>JAQPPZ010000989.1:5000000-10000000 GCA_028583015.1 Wollemia nobilis
TTGAGTAATACTTCTTATACACATCTGCCATGGGGATTGAACCCGGGTCACATCACCGATAATGCAAGTGGCGTTCTTGCCGGTAGACCACACACACGCGGATGTTAGTGTTGGGTATTGAAAGCAAGATGCACAAGAAAGGCAAATTTAGCAAAACAATTCCTTTGAAACTTTGCATGTAAAGACCTCAAATGTTGTTCAATTCATTAAATAATGATGCATCAAACTCTTCTCAGTTACACAACAAGGACACATATATCCATCAATAAAAGCAATAGCGATAGCAGTTCCAAGTAATATAGATATCATCAAGCACATGGGCATTCTAGTGAGTGTTTCCATTAAAATACCCAACAAAAGAAAACCTTGATTGCTGAAAAGAAAAAAACTGGTCTAGTACGTCGCCTACAGCTGAATCTATGAAGCAGCTTAATATTAGCCCAATCCCAGGAACACCAAATCCTCAGTGTTGATGATGATATACTATGCTTGGAGAGGCAGAGAAGTGCTTTTCGTACATAATTGCCAAATCAAGGACAACACTGCTCAATGTATCATAGGCAAAAATTAAAAAATAAAAAAAAGTAAAATCAAGACTGCTCAACCATTTGAACAAAGTTGAGGAAATTATACAAGACAACAAAATTACAAATTTTCCGTGTGTTATGCAACTGAGGAATCTATTATTAATTTGAAGATGAGAAGAGAATCAATCTCCAGTCATATAACGAAGTTAAAAGGAGAAGTAAGATCAGGTAAGCTCAAATGCATAAATAGGAATTGTCCTAAAAGGAAAGAAAGCTCGACTCATTGAGATTAGAGAGTTATGCTGATGTCTATCTGACCACATTTTGACTACGTAGCAGGAAAGGCTGCATTGCAACTACAATCCACATGTTGGATTGTCAAGAATATGTCAAGGCTTCTTTGGCAACAGCTGCAGAGATGGATTTTGGTCATCTCTACAACTACAATGATGACTATCATTTCACCAAGATAATTAACTAAGGAGGGTTTGGGGGTAATTAATCTACGAACTGTTTGCATGTACATTAGTAAAATATTGCAAACGTGTGTAGGTGATAGATTTCATACAATAGGAATATGAAGGGTCAACAAAAACTGAGTCACATAGAAGGTTGAAGATCATAGAAACTTTTGAAGAAAAATAATCATTTGTTGTTGATTTGTTCCAAATTCTCATTTTGGGAATGCTCATAAGTTTGTATGGTTTCTTTGTGCTTAAACTTTGTTTCTTATATTTCTCATAGCCAGCACACTTATTGCACCTTCTTAATATGGCAATTAATAGGGATCAATCCCCATACTAAAATAAATTAAATAATCAAAAAAATGGATTGGCAACAATTGAAATGCTCCAAAAAGATTGGCAATAATTGGAGTTATTTTTCCTATTGTTTTTCCTGTAAAACCTTAGCATGTGTCTCTTTTTTTTGTTTCTTAACTGTTTTTTTCCTATGGGGTTTTTCTAATCTACATCATTTTACCTATGTTCCATAAAGTTTCTGAAATAGGGATGGCGCACCATGATGGGTCAGCTATTGGGATGTCGGAAAATTTGTCTGGGACACCAGGAAGGCTTTTCAAGACAGATCCCAAAGCCTGGGGTGCATCCTCATGGAACATAGCATTATATTTTGGTATGTTTTAACTATTTTAAAATTTTGTCAATCTTTCTCGATTGATTGTCGATATGATTTTTCCCTGGACCTTCTCTACAATTGTCAAACACAATTTTTATGATTTTGGTGGAGATATAAGCTCTGCCTCTGGAGCTTCATCATCCAGTAATGTATAACAAATTTATAAGGGAAGCACTTCGAATGAAGGAAATGTAAGGGGCCTTTGAACAAAGCAACCTATGGAAACATCAAAAGCACCTAGCCTTATCAAGTGCTGGACAGCCTCTAACAAAATCCAACGGTCTTCCCAGCTTGATGTGAAAGAGCACCCTACAATTGGTTTTGGATAACCAAACTAGGGTCAGGGTTCAAAGCCTATACCAGAAGAACCAAAGGAAATCAAAAGCAGTTGCTCTTTTGCATTACCAAGCATGCGTTGACTCCCTAAATCAACCAATATTTAATATGGAGCTTCAGAAACAAGTAGCTTAGTTGTTTCTAGATCCATGCACGTCCTCAGCATGGCCTTTTGTTTTGTTTTGTGGGATTGGTTCTATTGTTCGGTTACTATACAGTTTTGGTGGCACTTCAGTTGATTAGGTAGCTACACTTTTGTCCCAACACAGCATTCATTTGGAATGTCCTTTGGACCACCCATGTTATTTTCTACAGAAGTTTGTAGTTACTGCAAGTGCCAATAATAGAAACTTGAAAAAATTTTGAATTAAATAAATATGCAAGAGCTGTACAAATAAATTTCCTCCCCAATTCTTGTAAAAATATACAAGGAACA
Source organism: Wollemia nobilis (assembly GCA_028583015.1). Lineage (NCBI taxonomy): Eukaryota > Viridiplantae > Streptophyta > Pinopsida > Araucariales > Araucariaceae > Wollemia > Wollemia nobilis. The sequence goes on from JAQPPZ010000989.1 coordinate 5,002,437, forward strand.
TACTAGAAGCATGTGTCACTCATCCAACTACATAGTAAAATGCGCACAAAAAGATATCTGGAAGTTTCATTATATTCACAGAAGAGGAAAAAAAGGATCATAACATGCATGATTTATACATGATAAAGCTTAAGGTGAATATGATACCAAAATCTTGCTTGCAGTCGTTGCCACACCAATTGTGCCTGCATTTTTTAACAGCCCACCTGCATCATTCCATTTGCATTACAAAATTTAAGTTGTGTACAATAAATCAAAGTTGAAAACAAACATAAGGGACCAAATAAATTGATAAATGATAATGAACACCAAAGCCTCTTACAGATAGTGTCAAAATCCTATATCTCAAGCAAAAACCACAAAAAAATAACATGCACACTTCATCAAATAGGATGAAGAAAACTCAACACTGATGGCAACTCTAAAGACGGTTCTAGTAGAGGAACTATGAATAGAAACACAAACCACATACAATACAAATAGGCACCATTGAGATCTATGTGATATAATCAGAAATCCAGTAAGGAATAGCATGAAAAGCGTTATTCTCATGGACCGCTGGAGTGATGTACAAGATTTCTAGATACACAATATGAGGACTCGAGGAGAAGAACATGAGATCTCCCTCTAAGATCTACCGAACATGAACATAAAAGATATGGTGGACAAATTTTTTCGTAATGCTACATGTGAACTACCATACAACATTTTCACATATACCCTCTCATGATGAGTCTTGACTAATATAGCGGCTTTGCCACACAACCAGTTGTGTTTGTAGTCCAAGTTGGCCTATAACATAGCAACACAGCCACATTTTAGTGTCATTCCGCTCTTCATCCATAAATCCAGTACCTTCTAATTACACTGTCAAATGCATCTTTTGCAGGACAAGGAAGGAGATTTGCATTTCCCAAATCAGTGATATATACCAAAGTTATTTTCACAAACAGTCATGATATCTCCCTTCTTTTCTACTGCATCATACCCTGTCATACCTTAGAAAGCACTACAGTTGTCCATACAAAGCATGGAAATTCTCAATTTACATAATTTTTAAGACGTGTCTAGCACAAGAAAAAATGAACTTCCCTTTTGGCCCATTTGTCACTCCACTTTATAAGTGAAAAAGCATTCTACTCCAAACCCCCAATCATTTCCACTACTATGAAAAGAAGCCCTCTTGCACAATAGTTATTGCACGTATTCATGCTCTTCTTCACTGCATTTTTCTACAAAATGATTTGGTACAAGATGGACATAGGCTAGTGGTTGAACATTCATATCTTGCACTGACTTGTCCATAATGGTTGAAGATGATTTGGTACAAATGGACATAGGCTAGTGATAGTGGCTTTCAAATCATGGCCTCCGCTTAAAACTTCTTGACCATGGATCTTTTACAACAGTTTGAGTTTCACTCTTACATGCTTATATTATGTCCACACTATATTGCATCCACACAATGTCATTTCATACTAAAACATGTTCTGCCCATTCTAAGTCGGATTTTGTAATATTATACTTTTGTACTTTGTAGTTTTCTATTCTTTGGAGCACTATGTTGGCTTCCTCCAGGCTACTGTAATCAAGTGTAATTTTTGAGTCCCATTGATCTATTTTTGTCACCTGTGGATATTAATAGAGTCTTTCTTTCTTTCTTTCTTTCTCACCTTCAGCAGTCATTAAGCCATTCACTTAGATCTTGCCATTCTACAACATCAGGAGTATTCATATCCTCTAAGCCTTTCACCTACATGGGATTTAAACCACTGTCTTTATATGTTCCTCCATTCTGCTCTTAGAGCCCATCACTGCATCTTTCCCTTGTCTCCTCTACCTTCATTCCACTCCTACAAATCATGTCATACAAGCCACACAAGGATCAAACACGCTACAGATGCAAGACATATATTATGCTTAGATAGGTAGTCTCAACTCAACTCTACGTCTTAAGGCTTTGGACACGATGAACTAAATAGCTGGTTTAAACCCCTCCAGATTTTTAAGGCCTTCTAAATTTTGGGAAAGTGAGAGGTATCCACCAACCTGGCAATCATATTCTCTCTTGTACAATCTAAGTGGGCCTAACAATGAAGACTTTGGAACTCTGAATAAGAGGTTCAAGGTTCGAAACTTGTGGGTGTAGGACTGTAATCATGCTTTGGTAACCAGATTATGGTGGGATAACCATATATTCGGTAAACAACATCCTCCATGAGGATCATCCCATATGGCTAATGGCCTCATGGACATTAAAAACTACTTCGCTTTTACTTTACTTCATTTAATACTTATTGGGCAAGTAGATCTAATTCATACTATGACACATTTAGTTTGCACTTAGGGATTTCATAATTTTGAATCAATGGATATCAATATGTAGCATTTAGAAATTGAAAATCTGAAAAGTTGCAGTCTCTAGCCAAATCTTTTTATTTTTTGTTAAAGAAAACACTAGCATATGATAGTTTTGTATCTAAATAGCTAGAGTTTTGGTTTCATTGTTAAGGGTGCTGATAACTATGAAGATAAGTCGGAGAGTTATGTAAATAGTGGCGCTTGTCATTTCACTTATGAAACCGTTGTTAGTTTTGAAATTATCTTTAGTGATCCTTGACATCATCACCTTTTGTCCACTTTAGAATTATCATAAATGATCCACATGTTTATCACTCTTTGTAATTATAAATCTAATTTATCATGGCTAACACAAAGCAGAAGTTCTCGTTCCCTTTGTTGTTTATTTCTTCTTTGATATTTATATGTTCATATCAATTGGGATCAGAGCCTTTGATTAGGCTTGTGGGGAGTAGTTGATTTCTAGGACTCTTTAAAATGGCAACTTGCCCTCTAACCCTCTTAATCCATCTATCTTTGATAAGGTCATTATATCATATTATAAATCTTAGTTTCATTAATTTTTTTAATAGGACTTTCCAGGTTTAACATCTGCACGAATGTTTCTTTTCAGGCTATTTAGAAGCATAAGAAAATTCTTCAACTCCATGCACAAGCTTTTGCTTCAAATTTAAAGGCTTTTCCCTTCTATGGAGGGGATCATTTGACCCATAAATCAACTTGCTCCACTTTGGATACTTATTGATCTACATTGCCTTCCTTGAACACCTTGGTCTTTCATTAGCAAGGGTCGATCAGTTTTCCTTACATTTTGCCGGAATTCACAATATTTTCCATAAACAAACAGAAGCAATCCATCCACTCAAATCTTGTACAAAAAGCATAAAAAGACAAAGGAAAGGAAAAGAGACAGAGATTTAGGGGCACTAGTATGCACCATAAATAACCATTGCATTATCCATAGATAAGATTCACAACACTCCAATGATCAAATAAAGAATGGAAGGGGGGTATTTATACCAATACCAAAACCCCAATTACATAATAAATTTTAACCTAAGCCGATATAACAAGAGGGCTTAAGGTTAATTACAAGTTATAAAGTGAGTTTAACCATAACAAGGTTAATCACAGCCCATAGGGCTTACATAATAAAATATTACATTAAATTAATACATTATACAATGAAATGCCCTTAGGCCTCTACATATGACATCACAGAATGTCAACCTTGGTCATGAATCAGATTATAATTTCAACACATTTTTGGGTCGTGTCCACCTTGAGTATCAGCACTTTTAGGAACTAACTATTTTTTTCTTCAGGTCTTTTATTGACATTTAGAACAGTCTTATTGTCCATGAAAATTTCTTTTCACAAATGCTTCCTTCAATACTTATGCCATTGCAGTTCTTTCATATCATTGTCAGCAATTGCAGCACCAAGACCTGCCACATCACCAAGAATTGCAATGCCAACATCATTTGAAGGCTTATCATTGGATTTCATTTATAATCCAAAAACATATCACAAGAATTCATTTATTTCACTTGTCCAGATTGGATTACAGAGACAAGAATAAATGTCAAAATAATTATGATAATTTTGTGTAATGGCACTTGTCATTCTGCTTTATGTGTTAGCTTTAAATATCATCACTGATTGTGTGCTTTGAAATTATCCTTAACAATCCTTAAGATCATCATGTTTGTTAGCTTGGGATAATCACTCTTTGTAATTATAAATATGTCTATCCAGAGTAATGCAAAACAGAAGTTCTCATTTCCTCTGTTGTATGTTTCTTATGTGAATTATATTCCGACATTTACTTTCTGCATAGCATCTTGTTTGCCGCTTCATTTTTTATATTTACAATGCAACGCTAAAAACCCTAGCCTCGGCCATAGTGTCACTTAATGATTTATTTTGGTAACCTAAGACTATTCTAAAACTAGTTTAATTCCATTGTCGTCTAGTCTATGAATTGTCCATATTGTGTTAAACCCAAGTACTTATTTTGTAACCCCATTTTGGGTTGTTTCATCTAATTCCCTCTACACATACATTATGCCAATCGGTGTCAACCGCCCGTGAATCCTGTATATAACCACACAACACTCAATACCCACCAAAAATCAAAGTAAACGAGCCTATATTACCTAACAATGTATTTTATGCTCAAACACAATGCCATGTGTTTTATTTCTTCATTTCTTATGTAATGCCATACTAACTAGATGGTGAGGTGTGGTAATTCTGACCCTGTCCTATGCATTGTTTTGGCAGGTTTTTTCCTTCTTCATTCCACATTTTCTAATGGTTTATCTTGGCTCACTCATTATTCCTCTATGATCTCTCTTGCTAATATTTCTAAGATCATCACATTGCGGTGCTGCTTCAATTCTAATTATCCTCCAAAATGGGAACTTTTGTTCTTGCTATTTTACAGCCTCCCCTTGTTGTATATCATTTACATTTTACTCCACATATTGTTTAAGCATGAAATTTGTAACTCAATTGTTTAGTTGGGTCATAATGATCCTGTTTACTCTAAAAGAAACTATGTGAGCATGCACAGTATCCAATACATCCAAAATAACTACCAGACTCATCTTTCAATTTGTATTAAGGTCAACAGTTCAACAGCATACATGAAAGACAACAATATATGTTCAGGCAAAAGCCCAAAGAGACCAAATTCATTAGGTGAAATTTGAATGATGACAACAATAGAAGAGGGGCAATGAATCACCAACTACAGATTCAACAATAAGGATGAATCTGAGCAATAATCTCCAAATTCAACATTGTCCATTATAACTGAATTGATAAATCGGCCCAACCCAAGCATTCACATAAAATGAAACATCTGCCACGAGGACACTTCAATAGTTGTTCAAAATGTCTCGTAAGAGAAATCTTATAGATTGAGAACACCCCAAAAGCACAAATAAAAAGAATGAATTGAAACTAGTCAGGAACTAAATGCTTATCACTAAGATCATAAAAATAAGAATAAAAGTTACTTCCAGCTATAAGAACACAAAATACTTTGAAGTATTGAGGTCCCAGCCAAGGTGGTCCGATGTTTAGTGGCATTATTTATTTGTTCATATAGAATGGTCCTTTCATTGTTGAAAACTTTTACCCTGAAGATGGATGGACAGACAATCAGAAACAGTGGTGATTCTTTTAAATTTTTTACACGCTGAAGACCGATGGAAGAAAGGAAGGAAATACTTTATTAAATATGTCCACAGGAGAATTTTAAAAGAACATTAATTATGGTCCACGCTGCCTAGCCAGTTTAATAAAAATAAAAATAAATATTTCTCTTTCACAAAATAAAATAAAAGAATGCAAATATTTCACAGTTGAAAACTAAACATGATTAATCATTGTCAAAGAGAAATAACTATCTGCATTCGCGTCTCGCCCAGGAATTCCAAATTTGGGAACAAAATGGAGAACCATAAAACTTTAATTGATAAAAAACCTTCAATTTTCAAAATAAATTTATCCCAAAACATGGCAAATTTTACAATAGATGAGAACCGCGTCACCATCACATATTGAAGTTTCCCTAATCTCTTATTTTTTATGATTATTAAATAAATAAAATTATGTGGGATAATTTCAACCAAATACCTAGACTTTCCAATCTTAAGGAAGAATATTTAGATAATTGTTAAGCTGTTTTGATATCATTACATGATTATTACATAAATTATTTGTTAAATAAATAAAATAAAACAGATACACAATTGATTATGATATAATGTCATAAAGATGGAACTATTTCAAATCTTCATAATCAACTAAACAAATTATTAAATAAATAAGTTAGACGAATTACAACATATATAGAATTTTAAATTAGATAAGCAAATGGTGGCAACAATTAAATTGGTTAAAAATGTAGAATTTTTAATATCAAGGATTAATTTTGTAAAATTATTAAACTATTGTTATAATAAAATAATTATAATCAAATGATATTAACATAATTTATTAAAAAGTTAAAATATTATCTTAATAAGAATTGATGGTTATGATCAAATTGTAGTCATATAATTAGTTAAATTTTTTAGGATTTTTTTTTTTAAATTTAAGTTTAAATCTTCTAAAACAAAAAAATAAATAAATAATATATATAGTATAATATTATTATGATATTATCCTGTACTTCAATTTTATATAATCAATTTAAAAAAAACCATTATGTAATTATGATATTATAACAATTTAAAAGTTTTTTTTTTTTTTTATTTTAGCCAAAACCCCCTTGCTGGGCTGGCTTTGAGTGTCTTGATAGCACCAGATTTTGGGCACCAATTGTGCATGATCAACTGGATTTTGGGCACCCACTGTAAGTTTGGTAGAGTGGAGATTCAAACCAAGGACCTCGCTTGAAGGATTACCCTACCTTCTTCAACTCGTAGATAATAAATATCTAAACGTTTCAATCCATAACGAGCTAAAAATATAGGATTTCAATACAGGAAAAGGGAAACTTGCACCAAAATTTTTTACTATTATCAAAATTTGTAGCAACCTTAAAAATAAATACTGCAATGTGGGTGTCTCTGAATTTCAGCCTTACCTTGATAGCTGTCAAACCCATCTTCAGAACTGCTTGAAATCTCTTCATTAGAACTGGATGCGGCGCATGAAAACTTTAACGTAGAAGAAGTCCATGCTTGGCATTTAGCTCTATGAATGGCATTGCCCTTATGAATGACATCTAACGCAGGAATACCGCCGATTAGCCGAGGGTTTCCCAGGGAACAAATGTGCACAAAATTTTTCAGTTGGGGCTTGAAGGGATTGAAACTTTTGGAGCCCAAATTCATAATTATTACCGAGGGAGATTTGCAGGGCTTTGTAGTGATGTAGGCCATTGAAGCTTCCCCTCTTTGACTATTTTTGAAATCCAAACTAAGTGTAAATCTTGCTATTCCAAATACTGTGCATCTTGGGGGCAATTAAATTGACAATGATAAGCCAACTATAATGTTCCAGCAAGTTGGAACTCAGTTATCATTTATCAGAAGCTAAGGCCGCAAAATTTCGGTTGAAATCACCTTTTACTTCAACCCAAAAATATATATATATATATATATATAATATAATATGAACACGTATATCTGCAGTTATATAGAAAGTTTTAAGTTATAATTTGAATATATGATCTACAATAGGGCCAATGGTTTTTGAAACCATAACCATAGGGCACCCACGGAATAAAATGGTAGAGACCCCAATTCCCTATAACAAAAATATATATATGATTCAATTTTTTTTTAAATACTTTATCTCAGGCCCTTCAACTTAAATGTGTATATATTAATTGATTTATTATATTGTTGTAACATTTTAATTTTATTTATGTATTTTTTTTTTTATTATTGTGAGAAACTTTTATGACCAACGTACAGATCAACTACAGGGCTGAGCAGTCTCCTCCCAATCATGACCCCTTGGGAGCTATATTTATTATTAAAGAATTTAACACAAAACCACCACACACCCACCCCTTCACACACTCGTCCACACTGCAGTTTGAACCTTAAACCTTCCGAAGAAAAGCCAAAGCCCGAAACGTTGCGCTACACCCCTAGGTGCTTATCCATGTATTTTTAATGTCATATTGAAATTTTAAATTTGTTTTAAACTAAAATAAGGTTTAGTTAGAGAAATATTATATTCAAGATTATGGAGAAAAAAAAATATAGAGATCAAAATTATTAAAAAGGTTTTGAGTGTGGATTAGACTTTTTAAATGTTTATATTCGCGTATTAATAAAGAATTTTTAAAAAATACTGGATATACTCTATGCAAGTTTAGTGAAAAGGACCAACTACTAAAGGGCAAATAGAAAAGGACAAACTATTAAGGGGCGAAGGTATGATGTATATATTAGATGTGACATGTTGTTATGGATATTTCATAACCTTTGCCACATATCGATGATAAGGTTAACTTTAAATCAAGAGAATAAGATCAACAAGTGGATTATAAAAGTAGTGTTTTATGATCTAACAAATGTTATGAAATTAGACAATAATACGAGATTATAAAATGAAAACCATGAAAAAATAAATGGAAAATTTTGGGTATAAGATAAACTTCAATATAGAGCAAGGAGATCATACCATAGTAGAAAGTAGAAAATTGATATGATTAAAAATTTTCCATTACAAAAAAATAGCAAATAAATTCTCTTTATAATATTAAATGGCAAAGGCCATTATAATTTACTATTATTAACCATTAGAAGAAATAAATGAGAGGAAGTATGTTAAGCAAGTTCAAATTTAAAAGGAATAAAGGTACAAAGAACGATGAAAGACAAATATTAAAGAAAACAAGGTAAAAGATGTCAAGGTTATTCTACGAAAATCGTCTTCACTTTTCTCAAGTGGTGTAAAATCCTCTCCTTGTAATAAAAATACAAGTAGCATAGAATGTATCTCTTGCACTTTAAGGTTTCAAGAGCAACATAATAAAGAAATGAGTATTGGAGGATATTCACTAAAATTTAAGGGTTTCAAGGTAGCATAAGAAAGCAAATACTATGGAGGATCATTCATGCACTTTGGGTTTCTAAGGCAATAGTTAAAGTTTTTCAGAGTAACATAAGAAAACAACTTGCAAGGACGCCACTTGCATTATCGATGATGTGACCGGGTTCAATCCCCATGGTGGATGTGTATAAGAAGTATTACTCAAATAAAACATAAGAAAACAATTATCATGGAGGAACATCCTTACACTTTAGGATTTTGAGAGTAATATCAAGAAGAAAGCATTGGTGAGGCTATTCTTGTTGGAAGTTACGATCTAATTTCATTGGCCAAGGTCTACATTGTTTATGCCTATGAGCAATCATTATGCAATATAATTGTTAACTATTTATATATAAGCCTAAGGACCCATGGTTAACCTTGTCATGGTCAAACTCTAACCTGTAATTGGTCTTAAGCCTTTATGTTATATCAACTTCGGTTAATGTATCAATTAATTATTATTAATAGAGTTTAGGCATTGGTATAAATACCCTCCAACCATCTATTTCATTACATCGATGTTGTGATCCTTATCTGCAGATAATATAGTGATTATTAGTGTTCGAGGACACCCATCAATTCATGTTAATTGCTCTTCCTCTTTTAGTGTTTTGTCCTTTCAGTATAAGATTTAAGCTTGATTGCTTCAATTTGTTTCTAAAAATTTGTAAGAATTCCAATATGGTATCAAAGTAGATATGAATCGTCGTTACTTGGTCATGTGGAAGGTTTATTTCAAGCCTCTAAAATTTCTTCCAATCATTGGAGTGAATCACTTCTCAGAGGTTCTTAGGTATTTTCAACCTAAGAGGCAAAGGGAATATCTCCAATTATTCCCATTTTTTCGGGGGAGAATTTATACGTATTCTAATTTATATTCTATTTTTATTGAGAAACTTTTAACATTTCGTGTAGATTCAAGCCATTCTTCATAGAAAAAATTGTCATTTCTATTTCAAAAATATGTCTTGTCTTATTTGCAAATAGTCAACTAGTCTTCCCCCATAAAGAGGACTTTTCGTTTTGGTAAAGGTGGGAGTATTGTGTTGCTTCATCCCACTTGGGAGCTTTGACATCTTGGATAGAAGGAAAAAAAATTAATGATTGTTTACTATGGTTTGATTCTCTCATGCCATGTTTATTTGAATGAATGGTGCCTTTTTTGTTTACTATAGGATGTGAGGTCCTTCTCTACAAAGAGGGCACACTTTGCTACCTCGCAATAATCGATGGCATGTTTCCTATGTAGGTATGGAATAGGTTTGTTTTCCTTTTTTTTTGTTAGTTCAAATCTCTCTTTGGTGATCTTTGTGCTTGCGTGACATAGCAAAAATTAGGGAATAAGTATCATTCCTTTTAGTTTTGTTATTACATTAATGGATGACACAATGGTCAAAGTAACAACATGTTAGTTGTTGTGGAGAGAAGATATTGTACTCGAACCTTATACCCTCCCTTTTGGTTGGCTTATACTTATGCTCTTAGAGCTAAATGGCATTCATCAGAATGGTGCTAGCAATTTCCACAATGTGGTGCTTGTGGCTTACGTGGCTACGCAACATGTGCAAATTCATTTAAGAGTAATAGGTCTTAGGTTTGAAACTTGTCGTGGAAACATTTCAAAGCATGTTAGTTTGAGTGCTCATTATAGTCCTTATGTTCATATGTGAAGGGGTTGTTTTATGTACTTGTTGGGCCCATTGGCCCCTTGCCTATCCTAGTAGCCAAAGACACCTTACATGCAGGAGACCTAAGTTCAAATCATGATGGTTCTTCCTTTGGATTTATTAAAATAATTGTAATGAGAACTTGGCAAACATGGTGGTTGATGGTGTGTCACAAATTCAATCATTTTCTATCTATAGCCCTCCTTAGCAAATCAAATCAAAATAAATTTTAAAATATTTAACATTGACCTAGAGGTCATTTGTAATCAAGTGTTTACACCCCTTGAGACTAATTATTTCTTTATCAATTGGAGTGTTATTATTTCCTTTAGTGATATTATTTTTGTGTTTATGAATACCCTTCATATTGTTATGTGTTCTCCCTATGATTTGTTTATTTTTTAGGTAATGTATTGATTTCATTCATTTTCATACAGTTTTAAAAAAAGTCAACATGGTATTGGAGCATATGTGAATCTCCCATTGCTCAACCCAAGTTTTCAAAAAAAAATCTTCTAAGGTGGTTCTAAAAATAGTGTGATTTTGGGAGTAGTATATGAAAGCTTTGTGTGTTGTCGACAACTTTTAGGGTTGTATGTAGAAACCCTAAGTAGAATTAGAGCACGATGATTTCACTATGTCACAACAAATTTGTTTCTCCAAGAGAAATATTTACTCATAGGTTCCTCTTCCCTTACTTGATATTCAATCCATTTTATTTTTTCCTAAGAAAATGGATGTCCTTGTTGTTGGATTTAATTTTTTGAAGGTGTTTGAAAACCTCATTTGTCTTTTGTAATTTTTTAGAAAAAATCCATTTTCTATTTTGATTTAGTTGTTATTGTATCAATGTAGCACATAGGGTAATTTACATGAATGTTGAAGGAGAAAAGAATAGGCTAAACATTTTTTGTCAACCCATGTGCCAAAGAAGTCGTGGATAGACTTTTGTGTAGGGCAAAGACTTCCAAGTTGCTTGATCAAGTTGTTAAAATAATCCAACAATTTTTTATGGCATTGATGAGAGTGAATATCTTGATTGGTGAGTTTACAAAAAGAGGTTATGATGGGAAAAACATGGTAGATATGGACAAAGTGTCATCATTTTTTATTCTTTGCAAAACTTCAGCGAGGGTCCTAGCTCAAGTCATTTCACTTCTAGGCATCTCATTTTTTGCATCAATTTTCTCATCTCTTAGCTTAAAAATTTAAGTTTTTGAATTTTGAGTATTAAATATTCTAAAAAATATTATGTGGCCTAGAGGTAAAAGTGTGGTAGACACATATTTAGAGGCACATGGCTGGAACATACATGTTAATGGATGAAATTCATATGGTTGGCTCCATGGTAAGTCGTTCTTCAATGGCTGGCTTATGTATTTCCAAGAAACGAATGTTAGGAAGTTGTGTGTTTGAGTTATATTGCACATTATTATGGGGAGTTCATGGAACTTATGTGCTCCCTTTCTTGGCCAACAATGATGTTCTTACTAAATAACTTCTCTAATACACTCTTGTTGTGTTCCATAATGTGATGGTACTATGTCTAGTTGTTAGGGTTCCATGTCCTCATGGACACGGATTCAAATCCCACACCAATCATTTGTCTTAAAGGGCATATTTGTTATAGTTCTAAAATTTTTCATAGAGGAAAGGATAGTTGATTCCAACACATGGTATTGGTTTCTTGGCTAAAGGAAGGGGTGCTAAGTATTGACGTCTTGGTAGTGGTTCTTCGTTTAGATCCCCTTGATGTCATTTCATGTGTATTCAACTTAGCTTGATGGCCTACACATATGTCTAGCAAATAATATTTTATATATAAGGATGAGAAGAAAAAATCAAAATTGAACATCTCATCATTTGATTTGTACTTGCCTCATACCAATCAATAGTAGATGCGGCATACAAGTACCTTTTTGATTCTTCAAAAAGAAATACATGGTAGCCTATGGTTCATAAATGCCCTATATAGTGGCTTGCATAGTCAATTTCCTAGTGGCAATCCCTTATCTAGCTCAGTAACACTTGGCGATGGTTGATTTGCTAAAGTACTATCAAGTTGGAGGAATCATGGGAGAGAAAACATGTCATTTTAATTATGTATAAAATATGTTACAAATATGATCTTTTACAATGCCCCTTGAGCTCACAATAGGGGTTTCCAAGGTGGAAGACTCCCTTTTACAAATATGAGATTAATGGCACAACAATGAGTCTTCTAAACCATCTCAAAGCTTGTTGGAAGCAAAATAGATCTTTATTAAAACAATGCATAATTAAAATACATCAAGTTTGGCTAAGATTAGCCAATAATGAATTAACTAAAATTAGAATCTATTGGATCTAATTGCTTAACTTAGGCTCTAAAATAATATATATGTTGGCTTATGGAATGCCAACTCACGAATCACTAACTTAACTAAGTCTTAAGAAATAATAAATAATGGAATTATTAAACTATCCTAGCATCCTCCCTTATTACATTATTTGGAATAACATATATTACTATCCCCCCTTATTGTAGAGAGAACAATAAAATTTGGCTATTGGATTTGGCTCTAGCTCTTGGTTTTTTGCTTCTTGATTGATCTACTCTGGCTCGTGGCTCTGGTTGCTCTTGCTTAGGTAAATACCTCTAGGTTTGCCTCTTGGTCTACCTCTGGGTATTTCGCCTCTGGGTCTACCTCTGGATCATTTTGCCTCTAGGTCTACCTCTGGGTCTATTGCCTCTAGGTTTGACTCTAGGTCGTCCTCTGGGTCTAAGCAAATTAAGTACTCTTAAAGTACTTAAGCAAAAGTGGGTTTGTCCTCACTTTGCTTTAACAACTATGAGTGTCCTTATTGTAATCTTCTCATCCTACCGGATTGCATGGATAACTAGTTATTGCAACCACTAGGTGTACTAGAGTAGATCACTACTTACGAGGTTCACTCTGTTGTTAAGTATGTTCCCCCTCAAGGTGAAACTCATCTCATGTACGACAGTGTTAGTCTACCTAAAAAATGCATCTTTACAATAATGTTGAGCCATATACAAGTGCGTTGATGAGGCACACTTGTAGTGTTGATGAGTGTTGGGTACAACCGAGAATGCACTCCATACAACAAAATTGAAAAAATTGAGCCTTAAAAATACTATCCCAAAATTGAAATATGGGAAAGAAAGATTGCCTTGATTTGTGAGAAAGTGTCTCGTTGGGAAAAAACCAATTGAGGGGGTAAATTTTCCCTCCAAGTGGAATTAAATTTTTAATATTTCGCAATATTCCCTCGTAGGAAAATATTTCAAAAAATTGTTCTTCAAAATAAGGCATGATTTTTTTTTTAAATCATTATATGGGCAACCTGTTGGCCCTCCCATGATAATTCATGGGCCATCCCCTCCTTCTTTATTTATTTTTCAAAACTGAAACACATGGGATTGCCTTCTTTCTCACATGCATTCTATTACACAAAGAAAAGTAAATATATAGCCACGTAGAGTGGCAACTATTTTACATGTATTCCATGTGTGCTTCGTATAGCAATATATTTGGAAGGCATTATTGTTGGGAAATTGTGTATTCTCCACAGTCCAACAAGCTCCACACGCCACGTCTCATTCACGCTAAGTCCTCCAACTTTCTGAATAACAAGAAGAGGTTCTGGAGGGATTTACCTCTAAATTTGTTGTTCTACAATATCACTTGCAGACTTTCTCTTCTATTTTTGTTGTTATAGCCATCGATTTATGGGTTCCATGTCAAACGTTCATAGTCCACATTGCTCTCCATCAATGAGGCACAGTATCCTTTAGCTCAAAAGTGTTTGGAACTGTTGACAATTTTGTCACATTGCATACAGGGGTAGAAAAATAAATTTTGTTGTAAAGTGTTTCCTTTTGTAAAGTATTTCTTTTTATTGTTTTTGAAAATATTTGTAAGTTGCAGCAATTTTGGCTTTCATCGCCATCCCCCTTGTACATAGAATGAAGTTGAACCCCCTTGTACATAGAATGAAGTTGAAAGAGCTTCTCTACTGAGCAGCCTACGAGAAAGAGCTTCGCATGAAAAGGAAGATAGTTTAGTCAAAAGAAAGAAATAGGGGATGAAAAGAGCTTCGCACCCGAAGCATTTCAAGCAGCTACTTCGAGCAAAAATCTTGCGAAGCAGAAGTGGAAAGAGAACAAACATTGAAAAACACTTCGCCAAAGAACCGTCAAAGCACCCACTTCGGTACTCCCCAACAGCTACTTCGGGCAAAAATTTTGTGGAGCTGCATTCAAAGCAGTCCAAAAGAACAGCTTCGCCGAAGAAGGAAAGTCTAGATCGCGGTCCGAGTTTGCTAAGGCGAGAAAACTCCTTTGAACCCGAAGCGTTTCAAGCAGCTACTTCGAGCAAAAATCTTGCGAAGCAGAAGTGGAAAGAGCGCAAACATTTAATAATACTTCGCCAAAGAACCGTCGAAGCACCCACTTCGGTCCTCCCCACCAGCGAACCATTTCTACTTCATCGAAAGTTGTCGCGAAGCATCTGCTTCGGCTAGCTTTCGTGCGAAGCACTTTCAGCCGAAGCGGAAGCGACCATAAAGAATGAAACATTTTTTGAAGGCAAGAATGCTCTTCGATCGAAATTCCCCCCGAACCACAGTTTTGAAGGAAGATCGCGGTGAAGCATTTTGATGATTCATCAGCAAAGCAGTTTTGACACGTCTCTCCAGCAAAGCAGCAAGAAATGAAGAGCCCCACCTTGAGGAGGAATACCTGCTTTGGCACTCAGTACCCCTGAATCTGTCTTGCGAAGCTCCACCATGCGAAGTGCAAACCAAGAAGGAATATCTGCTTCGGCTCAAATCCATTACGAAGCGGAGTTGCGAGCAAAAATCTAGCGAAGCGCTTCAAGGGCACACACTCCAAGCTAGGCATTTTTTCGAGGCAATCAAGTGCCTCATAAATGCATTTTTACATGCCCGGTAAACTCGTTGCTTAGTTTTGGCAATTGGAAATGAGGTATCAGTTCCTAAAGGAGATCCCGACAAACATGGCGGCCACTCGAGCACTGCATCCAGAAGCCAAGGACGTTCAGGCGGCTCATTAATGCATGTTTCCCCGGTTGACCCGGTCACAACTGTTAGTTTTGGTAAAATATTTGAGAGCTCAGTCACGACAACCGCGAAGAGCCGACTTCTCAGATTTCAAGGATGTACTCCTCCATTTTGTGCATTGATGGCTCATAGGGTCGAGTCCTCTATAAAAACCCAGACATTGTAATGAAAAGGGGGGGGGGAATTTTTGCTAGAAAGCTGCTGTAACTTGAATTCTTGCGATTAATACTAAAGAGCTTTGAGCTTGATTTCTCTCTTGTATGCTGCCTTCTGTGTTTATTTCTTTTATCTTTTTCTTCATTTGCATACTATAATTTTGCATTCTGGATTTAGGTGTGCAATTGGGGACGAAACCCTAAAATTTTCTTGAAGGATACATAGGAGAGGAAAACGTTGTATTAGTTTTCTTGTATGCCACCTGTGGATCGTGTTTCTTCGCTTTGTCCTAATCACCGTAACTATGAACTCTAAATTTTGATGAAAGGGGAGGGTAATCCTGGAGCTCGTCCAAAGGATACATAGGAAGGCTAATATCATGTTCTTTTTGTTTTATTCTTGGTGTTTCTTGCTGTTGTTTCAAGCTATTGGCCAACAATCGTGCTTCTTGTTCTTCTCCACTTTAAATTATCAACATCTCTTCCCTTACCCCTTTTATTTATTTCTTGCACCCTCACTCTGTTTATCTCTTTCCTGTACCCTTATCTTAAAAACCAAAGTAGTTTAGTATAGGTGCCGGCCTTTCTTCGGAGATTGGCATGAGGGGCATCTCATCCCTTCGAACTTTCAATGTTGGTCTAGGTCTGGGGCACGTACACTTTCCCAAATCCTTTCCTGGGCAGATTTGATGACCAACAATTTTTGGTACACCCGGTGGGACTCGATCAGTCTCACCTTGTGAGTGGTAGTGAGAATCGATGCTCATCTCATTGTCGAGAGACTCTTAGCATCTGGTGACTCTGTTTAACCAAGAATCTTTAAGTTGTAGATACCGGTACCTAAGTCTGTGCCTTCATGCAAACAAGATGGAGAGTTAGGAATAGAGGAGAGGAAATTGAGTTCTTTGAGCTTGATATTGATGCCTTCGAGGAACGCTCTAGGTTGGTCACCCTTGAGTCGCTATTACGAGGAACATCCTTGCAAGAGGCTGCTTTTGATGAACAAGGACTAACTTTGGATAGTACAATAGCTAGCTTTCCACCTAATCCTCCCAACTCATCGAAGCATCCTAGTGCATCCATTCACATTAGTCGTCATGTTAGCAACCAAGGAGGAGCTTCAGGAATTCCTGTTTCTCAAAATCCAGGAGCAAATATGGTGCAGCAGCAGCAACAACAACAACAACAACAACAAATGCAGCAATAGTAGTAGCAACCACCGCCCAAATTGTTCCCAACATGGAATCCTTTGGGACCGCTAAATCTAGCGGGACAAGGGTAAGTTTCGCCTGCTGCTATGAAGAAAATTCCAACATTTGATGGAACTAGGAAGACCGCTTTGGAGCATATCTAGGACATAGTTTCTCTAGCGGTGATTCATGACATCACAGAAAAGCAAGTTATGGTAAAGCTTCTAGTTCTATCTCTTAGAGGGAAACTCCTCTACTGGTATAGATCTTTACCACCCGGTACTATAACGGGATGGGACCAGTTAGCCGAACAGTTGATGTGAATCTTCAATGAGTCCACCGATCCATCTTCTCTTCTACATCAGTTCACAACAATTCAGAGACATCCACAAGAAGAGATCATTGATTTCAATGTTAGGTTCGCTCAAACTTGGCAAAGAATACTAGTTGGACTTTGGCCAACTGACGAAGCTGCAACATACTATTTCCTTCGAGATTTCAACCTTGATATCAGTGTCATGGTGAGGTATTCAAAAATTAATACCTTCCCCGAGTTGTATGAGTTAGCCTAGAGGACGGAGATGGATCTAATAACTTTGGGTAAGCTTCCCCAAAGGATGTCGATGCCCATACTTCTCGATTTCCCTCAATACCAGTATGCAAGCGCAACCGCTTCGCAAATCTTTGCAACCCCTGTATACCCGATCTTGTCTTGGAACCTGAATCCCATTGTGTCTTCGATTTCTACTCCACAAATCTATTTTCCCACACTCTCGATAGCACAGCCCACTGTCTCTTCGATATTCCCTATACTGCCAGCACCACCTCAACACCTTGCCCTACCTCCGATACCAACGATGGCTCCATTGCCACCTGTTCCTAAAGCTGATGATATGCAAGCCAAAATACTGCAAGAAGTTCAATCTCTGAACTCCACAGTGCAGACTCTGTCTAATGACATGACCATTATGAAGAAGAAGCAAGCGCAACAAGAGTTTATACCAAGAAGATCTTATCCTACACCTGCGCTTACTAAAGATCAAGTGATCCAGTAAGGGAGAGCGTTGACAAGAAATGCCATGATTGATGAAGCTCCGAGCACTTTCGATTACATACATTGGTGCTCCATGTGTAATGACCCTCATGAAGAGAATACCTGCATGCTGCACCAACACTACGTGCAAACGTTGGCGAGCAGTAGTCATGGCGGTCAAGTCAACATCATTAGGCAATTGGATCGAAACCTGGTAATTGGTGAAGAAGAGCAAGTTGCAGTCCTTACCAGAGGAGGAAAAAGGTCGATAGAGGTAGATGCTACTCAAATGGCTCCTTTAAAGGTGCATGCTTGCCACGAGAAGGGACAAAAACCTTCTCAGGCCCTGAGCGAAGCTCCTCATCCTGCACCAGTCAAGGAGAAAGCCTAACAGGCCCCGAAAAATCCATCTCAGGTGGAAACTAAAGAACAAGCTAAAGAAAAGCTCAAGTTTCCTTCGCTAACAAAGCGACAAAGGGTCAAAGCTATGGATCAGTATCGCACCAGGTACGAGACGAAAAAAGAACCTGAGGTGCACAACTCTCTAGCATACAATATTGTAGATGAGTTAAAGAAGATTTCGACCAAGATTAGCCTATATGACGCACTACAGTTGCCTGGTCAAGTGGACTTACTGCAGGAATCATTGAAGACAACCAAAGCAAGAAAAGCAGCACCGCTTGCCCTAGTGCAGACCCTTTCAACCTCCATTACGGGGAAGAATTGGCCACCTCCGTTCTACCTGTCTCTGCAAATGGAAGGGTATGTTGTACATAATTATATGATAGACTCTGGGGCCACGACAATAGTCATGCCCAAAGCAGTGTGCAAAGAGATAGGTATGGAGTATACCTGAAGCAGCCACGACGTGCTCTAGTTGGATGGTACTCACGTGAAGACTGTAGGTGTGATTAAGGATATTCCTATTCGACTACACAAGATGCCTCAGATCATAGTTATACAAGAGGTGGTGGTCGTCGACCTTGAACCCTATTTTAGTATGTGCTTGTCGAGAGAGTTTACAACGAAGCTGGGAGGATGCCTATCTATGGATTACTCGCACTTGGAGATCCCATTCAAAGGAAAGAAGGTGAAGATCTACAATAAGAAGCCTTCTACCTTCCTAGTACAGAAGATGTCCAATGAAGAGAGCAGTGATCCTAAAGTTGTGAGGATGATTTACAGGCCCTCTATCCCAGACAAGGACCTACATTGGAAAGTTTTTGACAGCGATGAGCAGATTATGAATTTTATGATTCAAGAAGCAGCTATAGTTGAGAAAAGAAGCCTAAAGATGAGGAATATGAAGGGTTAGTTCAATTGAAAAATAATCATGTTCCCAAGGGATTAATTACTCTTGAGAGCCTCTTTGATCAGAATGATCGAGCAGTTTATCATAGGATCAAGGTCAATGCGAAGCAGTATCAGGATTTGGAGCTTGAACCTGGGAAAGCAGTAAAAGTTGGAACAGATTACACTTCAGAGGAGCTAGAACAGATTTGATCTTTATGCAGAAGGTATCCCGACATCGTGTCGTGGTCTTATCAAGACCTAAAGGGGTACGATCGACAACTGATCCAACATACAATTGAATTGTAGGAAGGAATCAAACCCTTCCGACAGAAGTAAGGGCTTATGAATCCGAAGATCGAGATCCTGATGAAAGCCAAACTCCTGAAGATGCTCAAGGAAAAGATAATTTATCCCATTAAGCATTCCTCTTGGGTGGCAAATCTAGTCCCAGTTAGAAAGAAGAACGAAGATATATGACTATGCGTAGACTTTCGCAACCTGAACCAGGCTCAAAGATCACTACCCTCTCCCACAGATAGATCAGATCTTGCACTCAGTGGCTGGGGCTCAGCGATTCTCCCTACTCGATGGCTTCTCAGGGTACAATAAGATTTGGGTTAGGGATGAGGACCAGTATAAAACCACATTTATGACCAAGTGGGGAACATTTGCTTACCAGTGAATGCCATTCGGCCTTTCGAATGCGGGGGCCACTTTTTAGAGAGCCATGGATCTAGCTTTTGGCAAACTCTTGAATAAGGTTATTGTTATCTATCTGGATGACATGACTGTATTCTCCCGAAGAAGGGAGAATCATCCCTTACATTTACAACAGGTATTCAAAAAATGCTGAGAGTTTGGCATTTCAATCAATCCAAAGAAGTCCATATTTGTAGTTAGCGAAGGGAAGCTATTGGGGCATGTGATATCAGAGAAGGGTCTCGTTGTAGATCCTGATAGAGTTGAGGATTGTTGTGGCTGATCCACAACACACCCAAAATTGGGGACCCACCTTTTTTGCATGCTTTCAAAGAAGACCGCAGTGGCCCAGATGCTAAAAAATCAAAGGAAGAGCAAAATATAGCAAGAAAAATAAAGTGTCACGATATCGCGACATGTTGCTCCGTCGCGACTGAAAATGAAAAAGTGTCGCGATATCGCGATATGTTGCTCCGTCGTGGCTGAAAATGAAAAAGTGTCGCGATATCGCGACATGTCGCTCCGTCGCTGCCAAAAAAGAAAAGTTGTCACGATATCACGACATGTCGCTCCGTCGCTGTCGAAATAGAAAAGCGTCACGATTTCACGACGGAAAGCTTGCAAAGTGGTACGAAACAGAAAAGCGTCGTGATTTTGCGACAAAAAGCCGCAAGATAGCTCCAAATGAAAAAGCGTCGCGATTTCGCGACAGGAAGCACCCGAGGCGTACGGAGATGAAAAGCGTCGCGATTTCGTGACAGGAAGTAGTCGAGGCGTACGGAGATGAAAAACGTCGCGATTTCATGACAGGTTGTATTGGCAAGGCTGTTGGCAGGAAAATGTCGCGATATTGTGACATGTCGCGTTTTCGTGGTGAAAGTAGAGGAGCAAAGCTGCATGCATAAAAACGTCGCGATATCGCGACATGCTATTTTTTGTCACGATTTACACGGGGCCGTTACAGAACATACAAAAAAGTGTGGAACACATGGCGTACATGTGTAATGGCTGCAGAGGCGTTACAGTTCACAAAGAAGATCAAGCATCCCAATGTCGAGCATAAAGTCAAAAGCAATGGAAAGGCGGGGAAGGTGAAACGAAGCAATTTCGAAGATGAAACGAACCGTCGTGGAAGGAGAAGCAATTTACCATAACTTTAAAAGAGGAAGCACAGATTAGTATGAAGGTAAAAAAACCACTACGGGCAGAGTTGTAGAGCCAAGGGCAATAAGCCATTCTGGGCCTGCTTTTGTGGTGTTTTTCTTCCACTTTGTCTGGATATTCCTTTACATTGGACTGGGTAGGAAATTGCTTGTAAGCAAAGTTGTAGTGCTTGAAGGCCGGAGGGCCATTACGGGCCTGCTTTGAGGCTGTTTTCTTCCATAGGCTGGGTTTGGGAAACCGAGATATTCCGTTGTTGTATAATGACCAATTTTTAATACAAAAAATTCGAGAGAGTTGCACCTCATTGGCAAGAAAGAAGGAGTTGCTTTCTGCATGCAGGATTAAATGTTTATCTTTCCCCTTTTTAGATTTCTAGGCTTATAGGTGAAGTTTAATGCAAGTTCTCTTGGTTTCTTCATGCGAATGTCTAAATATGAAATCATAGTTAAAACCCCAGAGACCAGCACTTAACTTATCTAGATTGTGCGTGTTTTGCAGGTTCAATAAGTTAGGTTGCATGCATGGAAACCTCATTAGCTTCGGTTTTATCAGAATAGGATTGCATCACCCTGAATGCATTTCATTTTACTTTTGCATTTTATTTTCATTTTTTTTCTGCACTTTATTTCATTTACAGGCATTAAAATAAAAAAAAACTAAAAAATCTCAAAGTCAGAAAATATAAAATTTCCATTTCTAGGCCAGAATTTCATTTTACAGATTTGTTTTTCATTCATGAGCAGATGATGATATTCCCTTCATAAAATTCCAATTTCATTGAAGGGGTTATGTTTCAAGGCATTTCATCAATTTCCATTTTGAAATTACAACTTGGTCATACAGAGATCAAATCATATTTGCTTTATTCGGGTTCAACGAACAATCATTTAAAGTTTCACAGTAAAATAAACCAACATTGCCCCTTGTTAACAGTTACTTGCAACCACTGAGGTGTTCCAAGCATTTTTATTGAATATCTTTATTTGAGATTATTGATACACATATACCAAATGCTGACATAGCGAAACCTTGGAGAAATTGTTTCTTTGCAAGAGAGGATTTAGAACCCAAATCCTATCGGAGAGTGTGTTTTCACAATCGGGTGAAAATACCACTCAACATATTGGCGCTAGAAGGAGGGCTGGATGGGTTTATTTTAGTGAAATTTAAAATTTTTGTATATTTCATGCCCTACTGATTGTTATCTTTAGCCTTCTAACACCACTCAACAAGGCTCTATTGAAGATCCCACTCCCTATGAACAAGAAGGGACTACAATATTTTTTCGATCAGATCAACTTTGTAAGAAATTTTGTTCTAGACTTCGCCTAGGTCTTCAAGCCGATGTCCGAACTTTTGAAGAAGAATGCAGAATTCATCTGGATAGAGGAAAGAAAATAAGCATTTGAAGAGATCAAGGCCCGAATCGATCAGGCGCCGATCTTGACCAACCCTGACTACAATCAGGATTTCATCCTATATGCCATAGGAGAACTTGAGAGCTATGTTGTAGTCCTAACTCAAAAGGGGAAAGATGGCGAAGAGCACCCCATCACATTTCTAAGCTAGGTGATACATCCCCATGAAGAAAAATACAATTTCATAGAAAGGCAGGCGCATGCAGTAATGAAGTCTCTTAGGAAATTCAAGCAATTCATTTCCCAAAGTCGGGTTACGGTCTTTGTCATTCACCCCGATGTGCGCAAATTCATTATCCAAGGAGAATTAGGTAGCAAAAGAGCCAGATGGGTCAGCAAGAGACAAGAGTTCGATATCGAGATTAGGCCCACGAAATTGATTCGCGATCGCGCATTGTGTCAAGAACTGGTGAAGAGCATAGCAATCGAGGTGATAGCTTGTCAGTGGGAAGATTCGCCAGCAGAATAATGCTTCGTAAGCAAAGAAGAGGACGAGAAGGACTGGGTCGGTGAGATAGTTGAATATTTCAACACCGATAGATGTCCTTTGCATTTAAATGCTTCGTAGCGGAGGCATTTTAGGATGCGGTCTCTCCGATATACGTTGCGCCCCGAAGGCCTATTTTTTAGAAACATTGATGGCTTTATCCTCAGGTGCATAAAAGAAGACGATAAGAAGAGAGTCCTAGGAGAATTTCATTCAGGGTTGTCTGGAGGTCACTTTGCAGGAAGAGCAACGACATTAAAGATAATCAAAGCTGGTTATTATTGGCCTACACTCTTCGTCGATGCCTTTGCGGTCTGTCTTCGATGTGAGCAATGTTAGAAGTTCATCAATCGAAGCAAAAGCGCTCCTATGCCTCTTCGATCGATACAATTAGAAATGCCCTTTCAACAATGGGGATTGGATTTCATAGGGGTTATATCACCGAACTCTTCTATAGGGCATAAGTTCGTCCTGACCACGATCGACTACTTCACCAGATGGGCTGAAGCAGTTCCTATGAAGCATGCCTATCAGGAGACCGTCATCGCCTTCCTTGAAAGATTGATCACCCGTTTCGGCATCCCAAAAGCAATCGTAACAGACAATGATCCTGGGTTTTCAAGTGCCAAAATCAACGAGTTCCTCTATCGATATGGGATATACCATAAAGTCTTCTCTAACTACTATCCACAAGGTAATGGATTGGCATAATCTACCAACAAGACTCTATTAAGGGTGCTAAGAAAGCTCATAGAGAATAACAAGAGAACTTGGCACCTCCTCTTAGATCGGGCCTTGTGGGCCGATCGTATTTCTGTCAAGAAGTCAATCAAAACATCACCTTACGCCATGGTGTATGGCAAGGAGGCCATCTTACCTACTCATGTAGGGATCCCTGCATTGCAACTATTTGAAAAAGAAGAGGAAATTAATCCTATGGAAAATAGGCTAGCTCAGCTTCTACAGCTAGAGGAAGATCACGAGAAAGCTTACCAGAGCTTCGCTAAGAATGCTCAGATCACCCGAGACTGGTTTAAGAAGAGATCCTCCGACTGCACTTTCAAAGTGGGAAATCTAGTATGGAAGTGGGATTCTTGGAAGGCCAAGGCTGGGAATCATGACAAATTGGACACTTTTTGTGACGGACCGTTCGAAATCGTGAAGGTAAACTCGACCAATTTTTTCATCCTCAAATATGCAGACGACTAGGTATTGCCAATTTCTGTCAATGGTCTTCACTTGAAGACTTTTCATAACTGATGATTTCAAAAAAAAAAAAAGATGTTCAAATTTTGCCTTTGTATATAGTTTTTCGTTCCTGTATATATATCCTGCTTTAAGATCTCTGAAAGGCTGTGTCATAGTGACAAATTCCATCTTCGCTAAGCATAGCCAGAAGCTCCTTCGGGAAGTTTTGATGCGAAGAAAATAATGCGAGATGCTCGTAGCGAAGCACTTTGACTTCCAAAAGGTCCTCGAAAAATTGAAGGAGTCATCAAAAGAAACGAAGGCATAAGAAATGCTTCGCAAAACAAGTCAATGCGAAGCAGTTTTCGAAGAAAGTCTAGCGAAGCATTTTTTCAAAGAAAACAAGCTTCAAGGGGCTAGCCTTCCGCGAAGCAAAGTAGTGATGCAGCGAGGGAGAACTACTTTGGACCTGAAGCATAGAAAATCTACCCACACTGGAGGTTCACAGAAAAACAGTTTTAGCACCGGTTTCACTTCACTAACCCAATGGTGCGCGATACAAGAAGCATTTAAAACGTGTCTTGAGGGACGCGTCGACGGTAACCTAGGGGAATGTTCAGGGCAAATGATTTTAATGCCAAGGTGGCAAAACACATCCTGAGAGAAGTTGCGAATATTGCACCTGGGTACGAGGTGGCAGAAGGTTAATTTTTCGATGCCAAGCATAATCATCGAAGCGCATGGGTCCGTGTACAACACTGCCGCAAAGCCAATCAAAAAGCACGACAACCTTCCCTATTCGAGCTGTAAATTTAATTATGGCAGGTGCCATAAATAGAGGTAGTTGCCTTCTAAGGCTATAAAACTCAAGCCTCAATAGTAAAGAAGGTTATTCACCTATTGGTTCATGCAAGACTAAGAGCCTTCGTTGTTACTCTGTAATTCTTTCACCCTTTGCATCAAAGTCCTTCGCATCGAAGCTCTCTGCATCAAGGACTCTGTGTTGCCCATATCCAAAATGGGGAAGAAAATTTATAAAGAAAATGGGAAGGAGCCCGAGGTAGCAGCCCTGAATAAGGGCAAGGAAGAGCAAAAACATAGACCTAAGAAGGTCAATCTCAACCCCCGCCCAGAAAAGCAGCCGATGGAGGAAGGAGAGGATTCTGAAGAAGAACAACTAGAAGAGCCACCAATTGATGGGTGGGAGAAAATTTGGGACACTGAACTCTCAAAGAGTGTGGCCGAGCTCCGATGCACTATCAAGTTTATGACAAGCAGACTTTCCCAAAAGAACAAGAGGGCTGCCGCGTACTATTCTCAGATTTACTGGTATCTGACCCCGCCCGCTCACCATTGTCCTAAATTAATCTGTGCCATTGCGCAGAACTACCAGCCCTCATCCCAAAAAGTGTTGGATGCTGCGGGCCATAAATTGTTTTCAATTTTGAAAGAAGATGTGCAAGTAGCCTTCGCACCATAGTAGGGGCCACCCAAGGGCTATTTCGTTCGCAATGTCATCCTGAGCGAACAAATGGAGAGGTTCACTACGTCCACCTACATTTTGAAATTTCTAAGAGAGAACCTCAAGAATGGGCTCCATTTAGGCAAGCTACCCCAAATGCCCGTCCCCCTGATAAATTTCAAGAGCATGGACATATTCTCCATCATTGCATGAATAGCGGGTTTGTCGACCGATGCTTCGGTGCACCCGTGGTAGGTGTCTTTGGATGAATGTATTATAAGAGGGGAATTTTATGCCCTTGATGCTTCAAGGCCAAACACCAACCCAGTATTATTTGATTTGGCAGAATGGGTGGCCCGAACCTTGCACACATGGCTTACCAGCATGAAGAATTCTGGGACAGGCTAGTACTTCGCACCCTGCTATTTCCTTGTTTGGTTGTTTTTCTATCATGTGCATAAGAATTTTCCCCACATCACCATTTCTTCAAGCGACAAGGATGGATCTCCTTTGTAGATGTACCGGTGGACTCTCCTCCTATTGAGGACAAAATCTTATTATTATTTTAATCAAAAATTCTTGGGACCTGCTATTCATTTGTTGAAGGGTTCATGCCCTCGAGTGCCCCTCAGTTTGAGAGACAGAGTGGTAATAGAGAAGAAGGGAGATGTGTTTCAACTAACGCAAGGACTTGTGATTCGCCTATTCGGCTTCATAGGGAAGCCCTTCCTACTGCCTGTCTACCCCTCCGAGTACTAGTTCACTTTGGAGGTCACTCGACAGAGCGATGCCACAAATGTCATCTACGACCACGGTCGAAAATGGGCGCACACCTGTGACTTCCCCTTCAAAATAGGGTAATAGAGGTGTTTGCCCTGAATAAACATGTTTTCTTGGAGGAGAAGCTTGCCAGGTTTGGCCTACTCCAGATTCCTCAGAGGTGGCTCTACGATCCCTTGGGAGTGATGAGGGACCACCTCAGATTCAAGAATTTTCATGTCTGCCCCCACCCAAAAATTGTGGAACAAAGAAATAATCCCAATGGGAAGGATCTGGAGTGGCATTTAGAAAGGATGAAGACCTTTCCTCCTTGGCATGAGTTATAACCCATGGAAGTTGAGTTTGATCCTGTTTAGCATCCTTTCCCAACCCCAGACTCCACTTTTTGGAGGAATATGAAAGACGATTTGAGGGAAGAATTGAAAGATTGGGGTGTAGAACAATTAAAGGAATGGTGGAAAATGAGAGTTCATCAATAAAAGATGAAATCCTATGGACTCTTGGAGATGAATAAGGACTTTGCAGTTGTTTACGAAGCCAATGCTGGGACTTGGAAGTCCACCTCCTTCATCGACTTCGTTACCCCAAGTGCCCCAGGTTCGAGAGAAAGCCTAAGGAGAGATGATGATGCTTTGAAAGAAGAAGCAGAGGAAGAGGCAGAAGCTGCACCAGAGGAACAACCTCAGGAACCTGTGGAAAGCCAAGACACAAGTGCCACGGGATTGATGTAATCATCAGAGAAAAATAAAAGGAAGAGGCAGGAACAAGCTCAAGTGCCTCCAACCCACCCGAAGTGACCCCGCACGAAGCTCCCAAGTGTCTCTTTCGGACAACCTGCAATCAGCCCAACTGAAACAAATATCAAAGGGACGACGTCATCAAGAGCCAAAGCAACCTAGGACGTGGATGTCATCGATGTGGAGGAACTCCTCCAATAAGAAGGGGCCCCCGAAGAAGAGGTCGTGGAAGTCAGGAGTGCCGAAGCTGGAAAAGAGTAGGAGCCAATCACACAAGAAGTCACTACTGCCTCTCTGCTAGGAGGGCACACAGGTACGCACTCTCCACCCTTTGCCTTGGTTTCTCAAGGCCTGTCCACCATGGTCCTGATTGTGAGTACCCAGCAGTCTCTCTCTCCATCGCAAGTTCAATCACCCCCTCACGTGTTGCCCCTTGCCACCTCGAGTCTGCCTCGTGATCCTGTTGGCTCCACAAGCGTATCTACCCCTTTCGAGTTGGTAGGCCAGGACAGGTTCGTTGACACTACTTCACCCGCCCATGCCACCATCCCCTTGGTTCTCAGTCAGGGCAAAGATAGTACCCCAACGTCGAACCCCGTTCGTCGTTCTCCTGCTACACACAACATCATTCCTTTCACTGAAGCTCCTGTCACACCCATCGTCGAACCTACTGGTGAGGCATCCCCCATTCATTCCTTATATTTGTTCATCCCTTTGGCTGGAGATCCAGCCTCATTTGATTCAGAGTTGTCCTTGATTAAAGAACGCCCTCTAGCTGAGAAGCTACTCTAAGCCCAATAGAACATAGAGAAGATGCTGAAGGAGGCAAGGAAAAAGAGAGGGCGCTCTTTGGTCGAAATGGAAAAATGCACCGTTTTCAACTTGAAAGGCGAAAATTACATAAGGTGAAAAATGTCCCTAAGGTCCAAAAACCTCTGGATGAGATGACTCCAGTAGATTATGATTATCAGGAGAAGACTAAGGACTTGGAGCACCTAAATGTAGATAATGAATTTGCATCCATGCATGTAAGAATTGAAACTTTCTATGCGCATGCAAACATCGCCAATCAACACAGATTTGAGGCTGAGAGCGCCAACATCAAGTTGGAGGAGGAGCTAGCCAGGATCCACTCCAAGCTGGAGGACTCAGAAAAGCAGTGTGAGCAGATGAAGAAGGAAGTAGTCGCCTTGAAACAATAAGTGAGACAACTGTAGAGTGCAACTAAAATCCAGAGCCAGATACAGGCTGAAGCTGATCTAAAAGCCAAAGAATTTGAAAGCAAAATCTTGGAGATGCAGCAGCAGTTGTATGAGAAAGAAATTCTGGAGCTGTTTGATAGGGACCGAATAAAAGAGATTCGCTCACACTTGCTCAAGAACTTCAGATCTCGGGCCTCCAGCGCCCTGTTATTTTTTACCTACATTTTCGAAGCCTAGAATGTCGCTTCTCAAGATGGGCCAATCGTAGATGAGGTCATCCAAAAAATAAAAAAGTGACTCAAGTTGGCTTTTGAGGTCCAAAGTGTCAAATATCAGGACCTGCAGGTCGCTACGATGAGTCGAATCACCAAAGATTGGTCCACAGCTCAAGCCACGGTCCGTGCTTTCTTCTCCAAGGTGAAGAAGGCACATAAGGCGAAGGAACTCCTGGATGTATTTGAGCACGAGCAATGCATATCACTGGGCTACTTTCAAGACCTTTCTTCCCTAGGTTTCCCAAGTTTCACGGATGAGGACGGGAACCTTTTGACTAAGGAAGAGCTCAAGTCGATTTGGTTGCATTTTGAAGGTGACGTATTAGAGATAGATGGCTGGGAGGAGCCAATTACAGAGGGGCAAGTCACATATTTTATTTTGAGACATTGCAATATCGCATCCTGCCTCAACGATCTAAGCATAAAAGCCAAGCACACCGACATAGGGCAAATAGATTGGTTTCATGTTCTGGTAAAAGCGCTACAAGACTGAGAGCCTTTCTCGAAAGGCACCTGGGCTCATGTTCACCTAACCATGGAATGCATTCATGATCGCCTTCTCCCATCACCACAACAGGAAGCCTCGCCAGAGGAGGAAGAAGAAGGAGAGGCAGAAGAAGAAGAAGAAGAAGCTGTGGAAGCACCCCAGAAAGGAGAAAAAGGAGAAGGATCTAGAGATAACTCTGGCCCAACGGATCAAGGCTGAGGGTTCTTCCACCGAGACAATCTCGTTGCCACACGAGCCGCAAAGAATGTTGACAATTTTGTCACATTGCATACAGGGGTAGAAAAATAAAAAAATTTGTAAAGTGTTTCCTTTTGTAAAGTATTTCTTTTTGTTGTTTTTGAAAATATTTGTAAGTTGCAGCAATTTTGGCTTTCATCGCCATCCCCCTTGTACATAGAATGAAGATGAAAGAGCTTCACTACTTGAGCAGCCTAAGGGAAAGAGCTTCACATGAAAAGGAAGATAGTTTCACTAAAAGAAAGTAATAGGGGATGAAAAGAGCTTCGCACCCGAAGCATTTCAAGCAGCTACTTCGAACGAAAATCTTGCGAAGCAGAAGTGGAAAGAGTGCAAACATTGAAAAATACTTTGCCAAAGAACCGTCGAAGCACCCACTTCGGTCCTCCCTAGCAGCTACTTCAAGAAAAATTTTTGTGAAGCGACATTTGAAGCAGTCTAAAAGAACAACTTCGTCGAAGAAGGAAAGTCTAGATCGCGGTCCGAGTTTGCTAAGGCGAGAAAACTACTTCGGACCCGAAGCATTTCAAGCAACTACTTCGGGAAAAAATCTTGCAAAGCAGAAGTGGAAAGAGTGCAAACATTGAAAAATACTTCGCCAAAGAATGCTGAAGCACCCACTTCGGTCCTCCCCACCAGCGAACCATTTCTACTTCGCCAAAAGTTGTCACGAAGCATCTGCTTCGGTTAGCTTTCTTGCGAAGCACTTTCACCCGAAGTGGAAGTGGCCGTAAAGAATGAAAAATTTTTCAAAGGCAAGAATGCTCTTCGACCGAAATTCCCCCGATCCATAGTTTTGAAGGAAGATCGCGACGAAGCATTTTGATGATTCATCAGCGAAGCAGTTTTGACACGTCTCTCCAGCGAAGCAACGAGAAATGAAGAGCCCCACCTTGAGGAGGAATACCTGCTTCAACACTCAATACCCCTGAAGCTGTCTTGCGAAGCTCCACCATGCGAAGTGCAAACCAAGAAGGAAGATCTGCTTCGGCTCAAATCCATTGTGAAGCGAAGTCACGAACAAAAATCTAGTGAAGTGCTTCAAGGGCACACACTCCAAGCCGAGTATTTTTTTGAAGCAATCAAGTGCCTCATAAATGCATTTTTACGTGCCCGGTAAACTCGTTGCTCATTTTTGGCAATTGGAAATGAGGTATCAGTTCCTAAAGGAGATCCCGATGAACATGGCAGCCAATCGAGCACTACACCCAGAGGCCAAGGACATTCAAGCGGCTCATTAATGCATGTTTCCCTGACTGACCCGATCATAGTTGCTAGTTTTGGTAAAAGATTTGAGAGCTCAGTCACGAGAGACACGAAGAGTCGACTTCTCAGGTTTCGAGGATGTACTCCTCCATTTTGTGCATTGATGGCTCAGAGGGTTGGGTCCTCTATAAAAACCCAGGCATTGTAATGAAAAATGGGGGGAACTTTCTGCTAGAAAGCTGTTGTAACTTGAATTCTTGCGATTAATACTAAAGAGCTTTAAGCTTGATTTCTCTCTTGTATGCTGCCTTCTGTGTTTATTTCTTTTATCTTTTTCTTCATTTGCATACTGTAATTTTGCATTCTGGATTTAGGTGTGCGATTGGGGACGAAACCCTGAAATTTTCTCGAAGGATATATAGGAGAGGAAAATGTTGTATTAGTTTTCTTGTATGCCGCCTGTGGATCGTGTTTCTTCGCTTTGTCCTAATCACCATAACTCTAAACTCTAAATTTTGACGAAAGGGGATGGTAATCCTGGAGTTCATCCAGAGGATACATAGGAAGGCTAATTTCGTGTTCTTTTTGTTTTATTCTTGGTGTTTCTTACTGCTGTTTTAAGCTATTGGCCAGCAATCGTGCTTCTTGTTCTTTCCCACTTTAAATTATCAACATCTCTTCACTTACCCCTTTTATTTCTTTCTTGCACCCTTACTATGTTTATCTCTTTCCTGTACCCTTATCTTAAAAACCAAAGTAGTTTAGTATAGGAGCCGACATTTCTTCGGAGATTGGCATGAGGGGCATCTCTTCCCTTCGACCTTTCAATTTTGGTCCAGGTCTAGGGCGCGTACACTTTCCCAAATCCTTTCCTGGGAAGATTTGATGACCAACAGGAACCTCTTCCCTTGTGTGGCCATGTCCCCCACCAAATGTAGGGTTTTCAGAATGGCAAGACCACGTGCCATATATCCAACAAAGACTGTGTGGATATTAATAGGGATATTCCACATGGATTTCAAATCCACTATGGCTCTAAAATGGAATTCACCTCCTATTAGTCATGCTAACAAGAATTAGTCGATGTAATCTTCAACGTGGGTATTGCCACGTTTGTAACATACAACCTGTTGCACCTGTCTTCAGGTGGTTGATATCAATGTTCAACCAGACCTATAATCAAACTTTTGACCAACCATGAAGTATAGTGATTGTGCTTCTCTTCCACGACTAGATTAGATGGGAGTTTTATCAATTTTTGTTGGCTCTTTAGACACCAAGGATCTTCCTAAAATGGACAACAAATATCCATTGAGGTTGGTGTGCTTCTTCATGAAGTTTACAACTACAAATTTTGAGCCATAAATAGACTGCCAGCAGGTTCTATTTTCTATGTGCACATAAATTTTCTTATGCAAGGACCATTGGAATCTTCTTTTTAGGCGAGAGAAATCACCCCCTTTAGATGTGAAACATAATTTTTAGGCCTCTATCATTGTAGATTTGGTTGTAGATCTAAGTGCTTGCTTTACCTCTTTCTAAAGGAACAACCGCAACATCACAATGGATCGAGTAGCCTGTATCGTTCTCTGAAATAACTATCACCAAAATGTTTTTTTGTGGGATTCGATTTGTCGTAATCATCCATCGTAGGTGATAGAGTTGTCACTTGAGAAACCGCTGCTATGGTGGAGGTAGTCTTGCCCAATCTGGCTCCTACCATTCCCGTGATATTACCTCCTCCACGATTCAAATGATAGACCTCCTGAACATAATTGATGTAGGCACGATGGTCTCCCCAAACATAACAAATCATTGGGTAAAATATTTGTAGTCACCCAAATATGGTAATCATCAAGCTGGATTTTTTCCATTCCACGCTCATCGCACCAGATTAAAACAGATCGTAAAACATCCATATCCTTACCATCAAATAGAGGGGGAAGTAACTCATGATTGTTAAATCCCTCACGACCACAACACATAGTGTCACTCTCATAATGTACGTCCATTCATTTTTTATTATATTTTTTTGACATAGTTTTGGCTCGTGCAGTTTGATGCCACTTTGTCGCATCATTGAATTCTTCTTGGGAGGGGCCAGTACTAGTCAAAATAGCCATCACATGGACCTGTCTCTAGCAGTGGTCAAAATAGGTGACCATCGTAAATGTATGAACTCCAGACACTGTAGTGATTCAATGAATCACTACTTCAATGAGTTACCCAAAATTGAAATTGGATGAATCCCTATCCAGAATTTGGAACTGGGCAGTCTCATAGCCTCTCTAACCGAGGGGTCTGTTATCTCCTACACTATTAAAATGGTAAATAGACTATTGTAAAATGAAGATATCTTACTCACCACCATAAAGGCTTGGGGAGGAGATAATTGCTGAGGAAATTCTCCCATAAAAATATCAATCAGAGAGACCTTCTCTGATACCACTGTTGGAAGTAGAATAGATCTTCATTAAAACAATGAATGATTAAAATACATCAAGTCTGGCTAATATTAGCCAATAACGAATAACTAAACTTAGAATCTATCGAATCTAATTGCTTAACTTAGGCTCTAATATAATATGCATGTTGGCTTATGGAATGCCAACTCATGAATCACTAACTTAACTAAGCCTTCTAGAATACTAAATAATGGAATAATTAAACTATCCTAAAAAAAGCATGGGTGGTTTTAGATGCTTTTAGAATACTAAATAATGGAATAATTAAACTACCCTTGGTTGAACGTATCTCCAAGAGCCTTTGCTCAACTTTTATGACTATTTTTTGCAGGATATTTTACTATGTTTAGCTTTGGAAGTGAATCGCTTAGGGGTAGGCAATTGCAACTATGAACCGCCTAGGGGCAAGCGGTTGAAGTTGTGTTATCCAAAATTTGATGAAACTTACAAGAGACCTCTAGAATGGTATCAAAAACCTCTAGTCTGAGTTTGGAGTCGTCTAGAGCTTCCACCTGTAAGGAGTTTCACAAACAAAGCAAGTGCAAATGGAGGCATACAAAGGAGTCCATGGCTGGTTTGCAAACAAGATTATGCACGCAAGAGAAATTCTAACTACATTTTGGTAGAGTTTTGATATAAAAAATTTACACTCTTATGCAAATAAAGGAAATGAAGGGGTATTTCTAGAATTTTTCAAGGAAGATGGGGTAGTAATGTGGAGGTGAGGTGGACATGACTTGGCAGCCAAGTGGTATGGGTGAGGGGGAGAAAAATATAGAAAATTCCACTTGAATGGTCAAAAAGGATGTGTGCACCATGCCTTATTAATTTCCTCAAGTGAGGAGAGTTCTCACACCACTCAAGTGGCATGTGCACACCATACCTCATTAAATCTCTTGAGTGGGGAGAGTCCTCACCCTTCTCAAGTGGTAGATAAGAGGCATGGGGGTGGTAAGGGTGCATGGGGATGTGGAAGGTAGGGGTAGACTAGGCTAGGGTGAGGTGGACCTAAGCTATGGTCAAAGGGGTAGATTAGGGGGATGTGCACATAGGCTAGGGGATTGTGCACATAGGATAGGGGGGATGGGGAAGTCACATGGTGACCAAGGGCTTTGTGTAGGACATATTTAATTTTTGTAAGGTTGCCATTACACATTTTGGATTAATAAGAACTATTACAAAATTATTAATTGTTGACCTTAGAAAAATTTTAAATAGACATTTTTTAGGTGTCTATATTTGTCCCTTTTTGTCCTACATTGCATGACAAACACATTGCAGTGCAAAAACACAACACTAGATGAGTGAATTGATAATGGAGGACAATGGAAGGTGATAATTGACCATAACTTTTGGTATCCCACAATTACAGTTGAGGGGAAAGAGATGTAAGGTTATATCAAATCAAGAGCAATTTAGGATGCCCCAATTATGGAAGGGACGAATATCCTTGAAACTTTGCATTTGATTTTTTGTTGAGACCATTTGATGTGCTAAGCTAACCAACCATTTGTAGGTATCCTCAAAATGCTTCGATCAACTTGTCAAAATGTGATGTGTGAGTAACCTTACAGTCACAGGCATGGGGTATACCAAATTGATTGAATTGGAGTTTTAGTGAAGAAGAGAAATTCTACTCTTTGCCCCAGCAAAGGAGGGCTAATGATGATTTCAAGCAAAAATTCTTGGACATACATGATTCTAGATTGAGTGTTTGGGTATTGAACCTATTTGAGATAAAATTTGATCGATAATATCTACCCCCTTAAGCAATTTGTTGATGGATGAAGAAATGAAAGACCACAATGAAAAACTTAACAAAATGTCAATGAGAAATGAAAAATTGAGATGGCGTGGTTAGAGGGTGAAATTTACCAATGGAGGAGGACAAATTTTACTTATGGGAATCACTCGGGGACAACTGAGTGCGCACAGGGATAAAAGGAGCATCACATAATGTGAGTGCTCATTTGTATCGTGCATTGTGGGAAGATTTGGAGTGACTAAGGGGTGACCAAATATTTGACATTGAGCTCTTGCATATTTGTGATTTGAGTGGACAAGTTGACGAGCGAAGGAGTGGGACCAAACATTGAAGGGAGTGTAGGGCTAATTAGTACACTTTTTACCCCTTTTCTTTTGTTTTTGCAATGAAGGCATAAAATAAACCTTAATTCTTATTTAAAGTGAAATGAAACCTTAAAAGAGTAGGCTAGCTTAGGAATAGGTAAATGCATGTGCTTTTGTGTGTGCATATATTTATTTTTATTTTTATTTTCATTGCGATTGTTTGTGTGTGATTGAATTGTGTTATTTTTGTGTTTGTGGGGGGATGCATTTTTTTTGGCAATTTAAGAATAAAGGGTATCATGATCTATTTTTTGTTTGTCAACCATCTAGAATTGTATTATTGTACATATTCGTACGATTTTTTTCTTGGGAATTGTTCGAGGTCAGGCGATTGGGCCAATCGTCCAGGCTCAAGTAGTTGATACAACCATCTAGGGTTGAGCAATTGGGTCAACCATCCAGGCCCAAGCGGCTGGGCCAACCATTCAAGGTCAAGCGACTGAAGATTTTTTTTGTTTGTTTTGAAATTAATGGGAGATAGATATTGAAAAGGGAATAATGTGGCAACTAAAGATTTTGAGGCCATGTCATAGGTTTAGATAATTTTTTTAATGAGTGAGAGATTTATTGGATGTGAATTATTGGTTATGGTTGAGGAGGATATGATTTGAGGGAGTTACATGGTTAGAGCTTGTGCATTCAGATAGATGCTACTTATCATCATTGGATGAGAGGTGGGACCCAAATAGAGGGATATTCCATTTATTGACTAGGAAGATGATAATTACATTAGAGGATATATTAGATACTCCTGTTACCAATTGAGGGATGCATTATCATCATTGTAGGTGTACCACATAAGGGTTTTGTTATGGAGAGGGTGTTTGAGGAGGGTTAGAGTCATGTGAACACTGACAATGATGGTGTGCTTTATGAGTTGTACTATGATGAGGGCATACTGACTCAAAGATAGTCTATGGTGATGGTTTTCATATCAAGCATTGTTCTACCTAATTCTTCAGGTTCATAGTTTCCATGAAACCTATTGGGGTGGTGCATGACTTGATCAAGAGGTTAGTGGTGTTTGCATGGGCTCTCACCTTATTAGCTCAAAAATATAAGGAGTTATATGAGGTGTGAAGGACAAATTGGATGGGATTGAGTTGTAGCCTATTGTTATAGGTGTGGGTGTGGGAGCACATGGTAGTTGATAATCCCCAAGGGTTACCCTTTGATGCACGCAAGTGGGTGGTTCCTAAGATTTTGTATGCTCTAAGGTGGTGGAGAGATAGGGAGAGTCGGGCTAGAAAACCTTATGCAGGGATGGAGAGTATTATTTCTCTATGTGGGCAAGTTTGAGGTCGTAGGATATTCTCTAGCAATCATGACAAGGTGGACCATCATAGATAGAGAATGCAATGCAACTAGATCATGTTTGACAAGTGAGGTGGATTATCAAATGATAGAGCATGTTGTATGAGTACTTTAAATATGCTCAGGTACAAAGATAGTTTAGGTTGAGGTAGGGGATACTGAATCCACCTATGATATACAAGAGTAGGTGGAGGGAGCCTGCAATGACACTACATGTAGAGCCATTGGATGTAGATGCAGATGAGGTGATAGCGGTGTCGAACGTGGATGACATTGGCATAATATTAAAGTTTGACAGGTGGTGGGCCACTCAAAAATGGCATGTAGGGGAAGACATGGATGAGGATATGGATAGGGAGGAATATGGTAAGGTGTCGAGGGAGGAGCAAAGGTAGGCAAATATAGGTACAATGAGGAGGAGCATCCATTAAGATGGTGAGTACATCATTGATTAATTAAGGGGATAGGGCCATTAGAGGCTATGATCGAGGAGGTGTCAGCGAGCTATTTTGGGAGTGATGAGGGTCTCAATTTTGATGATGGTATGGATTTGGATGGATTGAATTTAACGATTGAGGAGTTTGAGGTGCTACAAGGACTAGTGCGACTAGTGGAGGTATGACTCATCAAGTGGGAGGCAGCTTGAACATCGGAGAGGGAGGGACTACAGGTCAAGCGAGATAGACTATAGGAGGACAAAGATGTATTGTAGGCTTAGAGGGATAGCCTATAAGAGGATATAGATAGGGTGTAGGCCAAGAGGGTTGTGATGTAGGGGTGTATGGATGCTATTATAGCAGAGAGGGATGAGCTACGATGAGAGGTGGAGAAATTGAAGAGGGAGACTAAGCAACAACACAAGCAGAGGGACCACAACTACATCAGGCCATGGATGATTTGAGGATATTATACACATAGGAGAGAGATAGGTTGATGTCATAGGAGGAGGTTATTTTGCTACAAGATGTGTTGATTCCATAAAACTCAGCCTCTTGGTTATGAAAAAGTCAAAGGAGCACATCATCTCTTGTGCCAGTTGTGCCTTAGTTCATGGAACCTACAACATCACAGGTATTAACAATAGGTACCTCTCGAGATGGTGAGAGGCAACAAAGGAGTGAGGATAGCTGACAAGACAAATAAGAGAGGATTAGGGATGATGAACAAATAGGCTAGGAGGGGAGTGGGTAGATGATAGGGAGACAACAACAAGGATGATCTTTTTGGATGTGGCTGAGAAGCCACAATTTTGTATATTAGGATGATGTATGATGGAGTATGCAGTGATATGTAGCCCAAGGATAATTTTGATCTAGCCTACGGTCATAGATGATGGTATATGCATTATGATTTATGTGATGCATTTGTAAATAATGAATTTGATTAGATGGATATGTTATAGTATGTGATGAATTTGAGTAGATGGATAATAATGTTTGTAGACTCATATGTGCTTGTTTGATCATGTTTTAGATATGTGTATATGTATTTCATAATCATAATTAGTTTAATTAGTCAATAATAGCTACACAATCATGATGATACAATAAAATGATATTAAATATGATAATCACAATGGACGTAGAATATAAGATATGGAAAATAACATGCTAACCCAATAAACAATGAATAATGACTTATGATACAGATGCGAATGGAGATGTTTAAGACCATTTGTACAATGAATGATAGTAATACAAGATGATTGCCGCCCCAATACCTTAGGGTTTTTAGATCCTAGAAGTATTTGAGGAAACTTAAACACCCTAGTGTCACCAATCAAACTAATCTAATGGTCAATCAATATCTCGTAGAAAATGAGACCATCCTGAAAAATATCAAGCCAATCAT
The DNA here is from genome assembly GCA_028583015.1 of Wollemia nobilis. Lineage (NCBI taxonomy): Eukaryota > Viridiplantae > Streptophyta > Pinopsida > Araucariales > Araucariaceae > Wollemia > Wollemia nobilis. The sequence continues at coordinate 5,040,914 of JAQPPZ010000989.1, forward strand.
GGACCAACGTGTGTGCAACAATATTCATTCCTAATCTTGAGTAAGGTTGGACTAACCAAATGTAATGCAAGATAATATAAGCTAGCTCATCCATGAGTGTTTAGATATTTGTACAAAATAAGGTTTCTAATGTGACAAACTTCTCACACTCAGAGGACATGCTCCACTACAAGTTAGGCATCTATAGCCTTGATGGAGGTTAGCCCCATAATCATTCAACGTTGCTCCATTGCCAACCAAGCATCTATACCCTTGGTGGAAATGTTTTAAATACTTGAGGGGACCAATGTGTGAATATTTTTTGCTCTTTTCTTTTCTTGCTTTTTTTCTTTTAATTTCCAATTTAGATCCTCAGGTTTGAATTATGCGAATGATAGGATGATAAGGGAAACCGTTCGCTTTTTGGCAAGACTACTCATGGTGTCGTATTTCCTAAAATTTGAATTTAATAAATGTGTGATATGTGATTAATACAAGAAGGATCTTGAGTTAGCCAGGGGAGGATTAAATCTCCTTAAGAAATGACAACTTTTAATAAAGGTTGAGTGGAACACTAGGTATGGTTGAATAATAAAAACAACCTCTATATCCAAGCAATCTAAGATATTTGAACGATTGGGATAATGAGGGCATGTGATTAAAATATGAAAGATACGCAATAGGCATGCAACATGATGGATATGATGATATGAAACACGACTAAACAAGACATAATGGAAAAAGAGGTGACAAATAAAAGGTGAGACATGCAAATGAACACAATATGTACAATTGTGTTATATCATTGATTAATTATACTAGTCAAGCATAGGGAACACATATGCGTGAATCCAAAAGGAGATAAAATTAGCATGCTAGAAGCATTATGAATTATTGTAATGGATGGATGTGTAGGATAAATTCAATATCACAAAAATGGAGGTGGAAAGGGTTGCAACTCCCCCCAAACTGAAAGGAAGTAGGAAGGAGTACGAACTCTGTTGAGAAAAAAATGGTGTTGAAAGAGGGTGAGCTCCCCCTAGTTATATAATTGGGTTGAATAGGATGAGAGATGAAGAGAAAGAATGTTAAGAGGGGAAGATAATGGAGAAAATAAAGGGAGAGGAATGGGGTAAATAGAAGAAGGTGCAGGAAGGAGAGAAGGAAAATGAGGGAAAAAGGACCAACCATAGGTACGTAGCCGCTTGTAGCATGACCGTACAAAAATGATATGGAACCTATTAGAGAAATAGATGAGAAGGTTGAAGAGGTGAAGAAGAAGGAGCAAATAGGACTAAGTTGGTGAGTGAATGAGTGATGATGGTGGTTGATAGTGGAAGGGTCAAAGTGACAATTGAGGAGGATACATCAAATTATCTTGAATCATGATCAATGTGAGATGACCTAGTGATGGAAGGGGTGGATATATTTGAACCTTGTCATTGACATATTGATTAGATCATTTGATTTTGTAAGTTGATCAACCATATGTAGGTATTCTCATGATGCTTTGATTGATTAGATAAGTGGGCTCGATTGACCTCCTCGATGAAGTGAAGACACATGAGTAACCATAAAATTATAGGTAGAAAGCATACCAAATTGGATTTTATTAGAGTTTGTGTGTAGAAGAGAAAGTGTGCTCTTTTCTACAACAGAGAAGGGTTAATGATAGTCTCAGGAAAGGTTTGTGGATAATGCAACTTCCAAGAATGTGTGTTTGGGTATTGATCATGCTCATGATAACGTTGATAAGGTAATGTCATCCAACTCAAGCAATAAATTAATGTGTGATGGGGTGTGATTTGGGATTGGCGAATGCAAGGGTAGTTATCTTTATGAGAGGTGTATGGGTGAAATAATATGGTTGACTAAGAGTAGGAGATTGAAGGAGAATGGAGTTGTTGGGAAGGGTCACACTAACGATATGGTCAACTTAGGGAATCCCAAATTGCTAAGAATGAGATTGATTGTGCCAACAAAAGTCAAGGTTAAAAGGTAGGGGGCTATCAACTATAAATTCCCTACAATCAATCAGATCTTGGACTAGAAGTTGGAAATATTAACAATCAGTGATGCTAGATGCAAAAGTGATGCTCCTTATACCATTTAGGTTTGGCCTTGTTATTTTTCTCTAGGCGAGTGTTAGGTAAGAAAAATACTTTTGTGTCATAGAGAGTTTGAAAAATTATTGACAATGGCTTAGAGAGGGGAGTCCAACTGCAAGGTGGACAAGGAGGACATTGAGGACAATTGAAAAGTTGATTTGAGGAAGGTGGGGTTGAGGCCTCTTGTTGACTTGAATGTATCTCAAGATTTGTGAGTCAGTCAAGGATTCATTGTAAGTTCGTTGGAGATGAATATGGAGTGGTCATGATAGGATTGAGTTGGTTGACGACATGGTCAGGATCAAGTTGATAGGGATGAGGATATGAGTAGGGGGAACATGGAGGAAGAGGATATGATGAGTAGTGAGACTATGGGCCATGGGTTGTGTGAGCCATGTAAGATGGAGGATGGGGTGTCAGGAGAAAAGGGGGAAGATATGAAGCTAGAAGAAAAGGTGTGAGAGATGAGGTGGATTGGTGCAAGGAGAATTAAGTGGTCCTATCATGAGGGCTCTTAGTTAGAGTGGTGTGAGTGGTCTAAGGCATTAGGCCTTTGAGGTTCCAAAATGGGCCATAACACTCATATAAGGGATATGGTGGATAGTGGGATGGATACCGAGAGGAGCGAGGGATACCTCCTCTTTGTGGGTTGGAGGAGTTACAAAAGGGTGAGGGATCAACTCAGAGTGGTCCATGGGAGGGTGCTCTTGAACTTGGTCTTGGCTTTTGATTAATACCCTACGTGACTAGGGATATAATAAGAGGTGGAGAAATATACAGGATAGAAAATGATATTATGAGCCGACTCTAGGGCTATTGTCCATGCCTAGGCAATTTTGACTATGAACTGCACCTGCCTGGGCAATCCTAAAGGAATAATCTATGCCTAGGTGGTTGACTCCAAAGATAATTTACAAAGGCTATGAGGATATAAATAAGTGATAGAAATATAGATGATTCGTATTTTTGGGTTTTTTCAAAATTTATGAATATTTTATGTGTTTTTGGAATAACATTCTAACTACTCAAACAAAGTCAGCAGACAACAAACAATTAGGATGAAGATGTTTAATGTGATCGAGATATGTTTTGATGTTTATTATTGCTTAGGTTCTTTATATTTTTTATATTATTTTTTGTTTTTTGATGTAACCTATCCCTAAAATCTACAAAAGGTGGGAATGGAATATCTACAAGGTATGTCTATGCATGCTTCCTAATAGACTTGAGAGTACATGGGGAGAAGCATGTGAATAAATTACCAAAAAGCTTTCTAAGACAAGGATGGCTCAGTATATCCTAAAAGGTAAAAAAACCTCCAATACCCTTTTTAGGGGGTATAAGAGGTAATGTTGTCTAAAACCTGCAACAACCCAGTCAACTTTTGCTTCACCCTCGATCGGGCTTGGTCAAGAATGACAGTTGCACACCCACTAATTATTTAGACCTATGAGCAAGGGTGTCTAATCTCAAACTACCTTTTGCTAGTCCTAAGGGTAGCTAGCTTCTCGATGGTGAAATATAGGAAACTATGCGATCTAAATATGGTTTCTAAAGGGATCAACCAATGGTTGGGGATGAATTCCAACATCACTGATTGGTTTACAATGTGTTGTACAAGTGAGCTTATGTTTTAATATTTTTTAAGGTATGCCTAACTAAGATGCACAAACAAAACTATATCAAGTATGGAAAATATGAATCTTTGCCTATGCTAAATGCAAAGCAAGTAAATGTTAATCTAAAATGTTCTTTTTGCTATCTAAGATGCAATGCAAGGCTTGAAAGTAAATGAATTTGTGAAAATAAATCCTATGGTGAGGAAATGAAGAGGTAAGACTTGAAAACAAATGACTTTTTGAAAGTGAATCCTACACCAAGGAAAGTAAATCACCAAAAACGAAAGTAAATCTAGCCTAAAGCAAGCAAATTATAAGACATGAAAAGAAAGCTATTCTAAAAGAAAAATCAATACAAAAAAATTTACACCTACGAAAGCAAATAACAATGCAAGAAAATAAATCTATGCTAAGGAAAGCAAAGGAAAGTGCATGAAATGAAAACTAATCTAACAAAGCAAAGCAAGGCATGAAATCAAAACTAGCCTAAGAAAGCAATGACAAGACATGAAATAAAACTATTCTAAGGAAAAAAAGACAATACATAAAAATAAGCTATTCTAAAAAAGTAAAGACAATACATGAAATAAAAACTAAACTAGGAAAACAAATACAAGACATGAAAAAAATTATTCTAAGCAAGCAAAGGCAATACATGAAATAAAAACTAAGCTAGGAAAACAAATACGAGACATGAAATAAAAACTAAACTAAGAAAGAAAAGAGAATACATAAAAATAAAAACTAGACTAAGAAAGCAAAGAACATGCATGAAAGTAAAATACATGAAATGAAATCTACTCTAGGAAATCAGGAAAACACATGAAATTAAATCTAACCTAAAATCAAGAAAATACAAGAAAAAGCTCCAAATGGGTAGGGGAAGGGGAGAGCTAGGGTTTTGACGGCCAAGATGACGGCGGGCGGGAAAGCTTCTGCGGGAGAGCATGGGAATGCCAACGAGACTGAACCAAGGGCACAACGAGGCGAAGGGAGGGCGATCAGAGATCGGGGGTGCTAAGGAGTCCTCTCCAATCGAAGAGGATGTAGGTCATGACAAGGATCCACCGGACAAATGGGGAGGTGGACCTCGGAAGTCGTATGCTCAGGCAACGGCTTCAGAAACCCTTAGCGGTCTGCTCTCCAAGGAGTTGTTTCTTGTCGGGACGAGTTGGACATCCCGTGAGAAATTCTTTCAAGCTTTGTGGAATTCAAAAAATTTACCCTCATCGGTAAGTTTATTGGCGGTCGTCCCGACATGGAGACCATTCGCAAGTGGGCGGCGGGTAAATGGCGAACCTCTGGTCACATGGAGTTGGCGGCCTTATCCCGGGGTTTTTCGCGATTAGACTGAATAACAAGGAGGACTACTGTAAAATCCTGGCTGGTGGTCCCTGGTTCCTAGGTCGCAGAAGTCTCTTTCTAAGGAAGTGGGGTATGGACTTCAACCTCGAGACCCAAAATATCAACATTGCTCCAATATGGGTTAGACTCCCGAGTCTCCCCCTCTTCTGTTGGCATGAAAATGTAATCAGAGGAATTGCACGCTCCATTGGTGAGTTGGTTACCATTGACCCCCCCACCAAAGCTCGAACCCGATTTGTTCAAGCTCGGTTCCGCATTGCAGCGGATTTGGAGGCGACCTTCCATCATCCATCACTCTCCAGGTCCGGAGATATCATTCTTCACAAGCAAGCCATTGTGTATGAGAACAGGCACGGCTTTACGCCTCTGTGCAGTTCTCAAGGGCACCTCCAGTCCAACTGTCCTCTTCAAAATCCGGGGATGAAGAAACGGGATTCCAGCAACCCCTTGGAACACGGTGAAGGTCAGACAAAGCACCCTGCTGCAAAAGGGCATGATTCTCCAGGCCCGTCTAGGGACCATCCCGAATCCTCCCACCCGGTGGAAGCAGTCTCCCCCCAAATGGTCTCTGAGCCGTGTGGTGCAAGCCCTAACCTTGGAACACAAGAGGAGAAGGACCAGTCCCTTCCACCAATCACCGCACAGGCAGATTCACCCAAAATCCTGGACCATAACCACCCCGAGTCCCAAAATGTCTTTGGAAGATTACCTACTAGGAAGAAGGGGTGAGCGGTCTAGTAATATCAGCCCTCGTAATACGAGAAGCCGAAAGCAAGGTGTTGATTTTGGTAGCGAAAGGAAGCAAGGTCGTCCCCCCAACAAAGACAGGCGGGACAAGGAGACGGCGGCAGATGTTGCAAATGGTACTCAACGGCTGCTTTTTCAGGATGATTCTGATTCCCAGATGGGTGACTCGTCGTCCCAAAACCTCCCCTCCGAGCAAGGAAAGGGAGGTAAGAAGAATATCAAAGTGTTGAGATGAAAGTCCTCTCATGGAATGTGAGAGGGCTTAATGCAACTGCCAAACGAAGATTGGTGGCTGATCTCATAAAAAGGACGAATCCGTCCATCCTAATTTTGCAAGAGACTAAGACCGATGCTATCTCTTCTGCCAGAGCTGCTAAGGTCATTTGGGCTAAGGCAAAATTCCTCTCCAGTCCTGCGATGGGAACGGCAGGCGGTCTCATGATTCTTTGGGATCCCAGAGATTTTTGAGGGCAACCTTCTCTCAACTTCCGAGTAGGATTATCAATGTTTTGTTTCATTCCAAAGCCATTAACTTTTCTTGGATCCTGTCTAATGTGTATGCCCCAAACTCTATCTCGGAGAGAGCAAAAATGTGGAAGGCTATTTCCCAGATGAGGGAAACGTTCTGTAATTTCCCTTGGGTTCTAGGGGAGATTTCAACTGTCCTCTTCACCCATCTGAAAAGAAAGGAGGATCAGACCACTCTAGCCACAGTCTGGAAGACTTTCGAGATTTTGTTTCTACCAATAACTTGCTTGACATTGACCTCAAGGGGGCATCCTTCACTTGGAGCAACGGGAGGATTGGGAGCAATCTTATTCAAGTCAAGCTTGACAGATTCTTCATATCCCAAGAGGCTATTCCCATACTCGGTGCAGCAACTCTCTCGGCCTTACCGAGGATTGGGTCTGATCACAATCCTATTGTCCTGGAGACGGTTGATGGGCCTGTTTTTAAAACCCCCTTCATTTGAGTCCATGTGGATTTCTCACAAGGACTTTAGAGGGTTGGTTACTGACTGGTGGCGGAGAAGGTAGCGAGGTTTCGCTTCCAAGAGAGTGGCCTTAAAACTCAAGTTAATCAAAAGGAATTTGAAAACATGGAACAAGGAGGTGTTCGACAACATTTTTGAGTCCAAAAGGTCCATTTCGGTGAACCTAAAATTGGTGGAGGAGAGAATGGAGCTCGAAGGTTACATCGATTGCCTCAGGGAGGAGGAAAGGAGGCTCTTGGTGGATTATCATTCTATTCTTGCAAGGGAAGAAACTTTCTGGCACCAGAAATCTAGGGACCTCTGGTTGAGAAATGGAGACTCCAATACAAAGTTTTTTCACGCGTCAACTTTGCGGCACAGAGGGGCTAACAAAATCGGGTAAGTGGTGTGCAAGGATGGACGCGTTACCAAGGATATTGAGGAAATCCGAAGTGAAGCGGTTGACTTCTTCCGGGATCCGCTCGGTGTTCCTCCCGACGGTGATCTCCGAGTTCGAAATCTCTGTTGGATAACTTCCCAGATAAAAGTTCCTCCCGAGGTAAGCTCTAAGCTTATGGAGCCTTTTTCTATGTCTGAGATTAAAGAAGCTTTGTTCTCCATGCAACCAGACAAGGCCCCTGGGCCTGACGGTTTTCCCCCCTGTTTTTTTCAAGTTATGTGGGATGTTGTGGGTTTGGATGTGTGCGAAGCAATTCAGGAGATTCAAGCCTCCAGATCCATCCATCCAAAACTAAATTCTACCTTTCTTGCTCTCATCCCTAAGTCTTCCGCTTGCAAAAGTTTCTCTGATTATCGTCCCATTAGCCTGTGCAATGTTTTTTATAAAATCTTAACCAAGTCCATAGCCAACCGTCTGATGTCCCTTCTTCCCTCCTTGGTTGGTCCTTCTCAGGGAAGCACCGTGAAAGGCAGAAACATTCTCGATGGTGTCATCACCATCCATGAAACCCTCCATTCTGCTCATCACTCCAAAAATGTCTGCTCTTTTCCTCAAGGTGGACATGAATAAAGCTTTTGACGAGTTGACGGGAGGTTCCTCTGTGCTGTCCTCTTCAAGTTCGATTTTCACCCTCAATGGATTGACCTTGTCAGTAGTTGCATATCCACTCCCTCCTTTTCTGTTCTAATCAATGGATCCCCTGTTGGGTATTTCCAAAGTGCCAGAGGCCTCAGACAAGGTGACCCTCTGTCTCCTATTCTATTCATCCTTCTGGCTGAGGTTCTGAGTTGGTCTTTGAAAGAGGCTCTTCGTCAGAATAAGATCTCTGGCATTTTTCCCACCTCCAGAGTCGATCTTGTCTCTCATCAGCAATTTGTGGATGACACCCTCATCTCCACCGGGCGTCCGTCACTCAAGCCAAATCCATCAAGCGAATCCTCTCCCGTTATGAAAATGCTTCCAGACAGAAATTCAATTACATCAAAAGCAAAATTTATTTTATTAACACTCCTATGCGAAGGCGACTCCGCATAGCGAATTTCTGGAATGCACTATTGATTCCCTGCTGCGTCTTATCCGGGTTTGCCTCTCGGCTTGTAATGGCCGAGCCAATGGAAGCTTGTGGGACATGATCCTGGAACGTCTTCACAAAAAGTTGAGCACTTGGAAAGGCAAATTCCTGTCGATAAGCTGGGAAAGCCACCCTTACCAAAGCTTGTCTCCAAGGAATCCCAACTTACTTCATGTCCGTGTTCATCGTTGCTCGTTTCTGTCCATTCCAAGATTGAAAAGATTCAGAGGACCTTTTTGTGGTCTGGCAATGAAGAAAAATCTAGAATTCCTCTTGTGGCCTGGGATAAGGTTTGCTTGCGAAAGGACCAAGGTGGCATGGGAATGAGGAGATCAAGACTCATGAACACTGCTTTGATCGCTAAGCACGCTTGGAAGATCCTGACTAATGACCCAACGAGTGGGTCAAGCTAGTTAAGAGGAAGTATCTTGGATCGAGTTCTCTTTTTGATGTCGGGATTCCTCCTGAAGCGTCTGCCTTTTGGAAATCTGTGCTTCAAGCCCGCTCTCTGATCGACTCTGGTGCTCGTTGGATTTTGGGTGATGGCAACTCCATTCTCTTCTGAAAGGACAGGTGGGTTATTGATGGAGCTCTCGAGTTGAGAGCGGACCTTGCTTGGCCTTGAAAGCCCGAGTGGATCCAAATTCCCAACTCAAGGTTGCAGACTTCATTGATCGGAGCTCTCTTCCACCTCGGTGGAATTTGCCAGTCCTGGACGGCTTTAACAATGAAATGACTTTTTTGTCTAATATTCTTTGGTCTATTTTAATTCCATCTGTTAGAAGAGATGACAGAATCATCTGGCGTGGCACAGAGGATGGTCTATTCTCTGTCAAGACTGCCTATGACCTTCTTACTTGCGAGATTACCATGGATCACCGGTGGAAAGTGATTTGGAGGAAGGGTATTATTCCTAAAGTTAATTACTTTGCATGGATTGCCTTTCATAATAAAGCCTTAACCATCGACAACCTCCACAAGAGGGGTTTTGCTATTCCCAACAGGTGCTTCTTGTGCTTTGTTGATTGTGAGACGACAGACCACTTATTTTTGCACTGTCCTTTTTCCCATTCTGTCCTCAGACTGTCTCCGTCTTCATTTCAAATCCTTTGGTGCACTCCCCGCTCCCTCAAAGATGCCTTCCACCAATGGCCCAATCCTTTCAAGAATCCTAAACTTCGCTTCCTTCTTAAGGCCTCTTTCCACCACTCCATTTGGCAGATTTGGCTAGAGAGAAATTCCAGAATCTTCGGCAAGGTCCCTAGAGTACCTCCCTGTGTTGCTCAAAGAGCCTTATCCTTCGCCATTGAGAATTCTAAAGTTGTTCCTAGTTCCCGTCCCCGCCTTCCTGGCGAAGCAGCGATCTTCCAAAGTTTGGGCCTTTTCCCTATTCTTGATGGTGTTTCTAAGTCTCAACATGGGGATGTTATTTGGACCAAGCCCCCCGTGGGCTGGATTAAATTAAACTTTGACGGTGCGGCCAAAGGCAATCCTGGCCCTGCTGGTTCTGGTGGTGTGGTTAGAGATCATAACGAGGAATCTCGTCTTTGGATTATTGTGAAGATTTGGGTGCCCGGACTAATCACTATCTTCGAATCCGGAAGTGTTTTGAAAGGTATCCGGATCCTCTTCGAGGATCCTCGGCCTTGATAGTCGAAGGTGATTCGCTCAATATAGTCAACTATCTGCTAGGCTCTAAAGACCCGTCTTGGAGTGTCTACAACATCATTCTTGAGGCTAGGATGCTCCTCTCTCAACGTGACAGGTGGAAGGCATGCCATATTTTCAGGGAAGGAAATCACGTGGCAGACCACATGGCCAACAAAGGGCTTGTGACCACGTGTCTTGTTGTGTGGCGCTCATGCTTCCCGTCTGAGGTGGTGAGTTTGGCCAATGCGGATATCCTCTCATGATGTTCTCCCCGCTTCAGAAGGTCATTCATTTGGTTTGGTTGTTTTTGCTTTCGATGGTCAAATTTCTCCGACTAGTATTTTTGTTTTCCTTGGTAAAATGTGGTTTGTTTCTAGGATATTCAGGCATAAGGGCCCTACTTGTAGCTTTCGGGCAATTAGCGATTTTTGTTTTCTGTCATCAATTTTATTCCTCCAGCCACAAGGCATGATGCACATTCCAGCCAGGCTGATTTTGTACATAAGGTTTTGGGATCCTCTATAAAAACCCACTGTTAATCTATTAAAATAATTACCAAAAAAAAAAATCAAGAAAATACATGAAATTAAATCTAATCTAAGAAAGCATGGAAATGTGCGAAAGAAAATCTAAACTAAGAAAGTGAGGAAGATGCGGGAAGTAAAATATAAGCTAGGAAAGAGAAAAATCATGAAATGAAACTAATCTAGGAACACGAGAAAAGACATGAAATAAAGTCTACTCTAGGAAAATAAAAGTACATGAAATGAAACTATTCCTAAGAAAGCAAGAAATATGCACGAAATGAAATTACTCTAATAAAGCATGAAGAGATGATGATGATGTTTATTGATCCAAAGTGACCTACTCGCTTTTGTTTCCCAAGTTTTCCTGAAGCACAAGGGAAGATTATATGCAATATAGGAAACCTTTTAATGTGATAATGTTGTAGGATTGTGATGTTCTTTGATCTAGAAGGAATGCCACTCTTTAGATCTTAAAGATCACCCTAAGGCACGATGAGAGAGCATACAAGGTCAAATCCTCCACTTAGTGTGATGTGTGGTGAGGGTTCGTTACCTTAGAAGATATGACCTACTTTTGATCTCCAAGATCATCCTAAGGTGCGAGGAGAGCATAAATAGGTCACATATTCTATTTAGTGTGGATTATGCAAGGTGTAAATGAAAAGGAAAGTGTTGTAAAGCAAGTGCAATTTCTTTAACCCCAAAAGCTTCTTCCACCCTTTTGATCCTCAAGATCACCTTTTAAGCATGAGAGGAGGGCATAGAAATAAGAAGATAGCCTTTGTTTAGCGTGACTCAAGGCCCAAAAGCAATTTTAACATTACCAATCAAAGACGAAACCTTAAATTATAGTTACTTTCACAAAATCAAACTTAAAGGAGGAAACATAAACTCCTACTTGAGGTTCCAAGCTTGTTGGCAATTGATAGGGTTTTTGGTCTAGGTTTTGTGATTAAAATTTACTCTATGACTGCAACCATCACACTCTAGGTTGTTCAAAGTCAAAATATTTATCCCTAGTCGGTTGGGCCTCGAAGGGGTTTCTGGTCTATTGGCTTTGCTATATTCGGTTTTTATGTCTCAAAGGGATGATATAGTGGCTTTTTTCTACAGAATCCAACAAAAAAAACAATCAAAAAATGGATTTTTGTATATGCAAACAAAGAGAGATAGGAAGCCAAGGTAACAAAACTAACTAAAAAAATTGATGAGAAGTGATTTGAAAGTTGTAAAAAAAATCAAACCTAACTAACCAAAAAGCATCAAACTTGTAAAGAAAGCATAAACATGTAAACAAAATTGATTGATGGGGAAGGTGATATACCTTTGGACACTCCCAAATTTATTGATTTGTCCTAAGAAGGTATTTTTATGACAATGATGATTGACAATAAGGAGATAAGGATTCATACTCACCTAAACCTGTTGTGATATGTTGTGTGAAATCATGTACCTAACCAATGGGTCCCAATTTAGAGCAAAATGGGGAACCGCCCACATAGGGACGGTCTTCATAAGATGAATGCCAAATGATGTGGGACCAGCTAGGCCCCGAGATGTATGGATTTTTGATAGTTTTGGATAGTTTCAGATCTAAAAATACAAGCAAAAGATAAAAATGTAAGAAAGATTTGAAAAAGCTAAGTAGAACATACAAGGTAAATGACAAAGTAAAAATATGAGAGAAACAACAATTTCTACAGCCTACAAAATGAAAATGTTGTTGGAAATATTGAGTTGTCATTGATATCAAAGGCAGAAATATCTTCAAGAATAAAATCAAAGGCAAAAATATCTTCAAGGATAAAATCAAAGGCAAAAATATCTTCAAGGATAAAATGTTGAAGGACAAGGCAAATATCTTCAAGGTGATTTAATGTTGTCAAAGAAAAAGTGATAATATTCAAGAAGGAGGTTTATATTTAAATCAGAGGATTTAAATATAGTGTAAAAGTTTAAATATTTAAATGTTTTTAAAATTTCAAATGTGGGCGACCTCCTAAATAGCACCATGCAAAAATAAATTAAAGGTCGACCATGCAAAAGGTGGAAAATTAAAATATTAAAAAGCTAGGCCGACTTCATTGGGCGCATGAAGAAGATATAAATATAAGACCCTAAGTTTCACTTTGGTTGAAAGATATGCAATTCGAATATAATTCGATCGAGCGGAGAAGTGGCAGCGTGAAGGAGGGAGGAGTAGAGCGCGGGTATTTTGGCAGTGACACAGTAGAAAGTGAACATTAAATTTGGTTCATGCCCCATCTATCTTAACCGATCGGGTAGACCAGTCGATAGCCAGGCTTGCACTAAGGCGCTGTGTTGCAAGAGGTCACAGGGTTGAAACTGGTTGATGTCATTTTGCTGAAGAGTGAAGGTAGAGTTTTGAAGGAGGTAAATATACTTTTTGCACTTGTTGATTCCATCCATTGGGGTAGCCTAGATGGTCATCAAGCTTGTGTGGAAGCGATGTTGCATGGGAGGTTAAGGGATAGAATCTCTTTGTAACTGTTTTGTTTGTTGATGATATAGTGTTGAAGGAATAAAAATCATTTTACGCGATTTAAGTTTTAGGTTTTGTGGTAGCACAACTAGTCATGAGCGCTTGTGAAAGTGTTGCACTCCTAGAGGATAGGGGATCGAATCCCGTCATGGTTGTGCAAGGTATTTAAAATTTTTTTGTTTTATTAAATTTATTAGAGGGAGATATAAGGGTAAAGGTGCCATAGTAAGGTTTTATTTTTTTACAAAATAATAAAAGGAGATGTTATGTTGTGATTTGATTTTTGCAAAATAAATAAAAGGAGAAATAAGGGTTTTGATGTTAGCATAAGGTTTCATTTTTAAAAATTAATAAAAGGAGATATAAGGGTTTTAGTTGTTAATAAAGCTTTACATTGTGAGTTTCAAAAAGGGAGATATAAGGAGTTATTTTTAAGCTTTATTGTGTATGTTTTTGATAAGGGTTTTTGAGTGGATGATTTGATATTTAATCAAGAAAAGAAAAAGAGAATTGCTAACCAAATTTTGAAGGGACAAACAAAAGGAAAATTATTTTGTTAAGGCAGGTTTGGAAAGCTCATGCAAAAGAAGATCATCATCATTGAGGCAGATTTAGAGGTATGGTGATTTAATTCCTTTCTCAAAGTGGTTTTTGTTTGAGGAAAATATTTTTGTTGTCATATGGTTGGAGGTATAAGGAATTATTGGATGTGCATTGTTTTTGCTTGAAATTGGAAATAAATGGGCAAGAGTTATGGATCAGATTTGAGAACAAACTTGTGCATTGGTTTTGATTGAAATTGGGAGTAAATGTGCAAAGGTTATAGATCAGATTTGAGAGTAAATTTGTGCATTATTCATGATTGATTTTGGGAGTAGATGAGAAGGACAAATTTGTGCATTATGATTGGTTTTGAAGTGAAGGTGGAAATCAACAATTACTAGGTCAGTTATCAAGTGCTAGACTAAAGCTACCTTTTGATGTAATAAATGTGAGACATGTGAAAGCGATAGACTTAATGAATGTGAAGAACATATTGGGCATTTATTAGTGCATATCATTCTCTATATGTTCATGAAGATAAAATAATTTTGGGTAGAATATGTCTGAATTGCTTTAGTTGAGGAAAGCACATTGAAGAATAGGTGAAGAACTTGATGACATCATTATGCAAGATTTGGGAATAGATGAGCATTGTTTTGTATGCAATATTTGAGAATAGATGAGCATTGTTTGTATGTAATATTTGGGAATAGATAAGCAGAGTTGTGAGCAGGTTTTAGAGTAAATTTGAGCAGATTTTGTGAGCAGGTGTTGGAGTAGATTTGAGAAGATTTTGTGAGTAGGTTTTGGAGCAGATTTAAGTAGATTTCATGAGTAGGTTTTGGAGCAGATTTGAGCAAGTTTTATGAGAAGGTTTTGAAACATATTTGAGAAGATTTGGAGTAATTATGAGAAGAATTATAAAGTAGATTTGGGAGAAGACTTGAGCAGAGTTTAGACTAGATTGAGAGTAGAGGGGATTGGTATCTCCTATGGAGTGGTGTCCATAAAATCAAAATAGAGGGGATTGGTGTCTCGTATGGAGTGGTATCCACAAAACTAGAAGTGGAGTGGTGTCCACAAAACTAGAGTAGAGGGGATTGGTGTCTCATATGGAGTGGTGTCCACAAAACTAGAGCAGAGGGGATTGGTGTCCATAAAACCATAACCTAGTGGAGTGGTGTCCACAAAACTAGAGCAGAGGGGATTGGTGTCTCCTGTGGAGTGGTGTCCACAAAACTAGAATAGAGTGGAGTGGTGTCCACAAAACCAGAGTAGAGGGGATTGGTGTCTCCTATGGAGTGGTGTCCACAAAACCATAATAGAGTGGAGTGGTGTCCACAAACCAGAGCAAAGGGGATTGGTGTCTCCTATGGATTGGTGTCCATGAACTTGAGAGGGGATTGGTGTCTCCTGTGGATTGGTGTCCACGAACATTGTAATAGGGGATTGGTGTCTCCTATGGGTTGGAGCCCATAAAATTTGTTGAGAAATTTATAAGCAATATTTCTCCATGGATGTAGCCCATATTGGGTGAACCACGTTAAATCTATGTCTCTCATATGTGTGATGATTTGTGCATTGTTTCATTACTGCATTGATATTATTGTTGTTATCATTTGGATTGAAAAGTAAAATTTTTATCTTATAATGTTCACCCCCTCTTAGTATAAGCTTGTGTTCTTCAATTGGTATCAGAGTGGGTTCCTTCGTGAAAGCCTAACATCTTGAAGGAAGATCTTACAGGAACACAAATGGCACATCAAGAAGGGTTTTCATCAAATAGAGCTCCATTGTTTGATGGGACTAACTATGCTTTCTAGAGCATAAGGATGAAGACTTATTTTATGGCACATGGATATGATATATGGCAATCCGTTGAGAATGGGTTCACTCCACCTACAACTCCTCCCACAGATGCAAATGGTAAGAAACCATATGAAAATAATGCCAGGGCAATGAATGCAATCTTAAGTGGGTTATGTGAATCAGAGTTTGTGAAGGTCATGCAATGCACTTCAGAAAAAGAAATATGGGATAAGTTACAAAGAACATATGAAGGAGATGACAAGGTTAAGATGGCAAAACTTCAAACCCATAGGAGGAAGTTTGAAGACTTGAAGATGAAATATGAGGAAGATATTGCTAGGTATCTACTCCGTGTTGATGAGGTTGTCAACACCATTCATGGACTTGGAGAAAGTATTGAAGACTCTAAGATTGTTCAGAAAATCTTGAGGTCACTTCCCATGAGATTTGATGCAAAGGTTTCAACAATTGAAGAAATGAAGGATCTCAAAACTTTGAGCATGGATGAGCTACATGGGATTCTCACAACCTATGAGATGAGGACAGAAAAAGATCAAACATCCAAAAGAGAGGTAACATTCAAATCTTCAAAGAAGGCAAAGAATAAAGAACCAGAATCAAGTGAAGAATCAAGCAGTGGAGAAGAAGCTAATTTTGTGAGAAGGAATAAGAAGGGTCCAAGAAAACACAAAGGTATGCATTCTATGAAATATTTTAATTGTGGTAACTTTGGTCACTATGCATCTAATTGTCCACAAGCTAGAAGTAGTAGTAGTGAAGAAGAAAAGGAATATGAGAAAAAGAAAGAAAGAAAATTTTATCATGAAAAGAAAAATAGGTATGGTCAAAACAAGCATGAGAAGAAGATCTTTCAAAGACACAAGAAATTTTTATGTTGAAGAAGCAAGCAATTCTTCCAGTAGCAGTGATGAAAGTCTCTTCGATAGTGAAAGAGAAGAAATCTTATTTTTGGCCATAGAAGAGAAAGAAGATGATCCTGTTGTTGAAGACCAAGAAGAAGAGAAAGATTCAGAAGATGAAGAGGAAGCCACAATTGACATAGAAGAGGAACTTATTGTTGCTCTTGAAGAGTTAAAGAGGGTTAGAAAGAAGAACTCAATATTGAAGGCTCAAGTACAAGAGGATGAGGAAACAAAGGCAAAGCTTCTACAAGATCTCACCAACTTAAAAGTTAAGGTTGAAGAGGCAAGGAGAATTGAAGAAGGTATGGCTGAGTAGTTAAAGGCAAAAGAGCTAGAGTGTGAAAGACTAGAACATGAAGTTATCATTCTAAGGAAGGGACTTGAAAAATTTAATGATAAGATATATCAGTTTAGGAAAAGCTCAAAAAACTTGGATGATATTATCAAAGCACAAAGATCTCCATTTATGAAGACTGGACTTGGTTTTGAAGAAGGTCAAGAGAAACAAAAAGGGGAGTCAAGCTCAAAAGAAATAGAAGCATCAAAGAAAGAAATTGAAGAAGAGTCCAAGACCTATGCTGATATGGTGAAAAATGGAAGCATCAATGAGGAAGAAAACAATGCACCATCAAGGAACAAAGTCCATCACAGAAAAGCAATGAGAGAACCATGCAACAATATCCTCCAAGGCAATCAAATAGGTTTCACTATCTCTTTCATGGTTATTGTTTCTCATGTAACCATTTTGGTCATAAAGTTGTAAATTGTAGGGTCCATGCTATGAATGATTTTGGCTTTATCAAGAAGAATTTCAATTCATTTGCACCTCCTATGGACTACAACATCATATGTTACAGATGTAACAATTTTGGGCATACAACTAGATGGTGTAGAATAGTGTTCCCTAAATTTCCGAAGTCAAGAAAAAAGGAAAATGGTCAAAATGTTCAAAAGGGTATGATCTCCAAAGTTTGGAGAAAGAAAATAAAACAAGAAGAGGAGCATAGCAATTTGGGAGTCTCACTCCCATCTCAAAATTGATCACCTCAAGACAAGGAGGTGGTGAGGGGGTTGTGTTTAGTGTCTTATATTTTAGCCCCAAGGAGCCCTTTGCCATTGATGTCAAAGGGGGAGAGTTTTTAGTAAGGGGGAACTAGTCAAGGGGAGCAGCTTGTGATCCTGTTCAATAAAGGTCAGTTTCATTATAGGGTTGCCATCAATGACAAAGGGGGATATTGTTGGAAATATTGAGTTGTCATTGGTTGTCATTGATGTCAAAGGCAGAAATATCTTCAAGGATAAAATCAAAGGCAGAAATATCTTCAAGGATAAAATCAAAGGCAGAAATATCTTCAAGGATAAAATGTTGAAGGACAAGGCAAATATCTTCAAGGTGATTTAATGTTGTCAAAGCAAAAGTGATAATATTCAAGAAGGAGGTTTATATTTAAATCAAAGGATTTAAATATAGTGCAAAAGTTTAAATATTTAAATATTTTTAAAAGTTCAAATGTGGGCGACCTCCTAAATAGCACCATGCAAAAATAAATTAAAGGTTGACCATGCAAAAGGTGGAAAATTAAAATATTAAAAAGCTAGGCCGACTTCATTGGGTGCATGAAGAAGATATAAATATAAGACCCTAAGTTTCACTTTGGTTGTAAGATATGCAATTCGAATATAATCCGATCGAGCGGAGAAGTGGCAGCGCGAAGGAGGGAGGAGTAGAGTGCGGGTCTTTTGGTAGTGACGTAGTAGAAAGCGAACATTAAATTTGGTTCATGCCCCATCTATCTTAACCGATCGGGTAGACCAGTCGGTAGCCAAGCTTGCACTAAGGTGATGTGTTGCAAGAGGTCACAGGGTCGAAACTGGTTGATGTCGTTTTGCTGAAGAGTGAAGGTAGAGTTTCGAAGGAGGTAAATATTCTTTTTGAGCTTGTTGATTCCATCCACTGGGGTAGCCCAGATGGTCGTCGAGCTTGTGTGGAAGCGCTGTTGCATGAGAGGTTAAGGGATCGAATCCCTTTGTCATTATTTTGTTTGTTGATGATAGAGCATCGAAGGAATAAAAATTATTTTGTATGGTTTAGGTTTCATGTGTTGTGGTAGCATAGCCAGTCATAAGCACTTGTGAAAGTGCTATGCTCCTAGAGGACATGGGATCGAATCCCATTATGATTGTGCAAGGTATTTAAAATAATTTTTGTTTTATTAAATTTATTAGAGGGAGATATAAGGGTAAAGGTGCCATTGTAAGGTTTTATTTTTGCAAAACAATGAAAGGAGATGTTATGTTATGATTTGATTTTTGTAAAATAAATAAAAGGAGAAATAAGGGTTTTGATGTTAGCATAAGGTTTCATTTTTAAAAATTAATAAAAGGAGATATAAGGGTTTTAGTTGTTAATAAATCTTGATATTGTGAGTTTCAAAAAGGGAGATATAAGGAGTTATTTTTAAAATCTTTATGGTGTATGTTTTTTGATAAGAGTTTTTAAAAGTGGATGATTTGATATTTAATCAAGAAAAAGAGAATTGCTAACTAGTTTTTGAAGGCACAAACAAAAGGAAAATTATTTTGTTAAGGCAGGTTTGGAAATCTCATGCAAAAAGAAGATCATCATCATTGAGGTAGATTTAGAGGTATGGTGATTTAATTCCTTTCTCAAAGTGGTTTTGTTTGAGGAAAATATTTTTGTTGTCATATGGTTGGAGGTATAAGGAATTATTGGATGTGCATTGTTTTTGCTTAAAATTAGAAATAAATGGGCAAGAGTTATAGATCAGATTTGAGAACAAACTTGTGCATTGGTTTTGATTGAAATTGGGAGTAAATGTGCAAAGGTTATAGATCATATTTGTGAGAAAATTTGTGCATTGTTCATGATTTATTTTGGGAGTAGATGAGAAGGACAAATTTGTACATTATGATTGGTTTTGAAGTGAATATGGAGAATGATAGTAAAGATTAAAAAGAAGGATAAAACAAATTTAGTATCCTAAAGGGAAGGAAAGGTGGAAATCAACAATTACCTAGTCAGTTATCAAGTGCTAGACTAAAGCTACCTTTTGATGTAATAAATGTGAGACATGTGAAAGTGACAGACTTAATGAATGTGAAGAACATATTGGGCATTTTTTAGTGTATATCATTCTCTATATGTTCATGAAGATAAAATAATTCTAGGTAGAATATATCTAAATTACTTTAGTTGAGGAAAGCACATTGAAGAATAGGTGAAGAACTTGATGACATCATTATGCAAGATTTGGGAATAGATGAGCATTGTTTTGTATGCAATATTTGAGAATAGATGAGCATTGTTTTATATGCAATATTTGGGAATAGATGAGCATTGTTTGTATGCAATATTTGGGAATAGATAAGCATATTTGTGAGCAGATTTGAGAAGATTTCATGAGCAGGTGTTGGAGCAGATTTTGTGAGTAGGTTTTGGATCATATTTGAGCAGATTTCGTGAGTAGGTTTTGGAGCATATTTTATGAGCAGGTTTTGGAGCAGATTTGAGTAGGTTTGGAGCAATTTTGAGTAGAATTATAGTTTATACTTGAGAGAAGACTTGAGCAGATTTTGAACCAACTTTGAGAGCAGAGGGGATTAGTGTCTCCTATGGAGTGGTGTCCACAAAACTAGAGCAGAGGAGATTGGTGTCTCCTATGGAGTGGTGTCCACAAAACTAGAATAGAGTGGAGTGGTATCTCCTATGGAGTGGTGTCCACAAAACTAGAGTAGAGGGGATTGGTGTCTCCTATGGAGTGGTGTCCACAAAACCACATAGGACCAAAGTAGAGGGGATTGGTGTCTCCTATGGAGTGGTGTCCACAAAATCAGAATAGAGTGAAGTGGTGTCCACAAAACTAGAGTAGAGGGGATTGGTGTCTCCTATGGAGTGGTGTCTACGAACCAGAGTAGAGGGGATTGGTGTCTCCTATGGATAGGTGTCCATAAAATTGAGAGGGGATTGGTGTCTCCTGTGGATTGGTATCCACGAACATTGTAATAGGGGATTGGTATCTCCTATGGGTTGGAGCCCACAAAATTTGTTGAGAAATTTATAAGCAATATTTCTCCGTGGATGTAGCCCATATTGGGTGAACCACATTAAATATGTGTCTCTCATATGTGTGATGATTTGTGCATTGTTTCATTACTGCATTGATATTATTGTTGTTATCATTTGGATTGAAAAGTAAAAGTTTTATCTTATACTGTTCACCTCCCTCTCAGTATAAGATTGTGTTCTTCAAATGCCATGCATGACCAAGGGTTATATCATCCCACAATGATCACCAAAATATGGTAGAGAAAATATGCCATTTTAATTATGTATAAAAGATGTTACAAATATGATCTTTTACAATACCCCTTGGATTTACAATAGGGGTTTCCAATGTAGAAGACTCCCTTTTAAAAATATGAGGTTAATGGCACAGCAATAAGTCTTCTAAACCACCTCAAAGCATGGGTAGGTTTGGATGCTTGATGACCATCCTTGGTTGAATGTACCTCTAAGAGCCCTTGCTCACCTTTTTTACTATTTTCTACAAGTTCTTTGACTATGTCTAGCTTTGGAAGTGAATCGCCTTGACCTATCTTAAGAGTGTGAGCATTCAATTATTCCCTTTAAAATACTTTATGTTTGAATCTTCTACATGAGAAAGGGGGACCTAGGTGTAGGTGGTTGTGACTATGAACCACCTAATGGGGAGGATTGTGACTGTGAACTGTCTAGAGGTGGGCGGTTGAAGCTGTGTTGTCCAAAATTTGATGAGACTTACAAGGGACCTCCGAAATGGTGTCAAGAGATTCTAGTCTAAGTTTGGAGTCATCTAGAGCTTCCACCTATGAGAAGTTTAAAAAAAATCAAGTGCAAATGGAGGCATACAATGGAGCCCATGGCTGATTTACAAATAAAATTATGTGCACAAGAGGATTTCTAACTAAATTTTGGCAATGTTTTGGTATAGCAACTTCACACTCTTATGCAAATGAAGGAAATGGGGGGTATTTATAGAATTTTGCAAAGGAGAGAGGGTAGTTATGTCAAGGTGATGTGGACATGAATTGGCAGCCAAGTGGAATGGGTGAGGGGGAGAAAAATCTAGAAAATTCGTCTTGCATGGTCAAAGAGGATTTGTGCACCATGCCTTATCATTTTCCTTAGGTGAGGAGAGTCCTAACCCTAATCAAGTAGCATGTGTACACCATACCTCATTATAGCTCTTGAGTGGGGAGAGTCCTCATCCTTCCCAAGTGAAATTAAGATGCATGGGGGTGGTAAGGGTGCATGCAAATGTTGAAGGTAGGGGTAGACTAGGCTAGGGTGAGGTGGATCTAAGCTATGGTCAAAGGGGTATATTAGGGGGATGTGCACATAGGCTAGGGGATTGTACACATAGGATAGGGGGGATGGGGAAGTCACATGGTGACCAAGGGCTTAGCGTAGGAGAGGCCTTAGTGGAATGGGCTAGACAGGGCAAATTTAATTTTTAAAAAATTGTCATTACACATTTTGGATTAATAGGGACTATTACAAAATTATTGATTGTTGACCTTAGGCAAATATTAAATATACATTTTTTAGGTGTCTATAGGAACAATCAACATATAGTTGGCACCCTATTGGTCATCCTATGAGTGGTATATGGTATTTCCTCATTGGTTGAAGGTATATTTATTTATTTATGTACGTTGAAAGTTTTTGATGACATTTTGTGGAATTTTGGATCAAACATTCAAGGACCATAGTATTTTCATACAAAAATATTTGAGCCTTTTTTTCAAATTGCATGATTTTACATCAAAAATATTACTTTTAGTTACAATTGCACATAGAAGGCTATATTTTTATAGGGATTCCACAAATCAACATATGCCCTTAATGGAACCAACAACACTACCTCGAAAACCAAGATTGAAGCTTTTATTTGGAGTAAGTGACTTCTCAAATATGTGAATTAAGACCCTATATATATTGAATTTGATGCAAAAAATATAGATGTATAAGGACAATGAGGAATCCCATGGTGTGATTACTTTTCATGTTGACAAGATCTATGACAATAATATAAACAACACTTTAAAGCCAAAGGAGTTATTTACCAAGTTCCAACAAATGTGTGAAAACATTGACTCTACACATATTAGTAGATCAGAGGTAGAGGTTGCTACTTTTAATGTAGAGAGTTTTGAGAATATCAATGAGACATCAATCGATTCAAGAAATTGTAAGACATTTATGTTTCTAGAGAAGGTATCAATGGAAAGGATGCTATTAAGCTTCTCAACATTGTGTTCAACAATGTATCTACTCCAAATGGTTGTTATTGTATTTGATATGGTTGTTATTGTATTTGAGATACTTAAAGGATACTTTCCTAAGAGTCCTACTACAAATGCCTTTCACCATAAAGCTCAACGATAACAACATAAGTGTCATTCTATCACCATCTAGGTTCATGTGAAGGAAGTGGTTAAATTAAAAGCTTAAAAGAAGTTGAAGCAAAGAGAAAATAAATCTAAAAAGTATTTTAAGAACTTGGTTTGTACTTTTTGTAAGGAAGGGCATAAGATAGAGTTTTGTTGATTATAGATTGATAAACTTGGAGAGGTGACCAAAAATGTGGTGTTGATGTTGTTATCTTCTATGCCTAAGGTTAGGATGATTATGATGATAAAACCTAATAGGTACATGTTATTGTTTATTCATCATAACATCCATTTCCTTTGAAGAGTGGATTGTATATTTAGGGCCAACACAACAAATGACTAAACATTTTCATCTCTTGTATAGCTATAATAGATAACATTTTGGAAATCATGTGCTTCTTAGGGATGATTACTCTTTACAAGTGGTTGTATGTGGTGAGATGACTCTTGATTACTCCTTGTTGGATGAAATTCTTCATCTTCCAATAGTGGGCCCCAATCTTTCCATTTATTACCTCACTCATAAATAAGGTCAAGTTTTGACTAGATTGTTGCCTTGAGATATTGTAATGAATTTGATCATACGTATAAGCTTAGTTATTGTGTATTCTTCTTCCTAAAAAAGAAAGACTTTGTATCTAAGGTGGAATGGATAGATCATGTTAGCAACTAATGGCATCACAAACGTGGGCACATTGGCTACAAACCCTTGAAAAAGATGAGCTGACATAGATTCACTCATGGATTAAATATAAATAAAGAGAATTAGATCAACAAGTGGATTATGAAAAATATTATGTTCCAATGTTGTAGATATTATGTGATTGGACACATGAAAAGAGATTATGAAATGTAAACAATGGATAAAGAGATGCAAATTTTTGGGCATAACAAGAACTTAAATATGAAGCAAGGAGATCGTACCATAGTAGAAGCTAGTTCAAATCAGGGAATTTCCACTACCCAAAAAGTGGTAAAAAAATATCCTTTGCATCATAAAATGGTAAAACCATTACAATTTACTTAGATTTACCGTTAGAAAAAATGATGCAAGAGATGAGGAACTGCAATGCACAAGTTTAAATTTAGGAGTTAAAAATGCAAAGGAAGATAAGGAGGGAAATTTTAAAGCAAAGGAGTCCAAAAGAGGTCAAGGCCAACCCACGTAAATTATATTTATTTTCCTCTAGTAATATAAAATACTTCCCTCGCAATAAAAATAAAATTATTTTAGAGTATATCCCTTGCACTTTAGGGTTTTAAGAATGACATAATAAAAAATATATATGGAGGATATCCATGGAAATTTAGGGTTTCTAAGGAACCATAAGAAATTAATTACTACGGAGGATAATCCTTGTACTTTAGGGTTTATATGGCAACATAAAGAAGAATGTCATCTTTGAATATGACGAGATGCATTGTATATAAGACTTTGCAATGTAAATATTTCTCTAGATACAAAGACTATTAAAACCTTCTTTATGTGAATTAAAAATATTTGACTTCCATATCAACTTATCAATAAGAAGGTTTTAAAGAATATTAGCAATGATCTAGGAGGGACCAACTACTAAAGATTTAAGACATGTTGTATACACCTAAATATGTGTTGTTAAGGATATTTCAAAACCTTTATTATAGTCCATTAGGATTAAATCTAAATGAAAATAATGGTATCAATAAGTGGTTTATGAAAATATTGCCTTTATATGTCGCAAATGTTATGAGACTAGACTCATGGCAAGAGATTGCAAAGTGAAAACAATGGATAAAGAAACCAAAAAAATTGACATGAGATAAATCTCAATATAAAGCAAGGATATCATGCCATATTAGAAGTTGTGTCAAATCAAGGATATTACACTCCCAAGAAAGTGGTAAAGAAATACCCTTAGCATAATCAAATGATGAAGACCATAATAGTTTACTCAAATCCACCATTAGAAGAAAAAATGACACAAGGCATGAGGAAATTCAAATTCAAGAGGATTTAACGGTGCAAAGGAAGATGGAAATAAAATTTTTAAAACAAAGGAGGTGAAAGACGTAAATATTAATCTAGGTAAATAATATTCATTTTCCTTAAGTAGTATAAAATTATTTACTTGCAATAAGAATAAAATTAGTATTAGATTATATCTCTTGCACTCTGGGGTTTTAAGAAAAAAAAATTAAAAATCACATAGGAAGGATATCCATGAAAAAATAGGGTTTTAGGGTACCATAAGGAAGTAAATATTATAGAGGATCATTCTTCCAGTTTAGGGATTTTAAGGAAACATCCAGGGTTTTCATAGCAACATAAAAACGTATTGACCATGGATGGTCATTCTTATACTTTAGGCTTCCTAAGGAAACATAAATAAGAAAGTGTTTATGAGGCTATTCTTTACATTTCAAATTCTCTACGGTAGCATAAATGTTTAGAAGATAAAACTTGTTATGAAAAATAGAAGATAGAAGACATCGATGAAGATGAAAGTCTTGATGGGAATAGAAAAAAGAGAAAAAGACCCTCAAAGCAAGAAAAAATAAAAATGAGAAGAGATGATGAAAATTATATCATGGAATGTTACCGACATGAATAAGACCCCTAAAAAAGACTTATCAAGGAATTAATAGGCTATTATAGTCTTAAGTTATAACAAAATAAAATTTAGTAGTGAGGAATGAGAAGATGCTTTTAAAAGGATTTGAAAGACATGGGATTGTATGTAATTTATTCTATAGGTGCTTCTAGAGGTATTGCAACAATATGAAACAAATGAAAATGAGATGGACAATAGCTAGAAGTAGAAAATAATTGGATCGCCAGCCTATTTTGTAAGAAAGAGGAAAACATAAAAGTTGGGGTTATAAAGGTATATGCTTTAATTATAGTTACTCATTGTGAAAGATGTTGGAAGGACCTGTTAGAATAAATATTTATTCTCTTAAGTTCTACTAGGTTACCACTCTTCCTTAAGTTAGGTAAACTCTCAGTTTAGACTAGTTCATATTTGTTGAGTTGTAATCCAACGACTCTCAATGATCAACTTTGCTATTTATACAAAGTTGATCCATGGAATAATCAATCAGTTCTACTCTTTTCTTCATAATTCTTGTAATGCTTTGCATGTCTATTCTTGGGAAATTCTAACATGGTACCATAGCAGGATAGATCTTTGTTCAACATTCTCTCTTGAAGTCTCTTCTAGGACTGGTTCATTGTCTTTTTTGACATATCTCTTGTAGTCCGCTCCATGCTTTAGCTACAAGTCTAGCAAATTTTTTTGGATTTTTATTATAGTTCTTTTTAATAGAATTATATTTTTTTGCAATATTGTGTAGAAATCTTCCTCTGGATGATAGATTTATTCATCTTCCAAGACTGCAAAAGATAAGAAGGGTGCCTCCTTTTTTTCACTGTTGAAGAGCTTTGATTTGTCCTGATATATGTATTCACAGTGATATTAGAGAAGTATATTTTTTTGGCCACTTTGCATTGCAAATTGGCCTCTTAAATTTCTATAAACTCTTACTTGCTACACTACACAAGAAAGCTTCCATATTTGTTTATTTTTAGACCTCTACAACCTAAAATTTGTACTTGCAGTGTTGCCATCTACGTTTTTCCAAGGAGACTGCTTCCTCCTCGACGTTCATCATAGCCCTTCGTGGTGCATTAAAGCACACCATTCATTGTTGGTCAAAAGTCTTCTTCCAATGCAAGAGATGACACGTGTTGCGTTCTATATTTGAACTGCACCTGCACTATTGTCTAAAGTGAGCTATTGCACTCTGTTTGGCTTCAATCGCTGGCACGTAACTAAGAGAAGCTACTAATGCTTCGTCTTTCAACTGGAGCACTTCAGTGGACAAACTGTTCACTCAATCAAAACATATTCACCTACAACGGTCAACAATATTTTGACTGACGGTTCTCGATTCTCTCTTGTCGAACATCTATCTTATGCTGGCGCCTTCATTCCTTATTTGCCTTCCAAAGTCTTTATAAGGAGAAGAAATATTTTTTTATTCTATCACTGAGTACTCATAACTTCATTAATTTAACATGACTAATTCTTAGTAGGTTTTCTTGAAGGTACCTCAAGATACTTTAGAAGTATCGATATTTGTAATTCAAGAAAAAATGCTTTTGGCAATAGTTTCTTGTATGTGCTACAAATTCAAGGCATATTTTATGTGTTCTTCCTCAACATTATTTTTTCCATGGATGATAAAATCATTAATAGATTGGTTTTTTTCTTTCATAATATATAATGTTTCACACTTATTTGGAAATTAGTGGAGTCCTCATATTTAGTCCCTAATAATCGTTATGTTCTTCTTTAAATTTTGGGATGGGTAATGAATAATTATTACTATCCATGATCATTGCAACAATAATATATATTTTTTGTCCATAGACTTAAATTCTAAATCCTCTAGCTAAAGAGAATGGAATTCTCAAATTCTCTTCTTTTTTGCTATACAAAATCTAATCTTAAACACTAGTATGCGGGATGGTAATACTCTAAATTTGATATTAACACAATATATGAAAAATAAATAGAAAATATTTTTTCCCAATAAATTGAAGGAAAGACAGACTTCCTCTGCTCTTGAAATCTTCATATACTTATATACATTAATGTATCGTGGTTGTATCAAGATACTCTTATTTAATCATGTTCTCTCCAAATCTAGATTAATATTTTTTAATTTCACATGTAACTCAAACTTTGTACTATTTTGATTGTTGTCCTATTCTAATAATATCTTATTCTAAATTTTGTCATATTTTGCTACATAACAAACATAGCCATGTCGGCTATGTTTTCTAAGTGTCACTATTTCATATATATTTAGGTTAGAATTTTATTATTGAAAAATCATCATTCATCCTTTATATTTCCTTCGTTGCGTATTTGCATTGTGCCTTAAAGGCGGGGTTGTGCCCACCCAGAGTGGTGAAACATTTAATTAAATTCTTTATTCCATATTTTTGCACATTCGTGATTTCAATTTTGCTGTGTCAATCTGGTTTGATGTTCTTAGAAATTGATACACTGCTTTAATCGATTTGAAGTGAATTCATTTGGTGGATAGAGAACTTAGATTTTCTACAAGTGGTATTAGATTAGGTTTCGGGTAACACTGGGTAGCCATAATATGATTGGTGGTAACACGTCATGCACTATTTGGGTGCATACAACGGTGACAGTCTGCACCACCGCTCCAGACAGCACAACGACTATAGACAGTGCTTTCCATGTGTGTCACTACGACATGTCAGGCATCAAAGTGGTCCTTCCAATTCGATCATCATGAATTCTCGTGTCAGGCGGTGCTACCATCAACCCAAGTAAAACAGAGTGTCAACAAGTCATAATCAAGCTCCTTCGACCAGCATAACATTCCTTCAGATAGAAAAAAATATGAATCTAAGGTAAATAAGCACAGTGGAAGGGTCATTCTTCAATCACCGTCCGAAACACACCAAAAAACATAGAAAGAAAACCAAGCAGAACGAATGAAATTTGAACCAATCAGAACACGCGTAAATATTATTATCACGGTATTTTCTAAGGTACGATGTCAATATTTTATATATTTTTTTACCGCCTTGGGGACAATATCCCACATTGGTCGTGTTAAAAAAGAGGAGGGGTTTATAAGGCAGGAGACACATTATTGAAGGTGTGACTTCGGTCATAGGGTGGTGAGTTTTTTGTGTATGTCTTAGCCTCTTCCATGCTTACGTGTTCCTTGTCCATTGATTCTTAGTTGTTGAGTTGTCATTAGTATCGTGTGAGTCTTCGTAGCAAGTCGAGTCATCTATTGGTCCTATCCATCTTGTCTGAAGGTAGCCAAGTGTCTAGCACGTTGTGTCTGGTGTTATCACTTGTCTTGTATCATTATCGCATCCTGTCCTGCTTATGTGTCCTTTGTTTCATGTCTAGTCTTCTGTATTGTGTCGTTCTTGCATCCTTTCCTGCTTACGTGTCCTTTATTTCATGTCTAGTCTTCTCGCTGGTTGTGTCTAGTCTTTCGCATCGATTCGTTGGTCGAGTCGTGTCTAGTCTTCTGCGTCAGTCTCATTGGTTGTGTCTTGTATTCTGCGTCGGTCTAGTCACTATCATGTGGTGTTCTCGTTCCTCATGTCGCATCGTTTTGGGTCTAATCACTGCCATGTCTTAGCCACTGTCCAAACTTACCAAAAGTTGTCATGTCTTAGCCACTGTCCAAAAAATTACCAAAAAAAAAATTGTCAATTAAAATTGTCGAAAAAAGTTGTTCAAAGTCATCACAGAAGTTGCTTAAAGTCGTCGAAAAGTCATTCAAAAGCCATCAAATAATCAAAATTCATAGCAAGGAGACCCAACAAATCCGCGTCATAGTTGGAGCGACATTGCCAAGCAGAAATTAAACCATTTTTTTGCAGAATCAAAGACGATTTCTGTATTAGTGCATGAGTAGACAATGGATCAAAGGATCTGACGGTCGACTATCAAGCTTGAAAACTCCCAACAACAATGCAAGAAGATCTCGTCGAAGCCAAGGTACAAAAAATTCTCCTTCTCCTTTCGGAATTAATAGTTATAATCCAAGTCATCCAGTGGTCAGCCCAATGGCATCCAATACCTCTCCAGATTCCTCACAAGAAAACCTCACTCAAGTAGAAAGTAATCGTCCATTGGTCAATGATGATGTGTTAAGATATTTAATAGTAAATCTTCAGATGATGACTGCAAGCTTCAACGCATCTAGGAAACAGCCCCAACCAAATCCTCCTAGTTCCAATCACTGGAGTATGAACGTCTACTATGACGACTATACACACCACAGAGGTCAAAATAGTCAGTCCCTAAATCACAATGGTCACCAAAATATTGAGGATGGGGGTAATGAAGAAAATGTGGAGCAACAAAGAGGTTCTAACAGACCTTATCAAAATAACAACCAATGACAAAGGAGTAATGAGGAACAAGATAGAAACAATGTTCACTCCCAACCAAGAGGTCCTACTGGAGTCAATTATCCATGCGTTGACATGCCTACCTTTGAAGGCCAGGATCCACACGGGTGGATTGCAAAAATGGAAGGCATCTTAGAATTCTACAAATTCTAGGAAGGGGAAAAAGTCCCTTTTGCAGCAACCAAATTCGACACTGAAGCTTATCAATGGTTTACATGGTATAAACGTGAGGATCCCCATTATGCCTTCTTTTGGGATAATTTTAGAAAAGCCTTTCTTCACAGATTTGACAAAGGTTCCACAGGTTCATACACAGTATGATTGTTGTCACTTAAGCAAACAAGATCAGTAGGGGACTATATCTCAGAATTCACCAGTATGCTTCACTATGCACAAGACCTACAACAAGACATGGTGGTAGCGACTTTTCGAAATGGATTAAAAGCACATATTAAAGTTGAAGTGGACCTACAAAATCCATCCAAGTTGGATGAGTGTATAAGGATTGCTGATTTGGCGGAGACAAAGGTGCACTTAGGCCCATCCACTTGACGTGATTCATATGGGCGACCTCAATTCCGCAACAACTCTTTCCATAGAAATGATCAACCGTCACGGTACTTCTGCTACAAATGTCGCACTCATCATCTAAAAGATCAAGCATGTACACCACGACAAAAATTTCAGATTGAATATGCAGACAAGGAAGAAGAAGAAATAGAGGAGTACGACGCACTTGAGGATCTCCCAGTTGAGGACCAAAGTGAACACGATGAGGTTGTCGCTGAGGAGGATACCATGACTATTTCAATACATGCTCTTATGGGGTTATCCTCTCACCATACAATCAAGGTGGCAGGTTTCATTCGAAAACAGAGGGTGACAGTATTAATTGATTCTGGAAGTACTCACAACTTCATTGATGCAAAACTTGCAAGGACATTGGGTTTGCACGTCTTCTCTTCTAGTCAAGATCGGTTTCAAGTCAGAACTGCAAGCAGGGAAATTTCTCAATGTCTAGGTAAGACATCTTCAGTTTCATTACAAATGGGTACGTATACTTGGCAAGGTCCTCTTTTTGTTATGGATTTAGGAAATTCAGAAGTTATTTTAGGCGTTGCATGG
The DNA here is from genome assembly GCA_028583015.1 of Wollemia nobilis. Classification (NCBI taxonomy): domain Eukaryota; kingdom Viridiplantae; phylum Streptophyta; class Pinopsida; order Araucariales; family Araucariaceae; genus Wollemia; species Wollemia nobilis. Next base: position 5,071,734 of record JAQPPZ010000989.1, read on the forward strand.
ATGGAACAATTGGAAACCACCGTAGGTTTTAATCACAAACATCGCTTTGTGGAATGGCAAGCCAATGGGAGGACTATTCGTCTTCAGGGATTACCCACACCTCCTTCAAAAATTGTAAGTTCACATAGCATGGAAAATATATTAAGAAAATATGGTGGGGGATTCATAGCCCGAATCAATTGCATGGAAAGATTAGATCAAGATATACCAGAAATCAAAGAAGAAGATCTCCATAACATTGTGGCTAATTATGAGGAGGTTTTTCAAGAACCAAAAGGACTACCACCCAAAATATCTCATGACCATGCCATACACCTTGTGCCTGGAAGTCTTCCACCCAATGGTCGTCCGTATCGATATCCCCAACCCCAAAAAACAGAAATTGAGAAGATTGTCCAAGAGCTATTAGACCATGGTGTCATCCATCATAGTACTAGCCCTTACTCCTCACCAGTAGTCTTAGCTCGTCGAAAAGACAATTCTTGGCGTATGTGTCCTGATTTTTGCCCTCTCAACAAAATCACGATCAAAGATAAATTTCCTATCCCTATCATTGATGATTTACTAGATGAACTACATGGTGCCAAATTCTTTACCAAATTAGACTTACGTTCAGGGTTTCACCAAATCCGAGTTAGGGAAGAAGATATCCCCAAAACAGCTTTTCAAACTCATGAAGGTCATTATGAATTCTTGGTCATGCCCTTTGGTCTCACTAATGCACCATCTACATTCCAAAGTCTCATGAACTAGGTGTTTCATCCATTCCTATGAAAATTTGTTCTAGTCTTCTTTGATGACATACTCATCTATAGTAAATCATGGAAAGATCACTTAGCACATGTGGACAGAGTTCTCCATATCCTACACAAGGAAAAGTTGTTTGTCAAACGATCTAAATGCTCCTTTGGTGTTCAAGAAGTTGAGTACCTCGGTCATATAGTATCTCAAGAAGGTGTTAAAGTGGATCCCAATAAGATTAAGGCAATACAAGATTGGCCCTTGCCTAAAACTATCAAGAAACTTCATGGTTTTTTGGGCCTCACTGGATATTATCACAAATTTGTGCGTAACTATGGTAAAATTGTTGGTCCTCTCATGGATCTCACCAAGAAGGATGCTTTTCAGTGGTCATAAGTATCTACCAAAGCCTTCGAGGCTCTTAAGGAAGCAATGTGTACTACTCCAATTTTGGCCACTCCAGATTTTAAAAAGCCATTTGTTATTGAATGTGATGCCTCAGGCACAGGTATTGGGGCAGTTTTAATGCAGGAGGGTCATCCTTTGGCATTTGAAAGTAAACAACTTTTAGGGAAGAATTTGGGTAAATCTACCTACGAAAAATAAATGTTGGCTATTCTACACGCAGTGGAAAAATGGAGGCACTACTTAATCAATAGTCGTTTTATTATAAAAATAGATCACAACAGTCTCAAGCATTTTCTAGAACAAAGGTTTTCTTATCCCGAACAAAATAAGTGGTTGACCAAACTGTTAGGATATGATTTCGTGATTGAATATAAGAAAGGGAAAGAAAATGTGGCAGCTGATGCATTATCCTACAAATATGAAGATGAAGTAGTCATTAACGCCATCTCAGGACCTTGTTCCCAATGGGTGTCTCAGTTACAGGAAGAATGGCGGTCCAACGATGAAACAACTCAAATAATTCAAGAATTGTCTAGGGGTTCATCTAAGTACCCTCTTTTCTCATATGATGACGAAATATTACGCAAGAAGAACCGCATTTACATCCCCCATAATTCAACACTCAAATCACAGATTCTAGAGGAGTCACATTCTTCTCCATCTGCAGGTCATTCAGGGTTTCTGAAAACATACATGCGAGTTAAACAATCCTTTTGTTGGAAAGGGTTAAAAACAGAGGTTAAGCAATGGGTAGCAGAATGTGAGGTGTGCCAACGTAATAAGGGAGAAACCGTTAAGTCACCAGGGTTGCTTCAACCATTACCTATTCCGGATCATCAGTGGGAACATATTTCCATGGATTTTATTGAAGGGCTTCCTAAATCAGAAGGTAAAACGGTAATTTTTGTGGTAGTTGATCGCCTTTCCAAATATGCTCATTTTCAGGCCTTACAACATCCATTTTCAGCAAGCAAAGTGGCCAAGGTATTTATGGATTCAATTTTCAAATTGCATGGAATGCCCAAAAATATTGTAAGTGATAGAGATCCCATTTTTACTAGTAATTTTTGGAAAGAATTGTTTTGACTTAGTGGTACCAAATTAAACATGTCTTCTGCATACCATCCCCAAACAGATGGTCAAACAGAGGTAGTTAACAAATGTTTGGGTACTTACCTAAGATGTTTTGTACAAGATAAGCAATATCAATGGAGTCAATGGCTATCATTGGCAGAATGGTGTTACAATACTTCTTACCATTATTCCACCAAGATGACTCCTTTTGAAGCATTGTATGGAACTAAGCCACCAACAGTAGCAGATTATGTACCAGGATCTTCCAAAGTGGCCCAAGTAGATGATTGGTTGCAGCAGCGACAAGCAATGCTCACTATTCTGAAGGACAATTTGATACAAGCACAAAATCGCATGAAGCAGCAACAAGACAAACATCGTTCGGAAAGGGCATTCAATGTTGGTGATATGGTGTTTCTACGTCTTCAGCCCTACAAGCAGTTATCATTAAAGATCAAATCTAGTCAGAAGTTGGCACCACGATTTTATGGTCCTTACAGAATTGTGCATCGCATTGGGGAAGTAGCATACCAATTGGAGTTACCCCAATCCTCCCGTATACACCCAGTGTTTCATGTCTCATGTCTCAAAAAGGTGATTGGCCAGAAAGTACAATCTCAGTCAGAATTACCAGTGTTGGATGAAGAAGGGCGTATATATCTCCAACCAGAAGCAATTGTACAAACTAGAACACGTAGACTAAGATCTCGTCACATCCAAGAGTTTCTCATCAAGTGGCAGGACTTACCTGAAGAGGATGCAACCTGGGAATCTGAAAGTATTTTCCAGTCATTTCCAGCTTTGAGGACAAAGCTTTCCGAGGAGGGGAGTCATGCTACATAACAAACATAGCCATGTCGGCTATGTTTTCCAAGTGTCATTATTTCATATATATTTAGGTTAGACTTTTATTATTGAAAAAATCATCTTTCATCCTTTATCTTTCCTTCGTTGCGTATTCGCATTGTGCCTTAAAGGCGGGGTTGTGCCCACCCAGAGTGGCGAAACATTTAATTAAATTCTTTATTCCATATTTTTGCATATTCGTGATTTCAATTATGTTGTGTCAATCTGGTTTGTTGTTCTTAGAAATTGGTACATTGCTTTAATCGATTTGGAGTGAATTCATTTTGTGGATAGAGAACTTAGGTTTTCTGCATATTTAGTATCACAACTTCCAACACATGATAAGGTTGGAAGGTCAAGATTAGATCAAGGTAAATATCCATGGTGAATTAATTTATTAAAGATTCAACTCTCAATATGAAATTAAAGTATTATTTTATTGTAGATCTTTGAATGACATTGTTATGTTCTTGTAATATAAAGTCAAGTTTGGATGAATTGTATGTATAGAATACCATAATAGATTCCTATAATGAATTTTTTAGTCTATTTTTAGATATTTCCAAATAAATATCATTTATACTTTCTATAACACCTATGATCATGTGGAAGTTCCGATTATGTGGCATAAAATCTTGATCCACAAAGGATGAAAAATTCAAGTAATCTACAAAAATGAATTTTAAGATGACGAAAATGAAACAACATATGAAGAATACACAATAATGTGTCATTTCAAGTATATTTTTTTTAATGAGTTATCTATATACTCTATAGATTTTTTTCTTTATTGATTTACAATAAAGAATGGATCTTGTCTCAAAAATAGAATGACTCTACTTGAACTAAAAGAGCTAGTATGTAATTCTAACAACTACTTTCTTTAGGGATTATGACACCAATTATATCATGTTGGTGTTCATTTGTAACATTTTTTAAGAAAGATAAATTGATTATATAATATTTTATAAAAATGTATATGTTGAACAAAATGTGTATTAGGAAAAAACATGTTTGATTCATAATTTTTTATTTGTTTATCAACTTATGATGATTGATATATATATTAATATACTCCTAAGTTTTAAATATCACTAATTAAGAGATTTTTTAAAAATCATGAAAACGTGTTTTGAAAAAGGAATGGGCATTACTATTTTATAGTTTTAGAACATGATTAAGTAATGCTACCATTGCATTCATGAAATTGATAAATAATGTTTTTAAGGATAATTTGGATAAGTTTTTGTTAATGTATTTGTATAACGCCTTAGATCATATAGTGGACAATTTAAAAGCTAAGAGACTATACTATTTATATTATTTTCTATAAGAGACTATACTATTTGGAATTTTGTTCACGTTAACACTTATCTATCTATTTATATATTAAATTACATGTTCATTTGATACAAGCCTCACTTGCATTACATCATGGATGTATTATTGTTATATTTTAACAAACCATAATACCATGATGTTTTAATAAACTATCCTATTGTGGTCCACCTTTTCACATGAGTATCCATCATAATAATAGGACTTAAAACTTGCTTGCTTATAAATTCATTCATTTACCATTGTTCCATAATACATTGGATAATATCTATAACAATTTATCCAATCTAAATTTTGTAAATACAATACCTAATATTTAGTGTATATTATCATGGTTGAGGAGTTTTTTATAGCTATCAATAATATTTATAGGTATAATAAGGTATTTAACAACAAGAAACATTGTATATAGTAAGATTAAAGTCTTTGTTAATTATAGGATATTTGTTGATAACTACTTATAAAAATTCTATCCATATTCCTTCTTTAAGGAAAATAAATGATAAGAGGTAGTAGTTTTTTTTGTTTTTTTCAAAGTTTAATACGTAGAAGACAATGGTAATTATAATAAATAAATAAATAAAAATTTATTTATTTATTATGATTACCATTGTGTTTAACGTATTAAACTTTGCCAAAGACAATTGTAATCATAATTAATTAATTAATTATGATTACCATTGTCTTCTAGAAAAACTACTACCTGATAATATAGTTTTATTAAAATTTAAGATGGAGTTCTTGTTGGTCATCAGATCTTCCTAGGTAAGGATTTTGGATAAATGTATGCGCCCTAGACCTGGACCAACATTGAAAGGCCGAAGGGAAGAGATGCCCCTCGTGCCAATCTTCGGAGAAAGGCCGGCTCCTATGCTAAACTACTTGGGTGTTTGAAGACAAGAGTGCAGGAAAGAGATAAAAGGAGTTAGGGTTAGAGAAATAAATAAAAAAGGGTAAGGGAAGAGAGATCGGTGATTTGAGGTGGGAGAGAACAGGAAGCACGATCGCTAACAGACAACTTGAATAGCAGCAAGGAACACCAAGGGAAAATGAAGGAAATGCAATATCGACCTTCCTATGTATCCTTCGGGCGAGTTTCAGGGTACCTTCCCCGATCGCACACCAGACGCAGAGTTCAACATCCAACATACGAACGAAGAAAGACAAAAGAAGCAAACATAGAAGACAGCATAAAGGAAATCCAATATGACACTTTTCTACTCCTACGTATCCTTCAGAGTGAGTTTCAGGACACAGTCCCCGATCACACACCGGACATAGGATTCAGCATCCAACATACAAATGAGGAGAGATAAAAGAATTAAGCACAGAAGGCAGCATAAAAGAGAAGGATTAAGCTTAAAGCCTCTTAGTATTAATCGTAGGACATCAAGTTACAGTAGCTTTCTAGCAGATAGTTCCCCCCCCTTTTCCATTACAGTGCCTAGGTTTTTATAGAGGACTCGGGCCTCTGAATCATAATTACATAGAATGGCAAAGTATACTCATGAGATCTGAGAAGTCGGCTCCTCGCGGCCCTCGAGACTAAGCTTTCAAATCCATTACTAGAACTAGTAACTGTGATCGAGTCAACCGTGGAAATATGCAATGATGAGTCGTCTAAGTGTCCTTGGTCTCTAGGTGCAATGCTCGAGTGGCCGCCATGCTTACTGATACTTCGTCAGGGACTGATACTTCGCTTCCAATTGCCAAAAATGGGCAGCGAGCTTAATGGGCAAGCAAAAATGCATTCATGAGGCACTTTGATGGTCTCAAGAAAATACCCAACTTGGAGTGTGTGCCCCTCGCAAAAAAGCAACATGTCGCCATATCGTGACATTTCTACGCCTTCAGCTTGGTCCTTCTTGTTGCATCGTGAAAATATGACATGTCGTGAAATCGTGACATTTCTATGTCTTTGTCTTCTTTTGTTGCTTGGAGTCACGAAGATGCGACATGTCGCGATATCGCGACACTTTTTCGTCCTTTGCCCTTCCTTATCGCTTTGAGCCACGAAAATGCGACATGTCGCAATATCGTGACACTTTCTCGTCTTTATTTTCCCTGTCGTTGTTGGCCGCAAAAATGTGACATGTCGCGATATCACGACAACTTTTCTTTGTTGCGCTTTCTCCTCGTTGTTAGTCACGAAAATGCGACATGTCGCGATATCGCGACACTTTTCCCTTCTAGCACTTCTTGCTGTGAGCTGCGAAAATGCAACATGTCACGATATCGTGACACTTTTCATTCTGTCACTTTCTTCGTGCTTTGGGTCACGAAAATGCGACATGTCGCGATATCGCGACACTTTTCCTTTTTGTGCTCCTTCGTCGTTGTCGATCACGAAAATGCGACATGTCGCGATATCGTGACACTTTTATGCCTTCAGCTTAGTTCTGCTTCTTGCATCGCAAAAATGCAACATGTCGCGATATCGTGACACTTTTTCTTTGCTACGCTCTTTCCTTGTTGTCGATCGTGAAAATGCGACATGTCGCGATATCGAGATACTTTTTCCCTCTGGCGCTTCTTCTCGCTTTCGATCGCGAAAATGTGACATGTCGCGATATCGTGACATTTTTCTTCTTTGCTTTCCCTTGTCACTGTCGGCCACGAAAATGCGACATGTCGCGATATCGCGACACTTTTCTCTTTTGCTCTCCCTTGTTGCTCTGAGCCATGAAAACGTAACATGTTGCGATATCGCGACACTTTTTGTCTTCTAGTCTTCCTCCTGGCTTTGGGTCGCGAAAATGCGACATGTCGCGATATCGCGACACTTTTTCTTTCTTTTGGCGGAGCTATTTTCTTTGGCCTGCTTGGCAGTGAAGCTTTTTCTTCTTCATTCTGTATACAAGGGAGTGGCATGGAAAGCCAAAATTGTTGCAACACTTACAAACAAAAAGAAACACTTTTGCAAAAGGAAATTTTTTGATTTTTTTCTACCCCTTGTATAATGTGACAAAATTGTCAACATTCTTGGTGGCTCATGGGGCATTTAGTTTGTCTGAATGCAGAGATCCCAGGCCTTTATCCATTGGGAAACAGAGTCATTCCCATTATCTTCTTCTCTGACCATCCCCTGACAGCATATATTTTTTTGTTTGTGCCTAAGCTCCTAAGCAACCTTAGTGCTTTCGGCTCTTATTTACTAGCCAAGCTATTTACAGTATCTACACAAAATTTTGTGACATGATTGGCATGTCGCCACCATAAACCCAGCTTCGGGTGCTTATCCGGTGAACCTACAATGTCCAGACCAGATCTGATTAAACTTTAGCCGATCTTTGAAGTTCGGCTGACCTCTTCCTGAAGTTGTCCATGTTGTAAACAGAGTGTAGCATGGTAGGTTGTCACTCTTGCCAGTACCCATATTGGTGATGAATGGTGTGGCGAAGAAGTTCGCAGCATGAGGGGCCTCTTGGGGTACTAGTCATGGTGATGGCTGGAACCAATACCAGAATACTGAAGAATCTACTAACTGCGGGCTGGGTACAGGTTCTTCCATCCTCCTGGTGCGGTGACAGGGCTCCTTCGACAAAGAGTAATCTTCTAGGGTCTCCTCAGGTTTAGCTTCTTGATGAGGCATGCCTAATGGACTCTGGCTGAATGTTTGCATGCTATCCACTGGGACACAAAAAGGGTGCAAAAATGTGCCCTCTTTGTTCTCAGGTTCCGCCACTTGAGTCTGCTCTTCTCCTTGGCCCACCTCTTGATGAGGTATGCTTAAAAGTTGGAAGGGGTCCTGAGAGCCATCAAATGCTTCGAGTAGTGCTCCCACTAAGTCATCCCATGAGCAGATGCTTTTACGCCTGAGCAGTTTGTACCACTGCAGTGCCCTTCCTTCCAGAGACAGGACCAGGAGCCTGACCATGACATCTTTGTGGATTATGTCAAAGATGGACCTTAAATAAATAAGATATTCAAGGTGCTCTAAGGCCATTCCCTTAGTGCCATCGTATTTTGTCACTGTTTTCAAGGCACTTTCAAGAATTTCATGGTAACTTTGAAGATTCAGAGGGTTATAATCATCCCAGCAGGGATAACATACCCTCTCCATTATAGCAGTGGCCTGCAGAGATCATGGTCCTTGCCACTAGGTCGGAGTCGCCAGGTGAACATACTTTTCTCCGCTTGTGAGGTCAGGGCTGCTCATCGAACCTTGATTCCTTCGGGATGTCTTATTTCAGATTTAAAAGGGCACCTATGATCAAGAAATCTAGATATTCAGCTTAGTCAGAGTCGCCAAGTGATTTTGTCAGATGGAGGCAAGCCAGAGATTCACCAACTCGAACTTCCTTAAAACATGGGGACTTTTGCCATGAAGGCACAGGTTTAGGTACTGGTCTTTACGACTTAGAGATTTTTGGGTTGAACAGAGTCGCCAAATGCTTAGAGTCTTTTGGTAATGAGAGCATCGATTCTCACTACCACTCAGAAGGTGAGACTGATCGGGTCACATCGAGAACTGGTTAGAACTATTGGCCCCGATGGAGATGGGTTTGAGATTTGCAATATGGGACCTTGAATGGTTATGGATCTTACTGAGATAGACACAGTCGATCCCACCGGGCGTGCCAAAAACTATTGGTCATCAGATCCGCCTAGGTAAGGATTTAAGGTAAATGTATGTGCCCTAGACCTGGACCAACATTGAAAGGCTAAAGGGAAGAGATGCCCCTCGTGCCAATCTCTAGAGAAAGGCCGGCTCCTATGCTAAACTACTTGGGTGTTTGAAGACAAGAGTGTAGGAAAGAGATAAAAGGAGTTAGGGTTAGAGAAATAAATAAAAAGGGTAAGGGAAGAGAGATCGATGATTTGAGGTGGGAGAGAATAGGAAGCACGATCGCTAACAGACAACTTGAATAGCAGCAAGGAACACCAAGGGAAAATGAAGGAAATGCAATATCGACCTTCCTATGTATCCTTCGGGCGAGTTTCAGGGTACCTTCCCCGATCGCACACCAGACGCAGAGTTCAGCATCCAACATACGAACGAAGAAAGACAAAAGAAGCAAACATAGAAGGCAGCATAAAAGAAAGCCAATACGACACTTTTCTACTCCTATGTATCCTTTAGAGCGAGTTTTAGGACACAGTCCTCGATCACACATCGAACGCAGGATTCAGCATCCAACATACAAACGAGGAGAGATAAAAGAATCAAGCACAGAAGGCAGCATAAAAGAGAAGAATTGAGCTCAAAGCCTTTTAGTATTAATCGCAAGACATCAAGTTATAGCAGCTTTCTAGCAAATAGTTCCCCCCCTTTTCCATTATAGTGCCTAGGTTTTTATAGAGGACCCAGGCCTCTGAATCATAATTACATAGAATGGAAAAGTATACTCATGAGATCTGAGAAGTCGGCTCCTCACGGCCCTCGAGACTGAGCTTTCAAATCCATTACCAGAACTGGTAACTGTGACCGAGTCAACCGTAGAAATATGCAATGATGAGCCGTCTGAGTGTCCTTGGTCTCTGGGTGCAATGCTCGAGTGGCCACCATGCTTGACTGATACTTCGTCAGGGACTGATACTTCGCTTCCAATTGCCAAAAATGAGCAGCGAGCTTATCGGGCAAGCAAAAATGCATTCATGAGGCACTTTGATGGTCTCGAGAAAATACCCGACTTGGAGTGTGTGCCCCTCACGAAAAAGCAACATGTCGCGATATCGCGACATTTCTATGCCTTCAGCTTGGTCCTTCTTGTTGCATCGCAAAAATATGACATGTCGCGAAATCATGACATTTCTATGTCTTTGTCTTCTTTTGTTGCTTGGAGTCGCGAAAATGCGACATGTCACGATATCACGACACTTTTCGTCCTTTGCCCTTCCTTGTCGCTCTGAGCCGCGAAAATGCGACATGTCGTGATATCACGAAACTTTCTCGTCTTTATTTTCCCTGTCGTTGTTGGCCGCGAAAATGTGACATGTCGTGATATCGCGCAACTTTTCTTTGCTACGCTTTCTCCTCGTTGTTAGTCGCAAAAATGTGACATGTCGCGATATCGCGACACTTTTCCCTTTTGGCACTTCTTGCTGTGAGCTGCGAAAACACAACATGTCGCGATATCGCGACACTTTTCATTTTGGCGCTTTCTCCGTGCTTTGGGTCACGAAAATACGACATGTCACGATATCGCGACACTTTTCCTTTTTGTGCTCCTTCGTCGTTGTTGGTCGCGAAAATGCGACATGTCGTGATATCGTGACACTTTTATGCCTTCAGCTTAGTTCTGCTTCTTGCATCGTGAAAATGCAACATGTCGCGATATCGCGACACTTTTTCTTTGTTGCGCTCTTTCCTTGTTGTCGGTCGCAAAAATGCGACATGTCACGATATCGCGACACTTTTCCCTCTTGCGCTTCTCGCTTTCGACCGCGAAAATGTGACATGTCACGATATCACGACATTTTTCTTCTTTGCTCTCCCTTGTCGCTGTCGACCGCGAAAATGTGACATGTCACGATATCGCGACACTTTTCTCTTTTGCTCTCCCTTGTCACTCTGAGCCGCGAAAATGCAACATGTCGCGATATCGCGACACTTTTTGTCTTCTGCTCTTCCTCCTGGCTTTGGGTCGCGAAAATGCGACATGTCGCAATATCACGACACTTTTTCTTTCTTTTGGTGAAGCTATTTTCTTTGGCCTGCTTGGCAGTGAAGCTTTTTCTTCTTCATTCTGTATACAAGGGAGTGGCATGGAAAGCCAAAATTGCTACAACACTTACAAACAAAAAGAAATACTTTTGCAAAAGGAAATTTTTTGATTTTTTTCTACCCCTTGTATAATGTGACAAAATTGTCAACAGTTCTAACTTAATATAAGGTAACAATAAAGTTATTTTTGAGTTCACAGATATCCATCATAATTTAAATGTAGATGCCTTTTAATGTGATAAGGGAAGTATTTATTATTTTATCATATATTCTTAGTTCAATAGTGTGCTTTTATAGGTTTTGACCCTTTTCTCAAGGTCGTAATTTATATTATGAGTCTTGTCAACTTATATAAGTCCAAGTTATTTGTATCGATATATTATAAGTAATAATATATGATCCACAACCTAAAATTGACCATGGTAGTGCATGATATAAAGACATGATGTCAACACCTATTGAGATGAACTCTTTGAAGATAGATCACCAATATAAATGTATAAACTTATATGTTAGACAAAATGTATGATTAGAAATTGTGTGATTGTGAGTTTGTTATTTTATGAAAACAAAGGAGGATCAATCATGGAGTTTCTTTCTAAGAAAAGTAATACATTTTAGAATTGGTTTCTTCTATAACTATTTTAATAAAATCAATATTGGAGTAGGCAAATGAAGATATTACAATAAATTTTAAATACAAGAAAATAACAATAACCATTATTATGATAAAAATATTTTTAAAAACAATGAACTTGTTGGAATATATTACATTATTTGGTACATGATAATGTACCACCTTTGGTACATCTTTAGATTAGGAAAGAGTGTCTTAGATTAGAGGATGAGTTTTTAATTTATGCAATGTAATAAATGCACAAATATTATTAAAGTGTGCAAAGTATTTTGGTATTGTAAATGTGCATAATAGTCCATGTGCACATGAGTCCATAGAATAGGAAGATGAAGAGTCTCTAGAAGAGTGAAGGCCAAAGGATGCACCATATGAAGAGTCACATTCCATTGTATATGTATCTATGTGTGTGTACAAGATATATGGATTGTAGTTGGAGAGTGATTGTAAGTATGAGTACTTGATCTCTATTCAATAGAGATACAATTTTTGTGAGCATTTGTTAATGGTAGTTATATGAGTTATTCTTGAAGTTATTTATGAGTTTTACATATTTAGAATATTGCCATTATCTTATGTTTCATGTTGCAACTTTATTTTAGATCTTGAAGTTATTTTATCTTTAGTATTTAGCTTCAAAAGCTAACAGTGGTATCAGAGCCACAACAAGGTTTTGACTTGCATAGGTTTTAAAGTTGCAAAGGATATTTCCACTAGTTAAGGAGAAACCAATGAAGTTAAAGAAATTAACTCTGAAAAAGAAAACCAAGGAAATTTGAAGATTTACCTATTCCAAGAGTAAATTCGAAATAGAAGGAAATTATAGGTCTTGAAGATAGACCTTGACATTGAGGAGATTACGAGACCCAAGAAGAAGGTCATATTGAATAGATTGAAGGAGATTCTCGATTGCTATTTGACTAGAGTATTTCCATAGGGTTGAAGGAGAACTCGTGAAGACTAGGACTTGGCATGGATTTCTTTCCACTAGTTTTGATAATAACTAGTGAAGTTTATTCATTTTAGAATTATGAAAATTTGAATGTATTTTGTTGCTACTATATAAGTTTTTATTGCAAAAAAATAGTTGTCAAAAGTTGAGAAGCTTCCTAAAATAGATAGAGAATAATTTCACCTTCAATTGCGTGGAAGTCTATGTTTTTTCCTTGCACAGGGATTAGTTTTGAGTTACAACAAAAGAGTAGACATTACAGATTAAGGAGGTCCAAGAAAGAGGTCTCATTGAATATTGAGGAGACCCACGTAGGAGGTCCCCATAGAATATTGAAGACTATAGATTGAAGCTAGAAGAGACCTAGGAAAGAGGTCACATTGAAGAACTTCCAGATTTGGAAGATTGAAGATTGGAGATTGAAGATTGAAGAAGGACTATGAAAATGTCCTATTGCAAAATTGAGAAGCAACAAATTTTGGAGATCTAAGAAAGAGATCTAATTGTAGAATTCCCATAGTTGAAAGATTAAAGAGACCAAGAATAAATCTTATTTAATTTTTGAGAAGAGGATTTGAGTAGATGTTGAATTAGAAGATCTAAGAGAAGAGGTCTCAAGAGAATTTGGAGAAGGAGAAGAAGGCTAGAGAAATCCTCACTAAAAAATTGAAGAAGTGGCCATTGGAGGAGTTGAGAAGAAATATAGAGGAAGGAGATTGTAAGCAAAAAGAAGTTTCTAATAAGAATGTGTTGAGTGATGTTTTCACCTAGTTGTGAAAACACACTCTCCGATAGGATTCGAGTCCCAAATCCTCTGCTTGCAAAGAAATTAAACAAGTAACTTCTCCAAGGTCTCTGCTATGTTAGCATTTTGCACAAATAATGCTATTCAATTTGAATGCTGGGAATACCTTAGTGGTTGCAAGTAACTGTTAACAAGGGGCACTATGGTTTATTTTACTCTAAAATTGCAATGGACTCAAAGTGAATTAATCTTAATGATGAATCTATTTTCGATTTCGAACTTTGGTAGATTTTCAATTGTTTATTTGAATGACGGTAATTAAAAATGCAAAAAAATAAAGAATTGAGAATAAAAATGCAAAGAGAATGAACTAAACTACATTCAAAGTGCTACGATCCTGTTTTGACAAAACTGAAGTTAATGAGGTTTTCTGCATACAACCTAACCTATTGAACCTACAAAACTCGCACAATCCAGATAAGCTAGGTGCTGGTTTCTGGGGTCTTAACTATGTTTTTCAGATTTAGACATTCGCATGAAGCAACCAAGAGAACTTGCATTAAACTTCACCTATAAGCCTAAAAATCTAAAATGGGAAAGATAAACATTCAATTTTGCATACAAACCATAACTCCTTTCTTGCCAACGAGATGCAACTCTCTGTAATTCTGTATTAATAGAATATTTTAGTTTACAATGACAAAATGTTTCTATTTTTGACAAAACCAGAACAAGTGGAGGAAAACGCTCCAAAAGCAGGCCCATAATGGCTTATTGCCTTTGGCTCTACAACTCTGCCCGTAGTGATTTTCAACCCCTGTACCAATCTGTGCTTCTAATTTTAAACTTTTTGGCAATGCTCTATGTTTTGCCCTATGACTCTTCGCTTCATCCCCAGGTCTCTTCGTTTCATCTTCCCGCCTCTTTGCATTATTTCTGGCTTTTGTTCGAGCGTCGAAACGTTTGATATTCTTGCTAACTGTAACCATTTTGTAATCCTTACACCTTATGCCACGTGTTCAGCACTTCCATGCATGTTCTGTAACAGCCCGCTTACGAATCGCGATATTTTCTATCTGTAGCTTTGTTCTTCCACCTGTATCACAAAAACAAGACATGTTGCGATATCACGACGTTTTTATACCCATAGCTTTATTCGTCTTCAAGCACTGCAAAAATGAGACCTGTTGCGAAATCATGACATTTTTATGTCAACAGCCTTGTCTACCTTCATGCATCGCGAAAATGAGACATGTCGCAAAATCGTGACATTTTTATGTCAATAGCCTTGTCTGCCTTCATGCACCGCAAAAATGAGACATGTCGCGATATCACGACATTTTTCTATTTCGGGCCGAGCAAATGCAACCTGTCATGAAATCACGACGTTTTTCTCTTTCGAGCTGTGCAGATGCAACCTGTCATGAAATCGCGACGTTTTTCTCTTTCGCTGTGTTTTGTTGCACTTAGCCGTGAAAACGCGACATGTTACGAAATCGTGACACTTTTTTATTCCGTACCATCCCGTTGCTTTCTGTCGTGAAATCGTGACGCTTTTCTCTTTCGGGCTATCTTACTGCTTTTTGTCACGAAATTATGATGCTTTTCTCTTTAGGGCTGTCTCGTTGCTTTCTGTCGCAAAATCGTGACACTTTTTCATTCCGTACCATCTCGCTGCTTTCTGTCGCGAAATCGTGACACTTTTCTCTTTCAGGCTGTCTCACTGCTTGCTATCGCAAAATCACAACACTTCATTTCGTACCACTTTGGCTGCTTTCTGTCGCGAAATGATGACATGTCGCGATATCACGACAACTTTTGCATTGACTCTTCTCTTGTTGCCTTCGACCGTGATTTCATGACAAGTCGCGATATCGCGACATTTTTCATTTTGTTTTCCTCTCTCCTCTATGAACCGTGATTTCACGACATGTCGCGATATCACGACATTTTGAGTCTTCAACTTGGTTCTTTATCTTGCATCATGATTTCACAACACGTCACGATATCGCGACATTTTCTCTTCATGATGCATTCTGCTGCTCTTAACCGCAAAAACGCAACATGTCGCGAAATCGCGATAATTTTTCATTTTGTTGCATTTTGTTACTCTTGGACGCGAAAACGCGACTTGTCGCGATATCGCGACCACTTTTCATTTCTAGCCGCGACGGAGCAACATGTCGCGATATCGCGACACTTTTCATTTCTAGCCGCGACGGAGCAACATGTCGCAATATCGCCACACTTTTCATTTCTAGTCGCGACGGATCAACATGTCGCGATATCGCGACACTTTTCATTTCTAGCCACGACGGAGCAACATGTCGTGATATCGCGACACTTTTCATTTCTAGTCGCGACGGAGAAACTGTCGCGATATCGCGACAGTTTTCTCTTTTGTGAAATTTTGCTTTTTCCTTGATTTTTTAGCATCTAGGTCACTGCGGTCTTCTTTGAAAGCATGCAAAAAAGATAGGTCCCCAATTTTGGGGTGTGTTGTGGATCAGCCACAATAGAATGATTTAGAACAATTGTTGCCATTCGACAAGAAGCCCAAACATGAAGAATTTTTGGCAAGAAGTTTACCAAATTTTAAGAAGGTTTTTTGAATACCTCAAGGCATTTAGATTCTTGAGGAAGAAGACAGTGAAGGAGATCATATTTGGAGTTAGAATTCGACAAGGATATTAAAGCATAAAGAAATATTGAAGAGGCCATATTTTGAGAAATATTGAAGAGACCACAATTTTTATAAATACGGATTCTCCTCCCTTTGATAGGAATCTCCAAATGAGAATAATCCATAGAAAGGTAGCCTTCTAATTTGGTAGTGAACTCTCGTGACAGGTACATGCTGAAGTAAGGCTCCAAATCAACCACAACCACATCTTGTATCATAGTGATATGAGGTATTTTATGCAGCACGATATAGATATCTTTGATGACCCCCACTATCCTAATAGGGGTTTTGTCCAACTGCAAGATGCCAAGGTTGCTTCTTGTATATTACATACCCATCACATCACAAACTACCTTTGGCATGACAGTCGTTGCAGCATCAAAATCAATCATGCAATTGTGCACAATCCAACCTTCCATCCTGAGAGATAAGTAAAAAAGGGGTGGTCTATTCTTTCTAGTGGTAGAAGTTGTCAATGTTTGAGAAAAAAATGTCTGATTCGGATTCTTCCCCTTATCTTTCATAAATTTTAGCAATTCTTGCAACAAGTCCACTTGTTGAGGTAATTGTAGTGCATCATAGAGACTCACCTTGGCTAGAATCCTCTTCAGCTCTTCAACAATGTTACACGTGGATGCATCAGACTCTTTTCCTTCATTGGTGTTCTCATATCTGCTCTAATACTATTGTGTAGCTTCTACCCTCTCACGCTTGGTCAAGGATGGGTATTTGAGCTTTTCCCTGGCTTGTTCCTCCGTTTTAGCTTTCGCTTGTGAAGTTGAAGTTTTTTCTTGCACCCTTTCTTTCGCTCGTGGAGGTAAAAAATCCTTTAGCAGGACAGTTGCATTTGGCTTGAGTTCTAGGACAACTGATTTTGTTTGCACTTGTTTTTTCTCACTTTGCACCTTTGAGTTAGTAGGTACTGTTGACAATTTTGTCACATTGCATTAGTGGGGTAGTAAAATCAATTTTTTGTAAAGTGTTTCTTTTTGTAAAGTATTTCTTTTTGTTATTTTGAATATATTTGAAAGTATTGTAGTAATTTTGGCTTCTATTGCGACCCACTTTTTATATAGAATGGAGATGCACAAGCTTCATTATGTATATAGAATTCGATTATGTCTTCAACTTCATTTGTTGATTTTATTTCAAATTCATTTCCAGCCACTTGTGAATCATTTGCAAGTACATCTGCCCAAATCATATCCACATAAGTTGGTTCATCCAAATCATCCTTTTTGGGTAATGATTCTGGATATTTATTTTCCAAAACAGGATGATGATTATTTGATTCCAACTTCTTGTTACCCATCCATAGAATTTCTTCTCCGAAATCTTCATGCTCTTCAAGACATTTCGAATAGGTATTCACTTCAATGTGAGTCACCTCAAAATTTCTTGTATCATTTGAAGAAGCATAACATGAAATATCATTAAGATCGACTTTATGAATTTTCTTCCTAGGATGATTTGGATGCATACATTGATGTGCTCGTTTTTGCGGTGGAACATGCCTACATACCTTCTTAACCACTTTCTGTTGCTCTTTTACTTTCGATACGAACTCTTTGGGTTGAGTTGCAAAAGTAGTAGGATTAGTTGGATTGATATCTACGAACTGAGCTTGAACATTTGCTGCGATATTTCCATGAGTGGTCACATGATTCTCTAATTGAGGCATAGTTGGATGGATGGAAGTACTTGTATAAGCACAAGTGGAAGCGTAAGTCGGCATGGTAGGATAAATTTGATTGTAGGAAAAAACATTAAATATCGAATTTTGTTGTGCCCACGCTTGATTTACCATTGAGGTTTGATTGCAAGCCCCTAGTTGTCCTACCATAGTTGATTGCTCCATTCCATAACCTTGCGGCCTCAATTGTTGATCTACAATCATAGCTTCTGTGTAGGCCAATGCAAGATCAGTAACCAAGGGATTCATCCTAACAAACATGGCAAATAATGGATCTAATGCTCGAAAATATATTTGAAGAGCACCACTTTCCTCAATAGTATAGGGAGAAATTAATCTCGCATGAAGCTTTCGAAACCTCAAGTTGAAATTTCTCACTGGTTCATTAGGTTCTCTTTTGCAAGAAGCAAATTGTTGAAATATCGTGAGAGGATCAATGAACAACCTAAATTGATTAATAAATTCATATTTCAATTGAGTCCAAAATGTAATAGAACCAGTGGGTAAATTGATGTACCAATCATATGCCACCTCATCTAGGGTTCCAGGAAACATTCTACATGCCACATCTTGATGTTCGACATTCCATCTAACTAGGATATCCGCAGGCTTGAATATGTTCCTCGGCTGATGTTGGACCATTATGCTTAAATTTGGGCAAATGTTTTTCTACATTCTTGGGTAAATCATGAAAATCTCCACTAATGTTCAAAGGATTAGCATGTATCCCATACCACGTTCCTGCAGTTGTAGCCATTAATGAAACTCAAAGAAAAATTTCAAAACCAATTTGTTAGTCATGAATGAAAGGAACCTTGACAAAGCAGTATTATAAAATAATGCACAGTCAAAACACCTTATTCAGAATATCTTATTCCTGTATGAACTAAACTACATTCAGAGTGCTATGATCCTATTTTGACAAAATCGAAGATAATGAGGTTTTCTGCATACAACCTAACCTATTGAACCTGCAAAACTCGCACAATCCAGATAAGCTAGGTGTCTGGTTTCCGGGGTTTTAACTATGTTTTTCAGATTTAGACATTCGCATGAAGCAACCAAGAGAACTTGCATTAAACTTCACCTATAAGCCTAAAAATTTGAAAGGGGAAAGATAAACATTCAATTTTGCATGTAGAACATAACTCCTTTCTTGCCAATGAGATGCAACTCTCAGTAATTCTGTATTAAAAGAATGTTTCAGTTTATAATGACAGAATGTTTCCAGTTTTGACAAAACCAGAACAAGTGGAGGAAAACATTCCAAAAGTAGGCCCAGAATGGCTTATTGCCTTTGGCTCTGCAACTCTGCACGTAGCGATTTCTGACCCCTGTACCAATCTGTGCTTCTGCTTTTAAACTTTCTGGCAATGCTCTCTGTTTCGCCCTTTGACGCTTCGCTTCATCCCTAGGTCTCTTCGTTTCATCTTCCCGCCTCTTTGCATTATTTCTGGCTTTTGTTCGAGCGTCGAAATGTTTGATCTTCTTGCTAACTGTAACCGTTTTGTAACCCTTACACCTTATGCCATGTGTTCAGCACTTCCTTGCATGTTCTATAATGGCCCGCTTACGAATCGCAACAAAAAACAACATGTCGCGATATCACGACATTTTCTATCTGCAGCTTTGTTCTTCCACCTGTATCGCGAAAACAAGACATGTCGCGATATCGCGACGTTTTTATACCCATAGCTTTATTCATCTTCAAGCACCGCAAAAATGAGACATGTCACGATATCGTGACATTTTTATGTCAATAGCCTTGTCTACCTTCATGCACCGCAAAAATGAGACATGTCACGAAATCACGACATTTTTATGTCAGCAGCCTTGTTTGCCTTCATGCACCGTGAAAATGAGACATGTCGCGATATTGCGACATTTTTCTATTTTGGGCCGAGAAAATGCAACCTGTCACGAAATCGCGACGTTTTTCTCTTTCAGGCTGTGCAGATGCAACCTGTTGCGAAATCGCGACATTTTTCTCTTTCGCTATGTTTTGTTGCACTTAGCTGCGAAAACGTGACATGTCGCAAAATCGTGACACTTTTTTATTTCGTACCATCCCGTTGCTTTCTATCACGAAATCATGACGCTTTTCTCTTTCAGGCTATCTTGCTGCTTTCTGTCGTGAAATCGTGACACTTTTCTCTTTAGGGCTGTCTCACTGCTTTCTATCACGAAATCGCAACACTTTTTCGTTTCTTACCATCTCGCTGCCTTCTGTCGTGAAATTGCGACGCTTTTCTCTTTTGGGTCGCTGCTTTCTATCGCAAAATCGTGACACTTTTCATTCCATACCACTTTGGCTGCTTTCTGTCGTGAAATGATGACATGTCGCGATATCACAACTTTTGCATTGACCCTTCTCTTGTTGCCTTCAATCGCGATTTCATGACAAGTCACGATATCGCGACATTTTTCATTTTGTTTTCCTCTCTCCTCTATGAACCGCGATTTCATGACATGTCGCGATATCGCGACATTTTGAGTCTTCAACTTGGTTCTTTATCTTGCACCGCGATTTCACAACACGTCGCGATATCGCGACATTTTCTCTTCATGATGCATTATGCTGCTCTTAACCGCGAAAACGCAACATGTCACGAAATCACGATAATTTTTCATTTTGTTGCATTTTGTTACTGTTGGCTGTAAAAGCACGACCTGTCGCGATATCACGACCACTTTTCATTTCTAGCCGCAACGGAGCAACATGTCACGATATCGTGACACTTTTCATTTCTAGCCGTGATGGAGCAACATGTCGTGATATCGCGACACTTTTCATTTCTAGTCACGACGGAGCAACATGACGCCATATCGCGAAACTTTTTATTTCTAGCCGCGACGGAGCAACATGTCGCGATATCGTGACACTTTTCTTTTCTTAGCCGCGACGGAGCAACATGTCGCGATATCGTGACACTTTTCTCTTTTGTGAAATTTTGCTTTTTCCTTGATTTTTTAGCATCTGGGTCACTGCGGTCTTCTTTGAAAGCATGCAAAAAAGGTGGGTCCCCAATTTTGGGGTGTGTTGTGGATCAGCCACAACAAATGGCGACTCTGCTATCAAATGCTCCTGAGCATTTTGGTGAGAACCTAACCTGGAAATATACAAACACAGAGGCATCAGCACATAAAAACATAAACAAATGTCGATAGATCAAAAATACATGAAACATTAGAATCATTAAGCATCAGCTCGGTGTGTGCAATGTGCTTCATTCCCTATCGTTTGAAATTGATCAACATTCCATTGTCAGTTTCACTTATGATTTGTATGCAAGGCTATGAATGATTTGTGCAAGATTTGATGTATGATGAAGATGCTAGAGACATAATAACCTACTTTGCAAAGGCTCACACCTTCTAGTATCATGAACAACATATCAAAACTATCAAACCCTCTTAGGACCAAATATATGTATACTTGAATTAATTTACTAGATCCCAAAGTTGGTTATGTGTCACTACCATCTTGAACCCATGTGCAAGTGTAAGTGAGATCAGAGCTTTGGGGAATAGGATTCCCAACCTAAGCGAGATGGGAATTTAACCCTATCCTTACTACTCTGATCTGGAGTTCATTACCTCATCTTGAACAAAATGATTTAACCTGTTATGGATGAAATTGTCAAGCTAGTCTATCCATTTGAACAGTCAGTGGTCTTGTTTTAGACAAGACATGCTGCCACGCATGAGCATACTTAACCCCATAATCCATGACTTGGCTTCATTCATTCTTCTCTCTTTTTTTTTTTATTTCTTGGACCTTTGGGATGACTACCCATCCTTTCCAGGGACATGTAGTACGATCCCTCCAATCCAATATTAAGATGAAATGGAAAATATTAGTTAATTTTATTTCTTGGACCTTGGGGATGACTACCCATCCTTTGCAGAGGACATGTAGTACGATCCTTCCAATCCAAGACGATAAAATGAAAGATGGAAAATATTAATTTTATTTTTATTTCTTGGAATTTTGGGATGACTACCCATCCTTGCTAGGGACATGTAGTACGATCCTTCCAATCCAAGATTTATGATGAAATGAAAAATAGAAGCTTTGGGGAATCGGATTCTCAACCTAAGTGAGATGAGAATTATGCCCTATCCTTACTACTCCATGTAGGTCAAATCAGAGCTTTGGGGAGTTGGATCCTCAACCTAAGTTCGATGAGGATTTAACCCTATCCTTACTACTCGGTTTTAGGCTTTAAGCTTTATGGGAGTGGTAAAAACCACTATTTTAAGGATTATGTTGCATGATAGGACAGACATGAAATATTCCTTTCGCCTCACCTTTTCTTCCAAGTATGGTTTTGATCATTTTGCCCAAGATCTTTAATGTGCATAGAACGTGCTTGGTTCAAGATAGTTCGGGCATCAGTTCCCAACCTTAGGATTTTGCTTTATTTTTTTTTTTAATTTTATGTTATAAAATAACCCTAAGAGGATTCGACACCTTTTCAATGATTGTACATGACATGAAGATGCAACTGAGATGAAATATATATGCAATGCGGAATGTAATATGAGATATGAATGCATTGCTCCTTTTGAAATGCGGATGGAGTATATATCACCTACTTTACCATAATGTGAAAAACTGACAACTTCATGCATCACAAGTTCCAAACGATATTCCTTAATGTGTTTGCAATATTCATGGAGCTTTCTGCAATACAATTCCGATGTTTCATATTATCCTAATATTAGTCAACATTCATAAGGATCTAACCTAACAAACCAAAAATGTCCAAAGGACCAACACACAAAACTTAAAACCAAAATGAGATCTAATCTAAAACTAAAACACGAAAACCAAAAGTATATACAAATGTACAAAAACAAAACAAATTTGGATTATCATTTTCCCGGATCCCAAACCTGATTAGAATTCTTTAAAAGATATATGACGTGATACGCATATCCAGTCTTGCAAGAATCCAACAAAAAAAAGATCAACCCAAACAAAGAAACCAATATCCACTTGCCCCTCTCACCATACCAATTTGATTTAGTTTCATTAATAATCCTATGGTGGAGTTTCAAATTTTCAAATTGATTAGACAATGATTGATATTCAATTCCTTTATGTCTATTCTTTAAGATGTTCATTCCGCACTTTGATTCATGTTGTAGAAATAAGCTTTCATTTTCATTCAATAAAGCCATAACATTAATAATATTTGAATCAAACCATTCATTAGGCAAACCTTCATTCGAATTTTGCATGGTGAAACCAAAACGGTGAGATTTTACCTTTGGCACGCTTTCATTTGACCTTACTTGAAGAGGATTTGAAAATTCCTCTTTTCTCTCATGACATTCATCATCTTGTAGCACTTGTTCTTTCTCCACGACTTGTTTATCAAAGGCACCAAACTTAGGTACCCAATCGAAAATACGTCCATCCCTTTCAAACCATAAATCTTGTCTATCTAGGGGTGGGTTAACTAACACATTTCCGTGATCAATCACTTGGGTTGTTTTGGGTAACGTGAGATTTTCAATCGGATCATCAATGATATCAAACCCAAATGATTTAGGTTTTGTAATTTTCTCATTTTGAAATGGCGTAATCATTGTAGCACAAGTAATTGGATCAAGATTTTCAATTTCTTTTCCTCCGAAGGAATCTAAAACAAGGGACTCTCTTTCTTGATTCATGGTTGTAGAATCCTTATCATGTTCCAAAATTTGATGAGATTCTGATTCCTCTTCCAAAATTTTCTCAAATTGTACAGGATTTGTAGTATCCTCATGTGAGGAAGCAATTGAGTTATCCTGCATATTAATTGACACAACAAGTTTGTTAGAAGATTCATATTGATAATATTCTTCCCATTTCTTCCACGAATCATAGTAATCATCTTCCAAGTTCAAGTTGTGACGTTCAAGTATTTCTTCTTCATCTTCTGATTCATCAACCTATTTCTCATCCAATTCATCTTCACCTTCCTTAGATGGTCCCGTTATTTCCAAAAGTGGGTTATTTCTTGAATTCAAATTGGTAAAGCTATCATAATCCAAATTTGTAACCCATGATTCAATTTTATCACAATTTGGAAGGTGTGGATCCTCTTGGTCATCACTTTCGAGAGCATCATCCAAAGTGTCTTTTGAGAACAAGTGGTGAAATTCGATTATGTCTTCAACTTCATTTGTTGATTTTATTTCAAATTCATTTTCAGCCACTTGTGAATCCTTTGCAAGTACATCTGCCCAAATCATATCCACATAAGTTGGTTCATCCAAATCCTCCTTTTTGGGTAATGATTCTGGATATTTATTTTCCAAAACAGGATGGTGATTATTTGATTCCAACTTCTTGTTACCCATCCATAGAATTTCTTCTCCGAAATCTTCATGCTCTTCAAGACATTTCGAATAGGTATTCACTTCAACGTGAGTCACCTCAAAATTTCTTGTATCATTTGAAGAAGCATAACATGAAATATCATTAAGATCGACATTATGAATTTTCTTCCTAGGATGATTTGGATGCATACATTGATGTGCTCGTTTTTGCGGTGGAACATGCCTACATACCTTCTTAACCACTTTCTTTTGCTCTTTTACTTTCGATACGAACTCTTTGGGTTGAGTGGTAGAAGTAGTAGGATTAGTTGGATTGATATCCACGGACTGAGCTTGAACATTTGTTGCGATAGTTCCATGAGTGGCCACATGATTCTCTAATTGAGGCATAGTTGGATGGATGGAAGTACTTGTATAAGCACAAGTGGGAGCATAAGTCGGCATGGTAGGATAAAGTTGATTGTAGGAAAAAACATTTAATATCGAATTTTGTTGTGCCCACGCTTGATTTACCATCGAGGTTTGATTGCAAGCCCCTAGTTGTCCTACCATAGTTGATTGCTCCATTCCATAACCTTGCGGCCTCAATTGTTGATCTACAATCATAGCTTCTGTGTAGGCCAATGCAAGATCAGTAACCAAGGGATTCATCCTAACAAACATGGCAAATAATGGATCTAATGCTCGAAAATATATTTGAAGAGCACCACTTTCCTCAATAGTATAGGGAGAAATTAATCTCGCATAAAGCTTTCGAAACCTCAAGTTGAAATTTCTCACTGGTTCATTAGGTTCTCTTTTGCAAGAAGCAAATTGTTGAAATATCGTGAGAGGATCAATGAACAACCTAAATTGATTGATAAATTCATCTTTCAATTGAGTCCAAGATGTAATAGAACCAGTGGGTAAATTGATGTACCAATCATATGCCACCTCATCTAGGGTTCCAGGAAACATTCTACATGCCACATCCTCATGTTCGACATTCCATCTAACTAGGATATCCATAGGCTTGAATATGTTCCTCGGCTGATGTTGGACCATTGTGCTTAAATTTGGGCAAATGTTTTTCTACATTCTTGGGTAAATCATGAAAATCTCCACTAATGTTCAAAGGATTAGCATGTATCCCATACCACGTTCCTACAGTTGTAGCCATTAATGAAACTCAAAGAAAAATTTCAAAACCAATTTGTTAGTCATGAATGAAAGAAGGAACCTTGACAAAGCAATATTCTAAAACAATGCACAATCAAAACACCTTATTCAGAATATCTTATTCCTGTATGAACAATCAAAAAGCGTTAGAACAATATACATGAATTGCTTAACGTAAATAAAATAAAGTAAACCAATTCGGCCGTCCTTTTAACAATCTGTTGAGTGTTAGAGGAGGCCGAAGCTGCTAATCAATACAAAACTCTTAAGCAATTATAAACATGTAGCATTTAAAATCATGATGAAATAAACCGTTTCATGCCCTCCTTCTAGCGCCAATCTGTTGAGTGGTATTTTCACCCGATTGTGAAAACACACTCTCCGATAGGATTTGGGTCCCAAATCCTCTCTTGCAAAGAAATTAAACAAGTAACTTCTCCAAGGTCTTCGCTATGTTAGCATTTGTGTTAGAATCACAAATAATGTTGTTCAATTTGAATGCTTGGGAATACCTTAGTGGTTGCAAGTAACTGTTAACAAGGGGCACTATGGTTTATTTTACTCGAAATTGCAATGGACTCAATGTGAATTAATCTTAATGATGAATCTATTTTCGATTTCAAACTTTGGTAGATTTTCAATTGTTTATTTGAATGACGGTAATTAAAAAATGCAAAAAAATAAAGAATTGAGAATAAAAATGCAAAGAGAATGAACTAAACTACATTCAGAGTGCTATGATCCTATTTTTACAAAATCGAAGATAATGAGGTTTTCTGCATACAACCTAACCTATTGAACCTGCAAAACTTGCACAATCCAGATAAGCTAGGTGCTGGTTTCTGGGGTCTTAACTATGTTTTTTAGATTTAGACATTCGCATGAAGCAACCAAGAGAACTTGCATTAAACTTCACCTATAAGCCTAAAAATTTGAAAGGGGAAAGAATAACATTCAATTTTGCATGCAGAACATAACTCCTTCTTTCTTGCCAATGAGATGCAACTCTCTGTAATTTTGTATTAAAAGAATGTTTCAGTTTACAATGACAGAATGTTTCCAGTTTTGACAAAACCAGAACAAGTGGAGGAAAACATTCCAAAAGCAGGCCCAGAATGGCTTATTGCCTTTGGCTCTGCAACTCTACCCGTAGCGATTTCTGACCCCTGTACCAATCTGTGCTTCTGCTTTTAAACTTTCTGGCAATGCTCTCTGTTTCGCCCTTTGATGCTTCGCTTCATCCCTAGGTCTCTTCGTTTCATCTTCCTGCCTCTTTGCATTATTTTTTGCTTTTGTTCGAGCGTCAAAACGTTTGATCTTCTTGCTAACTATAACCATTTTGTAACCCTTACACCTTATGCCATGTGTTCAGCACTTCCCTGCATGTTCTGTAATGGCCAGCTTACGAATCGCGACAAAAAACAACATGTCACGATATCACGACATTTTCTATCTGCAGCTTTGTTCTTCCACCTGTATCGTGAAAACAAGACATGTCGCGATATCGCGACGTTTTTATACCCACAGCTTTATTCGTCTTCAAGCACCGCAAAAATGAGACATGTCGCGAAATCGTGACATTTTTATGTCAACAGCCTTGTCTACCTTCATGCACCGCAAAAATGAGACATGTCACGAAATTGTGACATTTTTATGTCAGCAGCCTGGTTTGCCTTCATGCACCGTGAAAATGAGACATGTCGCGATATTGCAACATTTTTCTATTTCGGGCCGAGCAAATGCAACCTGTCACGAAATCGCAACGTTTTTCTCTTTCGGGCTGTGCAGATGCAACCTGTCGCGAAATCGCGACGTTTTTCTCTTTCGCTGTGTTTTGTTGCACTTAGCTGCGAGAACGTGAGATGTCACAAAATCATGACACTTTTTTATTTCGTACCATCCCGTTGCTTTCTGTCGCGAAATCGTGACGCTTTTCTCTTTCAGGCTATCTTGCTGCTTTCTGTCGCGAAATCGTGACGCTTTTCTCTTTAGGGCTGTCTCACTGCTTTCTATCACGAAATTGCGACACTTTTCGTTTATTACCATCTCGCTGCCTTCTGTCGCAAAATCGTGACGCTTTTCTCTTTCGGGCTGTCTCGCTGCTTTCTGTCGCAAAATTGTGACACTTTTCATTCCATACCACTTTGGCTGCTTTCTGTCGTGAAATGATGACATGTCGCGATATCGCGAAAACTTTTGCATTGACCCTTCTCTTGTTGCCTTCGATCGCGATTTCATGACAAGTCGCGATATTGCGACATTTTTCATTTTGTTTTCCTCTCTCCTCTATGAACCACGATTTCATGACATGTCGCGATATCACGACATTTTGAGTCTTCAACTTGGTTCTTTATCTTGCACCGCGATTTCACAACACGTCGCGATATCGCGACATTTTCTCTTCATGATGCATTCTGCTGCTCTTAACCGCGAAAACGCAACATGTCATGAAATCGCGATAATTTTTCATTTTGCTGCATTTTGTTACTCTTGGCTGTAAAAGCGTGACCTGTCGCGATATCACGACCACTTTTCATTTCTAGCCGCGATGGAGCAACATGTCGCGATATCGTGACACTTTTCATTTCTAGCCGCGATGGAGCAACATGTCGTGATATCGTGACACTTTTCATTTCTAGTCACGACGGAGCAACATGACGCCATAACGCGACACTTTTCATTTCTAGCCGCGACGAAGCAACATGTTGCAATATCGCGACACTTTTCATTTCTAGCCGCGACGGAGCAACATGTCGCGATATCGTGACAGTTTTCTCTTTTGTGAAATTTTGCTTTTTCCTTGATTTTTTAGCATCTGGGTCACTACTGTCTTCTTTGAAAGCATGCAAAAAAGATAGGTCCCCAATTTTGGGGTGTGTTGTGGATCAGCCACAATAGAATGATTTAGAACAATTGTTGCCATTCGACAACAAGCCCAAACATGAAGAATTTTTGGCAAGAAGTTTACCAAATTTTAAGAAGGTTTTTTGAAGACCTCAAGGCATTTAGATTCTTGAGGAAGAAGACAGTGAAGGAGATCATATTTGGAGTTAGAATTCGACAAGGATATTAAAGGATAAAGAAATATTGAAGAGGCCATATTTTGAGAAATATTGAAGAGACCACAATTTTTATAAATACGGATTCTCCTCCCTTTGATAGGAATCTCCAAATGAGAATAATCCATAGAAAGGTAGCCTTCTAATTTGGTAGTGAACTCCCGTGACAGGTACATGCTGAAGTAAGGCTCCAAAGCAACCACAACCACATCTTGTATCATAGTGATATGAGGTATTTTATGCAGCACAATATAGATATCTTTGATGACCCCCACTATCCTAATAGGGGTTTTGTCCAACTGCAAGATGCCAAGGCTGCTTCTTGTATATTACATAACCATCACATTGCAAAATGCCTTTGGCATGACGATCGTTGTAGCACCGAAATCAATCATGCAATTGTGCACAATCCAACCTTCCATCCTGAGAGATAAGTAAAAAAGGGGTGGTCTATTCTTTCTAGTGGTAGAAGTTGTCAGTGTTTGAGAAAAAATTGTCTGAGTCGGATTCTTCCCCTTATATTTCATAAATTTTAGCAATTCTTGCAACAAGTCCACTTGTTGAGGTAATTGTAGTGCATCATAGAGACTCACATTGGCTAGAATCCTCTTCAGCTCTTCAACAATGTTACACGTGGATGCATCAGACTCTTTTCCTTCATTGGTCTTCTCATATCTGCTCTAATACTGTTGTGTAGCTTCTACCCTCTCACGCTTGGTCAAGGATGGGTATTTGAGCTTTTCCCTGGC
Source organism: Wollemia nobilis (assembly GCA_028583015.1). Taxonomy (NCBI): domain Eukaryota; kingdom Viridiplantae; phylum Streptophyta; class Pinopsida; order Araucariales; family Araucariaceae; genus Wollemia; species Wollemia nobilis. Next base: position 5,100,814 of record JAQPPZ010000989.1, read on the forward strand.
TTGTTCCTCCGTTTTAGCTTTCGCTTGTGAAGTTGAAGTTTTTTCTTGCACCCTTTCTTTTGCTCGTGGAGGTAAAAAATCCTTTAGCAGGACAGTTGCATTTGGCTTGAGTTCTAGGACAACTGGTTTTGTTTGCCCTTGTTTTTTCTCACTTTGCACCTTTGAGTTAGTAGGTACTGTTGACAATTTTGTCACATTGCCTTAGTGGGGTAGTAAAATCAAATTTTTGTAAAGTGTTTCTTTTTGTAAAGTATTTCTTTTTGTTATTTTGAATATATTTGAAAGTATTGTAGTAATTTTGGCTTCTATTGCGACCCACTTTTTATATAGAATTGAGATGCAAAAGCTTCGCCACTGAGAAAGTTAAGGAAAAAAGCTTCGCAGGAAAGAAGATAGCTTCGCAAAAAGAAAGAAGTAGAGAATGAAAAGAGCTTCGCACCCAAAGCATTTCAAGCAGTTGCTTTGGGCAAAAATTTGGCGAAGCAAAATTTGAAGAAGTGCAAACATTGAAAACTACTTCGCCAAAAAATCATCGAAGCACCCACTTCGGGCCTCCATACTGGCGAACCATTTTTACTTTGCCAAAATTTGTTGTGAAGCATCTGCTTCAGATAGCTTTCGTGCAAAGCACTTTCACCCGAAGCAGTATTAACCTGTAAAGAGCAAGACATTTTTCCAAGGCAAGAATGCACTTCGGCCCAAAAAACCCTGAATCGCGATTTTGAGGGAGGATCGCGACAAAGCATTTTGAAGACTCACCAGCGAAGCATCCACTTCGGGCGGAGAACCTTAGCGAAGTAGTTTTGACACACCTTTCCAGCGAAGCAACAAAAGAGTGAGAGCCATCTTGAGGAGGAATACTTACTTCGACATTTCACATCCCCTAAGCCGTCTCGCGAAGCACATTCATGCGAAGTGCATAACCAAGAAGGAGGATCTGCTTCGGCTTAAATCCATTGCGAAGCGGAGTTGCAAACTAAAATTTGGCTAAGTGCTTCAAGGGCACGCACTCCAAGCCGAGTATTTTTTTGAGGCAATCAAGTGCCTCATAAATGAGTTTTTACGTTCCCGATGAACTCGCTGCTCATTTTTGGCAATTGGAAAGGAAGTATCAGTCCTTGAAGATGAGCTCGACGGGCATGGTGGCCACTCGAGCTCTGCACCCGAAGACCAAGGACATTTAGACGGCTCATAAATGCATGTTTCCTCGGCTGACCCAGTGGCAGTTGCCAGTTATGGGAAAATATTTGAGAGCTCAGTCACGAGAGCTGTGGGAGCCAACTTCTCAGGTTTTCAAGGATGTACTCCTCCATTTTGTGCATTGATGGCTCAGAGGGTCGGGTACTCTATAAAAACCCAGGCATTGTAATCTAAAAAGGGGAGAAATTTTTCTAGAAAGCGGTTGTAACTGTCGACACTTTTTATCACATTATACAGGGGGTAGAAGAATAGCAAAAATTTTGTATGATACTAATTATTACCTTTTTAAATGTATGTAAGTTATAGCAATTTTGGTTTTCCTAGCCATTCCCCTTGTACACCAAAGAAGATAGAAAGAGCTTCGTAGCTAGGATAGCTTCACTGGAGGAAGGAAGAATGAAACGAAAAGAACTTCGGGCCCGAAGCATTTCAAAAGGTTACTTCGGGTGGAAAATCAGCGAAGCAGTATTGCCAAAGAAAAACACGAGGAAGGTGCCAGAAAAAGCTTCGCACCCGAAGCATTCCCAAAAGCGTTTCGGGCGAAAGTTTTGCGAAGTGACTCTCCTGTCGAAAAGAGAAAATCCAAGACGCAAGGCGAATTGGCTAAGGCAAGAAAAGGACTTCGGGCCCCGAAGCATTTTTAGTAAACACTTCGGCTAAGGCACCAGCGAAGCAGAATCCAAAGGAACAGCGAAGATTACTTCGCCAGAAAGTTGTCGAAACATCTACTTCGGACCTCCTCACTCCCGAACCATTTTTGCTTCGACGAAAAACCTAGCGAAGCATTCACTTCGACGAGTTTTCACCCGAAGCATTTTCGACCGAAGTTCTGGTGGCCAAATGAAGCGAAGCATTTTGAAGGCAGGAATGTGTTTCGGCCGAAATCTCCCCGAACCACAATTTTGAGGAGGATCGCGATGAAGTACTTCTCCAGGGCATCAGTGAAGCGGTTTTGTCAGTGAAGAAGTAAGGATGAAGAAGACCATCTTGCGAAGAAGATATGCTTCGGCACTCCCCATCCCCAAAGCAATTTTGCGAAGCTCAGTTTTGCAAAGTATAATCCAAGGAGGAGTTTTGCTTCGGCCCAGAATCGTTGCGAAGCGAAGTTGTGAATGAAAACCTAGCGAAGCGCTTCACGGGCACACGTTCCAAGCCGGGTACTTTCCCGAGGTGGTCAGTTGCTTCATAAATGCATTTTTCCTTGCCCGACAAGTTCGTCGATCATTTTGGGCAATTGGACCTGAAGTACCAGTACAAGAAGGAGAACCCGTCAAGCATGGTGGCTACTCGAGTATTGCACCCGAAGACCAAGGACGTTCTAGGCGACCCATTGAATGCCTATTTCCCCAATGGACCTGGTTGTAGTTGCTATTTTTAGTAGCCAATTTGAGAGCTCGATCGCGAGAGCCTTAGGGAGCCGATTCTCAAGGCTCGAGGGCGTACTCTTCTTCGTTGTGTAATTATGATTCAGAGGCTCGGGTCCTCTATAAAAACCCAAGTATTGTAATGGAAAAAGGGGGGGGAACTATCTGCTAGAAAGTTGCTGTAACTTGATGTCCTGCGATTAATACTAAGAGACTTTGAGCTTAATTCTTCTCTTTTATGTTGCCTTTTGTGCTTGATTCTTCTATCTCTCTTTGTTTGTAGACTGAGATGTTGAACTCTGCGTCCGGTGTGCAATCAGGGACAGTGTCCTGAAACTCGTTCGAAAGGATACATAGGAGTTAGAAAAGTGTCTTATTAACTTTCTTTTATGCTGCCTGCCTTGCTTGATTCTTCCATCTCTCTTCGTTTGTAGACTGAGATGTTGAACTCTACGTCCGGTGTGCGATCGGGGACAGTGTCCTGAAACTCGTTCGGGAGGATACATAGGGAGGTTGATATTACGTTTCTTTCATTTTACTCTTAGTGTTCTTTGCTTCTATTCAGGTGTCAGTTAGTGATCGTGCTTCCTGTTCTCTCCCACCTCAAATCATCGATCTCTCTAACCCTACTCCTTTTTATTTATTTCTCTAACCCTACCCCTTTTATCTCTTTCCTGCACTCTTGTCTTCAAACACCCAAGTAGTTTAGCATAGGAGTCGGCCTTTCTCCAGAGATTGGCACGAGGGGCATCTCTTCCCTTCGGCCTTTCAATGTTGGTCCAGGTCTAGGGCGCATACTTTCATACATTTATCCAAAATCCTTACCTAGGCGGATCTGATGACCAACAATTTTTGGCACGCCCGATGGGACCGACTGTATTTGTCTTAGAAAGATCCATAACTAGTCAAGGTCCCATATTGCAAATCTCAAACCCGTCTTCACCGGGGCCAATAGTTCTAACCAGTTCTCGGTGTGACCCGGTCAGTCTCACCTGACTAGTGGTAGTGAGAATCGATGCTCTCATTACCAAAAGACTCATTAGCATCTGGCGACTCTGTTCAACCCGAAGATCTCTAAGTCGTAAAGACCAGTACCTAAACCTGTGCCTTCATGGCAAAAGTCCCCATGTTTTAAGGAAGCCCGAGTTGGTGAATCTCTGGCTTGCCTTCATCTGATCAAAATCACCTGGCGACTCTGACTGAGTTGAAGATCCAGATTTCTTGATCGTAGGCACCTTTTTGAAGCTGAAAGAAGACATCCCGGAGGAATCAAGGTTCGGTGAGCAGCCTTGACCTCACAAGCGGAGAAAGTATGTTCACCTGGCGACTTCGACCTAGTGGCGAGGACCGTGATCTCTACAGGCCACTGCTATAATGGAGAGGGTATGTTATCCCAGCTGGGATGTTTATAACCCTCTGAATCTTCAAAGCTACCATGAAATTCCCAAAGGTATCTTGGAAAACATGCCAAAATACGATGGCACTAAGGGAATGGCCCTAGAGCACCTTGAAGATCTTGTTGATTTAGGGTCCATCTATGACATATTCCACGAAGATGTCATGGTCAGGCTCCTGGTCCTGTCTCTGGAGGGAAGGGCACTGCAGTGGTACAGACTGCTCGGGCGTAAAAGCATCTGCTCGTGGTATGACTTAGCGGGAGCACTACTCGAAGCATTCGATGGCTCTCAGGACCCCTTCCAATTATCAAGCATGCCTCATCAGGAGGTGGGCCAAGAAGAGAAACAAGCTCAAGTGGTAGCACCTGGGAACGAAGAGGGGACATTTTTGCACCCTTTTTGTATCCTAGGGCACGGCACGCAAGTGTTCAGCCAGAATCCATCAAGCGTACCTCAAGAGGCTGAACCTGAGGAGATCATAGAAGATTGCTCGTTGCCGGAGGAGCCCTGTTACCACATCGAGAAGATGGAGGAACCTGTACCCAGCCCTCAGCTACTAGATTCAGCGGTACTCTGGTTCCAGCCATCACCACAGCCAGTACCCCAAGAGGCCCCTCATGCGGTGAACTTCTTCGCCACATCTTTCATCAATAGTACGGGTACTGGCAGGAGTGACAACTCACTGCATTGCTCCCTGTTCGCAACATGGACAACTTTAGGAAGAAACCAGCCGGACCTCAAAAATCAACTAAAGTTCAATCGGATCTGGTCTGGACATTGCAGGTTTGTCGGATAATCACCCGAAGTTGAATTTATGGTGGCGGCATGCCGATTATGCCGCAAAAAATTTGTGTAAATACTGTAAATAGTTCGACTGGTAAATAAGGTGTTGCTCAAAGACTCAGGTCGAGTTTTACTTCGGCAACTAATATATAAAAAAAAAAATTAAGAAAGAAGAGAAGCTCGAGGACTGGGCGTATGAAGTAGCTGACAGAAAATAGCTCACAGCAAATTTTGTTGGCCGAGCAAGACTCAGACCGAGGTACGAAGGGTGCTTCGCCAAGAAGAGTCCAAGCGAAATAGTTTTCGAAGGAGGACCGACGAACCACCTTCTGCGAAGAGAACTACTTCGGGCCCGAAGCATAGAAAACCGGCTCGCACCAAAGGTTCGCTGTGAAGCATTTCAACCCTGACCTCGACTTCACCAACCCAACGATGAAAAAGGCAGGGGCATTTAAAACGTGCCTAGGGGAATGTGCTGACAGCCGCCTTCAAAAGCGTCCAAAGCGGGTGAGTTAAATGAAAAGGTGGCGGGTACATCCTTTAGGGATTCAGTTAGGGGAAAAGTTCATGCTCGGGTACAAAGTGGCAGAGGGTCACGCTTTCGAAGCAAGCCGCAATCATCATAACACACAGCCCTGTGTACCACTCCACCATGCGACGAATTAGATGAAGTGACACGAAGTTAATTATGGCAAGTGCCATAAATACTGGTGGTTGCCTTCTAAGGCTATATAACGCAGACTCCAGCAGTGGAGAAGCTACTTGCTCAATGATTCATGCAGACTTCGCTGTCAACCTACAAGCTCTTCCATCCTGCGCTTTCAATCCTCCGAACCCCAGCATATTGCAGACTTCGCCACTCTAAACATCAATCATGGGAAAGAAGAACTCCAAGGAAAAGGGAAAGGAACTAGAAGTGGTGGCCCCCGAGCAGCCAAGGGCAAAGGGCCATGACAAAGGGCCAAAGAAAGTTGATTTTAGCCATCGCCCTGAGAAACAAGTCATGGGAGAAAGAGAGGATTCTGGGGATGAGCAACCTGAAGAACCGCCAGTTGATGCGTGGGATAGGATCAGAGACACCAAGCTATCGAGGAGCGTAGCTGAACTCAGGAGTACCATCGAGTTCATGAAAAGCAGGCTCTCGATAGACAACAAAAGAGCTACCGCTTACTACTCCCAGATATACTGGTATCTGACGCCCCCCACACATCACTGCCCTGAGCTGATTGATGCCATCGCGCGAAACTATCAGCCCGCCTCTAGGCAAGTGGTAGACGCCTCCGGCCACAAGCTATTCTCCATTCTGAAGGAAGATGTCCAGGCAGCCTTTGCGCCACAGCAGGGCCCTCCTAAGGGGTACACAGTTCGCAACGTTATTCTTAGCGAACAAATGGAGAGGTTCACGTCCTCCAAATACATGATCAATTTTTTGTAGCAGAGCCTCAAAAGCGGGCTCCCTTCGGGAAAATTGCCCCAAATGCCCCTACCCTTGGAGGCCTTCAAAAATGTCCGACATCTTCTCCATCATTGCATGGGTGGCAGGCCTATCTACCGACGCTTCGGTGCACCCGTGGCAGGTGTCTTTGGTCGAGTGTATCTCCAGAGGGGAATTTTATGCCCCTGATGCTTCGAGGTCGAGCACCAACCCAGTATTTTTTGACTGGGCAGAATGGGTGGCCAGGACCCTACATACACGGCTCACCAGCATGAAGAATGCTGGGACAAATAAGTACTTTTCGCCCTGTTCTCTTCTTGTTTGGTTATTTTTCTTTCATGTACATAAAAGTTTCCCTTATGTTGCTATTACGACAAGCGACGAGGATGGAAACCCACTGCCTGTATACCAGTGGACCCCTCTCCTATTGAAGACGGAGTCCTATTATTCTTTTAACCAACAATTTTTGGGACCCGCAATGCACATGCTAACGGGGTCTTCCCCTCGGGTTCCCCTCCTCCTAAGGGACAAGGTGGTACAAGAGAAGAGGGGAGACATTTTTCAGCTGACACAGGGGCTCGTAATTCGCATATTCGACTTCGTAGGGAAGCCTTTCCTACTGCCAGTCTATCCCTCCGAATACCAGTTCGCATTGGAGGTCGCTCGACAAAACGATGCAACAAACGCCATTTATGGCCATGGACGGAAATGGGCTCACACCTACGATTTCCCTTTCAAAATGGGAGTTATCGAGGTATTTGCCCTCAACCAAAATGTTTTCTTGGAGGAGAAACTCGCCAATTTTGGTCTAGTCCAGCTTCCTCAGCAATGGCTCTATGACCCCTTGGGGGTAATGAGGGACCATCTTCGATTCAAGAACTTCCACGCTTGCCCCTATCCAGAAATTGTGGAGCAAAGGAACAATCCTAATGGGAAGGATCCGGAGTGGCACTTGGAGAAAATGGAAACGCTACCTCCCTGGCATGAGTTCTACCCGATGGAGGTCGCATATGACCCAGTTCGGCACCCTCTCCCGAGCCCCAACTCCACCTTCTGGAAGAAGGCAAAAGATGATTTGAGGGAGGCAATGAAAGATTGGGACGTGGCCCAGCTAAGAGAATGGTGGATAATGAGGGTCCATCGTCGAAAGATGAATTCTTATGATCTTTTGTCATCTGACAAGGACTTCATGGCGGTCTATGAGGCCAATGTCGGGACATGGAAGCCCCTGTCCTTCGTCGACCTCATTCCTCCAGCTATCCCAGGTTCGGGCGAAAGCCCAAAAAGAGAAAATAAGACTTCGAGGCCGAAGAAGGAGAAGAAGGCCAAAGCCACACCACGTAAATCACCTCAGGTACCTGTGGAAAGCCAAGACACCAGTTTCGAAGAGTCAGAACAACCGCTGGTGAGAACAAAAAGAAAGAGGCCCGAACAAGGCCCAGTGCCCCCGAACTATCCGAAGCGACCCCGTACAGGTTTTCAGAGTGCCTCCACTGGACGACCTACACCAGGTCCATCCGAAACAAACATTGAAGGCGTAGAGCCACCAAGCGCCGAAACCGTCCCGAATACCAATGTCATCAATGTGGAGGAACTCCTCCAATCCGAAGGGGACGTTGAGGCAGAAACCATAGAGGTTGAAAATGTCGAGGCAAAGAAAGAACAGGAGACGGCTGCACTTGAAGTCACTACAGCCGCTTTGCCAGGAGGGCACTCAGGTACGCATTCTCCACCCTTTGCTCAGGACTCACCCATGTTCACTACGGCCACGACCGAAGGTTCCCATCAGTCTCCCCTACAGGGCCACTCATCCCCTCACGTGTCACCCATGGCTAGTCCAAGTCCATCCCACGATCTCGACAGGGACAAGTCCATCGATCCTACTTCACCCACTCATGCTGCCATTCCCTTGGTCGTTAGTAGAGGCGGGGATACTACTTCGACGTCGAGTCCCACTTCTCATGATGTGGCCCCCATCCATTCCCTATATTTGTTCACTCCTTCGGCTGGAGATCCAGCCTTATTTGAGTCAGAGCTCTCCCTGATCAAGGAACGCCCCCTTGTCGAGAAGCTGCTCCAAGCCCGGCAGAATACAGACAAAATCCTGAAGGAGGCGAGAAAGAAAAGAGGGCAAGCGACGGCTCAAGTTGAAAAATGCGTCGTGTTTGATTTGAAAGCTGGGAAGATGCACAAAATCAAGAAGGTCCCTAAGGTTCAGAAGCCTCTGGATGAAATGACTCCAGTAGACTATGACTACCAAGAAACACCCAAGGACCTGGTGCATCTAAATGTAGACAACGAATCAGCATCCATGCATGTCCGAATTGAGACCTTTAGGGCTCATGCAGTTATCGCCAACCAGCGCAGGATTGAGGCCGAGGCCACCAATGTTAAGCTAGAGGAAGATTTGGCGAGGGTCCACTCCAAGTTGGCAGAGGCCGAGGAGCAGTGCAAGGCCATGAAAAAGGAAACACGTGCCCTAAAGCTGCAAGTTCTACAACTCCAGAATACTGAAGAAAATCAGGCATAGAGACAAGCCAAAAATGATCTAAAGGCCAAGGAGCTGGAAGGCAGAATTGCACAAATGCAAGCCCAGTTGTACGAGAAGGAAGACCTGACGGTGTTTGATAGGAGCAAAATTAAGGAGATTCGTGCCCATTTGCTCAAGAATTTTAGGTCTCGGTGTTCCAACGCCCTCACGATATTAACCTTCATCATCGAAGCCCAGCACGCTATTGCCGAAGGAGGGCCAATCATTGATGAGGTCACGCAGAAAGCCAGGAGCAGGCTCAAGTTAGCCTTCGACGTCCAGAATGCGAAATATCAGGACTTGCAGGTCACTGCGATGACTCGGACGGCTAGGGATTGGTCCACGGCCTAGGCCACAGTTCGCGCCTTCTTTTCCAAGGTGCAAAAAGCTCAGAAGGCGAGAAGGCTCCAAGACATTTTTGACAATGAGCAACGTGCCTCGATGAATTATTTTTAGGACCTCTATTCCTTGGGTTTCCCGAGTTTCACAGACGATGACGGGAACCTTCTGACTAAAGATGACCTCAAGCCAGTCTGGCTCCAGTTTGAGGGCGATGTCTCGGAGATAGACGGGTGGGAGGAGCCGATCTCAGAGGGACAGATAACGGACTTCATCTTGAGATACTGCAAGATGGTAGCATGCCTAAACGATTTATTCATCAAGGCCAAACATGCTGACATCAGGAAGATTGATCGGTTTCGCATTTTGGTAAAGGCATTGCAAGATCAAGAGCCATTCCAAAAGGGCGCCTGGGCTCATGTCCGACGAACGATGAAACGTATCCGAGATCGCCTTGAACCATCGCTGTAGCAAGAGGCCATGCCAGAGGAAGCCGCGTAGGAAGAAGAGGAGGAGGAATCAGAAGGTGGAGCAGAGGTGGAGGAGGGGCAAACCGTAGAAGCGCCCTAGGATATTGAAAAGGGAGAAGGGTCTGAGGGGGATGAATGACTCAGCAGCCCAATGGATCAGTGCTGAAGGGTTCTTTCGTCGAGGCGAGCTCGTCACCCCGCGAGCCGCCAAGAATGTTGACACTTTTTGTCACATTATACAAGGGGTAGAAGAATAGCAAAAATTTTGTATGATACTAATTATTACCTTTTTAAATGTATGTAAGTTATAGCAATTTTGGTTTTCCTAGCCATTCCCCTTGAACACCAAAGAAGATAGAAAGAGCTTCGCAGCTAGGATAGCTTCGCTGGAGGAAGGAAGAATGAAACGAAAAGAACTTCGGGCCCGAAGCGTTTCAAAAGGTTACTTCGGGCGGAAAGTCAGCGAAGCAGTATTGCCGAAGAAAAACACGAGGAAGGTGCCAAAAAAAGCTTCGCACCCGAAGCATTCCCAAAAGCGTTTCGGGTGAAAGTTTTGCGAAGTGACTCTCCTATCGAAAAGAGAAAATCCAAGACGCAAGGCAAATTGGCTAAGGCAAGAAAAGGACTTCGGGCCCCGAAGCATTTTCAGTAAACACTTCGGCTAAGGCACCAGCGAAGCAGAATCCAAAGGAACAGCGAAGATTACTTCGCCAGAAAGTTGTCGAAACATCTACTTCGGATCTCCTCACTCCCGAACCATTTTTGCTTCGACGAAAAACCTAGCGAAGCATTCACTTCGGTGAGTTTTCACCCGAAGCATTTTCGACCAAAGTTCTGGTGGCCAAATGAAGCGAAGCATTTTGAAGGCAGGAATGTGTTTCGGCCGAAATCTCTCCGAACCACAATTTTGAGGAGGATCGCGACGAAGTACTTCTCCAGGGCATCAGCGAAGCGGTTTTGTCAGCGAAGAAGTAAGGATGAAGAAGACCATCTTGCGAAGAAGATATGCTTTGGCACTCCCCATCCTCGAAGCAGTTTTGCGAAGCTCAGTTTTGCAAAGTATAATCCAAGGAGGAGTTTTGCTTCGGCCCAGAATCGTTGCGAAGCGAAGTTGTGAATGAAAACCTAGCGAAGCGCTTCATGGGCACACGTTCCAAGTCGGGTACTTTCCTGAGGTGGTCAGTTGCTTCATAAATGCATTTTTCCTTGCCCGAAAAGTTCGTCGATCATTTTGGGCAATTGGACCTGAAGTACCAGTACAAGAAGGAGAACCCGACGAGCATGGTGGCCACTCGAGCACCGCACCCGAAGACCAAGGACGTCTAGACGGCTCATCAATGCACCTTTCCATGGTTGACCCGGTTGTAGTTGCTATTTTTGGTAACAGATTTGAAAGCTCGATCTCGAGAGCCTCGGGGAGCCGATTCTTAGGGCTCGAGGGCGTACTCTTCTTCACTTTGTAATGGAAAGGAACTAGAAGTGGTGTCCCCCGAGCAGCCAAGGGCAAAGGGCCATGACAAAGGGCCAAAGAAAGTTGATTTTAGCCACCGCCCTGAGAAACAAGTCATGGGAGAAAGAGAGGATTCTAAGGATGAGCACCCTTAAGAATCGTCAGTTGATGCGTGGGATAGGATCAGAGACACCAAGCTATCGAGGAGCGTAGCTAAACTCAAGAGTACCATCAATTTCATGAAAAGCAGGCTCTCGATAGACAACAAAAGATTCGTCGCTTACTACTCCCAGATATACTGGTATCTGACGCCCCCCACACATCACTGCCCTGAGCTAATTGATGCCATCACACGAAACTATCAGCCCACCTCCAGGCAAGTGGTAGACGCCTCCGGCCACAAGCTGTTCTCCATTCTGAAGGAAGATGTCCAAGCAGCCTTTACGCCATAGCAGGGCCCTCCTAAAGGGTACACAGTTCGCAACGTTATTCTTAGCGAACAAATGGAGAGGTTCACGTCCTCAAAATACATGATTATTTTTTGCAGCAGAGCCTTAAGAGCAGGATCCCTTTGAGCAAATTGCCCCAAATGCCCCTACCCTTGGAGGCTTTCAAAAATTTTGAAATCTTCTCCATCATTGCATGGGTGGCAGGCCTATCTACCGACGCTTCAGTGCACCCGTGGCATGTGTCTTTGGCTGAGTGTATCTCCAGAGGGGAATTTTATACCCCTGATGCTTCGAGGCTGAGCACCAACCCAGTATTTTTCGACTGGGCATAATGGGTGGCCAGGACCCTACATACACGGCTCACCAGCATGAAAAATGTTGGGACAAATAAATACTTTTCGCCCTGTTCTCTTCTTGTTTGCTTATTTGTCTTTCATGTACATAAAAGTTTCCCTTATGTTGCTATTACGGCAAGCGGCAAGGATGGAAACCCACTGCCTGTATACCAGTGGACCCCTCTCCTATTGAAGACGGAGTCCTATTATTCTTTTAACCAACAATTTTTGGGACCCGCAATGCACATGCTAACAGGGTCTTCCCCTCGGGTTCCCCTCCTCCTAAGGGACAAGGTGGTACAAGAGAGGATGGGAGACATTTTTCAGCTGACACAGGGGCTCGTAATTTGCATATTCGGCTTTGTAGGGAAGCCTTTCCTACTGCCAGTCTATCCCTCCGAATACCAGTTCGCATTAGAGGTCACTCAGCAAAACGATGCAACAAACGCCATTTATGGCCATGGACGAAAATGGGCTCACACCTGCGATTTCCCTTTCAAAATGGGAGTTATCAAGGTATTTGCCCTCAATAAAAATGTTTTCTTGGAGGAGAAACTTGCCAATTTTGGTCTAGTCCGGCTTCCTCAGCAATGGCTCTATGACCCCTTGGGGATAATGAGGGACCATCTTCGATTCAAGAACTTCCACGCTTGCCCCTATCCAGAAATTATGGAGCAAAGGAACAATCCTAATGGGAAGGATCTGGAGTGGCACTTGGAGAAAATGGAAATGCTACCTCCCTAGCATGAATTCTACCCAATGGAGGTCGCATATGACCCAGTTCGGCACCCTCTCTCGAGCCCCAACTCCACCTTCTGGAAGAAGGCAAAAGATGATTTGAGGGAGGCAATGAAAGATTGGGACGTGGACCAGCTAAGAGAATGGTGGATAATGAGGGTCCATAGCTGAAAGACAAATTCTTACGGTCTTTTGTCATCTGACAAGGACTTCATGGCAATCTATGAGGCCAATGTCGGGACATGGAAGCCCCTGTCCTTCATCAACCTCATTCCTCCAACTATCCCAGGTTTGGGCAAAAGCCCAAAAAGAGAAAATAAGACTTCAAGGCTGAAGAAGGAGAAGAATGCCAAAGCCACACCACGTAAATCGCCTCAGGTACCTATGGAAAGCCAAGACACCAGTTTTGAAGAGTCAGAACAACCGTTGGTGAGAACAAAAAGAAAGAGGCCCGAACAAGGCCTAGTGCCCCCAAATTATCTGAAGCGACCCCATATAGGTTTTCAGAGTGCCTCCACTGGACGACCTACACCAGGTCCGTTCGAAACAAACGTTGAAGGTGTAGAGCCACCAAGCGCCGAAACCGTCCCGGATACCAATGTCATCAATGTGGAGGAACTCCTCCAGTCCGAAGGGGACGTTGAGGCAGAAACCATAGAGGTTGAAAATGTCGAGGCAAAGAAAGAATAGGAGACAACTACAATTGAAGTCACTACAACCGCTTTTCCAGGAGGGCACCTAGGTATGCATTCTCCACCCTTTGCTCAGGACTCACCCATGTTCACTACGACCACGGCCGAAGGTTCCCATCAGTCTCCCCTGTAGGGCTGCTCATCCCCTCACGCGTCACCCATGGCTAGTCCAAGTCCATCCCACAATCTTGACAGGGACAAGTCCATTGACCCTACTTCACCCACTCATGCTACCATTCCCTTGGTCGTTAGTAGAGGTGGGGATACTACTTCGACGCTGAGTCCCACTTCTCATGATGTGGCCTCCATCCATTCCCTATATTTGTTCACTCCTTCGGCTGGAAATCTAGCCTTATTTGAGTCAGAGCTCTCCCTGATCAAGGAACACCCCCTTGCCGAGAAGCTGCTCCAAGCCTGGCAGAATACAGACAAAATCCTGAAGGAGGCGAGAAAGAAAAGAGGGCAAGCGACGGTTCAAGTTGAAAAATGCATCGTGTTTGATTTGAAAGTTGGGAAGATGCACAAAATCAAGAAGGTCCCTAAGGTTTAGAAGCCTCTGGATGAAATGACTCCAGCAGACTATGACTACCAAGAAACACCCAAGGACCTGGTGCATCTAAATGTAGACAACAAATCAGCATCCATGCATGTCCGAATTGAGACCTTTAGGGCTCATGCAGTTATCGCCAACCAGCGCAGGATTGAGGCCGAGGCCGCCAATGTTAAGCTAGAGGAATATTTGGCAAGGTTCCGCTCCAGGTTGGTAGAGGCCGAGGAGCAGTGCAAGGCCATGAAAAAGGAAACACGCGCCCTAAATCTGCAAGTTCTACAGCTCCAGAATATTGAAGAAAATCAGGCACAAAGACAAGCTAAAAACGACCTAAAGGCCAAGGAGCTGGAAGGCAGAATTGCACAAATGTAAGCCCAGCTGTACGAGAAGGAAGACCTGACGGTGTTTGATAGGAGCAGAATTAAGGAGATTTGCGCCCATTTGCTCAAGAATTTTAGGTCTCGATGTTCCAGTGTCATCATGATATTAACCTTCATCACCGAAGCCCAGCGCGCTATTGCCAAAGGAGGGCCAATCATTGATGAGGTCACACAGAAATCCAGGAGCAGGCTCAAGTTAGCCTTCGACGTCCAGTATGTGAAATATCAAGACTTGCATGTCACTGCAATGACTCAGACGGCTAGGGATTGGTCCACGGCCCAGGCCACAGTTCGCGCATTCTTTTCCAAGGTGCGAAAAGCTCAGAAGGCGAGAAGGCTCCAAGACATTTTTGACAACGAGCAACGTGCCTCGATGAATTATTTTTAGGACCTCTATTCCTTGGGTTTCCCGAGTTTCACAGACAATGACGGTAACCTTCTGACTAAAGATGACCTGAATCCAGTCTAGCTTTAGTTCGAGGGCGACGTCTTGGAGATAGACAGGTGGGAGGAGCCGATATCAGAGGGACAGATAACGAACTTCATCTTGAGATACTGTAAGATGGTAGCATGCCTAAACGATTTATTCATCAGGGCCAAACATGCTGACATCGGGCAGATTGATCGGTTTCACGTTTTGGTAAAGGCATTACAAGATCAAGAACCATTCCAAAAGGATGCCTGGGCTCATGTCCGACGAACGATGAAACGTATCCGGGATCGCCTTGAACCATCACCACAGCAAGAGGCCACGCAAGAGGAAGTCGCACAGGAAGAAGAGGAGGAGGAATCAGAAGGCGAAGCAGAGGCAGAGGAAGGGAAACCTGCAGAAGTGCCCCAGGAGACTAAAAAGGGAGAAGGGTATGAGGGGGATCAGTGACTCAGCAGCCCAATGGATCAGTGCTAAAGGGTTCTTTTGTCGAGGCAAGCTCGTCACCCCGCGAGCCGCAAAGAATGTTGACACTTTTTGTCACATTATACAGGGGGTAGAAGAATAGCAAAAATTTTGTATGATACTAATTAT
Organism: Wollemia nobilis; assembly: GCA_028583015.1. Classification (NCBI taxonomy): domain Eukaryota; kingdom Viridiplantae; phylum Streptophyta; class Pinopsida; order Araucariales; family Araucariaceae; genus Wollemia; species Wollemia nobilis. The sequence goes on from JAQPPZ010000989.1 coordinate 5,115,950, forward strand.
TACCTTTTTAAATGTATGTAAGTTATAGCAATTTTGGTTTTCCTAGCCATTCCCATTGAACACCAAACAAGATAGAAAGAGCTTCATAGCCAGGATAGCTTCGCTGGAGGAAGGAAGAATGAAATGAAAAGAACTTCGGGCCCAAAGTGTTTCAAAAGGTTACTTCGGGCGAAAAATTAGCGAAGCAGTATTGCCGAAGAAAAACACGAGGAAGGTGCCAGAAAAAGCTTCGCACCCGAAGCATTCCCAAAAGGGTTTCGGGTGACAGTTTTGCGAAGTGACTCTCCTGTCGAAAAGAGAAAATCCAAGATGCAAGGCGAATTGGCTAAGGCAAGAAAAGGACTTCGGGCCCCGAAACATTTTCAGTAAACACTTCGGCTAAGGCAACAGTGAAGCAGAATCCAAAGGAAATAGCGAAGATTACTTCACCAGGAAGTTGCCGAAACATCTACTTCGGATCCCCTCACTCCCAAACCATTTCTAATTCGACGAAAAACCTAGCGAAGCATTCACTTCGACAAGTTTTCACCCGAAGCATTTTCGACCGAAGTTTTGGTGGCCAAATGAAGCGAAGCATTTTGAAGGCAGGAATGTGTTTTCGGCGAAATCTCCCTGAACCACAATTTTGAGGAGGATCACGGCGAAGTACTTCTCCAGGGCATCAGCAAAGCGGTTTTGTCAGTGAAGAAGTAAGGATGAAGAAGACCATCTTGCGAAGAAGATATGCTTCGACACTCCCCATCCCCGAAGTAGTTTTGCGAAGCTCAGTTTTGCAAAGTATAATCCAAGGAGGAGTTTTGCTTCGGCCCAGAATCGTTGCGAAGCGAAGTTGTGAATGAAAACCTAGCGAAGCGCTTCATGGGCACACGTTCCAAGCCGGGTACTTTCCCAAGGTGGTCAGTTGCTTCATAAATGCATTTTTCCTTGCTCGGCAAGTTCACCGATCATTTTGGGCAATTGGACCTGAAGTACCAGTACAAGAAGGAGAGCTCGACGAGCATGGCGGCCACTCGAGCACCGCACCCGAAGGCCAAGGACGTCTAGACGGCTCATCAATGCACCTTTCCATGGTTGACCCGATTATAGTTGCCATTTTTGGTAACAAATTTGAAAGCTCGATCTCCAGAGCTTCGGGGAGCCGATTCTCAGGGCTCGAGGGCATACTCTTCTTCACTGTGTAATTATGATTCAGAGGCCCGGGTCCTCTATAAAAACCTAGGTATTATAATGGAAAAATGGGGGAACTATCTGCTAGAAAGCTGCTGTAACTTGATGTCCTGCGATTAATACTAAGAGACCTTAAGCTTAATTCTTCTCTTTTATGCTGCCTTCTGTGCTTGATTCTTCTATCTCTCTTTGTTTGTAGACTGAGATGTTGAACTCTACGTTCGGTGTGCAATCAGGGACAGTGTCATGAAACTCGTTCGAAAGGATACATAGGAGTTAGAAAAGTGTCTTATTAACTTCCTTTTATGGTGCCTACCTTGCTTGATTCTTCCATCTCTCTTCGTTTGCAAACTGAGATGCTGAACTCTGCGTCCAGTGTGCGATCGGGGACAGTGTCCTGAAACCCGTTTGGGAGGATACATAGGGAGGTTGATATTATGTTTCTTTCGTTTTACTCTTAGTGTTCTTTGCTTCTATTCAGGTGTCAGTTAGTGATCGTGCTTCTTGTTCTCTCCCACCTCAAATCACCGATCTCTCTAACCCTACTCCTTTTTATTTATTTCTCTAACCCTTATCCCTTTTATCTCTTTCCTGCACTCTTATCTTCAAACACCCAAGTAGTTTAGCATAGGATCCGGCCTTTCTCCGGAGATTGGCACGAGGGGCATCTCTTCCCTTCGACCTTTCAATGTTGGTCCAGGTCTAGGGTGCATACTTTCATACATTTATCCAAAATCCTTACCTAGGCGGATCTGATGACCAACAATAACTTGAATCTCTGCGATTAATACTAAAGAGCTTTGGGCTTAATTTCTCTCTTGTATGCTGCCTTCTGTGATTATTTCTATTATTTTTTCTTCATTTGCATATTGTAATTCTGCATTCTGGATTTAGGTGTGCGATTGGGGATAGAACCCTAAAATTTTCCCGAAGGATACTTAGGGGAGGAAAACGCTATATTATATTTCTTTTATGCTGCCTATGGATAGTGTTTCTATTATATTCACTTTTTCCTGGTCGTTGAAATTCTAAACTCTAGATTTTGACATAAAGGGAAGGGTAATCCTGGAACTCGTCCAGAGGATACATAGGAGGGTTAATATCGCGTTCATTTCATTTTATTCTTGGTATTAATTGCTTTTTTTTTGAGCTATTAGCCAGCGATCGTGCTTCTGGTTCTTTCCCACTGTAGACTATTGACATTTCTTCCCTTACCCTATTATTTCTTTCCTACACCCTTACTCTTTTTATTTCTTTCTTGCACTCTTGTCTTAAAACATCGAAGTAGTTTAGTAAAGGAGTCGGCCTTTCTCCAAAGATTGGCACGAGGGGCATCTCTTCCCTTCGGCCTTTCAATGTTGGTCCAAGTCTAGGGCGCGTACACTTCTCCAAAATCCTTTCCTGGGCAGATTTGATGACCAATAGTTTCTGGCACGCCCGGTGGGACCCGGTCAGTCTCACCTTGTGAGTGGTAGTGAGGATCGATGCTCGCCTCATTTTTGAAAGACTCTTAGCATCTAGCGACTCTGTTTAACCGAGAATATTTAAGTCGTAGAGACCGGTACCTAAGTCTGTGCCTTCATGCAAACAAGATGGAGAGTTAGGAATAGAGGAGAGGAAACTGAGTTCTTTGAGCTTGATATTGATGCCTTCGGGGAATGTTCTAGGTTGGTCACCCCTGAGTCACTATTATGTGGAACATCCTTGCAAGAGGCTATTGTTGATGAACAAGGATTAACTTCAGATAGTACAACAACTAGCTTTCCTCCTAATCCTCCCAACTCACCGAAGCATCCTAGTGCCTCCATTCACATTAATCATCCTGTACTCATGACATCATAGAAAAGCAAGTTATGGTAAAGCTTCTGGTTCTATCTCTTAGATGGAAGCTCCTCTATTGGTATAGATCTTTACCACCCGATACTATAACAAGATGGGACCAGTTAGCCGGACAGCTGATGAGAAGCTTCAATGAGTCCGTCGATCCATCCTCTCTCCTGCATCAATTCACAACAATTCAGAGGCATCCATAAGAGGAGATCATCAATTTCAATGTTAGGTTCACTCGAACCTGGCAAAGGATACCAGTTGGACTTTTACCAACTAGTGAAGTTGCAGCATATTATTTTCTTCGGGATTTCAACCCTAATATCAGTGTCATGGTAAGGTATTCGAATATCAACACCTTCCCCAAGTTATACGAGTTAGCCCAGAGAGCGAAGATGGATCTAATAGTTGTGGGAAAGCTACCCCAAATGATGTCGATGCCCATACTTCCTGATTTCCCTCAATTATAGTATGCAAGTGCAGCCGCTTCATAGATCTCTGCAACCCCTGCATACCTAATCTCGTCTTGGAACCTGAATCCCATTGTATCATAGATTGCTACTCCATAAATCCATTTTCCTACGTTCTCGGCTTTGCAGCCCACTGTCTCTTCAGCATTCCCTGTACTGCCAGCGCCACCTCAACACCTCACCCTACCTCCAATACCAATAATGGCCCCATTGCCACCCATTCCTAAAGTCGATGATATGCAAGTCAAAATACTACAAGAGGTTTAGTCCCTGAAATCCATAGTGCAAACCTTGTCTAATGATATGACCATTATGAAGAAGAAGCAAGCACAGCATGAGTTTCTATCGAGAAGGTCGTATCCTACACCCGCGCTTACTAAAGATCAAGCAGTCTAGCAAGGGAGAGCATTGACAAGAAATGTTGTGATTGACGAAGCTCCAAGCACTTTCAATTACATACATTGGTGCTCCATGTGTAATGACCCTCACGAAGAGAATACCTGCATGCTACACCAACATTATGTACAAACATTGGCGAGCAGTAGTCATGGTGGTCAGGTCAACATCATCAGGCAATTAGATCAAAACCTGGTAATTGGTGAAGAAGAGCAAGTTGCAATCATTACCAGAGGAGGAAAAAGGTCAATAGAGGTAGATGTTACTCAAATGGCTCCCCTAAAGGTGCATGCTCACCACAAAAATGGACAACTTTCTCAGGCCCCGATCAAAGCTCCTCAGCTTGTACCAGTCAAGGAGAAGGCCCAACAGGCCCCTGCAAATCCACCTCAAGTGGAAACTAAAGAACAAGCTAGAGAGAAGCTCAAGCTTCCTTCGTTGACCAAGCGACAAAGGGTCAAAGCTATAGAGCAGTATCGCATCAGGTACGAGGCAAAAAGAGAACCTGAGGTGCACATCTCCCTAGTCTACAATATTGTAGATGAGCAAGATCAGTCTGTATGACGCACTACAACTACCTGAATAAGTGGACTTGCTACAAGAATCGTTGAATATGACCAAGGCAAGAAAGTCAACACCACTTGCCCTAGTGCAGACCCTGTCCACATCCATTACGGGGAAGAATAGACCACCTACGTTCTACCTATATCTACATATGGAAGGGTATGTTGTACATAATTGTATGATTGACTCCGGGGCCACGACGGCAGTCATACCCAAAGCAATGTACGAAGAGATATGTATGGAGTATACGTGAAGTAGCCATGACGTGCTCCAATTGGATGGTACTCCCATGAAGACTGTAGGAGTGATTAAAGATATACCTATCCGACTACACAAGATGCCTCAAATCACGGTTATACAAGAGGTGGTAGTCGTTGACCTTGAGCCGTATTTCAGTATGTGCTTGTCGAGGGAGTTTACAACGAAGCTATGAGAATACCTATCCATGGATTACTCGCACTTAGAGATTCCTTTCAAAGGGAAGAAGGTAAAGATCTACAATGAAAAACCTTCTACTTTCCTTGTATAGAAGATGTCCGAAGAAGAGAGTAGCGATCCCGTACAAGCGATAGTGGAAGGGATAGAGCAGGTGGACCTGGTCAAGGAATCCCTTGCACAGTTAAGTTGTGAAGATGAGTTTTCATTGGCAGACTTTAATGCCATGATAGAAACCGAGATGGAATGTTATGCCATCGCCAAGCTTGATAAACACACCAAGTCAGAGAATAAAACATGTGCCCAAAAAGGACTATGGAAGTTGTTCTTCAATGGTGCCTGATGCAAAACGACGATGGGGCAGGCATTATTTTAATATCACCATCAAGGGAACAAAAGGAATATTGCTACCGGTTGGTTTGGAGCTACACCAACAATGCAGCAGAATATGAAGCATTATGCCTAGGACTCAAGACAACAAAAAAGTTAGGCATAAAGCATCTCCAAGTCTTTGGAGATTCAAAATTGATATGCAATCAAGTCACAAACAAGTGTATTTCAAAGAAACACTATCTCAAGTCATACCGTAACAGGGTATGGGACTTGTTTGACCAATTCGAATCTCTCAATCTACAGTCCATTCCATGAGAAAAGAATCGACATGTCGATGTTCTAGCATCCATCGTAGCAAAGTACTCTCCAATAGAAGACATGGTGCATAAGCCTAAAGCTGTGAGGATGATTTACAGGCCCTTTGTCCTAGATAGAGATCTGCATTGGCAAGTTTTTGACAATGATGAGCAGATTATGAATTTCATGATTCAAGAAGCAGCCATCGTTGAAAGAAGAAGCCCTGAGGATGAAGAATATGAAGGGCTAGTTCAATTGAAGAATAATCATGTCCCTAAGGGATTAATTACTCTTGAGAGCCTCTTTGATCAGAATGATCGAGCAGTTTCTCATAGGATCAAATTCAATGCAAAACAGTACTATCTGGAGCTTGAACCTGGAAAAGCAATAAAAGTTAGAACAGATTGCACTTCGGAAGAGCTAGAACAAATCCAATCTCTGTGCAGGAAGTATCCTGACATAGTGGCGTGGTCTTACCAAGACCTGAAGGGATACGATCGACAACTGATCCAATATATAATTGAGTTGCAGGAGGGAGTCAAACCCTTCTGGTAGAAGTAAAGGCCTTTTAATCCAAAGATTAAGGTCCTGATGAAGGCCGAGCTCCTGAAAATGCTCGAGGCAAAGATAATTTATCCCATAAAGCATTCCTCTTGGGTAGCGAATCTAGTCCCAGTTAGAAATAAGAACGAAGATATACGATTATGCGTGGACTTTCGTAATATAAACCAGGCTTCGCTCAAAGATCACTACCCTCTCCCGCAGATAGATCAAATCTTGCACTTAGTGGCTGGGGCACAGCGATTCTCCCTAATCGATGGTTTCTCTGGATATAATCATATCTGGGTTAGGGACGAAGACCAGCATAAAACCGCATTCACTACCAAGTGGGGAATATTTGCTTACTAGCGGATGCCATTCGGCCTTTCAAATGCGGGGGCCACTTTTCAGAGAGCCATGGATTTAGATTTTGGCAAGCTTTTGAATAAGGTTATTGTTATGTATTTGGATGACATGACCGTCTTCTCCCGAAGAAGGGAGGATCACCCCTTACACCTACAATAGGTATTCAAAAAATGCTGAGAGTTTGGCATTTCAATCAATCCAAATAATTCTATATTCGTAGTCAGCGAAGGGAAGTTATTGGGACATGTGATATCAGAGAATGGTCTCACCATAGATCCTGATAGAGCTGAGGCTCTATTGAAGCTCCCACTCCCAGTGAACAAGAAAGGACTTCAATCCTTTTTTGGCTAGATCAACTTCATGAGGAAGTTTGTTCCAGATTTCGCCCAGGTCATCAAGCCAATGTTTGAAATTTTAAGGAAGGGCACTAAATTCATCTAGATGGAAGAGAGAAAAGAGGCATTTGAAGAGATCAAGGCCCGAATTGCTCAGGCACCAGTCCTAACCAACCCTGACTATAATCGAGATTTCATCTTATATGCTATAGGAAAACCTAAGAGCTATGTTGCAGTCCTGACATAGAAGGGGGAAGATGGCGAAGAGTGCCCCATCGCGTTTCTAAGCCAGGTGATACACCCCCATGAAGAAAAGTACAATTTTATAGAAATTCAGGTGCATGAAGTAATGAAATCTCTTAGGAAATTCAAGCAATTCATTTCCCAAATTTGGGTTACGGTCTTTGTCATTCACCTCGATGTACGCAATTTCATTATCTAAGGAGAGTTGGGAAGCAAAAGAGTCGGTTGGGTTAGCAAGATACAGGAGTTCGACATCGAAATCAGACCCACAAAATTAGTTCGTGGTCGCACGTTATGTCAAGAGCTGGAAAAGAGCGTAGCGGTCGAAGTGACAGCTTGTCAGTGGGAAAACTTAGCAGCAAAAGGATGCTTCGTAATCCAAGAAGAGGACGAGAAGGACTGGGTCGGTGAGATAGTTGAGTACTTCAACACTATTGATGGGCTGTCGTTAAGCACATCATTAATTCTCAATGAATTTGTCAATCCAGGGTGGTGTCCAAGGCTATTTATGAGAGAAAGTTCAAGCAGGGTTGTAGTTCAGTTCATTTGGAAGCAACAGGTCTTATTGGTGGAATTGATTGTGTGGGGGTTTTGTGTCACTTCTACCCCTAAATTGCATAAATTGAACTTTAATCTATTTGCAAGAATGAAAACTAATTGCTAATTGCAGAAATGAAACCCTAGTTACAGTTGCAAGAATGAAATCTAATTAAATTGTAGAATTGAAACTCTAGTTATAGTTGCAAAATTGAAAGTCTATTTAATCTTGCAATAATTGAAATGAAGCATAAAAACTAGATCCTATCAATGCTCTGTAACAGAAGGTCGTCAATCTTCTATGCAGGGTTTTGACAGCAAAAACAAGAATGCAAGGAAATTATAGAAAACTTGTAAATTGTTGGAAATGGAAATTTGTAGTGAATTGGAAAGTTGTTGGGAATGAAAAGAATAACCAGATCTACCACTAATCATATCACAAAAACATTATGAACAAGAATTAAACAACTAGGAATGTTAGTTGTGCAAAAGAATGAAAATGACAAGTTCACAACTTATTCTACTACAGCAAAATCAGAATAAAACCTGTCTGTCAGTCCTCCTCCTAGGTCTGGAAGTGGCCAGCCTCCTTTCTCAGAAGAAGGTTTGAATTCTTCTTTAAGTATTACTCACACTCAGACATAACAAAATAAATGGAATGAAACTGCACTTTTATTGCTTCAGAAACATAATTACAATTCTGTTGAAATCTATTACAGGTCTGAAATCACTATTCTATTATCTCCCTATTTATTTTCTATCTCCTCTATCTAATCTAATAGCTCAACCTGGACGGGAGCTATCTTTTATAGATGCCTAAAATCTAATTACAAACAAAAAATATGTTGTTCCTGATATCCTGCAAAATTTCCTGGGTTTATCCTAGAAGAGGATCAATTTGATCTTTTCCATAAATGGTGGCTTTGGACGGCAAGGACGGCAAAGTTAGATGGGAGATATTTTCCCTTAACTTTCTCAACCTTCTTATCCCATTTTCCACCGCCAAAATTCAGTCAACAAGTCAAAAAGTGCTTTCTATTCTCATTCCGAAGAAACTGTGTTCATTCCGGAGACATTGTGTTCATTCCGGAGACACTGTGTTCATTCTGAAGACACTGTGTTCATTTCGAAGATCTTTAGAATGACCAATTGTGTTGACTCCAAATGGTTTTGGCTGCATTTCTCAGGTGGATTAGCCCTCAAGATCAGATTGCAATAGTCTTCATTCTTCCTTGGATGTGAATTCCATGCCTTGCCATTCATTGGTAGCTGGCTAGAATTTATATGGAAAAACCAGTTTTTTGCTGCACAGTAATAAGTCTTTGTACTATTTGCTGAATTTAGAGAAACTAATGCTTAATGATCATCAAAATAAGACTAGTGAAGTGTTGTTGTCAACCTAAGCATGACAAGATAACATAAAACTATACAAGAACTATTAAAAATCAGAATATAATGTCCTTAACACTTCAATCATGCAAACAGTTAATACACAACATATTAAATCAACTTAACTAGCATATAAGATAATTCACAAGAGTTTTAGGCAGTTTTAACTATTTAAAACATGCTATAAATGAGGCTTATCCAGGCCTCATCATTCCCCCCAACTTATATTAATGCATGCCCTCATGCATTGCAGTGGGCTATGGAGTCACAAATGTCCATACTCATATTCCATGTTTCATAGAACAATTTAGTGCCTGTGTAATTTCTCATGAAGGTTTCTGAGTCATTCTTCAAACTGATCATCTGGTTGGGAATCCTCTTCAAAATAGGAGGGAACCAGAGTAATGATGGTTGGAGGCCTGAATCTGAGACCTACCCAATGATGTTGCATAAAGGTATTTCTCTGGATTGAGAAGGCAATGCCTCATAATGGAAGGGCACTGCTTCAAAGTGGAGGGGCACTACTTCAGAATGAGCACCTATGTCTTCATCTTCCCTAGATAATCCAAGTAGTAACTGAACCAAATCCTCCTCTTTATCTGATGTAGTTGATTGTTCTTCAACTTGTGACAACCTGCTTTTTAGTTTCTCCACTTTCTCGCTATAATTCTCTAATTTTCTTTTCATGTTTTTCAATAACATCTTTTCTTTCCTCAATCCATCTCATTTGTATTTTTATAACACTCTTGGCTGCTCTCGGTTGTTTTGTGATGTCCACCTCCTCTTCTTCGTTTGACTCAGAACCTAATACTGACAAATCAACTGCAGTTTGTTGCTCAACAACGATCTCATCCTCTGCTTCAGACCCCTACTCCTGTACAGGAGGTTCCATGAAATTATCTATGATTACATCCAAATTCTCAGTGGCTTGTTGCACTTCTATGACATCAGGGCTATCCTATCTGGTCTTCTCTTCAATCATTTGTTCTTTTATCTCTTTTTGTTGGAGTCTTGTAGACCTCCTAGTCCTTAATGTATATTTTCTCTTCTTGCCCTATTTTCTTGTGGTAACAGGGGCTGTAGGGATAGCTTCAGGCTCTTCACTGGGAAATTCACTCTCCTATTTTGACAGATAAATAACATATTTAGAAAAATGAACCCTCTTCTATTTTATTTTTCTGCTGTCAGTTTTAGCCCTTCTCTTCTTAGTCTGTGAGGTTGATGGTTCTAGAGAAAAATGCTTTGTTGCTTTTGCTTGGTGTGTTTCCTTCTCTGCAATAGCATTTTTTTTTTAGCCTTTTCTTCTTCCTTAGTAGCATATATTTTTTTATAGCAACATCTGTATCCTCTTCTCCTTCATCTTCTTCTTCAAAAACTACATTAGTCAGGGTAGAATAAAACCTATTAAAGCTTCTAGGGTTTCCCCTAAAATGATGTTGGCACACCAGTTTAATAAGACCATGATGATGAGGGCTCCTTTTTTCCTCTTGATAATGTTTTGCCATGCTCTGTAGTTCTCGGTGCAGGTATGCTAGAAAATTCACTCTAAATTTAGGTTGTTGCCTACCATGCCTGAGGTGGTTTAAAATTTTGAAATGATGCCCTGACAAAATTACATACTACCCTTCACAGGTTGAAAAATCTGGTAACCCATGTGGTTACGTTATTCTAGGGTTCTTGTAGGCTGGCCCTTTTTCATTTTTCACTTCATTTCTCTGTTCTGATGCTGAGAATACTGCTCTCTTCTGCTACTACAGTCATCCGCTAGGTCACTGATTTTTGGTTTCTACAGAATTATAGGGTTTGCTCTTGTTCTTCTTCAGAAAGAACTTTTAATTTATTTTTTTTACTTTTCCTTGTAATCATTAGCAAATATGTCTTCAAAAAGAAAATATGGCACACTTCCTTATTTTGTGCTCTGAACACCTAGCCATCAATCATTGGACATCCTTGCCATCAAATTTTCTTTACTATTTTTAGCTCGTCCATTCTGCATGCAAATTTTCCCACATGAGTGGTTATTAGAAATGAATGGTGGTGGCATGTTTGTTGGTTATTTTCCCTGTGATTCTCGTACTTCCTTGATGGGTGCAAAATATGAGATGAATCTAACCGCAAGCTAGATGACATGTGTCAATGATCACATGGAGTAAAAAAATTCTGTTGACTATGTCTTTTTCTCCCTCCTTGGATGCCACATGGAAACAGACTGTCAAATCTTCATTCCGAAGATTATGTTTCATTCCGAAGACTAAGTTGGGCATTTAATCCGAAGATAACCTCATTCCGAAGATAAACCTTCATTCCAAAGACACACCTTCATTTCAAAGACAAACCTTCATTTCGAAGACAAACCTTCATTTCGAAGACACACCTTCATTCTGAAGACAAACCTTCATTTCGAAGACAAAGGCTTCATTCCGAAGACAAAGGCTTCATTCCGAAGATACCACGGTTATTGAAGATACAACAGTCATTCTGAAGACATAGCAGAAACCAACATTTTTCTCTTTCTCCAAGCATGTTTTGTTTATGCCAACTCTTATGAACACTTTTATACTAATGGTTAATTGTCATATACTATATATCAAATATTTACAATGAGAAAAGTGCAAGAAACATATATACCTGGTTAAAACAAGTTAATGCAAGTTTTGAAAGATGATTGCTTCTATTGATATTCTATTGAGGCTTCCTGCAACACTTCAAAAACAAGTGCAGTTGGTGAATTTGTACAATGGTGACTCAGAAATTTCAAGGTTATGCATGCTAGAAAACTGGTTTTCATGCATACCAACCTAGTAGTGCCTTAGAAAAGGTTTTCACTGCTGAGTTATTCATTTTTCTCTCTTTTTTTTTCTTGGTTTCCTTTTTTTTTTCCTCTCCTTTTTCTCTCTTTTTTCTTGATTCTGATTATGCCCATGAAGGATTTCATGATTTCCCTAAAATCATGCCCATGAAGGAATTCATAATCAAAATTTATTCATCTTTTTGTTTTCTACTTTTTTATTTTTTTAATTTTTCTTTTAAGATTCAAAGATATGATCATTTGGAATCTTCATCAGAAGAAGAAGCCTCTTCTATCAAATGTAACTGTGTGAAATACCGAGCAAATTCCACCTTTGTTAGTGGTTTATGGTACAACTGTAAAAGATGTCCATTTACCACTAATATCCTCCTTAAATCATCAACTAAAGAAAGTTGAACAACTTCATTCTCAAACTCCCCTGGTTCATCCTTGCTGCTCTTAATGTGATCATCATGCCACATTTTCCATTTTTGTTGAGTGAACTCTATTTGGTGATGTTGTTTCCCTAGTGTTGATCAAATGCATTCAACTGTTCAATTTCTTTTTTAACTTCACTTTCTACATCGATAAAGATGCAGAATAGGTTAAAGCATTAGGATGTTGCACCAAATCAAACAAATTTGCTCCGAGTTTTCCAGTCAACCAACTATTGTTGTTCAAGGGCTATATTTTCTGATTCACCCATAGATTGACAGGGGTTACCTGTTTAACATGATTTGGATTGACCACAGGTTGAGATGAAAACTAGAGTGTTCTTTTAATTTTTGTTGTTGTTGTCCTATGATAGAAATTATGGATATAATTAGGCAACAAATTTGATTTTTGTTTTTGACAATGTTGTTGCCCTTTGTATAGATTTTGATGTTGTACCCATTGATATCCCTGTAATTTTGGCTGCAACCATGGTGGATGTTGTTGATTCCATTTTTGTTGCATCCATCAATGTTGAGACCATGCTTGGGAGTATGCCCATGGTGGTTGACTCCAACATTGTTGAAGTGGACCTGAAGCAGACCATGGCATATACCAAGGATTATTTCCCCAATGTGCAAGAAATTGAGAAGCATTCTGATATGGAAATTTATGAAAATTATTCCCTTGTCCTTGTCCTACAAAATTGATTTTTTTCATAGGTTGAGACTGTTTTTCAAAGACACTTTTAAGTTTTGGCAATAAACTACACTGATCTGTGGGGTGTCCTAATTGAAAAATGCTACATGTAGCAGGTATAAATATTTTGTTCAAAGGACAATCATGAAGAGAGTGTTGCTTTTTACATTCTGAACAATAGATGGCTAAAGATTCAGTAGATTCATTTTTTTCATCTAATATTCTATCATGTACTAAAATATCAGCCTCTTTCATGCATTCTTTCAAATCATGTTTTTCATTACCAATTATGTGTTTTCTATGCCTTGAATGAGAGTAATTTTTACAGAGTTTAATAATTTCCTAAAATTTAAGTGCATTTGTATCTCCTCTTCCCAAGATATCCAATGCATCCCTAGATTCATCTTGTAGTCCCCTTAAGAATATGAATTTGCAAATTTTAGGTTCAACACTTCCACATCTCTTATGAACAAAAGAAAATATGTCTAGATAATCTTCTAAGATTTCATTTTCCTCTTGTTTCATTGTAAGAATTTCATCAATTTGATTCTTGACTTGACAATATTCTTGGTATCTCTCCAAGAATATGTTTTCCATCTCATCCCAAGTTCTAATTGAGTCGGGTGCTAAGGTGATAAACCATCGTAGAGCTAACTCTTTAAGAGTGGAAGGAAATAGTTTGAGCTTTTGATTTTCATTAGTGTAATCATGAGCTTGACATACAATTTTAAACTCAAACAAAAACATATCAAGATCTTCAGATGTAATTCCCTTGAAAGTTGGTAATACTGCAGGTGAAATGACCTTCATGGGAGCATTTTGATTAAGATCTAGTTGGATGGGATTTTGAAAAGTTTTGGTAGGTGCACTAGTTGCACTAGGGTGGAGCACATTGTTGGCTCTACCTTGATTCTCTTGTGAGCCTTCCATTGTAGGTTCCCAAAAACAATTATAAATCTTGTCAAATTTTCTTGATTGTATGGATTTGTCAAGAGAAAATGGTGTTGAACTACTTAATTTTCCTCCTTGTAATGATTTCTCAAAGGATCTTGCAGGTCTTTGGAAGTGGATGATTGGGATTCTTTGAAAATTCCAACATTTTTGGAAATAGACATTTTTGACATAATTTCAACCTCTTGTGAAATTTTTCTTCTTGTGGTTTCTTGCTTATTTCCTAAATGGACTGAAATACAATTTACCAATAACAATTACTTATACCAGTCATTACATTCATATTTTACTCTAAAATTCACAACTTAGCATATTTAATAATTATTGGATTGCTTTTCACCTTCTAACAACACCGTGTTCCCCAAAAACGGTGCCAAAATGATGGGTTGTCGTTAAGCACATCATTAATTCTCAATGAATTTATCAATCCAGGGTGGTGTCCAAGGCTATTTACGAGAGAAAGTTCAAGCAGGGTTGTAGTTTAGTTCATTTGGAAGCAGCAAGTCTTATTGGTGGAATTGATTGTGTGGGGGTTTTGTGTCACTTCTACCCCTAAATTGCATAAATTGAACTTTAATCTATTTGCAAGAATGAAAACTAATTGCTAATTGCAGAAATGAAACCCTAGTTACAGTTGCAAGAATGAAATCTAATTAAATTGTAAAATTGAAACTCTAGTTATAGTTGTAGAATTGAAAGTCTATTTAATCTTGAAATAATTGAAATGAAGCATAAAAACTAGATCCTATCAATGCTCTATAACAGAAGGTCGTCAATCTTCTGTGCAGGGTTTTGACAGCAAAAACAAGAATGCAAGGAAATTACAGAAAACTTGTAAATTGTTGGAAATGGAAATTTGTAGTGAATTGGAAATTTGCTGGGAATGAAAAGAATAACCAGATCTACCACTAATCATATCACAAAAACATTATGAACAATAATTAAACAACTAGGAATGTTAGTTGTGCAAAAGAATGAAAATGACAAGTTCACAACTTATTCTGTTGCAGCAAAATCAGAATAAAACCTATCTGTCAGTCCTCCTCCTAGGTCTGGAAGTGGCCAACCTCCTTTCTCAGAAGAAGGTTTGAATTCTTCTTTAAGTCTTACTCACACTCAGACATAACAAAATAAATGGAATGAAACTGCACTTTTATTGCTTCAAAAACATAATTACAATTCTACTGAAATCTGTTACAGGTCTAAAATCACTATTCTATTATCTCCCTATTTATTTTCTATCTCCTCTATATAATCTAATAGCTCAACCTAGATGGGAGCTATATTTTATAGATGCCTAAAATCTAATTACAAACATAAAATATGTTGTTCCTGATATCCTGCAGAATTTCCTGGGTTTATCCTAGAAGAGGATCAATTTGATCTTTTCCATAAATGGTGGCTTTGGATGGCAAGGATGGCAAAGTTAGATGGGAGATATTTTCCCTTAACTTTCTCAACCTTCTTATCCCCTTTTCCACCGCCAAAATTTAGTCAACAAGTCAAAAAGTGCTTTCTATTCTCATTTCGAAGAAACTGTGTTCATTCCGAAGACATTGTGTTCATTTCGAAGACACTGTGTTCATTTCGAAGACACTGTGTTCATTTCGAAGATCTTTAGAATGACCAACTATGTTGACTCCAAATGGTTTTGGCTGCATTTCTCAGGTGGATTAGCCCTCAGGATCAGATTGCAATAGTCTTAATTCTTCCTTGGATGTGAATTCCATGCCTTGCCATTCATTGGCAGTTGGTTGGAATTTATATGGAAAAACCAGTTTTCTATTGCACAGTAATAAGTCTTTGTACTATTTGTTGAATTTAGAGAAACTAATGCTTAATGATCATCAAAATAAGACTAGTGAAGTGTTGTTGTCAACCTAAGCATGACAAGATAACATAAAACTATACAAGAACTGTTAAAAATCAGAATATAATATCCTTAACACTTCAATCATGCAAACAGTTAATACACAGCATATTAAATCAACTTAACTAGCATATAAGATAATTCACAAGAGTTTTAGGCAGTTTTAACTATTTAAAACATTCTATAAATGAGGCTTATCTAGGCCTCATCAACCGGTAGATGTCCTTCGCATCTAAATGCTTCGCAGCGAAGGCACTTCAGGATGCGGTCCCTCCGATACACATTGTGCTCCGAAGGCCTATTTTTTAGAAACATCGATGGCGTTCTTCTCAAGTGCATAAAATAAGATGATAAGAAGAGAATCCTGGGAGAATTCCATTTAGGATTATCTGGGGGCCACTTCGCAGGAAGAATGATGACATTGAAGATAATTAAAGTTGGTTATTATTGGCCTACACTCTTCGTCGATGCCTTTGTGGTCTGTCGCAGATGCGAGCAATGTCAGAAGTTTGCTGGCCAAAACAGAAGTGCTCCTATGCCTCTCTGATCGATACAGGTAGAAATGCATTTTCAACAATGGGGGTTGGATTTCATAGGGGTTATATCGCCGAACTCTTCCACAGGGCATAAGTTCGTCCTGGCTGCAACTGACTACTTTACTAGATGGGCCGAAGAAGTACCCATGAAGCATGTTGATCAGGAGACCGTCATCGCCTTCCTAGAGGATTTGATCACCCGATTCGGCATCCCAGAAGCAATCGTTATGGACAATGGTCTTGGCTTCGTAGGCGCCAAAATCAACGAGTTCCTCTAAAAATATGGGATATATCATAAAGTCTCCTCTAATTACTATCCATAGGGTAACGGATTGGCGAAATCAACTAACAAGACTCTGTTAAGGGTGCTAAGAAAGCTCATGGAGAAAAACAAAAGAACTTGGCACCTCCTTCTAGATCGAGCCTTGTGGGTCGATCAGATTTCTGTCGAGAAGCCAATCAAGACATCACCTTATGCCCTGGTGTATGGCAAAGAGGCCATCTTACCTACCCATGTAGAGATCCCTGCGTTGCAGCTGTTAGATGAGGAAGGAGAAGTTAATCCTATGGAAAATAGGCTAGCTCAGCTACTGCAACTAGAGGAAGATCGTGAGAAGGCCTACCAGAGCTTCGCTAAGCATACTCAGATCACCCGAGACTAGTTTAAGAAAAAATCCTCTAACCGCACGTTCAAAGTAGGAGATCTAGTATGGAAGTGGGACTCTTGGAAGGCTAAGCCTGGGAATCATGACAAATTGGACGCTTTTTGGGACGAACCGCTCAAAATTGTAAAGGTAAACTCAACCAACTCTTTCATCCTCAAGGATGTAGATGGCCAAGTCTTGCCAATTTCTGTCAATGGTCTTCATCTGAAGACTTTCCATCACTGAGACAAAAAAAAAGATGTGTTCGAGTTTTACCTTGTATATAATATTTCATTTCTGTATATATATACCCTATTGCAAGATCTCCGAGAGGTTAAGTATCACACTACCATAAGTGACAAACTCCAGCTTCGCTAAGCCTAGCGAGAATCTCCTTCGAGAACTTTAGATGCGAAGTGGTCGATGCAAAGTGGTTCGCAGCGAAGCGTGTTGTCCTCAAAGAGCCAAACGAAATTCAAAATGAAGGCGTGAGAAATGCTTTGCAAAACGAGTATGAGCAAAGCAGTTTTCGAAGAAATTCTAACGAACCATTTCTCAAAAGGAACGAGCTTCGGAGGCAGCCTTTCGCGAAGCAAAGTGGTGATGCAGTGAGGTAAAACTACTTCAGGCCCGAAGCATAGAAAATCATCTTATACCGAAGGTTCATTATGAAGCATCTTCAACGCAGGTTTCAACTTTGCCAACTCAATAGCGCGTAAGGCGGGAGCATTTAAAATGTGCCTTGGAGGATGTGCTGACGGCAATCTAGGGAAACGTTCAAAGTGGGTGGGTTTAATGCAAAGGTGGCAGAGTACATCCCGAGAGGATTCTGTTATGAAAAAATCTCACGCCCAGGTACAAGGTGGCAGTAGGTTGAGTTTCCAATGTCGGGCATAATCATCGAAGTGCATAGGTCCGCGTACAATGCTATCGCAAAGCCAATCAAAAGGCACGACAACCTTCCTCGTCCGAGTTGTAAATTTAATTATCGCGGGAGCCATAAATAGAGGTAGTTGCCTTCTAAGACTATAAAACTCAAGCCTCAGCGGTAAAGAAGGTTATTCGCCTACTAATTGATGCAAGACGAAGAGTCTTCGTTGACAGCCTGCAATTCTTCCGCCCCTTGCATAGAAATCCTTCGCGTCGAAGTCTTCTGCACCGTGAAATCTGTTGCCATGAATATCCACAATGGGGAAGAACTCCAATGAAAAGAGAAAGGAGCCAGAAGTAGCAGGTCCTAAAAAAATAAAGAAGGGCAAGGAGGAGAAAAAATAGAGACCAAAGAAGGTCGACCTTAACCTTCGCCCCGAAAAGCAAGTCACGGAGGAAAGAGAAGATTTTGAAGAAGAACAGCCTGAAGAGCCACCAATTGATGGGTGAGAGAAAATTAGGGACACAGAGCTTTCAAAGAGTGTGGTCGAAATCCGATACACCATCGAGTTCATGAAGATTAGGCTCTCAGCAGAGAATAAGAGAGCTGTCACGTATTATTCTCAGATATATTGGTATCTGAATCTGCCCGCACACCATTATCCCGAACTAATCTGTGCCATCACGCAGAACTACCAACCCTCCTCCAAAAAAGTGCTAGACGCCACTAGCCATACATTGTTTTCAATTTTGAAAGAAGATGTGCAAGCAGCCTTCGCGTCGTAGCAGGGGCCGCCCAAAGGCTATTCGGTTCATAATGTAATATTGAGTGAACAAATGGAGAGGTTCACCTCCTCCAGCTATATTTTGAAGTTTCTGAGTGAGAACCTCAAGATAGGGCTCCCTTCAAGCAAGCTGCCCCAAATTCCCCTCCCCCTGACATATTTCAAGAGCATGGACATCTTCTCCATCATTGCATGGGTAGCGGGTTTGTCGACCGATGCTTAAGTGCACTCCTGGCAGGTGTCTTTGGTCGAATGTATTTCAAGAGGGGAATTTTATGTCCCTAATGCTTCAAGGCTGAACACCAACCCAGTCTTCTTCGACTGGGCAGAATGGGTGGCCCGAACCTTGCACATGCGGCTGACCAGCATGAAGAACGCTGGAACGGGCCAGTATTTCGGACCTTGTTCTTTCCTAATTTGGTTGTTTTTCTACCATGTACATAAGAATTTTCCCCACATCACTATTTATTCAAGTGATAAGGATGGAACTTCTCTACCTGTGTACTAGTGGACTCCCCTCTTGGAGAGGACGGAGTCATATTATTCTTTTAATCAACAATTCTTGGGACCTGCCATTCATTTGTTGAAGGGTTCTTGCCCTCGGGTGCCCCTCAGTTTAAGAGACAGAGTGGTGAAGGAGAAGAAGGGAGACGTATTTCAAATAATGCAGGGGCTTTTGGTTCGCCTGTTCGGCTTCACGGGGAAGCCCTTCTTGCAGCCCGTCTACCCCTTTGAATACTAGTTCGCGTTAGAGGTCGCTCGACAGAGTGATGCAACAAATATCGTCTATGGCCACGGTCGAAAATGGGCGCACACTTGCGACGTCCCCTATAAAATGGGGGTAATTGAAGTGTTTGCCCTGAAGTAACACATATTCCTGGAGGAGAAGCTTGCCAGATTTGGTCTGCTCCAGATTCCTCAAAGGTGGCTCTACGATACCTTGGGGGTGATGAGGGACCACCTTAGATTCAAGAATTTTCATGTCTGCCCCAACCCAAAAATCGTCGAGCAAAGAAATAACCCCAATGGGAGGAATCTGGAGTGGCATTTAGAAAGGATGAAGACCTTGCCTCCCTGGCATTAATTCTACCCTATGGAAGTTGAGTTTGATCCTGTTCAGCATCCTTTCCCAAGCCCAGACTCCATTTTTTGGAGAAATATGAAAGATGATCTAAGGGAGGAATTGAAGGATTGGGGCATAGAACAATTAAAGGAATGGTGGAAAATGAGAGTTCATCGACAAAATACGAAATCATACGAACTCTTGGAGACGTATAAGGACTTCACGATTTTTTACGAAGCCAATGTTGGGACTTGGAAGCCCACCTCCTTCGCCAAATTCATTCCCCCAAGTGCCCTAGGTTCAGGTGAAAGCCCAAGGAGAGCTGATGATGCTTCGAAAGAAGAAGAAGAGCAGGCAAAAGCTGCACCAGAAGAAATGCCTCAGGAACCTGTGGAAATCCATGACACCGGTGCCATGGGATCAGCATAACAATCAGAGAAGAAGGAGGAGAAGAAGAAAAGAAAGAGGCAAGAGCAAGCTCAAGTGCCTCTAAGCCACCCGAAGCGACCACGTACAAAGCTTCCAGGTGCTTCTGGCAGACAACCTACGACAGGCCCAATCGAGGTGAATATTGAAGGGACGACATCACAAAGGGCCAAAGTAGCCTCAGACATAGATGTCATTGATGTGGAGGAAATCATCCAATAAGAAGGGGACCCTGAAGGAGAGGTCGTGGAAGTCGAAAGTGTCAAAGCTGGAAAGGGGCAAGAGCCAATCACGTAAGAAGCCACCACTTCTGCTCTGCCAAGAGGGCACGCAGGTACGCACTCTTCACCTTTCACCTTAGTTTCTCATATGTCCACTATGATCCCGGTCGTAAGTCCCCATCAGTATCTCTCCCCCATAAATTCAATCACCCCCTCGTGTGTTGTCCTTTGCTACTTCAAGTTTGTCTCGTGATCCCGTTAGCCCCATACACATGTCCACTCCATTTGAATCATCTGGTCGGGATAAGTCCACCGATACTACTTCGCTCACCCACGCCACAATTCCCTTGGTTCTCAGTCAGCATGAAGGTAGTACTCCAACGTTGAACCTCATTCCCCACTCCTCGATCACACATGATATTGTTCCTCTCGTTGAAGCTCCCATCACACCCATCGTTGAACCTACTTGTGAGGCATCCCCCGTCCATTCTTTGTATTTGTTCACCCCTTTGGATGGAGATCCAACCTCATTTGAAACTGAGTTATCCATGATTAAGGAACGTCCTCTAGCTAAAAAGCTACTCCGAGCCTGGCTGAACACAGATAAGATGCTAAAGGAGGCTAGCAAAAAGAGAGGGTGCTCTCTGGCCCAAGTTGAAAAGTGCGCTGTGTTCGACCTGAAGGACAAAAAATTGCATAAAGTGAAAAAGGTCCCCAAGGTCCAGAAGCCACTGGACGAGATGACCCCGACGGATTATGATTATCAGGAGAAATCCAAGGACCTAGAACACTTGAATGTAGATGATGAATCTGCATCCATGCATATAAGGATTGAAACTTTTTGCACGCATGCAAACATCGCCAATCAACACATATTTGAAGCAAAGAGTGCCAACATCAAGTTGGAAGAGGAGCTAGCAAGAACCCGCTCCAAGCTAGAGGACACAGAGGAGCAGTGTGAGCTGATGAAGAAGGAAGCAGACGTCCTAAAATAGCAAATAGAACAACTGCAGAACTCAACTAAAAACCAAAGCAAGATACAGGTCGAAGCTAATCTAAAGGCCAAAGAATTTGAAAGCAAGATCTTGCAGATGCAGCAACAGTTGTACGAAAAAGAGAGCCTGGAGTTGTTTGACAGAGGCAGAATAAAAGAAATCCGCTCACACCTACTCAAGAATTTTAGATCTCGGGCCTCCAGTGCCCTATCAATCTTGACATACATCATCGAAGCCCAGAATGGTGCTTCTCAAGAAGGGCCAATCGTAGATGAAATCATCCAAAAAATTAGAGGTCGACTCAAACTAGCTTTTGAGGTCTAAAGTACCAAATATCAGGACCTGCAGGTTGCTGCTATGAGTCGGACAACCAGGGATTGGTCTTCAGCCCAGGACATGATCCACGTCTTCTTCTCCAAGGTGAGGAAAGCCTAGAAGGTGAAAGACCTCTTGGATGTATTTGAGCATGAGCAGCGTGCATCTCTGGGATACTTTCAAGATCTCTCTTCTTTAGGTTTCCCTAATTTCACTGATGATGATGGGAACCTTCTGACCAAGGAAGAACTCAAGCCGACATGGCTCCATTTTGAAGGTGATGTCTCAAAGATAGATGGGTGGGCAGAGCCAATTACAGAAGGACAAGTCACAAATTTCATTCTAAGACATTGCAAGATCGCGACCTTCCTCAATGATCTAAGCATAAGAGCCAAGCATGTCGACATAGGGCAAATAGATCGGTTCCATGTTCTGGTAAAAGCGCTACAAGATCGAGAGCCTTTCTCGAAAGGTGCTTGGGCTCATGTTCGCTAAACCATGGAATGCATCCGCGATCGCCTTTCCCCATCATCACAATCGAAGGCCACGCCAGAGCGAGAAGAAGAAGAAGAAGAGCCAGAAGAAGAAGAAGAAGCATCCGTGGAAGCACCCACAGAAGGAGAAAAAGGAGAAGGGTCTAGAGGTAACTCTGGCCCAACGGATCAAGGTTGAGGGTTCTTACATTGAGGTGAGCTCGTTGCCCTGCAAGCCACCAAGAATGTTGAAATTTTTTTCACATTGCCTTAGAGGGGTAGTAAAATCAAATTTTTGTAAAGTGTTTCTTTTTGTAAAGTATTTCTTTTTGTTATTTTGAATATATTTGAAAGTATTGTAGCAATTTTGGCTTCTATTGCCACCCCCTTTGTATATAGAATGGAGATGCAAAAGTTTCGCCACTAAGTAAGGTAAGGAAAAGAGCTTCGTAGAAAAGAAGATAGCTTCGCCAAAAGAAAGAAGTAGAGAATGAAAAGAGCTTTGCACCCGAAGCATTTCAAGCAGTTGCTTCGGGCGAAAATCTGGCGAAGCAAAATTTGAAGGAGTGCAAACATTGAAAACTACTTCGCCAAAAAATCACCGAAGCACCCACTTCGGGCCTCCATACTGGCAAACCATTTTTACTTCGCCAAAATTTGTTGTGAAGCATCTGCTTCGGATAGGTTTTGTGCGAAGCACTTTCACCCGAAGCGGTATTAGCTTGTAAAGAGCAAGACATTTTTCCAAGGCAAGAATGCACTTTGGCCCAAAAAACCCGAAATCGCAGTTTTGAGGGAGGATCGCGATGAAGCATTTTGAAGACTCACCAACGAAGCATCCACTTCGGGTGGAGAACCTCAGCGAAGCAGTTTTGACACGCCTTTCCAGCGAAGCAGCAAAAGAGTGAGAGCCATCTTGAGGAGGAATACTTACTTCGACATTTCATATCTCCTAAGCCGTCTCGCAAAGCACATTCGTGTGAAGTGCATAACCAAGAAGGAGGATCTGATTTGGCTCAAATCCATCGTGAAGTGGATTTGCGAACTAAAATTTGATGAGGCGCTTCAAGGGCACACACTCCAAGACGAGTATTTTTTTGAGGCAATCAAGTGCCTCATAAATGTGTTTTTACGTGCCCGGTGAACTCGCTGCTCATTTTTGGCAATTAGAAAGGAAGTATCAGTCCTTGAAGAAGAGCCCGACGGGCATGGCGGCCACTCGAGATCTCCACCCGGAGACCAAGGATGTTTAGATGGCTCATAAATGCATGTTTCCCCGGCTGACCCGGTGGCAGTTGCCAGTTATGGAAA
Source organism: Wollemia nobilis (assembly GCA_028583015.1). Taxonomy (NCBI): domain Eukaryota; kingdom Viridiplantae; phylum Streptophyta; class Pinopsida; order Araucariales; family Araucariaceae; genus Wollemia; species Wollemia nobilis. The sequence goes on from JAQPPZ010000989.1 coordinate 5,139,228, forward strand.
AATATTTGAGAGCTCAGTCATGAGAGTTGCGGGAGCCGACTTATCAGGTTTTCGAGGATGTACTCCTTCGTTTTGTGCATTGATGGCTCAGAGGGTCGGGTCCTCTATAAAAACCCAAGCATTGTAATGTAAAAGGGGGGGAAATTTCTGCTAGAAAGCGGCTGTAACTTGAATCTCTGCGATTAATACTAAAGAGCTTTGGGCTTAATTTCTCTCTTGTATGCTACCTTATGTGATTATTTCTATTTTTTTTTCTTCATTTGCATATTGTAATTCTGCATTCTAGATTTAGGTGTGCGATTGGGGATAGAACCCTAAAATTTTCTCGAAGGATACATAGGGGAGGAAAATGTTGTATTAGCTTTCTTTTATGCTGCCTATGGATAGTGTTTATGTTATATTCACTTTTTCTTGGTCGTCGAAATTTTGAACTCTAGATTTTGACGTAAAGGAAAGGGTAATCCTAGAACTCATCCAGAGGATACATAGGAGGGTTAATATCGCATTCATTTCATTTTATTCTTGGTATTCATTGTTGTTTTTTTGAGCTATTAGCCAACGATCGTGCTTCTGGTTCTTTTCCACTTTAGACTATTGACATTTCTTCCCTTACCCTGTTATTTCTTTCCTGCACCCTTACACTTTTTATTTATTTCTTGCACTCTTGTCTTAAAACACCAAAGTAGTTTAGTAAAGGAGTCGGCATTTCTCCGGAGATCGACATGAGGGGCATCTCTTCCCTTCGGCCTTTTAATGTTGGTCTAAGTCTAGGGCGCGTACACTTCTCCAAAATCCTTTCCTGGGCAGATTTGATGACCAACAGGTACCTTCAGAGACTCTATCTCAACTGGGTCCATAGTAACGGGTTTTCTTCTAGCTCTCATAAGAATTGAAACTTATTCTTCATAAGGGACCATGAAATTATGATCAACTTTTATGATCATGTTGACTTGACCACCAGAAGAACTCTCCGCCAATGTTTATACGTAGTTCAGGTGAACCATGCAAGTTTCCTTGCCATGTGGATCATTGCACCTAGAGCACCAGTATGCTTTGTCTGATGTACCATCTTCTTCATTTGTCAGCATAGTAAAATTTCTCTTAGGCACCATGTTGGTTGAAGTCGTTTGCTCTCTGGTGATTGACGACGGTTGGAAATCTCTTTTAGCCTGCTTTCTCTTGATACTATGATTTTGTTACCCATTGATTTTATGGCCAAGTTCATTGACTACAACTCTTTCAACACCTTTTCTTGTGGATCAGGATTTGAGGGTGTTGGAGGAGCTAGTAATGGAAGTGGTATAGGTGGGGATGGGAGTGCTGGGAATGAAATCAGAGCGGGTAACTACGAAATTTTTAGAGCAGGTATTTGAAGATAGAAATTGTCATCATGGTTTAAGATGTACTTAGATTCCATGAAGGGATTGGATACATGGGGGACATGGGCAAGGGCTGATAATATGCATTAGCATACAAATACTATGGAAGATCGAGAAAAATAGGTATTTCCATTTTAGCGAAAGCTTACCAATAAAAATCAGGTCAGCTTCAACCTTTTTCGTAGTGGAATACAGATCAAGAAATGTGTTGACATTGGATTGTTGAATGCCCATACTAATGTAAGAGTTGAAAGCTTAGAGGTAGTAAAATATCACTTGCTCCGAAGTCGATCGAAGACCATCACTCTATGCCAAGTTTGGGCGAACCTGACATTGAATTCCATGATTTCCTCCTATGGATGCCTCTGAATCGTGGTAAACTAATGCAATAAAGAGAACGGATCCACTTGTTTGTTGACTACTTTGATCAATAATTCATCCAACTGATCCCAGGTACTAATGGTGGCAGGTTGTAACGATTGGTACCAGTAAAGCAACTTACCTCTAAGAGAGAGAACGATCAATCTTACCATGATATCCTCTTTTGTGATACTATGGATTTTTGCCAAGGTAGCCATGTCTTGGACATGCTCATAAGTCGTCTTCCCTATACTATCATAAGTAGGCAAAGCCTTAATTGTTGCTTGCAGAATTGGGTTCTAAGCTTGCATATTCAAAGGTCTAGAGTGGTTTTATGCTGGGAATTGTCTTGGTGGTTGTGGTGACAAATTTTGGGTCATTTGGACTAGAATGTTTGGTTGGGGAGGTAGGAAACTAATGGTTGTATTATATAGACTCGAAGGAACATAGAACACACCAACTAACTATGAAGATGTTACACTTGATGGGTCAGCTGCAGTGACTAACCTAGGATGTTACCCTTACATTGTTCTCCTAACACTTGGGTATCAAGTTCATAAAACTCAATGGGATCTTGTGGATTTTTGGCCTTCGATCTTGTGATCATGGAGAAAGCTTTCACTCACTTCACGTGTAGAGACTTACAGGTAAAGTTGAGTCACCATATGTTCTAATCATATAGTACAAAGGTGAACATCAAACCTCAATATTGTTCAAAGTGGAACTTTTGGGTCCCACTGGGTGTGCCAAAAATTGTTGGTCATGAATTTGCTTAAGTACAAAATGCTTGTGTGCCCTAGACCCAGCCAACATTGAAAGGCTGAAGGAGAGAAATGTCCTTCGGGCCAATCTCCATAGAGGGTTGGTTCCCTTACTAATCTAATTCAATTTAAGTTTAGGGTGACAGGAAAGAGATGGGAAATGATGGAAAAAAATGAGAAATATGGCTATGAGCCATAAACATCAAGGAAGTATAAACTAATAATAGAAATCCAAATCAAGTGTCAGTTAGCATATAACAGAAAGCAAGGCATAGGAACCACTCACAATTTTACAGAGATAACCTACAAAAAGAACTTCATTATTCAATCTCTCACCAGCAATAGTTAAATTCAAATGCAGAATTTAAAATTAGCTAATAATGGACATGAATGTAAGCATAAATGATAAGAAAAAAGAGATCAAACACAACACTACTCAAGGAACTAGAAGTCGAATATATTTCTATTGATGCAGAAAACTTAAAGTGTTTTTCTATAGAATATCTATCCCCCTTCATTACATCAAAATGCTTAGTATTTATAGAATATTTTACCTTTATCATCAAATGGACATACAAATAAAATGTAGGCTAGTCAATAGACCGACAAGAGCAATTTTCTCCTTGGGTGCAACGATGCTTGAATCAAAATATTCTTCAGAAAGTAGTGATCCCTCTTTCATGGAGTGCGATTGGGAAATCAACATAAATGGATGATAGAGAAGTTATTCCAGACGTCGATGCATTGGAACGTAGCAATATTGTGTGATAAAAATGAGCTCAGACATTAAATTTTGGTTGCCATTCCATCACTTTATGCCTTGGAATTTTAACTTTGTTGGGAAGTCCTAACGAAAATTAACTTTGTTTGGAAAAGGAGCAAAATTAGTAAGGGTGCCTTGAAAATGAACCATATCACACCAAAATCAGGGATGTAGCGTTTAATCTCGGCAATCCTTTACTAGAAATTTTGGAACATCGTTTTTATTACCCCAAGCATTAAGTTTTGTCAATCTCTGTCCTTTCCCAAAAATATTTGCAACAATTGTGCTTCTGAAAGAAACTCTGCTAAGAGAGAGAGAGATAAAACTTGGTTTTACCCAGCCAATGGGGTGAAACGCCCTTTTTGTAGCAAGCAGGGGCAAAAATGATTTACTACGCTGATGGTTGCCTTCAAAGCTGGAATTTTGCCCTCCATTTTGATTAATTTTGCCCAGAGACCATATCTTCTCATGAATTTCACTTCACAATGTCGTCTTGCTTGTATTACAAGCAAAAAATGAATTTCGCCCTCAAGGGAGGGCAAAAATAAGTTTCGTCCCATGTTGGGGCGACTTTGACTTTGACCAGCGCTTGCCTTTACTCCAATTAACTCTTCTTCGATACTTTTGCCCAGAAATACCCTAAAATTGAGTTTTTGCCCTAAAGAAGGGCAAAAATACATTGTGCCCCCTCCTTGGAGTGACTTTGACTTTGACCAAAGCATTGTCTTCGCCCCAAAATTGTCCATTTAATGCTTTCACTCCCAAATCATCTTAAAATATGTTTTCACCTGAAGGAAGGGTGACAATGACTTTCGCCCCCTTCTTGGGGCGACATTGACTTTGACCAGCACCCTCTAATTGTTTTCGCTTTCAAGTTGAGCACCTTTGCTTATCTTCACCCCGAGTTTGACTTTGACTGCATGAAGAAAATGCACTTAGTTGCTTTCGCCTCCAAGAAGGCGTTTTTCCCTGTTTTTGCCCCTACTTGGGCGAAATTACCCCTTTTCGCCCCCAAGGGGGCGCTTTCATTGTTTTCGCCCCAAACTCGGGTGAAATCACTTATATCATAGTTTCATGAGCGAAACCCCTTGGAGCTTCCATCTTTTAAAATATTTTCCTAACGCCTTGCTTCTTAGACGTTTTTTAAGGGCGCATTCATTCTCTTGTATTTTGCCACGACCATGATTCATTTTGCAACAAAAATTACAACCTTTATTCTTCCTTAATGTTTTGATGAAATCAAAAAAAGAAAGGAGCTAAACTTTATATTAAAATTATTATAACAAAATGAAGATTAGCACAATCATTGCATTATTTATTTTTCGTATTTACAATCAAAACTTTAATCAAAATTTTAGTGTGGAAAAACTGCCAACAATATTATTAGGGGTTGTTGATCCTCTTGTAAATTACCAATATCATTAAGTTGTTTGGTAAAAATAAGTTCAACCAACTTAGATTGTGTTTCTTTGTCTATGTTTGCTCTTGCTTCCCTAGACTTTGCTTGATAATTTGAAGGTTTTCCTCTTTCTACCTTGCCAGTATAAGGAGTAGATCTTATTATTCTATTCCTCAATATTCTTTCACAATTTTTCTTTTTAATAGATTTATCCTCTCTTGGCTCTTCTAAGGAAGATTTTGACTTATCCTACTCATATTCTGGTATTTTTGTTTTAATGATAGAGGTATTAACATCTAACATTACATTTTATCTACCACTTTCCTTCTCCTAAATGGTGCATGGTATTTTAGGAGAGTCTTATAAATTTTGTGAGACACATTCCTTAGGTTCAACAACAATGTTCATCTCTAAATCAAGATCATACTGAGTAGACAGTTCCTTGTTAATATTTTGATCATGGTGTACCATGTCCTTTAAGCTCTAATCTATTTTTTATTCATAGGCTAAAGCCTCAAAAGAATTGATATATATTCTAATATCCTTAATTATTGGTCTCCATTATTTATTTACTTTCATCTATCTAGACCTATTTTTTGGATGTTGAAAACCATAATAATCCATATCCATTTATAAGTTTCTCTTATGGTTTTCTACATATGTTTTTCTTGGACTCTTCTTAGGGCATGATCTATCAATATGCCCCACCTAATGACATATTTTACATTTAAAAGTCACGTTTTCATAATCCATGGTTTGGATCCACAACTTACCCCATACTTAAAGAATGATTGATTCTAGTAAAGGTTTACTAATATCAAAATGACCAATATTTAGGCATAAATAGCCAAGACTCTATCCTTTGTAGTTTTTGAAATATCAAGGAATTCTCCCAAATTGTTGGCTATAACCTTAACCGTATTAATTTCCTAAAATTCAATGGACAATCCATATAGCCTAACCCAAACTAGTATTAGGGATAAATTTACATTTTTAGGTGCAAAGTCTTCATACCAACAGGTAAGGAAGAGTCTTGCTCTTCCCATGAACCAAGGATCCCCTTTCAGGATTCTATCTCTTTCCTTATAGGAAAAAAAAAAGCTAAGAGAGATTTGGGAAGAAAGGATAGATTCACTCTTGGAGATTTACATCTCCTATCAATCCATTTTTTTTTAGTCGAAGCCCTTTGCCAAGACCCATTAAATTTACCAATGACTACCTTATCTTTGAACAATGATGATCACTGCTCTATGAGGTCCTCCATAACCTCTATTACTAGGGATGATTCTAAAGATTTAATTATAAATTAGTCCATGGGAAGGAAATTATAACTCGATATCTACTAAAATTTACCAATATATCCTATAACAATTATATTATTTAAAAATAAACCTACAATTATTAACATGTAGAACTTCTAAGATAATGAAGGGATAAATGAAACGTAGCTAAAAAATTTTATGCTTAGACAAAATATTTTGCCTCACTGTTGCCCTAGCCTTCCATTGCTCCTCCCATCATTTGAACACTAGTTGATAAATATCTGCAATTTTATTTTTCGTGACTTAAAAAATCATCACTACCCTTATTTTGGATGACTAACTTCATAGGTTGTATCTCCCTTAATACTACTTGGATTCCTTCATATGACTACTCCTAAAGTTTTTTCAAATTTAGCATAAATTTGTCTAAGAATCATTTGAGTTGGACAATACTTTGTAAATATATGGTTCCTAAAAGATATGACTTTTTTTGAAAAAATTAACCTGATGTTATCCTTGTTGCAAACAAATGTCTTCACGCCTTTACAAATTATATTATAAATATATGTTTATTAAAATATTATATTGTATTAGACTACAATAATAATAATAATGATTCTGAAACAAGAGGATGGCGGGAGCGAGCAACGGGGAAGCGGGGAGCGGGAGCGAGGAGCGGACACGAGGGGCGGGGACGGAGTTCCGTGCATGGTGCAGGTTCCCGGGTGGGATCGGGCTCGGGGTCGGGGTCAGGCACGTCAGGGCCCGGTCCCGGGCCAACAGGACCCTCGGCGGGCCCAGAGGATGGCTCTGCGCTTGATCCGTTTGGCGGCCATGGTGGGGTCGACATCTTGGGCCCTGGCCCCTAGGCCAGCCTCGATGCGAGCGCAGGGCTGGGGAAAAAGCCCCCTGATCCTGGGCTGGGCTTTGTCCCGGCGGGCCCAAACCCTCCTATCAGCAGATCTTGGCGGGCACCAGGGCCCCTTCCCGGGCCCTGGGGCTAGGTCTTTCCCTCGAAGGCACCCACATTTCTATCCAGGAGGAGGTCTACTCCTCCTTGGTAGCTGGTTCCTCTGCCTCCCTGGTAGGGAAATTCCTGGGAGGGCGTCCCGACATGGAAACCGTCCGCAGATGGGCGGCTACCAAATGGAAGGTTTTCGGGCACATCCAGCTGGTTGCCCTGACCAAGGGCTTCTTCATTATCAAACTAAACAACAGTGAGGACGCCAAAAAGATCCTATCGGGCGGGCCCTGGTTTCTGGGGCGCAAAAGCCTCTTCCTCAGGCGGTATGGAGCTGACTTCCACCCCAGCACCCAAAGCATCAACTTCGCCCCGGTCTGGGTTCGTCTCCCAGACCTTCCCTTCCACCTGTGGCACGAAGACGTCCTCAGACTCATTGCTCAGTCGGTCGGGGACCTGGTGGCCTTTGACCCCGCTACCAAGGCAGGATCCCGAATGGTGCATGCCAGATTTTGCATCAACGCCAATCTCGAATCCGTTCTCCCCTCCTCGGTGACCATCTCTTCTGGGTCCTTCTTTTGGAGCCAACCCCTGATCTACGAAAACAAACCTGCTTTCTGCCCCACCTGCAGCACTCAGGGTCACCTCTCCCACCAATGCCCGGTTTCCAGAAAGGCTGAAGGCCCTCCCCCCAAACCCCCTTCTCAATCAGGGCGGGCCCCGTCTCGAGGGCCCCCTCGCGATGGCCCCAGATCCCAGGCCTGGACCACCAAGGGAGCCCCCCTTCCTGCCCCAAAGGACTCTCATGTGGACCCCGGTCTGGAGGGCGGTCTTCCCTAGGTTTCCCCTCCCGCTGCTCCCTCCCCTGGGTCGTCTTCCGGGGCCCCGATCCCAGGTTCTCCCTCCCTGCCCGCTTTGAATCCCTCCCCGTAGGCCCTGCTTGCGCCCCCTCCAGGCAAGTGAGCCGCCCGGGCTCCCTTCCCCATCGGCTCCCTCTATCGGGGCCCCCTTCTCCCTCCCCCTCTCGCTCTCCCTCCCTCGACCCCCTCCCGGCCCTCCCGATGATCCCTGTTGGGCTTCCTCCCTTGGAGTGCGGATCTGAGGGGTCCGATGAAGAGATTGAAGCTAGTTCTCCATCCGGGCCCGACGAAGTCAGCCCCAAGATGACCCGGAGCAGGACTTTTGCCACAGACTTTGGTAGCAAACTCAAAAGAGGGCGGCCCACCCTGGGCGATCAGCGGACAAGGATCACCGAAGATGACATAGCCAATGGCTCCCAGACAACTCTCTCCGACGTTGGGGCAAGCTTCTCCAAGACGGACGCCATCCGACCCAAACCCCCCGCTCAGAACGGGAAGGGGGGCAAGCGACCCCTCAAGGGTGTCAAATGAAGCTCATCACCTGGAATATCAGGGGCCTCAATGGGGCCCCCAAGAAAAGGATCCTCGGCCAACTCCGTAGGGATCACCGCCCGTCCTTCCTCCTCCTTCAGGAGACCAAAATAGATGACGCTACTGCCCGACGTGTAGCCCAAGCTACCTGGCGCAATTGCGAGTCCCTGTCTACCCCTACGGCTGGCTCAGCCGGGGGTTTGCTGTGCATGTGGGACCCCCGATATTTCGAGGGAAGACTCATATCTTCGTCCCCCAGAATCATCAACATTCTGGTCCATTGCGTGAAGTCAAGGCGCTCATGGATTCTGTCCAACGTCTACGCCCCTAACAGTCCCGTCGAGAAAGCGGCCTTATGGAAGGAAATTAGCTCGATGAGAGAAGCCTTTGCCCCCTACCCTGGATCCTGGCCGGGGACTTCAACAACCCTCTGTTCCTCTCTGATAAAAGTGGGGGCTCAGCGGTTCAGGGCAAGAGCATGGAGGACTTTGGAGCCTTTACCGCCCTCAACGAGCTCATGGACGTCAGCCTGAAAGGAGCCAGGTTCACTTGGTCCAACAGAAGAGCGGGAGCAAATCATATCCAGGTCAGACTAGACAGAGTTTTCTTGTCCAAGGAAGCCCTGCCCATGTTTGTCGATGCCACCCTGTTGGCCCTCCCCAAAATCGGGTCTGATCACAGCCCCCTCCTCCTCGAAACCGATCATAGGCCCTCCCCCAAGAGGCCTTTCCGGTTCGAGTCCATGTGGCTGCATCACCCTGACTTTCGGGCCCAGGTAGGCCGCTGGTGGGCTCCCCCAGTCCCTGGACGCCCCGCTGAACAAGTCTTCCACAAGCTGAGACGCCTTAAAGAACAACTCAAGGTATGGAACAAGGAGGTGTTCGGCAATATCTTCGAAAACAAAGCGATACTCAAAGAAAAACTCGAAGACCTCGAGTCCAGATTTCAAGCAGGCTCCCAAGACCCGGGGCTCAGGGAAGAGGAACGCCTTGCTCTCAGCGAGTATCATAACATTCTGGCCAGGGAAGAAACCTTTTGGAGACAGAAGTCGAGAGCCCTGTGGCTCCAAGATGGCGATGCAAACACTAAGTTCTTCCACGCGTCGACTCTCAGGAACAGGGGTTCCAACAAAATTGCTGAGTTGGTGGGCAGCGATGGTAGAATCATCAAGGAAGAAGAGGACATCCGGGCTGAAGCCACCCAATTCTTCCAGGAGCTCCTGGGTGACAGCCCCCCCATGTCCCCAGAAGCGGCTGATTCCCTTCTGGAGCATATTCCTTCTTCTGTCTCGGCCATGGCAAATCAGATGCTTGTGCAGCCCCTGTCTGACTCCGAAATCCATGCTGCCACTTTTTCCATGAAGGCTGAGGCGGCCCCGGGCCCGGACGGATTCCCCCCCCGATTTTTCCAATCATTCTGGGACATCGTCGGGCCGGAAGTGTGTGCTGCCACCCGGGACCTGCAGACTGCCAGATCCATCCCCAGAGGTATCAACTCCACCTTCATAGCCCTGATCCCCAAGACCCAGGCAGCCCGATCCCTCTCGGATTTCTGCCCCATCAGCTTGTGCAATGTCCTGTACAAAATCTTGACTAAATCCATGGCATCCCGTCTCAAGGATATCCTTCCCCTGATTATTGCCCCCTGTCAGGGCAGTTCGGTCAAAGGCAGATTGATCACTGACGGTGTCATTATCATGCATGAGGCCATTCACTCGGCTGTCCTATCCAAAAAGGCCTCCTTTCTGCTCAAGCTGGATATGAACAAGGCCTTTGACAGAGTTGACTGGGATTTCCTGTCCAAGGTCCTCCTTAAGTTCGGGTTCCACCCTTCCTGGGTCAGGCTCATCAGCAACTGCGTGTCCTCCCCGTGGTTCTCTATCCTCGTCAACGGGTCCCCTGCCGGATTCTTCCCCAGCTCCAGAGGCCTCCGCCAAGGTGACCCCCTGTCCCCGATCCTCTTCATCATCCTGGCTGAGGCCCTAGGGCGTACCATCTCGGGCGCTGTGACCCGCGGTCTCATTTCGGGCATCAGGCCTGCGTCGGGCCTACCCCTTGTGTCCCACCAGCAGTTCGTGGATGACACCATCCTCGCCACCTCTGCCTCAATCCCCCAAGCCAAAACTCTCAAGCATATTTTGACCCTGTACGAGGAGGCGGCCGACCAAAAAATCAACCTCCAAAAAAGCATGATTTTCTTTATCCATACCCCCTTGGCTAGGCAGATCAGAATCGGGCGGATCTTGGGCTGCACCCCTGGTTCCCTCCCCTCCTCGTATCTCGGGCTTCCCCTGTTCACAGGTGCATCCTCCAAGGCCCTGTGGGGCGGGGTGATTGAGCGGATTCAGAGAAAGCTGGCCCCCTGGAAAGGTCACCTCCTCTCGCAGGCTGGCAGAGCCACCCTCTTGGCGGCAGTCTTGCAAAGCATTCCGATATATTTCATGTCGGTCTTCAGAATCCCGGCCTCCATTGCAGCTCACATCGAACAAATTCAGAAATGCTTTCTCTGGTCGGGCAGCGAAGATAAGAAGAGGATTCCCCTGGTCTCCTGGCCCCTGGTCTGTCGCCCCAAAGGTGAGGGAGGGATCGGGCTCAGGCGGGTGGTCCTCATGAACAAGGCTCTCTTGGCCAAGCACGCCTGGAAGGTGCACACCAACACCCCTGATGAGTGGGTTAGCATCGTGCATAGAAAATACTGCCATAGCCACCCCTTCCTCAGTGAATCTCAGCCCCGAGATGGATCAGCCTTTTGGAAGTCCCTGATCTCCACCAAAGACATAATCCGGAAAGGGACCAGATGGATCCTCGGGGACGGAGCCAAGATCGACTTCTGGGATGACAGATGGATTCATGATGAGGCCCTGACTGCCGACAGAGAGCTTCTCATTCTCAAACCAGGGCTGGCGGACAGAGGACCCAGAGTGGCGGCCTATCTTTCTCAGAACCAGGGGCGTGCTACCTGGAAACCCATCCTGGATCCCAGGCACCCGCTTCAAGCTGCCAGGCTCCAGTGCCTCCTCAAGGTGACTGTCATCCCGTCCTCCGGAGGAAACGACAGATGCGTTTGGCATGGTACTCCTAGTGGAGTCTTTTCTATCAAATCTGCCTACAATCTCCAAAGAGTCCCCGACGAGGCTCCCTTTCCAACCCGATAGGTGTGGGCCAAGAAGCTGGTCCCCAAAATCAGCCACTTCGTTTGGGCGGCCATCCAAAACAAGATTCTGACGATCGAGAATCTGATCAAGAGGGGCTTTCAGATCCCGAATAGATGCTTCCTTTGCTGTGCTTCCTGGGAATCCACCAATCACCTCTTTATCAACTGTCCCTTTTCGTCTGAAGTCTTGGGCCTCATCCTTTCCCAATTCTCTATCCAGTGGGTGGCCCCCAAATCCATATCTGACCTCCTATCGCAGTGGCCCAACCCCTTTGCCCATCCCTTCATCCGCTTCCTCTGGAGTTCCTGCCTTCCCCATATGCTTTGGCAACTATGGCTGGAGCGCAACAGCAGAGCCTTCTCCTCCCCAGCCCGTTCCCCCTGTGGATAGCGACCAAGGCAGTGACCTTTGCCCTTGAGAATTCTCGCTCCATCCCCTTGACCGAGGCACCCCGACGGCTGGGCGAAGCCACCCTTCTTTCCTCCCTCGAAATTCAGCTTCCCCCGGTCCCCCCGCCCCCTCCCGTCGATCTTTGACAAGGTGGACTGCCCCCCGGTTGGGTCAAGCTCAACTTCGACGGCGCTTCTAAAGGCAATCTCGGGCCCTCTGGGGCGGGCGGGGTCATCCGAGACTGCCACGGGGCCCTGATCATGGCGTTTGCTGCTCCGCTCGGCTTCCAGACTAACAACTTCGCCGAAGCAGCAGCTCTGCTAAGCGGGCTGACCGCCCTCAGGGAGTCTCCCTCAAAAGTCATCATTGAGGGCGATTCCCAAGTTATCATCAAAGCTGCCCGTAGCCCGGGAAATTGCTTCTGGCGCATCTACAACTTCATCCGAGAAGCCCTCTCCGTCCTCCAGGGATTCCCCGATCATGCCTTTCGGCATGTGTACAGGGAAGGCAACAGGGCGACCGATTTCATGGCAAACCAAGCCATCTCTGCTGACGCCTTCACCACCTGGACTATGAACTTTCCCGAAGCTCTGGTCCATATCACTACGCAAGATCAGTCCAGCAATGTTGAGGACCCTGGTGTCTAGCTTGCCCCGAGCCGGGGCCCCGACGTTCCACCGACGCGGTTTCCAGAGGACAGGGGACTTTCCCCCCTGTGGCGCCACGTCGTCTGCTCCAGGCCCATCTCCTGCCCGTGAGTTGGTCTCCCAGATCCCCCTCGTGGTGCCAAGTGTGCTCGGCCACGTCAGAAGATCGGCTCTTCCCGGCTTGGACCTGCGTTGCTCCGTTGGCACTTCTGGCAGTTCCAAGACAGTCTCCACGTCGGCCCTCTCCAATTTTTTTGCCTCGATCGCTTCGCTGACGGATCCCCATGCCGCGTCAGTCCGCCCGTGGCTTTATCCCGTGTTGTACCCTCAAGGCGCTCCCCCGCTCAGTTTGCGCCACCTGGCAGCTGGCAGTGGCCCCTCCCCCTTGCCCCGCGTGGCAACCTGCAGTCGTCCCCCTCAGCCCCTCCCCCCTCGTGTCGCACCCGGCCCCGAGCGCTCATTCCCGACGTCGATGGCTTCCCCCCTCTACGGCCCCCTGCATGGTTTTAAATCCGTCGCGCGCTGAGTCTTCCCGCAGTCTTGTCTGTTTCCCCCGTCCCCGGGCCCCGCGTCTCTGGTCAGTTTTCCCCTGTCTCCCCTATCCCTGGGCTATCAGCTCGATCCTCATGGCTGCTAAAAATGTCTTCACCGAGCCTTCCATGCTCATTTTGAGCGAGTCGGCCAGACTGTTCTCCAACGCCAAAAAATTCACTCCTTTCTTCAGCAAATTTGCAGGAGCTGACGACGAAATCACCCAAAGCTTTCTGGACTCGTGGAATGACGGTGAGGTCACGGTAAAGGGCCTTCATTTCAAAGTGAACAAAGAATTATTGACAGATGTTACAGGCCTTCACCATGAGGAAAAGGGGCGAGTAGTCAGGCGGGATAAGCATAATTGGGAGGAGGAGCTGTCCCGTTTCCCAGAGCAGCAGTGGGACAAGGCGAACCTATTCCGCTCCAACCTCCCGGCCCCCTTCGATGAGGCCATCATCCCGGTAATGCAGTACATTACCTGCGACGACCCGGACCAGAGGCTTTTCAGCTTCCACCTGAGCTACTTCAACCACCTTCGGGGGGCCACAGTGGTCAGCACCCCCCGATTCCTACTGTATTCCCTGGGTCTGTCCATTGACCGTGCCCGCAAAAGCCATTCTCGGCCCTCCCACCAAGGCCTCATGGCCGTTCTGTATAGGCATGCCCTTGCCAATCAGCCGTAGCTCCACCGCATCCCTCCCCTGTCTTCTGTCCCCCCTGAATCGGCTAACTCTCCCGCTGCCTCCCCTGTTGCTTCCATTTCTAAGGAGACCCCCTCCCCCGAAGGCTCCCCTACCCCGAAGCATCGCAGACCCACTCGAAAGTGCAGGACTCCGGCCCAGGGCCCAGGCGGGGCCCCGAATCTTGGGGGCGCTCGCAAAGGCCCCTTCCCTGGCAGCATCAGGGCTGCTGGCAGCGCCAAAAGGACCAAACAGGAGGCCCCGGAGCCCGTCGATGTTAGCTCCGATTTCGACAGCAGGATGCAGAATCTGGCTATCAGAGCCCTTCTTGACACGGCTATTGGATCCCTGACTGCGGCTGCCCAAGCGGCCTCCTCCGCTGCCAATGCCCTGGCCGAGCTCCGACGCAGGCTGGGAGATGGCCCCGATAGGGAGTAAAGTTGGCCGGCTAGGGGCCCCGTCCTGGCCAGGACCGGCCGCAGGGTCCACCGGTACACTGGCGTCCAGCTTCTGCGTTGTTGACGGTGGCATTTTCTGGTTTTTGGTGGCTTCTAGCCAAGTTTTGATGTTGTGTGTCTTAGTCGGTTTTTGTAGGCACCAGGGCCTCGGGCCCCGGATCACTGCCTTTGGGCGCAGCCCCGGTTTTTATTCATTTTTTCAGCCTCGGCTTCTGATGTAACTAAGGTTTTGGGATCCTGTTCTAAAAAACCCGCTGTAAATATTCCGTTACTTATCAAAAAAAAATAATAATAATGATTCTATATGTTTCTTCATCTTGAATTTTCCAAAGTGTAAACATGATTTGGAGTTTAGGTAAAGTGTTCAAATGTAAAATCAAAGTATTTATGCAGGTTTACAATGCCAAAGTTTAATATTGTTTTGCATTACATGAAGTTTAACCATCTATAAAACCTAATGTGATTGTGTTACATAAAAAATCAAGTCTACTCTATGGACTCTTTAAATAGACTTAATATAAAATAACATTCAAAATATCTTAACAATGGCACTAATAAACACTTTAAAAAAAAATTAAATATAACTTCAAAAAAACCAAAATATTTAGAAGGATTATCAAGGCATAGGATTTTAAGTTTAACCATATGCAACAACTTTTTTTGGGTTGTAGAGGAGAATTAATAACAACTTTTGTTCAACACATATTAAATTTTGAACATGCTTCAGAGTTTAAGTGGAGTGTTCAAATATAAAATCAAAATATTTATGCAGGATTATAATAACAAATTTTAGTTTAGTTTTGTATTGCATTGAGTTTAACCATCAATGAAACCTAATGTGATTGTGTTACCTGTCTACTTTAAGGATTCTTCAAATAGCCTTAATATAATAGAAACTCCAAAATATCTTAACAATTATGGAGTTTAGGTGGAGTGTTCAGATATAAAATCAAATTTTTTATGCAGGTTTACAATGACAAAGTTTAATTTTGTTTTGCATTGCATGGAGTTTAACGATCTATGAAACTTGATGTGGAGTGTTCAAAACTTATTGTCTACTCCAAGGACTCTTCAAATAGCCTTAATATAAAAGAACCTCAAAAATGTCTTAACAATCGAGCTAATCGACACTTAAAGAACTTTGAAAAAGCCAAAATATTTGGAAGGATTATCAAGGCTTAGGCTTTTAAGTTTAATCTTATACAACTTTTTTTTTGTTGCAAAGGGGAATCAATAACACCTTTTGTTCGACACTTATAAAATTTTGAACATGCTTCAGAGTTTAGGTGGAGTTCAAATATAAAAGCAAAATATTTATGTAGGTTTACAATGGTAAAGTTTATTTTTATTTTGCATTGCATTGAGTTTAACCATCAATAAAACCTAATGTGATTGTGTTACATAGAAATTGTTTAACCATCAATAAAACCTAAAGTGATTATGTTACATGAAAAATCATGTTTACTTTAAGGACTTTCAAATAGGTTTTTTTTTATTTCAAAGAAATAAAGAATACATTCAACGTATATACTTGTAGCTAACACCCTTTGCTACATATTTTACATATATCTAATTTCTAATGCCACCAAAAAATAAATTTAATTACTGAGGCAACAACTGCCTGTGAACCCACAGAGGAGAGGGAATAAAGCCATGACTCTCCAAGATTCCAAGCATAGCTGCTCACTCCAATCATAGATTCTCATACTGTAAAGGTTGCACCTACCGCAAAACCCCCTCTCGCAATGTTTCACAAGACAACTCAATTACCTTATAGAAACCCCTATTTTTGGTATGATATGCATTCCTAATTGCTCCACCAACAAAGCACGCTTCTGCAATTATAAATGTTAACCAGGTTGCAAGGAATAAAACAATAGACCATGCGCAAGATCCTCCTAGCCTGAAAGACTTTCCACAACACAGACATCTCGTGACATCCAATATCACCACCTGGCTGAGAAGGAGAAAGAGGAATGCTCCCACTCCATAGCCAGTTGCTATGTCAGAATCATACACACAGTAAGTGTAAACAATAATTTGGCTCATCTGTAGGATGCTTCAAATTTTGCTTGTTGTTGGCCCCTGTTCTGAGAGTTGCTTGATTGGCATATCTTTAAAACTCCCTCCCTTAGCTAGGTTCCTTTATTGGCCAACTGGTCTGCTCTCTTATTTAGACTCCTAGGGATGTGTTCAAATTGGATATGGTCAAATTTAAGGTTGATTTGCTTCACTTCTTGATACACCCTTTGGAGCCAAATGGATTTTGGTTGGATTTTGTTGTTCAAAAGGTTAATAACCAATTGAGAATCCCCCCTCACTATAAGTTGTTTGATCTCCTTCTCAATTGCCAGCTCCATTCCTGTCTTAAGGGCATGAAATTCAAGCAAAATTGTTAGAATTAAAACCAATTGATTGAAAATAAGATAAAACCTCCAAGCCTTCTTCGTTGAGGATAGATCCCCCTGCTCCAGAACTGCTTGGGTTGCCTTTGGAGGCACCATCAAACATCAAAAGATGATTTGTGGCTGCCTTCACTTGAGGAAGCAGAATAGAGGCTTTTTTTATATATTGCAAGGGTAAGCTTTGATGGAATCCCTAACTAGACAATGGATTTTGATCTTGGTTTTGTCTATGTTAGGAGCTTCCTCCTTGAATATTTTCCTATTTCTACTAATCCAAATTCCCTAGAGGAAGTATCTAGGAATAATTTTCCAAATTTAGAGCATGGATTTATCATTTCTAATTTCTATAGGAAGGGAGAGACTTCTAGGAGAAATAAACTCAAAAATAGAAGAAAGCATAGGGGCTTCACTCCAGCCAAGAAGACCTTCATGGAGCCTGGTCCATACTTCTCTAGAGAAATGGTATGACAACACTAAATGAGCTAAACTTTCTTCCTGGTTGTAGCATAAGGGACAAATAGATGGGCCAAAAAAACCTCTTTTTTCAGATTATCTTGAGTGAGTTGATGATTGTGACAAGTAGTCCAGAGAAAGAAGTTGACCTTTGGAATAGAAAAAGGAGTCCATATCAAATTCCAAGGGAGGTTACCTACAGAAGTAGAATCCATTTTGGATTGATATCCCTTGTTAATAGTATAAATACCATCTCCACTAGGAGATCCCCAAATGATTACATCTTTGTTTCTAGCATAAGATGGTAGTCTTCCACTCAATTGTAATTTAACCATCTACCAATGAGGTTATAAATCAATAGGAAGACCAAGTTGCTCTTCGCTTTTCAACTTCTGGTTGTGCATGATGGAGTTGAGAGTTTTGAAGTTATTGTCCTTTAGCCACTTCTGAAGAGGAGGCTCTATTTGAAGTCTATAATTTCCTAGAATCTTGTGAGAGAGAGAAACTTCTCTTCCAGAGATGGGATTCCATGATAGTTCTTCAATAATGATGTCTTTGGCCTCTAGAATTCCTTTCCAGATTTTAGATGTCTTTAGAATTTTTGGATTGAAAAAGGTCTCTATTCCAGTTTTCCCATTGTAGTATTTGTGCACCAATGCTTGCACCCACCATTTTGAAGGTTGGGTGATCATTTCCCAAACCAGTTTTGCTTTTAAGGCCAGACTTTGCTTACTTATAGCTTTAATACCCAACCCTCCTTTACTCATTGGCTTAGTTATAATATCCCACTTGATAAGACTATATTTTCTTTTACCATCCTGTTTACCCCCTGCCTAAAGAAATATTCTCATGATTTTCTCCATCTCATTTAGAAAGGACTTTGGAGCATGGATAATAGAGCATTGGTAGATGGGCAATGCATTGACGACAACCTTTATTAGGGTCATTCTGCCATGGTGAGTGAGCCAGACATTAGACCATCCTTCAATTCTCTTCTTTATTTTTTCGATAATCTCATTCCATTGATTACTCTTAATTCTGTTGAAGCCGATAGGAACTCCTAGATACTTGAAAGTGGCATTAGTCTTACTTTGACAACCCAATATTCTCTCTATCTCTTTGACTTCTCTATTATTTTTGCTAGAAAAATGAATAGTAGACTTGCTGAAGTTTATCTTGTTTCCTGTTGCTTCTTGATAAGTTTTGAGAGCCTTTTTTATTCTTATTGCAGTTGCTTTAGTGGATTTACTCAATAGGATCAGGTCATCTACAAACTAAGCATTATTAATGCTTTGAACCTTCTCATGGATGGGAAGTCTTGGAAGCTTTTTTATACCTCTTTGTTGTTCTAGAAGATGAGATAAACCTTATGTAGCCAGAATGAATAAATATGGGGAGAGGGGACAACCTTGTCTAACTCCTCTAGAAGCCTGGAAGAAGGAGGTGGGTCTGCCATTAAGCAGGGGAGCAATCCAAGGCCTTGAAATACAAGCAACTATCCATTTTTTGAATTATTCATGGAATCCCATCTTGATAAGAGTTTTCAAGATCATGTCATGGTCTATTCGGTCAAAAGCACTTGTCATATCTACTTTGAGGGCCATATCATTAGATTTATCCTTCCTGCTAGAGTGCATAGCTTCTTGAACTAATATTATACCTTCATAAATCCTTCGCCCTTTCATGAACCCTGATTGGTTGGGAGAAATAATTGAATCTAGCAATGGAAGCATTATGTTTTTAATGATTTTGGAAATTATTTTGTATGAAGTATTACAAAGCAAAATTGGCCTGAATATTTGCAATGAATGGGCATGCTTTTCTTTAGGAATCAAGGCCAAAAAAGTGGAGTTGATTCCCCCATGTATTTGTTGTTTAGTTCTGCTTTCTTCAACCATCTCTAGAAGATCCTTCTTTATTATGTGCCAGAAATCCTAATAAAAATTTACATTAAATCCATCGGGCCTTGGGGCTTTATCACGTTGCATGGAAAAGACCACTCCTTTGAGCTCCTCCATGGTGATAGGTTGGATCAAATGTTCATTGTCCTCTTGCTTCAGAGAACTAGGAATGAGATCAATAAGAGCTTGTTGGTTGTTTGCTTTAATTTCTCCATCTTTGCTCAATAGATTTTTGAAGAAATCAAGAATATGTTCTTTCATTTGTTGTACATTGCTTGATATTGTCCCATATTCCATTTTTAGCTTTGTTATTGTGTTGTACATATTTCTTTGTTGCACTTTCTTATGAAAGAATTTGGTGTTTTTGTCACCATCTTTAAGCCAAATCATTCTAGATTTTATTCTCCAATTGTTTTCTTCTTCTCTTTCCATCTTCAAAATTTGGGTAGTGAGTTCTTTTTGTTCTTGAATGAGACTCTCCTCTCCTCCTCTAATTTCCATTGCAGTTTGAACCTCATTAAGTTTTGCTTTCAGTATGGAGTAAGGAGTATCCTTGGCTTTGTTTTTTATCCATTTTCTGATCTGTTGCTTTAAATATTGTATATTTTTTACCCACTTTTGGGCATAAGTGCCATTTTCCTAGCTTTCCTCCCATACATGTTGAACTAACTCTTTAAAATCAGCCTCCATCAACCAAACAAATTTATATTTGAAGGGGATGGGGCCCCAATTGGCTTGTTGTTCGAACCCCAAAAGCACTGGTCTATGGTCGGAATGACCATTAGACAAAATTTCTTGAGAAATTTTGATCCTATGATCTAATAGACTATCATCAACAAGGAATCGGTCCAATATTTCAGCAATAAAGTTGGAGCCAAATATTTTGTTAGTCCAGGTGAATTTACCCCTTGTCAGTTGTACATCCATAAGATTGTGTTGTTGCATGAGATCTTCTACAAGTTCTCTATTTGGGTCTCTTATGTAGACCCCCTTTTTTCTATGGGTTTCAAAACTAGGTTGAAGTCTCCTCCAATTACCCAGTTTTCTTGCTTTGAGTTGGAATACACATTAAGCAACGCCCTCCAACACCAGCTTTTTTCAACTAGGTTGTTAGGAGCATAGATGTTGGTGATGGTGTAAACTTGACCAGAAGGGGTTTTAAGCACTATTTTAAGCCAATGTTAAGTGGCATCTACCAAAATTAAATCTTAATCTATTTTCTAGGCTATTAAAATTCCTCCCAATATCCCTTTAGTTGTTATGGCTAAATGTCTGCTTGAGGGCCAACAAAAACCCATTGTTCTATTGATTCTTTCTAGATCCAGTTTGGTTTCTTGGATCAACAACACATCTGGTTTTTCTTGAATGATCAAGTTTTTAACTCCTAATTTCTTGTTTTCATGTCCTAACCCTCTAATATTCCAGGTGATGAATTTCATCATTAACAAGGATAAAGGGCGGGACAAGAAATTACCTCTTCTTGGAAGTTTTCTTTGAAGTCATCTTTATTGAGTCCTCTATTGTGGTTTGCTTCCCTTTTGCTACACTTTTTGAGGCTTCTCTATCTCTGAGTTCTGCATTTGAAGTTCTTCCTACTCTTGATTTGGTTTTGGCCTTTGGAGAAGTGAAGTTGTTCTCATTTTCTAGGATATTTGCTTCCTGTTCTGGCAAAGGGATTTCTGAAGCTCTTTCTTCTCTTTCTTCCCCTTCTTCCAAACTTGAATGCGTTGATTCCTCTTCTCCTTGTTCTTCTTCTGGGATTGCCATGTTTAGCAAGGGGTCCTATTGGAGGAGCTCGTCGAGATGCTTAGAGGTGGCTATTGTTGTTTCCTCCAAATATTCATCCAAAAGACTGAACTTGTTCTGAACTTGCATTTTCTCCTTAGGGATTTGTTTTTTTGGAACATAAACATTCTTCCCTCTTTTCCTTTGAACTTTAGTAAAGTCATCTTGTTGCTGGACTTGAGCCATAGGCTTTGTAGGGCAGTCCCTCTAGAAGTGCCCGTATTCATGACATTTAGAACACTTGAATGGAATCTGATCATAGTCTAACTTTTGTGTATGTTGCAACCCTTTGTATGAAAGTGTAATGGCTTCTGGTAGCCCTTCTACTAGATCCACTTTGACACATATTCTGGCCATCATGAAGTTTTGATCTTTTGGCTCCGCTTTCATTCTATAGATGCCAATCTTATTTCCAATAGCCTTCAGTGTTTCTTCCTTCCAGAAATGCAGTGGGAGAAAAGGGAGATGAACCCATACTGGAACTTTGGAAGGAGTCTCTTCCAAGGGGTCAAAGAGAGGATTCCACATGTTCATGTAAAGCCCACAATGACCCATAAACTAGGGGCCAGATCTGAAAATCAAAATTTTCTCCTCCTTAGAGGTGAAAATGGCCACAAAGAAGCCTCTTCCACATAGTTTGATTTCTATTCCTCCTCTTACCAATGTTCTCCATTCTTTTTTTTGGTAAGCTGGATTTTGAATTACTTAGAGGGTTTTTTGAGAGGATCCCAAAACCTTATAACATCGCAGGCCATAACCCTGGCATATACAAAAAGCCTCATGGGCTGGAGCAACACAAAAACCTTGCTTGACACTTACCAAAATATAGAAACAGATGCCCATATGGCTACATACAAGATTATCCCTAACGGGAGGTAGACATAGTTTAAAACCTAAAAAACCAAAACCGGTTACAACCCACACATCCATCATCAACAAAACAAGAAACTCCGGGGAACCTCCATCAGGCTTCAGTTTCCTCCTGGTCGTCCTGGGCCTGGCGCCCCTTGTAACGCTTCAGAGCTCTGACAATCGCATTGGTGGAGGCCAGAATGTTAGCTGCCATGTCCTCCAGGAACTGAGCCAATCTTACCAACCTCCGCTTTGGATATGCGCCAAGATGACAAGGAGACAGGTGGCATGGTAGAAGCAAAGCCACCGAGGATCGCCGCCGACCTCCTCCTAGGTGGTTCCATGAAAACTGTCTTGGTTTGCGGCTCTCACCACGTCCGTCGGGAAGCTCTGACGCCATACGACGAGACACGTGGAAAAAAACCTTTGTTTGCCATGTGGTCTGCCAGACCATTGCCCTCCCTGAAAGTATGTCGAATCTGGACTGAGGAATGCTGAAGAAGGAGGTTCCTTGCCTCAGAAATGATGTTGAACACCTTCCAGGATGGGGTCTTGGAGTTAAGCAAGTAGTTGGTAATGTTCATCGAATCCCCTTCAACCAACAGAGGACGGGGATCCTCCGAGATGAGCTCGAGACCCCTCAGGACCCCTCTGGCTTCTGCGACGTGATTTGATTGGATCCCTAGATTTTCATAGTAAGCGAGGACGAGCTTCCCATTATGGTCTCTGACGACACCACCTGCTGCTGCTGGACCTGGGTTGCCTCTGGCCGCTCCATCAAAGTTTAGCTTTATCCAACCATGGGGGGGCCTGATCCACCTGGTCTTTTTTCTGGATAGAGTCGGGTCCGCTAGGCTAGGATCCCCGTCAAGCTTCAGAGTCATGAAAATTTCCTCCTCGAGGCCAAACTTTGGGATTGGGCTGGAGAGGATCTTGGAGTTCTCAATGGCAAAGGCCAGGGCTCTGTGGGCAATAGAGGGAGGGTCTCTAGGGGAGTTTCCAAACACCCTACCATTTCGCTCCAACCAGATCTGCCAAATGAAATGGTGGAAACAGGCATTCAACAGGAAACGGAGTTTCGGGTTCCGAAAAGGACTGGGCCATTGAAAGAAAGCTTCCTTAATTGTCTTGGGAGGACTCCACTGAATATGAAAAGTGGAAAGGATGACTCCAATGACGGAATTGGTGAAAGAGCAGTGCAGGAAAAGGTGGTCAGAAGACTCACAGGTTGACATGCACATGTAACACCTATTTGGGAAAGCAAAGCCCCTTTTATGGAGGTTATCAATAGTGAGGGCTTTATTCTAAAAAGTGATCCAAGAGAAAAAATTTACCTTGGGGATCAAGTATTTCCGCCAAACCAGGTTGCAAGGAAACTCCACCCTTGGTCCGCTACACAGAAGATTGTAAGCTGACTTGACCGAGAAGGTGCCACTATCTGTTCCTCTCCAAATCCTGCGATCAACTCTCCTTCGGGAAGGGATGGTGACCCCCTTTAGGAGAGAGGATAGCACAGCAACCTCCTCGTCACACCCATCCACTTCGTTAATCGACCAATGTGGGTATCCATTCCTCCAAACAATGAAGTCGGCCACCTTCTGATCACAGTTGGGGTCCACCACGGATCTGAGGCGACCCAACTCGGTACGCTGACACAGAGGATCCTCCTCAAGCCACCTGTCCTTCCAAAAGTTTATCTTCTGCCCATCGCCCAAGATCCATCTAGTTCCATCCGCAACCAAGTGTCGCGAATGGATGACAACCTTCCAGAAAGTCGATCCACCCATGGGAATGCCTTCATCGAGGATAGAAAGGTTGGAGAGGTATTTCTTTTTTACTATTCTAACCCACTCAGCTGAATCATTGGAGATGATCCTCCAGGCATGTTTGGCCACCAAAGCAAGGTTCATCAAGCCCATTCTCCTTAGGCCTAGTCCCCCCTGGTCCTTGCTTTTGCAAACCTTTTCCCAAGCTACTAGGGAAATTCTGCCCTTGTCCTCATTGCCTGACCACAGAAAGGTCCTTTGGATCTGCTCGATCTTGCGAAGGGCCGAAGCTGGGAGCCTGAACACCGACATAAAATAGGTCGGGATCCCCTGAAGGCACGCCTTGGTAAGGGTGGCTTTACCTGCTTGGGAAAGAAACTTACCTTTCCAGGTAGCTAATTTTTTATGGATGCGCTCTAAGACCATATTCCACAAACTCTCCTTGGCCCGACCACAGAATAGGGGAAGACCAAGGTATGTGGTAGGAAGGGAGTCGATGGAGCACCCGAGGATCCTGGCTAACTGGTTCTGCCGTCTTACCGGGGTGTTGAGGAAGAAAAGCTTACTTTTGATGAAATTCACTTTCTGACCCGCAACACGCTCATAGAGGAACATGATCCTTTTGATGTATCTAGCCTGGGCTACTGAGGCATAAGTAGACAACAGAGTGTCATCCATGAACTGTTGATGGGTGATCGCTTCAATCCCAGAAGCGGGAATAATGCCAGTCACCTTATTCCTCCGAAGCGCCTCCTTAAGTGCTCTGCCTAGTACTTCTGCCAGGATAATAAAGAGGATGGGCGACAGGGGATCTCCTTGGCGAAGCCCTCTAGTACTTTGGAAGAACCCGACAGGGGAACCATTGACCAACACAGAGAAGCAAGGGGTGGAGATGCAGCTTCGAACAAGGTCAATCCAAAGAGGGTGAAAGCCAAACTTGGAAAGGACTGCACAGAGGAAGCTTCTGTCAACTCTGTCAAAAGCCTTGTTCATGTCGAGTTTGAGGAAAAGGGCTGCCTTCTTAGCCATAGAAGCAGAGTGGAGGGTCTCATGAATCGTGATGACCCCGTCCAAGATGTTCCTGCCTTTCACCGAACTGCCCTGGCATGGGTCAATGAGGAGGGGGAGGATGGGCTTTAACCTATTGGCCATGGTCTTGGTTAGAACTTTGTAGACAACATTATAGAGGCTTATGGGCCTGAAGTCAGAAAAGGTTCTACAAGCAGATGATTTCGGAATCAAAGCCAGGAAAGTGGAATTTAGCCCATGGTGAACAGTTCTGGAAAACTGGATTTCCCTTATGGCAGCACAGACGTCCTCTCCAACGATGTCCCATACTGTTTGAAAAAAGCGAGGGGGAAAACCATCAGGACCCGGGGCCTTATCAGGTTGCATGGAGAAAAGGGCTTCCTTAATCTCGTCCGAGGAGAAAGGTTCCATGAGCTTTTGATTAGCCTCCTGGGTGACTCTGCATGGGATGTTAGCCAGGAGCTCGACTTGGGCCTGCTGGTCACTTTCAGGAAGAGCTCCCAGTAAGTCCTAAAAGAAAGCCACTGCTTCGGCTCTTATCTCCACTAAGTCCTTGGTCGAGGATCCGTCGCTGCGAATGATCTCTCTAATTTTATTGGATCCTCTATGCCGCATGGTCGAAGCATGGAAGAAGCTGGTATTGGAGTCACCCTCCTTTAGCCATAAGTCCCTGGATTTTTGCCTCCAGAAGGTCTCTTCCCTGGCTAGGATGTTATGATAGTCTGCTAGGAGGATCTTCTCTTCATTTTTGATGGTTGCGCTGTGGTCCCCATTTTCCATTCTCTTTTCTATCTCTTGCAGCCTTTCTGAGATGGATTTTTTGCATTCAAAAATGTTGCCAAAGACCTCTTTGTTCCAGATTTTGAGATTTTCCTTGACTATCTTGATCTTTTGGGCTAACTGCATCGAGGCTGATCCTCCAACCTTCTGTTTCCACCAAGAAGCAACTTGCCCTTTAAAATCCTTATGTTGAATCCACATGGACTCGAACCTAAAAGGAGTTTTGAAAGAGGGAGCTTTCCCGGATTCGAGGATGATGGGGTTGTGGTCCGACCCGATTCTAGGCAAGGCGAGCAGGGTTGCATCGCCTAGGAAAGGAATGGCTTCTTGAGAGATGAAGAATCTGTCTAGCTTAACCTGGATAAGCCCACTGCCCACCCTCCTGTTGCTCCAAGTGAAGGAGGATCCCTTGAGCTTAATGTCCATGAGCTCGTTGTTGTTGACAAAGTTTTTGAAGTCCTCCATACTTTTGCTGCACAAGTCAGAACCTCCTTTCTTCTCTGACGGGTGCAAGGGGCAGTTGAAATCTCCACCGAGGATCCAAGGTATAGTCCTGAAGTTGCTTCTCATCTGAGTAATGGTTTCCCATATCTCAGCTCGCTCTACAGGAGAGTTAGGGGCATAAATGTTGGACAGGATCCATGAATGATTGTTGGTCTTTGAGTGAAAAAGAATGTTGAGGATTCTATTTGAGGAAGACAGAAGCTTCCCTTCCACTAGGGTCGGATCCCATAGGCACATGAGCCCTCCCGATGTGCCTTGAGCAGGGCTAAACAGGGTTTCCCCTTTGCTCCAAATGACTTTGGCAGCCTTCCTTGATGAGAACTCATCGTTTTTGGTTTCCTGGAGAATGAAAATAGAAGGGTTCATCCTTTTTTTGAGGTCAGCAACCATCCTCTGCTTGGCTGTGCTGTTTAGGCCTCTCACGTTCCATGAGATGACCTTCATTTCAATAATTTAGGGTTTTTCTTGCCTCCCTTCACCAGCTGGAAGGGGGGTTTGGTGCCTTGTTTTTCATCCTTCTGTGTGTCAGAATCATCTGAGAACAACGTTAGTTGAGTCCCATTTGCCACATCCTCCATCGTTTCTTTGTTCCGTTGGTCATTACCAGAGGGTCTTCCTCTCTTCCGTTCACTACCGTAGTCAATAGCCTACTTTTTGCTTCTGGTGTTCCTAGGGCTGATCCGCCCCGATAGGGAAGGCCCTCCTTCGCCTTTATCCCACCGAGGTGGGGATTTCCTGTTACTTTTCAGATATTCTTCCATGAAGGATTGCGAAACACCAGGTTCGGGGAAAAACTATACCTAGGAAACCGAGCCCTCTGCTCGAAGACTGCCTTGCGATGAGGGTTTTGAAGGAGCCTCTTGCTGGTTTTGACTTGGTGAGGGAGCTTCTGCATGCGCGTATTCCTGCTCAGGATTGTTATCAGGTTCCTCACGGTCCATAGAGGGTGGGAGATGATCCTCCCTCTGTTCAACTTCAGCTTCGCCTTGAGAAGGAGTCTTGGCTTGGTCATAGGATCGGTGGGCAGGGTTGTGCAAAATGAGTTATGGCTGAGACTTTTTGTTGCTGGCCCCAGGACCCTGGTTCCTCTGGTTTCCTCTCTTAGCCTCTTCTTCCCGTTGCTTTTGAGTCCTCAGATTTGGGCATTGGGGCTGGAGATGCCCCTGAGTACGACAATGAGTGCAAAAGGCAGGTTTATTTTCGTACTCAATAGGTTGCCTTTTGATTAGGGTTTTCCCTCTGAATAGGTTGATGAAAGTGGGGAGCTCAGCTTCTAAGCTAGCAGATAACACGGAACCGAGCATGTACCATCCTGGACCTGACCTTGGTGGAGGAATCAAAAGCCACTAACTCCCCAATGGACCGAGCAATCCCTCTGATTACATTCTCATGCCAACATTGAAAGGGGAGGTTTGGAAGTCTCACCCACAATGGAGCGACATTTATGTTTTGGGTCTCAGGATTAAAGTCCTCCCCCCATTTCCTGAGAAAGAGGCTCCTGCGCCCTAGGAACCACGACCCTCCGACCAAGATGTTGCAAAAGTTCGTCTGGTTGTTAAGCCGGATAGCAAAGAAACCTCGGGACAGGGCCACAATCTCCATGTTGCCACTGGTTTTCCACTTGGAGGAAGCCCATCTGCGGATAGTGTCCATATCCGGGCGTCCCCCCAAGAACTTCCCAATCAGCGTGAACTTCTCCATCTCCATATAGCTTTCCATCAAGTCTTCGGGAATGACCAGATCCTCCCCTGAGGGGTGGAGCTCCTGGGTGGAGGAATGTGGTAGGACGCCTGAACCCAGAACCTAGGCATAGGATCCCTTACGGGTCTGATGGGGGCCTTCCTTGTCAGGGGGATCCTTCCCGCTACTGCCCATCCCATCGGTCTGAGCACCCGCCGCATCAGGACCGGATCCTTCGCTGCTGTCAGAGCTGGTCCCCCCGAAACCTTGCCCGTTCGTCCATCCTCCCTCCTCTCGCCTGCTTTCGCTCTGCTACCATCCTCCACTCGCTCGCCCGTCTTCTCTCCTTTCCCGTCACTCATTCTCTCCTCGTCTTTGTGCCCAATATGTGAACAATGTTCTCCATTCTTTATCAATGCATCATTTGATAGTTTTGCATGTAGGCTATGAACTAGTAAATCTGCAGATCAAAGCCAATGCCGATAGTCCATAAATTTCTTCTTCGATAGCTTCGTTAGTTATCTCTAAGGTGGGAACTTCTTCCCACCTTTTCACCATTTTCAAATCGTCCCTTGTTTTTAAGGATTTTTTTGCCTCAGCTTTCACTAAAAGGACGTCAATGGACCTAGATGGAACGAAACCATTTTTTCTTGTGAGGGCTTCTTTGAAAAAAGTTATGACTATCGAGAGGAGCAATTAGCAAAAAAAAGAGATCCCTAATGGTTATTGAAAAAAAAAACAAGCAACGAGCAGAAAACTTACAATGACTTTTCAAATAACTTTAGTATAAAAAAACTTCCAAAATTTGTAACAATAACTACACTCTACACTTTATTTTAAAAAAAACTTCAACAAATCAAAATATTTAAAAAATTATTAAGACACAAACTTTTAAGTTTAAACATATTAAGAAATAAGTAACATCTTTTATTTAAGACATATTAAATTTTAAACTTTAAAGCATATTAAATTTTAAACATGCTAGTTTAAGTAAAATGTTCAAATATAAAATCAAAATAAAACAAAGTTTATTTATTTAATTATTATTTTTTATTGAAAAACAAAGTTTAGTTTTATTTTGCATTGCATTGAGTTTAACCATGTATAAAACCTAATACATTTGTGTTATATAAAAAATCCCGCCCTGTCTACTCTAAAGACTCTTCAAATAATCTTAACATAAAAGAACCTCCAAAATGTCACTAATAGACACTTAAAAAAAATTAGATATGACTTCGAAAAATCCAAAATATTTAGAAGGATTGTCAGGGCGCAGGCGTTTATAAGATTTTTTTGGTTGCAGGCGAGACGGGAATGTTGGATGTAGGGTATGATTATAAATATTTAAGTATAAGGGTTAGCCATTTCAGATTTTATATTGTTGTTATTATAAATTTTATTTTTTAAGTTGTTTATATTTATATTATCTTTAGTTATTGTTAAGTACAGGATTCAAATCACGTAATCATATCTCCTCGTTCCTGTTATACTAGCTACTGAGAATGTATGAGGGGAACTTTCGTACCGTTCTGGTTCAAATGACATGGCCATATCACCTCGCTCCAAAGAAACTTTTGTGCTGTTCTGGTTCAAATCATATGATCATATCACCTCATCCGAGGGCAACTTTCGTATTGTTCTGGTTCAAATCACATGGCCATATCACCTGGCCTTGTTGTACTAGCTACTGTGAATGTATGAGGGGAACTGTATGAGGGGAACTTTCCTACTGTTCTGTATCACACAACTACCTTTTTAAGATTTAAACCTTCTTCAAGCATTCAATCCCACTAGCAACCTATGTTATTATCGATGTTGATGCTGATCACTAACTCTCGTCTTTTCTGAAAGTTTTTAAACAAGAACTTCAATATCGGAGTATCCAACTACGCCGAGCTAGATGAGGGGGACTCATCTCACCAAAATCTACCATAACGCACGTTTGGTTGAAAAATTCTAAATTTTGAACTAAGAGAGTTCACGGCATAAGGAAGTTCGAACTATATATATTGACAGAGAGTGGAAAAACAAACATTCTGAATTTCAATTCGTAATAAATCCGTAATGGCCGAATTATATCTAAATGACTCAATGATACCGAAGCTCAGAGCGGAAAGGGGTTTTCAGGGTAAACTTCTGAATATTCAATTCATCACAGTTGAACAGTTTAGGGTTCAGGGATGGTTGAAACACTTTTGAGTTTATTCGAAGCGATTTTGTAGCAGAATGTGCAGCAGAAAAGCGTGAAGTTATGCTATTTGTTGCGAAGTGTATTTCTGAACGGTGCAGCTTAAAATTACCCTGGTATGGTTGTTGTTTGGAGGTTGAATTACTATATCTGTCTATTGTGATGCAGAAAAACATCGTGAGGGTTTATCAATCTGCTGATAAAGTGTAGCTTTAAATGAAACCTGACGTCTTAGGATGGAGTTTTGGGTGCTTAGGGGTAAGGGCATAGTCCCACGGATTTTATAAAGTAGGTGATCTCATGAAAACAAATTCGACTTTTCAATAGTTTATTTGTAGACTTTGCATGAAACGAGTTTTCTTTCAATCTTTTCTGAAGAAAAGACACAATTTAAATATACTTCCTAACGCTGCTATGAAATAACATTCATGGAACTATACCTGCAATAAGTAAAAAACTTCCTGAATTGTATGAGCGGTGCCTGCCAAGAATTTTGCAGAGCGGTTCCATGGGACCGTGCTTTAAATCAAGGTATGGCTTGGTCGCTTCACGTTTTCGTTGTGCTGAATTTCACAAATTTTAATTTTAAAATTTTAAATTATGTTGAAATTTAACAGGAGCTTTACATGATGTCATCTGGCATATGCGCGGCATTGGGGCGGGGGACTTTGAACCTAGGTTTGTGCATCGGAGCAACAATGCCTGGATGGAGATAATTTTTTTCCCTTCTCTGGGAGAAACAGGTAAAAGTTGTTTTATAATCCATTTGTAAAATTTGCTTCTAATTTGGCTATGCATGGGCAGCAACATGGTGTTTTTTTTGGATTAGAGATCTTTTGTGGTTTCTACGGTGAGAAGCTTTAACTACGCATCGTTGGAGAATTAACATGGATTGGATTTTTATATTAATATGCAAAAGTTGATTTTTGTCTTAAGGCATTTTGTTTTTTTAGAATCTGCCCTTTCGTCCTATTTATATATTAATTTGGGCCTGTATTTTCTCCTCCTTTCTTCACTTTACTCCTTATCCAACATGCGTGCATGCCACCTCTGCGTTTTATTTTCTTTTAAAGGGTTTTTAAACTTATTTAGTTTTTCTGCAGTTTGTTTTCCCGTTATAGAGAATTTAAACTTTATTTACTCCTTTTTTGTCCGGTCAGACTCAGACAATGCGGAATTCATTTAGAAATTTCAATTCCTTCATGCATGCTGGCGTTCATCCGTATGTTTAAAAAATTTTAGTGACGGGCCAAATATACGTCCTCCCAGAGAAAAATTGTCATCCAGAGTGATGAGTGAACAAAGATGGAAATGCATCATAATTATATGGTGCGTCATGATGAAAAACCTAAAATCAATAACTTAAAAAACTTACAGCTACAGCAACAGCAACAGAACCAACCAAACCTTCAGCAGCAGCAACTGCAATACGTGCTTCAAAAGCAGGGAAGTTTTGGAAAAATTGTTAGAGAGAAGCTTTGGTCCGGTATTGCAGAAGCAGGTGGTGGCAGAGGGCGTGGAGGGTATAATTGTGAATCTCAAGGTCATGCGGGAGGGTATAATTGTGCGTCCCAAGGTTGTGTTGTTGGCTATGGAGTTCTAGATCCCAATGCTTTTTCAGAAGCAATGGAGGCTAAACCCGCCAATATTAAATGTAATGCATTTGCAATGGCCTTCCACCCTAGTTCTGGATCATTGGGAAAGGCATCCCACCCTTGTGCAGGATCACTGGGAAAGGCATCCCACCCTAGTGCAAGAACATTGGAAATGACATCCCGCCCTAGTGCAGGAACATTGGCAATGGCATCCAACCCTAGTGCAGGAACATTGGCAATAGAATCCAACCCTAGTGCAGGGGCAACGACAGCCTCCCTTAGCTTCCGTCATGGAACACTCCACATAACACATGCTAACCTTTCTCAGTCACAGCCACCACCTTTCGATGACTTGCAAAATAAAATCCCAGATACAAAATTTCAAGCTTCAAAGGTTCAGGTTCATGTCCTACCGTCTCCATTGCCTATACCATTGCAGTCAAAGCCATTATCACCTGAAAGTGGCAGCATGATTGAGAATAATATGAAAATGCAAAAGCGACAGAAAAGGATGATAAAGAATCGTGAATCTGCAGCCAAGTCAAGAGAAAGAAAACAGGTCCAACTTTTGCTTCTTGTTTATGTCTTTCATTTTTTAAAGATATATATACACACATATATGGAGAATGCGGGAAGAGGTTGAATAGCAGTATCTGTATAGGGACAAATGATATTATGAATAAGGTAATATGCAAATAAAGTAGTTAGCAAGGAGTTTAACACAGTAAGCACCTTTTAGAGTCATGAGGACATCTTGAGGAAGGGGTTGAACTTTGGCAATGCATAGAGTTAGAATCGACACTAATCCAACCTCCAAGTATGCCCTCATGTTCTGTACAAGTTTTGCACCAATGTTAATCTTAACATTCGAGTGGCCATAGGAATAAGGTCAAACGCAAACATAGTACGAATCCAAGCATGCCCTTATGCTCTGTATGAGCTGTGCCCTCTTGTTAACCGTAACTTTTAGTCCAGTGCAATGCGGAGCAATTCTCAATGTTAACATTTAGTCCAGAGCATTGTGGAGCAATGGTAAATGGAATGTGATCTTTAACCTTAACATTTAGTCCAGGGCATTGTGGAGCAATGGTAAATGGAATGCAATTTTATGAGTTTAGCTGAGTTTAAATCTGCACATTATGATAGACACTCTGTGATAAGGGTGCAGTCATTTAAGCATGTTGAATTTTACTCCGCTTGACTCCTTTGTTTTGGTGGACTCTCTTAATAACATACCTTCCAGCTTTGAGCATTTAGGAAGGTCATCAACGATTTAACAGTCTGGAAAAGTGTTTTTTTTTCCTCTAGGTGAATAAACTGCCTGATGACTGTGAGCAACTTGCTTGACACATACATAGTGATGTTATAACATGTGCGTCAAGACTGGGCACACCTGGTGGGTTTGGAAATTGTTATTAAGTTATGCCGATCATACTTCTGATAGAAAACATCATCTGTGAAATTTATTTTATAATGTTAAGGAGATACATGAGCAGTGCAATTTAATAGCAGCATTGAATGACACAAAGCTTGTCGTCACTGGACACTTGACGACAAAAAGAAAGGAAGCTGCTTCACACTCTGAAGGACATTTATGTCAAAGTTCTCTGTATGCCGATTAATATCCACCCTAAATTTGTACAAGCTTTATGAATATACAACATTGTTTCTCATTGTTAGACTATGGGGCTCTTCTTTTTCAGTTTCAAATGTATTTGTGATTGGTTGTACTCTTGAATCCCATCAGTCTAGTTTGATCATTCATGGACATTATTGTAGTTTTTCTTTAAAAGCATTTTAACTGCATTTAGTGGCGCAAACTGATAAATATTCTGTTGAAACAACATAACTAAGTTGTATTACTTTTGTACTTGCATTATAATTTGCTTAAGGGTAATGTAATAGAACATAAGAAGAAAACTGGTTGGATGCAGCTATTCTCTCATAAAAAACTAAAGGCCTCTCGGTCATTTAGAATTTAGGATTGCTCTGATAAGAAGAGGGAGGATGATCCCTTTGTTAATTTCAAGTCAGCATTTTCAAATTCTGATACTCTTCAAAAGCTCAGAACATGAAGTTACAAGTAAATCTTTCCATCAAGAATCTGCATAGACCATGGTATCGAATTGAAGGTTTTTTTTTTGCCAAATAGTTTATATGATTACTTTTTGGCCCATTCTGCCCCACTTTAAGCTTGCAAGCTCAGCAAGTAAAGTGATGTGTAGCCTGCTGCTAGCAATGTTTTTGCACAACTAGTAGTACCATAGATTTAGTGAGCATATCATTCAAAGATCATCAAAAGATGTTAGTAATTGTCAGACATTTTATGTATATGTTTCTTTACTAGGGAGCATTCATTATACAAGTTAATTACAGAGGAAATTTCCTTGCCAGAAGTTCTCTTTCCACCATGAGCAATCAGAGATCCAGTTGCAAAACCATAGTATTTTTTTTATTTGTTTTGAATATCTGATCCACTACTAACTTTTAGTGAAAGGCCTCTTCGAGGAAAGCTTTGAGTATGGTAGGAATGGAATCATAGTTATTTTATATACCATGCAATGCTATAAAATCTACAGTAAACTAACATGCATGAAGATTTTGAATGAGAATCCCGGAAAACATCTAATCTAAAGATGCATTTATGAACTCCTTTTAGAACTATAATATAAGCTACAATCCTTTAGCCCCCTCCACCCTTTTGTTTTTTGTTTAATTGGTTATATGGGATTGAAATGGCCCCCACTCGTATCACATCATCACCACCTAGTGGTACTACAACACTTGACTATTATGCATATATTGTTTGGCAAGAATCGAACCTGGGTCTCCTCCATGAAACTCGAGGAATTTAACCAGTTAAGTTAATGCCATTTGTTTTTTTCCCCTCCACTTTGCAAGAACATGAAATGGTTCTGTTCCCATAATTTCTGTTCATTTCCTGTTGCATATTTTGTTTGATCTGTTCGCTCTTATTATTGGGAATAAAATCTATACTACATTTGGTGCTATTGCTGTAAGTTGTAACAACGTTGAATTGAGGAGGACATGTTGCAAAAGCAACACAATGAGGTGAATGGATGAAGCACAAGGATGTGAAAGACACACATAACAAGGATAAGAACCAATGCAACAGTCTCAATGAATTGCATATCATCAAGATGGAACATGTAGGGACATTAGATGTGAAGATGCTAAAAGTCATGAAGCAAGCACAAAGGCGTAGATTCGTCAAGAGCCCTTTTCGCAAGCGAGAGGAAGTGTGGAAGGTAGACCTTCTAAACAGCCTGCCCTTGGATGAAGACACTTGGATGCTTCTTGGGTGACAGGAGGAGTTCAAAACCCCAACGATTCAACATGTGTGCCCCTTGGAAGGAGGGAAGCGAGATTGTCTAAGACATTATTGTTAATAATTTTAGAAGAAAAAGATCACAAAGGTCTTGATGCAGAAGATTGCGCAATAGAAAGAGGTTGTGTAGACAAAGGGAGTGCTGAGTGTGTTGACGACAAGATTGTTGAAGACAGAGAAGATTGTGATGTTGAAGATGGTGCTATTGACGAAGGTATTGATGGAGTCAATGATGAAGGTTGTGTTGAGGAGAGAGGTGTTGACGAAGATTGTGAAGTTGAGGAAGTTCGTGAAGATAAAGAAGTAGGAGATTGAAAAGAGACCAATACAAGTGTGAGAAGTACAGAGGCATATGGGACAAGAGTATGTTGCATAGTAGAGAAAATCGGAATCGGGTAGTAAATCGGCTGGGGAAAAAATCGGCAAAAAATCGGGGAAAAAAACCGAAGAAAACGATTTTTTTTTTTTAAATTTTTCATGCATATTACAATGAATTAACATTATGCAAATCAAATATTGCAATAAAAGAAACAATTCAAGTCAAGAGACTCAAGACATCATACAAGGCTCAAGCTTTAAGTACACATGAAAGTGACAAAACACATCTTGTATTGGTTATAATATGTAAAGGTACAAATTTACAAGTAACAAGAAGGAAAAATGGGCCTGCATACATAGTTATCAGGCAGCAATATTTACTTAAAAAGAGGACGAAAATAAACCCAAAACCCTAGGCCCTAGACTAGGGTTTAGGGTTTAAACTTCAAGTTCAAAGTTTAAAGTTTCAAATTCAAACACTAACAGCTGAAAAATGGGCTTGCATACATAGTTCCCAGGCAGCAATATTTACTTATTTACTTTAAAAGAGGAGGAAAAACAAAACCCTAGGGCCTAGCCTAGGGTTTAGGGTTAAACTTCAAAGTTTCAAACATTAATAGTTGAAAAATGGGCTTGCATACATAGTTACCAGGCAGCAATATTTACTTAAAAAAAGAAAAAAGAAAAAAAACCCAAAACCCTAAACTAGGGTTTCAGATTTAGGGTTTAAACTTTAAACTTCAAGTTCAAACATTAACAGCTGAAAAATGGGATTGCATAGAAAACCCTAAATTGGCCATAGCTTGAAAAAAAAATTATTTTCCAAAAAAAAAAAAAAAAAAAAAAAATTGCAAATTTTTTCAAAAAATCGGCAAAAAATCGCCGATTCCAATTTTTTGAAAAAATCAGCAAAAAATCGTCAAAAAATCGCCGGACTCGCGATAAGTTGCCGAGTCACTCGTTTCGCGAATGACTCGCGATTAACTTGCGTTTTTTGCGATTTTTTGCCGATTTTCGTAACTATGGTATGTTGCAAAGACTAGCACAAAGGAGTGTGTTTGTGAGTGGCTAGACCTTTGGGAGTCGATGAGAACCTACGAAAGTTTATCCATGTAGAAGTTCACACACCAGAAGTATTCCAAATGAGAGACACTTGGACATTGAATTTGAAAGAGCGATTGAAGATGAAGAGATCAACACAAAAGAGCCTTCAACATTGTTGGGTAGAGTAAGTCAGTTGACGAGTCAACCAACAACAAGACAACCAACAGTCATGGTTGCTATTGCTAGTCAACAGAAGTGCCTGAAATACCATGGCAATGGAAGGAGGATCTCGTCAACCATATAGGACCTTGTGTCACCATTAGAAAGCAAATGATGTGATGAACGAGGCAACATGGATACAATTCTTTCCAACAACCTTGATAGGTGTGGCGATAGATGTTAGAGTAGAAGCATATAGTTATTACATTATTAGGTAGGTATATCTATTTGTTTTAACTACTACCTAAAGAGGACTTTGTTTGTTCGATTAGTTCCAATTGTTACGGACTAATCCGGGTGTATGTTGTACTATTTAATTTGCATATGCTTAATGAAATTATATTCCAACTTTGACATGGTATCAGAGCAGGAGGAGAGCCTCCACTCTGTTTCGTTTGAAACCATTTGGTGGTCGACAATCCTGGCGGGTGGAGACTACGGATCCTAGATCGAACATAGGACATCTCTAACTATGGACGCACTGTAGCCAGCAATACGGATGCACGCCGGACGCACTGCTGCCCCTTGGAACCCCGTACAGGGGAGATATAATTTTTTGCAAAATCGAGGGGGGAAGACTTATAAGGGTGCATTTTTGGCAGTGACCAACACCTTAGTCAAATTATTTTGCAAAATTTTATTGTAAAAGGTGCATTTTCGGCAGAGACCGACAACTTAAGAATGGGTAGATCAAAGAAGAAAAATATCCCAAAACAAACTGATGATGTTGCAAAATCAGTTAAAAGTCCTTACTTTCCACCAGCGATGGAAGGAATGGATTTTTATGAGGATGAAAAATATTCTACACTACGCAGTGGTGTAAAATCCATTCTCAAAGATTTTGAAGATCTTCAGAAGAATGGTGTTCAAATCCCTATAGGCGTCATAAGGGCAGTCTACATATCATTGATTTCTCTTGATATTGCCCAACGTAAAGTGTACAGGGACTTTAGTGAGGAAACAGAGGTCAAACCCCTAATGGTCGATGCTTGTTGTGACACAAGTGACCTTCAGCCCATGGTGGCGGATGCTTGTAGTGACACATGTGACCTTGAGCCCATGATGGCCAATGCTTGTTGTGATACAAGCGACCTCATGCCTATGATGGCAGATATCAGTTGTAGCACAGGTGATCTCATCACAGTAGCAGATTTTGCTTGTGACACTAGTGACTTAAAAACTGAACCTCCTAAAAATGAACTCCATAATCTCATCAATAGCGACAAATGCAATATTGTTAAAAGCATTGATGAAGATGATAAAATTGGGTGTTTTGAAAAACACACCAAAGGATTTGGTTCCAAAATGATGAAGAAAATGGGATTCAATGGTGAGAGATTAGGTAAACAAGAACAAGGCATTAAATCTCCAATAATGCTAAATGTCAGGGCAAAGCATGAAGGCCTTGGCTATACTGGACATGCAAGTACCAGTAATTCTATGTTTGTAAAACCTAAATCTCCTACAACTCCTAAAAAGCATTGTTGCAGTCACTGTGGAAAGACAGGACATGTTGCAGCTAAGTGTTGGAGATTACATCCTTGTGATTCATGTGGATGTACGAATCACTCTTCTTCCAGTTGTTGGTACAAA
The DNA here is from genome assembly GCA_028583015.1 of Wollemia nobilis. Taxonomy (NCBI): domain Eukaryota; kingdom Viridiplantae; phylum Streptophyta; class Pinopsida; order Araucariales; family Araucariaceae; genus Wollemia; species Wollemia nobilis. The sequence continues at coordinate 5,176,828 of JAQPPZ010000989.1, forward strand.
GTGAAAATGGCCAACAAGGTTCATATAGATTGTGGATGGAAAGATTTCACACAATGGACCATGATGAAAGAAATGTTGTATGGCTTCTACCAAAAAGGTAAAACCTATGGTAGACCCCGAGGCAAATCCAGTGACAGACCGAGTGGCAGTCCCAGAGATAATGACCCAGAGACAGACCTAAAGACAGACCCAGAGACAAAGTTCCAGAGGCGGATCTACAGGCAGATCCGAGGCGATAATCCGGAGGCGATTCATAGGCAGATCCCGAGATAGACCCAGAGGTACAATTCCAGAGGTATGCTTAGAGCCAGAGCCAGAGCCATGAGCCAGAGCCAAAGCCAAAGACAAAGCACAAGCCATCATTCTTTCATTTCTCTTCTTCTTCTTCATTGTATTGGGGCAGTTATATACTTTACCCAAATATTGTTGTATGGGGGGATGTTAGCATAGCTAGTATTACCCAAATAATGTAATAAGGGGGGATGTTAGAGTATAAGCATATAGTTATTACATTATTAGGTAGGTATATCTATTTGTTTTAACTACTACCTAAAGAGGACTTTGTTTGTTCGATTAGTTCCGATTGTTACGGACTAATCCGGGTGTATGTTGTACTATTTAATTTGCATATGCTTAATGAAATAATATATTCCAACTCTGACAATAGATTGGAATTTACAATTTGGCAAATTTGTACAACATTTGGCAAGAGTTAAAAGAATATTTTTAAAAAGAATTTTGCCTACTATGCAATGATAGCGAGATCATTGTGGAACTATATAACACCAAGCAAAAAAAAGAGGACTTCAAGTCCTATAAATGTTGCTTGAAGGAATTGATTGACAAGATGGAAGTCGAACCAATAGACAGGTTGAAGAAGTGATGGTTCTTGGATGGTCTTCGTCCAAGGCTGCTAAAGAAAATGAAGGGGGTTTCATCGACATTGTACCAAGAGATAGGTGATAGATCTCTCAATTTGGAGAGTGAGACGAAGACGTTGGGTGGATAGAGTTGGAATAAGAGTGACTCTAGTAGTGACAATGATGACAAGAAGATGAGGTCATTGATCAGAGCACTCCAAAAGGATATGATGCACATGATGCGTGATGTGTGCGAAATCAAGGAAAATAAGATGGAGAATTGTGAAATTTGGTGTGTAGAATGCTGGACAGAGGGACATGGAAGTGCCAGTTTTCCAAAACAAAGCTCCTGCTATTGCGAGATTAATGGTCACTCGATGGCGAGGTGCTCGTTTAATGTTGAGAGCAAGAAGCATCAGACATTAGCACTCCAAAAGGAAGTAGAGGAGTACCATACCACTTCGAAGAATAGTGGCGGTGCTACCAATGGGGGTTACAAAAGTAGTGCTAGGGAGATAGAGACAACAACCAACAAGGTGCAAGAAGTGGAGGATGTATTTTGTATGATATGGCAGGGAGGCCTATCGTACAATGTCACAAGTGCTAAAAGTTGGGACACTTTGCACAAAACTGCACCAATGCTACCAAGCATAGTGGCCATGTAATGTGTAGATTGTTATGGTACCTAGAGATAGGTATATTGGGATATGATATTATATTGTATATGAGTGTTATGGATAGTTGGCATGGGCCACACATAACCCAAGGTTTATTGTATTGGAATTATATATTGTAATAATGAGTTGGATAAGGGTTTGGTAGTCATATAGGGTTAGGGCTATACCCTCCCAAATGTAGCATTAGATGATGGGTATATAAAAAAGGGATATTGTCATTGTAATAATCATTTATACTTGTAATCTTTAGTCGCCTATGGTGCGTGTAAGAGACTTTGCCCTCTCTATGATACTTTTCCTCTTTAAGTGGCACTCCTATATTGTGAGATCTTATGGAGTTATTCATTCCTTAAAGGAGTATTATTGGTGTTGCCCTACCTTAAAGGTATTATCTCTTTGTATCTTGTGTGGATTATTGCATTGTGGAATATTACTTTGTGATTGGTTGTTTTGACACTTTGTTTGCAAATGCACCAATGTTGCCAAGCCTAGTGGCCAAGTGTTGTGTAGATTGTATGGTACCTAGGGATAGGTATATTAAGTTATGATGTTATATTGTGTATGGGTGTTATGGATAGTTGGCATGGGCTACACATAACCCAAGGTTTATTGTATTGAAATAATATATTGTAATAATGAGTTGGATAAGGGTTTAGTAGTCGGTTAGGGTTAGGGTTATACCCTCCCCAAAGTAGCATTAGATGATGGGTATATAAAGAAGGGATATTATCATTGTGATCATCATTCATACTTGTAATTTCCTATCGCCTTTAGTGTGCATAAGAGACTGTTGCCACATTTTGCTAAGGGGTGAAAATTTTCAAAATTTTGAAGATTGCTGCCTTTCTCAGATCAGACCCTCCTCTTTCTCCTTCCCGAGCCTCCAGTCCAGGAAATCTCCAGATTTACAGTGTTTACGTTTTGGTTTCTCAGTCTCCATTGTTTCAGTTTCAATTTCGAAGTGTTCAGCAAGCTCTGGCAAAGTTTGGGGAAAACCCAAAATTTTTCTAAGGCAGGGGCACTCCCTTGGTCGCTCCCTCTTTGAGCGACTTTGGGAGTCGCTCTATTTTTCGGCGATTCCCAGCTTTGTCTCTACCTTCGGTGACCGACGACGACTCCAAGCAGTGACGCGCGATGGATGGAGAAAAATGAAAAATTGACAAGTGTTGTCTTCCCGCGAGTCGCTCCATTCTGGAGCAAATCTCGTCCTCGCCAGCCTCCTCCAGCGACCCTCTGCAACAACAAGGGAAAGCATGAAAAAATTCTAAGGCATGAGCTGTTGCCAGAGATAGCTCCATTTTGGAGCGACTCCCGTCGTCGCCTCAGTGTTGGTCGACGCCGGACGCTCCATGCGGCGGCGACTCCGGTCAACAGGGGAGAAAAAAATTGAAAAATATTCTAAGTGTTGGTCGACGCTGGTCGCTCTGTGCAACGGCGACTCCCGTTGTCTCCCAACTTTGGTAGCGAAGCCTGTCGTCGCTCTTTTTTTTAGCGACCGCCAACAAGTGCAAAGTTTAAAGGTTGACCTAGGTCGCTCCATTTTGGAGCGACCCCTGTCGTTGTCGCTCTATCCCAGTGATTGCGGGCGAGGGGTTCTAAAAAGTTCCAAGGCATTTAGGTGCATGTTGATGCCGGTCGCTCAGTTGTTGAGCGACTCCCGTCGTTGCTTCTGTTTCCTGGCGACGCCCGTCGTTCCCCCCATTCAGCAACCGCGAGCAGAAAAGGACGAGTGTTCCACCCCATAAGCGGTATTGAAGTAATGGTTTTCGCTTTAGTGTTGTCGAATCTGAACGCTTGGCGACTCTATTGAACCTGAATGCTTTCCAAGTCTCGAAGACCGGTCCAAGATTTCAAGCCCTTCATGCATACAAGATGGAGAGTTAGACACACGCAGGAAGACCCTGAGTTCTACGAGCTTGATATCACCGCCTTCGGAGAACGCCCCAGGCTAGTTGGATCCAGTATCCCTCTAGGCAAAGCATCTTCGCAGGAAGCCGTGGTTGATGAGCAAGGTCCAACTTCCGATAGTACTGACAATTATCCTCCCAATCCTCCGAACTCTTCGGACCATCAGGCCGATACGGTGCAACCTGATTTGCAATTAGCTGTTTCTGGGATACTTGTTCAGCACAATCCGAATGCGAACATGGCGAACGTCCCACCAAATCAGAATCAGTAGTAGAATCAGCAGCAGAATCAACATCAAAATCAACATCAAAATCAACCACCGGCTGCCCCGCCTCCTCCTGAGTTATTTCCAGCCTGGAATTCTACTAGACCTCTCAATCTAACCGGGCAAGCCGCTGTTCCAGCTGCAGTCTTGAAGGCCATACCCACATACGATGGTACTGGGAAGACAACATACGAGCACATCCAGGACATCGTGGCCCTAGCCGCGCTTTACAACATCACCGATGAAAGTGTCATGGTCCGACTGTTGGCTCTGTCTCTGCGCGAAAAGCTCCTGTATTGGTATAGATCCTTGCCGACTGGCGCTATCACCGGGTGGGGTCAATTTGCGGGGCAACTGGTGAAAGGTGTAACAACCCTCCCCAATCTGGCCAAAATGTTTTTAATTTTTTTTGCAAATATGTATTTTTTTTGTATTTTTTCAAATTAATAAAAACTCAGATAAATGCTAAATCAGTCCACTTGCAACTCTCACAACTTTGTAACTATGCAACCAAATCAAACGAAACTTGAGGTGCAGATTTTACATTTGTAATGCTAGAAACCCAGTGAAGGAATCGAGGAAATACACAAATACCACAAAGATATATCGATTTGGAATTTTCAGTCTGTATAATTTGATCAGAAATCTGTACATAACACTTATTCACTTAGCTCCAGAAATGCAACTTTCTTCACCCACGAAATGATGTACTAGTAGCTCGCAATCCTTGGGCACCAATGAAGGAGGAGATTGATGATAAGAATACCAAAATGATATTAATTAATCAACTATAATATTTCATAATCAAGTGTTTAAATAACACTTGATTAACCTTACAATAGCCTAGGACTAAAATAGCCCGTAGGTATAGGATCTGTAACCAGATTAGATGCTAACAAATGTTGGTAGAATAGATGCTAATCCTAACCTACTAACCAACGTAGTCAAAATGACTACAATAACTAACTTACTAACCTAGGTAAACAGTGAATAGTAATAACCTAGTAGTAAAAGTAAATACTAGTGGTAAAAAGTAACAAGCTGCTTTTTACCATGCAGTAAATAAAATCTACCTAATGTAGGGAAAGGGTAAAATATCCAAATGATGGAATATTTACTCTAACATCCCCCCTTATTACATTATTTGGGTAATACATACATATCCTCCAATACAACAATATTTGGGTAAAGTATATAACTGCCCCAATACAGTGAAAAGGATGTCGATCTGCTGGTTCTTGCTCTATCACAGTACTCTGGCTGCTCCTAAGCAAAAAGTGGGTCATTCCTCACTTTGTCTTCACACCAATGAATGTCCTTATAGTAATCACATCATCCAATCGAATTGCATGGGTAACCAGCTGCTGCAATCACTAAGTGTAGTAGAGTAGATCACTTCATACGAGATTCATTCATTTTACAATATGAATTTGCAAAAGATAAGGTAGCTAAGGTGTCGGTTGCTGCCGAAAATGCACCCTTATAAGTTCCCCCTTCTCGTTGCAAAACATAGTGTATTCAATTTCTGAAGGAAGTGTGACTAAGGTGTCGGTCAAAGCCGAAAATGCACCCTTATAAGCCTTCTTCCCTATTTACAAAAATTGTGAAGAAAAGAAATTTATATCCCCCCTCAATTGCAAAAAGTGTGCAATGCAAGAGTGTTGTGAAGGATTTTACAAATATTGCCTCCTAGACAATTTTACATCACAAAAAGTCGCTCCTCTTGTTACAAGTACTTCAAACACCTAGAATTTGCTATTTATGAAGCCTAAAAGAGGTACAAGCACCCCTTATTGCAATGTCTTCAAACAAAATACTTATGCTATTTATGAAGCCAAAAAGAGGAGAGAGAGAAAATGGTGCTTTTGCCCAAGGGACACATGTGTTTTCCCTCTACAAAACTGTTCTAGCAATTAGCACTCTGTGTGCTCTCTTTGAACTAGAATTAGAATCCGAATGAGACACTTCGCTAGAAAGATGGCTTCTGTGATGTGCCTTTGCCATTTTAGTTTTGCTTGTTTTGAAACCAACACTGAATGGTGTCATGGTTTTCATTTTTACAATTTGTGCAAAACTATGCTTTCTAGGCAATTTTATCAAAAAGTTCACCAAATCATCCTTCCTTATTGTAAGAACTTCAAGCATGATTGCTATTATGAAGTCTAAAAGAAAAGGTATAATTTGTATGACTTCTACTTTTATGATTGCCTTTACAAGTTTTATTTCCCTCTTGTCAAAAATCTGTGTTTTGAAGGATGAAAGGAATTATCCCCCCTTAGTGCAAAGGATTGCAACTTTTTAAGGTTCCTTATTTTCAAAAACTTGTTCTTTCTTTTTGATTACCCTAAAAGAGTACCAAAAGATAATTCACTCAAACAGATATTTAATGGCACCTGCCTTAACACCCTTCAAGAAGGATGAGAAGTTGGAGGAAATTAAGCCAAACAAATAAGAGTGAATTAGGGGTGTTGTTGATTTAGGAGAGAATATCAAGTGAAATTGGCTTTAAATCTGTGCATGGATGGACACAAATCTGTGAAATTTTGAGGTTTGGATGTTCTTGATTATATGACTTATAGTTGCAAAAAGAATGATGCAACAATCAAACAAGAAATGGCCTCAAAATTATTATCACCTAGTTTGCCAATTAAGGTGTCGAGTAAAATCGATAATGCACCTTTTTAAATTTTTGCAACAAAATGTGTGTTTTGTGTTGTGCAAAAAATGATATTTTTATGTCTCCTACTTTGTTTTGCAATTTTGCAAATGAAGTACAATGTTGTCTTCCCCCTTGAATTTTGCAAAATGAACAATTTGAGCACTCCTTCTAAGACAAGTCGACACACGACCCGCGTTTGGAAGGCTTCCAGAACTAGTCGACACACGACTTAGTTTTTATGGGCCCAAGGTTACAATTTCTTCTCAAATTTGCAAAAAAAAAAAAAAATAGATGTGCAATTTTATGTATTATATCCCCTCTTGGAGAAAACAAATGCACACTTTCTCTTTGATTCTTACAAAAATTTCAGTCTCCTTGTTGTCTAATTTGCAAAAAAAAACAAGTGTGATCCTTTCTTGTATGCTAAATTAACAAGGTTTGAGAAGAGTGTAGGGTTTTCTTATTTGCAATAAAAGTAGGTGCTCTTCTATGTCTTATATCCTCCCTTGGAGAAAAACAAAAGCTCCTTTAAATTTGTAAATTGCAAAAAAAATAACCCTCTTTTCTTTAATTTGCAAAATTTAAATAAAAAAATTTATCATATAATTTAATTTAATAAAAAAATAAACTAATGTCTTATATAAAAAAAAATCAAATTAAAAAAAAATGATTTTTTTTAAACATAAGTTATATGTTAATTTATTAAATCAAATATATAAAAAAAACTTTTAAATTTAAATAAAGTTGAAATTAAAGAAAAAAAATTCTTTACCTTGGTTTTATAAGGCAAAATAATGCCTTTTTGACTCCCGTCGGGAGTCGAACCCTTGATTCCCTGCCGAGGGCCTTAGCCCGGCCTGATCAACCGGTCGGGCTAGAGGGCCCGACGTGAAGGGAAGGGAATGATATTCCCTTTCCCTTCTCTCCTCGCGCGGGCGGGGAAAAATATGGGAATTATCCCACATCGCCCGCTCGGGGGATTTTGCGGGGAATAAAAGGGATTTCAAGACCTTAGGTTAGTGAATGCCTTTGGGCAGTCACCCTCGCCCTCCTTTTGGTCGCCGCCACGTTTTGCAGACTGTATGGTAGGGTGACGCGTGGCTGTCCGCCACGTGTCACCTAGTGTCGTGTTCAGTCCAGGTCGAGTCTAGTGGTTGTCCGCCACGTGTCGTCCAGATGTCGCTTCAGGTGGCAGTGCCACGTCAGCGTTCTGTCTCGCGATCCAGTCAGCGTCCAGGACACAACCACGTGTCCAGTCTAGGTTGGTCTGAGTCAGTGCCTCGGGATTTGTGCCCGGGTGTGCGTGGGTCCCTCCGATCGTCGGATCTCAGGGATAGGAGGGCCTCCTGCCCTCGCAGATCCCGAGGTGGTCTGGTCCCGCGCAGTTGTCCAGCTGGGAGGGGGAGGGCGCTCCTGCCCTCTCGGCTCTCCCAAGCTGTTAGGAAGCCATGTGGCTCTGTGGGCCGTGGCTTCCTACGCGGGGGCCGAGGCGACTGCGCCTCAAGGCCTTCGCCCGCGGGGCCGATCGCCCGCTTGGACTGTCGACAATACGTGGCTGTCGACTGCGGGCTACTGCTCCCGCGGAGTCGGTCGATAGCACGTGGCTGTCGACTGCGGGCTCGGTCGATCGACCGCTAGGACGGTCGATCGCCTAGCCTGGGCAGGCTTAGGACGATCGGCACGTCCATGGTGGCCCGCAGGCCCGCCTGCGACTGGCACGTCGATCTGACCTAGCCAGTTGAATCGGGCACGCCTAGGCCCTGGCAGGTCGCTTGGACCTGGCCAGGGATTACCCTCCGTGTCCGTGCTCACAGGAACCAGAGGTGAAAACCTCGCGAATGATACCAATGATGATAAGAATACCAAAATGATATTAATTAATCAACTATAATATTTCATAATCAAGTGTTTAAATAACACTTGATTAACCTTACAATAGCCTAGGACTAAAATAGCCCGTAGGTATAGGATCTGTAACCAGATTAGATGCTAACAAATGTCGGTAGAATAGATGCTAATCCTAACCTACTAACCAACGTAGTCAAAATGACTACAATGACTAACTTACTAACCTAGGTAAACAGTGAATAGTAATAACCTAGTAGTAAAAGTAAATACTAGTGGTAAAAAGTAACAAGCTACTTTTTACCATGCAGTAAATAAAATCTACCTAATGTAGGGAAAGGGTAAAATATCCAAATGATGGAATATTTACTCTAACAGAGATAAGGGGTTTATGGACTGATCTCCCAATTCCCCAAAGATATCACGCTTGGCTGGTAATTGTACGGCCTGTGCTGTACAGCCAGCAATCAACAACTTCGCCCAGCGCCTCTAAAAACACTTTTGTATAATCTTTCGAAGAAACTTTGCAAATCTCTCCACAATCAACACTTGAGCAATGTATGTATGAAATCGCCACCCTAATCCACCAAGGGTAATCTCTCATACCCGAAGAGGATGTCCCTATTGGAGGTTGTCGTCCCCAATAAGCTCGAAACCCTGCAAAGATTCTCTGCAAGCTTCTTCACCAAATGCCAAAGCAAACGTATAAACCTGGATGCCGGAAATGAATGACCAAATCTCCTTTTATAGAGCTCACAAGGGGTCGATGGCTTTTTCGAGGGAAAAGGCAATTTAAAATTTCTTCTAGTAGTTATTTTTCCTCATTATAAATGGCATCCCCTTTTTTCCAATTCTAATAGTCACTTTATAAAATAATTTTAACTTAAGTGACTCTTTAATCCTCCCCCTTTATTATAAAGTCATAACTTAGATAAATTTAAATTATTAATTTAATTTTATATAAGTAATCTTCGGGCATTAAAATTTCTAAGCTTCGCAAACCCAACCTTCCAACTGATCATGGATTTGGATACCCATTTCGACGAACAATCCAAAGGTACCATCCGCTTTGGCCAAAACCCCAGAATTGACTTACTATAAATAGTAAGTCCTATCTCCTTTGCCCAAATAAGCCACAGAAACTGGCAATTGAAATCTGAGAGTGGCCTGATTAAGATCACCATGGGTTCCCACACATCCAATTTAGCCTACGGGAACCCGTGAGTAGGCTAATCACAACTACGAAGCTGACTGGCTAGAAAGGGGACATTACAGTCCGCCCTCCCCAAAATTGCTTGTCCTCAAGCAATTTCAACTCTGGATGCTGTAATACCTCTTCATTCTCCCAAGTCGCATCCTCTGCTGGTAAGTGCTTCCACTTAACTAAATACTCCGTAATCACCTTCCCCCTCAGAGTCCTTTCCCTAAAGTTAATGATGGCCTCGGGTACCAGGATTAATTTCCCTTCCTCATCTAATGGTGGTAACTCTGTGGAAGGAACAACATTCTGCCCAATCGCCTTTTTGAGGCGAGAAACGTGGAAGACATTGTGGATTCTGCTGTCCGCTGGTAGCTCCAACTCATAAGCTACCTCTCCTACCCGTCTGGTTACCCTGAAGGGTCCATAGAATCTCGGCTTCAACTTCTCCTTTCCATTTTCCTTTTGTTGATGAGCTTCTCTGGATACATTATTTGTTCATATTATCTGTTTCCGGAGTCTCAGTATTTCACCTTTTGCAGATGAGAGTTCTTCCTCAAGTTTCTTAGCTTTCTTCAAATAGGCATCCTTTTCCTTACCCAGCCTCATGAGGATTTTGTTTGCATGTTCTGCACCTTCTTGAATTTCTTCAGCTAGTTGTTTCTGTTCTTCCAGAGACTCGTATAATGAAACCTTTTCTGCTGCAAGAGTATCAATTTTAGACTTTGCAATCTCTAACTCTTCCGACAGAGACATTATGCAGTTTCTCATATCCTCCATAGATTTTGTAGCTTCCTCAAAATCTCTTTGAAGCATCCTTTTATCTTCCTTTTCTTCTGATAGAGTTCTCTCAGATTCCTCTAACTTGCTGCTTAAGGCTGCTGCAACTTTTTTTTCATCATTTAAAGCTGCAAATGTAGTTTCAGCTGTCTTATAAACTTGAGATAGTTCTTCCTTAATTATCTCATAGGATGCTGTGGTCTCTTTTAATTCTTATTCAAAAGCAGCAGTTCATTCTTTGATGTATCTAATGCTTTCTTAATTGAAGCTAATTCTGTGGACAGTTTACTTGAGATTTGTTGTTCTTCATGCACCCTTTTCTCCAGAGCAGTGCATATTGCATCTCTCTCATTTTGTAACCTTGCAATTTCTGACTTGAGCTGTGCTTTTACTTGTTGCGAAGTAGCCAAGTCACTTGACAAAGTGGCAACCTGGCTTTTTGAAATTTCTAAGCTTTCAACAGACCTCTGCAGCTCCCCATTCAGGTGCTTCAACTGTGCCTTTTTATCTTCCAATAATGCTTCCAAACTGGATTTGTCTTCTTGTAGTCCAGCAACAATCCCTTTATTTCTGTTGTCTTCTTCATATGCAAGGTCCAGCTTTTCTTTCAGCTGGTTGACCTCTTCTTGCTTTGCAAAAAAGGCTTGCCTAACAGAAGCCAAATCCTTGTCAAACTTACGTTTCATTTGATTAAGTTCTTCTTGCAGCATGACCAGTTTCTCCTCAGTATCCTTTTTTTGTACAACAGCTGTAGCAAGTCTATCATTCAAGTCCTTAAGGGACAACTCTTTTGTATGCAAATCATTTTTTGCATTACCAAGCCACTGCTTAAGTTCTTTGATTTGAGCCTCTGCCTGTAGGAGTGATTTGCTTGTCTGTTCGGCCTTCAAAGAAATATCTAAATAATTCTTTTCTCTTTCCGTTAGAGCAAAATTCAGGCGACTGATCTCCTTTTCTTTTTCCTGGACATTTATATTTGCCAGTTTCACCTTTTCTTCTAATTCATTGAGTGTGCTCCTTTTATCTTCCAATTCTGTTTCTAATGTTGTATTATCTTTTTGAACTTGCATAATTTCGGACTTATATTTTTCCACCTGAGCTTCCAACTCCTGTACTATATTTTTCTCTCTTTCCAGCTGTTTCTCCAAACCTGTTGCCATGCTCTTGGCAGAAATCAGATCCCTTGATAGTACAGCTTGCTCTTCTGCTGCCTTTCTTGCCTCTTTCTGGCTCTCGTCTTGTTCTTGAAGTATTCTTCGTTCTAGATTCTCTCTTAGAGAAGCCATAGCTACTTCCTTTTCTTTTAACTCGGCTGTCACAGCTTCAATTGTTGACTCGGCAGCCACCTGTTCCTTCTGATCCAACCAATACAAAGCACCAAGTATTCCTGACCCCATAATTCCAATTTCATTCAAGAATCCAAAAAGTACACTTCCCTCGGACTTATTCTCATCTTTAAACTCTGCTATTGTGTTTTGCTGCTGAGGTGAAGAAGCTGAATCCAAGAGTTCTGATTTCTGACTTTTAGATGTCTTTGTTAAGTCCTTAACTCTTCTGTTTGGACGGATGTGTCCCATATCCAGCAGCTCCTGTATTGCCTTCTCGATCTCGTCCTTATGCCGTTTATGATGCCTGTAGGGAGTAGTGATAACGGTCTTCGCCCCATCCTCTAGCTCAATGATATGCTCAATGCCCCGCTCTGGAGGTCTCCCTGGAGGTATGTCACTGAAGACCTTGGCATGCTTGGTCAAAATCTTCTGGATCTCTGGATGGTAAGTGTCCTTCTGTGTCTCCACATTTGCTGGCATGATAAGGCACTCTGCTGCCCACTCGACCTCATCATGTCTAAATAACCTCTCCATGCGTTTGAGGGAAACCACTCTCGGACCACCATCAGATATGCCTCTCAATACAACCCTCTTACCTGCTGATTTAAACTTCATTTCCATAGCATGCAGGTTCATTGTGAATTCTCCAAGGGATTGCATCCAATGCATTCCCAAAATCACATGAGTGTCTCCGATGTTAACCACATAAAATTCATCATTGAGCTCGTATTCTCCCAACCTTATCCGCAAATTGGAGATTTTGCGGGTGCACTGGATAGATGAACCATCTGCTACCATAACCCGAAATCCCCCAAACTCCTCTGTCTTGAGTCCTCGCTTATTGACCAGCCCTTCATCAATAAAGTTATGGGTCGCACCTGTGTCAATAAGAGTGATGACTCGTTGTCCTTCTATGATGCCCCGAACCTTGAATGAACTCCCCTTCTGGAAACTGTATAGTTGAGCCATTGTTACATCTTTTTCTGGCTCTCCTCCTGAACTATCATCATCACTTGTGTCCGAATTAGTTTGCTGGTCTGATTTTTCAGATTTGGACTCCTCCACTTCAAAATAATCCTTATGCTCCATTTGCCTTGCCTTAGCCTTTTGTGAGCACTTGTGGGACAAACCCCATGGCTCCCTGCAATGGAAACATAACTTCTTTTTTCTGAGCTCATTAAGCTCATCATCTCCTAATCTTTTTGATTCATGCTTCTGCTGCGGAAGACCTTTGTGCATAATCTTCTTATCTTTGTCACTGCTGCCCTGGAATGGTTTGAATGTTGATTTATTCTTCGGAACAACGAACTCCATACTTCGGGCCTTCTTCATGGCCTCCTGAAATGTCTTTGGTTCAAAAGCCTTCACCCATCCACGAAGTGGCTCAGTCAGTCCCTCAACGAAAAGAATTACCAACCTCCTTTCGGATATGTCTCGAACCTTGACTGACAGCCCCTGAAATTCTGCAATGTAGGCATCAACTGAACCGATCTACCTCAACTGAGCTAGCTCTCTAAAGTGCAATTCTGGATCTTTCTTGTCGAACCGATCGATGAGTTTGTTGGTGAACTCATCATATGTGTTAATGGCTCCGTGGCCCAAAGTGTTGAGACCGTGGAACCACCAATCATGAGCTGCTCCCTCTAAGTGAAGAGTGGCAAATTTAATTGCCTCTTCCTCCTGCATAGGCCTCAGTGATAAGTTGTCCAGCTTTTCCACCCACGCCCTTGCTGTGCTCTTACCACTCCCATCAAACTGAGGAATGGTTATCTTACTCAAGGCATGCTGCAAGTCCTTTTGAGTCGATTGCTTCTTATGTTCATGATGACGTCCCTGCTTTTGTGCACAATATTTTTCAAAAGACCAACTATCCTTAAGTTCCTCCGGAAATGCCTGATACTGAGTCCACCATGCTATTATTGTATCATCTGATGGGCCATGTGCCTGCTCCTCCTGCTCAATAGGCTCCTCTCTTGGAACGAAAGTGGGCTGTGTCGGTCTAGGAACATTACTGCTTCCTCTTGTAAAAACCGGATGGTTGGAGGTGCTAGCCTCCCCATTATGGCCACCAATGTGAGTTCCCCTCAACCTATCAGATACTACTCTTAGAACTCCGATCATCTCCTGGTGATTGCGTTGCAATGCAACCTGCATATCCACCTGTGCTCTGGTTGGAGCATTAAGAATGTGTGTGAGACTTGGTTCTTCATCACTTCTTTCCCCTGTTGTTATTGTGTTCCTTCTCTTTACCACTGTGACCTTTTTTTTTTTTTTTTTAAGCGAAAAACCCCTTGTGGGTCCGCCTTAGTCTGAGAGACCACGAATAGGGGGTTCTCCCCGCCCGAGTCGCCCCCCCCCCGCACCAACATTTCAATTGGTTTTTGGATACCCATTCAGCTTTTTGGTAGGGTGGAGATTTGAACCTGGGACCTCCCTTGGAGGATTGCCCTCTCCTCTCCAACTCACCTACAACACCTGGGTTTTACCACCGTGACCTTGTTCTGCTTTTTTCTTCTCCCTTTCAGCTGCTCTTCTATCCCTGTCACTCATGAAAAACTCAACTTCCCACAGGATGGCAGTGTTGAGCCTGGCTCTGATACCATGTAACAACCCTCCCCAATCTGGCTAAAATATTTTTTAATTTTTTTTGCAAATATGTATTTTTTTGTATTTTTTCAAATTAATAAAAACTCAGATAAATGCTAAATCAGTCCACTTGCAACTGTCACAAATTTGTAACTATGCAACCAAATCAAATGAAACTTGAGATGCAGATTTTACATATGTAATGCTAGAAACCCAGTGAAGGAATCGAGGAAACACAGAAATACCACAAAGATATATCGATCTGGAATTTTCAGTCTGTATTATTTGATCAGAAATCTGTACATACCACTTATTCATTTAGCTCCATAAATGCAACTTTCTTCACCCACGAAATGATGTACTAGCAGCTCGCAATCCTTGGGCACCAATGAAGGAGGAGATAGGGGTTTATGGACTGATCGCCCAATTCCCCAAAGATATCACGCCTAGCTGGTAATTGTACGGCCTGTGTTGTACGGCCAGCAATCAGCAACTTCGCCCAACACCTCTGAAAACACTCTGTATAATCTTTCAAAAAAAATTTGCAAATCTCTCCACAATCAGCACTTGAGCAATCTCTGTATGAAATCGCCACCCTAATCCACCAGGGGTAATCTCTCATACCCGAAGAGGATGTCCCTATTGGAGGTTGTCGTCCCCAATAAGCTCGAAACCCTACAAAGATTCTCTACAAGCTTCTTCACCAAATGCCAAAGCAAACATATAAACCTGGATGCCTGAAATGAATGACCAAATCTCCTTTTATAGAGCTCACAAGGGGTCAATGGCTTTTTGGAGGGAAAAGGCAATTTAAAATGTCTTCTAGAAGTTATTTTTCCTCATTATAAATGGCATCCCCTTTTTTGCAATTCTAATAGTCACTTCATAAAATAATTTTAACTTAAGTGACTCTTTAATCCTCCCCCTTTATTATAAAGTCATAACTTATATAAAATTAAATTATTAATTTAATTTTATATAAATAATCTTCGGGCATTAAAATTTCTAAGCTCCACAAAACCAACCTTCCAACTGATCATGGATTTGGATACCCATTTCGACGAACAATCCAAAGGTACCATCTGCTGAGAGTGGCCTGATTAAGATCACCATGGGTTCCCACACATCCAATTTAGCCTATGGGAACCCATGAGTAGGCTAATCATAACTGCGAAGCTGACTGGCTAGAAAGGGGACATTACAAAAGGATTCAATGAGTCCGCGGATCCATCATCCTTGCTGCATCAGTTCACGACCATCCAACGACATCCACACGAAGAGATAGCGGATTTGAATGTAAGGTTCGCGAGATTATGGCAAAGAGTACCCATCGAACTGCGACTGACTGCCGGACAAGCTGCCTACTATTTCCTCAGAGCCTTCAACTCGGACATCAGCATGATATCAAGTTTTCCAACGTCAACACTTTCCCCGAATTGTACGAGTTGGCTCAAAAGGCAGAGCTGGATTTGATTGCTATTGGTATACTTCCACCTAGGATGCCGGCACCGATTTACCCTGATTTCCCTCAATCGCAGTATCCGAGCGCATCGGCCCAACCACCTTCCACATCTTCCTCATACCAAAATACATCGTGGAATCCCGCCCCAGTGGTTTCTCAATTCGGCGCTCCCCAAATACATTTTCCCACTCCACCGATCCCACAACTTCCACCGCCTCCGCAATATCCGGCACTTCCTGCTCCTCCACAATATCTGACATTGCCCTCAGCTCCACCGATGGCCCCATTGCCTCCACCAGTCCAATCGACACCACCAACCGTTGATGTGCAGGCTAAGATTCTGCAAGAAGTACAGTCCCTTGCTTCTGTCTACCGAACGCTGTCCAATGACATGGCTGTTATGAAGAAGAAGCAGGCTCAGCAAGAGTTCATCCCTAGGAGACCATACCCTCCTCTAGCGCTGACAAGAGACCAAGTACCTCAAGCCAACAAGCCTCCCACGAGAAATGCTGCTATCAAAGAAGAGCCAAGCACTTCAGACTACGCGCACTGGTGCTCCACATGCAATGACTCTCACGGGAAAGACAGCTGCATGCTTCACCAGCATTATGTCCAAACTCTAGCAAGCAGCGGCCCGGGTGATCAAATCAACATGATTAGGGAGGCGGATCGCAATTTTGCGGTCTCGGAGGAGCCGGTGTCGATCTTGACCAAAGGTGGTAAGAAGCCAATCGAGGTGGACGCGGCCCAGATGCAGCCTTTGAAGGTGTATACCAGACAAGAAAAGTAGCAGCCTACTGCGAAAGCTCGTGACAAGGTTCCTTTGCCTCCGTCGGCGAAGGAGAAACCACCACCGACAACGGCTCCAGTGACTCAACCTCTGGATGAAACCAAGGAGCAGGCGCGAGAAAAGCTCCAGTACCCGTCATTGACTAAGCGGTAAAGGGTTGAGGCAACGCAACAATATCGCACCAAGTATGAACCGACAAAAGAAATAGAAGGGTCTAGTACTTCGGCCTATAACATTGTTGACGAACTCAAAAAGACCCCGACCAAGATAAGCATGTATGATGCCTACAACTTCCTGGGCAGGTGGATCTGTTGCAAGAATCTCTAAAATATGTCAAAGGAGGAAAGCCACCACAACGCGTGTTAGCTCAGCCCTTGACTACTTCAATCACGGGAAAAAACAGACCGTCGCCTTTTTATTTGTCTCTGCGGATGGAGGGGTGCGTGGTGCATAACTGCATGATTGATTCTGGCGCATCAACCATCGTCATGCCGAGGGCAGTCTGCGAGGAAATCAACATGGAGTACACACGAAGTAGTCAAGGTGTCCTGCAACTAGATGGCACTCTTGTGAAAACGGTGGGCGTCATTAAGGATATCCCTATCCAGCTGCACAAGGCGTCTGAGATCGTTGTGATTCAAGAAGTTGTGGTCGTTGACTTGGAGCCCTATTTCGGCATGTGCCTCTCGAGGGAATTCACCGCCAAGTCGGGCGGATACTTGTCCCTTGACTACTCTCATATGGAGGTCCCTTTCAAAGGGAGAAAAGTGAAGATCTACAATGAAAAACCCTCCACCTTTCTTGTTGGGAGGATACCAGAGGAGGGGCAGCAGGATGAGTCGGTTCACCTGATGAAAAAAGAGTTAGAAGTGGACCTGGTGGAAGAGGCCATAGAGCAACTGCAAGTGGAGGACGAGTTCTCCCTTCTTGATTTCAACGCAATGATCGAATCAGACATGGGCTGCTACACTATTACGTAGCTTGAAAAGGCGAAGGAAACAAAAAAAGAAGACATAGGCCCTGCTCCGAATGAGCTATGGAAGCTATACCTTGATTGCGCTAGATGCAAGAACGGCGCTGGGGCAGGGGTGGTCCTAGTTTCACCTTCGGGAGAAGAGAAAGATTATTGCTACAGGCTGGCCTGGAGTTGCACTAACAATGCGGCAGAGCACGTGTTGTGGTTGCTCCACAATGTACCCCAAAATTGGGGACCCACCTTTTAGTTTTGGTATTTGGGTGTTTGCATGTTGGTTTTGAGTGTCTAGTGCTGGGTTTGTTTTGAATTTGCATTTATCATTAGTTTTTCGTCAGCGACTTTTTCTTGTCGATGATATTTTATTGTCGACGTCTTTTATTGTCGACGATATTTTATTGTCGACGTCTTTTTCTTGTCGATGATATTTTATTGTCGACGTCTTTTTCTTGTCGACAATATTTTATTGTCGTTGACAGCTTTTAGCGTCATTTTTGTTTATGGCAGTTTCGTCGTCATTTCTTTGTTTTTAGCGAGTTCACTATCGAGTGTTGGTATTTCTGGTCATGGGTGGTTCAGATAATGAAAAAAAAAAAAAAAAAAAAAAAATAATAATAATAAATAAAGTATTATATATTATATATAATATATTACGTAATATATATTATTTTTTTTGGTATAAGGTAGAGGTGGTTATAAGGTCCACAAACCTTTTACAAAGTCAAAATGGGCTGGTTCTAGCATCAAGCCCGTATAATCAAAATACAAAATGGATCTTTCTAAGACTCACATTAAGCCATACTTAGAGTCCACAATCCTATACTTGTCGCTTGACTATTCAGGATAAAACAAAAACCAAACAACACCTAGCACTTACTAACATTAGGTTGTCTGTACTTGTACACTTGTCACCTCCCGGGCCCCAAGCAAATGGGATGCCTTTTCTGCCTAATTCCATCCGTCGGATTACTCATCATCAACCCCTCCGATCTCCTGATGCTCTAACGGGTTTGATCTTAGCTCTTCTCTAGCGACCAACACCAATAGTTCTTGAGGGAAGTTATCCTTCCAAATTTGCATCTCCCCAACGAAAACTGCAATATTTGCCATTAGATCCGCCGCCTGGTTCCCTTCTCTGAAGGTGTGTTGGATTCGGGCATTAACCAAATGAGATTTACGAATCTTTGCTTCTAGGATAAGCTCCAATATGGTCCAGTTGGGGTCTTTATCCTCCTTAATTGCCTTGATTATATTAAGCGAATCCCCTTCAAAGATAACTTCCTTATAACCCTCAAGTCTGGCAATTCTCATTGCCTGCATGCAGCCTCGGGCTTCTGCAAAATGATTTGTTTGAGTTCCCAAAGGCTCTGCAAAGGCAAGGACCACTTTTCCTTCCTCATTTCTCAAAACTCCTCCTCGCTCCTGCAGCCCCGGATTTCCTTTAGCTGCCCCGTCAAAATTCAACTTAACCCACTTTTGTGTGGGGGGTATCCACTTGACACCATCCCGTGGGTTGGTTGTAATGTCTAGGTCCTGGAAGTTCCTCTCCCAGGTTCCGCAAAATCCTCCTTTCCCTTAGAGACATGGTCTCATTTTTGAAGAAGAAAGTTTTCCAGTTTTCTTTCAAAGCTCTGATTATTTTATTACCACATAACCTCGGATCTTTCTTACGTCCTTTAAATACTCTCTTATTTCTCTCATTCCATATCCCCCATAAAAAATGGGGTAAGCTGAGCTTCCAGAGCCAAGTCAAAAGCTTTGCCCGGAAGGGGGAAGCCCACTGTATGTAGAAGTCAGACATGCTATTTGGACAGACCCAATCTATATGAAATTTGGACAGGATCATTTGGAAGATTGTACAAGAAAAATCACAAGTTAGAAATATATGACTTACAGATTCTATTGCTTTCTCACACAAGATACATCGATTGATGAATTGGAAACCTCTCCTTTGCAGATTATCCGTTGTTAGAATCTTATTTTGAAATGCCAACCAAAAGAAGAAAGCTATTTTTGGGGTTAAATTATTTAACCAAATAACAGAAGTCGGAGTCCAGCCATTGAATCCTGAGTGGATTAACTTATAGGCAGTTTTTACTGAATAGATCCCACTTGTAGTTTTGCCCCAAATCGCCTTGTCTCTTCCTCCCCAGGAATGATCAGGAACACCCTTAAAGCATCATTGAGTTTGGTTAGGGCCACATTCTCTTGCTCTGACAGATTATGGACTGTGATTTTCTTCCAAGAAGAAGTTTCGTGTGCTACAACAATAAAATCCCCTACTTTTCCTCCCATTTCCTTCGAAAGTTTATGTTGGAGGACCTGAAGGTCTAAGTTATCTTTCAGAGGGGCCTCTTCCAACCACGAGTCTTTCCAAAAGTCCACTTGTCTTCCATTACCAATTCTCCATCTGATGCCTTTCCTGACTACCTCCCGACATTCGAGCAAACAATTCCAAAAATAGGATCCTCTAGGAAGATTATCGACTTTCGGAAGTCCTGATTATTTCTGATATATTTTGCCTTAAGAAGTTTTACCCATCCCAATTGATCATTATTGATAAATCTCCATACCTGTTTGCCAATCAGAGCTTGATTCATTTCTTTCATTCTCTTTAACCCCAGGCCTCCTGATCCTTGCTTGCACACACCTGATTCCATGCTACCAACGAAATTCTCTTTCTCTCCTCTGAACCTGACCACAAGAAGTTGTGTTGAATTAGCTCCAATGTAGCTCGGACCTTTGCAGGCATTCTAAATAGAGACATGCGATGAAATTGGAATGCTCGTAAAGTAGTTTGAACTAATAAGGCTTTTCCTGCAGAGTTGAGAAGGCTGCCCTTCCACCCCGCTAACTTTTTGGAGATCCTGTCAATGATCGAGTTCCACAAAGTAGCCTTCATTCTTCCTTCGAACATAGGCATGCCTAGATAAGTTCTTCGGTAGAAGCTCCTTTCCACAACCGAAGAGGTGAGCTATTCTTTCCTCCCTCCCACCAAGCGTGTTAAAGAAATAGATGCTACTCTTCTTATAGTTTATGTATTGTCCTGCTTCCGTCTCATACTTGGTTAGAATTCTCTTCAACTTCCTAGCTTGAGGCACCGAGGCTTTGGACACAATGATTGTATCATCCACAAACTGTTGGTGAGACACCGCTCTGCTGTTGAGGTTGGTTTAAAACCTTCCAATTGACCATCTGCCACCGCTGCTGAAATGTTCCTACCCAATGCTTCCGCTAAAATAATAAACAAGTATGGAGACAAAGGATCTCCTTGTCGCAACCCCCTTTCACTCTTAAAGTAACCGGAGGGTGACCCATTCACCATGACGAGAAAATCTTGTAGTAGAGATACAACTAAAAATCAACTTAATCCACCGGGGACAGAAACCAAACTTACCCAAAATCTTGGTGAGGAACCGCCATGAGACCCGGTCGTAGGCTTTATTCATATCAAGCTTTAGTAACATACCCGCTTCCTTACTAGTCACCATTGAATGAATAACCTCATGAATTGTGATGATACCATCCAATATTTGTCGCCCTTTCACAAAGCCACCTTGGTTCATATCAATGATGAAAGGAAGGATAACCTTCGACCTATTGGCGATTGTTTTTGTGAGAATCTTCATCGAGTGTTACATAAACCGATAGGGCGAAACTCGGAAAATTCCATTGCTCCCACTAGTTTAGGGATGAGGACTAAAAAAGTAGCATTAAATCCTTCTAGGATTTCCATGTCCTTTGAGCCTCAATTATAGCTTCCATTACATCATTGCCTAGGATATCCCAAAACTTTTGGAAGAAAGCTGCAGGGAAGCCATCCGGTCCTGGGGAGTTGTTACCATCCATGTCAAAAACGACCTTCTTGATTTCCTCCTTTGTGAAAGGACTAAGTAAGAATCCATTAAGATTATCAGTTACGAGGGGTGGAATGGCTGCCAACAGAGAGTCCTCTTCTTCAATAGTCGGATTTACATCTTCTAGCAACGATTTAAAGTACTCAACCGCTTCCCTCCTTATGTCTTCCATATCTTCGGTGTTAGACCCATCGGCCATCTTGATCTCCTTAATTTTGTTAGTACTCCTGTGGCGAAGAGTAGAGACATGGAAGAACTTTGTATTTCTATCACCCTCCTTTAACCAACGCAGTCTGGATTTCTGCCTCCAAAAGGTTTCTTCAAATTCTAGCATCGTGTGGTATTCGGCTAACAGTTCCCTCTCCTGGTTTCTCAGATCCTCTGTAAGCTGCTCTGACTTCAGCTTCTCCCGTAGTTCATTGATCTTGTCTTTTAGTTCTACCTTTTTAACAAAAATATTGCCAAAGGAAGTTTTGTTCCACTCTCTAATGTTAGCCTTCACATTCCTTAGTTTACATGCCACTTGGGCCGATTTCGAACCATTATACCTTTTGTCCCACCATTGGGCAACCGAGATCCTTGAGATCCCGATGTTGGAACCACATAAGTTCGAATCGAAAGGGTCCGATGTATCTTTTCTTAGAGTCCTCCCCTGTTTCCCACGGAATTGGGTTGTGATCGGACCCGATTCTTGGGAGTGCCGTTAATGAAGAGTCCCCAAACCTCTCCTGGCATTCTTGAGAAAGAAGAAACCTATCTAATCTTATCTGAATTTGGTTTTCCTTCAATCTTTTGTTAGACCATGTATAGGAGAATCTACGCAGGTCCACATCCATCAACTCATGTTGCTCAACAAAATCTCTAAACTCGTAGATATCATCAGTTATTCTTTGAGAGCCCCCCAATTTATCTACAGGATTAAGGTAGCAATTGAAATCCCCCGCCACAATCCAAGGGTAGTTGGGGACCGTCTCCCTTAGTTTAGCTAGATGACCCCAGAGAACCCTTCTCGATCCTCGTCTAACTGGAGCATATACATTCGTTAAGATCCACTCTTCCTGCGTGGTTTTATCCACACATAAGAGACAAATAAACCAACTAGACATCAGAATCACTCTACTATCAATCACATTTTTGTTCCACATAACCAGTAACCCTCCTGCTGTTCCAGTGGCCTCTTGGCCTACTACTTCAGCTTCTCGCCAAGTCCTATTCTTAAAAGGAATAACTCTACTCTCCTCCATTTTAGTTTCTTGCAGTAAAATCATATCCGGTTTGTGTTCTTGTCTAAGAGCATACAAAGCTCTTATTTTTGCAGGATTACTCCCACGAATATTCCATGAAAGAATCTTCATTTATGGGCTTTGGATCCTCGAGCCTTCGCCCCAAAGAGCAATACTGCTTGAGTGCCATCAGCCACTCCTCGCTCTGCTTCTTTCTGCCTTAAGGCAGCATTGCTAGGTTTCCCTCTTCCTACCGAACCATATCCCCATACATCCGCTCTAGGTTGAAGTTCCTTGGGATTCACTTGGCTTCTATTAACCATCTTGGGTAGGTCAGTCTTGGTCTTTGGGGTAACAATCTGGCTTTCCAGGTTAACTGGTCTTTTTGACGATGGAGATGATTCCGTGCTCTTAGCTTCTTGATTAGTAGATTCTTTTTCCCTGCTTTGGGGTTACACCGATCTTGGTGGTTCACCTCTTCCTCCCCGAGTATCCTTGCTCGTATTATTAGTTTCCTGCTCCTTCCTCTGATTTTTCTCCTCTAAATCCTTCTCTTGAGTCTCCTCTACCTCAGATTCCACTTCTTGGCTGTCCATCTGATCTCCCTTCAAATGATTTAATGCATCAAAACTGTTCTCCACTGGGATGTTGATCTCCTTGGAATTTCTTCCCATAAATTCCTCTGCAGTACATGGGACCACTTCCACCGAGCCTCCATAGGCCTCCCGTATCACCCAATCAAACTTACTTGCCCCGGGGCGTTGATCTATGGGGTTCTTTCCTTTGTGATTTGGCTCTGAGGCTTGCTGTATCATCTTAGGAGCAAGTTGAGCTTGAGGGTTCCCATCAAAGGGACCAGCTCCCCTGTGAGAGGGTTTCGGGGCATAGGAATTTTTGGGAGGGTTAAAACGTTGCCTCTTGCTTACAATAGGGCGAACAGGGTCTCTAATATTCGGATTTCGAGCTCCACGTCCTTGAGGCCCAGGTTGGGTAGGAATGGAGATCTGCAGGGGAGGGATATTATTCTGGGTTTGAGGATCAGTATTTTGGAGTGGGGGCTGGTTCTTGGAAATGCAGTGGATACCCTGGTGCCCTACCTTCCCACAAACACTACACTTAAAAGACATATTTTCATATTCAAAGACCTGAGTATGAAGGCCAAACATAGACGACAAAATAATGGATTTAGGGAGCTCTTTACTCAGGTCCGCCAACACACACATGCGAGCGGACGGGAGTCTTGTTTTGCTCAAGGTTGCGGGATCAATAGCTATTAGTTCTCCAATCTCCGTAGCTATCCCGGCCAAGATTTGTTCGTTCCGAAAGCAGAGGTAATCCTGGCATCTTAACCCAAATAGGAGCCAAATCCAGCACTTGAGTCTGGGGGTTGAAATCGGGGGACCAACGCTTCAGATACAAGCCCCTTTTCCCAAAAAACCAAGGACCTCCTTGGAGAGTCCTTTCCATGTCCTGTTCACATTGAAATGTCACCAAAAGAAAACTCTTGGGTAAAGCCTTAATCATCATACCGGCCCTTGGCTGCCATTTTTGGATGGCCCATCTCCTTATGACTTCCATGTCCGGCCTCACCCCCATAAATTTAGCCACCGAGAGATGTTACGCCCTCCATAGCCACATGTTGAGCTAAGGTATCCGGGACGTGCAACCTACCATTGACAGATTTTAGATTAAAACAAGAGTCAGATAATTTTTGCTTACCACGAAGAGCATTAAGATATGAAGGTCTCCGAGTTGCCGAGTTTCTCTTTGTCTCCTTCTTGGGTCTTCCTTTGATCCTGACGCATAGAGTCCTGGTCCCCCTCAGAGAAATCTTCAACCGCATCCGCCCAACGCCCTTGGACCGGTTCCAATAGAACTTCCTTGTCCACATCCTCCGCTTGGGGGGCCTGCTATCTCGCCAGAGCCCCCACCTGCCGCGTCTGCTGATCTGCCCTCTGAAGTCCCACACCTAGGGTTTGATGCCCCTAGACCTCTCGCTCCTCCTCCTTGCTGCTCCATCTGTCACCTGTGTTGTTATAACCTATAGTAATGTAATGTTATGTTTCTCCTTTTATTTCTCACCAGTGGGCTTCGATTATTCAATTGAGGTGATGCATGAGAATACGTCATTGACACATGGGTTTATGTGTAGGTGAAAGGCAAAACTTCGGAAGGCACTGACACGTCAGCCATTACAACCGAATGGGCGCTCTCGGAACTTCTAAGAAACCCCAAAATCATGCAAAAGGCCAGAGACGAAATAGATCACGTGGTGGGAAGCGAAAGACTCGTCTCGGAATCCGACATTCCCCACCTAATTTATCTGCAATCAATAGTCAAGGAGACTCTGCGTCTGCATCCAGCTGGACCACTCTCACTGCGAGAATCCATGGAGGACTACACCATCGAGGGCTACCATATTCCGGCGAAGACGAGGGTATTGGTGAACATTTGGGCCATCGGAAGGGACCCGGCTCACTGGGAGAATCCATTAGAATTTCGGCCGGAGAGATTTGACGGCGACGGAAACATCGACGTAGACAAGCAGCGCGGGTGCCACACATACGACAGCGTGGATATGGTCCTCGAATGATGACAGAAATGCATAGACGTGGCAGTGGCGGCAGAAATCGAGTGGCAGCGACATATCAATGAAGTTAAAGTGGGATGTCAAGTTTTCTACAGTGGTAGGGTCAGATTTGTTCAATCAGCATAATTGCGGTACATGGCAGGTAGACGTTACACGCAGATGCCTATGTGGAGCATTGGCAATACGGAATATGAGGCACCTTACGTGGACTCTACGGCAGACCACGCGATTGCCAAGACAGACGTAGCGGGTGGATTTCCCATGGATAGCTAAACGACATGGTAGGGCCAGAATATCCGGCGATGATTGGCCCGAACGGCGTGGAGGTTTGACTACGTGGCATACAAGCGCCCGACAATGGCGACCACGCAGCCTGGTTGAGGGGAACAAATGGAGCGACCATCGAACGTTGTGGGCGCCGGCGCATTAGTCACTGTGGATGACCATGTAAGACAAGACAAAAGCCGCCAGCCTGGACGCGGAGATGCAGCTTAATGTTATGGCAGTTTTCCTGTCAGGGTTTTGATGAGCGTGGGAAGACTGCACATATGAAAATAGGTCGCGGCCAGGTTAAAACGGCAGCAGGCAGTGAACGTTATCAAAATCGACCAAACCGGGACATGCGACAACGATAAAAAAAAAAAAAAAAAAAAACCCTAAATGAGTTCGGGAAACCCTAAATCTTGATCATGGCTCATATATTTCCCAAGACGCGAGCACAACGCAGGAGCTGAAGTCATGAGTGACTATGGTTTTCATCAGATGGGACGAGAGCATGGAGAAGACGGCGGAGATGCTGGTGGACGTGGCTCACTGTTGGGAGTCGGAGGACAACGTAACCGTGGTCGTGGTGAGCTTCCAGAAGTCCCTACCGCCTTGGCGCCGCATGGAGGTGAGAACGGATTTTAGCTTGTTGGACCCGGCGGAGAGGTGTTCGAATGCATCACGACGCAGGAGCAGGAGTCACAAGTAAATGTGAGCGCAAGGTAAATGTTCAACTTTGATTATTCATGATTTATAATAAGGTTTTGAAGGAAAAAAAACTATTTGATCTATTATAATATGTCATAGGCTTATTCGAAAGGGCTTTGATTTATTATAATATATCAAAGGTTCTTGTGCATTATAATGAAAAGGAAATCCTCTTCGATGTTGCCCTTTCTTTTGGGTACGTATTGTATGATGGGGGAGGCATAAGATGTGTCGAGGATAAAATTTAATTTGTTTTAAAAGGGAGTCACAAGGAAAGGAATTTTCAACGTTTTGTTTATATATATTATAATATAGTGTCATGGGATTTATGATGGGAGACATAAGGGATAAAGCCATGGTATTTTAAGAGGGTTGAAATATTATTTTAATTCTATACATATATGTTATAATATATATAAAGGGTTTTATAAGGAAAGAAGCTATTCATTTTGTTATATTCAAGGGAAATGAAGAGACGAATTAGGAAAAGGAAAGCCAAGGGTTTTAGAAACTTTAAATGTTCAAGGAGGTCATGGTACAAGGGGCTGGAAATTGTAGAAAAAAAAGACTATCTTTCGGAATAAAGGAGCTTTTATTTGGCAAGAGCAACTTTTGTGTGTAAAATCAAAAGGAGACTGAAACTAAGACTGCTGTTATTTCTGTAAATCTTTTCGTTGCATTATTGCTTCTTGTATCTATTCGTTTATGCCATAAAGTGGGTTACGATAGGTGAATGATAGAATGATGCAATCATTTGTTTCCTTAGAGTCTTGCATCTGATCTAATCTGACTGTGTTTATGTTGCAGGTCTGTTAGGTTAGGTTGTTTTAGAATTTCATCTCATAACTTGGGGTTTTGCAGGGAGGAGATTGCTAACCAAATTAATGTTCTGTTTTGGGTTTTCCAGTTAACTTTTGTAAATAATGTTTCTGTTTTATTTTTCTGATATTTAGATTAATCTTACCTTAAAATCTACTTTTCTGATTCTGGTCCATTCTAGAATTTTTGCATTTGTTTTCATTCTATTCTGGTCCATCCCAGAATTTCTGCTAATTGTTCCTTGATTCTGGTCCATTCTAGAATTTTTGCATTTGTTTTCATTCTATTCTGGTCCATTCCAGAATTTCTGTATGTAGTTGATTTCTTGATTCTGGTCCATTCCAGAATTTATGTGCATAAATAGTTCATTTATTGCCATGAATAATCTAAGTTATAAAGAAGGTAAATAAATCTGCCAAGAGTATGCTTTGCGTTTGCGCTTGAAAAAGCGATCTGCTCGCACCAGAAATTGGAGGGTTTGTTTATAGATCTAGTGTTTCCCAAAGAAAACCAAGGATTAATAGCAGAGAAGAGAAAGCCGCTTCTAGATCCACTTCTTTAATTTAGATTTTCATTCTTGCATCTCCAAACACCTTCATCTAATTTTCAGATAAAATATGGGTTTAGGAGGGCTACTAATTCCAAATGCACATTGAGTCAGATCAAGTGAATGAATCCTAATTTTCCAACTTACTAATTTTTGCTAACATTTAATGCTAACATTGCTAACTTTACTAACGCCAAATGCTAA
Source organism: Wollemia nobilis (assembly GCA_028583015.1). Lineage (NCBI taxonomy): Eukaryota > Viridiplantae > Streptophyta > Pinopsida > Araucariales > Araucariaceae > Wollemia > Wollemia nobilis. The sequence goes on from JAQPPZ010000989.1 coordinate 5,204,371, forward strand.
CATAGGGATAGTGGAACACTTTTAAATGAGATAAAACGAACCCGCTAACTCTGAAAATGAACCTCATGTTAAAGGCACGAAGCTTAAAATGAAGTGGCTTATACCACACACTTTCTCTTTTGTTTTTTTTTATTTTTTAAATGAAGATAAAAGATGTTACTGACTGGGTTTTGGGTAGATCACTTTAATCTCAAGAACGTTAAAAGAAGCTATCTTCGCATTTGGTTGATTTAATGGATTATGGTTGCAAAGTACTTGTTCGAATCATTAAAGGCCCCTTGTTAACTGTTACTTGCATGGTTTAAGTTATTCTGGTATACATTCATTTATTTGCTTTAGTCTTGATTGATTATATGCACATGAATGTTTTGTTCACAAGAACCTTGGAGAAATGAATAATGTCACTTAATTTCTTTGCAAGAGAGTTTTTTGTTTGATACTCTAGTTGTGGTGATCATTTTGCTATTGGCCAAAATATTCACTCACCAGTACGAAGCCCTGTGCTTAGGGTTGAAAAAGGCAGAGAGGTTAGGGATAAAACAACTGCAAATCTTTGGAGATTCAGAGCTAGTGTGCAAGCAGATTACTGACAAATGCAACGTAAAAAAGCACTATCTCAAAGCTTACCGCAATCGGGTCTGGGATTTGTTGGAGTCATTTGAGTCCCTTAATGTTCAATCTATCCCCCGAGAGAAAAACAGACATGCCGATATCTTAGCGTCTATTAGAGCTAAATACTCCCCGGCTGATGACATGATGCATAAGCCGAAGGTAGTAAGAACTATCTACAGGCCTTCTGTGCCTGATAAGGACACCCCCTGGCAGGTGTTCGATTGTGATGAGCAGATCGTCAATCTTTTGATTCATGAAACTAGCATTATTGAAGGTAGAGACCCTGATGACGAGCAGTATGAGGGGTTAATACAGTTGAAGAATAATCATGTCCCAAAAGGACTGATTACTTTGCAGAGTCTCTTTGATCAGAACGATAGAGCCATATCTCACCGAATCAAGGTGGACGCCAAGCAATACATGGACCTGGAGCTCGAGCCCGGAAAAGTGATCAAAGTTGGTATTGACTGTACCCCGAAAGAATTGGAGCAAATTCGGGTCTTGTGCAAGGAATAGCCTGGTATTGTTGCTTGGTGTTATCAAGATTTGAAAGGGTATGACAAAGATTATCCAACACACCATAGAACTGGAAGAAGGGGTTAAGCCCTGCAGACAGAAACAGAGGCCAGTCAACCCGAAGATCGAGGTTCTGATGAGAGCCGAACTCTTGAAGATGATGGAAGCGAAAATCATCTATCCCATCAAGCATTTTTCTTTGGTTGCAAATCTGGTTCCTGTCAGAAAGAAGAACGGGGACATTTGCCTCTGTGTTGATTTTCACAACCTAAACCAGGCCTCGCTGAAAGACCACTATCCGCTCCCATAAATTGATCAGATTCTCCACGTGGTCGCAGGAGCTCAGGGGTCCTCTCTCCTGGATGGGTTCTCTGGCTATAATTAGATATGGGTAAATGACGAGGATCAGCACAAAACGACGTTCACCACCAAATGGGGAACGTTCGCCTATCGGCGCATGCTCTTTGGCCTCTCCAATGCGGGGGGCACATTCCAGAGAGCCATGGATATTGCATTCCGTGAGCTATTGAACAAAATCATTGTCATTTATTTGGATGACATGACTGTGTTTTCGCACAAAAGAGAACACTCTTCTCACCTACGACAAGTGTTTGAAAGATGCCGAGAATTCGGCATATCTAATAATCCTAAGAAGTCGGTCTTTGCAGTGAAGGAGGGGAAGCTTCTAGGCCACGTCATTTCAGAAAAGGGCCTGGCAGTTGATCCTAATAGGGCAGAGGCTCTTCCCCGTCTCCCAATCCCAGTGAATAAGAAAGGGCTGCAGTCCTTTGGACAGATCAACTTTGTAAGGAAGTTCGTGCCTGATTTTGCCCAAGTCATTAAGCCAATGGCCGAACTCCTAAAGAAGGATGCTGAGTTTGTTTGGACTGAGAAGAGGAAAAATGCCTTTGAAGAGATTAAGGCAAGGATTGCCCAGGTGCCTGTGCTGATAAACCCGGATTGCTCTTAAGGATTTCATCCTGTATGCAGTTGGAGAGCCCGAGAGTTATGCAACAGTTCTAACTCAGAAAGGAGATGACGACGAAGAGCGGCCAATAGCCTTCTTGAGCCAGGTGATCCAGCCACATGAGGAAACATATAACTTCATTGAACGCCAAGTGCATGTAGTCATGAGGTCTTTAAAGAAGTTCAAGCACTTTGTTTCCTAGAGTAGGACGACTGTGTTCGTTGTCCACCTAGATGTTAGAAGTTTTATCATACAGGGAGAGTTGGGCAACAAAAGGGCCGATTGGATCGCCAAGATTCAGGAGTTTGATATAGAGGTTCGACCCACCAAGCTAATCAGAGGTCGGGCACTATGTCAAGAACTAGCCAGGAGTGCTGCTGCAGAGGTGGTCGCCTGTCAGTGGGAGGACCTAGTCCTAGAAGGCAACTTTGCCAATTCCTCAACAGAAGACAGCAATTGGGCCGATGAAATAATCTGGTTTTTAAGCACCGGGAGGCTCCCAGATCACTTCAATGCAAGTTAAAGGAGGAGATTCAGGTTCCAAGCTCAAAAATATGTACTGCGCCCCGAGGGGCTATATTTCAAAAATGTGGACGACATCCTCTTGCGATGCGTCAAATAAGTAGACAAACGAAAGGTCCTAGGCGAATTCCATTCTGGAATGTCGAGAGGACACCTTTCAGGAAGGCCTACGACCTTGAAAATCATCAGAGCGGGCTACTATTGGCCCACCCTCTTTGCAGATGCGTATGCAGTCTGCCAAAAATGTGAGAAATATCAAAGGTTCGCCAACAGAAATAGGAATGCACCTATGCCCCTCCAGCCAATTCAGGCTGAGGCTCCCTTCCAACAATGGGGCCTAGATTTCATCGGGACAATATCGCCGAATTCCTCGACAGGGCATAAGTTCATTCTGACAGCCACAGATTACTTCACCTGATGGGTTGAGGCGATACCTACGAAGCATGCTGACCAGGAGACGGTCATTGCCTTCCTTGAAAGCCTAAGCACTTGCTTCGGGATTCCAGAAGCAATAGTGACAGACAACGGTCCAGGGTTCACAGGGGCTAAAATCACAGAGTTTACTTGTAAATATGGGATTTACCATAAGGCTTCTTCCAACTACTACCCACAGGGAAACGGCCTCGCCGAGTCTACAAATAAGAATCTGATGAAGATCATAAAGAAGACTCTGGAGAGGAACAAAAGATCCTGGCATTTGTACCTGGATCAGGCGCTATGGGCAGATCGTATCTCAGTTAAAAAATCCATCAGGACATCGCCATACGCGCTTGTTTATGGAAAAGAAGCCGTCCTGCCCACTCATGTCGAGATGCCCGCACTCTGGCTGTTAGACGATGAAAAGGGTAACCTGGATCCTGTTGATGCCCGACTGGCTCAGTTGTTGCAGCTTGAAGAGGAAAGAGAAAAAGCTTATGAAGCTTTTATGAAGCACACCGAGACCACCCGAAACTGGTTTGCAAAAGGGACTACAACCAGGATCTTCAAGATCGGGGACCTAGTGCTGAAATGGGACTTGTGGAAGGCAAAACTAGGGAACCATGATAAATTCGACGCCTTCTGGGAAGGCCCCTTTCAGGTCGCCCGAGTGAACCAGTTCAATTCATTTGTGCTGCGAGATATAGAGGGTCAGATCCTCCCAATACCGGTCAATGGCTTTCATCTGAAAGCCTATCATCGTTAAGAAATACCAAAAGGTTCTCCTGTGTACATAGTTTCATTTCTGCAGTTTAAATTTGTTTTTATGAATGTAAATATTGCTTTTCAGTAAAGGTATTTTCTTACTTTTAACCTCCACGTCCGGCCTTCCGGTTGGAAATTTTGTTCCAAGAAAAAAAAAAGCCAAGTGTCTTGTGCAGAAGATGGTCCCTGTTAGCAGAAAAGCAAAGTAAGGTTCACCAGGTTCCTTAGGAGGGAGCAGTCATCAGGGTTGAGAAGATTGGAAAATTCCACTAAGTGCCCATGTAAGTAAAGCTGCCGAAGTTCGCCCGAATTTCTCAGCGACGACGGTTATCGCTCTGGTTCCGAGCGAACTCCAGCCATGTTCAAGGGGTCCCCCAATCTAAAGGAGGCGATAAAAAGTGTTTAACTGCCTAAACGCCCAGGGTCGCTCAATTTTTCAGCGACTCCGGGAGTCGCCCGTAATTTCAAGCGATCCAGGGAATCGCCAGGATCACGGGCAGCGACTACAGGGCTCCAGAAAAAGAAAATTATTGCTAAGGCAAGGAGCCCGTGCTGAAAATCGCTCCACATCAAGGCGACGACCGAAATCGCTCCCAAAAGTTAGCGACCCCGGGAGGCGCCAAAATTGGGTCAAGGACGGAGAGGGCTGCGAGTCGCTTAAAAATCCTCACAAAGGTCTCTCACAGTTTCAAGCGATTCTGGGAATCACACCGGTTTCCAGCGAATCACGAACACCAGAGGGGTGGCAAGAAAAACAAAGAAAGAAAAATTCTAAGTGTCAAAAGTTGCCCAAAGTCGCTCATCTTCTAAGCGACCCCGGGAATCGCTCAAAAATTTGAGCGATTCCGAGAATCGCTAGATTTTCGAGCGAATGCCAAAAAAATGCTAAGTCTGGGAAAGCTGTCGTCGGTCGCTCCATTCTGGGGCAACTCCCGTGGTTGCCCAGATTTCCTAGCGACGACGGGTATCGCTTCCATTTCGAGCGAACCCCGACAATACAGAAAATTTCAGGAAGAATTTTTTTTTGAAAATGTTCTAAGTGTTGGTTCGCCGGTCGCTCGCCAAGCCACCGAATGCTCCAAATCGCTATATTTTCCAGCAATTCCAGGAATTGCTCCAATTTTTTAGCGACCTTCGTCTCATGTGGCCTTCAGTTTCCAGCTAACCTTGGAATGTGTGCTAAAGTGGCGGAGGGTGATGTCTTCGAGGTGCACGTTGTAAAGGAGGGTGCTTGCACGGTTTTCAAAGCAGATTTTATTAAAAGATAGGACAAGCCCAGGACCAATAATCGAGAGGTTGTGCTACCAAGGGAGATCTTGTGCACAGCCACCGAAGAATAACGGTGCGCCCACCCACTTCTTGCACCCTGCCTTTAACTCGAGCGTTCGCCATTAATGACAAACTTTTTACCCATCCCCGCCATAAAAGCTCAATCGCTCATTTCACTCTGCCAATTACATGCAGGCGCACTTCAAGCTGCACCAGAGATTAAACTCAGAATCATTTACCAGCAAGCAACAGTGAATTTGAATTCTTTCATCGCCATGGGTAAAAGGGATACTGAGGAAAAGGGTAAAGCAGCAGAACAGGCAGCTTCGGGCACATCGGTGGGTGGGAAGAAAAAGGAAAAGAAGGACAAAGGGAAAGCAAAGGCGTTAGAAGTAGCGTCAAGGAGAAAAGGCCAAATAGGACAGGCAAGGCAGGTCCCTCCGCTGCCTGTAGACAATTTGATAAAATACAGGGACGACCTCTACTCTCACAGCATCGAACAACCTTGGCGCACTGTAGAAGATTGGCGAGAAAAAGTTCCTGCTTTGCATCCTTTCGCCACAGCTTACCATTCGCGCCTGTATTGGTTTTTATGCCCGCCGGTGCACCATTGTCCAGAGCTGGTTGCGGCCGTCGCCAAAAATTACAAACCAAGCACCAGACAGGTTAGGGACCATGAGGGATTTGTTTCGTTCTCGCTCTATAAAGAAACTGTCCAAATGGCCTTTGCGCCTCGCCAGTCCCCGGACAGGAATTATACGGTCAGAAGCGTCAATCTCGGCGAGCAAGCTGAGAGGTATGCGGACAACTCAAAAATGCGGTCCTTCATGGAGTCCCAGCTGCGCGAGCCGCCCTTGCCCAAACGGTGGCCAGAGTTGCCAATGCCCCTGGAAAATTTTAAAAGCAAGGCCCTCTACTCTATGCTGGCCTGGGTCTTGGGCTGCGGTACAGACGCGGTAGTTCATCCCTACCAGGTCGCTATCGCAGAATGCATCTTACATGGGGAATTCTATGACCCCAGCGCCATGAAGCCAGAAACCAAGCCAGTTTTATTCGACTGGGCAGATTGCATATCGCGCAGTTTGCATTCGCGTCTTCAAGACTTGAAAGAGGGAAAGACCCAGTCCTTCAGGCAGTGTTCATTCCTGGCCTGGCTCTTTCTGTTCCATATGCACAGCAAGATGAAGACAATTCCTGTTCAGTGCATAGACAAGGATGGCGCACAACTTCCTGTATATGAATGGACTCGGGTCTTGTCAAGGAGGGAATAATATTACAAGTTTAATTTGGCATTTTTGGGCCCTACCCTAGCCATCCTCAACGGCTCTTTCCCACGTGTCTCCCGTCAGATGCAAGACAAAATTATGCGCTAAAATGTGAACGACACTTTTAGGCTGACACAAGGGTTTGTTATCAGAATTTTTGGGTTCACAGGCAAACCCTTCCTCCTGCCGTATTTTGCCATAGAATACCTGTTCGGTTTGGAGGCAGTGCGGCAGATGGACTATGCAGACCAGGAATACGGTCAAGGGAGAATATGGGGCCATATTTTCAAATTCCCAATCACATGGGGCGATATTGAAGTCAACGCAAATGGGCAGAATGAATACCTAGCTGCTACACTCCTAAGTTTCGGCCTGGTTGAGCTTCCCTAGCAGTGGAGGTATGACCCCCTCAACATAGTAAAAGATTTCACAGAGATGAAAAATTTTCATGCCTGCCCGCGCCAGGAGATCATGGGAGAGCGAAATAATCCGTCAGGAGGAGACCTTGAGTGGAACATAGAAGAGATGCAGTCTTTCCCGCCGTGGCATGATTTCTATTTTGTTGAGGCAGAGTATGACCCGGTCAATAACAAGGCTCACAAAACAGACACCCAAGCTTACAGAAGGATGCTTCGGTTGGGAGCCTGAGAAGATAGCGCAATGGTGGGTTATGAGGGCCCACACCAAGAAGGAAAGGTTTGAAAAATTGCTGGCCAACGACCATCAGTTCTCCAAGCTCTATGACGATCACATCGCCACGTGGCGGCCAATCGTGTTCCGTGATATCGTACCTGGAGGCATCCATCGCCTATAAAAGGGACAGGCCCCACTCAAGCAACCACTTGTACTAAAGGGAGGATCCAACAGTGAATTGAGGAAGAGTCAGGCGACGGGGCCCATGGTGCAACAGCCCCCTAAAAAACCGCAAGGATCAACACAGTTGGCCCAGGCGGCGCAGGAAACTCTGGCACCTCTGAGGCAAAAGATAAGGGTGAAGATAAAGTAGTCCAGGGCATCTTCACAAGAAGCCGCTGGCCTGACGCCCAGTGCAAACGCCCCAGCCGCTGCCAAAGAAAAAGAGGCCACGCCTCAGAAAGAAAAGAAAAGGGTCAAAAAGCCAAAGGAGCCAAAGGAGAAAAAGTCCACGCCCAAAAAAGAGGCTGTGCAGCAAGCCGTGGTGACGCAGTAGAAGAAGGTTGCCGCCAAGGAGGTTATCACCGTCAGGGATTACACTCCTCCGCCAGAAGAAGTAGACCCTTGGATAACTCAGGTATTTAACATGCCAGCTCGAGTAGAGCTCGCAGGTACGGACTCCCTTTCCCTACTTCAACCTTCTGAATCATTGGCTGTGATGCCCTCTTCCTCCACTGTCGAACCCGCCCCCGCTGTCGTTCCTTTAGATAGCAAATCATTCGCGACCGTCTCCCTTGCAGAATCTCACCCTGCCATCGAGGAAGCCCAGCCTTCCGCCGACCAGCAGCCATTCAGCTCGTTTTTTGCAGATCCCAATGCTTTCGAAACCCTAGCCCATACCCAGCTGGGTGCCACTGTTGAAAATCCACCTTGTTCTCCTCATCCTCCACCTGCAACCGATACATTGATTGAAAATCCATACTTACACTTGGAGGATCCCGCCATCGCTGCCCAAGCCAAGACATCCCCAAAATCTGCTGAGCCCTCAAGCGCTGCTTCCCCTCATCTGTTCGCAGACGAACAGATGCCCCAGCAAGATTTACCTTTGGCCTATCCCATGTTCGAAGAAATGGAGCTCGGAGAACCACAGTTGGAAATGATGGAGCACCTCCCCATGGCGGCTCAAGCAGAGCAGAGCTCCCTCATATGGCTTAGGGACATGAAAAAGAGAAAAGGCGATGAGCTTGTCGGAGTGGAGAAGCGCGTCAGGTTCGACCTGGACAACATGCTGCTCCATAAAGAAAAGAGAGTTCCCAAGGTGAAGAAGCCCCTGAAAGATATGATTCCAGATGATTACGAGTACCATCGTAAAGCCACGGACTTGAATGATGTCAGTGTGGAAAATGAAGTGGGAGGCATTCATCTGAGGGCTGATACATTGTATGTGAACTATTATCAGATGAAGAAGCGCTTCTACAAAGTGGAGAATGAAAAAATGAAGCTTGAGGAAGATATGGCGAAAATGCAAGCGCAGCTAGAAGATTCCCAGGATGAGACCCAGAAGCTGAAGCAACAACTAGCAGCCTTGGAAAAGGAGGTAACTGATCAAAAAGAGGCTGCAGAACATCAAACCAGAGAGGAGGAAGTGCAGGCCCAAATAGTTGAACTACAGAGCCAGCTTCAGGGAGTTCAGCAGCAGCTAGAGGAAAAGGCTACATAGGTTGCGGTCTTCTCGAAAGACCGAGTCAAAGAAATCTGCGTCGACCTGCTGAAGGGTTTTCAGAACCCACGTCCCCAAAGTAAAAGAAGTATCTGCCCAGGGCAAGCCTGCGGTAGAGGAGGCTGAACGCCAAGCTCAGCGGTGGCTCGACTTGGCTGTTAAAACTGAAGGATGAGTGCCAGGGCCTCCGATTTCCCCCCATGTCTCAGATTTCCCTTGATTGGGCCACTGCAAGGGCGACCTTGCATTCATACTTTGAAAAATCAGAAAAGATTCGGAAAGCCAGGAGACTGCTGGATGCATTGGAAAAAGAGAAAAGCATCTGCCTGGTCCCTTTCCAAACCCTTGCTTCGCTTGGGTTCCCTGATTTCATGAATGAAAATGGAGACTGCTTGCCTAGATAGGAGTTGAAGCCAATCTGGGAATCCTTCAAAACAGATACAACAAAGATTGATAATTGGCCAGACCCAATTCTAGAGGCACAGGTAACACTGTTGGTGTCTCGGCTCTGCCAGATTAGCGCTTGCCTCACCGAGTTGAGTGAAAGGGTCAACACGGTCGATATGCTCCTGGTCGAAGCCTTTAGGAGCATGTCAAAGGATATCAGCGACCTCGAGACCTTCCAGGAGGCAGCCTGGACTCATGTTCAGGCTACGTATAAATGCATTCATGATCGCATTGCCCCCCCAGATACCAATCCAGATCAAGAAGAGGAAGAAGGCGAGGAGTCAGAAGGAAAAATAGAAGAAGAAGAATCAGAGGAAGAGTCTGAAGATGACAATGCTAAAGAAGAAGAGTAGTAGGAAATAGAGCAAGAGAAAGAAGGGCAGCAGCAAGGAGAAGCAGGAACCGGGGATGACTCCGGGACCAAAGGATGAAGGCATGGGTCCTTGCATCGAGGCGAGCTCGATACCCTGCGAGCCGCCAAGAATGTTGCCACATTTTGCTAAGGGGTAAAAATTTTCAAAATTTTGAAGACTGCTGCCTTTCTCAGATTAGACCCTCCTCTTTCTCCTTCCCGAGCCTCCAGTCCAGGCAATCTCCAGATTTGCAGTGTTTACCTTTTGGTTTCTCAGTCTCCATTTTTTTAGTTTCAATTTCGAAGTGTTCAGCAAGCTCTGGCAAAGTTTGGGGAAAGCCCAAAATTTTTCTAAGGCAGGGGCACTCCCTTGGTTGCTCCCTTTTTGAGCGACTTCGGGAGTCGCTCCCTTTTTCAGCAATTCCCAGCTTTGCCTCTCTCTCCGGCGACCAACGGCAACTCCAAGCAGCAACGCGCGATGGACGAAGAAAAATGAAAAATTGACTAAGTGTTGTCTTCCCGCGAGTCGCTCCATTCTAGAGCGACTCTCATCCTCGCCAACCTCCTCCAACGACCCTCGACAACAACAGAGGAAAGCATGAAAAATTTCTAAGGCATGAGCCGTTGCCGGAGATCGCTTCATTTTGGAGCGACTCCCGTCGTTGCTCCCTTTCTTCAGCGACGCCTGTCGTCGCCTTAGTGTTGGTCGATGCCGATCGCTCCGTGCGGCGGCGACTCCGGTCAACAGGGGAGAAAAAAATTGAAAAATCTTCTTAGTGTTGGTCGATGCCGGTTTCTCTATGCGGCGGCGACTCCCGTCATCGCTCAACTCTGCCAGCGGAGCCTGTCGTCACTCTTTTTTTTAGCGACCGCTAGCAAGTGCAAAGTTTAAAGGTTGACCTAGGTCGCTCCATTTTGGAGCGACCCCCGTTGTCGCCGCTCTATCCCAGCGACCGTGGGCGAGGTGTTCTAAAAAGTTCTAGGGCATTCAGGTGCATGTTGACGCCGATCGCTTAGTTGTTGAGCGACTCCTGTCGTTCCCCCCATTCAGCAACCGTGAGCAGAAAAGGACCAAGTCGCTTGATTTTTCTAAGGCAAAGTGCGTCCCGGGTTCGCTCCATTCTGGAGCGACTCCAGGGCAAAATCCCCAAAGTCGAGCGCTTTGGGGGTTATTTCCGACACTTAGCGAGAAGGCGAAGAAATCCAGTTTGGCTATGAACTCAACATGCGCCCTAAAGCGCTATCATTTGGCAGCGCTAGAGGGCAGATCTCTCCTTCAGGAGCGCTCTAGGGCAGTTTTGCCTTGCTCATTTTGGGTAGCCAGCCAGTTCTCAGCTTTTGCGGCAGTGCATTGTTTGAAGTAGTGTCGGCGCGTTTCCCGCCCAAATTTTGCCGGTCAAGCAGCAGGTGTCCCCGGAGTAAAAAGTCAAGTTTTTTCGGGATCAGAGCCTGTTTCAGTACAACCAAGGCCATACTCCAGTATCATGGTGGGTGACCATTGAAGACAAACAGTAGCGGGCATTTGAGGCAAAGTACTGCTACATCCACCATATTAATGGGCCATTCCCTCCCAGCTACTAAATCTGTCCGAGACCATGCCATCATAAAGGAAAAGAGTGGCAGAATCAGATACGGCCGACAAAGATAATATTTGGCCGCTTTTTGCAGCTTTTACAGGTTTGGGTATTTGTGCCCATATTGTAATCTGGGGAGGGTTCTCTGCTATAAATAGCACCATTTTATATTGTAATAGGGGGGGAACATATTGCTAAAGAAAGCTGTTGTAGCTAAGATCGTTTGCTTCAATACAATCCATACTTTGGCTCCAATTGTGTCTCTTTCTTTTATGCTGCCTTATTCGTGTCATTTCTGCATTTACTCATTTATTTTTCTGATTGCTATCATTCTGAACTCTGGATCGCAGCATTGGCAATTATCTGAGCCTGGAATGCATGTTTAAGGATACATAGGGAAGAATTTCATAGCTGGTTTCTGTTACATGTATTGTTTTGATTGCTGTTGGTTTAGTTGCTAGTTAGTGATTGTGCTGCTTGTTCTTCCCCAACGTTGAATACCACCGCTTCTAACCCTTATCCCTTTTATTTCTTTCCTGCACCCTTATCTTAAAACCAAAAATCACATAGGAAGCCGGCCTTCTCCGGAGATTGGCACGGAAGGCATCCCTTCCTTCCGGCCTTTCAAGTTGTTGGGCGAATCGAGGGCGCAACGACACCAAATCCTTTCCTCATGGCAGATTTGTAACCAACAATATCTTTTCTGGCACGCCCGGTGGGACCCGTCCCACCGCATAAGCAGCATTGAAGGTGTCGATGTTCACTTCATTGCTGACGTTTTTTTTTGAACATCTGGCGACTTTGACTCTGTCGAACTCAGACACCCTCCAAGTCTCGTAGACCGGTCCAAGCATATCCTGTCTTCATGCAAACGAGATGGAGAGTAAGAAATTCTGAAGAAGAACCCGAGTATTACGAGCTCGACATCGACGCTTTTGGAGAGCGTCCCCGGCTAGTAAGAACGCACGTTTCTCGGGACGGATCATCGTCAAGGGAAGCTGAAGTTGCCGAGCAAGGTCCAACTCCAGATAGCACTGCAACCGGCTACCCTCCAGGTCCTCCCAACTCTCCAGATCATCCGATTGCTCCTGAGCAATCCAATTGGCAGCAACAAGAGCCGGAAGAACCTGATCAACCGGACTAGTTGCAGCCTTCGCCATTACCGCCAAATCAAAACGCCAATATGGCGGATCAAGATCAAAATCAGCAGAATGACCTCTTTCCCGCTTGGGATTCTGCTTCTCCGCTGAACCTATTGGGAGATGATCCAATTCCGCAAGCAGCCATGAAGGCCTTGCCCACGTTCGATGGAAACGGAAAGACGGCCTATGAACACATGCAAGACATCGTAGCTTTGGCCGCGTTTCACCGCATCACAGACGAGAGCATCATGGTTCGATTGCTCGCTCTTTCACTAAGAGGAAAGCTCCTGTACTGGTACCGGTCCTTACAGCTCGGGTCCATCACCAGCTGGGCCGAGTTGGCCGAACGTTTGGCTAGGAGTTTTAATGAATCCGCTGATCCAACGTCCCTCCTGCACCAATTTCAGTCAATCCAAAGACACCCGCAAGAGGAGATAGCGGACTTTAATGTGAGGTTTGCTAGATCATGGAAAAGGGTGCCCAAAGAGCTGCGGCCAAGTGATGGCCAGGCGGCACATTACTATCTTAGATCTTTTAATGCCGATGTGGCCATGCAGATTAAGGCCGCCTGCGTTAATACCTTCCCTGCGCTGTATGAGCTAGCTCAGTTAGCGGAACAGGACTTAATCTCAGTTGGCAAGCTTCCACATAGATGCCGACGCTGATTTATCCTGATTTCCAGCAATCCACTCAGTATCCTAGTGCATCCGCTCAACCATATTCAGCATCTTCTTCCTCTTCGCAGCCTGTCGTGTCGTGGAATCCCGCGCCCGTGATTACTCACTTTCCCCCTCAAATCCATCAGTCTACTCCACCTCCGCCGCCGCCTACAACAACCTCGTCGTATCCCTCACTGCCTCCTCCTCCCGCTGCTCCGCTATACCCTCCATTGCCTTCGGCCCCGCCGTTGGCTCCATTGCCACCACCCGCTTAGCAACTCCTCTAGCTGTTGATATCCAAGCAAAGTTGTTACAAGGAATGGAAAATCTCAGTTCTGTCTGTCGGACGCTGTCCAACATGGCAATCATGAAGAAAAAGCAATCTCAGATGGAGTATGCTCCCAGAAGGTCTTACCCTCCCCCGGCGCTGACAAAGGATCAAGTGGCAGCCCAAGATAACAGACCTCCTGCAAGAAATGCGGCCATTCATGAAGGACCGAGCACTTCAGACCCTGTGCACTGGTGTTCTACCTGCAACGATCCTCACGGTGAAAGTACCTGCATGTTTCATCAGCATTACGTGCAGACTCGGCGGGTACTCGGCCGAGCAGTGACCTGGAGGACCAAGTGAATATGCTTCGAGAAGAGGATCACGACTTAGTCGTCCCAGAGGAAAAGGTGTCCATTCTGACCAAAGATGGCAAAAGGCCAATCGAAGCAGATGCGGCTCAGATGCAACCATTAAAGGTGTACACGAGGAGGAACAAGGAGCAGCCCTCGGCTAACGCTCCCGACAAGAATCCTGTACTGCCGCCGGCGAAAGAAAAGACCGTCGCTCAGAAAGCTTCAGCCCCCGTGGCTCCCCCTCAAACCGAAACAAAGGAACAAGCGAGAGAGAAACTCAAATATCCTTCGCTGAATAAACGATAGAGGGTTGAAGCAACGCAGCAGTACCGTAGCAAGTACGAAGCTGCAAAAGAGATAGAAGGGTCTACTGCTTCGGCCTACAACATCGTCGAGGAACTCAAGAAGACCCCGACCAAAATTAGTATGTACGATGCCCTTCAGCTCCCCGGCCAGGTCGACTTGCTGCAAGAATCTTTGAAGTCTGTAAAAGGAGAAAAAGCGGGCCCCAAATTCAACGGAGAGAATAGACCCCCCCGGGGGGGGGGGCGTGCACAGATGTGATCGGCGCCCCCCCGCGGGGGGCGGAAGGGCGACACCCCACCCCCAAAAGAAGGGGGGGGGGGGGGGGGGGGCGGGGGCCGCCAGTAGGCGGATATTTGTCTTTGGACTACTCTCACATGGAGGTCCCTTTCAGAGGAAGGCGAGTGAAGATTTACAATGACAAGCCTTCCACCTTCTTGGTTGAGAAACTACCCGAGGAAGGACAGCAAGATGAGGCAGTTCACCTAGTGGCAGAGGAAGTTGAGGAAGTGGACATAGTGAGCGAAACTATAAAAGAGCTACAAGCGGAGGACGAATTCTCCCTACTAGACTTCAACGCCATGATTGAGTCTGAGATCGGCTGCTATTCCATAAGTCAGCCCGAAAAACCGAAAGAGACGGTAAAGGAAGGTATAGACCCTGCTCCCAATGAGCTGTGGAAGTTGTACTTTGATGGTGCCCGATGCAAAAACGGCGCCGGGGCGGGGGTTTTACTTATCTCACCTACAGAAGAAGAGAAAGCCTACTGCTACCGGTTGGCTTGGAGTTGCACCAATAATGGCGCAGAATATGAAGCTTTGTGCTTAGGACTGAAGAAAGCAGAGAGGTTGGGGATCAAACAACTGCAAATTTTCGGAGATTCAGAGCTAGTTTGCAATCAGATTACCAACAGGTGTGCCTCCAAGAAGCATTATCTTAAGGCATATCGTAATCGGGTCTGGGACCTGATGGAGTCGTTTGAAGCCCTCAATGTCCGAGCTATTCCCCGAGAGAAGAACAGACACGCAGACGTCTTAGCGTCTATCGGAGCCAGATACTCCCCGGCTGATGATTTAATGCAGAAGCCCAAGGCGGTAAGAACCATCTACAGGCCTTCTGTGCCTGATAAAGACACCCACTGGCAGGTGTTCGATTCTGATGAGCAAATCATCAATTTTCTAGTTCATGAAGCCAACACAATCGAAGGTAGAGACCCTGATGACGAGGAGTACGAGGGGTTGATACAGTTAAAAAACAACCATGTCCCCAAAGGACTAATTACCCTAGAAAGTCTCTTTGATCAGAATGACAGAGCAATATCGCATAGGATCAAGGTGGACTCCAAGCAGTACAAAGACCTGGAGCTTGAGCCAGGCAAGGTGATCAAAGTAGGGACTGACTGCACTCCAGAGGAGCTGGATCAGATCCGAGCTCTCTGCAGAAGATATCCAGATATCGTCGCTTGGAGTTATCAAGACTTAAAGGGGTACGACCGAGAAGTCATCCAGCATACGATTGAACTCGAAGAAGGGGTTAAACCCTGTAGGCAAAAGCAGAGGCCGGTGAACCCAAAGATTGAGGTCTTGATGAAGGCCGAACTCTTGAAGATGCTCGAAGCAAAAATAATATATCCCATCAAGCATTCTTCTTGGGTCGCAAATCTGGTCCCAGTCAGAAAAAAGAACGGAGATATCCGCCTTTGCGTGGACTTCCGCAACCTGAACCAGGCCTCCCTCAAGGACCACTATCCGCTCCCTCAGATCGACCAAATTCTCCATGTTGTCGCAGGAGCACGGCGGTTCTCCCTCCTAGACGGCTTCTCGGGCTACAACCAAATTTGGGTGAAGGACGAAGACCAGCACAAGACGGCGTTCACCACCAAATGGGGAACGTTCGCATATCAGCGGATGCCCTTTGGCCTATCCAATGCAGGGGCTACGTTCCAGAGGGCTATGGATATTGCATTCCGGGAGCTGCTGAATAAAATAATTGTAATTTATTTAGATGACATGACAGTGTTCTCTCACAAGAGGGAAGAGCACGGCTCTCACCTGGAACAAGTATTTGAAAGGTGTCGGGAGTTCGGCATATCTATTAATCCGAAGAAATCAGTCTTCGCGGTGAGAGAAGGAAAGTTGCTAGGCCATGTCATCTCCGAAAAAGGGTTAGCAGTTGATCCCGACAGGGCAGAGGCTCTGATGAAGCTCTCCATCCCAGTGAACAAGAAGGGTCTTCAATCCTTCTTTGGCCAGATCAACTTCGTGAGGAAGTTTGTGCCAGACTTCGCCCAAGTGATAAAGCCAATGTCCGAGCTACTGAAAAAGGATGCCGAATTCATATGGACTGAGGAGAGGAAAAAGGCTTTTGAAGAGATAAAAGCCAGGATAGCTCAGGCCCCTGTCCTGGTTAACCCGGACTATTCCAAGGGTTTCATTTTATACGCGGTCGGAGAGCCGGAAAGCTATGCCGCAGTTCTAACCCAAAAGGGAGATGACGACGAAGAACGTCCTATTGCCTTCCTAAGCCAAGTAATTCAACCACATGAAGAGCGGTATAATTTTATCGAGCGGCAAGTGCATGCAGTCATGAGGTCTCTGAAGAAATTCAAACACTTTGTCTCACAAAGCCGGGTCACCGTGTTTGTCATCCACCCGGACGTCAGGAATTTCATTATTCAAGGGGAACCAGGTCATAAGAGAGCTGGCTGGATCGCCAAGATTCAAGAGTTCGACATAGAAGTTCGGCCCACCAAGCTTGTCAGGGGGCGAGCCCTTTGTCAGGAATTAGCCAGAAGTGTCGCCGCAGAAGTGACCGCTTGTCAGTGGGAAGACCCTATGACGGAGGCTGACTTTGCCAATTCTTCAGAGGAATCCAGGGACTGGACCGATGACCTAGTGTGGTATTTCAATACTGGGCAATACCCTGATAACCTTGATGCCTCGCAGAGGAGAAGGTTCCGGCTCAAGGCCCTAAAATTTGTACTGCGCCCCAAAGGGCTCTTTTACGCAAACGTCGACGGTGTTCTCTTGCGATGCATCAAGGGAACAGAAAAGGAAAAGGTCCTCACGGAATTCCACTCCGGGATGTCGGGAGGACACCTTTCAGGAAGGCCGACGGCCTTGAAAATCATCAAAGCAGGCTATTATTGGCCCACCCTTTTCACCGATACACACGCAATCTCTCAGAAATGCGAGAAGTGCCAGAGGTTTGTTGGCCGCAGCAGGAATGCTCCAATGCCTCTTCAGCCGATTCGGGTTGAAGCACCCTTTCAGCAATGGGGCTTGGATTTCATTGGAACCATAACCCCGAATTCTTCGGCCGGCCATAAGTTCATTCTAACAGCCACAGACTATTTCACCAGATGGGCTGAAGCGATACCCACTAAGCATGCCGACCAGGAAACGGTTGTCAGTTTCCTAGAAGGTCTAATCACCCGATTCGGGGTCCCTGAAGCTATAGTGACAGACAACGGCCCAGGTTTCACAGGCACCGTACTCACCGAGTTCACCTGCAGGTATGGGATTTATCATAAGATGTCTTCTAATTACTATCCGCAGGGGAACGGTCTGGCCGAGTCCACCAACAAGAACCTCATGAAGATCATAAAGAAGATGGTGGAAAGAAACAAGAGAACCTGGCACCTGCTACTAGATCGAGCGCTATGGGCAGACCGGATATCAGTCAAAAAATCTATCGGGACATCTCCATATGCCCTCGTATACGGAAAAGACGTCGTCTTGCCTACTCATATCGAGATGCCCGCACTATGGATGCTAGACGATGATAGGGGCAATTTAGACCCCCTGAATGCCAGGCTCGCTCAGCTGATACAACTTGAAGAAGAAAGAGAGAAAGCCTATGAGGCTTTTATGAAGCACACAGGCTCTACCAGAAAATGGTTCTCGAAAGGGGCCACAACAAAGGTTTTCAAAGTCGGAGACCTGGTGCTCAAGTGGGACGTCTGGAAGACCAAGCCCGACAACCACGACAAATTCGATTCTTTTTGGGGAGGCCCCTTCGAGATTGCCCAGGTAAATCAGTTCAATGCCTTCGTACTGAAGGACATGGAAGGTCGCATCCTCCCAATCCCGGTTAACGACTTTCATCTGAAAGCCTACCATCACTGAGAAAGAGGTACCGAGAAGTTCCATCTGTATATATTTTGTCTTTTTTATTATTTCAATTCATCTATTTCCTGCATGTAAATATCTCTTTTGTAAAGTCCCTTGGATTCTAGGCTGATGAGCCAAGAAGGTTTTGTCTCCTCCCCGGGTGAGAAAAGGTTTGAGCAAAGGAGAGGTTTCCAAGTGCTGTAAATTTCCCTCCATCGCTCGCCCTCAAGGTAAAACCCGAAAGTCGCCAGCAGTTTGGAGCGATTTCGGGCAAAAAAATATAAGGGCGGATGCTCTGTCAAGGCGAAAATTCCTAAGTATTGAATTCTTGCCCCCCCGTCGCTCCAGATTGCGAAAAAATGCATCAAAACGCCACAGGGTGGAGCGCTTGGCGGCGAAAAAAGAAGGCAAAACAAGGCGTCCGTTTGAAAAGGAAAGAGAGTGGCAAAGTTTCCTTCAAAAATCCTTCTAAGTATTCTCGGCTCCGTAGCGCCCGCCAAAGACTTTTTTCCCTCCAAGGCGCAACACTTTGCGGCGATGTAGGGTGCGGAGACCGGTTCCACCAAACGAGAGCGAGGGAGAAAAATGTTAAAAATCAAACAAGTGTTGGATTTTCCCTCCGGCGCTCATCCGTGGGCAAAAAGGCCTTGCAAGCGCTCTTATTTTGAGCGATCCAGGGTAAAATCGGCAAACCAAGGCCTAGTGCTAGATAGTGGAAAATCTTCTAAGTCCACTAATTCGCCCTCTAGCGCTCGCTCAAAGCAAATTTGCCTCAAAGCGCTCTCCTTTTAGAGCGATCCAGGGCAGAGTTTGGCTAGCCAAAACTTAGCGCCAAAGGGATAAAATTTCTCAAAGTTCAAAAGTTTCCCTGAAGCGCTCGACCGAAGCAAAAGTTTCCCTGAAGCGCCCTTCTCTTCGGCGATCTGGGTAAGATTTGGAGGGACGAAGCTTGGCGCCAATTCGACAAAATTTTTCTAAGTGTCAATTTGCCCTCTAGCGCTCGTCCGAAGTAAAAGACACCTTAAAGCGCTCCAAGCGTGAGCGACCCAGGGTAGCATCCAAAGGGGAAAGTTCTTTTAAATTTTTAAAGCTTCCAAAGGGCCCGCGAAACTAGCGCTCTATGTGCCCCATATCGCTCTCCAACGGCAAAAGGAACCCGAAAGCGCTCGTTTGTCGAGCGCTCTAGGGTCAAAATCATGTTCCTTGACAAAAAAGGGAAGAGTGGAGGCGCCCACCTTCTAGCTGGCTGACCTCGAAAATCGCGCGGGGCACTCTTGCCAAGGAACGTGCAATAAATGAATGCGGCTGCATGAGGTTTAAGAGAGATTGAGGTTTAAAAAGGTATAAAGTACACTCTGCAAAGATTCGAAAAGTCCCATCTCATAGATTTTATGCATGGCCACCCTGAGGAAATAGAGCGACGTCCACCAACTTTGTGCGGACAATTAAAGACAGATACTTGCCATTAATTTGCGCCCAGGCCCAACTCTTCACTATAAAATCAATTGCTGCAGAATTTTTACCAGGCTAAATTCAAACTGTTTCGAGCTCCGGTAAAAAGTGAATTTAAATTTTACACCTACAAGACAGCAGCTAGAATTGTGAATTGCGCCATGGGGAAGAAGGGAGCTGGTGGGCAAAGTACTGCAGCCAGGCAAACAACTTCAGAAGCGCCTGAGGACACCCGGGGCATGCAGAAAAAGGAAAAGGGTAAAGCGCAGTCATCTGAGGCGAAACCTAGGAGGAGAGCTCAGCCAGAGCAGCCAACGCAGCCTCCACCACCACCCCGTGACAATTGGAGTAGGCTCAGGGACGGGCCTTATTCCCAGAACATGAACGACTTGCGGAACACCATTAGAGCATGTAAGGACAGAGTTCCCAAGCCGCTCCCGCTCGCTGCTGCCTACCGGTCGCGCCTGTATTGGTTTCTATGTAGCCAGGTGCATCATTGCCCTGAATTGGTAGCAGTGGTGGCGGAATATTATAATCCAGACACCAGGCAGGTCTGTGATTACACGGGCGCGCCCCTGTTTCATATTGATCCGGAGACCATGGAGGCAGCCTTTGCACCGGGTCGTCCGATAGATGGAAAGAGTGTGGCCAAGAAGGTTAACCTCAAACAACAAGCAAGCAGGTTTACAGACACTCAGCTGATGCGGCAATTTCTGGAAGAAGAGATGTACAGGCCACCTCCGCCCCGACAATGGTCCCAGAACCCCCTGCCCTTAACAGCATTTAAAAGCCCCCATGTTTACACCATGCTAGCCTGGGTCCTGGGTTGTGGGTCGGACGCATTCGTCCAGCCACACCAAATTGCTATGGCCGAGTCTCTCCAGCACGGGGAGTTTTTCGACTGGGCTGACTATTTGGCTCGAGCAATCCATCTCGCTCTATGCGATTTAAAGGAGAAGAAG
Source organism: Wollemia nobilis (assembly GCA_028583015.1). Lineage (NCBI taxonomy): Eukaryota > Viridiplantae > Streptophyta > Pinopsida > Araucariales > Araucariaceae > Wollemia > Wollemia nobilis. Next base: position 5,224,684 of record JAQPPZ010000989.1, read on the forward strand.
ACAGGCACCTTCCGGTTTTGTTCATTCTTGGCCTGGCTCTTTCTGTTCCACTTCCACGACAAGATGAAGTCAATCCCAGTGCAGCGCGGGGATGAGCATGGTGCGCCTCGCCCGGTGTATGAATGGACCCGGGTGTTGTACAAAGAAGAATCTTATTGTTGTCACATTTTGCACGGGGTGCTATGTCTTCAAATTTTTGTAAGGATGCTGCTTTCCCTTCCCTCTTTCTTCTCTCCCCTTCTCCACTATCCCCTTTCTTTTCTGCCATCGGTTTCATTTTCTCCATCTCCTTTTCCATGTTTCTAATTGTTTCTCTGAGTGGGCAAAAATGCCCCAAAATCTTCTAAGTGTTGTTGTCCGCCCGACTTCGCAGCGAAGTCGGGCTGCGCTGCCTATCCGTGCGCACTTGGGCAGAGGTTATCAGAAATGTGCCCAGGAATTTTCTAAGTGTTGAGCCGCCCGACTTCGCAGCGAAGTCGGGCTGCGCTCCTAGTTTCGTGCGCACTTGGGCAGCATCTGTTTGAAGACTAGCCGGAAATATTCTAAGTGTTGGGACCGCCCGACTTCGCAGCGAAGTCGGGCTGCGCCCTGGAGGAAGTGCGCAGCCGGGCGATTTGCCATGAGGGCGTCAAGGAAATGGCTAAGTGTTGAGCCGCCCGACTTCGCAGCGAAGTCGGGCTGCGCTCACCAGATTGTGCGCACTCGGGCTGAGGATGAGAAGATGCTGCCCAGAAAATTTCTAAGGCACGAAGGCCTTCCCGACTGCGCTGCTTCCACCCTGCGCTGCCCGGCTGCGCTCCAATTTTGTGCGAAGTCGGGCGGGATATTGAAGATGAGCTTTGAAGGCGATTTCTTTCCCCCATCAGATGCTGACAGTGTCCAACCTCGAGATTCGAGTCAAAGATGTGACAGAAGGTGTGCGAGCGTGAACTGACATATTGTACCGCATCTACCCTCATTCAAACTGACTCGAGGTTTCATCTACCGGACTGCCACGTAGCTGCTAAGTTTTCAGGCGGACCTTGCTGCAAGTACATTCCATACCCGCAGAGGTCAACATCAGCCGCTTTTTGCCGCTTTTGTCGCCTTTTCCAGCTTTTGTCAGGTCTGGGATTCTGTGCCCAAAGTTGTAATCGGGGGGAAAATTGCGCTATAAATAGCTGCGCCATATCATTGTATAAGGGTGGATGGGAGATATATTGCTAGGAGACTTCGTAGTCGTGCGTTTGCTTTTGAATGCAAAATATACTTGGCTCCATTGATTGTCTTTATTTTGTATGTTGCCTTCGTTAAGCATTTTTGCCTCATGTTGCTTATATTTCTTATTACTTTTATTCTGCTTATCTGGATAACTGTATTGGCAATTAAGTGTACCTAGAATGCTTAAAGTGAGGGATACATAGGATAAAGTAACATTAATGATTTCTGTTACATATTTTGCTTAGATTGTTGTTAGTAGTGGTGATTGGTTTGTTTTCGTGTTGTTTATCTTCCCCACCCGAAACAAGCATATTTATGTTTCTTTCAGTAATTTATAATCTCTTTCCTGCACTCTGAGCTAAAACCCAAATTGAGAAAACATAGGAAGCCGGCCTACTCCGGAGATTGGCACGGAAGGCATTCCTTCCTTCCGGCCTTTCAATCTGCTGGGCGAATCTAGGGCGCATATAGATTAAAATCCTATCCTAGTGGCAGATTCGTAACCAACAGTTTCTCTGGCACGCCCGGTGGGACACGGGAGTTTCCCACCCCAAAACAGAATCGAAGCATCGGTGTTCGCTTCATTGCTGTCAAATCAGAACACCTGGCGACTCTGCAGTACTTGAATATTCTCTGAGTCCGTGAGACTGGTCCAATATCAAAAGCGCCTTCATGCATACAAGAAGGTGGAGAGCAAGGAACCCAGGACAACAACCCGATCTCTACGAAATCGACATCAACGCTCCTGGAGAGCGAGTAAGGCTGGCTGACTACCAAGCTCACCAAGACGATAGGTTCGAACTCGAACCCGAAACTGAAGCTGAAATAGAAGAAGCTGAAGTTGAAGAAGTTGAGGAGGCCGAAATTGAAGAACAGCCTACAACTTCGGACAGCACTGATACTGATTATACCACTGATCAGCTTGAAGAAGAGGAAGAAGACATGGCTGCCCAGAATCAGCAAAATGATGATGACCTCTTCCCAGTAGTTGATTCCACAGGGCCCTTGGCTCTAGTTGGACAAGAAGTTGTTCCTCCCGCTGCCTTGAAATCCATTCCTACGTATGATGGCTCCGGGAAGACAACATACGAGCACATCCAAGACATTCTGGCCTTGGCTGCACTGCACTCTATCACTAATGAGAGTGTTAAGACCCGTCTGTTAGCTCTTTCTCTGAGAGGGAAGCTTCTCTACTGGTGGAGATCCTTGCCGGAGGGAGCTATCACGGGATGGCCCCAGCTAGCGGGCAGACTAGTGAAGGGATGCAATGAGTCCGTTGATCCCTCCTCACTGCTGCACCAGTTTCAAAGTATCCAACGCCATCCGCAAGAGGAGATATCGGACTTCAACGTGAGGTTTGCGAGGTCCTGGAAAAGAGTACCTCCTGAGCTGCGTCCTCCCGCGGGACAAGCTGCTCACTATTACCTGAGGTCTTTTAATTCAGACATTTGTCTAATTCTCAAGATAGCCCGGGTCAACACTTTTCCCGCCTTGTATGAGGCTGCTCAGCAAGCAGAATTAGACATAATTTCTATAGGCAGACTTCCTCATAGAATGCAGCCTCCCATTTATCCCGACTTCCCTCAGTCACAATATCCGCCCGCGTCTGGTGGGACGTCATCATCGTCCAATCAGTACCCCCAGCAGCCGTGGAACCCAGCGCCAGTTATAAACCCGTATGGTCCGCCCCAGATCCATTATCCTAATCCGCCACCTCCGCAATATCCAGCACTCCCAGCTCCCCCTCAATACCCGGCATATTCTGCTCCTCCACCATTAGCCGCATTACCTCCGCCGGCCCGGCCGGCGCCTGCTGATAATGATATTCAGAATAAGATCCTTCAGGAAGTGCGGGCTCTTGCCTCCGGTTACCATACTATCTCCAACGACATGACGATCATGAAGAAGAAGCAAGCTCAGATGGAGTTTCTTCCGAGGAGGCCATATCCTCCTCCTGCGCTGACAAAAGATCAAGCTGCTCAAGCGCAAAGGCCCCCAGCAAGGAATGCTGCCAACAATGCTCAACCAGGCACTTTTGACCATGTTAACTGGTGTTCTACTTGCAACGATCCACATGGAGAGGAGGGTTGCATGTTGCATCGGCATTATATTCAGACCCTTGCGGGCAGCGCCGTGGAAGATGAAGCATACATGATCCTTGACGATGAAGGTAACTTTGCAGTCCCTGAAGAAGATCCCGTGTCTCTCTTGACCAAGGAGGGCAAAAGGCCGATTGAGGCCACCACGGCCCAGATGAAGCCGTTGAAGGTATATGCAAGAAGGGAGAGGACGCAGCCTGTTGTGCCAGCTCCTGATAAGCCGCCTTTACCTCCTACAGCCAAAGAAAAGCTCCCAACGCTCAAGGCTCCCGTGGTAAAGGCTCCGGCGGCCCAACCTCTAGCTGAAACAAAAGAACAAGCTCAAGAAAAGCTGAGGTACCCGTCGCTGACGAAGAGACAGAGGGTTGAAGCCACGCAACAATACCGAACCAAGTACGAGCCAGCAAAAGAGGCAGAGAGGGAGCCGGCACTTCGACTTACAATATAGTCGACGAGCTCAAGAAGACTCCGGCAAAAATAAGCATGTATGATGCTCTTCTGCTCCCAGGACAGGTAGACCTGTTGCAGGAATCCTTGAAGAATGTGAAAGATGGGAAGCCGACGCAGCCCGCTGTGTTAGCTCAGCCCTTGACAGTTTCTGCTACCGGGAAAAACAGGCCACCACCTTTCTATCTGTCTCTGCGAATGGAAGGCCACATAGTACATAATTGCATGGTGGACTCTGGTGCCTCCACTACTGTCATGCCAAGGGCTGTCTGCGAAGAGATTGGTATGGAATACACAAGGAGCAGCCAAGGTGTGCTGCAGCTAGACGACACTCCTGTCAAGACAGTCGGAGTCATCAAGGACATCCCAATCCGACTGCATAAAGCACTCGACATCGTGGTTATCCAAGAAGTCGTAGTGGTGGACTTGGAACCCTACTTCGGCATGTGTCTCTCTAGGGAGTTCACTGCGAAGTTGGGTGGATATCTGTCGTTGGATTATTCACATATGGAAGTGCCTTTCAAAGGAAGGAGATTGAAGATTTATAATGAAAAGCCTTCCACTTTTCTGGTCGAGAAGATACCTGGGGAAGAACAGCAGAATGACATGGTTCATCTGACGACTGAGGAACTGGTAGAGGTAGACTTGGCGGAAGAGACCCTGGAGCTGTTACAAGTGGAGGATGAGTTCTCCTTACTGGACTTCAATGCCATGATTGAGACCGAACAAGGTTGCTACTCTGTCACCCAGCCTGAAAGACTTGATCAGTCTTCAAAGAAGGATGTTGGACCTGCCCCAGAAAAGCTGTGGAAGCTGTACTTTGATGGTGCCCGATGCAAGAATGGCGCCGGGGCAGGTGTACTTCTGGTTTCACCATCCGGGATTCAAAAGGACTACTGTTATAGGCTGGCCTGGAGTTGCACTAACAATGCGGCGAAGTATGAAGCCTTGTGCGCTTGGGCTTGAGAAAGGCAGAGAGACTTGGGATAAAGCATTTGCAGATCTTTGGCGACTCAGAGTTGGTGTGCAACCAGATTACCAATAAGTGCGCCTCCAAGAAGCATTACCTCAAGGCGTACCGCAACCGTGTCTGGGATCTGATGGAGTCATTTGACTCTTTGAATGTCAAAGCCATATCTCGTGAAAAGAATAAGCATGCTGACATTCTGGCGTCTGTTGGAGCCAGGTACGTCCCGGCTGATGACACTGTCCAGAAGCCAAAGCCGGTTCGTACCATTTATAGGCCTTCTGTGCACGACAAGGACACCCACTGGCAGGTGTTCGACTGTGACGAGGATATCGTCACCTTTTTGATAAATGAAGCTAGTACAATCGAAGGTAGAGACCCTGATGACGAGCAATATGAGGGGTTGATACAATTAAAAAATAATCATGTCCCGAAAGGACTGATTACCCTGGAGAGCCTCTTTGATCAGAATGATAGAGCCATATCCCACAGGATCAAAGTAGACCCCAAGCAGTACATGGACCTGGAACTGGAACCTGGAAAGGTGATTAAGGTCGGGACAGATTGCACTGATGAGGAGTTAGAGCAGATCCGATCTCTATGCAAAGAGTACCTAGATATTGTAGCCTGGTGCTACCAAGACCTGAAGGGGTACGACAGAGAGATGATCCAGCATACTATAGAACTGGAAGATAATGCGAAGCCTTTCCAGCAGAAGCAAAGGGCGGTGAACCCGAAAATTGAAGCCATGATGAAAGCTGAACTCTTGAAGATGCTGGAGGCCAAAATCATCTATCCCATCAAGCACTCTTCTTGGGTCGCAAATCTGGTCCCCGTGAGGAAAAAGAATGGAGACATCCGTCTCTGCGTGGATTTCAGAAACCTCAATCAGGCTTCACTGAAGGATCATTACCCGCTCCCCCAAATTGATCAAATCCTTCACGTGGTCGCAGGAGCTCAGAGATTTTCTCTCTTGGACGGTTTCTCCGGCTATAACCAAATCTGGGTGAAAGATGAAGACCAGCACAAGACGACGTTCACCACCAAATGGGGAACGTTTGCATATCAGCGTATGCCCTTCGGTCTTTCCAATGCCGGGGCTACATTTCAAAGGGCTATGGACTTGGCGTTCCGAGAGCTGCTCAACAAGATCATTGTCATCTACTTGGATGACATGACTGTGTTTTCACACAAGAGAGAGGACCATGCCTCCCACTTGCGGCAAGTATTTGAGAGATGTCGTGAATTCGGCATTTCCATCAACCCGAAGAAATCAGTCTTCGCGGTGAAGGAAGGCAAACTGCTGGGCCATGTTATTTCTGAAAAGGGCCTTGCAGTTGATCCTGACAGAGCGGAGGCTCTTCTTCGCTTGTCCATCCCAGTCGACAAAAAGGGGCTGCAATCATTTTTTGGCCAAATCAACTTCGTAAGGAAGTTTGTGCCAGACTTTGCACAAGTAATTAAGCCCATGGCTGAGCTCCTGAAAAAAGATGCTGAATTTGTATGGACTGACGAGAGGAAGCAAGCCTTTGAAGAAATCAAGGCCAGAATTGCCCAGGCTCCAGTGTTAATAAATCCGGACTACTCCAAGGATTTCATCCTGTATGCGGTGGGAGAGCCCGAAAGCTACGCTGCAGTCCTGACTCAGAAGGGAGATGATGGCGAGGAGCGCCCCATAGCATTCCTAAGCCAGGTGATTCAGCCGCACGAAGAAAGATACAATTTTATTGAGCGGCAAGTGCACGCAGTTATGAGATCCCTGAGAAAGTTCAAGCACTTTGTCTCCCAGAGTCGGATAACTGTCTTCGTGATACACCCGGACGTCAGAAATTTCATCATCCAAGGGGAGCCGGGTCACAAGAGGGCAGGATGGATTGCCAAGATACAAGAGTTTGACATAGAGGTACGGCCAACAAAGCTAATCCGAGGTCGGGCTCTATGCCAAGAGTTGGCCCGGAGCGCTGCAGCCGAAATCTCTGCCTGCCAGTGGGAGGATCCAGTAACAGAGGCCAACCTTTCCAACTCCTTATCAGAGGAGAATGATTGGACAAATGATCTAGTGTGGTACTTCAACACAGGGAGATGTCCAGATCATCTCAACGCCTCACAAAGAAGGAGGTTTAGGCTGAACGCCTTGAAGTATGTACTTCGCCCCGAGGGGCTGTATTTTAGAAATATTGACGGCATCCTGTTGCGGTGCGTCAAGGAATCAGACAAGCCAAAGGTTCTCGGAGAGTTTCACTCTGGGATGCCCGGAGGACATCATTCGGGAAGGCCTACGGCCTTAAAAATTATCAGAGCCGGCTATTATTGGCCCACCCTCTTCACAGACGCACATGCAGTCTGTGTGAAATGCGAAAAATGCCAGAGGTTCGCCGACAGAAATAGGAAGGCACCCTTGCCCCTCCAGCCAATTCAAGCCGAGACTCCGTTTCAGCAGTGGGGTCTGGACTTCATCGGGACAATAACGCCCAACTCTTCGGCGGGACATAAGTTCATCCTAACCGCCACAGATTACTTTACCCGATGGGCTGAGGCATTGCCTACAAAGCATGCTGACCAAGAGACGGTCATTGGGTTCCTTGAGAGCCTCATTACCCGTTTCGGGATTCCAGAGGCAATTGTCACAGATAATGGTCCAGGATTTGCAGGCGCGGTACTCACTGAGTTTACCAGCAAGTATGGCATTTACCACAAGATGTCTTCAAATTACTATCCGTAGGGAAACGGCCTGGCCGAATCCACCAATAAAAACCTCTTGAAAATCATAAAGAAAACTGTGGAAAGGAATAAGAGGTCGTGGCACCTACTTCTGGACCGAGCATTATGGGCGGATCGTATATCTTTCAAAAAATCCATCAAGACGTCCCCCTACGCGCTTGTATACGGCAAGGAGGCTGTCCTGCCCACCCACATAGAAATGCCCGCACTCTGGTTGTTAGAAGATGAGAAAGGTGATGGGGACCCCGTGGATGCCAGACTTTGTCAACTGTTGCAGCTAGAAGAGGAAAGGGAGAAGGCGTATCAGGCCTTTACTAAGCACGCCGAAGCGACTCAGAGCTGGTTTGCAAAAGGGACCACTACCCGAGTTTTCAAAATCGGGGACTTAGTGCTCAAATGGGATTCACTCAAGGCGAAGCCGGGCAATCATGACAAGTTTGATGCCTTCTAGGAAGGCCCCTACCAAATCGCCCGGATAAACCAGTTCAATGCATTCGTGCTCAGAGACATGGAGGGACAGCTCCTCCCGATCCCTGTTAACGGCTTTCACCTGAAGGCCTATCACCACTGAAGGTTGTCAAAGGTCCTACCTTGTACATATTTTTCTTATTTATTTCCTGCAGTTCAGTTTATTTCAGAATGTAAATATTTCTTTCAGTCATTTAGTTTTTCGCTTTTAAGTCAAAAGAAAGCCAAGTGTGAAAAAGAAGCAAGTGCACGGCAGTTCGAGGACTGACCAAGGCAGGAAAATCGCCCGACTTCGCAGCGAAGTCGGGCTTCGCTCTTAATTTTGTGCGACGTCGGGAGGTTAAGGAGCAAAAGGCAACCAAGAAAAGTCCAAAATTTTTTCTAAGTGTTGGGCACGCCGCCCGACTTCGCAGCGAAGTCGGGCTGCGCACCCTTTTCTGAGCGCAGCGGGCGGAAGGAAGGAGAAAAGGATAGAAATCATCTAAGTGTCCTCGCCCGACTGCGCAAATTTTCCCAGCGCAGTCGGGCTGCGCACTCAAAGTTTTGCGCACTCCGACGGGCGCATCCCGGAGGCAAGGTGCATGGTGAAATTTTTCTAAGTATAGGCCTCCCGAGGGCGCACCTTGCATAACGCGAAGTTGGACTGCGCTCATTTTTTGAGCGCACTCGGTCAGGGCCTCCCTCAGTTTAGTGCCTCGAAGTGTGTGCCCAGATGGCGGCGGTGACGTCATTAAAAGCACGAAGTTCGAAGATTTTAAGGAATGATTGCGCGGATTTCAAAGCAGATGTCATTAATAAGAGAGCGCACAAGGGGCCAACCGCGTACGAGTTGCGCTTTTCAATAGAAGATCCCACGCGCGGCCGCCGAGGAATAACGACGCTTTTTACCTACTTCGGGCAAATCACTTTAAATTCCCCCTCACGCCATTAATGCTGTTTTTTTTCCATTCTTAGAAAAGGGCCCTTACTCAGAACACCAGAATTACCAGTGTAAATCTGAGCTGCGCAGTGAAAAAGAGAAGTGCGAAATTAAGCTCTGCAACAGCTGTAATTTCTGTCTCCAGCACCATGAGTGAAGGGCCGAGAGTAGACAAGGGGAAGGCGCCAATGCAGGCGCAATCCAGTGATTCAGAGCGGGAAGCCGAGGAACACACAGACTCTAGCGCTCATGAGAGTGAGGCGCCACAGGAGCAAAGGGGAAAATCCAGGTCGAGGCGAGCTAAAAGACAAGGTCCTCTGCCGCCGCCCATCAACCGCCTGGCCGAATACGAAGATGGCGAGTACTCCATTAGTCTCACCAAGCTGCGTCCCAATATCGCGAAGTGGGCAGACAAGGTCTCATCCTCGCACCACCTTGGGGCCGCCTATAAATCGAACCTTTACTGGTTCTTGTGCCCTCCTGTCCACCACTGCCCGGAGCTGGTCGAGTCAATTGCGACGTATTACAAACCAGCCACCCGACAGGTCTGCGACTGCCAAGGAAGGGTGTTGTTTACCCTCTTTAAGGAAAGCGTACAGCCAGCCTTCGCCCCGGGGCTCGAATACGACCCAAATGCCATCGTCAGAAAGATTAATTTGGAAGAGCAGGCGGGCAGGTTCAGCCAGGGCAGAAGGATGAGAGAATTTCTAAATTCAGAGCTGAAGTGCCCACTGCCGGCTGCAAGCTTGCCGTCTGGTCCTATACCCCTGGAAAAATTTGAGAACAAGTATATCTACATTATCCTTGCATGGGTTCTTGGCTGCGGCACAGACAGAGTGGTGCACCCATATCAGCTGGCACTCGCAGAGTGTATCTTGCATGGGGAATTCTATGACCCCACTGCGCAGAGAAGCGGAAGGCGCCCAATCTTTTTTGATTGGGCAGACTGGGTGGCGTACGCCATACATTCGAACCTGGTTAGGATACAACAGAAGCAGACAACTGAATTCCGGCACTGCTCATTCCTTGTATGGCTGTGCCTCTACCATACGCATTACCGAATAAGGGTGCCCGGGCTTAAGAAAGTAAATGAGAAGGGCGCACCGCTGCCGGTATACGAGTGGACGGAGCTGCTGTATAGAAGGGGGTCCTATTATGATTTTAATTTCAAATTCTTGGGTATGACCCTGGCACTGTTCAATGGCAAGGCGTCTCGCCCTCCCCATGTTATGACGAAGTACCTGACGAGGAACAAATTCGGGGACACTTTCCGGTTGACCCAGGGCGTCGTCATCAGAATCTACGGGTTCAAAGGGAAGCCGTTCTTGCTGCCCTATTTTTGCACCGAGCACCAATTCGGCATGGAGGCAGCGCGGCAGATGGACTGCGTCGAAGAGGAATTCGGCCAGGGAAAAAAGAAGGGCCATATTTTCAAATATCCTTTTATCTGGGGAAACATTGAAGTCCATGAAATTGGGCAGCATATCTACCTGGAGCAGGCACTCCTCAACTTAGGCCTGATACAATTACCACAACGCTGGAAATACGACCCGATTGGGGTCAGAGGAAAATTTGTGCATGTTTGCCCGCGAGCAGAGATCATGGAAGAGAGGTGCAACAAGACAGGGGCAGACCTGGAGTGGCACATTGAGCGAATGCAGTCATGGCCGCCATGGCATGACTTCTACTGTGTGGAGGTGGATTACGATCCAGAGCATAACGACGATCACAAGCTAGACTCGGCCGGTTTCAGAAAGTTCCTCACAAAGGTGGCGCCCCTCGGCTGGGAAAAGGACAAAATAATTGAATGTTGGAAGATGAGGTGTCGCACGCGACACGATAAATCGGACAAAAAGACATTGGCCATAGATGATGATTTTTCGGCCTTATACGATAAATACGCCGGCAAGTGGGAGCCGTTCGCATTTCGAGATTGCGTTCCCCTAGGCGCCAGGAAAAGATATAAAAGGAAGCCCCCTCCACAACATTTGTCCATTCGAAAGCCATCCGGCAGCAAGGCGCCAAAAGGCAGTCAGGTGGGCCCAATGTTGTCTCCAGCGCCCGAAAAGTCGCCTCAGACAGAGAAGGAGCCAGAAGGGTCAACCGGCGAGGCAGCAGTAGCGGGCACCCCTCCGACAAGGCCCAAGTACAAGTTTACCGTGGGCGCCTCGGTACCTGACGCACCAACCGTCTCTGCCTCTACCGAACAAACCGCCGCTCCAGGAGAAAAGAAAAGAAAAAGGGGCGAGAAGACCAAAATAAAGCGGCCAAAAAAGGAGGTTGCACAGCAGATAGTGGCGGCCCCACGGACAGGAGCGGTTGCACCCGAAATAATCTCTCTAGATAGTCCAGAGAAAGAAGCAGAAGTCTGGGCAGCAGGCGTCATCCAAGCACCGGCTCAGGCGGAGCACGCAGGTACGTCCTCTTCCCCTGTATCACAAACCCCAGCTAGCCCTGCTATCACGCCCTCCTCTTCTGCATCAGGGCACGCCTTAGTCGCCTCATCCATATCGCCTATCACCCAGTCCCTCCACAGCCCCCATTCCTTTGGACGTTTTGCCCAGGACCCTAACGTTTTTCAAACCCTGGGTCAAACCCTAAGTCTCTCACCCGCGACCAGCGTTGAAGCTGTATCCACATCACCGCGCCGCTCACCCCCGCCGCATTCAGAACCCCATCTCCACCTCCCTACGCAACCGCCCGTTTCCCCTAGGACCCGGTCGCCCTCAAAAGCGGCCTTATCTTCTGGAATATCTCCTGCTTCATTGTTTTCAGGAAGGATGCCGCAGCAGGATTTGGCCTCGGCATACCCTATGTTGGCAGAGCTGGACCTAATGGGAGAACAACTGCAAGTTACGGACGACCAGCCTCTAGCCGCAAAGGCCGCAGGGTGTTCTGCCTCTTTCCTCCAGGGCGTAAAGAAGAGAAGAGCCGAGGAGATAGCCATTCCTGTGAAGCGCACCAAGTTTGACTTGGACAAGAGGGTGCTCCGAACGGAGAAGTTAATCCCAAAAGTCAAGAAGCCTCTCCGGGAGATGACTGAGGCAGACTATGAGCACCGAATCAAGGAGAAGAGTTTCGACGATATAAGCGAGGAATACGAAATCAATGGTATTCGTCGAAAGACTGATAATCTCCTTGTCAAGCGGCTCGAGGCCCAAGAGAAGTTGTTTCAGCTTCAAAATAATTCAAGGCAGCTGGAAGAGAATCTGGCCAAGGCCACCACGCAGCTGGAATCTGCTCAGAAGGAGATTAAAGATTTGAAGGACCAGCTTGCTGCGTCCCAGCAGGAGGCAGCAACACAGAGGAAGACAGCTGAGCAGCTGTCAGAGGAGAAAAAGGCAGCACTCGAGCATGTTGCCCAGTTGCAGGATTTGCTGAAGCAGACTCAATCACAGCTGAAGGAGAAAGCGTCCCAGGCGGCTGCCTTTTCGAAGGACAAGATCAAGGAGATGCGGGCTAGTTTGCTGCAGGACTGCAGGACTAATGTTGTCAGGTCCCTGTCCGTCCTGGATTTTGCATCCAGAATACAAGAAGTATCTGCCCAGGGAAAGCCTGCGGTAGAGGAGGCTGAACGCCAAGCGAGGCAGTGGCTAGACTTGGCAATAAAACTTGAGGAGTTTGCGCGCAAGGGCCTCCGATTTCCACCTATGTCACGAATTGCCCTAGACTGGGCAGATGCAAGGGTAACCTTGCAAAACTATTTTGAGAAAACTGAGAAGATCAGGGCTGCCAGGAAGATGCTGGATGTATTGAACCATGAAATGAACATCTGCTTGGCCCCCTTCAACACTCTTTCTGCGCTCGGATTTCCGAGCTTTGTCAAGGATGGAGAATTTCTGCCCCTAGAGCAAGTAAAGCAAGACTGGCTGTTTTTTGAGGCAGACACATCTGAGATTGATGGCTGGACTGACCCAGTCCAAGAGGCACAGGTGACCCAAATGGTGTCCAAATTTTGCAAGATTAACACATGCCTCCAGGAGCTGGGAGAGAGGTATGACACCATTGACGTGCATATGGTCGCGGCATTCAAAGGAGCGCTGAAGGATATCAGCGACTTAGAGCCCTTCCAGGCAGCAGCTTGGGATCAAGCCAAAGCCGCCTACGAGCACGTCCGCGAGCGGGACCAGCCTGCTGAACAGGAAGGCGATGGTGGTGCTGAGCAGTCAGGCTCAGAGAGAGAAGAAGAGGAAGGATCAGAAGAAGAGACTGCTGAGAGCGAGCCCGAAGAAGAACAACTACCCAAGAAGGGAGCTCAGCAGCAGCAGCAGGATGCAGGGGAAGGGAGTTCCTCTGCGCCCAAGGGATAAAGGCCTGGTTCGTTGCATCGAGGCGAGCTCGACACCCCGCGAGCCGCCAGGAATGTTGTCACATTTTGCACGGGGTGCTATGTCTTCAAATTTTTGTAAGGATGTTGCTTTCCCTTCCCTCTTTCTTCTCTCCCCTTCTCCACCATCCCCCTTCTTTTCTGCCATCAGTTTCATTTTCTCTAGCTCCTTGTCCATGTTTCTAACCGTTTCTCTGAGTGGGCAAAAATGCCCCAAAATCTTCTAAGTGTTGTTGTTCGCCCGACTTCGCAGCGAAGTCGGGCTGCGCTTGCCTATCCGTGCGCACCTGGGCGAGGTTATCGAAATGAGCCTAAAATTTTCTAAGTATTGAGCCGCCCGACTTCGCAGCGAAGTCGGGCTGCGCTCCTAGTTTCGTGCGCACTTGGGCGGCATCCGTTTGAAGACTGGCCGGAAATATTCTAAGTGTTGGGACCGCCCGACTTCGCAGCGAAGTCGGGCGGGCCTCCAGAGGAAGTGCGCAGCAGGGCGGCTTGCCTTGAGGGCATCCAAGGAAATGGCTAAGTGTTGAGCCGCCCGACTTCGCAGCGAAGTCGGGCTGCGCTCACCGGATTGTGCGCACTCGGGCGGAGGATGAGAAGATGCTGCCCAGAAAATTTCTAAGGCACGAAGGCCTTCCCGACTGCGCTGCTTCCACCTTGCGCTGCCCGGCTGCGCTCCAATTTTGTGCGAAGTCGGGCGGGATATAAAAGATGAGCTTTGAAGGCGATTTCTTCCCCCCATCAGATGCTGACAGGTGTCCAGCCTCGAGATTCGAGTCAAAGATGTGACAGAAGGTGTGCGAGCGTGAACTGACATATTGTACCGCATCTACCCTCATTCAAACTGACTCGAGGTTTCATCTACCGGACTGCCACGTAGCTGCTAAGTTTTCAGGCGGACCTTGCTGCAAGTACATTCCATACCCGCAGAGGTCAACATCAGCCGCTTTTTGCCGCTTTTGTCAGCTTTTCCAGCTTTTGTCAGGTCTGGGATTTTGTGCCCAAAGTTGTAATCGGGGGGAAAATTGCGCTATAAATAGCTGCGCCATATCATTGTATAAGGGTGGATGGGAGATATATTGCTAGGAGACTTCGTAGCTGTGCGTTTGCTTTTGAATGCAAAATATACTTGGCTCCATTGATTGTCTTTATTTTGTATGCTGCCTTCGTTAAGCATTTCGCCTCATGTTGCTTATATTTCTGATTACTTTTATTCTGCTTATCTGGATAACTGTATTGGCAATTAAGTGTACCTGGAATGCTTAAAGTGAGGGATACATAGGATAAAGTAACATTAATGGTTTCTGTTACATATTCTGCTTAGATTGTTGTTAGTAGTGGTGATTGGTTTGTTTCCGTGCTGCTTATCTTCCCCACCCGAAACAAGCATATTTATGTTTCTTTCAGTAATTTATAATCTCTTTCCTGCACTCTGAGCTAAAACCCAAATTGAGAAAACATAGGAAGCCGGCCTACTCCGGAGATTGGCACGGAAGGCATTCCTTCCTTCCGGCCTTTCAATCTGCTGGGCGAATCTAGGGCGCATATAGATTAAAATCCTATCCTAGTGGCAGATTCGTAACCAACGGTTTCTCTGGAACGCCCGGTGGGACCCGAGAGTTTCCCAACCCCAAAATAGAATCGAAGCATCGGTGTTCGCTTCATTGCTGTCAAATCGGAACACTCGGCGACTCTGCAGTACCTGAATATTCTCTGAGTCCGTGAGACTGGTCCAATATCAAAAGCGCCTTCATGCATACAAGAAGGTGGAGAGCAAGGAACCCAAGACAGCAGCCTGAGCTTTAGGGCGTTTTCTGAAGGTGGGAACAAAAGGAGGAAATGAGCTTTTAATTCAAAATTTTGGCTAAGTATTTTTCGCCCCAAAGCGCTCCAGGGCAAATTTCCCCCTTTCGAGCGCTTTGGAGCATTTCCTCGCCGGTTGGTGAATGTTTGTGCAAGTTGCTCATTTTGGCTAAGTGTTGCTTTGTGCCCCAAAGCGCTCCAGTTTGGAGCGCTCCAGGGCACTTTTTCCCTTTTGCCGCGCTTTGGAGCATTTGTGAGGCGGCCCACGTGAAAGCAAGAGGCCCTAAGATTTTCTAAGTGTAAAAAGTGCCCCAAAGCGCTCCAGGGCAAAATCCCCAAAGTCGAGCGCTTTGGGGGTTATTTCCGACACTTAGCAAGAAGGCGAAGAAATCCAGGTTCGCTATGAATGCAATATGCACCCTGAAGCGCTATCGTTCGGCAGCGCTAGAGGGCAGATATCTCCCTCAGGATCGCACTAGGGCAGTTTTGCCTTGCTCATTTTGGGTAACCAACAAGTTCTCAGCTTTTGCGGCAGTGCATTGTTTGAAGTAGTATAGGCGCGTTTCCTGCCCAAATTTTGCCAGTTAAGCAGCAGGTGTCCCCGGAGAAAAAAGTCAAGTTTTTTTGGGATCAGAGCCTGTTTCAGTACAGCCAAGGCCATACTCTAGTATCATGGTGGGGGACCATTAAAGACAAACAGTAGCGGGCATTTGAGGCAACGTACTGCTACATCCACCATATTAATGGGCCATTCCCTCCCTGCTACTAAATCTGTCCGAGACCATGCCATCATAAAGGAAAAGAGTGGCAGAATCAGATACGACCAACAAAGATAATATTTGGCCGCTTTCTGCAGCTTTTACAGGTTTGGGTTTTTTTGCCCATATTGTAATCTGGGGAGGGTTCTCTGCTATAAATAACACCATTTTATATTGTAATGGGGGTGGACATATTGCTATAGAAAGCTGCTGCAGCTAAGATCGTTTACTTCAATACAATCCATACTTTGGCTTCAATTGTGTCTCTTTCTTTTATGCTGCTTTATTTGTGTCATTTCTGCATTTACTCATTTATTTTTCTGATTGCTGTCATTCTGAACTCTGGATCGCAGCATTGGCAATTATCTGAGCCTGGAATGCATGTTTAAGGATACATAGGGAAGAATTTCATAGCTGGTTTCTGTTACGTGTATTGTTTTGATTGCTGTTGGTTTAGTTGCTAGTTAGTGACTATGTTGCTTGTTCTTCCCCAACGTTGAATATCACCGCTTCTAACCCTTACCCCTTTTATTTCTTTCCTGCACCCTTATCTTAAAATCAAAAATCTGTTGGAATATTTTCAACATTGCCTCCTTAGTCCTAAGTATTAAGTCCTAGTATTTAGTTTTAGTTTAATGTTTTGATTTACATATTTCTAGTTAATTTGATTAGCATACGTTGAGGTTTTGGCTTGGTTGGTCAATGTTTGACCATAGTCCAAGATTAGCATGTTGTTAGGATAAGAGCTATCTTTAAGTTAGTTTGTTGTAATAAGTTTAAGAGGATTTCTCTCAACCACCGTGTCTATTTTTAGTTCTTTCAAGAACTATAAAACTATGTAATGCATTGTTGATCAATAGAACAATTTCACCATTGTTTCTCATTTGGTATCAGAGCAGGTTTTCTCAGATGGATCAAAACCTGTGGAGAGTGGCGTGAAGAGATCTGAAGCACGCACTTTGTCAGAGAAACTCAAGTGGCCAGCACTCAGCAGATTTGCAAGGAAGAGCTCGAGTAAATCATTAATATCTCATGCATCCTGAGGTATTTGATTATGAAATTTTTAGGGTTGTTAGATAATTGTATCAAGAGGATGTTGTCAAAATTTCAGGTGATTTGGAGCTAATTTGCGGATTTTATTAGCATTTTGAGTTTTTCAATAAAATGGTTGTATAAGGTGGAATACAGGGTATTTGCTTCTCAAATTTTGGGAGAAATATTATTTAGATAAAATCATAATTCAAACAAAATTTCAGGTCATTTGGATCTGTATTTATTGATTTGTGTGAATATTGATTTTTTCTTCAAAAATCCTAGATCCGAAATTGTGATAAAAAAGGGAAAAAGTAAATGATCACATCTTTTTCACATTTGTGAATTTTCTTCCAAAATTTAGAGGGTTTTCAGATTATTGTCTCAGGAATACAGAGTTTAATTTTCAGAAATTTTGGAGTTGTATGGATTGATTTATGTGAAGAACATTGAGGTTGTCTCAAAAACACTCTAAGATCTAGAAAGGGCAAAAGTAAATTGATCACATATTTCTCATTTGTGTGAATTTGGATCTGAAATTTAGTGGATTTTCAGATAAGTATATCAGAAGTCTACAAGAAAAATTTTAGTTTGTTTCAATCAGTATTGGCCGATTTATGATAAATTGGGTGCTTGAGACTTTGGTAAATAAAAGGAAGCCATGTATGCAGACTTGGTTGTACCAAAATTTGATGGAGATAATTATGCTATTTGGAGCATAATGATGAAGACCTTCTTGAAGGCTCAAGACTTATGGGATATAGTTCAAGAAGGCTATGAGGAACCCACTTGGAGCAAGCTACAAGGCGAGGAGAGAAAAGAGAAGAAGGAGCAGCAATATGCAAATTGCTTAGCTCTTATGGATTTGAGGAGAGGAATGGAAAATAATGTTTTTCCTCTCATAGCCAATTGTAGATCAGCTACAATGGCATGGCAAGTGTTGAAGGATGCTTATGGGTTTGATGAGGACACCCCTAAAGCCATGAGTGACAATCATGAAGATTGTTTAAGCAAGGAGGAGCCTTGCTTCCTTGAAGCAGTTTCTGAATTAGATCCTTTTGAAGGAGTTTTTGAAGAGTCTTGTAAAGACTCATATGAAGCCATGCTTTGTAATGGAGAATTATTTCTTGCAGAGGAAGGCCTGTATGTAGAAAACCAACAAGATGAAGAATGCTTCATGGAGGAAGCATATGTTGCTGAATTTTGTGATGAAAAGATAAGAAGAGGTGTGTATTCCTCAAGAGGACGAGGAGGAAGAAGAGGATTTGTTGTTGATAGAAGGCAAAGTGATAAAAAATATCTCATGGAGGAGATAAATGAAGAGTGTATTATGGATAATGCACCTAAAATTCTCATGGGAGAGAATAAAGAAGATAATAGGATCAACCAAAATTGTTGGCATGTTGATGGAGAAGCAATGTTCATGGAAGACCATTGTCTTGAAGACCATTCACTTGGAATGGATGTATGCTCTCTTGACAGAGCAAATGAAGATCTCCTACAAGGAGAAGATAAAATTGTTAGAGTTCCTCTAAAGGGGGAGAAGAATGTGACAAATGAGATAGAAACAGAAAATGAAAATGAGATTGCTGATTTTCTTGTTGTAATGGCAAAGAAAACATCACTCATGGATGATGATCACTCACTTGGAGTGACTACATTGCAGAAAGAGAGTTGTCTTGAAAAGGCAACAATGTATGATTGCTTGAATGAATGGTGTTTCAACACACCAACATGGATTGAACAAAGGAGGAGAACTCTTAGTGAAGAGTTGATGGTTGATCTTGAAGCACCATACCCTGAAGGAGAACTGCTACAAAATAGCTTTATGGGAAGCACCAAATCTACTCATACTAAAGGTAATGTTTTTATGATTAATGATTTGTTTTTTGTGAGCAGGAATGAAAAGAAAAGTGATTGTCTCATTGAGACAACTTTGATGAAGAGTCTTCTTGGAGAGAATACAGTGATGGAGAACTTGGGTCACATGGATCAAAATGATGTGTTCAAAATTCCTTGGGAGAAGGATTCTTGTAAAGTCATTGTTGTGAGAGAATATTTGTGTGAGGAGCAACTTTATGTTGCATATGTAGTTGGTCATTATATGGCCATATTTATTGTGATATTTTGTGTGGAAATATGTGAAAGAGTTGTATGGTATAATCATCTATGTGAGATGATTAATTGTAAATACTCATGTGGAGTATTGTTTAGTGTTGAAGATGTAAAAGAAGATCAAAATGTGAGAGCATGGTTTAAAGACCATAATGATAAAGATGTAAGAGAGTGGTTGCTGAAAACCACAAGAGGAGATACTTTTGTTGAAGGGGGAGCTAATCAACAAAAGAAGGCACTCAAGCATTTGCAGGAAATTCCACATGAAGAGTGGAAGGAGTGCCACCATAAGTATTTTGTAAATTCTGATTTCTTGATTCAAGATTGGAGGAAACGTAAGAGAAATATTTTCTTCCAACTCTGTGATGCTTAAAGAACTCTTGCATGAGTGTCTTTAGCATCAAGGGGGAGAATGTTGGAATATTTTCAACATTGCCTCCTTAGTCCTAAGTATTAAGTCCTAGTATTTAGTTTTAGTTTAATGTTTTGATTTACATATTTCTAGTTAATTTGATTAGCATACGTTGAGGTTTTGGCTTGGTTGGTCAATGTTTGACCATAGTCCAAGATTAGCATGTTGTTAGGATAAGAGCTATCTTTAAGTTAGTTTGTTGTAATAAGTTTAAGAGGATTTCTCTCAACCACCGTGTCTATTTTTAGTTCTTTCAAGAACTATAAAACTATGTAATGCATTGTTGATCAATAGAACAATTTCACCATTGTTTCTCAAAATCACATAGGAAGCCGGCCTTCTCCGGAGATTGGCACGGAAGGCATCCCTTCCTTCCGGCCTTTCAAGCTGTTGGGCGAATCGAGGGCACAACGACACCAAATCCTTTCCTCATGGCAGATTTGTAACCAACACTACCCAATAGATATACACATGATTGAATTGTTTTCAAGCCTGCTTTTACTTTTAGTACATGCATGTAGACCTCACACCCCAACACATTGAGATGTCATCCAAAATAGAGCTAGGTGACCTGTTAGTCAAGTGACATGTTGCAGCCACAACCTGAGCATAGTAACCTGTTGCTTTATCTAGCATCTAACCTCATACTCCATGGCTTCTATAACATTACTCTATTCAACATTCCTATCACTTCATTTTGTTGCTCTTGGCTTTCTATAACATTGTCCTATTTAACATTTTCATCATTTCTTTTTCTTGTGTTGTGTAAGGGGTAGTCTTGTGTTTTGCAATGCTGTCATAAAATAAAGGATCACATTCTTACTGGATGCACTTTCTATCATAGCCAGAAACTTCTTGAAGACATCAAGGACATCACTTCTGTTTCTAAGAAAATATATCCATGAAAGGGGCAAAATAACTTGAACCACCAGTGGTTGCAACCTCCATTGGCCCACAAATATTAGTGTGCACTAAATTTCGGATTCCTCTAGATAGATATGTTTTTAATGCAAGCTTCACTCACGATTGTTTTAATAGTAGGCAAGACATAAAATTCAAGGTAATCATTTTTCATACCTTCCATTTCTTATTTCTTACACCAACCAATTGGTGTGCATCTGTTATATGCCTTATTTGTTAACATGTACCATCCTCTTGTAGCATGACATTTCATTGATGGAAGATGATTTTGCTTTCTTGGTCTCCTTTGGACTAGCATTTCCTTCACCCATAATTTAATTGATAGCATCTAACCCTCCCTTCCTTTGCCAACACTATAGATTGCAAACCAGTTTGCAAGTGTTTTTTGAGAAAGGTAACTTCTACAACTACATCAACAAATTAGCTCACTGAAAGCAGATTCATTTGTGATCTAGGTATGTGTGTTTGACACTAGGTATCCTTCCATTTTGAAATTTTAGTTAAACACTGATCATATCAACTACAAGAGAGATGTTCTCTCATGGAAACTTTTTCTCCATCTTGACCCTCATTGTCCACAAACCATTCCTTGTGAGGAGTCATGTGGAAGGAGACTCTCAAATCCATCATCTGGATTTCTTGATTGTTTTGAGCTTTCAAACTTGTATGAGTGAGGCACATGTTGGCTTTCTCTTAACATTACTGTGGATTCCTCTTCCTTTTAGTCCTTTGGAATCTCTGCTTTACAATATTTCTTGATGTGCCCTCGTAGGTGGCATTTTCAACATACAATGTCAGCCCTTTTTTTATATACTTGCTGATTTCCGTCTTTTTGGACATACTCTTTCCTCTAGATCTAACATTCTTCTTTTCTGTTGGGGCCTACATTTAGGGATTGAAGCTTTTTATTCTTGCCTTGTCTCAAATGCGTTCATTCTTGTTTCTTCTTGTAATCATCCCATAACACCATCCATTTTGAATTTGTTGTCCTTACTAGCCCCATTAAAGGCAATGGTGAGACTATCTGAAGACTTAAGAAGGCTACTCAGTAAAACGATGCATTGCCTTTGTTCCTTGATCTTATGTTCTATTGCCAATAGCTGACTCATCAGAGCATTCAAGGAGTTAAGATGCTGTGTGACCTTGTTAACGTCCTCCGGAGAAACAACTGGTTCACTAAAGACTTTGTTTCACACAAGGCTTGCAATTCATTTCATAACACTTTGGGTGAAGAAGCTCCGGAAACATTAAGCAATATTGAGTAAGCAAGGCCCAGACAAATGATTCCCCTTGTTCTCTTGTTCTTTTTTTCCAAGCCTCTTGTGCAGGAGCAAAGGGTTTGATCCTTGTTATGGTAGCAACAAGCTCTTTCCCTTCCAACAAGCATTCCATCTTCAACTTCCAGGAAATTGAAGTTTTGCCCTTTAAACTTTTCAGTGTCTAACTTGTTAGATGATGATGCCATTCTTCTGCAATCTCAAGCTTCGACAAATGTCTTCAGAGTCTCACAATTTCTCCCACTGAGACAAAGAAACTAGATCAGCTTTCACAACTTAAATAAAATTGGAGGCTACTTTTGCAACTCAGCGTTTTGAACAACTCCTCTCAATCTTCTTAGCTTTGTAGGCAATCATACCAAATGATAGATCTCCTTATGTAAAACCCTAGGACTCCTGGTCACAACATAAGATTCCACAATATGACAAATTTATCCCTGCTGTCTGATACTACTTGTTAGAGCTGAGAGCTGAAAAGAAAAATAGAAAATAACAAAGAAAGGTAAAAATGTTTATAGCAGAAATAATCACACACAGAGAAACATAATAAACTTGGCCTAAACCGAGTCACAGTGATGACAACACTACTATTTTCTCCTTTTTCCCCATTTCTTTCATCTCACTTAGTTTTCATGTAACTGTATCGACATCTATAAAATATAAACATAGTACAGGGTCAGAAAACCATGTACCAAACCATGGTCCATAAGTCATGTTGCAAAACTGCTTTCTAGAACTGTTTGTTAAAAGAAAATGTTTCGGAATTTAGCACACTTTTCCAACATGAACCTTATTTGTGATTAATAATCATTGACATTGACATCATTATCATGGTGATACGAGTAATGGGTGGTCAAAATATAATAAGTAATAACAATAACTACTTGAATGGAGAACAATGAATTTTGATGAGAAAACAAGTTTTCATGCAGTTTCAGAATTTAGATACATTTTACTAGTAAGACCAATTAAAATTTGGGGGATCAAAATTATCAAGTATTTATAAACGAAAAGTATGGACTTTCAATAATTTAAGCAAATTCAGTATTCAATGAGAATTTCACCATATGGATGGAAGATTCTTTGAAAAGTAGTAGAATGAAGCCGTCTGTAAATCCATAATTATGGATAAGGTTGGTCAAATATACAAGCACTTGGCATTTATTATTCATTAGTCTTTAGTGAATCAATTGTTTCTCTGGAGAAGAATGGCGATAACAAAACAAAACAAAACAAAAATAAAATACACGGATTTACCATGACTTGATTTACCATCCGCTTGCTCAAAGGGTTGAAACCCAAGGAGATATGCAATTGAAGAATATAAAGGGTAAATCAGGGGGAAAAAAAAAAATCCTTTGCTCCAGCAAGGGGTTCTCATCAGCCCAAGAGGTTTGTGGACTTGGGTGTGACCTAAGAATTTGCCTTTACCTTTATAAAAGACCAAATAATCTTTCCACTGAAATTTAGAAATATCCAATAGAAACTAATATAATATTGAATAAAAAAGAGTAATGTCTTCATTGATTTATTTATTCTTGAAAGGTAGAATAGAATGATTGGTGTAGCTATAGAATTTTAGAATAAATTATAATAATGTAAAAGCATGTAGATAATTATGGTATTAATGAAACATACTACAATTTTTGAGTAAAACTGTTACTTCAAAACATTAATGGCTTTAAATTAATGATGATTTAAATGCTGTTTATTTGAATCTTAGTTTTGTTTTGCTTAGTTTTTACATTTTGCAGTATATGGTTTGCTTGTTAAACTCTATTTTGAATTGTGTTTCTTGCTCAGGTTTATATTCAGGATCTTGAGATGGAACAAAATAGGCTTCAGGTTGAAAATAATCAACTTAAGAATCAAGTGACAGAACTATTGAAAGAGAATGCCACATTGAAGCAGCAGGTTTGATTTTATCAGAAAATTATTTGCAGTGCATTATATCTTTATCAAGTACAGTATAGAAATAGTAAAATAGGTAGAAAAAGCTACTAAGGCATGGCCATTGATTGAGGGCAGAAAAAGTTAACCAAATCAGCATCAATGTAACTGTATGAATGCTGTTGAGTGACTTGGGCTTATCAAGCCAGAAGTTAAGCTCCATGCATTGGCCTTTGAAATCTGCCTCATCTGAAAGTGAAGGCAAGCTTGATTGATCTTCATGTTCAACCACAGTCATCTTGTTCTTTTGAAATTGTGGTTTAAAAATGTTCTAGAATCCTTCTATTTCTAGGGGTATTTAATCCACAAAAATTCCATGATGTTTCACTTGCTTGGTTTGGATTTCCAAATAATCTGGGTATGGCTGATGACATGATCCTGATAGGTTATCTCTTTCCTTTTTAGATGCACTCAAACTCAAACATTTTACCAGTCTTATGGAGCTTTTTTTCTGGATGCTACTTGCTAGCTGATTGTTTTATTTTCAGTTTAGGATTTGGAGATTGGTCTTTCCTTCAATCCACGTTTTGTCTGAAGGGTTCTACACCCAGACAAGACTTTAAACTCTTCCAAGTTAGGAGCTTCTCGGTCTACTTCACTAGGGAGGAATTTATAGGAATTAAAAGTATCGTCATAGGAAGGAAGCATGTGATCACCTGTCCCCTGAAAAGTTAAATTCAAATTTAAATGGGATGAGTTTGTCATCTTTGAGGGTTCACTACCTCAGAAGAATAAGGAGTTTCAGAAGCAATGATAACACCCCTATCTTCACTGAAGCAATTATTTTTCCCCACAAGATTGGCTTATGAGCTGAAGTGCTGATTTATTATATGCCAACTTGTTAGTATGAATTGAATCAATGTGTGTGCAGTATGCACCTAGTTGCAGAGCCTGATGCAATGCAAATGAAAAAGAAAAACAAGGAATTGTAACTTTGCTTCATACATGAAAAAGAGGAAACAAATTAAACAGTCCCTGGCCATATTTACCAGATTTGGTGAATTCAATCAAAATTATTTGAATTTTGTTGGTTTCACTTTTTCACCTCACGTGAACAAATTTAGTGAACATGATTGCACTAATAGTGAATGACAAATATGATATTTGTTTTTAAAGATTAAACCTAAAGCTCAGCCCATTTACAGAATTCTTTTCCACACGTTCAAAAACTAAAGGTTGAAACAAAACAACCAAGCAAAAATTTAAAATTATCTCAACAGGGCAAAATGATCTTTGGGCAACTCATTCACAGAGGCATTTGCAAGTCAATCTCATTTTTGTATGAAATGTGAAGTTCTTTATACATATTTATATTTATTTTAGAAATTTAAATTAATAAAAATATATATTTTTTCTTTTTGAACATCATATGGCATATTGTATGGTTGATTTCTGCAGCGATGATTTCCCCCCCTCCAATTTCTATCCTTGTCAAAGTTGAACCTGAACCTGGTAATTGATATCTTTGCAATTTGTGCCAACTTTGTAATTGATATGATTGCAACTTGTGGAAATCATGTATTGGATCCCAACTAAAGGGGAGAATTACCAGGCTTATAAATGATTACATCAGTTATACACAAATTGCAGCTGCATTTATTTTTGGTGATCTTTGTGAATGAATGGAAAATCACAACTGAGTGTTTTTTAGTTCTTTTTTCTTCTTTAAGGTGTAAGTAGAAAGTTCAGATTAAAGAGAATTGCTATATAATTCAAGAGTGCAAGGAAGAAAGCGACATGCATTGCTCAATGTTTTGCAGAAGATGAAGTTGATGTGATTGTGAGAGACCTAGTATGAGTAGATGGTTGTATGCTGATAAACAAATAGAAGGGAGGTTCATATCACAGTGGTTAACAATGGTGGTTAATGTGCCATACTATTTGCCCATGCTGGGTGAAATGAAATGAAATATTATTAATGTCCGCGGTGGGCCAAAAAAAGATTCAAGGAACTATAAGAAGGACAATACTGACTGCCATCTAGCAGGCTAAAAAGCCCAACAAAGAAAAGAAACAAAGTTAAATACAAGACTTAACCCAACAATTGGGCCAAAGAGAAGGGAGAGAAGAGGCGGGGAGGGCTGCAGTCCAGAAGAGCGGAGTGCATGCGAAGAAGAACGGAGAGAGAGAGGGAGGGGGAGGGAGCAGCCTAGGAAGGGCAAGCTCTAAGAACTCCCAAAAACTAATCTCTCCTAACAGTCGAGGCTGAAGTATCCGAGCTGAATAAGTCCATGATGTCTCTGTCCATCGCTAGTTCGGGACCCTACCAAGCTGTGGGTGCGCTGTCTAGTGACCCTGCTGCCATACAAACTGGATGAAGCGTAACGTTTCCGACTGGTGTCACCTGGTCCGTCGGAGCTAGTGAAGTAAGTTGTGATGAGCCGATGTTGAGGGGGGTGAGATCCATCTGGAGGAGAGCTTTTATGTCGACGAAACTGAGTTATCTCCCTAAGAAAGAGCATGAGACACCGCTGGTCCAGGTATCTGAAGAATGTAGAAACAGACTGAGAGTTGTCCCTAAATAGGCAATGGAATCTGCCTCAGATCTCATAGAGTGGGTTGTCTAGGATACTGTTGTCACATTTTGCACAGGGGTGCCATGTTTTTAGTTTCTGCATATATGCTGCTCTTTTCCCTTCCTTCACCTCATCTTCCCTTCTCTTCATCTCTCCCTTTCTTCCCCTTCCTTGCAGCTTCACTCCCTCTTCTTCTTTCCCCCTTTCTTCCCCCAGCAAAACTTCAGCAAGTGTGCCTTGAAAAGTTTCTAAGTGTTGGGGCGACACCCGACTTCGCAGCGAAGTCGGAGTGCGCCCCTCAGTTGGAGCGCAGTAGGGAACCCGAAGTGCGCAGCAGGACAGGAAATAATTGAAAATTTGACTAAGTGTCAAGGGCGACACCCGACTTCGCAGCGAAGTCGGAGTGCGCCCTTCTTCTGGGCGCACTAGGGGAACGGTCTATCAGAAATTCAGCTAAGTGCTGAGGGCGACACCTGACTTCGCAGCGAAGTCGGAGTGCGCCCCTTTTCCAGTGCGCAGTCCGAACAGCGGATGAAGACAGCCAAGCACCGGTGCGCAACCCGACTTCGCAGCGAAGTCGGAGTGCGCCCTTTGACCGGTGCGCAGTTGGGTAAAGTCAACCCAGAAATTTGCTAAGGCAAGAAGGCCTTCCAACTGCGCTGTTTTCCTCCTGCGCAACCCGATAGCGCTCGGATTCCTGGCGAAGTTGGATAAACTGCCTTTCAAGGCAGACACGTGTCACACCTCAACATCCGACAAGTGTCCATCTCCGGGATTCGAGCCAGGACTTGACCGCGCAAGGACAAAGCATGGGCAACACTACCGGCACCATCTGTCATCATTTAAGCCGATGTGAAGTGCCATCTGCCGCACCTGCCCGCATTCCTGTTGACCGAAGACTTGACCCAACGCGCTGCCACGTAGCTGTACCGCCTTCAGGGACACCATGCTGCAAGGACAGTCCGGTCCGACAGAAGTCAGCATCGGCAGCTCCTCAGCCGCTCGTGTCAGCTACTGTCTTGTCTGGGACTTTGTGCCCATGAATGTAATGGGGGAAATTGGGCTATAAATACCCACCACTTTTCCGTTGTAAGGTGGTGGAAGGGGAATATATTGCTAGGGAACAATTGTAGTCGTGCGTTTGCCTCAAATACAGACATATATTTGGCTCTGCTTACTGTCTTTTATCTTGCATGCTGCCTCTCCTTGTCATTTCTGCCTCATGTTTCTTGTGTCATTGCTTGCTGTTGTCTTGAACTCCGGACTCCGGCATTTGATGGCCAGGTATTCTGGAATGCATAGATAGGGGATACATGGGATCGGCTGATAGCTGTAGTTTCAATGTATGTTTGTAGATGAATGCTGTTAGTAGTGGTGATTGATTCGTTGTCGTCTTTGCTTATTCCCCCCACCCAACTCCAATCACATTTGGAATCCCTTTATGCACTTTTATCTCTTTCCGCATTTTTATCTCTTTCCCTGCACTCTTATCTTAACAAAACCCCACAGGAAGCCGGCCTTCTCCGGAGATTGGCACGGAAGGCATTCCTTCCTTCCGGCCTTTCAATATGGTGGGCGAATGCGGGCGCAATAACAACAAATCCTTTCCTCATGGCAGATTCGTAACCAACGGTTTCTACGGCACGCCCGGTGGGACATGGTAGTTTCCCGCCCCCAAACAGAATCGAAGTACTAGTGCTCGCTTCATTGCTGTTCAAAATCAGAGCACTCGGCGACTCTGCAAATTATCTGAACATTCTCTGAGTCCGCGAAGACCGGTCCTAACGCCTTCATGCTAACAAGAAGGTGGCGAGCAAGGAATCCGGGAAGCCAGTCTAACCTTTACGAAATCGACATTGCCGCTCCGAGCGAGCGCGTCAGGCTGGCTGATTACCAAGCTCGCGAAGAAGAAATCCAAGAAGAAGCCGAGGCTGAAATCGAAGAAGCCGAAGCTGAAATCGAAGAAGAAGAAGCCGAAGAAGAATCCACATCTTCGGACAGTTCCGATACTGAGTACACTACCGGGTCAGAAGCAGACATGGCTGCTCAGCAAGATGATGATGATCTCTTCCCAGCGGTGGACTCTACGGGGCCCTTGGCCCTAGCCGGACAGCAAGCTGTGCCCCCTGCTGCCTTAAAATCTATCCCTACGTACGACGGCTACGGCAAGACGACGTATGAACACATCCAGGACATTCTCGCCCTGGCTGCGCTACACTCCATTACTGACGAAAGTGTGAAGACCCGTCTGCTGGCCCTTTCCCTTAGGGGAAAGCTTCTCTACTGGTGGAGATCACTGCCAGAAGGATCCATCATAGGGTGGCGATAGTTAGCCCGCAGACTCGTGAAAGGATGCAACGAGTCCGCTGACCCCTCTTCTTTCGTTGCATCAGTTCCAAAGTATTCAGAGACACCCCCAAGAGGAGGTGTCAGACTTCAACATCGGGTTTGCGAGGTCTTGGAAACGAGTTCCTCGCGAACTCCGACCGTCAGCAGGTCAGGCCGCCTACTACTACCTGAGGTCTTTCAACTCAGACATTTGCCTGTTGCTGAAGGTCGCCAGAATCAACACGTTCCCTGCTCTGTATGAGGCTGCCCAGCAAGTTGAAATGGATATCATTTCCATCGGCAGGCTTCCACACAGAGTACAACCGCCCATCTACCCTGATTTTCCCCGATCACAATATCCGTCAGCTTCTGGTTCGGAGCCGTCCACTTCAGGACAGCAACCCCAGCAGCAATGGAACCCGGCGCCGGTCGTAAACCCTTACGGCCCGCCGCAGATTCATTATCCGCCTCCTCGTCCTCCACGTTTTCCAGCACTTCCTGCTCCTCCGCAGCATGCACAATATTCAACTCCTCCATTGGCTGCATTGCCTCCCCCAGCTCAGTTGCCGCCGCCTCCCGATCATGATATTCGGAATCAAATTCTTCGGGAGGTACGGGCTCCGGCCTCCGGCTATCATACCATGTCTAACGACATGAGCTGTTACGAAAGAAGCAGGCCCAGATGGACCTGGCTCCGAGGAGGCCATATCCGCCACCGGCGTTGACAAAGGATCAGCCCCCTGAGCAACATTTGCAACGGCGGCCCCCTCCGAGGAATGTTGCCATTGAAGAGGAACCTAGTAGTTCAGACCAGGTCAACTGGTGCACCACGTGCAACGACCCACATGATGAGGATGACTGTACACTGCACCAACACTACCTCCAGACCTTGGCCGGCAGCGCCATTGAGGACGAAGAGCTCTACATGATCCTGGGCGACGAAAGCAATTTCGCCGTCTCAGACGAAGTTCCGATGCCACCTCCTGCCAAGGAAAACAAGAAGTCTGCCGAAGTTGCAGCCAAGCCTTTAAAGGTGTACGCCCGAAGAGATAAGGCGCAACCTGAGGAGCTACCGCCCTACAAGAGACTGTGGCCTTACACAGCCAAAGACAAGGCTCCTCCGGCGAAGACTCCCGCAGTCAAGCCTCCTGTAGCCAGACCTCTTCCGGCTAAAGCTCCCGCTGCTCAGCCTCCAGCTGAAACAAAAGAACAAGCTCAGGAGAGGCTGAGATATCCGTCTCTGACCAAGAGACAGAGAGTTGAGGCCACTCAACAGTACCGGACGAAGTATGAGCCGGCGAAAGAAGCACAAGGAGCAAGCACTTCGGGCTACAGCATAGTAGACGAGCTGAAGAGAACTCCCGCAAGAATCAGCATGTACGATGCTCTTCAGCTCCCAGGCCAGGTTGATCTGTTGCAAGAATCCCTGAAGACCATGAAGAATGGCAAGCAGATACAGCCCGCTGTCCTGGTGCAACCCCTGACAGTCTCAGCCACTGGGAAGAACAGACCACCTCCCTTCTATCTGTCATTACGGATGCAAGGGTACATAGTACACAACTGCATGGTGGACTCTGGTGCTTCTACGACCGTAATGTCGAGAGCCGTCTGCGATGAAATCGGGATGGAGTACACAAGGAGCAGCCAAGGCGTGCTGCAACTAGACGGCACCCCTGTCAAGACGGTCGGTGTCATAAAAGACATCCCCATTCGGCTGCACAAAGCTCTCGACATCGTGGTCATTCAGGAAGTTGTGGTCGTTGACTTGGAACCCTACTTCGGCATGTGCCTCTCCAGGGAGTTCACGACGAAGTTGGGAGGGTATTTATCTCTGGACTACTCGCACATGGAAGTGCCCTTCAAGGGAAGGAGACTGAAGATTTTCAATGAGAAGCCTTCCACTTACTTAGTAGAGAAGATACCCGGGGAAGAGCCTGAGGACTGCATGGTTCAGCTATCGGAGGAAGAACTGGTAACAGTGGATATGACAGAGCAAGCTCTCGAGCAGTTGCAAGTAGAAGACGAATTCTCCTTGCGGGACTTCAACGCTGTAATTGAAACTGAGCAAGGCTGCTACACCATTGTTCAGCCTGAAAGGCTCGACAAGTCAGCCAGGAGAGAAGTAGGACCAGCACCTGAAAAGCTGTGGAAGCTTTTCTTTGACGGCGCACGATGCAAAAATGGCGCCGGTGCGGGAGTACTTTTGGTTTCCCCAACCGGGATCCAGAAGGATTACACTTACAGGCTGGCCTGGAGCTGTACAAACAATGCGGCGGAGTACGAAGCCCTGTGCTTGGGTTTGCGAAAGGCGGAGAGACTAGGGATCAAACATCTTCAGATCTACGGAGATTCAAAGTTGGTGTGCCACCAGATCACGAATAAGTGCGCCTCCAAAAAGCACTATCTCAAGGCGTACCGGAATCGAGTCTGGGATCTGATGGAGTCTTTTGACTCGTTGAATGTCAAGGCTATTTCACGAGAGAAAAACAAGCATGCTGACATTCTGGCGTCTGTTGGAGCCAGGTACGTTCCGGCTGATGACACTGTCCAGAAGCCGAAGCCGGTTCGTACTATTTACAGGCCTTCTGTGCCTGATAAGGACACCCATTGGCAGGTGTTTAACTGTGACGAGGAGATCGTCACATTTTTGGTAAATGAAGCCTGTGCAATCGAAGGTAGAGACCCTGATGACGAGCAATACGAGGGGTTAATACAGTTAAAAAATAATCATGTCCCAAAAGGACTGATTACTCTTGAGAGTCTATTTGATCAGAACGATAGAGCCATATCTCATCGGATCAAAGTAGACCCGAAGCAGTATGCCGACCTGGAGCTGGAACCTGGTAAATCAATCAAGGTCGGGACAAACTGCACCTCAGAGGAACTCGAGCAGATCAGAGCATTGTGTCGAGAGTTCCCTGACATAGTAGCCTGGAGCTACCAGGACTTGAAGGGGTATGATAGAGAAATAATCCAGCATACCATCGAGCTAGAAGATGGCGCCAAGCCATTCCGGCAAAAACAGAGGGCCGTCAATCCAAAAATCGAGGCCATGATGAAGGCCGAGCTCTTGAAGATGCTGGAAGCCAAGATCATCTACCCCATCAAGCATTCATCCTGGGTTGCGAACTTGGTTCCTGTGAGGAAGAAGAACGGAGACATTCGTCTCTGTGTGGACTTTAGAAATCTGAATCAGGCCTCCCTCAAGGACCATTATCCGCTGCCCCAAATTGATCAGATCCTCCATATAGTTGTTGGAGCCCAAAGATTTTCCCTCTTAGACGGTTTTTCCGGCTACAACCAGATATGGGTCAAGGATGAGGACCAGCACAAGACGACGTTCACCACCAAATGGGGAACGTTCGCCTATCAGCGCATGCCTTTCGGCTTATCCAATGCTGGCGCCACATTCCAAAGAGCCATGGATCTGGCCTTCCGAGAGCTACTCAACAAAGTAATTGTCATCTACTTGGATGACATGACTGTTTTCTCTCACAAGCGAGAAGATCATGTTCCCCACTGCGACAAATATTCGAAAGGTGTCGTGAATTCGGCATCTCCATAAACCCGAAGAAGTCTGTCTTCGCGGTAAAAGAAGGAAAGTTGCTGGGGCATGTCATCTCAGAGAAAGGCCTAGCCATAGACCCTGACAGAGCAGAGGCCCTCCTCCGCTTGCCCGCCTCGATCGACAAGAAAGGGCTGCAGTCCTTCTTCGGCAAAATCAACTTCGTGCGGAAGTTCATACCGGACTTCGCACAGGTAATCAAGCCCATGGCCGAGTTGCTGAAAAAGAATACTGAGTTCTTATGGACTGAAGAAAGGGGGCAAGCCTTCGAGGAGATCAAAGCTCGAATTGCACAAGCGCCGGTGTTGATAAACCCGGACTACTCCAAGGATTTCATCCTGTATGCGGTAGGAGAACCAGAGAGTTACGCCGCAGTTCTGACCCAAAAAGGAGACGATGGCGAGGAGCACCCCATTGCGTTCCTGAGCCAAGTGATCCAGCCACACGAGGAAAAGTACAACTTCATAGAGTGGCAGGTTCACGCTGTCATGAAGTCTCTCCGAAAGTTCAGGCACTTTGTCTCCCAGAGTAAGATCACTGTCTTTGTGATTCTCCCGGACGTTCGAAGCTTCATCATTCAAGGAGAACCGGGTCACAAGAGAGCAGGATGGATTGCCAAAATCTAGGAGTTCGACATCGAAGTGCGGCCAACCAAGTTAATCAGAGGCCGAGCCTTGTGCCAAGAGCTAGCCCGAAGCGCAACAGCCGAGATAGCCTCCTGCGAGTGGGAGGATCCAGCAACACGCATCAACCTAGCCAACTCCTTACCCGAGGAGTGCGACTGGACAGATGAACTGGTGAGATACTTCTGCACCGGAAGATGTCCAGACCACATGAACGCCTCACAAAGGAGGTTTCGGTTAGGTGCTTTGAAGTACACTCTTCGCCCTGAGGGGCTTTATTTTAAAAACATTGACGGCATCCTGTTGCGGTGCGTCAGAAAATCAGACCAGTCCAGGGTCCTCGGAGAATTTCACTCTGGGATGCCTGGAGGTCATCATTCCGCAAGGCCTACGGCCTTGAAAATAATCAGGGTTGGGTACTACTGGCCTACCCTGTTTACAGACGCTCATGCGGTCTGTACCAAGTGTGATCAATGCCAAAGATTTGC
Source organism: Wollemia nobilis (assembly GCA_028583015.1). Classification (NCBI taxonomy): domain Eukaryota; kingdom Viridiplantae; phylum Streptophyta; class Pinopsida; order Araucariales; family Araucariaceae; genus Wollemia; species Wollemia nobilis. The sequence goes on from JAQPPZ010000989.1 coordinate 5,257,620, forward strand.
TGGCAGAAACAGAAAAGCACCCCTACCCCTTCAACCGATCCAAGCCGAGACTCGGTTTCAACAATGGGGTCTGGATTTCATCGGGGTGATTTCGCCGAACTCTGCAGCGGGCCACAAGTTTATCTTAACCGCCACCGACTACTTCACGCGGTGGGCAGAGGCGATCCCCACGAAGAATGCCGATCAAGAGACGGTCATCAGGTTCCTTGAAAGCCTGATTACCCGTTTCGGGGTCCCAGAATCAATAGTGACGGACAATGGTCCGGGGTTCGCAAGCGCGATACTCACGGAGTACACCAGCAAATTTGGCATCTATCACAAGATGTCTTCCAACTACTACCCGCAGGGGAACGGTCTCGCCGAGTCCACCAATAAAAATCTGCTGAAGATCATTCGAAGGACAGTAGAGAAAAGCAAGAGGACTTGGCACCTGCTCTTGAATCGGGCGCTATGGGCGGACAGAGTTTCATTCAAGAAGTCCATCAAAACGTCCCCTTATGCGCTCGTGTATGGCAAAGAAGCTTTCTTGCCAACGCACATTGAAATACCCGCTCTGTTGATGCTTGACGAAGAAAGAGGCAGCGGGGATCCGATGGAAGACAGACTTTGCCAACTGCTGCAGTTGGAGGAAGATAGAGAAAAAGCGTACCAGGCCTTCACGAAACACGCTGAAGCAACACAAGGCTGGTTCGCAAAAGGCACCACTGCCCGAGTTTTCAAAATCGGGGACTTGGTGCTGAAATGGGACTCGTTGAAGGCGAAGCCCGACAACCACGGAAAGTTTGATGCCCTGTGGGAGGGCCCCTACCAAATTGCCCGGGTTAATCAGTTCAACGCATATGTGCTCCAGGACATGGAGGGACATCCCCTCCCCATTCCCGTCAACGGGTTCCACCGAAGATGTACCACGGCTGAAGGCGCCCGGAAGGGCCCTTCCTTGTACAGATTTCCCTTCTTGTATTTCCAGTTTTCCAGCATGTGAATATTTCAGTTTTTTTATTTATAGTTTAAGTAGCCCAAGTCCGAGGCAAAAACCTGACTTCGCAGCGAAGTCGGGTAGCGCCCATCGAATGGTGCGAAGAGGGAGGGGAGCAGTTAAAAGAAAATTGAGACGCCTGAAATGCTATGTTCGGCAGCCCACCCGACTTCGCAGCGAAGTCGGGCTGCGCCTTCCTCGAAGGGCGCAGTCGGATGGCGGACTTCAAATATAAAAGCGTCCCCTAAGTTTGCACTTCGCCCATTTTTCGGGCGAAGTTCGTTGGCGCCCCCGACGTTCGCACTGCGCCCGAGCGCAGTCCGCACTCTGTTCTTAACAAACGTCGGCAAATCAAACTGCGCCCATAATTATGGGCGAAGTCCGAGTGCGCCCCCTTTCTTGGGCGCTCCCTGGTAAGCTGGCGCCTAGAAACGTGAAGTCCAAGTTGCGCCCGTTTTCCGGGCGAAGTTCGGATTGCGCCCGTTTTTGGGCGAAGTCCGAAGTTCGCCCAAATTCTGGGCGAAGTTCGAAGTGCGCCCCTTTTTCGGGCGAAGTCGGACCACGCCTCCAATTCGGGGCGAAACCCGAACGACCCATCACGGACAGCGCCAAAGTTTGAAAATATGGGCCCGGTGCAAAGTTCAACACATGGCAAGGTTGGTTGAATTAATTACAAGGTCTTTTGGAATGTGTGCCCAATTGACGCCAGTGACGTCAGCTACGGCACATGGTTCGAGAGAGTTTAAATGATTGCGCAGATTCCCATAAAGATACATTTAAAGGGTAAGGCGCGCTTGGGCCAACGAGTAATAGGAACGTTTTTCAATAAACAGGCCCATGCGCAGTCGCCAAGATCATAACGCCTCCACCAACCGAAAGCAAACTGCCCTATCTCCCTCCCTCGCGCCATTAATGAGCAGTTGTTGTCTACAAAAGGACCCTGGCACAGCCAGAAAATTCATAACGTTCGAAGCTGACTCCCGGACCACAGAGAATAAAACTGACAAGCTCTGAAGCTGCTGTTCCTGTCTCTGATTGTCTCGACAAGGATGGATAAAGGGAAAGCGCCCGTACGGGCGCAATCTAGTGAAGATCCGCGCGAAGCTGACAAGTCTCCAGAATCCGGCGACCATGAGAGCGCAGCGCCTCGGAAGGGCAAGAAAGCGAAATCCAAAACAAAGAGGCACGTTGCTGGCCAGACTTCGCCGCCGCCAATCAATTGCCTGTCCGGGTACAAAGATGGTTCGTTCTCTATCAGTCTCACAAAGCTGCGTCTAACTATCGCAAAGTGGGTGGGTAAGGTTTCGCCTTCCCACCACCTCGGAGCCGCATATAATTCAAATCTTTGCCGGTTCATGTGCCCTCCGACCCACTGGTGCCCGGAGCTGGTTGAGGTGATTGCGGAATATTATAAACCAGCTGCGCGGTTGGTATGCGATAACAGAGGAAGGGTGCTGTTCACTCTTTTTCAAGAGAGCGTCCAGCCAGCGTTCGCCCCAGGGCTTAAATACAGCCCAGACGCAATTATCAGAAGGGTGAACATCGAAGAGCAGACCGACAGGTTTACTCAAACGAAGCGGATGAGATAGTTCCTGGATTCAGAGCTGAAGACTCCGCTAGCAGCTGGACAGTGGCCGACTGGCCCCATACCATTGGACCGTTTCGAAAACAAGTACATCTACGTCATCCTGGCATGGGTCCTCGGCTGCGACTCAGACAGAGTCGTACGACCATACCAGCTGGCAATGGCCGAATGTATCCTGCACGGAGAGTTCTACGACTCTACAGCGCAGAAAAGCGGGAAACGCCCAATCTTCTACGACTGGGCGGACTGGTTGGCCTACGTAATCCATGCGAGCCTGGTGCAACTGCAGCAAAAGCAGTCAACGGATTTCCGGTTTTGCTCATTCCTTACATGGCTATGCCTGTACCATATGCATTACCGGATGAACGTCCCCAACCTGAGGAATGTTAGAATAAGTTGTTATTCCATTATTTGCATAATCAAAAAGTAGCGCTCATAGGCGCTCTCCAATTTGGTTATCTAACCACCGAGTTGGTTAAACCAATTTGTAACCGCATGTAACCTTTATATTTGAAGTTAATGAGAAGGAATAATTGCTTCGTGAAATTCTTTATGGTATCAGAGCTGCGGACAGACAAGACTGGCGGACCGGACCGAGGACCGGCACGGACAACAGACCAGACCAGACTGGCGGACAGAGGACCTGGCACGGACGCGGACCGAGGATGGACCTGACACGGACGACAGACAAGACTGGCGGACCGAGGATGCAGGACCGAGGACGGATCTGACACGGATGACCTGACACGGACAACAGACAAGACTGGCGGACCGAGGACGTAGACCAAGGACAGACCCTGACACGGACGACAGATAAGACTGGCGGGACGTGGAAGCGTGGATCGAGGTGGTTCGTGGCTCGGGGGAGGTTCGACGGCAAGGAGGCAAAAGGACGGGGTGGTTGCCCGAAGGCAACCGAAAGCAATAGATGCCTTCGGCATTTTTTAAACCCCCCCACAATGGCCGCACAGGCCATGTGGGATTAATTTTTTTCCCATTTCTCTGGCCCCGACATTGCCAATACCTACCGCGTGCCCGCCTATCCTCGTCGGGCCCTCTGGCTCAGGTGGTACGTACGGTGACTGTTTGGCAGAAGGTTCCCGGTTCCAATCCCTGCGGGGACATTTTTTTTGACGGCGGCACCTGCAGTTTGACGCCCTGCGTGCCCCCGTGACAGCGGAAAGCGTTGTTGATGCCCTGCGTGTCCCAGTGACGGCGGGCATGGTGTTTTTGATGCCCAACATGGTCCAGTGACGGCGGCCACGGTGTTTTTTGATGCCCTGTGTGCTCCAGCGACGGCGAAAAGGGTTGTTGATGCCTCTAGATGTTTTTTTTGATGGCGGAGTGCAGTTGACGCCCGCACATGGTGTTTTGACACCTGCATACCTTATTTTTAGGTATTTTTTTTCCCAAATCCTTGTCTAATTTGCAACTTGAAGGGGGGGAGAGTTTCTTCACATATTCATTTGCAAAATTGTCAGATAAAGGGGGGAAATCAAACTATATTTGGCAGAATTTTGTTTTTGCTAGTATAATAATAGGTGCTAAAATTTGTGGGCATTTATGATTGTTATTTTTTGCATTTAAATATTCTATTTTCTTGCATTATCAATCATAAATTACAAATATAAGACCCCAAATTTATACCCTATTTGTGCAATTTATTGCACAACGATGTTCGGTATTTGAGATACCTCTGGTCCACACTTACAGGTAATGTTGTCGTGCTTTGGACTACTGTATTCGCCGCCTAATATAGCTGCAACAACGACGTCTGAGCTTGTTCTCTATAAATCGTCGGGGAGAAATAAGGCAAACCAGTTTTTTTATTTCTCATTTCATACCCACATCGTGATTGTTGTTAGGCGTAAATCCTGACGAAAGCTCTTTTTTCCAAAGTGTTTAGGGGAAGTTACGCCCCACGCATGCGGAATAAAACTTTCTATGGTAGGTGTCATTAACAACACGATGCCCTTTCGGTATCGCCTATGTTCAATATATTGTGCTTCTCATATGTACTTATAGTCTCCCTCTCGTAAGGGCGAGTACATATTGAGTAGTATACTATTCATATATACCTATAGTTTCCCTCACGTAAGGGCGGGTGTATATTGAATGGTTACAATATAACGATCGCGAGGTATAAAGAAAGGGAGACCAATTGGTGGTATAAGGAACCTTCATAATGGCCACAATTCATAAGTATCTCTCAGATTCCCAATTGTTGAAAGGTCCTAACTTTGTTCCATGGAAGACAAAGATGAAAGCCATACTTCAGTTGGAAGATTTATGGGATGTAGTGACTGGCACTGAAAAACGTCCTCAAACAACAGGAACAGATCAAGATGCTTGGGATAAGAAAGACAAGAAGAGTCTTGTGTTTATCTTACTTGCTACCACAGATGAGGTGCAGCCTCATATTTGTGATGCAAAAACTAGTAAGATAGCCTGGGATGCTTTGCTCACAGTATATGAAGGGAAGAATCAATCCACTATTCTCCATCTTCAAACTCAACTACATAATCTCAGTATGAGTTCTGGAGAAACAGTTGACCTATTCCTATGCAGAGTGGCAGACTTAAAAGCAAAATTGAATGCTATGGGAAAACCTGTGGATGATGATGTCTTGAATTCTGTTATCTTGAGAGCATTACCAAGTTCCTACAAGATGTTGATCACTTCTCTCAATGTTTCTGGTAGACAAGTCTCATTTGTGGAACTGGTAAACTTGCTTCAGACTGAGGAGGCAACTCAGGTCCAAAAAGATGACATGCCAGATAATGCTCTCTCCACACAACAAAGTGGTAAACAACAAGGCCAGTCTCAAAAAGGAGGTGCTTCTTCCAAAGGAAAAGGGAAGCAATCTCAGCAAAAAGATACAAAATATTGCAAAATTTGTGACATGAATAACCATGACACCAACAGGTGTTGGTTCAAAAACAAGCAACCAAATGAGAGAGGTTCCCAAAAGAAGGGCAAGCACAAGAAAAAATACAATAAGCATAAGCAATCTAAAGGCCATGTTGCTTATGCTGAATCCAACTCAGACTCAAATTCTCCTGAGTCCGATTCAGACTCTGATTCTGAACGAGCACACAAGGTGCTCATGACTCATACTTCGTCTTCCCAGATAGATGTTGTATGGTATATTGATTCAGGAGCTAGCAAACACATGACTGGGGATAAATCCTGGTTTGATACTTTTGTGGCAAAAGAGGGTAAGCCAGTCACAATTGCTGACAATCAGGTATATCAAGTAAAAGGAGAAGGGGATATTTTTGTGTCTCTTCCTGATGGTAATTGTCAAATTGAAAAGGTTCTCTATGTTCCAGGCTTAGCCAATAATCTGCTTTCAGTCACACAAATGTTGGATAGAAACATGGAAGTCGTGTTTCGAGTTGTCAATGGCAAGAAGAGATGTTTTATCACACACAGTGGTAAACATGTAGCAACCGGATCTTACAAACATGGCTTGTTTATTCTCGATGCTATTTCCACTTCACATGTTGCTTTGGCTGCAACTACAAAGGAGGCCACCTCTCTCTGGCATCGGCGTTATGGGCATCTCAGTTCTGGATATTTGCTTGAATTACACAAATATGGGATGGTGAAAGGTCTTCCACCCCTCTCATCTATCTTACCGGTTTGCTCGGATTGCTTAGCAGGGAAGCAACATCGAGTGCCTTTTGAAGCAAGCTCCTCTCGAGCTGCAAAACCTTTAGAGCTGGTACATACCGATCTGTGTGGTCCTATGCCAACCAGCTATGGTGGGAAAAAGTATTTTCAACTATTCGTTGATGATTACTCACGAAAGATGTGGGTTTTCTTTCTTCAATTGAAATCAGAAGCGTTTCTCTACTTCCAACAGTTCAAGAAGCTTGTTGAGAAGGAGTCGGGATGTTTGATAAAAACCCTCCGCTCAGATCGAGGGGGGGAATACACCTCTGAAGAGTTTTCAGAGTTTCTTAAAAAACATGGGATCAAAAGACAACTGACTACAGCCTATACACCTCAGCAGAATGGAGTTGCAGAAAGAAGAAATCGTTCCATTATGGAAATGGTTCGATGTATGCTAAAAGGAGCACATCTTGAGGATAAATATTGGGCAGAAGCAGTAAACACAACATCATACCTCCTAAATAGAGCACCCACTAGAGCTCTACAAGGGAAGACTCCACAAGGAGCATGGAGTGGTAAGAAACCTTCCATTTCTCATCTGAAGGTGTTTGGATGTAAAGCATTCATGCACATTCCAAAACAGAAAAGGAGGAAGCTGGATGAGAAAACCCTGTAGTGTATCTTTCTTGGCTATGATGAGTACTCAAAAGGTTATCGATTGATTGATCCTAAGACCAAGAAGACACATGTAAGTAGAGATGTTGTATTTGATGAAGCTCCCACATCAAAAGACACATCCACAACTGTATACATAGATGAAGAAGAGCCTAAGAAGGAGGTTCAACTCCCACAACAAAAACAAAAAGTTCCAAAATGGTATACTAGCACTTTGAGAGATGCTAAGTTGAAATCCCTTCCAGATCTATCTCTTGATAGGCCATGTACTCGCAGTATGACTCAACAGATGAGAGCAGAAGAATCTACTTCAGAGGTTGACGAACTTTGTCACCACTTTGATGATTTGTCAGTGGGTACCAAATATGACAGGGAAGAAGATGAGGATGGAGAAAAACTTTATATGTCTACATTAAATACAAATGAACCCACAACGGTTCAATCTGCACTTGATCAACCATAGTGGAAAGAGGCTATGGATGTAGAACATAAATCTCTTCTTAAAAATAATACTTGGAAATTAGTCGATCTGCCAACAGGAAAGAAACCCATAGGCTGCAAATGGGTATTCAAAGTGAAGTATAAGGCAGATGGATCTATTGATAAGCATAAAGCCCGGCTTGTTGCAAAGGGATATGCTCAGAAAGAAGGCATAGATTATGAAGAGACTTTTGCCCCTACTGCAAAAATGACTACCATTAGAGTACTTTGTGCCATGGGAGCTCAGTTTGGGTGGAAATTGCATCAGATGGATGTTAAAAGTGCCTTCTTGAATGGTGACTTACAAGAAGAAGTATACATGACTCAACCAGAAGGATATGTGGTTGAGGGGCAAGAACAAAAAGTATGCAAGTTGATCAAATCCCTGTATGGGCTAAAACAAGCTCCTCGAGCTTGGTATATCAAGATAGACAGTCACCTTGTGCAGCATGGTTTCATAAGAAGTCCTTCAGATGCAAATCTCTATATTAAGAAAAATGGTTCTGATATAGTGATTCTCGTACTTTATGTTGATGATCTGATCATCACAGGAAGCTCAGAAAGAATGATTGACTTAGTAAAAGACGACTTGAAGCAATCATTTGATATGACAGATCTAGGACTTCTGCACTATTGTCTTGGTTTAGAAGTTACTCAACAAAAGTTTCATATTAGAGTAACACAAAAGAAATATGCCAAGACTTTAGTAGAAAAATATCGGATGACTAATTGTAAGTCAAAAGCAACTCCAATGGAGCAAGGACTTAAGTTATCTCGATATGATGAGTCACCTCAGGTAGATGGTACTCTCTATCGCCAGTTGATTGGGAGTCTCCTATATCTGACAAATACCAGACCAGATCTCAGTTTCTCTGTGGGATATCTTTCAAGGTTCATGCAAGAGCCTAAAATGAGTCACTGGAAAGCAGCAAAAAGAGTTCTTCATTATGTTCATGGTACTACAAATTATGGTCTGGAATATAGACAGAATAATAATTTTTTCTTACTGGGATACACAGACTCAGATTTTGCTGGATCCCTTGATGATCGTAAATCCACCTCCGGATATGTTTTCCATCTAGGATCTGGACCTATCTCATGGCACAGTAAGAAACAACATGTGGTTGCTTTATCTTCTACAGAAGCAGAATATCGTGCAACCAGTGAAGCAATCTGCGAGATAATGTGGTTAAGTCGCATTCTTACAAACATGGGCCTTCCAAAGAATCTTCCTCTTCATTTGTTTTGCGACAACCAAGGTGTTTTGAACCTTGTCAAAAATCCAATTTTTCATGAACGTACCAAACATGTTGATACCAGATGTCATTTTATTCGAGATGAAGTTCCAAAGCACCATATACAACTTCAATACATTCCTACTGATGCGCAAGTTGCAGATATCTTTACCAAAGCACTTGGACGTATCAAATATGAAAAGTTTCGGGATACAATTGGGATTTGCCAATAATGTAATAAGGGGGGATGTTAGAATAAGTTGTTATTCCATTATTTGCATAATCAAAAAGTAGCGCTCATAGGCGCTCTCCAATTTGGTTATCTAACCACCGAGTTGGTTAAACCAATTTGTAACCGCATGTAACCTTTATATTTGAAGTTAATGAGAAGAATCAATTGCTTCGTGAAATTCTTTAAGGAAAACGAATGAACAAGGAGAGTCGCTCCCCGTGTACGATTGGACTGAGGTCCTGTACCGGAAGGGCTCATTTTACGATTTCAACATCCAATTTCTGGGCCAGGCCATGGGATTGTTCAACCGTGGCGCAACTCGTCGACCGACAGCTATGACAAAGTATCTGTGGAGCAATGAGTTCGGGGATACTTTCAGGCTAACTCAGGGCATTATTGTCCGAATCTTCGGGTTCAAAGGGAAGCTGTGCTTGCTGCCCTACTTCTGCACTGACCACCAGTTCGGGATGGATGTGGCGCGGCAAATGGACTACGTCGAAGAAGAATTGGGCCAGGGAAAAAAGAAAGGTCACATATTTCAATATCCAATGACCTGGGCCAATATTCAGGTCTTTGAAATAGGGCAGCACGTTTACCTTGAACAAGAGCTCATTGATATGGGCCTGATTATGCTGCCACAATGACTGGAAGTACGACCCAATCGGGGTCCGGGGAAAGTTCACACACATCTGTCCAAGACCTGAAATCATGCAAGAAAGGAGAAACAGGACAGGTGCGGATCTCCACTGGCGCATTCATTTAATGCAATCATGGCCACCGTGGCATTAATTTTACTGTGAGGAGGTCACTTACGATCCCGAGTGAAACCCGGACCATGGAATGGAGTCAGCTGGTTTCAGAAGGTTCCTTGCTAAGGTGGCGCCGCTCAACTGGCATAAGGACAAAATCCTCGAATGCTGGAAGATGAGGTGTCGCATGCAACACGACAAATCAAGCCGGAAGAACCTTGTCGTTGATGATGAGTTTTCGGCACTTTATGATGAACATGTCGACACGTAGCAGCCCTTCGACTTTGGCAATTGCGTTCCACGAGGTGCGAAAATAAAGTATAAAAGAAGGGCCACCTCTCAGTCATTGTCAACTCCAGCGACTTCCAGCGCGACTCTGACCAGCAGCCAAGTGGGCCCGATGCAGACCGTAGCTCCTGAGGCAGTGCCCGAAGCGGCGCAATGTTCAGAACGGTCAACTCCTGAGCTGGCCCCTCATTCAGAGAAAACATCCTCGCTGCTAGCCAGTGGACCAAGTGCGGCAGGTATTCTCCCAGCGCGACCCAGGTATAAGTTCACCGTGGGGACGTCAGCGTCTGCTGCCCCTTTATTGCCGCTTCCTTCCGGATCAGCCCCAGCAGAGAAAAGAAAGAAAAAGGTTGAGAGGACCAAACGCCCTAAGGAGCCAATGCAGCAACCAGCCGCGGAACAGCCACAAGCAGCAGCGCCTGAGGTTGTCTCTTTAGACAGCCCGGAACCGGAAACAGACATCCAAGTTGCGACCATCCTTCCAGCGTCGGCTCAGGCGGAGCCCGCAGGTACGTCCTCCGTTCTTATCGCGCAAGTCCGCGTCGGCCCTGCAAAAACCCCAGCCTCCGCTTCATCAGGGCAAGCCGTAGCCGCGTCTCCCGTTTCTCAAGCTTCCCCACCGTCTGGTGGCCCGCACTCATTTGACCAGTTTGCTCAGGATCCCAACGCTTTTCAATCCCTGAGCCAAACCCTAGAGCCCTCACCCGCAGTTAGTACTGGAGCCGTTCCTCCATCTCCGCATCCTCCGCCCCAGTTGACCGAAACCCTACCAGCGCCATCCACGCAGACTCCTGTCACTCCTAGGACCCGGTCGCCCTCAAAGGCCGCTACTCCCTGTGGTATCCCGCCTACTTCACTGTTCGCAGGAAAGATGCCGCAACATGCCCAGGAGCTGGAATTTCATGAGCATCACCGAGGACCAGCCTCTGGCAGTAAGAGCCGTGGGAGGGTCAGCTTCTTTTCTTCAAGGCGTTAAGCGCAGAAGGGCCGAAGAGATAGCCGCCCCGGTCAAACGCACAAAGTTTGACCTAGATCGAAGAGTGCTTACGACAGAAAAGCTGATTCCTAAGGTGAAGAAGCCTCTCCGCGACATGACCGAGGCCGACTATGTGCTTCAGACAAAGGAGAAGAATTTTGACGACATCAACGAAGAATACGAGATCCGCGGTATTCATCGTAAAACGGACAGCCTCCTTGTCAAGCATCTCGAGACCCAGGAGGCACTTTTCCAGCTGCAGAATACCACAAGGCAGCTCGAAGAAGACTTGGCTAGGGCTACCGCGCAGTTGGGGTCAGCACAACAAGAAGTCGAAGATCTTAAGGCTCAGCTGACCGCCTCCCAGCAGACAGAGCAAGAAAGAAAAGCAGCGCTAGAGCAGATTTCACAACTGCAAGAATCGCTGAAACAGGCACAGTCGCAGCTCGCAGAGAAAGCATCACAAGCGACGGCCTTTCCAAGAGCAAGGCGAAGGAGATGCGCGCGAGTCTGCTGCAAGGTTGCAAACCCAACCTTGTCAAATCCTTGACAATTTTGGATTTCGTATCCAAAATCGAAGAGGTATCTGCCCAGGGCAAGCTTGTGGTAGAGGAAGCCGAACACTAGGCGAGGCAACGGTTAGACCTGGCTACGAAACTTGAGGAGTTAGAGCGCAATGGCTTCCAAATCTCCCTCATGTAACAACTTGCCTCGGAGTGGGCAAATGCAAGGGTAACCTTGCACGCTTGTTTTGCCAGGACAGAAAAGATCAGAACGTCCAGGAAGGCGCTAGGCACCCTAGAGCATGAAAAGCACATCCTCCTGGCGCCCTTTCACGTTCTTTCCGAGCATGGGTGTCCGAGCTATGTCAGAGATGACGAGTTTCTCTCCCTTGAGCAGGTTAAAAAGAACTGGCTGTCCTTCGAAGCAGATACAACTGAAATCAATAGCTGGACAGAACCAGTTCAAGAAGCGCAGGTCGCTCAAATGGTGGCGAAATACTGCAAAATCAACTCTTTACTGGAGGAGTTGGGCAAAAGATTTAACACCATTGACCTGCACGCGGTCGCTGCATTCCATGCAGTACTCAGAGAGATCAGCGACCCCACTCTCTTCCAAGCCGCAGTCTGGGATCAAGCCAAGGCTGCGCTCGAACGCATAAGCAGACGGGAGGCCGAAAGTGGAGAGCCTTGAAATTCCGAAGGCGAGACTGAGGAGGCAACCGGTGAAAGCGAACCTGAAGAAGAACAGTTGCCACGAGGAAAGCGACCGGAGCAGCAAAAGACAGGGGAAGGAAGTTCCTCTGTACCCAAAGGATAAAGGCATGGTTCATTGCGTCGAGGCGAGCTCGACACCCCGCGGGCCGCCAGGAATGTTGTCACATTTTGCACAGGGGTGCCATGTTTTTAGTTTCTGCATATATGCTGCTCTTTTCCCTTCCTTCACCTTGTCTTCCCTTCTCTTCATCTCTCCCTTTCTTCCCCTTCCTTGCAGCTTCACTCCCTCTTCTTCTTTCCCCCTTTCTTCCCCCAGCAAAACTTCAGCAAATGTGCCTTGAAAAGTTTCTAAGTGTTGGGGCGCACTCCGACTTCGCCTTCACCTTGTCTTCCCTTCTCGTCATCTCTCCCTTTCTTCCCCTTCCTTGCAGCTTCACTCCCTCTTCTTCTTTCCCCCTTTCTTCCCCCAGCAAAACTTCAGCAAATGTGCCTTCAAAAGTTTCTAAGTGTTGGGGCGACACCCGACTTCGTAGCGAAGTCGGAGTGCGCCCCTCAGTTGGAGCGCAATAGGGAACCCGAAGTGCGCAGCAGGACAGGAAATAATTGAAAATTTGACTAAGTGTCAAGGGCGACACCCGACTTCGCAGCGAAGTCGGGGTGCGCCCTTCTTCCTGGGCGCACTAGGGGAACGGTCTGTCAGAAATTCAGCTAAGTGCTGAGGGCGACACCTGACTTCGCAGCGAAGTCGGAGTGCGCCCCTTTTCCAGTGCGCAGTCCGAACAGCGGATGAAGACAGCCAAGCACCGGTGCGCAACCCGACTTCGCAACGAAGTCGGAGTGCGCCCTTTGACCGGTGCGCAGTTGGGTAAAGTCAACCCAGAAATTTGCTAAGGCAAGAAGCTTTCCAATTGCGCTGTTTTCCTCCTGGGCAACCCGATAGCGCTCGGATTCCTGGCGAAGTTGGATAAACTGCCTTTCAAGGTAGACACGTGTCACACCTCAACATCCGACAAGTGTCCATCTCCGTGTTCGAGCCAAGACTTGACCGCGCAAGGACTAAGCATGGGCAACACTACCAGCACCATCTGTCATCATTTAAGCCGATGTGAAGTGCCATCTGCCGCACCTGCACGCATTCTTGTTGACCGGAGACTTGACCCAACGCGCTGCCACGTAGCTGTATCGCCTTCAAGGACACCATGCTGCAAGGACAGTCCGGTCCGACAGAAGTCAGCATCAGCAGCTCCTCAGCCGCTCTTGTCAGCTACTGTCTTGTCTGGGACTTTGTGCCCATGAATGTAATGGGGGGAAATTGGGCTATAAATACCCACCACTTTTCTGTTGTAAGGTGGTGGAAGGGGAATATATTGCTAGGGAACAATTGTAGCTGTGCGTTTGCCTCAAATACAGACATATATTTGGCTCTGCTTATTGTCTGTTATCTTGCATGCTGCCTCTCCTTGTCATTTCTGCCTCATGTTTCTTGTGTCATTGCTTGCTAGTGTACTGAACTCTAGACTCCAGCATTTGATGGCCAGGTATTCCTGGAATGCATAGATAGGGGATACATGGGATCGCTGATAGCTGTAGTTTCAACGTATGTTTGTAGATGAATGCTATTAGTAGTGGTGATTGATTCGTTGCCGTGCTGCTTATTCCCCCCACCCAACTCCAATCACATTTGGAATCCCTTTCTGCACTTTTATCTCTTTCCGCATTTTTATCTCTTTCCTTGCACTCTTATCTTAACAAAACCCCACAGAAGCCGGCCTTCTCCGGAGATTGGCACGGAAGGCATACCTTCCTTCCGGCCTTTCAATCTGGTGGGCGAATCTGGGCGCAATAACAACAAATCCTTTCCTCATGGCAGATTCGTAACCAACAGATACCAATAAATTTTCCACAACAATTCCACTATCTATCTGGTTGTCACCCATGTCCTGGGCTGCTGCAGCACAACAAGTTGCTAGTAACAGGGTGGAGATTGATTCATCGGATCACAAATATGTTGTATTAGATCTGTACGCTACTGATGCACAATAATCAACTTCCTGTTGCCACATTTTGCGAAGGGGTGGAAATTTTGAAAATTTTGAAGATTGCTGTCTTTTCCAGTTCAGATCTTTCTCTTTCTCCTTCCCGAGCCTCCAGTCTAGGCAGTTTCTAGATTTGCAGTGTTCATGTTTCGGGTTCCTGTTTTTTGTTTCATTTCTCAGCAGGTTTTGGCAAAGTTTGGGAAAAGCCCCGAATTTTTCTAAGTTAGGGGCGCTCCCGTGGTCGCTCCTTTTTTTAGCGATCCAGGGAGTCGCTTCCTCTTTTCGGCGATTCCCAGCTTTGCCTCTCTCTCCCATGACAGACGACAGCACCAAAACAACAGCGCGACTGACGGGAGAAAAATGTTAATATTTGTCTAAGTGTAAATTTCCTGCGAGTCACTCCATTCTGGAGCGACTCTCATCGTCGCCGATCTCCTTCAGCGACTGACAACAAGAGAGCAAAGAAGTGAAAAAATATAAGGCATGAAATGTTGACGTCGGTCGCTCAATTTTGCCAGCGACGCCCGTCATCGCTTCTTTGTTTAGCGACCATGGGCGACGGGGAAAAAAGAATGAAAAACGTCCAAGTGTTGTTCGACGCCGGTCGCTCCATTTGGTAGCGACTTTCGTCGTCGCTCAATTCTACCAGCGACGCCCGTCATCGCCCATTCTTCCAGCGACCATGGTCAACAGGGAGAACAAGTCGCAAAATTGTCTAAGTGTTGGTGTTGACACTGGTCTCTCCCTTTGGCAGCGACTCCCGTCGTCGCCCAAATTCGCCAGCGACTCCCGTCGTCGCCCATTTCTTCAGCGACCGCCAGCAAGTACCAAGTTCGAAGTGTTGATGCAGGTCGCTCCGTTTTGGAGTGACTCCTAGCGCCGCAGCAATAGTTTAGTGACTCCCTTCGTCGCCATGCGACAGCGGGCAAAGAGTCTAAGAAATTGCTCTAAGGCATAAGAGTGCGTGTTGACGCCAGTCGCTCGTTCGTTAGGCGACTCCCATCGTCGTTGCTATTTCTTAGCGACTTCCGTTGCCACCCCCCTCATTCAACGATTGAAAGCAGAAAAGGACGGAGTTGCAGATTCTTCTAAGGCAAAGTGCATCCCCGGTTCGCTCCATTCTGGAGCAACTCCCGGGGTCGCCGTTTTTATTCAGCGACTCTTGTCAACACCCCCCATTTCAGCGAACCTCAGACTTAGGCAGAGAACGTACGGATTTCGGGATTTGAGCCAGTCAGAGTACAACCGAAGGCACACTTCAAAGTACATGGTAGGTGAGCATTGACAGTAGGTTTAACAACAAATTGTACAGCACCTACCGCATTAATCAGACGCTCTTTCTCAACCACCAGATCTGTCCGGAGCTGTACCAAAGTCAGGTGAATCTCCTTCTCAAGCACCAGACCTGCCCGTGTTAGCCCAGCCCTTGACTACAATCACGGGAAAAAACAGTCCGCCGCGTTTTTATTTGTCTTTGTGGATGGAGGGATGCGTGGTGCACAACTGCCTGATTGATTTTGTCGCATCGACCACCGTCATGCCGAGGGTAGTCTGCGAGGAAATCGACATGGAGTACACCCGAAGCAGCCAAGGTGTCCTGCAACTAGATGGCACTCTCTAAGGCAGTTTAGTCCAGACAATCTTCAGATTTGTGCTTTTAGGTTCAGTTTGTCAGCTTTCAACAAGTTTTGGCGAGGTTTGGGAAAAGCCCAAAAAATTCTCTAAGGCAAGGGCACTCCCGAGTCGCTCTCTTTCCGAGCGATTCCGGGAGTCGCTCCATTTTTATGGCGATTCCCAGCTTCGCCTCATCCCCAGGCGACCGCCGACAACATCAAGCAGCGACGCGCGATTGGCAAAGAAAAGGGTCAAAAAATGTCTAAGTGTGGCCTTCCCGCGAGTCGCTCCATTCTGGAGCGACTCCCGTCCTCGCCAACCTCCCCCAGTGACCGTTAGCAGCGTCAGCAACCGTCAACAACAAGTAGAAGAAAACGCAAAAAATTCTAAGGCATGGGCTGTTGCCGAAGTTCGCTCCATTTTGGAGCGAACCCCATGGTCGCTCCCTTTGTTGAGCGACTCCCGTCGTCGCTTCGGATTGCAGCGAACCGCGGCAGGGAATAAAGTCAAAAAATTTCTAAGTGTGTGCCCACCGGTCGCTCCGTCTGGGAGCGACTCTCTCTTCGCCGCTCAATCTCAGCGACTCCCGTCGTCGCTTGCTTTTCCGACGATCGCCAACAGTTGCAAGGTTTGAAGAGTATACCGAGGTCGCTCCGTTTTGGAGCGACTCCCGGCGTCGCCGCGGCAGCCGAGCGACTTCCGTCGTCGCTGTCCCTTTCTAGCGACCGTGGGCAGAGGGGTTTCCAGAAAACTTTCTAAGGCATGAAAGCTGCCGCCGGTCGCTTCGTTTTCGAGCGACTCCCGTCGTCGCTGCAGAAATTCGGCGATTCTCGTTGTTGCCCCCCCATTCAGTTACCTTGAGCAGAAAAAGACAAAATTGCAAATCTTTCTAAGGCATGCCCGCCTCGGGTTCGCTCCATTTCGGAGCGACTCCCGGGGTCGCTCTTATTTCCAAGCGACTCTTGTCGTCTCCCTCCATTCCAGCGAACCTCAGACTTAGGCTGAAAACATGCAAATTTCGGGATTCGGACCAGTTTTAGCAGAACTGAAGGCGTACTTCAAGGACAGGGTAGGTGAGCATTGACAGCAGGTATTCAACGACAAACTGTACTGCACCTACCGCATTAACAAGGCACGCCTTCTCAACCACCATATCTCTCCAGAGCCGTACCAAATTCAGGTGAATCTTGCTACAGGTACGCTCACGACCAACAGGGGTCAAATCTCGACAAATTTTGTAGTTTTGGGGTTTCGTGTTTCCATGTAAATTTGGGGGGAAAATTCTACTATAAATAGTAGTGCACTTTGATTGTAAAAAGGGGGAACATATTGCTAAGAAAGCTGCTGTAAACAAACTTTTGCTTCAATACAAGGCATCTTTGGCTCCAATTCTTGTCTCTTTCTTTTATGCTGCCTTCTGCAAGTATTTCTGCTTCATGTTCATTTATTTTTCTGATTGCTGTAATTCTGAACTCTGGATTAGGGCATTGGCAATTAAGTGAATCTGGAATGCTTGTTGAAGGATACATAGGAAGGAATCACAGTCTTGGTTTCTTGATGAGTGTCGTCAAATCTTCATCATTTAATCATTATGTGTCAATCCAGGGCGGTGTCCAATGCTATATACGAAAGCAAGGGTTAACAGACTGATTTTTAGTTCATCTAGATCATGGCCTTATTCATGGAACAATTAGTGTTTTGGGGGTGTCAGGTGTCCCTTTTTAATCTCCTAGAAACTAAAATCGAGTGCCTACTTATCCTTGCATAATTGAAATTCACACAGTTGCAGGAAAAGCAAATCTGAACTATTGCAGAATTGAAAATGACAGAATTTAATTGACAAAATTTAAAATAACAAAATTGAAATCATAGAATTAACTATAACAACAATGAAACTTTTCAGAATTGAAACTTCACACCTGCAGAAAATGAAACCTAAGACAATGATGAAATTCAAAGGTTGGTAAGCAAATATTGCAAATCTGTAGCAGACTAAATTATCAAGAATTTCTCTGATGCAAACTGGAAATACAGACTAGAAATGTTGAAGCTAAAACAGAAAATGTTATGCTATAAAATCTATTCTAGATGACTTAACTATAATGCATTCATGTGCCACATGCTAGATGAAGTTTAATTCAATATTAACTATGCAAAAAGTTGTCAAATTCCTGTTGACCTGCTGCAGCAAGAAATAGCATAATTCTGTTAGGTAAAAACCCTCCTCTGGACCTGGAAGTGGCCCTTGCTTCCTGAACCAAAAGAGGGCAAATAAACTTGCTCTACACTATTAAATCCTCACACTGAACTCAAAAGCAAACATGAATGACAAATATTGCACCTTTATTTCATTATCAGCATATCAGCAGTGCAGGGGAAGTTTTGCAGACTACTGATCTGCTGTAGTACACAATTACAACACTTGGACTGCTCTATCTCCTAGCACCTATATCCTCTTATCCTATATTCTCCTATATGCTCAACCAAACGGGAGCATTTTATTTATACAAGCAAGGTACAACAGT
Source organism: Wollemia nobilis (assembly GCA_028583015.1). Classification (NCBI taxonomy): domain Eukaryota; kingdom Viridiplantae; phylum Streptophyta; class Pinopsida; order Araucariales; family Araucariaceae; genus Wollemia; species Wollemia nobilis. Next base: position 5,275,826 of record JAQPPZ010000989.1, read on the forward strand.
GATAAGGTTTGGTGCTTCAATACAAGACTGTTACAACTGTTGCAGGACTGTTTCCCAAAAATGCAGGGATCTGATCCATTAAACCTTATCCATTCCAGCTGCTGGATTTATCTGGTGAGGGACAGGTGTTGGAAAGGATAAGGATGTCCCTAGAATAGTTGCAACCATTGTTTACCTCCCTTTTACTGCAATTAAAGACGCATTTGACCAAATTTATGTCTTCTGCGTTTATTCCAGAGCTGCTCCGGAATATCAGGCAGCAGAACAGAGTTTATATTAATTCATGCTCCAGAAGCGCATGAGAACAGTTGTGACGGCGGAAATAGTCTTCATAAGTGCCCAGAAGACTGATTCCATCTTTTGCATGAGCTGGAGTGGACAAATTCCAATCCATGCTGTATATGTACAGCTTGCTGGAATTTGTATGGAAAAGTTCTTGTTTTCTGCACAATTAAACTGTTGACAAAGTTTTGGCGCCTTTTGGTTTTTTAAAATGGTTAAACAGTGGGGAAAGCTTATGAAAGAAGCACAAAACCAAATAGATAGCAGCACCTTAATATTACAACATTAAATTAATGCAAAATATACTAAATAATACAGCTGAAACAGATTATAAAACATAGACAAACAATCAAAACAAGTCATATGCACTTTATCATACCAATATGCAAACATCATGATATAATGCAGAGTATCACTAAAATTAGTACAAAATCATATCATAAGTGGTTCCAAATAATTTAAAAAGTTATCAAAAGCAGTCTTTGTATGAGGCAATGTTCTGCCTCATCATTTCCCCCCAATCTATTGTAATGCATGTCCTCATGCATTCTGTTCTGCTACAATAGCACAAAGATCTATGTCAAGATAGCGTTCAACATATTTCCACAGTCTGCTTTCAACTTTGTAATATCCTTTGTGCTCTTTGATTTCCCTAAGCCACTCCTGGAATTGATCGTCTGATTGAGGGTCATTATCAAAGAAATATGGAACAGGGATGATAATTGTTGGATTCCTGTACCTGAGACCTATCCACTGCTCCTTTACCTCAAATATGGTCTGGATTATACATTTTGCCCTTCTTCTAGACCACATCAGGTTATTTGGTGAGATGGGTTCTCTCTTTTGCAGTGATATAAGTAACTCTCCCCACCTGTTTTTGCAAGCTGATAAAGCATCAACAAAAGATGCTGCACAGAAGGTTTGAAAACCATCTATGCATTTCTCCAAGTTCCCCAGATACATTTTTCTTACTTTGTCATCCCTCATTAGAGTATAGTGCTCACTGGTGGAGGTCCTATGGTTCAGGTGAACAGGCCTAATGAGCAAAACTGCCTGTAATTCCATAGCCTTGCTGGTTTTATTTTCCTGCTCCCAATATATTTGATTCTGGAGTGTAGACTAAAAAGCCCTAAGTTGAAGATCACCAGTGAAGACATGGGGAAGGAAGATAACTTCGGCTGGCAAAAAGAAATTATGTAGGAACAATTCACATAGCAAATTTTGGTGTTCTGCAGAACTTTGCCAAAAAGCTTCTAGAAACTCACTAGGTGTTTCCAATTTGTGAGAGAGGCTAGAGGTGATCCTCATTGTTTGCTAACGGAGGTATTTTTATTTCAACATTAAGCTGTAGAATCTGGCTGGCCTCCGACACTGAAACATACACTCTGCAATCTGTTATACATCCTGCACTTGTTCCTTCAATTTTTCAATTTCCAAATTTTTCTGTTCTAGCTCTTTTGTTAAGGTCTGTAGTGATGAGACCTTTCCTTCTAATTGATGACATCTTGCCATCTAATATGCCACATCTTCATTATATTTTGCTAATGTAACTATTTCTGGTGACCTAACTATTGGTTGCATTTGTGGAATGACATTAACTTGGATTCCTACATCCACCTTTTCAAGTACGGGGGCTCTGTCTCGTGTTCCAATTTCTACTAGTTCAATCTCAGATGCATTCAAATTAACAAGATTTTGAGGAGACTGTGGAATTACCTCTTCTTGTACCGTTATTTCTCCCTCTGTAGGTGTTATTGATTCGGTTATCTGCTGTGTCCCTAGATGCTCTGTTAGAGTAATATTCCATTCTTTGGGATATTTTCCCTTTACTCCACTAGGTAAAATAGGTAGTATATTGCATTATACTACATAGTTTATTACATTTACTTTTCTACCATAGGAGATAGTTACTATGCTACGAATTACTTTCTAGTTACTATGGTTAATACCTAAATATCTTATGATATTTAGTTAGTTTGTTAGCATATTCTATTATTGAACGATGTTAGCGCTTCTACAGCCAAGTTGTTAAATAGTCTATTTTGTAACCTATTTATACTTTGACGTTAATTGAATTTCCTAATGTTCGGATTGATTTTTTTCCTAATCTAATTATTGTTCGTTTTACATTATTGGCATCAGAGCCATTTTTTGGCTTCGCCCGGAGGACGAGTTGGTGCCATTTGGTAGCCACCGAACCCACCTCAATAGGCGAGCCCAATGGCCAGACTGCTGGACAGGTCAATTTGACCTGCCAGGGCCCAGCCACTGTGGGGTCGATCGGACGGCGTGATCATCGTGGCGATCGCGATCCGATCGCCCGCATGACAGTTCGAAGCCTGTCAGCCGTGATCCCGTCGCTATTTTTTGGCCAATCGGGACAGCGCTGACCAGCCGCCCACAGACCACTCGCAGGATCGGCCTGAGCAGCCTCCGGCCGACCACACGTGGGCTCGGCCTTCGTTGTCTCCCGCAGTCGCACGCGGGATTGTCAGGAAGGCAGGAGCACCCTCCTGATCCCACTTGGACGTGGGCCCCCGTAGGCTGGGAGAGCAGAGAGGGCAGGCGAGCCCTTCCCTCCCAGCTGGACGCGACGATCTAGACCCGATCGGGATCTGAGAGGGCAGGAGTGCCCTCCGATCCTCGACCACCTCGGGATCCGAGAGGGCAGGCGGCCCTCCGATTCCTGACAACCTCGGGATTCGAGAGGGCAGGAGGCCCTCAGATCCCTGAAATCGACAAATCGCGACGCGACAAGTGGCAAGATCTCACGATCTCTAGATTGCACGCACCCCGAGGCGCGACCTGGATGACTGATTCGAACTCGACCACCTCGGGATTCCGAAACTAATTCTAAAGTTTCTTCATTCGAAAACTTGTTATATGCAGCAGGTTCGTTCCAAAGCAGTACCTTTCAAGAGCATTTGAAGAGCCTTTTTTGCCTTGGACTACCTTGATAACTTTCTGGAACCAAACCTTTTGTATGCTTTATACTAACTAGGGATATCATACACTACATAATAAATATTTACAATATTAAAATAGAAAAAGGCATATACCTGAAGAAACCATTCCATCTACATTTTGTACAAATGTTGTTTTCTGCTGATTCTTTGTTGGCTGCTTTACTGACTAAGACAGGTGCAATATGAAAACAGGTGAAACAGAGGCGAGAATGAATGGAATGGTAAATAGTGAAACAAAGGTGAAAATGAATGGAATGGTAAATAGTGAAACAATGGTGAGAATGAATGGAATGGTGGCGGGTCCGTGAGGCAAAGATGCCGGAAAAACCGGTTTTCATGTAAGCCCAAATCAGATGCGCCTCAAAGAGGTTTTCACATTCTGAATTATTATTATTATTATTTTTTTTATATATATATATATTTTTTTCATTTTTTTTTTTTATATATTTTGGTTTATGTCACTTGATTGAGTCCATCTTGGAAGAAGTGGTTTCTTCCAATACTGATACATCCAAGTTTCCTACTCGATTGAGAAACTCCTCCTTGGTTAACGGTTTGTGATATATTTGAAGATGATGACCGTTAACCACCATTTTCCTTCTTTAATCATCTATTGGTGAAAGACGTACAACTCCATTTGCAAATACTTCCTCAATCTGATATGGTCCAAGCCACCTAGTCTGTAATTTTCCAGGATAGTCTTTATAACGTGAGTCAAACAACAAAGCCCAATCACCTTGCTGAAACTTCCTTTGCTGAATGTGACTATCATGCCACAATTTCCACTGTGCTTGGATCAGCTCAGTCTGGTGCAATGCATCCCTCCGTAGTTCATCCAATGCATTGAGCTGTAAAATCCGATCCGTTTGTGCCTGTGACAAATCAATACCAACTTCTAAAGCAGTTCGAAGAGTTAGTAATTCAAACTCAATAGGCAAAAGAGGCTTTTTGCCATAAACCAATTCATAGGGAGTAAATCCAGTAGTGGATTTCCAAGTGGTGTTATAAGCCCAAATTGCTTCAGGTAACTTTTCCACCCAATTCCTCCTATGGGCTGCTACAATTTTGGTTAAGATCCTCTCTAATTCCCTATTTGTCACTTCAACTTGGCCATTGGCTTGCGGATGGTAAGTGTTGGTTACGAATCTGCCATGAGGAAAGGATTTTGTGTTAACGCGCCCAGATTCGCCCACCAGATTGAAAGGCCGGAAGGAAGGAATGCCTTCTGTGCCAATCTCCGGAGAAGGCCGGCTTCCTGTGGGGTTTTATGGTTTAGGATGAGAGTGCAGGAAAGAGATAAAAATGCGGAAAGAATTTACAAAGGTGATTAGAGTTGGGTGGGGGAAACTAACAATAAGGCAACACATCAATCACCACTACTTACTGCAACATAAATACAAAGCATAACCAGAAACTGCCAAATCTAAGTATACTTTTTATATAAAGATGTGTACGCACAGCTACAATGGTCCCCTAACAGACATTCCCTCCAAGGAACTAACAGTACGGCAACGCATCAATCACCACTACGGACAGAAACATAAATACAAAACGTAACCAAGAAATGTCAGATCCAAGTATATGTGTTATGTAGAGAAGTGTACGCACAGCTACAATGGTCCCCTAACAGACATTCCCTCCAAGGAACTAACAGTACGACAACGCATCAATCACCACTACGGACAGCAACATAAACATAACACACAAATGAAGGAACTGCTACCTAATTTATTCTATGTATCCTTTGATCTATGAAGTCCAGGAGTACTTGGCCATCAAATGCTGGAGTTCAGAGTTCAGCACAACAGCGAGCAATGACATAAGAAATATGACAAAGAGAGGCAGCATACAAAATAAAAGTAGTAGAATAGAGCCAGGTATATACTTTATATTAAGAAGCAGAAGCACAGCTACAATGGTTCCCTAACAGACATTCCCCTTCCACCACCTTACAATGAAAATGTGGTGGCTATTTATAGCCCGAGTCCCTCCCGATTACATTAATGGGCACAGTCCTAGTCAAACATTAGCTTACAAAAGCGGCCATGGAGCTGCTGATGCTGACCTTTGTCGGGCAGGACTGTACCTGCAGCATGGTCTCCCTGGAGGCTGTATAGATACGTGGCAGCGCGTTAGGTAGAACTTCTCATCGACAGGAATGCGGGTAGCTGAAGCAGGTAGAACCTCCAATCAGCCTTAAATGAGGCAGCTGGCATAAGTAGTGCATCCCATGCTTGTCCTTGTGCTCGACACGTCTTGGCTCGGATCCCAAAGTTGGACACTTGTCGGATGATGTTGCTTGACACGTGTCTGCCTTGAAAGGCAGTTTATCCAACTTCGCCCAGGATCAGAGCGCTGTCGGGTTGCGTAGGTAGAAAACAACGCAGTTGGGAAGGCCTTCATGCCTTGGGTACTTTTCTGAATTTATTCCCCTACTGCGCACCTGTCAAAGGGCGCACTCCGACTTCGCTGCGAAGTCGGGTTGCGCACAGGTGAAAGCTGATTTCTGCCGCCGTACGGACTTCGCCTTGGAAAAGGGGCGCACTCCGACTTCGCTGCGAAGGAGGGTTGCGCCCCAGCACTTAGTCATTTTTCTTGCCAGCCTGCGACGAAGTGCGCCCAGAAAGCAGGGCGCACTCCGACTTCGCTGTGAAGTCGGATTGTGCCCCGAACACTTGTTCTTCTGGTTGATTCTGTCGCACTGCGCACTTTGCACTCCTGCTGCGCCCCAACTGCGAAGTCGGAGTGCGCCCAGAACACTTGTTCTTTTGGTTGATTCTGTTGCACTGCGCACATTGCACTCCTTCTGCGCCCCAACTGGAGGGCGCACTCCGACTTTGCTGCGAAGTCGGACTGCGCACTGACACTGAAAGTTGGAAAACTGTACATGCTGAAAAGTAAAATGCATAAGGGAAATTTGTACAAGGAAGGGCCCATTGGGCACCTTCAACAACGGTAAATTTTCAAGTGGAACACGTGCTGCGAAGTCGGCTGCGCCCTGACACTGAAAGCTGGAAAACTGTACATGCTGAAAAGTAAAATGCATAAGGGAAATTTGTACAAGGAAGGGCCCATTGGGCACCTTCAACAGCGGTAAATTTTCAAGTGGAACCCGTTAACGGGAATAGGTAGGAGCTGACCCTCCATATCCCGAAGTATGTAAGCGTTGAGCTGGTTCACCCGGGCAATCTGATAAGGGCCCTCCCAGAGGGCATCGAACTTCCCGTGGTTGCCCGGCTTCGCCTTCAATGAGTCCCACTTTAGCACCAGGTCCCCGATTTCAAAAACTCGGGCAGTGGTGCCTTTCGCAAACCAGCCTTGAGTGGCTTCGACATGCTTGGTGAAGGCCTGGTATGCTTTTTCCCTGTCTTCCTTCAACTGTAGGAGTTGGCACAGTCTGTCATCCATCGGGTCTCCACTACTCCTGTCTTCGTCCAACATCCATAGGGCAGGGATTTCGATGTGGGCTGGCATGACAACCTCTTTACCATAGACGAGCACATAAGGGGACGTTCTGATGGATTTCTTGAATGAAACTCTGTCCGCCCACAGCGCCCGGTTCAGAAGTGAATGCCAATTCCGCTTGTTCCTGTCAATGGTCCTTCTGATGATCTTCAGGAGGTTCTGGTTAGTAGACTTAGCAAGGCCATTCCCCTGCGGGTAGTAATTAGAAGACATTTTGTGATAAATGCCAAGTTTGCCGGTGTACTCCGTGAGTACAGCGCCTGTGAAACCCGGACCATTGTCCGTTACAATTGACTCTGGAACCCCGAAGCGGGTAATTAGGCTTTCAAGGAACCCGATGACCGTTTCTTGGTCCGCGTTTTTGGTTGGGATCGCCTCTGCCCACCGCGTGAAGTAATCGGTGGCTGTAAGAATAAACTTGTGTCCGGCAGAGGAATTAGGCGAAATCACCCCAATGAAGTCTAGACCCCATTGCTGGAACGGAGTCTCGGCTTGAATCGGTTGAAGGGGCAAGGGTGCTTTTCTGTTTCTGCCAGCAAACCTCTGGCATTGATCACACTTGGAACAGATCGCATGAGCGTCTGTAAATAGAGTGGGCCAATAGTACCCGACTCTAATTATTTTCAAGGCCGTAGGCCTTCGTAATGATGACCTCCGGGCATCCCGGAATGAAAATCTCCGAGGACCCCGGATCGGTCCGATTTCATGATGCACCGCAACGAGGATGCCGTCAATATTTTTGAAGTAAAGCCCCTCGGGGCGAAGAGTGTACTTGAGTGCACCTAGCCGAAATCTCCTTCGTTGTGAGGCGTTCAGGTGATCTGGACATCTTCCGGTGCAGAAATATCTCACCAGTTCATCTGTCCAATCACTCTCCTCCGATAAGGAGTTGGCTAGGTTGATGCTTGTTGCTGTGTCCTCCCACTTACAGGCGGAGATGCCGGCTGCAACGCTTCGGGCCAGCTCCTGACACAAGGCTCGGCCTCTGATAAGCTTGGTGGGCCGCACTTCGATGTCGAACTCCTGGATTTTAGCAATCCATCCTGCTCTCTTGTGACCCGGCTCCCCTTGTATGATGAAGCTTCGAACGTCCGGGTGAATCACAAAGACAGTTGTTCGGCTCTGGGAGACAAAATGCCTAAACTTTCGGAGGGATTTCATGACCGCGTGAACCTGCCGCTCTATAAAGTTGTACTTTTCTTCATGCGGCTGAATCACTTGGCTCAGGAACCGCTCCTCGCCATTGTCTCCCTTCTGTGTTAGGACTGCTGCGTAACTTTCCGGTTCTCCCACCGCATAGAGGATAAAGTCCTTGGAGTAGTCCGGGTTTATCAACACCGGAGCTTGCGCAATTCGAGCCTTGATTTCCTCGAAGGCTTGCTCTCTCTCATCAGTCCATTCGTAAGTTGTATCTTTTTTCAGCAGTTCGGCCATAGGCTTGATCACCTGTGCGAAGTCCGGGATGAACTTCCGCACGAAGTTAATCTGGCCGAAGAAGGACTGCAGCCATTTTTTATCAATTGGGGCTGGCAAGCGAAGGAGAGCTTCTGCTCTGTCAGGGTCAATGGCGAGGCCTCTCTCGGAGATGACATGTCCCAGCAGCTTACCCTCTTTGGCGAGAGAAAACGGTCATGTCATCAAGGTAGATGACAATGATCTTGTTGAGCAGTTCTGGGAAGGCCAGGTCCATGGCCCTTTGGAATGTGGCACCAACATTGGATAAGCCGAAAGGCATGCGCTGGTAGGCGAACCTCCCCCATTTGGTGGTGAACGCCGTTTTATGCTGGTCCTCATCCCTGACCCAAATCTGGTTGTAGCCGGAAAATCCATTTAGAAGTGAGAATCTCTGGGCTCCAGCAACAATGTGTAGACTTTGATCAATTTGGGGAAGCGGATAGTGGTCCTTTAGGGAGGCTTGATTCAAGTTTCTGAAATCGACACAGATATGGATGTCGCCATTCTTCTTCCTCACAGGCACCAAATTCGCAACCCAGGATGAATGTTTGATGGGGTAGATGATTTTGGCCTCCAGCATCTTCAAGAGCTCGGCTTTCCTCATGGCCTCAATTTTCGGATTTACGACCCTCTGCTTCTGTCGGAATGGCTTGGCGCCATCGTCTAGCTCAATGGTATGCTGGATTACATCTCTGTCATACCCCTTCAAATCCTCGTAGCACCAGGCCACGATGTCAGGGAACTCTCGGCATAGTGATCTGATCTGCTCAAGTTCCTCCGAAGTGCAGTCTGTCCCGACCTTGATAGTTTTACCACGTTCGGGTTCCAGGTCGGCATACTGCTTCGGGTCTACTTTGATCCTATGAGATATAGCTCTGTCATTCTGATCAAATAGACTCTCCAATGTAATCAGTCCTTTTGGGACATGATTATTTTTCAATTGTATCAACCCCTCATATTGCTTGTCATCAGGGTCTCTACTCTCGATTGAACATGCTTCATTTACCAAAAATGTGACGATCTCCTCGTCACAATCGAACACTCGCCAGTGGGTGTCCTTATCAGGCACAAAAGGCTTGTAAATAGTGCGAACCGGCTTCGGTTTCTGGACAACGTCGTCAGCCGGAACGTACCTGGCTCCAACAGACGCCAGAATGTCAGCGTGCTTGTTTTTCTCGCGTGATATTGCCTTGACATTCAACGAGTCAAATGACTCCATCATGTCCCACACCTGGTTGCGGTACGCCTTGAGATAGTGCTTTTTGGAGGCGCACTTGTTCGTAACCTGGTGACACACCAGCTCTGAATCTCCAAAGATCTGCAGGTGTTTAATCCCCAGCCTTTCTGCCTTTCGCAATCCCAAGCACAGGGCTTCGTACTCCGCTGAGTTGTTAGTGCAACTCCAGGCCAACTTGTAGGTATAGTCCTCTCGGATCCCGGTCGGAGAAACCAGAAGCACCTCTGCACCGGCGCCATTTTTGCATCGCGTGCCGTCAAAGAAAAGCTTCCACAGCTTCTCAGGTGCAGGTCCCACTTCCTTTTCAGCTGACTTGTCAAGCCTCTCGGGCTGTACAACGGTGTAACGTACCCTGCTTTGTCTCAATGACGGCATTGAAATCCCGCAAAGAGAACTCATCTTCGAGCTGTAGCACTTCGAGGGCTTGCTCCGTCAGCTCTACCGTCACCAATTCTTCCTCAGTCAGCTGGACCATGCAGTCCGACTCTTCTCCGGGTATCTTCTCTACTAGGAAGGTGGAAGGCTTCTCATTGAAGATTTTCAGTCTCCTTCCTTTGAAGGGCACTTCCATGTGTGAGTAGTCTAGAGACAGGTACCCGCCCAGCTTCGCAGTGAACTCCCGGGAGAGACACATGCCGAAGTAGGGAGCCAAGTCGACAACCACGACTTCTTGAATGACCACGATGTCTAGAGCCTTATGCAGCCGAATAGGGATGTCCTTTATGACACCAACTGTCTTGACAGGGGTGCCGTCTAATTGCAGCACGCCTTGGCTGCTCCTTGTGTACTCCATCCCGATCTCGTCGCAGACGGATTTCGGCATAACAGTCGTAGAAGCGCCAAAGTCCACCATGCAGTTGTGTACTATGTGCCCTTGCATCCGTAAAGACAGATAGAAGAGAGGCGGTCTGTTCTTTCTAGTGGCTGAGACTGTCAGAGGTTGAACTAGGACAACGGGTTGTATCTGCTTGCCGTTCTTCATGTTTTTCAGGGATTCTTGCAGCAGATCCACCTGGCTTGGGAGCAGAAGAGCATCGTACATGCTGATTCTAGCTGGTGTTCTTTTCAACTCGTCTACTATGCTGTAGCCCGAGGTGCTAGCTCCTTCTGCTTCTTTTGCCGGCTCATACTTTGTCCGGTACTGCTGGGTGGCCTCAACTCTCTGTCTCTTGGTCAGAGACGGGTACTTCAGCTTCTCCTGTGCTTGTTCTTTGGTTTCAGCTGGAGGCTGAGGTACGGGAGCTTTAGCCGGAACTAGAGCAGGAGCCGCCCTAGCTATGGGGGGCTTGGCTGGAATAGGGGTTGCCTTTACCGGAGGAGGCTTGGCTGGAGCTTTGTCTTTGGATGCCTTCTCCTGGGCTGTGTAGGGCCACAGCCGCTTGTATGGTGGCAGCCCACCGTGCTGCGCCTTTTCTCTTTTGGCATACACCTGCAAGGGCTTTGCAGCATCTGCAGTTTTCTTTTCTTCCTTGGCGGGCGGCACTAGATTCTCCTCTGGGGGGGCAAAGTTGGCTTCGCCGTCCAGGATCATGTAGAGTTCATCTTCCTCAATGGCTCTGCCGGCCAAAGTCTGGATGTAGTGCTGGTGCAGTGTGCAGTCATCCTCCGAATGCGGGTCATTGCACGTAGTGCACCAGTTAACCTGGTCAGAAGGACCAGGTTGGTCTTCTATAGCAGCATTTCTCGGAGGCGGACGCCTCTGCAGCTGTTGTTCTGGAGGTCTGTCTTTTGTCAGCGCCGGGGGTGGATATGGCCTCCTAGGAGCGAGGTCCATCTGGGCCTGCTTCTTCTTCAGAGCGGTCATGTCATTGGACATGGCATGATAACCTGAGGCCAAAGCCCGAACCTCCTGGAGGATTGTATTCTGAATGTTATTGTTAGGAGGCGGCAATTTTGCCGGTCGAGGCAATGCGGCTAATGGAGGAGGATTGGAATAAGGTGCATACTGCGGGGGAGCAGGGAGTGCTGGAAAATGCGAAGGAGGAGGCGGGTGAGGATAATGCAATCACGGCGGGCCGTAAGAGTTACCACCGGCACCGGATTCCATTGCTGCTGGGGTTGCTGCCCTGATGTGGATGGCGCACCACCAGAAGCTGACGGATACTGGGATCTGGGGAGGTCGGGATGAATGGGTCCCTGCACCCTGGACGAGATTCTGCCGATGGAAATGATATCCGCTTCAGCTTGCTGGGCAGCATCGTACAGAGCAGGAAACGAGTCTATTCTGGCAATCTTCAGCAGCAGGCATATGTCTGAGTTGAAGGATCTCAGGTAGTAGTGAGCAGCCATGCCAGCTGAAGGCCGAAGTTCACGAGGTACCCGTTTCCAGGATCTCGCAAACCTGATGTTAAAGTCAGACACCTCTTGAGGGTGTCTCTGGATACTTTGGAACTGATGCAACAAAGAAGTGGGGTCAGCAGACTCGTTGCATCCTTTCACGAGCCTTCTGGCGAGCTGGGGCCACCTTGTGATAGATCCCTCTGGCAGCGATCTCCACCAGTAGAGAAGCTTTCCCCTTAGGGAAAGAGCCAGCAGACGGGTCTTCACACTTTCGTCAGTAATGGAGTGCAATGCAGCCAGGGCAAGGATGTCCTGGATGTGCTCGTATGCCGTCTTGCCGTAGCCGTCGTATGTAGGGATGGACTTTAAGGCAGCAGGGGGCACAGCTTGCTGTCCGACCAGGGCCAAGGGCACTGGAGAGTTCACCGCCGGGAAGAGATCATCATCATTCTGTTGCTGGGCAGCCATTTCTTCTTCTTCTCCTCCGTCGGTTGTATACTCAGTGTCGGTACCTTCCGAGGATGTAGATTCCTCTTCTTCCTCGTCCTCTTCTATTTCGTTCTCAGCTCTTTTGACCTCGGCTTCGGTTTCTTCTTGGATTTCAGCCTCGGCTTATTCGACACGAGCTTGTTGATCAGCCAGCCTGACAATTTCGCCTCGAGCGTTGATGTCTAGTTCGTAAAAGGCAGGCGGGTTTCTCGGATCCCTTGCTCGCCACCTTCTCGTTTGCATGAAGGTGCTAGGACCGGTCTTTCGAACTCAGAGGATATGTTCGTGCAGAGTCGCCAGGTGTTCTGATTTTGAACAGCAATGAAGCGAACACCAGTGCTTCGATTCTGTTTGTGGGTGGGAAACTTCCTTGTCCCACTGAGTGTTCGGAACGAATTGTCAGCCCAAGTAAAGACGAGCTTGAGATTTTTCAAATGTGGGACTCTATGTCCCATCGGGCGTGCCAGAAACTGTTGGTTACGAATCTGCCATGAGGAAAGGATTTTGTGTTAACGCGCCCAGATTCGCCCACCAGATTGAAAGGTTGGAAGGAAGGAATGCCTTCCGTGCCAATCTCCGGAGAAGGCCGACTTCCTGTGGGGTTTTATGGTTTAGGATGAGAGTGCGGGAAAGAGATAAAAATGCGGAAAGAATTTACAAAGGTGATTAGAGTTGGGTGTGGGGAACTAACAGTACGGCAACACATCAATCACCACTACTTACTGCAACATAAATACAAAGCATAACCTAGAACTGCCAAATCTAAGTATACTTTTTATATAAAGAAGTGTACGCACAGCTACAATGGTCCCCTAACAGACATTCCCTCCAAGGAACTAACAGTACGGCAACGCATCAATCACCACTACGGACAGCAACATAAACATAACACACAACTGAAGGAACTGCTACCTAATTTTTTCTATGTATCCTCTGATCTATGAAGTCCAGGAGTACTTGGCCATCAAATGCTGGAGTTCAGAGTTCAGCAAAACAGCGAGCAATGACACAAGAAATATGACAAAGAGAGGCAGCATACAAAGCACTTAGTCATTTTTCCTGCTAGCCTGCGACCAAGTGCGCCCAGAAAGCAAGGCGCACTCCGACTTCGCTGCGAAGTCGGATTGCGAAATCGGAGTGCGCCCCAGCACTTAGTCATTTTTCCTGCCAGCCTGCAACCAAGTGCGCCCAAAAAGCAGGGCGCACTCCGACTTCGTTGCGAAGTCGGATTGCGCCCTGAACACTTGTTCTTCTGGTTGATTCTGTCGCACTGCGCACTTTGCACTCCTGCTGCACCCCAACTGGAGGGCGCACTCCGACTTTGCTGCGAAGTCGGATTGCGCCCTGACACTTAGCCATTTTTCAAGGCAACTGCTGTCATTTTTGAGATTTGACTGAGGGGTTCAAGAGAAAGAGGGAAGAATGAGAATGTAGGGAAGAGAGAGAAAGGGGAAAGAGAGGAAGAGGGAAAGGGAAGAGCAACTCTGTTACAAAAATTGAAAAGATTGCACCTCGTGCAAAATGTGGCAACAGTAAGGTGAGGATTTTCGATGTTTGATTTCATATAGCTTTGTAAAGGCTTCAACAACTTTTGAGGTAAACTGAGGTCCCTGATCAGTGGTGATAGAATATGGGGCTCCAAATCGCAGAAAGATTTGTGAATACAAGAAATTAGCAACTTTCTCTTCTCGGGCATGCTTAAAAGCACGGGCTTCTACCCACTTGGTTACATAATCAATACATACCAAGATATGCACTTTCCCTTGGGAAGGTGGATCAATGGGTCCTACAAAATCTAGCCCCCACCTTTCAAATGGTTCTGTACCTAATTGAGGTTGTAATGGCTTTTCACTAGTGAAGGTAGGTTTTCCCATCCTTTGGCATGCATCACAATGTCTAACATAATTTTTCACATCTTTATGCAAAGATGGCCAGTAATAACCAGTACCTGTTGGTTACGAATCTGCCATGAGGAAAGGATTTTGGGTTAATGCGCCCAGATTCGCCCACCAGCATGAAAGGCCGGAAGGAAGAGATGCCTTCCGTGCCAATCTCCGGAGAAGGCCGACTCCTTTTAGGGGGGGGTTTATGTTCAAGTTAAGAGTGCAGGAAAGAGATAAATGAACAGAAAGAATTTACAAATATATTTGGAGTTGGTGGGGGGGAACTAACAGTACGACAACCAGCAATCACCAATACTTACTGCATTATAAATACAAAGAATGACTGAGAACTGCAAAATCTAAGTATACTTTCTGTACTAAGCAATATACGCACAACTACAATGGTCCCGTAGCAAACATTCTCCCTACAAGGAGAACTAACAGCACGACAATGAATCAATCACCACTACGTACGGAAACTCAAAACAGAAAGTAACTAAGAGATGTCAGAACTAGGTATATGTGTCATGCAGAGATTTTAACCGCACAGCTACAATGGCCCCCTAGCAAACATTCTCCCTACAAGGAGAACTAACAAAGACGACAGTCGCATCAATCACCACTACGGACAACAACGTAACACACAACTGATGGAACTGCTACCACATCTAGTCTATGAAGTTCAGAAGTGCTTGACCATCAAATGCTAAAATTAACAAGCCATGGCACAAACAATGCTAAAGGCGCCTGATCACCAAATGCTGAAACGAATCAACGAGCCGTGACACAGGGAAGCGTAAAGCATAAAGCGTAAAGAAATAAAAGCAGCAGAACAAAACTAGGCATACAAATTATATTTATAAGCAGAAGCACGGTTACATTGGTTCCCTAACAGACATTCCCCTTCCACCCTTTACAATGAAATCATGGTGGGTTTTTATAGCTCGAGTCCCTCCCGTTACATTAATGGGCACAAGGTCCCAGTCAAACAATAGCTGACAAAAGCGGCGAAAGAGCTGCAAATGCTGACCTTTTGTCGGACCGGATTGTACCCGCAGCATGGTCTTCCTCGAAGCTGGACAGCTAGCTGGCGGTGTGTTGGGCAGAGCTTCTTCTCGGCAGGAATACGGGTAGCTGGAGCAGTTAGAACCTCTAATCAGCCTTAAATGAGGTTACTGGCACAGGCAGTGCAGCCCATGCTCGTCCTTTTGCTCGGCACGTCTTGGCTCAAATCCCGAAGCTGGACACTTGTCAGATGATGGATGATGCTGTTTGACACGTGTCTGCCTTGAAAGGCAGTTTATCCAACTTCGCTTGGGATCAGAGCATCTCGGGTTGCGCAGGCAGAGAACAACGCAGTCGGGAAGGCCTTCATGCCTTAGGTGTATTTCCAAGTTTGTTTCCCTTCTGCGAACCTGTCAAGGGCGCACTCCGACTTCGCTGCGAAGTCGGACTGCGCACAGGTGAAAACTGACATCTGCCGCCGTACGGACTTTGCACTAGCACTTATCACTCTTTTGTCAGCCTGCCAGCCTGCCAGTTACAAGGTGCGCCCAGAAGAGGGGCGAAGTCGCACTTCGCACCAAAACTGGGCGAAGTGCGCACTTCGCACCAAAACTGGGCGAAGTGCGCACTTCGCACCAAAACTGGGCGAAGTGCGAACTTCGCACCAACACTTAGCCAATTTTCAGGTAACTGCTGTCAAGTCTGAAATTCAACTGAGGGGCTCCAAGAAAGGGGGGGAAGAAAGAGAATGTAGGAAAGAAAGAGAAAGGGAGAGAAGAAGAGGGAAAAAGAAGAGCAGCACTGTTACAAAATTGAAAACATTGCACCCCGTGCAAAATGTGACAACAATACCCAAGATCTTCCGAATTGTACTCTTGACTGAATAATGTCCTCCTGAAGGTTCATCATGACATGCCCGTAGGATATCATATACCTCATCCTTGCGGATGCACCTGCGCAAAACATGGTCAGGACTGCATTTAAACAATAAACCTCCTATCCATTCAAAAGAAGAACTTTGCTTGATTAACTATTTCCTTTGTTTAGGAGTAAAGTGAAGAGGAATTTTCCTGTAGCCAAATAATTAGCTATATCTGCAAACCATGGAGACTGCACAGAAATAGCAAACAATTTTTCATCAGGAAATGCATCTTCAACCAACTCTCCCGTATCTTCATTTGGCAATCTTGACAGAAAATCTGCAACTACATTAGCTTTCCCTGGTTTATTAACTATAGTGATATCAAATTCTTGCAATAGTATTAACCAGTGAATAATTCTTGCACTAACCAGAGGTTTATTCATCAGGTATTTAATGGCAGCATGATCTATATGAATGAATACCTGATATCCTGTGATATAGTGTCAGAACTTATTAATAGCATATACTACGACTAAGAATTCCTTCTTAGTAATAGTGTTTTTCATTTCGGCTCCTGTCAAGTTTTTACTGATGTAATAAATGGCATAATGCTCCCCATTGTCAATTTGCCCTAATGTAGCTCCAATAGCAGTATTGGAAGCATCAGTTTGAATATGGAAGGGCAATTCCCAATTAGGTCCTCTCAATACAGGGGGAGTTGACTTTTGACACTCAGTAGACCAAGAAAATTCAGAATTTTTCATTAGTAATGCAAATATTGGATTGGCTATAGTACTGAAATTGGCAATAAATCTGCGGTAGAAACCAATGTGTCCCAAGAAACTCCTCACATCAGTTTGAGTTTTTGGAGGAGGAAGGTTTTTGATGACTTCCACCTTTTTAGGATCAACCCTGATCCCATAAGAGGAGATATGATGACCAAGGACAATCCCTTCATCATTAAAAATCATTTATCAGGATTCAGAGACAAATGATATGTTTCACAGCGTATTAAAACTTTTTCAAGTTCTAAAGTATATTCAAATGTATCTCCAAACACTATGAAGTCATCCATATAAATCTCTACACTTTCATTTGTTAGATCAGAAAAGATAGCCAAAACAGCTCTCTGAAATGTTGCTGGTGCATTGCACAAATTGAAGGGTAACACTCTGTAAGCAAATGTTCCCAAAGGACATGTGAAAGTTGTCTTTTCCTGGTCTTCTGGTGCAACCTGGATTTGATTATAACCACTAAAACCATCAAGGAAACAGAAAAATTTCTTACGAGCAATGGTGTCCAACACTTCTATAAATGGTAATGGAAAGTGATCTTTATGTGTGACCTTATTCAATTCCTTGTAGTCCACACATACTCTCATCTTCCCATTTTTCTTTGGAACAATGACCAATGGTGAAACCCACCTACTCTCTGAAATTGGATAAATGAATCCTACATCCAATAGTTTTTCGATTTCTTCCTTAACAATATCCTTCAGAGCGGGATTCAGATGCCTTTGTGGTTGTCTTATTGGTTTGACATCTTCAGTGTATATCCTATGTGTACACACATCAGGGTGAATGCCAATCATGTCCTTATAGCTCCAAGCAAAAGCTTGAACATGTCTCTGTAAAACAACAAATAATTTGGCTTCTTTCTCATTAGTCAACCAGCTATTAATGTTCAAAAATTTTCCTGGCTGTATCTCAATCTGCTTAATCCTTGGATAAACAGAGTTGACAGCCTCATATTTACTGATTAAAGCATTTAAGGGACAATGATGTGGCTGCAGAGTATGAAATACTCTTGATTCTGGTGTAAATGTGATACCTGATGGGATCATTTGCATAGGACAGGTGAAAGAAGTCAGAAGATGATGATGCCATCCATGTGGCAATGTGAAGGAGCTTTCTTGTAGTGGAATAGATGACAAATGTTCAGCAGTTTGTTCTTCATCTTTCCATAACAAACGATGGAGAAGAATTTGATCATCTCTAAGGCCTCCTTCTTGCAATATTTTCACCAAAATTGTTTCATGTTCAAAGATTTCTCTTTCTGGTGAATTAAGTTCTTCAATATGTTCTTTTACTACAACGGTGGCCAAGGTGACAATAGTTTCCTGTTCTTCATCAGACTCAGGATACCATATCTGTCCAGAAAATTTGGCTGAAGGTTGGGCTGGTGGATACAAGGAAATCTTTTTCAGGTCTACACCATTTGAAATGGTCATCTCACCTGACCTGCAGTCTATAAATGCAGCTGCAGTGGCAAGCCAAGGTCATCCTAGAATAATAGGATAGCCATTAGCTGAGTTTCTAGGCTGCAACACTAAGAAATCTACAGGGTATTCCCAAGAAGACACTTCAATGGCAACATCCTCCAGAATTCCTTCCGGTTTAGCCACTGACCTATCTGCCATTTCCAAAACTGTGGTAGTAGGACTAAGGTTATTGAGCTGCAATTTCTGCATGGTTTCCTTAGTCATCACGTTGATTGCAGCTCCTAAATCGATAAGTACATTTGGAATTTGAACTAACCCAACAAGTAATTGTAACTACTTGGACTCCCTAGATCACCATATTTGGGGGGTACTAGTTTTCCAGAGAGCAGGTCAGCCAACTTACCTTCTACTTGCACGGTCTTAGGAAAGGCTTTCTTCTTCCCCGCCGGGTTTCCTTATACACAACTCCTGAATGGTTTTCCTAATTAGAGGTACATCCTTTATTGCCTACAACAAAGGGAGTGAGATAGACATTTTCCTCAATTATGTGATTAATTATGATTCGGGAGAAGTGATAGTGTGGTCAAACCTTTCAAGATACGGTAGGTCTGCCGAGGCAGGTTCAATTTTTCCTTGTAAACTTTCTGTTTTTTCCTCATTTTGCTCTGTTTGTGGTTTTTCTGGACTTGAAAATTCTTGCTTTCCATCAATTTCTTCAATAGTGGGTGGTGCAGGGTCAGGTAAAACCTTCCCTGAACGTAACTGGATGTTACTGTAGCATGTGTGAACAGGGTTTATCTTTAAATAGCTTAGAAAAATCTAGTTTTTCTAAGCAAGTGTGAACTCACTTACCTTTTGTCGGCTAAACTTGTCTGATGGTCGGCATGATTTTATTTATCCTTCCCCTCTATTTTCTCCTTATCCCTCCATTGTCCTTCCTCGTTTCCTACCGTCCGTTTTCCCTTATCACTCCACTTCCTTCCTCTCCCCACGCCCGCTGCCACCTCCCATTCCACTTCCTACTCCTTCGTTCTCTCTAATCCTCTCGATCTTCCTCCAACCTCCCTTCCCTACTATTCCGCTTGTATTAAGCCTATATAAGGTTTAATTTAATGTAATGTTTATGCTGGTTAATTTAATGAATATTTTTGCCTATGAATACTTCTGTGTTAATTTTTACCTTGGCCTAACTTTAATCTAAGCTTACCTTAGTCTTAGATTTACACTGGTATCAGAGCTGAGGGGGCACGGATCCCGAGGGCCGAGGTAAGGCACGGAAGCCGAGTGCAACGATTGGCGAGCAACTGGCGCACGGATCCCGAGGAGCGACTGGCGAGCGACTGGCGCACGAATCTCGAGGAGCGCACAGATCCCGAGGATCTGATTGGACGCAGACAGCAGGTTGACGTGGCGGTGTCGAACTGGCGGCAGAGCTAGGCGGCAGTTGACGTGGCAGGTGTTGACGTGGAACGGAGTTGGCAAAGTGCTGACGTGGCATAGCGAGCAGCGTGCTGACGTGGCATAGCGAGCAGCGTGCTGACGTGGCATAGCGAGCAGCGTGCTGACGTGGACGAGCCGAGAGCTGACGTGGCATAGCGAGTAGCGTGCTGACGTGGACGAGCCGGGAGTTGACGTGGCAGAGGCGCGTCGAGTGTGCCACGTGGCGGAGTTTATCTGGTCAAGGAAAGGGCAAAAGGTTGGACAGATCGATTGCCCGAAGGCAATCGACCTACTGTGTGTTCGCAAGCTTTGATAAAGCCTGAAACACCCACCTCCCACTGCATGTGGGACTAAATTTTTTAAAAAACAATGTTTTAGCCGCCCAGTTAAAATATACTATGTTTCCTTATTCCTCCCGTCCGGCTAGGTTGGTCTAGCGGTCAAGACTCCCGCTTGCAGAGAAGAGACCCGGGGTCGAATCCCGTCGGGGTCAAAAATAAAAAAAGGTTTTTTATTTTTTTTGTTACTTCGCCGATAAGGAAGAGTTTAAGTTTGTTTTTTGACATTTTCTACCACAGCAGCCGCGTGGTGCAGTGGCTAAGACTGTCGGGTAGACGGCGGAGGTCAACAGATCGAATCTCATCGGGGATTTCAAAAAAAAAAAAGGTTTATTTTTTATTTAAATTTTTTTATTATTTGTTTTTTCTAAAAGATTTAAAAAAAAATATAATTTAGTAATTTCTATTTATATATTTTTATTTTTTTTAAATATCCATTTATTTAAAAACAATAATTAAAAATATATATATAGGAAATTGTTAATTTTTTTTTTAAAAGGTCTTTATTAAAACAAATTTTAGAATTTTTTTTTATAAAAATAAAAGGGTGCAAAGATATTTTGAGATAAAAGTTTTTTTTTGGCATCATATGAAGTTGTAACTCAGTTCATACGGTGTGATTCTGGGTAGATGATCCGGTCAGCCGGATGCTATAATGCATTACTCTCTCTGTTGAGAAGAGAGACACCTGATTCCTTTAACGAGAAAGTCTAGCGGTATGGACTTCATACAGTGTTTTGCCAATTAGAAAACCAAGTGATTGCTCATCTGAGGAAACTAGATTCTGGATACGAGGCGGATTCTAAAGATAATATCTTCGGGCAAAGGATAGTTGAATCCGAGACGGTTGAAATAGTACCTGAAGGACAATCAAGTGACAGTTATACACCTGCAGTGCTTGAAGTAGAAACAAGTGAGAGCTATACACCACGCTCCCCTGATTCAGAACCAGAAGAAGTAGAAGGAGAAGAAGAAGAAGAGGAAGAAGAACCAGTGGAGGTGAAACCTGCAACTGAAGAACGAAATGTTCTCAAAAGACGTTATGAGCCAGCAGCAGCACAAGAAGTCATTATAATTAGTGACGACGAAGCAAACAATTTCACCTTTCCAGTTTTGGGTGATCCTCGAGAAGAACGCCAAATCAGTGAGCATATTAAGAAAGCTAGATTTGATTTAAATCAGTGATCTATTTTGTACTTCTTTGTACTACTTGTTTGAAGTTGAAATAAAGTTTGCTTTTTAAAATGGCATCCAATACTAGTCTACCAATCCTTGAGTTCAATGGTGGTGATTACGAGTATTGGTCAATTAAAATGAAAACTCTTTTGATAGGCAAAGGTCTTTGGGATGTGATTGAAGAGGGATATACTGAACCTACTGCTGCTGATTGGGCAGCTTTGAATGTTGCTGATAAAAGGGCTAAAAAGGAAGCTCAGAAGAATAATTCTTCCGCCCTTTATCATATTCAAGCCGCCCTTGACAGAAGTATTTTCCCTAGAATAGCTTCTTTTATAACTGCTGAATCTGCTTGGAATGCTTTAAAAGAAAGTTATAGGGGTAGTGACCAAGTCAAACAAGTTAAACTACAAACCTTGAAATGAGAGTTTGAGACTCTTAAAATGCAAGAGAGTGAAAAGGTTGGTGATTACTTGCGTGTGTGCGTGTGATAACAGTAATAGAATCATTACACAAGTGTCAATGTCAAAGAATAGATTGTTTCCTTTAAAGTTTGGCCAGCCAGGGGGAGATAAGTTAGAAAATGTTGCTATTTCCAATCCAAGTGTCCTATGGCACTTGAGATATGGTCATTTGAATTCAGCTAGTTTGAAAATGCTAACTTCACAAGCTACGGTCACCGGACTTCCTAAAGTTCAGGATAGTAAGGAAGTCTGTGAAGGGTGTGCTCTTGGGAAGCATGCCAGATCAAAATTTCCTCATGGACAAGCGTGGCGGGCCAGCTATCCACTCCAGCTAGTGCATACAGACATCTGTGGTTCGATGCAGACCAAGAGTCTTGGTAACAACTCTTACTTCCTACTCTTCATTGATGATTTTACTAGAATGTGCTGGATATATCTTTTGAAATATAAGGATGAAGCATTTGAATGCTTTGTCGATTTCAAAACAAGAGTTGAAAGTGAGAGTAGATATTTTGTAAAATGTCTTAGATCAGATAGGGGAGGAGAATACTCCTCTAATGAGTTCTTGAATTTCTGTAAGCAACATGGCATTAAGAGGCAGTTCACAACTGCCTACACTCCACAACAGAATGGTGTCGCAGAGAGGAAGAATCGCACCATTGTGGAAATGGCAAGGTCTATGCTTCAGACGAAGCATTTGACTAATTCATATTGGGCAGATGCAGCCAGGACCAGCGTACATATCTTGAACAGAAGTCCTATTGCAAGTTTGGAAGGTCAGACACCTTACCAAGCTTGGTATGGTAAAAAGCCAAATGTTAAGTATTTCAAAGTGTTTGGCTCGTTGGCATATTCTCACATTCCTGATGAGCTAAGAAAGAAGCTCGATCCAAAGAGTCAAGCATGCATCTTTGTAGGATACTGTGAGAATACAAAAGCTTACAGACTCTACAATCCCAGGATTAGAAAGTTTGTGCTTTCCAGGGATGCGATTTTTGATGAAGGGGGAGAATGGGGTAAGCCCCAGATTTTCAGTGATGATGAATCGAATGATGTAGTTACTAAGCAGGTGCAACAGTAGACACCACAGAAAGGTAAGCAGTCTCCTCCCATAAACCCAAGTTCATCTTCTGATTCAACTTCTTCACCAAGTCCTTCTCCGCAGAGATCAATAAGTTCCTCACCAATGGACATCGATTCTCCATCCAGAGGTAAGAGAACTCTATAGAATCATCCATCATATCAGATGTTGGATAAATTTTTTTCAAAAAGATACACTAGGAGTCAAGCTAGTGAAATGAATTCTGTTCTACAAAGATTAGAAAATATGCACTTGTATGGTGATGATGTTTCCCAGCAAGAACCTAGGGGAGATCTAGCTAACTATGCTTTGTTAACTAATACACAGCTTGAACCTTCTAGTTACGAGAAGGCTTGTACTCAAAAGATTTGGCAAGATGCCATGAAAGAGGATATCACCTCTATAAAAAACGACACTTGGGAGCTGGTGAAGCTTCCTAAAGGAAAGAAACGTGTTGGATGTAAGTGGGTCTACAAGACCAAGTTTAATGCTGATGGAAGCATCGAGAGGCACAAGTCGAGATTAGTTGCAAAGGGATTTACTCAGAAATATGGAATTGATTATGGAGAGACTTTTGCTCCTGTAGCCAGACAGGAGACTATCAGAACAGTTCTTGCCTTAGCTGCACACAAGGGATGGACAGTCCAACACATGGATGTAAAGAGTGCATTTCTAAATGGTTGCTTGACAGAAGAAGTGTATGTTGAGTAACCACAGGGATTTGAAGTTAAAGACAAGGAACATCTTGTTTACAAACTGAAGAAGGCTCTTTATGGCCTCAAGCAAGCACCGAGAGCTTGGTACTCACGCATTGATGGGTACTTTCAAGATTATTGGTTCATCCGAAGCAAAAATGAACCCACGCTCTACTACTTGAATCAAGGAAATGACATCCTCATAGTTTGTTTGTATGTGGATGATCTCATTTTTATGGGTAGTAATGAAAAAGTTAACATGGAGTTCAAGCACTCCATGATGCAGGAATTTGAGATGAAGGATCTTGGCTTAATGAAATACTTTCTTGGAATGGAAGTACATCAGAGCAGTTCGGGGATCTTCATCTCATCAACTTAAGTATGCTCGAGATATGATTCAGAAATTTGCTATGGAGCAATGCAAATTAGTTGCAACTCCAATTGGACATGGAATCCAATTAAGCAAGGATGATGGAGCATCGAAAGTTGATGTGACAACTTTCAGAAGCATTGTTGGGAGTTTGATGTTTCTTGCCAACACCGGACCGGACATTCGAGTATGTTGTATCTCTTGTTTCTAGATTTATGTCTAATCCATCCGAGCTGCATTTGCGAGGCAGCTAAAAGGATTTTGAGATATGTGAAGGGTACATTGGATTTTGGAATCCAAGTACTACAAAAGTGATACTATCAAGCTTGAAGGCTTTAGTGATAGTGATTGGGGCAGCAATGTTGATGATAGAAAATCTACTTCGGGTAACTGTTTTAGTCTTGGTTCGGGCCTAATAACTTGGAGTTCCAAGAAGCAGACAGTAGTAACGCTATCTTCAACAGAAGCTGAGTATATAGCAGTTACTCATGCTAGTACTCAAGCTCTATGGCTACGAAAGGTATTAGAAGAGATTGGAGAGCAGCAAAGTGGTCCAACTTGAATATTTCGTGATAACATCGGTGCCATTCGGTTGGCATACAATCCTGTCCACCATAGTAGATCAAAGCATTTTGATATGAAGTACCACTTCATCAGAGATATGGTGGAAACTGATACTGTTGAGCTTCACTATTGCCACACCTTGGAGAACGTTGCGGACATCTTCACCAAGGCGCTGGCCAAAGTTCAATTTGTAAAGCTGAGAGACTGTATTAGCAGTCCTCTCAACTTTAAAGGGGAGAATGTATCAAGTGTGAACAGGGTTTATCTTTAAACAGCTTAGAAAAATCTAATTTTTCTAAGCAAGTGTGAACTCACTTACCTTTTGTCGGCTAAACTTGTCTGATGGTCGGCATGATTTTATTTATCCTTCCCCTCTATTTTCTCCTTATCCCTCCATTGTCCTTCCTCGTTTCCTGCCGTCCATTTTCCCTTATCACTCCACTTCCTTCCTCTCCCCACGCCCGCTGCCACCTCCCATTCCACTTCCTACTCCTTTGTTCTCTCTAATCCTCCCGATCTTCCTCCAACCTCCCTTCCCTACTATTCCGCTTGTATTAAGCCTATATAAGGTTTAATTTAATGTAATGTTTATGCTGGTTAATTTAATGAATATTTTCGCTTATGAATACTTCTGTGTTAATTTTTACCTTGGCCTAACTTTAATCTAAGCTTACCTTAGTCTTAGATTTACAAGTTACTACAGTCAAGGACATGGATTGCAGCAATCTCTTCAGACTCAACTCCATAAACAGGGGCTGCTTATCTATTGTTGTTGGGGTTAGCCATAGGCTGAGCTGGAAGTGGAGGTTGCTTAACTGGCTGTGTTTGCTGTGGTTGAACTCTTCCCTGAAAATTTTGATCAGGGGATGGCAACAAGTGTTGATTTGGTGATTGATACCTTTGCTGCCCTTGATAGGATAGGTATTGTGCCCCCATATTTGCCTTGACTGATTTGGTACCCAAGATGGATTAACTGAATGCCATGGTTGATTCCAACCAAAATGTGACCAATCTTGAGGGGCTGCCCAAGATTGATTCCAAGTTTGGGGAGGAGGTTCGGTATATGCCCATGGCATATTGCAAGGATTCTGTCCCCAATTTGAAGAAAAGCGAGGGGCATTCTGGTTTTGTATGAAGTTACCTCCTGGCCTTTGCCCAATAGCATGAAGTTCTTCAACTTGGGTTTCTAAAACACTTCGAAGATGGGGCAAAAGGTGGCATTTATCAGTTTTATGCTCCTTTGAGCAAATGCCACAAATTGCTGAAATTGAAGTCATATCCGAAGGACAATCTTGCAGAGCATGCTTATTTCTGCACCTAGGACAATAGATAGACAGGAGTGGTGAAGAATTGGCTCTTGTATTTCTTTCTCCTAAAGTAGTGTTTAGTTGAACAAGTATATCAGTTTTCATATTAGCCATTTCCTCCATCAAATATTTTATATCAGTATTACCAGGATTCCTTTTCCTTCTTTGCGTAGTGCGGGAATAATTTCTGCACAACTCTACAATATCATTAATATCAAGCTGGTTTATATCTCCTTTTCCCATTAAGTCTAATACTTCTCTAGAATCATCCTGCAAACCTCTCAAAAATATAGTTTTTAATAAGTCAGTTTCCACAGGACCACATCTGTTTTGGATAAAGGCAAATCTATCAAGATAATCCTCTAAGTTTTCATCCTCTTATTGTCTTATCCAAAATAACTCATCCTTCCTATTTCTCACTCTACAATACTTTCGATACTTATCCAAAAATGCAGTTTCCATTTAATCCCAACTGCGGATTGAATCTGGTTCAAGGCTCATAAACCACCGTAAGGCTGCATCTTTGAGTGTAGAGGGAAATAACTTCAGTTTCTGGTTATCATTGACATAGTCATAAATCTGACACAGGACCTTGAATTTAGACAGAAATTGATCAGGATCTTCAGAAACAACTCCCCTAAATATTGGTAATACTGAGGGTGAAATTGTTTTCATAGGAGCATTTTGAGTAGGATTCAGACGAATAGGGTATTCAAAGGTTCTAACAGGTGGATTGTCAGCATCATGACCAACAATATCCCTATCATGTTCTCCTTGTTCTGCCATAGGTGCTTCCTCAGCTTTAATTTGTTCAACTGGTTCAGATGGATCAACCCTATGGGTATGTCTAGAAGCAAGTGCCTCTAAGAGCTCTTCTTGCAAAGATCCTGCAATTTCAGTTGATGAAAAAGATGATTCTCTTTTAAGTCTTTCAGGAAGTTCATACACGAGCAGATCTTCACCTGATCGTGAAGAACGCCTTGGTGGAAAAGAGCCAGTTCTGATAAACCTTCCTCTTTCGTCGCTTGGCCTATGCATTCATTCCTATTTACTAAATAAACTAAACCTCAGGTTTACAAAATCTGTTTCCTGAAACATGACAGTTTCTGGACTGCTAGACCTCTCCTAACAACACCTAAGTGTCCCCGACAACGGCGCCAAAAATGATGAGTGTCGTCAAATCTTCATCATTTAATCATTATGTGTCAATCCAGGGTGGTGTCCAAGGCTATATACTAAAGCAGGGGTTAACAGACTGATATTTAGATCATCTAGATCATGGCCTTATTCATGGAACAGTTAGTGTTTTGGGGGTGTCAGGTGTCCCTTTTTAATCTCCTAGAAACTAAAACTGAATGCCTACTTATCCTTGCATAATTGAAATTCACACAGTTGCAGGAAAAGCAAATCTAAACTATTGCAGAATTGAAAATGATAGAATTTAATTGACAGAATTTAAAATAACAAAATTGAAATCACAGAATTAACTATAACAACAATAAAACTTTTCAGAATTGAAACTTCACACCTGCAGAAAATGAAACCTAAGACAATGATGAAATTCAAAGGTTGGTAAGCAAATATTGCAAATCTATAGCAGACTGAATTATCAAGAAATTCTCTGATGCAAACTGGAAATACAGACTAGAAATGCTGAAACTGAAACAGAAAATGTTATGCTATAAAATCTATTCTAGATGACTTAACTATAATGCATTCATGTGCCACATGCTAGATGAAATTTAATTCAATATTAACTATGCAAAAAGCTGTCAGATTCCTAGTGACCTGTTGCAGCAAGAAATAGCATAATTATGTTAGGTAAAAACCCTGCTCTGAACTTGGAAGTGGCCCTTGCTTCCTGAACCAAAAGAGGGCAAATAATCTTGCTCTACACTATTAAATACTCACACTGAACTCAGAAGCAAACATGAATGACAAATATTGCACCTTTATTTCATTATCAGCATATCAGCAGTGCAGGGGAAGTTTTGCAGACTACTGATCTGCTGTAGTACACAATTACAACACTTGGACTGCTCTATCTCCTAGCACCTATATCCTCTTATCCTATATTCTCCTATATGCTCAACCAAACGAGAGCATTTTATTTATACAAGAAAGGTACAACAGTGATAAGGTTTGGTGCTTCAATATAGGACTGTTACAACTGTTGTAGGACTGTGTTTCCCAAAAATGCAGGGATGTGATCCATTAAACCTTATCCATTCCAGTTGCTGGCTTTATCTGGTGAGGGACAGGTGTTGGAATAGGGATGTTCCTAGAATAGTTGCAACCACCGTTTACCTCCCTTTTACTGCAATTAAAGACGTATTTGACCAAATTTTTGTCTTTTGCGCTTATTCCAGAGCTACTTCGGAATATCAGGCAGCAGAACAGAGTTCATATTAATTCATGCTCCATAAGCGCATGAGAACAGTTGTGACGGCGGAAAAAGTCTCCATAAGTGCCCAGAAGACTGATTCCATATTTTGCATGAGTTGGAGTGGACAAATTCCAATCCATGCTGTATATGTACAGGTTGCTGGAATTTGTATGGAAAAGTTCCTGTTTTCTGCAGAGTCAAACTGTTGACAAAGTTTTCGCGCCTTTTGGTTATTTAAAAAACGGTGGGGAAAGCTTATGAAAGAAGCACAAAACCAAATAGATAGCAAAACCTTAATATTACAACATCAAATTAATGCAAAATATACTAAATAATACAGCTGAAACAGATTATAAAACATAGACAAACAATCTAAACAGGTCTTATGCACTTTATCATTCCAATATGCAAACATCATCATATAATGCATAGTATCATTAAAATTAGTACAAAATCCTATCATAAGTGGTTCCAAATAGTTTAAAAAGTTATCAAAAGTAGTCTTTGTATGAGGCAATTTTCTGCCTCATCATTTCTGTTACATGTTTTGTTTTGATTGCTGCTGGTTTGGGTATTAGTTAGCAATTGTGCTGCTTGTTCTTCCCCACAACTATTGCTATGCATTTACATTCCTTTCCGCATTTTTCAAATCTCTTTCCAGTTCTCTTATCTCAAACCAAAGTAGTGTAGTATAGGAGCCGGCCTTCTCCGGAGATTGGCACGGAAGGCATCCCTTCCTTCCGGCATTTCAATCTGCTGGGCGAATCTAGGGCACAAAAGACCAAAATCCTTTCCTAAGTGGCAGATTCCTAACCAACAGTTTCTCGCACGTCCGGTGGGACCCGAAGTGCTCCACCGCATAAGCAGTATTGAAGTAATGGTGTTCGCTTCAGTGCTATCGAATCTGAACACCTGGCGACTTTGTTGAACCCGGACACTCTCTGAACCTCGAAGACCAGTCCAAGAAAATCCTGTCTTCATGCATACGAGATGGAGAGCTAGAAACGCTGAAGAAGAACCTGATAGCACTGCAACCAGCTGCCCTCCGAACCCTTCGAACTCTCCAGACCAGCAGGCAGCTCCTGTTCTGCCGAATCTGTTGCTGCTGCCGTTGCTGCCTCCTAATCAAGCGAATCCAAACGCGAATATGGCAAATCCCCCACCAAATCAAAATATACTACCAAATCCGCCACCGAATCAGAACCAACAACAAAATCAGCCGGTTGCCCCCGAGCTATTTCCAGCTTGGAATTCTACAGGGCCTCTCAATCTAGCCGGGCAAGCTGTCGTTCCAGCCGCCGCCTTGAAGGCCATACCCACGTACGATGGTACTGGGAAGACGGCCTACGAGCACATCCAAGACATTGTTGCCCTGGCCGCGCTTCACAACATCACCGATGAAAGTGTCATGGTCCGACTGTTGGCCTTGTCTCTCCGCGGAAAGCTCCTGTATTGGTATAGATCCTTGTCACCTGGCACTATCACCGGGTGGGGTCAGTTGGCAAGACAACTAGTGAAGGGATTCAACGAGTCCGCAGATCCGTCATCTTTGCTGCATCAATTTACAACCATCCAACGACATCCGCAAGAGGAGATAGCGGATTTTAATGTAAGATTTGCAAGATCCTGGCAAAGGGTGCCCACCGAACTGCGGCCGACCGCTGGACAAGCTGCCTACTATTACCTCAGATCCTTCAACTCGGACATCAGTATGATCATTAAGTTCTCCAATGTCAACACTTTCCCCCAATTGTACGAGTTGGCCCAAAAGGCAGAGCTGGATTTGATTGCCATTGGTAGACTCCCACCTAGGATGCCGATGTCGATTTACCCTGATTTCCCTCAATCATAGTATCCTAGTGCATCTGCCCAACCGCCTTCTACGTCTTCCATGTACCAGAATCCATCATGGAATCCCGTGCCATTGGTCTCTCAATTCTCTGCTCCCCAAGTACACTTTCCCACTCCACAGGTGCCACAACTTCCACCTCCTCCGCAGTATCCAACACTCCTTGCTCCTCCACAATACCCGACATTGCCCCCAGCCCCACCGCTGGCACCATTGCCTCCACCAGCTCAATCGATACCACCAGCCGTTGATGTGCAGGCTAAGATTCTGCAAGAAGTACAGTCTCTTGCTTCTGTCTACCGAACGCTGTCCAACGACATGGCTGTTATGAAGAAGAAGCAGGCTCAGCAGGAGTTCATCCCTAGGAGACCATACCCTCCCCCGATGCTTACAAGAGATCAAGTACCTCAAGCCAATAGACCGCTCGCGAGGAATGCTGCTATCAACGAAGAGCCGAGCACTTCGGACTACGTACACTGGTGCTCCACATGCAAGGGAAGACAACTGTATGCTTCATCAGCATTATGCCCAAACTCTGGCGAACAGCGGCCCGAGCGAGCAGATCAACATGATTAGGGAGGCGGATCGCAATTTCGCGGTCCCGGAGGAGGAGCAAGTGTCGATTCTGACCAAAGATGGTAAGAAGCAGATCAAAGTAGATGCGGCCCAGATGCAGCCTTTGAAGGTGTATACCAGACGAGAAAAGGAGCAGCCTCCAGCGAAGGCTCCTGACAAAGGTCCTTCGCCCCCGTCGGCAAAAGAGAAGACGTTCCCAGCAAAAGCTCCAGTGGCGCAACCTCAGGGTGAGACCAAGGAGCAGGCGAGAGAGAAGCTCAAATACCCTTCGTTGACCAAACGACAAAGAGTTGAGGCGACGCAACAGTACCGCACCAAGTACGAAGCTGCGAAGGAGACGGAGGTGCCCGCTACTTCAGCCTACAATATTGTGGATGAACTCAAGAAGACCCCGACCAAGATAAGCATGTATGATGCCCTGCAACTCCCCGGGCAGGTAGATCTGCTACAGGAGTCTCTAAAGTCTGTCAAAGAAGGGAAGTCATCGCAACCTGTGTTGGCGCAGCCCTTGACTACTTCAATCACGGGAAAAAACAGGCCACCACCATTCTACCTGTCTCTGCGGATGGAGGGATGTGTGGTGCACAACTGCATGATTGACTCCGGCGCATCAACCACCGTCATGCCAAGGGCAGTCTGCGAGGAGATTGGCATGGAATACACGCGAAGCAGCCAAGGTGTCCTTCAACTAGATGGCACTCCGGTGAAAACAATGGGCGTCATTAAAGATATCCCTATTCAGTTGCACAAGGCGCCTCAGATCGTTGTGATTCAAGAGGTTGTGGTCGTTGACCTGGAACCCTACTTCGGCATGTGCCTCTCGAGGGAGTTCACCGCCAAACTGGGTGGGTATCTTTCCCTTGATTATTCACATATGGAGGTCCCCTTCAAAGGGAGAAAAGTGAAAATTTATAATGAAAAACCCTCCACCTTCCTTGTTGAGAGGATACCAGAGGAGGGACAACGGGATGAATCAGTGCACCTGATGACGGAGTAGTTGGAAGAAGTTGATATAGTGGGAGAGACCATGGAAGCACTGCAGGCGGAAGACGAGTTCTCCTTGCTTGATTTCAACGCCATGATTGAATCAGACATAGGCTGCTACTCTATTACGCAGCCTGAAAAGCCAAAGGAGACAGTAAAAGAGGACATAGGCCCCGCCCCTAATGAGTTATGGAAGTTGTACTTTGATGGCGCCCGATGCAAGAACGACGTCGGGGCAGGGGTGCTCCTAGTTTCACCCTCGGGAGAGGAGAAAGATTATTGCTACAGGCTGGCTTGGAGTTGCACCAACAATGCGGTAGAGTATGAAGCCCTGTGCCTAGGGTTGAAAAAGGCTGAGAAATTAGGGATCAAGCAGTTGCAGATCTTTGGAGATTCAGAGCTGGTATGCAAGCAAATCACCAACAAGTGCGTCTCAAAGAAGCACTATCTCAAGGCGTACCGCAATCGGGTCTGGGACCTGCTGGAATCATTCGAGGCTCTTAATGTTCAATCCATCTCCCGAGAGAAAAACAAACACGCCGACATCTTAGCGTCTATCGGAGCCAGATACTCCCCGGCTGATGACATGATGCAGAAGCCTAAGGCGGTAAGAACCATTTACAGGCCTTCTGTGCCTGATAAGGACACCCACTGGCAGGTGTTCGATTGTGACGAACAGATCGTCAATTTTTTAATTCATGAAGCTAGTACTATTGAAGGTAGAGACCCTGATGACGAGGAATATGAGGGGTTGATACAGTTGAAGAATAATCATGTCCCGAAAGGACTGATTACTTTGGAAAGTCTCTTTGATCAGAACGACAGAGCAATATCACACCGGATCAAAGTAGATGCCAAGCAGTACAAAGACCTGGAGCTCGAGCCCGGAAAAGTGATAAAAGTTGGAACAGACTGTACTCCGGAAGAATTGGAGCAGATTCGGGCCTTGTGCGAGATAATCATCATCCAACATACCATAGAACCGGAAGACGGGGTTAAGCCCTCGAGGCAGAAACAGAGGCCGATCAACCCGAAAATCGAGGTTCTTATGAGAGCCGAACTCTTGAAAATGCTAGAAGCAAAGATCATCTATCCCATCTAGTTCCTGTCAGAAAGAAGAACGAGGATATTCGCCTCTGTGTTGATTTCCGCAATCTGAATCAGGCCTCGCTGAAGGACCATTACCCGCTCCCACAAATTGATCAGATCCTTCATGTGGTCGCAGGAGCCCAACGATTCTCTCTCCTAGACGGCTTCTCTGGCTATAATCAGATATGGGTGAAGGACGAAGATCAGCACAAAACGACGTTCACCACCAAATGGGGAACGTTCGCCTACCAACGTATGCCCTTCGGCCTGTCCAACGCGGGAGCTACTTTCCAGAGAGCCATGGATATTGCATTCCGTGAGCTGTTGAACAAAATTATCGTCATCTACTTGGATGACATGACAATTTTCTCTCACAAGAGAGAAGAGCATGCCTCTCACTTGCGGCAGGTGTTTGAGAGATGCCGGGATTTCGGCATATCCATTAATCCGAAAAAGTCTGTTTTTGCAGTGAAGGAAGGGAAGCTTCTAGGCCACGTCATTTCTGAAAAGGGCTTGGCAGTTGACCCTGACAGGGCAGAGGCTCTTCTTCGACTTCCAATCCCAGTAAACAAGAAGGGGCTGCAGTCCTTCTTTGGCCAGATCAACTTTGTAAGGAAGTTCGTGCCCGATTTCGCCCAAGTCATTAAGCCGATGGCCGAACTCCTGAAGAAGGATGCTGAGTTCGTCTGGACTGAGGAGAGAAAAAGGGCATTTGAAGAGATCAAAGCTAGGATTGCCCAAGCGCCGGTGCTGGTAAACCCAGATTATTCAAAGGATTTCATCCTGTACGCAGTTGGAGAGCCTGAGAGCTACGCAGCGGTTCTAACACAGAAAGGAGATGACGGTGAAGAGCGACCGATAGCCTTCTTGAGTCAGGTGATCCAGCCGCATGAGGAAAGATACAACTTCATTGAACGCCAAGTGCACGCAGTCATGAGGTCCTTAAAAAAGTTCAAGCACTTTGTCTCCCAGAGTAGGACGACCGTGTTTGTTGTCCACCCAGATGTCAAAAGTTTTATCATCCAGGGAGAACTGGGTAACAAAAGGGCCGACTGGATCGCCAAGATTCAGGAGTTTGATATAGAGGTTCGACCCACCAAGCTAATCAGAGGTCGGGCACTGTGCCAAGAACTAGCAAGGAGTGTTGCCGCGGAAGTAGCTGCCTGTCAGTGGGAGGACCCGTTCCTAGAAGGCAACTTCGCCAATTCCTCAGTAGAGGACAACGACTGGGCCGATGAAATAATTTGGTATTTCAACACCGGGAGGTGCCCAGATCACTTCAATGCCTCACAGAGGAGGAGATTCAGGCTCCAAGCTCAGAAATATGTACTGCGCCCCGAGGGGCTGTTTTTCAAAAATGTTGATGGTGTTTTCTTGCGATGCGTCAAGGGAACAGAAAAGCAGAAGGTCCTGGACGAATTCCATTTTGGAATGTCGGGAGGACACCTATCAGGAAGGCCAACGACCTTGAAAATTATCAGAGCGGGCTACTACTGGCCCACTATTTTTGCTGATGCATATGCAGTCTGTCAAAAGTGCGAGAAGTGTCAGAGGTTCGCCGACCGAAACAAGAATGCACCAATGCCCCTCCAGCCAATTCAGGCTGAGGCTCCCTTTCAGCAATGGGGCCTGGATTTCATCGGGGTGATATCGCCAAATTCCTCGGCAGGGCACAAGTATATCTTAACTGCCACGGATTACTTCACCCGATGGGCCGAAGCGATACCTACCAAGCATGCCGACCAAGAGACGGTCATCGCCTTCTTGGAGAGCTTAATCACCCGCTTCGGGATCCCTGAAGCTATTGTGACAGACAACGGTCCGGGTTTCACAGGGGCTAAACTCACGGAGTTTGCTTGCAAGTATGGAATTTACCATAAGGCTTCCTCCAATTACTACCCGCAGGGAAACGGTCTAGCCGAGTCGACAAATAAGAATCTGATGAAGATCATAAAGAAGACTCTGGAGAGGAACAAAAGATCCTGGCACTGCACCGGGCCCGGGCGCCGCGGCCAACCCCCATATCAAATAAAAAAAAAAAAAAACCACCCCCCCCCCCCCCCAAAAAAAAAAAAACCCCCCCCTCATGTCGAGATGCCCGCACTCTAGCTGCTAGATGATGAAAAGGGTAACCTGGATCCTGTTGATGCCCGGCTAGCTCAGTTGTTGCAGCTTGAGGAAGAGAGAGAAAAGGCTTATGAAGCCTTTATGAAGCACACAGAGACCACCCGGAATTGGTTTGCAAAAGGGACTACAGCCAGGGTCTTCAAGATCGGGGATCTAGTGCTGAAATGGGACGTATGGAAGGCAAAACCAGGAAACCATGATAAATTTGATGCCTTCTGGGAAGGCCCCTTTCAGGTTGCCCGGGTTAACCAGTTCAACTCGTTTGTGCTGCGAGACATGGAGGGCCAGATCCTTCCAATACCAGTCAATGGCTTTCATTTGAAAGCCTATCACCACTAAGAAATACCAGAAGGTTCTCCTGTGTACATACTTTCTTTTTTGCAGTTCAAATTTGTTTTTCTGAATGTAAATATGCTTTTCAATAAATGTTATTTCCTGCTTTTAGCCCAGGCGTCCGGCCTTCAAGCCGAAATTTTGTTTTGCTTGTTCCAAGAAAATGCAGAGCCAAGTTTCTTGTGCAGAAGGTGGTCCCTGTTAGCAGAACAGCAGGGCAAGGTTCGTCAGGGTTGAAAAAATTGAAAAATTTCACTAAGTGCCCATGCAAGTAAAACCTGCCGAAGTTCGCCCAGATAAACCAACGACGACGGTTATCGTTCAAATTTTTAGCGAACTCCAGCTAAGTTCAAGAGGCCCACCCAATCGAAAGAAGGCATAAAAAATTGACTAACCGCCTTAAGCGCCCACGGTCGCTCAATCTTTCAGCGACTCCGGGAGTCGCCCGCAATTTTCAGCGATTTCGAGAATCGCCAGGTCCACGGACGGGCAGCTTCAGAGCTCCAATAGCAGGAAAAATACTAAGGCAAAAGGCCCGTGACGAGGGTCGCTCCACTCCAAAGCGATTCTTGGAATCGCTCATAGTTTTCGGCAAACCGTGAAGAAACGCCAAGATTGGGCCGAGGGTAAAAAGGGCAGCGAGTCGCTCAAATCCATCACCAAGCTGAAGGTCGCTCATGCTTGCAAGCGATTCTGGGAATCGCGCAGGTGCAGCGCGAACTGAGGAGCCAGGGAAGGGCAAGAAAAAAGCTGGAAAATTCTCTAAGTGTCAATACGCCCATGGTCGCTCGTTTCCTTAGCGAACCCGGGAGTCGCTCATACTTTTCAGCGATTCCGGGAATCGCTTCATTTCAGAGCGAGTAGCCGCCCGGGTCCAAGAAACGCCAAAAATGCTAAGTCCAAAGATGGTGCACGAGTCGCTCCATTCTGGAGCGACTCCCGTAATCGCCCACGTTTTCAAGCGACGACGGATATCGCTCCCTTTTCGAGCGAACCTTGGCAGGATGAGCGATCTCAGGAAGAAAGCAAAGTTTAAAATTTTTTCTAAGTGTTATAAGATGCCGGTCGCTCGCCCAAGGTACAAAAGGACGAGGTCGCTCGTTTCCTTAGCGATTCCGGGAATCGCCCTGGTTTTAAGGCGAACCTCGTCTCAAGTGCTCTCCAGTCGCAGCAAGCCTTGGGATGTGCGTCGTAAAGGGGCGGCAGGTTACGTTTTCGAGGTGCACGTTATAAAGGAGGATATTTGCACACATTTCCAGGCAGATTTCTTCAAAGAAAAGGACGAGTTTGGGACCAAGTAATCGAAGAGTTGCGCTTCCACGAGAGATTTCGCGCACGGCCACCGAGGAATAACGGCCGCGCCCACCAACTCCGTGCGCCCGGCATTTAACTCAAGCATTCGCCATTAAAGGCCACCTCCTTGCTCGCTCCCATAAAAGCTCAGTCGCTCAATTCACTTTACCAGTTAAACCCAAACGCACTCCAAGCTGCATCAGAAGGCAAGTTCAGAGCTTTTACCAGCAAGCAGCAGTATACTCAAATTCTTCCAGCGCCATGGGTAAAAAGAAGACTGAGGAGAAGGGTAAAGCAGCTGGACAGGCAGCTTCAGGCACACCAGAGAGTGGGAAGAAGAAAGATAAAGGAAAAGCACTGGCGTCAGAGACAGCGTCGGGGAAGAAAGCCCAACCAGCGCCCACAAGAGCGGTCCCCCAGCCTCCTGTGGACAATTGGATAAAGTACAGAGACGACCTCTATTCTCAGAGCATCGAGCAGCTGCGACGCACCATAGAAGACTGGCGAGAGAAGGTTCCTGCCTCGCACCCTTACGCAGCGGCTTATCACTCGCACCTATATTGGTTCTTATGCCCGCCGGTGCACAATTGCCCAGAGCTGATAGCGGCAATCGCCCAGTACTACAAGCCAAGCACCAGGCAAGTCAGGGACCATGAGGGGACTGTCCTATTCTCGCTTTTCCCGGAAACTGTCCAGATGGCCTTCGCGCCTAACCAACTGCCAAACAGAGACTATACCATCAGGAATATTAATCTCAGCGAGCAGGCGGACAGGTTCTCAGATAATCCGAAGATGCGATGTTTTATGGAGTCCCAGTTGCACGAACCACCGCCACCCAAGCATTGGCCAACGCAGCCTAGGCACCTGAGAGATTTCAAAAGCACCGGCATTTACACTATGCTGGCCTGGGTCTTGGGTTGTGGCACAGACGCGTTTGTCTTCCCCTATCAGATCGCCATTGCAGAATGCATCCTGCACGGAGAATTTTACGAGCCCAGCGCCATGGGAAAAGAAACCAAACCAGTGTTCTTCGACTGGGCAGACTGTGTAGTGCGTGGAATACATTCGCGCCTACAGGACTTGATAGATGGAAAGACTCAATCCTTCAGGCAGTGTTCGTTCCTGGCCTAGCTCTTCCTGTTCCATATGCACAACAAAATGAAAGCGCTTACTGTTCAGCGCACAGATAAAGAGGGCGCGCGACTCCCAGTGTACCAATGGACCCGGGTATTGTTGAAGAGGGAATCGTACTATGAGTTTAATTTGGCGTTCTTGGGCCCTGCCCTAGCTCTTCTCCATGGCTATTGCCCGCGCGTCCCCCCAGATGAAGGAAAAAGTGATACGGCGTAATATGGGCGACACTTTCCGGCTGACGCAAGGGTTTGTTATTAGAATTTTCGGGTTCACGGGCAAACCTTTCCTTCTGCCATATTACGCCACAGAGTACTTATTCGCCTTAGAGGCAGCGCGGCAGATGGACTATACCGACCAGAACTACGGTCAAGGGAGAAGATGGGGACATATTTTCGAATTCCCAATCACATGGGGAGAGATTGAAGTCAACGTAAATGGGCAGAACGAATTCTTAGCGGCTACGCTCTTAAGCTTCGGCCTGGTTGAGCTTCCCCAGCGGTGGAGGTATGATCCCCTCGACATAGTAAAGGACTTCACGGAGATGAAGAATTTTCACGCCTGCCCTCGCCAGGAGATCATGGCCGAGCGCAATAATCCGACGGGAGGAGACCTTGAGTGGAACATAGAGGAGATGCAGTCTTTCCCGCCATGGCACGACTTCTATTTTGTTGAGGCGGAATATGACCCGGTCAATAACAAGGCCCACTCTCTGGACTCCAAAGCCTACAAAAAGATGGTGCCTAAATTGCAAAATATGGGTTGGAAGCCCGAGAAGATAGCACAATGGTGGGTCATGAGGGCCCACACCAAGAAGGAAAAGTCCGAAAAAGTTCTTGCTAATGACCTTCAGTTGTGAGTTTGTTTGAACACTTTCATGTGAGGCAAGGCTTAGGTCCTAAATCATCAAGAGGGTCTATGTTGTGTCATGCTAGTCGGACCACATGTTCTTTAATTTTGAAGGTCTTATGAATTGAGGAAAGGAGTGCAGATGGCTATGAAGCTTATTAAAGGCCATTGGACCTTAATTAAAAACTAGTGAAAAGAATGGAGAAAATATTATTAATGTTTTACAATAAAAGAAGAGTTATATAAATATATAGAAAAAAGAGGAGTCATATACACACTTTGAAAAATTAAACTAAAGAAAAAAATAGTTTTATATTAGTAAGTTTTGAAAAAAACAATTTGTGTAGGCTGAAGATGGATGTAGCCAAGTGTGGCACGAAGAAGATGATGGTTTCCAAAATTTATTAGAGTATGAGCAATTTTTATACAATAATCATATAATACAAGGAGAACATCTTGTTCTTAATGTATCAATTACAAGCATCTCCTAACAACAATTTCAGCAATTCAATTGTAATCCATGGGGATGCTTATTTTTTCCTTTATACTCATAGGGACAAGGATGGGGATTAAGGGACGTGATGGGAATGTCCCTTGATTGCCCCTTCATAGAGGGGACAATTGGGGCTGTTCCCACCACGTTTTTCTTTACCTATTTGTGTGGTGGGGATGTCCATGCATTCCCTTTTTGGGAAAGGAAAAAAGAAGGGAAAATACATAATTCCGAGAAAGAAAAATTGGACAAGCTAACAACAATATGAATTCAAAATTGGAAGAGGAGAATAGAGAGTCAAGATTGAGTTTGAGATTGTGAAATTTGGGCATGTGGCAAATGATTTTGAGATTGAGTCAAGAGTCTTTAGTTTTCACAAGTTGCAACACGTGGCCCCATGGAGTTAGGTGGACGTTTTGACTAATGACTATTGTAGATTTGCACCCTACATTTACATTGTGAAATGCCCCACTTCCTATTCTAGTTTTGATTCTTAGAAAGTCAAACAAATAAGATTACCAAATGCATCCCTTTATAGTTTTGGCTTGCACCTTGTTGTGGCCCTCTTCGCAATGGTGTTTGCCTTAGATTCCATGTCAAGTGTTCTAGAATCCACAATGTGTTTGTAGCTCTTTGCATGCTTCCTTGCCTATGTTCGTCTCATTTCATGACATCTTTGTCTCAAACATGGCGACATGCCTCTTTGCTCCCTATCTTTGTTCATGGAGACAGGCTTTTACCTTGCCTCTCATGTCGATGTGCTTTTAGTTCTAGGCTTTGCCTTTACATTTGAGATAATTAGGGTTATACATTGATCAAAGTAACAAATATTAAACATTCATTTTTATTTATGTCTATTGCTTTAATCGATACGATTACAAGCTTCAAAAACTATTTTTCAAAAAATATCTTTTGAACTTTAAAGTGTAGTTGTAGTGGCCAACCCCCTTATGTCACCGGTATTGATTGTATGTGTTTGGGTTTTTGAATTTTTTGCAAGTTTTGGTTTTTTGTGCAATATATGATTTTTTTGTATTTTTGCATATAAGGAGAACACACTGCTGGAAATGAAATCTATCTCTAACTTTCACACCATCATTCCAAATGCCATGAAACTTTTACACAATCTACTATTCATATAATTACACAAACCCAAATAAGGAATTTGCAAGATTCAAAGAAATAACCGGAATATGGTGATCTGATTAATTCTGGAAAATATGTCAGCATACAGAAATTTTCATTATTTGCTCATAAATCTTCAAAGACATGCTTCTCCAGGGTGCTATTATACTTTCAAGATACCCTTTTTGCCAATGATGAAGACCCAGCCAAAAACAACCCTTATATGAGGTGTTTGGCACTAGGATGAAGGGCACAATTTCCAATATGTACGGCTGCCTTGAAAACCCTCTAAATCTGCAATTTTTTTCCTTTATCATGCTCCAAAACGGATCGGCTGGGCTAGAATTTGAAGTTCTTGGCCTTATATTACAAAACCCTTACACAAATAATTCACCACGAACTGAAAAATGCTCCTGTTTGGTTCAGCCAAGACATGAAAAGAAGTCTGAAGTTAATGTGCAGCTGAGACCTCCAAAACCCTCTTCAATTTGTGCCCAAAAAACCCTTCAAAATTCCTCTCTTTGAATCTCAAAGTCACTCCTTGAAGTGAGAGTGCAACTGACCAATATGAGGAGATCTTTCACTCCCAACACTGGTGTTCTTGCTGATGGATTTCGTCACCAACAAGCCAAGATATCTCCTGCAAATTACTACTGCAAGAATCCCTCTTCACAACTCCGAAAATAAGTAATGCCAAAGATGCGAATGTTTTATTTTTGCCCCTTCTTATTTTTCTCAAGTTGGGTCGGCCTCTTTTTTTTTCATTTGGGGTTTAATTTTTGTTTGATTTTATTTAATTTCATAAAACAAGACCCATGAGGGGTCGTCCACCTTTCCTAGGCACATAAACACTTCATTTAAAAAATTTTATCCCAAACTTTATACCCCAACACCCCCTTAATAATATAAAATAATATTGTAATGCCCAGCATTTAAATATTTAATTTATTTTAATATTCCTTCGGGTATTAAAATAAAGGGCCTCCCTATGCCGACCTCATGAATAAATGATGGATTTGAGTACCCATTAAGCCAAATTACATCTCCGGAGTTTCAGTTTCTCAAGGTCTTGCGGTCAACCGACCCCAAAAAAATAGTAAGTCCCTCTGAAACTACTAGAAACAACCAATAAAGCTAGAACAAACTAGAACTGATGCCCAAGGGTCTCAATCACATCACTGTAGAGGTTCCCAACCATCCGACATTGCCTGCGGGAACCTGTGTATAGGCAAGTCCATCTACCACTAGAAGCTAGTGCAAAGAGGGGACATTACAGTAGTTAATTTTATTTTATTTTCAATTTGTTTTCTATTAAAAAAAAAAAAAAAAAAAAAGAAATATAATATACATTTCTTAAATTTTGCCCTTAAGTGTGAGAAAAACATTTTTTTTTTCTTTTATTAATTTGTGAGACGAGTTTGGAACGTGCCCTACCATTATTACATCCATTTCAACAAGCCACATTATTGTGGTATAACAAAAGATTATATTATCACGAGTCACATTCTTGTGGGAGTGTCCATTACAATGCGGGGGATTTAAAACTCGGTCGTGCTTATACAATTGCATCCCATTTGCCATTGCTTCAAAATGCCATTGACCAAATGTTAAGGTCAACAGTGTGGGAAAACTTATAGAGAGCATAAGGGTGGGTTTGGATTTGTAATATTTTGCCATAAGCTCGAACCGTACTTGCAGGTGCCCTCATGGCTCTATAAGGTGCCGTGGGTGGGATTGGAAACTTGGTATACAGTCTTATACTCCTTGCTCACCACAACTTGCCACAGACCTTGTGGGCATAAGAAAAACAATCATTACCTCCAATGTGCATATTTTTGTTTGTGTGTAACATACACATAGATAGATAGATAGAGTATACATGAAAGGGCGATGAATACAAATAGATATATTTGATTTGAGTTGTATTCTATATTCATTGCAAACATGCACACACATATTAATGTTGGTTACGAATCTGCCACTAGGATAGGATTTTAATCTATATGCACCCTAGATTCGCCCAACAAATTGAAAGGGCGGAAGGAAGGAATGCCTTCCGCGCCAATCTTCGGAGGAGGCCGACTTCTTATGTTTTCTCAATTTGGGTTTTAGCTCAAAGTGCAGGAAAGAGATTACAAATTACTGAAAGAAACATAAATATGCTTGTTTCGGGTGGGGAAGATAAGCAACACGGAAACTAACCAATCACCACTACTAACAACAATCTAGACAAAATATGTAACAAAAACCATTAATCGTAACTTTATCTTATGTATCCCTCACTTTAAGCATTCGAGGTACACTTAATTGCCAATACAGATATCTAGATAAGCAGAATAAAAGTAATCAGAAATATAAGCAACACGAGGCAGAAACACTTAAAGAAGGCAACATACAAAATAAAGACAATCAATAGAGCCAAGTATATTTTGTATTCAAGAGCAAAAGCACAGCTACAAAAGTCTCCTAGCAATATATCTCCCATCCACCCCTGTACAATGATATGGCGCAGCTATTTATAGCGCAATTTCCCCCCCGATTACAACTTTGGGCACAGAATCCCAGACCTGACAAAAGTTGAAAAGCTGACAAAAGCGGCAAGAAGTGGCTGATGTTGACCTTTGCGGGTATGGAATGTACTTGCGGCAAGGTCCACCTAAAAACTTGGTAGCTACGTGGCAATCCGGTAGATGAAACCTCGAGTCAGTTTGAATGAGGGCAGACGCGGTACAATATGTCAGTTCACGCTCGCACACCTTCTGTCACATCTTTGACTCGAATCTCGAGGTTGGACACCTGTCAGCATCTGATGGGGGGAAGAAATCGCCTTCAAAGCTCATCTTTTATATCCCGCCCGACTTCGCACAAAACTGGAGCGCAGCCGGGTGGCGCAGGGTGAAAGCAGCGCAGTCGGGAAGGCCTTCGTGCCTTTGAAATTTCTTGGCAGCGTCATCTCATCTTCCGCCCGAGCGCTCAAACTGGTGAGCGCAGCCCGACTTTGCTGCGAAGTCGGGCGGCTCAACACTTTGGCGTTTTCCTGATGTCTTCAAGACAAGCCCGCCCTACTGTGCCCAAACTTTAGAGCACCGCCCGACTTTGCTGCGAAGTCGGGCGGTCCCAACACTTAGCCAGTTTTTGGCTTCTCTTCAAATTGACGTCGCCCAGGTGCGCATGAAATCAGGAGCGCAACTCGACTTCGCTGCGAAGTCGGGCGGCTCAACACTTAGTAAATTTTTGGGCCCCGCTCTATTTATACCGCCCGGGTGCGCTGAAATGGGCAAGCGCAGCCCGACTGCGCTGAGCAGTCGGGCGAAACAACAATACTTAGAAGATTTTTGGGCACATTTGCCTACTCAGAGAAATAGTCAGAAACATGGAAAAGAAGATGGAGAAAAGGAAACTGATGGAGGGAGAGCATAAGGGACATGGTGAAGAAAGGGAGAGAAGAAAGAGGGAAGGCAAAGCAACATTCTTACAAAAATTTCAATACATGGCGCCCCGTGCAAAATGTGACAACATTCCTGGCGGCTCGCAGGGTGTCGAGCTCGCCTCGATGCAACGAACCAGGCCTTTATCCCTTGGGCGCAGAGGAACTCCCTGCCCCTGCATCGTGCTGCTGCTGAGCTCCCGTCTTGGGTAGCTGT
Source organism: Wollemia nobilis (assembly GCA_028583015.1). Taxonomy (NCBI): domain Eukaryota; kingdom Viridiplantae; phylum Streptophyta; class Pinopsida; order Araucariales; family Araucariaceae; genus Wollemia; species Wollemia nobilis. Next base: position 5,319,285 of record JAQPPZ010000989.1, read on the forward strand.
TCTTCTTCGGGTTCGCTCTCAGCATTCTCTTCTTCTGAACCTTCCTCTTCTTCTCTTTTTGAGCCTGATTGCTCAACACCATCATCGTCTTCCTGTTCAGCAGGCTGGTCCCGCTCGCGGACGTGCTTGTAGGCACCTTTGTCCTGATCCCAAGCTGCTGCCTGGAAGGGCTCTAAGTCGTTGATATCCTTCAACGCTCCTTTGTATGCCGCGACCATGTGCACGTCAATGCTGTCATACCTCTCTCCCAGCTCCTGGAGGCATGTATTGATCTTACAAAATTTGGACACCGTTTGGGTTACCTGTGCTTCTTGGACTGGGTTAGTCCAACCTTCAATCTTGGATGTGTCTGCCTCAAAAACCAGCCAGTCTTGCTTTACTTGCTCTAGAGGCAAAAATTCTCCATCCTTGACAAAGCTCGGAAATCCAAGCGTTGAAAGAGTGTTGAAGGGAGCCAGGTAGATGTTCAGTTCATGGTTCAATACATCTAGCATCTTCCTGGCAGCCCTGATCTTCTCAGATTTTTCAAAATAGTTTTGCAAGGTAACCCTTGCATCTGCCCAGTCCAGGGCAATTTGTGACATCGGTGGAAATCGGAGGCCCTTTCACGCATACCCAAGTTTTATTGCCAAGTCTAGCCACTGCCTCGCTTGACGTTCGGCCTCCTCTACCGCAGGCTTTCCCTGGGCAGAAACTTCTTGCATTCTGGATACAAAATCCAGGACGGACAGGGGCCTGACAACATTAGTCCTGCAGTCCTGCAGCAAACTAGCTCGCATCTCCTTGATTTTGTCCCTTGAGAAGGCGGCCACCTGGGACGCTTTCTCTTCCAACTGCGACTAAGTCTTTTGCAGTAGATTCTGCAACTGGGCAACATGCTCCAGTGCTGCCTTTTTCTCCTCTGACAGCTGCTCAGCTGTCTTCTGTGTTGCCGCCTCCTGCTGGGATCAGCAAGCTGGTCCTTTAAATTTTTAATCTCCTCCTGGGCAGATTCCAGCTGCGTGGTGGCCTTGGCCAGATTCTCCTCTAGCTGCCTTGAATCATTTTGAAGCTGAAACAACTTCTCCTGAGCTTCGAGCCGCTTGACAAGGAGATTATCAGTTTTTCGACGAATACCATTAAATCTCGTATTCCTCGCTTATATCGTCGAAACTCTTCTCCTTGATTCGGTGCCCATAGTCTGCCTCAGTCATCTCGTGGAGGGGCTTCTTGACTTTTGGGATCAATTTCTCCGTTCGGAGCATCCTTTTGTCCAAGTCAAACTTGGTGCGCTTCACAGGTATGGCAATCTCCTCGGCTCTTCTTTTCTTTACGCCCTGGAGGAAAGAGGCAAAACTCCCTGCGGCCTTTGCGGCTAAAGGCTGGTCGTCTGTAACTTGCAGTTGTTCCTCCATTAGGTCCAGCTCTGCCAACATAGGGTATGCCGAGGCCAAATATTGCTGCGGCATCCTCCCTGAAAACAGTGAGGCAGGAGATATTTCAGAAGATAGGGCCGCTTTTAAGGGCGACCAGGACCTAGGGAAAACGGGCGGCTGCGGAAGAGGTGGAGATGGGGTTTTGAATGCGGCGTCAGCGGCGGGTGAGCGACGTGGTGATGTGGATACAGCTTCAGTGTTGGCCGTGGGTGAGAGACCTAGGGTTTGACCCAGGGTTTGAAAAACGTTAGGGTCCTGGGCAAAACGTCCAAAAGAGTGGGGGCTGTGGAGGGACTGGGTGATAGGTGATGCGGATGAGCCGGCTAAGGCTTGCCCTGATACAAAAGAAGAGGGCGTGATAACAAGGCTAGTTGAGGCTTGTGATACAGGGGAAGAGGACGTACCTGCGTGCTCCGCCTGAGCCGGTGCATGGATGACGCTTGCTGCCCAGACTTCTGCTTCTTTTTCTGAACTATCTAGGAGGGAGATTATTTCGGTTGCAACCGCTCCTGTCTTTGGGGCTGCCACTATCTGCTGTGCAACCTCCTTTTTTGGCCGCTTTATTTTGGTATTCTCACCCCTTTTTATTTTCTTTTCTTTCGAAGCGGCTGTATGTTCGGCAGAGGCAGAGACGGTTGGTGCGTCAGGTACCGGGCCGCCCACGGTAAACTTGTACTTGGGCCCTGTCGGAGGGGTGCCCACTACTGTTGCCTCGCCGGTTGACCTTTCTGGCTCCTTCTCTGTCCGAGGCGACTTTTCGGGCGCTGAAGACAACATTGGGCCCACCTGACTTCCTTGTGGTGCCTTGCTGCCGGATGACTTTCTAAAGGGCAAATGCTGAGGAGGGGGGTTCCTTTTATATCTTTTCCTGGCGCCTAGGGGAACGCAATCTCGAAATGCGAACGACTGCCACTTGCCAGCATATTTATTGTATAAGGTCGAAAACTCATCATCTATGGCCAGCGTCTTCTCCGATTTATCGCGTCGCGTGCGGCACCTCATCAACCAGCATTCAATTATTTTGTCCTTTTCCCAGCAGAGGGGCGCCACCTTTGTGAGGAAATTTCGGAAACCATCCGAGTCTGGTTTGTGATCGTCATTATGCTCTGGATCGTAATCCACCTCTATGTAGTAAAAGTCATGCCATGGCGGCCACGACTGCATTCGTTCAATGTGCCACTCCAGGTCTGCCCCTGTCTTATTTCACCTCTCTTCCATGAACTCTGCTCGCGGGCAAACGTGCACTTACTTTCCTCTTACCCCAATCGGGTCATATTTCCAGCGCTGTGGTAACTGTATCAGGCCCAAGTCGAGGAGGGTCTGCTCCAGGTAGACATGCTGTCCAATTTCGTGGACTTCAACGCCTCCCCAAGTGATGGGATATTTGAAAATGTGGCCCCTCTTTTTTCCTTGGCCGAATTCCTCTTCAACGCAGTCCATCTGTCACGCGGCTTCCAGGCCAAAATGATATTCGGTACAAAAATAGGGCAGCAGGAATGGCTTCCCTTTGAACCCGTAGATTCTGATGATGACGCCCTGGGTCAATCGGAAAGTGTCCCCCAATTTGTTCTTTGACAGGTACCTCGTCATGACGTGAGAAGGGCGACTTTCCTTGCCGTTAAAAAGCGCCATGGTCATACCCAGGAATTTAAAATTAAAATCATAATAGGACCCCCTTCTGTACAACAACATTGTCCACTCGTATACAGGCAGCGGCGCGCCTTTCTCATCTACTTTCTTGAGCTCGGGGATCTTCATCCGGTAATGCGTATGGTACAGGCATAGCCATACAAGGAATGAGCAGTGTTTGAATTCGGTTGTCTGCTTCTGTTGTATCTTGACCAGACTCGAATGAATGGCATACGCCACCCAGTCTGCCCAATCAAAAAAGATTGGGCGCCTCCCGCTTCTCTGGGCAGTGGGGTCATAGAACTCCCCATGCAAGATACTCTCTGCGAGTGGCAGCTGGTACGAGTGCACTACTATGTCTGTGCCGCAACCAAGAACCCATGCAAGGATAATATAGACATACTTGTTCTCAAATTTTTCCAGGGGTATAGGACCAGACGGCCAGCTTGTAGCCGGCAGTGGGTACTTCAGCTCTGAATTTAGAAATTCTCGCATCCTTCTGCCCTGGCTGAACCTGCCCGCCTGCTCTTCCAAATTAATCTTTCTGATGATGGCATTTGGATTGTAATCGAGCCCTGGGGCGAAAGCTGGCTGTACGATCTCCTTAAAGAGGGTAAACAACACCCTTCCTTGGCAGTCGCAGACCTGCCGGGTGGCTGGTTTGTAATACGTCGCAATTGACTCGACCAGCTCCGGGTAGTGGTGAACAGTAGGGCACAAGAACCAGTAAAGGTTCAATTTGTAGGCGGCCCCGAGGTGGTGCAAGGACGAGACCTTGCCTGCCCACTCCGCGATATTGGGGCACAGCTTTGTGAGACTGATAGAGTATTCGCCATCCCTGTATTCGGCCAGGTGGTTGATGGCCGGCGGCAGAGGACCTTGCCTCTTAGCTTGCCTTGCCCTGGATTTTCCCCTTTGTTCCTGTGGCGCCTCACTTTCATGAGCGCTAGAGTCCGTCTGTTCCTCAGCTTCCTGCTCTGAATCGCTGGATTGCGCCTGCATGGGTGCCTTCCCCTTGTCTACTCTCGGCCCCTCACTCATGGTGCTGGAGACGGAAATTACAGCTGTTACTGAGCTTAATTTCGCACTTCTTTTTTCACTGCGCAGCTCGGATTTACATTGGTAATTCTGGTGCTCTGAGTAAGTAAGGGCCCTTTTCTAAGAATGGGAAAAGCAACATTAATGGCGTGAGGAGAATTTAAAGTTATTTGCCCGAAGTGGGTGAAAAGCGTCGTTATTCCTCGGCGGCCGCGCGTGGGATCTTCTATTGAAAAGCGCAACTCGTACGCGGTTGGCCCCTTGTGCGCTCTCTCATTTATAACATACGCTTTGAAATTCGCGCAATAATTCCTTAAAGCCTTCGAACTTCGTACTTTTAAGGACGTCACCGCCGCCATTTGGGCACACACATCGGGGCACTAATCTGAGGGAGTGTGCTGCCTTTTTGAACTGCCGCGAACGACTGCGCTCAAAAAACGAGGTCAACTCGACTTCACGCGATGAAAGGTGCGCCCTCGGGAGGGTAACACTTAGAAAATTTTTCTCTATATGCCTTGCTTCTAGGATGCGCCCGTCGGGGTGCGCAAAATTTTGCGTGCGCAGCCCGACTTTCCCGGGAAAATTTGCGGAGTCGGGCGGGGACACTTAGCCGTTTTTCATATTATTTCTTTGTTCCCGTTCGGCTGCGTTGAAGAAAGGGTGTGTAGCCCGACTTCGCAACGAAGTGGGGCGGCGTCCCCAACACTTAGAAAGTTTATGAGCTCTTCTCCCACTTGTTCTTTGCTTATTAACCTCCCGACGTCGCGCAAAATTAAGGGCGAAGCCCGACTTCGTTGCGAAGTCGGGCGATTTTTCTTGTTTTGGTCAGTCTTCGAACTGCCATGCGCTTGTTCCTTTTCTGGAACACTTGGCTTTCTTTTGAATTAAAAGCGGAAAACTAAATGACTGAAAGCAATATTTACATTCTGAAATAAATTGAACTTAGTTGCAGAAAAATAAAAATATGTACAGGGTAGGACCTTTGACAATCTTTAGTGGTGAACGTCTTTCAGGTGAAAGCCGTTAACAGGGATCGGGAGGAGCTGTCCCTCCATGTCTCTGAGCACGAATGCGTTGAACTGGTTTACTCAGGCGATTTGGTAGGGGCCTTCCCAGAAGGCATTGAACTTGTCGTGATTGCCCGGCTTCGCCTTGAGTGAATCCCATTTGAGCACTATGTCCTCGATTTTGAAAACTCGGGCAGTGGTTCCCTTTGCAAACCATCTCTGAGTCGTTTCGGCGTTCTTAGTAAAGGCCTGGTACGCCTTTTCCCTTTCCTCTTCGAGCTGCAACAACTAGGCCAGTCGGGCGTCCACAGGGTCCCTATCGCCTTTCTCATCTTCTAACAACTAGAGTGTGGGCATTTCTATGTGGGTAGGCAGGACAACCTCTTTCCCGTAAACAAGCGCGTAAGGGGACGTCTTCATGGACTTTTTGAAAGATATATCTCCCATTCACCCTTGTACAGTGATATGGCACAACTATTTATAGCGCAATTTTCCCCCCAATTACAACTTTGGGCACAGAATCCCAGACTTGACAAAAGATGAAAAGTTGACAAAAGCGGCAAGAAGCGGCTGATGTTGACCTCTGCGGGTATGGAATGTACTTGCGGCAATGTCCACCTGAAAAGTTGGCAGCTACATGGCAATCCGGTAGATGAAACCTCGAGTTAGTTTGAATGAGGGCAGACGCTGTACAATATGTCAGTTCACGCTCGCACACCTTCTCTCATATCTTTGACTCGAATCTCGAGGCTGGACACCTGTCAACATCTGATGGGGGGAAGAAATCGCCTTCAAAGCTCATTTTTTATATCCCGTCCGACTTTGCACAAAACTGGAGCGCAGCCGGGTGGCGCAGGGTGAAAGCAACGCAATCGGGAGGGCCTTCGTGCCTTAGAAATTTCTTGGCAGCATCATCTCATCTTCCGCCCGAGTGCACTCAAACTGGTGAGCGCAGCCCGACTTCACTGCGAAGTCGGGCGGCTCAACACTTTGGCGTTTTCCTAATGTCTTCAAGACAAGCCCACCCTAATGCACACAAACTTTAGAGCGCCGCCTGACTTCGCTGCGAAGTCGGGCGGTCCCAACACTTTGCCAGTTTTTGGCTTCTCTTCAAATTGACGTCGCCCAGGTGCGCAGCCTGACTTCGCTGCGAAGTTGGGCGGCTCAACACTTAGTAAATTTCTGGGCCCTGCTCTGTTGATATTGCCCGGGAGCGCTGAAATGGGCAAGCGCAACCCGACTGCGCTGAGCAGTCGGGCGAAACAACAATACTTAGAAGATTTTTGGGCACATTTGCCCACTCAGAGAAACAGTCAGAAACATGGAAAAGAAGATGGAGAAAAGGAAACTGATGGCGGGAGAGCAGAAGGGACACGGTGAAGAAGGGGAGAGAAGAAAGAGGGAAGGCAAAGCAGCATCCTTACAAAAATTTCAAGACATGGCACCCCATTCAAAATGTGACAACAATTAATAGATAGATAGATAGATAAAACATCTGCCTGTACACAAATCAAATTCATGAAAGAGCGATGAATACAGAATACGACTCAAATGCGAATCCCAATGCCTGTACACAAAACATCTGCCTTTCCAAGTACAATGGGGTAGTAAGATGAATTACCATGTCATTTTAAACCTCATTAAAACCAATGTAGGAGCACTTATAATTGCAAGATTGTGATTGAAAGGAGAGGCTTTGTGTTCATATAGTTGGTGGTGCAAGAGATGGAAGGGTTAACCCTTATGTCAAATGGAGTTTTGAGTATCTTTTTGAAAAGCTTTTGCTCGCACATTATTTTACACAATTGATGGAATGTAATAGAAGTTGGCAGTGAAACTTGAAAGACTACTTGTTTTAAATGAGAAATGTTAGTTGCCTTGGTGACTAAGGTCCCTAAAGAATTCTTAAATGAGAAATGGTAGTTGCCTTGGTGACTAAGGTCCCTAAAGAATTCTTGAGAGCTACATCGGATGACTTTGAGCCCATATTAGAAGTTATTTGAAGATGTTGACTCCAAATCAAATTTTGACACCATGTTTACAGCTGACTAGGTTGAGGAAAGAATTTTGTACCAACAAAGGTCCTTCACGTTATCAATATCTAGAAAAAAGGAAGGAAACTTTAAGAGTTTCCAAGGTTAAAACCGCCTAAACTATGTGAGAGCTAAACCCTCAAACTTGATAATATTAATAAGACAAAAGAGAAACCAAGGTCTAGGACTTGAAAATAGCTATATCTATGTAAGGAGTATCCTTGGATGATAGTTATATGGAATTCTAGCCTAAGGAAATTGAGGATGACAAGTTTGACATTTCAAACTCAAAGCCAGACCAATCCACTTAAGCAAGAGTGTCATTGATAGTTGTAATTGGAATTTTGTATTCTTGTAACTTAAAATTCAAGGATATATTAAGAAGTGGAAGGTCATTATCTTAGTTGAAATTGGCAACACATATAGTTTCGTTGACATAATAATAGTTAAAACCTTAAACTTTTTTGTTAATCCTTCAAATGATTTTGATGTGATGATCCTTGATATGGTGCAACAAGATCTTACTAAGGCTAATGTTATAAGGTTAAACTTGCAATGCGAAACTGAAAATTTGGAAGAACTTATGTGTGCACTACCTTTTGGACAAGTTGATGCGGCACACGATGGATCACTCACAATAAAGTTGAATATTGATAGGCAATTTATGAGCTTCCATTGGGAAGGATAGAATAATGCATTTCATACATATCAGTTCCCTCCTACTAAATTGGTTCCATCGCATCTCATGGAGATAATGCTTCAAAAAGGAGATCCTGCCTTTGTGGTGCAATGCTATGCCCTGGAGGCTGTCACAAATGTTGTTGAAAAGAAGGGAGTGGAGGGAATTATCAACAAATAGGAAGAGGTATTTGTTGGTTACGAATCTGCCATGAGGAAAGGATTTTTGGTTAATGCGCCCAGATTCGCCCACCAGCATGAAAGGCCGGAAGGAAGAGATGCCTTCCGAGCCAATCTCCGGAGAAGGCCGGCTCCTTTTGGGGGGCTTGATTTAAGCTAAAGGGAACAGGAAAGAAATAAAGGAACGGAAAGAGACAAATGTACAGAAAGAGATTACAAATATGTCCAAAGGTTGGTGGGGGGGAACTAACAGTACGGGAACACACCAATCACCGCTACTTACTGCATACAAACACAGAGCATGACAAGGAACCGCAAAACCTAGGCGTACTTCCGATACACCAACGAGCGTATGCACGACTTCAATAGCTCCCTAGCAAACATTCCCTACAAGGAACTAACGACGAGGGATCGTATCAATCACCGGATACGTACACCGACGGGGGTAGAAAGTAAACCTAGAGATGTCGAGCCGTGTATATGTGTTAGGTAGAGAGTTTAACCGCACGGCTTCAATGGCTCCCTAGCAAACATTCCCTACAAGGAACTAACAGCGAGGGATCGCATCAATCACCAGATACGGGCCAGCAACGTCACACATAACTGATGGAACTGCTACCAAATTTATAATGAATGCTTTAAATAATGAAGTACAGAAGGTGCTTTAAGCAAGCAATGCTAGAGGAACCTGATCGCCAAATGCCAAAGTGAATCAACGAGCAGCGACACAGGTGGGCCTAAGGCATATAATGAAAGACAACATAAAAGAATAAAGACAGTAGAACAGAACCAGGCATACAGATTGTATTCATAAGCAGAAGCACGGTTACAGTAAGCACAGTAGTTCCCTAACAAACATTCCCCTTCCACCCTTTACAATGAATTTCAGATGGGCTTTTATAGCCCGAGTCCCACCCGTTACATTAATGGGCACAGAGTCCCAGTCAAACATGAGCTGACAGAAGCGGCGAAAGAGCTGCAAATGCTGACCTTTTGTCGGACTGGGCTGTACCCGCAACATGGTCTTCCTGGAAGCTGGACAGCTACGTGGCGGAGTGCTGGGTAAATCTTCAAGTCGGCAGGCTTGCTAGTAGCTGGAGCAGGTGAAACCTCAGATCAGCTTTGAATGAGGCTATTAACGCAGGCGGTGCAGGCAGCCCATGCTTATCCCTTTTGGTCGGCAGTCTTGGTTCAAATCCCGAAGTTGGACACTTGTCTGATGATGGGTTATGCTGTGTGACACATGCCTGCCTTAGAGGGCAGTCTATCCATCTTTGCTTGGGATCGGGGCTCCTTGGGATGCGTGCAGAAATCAGTGCAGTCGGGGAAGGCCTTCAAGCCTTGGTCAAATTCCGGGTTTGTTCCCCTACTGTACACCTGTCAAGGGCGCATTCCGGCTCCGTTGAGAAGTCGAACTGCGCACAGGCGAAGACTGGTGTTTGCCGCCATACGGACCTGCTCCGGCGTTTTACCTCTTTTCGCATTGACTCGCCGATCCGCCGGTGCAAGGTGCGCCCGGAAAGTGGGGCGGAGTCGGACTCGCACCAGAGGGCGAAGGCGACCGCACAGACCGGGCGAAGTGCGCACTTCGCACCAAAACTGGGCGAAGTGCGCACTTCGCACCCAAACTGGGCGAAGTGCGAACTTCGCACCCAGACTTAGCCAATTTCAGATAGACCTGCTGGAAAGCTGGAAAATCAACTGGGGAACTCCAAGGAAAAAGGGGGGAGAGAAAGAGAATGGGAAAGAAAAGGAAAGGGAGAGAAGGGAGAAAAACGGAAGGAGGAAAAGAAGAGCAACACTGTTACAAAACAATATTGAAGACATTGCACCCCGTGCAAAATGTGACAACATTTCTGGCGGCTCGCGGGGTGTCGAGCTCGCCTCGGCGCAAAGAATCCATGCCTTCATCCTTTGGGTGCAGAGGAACTTGCCTCCCCTGCCTTTTGCTGCTCTAACTGTTCTCCTTGCGGCAAGTGTTCTTCAGATTCATCTTTGTCAGTTGCCTCATCAGTATCTCCTTCTGAAAGGTCTCCATTTCCCGTTCGCCTCGCACATGCGAGTGTACGCCTCTTGGGCTGAGCGCCAGGCTTCCGCTCGAATGGCTTGCGGTCAGCTATGTCTTCTAATGCTCCGTGAAAAGCAGCGACCGCGTGCAGGTCGATGGTGAGGTATCTTTTCTCTAACTCCTGAAAATAGGAGCGGATCCTGGAATATCTGGACACCATCTGAGTGACCTGACTGTCTTGAATTGGCTCAGTCCAGCTATCAATTTCAGCTGTATCTCGCTTCAAAGGAGTGCCAATTCTTCTTTACCCGATCTAGGGTGAGGAGCTCGCCATTCTCAACAAAACCTGGACACCCAAGTTTTGAAAGAGCGTGAAAGGGGGCCAGACAGATATCTCTTTCATGTCCGAATGCGTCAAGCATTCGTCTGGCCACTCTCACCTCTTCAACTTTTCTGAAATATTTGTGCAAGGTCACCCTTGCACCTGCCCATTCTGCAGCGAATGAGGACACGGGGGAAAAAAGGACGCCGTCGCGCTCGCGCTCCTGAAGGTTTATCGCCAGGTCCAGCCATTGCTTTGCCTGGCGCTCGGCCTCCTCTACCACAGGCTTTCCCTGGGCAGAAACTTCTTGAATCCTGGATGCGAAGTCCAGGACCGCCATTGCCTTAAAGGTATGGGGCTTGCATTCCCTCAGCAAACCAGCCCTCATTTCCTTAACTTTTGTCTTTGAAAAGACAGCCGCTTGAGATGTTTTCTCTGCAAGCTGCGACTGTGCCTGCTTCAAAGACTCCTGGAGCTGAGAAATCTGCTCCGAGGCTGCTTTCTTTTCGGTTGCGGCCTGTTGCTGAGAAGCGGCCAGCTGGGCTTTGAATTCATCTGTTTCTCGCCGCGCCGCTTCCAGCTGCTCAGTGGACCTAGATAGGTCCTCTTCAAGTTGCCTTACTTTGTCCTGCAACGCGAAAAGTTCTTCCTGCTCCTCCAGACTCTTGACAAAGAGATTGTCAGCTTTGCGCATGATCGTCTGAATCTCATACTGTTTATCAATGTCGTCAAAGCTTTTCTCCTTTGTCTGGAGCACGTAGTCCGCCTTAGTCATTTCTCGGAGAGGCTTCTTCACTATTGGGATTATTTTCTCCGTTGTAATCACTCTCCTTCCGAAATCATACTTTGCGCGTTTTGCCGGGGCGGCTATCTCTTCATGTCTCCTCCGCTTCGGGTCTTGGCGGAAAGAGACAGAATACTCTACGGCTCTTGTTGCCAGGGGCAAGTCATCTGAGTTCTGGAGGTCGTCCATAAAATCTGGTTCCCCCAACCTAGGGATCTGCTGAGACGTCTCTCCTGCGGGAATGGGATCAGGAGGAACCGGACAGACCTTGGAAGAATCGGTCGCTTGTGGGGGCGACCGGGAAATGGAAATGGGAGCGGCTGACACTGTGAGGGTTTGAAGCGGCTGAGGCGGAGGATGTGATGGTGAACGGACAGCCTCAGCACTGACCTCGGGCGAAGGGTTTGGAGTTGTGCTCAGAGAAAGAGAGACGTTAGGGTTCTGAGCAAACTGGTCGAAAGAATGGGGGCCGCTAGAAGGACGCGGAGACGGGGAGGAGGATGTGGTCATGGCTCGCCCAGATTGAGCGGGGGACTGAGTGGAAGTAGAACTGGGTGAGACTAGAGAGACAGGGACAGCAAACGTACCTGCGGGCTCCGCCTGAGCCGATGCCGGGTGAATGTCTTCGCTTCTTGTCTCGGCGGCTGGCTTGGGGCTGCCCAAAGGAATTGCCTCTGCGGCGGCAGGACGCGGCTGCGGCTCTGCGACTGGCTGCTGCACTATCAGGCTAGGTCGCCTGATTTTCTCAACTCTCCTCCGCTTCTTCTCTTCTGGAACAACTGTCGGATCAGGGGAAGGAGACGAAGCAGGTGCAGCAGGCACTGATGCTCCCACGGTAAACTTGTACCGGGGTTTGACTTGCAGAAGGTCTGCAGCGACCGGTCTGCTTTCTGGCGGCGCTGGCGCTTTTCTTGCCTGAGGAAGTGCCTCGGGCGCTGCCTTGACTAACTTTTTCGCCTTTTCGGGCGCCGCCTTAGGAGCCACGAACTGCATTGGATCGACCTGGGTACTTGCTGGGCCGGCGCTGGCAGTTGCCGAAGTGTACAACTGTTTGGGAGGAGACCCACTTTTATAATCCTCAAAGGGGCCTCGGGGAACGTAACCTTGATATGCGAACGGCCGCCAGCTGTCATGATGCTGGTCATAGAGAACCGAGAAGTCGTCATCTACGGCCAGGTTTCTCCTTGTGGATTTATCGTCGTTGCGTGCGGCATCTCATTTTCCAAGCATTCAATAATCTTTTCTTTAGACCGGTTAAGGCCCGCAATCTTGGACAGAAATTTTTTGAACCCTGGAGATGAGAAGTGATGGTCCGGGTTTCTCTTGGGGTCATATGTCACCTCCCTCGCAGTGAGAAATCCTGCCAAGGGGGAGAAGCTTCCATTAATTCAATCTCCCAGTCAAGGTCCACATGGACCACGTCGCATCTATCTTCGGTTATGTCCCGGGGGCACAAATGTGCAAACTTTCCCCTTATCCCATGAGGGTCATACTTCCAGCGACTGCGGCACAAAACCGAGGCCAATCCGGGACAGCGCTTGCTCTAGGTAGACATGTTGTCCTACCTCAATAATCTCAACGTTGGCCCAGGAAAGAGGGTATTGAAAAATCTGTCCTCTTTTCTTCCCTAGGCCAAACTCTTCTTCCACATAGTCCATCTGTCGGGCAACCTCCATCCCGAACAGATGCTCTGAGCACCAATAGGGCAGCAAATAGGGTTTGCCCTTGAATCCGTAGATTCTGATCACAATCCCCTGCGTCAGTCAAAAAACGTCCCCGAGCTTCTGATTTATCAAAGCACTCGTCATTTCTCTCGGGGGACGGGGGATTTCACTTTCGGTGAAGACTGACATGACGAATCCCAGAAAGTTGAAGTTGAACTTGTAGTAGGACCCTTTCCGGTATAAGTCATCCGTCCAATTATAGACGGGTCGGGGCTCTCCCTTCTCGTTAACCTTCTTCAGGTTCAGGATCGGCATTTGGGGGTGCAGATGGTACAAACAAAGCCAGACCAGAACGGAACTGAAACGAAAATTGGTTGATCGGCGCTTCGGATCTTCAGCAGACTGGAATGAATGGCGTAAGCCAGCCAATCTGCCTGACCGAAAGAGATGGGGCGTTTTCCGCTCCGCTGCGCCGCCGGTTCGTAAGATTCTCCACACAGAGGCATTCGCGCGGCGCCACTGGTACGGGTGCACCAGCTCATCGGAGTCGCAACCGAGGATCCATGCCAAGATGGTATATAGATACTTGCTCTGAAATTTCGCCAAAGGCATGGGGCCAGTCGGCCATTGTCCGGCTGGAAGCGGGGCGCTCAGCTCTGAATTGAGGAAATCCCTCATTCGCTTGGTGTGCGTGAAACGTCCCGCTTGTTCGCCCAAACTGATTTTTCTGAGGATGGTGCCGGAGTCATACTCCAGCCCTGGGGCGAAAGCTGGCTGCACAGTCTCCCTGCGCAGTGCGAACAAGGGTTTGCCAACGGAACTGCAGATTTGCCGGGAAGCTGGTTTATAATGTCTAACAATTAAGTCTATCAGCTCCGGGCATTGGTGGACAGGAGGGCACATGAATCTGAAGAGATTTGATTTGTACGCCGCTCCAAAATGATGGGAGGGCGAAACTTTGTCGACCCAGCCTCTCCACATTCGCTCTCGACTGAGTTAGGCTCATGGAAAACGAGCCGTCCACATATCCTCGCCGGGTAATTCACCGGAGGTGGTGGGGATTGCCCACGCTGTACCTTCTTCGTCCGGGCCTTTGACTTTTCTCTGGCGGAGGATCGCCTTTGAAAACTCCCCGGCCGCGGCAAATCCCTTGGTTCGTTGCTTCACTGGAGCTGCGCTGACACAGGCATTTTTCCCTTGTCCATCTCTCCGAGTCAGCAATAATGACAGGTTCAGGCTGTCTGCAACAAATTTCGCTATCAGAGGAATAATTAGCATTGTTCGAGGAATAATCTTTGCAATCTGGAATGTTGGCATGATTCTGACCCCCTTTTCTAGATAAAAACAGCGCCATTAATGCAACGCAGGAGGGGTAGGTCGGCTGGGTTAAATCCCTTGGTGGCCGCGCAGGAGAACGTTTAGGAAAAGACGCGCCCCGGCAGCCGTGCCTTGCTTTTTCTTAGTTGCGTTTTTGCTTGAAAAACGCGCAATCATTAATTCAGCGTTGGGGACTGCACCATGGCTGACGTTGCTGCCACCATTTGGGCACACTGCTCAAGACAAAACCCTTGGCGCGGAAACCCAGATTAAAACAAGTGCAAGCGCGCCTTGGGCCCAGACTGGGACTTTTTGAGTTTTTTTATTCATTTTATTGAATGCTGCCCCCTCTGGCCCGGAAAACTAGGCGCAGCCGGGCTTCGCCCGAAGTTGGGCGCGGCCCGACCTCGCCGGCGAAGTCGGACTTCGGCCGAAGCTTGGGGCGAAGTACGAACTTCGCGCGAAGTTCGCACTTCGCACAAGCGTTGAGCGCAGCGCGCACTTCGCACGGGCGCTGGCCGAAGTCGGACTTCGCTGCGAAGTTCGCACTTCGCACAAACTTTGCGCGCAGTGCGTACTTCGCACGAAGGGTTGCGCAGTGCGGACTTTGGTCTGCTTCAGCTTTTCTCGGACAAACTTCGCAATTCGGCTGGGCCGAAGTCAGGCTTCGCTGCGAAGTCGGGCTTCGGCCAACACTTAGTCGATTTTTTGCTCTTTTTTCTCCTTTCTTTCTCTGCATAGCCGAACTTCGCCCCTCCTGCGGGGCAACGACAGACTTCGCTGCGAAGTCTGTCTTTCTCTCCCATGCCGCATTTAAGCTCAAAGAAGGAAAAATAAACTGAAAGCTAAAACTGGAAACTATACATGCGGGGAAAAATAAAAGCACAAGGCAAAATTTTTACAGGGAAGGGCCACTCGGGCGCCTTCAACGGCGATAAAGCTTCAAGTGGAACCCGTTGACGGGGGATGGGGAGGAGCCGACCCTCCATATCCGAAAGTATGTAGGCATTGAACCGATTCACCCGGCAATCTGGTAAGGGCCCTCCCAGAGAGCATCAAATTTTCCGTGATTACCCGGTTTTGCCTTGTATGAGTCCCACTTCAGCACCAAGTCCCCGACTTCGAAAACTCGGGCAGTGGTGCCTTTGGCAAACCAGCCTTTAGTGGCTGCAATGTGATCCGCGAAGGCCTCGGTATGCACTTTCTCTCGTCTTCTTCCAAGCTGCAGGAGTTGGCACAACCTCGTCGTCTACCGGGTCTCCGCTGCTCCCGTCTTCATCAATCATCCACAGGGCGGAGATTTCAATGTGTGATGGCATAACAGCTTGCTTGCCATAGACGAGCGCGTAGGGGGACGTCCTGAGGGATTTCTTGAACGCAACTCTGTCCGCCCATAGCGCCCGGATCAGGAGCAAGTGCCAAGTCCGCTTATTCTTTTCAATGGTCCTCCGGAGAATTTTCGGGAGGTTCTTGTTAGTAGACTCGGCAAGGCCATTCCCCTGCGGGTAGTAATTAGAAGACATCTTGTGATAGATGCCAAGTCTGCTGGTGTACTCCGTGAGTACAACGCCTACAAATCCCGGACCGTTGTCTGTCACAATCGACTCTGGAACCCCGAAGCGGGTAATCAGGCTCTCAATGAACCTGATGACCGTTTCTTGGTCGGCGTTCTTGGTCGGGATCGCCTCCGTCCACCGTGTGAAATAGTCAATGAGTCGTGAGAATAAACTTGTAGCCGGCGGAGGAGTTAGGAGAAATCACCCCAATGAAGTCTAGACCCCATTGCTCGGAACGGAGCTTCGGCTTGAATCGGTTGAAGGGGCGGGGGTGCTTTTCTGTTTCGGCCAGCATACCTCGGGCATTGATCACATTTGGCGCAGACCGCATACGCGTCTGCGACGCAGTGGGCCAATAGTACCCAGCCCTTATTATTTTTAAGGCCGTTGGCCTTGAAGAATGGTGACCCCCAGGCATCCCGGAATGAGAATCTCCGAGGATCCTAGGCTGGTCAGATTTTATGACGCACAGCAACAGGATTCCGTCAATGTTTTTGAAGTAAAGCCCCTCGGGGCGAAGAGTGTAAGCCACGATATGCAAAATTTGGTCGATTTGGGGAAGCAGATAGTGGTCCCGGAGGGAAGCCTGATTTAGGTTTCTGAAGTCGACACAGAGACGTATGTCGCCATTCTTTTTCCTCACGGGCACCAGATTCGCGACCCAGGATGAATGTTTGATGGGGTAGATGATCTTGGCCTCCAGCATCTTTAAGAGCTCGGTCTTCATCATGGCCTCAATCTTTGGATTTACGGCCCTTTGCTTTTGTCGGAACGGCTTGGCGCCATCCTCTAGCTCGATGGTATGCTGGATGACAGATCTGTCATACCCCCTCAAATCTTCGTAGCACCGGGCCACGATGTCGGGGAACTCCGGCACGGTGATCTAATCTGCACCGGCTCCTCCGACGTGCGGTCTGTTCCGACCTTGATGTTTTTACCGAGTTCGAGCTCCGAGTCGGCATACTGCCTCGGGTCTACTTTGATCCTGTGGGATATTGCTCTGTCATTTCGATCAAAGAGACTTTCTAATGTAATCAGTCCTTTTGGGACGTGATTATTCCGTAACTGTATCAACCCCTCATATTGCTCGTCATCAGGGTCTCTACCTTCGATTACACACACTTCGTTAACCAGGAATGTGACGATCTCCTCGTCACAGCTGAATACCTGCCAGAAGGTATCCCTATCAGGCACAGAAGGCCTGTAAATGGTGCGGACCGGCTTCAGTTTCTGGACGTCTTCAGCCGGAACGTACCTGGCTCCAACAGACGCCAGAATATCCGCGTGCTTGTTTCTCTCACGCGATATTGCCTTAACGTTCAATGAGTCAAACGATTCCATCAGGTCCCAGACCCGATTGCGGTACGCTCTAAGATAGTGATGCTTAGACGCGCATTTATTCGTAACTTGATGACACACTAACTCTGAATCTTCGAAAATTTGGAGATGCTTGATTCCGAGCCTTTCCGCCTTTCGCAGACCCAAGCACAGGGCTTCGTATTCCGCCGAATTGTTAGTACATATCCGAGCCAGCTTGTAGGCATAGTCCCTCTGGACTCCGGTTGGAGAAACCAGGAGGACCCCTGCACCGGCGCCATTCTTGCAACGCGCGCCGTCAAAGAAAAGCTTCCACAGCTCTTCGGGTGCAGGTCCTACTTCCTTCGCAACGGACACGTCAAGCTCCTCGGGTTGCTTAATGGAATAACAGCCATGCTCTGTCCCGATTACGGCATTAAAGTCCCGCAACGAGAACTCGTCTTCAAGCTGTAGCACTTCGAGAGCTTGCTCGGTCAGTTCTACTGTCACCAGTTCTTCTTCTGACAACTGGACCATGCAGTCCATCTCTCCTCCGGGTATCTTGTCTACTAGAAAAGGGGAAGGCTTCTCATTGAAAATTTTCAGTCTCCTTCCTTTGAAGGGCACTTCCATGTGCGAGTAGTCTAGAGACAGGTACCCGCCCAACTTCGCAGTGAACTCCCGAGAGAGACACATGCCGAAGTAAGGCTCCAGGTCAACAATCACGACCTCTTGGATGACCACAATGTCGAGAGCTTTGTGCAGACGGATAGGGATGTCCTTTATGACACCAACTGTCTTGACAGGGGTGCCGTCTAATTGCAGCACACCTTGGCTGCTCCGTGTGTATTCCATCCCGATCTCATCGCAGACGGCCTTCGGCATCACAGTCGAGGAAGCACCAGAATCCACCATGCAGTTGTGAACTATGTGCCCTTGCATCCGCAAAGACAGATAAAAGGGTGGCGGTCTGTTCTTCCCAGTGGCGGAGACTGTCAAAGGTTGAACCAGGACAGCGAGTCGCATCTGCTTGCCGTTCTTCATGTTCTTCAGTGATTCTTGCAGCAGATCTACCTGGCCTGGAAGCAGAAGAGCATCGTACATGCTGATTCTGGCAAGAGTCTTCTTTAACTCGTCTACAATGTCGTAGCCCGAGGTACTGGCTCCTTCCGCTGGTTTAGCCGGTTCATACTTGGTCCGGTACTTGTTGGGTGGCCTCAACTCGTCGTCTCTTGGTCAGAGACGGGTACTTCGACTTCTCCTGGGCTTGTTCTTTGGTTTCGGCTGGGGGCTGAAGTACAGGAAGCTTAGCGGGAGTTGGGGCCTTTGCTGGAGGCTTAGCTGGAACAGCAGCGGCCTTTGCTGGAGAAGGTTTAGCGGGAGCTTTATCTTTGGATGCCTTCTCCTGGGCTGTGTAAGGCCACAGCCGCTTGTACGGTGGCAGCCCATCGGGCTGCGGTTTTTCTCTTCTCGCGTATACCTGCAAAGGTTTAGCCGCGTCCGCAGCTTTCTTTTCTTCCTTGGCGGGCGTCACTGGATTCTCTTCTGGCAGGGCAAAATTGGCCTCGCCGTCCAAGATCATGTACAGCTCATCATCTTCTATAGTGCTGCCGGCCAAGGTCTGGATGTAGTGCTGGTGCAAAGTGCAGTCTTCCTCCGAATGCGGGTCATTGCACGTAGTGCACCAGTTGACCTGGTCAGGAGGACCAGGTGGGTCATCTATAGCAGCATTTCTCGGAGGCGGACGCCTCTGCGGTTGGTTCTCTGGGGCTTTATCTTTTGTCAGCGCCGGTGGCGCATACGGCCTTCTAGGAGCAAAGTCCATTTGGGCCTGCTTCTTTTTCATAGCAGTCATGTCATTGGACATGGCATGATATCCGGAGGCCAAAGCCCGCACTTCTTGTAGAATCGTGTTCTGGATGCTGTTGTCGGGAGGCGGCAACTGTGCCGGTGGAGGCAAAGCGGCCAATGGAGGAGGGTTAGAATAAGACGCATACTGCGGGGGAGCAGGAAGCGCTGGAAAATGCGGAGCGGGAGGAGGCGGATGAGGGTAATGCAACTGAGGCGGGCCGTATTGAGTTACGACCGGCGCCGGATTCCACTGCGGCTGGGGCTGCTGCCCTGAAGTAGACGACACACCACCAGAAGCAGAAGGATACTGCGATCTGGGAAAGTCGGGATGAATCGGCTCCTGCACTCTGGACGGAAGCCTGCCGATGGAGATAATGTCAGCTTCAGCTTGCTGGGCAGCTTCGTACAGTGCAGGGAACTCGTCAATTCGGGCGATCTTCAGCAGCAGGCATATGTCTGAGTTGAAAGACCTCAGATAGTAGTGAGCAGCCATGCCGGCTGAAGGCCGAAGTTCGCGAGGTACCCGTTTCCAGGATCTCGCAAACCTAATGTTAAAATCAGACACCTCCTCTTGAGGATGCCTCTGGATTGCTTGGAACTGATGCAATAGAGAGGTAGGATCAGCAGACTCGTTGCATCCTTTTACGAGCCTCCTGGCGAGCTGGGGCCACCCGGTGATGGATCCCTCCGGCAGCCGATCTCCACCGGTAGAGAAGCTTTCCCCTCGGGGAAAGGGCCGAAGAGACGGGTCTTCACACTTTCATCGGTGATGGTATGCGGTGCGTCCGGGGCAAGGATGTCCTGGATGTGCTCGTACGCCGTCTTACCGTAGCCGTCGTATGTGGGAATAGACTTTAAAGCGGCAGGGGGCACGACTTGCCGACCGATCGGGGCCAAAGGCCTCGTGAGAGTCCACCGCCGAGAAGAGATCATCGTCATTCGGTTGTTGATCAGCCATTTCTTCTTCTTCTCCGCCGTCGGTTGTGTACTCGGTATCGGTACTTTCCGAGGATGCAGGATTTTCCTCTTCCTCGGCCTCTTCTACTTCGTACTCGGCTCTTCCGACCTCAGCTTCGGCCTCTTCTTGGATCTCAGCCTCGGCTTCGTCGAAACGAGCTCGCGGATCAGCCAGCCTGGGTATCTCGCCTCGAGCGTGGATGTCTAGTTCGTAGAACTCAGGCGGGCTTCTCGGATTTCTTGTTCGCCACCTTCTCGTGTGCATGAAGGTGACCGGACCGGTCTTCTAGACTCAGAGGATTTGTTCGTGCGAGTCGCCGTGTGTTCGGATTTGGAACAAGCAATGAAGCGAACACCGGTGCTTCGATTCCGTCGGGGGTGAGAAACTTCCTTGTCTCACCAAGAGCTCGAGAAGCTGTCGGCGCCGGTGGAGACCGATCGGAAAATCTCTCGTCGGATGTGGGACCCGTGTTCCGCCGAGCGGGTCAGAAGAACTGTTGCGCTAGGTGGAAACTGGACGGGTACTCTTTCTTTAAATCGTGGGACAAGCGTCCCACCGGGCGTGCGTAGAAACCGTTGGTTACGAATCTGCCATGAGGAAAGGATTTTTGGTTAATGCGCCCATATTCGCCCACCAGCATGAAAGGCCGGAAGGAAGGGATGCCTTCCGAGCCAATCTCCGGAGAAGGCCGGCTCCTTTTGGGGGGCTTGATTTAAGCTAAAAGGGAACAGGAAAGAAATAAATGAACGGAAAGAGACAAATGTACAGAAAGAGATTACAAATATGTCCAAAGGTTGGTGGGGGGGAACTAACAGTACGGGAACACACCAATCACCGCTACTTACTGCATACAAACACAGAGCATGACAAGGAACCGCAAAACCTAGGCGTACTTCCGATACACCAACGAGCGTATGCACGACTTCAATAGCTCCCTAGCAAACATTCCCTACAAGGAACTAACGACGAGGGATCGTATCAATCACCGGATACGTACACCGACGGGGGTAGAAAGTAAACCTAGAGATGTCGAGCCGGTATATGTGTTAGGTAGAGAGTTTAACCGCACGGCTTCAATGGCTCCCTAGCAAACATTCCCTACAAGGAACTAACAGCGAGGGATCGCATCAATCACCGGATACGGGCCAGCAACGTCACACATAACTGATGGAACTGCTACCAAATTTATAATGAATGCTTTAAATAATGAAGTACGGAAGGTGCTTTAAGCAAGCAATGCTAGAGGAACCTGATCGCCAAATGCCAAAGTGAATTAACGAGCCGCGACACAGGTGGGCCTAAGGCATATAATGAAAGACAGCATAAAAGAATAAAGACAGTAGAACAGAACCAGGCATACAGATTGTATTCATAAGCAGAAGCACGGTTACAATAAGCACAGTAGTTCCCTAACAAACATTCCCCTTCCACCCTTTACAATGAATTTCAGATGGGCTTTTATAGCCCGAGTCCCACCCGTTACATTAATGGGCACGAGTCCCGATCAAACATGAGTCGACGAAGCGGCGAAAGAGCCGCAAATGCTGACCTTTTGTCGGATCGGGCTGTACCCGCAACATGGTCTTCCTGGAAGCTGGACAGCTACGTGGCGGAGTCTCGGGTAATTCTTCAAGTCGGCGAGGCTTGCTAGTAGTCGGAGCGGGTGAAACCTCGGATCAGCTTTGAATGAGGCTATTAACGCAAGCGGTGCAGGCAGCCCATGCTTATCCCTTTTGGTCGGCAGTCTTGGTTCAAATCCCGAAGCTGGACACTTGTCTGATGATGGGTTATGCTGTGTGACACATGCCTGCCTTAGAGGGCGGTCTATCCATCT
Source organism: Wollemia nobilis (assembly GCA_028583015.1). Lineage (NCBI taxonomy): Eukaryota > Viridiplantae > Streptophyta > Pinopsida > Araucariales > Araucariaceae > Wollemia > Wollemia nobilis. Next base: position 5,340,855 of record JAQPPZ010000989.1, read on the forward strand.
TTGCTTGGGATCGGGGCTCCTTGGGATGCGTGCAGAAATCAGTGCAGTCGGGGAAGGCCTTCAAGCCTTGGTCAAATTCCGGGTTTGTTCCCCTACTGTACACCTGTCAAGGGCGCATTCCGGCTCCGTTGAGAAGTCGAACTGCGCACAGGCGAACACTGGTGTCTGCCGCCATATGGACCTGCTCCGGCGTTTTACCTCTTTTCTGCATTGACCTGCCAGTCTGCCAGTGCAAGGTGCGCCCAGAAAGTGGGGCGGAGTCGGACTTCGCACCAGAACTGGGCGAAGTGCGAACTTCGCACCAGAACTGGGCGAAGTGCGAACTTCGCACCAGAACTGGGCGAAGTGCGCACTTCGCACCCAGACTTAGCCAATTTCAGATAGACCTGCTGGAAAGCTGGAAAATCAACTGGGGAACTCCAAGGAAAAAGGGGGGAGAGAAAGAGAATGGGAAAGAAAAGGAAAGGGAGAGAAGGGAGAAAAACGGAAGGAGGAAAAGAAGAGCAGCACTGTTACAAAACAATATTGAAGACATTGCACCCCGTGCAAAATGTGACAACAGTATTCAAGGACCTTTTAGTAGAACTACCACGAAAAATGCTATACAATCACATAATTGAGATTCAACGAGGTTTGAAACCTACTAACATTAAATGACATTGATATCCTTATCATGAGAAATTAGAGATTGAAAGATTAGTACATGAGTTACTAAACTTGGGGGTTATGACACCAAGCAAAATTTTATACTTGACCCTTGTCATATTTGTTTGTAAGAAATATGGATGAGCTAAACCTAATCACAATGAAAACCATATTTTCCTCATCTTTCATTAATGAAGTGTTTGATAAGCTAGGTGGTGCAAAACATTTCATGTACCTAGACCCTTTGTCTTATCAAATCCATGTTTTTCAAAATGATGCTTGTAAGACGAATTTCAAGACCAATTTAGGCCACAATGAATTCGAATTAACTCCTTTTTGTTTGACTATCATATTAGATACTTTTCAAGTTAGGATGAATAGTGTTTTTTGACCATATATACCATCTTGCATGGATTAGCAAAATGGAGAAAATACCTGCTAGTAGTAAATTGTTGGTGCAAATCGACCATGATAGACTTAAGTACTTGCTCTAGTAGAGGCAATTATCCATCGAGTAGTAAAAATGGATTTATAAGATCAAGCTTTAGAAATTTTGCATAAAAATGCAAGGATAATACTATTGCAAGTGCCTTATTTCGTAACGATGATGAGAACTGCACTTATGCAAATAGTCTTTTATTCCAAATTGGGTATTGAATGTTCAATCCAAATATGTGAAACATGATGCTTATCGAAAGATTATTGAGCAAATTCCCAAGCACCCTAAATTTTCTTGGAAAAATGGCATCTTGTAGTCCAAAGAATAGTTGGAAAATTCTCACTTGATAATTATTGGTGAGGCAATTTTTTGAGAGTACTTGGCTACTTAGGAAAATTTGGGGGAAAAACTCAAGAAAAAAAAGCCACTAAAACAATATTTAAATACAAAATGAGAGATCCAAGAAGTCGATTTTCTGTTAGATTTTCATAAAAGGAGTACAATTGAAATTCATGATAATAAATGATCATCAAAACCTAACAAAAACACAACATACTCAAGCAGTTTAAACTGTTGTTTTTCTTTCTCTTCCTTTTCCTTGAACTAGAGGCTTGGACAAGGACTTGAACTTCTAGTTCCTCAGGTACATCTTCCTCCAATACTACAACTTTCGCTGCTTTCCTCTCCAACTCTTTGATTTCCTCCTCAATGAAGATATGATCCACATCTTCAACAATCTAATCTGATAGCGGATCAATCTCATCCAAGTCAAACGTATGATATGATTCAATCCCCTCCACCTGTTTGATGTGAAGCTGAAGATTGTATTGCACAAAGTTGAGGTCATTGATGTCCTTTTAGGTCAACCTGTTGCTCTTCTTGGTACGTATGGTCTCAAATAGAGATTGGTTGCATTTACACTTGGAAACACTCTAAGGCTCACTCAAAAATACAGAGTGCTATGCTTTGAAAATTTCGTGTTCTAGCACCATAATCTACCCACCATAATAATGCCAAAAATAATTTATATAAAGTTTAAATTTATAAATTTTAAGTAAAACTTTAAGTATTTTACCTGGTCGCAAGGTCGTTTTGATTGAACACAAAAGTGTGTTGAAAAGAGCCCTTCTCTCAACTTGTTTGTAGGCTTGCAATTTAGTGGGGATTAGGCATCCTTTGTTGTGATTAGTTATTATCTTTCCTATGCAGTTGTAGAGGCCATCTATGACCTTGTTATCAGTGCGAATTTTATCACTAAAAAGGAATTTGGGTTTCAAGTATTACTTCACTACGTGTCTAGATGAATGGAGTTGGCTTGTCCACCTATTATCAATAATGTTTCAAATGGGATCAAATCTATGCCTATCTCCAACAAAATATTGTTGAATGGTCTCCATTGCCCTAGCCATGGCTTCATACAAATAAGTTAATAACCCATTGGCAAGTGATCTCCATCTACAAGGCAAGGAACCTTGACCAAAGGTTCTGTTGCTTGGATGGTCAAAAATTAATCTTTATAATTAAATTTAATAAAGATCACAAATTTGAATTTAAAGTTAGGTATTAGAAAGTAAAAATTTTGATTCTAGAAAGCCATGAAATTTTAAAAATATATAAATTTAAATTGCCTTGATTATCTTTTGTATGCTCTTCCAAAAATTGTCATCAACTACTTGCTTGACAACCCTTTGTGCCTCCTTTGTATGAAATGGCAAACCTAATCGTCTCTTGCTCACAAACATCCTCTTAAGAGGAGTGAATGAAATAGCAAGGCTTTGCAAAGTGATGAAGCTAGAGGCAAACTGGGTGAATCTTGGTTGAACAATGTCCTTCCCATTGTTGTACTCTCTTATCAAGTTGAGCACCCATGTGTGGTTGTAAATGAATTTGGTGTTTTTTCTTTTGCCTCGTCAATCACACTCCACTCATGATAATTTGCCAATGTCATCAAGAATGAGGTCAATGCAAAGGACAATACTTAGGCTTCAAACAATAATGGGGTACTTTTCCTCAAGAAGTCTGCTTGCAGCTACATAAGCTGCTATGTTGTCTGTTACTATTTGGACAACGTTCACCACTTCCACTTCGACCACCACCTCCTCCAACAAAGTGAACAGAAGCTGCATTCTCTTCACCTCTCGAGATGCATCAGTTGACTTCAAGAAGACCATTGATCCACTTGAAGCCACTAGAAAGTTGACAAGGGTATGATTCCTTACATTTGTCTACCTATCAAATAAAATGCTGCACTCTTTTTTGGTCATATGCTTTTTCTTCCTTTTACAAGAGCATGTGTTTGTGACATGCTCCTCTAACAAGGGCCTGCTGAAATCTTTTACAGTAGGGGGGTACCAATTGCACCGATTGCCCTCACCAAAGCATCCCAATAAGTTATGTTCGTGGCATTGACAGGAATGTTGTAATAGTACCAAACATTGTTGCAACCATTTGGGCTTCCTTGAGCTTCTCCTTTCCTCAAGCTGTAGTTTTAAGGAGGTTGCACTTGTGTGCAAGGAGCACATAAAACTTTGCTTGTTGTACTTTGTCTCCCCCTTGAAGAATGTTGAATGCACGGGCTAAGGATAGACTCTGATTTAGCAGGAGAGCTATCATCATAACCGTAGCCGCATGTGCCCAAGCCCCACTCCAGCTACACCCCTAGTTCTCTTCTCGTCAATCATCTCCTCTTTCTTGGCAGTCTGGGCATTTATCTACCTTGAAATATCTTCCATAGAAGGGCACAATTCTACATTGCAACCTGAAATCCTTGAAAGATGGAATGTGAGGCTATTGATGCCTTCTTTCATATCTTCGCAATAATATTTTCAAATAACCTGACTTGGAAGAGATCCCTTTATGTCATGTGTCGTTGATGAATACCTCCTTGGACGTGGGTAGTAGTGCTAGCACCATCGTCAATTCCCTCACCTGAAGTGGTCAGCTATTATATATATGTGCTTATATGTGCGTGTGCATGTGCGTGTGCGTGTGTGCTTATATATATATATATATATATTAAAAAAAGACTAATGTAAGATATAGCCTTTAGATGCATTAGGAACAGACAAAAGAAAGAAACCCCTTTATGCATTTCCACCTCCCTTATGCCGTTTCTGCCTCCTTGTTCCCACACAAGTTTTGACAATTTTTTTGTGAGTACTTGTGAGTTTTTTTCAAGGAATAGCCATTACTCGCTGAAATTAGCCAGCAAATTTTTGGGCGATTTTCTTGCTTGGCATAAGAACTCTCAATTTTGGCAAGTTGTCGCAATTAACTGATGAATTTTCAAACAATAGTCCGAAGACCTGATCTGTTTGCCATATCAACTTTTAAAGTCCAAATGTTGGATAGTTATGCTCCTAGGCTGGAACATGTAGGATTTTATAAGACATACTACAATGTTGACAATTCTTATACTAGAAAGTATTGATGGAGGACATATAACAATATGTTGCCAAATGTAATATTTATCAACATAGCAAAAGTTAAAATGGTCCATATCCAGGTTTGGTAAAACCACATAACAATCCTTAACAAAATGGGAAGAAGTTCCCATGGACTTTATTGTCTTTCTATTTCTAAATAACATGATCACAATAATGTGATTTTTTTAAGTTTTGACTAAATATGTGCATTTTATGGCCATGAAAAGAACATGTTTAGTCCCAGATTTAGTTGAAATTTACATCAATCATGTCCATTGGCTTTTTGCCTTGCCCAATGTTATTGGAAGTGATTGTGACCGGTTGTTTACAAGCACTTGTTTCTTTGGATCAAGTTATGTAAACAAGTTGGAATCTCTACATCTATGGGATTGTCTTACCACCCTTAGACTTGTGAGCAAACCAAGGTGTTATACAATTGTTAAGATGGTTATTGGTGAAATTTTGTCTCTGAAAAGCAACATTAATGTTCATAGTGGATTAAATCTAGCCAGATAGTGATACAAATTGTACCATCTGATGGCTAAGATATCACTGTTCTTGGCTCATTATAGTTATGAAACACCGAAGGTCCAATATTATCTTGGGGCTGATGTTAAAACTCCCGCTGTTCATAACTGGTTTAAGGAATCTCAGAACATCATGCACATGCTTAAAGAAAATTGAGCTTGTATACAATTGTATGAAGCAGGAATAGGATCATCATTGAATGAAATGAGAATGGCCTATCTCTAGTGTTATAAATAGGCATTCTTGAAGAGCAGTGATAAAAACTAGAAACTAGAAGTTATTGCTAAAATTTTATGCACCATTCTAAATCTAGAAGAAGATCAGCATTGTGGCATAGGCGTAATTCAACCTAGAACATGCCAAGTGCACAACTTGTTCTATGTTTCATTTCTAAAGAATTTGGAAGCACACCTTGCTATTCAAACCAAGTTACTTGTCTTGGCTAGGGGACAGCTTGTGCTTGAACCTAAAGGCATTCTTGAGTAAATGGAGGAATTTACTAGGAGATTCTTGAAAAGTCAGCCTTTTCTTAATCGATATCCTACTTTCTGTAAGCTTTGAGGAAAACATCATTTTTCACATAGGGGGTAATGTTATGCAGATGAAACTCTTCATTGTTCATTGTTTATTTCATACCCTACAAAGAGTAATATTATTGTCTTTGTCGATGGCTCTGCATTAGAAAAGAACAGAAGAGTTGCAACAATGCCGATTTTGATATTGATGTCCATTGTTAATGCTTGGACCTGGCTTTTGAACAAGGGCTTGTGCCACCCGATGCATTATCCTTTGCATGCTCGGATCTAGTAGGCATTGTGGCTATTCGCAGTTTTTTTTCAGTTATATATTTTAAGATATACCGCTTCTTCCTTTGTTGGTTTCCTCTACTTTTACTTTTGCTTTCATGGTTTGTCCATGAATTTAATAGAGGAAAGTGAGCCAAGAAATAAAATCTTTGAGATTTTGACAAGGGTTTTCTCTTTTGGCTTAGATTAGGGTTTGGTCACCTTTGAAGCCCTATAATGGCAATGGCGGTGGGGGACCCTCCCACTCCTAAACCCTCCTTTTGAGATGTTACCATGACGACTGCCTCCATACTCAAGAATGCTGACCATGGCTCATTTTCCTTGTTCTTACTACCTCCTCTATTTGATCAATCAAAACTAGAAAATATGATCAAAGCTTTGACGGCAAGGAGGCCACAACAGTCCCAACTACGTAACAAAGAATCCTTTGTTCTTAAGTTGGATGATACTCCAATGGTGGAGATTCCTCCGGACTATATTCAGAGCTGAATCCTCATCCTAATTGAGAGAGTTCTTGCTTGCAAATTTGTGGGTATTTGGCCTAGCCCAACAACCAATCAAAGATGGATCGCCTCTTCTTGGGAATCTAAAATATCTAGCTATGAATTCAGGATGGTAGGGAGAGGGTATTTCATATTTTCTCCTCCATAGAGAAAAGCGATGCAATATTTCAAGGAGGTCCCTGGTTCCTGTTGGTTACGAATCTGCCACTAGGAAAGGGTTTGGTCTATCTATGCGCCCTAGACCTGCCCAACAAATTGAAATGCCGGAAGGAAGGGATGCCTTCCATGCCAATCTCCAGAGAAGGCTGGCTCCTTTACTACACTACACTAGGTTTTAGATTAGGGAATTGGAAAAATGCTGAAAGAAATGTAAATAACTGAAAGAGATGGGAAATGTAGATTGTTCAAAGGGGAAGAACAGGCAGCACAATTACTAACTCCTACTTAAACCAACAACAATCAATATTATGAACGTAACAGAAACTAAAACTGAACACACACTGATATGTATCCTTTAGCAATTCCAGACTTCGTTCTTAATTCACACACTTAAATCCAGATTGCAGAATTTACTGTATGCAAATGAAGAAACCGAATTAACAGAAATAAGCATAGAAGGCATCATACACAGGGAAAAAGTCCAAAATTAGAACCAGGAGTCCTAATATTGAAGCAAGAAGTCCAAGTACAACAACTCTTTAGCAAAATGTTCCCCCCCTATTACATTGCAATGAGTGGCCTTTTATAGAAGGGAATTCCCCTGATTACATTAATGCTCAACCCCCAAAACTGGCGGAGCAGTTGAGATTTGACCCCTATCATATGACAGGTTTCGTGAGGTGCAACTCACCCGTGTTTAGAGCGGCTTCGGACGACCTCTACAGTTGAGACGACATGTCTCATTAATGCGGTTAGTGCAGCTTGCCCTTCGGAGTTTTTTCGGGTCCTGACATAGTCGGCCTGATGGGATAGGTTGAGACATGAATTCGTGCGTCGTTGATGCGCCTTAGATGTCCACCTACCACCCTTCTTTACTGTGGTCTGAAGCCAGAAAAACCGGCCGGAGGTAGCTAGAGTTGAGCCCAAGGCTTAAATTTGAAATCCTGCGTGGATTTCGAAGATCGCTCATGTTTGGCCCGAGACCGAGGTTCGCTGCAAAAGGAGAGCGACGCTAAGGTTCGCTGGGTGTTGGAGCGAAGCTGGGGGGGACTTTCATGCCTTAGCCGATTTTTGATATCTCCGAAGCCTTCTGCCGATCACTGAAAATTGCCCCGAAGATGGAGTTCGCCGCGCCTAGGTGTCGAACCTGGGGTTCGCTGCAGAATGGGAGCGATGCTGAGAGTCGCTCAGAAATGGAGCGAAGTTGGGAGTCGCTAGAGGACTGGTGCGAGGCCGAGAGCTCGTGGGGTATTGAGCTCGCCTCAATGCAAGGACCCCAGGCCTTCATCCTTTGGGCTCGGAGTCACCTTCTGCTTCCTCTTCTGATTCACTGCTGCTGTCTGCGGATTCCTCCTCCTGTTTCTCTCCTCCTTCTGTCTCCTCTTCACTATGCTCTTCACCTTCTCCCTCTTCTTCTGGTCCCTGGTCGGTCTCCGGAGGGGCGAGGCGGTCACGAATGCGCTCGTAGGTGGCCTTAACCTGAGTCCAGGCCTCCTCTTGGAATGGCTCGCGATCGTGAAGCTCTTTCAACAGGCGCTTGAAGGTCTCGATCTGGAGCATATCAGCCTGGTCAACCCTTTGGCTCAGATCTGCTAGGCAGGCGTTAATTTGGCAGAACCTGGATATTAATTGGGTCACCTGCGTCTCCAGGATAGGGTTTGCCCAACCATCAATTTCAGAAGTATCTTCCTTGAAAGTGTCCCATGCTGGCTTCAGTTCATCCCTAGGTAGGCAATTTCCATCATTATCTATGAAGCTGGGAAAACCGAGCCGAGTGAGGGTTTGGAAATGCGCCAGACAGATGCTCTTCTCCTTCTCAAACGCATCTAGCAATTTCTTGGCCCTTCTGACCTTTTCTAATTTATCAAAGAAAGCATGCAGAGTAGATCTTGCAGTGGCCCACTCTCGAGCAGTCTGGGTCATTGGGGGAACTTGGAGGTCCTTGCGCTCGTAAATTTCGACTTCAATGGCCAGGCTGAGCCAGCGTTCTGCTTCGCGCTCGACCTCTTCTACAATAGGCTTGCCTTGAGCGGACGCTTGCTGGGATTCCCAAATAAACATGAGGACGGACAAGGACCTTGAGGCTCTAGTTCGGAAATTCTTCAATAAACTGGCACGAACCTCCTTCACTCGGTCCCTGGAGAAGACCTCTATCTGCGCTTCTCTCTTCTTGAGCTGCTGTTGCGCTTCTTCAACCTGTGCTTCCAACCTGCCTATTTTGGCCTGTGCCTCCTCGCCTTCCTTGGATGGAGCTCGACAGTATTTTTATGCTCGGCCACTTCCTGCTCCAAAGCTGCCACTCGCTACCTCAGCTGCTCGGATTCGTTCTTGGATTCATCCAGCTGGGCCTGCATTTTTGCCAGGGTTTCTTGCATCTTCAGGTTCTCATTTTCTGTTGCGAAGCAGCGCTCTTTCATGTGTTCGTGGTGCAGGTAGACTGTGCTCGCTTTGAGCTGAATGGCCCCCACCTCGTTCTGGTGCAGTCTCCTCACTTGCAGGAACTGTCTTTGTAGGAGATATGCTTGAATTCTTGAAACGTCTAATCCAGAAGCTTCCTAATAACTGCGGGTGAACGGGTAAGGATATACTCCAAATTGCCGAGCCGGAATTCTTCCGGAAGAAACCAGCGCCAAAGTCAATCTGACATACTGGCAAAGTGCGCCCGAACTCTGGCGCAAGTATGAAGTGCGCCCGAACTCTGGCGCAAGTATGAAGTGCGCCCGATCTCTGGCGCAAGTATGGAGTGCGCCCATAAGCATCCGACACTCTAATATTAATACATTTCCAGATCTGTATGAACAAGCACAGAAATCAGAAGACGACCTGATAGCCGTCGGAAGGATGCCCCCTAAGGCGACAACTCCGATTTACCCAGATTTTCCTCAAAGCATGTATCCAAGTGCATCTGGTTCTTCTATACCGTTGACATACCCTAGTCAATCGTGGGTTCATGACTCACAAAATCACGCGGCACCCAGTTCTGCTGTATCATTGGCCTACCCCAGTCAGCCATGGGTGCGCGGCCCACAAAATCAAGCTGTGCCCACTCCGCAGTCTCAAGTACAGATGCCGCAACAACCTACCCATGCGGTCCCACAACTACCGGCGCCTCCACAGTATCCGACACTACTTGCTCCAGTGGCATCGTTATCATTACCAGCTACTCCGGCTCATGCCTCGCTAAACCCACAACAAGCTAAAGAGCTAAGGGATATGTATGGGTTTATGAAGAGTATGGCGAATGATATGGCTATCATGAAGAAAAGCCAATTCCGAGACCAGAATTATCCACCACGAAGGCCTCCTCAAATCACAAGGGATCAAACTGCTCCTACTGGCAGACCTCATGAGAGAAATTCTGTAGTTTTGGAATACGATGAGGTCGGTACATCCGGTAGGACTAATTGGTGCTCTACCTGCAATGACCCGCATAATGAAGAAGCCTGTGTAGTCCACCAGAACTATGCTCAAACGCTTTCAAATAACGACTCTGATAGGCAGGTAAATATGATGATGGAAGATGATCATGATTGTATAGTTTCCCCTGTCGAACAGGTTGTTGTCCTAACAAAGACGGGTAGAAGGCCAATTGAGGTCGATCCAGTTCAGATGGAACCACTTAAAGTGCCGACCGATCCTCAGCAACAGGCCAACAAGGCCGCAACGCCTTCAGGAAGAGAACCAGCTCTGGCTAAAGAACCCTCAGACAATGCTCGATTAAAAGATTACTTGCCCTCAAGAGCAAAGACAGTAGCCCCTCGGCCACCAACCTCCACCTCTCAACCCCTGGTTGAAGCGAGGGATCAGGCGCGGGAGAAGTTACGATACCCCTCAATCACCAAGCGCCAAAGGGTGGAAGCCACTCAACAATACCGGACACGGTATGAACCCGCCAAAGACGGGAAAGAACCAGGCGTTGAGACATACAACGTTGTCGAAGAGCTAAGGAGGACTCCGGCTAAGGTAAGTCTCTTCGACGCATTACAATTACCTGGCCAAGTTGATCTACTCCACGAGTCCCTCAAAACCGTTAAAGGCAAGGGGAGACTAACCCAAACCGTTTTGGCGCAACCACTAACTACTTCTGCCACGGGAAAGAACAGGCCGCCGCCGTTTTACTTATCTCTCAGAATGGAAGGGTGGGTAGTACACAATTGTATGGTTGATTCTGGCGCTGCAACTACTGTCATGCCTAAAGTTGTATGTGAATTTATGGGCATGGAGTATACGAGAAGCAGCCCCGGGGTCTTCCACTTGGATGGAACTCCGGTCAGGACTGTCGGGGTTATAAAGGATATCCCAATCGTGCTGCATAAGATGCCGCAGATTATGGTAATCCAAGAAGTTGTGGTAGTTGACTTGGAGCCCTATTTTAGCATGTGCTTATCTAGGGAATTCACCGCCAAGCTTGGGGGCTATTTGTCCCTTGATTATTCACATCTCGGAAGTCCCCTTCGGGGGGAAGAGGGTAAAGATTTTTAATGAGAAACCTTCTACCTTTCTTATTGAAAGGATCCAGGATGTGGAGAAACCCATGGACTTTGTCAATATCATCGATGGGGCAGAGGAAATAGGAGAAGGAGTGGGGTTGATGGAAGAAACCCTGGATGAGCTGCACCTCGAGGATGAGTTTTCCATGCTGGATTTTAATGCTATGATAGAATCAGATATCGGATGTTACTCGATCACCAAGCCTGAGAAGGCTAAGTCCCCGAGTGATACCGACCCTATGGATGAGCAACTGTGGAAACTTTTCTTTGATGGCGCCCGATGCAAGAACGGCGTTGGAGCTGGGGTTGTCCTTGTCTCCCCCTATGGAATTCAGAGAACCTATTCGTACAGGCTCGCTTGGAGCTGTACTAATAACTCAGCCGAGTATGAAGCCCTATGTTTGGGGTTACGAAAGGCGGAGAAACTAGGGATAAAGCAGTTGCAGATATTCGGGGATTCTGAACTGATCTGCAATCAAGTGACAAACAAATGTGTTGCTAAACAACACTACTTGAAAGCATACCGTAACAAGGTGTGGGATCTGCTAGAATCCTTCTCGGCCCTAAATATCCAACCTATTTCACGGGAGCGGAACAAGCATGCGGACGTTTTGGCGTCCATTGGAGCAAGGTACTCTCAAGCCGAGAAACTTATGCAAAGGCCAAAGACAGTTAGGGTTATTTATAGACCCTCAGTACCGGATAAAAATATTCACTGGCAGGTCTTTGATAATGATGAGCAGATCGTTGATTTTTTTATTAACGAGGCTGGAAATATTGAAGATAGATCCCTTGATGAGTATGAGGGTCTTATCCAACTGAAGAACAACCACCTCCCCAAGGGTTTGATAACCCTTGAGAGTTTATTTGATCAAGATGACAGGGCCTTGCCTCACAAAATAAAAGTAGATGCAAAAGAGTATCAAGAGTTAGCCCAGGAGTCCGGGAAGACCATTAAAGTGGGAACTGATTGCACATTGAAGGAAATTGAACAAATCAGGACCCTCTCCTGAGAGTATCCCGATATCGTTGCATGGAGTTATCATGATTTGAAAGGGTATAACCGAGATGTTTTTCAGCATACTATCGAACTCCAGGAAGGAGTCAAGCCCGTACGACAAAAGCAAAGGCCTGTAAACCCAAATATTGAGGTACTGATGAAGGCCGAACTTCTCAAAATGCTGGAAGCAAAGATAATCTACCCTATCAAGCATTCATCCTGGGTAGCAAACTTGGTCCCTGTTCGAAAAAAGAATGGAGATATTCGTCTCTGCGTGGACTTCCGGAATCTCAACCAGGCATCCCTGAAGGATCATTATCCACTGCCCCAGATAGACCAGATTCTCCATGTAGTGGCAGGGGCCCAGAGATTTTCCCTCCTAGACGGTTTCTTCGGGTACAACCAGATCTGGGTCAGAGAAGAGGACCAATATAAAACTGCCTTCACCACCAAGTGGGGCACCTTTGCTTATCGCCGCATGCCCTTTGGCCTTTCAAATGCCGGGGCAACTTTCCAAAGAGCGATGGACTTGGCTTTTGGAGAACTCCTCAACCGCGTAATTGTGATATACTTGGATGATATGACGGTTTTTTCCCACAAAAGGGAGGAGCACGGTGTGCATCTCCGACAGGTGTTTGAAAAATGCCGGGAGTTCGGGATATCAATAAACCCAAAAAAGTCAATTTTTGCGGTCAAAGAAGGTAAACTCTTAGGCCATTTGATATCAGAGAAGGGTCTTGCTATTGATCCCGCTAGAGCCGAAGCCCTGCTCAAGTTGCCTCTACCGGCTAATAAAAAGGGTCTCCAATCCTTCTTTGGGCAAATAAATTTCGTCGGGAAGTTTATCTCTAATTTTGCTCAATCGGTAAAACCTATGACTCAACTCTTAAAAAAGGATGTGGAATTCCTGTGGACTGATGAGAGGAGACAGGCGTTTAAAGACATCAAACGACGGATTGCCCAAGCCCCCATTCTGGTTAATCCTGATTATTCCCAAGACTTTATTTTGTATGCGGTCGGGGAACCAAAAAGTTATGCGGTCGTGCTCACTCAAAAGAATAAGGAAGGAGACGAACGGCCTATAGCATTCCTCAGCCAGGTAATACTCCCGCATGAGGAAAAACACAGTTTTATCGAAAGCCAAGTACATGCGGTGATGCGAGCGCTACAGAAGTTCCGACATTTCGTCTCACAAAGCAAGACAATAGTGTACGTTGTACACCCGGATGTGCGGACCTTCATCAGCCAAGGTGAACTTGGTAATAACAGGGCTGGTTGGATTTCAAAGATTCAGGGGTTTGATATTGACGTCCGGCCTACGAAACTAGTCCGTGGGCGGGCGCTATGCCTAGAGCTTGCCAGGAGTGTCGCGGCTGAAGTAACGACTTGTCAATGGGATGATTCACTACCACAGTATAATTGGGCGAATCAGTCAACAGATGGCAAAGATTGGACTGAAGACCTGGTAGAATACTTCGGCACCGGACATTGCCCTCCTGGCCTTGATTCTTCGCAGAGAAGGCGTTTCAGGCTTCAAGCCTGCAGATTTGTTTTATTACCCGAGGGGTTGTTCCACCGAAATATAGACGGCGTCCTCCTGAGATGTGTCAGGGGGACAGAAAAACAAAAAATCCTGGATGAATTCCATTTCGGAATGTCCGGGGGCCATTTCGCTGGAAGGCCAATGGCTTTGAAAATAATAAGAGCGGGCTATTATTGGCCCACCATTTTCTCAGATTCCTTCAGTGTAAGCCGGAAATGTGATAAGTGCCAGAGGTATGCGGGCCGCATCAGAAATGCTCCGTTACCTTTGCACCCGATTCAGGTCGAGGCCCCGTTTCAACAATGGGGTTTAGACTTCATTGGGATAATCGAGCCTAACTCTTCAGCGGGACACAAATATATTCTAACCGCTACTGATTATTTCACCCGGTGGTCAGAGGCAGTTCCAACCAAGCGGGCAGATCAGGATGTAGTTATTGCCTTTCTGGAGGGACTCATAACCCGTTTTGGGATACCGGACGCTGTAGTGACGGACAACGGCTCTCATTTTGTTGGGGCCAAGATGTGTGCATTTGCTAGCAAGTATGGTATTTATATGAAAACTTCGTCGAATTATTACCCGCAGGGTAATGGCTTGGCAGAATCTACTAATAAAAACTTGCTCCGGATTCTCAAGAAAACACTGGAGGACAATAAGCGAACTTGGCATTTACACTTGGATTTTGCGCTATGGGCTGACCGGATTTCTATTAAAAAGTCCATAAAGACATCCCCGTACTCTTTAGTATATGGGAAGGAAGCAGTGCTTCCTGCGCATATTGAGTTGCCAGCGTTACAGTCTCTTCGATCTTTGGACGGCGAGGGCGAGGAATTTGATCCGGTCAGCATTAGAATCGCCCAACTCTTGCAGTTAGAAGAGGAGAGGGAGAAAGCCTATGAGGCTTTTATGAGGCACGCAGTGGCCACAAAAAAATGGTTCAGCAAAGGGACTTCCAAGCGCACTTTCCGGATCGGAGACTTAGTGCTAAAATGGAATGTGAAAAAGTCCAAACCGGGCAATCATGATAAGTTTGATGCATTTTGGGAAGGTCCTTTTCAAGTCTCCCAAGTGCACCCGGTAAACTCTTTCACACTGCAAGATTTGAATGGGTTTGCTTTGCCATTATCAGTTAATGGCGTACACCTAAAGGCGTACCACCAATGAGGGATGGTGCAAAATTTTCCTGTACAACTGTATATATTCTCGTTTTTCCCTTATGCATTCCAGTTTTCTTGTACAGTCGAAAGGATGTTCCTCCGCTTCTCTATGTTTATGGAAGCTTTGTTTTGAAGGCAAGCGCCTTAGCCAATGGAGGGAGGCCGATGGATGTCCTCTTTCTATTTTTTGAATTTAGGACAAGTCGCGCGGCAGAGCAGGTAATGTTTCGTGACAGACGAAGGAGCCCCGTGTCGGAAGCAGCCCGCGCACTCGAGCTGTGCGCCCAAGGTTGGGCGCACTCAACGCACTCAAGCCGTGCGCCCAAGGCTGGGCGCACTCAAGCCGTGCGCCCAAGGCAAGGCGCACTTTTCTCCAAGGAGGTGCACAGGGGGGCGGGCCTAACCTGGGCGCACCACTTCGGCACGCAGCTCGGAGTAGAAGGTGCTCATCCCGAGGTGACCGAAGCGCGCGGTTTTAGAGGCACTCCCTGACCGTGGATTTCTAAGTTTAGCGCAGTTCGTCGGCACACAGCTCAAGGCGTGGCCCATGATTGAAACTAAGTATACCTACGGCCAGAATTCACACTTTTCAAGAATGATTGAGCCCGGCTTGGGTAGTTAAGGTCGGGATCCGCGCCCCATCATTGTTTACCTTGGAAGGGGTTTTTCCTAACGCCTCTAAGGCCTTTTTGCGCATTAATTCTGCGCAGGTAGCATTAACACAGGTGGGTATAAGCTGAACCTATAAAAGGTCAGGTGCTTCAAGAAATATCCCCTTGTAAATCAAGAACCTGTGGCATCATTCACTCTTGACGATTGTTGGTAAGACTTGATTGTTTCCGCACACTGAAAGATTCACTTCTAAAGCACTCTTAAGTCCCTGAATTTTGTCCCTGGAGAATACTTGAGGGTTTTTTCACCACAGAAAAATGGGCAAGAAAGGAGAAACCCAGCAAAAGGGGGGCGCAGTTCCGAAAATTGCAGAAGGCGAGCAAGGAGCCGTGAAAGAAAAGAAGCAGAAACCCTTGCCGCCCCCACATGAAGATCAGCTGAGTAAAATTCGGGACTGTATTCTCACTCGCACGAGTATAGAAAAATTGCGCATGGATATTGATCAAAAGAGGACAAAAGTATCTGAGGTGCACGACCGAGTAGTCGCTTATCCCTCACTCTTATACTGGTACTTATGTTCACCCGTTCATCCCTGCCCGGAATTGATATTTGCAATCGGCCAGGCCTATGATCCTCAGACTAGATCTGTGAAGGACTCGGAAGGGAACAAATTATTTTCCATCTCGACTGACAAAATCCGTGAGGCTTTTGCTTGTGGGCGACGCCCTCCTAAGAATGTTATTGTCCGAAGAATTGACACAAAAGAACAAGCGCAAAGATACAACTTTTCAACGCAGATGAGGCGTTTTATGGAAGCTCATTACACGGAAACCCTCGCGCCAGGAACCTTGCCGCAGCTCCCCATGTCCTTGCGAAAATTCAAGAATTCCGAACTTTTCTCTATGCTGGCATGGATCACTGGCCTGGCGTCAGACGCCCAGGTAAACGCCTGGCAAGCGGCAGTTGCTGAATGTGTATCCCACGGGGAATTTTACGCCGCCGATGCTGAGTCACGGGAAATAAAGCCTATCTACTACGATTGGGCCGATTGGGTGTCCCGTCAGCTGCACCTTCAGCTGTGTGCAATGAAACAAGGGACCGTGGCGTTCCGGAGTTGCTCTTTCCTGGTGTGGTACTTCTTTCACCAGCTGCATGCAAAGCCCGACTTTGCCTTCATCGACAAGAACTTCACTAATGAGAAAGGTGAGCCGCTCCCGGTGTATCAGTGGACCTCAATCCTGTCAAGGCGAGAATCTTACTATAATTTTAACCGGGTTTTCCTCGGACCAGCGCTGCAAATTATGACTGGGACCTGCGAACGAGTGCCGAGGAAAATGAAAGATTATGTGATAAGTCGGCAACTAGGAGACATTTTCTGTTTAACACAAGGGCTTGTGATACGGATTTTTGGGTTTTCAGGTAAACCCTTCTTGCTACCCTATTACGCTACCGAATACCTGTTTGCTCAGGAGGTCACTCGTCAGTGTGACTATGCGGACGATGTCTTCGGCAAGGGAAGGAAGAAACAACACACCTGCCCTTGGCCGATTGAGCTTGGTCCCATCAAGGTGACACAGAATAAGCAGAATCACTATCTGGCGATTAACCTGTATGATTTTGGTCTGATAGACCTGCCCCAGCGGTGGAAATATGACCCAGATGGCGTATTCAGAGTAAATATTGGGAAAGAAAAATTCCACTGCTGTCCTTGCCCGGAGATTGAGCAGCAGCGCAATAATCCTTCTGGACGGGACCTCGAATGGCACATTGAAAAGATGTTCTCCTTTCCCCCGTGGCATGATTTTTATGTCATGGAGGCTGAGTACAACCCTAAGCGTTTTCCACATCAGGACCCTGATGATAGGATTTTCACATTCATGAAAGAAAAAGCACCCCAGTGGTCGGCAGAGAAGGTTTTAAATTGGTGGATAATGAGGTGTCACCACAAAAAGAAGTTGTCTGACCCCACGCTGCAGATAGATCAGAAATTTTCTGATCTATTTGAGAAAAATCATAATGATTATCGACCTGTATTTTTTGGGGACCGTGTACCCAGGAGCTTAGAGAGCCCTAGCAGAGTGGATGACCTGTACGCTCTGCAAGAACAACAAACTAGTCAGGCACCACCTGTCAAGGACAAAGGTAAGCGGCAGGTCCGAGAAGAAAAGACCACTCCAAAGAAGAGGAGTGCGCTTGATGCACCTGCTCCTCAAAGTGCTGCGAAGAAGTCTCGCACTATCAGGTTCGTAGTCTCTGGCGCAGCCCCTCCGGCAGCGGCAGCAGTCAAAGAAGGGGGTATTTCTGAAGTTGTCACTCCAACGCCGTCAGTACGGCCCACACAGACAACGCAGTCAGCTCTGAAGGCACAACAGCTACTGCAGGCCAAGGAGGCGTTTATTGACCTGGAGGGTGAAGCAGCGGAAGAAGAAAGGAGGGACAGTCCCAAAACGCAGCAGTTTACCGCTTCGGCTCTGGAGCCCGAGCCCGCAGGTACGTCTTCTATTTCCCCCTTTATCTCAGCTGCTTCTGAAGAAATCTCACTTCCCGGTGCCAAAACCCTACTGTCCACCCATCTTTCACTTGGCGCCTCAACCGACATCTTTCCCAACTCCCTCTTGCCTGTACATCCTCTCGCTCCCTTACCGGCATTTTCTCAGTCATTTGAGACTTTTGCAAAAGTCTCCAACGCCTTCACTTCTACCTTCACTCCTCAGGGTCGGGAAGCTCCTATTGCAACTGTCGTAACTAATGAAAACCTTAGCCAGCCTTCTTCCGATCCCACTCCCTCAGTTGTCTCACAAGTACCCATTATGGGGACGTCCCGTCCTGAACCCAGCATTTTGGCTTCGGCAGTTCAAACCCCAGCGTCCCCTACGGTTGCGGTTGCTGTCGCCCAGCC
This sequence comes from Wollemia nobilis, assembly GCA_028583015.1. Taxonomy (NCBI): domain Eukaryota; kingdom Viridiplantae; phylum Streptophyta; class Pinopsida; order Araucariales; family Araucariaceae; genus Wollemia; species Wollemia nobilis. The sequence continues at coordinate 5,359,061 of JAQPPZ010000989.1, forward strand.
TCCCCCGGAGACGCTTGTACAGTCGAACCCTCAACAGGCTCTTTTTCCCCTGGCCACATTCTTTGGAATACAAGAACCTGGGCCCGAAGAACTAGACTTTTATGAGGAAGAGACGATGGCTGAAAGTATCCGTAAGGCCCAGCAGAACTCCTCAGTCTGGCTCACAGGCCAGAAGAGAAAAAGTGAACAGGCGCTGGCTTGTCCAGAAAAAAGGGTAGTCTTTGACCCTCAGAATATGTTACTCCTCCAAACGGAAAAAATCCCCAAGGTGCAGAAGCCGCTAAACGCAATGACGCCGGCAGATTATTCCTATAGACAAGCTGTGGAGGATCTGAAGACTGCTGACCCTAAGACAAAAGCTGAAAACATTCATGTTGAGGCGACATCTCTCTATCTTCAGGTAGATCATTTCAAAGATCGCTGCTACAACGCTGAGGCCAAGAATGCTCAACTAGATGAAACCCTAGCACTCACGCGTGGACAACTTGAAGATGAACAATTAAAAGTGAAGCAGCTGCAACAGCAAGTGTTTGACCTGGAGCGGGCACTCAGGGACACCAAGGAGGATTATGAGGAGCGCCTCAGAATACAGGGAGAAGCCAAAAATCAATTGTTAGTATTGGAAGCCGAAATCCAACAATTAAAGATCAAGATAGAAAGTAGGCCAGAGACCAGTTCAGCTCTGTCTAAGGACCGCACCAAAGAGGCGCGTGCTCATTTCCTGGCCAATTTCAGAAATAGGGCGCGCCGAGCGGTCTCAGTGCTGACATTCATCTGGGAGGCCAAGGAAGCAGTTTCGCACGGTGCTTCCATTGTCGAAGAGGCTGAGACAGAGGTTGACGAATGGCTAGAGCTGGCCATGAAAGCACGAGCCTTGGACAGATCAGTTACGCTTGCACCAATGTCTGATCTGGCTCGCTCGTGGGCAGTCGTTGATTCAACTCTTAGATCGTTCTTTAAGAAGGCCAAGGCAGCCCGAAAGGCTCGAGACCTCATAAACATGCTCGAAAGAGAAAGGAAAATTGCTCTCATGTATTTTGAGACTCTAGACAATAATGGGTTTCCGGGTTTCACAGATGAACAGGGCCATGTCTTAACTGAGCGACAGCTGCAGCCGGCATGGGACTCCTTCGAAAACGACACTCAGGAAATTGACAACTGGGAGGAGCCTGTTTCTGAGCTCCAAGCAATGCAGTATGCTTCCAAATTTGCGATAATCCAAGCCTGCCTGGTCGATCTCAATGAAAGGTTCAATTTTGCTGAAGTCCGTCATCTGGAAAGATTTGGATACCTTGTTCGAGAGCTCCGAAAACATAACGAAGTTCATAACGATGATTGGGCCTTGGTCCAAGGGACCTATTGTCGTATTAAAAGGGAGCTTGGGCTGCCCGATTCCCCTCAGCAGCCGGAAGATATCCAAGCACAGGAGGAAAACAGGGCGCAAGGTGAGAACCAGGCCCAGGACGAGATTCATGCAGTGGAGCCCCCCACTCACCAAGAAGGCCAGGGCGACAACCTTGCGCCACAACAAAACAAGGATCGGATTCCTCAAGATGAAGTACCCCAGAGCGAAAAAGATAAACTACAAAAGAAGGTCGAGGAGCAAGAAACAAATGAGGCGCCTGAAGGGGTTCAGGCTAAGGATAATCTTGATACTCAAGGAGTGGCCCAAGATCTGCTAGCTCAGGAAGAGGATGAGCTCCTAGATGAGGTGCCAGGCCGAGAAGAAGAGCAGCACAGTGAAACTCATGAAGGTGAGGAGTCAGGAGCGCTGTCCGCTGCTACCAGTGGGCAATCGGAGAGTGATGAAGATTATGAGGAAGATGATGACTCTGAGCCCAGTGAATAAGGCTTGGGATGTCGACATTGAGGCAAGCTCAATTTCCCCGCGAGCCGCCAGAGATGTTGCCATTTCTGCAACATGGTGTATTATTAACCTTGTGACAAAGCTTTCGAAAAGGGGATCATGAAGTTTTAGCTTTTGGCAAATCTAACACCTCATTTTGGATACTTGCGCCAGAGATGGGGCGCACTCCACACTTGCGCCAGAGATTGGGCGCACTTCATACTTGCGCCAGAGATGGGGCGCACTTCACACTTGCGCCAGAGATTGGGCGCACTTCACACTTGCGCCAGAGATTGGGCGCACTGAACACTTGCGCCAGAGATTGGGCGCACTCCACACTTGCGCCAGAGATTGGGCGCACTTCACACTTGCGCCAGAGTTCGGGCGCACTTTGCCAGTATGTCAGATTGACTTTGGCGCTGGTTTCTTCCGGAAGAATTCCAGCTCGGCAATTTGGAGTATATCCTTACCCGTTCACCCGCAGTTATTAGGAAGCTTCTGGATTAGACGTTTCAGGAATTCAAGCATATCTCCTACAAAGGCGGTTCCTGCAAGTGAGGAGACTGCGCCAGCAAGTCAAGTATGTCGGGGCATTGAAGACATTCAACGGCATTTTGAGGAGTCACCAGCCCTTGCCATACCTATTTAATATTTGGCGGCTGTATCACCTTGTAATGTTTATCCTGGCTTCCACCGCCATATTCTGTTTATGAGCATTTATTGCTCAAGCGGCAGAATTCTCTATATAAACCCGCTCTCTTATTGTAAAATGGATGGATGTTTGCTAGAGGCTAAATGAAAACCTGAATTCTGCTATCAATACAGCTGATGTCTGGCTCTAGACTTGGACTTCTATTTTCATGTGTATGTCTTCTATTACTTGTCTTCTATCGTTTCTTGCTTTAAACTGTAACTTGAATTCTAATATCTGGATTTAGTTGCTGATAAAGTAGTAACTCTGGAGTAGTCCTGGAGATTATACATGCTAGATGTTCTGGTTTAAATTTCTATTAGTTATCTGTATTTGAGGGCTATCTGGTTCAGAATGCAATAGAGTTTTCGTGTTGTTAGTCCATCACCCCTATTCTATCCGGCCTGTGGCCATATTTCCCCCTTTCAGTCATTTCCCATTCCTTTCAGTTCCTTAATCTCAAAACCCCCCAGCTTAGAATAGCAAGGGAACCAGCCCATCTCTGGAGATTGGCACGGGAGGCATTTCTTCCTCTCGGCCTTTCAATGTTGGCCGGGTCTAAGGCGCACTAAAATACCAAATCCTTACCTAAGGCAGATCTCTGACCAACAGGACTTGGGCCGACAGACTTCTCCGAGGGAGACTTGGCAGATTTTATCACGACCCGAGGCTTTTTCTTCTTAGGAGGTGTTGCTTGTGCTGCTTCAGCTGGCCTCTTTAATGGTTTATCCTGTTTTTCGGCTGGCTGCTGCACTTTTTGTTCAACTATCTGGCCCTCCTTCGCTGCGTTGCCGGATCCCACACTCTGCCCAAGTGGCTGCTTGTGCTGCTTTGGTGGGCTTTGTACCCTTCCTGGGCTTTGGGCGCCTCGAGGCACGAGATCTCCAAATAGGATTGGCTGCCACGTGTCATGATGTTCATCGTAGAGCGTGGAGAACTGGTTGTCGCCCACGAGGATTTTCTCTGATGTTTCCTTTTTGGTATGGGCCCTCATGATCCACCAGTCCGAAATCTTTTCTGAGGTCCAACCCAACTCTTTCAATTTGCCCTCCATCTTTCTGAAGACCTTGGAGTTAGGATCGTGAGCTGGGTTTTGTGCCGGGTCGTACTCCGCCTCTATGTGATAAAAATCATGCCATGGCGGGAAGGATCGCATTCTTTCTATGTGCCATTCGAGGTCGCGCCCCGACGGATTGTTGCGCTCCTCCATGATTTCCGGGCGGGGGCAGACGTGGAAGCTTTTCATCCCAAGGAAATTTTTTAGCACATCCAGGGGGTCGTATTTCCACCGCTGTGGGAGTTCGATCAGGCCAAAGTTTTGGAGCGTTGCTGCAAGGAACTCGTTTTGCCCGGTGGCGTTGACTTCGATGTCGCCCCATTTGAACGGAAAATCATAGATATGCCCCCACTTCCTTCCTTGGCCGTAGGCCTGATCTGTGTAATCAGTCTGCCGCGCGATCTCCAGGGCGAACAGATACTCCGTAGTGTAGTAGGGCAGCAGAAAGGGTTTACCAGTAAACCCAAAGACTTGGATGACGAAGCCCTGTGTGAGTTGAAAAGTGTCACCCAGGTTGCGCCGCAGCATATTATCTCTCATTTCGCGGGGTACGTGTGGGAAAGAGCCATGGATGAGCTCCAAAGTGGGGCCAAGGAACCTCTGATTGAAAACGTAGTAGGACTCTCTCTTCAACAACACCCGAGTCCATTGATACACAGGTAGTGGCCTGCCCTTCTCGTCGGTGCGACTGATGGGAATAGACTTGAATTTACTGTGCATATGAAAGAGGAAGAGCCAGGCCAAGAACGAGCAAGGTCTGAAAGATTGGGATTTTCCTTGCATTAGGTCTTGCAGCCGGGAATGCAAGCTGCGCGCTATCCAGTCCGCCCAGTCAAAGAATACTGGCTTCGTGTTTGGCCCCATGGCGCTGGGAGCGTAGAATTCCCCATGCGATATGCATTCCGCAAGGGCGACCTGGTAGGGGTATACCACCGCATCAGTGGCGAGCCCGAACACCCATGCTAGCATTGTGTACATATCAGTGCTTTTGAAATGCCTCAGAGACATAGGCATTGTTGGCCACCGGTTGGCTGGTAGTGGGTCCCTCAGCTGGGACTCCATGAAACGCCGCATCTGCGGGGTGTTCTGATATCTGGCATTCTGCTCATCGATGTTGATAGCTCTGATGGTGTAATCCGTGTTCGGCAGCTGCTCGGGAGCAAAGGCGACTTGGACGGTGTCAGAAAAGAGTGAAAACAAAACTTTCCCCTCTCTATCCCGAACTTGTCTGGTTAGCGGATTATAATATTTGGTGATAGCAGCCACCAGCTCTGGGCAATTGTGCATAGGGGGCACAAGAACCAGTACAGATTGGAATAATACGCTGCAGTCCTTGGGCTCGCAGAGGAAACCTTCTCCCGCCTCTCATCGATGGTTTGCCGCAGTTGCTCAATGTTTTGGGAGAAGGCACCATCCCTGAATTTTGCCAAATTGTCGATGGGTGGGGGAATTACTACCTTTGCTGATCCTGATTCCCCCTTCGGCCCCTCTGTTCCCTCCGGTTTCTGCTTCTGCTCTTTCTGTTTGTCCTTCTCTTTCTTTTTCTTTTCACCTTCAGCCTTCCGTTTCTTATCGCTCTCTGGCTTCTCTGCACTTCCACTTTCGGGTGCTTTCGCCCTTTCCTCAGCACTCCTTTTGCCCATGACGGATCGCAAAGACACACAGGTGCGCTGCTGATTTTTGGTGAATTTTTTTGTTTATGGTTACTAGCGCAGCAGGGGGTAAATTCTGAGGAGTTAAATGGATGAGCGAACTGGAGCGTCGCTCCTTTTATGGCCCTGGGTGCGAACCACTCCATTAATGGCGCATGCCTGAAGTAAATGCTTGGAGATGAGAGTTGGTAGAAGCAGCCGTTCTCCATTGGTGGCCGTGCCGTTTTCCTAAGGTCGGAAGCTTCCATGGCGTGAAATCTTTCTTGAAAGCGCGAACCCCTCGATCTCCGATCCCGAGGCTCTGTCCTTTTCTCCTAACGAACTGCTTAGGAATGCGTGCGACCAACCTCATTAACAATGTGCGCCTTGGGAGTACAAATCGCCGCCGCGTTTTCACGTGCCCCAATGCTCGTCGTGCCTTGTTGTCTAGGGCCAGCTTCGGGGATGGTGACGCCCGAACTTGGGCCTTCGCACTTTGCATCTTGTAGCCTCAACAAACCTGCGCTTCGCCCAAAACCTCGAGCGAATCCCGGTGTCGCTCCGATATTGCCCGAACTTCGTCTTGGAGTGGCACGATCTTTCTTGGGCGAGTTTCGGCTCTCGCTCCAAACTCTATCCGAATCTCGATTTCGCCCCAAGGCAGAGCGAACTACGGCTCTCGCTCCATATAGGAGCGATTTGTCTTCATATGGTGGGGACTTAGGCAATTTTGATTTTTTCGGCCTTGGGCCGAGACTCGCTCATAGGATTGCCCGAATTCCGTTCTCGCTCAAAATCGGAGTGAACTCCAGCTTTAGGGACGGAGAAATCCAAATTTGGGTCCTTTTCAATTGCAACTTTTGGAGGTTGAACTTTCTTTTGGCCGGGGCCCCACTTTGTACTTCAAAATTTAGAGCGATTCTCAGCTTCGCTTAGGACTCCGGGCGACTGTCGTCTTTGCTTTAAACTCCGCCTGAAACCCGTCTTCGCCTCGTCTTTGGGCGATCTTTGGCATGGCGGGGCCCTTGTAGATTTAACTTTTGCCCGTCTCTCGCTCTGAAGGTCACCCGAAACTGGGCTTAGGCTTAAAACTGGGCGAATGAGGCGAACCATAGCCCTTAAGACGGGGATGAAGACGTTCGAAACTTAGCTTTTCCTCTTTCCTTTCTAGGCATGCTGCGTCTTGACCTCGGGTCCTGAGCTTTGCACTTTTAGCCCATTTTGCGGTTCGCTGCAAATTGGAGCAAACCTCATTCTCGGCCCCAACCTCAGGCGAAACACGACCTACCCTCTACGCTTCGCACTAAGTTCGAGCGAACCCCGTTGTGGCTTTGTTCCTTGCCTTGAGCTGAGTCTCGCTCGGATAACTGCCTGAATCTTGGCTTCGCTCAAAATCGGAGCAACCCAGCTTTCCTTAGGAATTCCATTTCTGGCTGCCACTCCTGGGCCGGACCTTGTCACCGCCAACACACACCCCACTCGAGCGAGTCCCGGCTTCGCTTTGAATATTAGGCGATCTTCGTTAGATTTTCAACCTGTGTCTCACCCCGAATTCGGGCGACCCTCGGGTTCGCTCCACATTTTGCCCGAAACCCGTTCTCGCCCTAAGGTCGTGCGAACCTTGGCATGGTGGGGCCTTAGCAAGACTCTCTTCTTCGGTCCTTGACGCCTTAGGCCTTGCGCGAATCCTGTTTTTGCCTTGAGCCTTGCCCGAACTTCGGGTTCGCTCTAAGATCGAGCGAACCACAACGTTTACTTGACCCTGCTTGAAAATCGTCGGGGACCTCCTTTTCGCCCTTTAAAAGCTCGTCTTCGGGACGAAACCTCGGCGAACCTTGGCTTCGGCCTCCACTTTGGCAAATCTTTGCTTTCCTTAACGCCCAAAGTTAGACTTTTCAATCTGGGCGATGGAGGGCTTTTCCCTTTTGCGCTCGAGGGGACTGAGCCTCCCTCCCGAAAATGAGAATGTTGGATATCGCTAAGGGAGACGAGCGAAGCTGAGCTCTGCGTTCGGACTCCATCAAAAGATGCCTCTTCCCTGCCGGGAACACAGGATCTGCTCCAAATATACTCCGGGAACACAAAATAAATGCTCTTAAAGCAGAAAACATATTTACATTCGGAAAACATAAATTAAAACAGCGAAAATAAAACTATGTACACAGGAAACTTTCCTGATGCTTCTCACTGATGATAGACCTTCAGGTGAAGGCCATTGACAGGTATGGGCAAAGTACGGCCCTCCATGTCCTGCAAGATGAAAGAATTCAACTGATTAACTCGGGAAATCTGAAAGGGGCCTTCCCAGAAGGCATCAAATTTGTCATGATTCCCCGGTTTCGCTTTCCACGCATTCCATTTCAGCACTAGGTCCCCAACCTGGAAGACACGGGCCGTGGTTCTTTTTTCAAACCAGTTCTTAGTGCTCTCTGTATGCTTCATGAAAGCTTCATAAGCTTTCTCCCTGTCTTCTTCCAGTTGCAGCAACTGGGCCAGTCGGGCGTCCATGGGATCAAGGTCTTCCCTCTCATCATCCAACATCCAGAGTGCTGGCATTTCAACATGCGTAGGCAGGACTGCCTCTTTCCCGTACACCAATGAATACGGGGACGTCTTGATGGACTTTTTTATGGAGGTACGGTCTGCCCACAGTGCCTGATCGAGGAGCAGATGCCAAGTCCGCTTGTTACTCTCCAGGGTCCTCTTCAGAATCTTCAGCAAGTTCTTGTTAGTGGACTCTGCCAGGCCATTCCCCTGCGGGTAGTAGTTGGAAGAGGCTTTCAAGTAGATCCCATACTTGCTGGCGAACTCGCTGAGTCTGGCACCTATGAACCCTGGGCCATTATCAGTCACGATCGCGTCTGGAACCCCAAATCGGGTAATCAATTTCTCCAAGAAGGCAATGACTACCTCCTGATCAGCATGCTTTGTCGGGACTGCCTCAACCCACCGGGTGAAGTAATCTGTGGCAGTCAGTATGTACTTGTGCCCTGCCGAAGAATTTGGCGATATCACCCCGATGAAGTCCAAACCCCATTGCTGGAACGGCGCTTCGACTTGGATCGGGTGCAGGGGCAGTGGAGCATTTTTGTTCCGGCCAGCATACCTCTGGCACCTGTCACACTTTCGACTAACTGAGAATGCATCAGCAAAAAGTGTGGGCCAATAATAGCCCGCTCTGATTATTTTTAAGGCCGTCGGCCTTCCAGCCAAGTGGCCCCCCGATATTCCGGAGTGGAATTCATCGAGGATTTTTTCTTTCTCACTCCCCCTAACACATCTTAGGAGGACTTCGTCTATGTTCCTGAAAAACAGCCCCTCTGGGCGCAACACATACCTGCGGGCCTGGATCCTGAACCTCCTCCTTTGCGAGGCGTTGAGACGGTCTGGGCATCTCCCAGTATTGAAGTACCATATTAAGTCATCCGTCCAGTCATCGCCGTCTGCAGATTGGTTGGAGAAGTTGCCCTCTGACACCGGGTCCTCCCATTGACAGGCCGTCACTTCTGCAGCGGCGCTCTTCGCGAGTTCCTGGCATAGCGCCCGACCGCGGATCAACTTGGTGGGTCGGACCTCAATGTCGAACTCCTGGATCTTAGTGACCCAGCCAACCCTCTTGTTGCCCATCTCCCCTTGAATGATAAAATTTCTTACGTCTGGATGAACAACATATACTGTCGTCCTGCTCTGGGAGACAAAGTGTCGAAATTTCTTGAGGGACCTCATCACCGCGTGTACTTGCCTTTCAATAAAGTTGTACCTCTCTTCATGCGGCTGGATCACCTGGCTCAAGAATGCGATAGGGCGCTCCTCGCCATCTTCTCCCTTCTGTGTTAGGACTGCAGCATAGCTCTCAGGCTCCCCGACTGCATAAAGGATGAAGTCTTTTGAGTAGTCGGGGTTGACCAACACAGGGGCTTGGGCAATCCGGGCCTTGATTTCTTCAAACGCCTTCTTCCTTTCCTCTGTCCAAGTGAACTCGGCGTCTTTCTTCAACAGTTCGGTCATCGGCTTGACGACCTGGGCGAAATCAGGCACGAACTTCCTCACGAAGTTGATTTGGCCGAAGAAAGACTGCAGGCCCTTCTTGTTCGCTGGGAGTGGGAGTTTGAGGAGGGCCTCTGCTCTGTCAGGGTCTACAGCAAGCCCTTTTTCTGAGATGACATGGCCCAACAATTTCCCTTCCTTTACCGCGAAGACAGACTTCTTCGGGTTTATAGATATGCCGAACTCCCGACATCTCTCGAATACTTGCTGCAGGTGCGAGGCATGTTCTTCTCTCTTGTGTGAAAACACAGTCATATCATCCAAATAGATGACAATAATTTTGTTCAACAATTCACCGAACGCCAGATCCATGGCTCTCTGGAAGGTGGCCCCCGCATTTGAGAGGCCAAAGGGCATACGCTGATAGGCGAACGTCCCCCATTTGGTGGTGAACGCCGTCTTATGCTGATCTTCATCTCTTACCCAAATCTGGTTATACCCAGAGAAACCGTCCAAGAGGGAGAAGCGTTGTGCTCCTGCCACTACATGGAGGATCTGGTCAATCTGCGGGAGCGGGTAGTGATCCTTCAAAGAGGCCTGGTTCAGATTTCGGAAATCAACGCACAGGCGAATGTCTCCGTTCTTCTTTCTAACCGGAACCAAATTGGCAACCCAGGAAGAGTGCTTTATCGGGTAAATGATTTTTGCTTCAAGCATCTTGAGGAGCTCCGCCCTCATCAACACTTCGATCTTGGGATTGACCGGCCTCTGTTTCTGTCTGCAGGGTCTGACCCCTTCTTGCAATTCGATGGTATGTTGGATGACCTCTCGGTCGTACCCCTTCAGGTCCTGATAGGACCATGCAACAATATCTGGATATGCTCGGCACAAGGCCCGAATCTGCTCCAGCTCTTCAGGGGTACAGTCTGCCCCAACTTTGATGACCTTGCCGGGCTCTAACTCGAGCTCTCTATATTGCTTTTCATCAACCTTGATTCTGTGGGCGATCGCTCGGTCATTCTGGTCGAACAGACTCTCCAAAGTGATTAGTCCTTTTGGGACATGGTTGTTTTTCAATTGTATCAACCCCTCATACTCCTCGTCATCAGGGTTTCTACCTTCGATTGTACTTGCTTCATGAACTAAAAAATTGACGATTTGCTCGTCACTGTCGAACACCTGCCAGTGGGTGTCCCTATCAGGCACAGAAGGCCTGTAAATAGTTCTTACCGCCTTAGGCTTCTGCATCATGTCATCAGTCGGGGAGTATCTGGCTCCGATAGACGCTAAGACATCTGCGTGCTTGTTCTTTTCCCGCGAGATAGCTTGGACATTTAGTGACTCGAAGGACTCCAACAGGTCCCAAACCCTATTGCGGTACGCCTTGAGATAGTGCTGTTTTGAGACGCACTTGTTGGTGATCTGCTTGCAGACTAACTCCGAATCTCCAAAAATCTGCAGTTGCTTGATCCCCAACTTCTCAGCCTTCTTCAACCCTAAGCACAGAGCTTCATACTCCGCCGCATTGTTGGTGCAACTCCAGGCAAGCCTATAGCAGTAATCCTTTTGTTCTCCAGAGGGCGAAACCAAAAGAACTCCTGCCCCGACGCCATTTTTGCATCGGGCACCGTCAAAGAAAAGCTTCCATAGCTCATTCGGGGCAGAGTCCTTGCTCTCCTGCACTGTCTCCTTTGGCTTCTCGAGCTTGGTGATGGAATAACATCCCATCTCCGACTCAATCATAGCATTAAAATCAGTCAAGGAGAACTCATCCTCCATTCGAAGCTCCTCCAGGGATTCTTCTATCAGATCCACCTCCTCTAATTCTTCTGTCATTAGGTGGACTGAATCATCCTGCTGCCCCTCTTCGGCCATTTTCTCGATAAGGAAGGTGGAGGGTTTCTCATTGTAGATCTTCACCTTCCTTCCCTTGAATGGGACCTCCATGTGCGAGTAGTCCAGAGAGAGATAACCTCCCAGCTTAGCAGTGAACTCCCTTGAGAGGCACATGCTAAAGTACGGCTCCAGGTCAACAACTACAACCTCTTGGATTACAACAATCTGAGGCACCTTGTGCAGCTGGATGGGGATATCTTTAATGACGCCCACTGTTTTCACAGGAGTGCCATCCAGTTGAAGAACACCTGGGCTGCTCCGTGTGTATTCCATGCCCATCTCCTCGCAAACTGCCCTCGGCATGACGGTGGTCGCTGCACCGGAATCAATCATGCAATTGTGCACGACCCACCCTTCCATCCGAAGAGACAGATAGAACGGCGGTGGCCTGTTCTTCCCTGTGGCCGAGGTGGTCAGAGTCTGAGCTAGCACAGGCTGCGTTGGCTTTCCTCCCTTGGTAGATTTCAGCGATTCCTGTAACAAGTCAACCTGCCCGGGAAGTTGCAGAGCATCATAGAGACTTATCTTGGTAGGAGTCTTCTTCAGCTCCTCAACAATGTTGTAAGCCGAAGCGGTGGATACCTCTGGTTCTTTCGCGGCCTCGTACTTAGTGCGGTACTGCTGCGTGGCTTCAACCCTCTGCCGCTTCGTCAGTGATGGGTACTTGAGCTTCTCCCTAGCTTGCTCCTTGGTTTCACCTTGAGGTTGCAACACTGGAGCTTTCGCCGGCAAGGGTTTCTCTTTCGCCGGCGGGGGCAAGGGAACTTTATCTGGAGCTTTTGCTGGAGGTTGCTCCTTCTCACGGCGGGTGTACACCTTCAGAGGCTCCATCTGGGCTGCGTCCACCTCGATCGGTTTCTTCCCATTTCTGGTAAGAATTGAAACTTGCTCGTCCTCGGGGATCATGAGGTTACGGTCCGCCTCCCTAATCATGTTAACTTGATCGCTAGGGATGCTGCCCGCCAATGTTTGAACGTAGTTCTGGTGCACCATACAAGTGTCCTCCCCATGCGGGTCATTGCAAGTGGAGCACCAGTGCACATAGTCTGAGGTGCTCGGCTCTTCACTGTTTAGAATGGCAGCATTCCTCGCGGGAGGCCTACCGGCTTGAGCCGCTTGATCTCTTGTGATCGTCGGAGGGGGATATCTTCTTGGCAGGAATTCTTGTTGAGCCTGCTTCTTTTTCATAACAGCCATATCATTGGACAACGTCCTCACGGTAGAGTTAAGAGACTGCAGCTCTTGTAAAAGCTTGGTTTGCGGGTCAACACTCGGGGGAGCCGGTAATGGTAATGGCGCCATAGGTGGAGGCAAAGCCGGATATTGTGGGGGCGGAGGAAGCTGTGGAACTGTGGGAGCGGGAAGCTGTGGAAAGTTGGGCGCCTGACTCGGATTCCACGAGGGAATCGGGTACATGGAAGGTGCGGGAGGGAACTGAGTGGACGTATTGGGGTACTGGTACTGAGGCAAATCCGGGAAGATTGGCATTGTCGGCTTTGGCGGGAGTTTGCCAATGGCGATCAAGTCGGCCTCTGCCTTCTGTGCCTGCGTATACAAATCTGGGAAAGTGTTGACACCAGAATACCGGATATTCATACTGAGGTCTGAGTTGAACGCTCTGAGGAAATAGAATGCTGCTTGCTCAGAGGTTGGCCGAAGGCCATCAGGGACTCTCTGCCAGGTCCGAGCAAATCTGACGTTGAAATCAGGGACCTCCTCCTGTGGATGTCTCTGGATGGTCGTGAACTGGTGGAGCAAGGAGTAAGGGTCCGTCGATTCATTGAACCCTTGTATCAACCTTTCTGCCAACTGGTCCCATGTGGCGATAGTGTCGGGCGACAAGGATCTATACCAGTACAAGAGCTTCCCTCTGAGGGACAAGACTAGCAATCTCACCATAATGTTTTCTTCTGTGATACCGTGGATGGTAGCCAGAGCAGCAACGTCCTGGACATGCTCGTACGCCGTTTTCCCAGTACCATCGTAGGTAGGAATGGCCTTCAGCGCTGCGGCTGGGATAGCGGCTTGTGCTGCCAGATTCAACGGCCCTGAATGGTTCCAGGCCGGGAACAGCCTGGGCGGGTTCGGCGGTTGATTTTGTTGCTGTGCCATATTTGCGTTCGGATTTGGCTGATTAGGAGGCGCAATGTTCGCGTTTGGATTTGGTTGAACAGGAACACCCGAAGCACCTAACTGAACGTTAGGTAGAACCGGAAGACCTTGATGATCTGGAGAGTTCGGAGGATTCCGGGGGTAGCTAGTTGCTGTGCTATCTGAAGCCGGATCTTGTTCAGCAACGACAACTTCTTGCGATGATGCCTCGTTCAACGGAGATATTCGGCCTGACTAGCCTAGGACGTTCTCCGAAGGCGTTGATGTCAAGCTCGTAGTACTCGGTCTCTTCCTCTGCGTTTCTAGCTCTCCATCTCGTACGCATGAAGACGTGATTTTCTTTAGACTGGTCTTCGAGACTTGGAGGTATCCGAGTTTAGCAGAGTCGCCAGATGTTCAGATTTGACAGTACTGAGACGAACATCACTTCCTCAATACTGCTTATGAGGTGGAACGATTGCGTCCCACCGGGCGTGCCAAAAAAACTGTTGGTTACGAATCTGCCACTAGGAAAGGGTTTGGTCTATCTATGCGCCCTAGACCCGCCCAACAGATTGAAAGGCCGGAAGGAAGGGATGCCTTCCGTGCCAATCTCCAGAGAAGGTTGGCTCCTATACTACACTACACTGGGTTTTAGATTAGGGAACTGGAAAGAGATTGGAAAAATGCTGAAAGAAATGTAAATAACTGAAAGAGATGGGAAATGTAGATTGTTCCAAGGGGAAGAACAAGCAACACAATTACTAACTCCTACTTGAACCAACAACAATCAATATTATGAACATAACAGAAACTAAAACTGAACACACACTGATATGTATCCTTCAGCAATTCCAGACTTCGTTCTTAATTCACACACTTAAATCCAGATTGCAGAATTTACTGTATGCAAATGAAGAAACAGAATTAACAGAAATAAGCATAGAAGGCATCATACACAGGAAAAGAGTCCAGAATCAGAACCAGGAGTCTTAATATTGAAGCAAGAAGTCCAAGTACAACAACTCTTTAGCAAAATGTTCCCCCCTATTACATTACATTGAGTGGCCTTTTATAGAAGAATTCCCCCGATTACATTAATGCTCAACCCCCAAAACTGGCGGAGCAGTTGAGATTTGACCCCTGTCAGATGACAGAGGATCCATGAGATACGGCTCACCCGTGTTTAGAGCGGCTCCGGACGATCTCTGCAGTTGGGACGACATGTCTCATTAATGCGGTTGGTGCAGCTTGCCCTTTGGAGCTTTTCTGGGACCTGACAGGGCGTCCTGAAGGGATGGGCTGAGACTTGAATTCGTGCGCCATTGATGCGCCTTAAATGCCCACCTACCCGCTTCTTTATTGTGGTTTGAAGCCAGAAAAACCGGTCGGAGGTAGCTGGAGTTGAGCCCAGGGCTTGAATTTGAAATCTTGCGTGGATTCCGAAGATCGCTCATGTTTGGCCCGAAGCTGAGATTCGCCGCAAAAGGAGAGCGATGCTAAGGTTCGCTGGGTGCTGGAGCGAAGCTGGGGGGGACTTTCATGCCTTAGCCGATTTTTGATATCTCCGAAGCCTGCTGCCGATCACTAAAAATCGCCCTGAAGACGGAGTTCGCCGCGCCTAGGTGCCGAACCTGGGGTTCGCTGCAGAATGGGAGTGATGCTGAGAGTCAATCAGAAATGGAGCGATGCTGGGAGTCGCTGGAGGACTGGTGCGAGGCCGAGAGTCGCTCGGAAATGGAGCGAAGCTGGGAGTCGCTGGTGCTTTAAGGTTTTTTTGTGCTTTAGCTGCGCCTCGCTCTGGAGCCGGAGCGAAGTTGAGGTTCGCTCATTCCTAAGCCCCTTTTCGTCTTCCGTGCTGCGGCTCGCTCGAGAACTAGGGCGATTCCAAGATTTGCCGTGTTTTGAAGCGATATTGCGGGAGGTCTTCTTACTCAACCTTTTCCATGCCTTGGGCTGCAGTTCGCTCCGAGGTCCTCGCTGGCGAAGGGGAGCGAGTCTAAGAATCACTCGGAAATGGAGCGAACTTGAGATGACCCTGCCTTAGAATATTTTAACACCATTCTGCACTTCGTTGGGCATCGCTGTCAATTCGGGCGAACCCGAGGTTCGCTACTCCTGGGGGCGAACCAGAGAACTCCTGTGCCTTAGCCGATTTTTGGGCGAAGCCGGTCTTGGAGGAAAGGAGGAAAGGAGAGAGGATTCAAACACGAAAACAACGCAGCAGTTTCTTCAAAAATTTTACCCCTTAATCAAAATGTGGCAACAGTTCCTTGGATCAAGCCCTCTCTACATGACCCCCTGGTCAGTCAATTTTGACCCACAAGTGGAAGAACCAGAAGAAGTCTCAATTTGGGTAAGACTACCATTTTTACCCCTACATTTATGGAATAAACCGACTCTTGAGATGATAGGT
Source organism: Wollemia nobilis (assembly GCA_028583015.1). NCBI lineage: Eukaryota > Viridiplantae > Streptophyta > Pinopsida > Araucariales > Araucariaceae > Wollemia > Wollemia nobilis. The sequence goes on from JAQPPZ010000989.1 coordinate 5,374,676, forward strand.
AACTCTATTGGCACATTTGTAGACTGGGCTCCTCCAAAGGCCAATAATGCAACTTGTGCTAGGTTGTGTGTTCAAGTCAATCTGAAAAAAAGGCTTCCTGAAAACATAGGTATCAAAGTCTTGGACTGGATCCATACCCAGCCACTGGATTATGAGCACATTCCCTTTAAATGTATTACCTATCATCAATATGGTCATTTCTCAAGGAACTATCCCACTAAGGTACAACAAGAGACAAAGGAGGAAGATCAAGAATTCCAAACAGTAAGAAGAAAACAACAGAGAAGATCTAGAAGTAGAAGGAGGCCTCAACCACAGCCAGAAAGACAAAACAATAATAAGTTCTCTATTTTATCACAAAATGAGGAAGAGGAACATCCAGGGCCATCTAAAAAAGGGGAAGATCCATCAGATCCTGAATCAGAAGACGAAGTGGAGGAAACTCAGGCTACCAAAGAAAACCTTCAAGAAGAGGAGATTGAAGAAATAGAAGAGACTCAGTTAGCAACAACAATGATTCCAAGAGGCACCCCAGCCACCAGATCTTCTACTAGAGGGAGGAAATCTAATCAAGAGGTAAGAACAGAACAAGCAAATATAGAGATTCAAAAGAAAGCACAGACAACCTTAGACTTCAGCAAGGCTAAGAAGCCACTTAAGAAATGAAGGTTCTATCATGGAATGGAAGGGGATTGGGTAGTCCCCTGAAAAAAACTACCTAAGTCAATTAATAGCCCAGCAGAAGCCAATGGTTATCTGCATTCAAGAAACTAAATTGACAGAGCAGTTAGCAAGAATAGAATGGAAAAATATATGGAGATCCTCAGACCTAGAAGCAATAGATTCGTCAAGTGCCTCGGGGGGGCTTCTCCTTGCATGGGATCCACAGGCCCTGATATGTATTAATAAAACAAGACACTCAAATTGGATAGCAACTTCTTTCTCCTCTCCACAGGGACATACTTGGACCATAGTCAATTTTTATGGACCAAATAACTTAGTCTTAAAACAAGAGGCTTGGAAAAGTCTTCAGCACTGGATTCGTCAGGAAAGACCCCCAAATTTAATTATATCAGGGGACTTGAATGTGACTTTAGCCCAATGGGAGAAAAAAGGAGGCATTCCCTCAAAAGACCCTTCTAAGGACCTGGTTATGCAAATTATAACTGAGCAGAAACTTTAGGACATAATCCCAAAAATGGAAAATTTACATGGACAAACAGAAGAGTTGGGGTTAAATTCATTGCAGAAAGATTAGATAGATTCTTGATACAAGAAGATATACTATTCAAGTATCCACTTGTATCAAGTGGCATAATTCAAAGTTCAGTCTCAGATCATAAGCCTATCTATTTGGATACGGGTGATAGTGCTCTTGGAAAAAGGAAGATTCCTTTCAAATACAATCCAGAATGGATGGAGCATGAGGAGTTTGCACCTTTAGTAGAAAGTATCTGGAAGCAGCATGTCTGTGCAAACAGTCCCCAAGAGGTATGGAAAATGAAAATTTCCAATCTCAAGAAAGCCATTAGGGACTAGATTGCCAATAAGACTAAAGTTCAAAATAGGTCAAGCATATTGCTACAATAGATGGAGGAAGCAGAGCAAGAGATAGGTGATCAGCCTCCAACCCCTCAATAGGAAGAGAGAAGACTCCAGTTGAACCGAGAAATGGATCAAGCTTTCAGAGAAGAAGAGGCACATTGGAGACTTCGATCAAGAATGATCTAGCTCAAGAAAGGAGACAGAAACACAAATTACTTTCATCTAAAAACAATGCAGCACTACCAATGAAATACAATCAGAGAAATTCACAAAACTGAAGAAATTTATTCTGATCAGGCAGTCATAAAGGAACTAGCAAGAGATCATTACTCAGCCCTTCTCACAAAGACAATAGTAAATCAGCAGGCTCAGGCCACTCTCCTGAACAACATTCCTCCTTTGTTAAAAAATAGAGACAGAGAAGATCTCTCTTCAACAGTAACCAAAGAAGAGTTGGAAGAAGTTATACGTTCACTGCCCAAGGACAAAGCTCCAAGACCAGATGGCTTCACCAACAATTTTTATCAGCAATTTTATGAAATTATAGGAGATGACCTATTGGCAATGATAGAAGAGACAAGGATAAGAGGTAAGCTATCTAGGGCAATCAACTCCACTTTCTTAGCTTTAATTCCAAAAGAAAAAAATGTAGTTACTTTTGATAGATTCAGACCTATATCTTTGTGCAATTGCTCTTATAAGATAATGACTAAAATAATAGCAAATAGAATTAAAAGGAAGATTAATGATTTGATAGAGCCAGAACAAGGGGGTTTTATTCCAGGGAAACAAATATATGACAACATTATAATGATTCATGAAGCCCTACACTCAAGTGCCAAGTCCAAAAAGAAAAGAATAGCCATTAAACTTGATATGGCTAATGCCTTTGATAGAGTAGACATTGGCTTTTTAACACAGGTGTTAGCCAAATTTGGATTTCCAGCTCAAATGATAGACTGGATAAGAGCTTGCATAGAGGGACCTTGGATAGCCCCTCTAATCAATGGGGAACCTGCTAACTTCTTTAAAGCCACTAGAGGATTAAGGCAAGGGTGTCCTCTCTCCCCTTACCTTTATATCCTTCTAGCTGAAACTTTAGGGAGGACCCTGACCAAATTGAGAAGAAGGAAAGAAATCTTGGGAATTAGAGTAGCTATAGGATATAGAACAATCACTCATGCTCAATTTGTAGATGACACTATTTTACTAGGGGAAGCCACAAAACTGAATGTCAGGTTGATCAAAGAAGTTTTAGATTGCTTCTCTTCAGCCACAGGGGCAGAGATAAACACCCAAAAGAGCAGATTTTACACTATAAATACTTCAACAGCAGAAGATAGAGGTTTCTCTCAGATTTTGGGATTTCACAAAGGTAGTGATACCTTTAACTACCTAGGTGTTCCTATGGGCTTCCATAAAAAAAATAGGAAACTTGGAATGTAATTCTAGAAAAGATGTCAAGGAGAATACAACAGTATAGCAATGGTTGGTTGAGTTTGGCTGGAAGAATTATTTTAATCAAATCAGTATTAGCAAGTCTTCCCATATATCAATTGTTGGTGTATCATGCACCCTTATATATCTTGCAGAAGTTAGATGCAATGTTAAGAACTTTCCTATGGCAAGGGGGAAGGCAATCAGATAGGAAAAAGTTCCATTTGGTCAATTGGGAGACTGTTACCAAGCCAAAGGAGCAAGGAGGCCTAGGAATCAGAAAAACAACAATTGTTAGCAAGGCACTAAGTGCTAAGCTGCTTTGGAATCTGCTCACTCCACCAGACTCTCCATGGAAGCAAATCTTAAAATGCAAATATCTGAACAACTCTAATGGGATCCAACTCATAAAAAGTGTGAAAAGCATAGCAGGCTCCTCCTCAATTTGGAAACATATTATGGAAGCTAAAGATATTATATTAAATCATACCTCTTGGATTCCAGGGGATGGTAAACAAATTAATATATGGGATGATCCAATCTTGGGAGGACCTCCAATCATTAAGAATTATTTCCTAAAAATAAAAGCAGACCTACAACAATTGGGTGTTAACTCTCTTGCAAGCTTAATTGAATGGGTGAGAGATCCACCCCTACCACATCTTGACCAAGACTCATGGAGACAACTGCACATCCAAACTGAAGGGATTAAACTTTCTCCCCAAATTCTAGATCAACTTATATGGGGCTCTATTAGTGGGTCAGGTGTTTACACAGTCAGACAAGGGGTGTTATTACAGCAACAGGGTCAGAAGAACTCAACCATAGCTAAGGTATGGAATTACAAGGTTCCCCCAAACTTCAAGCCTTTCTTTGGTTGGTGCTCCAAAACAATATTCTTACTAGAGACAACCTCATTAAGAGGAATATCATGGGGCCTCATATTTTCCATAGGTGTCTTAAGAACAATGAAACAATATCACATCTATTCTTTCAATGTACAGAAGCAGTTAAAATCTGGATTGAAATAACCCAACAGCTAGGATCAACACTATCAAGAACCTTCAACTCAAAAAATTGCCTAACCAATTGGGGCCAAATGTACAAATGGGGACTGAAGGACAAGCACCTTATCAGGCAGATATGGTATTCAGTGCCAATATTCATCATTTGGCACATATGGAAGGACAAAAATAGGATAATTTTTTATGACAAAAGAACCAATTTTCGAGTGTTAACCAATAGAGTGTTAAGGGAGATAGTCTTGAACACAAAAGCTATATATCATAAACAACAAGACATTAGGAGATTAAGAAAAAGGAGATACAACTGTTACACCAAATGGATCTCCAAAATCTCCTAAATTTTGGGCCACAGGTTAGAACAATCAAACCTCCAGAGATAAAGTTCCCTGCACTTTTCTTTGATGGAGCCTCTAAATCAAACCCAGGTCATGCAGTGGCTGGTGGTGTGATACTAGTGGCACCACACTATGAAATGCTTCAGTTCAAAATCAATTTGGGGAAAACAACCAATAATGTTGCAGAATTGATAGGCTGTGAAATGGGACAAAAATTGGCTCAGGAACAAGGCATTAAACAACTCCATGTGTATGGTGATTCGAGACTATTACGAAACAAGCACGAAGCAAATCGTATTGAAGTTGAGTTTGTATATAAATATATACAATGCTAGGTGGTTGATTAACCACTCAAACGGTTGCATGAACCACCCACTTGGAGAAGCGCTTAGGCGCTTATTTTGCCAAAATGGAATATAAACCTATATGCTAACATCCCCCCTTATTACATTATTGGCAAATACAAAGAGCATTGCGAAACAATTCAAATTTGACACGTGCAAGTGCCTTGGTGAAAATGTCTGCAACTTGCTCATCAATGGGAATGTACTGGAGCTGTATGTGATGTTTTGGAACTTCATCGCGAATGAAATGACATCGAGTGTCGATGTGTTTGGTACGATCATGAAAGATTGGATTCTTGACGAGATTCAAAACACCTTGATTGTCGCAAAACAAATGAAGTGGAAGGTTCTTTGGAAGACCCATGTTTGTAAGAATGCGACTTAACCATATTATCTCGCAGACTGCTCCACTTGTTGCGCGATATTCTGCCTCTATAGATGATAAAGCAACCACCTGCTGCTTCTTACTGTGCCAAGAGACAGGACCAGATCCAAGATGGAAAATGTATCCAGAAGTCGACTTGCGATCATCAATGGATCCGACATAGTTTGAGTCCGTGTATCCCTGTAAATAGAACTTGCTATTCTTCTTGTACTCCAAGCCAAAATCTGTAGTACCACGAACATAATGAAGAACTCTCTTTGCTGCTTTCCAATGACTCACCTTCGGTTCCTACATGAACCTTGAAAGATAACCCACAACAAAACTGAGATCTGGCCTGGTATTTGTCAGATATATGAGACTCCCAATCAGTTGGCGATAGAGAGTACCATCTACCTGTGGTGATTTATCATATCGCGATAGCTTAAGTCCAGGCTCCATTGGAGTTGCCTTAGACTTGTAGTCAGTCATGCGATATTTATCAACCAATGTCTTGGCATACTTCTTTTGTGTTACTTTGATATGATTCTTTTTTGAGTTACTTCCAAACCAAGACAATAGTGAAGAAGTCCTAGATCTGTCATTTCAAAAGATTGTTTCAAATCATCTTTTACTACATCAATCATACTCTCTGAACTCCCTGTTATGATCAGATCATCTACATATAGCACCAAAATCACTATGTCAGAACCATTGTTCTTGATATAGAGATTTGCATCTGAAGGACTTCTTTTGAATCCATGCTGCACTAGGTGACTATCTATTTTGATGTACCAAGCTCGTGGAGCTTGTTTTAGCCCATACAAGGATTTGATCAACTTGCAAACTTTCTGTTCTTGCCCTTCAACGACAAATCCTTCTGGTTGGGTCATGTACACTTCTTCTTGTAGGTCACCATTCAAGAAAGCACTTTTTACATCCATCTGATGTAACTTCCACCCAAACTGAGCTGCCATGGCACAAAGTACTCGAATGGTAGTCATTTTTGCAATAGGGGCAAAAGTCTCTTCATAATCTATGCCTTCTTTCTGAGCATAGCCCTTTGCAACAAGACGGGCCTTATGCTTATCAATAGTACCATCTGCCTTATACTTCACTTTGAACACCCATTTGCAGCCAATGGGCTTCTTTCCTGAAGGCAGATTTACTAGCTTCCATGTATGATTTTTCATGAGAGATGTATGTTCTGCTTCCATAGCAGCCTTCCACTGAGGCTCACTAAGTGCATCCTGAACTGTTGTGGGTTCATTTTCATCCAATGCTGTCATATAAACCCTCTCATCATCCATATCTGTTTCTCTGTCTTCCTCTGCATCTATAGATAGTTCATCAAATTGTTGGCAAAGCTCGTCAACCTCTGAAGTTGATGCCTCTGCTCTCATCTGCTGAGTCATACTGCGAGTACAAGGTCGATCTAGAGTTAGATCTGGAAGTGATGTCAACTTTGAATCTCTCAATGTACTAGTATACCATTTTGGAATCTTGTTCTGTGGGGGTGGAACCTCTTTCTTAGGCTCATCTTCCTCAAGGTATACAACTGTAGAAGTGTTATCTGATGTGAAAGCTTCATCAAACACCACATCTCGACTTATGTGTGTTTTCTTGGTCATAGGATCTATCAATCGATATCCCTTTGAATGCTCATCATAACCAAGAAAGATACATTTCAGGGTTTTCTCATCTAACTTCTTCCTCTTCTGTTTTGGTATGTGCATGAATGCCTTACATCCAAAAACTCTTAGATGAGAAATGGAGGGTTTCTTACCACTCCATGCTTCTTGTGGAGTCTTGCCTTGTAGAGCTCTTGTGGGTGCCCTATTCAGGAGGTACGATGTTGTATTCACTACTTCTGCCCAATACTCTTGCTCAAGATGTGCCCCCTTAAGCATACATCGAACCATTTCCACAATGGAACGATTTCTCCTTTCAGCAACTCCATTTTGCTGTGGAGTATAGGCATTTGTCAGTTGTCTCTTAATCCCATGTTCACTCAGAAATGATGAAAATTCCTTGGAGGTATATTCCCCCCTCGATCTGAGCGGGAGGGTTTTGATGGAACATCCTGACTCCTTCTCAACAAGCTTCTTGAACTGCTGAAAGTACAAAAATGCCTCTGACTTCAATTGAAGAAAGAAAACCCACATCTTTCGTGAGTAATCATCAACAAACAATTGAAAATACCTCTTTCCACCATAGCTGGTTGGCATAGGACCGCACAGATCGGTGTGTACCAACTCCAAAGGTTTCTTAGCTCTTGAAGAGCTAACCTCAAACGGTACCCGGTGTTGCTTCCCTGCTAAGCAATCCGAGCAGACTGGCAATGTGGATGAAAGGTTGGGAAGACCTCTCACCATTTCATATTTGCTCAACTCGAGCAAATATCCTAAACTTAGATGCCCATATCTCTTATGCCAAAGAGAAGTAGCCTCCTTTGTAGTTGCTGCCATGGCAACATGAGGCGTTGAAACGACATCTAAAATGAACAAGCCATGCTTGTATGATCTTGTTTCTATATGCTTTCCCTTTCTGGTGATGAAACATCTCTTTTTGCCCTCCTCAACACGAAAAACAACATTCATGTCTCTATCCAAGATCTGAGGGACTGACAACAAATTGTTGGCCAATCCAGGAACATAGAGAACCTTCTCAATCTGACATTTGCCATCTGGAAGAGTGACGGAAACATCTCCTTCACCCTGGACTTGGTAGGTCTGATTGTCAGCAATTGTCACTGGCTTACCTTCCTTTTCCTCAAATGTCTCAAACCACGATCTATCTCCAGTCATGTGTTTACTGGCACCTGAATCAATATACCACACTGCATCTTTCTGCTGGGATGAAGTGTGAGTCATGAGCACCTTGTGTGCTCGCTCAAAATCTGAGTCTGAGTTTGATTCGGCATAAGCAACATTCCCTTTGGGTTGCTTATTCTTCTTTTGTGGTTTGTATTTCCCTTTACCCTTCTTCTTGTGATCTTGGTCATTCTGTTGTTTGTTCTTAAACCAACACCTGTTGGTGTCATGGTTATTCATATCACAAATCTTGCAATATTGTTTGTCTTTCTGCTGATGTTGTTTCCCTTTTCCTTTTGATGAAGATCCTCCCTTTTGAAAATTACCTTGTTTCTTACCCCCTTGTTTGGTGTAGAGGGCATTATCTGGCACTTCATCTTTTTGAAACTGATTTGCCTCCTCAATTTGAAGCAAATTCACCAATTCCACAAATGAAACTTGTCTACCAGATACATTAAGAGAGGTGATCAACACTTTATAGGATTCTGGCAAAGCTCTCAAGATGACTGAGGTCAAGAGAGTATCTGCCACTGTCTCTCCCATAGCATTCAATTTGGCTTTCAATTCCGCCACTCTGCATAGGAATAGGTCAACTGTCTCACTAGATTTCATACTGAGTGTATGTAGTTGAGTTTGAAGGTTTAGAATAGTGGACTGATTCTTACCTTCATAAATGGTAATCAAAGCATCCCAAGCTTCCTTACTAGTTTTGGCATCACAGATATGAGGTTGGACCTCATCTGTAGTAGCAAGCAGAATAAACATGAGATATCTTTTATCCTTCTTATCAAAAGCTTCTTGATCTGCCCCTGTTGTTGTAGGACGTTTTGTAGTGCCAGTCACTACATCCCACAAATCTTCCACTTGAAGGATAGCACGCATCTTTGTCTTCCATGGTGCAAAGTTAGAACCTTTCAGCAACTGTGAATCTGAGAGATATTTGTGAACAGTGGCCATTGTGAAGGTTCCTTATAACACCAAATGGTCCCCCTTTCTTTATACCTACCAGGCCTTTATACCAAACTTCTCTATATATACCCGCCCTTACGTGAGGGAGACTATAAGTATATAAGAGTAGAACGATACGTGGAACATAGGCGGTACTAAAAGGGAATCATTTTGTTTATGACACCTGTTGTCACATTTTGCACGGGGTGCAATGTTTTCAATTTTGTAACAGTGCTGCTCTTCTTTTTCCCTCTTCCTCTATTTTGCTTTCTTCTGCTCTCCCTTCCTCTTTCTTTCCCACATTTTCTTTCTTCCCCCCTTTCTTCGAGCCCCTCAGTTAAATTTTAAAATTTCCAGCAAGTTACCTGAAAAATGGCTAACTGTTGGTGCGAAGTTCGCACTTCGCCCGCTTTTGGTGCGAGTGCGTACTTCGCCCGATTTTGGTGCGAAGTCCGACTTCGCCCTCTTCTCGGGCGCACCTTGTAACTGGCAAGGTTGGCAGGCTGACACAAAAGTGATTAATGTTGGAGCAAAGTCCGTACGGCGGCAGATACCAGTTTTCACCTGTGCGCAATCCGACTTCGCAGCGAAGTCGGAGTGCGCCCTTGACAGGTGCGCGATAGGGGAACAACTCGGAAATACTCCTAAGGCATGGAGGCCTTCCCGATCGCGCTGTTTTCTGCCCGCGCAACCCGAGACACTCCGATCCCAAGCGAAGTTGGACAAACTGCCTTTCAAGGCCGACACGTGTCAAACAACACCATCCATCATCTGACAAGTGTCCAGCTTCGGGATTTGAGCCAAGACGTGCCAAGCAAAAGGACAAGCATGGGTTGCATTACCTGTGCCAGTGACCTCATTTAAAGCCGATTGGAGGTTCTACCTGCTCCAGCTACCCGCATACCTGCCGAGAAGAAGTTCTGCCCAAAACACCGCCACGTAGCTGTCCAGCTTCCAGGAAGACCATGCTGCGGGTACAGTCTAGTCCGACAAAAGGTCAGCATTTGCAGCTCCTTCGCCGCTTTTGTCAGCTTATGTTTGATCTGGGACTTTGTGCCCATTAATGTAACGGGAGGGACTCGGGCTATAAAAACCCACCATGAATTCATTGTAAAGAGTGGAAGGGGAATGTCTGTTAGGGAACTAATGTAACCGTGCTTCTGCTTATAAATATAATTTGTATGCCTGGTTCTGTTCTGCTGCTTTTATTTCTTTACGCTTTATGCTTTACGCTTCCTTGTGTCATGGCTCGTTGATTCGTTTCAGCATTTGATGATCAGGCGCCTTTAGCATTGTTTGTGCCATAATCAAACACTTTTGTACTTCATAGACTAGATGTGGTAGCAGTTCCATCAGTTGTGTGTTACGTTGTTGTCCGTAGTGGTGATTGATGCGTTGCCGTGCTGTTAGTTCTCCTTGTAGGGAGAATGTTTGCTAGGGGACCATTGTAGCTGTGCGGTTAAAATCTCTGCATGACACATATACCTGGCTCTGATATCTCTAGGGTGCTTTCTACTTATGTTAGTGTCCGTAGTGGTGATTGATGCGTTGCCGTGCTGTTAGTTCTCCTTGTAGGGAGAATGTTTGCTAGGGGAGAATGTTTGCTAGGTTCTCCTTGTAGCTGTGCGTACACTGCTTAGGTATCGGAAGTACACAGATTTTGCAGTTCTCAGTCATGCTTTGTATTTATAATGCAGTAAGTATTGGTGATTGCTGGTTGCCGTACTGTTAGTTCCCCCCCACCAACTCCAAGTATATTTGTATATTCTTTCTGTTTATTTATCTCTTTCCTGCACTCTTAGCTTGAACATAACCCCCCCAAAAGGAGCCGGCCTTCTCCGGAGATTGGCACGGAAGGCATCTCTTCCTTCCGGCCTTTCATGCTGGTGGGCGAATCTGGGCGCATTAACCCAAAATCCTTTCCTCATGGCAGATTCGTAATCAACAGTTTCTCTGGCATGCCCGGTGGGACGCGGGTCCCACATTTGACGAGAGATTTTTTGATCAATCTCCACCTGGCGCTGACAGTGGTTTCTGAGCACTCGGTGAGACAAGGAAGTTTCTCACCCCCGACAGAATTGAAGCACCGGTGTTCGCTTCATTGCTGTTCCAAATCTGAACACCTGGCGACTCTGCACGAACAAATCTTCTGAGTCCGAAAGACCGGTCCCAGCACCTTCATGCACACAAGAAGGTGGCAAGCAAGGGATCCTAGAAGCCCGCCTGACTTTTACGAACTGGACATCAACGCTCGAGGCGAAGTTCCCAGGCTGGCTGATCCGCGAGCTCGTGTCGACGAAGCCGAGGCTGAAATCCAAGAAGAAGCCGAAGCTGAAGTCGGCGGAGCTGAGTACGAAATAGAAGAGGCAGAGGAAGAAGAAGATCCTGCATCCTCGAAAAGTACCGACACTGAGTACACAACCGATGGCGGAGAAGAAGAAGAAATGGCTGCTCAACAGCAGAATGACGATGACCTCTTCCCGGCGGTGGACTCTACGGGGCCCTTGGCCCTGGTCGGACAGCAAGCTGTGCCCCCTGCTGCTTTAAAGTCTATTCCCACATACGACGGCTACGGTAAGACGGCGTAGGAGCACATCTAGGACATCCTTGCCCTGGCCGCATTACATACCATTACTGATGAGAGTGTGAAGACCCGTCTACTGGCCCTTTCCCTGAGGAGAAAGCTTCTCTACTGGTGGAGATCGCTGCCAGAGGGATCCATCACAGGGTGGCCCCAGCCTGCCGTAAGGCTCGTGAAAGGATGCAACGAGTCTGCTGACCCTACTTCTTTGCTGCATCAGTTCCAAGCTATCCAGAGACATCCTCAAGAGGAGGTGTCCGATTTTAACATCAGCTTTGCGAGATCCTGGAAACGGGTACCTCACGAACTTCGACCTTCAGCCGGCCTGGCTGCTCACTACTATCTGAGATCCTTCAACTCAGACATATGCCTGCTGCTGAAGAATGCCCGAATTGACGAGTTTCCTGCGCTGTACGAGGCTGCCTAGCAAGCTGAAGCTGACATTATTTCCATCGGCAGACTCCCGTCCAGGGTGCAGGAACCCATTCATCCCGACTTCCCTAGATCTCAGTATCCTCCTGCTTCTGGCGGTGCGCCGTCCACATCAGGGCAGCAACCCTAGCAGCAGTGGAACCCAGCGCCGTTCGTAACTCCTTATGGCCCACCTCAATTGCATTACCCTCACCCGCCTCCTCTTGCTCCGCATTTTCCTGCGCTTCCTGCTTCCCCGCAGTACGCACCTTATTCTAACCCTCCTCCATTAGCCGCATTGCCTCCACCGGCACAGTTGCCGCCTCCTGACAGTAGCATTCAGAACATGATTCTCCAAGAGGTGCGGGCTTTGGCCTCGGGATATCATGCCATGTCCAATGACATGACCGCTCTGAAGAAGAAGCAGGCCCAGATGGACCTTGCTCCTAGGAGGCCATATGCACCACCCGCGCTGACGAAAGACAAAGCCCCAGAACACCAGCCGCAAAGGCGTCCGCCTCCGAGAAATGCTGCTATAGAAGACCCGCCTGGTCCTCCCGACCAGGTTAACTGGTGCACTACGTGCAATGACCCGCATTCGGAGGAAGACTGCACTTTGCACCAGCACTACATCCAGACCTTGGCCGGCAGCGCCATAGAGGACGATGAACTGTACATGATCCTGGACGGCGAAGCCAACTTTGCCCTCCCAGAAGAGAATCTAGTGCCGCCCGCCAAGGAAGAAAAGAAAACCGCAGATGCGGCCAAGCCTTTGCAAGTCTACGCAAGAAGAGAAAAGCCGCAGCCCGATGGGCTGCCATTGTACAAGCGGCTGTGGCCCTACACAGCCGAGGAGAAGGCATCCAAAGATAAAGCTCTAGCCAAGCCTTCTCCGGCAAAGGCTGCCTCTGTTCCAGCCAAACCTCCAGCAAAGGCCCCAACTCCGGCTAAAGCTCCCGTACCTCAGCCTCCAACTGAAACCAAAGAACAAGCCCAGGAGAAGCTGAAGTACCCGTCTCTGACCAAGAGACAGCGAGTTGAGGCTACCCAGCAGTACCGGACGAAGTACGAGCCGACAAAACAAGCGAAGGAGCTAGTACCTCGGGCTACAGCATTGTAGACGAGTTGAAAAGAACACTCGCTAGAATCAGCATGTACGATGCTCTTCTCGCTCCCGTGCCAGTGGATCCGCTACAAGAATCACCGAAGAACATGAAGAGCGGCAAGCGGATACAGCCCGCTGTCCCGGTTCAACCTTTGATGAGCCTCGACCACCGGGAAGAACAGTACCACCACCCTTTTATCTCGTCTTTACGGATGCAAGGGCACATAGTTCACAATCGCATGGTGGATTCTGGTGCTTCCTCGACCGTGATGCCGAAGGCTCGTCTCGCGACGAGATCGGGATGGAATACACACGGAGCAGCCAAGGCGTGTCGCAATTAGACGACACCCCGTCAAGACAGCTTGGTGTCATAAAGGACATCCCTATCCGACCGCACAAGGCTCTCGACGTCGTGGTCATTCAAGAGGTCGTGGTTGTTGACCTGGAACCTTACTTCAGCATGTGTCTCTCTCGGGAGTTCACTGTGAAGTTGGGCGGGTACTGTCTCTAGACTACTCACACATGGAAGTGCCCTTCAAAGGAAGGAGACTGAAAATTTTCAATGAGAAGCCTTCCACCTTCCTAGTAGAGAAGATACCCGGAGGAGAGTTGGACTGCATGGTCCAGTTGTCAGAGGAAGAGCTGGTGACAGTGGAGCTGACTGAGCAAGCCTTCGAAGTGCTACAGCTTGAAGATGAGTTCTCGTTGCGGGACTTCAATGCCGTAATTGGGACAGAGCAGGGCTGTTACTCCATTGTACAGCCCGAAAGGCTTGTCATGTCAGCTGCGAAAGAAGTAGGACCTGCACCTGAGAAGCTGTGGAAGCTTTTCTTTGACGGCGTGCGATGCAAAAATGGCGCCGGTGCAGGGGTGCTGCTGGTTTCTCCAACTGGAATCTAGAAGGACTATACCTACAGGTTGGCCTGGAGCTGCACTAACAACTCGGCGGAATATGAAGCCCTATGCTTTGGTTTGCGAAATGCGGAGAGGCTCGGAATCAAACACCTGCAGATTTTCGGGGATTTAGAGCTGGTGTGTCACCAAGTCACGGAGAAGTGCGCATCCAAACAACACTATCTTAGAGCGTACCGCAACCGGGTGTGGGACCTGATGGAGTCATTCGACTCATTGAATGTCAAGGCAATATCGCGTGAGAAAAACAAGCACGCTGATCTTCTAGTGTCTGTTGGAGCCAGGTACGTTCCGGCTGATGACGTCGTCCAGAAACCGAAGCCGGTTCGCACTATTTACAGGCCTTCTGTGCCTGATAAGGACACCCACTGGCAGGTGTTCAGTTGTGACGAGGAGATCGTCATATTCCTGGTTAACGAAGTGTGTGTAATCGAAGGTAGAGACCCTGATGACGAGCAATATGAGGGGTTGATACAGTTAAGGAATAATCATGTCCCAAAAGGACTGATTACATTAGAGAGTCTCTTTGATCAGAATGACAGAGCAATATCTCACAGGATCAAAGTAGACCCGAGGCAGTATGCTGACTTGGAACTTGAACCTGGTAAAACTATCAAGGTCGGAAAAGACTGCACGTCGGAGGAACTTGAGCAGATCAGATCACTGTGCCAGGAGTTCCCCGACATCGTGGCCTGGTGCTACGAGGATTTGAAGGGGTATGACAGAATTGTCATCCAGCATACCATTGAGCTAGAGGATGGCGCCAAGCCATTCCGATAGAAGCAGAGGGCCGTGAATCCGAAGATTGAGGCCATGATGAAAGCCGAGCTCTTGAAGATGCTGGAGGCCAAGATCATCTACCCCATCAAACATTCATCTTGGGTCGCGAATTTGGTGCCCGTGAGGAAAAAGAATGGCGACATTCGTCTCTGTGTCGACTTCAGAAACCTAAATCAGGCTTCCCTTAGGGACCACTATCCGCTTCCCCAAATCGACCAGATTCTACATATCGTTGGTGGAGCCCAGAGATTTTCACTTTTAGATGGATTTTTTGGCTACAACCGGATTTGGGTCAAATACGAGGACCAGCATAAGACGGCGTTTACCACCAAGTGGGGGACGTTCGCCTATCAACGCATGCCGTTTGGCTTATCCAATGCTGGTGCCACGTTCCAAAGGGCCATGGACCTGGCCTTCCGAGAGCTGCTCAATAAGATTATTGTCATCTACCTTGATGACATGACTGTTTTCTCTCACCAACGAGGGGATCATGTTTCACACCTACGGCAAATATTTGAGAGGTGTCGAGAGTTCGGCATTTCTATAAACCCGAAGAAGTCTGGTCTTCGCGGTAAAGGAAGGAAAGCCGTCGGGACATGTCATCTCCGAGGAAGGCCTCGCCATTGACCCCCGACAGCAGCGTAAGCCCCTCGCTTCGCTTGCCGCCCCCATTGATAAAAAGGGTTGCGGTCCTTCTTCGGTCGGATTAACTTCGTGCGGAAGTTCATTCCGGACTTCACGCACAGGTGATCAAGCCTATGGCCGAACTGCTGAAAAAAGATACAAATTACGAATGGACTGATGAGAGAGAGCAAGCCTTCGAGGAAATCAAGGCTAGAATTGCGCAAGCTCCGGTGTTGACAAACCCGGACTACTCTAGGGACTTCATCCTGTATGCAGTGGGAGAACCCGAAAGTTACGCTGCAGTCCTGACTCAGAAGGGAGACGATGGTGAGGAGCGCCCCATAGCATTCCTGAGCCAAGTGATTCTATCGCATGAAGAAAAGTACAATTTTATAGAGCGGCAGGTTCATGCTGTTATGAAATCCCTCTGAAAGTTCAGGCATTTTGTCTCCCAGAGCAAAACGACTGTCTTTGTGATTCACCCGGACGTTCGAAGCTTCATCTTACAAGGAGAACCGGGTCACAAGAGAGCGGGATGGATAGCAAAAATCCAGGAGTTCGACATCGAAGTGCGGCCCACCAAGCTTATCAGGGGCCCGAAGCGCTGTAGCCGGCATCTTCGCCTGTAAGTGGGAGGACACAGCGACACGCATCTACCTAGCCAACTCCTTATTGGAGGGGAGTGATTGGACAGATGAACTGGTGAGATTTTTCTGCACCGGAAGATGTCCCGATCACCTGAACGCCTCACAACGAAGGAGATTTCGGCTAGGTGCACTTAAGTACACTCTTCGCCCCGAGGGGCTTTACTTCAAAAACATCGACGGCATCCTGTTGCGGTGCGTCAGAAAATCAGACCAGCCTAGGGTCCTCGGAGATTTTCATTCCGGGATGCCTGGGGGTCACCATTCTTCAAGGCCAACGGCCTTAAAAATAATCGTAGCTGGGTACTATTGGCCCACTCTATTTGCGCACGCTCATGCGGTCCGCTCTAAATGTGATCAATGCCGGAGGTTTGTTGGTAGGAACGGAAAAGCACCCCCTGCCCCTTCAACCGATTCAAAGCCGAGACTCCGTTCCAAAGAATGGGGTCTAGACTTCATTGGGGTGATTTCGCCTAATTCCTCTCGCCGGACACAAGTTTATTCTTATAGCTACCGATTATTTCACACGGTGGGCAGAGGCAATCCCGACCAAGAACGCGGACCAAGAAACGGTCATCGAGTTCATTGAGAGCCTGATTACCCGCTTCGGGGTTCCAGAGTCAATTGTGACGGACAATGGTCCGGGATTCGCAGGCGCTGTACTCACGGAGTACACTGGCGGACTTGGCATCTATCACAAGATGTCTTCTAATTACTACCCGCAGGGGAATGGCCTTGCCGAGTCTACTAACAAGAACCTCCTGAAGATCATCCGGAGGACCATTGACAGAAACAAGCGGACTTGGCATCTACTCCTGAACCGGGCGCTGTGGGCGGACAAAGTTGCGTTCAAGAAATCCATCAGAACGTCCCCCTATGCGCTTGTCTATGGCAAAGAAGCTGTCATGCCATCACACATTGAAATCCCTGCCCTATGGATGTTGGACGAAGACAGGAGTAGCGGAGACCCGGTGGACGACAGACTGTGCCAACTCCTGCAGTTGGAAGAAGACAGAGAAATTGCATGCCAGGCCTTCACCGATCATATTACAGCTACTCAAGGCTGGTTTGCAAAAGGCACCACTGCCCGAGTTTTCGAAATCGGGGACCTGGTGCTGAAGTGGGACTCATATAAAGC
Organism: Wollemia nobilis; assembly: GCA_028583015.1. Classification (NCBI taxonomy): domain Eukaryota; kingdom Viridiplantae; phylum Streptophyta; class Pinopsida; order Araucariales; family Araucariaceae; genus Wollemia; species Wollemia nobilis. The sequence continues at coordinate 5,391,679 of JAQPPZ010000989.1, forward strand.
AAAGCCGGGTAATCACGGGAAGTTTGATGCCCTCTGGGAGGGCCCTTATCAGATTGCCCGGGTGAACCAGTTTAATGCCTATGTACTTCGGGATATGGAGGGTCAGCTCCTGCCTATCCCTGTTAACGGGTTCCACTTAAAAATTTACCGCTGCTGAAGGTGCCCGAGTGGCCCTTCTTTGTAAAAATTTCCCTTATGCATTTTCGTTTCCCAGCATGTACAGTTTCCAGCTTTCAGCTTTTAATTGTTATTTTTTATTTTTTGAGCTTAAACTGCGGCATGGGAGAGAAAGACAGACTTCGCAGCGAAGTCTGTCGTCGCCCCTCAGGAGGGGCGAAGTTCGGGCTGCGTGAACGAAGGAGAAAGCAAAGAAAAAAGCAAAAAAATGTCTAAGTGTTGGCCGAAGCCCGACTTCGCAGCGAAGTCGGGCTGCGTGCCAGCCGAAGTGCGAAGCTTGAACGAAGAGAAGACTGCAAAGCACAAAGGAGAACGGACTGCGCCCAACTTTCGGCGAAGTCCGACTTCGCACGCGAAGTCCGACTTCGGCCGGCTTGCGTGCGAAGTTCGAATCGCGACAACCTCCGCGCAGTGCAAACTTCGCGCGAGTCGCACTTCGCCCGAACTCGGGCGAAGTCCGAACCCGCTTCAATGTTCACGCTGCGCAGCTCGTACTGATCGGTCTAAGGGAGCAAAAAATACTAAGTGTTCGCCTCCTCCGAAGGTTGCAAAGGAACCAGACTGCGCTCAATCCTTGGGCGCGGCGAGAAAAAAGAAAAGGCAGGAACAGTCTCAATGCGCACTTCGCGCGAAGTTCAAACTTCGCCCGAAATTCGGGCGAAGTCCGACTTCGTCGGCGAAGTCGGATCGCGCCCAACTTCGGGCGAAGTCCGACTGCGCCTCGTTTTCTGGGCCAGTTTGGGCAATGGTTTAAAAAATAAATAAATAAATAAAAATTCAAAAGGTTCCAAGCTGGGCCCAAGGCGCATTGTGACCGTTTCAGAATGGGTTTCCGCACCAAGGGTTCTTTCTTGAGCAGTGTGCCCAGATTGCGGCAGTGACGTCAGCCATGGCGCAGCGTCCAAGATAAAGTTAATGATTGCACAGTCCTCAAGGAAAAGTGCAATAAAAAAAACATGGCACGTCTGCCGGGGTACCTTTTTCCAAGCATTCTCCTGCGCAGTCACCCAAGAAACTTAACTCCAGCCGAACTACCCCCTCCTGCGTGGCATTAATGACGCTGTCGTTGTCTAGAAAAGGGGGTCAGATGCATTCAAACATGCCAGACTGCGCAGATTATTCCTTGAGCTGTGCAGATTATTCCTGTGACAGCGAAATCTTCTGCAGACGCCCTGAACTCGTAATTATTGCTGATTCGGAGAGATGGACAGAGGAAAGATGCCAATGTCAGTGCAATCCAGCGAAAGTAGCGAGCACAAGGATTTACCACGGCCGGGTGTTTTTAGAAGTGAAACACCGCCAGAGCCAAAGTCAAAGTCGCGGCCTAAAAAGTACAGCGTGGGCAAGCCCCACCACCTCCAGTAAATTACTTGGTGGGATACGTGGACGGATCGTTCTCTATGAGCCTGACTAAGCTGCGGACAAATGTGGAGAGCTGGGCAGACAAGGTTTCGCCCTCTCACCATTTCGGAGCGGCGTATAAGTCCAACCTTTTCAGATTCTTGTGCCCTCCTGTCCATCAATGCCCGGAACTGGTAGACCTGATTGTAAGACACTACAGACCAGTTACCTGGCAGATTTGCAGCTGCAGTGGTAAACCCTTGTTCGCGCTATGCAGGGAGAATGTCCAGCCAGCTTTCGCCCCAGGGTTGGAGTATGACTCCAGCACCATTGTCAGAAAGATAAATCTGGGCGAGCAAGCGGGACGTTTCACGCAAACAAAAAGGATGAGGGATTTCCTCAATTCAGAGCTGAACGCCCCTCTTGCAGCAGGACAGTGGCCAACCGGCCCCATGCCCTTGACGAGGTTTCAGAGCAAATATTTGTACACCATTTTGGCATGGATTCTCGGCTGCGACTCCGATGAGCTGGTACAGCCGTACCAGCTAGCGCTGGCAGAATGTCTCCTGTGCGGAGAATCCTACGAACCGGCAGCGCAGAAAAGTGGAAAGCGTCCCATCTTTTTCGACTGGGCAGACTGGTTGGCCTACGCCATCCACTCCAGCCTAGTCAAGATCCAGAAGCAATCCACCGATTTCGTTTCGTCGTTCTAGCCCGGCTTTGTTTGTACCATTTGCACTCCCTGATGCCGATCCCGAACCTGAAGAAGGTCAACGAGAAGGAAGAGCCACAACCCGTCTATAACTGGACGGATGACCTATACCGGAAAGGGTCTTGTTGTCACATTTTGCACGGGGTGCAATGTCTTCAGTGTTGTAACAGTGCTGCTCTTCTTTTTCCCTCTTCCCCTATTTTCCTTCCTTCTCCTCTCCCTTTCCTTTTCTTTCCCGCATTCTCTTTCTTTCCCCCTTTCTTGGAGTCCCCAGTTGATTTTTCAACTTTCCAACAAGTTACCTGAAAATGGCCAAGTGTTGGTGCGAAGTTCGCACTTCGCCCGCCTGGGTGCGAAGTTCGCACTTCGCCCGCTTTGGTGCGAAGTGCGCACTTCGCCCGCTTTGGTGCGAAGTCGCACTTCGCCGCTTTGGTGCGAAGTCCGACTTCGCCCCACTTTCCGGGCGCACCTTGCAACCGCGCAGATTGACAGCCGGGCAGTGCCGACGTAAGATGATAAAAGGCCGGAGCAGAGTCCGTACGGCGGCGCACACCCGCTTCCACCCATGCGCAGCCCGACTTCGCAAGTGAAGCCGGAGTGCGCCCTTGACAAAGTGCGAGAGGGGAACAAACCCGTAATTTGACCAAGGCATGAAGGCCTTCCCGATCGCACTGTTTTCTGCCCGCGCAACCCGAGATGCTCTGATCCCAAGCGAAGTTGGACGGATTGCCTTCCAAGGCAGACACGTGTCACACAAAGATCATCCATCATCTGACAAGTGTCCAGCTTCGGGATTAGAGCCGAAACGTGCCGAGCAAAAGGACAAGCATGGGCTCGCACCGCCACGCCGCAGCCTCATTCAAAGCTGATCTGAGGTTTCACCTGCTCCAGCTACCCGCATCACCGCCAGAAGAAGATTCTGCCCAACACACCGCCATGTAGCTGTCCAGCTTCCAGGAGGACCATGCTGCGGGTACAGTCCGGTCCGACAAAAGGTCAGCATTTGCGCCTCTTTCGCCGCTTTTGTCGCCTTTATGTTTGACTGGGACTTTGTACCCATTAATGTAACGGGAGGGACTCGGGCTATAAAAGCCCACCGTGAATTCATTGTAAAGGGTGGAAGGGGAATGTCTGTTAGGGAACCACTGTGCCCATTGTAACCGTGCTTTTGCTTATAAATATAATCGTATGCTTGGTTCCGTTCTCGCCGCTTCTGTTTTTTATGCTGCCTTTCTTTATATTCATGCCTTAGGCTAACCTGTGTCATGGCTCGTTGATTCATTTCAGCATTTGATGATCAGGTGCCTCTAGCATTGCTTGTTTAAAGCACCCCTTGTACTTCATGAATTAAAAGGATACATAGAATAGCTGTAGTAGCAGTTCCATCGCTTGTGTGTTTTGTTGCCTGGTCCGTATCCTGTGATTGGTGCGCCGCCGCATCGTTAGTTCCTTGTAGGGAATGTCCGTTAGGGGGCCATTGAAGCCGTGCGGTTAAATTCTCTACATAAACACATATACCCGGCTCTGATATCTCTATGATTGCTTTCTACCCATGTTAGTGTCCGTAGGTGGTGATTGACGTGTTGCCGCATCGTTAGTTCCTTGTAGGGAATGTCTGTTAGGGAGCCGTTGTAGCCGTGCGTACACTGCTTGGGTATCGGAAGTATACGTTAGATTTTGCAGTTCTTTGTCATGCTTTGTGTTTATATGCGATGAGTAGCGGTGATTGGTGTGTTCCCGCATCGTTAGTTCCCCCCACCAACCTTTGAATATATTTGTAAATCTCTTTCTGTACATTTATTTCTTTCCTGTACTCTTAGCTTAAATCGAAACCCCCCCAAAAGGAGCCGGCCTTCTCCGGAGATTGGCTCGGAAGGCATCTCTTCCTTCCGGCCTTTCATGCTGGTGGGCGAATCTGGGCGCATTAACCCAAATCCTTTCCTCATGGCAGATTCGTAACCAACAGTTTCTCTGGCACGCCCGGTGGGACCCTGGTCCCACATTTGAAGAGAGATTTTCTGATCAGTCTCCACCTGGCGCTGACAGTTCCGAGCTCTCGGTGAGACAAGGAAGTTTCTCACCCCCGACAGAATTGAAGCACCGGTGTTCGCTTCATTGCTGTTCCAAATCGGAACACCTGGCGACTCTGCACGAACAAATCCTCTGAGTCTAGAAGACCGGTCCCAGCACCTTCATGCACACGAGAAGGTGGCAAGCAAGGGATCCGAGAAGCCCGCCTGAGTTCTACGAACTGGATATCAACGCTCGAGGCGAGATCCCCAGGCTGGCTGATCCGCGAGCTCGTTTCGACGAAGCCGAGGCTGAGATACAAGAAGAAGCCGAAGCCGAAGTCGGAGGAGCTGAGTACGAAATAGAAGAGGCCGAGGAAGAAGAAGATCCTGCATCCTCGGAAAGTACCGACACTGAGTACACAACCGACGGCGGAGAAGAAGAAGAAGAAGAAGAAATGGCTGCTCAACAGCCGAATGATGATGATCTCTTCCCGGCTGTGGACTCTACGGGGCCCTTGGCCCTGGTCGGACAGCAAGCTGTGCCCCCTGCTGCTTTAAAGTCTATTCCCACGTACGACGGCTACGGTAAGACGGCGTACGAACACATCCAGGACATCCTTGCCCTGGCCGCATTGCATACTATCACCGATGAAAGTGTGAAGACCCGTCTGCGGGCCCTTTCCCTGAGGGGAAAGCTTCTCTACTGGTGGAGATCACTGCGCGAGGGATCCATCACGGTGGTGGCCCTGACTTGCCGTAAGGCTCGTAAAAGGATGCAACGAGTCTGCTGACCCTACTTCTCTACTGCATCAGGTCCAAGCTATCCAGAGACATCCTCAAGAGGAGGTGTCTGATTTTAACATTAGGTTTGCGAGATCCTGGAAACGGGTACCTCGCGAACTTCGGCCTTCAGCCGGCATGGCTGCTCACTACTATCTGAGATCCTTCAACTCAGACATATGCCTCCTGCTGAAGATCGCCAGAATTGATGAGTTCCCTGCGCTGTACGAGGCTGCCCAGCAAGCCGAAGCTGACATTATCTCCATCGGCAGGCTTCCGTCCAGAGTGCAGGAGCCCATCCATCCCGACTTCCCTGCATCTCGCATCCTTCCGCTCTGGTGGTTCGCCGTCCACATCAGGACAGCAACCCCAGCAGCAGTGGAATCCGGCGCCGGTCGTAACTCCTTACGGCCCGCCTCAATTGCATTACCCTCACCCGCCGCCTCCCGCTCCGCATTTTCCAGCACTTCCCGCTCCTCCACAGTACGCATCCTATTCTAACCCTCCTCCATTGGCCGCATTGCCTCCACCGGCACAGTTGCCGCCTCCCGACAGCAAGCATCCAGAACACGATTCTACAAGAAGTGCGGGCTTTGGCCTCCGGATACCATGCCATGTCCAATGACATGACCGCTATGAAGAAGAAGCAGGCCCAGATGGACCTCCCTCCTAGGAGACCATATGCGCCCCGGCGCTAACAAAAGACAAAGCGCCAGAAAACCGCGCCGCAGAGGCGTCCGCCTCCGAGAAATGCTGCTATAGAAGACCCGCCTGGTCCTCCCGACCAGGTTAACTGGTGCACTACGTGCAATGACCCGCATTCGGAGGAAGACTGCACTTTGCACCAGCACTACATTCAGACCTTGGCCGGCAGCGCTATAGAAGACGATGAGCTGTACATGATCTTGGACGGCGAGGCCAACTTTGCCCTCCCCGAAGAGAATCTAGCGTCACCTGCCAAGGAAGAAACGAAGGCCGCAGATGCGGCCAAGCCTTTGCAAGTCTACGCAAGAAGAGAAAACCGCAGCCCAGCAGGCTGCCACCATACAAGCGGCTGTGGCCCTACACGGCCCAGGAGAAGGCGTCCAAAGATAAAGCTCCAGCCAAGCCTTCTCCGGCAAAGGCCGCCGCTGCTCCACCCAAACCTCCAAAGAAAGGCCCCAACTCTGGCTAAGGCTCCCGTACTTCAGCCTCCAACTGAAACCAAGGAACAAGCCCAGGAGAAGCTGAAGTACCCGTCTCTGACCAAGAGACAGCGAGTTGAGGCCACCCAACAGTACCGGACAAAGTATGAGCCGGCTAAACCAGCAGAAGGAGCTAGTACCTCGGGCTACAGCATTGTAGACGAGTTGAAGAGAACACCTGCTAGAATCAGCATGTACGATGCTCTTCTGCTCCCAGGCCAGGTAGATCTGCTGCAAGAATCACTGAAGAACATGAAGAACGGCAGACAGATGCAGCCCGCTGTCCTGGTTCAACCTTTGACAGTCTCCGCCACTGGGAAGAACAGACCGCCACCCTTTTATCTGTCTTTACGGATGCAAGGGCACATAGTTCACAACTGCATGGTGGACTCTGGTGCTTCCTCGACCGTGATGCCGAAGGCCGTCTCGCGATGAGATCGGGATGGAATACACACGGAGCAGCCAAGGCGTGCTGCAATTAGACGGCACCCCTGTCAAGACAGTTGGTGTCATAAAGGACATCCCTATCCGACTGCACAAAGCTCTCGACATCGTAGTCATCCAAGAGGTCGTGATTGTCGACCTGGAGCCTTACTTCGGCATGTGTCTCTCTCGGGAGTTCACTCGCGGGTTGGGCGGGTACCGTCTCTAGACTACTCACACATGGAAGTGCCCTTCAAGGGAAGGAGACTGAAAATTTTCAATGAGAAGCCTTCCCCCTTCCTAGTAGAAAAGATACCCGGAGGAGAGTTGGACTGCATGGTCCAGTTGTCAGAGGAAGAGCTGGTGACAGTGGAGCTGACTGAGCAAGCCCTCGAAGTGCTACAGCTCGAAGATGAGTTCTCATTGCGGGACTTCAATGCCGTAATCGGGACAGAGCAGGGCTGTTACTCCATTGTACAGCCCGAGAGGCTTGACATGTCGGCTGCAAAAGAAGTAGGGCCTGCACCCGAGGAGTTGTGGAAGCTCTTCTTTGACGGCGCGCGATGCAAGAATGGCGCCGGTGCAGGGGTACTGCTGGTTTCTCCAACCGGAATCCAGAAGGACTATGCCTACAGGTTGGCCTGGAGCTGCACTAACAACTCGGCGGAATACGAAGCCCTGTGCTTGGGTTTGCGAAAGGCGGAAAGGCTCGGAATCAAGCACCTCCAGATTTTCGGAGATTCAGAGCTGGTGTGTCACCAAGTTACGGAGAAATGCGCATCCAAACAGCACTATCTTAGAGCGTACCGCAATCGGGTCTGGGACCTGATGGAGTCATTCGACTCATTGAATGTCAAAGCGATATCGCGTGAGAAAAACAAACACGCTGATATTCTGGCGTCTGTTGGAGCCAGGTACGTTCCGCTGAAGACGTTGTCCGTAAACCGAAGCCGGTTCGGACCGTCTACTGTGCCTTCGTGCTCGATAAGGACACCCACCGGGCAGTGTTCGGTTGCCAGACGAGGAAATCGTCACATTCCCCGGTTAACGAAGTGTGTGTAATCGAAGGTAGAGACCCTGATGACGAGCAATATGAGGGGTTGATACAGATTACGGAACAATCACGTCCCAAAAGGACTCGATTACATTAGAAAGTCTCTTTGATCGTAATGACAGAGCAATATCCCACAGGATCAAAGTAGACCCGAGGCAGTATGCTGACCTAGAACTTGAACCTGGTAAAACTATCAAGGTCGGAACAGACTGCACGTCGACGGAATTGGAGCAGATCAGATCACTGTGCCAGGAGTTCCCCGACATCGTGGCCTGGTGCTACGAGGATTTGAGGGGGTATGACAGAACTGTCATCCAGCATACCATTGAGCTAGAGGATGGCGCCAAGCCATTCCGACAGAAGCAGAGGGCCGTGAATCCAAAGATTGAGGCCATGATGAAGACCGAGCTCTTGAAGATGCTGGAGGCTAAGATCATCTACCCCATCAAACATTCATCCCGGGTTGCGAATTTGGTGCCCGTGAGGAAAAAGAATGGCGACATTCGTCTCTGTGTCGACTTCAGAAACCTAAATCAGGCTTCCCTCCGGGACCACTATCCGCTTCCCCAAATCGACCAGATCCTACATATCGTTGCTGGAGCCCGGAGATTTTCACTTTTAGATGGATTTTCCGGCTACAACCAGATTTGGGTCAAAAACGAAGACCAGCATAAGACGGCGTTTACCACCAAGTGGGGGACGTTCGCCTATCGCCGCATGCCATTTGGCTTATCTAATGCCGGTGCCACGTTCCAAAGGGCCATGGACCCGGCCTTCCGAGAGCCGCTCAATAAGATTATCGTCATCTACCTTGATGACATGACCGTTTTCTCTCACCAACGAGGAGATCATGTTTCGCACCTACGGCAAATATTTGAGAGTTGTCGAGAATTCGGCATTTCTATAAACCCGAAGAAGTCTGTCCTCGCCATTGACCCTGACAGAGCAGAGGCCCTCGTTCGCTTGCCAGCCCCCATCGACAAAAAAGGGCTGCAGTCCTTCTTCGGTCAGATTAACTTCGTGCGGAAGTTCATTCCGGACTTCGCACAGGTGATCAAGCCTATGGCCGAACTGCTTAAGAAAGATACACGTTACGAATGGACTGATGAGAGAGAGCAAGCCTTCGAGGAAATCAAGGCCCGAATTGCACAAGCCCCGTTGTTGACAAACCCGGACTACTCCAGAGACTTCATCCCGTATGCAAGTGGGGAGAACCCGAAAGTTACGCTGCAGTCCTGACTCAGAAGGGAGACGATGGTGAGGAGCGCCCCATAGCATTCCTCAGCCAAGTGATTCTGCCGCATGAAGAAAAGTACAATTTTATAGAGCGGCAAGTTCATGCTGTCATGAAGTCCCTTCGAAAGTTCAGGCATTTTGTCTCCCAGAGCAAGACTACTGTCTTTGTGATTCACCCGGATGTTCGAAGCTTCATCTTGCAGGGAGAACCGGGTCACAAGAGAGCGGGATGGATTGCAAAAATCCAGGAGTTTGACATTGAAGTGCGGCCCACCAAGCTTATCAGAGGCCGAGCCTTGTGTCAGGAATTGGCCCGAAGCGCTGTAGCCGGCATCTCCGCCCGTAAGTGGGAGGACACAGCGACACGCATCTACCTAGCCAACTCCTTATCGGAGGGGAGTGATTGGACAGATGAACTGGTGAGATACTTCTGCACCGGAAGATGTCCCGATCACCTGAACGCCTCACAACGAAGGAGATTTCGGCTAGGTGCACTTAAGTACACTCTTCGCCCCGAGGGGCTTTACTTCAAAAACATTGACGGCATCCCGTTGCGGTGCGTCTTAAAATCCGACCAGCCTAGGGTCCTCGGAGAATTTCATTCCGGGATGCCCCGGGGGTCACCATTCTTCAAGGCCAACGGCCTTAAAAATAATAAGGGCTGGGTACTATTGGCCCACTTTGTTCGCAGACGCGCATGCGGTCTGCTCTAAATGTGATCAATGCCGAGGTTTGCCGGCCGAAGCAGAAAAGCACCCCTGCCCCTTCAACCGATTCAGGCCGAGACTCCGTTCCAAAGAATGGGGTTTAGACTTTATTGGGGTGATTTCTCCTAACTCCTCTGCCGGCCACAAGTTTATTCTTACGGCTACCGACTATTTCACGCGGTGGACAGAGGCGATCCCGACCAAGAACGCAGACCAAGAAACGGTCATCAGGTTCATTGAGAGCCTGATTACCCGCTTCGGGGTTCCAGAGTCGATTGTGACAGACAACGGTCCGGGATTTGTAGGCGCTGTACTCACGGAGTACACTGGCAGACTTGGCATCTATCACAAGATGTCTTCTAACTACTACCCGCAGGGGAATGGCCTTGCCGAGTCCACTAACAAGAACCTCCTGAAAATCATCCGGAGGACCATTGACAAAAATAAGCGGACTTGGCACTTGCTCCTGGACCGGGCGCTGTGGGCGGACAGAGTTGCATTCAAGAAATCCCTCAGAACGTCTCCCTACGCGCTCGTCTACGGCAAAGAGGCTGTCATGCCATCACACATTGAGATCCCTGCCCTGTGGATGATCGACGAAGACAGATGCAGCGGAGACCCGGTGGATGACAGACTGTGCCAACTCCTGCAGTTGGAAGAAGACAGAGAAAGTGCATACCAGGCCTTCGCGAATCACATTGCAGCCACTCAAGGCTGGTTTGCAAAAGGCACCACTGCCCGAGTTTTCGAAATCGGGGACCTGGTGCTGAAGTGGGACTCATATAAAGCAAAGCCAGGTAATCACGGGAAGTTTGATGCCCTCTGGGAGGGCCCTTATCAGATTGCCCGGTAAACCGGCTCAATGCCTACATACCGCGGGATATGGAGGGTCGGCTCCCGCCTATCCCCCGTTAACGGGTTCCACTTGAAGCTTTACCGCTGTTGAAGGTGCCCGAGTGGCCCTTCTTTGTAAAAATTTCCTTGTGCTTTTTCATTTCCCGGCATGTACAGTTTCCTGTTTTCAGCTTTTAAATTGTTTTTCTTCGTTTTTTGAGCTTAACTGCGGCATGGGAGAGAAAGACAGACTTCGCAGCGAAGTCTGTCGTCGCCCTCAGGAGGGGCGAAGTTCGGCTGTGCAGAGAAAAGAAAAGAAGGAAAAGAAAAGAAAAAAAAAAAAAAAAAGAGGGCAAAAAATCGGCTAAGTGTTGGCCGAAGTCCGACTTCGCAGCGAAGTCGGGCTTCGGGCCAGCCAAATGCGAAGCTCGTCCAAAGAAAGAAGACTGCAATACAAAGGAGGACGGACTGCGCCCGACCTTGGGCGAAGTCCGACTTCGCACGCGAAGTCCGACTTCGGCCGGCTGGCGTGCGAAGTCCGAACTGCGCGCGACTTCCGCGCGAAGTGCAAACTTCGCGCGAAGTTCGCACTTCGCCCGAACTTCGGGCGAAGTCCGACTCATTTCAATGCTAAAGTTGCGCGGTTCGAGCAGTCAAAGGGAAACGGAGCAGTCCAACGCGCGCTTCGCGCGAAGTTCGAACTTCGCTCGAAATTCGGGCGAAGTCCGACTTCGCCGGCGAAGTCGGGTCGCGCCCAACTTCGGGCGAAGCCCGACTGCGCCTCGTTTTTTGGGCCAGTTTGGGGCAACGTTTTAAAAAATGAATAAAATATTCAAAAAAGGTCCCAAGCTGGGCCCAAGACGCGTTGCGGCCGTTCCAAAGTGGGTTTCCGCACCAATGATTCTTTCTTGAGCAGTGTGCCCGCGCTCCGGCAGTGACGTCAGCCATAGCGCAGCGTCCAAGACAGAATTGATGATTGCACGTTCCTCAACGAAAGTGCAAGCAAAAGAGCATGGCACGTCTGCCGGAGCGCGCTTTTTCCAAACATTCTCCTGCGCAGCCACCAAAGAGCCTTAACTCAGCCGACCTACCTCCTCCTGCGCGGCATTAATGGCGCTGTCTTTATCTAGAAAAGGGGGTCAGATGTTTTTAAACATTCCAGACTATGCAGATTATTCCTCGGACAGAGTGCAAATTATTCTTGTGACAGCGAAATCTGCTGCAGACGCCTTGAACTTGCAATTATTGCTGATTCGGAGAGATGGACAGAGGAAAGATGCCAGTGTCAGCGCAGTCCAGCGAAAGTGGCGAACCAAAGGATTTACCGCGGCCGGGCGTTTTCAAAAGTGAAACCCCGCCAGAGAGAAAGTCAAAGTCCCGGACGAAAAAAGTACAGCGTGGGCAAGCCCCACCACCTCCGGTGAATTATTTGTCGGGATACAAGGACGGCTCTTTTTCTATGAGCCTGACGAAGCTGCGGGCAAATGTGGAAAGTTGGGCTGACAAAGTTTCGCCCTCCCACCATTTCGGAGCGGCGTACAAATCCAACTTTTTCAGATTCTTGTGCCCTCCTGTCCACCAATGCCCGGAACTGGTAGACCTAATTGTCAGACACTACAGACCAGCTACCCGGCAAATTTGCAGCTCCAATGATAAACCCTTGTTCGCACTGCGCAGGGAGACTGTCCAACCAGCTTTCGCCCTGTGGTTGGAGTATGACTCCAGCCGCCATTCTCGTAAAGATAAATTTGGGCGAGCAGCGGGACGTTTCACGCCAACAAAACGGATGAGGGATTTCCTCAATTCGTAGCCGAACGCCCCGCTTGCGACAGGACGATGGCCAACCGGCCCCATGCCCTTGGCACAATTCCGTAACAAATACTTGTACATCATTTTGGCATCTATTCTTGGCTGCGATTCCGATGAGTCGGGTATGCCGTAGCACTGAGCTAGCGCCGTGCAATGTCTCCTATGTGGAGAATCCTACGAACCGGCAGCACAGAGAAGTGGGAAGCGTCCCATCTCTTTCGACTGGGCAGACTGGCTGGCTTACGCCGTTCATTCCAGCCTGGTGAAAATCCAGAAGAGGCAGTCTGCCAATTTTCGTTTCAGTTCTGTCCTAGCCTGGCTTTGTTTGTACCATTTGCACTCCCTGATGCCGATCCTGAACCTGAAGAAGGTCAACGAGAGGGGAGAGCCACAGCCCGTCTATAACTGGACGGATGACTTATACCGGAAAGGGTCCTACTACAAGTTCAACTTCAACTTTCTGGGGATTCGTCATGTCAGTCTTCGATGAAAGCGAAATTCCCCGTCCCCCGAGAGAAATGACGAGCGCTTTGATAAATCAGAAGCTCGGGGACGTTTTCAGACTGACGCAGGGAATTGTGGTCAGAATCTACGGATTCAAGGGCAAACCCCATTTGCTGCCCTATTGGTGCTCGGAGCACCTGTTCGGGATGGAGGTTGCCCGACAAATGGACTATGTTGAAGAGGAGTTCGGCCTAGGAAAGAAGAGAGGACAGATTTTTCAATACCCTCTTTCCCGGGCAAATGTTGAGATTTTTGAGGTAGGACAAAGCATGTCTACCTTGAGCAAGAGTTTTCTCGGATTGGCCTGGTTTTGTTGCCGCAACGCTGGAAGTATGACCCATACGGAATAAGGGGAAAGTTCGCACATCTCTGCCCCCGGGCAGATATAACCGAAGATAGATGCGATGTGGTCCATGTGGATCTTGACTGGGAAATCGAATTAATGGAAGCTTCTCCTCCCTGGCAGGATTTCTACTGCGAGGAGGTGACATATGACCCCAAGCGAAACCCGGACCACCCGCTTCATCTCCGTGGTTCAAAAAATTTCTATCCAAGATAGCAGGCCTTAACCGGTCTAAAGAAAAGATTACCGAATCGCCGGAAGATGAGATGCCGCACGCAAAGACGACAAATCAACAAGGAGAAACCTGGCCGTAGATGACGACTTTTCGGTTCTCTATGACCAGCATCATGACAGCTGGCGGCCGTTCGCATATCAAGGTTACGTTCCCCGAGGTCCCTTTGAAGACTATAAAGGAGGGTCTCCCTCTCAACAGTTGTACACTTCGGCAACTACCAGCGTGGGCCCAGCAAACTTCCAGGTCGATCCAATGCAGCCCGTGGCTTCCAAGACGGCGCCTGAGAAGGCGAAAGAATTAGTCAAGGCAACGCCCGAGGCAATCCCTCAGGCACGAAAAGCGCCAGCGCCGTCAGAGGGCAGACCGGTTGCGGCAGACCTTCGCAAGTCAAACCCCGGCACAAGTTTACCGTGGGAGCATCGGCGCCGCTACACTCGCTTCATCTCCTTCCCCCGATCGACCGTTATTCCGTAAGAGAAGAAGCGGAAGAGAGTTGAGAAAATCAGGCGACCTAGCCTGATAGTGCAACAGCACCGGCCAGCGAGCCGCAGCCGTGCCCCCGCCGCCAGCAGACGAGTTGTCTCCGGGCGGTCCTAAGCCGCCCGCCGAAATCGAAGCACGTACATCCATCCGGCATCGGCTCAAGCGGAGCCCGCAGTACGTTCGCTGCCCCCGTCTCTTTGGTCTCACCCGGCCCCACTCCCACTCCGTCTCCCGCTCAATCCGAGCAAGTCATGGCCGCATCCCCCTCCCCCGTCTCCACGCCCTTCTAGCGGCCCCCATTCTTTCGATCAGTTTGCTCAGAACCCTAACGTTTCTCTTTCTCTGAGCACAACTCCAAACCCTTCGCCTGAGGTAAGTGCTGAGGCTGTCCGTTCACCATCACATCCACCATCTCAGCCGCTTCAAACCCTTGCAGGTGTCGCCCGCTCCCATCTCCATTTCCCGGTCGCCCCCACAAGCGACCGATTCTTCCAAGGTCCGTCCGGTTCCTCCCCGGTCCCATCCCCGCAGGAGAGACGTCCCAGCAGTAACCCTAGGGTCGGGGGAACCAGATTTTATGGACGACCTCCGTAATACATGGACGACTTGCCCCTGGCAACGAGGGCTGTAGAGTATTCTGTCTCTTTCCTCCAAGACCTGAAGCGGAGGAGACATGAAGAGATAGCCGCCCCGGCAAAACGCGCAAAGTACGATTTCGGGAGGAGAGTGATTACAACAGAGAAAATAATCCCAAAAGTAAAGAAACCTCTCCGGGAAATGACCAGGGCGGACTACGAACTCCAGACAAAGGAGAAGAGCTTTGACGACATTAACAAGCAATATGAGATTCAGTCAATCATGCGCAAAGCTGACAATCTCTTTGTCAAAAGTCTGGAGGAGCAGGAAGAACTTTTCGGGTTGCAGGATAAAACAAGGCAGCTTGAAGAGGACCTGTCTAGGTCCACTGAGCAACTGGAAGCGGCGCGGCAAGAAATAGATGAACTCAAAGCCCAGCTGGCCGCTTCTCAAAGAACAGAGCCGCAACCGAAAAGAAAGCAGCCTTGGAGCAGATTTCTCAGCTCCAAGAGTCTTTGAAGCAGGCGCAGTCGCAACTTGCAGAGAGAGCATCTCAAGCGACGGTCTTTTCAAAGACAAAGGTTAAGGAGATGCGGGCTGGTTTGCTGCGGGAATGCAAGCCCCATACCTATAAGGCGATGGCAGTTCTGGATTTCGCATCCAGAATTCAAGAAGTTTCTGCCCAGGGAAAGCCTGTGGTAGAGGAGGCCGAACGTCAGGCGAAGCAATGGCTGGACCTGGCGGTAAATCTTCGAGAGCGCGAGCGCAACGGCCTCCAATTTTCTCCCGTGTCCTCATTCGGCTGCAGAATGGGCAGGTGCAAGGGTGACCTTGCACAAATATTTCAAAAAAGTTGAAGAGGTGAGAGTTGCCAGACGAATGCTTGATGCATTCAGACATGAAAGGGATATCTGTCTGGCCCCCTTTCACGCTCTTTCTGAACTAGGGTGCCCAGGTTTTGTTGAAAATGGCGAGCTTCTCACCCTAGATCGGGTGAAAAGGAATTGGCAGTCCTTCGAAGCAGATACAGCTGAAATTGATAGCTGGACTGAGCCAATTCAAGACAGTCAGGTCACTCAGATGGTGGCCAAATATTCCAAGATCAGCTCCTACTTCCAGGAGTTAGAAAAGAGATACCTCACCATCGACCTGCACGCGGTCGCTGCTTTCCACGCAGCATTAGAAGATGTAGCTGACCGCCGGCCATTTGAAGCAAAAGCTTGGCGCCCAACCAAGGCCGCATACGATCGCATTTGCGAAGCAGAAGCAGGAGATGGAGAGCTTTCGGAAGGTAACTCTGAGGAGGCAACTGACAAAGATGAATCTGAAGAACAGTTGCCACAAGGAGGACAGTTAGAGCAGCAAAAGGCAGGGGAGGCAAGTTCCTCTGCACCCAATGGATGAAGGCATGGATTCTTTGCGCCGAGGCGAGCTCGACACCCCGCGAGCCGCCAGAAATGTTGTCACATTTTGCACGGGGTGCAATGTCTTCAGTGTTGTAACAGTGTTGCTCTTCTTTTTCCCTCTTCCCCTATTTTCCTTCCTTCTCCTCTCCCTTTCCTTTTCTTTCCCGCATTCTCTTTCTTTCCCCCCTTTCTTGGAGTCCCCAGTTGATTTTTCAACTTTCCAAGCAAGTTACCCGAAAAATGGCTAAGTGTTGGTGCGAAGTTCGCACTTCGCCCACTGGGTGCGAAGTTCGCACTTCGCCCTTGGTGCGCCTCGCCCCCTGGGCGGTCGCACTTCGCCGTTTTGGTGCGAAGTCTGACTTCGCCCCACTTTCTGGGCGCACCTTGCAACTGGCAGATTGACAGGCTGGCAGGCTGACAGAAGATGATAAAAGGCCGGAGCAGAGTCCGTACGGCGGCAGACACCAGTTTCCACCTGTGCGCAGCCCGACTTCGCAGTGAAGTCGGAGTGCGCCCTTGACAGGTGCGCAGTAGGGGAACAAACCCAGAATTTGACCAAGGCATGAAGGCCTTCCCGACTGCACTGTTTTCGCCCGCGCAACCCGAGATGCTCTGATCCCAAGCGAAGATTGGACGGACTGCCTTCCAAGGCGTACACGTGTCACACAAAGATCATCCATCATCCGACAAGTGTCCAGCTTCCGGGATTAGAGCCGAAACGTGCCGAGCAAAAGGACAAGCATGGGCTGCACCGCCTACGCCGCAGCCTCATTCAAAGCTGATCCGAGGTTTCACCCGCTCCAGCCTACCCGCATCACCGCCGTAAGAAGATTCTCGCCCAACACACCGCCATGTAGCTGTCCAGCCTTCCAGGAGGACCATGCTCGCGGGTACGATCCGGTCCGACAAAAGGTCAGCATTTGCAGCCTCTTTCGCCGCTTTTGTCGCCTTATGTTTGATCGGGACTTTGTACCCATTAATGTAACGGGAGGGACTCGGGCTATAAAAGCCCACCGTGAATTCATTGTAAAGGGTGGAAGGGGAATGTCTGTTAGGGAACCACTGTGCCCATTGTAACCGTGCTTCTGCTTATAAATATAATCCGTATGCTTGGTTCTGTTCTGCTGCTTCTGTTTTTTATGCTGCCTTTCTTTATATTCATGCCTTAGGCTAACTCCGTGTCATGGCTCGTTGATTCATTTCAGCATTTGATGATCGGGTGCCTCTAGCATTGCTTGTTTAAAGCACCCCCGTACTTCATGAATTAAAAGGATACATAGAATAGCCGTAGTAGCAGTTCCATCAGTTGTGTGTTTTGTTGCTGGTCCGTATCTGGTGATTGGTGCGCCGCCGTACTGTTAGTTCCTTGTAGGGAATGTCTGTTAGGGGGCCATTGAAGCTGTGCGGTTAAATTCTCTACATAAACACATATACCTGGCTCTGATATCTCTATGATTGCTTTCTACCCATGTTAGTGTCCGTAGGTGGTGATTGACGTGTTGCCGCATCGTTAGTTCCTTGTAGGGAATGTCCGTTAGGGAGCCGTTGTAGCCGTGCGTACACTCCTTGGGTATCGGAAGTATACGTTAGATTTTGCGCTTCTTTGTCATGCTTTGTGTTTATATGCAGTAAGTAGCGGTGATTGGTGTGTTCCCGCATCGTTAGTTCCCCCCACCAACCTTTGAATATATTTGTAAATCTCTTTTTGTACATTTATTTCTTTCCTGTACTCTTAGCTTAAATCAGAAACCCCCCCAAAAGGAGCCGGCCTTCTCCGGAGATTGGCTCGGAAGGCATCTCTTCCTTCCGGCCTTTCATGCTGGTGGGCGAATCTGGGCGCATTAACCCAAATCCTTTCCTCATGGCAGATTCGTAACCAACAGTGTCCTACTACAAGTTTAACTTCAACTTTCTGGGATTGGTCATGTCAGTCTTCAGCGAAAGCGAAATCCCCCGCCCCCCGAGAGAAATGACGAGCGCTTTGCTGAATCGGAAGCTCGGGGACGTTTTCAGACTGACGCAGGGAATTGTGGTCAGAATCTACGGATTCAAGGGCAAACCCCATTTGCTGCCCTATTGGTGCTCGGAGCATCTGTTCGGGATGGAGGTTGCCCGGCAGATGGACTATGTTGAAGAGGAGTTCGGCCTAGGAAAGAAGAGAGGACAGATTTTTCAATATCCTCTTTCCTGGGCAAACGTTGAGATTTTTGAGGTAGGACAGCATGTCTACCTCGAGCAGGAGTTTTCCCGGATTGGCCTGGTTTTGTTGCCGCAGCGCTGGAAGTACGACCCGTACGGGATAAGGGGAAAGTTCACACATCTCTGCCCCCGGGCGGATATAACCGAAGATAGATGCGATGTGGTCCATGTGGACCTTGATTGGGAAATTGAATTGATGGAAGCTTCTCCTCCCTGGCAGGATTTTTACTGCGAGGAGGTGACATATGACCCCAAGCGAAACCCGGACCACCACTTCTCATCTCCAAGGTTCAAAAAATTCCTATCCAAGATAGCAGGCCTTAACTGGTCAAAAGAAAAGATTATTGAATGCTGGAAGATGAGATGTCGCACGCAGCACGAGAAATCCGCAAGGAGAGATCTGGCCGTAGATGACGACTTTTCGGTTCTCTATGACCAGCATCATGACAGCTGGCGGCCGTTCGCATATCAAGGTTACGTTCCCCGAGGTCCCCTTGAGGATTATAAAGGAGGGTCTTCCTCCCAACAGTTGTACACTTCGGCAACTGCCAGCGTGGGCCCAGCAGACATCCAGGTCGATCCAATGCAGCCCGTGGCTTCCAAGGCGGCACCTGAGAAGGCGAAGAAATTAGTCAAGGCAACGCCCGAGGCGATCCCTCAGGCACAAAAGACGCCAGCGCCGCGCAGGGTAGACCGGTTGCGGCAGACCTTCTACAAGTCAAACCCCGGTACAAGTTTACCGTGGGAGCATCAGCGCCATCGCACTCGCTTCATCTCCTTCCCCGGATCCGACCACTGTTCCAGAAGAGAAGAAAAGGAAGAGAGTTGAGAAAATAAGGCGACCTGACAGTGCAGCAGCCAGTCGCAGAGCCGCAACCGCGTTCAGCCGCTCCAGGGACAGTTTCTTTGGACAGTCCCAAGCCAGCCGCCGAAATTAGAAGTGCAGACATCCACCCAGCATCGGCTCAGGCGGAGCCCGCAGGTACGTTTGCTGCCCCTGTCTCTTTGGTCTCATCTAGTCCCACTCCCACCCCATCTCCCGCTCAATCCGAGCAAGCCATGGCCGCATCTTCCTCCCCGTCTCCACGCCCTTCTAGCGGCCCCCATTCTTTTGACCAGTTTGCTCAGAACCCCAACGTTTCCCTATCTCTGAGTCAAACTCCAAACCCTTCGCCTGAAGCTAGTGCTGAAGTCGTGCATTCACCGTTACATCCGCCCCCTCAGCCGCTTCAAACCCTTCCAGCGTCAGCCGCTCCCATCTCCACTTCCCGGTCGCCCCTAGAAGCGGCCTATCCTTCCGAGGTCTATCTGGTTCCTCCTGATCCCATTCCCGCAGGAGAGACGTCTCAGCAGAACCCTAGGCTGGGGGAACCAGATTTCATGGACGACCTCCAGAATACAGACGACTTGCCTCTGGCGACAAGAGCTGTAGAATACTCTATCTCTTTCCTCCAGAACCTGAAGTGGAGGAGACCTGAAGAGATAGCCGCCCCGGTGAAGCGCACCAAGTATAATTTCGAGAGGAGAGTGCTTACAACAGAGAAAATAATCCCAAAAATGAAGAAGCCTCTCCGGAAAATGACCAGGGCGGACTACGAGCTCCAGACAAAGGAGAAGAGCTTTGATGACATTGACAAGCGATACGAGATTCAGGGAATCATTCATAAAGCTGACAATCTCCTTGTCAAAAGTCTGGAGGAGCAGGAAGAGCTTTTCGGGTTGCAGGATAAGACAAGACAGCTTGAAGAGGACCTGTCTAGGTCCACTGAGCAGTTGGAAGCGGCGCGGCAAGAAATAGATGAATTAAAAGCCCAGCTGGCCGCTTCCCAGCAACAAGCCGCAACCGAAAAGCAGGCAGCCTTGGAGCAGATTTCTCAGCTCCAAGAGTCTTTGAAACAGGCGCAGTTGCAATCTGCAGAGAGAGCATCTCAAGCAACGGTCTTTTCAAAGAAGAAAGTTAAGGAGATGCGGGCTGGTTTGCTGCGGGGATGCAAGCCCCACACCTATAAGGCGATGTCAGTTCTGGATTTCGCATCCAGAATTCAAGAAGTTTCGCCGGGAAAGCTCGTGGTAGAGGAGGCTGAACGCCGAGCGAAGCAATGGCTGGACCTGGCAATTAATCTTCAGGAGCGCGAGCGCGATGGCCTCCAATTCTCCCCCATGTCCTCATTCGCTGCAGAATGGGCAGATGCAAGGGTAACCTTGCATAAATATTTCAAAAAATTAGAAGAGGTGAGAGTTGCCAGACGAATGTTGGACGCATTCGAACATGAAAGAGACATTTGTATGGCTCCCTTTCACGCTCTTTCGGAACTAGGGTGCCCAGGTTTTGTTGAGAATGGCGAGTTTCTCACCCTAGATCAGGTGAAAAAGAATTGGCAGTCCTTTGAAGCAGACATAGCTGAAATTGATAGTTGGACTGAGCCAATTCAAGAAAGTCAGGTCACTCAGATGGTGTCCAAATGTTGCAAGATCAGCTCCTACTTCCAGGAGCTAGGAAAAAGATACTACACCATCGACCTGCACGCGGTCTCTGCTTTCCATGCAGCACTAGAAGAAGTTGCTGACCGCAGGCCATTCGAAGCAGAAGCCTGGGGCCAAGCCCAGGCCGCATACGACCGCATCTGTGAAGCAGAAGCAAAAGCTGGAGAGCCTTTGGAAGGTGATTCTGAGGGGACAACTGACAAAAGTGAATCTGAAGAACAGTTACCGCGAGGAGGACAGCTAGAGCAGCAAAAGGCAGGGGAAGCAAGTTCCTCTACACCCAATGGATGAAGGCATGGATTCTTTGCGCCGAGGCGAGCTCGACACCCCGCGAGCCGCCAGAAATGTTGTCACATTTTGCACGGGGTGCAATGTTTTCAATTTTGTAACAGTGCTGCTCTTCTTTTTCCCTCTTCCTCTTTTTTCCTTTCTTCTGCTCTCCCTTCCTCTTTCTTTCCCACATTCTCTTTCTTCCCCCTTTCTTGGAGCCCCTCGGTTGAATTTCAAACTTTCCGAGCAAGTTACCCGAAAAATGGCTAACTGTTGGTGCGAAGTTCGCACTTCGCCCGCTTTGGGCGAGTGCGTACTTCGCCAGCTTTGGTGCGAAGTCCGACTTCGCCCTTCTTCGGGCGCACCTTGTAATCGGCGAGGTTAGCGGTCGACAAAAGAGTGATTAATGCTGGAGCAAAGTCCGTATGGCGACAGATACCAGATTTCACCTGTGCGCAGTCCGACTTCGCAACGAAGTCGGAGTGCGCCCTTGACAGGTGCGCATTAGGGGAACAACTCGGAAATACTCCTAAGGCATGGAGGCCTTCCCGACTGCGCTGTTTTTTGCCCGCGCAACCCGAGATGCTCTGATCCCAAGCGAAGTTGGACAAACTGCCTTTCAAGGCCGACACGTGTCAAACAACATCATCCATCATCTGACAAGTGTCCAGCTTCGGGATTTGAGCCAAGACGTGCCGAGCAAAAGGACAAGCATGGGTTGCATTACCTGTGCCAGTGACCTCATTTAAAGCCGATTGGAGGTTCTACCTGCTCCAGCTACCCGCATACCTGCCGAGAAGAAGTTCTGCCCAACACACCGCCACGTAGCTGTCCAGCTTCCAGGAAGACCATGCCGTGGGTATAGTCCAGTCCGACAAAAGGTCAGCATTTGCAGCTCCTTCGCCGCTTTTGTCAGCTTATGTTTGACTGGGACTTTGTGCCCATTAATGTAACGGGAGGGACTCGGGCTATAAAAACCCACCATGAATTCATTGTAAAGAGTGGAAGGGGAATGTCTGTTAGGGAACTAATGTAACCGTGCTTCTGCTTATAAATATAATTTGTATGCCTGGTTCTGTTCTGCTGCTTTTATTTCTTTACGCTTTATGCTTTACGCTTCCCTGTGTCATGGCTCGTTGATTCGTTTCAGCATTTGATGATCAGGCGCCTTTAGCATTGTTTGTGCCATAATCAAACACTTCTGTACTTCATAGACTAGATGTGGTAGCAGTTCCATCAGTTGTGTTACGTTGCTGTTCGTAGTGGTGATTGATGCGTTGTCGTGCTGTTAGTTCTCCTTGTAGGGAGAATGTTTGCTAGGGGACCATTGTAGCTATGCGGTTAAAATCTCTGCATGACACATATACCTAGCTCTGATATCTCTAGGTTGCTTTCTACTTATGTTAGTGTCCGTAGTGGTGATTGATGCGTTGCCGTGCTGTTAGTTCTCCTTGTAGGGAGAATGTTTGCTAGGGGACCATTGTAGCTGTGCGTACACTGCTTAGGTATCGAAAGTACACATAGATTTTGCAGTTCTTAGTCATGCTTTGTATTTATAATGCAGTAAGTATTGGTGATTGCTGGTTGCCGTCATTGTTAGTTCCCCCCCACCAACTCCAAGTATATTTGTAAATTCTTTCTGTTTATTTATCTCTTTCCTGCACTCTTAGCTTGAACATAAAACCCCCCCAAAAGGAGCCGGCCTTCTCCGGAGATTGGCACGGAAGGCATCTCTTCCTTCCGGCCTTTCATGCTGGTGGGCGAATCTGGGCGCATTAACACAAAATCCTTTCCTCATGGCAGATTCGTAACCAACAACACCTGCCATAGAAGGTCTTTCCTCATGCATGGGGTGTAACTTCCCCTAAACACTTCGGAAAGCACTTCGTCAGGATTTACATCTAACAACAATAACGATTAGGGTATAAATGGAGTGAATATCAGAACTAGTTTTCCTTATTTCTCCTCGACGATTGAAAGAGAACAATAGCTCAGACGTCATTGTTGCAGCTATATTAGGCGTTAGATACAGTAGTCCAAGCACGACATCACCTGTAAGTGTGGACCAGAGGTATCGTAGATACCGAACGTTGTTGTGCAATAAATTGCACAAATAGGTGTAAAAAATTTGGGGTCTTTTATTTGCTTTGTATATTTTACTTTATGATTGAAATGCAAGAAAACAAGAAATTTAAATGCAAAAACAATCACAAGTGCCCACAAAATTTTAAACACTCTAGGTGTCGGTTTCCACCGAAAATGCACCTATTACAATGCTAGTTTTACAATGAAGATATTCACTTTTCAAATCAACAATTTTTCTTCCCCCCTTTGTCTTAGAATTTTGCAAAAAAGAATGCTTGTGATCCTCCCTTTTTGTTTCAAAATAAACAAGGATGAAAAAATTGTGCTTTTACCCTTTCAAAATTTTGAAAAGAAAACTTATCCCTCCAAAATTGCTTGAAAGGAATAAACAAAGTATTATTGAAAAATACCTCTTAAATAGCCCTTCCGCGTGCTTTGGCAGAAAAAATCCACTTCGATGCCCTCCGTGGTAAAAAGAAATGCCTCTCCGTTGGCAAATAATTGGACCTTCCTTGGCAAAAAATGATAGGACAAAAAATTGTCAAAATGTCGTCAACAAAAAAAATGTGGACAAAATTTGTTGACAAGAAAATTCTTGCTTGACAAAAATTTGCGCAGCAAAATTTTTGGTCTTTGTTTTTAATCCCTCTGCGGGATTTGAACCAAGCACCTCCGCCGTGCAACCGAGCGCACTTGACCAAGCGCGCTACCGAGCTTGCTGGGTAACAAAAGACACCAACAAATATTTATATCGAGCGCAATTTAGATTTAAAAAAAAAAAAATCAGTGGGTTTATCCCACATACATCCTGTTGATGTGTTCTCGCTTGTTGATAAGTGGTGGGACGAAGGTAGTAAGGTGATTGCCTTCGGGCGGTCACCCCCTTCCCAGCCTTTTGCCTCGAACCACGTGCAAACCCGAACCAAACTGTCGTCACATCACGCGCAATTATGCCACCTTGCCATGTGTCCACCAGTTAGTGTCTGCTACGTCAGCCACCTCGCCACGTGTCCGCCAGTCAACGTCTGCCACGTGTATCTCGGTCTGCGTGCTGTGTCAGGTTTCTGGTCTGCGTGCTGTCAGTGTCAGGGTTTTGGTCTGCATGCTATGTCAGGTTTCGGTTTGCTTGCTGTTAGTGTCAGGGTTTCAATTGGTTCAGTGTCGTCTGGTCCGCGTCGGTCTTGTCCAGCGTCTAGTCTGGTCTGGTTGGTTCAGTCTCGTCCGGTCCGGTTTGTTCGGTCTCGTCCGGCCCGCGTCGGTCCTGGGAAGCATGCGTTCGCCTGCATCCGCTTGGGGAAGTGTGCTTGTGTTGGGCTACGCCCTTATCCCGTCTACGCCCAGCGTCCTCTACGCTGTTCTCCCGCCGCCTAGCGTTGATACCATATTACAAAGCAAGCACGAAGCAAATTGTATTGAAGTTGAGTTTGAAATATATACAATGCTAGGTGGTTGATTAACCACTCAAACGGTTGCATGAACCACCCACTTGGAGAAGCGCTTAGGCGCTTATTTTGCCAAAATGGAATATAAACCTATATGCTAACAAAAACTTGTGTTCTTTGCCCTTTCTAAGGGGAAGGATTTCTCATCAGTCCAACTACAAATAGTTCAAAGAAGACTAAGAGAATTGGAGTAGAAGTTTGAATATATACAATACTCCCACATTGGAAGGAGGCATAATATGGTGTCTGATTGCCTTGCAAATGAGGCCATAAACATAGCCTATTTGCATCTCAGAGTAATAAGAAAAAAGTAAAGCAGACAACATGAGTGGCACAAATGATAAGAAGCATATGACAATTTTGGAGCCTTCTAGAGCCTTTGAAGATTTCAATGCCCCTGGAGAATTTGATGCCTCTGGACAACCCTGGAACATTGCGTGATTTTGGAGCTTTTGGTGTTTCACGTTTTCTCGGTGATTATGGTACCATTTGCATCTCTGGCACCCTTGGTGTACTGTTGCACTTTTTGGAGTTTTTGAATTTGCTTTGTTGCCTGTTCCTCCTTTTGGACAGCAATCTTGTGACCTCCAAGCTGCCTGTTGGTAATTGTTCTTTGCAAATTTGAATATCAATATATAACTCCTTTTCTTTTAAGAAAAAAAAAAAATGCTATGCATCTATGTAATTCATTCTACAAGACTACTTATTGTTACAAAGGGACATAACTCTTCTACATGTGTCCATTAGGGTCTGTATACTTGCTTTCACTCTTGGAGATTCATTATCAGCATCTGGTTTCTTAACCGTTCCAAATTAGTCCAAGAGATTCAAGAGCGGCACTCAGGTTGCTATGTTTTTGTAGAGGGAACTGTTTTGCTTCACACTCAAGAACTTTTATATTGTGTGCTAAAAATTGGCAAGATTGAGTTGTGAGGCAAAACAACGAAAAATGTATCAGAATGTTAATTGTGAAAAGTTGATAGATATTAAGTTTATTGAATAGTATCCAAATAATTATTCCTTCAAATTTCACCTCTCTTCACCACAATCTCTGGAAGAGAATATATTCTTCAATACGTCCTTGTAGTTTTTAAAGTTGCTATAGCATCAAGATATTTCTGTATTTATCGAATCTTCAAATAGATGCTTTCCTTTAGTAAGATTGAACAATTTGTTTTTGTGTGAATCTGCCTATTATTGAATTCCATCATGATAATATAAAGGAAACTATGTTTTTTTATTTTGTCTAAGATATAATTTGTAAAGTTAACCATGTGCTTTCTGCTTTGCTCGATTAATGTTCCCATACCTTTTAAGTTTCCATGAAATAGGCTTGTAGGATTTTGCACCTTTTGAAGGTTTAAATAAACTTTAGGAAATAGAAGGCTTTCTTTTTTATTTTTTAAATTGGCTTTATCAATATTCATTCTAGCCTGATCAAGTGACATTAGCTCAACCGGTTAGATTCCTCAACATTTAAGGAGGACACCAAGGTTCAAATCTTGCCAAGCGATACATGGATAATATCCAAGCTTTGTTGTAGATGATGTAATACAGGTGGGGCCAATTTCAATCCCATATAACCAATTGGAAAAAAATATTCATTCTATCCTGCAATGTGTCACTTTATGACAATATATATATATATATATATTTTCTATGAAAAGTCTCTTTGGAACAAGTTGGTCCAGAAGGCTATTATAAAGAAAAATAAGCAATTAAAGTAATATTAAAAAACAAACAAAGAGACTGATCGTGTCTTCTTTCTTCATCAATGTTATATTGAAAATTCAAGGCGAAATTGGGTTCATTTTTTCTTGAATTAGCAGATCTTAATATTGGAAATCAGTTATTTCCTTTCCTTTTTTAAGAGAAATCACTTATATTCATTTTTTCTTAAATTAGCTCATCTTAGTATTAGAAAATAGTTATTTCCTTTCCTTTTAAGAGAAATCATATATATATATATACCAATCAGAAAACATTTTTCTTTCCTTGTAAGAGAATTTCAAAATTTGCAAGATGACGTTTTGTATTACATTGTAACGAAAAGTGATGATTTATAGAAGAAAGAAACACTCGACGATTTATGTTGTGAAATTGTATACCTTTTAAGTGCTTGTCTTAGTCAATACATAACATCATGTATTTTGTTTTGACCTGCAGTGTTTTAGTGTATTGGTAATTAATTATTTGGGTTTCTTGTCCATCACAGTTATGGAGGAAATCTGAAGCATCGCCATCGAGTCCAACACCCAAGGGGAAAGAAAAACTTCCTGGCCCAATACTCAACTGAAGGAAATTGCTTGAAATTGTCATCTCCTAAGTCAACAAGGGAGACTAATTTGGGACTTATATCTTTTGCTTTACTCTTTGTATTTTCTTAAACAAGATTCAGTGAGCTAATATCAGCCTTCAGGAACTCCTGATATGACCATGAAAATAGCAATATCCACAATCAAGGTTTTGACAATTCTATATATTGAGGTCTTCATTGCAGTTGGAAGATTTGCTAATGCTACTGATATTTAGAAACTTGGATTTTTTGCACCGTTTTTCATTCATCTAATTCATTTATTTCTCATTTTGAGAATTTTGTGTCTTTTGTCTGTTATCTTCCTGAGCTCACTATCAACAGGCTGACTACTACAAAGAAACCTCGAAAAGGTACTTTTTAGAACTCAAAATTGGTATATCAAATTATCAAACACAAAGTTAAAAATAAAAAGATACGTCATCATTAAATAACATGTATTGCTTTCAATATATTGTTTTTAGCCGTTCAATATCCCTGCCTATATAATCTGTTCTTGTCCCATTAGCTAATTTTAAATTTCAAGTATTAACATGGATGGAATTGGTGAGGTTGTCTGTTTATTGAATGCCATATTTGTGCAATCTTATTAGATCCTGCTTTTGTAGAATATCAAAGTGCTCATGCAGCTGTTGATTTGGATTGATAGTCTCCTTGGTGGTCCCAATCATTGAAATTTTTTTATGATGAATGTCAATTTTCTAAAGTTTTTTCCCATAAAGTTAGACTCCATCTTCTAAGCATTTATGAACTTCAAGGCAAATTTAATGTATCATTGCGTTATATATGTTTTACGAAATATTTATCCTCTTTACCTTGTATCAGTGTGAAAGATTTTGCAAAAGCCAGTTGTACTGAAGGTCCAATATTGGATTCTTGTAGTCCTAATTGGCTGGCTGGTATTGGAATTTTTGTCATATGCGAGACAGTTTGTCGAAATGGTCTCTCACTTAAGTGACTTTTTGATCAACAGTTGAACTTCATTAGTGTATGTGGAGGTGTGTAGTGACGAAGTTGTGCTATTATTTTGATTAGATTTAATCTTCACTGTACTGTCATTTTTTTAAATTTTCTCTCCATTTTTTCCTCACCTTTCTCTTCTTCCTAAACCTCTCTGGATAGACGCTGGGAATACATGAGAGTCTGAGACTATTGGGAGATTCTCACGTCGTATGATTGCCGTCTAATGATTTAGTTGAAGAATCTGCTTTTTATGTAACAGGTGTAGGGAAGAAAATCTAATTCCATCCATTGCCTCATTTAATTACCTACTTCCCATCACTAAACTTAATTAGTATTGAAATAAAAGATAGAACTAGTATTAAAGTGGAACGGAATTCCATCATAGGAATATGCCACTGAAAATAACAGCTTGTAGAAAGAACATCATAATGACTCAAGAGGTCCAACTATCCGATACACATGCTGCGACTTGATGTTAATAGGGGTGAGAAATCCCACATAAGCGGAACCTAGGGCTTGCACCTCTAAGCCTGCTACCCTATTGACAAAGAGTTTGACAAGTGGTGGGGCTCATAAACCACTCAAGTCCCACAACCAGGTTAATGTAGGATTTTAACACATGCACGCACTATACTGATTAAGGAGAACTAGGTATTAAAGTGGAACTAGGTTTAAAGATGGAGCTTTTTTTTCTGTTGGAAGATATCAATATTTTTTAACTGAATTTGGATGCAATGAGTACACTATACTAATTAAGGAGAACTAGATATTAAAGTGGAACTAGGTATAGAGATTGAACTCTTCTCTGATGGAGGATATCAATATTTTTTAACTGAATTTGGATGAGATGAGTGTATATATATCCATTGGTTGTAGCGACAAGTTTACTTCCGCCATGTTTGGATGACTTTTGCTTTGCCTATGCATGTAAGCAATGGTTTTACAATGATGTATTTATGCATGTAAGCAATGGTTTTACAATGATGTATTTATGCGGGGCTTGGAGAAGATGAAGCACATGTTATATTTATTTTGGGTACACTGTTGCTTGAATGTTCCTCTCTATTCTTATCAGTCATTCGTTTTGTTTTATTTATTTGTCTGATTCTTAAGCTCCATCGTTCTCTTAGCTTATTTATGTTTAAAGAATTGAAAACAAACTCTATCAGTTTTTTACATTTGGGATTTGATTTTTTCATATATTTCCATGATTGTTGAAAAATGGCCTGTTGCACCTGACATCTTAAATAGTTAATGAAGGCTTAGATTTCTACCATGGTAGTGTGAGTAATGGTTCAATATATTTTTGCTCCCCGAAGATTCCTTTTGAAAAGAAAGTTTGGTCCCTTACATCTTAAATAGTTAATGAAGGCTTAGATTTCTACCATGGTAGTGTGAGTAATGGTTCAATATATTTTTGCACGAAGATTCCTTTTGAAAAGAAAGTTTGGTCCCTTAGGTTTTCCAAGTCGATGGAGAATATACATGCAAATAAATTATTGAAGAAAAAGGTTGGATGCATGCTCTCCTGAACTGAATTCTAGCATTGTGTAGTTTCTTTTCATTTACAGTAACCTTTTTATTATAATTATATTAATTAAATAATTAAGTAAAAAATCTGATAAAATCTATCTTTACTCCACAAGCAAGGAGATTCACAAGACTTGCAAAATCTCATTGATGGTTGCCTTATGAAAGATTTTTTAGTGGAGTGGTTTTAATTAAAAGGGAAGCATTTTACTGTAGAATGTAGCATGAAATAAGAGATGGTTTGTATGATCTTTAAGGATTTTGATGAGCCTTTTCATAATATACTTTTTGAAAGCTGGGAGCATGTCTCAAGCAAAATTTTGAGCCCAAAGATGTTTTATCCAATATGAGGGAGTAATGAACAATTAGAAAGCTTATCAAAGTCAGACATCTTAATATTTAATACAGGCAAAAGTTATGTCACTCAAGTTGATAACCAACTACAAAGTGAATGGTTTGTATAGCTCATTGGTTGATAATGTTCTTATTTTTTAATCCTTATTTTTGCGATGGTGATGGTTTTTAAGGGTCTAATGATTTGTTTGAGATGTATTTTAAATTGTTTTGTTTTTAATTCAATATGTTAGCACAAGCATGTGTGTCTAATTAGTATTGTGTGTGCTCGAATAATCATATTGAGCCAAGCATAACTTGGCTTACAAATCCCATCACCTATCAAGCTCCTTGTCAATGAGGTAGTAAGCTTGCAGGTACAAGCCCTTGGTTCTATTTATAGGGGAATTCTTGGAACTAGTAACATTAAGTTATGACACCTTATGTGGGTGTAGTAAGCTCTCTAGCTCTTTAGTTTGGTTTTTTTAATGGTGTTGTTTGTGCAAGCATAAGAATTTTTTAGGTAACAAATTCTTGGTCATAGACTTTGATTCATCTTAATATTGTGTTTAGCCATGAATCAAATACAATTACTCTTTAAAGATAATTGTAATTGACTTACAATAGTACATGCATTATCAAATGTTATTTGAATTTTTAAATAATATTCACGTAATAATAAAACAATTTTGAGTATCAAACAACAATGTTTTATTCTTTATTAAATCATTTCTCATTTTGAGAATTATGTATTATTTGTTTGTCATATTATTGAGGCTACTATTAACAACAGCATTTTAAGTATCAAACAATTCATTCTAAGAATTTTGTGTTATTTTTCTATATATATATATATATTTGGAGAAAAATCGGTTGTACTTGGGTCTCCCACCTTTGACAAATCTCAACTCTTTCCTTTAGAGTGTAAGAGTTTACAAGCAAATTCAATTCTCATTTCAATTGAGTTGTTATAAAGTTTGAATTATTGATTTTAATTTTTTGGACATTCTTCAATTTTCTTTGTAAATACAAATATTTCAAAATTTAGCAACCTTTTTTATATTTTCTTGCAGTAGTCTTCACAATACCAAAACTCCACCACTACTATCTGTTGGAGATTATTACATTATTTCGTACATGCTAATGTACGCCCATGGTACCTTTATGGTACACATGTAAATATGTAATAAATTATGATTTGGGTCTATGGTTTTAGGTGAGCAATTTATATTTCCCCTTTATGTGTGTCTATGTGCAAGATATGCACAAGTGTCATATAACTGTAATGTGCAAGATATACACAAGTGTCATGTAAGTAAAAGTATGTAATGAGAGAAAGTGCACAAGTGTCATGTAAGTATGCAAATATGTAATGTGAGGAGTGCACAAGTGTCATGTATTAGGAGTGCATATAGAAGTGCAAGTGTCATAGAGTTATGTAAGAGTCTTGTATACAAGTGGCAAGATGAGAAGTCAAAGGCCATGAGAGTCTTGTCTTATGTAAAGAATAAAAAAGGTTGCAAATCCTGGATGCATGTGTGAGGAGTGCAATAGTCAAAGTATTGAAGAGTTATTTTTTTTGTCTATATTATGGAGACACGGCTCTATACAATGTATTGGAAAATGGTATGAAAGAGATCATCATATCAAGCATTTATAATATTGAAGCTTGTATACATTTTTTTGAACAGTTCTATTGTAAGTATTCTTCATGCTATTATTAGAGTATATTACATGAACGACTTTGTCTATTTACATTCATATTTGATATTATTTTGAATGTTATTATAATTTATATTGGCCAATATATATTTTGATTGCTCTTATATTTAATTATGCTATTGATTATATATATTGGGACCTAAGATATAGTGGTTGAAATATACTGGGATCTGAGATAATTTGGCTTAAAAGGCAACGTTGTCTATGCATTGCATCTTAATAGAGTAATATTTTCAAAACTTCACACTATCATAGTTTGCTTTACCAGATTTGGACTGTTAGTTTCCTTCTTGAAGCATAGGTGCAACCACAATAATTGTAATAAATAGTCTATATGAAAACACAATTAATGTTATACAACAAATATTACCAATGGAAAACATTAAAGTAAATTTTAATCATTATTTGATTCAGACAATCAACATTGTCCTGTCATCTTCAACTAAACTCACTACTTCCTCTAACCATGGAAAAGAGAATTAAACTTCATGATCCTCTATTAAAACCTCTCTATTGCCTTAGCCTATATGCAAATTTGTTCCCTTCTCTTAATGTATGTGTAAACCTGATTTCTTTAAACTCTGTAGCAAGGTATTGTATTTCTACAATGAACTCTTGTATGTTCCATGGAGCCTTTGCTTTCTTCGAAATTGCATTAATTACTATTGGTGAACTACCTTCCATCCATACTTTGTTCCATTTCATTTGTTTGCATATTTTTTATCCTTCCAAAGCAACTCAAGCTTCAACTTCATTCTTTGTCTTAAATCCATTATTGAAAGCGTAATGTGACAAAATTCCTCTTGGTCCTGGATTTCCTTTAGGTGTTCCATCTATTATTTGTCTATCATATTATTGAGGTTACTTTTAACAATCTAGCTACTAAATATAGGCCTCAAAAAATTAGTTTTGATAAGTAAAGATTGGATTTTAAAATCAAATAAGAAGACATGTTAGAACTAAATCACATCTATTGATGTTAATATATCATTTTTAGTCATTTAACATCCTCGCTTATACAATCTATTCTTGTCTCGTTCTCATTATGTCTAAGGACAAACCTAAATATTAACTTCGAAATTTTGAAATTTCAAGTATTAACATAGATGGAATCATTGAGGTGATCTAACTATCGAATGTCATATTCATGTAAGCTTAGTAGTTATTGATCAAGTATAAGTTCATGCAATGAATGTCTTAGATTAACTCTCTTTGGTGGCCAATTGCTTAAACATATTTTTATAACATTTTTCTAAAGTTATTTCCCATAGATTTTACTACAGATTCTAATTGTTTATGAGCTCTGAGCAAATTTAAGTGACATTGTATTATATATGTATTAAGAAATAATTATCCTCTTTACCATCTATCAATGTGAAAGGATCTTGCATTATTATATGTATTAGAAAATATTTATCCTCTTTACCATCTATCAATGTGAAAGGATCCACAAATGCCAGTTGTATCAAGCTCTAATATTAGATTTATGAAGTCATAAGTGGTTAGTGTTCATTTTTCTATCATGTGTGAGGCGGTTGGTCATAATAGTCTCATTTAAGTAGCTTCCTAATCGACAAATAAAAATTTGTAAATATTAGTCTACATGGAGGTGCATGATGACGAATCTGTGTTGTTATTTTTTTAGATTGTATCTCTAGTATAATGTCATTTTAAAAATATTTTATCTCAACTTTTCTTTGTCTTTCTATTTTCTCTAATCGAAAGTGAAAAACATCAAGAATTCATGGCATTATGAGGTTTCCGACCTCACATAATTGTTGTCTCATTAGCTAAAGAATGCCAATAAATGGAAGAACTCTAATTCCATTTACTACCTCATTTGACTACCACCTCACAATCACTAAATAAGTATTACAATAGAAGATAGAAATTTGCTCTTATGGAGGACATCAATATTTGAAATCCTCGAAATATAGTTAGAATGTGACATGGTAGGGTAAAATACTTAATTTTATGTTAATTATTGCACCAGCCATCATATTGTGGAATATTTAGTTAGATAAAAACAAGAAATTCCAATTCAAAGGTATGGAGCAAAGTGGAAGCATTGATATTGGAAATAAGAAATTCATATCACATGAAATATGAGATAAAGATAAAAAAGGATCATGAAGTCACAACTGTTGGCAATTCTACCAGATTATCTCATAAATAAATTTCTCTAGGATCAAATATCAATCACATAAAATATATTCATAAATAACACAAGTATTGCTCAACAAGAAACTTAACTATTATATTCATAAATCTTCTTCTGTTACATATCATGGAGCTTTGTCTCCAATATATAACTTTACATGATAAACTTTTCAATATCTTAACTATTGCTCTCCTCAAACTCTCGGGAGATACAACCTTTACATGCCTCACATTATGACAAAAGTCCCATAATTACTTAACCTTTCACATGCCTCACATTATGACAAAAGTCCCATAATTACTTAACATTTCACATGCCTCACATTATGACAAAAGTCTCATAATTACATAACCTTTCACTTTACATCTTTACACATCTTTGTGACTCTTCACAACCACACGACACCTATCATTTATGACTCTTCACTTGCATACTTGACACCTTACACACTTGCACACTCTATTACATAACACATAATACTCCACACTTTGACACATACATTAGGTAAATATAAAACACACTCTCTAAACTAATAATTACAATAGTACCCATGCTACTTCAATATACCAAATAATGTAATACCTCCAACAACAACAAATTGAAAGAAAATAAAATAAACACACAACACTGTAAGGATGAATAATCAAATTGAAGTTAAAGTCATATGGATGCACTTGCCATCATGTTTTTTAATACAACATTTTAATGGAGTAATTAAAGAGAACCCATGATTGGTTGTTGATAGTGGGATTTTTCATGACTCAAGAGGGTTAATGACAACTGATCTATACTTTTGCTGCAATATAGTAGTAGAAGTCTTGTATGGATCTTGATTTAAAATATATAGAGAAAGAAACTAGATAAATCTAAAAGGTTGTCATTCCCAAATTATAATATAGGTTGTAAAGAAAATATCAACAAAGGCATGGAAGATGAATTGCTTAATTTAGGAAGCTTTAAAGTAGCTTAGGAAATGGATAAAATTTCATTTATTTATGTCAAATAGAGGATGTAATAAGTTGAAAAATCAAGATTCCAAAATGATTTATATTATTTAGTAAGAAAATTGTGATGGACCACTTATGGGAACCATTGGATTGGGACAATTTTCTTAGCCTATCATTGGTACACTTGGTATAGTATGGTAATAGTACATATGTGGACATATCAATGCTTAAGTAAAGACAAATATGAGTACAAGATGTTTTGTAGAAAGAAGAAATAGGTGTAAGTTTGCTTTATCACATGTGTTTAATGCTAGCAATACAAATATCAATGGATATTAAGAAATCTATCAACAATGTAGTGAATGTAAAGTATAAGGTTGCATGTCTTTAGCACCACTAACAATTGTAATTTATTGTTAGAAAAAAAAGTTGCATGAAAAAGGATAACAAGATGCTTTTGACAAGTAAACTAGCATGCTAAAGAAAAAATAATAGGCAATGTTTTTAATCTAGCATAAAATTCTTTGTTACAAGAAATTTTGGAAAATATGATGCATTTTACTTTGTATATTCCTATGATGGTTTTGTTTCACTTTAATACATGTTTTGATTTTTATTTCATTGTATAGATTGGAGATAAATAGTAAGAATAAATCATTGTCAAATATGCATAAGCACTGCTACAATTGTGAAAATTCTTTAATAAAAACTCCTTTGTCTTTGGAAAGAATTAAAAACCAAAAAAAGGTGAATAAGGTAAGGATCTTTCATATATCACAAACACTTCTTTGTAGAAGGGATCACCACACAAGTGTGTGTAATAGAATTTCTACTAGGAGAAGAGTAGTGTCTTCTCAGTGTGCTTGATAATGCTAAATAAAGTGTGTGATGTTGATAATCTTGTATTCTATGCTTTATATCACATTAACATCCACTCTTGAAATGATAAGGTAGACATGTTTAATAATTAAATGAGTAAGTTTAATCCTTAGTGTAATTTCCACATGGAATTTAAACCTAATCTACTTTAATAATTAAATGAAAAGGCTATATAGTGTGTTGGCAAAATATCCTGCAAAAAATTTGACTCCATCTCCATATAACATTATTATGATTGGTTGCACACTTGCTTTAAGATCTCAATATAAGGAAATTTGAAAGTTTTAGTAAGCAAACAAGAGGTCTATCCGTTCAAATGAATGAAATATTTTTAATTTTGTTGGGAGACCCTATAGAATCTATAGGATGAAAAATAAAAGTTAAAAATATATCTACACAAAGAAATTTTTTTTACCTCCTTAAGATCATAGTTGTAATTCACTTAAACATTATCACAACTTCTTCAATATTTTCATAAAACTATCAACAACTATATTGTTTGTGTTTTTTTGTGATGTTCCAAAAACAATGGAGACTTTGAAAATTTGAATTGTTAGAGTAAATCACTATATAAAAATATATTTATATAGAAAAGCAATTATAGTGTTTCAAACTTTAATGGCAGAATTAAAGAAAAATTAGACAAACACACACAGAAGAAGAGACAACGATTTTAACGTGGTTCACCCAATGTGGGTTACATCCACCGAGAATTTTCAGTCCTTCATTTTCTCAATCCAAGCAATAGAGGGTTACAACCTACAACAAACATCTATTGTAATTTCCTCTCTATATTTCCAAGGAATTAACACAGTAATTTTCTTTGTCATCATACTCATCTCTGTTTTTCCTCACAACTATATATAAGAAAAAAACAGAAAAACAAACTGCTTTTCTTAATACATTCCAAGATTAACATTGAGTTCCCAACATCTAATTTTGGGATAAAAGCAAAAAAAACTTTCCTTGGCTGTCCTGTTGAAAATCCGAAAACTTTCTCTGGTAGACTAACAGACTGTAAATCTGGAAACTTTCCCTGCCCGTCCTGCAGTAAATCCAAAAAAACTTTCTCTGTTTAGCCTCCTCATAATTAGGCTCCATTCCTAGCAATCTCCCACTTGGAGACTAATTCCATTGCACCATACTGCAACCAAGGACTGAAAAAATCTCATCATGGCCTCTCATTCCTTAAGGCCAACTGAAGTTGAGCAAAAGCTCAACTTTTCTCTTGACACCACTTTTGTAAGCATATTAGCAGGATTTTGTGATGTGTGAACCTTCCCTAATTTCAAAGATCCATCTTCCACTACTGATCTAATGAAATGATACCCGAGTTTGATGTGTTTAGTTTTTGAATGGAATGCTGAATTCTTTGCAAGGTGTATAGCACTCTGGCTATCACTCCACAACCTATTATCCTCTTGCTTCTTCCCCAGTTCTTCCATTAGTCTTTGCAACCAAACCATCTCTTTGCTTGCTTCTGTAGCGGCAACATATTCAGCTTCAGTGGTTGAAAGGGCAACTACGTGTTGGAGTTTAGAAATCCAACTAACCGCTCCTCCTCCTATAGTAAATATGTAGCCAGTAGTGCTCCTTCCACCATCAAGATCACCTGCCATATTAGAATCTACAAAACCTTTCAAGCATATATTAGAGCCTCCAAAATTCAAAGAATAATTTGAAGTTCCTCTCAAGTACCTGAGTATCCATTTTACCGCTTGCCAATGTCCTTTTCTTGGATTACTCATAAATCTACTCACTACTCCCACTTGCATGGGCAATGTCCGGTCTTGTACAAACCATTGCATACATCAAGCTTCCAACCGCTGATGCATAGGGAACCTTAGCCATATGCTCTTGTTCCTTTTGTGTCTTGGGACACAAATCTTTGGTGAGTTTGAAATGCTTTGCCAATGGAGTAGCAACAGACTTTGCATTGTTCATGTTGAATCTCTTAAGCACTTTTTCAATGTATTTTGCTTGTGATAATTTCAGAGTGTGACTCTCCTTGTCTCTTGTTATCCTCATACCAAGGATTTGTTTGGCTTCTCCCAAATCCTTCATGGCAAAGGATTTACCCAACTTCTTCTTGAGCATGTTTATATCTTGCATATTTGTTCCTGCAACTAACATGTCATCCACATACAATAGCAAAATAACATAGTTACCATTTCCAGTTTGCTTAAAATATACACAGTGATCACTTTGACATCTTTCAAACCTTTGATTAGCCATGAACTTATCAAATTTTAAATACCACTGTCTAGGAGCTTGTTTTAACCCATACAAGCTCTTTTTCAGTTTACATACCCAATCCTCTTTACCTTTCACCTGAAAGCCTTCTGGTTGGTGCATATAAATTTCCTCCTCCAAATCACCATGAAGAAATGTTGTCTTCACATCCAATTGCTCCAGAAACAAATTTTCTATAGCTACAAGACTCAAAATAGCTCTAATAGAGGTCATTTTTACAACTGGAGAAAAAATATCATCAAAATCAATACCTTTTTTCTGAGCAAATCCCTTGACCACTAGTCTTGCTTTGTATCTCTTATGCCCTTCATTCTCCTCTTTAATCCTGTACACCCATTTATTGGTCAAAGCTCTTTTACCTTTGGGTAGCTCAACCAAATCCCAAGTTTGGTTGTGAAATAAAGAGTCCATTTCTTCATTCATTGCAAGCTCCCACTTATTCCTGGTATCCATTTGTAATGCTTCCTGAAAACATTCTGGCTCACCAGCATCAGTATACAAAACATAATCAGAGAAACGTTGAGGAATTTTACTTATCCTGGTAGAACGTCTAACAACACTTTCTGGAGATTGAGGTGCTTGTTGTTGCTGCTATACATTTTGATCTTCTACCACTTTTGGAGTTACCTTTTCTATGTGTCCATCAAGGTCTATGTATTCAACAATTTCCTCTTTCTGTTTCTTTCCCTGCAACCGATCTTTATACAAGTTTTTTTCATTAAATATGACATCCCTACTTCTAATGAATTTTCGGTTATCACAATCCCATAATCTGTAACCCAAGCCATCAATACCGCAACCAATAAAATAGCACTTTTGGGCCTTAGCATCTAACTTATTTCTGTTCTCTTTGTCTATATGCATAAAAGCCTCACATCCAAATACCTTAAGGAAAGAATAATTTATTGGTTTACCTGTCCAAAGCTCTTCCGGAATTCCTCCATCCAAGGCACTAGACGGTCCTCTATTAATCAGATATACTGCAGTATCAACAACATGAGCCCATAAAAATAATGGTAAGCCTGCATGTATTCTCATGCTCCTAGCACGCTCCATGATGGTTCTATTCATTCTTTCTGCAACCCCATTTTCTTGAGGTGTTCTTGGAACTACCTTGATTCTTCTAATTCCATTTTTAGAACAAAACACATCAAATTCTCTACTTCAATATTCTCCACCATTATCCGACTTTAGACACTTTAACCTTTTTCCAGTTTCATTTTCAACTAATGCTTTCCAATTCTTAAAGGTATTAAAAACATCACTTTTATTCTTAATGCAATATATCCATGTTTTCCTTGTTGCATCATCAATAAAAAGTACATAGTAAGAGGAACCTCCAAGAGAAGTTACCTGAGTTGGGCCCCAAACATCTGAGTGCACAAGCTCCAATTTCTCTTTCTTCCTTTCCTTGCCATCCTTGAGAAATCTAACTCTCTTTGCTTTACCATAAACACAATCCTCACAGAATTCCAAATCAATCTCTTTTAACTTAGGCAATAACTTTCTTGAATGTAAAATTTCCATACCTTTTCCACTCATATGGCCAAGTCTTTGGTGCCACAAAGATGCACTCTCACCCGTAGAAACTAAATTCATGGAGCAGAGAGAAAAATCAGTAAGTAAATAAAGAGTACCCACCAATTTACCTCTAGCTACTATCAATGAACCTTTAGTAACTTTCCAAGCATTTTCTCCGAATGCAACCGTGTATATTTCACCATCAAGCTTACTTGCCGATATAAGATTTCTCTTTAAATCTGGTATGTGTCTCACCTCTTTAAGAGCCCATTGACATCCATTTGGGGATTTAATCAAAATCTTTCCAATACCCACGATTTTACATGGTTGGTCATTTCCCAATAGAACTCGTCCATAATCTCCGAAACATAATCTATGAAGTATTCCTTATGTGAGGTAGCATGGAATGAAGCACCACTATCAATTACCCAATAATCACTATTTCTATCAAGAGATAAGATTAAAGCATCTTGTAGAATTTGTCCAGTAATATTGGCTTTTGAAGTGTTACCATTATTATCATTAC
The DNA here is from genome assembly GCA_028583015.1 of Wollemia nobilis. NCBI lineage: Eukaryota > Viridiplantae > Streptophyta > Pinopsida > Araucariales > Araucariaceae > Wollemia > Wollemia nobilis. The sequence continues at coordinate 5,431,124 of JAQPPZ010000989.1, forward strand.
CTTCATTTCCATCACCCTTTCTTTGCCAACAGTCCTTCTTGAGATGACCCTTTTTGCCACAGTGCCAACATTGTAGCTTTCCTTTTCCACGTGATTTGGATCTGCCTTTGGATTTTCCACGATGTGAACTCTTGCCTCTTTCTCTTCCTCTTCCTCTATTCTCAATAGTTAAGGTGGTGCTAGATGATTCTCCTGTGGTTTTTCTTCTCATGTCCTCACTGAGTATCACACCAACCACATCATCAAATTCTAATTTATTTGAACTCGAAGCAGAGTTACTTACCGCCATTACCAAATTGTTCCAACTTTTCGGAAGAGAGCATAAGATTAATAAGGCCCTAAGCTCATCATCAAAATCCAATCCTACTGAATGCAATTGATTAGTGACGATATTAAATTCATTTAAATGATCATGCACAGATCCTCCTTCACTCATTTTCATGTTAAATAACCTTTTCATTAAGAATACCTTATTTGATGTTGATGGTTTCTCATACATCTTGGCCAACTTATCCATGACTCCCTTGGTAGTCTTTTCATCAGAGATGTTGAAGGCTACGATGGCTCCCAAGCACAACCTCACAGTACCCAATGCATTTCTATCAAGGAGACTCCACTCCTCATCAGACATAGATGAAGGTCTCTCTGTTTCCCCCTCAAGAGGTAAGTAAAGATCCTTTTGGTACAAGTAATCTTCCATTTGCATCTTCCGAATTGAAAATTCTGGCCATTGAATTTTTGAACTCTAAACCTCCCTTCTTCCGCCATTGCTCCCACTTGATCCAGAAATTCTCCTTCTGTCAAGTGCACCCAACAAAACAACCACTCTGATACCACTTGTTAGAGTAAATCACTATATAAAAATATATTTATATAGAAAAGCAATTATAGTGTTTCAAACTTTAACGGCAGAATTAAAGAAAAATTAGACAAACACACACAGAAGAAGAGACAACGATTTTAACGTGGTTCACCCAATGTGGGTTACATCCACCGAGAATTTTCAGTCCTTCATTTTCTCAATCCAAGCAATAGAGGGTTACAACCTACAACAAACATCTGTTGTAATTTCCTCTCTATATTTCCAAGGAATTAACACAGTAATTTTCTTTGTCATCATACACATCTTTGTTTTTCCTCACAACTATATATAAGAAAAAACAGAAAAACAAACTGCTTTTCTTAATACATTCCAAGATTAACATTGAGTTCCCAACATCTAATTTTGGGATAAAAGCAAAAAAACTTTCCTTGGTCGTCTCGTTGAAAATCCGAAAACTTTCTCTGGTAGACTAACAGACTGTAAATCTGGAAACTTTCCCTGCCCGTCCTGCAGTAAATCCAAAAAAACTTTCTCTGTTTAGCCTCCTCATAATTAGGCTCCATTCCTAACATGAATAGAGCTCCAAGGTTTGAATCTTAAGGCGATTAGGGTTGTACACAATGTTTCAATAACCAAAGTATGGTTGGAGATAACCATAAATTGGGTAAACAATATGCATCTCATATGGCCTATGGCCACATGGATGTTAAAATCTACTTTACCATTTTATCCATTATTCTTGAAGATGATGAGCTTGATAACTTGTATGAGTTGTTCACGTTATCATGTTGTAATAAGTGCTTTGAAAAATCTTGCTTACTTCATTATAATCAAGATAATTTTAATCCACTATCTATAATTTCAATTTAAATTTGGCCTCTTATTCTTTATCATGTCATGGAAGGAAAAAGAAATAAATAAAATTGAACTTTGGCACTCAAATTTTTGAATTAAAAAGTTGTCCCTTGAATAAATGCATGTGCTTGTCATTATGCGTGCCCTCATGTTTTGTGTTTGAAACCCTTGTAATCAAGAACAATCTCTTCCATGTAGGATATATGGTTGAATTCTCATATATAGATGGTGTGCAAATAGCTAGACAAAGGTGCATTAGGGAAGATAGTCCTTTCGATTGTATCTTCAATCCTCCACATCACTCTTTTTATGATATTTGGAGCAAAGAATAATTTAAAAGAACATTCAAACATATGGACAAAAACACCATTTTAGTTCTATATGACATGCATAGCATACTTCAAGGAGGCATGAGTACCATCCATTGTAAAATACATGCTACTCAAATAGTTGATTTACCTTTGCTATGGCATTGAAAATAAAAACAACCAAGGTTCAATTCCTAGTGAGGATCACTTCTTTTACTTACATTTTTTTTACTTGGCCAACTTGGCGGCTTTGTATATGAACCTTGTACCTACTCCATACAAATGCAATGTGGTTGTGTTTTTTAGAGAAAATCTCCTAACCTATAGGAGACCTAGGTTTGATCCCTTGCTTTGGGATTTTTGGGCACTTTGGTCTAGTCAATTACTTTGGTCAATGTGGCAACTTACATGTCCATATCTAGGGCCACATATTATCTTTTTTATTTTATATACACACCCTCATCCAAAGCAATTTTAATATATGTCAAGAAGTAGTCTAATGGTGACTATATGACATATATTAAGTGATAGATACCAATGGATAAACAGTTCCCAAGTGGCAAACTAAGACTAGACAACATTTTAATAGATTGCGAGGCTAATTTTTCAATTTTTGAGGGCTATTAGGAAAAATATTTTGGAGTCCATAATTTTTGTATAGGGAAACATTTTGAGCACTTTTGTTTTTAAATCATATGATATGGTGGTCTCTTCATATTTGCAACATTAGTTGAAGGACCTGTTACAATGTTGGAGTTGAATTGTGCATGACAATACTCAAAGCCTATTGCCCTATATTGAAAGGAAAACACTATAATATGTTATGCAATCAAAATTTTTGGTCTATTTTTATAGGAAACACAATTGGGTTTTGGTATTGGTATAAGTACCCCTTACCATTCCATCCTTTGTATTAGAGTATTGTGATATTTATATAGAAATAATATAATGATTATTTATGGTGCCTATAGGTGCCAACTATCTATTTCTATTTCATCATTTTTTACACTTTTTGTATAATATTTGTCTGGAGGATTACTTTTGTTCATTTCTAGAAATAGGTGTGAATTCCAATATAAACGACACACTAAGGAACTTTCAAGAGAACATATTTATGTACCAACCATCATATTTTTTCAAGATCACCCTACACCCTTGCTTTCAACTCAAAAAAACTATATAGGCTTAAGAAAATACTTCATGCTTTATATGAAAAGATTCATGCCTTACTTTTTGTATGTAATTTTACTGGTAATGAGGGAGATCACGATGTTTACATCAAGCATCAGGATAATGACAACTTGATTTTCATATTTCTAATTGATTATCTTATTATTATGAGAAGTTTATTTTTTATGATTTAGGACCTAAATTTATGAGCATCCCAATCATTTGAGATTATTTATTTAGGACTACAATACTTTTTGCACATTCAAATTGCTCATTCTTTTTTAAGGATATTTCCTTTTTAACCTCAATATGCCTTGAAGTTCATATAATTGTTTATATGGAGGACTATAATATCATTCCTATCCTTTTTGCTTTTGGAATAAATATTAAGGCTAATTATCCTTTGTCTTTGGCATATTCTTCTCTCTTTTGGTTATTAGTGGGAAGTCTTCTCCATCTCATCCACACATGACTGAACATCTTATTTGTTTTTTATCATCATTTCAAGTTCATGTAGGTGCCCCATGTAAGTCATTAGAGATACCAAGATTGTTCTTTATTATAAGAATGGTATTATTTTCTCTAGCATTTATTATAGAGTGATACTATTGATTCGTATGGATACTCAAACATAGATTTGTTTGGATATCCAACTAAAACAATTTAATTTGGGTTATGCTTCTTCATATCAATTTTGGACTAATTTGTTCATGTTCAAGAAGTAGGATATTATAGCTCAATATTCTCAAGAAACCAAATATTATAGTGCTAATCATGCTATAAAGCATCTAATATGGATGACTATTTTTCTTAAGTAGTTAGACTTAAAAGCTGTTGGAAATGGGAAAATATGAGATATATTGATACAACAATGGATTACAATATATAGGCATAAGCCTATATGATGACATGACAAGTGTCATATAAATATGAAAAGTGTCAAGAGGCATAGTGCACATTATATAATTCTAACATCCCCCCTTAATGTGCACTATCCTAACTATAGAAAAAAATAAGTCAACATTATACAACATTCCCCCTTAATGTTGACTTCTCTAAAATAATCCTATCATCCTCCTTTATTACATGATTTGGTCTAGGCTCGTGCTCTTTGCGCTTGGCTCTCCAACTGTGAATAATGCTAGATCAACGATGTATACATCTCGGTCTATTGCCTCAGGGTCAACCACTTCCACGGGTTTGTTGCCACTGGGTCAGTCGTCTAAGTGTGTCAGGGTCATCATGGGTGCCTCAAGGTCAGCCACTTTTGGGTATGTTGCCTCTATAGGTCATCCTTAGAGGATGTTGCCTCTCGTAGGTCACTGACTAGATTCACCATGAATATCAAATCTCCTCATGGTGAACTCGATCTAGAAGGTGTCGGTCTCTGCCAAAAATGCACCTTAATACAATAGAAAAATGAGCCATGAAATACAATAAAAATGAGCCATAGAATCCAAATGTGGAGAAGAAGAAATAAGAGAATAGAATATTTTGAAGTGTCTTCGTTTGTAGTCTTCAAAAGTTGATCCAAAAAAGTCCTCGGATAGAATCTAGGGTGTCTATGTCTGTAGTCCCTAGAGTAGGTGTCCTTATTGTGACCATCTCATCCCGCCAGAATGCATGGGTAACCAGTCGCTGCATCCGCTAGGTGCTATAGAGAAGGCAACTAGATACTAGGATCACTTACAAATTACCTTGAAGTGTTGGGTTCAACCGAGAGTGCACTCCAAGGTACAAAATATTTCAATCCCAAAAAGATATATGGACCAACCTCAAAATGAAAATAAGGCACCACCATTGTGTCCATCGCAGAAAAACCTTTCCAACGACTATAAATACCCCTATGTTCATTTCTTAATGGGGCCTTCATTTGCTGGAAAAACAATATAACTCTCTAGGCAGTAAAATAAACATCTAGCGGCAAAAAAATATACTGTTTCCAATTTTCCCTCACAAGGGAAATTATATAGGGCCATGTTATCTTTGAAATTTGAAAAATAATAAATATCCCCTTACATTTTAAATTAAAGTGGTCCTCTCACTTTATAAATATGCTCCCCTTCATTTTGCCCATGACTTTACAAAAAAAGAAAGTGGTAATATTAAAAAAAACTAATTTCCACACCCACGACCCTTGTGGGATCAATAATAAAAAATAAAATGGGCATGAAATGGATTCAATCACTCGGAGCCACTGCGTGGAGCTCCTGGATTCAATCACTCGGAGCCACTGCTCGTAGCTCCCTTAGCATAATTAATTTGACGGTGTGGGATTTGATAACTTCTACGACTTATCCACGATGATGACGCCTTTAGGAACGTGCCCTGACCCCTGGATTACATGCAGGTGACCATGAATTTCAGCGAATTTTAGTCTTGGCATCTCCATGCCTCCACTGCATCTGGAAACATCCAAAAACATCTGGCATCAAGAAAAAACTACAGGTGGTTAAACCACTACGATTTCTCCGGTTGAAATGATAGTTTTATTGCAGCCAAAAAATCCTTCGTAACATTTTATTTCATCACTAAACAATGTCATTAACACCGTTCCCAAGGCTAGCCCTCCTCAAAAAATATTCATCAGCTAAAAACCAAGCAATCAACATGATCTCGAGAAGACTCAATATCCACATTGGTGTTGTCCATGAAGTGCATTCTAGATGCTCCACATTTGTCTAAAAAATTGAGAGACAATAACACGCCTTATTATCACAAAAAATCGGGATGCAAACGTCTCTTTTCACATCCACTCCAAGTGCAAATCACAAACAACCAACTAAACACAATCATGTTTCACGCATTCGCCGAATAAATATTCATGTCCCTCTTCGCTCGAACATGAAAAACATGCATAAAACAATGCACTGCACGTCCTCCGTGATGTTGTCCTTGGCATCCGGTAGTCACCTGGTGCTTCCATCAACATGTGTAGACAGTGTGCCACATCAGCTAAGAAACATAAAATGGCCACTATGGGGCATAGAATCATGCATTTTCCACCCATGTTTACTGTCTATTTGAAACCTATTACGGGGTTGATCGATTCCACTAAAAAAATTTAAATACTTCCATGGCTTATGCAGGCTCCACCATTGTCGAACGCATCGCCTGCACACAAAAAATTTGTACTACTACCAAAGATTTAGATTAACACAAACATAGGTGGGGCTTCACACTCATACTGACGCCAGTCGCCTCCGTAGATGAAAAATTAGCCTGAGAAGATGAAACTCGATGGCCTCCATCTCACAAACTCTAGTCAACGAGCACAAAAATTCACCGCGTTCTGAGCGAATATGATTTTGGCTGCATCTGGGCTTCTCATCCCACTTAAACGACCACTAAATATCACACATTCCTCCATTTGATTTTAGCAAGATGTAAAAAATAAACCAGATCATCTCATGTGCAAAAAGTACTCTCAACACCATGTACGATGGATAAATCTCCATCTGCATAGACGCCGCGCCTCCACCACACCGTATGCCATCAATTGCGGGAGTCACAAACTCAAACTATAGACGTACTCTGAGTCGCGTTCCTCTCACTCAGGTTCAAGTCACGCATTAGTAGGATATGCACAACATGTGACTCCATTCTTCCATGTGCACTAATAGGCCCAACCATTTTTTTGGCCTCCAAAGAACAACTAAATGTCAAATCTTTGAGCTGTGACTCTTGAGCACCAGCCCTATAGGTTTCCATGCGGTGCGATGTTGTAAAAATTGACAAAATACAAATCACAGCACTGGAAAATTGGACAATCTATTAGTGAAATAGCACCCATGAGCAGTGTTTGCTGAAAATACGTTGGGATTTAGCTTGTCTACGGTCTACAATGCGCAAAGGATCCTCATCATCATTGGGAAAGTGGAGACGACACTTTCGCTTGTATCCGCACTATAATTACCATGCACCTTGAAGTCATCTTCACTTGATCCATCATTCACCGGTTGCACCTCCATCAGTAGCACCTTTGCGCCATAAAAAATACAGATTCGCTCAACATCTTCGGGACACTCTTTGTGCTCCAACGAAACTGGATTTGCTCGTCTACATTCCTTATCCATACTTCAGCTGGGCACTACACTCAAATAACTTGTGATGCAAGACATCAATCCTCCATGCTGCCTTCTCTAATGTGTCGTCGAGAAAAAAAAAGAACATGAGTTGCGCATGATTCACCATCTCACAAATTTTAGGCCGAAAGTGAATAATGGATAGTGGCACAGATGCGATCTCCTTTGTGTAAGGCCGTCTTAACTGAAGTAAACAACATATGCTACAATCAATGCGGGAATCAGGTTGGAAAATGGAGTTCACGTTTCACGCACTCCAAACTATTAATCAAAAAATCTACCACATCAACTTGGTGATACATGCCCGCCAATAACTCTACAACAGAAAAATCAAGGTGGCAACAACAAGTCTCATAATTTTGTGGTCACGCATCACTCATGGTGGTGACCTCACTCATGGGTTACCCTCAACTGTGCCAAATGATTATTTTCTGGAGGAAAACAACGTACACAAAATCCACAAAATATACCGCTACCACCTCCATACTCCGCAGCGCTGTAGTTTCCAGATCATGATGAAAATATTTACATGAAAAAATTGGCCATAGTGTGAATCAACGATGCACTCCGCAACTCCTCAACAAGCAGTCCATTCAATGTAACTGAATAAAAACAATCTGATCAAACAATGAACACCAAAAAATGTTGATCCAAAAAATGCAATAATCTGCAATGTTATTTACACATGGGTCTTGGTGGCTCGCATCGCGAACCTATCCGATCATCCAACACTCCTATGGAAAGAAACTTTGGACTGAGCAACATACGAAACCTGCATAAAAAAAATAACATGCAAAGCAAACAAACCTCCTACTCTCTCTCTCTTTCTCCTCAACCCTTCACTCTAATTTTTTTTTGGATTTGGCAACCATGAATTTTCTCAAATGTCTGGTTTTTGGTCCATTGTATACAATGGAGAGCATACTCCCTGATTTAAGAAAATAATAGGAAAAAATGAGAGGGGAAAATGAGGGAAAAATGAGGGAAAAAATGGGGAAAAATAAGGAAGCTAAAAAAAATGAGGGGACGAGGGAGGATTTCCATGAGGGAAATCCCCCTCAAGGGTTTACAAGCAGGAGAGCGAACCTGATCTAATACCAAATGTTGGAAATGGGAAAATATAATATATATTGATACAACAATGGATTACAATATATAGGCATAAGCCTATATGATGACATGACAAGTGTCATATAAATATGACAAGTGTCAAGAGGCATAGTGCACATTATATAATTCTAACAGAAGCTTGCTACTTGTTTTGTGACTACCATATCATTATCTACTTTATCTACAATCCTATAGAGTAGCAATAAACCTATAGTATCTTAGCATGCAATGGAAAACAACTAGAATCTAGATGGTAGGATGATTCTCAAAAATTAAATTATTTTGCTCATTTTTAGAAAAGTTATGATTTGCTTACAAAACTTGTCGTATCGCTCAAAGGAGCGATTTACTCAACAAAGGTGCCAATTTACTCAACGAATTATTCACTCATCAAGGGTGTATAATTTACTTGATAACATAAGCAATTTGCTTGCAAAAGCAAGTAATTGCTCAATATAGCCAAGTAAATCATTAGGAGAGGGTGCAAAAGTGAAAATCAACACAAAATTTGAGGAAAATATCCTAAAAAAACAATATTTTTTACCTTTTTTTGGCATACTAAGATTTTTGAATCCCTTTAAGTCTTCTAGAGGTATAATTAGAGGTACATAACATTTCAAGGTGCAACATTTATCTAAAGTTACCCCACAATATTTACTTTCACTAGAAGTAATTATTTTTTACCCTAGGTAACTTAGGAGTAAATTTTTGCTATAAATAAGGTCCTATGGCCCTCATTGTATTCACCTTCTATCTAATAAAAAAATAGAAATTCATTCATTCATTGAAGAGCCTATTTAATACATGCCTTAGGGTTACAAACTAAAATATTGATACTCCCGATTAGGAGATTATTACATGCAAGAAATATTAAAATAATACTCCATCTAAAAATGAATGATCTAATCATCTAAATATGCATGACCTAATTATAATACTAAAATAATATAATAAAATATTTCTAACATCCCCCTTTATTACCTTATTTAGGATAGGAAATATTAGGACCCCCCTGAATTTAGAGAAGTCTTGGAATTGGTTCTTACTCTAACTCTTGGCTATGGCTCTTGGCTATGTATCCTAGTTCTAGCTCTTATCTCTCTTGGCTCGGTATCCTAGTTCTAGCTCTTATCTCTTGGATCAGTCTCTAGATATTTTCTCTTGGATCTTGTTTGGGTAATGGGTTTACCTCTAGGACTGCTGCTTATGGATATGTCTTTGGATCTACTACCTCTAGGTCTACCATTGGATCTTCCACTAGATCTGCCATTGGGTATGCCTTGTGGGTTGCCACCTTTTATAAAATCTATTCAACATCACTTTCATGTTTTCCCATTGTATGACATCTATCCATCCACAATCAATATGTACCTTGTTGGTCATTTTTTGTTTGTGCCAACATATGGTTCTAGGAGTTGCATGGGATTCTAATTTCATGAACTTAGTGTTACTAGTTCTTTCTTGACCATCATAGCCAAGGCCTTCATTCTTTGTCTTGATATGTGACACTATGGTTTATTTGATTCCTTACCCATTTATTTCGAATCATATACCATTATATCCTATTCTCTTTATTAGATTTGAGCCAATTCCTTTGGTGTGCTTTTCAAAGCACCAAATTTCTTTGTCTTCAACATGGTTTTCAATACCTATAGTAATACGGCCTTGTCATGACCACCACTATCATCAATATCAATCAAGTCATTAGTATCACAAGTTATATCTATCTTTGTGATAATATTGCTTGTGTCACAATTAAAATTTATCATTATCACAAAAAGCAATTGCCATCAAGGACTTGAGGTCACTTATATCACAACAAGCATCTTCCATCATGGGATTGAATTTCAACTACTCCTTTATATCCTCTTTTCGTTGATGCTTACAAATTTCAAGTGTGATTAACGCCATGTATATTGTCCTTACCACATATATAGGGATTATAACATCAATTTGAAGAAGATATCAACATCTTTGAGAATTGTTTACAAACAACTAAGAGTGATGAGTTTTCCATCTTCATAAAGATACCTTATGGGAAGTAAAGATCCTTATTTAGTGTTGTATACTTGTAAATTTATAATTTATGGGGCTTGCTTTCTTTTGGCTTTTCCCATGTTTTAAGGTTTCGGTCTCCATCAAAAATGCAGCTTTTACAATTGTTGAATTTTACAAGAAGATGAAGGTGTCAGACTCTACTAAAAATATATATTTTTACAATCACAATGCTTGAGTTATGTTGCAAAATAGAATTTTTAAGTTTGCAAGAATATAATTTTAAAGTTTACAAGATCAAATCACCCTTATCAATGCAAAATAAGGAATTTGTTTTTAATTATACACTTTTATTCCTTCAATATTCACTTAAAATTAAAGTGCATGAAAAAATTGCTTCACTTTTTTTTATTTTAATAAAAAAGTATGCATATTTAAGAAATCACCCCTTTTTTTAATTAAAAAACATGCACTTCTTACAAGATTAAAAATCACAGTAAAAAAATCATACACTTTATAAAAAATATTTAAAAAACACTATTTTCTTTTCTTTAAAAAAATTGAACACGCTGAAAGATCCCCCTTAATTATAAAAAAATCATGTGCCCTACTGTTTTTTTTAACTTCAATTAAAATAAAATTTTAAGACAATGAAAAAGAGCGTTTATGGGTTTTGAACCTGGGTAGTTCAATTAGCAATTTACTGATTGAGGCAAGAGTCTATTTAATACATGCCTTAGGGTTACAAATTGGAAGATCAATACTCTCAATTAGGAGATCATTACATGCTAAAACTATTAAAATAATACTCCATCTAAAATGGATGACCTAATCATATAAATATGCACGACCTAATTATAATACTAAAACAATGTAGTAAAATATTCCTAAATACTATCCATGAGAATTCAAAGCTACATTGTATGAAACCCACATTGTGCTTTGTCCTCATGAGGTTGTAAGAAATTGGTAAGTCCTTGTGCATCCCATTAGAAGCAATGTCCTTATGGTTTGTCCTCATGGTTTGTCAAGTGCATGGTGGTTAGGTACTACCCTTCTACTCCATCTTGTCATTCACTTATCAATTTTATAATAAAATGAATAGGTTATTCAAAAAAATAAAATGAATAGGTGGACATTGATGTTAGTTAATTTATCATGTATTGGTTGATTGCAGGCTATCCTCGATATAGTGTAATAGTCATATTTTTTTTCATCTCTCACACTCTAAACTTCATAGATTTAGTTTCTATACTTTATGCATTTTATTTCTACATTTTAATTTTTTGTAATTTATTTTTGTGCAATTTCCTTCCACACATTTAATTTTATGCAAAGTATTTAGTTTAGATTAGAGATCCAAATGAGGAAAGAAGGGACCCAACCTTAATTTGGAGGTCAAAAGAAGTCTATGGAAAAAATATCCAGCCTAGTTAAAACTTGGATTTGGGGGTGCAACACTTAAACAGAAGCCAGGTCAATTCGTTGGATCAACATAGTTTTTAGCATGCCTAGTGGGACAAATCCCATTTTAATGTATTTTTCTTGGTTTTTGTACCAAAAAAGGCATCCCTCATGGGTAATAAAAATTAAAAATAATTTTCACTCAGTTTAATTATGGAAGCAATTTGCTCATGAAAGTGAGTGATTTACTTAATTTTAGATATTTCAATATTTTTCAAAAAGAGTGATTTGCTTGGTTTTATTACACTTCCAAAAGGTTGAAATTAGAGCAATTTGCCTAATTGTTCATATCTAAACCCAATTTTTCTTAAAATATTACCCATTTTAAGTTTTTAGGCTTATATTTTGTAAATACTTTGTGGATGATGACTCTAACTCAAACTCAAAAAAATTAAATTTCCACAATGACAATTTTGACAACATCCAAGCAACATAAACAAACTTGATTTTGATCTCGTATCTACATTTGCCTTGGGTGAAAACACTTAAGAAAAATTCTAAGTTAGTTTTCCACAAGTCTAAGATAATAAGCAATTTGCTCAACGGAGGGTGAAATCCAACCACACACAAATCTAGCAAGTGATTCGCTTGAAGTGATCTACTAGGGAAAATTTCCTTGCAAAAAAATTCTAAGTCTAGATCTAGATAAACAAGTGAATCACTCGATAAAGCCAACAAATTATTTGATGTTTCAAGAATATTGTTCATTTTTTAGTTTACTAAAATTAAATAAACAATGAACAAATTGGCCAAAATTACAAGTGAATTGCTCTTATTTACAAGTAAATCGTTCGAATTGACTATTTACTTAAAAACTACTTTTTGGAAGTGAATCGACTGAAAGTAAGAGCAAATCACTCTAATTTATAAGCGAATAATTCAAAATAGATAAGTTTTGGATAATTTTAAATGTTTCAGATTTTGACCCCAAGATTTTGTTTGTTTAGGTACAAGCATATGAATATGTAATCCAAATCTTAGAAAATGGAAAAAGAGCATCAAATGATGGGCATAGTTGTATTTCATTGATGGAATACTAAGGGAAAGGTACAAGAACAAAACACCAGGTGGATGCATCAAGAAGACAAGTTCAAAGAGGTCTTGAAATCTATTCCCATCTCATCAAAAGGAAAAATCCCCATGGATAACTTAGTCAAGGCCTTAAATTCCCACAAATAGGTTATTTGAGCCTACAAATGAGTTATTTTACTACCCTAGTCAATCCTGTTTGGTCTAATCAAGCTCCTATAGCGACTCACACCAACCCCTTGTGCAAAGTACTAAGTCATGTGAAAAATATCACAAATAATATACTTTTTACACATCAAATCTATAATCAACCTACAATTTCAAGTATACAAAATGTACCTCTCATAAATAAACCTTCAATGTAGAGCCCACCTAGATCTAATTGATCTAATACCTTCAATATTCCTCTAGTCTAATCCTTATCCCTAATAGGATTAGAAAGCTTGAAATTGAATCTTATTTAGAATGCACAAGAATGGTTAGATAGATGGGATCATATGTATCCCATGGAAACACCTAAGGATTAACACTACCTTCAACTACCCAGACATAGCAAAATGTACAAAGTCTACCCCCTTAAAACTAATAGATCCAAAAAATAGTGCTGAACTATATCCCCCCACAAAAAAACATGCAACCACATCCTAATTAGTAGTGGTCTTACCAAAATCCACTATCCTAGTATCCTCTCTTTTCCCTCCATTTATATCCCTTGTATCACCTTTATCCTACCTAGATACACGATGTACCCTACTTATTAGTAGCATGGAAAATTGCCTCCTCAAAAAAATAACCTAGGTGGACCTGTTAGACCTTAAAATCAACTTCTAGATTAGACCTACCAATGCCCTTTGAGCCTATTGGTATACTCTCCTATTTTGCTTGTAGCTATGAAATATTTACCTACCTTTGACAAAAATGAGAACAAAATGGTATGGGATTACATCAATGAGCTACCAACTCTCAAATAAATCCACCTCATTCATGAAGAGGACATACTAGTAGATTTACTAATATATACACTTTGTGATAAGACTATATTATGGTATAGGGTATTGCCAAATAATTAAGTAACTACTTGGACATCAATAGTTGAACCTTTTATGCACAAATTTGATAGTATAAAAATGGGTATTTAGTCTTGTTTTAATTAATATGATGCAAAGAGCTCCTCAAAATATATCTATGATTTCAATATGATATTCTTGAGAACTTTAAATTTAATTCCACAAAAATTTAGGTCAAATTAAGAACAAGCATTGCCATATCATATCAAAGGCTTACAATCTGATTTAGTACTAACAATTTATAATGCTAACCATTGTACACTAGTTATAGCATTTGAGAAAGTAGAAAGAGATAAAGACTTTTTAATTAGAGTAGGGAAGATACCTCTTGCTCCACCAATGGCCTATACAACCCAAATTTCCCAAAACACACCAATGTATAATACTATGCCTAATTTATTTCCAATTTTGATGCCTAAATCAAGTACCTCCATCCATCCTTCCCAATTTACACACATCATTACTCTTTTAGGCTAAAACTTCCTTATCCATGGTAGCATTTCAACCACCACTTCTAGCCCTACCTATTCTATCCAACCCTAGTAAAAAATCTAATAATATTTTTATGATGAATAAAATGCTAAAAGTTATCAAAACCTTAGTAAACCATAACATTGCTACAAAACAATAATGGTAGCAACCACAAAATAGGTAGCCACAAAATACTTCATACTTGACAAAGGATCATGTTTCTCATCAAGGTGCTAACCAAGAAATAAATCAAGTTCATAATCACATGGTCAACACCAATGTAGAAGTAGAACATGTGTGGTGCCTCCCTTGCAATGATAGACATGATCTTGTCAAATGCATGAGTTCCATTAGGCATTCACAAACTATGTAATACACTCAACAATGTTAGGATTAATAAGTTGCTATCATTGTATAGATATCTCCTACCATGTACTAGCAATATTAAGTCGCACAATCAAAATCTACTTTACCTCTCTAATAATGTAATACTAGTATATTTTAGTGCTACTGAGATAAACAATGAATCATCCGTTGAGGAATATGCCATATTTTCTAACTACTAAGGCATAGAGACCAAGGTAAATTGAAAATGATGATGGGACAACCTATTGATAAGCGAGCTGATGTAGGAAAAGGTATGATACTACTTAGAAGGGAAAGGTTGTATTTACACTTTAAATATAAAGGGCCTATCATAGCTTTATAAGAGAAGCAAAAAAAGAATTGAAAACAAAGGAGGAGAGAGAATAAAAACACCTTAAAATGAGGTCCAACAAGTACTAACTAACAAAGTATAAAGGGTCAATAAGAGGAAGGAACTGACAATGAGTAATGGAGGTAGAAGTGGGTAGTAAGTAGACTAAAGAGAAAACATCAAAGGGAGAGATCCCTTATAAATAGAATATGAAATAAGGTTGAGATACCTGTCATGACCCACCTTGGTAGTGTTGAGTGATATATTTTTTAGATAACAAACACATACCAACAACTAGGACTCATGCAGAATGTCCTATTTGAAAGGATATTCATGATCTCCCTAAGGTTTGGGTGAGGTTGGTCTAACCTGGTAATATTTATTAATATTTTAATTCAAAGGAAAATATATTTGGAATATTCAGGGCCTTCATGTAGCCATCACAAGGGGATTATTAGTTCTATTTTTGATTAATTGATTGTCTTGACATGAAGAACTTAGGGCTTTGCTTAATTGTACAATAAATCATGAAGACATGAGCATTTAGCATCAAAATTCATCAAAGCATTATAGTCATTCATTTACTTTTAGAGGTAAAACACAACATTATGAAATCAAGCTTCAGAGATGAAAATTCTGCTAATCTACTCTTAATTTTAACCATTTTTTTAAAGAAAATGTAAAAGATAAGGGTTAGGGAAAGGAAATCAATCAAGTCATGGTAAATTTAAATCTTTGCAAGAGTTTTGTTGAAGCCTCCGATTCTGAATTAAACCAATATCAGCCTCGACCAATTATCACACAATATAAGACCAAGATAGTGCCATATTCAAGGGAAATGAAGCATAATACATAAATAAATTCAAATGCAAACACCATTGGCATGCACAGATTGCATCGAAAATCTCCATATTTTGTATTGAATTAAAATATTCAAGAATTATAGAGTTTCAGAATGGCTAGCTACAGGTGATTGTCCTCACAAATTTCTAAATACCATAACAAGGGCATAGATGCTCCTCCAACTAACAAAGAAAAACTGAAATGCCTAAAATTCTATCTCTCAAATTGCATTCGACCCTTTGGAATTGGGTCTCAATGGCTATTTATAGCCTTACATCCTCCAACTGCCCATCGTTTGCAATGGTAAATTATGATGTATCATCTTTTGATTCGGTTACCCTTTCGTAACTATTTCTCCAACTGTAGATCTTCTACGACTTTCTATTATCCGAAAGTTTCTTCAACTTTCACCTTCTAGTATTATGCTCGGTTGTACTTGTATTGAAGATTCATGCCCGCCATCATGTTTTCTACAAAAATTTCAAAAAGGTAAGGATTAGAACATTAATATTATAATTAATTTGAATTAATTAATTTTCCCAAGGTGGAAACCTTTGATTTTTCAATTATTAAATTAATTAATTCTTGTATAGTTTAAACTTTTATTTTTCAATGATTAATTAATTTGAATTAATTAATTATTTTTATTTGAAAATATCCCTAAGGTTTGAGATGTTGATTTTAGGGTAAAATATTATATTCAATATTTAATTCCAATGCCCTTCCTTTCACCAAATTTACCCTCATGCAAAGAAAATCTGAAATACGCTCTCTTAATGAAATTACAATGAAATATTAAATCCATGCTCTCACATGAAAGAAATCTGAAATGCGCTCTCTTAATGAAAATGCAATGGAAATTCAAATCCGCGCTCTCATATGAGGAAAAACACAAATGTGCTCTCTTAATGAAATTACAATGAAATCTTAAATCCGTGCTCTCATTTTTTAGTGTATTCTTGTTTGTGCTCCATTTACAAAGGAGCAAAAGAAACTTAAGAACTTCTCCATTTTACCTAATTTTCAGCACATTCTTATTTTCACTTATTTTTAGTGCATTCTTGTTTGCGCTCCATTTTTCAGCGCATTCTTGTTTGTGCTCCATTTACAAAGGAGAAAGAGAAACTTAAGAACTTCTCGGTAAATAGTCAGCGCATTCTTGTTTTCACTCATTTTTTAGTGCATTCTTGTTTGCGCTCCATTTTTCAGCACATTCTTGTTTGCACTCCATTTACAAAGGAGCTTAAGAATTTCTCCCCAAGCCTCATTTTCTCGCAAAACCTCATTTTCTAGAGCATTCTTGTTTTTAGCGCATCCTTGTTTGTGCTCCATTTACAAAGAAGCTTAAGAATTTCTCCCGAAGCCTCATTTTCTCGTGAAACCTTATTTTCTTTCTTTCCTTTGTAAGGTCCACACATTTTTGTTTTCTCTCTTTCCTTTGTAAGGTCCGCGTATTTTTGTTTTCTCTCTTTCCTTTGTAAGGTCCGCAAATTTTTGTTTTCTCTTTTCTTTGTAAGGTCCACGCATTTTTGTTTTCTCTCACTTAGTGTAAGTTGAGCGCCTTTTCGGTTGAGCCCAATTTCTTGCAAAACAAAGATTCACTGATTTTAACCTAAATTCAAGATAGCGTGCACTTCATGCATTGAAAGGTGTGCCAATGAATTTGTAGCGCATTTATGCAAAGCAAAGAATCACTATTTTTTTAAGATCCAAATTATCTTCCATTGAACCCAGTGAATTTCTGTAATGTTCATTATCGGGATTTCGCCTCTTTCATTCAAGTGACTTGAAAAATAGGTCAAAAATGAAAGTGCCCATAATTTCACATTTTTTTTCAAGTGTCTAAATGGGCCAAATGGGTATCCAAATATATTAAGAAATTCCAAAAATTCATTACAGATCATGAGATATTACATTTAGAAGTTTACGGACTACGATGAGAAACGACTATTTATGGAAAGAATTTCTTGTATTAAAATATGTAAATTTGATATCAATGTAAATAGGAGATTAACATTTTTCTACCAGTTTTTGAATCAGCTCAAATGGATTTGTCTAGCTCAAGCTAGTCCGTTTCATTTTTGCATTAATTTTAGGGTAAAAGTGACAAGATTTGAACAACCCTAAAATTAAAAAATTTAGGACCTTAGGAAAACTATTGGAAATTGAATTTTCAGAAATATTTAATTTGGAATAATGCAATTAAAATGCAAATATTCAGAAATATTCAATCCGAATCACTACAATTAAATCCAAGCCTTTAAGATTAAAAAATGTCCACAATTTCAAAATCTCAATGTAATCAAAATGTTAAAGCAAAAATCTCAAATTAAAACCAAAAATTTAAGTGGGTCCCCAATTGGGGTAAGTTGTGCAATGGCAACAACAAATGGCGAATCTGCTGGAAAATGCTCCTTAGCATTTTGGATAGAGAATCCAGTTTGAAATCAAGAAAACCAAAGTTTAGCAAAATATAGATCATCCAACAATATCTGAGAAATATGGGGTTAAACAATTTCAATTGAAAATAGATGTACCATTTGCTTCAGGTTATAGGGTGTTTAGTGCATTCATTATTTATTCTTGAATCAGTCAAAAATCCATTACCTAGTTAGACATTGGGCTATTAAGGATATTTCTCTTAAAGATTTACCTCTGCATTGCTCCACAATGATTCAAGCATCCATAGATCTGATGGAGATGGAATAGATATCTTCTAGACATTGCTCTACTACCAGCCAGACATCTATAGCCTCGGTAGAGATTATCCGAATCACCCAAGCACTTGCTTGATTTGCACACTTTTTTCTTCTTTTTTAAAGAAGCATTTTGACTGCTTTGCAAGTATCATATGTGCCTTTGGGTTAAAGACCTTTTAAGGCTAAATATGGAATGTATAACAATTTTTTTGCCCAATCATCAAATCAAGGTGATTTCATCCTTCATGATCCAAAAATAATCATTTAAATATAATGTTAGAGGTGAATCTTCAACAAAATGTTACACTATTTCAATATCCTCTATTCTAGTCCATAATCCAGATATGACTGCTAATAATCTAATTTATCTAATTTTCAGTTTCGTCTAATTTCAAACAGGCAATTCATCCTCCATTAGCACAAGATATTCCCTTCTAGAGAAACCAAAAATTAATTATCATTGGATTCAAATTATCAAAATTTGTGGGATGAACACGGTGTAGAAGTGAAGACATGAAATTCAATACGAATTCTCATAAATAGAAATGAACTAAATGAACAAGCAAAATGAAATAAAAAACGAAACACTTAATGAGAAAATAATTTCAAAGTTAGAGAAAATAAAACAAATGAAAACTAAATCTAAACACTGTAAAAAGAAAATACAAGAAAATAAAAAACTATGTACAAATGACATGTTTTACTGCACTGCCTGAGGGATGAAAGTACTGCTTTAGGAATTATCCATTGATAGGCAAAAGAGCATCTTCTCCACTTAGATTTTTAGTCTAAAAGCATTATCTCCTAGAATATCTGAAATTTGGTAAGGACCTAACCAGAGGTTATCAAACTTTTTATGGTCTTTTTGTTTCTCATGTGCTTTATCCCAAAGTAAAACCAGGTCATAAATTTTGAAGGCTTTGATTTTAGATCTCTTATCAAACCATATTTTGATTATTCCTTGATGTTGATTGAAGTGTTGTAAGGCATATTCTCTTTTCTCCTCTGAATTCATCAAATGAGTGAGCCTGGCTTCTACCTTATCATCAACTTCCAAGTAATCTTTCATGAACTACAATGTCAACGATTTCAATTTAGTGGAAAATATAGAATCTTGTTCGTAGACCAGATGGTAAGGTGAGGTACCTAATGAGGCTTTTAGTCTAGTCCTATCTACCCACAAAGCAAACCTAATTTTATTGTGCCAATCTCTAGGATTTATCTCTAAGAGTTTCTTGATGATTGTCAACAAATTTTTATTAGTTGATTCAACCAAATCATTTCCTTATGGGTAATAACTAGAAGATAACTTTAGAGTTACCTTGTTATCATAAGTCAATTTTGCAAATTGAATTGAGGTAAACGCTGATCCATTATCACAAACTATGGAATAAGGCATCCCAAATCTAGTAGCAATATGTTCTTCCATGAACTGAATGACAACATCTGTGGTGCAATTTGTGGTAGGTAAAGCTTCTATCCATCGAGTGCAATAATCTGTTGCAGTCACAATATATTTGTGATAGGCTGAAGAATTAGGATTGATGACTCCTATAAAGTCTAATCCTCATTGGGAAAAGGATCTAGCCTCAAATATAGACTGTAATGGCATAGAAGCATTTCTTTCTCTATGTGCAACAACTTGGAAGGTGTGATAGGATTGGACATGGATATGAGCATCCTTAAAGATATGAGGCCAATAGTAACCAACTCTCAAAATTTGATGTGTAGTAGTATTGGATGAACCACGTCCAGTCCCATATGTGTCATGAAATTCATGGACCTGAGTAGCTTCATTTTTGTGTAGGCATCTGAGATAGATACCTTCATGGTTTCTTCTATATAGAGCACTTGCTTTGATCATGAAGTTAGCACTTTTTAAACGTGATGCTCTTATTTGAGTAGAATTTAAGTAATTTGGACATTTATTATTTAACAAGTAATACACAATGTCTTGGTACCACTCATCAGTTGTTATATCATCCATAATATACTGTTGGTAAAGAATTTGAGGATCAATTTATGCTAACATTTTTCTTAATCCTTGACCTCTAACTAGTTTCATAGGATGGATTTCTAAGTCAAACTCTTGTAAAATTAACATCCACTTACCTCTTATTTCTCCCATTTGTTTTGCATTAACATGGTTTTGATAGCTGGGTCTGGCACAAATACAAATATCCTACTATATAGAATGTAATGCCTAAATTTTTTTATTGCCTTTACTAGAGCATAGGCCTATTTATCTATAATAGTATATTTCAATTTAGCATCTTTTAATGGGGAGCTCATGAAGGCTATTGGATTTTCTTCATTATTCTCACTCTTTTGTGTTAAGACACCTGTAGTTGAATGTTTAGAAGCAAATAAGTAGAGATAAAATGGTTTCATGTAATCTGAGCTCATTAAAATTGGAGTATTGGATATAGCATCCTTAACTCCCTAAAATGCAGCTTGGGCTTTAGAAGTCCAAGTGATGTTAGCATCTTTCTTGAGCATGTCATTCAATGGTCTAACTATCTCTACAAATCTTGAGATAAATTTTCTAACAAAGTTAATTTTTCCAAAGAATGATATTAATTATTTCTTACTACCTGGGAGAGGAATGTTCTAGATTGCTTTTACTCCTTCAGGATCAATTAATATGTCATATTTATAAATAACATGACCTAAAAGCTTTACTTTAGTTACTCAAAAAATGCATTTCTTTGGGTTTAATGAAAGATCATGCTCTCTACACTTTGGAATGCTTTCCTTAGATCATTGACATGATTAACATATTTCTTGGAAAACATAGGAATATCATACACATATACCACTATGCACTTGCCAATTAGACCTTTGAAAGCATAATCCATTGCTCTCTAGAAAGTAGCACCTGCATTAATTAGTCCAAAAGGCATTCTCCTATAGGAAAATGTGCCCCACTTGGTGGTGAATGATGTTTTCATTCTATCTTTGGGATCTATCATGATTTGATTGTATCAAGAATATCCATCCAAGAAAGATATCATTTCTGATCCATTCACCATATACAAAATATGATCTATGGAGGGCAGAGGGTAATTATCCTTCTAGAAAGCCTTATTCAGATTTCTAAAGTCAATGCATAATCAAATTTCTCAAATTTTCTTTCTAACAGGTACTATATTAGCTACCCAAGTGGAGTGTCTAATGGAGAAAATGATTTTTGCATCTAGGAGCTTTTTAAAATTCTTTTGAATAAGAGGCTCTAGTAATGGACTTATAGGCCTTTGATTTTGTCTAAATGGTTTTACATCTAGCTTTAAAGGGATGGTGTGAGTGATGACAGATTGGTCATAAGTTTTCAAATCTTTATAGCTCCAAGCTATGACATCTTTATAGTCTTTGAGAGCTTGTATGATTTATTTCTTTTCTTGATTAGTGCAAGCTTTTCCTATTAGGACATTTTGTGGTGCTTCACTAGTCCCTATATTCATAGTATTACCTGCACCATTTTGAAATAAAATTTCATTGCATTTCTTACTTTTATAACCAATATCAAATAATTTTTCAAGAGAAATCATAACTTTAGGGAGAGAATTTATTTTCAAGGTTACCTCATGATCTTCTTCTTATATTATTGTAGAACTAAGCATGACATTGAGAGGGGGTGAATCAGTGTGTATTAAAAATTTAATCCAACTATGAAATCAAATCAAAACAAGCAATCACACAAACATGCATCACATAACACCATATTTATAGTGGAAACCCAATGTGGGAAAACCACCATGCCAATGGACTGTTTGGACTCCTATCCAAATCCATCCTCAAAAATGTTTGGTCTTTACAATATTTTTGCAGCACCAACTGCAGGGAATGGCACCAACCAACCCAAAATTTAGCAACACCAACTGCAAGAAGCACCGACCCCAATCGCCAAACACCCACTCCGTAAAAACAAAAACAAAAATTGTAGTAGAAAATCTGATCTTCGTTCCAAAATACCCTGAGTGGTCTAGCTCATTGCTTCTCTCTACATATCCACTCTGACTAATCTCATCTGATTTGAATCTCTATCTCACACCCTTCTATGTACTCACACTGAATCCTTTTAAAAACATTTTTGCAATACCTTTAACTTCCAACACTTCAACTTCCTAACAAATTTCAAGCTGCAAGATGATCGTTTCAACATTCAATAACGTCTCCCTTGGGAGACATAAAGTTCTTATAGATTTTCAAATTCTACACGTGCTGGAAAAAGAACAGACTCAAAAGGAGTTACTAATCAAAAGTTATGACCTTTTTAAATTTCACTTTTATTTTGGAGAGGCATTTTGTCAAATAGTTCATGGAGAAAGTGTTGTGCACATTACTCGTTCTCACACTTGGAGGCCTACTCCGACCAAAAAGGAAAGATGTTCAATTAGATGAGCTATACGTGAAACAACACTTAAAAGGCACATTAGACAACAAGAAAATATGAATTTGAGTATTCGAGCGCACAAGCACTTGGCTGCCCAAAACTGGAAAAAGTGCTATAGAGGCATTTTGCAACTACTGCCATTTCTTCCTCGGGTATCTGTTCAGGATGAAATTTAAAACATAAGCTATCTGTATATCAGACTACCTCCAGTAAAATTTTTGAAGTTTGATTCCTCACATATTACTTAATATACCTCCGACAAAGTTGCCTCTGACGTTGATTTTACACCTGTCACAAACTACAAAAAGTGCTCCAGAGCCATTTTGCAGTGCTCACTGTTTCTTCCTCCGGACTCCTTTTGGGATGAAATTTAAAAATTAAGCTCTCAGTATATCTAGCTACCTCCAATAAAATATTTGAGGTCCAATTCCTCATGGATTGATTAATATTCATCCCGTAAAGTGACCTCCGACGCAGATTTTACAGCTGTAGTTTCATGACCAACAATGCACCGGTGAAGCAATCGGCCGTTCCAATTGTTGGAAGTTAAAAGGGTAAAAAAGGTAAAATTTTTGTTTTACCACTGTAAGCTTTGGACCTTACCCTTTTACCTCCTTGGACGGCAAGTGAGTCAGCAGGATTGGACGACATGGACGGTAGGGAGTTTGACTCCTAACTTCATTTTTCCTTTCCTCCTTATTTTCCTTCTTCCCTATTATTCCTCCTAAGCTTTCTAGGTTATTGTTAGTAATTCTCCTATTTAAGCTTTGTAATCTTTCAATTAAGATGAATGCAATTCTGGTTAATAATCTAAGTGCTTCTAATATTCGTGATTGCTATATCTGGTATCAGAGCTAGAGCTGAGGTCGAGAGGCTGGCGAGGCGCAGAGCCCGAGGAGATCGACAGGCGAACATGGATCCCGAGGTGGTCTAGGAAGCCCGTAGGTGAGGCACGGATCTCGAGGAGGTCGAGGAGCCCGTAGATCGAGGTCGAGAGGCCCGCAACACGCAAACAGAGGTGAGGTCGAAGAGGACCCGTAGAAGGCACATGAACCGAGGCAAGGTCGAGAAAGGCCCGCAGAGAGCACGCGAATCGAGGAGCTAACCAGAAGGTGACACGTGGCAAGTGGACGAAGGCGGACACGCGGACCAGAGCAGACAGGTGACGTGGCAGATAGGCTACGTGGCAGGTGACGTGGCGGACAAAGGGCAACGACGACGTGGCGCACAGTGATAGGCTCGAGTAGGAGGAAAAAGGGCGGTCACTGATTGCCCGAAGGCAATCGACTGAGTAGGGGCGTGTTGAGGCTTTTAAAAGCCTCGCGCTGTTTTGCACAACGCATGTGGGACTAAAGTCCCCGAACATTTTTTTTTCATTGTGCGCGGCCGCGACGAGATAAAGAAGGCAAGCCTCCCTTGCCTCCCCGTCGGGCCACGCAGCTCGACTGGCTCGAGGAACCAACCTTAAGCCGCACGCCCTCCAGGAGGTCGCGGGTTCGAAACTCGACGGTTTTGCAAGTTAATTTTTTTTTATTTTTGTATGAAATCTGCCCGATTATCTTGAAATAGCAGTGTATGCTGCTTAGGTTCCATCTGCAGCTGTAGCCGAGTTGGCTAGGAGGCTTCGCTTGGCAGATAGGAGTCGCGGGTTCGACTCCTGCGGAGTCTAAATTTTTTTTATTAATTTGTTTTTTTTTTATATAAAGTTTATTATTATATTATATTAAAAAATATATATCTTTATATTTAATAAAAAATTAAATAATAATTGTTTTTTTAAAATTTTATTTTTTAAAGCAATTATATATATTTTTTATTAAATACAAATATAGATATTTTTTTATAATATATTTAAAAAAAAAGGACATTGCCTAAGAGGCAATTTATGTAAGCAGAATCAAAATTGCAAAATTGTGACTAAGAGGCTTAAAAGGTGATAGAAGATTGTGTAAAAGACCTAAAGGGCTTTAGATATTTCTTTCTAAAAGTCTGAGAGAGGCAAAACTTTGAGGACTAGAATTTTGTAAAAGAGACATATTGAAGGGCAAAATTCATGATTCGCTCCACAGGATGTTATCATGCACTTTGTGCACTTTTAGTAAGAGAGAATGCTGAAAACTTTGATGAAAAAGTGAGAACTTATGGGCTTCATACTGTGTTTAGTCAGTTGCAAAATGCAGTAATCTCACATCAGAGACATCCAGATTCAGGGTACGAGGCAGACTCTGAAGACAATTCGTTTGGGAGTAGATTTGAGCAATCTGAATCCATAGAAATTGCACCTCAAGAATCTGAATATACTCATTATAGTAATTCAGTGGAAATCCTAGAACCAGAATCACCAGAGATAATATTGATCAGTGACGACGAAGAAGAAGTAGCAGACAATTTCGTGACTCAAGAAATAGCAGCACCACAACAAGAGGAACAAGCCATCAGTGATAGAGTGAATCAAGTCAGATTTGACTTAAATTTGTAATCTCTTCTTTCTTCTTATTTCTTCCTTCTTCCTTCTTTGAAAAAGTAGAGTGCTTTATTGTAATCGAGAAATAAAAAGAGTGTTTTAGTAATTATGGCCTCACATAACAATCTACCAATTCCAGAGTTCAATGGGTATGACTACGAGTATTGGTCTATCAAAATGAAGACTTTGCTCATAGGAAAAGGATTGTGGGACATAATTGAAGAGGGTTACACCGAACCCATAGACTGGACAACATTAAGTGCCATAGATAAGAAAACAAAGAAAGAAGCACAAAAGAGCAACTCTTTTGCTCTTTATCATCTCCAAGCAGCATTGGAGAAAAGTATATTCCCTAGAATAGTCGCTTGTATAACTGCACAAGATGCATGGAAAGCTTTGAAAGATGGATTCCAGGGAAGTGATCAAGTGAAGCAAGTAAGGCTTCAAACATTGAAACGAGATTTTGAAAATCTCAAAATGAAAGAAGACGAAAAAGTTGGTGACTACTGTGTCAGAGTCAAGGCAGTAGTTGATAAAATGGTTACTCTTGGCGAAGAAATTAAGCCTGAAACAATTGTAAAGAAAGTGTTACGAACACTTATTCAAATATGGAATCACATAGCCATAATCATAGAAGAGTCAAAAGATCTTTCCACTTTAACATTTGATGCATTAATAGGGTCATTAATGTCTCATGAAGAGAGGTTACAAGAATCTCCTTCAATCAGCTATGGAGGCGATGATAAAGCCTTCACATCTAATGAAAATGCTGGCAGAGGACATGGAAGAGATCAAGGCAGAGGCCAGAGAAGAGGTAGAGGCAGAGGCAACTACAGAGGTGGCAATCAGAACAGAGGAGGCAATTTCAATAGAGGAGGCAATCAGAACAGAGGTGGAAACCAAAGTCGAGGAGGAAATCCAGGACGAAGTGGAAATCAAGGACGAGGAAGTGACAAGTCCAAAACAACTTGTTTTAACTGTGGCAAGCTAGGTCACTTTGCTCGTGACTGCTGGTCAAAAACTTCTCAAAGCAACAGCAGTCAATATGGAAATTATGGAGAAGAAGATGATACCTCTAATATTTTTCTATCATATGGACAATCAGAACAGAATCTAAATGACACATGGATTCTGGATACTGGTTGCTCAAACCATATGAGTGGCAAAGAATATCTATTTGCTACTCTAGATTCCACTTATAAATCCCAAATCAAGTTAGGGGATGATAAAGCTTTGCAAGTCGAAGGCATTGGAGCCATGGAGGTTCCAACAAAAGAAGGACTAAAGAAAGTGAATGACATCTACTACACTCCAAAGCTCCAACACAATCTGCTAAGCATTGGGCAAATGATGGAGAATAATTACAAACTTGTTTTTGATGAAGGAAAATGTATCATTCTTGATAAAAACAATTGTAATCGTGTCATCACACAGGTCCCAATGACCAAGAATCGGTTATTCCCTCTCAAATTTGGTGAGCCAGGGGGAGCTCAACTTGCAAATGTAGCTATAACTAATCCAAGTGTGCTTTGGCACTTGCGATATGGTCACCTTAATTCCGCTAGCTTGAAACTGTTAACTTCTCAAGCTATGGTGACAGGACTTCCCAAAATCAACGAACAGAAGGAGATCTGCAAAGGATGTGCTTTGGGAAAGCACTCAAGGTCGAAGTTTCCAAAAGGACAAGCGTGGAGAGCCAACTATCCACTTCAGTTAGTGCATTCGGATATCTGTGGTCCAATGCAGACAAAGAGTATCGAAAACAATTCTTATTTTCTCACATTCATAGATGATTTCTCTCGCATGTGCTGGATTTATTTCTTGAAACATAAAGATGAAGCTTTTGATTGCTTCATAGATTTCAGAAACAATGTAGAGAAACAAAGTGGGAATTATGTAAAATGTCTTAGGACAGATCGAGGAGGCGAGTACTCCTCCAATGCATTCTTGAAATATTGTAAATCAAGTGGGATCAAAAGGCAATTCACCACTGCCTATACCCCACAACAGAATGGTGTGGCCGAGAGAAAGAACCGCACCATAGTTGAGATGGCAAGAACGATGCTTCAGACTAAGCATCTAACTAATATGTATTGGGCTGATGCTGTAAGAACCAGTGTATATATTCTAAATAGAAGTCCAACTTCTAGTTTAGATGGTGTCACTCCTTATGAGGGGTGGTACGGAAAGAAACCAAATGTAAAGCATTTCAAAGTTTTTGGTTCTTTAGCATATGCACACATTCCTGATGAGAAGAGGAAGAAGCTTGATCCCAAAAGTCAAGCTTGCATTTTTGTAGGGTATTGTGAGTCTACGAAAGCATATAGACTCTACAATCCCAAATCTCATAAGATTATTCTCTCAAGGGATGTAATTTTTGATGAAGGGGGAGAATGGGGTCATCAAAGAATTTTTGTTGATGATGGATCCCAAGATGTAAATTCTTCATAGGTACAACAGGTACAATAGGTGTCTCCCAAGAAAAACAAAGGCACACCCCCTCCAAGCCCAAGCAAGAGTACTTCGAGTACATCTGACGCCACTCCAAGTCCTTCTCCACAGAGATCTATAAGTTCTTCACCGATGGACATTGAATCTCCATCAAGAGGTAAAAGAACATTACAACATCATCCATATTTTCAAATGTTGGATCAAAATTACCAGAAAAGATACACTAGAAGCCAAGCTAGTGAAATGAATTCAGTTTTGCAGAAACTTGAAAATCTGCATATGTATGGGGATGATGACTCCCAAGATCCTAAGGGAGATGTAGTTAATTATGCTTTATTAACTAGTGCACAACTAGAACCATCTAGCTACGAGAAGGCTTGTACTCAAAATGTATGGCAAGAAGCCATGAAAGAGGAAATAACCTCTATAAAAAATAATGATACATGGGAGCTAGTAAAGCTTCCAAAAGGAAAAAAATGTGTTGGATGTAAATGGGTCTACAAGACCAAATACAATGCTGATGGAAGCATTGAGAGGCACAAGGCGAGACTAGTAGCAAAAGGTTTTACTCAAAAATTTGGCATTGACTATGAGGAAACCTTTGCCCTCGTTGCACGACAAGAGACAATCGGATCAGTTCTTTCCTTAGCTGCCCATAAAGGATGGAACATTCAACACATGGATGTGAAAAGTGCTTTTCTGAATGGATACCTGATTGAGGAGGTTTATGTTCAACAACCTCAAGGCTTTCAAGAACAAGAAAAGGAGAACCTTGTTTATAAATTGAAAAAAGCACTCTATGGCCTCAAGCAAGCACCAAGAGCTTGGTACTCACGCATTGACGACTATTTCAGCAAGTATGGATTCACGAGAAGCAAAAGTGAACCAACTCTGTACTACCTAAAGCATGGAGTAGACATTCTCATAGTTTGTTTGTATGTGGATGATCTAATATTTATGGGTAGTAACAATAAAATGAATATGGAGTTCAAAAACTCCATGATGAAACAATTTGAGATGAAAGATCTCGGTTTAATGCGATACTTCCTAGGCATGGAAGTGCATCAATCAAATAAGGGGATCTTCTTATGTCAACATAAGTATGCTCGAGACATGATCAAGAAATTTGCCATGGAGCAGTGCAAATCAGTTGCAACTCCAACTGGACATGGAATCCAATTGAGCAAGGACGACGGAGCACCAAAGGTTGACATGACCACTTACAGGAGCATGGTTGGGAGTCTGATGTTTCTCACCAACACAAGGCCCGATATTCAATATGTTGTTTCTCTAGTTTCAAGGTTTATGGCAAGTCCATCTGAGCTGCATCTACAAGCAACTAAAAGAATCTTAAGATATGTAAAAGGTACATTGGATTTTGGAATCCATTACCACAAGTGTAATTCTGTGAAATTAGTTGGCTTCAGTGATAGTGATTGGGGCAGCAATGTAGATGATAGGAAATCTACATCAGGGAACTATTTTAGTCTAGGGTCAGGACTAATAACTTGGAGTTCTAAGAAACAAACTGTTGTAGCATTGTCATCTACTGAGGCTGAGTATATAGCCATCACACATGCTAGTACTCAAGCCTTATGGTTGAGAAAAATCCTTGAAGAGATTGGCGAAAGTCAAAGTGGTCCAACTCGACTGTATTGTGATAACATAAGTGCCATTCAGTTGGCATACAATCCAGTCCACCATAGCAGATCAAAGCATTTCGATATGAAGTATCACTTCATTCGAGACATGGTGGAGCAACAGATAGTTGAGCTTAAATATTGCAGCACTTTGGATAACATTGCAGATATCTTCACCAAAGGCATGGCTAAAGCTCAATATATAAAGCTGAGAGACTGTATAGTCAGGCCTCTCAACTTTAAGGGGGAGAATGTTGGAAGTTAAAAGGGTAAAAAAGGTAAATTTTTTGTTTTACCACTGTAAGCTTTGGACCTTACCCTTTTACCTCCTTGGACGACAAGTGAGTCAGCAGGATTGGACGGCATGGACGGCAGGGAGTTTGACTCCTAACTTCATTTTTCCTTTCCTCCCTATTTTCCTTCTTCCCTATTATTCCTCCTAAGCTTTCTAGGTTATTGTTAGTAATTCTCCTATTTAAGCTTTGTAATATTTCAATTAAGATGAATGCAATTCTGGTTAATAATCTAAGTGCTTCTAATATTCGTGATTGCTATACCAACACTGCAACCACACTTGATAATGATAAAAAAACCTCCAAATAGTATATGGGGTTGTCCAACACATTCCATTGAAATTTTACCACTTTGACAACTTCCTTTTTTGTAAATTTGCACGAACAACCTGTAACAACTTCACCTAAAAATCACAAACATTCTCATAAGCATTGAACACCACTTTACATACTCCAAAAAACCTCTAAAAAACTGTCCACTGCATCAACCTTCCATCTGAATGTGTTGACAACAATGACAATACTGTCACTACACCTTGCTCAACAATTATTTCATCCTCATCTATGACCTGATTTTTAAAAACACTAGAATTAGTTACAAAATGTGCTTGTCACTTTAAAATACTTGAAATTTTTTCACATTATCAGGTATAGAAGGACAAGCTACTAATTATATTGTAAATTTCTTGAATATTTTTTTATTTATAGGTGTCAATGTACTTTCCACTACTGCCAAGGAGTATGCAACTCTGTTATTTTTCCTTGAAATCAATTTAATGTTGAAAGTATGGAACTCATCAATTAGATACCTCACTTGGTTTCTATAATGAGTTAATATTTTGTCATGAAAAGTATACTGCCCTTTGACTTGTTTCACTACCAACTCAAAATCTTCTAAAAATTTTAAGCACTTAACATTATTTCTTAAAGAAAATTATAGTCCATATATCAATGCTTCATATTTTGTAGTATTGTATGTACAGGGAAACTGCAATCTATAAGATGCTAGGT
The DNA here is from genome assembly GCA_028583015.1 of Wollemia nobilis. Taxonomy (NCBI): domain Eukaryota; kingdom Viridiplantae; phylum Streptophyta; class Pinopsida; order Araucariales; family Araucariaceae; genus Wollemia; species Wollemia nobilis. The sequence continues at coordinate 5,461,992 of JAQPPZ010000989.1, forward strand.
GAGATTTTATTTTAGGGATGATTAATTCAACACTTGCTCCGCTACCTTGTCTAGATCTGGATTCATCAAATTTGAGAATCCAAACTAGATTTTCATCTTTATTTGGCTTATTGGGTGATGCTTCAGTTTCAACTTCATTTATGTCTTGTTTTGTTTCAATGGTATAAACCCCTAATGCAGATTCACTGTAGATAACCTCATTAGTATTATTATATTAAGTAATGAGTTCTTTGAGTCTAAGCTCTCTTTCTACTCTAATTTGATTTACAATTCCCCACCAAGGAAACCATATGTGAGAAAAGTCAGGGGCCATGTATCCATTTAAATTCCTTGATCAATCTCAACTTAAGAGCATTCCATATATATCCGGGATTTCTACAACATGTATATCGATATATTATTGAATCATGGGCTTTGAGGCTAATTGTATGTGAATGTTTTTAAGTACACCCACCACATTGACTTTCATTTTTTCCAATTGTACCACTACTCTATTGGAAGGAGTAGGTCTCAAACCTAGCCATTGACACATAACATGTGGCATGATATTTCCTGAAGCACCTGAATCAACAAGGCAATTATGTAAGTTTTTGCCTGTAATTCTAATCATCGAGAGGAAAGGAGGAGCTTCTCCTTTGTCCCTTCATGATACAAATTGAGCATCCATGGTTTTTTGAGATCTAATTTTATTACCAAATCTTGTTGATTTGTTAGCTGGGCAACCTCAAACAGAGATATATTTACTTTGGTTTTCTTCAAATCTTCCACAATGTTGTATGTAGGCCTATCTTGATCTAGAATTCTATGTGGTGGTGGTGGATTGGCCTTAAATAGATTGGGGTTATTGTTAGCCTAATTGTCAAGAGGGATGAAAGTAGGATTCGGTGGGGTAGAAGAAGTGATTGACACTTTATTATTGCTTCTAAGCATATGATTATGATTTCCTTTCTTGAACTGCCTATAAGCTTGTACTTCTTCTAGAGATCCCTCATATCCTTCATCTTATCCTTCTAAATATTCAAGTGTTTCAACAACCAAGACTACCCTTTTCCTTTACTACTGCTAGCCTGATTTGAAATATATTCATTCGGTATTAACTCCATGTTATCCATTTCATTTTGGAGTATATATAAAGTTGTTTTGAATTCAGGGAACTCATTCTCACTATGTTGTGTTGTGGAGTGTACTCTAAACCAATTATCTAAATCTAAGTCATAATTATTGACTACAGTATTAGTTTGATTTTGACTAGTAATTGGATTGGGTACTCCTCCATTATTTGGATGAGTGTTGCATTGTATTTTTTAGAAATTGAAGTTCCTATTATGAGGTGAATTATTGGCTTGGGGATTTTAAGATGTCTGCTTCTGCAATTGGACCATTGCTAAGCTTTTGGACTAACTTTTTTAGATTATCTAACCGAGGATTAGCATCATTGTTTTGTCTTGTAGCAGTCTAACTTGTTGTGTTGCTTGCAGAAGTGGTGGAATTCTAAAAATTTAGCACATTTTAATTTTGAATAGCATTTAGAAATGTTGGGATATTCTAATTAGGATTAACATTTTTGAAATATTGGGATATTCTAAGTGGAAGTAGTATTCAAAAATGCAGATATAGCTTGTGTATGAATCTCCACATTCTTATGAGTATTGAATTGGTTTTTCAAATACAATGGAGTGGTAGGATTATATGAATGATATGGTATAGGATTTAACATGGGTAATTTTTGTGATAGAGCTTGATTAATCACGGGTACTTGATCAAATGCACATGGTTGTCCTAGTAAAGGCAATTGGCCTATTACAAAACCTTGAGGGATCAACTGTTGTTCCACAATTAAAGCTTCACTATAGGCCATGGGAGGAGTGGTGATTTGAGGTATCCTTCTCACAAACATGGATGTGAGAGGATATAATGCTTTGAAATACATTTGTATGGCTGCATCAACATTGAGCGTATAAGGTATAGTCAGTATACTATAAAGCTTGTGAAACTGAGTGTTAAATAACCTTAAAGGATCATTGGGCTCCCTTCTGGCTGCGATAAACTGATGATATATAACGACAGAGTCTATGAGTAGCTTGAATTGATTAATGAAAGTTGTTTCTAATTCATCCCAAGAAGTGATAGAATTAGCCAGTAAGCTAATATACCAATCATATGCCATCTCATCCAGGGTAAAAGAAAATATCCTATAGGTAACATCTTCATGTTCCACCTGTAATCTCACCACAACATCTTTATAGGCCTGAATATGTTCTTCGACTATTCTTGCTCCATCATGCCTATACCTGGGAAAATACCTCTCCATGTTTTTAGGAATATCATGGGCTACCCTAGGAAGATTTAGTGGACTGTTATGGCCACCTAAATAAGGTGCAAATGCTATTTGTGCCGCCATTGGTCTACTTTGGGGAGGAACAAATGGAACAATGGCCTAAGATGAGATAACAATGGGAGGATTGTTACTTGACTGAACTTTGGTACCTATAAATCTTATTGGAGGGGAAAGGCTATGAAATCTAGTGTCTTCAGAGGCCTTAGATCTAGTAACAATAACCCTGGGTTCTAGTTTGAATAATTATCAAAAAATTTCAAATGATACTATGAATTTAAACAAGTTCAACCCTTAAAATCATATCAATTAATCAGAGATTAGACCCTCCTTCTAGTGCTAATTCTATTTTTTTGAGGGCCTAGAGGACTTAGAAAACCAACAATATTCACCCTCCTTATAGTGCCAATTTTGTTGAGTGATATATTTTTTAGATAAAAAACACATACCAACAACTAGGACTCATGCAGGATGTCCTCTCTTGAAAGGCTATTCATGATCTACCCAAGGTTCGGGTGAGGTTGGTCTAACCTGGTAATATTTATTAATATTTTAATTCAAAGGAAAAAAATACAAATATGGAATATTCAAGGCCTTCATGTAGCCATCATAAGGGGATTATTAGTTCTATTTCTGATTAATTGATTGTCTGGACATGAAGAACTTAGGGCTTTGCTTAATTGTACAATAAATCATGAAGATATGAGCATTTAGCATCAAAATTCACCAAAGCATTATAGTCATTCATTTATCTAAAACTTGCAGAGGTAAAACACAAAATTATGAATCAAGCTTCAGAGATGAAAATTCTACTAATATACTTCTAATTTTAACTGTTTTTTATAGAAAATGCAAAAGATAAGGGGTAGGGAAAAGAAATCAAACAAGTCATGGTGAATTCAAATATTTACAAGAGTTCTATTGAAGTATTTGATTCTGAATTAAACCAATCTTAGCCTCGACTAGTTATCACACAATCTAAGACCAAGATGGTGCCATCTTCAAGGGAAATGAAGCATAATACATAAATAAATTCAAATGCAAACACCATCAACATGCATAGATTGCATCAAAAATCTCCATATTTTACATTGAATTAAAATATTCAAGAATTTTAGAGTTTAAGAATGGCTAGCTACATGTGATTGTCCTCACAAATTTCTAAATACCATAACAAGGGCACAGATGCTTCTCCAACTAACAAAGAAAAATTGCAATGCCTAAATTCTATCTCTCATATTGCATCCGACCTTTTGGAATTGGGTCTCAATGGATATTTATAGCCTTACATACTCCAACTACCCATCGTTTGCAATGGTAAATGATGATGTATAGTCTTCTGATTCGGTTACCCTTCCGTAATTGTTTCTCCGCCTGTAGATCTTCTACGACTTCTTGTTATCTGAAAGTTTCTTCAATTTTCACCTTCTAGTATTATGCTCGGTTGTACTTGCATTGAAGATTCATGCCCGCCATCATGTTTTCTGCAAAAATTTCAAAAAGGTAAGGATTAGAACATTAATATTATAATTAATTTGAATTAATTAATTTTTCTAAGGTGTAAACCTTTGATTTTTCAATTATTAAATTAATTAATTCTTCTATAGTTTGAACTTTTGATTTTTCAATGATTAATTAATTTGAATTAATTAATTCTTTTAATTTTAAAATATCCCTAAGGTTTGAGATTTTAATTTTAGGGAAAAATATTATATTCAATATTTAATTCCAATGCCCTTCCTTTCACCAAATTTGCGCTCAAGAAAATAAAATATGAAATGTGCTCTATTAATGAAATTACAATGAAATCTTAAATCTGCGCTTTCTTAATGAAAATGTAATGGAAATTCAAATCCACACTCTCATATAAGGAAAAACACAAATGTGCTCTCTTAATGAAATTACAATGATATCTTAAACTCGTGCTCTCATTTTTTAGCGCTTTCTTGTTTGCACTCCATTTACAAAGGAGCAAGAGAAACTTAAGAACTTCTCCATTTTACCTAATTTTTAGTGCATTCTTGTTTTCACTCATTTTTTAGCACGTTCTTGTTTGTGATCCATTTTTCAGGGTATTATTTTTTGCGCTTCATTTACAAAGGAGCAAGAGAAACTTAAGAACTTCTCCATTTTTCCTAATTTTCAGCACATCCTTGTTTTCACTTATTTTTCAGCGTATTCTTGTTTACGCTCCATTTTTCAACGTATTCTTATTTGCACTCCATTTTTCAATGCATTATTGTTTGCGCTCCATTTTTAGCGTATTCTTGTTTACACTCCATTTACAAAGGATCTTAAGAATTTCTCCCGAAGCCTCATTTTCTCACAAAACCTCATTTTCTAAAGCATTCTTATTTTTAGCGCATCCTTGTTTGTGCTCCATTTACAAAGAAGCTTAAGAATTTCCTCTGAAGCCTTATTTTGTTTCCTTCATTTGCATGGTCCATGCATTTTTGTTTCTGTCTTTCCTTTGTAAGGTTTGTGCATTTTTTGTTTCCTCACTTTCCTTTGTAAGGTTCGCAGATTTTTGGTTTCTCTCTTTCCTTTGTAAGGTCCACATATTTTTGTTTTCTCTCTTTCCTTTGTAAGTTTCGTGTATTTTTGTTTTCTCTCACTGAGTGTAATTTGAGTGCCCTTTTGGTTGAGCCCAATTTCTTACAAAATAAAGATTCACTAATTTTAACCTAAATTCAAGATAGCGTGCACTTCCTGTATTGAAAGGTATGCCAATGAATTTGTAGCATATTTTTGCAAAGCAACAAATCACTATTTTTTTCAAGATCTAATGAATTTATGCATTTCTCCTTATTTTCCATTGAACCCAACTAACTTCTATAATATTCATTGTTAGGATTTCGCCTGTTTCATTCATGTGACTTGAAAAATAGGTTAAAAATTAAAGTAACCATAATTTTACTAGTTTATGCAAGTGTCTAAATGGGCCAAATGGGTATCCGAATATACTAAGAAAAACTAAACATTCATTACGGATTATGAGATATCACATTTAGACGTTCACAGACTGCGATGAGAAACTACTATTTATGGAAAGAATTTATTTCTAAAAATATGCAAATTTGATATAAATATAAAGAGGATATTAACTTATTTCTACTAGTTTTTGAATCAGCTCAAACGGATTTATATAGCTCAAGCTATGTCCATTTCAATTTTGCATCAATTTTAGGATAAAAGTGACAAGATTTGAACAACCCTTAAATTAATTTTTTTAGGACCTTAGGAAAACTATTGGAAATTAAATTTTCTATAATATTTAATTTGGAATAATGCAATTAAAATGTAAATATTCAGAAATATTCAATCTGAATCACTGCAATTAAATCCAAGCCTTTAAGATGCAAAAATGTCAACAATTTCAAAATCTCAATGTAATCAAAATGTTAAAATTCTCAATGTAAGCAAATTTTTTCAAAGGTCTTGATGCAAGAAAAAATCTCAAATTAAAACCAAAAATTCAAGTGGGTCCCCAATTAAGGTAAATTGTGCAATGGCAACAAGAGGTAGGACTTGCTACTTATGTTGGACTATGTATTAACGAATGATGTTAATGCTTAGCTTTGATGCTTTTGATGGATGTATGCTTTGTTGATATATCTATTTTTATGTAAGGACATGGTACTATTGATGCTCTGCTTGGTTGTAGGATCAGGTGCTCTCGTGGGTGGACAAGAGAATTGGCCACAAGGAACGAGAGACCACATGTAAGGGAAATTATGACGATGACTTGTTCATCAAACAACTTAGGGTAACATGAATAAATACCCTTTCATGTAGGTGTATTATGGTTTTCTTATGCTCATATTCATACCATTGGACCAAGAAAATTACCTGCAATGAGTCTCCTTAACGTGAGTCAATGATAGCTTAAGTCTATCTTAAATAAGAAGCCACTCACTTGAGGATAAAACAATGGTACAAAATATTGAGGGAGTGCATTTGTTCTTACTTTTGGCTTGATGGTTTTGATTATCTCCTTATGTTCTCAAAGAATTATTTGGTAGATGTTAGTTCTGTTGGATATTTTGAGTCAAAGTTGTCATTGATGTCAAGGAATAAGCTACCGTTGATGTCAAAAGGTTAAGAAGAACAATGCACAGGTTAAAGATAAAAAGCTTCATAATATTTTTAATATTATGGGGAAGCATAAGTTAGAAGGGTTTTTATTAAAACATGGGTGAGCAAAAATAAAAGGTTTTTAATAAAATCCCAAGGGAGTTTTAATATTTATTTTATAAAACATTTAAATTCAAATTGAATTTAAATTTTATAAATAAATATTATTAATACAAAGTGATAAAATAAAAAAGGCTTTAATAAAGCCAAAGGGATTTAAAATTTTAATTTATAAAATTTAAATTCTAAAGAATTTAAATAATTTATAAATTAATAAGTTTGAAGGAAAATCAAAGTGCCGACGTTTAAGTTTGAAGGAAAATCGAAGCGCCGATGTTTATGTTTGAAGGAGGAATTCAATATAAAAACAATATGCCTTAGAGGCATTTAATAATCCTTTTGCTCGTATGATAAAAGTGTGCAATCATGTGTAAGAACTCATGTGAAGAAAGATACAAGTGTATTGTTTTAAGTGCTAGCCAATAAGGATAAAATCAACCAGCACCAAAATTCAAGAGCCATCCAAGTAGCGTGCCCTAGTGGCAAGTACACAGAGACTAGAGTGTTGGGTGCAGAGTGACCTATGATCGAATCACGATGACAAAATTGTTTTGTTGGTAGTGTTGGAAACATCGAATGAAGTGGCATACGCTTTTTCTTAGGTGCACTAGAGGAGCATTATAGAGCACGTGGTGCTCTTTACTCCCCAAGAGAGCACCTAGCTTGCGCAACAGTTGGAGCCATGACTAGGGCGTTGGTTGAGGCTGTGTTGTGAGTTCGAGTCCCACCAAGGAAAAGGTAATAAATTATTGAATATAATTTTTATGATGCCTAAGGTTTGACATGAGGTCTTAGGGAGTTAAAAGGGTTAGTTGAAAAGGTTTTAATTGATAATTATTTTTGGTAAATTGGAGGAATAAGGAGTTAGCTTTATTTTTGAATAAAGGATTTGTGTCACATTGGTCTATTGGAGATTTAAAGTGTTGAGAGGACTTCTTGCATTGAGTTATTTTGAAAAGGAGAGTGTATTGATATTATTATTGGTATTGAATATTATTTTAATTGGGAGATTATAAGGTGTATTTAGCCAATTATTTTTATATGTTGATGAATATTTTCTTAAATATGGAGTGATAAGGTGTATGTGTGTTTTGATATTTACATTGTATTTTTGAGGGAGTTTATCATATTATAACTTATTTGAGCTTGGAAAATAAGTGTTTGTGGTTGTGGTAGATTTATGAGATTCCTTCATTAGAATATTTAGTATATCGTATATTACATTAAATAAGTTAACCATTTCAGTTGAGAAACTGCCCAGCATAGTTCAAACTGCCTCAACGGAGTTCTTTGTAATTCTTATATATTTACCATGAATATGAAGAGCAAGGTAATGATTCAGTTTACAATATGGCATCAGAGCTTATTTTCATTTCTTGGGCAAAGTGATATGTTTTTTGGGTAAGGTGGTGATCAACCATTCCATAAACTTGCATGACCTGCAACTTTCGCAGGCAGCACACTCCAAGCTTCACAGCGATTCTTCCCTGGCCATAACCGGATTCCAGCAGCTCATTTCTGAAGCATTTTCGACGTGAGGGAGGCAAGGGCAGGCGGAGACGAAAGCAATATCGCCCCTATCCATAGCACCAGTCCAACGCATCGGTCGCTGTCGATGCGTGAGCAGTAAACACGGTCGCTGCATTTGTAGAGGCACACCGCTTCAGAGCTGCCACAACGGCCTGTGCATGCTGAGAGCTGCAGACGTGTCGGTTGCTGTCGGTGTGTGCTGCATTTGCCGAGGCACATCGCTTCAGAGCTGCCGCGAAGGCCTGAGCATGCTGAAAGCTGCAGCCACGGGGAGTATATAAAAAAAAGTTTTTTTTGCTATCTTAGGGTTATGTTTTTAAAAAAACTCATTATTTTTTTTTAACCGCCGCTTGGAGTCTTCGTCGGCTGGGAAATCCCGTTAAAAAAAACAAAAAAAATTAAATTTTTTAAACCGCAGCCCGACCATTTTTTAGCGTCCACAAATTGACGGCACGGACAACAGTTGACGCCCCGAGGGCCCGTTGACGCCCGCAGAGGGCATTTTGACGCCCCGAGGGCCCGTTGACGCCCGCGGAGGGCATTTTGACACCCCGAGGGCCCGTTGACGCCCCGAGGGCCCAGTGACGCCCGCAGAGGGCATTTTGATGCCCCGAGGGCCCAGTGACGCCCGAGGAGAGCATTTTGACGCCTTGAGGGTTCTGTTGACGCCCCGAGGGCCCAGTGACGCCTGAATAGGGCATTTTGCCAAGAAGGTTTGGTGACACAAATTTGTTTTGTTATTGTCATTGTTTTTCAGACATGTCAATTGCTTATTCTTTTTTCAAAAGCAATTGTTCAACGGCATATTGGGAAACTTTGAAGATATAAAAGAGGGGGGAATTCAATTTTTTTTTCACACTCTCAGAAAAAGACATAGAGAGCAACTCAAAGGTGCATTTTCGATTTTACTCGACACCTTCTTTTGATAATTTGGGTGCATTTTCGGTTGAACCCGACACCTATGTGAGAAGCACTTTGTGAGCATGCTTGTTTGATTATTGCATTTTTTTTCTGCAATTAAAAAATCATCTACATCAAAAGCATCCACTCCTTCTCTCAGCACATGTTGCACCGGTTCTCCAAAGCATTTATCTCTTTGCACAGGGATATTCATAGATCATCTACTTGTTGCTCTCTCACCAACACTAATTTTCTCCTAGTTTTGTTTTTTGACTTAATTTCCTCCAACTGATTATTCTTCTTTCGAAGATTCTCAGGCAAGTGTCATTAACATCTCTTTGAGTGAATTTTTTACCCCCATTGCTATTGTGTTTAGGCGTAAATCCTGACGAAAGTTCTGGACTCCAAAGTGTTTAGGGGAAGTTACGCCCCACGCATGCGGATTCATGACTTTCTAAGGTAGGTGCCATCAACAAAGCAATCCTTTTCAGTACTGCCTATGTTCCACGTACCGTTCTGATCTTAATAATACCTATAGTCTCCCTCACGTCAGGGCGGGTATTGTTTTGTTTCAGTTCAGGTATAACTGGCCTGGCAACGGTATATCGAAAAGGGGACCATTTGGTGCTATAAGGAACCCTAAACAATGGCTACAGTGCACAAGTATCTTTCGGATGCTCAATTGCTCAAAGGCACCAATTTTGTGCCATGGAAGCATAAAATGAAAGCCATTCTTCAAGTCAAAAAATTATGGGATGTCGTCAGTGGCACTACCTCTCGTCCCACCACAAGCAGGGACAGATCAAGATGCATTTGATGATCAAGACAGGAAGGGCCTTATGTTTTTGTTACTTGCCATAACAGTTGAGGTCCAACCTCATATTTGTGATGCCACGAGCAGTAAAGATGCTTGGGCGGCATTGATTACTGTGTATGAAGGAAAGAATAATTCCACAATTCTTCACCTACAAACCCAGCTTCACAATCTCACAATGCATTCAGGGGAGACTGTTGAATTGTTTCTCTGCAAAGTGGCAGAATTAAAAGCTAAACTCAATACTATGGGAAAACCCATCGATGATGATCTTTTGACATCTGTTATTTTGAGGGCACTCCCACCATCTTACAAAAGTTTTATCACTTCACTCAATGTTTCTGGCGTAACATTAACTTTTGTTGAATTGGTTAACTTGCTTCAAACTGAAGAAGCCAATCAAGTACAGAAAGATGAGGAACCTGCCACTGCTCTTTCCACTCATCAAAAAGGGCCCAAGCAAGGACAATTCCATAAGGGAGGGTCTTCTTCCAAAGGCAAAGGCAAGCCCAATCTCCAGTGAGATAAATATTGCAAGATCTGTGATATGAACAATCATGATACCAACCGGTGTTGGTTCAAAAACAAACAACAGAATGATCCCTCACAAAATAAGAAAAGCAAAGGGAAGCAAAAATATCCCCAGCATCGTAACCAACAAAAAGGTCATGTTGCTTATGCAGATTCCCATTCAGATCATTCAAATTCTTCTTCAGATAATGACTCCGAAAGAGCACACAAGGTGCTCATGACCCATACTGCCTCTTCCAAATCGGATGTTGTATGGTATATTGATTCTGGAGCAAGCAAACATATGACTGGGAACAAGTCCTGGTTTCAAACCTTTCACGCCAGAGAAGGCAAACCTGTTACTATTGCGCACAATCGAGTCTATCAAGTACAAGGTGAAGGGGATGTTACAGTCACTCTCCCTGATGGAGACTGTGCCATAGAGAAAGTTCTCTATGTTCCTGGCCTTGCCAACAATCTCTTATCAGTTCCACAGATGTTAGATCGCAATATGGATGTTGTCTTCCAAGTTGAAAAAGGAAAAAAGAGATGTTTCATCAGTCACCAAGGTCAACACATTGCCACTGGCTCCTACAAACATGGATTATTCATCTTGGATACAGTTTCTACATCCCATACTGCCCTCATTGCCACTACACAAGCAACAACTTCCTTATGGCATAAAAGATACGGGCACCTCAGTTCCGGGTATTTACTCGAATTAAGCAAATATGACATGGTAAAAGGGCTTCCTCGACTTTCATCCGTTCTCCCAGTATGCTCCGATTGTCTCGCAGGGAAACAACATCGAGTTCCCTTTGAGACAAGTTCTTCTCGCTCTAACAAACCCTTGGAGTTAATCCACGCAGATCTGTGCGGTCCTTTCCCAACCAGTCATGGTGGAAAGAGGTATTTTCAGCTATTTGTTGATGACTACTCTCGAAAAATATGGGTCTCCTTCCTTGCACTCAAGTCAGAAGCTCTTCTCTACTTTCGTCAGTTCAAAAGACAAGTTGAGAAGGAAACAAGTTGTTCCATCAAAACTCTCCGCTCAGATCGAGGGGGGGAATACACTTCCAAGGAATTTTTAGCATTTTTGGAAAAACATGGGATTAAGAGACAACTCACTACAAGATATACACCGCAGACAAAATGGAGTTGCAGAAAGGAAAAATCGCTCCATAGTAGAAATGAGTCGGTGTATGTTAAAAGGAGCAAACTTAGAAAAACAATACTCAGGCGTAAGCAAGAAACACAACATCTTACCTACTAAATAGAGCACCTACAAGGGCTCTACAAGGAAAAACTCCACAAGAAGCCTCGGAGTGGTAAGAAACCCTCAATTTCTCACCTAAGAGTTTTTGGATGCCAAGCTTTTATGCATATTCCTAAACAGAAAAGAAGGAAACTAGATGAGAAAACTCAAAAATGTATATTTCTTGGTTATGATGAATATTCAAAAGGATATCGGTTGATTGATCCTATAACCAAGAAAACACACATCAGCAGAGATGTAGTATTTGATGAAACTTTCACATCAAATAATACACTTGTATATCTTAATGAAGATGAACCTAAGAAAGAAGCAGCACCTCCTCAGAAGAAGGTTCCTAAGTGGTATACTAGTACATTGCAAGATTCAAAATTGACATCACTTCCAGATCTAACTCTAGATCGACCCGCTACTCGCAGTATGACTCAACACAAAAGAGCAGATGATGCAGCAGCAATAACAGATGTTGATGACCTTTGTCAACATTTTGATGATTTATCTGTGAATATAGAAGATGATGAGGATATAGATATGGAAGATGAAAAAGTCTATCTGACAAAACTAGATGAAAAAGAACCCACATCAGTCTCAGATGCACTCAGTAAAGATCAATGGAAAACTGGCTATGGATGCGGAACATACATCTCTAATGAAAAATCAAACTTGGAAGTTAGTGAATTTGCCTTCAGAAAGAAACCCATTGGTTGCAAATGGGTATTCAAGATCAAATATAAGGCAAATGGTGCAATAGATAAATATAAAGCCCGACTTGTTGCAAAGGGCTATGCACAAAAAGAAGGCATAGACTATGAAGAGACATTTGCTCCTACAACTAAAATGACCACTATTCGAGTTCTCGTGTGCAATAGCAGCTCAATTTGGTTGGCAGCTACATCAGATGGATGTAAAGAGTGCTTTCTTAAATGGTGACCTACAAGAAGAGGTCTATATGTCTCAACCTGAAGGTTTTATAGTTCAAGGGCAAGAATAGAAAGTCTGTAAGCTGGTCAAATCTCTATATGGACTTAAACAAGCTCCTCGAGCTTGGTATATCAAAATTGATAGTCACCTAGTGCAACATGGGTTTAGAAGAAGTCCTGCAGATCCTAATCTATATATCAAGAACAATGGTTCTAACATAGTAATTCTAGTACTATATGTGGATGATCTGATCATAACAGGTAGTTCAGAGAGTATGATCAAAACAGTTAAGAAAGATCTTAATACCTCTTTTGAAATGACAGATCTTGGACTTCTCCACTATTGTCTTGGTCTAGAAGTAACTCAATACAAGCATTGCATACAAGTTACTCAAAAGAAATATGCCATGACTCTAATTGAAAAGTATCGGATGACTGATTGCAAGCCCAAAGCCACACCAATGGAAGCAGGACTTAAGTTATCCCGATTTGATGAATCTCCTAAAATAGATAGTACTCTCTATCGTCAGCGATTGGGAGTCTCATCTATCTCACAAACACCAGAGCCGGATCTTAGTTTTGTTGTGGGTTATCTTTCACGATTCATGCAAGATCCTAAAGTTAGCCACCGGAAAGCAAGCAAAAAGAGTCCTTCACTATGTCCGTGGTACGACATATATCGGCTCGGAATACAAAAAGAACAACAAGTTCTATCTTCAAGGGTACACGGACTCGATTATGCTCGGATCCATAGATGACCGAAAATCAACTCCAGGTTATATTTTTCACCTTGGATCTGGTCCTATCTCTTGGCATAGCAAGAAGCAACATGTTGTTGCTATCTCTTCTACTGAGGCAGAATATCGAGCAGCTAGTGGAGCAGTCTATGAGATCATATGGTTACGTCGCATCCTCATAAGTATGGGCCTTCCAAAGAAACTTCCTTTACATTTATTCTGCGACAATCAAGGTGTTCTGAATCTCGTCAAGAATCCTATCTTTCATGATCGAACTAAACACATTGACACTAGGTGTCATTTCATTCGAGATGAGGTTCCAAAGCATCATATTCAGCTCCACTACATTCCCACAGATGAGCAAATAGCGGACATCTTCACCAAAGCACTTGCTCGAGTCAAATTTGAATTGTTTCGCAATGCTATGTGTAGTCAACATTAATGTAATAAGGGGGGATGTTAGAATATTTAGTATATCGTATATTACATTAAATAAGTTAACCATTTCAGTTGAGAAACTGCCCAGCATAGTTCAAACTGCCTCAACGGAGTTCTTTGTAATTCTTATATATTTACCATGAATATGAAGAGCAAGGTAATGATTCAATTTACAATACCTTCATCATCAAGAAAAATGTATGGGCACACTCTTCCATAGTTGAGTTGATTGGTTGGTTTTCTAAAAATAAGCTTAGAGTGAAAAGGACTTGATTAGGGTTACCTTTTTGAGTGTATTGAGTTAATGCTTCAAGGTTTTTGGAATAAAGAGTTGTTAAAACCTTGTTTTATAAGCATTTTTGTTGAATCCATTGGTTGTGTGAAGAACTTGAACTAGGATTTGAAAAGAACATGAGTATCATTGTTATGTGAAGATTGTTTTATAAGCATTATTGTTGAAGTGAGTTATTGAGTGAAGAACTTGAACTAGGGTTTGAAAAGAACATGAGTATCATTGTTATGTGATATTGGTTGTTGAGCATTGTTGGAAGATATTTTGAGTGAGTGTTCATATGCTTGGACTAGGGTTTGTAAGCAAGGACCGTTTCATTGAGTGATTGGTTGAGTAGAATTAATTGAGCCTAGTCAAGTAGGTGTGTGAAGTGATTGTTCAAGTTCCATAAAACAAACTATTCTATATTCTGAATTGATTTGAGAGAGTGACTAAGTATTGAACTGAAGTATATTGAGTCTCTAACAATTCTCTGTATGTTTCTAAAAGAGTGATTGAAAGTGATTGAGCATTGTGATGAGTATAGAGCATATTGAGTCTCTAACAATTATCTTTATGTTTCTATGAGATTGGATAAGTTCTAGTGTGGACTTGTTGATTAGATTTAAGGCAAGTCTTTGAGAAGACTTGTGGACAGATTTGGGTAAGCTTTTGTGGAAGCTTACAATACAAATTGAGAGCATATTTGGATAAGTTCTTGAGAGAACTTATTGAGTAGATTTGGACAAGTTCTAGTGAGGACTTATAGAGCAAATTTGGATAAGTTCTAGTGAGGACTTGTAGAATAGATTGGACAAGTTCTAGAGAGGAATTGAGGATAGATTAGTGTGATCTTTTGTGGATACTTACAAAGCAAGATTTGAGACAAGTATTTGATAAGACTTGAGAGTAGAATTGATTGATTTGTTCATACCTTGAGTTAAGGTTTGGGGCAGATCTAGCAAAGTTGATTTGAGATTGAGTCAAGATTTGAGTTAAGGCTTGAGGATAGATATTGAGGATAGATTTGTGCTAGAATGAAGGACTGTGTTTAGTACAGATTCAAGGAAAATTTTTGGTACAGATTTAAGAACATGTTTGTGCCAAACCAGAGACAAATATTGAGGACAGATTTGTGCTAGAACGAAGGATTGTGTTTAGTGCAGATTTGAGACAAAGATTTGAATGTGATAGAGTTAAGGACAAAGATCTATAGCCAAAGTAGGGAAGACATGTGTCTTATATAGATAAAGTTCCATTTTCTAAGGGAAGTAGAGGCAGAGGTCTTCTAGAGGATCACCAGCCAGAGCAGAGATTAGGAGATTGGTGTCTCCTATGGATAGAGATCCATGAACTTGATTTAGGGGATTGGTATCTCCTTTGGACAGAGATCCATAAACATTGTAATAGGGAAAGGATTCCCAAGAGATTGATTGAGAAAATTTTAGTGAAATATTTTCTCCGTGGAGTAGCCCACATTGGGTGAACCATGCAAATTCTAGTGTTTCAATTGTGTGTGGTGATTTATGCATTGCTTTGATTACTGTTATAGATATTGTTATCTATACATTGCATAATATTGATTGGGAAAGAAAATTAAATGGTGGTATTATACTGTTCACCCCTCTCTCAGTATAAGCTTGTGTTCTTCAAGTTCTTGTTTGCCTAAGGTTGGTAATTAATTCATTTAAGTCTTTAGTTTTGAATGTTGCCTTGCTTGGTTATGGCTAATTGATGTGCTACCTTTATCCATGGTGATGGTGCTTTTAATACCTTTTTGTTAAGCATTGGAGAAGCCATATTTAATCATTATTGAATGCTTACCTTTTTCTTTCATGATCATTTTGAGTGGTTTGGATTGAGGATGGTGAGCATTGGAGAATGCTCTTAAGTGTTACATCATGAGTACCTTGCATGGTGGTGCTCAAGATTACCTCACCCTTTTTATAGAAGGCACCAATTAGAAGCAAAAAGGGAGATGAAGGAAGGAAATAGGAGTTGAGAAGAAGAAGGGAGTGGGATATTGAAGTGCATCATTGTGGGGGATAAGGTTTGAGAATTAAGCATTGTACTCTGACCCTACTATATTAGGTATGTTGTGAGGTTTCATTGTTTTATTTGTGTTTGCTATTTATTTCTTGTGCCCATTCTCTTAAGTTTTTTGGATGTTTCCTAGGGTTGTTTGCTATTGATAGGAACAATCATTGCCTATGCACTTCTATAAGTTCTACAACGTTAGCATGCTTGTGTTAATGACTAGTTTGTTATTCTTTTAGATTTTTAATTATTAGTCCACCATCTCAAGACTTGTTTCCATTATGTAGTGAGAAGAAAACTGTGAGCAACACAACGTTTGGGTGTCTTACATTGGCCAAATTCCTTGCTTCAACTTTAGCCTGTCTGTTGCTCCAGTTACAACCTTTTAGTTTGTTGTAGGTTGTTTTAGAGTTTTAGGGTATCTCTAGGGGGTCCTCTATGAGGATGTCACCCTCTTTGTATTATTATTGAGTGATAGAGTTGGTGCCTTGTGAACCTTACATTGGCACATGCAATCATCGTTCATGGGCTCGATCTGAGCATCTGTGTTTTTGCTGAGTTGTGAGGGTCCGTCGTGAGGATGGCACCCTATAAGCTTTACATTATGTAAAAATTAGAGTTGAGTTTTATATTCTTCTTTTCCTAAGTTAGACTATAGCCTTTTTAATATTTCTATGTGCATGGTTTAATCCTTCTCTAGATTAAATGGATTTAATATTTGGTTGCTTTTAGGGTTGGATTGGAAAAGATTTAATTGGTTGCTAAATGGAATAGAATTATTAATGTTAGTCTATTCTGATGTTAGATTTATATTAATCAAATGGTTTGATTAATTTAAGATAGACTAATTTAATGTTAGATTCATATTAATAAAATATATTGATTAATGTTATAATTTTCTAATTATAGATTAATTCTTTATAATATTTAGATTACAATTAATCAAATGATAGATTAGTTTGGTAATTAATCTAATGATAGATTAATTCTTTATAATATTTAGATTGCAATTAATCAAATGATAGATTAGTTTGGAAATTAATCTAATGATAGATTAATGCTTTTTAATCTTTAGATTGGTAAGTAATCAAATTAATTTATCTGAGTCTTTAGATTTGCAATTAATCAAAATATAGATTAGATTGGTATTTAATCAAATGATAGATTAATATTTAGTCTTGCAAATGAATGACAAAGACTTGCTAATGATGGATTGATTTATAACTAACAATGGATTAATTAGTTATGGAATTGATATATGGATTTGGAATTTAAAATATTTGTGGAAAATATTTTGGAAAGAAGTATGGGCTTCTTTCGCTTGTGTTTGCCATTGAATTGGAGCATATAGAAATGCATGGTTTTGTGAGAGAAAGGAATTGAAAAATATTTATGGAAAATATTTAGGAAAGAAGTATGGGCTTCTTTCGCTTGTGTTTGCTATTGAATTGAATAATATAGAAATGCATGGTTTTGTTAGAGAAAGGAATTGAAAAATATTTGTGGAAAATATTTTCTAAAAAAGTATGGGCTTATTTTACTTGTGTTTGCTATTGAATTGAATCATATAGAAATGCATGGTTTTGTTAGAGAAAGGAATTGAAAAATATTTGTGGAAAATATTTTGGAAATAAGTATGGGATTCTTTTGCTTGTGTTTGCTATTGAATTGAATAATATAGAAATACATGGTTTTGTTAGAGAAAATAATTAAAAAATATTTGTGGAAAATATTTTGAAAAGAAGTATGGGCTTATTTTGCTTGTATTTGCTATTGAATTGAATCATATAGAAATGCATGGTTTTGGTAGAGAAAGGAATTGAAAAATATTTGTGAAAAATATTTTGGAAAGAAGTATGGGATTCTTTTGCTTGTGTTTGTTATTGAATTGAATCATATAGAAATGCATGGTTTTGTTAGATAAAGGAATTGAAAAATAATTCTAGAAAATATTTTAGAAATAAGTATGGGATTCTTTTGCCTATGGTTGTTGTGCAATGAATTATATAGAAATGCTTTAAAACCTACAAATGAGCTATTTTGATCAACACCTTCCTATCAAACTATCATGGAGGCCAAAGGAAGAATATGTCAGATCGTGCTAAGTTAACTCTTCAATTATTCTTAGAATCGGATGAAGGATTTAGTTGGAAACCACTCTTGGTGAAAGACAGTTTATTGTAATAGAAGCAAAGACTATTCATTTTTAAATCTAGACTAATAGAAGCAAAGACTATTCATTTGTAAATCTAGACCTTTGAATTCATGATGCCATTTATTATTGATTTTATGGTTTTATCCATGATGTTGGATTTAATGCTTTGCTCTAAATGTTTTATTAGATCTATTGCTAGCTTTAGATAAGATGATATTTTTATTCTATTCTAGAATTGCTCTTGTTTTAATGCTTGCAAAGAGTGAGAGAGAGTTATCTTAGGCTAAGAGGGTTTCTTTAGGATGGGATCTAAAGGTATCCTTGTCTAAAACTCTCCTTTTCAACTTGGGCTATTGTAGGGTAGCAACACCTAGTTTCTATATCCATTAGAAGATAATCATGCAGAGTGATTGATGTTGCAGAGATGGGGAATAAAAGCATGAAGTTTAAGGTATCACCATGGAGGTGTGGTTAAAATAGAATAATGTATTATGCATGAAATATCCAAAATAGATTAACTTATAACTAGAAGAAGGAATTGGAATCCACCCTCTCTAAGGTCTGAGAAGGGATAGTCCTAACACTAAGGTAAAGAAGTCTGCATTCATGGAGAATGCCAAAAATGTGAAGTGATATTTTAAAAGAACCCTCTATACCACAAAGGTATATTAGGTAAATCCCAATTATCTATGGGAGTTTAATCTCTCACGGGTTGGTTAGCATTTGGGGTTGTTACAATACCCTAGGTAGATCTCAATTTTTATTACAAAGAGGAAAATATTCATTGCCAAATTCAATATTATAGAGGAGATGAAGAAGACACCAACTAAGATCACCATGTTAGAAGATTTATTCCTAATTGGACAATGAGACCTACTCTAAGGAGACCTAAAAAAAGAAAAGAAAAGAGTTATTCCAAAAGTGAAAAACCAAATTCCTCTTTTGCCTTGCTAGTCGAACAATACAATTTATTTATAAATTGACCACCATATATTCAAGTTAGTTCTTCTGATGTACAAAATGCTTTAAAATGAAAAAATATAAAGTTGCTTCCATTATGTGTAGCACTCAATCTTGAACACTACTTACTTAGAAGTTGTATAATTGATTTAAGAATGGTAATCATAGTCATGTTCAAGGCAGTATAAAATAAAATTGGTCTCCCTTAGACTATGATAGCTAGGCACCAATGATGGATGGGATGTGAGTAAATGTAGGAAATATTATTAAAGACATTATCATGACCATAAATTGATACCTAGATTTTATTATAGTTCAATAAATCATAGTCATATATCTACCTTCATAATTTGGGATGCTACTATCTAGAGAATGGATAAAAAAGGTTTAGGAGTTGGTTGTCTAGTAATAGATTACATGCACATGAAGGTGCCTAAGGGATGGGAAGATAATTAGGATTAAGAATGAACCACCTTGTATTTACCTCCTACATAAGCTAGAAGATGACAATGTAGTAAACTAAAATGAACTCTTGGAATACATCAATGATGATGGATATCATGAAGATGACCATGACTTAAAGATAGAAATGATAATTGATATACTACAAGATGACAAATATCTAGACATAGAACAAAAATAGATAGATATGGGAAACTACCTAAAAACAATAAATCCTCCAAATATCCTTGATCTAACAAGACAAAGGGATAAAAGGACTTGGACCATGTTCTTTGATGGTGTAAAAATAAGAAATGGAGCAAGCATTGAGGTACAATTTATCAATACTTAAGGAGCATAGATCCATTATGCCTATAGGCTACTATTCTATTGTATGAAATGTATTTGAGTATCAAGCCCTATACACTAGTTTAAGAAAAGTAGAGAAGATGAGGATCAAAGACCTAAGAATATATGGCAACTCTGAACTAATAGTGAATCAATTCCATTCCCAATGTGCCACCAAGAATAAATACCTAAAGTTGAAAAAGCATTGGGTTTGGGATCTTCTTGAGAGATTTGACTCCTATGAGATCAAAGTGATACCCTTGGAGTTGAATATAAAAGTAAAGGAGTTGGAAAGAATGAACTCACACTTTGATCCTATGACTGATATATGGGATAAATTGAATGAACTTGAGGTTTTTTTTAGAGTTTTATTCCCATATAATTGTGACCAATGGAAGGTCTTTCATAATGATAAATAGATCATAGAGTTCCTAATTAGAGAAGCCTTATACATTGAAGAGAAGAATGAATATTAGGATGATATCAAATATGGAATTATATAGTTGAAGTCAAATTAGTTTTCCAAGGGCCTAATCACACTGGAAAGTTTGTTTAACCCAAATAATATCTTGAGGAAAAGTAGTATCAAGGTGAAATATTCTACATATCACACGAGTGAGGTGACCAAAGAGATAAATCTATTTCTAGGGAAGGATTGTACTCAAGAAGAATAAGTTTTTTCAAAGAACTCTGCAATAAATACAGAGACATAATTGCCTAGTTATATGAAGATCTAAAAATCTATGACCATAATGTCTGGTAAGACCCCAAGGTCTTACTATAAAATTAATAAATAATTTAATATAAATGTAATCACATGCCACTTAAAGGGGGCTCCCTTGTAATCACCTTGCCGCTATAGGGAGCTCCCTCCTTGCCACTTATAGGGGGATCCCTCTTTAGAATCTATATTTCTTATTCTTCTTCTTCGATGATTTGTTTGAATGGCCAACCTAAAAAATATATATATATATATATATATATATATATATATATATATATATATATATATATATATATATATATCTACCCTAAAGCTACGTTGGTGAAGAGACATGATGGTTCACGTATGAAGAGTTACAATGGTTCACTTTATGGGTTAATAATATAATAATTAAATGATTAATAATACTAACTAATACTAACTAATAATTTTAGGATGGATGATCCTAACATGCCACCCTCCTTAAAAAGAAATTTGTCCTCAAAGCTCAAAGTGAGGAGCTTTATCCTTTATTTTCCAAGAAGGATTTGCGTAAGTTCTTGGACTCTTTTAATGTCATCCTTCCATAGGCAGGCAGGGATATCGATAAGGATGAAGCATTAGCATGGGGTTTCCAGAATAATTCGTAAATGTGTGATGATGATAAAAGGGAAACCTTTGGGGTTCTTCAAACACCTTAAAATGATGCATAAAAAAAAGTGGTAAAACTTCTATATTCTCTTGTTGTTCCCTGGGAGAGGCAATGGAGGAGTTTGTAGTCATATTTCTACCTTGTTTTTGAATAGGTTTAATCTTGTGGTGATAACTCACTATTGGAGAGGAAATTGAGTGTAGTTCTTGTAGAGTGCATGTTTGGCCATAATGAGTCACTTCAAGAATGTCTACCTCATCCTTACCTGATGCATCGATCACTTATGGCATATCGACCTCATTGTATTTATTGTTGTGAGTAGGTGCACCAGGCACTTCGGACACAACTACCTCATCTTCACCTTTTAGGGATTGACAAGGATCAACTTCCTTCAATAAATACAATGTTAGTGTAGCACATTTATGATGGGGTCCAAATTGCTCATCACAAGTGTCGCAGAGGCCTTTTGCTCGTCATTCCTTCATCTCCTCAAAGCTAAGATGTTTAATTGGTAAAGTTTATTTAGGGTTGGGGGTGGTGTAAGTGGTTTGTGATTTCCCCATAGGTGGTTTTCCTAATCAACGTTGAACATTGAGTTTGTCTTCGGCTAATTTGGCCAATCCATAGGTCTGCATCATGGTATAGGGATTGAACCTTGTCACCTCCATTCTAATTTCCTCTTTCAATCCACTAATGAAGCTATTGATGAGAATTGATTCATCCAACCCTATGTTGTGTTTGGTGATATCCTCAAATTGAGTTTGATACTCACGCACGGAAGTGATTTGACGAATATCTTTGAGCAATTCCCACATGATTGGGTCCCACATGGCTCTGATACCAAATGATAAGACCCCAAGGTCTTACTATAAAATTAATAAATAATTTAATATAAATGTAATCACAGGCCACTTAAATGAGGCTCCCTTGTAATCGCTTTGCCGCTATAGGGGGCTCCCTCCTTGCCACTTATAGGGGCTCCCTCTTTAGAACCTATGTTTCTTATTTTTTTGCTTCGATGATTTGTTTGAATGGCCAAACTAATATATATATCTACCCTAAATCTACGTTGGTGAAGAGACGTGATGGTTCACGTATGAAGAGTTGCGATGGTTCACTTTATGGGTTAATAATATAATAATTAAATTATTAATAATACTAACTAATACTAACTAATAATGTTAGGATGGAGGATCCTAACAATTTCATAGAGCACACCATTGAGTTAGAACCATATGCTAGAACTTTTTTTCAAAAGAAAAGACTAGTCAACCTTAATATAGAGGCCATAATAAATAAGGAATTGTTAAAACTCCTATAGGTCTAGATTATATTCCTAATCAAGATTTCTACATGGGTTTCTAACCTTGTCCCAGTATGCAAGAAGAATGGGGATATTAAACTATGCATCAATTTTAGGAACCCAAATATGGCATCCTTAAAAGATCACTACCTATTGTTTTACATCAATTAAGCATTATGAAATGTGGCATGCTCATAAATGTTATAACTTTTGGATGGTTTCTTTGGATATTACTATATTTATTTCAAGGATGAATACCAACATAAGACAACCTTCACCACCAAGTGGGTCATTTTTGCATACTAGAAAATGCATTTCAACCCATCAAATGCTGGAACACCATTCTAGAGAGTGATGGATATAACTTTATTAGAGATAGTAGGTGAGATCATACTTATTTACCATGATGATTTGATGTTATTTTTTAAATATAGAAATAAGCATGTCAAGTATCTAAAGTAAATTGTTCAAAGTTGTAGGGAATTTAGTATTTCTATGAACCCTACAACCTTCACCATCAATAGGGTAACTTTTGCATATTAGTGAATGCATTTAATTTTATCAAATGCAAGAGAAAACTTATAACAAGTGATGGATATATCTTTCTTAGGTATAGTGGATGAGATAATCCTTATTTAACTTGATTATTTAATATTATTTTCTAAATATAAAAGCAAGCATGTCGAGCATCTAGAGTCAATTTCCCAAAGGTGTAGAGAATTTAGTATTTCTATAAACCCTAAGATATCTATCTTCATGGTATAAAAATACAAATTGATGGGTCACATAGTACTAAAAGAAGGCATATCCATATATCTTGATAGAATCAAATCCATTCAAGACCTACCATTACCCTCATTAGTTAAAAGGATGAGGTCATTCTTAGGGAAGATCCAATTTGTATCCAAATTCACTACCAACTTTGCACAAATGGTTAGATCCATAACCAAATTTTTAAGAAAGATGTATCCTTAGACTAGACCAAATAAGGAAATAAGAATTTCTAAAAGGTAGAATATACCATCACAAAGACCCTTGTCCTGATCAACACCAATTTCTCCAAGGAATTTAGGATGTATATATTTGGAATGGATGAGAGTATCACAATTGTTTTGACTAAATCAATGACCAAGATGAATAAAATCCCATTTCCTTCATGAATAAATTCCCTAATAACTATTATGAGAGTTATGGATGAATAAAAAATAGGTTTTCACCATCATGATATCCTTGAATAAGTTTAGGTATCATCTCTCCCAAAGAATGACTAATATCTTCATGGAATATATTGATGTTTAGTCCACTATATTACATAATGAGATAAGAGAGAAGAAGGTTGGATGGATATATATAGTATAAGAGTTTTACATTGAAATAAATCCCACTTAAATGATCAGTGGTAGATATTTGTATTAAATACTAGCAAGGATAGTGTTTGAAGATCACACTACTCTAATTGAAGAAATAGATAATGATTTATGCACTATATAGATGAGTGATATTGTAGGTATATGGCTATAATATAAGATCCTAAAATATTATCTTCCAAAGAGAGGTCTAGGTCTAGAATAAAGGTGATATGCTACTAATGGGTAGATAATATCTTGTTTAGGAAAGGCTACAATGAATCCTAATATAATATAGAGGAATATAGACAAAGAGCTCTAATAAATTAGTATTATGATGAAGGGGGAGATTTCTCTACACCTAAAATAGCCCATAAAATTTTGAGGGCTAGATACTATTATCTTTCCTTGTTCACTAACTCATATCAATGGGTAAAGGAGTGGAAATATTATAGAGTATTCTAGGGAAAGAATAAGAAATCCCCAATGTCATTAAAATAGTAATTACAACCAAACCATTTGAATAGTAGGGCCTTGATTTCATAACAAAAATCAACCCATTATCAAACATTGGTCATGGAAGGATCCTCACCACCATAGAATACTTCACCAAGTAGGTTGGGGCAGTCCCAACCAAAGCAACCAATCAAGAAACAATGGTGCAATTTATCAAACATATCATCACTAGGCTTGGAGATTTTTATACTATCATCATAGATAACGTTACCTATTTCAAGGAATCAAAAGTGATGATGTTTTCTCTAAAAAATAGTTTCCTACTCAAGACATTGTCTAATTATCCTTAGTTTAATGGGGTTAGTTGAGTTAACTAACAAGACCAGGATCTTGAAAATGACCATTTAGATTCATTGAGGGACCGACATATGAAGCTACATAGAGCTTTATGGGAAGATAGGATACACCAAACACATCTATGATATAATACCCTATAAGTTGATATATGACAAGGAGGTTGTACTGTAAATTAACCTCAAGATACCATTCCTTTAAATTTTATATCAACTTGAGCTAGAATATACTAACATCGATCCTATGCAAGTAATAATAAATGCATTACTAGCCAGAAAGGAGGAGAGAGAAAATGTCTTTAGGAAGATTTCTTTGCAAATATAGACCATCAAGAGAAGGTTTTAAAAAGAGGAGATAAAAGTGGAGTATAAATAAGGGGACTTGGTTCTCAATAGGATGATGATCATGCAAAATTAAGTGCTCATCAAAAGTTTTATTCCTTATGGAGTGGACCTTACCAAATCATTGAAATTGTGAAACCAGATGGCTATGGAATTGCTTCCATGGAAGGAGTAATTCTAACTATTTCCATAAACTAGAAGCATATCTATCAAGTGTAACAAAGGATCTTAACAAAAAAATATGTATGCATATAGTATAGGCTATTAATTTAGCAAGTCTTTTCCCTTTCACTATTCGTAATTTCCTCCTTGCTCTTTTATTTTATTTTTCCATTTCTCTCACAAATTTTACCTTCTTCTATTAGGGTAACTAGGAATATATATGGGGATATGATATTATATTTTATAAGGGTTGGCATGGACCACACATAATCCAAGCTTGATTATATAATATTATATTAGTAGTCGACTCCCCAAAGTAGAATTAGAAGATGGATATATAAAGAAGGGATATTTGTCATTGTAATCATCATGGAAGTCAATCATATATAATATTCTTTACCCATGAAGTGGCTTATGGGACTTTACCCTCTCTAAGAAGCGCTCTCATATTAGGAGATCTTGTGGAGTTATTCCTTCCTTAAGGAGTATTATTGGTGTTACCCTACCTTAAGGGTATTATCTATATTTGTCTCATTGTGTGGATTATTATTGTGGATGAATAATTTGATATTTTTGCATATTGGTGAATGATTTATGTTTATGAGAATAAATTTTTGTACCAAGTGGTATCAGAGCAACGATTCTAGAAAAGCAAGGATTGTTTTTTGTGGATTGTAAAATTATGGTAGATTTGTTTTTGGAAAATGTCTCATATTTTAGGAGCCATATGTCTACAAACGTTTGTCCAATTTATATCATTCTTGGATCATATAATTTGATGATAAATTTTCAAATCATGATTTTTTTGAAAGATGAAATTTGTTAGTTGGGGTAAGCAAATCAATTACAATTTATTTTGTTTGGAAGAAAAATTGTAGATCTCATTGTTTATGTGGACTTTTAGCTTCAATTTAGTGGGGAGATATATATTTTTTGTAAAAACCTTTGCATTATCATTTGTGGATGTGATTTCATGGCACTTAAAAAATGTTTTTTGAGAAAATGATATTGATGTGAGAAAGTGTTTGAAAATAGTAAAATCTAAAAATAGTGAAAGCATGTTACGATTTGGATTTCATTGTTTTTATTTTGAGAAGCTTTATAATGGGTAAAAAGCTTTATTAGGGATAATGGAGTATTATTTGTGTTGCCCTATCCTAAGGGTATCATCTATCTCTATCTCCTTCTTGCTTAGTAGCATTCTCTTCTCCTTTACACATGGCACCAAACACTCCTAATCTTTGTAACAACAAATGGTATTAGGATTTCTATCAATCAGTCCTTGTTTTTGGTGTTCTCCAATCCTTTGTAACGTTGTTTACTATTGGATTTGGTGGCTTCTTGATTTTGGTGCTCATATTCTTCTCTCCAATGTTACAACTTTCCTTGAGTAACACTTTTTTCTATGGCACTCTATCTTCCTCTTTGTCCAAATATGGTGACTCTTCTCTAGAATGGTGGCTCCTACTTCAATATGGTGGCACTTCCTCTTGATATTGGTGGTTATTCTATGCTTGGCTACTGGTCTATTCACCTTCCAATGATGGGGCATTCAACTTCACTTTGGTATATTCATTTTTCCATTTCCTTCAAGTGACTCTTTTATGGTGCAAATGCAAACGTCTGTTTGGATCCTCCAAATGATGCACAATTTATATGTTCTCAAAAAATCCTTTATAACAAAACTTGCTATTAACATTGGTGGCTCCTCCTTAACTTGGTGAATCTTTCTTAAGAAACACTCCTTATGGAAGCTTCAACCTTTTCTTCAATAATGTTTGGGCTCCCTTCTTCGTGATTGGTTTTCTTTCACTTTGTTGCACTTCCTTTCAAACTTTCTTGGCTCTATGCTTGGTGGTTTCTTCTTTGGTGACTCCAAGCTTTTAATTTGTGCCAAAACCTTTACCTTTTGGATAGTATATTGTATTCAATTTTTGCTATATAATATTGGCTTTTTGACTATCAAAAAATAGTGAGAAGTTGATATTTTATCTTTTCTAACTTCTTTATTTTCTATAGGTTCTAATCCCTTGTACATACTATATTCCCCAATATTTGAATATATAAACTTGATATATTTCATTTTTCTACTTTAAAACTCAAATATGATGTTTTTAGAAAACTTAAATAATACTTAGATAAAAAACTTTAATATCAAATTTCAAGCCTTATTTTGGTCTCCTTTGTAGAAAGCTTTGTTGGTGATTTGGTTCACCTATTTTCTGCCCTAAATCTATAAAATTTGTATCTCTCCATCTTACTCAATTGTTACCTCAACCTTATCAATTTTGTAGCTTCAATTCCTTGTGCTTTGCTGCCCTAAACTTGTCAATATTGCAACTCTGATTGTTGCCTTCTTTTGCTATCAAGTCTTTCTTTAATTGGCTATTAAAGGGCACTCTAAAATATTCCTAAATATTCTCCAAATAGTAGCTTTATGTCACCTTCGATTTGCTATCCTATGACTCTTTAATTTCTACTATAAAAACCAGCACTCTTCTTCGTAAATCAGCCTTCAAATATTTTATGTTTATCCTTAAAACTCTCAAATCTGGTGGTCTCTTCTAGCTTCTTTCTCCTCCAATCTCCTTGTCAAATTATGAATTCATATTAGGCCTATTTTATGGCCTCCTCAATAATCTAAATTAATTAAGGTCTTCTAGAACCCTTTCCAAAATTTGGCAAACTTCTTGCCAAATCCTTTTTTATTTTGGGCTTGTTATCAGATGGTAATAATTGTTCCAAATTCTTCTTTTCAAGAACTAATCCTTATTGCAATATTCTCCCTTGAGATTTCTTCAAATATTCTCCAATGATCACTTCTTCAACTTATTTAATAGGGCTTCTCTAACCTTCTTTTTTCTCCTTCCAAATTTTCTTGAGACCTCTTCTTTTGGGTCTTCAAATTCTACAAATTCTCAAATCTTCAATAGGACTATTATTAGTCCTCATCTATATTCAATATTCAATCTTCTATCTTCCAAATATAGAAATTATTCAATGGGACCTCTTTCTTGGGTCTCCTCTTTCTTCAATCTTCAATAGCGGTCTTTTGGCATCTTTATCTCTTAATATTCAATAAAGTTACTTTCTTATTTCTTTAAAATGGAGTATTCAATCTTCTAACTCCAATAGGAACCTCCTTTTTGGTCTCTTCAATATTCTACATCCAATATTCAATGAGGCCTTCTTTCTTGGACCCCCTTAATTTTCAACATCTACTTTTTCTGCAACAAAGAACTAATCCATGCACAAGGAAAGCACATAGACTTTAAGCAATCAAATATGAAATTCTTCTCTATATGTTGTAGTAAGATTCTCAACTTATGAGAACTAATTTTTTGCAAATAATTTTTTTTAGATAGTAGCAAGAAAATCCATGAAAATCTCTAGATGTCTATAAATCAATAAACATCACTACTTATCCTTCAATATAGTGGAAAGAGATATATTTTGAGTCCTAGTCTTCACGAGTTTTCCTACAACCTTGTGGAAAGACTAGCCAAAAAAGTAATTCCATTTTTTTTTTAAATGTGATATTCCTATCTCCTATCAATCTCTCTTGTGGCTCTCTCTATCTCCTATCAATATACCTTGTGCTCTGATACCATTGTTAGCTTTTGATGCTATATATTTAAGGAAATGCAACCACGAGGATTAAAATGAGCAAGCAATATTAAGTATATGATAAAATCAAAGTACTAAGTAGGAAAAACTCAAAATAAACTTCTGCAATAACTCATAAAACTACCATTAATGAAAGCTCACAAAAATAGCATATTTATACAAAATATGAAGATCTCAAATACTCCATGCTTCATACAAGTTCTAAATTGAATCTAAATTGTATTCTACTCTACTCTTAGTTATGATTCCTTTCCTCTCTCTCTCTCTCTCTTATCTATCAAAGGCCTATATATAATGAGATGTGTCTCTTGGCATTTAACCTACCTATGACTCTTCACCTTCCTATTCTATGACTCATGTAGACATGGACTACATGCGCATTTAAATCATCAAGTAATTTACACATTCTAACATTTGTGCATTTATTACATTGCATAAAATACATACTCAAATCCTAATCTAATACAAACTCCTAATCTAAAGATGCACCCATGATGGTACATTAGCATGTACCAAATAATTCAATATATTCCAACAAATGTAACCATTCAAGAATGCACTCTTGACATCCATTTGTTGAACTTCCCATTATTTTTTAGTAACAACTAAAAGCATCAATCTAATAGTATCTTGGTGAGCCATAGGAGCAAAGGTATCCTCATAGTCTACACCATATGTTTGTGCATACCCTTTTGCTACTAGTCTAGCTTTGTGTTTGTCTATTGTTCCATAACTATGGAACTTGCTCTTGTAGAACCATTTTGTACCAATGAAATCCATGTCATTAGTACTTTGAATGATATTCCATGTCTCATTTCTCTCAATGGCATCCATCTCAACATTCATGACCTCAACCCATTCTTTCCTTTGACTAGCCTCTACATAGTTCCTAGGTGTAGACTTGGAAAATTGACCCACCTAAATGAGTCATTTTTTCCCTAGAATCCCTAAGAAGTCCCTCAAAATTATTAAGTAAAAATTTGGACTTCCTTCCCCCTTCTTATTTGCCCTTTTCCCTAGTTTTTCAAATTCATGATCACCCAGTATGGGGTGTAAATTCAGAAAATTAGAGTTTTCTCTTAGAAAACCCATTTTTTGGGCCAAACTCTAGGACATTGATCCTCCCCTAGGTTTTTTCATTCATTTTTCCATAATTTTCCCCTCCAAACCTATAATAAATCAGAGGGATTGGATCCTCTTTTCTCCTAATAGGTTTTTCTAACAAGTTCTTTAGCAAACAGGGTTTTCCCAACAAGTTATCCCAAGCAATTTTGATGAATTATCCTAGAAATACAAGTGTTTTGCTACTCTAATTTTATGATTTGGTACTATTGGTGGATAAGAATACAATAGGAAGATTGTGTTGACATAAAAAATCGACCAGATTGCCAAAATTGATAGGTCCAAAATGGATTTAGAAACTTAAAAATGGAGATAGCATGAGACCCATAGTCAATACATATTCTACTGGCTCATACTTTAGCATCACAATATGATTGAATTGGTTGGCTTGAAATTCAATATCACAATAGACATGCATTGATTGTCTTGGCCTTTAGCATCACAATAGGCTTGCACCATGATTTGGGATGATAGCACAAATTTCTTATCCTTATTTCTAGCAACCGAACTTTGATAAATGTAATATTAACACTATGATGGCATGTAATTCTCCTTGTATGCAATTATAGTTCCCTTATTATGAAGTAGCCAAGAATTTTAGCTAATAATTTTATCAAGACCTACAAGTGATCGATCAACAAAGAGTATTGGGGTTTCGAAACCTTGAAAACCTTCCTCAAAAATTATGATTTCAAAGTCTTCAAGGTGAGGATCCACTTATGCTTTTATCTTTCTTCAATTTTCCTATTGAGTACACTAATTCTAAGGTGATGCCCAATGAGCTTTGCCAACCCTCTAAGGATTTTCTTAGGGGTACCTGGTGCAGTGGAAATTTGATAACCTTTACACCTTGGAGCTTCAAACATGGTGATACTAGTTGGCTTGAAGTAGATCCAATGTAGCACCTAGCCACAAAATATGCTTTAGTAAAAAATAACCCAAAACTAAGTACCAAGCAATGATGAAGTCACAAATCTTACCACAACTTCTCACTAGCCTTATTGCAACTCTGATATTAGTGATATGGGAATCAATAATGAATCTAGATATTGAATTATGAGTAGTACTTAAATAGTACAAAATAGAATCAAAGAGGTTGTAGGTGTCACAACCAACTACTATACCAAGGTAACAACCTATAATCATCATAGAGTGCAAACAAAAAACAACCTTGAAAGAGATAAAAGTAGTCTTGATAAAAAAATTAATTCCCCCTAAAAAATTAACAAGCCAAAAAAATGTTCACACTAGTGTGGATTTCTATCTTTTTAAGTTTCAAGTTTTAAATTATGCTAATAAAAGGTTCACCCGGATCCTGAGAGATCATGTTTGTCCTCTTGAAGATTGTCCTTGTTTATCTTGAATATGGAGCTCTTTGTTACACAACGGTGGAGTATTCCCAGTGGGGAGATATCTTTCGATGGTCAGAATAATCCCTAGGATGAGCTTGATCTTAAGTACCAAATCGAACAATCTTCCAATTACCCGAACTACCCTCGTACGGACTGTCAATCTCTTGTACGACCTTCCACACATACACTATACGATCTGAGATTGTATAGTGGCCAAGATGGTATGATATTGCACTCATAAAAATTGACAGATGCTATTTTGGAGGGTGTTGTACATAGTTTTATAATCGTTCAAGCCGATTACCAAAACTACCAAATCGGGTAAGTTTCTATCAATTGCCTGTTTCACCAAATCGGGTAAGGATTATGTGTACGATTTATACGATGTACGATATATACAATACAAAGGTAAAATAGGATATTATTTGCAATGATATTCTGATCCAATCTCTCTTTGGAAGGTTTTGTAAGGTTTTAATAGTCCAAACAAGATGATTCCACACACAAGCAAAGCATCCAATCCAGGATTATAAGTGATTATGTTCAAGCAATTACACCTAGAAATCATACAATCTGCTTCAATACATCCTTGAAAACATCCTCATACTCCTAGATCATTCTCCATGATTCCCACTAGTAGCAATCTACTCACAACCTGCAATGAAGCCTAAAACTAACATATGATAGTAAGGAAGAAACTCAATCACACAATAATCATCCACAATGCATAAACCATACACACAGGATCATACACTATCATCCAAAATGTTTGTTATTTATTATTAATGCTGATAAACTTAGTACAATGTGGAAAATCTATCCATACTATAACAATAACTCAGAAATATGGCTAACTCTCTATCCTAGCAACTATGAACCAGTAAACTAGTAGCCAGACTCATAAATTCAAAAATGGGGCCTTATATAATGTTGCCCAGGCCGTTCCAGGCCGTTATTCACAACTACCCAATTACAACTAAATTATTTTGGCCTTTTCCTAAGTTTACACCTTAGGTTAGCAAATCCATGCAACATTTCATCCTAAAATTGCATTTCCTTTACATTTCAATGAATTTTGGTGCGCCCTATATGATTTATCACTGCTATGTACGGTTTGCCACTTTAGTTGTACGGTCTTATGTACGATTTTCTCCCTACTATATAGTTTCACAAAACTGGAGCAAATCATCTCCAAAATAGTCAAAACTTTAGCAAATCACTTCTTATTTCTCTAGGAGGTGGATTTGCTGCCTACATCTGCCCTCCCCTTTATTTGAGTCGATATCCTCGACGACTCATTCCACTTCTTCTATAATGTTTCCAGTTGAGCTACCTCAGCCCCCAAGTCCTTGAATTGGGTCTTGTACATTTATCTCTCATTTTTCAACTTGGCTGCATAGCTCCCCATCTCGACGACTTTGGCTTCGTGAAGGTTCGCCTTTTCTTCGATGGATTTCACGAAGTCTATCATATATTTCTCTGAGTTGGAGGTACTCTTTGACAACTTATATTTCCAATGAGCCTCTGATCTAGCAGTCGCTTGAATATCTTCGTTATTATCATAAATCGTCTTCAAGTGATGCTCAATGTCAGCTTCAAGAGCTTGTATCTGGTCTTCCTTTGTCCTTATTTGATCCTACTTATCCAAGACCATCTCATTGAGCTTCTTGCCATCCATCGTAAATTCCTCTATCTACTTGGCATGCATAGCTATTTTCTTATATTTATCAGCAAACTGAGCTAAAATCTACTCATCCTTTGCTTTGAGTTGTGCCTCCAACTCCTTGATCCTATCTTCTGTCGTCTGAGTGATATGTCACTTCTATTTCTCAAGCATTGTAATCTTGGCTTCAGAATTTGTTCTAAGACTTGACAGATCCTCCTCCAACTTCCTTATATTTTCTTCTATTGCTACCCTACTTTTCTATCATTCTTCCTCCATTACGGCCAATTCATTTTGAGTGGCTGTAGTATCCTCTACTTGCACCTCCTTGAGTCGATGGATTTATGTCAACCCAATGCTCAACCACTCTATCCAATGAGTTAGGAAGTTCAACTTTCGTAGGGTAATGGAAACACCTGTGGCAACCCTTCTATACTACACATCTACCGTATTGGTTGGGTAGGTTGGATGAATCACTCTATCTAGGTAAGTCCTTAGGTCCCTCCTATAGTTTATGATCATCCCTTCTGGCAAGTCTTCTCTTCCAAACATTGTTGTTACCCCTTCCTTGGGTAACCTCCATGGATGTTGTGCGTGGATCTCTTCTGTCTTCTTTATCTGCTCTGCACTAATAACCCATTTTGTTATACGCTCCAAATCGAGAGACACTTGTTGTTCCCACAACCCCAATTCTCCTACATGGCCAATATAAAATGTCATTCTTGCACTATTCATCACATGGCCTAATTGACTAAAGAAGTGCTCCACATTATCCTCTACACCTTGTGCCTCCTCTTCCATCTTAATTATTTCGAATCGTGATATCTCCAAGAGATAACTAGATTGCATTCTCTGTCGTTCTTCCTCTAAAGGAGTCCTCAGTTTGTCTTCTTCTCTAAGATGTCTAGAGATTCCTCCAAGCTCTCTAAGTGCTCTCTCGATATCAATATTTTCTCAAGGTGGAGACTATTTCTCTTATTCCTCCTCCCCCTCGTTATCTACAATGTTTATGATCTCTTCTTGAGATCGCTGCTCATCCTATCCCTAAGACTTATCTGCTCTAGATGAGCCTCCCTATGGATACTTCGTATTATATCAGCCTTCCTCCTTTCCCTCCACTTGTTGCTCTTCTGCCACTCTTTCCTCCTGCAACTTTTGTGCATCCTTCATTATGACCTTCGGGGCAACAAGTGCTTCAATTTCTTGTGGCACTTCCTTCTCCGAGACTTCATGTCTGCCAAAGCCTCCTGATACAAATATGTATCATGTCTTCTTCTTCAGCTTTGCTACTGATTCCTCTTGGGTAGTGGCCACTCTATCGTGCCCTAACTCAAATTCTCTAAAGAAGTCAGAGGCATCCATATTCTCATATTGAGAGAAATTTTTTGGCGAGCGTACTATTTTTTCTTCCTCTACCCAACACAACTCATATAGCTCCGTCACTTCTAAATATGACTCTTCCATTCTCCATACTTTTGGAGCTGGTTTACCTGCCATTCTCTCTCACTGCATTCTCATCCTTATTTGTATAGGGCTACTCTCCCTTTCTTGCTCGAGAGGCTGCTCTTGCTGCCTTCTTGCAAGTACTTGTTGTTCTAGTTTCGGTTCCAATCGTCTAGAACATTTTCTTTGATGGTGTACATCGACATCCTCCTTTGGAGAAGTGTCTTCTTGAGCTTCACTCTTGTGTTGCTCACTCCTGTACGTGGTTTCTCTAAAGTAACCTTACCTATGGGTACAAATTTTACCCATCTCAATATTTTTGGTTGATTTGGCCTAATTTCTCTAGGTGGTGTCAACCCTGGGAACTACATTCCCATTTTTGTAACTATATTAAGAAGCAATCCTATAGCTTGAAAGGCCATCCAAAAGTTCTTTGGTCACTTCGTCAATGCTTCATGCATCCGTCTCTCTAGATAGATACCCCAATCATACGGGATCCCCTAGGTAATACCTTATGCGTACTGTGCCATCCACATTGGCATATCTATCTTGTTAGGTTCCTTTGGCTTTCAACGATTCCAAAGGTCTACTACAACTGGCATATCTTCATTATGCAGCTTACACCACCATGTGGCCTTAAACATGCTCAATATGAACAACATCATCAACATAATGGATAACGCTCCTCTCCACCTATGATGGGGGTCAATGGGGTGGTAACCCCCTTGTAGGGTTAAGGGATAACATACCTTGGAGGGTCAAGGGACAGTGTCCCTCACGTTTTCCCTATCATGAGACAGGGCGGAGTTGAGGGGTAGCACCCTCGCGGGGTTCGAGACGGAGCCTCGAAACCTTAATAAAAAAATTGCTAAGAACTTCACTGTCAAAGTCAAAATTTTCCCTTCATGAGCACTTTGGGTTTCTTTACTCAACCTCCTTAACCAACTCAACATTGACTCGATTTTACCCTGTCTTAACCACATATGGAACACTTTGTATGATTTCATCTTGTACGATTTCCTTTTGCAAAATTTCTTCTTGTACGATCTCACATTGTGCAATTTGACTTGAAATCGTACAATATCTGCCCACTGTACGATTTCACCCAACCAATGTACAATGCCCTCTTGCAAAATCGTACAATCCCATTCTTCCTTAGGGAATTTTGAGTGTATGATGGGTTGTTCTATTTGGGAAACATCTTCCATAACAACATCTTCCATCAAAACATCCTCCATGTCAACATATTCCATGTCAACATATTCCATGACAACATCTTCTATATCAAAATATTCCATGTCAACATCTTCCATGTCATACCATGTTCTGCATCTTTTATTATTGTGAGGAGTGTCACAAACTACATCACTAGTGAAAAAATTCCTATTTACACCATTTTCCCTTAAAATGGTTATGCAAGTTCCTACATGTCGTGTGGGATCTTCATTACCCTCACTTGAAAATGGTGGACATGTTTGCTTGGCTGCTCTATTAGCCATATTGGGAGAGTTGTCACTCTCACTCGAGGTCTCTCATGGAATCTCGATCGAATTTCTCCTCGTAGGTGTCTTACTTCCATTGTCATCAGAAGAATCAATTTGAGGTATCTTATTCTGTCCCGTCCTCACTCTACGACCTTATTCGATGATGTGATGGAGATTGTATTGGTCTATCTTCCTGAGTCCCCACATCCTGTTGCCTTGGTGACTGACTCCCGTCCTCTGCACCCTCTCACAACCCCGTTGCCACTTCCTTAGGCCTTACCATCCACTCTCTGTTGTCGTGCAATTTATCTTTGTCACCCATATCCTCTACAATCGATGGGTTTTCCTCCTCGTCTTCTATCTCAATCAACATCTCAAAGTCTCCTTCTTTGGATATCCAAACTTACTCTATCTCTGGTTCGTGCGTACTTTGATCTGAGTTACTCGTGTTTCCTCTTTGAGCAATCCTTATGCTCCTTCTTACTAGAATATTCTCTTGTGGTTCTCTTCTCCCAAAAAATTGTGTATTGGTGTCTGTCATAAGAAATCACCTCTAATTGTTTCATCAAATTTGACCCGTTTTAACAAAAATGCCAAATTCGATAAGGCAACGACGCCAAATGTAACATAGTTTGGAGCTACCTAATCGACCAATGTATTCATCCAACTATGGTAATGACACAAAATGTAACACAGTGGTAGAGTATTCCTATTAGGGAGGTATCTTCTGATGGTCAGAATAATCCCTAGGATGAGCTTGATCTTAAGTACCAAATCGAACAATCTTCCAAGTACCCGAACTACCCTCGTATGGACTGTCAATCTCTTGTACGACATTCCACACATACACTGTATGATCTAATATTGTACAATGGCCAAGATGGTACGATCTTGCACTCAAAAAAATTTATGGATGCTATTTTGGAGGCTGCCATACATAGTTTTGTAATCGCTCAAGCCGATTAACAAAACTGCCAAATCGGGTAAGTTTCTATCAATCGTCTGTTTTACCAAATTGGGTAAGGATTCTATGTATGATTTGTATGATGTACGATATGTATGATCCAAAGGTAAAAAAAGATAATATTTACAATGCTCTTCTTCTCCAATCTCTCTTCGAAAGGTTTTGTAAGGTTTTAACAGTCCAAATAAGATGATTCCACACACAAGCCATCTAATCTGGGATTATAAGTGATTTCGTTCAAGCAATTACACCCAAAAATTGTACAGGAAAACATCCTCATGCTCCTAGATCATTCTACATGATTCCCACCAGTAGAAATCTACTCATAATCTGTAATGAAGCCTAAAACTAACATATGACAATAAGGAAGAAACTCAATCACACAATAATCATCCATAATGCATCAACCATACACACAGGATCGTACACTATCATCCAAAATGTCTGTTATTTATTATTAATGGTGATCAACTCAGTACAATGTGGAAACTCTATCTATACTATAGTAATAACTCAGAAATATGGCTAACTATCTATCCTAGCAACTATGAACCAGTAAACTAGTAGCCAGACTCATAAATTCGAAAATGGGGCCTTATATAACGTTGCCCAAGCCGTTCCAAAGTGGTTTTTGAGACAATCCGTTATTCACAACTGCCCAATTACAACTGAATACATTATTTTGGCCTTTTCCTAAGTTTACACCTTAGGTTAGCAAATCCATGCGACATTTCATCCCGAAATTGCATTTCCTTTACATTTCAATGAATTTCGATGCACCCTGTACGATTTGCCACTCCTTTGTATAGTTTGCCACTTCATTTGTATGGTCTTATGTACAATTTTATCCCTACTGTACGGTTTCACAAAATTGGAGCAAATCATCTCCAAAACAGTCAAAAATTTAGCAAGTCACTTCTTCTTTCTTTGAGAGGTGGATTTGTTGCCTACACTTTTGATCTCTTTGATTTTTCATCCTTGTTTTTCTTAGGGCTATCCTCTTGAGGTCCTTTGATGTAAAAAATTTGTAAAAGTTTTGGGGCCCTTTTAAAACCTCTTTTTTCCAACCAATAAAAAAAAAATCCAAACAAACATGAGCATGAAAAGCTACACATGAAATACAATGCAATACTATCTTAGGCTTAAAAATAATAAGCCTAAGGTCAATAGCTATCCTCATCAATGGTTGTTAGAGTAAAGTAAAATTAGAGAAAACATATTTATTCATATTTAATACATTTATCAGAGATATCAAGGTGGATATTTAATCTCTTTACATAATGATCTCATAGATAAGAATTACGTATAAATCATTAAAGCAAATGAGAACTTCTAACTTCCTTAGATTTTAAATTATAACCTAACAATATAATAAATGAGAGAATATATAATACAATAATGAAAGATATGAAGTTATATTCTAGTATCCCCCCTTTATTACATTATCTGTGTGAGCAAACAATGGAATAACTTCTCCCCTAAACTTGAATATAGGCTAGCACTTTGAAAACTATTTGTGGTTTCTAGAAATATGTTGACTCTATTATGGAAATATTGGTGCTCTTTGTATCACCTCTTTGAATTATTTCTAGATTGACAAAATACTAGGTTTTATTTTATAGTGGGCATGAAACATCTCTTTTATTTGATGCCATTCTATAATATCCATTCATCCATAATTCAATTTTCTAGAGGTTTGTTCCAATATTTCTTTGATGTATATATGAATTTATGATAATATGTACACCTATTTCTTGAGAAAATCAAATAGTGTGTTGTGAGATCAACCTATTGTTTATTTTATGCTAATTCATTATGGTTAGTATGATTTTCATCAATCTATACAATATGGTTTTTATTAGTGATACAATTGTTCATTGTCCAACTATTGTCTACTCAAACAAATTTCAAGTCATTTGTATCACAATTGAAGTCCTTTGTTTTAACCTGTATAGCGTTAGTGTCATAACTAAAATATTTTGTGTAAATAATTCTTATATCACAAGTAATTTATTTCTTTATAATAAGATAAGTTGTATCACACATCACACTATTCATAAAAGGTTTGTTCTTTATTTGTGTAATCATTTCAACTTGTCTTGTATTATTCTCTTTGTATATATCAAATATGAGAAGTGACAAATAATATTGACTAAATTATTAGGAAGTGTAATAAATTTATCTTCATTGTCAACTACTTTGTCAATATGAATACTTATCTAAGTCTTTAGTATACTGAAGGTGTTAGTACTAGCCTCTTAGAATATTGATTGTAAATAGTTTGGACCATCATTTCTCTTGGCAATAAATTGTATCCAATTTTTAAGTACCATATATTCATCATCTTCTTGTGTATCAAGCATTAGATCTTCACTTTATTTTTCTATCGTTTTATTTGAACTTTTTTGTTTTATTAGTTTCTTTCTATATTTTCATACAATTAGATATATTTCCTCCTTTTTGTGCATTTGAGGTTGGACAAAGATGTAATGACATATAAAGTAAATAGTCCATTTTTGTAGGATGCAGTGCCTTCTATTTTTTCTTTTCATGAAATAAGGTATCTTTTATGTCCATTAACAACTTGAAAATCAACAAAAAATCCTCTATCCATCATTTCAACAATAGAAAGTAAGTTGTTAGCTAGTCTTGGAACATATAGAACATATACATGGTGCATTCTATAAAAGGTGTGTCTATAGAAAATGTACCATTTAATTGATGTTAAAATAAGTGTTACAAAATCAATTATTTTAAAAAATTTCTCCTTGGGCTACAAGTATGATCTTCCAGTGAAGAAACCCTTTTACAAAACGATGTTATGGAACTGTAAGAGTCTTATATGGGCACCTAAATGGGGGGTGGGTTTACTACATGTGCACCATAACTATTTGAGTAGATCCTCTAAACCTACACAATCCAAGCAAATATTTAGCAACAACTATGAGCCTATCTTAATTAGAACTTGATTGATAAGAAATGAAATAAATAAAACGTAATCTATTGCATGACTACATGACTACATGACTAAATAAAGCTAAAAAATAGAGAAAATAATTATTCTTACCTTCGTTACTGGTCTATTGGTCTGAAACTAACTAGAACTAGTTCTAGAAGGGAACCGTACCCTAGGGTATAGTATTGGATGTGACCATATCTATTCTTGTGGTCAGCTCTGTGTTGATTAGATAAAACCTTCTTTTGGAGGGGAGGTTTTTTTGGTTCTCTAGAGGCTCTTATCCAAGTTTGGTAGTTACCTAAATCCATACCTATGAGTAGTTTAAAAAAGAGTAAGGGATAAAAAAAGGTATACGAAAGCATCCATAGGGTTGGCACCAAAGAGGGTTTGAGTGCAATGGACGCTAGGTGATTTTTGTAGAGTTTTGGTAATAAAATGTGTGTTCTATAAAAAATAAGTAAATGGCCTTCTATTTATAGAATTTGGCCAAGATTAGGGGGGAGGGGATGAGGTGTCCTGTGAGGTGGCCTATGAGGTGGAGGTGTGCACCATACCTCATGAATGCCCTTGGATGGAGGAAAGTCCTCATCCACCCACATGCATTAAATGGGCATGGGTGCACCATACCTCATAAATGCATGCTTCACCCTCATTATGGCATATGGATGCAAAGTCATCCATGTCATAAATGTATTAATGGTACAAAGTCTTCAAGGCATTTAATGCATTTAATGGGCTTGGGGATGTGTAAAGTAGAGGGTATAATAGGCTAGAGTGAGGTGGAGGTTAGGCTACTCAAAGGGTATACTAGGGTGAGGTGGCCCTAAGCTAGGCTAAAGGGGTGGTCACATGGTGACTAAGGGCTACACGTATGAGGGGAATTAGTAGGAATATGGACTAAGTATGAATAGTGATTTTTGGAAAATTAAGCAAATTTTGAAGGCTTTTGCAAATTAATCAACCTTTAACACTATACAAGGGATAATGTGACATTTTTTAATTGTCTACAAAATATAGTTCGAAGGAAAATTTTTCTATTATTTTCAACTTGTGTTACCTGATGAGCCCTGAAAACGCTCATTTTTGTATAAAATTTCAATATATATTATGGCATTTATTTTAATAGAAATATATGTTTTATGCAAATTTTATATGTATTTAACATTAGATTACGTATGTTGTCTAATATCTATTTTGAGTGAATTATGTGTAGATTCAGTGGATTTTACAGTATTTCAGCATGACTACATCGAGGTCCCATTTGGACCTGGAACTTTCCATTTTGTGATAGTATAAATATCTACAACAAAACAGTGATGAAGCGCTAAGTCAAGCACCTAAATCTCGTTTAGGCGCTCGATTCCCATTTGGTGCTTGACTATCGGGCACTTGATTCTCATTTGGTGCATGACTGTCGGGTGCCTGATTCTTGTTAGGTTCTCAAATTCCATTTTGATGCCTGATTCCCGTCTTCTACAGATAAGGTGCTTGATTATCGTTGACATAGAATTACATCACAATTCTTGTTGTCGGTAGAACAGAATAACAATTTCAGTGATGGGTGCAAATGAAATTTCAATGATGGATGAGAACCAAGGACAACGTCAACGACCATATGTCATCTACTTTTTAGCAATCACATAAAAATAAATGTAATTGGGTAAAGCAAAATATCATATATGTTTTGATACATAATACGCTAAATATATTCTAAACTTAATATTTTGCCTTATCTCCTTTATTCATGCGTATTGTTGTAACAAAAAAATTAGAAGTCGATTTGCTTTCAAAATGTAACAGGGCATGGCTGTATATCTTATAAATATGCAGGTCACCCCTAAAAAATAGATCTTGGGTTTTCTTTATAAATTTCTATTGTAATTCCAAAATACAATTCATTTGAGTCTTTTGATCAACTCAACTAGCATCTGGTGTATGACTTAATGTGGGGGGAATCTACTAGAAGCTTGGACCCACTCTCAACATTATTCCTTCATTATTTTACCTGTTTTCTATCATTTTAATTGATTTTCCTATTTTATATAATTTAGTTTAATACTAGAATTTTCCATGTTTTCTATGTATTTCCAGGAAGTGTGCAGTTTTGATTTCAATAATGCATTTTAGTCATATATTTGTTAATTTAAATTATATTAGTGGTTTGGAAGATAAATGAGAACTCCAATGAAATAAAAGCACCCCCCAAACTATAGAATCTAAGGGACTCATATGATTAAAAGGATATTATAGACATATACTATGCAGGGTTACTCAAAAGTTTACGAGTTATCCTGAGTTGAAAATTAAATGGAGGAAATGATTTATACCATAGAAAACTAACCAATGTTTTACCCAAAATTTTGGCACCATTACTGGGGAGTAGCC
Organism: Wollemia nobilis; assembly: GCA_028583015.1. NCBI lineage: Eukaryota > Viridiplantae > Streptophyta > Pinopsida > Araucariales > Araucariaceae > Wollemia > Wollemia nobilis. The sequence continues at coordinate 5,504,171 of JAQPPZ010000989.1, forward strand.
AAGTATGTTAGAAGTAGTTTAGGTTACTTTCTATAAAACATCCATTTGAAATTTTGTATGAGTCTGCCTAGAATTAGAGGACCATACAATATTTTTATCAAAAACACAAACATTATTTCTCAAAAAACCTCTATTTTAGCTGTGCCAAATCCTGAGACTGAAACCTCTCCACCACTATATCCACCTATGCATTGGAATCAAAATCCATTGTTTGCACATGATCCTTCTAAAATAGACCACAAAAAACTTAGGGAAGGATCTGAGATAGGAAGAGTTCAATCTAAGAAAGATTTACTGAACCTTCAATGTTGGCAAGAAGTTGAGGAAGGCACTATTTCAAAAACTGATTTAGTAATCCTTCAGGAGGATCAAAGAAATGATATAGAAGCCTTGAAAGTTGTCCTGAATGCAACAGATGTAGAAACCTTGATAGCAGATAAGATTACTACAATAGTAGAAGAAGCATCCACTAGTTTTAACTTCCCCATAGAAGAGGCAAGAGGAGACCACAAGATGAAAAATATCACTCCTTCCCACATTTCAATTTTTAGAGGATTTCAATTAGAAGATCCTGACCTGTTTCTCTTCAAGTTTGATGTTTTATGCAGGTCGGTAGACTATAAAAATGATGTTCAAAAATTAAATATGTTTCCCTCAACTCTTGATGATGCAACCCTGAACTGGTTCATCAGTTTAGGACACAGATAAATAACTACCTGGAAAGATATGAAAAAATTCTTCCTAGATCAGTATCAAGACTTTGGTCAGGCATGAGATTCCAGAGAAGAAGTCATGAATATGACTCAGGAGGAAGGTGATTCATTGTAGGAGTATTGGAATAGGTTCAATTTTAATTTGCAAATATCTCCCCATGCAAGACTAGGAGACAGGTCCTTGAGAAGTATCTTCTTAAAAGGGCTTACGAATGAATCTCTTGATGCATTAAACATGATTTTTAGAGGGGACATTTATCAACACAAAATGTCTAATATCCGATAGTTATGCTAGAACTACTCAAGAAGGAAGGGTAAATTAACTTCCAAAAATGTCAAACAATCATCCACAATCACTAAAACAAAAATAGAAAATATGTTAGAAGACCTCAAGAGTGAGATGTTGCCATATCTTGCGCTTCAAATGGACATACTTTTGATTCAAAAAAAGAAGCAGGAGAATGAGGAAACATTAGCCTATTTTTTCCTAAATTTATGGGAAAGAATATTAAAAATGAATATCCTAAGAATAAAGTTAGAGTGTACATTGTGTGTCAAAAATATCATAAAACTAAGTTGTATTCATAGTTATCAAAATCTAGAGAGGAACCTGAAGTAACAAAAGCATACTTCATGGGTAATAGGAGAAATTGGCAACAATCTCCTATGGGAAACAACATACCAGCAGGAATGCCATCCTATGGGGCAACAATTATCAGAACCAAGGTCAAGTTCAATCACCTATCATGGGATGGTGGGGACAATAACCTTGGACTCAATTTACCCAAGGAGAAAATCCTTACAATACCTACCCATGTATGCCATACCAACAACCTACATAGTAGTGGAGAAATTAGAATTCTTGGAGCCAAACTCCACAACATGCTGCACCAATCCCACTACAACCAAGTCTGCCAACTCCCCCTACTTTGAGACCTACTCAACTGCTGGCACAACCTACTTCTAATACAAACAACAAACCACAACCAACATACCATATGGAGAATGAGATGTACCCCATGTATAATATCAAGTAGATTATAGTCCCATACTATAAGGTTAGTAAGATAGGTAGGTGTAGAAGTAGCTCCTCTGGTAGAAGAGGAGGAAATCTTAGAGTTAGAAAAAGAGGAATCATATATTATAGAAGAAATAAAATAATCAACAACTGTAAATAATAGAGAAGGGGTTCCACCTTTTCCAAAAAGGTTGTAGGAACCCAAAAATCCAATACAACTAGAATTTGGTATTCTTTCCAATCTAAAAAATATGACAATCATAATCCCTCTTTTTTAGGCCATAAGAGAATTATGTCTGAGAAAACCAACATAGGCAATCATTTTGGTAGTACAACTAACTGATCTTATGCTAGGAAATACCTACATCCAAAAATATTTAGGTCCAGGATGCCTTGTTTTAACTGTGAAAGTTGGGGGCTATGTTTTACCCAATATATTCGTAGATCTGGGGGATGCCATTAATGTCATATCCAAGGAAACCATGCAAAAACTTAGTTTAACCAATTTGAAGCCAACCAAAACTATCCTTCAGTTGGTAGATAGGTCTACAGTGCTCCGAGAATGCTGGAAGACATCATTGTTATAATGGATGCATGGGAGTACCCAACAAATTTCTTAGTGTTACGATCTAAGTCTAGATTGGGTGGTTATCCAATCATCTTAGGTAGACATTGGCTGGAAATAGTTGATGCCTACATAAGTTGTAGAAATGGCCAAATGACCATTTATGATGGTCACAATGTAAAAAATACGACCATCTTGCATAGTCTATAGATTTGTTGGGAGAACCTGAATGTGAGAATCAAAATATGAGTGGTTTATCAATAATTCGATCCATCATGACACTTGATGAGTTGGAGGATGAGAGTGTTGAGGATAGGGTGATATCAAGCTTTTTCCAAGGAGAACCCTCCTATCCTCCTCTAGAGTTGCCATTAGTGGGAGGTAAATATTACCATATTTAGTAAATAAAATTTGCACTTGGGAGAGTATTAAACATAAATTATGGATAGACATCTGAACAACAGATCAAACTAAGAGAAATATTAGTCAAACATCAAGGTGCATTTACTTGGGAGTATTCAGTCATGATAGGAATAGCTCTTGAAACCTGTACTCATAAAATATATCTGGAAGATGAAATAAAACCGGTAAGACAACCATAGCGTAGGATGAATCCAGCTATGAAGGAGATTGTTAAAACAAAATTGTAGAAAATCCTGATAGTTGGGTTTATCTACCCTATCTCATATAGTGAATGAGTATCACCTTTGGTGGTGGTGCCTAAGAAAAATAGAAAGTGGCAGATCTTTGTTGATTAAATGTCACTGAATAAAGCAACCAAGAAAGACCACTTCCCCTTACCTTTCATATATCAGGTCCTTGAAACCTTAGCAGGGAAGAAATACTTTTCTTTCCTGGATGGGTTTAGTGGATATAATTAGATTTAGATTGGGTAAGAGGACCAAGATAATACCACATTCACTTGTCCATGGGGAACCTTCACTTACCAAGTTTTGCCCTTTGGTTTGTGCAATGCACTTGCCACATGTCAAAGGGCAAATTTGAGCATCTTATATGATATGATTGGAGAAACTATGGAAATATATATGGATTATTTTACTATATATGGTGAAACCTTTGAAGAAGCCACATAAAATTTAGAAAGAACACTTTAGTAGTGTGAGAAATGAATCTTTCCCTAAGCAATGAGAAAATTTATATGTTAATGCAAGAGGGGATAGTATTAGGACATCATATATCTATAGATGAGATCAAGGTAGATAGAAAAAAGATAAAGGTAATCCAAAATATGCCTACTTATAAAACTTAAAAAGATATTTGTAGTTTCCTTGGATCAGCTGGTTACTATAGGAGGTTTATAGCACACTTTAGAAAAACTGCTAAACCCCTAAGCACATTGCTAGCAAAAGATATAGAGTTTGTTTGGACAAATTATTGTGAACAAGCATTTAACATTTTGAAAGAAAAACTGACTTCTACTCCAGTCCTAAGGGGTCCAAACTGGACCATTCCCTTTCACATATATGCAGATGAATTTAATAATGTGATAGAGTTAGTTTTGGAATAGAAATATGGTGATTATTTCTATGCCACCTACTATGTCAGTAAACATATCACAGGTGTTGAATTCAATTGTACTATCATAGAAAAGGAATTCCTTGCAGTCATACATGCTCTTAACAAATTCTACCACTATATTACAACTTATCAATTTTTTTTGCACACTGATCATTCAACTATCAGATACCTAACAAACACACCTGGCATTAGTTGAAGAATTATTATATGGCTATTACTTTTACAATTTGATGTGACAATTGTGGATAAATTAGGTAAGGAAAATATGGTGGTAGATTTTTTTTCCAAATTGATACCTCCTGATCATTTAGCCATAGAAGATCAATTTCTAGATGAGCATTTGTTTACTCTTAATGAACAAATACCATGGTACAAAGATATGGCTAATTATTTAGCCACTAGTAAAGTATCCCTTGCACTTTCACCACATGAGAAACAAAATTTAATTGAGAAAAGTGTAGACTTATCATGGATTGATGGGTGCCTTTTTAACATAGGTATTGATTAGGTCATGAGAAGATGTGTTGCTAATAATGAGATTGTAGAAATCCTAAAAGCTTACCATAATGAACCTTGTGGTGGCCATTTTGTAGGAAAAAAAACTGCATTCAAAGTATTGCAGGTTGGTTATTACTGGCCTTCACTATTCAAAGATGCAGCCAAGCATGTGATCCAATATGACCAATGTCAGAGGATGGGCCTACCAACTCTCAGAGATGAAATACCACTCCAACAACATGTGCACATAGAGCCATTTGATAAATGGGGGATGGACTTTGTAGGATCCCCTAATCCAAAGTCAATAGGTAAGAGGTATATCTTACTTTACATTGACTATGTGATCAAGTGGGTTGAAGTGCAGGCATTACGTGATTCTAAAGAGAATACTATAGCAGAATTCATATATTCATATATTTTTACTAGATTTGGGTTTCCAAGGGAGATCACAATTGATTAAGGGCCTCAATTTACTTCAAAGTTGATTTAGGAACTCATGCAAAAATATAAAATCTGGCATAACAAAACCACTCTTTACCATCCACTAGAAAATGGGCAAGTAGAGATAACCAACCATAAATTGCAGAATATTCTCACCAAGACGGTACAACAACATAGGAAGTAATGGGTCATAAGATTACCAGAAGCAGTGTGGACTTACAAAACCACCTAGAAGACTACTACTGGTTTTACACCATTCTAGCTAGTATATGGAAAGAATACTATGATGCCCATAGAATTCAAGATTATAACTCTTAGAACTGTAGTAGATTTAAATTTGAATCTAGATGAGGCATAAAAGGAGCAAATTCAGCAACTTAACCAGTTGGATTAATACCGAAGAGATGCTCTACACCGGATAAAGGTCATCCAAAAATAGAGGGCCAAGTGGCATGATCGTCACACCAAGCCAAAGTAGTTAAAAGTGGAGGAGTGGACATTATTGTATGAATCCCAGTTCCAGAAAAGGAAAGGTAAACTTATGCAGTACTGGATGGGGCCATATGAAATGACTAAAATCATCAATAATGGAGTTGTTAGGATCTGAACAATTGACGACAACAACATTACATTAACAATCAATGGTCACCAACTACGTCCATATCATGTGTCTGAGACTTATATGATGGAGTCCAAATTAGACATGGGGGAGACCTCAGTTGATTCTAGTTTCAAAATGAGTCAATAATATGTGGATGTTGTCCACATGGTCCAAAAAAAATTATTCTTTTAAAGTTCTACAATTTTTCTTTCTTTAGTTGTATTTCTATTTTGCAGGAACAATTCCCTGAGTGCAACTATTAGGCAACCTAGGAAACCTAGGCCTAAAAAACATAGGATCCATAAACTTGTGCAATCCTAGCTTTATTGGATATTAAATTCTAGTAGAATTAGCTCATCCCCACTTGGAGGGGGAAACCATATCTGAACAAGTGTTTGGATGTTTATTTTTGGTCTTCATGAAGAAAAAGATCCGAATACTAGTTTAGGTAGCGGATGATAATTATTTCCCTGCTCTTCAAACCAGAATGCTGAAGGCCTGATCAACTGTAAGTATGATGCTCGATTGCAAGAAAAAGACACTTATTTTCCATATTAAGCACCGTGCTCGATTGCTAACAAAAGGTGCCCGCTTTCTATTTACCAAGTGCATGTGCCTTGATTTGAAAGAAGGCACCCGATTTCCACATAAGGAGGTGATTGCTTTTGAAGAGGACATGTTCCTCTTTTTTTTGTTCCACATATTCCTTCATTTATCTTATGGTAGATTTTTTTCCCTCGTGGTTTTCATCATCTTTCAGCAAAAATTTAAGGATATATTGTACATGAGTACCTTATTAGGTCTTGTTGCCGAGACTCATATATGTGGATATGCCACTTGTTTGATTTTGTTGTTTCTCACTACCTCCTAGTACCACTTAAGGGGGGTTGTTGAGAATATATCTTAAGTTACTTCTAGGATATATTTAGAATATTGTGTGGCTGAGATCTATTCAGCTTGTTATGATCCAATGGATCATATTGTACACACTTGTTAGTTAAGCAAGGCCTCTTTCATAGAATAACAAGAAATTTTTCCATTCTTAACATGGTATCAGAGCAGGATTTCCCTGCCATGTGATCCCGAGGAGCTTTTCCTCATGGGGGGATTTCCCTTATGGATAGTGAAGCATACAATTTGCAATTTCCTTTAAAGTTATGTTTTTCCTTTTTGAAATACCATTTTGCTACGGGTTATGAGAGACTAAGTGTTGATGAATTATGCCATGATTTGAGAGAAATTTTGAGAACTCATTACTGAAGTATTCCCCCCATTATCTGTACAAATTTGTTTGATTTTGCAAGTGGCTTGATTTTCAACTAAGGCCTTGAATATTTTGAATTGGGATAGAACATAACTTTTGTATTTTAGAAAGTAGACCCAAGTTCTTCTAGAAAAATCATCAATGAAGGTTAAAACATATTTTTCTCCTTTGAAAGAAGGTTATGGTAAGACCATCAATTCACTATGGATTAACTCTAGAGGGGATGAGGCTCTTTGAGAACCACTTGGATGGAAATGATCTTGATGTTGCTTTCAAGAGCACAACCAGGAGATACTCCATCAATGGAAAAGACTTTTGGCAACCATGTTACCATTTCATGGGTGTTTAATTCCTTTAGGCAGTTGAAACTGAGATGTCCAAACCTTTCATGCCAAATTTTGCTTTCAAGATCACCATGTGCAACAAAATAGAAGGCCCTTTTTTAATTTTTTCCCTTACATTTTTTTCCCTTTGATGCAAAAATCTGAGGATGCTCTAAACTTGTTGGTTAAAACCGATTTGGTTTATCAGAAAGGATCCGAAGAAAATATATATATTTTTGTTTTAGGCTGGGTTCTAGTTGTAGTTTTTGCTGGTTCTAGGTAAGCCCAATGCTGTGTTTTTCAGATCTAGAACTCTCTCTGATGGATGCTCTATGGCCGTGTCGGTAGCTCACAGTCCCATTTGCTAGTTCTCGGATGGAGAATTTCATTGGCAGAAGGATTTATGCTGCCTGTTGTGTGGGTTGTGGACTGGTTTGGTGACATCGATGTCCAATTTTTGTGGACGCGCAATGGAGGAGTGCATTTTTTTGATCGACATCACACCATAATATTTTTTTATTTGCTGTTGCGGTGCCGAATCCGGAGCATTTTTGCAGAGACTATATTTTTATTATGCCAATTTTGAGAAGCTTTGCGGCCTCCACGATGGTGAAAGATCTAACACAGGTGTTTTTTCCATCGGTTCTGGCTATGAATCCTATTCCAGGGACCGACATGCGTGAGCTCAACCACCGAAAGATACCTTAAAAAATAGCATCGATGAAATATTTCTTGTTTTTTAATTTTGGGAGCTACACCCTATTTTGATTCTGCTCACAATGGAGATTGACAAAATTTAAAACCCATCAGAACAGGCATGATAAATTATGTGAAGCATGGTTCGCATCGTGCTGCCAACAATGTCATTGTGCATTAATGAAGTATTCCTTTTTGAGACGATGATTGGCAGTCTTCCCAAGTTTATTTGGACCTGCACCGAGCCAGCGAGAGGAGATCAAAGGTGGAGGAAGGAGGTGCCACCTACACAAATCACTCCATCAATGAACTTGACGTGATGGTGTGTATTGGTCAATTTCAATGCTTTTATTTTTAAATTTTGAGAGCAGAATTCCTGCGTGCACCAAGGAAAGAGCACTGCTAATCTGGTAACGACAGTATTTTTACGTCAAATGGAGATGTTGCTGATCGTTTTAGGGCTACCAGATGGATCGCGATGATAAACTGGTATAAAAATTTTTAATTGGTGTAAAATATTTGGGCTTCCGAAAAACATTTGAATCTTCATGGGCCATCTGTGTTGTTTTTTTGCCCGTTGAAAATAAACTTTGGAATCCGTGATGTTGTTTTGGCCTCTAATTGGTTTGCTAGATATGGCGACAAATGCATGATATCGAAACAATCACGATAGTGGTGGCATCTTCGCTAGAGTAAAGAGCCGACGACACCTTACTGGTGATGGATCTTCTGGTTGTGGTGTACCTAAATCACATTGCAGGTGGCTTACAATGTGAGGGTGCTAAAGGAGGAGACACTGTAGTAGGAATTCAAGAGAATTATGGTATCAAATTTTTTCACTGCCATAGAATCTTTAGTTTGAGATTTGATCTGTGACAATGTCTAGCAGTTTTAAGGGAAATGGCGGATCTTACCTACCCAGATATATCCAAATGTGGTTTGAACTGATGTTGTGCAGCAATTTATGGAGTTTTTTAGACTGTGTGATATTCGTTCTAGATTTGTTTCTATCTTAAAATCTTCAGAGGAGTAAAGGTGTCACTGGGTCGAAGATGCAATGGCAACAAGGATCTCTTTGTTCTCTTTAGCGCTGTTGTTTTTGGGTTAAGAGTGTTGTGGAAAAGTAACACTTACAATCAGCATACACCAGTTGAATAACAACCAAATTTTCTATTCCTTGGAGCGTAGTGTGGATAGAAGAAGATCGACTCCTGGTTACGTGTACACTTGGGCTCATATTCACTATCACTGTCACTAGTGATTGTCGTGGAGACTCCTTTCTCACTAGCAGTGGAAACATCCACAAAACAAGCTGTATACTTCATGGTTAGGTGATATATTCTCATTAAGGTGAATATCACCTTATTACGGGGATATTCACTTGGACTACTTTTACAGTGGTCTCATCTATGTCGTGTTCTCGTGGAGACAACAAGTTCAATATCTGGCACTGTTAGTTATCAGGTGTAGTTCGTGACAACTACTCATCAAACGTCCCTCCTACCAGCCTCTTTGCAGAACATCCCATAGTGCGCAGTCCGAGTGATGCATGTAGACCACGATGATTGATGCATTCCAAGTGACCAACTGACTAGATTTCATAATCGATCGACGTTACATTTGGAGGACCTTGGCTCACATGTGGTCACATGGCTAGCTACATCATGAAGAAAGGCGATATCGATGGATTTGAATGAGTCTAGTGGATTTGATAATGATATCATTAGCGATATGGCCCTACTGGCCCAACTCGTACGGGCTATGTTGACGACTGGCAGAAGGTGCTTTGCAGAAAATACATGTGCACCATAATTTGAGATGGTAGAGGGGCACTACAATTTTTATAACTGATTGAGATTCGCTATTTTTGAGAGTTTTACTGTAATGCTTTTACTACCAAAGAAAATTGTTGTGTTGTGATGTCAATAAATTAGTTTGGAGTAGCTCTCTATCGAGCGCTAGATGTGGTAATTGATAATGCCACAAAATCACTTTTGGTTTGGGCTTGCTAATGGGGACGCTGAAGGAATTAAAAATACGTTAAATAAAAATGCTTCGCACAACTAGCTTTGGGAGCTTTGGAGGAATTGACAGGTGGATGGGAGCTTCGCAGGTTTAGGTAGCGAAGTGGCTACTTCCCTGGGTTAAATTGTGAAGCACCAAAGAAAATCAAACTTCACAAGTTTTAGGTTGGTGGAGGGTGCTTCGCAATAAATACGAGCGAAGTGGCAGCTTCATCCAAGAAGGTTGCGAAGCACAAGTTCAAGGTAATTTGGCAGCTTCGGGAGAAGTGGCTCCAAAATCCCACTTCGGGGAAATAAAGTGCCAAAGTGCTTCTTCGACACAACAAACAAATAAATAAATTTACCCTAAGCATAGAAAGAGCCATTTTTCCACTTCGGGGTAAAACCTCCCTGAAGTTCGTCTTCAGATAAACAATACTTCGAGGCAGAGAACAAAAACAAAGGGACCCAAAGTTGCAAGACAAATATTTTATATATTGAAATATAACCGGATTTACAAGGCTTCTTTCAATGAAGCGGTTACAAACTTCTGCAAGTTAAAATTGCAGGATAAACACAAGAGACAACTTTCAGGAGGCTGCTGCTCCTTGCTCCGGGTGTCTGCTGCTCTGTTATGGCGTTAATCTCCTCTGCCACTCTGCACTTCCAACTACAATAAAATGACATATGGTCCGGTATTTATAGTCGAGAGATGAGGACAAGGGCGGGAATAAACTCACCAACCGACTGATAAAATTTAAATACTGAAGTAGGGTTTTAACCAATTGTTGAGCAACCCCAATTACCTGCATGTGTGATGTTAGGGCCTCGTTTCCCACACCTGGTCACTGCTTCACAAATTAGAAGAGCGAACTATCGGATTTGCATTACTTCGGAGTGAAGCACTTGCGAGGGGGCATGAAATGTGGTTTAATATTTCTAACACCCTCCTTTAAACTAGATTTCATAAAAGCTTTGATGCCCAACATTTCCCACAACCTGGAGAAGTCCTCCTCCTTCAAAGGTTTTGTGAAGATGTCAGATACCTGCTCCTTGGACCTGTAAAACTATAATTGTACTTCACCAAATTTCACCAGCTCTTTGATGAAATGATACTGGATATCTATGTGCTTTGTCCAACCATGGAAGATTGGGTCCTTCGAGAGTGCGATGGCAGAATTATTATCACAAAAAATCATGGTTGCTACTTCAAGTGGATGATTTAGTTCACTCAGAACTCTTCTCAGCCAAAATGCTTGGCATGCAGCTGAGGTGGCAGCAACATATTATGCCTCTGCTATAGATAAAGCAACAATCGACTGCTTCTTCGAGGACCAAGAAATAGCATCGGATCCAAAATAGAAGGCATATCCAGAGGTGCTCTTTCGATCATCTATGTTGCCAAACCAATTGCTATCAGTGTAGCCAATTAATTCAAGCTGGTATTTTCTGGCATAGTGGAGTCCGTGGTTCCTTGTGCCATTGACATATCTCAGAATTCTCTTGTTTGCTTTCCAGTGAGTGTCTTTGGGGAACTCCATAAACCTACTGATTAAAATCACAACAAACATTAAATATGGCCTAGTTGTAGTCAAGTACATTAGGCTTCCAACTAACCTTTTGTAGAGAGTTGGATCAACGCTTATGCTATTGTTAATTTTGCTCAGCTTCAGGCCAGTGGCAATCGAGGTGATGGCAGGTTTGTTGTCCTCCATATTGAACTACTTCAGGACATCCTTAGAATACTTGCCTTGAGAAATGATGATGCCATCTGCTGATTGGTCAACTTCAATGTCGAGAAAAAATTTCATCAGCCCCATGTCTGTCATTTCAAACTTCGTCTTCATGGTTATTATGAAATCTTCAAATAGGCTACTGCTATTGCCAGTATAAATTAGATCATCTACATACAAGCAAACAATTATCATTTCACCCTTTGCATTTGTCTTTAGATATAGGGTGTGCTCATATGGGCATTTAATGAACCCATTATCCTAAAAATAGCCATCAATTCAGTTGTACCATGCTCGGGGTGCTTGCTTCAACCCATATAGGGCATTCTTTAGCTTCAAGGTCTTATCTTCTTACCCTTGCACTTCATATCCAAGTGGCTGGTCTATGTAGACCTCTTCTTCCAACACTCCATTCAGGAAAGCAGACTTGACATCCATCTAATACACACTCCAGCCTTTCTGAGCTACCAATGCCAGAACTATTATGACCGTGTCAAGTCTATCTACAGGTGCGTACACCTCATGATAGTCAATTCTAGACTTCTGCTTGTAGCCTTTCACCACCAATTTGTCTTTATGCCTGTCAACTTCTCCTTGGGCATTGAACTTCGTTTTGTATACCCACTTGACCCCAATGGTCTTCTTTCCTACTAGAAGATTTGTTAGCTGCCATATCTCATTCTTCTCAATGGCTGTTATCTCTTCATCCATCGCATTCACCCATTTGCAATTTTAACTTGCTTCTTAAAACAAAATTGGGTCACACTTAGTAAATAAAGTAAAGTCAAACATTCCTCATTTGTTTGATTTTGGGTTACCTCGTATATGTCTTGCAAGCTCCTTGTCTTTGCAGGTGTCCTCAAGTTAGGTATTCTGCTTACAAGTGGAGGTGACTGGGATGAGGAGGCTATGTTATTGCTGGCACCACTACTTCTACTTAAAGGTACAGGTGGTTGCACACTATCTTCCTTTAAGTTCATAGGTTCAATAATGGCTGGTTCAAGCTGACGAGTTTTTGACTTCCAATTCCAGGTTTCATCCACCAAGAACTTCACGTCTTGGTTGATGACAAGTTTCTTCATTATAGGATTGTACAACTTGTATGCCTTTTCTTGTTCACTGTACCCTATGAAGATGCACTTCTTAGATTTGTCATCCAACTTCTGCCTTTTCTCATTTGGAACATGTGCATATGCAATGCACCCAAAAACTCGCAAATGAGCCACGCTTGGCTTCAGATTGCTCTAGGCTTCCTCTAGAATATTTTTCTTCACACTCTTGGTGGGACATTGTTTCAGCAGATAAACTGCACAACTTACCAAAATTCATGTGCAAAATTTTCACCTTCAGCATGCTCCGTCATCTCCATGATAGTTTTGTTCTTCCTATCAGCTACACTATTCTGTTGTGTGTATCTGGCAGTCAACTACTTACAAATTCCATGTTGCTTGCAAAAGTTGTGGAATTTTTTAGAGATTTACTCACCTCCATCGTTTATCCTAAGTGTCTTCACAGAATACCCACTTTGTTTCTCAACCAAAGCCTTGAAATCCTTAAATTTTGCAAATGCTTCTGACTTATGATTGATGGGATAAAACCATGTCTTTCGGCTAAAGTCATCTATGAAAGTCAGGAAGTATTTATTGTCGATAAATGTGTTGGTCTGCATGGGATCACAAATATCTTAGTGCACCAGCTCCGATGGCTGTGAAGCCCTCCAAGACTGCCTTGCAGGGAATGCATCCCTATGTTGCTTGCCGACCAAGCAACCTTCACAAACTTGGTTCGATGCTCAATAAGGGGTAAACCCTTCACCATATGCTTCTTGTGTAGTAAATTTAGGCCATTGAAACTTAGGTGATCGAACCTAAGATGCCACAACCAGGTAGCATCCTTCACAATTGCACTCAAAGACATTAATGATTCATTCTGAATCTATAGCAAAAATATTTTATTTTTTGTCATGGACATAGTTGCAATCTACCCATGCTTTTTATCTCTGATGGTACAGACACCGTATTTGAATTGCATAGTGTGTCCCTTCTACACAAGTTGTATAATGCTTAGCAGGTTATGTTTCAACCCAGACACATAATACACGTCATAAATCTGCTTCCTTTCACCTTGCCTAGTATAGATGAGGATTTTTCCTTTACCTTTGATAGGGACCTTGTTATTGTTCCCCATCTTCACTTCAGACTGGACAGATTCATCTTGTTGTGAGAACATATCCCTGTTCCCCGTCATGTGGTTGTTGCACCCACTGTCAAGATACCAAGTATTTTTCTTGCTCTCATCCTCAATACTGCACATCAACAACATATTACCACAAGCTTCTCTATTTCTAGCTTCATCTGTGTAATTTGCTTGCTATTGGTTATCCTTGGCCATCTTCTTCCTGCACTCCGAGATATAGTGGCCAAATTTCTTGCAGTAATAGCATTGGACTTTGGATTTATCCTTCTTCTGATAAGATCCACTTTTTTGATTTTTGCCAGTGCCTCTTCCTCCTTGCTGATGAAAGTTGCAACTGGTCTCACTATCATTCGGGTTTGACCTCCCTCCTGAGCATCTGTAGCTTCACAAAATTCTCTTTGTTGGTGCCCTGGTATGAGCTGGCTAGAATCTCCTAGGCGTACTTCACCTTGGTGGCTGATGCGATCCACGAGAAGATGGTCTCCTCGATCGATTGCATGATGTAGAAGAGGGCCTTCTAGTACTTCTTTTGGTTTTCCTTCAACAGGTCCTTGTCAGCTTGGGAGATGGCGGCCAATTATTTTGAATTTTCTGGTTTTGGGTACCCATTCTTGACTAAGTCTCACAACTCTTAAGACCCGAATAAAATCTTCATTTGTATGATCTAGTAATCATAGTTCTTACCATTAAATCATGGGATCTGCAACCATAGGGAATTATTTCGGAAGCCATGCTTCAATCTTTCGCGTCACGACACAACAGGCTCTGATACCAATTTGAAGGAATTAAAAACACGTTAAATAAAAATGCTTCGCACAACTAGCTTCGGGAGCTTCGAAGGAATTGACAGGCGGATGGGAGCTTTGCAGGTTTAGGCAGCGAAGTGGCTACTTCGCTGGGTTAAATTGCGAAGCGCCAAAGAAAATCAAACTTTGCAAGTTTTAGGTTGGTGGAGGGTGCTTCGCAATAAATACGAGCGAAGTGGCAGCTTCGTCCAAGAAGGTTGCGAAGCACAAGTTCAAGGCAATTTGGCAGCTTCGGGCGAAGTGGCTCCAAAATCCCACTTCGAGGAAATAAAGTGTCGAAGTGCTTCTTTGACACAACAAACAAATAAACAAATTTACCCTCAGGATGGAAAGAGTGTTTTACCACTTCGGGGCAAAACCTCCCTGAAGTTCATCTTCAGATAAACAATACTTCGAGGTAGAGAACAAAAACAAAGGGACCCAAAGTTGCAAGACAAATATTTTATATATTGAAATATAACCGGATTTACAAGGCTTCTTTCAATGAAGTGGTTACAAACTTTTGCAAGTTAAAATTGCAGGATAAACACAAGAGGCTGCTGCTCCTTGCTCCGGGTGTCTGCTGCTCTGTTATGGCGTTACTCTCCTCTGCCGCTCTGCACTTCCAACTACAATAAAATGACATATGGTTCGGTATTTATAGTCGAGATATGAGGACAAGGGCGGGAAGAAATTCACCAACTGACTGACAAAATTTAAATGCCGAAGTAGGGTTTTAACCAATTGTCGAGCGACCCCAACTACCCGCATGTGTGATGTCAGGGCCTTGTTTCCCGCACCTGGTCACTGCTTCACAAATTAGAAGAGCGAACTACCGGATTTGCATTACTTCGGAGTGAAGCACTTGTGGGGGGCATGAAATCTGCTGGTGTGCACATAGCAGCACAGTGCCACAATGCTCATTAGCTCCTGAGCTTGTTGGCTTCTCCTCATGCATAGCGCTGAGGCTTTGGAAGCATTATTC
Organism: Wollemia nobilis; assembly: GCA_028583015.1. Classification (NCBI taxonomy): domain Eukaryota; kingdom Viridiplantae; phylum Streptophyta; class Pinopsida; order Araucariales; family Araucariaceae; genus Wollemia; species Wollemia nobilis. Next base: position 5,519,531 of record JAQPPZ010000989.1, read on the forward strand.
TGGTCGTTGGTTGTTTTTAATTGTTGTAAAATCTACGTGATTGGGTGAATGTTCGTTGTGTTTGAGTAAGATGCCTTGTTCCAGTGGAGGGAGATATTTTGTTTTTTCTCGTTGTGCGGAGAGCGGAGACGGCCGAGATGCTGCTGTGTGTTGATGCATTTGGCACGTGACAACGGTGTTTCTAGTCACAGCTTTTATTTCAAAATCTTGATGTGGTAGTTTTGATTACTCGTGGTGGGCTTTCCATTTTGGTTATTAAACAAGAACCTTCGGTCTAATCAAAGGGAGGCTATAATTTAAAGTTTTGAAATTGTGTTGAGAAAGTGATTTACCGTTCACAATGGAGGAAGTGTGATCTTGGTGGTTTCAGTATGCATGGCGGGACTATCAATTTTTTTTAAACTCCCACACCCAATCTGTTTGGCAGCATCCACTCCATGCCCCTGATTCATGCTCCCACATATAGTCTATTCGGATAATGTCTTTTATCTGGTGTTGGATCCCAGAGTTTACCGTTGCGATGGCATTGCTCGTGCTATATTTTTGGCCATGATGTACTACACACATTGTTGCTGGAAGGAAATCGTTGATCTGGTGGCACCGTGTGTTACGTGGATATGATGCTGAAGGTGAAGTTGTGTTCGAAGCCAAAGATGCTCCGTGGAAAGTTTTTTTGCATTTTGCTGATGTGAAGTTGCTAGAACGGTGAGTGGGTGAACGTCCACAAAATCCATGCTTCTCGAGGCATATGAATGAGCCAGCAATCCGTGGAGCCTCATGTTGATCAACGGAGACGTGATTGCCCTAGGGGTTTTCAGTTTGATCAACACATGTTCAATTGGTAGTGGAGTAGAGCGTCATTGCCGGTGGAAGCCGAGATAATGTAATGGTGATATTTTCATCTGCATTGCTGTTAAATTTTTTTCTATAGATAAATTTATCCGAGCAGGTGGCGACTCCTTGAATATTGTGAAGTATTTTATTTTAGCTACTGTTCTGTAACATCACAACAATGGATCGTGGAACCTAAAGGTATCCTCGACGGGATCGAACGAGGAGGAGGACATCCTCGATGGTGAAATTGAGAAAACATTAATCTACCTAGTGGGCGGAGACAGAGCGGCACCGCCCGTGCCTATTGTGTTCATTAGAAGGAAGCTCCTATGCATGGGTGTTGATGTTTTGGATACCCATTTTGTGTTACTGCGACCAGGGTGCTACGACGTCGCCTTTGATGCACAAAACATTGATGTTTTTTGAATATACAATGGGCAACCATTGTGCATGGTTTTTAGACGGAGATGGTGTAGACCAGAAGCCTAGGGCGGTTTCCAGACCCCGTGAAGACTGGTTCATTCTGTTTACAGTAGTTCGTCGTATTTTTTGCCCAGATTTGATGGGTCCAATGGCTAGCAAAAACAAAACTTTAATCAAATGAATTGAAAGATTTAGTTACGTCGGCGAGATCCAAATATGGTTTATGAGACCGGAAGTACAATTACTCAAATTATATAATATGATCTTTAAAATTTTTGAGAAGGTTGTTCCTTCTCATGCTGATTTGGGTTAGTAATTCTCCAACTTTTTTTATTTTACTGTCTTCAAATAAATCTGCCATAAGCTCGTTTCCAAGTGTTTCTTTGTATTTGTCACGGATATCTGAAAAACTTGGGCATTTATAGATGAAGTGTTTTCCTTTGTCTCTACTGCCTCTGTGTTGCATAGAGTACATATCCTTTCTTTCCATTGTTCTTTGGGCGTTGTCCATCTCCCTGTTTCATATTTAAACCTATGAGAGCTAGTCCTTATATGAGCAATGTGGATTTTTTCCTTCCACTTTATTTCAGCATCTACGTTGGGTTAAAATTCTTGTTGACGGTAGAACAAAATAACAATTTCAGTGATGGGTGCAAATACAATTTCAATGATGGATGAGAACCAAAGACAACGTCAACGACCATATGTCATCTACTTTTCAGCAATCACATAAAAATCAATGTAATTGGGTAAAGCAAAATATCATATACTTTTTGATACATAATACGCTGAATATATTCTAAACTTTATATTTTGCGTTATCTCCTTTATTCATGCGTATTGTTGTAACAAAAAAATTAGAAATCGATTTGCTTTCAAAATGTAACAGGGCATGGCCGCATATCTTATAAATATGCAGGTCACCCCTAAAAAATAGATCTTGGATTTTCTCTATAAATTTCTATTGTATTCCCAAATACAATTCATTTGAGTCTTTTGATCAACTCAAATAACATCTGGTGTATGACTTAACATGGGGGGAATCTACTAGAAGCTTGGACCCACTCTCAACATTATTCCTTCCTTATTTTATCTATTTTATATCATTTTTAATTCATTTTCCTATTTTCTATAATTTAGTTTAATACTACAATTTTCCATGTTTTCTATAAATTTCCAGCAAGTGTGCAGTTTTGATTTCAGTAATGCATTTTAGTCATATCTTTGATAATGTAAATTATATTAGTGGTTTGGAAGATAAATGAGAACTCCAATGAAATAAAAAGACCCCCCAACCATAGAATCTAAGGGACTCATCTGATTAAAGGGAGATTACAGGCATATACTATGAAGGGTTACTCAAAAGTTTACGAGTTATCCCGAGTTGACAATTAAATGGAGGCAATGATTTATACCATAGAAAACTAACCAATGTTTTACCCAAAATTTTGGCACCATTACCGGGGAGTAGCCAAGTATGTTATAAGTAGTTTAGGTTACTTTCTATAGAACCTCCATTTGAAATTTTGTATGAGTCTGCCTAGAATTAGAGGACCCGACAATCTTTTTATCAAAAACACAAACATTATTTCTCAAAAAACCTCTATTTTAGCTGTGCTAGATCCTGAGACTGAAACCTCTCCACCACTATCTCCACCCATGCATTGGAATCAACATCCATTGTTTGCACATGATCCTTCTAAAATAGACCAAAAAAAACTTAGGGAAGGATCTGAGATAGGAAGAGTTTAATCTAAGAAAGATTTACTAAACCTTCAATGTTGGCAAGTAGTTGAGGAAGGTACTATTTCAAACACTGATTTAGTAATCCTTCTGGAGGATAAAAGAAATGAGATAGAAGCCTCAAAATTTGTCCTGAATGCAATAGGTGTAGAAACCTTGATAGCAGATAAGATTGTTGCAATAGTAGAAGAAGCATCCACTAGTTTTAACTTCCCCATAGAAGAGGCAAGAGGAGACCACAAGATGAAAAATATCACTCCTTCCCACGTTCCATTTTTTAGAGGATTTCAATCAGAAGATCCTGACCTGTTTCTCTTCAAGTTTGTTGTTTTATGTAGGTCAATAGACTATAAAACTGATGTTCAAAAATTAAAGTTGTTTCCCTCAACTCTTGATGATGCAACCCTGAAATGGTCCATCAGTTTAGGACATAGATAAATAACTACTTGAAAACTATATGAAAAAAATCTTCCTAGATCAGTATCAAGACTTTGGTCAGGCATGAGATTCCAGAGAAGAAGTCCTGGATATGACTCAGGAGGAAGGTGATTCATTGGAGGAGTATTGGAATAGGTTCAGTTTTAATTTGCAAAGATCTCCCCATGCAAGACTAGGAGACAGGTCCTTGAGAAGTATCTTCTTAAAGGGGTTTACGAATGAATATCTTGATGCATTAAACATAATTTTTAGAGGGGGCATTTATCAACACAAAATTTCTAATATCCGATAGTTATGCTAGAACTACTCAAGAAGGAAGGGTAAATTAACTTCCAAAAATGGCAAACAATCATCCACAGTCACTAAAACAAAAATAGAAATATGCTAGAAGACCTCAAGAGTGAGATGTTGTCATCTCTTGCACTTAAAATGGACACCCTTGTGCTTTAAAAAAAGAAGCAGGAGAATGAGGCAGAATTAGCCTATTTTTTCCTAAATTTAGGGGAAAGCATCCTAAAAATAAATGTCCTGAGAATAAAGTTAGAGTATACATTGTGTGTCAAAAATATCATAAAACTAAGTTGTGTTCATAGTTATCAAAATCTAGAGAGGAACCTGAAGTAATGGAAGCATACTTCATGGGTAATAGGATAAATTGGCAACAATCTCCTATGGGAAACAACATACCAACAGGAATGCCATCCTATGGGGTAACAATTATCAGAACCAAGGTCAAGTTCAACCACCCAACATGGGATGGTGGGGACAACAACCTTGGACTCAATTTCCCCAAGGAGAAAATCCTTACAATCCCTACCCATGGATGCCATACCAACAACCTAGATAGTAGTGGAGAAATTAGAATGCTTGGAGCCAGAACCACAACATGTTGCACCAATCCCACTACAATCAAGTATGCCAGCTCACCTTGCTTTGAGACCTGCTCAACTACCGGCACAACCTACTTCTAATACAAACAACAAACCACAACCAACATACCATATGGATAATGAGATGTACCCCATGTATAATATCAAGTAGATTATAGTCCCATACTATTAAGGTCAGGTAGAGAGGTAGGTGTAGAAGTAGCTCCTTTGGTAGAAGAGGAAATCTTAGAGTTAGAAAAAGAAGAATCATATCTTATAAAAGAAATAAAAGAATCAACAACTGTAAATAACAGAGAAGGGGTTCCACCTTTTCCAAAAAGGTTGTAGGAACCCAAAAAGCCAATACAACCAGAATTTGGTATTCTTTCCAATATAAAAAATATGACAGTCATTATCCCTCTTTTTTAGGCCATAAGAGAAATGTGTCTGAGAAAACCAGAAAGAAAATAGGCACAAGAAATCAATTTGGTAGGACAACTAGTTGATCTTATGCTAGGAAATACCTACATCCAAAAATATTTAGATGTAGGATGCCTTTTTTTAACTGTGAAAGTTGGGGGCTATGTTTTACCCAATACATTAGTAGATCTGGGGGCTGCCTTTAATGTCATACCCAAGGAAACTATGCAAAAACTTAGCTTACCAATTTGAAGCCAACCAAAACTATCCTTCAGTTGGTAGATAGGTCTACAGTGCTCCCTCAGGGAATGTTGGAATACATCACTGTTATAGTGGATGCATGGGAGTACCCAACAAATTTCTTAGTGTTACAATCTAAGTCTAGATTGGGTGGTTATCCACTCATCTTAGGTAGACCTTGTCTGGAACTAGTTGATGCCTACATAAGTTGTAGAAATGGCCAAATTACCATTTATGATGGTCAGAATGTAAAAAATCTGATCATCCATCCACCTGCATAGTATATAGATTTGTTGGGATAACCTAAATTTGATAACCAGAATATGAGTGGTTTATCAATAATTCAATCCATCATGGCACTTGATGAGTTGGAGGATGAGAGTGATGAGGATAGGGTGATATCAAACTTTTTTCAAGGAGAACCCTCCTATCCTCCTCTAGAGTTGCCATTAGTGGGAGGTAAATATCACCATATTCAGTAAATAAAAGTTGCACTTGGGAGAGTATTAAACATAAATGATGGATTGACATCTTTGCAGGGAAGAGTATTACCTTTCATATATCATGTCCTTGAAACCTTAGCAGGGAAGAAGTACTTTTCTTTTCTAGATGGGTTTAGTGGATATAATCAGATTTAGATTTGGGAAAAGGACCAAGATAATACCACATTCACTTGTCAATGGGGATCCTTCACTTACCGAGTTTTACCCTTTGGTTTGTGCAATGCACCTGCCACATTTCAAAGGGTATATTTGAGCATATTCTATGATATGATTGGAGAATTATGGAGGTATATATGGATGATTTCATTATATATGGTGAAACCTTTGAAGAAGCCACATAAAATTTGGAAAGAACACTTCAGCAGTGTGAGGAAACCAATCTTTCCCTAAGCAACGAGAAATGTTATATGTTAATGCAGGAGGGGATAGTATTAGGACATCATATTTCTGCAGATGAGATCAAGGTAGATAGAAAAAAGATAAAGGTAATCCAAAATATGCCTACTTATAAAACTTAAAAAGATATCTATAGTTTCCTTGGATCGACTGGTTACTATAGGAGGTTTATAGTAGATTTTAGAAAAACTGCTAAACACCTAAGCACATTGTTAGCAAGTTTGTTTGGACAAATTATTTTGAACAAGCATTTAACATTTTGAAAGAAAAACTGACTTCTACTCCAGTCCTAAGGGGTCCAAAATGGACCATTCCCTTTCACATATATGCAGATGCATTTAATAATGCGATAGGGTTAGTTCTAGGATAGAAATATGGTGATTATTTCTATGCCATCTACTATGTTAGTAAACATATCATAGGTGTTGAATTCAATTATATTGTCATAGAAAAGGAATTCCTTGCAGTCATACATGCTCTTAACAAATTCTACCACTATATTACAAGTTATCAAGTTTTTGTGTACACCGATCATTCAACTCTCAGATACCTAACAAACACACCTGGCATTAGTGGAAGAATTATTAGATGGCTATTACTTTTACAATTTGATGTGAAAATTGTGGATAAATTAGGTAAGGAAAATATGGTGGTATATTTCCTTTCCCAATTGATACCTCTTGGTCATTCAGCCATAAAAGATGAATTTCTAGATGAGCATTTGTTTAATCTTAATGAACAGATACCATGGTACAAAGATATGGCTAATTATTTAGACACTGGTAAAGTATCCCCTGCACTTTCATCGCGTGAGAAATAAACTTAATTGAGAAAAGTGCAGACTTCTCATGGATTGATGGGTGCCTGTTTAAAATAGGTATTGATTAGGTCATGAGAATATGTGTTGCTAATAATGAGATTGTAGAAATACTGAAAGCTTACCATAATGAACCTTGTGGTGGCCATTTTGCAAGAAAAAAACTACATTCAAAGTATTGCAGGTTGGTTATTACTGGCCTTCACTATTCAAAGATGCAGCCAAGCATGTAAGCCAATATGACCAATATCAGAGGATGGGCAGACCAAATCTTAGAGATGAAATGCCACTCCAAATACATGTGTACATAGAGTAATTTGATAAATTGGGGATGGACTTCGTAGGATCCACTAATCCAAAGTCAACAGGTAAGAGGTATATCTTAGTTTACACTGACTATGTAATCAAGTGGGTTGAAGTGCAGGTATTACGTGATTATAAAGAGAATACTGTAGCAAAATTCCTGTATTCATCTATTTTTACTATATTTGGGGTTCCAAGGGAGATCACAATTGATCAAGGGCCTCAATTTACTTCAAAGTTGATTTAGGAACTCATGCAAAAATATAAAATATGGCATAACAAAACCACTCTTTACCATCCACAGGCAAATGGGTAAGTAGAGGTAGCCAACCATAAATTGGAGAATATTTCACCAAGACGGTACAACAACATAGGAAGTAATGGATCATAATATTACCAGAAGCAGTGTGGGCTTACAAAACCACCTAGAAGAGTACTACTGGTTTTACACCATTCTAGCTAGTATATGGAAAGAATGCTATTAATACCCATAGAATTCAAGATTATAACTCTCATAACTGTAGTAGATTTAAATTTGAATATAGATGAGGCATAAAAGGAGCAAATTCAATAGCTTAACCAGTTGGATGAATATCGAAGAGATGCTCTACACTGGATAAAGGTCATCCAAAAATAGAGAGCCAAGTAGAATGATCGTCACACCAGGCCAAAGTAGTTAAAAGTGGGGGAATGGGCATTATTGTATGACTCCCAGTTCCAAGAAAGAAAAGGTAAACTTATGCAGTACTAGATGGGGCCATATGAAATGACTAAAATCATTAATAGTGGAGTTGTTAGGATCTGAACAATTAATGACAACAACATTACATTAACAATCAATGGTCACCGACTACGTCCATATCATGTGTTTGAGACTTATATGATGAAGTCCAAATTAGGCATGGGGGAGAACCCAATTGATTCTAGTTTCAAAATGAGTCAGTAATATGTGGATGTTGTCCACATGGTCCAAAAACAATTATTCTTTTAAAGTTCTACAATTTTTCTTTCTTTAGTTGTATTTCTGTTTTGTAGGAATAATGCCCTGAGTGCAACTGTTAGGCAACTTGGGAAACCTAGGCCTAACAAACATAGGATCCATAAAACTGTGCAATCCTAGATTTCTTGGAGATTAAATTCTAGTAGAAGCAGCTCATCCCCACTTGCAGGGGGAAACCATATCTGAACAAGTGTTTGGATGTTTATTTTTGGTCTTCATGAAGAAAAAGACCTGAATACCAGTTTAGGTAGTGGATGTTAATTATGTCTCTGCTCTTCAAACCAGAATGCTGAAGGCCTGATCAACTGTAAGCGTACACTAGTGGACACATTAAAAGACATTGAAATAAAGGAGGAGCACATGTTTTCTATTTTTTGAAGAGGAAGGTGTCTGATTCTCGTTTTTTGGAGAAGAAGGTGCTCAACTCCCATTTTATAGAAGAAGGCACCTGATTCCTATATTTCGAGGAAATAATGCCTGATTCTCATTTGTATGGTAGAAGGCACCCGAATTCTAGTATGTCAAGGAAAAGGCACCTGAGTCCTAATTTTTGGTAGACCGACGCTTGATTCCTATTTTTCTAAGGAAATGGTGCTCGACTTCCATTTTTCGAGAAAATGACACCTAATTTCTTGGATATAACCAACCCCTAAAAAAAATGCTTTCTGTTTTTAAGTATGGCACTCAATTACCAAAAAGGTTTCTGCTTTCTATTTTATGCTTTAAGTATGATGCCCGATTGCAAGCAAAAGGCACCTATTTTCCATATTAAGCATGGTGCTCGATTGATAACAAAAGGTGCCTACTTTCTATTTACCAAGTTCCTGTGTGCCTTGATTTGAAAGAAGGCACCCGATTTCCACATAAGGAGGTGCTTGTTGTTGAAGAGGACATCTTCCTCTCTTTTTTCCTTCTACATCTTCCTTCATTTCTCTTCTGGTAGATATTTTTCCCTCATGGTTTTCATCATCTTTCAGCAGATATTTAAGGATATATTGTACATGAGTACCTTATCAGGCCTTGTTGTCGGGACTCATATCTGTGGATATGCCACTTGTTTGGTTTTGTTGTTTTTCACTACCTCCTAGTACCACTTAAGGGGGGTGTTGAGAATATATCTTAAGTTGCTACTAGGATATATTTAGAATATTGTGTGGATGAGATCTATTCATCTTGTTATGATCCAATGGATCATATTGAACACACTTGTTATTTAAGCAAGGCCTCTTTCATAGAATAACAAAAAGTTTTTTCATTCTTAACATGGTATCAGAGCAGGCTTTCCTTGCCATGTGAGCCTGAGGAGATTTTCCTCATGGGGGGATTTCCCTCATGGATGGTGAAGCATACAGTTTGCCATTTCCTTTAAATTTTTGTTTTTCCTTTCTGCAATGCCATTTTGCTGCGGGTTATGAGAGACTGAGTGTTGATGAATTATGCCATTATTTGAGAGAAAATTTGAGAACTCATTACTGAAGTATTCCCCCCCATTATCTGTACAAATTTGTTTAATTTTGCAAGTGGCTTGATTTTCAACTAAGGCCTTGAAGATTTTGAAGTGGGATAGAACATCACTTTTGTATTTTAGAAAGTAGACCCAAGTTCTTCTAGAAAAATCATCAATGAAGGTTAAAGCATATTTTGCTCCTTTGAAAGAAGGTTCTGGGAAGACCATCAAGTCACTATGGATTAACTCTAGAGGGGATGAGGCTCTTTGAGAACCACTTGGGTGGAAAGGATCTTGATGTTGCTTTCCAAGAGCACAACCAGGACATACTCCATCAATGGAAAAAACTTTTGGCAACCATGTTACCATTTCATGGGTGTTTAATTCTTTTAGGTAGTTGAAACTGAGATGTCCAAACCTTTCATGCCAAATTTTGCTTTCAAGATCACCATGTGCAACAAAATAGAAGGCCCTTTCTCAAATTTGTTTCCCTTCAATTTTTTCCCTTTGATGCAAAAATCTGAGTATGCTCTAAATTTGTTGGTTAAAACCGATCTGGTTTTTCAGAAAGGATCCAAAGAAAAAAAAAAAAAAAATATATATATATATATATTTGTTTTAGGCTGGGTTCTAGTTGCAGTTTTTGCTGGTTCTCGGTAAGCCCAATGCTCTTTTTTTCAGATCTAGAAGTCTCTCTGATGGATGCTCTATTGCCGTGCCGCTAGCTCACAACCCCATTTGCTGGTTCTTGGATGGAGAATTTCATTGGCAGAAGGGTTTATGCTGCCTGTTGTGTGGGTTGCGGACTGGTTTGGTAACATCGATGTCCAGTTTTTGTAGATGCGCGATGGAGGAGTGCAGTTTTTTTGATCAACATCGCACCATACTATTTTTTTCTCTGCTGTTGCGGTGCCGAATCCGGAGCATTTTTGTAGAGACTATTTTTTATGGTACCGATTTTGAGAAGCTTTGCGGCCTCCACGATGGTGAAAGATCTGACACGAATGTTTTTTCCACCGGTTCTGGCTATGAATCCTATTCCAGGGACCGGCATGCGTGAGCTCAACCACCGAAAACTACCTTAAAAAATAACATCGACGAAATATTTCTTGTTTTTTAATTTTGGGAGCTGCACCCTATTCTGATTTTGCTCACAATGGAGATTGACAAAATTTAAAACCCACCAGAACAGCCGCGGCAAATTATGTGAAGCATGGTTCGCATCGTGCTGCCAATAATGTCATTGTGCATTAATGAAGTATTCCTTTTTGAGACGATAATTGGCAGTCTTCCCGAGTTTATCTGGACCTGCGCCCGAAGGTGGAGGAAGGGTTAGCAATTCTTTAACTTTTTTTATTTTATTGTCTTCAAATAAATCTGACATAAACCTGTTCCCAAGTGTTTCTTTGTATTTGTCACGGAGATATGAAAAACTTGGGCATTTATAGATGAAGTGTTCCTCTGTCTTTACTGCTCTTGTGCTGCATAGAGTACATATCCTTTCTTCCCATTGTTCTTTGGGCGTGTCCCATCTCCATGTTTCACATTTAAGTCTATGAGAACTAGTCCTTATATAAACAATGAGAATTTTTTTAATTGAGTTAAAATTTGCAGTATAATATTGTTTTTCCTGCTTGCATTTTCTACATTCCACTGAACTTTTCATTCACATTTGGGCATAATTTTTCATCCATTTCTGATTTTGTTTAAACCAGAGTTTAGATTTTCTTGTCCCTTCTGTCAGATGATCTCTAAGGACACGTGCTCTCTTCGAGAATGTTATTTTGCTTCCGCCACGCATCGAGTCTAAACCTGTTTGCATTTTGACTGCATCACTGTGTATTTTTTTTTTTGAAGACAATCTAAGGTGAAAGAGTTCATTTTGGTAAAACCATCCCACGTCCATGTCACACTCTGTCTGGTGGCTTGATTCCATGGCCCCGGTGACCAGCGCTAGCCCTTGTCTACAGTTTGAATCTCTTACAGTAGTCGGTCTTCGCACTGTCCCGGTAACCCCAATAATGGATGCCATGGAATGCTTATCGATTCCCATTAACTCTGCTCCGGTTCGTGCTGCAGTGCCGAGGCAGAGATGTGCAGTTAGGTTGGATTCGGTGGAGAAAGTTTTTTGAAGAGATTATTTTATTTATTTAATAATGTAGCACATGACGCAGCTCGTTGTGAAGGAGGTCTAGCGAGGAAATATTTTGGGCAGTTTTCCGAGGGACGGTCCGGGAAGAAATCCAGTTCCAAGTGATCCACCAGATCGATGGATCCCAATGGCATGGTGGTTAATTAACATCAAGTCACAATTTCTCCGATGGATTTCAAGTTCCCCGAGTCATTTTTCAGTGAACTCCGGTGCCTAGTTTGTTGAGCATGGAGTATCCAGGTTGTGGTGGTGGACGAATCCGTGGCCGTGGTGGTGATTCCGGCATAGTTGGAGGATGGTGAAGAAATATGGGAAAATAGCCCCGATATTTTCTATGGTGAATCGGTTTTTTAGTTACACTGTGGAAAAACCAATCAGGCAATGGAATAAGAAGTGACAGCTATGGCTTAGAGCCCCAAGCATGTGATTTTTTTTTGGTGAGGATGTTGATTTTTTTCCCGTTGGTGATGTCGTCATCCAACATTTTCGTTTGAAGCGACTTAATGCAGGTTCGGGATTAGTCTCAGCATCCAAGTCCAGAAGACACGTCTACGACACTTAATTATTTGTTTGGCACCTGGGACATCAAGGAGGCTGTTGGAATTTTATCTCGAGGCTGCCGGAGGCGCACAACTTGGTCAACTTCAAAGCAACCAAAGGAGCAGATTTTTTCCAATCTCTGACATTCCATGATGTGAGGAACGTGTTTTGCAGCCCAAGCTACCTACATAAAGCGCACGTGGATTTGAACCAGCAAAGAGCGGTAGCGTACCGACAAAGCTAGTGGATCAGTCTCGTTTACGGTAGCCACAACTGCTTTTGGCTATCCAGAGCGTAGACGAAGGTTCAAGGTGAAGTTTCATGTTTTCCGAGTATGGCAGTGTTTATATTTGTTGGAAAGCATTTTTCGAGCACAATTCAGTGGAGATGTCCAAATTTACATTTGTAAAAGTCATTGTGACTTAGTGCTCAAACCAAGTTCAACATGCATTTTTTTGAGCCTCAAGTATGTTGCAAACTGGAGGTCTGTTGATCCTCGGACTACATTTATAAGTCCCTTTACCCTTGTTTTTGGTTGTTTCTCCACATGTTTTGGATCTTGTTATCAGCCCATTGTGTTTTGTATAGGTGGACACCACCTTTTTTGTGCTTGTGGAGTCATCTTAGACTACCCTTGCAATTGTGGTGCTTCTTTTCCATCCTATTTTCTCTCTTCTTTTGTGAGACACTTTGTTTTATAGGGGTTTTTATTTGGCGACTTTCTCGTGCTTTGCAGCCTTGTTCTTTCACAGGCCCTAGATCTCATGATAGTCCCCTCCTCATACCTTATACCTTCTTGGAATGGGCAGATTTTTGATGTATGCCTCATTGCTTCTTTCTTCCTTGTGGGAGACATTCAGTTTTGCGATGAGGCATCTATTCTTGTTGGGGACATCACATGGATCCTTTGCAGTCCTTTCTTGACTGAAGTTGTCCTAGGGGGGTGTTGAAGAGGACATCTTCCTTCATTTCTCTTATGGTAGATGTTTTTTCCCTCATGGTTTTCATCATCTTTCAGAAGAGATTTATGGATATATTGTACATGAGTACCTTATCAGGCCTTGTTGCCGGGACTCATATCTATGGATATGTCACTTGTTTGGTTTTGTTGTTTTTCACTACCTCCTAGTACCACTTAAGGGGGGTGTTGAGAATATATCTTAAGTTGCTACTAGGATATATTTAGAATATTGTGTGGCTGAGATCTATTCAGCTTGTTATGATCCAATGGATCATATTGTACATACTTGCTATTTAAGAAAGGCCTCTTTCATAGAATAACAAGAAGTTTTTTCTTTGTTAACACCTACTTTCTATTTTCATGGGTGTTTGTGCATTGTATGAATAATCTTCAGCATTGGGAAGTGGCCCGAGCCACATCAACATTTCATCCATGTGCATAAAGTCAAACTTCTCACGGATGAAATTATTTTAATTTTTTTGTTGGAGATTTGTGCACATTCTAAGGTCATCAATGAACCATTTCCAAGGGAGGGATGTGTGTCATCTCGAAAAGACGTATTTTTCTAATATTTTCTCAAAAATGTGCAAGAATTCTCAAATGTATCAAATTGTAGTAACCAAGAACTAGTCCTATAGAGAAAAATTTTCCGCATGGGAAATATGCCTATCATTCTTTGTTTCGGATCACTTAGTCATAATAAAGTAGCCAATGCCATTACACCACGAGCCTTTGTGCATTATACACACATGAAACATAATACGAGTACGTGCTTAATTTTTTGCTTTATATACATATTGTTTTCATAGGCGTATGTTTCTATAAAATAGTATCGGCACAATCCCCATTGAATTACCAGCCACCCATTTCTCTCCACTTGGCATTTTTCTACGTGTCACTACTATAATTGGGGAAAACACTCATGGTCATCATCTACACAAAATCTAGCACATGTTATGATAAAATATTGCACAGAAAGCAAAGGCCCTCTGGTAGAAGAAGTAGAGTTTGAAGATGATGCTGAACTTGAACCAGTGGTGGCTAGTTTGCCCAAGGCCAAGGTTGCTGATAAATCTAGTATTCCATTTGGAGATGAATCTACAGTTCCATTAGGAGAAATTTTACCCCCTCACCATGAATACCGTAAGCAGACTGAGCTAACATTCCAGAAGGATGCCTCCACTTTTACTGGCTACTACTTGAGAAATGTGGCAGGGAGGAAAGTTTGGACAAAGGAACAACTAGGTGAAGGAGCAAGACCAAATCAGCCAACTCGGTGCAGTAAGCACCAAAAAAAGTAGCAATAGGAGGTAGCCACACCCAAAGCACCGAAAGGGCGAAAGCCCAGAGATAAGGCAAAGGCCAAAGCTGCTAAAAAGAAGAGGAAGGAAAAAGTTAGGGCCTACTGGAAGGGTGTTAGTGAGAGTGGCAATTACTAGTTCAAAGTGACACAAGTATGTACCAACCCTTAAGCATGGGGGAATGATGAGCCCTAAAAACACTCATTTTTGTATAAACTTTCCATATATATTGTAGCATTTATTTTAATAGAAATATATGTTTTATACAAATTTTATATGTATTTAACATTAGATTATGTATGTTGTCTAATATTTTTTTTTGAGTGAATTATGTGTAGATTCAGTGGATTTTACAGTATTTTAGCATGACTACGTTGAGGTCCCATTCGAACCTGGCACTTTCCATTTTGTGATGGTAAAAATATCTACAACAAAATAGTGATGAAGCGCTAAGTCAGGCACTCGACTCCCATTTAGGTGCTTGATTCTCGTTGGGTGCTTGACTTTCGGGTGCTCGATTCCCGTTTGGTGCTTGAATATCGAGTGCCTGATTCCCTTTAGGTGCCCAAATTTAATTTTGGCATCTGATTCCCATCTTCTACAGATAAGGCACCAGATTCCCGTTGACACAGAATTACAACACAACCCCTGTTGTCGGTAGAACAGAACGATGATTTCAGTAATGGGTGCAAACACAATTTCAACGATGGATGTAGATCAAGGATAACATCAACGACCATATGTCATCTATTTTTCAACAATCACATAAAAATCAATTTAATCGAGTAAAAAAAAAATATCAGACGTATTTTTTTCTAATACATAATACACTGAATATATTCTAAACTTAATGTTTTGCTTTATCTTTTTTATTTCTGCGTATTATTGTAACTGAAAAATAAAAAATCAATTTGCTTTTAGAATGTAACAGGGCATGGCCACATATCTTATAAATATACAGGCCACCCCTAAAAAATAGATCCTGGATTTTCTCTATAAATTTTTACTGTAATTCCAAATACAATTCATTTGAGTCTTTTGATCAACTCAACTAGCATCCAATGTATGAATTAACGTGGGTGGAACCTGTTGGAAGCTTGGGCCCACTCTCAACAGTATTCCTTCCTTTTACCTATTTTCTATCATTTTAATTCATTTTCCTATTTTCTATATTTTGGTTTAATACTGCATTTTCCTCAATTTTCTATAAATTTCTAGCAAGTGTGCAGTTTTAATTTCAGTAATGCATTTTAGTCATATATTTGATAATGTAAATTAGATTAGTGGTTTGGAAGATAAACGTGAACTCCAACTAAACAACACCTCCAAACCATAGAATCTAAGGGACTCATCTGATTAAAGGGAGATTACAGGTATATACTGTGTAAGGTTACTCACAAGTTTACAAGCTATCCCGGGTTGACAATTAAATGGAGGTAATGATTTATACCATAGAAAAATAACCAATTATCCAAAATTACCTAAAAAAATCATTGAACAACCCTTTCTTTTTTGAAAAGCATCAGACTAATGTATGTTTCCAATCATATGATTACTAGCTCTAGAGTCTATGTACCAATTATTATCCTTGATTTTTTCCTTTTTGCGTGTTATTAATACTTTATAGGCTATTTTTGGTTCATCGCCATGATATGATTCAAACTCTTCCTATGCCACATGTCCTTCTTATGATGGATAATATGTTCTATAAAATCGATTTATTTAGGGTAGATTGTTTGAATTTCTAGATTCTTGTGACCTTAAGTTCATGATTGATTCCATCTATTTAGAGCATTATATTTACAAAAGTTAGTATCATGATTTCATTCTTTCTCACATATATGATAATATTTTATTCTCCATTCATTTTGGTTTTATGAAGAAGAAGAGGATGAATTAGTGGAAACTTTGGTATTTATTTGACATATTTTTCTAGAGATTAGATAAATGTTTGAATAATCATCTCTGAGTTGATTTTCTAGTTCATGTTGCTTTAGGATATTGATTAACTCTTAAAAAAAAAAATCTATGGCTTGTAACTTGTAAAGAAGTTACCAAAAAATCCGTGAGGGATACCATAGTGGTAAGTCCTTGGGTTTTCATCTAGGAGACCCAAGTTTAAACCCCGATATGGGGGGATTGGGATCCCTAATACAAACTTGTGTAAACTCAAATTTTAAGGACCCATGAGGGATACCATAGTGGTAAGTCCTTGGGTTTTCATCTAGGAGACCCAAGTTCAAACCTTGGTATGAGGGGGTCAGGGTCCCTCATAAAAACTATGTAAACTCAAATTTTTAAGTCTCTTAGGAGATATGATGAAATTAAAACTAAACAATGATACAAAGAATATTTTTTTGGTCCCTACACAAGGATGACATGTGTAGATCATGAAGTAGTCCAATATTAAAAAACCTCGATATGAGGGGAATGAGACCCCTCATAAAAACCTGTGTAAACTCAAATTTTATCAATAGCTCAAGGGGTCATATTCCTCAATATTCAAGGAGGAAACCCAAGTTTGAATCTTATCAAGTGATACATGGATAATATCCAATTTGTTGTATTACTAATACCACTACACAGTGATGATGTAATATGGATGGGACCTATTTCAATACCATATATCCAATTGAAACAAAAAATTACCTAAACATTGTATGAAGTAGGTAGTGCATGTAGTACAATTAAAACTAACATTCTATCATCAAATCTCTCTCCCAAAGTGTTTAATTTCCCCTTTAATTATGCTATATTTCAAAGAAAATGTTCCACACTCTCATCGTCTAGCATTTGCAATGCATATAATTGAGACAGTAAGTGATGAATAGTCTCTTGATTTCTACTTTAAAAAATTATGCATAGGATGTCCCATGTCTCTTTGATGCACTACCTTTGCTAACATGTGACTAGATTTTAAATGTTATGCTTAACATAATTATTAATTTTTCCCTGATATCTTTTTCATCAAACTCCATTTGTGAAATTGGTTCTTTAGGATGTGGTTTATCTCTTGATACCATATCCCAAATTTTTCCTACCACAAGAATTATCCTCATTTTATTCTTCCATGGGATGAAGTTTGGAGCTTTTAATTGTTGATATTCTAAGATAAGTAATTTAGTAATTATCATTTTGTTTGATATTTCCTTATAAATTTAAAAATAAATATATTCTTATGCAAAAATATTAATATCTCACTATGTATGATGTTCAAAATAAAATCAATTGGGATAAGAAGTGGAAGCTGGATTGAGGAGGGACGTTTTTCGTAGGACTTCCCAAACTATCGAACTTGTTTTGGCCATATCTCACTCATCCGGACTCGGATTGAGCTGAAATTTTGAGGGTAGATGCCTGAAAAACCCTAGAACATCTCCACCAATTTTTAGATCATTTGGAGCAACACAGATCCTAGCGCATCCCTATGTGTGAACGAGATTTTTGGCAAGCGGTTGTGCGAGGGTTTCATCTGGGTTGAGTGCAAGCAGCTCCAGAGGTTGGTTTTTAGGGCCTTCGGGCCCTAGCGGCCAATATTTTTGTGGTTTATGCTCAATATTTTAGTAGGATATGTTGCAGGGGATCCAATATGGGTTAGAAATCTATCTTTCAATAGATCATGTTGTGAACTTGAGTGACAATGACTTCCAATTTGCTGCACAAAAGAAAAGTGAAAACCATACCTTTCCACGACGTCTAGGGCAAGGATTAAAGAGATCACGAAACAAGTTTCAAGCAGTTGATCAAAAAATGGCTCAGATCTCAAGTGAATCTGGTGCTAAGGTGCACCCACAAAATAATTCTACTGTGAAAACCCCTGTCAAGGGTAAGAATTTTGAAGACTCAGCCCCAAAAATGAATTTTAGGGATGCCCTCCATGGTGGACAGCCTCAGCCCAATGCTAATATTAATCTTAGGGCTTCCCATAAACCTCTAAGAATACCTAATATTGATCCCAGGAAAATGGAGTCAGGATGTCTTAAAGCAGTTGATGGAACTCCTATTGTTAAGCTTGATATGGGTAACATTCAGACTGGCATTGAAGATTTGGAAAAAAGAGGACTAATTTGTTGGTTCATGGGTTTTCGTTCGAGCCTATCTGCTTTCAAAGTCTGGGCTGCAAAAATCTAGAAAACTAAAGGTGAGTTACAAATCTCTATTTATCCAAATGGTTATTTTCTTGTTTTATTTGCTAATAATGAAGATAGAGAGAAAAATTTTCAAGGGGGTCCCTGGTTTTTTGGAAGGGCGAGGCTTTTCATGAAGCCCTGGCATACTAAATTTAAAGTCGAAGAAGAGATGCCTTCTATAGCTCTCGTGTGGGTTAGACTCTTTGGCCTCCCTATTGAATTTTGGAATCCTACTATTTTTTCTTCAATTGGAAACTCTTTAGGAACTTTTATGATGACTACTGATTGTACTCAAAATTTTGAACATATTATTTATGCTCGGATTTGTGTTTTAATGGATTTTGAAAAACCCCTACCTAAAAATATCACATTACAATTTGGGGAAGACACTTGGGAGCAAGTAGTGGACTATGAGAACATTCCTTTTCATTGTAGAATTTGCCATGAATATGGTCATTTGGCTAGTGCTTGCCCAAATAAAATTCTTGATCAAAAGAAAGAAGATATAAACTCAGTAGGTTTCCAAATGCCTAAGAAGAAGAACACTCAGAAAAAACTAGTTATGAAGGATCAATCAAAGTCATCTGCTAATATGTTTGAAATCCTTTCCACAAATGATGTCCCAAGTGAGGAAGAGGAAATAATGGAAACATAAATCTTAGAAACACAATTTAAAGATGAAGGGAAGAACTCAGAGACAAACCAACAAATCAAAGGTTTTCAATAGAAAAAAGGAGAAAATTTACACAAGAAAAACAATCTTTTAAATGTCAAAACTTCAAATAATACAAGTCCCAATATAGACTCTGTTGAACCCTCTAGTAAAATTTTGGTTGTGTACGAGCATTCTTCAAGGTTAGAAGCCATCTCAGATTCAATTGGAGTAAGTCAAGAAATAGGGAAAAAAAATTGAAGATGGATTCTAATAAAAAAGTAGGTCGCAAGACCAATCAATATCATATGGTAAAAGAAGGTGAAAAGCTTGTAGAGGAAGGTAAGATTAATGCCCTTCCCAAATTTTTTAGCCCTAGTATTAATGAAGATCATCACTTGGAATATTAGAGGACTCAAAGGGAGTCTTTCAAAACAAAATGAAATTAGAAGAATGATTCGAGATAAATCATCCACATCTTGTTTTCCTTCAAGAAACGAAGATGTCAATGGAGGATATGGACTCAATTGCCAGTAAAATTTGGCCAGCTAGAAAAGTGGTTTCCCTCAGTTCCAAGGGGACTTCTGGTGGCATTGCTTGTCTTTGGGACCCAAAAGAGGTAGTTATTCACCATATGGTTGGCAGTTGGGGTCTGTTGGCTATAGCTATTCAAAGTAGACATTCCAACCAAATTATGCTCTGCATTACTGTTTATGCTCCGACTACTTTGGAGGAAAAAAGAAGATAGTGGAAGGATATAACTCATATTATCTCTCATTTTCCTGAAGCTTGGATCTTGATCGGAGGAGATTTCAATACCATCCTCTCTCTAGATGAGAAAATGGGGGGAAATAGAAATTTGGACAAAAGCACTGACCTCATGAGCGAATATATTGCAAACCTCCATCTTGTGGACATCCAACCGAGATAATGGCCTTATGACTTGGTCTAATAGAAGGCAAGGCTTAGCTTGTATAATGGAGAGATTGGATAGGTTTTTGCTCTCTAAAAATTTCTTAATCCATGGTCACATTCCTAAAGTGAAGACTCTTAACAATGTTGGTTCGGATCACTGGCCAATCATGGTGGAAATGTGGAAAACCAATGTGAGTTTCTCTCCTTTTCATTTTCAATTAATGTGGCTCAGAGATAGTTCCTTTAGACCTCATGTGCAACAATGGTGGAAGGAAGGTAAGCCTAGGCATGGGACTAAGATGTTCTATTTTGCCAAAATATTGCAATACATTAAATCCAAAATCAAGACTTGGAACTGGAAGGAGTTTGGGGATGTTCATAAAAAAACATGAAGTTATTGCTCAACTTGAAAATTTGAATAAGAAAATCCATTTAGATGGCCTCACAGAGAATAGAAGTGCAGATGAAATTAAACTCACAACTCAGTTAGAGGAATGGGAAAAAAGAGAACTCTTATGGAAGCAAAAATCTAGAATTCAATGGCTCAAAGAAGGAGATCGAAACACAAATTTCTTCCACAAATCTCTTCTAGCTCGAAGATCTCACAACTTTATTTCTTCCCTGAAATCAGATTTTGGAGATGTTGTCTATACTTGGGATGGCATGAACTCTATTGTTGTCGATTACTTTTCCAATATTTTTGCTGCTACTCCTCTTGACTCAACTTCTCAACAAAATGTTCTTCAAGCAATCCCTTCTCTTATCACTTATGAGGAGAACTCTATTTTGACTACTCCTATTACTATCAATGAGCTTCAATAGGTAGTTTTTAAAATGCAAAAATGGAAAACCCCAGGTCCTGATGGTTTTCCCATTGAGTTCTACCAAGAGTTCTAGGATATCCTTCATGCTGATTTATTAGAGGTGGTGGAAGAAGCCAGGAAAGCCAAAGAAATTTTGAAGGTTATCAATAAAACTTATATTACTCTTGTTCCAAAAGCTCAAGAGGTTGATCATATCTCAACTTTTAGACCTATTGCTTTATGTAATGTTCTTCTCAAAATCATTACTAAGATCATGGGAGAAAGGTTGAAGCCTCTTTTGCATAAGATTATTTCCCCTGAGCAAGGGGGTTATGTGGAAGGGTGTCAAATAGTAGATGAGATAGTTCTTGCTTAGGAAGCCATCCATTCCATGGATATGCAAAAATATCCTTCCATGTTCATTCGGTTAGACTTATCCAAAGCTTATGACAGAGTGGATTGGCACTTCCTTATCAAAGTTTTGAGGCAATTTGGTTTCTCTAAGGATTGGATGGATTGGATTATGGGATGTATCTCTTTAATTTCCTACTTAGTTCTTATCAATGGTAGGCCTTCTCAGTCATTCCCGGCTTCCAGAGGTATTAGGCAAGGTGACCCGCTATCCCCTTATTTATTCATCATTCTTGTTGAATGCTTGGGTAGGACTATAACCAAAAAGAGGGAAAACAAAACCCTTGAGGGAGTTACCATTGCTCATGGAGCTAGACCTATCTCTCATATTCAATTTGTGGATGACTCTACTCTTTTAGGTAAAGCTACAGTTAAGGAAGCTTCTAATATTAAGCAAATCATTAGCTATTTTTCTAAGGCTACTAGGCAGTTGATCAATGAAGACAAATCTAAAGTTATTTTCTTTCACTGCTCTACCAGAGAGGAATCCATGGTCTTGGATAAATTAAGATATAAGAAGACCTCCCTTCCGATCACTTATTTAGGTATTCCCATCAATATTCAAAGGCAGAAAAATAAATATTGGAATTGGTTGTTGGACAAAGTCAAGAAGAAAATTGGAAAGTGGACCAACAGGTGGCTTTCTTATGGGGTAGAATCACCTTGGTAAAATCAGTCCTTCAAGCTATTCCTATTTATGTATCTTCCGTGTTGAATATCCCAAAGGTTGTTCTTCGAGAACTAGATCAAATCAGTCATCGATTCCTTTGGAGTGGTACTAAGGAGAAAAGAAAATGGGCCTTGGTGAAATGGGACACTTTATGTCTTCCTAAGAATGAAGGGGGGTTAGGATTCTGGTCTTCTATTAATAACAACAAAGCTTTAGCTGCTAAATTATATTGGAGGATGTTGCATAACCCCAATGCTCTTTGGGCCAATAATCTCCGTGCTAAATATGCTGAGAACAAAAGTCCTGAAGACCTTGTTCGCTATCAACTTCCTACCAAAGGTTCTCCCATTTTAGCAGTTCTTAAGATCGGTGAGGATTTGATAAAGAAAAATTTATTTTGGATCATTCATAATGGTCAACAAGTAAATTTTTGGATAGATTCTTGGGATGGTCACAAGCCTTTGATAACTCAGTTTCCCGATTGGAGGCCTTGGATGGAGGAGCTTCACCAAGCTAACTGGATAAAGGTGGCTAATTACTATCGGTACCATACTGGTAATTCAAAGGTTGGTAGATATTGGATCCCTATTGAGGACTAGCCTATTCAAATCCTAGAAAGGCAAAGACAAGATATCCAAGGCATCCTTCATATGAGATCTCTCTCTTGGTCCCATGAAAAAGATTGTTTTGGATGGAACAACACTACTAAGGGTGAGTATTCAGTTGCTCAAGGTTATTTGACCTTATGCCATAATAATCCCAACCAATATTCTGACATATTTTCTCGGTTGTGGGCTCAAAAGCTCTGGCCTAAGGTGAGGTTCTTTACTTGGCTTTTATTGCATCGTAGGGTGCTTACTGGTGAGCAACTTATGAAGCGTGGTTTTCATGGCCCTTTTAGATGTGAAATGTGTGAAGAGAATGTAGAAACTCTCAGCCATATTTTTATTGAGTGTACTTTAGCCTCGAGCTATGGAGGAGAATGGCCACTTTACTTGGCTTAAAGTGGTCCAATTTTTTTACTTTTGAACAACTTTGGAGGGATTGGCCTAAGCAAGAGGGTGTTGATCATTTTATTAGGCAGTTAGTTTGGATGGGTTCTACCATTCTTCTTTGGAATATCTGGAATGAAAGGAACAACCAAATTTTTAATCAAGATAGGAAGGATATTCACTATATTTGGCAAAATACCATAGCCAACTTAGTTGAATCAGTCCATCAACTCCTTAATCACCCCCAAAACTCCCACCAAAGATGGGATCAAGTGATGCAAATATTGAAGATTAAATCTTCTAAGGGCAACCAACTTAAAGGGAATGTGAGTATTTGTAAGATGGATAGGACAAGAAATTGGCAACCTCCTCCTAAGGATTTTGGAAAAGTCAATACTGATGGAGCCTCTAGAGGGAACCCTGGAAAAGCCAGTATGGGAGGAATTGGTAGACTTTCAGATGGCTCCCTGGTTTTTACTTTTGCTGAGAATTTGGGTATTCTTTCCAATAACCTTGTTGAGGGGTATGGTATCCTCAGAGGCCTTCAAGAGGCTACTAAGGTTGGATGGGAAAAGGTGTTAGTTGAGTCCGACTCTCAACTCATGATTAATATTTTGAAGACTCCTAAGAATCATAAGGTTGATTGGAGAATAAAAAGAATTATTGAGAAGATTCAATTAATCCAGATGGGATTTTTGAAAGTTGATTACAATCATGTGGTCAGAGATCAAAACAAGAGTGTTGATGCTTTAGCTAATTGGGCTTTGGACAAAGGTGATCTTACTTGTTATGGCCACCCTCCTAGATGGTGGGCTTCACAAATTAGGGAAGCTCTTCTTTCTATCATTTCTTTGGATGGCTCCAGTTCTGAAGGTACCTAGTTTCTTCTTGCTTTATTTTTGCTTCTCTTTGGTTCGCTCAGGTTATTTTAGTTCCCTAGCTCAAACTATTCTTTCTTTTGTTTCCTCTGTTGATTCTTGCCTTAAAAGTCTTCTGGTCTAGAAAGGTCATTGTTATGTTCATTTTTTTATTTTTTCTTTTTTGTTTAGTTTTTTAAGGTGTGTGTTCTTTTGTTTTGTTTTTGTGTTCTTTGTGTTGTTTTTTGTTGTTCTTGTGTTTTTTTGTTTTGTATTTTTTATGTTTTTTGTTATTGTTCTTGTGTTTTTGTCGTTCTTGTTCTTGTGTTTCTATTTGTTTGTGTTAATTCGTGTTTTTATGTGTGAGTGTTTTCTATGTTTTTTATTTTTGTTTATTGTCTATTGTTGGTTGTTTTTTATTTTTATTTTTATTTTATTTTTTTAATTTTTTAGGTTTTGGTTGTGTTTATTTTTCATGTTTTTTTTTGTTATGTCTTTGTAGTGTTCTGTTGTTTTTGTCATGTTTGTGTTTTGTTATGTTGTTCTTGTGTTTTTTCTATGTGGTTCGTGTTGTGGTTTTTTTTTTATATCTTATTGTGTGTGTGTTTGGTTGTGATTTTCTTTTTGACACACTCAAGGAGCATGTTTTTTATTTTATTTTATTATTTTTATTGTTATTTATTTATTTTTAAAATTGTTTTTGTGTGTTTGTTTGCTCCTTGAGTATGTCAAAGGTGGTAGGCCAGGTTCGAGTCCTGGGCATTTTTGGCGGAATGGATACCCCTGCCTCCTTGGGTCTTACCCGAAAGTGGCATCCCTTCTGGGATGTTTTCCACAAATAAAAAAATCAATTGTACTCACATGTTGTAGGTGAGTTGGAAAGGGTAGGACAATCCTCCAATTGAGGTCCCTAGTTCGAATCTCCACCCTACCAAATGCACATTGAGTACCCAAAATCTAGTTGATAATGCTGGTGTGATCAGAACCGGGTGTGACTCCCAAGTGATATTGACGGTGTAGAACCCTTTGGTCATGGTTTCTCAGACCAAGGCGACCCTACAAGGGGTTTTTCGCTAAATTAAAAAAATCAATTGTAACGAAAATTTTAATAATATTATAACTCCCTAATTAAATATTTAATTATGCATTACGACCTTTTTTTTTTTAAGTGAAAAACCCCTTTTGGGGCCGCCTTGGTCTGAGAGACCATGAATAGGGGGTTCTACACCGTCAAAGTCACTCGGGAGTCGCACCCGACCCTGCCCGCACCAACATTATCAATTGGATTTTGGATACCCAATTTAGCTTTTTGGTAGGG
Source organism: Wollemia nobilis (assembly GCA_028583015.1). NCBI lineage: Eukaryota > Viridiplantae > Streptophyta > Pinopsida > Araucariales > Araucariaceae > Wollemia > Wollemia nobilis. The sequence goes on from JAQPPZ010000989.1 coordinate 5,544,666, forward strand.
TGGATATTTGAACCTGGGACCTCCCTTGGAGGATTGTCCTCTCCTCTCCAACTCACCTACAACACTTGGGTGCATTAAGACCTTATAACTCCTAGTTAAAAATATACTTTTTATAAGTATTCCCTTATAACTCTTGGTTTAACTTTTTTAAGAATGCAATAAAGTCTTTAAGAAAAAATACTTCAACTTTATAACCACTTTTTCAATTTAAAGGTCATTTTTTCTCAAAAATATTTGAATTTGCACCCTCATATATAAAAGTTTAACTCTTGATGTGTTGTCCAATAATTCTCTTTTGTAATTTGCCACAAAAAAGGAATAAAGACACCTTTTATTTCGAAGGCACCATGTCTAAAATTGATTTAATAAAATAAGACACTTTAGCATGCTCTTGAAATATTGTCAGAGCATGTTTATGAAATATTGTGAGGCACTTGTTCTTTGAAAAATAATCTATCCCTTAAGCCTTTGCATTGGAAATAAATTTTATTTGCTTCCTTTGATGTTTGGGTATACAAATTGCACAACTAATAGGGTTGTTTGTTATGTCGAGTATGTGACTTGCATAGTTTTGTGTTAGGGTATGCAACTTGCACAAGAAATAAACTTAATTTTGATGTCAAGTATGGGATTTGCATAAACAATAGGATTGAATTTTGTAACACCAATTCTTTGAAACTTCTCATTTCACAAATGCTTCTCTTAGTGTTGGAAATAAATGGTTTCTTTTCTTGAACTTTGTCCTCGAGCTTTTAGATATTACACAAAATTTTAAGTATTGCTCAGACCTATCGGGCACATCAAATAATTTTATTTTACCATATTTTTAAGATATTCTTCATTTTGGTTGAATTTTGTTGCTCTTCCTTTGAATTGGTGATGTCTAGGGCAATTCACTATCAAATCTTCAGTATTCCAAATTTGCACAAATGTATTGACTTTTATGCAAAGTCCGTTCAATTCTAAGCATGTAGTCACTTAGAAACATTTGAAATATAATATCTATTTTTAATATAAATGATCCATTTACAATTGGATTCATCCTATCAAAAATTTTAAAAAATAAATGTTCCACTTTGGATACATCTTACACCATGTAAATAAAAAATACTTCCAATCTTTATCAAAAATCCCTCATTGGATTTATCTTCGAGCAACAAAAGCTTTAAAAAAAATCAAATATCAAATTATTGTAGATAACAATGAGTACTTTCCAATATTAGGGAATGACAAAGTTTAATGGGAGGAGGAATTATATTTCTCATGGGAACACATATTGGCTATGCTATGTTGTTTAACTCAGACAACTGACTCTATGATAAATTAGTTCTGGTGACTAATTGACCTTAGGATGGATTACGGATTGATCAACTTGTTGATGGATTACCTATAATTGATGATTGGTATACCTGATGTATAGCACTTGATAGATAACAACTTGGTTAGATGGATGGGCTTATGATGGGTAAGCCTAGACGACTATCTCCTAATGAGTAGCAGTTTTGTTAGATAGATGGGCTTATGATGGGTAAGCCTATATGATTGTAGTTATATCGATTACTGATTGCATGCTAGTATTCTTTAATGTTAGGTAAATATTCTCCTAAAATACTCCTTGTTGTGTCTACAACACAACATAGATACAACACATACAATATTCATAATATCAAGTTGATACAAGACTGCTCCATGGCATTTATCAAAAAGAAGAATGCAACACAATGCTATGTTCTTCTCTATGCAATGAACCTGTATAACAGTGGATCATATCTTATTGATATGTGTATCTGTATGTTTTAAAAAATGAAGGAGGGTCTATATATAGGGTGGCTTTGGTGGTTATGGAAACCAATGAGACCCCCAACATCCCCAATCATCTACTTGTTACAATCTAACAAATATATCCAAAACTAAATAACCTATACCTAATCAGTCTAGAGCGTAACTAATCAATTTGAGACTTAACTAATTAGTCTTTAACAACTCCATGATGGCTAATGTATGCATAATCAATTTCCATTACAAATTTACTAATCAGTTCATAATAATATATGGTAATTGATTATATAAATATTTTATTAAACACTACAAAACAAGATTTGACCAAGCTAACTATTCCAATTGTGTATGAAATTACAAGGCATTGTATAGGCAGTTTGTCAAACACTTGAATTGTCACGTCTTTCTGGAATTGTTATCTACTTTAGAGTATTCGATGTACTCAATGACTTCTTGTGTTGTCGTGTAGGATTTTCAACATCCTTTGGCTTAGTAGCATGAAGTCCTTCCAATTAATGCACCTAGATCTTGAAGGATTTTCGTTCATCATGAAGTCTCTTGGTATAATTTAGATACTTGGCACTTTATACTCCCATATGTTGGCCCTATCTTCAATTTATTAGAGTTTTAATAATAAATCTGATTCACATTGAATAAATATTTCTTTCATCTGTTATGGTGTCAATGTTGAGAAAGATGGTTTCCTTTGCTGCAACTCATCCTTGATAGCTACTTCACACTATTGTTATTAATCCAATTCTCCATGTAATTCCTCCAATTCATTCTACCAAGTACTCTGACTATGAATTTTGTGTGCCTTTAATTTTGCATTCTATTATATATGCAACTCCTTGGATGATTTGTGGTGCAACATTTCTTCTTCTAGGGTCACAATAAATTGCTCCCTCTCACTCAGTTGAGCATGAAGATTCGAGAGTTCTTGTTGTTTCTACTTAATTTTACATAGAACATCTTATAACTATAGTATATCTTCTACCCACTTTTATTTTATTCCTTATAGTTGTGCCTTTGTCATCTGTAGGTCTTTGTCAAGGTTCTGCCTAGTCATTTTCAACTGCTTAATCCCTTTAGATAAACAACATAACAAGTGTGCTATAAAATTAATCTGATTGTACATTGACAATAAATTTGGTACTAACTTCACTTGTGGTCTCTATTCTATGATGCATTGAGAAGAGGGATTAGTACCATGTTCAATAACATACACTTCGTATGGCTCCAAATAAAGTGTATGTGTCTTGTCCAGCAAGAACTCCCTCCATGGTATTCAAATACTTAGTTGATAAATTCCATGGTTGTTCTTGGTAAATGCTAGAAATCTCTGCTCACCAGCATCCCTTTCTAGCCCATTTAACCTTATCCAACTCTTCTTTGGCCATTACCTACCATTTATTCCATTACCCCACATAACCTACATCAAATTTTAGTCATAGCCTATCCATCACATGGGTTAACTTTATGAAATAAGCTACTGCTTCCTACTCAATATGTGCACCCATTCTGGTGGATATAAAAAGTTAGGTATTATTAGCAGTATGTGTTTGAACCATTTATCCTCAGTTTTCTCATCTTTCTTAGTTTTGAGGGGCTTCTTTCCTTTCCTAAAAATATCAATGGGATTCTTAGCCACTTTTTCTTCTATGATCACTGGTCACTCTACCTATATCTATGATTGGATGCTTCCTATTGCTGCTATTATATACTTTTGAGGAATATATGTTTGTTATGGCTTCTTTTCCTACACTATTTTTGTCTCTTGCTCCTGAGACACTTCATATTCCACTGATATAGGATGTTGTTGTGTTTCTTCCAGCAAAATTTTAGTGACTTTCTAAATAAGTGGTGATTCTTTATTTGTCATACCTACTTTTGCTTCTTGTGTGGTGCCTATGTCTATAGACTGACCTGTCACCTTTACTTCCATAGTCGTGAGCATGTCCTCAAATTAGAAAGATCGTAGGGTGTTTGTAAAGGAAGTCCTCACAAATTGTGATTATGGTGGTACTTTAGGTGACTCTAAATAATCCTAAAATTTAGATTCTACCAAGAATTTTGTAGACCTCACGTGTGTAATAGTATTGGGTCTTGATGGTACATCTTTGAGAATAACAAGGATTATAAAATCTATCTCCTCTATTTCTATCTCCTCGATCTATGAACCCATTCATGCTTTTTGCCATTGTTGCTAGATTTCATGGGCCACTACTTGACTTTGAGCTATTTTCTCTATTGTTACCCCTTCCACCAAGTTTTATGATTGTGATGGTGGCAATGGCTAAAATTTCCTCCTCTTCCTTACCAATAAACAACTGCTTTTGTTTGTGGTGTATTTTTCTATCTTGGTGGTCCCATATCTGGTGCTTGGGGTGCATCCTCCTCCCCTTTTGATTCCTCCATGGGTCCATCCTTGAGTGAAGTTTTGCTAAACCATTGCTTGACTCACTACTTTTTGATTGGAGTGGGCTTATTTACTTGGGGTTTAGCATTTATCTATTACAAAATTGATGGGGCTAACATAGAAAATTCCTTATGAGGGTCCATTCCTAGAATCTACATCCCTGCTCTATGCACTACATCCGAAAATAGACCTATTGCATGGGAGACCATTGAGAAGTTCTTGGTAGTCCTCATTAATGCTTTTTGGATGTGGATTACCAAGTAACATGCCCAATCATAGAAAAATCCCTTCTTAATGTTATTTAGGTATGAAATCATATAGAATGACAAATTTAATGCTTGTTTCTCTGCTGATAGCCTGGCTATCAACACATTCATGATACACTATAATATTATATTTGACAACTAAGTCTACTTGACCCCTCAACTGACATATAGCAATAGAGTATCAAGGTCCTCCTCCTTCAACATGGTGATACTCTAAATCAATTGTGGGGTCTTCTTGGGATCCATGCATTCATTAAGGACAAGTTGTCCACCTTTTGGTAACCCAAAGGTTCTTCTAAATACTCTAGCTGAAAAATATACTTCTATAGTCTTGTCTTCCACTTGAACCTTACTAATATTTTTTGCCATGTCATAAGTCAACAACATTTGTATCAAGTAATCCTTAAATAAATCCTTATCAAAATTTGGAACCTACAAAATAAAATGAACTCTAGCCTCCTTAATATTCTATTTGAATAGGTCTTTTGGTGATGTTTACTCCCACAATTACTGGTAAAAGTCCCCTGTGGCATGAGTCCACATAATTTCCTTAATGGGTATTTGCTCTTGCTATCCCCGAGTCTACCCTTACTAAGTTTTTGCACTTATCCATGCATCACCCATCTAGTGCAAGAATGTTTTTAGTGATAGAAGAGTTGCTTCTCTATCACTAACTCTAGCAATTCTTCCTTTAATGGGGTTACCTTTGTTCTCTCCCCTCCTAAATTTTTAGGCTCACTGATCTTGATCTACCCTAACCTATTTTGACTCATCATTTGATGATGATGACAATAATCCTTTCCAATGCTTGAGGTATCCCTAACTGATCCTCTCCTCTAAATAGATATATTCTTGGTGGCTTCTCCCTCAGATGGCTATAATCCTAACAAATTCTCCCTTAGATAGTTGTAGTCTAGATAGCTTCCCTTAGATGACTATAGTCCTAATGAATTCTCTATTAGAAAACTATAGTTCTAATGACTTATCCCTCAAATGACTATAGTATTCAAAACTTTCATCAGATGATTGTAGTCTTGACAACTTTCCTCAGATGGTTACAGTCTTGATAGTTTCCCTCATAGGACTACAATCCTGATAGATTCTCTCTTACATGGCTGTAATTATGATGGCTTCTCCCTCATATGGTTGTAATATTAATGAAATTCCTTAGATGACTGTAGATCTAGATGACTCCATTTCATATGGATCTAGATCTTGGCTGATGACTATAGGTATAGATGACTTCCTCTTTTCTGACAACTACAAATCCAGATGGATTCACCTGGTCGACTAACTTGATGGAGTCATTTGTTAGCACAACTGATGTAGTTAATGGTAGTTTAAGACTTTTTACAATCTAGATGGGTTGTCTGGTGTCTTCTTTGCACTTCATCGAATAAGTCTAATTGAAAATTTTGAATAAAAAATACCTTGTAAATGCATTGTGTTCCACAAAATTTTCATGAAGTCTTATAGATTTGTTGATTGAATATTGTTCTTCATAGCTTGTCTTGTTTGTAATATGTTGATGCACAAGTTGTTCTCGCTCTAAATTTCCAACTGTAAATTCTTCCTTGCAAATGCCTCATGTTGCTATGCAACACTGAGCACTCTCCTCCTTGGTTGTCTAATTTATAGCCTATTCCTCTAGTTTTTGCTGCCCATGCAACTACTCTTTAACTACAACTTCTCACTTTGACTACTACATGTGCACCACCTCACCACCTTTGCATGCAATTTTCATCCTCTCCATATTTCATATTTTTCTTTATTTTGTATTTCCCTTATTTTATCTTTATATATATTTATTTGAACTTTTTCTTTCATTGATGTCTCATGAAGCGCATGACAATACCAATGTGGGATTCCAGTATTTTTGGTGATATTTCCTCCTAGTGATGACTGTGAGTCCCTTGACTACTAAAGTTATCATTTCCATACACTGATTTAGTATGTTGGCAATTTTGATGATTCTCTTGACTTTAGGGGGTTTTCATCTATGGTTGTTCCTCCCTCTTTACGTTCCTAGTCCTTACAATATGCCAATCTGATCTATCTCAAAATTCTATATGGCTTCTTATTTTTTTTGGTGGTTCATAAAAATCTCATGGAACTATTATACTACCAATGTCCTAATAGATTCCTTGTCTAATGTCATATTGACTGATCCTATCAGTTTATCCCTCTTCATGACTGATTTCATTCATCCTACCATCTTTCTTACTAATATTGCCACATCTGCCATCATCAAGATGGATTAGTTTTGTTCTACCATATACAAGATAGATTTTACTATCTGCATGACTACTACCATCATTAGATCAATATTATCCTTACATATTAAAAATGAATGTTATCACCTTCATGACCGATTCTATCAGTCCTACCATATTCAAGATAAATTCTACCACCTTCATGACTGATTCTATCAGTCCTACCATAATCATTATGGATTATTAAACTATCATCAATGTAGTAGAATTTAGTCCTATTCTACACATGACAATTATCAATCCTCCTATCCAAATGGAAGTTTCCTTATCTTCCAATTCCTTTATCTTCCATATTCTATCGATTCCTTCATGCAACTTGTCCTCTGGCTTAAAGTTCACCCTCATACCTTCTGTCATCTGATCTTTCTTGGTATATTAAATTGTGAGCTATATTTCTTGGAGGTATTTGATACCTATTACTGAATCCATATCTCCCCCGAACCTACTTAAATTATCCTCTCTAATTTTTGAATTGAATATCCCTTATATTGGGTTGTGATACTCTCGACTATCCAACATTTGATCGATCCCTTGGTCACTCATGATGACATATTTAGATTCTATGAGATTATTGAGATAGATCTAATTGTCTATCCTGATGAATTCATAGTTGTTGGTTGGTTTAAACTATGTCTACCGATAGCCCTTATGGTCCACCCTATAGATTAGTCGACCTATGGGTAGTAGGAGGGGAATTAATTCCTCTCATGTTATTGAGAAAGATACCAACCGAACTCCCCCTTGGTTAGAAACACTTGGATTACCAAAAAGGTCCTAAAAAACTTCCTAGGTTACTAAAATTACCTCTATTTCTAGTCTCGATAATAAGTTTTACTCTAGTATTTTGTTCTATGTGATATTGGATTTCAGGTGTAAATTGACTCAGAATCCTCAATCTTCTATCTTCCCTTATCAATATTCTTCTCCACCTCACTTCTTCAAAGTGTCTCTGAGGTACACATTGAGCTAAGACATCTCTATATTGGTTTGAGAAGGTGAAACTATGCTTAAATAATTCCCCTCTCCTACAGTATTCATTGGTAAACTTGATATTTTTTAACCCTTCTTTGCAATTTTCTAACTTCTCTCCTTTGTTTGTATAATTGATATGTAGTGAGCTAATATTCTACTACCTCATGGTGTTTTGATTTCCTTCCAATTGGCTCATATTTGCTACTTGAATGATTTTCCATTCTTCCTTCCTCTTCCTCCTGAGGCTTTAGCAGTTCGTCATTTTCAATAACTTAGACCATTTCGAGGAATCAAACTCCTGCTTTCTGACTATGAACTTCATCCCTTTATCTTCTTCATTTCATATTGGGGCTTGGGTAGGAAGTGTTAGGGTCCCTAGGAATATTTCATCACTTCTTGATTCTTCCAACCATCATCCATTCCTAGGTTGTTTGGGTACTTCTCCCACAAAATTGTAGCTATTTGTTCCCTACTTACCTGATGTCTTGTATTGTTAGCAAGAACTTATTGTGGTTCCCTTGTTATTTCTTGTTTTTATGGCCTTATGGTATGTTGTATTTTGTAATTTCTTGTTAATGGTGAAGTAGTATTATAAGAATCTTTGGTATTCAAAAGGATTCTCAGTGTTGTTGAAGATGAACTACAAGAGTCCAAGGAAAATAGGTTGCTTTATGAGGGCACTTCCTCATTTCCTTCTATGTTCCACCTTAAATCCCCTTGTTGCCTCTCCAATTGTTCAAACTCATATAACTTGGATATTTGTATTTATTCCTATTCATACATTCATTGCATGGTCTCAGCCAACTCTTGAACCACAATTTCTCTCAATCATACATTATGCATCCTTAAGGTTTTATATTCTTCCTAGAAACTATGTGTTTTCCTAATCATTTGTTGCAAAAATCTCGATTTCTTATTTTTCTCTTCCTCCAATTTTTGTTCTTTATCTTGCAATGTGACATTAATAAGGGTCTGAAGTCATTCTTCTCCTTCGTTACTTGGGAATTTAATATGAACTTTTAACTACCTTTGTTATTCTTCTCGCGTTTCCGATTCTCTTTATTAGATTATAGGTTCTTTATCTCTAGGTTTATTTGTTATTTATCTCTAACAATACCACTTGGTTCTTCATGTTCATAGGATTGTATCCTTGGTTATGATTCTTCTGTTGTTCTTCCAAACTTTTAATTCGATACTTTTAAGTTGATCACATTCACCTATGCATGTGCTTTGTACACTTTCAACTTAGAACCATTTACAGTTTTGGGACAAACTGTATTATCCAATATCTTTATTTGGATAGTCTCATTGTACAATAATTCTTCTACCTAAAATGGTCTAAGCCATAGAGTCTTCAATTTCCTTGGATTTATTTCTTACTTCCCATCATACTTGAGTACTAGGTCACCAGTATTCAAGTCCAATTTTTGAATATGGTTATCATGCCAGTACTTGTGTCTTCATTGGGTAATATATGTTGCCCACTATACCATTACCCTTTTTTCTCCTAATTGTACAAGTATTATGAACCTTTCTTCCATGCTCTCTTCACCACTCGGGTGATTTTATACTGCTATTATCAAACTTGATACTAGAAATTCCACTGGCACCACCACCTCTTGCCCATACATCAACTAAAAAGGGGTATAATTTATGGTTGGTTTGAATGTTTTCCTGTATGCCCACATGATTTCTAGTAATCGTTCTTCCTAATTGACGCCTTCTATACCACATAGTTTATACATTATAAAAACCAGGACTTTATTTTTTGCCTCTGCCTACTCATTCACCTAAGGGTAGTATAGGCTAGACAACAAGTAAAATTGCTAAATTATTTTGTTAGGTTTTGAATGATTTCATTGACAAAATGACCTCCTCAATCACTTGTCAACTGAAGAGAAATTTCAAACATGATGATAATCTATTCATACAAAAACTGAGTCATTCTCCTTGTAGAGTTATCTGGTAAGGCCCTTGCTTCTATCCATTTTTTGAAATATGATGCCACCATAATGTATAAACATCTCCCTATTTTTCTCATTCGTAATGGTCCCACAAAATATAATCCCCATATTTCAAAAAGTTCTTGAGGTTGGGAAGGGTGCACTAGCATGAAGTCTCACTTTAATGGCTTTGCCATTATTTGACACATAAAATATGCAAACCTTTTTGGACTTAATGAGAAATAAGAATGAATTTCACGAATAAGTTTTTTGACTTTAGCAACATTTGAAAATGTGCTCACGATTTTATATGCAAGATTCACTCTATGAGCCATACGATGAATGTGAATCATATATGGGGCAACTATGGTTTGGAGTCGAACACAAATACTATACCTATGATCTTACATAATAACAGCTCCATCAGCTCCAATGCAAATTGAATTTCTTGCTATGTCTATATCATTCATTCTCGCAATATTATTTAAATTATTGACAACAACATTATAAATATTTTTTGCATTTGAACTTTCCAACATCTTATGTATTCCCAACAAAATAAGCCTTATAATATGATTTTGAAATGTGTACACATGCATGCAAATCCAAGATGTGTCACCACAACTGTTACCTCATCAATAGAAAGTGAAATAAAATTGGCAAGTTTTACTTGCTCCCTTAGGTCTTCTTTCTCAACCAAAGATAGAGATTTTACTATTTCCCAACCACTTCAGTTTGACCAATGAGAACTAGGAAGGTTTTACACATTAAATAGGTGTAATAGATACTTATAATCAATAAAATTGGACATTGGTTTACCTTTCTTGAGAATATTATAAAAAATGACAAATTGCATACTTTTTGAAGCTAATTAGTTTTTTGAATTTTATAAAATTGGGCTGCAATTGTTCCATATTTCTCAACAAGATATTGTTGTTGCTTTAAGTGATTGTCATATTCTATAGCATATCTTAAATGCATACATTCTGATGCATCCTTCCACTTAACTTCTTTACTAACTTCACCATTACTTTTTATAACTTTTACATAAGCTTTGTTAGCATGTTTTTCAATTGTATCAATCTTGTTTTGCAACCTGTGATCTTTACCAAGTCTCCAACTGCAAATTTTGCATCTACATTATTTTCCATTAATTTGGTTATCCTTAGTCAAGACAGAATCAAGCCATGGAAATATTTCTGACCATTCATTCTTAAATCCCCTTCCAAGTATCCAGTTAGACGCTTTTCTTTTTTTGGACTTTTTACTTGAAGATTCATATGAAGCTTGTAATGATTTTGATTTATCACTTTCATTTTCAATTGTGATGTCATTTTGATGGTTTTATTAAAGTGTTTGTTGGATGTCATTGTCAAGGGGATTTTCATTAGAAGGCATATCTTGTTGGGGAATATATTCAAGTGGAGGCATATCAGGATCGACAGGGTATTCTGCATAGTAGCATACCATAATATTTTTTTATCATTCTTGGATAAAAAATATACATAAATAATATTCATATTGTCAATCAAGCACATACTATGAAGTTAAAAATCATTTGTACCTTGAATTTGCATGGATTTTGTTGGCTCATTGCATTTCGAAGTTTGGCTAAAATACTTGAGGATACTCTTTTCAGCAAAATATTTGGCCCCCTTCTTTCCATCACTGGGTGACATTTTACTTTTAAGAAAAAATATTTTTCAATTTAGTAGAGTAATAAAATGTTGAAGAGGGTGTACTTTTTGTAGGCCTTAAGATAATATTATAAATAGAATAAAAAAATGTTTGGGTGGTAAATTATACATACTTGTTTCCCGCCATTATTTATTGTGATTTTATTAGTTTATGTCATTGGTTCATTTTCTAGTGAAAGCACTTTAACTGACAAGAGCACAAAGGTAATTAACATTCAAATTGAAATCAATTTACGAAAAATATTCTTTATGCAAAAAAAATTGGTGATATGTATGTCAAAAAATATCATATTATAACACAAAATTTTCCAGAAACAAAGAATCAAAATGTGTTCACAGAAACAGAGCATCAATATGTCTTTAAAGAACCAAAGAATTTACACATGTATAATATTATCAAAAAAAAATATTTGAATAGAAACTAAGAATCAAAGAGTTTTAAAAAATTCAGAACAGGGCAAAACAGAGAAAACATGGGAATAGAGCAGTGACCATTTGAATGCAGAAGAGGGCTCGGATATTGGTGTGTTGCACAACAGGATTGAAAAATCATTGAATATATATGTCAAAAAATATAATATTATGGTACAAAATGGACTAGAAATAGAGAATCACAATGTCTTCGATTCATTTTAACAAAAAGAGAGACAACAGGGGATAACATTCAGAACATGGAAAAATAGAGAAAATATGGTAAGCAGAGTAGTGATAGAGAACCTGGTATAGAAAGAGGTTCAGTGCAGAACAGGATCCGATTAAAAACTATTTCGGTTGTAGAAATGGTATCGGTCGAGTGTAGAACATGTTCCTATTGCAAAAATGGTTTTGATTGTAGAACTAGTTATGATCAGTTACAAAAGGGTTTATGACTACAAAAGTGGTACCGTCTAGTTGTAGAAGAGGTTCTGGCTGTAGAAGTGGTTTTGTATGATTACAGAAGAGGTTTTGGTTACATAAATGGTTCTATATGGTTGCAAAAGAGATTCAGGCTTTAGAAGTGGTTTCGTCCGATTACAGAAGAGGTTTTGACTACAAAAGTGGTTCTATATGGTTGCAGAAGAGGTTTCAACTACAAAAGTGGTTCTGTTCAATTGCAGAAGAGGTTTCAGCTATAGAAGTGGTTTTGGATGGTTGTAGAACAGGATTTGGCTATAAAAGTGGTTCGACCGGTTACAGAACAGGATCTAGTTGTAGAAGTGGTTTTGGTCAGTTGTAGAAGAGGTTCCATCCGATTGTAGAATTGGTGATGGTCGGTCACAAAATATGTTCTGATCTTGTGCAGATATGTGTCAGTATATTCGTCGGGTGTAGAACAAGGTCCAAAAATAAAATGTATCCCTGGGGTGTTAATTATATATAGAGGTATACTTGGCGAGTTGAGCGGGATAATTTAGAAATTTTTAAATTTTAGGGTGAAAATGGTACTCTTTTTAGGTGGGATTGCTTGTGAATTTTTCAAAATAACCATGATACTCTTATCAAAGCACGACGAACCGACACCTAAAATTTATTTGTCCCAAATTTTTTTGGCTAAATGGTCGACGTCCAGGTCCCCCAAATTTTGCAAATTTGAATTTTCAAAAATGCTATTTTTTGCCCAAATGGCAAATTTTTGCCGCTATGCATAACACTACTTAGGAGAGATATTAATCCCAAAGGGAATTACCAAATAATGCACAATCATACCATGAGGTATTATCTTCCAATTAATTAAGGAGTTGCATCCACGAGGAGAGGAAGAGGCGTAGAAGACTTTAGTTTTAGAATCGTTAATACAAGAACCAAAGACATCATAAAACAATTGAACAATCTCTTTAATCGTTTCCACCTCTTGTTGGGTATTTTGAAGAAAAAGAAGGGAATCATCAACAAAATGTGAGTTAAGAGCATGTTTATCCCTAGGAAGCTTAATACCTTGAAGGAGGCCATCAGAATGAGTCTTATTAATAAGATAACCAAGAGCATCGACAGCCAAAATATACAAAAAAAGAGCAAGGGGGTAACCTTGTCTGATAGAACGTTGAAGAGGGAAAGAGGAGGAAAGAGCTCCATTAACCTGAATACAATTTGAGGCATCACCAAAGAGCATACCGATTTGATTACAAAATTTTGGACCAAAACCAAGCCAAGAAAGCATACTCAGAATAAAATCCCATCTGATTCTATCATAAGTTTTGTCAAAATCTAACTTAACTAAGAGGGCATCTTATTTAGAATCGATAGCCCATTGCAAATTTTCCCAAGCCATCATAAGATTATCTAAAAAATAACGACCTTTAAGAAAAGCATATTGTTTAGGGTGAACAATCGCTTAAGCAATAGTTTTGATTTTTAAAGCTATAGCTTTAGCTATGATCTTATAAGAAACATTGAGGAGGGTAATAGGTCTCCAATTGGATATTTGGTTACAAGTCGCACCTTTAGGAATAATCTTGATAAGCCCTACATTGATATAAGCTCCAAGGGAACTATTATGAAGAGATTCCAGGTAAATGTGATGAATATCAGAGGAAAGAATATGCCAATTGTTTTATAAAACTCCACTGAAAGCCCATCCAAGCTAGGAGCTTTGTCATTATTCATAGAAAAAAGAGCAGTTTGTAGATCATTCATAGAAAGTGGATATTCAAGTTGATCTTGAATAATGGGGTCACCTAAGGTGGTAATATATTCTTGCACGTATTCCATTAAGATACATTGGATTTCATCCCTTGGCTCCATTGTAAAAATTTGAGAGAAATGAGCTACAAAATGATTCATGATCTCTTTAGAGTAAAAAATAAAATGACCTGAAGGGTCCTCCAACTTAGTGATCCTTTCTAAAATATTATTATGTTTGAGGTAGTTAAAAAAAATAATTCCCTTGTCTCCTTGGGAGATCCAATTGAGGCGAGACCTAACATGTGCCCCTCTAGCACGGTAAGACTCGTAAACTCTAGCATGATTTTCAATATTAGCTAGATCACATTAAATAACAATGTTAGTAGGGTATTTCATAAGCATGGAATAAAGATTAGAGATCTCCTTATGAAGGTGACTCTCTTGAATCTTCTTTCTCCTAAAAACAGAGTGCCCATACCATCCAAGATATAAAACCATATTGGAAATCATTTTTTCAAACCATTTGATCCAGCCAGTATTACCAGTTGGTCTAGAAAATCTATTTCAGACATGCTCTACAAGGTGACAACAAGCAGGATTGTCAAGGTGGGACACATTTAATTTGAAAGGAAGCGGCAAGGAATTAAGAGATATTAAGTAAGTTTGGATAGAAGACAAGATACAAAGGTGATCATACAAAGTAGTGTGAGACATGAAGCGAACTTGCTCATGGATAGAGAATTTATCCAAGAAATAATTACTGAAATAAAATCTGTCAAGACGAACAAGCTTTCTATTAGAACCTTGACGATAGTTGGACCACGTAAACCAATTATATCTATGAGAGGAGGCTTTACCAAAGAGAGGTTCATGCACACCTAAATGATTACGATAAAACAACCAACTACCAAATTCAACATTAGAAAGGGGTCTACTACCAGTTCAACTTTTATCACTAGGATTCTCAATCATATTAAAATCACCTCCAAGGATCCATTCTATAGGAGGGAGAGAAACAACTAACCATTCCCAAAGGGTTATATGACTAGGAGGGTCATTAGGGGCATATATAGAACAAAATCCAATAACCTTATAGTTAAGAGTCAATCTAACCCATACACAACGATGAGCAGGGTCTTCACCATGGTCTAGAATAACATAACAAAGAGTCTTGGCTATGGAAAGGGCAACACCTCCTTTACAATTAACATGAGTAGTAAAGGCAGATGCATATCCACCACCAATGATATCCATACAATGGGTGAGAGTGTGACCAGTGACTTTCAATTCTAGAAGGAAAAGAATAGAAATATGATCTTGAAACTTACGGTAAGGAAGGGAGAGACCCCTAACATTCAAGGATATAAGATTTAAATTCATGAGGTGTGATTTATAGGTTGCTCGACCTCATGATTTAGAGCTTGGAAAATATTTTTACAGATTGGCAACAATTACATGTTGTCTAGATGAGTTTGTTGAGCATGAACCTTATTTTGAGACACTTGATAGAAGGATCTAGCAAGATCTTTGACAGAGAGTTTTTTTTTTCCTTTGAATGGATGGAGTGATCTTGGGGGGTTGATGAACGTTTTCGCTTTCCTACCAATCTCCACCCATCTATCATAAGACTATATTTCAAGAGTTGTGGTGAAGGAATGAGAGCTAACTCAAGACTCATGGTTGAAATTAGTGGGGCTTGAGGATTAACAGGAGTATCTAAGTACTTAGTCTAAGCCATGGAAGAGGCAAGAGGGTTCTTGGAAGGAACAACCTGAGAAGTTGAAGTTTTTTTTAGGAACAGGGGAGTGTTGAGGGCCATCGGTAGGGAATTTCTTGGCTAAATTTTCATTAACAACTTCTATATGAGGGCCATTAGTTGGGATTTTTTCTACAATTGTTTTAGCAGTTGCTTCCATTTGTTCATTTTTAGCTATTTTTTTCGGATAATTTCTGATCAAATGCCCAAATTCTCTATAGTAAAAACACGTATTAGGTAAGTTTATATAGACAATAGGCTAACTTACTTGGAAACCTGGACCATTGATTTCAAGGGAGGGGGGCAACGACTTGGATATGTCCATTTCTACACAAATATGAGGGTGCACTCTATAATTAGACAAATTTTCTAACATTGGGTGAGACCACAAAACCTTACCAAGAACATCAACAATTTTATTGAGAAATGGGTGACATGAAAAAGATAAAAAGTGCAACTCTATCCACAAAGGGTATTTTGCCCTAGAGGGACCCTTTGGATGAAAATCCAAAGACCAACCTTGTAGATAACAAGTTTACCCGTAGATAACCCAAGTTCCATATTGGAGGGATTTTTTGGCATGTTCGAAATTTGCAAAGGAGACTGCTATGTACCCCCTTTCCAACCCTTGAATAGCCTCAACTATCCAACCTATTGTATTCTACCAAACCCCCCCTGACCCATTTGATAAATTCAGCCTCAGGTGGTATCTTGTGTAAAAAAAATAAAATAATAGTATGTTCAGACAAGTCATTAAAAAATTTAGCAAAGGAATCAGGAAGAACAACTGAATCCTTCTAAGAACCATAAGGTTGATTGGAGGATACAAATAATTATTGAGAAGATTCAGTTAATCCATATGAGATTTTTGAAAGTTGATTACAATCATGTGGTTAGAGATCAGAACAAGAGTGTTGATACTTTAGCTAATTGGGCTTTGGATAAAGTTGATCTTAATTGCTATGGCCACCCTCCTATATGGTGGGCTTCACAAATAAGGAAGGTCTTCTTTCTATCATTTCTTTGGATGACTCCAATTTTGGAGTTACCTAGTTTCTTCTTGCTTTATTTTTGCTTCTTTTTGGTTCGTTCAGGGTATTTTAATTCCCTAACTCAATATAATATTTTTTGTTTTCTCTATTGATTCTTGCCTTAAAAGTATTTTGGTCTAGAAATATCATTGTTGTGTTCTATTTTTTCTTTTTATGTGTGTTTTTTTTGTTTTTGTGTTTTTTGTGTTGTTTTTTGTTGTTCTTGTGTTTTTGTTGTTTTGTTTTTTTGTTGTTGTTCTTGTGTTTCTGTTGTTTTGTTTTTTTTTGTTGTTGTTCTTGTGCTTGTGTTTCTATATATTTATGTTAATTTGTATTTTTGTGTTTTGGTGTGTGAGTGTTTTCTATGTTTTTATTTTTCTTAGTTGTCTGTTGTTGGTTGTTTTTTTATTTTTTAGGTTTTGGTTGTTTTTATTTTTCATGTTTTTTTTTGTTATGTCTTTGTAGCATTTTGTTGTTTTTTGTTATGTTTGTGTTGTGTTATACTGTTCTTGTATTTTTTGTGTTGTTCATGTTGTATTTTTTTTTCTTATTGTGTGCATGTTTGGTTGTGCTTTATTTTTTTGACACACTCAAGGAACATGATTTTTTTTTAATATTTTTGTGTGTTTGTGTTTGTGTGTTCTTGTTTTTTGTTGTTTCAGGTTTACTCGTTGAGTATGTCAAAGGTGGTAGGTCAGGTGCGAGCCCTAGGCAATTTTTATGGAAGAGATACCCCTGCATCCTTGGGTCTTACCTGAAAGTGGTATCCCTTCTGGGATGTTTTCCATAAAAAAAGGAAGAACAACTAAAAGGGGCTTACCTTGCTCTACATGTTGTCGAGATGTTTCTAGATTAGGGTTTGATGGATCAACAATATAGCCCTCCTCTCACTCTCCAAATTTGTAGGCTTCTCCATGGAATTGTTTTCAAGGCTCCCAAGGGGATTCAAGGGAACTTGAGATTCAAGATCATTGAGGGATGGAGTTTCTTCCATCATAAAAACCTCACATCCCATGCAAACTATTTTTCTATACTTCTCCACTACAAATTTGAGTTTGTCATTAGATTGCGATGATTGTCCCAATTCTTCACTCTAATCCCTATAAGATGCACAACCTTTCGCAAAATCTAAAGATGGGTAATAACCCTAAAATAGCACAAGAGAGCCCTAATTTCTTTTTCCACAAATCTATTATGTTCATTTATGGAAGGATGATCATCTCGCGTAGTTGATTTTAAAATCTCAATTTCTAAGGTAAAACCCTAAAAATTAACACAGTAGTGGTTTTTTTTTTATCTTTGAAAACCACTGGCAAATGGCCTCTCCAAGCTCATTAATAATTGTTTTTCCAAAAGCACATTCCAAGTATGATAAAAAATCCTGTGAAAATTGTGTTGCTGCATGTGAAAATCCTGGCTGCGCACTTCACTGCTAGCTATGCCTGTGAATAGAGGTCAAAACCCTCTACGCACTTGCCTATGGATCGTCCTAATTAATTTATCCTATGTCATTTAGTTGATTGTGGATCAATGCTTAAAATACAAAAAAAAGTAATAACATGCTTATTTTTATAATGGTCTTAAATTATTTATTATAGTAAATTATGCAAGTCATTGATTAAAAAAATTTGATTTTTAAAAAGCGTCGTTAATAAGTGTCATTTGACTAGTGAAAATTCCACAAGTCATGCGCATTTGCAAAATACAAGTACTAGAAAAATTATGCTAAGAACTTATATATTATATTTTTTTCCCTCTTATGAAGGTTCAGTGGCCAGAAATGACATTCTCTTTGAATATATATATCTTTTAAAGTAAGGTATTGAGGTCACACTCTTCCATATGTATAATAGGACTTTTCTTTCCAAACTTAAATAGTTTGGATATCAGTCCAACAATATATTACTAAGATATTCTCAAAGAATATATATATATATATATATATATATATATATATATATATATATATATATATATATATATATATATATATATTAATTTTATTAGGTTTGGTTAGTGTGAGAAACCCCTACAACCAACCATGACCTCTCGTAAAACCAAGAGCTATGTTTTTTTTTTTTTTTTTTTTATTTGTGGAAAACATCCCAAAAGGGATGCCACTTTCGGGTAAGACCCAAGGAGGCAGGGGTATCCATTCCGCCAAAAATGCCCAGGACTCGGACCTAGCCTACCACCTTTGACATACTCAAGGAGCAAACAAACACACAAAACCAAATTAAAAAAAGAAAATAACAACAAAAATAATAAAATAAAATAAAAAACAAACTCCTTGAGTGTGTCAAAACCAAAAGCACAACCAAACACGCACAATAAGATAAAAGAAACCACAACACAAACCACATAGAAAAACACAAGAACCACATAACAAAACACAAACAAGACAAAAACAACAGAACACTACAAAGACATAACCCAAAAAAACATGAAAAATAAACACAACCAAAACCTAAAAAATAAAATAAATAAAATAAAAATAAAAACAACCAACAACGAGACAATAAACAAAAACAAAAAACATAGAAAACACTCACACATAAAAAAATGAAATAACACAAACAAAGAGAAACCCAAGAACAAGAACGAAAAAAAACACAAGAACAATAACAATAAACATAAAAACAAAAAAAACAAAACAACAAAAACACAAGAACAACAAAAAACAACACAAAGAACACAAAAACAAAACAAAACAAAACAAAAGAACCCACCCACCTTAAAAAACTAAACAAAAAAACAAAGAAGACAAAAGAAAAAAAAAATGAACAAAACAATGACCTATCTAGACCAGAAGACTATTAATGCAAGAATCAATAGAGGAAACAAAATAAAGAATAGAATGAGCTAGGGAACTAAAAAAACTGAATGAACCAAAGAGAAACAAAAAAAAAAAACAAGAAGAAACTAGGTACCTTCGGAGCTGGAGCCATCCAAAGAAATGATAGAAAGAAGAGCTTCCCTAATTTGAGAAGCCCACCATATAGGAGGGTGGCCATAACAAGTAAGATCACCTTTGTCCAAAGCCCAATTAGCTAAAGCATCAGCACTCTTGTTTTGATCTCGAACCACATGATTGTAATCAACTTTCAAAAATCCCATCTGGATTAACTGAATCTTCTCAATAATTATTTTTATTCTCCAATCCACCTTATGATTCTTAGAGGAGTCTTCAAGAGATTAATCATAAGTTGAGAGTCAGACTCAACTAACACCTTTTCCCATCCAACCTTAGTAGCCTCCTGAAGGCCTCTAAGGATACCATACCCATCAGCAAGGTTATTGGAAAGAATACCCAAATTCTCAGCAAAAGTAAAAACCAGGGAGCCATCTGAAAGTCTACCAATTCCTCCCACACTGGCTTTTCCAGGGTTCCCTCTAGAGGCTCCATCGGTATTGACTTTTCCAAAATCCTTAGGAGGAGGTTGCCAATTTCTGGTCCTATCCATCTTACTAATACTCACATTCCCTTTAAGTTGGTTGCCCTTAGAAGGTTTAAACTTCAATCTTTGCATCACTTGATCCCATCTTTGGTGGGAGTTTTGGGGGTGATTAAGGAGATGATGGACTGATTCAACTAAGTTGGCTATGGTCTTTTGCCAAATATAGTGAATATCCTTCCTATCTTGATTAAAAATTTGATTGTTCCTTTCATTCCAAATATTCCAAAGAAGAATGGTAGAACCCATCCAAACTAACTGCCTAATAAAATGATCAACACCCTCTTGATTAAGCCAATCCCTCCAAAGTCTGTTCAAAAGTGAAAAAATTGGACCACTGTAAGCCAAGTAAAGTTGCCATTCTCCTCCATAGCTCAGAGGCTAAAGTACACTCAATAAAAATATGGTTGATATTTTCTACATTCTCTTCACACATTTCACATCTAAAAGGGCCATGAAAACCACGCTTCATAAGTTGCTCACCAGTAAGCACCCTACGATGCAATAAAAGCCAATTAAAGAACCTCACCTTAGGCTAGAGCTTTTGAGCCCACAATTGAGAAAATATGTCAGAAGAATGGTTGGGATTATTATGGCATAAGGTCAAATAACCTTGAGCAACTGAATACTCACCCTTAGTAGTGTCGTTCCATCCAAAACAATCTTTTTCATGGGACCAAGAGAGGGATCTCATATGAAGGATGCCTTGGATATCTTGTCTTTGCCTTTCTAGGATTTGAATAGGCCAGTCCTCAATAGGGATCCAATATCTACCAACCTTTGAATTACCAGTATGGTACCGACAATAATTAGCCACCTTTATCCAATTAGCTTGGTGAAGCTCCTCCATCCAAGGCCTCCAATCGGGAAACTGAGTTATCAAAGGCTTGTGACCATCCCAAGAATTTGTCCAAAAATTTGCATGTTGACCATTATGAATGATCCAAAATAATTTTTTCTTTATCAAATCCTCACCAAGTCTTAAGAAGCTGCTAAAATGGGAGAACCTTTGGTAGGAAGTTGATAGCAAACAAGGTCTTCGGGACTTTTGTTCTCGGCATATTTAGCACGGAGATTATTGGCCCAAAGAGCATTGGGGTTATGCAACATCCTCCAATATAATTTAGTAGCTAAAGCTTTGTTGTTATTAATTGAAGACCGGAATCCTAACCCCCCTTCACTCTTAGGAAGACATAAAGTATCCCATTTCACCAAGGCCCATTTTATTTTCTCCTTAGTACCACTCCAAAGGAAACAATGACTGATTTGATCCAATTCTCGAAGAACAGACCTTTGGGATATTCAAAACGAAAGAAACATAAATAGGAATAGCTTGAAGGACTTATTTTACCAAGGTGATTCTACCCCCGAAGAAAGCCACTTGTTGGTCCACTTTCCAATTTTCTTCTTGACTTTGTCCAACAACCAATTCCAATATTTATTTTTCTGCCTTTGAATATTTATGGGAATACCTAAATAAGTGATTGGAAGAGAGGTCTTCTTATATCTTAATTTATCCAAGACCATGGCTTCATGTCTAGCATAACAGTGAAAGAAAATAACTTTAGATTTGTCTTCATTGATCAACTGCCCGATAGCCTTAGAAAAATAGCTAATGATTTGCTTAAAATTAGAAGCTTCCTTAACTGTAGCTTTACCTAAAAGGGTAGAGTCATCCACAAATTGAAGATGAGAGATAGGTCTAGCTCCATGAGCAATGGTAACTCCCTCAAGGTTTTTGTTTTCCCTCTTTTTGGTTATAGTCCTACCCAAGCATTCAACAAGAATGATGAATAAATAAGGGGATAGCGGGTCACCTTGCTTGATACCTCTGGAAGCTGGGAAAGACCAAGAAGGTCTGCCATTGATAAGAACTAAGTAGGAAACTGAAGAGATACATCCCATAATCCAATCCATCCAATCCTTAGAGAAACCAAATTGCCTCAAAACTTTGATAAGGAAGTGCCAATCCACTCTGTCATAAGCTTTGGATAAGTCTAACCGGATGAACATAGAAGGAGAATTTTGCATATCCATGGAATGGATGGCTTCCTGAGAAAGAACTATCTCATCTACTATTTGACGTCCTTCCACATATCCCCCTTGCTCTGGGGAAATAATCTTATGTAAAAGAGGCTTCAACCTTTTTGCCATGATTTTAGTAATAATTTTGAGAAGAACATTACATAAAGCAATAGGTCTAAAAGCTGAGATATGATCAACCTCTTGAGCTTTTGGAACAAGAGTAATATAAGTTTTATTGATAACCTTCAAAATTTCTTTGGATTTCCTGGCTTCTTCCACCACCTCTAATAAATCAACATGAAGGATATCCCAGAACTCTTGGTAGAACTCAATAGGAAAACCATCGGGACCTGGGGTTTTCCCTTTTTGCATTTTAAAAACTACTTGTTGAAGCTCATTGATAGTAATAGGAGCAGTCAAAATAGAGTTCTCCTCGAAGTGATAAGAGAAGGGATTGCTTGAAGAACATTTTGTTGAGAAGCTGAGTCAAGAGGAGTAGCGACAAAAATATTGGAAAAGTAATCAACAACAATAGAGTTCATGCCATCCCAAGTATAAACAACATCTCCAGAATTTGATTTTAAGGAAGAAATAAAGTTGTGAGATCTTCGAGCTAGAAGATATTTGTGGAAGAAATTTGTGTTTCGATCTCCTTCTTTGAGCCATTGAATTCTAGATTTTTGCTTCCATAAGATTTCTTCTCTTTTTTCCCATTCCTCTAACCTGAGTTGTGAGTTTAATTTCATCTGCACTTCTCTTCTCTGTGAAGCCATCTAAACGGATTTTCTTATTCAAATTTTCAAGATGAGCAATAACTTCATGTTTTTTTTTATGAACATCCCCAAACTCTTTCCAGCTCCAAGTCTTGATTTTGGATTTAATGTATTGCAGTCTTTTGGCAAAATAGAACATCTTAGTCCCATGCCTAGGTTTACCTTCCTTCCACCATTGTTGCACACGAGGTCTGAAGAAAATGTCTCTAAGCCACATTAATTGAAAACGAAAAGGAGAGAAACTCACATTGGTTTTCCACATTTCCACCATGACTGGCCAATGATTCGAACCAAAATTATTAAGAGTCTTCACTTTAGGAATGTGACCATGGATTAAGAAATTTTCAGAGAGCAAAAACCTATCCAATCTCTCCATTATACAATCTAAGCCTTGCCTTCTGTTAGACCAAGTCATAAGGCCATTATCTGGTTGGATATCCACAAGATGGAGGTTTGCAATATATTTGCTCATGAGGTCAGTACTTTTGTCCAAATTTCTATTTCCCCCTTTTTTCTCATCCAGAGAGAGGATGGTATTGAAATCTCCTCCGATCAAGATCTAAGATTTAGGAAAATGAGAGATAATATGAGTAATATCCTTCCACTGTCTTATTTTTTCCTCCAAAGAAGTCGGGGCATAAACAGTAATGCAGAGCATAATCTGGTTGGAATGTCTACTTTGAATAGCTATAGCCAACAAACCCCAACTGCCAACCATATGGTGAATAACTACCTCTTTTGGGTCCCAAAGACAAGCAATGCCACCCGAAGTCCCTTGGGAACTGAGGGAAACCACTTTTCCAGCTGGCCAAATTTTACTGGCAATTAAGTCCATATCCTCCATTGACATTTTTGTTTCTTGAAGGAAAATAAGATGTGGATGATTTATATGAATCATTCTTCTAATTTCATTTTTTTTTTGAAAGACTCCCTTTGAGTCCTCTAATATTCCAAGTGATGATCTTCATTAATACCAGGGCTAAAAATGTTGGGAAGGGCATTAATCTTACCTTCCTCTACAAGCTTTTCACCTTCTTTTACCATATGATATTGATTGGTCTTGCGACCTACTTTTTGATTAGAATCCATCTTCAATTTTTTTTTCCCTGTTTCTTGACTTATTCCAATTGAATCCGAGATGGCTTCTAACCTTGAAGAATGCTCATACACAACCAAAATTTTACTAGATGGTTCAATGGAGTCTATATTGGGACCTGCATTATTTGAAGTTTTGACATTTGAAATATTGTTTTTCTTGTGTAAATTTCCTCCTTTTTTTTCTGTTGAAAACCTTTGATTTGTTGGTTTGTCTCTGAGTTCTTTCCTTCATATTTAAACTGTGTTTCTAAGATTTCAGTTTCCATTATTTCCTCTTCCTCACTTGGGACATCATTTGTGGAAAGGATTTCAAACATATTAGCAAATGACTTTGATTGATCCTTCATTACTAGTTTTTTCTGAGTGTTCTTCTTCTTAGGTATTTGGAAACCTGCTGAGTTTATATCTTCTTTCTTTTTATCAGGAATTTTATTTGGGCAACAAGAGCTATGCTTATCAATAGGGAATTTAACAAGATCATTGGGGTAGACCACTCTTGGCCTATGCAGAGCCTCTAGGAGATCAAACAAGCCATGTTACTAAAGCTAGAGCAACCTTTATGTGTGTCACTTCTTGGAAAGCTAAATATAAGAAAATTAATAATAGAAGGAGATTCACAAAACATCATTAATATTTTGAATGGAAAACACCCTCTAGGATGGAATATAGCAGATATGATAAATGAGATTAACACTAAACTAGAGCTCCTTGAATAAGTGCATATTGTCCATGTCTACAAAGAGGCTAATGGGGTAGCTGACTGCTTGACAAACATGGGGGTACCTTTGGATGAATTGCAGTGTTGGGAGTTAATCTTCCCTCATAGTGTTCAAGAAATTATTAATAGTGAAGCCAAGGATGATGAAAAAAATGATATTAGAGATTAACTTTGTTAGGGGGCATTTAGAGATTTTATGCGTAAATATTTACTATTCATCTAGAAGGAGTTTGAACATTCCTGATTGCAACAAGTATAAGATTAGGGATGAAGAAAAGAAAAGAGGACTTGACAGTGAGTCTCCAACAATGGTGAATCTTTTTTTTGTAGTTGGATCGTGTGTTATTGAGCAAACAAGTTTTCGCCTCTCATGAACTCCACTTTTAGATTTGGTCTATATATATTTTTAAATTTTAAATTTTTTTAGATTTGGTTAGTGTGAGAAACCCCTATGACCAACCATGACCTCTCGTAAAACCAAGAGCTATGCTTATCAATAATGAATTTAATAAGATCATTGGGATAGACCACTCTTGGCCTATGTAGAGCCTCTAGGAGATCAACCAAGTCATGTTGCTAAAGCTAGAGCAACCTTTATGGGTGTTTCACTTATTGGCAAGCTAAATATAAGGAAATTAATAATAGGATATTCGCAAAACATAATTAATATTTTAAATGGAAAACCCTCCAGGATGGAATATAACATATATGATAAATGAGATTAACATTAAACTAGAGCTCCTTGAAGAAGTGCATATTATCCATGTCTACAAAGAGGCTAATGGAGCAACTGACTGTCTAGAAAACATGGGGGTACCTTTGTATGAATTGTAGTGTTGGGAGTTAATATTCCCTCATAGTGTTCAAGAAATTATTAATAGCGAAGCCAAGGATGATGAACAAAATGAGATCAGAGATTAAACTTGTTAGGGGGCATTTGGAGATTTTATGCGTAAAGCTTTACTGTGAGTTTGAACATTCCCGAATGCTACAAGTATAATATTAGGGATGAAGAAAAGAAAAGAGGACTTGACAGCGAGTCTCCAATAGTGGTGAATCTTTTTTTTGTAGTTGGATCGTGTGTTATTGAGCGAACAAGTTTCTGCCTCTGGTGAACTCCACTTTCGGGTTTGGTCTACTCTACTCTTGGTTTTTTTACTAATCATTATTTTGTGAGCTACATGTTGCATCTTGTTTCTCAATGGGACTGGAGCTGGTATGTGGGACTTCTCTAAGTCCTAATACTCATGATTTCGGGCCCACCTAAAAACATTAGTCATTATTTGTACTAGCAACTGGAGCATCAGAAGGAAATATGACATGATTGATCTTGCTGTGTAATATATTTTCATAAGTGTCTCATTGACTAGATCCGTGAATAAGGGACTAAAACTGCATATTGAAAGACCTGCATACTAAACTTCTTCCTGAAAGATCTTTTTGACTTGTCAAAATGTTTGCACCAATTGGTCTTGAAAAAATAAAAGAAGCAAAAATCACTTGGAGGACCTAAAAAGGAGGATCTTGATGCTCAAGGCCCAACAAAATTTAAGTTGTGTTTGGAATTATTGATTGTTCATTGTCTGTTACATCTTTTGTAATCTTAAATGATCCTAAAGTCAAAAACTTAGATAGTATATAGGTTATTTGATCTTCTTATTTAAAGTTTAAAACCTTATTTTTAGAACCATATTTGGAGTGTGAATCTTATTCTTTGATGTTTAATGTAAAAGAATTTGGACCCCTTTCAAAACCCCTTCTTCTACCTTAATAAAAAAATAGGGAATTTAACACATAGCCACCACACAGCCACCCCCTCACACACTTGCATATACATACACACACATATGAAGTGAGTAATTCCTATTTTTGGACCATTGAACCTTCATAAAAAAAAAAAAAGTGCTATAAACTTTTATTTATTTATTTTTGATTGAGGTTAGGTGGAGGATTGGGCATCCTCATCCCAGCCATGACCTTTAATAAGGGTGAGAGCTGAACTTAGCTTATCAATAGGGGCCAAATACATAGCCATACACACACCCACCCCCTCAAAGGCTCGCCCATGCCGCATATTAAACCTTGGACCTCCCCAAGAAGAGTCAAAGCATGAACCTTTGAACTATCCCCGCGGGACTAAATTAAATGGATAGTGTGATAAACCCCTATGACCGAAACTTTTAGGTTAGAAAGAAACCTAAAAACCCCTCTTAGATGGAAATTTATTCACTTAGTGTGATATACCCTTTGTAAACTTTATTTGCAATGTTTTTGATTAAATTTGAAAAAACAATAAATATTATTTTTTCAGTTGTTTAAATAGGATTAAAAAAAACAATATAGTGGTATTAGCATCCAAAAAAGAGTACTTAGTCCATTTTATAGGAATAATTATTATATAAATTTATTGGTATTACAATAATTGGATTTTTACAAGCAATCTTGCATTGGAAAAAACAAAAGTTCTTAGCTGAAAAGGAAAAAACATTCTTCGCTTAAAAAGAATTTCTCATTCTTTGGGGATTGCAATTTTATTAAGATTTTAATTTTATAATATTTTGTTTTATTATAATTTTTTTAGATTTAATTTTATAATATTTTTTTTAAGATTGAAATGTATGTAAAACAATATTTTAATTAAATTTAGTTTTATAATATTTTATTTGCATATATTTTTAGTATTTTTCTAAGATCTTATAATATTTTTAGCATGTCAATAAAAACAAAATCCATCTAGATATCATTTTATGATATTTTATACTTTAAAAAAATAATATTTTATTTAAATTTGATTTTGTGATTTTGTATATTTTTAGCATGTCAATAAAAACAAATTATCATTTTATGATATTTTATACTTTAAAAAAATAATATTTTATTTAAATTTGATTTTGTGATTTTGTAATATTTATGAGATAAGATTATATAATATTTTATTTTTAGATAGACACTTGATTGTTCGTTAAGGTTGTTTTTTCATAAGATTTTATAATATTTTTTGGATTAACGTTTGATTGCTGATAAGGCTGATTTGTAAATAATTTTGTTTTTAAAAAAAAAAAAAAATTAAATTCTTAAAAAGAAAAATTTGATAAAAATTAAAATTAAAATTTTATATCCAAAAATATAATATTTTTTATTTTTTTGGTGGGAAATGCAATGGTAAAGACATTGGGTTTTCTTTATAGAAACCCAAGTTCAATTCATAGGGAGGGTAGCCTAGATGTACCTCTAGTTGTATGCTTTGGCTATTTGTATAGAAAGGGGTATTCGATTCACATGGAGGGTGGTCCCCATGTGCCCCTAGTTGTATGCTTTTGCTGTTTATGTATGTTTCCAACCAAAAAAAAATTAAACTTTGATTTTATAATATTTTATTATTTTAAATTTAATTTAATAATAATTTAGAGGGTCTATATAAATATGATCTTTCATATAGATTGTATCCTTTTAAACTTAGGTCTCCCTTTGAATGTAGAAAGATTTAATTGATTGATTTAATGTCATTTGATTTTCTTAAGACTGAGATTGAAACCTTGATTTATGAAATAAAATACTTCTCTTTTGACCAATTATCTAATAACCCCATAATCCCTATTTGTCCTGTGGGAACAACGAAAAGGTTTGGGGTTTGGCTCTTCTTTTGAGAGTTCCAAGGTTCAAACAACGACATTTGGTTGTGTGTTAATTTCCTATTGATAAGTGTAGCTCTCGACTTTGGTAAAGGTGTTGAGCTTTCATTGTAAAGACCCAAGTTCGATTAGCCTCAATGTACCTCTAGTTGTATGCTTTGGCTATTTTTATAGAAAGGGGTCTTCGATTCACATTGAGGGTGGCCTCGATGTGCTCCTAGTTGTATGTTTTCAACCAAAAAATATATAAACTTGATTTTATAATATTTTATTATTTTAAATTTAATTTTATAATATTTTAGAGGTCTATATAAATATGATTTTTCATGGAGATTGTATTTGTTTGTGTATGTTTTCAACCACAAAAAATTTAAACTTGATTTTATAATATTTTATTATTTTAAATTTAATTTTATAATATTTTAGAGGGTCTATATAAATATGATTTTTCATGAAGATTGTATAATATTAATGAGATTTGAACTTAGGTCTTTCTTTGAAGGGGTCTTCGATTCACATTGGTGGCCCCGATGTGCTCCTAGTTGTATGTTTTATGTATGTTTTCAACCAAAAAAATTTAAACTTGATTTTATAATATTTTATTATTTTAAATTTAATTTTATAATATTTTAGAGGGTCTATATAAATATGATTTTTCATGAAGATTGTATCTGTTTGTGTATGTTTTCAACCAAAAAATTTTAAACTTGATTTTATAATATTTTATTATTTTAAATTTAATTTTATAATATTTTAGAGGGTCTATATAAATATGATTTTTCATGAAGATTGTATAATCTTAGTGAGATTTGAACTTAGGTATCCATTTGAATGTAGAAAAATTTAATTGATTAATTTAATGTAATTTGTTTTTCTTAAGATAGAGATTGAAACCTTGATTTATGACATAAAATACTTCTCTTCCAACCAATTATTTAATAACCCCATAAACTAAAAATATAATATTATCATAAAACATAAAATTATTATTTAAATTAATTTTATAAAGTAGGGGTCAACTCCGATTCAAATTACATTGACTACCATAAGCCTTTTTGTTCCAATTCGGAGCAATCCAAAGGTTTGGGGGTTTGGCTCTTCTTCTAGAGGTCCAAGGTTCAAACCACAACATTTGGTTGTGTGTTAATTCCCTATTGATAAGTGTAGCTCTCAGCTTTATGAGGGAGGGGTCATGGCTAGGATGATATTGCTTAGCCCTATGCATGGGTCGTAAGAAAGTTCCATGGGGGACAATGCAACCCTGTGCGTCGGTCGCAGGAAAGTTCCATAGGGAACAATGCAACTATTTGGGCTTTTGCTCTTCTTTGGAAGGTCCAAGGTTCAAAGGCGTGGACGAGGGGTGGGTGTGTGATGTTTGTCCAAGGTTCAAAAGAGTGGATGAGGGGTGGGTGTGTGATGGTTGTCCAAGGTTCAAGGGCATGGATGAGTTTCGGGCTTTAGCTCTTCTTTGGGAGGTCAACGAGTTTTGGGCTTTGGCTCTTCTTTGGGAGGTCAAGTGGACGAGGGGTGGGTGTGTGATGGTTGTCCAAAGTCCAAGGTTCAAAGGCATGGATGAGTTTCGGGCTTTAGCTCTTCTTTGGGAGGTCAACGAGTTTTGGGCTTTGGCTCTTCTTTGAGAGGTCAAGATTCAAAGGCGTGGACAAGTATGTGAGGAGTGGGTGTGTGATGGTTGTCCAAGGTTCAAAGGCGTGGCTGAGTATGTGAAGGGTGGGTGTGTGATGGTTGTGTTAAATTCCCTATTGACAAGCATGGCTTTTGACCCTAAAAGGGGTCATAGTTGAGAGGAGACTACTCTAGATAGAAAAAATATAAAGATTTATTACACTACCACAAATAAATAAATAAATTAATTTTATAACGTAATTATTTTTAGTTTAAAAACCTTTTATCGTTTAGTCTAGGAGGAATGACTTTCCTGTGTATCAAATGCATGCATGATACGTAAGAGAAATTTATTTAAATTATTTTTTAAAAATAAATAAATATATATATATATATATATATATATATATATTTTTTTTTTTTCCTTTTGCATGCTTTTAGAAATTATAATTATTTAAAGAATTACATCTGTATGTTTTTTTTTTTTTTTCTAAAAATAACAAGTTTTAGATCTGTATATTCTATGTTAAAAAAATAGCACTGCACTTCACAAATTTTAGATCTGTATGTTTTCAGTTGATGAAAATCATTGCATGTCTTTGAAACAATAACACACACCGTATGAACTTGTTGAGTGCCGCACCCAGAAAGTTTTACACCCAATACAAATATCAGGCAATATTCACAACAGGTATGAGTTTTGAACTTGTTGAGTGCTGCACACAGATAGTTTTACACCCAATACAAATATCCAGCAATATTCACAACAAATACTTCATTCTATTCAACATTTAAATCTCATATTCATTTCACTATCCCATATTAATTTCATGCAGACAAGTTGACAACCCCTCCATCACTATCACTATCATAAACAAGATGGTTATATACATAGTAAGTTGGAACATTATCAGCAGAAGAGCTACCCTCAAACTTACCTTTGTCTTCCTTATCTAAGAAATCTACATGACATTTTTGAATAACACGATCTATGGGCACCTTAGCCTTTTCTCCGGCCAGAGGACATAACACTTCATTGGAGGCCCACCTTCTGATACTGCCATAAACAAGTGACATCCTACCATTCTTTATAATGTGCTGAGGCCTGTAAAGCCACACAACCTTGACGTGCTTCAGATCATTACATACTTCTACAACTTGTGCATTATAAGGTTTTTCCCACATAAGTGTACGGATCTCCACGAAGTCATCCTTTTGAATGCTGATTGCCTTGGATTTTCCAGCCATAGTTCTGATCAGTTTTTTCCCTGTAATGGTAGATAAATAACTCCTACAGAACGAAGCCTCGCAAATGAACCGTGTTAATCGCTAATCCTGCCTTCTTGCATTCAACTTGGATATGGATATGAATATGTATATGGATATGGATATGAATATGTATATGTATACGAAGTATTTACTTAATTAAAAAAAAAAATCTTTTTAATTATAAGCTTTACATAATTAAAAAAGCTTTAAAACTTTTTAATCGTATTATATTATATGTGTGTTTTATTAAAAATATATATGGTCTTGTATAATAACTTTCCTTTTTCAATTGTTTTTTCTTATTTGATTTTGGATATAATTTTTAAAAAAATTTAAAAATAATATTATTTTTAATATAATTTATTAATAAATATATAATTTTAAAATTATTATTTATAATATGTAAAGGGAATACAAAAGCTGTGTGTTAAATTTTTTATTGATAAGCATAAGGGATCATATTGGGGAGGAGATTGCTGATCCCTGTGTGCATTGGTTGTAGGGGTTTTTCACACAAACCTAAAATTTTATGAAGGTTCAAATGTAAGGAGTGGGTGTGTGGTGGGTTTGTGTTAAATTCTCTTTTGTGTGCATTGGTTGTAGGGGTTTTTCACACAAACCTAAAATTTTATGAAGGTTCAAATGTAAGGAGTGGGTGTGTGGTGGGTTTGTGTTAAATTCTCTTTTGATAAGTATGGCTCTTGGCTTTACGAAAGATCATGGTTGAGAGACTGTTTCTCACAATAACCCAAAAAAAAAAATTATTATTTATAATATTTTTTTAAAAATTTAATTAAAAAATGAAATTAAATATATTTATATATAATTATAATATCAAACTGCTCAACCTATTATGTTTACAATAACGCAAAAATTTAAAATTTAATTAAAAAATAAAATAAAATA
The DNA here is from genome assembly GCA_028583015.1 of Wollemia nobilis. Taxonomy (NCBI): domain Eukaryota; kingdom Viridiplantae; phylum Streptophyta; class Pinopsida; order Araucariales; family Araucariaceae; genus Wollemia; species Wollemia nobilis. The sequence continues at coordinate 5,576,902 of JAQPPZ010000989.1, forward strand.
TATTTATATATAATTATAATATCAAATAGTAAAGTTATCCACCATTAGCTGCATTGTTGCACGTAAGCAGGTTGGAAACATAGATTAAAAGGAAGAATGGGGGAGCGGGTATATAATAAAGTTCCTCTATACAAATCATTTAATTCTATTAAAAAAATATTATATAGCAGAAAAGAACATTACAAAGATTTGAAGTTATTGTTGATAGAAGGAGGGGTTAAAAAAAAATCCTTGTCTTGGATAGGATTGGTTTTGTTTTTTTAATGAGGTTTAAAGTTTACAGTTTAATGTGAAGGGGTGTGTATATAATATTTTAATCAAATCATAGGGAAGCATAATAAATATATATATATAAAAAGTGAACTTATGTAAAAATTATATTATTTTAAAGTTAGTTACATGGTATAAAAACAGCTATATTATTCGTTATATCATGAACACATACTTAAGGTCTAAGGACCTGGTCGGTTAGCCTCGTAAAATTGGAAGGTGTGGCTAGTACCCCTAACTGCACGTATGTTAACCTCGTAAAATTGGAAGATGTAAACCCCGTAAAATTGAAAGGTGTGTACACCTACACGTGTATTTGTTTTTTATTAATATAATGATTACAAGGAATTTGAAGACCATAAACGACATTTGAAAATTTAATTTAAAAATGCAAAATTTATATTTATTTTTTTCATCTTAAAAGTAATATAATTTTTTTTATTATATAGAAGAGTTGGTAATAACCACGTTATTTTTAGTGACTGATTAGTGCACGGTTCAAACCACAAGGGTTGTTTTCACCAAACCTATTATGCTTCGTTATTGTTGACCCGGTATGAAGAGGGCCATTGATCGCTTGAAATTCGTATCGTCATCGTCGGTCTGGCGCACACTCAAAGGATTCAAATTAGACTACTACCTTTACTAACAAGCTGCCCCCGAAGTTTGAACCTGTGCGTCTTCTTGGTAAATGCCTGGCCAGACAAGCACTTATGATGTAGGAGCATCCAGGGCAGCACAACAATCTTGCATCACCGAAAAGAAAAACAAAAAAAGTTCGAAGTTTGCAAATTTTTCTAAGTATAAAAATGGTCGTGATATCGCGACACAAATGTCGTCGCGATATCGCGACGTATTTTAAAACCGTGGCAAGCGCAAATAATGGTCGTGATATCGCGACATCGAAGTTGTCGCGATATCGCGACACTTTGGCAGCCGAAGTCAAAAGCCACAAAAGTGTCACGATATCACGACACTTTGGCAGACAAAGCCAAAAGACAAAGAAGTGTCGCGATATCGCGACACTTTGACAAGCAAAGCCAAAAGCCGAAGAAGTGTCGCGATATCGCGACACTTGGGCAAGCAAAGCCAAAAGTCGCGACACATTGGAGAATGAGAACCAAAAGCAGAAAAACGTCGCGATATCGCGACACATTGGAGAAAGAGAACCAGAAGCAGAAAAATGTCGCGATATCGCGACACATTGGCGAAAGTGAACCAGAAGCAGAAAAAACGTCACGATATCGCTACACATTGGCGGAAGTGAACCAGAGGCAGAAAAGTGTCGCGAAATCGCGACATGTCGCATTTTCGCGACCTGGCTAGAAAGAGAAGGCAGTTCCAAAAGTCGTTAAGGCAGTTCCAGAAAACCGTTGCGACGGTTACAGGGGTGGTTGCGAAGGCGGTTATGGCAAGAATCTTTAATTATAAATAGGGATTTTTTGGAAGGATTTGGGAGGCTGGGAAGAAGAAGGCTGCGACTTCTACTGTCATTTTTTTTCTATACTGTGTAAATTTCATAGTTCCGAATTGTAAGCTTTCCATGCTTTGAAATAAAATTGTGTCTTTTTCTTTACGATTTTAATTGGTTAAAATTGGCTCCCCATCAAGTGGTATCAGAGCAGCAAGATTTTGAGTGTGTGAGCAGAGCGCCGAACGTGAGGCAGCTCGCACCAGGATCTGGGGTTACGGGTTCTGAGAAACCGTGAAGCAGAATGTCGCCGCAAAGAAATCGTGGTGCTGGAAGGAACGTGGTTCCTGAAGGAGACTTCCGAGCATTACAGAGGCAAGTGTTGGCCTTGCAGGAAGAATTGCGCAGAGGAGTAGAGCCGAGAGGAGAAGATCGAAGCGATGATGACGGAGTTGAAGACCCGTCTGAAGAAGAAGAAGAAATGAGTGTCGCAGAATCGCGAATGATTAAAACCATTTCACAAATTGGAAAAAGACCAAAGATTGACGTCTCCACATATTCTGGAAATTTAAATCCAGAAGAATTAATCGACTGGATTAATGACATGGATGAATATTTCGAATATGAGGACGTTGAAGATCCAAATCGAATTAAATTTGCCAGAACAAAATTGAAAGGCCATGCTGGCATATGGTGGAAAGGAGTGCAACTGGAAAGAAACCGGAGAGGCAAAGAAAAGATCACCAAGTGGGATCGAATGGTGGAAAAACTGAAACGACAGTTTATTTCGGCAGATTACGAATTAGATCTGTTGAGAAAAATGCAGAGTTTGCGCCAGTCCAACAAGTCCGTTAAAGAATATACGGAGGAATTTTTTAAAATTTCTATTAGAACCGGTCATACGGAAGCGAATAAAGAGAGAGTGGCCCGTTACATTAATGGGTTAAGAACCAGCGTGCAAGAAGAATTGAGTCTGGTTCGAATGAACAGCATTGAAGATGCTTACCAGTTTGCTCCGAAAGTGGAAGAGAAATTGAACCGCAGATTTGACAAAGAAGCAAAGAGGAAGAGGTCGTGGTGGAAGAACCAAGTGGAATTAAATATGATGATAAAAAATAGATCGGTGAAACCAACAATCGCCAGGAACGTAAGGAGGAGAATGCTTACCGACCCCGTAATCAAAACAATGATTATCAAAGGGGACGAGGTAGAGGTGGATGCGGATATGGCAGAGGCAGATTTCGTGGAACCTATTTTAATTGCGAAGAAGAAGGGCATCGATCATATGAGTGTCCCAAACACCAAGAAACACCGAACAAAAGGTCTGAAGGTAATGCCAGAGTTGCAGTTGTTGAGGATGGTGTTGAATCTGAGCACTCTGAAGAAGCAGAGCACAGAGAAGTGATGATCACAAGAAGAACTTTGTTGAATGAAGAGAAGGAACTAGATCAGCGAAAAAGCCTGTTCCGCACGAGGTGTAAATATTCAGGTAAAATCAGTAATATTATTATTGATAATGGTAGTACAGATAATTTGGTTTCTGAGGAAATGGTAGCTAAGTTAAAGTTAGAAAGAAGACAGCACCCGCATCCATACCGGATTGCATGGTTGCAGAAGGATCATAGAGCATTGGTCAGTGAACAATGCTTGGTCAAGTTCAAAATTGGAAGACACCAAGATGAGGTCTTGTGTGATATTTTGTCGATGGATGCTTGCCATTTGTTGCTTAGAAGACCATGGCAATTTGATGGACGTGCAGCGCATGATGGACATGCAAATACCTATTCCCTGATAAAAGACGGAGTACGCCACAAACTGAAGCCATTGAAGGAGGTTGAGGAAAATGTATGCAATAATGCTAGAATTTGTTTAGTAGATGGCAAATTTTTTTTGGATGGTTTAAAGAGGGATTCAACGTGTTATGCATTAATTCCTACTGTAAAAAGAGAAGATACTACTGACATTCCAGCAAGTTGAACATCTGTTAGAAAAATTTCCTGATATTATATCAGACAATGTGCCTAAGGGTTTGCCGCCAATGAGGAAGATTAGTCATCAGATTGACTTAAGGCTAGGATCTAGCTTACCCAATAAGGCAGCCCATAGAATGTCTCCTATTGAGAATGAGGAGTTGAACCGACAAGTTCAGGAATTGTTGAAGAAGGGTTTGATTCGAGAAAGTTTGAGCCCTTGTGCAGTGCCAGCAGTACTTGCACTAAAGAAGAATGGCGAATGGCGAATGTGCACTGATTCCCGAGCCATTAATAAAATTACCATTAAATATCACTTTCTATTACCCAGAATGGACGATATAATGGATTGCTTGAGTGGAGCTAAATACTTCACTAAGATTGATTTGAAGAGCGGATATCATCAGATACATGTTAGAGAGGGTGATGAATGGAAGACAACCTTTAAAACCAGAGAGGGTTTGTATGAGTGGTTAGTTATGCCATTTGGATTGACTAATGCACCCGAAGACGTTTATGAGGTCGATGAATGAGGTATTGCGTGACTTCCTGAAAAAGTTTGTGATAGTTTATCTGGATGATATTCTGATTTTTAGTAAAACTTTGGATGAACATTTGTTGCATGTTCGGACAGTTTTTGAAAAACTGCGTGAGGAGCAGTTATTGATAAATATGTAGAAGTGCAGTTTTGTACAGAAAGAGTTGATATACCTGGGATTTGTCATCTCAGAGGAGGGTCTGAAAATGGATCCTAAGAAAGTGAAGGCTATCCTTGAATGGCCTACCCTAAGGAATGTAACAGAGGTAAGATCATTTCACGGTCTTGCATGTTTCTATAGAAAGTTTATTAGAGAATTTAGTAGTATTTGACAAGCAAAGCCAAAAGCCGAAGAAGTGTCGCAATATCGCGACACTTGGGCAAGCAAAGCCAAAATTCGAAGAAGTGTCGCGATATCGCGACACATTGGAGAAAGAGAACCAAAAGCAGAAAAACGTCACGATATCGCGACACATTGGAGAAAGAGAACCAAAAGCAGAAAAACGTCGCGATATCGCGACACATTGGCGGAAGTGAACCAGAAGCAGAAAAACATCGCGATATCGCGACACATTGGCGGAAGTGAACCAGAGGCAGAAAAGTGTCACGAAATCGCGACATGTCGCGTTTTCGTGACCTGGCTAGAAAGAGAAGGCAGTTCCAAAAGCCGTTAAGGCAGTTCCAGGAAACTGTTAAGGCAGTTCCAGAAAACCGTTACGACGGTTACAGGGGTGGTTGCGAAGGCGGTTATGGCAAGAATCTTTAATTATAAATAGGGATTTTTTAGAAGGATTCGGGAGGCTAGGAAGAAGAAGGCTGCGGCTTCTACTATCATTTTTTTCTGTACTGTGTAAATTTCATAGTTTCGAATTGTAAGCTTTCCATGCTTCGAAATAAAATTGCGTCTTTTTCTTTACGATTTTAATTGGTTAAAATTGACTCCCCATCAAGTGGAACGTGGTTCCTGAAGGAGACTTTCGAGCATTATAGAGGCAAGAGTTGGCCTTGCAGGAAGAATTGCGCAGAGTAGAGCCGAGAGGAGAAGATCAAAGCGATGATGACAGAGTTGAAGACCTGTCTGAAGAAGAAGAAGAAGAAATGAGTGCCGCAGAATCACGAATGATTAAAGCCATTTCGCAAATTGGGAAAAGACCAAAGATTGACGTCTCCACATATTCTAGAAATTTAAATCCAGAAGAATTAATCAACTGGATTAATGACATGGAGGAATATTTCGAATATGAGGACGTTGAAGATCCAAATCGAATTAAATTTGCCAGAACAAAATTGAAAGGCCATGCTGGCATATGGTGGAAAGGAGTGCAACTGGAAAGAAACCAGAGAGGCAAAGAAAAGATCACCAAGTGGGATCGAATGGTGGAAAAACTGAAACGGCAGTTTATTCCGACAGATTATGAATTAGATCTGCTGAGAAAAATGCAGAGTTTGCGCCAGTCCAACAAGTCCGTTAAAGAATATACGGAGGAATTTTTTAAAATTTCTATTAGAACTGGTCATACGAAAGCGAATAAAGATAGAGTGGCCCGTTACATTAATGGGTTAAGAACCAACGTGCAAGAAGAATTGAGTCTGGTTCGAATGAACAACATTGAAGATGCTTACCAGTTTGCTCTGAAAGTGGAAGAGAAACTGAACCGCAGATTTGACAGCAAGCAAAGAGGAAGAGGTCGTGGTGGAAGAACCAGTGGAATTAAATATGATGATAAAAAACAGACTGGTGAAACCAACAATCGCCAGGAACAGAAGGAGGAGAATGCTTATCGACCCCGTAATAAGAACAATGATTATCAAAGGGGACGAGGTAGAGGTGGACGCGGATATGGCAGAGGCAGATTCCGTGAAACCTGTTTTAATTGCGAAGAAGAAGGGCATCGATCATATGAGTGTCCCAAACACAAAGAAACACCGAACAGAAGGCCTGAAGGTAATGCTAGAGTTGCAATTGTTGAGGATGGTGTTGAATCTGAGCACTCTGAAGAAGCAGAGCACGGAGAAGTGATGATCACAAGGAGAACTTTGTTGAATGAAGAGAAGGAACCAGATCAGCGGAAAATCCTGTTTCGCACGAGGTGCAAATGTTCAGGTAAAATCTGTAATATTATTATTGATAATGGTAGTACAGATAATTTGGTTTCTAAGGAAATGGTAGCTAAGTTAAAGTTAGAAAGAAGACAAACACCCGCATCCATACCGGATTGCATGGTTGCAGAAGGATCATAGAGCATTGGTCAGTGAACAATGCTTGGTCAAGTTCAAAATTGGAAGATACCAAGATGAGGTCCTGTGTGATATTTTGTCGATGGATGCTTGCCATTTGTTGCTTGGAAGACCATGGCAATTTGATAGACGTGCAGCGCATAATGGACATGCAAATACCTATTCCCTGACAAAAGACAGAGTATGCCACAAACTGAAGCCATTGAAGGAGGTTGAGGAAAAGGTATGCAATAATGTTAGAATTTTTTTAGTAGATGGCAAAATTTTTTTGGATGGTTTAAAGAGGGATTCAATGTGTTATGCATTAATTTCTACTGTAAAAAGAGAAGATACTACTGACATTCCAGCAGAAGTTGAACATCTGTTAGCAAAATTTCTTGATATTATATCAGACAATGTGCCTGAGGGTTTGTCGCCAATGAGAAATATTAGTCATCAGATTGACTTAATGCCAGGATCTAGCTTACCCAATAAGGCAGCCCATAGAATGTCTCCTGTTGAGAATGAGGAGTTGAACCAACAAGTTCAGGAATTGTTGAGGAAGGGTTTGATTCGAGCAAGTTTGAGCCCTTGTGGAGTGCCAGCAGTACTTACACCAAAGAAGAATGGCGAATGGTGAATGTGCACTGATTCTCGAGCCATTAATAAAATTATCATTAAATATCGCTTTCCATTACCCAGAATGGACGATATAATGGATTGCTTGAGTGGAGCTAAATACTTCACTAAGATTGATTTGAAGAGCGGATATCATCGGATACGTGTTAGAGAGGGTGATGAATGGAAGACAACCTTTAAAACCAGAGAGGTTTTGTATGAGTGGTTAGTTATGCCATTTGGATTGACTAATGCACCCAGTACGTTTACGAGGCTGATGAATGAGGTATTGCGTGACTTCCTGGAAATGTTTGTGATAGTTTATCTGGATGATATTCTGATTTTTAGTAAAACTTTGGATGAACATTTGTTGCATGTTCGGACAATTTTTGAAAAACTGCGTGAGGAGCAGTTATTGATAAATATACAGAAGTGCAGTTTTGTACAGAAAGAGTTGATATACCTGGGATTTGTCATCTCGGAGGAGGGTCCGAAAATGGATCCCGAGAAAGTGAAGGCTATCCTTGAATGGCCTGCCCCAAGGAATGTAACAGAGGTAAGATCATTTCACGGTCTTGCAAGTTTCTATACAAAGTTTATTAGAGACTTTAGCAGTATTTGACAAGCAAAGCCAAAAGCCGAAGAAGTGTCGCGATATCGCGACACTTGGGCAAGCAAAGCCAAAAGTCGAAGAAGTGTCGCGATATCGCGACACATTGGAGAAAGAGAACCAAAAGCAAAAAAACGTCGCGATATCGCGACACATTGGAGAAAGAGAACCAAAAGCAAAAAAATGTCGCGATATCGCGACACATTGGCAGAAGTGAACCAGAAGCAGAAAAACGTCACGATATCGCGACACATTGGCGGAAGTGAACCAGAGGCAGAAAAGTGTCGCGAAATCGCGACATGTCGCGTTTTCGCAACCTGGCTAGAAAGAGAAGGCAGTTCCAAAAGCCGTTAAGGCAGTTCCAGGAAACCGTTAAGGCAGTTCCAGAAAACCGTTGCGACGGTTACAGGGGTGGTTGCGAAGGCGGTTACGGCAAGAATCTTTAATTATAAATAGGGATTTTTTGGAAGGATTCGGGAGGCTGGGAAGAAGAAGGCTGCGGCTTCTACTGTCATTTTTTTTTTGTACTGTGTAAATTTCATAGTTCCGAATTGTAAGCTTTCCATGCTTCGAAATAAAATTGCATCTTTTTCTTTACGATTTTAATAGGTTAAAATTGGCTCCCCATCAAGTGGAACGTGGTTCCTGAAGGAGACTTTCGAGCATTACAGAGGCAAGTGTTGGCCTTGCAGGAAGAATTGCGCAGAGGAGTAGAGCCGAGAGGAGAAGATCGAAGCGATGATGACGGAGTTGAAGACCCATCTGAAGAAGAAGAAGAAGAAATGAGTGCCACAGAATCGCGAATGATTAAAGCCATTTCGCAAATTGGGAAAAGACCAAAGATTGACGTCTCCACATATTCTGGAAATTTAAATCCAGAAGAATTAATCGACTGGATTAATGACATGGAGGAATATTTTGAATATGAGGACGTTGAAGATCCAAATCGAATTAAATTTGCCAGAACAAAATTGAAAGGCCATGCTGGCATATGGTGGAAAGGATTGCAACTGGAAAGAAACTAGAGAGGCAAAGAAAAGATCACCAAGTGGGATCGAATGGTGGAAAAATTGAAATGATAGTTTATTCCGGTAGATTACGAATTAGATCTGCTGAGAAAAATGCAGAGTTTGCGCTAGTCCAGCAAGTCCGTTAAAGAATATACAGAGGAATTTTTTAAAATTTCTATTAGAACCGGTCATACGAAAGCGAATAAAGAAAGAGTGGCAATTTACATTAATGGGTTAAGAACCAGTGTGCAAGAAGAATTGAGTCTGGTTTGAATGAACAACATTGAAGATGCTTACTAGTTTGCTCTAAAAGTGGAAGAGAAACTGAACCGCAGATTTGACAGCAAGCAAAGAGGAAGAGGTCGTGGTGGAAGAACTGGTGGAAGAACCAGTGGAATTAAATATGATGATAAAAAACAGATCGGTGAAACCAACAATCGCCGAGGAACAGAAGGAGGAGAATGCTTACCGACCCCGTAATCGAACAATGATTATCAAAGGGGACGAGGTAGAGGTGGACGCGGATATGGCAGAGGCAGATTCTGTGGAACCTGTTTTAATTGCGGAGAAGAAGGGCATCGATCATATGAGTGTCCCAAACACCAAGAAACACCAAAGAGAAGGCCTTAAGGTAATGCCAGAGTTGCAGTTGTTGAGGATGGTGTTGAATCTGAGCACTCTAAATAAGTAGAGCACGAAGAAGTTATGATCACAAGGAGAACTTTGTTGAATGAAGAGAAGGAACCAGATCAGCGGAAAAGCCTGTTTCGCACGAGGTGCAAATGTTCAGGTAAAATCTGTAATATTATTATTGATAATGGTAGTACAAATAATTTGGTTTCTGAGGAAATGGTAGCTAAGTTAAAGTTAGAAAGAAGATAGCACCCGCATCCATACCGGATTGCATGGTTGCAAAAGGATCATAGAGCATTGGTCAGTGAACAATGCTTGGTCAAGTTCAAAATTGGAAGATACCAGGATGAGGTCCTGTGTGATATTTTGTCGATGGATGCTTGCCATTTGTTGCTTGGAAGACCATGGCAATTTGATAGACGTGCAACGCATGATGGACATGCAAATACCTATTCCCTGACAAAAGACGGAGTACGCCACAAACTGAAGCCATTGAAGGAGGTTGAGGAAAAGGTATGCAATAATGCTAGAATTTGTTTAGTAGATGGCAAATTTTTTTTGGATGGTTTAAAGAGGGATTCAATGTGTTATGCATTAATTTCTACTATAAAAAGAGAAGATACTACTGACATTCCAGCAGAAGTTGAACATCTGTTAGCAGAATTTCCTTATATTATATCAGACAATGTGCCTGAGGGTTTGCCGCCAATGAGGAAGATTAGTCATCAGATTGACTTAATACCAGGATCTAGCTTACCCAATAAGGCAGCCCATAGAATGTCTCCTATTGAGAATGAGGAGTTGAACCGACAAGTTCAGGAATTGTTGAGGAAGGGTTTGATTCGAGCAAGTTTGAGCCCTTGTGCAGTGCCAGCAGTACTTGCACCAAAGAAGAATGGTGAATGGCAAATGTGCACTGATTCTTGAGCCATTAATAAAATTACCATTAAATATCGCTTTCCATTACCCAGAATGGACGATATAATGTATTGCTTGAGTGGAGCTAAATACTTCACTAAGATTGATTTGAAGAGCGAGATATCATCAGATATGTGTTAGAGAGGGTGATGAATGGAAGACAGACCTTTAAAACCAGAGAGGGTTTGTATGAGTGGTTAGTTATGCCATTTGGATTGACTAATGCACCCAGTACGTTTATGAGGCTGATGAATGAGGTATTGCGTGACTTCCTGGAAAAGTTTGTGATAGTTTATCTGGATGATATTCTGATTTTTAGTAAAACTTTGGATGAACATTTGTTGCATGTTCGGACAATTTTTGAAAAACTGTGTGAGGAGCAGTTATTGATAAATATACTGTAGTGCGATTTTGTACGGAAAGAGTTGATATGCCTGGGATTTGTCATCTCAGAGGAGGGTCTGAAAATGGATCCTGAGAAAGTGAAGGCTATCCTTGAATGGCCTGCCCCAAGGAATGTAACAGAGGTAAGATCATTTCACGGTCTTGCAAGTTTCTATAGAAAGTTTATTAGAGACTTTAGCAGTATTTGTGCACCCCTAATAGAAACTATGAGAGGGGATAAGAGAGAATTTAAGTGGACTGCCAAGGCAGATACCAAGCATGAGCATATTGAAGAAGAAAGTGACAGAACAGCCCATTCGGCACTTCCAGATTTTAATAAAGTGTTTCGAGTTGATCGTGATGCCGATAGCAGTGCCATTGGAGCTGTGTTGAGTCAAGAAGGTAAACTCGTTACATACTTTAGTGAAAAATTGAATGATGCTAGAAAGAAATACTCTGTTTATGATCAAGAATTCTATGCTATAATTCGGGCTCTTAAGAAATGGAGACATTATTTGCTAACCAAAGAGTTTGTTTTATATGTCGACCATCAAGCTTTGCAAGTATATTAATAGTCAAGGTAAACTTAACCAACGACATTTGAAGTGGGTTGAATTCCTGCAGAGTTATACCTTTGTACTAAAGCATAGAAGTGGCAAATATAATAGAGTTGCAGATGCCTTGAGTAGAAGGCATAATTTTTTGATAGAAATGAGAGTGCAGGTTGTTGGGTTTGATGAACTCAAGAGTTTATACCCAGTAGATCCAGATTTTTCAGAGGCATGGACAACATGTGTGTCTCCTACTACTGTGGATCGCACTAAGTGGTTGGATTTCATGATCCAAGATGGGATGTTGTTTCGACAGAATCAGTTGTGCATTCCACGAAGTTCCATGAGGGAAAATTTGATCAAAGAGAAACATAGCGGAGGACTAGCAGGGCATTTTGACCGTGATAAGACCATTGCTCTTGTTAGTGAGAATTACCATTGGCCACAGTTGCAGCAAGATGTGACCAGATTTGTGCAGGGTTGCAGAGTGTGCCAGATGGCAAAAGGTGTCAGCCAAAATACAGGAATGTTAATGGGGAGCCAATTTTAACCAATTAAAATCGTAAAGAAAAGGACGCAATTTTATTTCGAAGCATGGAAAGCTTACAATTCGAAACTATGAAATTTACACAGTACAGAAAAAAAATGACAGTAGAAGCCGCAGCCTTCTTCTTCCCAGCCTCTCGAATCCTTCCAAAAAAATCCCTATTTATAATTAAAGATTCTTACCGTAACCGCCTTCGCAACCACCCTTGTAACCGTCACAACGGTTTTCTGGAACTGCCTTAACGGTTTCCTGGAACTGCCTTAACGGCTTTTGGAACTACCTTCTCTTTCTAGCCAGGTCACGAAAACGCGACATGTCATGATTTCACAACACTTTTCTGCCTCTGGTTCACTTCCGCCAATGTGTCACGATATCGCGACGTTTTTCTGCTTCTGGTTCACTTCCGCCAATGTGTCGCGATATCTCCTTTATCTCTTTCCTGCACTCTTATCTCAAACCCCAAAAGTAGATTAGTATAGGAGCTGGCCTTTCTCCGGATATTGGCACGAGGGGCATCTCTTCCTCTCGGCCTTTCAATGTTGGTCGCAGGTCCAGGGTGCACAAACCCATCGAAAGTCCTTTCCTATGCGGATTTGATGACCAACAGTTTCCGGCACGCCCAGTGGGACCCAAGGTCCCATATTTGAGAAAATTTCTAGCCCGTTTTCACTGGAGCCAGTAGTTCTAACAAGTTCCCGGTGAGATCTGGTCAGTATCATCATATGAGTAGTAGTGAGAATCGATGTGCTCATTATCGAAAGACTTTTAGCATCTAGCGACTCTGTTTTACCCGAGAATCTTCAAGTCGTAAAGACCAGTACTAAAGCCTGTGCCTTCATGCAAACAAGATGGAGAGTTAGGAATAGAGGAGAGGAAACCAATTTCTTTGAACTCGATATCGACACCTTTGGGGAACGCTCTAGGTTAGTTACCCCCAAATATCTCTTACGCGGGACATCCTTGCAAGAGGCTGCTGTTGACGAGCAAGGCCTAACTTCTGATAGCACAGCAGCTAGTTTTCCTCTAAATCCTCCCAACTCACCGAAGCATCCTAGTGCCTCCGTTCCCTCTGGCCTTCCGACAAGCAACCCAAGAGGGACTTCGGGAACTTCTGTTCCACAAAACCGAGGCACAAATATGGCACAACAACAACAACAACAACAGTAGAAACCGCCGCCCAGATTATTTCCAGCATGGAATTCTTCGTCATCGTTGAATCTTACGGGCCAAGGGCAAGTTTTGCCTGCGGTAATCAAAAAGCTCCCGATGTTCGACAGAACCAAAAATACTGCTCTAGAGAATATCCAGGACATCATTTCCCTGGTGGCAATCCACGATATCACGAAAGAGCAAGTGATGGTGAAGCTCCTGGTTATCTCCCTTAGAGGAAAACTCCTCTATTGGTACAGATCTCTGCCATCCAGCACTATTATAGGATGGGACCAGTTAGCCGGGTAGTTGATGCAAGGCTTCAACGAGTTCGCCAATCCAACTTCTCTTCTACAACAATTCACTTCGATCAAAAGACATCCACAAGAAGAGATTGCAGACTTCAATTTTAGGTTCGCCCGAACCTGGCAAAGAGTCCCGGTTGGACTTCACCCAACTGACGAAGCTACGACATACTACTTCCTTCAGGCCTTCAACCCTAATATCGGTCTTATGATAAGGTACTCAAATGTCAATACTTTTCCAAAACTGTATGGGTTAGCTAAAAAAGCAAAAACGAACCTCATAGCTGTAGGTAAACTCCCTCAAAGAATGCCAATGCCCATACTCCCCGAGTTCCTTCAAGCCCAGTATACGAGCGCAGTCACTCCACAGATTTCTGCAACCCCTGCATATCCGATCTCATCTTGGAACCTGAATCTTGTTGTGTCGCAGATCACGGCTCCATAGATACATTTCCCCACACTTTCAACTACGCCACCCACTATCACTCCAACATTTCCAATGTTTCCAGCACCCCTCCAACATCCGGCCCTGCCCTCGATACTGACCATGGCTTCTTTACCATCAGTTCCCAAGGCCGATGATATGCAAGCCAAGATATTGCAAGAAATGCAATCGTTAAATGCCACGGTGCAAACCTTGTCCAACGAAATGATCGTTGTCAAGAAGAAGCAAGTGCAACAAGAGTTTCTACCAAGAAGGTCTTATCCCACGCTTGCACTTACCAAAGATCAAGCGGTCCATCAAGGAAAAGCTTTGGCAAGAAATGTTGCGATAGAAGAAGTCCCAAGCACTTTCGATCATGTATACTGGTTCTCTACATGTAATGATCCTCACGAAGAAAATACATGCATGTTGCATCAACACTACATGCATACGCTAACAAGCAGCAGTCAAGGCAGTCAAGTCAATATCATCAAGCAGTTGGATCAGAACTTGTCCATCGATGAGGAAGAGCCAGTCGTGGTCCTTACCAGGGGAGGTAAATGATCGATAGAAGTAGATGCTACTCAGATGGCTCCCTTGAAGGTACATGCTCGATTTGAAAAAGTACAAAAATCCTCTTCGGCCCCGAGCGAAGCTCCTCCGCCAGCTCCAGTCAAAGAAAAGGCCCAAAAGGCCACCGCCGAATCACCTCATGTGGAGACCAAAGAATAGGCTAAGGAGAAGCTCAAGTTTCCCTCGCTCACCAAACGACAAAGGGTCGAAGCGACAGAGCAATATCGCACCAAGTATGAACCGAGAAAGGAACCCGAGGTGCATAGCTCCTCAGCCTACAACATTGTGGAAGAGTTGAAGAGGATCCCAACCAAGATCAGTCTGTATGATGCTCTGCAACTTCCTGGACAAGTGGACCTGCTGCAAGAGTCATTGAAGAGGATCAATACAAAGAAGGCGGAGCCTTTCGCCCTGGTACAGACCCTGTCCACATCCATCATGGGAAAAAATAGACCACCACCATTCTACTTATCCTTGCAAATGGAAGGATATATCGTGCATAACTATATGATAGATTCTGGAGCTGCGACGACAGTAATGCCGAAGGCGGTATGCGAGGAGATAGGCATGGAATACACACGGAGTAGTTATGAAGTCCTCCAGTTGGACGGTACCCCAGTGAAGACTGTAGGTGTCATCAAAGATATTCCTATTTGGCTACATAAGACACCTCAAATCATAGTCATAAAAGAGGTGGTAGCAATGGACCTTGAGCCTTACTTCAGCATGTGCCTGTCAAGGGAATTCACGGCAAAGCTAGGCGGATATCTGTCCATGGACTACACTCATCTAGAGATCCCCTTCAAATGGAAGAAGGTGAAGATCTATAATGAAAAACCTTCTACGTTCCTGGTTGAGAAGATGTCTGAAGAAGAGAGCAGCAGCCCTGTGCATAAGATCGCAGAGGAACTAGAGCAAGTGGATTTGGTCCAGGAATCCCTTGCACAGTTGTGTTGTGAAGATGAATTTTCATTGGCAGATTTCAATGCCATGATAGAGATTGAGGTGGGATGCTACACCATCGCCAAGTCCGAGAAACCAGCTAAAAAGGAAAGAAAGGTTTCTGCTCAAGAAAGACTATGGAAATTGTTCTTCTACGGTGCCCAATGCAAAAATGGTGTTGGGGCAGGAATCCTTCTGATTTCGTCGATCGGTGAGCAAAAGGAGTATTGCTATCGATTAACATGGAGCTGCACCAAAAATGCAACAGAATATGAAGCCTTGTTCTTGGGACTAAAGAAAGCTGACAAGTTAGGCATAAGACATCTTCAAATCTTCGGAGATTCCGAACTAGTTTGCAACCAGGTCACCAACAGATGCTCTTCAAAGAAAAACTATCTTAAATCATACCGCAATAGGGTATGGGACCTGTTTGACCAGTTTGAATCTCTCAATCTATAGTCTGTTTTGCGAGAAAAGAATTGACATGCAGATGTCTTAGTGTCCATCGCAGCCCGATATTCTCCAGTAGATGATATGGTGCATAAGCCAAAGGCTGTAAGGATGATCTATAGACCCTCTGTCCCTGATAGAGATTTACACTGGCAAATTTTTGACAACGACGAGCAGATCATCAATTTCATGATCCAAGAAGCCGCTACGATCGAGGACCGAAGCCCGGATGAAGAAGAATATGAAGTATTGGTCCAGTTGAAGAACAACCACGTTCCCAAGGGATTTATCATGCTTGAGAGCCTTTTCGATCAAAATGATCGATCGCTCTCCCATAGGATTTAGATCAGTGCACAACAATATCAAGATTTAGAACTGGAACCTAGGAAAGTAATAAAGGTCGGGACCGATTGTACCTCGAAAGAAAAAGAACGGATCCGATGTTTGTGTAAGAAGTACCCAGATATCGTGGCTTGGTCTTATCACGACCTCAAGGGATATGATCGACAGCTAATCCAACATACAATCGAATTACAAGAAGGGGCCAAACCTTTCCGATAGAAGCAAAGGCCGGTCAATCCAAATATCGAGGTCCTGATGAGGGCCAAACTGCTAAAGATGCTCGAAGCAAAGATCATTTATCCCATCAAGCATTCTTCCTGGGTAGCGAACTGGGTCCCTATCAGAAAAAATAATGGAGACATCCGGTTATGCGTGGACTTTCGCAACCTAAACCATGCTTCCCTCAAGGACCACTATCCTCTCCCACAGATCGATCAGATATTGCATTCAGTGGCTGGCGCTCAACGGTTCTCCCTGCTTGATGGTTTCTCCGGATATAATCAAATATGGGTTAGGGACGAAGATCAGCATAAGACCGCGTTCACAACCAAGTGGGGCACATTCGCCTACCAGCGGATGCATTTTGGCCTCTCGAATGCGGGAGCTACTTTCCAGAGGGTGATGGACCTAGCTTTTGGCGAGCTTCTGAACAAGGTTATCGTTATCTATTTGGATGACATGACCGTCTTCTCCCGAAAGAGAGAAAACCACCCAGAACATCTTCAACAAATTTTCAAAAAATATCGAGAATTTGGCATCTCAATCAATCCAAAAAAGTCTATCTTCGCAGTTAGCGAAGGAAAGCTGCTGGGACATGCAATCTCAGAAAAGGGTCTCGTCGTGGATACTGACAGAGTCGAAGCTCTTATGAAGCTTCCAATCCCAGCAGATAAAAAGGGCCTTCAATATTTCTTCGATCAGATTAACTTCGTAAGGAAGTTCGTCCCAGACTTCGCCCAAGTCATTAAGCCGATGTCTAAGCTTTTAAAGAAGGGCGTAGAATTTGTATGGACAGAAGAAATGAGGAAAGCATTCAAAGAAATCAAGGCCCGATTTGTTCAGGCACCAGTCTTGATCAACCTCGACTACAGTCGAGATTTTATCCTGTATGCAATAGGAGAACCTAAAATCTACGCAGCGGTTTTAACGCAAAAGGGGGAAGATGGAGAGGAACGTCCTATCGCGTTCCTCAGCCAGATAATCAACCCCCATGAAGAATAGTACAATTTCATCGAGCGTCAAGTCATACAGTAATGAAGTCTCTCAGGAAATTCAAACAGTTCATTTCTCAGAGTCAAACCACAGTCTTCATCATTCACCCCGATGTGCGTAGTTTTATTATTCAAGGGGAACTGGGAAGCAAGAGGGCTGGTTGGGTGAGAAAAATTCAAGAGTTCGATATTGAGATCAAGCCCACCAAGCTAGTTCGTGGTTGCGCACTATGTCAAGAGCTGGCGAAGAACGCGATGGCCGAAATAACAGACTGTAAGTCGGATGACTTGTCAACAGGAGAATGCCTCGCTAATCAAGAAGAGGCTGAGAAATATTGGTTCGACGAGATAGTGGAATATTTCAACACCGACAGATGCCCATCGCATCTGAATGCTTCGCAGTGGAGACATTTCAGGATGCGGTCCGTCCAATACACTATGCGCCCAGAAGGCCTATTTTTCAGGAACATTGACGGCATCCTCCTCAGATGCATAAAAGATGATGACAAGAGGAGAATCCTAGGCGAATTTCATTCAGGACTATTTGGAGGACACTTTGCTCGAAGGGCGATGACGCTAAAAATAATCAAGGTGGGTTATTGTTGGCCCACCCTCTTTGCCGATGCCTTCTCCGTTTGTCGAAGGTGCGAGCAATGCCAGAGATTCGCCGACCAAAGCAAAAATGCTTCGATGCCACTCCGACCGATACAAGTGGAGGCCCCCTTTCAGCAATGGGGATTGGATTTCGTAGGAGCCATATCGCCAAACTCCTTCGATGGGCACAAATTCATTCTGACTGTGATGGATTACTTCACCAGGTGGGCCGCGGCAGTTCCCACAAAACATACCGATCAAGATACTGTGGTCACCTTCCTGGAAGGATTGATTACCCGCTTCAACATTCTCGAAGCAATTATTACAGATAATGGTCCTGGTTTCACAGGCACAAATATCAATGAGTTCCTATATAAGTATGGGATATATCACAAGCTGTCTTCCAACTATTACCCCCAGGGCAATGGATTGGCAGAATCCACCAACAAAACCCTGTTGAGGATTCTAAGAAAGCTGATTGATCAAAACAAAAGAACCTGGCACCTCCTTTTGGATCGAGCCTTGTGGGCCGATCGGGTTTCTATCAAAAGGTCAATCAAGACTTCGTCGTACGCTCTGGTATATGGCAAGGAGGGCATCCTGCCCACTCACATCAAAATCCCTATATTGCAGCTGCTAGAAGAAGATGAAGCCAACCCGATGGAGGAACGCCTGGTCCAGCTACTACAACTAGAAGAGGAACGTGAAAAGGCCTACTAGAACTTCGCATGACATGCTGAGGTCACACGAGAATGGTTCAAAAGGAAATCATTCGATCGTGCATTCAAAGCAGGAGACCTGGTATGGAGGTGGGATTCATGGAAGGCCAAGCCTGGGAATCATGACAAAATGGATGCATTCTGGGACGGACCGTTTGAAGTAGTAAAAGTGAATTCGGCCAATTCCTTCATCCTCAAGGATGCGAATGGCCAATTTTTACCAATCTCAATCAATGGTATTCACTTGAAGGCCTTCAATCACTAAGATATGTACAACCAAAAAAAAAATCTCTTGCATGTATTTTGTATATAGGATTTCAATGCTTTGTATATACTCTATTCAAAATATCGCGAAGAGCAAGTGCCACTTCAACCACAAAAGCTAGATTCCTGGCTTCGACTTCACAAAGCATGATCGGAATCACCTTCGGGGGGTTTCGGTCTGAAGTAGCCGACGAAAGGAAGTTCACCGCAAAGCAGTTCATCCTCGTAGAACCGAACCACATGCGAATCAAAGACATGGAAAATGCTTCGCTAAAGCAATGTGCCGAAGGCGTTGTCGAAGTAGTTCTTGGTGAGGCCCTCCTCGATGAAATGGATTTCGGTCGACGGTGTTCATAATCCAAAGTGACAATGTGGCGAAGGAGAACTTCGGGCCCGAAATGAAGAAAATCAGCCCGAAGAAGCACTTCGTGGTGAAGTATTTTCTTCGCCAACCCTACATCACCAAACCGCACATGCGAGGCGGACATGTTTAGGATGTACCTCGAGGAACGTGCCTATAGCAACCTCAAAAGGGGGCCGAAGTAGATGAAATCAATGCAAAAGAAACGACACTCCTCCCAAGACAGTTTGTTAACCGAAATGCCATGCCAGGGTTCTAGGTGGCAGCAATCCGCGCTCTCGATACAAAATTAGACTGCCGAATTGCATGGCCCCGCGTACGACATTTCCATATGGCCAATCAGATGCCACAGCGATACTTTCGGGCCAGGCCCGCAAAGTAATTACAGTGGTTGCCATAAATTCCGGAGGTTGCCCTCCGAAGTTATAAAATGTAGATGCCCGTTAAGAGCAAACCATTTGCAAGTGTGAGGGTCGAGCCTGCATTCTGTCACCTCGAAGAGCTTATGCGTCAAGAACTCCGTTGTTCGTCGTGATTACCCAGTCCTTTATTTTGCAGTGCTGAACTCTTCTACACTACAAGTTATTCTGCTGCAATCGTTCACAATGGGAAGTGAACGACGGAGGAACCCCACACGGAAGGGAAAGGAACCAGAAGCGACAACTCCAGAGAAGGCGAGAGCCGTAAAAGAAAAGAAACAGACACCCAGAAGGGTCAATCCTCCCCCACGCATAGGAAAACATGTGATGGAAGGAAGGGAAGAGTCCGACGATGAGCCCAGTATAGAACCACCTGTCGATAAGTGGGCAAAAATCAGAGACCCAGAGCTCTCAAAAACTGTGGTCGAGCTCCGATACACCATCGATTTCATGAAGAGCAAGCTCTTAGCGAAGAACAAGAGGGCCGCGGCATATTATTCCCACATATACTGGTATCTTGTCCTTCCTACACATCACTGCCCTGAGCTCATATACGCCATTGCTCAGAACTATCAACCGCAAACCAGGCAGGTGTTGGACGCCTCGGGTAAAAAATTGTTTTCCATTCTAAAGGAGGATGTGCAAGCAGCGTTCGCATCGCAGCAAAAGCCACCAAAATGCTATACCATTCGCTGTGTCAGCCTGAGCGAACAAACGGATAAGTTTGCTGCTAATCCCTTCATTTGAGGTTTTTGCGCAAAAATCTCAAGAGCAGACTCCCTTTCGGCAAGCGACCCCAGATGCCCCTGCCCCTGGAGGCCTTTAAGAACACAGACATATTCTCTATCATTGCATCGGTAGGGAGCTTGTCAAGCGATACTTTGGTATGCCCATGGCAGGTGTCGCTAGCTGAATGCATTTGTAGAGGAGATTTCTATGCCCCCGACGCTTCGCAGTCGAACACCAACCCAATTTTCTTCGATTGGGTAGAATGGGTGGCCCGAAATCTGCATATGCGGTTGTCATCCATAAAGGATGCTAGCAAGGAGCCGTACTTCTAGCCCTGTTCCTTCTTGGTTTGGCTCTTCTTATTTCATGTACATAAAGCCCTCCCCATTTGTGATGTTTCACCAGTTGACAAGGATGGAATCCCTTTGCCTGTATATCAATGGAACCAACTCTTGTTGAGGTCGGAGTCCTATTACCCTTTCAATCAACAGTTTTTGGGACCTGCAATGTACATTCTGACAGGGTCTAGCCCTCGGGTGCCTCTCGGCCTTAGAAATAAAGTGGTACTGGAGAGAAAAGGGGATGTGTTTCAATTGACGCAAGGGCTTGTGATCCGCCTTTTCGGCTTCACAGGGAAGCCCTTCTTGCTACCTTTTTTCCCTTTAGAATACCAATTTGCCCTGGAAGTTGCTCGAAAAAGTGACGCGACCGACGAAACTTATGGTCATGGGCAAAAGTGGGCACACACCTACGATTTCCCTTTCAAGATGGGGGTAATCGAAGTTTTTGCCTTGAAGTAGAACATATACCTGGAGGAGAAACTCGCTGATTTTGGTCTACTCCAAATACCACAGAGGTGGCTCTACGACCTGTTGGGGGTGATGAGAGATCATTTGAAAAGCAAAAACTTCCATGTTTGTCCTCGCACCGAAGTTCTGGAGCAGAGAAATAACCCCAATGGTACGGACCTGGAGTGGCACTTAGAGGAGATGAAGACGTTGCCTCCTTGGCATGACTTTTATCCTATGGAGGTCGAGTTCGACCTAGACCAGTACCCATTCCCAACTCCCGACTCCACTTTCTGGAGAAAAGCAAAGGATGATTTAAAAGAGGATTTGAAGGACTGGGACGAGGAGCAGTTAAGAGAATGGTGGATTATGAGAGTCCATCGCCGAAAGATGAATTCTTACGAGATTCTAACAATGGACAGGGAATTCGTAATTGTGTATCAGACCAATATTGGGTCTTGGAAACCCTTGTCCTTCGCCGATTTTGTTCCACCGGCCACTCCAAGTTCAGATGAAGGCCCCAGGAAGACTGATAATGTCCCCAAGGAAAGAATAGTCAGGGCCACACCAAAAGCTTTATTACAAAGCCCATCTGGAGATCTGGAGACAACGATAGAGGAATCAGAGCAACCCCTCAAGAGGAGGAAAAGAAAGGAGCGGGAACCTACACAGGCGCCCCCGAACTTCCCAAAGCGATCGCGTACAGGCGCTCCGAGCGCTCCTATCGAAAGATCAGTATTGGGCTCGACCGAAGCAAACAACGAAGGAACTCCACCAAGTGTCAAAGCAATCCCAAACGTAGATGTCATTGATGTGGAGGGACTCATGGAAGTCATGGAAGCCGAGAGTATCGAAGCCCAGAAGGAGCAAATGCCAATCACCCAAGAGTTCGCCATGGCCGCTCTGCCAGGAGGGTAGGCAGGTACGTTTTCTTCATCCTACGCTCTGGTTGCTCATAAGTCCACCCCGACCCTGGCTGAAAGCTCTAACCTGTATACCCTACCTTCGCAAGGTCAGTCACCTCCTTACGCCATGCCCCTAACCACTCCCCTTGAGTCTTTCGGCCAGGACAAACCCGTCCAAGTTACTTTTCCTAACCACACCGCCAATCCTCCAATCGTCGACCAGGGTGAAGCTAATAGTCCAGTGCTGAACCCTGAGGCCCATTCCTCTATTGTACATAATGTGCTCCCACTCGCCGAAGCCCTCGTCACCCCTATTGCTGAACCTTCAGGTGAGGCTATCCCTTTCAACTCCCTATATTTGTTCAACCCCTCGGCTTTAGACCCAACCGCATTCGACTCCGAGCTATCCTCAATACAGGAGTCCCCCTTGGCTAAAAAACTCCTCCAAGCCCGACAGAACACAGAAATAATGTTGAAAGAGGCAAGGAAGAAGAGAGGGCGTTCGCTCGCTCAAGTTGAGAAATGTGTCGTCTTCGACTTCGAGGTGGGAAAGGTGCATAAAGTAAAGAAGATACCCAAAGTACAGAAGCCCCTGGATGAAATGACTCCAGTGGACTATGAATATCAAGATAAAGAAAAGGACCTGGAGCATCTGAACGTGGACAAGGAATTTGCCTTTATGCACATTAGAATCGAGACCTTCAAGGCGCATGCCAACATCGCCAACAAGCACAGGTTCGAAGCCGAGAGTGCTAACATCAAGCTGGAGGAGGAGCTAGCAAGGACTTGCTCCAAATTGGCAGAGGCCGAGGGGCAGTGCAAACTGATACAAAAAGAAGCACACGCCCTAAAGCTGCAGATAGCACAGCTAGAATGCACAGCTGAGAATCAGGCACAAAGGCAGATCGAAAACGATTTGAGGGTCAAGGAGCTTGAAAGTAGGATCTTGCAAGCTCAGATCCAGCTGCACGAGAAGGAGGGCCTAGGGCTATTTGATAGGAGGAAAATCAAAGATATTCGCTCATGTCTGCTCAAGAATTTTAGGTCTCGGCCTGTCAGTGCCCTTTCAATTTTAGTTTACATCGTAGAAGCCCAGAGTGCTATCGCAGAAGGAGGACCAATCATCGAAGAAGTCATTCAGAATGTCAGATCCCGACTCAAGCTGGCCCTGAAGGTCCAAGATGTAGGGTATCAAGATTTCAAGTTCGTAGCAATGAGTCGGACAACAAGGGATTGGTCAACGGCCCAAGACACAGTTCGCGCCTTTTTCTCCATAGCCAAGAAGGCTCAAAAGGCAAAAATCCTACTGGACGCATTTGAAAGCGAGAGGTGCACGTCAATGGGCTACTTCGAGGACCTCGTCGCCTTAGGCTTCTCGAGCTTCACAAATGATGATGGAAAGCCCTTAGCCAAGGAAGAAATCATGCCGAAGTGGCAGTAGTTTGAAGACAATGTCTCGAAGATAGATGAGTGGGTCGAAACTATAACAGAGAAGTAGGTTGCTCATACTGAAATACTATAGAATCATCGCTTCCCTAAACGATCTGTATACCAGGTCCTAGCATGCAAAAATCGGGCAGATCAATAGGTTTCACGCCTTGGTCAAATCTCTGGGAGATCAGGAGCTGTTCACGAAAAGGGTCTGGTCTCAGATTCGTCGAACCCTAAGAAACATCCGCGTCCGCCTGGCCCCATTGCCAACGGTCGAAGACATAGCAGAAGCAATGGCGACAGGAGAGGAAGAAGCAGAAGCAGGAGAAGAGGAATAAGGACAAGCTATTGAAGCATCCCCAAAAAAGGAACAAGGAGAAGGGTCTGGAGGTGACTCTGGCCCAATGGATGAAAGCTGAGGGTTCTACCACCGAGAAAAGCTCATTGCCCCGCAAGCCACCAAGAATGTTGACAATATTGTCACATTCCACCAAGGGGCAGAAAAATTGAAACTTTGTACAATATTTGTTTTCTTGAAAGTTTTCTTTTATAAGTTATAGCAATTTTGGTTTTCCCTATCGCCCCCTGGTGGACAAAATGAAAAGAAAAAGAACTTCGGGCCCGAAGCGCTCCAAATCATCACTTCGGGCGAGAAGTTTGCCGAAAATACAAAGATAACGCTTCGCACCCGAAACATTTTTGACAGCCGCTTCGGGCGAAAGTTTTGCGAAGCGACATTCAAACAACTTCGCCGAGGAAGAAAAGATAGGCCGAATCAGCTAAGGCAAGGAAATTACTTCGGACCCGAAGTATTTCTAAAATCCACTTCGGCCAGTTTTCACCTGAAGCAGTAGAGGTCAAGAAAATGTTTCGATCGAAAATCCCCCGAACCGCCTTTTCAAAAGAAGATCGGCCCGAAGTGTTCATCTCAACCCATCAGCGAAGCAGTTTTGTCAGCAAAGCAGCGAAGGATAGAGGAGGATCGACTTCGGCACTCCACGCCCCTGAAGTAGTTTTACGAAGAGAAAATTAGTGAGGCGCTTCCAGGAACGCTTCCCAAGTTGGGTATTTTCTCGAGGCAGTCAAAAGGCCTCATAAATGCATATTTTCTTGCCCGATAAGCCCGTTGCTCATTTTTGGCAATTGGATGCGAAGTATCAGTCCGAGAAGGAGAGCCCGACAAGCATGGCCGCCACTCGAGCACCGCACCTACAATCCGAGGACACCTAGGTGGCTCATTTAATGCATCTTTCCCCTGTTGACTCGATCACCATTACCAGTTTCGGTAACCGATTTGAAAAATCATCCGCAGCAGCAGCGAGGAGCCGATTTCTCAGGGCCCGAGGGCGTACTCCGTCGTTTTGTAATAATGATTCAAAGGGCCGGGTCCTCTATAAAAACCTAGGATTTGCAATGTAAAAGGGGGGGAAATTTCTGCTAGAAAGCTGCTGTAACTTGATGTCCTACATCTAATACTAAAAATTTTTGTACTCCATTTCTCTCTTTTATGCTGCCTTCTGTGCTTAATTCTTTTGTCTGTTTGCACTCGTATACTGAGACTCTGAATCCTAAATCTGATGTGCAATTGGGGACTATACCCTAAAATTTGCCCTGAAGGATACATAGGAGAGGAAAAACATCTCTGTTACTTTCTTTTATGCTGCCTGGTGGATCGAGGTTTCTATTATTCCATCTTCTTAATCGCTGTTACTCTGAACCTTGAATTCCAGCGAGAGAGAGAGAACCTTGTGAACCCGTCTAGAGGATACATAGGGGGGTCGGCACTACGTTTCTTTCATCTATTCTTGGTGTTCTTTGCTGCTATTCGAGTTAGATCGTGCTTCTTGTTCTTCCCCACCTTGAATCATCAATCTCTAACCCTTACCCCTTTTTTATTTATTTCTCTAACCTGAACTCCTTTATCTCTTTCCTGCACTCTTATCTCAAACCCCAAAAGTATATTAGTATAGGAGCCGGACTTTCTTTGGAGATTGGCACGAGGGGCATCTCTTCCTCTCAGCCTTTCAATGTTGGTCGCAGGTCTAGGGCGCGCAAACCCATCGAAAGTCCTTTCTTGTGCGGATTTGATGACCAACAAGTACCCAGAACAATATTTTTAGATATGATATAAGGTCCTATCCAATTAGCCATAAATTTGTCTCGCATATCAGGTGGTAAATTAGAGTTATGTTGGTTTTCTTTCAACACAAGATCCCCAACTTCAAATTCTCTTTGATGGACTTTTTTATTATAAGCTCGTTTTAATCACTCCTGATAAACGTGGAGATGCTCCAAGTCATTCACGTGATGTTCATAAAGCAACATCAATTGATCTAGTCGAGATTTTCGTGTGGTGTCGTCATTAATGAACTCTTTTAATGCGACGTGCAGTGTTGGAATTTCCAACACTAGGGGCATAATGACCTCATTACCATATACTAGTGAAAATGGTGTTGCCCCAGTGGGCATCTGAATGCTACTCCTGTAAGCCTATAATGCAAGGTACAGTTGGATATGCCAATATTTATGGTTTTCATGGACTATATTTTTCAAGATAACCACCACTGTCTTGTTTGAGGCCTCAGCTTACCCGTTTGCCTGCAGATAATATGGAGTCATAAAATTATGTTTGATTCTATACTTAGACGTAAAATCTCTCATAGTTTTTTTCTTAAATTATGTTCTATTATCTGAAATTATCTTTGATGGAATCCCAAAATGACATATGATATGCTCGAGTATAAACTCTACTATGCAAGCTCCAGTCATCGTTGTTAAAGGTATTGCTTCCACCCATTTGGTAAAGTACTCAGCAGCCATAATAATAAAAGTATGTTGACCTGATGATAGAGGAGAGATATTACCAATAAGATCTAATTCCCACTGAGAAAATGGCCAAGACGCTTGGATGGGTTGTAATGATGGAAAGTGCGTAAGATTAGCATGATGCTGACATTTTATGCATATCTTGACATACACATTGTAATCCTTCTCCATAGTGGGCCAATAGGAACCCATTCAAAGGATGTGCTTGATGATGGCCATGCCACTGAAATGGCCATCGCACGTATCGTCATGAGCTTGTGAAATCACCCAAGATGCCTCTTGGGGCTCTATACAATGAAGGAGACTCCATCGTAGCCTTGTTGGTACAAAATATATCCTAGAAAGACATATTTAGTCATTTTTTGCTTGAATGTGCATTTTGTGGCACGCGACAATCCCTCTGGGATCAAACCAAGTTTTAAGAAGTCTTGGATTTGTGACATCCAGCTCTGGTAAGCCTCAGATTTGACTTCCAAGATGGCTTGCTCCACCTAAATATCTACATGTGTAAATGCAGACTAGGAAAAAACCTTGTGGTGAATGGTAGTACCACTTCCCATCGGACTCTTAGAGGTTAATAACCCCTATGGTACCTTCTTTAGAAATTCTTCAGCTCTATAGAACCATTCAGTTATTGGCTCCATGCTAATCATGTTGATTGACTCTTTATTATCAAAGGCTTCATGCTCCGCTGTAGGATGCGAGAGCGTTTTAACATAGATGGTAGTAAAATCGATAGATGGATTCTGAGGGATTAAGAATTCCAAAGATGCCATGGTGTTTGTGAACCTATTTGATGAATGAGGGATTTGCCTATATGTCATACCATTCCAATTTATCCAAATATGTAACAACAATATCTTTATAAGCTTTTAACATGGGACATCGGCATTGAAAGAGCCCCTTAACTTGGTTGACTATGAGCAAGGAGTCGACAAAGATGTTTAATCTTTTAATGTTCATGGTGATGGATATATGGAGGCCCAATAGTAGGGATTCGTATTCAACATTATTTTTGGTGCAAGGAAAATCTAATTTCAATGACAAGGGTATTGGAGCTCCTTGCGGTGTGACAAACACTATTCCTGCACCACCCCCTTGCTCGTATTTTGAACCATCGAATAACAAGGTCATATTAGCATTATTTTTTGGTTCTTTAGGTTCGGGAGCTTCAAATACAATGAATACCACATCATCCAAAAGATCAATGGTAAGAGGCATATTGTTTGACATCGATGCCTTAGCCAGCTGATCAGCTATGACTTGTACCTTAATGGAATTTTGGATTATGAATTCTAGATCGAATTCTGTCAGTAGCATGATCCACTTTGCAGTACATGTGTTGTGATATTTCTTGCTCATCATATACTGCAAAGGATTTTGTTTGGATATAACATATGTCATATGACTCAACATATAGTGTCGCAATTTCCTTCTAGCGAACACTACTGCTAAACACAACTTTTATACATATGCATATCCAAACTCATAGCTCACCAAGGTTCGACTAGTATAATATATGGCTTGATATTTGCATTGCACATTCTTTTGGGCTAACATGGTCCCTAATTCAAATTTGGTTGTCGATATATATAGTAGAAATGGCACATCTAGCCTTGGTGGAGCTAATACTGGAGGTGTCACCAGGTATTGCTTGATTTCAACAAAGGATGCTCAATAGTCATCGTCCCAATTGAATGGGACCCCCTTGTGTAGCAGTCGATTCATGGGTCAATATTTATCTAATAATTGAGAGATAAATTACTTTATGGATGCTACTTTTCCTTGAAGGATTTTTAACTCTTTGATGGTTGAGGGAGGACACATCTCTAGAATAGCCTTGACCTTTGCCAGGTCAACTTCGATACCTTGCTTTGAAACGATGAACCCTAAGAGCTTTCCTGAAGTTATGCCAAACATGCACTTCTTAGGGTTCAACTTGACATTATGCTCTATCAGGCGATCGAAGACCTTCCTTAAGACCTCTACATGCTCAGAATACAGTAATGACTTTGCCAACAAGTCATCAATATAATCTTTTAATATTTTATGCATATAATCATGAAAGATATATGTCATGGCACACTGATATGTGGCACCAATATTTTTAAGGCCAAATGGCATAACTTTATAGCAGAATATCCCCCATGGTGTTATAAACATGGTTTTATGCTGGTATTCGGGCTTAATCCGAATTTTATTATATCCAAAAAAACTGTCCATCAGGGAGAGCATCTCATGACCTACATTTGTGTCTATAAGAGCATAGATATTCGACAACAAAAATGAATCCTTTGGTGTTGCCCTATTCAGGTCTCTAAAATTCGTACAAATACAGATCCTTCCATCAAGTTTTTCTACAAGCACCATATTGGATACCCATTTCAGATAGTCGATGGAGATTACAAACTCTACGTCCAACAGATTTTGCAATTCATCCTTCACCATTAAGGCTACTGTTGGATGCATTTTTCTAAGCTTCTTCTTTACTGGATTCTTTGATAGATCTAGTGAAAGGTTATGAGTAACCAATTTCGGATCTAGACCTGGCATATCTTTGTAAGTCCAAGCAAAAATATTAGGTCTCTCTTTCAATAGAGGAATGAGGGTGGCACGCTCATCTAGAGTGAGACTCTCTCCAAATTTAACCTTCCTTGGATTGGTAGGATCATTACTGATATCCACATTGAAGGTTTCCTCTACTGACATGTGTGATCCTTCCTCAAGCTGATGAGGCATAGGGATCAAATGGATATCATCGATTGGGTTTATAGGTTCCACATAGGAAGCATCCTCAACATGATAAACATCATAAGCATAGCATGGCACAAAATGAAATGATTGCAGCATTTCTTCATTAGGGAAGAAATCTTCAGGCTCAACAGGAAAGTCAGTGCGGTCCCAATCGATAGCATATACATTTAAATGCAATGGTTTGGATGGATCGGCTGGATTATGGAGTGGAGTGGTCAAATCAATGGAGACCATATTGATGGAATGGAATTGATCTCCAGGACCACGAGGACAAATATCTACATTATCGATGTATCTCCCATACCCGAGATCTGGATTCATCAGCACGGGCACAAATGCGTCCTCCCTATGTGGGCTATGGATGATTGGGTCTTCTCTATGCACTAATTTCAATATTGGATCATTTGGCTCAACAAGCTCTATGTACATAGGCAGATCGGGAAACACCATGTGATAGATCACATCAAAGTTTTGTGTTCTTCCACTAATATGAGGATTGAGATTGATCTCTTTGTGCATGTCCTCAGCCGTATACGATGCATTACGATAGTGTAAGTAGGGAGTTCCAAGGTAGGATCTCTCTATCTCGTCTTCTTTATTGCTATCGTAATACAAGCCTTCATTTTCCCCCACTGGAATAGGATGTTCTGGTAAATATAGCCCTATATAGGCTGTCTCCTTATCACTATCATTGTTATCCGATAAAATTAGGTACAAGTATCGTAATTATGATACTGCCTCATAAACTAGCTTAGCCTCATCCCCCGACTAATCGTCGAGTGAGGACTCACTGTCCACCAAGATATTATCGTGATATGACTCGGGTGGTGCTATGGTGGTGTAAGACACCATCCAGTTATCCCTCTGGAACGTAGAAGGATTAGGTTGATATGGGTTGAAATCCACATCGTCCCCCAGACTAAGGTATAGGTGATCTAAAGATATGGTAAGAAAATCATCCTATCCTCGTATTTGCAACCCTAGCCTGAACCTATCAGTTATTAACTGATAATGTGGTTCAAGCAAAGTCCTACGTACTTGCTCAAAAATACCAAGGGCATACCCATGCCAATGATATAATTCAAAAATACACATGGAATATTCAGGGTTGGATAGGTAAAGAACATTCACTATGAACTGTTCGCCATCACATTCATCCATTGGCATTTTAGTAGGAATCTGATCCAGCCTAGTGTAGATTAAGTTCATTTGATTGGGTGGTTCTCCCAATGGTACTATTGATCCAACCAGAAAATTATGAGCATGCGGTCGGTCCATCTCTTGTGCGATCTCTAGAATGGGTTCAAAGGTGACATTCTGCACAATATATTCACCTAACCCTGTGTTGGCCAGATGAACAGTCACCTGCGATGTGGATGACCATGATGATGATGCAGGCAAGGTAAGCTGAGGTACCTCCTCAGCTTTTTCCTAGGCTTCTTCCACTTCCATGGGAGTGGGAGCCTCATTGGCGACTGGTTCGGGCACCTGCTTCTTTTTATTTTTGCCCATTTTTACCTTTAGCTTCTTTTCATCCCGAAGCATTTTTGATGTAGTCGATTTCAAAGAAGTTGTAGTGTGCTCGAATCTGTGTGATATAGATGTCGACGATTGAGCACATGCTTTTTTTTCACCTCCTGGATTCTTAACTAGCAACGTAGGCCGAATTTCCAAGTGCATTGATGGGAGTATGAAACCCCCTGGCAAATCGGCTAGGTTAACGAATTTTAAGGGCTCTTCGTTTGACGACACCACGTGAACCCATCCCTCATGAATGTATTTTACACATTGATGTAGTATAGAGGGAATGCAATGCATTTCTCGAATCCAAGGCCTTCCAAGATGGATGTTATATTGCATGGTGCATTCGATCACGTGACACATCACGCAGATGGTCTTTAGGCCTACCTGAATAGGTAGGATGATTGTGCCAACCGTCAAATATAGTACGCCATTAAACGCTCTCAATGTGAATACAGTGGGTACAATATGTGACTTGGGCGATGATGAGTGTCGTTGAGTCTCATCATTTAATCTCAATGATTTATCAATCCGGGGTGGTGTCCAAGGCTGTCTACGATAGAAGGCTAGGGCAGAGTACAATTCAGGCATTCAGATTTCAAGCATTTATTGGTGAAGCAGATTTTGGTTTAGCCTTTTGGTGTCACACTAAACCTAGTCTAAAGAATGGAAACTAAAATAAATTACAGGAATTGAAAACTAAATCTAAATTGCAGAATTTAACAATTAACTACAATTGCATGAATTGAAATTGCTAAATTGAAATCTAATCTACTTTTGCAGAATTGAAATGACATAATTGAAATTGCTAAATTGAAATGTTGCTAAAATGAAATCCTAAATTACACTTGCAAAATTGAAACCTATTTTACTCTTGCAGAATGGAAGTGATGCTTGGAAATGAAACACCTGTCAATGCCCTGCCACAAAAGGTCGTCAAGCTTCTACTACAAGAATTGACAACAAAATGAAATATGCTGAAAATGGAAAGTTGCTAAAATAGAAAGCAGGGAAAACATGGAAAGCAAAGGAAAAATGCTTAATATAATTTATCAGCTGACATACACACAAATGTTGTACACAAACATAATAGAAACACATAAATCACTTAATACAAAATAAAAACAAGAAAATGAAATCTGGCAAGCAATCTATTAATTCTATTGCAACAAAATTATAGATTAAAACCTGCCATAAAATCCCTCCTTCTAGATCTGAAAGTGGGCCCATACTTCCTGATCTAGAAGGAGGTGAAAAGCACTCCTTAACTAATTAACACTCAGAACAAAAAATGATAAAATAGCTGCACTTTTATTGATGACAGAACATGCTGAAAATTGTTACAGAAAATTGTTGTACAGTCCTAATTGCTGCTATTGAAAACTCTACTCTATTCTAATTCCTAACTGGCTCAACCAAGGAGGGAGCTATGTTATTTATATAAATATTTACAACATATCCCATGCTCAAATCAGCCTATGTGCTGCTTTACAGTGATTTGCCAATAATTTTGGATCTAAAATAAATGCAAATCTGGACAGTTTGTGTTGCAGTAGTAGTCATTGGCCCTTAGAAAGCATCTTCAATGGTGGGAGTACGTGAGAGGAGTCTAGAAATATCTCACACATCTTTCTCCACTTCAGAATATGTCATTTCTATCTTGCAAACAACTTTCTATTATGCTGCAGTTTTTTTGGGTTTATCCTAGAAGAGAATCAAAATTGATCTTTTCCATGAATGGTGGCTTTGGACGGACAAAGTCAGATGGGAGATATTTTCCTTTAATATTTTCAACCTTCTTTCCCTTTTTCCATCATCAAAAATAGTCAAAAAGTCAAAAAGCACTTTTCTGTTCTCATTCCGAAGATAAGTGGCTCATTCCGAAGAGACTGTATTTCTCATTCCGAAGATGTCTTGTTCATTTCGAAGATCTTCGGAATGAACAACTGTGTGCTCTTCAAATGATTTTAGCTGCATTTCTCAAGTGGATTAGCCCTCAGGATCAGATTGCAATAGCCTTCATTCCTCTCCATGTGTGAATTCCATGCCTTGCCATTCATTGGTAGCTTGCTGGAATTTACATGGTAAATTACTGCATTTTCCAGCTTCTGTTGCACAATTGTAAACTATTGGAATTTCTTACAAATTCAAACAAATTAGAACATGGAAAAATTATTCAAATATCAACATGAAGGAGTACATCAAGTTGCTACTGAATTTATACACTTCATTCACCAAGTAACCATGCTGAAATAGTGCTACAAGTCTTGCACAATTGCCCTCGCTCTCTGTTATACCATGTTGTTGCCTATTTAGACCATGTGGGAATGCTTCTAAATAGGTCAGATGTCTTCTGTAGTCCTTCTGAACTCATTCCATCCATATCCTCATGCTTTGCTTGACAACTTCAAGGTGTTCCTATAAAGTAACAACTTGCTGATTTTTATATGGCTGTTTTTTCAGATTTTCAGATTTATGACAAGTCCTAAACTTTTGGCTTCAATGTGGATTTGAAACAAGTTGAAGGGCAGGAAAACATTCAAAAACCATTGAGAAGTTAATGGATATCAGCATACCACATTTGGTTAATTGAAATGCATGTTCTTACTTGCTACTTAATCAAGCAAAATCAGTCACAAAATGCTGAAAATAGTCAAAAATAGAGATATAGTATTCCTAACATAAAATCATGTAAACACTTAACAAATAGTATATTTTAGTCAACTATTTGGCAATTAACTTATCATATGGTAGTCAAACATTGTGCAATAATGAGGCACTTTTGGGCCTCATCATCCCCCCCAACTTGAACTGATGCATGCCCTCATGCATCTTAGTAGGCCATAGTAATATGCAGGTTTTATTCTTGTGAACAACATCCTTTGCTACATGCTAACCGAGAAATTCCTCCTTGCTGCACTATATCAAGTATTTTGCAATTAAGCACATGTATGACTCTTTTTCTATCTTTCTACAAGTTTTAGTGTTGCAAGGTACCTCTTAAAGGCTTGATATCATGTGATTCATCTTGCAATAGTCTTATTGTGGAACCATATTTGGCAGATGCACTACTACTAATGGAATTTTCTGTTCTTAACAATATTTCAGCTTGAATGCTTATTTCTGTTATTTGCACCTTTTGAACAAAATTGATAAAAATTTTGGATTTGAAATGCTTGAGGGATGTACTTACTTGTGGTAGAGCCTTATAAACCTCAATATTTGATGTACCCTACTCTTTTTGCTATTCTATAGCATTTTCAACAATTCTAGTATAGTTTCTGCTCATTCCGAAGATATCCTGCTCATTTCGAAGAGACTGTATTTCTCATTTCGAAGATGTCTGCTCATTCCGAAGAGACTGTATTTCTCATTCCGAAGATGTCTGCTCATTTCGAAGAGACTGTATTTCTCATTTCGAAGATGTTTGCTCATTTCGAAGAGACTGTATTTCTCATTCCGAAGATGTCTGCTCATTCCGAAGAGACTGTATTTCTCATTCCAAAGATGTCTGTTCATTTCGAAGATCTTCAAAAAAAATGCAGAAATGACCTCCTATGCAAAATTTAGCTACAGATTCTATTGTGGGTCCATCTCTAGAGTGTATAAGCCTTCCATAACATCAAAAATCCCTTCTTCATCCTTTTGTTTAGATGTTATTCTTTGTTTTGTATGTTGATATTTTATTCCGAGGAGTACTAAAATAGAACCTTTGAGTGCATTTTGTTGATTATCCTCCTTCAATTTATCGGACAATTGTGAGATATAAACTTGCAGTTCTCCTTCTAAAATTTGCCCTACAAATTGAAATAGAATTGCTGCCATGTCTCGTCCCAAAATCAGGTTTTTGCATAGTTTTGGAATTTCCATGCAATTAAGGGCATAAGGGGGTGTTTCTTGACATCTTGAACATGTTCCTTTTTTCAACTTGTCACTATTGTATGAATAGTTTATGCCAAATACCGACTATCATACACTAAATGCTAAATGTTTACTATGAATTAAATGCAAGAAACACATACCTTACTCTCCTGAAAATTGGTCATGCACCTTACAAGCTGCTTTTGATGATTGTTAGCAGGCTATCTGAAAACATAAACAAACATAACACATGTGCAATGTGAGATTTGTACAATGGTGGAACAATGATGGGTAGATCAACAAGGCAATGCATGCCAAAAAATCGGTTTTCATGCAAGCCAACTCAGTAGCGCCTCCAAGAAGGTTTTCACTACTGAATTATTCATTTATATATATATATATATATATATATATTTTTTTTTTTATTTTTTTTTTCATCTTTTTTTTTCATTTTTTTCATCAGAAGAGGCTGCCATTTCTGGTTTTCAACCAACTTCTGTCCTCTTTTTTTTTTTCAAGTGCTTCAATGAGAGAGAACATCTCTCACTCTTATTTGGATAAGACCAATCCTTATTCTGCAAAAACATGTCAATTGTTGTATGAAAACACCATCTCTTTCTGTTGAAACCTGCAACATTGATGCAACCTTCCTTTCTAAATGAGCAGTAAGAATCTTCTTACATCATAATTGCCTCCTTATTGCTGGAAATGAAGTATTGGCTCCATTGTTCCTCTTTCTTGCTGAAATTGATGCTTGTCCTCATGTATCCCCATTTTGTGGGACATGCCTTTGCTGCAAATTTTTTCCTCTTTTTTTTTTTCAATTTTTCTTGTCTTGCTTGTACCCAAAAAGGAAGTTCACAAACAAGACTATTCTTCTTTTTGCTTTTCTTGTATTTTTTTTTTCTTTTTGTCAAACTTTTTATCATCACTCTGAATCTGATATTGAAGAGAAATTCTCTTCCATTATGTGTACATCCAATGGAATCTCCTTCAAGAACTCCTCCTTAGTTAATGGTGCATGGTATACCCGAAGGCAATGTCCATTCACCACTAACATCCTCCATGAATTACCAATGGGAGAAAGAAGCACTGCTCCATATCTGAAAACTTCTTCAATCAAGTGTTGTCCATGCCTCCTAGTCTGCAAAATCTTGTCAATCTATTCTTGAAACAATTAAATACCAATTCCCAAAAGATGTTAAGTGCTTACATCAAGATAAAATCTTGATATACCCTTGTAATTCCATGTAAAGGGATTGAAATATTGTTTCAAAATAGCAACAATTTTGCTTTTTGTTTATAAGTCAGCCAACTAATAATGTTCAAGAATTTTCTTGGCTGCACTTCAATTTGTTTCATTCCTAGGAGGACAGAATTTACCCCTTTGTAAAATGGAAGTAAATTTTCTATGTGCAATTTTTCTAGTTTTTCTCCTTTATCCAAGGCTAATTTCTGTGTGTTTGGACTAAAGGTTTTCTGTGTATCTCCATTGATTTTTGTCTCTTCAAGCTCAGGTAAGTTCTTGTTTTAGCACAGTTGGATGTTGTTGCGGTCAATAACATTTCCTGCAGTGTTTTTTTTTATACCAGATTCGACTACATAGACAGGGGTTGCCTATCCTGTATTATTCGGACTGATCACAGGTTGGGCTAAAAAAGAAATATTTTTGGTTTGCACAATAAGACAAGAAGTGTACAACTTTAGCAGATCAACTACTTGTCAGGTAGGATCACCTCTAACGAGATCAACTATTGTCTGTGTAGGCTAAGAATTGCTAGGTTGCGGTTTAGCACGGTAAAATCCTAACAATATTTAAGTAATAATGGAAAACTCTAGGATCACCGTTAAGTTGTAAACTCCTATTTTTATTGTGCAAAAGTTTTTGTGATTTTTTTTAGCTTACATAGACAGGGGTTGCCTGTCCTATATTATTCATATTGGCCACAGGTTGGGCTGAAGGTGGTGGTTGATTTACTTGCCCTGTTTGTTGTTGTTGGGATCTCTCTTTGAGAAGAATTCAGACTAGGCAACAGATTTTGCATCTCTGAGTTATGGAAGCAAATGGCATTCATCAATGATATGTCCCTGTGAACAAATGCTATAGGTAGCTGATATGGCTATTTTTTTCAAGGGATAGTCTTGTATATCTACCATGATGTCTTCCCAACACCTAATACAAATTTGTTTATACTACCCTGATGATATGGATATAAAAATGGCAGTACTAGTAGATGGCTCCTCTAAGAGATATTATGTTTCTTGATAATGAGGATGATGAATTCTTTCAATTTTTATCAAGAATTTCAAACATAAGCAATTTAACCCCTAGGTGTGAAGATCACCTCCCTGTGGTTGCTTGTTTTCTAAATGGACTGAAATGCAATTTACCAAAAACTGTTACTAATACCAATCATTTATCCAGATTTTACTCTGAAGTTCACAATTTAGTATAATTAACAATTATTGGGCTACTTTTACCCTCTAACAACACCGTGTTCCTCGACAACGATGCCAAAATGATGAGTGTCGTTGAGTCTCATCATTTAATCTCAATGATTTATCAATCTGGGGTGGTGTCCAAGGCTGTCTACGATAGAAGGCTAGGGCAGAGTACAATTCAGGCATTCAGATTTCAAGCATTTATTGGTGAAGCAGATTTTGGTTTAGCCTTTTGGTGTCACACTAAACCTAGTCTGAAGAATGGAAACTGAAATAAATTACAGGAATTGAAAACTAAATCTAAATTGTAGAATTTAACAATTAACTACAATTGCATGAATTGAAATTGCTAAATTGAAATCTAATCTACTTTTGCAGAATTGAAATTGCTAAATTGAAATGTTGCTGAAATGAAATCCTAAATTACACTTGCAAAATTGAAACCTATTTTACTCTTGCAGAATGGAAGTGATGCTTGGAAATGAAACACCTATCAATGCCCTACCACAAAAGGTCGTCAAGCTTCTGCTACAGGAATTGACAACAAAATGAAATATGCTGAAAATGGAAAGTTGCTAAAATAGAAAGTAGGGAAAACATGGAAAGCAAAGGAAAAATGCTTAATATAATTTATCAGCTGACATACACACAAATTTTGTACACAAACATAATAGAAACACATAAATCACTTAATACAAAATAAAAACAAGAAAATGAAATCTGGCAAGCAATCTATTAATTCTGTTGTAGCAAAATTATAGATTAAAACCTGCCATAAAATCCCTCCTTCTAGATCTGAAAGTGGGCCCATACTTCCTGATCTAGAAGGAGGTGAAAAGCACTCCTTAACTAATTAACACTCAGAACAAAAAATGATAAAATAGCTGCACTTTTATTGATGACAGAACATGCTTGAAAACTCGTTACAAAAAATTGTTGTACAGTCCTAATTGCTTGCTATTGAAAACTCTACTCTATTCTAATTCCTAACTGGCTCAACCAAGGAGGGAGCTGTGTTATTTATATAAATATTTACAACATATCCCATGCTCAAATCAGCCTATGTGCTGCTTTACAGTGATTTGCCAATAATTCTGGATCTGAAATAAATGCAAATCTGGACAGTTTGTGTTGCAGTAGTAGTCCTTGGCCCTTAGAAAGCATCTTTAGTGGTGGGAGTACATGAGAGGAGTCTAGAAATATCTCACACATCTTTCTCCACTTCAGAATATGCCATTTCTATCTTGCAAACAACTTTCTATTATGTTATAGTTTTTTTGGGTTTATCCTAGAAGAGAATCAAAATTGATCTTTTCCATGAATGGTGGCTTTGGACGGCAAAGTCAGATGGGAGATATTTTCCTTTAATATTTTCAACCTTCTTTCCCTTTTTCCATCATCAAAAATAGTCAAAAAGTCAAAAAGCACTTTTCTGTTCTCATTTCGAAGATAAGTGGCTCATTCCGAAGAGATTGTATTTCTCATTCCGAAGATGTCTTGTTCATTCCGAAGATCTTCGGAATGAACAACTGTGTGCTCTTCAAATTATTTTAGCTGCATTTCTCAAGTGGATTAGCCCTCAGGATCATATTGCAATAGCCTTCATTCCTCTCCATGTGTGAATTCCATGCCTTGCCATTCATTGGTAGCTTGCTGGAATTTACATGGTAAATTACTGCATTTTCCAATTCTACTGCATAGTTGTAAAATATTGGCATTTCTTGCAAATTCAAACAAATTAGAACATGGAAAAATTATTCAAATATCAACATGAAGGAGTACATCAAGTTGCTACTGAATTTATACACTTCATTCACCAAGTAACCATGCTAAAATAGTGCAACAATGTTGCACAATTGCCCTTGCTCTGTTATACCCTGTTGTTGCCTATTTAGACCATGTGGGAATGCTTCTAAATAGGTCAGATGTCTTCTGTAGTCCTTCTGAACTCATTCCATCCATATCCTCATGCTTTGCTTGACAACTTCAAGGTGTTCCTATAAAGTAACAGCTTGCTGATTTTTATATGGCTGT
This sequence comes from Wollemia nobilis, assembly GCA_028583015.1. Lineage (NCBI taxonomy): Eukaryota > Viridiplantae > Streptophyta > Pinopsida > Araucariales > Araucariaceae > Wollemia > Wollemia nobilis. Next base: position 5,615,623 of record JAQPPZ010000989.1, read on the forward strand.
TTTTTCAGATTTTTAGATTTATGACAGTCCTAAACTTTTGGCTTCAATGTGGATTTGAAACAAGTTGAAGGGCAGGAAAACATTTAAAAACCATTGAGAAGTTAATGGATATCAGCATACCACATTTGGTTAATTGAAATGCATGTTCTTACTTGCTACTTAATCAAGCAAAATCAGTCACAAAATGCTGAAAATAGTCAAAAACAGAGATATAGTATTCCTAACATAAAATCATGTAAACACTTAACAAATAGTATATTTTAGTCAACTATTTGGCAATTAACTTATCATATGGTAGTCAAACATTGTGCAATAATGAGGCACTTTTGGGCCTCATCAAGCAGCTTTAAAGGACTTAATTCCTTGGTCGCAATAATATTGATTGATGAAATAGTGTCGATCAAGACCCTCTTGAATGGCATGTGATTAACACACATGATGATATGTAACAGTGGGTCAGCCATATCTACAGGAACTGTCCTAATTTCATGATCGTAGAATTGGATCATAGGTTCTTGGCACTGTTGTACGTGTCCCACAAAATTGGTGAATGCTTGAGCATCCTGGAACTGTACTTCGATGGACCTCATAATGTCCATAAGAGTCTCCTTGTGCTTAGGGGAATGTTGTATCAGCTCATAAATAAACAACTTCATAGGAGTTATCTGCAGGCTTTGAACCAACCTTCTTCTTATGGTCACCACTTTTCTAGTTGGTGGGCTTGGAATATTCTAAACTAGCCACTGATTCGGCGTAGCTTGTATCCTAATAGGAGCACATGGTTTATTTGGCTGCTCATACTTCCCATGTTTAGTAACAACATTAACCATACCTAGGAACCCCTGGGTAGGTGGTTCAATGCGCACTTGGTTGACCTGGCCAATGTGGTTGCACGGTGCCTCATGGTTTGGCAATGAAATTGTATAAATCCCCATGTTTTGGTTGTCAGGCACCAACGGATTATTCAACACTATAAGCTCACCTTTATCGATCATGTTCTGCATAATATGTTTGAAGGACCAACACACTTCGATGTCATGGCCCTTCGCACGATGGAAGATACAAAATAGATCATCTTGATACCCCTTTGGCTTGGGCTTATTAGGATTGACTAGCTTAATCTCAAGTAACCTAATTACCTTAGCCTCACATAATTAATGGAATATTGATGTCAATGATTCCGTCAAAGGCATGAATTGGTGAGGTAGATGTTGTTCCTTATTTTTACCCCTGTAATTATTCGTGCACTGCTCGTATTGCGTAGGAGGAGGTTGGGCCTGATAATTCTGCTTTTGTTACCCCTTATCCTCTCTTTGGAGGTTTAACATCACTTGATTGACATGGGCTTGCTTGCCTTGATATTTTGAGGAGCTCTTCTTGTGCCTCTCCTTCCTATTCTTGAGATTCAAGTTGTCCTATTGCAAGTTGATATCCTCAATTACTTTGGCATATGCCAAAGCTTCCTCGAACGTCTGGTATTGTTGCAGTTACAATAATAATAAGATATGCTTGGCACAACTCTTCGTGAACATCCAGGTTAGTTCTATAGCAGGAATGGAGAATGGCAACTTTACCATTAATCTCCTCCACCTCTTTCTGTATTCTAAGATTGGCTCATCATCGCGTTGATCTAGCACAACCAAATCAGAAAGGTTAGCTTACTTCTTGATGCCAAAAGAAAAGCGTTCAAGAAAGGAATCATCTAATTGCTAAAAACTGGTTATATTGTGCTTCTTCAGCTGATTAAACCACTCCTAGGCTAGGCCTGAGAGGGTTGTGATGAATGTATGCAAAAGCAAGGCATTGTTTCTTGCAATCTGGAAGCATACATCCAAAAATCTTGTGACATGCTCTTGCGAGTCTTCATCATATTTGAATTTATCTAGCATGGGCATGACAAAATTCTTAGGATATGCTAGAGTAGGCACCGAGGAGTCCAAAGGATCGTTATGACTCTTGCTCAATGTCAAATTTTGAAATATTGCTCCTTGCCTCTCGATTGTTTTCACTTTCTCTGCTAAGGCCTTATAGGCCTACGAGGATAGAAATTCCTCCTCCCTAAGCTGACATGGGGGCGGTATTGGAGGCACATTCTTCCTTTATCAAGGTGGAGGACGTTGATCTTCCTCCTCCTCAATGTGGGAGCTTTTAGGATATCCATGATCGGCTCCATTTCCATCTTCTTCCTCATATTGTCTTTGCCTCTAATATTCGAATGGTGGTTGTAATTCTCTTTGTTGGGCACTGACATGAGTGTGATCATCTCCACGCTCGTGATGCACGTCGACTTGTGAAAAAGCCCTCCTATGAATGTGTTCTTTGTGCTCAGCATGAGTGAATAAACCAGCCCTGGCTAGCCTATCCTCTTGTTCTACATGCTCCTTTGGGGTAAGGATGCGGTTCTCATGCATACACTGCTCATATAATCTTTGTATAATGAGCCTCTGCGACTGAAGATTCTCATCTTTGATGCACTACCTATCTACATGGACATCCTCCAATTGATCTTGAATGAGTTGTCATCTCTGCTCAGATACCATTCTATGTGATATATCAATGTGATCAAATGTAAGAGGTATTTGGTATGTGTGTTTCGTGCGAGCAACCTTATGGGTTCTATACCCATCTGGTGGATTCGCTATGCTTTTTCTTTTGTCCATGAAGATGGCATTGGCTTCATGCTAAGTCCTTTGCTATGTGCCACCATGCGCGAATGGTGGATGTGAACCATGAGGGTGCTTGGAAGCCTCCCCATGTTCTTTGGTAGTCCTAATAATTCTCCCGTCATGCTCACTCGGGGCACGAGTTGGTGGGGCTAAAAGCTTATAGCCTAACTACTCGAGGATGCCACCTAAACCATCCAACTGTCTGGATCACCATGGCTCATGCGGTGGCATATCATTGGCTCACACCTTGGATATATCAATAGTGATCTTGTGAGGTTCACTACGCATGAGAGTATGAACAGACCTATGCTCGAAAGTGGGCATGTTTATATTCCCCTAAATGGGTGGATATCGATCTCTTCTATACTCTAAATTTTGAGGTATGGAACCTCCTGTAGACTTAGTACGTAGGGGTACCAACTTGACCCCCTGTATGACATAATCATTGATTGATCTCATGGATGCACGTGCACTATGATCTTGGTAATGGCTTTCGAGTGGAGAAACCTTATGCTGAGAGGCTCCATGCTCTATCCTATGTCTATAAGAGTTTATAGAATCTCCTCTATCATGGGTACACTCAATGGTGTCTCCTTGTGTCGAATTGTATCCTTTGATACTCATCGAATGACTTTCGGGAAGCGCATGTGGGCGTGGGTTTGACATATTTTTTTGTGAATTTGATGGGGCTTGGTCATTGAAATCAAAATTAAGCCTCTATTGACCTTCCCGTGTCTCCACCATAGTGTACCTAGTGTCTAGATTTATCTTTTATTTGCAAATAAGGTATACAATGGTGATTATCTCTTTTACAATTTAAAATGAGCCCTAAACTGTTTGATGTGTTTTTAATTTTTTGTATCAGTATTAGAAATTCTTATCATGTTTAAAATCTTGTTGTATGATAATCTCAGTTTAATTGGCTTTCACTTGTATACTCATAGCTCGACAACTTGGCTATAAACTCCAAGTCGCGTAATCCAACATATAATGTGTAGTAATGAAGCCCACACACGGTCAGGGAGCACAGGTCCTCCCAGATCCTCACTCGGTTTCACCTAGTCAGCATCATACCCTCCAAAGAGGAGTATATGCAAATTTTCCAGGCTACAAAAGGTTCTTGGATCCGGTATTGGTCTAGAACAAAGGTACGTGGGATTTGGACCAACGGATAGAAATCACCTCCATCGTCGTTGAAACCCTACTAGTGGTTGGATGTCACTTCCAACTCACTAGCGTTTAATTGAAATGTGGTGTGTGTGGTTCATTTTAATTGTTGCATGAAAAGAAAATGCATCATACAACAAACATGCTCATTTCCTACGTGATATGCAGTGAAAGAACTTTTCAAATTTAGAAAATGCAAGCTACATACTACATGCTCTTTTCAAAAATGCAAGTTACGATGTAAATGGCCTCTAATTGGGCCTTAGACATGTAAACCAACACACAATTTAATATAGCACGTTGGATTCTAGGGCAGACTGCAATCAGAGGTCCCTATTCCTAGCAGCTCCTAGCTAAAACACAGAAAAAGGAACCCTAAGGACCTACTCCATTTTATGTTCTTTTTATCCTTAATAAATTTAGGTTTCAATTTCTCTATTCTGGAAAAATACAGAGGCAAAATACAGAGATAAAGAGTGTCATAAGGGCCTACCTCAGGTCCTCATCTGATCTAGCTTTGAACTCCTACTATTTTTTGTGTCTACTATAAACCACATCTTTGTTGCATGGTTGCTACTGTAGACCGCATCTTGAATCCGCGGGCCAACAATGAGACCGCAACTGTCAACCGCAGTTTGCACCTGATATCAAAAAACACAAAAAAATTAGAGATCAAATACTAAGAATGCGGATTTCCACCGTGATGGCCTTCTATGACCACCAAAACGGCCTCACACCTATCCTTCCTACTATGTAAACGAAATAAAAGAAACAAAATGGACACATGCAAAATTGACAACAAATGGAAAAAAGAAAAATGAAGCCAATCTCGGTTATAGTTACGTCCCTCTTAGGGATGTCTGTTGTGGTTGATCCACAACACACCCCAAAATTGGGGACCCACCTTTTTGCAGGCTTGCAGAGAAGAATCTCGGTGACCCAGATGCTAAAATTGAAGAAAAGAGGAAAAAAATGCCTAAGTGTTGAAAGTGTCGCGAAATCGTGACATGTCGCGAAATCGCGACTTGTCGCGCCATCGCTGCCGAAAACAGGAAAGTTGTCGCGAAATCGCGACATGTAGCTCCATCGCTGCCGAAGAGGAGAGAAAAGAAAAATTGAAAGTTGTCGCGAAATCGCGACATGTCGCTAGAAAAGAGGAAAAGGTGTCGCGAAATCGCGACATGCCGCTGGCCCGAAGGATGAAAATGGTCGCGATTTCGTGACGTGTTTTGGCAAACTGTACGGATGGAGAAAATGGTCACGATTTCGTGACGTGTTTTGGCAAAGTGGCCCGAAGGAGAAAATGGTCGCGATATCGCGACAGGTTCCGGCAAAACGTACGGAGGGCAAAAGCGGTAGCGATATCGCGACAGTTTGCGGCAAGAAGGTCCGAAGGTGAAAAACGTCGCGATATCGCGACAGAAAGCGGCATGAAGGTCCGAAGGTGAAAAACGTCGTGATATCGCGACAGGCATGAAGGTCCAAAGGAGAAAAGCGAAATCGCGATAGGTTTTGCCAAGGCGTACGGAACAGAAAAATGGTCACGATTTCATGACGTGTTTCGGGGAGGCGTACGGAAAGCAAAAGCGGTAGCGATATCGCGACGGTTTGTTGAAAGAAGGCAAGAGAGTGATAATGGTAGCGATATCGCGACGTAAAGTTGCCAAAGAGGTCCGAAAGAAAATGGTAGCGATTTCGCTACAGCTTTGTGAGAAGGAAGCCCGACGGAGAAATGGTAGCGATCTCGCTACAGCTTGTGGAAAGAAGGCTCAAAAGCAAAAACGGTCGCGATATCGCGACAAGATGCTGCCGAAGACGTACGACCGGGAAGAGTGTAGCGATATCGCGACATGTCACGTTTTCGCGGCCAAGAAGGTGAACAGGCGGCATGCAGTTTTTGTCGGGATTTTCATAGAATGGCGTTACAGAAGGCGCAGAGAGCGTGTGACACGTGGCATGCAGGTGTCAAGTCTGCAGAAGCGTTACATGCAACGGAGGATTTTAGGCGTTTCGACGTTAAACATGGAATAAAGACAAGGAAAAGGTGGGAATTCGAAAGGTCACATGCAGGAAGGTGAAGCGAAGCGACCAGGGAGAATCGAAGAGCCACGCTAGACAGGATAAATCCGTAAGCACAGATTGAAGGAAGGGTTGGAAATTGCCGATTGCAGAGTTGCAGAGACAAGAGCTTCATGCTATTCTGGGCTTGCACTTGGGCAATTTCCTTCTTTTGTTCTGGAATATTTATGCCTGGAACATTCTTTGAATGTAATTGACATATCATTTAATACAAAATACAGAGAGTTGGCATCTAATTGATGAGAAAGAAGGAGTCATTTTTTGTATGCATGATTTAATGTTATATCATTCATTTCAGATTTATAAGGCTTTTAGGTGAAGTTTAATGCAAGTGCTCTTGGTTGCTTCATGCGAATGCCTCGAATCTAGAATTACAAGTAGAAACCTTAGAAGCCCGCACCTAGCTTATTTGGATTGTGCGAGTTTGCAAGTTCATTAGGTTAGGTTGCATGCATAAAACCTCATTATCTTCGGTTTCATCGAATTGATGGCAGCATTCTGACTGTAGTTTAGTTTCTCTTTCATTTACTTTTCTTTATTGTTCAAACCCTTGCTTTATTTTCTATAGTTTAATTACTGTATCCAAATAAATAACTGAAAATCCATCAAAATCCAAGATTAAAGTACAATTATTCACTTTGAGTCCACTGTAAATTCAAATTATATAAACCATCAGTGCCCCTTGTTAACATCCACTTGCAAACCCTAAGATATTCCTGGCATTTCATTTGAACAACATTATTTAAGCATAACAGGAACCTTGGAGAAAGTTATTTTCTTTGCAAGCAGAGGATTTTTGGACTCAGATCCTACCGGAGAGTGTGCTTTCACAATCGGGTGAAAACACCACTCAACAGATTGGCGCTAGAAGGAGGGCCTGAATTGGTTTATCTATTTTGATTTTCATATCTGAATATTTTGTTTTTGATTTAATTTTGAAATCATTTACGGCTAAACTGCAACACTATTTTTGTTTTTGTTGCAGGTTTTCTTCGAAATAGCCGAGGGTTTCATTAGGCAGGCTGGACCCACCACGCCGTATTGCGACCAGGTCTCAAACAACCGGAGAAACCATTTTTCACGACCTTACTGGTACTCCCAAGGGTAAAGCCAAGCAAGTCGTAAGCACACCAGTCGCAAAAGACCTGTTTTCTCCAGGAACGTCGAGTGGACCTACGCCAGTAATATCCGTTGCCCCTAGTGTGCCTATAGTTAGTAATATTTCTACTGCTATTGTAGGTCTGTCTACATCAATTCTGAGTCAAATGGCTCAAGCTCCAGCAGCTCCTTGGTATGGAGCTAACAATACTCCTTTGAATATTGCCGGGGATATCCATGAAATCCCCAAGAACATTGAAATATTTCTGCCCAAATACAAGCCAGATGGCCTAAGAATAGCAGAAGAACATATCCAAGCCTATAGGGATGTTTTAATTAGGCTGCAAGTTCAGCATGAAGATGTAGCCTGCAGACTTTTCCCCATGAGCTTGGATCCAATAGCATATGAATGGTATATATGCTTGCCAACTGGTTCAATCACCTCTTGGACACAAATGGAAAATGCCTTTGTCAATCAATTTAGATCACCCTTAGATCCCGCAACTATTTACAATCAGTTTATTACATGCAAACGGGGCCAAGGGGAACCAATCCGAATGTTTAATCAGAGATTCCAAAAGAACTATAATAGAGCAATTAGACATTTTGCCATCGATCCCGCAGTGGCTTTGCAGATATATTTTGGGGCATTGGACCCCATGACAACTATGTTTGCAAGGCGCAATCCTCAGGTCACCATGCTGGCTTTGGCCTATAATGAAGCCATGACTATTGAGCAACAATTGACACCGCAAGGCTACGGGTTTACCCAGATGCCTATGATGGGACAAAGGTGCTCCATATGGTCAAGCTCCCTAGGCAAATCAACTCATGGCACCACAAATGCCAAGTATGAACGCCTTCCCATATCAGCAGCCGTATCCACCAGCACCCGCATATGCACCCATTCCAATCCAACCAATCACAGCCATTCCACCTATTCCTGCATTTTTGCAGAACAGTCAATCAACTACGCAGGAAACTAGTCAAGTCAATCCTCAAGCCATAGTTCCTTTTCCGAATCCAATCCCGATTCAAAGTGTCAACCCATATGGGAATCAAATTCCTCAGAACCCGACCCAAATGTGGAATCAAGACCCCATCAATTATGCAAATCCAATGGGGGTTAACAACAATGTGGTTCCACCGAAGGATGTTTTTTTCGAAGTCGAAGAGCTCAAGAAACTAGTGCATAAACTAAGCAATGACAGGGTTCAACAAAAGAAGTATGAGTCCCATGCCCCTCACCCAAATCAGAATTTTAACAATAGAGGGAGGCACTGGAACACCAAGCCAAACAATGGGGGAGTTCCCTCTCCCATTGCTAATCAATTAGATGCTTCTACAGGCCCTAGCCAATCTAATTCTCTTTTGAATCTTTCATATTTGGCATGGGAAAGGGGGTGCAAGTTACATAACACAAAAGAACACAATGAGAGGAATTGTCCTGAGATTGCTAGATACACTCATTGTCTTCAAGCACAAGTTGATGATTTGGAATTGGTATCAAATGAGGATCCATCGTATCATCAAGATGAAAATATTATGGTGATGGAAACAATATATCACCAAGAGGGTGAGAGCGAGGAGGAAGAAGACGAAATTTTGGAACAGGAGGTGCAAGCTTTTCGAGATTTCAGAAAGGGGACTCATGGGTACCATTTGAGGAGTAAATCTAAAGCCCCTAAAACCTCATCAACACCTCCAAACAATTCTATTCTTCCTCCAGATACAAAGGCAAGTAACAACCCTCCCCCTCCACTCAGAAGAGAAATGTCTAATGACGTCCAGAAGACAGTCAAATTTGAAAAACCAAATTATGACGTAGTGGAGGATATGAAGAAGTCCAAATCTAGCCTTTCATTCCTGGACGCAGCTAAATTGCCTGGTCAAAAGGAGGCGTTGATAAGAGCTTTGAACTCACCTGATCCGATGTGGAAGGAAAAAAGAGTTGAATCCCATCTGATTTTGTGAAAGGAGAGAAGGGATGTCCCGCCATTCTTATTGACTCTGAGAATTGCGGGTAAGAACTTGCATAACTGTTTGGTGGACACAGGAGCCACGAGCAACCTCATGCCTACGGAGATATGTCAAATGTTGGGTCTACAACCGGTTTCATCCAAATGCACGGTCTTGCAATTGGACCGTTCAGAGGTAAATGTAGTAGGGACCTTATATGATGTCAAGATTCAATTAAATTCTGGAACCCAGGGTCCAACAAGTTGTAGACATTTTGGTGGTTAACATCCCAAGTAGGTATGGAATGTTACTTGCGAGAGACCGGATGAAAACTCGAATGGTTATTTTTCAACAGATCGCTCACATATGTGGCTGCCATGGAAGGGCATTGCAAACCAAATCAGAGTGGAAAATGAACCGAGGCTTAAGGAGATTATAACGGATTTCAACAAGCCGAATGAGGTTCAGTTTTTTGAGCCAGACCTAGGGGTCTATGCTCTTGATGTTGAGAAAGCTGCTGACGAGCTTAAAGAAGAAGTGTGTCATGGTGGTTCTTCTGAGGAAAAGGATTACACGTGGTTGCTCAAGTTTGATGGATCAAAGTCTAGACAGGGAGCAGGAGCTGGAGTCGAGCTCACCGGTCCAGGAGGTAAACCATTATTGGTCGCCTACAGACTCGCAATTTCCTTGCACAAACAATGTGGCAGAATACGAAGCATTGATCTATGGTTTACGTCTAGCATTGAGCAAACATGTTAAATGCTTGAAGGTTTTGGGAGATTCTGAGTTGGTTGTCAAGCAAATCAAAGGACGAGTATACATGCCACGACAGAAGACTGAGCCTTTATAGAACTAGGGTTATGGACCTCATGGAGGAGTTTGATGCATTCAACATAGCCCTTATTTCTAGGAGAGGAAATCGAATAGCAGACTCTCTTGCAGTCGTCGCGGGCATGTTAAACCCGATGGATATAAAAAGATGTAAAAAGTTTTCCATTGAGCTGGTTCCTTGTCCATCAATACCTGATAATGTAAAGAATTTCCAGGTTTTTGAAAGTGACAGGCACATCTTCAAGTTTGTCACAAACTCGGGTATTTTTGAAAATCAGGTGATTGATGAGGAACAAAGGTGGCAGGATGAAACAGAAGAAAGTGAAACTGCGTATCAATCCAACAAAATTCCTAAAGACGTGGTTTCATTAGAAAAGATGTTCGACATGGAATGCAAGAACAAGAAAAGAAAAAGAGTCCCACTCCCCAAAGATGCATGCGATTCAATTAATCTAGGGAGTGCAGACAATCCAAAGGAGGTGTACATAGCAAAGGCATGTACAGAGGAAGAAAGGAGCAATATAATACAGGCATTGAAGCATTACATAGATTGTATTGCTTGGAACTACAATGAGTTGAAGACTTACAACCAGAACATTATCACACATACCATCCCTTTGAAGCCAGACTCCAAGCCTTTTAGGCAAAGACAACGAGTTGTTAACCCGCTATTGGAGCCTTTGATCGAAAAGGAGGTTAAAATATTATTGGAAGCGAAAATCATTTTTCCCGTTAGGCACTCAACCCGGGTGGCCAACCTCGTTCCAAAGAAGAAAAAAGAGTGGAGAGATTAGGCTGTGCATAGATTTTCGAAATCTTAATAAAGCCTCTCAAAAAGATAATTATCCATTACCATCAATCGATGAAATTCTGCAAATGGTAAATGGATCTGAAATGATGTCCTTTCTCGATGGATATTCGGGGTACAACCAAATTCTTATACATCCAGATGACAGGATGAAAACAACCTTCACTACCAAGTGGGGGACATTTGCATATAAGAGAATGTCGTTCGGACTGTTAAATGCTGGTGCAACTTTTCAACGCGCCATGGATTACGCATTCAAAGGGCTAATAGGCAAATGCATCATCGTGTATGTGGATGATATCCCAGTTTTCTCGAAGAAGAGAGAGGATCATGTTAAAGATTTGAAGAAAGTGCTTCAAAGATGCAGAGAACATGGAATTTCCTTAAATCCCAAAAAGTGCATTTTCGGAGTGACAGAAGGGAAATTGTTGGGTCACATCATTTCAAAAGAGGGCATATCCATCGACCCGTAAAGGATACAAGCTATCCAAAACCTACCTCTCCCGAGCAAGAAAAAGAACCGAGATCTTTCTTTGGGCAGGTCAATTTTGTGAGGAAGTTTATCTCTAGCTTTGCTGAGATAGCCAAACCTCTGAACCAGATGCTCAAGAAAGATGTGGATGTAAAATGGAACGAGGAAAGTAGAGTGGCTTTCCATAATATCAAAGATGCCATTTCCAGAGCCCCTGTCCTTATAAGCCCAGACTACTCCAAGCCTTTTTATATTTATGCTTTTGCATCAGAACACTCCTTTGCGAGTGTCTTAACCCAAAAAGGTGAGGATAGTGCCGAAAAACCCATTGCATTTTTAAGTGCCCCCCTGAAAGACGCTCAATTAAGGTATTCAATCCTTGATAAGCAAATGTACGCACTTTTTAAAACTGTGAAAAAATTTAGGCACTACATCGTGCATAGCAGAATTATCGCCATCGTGCCCGATTCTGCTGTCAAGACCATGTTTTTACGGAATGAACTAGGTGAGAAGAGAGGAAAATGGATTTCAACCATCCAAGAATTTGATCTCGAAATCCAACCAATGAAACTAGTTCGAGGACAGGGACTCGCGAAGGCGATCGCAGAAAATAATCCGCAAATAACAGGTCAATGCTCAAATACAGTAATACATGGCTAAGGATGACCGGTATGTTGATATTGTGCAATTTTTATTCACTGGTAAGTGTCCTTCTAATCTGAATTCAACACGAAGAAGAGCCTTAAGGCTTAAATCTATCAATTATCTGATAAAATCTGGTGTGCTTTACAGGAAGAATCATGAAGGTATCTACCTGAGGTGCTTGAACAAAGAAGAAGCTGCCAGTGGTGTTGCAGAATTTCACGGGAAACATGGAACCGGTCATGGTGCAGCCAATGCTACAAGACATCAAATCCTCGAGAGCAGGATACTACCGGCCACATATTTTCAAGGATGCGCATACCCATGTACGATCTTGTCATATCCGTCAAGTGGCTGCAAATAGAGAAAGAAATGCAGCCATGCCATTGCAACCTATAGTTGAAATGAGACCATTTGCACAATGGGGACTAGATTTCATCAGGGTTATTAACCCAAATTCTTCTAATTCTCATAAATTCATTTTGACAACTACGGACTCATCGTACAAGGTGGACGTAAGCGATTCCTACTAAACATGCCACCACGAGATGTTGTGATTAAATTTCTTGAGGATCAAATTATAACAAGATTTGGAATGCCCGACTCTATTGTCAATGACAATGGTAAAGCTTTTATTTCTACACAATTTGCAGATTGGGCATATGATAACAAAGTGAGCTTAAAGTTTGCATCCAATTACTATCCTCAAGGAAATGGGTTGGCCGAGTCTTCAAATAAGAATTTGTTGAATACTATTAAGAAGTTGCTTGGAAAAGAACCCGCGGGACTGGCACGACCAACTAAAGTTTGCCCTTTGGGCAGATAGGACCAGAGTGAAAGAGTCCATAGGGAATACTCCCTATCATTTGGTCTATGGGCAAGACCCGATATTTCCAAGCAAATTTGAAGTTGCAGACCTTACATTTCATACAAGAGTACTTGGGGACAGATGATCAAGTTGAAGCCAAAGTTGAGCCACTTGTTGCACCTTGATGAAAAGAGAGAAGAGGCCATGAATCACATGAATAAACACCAGCGAGTTATCAAGAGATGGTTTGACAGAAGGGCCAAAGTTAAATCATTCAGAATTTCAGATTTGGTATTACTATGGGACAAAAGACATGAGGAAAAAGGGAATCATCAAAAGTTTGATTGTCTTTGGTTAGGCCCATATCAGATTTCAGAGATTCTCGGGAAGAATACCTTCAGGCTAAAAACCTTAGAAGGGAGAGATTTCATGCTACCGGTTAATGGGCAGATTTTGAAGCATTATTTTAGCCCTTAGGTTGTGAGACTTTGATATTATTCTTTTGGTCTTGGTGGGGGATTTTCAGATTTTGTTTTTATTGTTTAGGATTGTTAGTCTAGCTAGGATTTTGGTTATGGATTTGATTTCAATTGACATGTGTGTTAATTTTGATAAAAAAATAATAATAAAAATAAAAAAAATAAAGAATAAAAAATTGAGATGTCAACTTATGCTTAAGGTTAGGAGAATATGAAATATTGGAATTATCTTGTAAAAGCTCCACAAGTAACATAAAACATTTTAAGTTATATTGTTTGATTTTGTGATGCATGAAAGAATCAGCTTTGCATGACAATTCATTCCATTTGTAATTCAAGAAATAATGCATTCATGTTCCATCTCACCTTACATACATCTCATCTTAGTTACATATGCATCTTAGGTACAAGCCATTAAAGTATGTCAAATCCTCTTAGGGTTGTGTTATAACATATATGTAAGTAGCTCCTAAGGTTGGAAACCGAGTCTTGAGATATCTAGAACCAAGCACGTCTCATACATTAAAAAGGATCTTGAGCAAAATGATCAAAACCTAACTTGGAGGAAAAGGTTGGGCGAAAGAAGTTATTCATGTCTATCCTATTATGCAACATGATCCTTAAAACAAGTGGTTTTGACCATTTCCATTAAGCTTAAAGCCTAAAATCAGAGTAGTAAGGATAGGGTTAAATCCTCATCGAACTTAGGTTGAGGATCCAATTCCCCAAAGCTTTGATTTGACCCACATGGAGTAGTAAGGATAGGGCATAAATTCTCATCTCGCTTAGGTTGAGAATCCAATTCCCCAAAGCTCTTATGTCTCATTTCATAATAAATCTTGGATTGTAAGGATCGTACTATTTGTCCTCTGCAAAGGATGGGTAGTCATCCCCAAGGTCTAAGTAACAAAATTAATATTTTCCATTTACATCTAAAGTTTGGATTGTAAGGATCGTACTACATGTCCCTAACCAGGATGGGTAGTCATCCCTAAGGTCCAAGAAGTAAAAAAATAATAAATAAATTTTTCCCATCTCATCTTTATATTGGATTGTAAGGATCGTACTACTTGTCCTCTGCAAGGGATGGGTAGTCATCCCCAAGGTCCAAAGAAATGGAGATAAGTTTTGGATTGTGGGGTTAGATATGCCCATGCATGGCATCATGTCTTGCCTAAAAAACAAGACCACTGATTGTCTAGAGGGTTAGACTAGCATGACCATTTCTTCCATAACTGGTTTAATTATTTTGCTTAAAGTGAGGTAATGAACTCTAAATCAGAATAGTAAGGATAGGGTTAAACTCTCATCTCGGTTGGTTGGGAGTCTGATTCCCCAAAGTTCTGATTTCACATTCACTTGCACATGGGTTCTAGATAGTAGGGACTCATAACCAACTTTGGGATACAATAAGGTAATGAATTAGTGGATCCTAAGAGGGTTTGGCAATCTTGAATGCTTGTACATAATAATAGAAGAAGGACCATGCCTTTTATGAAAGCAAAATCTCCTTGCACATTCATTAGGGTACACAAATCATTCACCATCCCACATATGCATTCATGCAAAACCGATAATGGAATGTTGATCAATTTCAAACGATAGGGAATGAAAACACATTGCACACACCGAGCTAATACTTGATGATTCCGATGATTCATGTACTTCTGATCTTTGGGCATTTGTTATTTTGCTTATGTGCTAACATATGTTTGCGAGTTTGTGATATGTTTCAAAGTTGGGTTCTTACTAAAATGCTCAAGAGCATTTGACAAGTAGAGTCGCCATTTGTTGTGGTTGATCCACAACACACCCCAAAATTGGGGACCCACCTTTTTGCAGGCTTGCAGAGAAGAATCTCGGTGACCCAGATGCTAAAATTGAAGAAAAGAGGAAAAAATGCCTAAGTGTTGAAAGTGTCGCGAAATCGCGACTTGTCGCGCCATCGCTGCCGGAAACAGGAAAGTTGTCGCGAAATCGCGACATGTAGCTCCATCGCTGCCGAAGAGGAGAGAAAAGAAAAATTGAAAGTTGTCGCGAAATCGCGACATGTCGCTGAGAAGAAAAGAAAAGGTGTCGCGAAATCGCGACATGCCGTTGGAAAAGAATGAAAATGGTCGCGATTTCGTGACGTGTTTTGGCAAAGCGTACGGATGAAGAAAATGGTCACGATTTCGCGACGTGTTTTGGCAAAGTGGCTCGAAGGAGAAAATGGTCGCGAAATCGCGACAGGTTCCGGCAAAACGTACGGAGGGCAAAAGCGGTAGCGATATCGCGATAGTTTGCGGCAAGAAGGTCCGAAGGTGAAAACGTCGATAAAGGAAGGAAGAAAACGTCACGATATCACGACAGAAAGTGGCATGAAGGTCCGAAGGTGAAAAACGTCGCGATATCGCGATAGAAAGCGACGTAAAGGTCTGAAGCAGAGAAACGGTAGCGAAATCGCGACAGGTTTTGCCAAGGCGTACGGAACAGAAAAATGGTCACGATTTCACGACGTGTTTCGGGGAGGCGTACGGAAAGAGAAAGCGGTAGCGATATCACGACGGTTTGTTGAAAGAAGGCAAGAGAGTGATAATGGTAGCGATATCGCGACGTAAAGTTGCCAAAGAGGTCCGAAAGAAAATGGTAGCGATTTCGCTACAGCTTTGTGAGAAGGAAGCCCGACGGAGAAATGGTAGCGATCTCGCTACAGTTTGTGGAAAGAAGGCTCAAAAGCAAAAACGGTCGCGATATCGCGACAAGATGCTGCCGAAGACGTACGGCCGGGAAGAGTGTAGCGATATCGCGACATGTCGCGATTTCGTGACATGTCGCGTTTTCGCGGCCAAGAAGGTGAACAGGCGGCATGCAGTTTTTGTCGAGATTTTCATAGAATGGCGTTACAGAAGGCGCAGAGAGCGTGTGACACGTGGCATGCAGGTGTCAGGTCTGCAGAAGCGTTACATGCAACGAGAGGATTTTAGGCGTTTCGGCGTTAAACATGGAATAAAGACAAGGAAAAGGTGGGAATTCGAAAGGTCACATGCAGGAAGGTGAAGCGAAGCGACCAGGGAGAATCGAAGAGCCACGCTAGACAGGATAAATCCAGAAGCACATATTGAAGGAGGGGTTGGAAATTGCCGATTGCAGAGTTGCAGAGACAAGAGCTTCATGCTATTCTGGGCCTGCACTTGGGCAATTTCCTTCTTTTGTTCTGGAATATTTATGCCTGGAACATTCTTTGAATGTAATTGACATATCAATTAATACAAAATACAGAGAGTTGGCATCTAATTGATGAGAAAGAAGGAGTCATTTTTTGTATGCATGATTTAATGTTATATCATTCATTTCAGATTTATAAGGCTTTTAGGTGAAGTTTAATGCAAGTGCTCTTGGTTGCTTCATGCGAATGCCTAAATCTGGAATTACAAAGTAGAAACCTTAGAAGCCCGCACCTAGCTTATTTGGATTGTGCGAGTTTGTAGGTTCATTAGGTTAGGTTGCATGTAGAAAACCTCATTATCTTCGGTTTCATCGAATTGATGGCAGCATTCTGACTATAGTTTAGTTTCTTTTTCATTTACTTTTCTTTATTGTTCAAACCCTTGCTTTATTTTCTGCAGTTTAATTATCGTATCCAAATAAATAACCGAAAATCCATCAAAATCCAAGATCAAAGTACAATTATTCACTTTGAGTCCACCGTAAATTCAAATTATATAAACCATCGGTGCCCCTTGTTAACATCCACTTGCAAACCCTAAGATATTCCTGGCATTTCATTTGAACAACATTATTGTAGACAAAGCATAACAGGAACCTTGAAGAAAGTTATTTTCTTTGCAAGCAGAGGATTTTTGGACTCAGATCCTACCGGAGAGTGTGCTTTCACAATTGGGTGAAAACACCACTCAACAGATACCATTTGATACTCTTATTATAGTAGGAAAAAACAATATTTCTTCTTAAGGGTAAATGTGACTTTCAGGTCCTTCGGGGTGACACGAACTGCTCTAGGGTGGAGTTGACCCTCTTCTCCGCATTGAGGAAGAAATTGGATGGTTGAATCTCCTTTGAATCTGCTTTCTTGCGGTTAAGAAACAACACAAAAGCATTAAAATAATAGGCAACCTCTCATGATGAGGTCCTTTAAGGAATGTGAACATAAAGATGCCATAACACTAATGAAATCAAGAAAGCAACTAAAACATGTTAAACCTATGCAATGTTTGAAAAGGTTAATGTAAATATGTAAATAGAAAGCATAACTATCTATTTAGTAGATTGATTACATGAAATTAGGCATGATAGCATGAAAAGAAGCTAATTACATCCTACTTGCCATAATGAAGTAAACCTAAGGAAATCCTTATTTATATCAGTCAGAGTCTCTAAAATGTCAATAAAACCACTTAATATGCTTAATCTAACCTAATAAAATACACTGCAAAAAGAACAGTAAGGAGATCTTTCACCGATTGCAAATCGTAGCTCGAATGAGCAGTCTGCACTGTACACCGTGCATGTCAGCCACGGTGAGCAACTGAATAATTTTTCCCTCCAAATCCAAGTCTACAGGCTTGATCCTCCTTGTCTAATTGATGATCAAGGGTCACCTTGATGTCCTCTGACTGGTTTGGTGATTGAATTGCACAATTGGGCCTCCGTTTTCCCAAATTATTGTTTCTTGGCGTTTTAGCTCCTTAGGGCATCCATGGCACAAATTTACATGATGTTTGATAAATTGGCAAGTGAAATGGCAATAAATATCTCTCAATGCACTCCAGTGAGTCTACAATTTGATAGGGCTTCGCTACTCTAATATCCAATGCTCACTTGAGGTTTTACCCTAATTCTGAGGGGTACTTATAGGATTACCCAAGGGCTAGGGGTGGCTTCATGGAGAAGCCAAGATCAAGAAGAGGTGGTTGGGATAGTTGGATTGGAAGCCTCTAGAATATTCCATCCTTCAACTACCCTCTTATAGAATAAATGGCCATTCAAACCGATTTGGCTCGAATGAAGGCCAATTGAACTTCAGTTCTAGACCGCGAGTGATAGCTGCGGTCTAGACTGTAAACTGTGGGTGTCAACTGCGGTTCAAACTATAGATCACAGGTCTCAAATGCGGTTCAGAATTATTAGGCCAAGGAGCCAAAATTGAGTGGTTAAAACCATTGCTCTATCTTGGATTCTTTCCAAGATCTTTCATATGGTCTTGTAGCATGTCCTATATGAGTAATCGCCACCAACATGATGCATTTTAGGTGTCTACAGAGTGTTATTAAGGGGGCTAATAAATTTACTCAAACTATGAGTTAGAATAAAATTAGATATATGGGGATGGACACTAACTACTTTCACTACAAATATATGAATTGGTACTTGAGCTTATTACATGATGCAACATTTTTAGTATACAAAAATTATCACAAAATTTTAATATGAATCGTTAGAGAAAAGTCCTAACTCTGTGGTCTTAATATAGAGTATCTCTACCCCTAAACCATGGGCTAGCACACATTCTTTTATCCTTGATTTTCAAGCTTGAAAATATGACGAGATAAATTACCTTAGAAAGAAAAGTCATAGAATAATTTGAATTCAATCCCCACTTCTACTTGATCAAATTTTAACTCGTCAAACAGTATAGAGTGTATCCATGGAACTTATATATTAACCATTTACTTTTAAGAACTATTATATATCATATCATCGTTGATAATAATTTATGGTGTAACATAGTTTCCTTCTATTGGACTTACCATGTATTTGCTCTTCTTCTATCTCTAGCTTGTGCACCCATACTTCTAACTAGGGTAGTGGTACTTTCTGTCCATGTTACAAAATCCTTTATTTTTTGAGTTTTCCCAAAATTTTAAGGCAAGAAAATATAAGGACTCTCTACTCCTACTTGCTTTTCATTCTCACTCTCATTATTCTCCAAAAATCTAAAAAATAAATAAATATATACCCATTCATAATACCTTCAATTGATTAAAAATTAATATAATATATTAAAGTTTTAAAAAATTTATAACAATGGTCAAAATTTCATAACGTAGCATTAACTTCAAACTTAGCACACACAAGGTGTATGATAAATTTGATCATATTTGAACCAATTAACCAATAATTACATAACACACTCCCAAGTCATGCTCATCGAATATGCTTATTGTTTTTATAGCGGTGGCTATACATGCACCAAATTGAAAACCTTTTGTGCAAGTCTAGTGACCAAGAAACTATTGGAACTATATCCCTTTTACTGGCTACCAATAAAATATTAAATTCAATTTTAGGTAGAGAGTGCTTTCTTCCTCTTCATGTCAAGGTGTCCAAGACCACCTTCTTGTGTTAGGAGAATTTTCTTAACGTTGGGAAACCAATTTTATCCAAGCACTCAAATGGGGACACCTATCAAAAGGAATCTTAAAATCCCCTAAAATTTTCTCAACAAGCCACATACACATAAATGGCACAAGTACAATATCAAGGTATTAATATAGAACAAGAGTATCATCATGGTATATCTCCTTCAATCCTCTTAAACATTTTACTTCCTCATCAAATGCGTTAAGATCCTCTATAGTAACTTCAAGATCTATAAAAATCTTAGTAATCCAATCAAAAAGTGGATCTAACTCATCCAATAAAATTTCCTCGTAGGATCCATTACCCTCTACTTGCCTTTTGTAAATCCTAAGATTGTATTGCATAAAGATAAGGTCATTGAGACAGGCGTGGCTAAACTTCTTGTGTTTCTTTATGTGTATGGCCTCAAATAGAGATAAATTACACTCAATATAGGTGAGGCATGGCAAGGTGCATTACATACCTCAAATTCAATGTGAAAAATAAAAAGTCTCACTTATGTTGACAAGGCCCTTATAATTGCTTGTACTAAACTTATGATTTATGTTGTATAAGATCATAATATAAATAATTGTAAAAGTCTTAAATATGATCAATCATAAAATATATTTTATTTACATTTCAATTAAAATATATATTTATGTTTTATTTACAAATTGATAATATAATTTTATAATAAATCTTATTATATAATATTTATGTTTGTTTTATTTTTATATGTTTATAGCTTTATCAACTGTAATAAAAATTATAAAATCATAATTTATTTTATTTTTATAGAGTTGAATCCAATATGATTTATGAAAAACTTGTTTAAACATTTTTTTTAACCTTATGAACATGATAATTGTAATTTGTAGTTTGTTGTTGATAAAACAAATAATCTCATATTTTTAATGCACTTTTCAATCTAAATTTGACTACAAGCTTATCATTAGGTAGTGTAATTTAACTAAAAAAGTATAGTTTCTTCACTTATATTTAGGTAATATTTTAAATTTATAGCATAACAAAAGAAAAAAAAAATTCTATTTGTTAAATTTTATCACAAATTAAATAAGTTGTAGTTGAAATATTCACTCAACTACCTTTTTAATTAAATTTGAAAGAAATTAAATTGTATATCATGAGAAATCTTGTAAAAATAAATAATTAGATTACTAGCTAATGCAACTTGTATCCCATGAAGAACATGAAAATACATGAAAAACAACCATATTATACCTAGATGCCACTTGTACCCAACCTCGTATGAAGTAACCCCACATGGAACATGGAAAAACCTATGATATGTGGGTTTGCATGGCAGTGAATGCAAAGCTTCACTTTCTCTAGTTAATATACTTTAACATCTCCTTATATTCTATACATTAAGGCATCATCTTGTCTCCTATGATATATGGGTTTGAGTGAAACCAAGCTCTTCCATTTCAAGCACATCATGGGGTCATTGCAGATAAGAATAAACTTTACGTCTACAATATCATTGCTTATGTTGTTATTATGTGCTATGATTACAATGTTAATGACATGCTCAACGATCAAAAAGTACAACTTATTGGATTTCAAAGCAGAGTTATTGATCATTCTCATAGTTTGAGCTCATGGTACGACCATAACTGTTGTGACTGGACCAGTGTTCTATTCTTCACAGACACTACAATAATACTCCATATTATTGAAGTTGATCTTAACAGCTAAGATTCAAGAGAGACGCTCGTTCTAGATTATTTTAGTTAAGATGCTTGGACCTCATTAAATATGATTTCTTTGGCATTCCCATATCTTTAGAGATGGGCAGACTGAAGAGACAGACCTCAATAACACCTCCAAAAAATAAAACCACCTCTAAAGAGAAGACCTCAATACAAAAAAGATATATTATCGATCAATTTAGACTATTTCTCATCATGTTCTAATTTAAACATGAAAATGGAAAAATAATAGTCAAGTGCTTTGTTTACAAAGTAAGCAAATGGAAGTTGATGCATGAGAAACATGTAACATTATAATGTGTGACATAGAAGAAATTATTACAACATGAGAGCATGAACAAGTTATCAAGTTCACCATATTCAGGAATAAAGTGTAAAAGGGTAAAATAGTTGTTAACGTTTATGAATCCATAGGCCATATGAGATTCATATTATTTACCTAAATATATGGTTATCTCCAACCATACTTTAGTTATTGAATAATTGTGTACAATCCTATCCCCCTCAATTTTCGAACCTTGGACCTCTATTCAGAGTTTTAAATTCTCCATCATTTTTAGAGCATGGAAAAAAAAAAAAACAAGACAATTGTTGATAATGTTACAACATTATTGAAGATGTGATAATGTTGAAGTGAATTAAAACTATGCTCTTAAGGAGGGAAATAAAACTTCTTTTTGTAAATATACTTTTTACTTTTATTTTTCATACTATAGATCATATAGGGTCTCCCAACAAAATTAAAAAAATTTCATTCATTTGAATGGATAGCCCTCTTGTTTCATACTAAAACATTCAAATTTCTTTATATTAATATCTTAATTCAAATGTGGAGACAGTTAGAATAATTATATATGGATATAGAGTCAAAATTTTCACAAGAAACTTTGCCAACATACTATATAGTCTTTTCATTTAAAAGCATATTAGGTTTAAGTTCCAAGTGGACTTTACACTAAGGATTAAGCTTACTGAATTAATTGTTAAACATGCCTACCTTTTCATTTCAAGAGTGGATGTTAATGTGATATAAAGCATAGAATACAATATTATCATCATCACACACTTTCTTTAGCATTATCAAGCACAATGAGAAGACACTAGTCTCATCCTAGTAGAAATTCTATTACACACTCACACTTGTGTGGTGATCACTCCTAAAAAAGTGATCCTACAAAGAAATTATTATCGTATATGAAATATCCTTACCTCATCCTTACCTCATGCACATTTTTTGGTTTTTACTTCTTTCCCAACACAAAGGAGTTTTTATTAGAGAATTTTCACAATTGTGATAGTGCTTATGCAAATTTGATAATGCTTTATTCCTACTATTTATCTCAAAGCTATAAAAGGAAATAAAAATTAAAACATGCATTAAAGAGAAATAAAACCATCATAGGAATTTGCAAATTTAAATGCATCATATTTTCTAAAATTTCCCGTACAGAAGAAATTTATGCTAGATCAAAAAGATTGTCTCTTATTTTTTTGTTAGCATACTAGTTTACTTGTCAGAAGCATCTCTTTGTCCTTTTTCATGCAAATTTATTTTCTAATAATAAATTAAAAGTGCTAGTGGTGCTAAAGACATGCATCCTTACACTTTACACTAACTACAGTTTCAATATATTTCATAATGTCCATTAATATTTGTATTGCTAGTATTAAACACATGTGATGAAGTAAACTTACACCTATTTATTCTTTCTACAAAACATATTGTACCCATATTTGCCTTTACTTATGCATTGATATGTGCACATATGTACTATTACCATCCTTTACCAAGTGTACCAATGATAGGCTGAGAAAATTATCCCAATTTAATGGTTCCCATAAGTGGTCCATCATAATTTTCTTACTAGATAATCTAACTCAATTTGGAATCTTGATCTATGAAATTATTACCTCCTCTCTTTGACATAGACAAATGAAAAATTATCCATTTAATATGCTACTTTAAACTATTATCGAGTTAAGAAATCCATCCTCCATGTGTTTGTTGATATTTTATTTACAACCTCTTAGATTTTTGCAGTTTCTTTCTCTTGTTATTTTAAATCAAAATCCATACAAAAATTATGCTACTATATTGCATCAAAATCATAAATCAATTGTCATTGAGCCTCTTGAGTCATGGAAAATCCCACTGACAACCAATCCTAGGTTGTCTTGAATTACTCCATTAAAAATTTATATTAAGAAACATGATGGTAAGTGCATCCATATAACTTTAATTTCAATTCGATTATTCATCCTTATACTTTTGTGTGTTTATTTTATTTCCTTCTAATTTTTTATGACTTCATGCACCTTTTTTATTGTTTATTCTTTTTTCTTACCAGTAGGTAAAGGGTTTTTTATTATAATGGTAAAATATCGTATAGTGTTCATTGTGGTTTTAGGGATTATTGGTTTTGAAAGCAGTATGTGACATCCGACAAAGCTGAAAAGGAGGATTTATTTTAGAAAAATATAGTAGGACAATGGAGGCTACCATGAGTTATCCAAATTCCGTAGTGAAGGAGATTGTGAGCTATTTTGACGATACAGTGGAGGCAGTCGTGGGTGATTTGGAACTGGAGCTATGGATACCCGACAACCAGTAAAGTTATAGAAAATCTAGAAACACGTTCATGTTGATTGATGTTTGATATGTTTCGGCTTTATTTTCATGTTTGAATTTACATGTGGTGGGTGTATTTATCATCATGTTGGTTCTTATTAATATGTTTTATTTTATTTATTTAAAGCTTATTGATGCGGGTTCTTCACTATCATCACCGTCACAAAGTTCGCTATCTTACTATTGCAACGATGTCAACTACGCAGTATGGGAATAGACATGAATAGGTTTGGAGAAAAACAAAATCAAAACAATGATGCAATCAAAGATTTCTTAGTTCCAAAATATGATGTCCATGTGGAATTTCATAACGATGTTCAAGAAGAATCGAATTGTCACCGCCAAGAAATGAATTTTTTGTTCATTCCAAACATAGGTAAGGTATGTGCGGAAGTCTCAAACATCAGCAGGTAGACTATGGTCATCCATGAAATTATTTATTTTTGTAAACATAAGTAATATTTAGGTTCAAATTACATAGTGCCACCAGGAGAAATCACATGTTATCTGTATTATTGCACCTAGGCATGATGGAAACATTTATTGTATACAAATTTTATTTAGAAGGCATAAGTGATTCAGATTTGATTTTGATTGAATTAAAAAGTGGAGGTATAAAGAGTATAGAGTGGATTATAAAAAAGGCTATGTAAAATAATGGATGGAAATAGATATTTCTAGGTTTCATTATTTTACAGGTTTGAAATAAGAAGACATATTGAAAGGAAGAATATATATAATAAAATGTATTAATAAAAATATTATATCCGAAATCGCAATTAACAATTTATACAAGGATATAGCAAAAAGAAAGAAATATGATGTTTTAAAGGATTAATATAGATATCTGTAACAGTCTCATAATGGGTTTGGGAAAATAAATTTCGTTGGAAAGATAGTTATGAAAACTGAATGGAACGAATTATAAAACAACAAGAACAATATTTTTCCAAGGATAAATAGGTGATGGAAAACTAGAAAAAGGGTTAAAATATTTTGGAAGAAGCAGATTGAAGAAATAGCAAAAGGTTACCAAAGTATTTCCTCCCAGGTTACACAGAGAAGGCTTCATTGTTGGAGAACAGAGAGATTATGGAAAGCTTTATTGTAATATTTTGTTATAATATTTTCATTTCATTATAGTGAAAATATGCATGTTGATGATGTTTTCACATGGTATTGATTTGATATATTAAATCCATTTTTCCCTAGAAGGTCACACTTAATTTAGATTGAATTGAGTTAATATTGGTTGATCTAAGTTAGTTTTACGACAGGAAGATTTTTTTTTACTATTCTGTAACCTGCATTTAAATTTCATTTTCATTTTTATTTTTCTTACTCTAAACTTTTTATTTTATTTAAAATTTAAATTCATGGAAATAAAAACCCTAAAGTTATGATCTAAAGTTTAAATCTTATCATTAGGAAAAATATTTATTTCATGTTTTTAAATTTCATTGCATTTCATAATTGGAAATAAACATTATAATTTTAATTAAATTGTTCAAATAATGTTTATTAAATTTTTAACCTTATGTTTTTGGACAAAATTTTTAAAATTATTTTATAAGGTTATAATTAAAAATTTTGCACTTTATAAAGTTGATTTTGGCAAAATTTTATTATTAACCTCGCATTCAGAGAATGAATCTTATGGAAATCACATTACATTCTATAAATGAAATATCGAAATCATGGGCCCCTTGTTAATGGTTATGTTCACCTTGAAGTTATTTCAGCATTATTTTCATACTTTTCAAGCACACTTTAATATAGAACCTTGGAGAAACTAATAGTTTTCTTTGCAAGAGAGGATTACTCAACGAGATCCTAAATGTGAGTGTATTTTCGTAATTAGGCTAAAATATCATTCAACAAAATTGGTGCTAGGAGGGTATGAAAGCAGGTATTTTGATTTAAGCATTTAATTTGTTCACATTTTTTCATTCTCTAAAATTAATGCTTGAATACATTTCTTGAATATTATGATTTAAATGAGATAATTTAATAATATTTGAGAGTTGTGTTTAAAAGCATTTTAAGGTTCAAAACATTGTTGATTATTTTCAAAACTAGAACCTAAAGAGATAATTACAAGATCTAAATCCACTAGAGATATAATTTTTCAAAGTCTTTCTCCCACTCGGAAGTATAGATGAAGTAAAGTTCAAACAATTGTCATTCCATCACCAGTTAGCACTTCACATCAAAGCCCTAACATTCCATTAATCACACATCCACCAATTTCTATGGCTGTAAATTTAGCATGGATGGGAACTCGAAGGAGTCCCTTAAATATTCCAGGAGATGTACATGATATGCCCAAAAATATAGATAAATATTTTCCAAGATATAAACACGATGGTACAAGGTTAGCAGAAGAACACATACAAGCTTACACTGATGCTTTAACAAGATTGCAAGTAGAGCATGAGGATGTAGCTTGTAGGTTGTTTCCGTTAACTTTTGATGATATTGCTTATGATTGGTATATTTGTTTACCATATGGATCTATTACTTCATGAACATGGTTAAGGGATGTTTTTGTTAATCAATTCAAATTTTCTATAGATCCTTCTAGTGTCTATCTTAAATTTGCATCAATAAGAAGGGAACCAAATGAACCATTATGAATTTTTAATATGAGGTTTCATAAGATATATTCATGACTAACTGCTCTTTATGCTCTTGTATAACTGACTATTATTCAAATGTGCTTTAGAGCATTAGATCCATTGAATGTTATATTTGTTAGAAGAGCATGTCAAATTGCAACTCTTACTACGACATACATGGAAGCTCTCATTGTTGAACAACAATTGATATATCAAAGTCATGGGATAGGTCAGTTACCATCAATCGAACATCCTAGTTTGTATAATAAAATTCCTATGATTAATCAAGCTTTGTCTTAGCAAATACCCATCTTAAACACAGTTCCATATGCTACAACACCCACATATCCAACAACACCTACATATCCAAATAATCCACTATTTTTGAAAAATCAGTTCACTGCACATAAAACAGTTGAAAACAATGCACATGCTATACCTATTTTTGGAAATGTAGAACCTACACAAAATGCAACATCTTTTAAAATTTTAATTTTCATCAAAATAATCCAATGTTTCCACAAACATTCCAAAATTAGAGTAGTTCGGTTTATCCAAACACTTTGCCAAATCAATATGTTAAAATTTTTGTACAAAATCATAATGTTCCAAATTTTGGAAATCCAACTAATTCTACTACTACTATTGTTCCACCTAATGAGCCTAATTCAAAGGTAACATATTTAAGAAGGATGGTACAAAAGTTAAGTAGTGATATGGTTCAAATGCAAAAACAAACACCACAAAATTTACAATCAAATAGAAAATTTACTTTTCAAAGGAAACAATGGAACACAAAACCAAATAATGGGGGTGTACCAACTCCTGTTGTTAATCAAAATAACGCTTCTACTAATTCCAGTCAAAAATGTACTATTGTTAATCTTTCTGATGTGGTTTTGGATAATTTGTGCAGATTACATAATACTAAGGAATATAATAAAAATGAATGCTCATCATTCAAAACTATTGTAGATATTATTCAATAGGAAATGGATGATTTGGAGTTGGTACCTGATGAAGACATTACTAATCAAGCCAGTTCAAGAAAGGATAAAAGAACTGATTTTGTTGTAGAAACATTCGATCCAAGTGATGATGAGGAAGAAGAAGATAATAAGGTTATAGAAGAAGAGATTCAAACATTGAGATAATACAAAAAGGAGAATCACAATTATCATTTGAAAATAAAAGTAAGATTTATAATACTACTTCTACTCCTAATAGTTCTATTATTTCTCCTGATGTTAATGCAAAATAATAATCCTATTCCTCCATCTCCTTCTAATGCATCTAAATCAACATAGAAAATGCAAAATAATGAAAATATAGCTTATAATATTGTTGAATATCT
Organism: Wollemia nobilis; assembly: GCA_028583015.1. NCBI lineage: Eukaryota > Viridiplantae > Streptophyta > Pinopsida > Araucariales > Araucariaceae > Wollemia > Wollemia nobilis. Next base: position 5,643,311 of record JAQPPZ010000989.1, read on the forward strand.
TAAGAAAAACAAAGCTAATATCACTATGTTTAAAGTTGCACAATTAGCAAATCAGTAGGATTTATTAACCGATGCTTTTGGTAAACAAAGTAGAAATAAAGTTAAGAAAAACACAGAGGTGCAATGTGTTTCACGTAAAGAGAAAGAGGAAGATCTTCCTTTTATTTTGACTGTTATAATTACAGATAAAATTTGACATAATTGTCTTATGGATTTAGGAGCTTCGGGTAATGTGATGCCTTTTGTTTTTTGTCAAAAGTTGGGTTATAAAACTTTACCTTCAAATATGATTGTTATTCAATTGGATAAAATAGAAGTGAATGTAGTATGTATGCTTAAATATATTCATATTCAACTATCATTGGAGCCTAGAGTTCAAAAGTTTGTTGACATTTATGTTGTTGATATTCCTGACAAGTATGGTATGTTATTGAGTAGGGATTGGAGCAAGAAATTGAATGGGTATCTCTCTACAGATTGTTCACACATGTGGCTGCCTTGGAAGGGTGTAGCCAATTAGATTCGAGTGGAAAGGAAGACTAGACTCAAGAACATGATTAGAGAATATAATAAATGATCTAATGAGGTTCTTTATAATGATACTGAGTCAGGCATGTATGCATTAGATACTAAGGTTATTGCAAGTGAGTCTAAAGTAGAAGTTCCATCTTGTAAATCACTTATTGAATATAATCTTGTTTGGATGTTAAAATTTTATGGATCTAAATCCAAGTAAGGTAGTGGTGTTGGGGTTGAACTCATCAACACTAAATATAAATCCTCTTTCTTTACCTATAGATTACAATTTCCATGCACATGCAATACAGTAGAGTATGAGGCATTAGTTTTTGGTCTACAACTAGATTTGAACAAAGGAATTAAATGTTTAAAATTTGTAGGTGTTTCTCAATTAGTTGTTAGGCAAGTTAAAGTTCAATATTCCTATCATGACAAAAGACTTACACATTACAGTAGTAGATTTGGGGACTTAATTAATGAATTTTTGGCCTTTAATATTTTATTAATATCTATAAAGAAGAATCACATTGTAGATTCGTTAGTGGTTGCAGCAGGTACACTCAACCCTATTGATAATAGAAAATTTAAAAAAATTTCAATTGAGTTAATCCCTTGTCCTTATGTACCTGATAATATTAATAATTTACAAGTATTTGAAAGTGATAGACATATTTTTAGTTTTGTAACTAACTCGGGTATCTTTGAAAATCAGGTGATTGATGAAGATCAAAGGTTGCAAGAAGATGTAGATGAAGATAATGAGGTAATAACTAAAGTAAACTCAATCCCTAAAGGTATGATTTCACTTGAGAAACTTTTTGATATTGGTTACAAAATTAAATAGTGTGATAAGATTTCACTTCAGAAAGATGCCTATGATGCTTTTAATATTGGTAATAATCATGATTCACAAAACATACTCATAGGTAAAGCTTGCACACATAATGAAAAATAAGGAATTATGCATGCATTGAAAGATTATAAAGATGTTATTACATGGAGTTATGAAGATCTCAAAACTTATAATCAAAACATCATAACTAGATGTTAAACCATTTAAATAAAATAAATACCAGTTAACCCACTGTTGGAGACCCTCATTGATGTTGTTAGATGATAAAATCATATTTCCTATTAGACGTTCAACGTGTGTAGAAAATATAGTTCCATTTAAGAAGAAAACTGGAGAAATTAGATTGTGTATCGATTTCAAAAATCTCAACAAAGCATCACAAAAAGATAACTATCATTTCCCGTCTATTGACCATATTTTGAAAATGGTTAATAGATCAGAAATAATATCATTTCTTTATGGTTATTCAGGTTACAATCAGATTCTCATTGATCCAAGGTATAGAATGAAGACAACTTTTATGACAAAATGAGAAACTTTCACATAAAGGAGAATACCGTTTGGTTTACTCAATGCAGGTGCCACATTTCAATGGGCCATTGATTATGCATTCAGGGATTTGATCAGTAAATGCATTGTGGTTTATGTTGATGATATACCTGTGTTCTCAAAATATAGAGCTGATCATTATAGAGATTTGAGAAAAGTACTTCAAAAATGTAGAGAACACAAAATTTCCTTAAATCCTAAAAAATGCATCTTTGGTTTAATCGAGGGAAAGTTTTTAGGGTATGTGATATCAAAGGATGGCATTTATATTGATCCTGAAAGGATAAATGCAGTTCAGAAAATCCCTTTTCTAGGAAGTAAGAAAGAATTTAGGCCTTTTTTTGGAAAAACCAATTTCATTAGAAAATTTATTTTTGGATTTACTGAAGTTGTTAAGCCTCTAAATGATATGCTGAAAAAGAATGCTAACATTAATTGGACTTGTGAGGCTAAGACTGCTTTTTAAAGTATTAAAGATGTTATTTCAAAGGCTCCTATTTTGGTAAGTCCTAATTATAAATAATCATTTTTTATTTATTCTTTTGCTTCTGAACACTTCTTTTTCAGTGTTTTGAATTAGAAGAATGAAGGTAATTCTAAAAATCCTATTTCTTTCATGAGTTCACTTTTTAAGAATGCACAATTGAAATTTTTAATTTTGGATAAAAAAATGTGTCTTGTTTAAAACTGTTAAGAAATTTAGGCATTACATTTTACAAAGCAGAGTATTTCCATGTTATTGCAGAGTGAACTAGGAGATAAAAGAGGGAAGTGGATTTCCACTTTGCAAGAGTTTTATCTTGAGGTTCAACCAATCAAGTTGGTTCGAGGACAAGGTCTGACGAAAATGCTCGTTGAGATAGATCCTCAAATTAATTGTTAGTAATATTATGTCGAGGACATCACAAAGGATTAATGGTATAAAGATATTGTATATTTTCTTTTGAATAGTGTCCTATTGATTTTAATTCTACACAACGAAGAGCTTTGCGACTAAAATGTGCTTAGTTTATGATAAAATCATGTGTTTTGTACATAAGAAATCATGAAGGAATATTTCTTAAATGCCTAAATAAGGATGAGGCTTCTCAATTTTTAAGTGATTTTCATGGTAAATATGGAATAAGGCATGGTTCTGCCAATGCTAATGCTCATCAAATTTTGAGATCTTGTTACTATTGGCCTCACCTTTTTAAGAATGCACATGCCAATGTATGTACTTGTCATATCTATTAGGTTGCAGCTAATAGAGAGTAACATGCTTCCATGCCATTGCAACCAGTAATTTAATCAAGACCATTTACTCAATGGGGGTTAGATTTTATGGGGGTGATAAACCCAAATTCTTCTGTAGATCATAAGTATATTCTCACTACTACTGATTATTGTACTAGGTGGATCGAGGCAACACCCACTAAAAACTACACTACTGAAGTAGTTATTAAATTTTTAGAGGAATACATTATTACTAGGTTTGGAATACCTAATGCTATTGTTAGTGATAATGGTTCAATTTTTTCTTTGCTTCATTTTGCATATTGGGCTTATGAGAACAAGGTGATCATCAATTATTTTTCTAACTATTATCCACAAGGTAATGGGTTACCTGAATCCACTAATAAAAAATTATTGTCTGTAGTAAAAAATTGTTAGAAATGAACCCTCGTGTTTGGAATAACAAACTAAAGTTTGCATTATGGGCAAATAAAATAAGGACCAAAGAATCTATTGGAACATCTCCTTATCACTTAGTGTATGGACAAGATCCCATTTTTCCTTCAAACTTAAAACTGCAAACTCTTCAATTCATGAAGGATTATTTAGAAACTGATGGTAAGGTTGAAGCCCATATTACTCACCTTATGGGATTAGATGAAAAAAGACAAGATGCTTTACTTCATTTTAGTAAACATCAAGATATTGTTAAAAGGTGGTTTGATAAAAGGGCCAAAATTAAGGCATTTAGGATTTTTGACTTGGTTTTATTATGGGATAAGACTCATGAGAAGAAATGTGACCATGATAAATTTGACAATTTGTGGTTGGAACTTTATCAAATTGCTAAAATTTTCAGTGAAAGCACATTTCGAATGAAAACTCTAAGTGGAGAAGATATACCTTTACCTGTTAATGGGTGATTTCTCAAGCATTATTTTCATCCATGAAGCAGGGAACTCATTCGTCATTTGTATATATTCACAAGTATATAGTATTTTGGTTTTGCAGATTTCTGCTTGTATATAACTTGTTGTTTTTGTGATCTTGTTCTTTATCACTTATTTGTTTATGTTTATAATTGTTGGTTTAATTTTGGATGTTTCTCCATTGTTGGTTGTCAATAATGTTGGCTTATGCTAAGTTTTGAATTTCAGTTCATGTTCCCATTTTTGTTGCTTAAATTTTGTGAAAGTTTTGATGTTGTTATTTTGTTTGAGGTGGTGTTTTTGTAATTGCAATAAACTCCTAGCTGATTTGTTGCTACTTGTTCCTGTGTCACTTAGGATAATTTATCTGTTTTGAAAACATTTGAAACTTGAGGAAAAGAAAGTGATATTGTTTAATATTTATCCTTATGAATTTGGACTAAGTGAAATTTTGAAACAATGAGATCATTTTGCAAAGAGCTCCACATGTATCGCATCACATTAAAAAGGTATTCTTTTTTATTTTAAAGGATAAAGTTATTTTGTTTTGCAGAATAAGGCAAAAATCCAATATACTCTACCTTTAGCCTTACTTGGTCTCTAACTCAGGTGGCAAGTAAATTTTGCAAATCGACATAAGGCTTGATACAAAAATCAAATAAAATGAAAAGTAAAGACAAATTAGTCAAATAGTTTAGATAATCTTGACCGAGGATATAGACGCCTGACTGGTAGTTGAGTTGTCTAGATAGAAATAAAAAAAAATAAGAAAAAACAAAATTTATCTAATACCTGGGTGATTCAGATAATATCTACCAGGGCTATATATGCCTGGCTGGTAGTAGAACAAGATCTTGAAGAGAGCAAGGTTATCTCCATTGGAGCTATAGATGCTCGACTAGCAGTGGAGCAATGCAGAGGTTCACTTAACAAGTGAAAATTCTATAGCCTAACTACAAAACTAATGATGGAATCTGAATTATTTCTAAAATGCAAAATGAATCACAGTTCAGACACTAAGCAGAAGCAAATTGTTCGTCTATTTTATTTTGAAATTGTCTACCTCATATTTTTGGATATTATTAGATGATGCTTATTTTTCTATTTTTTTGGTTTTTTTGGTTTCAGATTGGGTTCTTCATCGAAAATGCTCAGGAGCATTTCCCAACAGAGTTGCCATTGCACAACTTACCCCAAAATTGGGGACCCACCTAAAAATTTGAGAAATTTTAGAATTTTTTGTTTACCATTTTTGAGATTTTTATTGGTATTTTGTTTACCATATGGTGTTGTGAATTAGTTGGTATTAATGTTGCTTTATGGTTTGTTTAGGTGTCATTTTTGTCATGTTAAAGTGGTTTATTTTTGGAATTTTGAGATTAATATTAATTTTTTTAGCATTGTGATGTTCAATTTTTAAGTTTAAAATGTTGTTTATTTTAAAATGTTTTAGAATTATATTGGTTAAAAGATTTAAAAAATATAATTTAAAATATATTTTAATTAATTAAATTTAATATATTTCTTGAAAAAATAATAAAAATGTTTTGTTTGTTTTGTTTTGCAGGTTTTCAAGGCAAGCGATAAGCGACATAGTTTTCGAGGCGAACCAGCGGACTCACACAAGGTGGTCAATGTGGTCAATGCCTGACGCAAATTTTAAAGTATGGTTTGGGTCAAGAGGTGCACATAGATAGGTGAACATCTCATCATAGAGCATAGTGAACATGTTGGATTATAAAGCCTTTATTGTGTGTGTCCATATGCATGTGGGATAAATTGATGATAACACTATTTTTGTTATGACGCCCATGATATCTTAGCAATTCGTTGATGATTTCCTGAAAGTTTTTAAAGTCTCAAAAATTATGGGATGCATTACACTATCCGTTTGGATGTAAATGAGTCAATACACTATGTTACTAGGGTCTTTGATCAAGATGGTTATTGTACCATGAAGGAATTCTACATTAAAACCAATTATTCCATTGTTTATTCCCCTTTCTTACCATCAGGTGAAGGATTTTTTGTTATAATGGTGGATTCTCATACAGTGTTCATCGTAGTTTTTGGGATTATTGGTTTTGAAAGCAGTATGTGACGTTCGACAAGATCGAAAAGGACGATTTATTTTAGAAAAATACAACAAGACAGTGGAGGTTTCCATGAGTTATCCAAACGCCGTAGTGAAGGATATTATGAGCCATTTGGATGCTATAGTGGAGGCAGTCATGGGTGATTTGGAACTGGAGCTATGGATGCCCGAAAACCAACAAAGTTATAGAAAATCTGGAAACACACTCATGTTGATTGATGTCTAAGATTTTTAGGCTTTATTTTTGTGTTCAAATTTATATGTTGCAAGTGAATTCATCATTATGTTGGTTCTTATTAAAATGTTTTATTTTATTTATTTAAATCTTATTGATTTAGGTTCTTCACTATCGTTGTCATCATAGAGTTTGCTATCTTACTATTGCAACGATGTCATCTGCGCACTATGGAAATATACGTGAATATGTTTGGAGAACAACATAATCAAAACAATGATGCAATCAAAATTTTTTAGTTCCAAAAATTGATGTCAATGTAGAATTTCATAACATTGTTCATATTGTCAGGTTACGTAAAGAAGAATCAAATTATCACCACCAAGAAATGAGTTTTTTGTTCATTCTAAATATAGGTAAGGTCTATGTGGAAGTCTTAAACATCAACAGGCGAGATATGGTCGTCCATGAAGTCATTAATTTTGGTAAAAATAATATTTAGGTTCAAATTGCATAGTATCACCGGGAGAAATCACTTGTTATCTGTATATTGCGTCCAAACATAATGGAAGCATTTATTGTATACAAATTTGATTTAAAAGGTGTAAGTGATTCATATTTGAGTTTGATTGAATTAAAGAGTGGAGGTATAAGGAGTATAAAGTGCATTATAAAAAAGACTATGTAAAGGAAAAGAAGGAAATAGATGTTTTTAATTCTTATTATTTTACAAGTTTAAAAGAAAAAGATATATCAAAAGAAAACATGTATATAAGAAAATGTATTCATCAAAATATTATATCCAAAATCATGATTAACAATTTATACAAGGATATAACGAAAAGAAATAAATATGATGTTTTAAAGGATTAATGCAGATATTCATAACAGTCTCATAATGGGTTTGGGAAAACGAATTTCGTTGGAAATATAGTTATAAAAACTGAATGGAACGAATTATAAAATAGCAAGAATAAAAAAAATTCAAAGATAAATAAGGGATGGGTTTGGGAAAACAAATTTCGTTGGAAATATAGTTATGAAAACTGAATGGAACGAATTATAAAACAACAACGAAATTTTTTCAAAGATAAATAAGGGATGGAAAACCAAAAGAGAGGTCGAAATATTTTGGAAGAGACGGATTGAAGAAATAGCAAAAGGTTTGTCAAAGGATGTCCTCCTAGGTTACACAGAGAAGGCTTCATTGTTGGAGAACAAAAAAATTTTAGAAAGCTTTATTGTAATATTTTGTTATAATAATTTCATTTCATTATAGTGAAAATATTCATGTTGATGATGTTTTCATATGGTATTGGTTTGATATATTAAAATCATTTTTCCCTAGAAGGTCGCACTTAATTAGATTGGATTGAGTTAATACTGGTTGATCTAAGTTAGGTTTATTCCAAAAATATTTTTGTTTATTATTCTATAACCTCCATTTAAATTTTATTTTCCTTTTTTTTTTTTAATCTAAACTTTTTATTTTATTTAAATTTCAAATTCATTGAATCAAAACCCTAATGTTATAATCTAAAGTTTAAAACTTATCATTAGGGAAAATCTTTATTTCATGTTTTTTAATTTCACGAAATTTCATAATTGAAAATAAACATTAGAATTTTAATTAAATTGTTCAAATAATGTTTATTAAATTTTTAACCTAAAGTATTTGGACAAAATTTAATTAAAATTATTTTCTAAGGTTATAATTAAAATTTTTGCACTTTATAAAGTTGATTTTGGTAAAAATTAATTATTAACCTCGCATTTGGAGATTGAATATTATAGAAATCACATTACATTTTGTAAATCAAATATCGAAATCACAGTCCCTTTGTTAATGGTTATGTGCACCTTGAAGTTATTTCAACATTATTTTCATATTTTTCAAACACACTTTAATATTGAACCTTTGAAAAACTAATAGTTTTCTTTGCAAGAGAGGATTACTTAACGGGATTCTAACTGTGAGTGTATTTTTGTAATTGGGTAACTCCAAAATGAACTATATTTTTGCACGATTACGAATATACACTCACAGTTAGGATCTCGTTAAGTAATCATCTTTTGCAAAGAAAACTATTAGTTTCTCCAAGATTTTGTATTAAAGTGTGCTTGAAAAGTATGAAAATAATGTTAAAATAACTTCAAGGTGCACATAACCATTAACAAGGAACTTGTAATTTCAATATTTTATTTAGAGAATGTAATCTGATGTCCATAAGATTTATTCTCTAAATGCGAAGTTAATAATTAAATTTTGCCAAAATCAACTTTATAAGGTGCAAAAAAAATAATTATAACCTTAGAAAATAATTTTAATTAAATTGTGTCCAAATGCTTTAGGTTAATTAAATTAAAATTCTAATGTTTATTTCTAATCATGAAATACCATGAAATTAAAAAACATGAAATAAACATTTTTCCTAATGATAAGATTTAAACTTTACATTATAACATTAGGATTTTGATGTAAGTGAATTTGAAATTTAAATAAAATAAAAAATTTTGAGTAAGAAAAATAAAAATGAAAATGAAATTTAAATACAGATTACAAAATAGTAAACAGAATCTTCCTAGAATAAAACCTAACTTAGATCAACGAGTATTAACTTAATTCAATCTAAATTAAGTGCGACCTTATAGAGAAAAATGGATTTTATATATCAAATCAATACCATGTGAAAAAATCATTAGCATGATTTTTTTTCACTATAACGAAATGAAATTATTATAAAAAAATCTTACAATAAAGCTTTCTAGAATCTCTTTGTTCTCCAACAATGAAACCTTCTTTGTGTAACCTGAGAGGAAATCCTTCGGTAACCTTTCGTTATTTCTTCAATCCACCTCTTCCAAAATATTCCAACCCTTCTTTTGATTTTCCATCCCCTATTTATCGTTGTAAAAATTTTATTCTTGGCTTTTTATAATTCGTTTTGTTCAATTTTCATAACTATCTTTCCAACAAAATTTATTTTCCCAAACCCATTATGAGACTGTTACATATATCTGTATTAATTATTTAAAACATCATATTTCTTTATTTTCACTATATTCTTGTATAAATTGTTAATCATGTTTTCGAATATAATATTTTGATGAATACATTTTCTTATATAGATCTTTCCTTTCAATATGTCTTCTTCTTTTAAATCTGTAAAATAATGAAACAAAGAAACATTTATTTCCATCAATTCCTTTACATAGCTTTTTTTATAATCCACTCTATACTCCTTATACCTCCACTATTTAATTCAATAAAACTCAAATCAGAATCACTTATGCCTTCTAAATCAAATCTGTATACAATAAATATTTTCATCATGCTTGGGTGCAATATACAGATAACAAGTGATTTCTCCGAGTGGCAATATGTAATCTGAACCTAAATATTACTTTTATTTGCCGAAATCAATGACTTCATGGATGACCATATCCTGCCTCTTGATGTTTGAGACTTCCACACAGACCTTACCTATGTTTGGAATGAACAAAAAATTTATTTCTTGAAAGTGACAATTCGATTCTTCTTTAGGTAACTTGGAAGAATGAACAACGTTATGAAATTCCACATTGAAATCATCTTTTGAACTAAGAAATATTTGATTGAATCATTGTTTTGATTTTTTTGTTCTCCAAACCTATTCATATTTATTCCCATAGTGCGTAGATGACATCGTTGCGATAGTAAGATAGCAAACTTTGTGACAGTGATGACAGTGAAGAACTTGCATCAAATAGCTTTAAATAAATAAAATAAAACATCTTGAGAAGAACCAACATGATGATGAATACACCCACCACATCTAAATTTGAACATGAAAATGAAGCCAAAATATCTTAGACACCAATCAACATGAGCGTGTTTCTAGATTTTCTATAACTTTATTGTTTTTTGGGTGTCCATAGCTCTGGTTCCAAATCACCAATAATTGCCTTCACTATAGAGTCCAAATAGCTCACAATCTCCTTCACTACGGTGTTCGGATAACTCATGGTAGCCTCCACTATCTTGCTATATTTTTCTAAAACAAATCCTCCTTTTCGGCCTCATTGGATGTCACAGACTGCTTTCAAAACCAATAATCCTGAAAACCACAACGAACATTGTACGAGATTCCACCATTATAAAAAAAAACCTTCACTTGTTGGTAAGAAAGGAGAATAAACAATGAAAAAAACTAGTTTTAACGTAGAATTCCTTCATGGTACAATGACCATCGTCATCAAATACCCTAGCAACATAATGTATTGATTCGTTTATATCCAAATAGACAATGTAATGCATCCCATTGTTATCGAGGCTTAAATAAATTTTAGAAATTTATAAACTTGCTGAGGTATGTGGGTGTTGTAATGAAAATAGTGCTATCATCAATTTATTCCACATGCATATGGGCACATACAATGAAGGCTTTATAACCCAACATGCTCACTATACTCTGTGATGATCTGTTCACCTATCTATGCACCCCTCTTGACCCAAACCATACCTCGAAATTCGTATTGGGTGTTGACCGTATTGACCACCTTGTGTTTCCGTTGGTTTACCTCAAAAATCGTACCACTTGTCGTTTGGCTTGAAAACCTGCAAAACCAAACAAACAAAACATTTTTTATTAAATCTTTTCAATAAATATATTAAATTAAATTAATTTAAAATGTTTTAAAATTACATTTTTTAAATATTTTAACCAATACAATTTTAAAACATTTTAAAATAAACAATATTTTAAACTTAAACATTGAACATCACAACACTAAAAAAATTAAAATTAATCTCAAAATATAAAAAAAAAACCACTTTAACATGACAAAAATGACACATAAACAAACCATAAAGTAACATTAAACCAACTAAAACATCACACCATATGGTAAACAAAATACCAACAAAACTCTCAAAAATGGTAAACAAAAAATTCCAAAATTTTCCAATTTTCATGTGGGTACCCAATTTTGGGGTAAGTTGTGTGATGACAACAACAAGGGTTCCTGCACAGGGCTACTGCCAAGGTGGTCTTGCCACTACCACCTAGACCTTTCATAGAAATAAGTGAAACATATTTCACGATGAGAAGCTTCTTCAAATCTTCAACTAACATTTCCAAGCCTAGTTGACATTCTAGTAATTCTAGAATATCCCATTTTGAATATGTAACCTCTTTGTCAATTGAATATGGTAAACAAAATACCAACAAAACTCTCAAAAATGGTAAACAAAAAATTCCAAAATTTTCCAATTTTCATGTGGGTACCCAATTTTGGGGTAAGTTGTGTGATGACAACAACAAGGGTTCCTGCACAGGGCTACTGCCAAGGTGGTCTTGCCACTACCACCTAGACCTTTCATAGAAATAAGTGAAACATATTTCACGATGAGAAGCTTCTTCAAATCTTCAACTAACATTTCCAAGCCTAGTTGACATTCTAGTAATTCTAGAATATCCCATTTTGAATATGTAACCTCTTTGTCAATTGAATATGTAACCTCTTCATAAATTTGCATTTGCATTTTGAATATGTAATTGTCTTAGAGATGCTAGTAAGCATCAACCAATAATAATAATTTTGATGTCAACTTAAAACATACAAACATTGGTCCAAGCATCCAAGGAAAATAAATAGTGATCCAAGTATGCCATCACACACCCAATAAGAATCAGCAAAATATATTACCATTGACATAGAAAATCATTAGGTAGGCTCACTATTACTCACAAACTCTAGGAGAGTCTTACAATTATGCTTTAGACTAGCTAGGCTCATGTCAAAACTATTTGCAGGGTTTAGATTTGAGAAATAGGACCACTCTTATTATTCTATATTGAATATCGAGAATACCATGATAAGAAAAGCTTCCATACTAAAAATACAACAATCCCATTTTAGCAATCTTGAGAGTAGGGTAGCATGAACAAAATAATGCTAGGCATAAATGTATACACAAAAAAGACATCTTTTCAATAGAAAATAAATCTCTCTAAGCATCCATAGAGATGATAAATAACTACTTAAATGCAATATATGGTGGAAACATTGCCATTAACAATACTTTAATAATATTTATGCCCTAAATTGATTTTCATTCATGATTGTAAATATTATCTAATATAGGTGAGGCAATGAAGGAGCCCACAACATCCTTCATTGTGTCCATCTCATCATTCCTTCTAAACAAGATTGTTTCCTCTTTATGGGTGACATGCACATTGATTTTTTAGTAACCTTCATCCAAATGTTCACAATGTACAAGGTCTTTAGGGTCAGTACTGATCATCGTGCCTTCAACCACTATGTTATCCTTATGGATCTAAGTAAAGTAGCATTCCCTTCTCTCAGTTTGTGTGATCAATGTCATTTTCAATCCCTACATAGAAAATTAATAGCCTAGATAAATTCACTACATAACGTACAATGTAAACTAAGTCAATTGTTTTATATTTGAAATAATAGTCGTACCATTGATGACTCTACCCTAGAATATATTAAGCTAGTGCTTGTGCCTTGAACACCACCATGAATGTTGTGTCCAATTGTAGGGGTAACATGTAGTGATGTTGCCTATGGAATTATATGCAAGGGGTCATTACAACTTTAGGGGTGCAACATGTAAGCATTTCAAATATAATATCATGAAAATATTGACACACCTCTATCTATGAAAGCCATGTCAAAATCTCTTCAATATTTTTATCTTTCTATGCAAGCTTCTCTTCCAAATTTTTTACATTCTTTGCAAGCTTTTCTACCAACTTTTGCTCTTTCCCTACCATATGCTTTTGCATCTAGTGCAACTTCTATATGTAACCCTCATCAGCAAACAGAGCAGTCGATAATAGTCCTTTGCCAAAACCCCAATTCCAACCTAGTCTTTTAGTTCCTAAAAACTTTGTGAGAGCATCATCCTTAATATATTGATTTACAAGGCTTGCAAATGATATTGCATCGTCCAATTTTTTTTGGTAACATCACATGCATATCTAATTGAGAATATGTTAAAAAACAATCGATATAACAATAGTTCCTAAAAACTTTGTGAGAGCATCATCCTTAATATATTGATTTACAAGGCTTGCAAATGATATTGCATCATCCAATTTTTTTTGGTAACATCACATGCATATCTAATTGAGAATATGTTAAAAAACAATCGATATAACAATGGTTTGAAGTCCAACATATTATTATTTCCAAGGGAATATCACTTACGATTGTCTCCACAACTTCTGGTGAAACAGGAACCCCATCCTTTTTATGAGTTACCATCCACACAGTTATCCTTGGAAGTGGAGTTTTCACATTTTGTTACCTTTTCATATGTAGGATATATAGTTGGAGAGACATGAGATTAAGTCATACGATAAAACAATATAATTATGTTTATCACATATAATGGACGAGTATAATAGAATACCATTTCGTTACCCAATCAAGCATATCCTCTTTGACTACAAGTTTGCATGATGGATTGGTGAGATCTATTTTGTTTATTCCTTTGCCTCACCACCTACAACGCAATGAATAAAATAACATATATATTTATTAGGGAGAGCAAGGTCTATAAAATTCACATGAACAAAACAATGATATGAACTACCATAGCAAATTGGCTGGTACTTGCCTTTAAAGTCAACGTTGCTCTTGCCATTCACAAAGGTTTCAAAATATTTTTGTGATACATAAGGTGGGGGATTAGCAATTCTATCTATGTCATTATCATAATTATCATATAGGTTTTTCACAAGCCAATGCTTATGATCATGCCATTGCTTGTTCATGGTCATGAAGACCCATTTTTCATTGTGTTTGAAATAATATATTTTTGCTGCATCAAACCAGTATCTTATTAGATGCAACATTTATACAAGTATTAAAAATGAATACTATGAACTCGAGTGACTATAAAGTTACCATAATGAGTATCCATAACTATTTTTAACTTCTATTGGGACTACTCTCCAGTCCCTATGGGTGATAGCAACAATCTCCCTCACAATCAACCCCAAGTAAGATGTAAACTTAGTAGAATTTTCTCCTATGGGTTGTCCATTTTGATTAAAAATGATCTCCATATTATTTGTGTTGCTTGAATCTGTTGCACATATTGTTGGACCTCTCTTTCTACGATATTCAATGTTTGAAGTGTGTGAGGTCATCACATAATGATGTTTGGATGGTTATTTAGTTGTAGTCTATGAGGGTATCGTAAAAAGTCCACGTCATACGTCAATGGCTAAAAGCTGCCCTCTTAAGGTCTAAGAGGATGGTTTAAAACCACCCTCTTAGTCATGAGAGTGGTTAATAACCACTCTCTTAGGACTAAGAGGTTAAAAACCACCCTCTTAGGTTTAATATCTCTTAGGCCTAAGAGGGTGGTTTATAACCACCCTCTTAGACCCTAGGAGGGTGGTTTTAAACTACCTTCTTAGGGTCTCACCTAAAATAAAAAATATAAAGGATGCCTCAGTTGAAACAACATAGCACTCAGTACTGGTTTGCCTCAACTGAAATAGCATAGAACTCAATAGTGGTTTGACTCAACTAAAATAACATAGCACTCAGTATTGGTTTACCTCAGCTAGAACAACATAGAACCCAATCAAAGAAGCACCTAAATCCAAACCAACATATTTCCCATTTCCTATGTTGAAGAGAATTAAAAAAAAAAAAATCTTGCACCCACAATCAAAAGCCTTTTAAATTCACTGTAGTATACATGATTTTTTAGACCTAGAACTAGAACCATTTGAATCCATTTAAAATGAGGGAATAAAAACATATCTCTTAAATCAAATTAAATCTATTCAATCAATAAAGAAACAAATAAAACTAAGCATTTACAACCACAACCAAAACTATTTGAATACATTAAACGGAAGGAGGAAAAGCACATTCACACCCATAACAACTCAGATTCAACAAACAAAAGAAAGGAAACATGTACACCCATAGTCAAAAACCATATCTATTTTCCAAAGCTATAAAAAATACTCGCAACCAAAACCATTGATTCTGATTACCAAAATTAAAATGAAATAAAACAAAAACACACATAAATAATTGTATACCCACAATACAACCATTAAAATTCAATCCCAAAAACCAAAAAAAAACATAAATAATTTAGGAAAAATAATACTCAAATATTGCATATTTTCACAGTCCATATACTAAAAATAAATCAATTTGTGTAATGTCAAACATCATGAAAATTTAAAAAATGATATTTTTAATCATCCTCCATTCTAGAAGTAATGACATTTTCAGTATTACACACTTCTATTCTAGAAGTTATCGGTGTTTGTTTCACATACCTGAACCTACAATAGGAGTTCACTTGATGTGGCGGAGCACAAGGGTATCACTAGTAGTGAGATTAAGATGGTCCATAGCTCATTGTAATGCGTACATACTCTACTCACTCTCATCCACTACAACCAAAAGTTTTCTTCCCTTGACACCTTCCATTATACTTCACAAGAAGAAAAAATGGATTGACTCCACTATTATTTTGTTGAATTTGGATCAACTCAATATTTTTCTTTGCTTTGGATTGATTGTTGAGAGAAATTGAAGGTGGGTGTTGCTTAAATAGGATTTTTCTAGACCACAAAAATTTGGAATTCCAGTTCCAATAGACTATTATTCTGCGGTTGTATTCTTTTATACTTTGTGCATAGTTTGATTTTGAAGCATATTGAAGAAGTATTTCTACATATAGTGACTTGTGGCTTTTAATTCATAATTGAAGGCTTTTCATAGGAAATGCTTGCATGTATTAGAGTGACACTGCTATTTTAACAACTAGAAAGCACATTGTCATGTGTAAAGTTGTAAATTAAAAATTAGAGTCATATTTGAGGAGAAAATAAGAGAAGACGGATCCTAAAACTGATCATGTACACTCTTCACTGGTGAGGTATGAATAGGTTTAAAAAAAGGAATTCAAAGGGTTGCAAATTGCTACTAAACTAGGTATTGACACCTAATTTACTCTAACATGCAATTAGTGATTTGTACATTTGCATGGACACCTCTTTCAGTCCAACTGAGGTGAATTGGACATGTAAACTAGGACTCTAGCTACTATGATTCTTGAGGAAATTTAAAACAAAAGTGGAACATAAAGCAAATAGACCATAACAGGCAAGGCCAAAAAGGAGTGTTCATAAAAAATAGTACAAAATATATTAGATGGAATATATGGTCAACCATAAAAACAAATAGGTAGAAAGGGTGCATACTCACATATGTTGTGAAACCAACTATGATAACCATAATCGCAAACTCATGTGAAAGTATTTCGACAAAGCTTCTCCCTGCTAAAGCACAAAATACTACAACTAGGATGATGATCCCAAATAATTTTGAAATCAATCTCCTCAGGCTATTGCATGCTAATATCAACCTTCCACCTAATAGAAAAACTTGGCAAAAACCAAGCATACACACATGTTGGCTATCGAATCGGCCTAGATACAGGTTTTCTAAGTTTGTAGTGCCCTAGGACTGCTGCCAAGCATTGAATGCCTAAAGGAAAGGAATATCCTCCATGGTAATCTCCAGTAGGTCTGGTTTCAAAAATAAAAATGAGGGGTTTGAGATAAGGGTTAGGAAGATACTAAAAGGAATAAAATAACTGAAAGGAATGGGAAATGGCTAAAAGCCAAAAATATAGGATGATGGACCGAAAGCATGATAGACAGCCTAACCACTTGAATCAACAACAATCAAAACAATATACTTTTAACAGAAACCAGTATTAAATTCTCTGAACTATGTAAACTCCAACAAGTATTCAAGGGACTAGTCCTCTATTGACAGTGAAATCTAGAAAATAGAATTAAATTATGCAAAAAATGGACTAATTTAATAGAAATTACAAAATAGAAGTCATACATAGGGATAGATAAATTAAAACCGAATCCAGAAGCCTTTATTTCAAAATTAGATTTCGAAGTATAGAGTTGCTTATCTAGCAGAAGTTATCAATCCTTGGTTGCAGGGAAGAAGTTGAATTTTATAGAAGAAAATTGTCGCTTTAGAAAATTAATGCCCAACCACTCCCATGACAGGAATACTTGGTCTCAGTGATGACTTGAAATAGTCAATTCGAGCTTTTTAGATAACTGGGCATTGAATATAGAAGTTTCTGGCAATGACTTGAAACAGTCAATTCGAATTTATAGAATGTAACTTGGAGTTGGTCCGAACTGTCCATGATAGATTTGCAAAAATTTCTCAGTCACTTGCTTGAGGAGTTCGCTCCATTAGTGGAGTGCTTGGGAGAGGTGCTTCACTAGTGGAGCGATGTTGATTTTGACCAAAATAGCTCTTTTTGCCTTGGGTCCTTTTATATTTCCTGCCTTGGAAAGGTGCTCTAGTTGTGGAGCACTTTTCAAGAAGCACTCCACCTATGGAGCGGTCTTGAAGGGGTGCTCCACTTGTGGAGCGGTGTTGAATGGGCGCTACACCTATGGAATGATTTTGAATATTTGACCGTTTGATTGACCTTTTAGGATTTTGCCTTTTTCACTTATGTTATAACTTGTTTTCTCTTTGCTTTACCTTTGCCTGATGCATTCCACTAGTGGAGTGCTTTGGAGAAGCGCTCCACTTGTGGAGCTCTTTTACTCATTGACCCTTTGACTTCTCTTATTACACCCTCATCCTTAGTGCACTTTTTCTCTATCTAGTCTTTCCAATACTTCTTCCCTCAAGCGCTTCCTAGGTGGAGCACTTTGGAGAGGCACTCCCTGGTTGGAGCACTCTATGTTTGGACCACATTTGACTTTAACACTTGGCCTTTATACTTACTTTCGTTGTTTTTAGAATGTCGCTCCATGGGTGGAGCGCTTTGGGAGTTCGCTCCAGAAGAGGAGCACCTGCAACTCTAACTATTTATATTTTCATACTTAGTCGCATTTTCCCTTTTATATTCCCTTTTGGCCTCCTGCTCCCATTTTGGAGCGATTTTACAACTTATCATAGAAATGAAAACAAGCGTCTAAGTGCCGGAAATCAAAGCCATATGTGCAAAATATGTAAGATTTTGAAAACAAAGGTAAGGAAGAGGAAATAACAAAAAAATGCCCATGCTAAAACATTCACAATTTTGCATGTAACATAACAAGGAAAAGTACAAAAAACATAGAAAAGTACAACAAATATGAGGAACCACATAAAGCAACAAAGTATAGTTTTAAACTAAACGAGATAACCTATGAAAGTACAGTAGCATAACCACATCTTAACCATTTTTCTATGGAAAAATAGATGTTTTTACAATGAATGGTCTCAAAACTGTATATAATATAAATTTCAACAAGGTGTGGCAAAATTGGCAACACATCTGGCGACTCGCGGGGCATTGAGCCTGCCTCAATGTGAAGATCCTAGTCTTTATCCTTGGGTAGTAGAGTCCTCCTTACTCTTAGAGCCTTTGGACTGCTCCTCTGATTTTTCCTCAATGTTGCTAGATTCTTTATCTTCTTCTTCTTCTCTATCTTTCGATTCTTCGTCTGTCTCTTCTTCTTGTTCATTCGTCTCTTCAGCCTTTGAATCTGTGTCATTGTCTATTTCATTTTCTTCACCCTGCTTGGGTGGCTGAGGGAGTTATTGGTCCAATGACTTGTTGAATATATGCTTGTGCACCGTAGAAGCATCAACCCAAAATTCCAAAGGTAAAGTCAACTGCTTCTGAAGCTCATGGATTAGGCAACGATATGTTTTGATTCTCTTAACCTCAGCAAATTCCAGTATTCTATTAAACTTCGTCAAGTAGAATTGAATTTGGGTATATTTAGCCATGAGAAGGATTATCTGAGCATCAAAACTCGAGGCTTCCAAAGCATCGACGTCTAAGGCATTATCAATGAAGGTGGCCCACATAGGCTCCAACTCCTGAACTGATGGAATGGGCCCCTCAAGGTCGATGAAACTCGAGATGCTAATCTTGACAAGAGCATCGAAGTATTGTAGTGAAATGTCTCGCTCTTGCATAAGGGAATCTAAGAGCAGGTGAGATTTTTTGACCAGCTTGACCTTTGTGAAGAAGTAATGCAGAGTTGTTTTTGTCGTTGCCAATGACCGAGCTAGATCGCTCATATGGGTAAGGCGAATAGGCACATATTCTATTTTTCTGAGCTGGGTGGCCAAATCTAACCAATAGTTGACATCTTCTTGGGCTGACTCCAGGATAGGACCGCCAACAACAACTACCTCAGGTGCTTCCCTAAAGAATGCCAAGACTATAATTCCTTTCACCACTCTTGCTGGGAAATCTCGTAGGAAGTCTAGGTGCATCTCCTTGAGGCACTCCCTAGAAGTTAGAACAGACTACTCATTCCTTTTAGATAACTTAGCCTACAACTCATTTATTTGGATAGTGAGCACCTGTATCTCTTGGTTTGCCTGGGCACGTGCCCTCACATGGTTGTCGCATAGCTTGGACGCTTCATTATTTTCATCTTCAAGTAACTGAATCCGTTCCTTCAACTGCTCGATCTCAGACTCCAACGCCTCAACCCGTTTCTTTGACTCAGACTACAGGGCTTCAATCTGCCTTCTCACCATTGCTAGGGCCTCCTCGAGCTCATCATTTTTGGACTGCACTCGAAAGAAGCAATCCTTGTAATACTTGCCATGAGCATAAATGGAGCCCATGCCAACTTGGACATCCCCCATATTTTACGTTGTGTTCATCCTGGCTACGTATTCTTTAGTATGGCAAAAAGCATAATCAACCGGGGTTATTTCCCCCAAGGGCTTCTGGGATAGGGGTAGTTTTCAATGGTATGCAACTTCATTATATTTGGGTCGATAATACAAGCCTTCTAATTTTATGCCAGAGCCTTTCTACGGTCCTTCAGATAACGCATCGTATTCATGCATGCCTTGTGGATGCTCTATGCGGTAGCAAGTTGCTAGGTCATTTTTAGCTCAGACTCCAACAGCTCCTAGATGCCTATTCTAAGAACTGGCATTAATGGAAGAATTGGGAGAGGGGGCTCAAAATTGAACATTACCTGAGAAGCCGTAGGGGAAGCGATTGCACTAACCCTCAGAGGTGTTTGGGTTACCACTGTGGAAATGGTCGGTGGGGGCATTGAGGAACCAACATAAGGAAGTGTGATGAAAAGTGTATTTAGATATCTGGTGGCAAAGATGTCTGTAATGTGGTCCTCTAATATAGAAAGGGAAAACTGAACGAGGTAGGAACTGAGAATGCATTAGGATTTCCTGTGAAGGACCCAAATGTTATGGACAAAGGAATAAAATATGACTTGGATAATGGTATAGATAATGTTGGGCAAATAGATAAACTTGGGGAAGTGGACTGGGGCAATGGAGCCGCACTTGATGTAGGGGCCACTGAAACTATCATTGTCATAGACATTTAGGTGTCGAGCAAACAAACACCGTAGTTAGAGAAACTGACAATGTAGACAAGGAAGAAGAAAAAGGAAGAGATAAATGCGTACCTTCGGGCTCCGTGATCAAAGGAGCCAAGGAAGATATGCATTGTGCTTGTGCTTCTTCTTCTTCTTCTATATCTGGTGCATCCATGCTGACGCGCTCTGCATCTACATCCTTTTGTTCCTCGTGCATGCTGATGTGCTCTTCATCTCCACCCCTTTGCTCCTCAGCCTATGTTGCCATATTAATTCCGATAGAGCTCACCGGAAGGGTCTGATATGCTACTTGAATGACTGTTTCAAAATGCTTGTGGGTACTAGTGTGCGGCTTCTTCGTAGCCTGCTGCAAGAGAGGTATCTCAGCCTTTCTTTTTGAGGAGGCGCTCGTCTTCTGATGAGCCAATGGCCTCTTCTCTTCACTAAATAATGGGGTCCCCAGGATGGATTTGCCCTTGCCTTGTGCTTCATGTCTTGGGTGTGCCAAGTCATCCACTTCATCAGGATTGCACCTGCCATGGAGAACAATATCAATGAATGAAATAGGTTGATAAGTATTTATGTTCTCATTGTAAAATATTGAGAACTTATCATCAATCACCAACGAGTTATCTGAGGATGTCTTATAATTGTGGACCCTCATGATCCACCATTGTTGGATTTTATCTTTATACCACTATGTATGCTTTACCTTCATATTGCCTAAGATAGACTTGGACAGTCTTTGCTCCTGATTGATAGTCGGGTTATACTCAGTCTCCATGGTGTAAAAATCTAGCCAAGGAGGCAAAGGCCTCATTTCGTTGATATGCCACTCTAGCTCGAGGTCCAGTGGATTATTATGTTGCCTCTATATGTCATAATTAGGGCAAGAATAAAAATATCTCACCCTAAGGTTTTCCTGGATAATACCAAGTGGGTCCCATTTCCAGCAGTGGGGAAGCTCGATCAACCCATAGTTTGAAAGTGTCACTGTAAGAACAACATTCTAACCACATTGTGTTATCTTAACATCTCTAAAATCAAAAGGAGTAGAAATTATAACTCTTCTACCCCAACCTTTCTCGTAATCCTTGTTGGTGTAGCCAAGCTGTCGAGCCACTTCCAAGGAAAATAGATAGGGCATGGTGTAATAGGGTAACAGAGAGGGCTTTTCTGTAAACCTGTAGATTCTGATAACCAGGTCCTGGGTGAGGATAAAGGTATCTCCCAATTGATCATCTACCACCTTGTCCCTCAAATCCACTAGAAATCGTTCGCACTGGCCATATATCATCTCCAACACTGGCCCGAGGAAAAATTGGTTGAAGATATAGTACGATTGATTTTTGGATAAGATGTTTATCCAAAGATAAACTGGCAAAGCTTTGCCCTCCTCATCCATTTGATTTTTTGTTATGTAATGAAAATTCTCGTGCATATGCCAAAATAAATACCATACCAATAAGGAAGAGAGTCTGAACTAGTCGACTTTAGGGCCTTGAACATAGACCAAACTTGTGTGCAACTACCATGCCACAAACTTCACCCAGTCAAAAAATTGGAATAGCACCCAACCTTACTTTGGAGGGGAAATAGATCTCATTCTCAAGTATGGCCTGTGTCATTGAGACTTTCTAGTCAGATATCCACTCATATTTTGGAAGACCCATTACCCATGCTAGAATGGAGTATATGTCGTGGTGGGAAAATTTTGCCAAGGGATTTGACAGCTGGGGAATTCATCAATTGATGTCATGTCTCCCAGTTGATCTCGTAAGGAATGGTGCATTTCTGGTGTTGGTTGATATCCGACACCCTCTTCATTAGTGTGTATCCTCCTCAGAATAAATTTGTATGAGTTCTTTCTCCCACAGGTGAAAGCATCCTGGACAACGTCAACTGTGATAGCGAACAATACTTCTGCCTTGGCATTCTAAACCATCCTTTTTTGGATGTCGTAGAAACTTGACACAACCTTTATAAATTCTAGACAGTAATGCACAGGTGTGCACACGTAAAAGTATAGGTGCGAATGATAGACAATGACCAACGGGTTCTCGGTTGGGTTTTCTCTATGTGCCTATTCAATCTCCAAAACCAATTGCTCCATATCATTTTTTATGACCAAGAAATCCTGGTACCAAAAAAGAGTATGTTGCAGAGCTATCAATTTTACTGGTTTTTTCTCTCACTTCTACGGCTTCTTCAACTTCTCTGAGCCCGATGCTCCTGTAGGTGTCATTTTTTCCTTGGGCGCCTTCTCTCTTGGCACCTTCTCCTCAGTTTCTTTACTCTTTTTATCCATGCCCATAGAATATATTAAAACAATTCACACTCTGAATAAATTGGCTCTCTGGACAAACGCAGGGTGCTGGGGCAGAGTTGAAATCAAAATATTATAGATAGTTTGAAGTTTTTCTGATAAACTTGCCACCTTGTAGTACCAACTTTGAATCTGCCACCTTTAATGCAGGGTACCTAAAGTTAATGTTGGTGGAGGACGTGCATGTAAGTGTGTGCCTTGAATTACCCACGTGCGGGTGGTTTCTTTTGAAAATGGTGAATAATGGTAGTGGACAAGGACACTTCCTTGGGGCATGTGCAGCTCATTGGGAGGAGGGCCCGTACGAATCTGCCAGGAGGACATGCTTAGGCTGATGGAGAGCGAGAATGTTTTGATTGGATAGTTGTATGGCTCTCACCTAAAAATACTATGCTTTTAGGGTTTGAATATGACCCCTTTACAAACGATCTTATCTCTCTGTGACACTTGGCGCAAACTAGATGGATAGCTTAATATATGCTATAAAAATAAAATAACACTTTTAACGGGGGATAGGGCAAGCACTCTGTTATGAACCTGCCCGAGTAGCACTGGAAACTGTCACAGCGTTGGCTAACCTTGAAAGAGTTGAACAAAAGGGTGGGCCAATAGTAGCATGATCTTCAGCGCCATCGGTCTGCCTGCAAAATGTCCTCCCGAAATCCCGGAGTGAAACTCCTCCAAGATTTTTGCCTTCTGCGACTCCTTGATACATCTCAGGAGAACTCCGTCGATGTTCTAATAATACATTTCGTTAGGAGTCAGGACATACCTGCTAGCTTGCAGGCGAAATCTCCTTCTCTGCGAAGCATTGAAGTGAGAAGGACACCTGCCTGTGTCAAAGTATTTAACCAGATCGCCTGTCCAATCTGGACTGTTGACCGATAGATTGGCAAGATTGCTATCGGGGGCAGGGCTGTCCGAGTCGGGGTTTGCAACTTCAGCCGTGGCATTTTTGGCCAACTCTTGACAGAGCGCTCTGCCTCGGACTAACTTGGTGGGGCGTACCTCGATGTCGAACTCTTGGATCTTAGTAACCCATCCAACTCTCCTATTGCCCAACTCGCCTTGGATGATGAAATTCTGAACATCTGGGTGTATCACGTACACTATCGTTTTGCTTTGAGAGACGAAATATCAGAACTTCTGGAGTGACCTCATCACCGCATGCACTTGTTGTTCAATGAAATTGAACTTTTCTTCATGTGGCTGGATGATTTGGCTAAGGAACACTATCGGGCGCTCATCTCCATCTTCGCCCTTCTACGTCAGAACAACTGCATAGCTTTCTGGCTCCCCGACTGCATATAAGATAAAATCCCTTGAATAGTCGGGGTTGATGAGGACCGGAGCTTGGGCGATCCGCTCCTTAATTTCTTGAAAAGCCTACCTTCTTTCATCGGTCCACTTGAATTCAACATCCTTCTTCAGGAGCTCGGCCATCGACTTTATTACTTGGGCAAAGTCGACGATGAACTTCCTGATGAAGTTTATCTGTCCGAAAAAGGACTGCAGGGCTTTTTTATTTGCTGGTAGTGGAAGGCGGAGAAGCGCCTCAGCTCGAGCGGGATCAACAGTTAACCCCTTTTCAGAGATTAAATGCCCGAGTAGCTTTCCTTCTTTCACTACGAAGATTGATTTCTTGGGGTTGATGGAGACCCCAAACTCCCGATATTTTTCAAAAACTTACCGCAAATGTAGGCCGTGTTCCTCCCTCTTATGGGAGAAGACTGTCATGTCATCTAAGTAAATTACGATGACATGATTCAAAAGTTCACCAAAGGCGAGGTCCATCGCTCTCTGGAAAGTCGCTCCGACATTTGAAAGGTCGAAGGGCATGCGTTGGTAGGCGAAGGTCCCCCACTTGGTGGTGAACCCAGTCTTGTGCTGGTCTTCATCCTTGACCCAAATCTGGTTGTAGCTGGAGAAGCCATCTAGCAAGGAGATTCTTTGTGCTCCCACCACCACGTGAAGGATTTGATCGATCTGGGGTAGCGGGTAGTGATCTTTGAGCGACGCTTGGTTGAGATTTCGGAAATCAATGCACAAGCGGATGTCGTCATTCTTCTTTCATACTGGAACAAGGTTGGCCACCCAGGAGGAATGCTTGATCGGGTATATGATTTTTGCTTCAAGCATTTTTAGAAGCTCAACCCTCATCAACATTTTGATCTTTGGGTTGACGGGTCGTTGCTTCTGCCTGAATGGTCTAACTCCTTCCTCCAGCTCGATGGTATGTTGGATGATATTCTTATCGTACCCCCTTAGATCTTGGTAGCACCAAGCGATGATGTCGGGGTACTCCTTGCACAGGGTATGAATCTGCTGAAGCTCTTCAGTTGTGCAGTCAGACCCTACCTTGATAACCTTTCCCGGCTCTAACTCCAGGTCCATGAACTCTTTTTGGTCCACCTTGATCTTGTGGCCGATAGACCTATCATTTCGGTCGAAGAGACTTTCCAACGTGATTAGACCCTTCGGGATGTGGTTATTTTTCAACTGAATCAATCCCTCGTGGTCTTCTTCATTCAGAGTCCACTCTTCGATGGAGGACGCTTCATTCACCAGGAAATTAACAAGTTGTTCATCATTGTCGAACACCTGCCAGTGGAGTTTTTTATCAGGCACAAAAGGCCTGTAGATCAGCCTCACCGTCTTCGGCTTATGCATCATATCATCCACCGGTGAAAATCGGGTGCCGATGGAGGCTAAGATGTCTGCAAGCTTGTTTCACTCTCGCAAAATTGACTTGATGTTCAACACGGTGAAGGATTCGAGCAAATCCCACACCTTGTTGTGGTACGCCTTCAAATAGTGTTGCTTGGAGATGCACTTATTGGTAACTTGGTTGCAGATTAATTCGAAATCCTCAAATATCTGCAACTGCTTAATGCCGAGATTTTTGGATTTCTTGAGTCCGAGGCACAAAGCCTCATACTTTGCTACATTATTCGTATAGCTCCATGCGAGCCTGTACGAATAAGTCTTTTGCTCACCTGATGGGGAAATGAGCGTGATGCCAGCTCCTGCACCGTTCTTACATCGGGCACCATCAAAGTACAACTTCCATAGCTAATCGGGTGCTGGGGACTCTTCTGCGGGTGCTTCTATTTCAGCCTTTTCAGGCTTTGTGAGTGAATAGCAACCCAAATCAGTCCCGATGACAGCATTAAAATCAGTCATAGAGAACTCGTCTTCGACCCGGAGCTCGCCAAGAGATTCCTCCATCAGGTCTACCGTTTGCATTTCTTCTACCATTAGGTTGATAGAGACCGAGATCTTTTCCTCATCTTCGAGTTTTTCAACATGAAAAGTGGTAGGCTTCTCATTGAAGAGCTTGAATCTTTTCCCCTTGAATGGGATCTCCAAGTGTGAGTAGTCGAGGGAGAGATAGCCTCCCAACTTAGCGGTGAATTCTCGTGAGAGGCACATACTAAAGTATGGCTCTAAGTCGACCACCATGATCTCTTGGATGATCATGACCTACGGCATCTTGTGGAGTTGGATTGGAACATCTTTGATAACTCCTACCATCTTCACGGGAGTCCCGTCTAGCTGTAGCACTCTAGGGCTGCTACGGGTGTACTCCATGCCCATGATTTCATAGACTGCTTTGGGCATGACGGTTGTCACGGTGCCAGAGTCGATCATGCAATTATGCACGACCCACCCTTCCATCCAAAGGGAAAGGTAGAATGGTGGGGGCCGATTCTTACCTGTGGCCGAAGTCGTCAGCGGTGATGCAAACACCGTCTATGTCGGCTTACTCTCCTTGTCCTTAGAAGACTTGAGAGATTCCTGCAAAAGGTCAACTTGACTCGAGAGTTGGAGGGCATCATAGAGGCTTACCTTAGCCGAAGCCTTCTTCATTTCTTCGACTATATTGTATGTCGAAGTGCTTGGCTCTCCTGCTCCCTTTGCAGATTCATACATTTTTCGATACTGTTGTGTGGCATCAACCCGCTGGCGCTTGGTCAGCGAGGGATATTTGAGTTTCTCCCGAGCCTGGTCTTGTGTCTCGGCCTGCGGTTGAGAAGTCGGAGTTCTAGGCTGGAGCACCTTTTCTCTAGCATGAGGCGGCAGGTAGTCCTTCAGCAATTCAGGAGGCTCTGAGGTCGCTGTTGGGTTTGGAGCTTTTGTCGGAGGCTGGGTCTTTTGGTTCCATGGCTTGGCTGGCGTTGGCACCTTCAATGGCTCCATCTGAGCCGGATCTACCTCAATAGGCTTCTTCCCAGCTCTGGTAAGGATTGAGACTTGCTCATCGAAGACATCATAAAATTATGACCAGCTTCCCTGATCATGTTGACTTGCTCGTAAGCACCGTCGGATAGTGTCTGAACATAGTTGAGGTGCACCATGCAGGTTTCTTCACTGTGTGGATCATTGCACATGGTACACCAATATGTTGGATCTAAAACACTGGCCTCTCCATTGCTCATCACAACTGAATTTCTTTCGGTTGTCGGTGAGTAGATGATGCTTGCTCTTTCGTGATCGGGGGAGGAGGGAATCTTCTCTGCTGGAAGCCTTGGTCGTCTTGCCTCCTCTTCATGACGGTCATCTGATTCGCCATCGTCTTCATGTATGCCTTTACCTCTTGCAGCTCTTTGGCCTGGGCCTCATTTACAGCTGCTTGATTAGCGGTTGCCTGACTTACGAATAATGGCAATGGAGTCAATGACGTAGGTAATACCGGATATTGGATAGGAGCTAGAAGCTGAGGGACGGCAGGCGCTTGATATGGTGGCGTAGGTGCTTGGAATTGCGGAGTGGGTACCGCTTGATACTGAGGGGTAGGATTCCATGGTTGGCTAGGGTACATCTCATATGTAGGCGGAGCGGATGCGCTTGGGTACATATTTTGCGGGAAGTCTAGGTAAATCGGAGTCGTCACCTTGGGAGGTAACTTCCCGATAGCTATCAGGTCAGCTTCCGCCTTCTGCGCCTGCTCATACAGAGTAGGGAATGTACTGATATTAGCATGTCGGATGCTCATGCTAATATCCGAGTGAAACGCTCTCAAGTAATAGAACGCAACCTGCTCAGGTGTGGGTCGAAGGCCGTCGGTGACTCTCTGCCAGGTTCGGGTGAACCTGACATTGAAGTCAGCTACCTCTTCCTGAGGATGCCTTTGAATAGTGGTGAACTGGTGCAACAGAGAGAAGGGGTCTGCTTGTTCGTTGAAGCCCCTTATAAGTTGGCCCGCTAGTTGGTCCCATGAGGTGATGGTGCCGGGCGGAAGCGACCGGTACTAGTAAAGGAGCTTACCTCTCAGTGAAAGAACCAGCAGCTTCACCATGACGTCTTCTTCGGTGATTTGGTGAATAGTTGCCAGTCCCGTGACGTCTTGGATGTGCTCGTGCACCATCTTTCCCATGTCGTCGTAAGTAGGTAGAGATTTCAAAGCTGTGGGAGGTACCGTGTGTTGAGCCTGCAAGGCGAGCGGTCCCGTATGATTCCAGGCTGGGAACAGCCTAGGCGGATTTGGCTACGCCATATGGGGTGGCGGATTTGTATGGAGCGGTGGAGGTGGTAGAACTTGCTGAGCCAAAACGGTCGGAACACTCGGAGCACCTGATTGAACGTTCGGTGGAGCCGGAGTATATTGATGATCCAAAGAATTTGGTGGATTTGGGGGTAAGCTAGTCGTTGTGCTATCAGGAGTTGGAATCTATGTAGCAATGACAACTTCCTATGAAGATGTCCCGTCTAGCGGGTTATTCGGCCTGACCACCCTAGGATGTTCTCCCAGAGCGTCGATGTCAAGCTCGTGGAACTCGATTTCTTCTTCTTGTTCTGCGTTTCTAACTCTCCATCTCGTACGCATGAAGGCGTGAGTTTTTAGACTGGTCTTCGAGACTTGGAGGTATCTGAGTTCAACAGAGTCGCCAGATGTTCATATTTGATAGCAATAAGATGAACATCACTTCTTAATACTCGTTTTAACGTGGAACGTTTGCGTCCCACCGGGCGTGCCAGAAACTGTTGGCAATCGAACCGGCCTAGATACAGGTTTTCTAAGTTTGCAGCGCCCTAGGCCCGCTGCCAAGCATTGAATGCCCGAAGGAAAGGAATGTCCTCCGTGGCAATCTCCAGTAGGGCTGGTTCCAAAAATAAAAATGGGGTTTTTGAGATAAGGGTTAGGAAGATACTGAAAGGGATAAAATAACTGAAAGGAATGGGAAATGGCTAAAAGCCAGAAATGCGGGGTGATGGACCGGAAGCACGATAGACAGCCTAACTACTTGAACCAACAACAATCAAAACAATAGACTTTTAACAGAAACCAGTATTAAATTCTCTGAACTATGTAAACTCCAACAAGTATTCCAGGGACTAGTCCTCTATTGACAATGAAATCCAAAAAATAGAATTAAACTGTGCAATAAAGGGACTAATTTAATAGAAATTACAGAATAGAAGTCATACACAGGGATAGAGAAATTAAAACCGGAGCCAAAAGCCTTTATTTCGGAAGCAGATTTCGAAGTACAGAGCTGCTTCTCTAGCAGAAGTTATCCATCCTTGGTTATAGAGAAGAAGCCAACTTTTATAGAAGAAATCTGCCGCTTAAAACATTAATGCCCAACCACTCCCGTGACAGGCAGACTTGGTCTCGATAATGACTTGAAACAGTCAATTCGGATTTTTAGATAACTGAGCATTGAAGACAGAAGGTTCCGGCAATGACTTGAAACAATCAATTCGAATTTATAGAATGCAACTTGGAGTTGGTTCGAACTGTCCATGGTAGATTTGCAATAATTTCTCTTAGTCACTTGCTTGAGGAGTTCGCTCCACTAGTGGAGCGCTTGGGAGAGGCGCTCCACTAGTGGAGTGCTTTTCATTTTGACCAAATTGACCCTTTCTGCCTTGGGCGCTTTTACATTTCTTGCCTTGGAAAGGCGCTCCAGCTGTGGAGCGCTTTAGAAGGGGCGCTCCACCTATGGAGCGCTTTTGAAGGGGCGCTCCACCTATGGAGCGCTTTTGAAGATTTGACCGTTTGGTTGACCTTTTAGGATTTTGCCTTTTTCACTTATGTTATAACTTGTTTTCACTTTGCTTTGCCTTTGCCTTGGAGATGCGCTCCACTAGTGGAGCACTTTGGAGAGGCACTCCACTTGTGGAGCGCTTTACTCATTGACCCTTTGACTTCTCTTACTGCACCCTCATCCTTAGTGCCCTTTTTCCTCTATCTAGTCTTTGTGTTCCTTCTTCCCTCAAGCGCTTCCTAGGTGGAGCGCTTTGGAGAGGCGCTCCCTGGTTGGAGCGCTCTACCTTTTGACCACATTTGACTTTTACACTTAGCCTTTATACTTGCTTTTGTTGTTTTTAGAATGTCGCTCCATGGGTGGAGCGCTTTGGGAGCCCGCTCCAGAAGAGGAGTGCCTGCAACTCTAACTGTTTAGATTTTCATACTTAGTCGCATTTGCCCTTTTATATTCCCTTTTGGCCTCCCGCTCCCATTGCCGGAGCGATTTTACAACTTATCATAAAAACAAAAACAAGCGCCTAAGTGTCGGAAATTAAAGCCATATGTGCAAAATATGTAAGGTTTTGAAGACAAAGGTAAGGAAGAGGAAATAACAGAAAAATGCCCATGCTAAAACATTCACAATTTTGCATGCAACATAACAGGGAAAAGTACAGAAAACGTAGAAAAGTACAGCAAAGATGAGGAACCAAATAAAGCAACAGAGTACAGTTTTAAACTAAACGAGACAGCCTGCGAAAGTACAGCAGCATAACCACATCTTAACCATTTTTCTATGGAAAAAGAGAAGTTTTTACAATGAATGGTCTCAAAACTGTATATAATATAAATTTCAACAAGGTGTGGCAAAATTGGCAACAACACATAAGATAAATTTTTCGCTATATCCTTGCAAAAATATATAAAGATATAGCAATGAGAGAAGTTTCGTAAAAATAAAAGTTACATTGTGGTCTTTCCATACTTCATAAAATAACTTGCCAACCTCATTATTTGCTTTATTTGAATGGTTAGGCTCAGAATATTTGATTGCATTGAGCTCGACTTCTTTGTCTCCCATTTTTCTAATGGAAAACCAACAAACAAGATTTCTTTTTTTTTCTCTAAATATGTTATATACACATAAAGGTAGTATCAAGCGTATTGAAAAAATTAAACCTTCCAATCTCTTAATAAAAACTCCTCCACTTATGACTGACCTTGTGATCAATGATCAAATAAAATTACAACAAAAATAATGAATCACTAGTCAATGTGAAGTTTCTCTCAGGTCATTCCATTAAGGAAATTTGACATGAAATTTTTTCTTCCATATGATAATGGAAGAGAAAATATAGCATATATTTTAGAGTCCATAATCAAAATACAATAAATAGAATGCTACAACTACCAAGGCTACCATCAAAATATTGACAAATTGGATCTTGAAGCTTAGCATTACACAATTTATTTTGAATAATATATAGAATATTTTCTCTTACATTGCTAGATGAAAACCAAGTTATTATTTATGAACAACAATGATCTATTGCACCTCTTACATGTACAAAAACAAGAAATAAAGAGATTTTATTATGTCCAAGAGTGACCAAAGGAGATAAATGAAATTCAAAGACCACATAAAGTTATAATATTTAAGTACTAAGGCAAAAGAACCCAAGGAGCTCAAGAAGTAACTAAGCAATAAAATAGTAAACCATTGTAAATATAACCACAGTGGGTAGATTCAAAGCAAACAAATCCTAATTTTGTAAATCAAGTACAAATACAAACAACCATATGAGGGGATCCCCTCAAGGTAAAGCATCAGTAGATGAAGGCAAACAGTGGAGACTAAGGACATAAATAAGAATGTGTTTATGCCCAATGGAGAAATAGAAAACATGATTGTAAGAATGCTAAATGAATGAAAAATTCTTATTTCAAGTGCAAAATTAGTTATGATTATATATGTAAATGGAAAATTCGTATTTCAAGTACAATTCTT
This sequence comes from Wollemia nobilis, assembly GCA_028583015.1. Taxonomy (NCBI): domain Eukaryota; kingdom Viridiplantae; phylum Streptophyta; class Pinopsida; order Araucariales; family Araucariaceae; genus Wollemia; species Wollemia nobilis. The sequence goes on from JAQPPZ010000989.1 coordinate 5,675,358, forward strand.
ATTTATAGATATAGGTGAATGGATAATCCAAACCCTCCATATAATGGGTAAATGTGTAAACATCCCTACCCACCCCATCAATCAAAGATGAGGCGAGAGGGTATCCTGATACTTTTGTCAAATACATAAATATCCATATATGCAAATCAAGTACTACTACTAAGGACTAGGACTAAGAGTCAAACATGAAACATTAATTTCATAACTAATACTCACTCAACACAATAGACCTTCATTTCAACACATTACAACATGCATGCATGATTAGACTCTTAATACTATGCCCTAGTAGCACTTGCATTCTCTCTCTTTTTTTACCAAATTACCTTCTTGTATTTGATTGGACTGGCCAACCTCATACTCAAGATACCTACTTGTCTCAATCTTAGCTTGGCTATCCATTAATTATCTACTAGCATTTTTTTAAAAATAGAACAAAAAATATCTAATAGCACTCATTAATTAGGCTTCCAACCATGTAACCTCACATTCTTCACGGACATATTGAATGTTGTCATCGTTTGTGTTTTCATCTTGTGCAGTTTTAGGTCCAACAAAATTTGTTGCTCTAGAGAAACTAATATATTTTGCCTTGTATGCTTCAATGTATTTTATCCCTCTTGGAGGCAATGTTAGAACCACATATCAGCTGGTATCAAGTGGATAATTTACATAAAAGACTTTTTTGACTTGCGATGCTAGGATAAATGGATCATCTTTAAGTCTATCACGGCCAAGTAATCTATTCATGTTGACTATTGTGAAGCCCATTTCATCCTTTCAAAATTCAGTACTTGTATCAAGAACATTCACCTAGTCACATTTGAACAAGGGGCATCAAATTTGATAGTAATCCAAAAAGATTATTTCCCTAATAACACCATAATATGTGACTCTTTGAAGCACCAAGTTTGTGTCTTTTGTTCTTGCTCTACACAAATTAGTAGCATCAACACACACACCGCTATTCTAAGTTGTTATTTTATCCTATTTGTCTTTGATATGAAATCTATAACCATTGATCATATAATATGAATGTTTAGTTGCATCTTTTCTTGGACCATGTGCCAACCATTTTATTATGTTGGAGTCATTGTCATTATGTTGCATTCCATATGCATAAAACTAAAAAAAATAAGAATAGTTTAAATATGATTGCATAACATTACATGATGAAGAGAGCAAACAATAACCTGATCTCGTAGCCAAATGGTGAATGTTTGACTATGGATTTTTTGCAACACCCCTTCATCGCTCGTTGTATGGGGGTTGTATTCCTTACTACTCTTTAAGTGCTTCCTAATTTGGACCAAATTTTGTCAAGCTTAGTTGGATCTAGTTAATATTCTATCGTATATAATAGCAACAAATAAACATCTACTTATTCTACCCAGTTGAACTTCATCTGTGTTAAAGAGAATGCATCGATGGGATTGCTCGTAAGAAGTTTCATCTAAACCAAAGTCTTTGGCACTGTACAAAGGCCTCCCATCGATTATAGTTTCTTCATCCTTGTCACTCCATACTTCATTGTGACCAAGGTAATCATCAATTACTTTCGTACCTCTTAAGTAGTTTGCATAGAATGAAACACATTCCTCGACAAGATAATGTTTGGTAATATAACCTTCGGGCCTAGCTCGGTTGTTTACATAGCCATTGAAAATATTCATAATTCTAAGAAAGGAAACAAACATTTTTAATTAGATGAGATACTACAAAATTATAAAAATGGTGGTTTATGAAACTAATGAATGCATATAAACCTCTCAAAAGGGTACATCCATCAATATTGTACAAGTCCACATAGATGTACCTCTCGCACCAAGTGAACAATTACGTACACCAAGATATCAAAAAATGAAAGGGGGAAGTGCTTTTCAAGCAAACATAACGTCTTCATGACCTCTACTGATAATTTCTATATTTTTAATCCACTACTTTAGCACATATATCTCTGTAGAACATGCACAACCAACAAATGGTTTGTCGTACTGTCTTATCAAGAAAATATCATAGCACTACTGAAAGAAGTTATTACATGAGAACATGGTAGGCATGTGATTTTAGGCCCTAGATCTTAAGTTCTTTCATAGAGACACATTTTCTAATATTCGAACTATATCCATCTAGTAGTTTCATATTTTATAGTGTACGCCAAAACATTTCTTTCTCAACCTTCAATAGATTGTAGGGTGTTGGTGGAAAATATGTCTTGTTTCCATCCGTTACAGGCCACAATCTATTTTTTATACCCATATTTTTAAAATCCTCATAGGATTTTTTTCCATCCTTTGTCTTTTTTAATACCTAGCAGTGTTCCAAATAGGCTTTTGTAAACATTTTTCTCCACATGCCTCACATCCAAGTTGTAACAAACTAAAATATGTTCATATCTAGCAACATCAAACACAAATTATTCAACATTGAGAGACATAACAATAGATACAAAAAGAAATTTACATGTCGTACCTCCCAATATGACACATTAAGGAATATAGATTTCTTCTTCCATCCTGCTATAAGAAAAAACACACTATCCTCATTCATGTGCCATTTCTTTTTATTTGAGTTGCTCTTTCTCCAATTTGGTGGAATTCCTTATACTATTTTCAATATTTTCATCCTATTTGAAGATTTGGATGGTTTATCGAGCTCTTGTTACGCCGATAGGTGTCCTACAATGGCAGCCAAGAAGGTCAGCCATGCCGTAAACAATATTAATATTTTATTAAAAAAGTTGACATTAAGAAAATTATCTGTCGACATTAAGAAAATTATCTGCCAACATTAAGGGTTACGATGGATTTAAAATATTTAAAAAATATTTAAACTAAAATGGTGCCCAAAATTTCTAATACTAGCTTAGATATATAAAATATATATATCTATAAATACCGAGAGTTATCAATCTCGAGGCGCCTATCTATCACACCCCCAAGAAATGAGATAGGCGCCTCGATATTGATAACTCTCAATGTTTATAGATATATATATTTTATATATCTAAGCTAGTTTACCATTGAAAGATACCTTGTGATGAAGAAATAGATGATCTGGAAGAAGGAATCTCTTGTGGCCTATGTAAGTCATATTTTTACTATATTTAAGATATTTTGCACAGGTGTTCTCCTCGCATATTGGACATGTTGCCTTTCACTTTGTCATACATCCTAAAAAGTTTCCATAAGCAGGAAATTCATTGATGGCCCACATCATTATTGATGACATATTGAATGTATTATTGGAAAATGCATCACACGTTTCTACTCCTTTACTCCATAGTTTGTGCAAGTCATCAACCAATTACTTTAGATAAACATCAAGATCATTGCCTGGTTACTTGGGGCTAGGTATTAACAAGGTGATCATTGAAAGTTTCCTCTTCATCCACATCCATGGTGGGAGGTTGTATGTGACCAACACAATGGGCTAAAAACTATAGGTAATACTAAATTCAACAAAAGAGTTGAACCCATCAGTTACCATTGTAAGTTGTACACTACGTGGATCATTGGTTAAATCTTTCCACTTAACATATATAGTTTTCCATGTCAAGGAGTCAACTTAATGTTGCATATTTCCATTTGAACTCCTATGCTAGGAATGCCACCTCATATTCTCTGCAACCTTTATAGAGCTACAGGAAGAAAGCAACTCACTTCAGCCACGTTTAACAATGTTGAAAGAAATAAACACAACAAAGCTAATGATATAATAAAATCCCTCAACACCTTTGTAAGAACATTAATGCATAAATTTTATTAATGAGGGTCAACTTTCCATCGAGATGCACCAAATGTTGGGAAATTTTGCTTATTTTCATGATTTTTCCAATATAAAATATAGTCATTGATGCATGCATGTATCATTACATAATTTAATCCAAATGACCTCATAATTTTCTTCACTGCATATGTGGACACTAAAATTGTATTATCGATTAGGAGCATATCTTTCAACAAATCCAGTAAGTTGCCAAATCTTGTGTTCGACCAGCCATGTTTTGCTTGGATATTATACAGTTTAGCGATCATCGATATCTTTGTGTACTTTCTACAACCTAGGTATAATTATCTTGCAGTTCTTGTCCACTCTCTAAGCATTTGATATTGAACAATTTGTATGCATCATTGACCATTAAAATGATGTCATATTCTACATCTTCAATAATTGGACCCTCATCAGTGGTAGAGCATGTGTTCGATGTATATTTTTCAAAACTAGAGGGTTTTTCTCTATGTAAAAATAAAGTCGATATATATCTTGTCAATCCTGTTTCAAATCAGGTAGTCATGAACCTTTGAAAAACCAAGAGTTACCATTTTTGAGCACTTTCAACATTGACATCTAGTTCATTTTGGGTATGTTGAATTCTTTTTTGTAAAATCCAAGAATTGGTAAACCCCACAATAATAGTCCTTGATATTTCTACAAACAAACCCCTCCAAAAAAATAAGAAAGTATAGTTATACGGGTAGATCCGGTTTAAAATACAACTTTTCTTCATTAATAGAAATAACATAGTTGAAATACCTGGCTACTCCTAGCCAAGCTTTGCCCATGATACTTGATGGATAGAAACTATTTACCCAATTGACCTGGCTAGAGTTGGTGCTCTGAGTCTTGAGGATGATCCAGCTGTTGAAAGTAAAGAAAATAATCTTGCTATCCAAGCATAACCTACATAAGGTAAGTGAAGTTTCTTATGCAACTTATTACTACACAATACACTCAAGAAATAAATAAATAAAAAATCTAACCACCAGGTATAAAAATACCCTTTGAAGAATAATATAATATACTCTGCTAGAGAATATCATCAACTAAATTCAATGTTGGTTTGAGCATTGCACTTGTGTATGGCCATAAAACTATATGAATTGAAGAATTTTCTAACAATAGTCACTAGCCCATATATAACCATTTGTCTATAGGGGCATCCCCTAGTACAACCACAATTTGAGAACCATAGAAATTAGAAGAGATATGTACCAGCCTTATATTCTCTCTCTGGACTCTGACTCAATATGAAATATTAGAAAACACTACGTATTCATTAGGAGGAAATAATTACAAATAAACAACATGTTAAATGACAACAAAAGCACTTGCTCCAAGATTAACTCTAACAACCACCCAATAGTTACATTGATGTGTGAATTTTATCACTTTCATGTATAGTTTAAGACTGTATCACTTACAGTATTAATTTTGGATTTGTATAGTATATATCCAGCTCAGTTACCTAATGCATGTTCCCAAAGCTTTCCACATTTACTAAAGTTGACCAATAAACCAATATTTCTAATCAAATTTTAAACATTGGTGTTAAAATTCAACAAAATTTGAAATACGCAGATTAGATTCATCAAATCCTATTACAGAGGGTATATCAGTATAAATGCAAAATTACATGGTAGTAACTAGCTCCAAGCCTTGCTTCAGAGAAGGAATTTATTGTCAGCCTTCAATTCCAAAATAGCACATACATAGTCCACATGGACATAGACATAGATGACACACCTTTAGGGTCATATGTGTCAATATTTGGAGAAAAAACCAGTAGATATGAAGAGATATATGATAACATTATTGTGAAAAAGTTGATTAAGAAAGAAGAATAGAAATGTTGAGCAAGGTGCAGCAAAAGAATTGCAAAAGTATTGTCATTATTGTCAACACAGTCAGATTGATGCAGTTTGTGCAGTTCAGAGGTCAGTCAGATCAAGTGCAGAAAGTTTCATGGAAAACAGAGGTGACCCAGATTCAGAAATTGGCAAAAAGAGACAAGGAAGAAAACTGTCGCGATATCGCGACATGTTTTCTGTCGCGATTTCGTGACATGGTCGAGGAGAGAGAAGGCGCAGCCGAAAATGTCGCGATTTCGTGACATGTCGAGTTTTCGCTGAGGAGAGAGAAAATGTGTCGCGATATCGCAACAAAACCGAGGAGAGAGAATATGCGAGCAAAACTGTCGCGATATCGCGACATGGCAGAGGAGAGAGAAAGTGAAAGGTAAACTGTCGCGATTTCGCGACATGCTGGTAGAGAAGGAAACAAAGGTGTAGCGATTTTGCTACGTGTTGAAACAAAGAAAAACTAAGGTGTAGCGATTTCGCTACATGTTGAAACAAAGAGAAACTAAGGTGTAGCGATGGCGCTACATGTTGAAACAAATGGAAACAAAGGTGTAGCGATATCGCTGCATGATGAAAATACATGGCACAAAGGTGTAGCGATTTTGCTACAATTAGGAAGTGCAGAAAACAAAGATGTAGCGATTTCGCTACAAGTGAAAAGACACAAACAAGAAGATGTAGCGATTTCGCTACTGCATGGAGCAAAGAGCGTACGGAAGCCAGAAGCGTCGCGATTTCGTGACGAAGATAACGATGACGTCAGCAAGGGTCGAAAGTGTCACGATTTCGTGACAAGTTTCAAAGAAAGCTGCTAGAAGCCGAAAAAGTCACGATTTTGCGACAAGAAGATGATGACGTCAGCAAGAGCCGGAAGCATCACGATTTCGCGACATGTTCCATTTTCGCTGGAGTTGGCAAGGAGAGTTGTACGAAAGAGCAAAGTGTCATGATTTCGTGACATGTTCCATTTTCGCTGGAGTTGGCAAGGAGAGTTGTACGGAAGAACAAAGTGTCACGATTTCGCGACAACATTGATGATGACGTCAGCAAAGTTGAAAAGTGTCATGATTTCACGACAGGATGAAAGGAAAGTTGTTGGAAGCCGGAAGCATCGCGATTTCGCGACAGCATTGAGGATGACATCAGCAAAAGTTCAAAGTGTCATGATATCGTGACAAGATGTAGGGAAAGCTTGCAAGAGCCAAAACTGTCACGATTTCACGACATGCTTAAGGATGACGTCAGCAAAAGTTCTAAGTGTCGCGATATCACGACATGAACAGAAGAAAAGCTTTCAAGGCCAAAATGGTCGCAATTTCACGACAACCTTCAGGGTGACGTCAGCATAAGTTAAAAGTGTCGCGATATCGCGACAGGTAACAGTCTGGCAGGTAAAACCCGCAGGAACATGCAAGGTGACACGTGTCGAAAAAGCCGACAGGAAAATCATGCAGCCAGTTACATAAGAAGTAACTGAAGTCAGACAGACAGGTAAATATTGACAGGTGTTGGACATGCAATGCAACAGCCAAACATGCATAATTGAAACGCATTCGAAAAGCCGAATATGAAGGATAATAAAAGCATTTGAAAGGTCGTATTTGTAGGCATTCTAACAGACGTATTTGAAGCATACAGAAAAGCCGAACATGAAGAATCGAAAAGCTTTCGAAGAATTGCATATGGAGAAAAGAAAAGGCACTCGAACAACCGTATGTTCATGCATTCGAATAGTCACATTATGGACAGGAGTAATGAATTCGAACAGTTGGAGAAGGTCATTCGACTGCATGCCAGATTGAAAGGTTATAAAATAATAATCGTACAGAGAAGATGTTGCTGCTATTAGAGAGAAATTGCTGTAAAAGGAGGGTTAGATAAGAATTAAGAGAAAAATAAGTAGAGCCGTGAGAGTGTGTAGAGTTGGGTTAATTGCAGACCAGTCAGGGTCGTGCTTGAAGTGAAGACATTTTATGTCATCCTAAATTGATCAGAATTGCAGTCCAAGTTGGTGCTTGGTACTTGGGGTTGGTGCTCCATCTGTTGCAGCAGAAAAGTACAGGGGTTGGTGCTCCTTCCAGTTGGTGCTGGTAAAATATTTGTAAAATTGATTTTGCAAAGACTGGATTTGGATTGGAGTCCAAGCAGTCATTTTTGAGGAGTAGCCAAATTGGTGAACCTCGGTATATTGAGTGTTGTGGTGTGCTCTCTTGTTCAAGTTGTTTTTTTTTTTGGTTCTCTTTATTTCATATTAAATGCTGTAGATATAAAAATTTAATAGCTACACTGATTCACCCCCCCTCTCAGTGTCATTGTGTAAACATCAATTGGTATCAGAGTAGGTTCCTTGTACAAGCTTAATCAGCTAAGGAGATCTTGGAAGAGACAATGGCAGGTGGTGAAGGATTTTCATCCAACAAAGCTCCCTTATTTGATGGAACAAATTACACTTTCTGGAAACTCAGAATGCAAACATATCTGAGTGCATTGGGATACGATATTTGGGATTCTATAGATAGTGGATACACAAGCACCCACTACTCCTCCAACGGATACTACTGAGAAAAAGAAATTTGAAAACAACTCCAAAGCTAAGAATGCCATAATGTGTGGGCTTGTTGACAGTGAACTGATAAGAGTCATGAGTTGTAAATCAGCAAAAGACATGTGGGATAAACTGAAGAGCATCCATGAAGGAGACAGTAAGATTAAGGAAGCAAAACTGCAAACTCATCGAGCACAGTTCGAAGCACTGCAAATGAATGAAGATGAAAACATAGAGACTTATATGCTCGAGAGTCAACGGAATTATTAATGCAATCAGAGGACTCGGTGAAGAAATTGATGATGCAGTTGTTGTGAAAAAGGTTCTCAGAACACTTCACAAAAGATTTAACTCCAAAGTCTCTGCAATAGAAGAGGCAAAAGATCTAAACAACTTCAGCATTGATGAGTTGCATGGTTCCCTCGACAGACATATGAAATGAGAATAGGACAAACCAAGTCTACAGACAGAGAAGCAGCTTTTAAAACACACAAGAATGTAAAAGCTGAACATGAATCTGAGGATGAAGGAACATTGGATGAAACAGAAGCCAATTTTGTTCGAAAACTCACAAAAGGAAAAGGAAAATATAGAGGGAAGCTACCTTTTAAATGCTTCAATTGTGGAGGAGTCGGTCATTTTGCAGCCAAATGTCCAATGCGAGGAGAGAACCAAAAATGGTGAAGGTTCACACCAAGAAAAAGGTGACTGGAAGAAGAAACAAAATTTCGGAAAGAACAACTTCAAGAAGAAAAGCTTCATAACCAAGAATGTCAGCAGTTCTGAAGAAAGCACAGATGAGGAGTCTGAAGAAGAAGGAGGTGAAGCTCTGTTCATGGCACTTGAAGAAGAAAGAACAGAGGAAAATTAGGAAGGTGATGAAAATTCCAAGGATGAAGCTGAAGTGTATTTGGAAGGAGAATTGGTTGCTGCACTTGAAGAGTTGAGTGCAGAAAGGAAGAAGAATAAAAAATTTCAAAGAAATTAGAGAATGCCACAGACATAATAAACAATCTGAAAATACAGACATGGGAATTCAAGAAAATGTCTGAAGTTCTTGATGAACAATTAAGCAGTAAAGACAGTTGAATGCATCAAGCTAGAGGAAGACATTGTTAAGTTAAGGATGCGATTAGAGGAGATGAATAGAAAATTGAACTGTTTTCATAAGTTTGAAGAAAGTACTGTAAAGCTGGATAAAATGTTAAATAACCAAAGGCCTTCTGGCATCAAATTTGGTTTAGGCTTTGGCAAGTTTCAATAGGAATAATTGTAGGGAAAGGCATGACACATCATTTCCATTTGGACCTTTAAAAGCCCAAAAAAATCATCCATTAGGACCTTTAAAGGCCCAAAAACCTAGAAAGGGAAGGTCAATTTGACATGTGCAAGGCATCTTAAAACTGATATGAACAAGTTTCAAGAGGAATAATTATAGGGAAAGGCATGACACATCATATCCATGCATGGTTTCCACTTCAAAGGGCCTTAGTAATCAAGAAACATCAATTTTATTCCTAAATTTAGAAAAGTAAGAGGCAAGATAAGGCTTATTCGAGCCAAGAAAAGGAAGAAGAAGAGGGATTTGGAGAGCCAGATAGAGGCATAATATTTCCAGCATTGAGGGCAAGGATACCATTGAGAGGAACCATGTGAAGCTACAAGCAAGAGCAGGGTAGTTGTACTTCTAAGTGGTGACAAAGTTGATGGTGATAACTCTTATGATCTCTCTATTTTGCATGGAACAAGATCGGGTGATTCTTTTGTGGGGTTTCTTCCTAAAATGGTTTCCAATGATAAATCACTCTATTATTTGTTGTTGTATGTGTGATTTTTCTAAGCATTTTAGTAGTTTTACTTGCATTGTTTTTATTTTATGCGATGTTAGCAAGTTTTTATGTATTTAATACTTGCAAACTAGTTAGTTTTAGCTAGTAATGAACAATAGTTTGGTGCAGTAGTAAAATGTTAGTTCTTCAATATTTTTTTCGCTTTATAAATATTATGTCACTCACTTTATGGACTATTCATACTCTATTATTTTCTTACATGAGTATTTTTGGCATAACATAGCAGTTTTGATGTAAGTTTAAAAATTTCACTAGTAAGTAGTTTCACAAGAGCCTAAGTAAAACTAAGGCAAAGAGAACTTTAATCCCTTGAAAAGGATCCAATGGAGGGAATTACATAGCACAATATACCTATTAGTTGTTTCACCTCATTAACTTGCCAACCTCCAAACATGATACATATGAATTTATGATAAGTCGGTTGGGAGTATGAAATGTTGAGATCAAGGAAGAACAGTCAATTGGCGTTGATCCTACAAGGATTGAAAATGTTGTAGTGGCATATTTTCGCCATAAATATTTTCAATGAAGCCATTTTTAAATAAGAATTCATAAGGAGGTTCTTGACATCAAGGAGAATGTTTAAAAGTAATTTGAACACAAAATGCATCTTTTAACACCGAAAAAATAGAAAAGAACAATTAATACCAATGAGTAGTACTTTTGGAACAAGACAATGAAATCAATTCTATATTGAGTGATTATTTTTCATAGGTGAGAGAGGACTCAAAGGGCTATGTGGAGTATAAATTCTATGTCAAAATACATCCATTTGGTTAGTCAAAATAACAAAACTCAGCCTCTTGTACAATTCTATTTCTTGCTTATGAGAGCTCCAAATAAGACAAAATTTATACTTAATGTTATTTATAACATTACACATGTGTCTACCCATTTGGAACTTTAAAGACCCAAAAACCTAGTAGGGGAAGGCCGATTTGACATGTGCAAGGCATATTAAAAGTGATTTGAGCAAGTTTCAATAGGAATAATTGTAGGGAAAGGCATGACACATCATTTCCATTTGGACCTTTAAAAGCCCAAAAAAATCATCCATTAGGACCTTTAAAGGCCCAAAAACCTAGAAAGGGAAGGTCAATTTGACATGTGCAAGGCATCTTAAAACTGATATGAACAAGTTTCAAGAGGAATAATTATAGGGAAAGGCATGACACATCATATCCATGCATGGTTTCCACTTCAAAGGGCCTTAGTAATCAAGAAACATCAATTTTATTCCTAAATTTAGAAAAGTAAGAGGCAAGATAAGGCTTATTCGAGCCAAGAAAAGGAAGAAGAAGAGGGATTTGGAGAGCCAGATAGAGGCATAATATTTCCAGCATTGAGGGCAAGGATACCATTGAGAGGAACCATGTGAAGCTACAAGCAAGAGCAGGGTAGTTGTACTTCTAAGTGGTGACAAAGTTGATGGTGATAACTCTTATGATCTCTCTATTTTGCATGGAACAAGATCGGGTGATTCTTTTGTGGGGTTTCTTCCTAAAATGGTTTCCAATGATAAATCACTCTATTATTTGTTGTTGTATGTGTGATTTTTCTAAGCATTTTAGTAGTTTTACTTGCATTGTTTTTATTTTATGCGATGTTAGCAAGTTTTTATGTATTTAATACTTGCAAACTAGTTAGTTTTAGCTAGTAATGAACAATAGTTTGGTGCAGTAGTAAAATGTTAGTTCTTCAATATTTTTTTCGCTTTATAAATATTATGTCACTCACTTTATGGACTATTCATACTCTATTATTTTCTTACATGAGTATTTTGGGCATAACATAGCAGTTTTGATGTAAGTTTAAAAATTTCACTAGTAAGTAGTTTCACAAGAGCCTAAGTAAAACTAAGGCAAAGAGAACTTTAATCCCTTGAAAAGGATCCAATGGAGGGAATTACATAGCACAATATACCTATTAGTTGTTTCACCTCATTAACTTGCCAACCTCCAAACATGATACATATGAATTTATGATAAGTCGGTTGGGAGTATGAAATGTTGAGATCAAGGAAGAACAGTCAATTGGCGTTGATCCTACAAGGATTGAAAATGTTGTAGTGGCATATTTTCGCCATAAATATTTTCAATGAAGCCATTTTTAAATAAGAATTCATAAGGAGGTTCTTGACATCAAGGAGAATGTTTAAAAGTAATTTGAACACAAAATGCATCTTTTAACACCGAAAAAATAGAAAAGAACAATTAATACCAATGAGTAGTACTTTTGGAACAAGACAATGAAATCAATTCTATATTGAGTGATTATTTTTCATAGGTGAGAGAGGACTCAAAGGGCTATGTGGAGTATAAATTCTATGTCAAAATACATCCATTTGGTTAGTCAAAATAACAAAACTCAGCCTCTTGTACAATTCTATTTCTTGCTTATGAGAGCTCCAAATAAGACAAAATTTATACTTAATGTTATTTATAACATTACACATGTGTCTACCCATTTGGAACTTTAAAGACCCAAAAACCTAGTAGGGGAAGGCCGATTTGACATGTGCAAGGCATATTAAAAGTGATTTGAGCAAGTTTCAATAGGAATAATTGTAGGGAAAGGCATGACACATCATTTCCATTTGGACCTTTAAAAGCCCAAAAAAATCATCCATTAGGACCTTTAAAGGCCCAAAAACCTAGAAAGGGAAGGTCAATTTGACATGTGCAAGGCATCTTAAAACTGATATGAACAAGTTTCAAGAGGAATAATTATAGGGAAAGGCATGACACATCATATCCATGCATGGTTTCCACTTCAAAGGGCCTTAGTAATCAAGAAACATCAATTTTATTCCTAAATTTAGAAAAGTAAGAGGCAAGATAAGGCTTATTCGAGCCAAGAAAAGGAAGAAGAAGAGGGATTTGGAGAGCCAGATAGAGGCATAATATTTCCAGCATTGAGGGCAAGGATACCATTGAGAGGAACCATGTGAAGCTACAAGCAAGAGCAGGGTAGTTGTACTTCTAAGTGGTGACAAAGTTGATGGTGATAACTCTTATGATCTCTCTATTTTGCATGGAACAAGATCGGGTGATTCTTTTGTGGGGTTTCTTCCTAAAATGGTTTCCAATGATAAATCACTCTATTATTTGTTGTTGTATGTGTGATTTTTCTAAGCATTTTAGTAGTTTTACTTGCATTGTTTTTATTTTATACGATGTTAGCAAGTTTTTATGTATTTAATACTTGCAAACTAGTTAGTTTTAGCTAGTAATGAACAATAGTTTGGTGCAGTAGTAAAATGTTAGTTCTTCAATATTTTTTTCGCTTTATAAATATTATGTCACTCACTTTATGGACTATTCATACTCTATTATTTTCTTACATGAGTATTTTTGGCATAACATAGCAGTTTTGATGTAAGTTTAAAAATTTCACTAGTAAGTAGTTTCACAAGAGCCTAAGTAAAACTAAGGCAAAGAGAACTTTAATCCCTTGAAAAGGATCCAATGGAGGGAATTACATAGCACAATATACCTATTAGTTGTTTCACCTCATTAACTTGCCAACCTCCAAACATGATACATATGAATTTATGATAAGTCGGTTGGGAGTATGAAATGTTGAGATCAAGGAAGAACAGTCAATTGGCGTTGATCCTACAAGGATTGAAAATGTTGTAGTGGCATATTTTCGCCATAAATATTTTCAATGAAGCCATTTTTAAATAAGAATTCATAAGGAGGTTCTTGACATCAAGGAGAATGTTTAAAAGTAATTTGAACACAAAATGCATCTTTTAACACCGAAAAAATAGAAAAGAACAATTAATACCAATGAGTAGTACTTTTGGAACAAGACAATGAAATCAATTCTATATTGAGTGATTATTTTTCATAGGTGAGAGAGGACTCAAAGGGCTATGTGGAGTATAAATTCTATGTCAAAATACATCCATTTGGTTAGTCAAAATAACAAAACTCGGCCTCTTGTACAATTCTATTTCTTGCTTATGAGAGCTCCAAATAAGACAAAATTTATACTTAATGTTATTTATAACATTACACATGTGTCTACCCATTTGGAACTTTAAAGACCCAAAAACCTAGTAGGGGAAGGCCGATTTGACATGTGCAAGGCATATTAAAAGTGATTTGAGCAAGTTTCAATAGGAATAATTGTAGGGAAAGGCATGACACATCATTTCCATTTGGACCTTTAAAAGCCCAAAAAAATCATCCATTAGGACCTTTAAAGGCCCAAAAACCTAGAAAGGGAAGGTCAATTTGACATGTGCAAGGCATCTTAAAACTGATATGAACAAGTTTCAAGAGGAATAATTATAGGGAAAGGCATGACACATCATATCCATGCATGGTTTCCACTTCAAAGGGCCTTAGTAATCAAGAAACATCAATTTTATTCCTAAATTTAGAAAAGTAAGAGGCAAGATAAGGCTTATTCGAGCCAAGAAAAGGAAGAAGAAGAGGGATTTGGAGAGCCATATAGAGGCATAATATTTCCAGCATTGAGGGCAAGGATACCATTGAGAGGAACCATGTGAAGCTACAAGCAAGAGCAGGGTAGTTGTACTTCTAAGTGGTGACAAAGTTGATGGTGATAACTCTTATGATCTCTCTATTTTGCATGGAACAAGATCGGGTGATTCTTTTGTGGGGTTTCTTCCTAAAATGGTTTCCAATGATAAATCACTCTATTATTTGTTGTTGTATGTGTGATTTTTCTAAGCATTTTAGTAGTTTTACTTGCATTGTTTTTATTTTATGCGATGTTAGCAAGTTTTTATGTATTTAATACTTGCAAACTAGTTAGTTTTAGCTAGTAATGAACAATAGTTTGGTGCAGTAGTAAAATGTTAGTTCTTCAATATTTTTTTCGCTTTATAAATATTATGTCACTCACTTTATGGACTATTCATACTCTATTATTTTCTTACATGAGTATTTTTGGCATAACATAGCAGTTTTGATGTAAGTTTAAAAATTTCACTAGTAAGTAGTTTCACAAGAGCCTAAGTAAAACTAAGGCAAAGAGAACTTTAATCCCTTGAAAAGGATCCAATGGAGGGAATTACATAGCACAATATACCTATTAGTTGTTTCACCTCATTAACTTGCCAACCTCCAAACATGATACATATGAATTTATGATAAGTCGGTTGGGAGTATGAAATGTTGAGATCAAGGAAGAACAGTCAATTGGCGTTGATCCTACAAGGATTGAAAATGTTGTAGTGGCATATTTTCGCCATAAATATTTTCAATGAAGCCATTTTTAAATAAGAATTCATAAGGAGGTTCTTGACATCAAGGAGAATGTTTAAAAGTAATTTGAACACAAAATGCATCTTTTAACACCGAAAAAATAGAAAAGAACAATTAATACCAATGAGTAGTACTTTTGGAACAAGACAATGAAATCAATTCTATATTGAGTGATTATTTTTCATAGGTGAGAGAGGACTCAAAGGGCTATGTGGAGTATAAATTCTATGTCAAAATACATCCATTTGGTTAGTCAAAATAACAAAACTCAGCCTCTTGTACAATTCTATTTCTTGCTTATGAGAGCTCCAAATAAGACAAAATTTATACTTAATGTTATTTATAACATTACACATGTGTCTACCCATTTGGAACTTTAAAGACCCAAAAACCTAGTAGGGGAAGGCCGATTTGACATGTGCAAGGCATATTAAAAGTGATTTGAGCAAGTTTCAATAGGAATAATTGTAGGGAAAGGCATGACACATCATTTCCATTTGGACCTTTAAAAGCCCAAAAAAATCATCCATTAGGACCTTTAAAGGCCCAAAAACCTAGAAAGGGAAGGTCAATTTGACATGTGCAAGGCATCTTAAAACTGATATGAACAAGTTTCAAGAGGAATAATTATAGGGAAAGGCATGACACATCATATCCATGCATGGTTTCCACTTCAAAGGGCCTTAGTAATCAAGAAACATCAATTTTATTCCTAAATTTAGAAAAGTAAGAGGCAAGATAAGGCTTATTCGAGCCAAGAAAAGGAAGAAGAAGAGGGATTTGGAGAGCCAGATAGAGGCATAATATTTCCAGCATTGAGGGCAAGGATACCATTGAGAGGAACCATGTGAAGCTACAAGCAAGAGCAGGGTAGTTGTACTTCTAAGTGGTGACAAAGTTGATGGTGATAACTCTTATGATCTCTCTATTTTGCATGGAACAAGATCGGGTGATTCTTTTGTGGGGTTTCTTCCTAAAATGGTTTCCAATGATAAATCACTCTATTATTTGTTGTTGTATGTGTGATTTTTCTAAGCATTTTAGTAGTTTTACTTGCATTGTTTTTATTTTATGCGATGTTAGCAAGTTTTTATGTATTTAATACTTGCAAACTAGTTAGTTTTAGCTAGTAATGAACAATAGTTTGGTGCAGTAGTAAAATGTTAGTTCTTCAATATTTTTTTCGCTTTATAAATATTATGTCACTCACTTTATGGACTATTCATACTCTATTATTTTCTTACATGAGTATTTTTGGCATAACATAGCAGTTTTGATGTAAGTTTAAAAATTTCACTAGTAAGTAGTTTCACAAGAGCCTAAGTAAAACTAAGGCAAAGAGAACTTTAATCCCTTGAAAAGGATCCAATGGAGGGAATTACATAGCACAATATACCTATTAGTTGTTTCACCTCATTAACTTGCCAACCTCCAAACATGATACATATGAATTTATGATAAGTCGGTTGGGAGTATGAAATGTTGAGATCAAGGAAGAACAGTCAATTGGCGTTGATCCTACAAGGATTGAAAATGTTGTAGTGGCATATTTTCGCCATAAATATTTTCAATGAAGCCATTTTTAAATAAGAATTCATAAGGAGGTTCTTGACATCAAGGAGAATGTTTAAAAGTAATTTGAACACAAAATGCATCTTTTAACACCGAAAAAATAGAAAAGAACAATTAATACCAATGAGTAGTACTTTTGGAACAAGACAATGAAATCAATTCTATATTGAGTGATTATTTTTCATAGGTGAGAGAGGACTCAAAGGGCTATGTGGAGTATAAATTCTATGTCAAAATACATCCATTTGGTTAGTCAAAATAACAAAACTCGGCCTCTTGTACAATTCTATTTCTTGCTTATGAGAGCTCCAAATAAGACAAAATTTATACTTAATGTTATTTATAACATTACACATGTGTCTACCCATTTGGAACTTTAAAGACCCAAAAACCTAGTAGGGGAAGGCCGATTTGACATGTGCAAGGCATATTAAAAGTGATTTGAGCAAGTTTCAATAGGAATAATTGTAGGGAAAGGCATGACACATCATTTCCATTTGGACCTTTAAAAGCCCAAAAAAATCATCCATTAGGACCTTTAAAGGCCCAAAAACCTAGAAAGGGAAGGTCAATTTGACATGTGCAAGGCATCTTAAAACTGATATGAACAAGTTTCAAGAGGAATAATTATAGGGAAAGGCATGACACATCATATCCATGCATGGTTTCCACTTCAAAGGGCCTTAGTAATCAAGAAACATCAATTTTATTCCTAAATTTAGAAAAGTAAGAGGCAAGATAAGGCTTATTCGAGCCAAGAAAAGGAAGAAGAAGAGGGATTTGGAGAGCCAGATAGAGGCATAATATTTCCAGCATTGAGGGCAAGGATACCATTGAGAGGAACCATGTGAAGCTACAAGCAAGAGCAGGGTAGTTGTACTTCTAAGTGGTGACAAAGTTGATGGTGATAACTCTTATGATCTCTCTATTTTGCATGGAACAAGATCGGGTGATTCTTTTGTGGGGTTTCTTCCTAAAATGGTTTCCAATGATAAATCACTCTATTATTTGTTGTTGTATGTGTGATTTTTCTAAGCATTTTAGTAGTTTTACTTGCATTGTTTTTATTTTATGCGATGTTAGCAAGTTTTTATGTATTTAATACTTGCAAACTAGTTAGTTTTAGCTAGTAATGAACAATAGTTTGGTGCAGTAGTAAAATGTTAGTTCTTCAATATTTTTTTCGCTTTATAAATATTATGTCACTCACTTTATGGACTATTCATACTCTATTATTTTCTTACATGAGTATTTTGGGCATAACATAGCAGTTTTGATGTAAGTTTAAAAATTTCACTAGTAAGTAGTTTCACAAGAGCCTAAGTAAAACTAAGGCAAAGAGAACTTTAATCCCTTGAAAAGGATCCAATGGAGGGAATTACATAGCACAATATACCTATTAGTTGTTTCACCTCATTAACTTGCCAACCTCCAAACATGATACATATGAATTTATGATAAGTCGGTTGGGAGTATGAAATGTTGAGATCAAGGAAGAACAGTCAATTGGCGTTGATCCTACAAGGATTGAAAATGTTGTAGTGGCATATTTTCGCCATAAATATTTTCAATGAAGCCATTTTTAAATAAGAATTCATAAGGAGGTTCTTGACATCAAGGAGAATGTTTAAAAGTAATTTGAACACAAAATGCATCTTTTAACACCGAAAAAATAGAAAAGAACAATTAATACCAATGAGTAGTACTTTTGGAACAAGACAATGAAATCAATTCTATATTGAGTGATTATTTTTCATAGGTGAGAGAGGACTCAAAGGGCTATGTGGAGTATAAATTCTATGTCAAAATACATCCATTTGGTTAGTCAAAATAACAAAACTCAGCCTCTTGTACAATTCTATTTCTTGCTTATGAGAGCTCCAAATAAGACAAAATTTATACTTAATGTTATTTATAACATTACACATGTGTCTACCCATTTGGAACTTTAAAGACCCAAAAACCTAGTAGGGGAAGGCCGATTTGACATGTGCAAGGCATATTAAAAGTGATTTGAGCAAGTTTCAATAGGAATAATTGTAGGGAAAGGCATGACACATCATTTCCATTTGGACCTTTAAAAGCCCAAAAAAATCATCCATTAGGACCTTTAAAGGCCCAAAAACCTAGAAAGGGAAGGTCAATTTGACATGTGCAAGGCATCTTAAAACTGATATGAACAAGTTTCAAGAGGAATAATTATAGGGAAAGGCATGACACATCATATCCATGCATGGTTTCCACTTCAAAGGGCCTTAGTAATCAAGAAACATCAATTTTATTCCTAAATTTAGAAAAGTAAGAGGCAAGATAAGGCTTATTCGAGCCAAGAAAAGGAAGAAGAAGAGGGATTTGGAGAGCCAGATAGAGGCATAATATTTTCAGCATTGAGGGCAAGGATACCATTGAGAGGAACCATGTGAAGCTACAAGCAAGAGCAGGGTAGTTGTACTTCTAAGTGGTGACAAAGTTGATGGTGATAACTCTTATGATCTCTCTATTTTGCATGGAACAAGATCGGGTGATTCTTTTGTGGGGTTTCTTCCTAAAATGGTTTCCAATGATAAATCACTCTATTATTTGTTGTTGTATGTGTGATTTTTCTAAGCATTTTAGTAGTTTTACTTGCATTGTTTTTATTTTATACGATGTTAGCAAGTTTTTATGTATTTAATACTTGCAAACTAGTTAGTTTTAGCTAGTAATGAACAATAGTTTGGTGCAGTAGTAAAATGTTAGTTCTTCAATATTTTTTTCGCTTTATAAATATTATGTCACTCACTTTATGGACTATTCATACTCTATTATTTTCTTACATGAGTATTTTTGGCATAACATAGCAGTTTTGATGTAAGTTTAAAAATTTCACTAGTAAGTAGTTTCACAAGAGCCTAAGTAAAACTAAGGCAAAGAGAACTTTAATCCCTTGAAAAGGATCCAATGGAGGGAATTACATAGCACAATATACCTATTAGTTGTTTCACCTCATTAACTTGCCAACCTCCAAACATGATACATATGAATTTATGATAAGTCGGTTGGGAGTATGAAATGTTGAGATCAAGGAAGAACAGTCAATTGGCGTTGATCCTACAAGGATTGAAAATGTTGTAGTGGCATATTTTCGCCATAAATATTTTCAATGAAGCCATTTTTAAATAAGAATTCATAAGGAGGTTCTTGACATCAAGGAGAATGTTTAAAAGTAATTTGAACACAAAATGCATCTTTTAACACCGAAAAAATAGAAAAGAACAATTAATACCAATGAGTAGTACTTTTGGAACAAGACAATGAAATCAATTCTATATTGAGTGATTATTTTTCATAGGTGAGAGAGGACTCAAAGGGCTATGTGGAGTATAAATTCTATGTCAAAATACATCCATTTGGTTAGTCAAAATAACAAAACTCAGCCTCTTGTACAATTCTATTTCTTGCTTATGAGAGCTCCAAATAAGACAAAATTTATACTTAATGTTATTTATAACATTACACATGTGTCTACCCATTTGGAACTTTAAAGACCCAAAAACCTAGTAGGGGAAGGCCGATTTGACATGTGCAAGGCATATTAAAAGTGATTTGAGCAAGTTTCAATAGGAATAATTGTAGGGAAAGGCATGACACATCATTTCCATTTGGACCTTTAAAAGCCCAAAAAAATCATCCATTAGGACCTTTAAAGGCCCAAAAACCTAGAAAGGGAAGGTCAATTTGACATGTGCAAGGCATCTTAAAACTGATATGAACAAGTTTCAAGAGGAATAATTATAGGGAAAGGCATGACACATCATATCCATGCATGGTTTCCACTTCAAAGGGCCTTAGTAATCAAGAAACATCAATTTTATTCCTAAATTTAGAAAAGTAAGAGGCAAGATAAGGCTTATTCGAGCCAAGAAAAGGAAGAAGAAGAGGGATTTGGAGAGCCAGATAGAGGCATAATATTTCCAGCATTGAGGGCAAGGATACCATTGAGAGGAACCATGTGAAGCTACAAGCAAGAGCAGGGTAGTTGTACTTCTAAGTGGTGACAAAGTTGATGGTGATAACTCTTATGATCTCTCTATTTTGCATGGAACAAGATCGGGTGATTCTTTTGTGGGGTTTCTTCCTAAAATGGTTTCCAATGATAAATCACTCTATTATTTGTTGTTGTATGTGTGATTTTTCTAAGCATTTTAGTAGTTTTACTTGCATTGTTTTTATTTTATGCGATGTTAGCAAGTTTTTATGTATTTAATACTTGCAAACTAGTTAGTTTTAGCTAGTAATGAACAATAGTTTGGTGCAGTAGTAAAATGTTAGTTCTTCAATATTTTTTTCGCTTTATAAATATTATGTCACTCACTTTATGGACTATTCATACTCTATTATTTTCTTACATGAGTATTTTGGGCATAACATAGCAGTTTTGATGTAAGTTTAAAAATTTCACTAGTAAGTAGTTTCACAAGAGCCTAAGTAAAACTAAGGCAAAGAGAACTTTAATCCCTTGAAAAGGATCCAATGGAGGGAATTACATAGCACAATATACCTATTAGTTGTTTCACCTCATTAACTTGCCAACCTCCAAACATGATACATATGAATTTATGATAAGTCGGTTGGGAGTATGAAATGTTGAGATCAAGGAAGAACAGTCAATTGGCGTTGATCCTACAAGGATTGAAAATGTTGTAGTGGCATATTTTCGCCATAAATATTTTCAATGAAGCCATTTTTAAATAAGAATTCATAAGGAGGTTCTTGACATCAAGGAGAATGTTTAAAAGTAATTTGAACACAAAATGCATCTTTTAACACCGAAAAAATAGAAAAGAACAATTAATACCAATGAGTAGTACTTTTGGAACAAGACAATGAAATCAATTCTATATTGAGTGATTATTTTTCATAGGTGAGAGAGGACTCAAAGGGCTATGTGGAGTATAAATTCTATGTCAAAATACATCCATTTGGTTAGTCAAAATAACAAAACTCAGCCTCTTGTACAATTCTATTTCTTGCTTATGAGAGCTCCAAATAAGACAAAATTTATACTTAATGTTATTTATAACATTACACATGTGTCTACCCATTTGGAACTTTAAAGACCCAAAAACCTAGTAGGGGAAGGCCGATTTGACATGTGCAAGGCATATTAAAAGTGATTTGAGCAAGTTTCAATAGGAATAATTGTAGGGAAAGGCATGACACATCATTTCCATTTGGACCTTTAAAAGCCCAAAAAAATCATCCATTAGGACCTTTAAAGGCCCAAAAACCTAGAAAGGGAAGGTCAATTTGACATGTGCAAGGCATCTTAAAACTGATATGAACAAGTTTCAAGAGGAATAATTATAGGGAAAGGCATGACACATCATATCCATGCATGGTTTCCACTTCAAAGGGCCTTAGTAATCAAGAAACATCAATTTTATTCCTAAATTTAGAAAAGTAAGAGGCAAGATAAGGCTTATTCGAGCCAAGAAAAGGAAGAAGAAGAGGGATTTGGAGAGCCAGATAGAGGCATAATATTTCCAGCATTGAGGGCAAGGATACCATTGAGAGGAACCATGTGAAGCTACAAGCAAGAGCAGGGTAGTTGTACTTCTAAGTGGTGACAAAGTTGATGGTGATAACTCTTATGATCTCTCTATTTTGCATGGAACAAGATCGGGTGATTCTTTTGTGGGGTTTCTTCCTAAAATGGTTTCCAATGATAAATCACTCTATTATTTGTTGTTGTATGTGTGATTTTTCTAAGCATTTTAGTAGTTTTACTTGCATTGTTTTTATTTTATGCGATGTTAGCAAGTTTTTATGTATTTAATACTTGCAAACTAGTTAGTTTTAGCTAGTAATGAACAATAGTTTGGTGCAGTAGTAAAATGTTAGTTCTTCAATATTTTTTTCGCTTTATAAATATTATGTCACTCACTTTATGGACTATTCATACTCTATTATTTTCTTACATGAGTATTTTTGGCATAACATAGCAGTTTTGATGTAAGTTTAAAAATTTCACTAGTAAGTAGTTTCACAAGAGCCTAAGTAAAACTAAGGCAAAGAGAACTTTAATCCCTTGAAAAGGATCCAATGGAGGGAATTACATAGCACAATATACCTATTAGTTGTTTCACCTCATTAACTTGCCAACCTCCAAACATGATACATATGAATTTATGATAAGTCGGTTGGGAGTATGAAATGTTGAGATCAAGGAAGAACAGTCAATTGGCGTTGATCCTACAAGGATTGAAAATGTTGTAGTGGCATATTTTCGCCATAAATATTTTCAATGAAGCCATTTTTAAATAAGAATTCATAAGGAGGTTCTTGACATCAAGGAGAATGTTTAAAAGTAATTTGAACACAAAATGCATCTTTTAACACCGAAAAAATAGAAAAGAACAATTAATACCAATGAGTAGTACTTTTGGAACAAGACAATGAAATCAATTCTATATTGAGTGATTATTTTTCATAGGTGAGAGAGGACTCAAAGGGCTATGTGGAGTATAAATTCTATGTCAAAATACATCCATTTGGTTAGTCAAAATAACAAAACTCAGCCTCTTGTACAATTCTATTTCTTGCTTATGAGAGCTCCAAATAAGACAAAATTTATACTTAATGTTATTTATAACATTACACATGTGTCTACCCATTTGGAACTTTAAAGACCCAAAAACCTAGTAGGGGAAGGCCGATTTGACATGTGCAAGGCATATTAAAAGTGATTTGAGCAAGTTTCAATAGGAATAATTGTAGGGAAAGGCATGACACATCATTTCCATTTGGACCTTTAAAAGCCCAAAAAAATCATCCATTAGGACCTTTAAAGGCCCAAAAACCTAGAAAGGGAAGGTCAATTTGACATGTGCAAGGCATCTTAAAACTGATATGAACAAGTTTCAAGAGGAATAATTATAGGGAAAGGCATGACACATCATATCCATGCATGGTTTCCACTTCAAAGGGCCTTAGTAATCAAGAAACATCAATTTTATTCCTAAATTTAGAAAAGTAAGAGGCAAGATAAGGCTTATTCGAGCCAAGAAAAGGAAGAAGAAGAGGGATTTGGAGAGCCAGATAGAGGCATAATATTTCCAGCATTGAGGGCAAGGATACCATTGAGAGGAACCATGTGAAGCTACAAGCAAGAGCAGGGTAGTTGTACTTCTAAGTGGTGACAAAGTTGATGGTGATAACTCTTATGATCTCTCTATTTTGCATGGAACAAGATCGGGTGATTCTTTTGTGGGGTTTCTTCCTAAAATGGTTTCCAATGATAAATCACTCTATTATTTGTTGTTGTATGTGTGATTTTTCTAAGCATTTTAGTAGTTTTACTTGCATTGTTTTTATTTTATGCGATGTTAGCAAGTTTTTATGTATTTAATACTTGCAAACTAGTTAGTTTTAGCTAGTAATGAACAATAGTTTGGTGCAGTAGTAAAATGTTAGTTCTTCAATATTTTTTTCGCTTTATAAATATTATGTCACTCACTTTATGGACTATTCATACTCTATTATTTTCTTACATGAGTATTTTTGGCATAACATAGCAGTTTTGATGTAAGTTTAAAAATTTCACTAGTAAGTAGTTTCACAAGAGCCTAAGTAAAACTAAGGCAAAGAGAACTTTAATCCCTTGAAAAGGATCCAATGGAGGGAATTACATAGCACAATATACCTATTAGTTGTTTCACCTCATTAACTTGCCAACCTCCAAACATGATACATATGAATTTATGATAAGTCGGTTGGGAGTATGAAATGTTGAGATCAAGGAAGAACAGTCAATTGGCGTTGATCCTACAAGGATTGAAAATGTTGTAGTGGCATATTTTCGCCATAAATATTTTCAATGAAGCCATTTTTAAATAAGAATTCATAAGGAGGTTCTTGACATCAAGGAGAATGTTTAAAAGTAATTTGAACACAAAATGCATCTTTTAACACCGAAAAAATAGAAAAGAACAATTAATACCAATGAGTAGTACTTTTGGAACAAGACAATGAAATCAATTCTATATTGAGTGATTATTTTTCATAGGTGAGAGAGGACTCAAAGGGCTATGTGGAGTATAAATTCTATGTCAAAATACATCCATTTGGTTAGTCAAAATAACAAAACTCGGCCTCTTGTACAATTCTATTTCTTGCTTATGAGAGCTCCAAATAAGACAAAATTTATACTTAATGTTATTTATAACATTACACATGTGTCTACCCATTTGGAACTTTAAAGACCCAAAAACCTAGTAGGGGAAGGCCGATTTGACATGTGCAAGGCATATTAAAAGTGATTTGAGCAAGTTTCAATAGGAATAATTGTAGGGAAAGGCATGACACATCATTTCCATTTGGACCTTTAAAAGCCCAAAAAAATCATCCATTAGGACCTTTAAAGGCCCAAAAACCTAGAAAGGGAAGGTCAATTTGACATGTGCAAGGCATCTTAAAACTGATATGAACAAGTTTCAAGAGGAATAATTATAGGGAAAGGCATGACACATCATATCCATGCATGGTTTCCACTTCAAAGGGCCTTAGTAATCAAGAAACATCAATTTTATTCCTAAATTTAGAAAAGTAAGAGGCAAGATAAGGCTTATTCGAGCCAAGAAAAGGAAGAAGAAGAGGGATTTGGAGAGCCAGATAGAGGCATAATATTTCCAGCATTGAGGGCAAGGATACCATTGAGAGGAACCATGTGAAGCTACAAGCAAGAGCAGGGTAGTTGTACTTCTAAGTGGTGACAAAGTTGATGGTGATAACTCTTATGATCTCTCTATTTTGCATGGAACAAGATCGGGTGATTCTTTTGTGGGGTTTCTTCCTAAAATGGTTTCCAATGATAAATCACTCTATTATTTGTTGTTGTATGTGTGATTTTTCTAAGCATTTTAGTAGTTTTACTTGCATTGTTTTTATTTTATGCGATGTTAGCAAGTTTTTATGTATTTAATACTTGCAAACTA
The DNA here is from genome assembly GCA_028583015.1 of Wollemia nobilis. NCBI lineage: Eukaryota > Viridiplantae > Streptophyta > Pinopsida > Araucariales > Araucariaceae > Wollemia > Wollemia nobilis. The sequence goes on from JAQPPZ010000989.1 coordinate 5,701,185, forward strand.
GTTAGTTTTAGCTAGTAATGAACAATAGTTTGGTGCAGTAGTAAAATGTTAGTTCTTCAATATTTTTTTCGCTTTATAAATATTATGTCACTCACTTTATGGACTATTCATACTCTATTATTTTCTTACATGAGTATTTTGGGCATAACATAGCAGTTTTGATGTAAGTTTAAAAATTTCACTAGTAAGTAGTTTCACAAGAGCCTAAGTAAAACTAAGGCAAAGAGAACTTTAATCCCTTGAAAAGGATCCAATGGAGGGAATTACATAGCACAATATACCTATTAGTTGTTTCACCTCATTAACTTGCCAACCTCCAAACATGATACATATGAATTTATGATAAGTCGGTTGGGAGTATGAAATGTTGAGATCAAGGAAGAACAGTCAATTGGCGTTGATCCTACAAGGATTGAAAATGTTGTAGTGGCATATTTTCGCCATAAATATTTTCAATGAAGCCATTTTTAAATAAGAATTCATAAGGAGGTTCTTGACATCAAGGAGAATGTTTAAAAGTAATTTGAACACAAAATGCATCTTTTAACACCGAAAAAATAGAAAAGAACAATTAATACCAATGAGTAGTACTTTTGGAACAAGACAATGAAATCAATTCTATATTGAGTGATTATTTTTCATAGGTGAGAGAGGACTCAAAGGGCTATGTGGAGTATAAATTCTATGTCAAAATACATCCATTTGGTTAGTCAAAATAACAAAACTCAGCCTCTTGTACAATTCTATTTCTTGCTTATGAGAGCTCCAAATAAGACAAAATTTATACTTAATGTTATTTATAACATTACACATGTGTCTACCCATTTGGAACTTTAAAGACCCAAAAACCTAGTAGGGGAAGGCCGATTTGACATGTGCAAGGCATATTAAAAGTGATTTGAGCAAGTTTCAATAGGAATAATTGTAGGGAAAGGCATGACACATCATTTCCATTTGGACCTTTAAAAGCCCAAAAAAATCATCCATTAGGACCTTTAAAGGCCCAAAAACCTAGAAAGGGAAGGTCAATTTGACATGTGCAAGGCATCTTAAAACTGATATGAACAAGTTTCAAGAGGAATAATTATAGGGAAAGGCATGACACATCATATCCATGCATGGTTTCCACTTCAAAGGGCCTTAGTAATCAAGAAACATCAATTTTATTCCTAAATTTAGAAAAGTAAGAGGCAAGATAAGGCTTATTCGAGCCAAGAAAAGGAAGAAGAAGAGGGATTTGGAGAGCCAGATAGAGGCATAATATTTTCAGCATTGAGGGCAAGGATACCATTGAGAGGAACCATGTGAAGCTACAAGCAAGAGCAGGGTAGTTGTACTTCTAAGTGGTGACAAAGTTGATGGTGATAACTCTTATGATCTCTCTATTTTGCATGGAACAAGATCGGGTGATTCTTTTGTGGGGTTTCTTCCTAAAATGGTTTCCAATGATAAATCACTCTATTATTTGTTGTTGTATGTGTGATTTTTCTAAGCATTTTAGTAGTTTTACTTGCATTGTTTTTATTTTATACGATGTTAGCAAGTTTTTATGTATTTAATACTTGCAAACTAGTTAGTTTTAGCTAGTAATGAACAATAGTTTGGTGCAGTAGTAAAATGTTAGTTCTTCAATATTTTTTTCGCTTTATAAATATTATGTCACTCACTTTATGGACTATTCATACTCTATTATTTTCTTACATGAGTATTTTTGGCATAACATAGCAGTTTTGATGTAAGTTTAAAAATTTCACTAGTAAGTAGTTTCACAAGAGCCTAAGTAAAACTAAGGCAAAGAGAACTTTAATCCCTTGAAAAGGATCCAATGGAGGGAATTACATAGCACAATATACCTATTAGTTGTTTCACCTCATTAACTTGCCAACCTCCAAACATGATACATATGAATTTATGATAAGTCGGTTGGGAGTATGAAATGTTGAGATCAAGGAAGAACAGTCAATTGGCGTTGATCCTACAAGGATTGAAAATGTTGTAGTGGCATATTTTCGCCATAAATATTTTCAATGAAGCCATTTTTAAATAAGAATTCATAAGGAGGTTCTTGACATCAAGGAGAATGTTTAAAAGTAATTTGAACACAAAATGCATCATGTAACCCCCAAAAATAGAAACAAACAATTAATATCAATGAGTAGTACTTTTGGAACAAGACAATGAAATCAATTCTATATTGAGTGATTATTTTTCATAGGTGAGAGAGGACTCAAAGGGCTATGTGGAGTATAAATTCTATGTCAAAATACATCCATTTGGTTAGTCAAAATAACAAAACTCAGCCTCTTGTACAATTCTATTTCTTGCTTATGAGAGCTCCAAATAAGACAAAATTTATACTTAATGTTATTTATAACATTACACATGTGTCTACCCATTTGGAACTTTAAAGACCCAAAAACCTAGTAGGGGAAGGCCGATTTGACATGTGCAAGGCATATTAAAAGTGATTTGAGCAAGTTTCAATAGGAATAATTGTAGGGAAAGGCATGACACATCATTTCCATTTGGACCTTTAAAAGCCCAAAAAAATCATCCATTAGGACCTTTAAAGGCCCAAAAACCTAGAAAGGGAAGGTCAATTTGACATGTGCAAGGCATCTTAAAACTGATATGAACAAGTTTCAAGAGGAATAATTATAGGGAAAGGCATGACACATCATATCCATGCATGGTTTCCACTTCAAAGGGCCTTAGTAATCAAGAAACATCAATTTTATTCCTAAATTTAGAAAAGTAAGAGGCAAGATAAGGCTTATTCGAGCCAAGAAAAGGAAGAAGAAGAGGGATTTGGAGAGCCAGATAGAGGCATAATATTTCCAGCATTGAGGGCAAGGATACCATTGAGAGGAACCATGTGAAGCTACAAGCAAGAGCAGGGTAGTTGTACTTCTAAGTGGTGACAAAGTTGATGGTGATAACTCTTATGATCTCTCTATTTTGCATGGAACAAGATCGGGTGATTCTTTTGTGGGGTTTCTTCCTAAAATGGTTTCCAATGATAAATCACTCTATTATTTGTTGTTGTATGTGTGATTTTTCTAAGCATTTTAGTAGTTTTACTTGCATTGTTTTTATTTTATGCGATGTTAGCAAGTTTTTATGTATTTAATACTTGCAAACTAGTTAGTTTTAGCTAGTAATGAACAATAGTTTGGTGCAGTAGTAAAATGTTAGTTCTTCAATATTTTTTTCGCTTTATAAATATTATGTCACTCACTTTATGGACTATTCATACTCTATTATTTTCTTACATGAGTATTTTTGGCATAACATAGCAGTTTTGATGTAAGTTTAAAAATTTCACTAGTAAGTAGTTTCACAAGAGCCTAAGTAAAACTAAGGCAAAGAGAACTTTAATCCCTTGAAAAGGATCCAATGGAGGGAATTACATAGCACAATATACCTATTAGTTGTTTCACCTCATTAACTTGCCAATCCAATATTTTCTATATTTTGTCTCTTTTCTATCCTCCAAATATCTTATAGTTTATTCTCTATGATATTAGTTCATGTAATATAAGAACCTCAAATAAAATAACTTTTAATTTACAATAAAGGATACACATACGAACATCTAACTCGCTTGTGATAGAAACACACTCAACCTAGATCCAAATTTGAAACCATGGATGAGATTACTTCAATATAAATATGGTGATAAGGGTTCAAACATTATGTACAAGGATCAAGAAGGAAGATACAAATGGAAAGAATATATTTTTACAAGTATACAAGAAATTGATGCTAGAAAACAGTTGAGAAAAAATATAACAATAGTGATTATTCCAAGGGAAGCCAAGGATAAGCTAATTTGGGAGTTGAATAGCTCAAGAGAATACACAACAAGAAGTGGATATAATGTAAAGCACCAACAAAATAGAAATATCAAAAGAATATGGAGAGATGTTTGGGATAGCCTAAACATTCCTAAAATCAAAATGTTTGTTTTGCTACTAGGTCCTAGAAGAATTTTATCCTAGGATAACCTTATGAAAAGGAATTTTCATAGCCCTTTCATAGCCCCTCACAATGTATTCTTTGTGAAAGGGAGGAGGAGAGTATAGACCATATCTTGGTACATTGTTCAATAGTTTAGAATCTATGGCAATGGATTCTTAACATGTTTAGTAAATGCATGGTGATGAATGAAAGAATTGAAGAATGGTTACAACAATGGTAGAGCACTTTTAAAAGTGAGGTTTTACAAACAATTTGGGATATATCAAAAGATATAATACTTTAGATTGCATAGCTAGAAATGAATATAAGAATATTTAAAGGAGATGAAAACAATTTAGAGGTAATAAAAAAGAAGATTTGTTTATCCATAGAGGAGTCTAAACCAACCCTATCAACTCGTCCAATCCCTAATCTAGAAGTCTAGAGCATTGATAGATGGAGTCAAGTCATCAAATGAAATTTTGATGATGGGTACAAGAGAAACAAAAAGAAGGAAAAAAATATAAAGTGAAAACCACCATGTAGAGTTTGTCAAATTGAATTTTGATGGAGCATCTAAAGGAAATCCAAAACCAACAAGAGGAGGAATAATTAGAAATAATAGAGGAGATATTTTATCTTATTATGCTTTCAATAGTGGATTTAAGAAAAATAATGAAGCTAAAGCTTGGGCAGCTTTGGAAGGGTTAAAAATATGCAAAAAAAATGAAATAGAACAAAGTATGGATGAAAGGTAATTCACTCATAATAATAATAATAAATGTAATTTTAAAGAGATAATTGTGGAAATTCACTCATAGTAATAATAATAAATGTAATTTTAAAGAGATAATTGTGAAAATTTAAGACCTTGTTGTAGAGTTTGAGGAAATCAAGTTTACACATATGTTAAGAGAAGGAAACAAATGTGCAAATCACTCATAGTAATAATAATAAATGTAATTTTAAAGAGATAATTGTGGAAATTCACTCATAGTAATAATAATAAATGTAATTTTAAAGAGATAATTGTGGAAATTTAAGACCTTGTTGTAGAGTTTGAGGAAATAAAGTTTACACATATGTTAAGAGAAGGAAACAAATGTGCAAATAGGCTAACCAAAAGAGGAGTTTTAATTGAACATTGTGAAGTTAAATTCTATTTTCCATGGTTAGAAGAAGTAGTAAGTTTAGCTGAAGCTAACAAGAAAATGTTGATTGCGTGAATCAAATAATGATTAAGATTTACTTTAATATTTTTCATTGGTAATATTTACTTTATTTTATAACAATAATGTGTTTTCATATAAACTATTTATTACAATTTTTGTGGTTCCACTTATGCTTCAAGAAGTAAAATGTCAAGAATGATGTTAGATTCTGGAATATTTTGTATTCACATAGAAAATTGAAGAAGATCCAAAAAATGAAAATCAAGAATTCAAACATTTTATGAAAAGTGATGTAGGTATCTAACATCTCAATTGAAATGAGAATTGTATTTGTTTGTAAACTCTCAAGCTTTGAAGGAGAGAAATATGACTTATCAAGGGTGGGGGGCTAGAGTACAACCCCTTCCTCTCTAGCAAAAAATTAAAAACAAACATCAAATTCCCTTGATAATGATCCTTTTTTACTATTTTTGTTAAAAGGCAATCTGGGTGTTACCACTCAACCATAGATCTGAATTAACAAAGGGTCAAAATCCAAGAGAGTACAAAATTTGAAACTTGCCACTAATTAGGTGTTTGGTTAGGTTGGGGTCTGAAATCTAACTTTCCTTTTTAATTTTTGTAAGTGAAATTGATTACACCAGGAAGAATGGAAACTATTATTACCAGATTCAAAAATTTTGATTTATCTAAATAGTTAAATCAAAATGGTCCAAAAAAATTCAAAAGTTCTGATTCTCTTAAAAAGTAAAAAAAATCCAATTCCGCATAGTCATATACTAAAGTGCAGACTAATTATTTTGATATTTTTATTTTTTTTAAGTAAAAAAAAATCTTAACATCATAATAAGAGATTCAAAACTTTGGATTAATTTTGAAAGCCAAAAAATTGAAAACTCAGAATTCCCAAAAGAATTCGGAATTCTGGATACAGTTGAGAAAAATAAGAACATATATCCATTATAAATATACAACTCAAAAGCATAACTTTATAAAAATATATTATATATAATAGATGTTATATGGTGCAAAGTGATTTTTTTTTCCAAAGCATAGTAGTCAAGCATGCCTTGTCAAACTAAGCAAGGTTAATTGTAGGTAGGCTTTGGTGGTGCAAAGTGGATATGATTTGATCTCTTTTGACTACTAAGAATTACAAAACAATAATATGCAGAAAAGGACGATAGGTGGATGGATACCTTATTCTCATGCATACCATACTAGTTGTAGGTCATTTTTACAAAGTTATCAAAGTTATAGGTGGATGGATACCTTATTCTCATGCATACCATACTAGTTGTAGGTCATTTAAAAAATTATTTTAAATTTACAAAGTTATCAATCAGATTGGACTATTTTGGATAGTCAAAGTATGAGATCCGTAGAACACTTACATGCATTGGTCTCCGATTGTCACACATTTGGAAAATTTTGTGCTTGCTCCGTCTTTCATATAAAATTTTTATGCTTAGAAGACAATGCTTGCAAGATGATAGCAATTAGAAAATTATTTTCGTGGAACACTTTTGGGTTTTCTTTTAATTTAAATTATGGTAGAATTTGGTATGTAGGAATAAACTTGTATAAAAAATAATAATAATAATAATAAAATAAAGAAAATTTAAAACATTATTTTAAATTTAAAAAATATATAGGGGTCGCTTTGGTCTGAGAGAACACGAACAGGGGTTCTACACCATCAAAGTCACCGGGAGTTGCACCCCCGACCCTGCCCAAACCAACATTATCAATTGGATTTTGGATACCCAATTCAACTTTTTGGTAGGGTGGAGATTTGGACCTGAGACCTCTCTTGGAGGATTTCCGTCTCCTCTCCAACTCACCATATATATATATATATATATATATATATATATATATATTTATTTATTTATTTTTTTTAATTTAAAAAAAATAAAAAATAAAAATTAAATTTAAATTTAGGCATTTACAGCAAGATTTCATCTTTTCAACCAGTTAAGTTTTAATTAATTAAAAAAAAAATAATATAACAATATTTTGTTGAACTTAAAAAGGTTTAAAGTGAAATCTTAAACATTAGTAACCATATATTTTACAAAACAATATCAATATTCTACTTAAGCATCATCCCATATGATCTATGATGTAAAATTGGGTGGAAACTACTTCAAACAGTTTGTACAATCGAGTCAGATCCAAATTTGGTAAAGATTTGGCAGGAGTTGATAACTATGATGGAAACATGGAGTCTGTTCCATACATTCAACATGAAGGCCTTATAAGCACTGTTGGATGGAAATAATAAATTTGGGAAAGAAGAGAGGAAAAAGAATAAAAACACTATTTGTATATGCCAACATACAAATTGTATTTGATTATGCATTACAAATTGTGCACAGTACATTTTCTCTGTTACCTAAAATAACAGCTTCAACCACAGTAGTTGCAGATCGCTCCAACAAACCATAAGAATAGAAATCACTCAAAAGGAAAAAGTAGAGGAGCATAAGAATAGAAATCATTCAAAATGAACAAGTAGAGAAGCACTCGCCTTTTTAAATGCGGCTAGCTTTTTCCAGAATCTGAATTGTCGCTAAGAGTTTCTGACAGATCATGGAGAGTTCTCGAACCAGACTATCATTTTCCAGAATCTGAACAGAATACTGATCATGGAGAGTTCCAATTAACTGGGTCCGTGCACGGGATCTCCTGGCACACAAACATTCTGTACATACACAGATTGCTCAATAGCCACATTCTGGGAATGCCATACGCACCTGCGACGTCGGTTCTCGTTTCGCAGGATTTGGTAACTATGGAAACTTCCTATTTAAAAATTTCGCAGGATTCGGTAACTATGCAAATGGCTAGGGCTTCACAAAAGACGCTTCTTAAACAGTAATACAACCTACCAATGTTCTCCCAAGGGGGCCACTGATCGGACGGCTCACAATCAAGAAGGTGAAGAGTGATACTGTTATAATCTTTTTTCCACGCAAGCGAAGTGCCCCGCCAGCTGGAGTGGTAAGAGTTCTCGGCCGTGCTTCGTTTTCCACGGCTTACGTGACCCGAGGCCGTTTGACCGGACGGCGGGTTTTTATTTTTCGTATTTATTTAATTCTTTCGTGGCCGTTGGGAAAAGGGCCGATAAACTCGGTGTATAGTGCCTTGGGCATGGTTTTTATGAAAATGTTTGATAAACTCGGTGTATTGGTCCATGGTGCACGGGTTTTTATGAAAAGTAAAGTTCAATAAATTCAATGTATTGGTCGATGGTATGGTGCACGAGTTTTTATGAAAGAGTTTGATAGGTTCGATAAACTGTATTGGTCGATGGTATGGTGCACGAGTTTTTATGAAAGAGTTTGATAGGTTCGATAAATTTAATGTATTGGTCGATGATATGGTGCACGAGTTTTTATGAAAGAATTTGATAGGTTCAATAAACACAATATATTGGTCGATGGTATGGTGCACGAGTTTTTATGAAAGAGTTTGATAGGTTCGATAAACTCAATGTATTGGTCGATGATATGGTGCACGAGTTTTTATGAAAGAGTTTGATAGGTTCGATAAACACAATATATTGGTCGATGGTATGGTGCACGAGTTTTTATGAAAGAGTTTGATAGGTTCGATAAACTCAATGTATTGGTCGATGGTATGGTGCAAGTGTTTGATAAACTGGGTGTATTGGTCCATGTATTGGTTGATGGTATGGTGCACGAGTTTTTATGAAAGAATTTGATAAACTGGGTGTATTGGTCCATGGTGTATGGGTTTTTATGAAAAGGTCTAATAAACTCGATATATCGGTTCATGGTGTACGAGTTTTTATGAAAGGATCTGATAAACTCGATGTATTCTTCATGGTGCACGGGTTTTTATGAAAGGATCCGATAAATTTGATGTATTGATCCATGGTGCACGAGTTTTTATGAAAGAATCTAATAAACTCTGTATATTGCCCATGATGGTACACAAGTTTTATGAAAAGTTCCAATAAACTCGGTGTATTGGTTCATGGTGCATGAGTTTTTATGAGAGGGTTTGATAAACTTGATGTATTATCCATGGTGCACGGGTTTTTTTATAAAAGAGTTCAATAAAATAGGTGTATTGGTTCATGGTGCACGAGTTTTTATGAAAGGATTTAATAAACTCAATCCCATGATACACGGGTTTTTATGAAAGGGTTCGGATAAACTCAATGTATTGATCCATGGTATTTTTATGGAAGGCTTCGAAAACTTGGTGTATTAGCCCATGGTACACATTTCAAATTTTTATGAAAGGGTCCATGGTGCAGGAGTTTTAATGAAAAGGTTCGATAAACTCGCTGTACAAATTTTTATGAAAGGGTCCAATAAACCATGGTGCACGAATGTTTATGAAAAAGTTCGATAAACTCAGTGAATTGACCCATGGTGTACACCTTTTGTAAGGGTTCGATAAGCTGGGTATAGTCACCCATGGTACACGGGTTTTTATAAAAAAATTCAATAAATTCATATTAATCCACACGTCTTATGAAGGGTCGAATAAAGATAAAAGATTACGAAGAATTAAAAAGTAAGAAAAAAAAAGAGGGATTGTACACAAAGATAAGAAAACTCTTAGTAATTCATCATATATAATCGCGATAAAGGTTATACACCAATACCTAGTATAATATATATATATATATATATATATATATATATATAATATTAAGAATAGGGTTTTGACCAAGAATCCTTTAACTTGTTATAACTAGGGAGACACACACCCACCCCCTCATACACTCATCCACGCCACGGTTTGAACCTTGGACCTCCCAAAGAAGAGCCAAAGCCCAAACCGTTGTGCTGCACCCCTAGGTGCAAAATTTATCTAATATTAAGAAGTGGGGGGTTTTGACCAGGAATCCCCATCATATATAATCGCGATAAAGGTTATACACCAATACCTAGTATCATAATCGTATAAATATATATATATATATATATATATATATATATATATATATATATATTGGTAATATTAAGAGATAGGGTTTTGACCAAGAATCCTTTAACCTGTTATAACAACTTCACTAGGGAGACACACACCCACCCCCTCACACACTCATCCACGCCACGGTTTGAACCTTGGACCTCCCAAAGAAGAGTCAAAGCCCAAACCGTTGTGCTGCACCCCTAGGTGCAAAATTTATCTAATATTAAGAAGTGGGGGTTTTGACCAGGAATCCCCCAACCTATTACAACAACTCCACCACGGAGTTTTCTTTGGGTTTTAATCCAATTGTATATCTTCTTTGTATCGTCAAGGTTCGAACCGTGGACCTCCTGTTCAACAGGGTCAAGCTCGCCTTCTCCTCACCAATTGCGCTACAAAGGCGGATCTGTATAAATATTTCTTCATTCATATAATTAATTATAAAAAGGTGAATTTTAAAAAGGTTAGTTTATGGTTTTTAGGGTAATATATAAATCTTTATTAAATATTATAGAATATTATCTTATATATATACAAGTGATTATACTATGTAATGAGAGTCTCGACCAAGAAGGTAGATGAGATATTTTAGTACCTTTGATAAGATATTAATGATAACATCTTCTTCCTTAATATTAACTTCATAAGAATGGTTCATCATGATATAAGAACAACTTATCTAGATTTGCCTTGTCATGTAGAAGGCTTTCATCTATCTTCTTAAACTTAACTTGAAGGTAGTATTTGGTAGAATGGTGTTCCCTTTTATAGTACCCATGAGAGGTTTCTACTGTTGAAATAAGTGTTAACCTTCACTTAAGACCATAAGTGGCAATGTACTATGATCTTTGTATGTTAGCCTATGGGTCCAAAGCAACTTGTAAGGTGACTTACTATATTATATTATCATTTACAAAACTCTCATATATTAGTAAGTGTTAACTGTTGGTTGAGACAAGTCTTGAAGAGATCAACCCATCGACTCCACAACTCTAGGGCAAAGTTACACTGGAAGAGCAAATGATCTATTTTGTCATTTAGAGGGGCCATGAAAACCTCTCTTCTATAAGTTATCATAGGTTAGGAAGCTTTGATACATAACTTGTCAGACAAACAAATTGATTTTTGGCCAACCCTTTGCTAATCATACTCTATCTTATGGAAAATCCAACAACACAAGTGGGTGAGGGAGTAATTCATTATAACCTTTCCAAACTGTATAAATGCCTAAATTTCCATGACCCCAATCTATCTTGTTCTCTTTCTTGTCTCTTGTAAGGTGGTGTTTCTTTAATATCCTCTCTAATAGTGGCACCAAATTTAGAGAGATTGGGATTGCCCACTTTTCCCACTTCTTTAGTTTCATAAAAGAGGTCTCAATCTGCCTTGTATGTAGATAGTATGTTGTCTTGATCCAACCTCTAGCCTCAAGGCTTTGTTAAAGGGGCTATGACTCTAGATATTCTAAAATTAAGGGGGGGGAGGTATTGGTCTAAATAATCGATTCAAAAATTTGCTTTATCCCCTCTACCAACTTTCTAAAATAGTTTTGGTTTTACCATTTTCTCTCCTACTATTAGCACCTTCCAAACAATAAAACCTTGGCTACCCATAGGGATGCGACCTGCTTCCTCATGGTGAATATTACCCAAATACTTACTAGTAATGACTTTACTAAACAACACTTTTGGATTGGAGATCCATCTCCAATAAAGCTTGCTTGCTAGAGCTTGCTTATTTAATGTTGCTTATTCAATTCCTAATCTTCTGCTTGTTTTAGGTAAATAATTTTATCCCAACTTACTAGAGCCCATCACTTACCTATCCTTGTGGCATCCCAAAAAAAAAAATCATGAGTGAATCCAGCTCCTTCAAGATTCCAATTAGAGTAGCAAGGACAGATAACTTATAATTTGGCATTGCTTGAACCACTGATTGAAGAAGAGTCACTCTTCCTCTAAAAGAAGCCAATGGTGCATCTAATAATATATCTTTGCACCAATTATGTCCACCAATATTTTCCATTCTGCCACCTTCAACTTCTTAGAGTGGAGTGGAATCCTTAGGTAGTCCAACAAAAGGAAGCCTTGAAAGAAACCTAAAATGTTTAATATATGATCTTGGGTCCCCATTTTAATATTAAAGAACACTACCTTAGACTTGGTTGCATTCACTTCATGGCCTATGGCTTCTAGATATGTATTTAAGGCAGCTTTGAGTGCTCTTGCCTCCTTGACATTGGCTGCCCCAAACAAACTTGTGTCATTCACAAATTGTAGGCAGATCCTAAGATAACTCCTTGTTGCCTACTCCTTCACAACAATCTGCCCAATTCTTCAATAATAATAATAAAGAGGTACAAGGATATAAGATCTTCTTGTCAAATTCCTTTAGAGGCTTGAAAGGGAGCCAAGGGAATACCATTGATGAGGACTGAGAAGGAGAGCAAAGAGACACAACTCATGATCCACTCTCTCTTACCTTAAGAGAAACCAAAATTTTCTAACATTTGTGTAGACACCTAAAAGTCGCACATTGTCCCTCTCCCCATTTTCGTGGTCAATCAATTTGCAAAACCCTCGAAAATTGCATAAATTGGCTAAAAACACTATTCATTAATCAAAATCACTATTCATCATCCTTAGCCCCTTTGGGCTAGCTAAGCCCCTTCCTACGCTTAACCATAGGTCCTCATGTGACCTCATGCCAACTCAACTAAGGTTGAATCCTTCACCATGGTCAAAAAGCACTTTATGGTCAAAAAGTCAACATTTTGGTCAAAACATGCTTTATGGCTAATTACATGCTTAATTAAATCTAATCATGATTTGATTTGGGCCCTCCACCTCACCTAGTCTACTTTGACTAACCTAGCCTTCCACCTCACCTATTCTAGCCTATCCTAGCCCTGCCACCTCTCACCCAGATATTTCTCCACCTCACATCCCCTTGGGTCATAAATGAAAGATGGAGACTTTTGCACCTAAAAAGCAATTTTTAATCCAAAGATATTTCAAAAAGGTGATCATTAATGCCAAATTGATATTTTTAGCAAAGTCATCATTATTTATGGATGGGTGAGGGATTCTCTCACCCAACCCCATTTATGAGCCAGGACACCTCAGGGGACACCTCTTTGGTGGACACCTCACCATTGCCACCTCACAGGGGACACCTCATCCCCTTTCTCTCACCTTGGCCAACTCTATAAATAGAAGGCCATTTTCATATTTTCACAACAACCAAATTTTACTTACCGAAACTCTACCGAAATCACTACAGCCATTTGCATCCATTACACATCCATCACACAACCATCATACGAACATCACAATTGATTTATCACTTTCATGAACATTGTTTGTGAGTGAGACAGGTCGATAATTCTACCAAAAGTGCACTTTCAAAAGGTGAACCGAAAAAATTAAACAAACAACTCCAGGACAACCAGAAAGCCATTTGAGAAATCTAGTCGTAAAAGGATAAGTTCACATCTCACATGTGCGAACCAATTGGTTCGCACACCTGGTGTGCGAACCTCTGCTACAAGCACCAGAATCACCAGGATAAGATTTTATAAGTTGACAGGTCCAACAAAGCACAAGGACACATCCAACAAGTGGTGGCCCATGAGCAAGAAGCCCACCTACACTGAGGAACACAAAAAGATGAATCTTGCTACCTTTGTACCAATTCGAAAGGGCTTCCTTAGGGAAGACCCCATTGTAGCCTTCAGGGCAAAATTTGTAAAAGGATATCATATTGTAACCCCTTTTATGAATTCAATACAAATGCAGTAGATTCTATAATGTTGAATGAAGTGTTATAGCATCTTTTTGGTAGTTTCATTCTAGCACGCCCGATGGGACCCCCACCAAGCATTAGCTTAATCACCTTCTAACCAAAAATTGTGGTCTATTTCTGTATGGTAGGTAGTTGTCATCTTTGAAGAAACCCCAAACCAAAAATGCCCTGAAAGACATCTCAGGCCAAACCGCAAAAGGTTCGTTGGTGCACCGGTGAGCCTCCAAAGAGAGTAGTGAGTACACACTTGGGCGTGTGAATTCCCCAATCTACCTCAAACTTGATACTTGATACCTAGGTATTGGTTCAGACACCCACAACCAACGGTAAGGTAAGTCAGGGGAGGTTAAGAGCCTCATGTTCTCGGGGATTGTGCCCCCATACCTAGACCACAAATTATCTCTTGCCATGACGTATGCAAGGTTAAAGCATCCTTGTATTTTTGTGCAGCAAATCAGTAGTTAATTTACTTTTCATGCTATTTACTTTCTTCAGGTATATGCAAAATATTTTCAAGTTTTTGGTCATCTTGCTAAGCTTAAATTGAGTTTTTGGGAACTTTATGTGTAGGTACCTATGCTCAAAACACTCCAAAAACCTCAAAATCATCATCAAGACCCCAAAACCAGCCAACTCAATCTTTGGATCTCGGTTCACACACCAGTGTGTGAACCACCTGCAAAAGATAGGTTCACACCCCACCCGTGTGAACCTTCCAAATTAACATAGTTTTGGACCAGAGGGTACACCAAAGGCTTTTACATTCACCTGGATGCAGGTATTGTGTAAAAACTTTTGTTTTTCCCCTATTTTGAAGCTAATCTTTCCTATTGGGCTACAAATTCCACAAAATCACATCTTCCTATTTGTTGTAGTTAAATTTACATTTGCTTTCTAGATTAGCTTCAATTCCAGTAATTTCCCTTCAAGTCATTTCCCTTCAAAAGCAATTAATTAGATTTCCCTTTTGAAAATCAATAGATCAAATTTATTTTTGTGCAAAACCAAGTAAGTAGATTTGCTTTGAAAAGGCATCATAGCATAGTTTTATTTCGAAAAGGCATTTAGAGTAGATTTGCTTCTAAAATAGTACCGCACAAACAAACACCACACACTCACATCCTATCTAAATGGTGTAAAGAGTTGGCTTTCATCTCCAACCTGAATTGGATTTCATCACCAATTCACCACCAAAGTTCAGTGAGGTCTGGGTTCTACTCTCCACTAGCTCACCTCTAGTTTTAGACACCATAGTATCCCCCAGGTGGATCATTCCAACATTAATACCCGATCGGTCCTTCCCACTTCGAGTGTTGGTTATCCAGAATTCATCACTGGAAGGTACCTTTGGAGTGGGTAGTTTTAGAAAGCCCCTTTACCACAGGGCTTTTCAAATAATTAGTGGGCATAGCTGATCGTTACTATGGATGCCTTAAACATGAGGGTTAAGTGAAAGCATGGGTATGCCAGTAGCACCACATTGACAGTGTGACCTCTCTTCGTGAGAGTTTATTTGACTCATTAGAGCATTTTGAGTCTCCCCCTTTGGATACCATTTTACTATACCAAAATCCATCTAGGTTGCCACTCGCCCATTGGAAATATAGTTCTATTCTATGCACTTTTGGGTATTGCAGAAGGTTCTATGCTACGACATACCTGATTCAAAGTAGATTTCACCCATTCCTATGATTTGTTCCTAGGGCGGATACATACTTTCATCAAAACACAAAAAAAACCAAAAAGAAAGAACATTTGCTTATTGTTGAGTCTCGCAAAGGTGGTTACAATAGCATATCAAATATGCTATAACTCACTTATCAGTTGTTCCATAGTTTCACTTCCATGCTATACACTGCATGATCTATTTTTAGGTGATTTGCACCCCCTAGTGTGATTCTCCTACACTCAGATCTATTTCACATGATTTTATGTGAAAACTTAGCTTCCAGGCTACAAAACTACACTACACAGGTCTACACAACACATAGAGGGTCTCCATAATAGAAAATTCACCCTCTATCACTATTTTTGGTGGTTCGCACACCACCTGTGCGAACCTCTGAGCTGTAGAGGTGGTTCACACCCCACCTATGTGAACCTAGTTTTTAGGTTCCAAATTTCACCCACAAGACACAGACACATCCCACAACACATATCTATCATATGTTTCTCATTTTGAGTGGTTCGCACACCACCTGTGCGAACCTTCCTATCTTAGAGTGGTTCGCACCCCACTTGTGCAAACCTATGTTTTTGAGAACAGATAGTGTCCCAATCAGCCATAAACATTTCTAGAGTTCAGATTTCACATATTTTAGCTATTACCACATATTTTGCACACATCACCATGCTAGTTATACGTAGTCAAATGCGTGAAGCCCTTCATCATGCCATTGAGGTTGCTTAGTGGACTATCATGACCGTAGGTGCTTCTACTTCTCAGACCATTGATCCACCTTTCGAGTCTGAGCAGGTTACTATTGTAGGTCCACCTGACCTATTGACTAGGCCTTCCACCCCTAGTGCTAGCCCCATATCCCATATGGCATCTTCCACTCCATCCCACCTCTTGGATGAGACCTTCGAGGAGACCCCTCCCTTGGAAGATCTCTCCTCTCCCAATCCCCCATCCACATACTACCAACATGTCATCTATACCCCTCCTAGCCACCCCATACCAATTATGGTGGTGGATGAGTTCACCCCACCTACCTCACCTTCCACTACCCATCCATTCCTCGAGCATTCCTCCCATCCACTTTTGGGAGATGACTCTGGTCCAGTTGTTTCCCAAATCATACCTGATGTCATCACCACTATCTAGATAGTTGGTATGATATCTACACCTCCTTCATCCATAGATCCTCCTACCATACCTTCATCCCAAACCCCACCATCTCAATAGGCTTCATCGAGTTACCAACCTTCATCCCAACCACCTTCATCACTCCCACCTCAACACTATTCACACCCATCTCAATACTACCAGATATCATCACCTAATCTATCCCATCCCTCATTGCAGGTTCACCCATAATAGGCATCCTCATCCTCACAACCACCTCCTTTCACACCATAGTTCACCTCCTATCCACCTACTAGCTACCCACCATTCTCATCATATGGACCCCCATCGACTCCTTCATCATCATTTCGCTTACCACCTCCACCTTCCTTTTAACCCCCACCATTGAACCCCGCTTATCAAGGTCATCCACCTCGATATTTAGTTCAGCCTGAGTCCCTACTCGCCATCCCATCCATACCACCTCCATCCTCATCAGTTCCACCCCCATCTTCACACCAATCCTCTTTTACCACACCGACATCTCTTCCACCCCCTCTTCTACACCACCCACTTTCTTCACTTCACCACCCACATGGTCCTCTACCACTACTGCTCAAGTGCAACCGACTTATCCAATATGCACAATAACAGTAGGTGCCCATGCCTACCCAGAAGATCCCTAGGTATTATGATCAACAACAATAGCCACCCACCTACCAATCTTCCTACATCTCACCCCATCCATCTCAGGTTCCTATCCCACAATATCAGACCATGTCAATGCTTGATCCAAACTAGATGCTTACTATCATCCATGGGAGGAACAACAATTGCAATATCCACCACATCTAGATTATTTACAACCATCATCACAACCATTACCTACATCCACATCATCACCCCCATTCTTGGATCCACCAAACACTACCACGGTGCTCTCTAGAAAATTTCAAGCCATGCAAGAGCAGATTCATACATTGGATTTATGCACGACTAGTTATGGGCCTCAAAAACCCACATATGATGAGTTATGCAATGAACCAATTCACCCATATATTCCTATACATCCATATCCTTACAGATTTGAGATCCCTAAATTTGATAAATTTAAAAGTAAGGAAGATCCTAGAGAGCACCTCAATAATTACCACTTTGCTTGCTACCAATTGCATGGTAGTGATCCCCTTATGCTTTACACATTTCCACTTTCACTTGGGGGACAAGCATTAGATTGGTACAACCATTTGCCTCACCATAGTTTATTCACTTTCGAACAATTGGCCAATCTATTTCTAGAGCACTTCTCGATTAACATCAAAACCAAGCTTACCTTGTCCGATGTCTATGCTTTACATCAGTATGATGACGAGCCTATTACCGATTTTATCACCCATTGGAGAGTGGTCATTCATGATCTTGCCTTCCCTCTCCCACATTTAGAGCTCATCAAACTCTTTGCCAAGAGTTGTCATAAACAAATCTCCCAGACATTGTAGATTCATCAGAGTCGAACATTTGAGGAAGCCATCTCCCAAGCCAAAGTTATCGAGGACATCAAGGTCCACATGGGAAAAATCAAGTTGCATCAAAAACAACCTTACCCCACCAATTACCACTACAACCACCCTCCATATGTACCACCCACCACCCGACCACCCCAAACCAATCAGGTCCTTCTAAATTCTCCATATCCACCACCGCAAGTGGCATCCACACAAGCTCCACAACCCACTCCCCCACGATCTCCTCAAAATAAATACCAAGTCAATCCTCCACTCCTTCCCACTCCATACCTAGGCAATCCTCCACCATAATCTAATCCATACCAAGGTCGCAATCCACGTCCACCTCACCCTCCATGCAATTGGATGCCTTTATCTGAGCCCATGCCCACTCTATTCCATAGATTACATGAGGGAGGTCTCATCACTTTGCCAAATGTCCAACCTCTTGATCCAAATCATCCTCTCCCATGGGACCACAATCCATAGGCTTTCTATGATTACCATCGACAACATGGTCACACTCTTGATTCATGCCATATTTTTTGCCATACCATGCAAGACCTTATCGATCGAGGCACTATTCAAGTCTCAAATCCCCTCGCACCACAAAATCAAAACTTGGGGATATATCAAAATCCATTACCCGAGCATGGGGGTAATCCACCTCAAACTGATCCATGCCAAGTCAATCATGTCAATCGAGGTCCTTCCTAGTAGGGGTTTGTGGGTATGATCAATATCGCCACTCGCAATCAATGCTATCCACCCCCTATGACCACCCAACAACCCTCCACCTCTCAAAAACCACCTGCTACAACCTCAATCATTACCCCACCAATTCCTCCACCCCTTCCATAAAATGTCATCACCATCCATGGTAGTATTTCTCATCAACTCTGCACCACCCCTGCAAGGTTATCCATCTACGACCTCCTGCAGCAGTCCCAACCTCACCATGAAGCCCTTGATTCTATCCTTCGCTCTCTCGATCTCGAGACCCATGATGCAGATACCTTTGCCAAATTTATTGGCAATGTTCAGAGATGCCTACAACCTTCTATCAGCTTCCATGACCATGAAATTATAGAAGTTGTAGGTGAGGGAGCAGATCCCCCATTACATATTCAAGCCTCCATCAATATCGTTACCTATAAGCGTGTTCTCATCGACACTGGTTCATCCATCAACATCATTTCTACCACCACCCTGGGCCACCTTCACCTTCCTCCTTCCCATATTGCCACTCCATCCATGGACCTTCAAGCCTTTGATGGCTCAATGCATCCCACCCTTGCTACCATTTTCCTACCCATCAAGGTGGGTGCCAAAACCATTTCCACTCTCTTCCATGTTATCGAAGGTGAGATGCAGTATAACATCCTTTTGGGATGCCCTTGGATTTGGGACATGCAATGTATCCCTTCCATGCTCCATCATTGTATCAAATATGTCCATAATGGCTTAGTCCACTGCATCCCTATCGACGGTGATCCATTCAAATTTTGCAACATCATCACTCTTCCACCCGGTCCACCCTTATCATCCACGCAATTCACCCCTACCCCACGTTGGTCTCTTGACAACACTTATCCATCATCTTCACAATCTCATATTCCACCACCTGATCCAAGCAACATCGCATCAACCTCCTCAAATCCACCTCAACCTCCCAACACACAAGCTATTCCTACATTTTCTCATTGCCCCTCCTCGCCTTTCACACCACTTCCTCCATTTACCTTTTTACTACACCTTCCACCCCATCTTCATCTAACAACCCACCTATTCTTCCCACACCTCCTGCATCTTCCCACCACTTTGTGCCCCACTCGATACGAACATGGGTAATCTCTAGTTCACCCACCACTGCTTCCATCCCCACTTCCCAATTCACCCATGCCAATCATCCTATCACTAGAACACCTACTGAGTGCTATGAGTGGACACAACATGCCTCTCGACTTGATGACCAATTAGCTCAATCAGATCCTTACACTTCAACCCCTTCACCCACCAATCCACCTACACCAATTCCACCACCTTCTCCACCACCCAAGGGGTCCTCCCCTCAACCTGAGCATACGACCCCTCCTCATGTCTCAATACTCATGACCACCCCAGGTCCTGGTGAGTATAACATAAGCAATGCTCGGGTCCTTCCATCCAACATCCAATCCACCCATGACTTTGGCTGACCTCATGATATGCCCTTGACTATTGGGGTAGTGGTTCCTTTAGGTCCTCCCGATAATTGCATAAATTTTGTATATGGGGGACTTGACTCATCCATAGAACCTCCAACACCTCCACCACCACAAACCAAATTTTATGGTAACCTTGACCACATGTCCAATCCTAATTTTTCCTAGCATTATCTACGTATGTATAACTAGCATGGGTATGGCCTAGGGAGATATGAATAGGGGTGTCACACCTATATCCATCCTCCCTCACACAAACCTACCGATCGATCAGGCATTGGTTACCATCCTCCAACAATCAGTACACTCGAGCATGAGTTGCAAAATCTAGATCTTGATCCTATGGACCTTCTTTCTGATGAGGAATTTGAGCTTAATATTTCGATACACAGTTCTTCCCCTCATTCCATAATCGATATTCCATCCACATTCTTTCCACCATCCCCACCACATGAGCCTCTCTCTCCCCATGAAGTCGAAACCCTTGCTCACCACTTCACCACCTTATCCCTTGATCCACCTCGAGAAGATCCTCCTTCTTCACCCCCACCCGCTATTCCATTCTTCCCCATTCAAGAACTACCACCACCTCATGGCCCACATTCTCATTCCCCCTCACCACCTATGGTGTTAAACCTAGGTCACCACCAACCTTTTCTAGATTCATTGCTATCCTCATATGATTCATCACAACCCTCATCACCTACATCTCCCTTATCTAGCACCTCGGTCAACATGATATCTATTGACTTATATGCTCTGCTACGATATCCAAACCATCCCAATTATATTCCACTACCTATCCCTAATTTCATTGCTCTAGATGATATTTTTGAAACCCCCATAACCACTAAATTCCTCCCAACACCACACATGTTGCAATCCACAAATGCACCATTACCCTCCATCCCACCTCACCTCCCATGGATTAATCATACAAATATTTATCTAGATGATGAATTCCAACTCCTCGAATCCATCGATGACCTTCACCTCATCCCCATACCTGCTCAACTCCATGATGGTTCTCACATGCTTGTCGAGGACACCATTGAAGTTGACATTGGCAATGATCCGAAACACCCTCACATCATCTACCTCACCGCTAGCCTATCCGAAGAAGAGTATGTCCTTTATACCAATTTCCTTAGATACTACATTAAGGTGTTTGCATGGTCCTACATGGATATGCCTGGCCTTGACCCATCGTTAGTCATGCACAACCTTGTCCTGGATGACAATGCCAAACCTATCCGACAAAAGTTGCACCGCATGCACCCCACCATTGCGCTTATTGTCAAAGAGGAGTTACAGAAACTCCTTGATGTAGATTTCATACAACCTATCGACTACCCTGAGTGGGTTTCAAACATGGTTCCCATCAGAAAACCCAAGGGGGTATCCACATTTGCACCGATTTTAGGGATCTTAACAAAGCTTGTCCCAAGGACAATTTTCCACTCCCTAATATTGACACATTGGTCGATGCTATAACTAGACATGAAATACTATCACTCATGGATGGTTTTTTAGGTTATAATCAAATTCATGTCAATCCAGATGACCAACACAAGACCTCTTTCATGACCCCCTGGGGGAAATTTTGTTACAAGGTCATGCCCTTTGGCCTCAAGAATGTTGGGGCAACTTACCAACGTGCCATGACCTACATTTTCCATGATATGATGCACAAAACTATTGAAGACTACGTTGATGACCTCATAGCCAAATCCAAAACCCATGGTCAACATCTTGAGGACCTGCATCAAATATTTGATCACCTCTTGGAACATAATGTACGATTAAATCCGAAGAAATGCATCTTTGGTGTCACCACTAGAAAAATATTGGGTTTCATCATTTCACAGAAAGGCATTGAAGTAGATCCCACCAAAGTCCAAGCTATCCTTGACATGCCTCCCCCTACGAACCTCAAACAGCTACGTGGCTTGCAAGGAAGGATTCAATCCATACGATGATTTATCGCCCAACTTTCAGACAAGTGTCAATCATTCAATCATATTTTACAAAAGGGGGTCCCATTCAAATGGGATAATAAATGCCAAGCCACCTTTGATGACATCAAATCATACCTCACATCTCCACCCATCCTCATTCCACCCCATCCAGAATACCCATTCCACCTATACATTTATGCCATCGATGTCGCATTGGGCACGCTTCTTGCTCAAAAGAATGAATGAGACCAAGAGCAAGTTGTATACTATATCAGTCACACATTGATTGATTACGAGATGTGGTATGCTTACATGGAGAAACTTTGCCTTGTCATTGTCTTTGCCACCCAAAATTTGTGACACTACATGATTAACCATACTACTTACGTAGTCGCCCATGATAACCCACTTCGCTACATGATGGGTAAGAGCTACCACAATAGTCGAACGACCAAATGGATCATGCTCCTCATGAAATTTGATCTCGAATTCATAAGTCAAAAATCCATCAAAGGCCAAGTCATTGTTGATCAGTTGGTTGAGGCCCCATTACCAAGTGATACACCATTGCTTATCCAACTTCTAGATGACTCAGTATTTCATATAAGTGAAGCCAAAGAACCAATAGAGCCTGAATCAACCACTGAATTGACCCTTTTCTTTGATGGCTCCCATTGCACACATGCTGGGGGTGCAGGAATAGTATTTTTCACACCACAAGGGGAGCCTCTCCCCTTTTCCTTCAAATTAGGCTTTCCTTGCACCAACAACAATGTTGAGTATGAAGCTCTTATCCTTGGCCTAAAGCAAGCACTCTCAATGCACATTCATTGCTTAGACATATTTGGTGACTCCCTCCTCATTGTAAATCAAATCAAGGGAGAATGGCAATGTCGTTGCCCAGTCTTACAACAATACAAACAGGTAGCTAAAAACTTATTGGCCCAATTTGAGTGGTATGACATCACCGCTACTCCATGATCCATAAACCATTTCATTGATACCATGGCCTCGCTAGGCTCACTCATTCCACAAAACCCACTTTTTGACACAACTCACGTGTCCATCCACACCCTTTTCCATTCTACCATTTCCAACAAT
The DNA here is from genome assembly GCA_028583015.1 of Wollemia nobilis. NCBI lineage: Eukaryota > Viridiplantae > Streptophyta > Pinopsida > Araucariales > Araucariaceae > Wollemia > Wollemia nobilis. The sequence goes on from JAQPPZ010000989.1 coordinate 5,724,636, forward strand.
CCGCCTTCTCATGATGATGGCATCAATATCGTCAAAGCTCACCCACATGACCCATGGTTTTCCCAAGTCAAGGATTACATTAAGCTTGGTATTCTACCACATGATCTAAATCATACTCACAAATGAGCTTTTAAATTGTGTGCCATTCGCTATACATTGCTAGGTGATATCCTTTACAAGTGAAGTTATGATGGCATTTTATTACGTTATCTTGAGCCCTTTGAAGCCCAACGCATCACTCAAGAAGCTCATGATGGTACTTGTGGTGGCCATTTTAGTGGCATGGCCATTACCAAATGCATTCTATGAATGGGCTATTACTGGCCCACAATGGAACATGACTATTGTGCCTATGTCAAAAAGTGTGTTAAATGCCAACATCATGCCAATCTTACACACTTGCCTTCTCAAGCTCTACAACCTATCCAATCAATGTGGCCCTTTTCACAATGGGGTTTGGATCTCATCAAAAAAATCACACCAACCTCATCTACTAATCATAAGTTCATCATCACTGCAACCGAGTACTTCACGAAATGGGTTGAGGCCATCCCTCTAGTTCAAATGACCGGTCCCAAAATTGTTGATTTTATCACTCAACACATCATTTGTCATTTTGGCATTCCATCCAAAATCATTATTGACAATGGCACTCCATTCAAGAATAAGAATGTTCATGCACTATGTGAAAAATTCAACATACAACATAGCTTCTCTACTCCATACTACCCATAGGGTAATGGCCAAGCGGAAGCTACAAACAAAACCATTTGCACCATTCTTCACAAAACCATTGCAGAATCACATCGTGATTGGCACAATCAAATACCATTAGCACTATGGGCCTACCATACCAGTATCCACACTCCAACTAGGGCAACCCCATTTTCCCTTGTATATGGTGCTGAGGCCATCATGCCCTTGGAGCTTGAAATACCATCCTTATGGGTTTCCATGCAAGAATTCATTGATGATGATACAGCCCATCAGGCTCGACTTGACCAATTGACCTTATTAGATGAACGTCACATTCATGCTATTGAACACACATGAGTTTATCAAGATCATCTCCGATGTGCCTACAATTCCAAGGTACACCAACATGAATTCCAAGTTGGAGACTTAGTCCTCAAAGAAAACCAACAAATTACTAGCCAACCATGCCATCTCCATGACAAATTTGCACCCAATTGGCTAGGCCCTTACATGGTTACTCAAAAGTTTGGATCTGGGGCATATCACCTGGCCACGTTGGAAGGTATTGTAGAACTTGAGCCCATTAACATTATTCATCTACGAGCATTTTATGCCTAATTGTAGGTATTACAACTCATCACCACTTGTATATATGTATATAATTCAAAACAAAATCCAAAAATAAAAATCAATCAAAAAACAATCAATCCACACAAAAACAACATCATCATTTTTGGCATTCTGCGACACTAATCCAACTTGCATTTACATTTAAATCTACTTCATCCATCTCATTCCTTTCTTCCTCCTTCTCCCCTTCTTCTATAATGAATGTTGTATGGTCACGCTTCGAGCGGCTACATACATTTCATCCTCCCCTTTATTTCATCCTTTTCTTTTCTTTCTCTTCTTTTTCTTATCTTATCTTCTTTTCTTCTAAGTTACCCATCAATGTTGTATGGTCACGCTTCGAGCGGCTACATACCTTTGATAGGTTTCTTTTCTTCTTTCTCTTATATTATTTTTCCTCTAGTTACTCATCAATGTTGTATGGTCACGCTTCGAGTGGCTACATACCTTTGATAAGTTTCTTTCTTCTCTCCTCCCTCTTCTCTCTTTCCTCCTTTCTTCATTATTTTCTTTATTTCCATCACCCATTAAACTCATGCCCCATTCCATTGTCCATAACACTAGGGCAACCTTGCACATAAATTCTTAATTTTTGCATCCATATAGGCATCTATACATAATCATTGTAAATACCATGCGAAGGGAATTAAACATGCACATGCTAGCACACCAGTGTGATGCCCAAACCCCTTTTCAGGAGATAGGATTATTGAAATGTTTTGAGTGCTTCACCCATAAACAATTATATAATCAACCACCATCCAAAGTTGGCACATTTCAAAAACATTTCCAGACTTCCCTTGGTTACCTTGCTCTCATTCCTGGATTTACTCACACATCCTACACATTAACTACATTTTGGAAATAGGATTGGCTACATTGCATGTCGATGGATGCTTAGAAAAAATCACTCCACTCATTATATCATTCACATGATTTCTCTCGAACCTGAGGATTGACAAAAGGACAAGTTACAAAAAAAGAAAGAGAAAAAGGGTAGAAAACAAAAGCCAATGCCCAAAAAAAAAAGAGAGAGAAACAAACAAGAGAATCCTACCCCCATAAGTTAACACCTCGAGAGAACTATCCATCAGCTTGAATCCCTACATTCCTCAGGTCTTTACCAATGAGCTAGCTTACCGGCTAAGTTACCATGCAATTACAAACCATCCTTTTTCAAAATGGTAAAATGAACATCACTTTACACACACAAATCCAGGATTGAGGTCTTGTTTACCAAGATAGCCTAGAACCTATTCAAGAAGTTTGCTCAGTTAGTCAATGGGTTTGATTACTTACAAATTGTAGTGTTCGAATCTCCTCACTACAATCTTCATATCCAACTTCCTTGGAATAATGGAATGGATTACATCATCTGGCTATTGTAATGATGCAAATGTTATCCCTAAGCAACTTGTTTATATCTTTTAGTCTTATCATCCTATACATACACATATAATATCATTTCATATCTATTTAAGCATATCACCATTGCATTCACATATAACTACCTATTACCACATCTACATTAATCATGCATCACCATAAGCAGAAACAAGCAAACACAAAAATACAAATAGACACAAGTACCATAGAATATCATATATATATATATATCAAAATCGATGCCATCAGGCTACAATAAAATGTGTGGGCCCTTGCGGGTATATCATCACATATCCATGTACATACATCACCATCAAAAATTCCATACGACTACAATAAGGAGTGTACCCTCATAGGTACATCTCCCCAAAAATAATCTACTCATCCTGAGCACCTACAAAAATCCAAAAATCTCACCCCCCCTCATGACTACTACCCTCTAGGAGTCTCACCAATCCCCTCATCCACTGGAGCCCATCCTACCACTACCTATGATGACTCGAGCCTCTCTAGCCCCCCCCTCTATGCTTCCCCCACCTACATCGGTGGTGCCATCCTCATCGATGCATATGACATCATAGGTGCCACCACCTACTGGCCCATCCCACCAACCGATGGCGTACTTCATTGACTCCTCTCCTCCTGAGGGTGCGACAAGGAAAGAGACCTAGAGTATGTTGGGATAGGTATCCCATTCACCATCAGCTCACTCTCTACCCTCATCCTCTTGGTAGCCTCCCTCATGTTGGCTACCATCAACCTCTCATTCCCACCCATAACTATGCCACCTCCCTTCGTGCTACCTCCAGCTATGGCACTACATCCCCTACATGAGCAATATCCTACTCCACACGCTCCCTCACCTACTGTGTCTCTCACATAGTCTGCTCGAGCTCCACTACCCTCACTAAATGATAGGCCTTCACGACCTCTATCTCTACCCGAGCCTCATCCAACAACCTCTGCAATCGCACTATGGCCTCAATCATCTCATCCCGCTCTCCATGGATGGTGTCATGCTCACCCCTCAATGTATCCCACTCAATCCTGAGCACCTCCATCTCCTCCATCATCTACTGCACTCAAACCCTAGCCTCATCCCGCTCCTCTAAAGTGGCCCTCAAGTCTACCTCTACCTCCTTCTTCTCCTCCTCTACCACTGAGTGATCAACGCCCCAATCTAGCTCGATGTCAGGAAGCTTATCTCTAAGCCTCTTCACCTCCCCCCTCAAAGCCACCACCTCACCCTCCATCATGATCACCATCGCCAAATCTCCCCCAAAGTCATACTCATCTGGCTCCCCTCCCACATCCTCACCAACCACTAGTGACTCATCACCTACCTCCTCATCAACATCCATCAAAGGAATATCCTCCATCTCCTCTAAGCCAACCCCTATCCCCTCACCCCTCTCAGATGATGGCCCTATGCCACTATCACTCACTAGCCTATCCTGGTCATCACATCATGGCCTCACCTACCTAATCAGATGATCTAGCTCTGCCTCCTCCTCCTCACCCAGCTCGGGTGATCCCACATCCTCCTGCTCCCCCATATGCCCTGATGATGCTACTCTCACCCCACCTAATAGCTCCCTATCAGGCAACAATCTTGCTACCTCCACCCACTCATCCACAACACCCCACACTAGCTCCCAAGTCTACCTCGACCACCACACATCATACTCAAGAGTGGTCCCCACATTTTCCACATCAGGGACAAGCATCAGCTCATCAAGAGTCACATCTAGAGGTGGTACTATGGGCTATGGTCCTCTATCACCCTCTACTCTATAAATCACTACAAGCGGCTCTAGATGCCCCTGCCTCAATCCAAACTACTGCACTCTAGAAAATGGGAAGTACTCCACCTACCATAGGTACTTCCCTACCACCCACCACCCTCATTGAATGCATGCCAAGTGCACCACATCCTCACCCCAATAAGGTCCTCCTCGCCATGGCCTCCACCTCACATGCTCCATGGTCAATCACCCTAACTCCTCATAGTGATACATCAAATCACCCTCCCTCACCCTCTTCTTCTTCCCCTCCTTATCTACTCTCCACCTCATCGCATAGGGTACATCCTCTCCATCCATCTCATGCACCTCATATGGCAAGTGGATAGGTCTCAAAATCATCATATGCTCCCAAGCCCATATTTGTAGCAATGGACTCACACTGATACCTATCATATCCATCCTTACCACCCCATGCAACTCCCGATAGACCTATGCCAACAATGTGAGTGCCCATGCATACACTATCTTTCGCTCCACCATATCACACACTATCCCCATCATATTCCAGGGGAACTTAACCCCTGAAGTATCTGGTAGCGCATGGCTAGCTATCAATAACATCGCCATCGCATGGCGATTGGAAAGAAACTCCTTCTTCCAATACTTCACATAATCTACCCCCTTCTTGGCATCCACCTGCTACCAATGATGCCCAAATATCCTCTCTAAGATACCATCACATAAATCCTTATCTACCATCATCACCGTAATCCCCTCTATTGACAACCGATAGATACAGTATATATCCTCCAGGGTCACCATCATCTCCCCTATAGGCAAGTGAAAGGTGTTCCTATCAGGATCCCACCTCTCACACAGAGTAGAAATGTATGCATGGTTCACATGAACCTCACACATCACCCACACACCATACAACCCAACTTCCCTCAACCAAGCTCCATCATCCGCCATCCACTCATCCTCCAAGGCCTTCCTACATTTTTGAAGTCGATGGCATGCAAATATCTTCTTCACCTACCATCACACACACATCACATATCAGAAATTATTCATGGTTTCGTACATACAAACATCATTGTACATAACATAAGCACATACATTTTTATAATTTTTTGCCATCATTAGGAAAACATTTTATTTTTGTAAATAAATAATCTATTTTTATTTTCCATCACATGCATTCCATTCCATTTCATGTCACACACAAAATACAAAAAAAAAATTGGTTCGCACCCCACACGTGCGAACCACTGGTTCATACCCCACCCGTGCAAACCACTCAAAACGACAAAATTTTTACATGTGTATGTTCACAATCACATACCCATCCCATCCATACCATCCATGCATGCAGAAAATGTCAAACACGTGCCAAAAAATGAAAAAATAATGCAAACCCTCCCACATTGGCATGCAACATGAGGTAGTCAAAATGAGGTCAAATAAAAAAGCAAAAATAGATCTGGATACCCATTTGGCTTATTAGAAGCCCCCACTTGTCAGATTTCACATGCATTCAATTTTCATACCCCATCCCACACATCACATCACATGCACGCTTTCCCAAAAGCAAAAACATCACATGCCAAAAAACAAACATATCGGGATACCCATTTTCCCATTTTTACACAAAGTGCATGAATTTTAACCCATTCATGTCCCTGCGTTCATTTTATACCATTTAAAGAGAAAAAATAAATTATCCAAACCCTCTATAAATGCACAATCATCGAGAGAATAAAATGCTTACCTCTGGCATTCTCGCCCCCGAGCTAGTACTCGCTGATGCACTGGCCATACCATCCCATCCATTTAGTAAATTGGTAGCAATCCATTCCATTTCCACTCTCCTCCACCTCTCCAATGCCGTATTTGCACAAAAATGACGTCAAAATCATATTTTTGCCCTTAAAAACCTCATTTTTCACAAGTTCGCACCCCACACGTGCGAACCGACTGGTTCACACGCTAGGTGTGCGAACCACTTGGTTCGCACATGTGAAGTGTGAACCTTCCACAACAACTCCAAATTGCGCCACCCATATGGAATTTCCTTGAAACATCCATCCATTCATCAATTTTTGCTGATTTTCACGTAAAATTGTGCAAATTCTCTCATTAATCTTCATCAACCGTTTCATCGCCGATATTCATCTCCTCCATCGCCAATTCATCGCTTGAGGGGGTAATCATCCAACACATCAAAAGCTACCTTGCACATGATCAAACAACCAAACATCCAATCATGGATATAACAAATGCCTAAGAAATTTTTTGTTGAAGATTATCTCAAGTCCTCATGCTAGGACAAATACAAAAAAATGAAACTTCTCAAATTAGATGGAGTGGAGAAAACTTCTGAGGTGACAGACCTGGTAAGATTTTTGAGGTGGAGCGATGTGGTACTCTGGTGCGGTCGAGGAGGTTTTGAGCAATGGAGATGGTGCAGTTCAGGAGGTGATAGAAGTTAACCTGGAGGATCCATTTTGGTCAGGTAAAACTGAGGTGTCTGTGGGTCCTGGTTCCTCTTGGGACCCAAGAAAGATTCATGAGAATCTTCTGGGTAGGAAGGCTTCTTCTCCTTCTTCCTACGTCAAAGTAGTAGCTGGTCTTAATGTAGTCACAAATTTTCCACCATGCTCTACTAAAAGTGGTTCCTGTCAGATTTTGGTCCCGGATGCCACGGTGGACTCCTTGTTGAGTCAAGGATCGTGGGACCTAAAATGAATCTTCCCAACTAGGTCCCACGATCCTTGACTCAACAAGGAGTCCACCATGGCATCCGGGACCAAAATCTGACAGGAACCACTTTTAGTAGAGCACGATGGAAAATCTGTGACTACATTAATACCATCTACTGTTTTGGCATAGGAAGAAGGAGAAGAAGCCTTCCTACCCAGAAGATTCTCACGAATATTTCTTGGGTCCCAAGCGAAACCAGGATCCACAGACACCTCAATTTTACCTGAACAAAATGGATCCTCCATGTTAACTTATGTTACCTCCTGAACTGCACCATCTCCATTGCTCGAAACCTCCTCGACCACACCAGAGTACCACATCGCTTCGCCTTAGAAATATTACTAGGTCTGTCGCCTCAGAAGTTTTCTCCACTCTATCTGATTTGAAGTGAGGGATGATCAGTCTATAATGACTTGGCACTCTCTTTATGATCTTATTCGTCTGTATGTGATCAGACAAGATGGGGCCTTAGATTGGCTTGTTTGGGTTGGTGACAGTGAAGGTAGCTACACTGTGAAGTCGGCCTACGACATTTTGAGTGTGATTGAGGGCGGTGATACTTTTTTCTCAAGACTTTGGATTAAAAATCTAACTCCCAAAGTTAATATTTTTTTATGGTTGGCAGCTCAGAACAAGATTTTAACACTTGATAATTTGCAGAAAAGAGGTTTCAATTTGGTGAATAGGTGCTTCTTGTGCAAATGGGAATGGGAGTCCTCTCATTTGCTTCTGAATTATGAAGTTTTTAGGGAGATTTTCTATTCAGTCTTAAAAATCTTGGGTGTTGATTGGGTGTTACCGTACTCTTTGAGAGATTGCGTTCTACAGTGGACTTCTCCTTTCTCTTCGCCTAGACTGAAATGTTTATGGAGGTTTTTGTTACCACATTTGCTTTGGGCCACTTGGAAGGAGAGGAACACATGTGTTTTCAAGAACAAGGAATCCAATAGTAAGCTGATTGGTCGACAGGCTTTGTGGAAGGCTGTAGAGAATGTTTTCTCTGCTATTAAGGATTCATGTTCTTCTGCCCCACATTTCCATCCAGAGTTTGATATTGAAGCCCGTCTTGGTTTCCTCCCAAAGCTTCGACCTCCTCCTGCACCAAATTTAAGAGCTGATGTCAGATGGATCCTGCCCCCTGCTGGCTGGGTTAAATTAAATTTTGACAATGCCTTGAAAGGCAATTCGGGTACTCCCGAAGTGGGTGAGGTCATTCGTGACTAGAATGAGAAGATTTTGATGGCTTATGTTGATCACCTAGGAAATCAAACTTCGCATTGGGCTGAGGTGAGGGCTGCTTTCCTAGGAATTTTGTTGTTGGTTGAACACAGGTTCGAGCGGGTTATTATCGAAGGTGATTCATGCAATATTATTTCTTTCCTTCTTGGGAAGAGCCAACCCAGCTGGCGTATTTCAAACCTGATCAGTGAATGTCATAATCTTACCCGTTCTCTGGCTATTGTAGAGTTTCACCATATTTTCAGAGAAGGTAATTCGATGGCAGACTTTATGGCAAATGTCGGTGTAGCCACTCGGAGCCTCTCAGTTTGGCATTCAAATTTTCCACTCGTGTTGATGAATCTGGCCAATGCAGAAGTCATTAATTGAATTGATTTATTGGTTGAGTTGGCCTTTTTTGTTGATAGTGGCTTTGACTCTTCTCTTTAGTCTGGCCTTGTCAGCATTAATAGTCCGGTTGGTGTTTCGATGGATGATTGGGTGGATTGTCAGGCTTTTCAATTTTTTAATTCTTCCTTCCCAATCGGTTCTTCTTCGGCTGAGGCGCTCCTTTCTAGTTCTTTGGAGGCTTTGGGAAGCTTCCTTTCGTGTGAATGGGCCTATCTTGCCTTATTTTGTTCACATTGGTTTGATTATTCTTGTTGTTCTATTATCCTGGCATTCAAGTATTTTGTTGTATTTGAAGTTGATAGGTGCTTTAGATGAGTCTGTGGAAGTGTCCAACCTGGAAACTATGGCTTCTTAGAAGGTTAATTCTGTAGGGTAGAATCACCTCGATTCTCCTTGGAGGTTCTTTTGAGTAAGTTCTGTAGTAGTTTGTCCTTCCACCTTGATCACGGCTTGGTTTCGTTGTTGTTTTTGTTTTCTTTTGTTTCTTGCTCTCTGAGCATGCGCTATGTAAAGGTTGTGGGATTCCTTTAAAACCCTCTTCTTATTAATATTACCAAAAAAGACTCCAATCCAAAACAAATCAATTTTTGACAGACCTCCAAACACCTCTTACTGTAGACACCTCATGGATTCCAATATTCATGGTGGCAGTCATAAGATCACTTGTGAATGAAGCTCTTGAAAGTTCTACCCCGTGGCTCCAACGATTTGTCAAATATTATCAAAAGAGCTCATCTATCAATCAAAGAAAAAATAGAAAAAGGTATTTATTCCTTCCATAATTTGGAACACCTCAAATTGATCATAATACAAGGCAATCTTGCGCCTTCCCCAAAAGAAATCATTACAATACCACAAGGTGTTTTATTCAATAACAAACCATTTTATCAATGCGTCTTTCTCACAATCATCCATAATTCATTAGTCGTAAATTCTTTGCCTTCCAAGTCAGCCCATCAATTCACATCATCAATTTTTGTACTAAACTATGTTTTCACACAATCCAATACAAAAGGGGTAAAATGTAGACACCTAAAAGTCACACATTGTCCCTCTCCCTATTCTCACGGTTAATTAATTCGTAAAACCCTTGAAAATTGCATAAATTGGCTCAAAATCAATATTCATCATCCTTAGCCCCTTTGGGCTAGCTAAGCCCCTCCCTACGCTTAACCATAGGTCCTCATGTGACCTCATGCCAATTCAACTAAGGTTGAAACCTTTACCATGGTCAAAAAGCACTTTATGGTCAAAAAGTCAATATTTTGGTCAAAACATGCTTTATGGCTAATTATATGCTTAATTAAATCTAATCTTGATTTGATTTGGGCCCTCCACCTCACCTAGTCTACTTTGATTGACCTAGCCTTCCACCTCACCTATTCTAGCCTATCCCAGCCCTACCACCTCTCACCCATATATTTCTCCACATCACATCCCCCTGGGTCATAAATGAAATATGGAGACTTTTGCACCTAAAAAGCATTTTTAATCCTAAGATATTTCAATAAAGGTGATAATTAATGCCAAATTGATGATTTTAGAAAGTCAGGATTCTCTCACCCAACCCCATTTATGAGCCAGGACACCTTAGGGGACACCTCTTTGATGGACACCTCACCATTGCCACCTCACAGGGGACACCTCATCCCCTTTCTCTCACCTTGGTACACTCTATAAATAGAAGGTCATTTTCACATTTAAAAAAAAACAACCTTTACATACCAAAACTCTGTCGAAATCACTACTGCCATTACACCTATTACACAGCCATCACACAACCATCATACAAACATCATAATCGATTTATCACTTTCATAACATTGTTTGTGAGTGAGACAGGTTGATAATTTCACCAAAAGTGCACTTTTAGAAGCTGAACCGAACAAAATTCAAAGCAGAAACCACTCCAGGACCTCCAGAGAAGCCATTTGAGAAATCTGGTCAAAAAATGACAGGTTTGCACCTCACACGTGTGAACCAACTGGTTCACACACTAGGTGTGTGAACCTCTTCTATAGGCACCATAATCACCAGGATAGGATTTTGCAAGTTGATAGGTCCAACAAAGCACAAGGACATATCCAAAAAGTGGTGGCCCACAAGAAAGAAGCCCACCTACATCGAGGAACCTAAAAGGATGAATCGTGTTGTCTTTGTACCACATCTGAGAGGGCTTCCTTAGGGAAGACCCCATTGTAGCCTTCAGGGAAAATTTGTAAAAGGATATCGACATTGTAACCTCTTTTATAATTTCAATACAAATGCAGTAGATTATTTAATGTTGAATGAATGTCTTAGCGTCTTTCTGGTAGTTTCAATTTGATCTAGAAATTGTGAAGGGACTCTATCATAGGCCTAAGACATGTCTAATTTTATAAAAATACCTCTTTGACCTTTATGATACAATGTGTGAACTGCTTCTTGTGCCAAGATTTATCCATCCAAAATTTGTCGACCCTCCACAAATCCTCCTTACTTTGGAGAGATAATATTATCTAGTACCTTCTTAAGCCTTTCAACCATCAGTTTGGTAATGATCTTGTAGACTACATTACAAAGTGCAATTGGTAAAAATTCCTCAAGGTTGGAAGCCTCTCCCACTTTAGGAATCAAAGAAAGGAAAGTGTGGTTCATAGTCCATAACATGCTTTCATTTGCACAAGATTCCTCCACTACCCTAGTTACATCCTCTCCTATATCATCCCAAAAAACTTGGAAAAATTCAATCGAAAACCCATCAGGACCTGGGGTTGTTTTGGTTCTCATGTTGAAAATTATGTCTCCCACCTTTTCTAAATCCATAGTTTTCAAAAGGGCCTAATTTTTCTAGGATTTTATAATTTTTGGAATATAATTATATCTTGTTGCATTGCAAAATTAGGATAGGAAAAGTCCATAAAATATTTTTAAAGTAGACATTTACAACTTGTTGCATACCTAGAATAGTGTCCATCACATTGTAGACACCTAAAAATATCACATTATCCCTTGTGTAGTACTAAATTCGATTAATTTGCAAGTACCATTTAAATTTGCATAATTTACCAAAAAATACTATTCATCATGCTTAAGTCTTTTTGGTCATTTAAATCCCTTCCTATGCTTAGCCCCTAATCACTATGCAACCAGTATCTTTGGCCTAGGCTAGGGCCACCTTACCCTAGTCTACCCTTTGACTAGCATAGCTTCCACCTAAGCCTAGCCTACTCTATCTTAACCATGGTAAACCTAACTCTTGGTCAACCCTAAACCCATTTTCAACCTCACCCTAACCTAGCTTCCACCTCACCTTGGTCAACCTTAAACCCATGGTAAACCTTAACTCTTACTTCCCCACATATCTATGCACATTTAATGCCATAAATAATATTTGAAGACTTTTCCATTCAAGATATTGAAGGAATTAAAGGCATTGATGAATCATCATCCACCATGCCATAATGGATGAAGACTTTCATCCCCCATGCATTTATGAGGCATGGTGCACCCATGCCTATTTATTGCATGTGGATGGGTGAGGAATTTCCTCCACCTAAACCCATTTATGAGGTATGACACACCATGTCACCTTACAAGACACATCACTAGACACCTAAAAGGAACACCTCAACCCCCCAGTCTTGGACAAGTCTATAAATAGAAGGCCATTTTTATCATTTGGAAGAATGACACACTTGCATACCCAGACTCTGTAGAAATCACTCTAAACACAATAACACTAACACCCTCACTTGCCATAAATCACCATGGATGCTAGCATGTGTCCCTTGACATCCCTTTTTACATTGTAAATTACTCTTAGCTACAAGTTCAAAAGGTTACCTGACTCAGATAAGAGCTCCAACAACACCAGAAGGACCCTATCATTGAAGCAAATATCTGTCTAGATAACATAGAGTCGATCGTATGGATAAGTACAATTAGATTGGATTGTACCTAGGGGTACGATCCCTTTCAAATATTTGTTTCATATTGTAAAACAACAACAAGCCACAAAATCATGCACCAACACTATTTTGAACCCCTATGTAATAATTTACGACAATTTTGTAAGGTCATGGTCTATCTTTATTTACATTTGTCTTTCATCACAAGGGTTCTAATTAATATAGACCCCCAAATACCATTAGTACTTTGTATTGGGTTGTGCAGGTTTAGAGGACTTATACAACCAATAGTGGCCCGCATGCAGTAAGCCCACTCCTCTTGAGGTGACCATAGAAGACACAAAATGCCATGAACCATTGCTTGTAAAGGGATTCTTCATCGAAAGATCCATATTGTAGCCAATGGGGAAATATTTGTAAAAGGATTGAATTTATAATATTTAAAATTACTAAAATGACATGTTTTCAATATTCACATTTTTATAATCACTGTGGCACTCTAAACCCACTTTTTAATGTATTTTTGCTAACATTTTAGCATCTAACTGACATTGTTTTCATTTTTCTGTGTTACAGGTGCCACAAAACCAACACAAAACCCTCAAAACCCTAATACACCAACTTAGGTCCAATGCAAATGCCTTTCTGGTCTATGAGTTAGGACCATATTAAGGGGTATAGTCAAATAAATTTTAGGGTCCATATAGTTGAGCAAAGCACTCAACAAACTGATCCCACTAGGCAAGTATCAGTTTCTACATAGCCACCACTATAACCTAGTTGTTGCAAGTAAGTTGGGGATAGGTTTTCCCCATTGATATTGCTATCTCACTTGCCACCTTGCCTTCTTAGGCCAAAAATTTCCTCACAAAATGGTGTTCCAAGGTGTAATCATTCACCTTTCAACCCTTTTTATTTCGTAAACTTGATTGCTTTCCATTTTGCAATTTTCATTTAGTAGCTTAGTTTTATTTCCTTTTCGATACACATTTTTGAAAGAATTTGACTTGTTGTCCTTTTATTTTGTAAGATTTTTTCACAAAACTGACTTTTTGTAATAGACAGACCACTAGTAACAACAAAATCTTGCAGAAACCACCCATGTTGTTGTTTGCATGGATAGGTACGATCAAATATGACTGTAGGGAGTCATCCAAATGAAATACAGACACCAAAAATCCACATTTCAAATCTTGTCAAACTTTCTAGACAAGATTTCAGTAGCTTAGGATTACATGTAAACACTTTTACCACTCTTTTTAGTCAAATATTGCTTCAAAATCAAAGATTTCGTTACAAATTCTATTTTAAAAAGCACCAAATTATTTGGTCATTTCCCAAATTTGCTTGTTTACTTTACAAAATAACCCCAAACTACTTTAGGCACTTTACAAAAGGCTTTCAATTTACTTTTGTGTTTTTCAAAATGCACCAAATTGCTTTGGTCAACTATCAAATGGATTTTAAATTTTCTTTCATAAGCATTAGTTTGTAGGCTCTAGTATTTATCTTTCTCATAACATAGAATAAATTTTTTAGCATAAGGTATAAAGGAAACCTCTAATTTCTTCTTCTTTATAAGCCTAGACAAATTTTGATTTATCTCGTGATTGAGGCTCTAAAAAGATAATTGGTCATAACCATAACGAACATATCTTGACCAGTATAGATAGATTTGTAATCAAGCAAATATTAGCATAGGGATTGCTCAAGTCAAGCAATATTTCACTTTCATATTCTTAGCATAGATTTTTGCTTACAAAATGCAACTTTCCTTGCTTGATTAGTATAGACTTTTGTTTCTAAAAATGCACTTCACTTTCCACACAAATCAAAGACATCTTTCATTGCTTTTAGAATATAGTTTATTCATAGTTTCTTTTTGCACTTCACTTTTATAAAAAGCAAAAACCCTTCACACACTTACACATATTATTACACATTGGTGAATTTGGATTTCATCATAAGCCACCAATCGAGATAAAAAATGTTGGCATTCATCTCCAATAATTGACTCATCCCCTAGCCACCATAGTATCCCCCTCGAGTAGTTTTTTGGACTTTATCACAAAAAAGCTCGCTGCCCTTAAGTTTATCTTGGGGTAGTTTAGGATAGACATTGTTGCTCATAGGATATACACTGTTGCTATTAGTGAGTGTGTAGCTATCATCAATGACTAAGCTCGATCGAGGATGAAGCGAAAGTTGGCTGACCTACATAGGTCTTAGACAACACCACCTCTTGCATAAGAGGTTTTTATTCTATTTTTTTGGTTACCTTGAAAAATCCTCATCATAGAAATCCATTCACTTTTTTGTGCAATATATTTTCATACGTACCTTTGGGTATATTGTAAACCGTGCATCAACACCTTCATAGATTACATCCATCTCCCCTTTTTATTTGTTTGAAAGACTGTCAAAATTAGAAAATGCAAAAACATAATAAAATCACACAAAAAAACAACAAAAATTATACAAGTAACAATCTAAGTTAATTCAAACACATTAGCACACAAACACGTTCAAACACATCATTTTATAATATATTTGTTGTATGCCAAAATCTCTTGTTTTAATAGTTAGTTTTGCTACAAATTGCCATAGAAATAGAAAAGCAAATCAACAAATAGTACCAAGACTCTTATTTTTTGTTTTTCCTATCATTTTGTCTATGTAACCTGCTTCTTTGTAGAACCATATGGACAAGTACAATTGAATTTATTAGTTCACAAATAGATCCAATCCCAGCTAGAGTTGCTCAAATATCTATAATTCTGGATTCAAACTAGTTACAATCCCTTTTCATAGCCATTTTCCTATCCTTTATCCTTTTGGACTAACCCTTAACCGAATCCAAGCTCGCAAGCAAGAGTGCCTCGCTATGGAAACTTCTAGGATAAGCTTACCTTATTCAACCAACTTGTCAAGGTGCTTAGAGGAAACAACCTCCACCTACTCTTAGAGTCAGTATACCCCTTCTCATTATCCCTACCCATGTATCATACCACAACATGGGTTGTCATATTAAAACCAAGCTGTAATATATCATACCACTCACTTTACTCCACCTTTGAGCCCTCACGAGGGTATGAATTCCTCATTGTGCCAATATGCACCCTATCATCCACATCCTCAACCTTTTCTTTTCTCATCCTATTTTCCATCCCAAATAGCCCAATAGGTTGTCATACTACAACCCCATTGTCCCTCTTTTCCACCTCCTTTACCTTACCCACACTCATATTCCTACCCTTGTCAACCTACCTTTGGCCCTATTGTCATCTATGTCAATACTATCCCAATGACCTCAACTCACCCTTTGAATGACATGCAACACATATTAAAGCACCTCAACAATTTTGACCTATTATTGAGCAATTGTAGGTATAAAAAATCTACCCATAATCCATTAATGAGAGGTCCTATAATAACTCTAGCCCAAAAAAATATTCACCCTCAATGATAAGGCTATCCACAACCTGGGTAAGTAGTTTTCCCACCACCACCTACCCAACCTCGTATGAAACCTCAATATCCTTATTGTTTATTTCATTCAATGATCCCCCTTTCTAAACCATTGGCTAGTCTCTTTCAGAAGTTGCACAACATAGGGCACATTGTTTTGCTTAAATTTTGACTTGATGATCCGATCGACCAAAACCAAAATGGTACAATGAGCATAAATTTTGTGTCTATCATCACCATCAAGGGCTTGACATTAAAAATTGGTGCTTCTTTAAGCAACTGGTCCACAATCTAATTGATCAAGAGGAAATACAATTTGACAATCCTATCTATCTTCCAATCCAAACCTACATATATATAACAATCCATTACACCAACTTAGGATGCTATGACCACATTCCTGTGCCTCAACATCTCCATCTATGCCTCAAAAATTTCATCATGTCAATGGTCTCACTTCATATTAAGGTGTTTATGGTCACATCAACCTTACTACTAGCAATCAATGACCTCTAGGATAATCTTTCCCAACAATATAACACTTTTTACTTCATCCTTTGCATCATCTATATCCTTACCAACTCTACTCTAGATCATCCTTCTTCCTTACTTCTCAAACTTCCTCCTAATTTATCTCATTCATAAGGTCCATGCCATTGTTGTATAGTCATGCACGAGTGGCTACATACCTATAGTTGATCCTTTTCCTCCCCTTTCTCTTCCTTATTTTCCCCCTCCACTTTCTTTTCATTATCATTTCTTCAACTTCTTCTATTCAATTTTAATATTGGGGGAGTTACCCTCCTTCCAATTAATCGTATGATCGAGGAACTCCACTCTATTTTATTCCACTTTTTGCTTGGGGAATTTGATACTCCTTCCAACCAATTTTACATCTTGAGAAGTTGACCCTCCCTTTACATTCAATTCTTTCACTTATTATCAACCCATGTTAATACCACCAAACATACCAATTAAATAATCAATTGCTAGTTTTAAAGGTTACACCCTTTACCTCACACTCAAACAATCAATTGCTAGGTTTAAATATTGCACCCTTTGCTTCACCCTCAGAAAATCAATTGTGAGGTTTAAAGGTTGTACCCTTTGTATTTCCCTCACAAATCAATTGCTAGGTTCAAAGGTTTCACCCTTTACGTCACTCTCATAAATCAATTTCTAGGTTCAAAGGTTGTGCCCTTTACCTCACCCTCACAATAAATTGCTAGGTTTAAAGGTTGCACCCTTTACCTCACCCCCAAAAATCAATTTCTAGGTTTAAAGTTTGTATACTTTACCTCACCCTCATAATAAATTTCTAGGTTTAAAGGTTGTGTCCTTTGCCTCACCCTTAAACAATAAATTGCTAGGTTTAAACATTGCACCCTTTGCCTCACCATCAAAACCAATAGGTAGGTGTAAGGTTGCATCCTTTACCTCCAACTTGTCTTACACAAAAGTTATTAATTTCAACCCCCTTCAATTTTACTTCTCACACCAAGTGATTACTTTTATTGCTCCTAGCATAGATATTGCTCATGCCAAGTGATTTACTTTTCCTACTCCTAGCATAGATATTGCTCATGCCAAGTGATTTACTTTTCCTATTCCTAGCATAGATATTGCTCATGCCAAGTGATTTACTTTTCCTGTTCCTAGCATAGATACTGCTCATGCCAAGTGATTTACTTTTGCTATTCCCAACATAGATATTGCTTATGCCAAGTGATTTACTTTTCTTGCTCCTAGCATAGATATTGCTCATGCCAAGTGATTTACTTTTCTTGCTCCTAGCATAGATATTGCTCATGCCAAGTGATTTACCTTTCCTATTCCTACCATAGATACTGCTCATGCCAAGTGATTTGCTCTTTTCATTTGTAGCATAGATATTACTCATGACAAGTGATTTACTTTTTTTTTTGCTCCTACATAGGTATTGCTCATGCCAAGTGATTTACATTTCTTTCCCTTAGCATAGATATTGCTCATGCCAAGTGATTTAAATTTATTGCTCCTAGCATAAATATGGCTCATGGACACCAATTTACTCTTCTTTCTCTTAGCATAGATAGTGCTCATGCCAAAAAATCCTTCAATTTCATGATTTTATTTTCTTACAAAATTAAGTTTTAATTTCATGATTGGGGGCACTAATACCCCTTCTCATCAACTCGATTTCATGCCTTGGAAAACTGATACCCCTTCTAATTGAACTATTTTTTTGTTTGGGTGGTCTATACCCCTTCTGATCCATTTTGCACATAGGGGAGTTTACATTACTTTAGAATTTTATCACTTCTCATTCATTCCCACTAGAGGCTTGCCAATATCAAAGGAATAGAGGAACCTAAACCCTTCAATATCATCCATATCCATGCATTTTACGACTAACATAAGGCTCTCAAATTATTGTATATTCTTATTCAAAACAACAAAAATACAAAAACAATAACAATAAAAATAAAAACAAAAAAAGTACATTCAATGATAAAGTTGCAAATCATTCTTTCAATTATTTATTTAGCCACTTATCGCAAGTGCCTCCAACATTCAACATTCAATTGGCTCATTTCTTATTCTTCATTTCTCCTCTTTCCATATTTCTTTAAATTCTCTACTTCTTTTCCCTCCTCCCATCAATGTTGTATTGTCATGCATGAGCATCTACAAACCTTTGAATTATCTTATTTCCTATCCTTTTTTCTCTTTCTCATTCTATCTTCTCCATAATTCTCTTTTTTAACTCTTCCTCATTTTGTTCTGAGGTCTCATGTCAATGTTGTATAGTCATGCACAAGTGACTACATACCTTTGATTGTCCTTTCTCTTCTTTCTAATTCTTCCCTCCTTGTTTCCCTTCCTTCCATTTACATTTTTTCCCGTCACCATTCTTTTGCATCTCCATAATTACACATTTAGATATATACACAATAAGACTCCAAATGTGCTAACTTGGTCACTTTTTGGATACATGAATATGTGTTGATCAATTCCACTTGGCATAATTAATCAAAAATATGTTTTATCACATATTATTCTTATCATTCATACACATTGCATGTTTATATCAGTGTCATGTGTTTAAGCGTCATGCCATTTTTTATCTAAATGCATTCACTCATTTTGTACACATACATTTTTATCATTTGCAAATAGTCTTTAAGTATATACTACGTTCACATAAACTATCATGATGTCTAGTTCAATCCTATTCCTAGGTTTCTTGGTAATAAAAGTATTTTCTATTATTCAATCTTACTAGTTGATCCAATCAACCTATTATTGTGACTGTCGCACAACTCACCCCAAAATTGGGGACCCACCTCTTATTTTGATGTTTCGAGGACTTCGATTATCTTTGAGCGATTACGTTTGATATATTCTTAACCATGAGCCCACCATACGGACTTTGGGCTTCATTGGTTTGTAGAAACGTCTTGTATTTTGGGGAGAGATTGATTTTATTGTTTGATTGAAGTCATTTGTTGAGTGTGTGACTGTTTTCGATTCGTTTTGATACAGTTAAATTTTGGCTTTGATTTTTCTTCTTGTTAGTTTAGTTGTGTTCTTTTATCTTGAATTATTATTGTTCAAACCTTTAGGTATTATATTTTGATTTTAAATAAAAATATATATTATTATTATATATTGCATATATAATAATAATAATATATATATATATATACTAAAATAAAAAAGATAAAAATAAAATAAAATAAAATTAAACCTTTATATTTATATATAAAAGTTTAAAATAAAATTCAAATTAAAAAAAAAAAAAAAATATATATATATATATATATATATATATATATATATATATATATATATATATAATATGTATCTATACATATTATATTTATAATGTGTATCTATATATATTATATATATAATTAAATAAAAAGAAAGCTTTCACTTTATACTATATATGGTTGTCATGCTTTATAATGTGGTAAATGTATATAGAAAAAAGGTTATTTTATTACGTTCTAATATTTTGTTCTTTTGTAGTTTGGGGAGGCTCTAATATTACGTGGAACCCACGTGGATATGCAATTGGACCAATCAATAGAAAGCAGAGGTGACGGTATATAGCGAAGATGACATTGCGACGCCCACGGTTGACCACAGGCGGACGAGTATGGCCATCTCGAATCGGTCCCACATAGCAGTGACTTGACAGGTGGATGATGGAAACCTGACGATGATGCAGTGTGAGAGATAATGCAGAGTTGGACGAATAGTGATGAAGACAACGAGTTTGGTGTACTCATGTAGGTGGTTGCATAGATTGATGTCCTTCAAAGAGAAATGAATACATGACAACTCGACATCTGATTATGTAGTGGTTGAGTTTGTTTGATATTGCGAGCTACGAAACCGAGGAAGGATAGTGTGTTTGCAAGATGACAGTACACAATATGAGAATAAAGATCCTACACGACACATTAAGATGTATGCCATAGCTACATAGCGACATATCCAATTTAGAGGTGACAATGTGCGCGGTGACATGACAGGCAACACATCTCGTACAACTGGTGCTATTTTAAAAACATGATATGAAACATGGTGGAAGCAAGTGCATATTGGGAGAGTTTTTTCAACCACGAGAATGGTGAATGTAGAGAACAACGGGTCCAATAATAATTATGACAATAGAAGAAATCAGAAGGGGCAGTGAGTGGATAGGTGTTATTTCAGTAGTTTCCATAAGCAACGAAGAGAGACACGCCAAAGGTATCCAGTGTGTAATCAGATAGCAACATCGTAAACATGGAATATTACCAAGGATAATGGCGAAAGACCCAACAGTAGTGGCTAGTAAATATTGACAGTCGGGATGCCAATGTAACAGTTGCATCTATATAGAAAATTTGTTATAAAATAGAATGCAAGCAAATAAATCGTAGGTGGATGTCTAGAAAGGCTTATTGACAGTGACAATGAGTTTTATGGCAGTGTGATAGATTTGGCAGTAGAGTAGTGCGAATAATGGAATTAATTTCATAGTCGACAAAGATAGGGATATGGAATAATAGTAAAATAGCCAGAGATTTTTTTTTTTGTTGTTGGTTGCTTTCCAAGAAGACAACATGAACGTACATGGGTTGTCAAAGACCACCAGGGAGAATACTAAAATGTCATGTTTAGATGGGTAAATCCTGAAGTTGCCCACTTGTAACGAGAAGTAAGTGACCAGGTCGGGAGAAATAATATTCATTGTGGACGCCTCATGGTGAACATCGTGCAGGGGATTTCAGTTAGCAGCAGATGATGAGAACAATCTAATAGTGAGAGGTCTTCATGGGTTTGAAGATAGTGGTTGTTGAAAGTGTGGGGTTGATAATTGCACAGGAGAAGCGCTTCATAGAAAAGATTCACCCTATAAGAAATGTTGCAGAAAGGGCACTACACAGGAAGCATTTAAAAATGTGTTTATGAGATTGAGTTACCAGTCCAAACATTGGTGAAATGGCATCGGGTAAGCCAAGTGGGGCTTACCTCCCATCGATCGGGGTTTGAGTCACATAGGCATTGCCTGAAAGTTGATATGGGATATTTTCTTTCATATATTAAATTTTCTGCCTTTTTGTGTTATCCATGAAAACTTTTGCCCTTCCCTTGTCAAATTTAATACTATACATGCATTATGGAGGGAGATCATGGCCCATAATTTTATTGTCTTTTGTTTGTGGTAAAGGTATTTTATTTTTGCAAGGGTGGTAAAAGAAAAGGGGGTCAAAGGTAAGAAAAGGAGAAATAAGAAAAAGGAAAGGTTTTGGCACTTATATATATTTTTTGTTCTATATATATTCTTTTAGTTGTCTCTTTGTAATATCTAAAATATTGGGAGTCATTTCATATTCCACTCCCAAGTTATTTTGAGAAAAAAAATGTGAAATGAAAGGAATGAAAGGGCTCTTGAAAATGTTTAAATATTCATGGAAGCCCATTTTCAATAGGTTGGAAATTTTTGTAAACTTGGACATTTTGATGATTTTAATGCATATATTTTTGGAAACATACACTTTGTGAGAAAAATCAGAGGAAACCATTTTCCAAGGGTTATTTCTTTACTTTTTATTATTTCACTGCTTTTTTAAATTTATATCTAGTATTAAATTCCCTTAGGGGTTTATACTAGGTGAAGATTGATGTTGAAGCAAATTTTATTTGTTTCTTTTAAGTCTAACACTTAATATAATATGATTGGGTTTCATGCAGGTTTGCTTAGATCGGGTTACCTTTAGAATTGTCTCATAATATTTGGTTTTGCAGGGTAGGGGAGTATGATACCAGGCTTTGTGTGCATTTATTTTCCAGCTTTGGTTTAGCTTGATTGGATTTGTTTTCTGTTATTTTTATTGTATTTTGTAGATCACTTTCACTAATTTGTTTCATTCTGGTCCTTGTCCAAAATTTCTGTTTACTTTCATTCTATTCCTTATCCAAAATTTTAGCTTACTTTCATTCTGGTTCTTGTCCAAAATTTTTGCAATTTATTTCCTCTTCTTTTAATTCTGGTCCTTATCTAGAATTTTTGTAGTTTTCCTTACAATTTGTTTCTATTATGGTCTGATTTCTAGAATTTCTTTCATAGTTATTTTAATTTATTTGCATTCTAGTCCTTATCAAGAATTTCTACACCTCTAAAATTATACAAAGCATTTCAGAATTCCAATTTAAATTCAAGATAAAATCAATCTAGGAGGGATTGTACTAAATCCTACTAGACATTAATGGAAAATAATGAAAATAACTGCTAACTTACTAATTGGCTAACATGTTCAAAGACTAACTTAACATTTAGTAGAACATAAATGATGAAGATAAAATGAATCTACTAATTGCAAAATGAATCTCACATTAAAGGCATGGAGCTTAAAATGAAGTGGAAAAATTCCACGCATTTTTTATTTATACATTATTTATTTTGAAGATAAAATGGACTTGCTAACTGGGATTTAGGGTAAAACAGATTAATGCCAAGATTATCAAAAGAGTCACATTTTGTTTGAGCAAATTCATATTCATTTCAGGATTAACGAAAGCAATCACTAAGCATGTGAATCAGACCATCAAGACCCCTTGTTAACTATCACTTGCAGGTTATTGAGTTATTTCTAGCATATATTATTAGATTATCATTTTTTTTAAATACATATGCAAAATGCTTATATAGTGAAACCTTGGAGAAATTGTATTCATGATTAATTTATTTGCAAGAGAGATTTTTCAAATTAATACTCTGATTGTGGTGATTATTTTAAATTAGACCCTTGTGGTCGAGTCAAGAGGTTTCCAATACTGGAAATTCATTTGGACCTAGCACCATCATGCCTAAACCACAAAGGTCCAATTCTAAGTTTGAGGAATGGAATAAAAAGTCTATCAAAATGGGCAATGCCATAGTCCATATATAGAAATAAATTTTCCAAACATCTATGTCTAATAGAAATCCTAACCATAGGATATAGGTTGTGGAATACTCAGCCCAATAGTGGGTGTGTACCTAAACCTGTAGTAAATTAGGTTGATGCATTTGAAAACTCTAGTGAATTATATCCCATCATTAATTTATCAGATTTCACTTGGGAAAGGGGATGAAGAGTGCATAATATCAAAGACCACAATGAGAAGAAATGTATAGAGGCTTCCAGGTACACAAACTCCTTGCAAGCTCAAATGGATGATCATATATTGAGGCAGAGTGAGGGGCATATTATTTTTCCCAAGGGAAATAAGATGCTTTATTAACTGAAATTGTCCATTATCAAGAAATTGAGGAAGGAGAAGAGGACACTAAAATCTTAGGAGAAGATGACAATGAAACCATAGAAGAAGAATTCCAAGATGTTAGATATTTTAGAAAAGAAAATCATGGTTATTACATGAGAAGTTCCAAGAATCCCAAAACTTCCTCCACTATGCCAAACAATCCCCTTCTTCCTCCCAATGTAAAAGTTGAAAATAATCCACCTCCTCCACCAGTCATTGAATATTACAAACCTACGCAAAATATGTAAAATATTGAGAAGCCTACTTATGACATAGTAGAGGACTTGAAAAATACTAAAGATAATGTCTCGATTTTTAAGGATGCTAAATTGCCAAGTCAAAGAGAAGCTTTGATGAAAGTTTTATACCTACCAAGTCAAATCCATGAGGTCAAAGGTGCTGAGTCTCAATTAGTGTTATGGAAGAAAAAACGAGAAGTGACTCATTTTCTCCTAACCATTAGAATTATAGGTAAAAATTTGCATAATTTTTTAATAGACTCGGGTGCCTCGGGTAACATCATACCCCTCATGATTTGCCAAAATTTAGGATTAAAACCAATCCCTTCAAAGAGTAAAGTGATACAATTGGACAGTTCGGTTGTAGATGTGATTGGAATTTTGAATGATGTCCTGGTTCAAATCAATTCAGAGCCGAGAATTCAACATCATGTGGATATACTTGTGGTCAATATTACTACCAAATACGGTATGGTGTTGGGAAGATATTAGAGTAAGAACCTAAATGGTTACATTGTTACATATTCTTCCCACATGTGGTTACCTTGGAGGGGATTAGCAAACCAAATCCAAGTGGATAGTGAGCCAAGGATCAAAGAGATGATTACAGAGTATAATAGGCCCAACAAAATCCAATTTGTTGAAACTGATATAGGGATCTATAACTTTGACATAGAAGAAGCTATCGAAGAACCTCAAAAGGAAATCCTTTCTTGTGATATTTTTGAAAAAGATAGTTTGGTATGGATTATCAAATTTGATGGATCCAAATCAAAATAGGGTGTTGGAGCTGGTATCGAACTTACATGTCCTGGTAGCAAACCTATGTTGGCTACCTATAGATTACAGTTTCTAGACACCAATAATATGATAGATATGAAGAGCTTATTTTTGGACTACAGTTAACTTTGAGTAAGAAGGTTAAGTGTCTCAAAGTTTTGGGAGACTCAAATTTAGTGGTTAAACAGGTAAAAGGACAATATGCGTATCGGGATAAAATAATGAGTCTTTATAGGACTAGAGTTAGGGATTTGATAGATGAGTTTGATGCTTTCAACATTTCACTTATCTCTAGAAAATGCAATCGAATGGTAGATTATTTAGTCATTGTAGCAATTTTGCTCAAGCCATTTGACCATAAAAAATGCAAAAGAAATTCAATTGAACCAGTGCCATATCCTTCAATACCATACAACGTTACTAATTTGCAAGTATTTGAGAGTGATAGACACATTTTTAATTTTATCACTAAATCTGGTATTTTTGAAAATCAGGTGATAAATTAATATCAAAGAGGGCATGAAGAAACATATCTGGATGGTGAAATGGCCCAAACGATGAATAAAATGCCAAAAGAAATTATTTCACTAGAAAAGATATTTGATATTGGATATCAAACAAAAAGAGGCAAAAATGTACTGCCCCCTAAAGAAGCATGTGATCTAATAAACTTAGGGAGTGCACAAAATCCACAAGAGGTGTTCATCGCCAAGGCATGTACAAGTTAGAAAAAGGATTCTATCACTCATGCACTAAGAGAGTATGTGGATTGTATATCTTGGAGGTACAAGGAGTTGAAAATGTATGATCAGAATATGATAATGCACACGATTCCATTAAAATCGGAGTCCAAGCATTTTAGATAGAGAAAAATACCTATCAATCCATTGTTAGAGACCTTAATAGAAAAAGAGGTGAAAATATTGCTAGAGGTAAAAATCATCTTTCCTGTTGGGCACTCTACATGGGTTGCTAATCTAGTCCTGGTAAGAAAAAAAATGCAGAGATAAGATTGTGCATAGATTTCAAGAATTTGAATAAAGCATACCAAAAGGACAATTACCCGTTGCCCTCCATTGATGAGATACTTCAAATGGTAAATGGGTCGGAAATGATGTCATTCCTATATGGTTATTTGGGATACAATCAATTCCTTATCCACCCAAATGACAAAATGGAAAAGGCTTTCACAACCAAATGGGGAACGTTCATGTATAGAAGAATGACTTTCAGATTATTGAATGCAGATGCAACTTTCCAGCATTCCATGGATTACACATTCAAAGGGCTCATTGGAAAATGTATCATTTTTTACGTGGATGACATTCCTATTTTTTTAAGAAAATAGAAAATCATGTTAGCGATTTGAGGAAAGTTCTCTAAAGATGTAGAGAACATGGGATCTCCCTTAATCCGAGAAAATGCATCTTTGGGGTAACAGAAGGTAAGCTATTGGGTCACATTATATCAAAGGAAGGGATTTCTATTGATCCAAAAAGAATATCTGTTATACAAAATATCCCTCCGTCCAATAGTAAGAAAGAGTTAAGATCCTTTTTTGGCAAGATCAATTTTATAAGAAAGTTCATTTTGGGATTCACAGAGATTGCAAAACCTTTGAATGACATGATAAAAAAGGATGCTCAGATTAAATAGACAAATGGAAATAGTGAGGCTTTTAAGAGCATCAAATATGCCATCTCTAGGGCCCCTGTTTTAGTCAGTTCAAATTATTCAAAGCACTTTTATGTCTACATGTTTGCTTCAAATAATTCCTTTGCTAGTGTCCTAACTCAAAAGAGTGAAGGTAACATTGAAAACCCTATCACTTTTTTGAGTGCTCCATTGAAGGATGTAAAATTGAGATATTCTATCCTAGATAAACAAATGTATGCACTGTTCAAAACCATAAAAAAAATCATATATTACATAGTGCATAGTAGGGTTTTTGTTGTTGTCACTGACCCTACTGTCAAGGCTATGTTTTTGCAAAATGAACTAGGTGAAAGAAGGAAAAAATGGATTTCAACACTCCAAGAATTTGACCTGGAAATTAAATCTATAAATATAGTTTATGGAAAAATATTGGTCAAGTCAATCACAAAAATTTATCCATTAAGATCATGCCAACATTATAATGTGGAAGATATAACTAAATATGATTGGTATGTTGATATCGTATATTACTTGTTAAATGATAAGTGCCCATTACATATCACTTCTACTCAATGAAGAGTTTTTCATTTGAAATCTACAAATTTTCTAATTAAGTCTGGTGTTTTGTATAGGAGGAACCATGAAGAGATTTACCTTCATTGTGTCAACCAAGAAGAAGCGACCCAAGTGCTCAATGACTTCCATGGTAAGTATGGAACCAAACATGGGTCAACCAACGCAACAACACTCCAGATTATTAGGGTAGGATACTATTGGCATTATATTTTCAAATATGCACATGATCATGTGCAATCTTGCCATACATTTTAGGTGGTGGCTAATAGAGAAAGAAATGCAGCTATGCCATTATAGTCTGTAGTGGAGATAAGACCTTTTACATAATGAAGATTGGATTTTGTTGGGGTTATCAATCCAAAATCATCTGATTCTCATAAATATATCCTTACAGCTATAGATTACTACACTAGGTGGACTGAAGCAATACCTACAAAGCATGTGACCAATGATGTTATTAAATTTTTAGAGGATTGCATTGTGACTCATTTTGGAATACCTAACGCAATAGTAAGTGATAATGGTTCTACATTTTATTCCATTCAATTTGTAGATTGGGCATATGATAACAAGGTAAGCTTGAAATTCTTTTCCAATTATTACCCATAAGGTAATGGTTTGGCAAAATATTCTAATAAAAACTTGTTGTGTTATCAAAAAATTGCTTGAAAAGAATCTTAGAGATTGGCATAGTAAACTAAAGTTTATCCTTTGGGTTGATTGAACTAGAACAAAAGAGTCTATTGGGATATCTCCATATCATTTAGTCTATGGGAAGGATCCTATTTTTTCCACTAATTTAAGATTGCAAACTCTTCATTTTATGAAAGAATATCTTGGAACGAATAATTAGGTTGAAACTCGATTAACCTATTTAATGCATCTTAATGAGAAGAGAGAGGAAGCCATGCTTCACTTTAGTAAGCATCAAGATGTAGTAAAGATATGGTTTGATAAGAGATCTACGATTAAAACATTCAATATTTCAGATCTAGTTTTGTTGTGGGATAAAGGACATGAAAAGAAAGGGGATCATGATAAATTTGATTGTTTGTGGTTGGGTCCTTATCAAGTTTCTAAAATCCTAGGTAAAAATAATTTTAGATTTAAAACCTTGGATGGAAAAAAATTGTCTTTGCCTATTAATGGGCTACATTTAAAACACTATTTCAACCCTTGAAATGTATGTGAGTGTGTACTATATGTATATAAGTTTGGTATTTTATTTTTGGTGTTCGTTTTGTTGTCTTGTGTTTTACCTTTTATTTTTATGTCACTTATTGCTAGCTTATTTTAGGATGGATTTTGGTCTTCTATCTCTTTTGTATGTTGGGTTGTTTCTTGGTTTTGAGGTAATGTTTAATGGTTGCTAATGATGGTCTCCTGTCCATTTTTTTGTTCCTTTCTTTAGTAGGATGGAGTACATAATCTGAAAGCAAGTGAACCTGATAAAGGGGGATGAGTTATTTTATGATTATGCTTAGTTTTTGGGGATTAAAATGGTGGAGAGTGAAGCAATGAAATATTTTGCTAAAGCTCCACATATAGCTCACATATATTAAAGGGTATTTTTGAAAGTCCGGAAGGGTGAAATCATCCTGATTTGCAAAATAAGGCTATTTTTTGTAATATGCTCAAGTTCAAGTGTCACATATAGTTTTACAAAGTTCTCTATAAAAGAGGAATACAAGCAATGCAAAGATTGATCAAATATGTCACCAAGTTTAGATAAAATCCACCAGGGCTATAAACACTTGACTAGTAGTGGGGCTTTGTCTAAACAATGCTTTATATATATATATATAGATATAAAAAGAATGAGCATTGAAAAGCTTGATCAAATTAGTCACCTAGTTCAAAAATCTCCATCGGGTCTAATGACGCTTGATTGGCAATGGGGCTTTGTTTGAAAAATTATGCTCAAAAGAGACTTTGCAAAATATTATTCAAAATGGAATATTAGGTGCAATATTTTATAGCCTAATGCAAGTTAGGTGAGGTAATCCAGATGGTTTTCAAGGATATAAAATGAATCACTTTTGCACACACTGAGCAAGGGCAGATGGATTAGTTGCTTTTATTTAAAACTGTTTACTCCCATATTCTTGGGACATCAATAAATAATGTTTATCTCGCTGACATTTTATGTTCTCTTTTCAGATTGGGTTCTTCATCAAAATTCTCAGGAGCATTTCCCAGTAGAGTCACCATTTGTTGTGACTGTTGCACAACTTAACCCAAAATTGGGGATCCACATTTTATTTTGATGTTTCGAGGACTTCGGTTATCTTTGAGCGGTTATGTTTGATATATTCTTAACCATGAGCCCACCATACGGACTTTGGGCTTCATCGGTTTGTAGAATATTCTTGTCTTTTGGGGAGAATTTGATTTTATTGTTTGATTGAAGTCATTATTGAGTGTGTGAGTGTTTTCGATTCATTTTGATAAAGTTAAATTTTGGCTTTGGTTTTTCTGTTTATTAGTTTAGTTGTTTTCTTTTATCTTGAATTATTATTGTTCAAACCTTTAGGTATTATGTTTTGATTTTAAATAAACATATATATATTATTATTATATATTGCATATATAATAATAATATATATACTAAAATAAAAAAGCTAACAATAAAATAAAATAAAATTAAACTTTTATATTTATATATAAAAGTTTAAAATAAAATTCAAATCTAAATATATATATATATATATATATATATATATATATATATATATATAATATGTATCTATATATATTATATTTATACAATATGTATCTATATATTATATATAAATAATTAAATAAAAAGAAAACTTTCATTTTATACTATATGTGGTTTTCATCCTTTATAATGTGGCAAATGTATATATATTAAAGGTTATTTTATTACGTTCTAATATTTTATTCTTTTGCATATTGACATCCGTGTGATATTAGATGCGGGGAGGCTTTAATATTACATGGACCCCACGTGGATACACAGTTGGACCAATCAATAACAAGTAGAGGTGACGACAGATAGCAAATATGACATGGTGATGCCCACGGTTGACCACAGGCAGACGAGTATGGTCATCTCGAATTGGACCCACATGACAGTGACTTGATAGGTGGATGACGAAAACCTAGGACAATGCAGTGTGAGAGATAATGCAGAGTTGGACGAATGGCGATGAAGACAATGATTTTTGTGTACTTGTGTAGGTGGCTGCATAGGTTGATGTCCTTTAAAGAGATAAACGAATACATGATAGCTTGACATTCGATTGTGTAGTGGATGGGTTTGTTCGACATGTTGAGCTACGAAATCGGGAAAGGACAGTGTGTTTGCGAGATGAAAATCCATAGGATGTGAATAAATACCCCATACAATGCATTAAGATGCATGACGTGGCTACATAGCGACAAATCTGATTTGGAGGTGATGATGTGCATGATGACATGGCAGGCAACGCAACTTGTACAGATGGTACCATTTCAAGAACATGACATGGAACATGGTGGGGGCAAGCATAGATTGGAAGAGTTTTTTTGACCACAAGGATATCAAACGTAGAGAACAACGGGTCCGATGATAATTATGATAGTAGAAGAAATAAAAAGGGGCAACACGTGGATAGGTGTTATTCAGTAGTTTCCATAAGCAACGAGGAGAGACGCACCAAAGGTAACCAGTGCACAGTTGGATAGCAACATTGCAAATGCAAAATATTACCAAGGACAACAGTGGAAGACCCGACGATAGCATCTGGTAAACATTGACAGTCAGGATGCCAATGTAACGACCGCATCTATATAGAAATTTTTTTATAAAATAGAATGCAAGTGAAGAAATCGTAGGTGGATGTCCAACAAGGCTGCTGACAATGATAGAGTTTGATGGTAGTGTGACAAATTTGGCAAAATAGTAGCACGAATAATGGAATTAATTGCATAGTCAACAAAGATAGGGATGTGGAATAATAGTAAAATAGTCGAAATTGTTTTTTGTTTATTCATTTGTTTCTTGCCAAGAAGACATCATGAACATGCATGGGTTGTCAAATACCACCAGGGAGAATATTGAAATGTTATGTTCGAAAAAATATTTGTCATGAACGCCGCATGGTGAACGTCACACAGGGGGTTTCAGTTAGCAGTAGACAATGAGAAAAATTCAACAACGGGAGACCTTCATGGGTTTGAAGATAGTGGTTGTTGAAAGCGTGGGTTGAGAATAGCGAAGGAGAAGTGCTTCGTAGAAAATATTTACCCTAGAAGAAATATCGTAGAAAGGGTGCTACACAAGAAGCATTTAAAACTGTGTTCGTGAGACTGAGTTACCAGTCCAAATATTGGTACAGTGGCATCGGGTAAGCCAAGTAGGGCTTACCTCCTATCGACCTGTGTTCAAGTCACATAGGCATTTCCCGAAAGGGTGATATGGGAGAATTTCTTTCATATATTAATTTCTTTTCCTTTTATTCTTATCCATGAAAATTTCCACCCCTCATCGAATTTAATATTGTACATGCATCGAGGAGGGAGATCATGGCCCATGATTTTATTGTCTTGTTGTTTGGGGTAAAGGTCTTTTATTTTTACAAGGGGTAGTAAAAGAAAAGATGGTCAAAGGGTAAGAAAAGGAGAAATAAGAAAAACAAAAGGTTTTGGCCCTTATATATATATATTTTTTCTATATATATTATTTTAGTTGTCTCTTTGTAATATCTAAAATATTGAGAGTCATTTCATATTTCACTCCCAAGTGAGTTTAAGCAAAAAAGATGAAATGAAAGGAACGAAAGGGCACTTGAAAATTTTTAAATATCCATGGAAGCCCATATTTTTTTTTGGTAAGTAGTGTAGTTTATATTAAAGAGTTTTTTTCCTGGATCCCAAAACCAGTAGTTACAAAAACCTCAAAGGAGGCTAGCAGCTTAGAAGACTAAACTTTAAAACGTGTTTTCGTACATGGATAAACACCATTCATCATACATTGATTAAAATTCGATGAGCCTAATAGTAAACACCCCAAACAATATTGATGCAGATAATAAATGGACAACACCCCAAAAAATATTGATGCAGATAATATATGGACAGTACCCCAAACATTATTGATGCAAATAATATATGGAAAAAACCCCAGACATAACAGTGTTGAGCCAATCCCACTGATTTTCGAACTTGCATTGGTCAGTTTGACCCGTGATTTTCCCACTCTTGGTTGGCTTCATTGACAATGTTTGAGGGCGGATTGTTATCCCATATAGACAAGGAATTTTGAATGATTCCCATGTTTTCTAAGAGGTTAGACGATCTATTTGCCTCCCTATACACATGTCTGCATATCACGTTGCCTTGTCTTCTGATCATATTTTTGGCTTCCCTGATGGCATTCATGATCTTCCACGAAGTATTGGAGCTGTTGTTGATATAATTTATGATACTTAGAGAATACCCTTCTATTTTGTAGTTCTCTTTGTGCTTTTATATAATGTTGAGACCTCTCCATAGGGTATGGGCTTCTGCTATGTGATTAGTTTGAATGCCTAGGTTCTCCACAAAGGTAAACATAATCTTGTCGCTACTATCTCTGACCAGTCCTCCTGCCCCTGCCATTCCTGGGTTTCCTTTAGAAGCTCCATCAAAATTAAGCTTAAGCTATCCTATCGTGGGGGGTTTCCATGAAGAGGTGTACCTTGGATGGGGATGAGTGACATGAGGATTATATTCCCTGGGGATATTAAGATTGCTGAACAAAAAAAGCTCCAATTCCACATCAGGGGGTTATGTGCAAGGTATGAGCTGAGAGTTCTCTATGGCAAAGCTAATGATTTTACTAGCAATGGAGGTAGGGTCCTTGGGAGTGTTAGAGAACACCCTGCTATTTCTTTCTAGCCATACCTGCCATAAGAAATGGTGAGTGCATATTTTCCACAAGGATTTTAATCGATGGTTTTTGAAAGGATTGGGCCACTAAGTGAAAAGCTCTACCAGGGAGTTGGGTTGGACCCAGTTGATGTGGAAATTGGACAGTAAATTACTCATCATAGCATAAGAGAAATCACATTTAGTGAAAATATGGTTGATGGATTCCTAAGCTTTATAGCATAGGTGGCATCTGTTGGGTACCATCATCCCCCTCTTGATGATATTATTAGTGGTTAGAATCTTGTTTTGAATTGTCAGCTACGAAAGCATTACCACTTTAGGGATGAGGTGCTTGATCTAGATTTGGATAGGAGAGAAGGGAAATTGTTGTGGATTGAGGATAAGTTGGTAGGAAAATTTGACAGAAAAGCATCCACTATCTATTTATTTCCAAATTAGAAAGTCTTCTCTTCCATCTATTAGAATCACTGTAGTATTCAACATAAGAGACAAAGCCCTCGCTACCCTGGTTATGTGCCCATCATTTGAGTTAATATTGAGATCTTTCTAGATTTTAGACCCATTGATGTTTTGGGTGAAGTCTGCTACTTTGGTACCTATGGTGCCATAAAGGATAGGTTTTAGGACATATATCTCATCTTCAATTAGGGGTTGATCACTGAACCACCTGTTTGTCTAGAAGTTTATGCTAGTACCTATTCTCAGCTGCCACCTTGAATCTTTTTGGAGAACTTCTCTGAACTGAATAACTGACCTCCAAAAAGTTTATCCCTCTTTGGGGATATCTTCATCAGTGAATTCATTGTGCTAAAGGCATTTCCTCTGTATTATTAATACCCATTATGCATTGAAACTTATGTGGATTTTCCAGGCTTGCTTAGCCAGCAGAGTAATGTTCATATGCTTGATTCTTCTAAGTCCCAGACCCCCTTGGTTTTTTTATCAACAAACATTTTCCCATCCAACCAAATGAATATTTTGATTCTCCCCTGTGCCTCCCCATAGGAACATTTTTTGTATTTTCTTGATTTGGGCATAAACTGAAGGTAGGAGCTTTGAAGAATGAGAGGAAATAGCTTGAGATGCTTTAGAGAAATGCTATGGTAAGAGTGATTTTACTTGCTTGGGTTAGAAAATCCCCTTTCCATTTAGCTAACTTTTTTTTTATCCTTTCCACCACATGACTCCACATAGACAATTTAGGATGATTGTTAAAGAGATGAATCCCTAAATAGCGAGTAGGGAACTCACCAATGCTACATTGAATAATACACCCAATTTTAATCTGCCTAGAAATGGGGGTATTGATGAAGAAGCTTTTACTTTTGTTATAGTTGATTTCTTGCCCAACCACTTTCTCATATAAATCAAGGATTTGTTTTATCATCTTGGCCTCCACTAATGAAGCATAGGTAGCGAGTATTGTGTCATCCACAAATTTTTTGTGTGACAGTGGGTTTAGACTCGAGGAAGCCTTGATCCCTATGATATTTTTCTCATTAACAACACTCTTAAGTGCTTTTACTAGAGATTCAACGAGTATTATAAAAAGGATGGGTGACAGGGGATATCCCTGCACGATGCCTCTGCTGCTAGGGAAATAACCTGTGGGTGATCCGTTAACCAAGACTGAGAAATGAGGGTTGGATATGCAGCCTCTAATTACATTTATCCATTCCTTGTGAAAACCAAAATTTTGAAGAATAGCTAGGAGGAAATCCCTGTTTACTCGGTCAAAAGCCTTACTGATATCTAATTTGAGAAAAAGGGCTACTTTCTATTTTTAAGAAACTAAGTGGAGGACTTCATGTAGGGTGATTATGCCATCTTGAATGGATCTTCCTTTGACTGAGATACCTTGGCAAAGATCTATAATGAGCGGGAGTATTTCTTTGAGTCTTGTTGTCAGGGCTTTTCCAAGAATCTTGTATATGACATTACATAGACTGATGGGTCTATAGTCATTCATGGATTTGCACTCAGGGCCTTTAGGGATTAAGGCTATGAAGGTGGAGTTGGTGATTCTGGATATGGATTTGGATTTCTGCATGTGAATAATGGCTTTTCAAATGTCAACCCCTATTATATCCCAATAAGTTTGAAAAAACCTGTGGGAGAATCCATCAGGCCCCAAAGCTTTATCAGGGGCCATGGAGAAAAGAGCCTACTTTATTTCTTTATTGGTAAGGTCATTGATGAGCATGTCATTCATTTCAACGGATACCAAATTTGGAATATGCTGAAGAAGCTGATCTTGGGCCTATTTGAAAACAATGGAATTTATTTCTAGCATTTTTCTAAAGAAAGTGACTGCTTCATTTCTGATGAGGTGGATGTCTCTCATACTTGTGCCATCACTTTTTATTAACTCTTTGATATTATTGGAACTTTTGTGATGAAGAGTGGAAGCATGGAAAAATCTCATGTTTGAGTCACCGTCCTTGAGCCACAGGGCTCTAGACTTTTATCTTCAGTATATTTCTTCCTTGGCTAGAATGTTGTGGTAATTGGAAAGGAGTTTTTCTCTTCATTCCTGATTTTTATGCTCATATGCCCTTTCTAAATTTGCTCTTATATGGCTTTGAGCTTGTTTGGGATTTGCTTCTTATTTTCAAAAATGTTACCAAACACTTCCTTGTTCCAAATTTTGATGTGGTCTTTGATTATTTTGAGTTTTTGGTTAACTTGAGCGATGGGGGATCCGTCCACCTACTATTGCCACTAGCCTACAATTTGATTACGTAAATCTATATGGAGAACCCACATTGACTCGAATTTGAAAGGGGTCCTAAAAACTGGAGGCTTGTTAGCTTTAAACATGAGAGGACTATGATCTGATCCGATTTTGGGTAGGGAAGTGAGGGAGGCATCACCAAATAGAGGTATGGATTCTTTAGATAGAAATAATCTATCTAGCTTAACTTGGATTAGATTATTCCCTATTATTCTATTATTCCATGTGAATTGAGCTCCCTAGATCTAGATATCCATTATATTATTCTCAATGACAAACCCATGGAAGTCTTGAATACTTTTGGTAGGGATGTCATTGCATCCTGCCTGATCTGACAGGTAAAGGGGGGAGTTGAAATCCCAAACCAAAGTCCAAGGGTAATTTATGAAAGCCTACCTCATTTGACTTAGTTGGTCCCAAAAGGAACTCCTGCTAAGGGGATTATTTGGGGCGTAGATATTAGACAGGATCCAATATTGATCCTTGTCTTTCCAAAAAAACATGATATTATTATCTCTATCTGAGGATGATATTACTCTACCATCCACTTTCTCTAGATCCCAAAGGCACAAAATACCCCCAGATAGACCTTGGTTGGGACTAAAAATGCTTCCACTATTTTTCCAAATGGTGTTTCCCGCATTGCATGCTTTTGACTGATCTAACTTGGTCTCTTGAATAATGAGGATTGTTGGTTTGGTTTCTTTTATGACAGTGCTAACCAACCTCTTCTTAGCTACACTATTGAGGCCCCTCATATTCCATGAGAGTATCCTCATCTGGAAACTTTAGATGATTTCTTGCTCCCTTTTGCCTACTGCACAGGGGGTTTGGGTAATTTGGGATCTTCCTTCGGGTGAGTAAACATTTCAGGTACAAGGGTTGTTTGGACTCTGTTGGCTATGTCCTTGGAATTTTTGCTTCTTATTTTCTCTTGGATATTGGGCCTTCCCCTTTTCTTGTCATTGCCAACATCAACACAAGATTTTTTGGAGCTTCGAGTGTTTTTGGGACTAAAATCTGCTTTTGTTTTCTTGGTAGCCTCTTGGAAAAGAATATTTTTAGGGGGGGATTAGGGGAAGCTAGCTTGACTGGGGATAATATAGGGATACTAGTGGGAAGGGAATACTACACAATTTCTTCGATGGTGGGGATTTTGAGATCGACATTTGGATCCGACATATCATTTTATTGCTGAATGAATAACCCTTCATTTATTTTTGTATCAGAGTGGGTGATATTTCCTAGAATATCAAATCAATTAGGATGAACGAATAAGGAGCTTACTTGAGTTTGGTCCTATGATTGTTATGGCTGCAATTTTTGCTTCCCTTTGTTTACCATAGGGTTTTGCCCTGGTGCTTGCTGATGAAGGTTTCTGCTGTAGATTTACCTGTTCTTTTGCATTGGGGGATTTCTAGGGAAGCAAACACCTTGGTTCCTATAGAGATAGTTTCCAAAATATACCTCCTTCTATGGTCTGAGCAAGGGATAGTGGGACTTAAGGTTTCCTTGAGTTTGACATTCGATGCAGAAAGCCAGTTTGTTTTCATACTCTATGGCCTAGCAGTGGCGAAAGGAACCATAGACTAGATTGATTCGAGTTGGGAGCTAGGAATCAAGATTTAGGTTGATGCATATTCTGGCTTGGGTCAACCTAGTGTGAGCTTTGGTGGTTGAATCCATGGCCACCATTTACCCTATGTATCTGCCTATTCCTTGCAGGATGTCTTCATGCCAAAATTGGCTAGGGAGTCCTAGAAGACGAACCCACACTAGAGAAAAATTTATGCTTTGAGTTTCGAGTGTTGAAATATTCCCCCCATATACGAATAAACAAACTCTTCTTCCTGTAGAACCACTGTACTCTTGTTAGAATGTAGGTTGCATCTTTGGGATTGTTAAGGCAGATTTGAAATAACTTTCTAGGGAGAGCTATAATCTCAATATTCCTTAAAACTTTCCACCTGGTAGTGGCCCACCACCAAATGGATTCCATGTCCGTTCTGCCACCCACGGACTTCCCAATCAGAGAATGTTCTTCTAGGGAAATATATTCGGCCATTAGGGTTTCTGGAATCACTAAGTCTTCTCTGACTGCTATCAAAGGGCTTTGATCCTTGGTAGATTTTTGTGATTTGGTACCCGTGACCTTTTCAACATAATATGCAGAAATGGAGGGTCCAACACCGGTCCCACCTACCTTAGGATAGTCCTCATTCTTGTCTAGGGGGTCCTTCCCTGGGTCTTTCTCCCACCCAATGGAAACATCCATTTTAGCATCAACATTTGACTCATCAATGCCCTCCCCTATAGAAAAGCTAGGGATCTCACCTGGTTCGAGGTTCCCTGCCACTGCCGCACCCGATACATTCTCACCAGAACTTACCTAAGAGAAAATGCTCACCATCCATGGAAGCCCATTTTAAAAGGGCTGGACATTTTTGTAAACTTGGATATTTTGATAATTTAAATGCATACATTTTCGGAAACATACACTTTGTGAGCAAAATCAGAGGAGACCATTTTTCGAGGGTTATTTCTTTAATGTTTATTCTTTCACTACATTTTTTAAATTTATATCTAGTGTTAAATGCCCTTAGGTAATTATACTAGGTGAAGATTGATGTTGATGCAAATTTTATTTGTTTCCTTTGAGTCTAGCACTTGATCTAATCCGATTGTGTTTCATGCAAGTTTGCTTAGATTGGGTTACCCTTAGAATTGTATCATAATCTTTGGTTTTGCAGGGTAGGGTAGTATGACACCAGACTTTGTGTGCATTTATTTTCCAGCTTTGGTTTAGCTTGATTGGATTTGTTTTCTGTTGTTTTTATTGTATTTTGTAGAAGATCACTTTGGCTATTTTGTTTCATTCTGGTCCTTGTCAAGAATTTCTATTTACTTTCATTCTAGTCCTTATCTATAATTTTACTTTACTTTCATTCTGGTCCTTGTCCATAATTTTTGCAATTTATTTCCCATTATTTTCATTCTGGTCCTTGTCCAAAATTTTTGTAGTTTTCTTTGCAGTTTGTTTCCATTCTTGTCCGCTTTCCAAAATTTCTTTCATAGTTATTTTAATTTGTTTGCTTTTTGGTCCTTATCCAAAATTTTTGCACCTCCAAAATTGTACAAATCATTTCATAATTCCAATTTAAATTTAATATAAAATCAATCTATGAGGGGGGATACTAACTCCTACTATACATTAATGCCACATAATGCAAATGAATGCTAAATTACTAATTGGTTAACATGTTCAAATACTAACTTAGCATTTAGTAGAACATTAATGATGAAGATAAAATGAATCTACTAATTGTAAAATGAATCTCACATTAAATGCATGGAGCTTAAAATGGAGTGGACAAATTCCACACATTTTTTTATTTATATATTCTTTAATATGAAGATAAAATGGACTTGCTAACTGGTATTCAGGGTAAAACAGATCAATGCCAAGATTATCAAAAGATTCACATTTCGTTTGAGAAAATTTACATTCATTTTAGGATTAAGGAAAGCAATCACTAAGCATATGTGAATCAGGCCATCAAGGCCCCTTGATAACCGTCATTTGCAGATTATTGAATTATTTCTAGCATATGTTATTCCATATTATCATTGTTTTAAAATACATATGCAGAATGCTTATATAGCGAAACCATGGAGAAATTGTACTTATGATTAATTTCTTTGCAAGAGAGAGTTTTCAAATTAATACTCTGATTGTGGTGATTATTTTGCAATTGGGTAAAATATTCACTCAACACCTATGTCAAATATCATCATGTTCTAATGCAATTGTAGGCTTCCCCTGGTTGACTTGAGTTCCTTCTTATACCAATCACATCTTAAATATTAAAATATTTTTTGTGTTTAGGGAAGGTGACACCTTGCGTAGTCTTACCACAAAGCAATATTTTTTCTCACTCATGCTATCATTTGCATGATCCAAACCTAAGGATCCTCAAGGCCAAGTTGTAAAAAAAATTCTAGCAAAAAAGAGCACCAAATAATCAAAATCAAAAGAGAAAAAAGAGTACTACCAACAACTTGTCCTTGGTTTTCTATGATATTTTAGATGATTCTATCAGGGCTATAGATGCTTGGCTGGCAGTGGAGGAACGTTGATGGATTATGGTGATAGCCTCCATCAGATGCTTGTATAGCAATAAAGTATACCTTATAAGTGGAAATATGTGTATCACATTATATAATTACTTTTGTACATACCACTGCATGCTTATGAATGAGCTAGCTTATATTGACTAAGTTTACAATTGGTTAGTCCAACCTAACTCAGAATGGATAAAGGAACATCATTGCACACACACTGGTCCATGATAAGTTTAATCTCATTTAGAATGGTCAACAATTTTTATAGGATATTGACTGACTAATATATGAATTTCTTAAAAAAATTCTAGCATCCAAAAAATCCTTGGTAATAGGAACAAATAACATCATAACTAGTTTTTCCAATCAATAGCTCCCACATAAAATCATTAGTTCAATGTTCCAACATCATTGTCTCTTGTCCATTATTCATTATAATTTAGCCTAATGATTAAATAATTCTATGCATAGCCTACGTATGTTCATTCTTAGATTTGCATTCATTATACACATTGCATGTTTTCCTATCTCATGATTTGTTGAAATGTTTGTGTGACTATTAACTTGTCCTTGATTAATTGAACCATTTATGATTATAAAGTTGAAATATGCACATCAAAAAATGTGATTCAAACAAACACATATAAAGTTTTAAAACCATGCACTTACGCGAAGATATATTTTCTTTCATAACATCAACCATGCCAAATACATTTCATATCTCATGTAAAATATATCTAATGACACAAACCAATACATCATCACATAAAATAACTCTAATCAATATACATCACATCGCCAATCCACATAATAATCATACATCAAATCATAATACATGCCCATGAATCCTCATATATATATATATCAAATCATAAATACATCATAAAAATATCTTGTAGGCTACATCATCTATACATACATACATATCATGATATATATCATCATGAAATCTCCTACATAACTACCTTGATATACAAAATTGGTGGTATACTTGCCATATAAAAAATAGCATCAACCCTGCCGATCTTTGGGAGTCTCCCCACTCCTCTCCTATCATACAAACCTCTCATCTATGCTCCTCTATGGTCCCTCACAACCTTGTGCTAGATCTAATCCCCTACCTGAGATGTTACTAAATCTATGAAATATGGCATCATTGGGATCATTGATGTTGTACTTTAGTGGCTGCATCAATATCTAGAACTTGATCAAGATGGCACAACTAACCAATGGGTAATCAATATATCCTTAAACACCAATATAACATACCCTATACTCATATCTAGCATACCACAACTAATCCATATCTACTTATAATCATGATACATCACCTTAGGCCCTTAGTTGCTCAACCTCTTGGAGTCTATCTCTCTTCACTACCACACTCTCCCTCTTTGACATAGTTGAGTCTCTCTTTACTACCGCAACATATCACTCTATCTATAATTTCTCTCTCCCCACCTAGGCATTTTACTTCTTAGCCATCACTAAATTTAACTACCCCTAGAGCTCATCTCTAGTGGAAATTACTAAGTCCCTCTCACTCTACAAGCCTTGCATATCTACTATAACCCTCTCCAATGCTACTTTCTCTTGCTATAGTCTATTCCTATTTTCTATGGCTGCATCTCTCTCATCCACTACTCCCATCCTATCTAAAGTCTAGGCAACCTCACTCTCTACCATTTGTGCCTCCACTTGCCCATCCCTATCTCAACATATTGATCTCCTATGTAGCATCCATAAAATCATCTACTTCCATGGTGTCATTCAAATCCACCTCTCAAAATGTATTTCCTAACCCCTCCTAGTCAATGTCTCCTGGTGCCTACTCTGATGCACATCCCAACCCCTCTGCTATTATCACCCTATATGGGCCTACTCTACTATCCATACAATGACATATTTGTTACCTCAATGATGACTCCTCCTGGGCTCCTCATCATCTCTCCCATTGGTTGCTACCACTAGCTACCCACTCTAATATAACAACTACTCTATTTAATCCCCCAGTTGTCGTTGCATCCACATATCCACCTGCATCATCTATCATCCCTCGCTCGGGCTCCCATATTTATGTTTCCCACAAAGCATCATAATCTACATTGTTCCCTATATCCTTAATATCTAGTATGTCTATATCAACACCCCTTTCTATATCCATAGGCTCCACCTATGTTCATGCCCTATGATTTCCCTTGATCCTCCAGATGACCATTGGTGGATCAAGTAAGCCTTATCTCAAACCAAATTATTTCAACACCCACGTATATGGGAAGAATTCAAACTATGTTCCATGGTAGTTTATGACCCATATCTTATGCCTCAATTGATTTAGCTCCCTTGCATCCTTTACCCATGATGGTGCTCCTCTCCATGGCTACCATTTTATGCATTGAGGTCTCAAGCTATCAAACACCCCTCAAAAATATAATTTATTGCCCTTGTGTGGCCTCTTCACCTATGTCTCCATGTTAGTGTTCCATCTCAAGGCATATGATACATCCTACTCCATAAACCTATGTGCCTGATATGACAACCCCATAGGCCTTGCCACTTCTATATGCTCC
Source organism: Wollemia nobilis (assembly GCA_028583015.1). Lineage (NCBI taxonomy): Eukaryota > Viridiplantae > Streptophyta > Pinopsida > Araucariales > Araucariaceae > Wollemia > Wollemia nobilis. The sequence goes on from JAQPPZ010000989.1 coordinate 5,767,182, forward strand.
CAATCCCACAACTATATCTCTAAGTTGTAGCTCAACCCTATCCTCAATGTCATCCTGATACCATGTAGTTATCTATATATATTTTCTTAGTGCCCATGCATATCTAATTGATCTATCCACTAGGTCATACACAATGCCTAATAAAGTTCTAGTGGAACCTCACTCCTGATGAGTTTGGTAACACATAGCTCAAGATAGAGATTATTGCTAACATACATCTCCATGATAATACCTCCATATGATAGTAAATCCCATACAACACACCACAACTTGATATGTACACTGCTTGATATCCTTCTACAAAGACCCTCTACATCATGACATCCTTCTACCTCCCACTCACTGTTATTACTATACACCCCTCCACAGGTAGGTGATAGATCCTATATATGTCCTCCAATGTGATCATCATTTCCCCTATAGAGAAATAAAAGGTGTTCTAGTTGGGATCCCAATGCTCAAACAATGTCAATAGGTAGGAATAGTCACAATGGATAGTTTCTATATGCGCCACTCCATATAACCCTATAGCCCTCAACCAATCTCGGTCATTTATGATCCATACATCCCTAATATCATCAAGTAATGGCCTAAATCAATGCCTCAGCTGCAAATCCTTGAATTACCATCAAATACCCCCTATCACTCATATTCCCTCAAGTACAAGTCCAAAAAAAAATCATACGAGTATACAACAATGTATGGTCCAAAAACGAAGGGTATTTTCGGATACCCATTTGTTCAAAAATATTGCACAAAATAAAAAAATTCGAAAATCACACAAAAATTTAAAAAATACACACTCATACAAATAACACACTCTTTCCTTGTAAAATGTGTAAATAAACCAAATGAACATTCAAACACGTACCCACATCTCAGACACACACAAACATACACATTTTTTGTACTAACTTAGCTATTTTTTAGTGGTTTTATTTCACTAAAAACTGGACCCTAGTGTTTATTTTATTCTCAAAATGGACAAACAAGGGAAAAAATCCACTTCTTACTATTGCACATCCTCTTACACCAGATTTGGCACCACCCTTGACCATCTCACAAGTTCAGGTCTCCAATTCGGTAGTGCTCTGCATCACAATCTCTTCCTTTTCCATATCTCTCCTACCAATTCCTTCAAATCACACAACGGAAATGACCTTCACCCCCTTCGACCACACTTTTATAAAAGTGCACATCTCAACCATACATGTCTATACAATTGTGTACAATTGAACCCATCTGTATTTTTCAAAATTTTAAAAATTATTAAACTTTTCAAATTTCCTCATTCTAATAATTTCTAACCACCATGTGATCATACAATGACACTTATATCAAGCATTTCATTGTTGAGTTCCATTTCTTCACCCATAAACTCATCAATTGAGGGGGTAGACATCATATAATAAGACTGCTTTACACATGATCAATATTCAAACACTCAATCTTGGAATTGTGTTTGTCCAATAACCTTTACCTAAGACTATAACAAGCCCTCCTTTGTTAGGGCAAACAAAAAGTAAAATTTCTCTTCTCAATCAAACTCCAACCTAATTAAAATCTGGTATACCCCATGCCTATGATTGTATGGTTACTCATGAATTTAATTCATAAATGTGGTAAAGAATAAGATCACTTGTGATTGAAGCATCATGAGAGTAGCTACAAATGGATGGATGAATTACCAAGCCAAATCAAGCTCAACAATTTGTCAAAGGTAAATTTTTAAGTATATTCATCCCTTCTATAATTGGGACATCTTACATTGTTCATTAATTGAGAAAATCTTCCATATCCTTCCTCAACAATTGTTGTGGCATGAAAAAGGTCATAATCAATCACAATCAATCACAGGTCAACCATAATCACCCATCATCAAATTCATCTCTTTTATAATCAACCACCAACCTAGTATCATAAATATTTGCACCACATCATGTTTTCACACAATGTAGTACAAAAAGGGGTAAATATAGACACCTAAAAATGTTACATTATCCCTTGTGTAGTGTTAACGATCGATCAATTTGCAAGTCCCCTTTAAATTTGCATAATCTTCCTAAAAATGCTAGTCATCTTGCTTAAGTCCCTTTGGCCACTTAAGTCCCTTTCCACACTTAGACCTTGGTCACCATGTGACCATCTCCTTTAGCCTACCCTAGGGCCACCTCACCCTAGTATACCATTTGACTAGTCTAGCTTCCATCTAAGCCTAGCCTACTCTAGCTTAATCATAGTAAACCTAACTCTTGGTCAACCCTAAAACCATGGTAAATCTCACCTTAGCCTAGCTTCCACATCACCTTGATCAACCTCTAAACCCATGCTCAACCTACCATGGTCAACCTTAACTCTTGCTTCCCCCACATCCATATGCACAATCAATGCCAAAAATAAAATTTGAAAATTTTTCCATTCAAGGCATTGAAGACACTAAAGGCATTGATGAGTCATCATCCACCATGCCATAATGGGTGAAGAACCCCCAATGTATTTATGAGGTATGGTGAACCCATGCCCATTTATTGCATGTGGATGAGTGAGGAATTTCCTTCACCCAAACCCATTTATGACGTATGACACACCATGCCACCTCAGGAGACACCTTAGCTCCACTAACCTTGGTCAAGTCTATAAATAGAAGGCTATTTTTACCATTTGGAAGAATTACACACTTGCATACCTAGATTTTATAGAAATCACTTTAGATACAATCACACTCACACTCTCACTTACCATAAATCACCATAGATGCTAGCATGTACCTCTTTACATCCATTTTTGTATTGTAAACTACTATTAGCTATAGGTTGAAAATGCTACCCGACTTAGACAGGAGCTCTAACAGCACCAAAAGAATCCTCTCACCAAATTAATTCTCTATCTAGATAATACATAGTCAACTGTGCGAACATGTGCTTTCATATTGGACCATATCCAAAGGTAAAATCCATTTTAGAGACTTTTTTTAGACTACAATACAACAAACCACAAAATTAGGTAATAGCACTGTTTTAAATCCTTTTGTAATCATTTAAAATAATTATGTAAGGGAATAGTCTAGCTTTCTTTACATTTGTCTTTCATCACAAGGGGTTTGCTTAAGATAGGTCCCCAAATATCATTAATGATTTTTATTGGGTTGTGTAGGTTTAGGGGACTTATACAACTAGCAGTGGCATGCATGCAATAAGCCCGCTCCCCTTGAGGTGACCATAGAAGACACACAATGCCATGAACCATATTGTAGCCCACGGGAAAGTATTTATAAAATGATTTAATTTGTTATATTTTCTTTGGAATTAATGAAATGGTATATTTTCAATAGACACACATGACCATGAAGGTCTTTTAAGTTGTGCAGTGTGTTGGAGTGTCTTCTTGCCAAGGCTAAGCAACGAAAGAACTTAGTATTTTGGTCCCCTCTAGCAACCAAGGAGTTTTGGTTATCTGTTTCCAATATATCTCCTCCTATTTGCCTATACTCTCTAACTATTTTTGACCAGCTCATATTTATGCTTTAAGTCTTTTATGCTTGTTTTAGTCCAGAAGAGTGTGGCCAACTCCTACATCCTAGCAACCAATAGAACCCTCTAAAGCTAAAAGTCTAATTTAAAATTTATTTTCCAAATTTTGAGTTGGACTTTGACATGTTATAGTTGTATAAAGACTCCAAATAATGTTATCCCATGGGAATGACACCTTTCCTCTCATAAAACTAGGATTTCATCCCTAATATTCTTCTTTTTTGGCCATAAATTCTCAAAACAAAATGGTCTAGAGAAATATTTATGGCCCATATTCCATTCCATGATAATTAGAAAGTGGTATGATTCTATACAATTGAATATTTCTAGCCTAAGTGACCATTGCAAATTATCCTCTTTGGACACTAAGAATATATTTAGCTTTACCTTCCTATTTTCCAACCTTGCTTGCTTGTTTGTCCAAGTATGATAAGGTCCTACATATTAGACATCAATAAAATTTAGTTGATTTACTTTAGAGATCATAAATTTATCCCCTTGACCAAAATATGGTATGCCTCCTTCCTAATCCCTAGCTAAAATATTACCATAGAAATCACCAGCCACTATCCAATTCACCTCTTCCTTTCCTACCCTACTTACTTGTAAAACTGCCCATTGGAGGTGTTGCTCCCCCCAAAAAATTGAACCATAGAAGTTTAAAATCAATAAAAGTTCTCCCAAACTCTTACTCTTGAAGAGATATGTGAGGGCCCTCCTTTCTGCAACATGATCAATTATTGTCTAGTTTAGAGGGTTTCACAAAGTTACTATGCCTCTTGAGGCACCCTAGGATGCGACAACCATATGTTTTGCCTGTCTCCATATTTTCTTGGCTATTTTATACATCACTTGTATTTAATATTTTATCTCTTGAAGAAGAACGAAATTTGAATGATGACTTTCAATTAAACTATAAACAATAATTTTATGAGACTTGTTTTTTAAGCCTATAATATTCCATGATTGTACAATCATTGGGAACCCAAAAACTAATAGGTATCAATATGATTTATGCTCCCTTGGTTTACTAGTTGGTCACGCTTCATTGCTAACTTTTTCTTATTTTATTTTCTTCCCATAATCTTGACTTGGATATTTTTTAATATTTTCTCTACTTGCTAAATTCCAAGAGTAAGCTTACCTCTCTCTTTATCTCTGTCTTTCATTGAGACATCCATATCAACCAAGACCATAACAAGGTTACATTTTGGTATTGATTCGATATTGGTCTCCAACACTGGTTGAGTTATCCTTTTCTAGACTACTTGTATATTTTCAAAGGGTAAATTTTCCCCTTATGGTTCCTCTATTATAGCTATCTCATTCTCCATGTCCATTAGGATATTAAGGATTTCATATTGGTTTATATTTCTATCTTATGTCTGGTTTGATCGTGTTACCTTCTTATTTTTCCTCTTAGGTGCTTCAAAACCCTCTTATGGTGCATTTAGGCTCAAGGTTAAGGGATGAGCTTCTATCTCCTTCTTAGGCATCTTGTTGTCATTGCCATTAGCCTTTGATGGTATGGGCTCCTTATATATAGTATTGGGGCAAAAATGGGTAAGATGACCATGCCTATGACAAATCCTACACTAAAATAGGATCACTTCATAGTCTACTCATTGGATCCATGTTAAATCTCCCATATCTGTTTCTATTTCAGCTAGTAATGGGTGATTACGATCCATCTCAACACAAATTTGAGCATAAATAGCTAAAGCTTCCATCATCGTATCTCTGGCTACTCCTAGATAGCATCCTAAGAAATTTTCCAATCTCTCAAAAATTGGTTTACACCAATATTCCATTGGTAGAGCATATAATCGAATCCAAACAACCATTATAGTGAGTTACATTTGTTGATCAATTTCTAACTTCCAAGGCTGCACAAAAATACTTATTGCTCCATAAATTATCTTCCTTGATTCAAAAAATTGGTTCCTATCTACTATTAAAGAGAAACTCATTATATAGTATTCATTACCAATTATGAATATTGAAATATACCCTAAAGGCTCCCAATTGTTTCGAATCTAGGAGGTCATAAATCCTAGATATGGTCTCTTGCCAATATATTTATAAATTAGATCATGTTTACTCTTGTACAAAATATTTTTAGCCACTAGAATTTTTTCAATAACAAGCTCAGGGTGGTGGGTAGCTTCAGGAAGACAACCATTAACTCTAGACTGTAAACCTTTATCCATTGGATTCTTGGTGACAATAGTAGAGAAGATGGATTTTAAAGCCTTCTCAAATATTCATCCTCAACTTATTGTATTTACCTCTTAGTGTGTGCAAAGGACTACATTATAGAAGGGGTCATAGGGAGGGTCCCAAAAGGGCCAACACATGCAACCATGGGTAGGTAGAGAGCAGTTTTGAACCTTACTCAGAGCATTGCAACAAAACCTAGTAGAGTGGTCTTTGAATATTTAGAGTTCTTCTAAGTAAGTACATTGAGCCCAATGATACAAGATTAATATATATTGCATTCTCACTACCCACAATATACTGTATATTAAATAAATTAACCATGGTAATTAATCCACACACATACAAGATGTGATAATACCCTTCAGGTAGGGCAATACCAATGTTATTTCTTAAGAAACCACTCCACAATATCTCTCAAAAATAAGATATGCTCCATGAGCTAATATTGTTATAAGAGAATACTCAGTATGATTCATTAGTTATTATAATAAAAATATCTCTTCTTTATATACCCATTCTCTAATGCTACTTTTGGGAGCTAACTCCCAAACCCTTACCCCACTCATTATTATAATATAATCAACCTTGGTTATGTGTGGCCCATGCCAACCATCCATGATACCTATACACAATATAATATCATATCTCCATATTACTATGCCTAGGTACCACAACAATATTCATCGATAGGTTTCATATCCTTTATTTTGTTGGATTCTTTGGCATTGTTGATGAGAGAATAACTTTTTCAGGATCTATACATTCTAAGAAGGTGTTGAGTATCGATATATAATCCTTATACATGGATGGATTTTTTAATAGATTTTAGTGTATTGTGCATAGCTATTGGTTCTAAGAATATAAAAAATATTTTCAAAGATTCAACAACTCTTTTGTGGCTTAGATGAAGGGGACATTGTTGATAATAATAAAAAAATATAAAATGATTATACATGATAAACTACCTTGAATTCAGTGAGTCCATCAATATTTTGGCTTCTACACAAAAAATATGGGGGCTCTAAGTTTAGTATATTGTCATATTTGGCCATTAGATGCAAATTTACAAGATTTTTTTCCTCTCATTTTTTGAAATTTCTTATTATAAAATTTTGTTAGAAATGCTTTAGCACCATTTCACGTTCTTAAACTTTGGTGGTATTTTTGATTGAGATCCTTTAACTTTGCCCATGTGATTGGAAATTAAGGGGATGAATTATTGGTGGATGGTGAGAATTTTTATTACCACTTAGAGCAAGGGATTATAGTTTGTTCGATGTCATGTCACTTAGTTAACCACTAAGAGGTTCTTGGAGCTATGTTGGATTTTGGCATGTGCCTAAGTGGTTGATGATGTTGTGATTGAAGGTTGATGTTTTTTTAATGATCCATTTGGTTTAGAATGAATATGAGGGCATTAAGTTTTTTATATTTATTTTTGAATTCCAATGAACAACATGGGCATATTAGATATCAAGGTTATTCAAAGATGGTAGTATTGAAAAGGTTATTAGTTCAAATCTTAGTAGTATTATTTTGGCATATTTCTTGTTTTCATATGTGTAATATAGGTAGAGCTAAGTATAGCTAATAAGAATCCCCTAGGACCATTGGCTAATCATGCTATATGTGGGTTCTCATGATCTATAGGTCTCAAGTTTTAAAACCCTTTTTCCATTCCCCTTTCTTTTATTTCTTTTAAATCATATTATTTGACCAACATAGATTGAACCATCGACGTGGTATTTTTTAATAAGGAAAAAATGCTATATAAATATCGTCACCAACCATAATTTGAAGTGGAGTATTAATATGTTGTCTTTGTAGTCATTTAACTTCATCAAAAAAGACATCCAATAGGTGAAATACAATGGATAGATTCCTAGTTGCAAAAATTATTTTAACTTCCTCCATATGGTAGTGTGGGAGAAATTTGTGGTAGTTTCTAGCTTTTTGAAATTTGAAATTTTATTTTTGGTAGTATTTTGTACCCTTTAAAAGAAAAAATTTCAAATATTATAGCTCATTTATATGAAATAATTTGGAGCTCATTTTTTAAATCACATGATTTTTTGAGTACTTTAGATTGGTGCGAATGGTTTTGTCTTATTTTGCTAGAAAAATGCTAAAATTATACATGAAATTTTATGGATAATTTGCCATAAATTTCCATGGTCAATTAATGGAATTAATCTTCATTTAAAATCAAGATAACAAATATTCTCTTAAGCAAAGGGACTATACGGTTTTATGTACAAGAAATTGATAGATATAAACATGAATAAAAAGGAATTATATCATTCAATCTAAATAGAATGAAGTTCTCAAAGTTATTTATTGCATGTGAATAAGGATTTGGAGAATCATATCATGGTAAATATATATTCTTAGCATTTTTAGATGCTTTATAGAAGTTATTTGATAAAATTGATGCACACTAGTCACAGATTTGGAAGTCAAGCTTACTACCTTAAAGATGACCATATTTGGCACTATTAAAGAGTACATTAAGAGATTTAAGTAGGTGCAAGGGGATGTTTTTATATTTGTGGGATATTAGAGGATCCTATGGATTACCTAGACATGTTCCTTAATGATATTTTCAAATAATATGATTAGATTGCTACATTCTTCAATATGCTCTAAATGTTCTTTCTAGCTCATCCTATTTGTCCATTGAATTTTTCACTTATCTTGTTAATCATTGAACATGATAAAAGAATCAAAATATTTATTATGGTTTTTGCAAGGGTATGGTCATAAATCTAAGTATTTTTAATTTAAGACCAAGAACTTTAAGGAATTTGTTAAGAAATGTGGAGGTGATGCTTCTCTCTTTATTACACAGGGTGATGATGACAATGAATATGAGGCTTTGCATATACATGTGGCAATTGATTAAACCTTTTATCTTAAGAAGAATGGGTTATAGATTATGGAGCAACAAGACATGACCAAATATCATCACCTCTTGACTAAATATTATGAACTAACTCATGGTGAGTTATTTCTCATTGTTGATGATTTTTATTTCTAGGTTTCAAGTTATGGTGATGTGACCCTTAGATCATCATATTTTGAAGATATACTAGTGTTGGTTCTATTTTTTAAATTTATAATATTAATTACACTAATAAAAAGGTAAATATATGGCTACATAAATGGGTGATTAATAATATTGATATTTACTTCAAGATAATTGATTCAGGATATTGTGATGAATTATATTATATGTACAAACTTGGTAGGATTCTCTCCTCTTTTAAGAAATCAAGGTTTGTTGCTATATTTTCCATGGAAAATGAAATTAATATGTCACATCAACTTTGGATACTTGAGGCATATGAGTCACATCCATATGGTTTATAGAATTCCACCTATTGATCCACCCAATCTAGTGTCATCCATTTTAGGAAACACCATCAGTAGTCATTTCTAAAAGGAACATATCATGGTATCTCTCAATTGTAAGAGATTATTTATAACATAATTTGAAGATGCATGATAAATCATTATCGTTATGATAATAGGTATTATCTTTCTTTCATTAATCATTTTTTGGTATTTATAGATTTACACCATTAAACCTTAAAAACAAAGCATTTGAAAACTTAAATATTTCTAAAATATTATTGGAGTGAATCAAATTTCCAAGGACCAATGGTGGTAGAGAGTTCACTACTTGTGCCCTTGAGGATTTTATGATAGCTTGTGGAACATTGCAACAAACCATTCATTAAACTACTAAATAGAATGGGGTGGATGAGTAGAAGCCGATGGCTTGTTGTATAATGCATGACTAGGAAATGAAGCTCAATTTTCAAGATAAAATAAATACTAACACAACACATGTAATCAATAGAACACTAACACACATAGTAAAACATATGATTTATTTTAATATATTTCTAATAAAGGAACCTTTTATTTTGCATTTTCATGTTTTTGGATTAGTTGCATGGTGAACATTGATAAGAAGTGGAACAAATTTTAGGCTGAGTCATTAGCGTATTCATGTGGGTTATAGTGAGCATTTATAGGCTTATAACTTCTATGACCCTATTATGTGAAAAAGTATTAATTGGCATGTGTGGAGTCCATGAAGATTTCTTCTTTGATTTTGGTCCATTTTACCACTTTTTACATACCCTTCTCCCACTTTTTCTAATTGTTCTCCCATTCCAAGTAATTCTACTCTATTTATTTATAATTTACACTCCTTTTATGAGCATAACCCTGCTATCCTTATGGATATTGGTGGATATTTTTCTAGTCTTGTAGATCCTTCATTGATATTGAATTATCCTAGTTTTGATATTTTTTAGATGAATATTATCTTCATATGCCTTGTTCCACCACATTGAATGATGTATCAAATATTGAGAATGTCATAATTTTCTCGATCCATAATTCTACTCATGTTCCCTTGAATCTTTATCCTTATCTTTCTAAAAATTGCCCTATAATGGGATCAAACTTTTCTTAAGGATGTAGATCCTACTTGTAACAACTTAACATTTAGAGTGTTAAAAAACAATAATGATTTTTTCATTTTCATAAAGCTATTTAAATTAAAATTTGTAATATATTCTAATTATTTCACCAATAAGTAGTTTACAATAAGTTGGTGCATTATTTCATGCTGAGGATTAATCACAAGAATGCAAACAATTATAGGACTTTATCTTATTAACTTCCTTTTATGTCTATCCAAGGCATCCACGATAATTACACTACTCCCTTCCATGCCTCCATGTAGACTAATAAACTTTAGTTTTTAAAAAGCTTCCACTACCATTTTTACTAGCCTTGAGATAATAAAAAAACCATTGTTGTTTTTCAAGTTATCCTAGTAAGAGGCAAGACTAATTTTACAAATAGACTTTGACCTTATCATTAAGTTTCTTCAAGGTAAATAAATAATCACATAAAATATGCTACAAAGCATGTCATTCAAATTGACTCAAAAAATAATTTCCTATATTAACTCAAAGAGATTATTAGTGATGTTTATCATATCAATGTTATAGTAAAGATTTAATCAAATTCTTAATATTAGAGTAGTAATTCAAGTCTAGCACTAATTATCATGTTTCTCAATTCAAAAGAAGACATTTAGGAAATGTCAATAGCATTCAACTAATGTACTTACATATCAAACTAACAACTCCTTATACTACGGGCAAGGTAATCCAAATTATGGTTGTAATAACAATTTAAACACCACAAATCATGTTATTATTACAAATATATTAGATTACTTATTTCCCTATTGCTACTCAATTATAAGTTACACCGAGACTCCCAAATTTGTATATAAATTGTAATGCTTCAAGATAAACAAGTTTGCTACAAAGCAAAATATAACATGAACAAAGTCTCTCAAAATGAATCCTTCCAAGGTATCACTTATCCCATTTAGAATTTTTAAATAATAAAAATTAAACCAAAGTGCTTGATGTCCTGTTTCCAAATCAAATGCAAGAGGTCAAGATAAATTCTTGTTCTTAAGAGAGAGTTTTTCATGTTAGGAGATCCCATCTATTTTACATATGTAGTAGAAAGTAAAACATTTTAAAAATAATAGCGTGATCCAAAAGGTGTTAACAATATGTAACTATAGAATTTACTAGATAATATTACATTATTTGGTACATGCAAATGTACCTCCATGGTACCTATGATACCATGTAAATAGTAGAATAAATATTGAGTCTATAGTTTAGGAGTAATTTATATTTACCCTTTATGTAAATGTCTATGTGCAATATATACACAAGTGTCATGTAAGTAAGAGTGCATGTATGTAATGAGACAGTGCAAGTGTTATTTAACTAAGGGTGCAAATATATAATGTGAGAATGTGCACAAGTGTTATGTATTAGGTGTGCATGTAGAAGAGGAAATGTCATATAGAAGAGTGCAAGTGTCATAGAGTTAAGTGTGCTTGTATGTAGAGAGTTAATAGTCATGTATACAAGTGGCAAGATGAGAAGCCAAAGGACATGTGAGAGTTGTCATATGGAGAGCAATAGTCAAGTACTTGAAGAGTCATATTGTATGGCTATATTATGGAGATAAATCTCCATGTATTGTATTGAAGAAGATAAAATTCAAGCATTAACGATATTGAAGCTTGTATGCATAATTTGAGCAATTCTACTATAAGTTTTCTTCATGTTATTACATGCATGACTTTGGCAATTTTATATTCATATTTGTCATTTTTATGAATATTATTATTAATTATGTTGGTCATATTATATATTGATTGCTCTTATATTTGAATCTACTCTAGATCAAGAATATTGGGGCCTAATATAATCTGGCTTAAAATCCAACAAACTTAGGATTTAGACCCTAACATAGAATTTTCATCTTAAAATTTATATTGAACAACAAAATACAAGTTATTTATTGTGAACAAGGTGTTTCTAGTGGAGTTTTTAGTATGTCCACTATTTGTTGTAGTAAGACCCCTTAACCGTTCCAAAAATGTTGTTTCAAATGCAAACTTAGAAAATATAAAAATCTATCAAGTATTTATTCCAAAATATTTCCCTATTTTCCTAAATTTCATCCTTTCAAACTGGATAAAGTACAATGCTAAGGGTCAACTATATAATATTATTGAATACAATAAAATTACAACTAAAAAAAGTAATTTATACCATATTATTTGGTTCTTGTTGAAGTAGGGGAAAAATGGTGCACCTAAGAGTGTTAAACAATATGCATCTAAATCTGGTGTTTAAACAAGCATTGCAAAAGGACAAATTTAAGCAACCATATAAGCCAAATAAGTGCAAGAAAAGGTGTTTCTATTTATTTCATTTGGTAAATTAGAACAATGGTTACATAGATTTCCCATTTTGGGCTCTTAATGTGATACAATTATTTACAAAATGAGGGTACCCAAAGGATCAAGTCATTTGAAAGAAGCTCATGTGCACTTCCAATGTTCTTCCTCGTACCCACAATTGAGGTGGGTGAACCTATGATGATACCACTTTGTTCTATTGTATTCTAATATTGTTATCATTCATAATGAACTATAGGAACCTGTACCTACACACAAGGAAATAATAAATTTTAAATAGCAAGTGTGTATGGTGAAAACATGCAATCCCCATAGGCACTGAAAGACTAGAAAACATGAATATGAAAAACACCTATCTAAATCAAATACAAATGACTTGAAATTGTAGAGGTATGTAAAATATATGGTTTTGAAAAGATATTACTAAAACCAAAAATGAAATTGCATCCGATGGCATTGTGTAATCACAGTACACTTTTCCAACCTACAAAACCCAAAGTAAGCAATTGTTACCCCTAAACATATCCAAAATACATGAAACTTGGATAGAATACATAAAATGATATTTCAAGACAACCCATGTGGTCAGATTTCCAAAATAAATAACATTTTCATGTGCATCTCCAGATGACCTCTGTAGACCTGCATAAGACCCTGCAAAACACTAAAAATACAATTTCTCAATCAATATAGCTCCAAAATGTATGAAATTTGGACCAAATTTTAATGTATTAATTTATAATGACTAAAAAATAATAGTAAATAAATAATACATATATATGTCCTCATCCATTGCAGGGATGGTGGGGACTATCATAAAATGGGGACCAACCTGGGGTGGGACGACCACCAATTTTGCACTTATTTTGTCACCAATTCCTCTATGAATTGGTCCAAAACCCTCCTACTGGTATTGTCATCAAATTTTGTGGTGAAATTCAATAATTTGGTTCGGTTTTGTGATCAAATTGCACCTCTTAGATCACTCACAAACCTCCTTTGCTAGGTAGAGATTCTGAGGGAAAAAGACACAAAAAGGTGAGGGGAAATATTGGTAGCACTCAATTTCTATGTATCAAAACTCCTATCTATATTTGTGTGGAAAATAGATCCACTTTATAGCCAAAGGAAGCCTTTGGGCAAGAAGACATGCAAGTGCATGCAGGGCAAGAGGTGCCATTTGGCCAACAGGGTGGCATGCATTGGAGGGGAAATAAAATCTCCCTATTTGGCCTCCCTCATGCAATATGTCATAAGGATGTTGTGCCCTATGACTTGCATGCTCGAATAGGTATGGTAAATGGTAGTTTATTGGCACCATTTGTCCATATTTGACTTTTTGGGAGTTAAATATTATGGCCATCCCACCCCAGGATGGCTAGTTTGTCATCGTCCCTAGGTGGGACGGTGGTGATCTTCCCTCATCCCAGGGTGGGATGATCATATCTATGTGGTTCAAAACCTCCTAAAAGTGGGGTAGAGCCTTCCAAGAGTGGTTAGGACCACTGTAAAACCTCTAAGGGTTGCCCAAGGGGGCCATATGGTGTCAATTGGACCTTGTCTTGGTCACCTAATCGGATTGACTAGATTTTAGTGTCTACACCTGTTTTTTATAGTTATTTTTTGAATTTTGAATATAGCACGTCTCTATACTTAGAATAGATAAGGGAAGGTATCACAAAAGTGCTTCCAGTTGAATACATTCATTCCAACTTCATACTAAAGTTATGATCCTTCATAAGAGAAAAACCAAACAAAATCAACTAGTTAAAGAGGTATAGTGTGTGGTATTCTACTCATCCTCAACCATGCATGCAACAAATATTAATGAATTTATGAGTATAAACTCTCAAATATATCTAGATACCTATTTATTTGCATCTAGAAAAATACATCTAATGTGTATCTTTGTAATATCCATCCATATTTATACAAATCAACATGTAGCTATATCATTCATCATGAATGCACACTCCTATATATGTAAAAATTAGAGTATTATCCCTTAGTTCATTTTGCATAAGTCATCATATTGGAGCTTCTCTATTTCAAGCTAGGGTTTCCACATCCATAATTGCTTATAGAAAAATACTCTCTATCCAGCAAAAAACACCTTCTTAAATATGAAATGTTATCATGCTATTGTTATACAATTTATTCTAAAGTGAAATTTAAGACAATTACCATGCCTCCTTAAACATCAACAAAATTCTAAGGATACTAGAGTCATACTCATTAATATATCATAGATACATTAAGTCTTGCTACAAATAATGCTAAGCAACATACTCATTTCATGAACTTTTATCCAACTTATATAGTAATATTATCCACTCATGGTCTCAAACTTCTATCTTGAGACATTCATGCTATTGCAACAAAAAAATAATAACATGATAAATTTTCCATAGGGGCCCAAATAGTCATCCTACCATGGATTTACTATTGTAGAATACTTCATGCTAGTCTTTAGGTATAATTACCTATTAATAGTAGTCCTATTTACTATCCCCAAAGACCTTAAACATTTTATAATAAAGGAAAAATAAGAAAAATCTCGTACTTTGCTATGATGGCCAATAACCCAAATACCATCAATCCTAGTATATATGATTTGCATGGGTTGAGCAGACTAGTGTTTATACCTTGTAAGTTTAAAAGGAATAAAACTCATATCCTCTTGAAAGCTATCAATGGGGTATAAAATGGCACCCAAAACAAGGTTCTAAAACTTCATGTAAGTATCCATTTGAGTGAGGATAACATGATACAACACTATCACATTTAATAAATTACCCACAATAATTTTTTAATAAAAACATCCAACTAGGGTTCAAAATACTAAATTATAGTCATTCTTCATGATTTTCAAGAAAAAAATTAGTTTTCCAATGTTTCATTCATTAGAATATTTTGCATATCCAAAGTCAAGCGAAAAGACTTCATGATACTTTATTTCAAGATAAAATTAGAGGCATTCTGATTTGAACAAAGAAAACCTAATTCAAAAGGATCAATGACATTTCACTATGATTTTATGAGAGCATCAAAATGAAACAACCATTTTTCTCTCAAAGCTAATGAATAATAAATTTTAAAATATTGGAGCCAATACCAACCAATTAGAACTCCAAAAATACAATACTGGAGCTAAAATTGGATCAAGAATGACCTTATATTATAAATTTATATATTTGAGGATGATGAAGTTCATATTTAAGATTAAAATATTTTCTTCACATAATATCTAATTTCTAACTAAAAAGCAGGACATTTTTATTGAACCACTAAAAGAAAGATATTAAAAGCAAGTTACAGTGATGGATAAGGAAGTTACGGCGATGGCAATGGCAACAGAGAAGGGATTTGTAGAGGTGGTGGGGATGGAGTGCTTAGATAAGGGAATGAGGCAGTGGGTTCCATGGCGGAATACACCTACCTTCTGCAAAATTAATTATTATCATGATTATTGATTATTTTTATGTCCTCGATATTTTATTAAGCTTGGAGGGGAAGTTTGGTTGTTCAATATCGTGTATTTAGTGGATATTTATCATTGTTATTGCCCTGCATTTGTTAAAAAAGTTACTATGAAAATTTATACTTATTTTTTTGCACGATTAAATTTGGATATGCATTAATCCACTCCAAATTATGACTACATTATTTCTATTGCTTCATATATGCTCATTTACATAGAAGTTTTGAACAAAGTGATTGTGAAACTTTATATTTTTGTTCCACACTCCTCAACTTTTGCAATGTTAAGTCTCAAGAAATTGACTCTCAACCTTTATACTTTTGTTTTGCATGATTAAATTTGGATATGCATTAATCCGCTACAACTTATGACCACAATATTTCTATTGCTTTATCTATGTTATTTTATGTTGGTTTGCACCTCTCAAAATTTTCAATGTTTAAAGCACACTAAACATAAAATTTCTCATATAATTAAGTGATAACATAAATTTATTTGAACATCTTTTCCATATTCTTATTATAATATGTTTTGATGCATTAAATATGAGCAAATCCATAAATATTTATTATTTTTTTAACAAATATTCTACTTAATGCAATGCAATATTCTAGTAGTCCATACCTTAATGCATTCAACAAATATTCAACTCTAATTACATGCACGTGGAGTGCACCCTTATCATCCACAAATTCAAGATCACATTTGCTTCACTAGATTAGAAAGAACTATATGTATTGAGCACATATACTGAAAGGCTGCCTCAAGAATCACCTTTGTAAGATGTCAAGAACATGTGTGTCAATAAAGTTTATATCAATATTATATTATTCATGTTTTTATTTGATTTGTTTGCATAAATTTACATATATCTAAGTAGATGAATACAAAATTGAACTTAAAAGATAGTTCACATACCATACAAATTTGGATCTTCAAGTTATCATTCCTTCAACAAAATTGGCATAATTCTCATCATTCTTTCATCACTTGTCTTTTAGCTAGCCAATGCACATTATGGATTTGAAGAACTTCTAATCAATATTATATCAAATACTTCCATTAATCCTTTCAACTGCGAATGCCTCTCTTGATTTTCCAAGCCACAAATAAGTTCTATTGGTAAGTTTTTCAATAAAGATAATTTTTAGAAAATGATTTGTAGTTTCTATAGCTATCAAAGCTTCTCCATGTACCATGAAGAACATAATATTATACTGAGAGGTGGGGGTGAACAGTATAAGATAAAACTTTTTACTTTTCAATATATATGATAACATCAACAATATCAAAGCAGTAAATATTGCACACATCATCACACACATGAGAGACATGATTTAACGTGGTTCACCCAATGTGGGCTACTCCATGGAGAAAATATTCCTTATAAATTTTCTCAATGAATTATTTTGGAAATCAATTCCCTATTACAATGTTTATGAACCTCTGTCCAAAGGAGATACCAATCCCCTTACTCTGGTTTGTGGAACTCTATCCACAGGATAACTCTATCTCTTCTACTTTGGTTTATGGATCTCTATCCATAGGAGAACTCTTTCCCCTTTATTCTGGCTGGTGATCTTCTAGAAGACTTTTACCCCCACTACTTTGGCTTATGGATCTCTCTCCATAGAAGACCTCTATCCTCACTACCCTAGCTAATGGATCTCTATCCACTGGAGACTATTATCCTCTGCTTTGTCACCTCCAAAGCTTGGTCTTAACTCAGTCTTAAATCTGCACCAAACTCAATCTCAAAACCTACTCAAAATCTATCTCAAACTATCTCAAAATCTATCTCAAAACCTATCTCATAATATATCTCAAAACCTATCTCAAAACCTGTCTCAAAACCTACCCTCAAGTCTTCTCAAGACTTGCTCATTCACAAACACACTCAAGTTAATAATCAATAGTTTCAAATAATCATTCAACCAATGAAGCACAACTTTCTCACAAACCCTAACCAAGTATTTCACACTTCTTCCAACAAAGAGCACAATGTAGCTCTCAAAACCTAACTCAAATAATTCATAATCTCTATCTCAAATGTTCACAAAAAATTTAACAATGAAGCACATAAAACTCACTCAAATATTTCCAACAATGCTCATCAAATAATACTTTTCACTCCACATTATTTTTTACAACATTCAATCCCACAAACACTTCAAACAAAGGATGATGTGCGCATAAATTTTTGCTTTAATGGAGATGTCTTCTAAACCTGTCTCACAACCAATTCCTTTTGTGCCACTTCAAGGTTAGATAAAAATAGTCTATCTCAAAACCTCAACATGAATATTCCTTCAACAAGATGCTCAAAGAATCCTAAAAATATATTCTAGAACTCTTCTTTTGTTTTCATGTACAATGCATTAAAGCTCACAAAACTCTCTCAATAATTTCCCTTTTTGTAAAACAAGAATTACAATAAAATAAAAATCCTTTTACACCTTTTATCTCCACTCTTTCAAAATAATTTTTGCTCCCATTTATTTTCCAAGAACAAAGAATTACAATGATAAATAAACCAATTACAAACTTATCACTCCAATCTTAGCAAATAAAATAAATGACATTTAACCCTTTAATTATAATGCCAAAAATATTTCCCCTTATATCTCCTATGTTTCAAACTATAGGTCAAATATCATCCACCAAATATCACTCGTCAAATATCACTATAGCCAACAATTCAACAATATAGCACAAACCTTACAAATTAATCATGGTGCATACCTTATACAAAAAAATTATCTTGCTTTGTTGTAGATGGGAATCGATCCTTTGACCTCAGACCTCCAAGCGTAGTGCTTGACCGCTTGATATAGCCAAGTGGTTGAGACTAAAACTTTGGACTCAACACTTTATCCCTGCTACCTCTATCAAAAATAAATCAAAACTCTTCAACTGGTGCTAAGGGGAATCAAACCCCAAACCTCCCTTTTATTAGTAACTTAAGTAGGACCCTCTTGCCACTTGGGCTACCCACCCTCGCTGATCCAAAATGATTACCGTCTTATCCTTAACCTCTATCGCTTGCTCGACGAATGGTTTTACTCCACGTTTCACAAACCCTCACGATCAATTTTCTCACATGCACATTAGCTTTGGATGATTCGAAAAACAATAATTTCTTCCTCCTTTTATATGCCTCCAAGGTAATTACATGACGTCGGTGGAAAACCTAAGTGCCTCCAAATTAAATTTGATTTTTGGCACCTTTACCAATTTCAAATTTAATTATTTATTTAATATAATATTTAACTTTAGGTTAAATAAAATATTATATAATTTATTTTAAAATAATACTTTTTACATGGGGTCTTCATTAAATCTAATTTTTCTCTTTTTAATAAGCCCTTTTGGCTTACTTATTATAATATTAAAATATTATAATATCTTCTCTTTTCTCTTCAAAACCATGGGTGTAAAATTTGTCTTCAACTTTTTAACCAACCTTTTTGGCTTATAATATAAAATATTATAACCAATTCTTTTACCACTCTGCTTGTACCAAAATGGACTTTGCCTTGCACCAAACACTTGACATCAATGATAACCTTATTACTCAAAATTTCCAACATACCACAAAATAAATTGCTATCAAACATGGTTTGTCATGTGATAGTTTAGTTTTCATCCCCTCTTAAACACCTCTCATACATGTTGCTCCATTTGAACCAAAACCAATTATCTTGGACTTTGGTAGGTCATCTCTCTTAACAAAATTGATATTTCATCATATATTAGATTATGTTGTCATATTTTATCTTAAGAAGAAGCAAAAAATTCGTTGTAGCTTGTATTTTTCCCTCATATAAAATGCATATGGTATAAACAATGGGACGTTGGTCTATATCATCATTTCTTCAACAATATTGGGATAACTCTCACCATTTTTTCCATCATTTTTTTTTAGCTAGCCAACACACATGATGGATTTAAAGAACTTCTAATCAATCTTATATCAAATACTTACATTAATCCTCTCAAGTCTGGGTATCTCTATTGATTTTCCAAGCCAAACCATGGATAAGTTTTATTGGTAAGTTTTTCAACAAAGATAAATTTTAGAAAATGATTTGTAGTTTTTGTAGCTATTAGATCTTATTCATATACCACACAATGAACTATTATCAAATGTGGTATGTCACATGATAGTTTAGCTATCACCCCCTCTCAGAAACCTCTCATATATATTGCTCCATTTGAACCAAAACCAATTAACTTGGACTTTGTTAGGTCCATATCTCTTAAAACATTTGATATTTTATCATATATTAGATTGTGTTATCTTTTATCTTAAGAAGATGCACAAACTTTATTTTAGCTTATATTTTTCTCTTATCTAAAATGTAGAAGGCATAAACAATGGGATTTTGATCTGTACAATTATGAGTGCTCTCATAAACCATTATAGAAAAAAATAAGTTATCATAAATTTCTTCCTTGAGTTTGCTCCAATAAATAAATTTTATTGTTTTCAATAAAAATTTTCTAGAAGTAATGTTTGTATAAGAATATTATTCATCTATCAAAGGTAATTAGGAGTATATCTATATCTTATGTAGATCACACACTATTGTAGCATTCTATTGCCAAATTAGATTAGGATATTAATTTTGAATCTTTAAAGGAGAAGCAACAGAGCTTTGGAAGAGAACACTTTGGGACCCATGGTGGTGTTCATGTCAAGTTCAAGAAAATGTGACAAGGGAAAAGGGGAAAGGGATTGCGAAGGATCTCTTTGTGATGCTCTTTCACTTTCCTTTACATCACTTCAAGACTAAAGGAAGCTTGTGAGCTTAAAGTCTAGTTTTGTTGGATTAGTTAAAAACACCTATGTTTCTCCTAAGATATTTCTTTATCTAAGATTAAAATTAATCTAGACATAATGCATATATAAATGCAACAATCATGGCTTACAATTAAAATGATTTTTTCTTTCAATGAAGAAGGAAATAATAATTTTTTTTTTAGAGGCAAGGACACCACAAGATGCAAAAAATAAAGCCTAAGATGCAGTTATATGCAATTTTGATTAAATACCAAAACCAAATTATTATTTGTGTGCTTTAGTGATGGGAATTTGTGTACTTCAATGATGGGAATCAAGCATCAAAATTATTCTTGATGCACTACCTTTTACTCCATGGTGTCATGAGATGTGGTTTACCTCTGTCGATGACAAGATAGAGAGAAAAATTGAGCACTGCTTACACATCACAAAATGTAAATGTTTTCCAATAATTTATGCTAACATCACCTCCATCATCATCTCAAACATCCCAAACCACATCCTATCCCCCTATCGCGTTGAGTCTTGTATCTCTATTACAAACTTCCTCCAAAGTCATTACCTCACCCCTTGTACCTTCACCCCTTTGCCCCCATTGTTATCGTAATTCCCTTCTCTATTGTAATATTTGTTGTTGTAACTCCTTTATTCATTGCCATCATTATTATCGTAACTCCTTTATCTACCTCTGTTTTCACTACCTAGGAGAGTCACTAGTAGAGTCAGAGGAAGTGCTACCACAACTTATCTGCATGTAGAGGGTTTTAGTTGGTCATCACCACCATGACAAGCAAGTCAATTTCCCCAACCATAAAATCCCACCTTTGCTTTAATATTTGCTATCACCTCCATGTTAAAAATTTACTCCAAACTTGTGGGTGTCACATCAACGTGTCTTACTGACCAAGTATTGAGCACCTAATCAATCAAAGGAGCACCTAAATTCAAACCAGCATATTACCCATTTTATGTTGAAGAGAATATTAAAAAAAATCTTGCACCCATAATCAAAATCCTTTTAAATTTAATGGATTAAACTTGGATAAAATTTGAGTTATATTTTTTTTATCGGTGAAAGATATTAATATTTATATTTCATATGTTTTTTATCAAGATCCCAAAACCTGCTTACATCATTGCCACAAATACCAGAAAACCAAAGAAAATCAGAACAAAGTGATATCCTTCAAAAAGTTCAAACAAAAAGGCTGTCCTCAGCAGATAACAATAAAAAGTCTTTGTAGAAAAGATACTAAGAAAGCCTTGAAAAACTATAAAGGACAAAAAAAACAAAAAATAAGATTAGTAGCCTTCCAGACAGGACTGAGAAGAGTTAACCTTCCATGTCAAGGTTGGCAACATCTTGGAGTCCAACATTTAAGGTATCCATGTCATCAACAATGTATCTAGTAGGGACGTCCTTAGGATTGACGGTATCCTTCTTTAGATTTTTCGTAGGAGCACCTCCCATGCCTTCAGAAAATGTCTTCCTAAAAAAACATAAATTGAGGGCATTACGCAGGTCAACTAACTAGGTAATACAATTTTTCACATATTTGATAATAAACATCTGCATGCAAAGAGCAGGGTTGTCCTTGTCCTCCTCTTCTGACTCAATAACTAGTGATCCTTTCTACATAGCTTTATTTTTTAGTCACACAGAGGAGCAAAGTGATTTTTGTTTAGGCTCACTTTCAGGTTCAGGTGAGGTGCTTCTCATTATATTTCTTAATTGGTGGACATCTTCAATAATTTTTTACTTTTTTGCGGATAACCTTGGAGTGCAAGAGTATTGAGGCATGGTTTGAGAGGATCTGGGTTTCATGGGACTCTGTTTGGGTTTGGGAGGAGGGGTCACAACAATGCCCTCAGGGCAATGAATTAACCAATGTTTAAATAGGATATTAAAGGCCACGATGAGTGGGTAATTTTGACCTATTTTTCTCCCTACAATACTCAATGGTATAACTAACAGAATTAAACAAAAACTGAGGTATATTGACTGCACTTACATCACAAAAGTGGTTATAAAAGGAGAAATGAAAACTACAGAGGGGCTTATCTGGATCATCAATAGTTATATACTCCATAATAGACTTTGAGTTTTACTACCAGTTGATAAATACTATAATTTTAAGTCACATATAATCACTACATCGAAAAGGGCTTTAATGGCAACTAAAATAAGGTGATTTTTTATGATAATAAACAACCACCTTAATATATCCTAAGAAGGCAGTTTAAAACCACCCTCTTAGGATAACTACCCTCTTTGGGTCACCCTAAAAGAATGTATTTAAACCACCCTCTTAGAACTAAGAGGTCGGTTTAAAACCACTCTCTTAGAGATAAGATGGCAGTTTAGGCAACCCTATAACTGCCCTCTTAGGGTCTCAATATGAAAAAAATATAGACCATGGAAAAATCCAAAATATGAGTATTTCAACACTTATTTAGAACAACGTGCAGATGGATGGACCATGTAGGGATTGACAGTGAACCATCAACACTTATTTAAAGCAACGCACAACACAATAGATGAAGGGACTGTGGGAAAATTAGAGCTTTACTTTTTTTTATTTCAAAGCTTGATCTAGGGTTTTAAATTAAAATAAGAAAAATGAGAGCTCTGCTTTTCCCACAATCCCTTTATCTATTGTGTTGCACCCTACACCAAATAAGTGTCGATGTTTCACTATCAATATCTAGCTCAAGATTTGAAATAAATAGGAGAGCAAAATTACGAGGGTTGACTTCTGGGAAGCCCTGGAAACTCGATTGATGCTGCTACACCCATTGATAAAACTTTTCCCTTTTAATTTAAAGCCCTAGCTAGAGCTTTGAAATAAGAAAAAGAAGAGCTCTACTTTTTCCATGGTCCTTCCATTTGTTGTGTTGTCCTCTACTCTAAATAAGTGCTCATTATTCACTGTCAAGCCCTATCTTAGGAGAGCTCTGCTATTCCCATGGTCCATCCATTTATGCACTGCTCTAAATAAGTGTTAAAATGCTCATATCTAGGTTTTTTCTACGATATTTATACTTTTTTATCGTACTAAGATCCTAATAGGGCAGTTATAAACTGCCCTCTTAGGGTTGCCTAAACCACCCTCTTAGGGTGACCCTAAGAGGGTGATTATCCTTAGAGGGTAGTTTTAAACCGCCCTCTTAGGATCTATTAAAGCAATTTTTTACTACCATAAAAACCGCATTATTTTAGCCATCATTAAAGCCTCTTTTTTGTGTAGTGATTATATGTGACAAACATAGCTATATTGTTTTGTTGTATGACTTATCCTCATGTCTTTCCTACTATATATCCTATAGGTTACTTATATTGACTATCAAAATACAATAATATCGTTGTATTTCTATTGTATTTGAAAAAGTAAAATTTGTACTTCAATAAACGAAAATGATATAGGTTGTGTTCTATCATTTTTATTAGTTAATAGAAGAAAAAAATTATATAGAATCTTTCTATTACATCATCTTGATAATTACATGTTTTTAAAAAATATTTATTTAAAGAATTTATTAACTTTATTAGCTCTTTATTTAATTATATATAGTAAGTACCAGAATGTGATCTCTTTTCTGATACATAGGTTCAAAACATTCTAATTTTTCTTTAGTGAACTTTACTAATGCATTTTTATTTTCTGAATCTTCTAATTCTATGACAACTATTGGAATTGTAGTATTTGTCAACTGGTAATAAAACTCAAACCCTAAAATCATTTAAACTTATCCTTGTGCTAGTGTTGATCCTTTTGTGCTGATTAGCAAATTCCACATAGTAGCCCACCTATCATTTATGTTTCCATCAAATATAAGCATTGTAAAATTTGGGAAAATTATTCCAAATTGAGGAACTTTGTCTAACCTTATCAGACCTTGTGTAACTATAACATCTTTTAGTGTGGTATGTCTGACATCTAGAAGTGATAATAATGTAGTGAAAGTAGGAATTATATTTTTCTTGATTCCACCAAAATGAATATAGTGGATCTTGAACTTTTTTCTAAGTTCAATATATTTTCTATTTTTGATTCACCAAATATAGGTAAATTGTCTACACCATTAATTATGGTGACCTTTATGATTGTTTTTGACGTGTTGTATATATGTTTGATTTTTGAAACATAAATATTTAATGGCATTATGTTCTTCTTTCTTAATCATATTTTTCATAGCAATGTTATCATAGATCTCTTCAGACCTACTAGTTTTTTCTCCAAATATTGACACATATGACCCTAAAGGTGTGTCATCTATATCTATATCCATATGTGCATGTTGGAATATGTATGTGCTATTTTATAAAGAAGTAGTCTTCATTTGTGGTGCTCTAAAACTTTTTGTAGTTTAAAACATTGATGTAACAACATTGTTGGAATATGTATGTGCTGTTTTATAAAGAAGCAGTCTTCATTTGTGGTGCTCTGAAACTTTTTGTAGTTTAAAACATTGATGTAACAACAACTAATTTAATGGAGATAGATTTAGCCATGGATCTTTCTTTTATTTTGAAACTAGTTCTTTTATTTCAACCGACTCTTCTAGATTTTGTTTAGCTAAAGGTTCTTCCCTTTGTTTTGTAGCAACTTCTATTTTTTGTCTTAGAATTTGTTGTTCAAATTCTCTCCTTTTTTCTTGCTACCTCCTCTAGGTATAGTTCCATTTCGATTTTATCTGGTATTTGAGTGTGTGAATCTTGTTTCATATTAAACTCAAATTCAACATATTTCTCATTCTATTATTCTAACTGAATTGAGTTAACCTGATAGTATTAAATTCTTTTCATGGTATTGTTAGTCAAAATACAACTAACCCCAAAAATGGCTGAAGCACTTTTTGAGCATTTTTTTTTAATTTGTGGAAAACATCCCAAAAGGGATGCCACTTTCGAGTAAGACCCAAGGTTTTTGAGCACTTTTTGAAGAAGACCGAAGCAACCTACTTTTGAAGGAGCAATAAGAAAGCAAAATACGCTAAGGAAAGAAGGTGTCACGAAATCACGACATGTCGGGTTTTCGCAGTGAAAAATGCAAGGAGGACAAATGGAGGAAAAAGTCACGATTTCGCGATGTTGCACATTTTTGCCAAGTCTACCAATGAAGGAGCCCAAGTCACGAAGAATGTCGTCATTTCGCAGCATGTCACATTTTCTCGGTTGAAAGTGACAAGGTGAACCAAAGAAGCATAAATGTCACAATTTCATGATATGTCTCAGTTTTGTGGTCCAATATGAAGAATAGAACTGAAGAGATGAAGGTATTATGATTTCATGACATGTCACCTTTTCGCAACCTAAAAGAGGAGACAAAGCAAAATGGACAAAAATGTCACGATTTCATGACATGTTATGTTTTCGCTGGGGGAAAGAGAAAGAAGCTTCACAAAGGCAGAATGTCACAATCATGACATGTTAGCTGTAATGGCATAAAAGGTATTTTTGGCAACTAGGACATGCACTGACATCAAATTTTTGATTCCTAGGAAATGCCAGATGATTGTAATGTGGCAGGCTCACCAGATAATTGTAATATGACAAGCTCATCTAAAATCTAATTTGCAGAGGATCTTTTGTAGATTTTTAGAAACTACAGATAAATTTCTTGTAATTGATTAGGTGATCAAAATGTACACAGTAGAAAGATGCCCTTTTTAGGATATATATATGGGTGAGTGACCCACAAAAAAACTATCGGCTCTTGGACGTTTACAGACCGTATGTACATTTTGTTGGAATACAAGCAATAAAGATACTCCTCCTTCTAGCTTCTAATTTTCTATGTGCAAGTGTATGTATCTGGTTTTTTGACTTCTATTCATTTTAAGTTTATATTGTATCTGTTCTGAAATCTGAACTGTGCATATATGAATCTTGTTCCTGGAGTTAAATATTAAGGAATTTTTACATGTGTTAGATGAATTTCTAAATCATACTTAGGAATTCATGATTTCTACGTGAGGGTATAAAGGAAGCTTGTAGATAGTGATATGTGCATTTATTTCTAGTTGTTTAATCTATACCATGAGAAAATTTCTAGCTTCAGCTATATTTCCATTTTTTCTTGTTTCCCTTTTCTCTAAAAACCCAAAGGAACCAGCCTTCTCTGGAGATTAAATGGATAGTCCCAAGTTAGATCTATCTATTCAATGTTGGCAAAGTCTAAGGTACAACACTATTAACCGAAGGTAGATTTTGTTCCAACAATTTTTGGCACGCCCGATGGGACCTAAAAATCCCATAGTATTTTATAAAGTTTTAGTGTTTTTCTTCAAAGCCTTTTGTGAAAATTCTCAAGCAAAAAACACTTGGCAACTCCGTTCAAGAGGGTTTAGACCGAAAGAAAAACCTTGTCTAAAAACATATGGTTATAAAGTCATATGATAACCAGATCCCGAACTAGAAAGTCTGAAGACCCCATCGAGTTCTTCGAGTTACACCTCGAAATCTTGAAAGCACATCTCGTGCTAGCTGCAGGATCTAATCCACCCGGTACTAGTGACAATTCTCTAGTACCTACTATAGGGACATCTGCAAACAACCCTATAGTAACTGTAAATACACTAGCAATCATGGCTGCTCCTCCCGTCCCAGCCTATCTTGTATGGAACCAAACTGGTCCTTTGAACTTAGGAGCTCAGAATCAAATTCCCCAGGCTGCACTAAAGGCGTTGCCAAATTTTTATGGGATAGACAAGACAGTGGAGGAACATTGTCTGGATGTTTCATCATTAGCAGCCGTTTACAATATTACCCAAGAATATGTAATGGTTAGATTGCTGGTCATATATTTGAAAGGGAAGATTCTCTATTGGTATAGAGTGCTTCCTACTGGATCCATTACTTTTTGGGCAACACTTACAAGCCGTTTGGTCGATGAATTCAATATACATGCAGATCCATTCACATTACTGAATCAATTCACTATCATCGAAAGGCATCCACAAGAGAAAATCCAGAATTTCAATATCAGATTCACACGAATTCGAGACAAAGTGCCCCAGGGTCTAAAGCCCACTGAAGACCAAGCGATATGCTACTATCTAAGGGATTTTGATTTAGATCTTAGCATAATTATAAGGCAATATCATGTAAAAACTTTCCCTACTATCTATCTAGAAGTAGCCAAAGGAGAAGTCGATCTCATCGCCACTAAGAAATATCCCTCAAAGACCCTATTGCCAATTGCACCAGAGCTTTCCCAAGCCTCAGGTCCTAATCTCCCTACACTCCCATCAACGCAAGCTATCCCCGCTATAGCCACACCTCCTATACCTATTGCACTACCCGTTCCACCCCTCGCATCAGCTTCCCCAGATAACTAGTTGACAACCATAGTTGATACAATAAAGATGTTGTCAAATGAAATGTCATCCATGAAGAAGAGAGAAACTGATCAAAATTTCCAGCCAGAGAGATTTCCATAGATACAAAGAGATGGGGCTTCAACAAGCGATAGAGGACAAGAAAGAAAAAATGTTGTGTATGCTAATGAAGTAGGAGATAATGGAGAACCCACCAATGCTGATTATTGGTGTTCTACGTGCAATGATCCTCATGGAGAGGATTCGTGCATGATTCATCAACACCATGTACAAAGCATGATAAATAAAAGAGCTAAAGAAACTGAGAAATTTTAGGTGAACATAATCAGAGAAGTTCACCAGAACTTGGCAATGCCTTCAGTCGAGCAAGTTGTAGTCCTAACAAGATCGGGAAAAAATCGTTACAAGTCGATCCGAAGGAACTCCAGCCATTAAATTTTCCTCCTGTCCCCAGGGCTACTCCTCAGAAGGATCAGTCAAATAAAAAGGATGCTCTAACCCTCCTCATACTTTTGTTCCAACACCAAGGAAAGAATTTCCTCCTAGAAAGGGAGACGAAACTCAAGATCAAGCAAAGGAGAAACTAAGATTTACTTCATTAACCAAAAGATAAAGGACAAAAGCCACTCAGGGCTACAGAGACAGATATGATGCATCAACTAGTGAAAGGGAGAAAAGTGTTGAGGCAACCTCATCTACAACTCCTTCGTTCAACATTGTAGAGGAGATGAAGAAGACTCCCTCGAAAATGAGCATGTATGATGCACTGCAAATTCCAGGTCAGATTGACGTCCTCTAGGAATCACTAAAGTTGACTAAAGGTAAGAGCAAAAATACCTTCTTCTCAAATGTTATACAAGTAAATGTTATGTCAACTACTGGGAAAAATAAGCCACCTTCATTCTATTTATCCTTGCAAATGGAGGGGTGGATAGTCCACAACTACATGATTGACTCAGGGGCAACAACTACGATGATGCACAAAGTAGTGTACGATATAATGGGAATGGAATATACCAGGATCCATCCTGTTGTGTTGCAATTATATGGCACCCTAATGAAATCTTTCGGGGTGATCAAAGACATCCCCATTCAGCTCCACAGGATGCCCCAAGTAGTTGTCATTCAAGAAGTAGTTGTTATGGATTTAGAACCATACTTTGGTATGTGTTTTTTCGGATAATTCACAGCAAAAGTGGGAGGTTATTTATCTCTAGATTATTCACATTTGTAGGTATCATTCAAAGGTAGAAGAGTCAATATCTTCAATGAAAAACCATCTACCTTTCACGTAGAAATATTGGAAGAGACAAGCATTGTCAACATACTGTCCGAGGATTTAGAGGACATAGATTTAATGGAAGAGACCTTGGTATAACTCCAATCCAAGGATTAGTTTTCATTAAAATATTTTAATGCCATGGTAGAAACGGAAATAGGGAGCTATTCCATTGAGAAGCCAAAAACACTACCTATTTTTGTCCTTGAAAAATATGATTCTGCTAGCCATCTATGGAAACTGTATTTTGATGGTTCAAGATGAAAGAACAAAGCAGGTGCTAGGATTATTTTGATTTCTCCTACTAGAAAAAAAAATGTCTTTTCATATAGGTTGACATGGAGTTGCACCAACAATGTAGTTGAGTACAAAGCATTGTGATTAGGACTTAGAAAAGCTAAAAAGCTAGGTGTAAAACAGTTGCTGATTTTTAGAGATTCAGAACTTATAGTGAAGTAGGTTACTGGTAAATGTATTTGTAAGCAACATTACCTAAGGGCTTACAAGAATAAAGTGTTAGATCTCTTGGAAGTTTTTTAAGCTCTGAACATGCAATCTATTTCAAGGGAAAACAACACTCATGCAGACTTTTTGGCATCAGTTGGATCTAATTTTTGCCCAGTCAGTAACATTATCCATAAGTCTAAAACAATGAGACTAATTTACAGACCTTTTGTGCCTGATAAAGACATTTTTTTGCAGGTATTCAAGAATTATGAACAAGAAGAGGACGAAGAGAGCCTGATTTAGTTAATAAACAACCATATTCCCAAGGGACTAATCACCCTTGAGAGTCTTTTCAACAATAATGACAAAACTACAGGTTGAAAGATTAAGGTGGATAAAGTACAAGGAGGTAGAATTAAAACTGGGTAAAATGATCAAAGTAGGTACTGATTGTACAATAACAAAAATAGAACAAATAAAGCAGTTATGTAGAGAATATCTAGATATAATAGCCTAGAATTATAGTGATTTAAGAGTGTACAAAGGAAGTTATTCAGCATACCATCGAACTAGAGGAAGGAGCTAAACCTTTTCGACAGAGGCAAAGGCCAGTGAATCCAAAGATTGAAGTTTTGATGAAATAGGAGTTGTTAAAACTCCTACAGGCCAAGATAATATACCCAATCAAGCAGTCTACCTGGGTGGCCAATTTAGTCCCAGTCCAAAAAATAATGGTGAGATCAGACTATGCGTCGATTTCAAAAATTTGAACACGGCCTCTTTAAAGGATCACTACCATTTATCCCAAATCAACCTAATCCTTCACATAGTAGCAGGAGCATAAAGGTTTTCCCTGTTAGACGGATTTTATGGCTACAATCAAGTTTGGGTAAGAAATGAGGATTAATATAAGACTGCGTTCACCACTAAGTGGAGAACATTTGCATACCAAAGGATGCCCTTTGGATTATCTAACGTAGGAGCAACTTTTCAAAGAGCTAAGGATGTAGCTTTTGGAGAGCTTGCAAATAAGATCATTGTTGTCTATTTAGATTACATTACTGTCTTTTCTCATGACAAAAGAGACCATGCCAACCATCTGTGACAGATATTTGAAAAGTACGAAGAATTTGGGATATCTCTAAATCCTAAGAAATCTATATTTGTTGTAGAAGAAGGAATACTCCTTGGGCATGTTATTACCAAAACTGGGTTGTCCATTGATCCTGATAGAGTGAAAGCACTTCTAGAGTTGTCACTTCCAATTAATAAGAAAGGATTGCAGTCTTTCTTTGGACAAATAAATTTTGTTAGAAAATTCATTGTCGATTTTTCCCAAACAGTTAAGCCAATGACTGAACTGCTGAAAAAGGATGCTCCTTTCAAATGGACAGAGCCAAGAAAAGAAGCTTTCAAAAAAAATTTGGAAGCCATAGCTCAAGACCCTATACTAGTCAACCCTGACTATTCTAGAAGTTTCATTCTATACGCTGTCGGAGAGCAAGATAGCTATGCTACAGTTCTCACTCACAAGGGAGCAGATGATGAAGAAAGACCAATAGCCTTTCTGAGTTCTACCATGCACAAGCATGAGGAGAGGTACAGTTTTATAGAGAAACATGTGTATGCAATTATGAAATCATTGAATAAACTGAAGCACTTTTTATCCCAAAGTCGAACCATTATTTATGTGATTCATCCTAACATAAGAAATTTTATAATACAAGGTAAACTGGGTGAAAAAAGAGCTGGGTGGGTGACCCGCATACAAGAGTATGATGTAGAAATACATCCGACTAAAATAGTCAGAGGTAGATATTTATGCCAGGAATTGGCTAGACAAGCAGCAAGTGGATATGGGGAAAGCCAGCCCATGATGGCAAATACTGAGCAGCATCAAGCCACAGAGAGTACAAATTGGATCGACAACTTTATGAAGTATTTTTAGATTGGGTTGTGCCCTGAAAATATTAATTCTTCCCAAAGAAGAATATTTAGAACCCAAGCTTTAATATATATCCTTCGAACAGAAGAGTTATATAGAATAAATATCGATGGTGTATTGTTCAATTGCATTTTCGATAATGAAAAACAAAGAGTATTAGATGAATTTCATGGAGACCTCTCAGGTGGACATTATGCAGGCCAAACAATAGATTTGAAGATCCTTAGAGCTGGATGTTATTGGCCTTCCATATTCCTAGATGCATACAAAGTAACCCAAAAATGTGAACAGTGTCAGAGGTATGTAGGAAGAAATATGAATGCACCTATGCCTTTGAGAGCTATAAAAGTCGAGGAGCCTTTCCAACAGTGGGGATTGGATTTTGTGGGGATAATAGAGCTAAATTCATTAGCATACCACAAATACATTCTCACTACCACGAAATACTTCACTAAGTGGGTAGAAGTAGTTCCCACAAAGAAAATTGATTCAAAAGTAGTGATAGAATTTGTAGTCTTAATACAAGATTTGGCATACGAGACTCTTTGATTACAGAAAATGGATCTTATTTCACTGGAGAAAATATGATCGAGTTTGCCAGTCGATATAGGATTTACTTGAAGACTTCTTCTAACTATTACCCACAAGGTAATGGACTAGTTGAGTCTACCAATAAGAATATCCTTAGAATCCTGAAAAAGGACACTAGAGGATAACAAAAGGAACTGGCACTCACTACTGAATCAAGCCATGTGGGCCGACAAAATTTCAACCAAGAAATCAATCAATACATCACCATATGCTTTGGTTTATGGAAAAGAAGTTGTTTTGTGGATTCATATGGAGATACCGACATTGAAATTACTGAACCAGATTAATCAAGATGAAGGTCATCCAATGGATGCCCGATTGATTAAACTTCTACAACTAGAAGAATCTAGGGAGCAAGCCTACGACCACCGATGAAAACATATGGTAGAAAAAGCAGGGTGGTTCGACAAGAAAACCACTTTCAGGAAATTTAGGACAGGTGACCTGGTTTTAAAATGGAATGTCAAGAAAGTGAAACCAGGCTACCATGACAAGTTTGATGCTTTCTGGGGAAGACCATTTGAGATTATTTCAGAAAAGCAGTTCAATGCTTTTCAGCTGAAGGATCAAGATGGGTGGATTCTTCCTATCGTGGTGAATGCATTTCACCTGAAATTATACTTCCAGTAAAAAGCAAAGAAAAAATATTATATCTATAATATAATATAAGTATTTTGAAAGTTTGTAAATATTACTATTTTTTGTGGCTTAGTGAGAATTTTTTGTAGCCAATCAGAGCCCGACATTTTTTGAATAAATTTAAGAGGAAAAGTTTACCTTTGTTGTCTTATAATTTCAAATTCAAAGCTGCCACGTGGTCCTCTAAGAGCTGGTGGGCAGGAATAATTAAATGGACTCATCGAAAGATGTTATATACTCTTCCCAAGAAATATTTCTAAGGTCAGCAGCTGAAGCCTTGTTTGAAGTGGCCACGTGCCAAGGGATAAGCGGGTGGAAGAATAATTAATCAGTCAGGTGGCATAATTTTTGGCATGAGGTAGTTTCCTGTTTCCCACACAAAATTTAATGAGTTGGCGAGTTTTTTTAAGAAACTTTCTAAAGAAGGTGGCGACAATGAAAACCAAAGAAAATATGAAGAAATCAAATCTACCAACCATCATTAATGCATTAATGTTGCATGTTCTCCCAATCTACGTGAAAGGAAAATTTGAAATCCTGGAAAGGCATTTTGTCATTTGCAAATCTCTAAGCTCCCACAGAGAGAAAAGAGTGAAGACTATCACTGTAATAATTAGAGACCAGAAGATTTTTGCTATCCCCATACTGCAACGCTATAACTCAGTAAGAAATAAGGAATTGGTAAGTATTCTTAGAAAAAAAATTAGTGCCCATATACCTGAGAATTCTTAATGGCTCCACGAAAAATGAAGAAGCAGGAAGCATCGACTTCGTCACCCCCAACTACTTAGATAGTAAGGAGAAGGGAGAAGAGTGGTGCCAGATTTATTGATAAAGATGCTTGAATTGCAGACACAGTTGTGACGTGGAAAGACCCGACAGAGATTCAAAGCAATATAAAGAATCGGGTAGCAACCAAGATTTCAACGTCCTCTCCTTCCACGTTTGCATATCACTCTTTCCTGTACTGGTATGTATATATCCCCGTTCATCCTTGCCCATAATTAGTAAGGGCAATTGCAAATTTTTACGATGAAAAAGAGAGGAAAAATAGTGATTATTCAGGAAGGGTTTTATTTTATCTGTCAAAGGATGCATTTATATCTGCTTTTACTACGAGCCATGTCCCTTCTTTAGAGCCAAAAACCTTTGATCCTTTACAACAGACTACATATTTCGGTTCATCTGAGAAAATGAGGAATTTCCTAGCTACTCAGCTAAAAGACCTTCTTGAGGAAGTGAATCCACCAGAACCTCCCATAGAAATTACAACTTTTAAGGACCCTAAACTAAACCATGATTACCGGGCTCAAAACTGATGAAAAGGTTCAGAAATGACAAGTAGCAGTGGTAGAATGTTTGTTAAACCCTAAGATGTATGACTATGCTATCATGAATAAAAGTGTAAGGCCAATTTTCTTCGACTGACCTGAGTTCTTAAGTTCAAAAATTCATGAGGGTTTGGCAGCTTTGAAAGTAGGGACCCAATTTTATTTCCACTACACTTCCTATCTGGTTTGGTTATTATTTTATTTCATGTCTCAAGAATTAGAATTTATATCAGTAAATGATAGAGATGAAAAGGGGAGAGTTTTGCCAGTCTATGAATGAACCAATGTGCTACATAAGTCAGAGTCCTACTATGATTTTAACAGGGAATTCTTAGGCCCTGCTTTGAAAATTATGTATGGACAGATTAGAAGGTTGACCCCCAAAGCAAAAAATTCTTGCAGACCAAATATGTTGAGGAGGGAGACTGGTTCATTTTGACCCGAGTATGTATCAGATTATATGGGTTCACAGAGAAACCCTTTTTACTCCCCCCATTATGTCACTGATAAGTTATTTTCTTTAGAGTATGTTACGTAGACGAAAACAATAAATATGAAGTTCGGGACTGGAATTCAAAAAACCAATACCTATAACATGCCCTTCAAATTTGAAGGAATTAATATGATAAAAAAGGGGAAAATGAGCAAATAACATAGTATTTGAGATAATTGGGTCTTATTGAGATTCCACAGAGGTGGAAATATGACCCCTTGAACAGGTTTGCTGAGAGGAAAGCCATTTTGAATAAAACCCAAATAAAAGATTATCATGTTAAAATTAGGGAAGATATTGAAGAAAGAAGAAATAATAGTGAAGATGAACCCCTGGAGTGGAATATAGAGAGGATGGAGCCTCTGCCCCCCTGGCATGACTTCTATGAAGTGGTTGTCCAATATGATCCTCAAAATGTAAAGGCCCATCAATTGACAAATGACAAAATTAATAGAATACTGAAAAATTGACTGGATTGAACTCTGGAAAAAATCTGAGAATGGTGGTTAATGAGAGTGCAGACTAACATAATTTCATCTAGATACCCCACCAAGGATGACAATAAATTTGACCCTAGGTATGATGCCAATCATGAGTCATGGGCCGACAGTTTTCATGTCAGGATCCCTCCTAGTATTGGAGGTAGTCATTTATTCAGCCTAGAAGCACCTCAGCAGCATGAATCTGATAAGGGTAAGAAAGTGATAGTAGCCCAGAAACCTCCTCCTATTCAGACAAAACCTAGGACATAAAGGAAAATATCAATAGAGGAAGTTTTTACTAAAGAACAAGAGGAAACTTATAGTCAGAAGGCTGCCCAAATGATGTTAAAAATGGGCTATGAAGAAAAAGGGTTGGAAAAAGAAGGACAGGGTAGAGTTGAGCACATTCAGGTAGCCAAAATGGAGAAGCACTTAGCACTTGGGGTAGATACTTCGGTTGCAAAAAAATATTCTTCAAGGGTTGTGAAATTTGTACCTCCTCCTGATTCGGTTACAGAGTCTAATGAAGAACCTATAGGCGAAAGGATGAAAAAATTAAAAATGATAGCTGATCAGAGAAAAGACAATAATGTTGTCCAAGACTCTCCTAGTGAACAAAGACCTCAAGATGCAGAGGATAATCCAGGTGGATAGGCTGAAGGAGATGGACAAGACCAAAAAAATGAAGGAAATGATGATGCAGATGCTCAGGAAGCTGAGCATGAATATTCTTAGAGAGATGTCTCACGTGGCCTACCCAGTTCGGCTCAAGAGAGCCAAAATATTGAAACTGAAAAACAACTTCCTGTTAAACAAAAAATTGGAGATGAAGGACAGCAGCAGGGAGGATCCCCCCAAGATGAACAAATAATAAATCTTGATGCAAGCGATGAGGAAGATGGACAGAAAAAATATGTTGAAGCCCCTGATGAGGGCAATATTCAAGATAAAGAAAATGTTACCAGTGAGTAAGAAGAGGAAGAAGGAGATAAACAATGGATTCAACCAAGAGTAGGTATGTTTTCTTCACTATCTCCTTCTATTTATTCTACTCATTCCCATTGTAATTCTCCTTCCCTTTCTGATGTAAACAAAAATATAACATCCTTGTCAAAAAATTGGTTTGTTCCCCCAGAGATGAAAACATCTTCCCAATATTTACTTAATGTCAGCTCTGCGTTGGCTCCCATCCCTTTTCTTCCTAAAATCAATATCCCAACAATTGGAGTTGCATCTTCTTAGGGGACTAACTCGCATCTAACGATGGCAAAAATTAAAAATCTAAAGAAGGTTAGCAAGAATTCCCTGGATTGGTGGACTTCCCACTCAGCTGAGGATCCAAAAGCACCTGCCAGTGTACGAGAGATTATTGCTTTAGACCCAGCCAACATGCAAAGGAAGAAATTGAAATTGACTCCCATTACCAAGAAATCTAAGGAAGAAACAACTGTGACAGATTATCAGGCTGAAGAAATAAATGAAGATATCTCCCAGTTGCCCATGCAAGATGAATGGGAAAAGGCTCAAGCACATTTGGGGACTATATACTTGCATGGAGGGCATTATAAATAGAATTTTTTGAGAGAACAAGAGAAAAGGAAAGAGTTAGAGTCTGTGGTGAAGGAGCAGAAAAAAGTAGAAAAAGATCTAACTCTGGAAGCTAAAAAATGGGAAGATAAATTCAGCGTCATTGCCAGTGAGGCAGCAAATTACAAAGAAAAATTAAACACAGTAGAAGCGCATATTCAAGCACTCAATCAAAAAATACAACTGTAGATTAAAGATACAACGCCAAACAAAAATAAAGAAATCACAATAAAGGAATGCAAAACAGTTGTACAAAATGAATGATTTTTATTAATCAATGGAGTTTAGAAACTCCTTTTAAGTACAATAGGGCCTGTAACCCTTTTCGTGATACAAAGTTACAATTTGTGCTAGGGTTCTCCGAAACCCTAGCTGGCACAATGTGGTGGCGTCTCCGAAGAATGTATCCTTAACCTCAATAGAATGAGTGGGCTTCGTTGTATCCTTTGGCTCGGACCACTCCAGCTTAAGCAGCTGCTATCAACAAATCAGATCTACCACTAGAATCCTACACACATTAAAATTATCAAAGAGTTAGAAACTAATAAGAGGGCTCCACTGTGTGAGCCCTCAGAAACAGTCTAAAACCCTATATTTATGAAATAAAAATAAACCCTATAAATTTGGGGATGAAAAATGGCAGAAAAAGTGAAATTGGGCCAAATAATGGTGGGAAAGTGTGGATTTGGGCCAAATAATTGCGGGAAGGATGGATGACTAACACGTGGCTGGCAGGAAGGTATAGATGACTTACAAGTGGCTGGATTTTGGTGTCTACAACAACAATTGTAGCAACAATTAACGAAACAATATAATGCTCCGTCTGGGTTTTCAAAGGAGAATGTTAAGAAAATAAGAAGATATTTGTTGAAAGAATTGTTGTATTTAGTGCTAAAATCTAGGCCTTTGTTGCTATATTTGGCCAAATTCAAGGAAACTATCGAGGTAGTAGGGGAGGAATTTAAAGCTGGAGAAGCATTTTTTCTTAAAAGAGAGGATGCTGCTACAAAAATTCAAATCTTATTAGACAAAATGCCAAAAAGTATAACAACTAAGCTAAGGAGCGAAGCCTGGTCTCAGGCTAAAATTGCAGTGAAGAACTTCTTCAGGAAGTTAAAATTAGTAACCCAAGGAAACAAATTTTTGCATAAGTTGGAGGTTGCGGCAAAAGGGTTACTGAAAAATCTTGATTTAGCTATTCAAAATGGGCTTCCCTACCTCTGGGATGATAGTTCCAAAGTGCTGAAAGAAGATGTACTTTCATCATCTGTGAAAGCTTTCGTTGAAGATGAGTTAGAGATAGAAGACTGGAATGGGCCTATAGAAGAGACACAGGTGATGGAAATGATTCAAAACATGACATAGGTCAAAGCCTGCTTACAAGAGCTAATTTTGAGAAAAAAAATAATTTCTTATGACAAGGTGGAGGAATTACAGTATATATATCAACTTTTTATTGATTCTTCTGATTTGGATGACGAAGACTAGAACCAAGTGTCAAAACCTACCAGGAAATGATAACAACAATGGATAAGATAAAAAAATCCTAGCGTCCTGGGCAAAAACAGTCAACTGGAGTTGGGACTAGTTCCCAGAATTCAAAAAAATTCTATAACCATTTTGTTTTCAAGAAGTTGAATGTCTTATTAGTGATAAGTCACTAAAATGTAGAAAAAGTTTTCACGAGGTAATGCTTACTTATATTTTAAGTGTATTTTTCCTTTCTTTTTGCTTTTCTAAGGTTTTATTTTCTACAACTATGTTGTTGACTCCGTTTCCCAATGGATGAAGGTCTGATTTTAAATTTTTACAAGAAAAAATCCCCCTGAAGGCACCAAGAATGTTAGTCAAAATATGACTAACCCCAAAAATGGTTGAAGCACTTTTTGAGAACTTTTTGAAAAATACCGAAGTGGCCTACTTTTGAAGGAGCAATAAGAAAGCAAAATACGCTAAGGAAAGAAGGTGTCGCAAAATCGTGACATGTCGGGTTTTCACAGCGAAAAACAACAAGGAGGCCAAATGGAGGAAAAAGTCACGATTTTGTGATGTTGCACATTTTCACCAAGTCTACCAATGAAGGTGCCCAAGTCACGAAGAATGTCGCGATTTCACGACATGTCACGTTTTCACGGTCGAAAGCACATGGTAAACCAAAGAAGCAGAAACATCGTGATTTCGTGATATGTCTCAGTTTCATGGTCAAATATGAAGAATAGAGCTGAAGAGACGAAGGCGTCATGATTTCATGACATATCACATTTTTGCAACCTAAAATAGGAGACAAAGCAAAAGGGACAAAAATGTCACGATTTCGCGACATGTTCCGTTTTCATTGGGGAAAAGAGAAAGAAGCTTCGCAAAAGCAGAATGTCACGATTTCACGATATGCCAATTGTAATGGCATAAAATGTATTTTTGGTAACTAAGACATACACTAGCACAAAATTTTTGATTCCTGGGTAAGGCCAGATGATTTTAATGTGGCAGGCTCACCAGATAATATTAATATGACAAGCTCATCTAAAATCTAATTTGTAGAGGATCTTTTGTAGATTTTAGAAACTACATATAAATTGCTTGTAATTGATTAGGTGATCAAAATGTACACAGTAGAAAGATGTTCTTTTTAGGGTATATATATGGGTGAGTGACCCACGATAAAAAGGTCGACTCTTGGACGTTTACAGACTGTATGTACATTTTGCTGGAATACAAGCAATAAAGATACTCCTCCTTCTGGCTTCTGATTTTTTGTGTGCAAGTGTATGTATCTAGTTTTTTGACTTCTATTCATTTTAAGTTTATATTGTATCTATTCTGAAATCTGAACTGTGCATATATGAATCTTGTTCCTGGAGTTAAATATTAAGAAATGCTTACATATGTTAGATGAATGTCTAAATCATACTTAGGAATTCATGATTTCTACGTGAGGGTATAAAGGAAGCTTGTAGACAATGATATGTTCATTTATTTCTAGTTCTTGTCTAATATATATCGTGAGAAAAGTTCTAGCTTCGGCTATATTTCCCTTCTTTCTTGTTCCCATTTTCTCTAAAAACCCAAAGGAACCAGCCTTCTCTAGAGATTAAACGGATAGTCCTAAGTTAGATCCGTCTATTCAATGTTGGCAAAGTCTAAGGTGCAACACTATTAACCGAAGGCAGATTTTGTTCCAACAGGCATTTAATGTTTCATATTTGTTCCATCCAATTTTATT
The DNA here is from genome assembly GCA_028583015.1 of Wollemia nobilis. NCBI lineage: Eukaryota > Viridiplantae > Streptophyta > Pinopsida > Araucariales > Araucariaceae > Wollemia > Wollemia nobilis. The sequence goes on from JAQPPZ010000989.1 coordinate 5,807,395, forward strand.
CAAACATTTTTTGCTATTTTATACCATTCATCCAATGTTCATTTGACAAATGCCTAGTTGTTCTTCGAGCTACTGTTTTTGGTCTGATTCTATTTTTGCAGTTTTCTACTAACTTTGTTTTTGGAGTTTTCTTGACTCTTTTTAAGAAACATTGATCATGAATTCAAAAGGTATGTTCAGTATTGTGTTTTATGCATAAGGGGTTTACATTGTTTATTTTGTATGAATCTAAATTGTTATCAGTAGTAAATTGTTACCGTGTTTCATTTTTCTTATTTTACTTTATATTTTTGCTTCATTGTTATGGAAAATTATTTAGTGGTAGCTATTAGAAAATGATGCAATTATTTATTTGAATGCTTGTGAAATGTGAGTGTGTTAAATTTTTTTGAAATTAAAGGCTAGAAGCAAATTCCTTCTTTGAAGCAAGGCTCGAAGCTAGTTGCTACCATGTAATTTTACATTCATATTGATGTGCCTTTTGTAACAATAATTAATGACTCTAATCTATGTATTTTAAAATTTATTGAATTTTAACACCAAAATTTAAAATTTGATGCTCCATAAATCAATGTATTAAGGATGATATCCTCACCAAGGTTTTAATACCCAAAAGACCATGTTAAGTTCAAGGTGTTGGTAACTGAGTATCACCAACTGCCCTATTTTTGGGAAAAGGTTACATATAGAAGTTGTACCAGATAAAAGAGCATACGGTAGAGAAAGAGAAAAGTGTTAGAAGATAAGCTTGTAGAGAAAGAAAAAATCTGGAAGAGAAGCTTGCAAAGAAATATAAAAAGATTGAAGATATTTTGACATGGCTTTAAGAGATAGAGGTATGTCAATTTTTTCATGATTTTATATTGAATTTAAAAGGCTTTAAATTGTGGGTGCAAGAAGATTTATTTAGTATTCTCTTAAACATAAAAAATGGATACTATGTTGATTTGCATTTAGGTGCTCCTTTGTGCTATGTTTTTTTAGTTGAGGAAGACCACTACTGAGTGCTATGTTGTTTCAGATAAGGCAAACCACTACTGAGTGCTATGTTGTTTCATTTGATACATCCATTATATTTTTTTATTTGAGACCCTCCTCTTAACCTAAGAGGATGGTTTTAAACCACCCTCTTAGCTCAACCTAAGACAATGATTTAAAACCATTGTCTTAGGGTGACCTAAGAGGATGGTTTTAAACTACAAAAAATAAGCACCACCAAAAGAAAATTCACTAAAGATTTTTGGTTTTAGAAGGTACATCAATGTAAAAGCAACATTGTACCTTATGCGCTTCCAATTTTTTGTTATTCCTTTACTCAATGTTTGACTTCTGATTTTGAATTCACATACAAGGACAAAAAAAGCAGTCTAGGAATCACCAAAGATATAGGGAACATTTCCCTATAGCCCTCGCTTCATTCTAAGGCTACACTATAGCAAAAAATACCTTTAACGATGGTTTTTAACCACTCTTAAAGGCTTTTAAGGGTAGTTATTCAGCCATTGTTTATGAGGGTATCGTAAAAATTCTGCATCATATGATCGTGGCTAAAAACCACCTAAAAATACCACCCTCTTAGGGTCTAAGAGGGTGGTTTATAACCTCACTCTTAGACTACGAGTGCGCTTACTAACCACCCTCTTAGGACTAAGAAGGCGATTTAAAACTACCCTCTTAGGGTTAAGAGAATGATTTAAAATCACTCTCTTAGTCCTAAGAGGGTGGTTAGTAACCGCCCTCTTAGACCTAAGAGGGTGATTTTAAACCGCCATCTTAGACCCTAAGAGGGAAATATTTTGAGACATTTTTAGCCACCGTCGTATGATGTAGACTTTTTACGATGCCCTCATAGACAATGGATGAATAACTACCCTTAAAGTTATTTAAAATGGGTTAAAAACCATCGGTAAAGCCCTTTTTTGGTGTAGTGTACCCTTAGAATAAAGTGAGGGCTATAGGGAAAACTTCCCTATAGCTTTGGTGACTTCTAGGGCTTTTCAGCCTATTGAAAATGGAGTTAACATATACTACTTCACTCCCTTTTCAATAGGCTAGAAAGCCCTAAAAGTCACTAAAGCTATAGGGAACTTTTACCTATAGCCCTCGATTCATTATAAGGCTACACTACACAAAAAGGGTTTTAACGGTGATTTTTAACCACCTTTAAAGACCTTTAAGAGTAGTTATTCAGCCACTGTCTATGAGGGTATCATAAAAAATCCACATCATATGATGGTGGCTAAAAATCTCCTCAAAAAGCCACCCTCTTAGGGTCTAATACGATGGTTTAAAATCAACTTCTTAGGGCTACAAGGGTGGTTACTAACCACCTTATTCGGACTAAGACAGTGGTTTAAAATGACTCTCTTAGGGCTAAGAGAGTAATTTAAAACCACATGCGTAGTCCTAATATGGTGGTTAGTAATAACCCTCATAGCCCTAAGAGGGTGGTTTTAAACTACCATCTTATAATGTGGACTTTTTACGATGTCCTCATAGATAGTGGATGAAAAATTGCATTTAAAGTTCTTTAAGGATGGTTAAAAAGAACCGTTAAAACCCCTTTTTTGGTGTAGTGTAGCTTTAAAATGAAGTGAGGGCTATAGAGAAAAGTTCCCTATAACTTTGGTGACTTCTAGGGATTTTTAGCCTATTAAAAAAGAAGTGAACCCACATAGTTTCACTTCCTTTTCAACAGGATGAAAATCTCTAGGAGTCAACAAGAGTGGTTTTATATAACTCTCTTAGCTGTAAAAGGGCAGTTTTAAACCACACTCTTAGTCCTAAGAGGGTGGTTAGTAACCGCCCTTGTAACCCTAAGAGAGAGGTTTTAAATCACCATCTAAGACCTTAAAAGGGTAGATTTTTGAGGTGGTTTTAGCCAACATCATATGATGCAGACTTTTTATGATGCTGTCATAGATAGTGACTGAATAATTACTCTTAAATACCTTTAATGGTGTTTAAAAACCATCGTTAAAGATCTTTTTTGGTGTAGTGTAGCCTTAGAATGAAGTAAAATATATAAGGGTATCTATGAGGCTACCTAGACTGCTTCACTATCTTTTCAATAGGTTGAAAAACAATAGAAGTCATCAAAGCTATATGGAATTTTTCCTTATATATTTGCTTCATTCTAAGGCTATACTACACCAAAAAAGAGCTTTAACGATGGTTTTTAACGACCCTTAAATGTATTTAAGGGTAATTATTCAGTCACTATTTATGAGAGCATCATAAAAGTTTACATCATATGATGGTGGCTAAAATTGCCTAAAAAATCTGTCTTCTTAAGGTCTTAGATGGTGATTTAAAACCTCTCTCTTAGGGCTACAAGGGTGGTTACTAATCATCCTCCTAAAACTAAGAGTGTGGTTTAAAACTGCACTCTTACGACTAAGAGAGTGATATAAAACCACTCTTTTTGACTCCTAGGGCTTTTTAACCTATTAAAAAGGGAGTGAACCCAAACTGCTTCACTTCATTTTCAATAGGTTGAAAATCCCTAAGATTCAACAAAGCTATAGGGAACTTCCCCTATAGCCCTTGCTTTATTCTAATTATAAACTACACAAAAAAGGGCTTTAACAATGATTTTTAGTAGTCCTTTAAGGTCTTTAATGGTAGTTATTCAGTCTCTATCTATGAGGTATCGTAAAAAGTTCACATCATATGATGGTGGCTAAAAATCTCCTCAACAAGCCACCATCTTAGGTTCTAAGAGGGAGGTTTAAAACCACCATATTATGGCTAAGAGAGTGATTTAAAACTGCCCTCTTAGTCCTAAGAGGATGGTTAGTAACCGTCCTCATAGCCTTAAGAGGGCAATTTTAAATCGTCCTCTTAGACCCTAAGAGGGCAGGATTTTTAAGGTGGTTTTTAGCCAATATTGTATGACAGACTTTTTGCAATGCCCTCATAGATAGAAGCTGAATAATTGCCTTTAAAGAAATTTAAAGGCAATTAAAATTCATCGTTAAAGCCCTTTTATAGTGTAGAGTAGCCTTAGAATTGAGCGAGGGCTTTAAGGAAAAGCTTGTGACTCCTAGGGATTTTTAGCCTATTGAAAAGGGAGTAAACCTACACTACTTGTCTTGTCCTTGTGCATGAAGTCAAAATTGGAAGTCAAACATTAAGTAAGGAAAATATAAAAAATTTGGAAGTGCATGAGGTATAATGTTGCTTTAGCCTTGATGTACCTTCCAACATCTTGTTTATTTTTGTGGTGCTTATTTGTTGTAGTACGTGTAAGAGTGCCCTTGATTTCTTCAAATGAGGAGAACTTTGAGTGATGGAGAAAATTTCTTTCTTGACCTCTGATGCTATTACGTATGATCCTTAGGCTCTTCCATTTGATCAGTGTGCCTCAGCTTCTTTTCTTGTATGATTAGGCCTATTGTCCCCCCTTTTGACTCATAAAAGCTTGAAGAGTTTGTAGAGTCTAATGGGATATTTCTATGTCAACCATGACCTGGGTGTCCTATACAATATGTAAAAGTTTTGTAATCCAAAATTCACTCGAGTGCTTATATTTTTGTAATATTATATGTTTACTTAGATGATACCAATCCCTTGCTTGGTCACCTTGGATCCTTCTTATCCTTTCATTTGCTCTCGAGTTTCTGCCTCCTTAGGGACTTCTTGATGTTGCCTTAAATTCTTTTTATGGCATCCAATGTTTCATATTTATTCCATCCAATTTTCTTCAAACATTTTACTATTTTATACCATTCATCCAATGTTCATTTGACAAATTCTTAGCTTTTCTTCGAGCCACTATTTTTGGTCTAATTCTATTGTTGAAGTTTTCTATTAACTTTGTTTTTGGAGTTTTCTTGACTCTTTTTAACACACACTGATCATGAATTCAAAAGGTATGTTTAGTATTGTATTTTATGCATAAGGGATTTACATTGTTTATTTGTATGAATTTAAATTGTTATTAGTAGTGTTTCTTTTTTTATTTTTCTTTGTAATTTTACTTCACTGTTATGGATATGATTGTGTAGTGGTAGCTATTGGAAAATGATGCATTTATTTATTACAATGTTTGTGGAATGTGAGTGCGTTAAATTTTTTTGAAATTGAAGGTTGGAAGCAAATTCCTTCTCTGAAGAAAGGCTCGGAGCTACTTGCTACCATGTAATTTTGCATTCATACTGACATGCCTTTTATAAAAATATTTGATGAATCTAATATGTGTATTTAAAAATTTGTTGAATTTTAACACCAACATTTAAAATTTGATGCTCCATAAATCAATGTATTAATATTGTTGGAATGAATCAAATTTCCAAGGACCAATGGTGGTAGAGAGTTTACTACTAATGCCCTTGAGGATTTTATGATAGCTCATGGAACATTGCAACAAACCATTCATTAAACTACTTAATAGAATGGGGTGGATGAGTAGAAGAATATGGGTTGTTGTATGACGCATGACTAGGAGATGAAGCTCGGTTTTTTAGATAAAATAAATACTAACACAACACATGTAATAAATAGAACACTAACCCACATAGTAAAATATATGATTTATTTTAAGATATTTATAATAAATAAGCCTTTTATTTTACACTTTCATGTTTCTAAATTAGTTGCACGGTGCACATTCATAAGAAGTGGAACAAATTTTAGGCTAAGAGTCATTAGCGTATTCATGTGGGTTATAGTGAGCATTTATAGGCTTATCACTTCTACAACCCGATTATGTGAAAAAGTATTAATTGGCATGTGTGGAGTCCATGAAGATTTATTCTTTGATTTTGGTCCATTTTTACCACTTTTTACATACCCTTCTCCCGCTTTTTCTAGTTGTTCTCCCATTCCAATTAATTATACTCTATTTATTTATAATTTACACTCCTTTTATGAGCATAACCCTGGTATCCTTATGGATATTGGTGGATATGTTTCTAGTCTTGTAGATCCTTCATTGATATTTTTTAGATGAATATGATCTTCCTATGCCTTGTTCCACCATATTGAATGATATATCAAATATTGAGAATGTCATAATTTTATCGATCCATAATTATACTCATGTTCCCTTGACTCTTTATCCTTATCATGCAGGGTCTTATGCATGTCTACGGAGCATAACAAGGTTCATGTATTGTATTTAAGAAGATAACATTCAAGCATTAACAATATTGAAGCTTGTATTCATAATTTGAGCAATTCTACTATAAGTTTTCTTCATGTTATTGCATGCATGACTTTGTCAATTTTATATTCATATTTGTCATTTTTATGAATATTATTATTAATTATGTTGGTCATCTTATATATTGATTGCTCTTATATTTGAGTCTACTCTAGATCAAGAATATTGGGACCTAATATAATCGGCTTATAATCCAACAAACTTAGGATTTAGACCCTAACATAGAGTTTTCATCTTAAAATTTATATTGAACAACAAAATACAAGTTATTTATTGTGAATAAGGTGTTTCTAGTGAAGTTTTTAGTATGTCTACTATTTTTTGTAGTACAAACCCTTAACTGTTCCAAAAATTTTGTCAACAATTAAAATCCAAAATAGTTATAGGAACAATAAATCAATTTATTTCAAATGCAAACTTAGAAAATACAAAAATCTATCAAGTATGTATTCCAAAAAAAATTCATTTAAAATCCAAAATAATTATAGGAACAATAAATCAATTTATTTCAAATGCAAACTTAGAAAATACAAAAATCTATCAAGTATGTATTCCAATTTTTTTTCCTATTTTCCTAATTTCATCCTTTCAAACTGGAAAGAGTACAATGTTAAGTGTCAATTATATAATATTATTGAATACAATAAAAATACAAATAAAAAAAGTAGTTTATACCATATTATTTGATTCTTGTTCTTTACTATTATATTTTGAATTTTGAATCTAGCATGTCTCTATACTTAGAATAGAGAAGGGAAGGTATCACAAAAGTGCTTCCAGTTGAATACCTTCATCCCAACTTCATACTAAAGTTTTGATCCTTCATAAGAGAACAAATAAATAAAACCAACTAGTTAAAGAGGTATAGTGTGTGCTATTCTACTCGTCCTCAACCATAAATGCAACAAAAATTAATGAACTTATGAGTATAAACTCACAATTATATCTAGATACCTATCTATTTGCATCTAGGAAAATACATCTAATGTGTATCTTTGTAATATCCATACATATTTATACAAACCAACATGTAGCTATATCACTCATCATGAATGTACACTCCTATATATGTAAAACTTAGTGTATTATCCCTTAGTTCATTTTGCATAAGTTATCATATTGAAGATTCTCTCTATAAAGCTAGGGTTTCCACATCCATAATTGCTTATAGCAAAATACTCTCTATCCAACAGAAAACACCTTCTTAAATATGGAATGTTATCATTCTATTGTTATGCTATTTATTCTAAAATGAAATTTAAGACAATTTCCATGCCTCCTTAAACATCAAAAAAATTCTAAGGACACTAGATTCATACTCATTAATATCTCATAGATACATTAAGTCTTGCTACAAATCTTACTAAGCAACATACTCATTTCATGAACTTGTCTCCAACTTATATAGTAATATTATTCACTCATGGTCTCAAACTTCTATCTTGAGATATTCATGCTATTGCAACAAATAAATAACATGATAAATTTTCCATAGAGGCCCAAATAGTCATCCTACCATGGATTTACTATTGTAGAAAAATTCATGCTAGTGTGTAGGTATAATTACCTATTAATAGTAGTCCTATTTACTATCCCCAAAGACCTTAAACATTTATAATAAAGGTAAAATAAGAAAAACCTCTTACTTTTCTATGATGGCCAATAATCCAAATACCATCAATCCTAGTATATATCATTTGCATGGGTTGAGCAGACTAGTTTTTATACCTTGTAAGTTTAAAAGGAATAAAACTTATATCCTCTTGCAAGCTGTCAGTGGAATATAAAAAACACCAAAAACAAGGTTCTAAAACTTCATGTAAGTATCCTTTTAAGTGAGGATAATATGATGCAACACTATCATATTTACTAAAGTACCCACAATAATTTTTAAAATAAAAACATCCAACTAGGGTTCAAAATACTAAAGTATAGTCATTCTTCATGATTTTCAAGAAAGAAAATAGTTTTCCAATGTTTCATTCATTAGAAGATTTTGCATATCCAAATTCAAGTGTAAACACTTCATGATACTTTATTTTAAGATAAAATCAGAGGTATTCTGATTTGAACAAAGAATACCTAATTCAAAAGTATCAATGACATTTCACTATGATTTTATAAGAGCATCAAAATGAAACAACCATTTTTCTCTCAAAGCTAATGAATAATAAATTTTAAAATATTTCCCAAGAAAAACAATCATAATGGATAACCTAGTATATTATACATAAGAACTCCAATAGGGTTCCTTAGATATCTACTTCCTATGTCCTTGACATGTCCCTTTTTGTAGTCACAAATCCCCATAAAATAAATTCCTAATATGGATCTCAAAATTAAGCTCTTGATATCATTGCAAACTTGTGCTTAAATAAACATGAATTACGAATTTGAATATATTTTAGATTGTAATAACGTTCTAATTTTAGGATATAACATATAATAAACTAACAACCGATATGTTGTTCTTTAGGAGATAACTCTAAGCTACTAACAATTGGATATTTAGAAGATTGGCTAACAAAAAAAATCTAACTTGAGCTTTTTGTAGTCCCATGTTCTACAAATGCTAACATAGAAGCTCCTAACAATAATAATACTACTAATCCTATAAGCCTAACTATTATGTCATATTATTTCTCATCATGCCTCTCAATAATAGAAGCAGTGGACTCTAATAATTTTAATAGGGGTAGAAAATCATAAGACATCTAGTGATGAGATATCTAATGAGCCTAATGTAGGATATGACCTTGTCGAGAAACATGGTAAGAAGTAGAGGAACCCTAACAAGTCTATCAAATATTTGTGTTGAACACTTGATTAAAATCTAGTAAATTTTGAAAATCTAGTACCACATTTGTGGGATGGTTGATGATAGGATCTGTCTCTAATGTAGAGTCATGATACAACTTTAGAAGATCCACATTGATGATATCATGAATGCTAAGATGAGCTGGAATATCAAGGTGAAAGGTATTCATAGACACCAACTAAAGGATAGTATAAGGTCCATAATTAAGGGTTTGATCTTACTATGTACCTTCTCTAAAAATCATTGTTTGTCTAAATAAATCTAAACTATACCTCCAACCTATTAAGGATGAGGAATATGATGTTGATCAATTGATTGATTTTGTTGCTACTAATTATTCTATAAATTATAGTCCAAATTTAACTAAACACTCTACAAATACTGAATGAATAAGTTTACCTTATCTTGCTCTTTTTTATTGTGCATATTATCTAGAGAACAAAGATAAAGACAACTCATATGGAGTGAAAGGATGAAAACGAAGACAAACCTCAAAAGGAGAGTGTCTTGTGGAGGTGTGGGCTACTCTATTGTAGGAATGCCTTGTGTGAGTGATGTTCAAATCCCACTTAGCTAGATAAGTATTGTGATAGATCCTAAAACTTTGCACAAGTATGTGATTCACTACTTTGATTTAACCATCCAACTGAGGGTGAAAGGCAATGGAGAAGTTAAGAGAGACTTCTCAAATATTTCATAAATAGCATAAAAAGTGACCCACAAAATATGAATTAAAATTGGATACAATGTTGGTAGAGAGACCATAGGAGTGTCATACTATATCAAAGAAGAGTTGGGCTAAGTCATATGCAGAATTGGTATTACAACACAAAATGCACTTAGCCATCTTATTTAATCTTTCCATGACTACAACAACATAATCATATTATCGAATTATCATTGGAAAAACCACTAACCAAGTCCATGGAAATGCTTTCCCAAGGACAATAAGGAATAGGTAAGGGAACACTTAGGCTCAATTTTGTGTTAGCTAACTTGGAGCATCAAAAAACACATTGCCTCAAGAATCGTAGACATCACATTACATGTGAGGATAATTTAAGAACCTCTACAAATGATGAATATTCTTATATTTTTCAAAATCTCCACCATAGGAAAATTTACTTTGCCAAAAAAATATTTTTCGTATGACTACACAAACTACCAAACTTGTTTCGACCATGTTTCACTCATTTGGACTTGGATTGAGCTGAAAGTTTGAGGGTAGATGCCTGACAAACCCTAGAATATCTCCACAAATTTTAAAATTATTTGGAGCATCAAATATCCTAACACATCCCTATGTGTGAATGAGATTTTTAGCAAGCAACTATGCAAGGGTTTCATTTGGGTTGAGTGCAAGCAGCTCTAGAGGTTGTTTTTTAAGGTCTTTAGGTCCTAGTGACCAATATTTTTGTGGGGTTTGCTCAAGATTTTAGAAGGATATGTTACAGGAGATCCAATATGAGATAGAAATTTATCTTTCAACAGATCATATAGTGAAATTGATTGACAATAGCTTCTAATTTGCTGCACAAAACAAATGTGAAAAGCATACCTTTCCTTGACATCTAGGGCATGAATTAAAGAGATCACGAAACAAGTTTTAAGCAGCTAATCAAAAAATGATTTAGATCTCAATAAAATTTGGTGCTAAGGTGCACCCCAAAAATAAATGTTAGGGATGTCCTCCAGGGTGGACATCCTTAGCCTAAGGCTAACAATAATCTTAGGGCTTCTTGTAAACCTCTAAGAATACCTAAGATTAATCCAAGGAAAATTGATTCAGGATGTCTTAGAGTAGCTGATGGAACTCATATTGTTAAGCTTGATACGAACGACATTCAAACTAGTATTGAAGATATAGAAAAAAGAGGACTAATTTGTTGTTTCTTAGGTTTTCGTCTGAGCCTATCTGCTTTCAAAGTCTAAGATGTAAAAACCTGGAAAACTAAAGGTGAGTTACAAATCTCTATTTATCCAAATAGTTATTTTTTTGTTTTATTTACTAATAATGAAGATAGAGATAAAAAATTTCAAGGGGGTCCCTAGTTCTTTGGAAGGGTAGGCATTTTTATGAAGCCCTGACATACTAAATTTAAATTTGAAAAAGAGATACCTTCTACATGTCCAATGTGTGTTAGACTCTTTGGCCTCCTAATTGAATTATGGAATTTAGCTATTTTTTGTTCAATTGGAAACTCTTTGGGAACTTTTATGATGATTGTTGATTGTACTAAAAAAATTGAACATATTATTTATGCTCGGATTTGTGTTTTAATGGATTTTGACAAACCCCTACCTAAAAATATCACATTACAATTTAGGGAGGAAACTTGGGAGCAAGTAGTAGACTATGAGAACATTCCTTTTCGTTGTAGAATTTACCATGAATATGGTCATTTGGCTAGTGTTTTCCCAAATAAAATTCTAGATCAAAATAAAGAAGATACAAATTCAACAAGTTTTTAAATGCCTAAGAAGAAGAACACTTAGAAACAACTAGTTATAAAGGATCAATCAAAGTTATCAGCTAATATGTTGAAATTATTTTCACAAATGATGCCCTAGGTGAGGAAGAGGAAATAATGAAAACAAATATATTAGAAAAATAATTTAGAAATGAAAGGAATAACTCAAAGACAAACCAAAAAATCAAAAAAATTCAATAAAAAAAGGAAGAAACTATACACAAGAAAAACAATCTTTTAAATGTTGAGACTTCAAATAATACAGGTCCCAAGATAGAATCTATTGAATCTTTCAACAATAATTTGGCTTTGTACATACATTATTCAAGGTTAGAAGACATCCCATATTCAATTGGAGTAAGTCAAAAAATAGGGAAAACAATAATTTGGCTTTGTACATACATTCTTCAAGGTTAGAAGACATCCCAGATTCAATTGGTGTAAGTCAAAAAATAGGGAAAAAAATTGAAGATGGATTCTAATCAAAAGGTAGGTCACAAGACCAATCAACATCATATGGTAAAAGAATGTGAAAAAATTATAGAGGAAGGGAAGATTAATTCCATTACCAATTATTTTAGCCCTAGAATTAATGAAGATCATCACTTGGAATATTAGAGGACTCAAAAGGAGTCTTTCAAAACAAATTGAAATTAGAAGAATGGTTCAAATAAACCATCCACATCTTGTTTTCCTTCAAGAAAAAAAAATGTCAATAGAGGAAATTGATTCAATTGCTAGTAAACTTTGGTCAACTGGAAAAGTTGTTTCCTTCAGTTCCCAAGGGACTTATGGTGGCATTGCTTACCTTTGGGATCCAAAAGAGGTAGTTATTCACCATATGGTTGGCAGCTAGGGTCTTTTATCTATAGCTATTCAAAGTAGACATTTCAACCAAATTATGCTTTACATAACTATTTATGCTATGACTTATTTGGAGGAAAAGAGAAAAAAATGGAAGAATACAACTTATATTATATTTCATTTTCTTGAAGTTTGGATCTTGATTGGAGGATATTTCAATACCATGCTCTCTCTGGATGAGAAAATAGGGAGAAATAGAAATTTGGACAAGATAATTGACCTCATGAATGAATATATTGCAAACCTTCATCTTGTGGACATCTAGCCGGATAATGGCCTTATGACTTGGTCTAATAAAAGGTAAGGCTTAGCTTGTATCATGGAGAGATTGGATAGGTTGTTGCTCTCTGACCATTAAGTTTGATAATGTCCTTATGACTTGGTCTAACAAAAGGTATGGCTTAGCTTGTATCATGTATAGATTAGATTGGTTCCTACTCTCTGACTATTTTTTAATCCATGGTCACATTCCTAAAGTGAAGACTCTTAACAATGCTGATTCAGATCAATGGTCAATCATAGTGGAAATGTGGAAAACCAATGTGAGTTTCTCTCATTTTTTATTCTAGTTAATGTGGCTTAGAGACAGTTCCTTCAAACCTCAAGTGCAACAATGGTGGAAGGTAAACCAAGATATGGTACTACGATAAAGAAGGTAAACCAAAATAAATACTTGGAACTGGAAGGATTTTGGGGATGTTCAACAAAAAAAACATGAAGTTATTGCTCAAATTGAAAATTTGAATAAGAAATTATGTTTAGATGGCCTCAAAAAGAGCATAAGTACATATGAAATTAGACTTGGGAAAAGAGAACTTTTATGGAAGCAAAAATCTAGAATTCAATGGCTCAAAGAAGGAAATAAAAACATAAATTTATTCCACACATATCTTCTAACTCGAAGATCTCACAACTTTATTTCTTCCCTAAATTTAGATTTTGGAGATGTTTTCTACACTTGGGATGGTGTGAACTCTATTGTTTTTTAGAAATAGATTCTAATTCATCATTTAGATTATGTAAATGTATCTTCCAAGGTACATACTTATGACATTAGATTACTTTAGGGGGAAGTTATCTAGTTACTTCATGCAATGTAATAAATTCACAAGTGTTAATGTGAAAGTTGTTCCTTGCATAGCTAGGTAGCGTTTTGGCCAAGGAACCTATCTTACTATATAATAAAGACCTCATAGTTATATAGATATGAGAAGGGGAACATAGATAGATAGAGATGCTTACAAAAGAGTCATAGGTAGTAGTGCAATGCTATGTAGATCACCATATATTGGTTATGGGTGTAATGTAGTTCAGTAGTTTCATTAATGGATTGTTCATTTCCTCAATAGCTACATTGTATTCATTTATGTTATTTCTATTCACAACATAATTTAATCATCTTGCATATTTAATTTATTTTATATTATTCTACATCTTGTGATTGCTATCTCCCATTGCTCATTATATCAAAATCTAATAGTGTTATTAGAGCCACGATAGATCTAGTCTGTGTAAATCAATAGGGAAACCACCATTATCATTGGGCTTGAGTATTTTATAAAACTGATGCACTGCTGGACTAACCACTATCAAAAGATCTCATAAGAATATAGGTGGTAGAATTAGGAAGAGTCATAAGTAAGAATTGAAAGAAATTTTAGTTCTAGAAAATACTGAGATTGCATTTTATTAGAGTCTTTCTACAAAGTTACAAGAAAAAATCATGAAGACCAAGACTCGGCATTCAATCTACTAGATTGATAAATCATCTAGTGAAGATCATCCACGATATATGGAATTTGCTAACTATTTTCTAAATTTTCTTTTGTTGTAGAAAATTAATTCTTAGAGGATTGGGACTCCTTCTCCAATAGAAATATAGGAGACTCCAACTTCATTACCTGAAAGTTGGTATACCTTCATAATGTAGAGATTATTTCCTTGTGCAAGAGAAGAGTACTGTGAAAGAAGACTTCTAGTGAAGAGTCATGGTGAAGTTAGGAGACTTAAGATCTCTATTATTGAATCAAAGAAATTCACAAGTTGAATAACATGCCATAGAACACTTGATACAAAAATGCCATAGAAGCCTTGAAGAAAATGCCATAGGAGCCTTGAAAAAAAGGCCATATGAGCCTTGAAGGAGAAGCCACACAATTATTGATACTAGAAAGGCCACAAAATCCTTGATAACGAAAAATACCATAGAAGCCTTGGTACTGAAAAAGGCCATAGAAGCCTTGATACTAAATAAGGCCATAGTGTTGAGCAAGGTGCAGCGTCAGTATTGTCATTGTTGTCAACACAGTCAGATAGATCGGTTGATGCAGTGGACAGGAGTTCAGAGGTTATTCAGAGTATGTACAGTGATGTTAAATGCTTATGAGGATGTTTTTGATGTTTGGGTGAAGTTGTTACAGGTTGTTTGTGCAAAGTTGAAAAAATCGTCATGTTGTGGCTGCTCCACAACGTACCCCAAAATTGGGGACCCACCTTTTTGCATATTTTCCAAGAAGACCGAAGTGGCCCATATGCTAAAGATCAAAGAAAAAGCAAAACACCGCAAGGAGAAAAAGTGTCGCGATATCGCGACATGTTGCATTTTCACGGCCAAAAGAGAAGAGAAAGAACAAGAAAGAAAAAGTGTCACGATATCGCGACATGTTGCATTTTCGCGGCCAAAAGAGAAGAGAAAGAACAAGAAAGAAAAAGTGTCGCGATATCGCGACATGTTGCATTTTCGCGGCCAAAAGAGAAGAGAAAGAACAAGAAAGAAAAAGTGTCGCGATATCGACATGTTGCATTTAAAAGAAAAAAAAAAAGAAAGAACAAGAAAGAAAAGTGTCGCGATATCGCGACATGTTGCATTTTCACAGCACCAAAGAAAGAGAAAGAGCAAGGAGAAAAAGTGTCGCGATATCGCGACATGTTGCATTTCTTGGTCCAAAGCAAAGAGAAAGAGCAAGGAGAAAAAGTGTCGCGATATCGCGACATGTTGCATTTTCCCAGTCCAAAGCAAAGAGAAGAGCAAGAAGGAAAAAGTGTCACGATATCGTGACATGTTAGCATTTTCGAGACTCAAAAGGGCAAGGAGAAACAAAAGTGTCGTACGATATCATGACATGTTGCATTTTTGTGACTCAAAAGGGAGAGAAACAAAAGTGTCACGATATCGCGACATGTTGCATTTTCACCAAAGGAACAGAGTAGTTGATAGTGCGTCTGATATTAGTGATGAACACCAGGATAGTGAAACTGAAGACTGCATAGTGACGTGGACCTATAAGGAATAAATCAAAGATTGAATAAGGTAATTTGTCACATAAGGACAAAATTCAATGAATAAGACAAAACGTTACATAAGGAATCTTTAATGATTTGAAATCATCTAAGATGGTCGTTACACATGGAAAGAAGCGGACGCATGCCCATGTGGAGAAAAGGAAATGAAGGGCCACAAAATAGAAATGAAAAGCCTTTTTGGAAACCAAAACACATGCATGCACAAGGGAAGGAGAAAACGAACAGTCATGGAAGGAGAAAACGAAATCATGGAAGGAGAAAATCATGGAAGGAGAAACAATTTTTTAGAGGTTTTAAATACGCCATTCAAAGAGGCCATAATATGTTGGTGCTCCTTTCTATTGGTGCAGATAAATTAGGGGTTGGTGCTCCTTTCTATTGGTGCAGATAAATCAGGGGTTGGTGCTCCTTCCAGTGGGTGCTGGTAAATTGATTGTAAAGTTGGTGCTTTGCAAAGGCTGGATTTGGATGGGAGTCCAAACAATCATTTTGAGGATGTAGCCAAATCGGTGAACCTCGATACATCTTGTGTTGTGTGATGTTCTCTTGTTATACTTGCTTTATTTGGTTTCAAGTTTTCATTGTTTCGGCTTTAAGAGTTGAAGATTTAAGTTTTAAAAGAGCTACATTGATTCACCCCCCCTCTCAGTGTCATTGTGAGACTAACAATTGGTATCAGAGCGAGGTTCCTGAACAAGCTTAACCGGCTAGGGTGATCTTGGAAGTGACACAATGGCAGGTGGTGAAGGCTTCTCATCAAACAAAGCACCATTGTTTGATGGAACTAATTACGCATTTTGGAGACTCAGGATGCAGACATATCTTTGTGCTTTGGGATACGACATTTGGGATTCAGTAGATAGTGGATACACAATACCCACCACTTCTCCAACCGATGTTGTCGGTAAGAAACTGTTTGAGAATGACTCAAAAGCAAAGAATGCTATCATGTGCGGATTAGTGGACGATGAAGTGGTAAAGATTATGAGTTGTAAAATGGCAAAAGAAATATGGGACAAACTGAGGAGCATTCATGAAGGAGACGTTAAGATCAAGGAGGCCAAGTTACAAACACATCGAGCTCGGTTCGAAGTATTAAAGATGAATGACGATGAGAACATAGAGGCATATATGCTAAGAGTTAATGAAGTCATTAATGCGATTAGAGGACTCGACGAGGAAATCAAAGATTCTGTCATCGTGAAAAAGGTATTAAGATCTCTTCCCCAAAGATTTGATTCTAAAGTTTCAGCTATAGAAGAAGCTAAAGATCTAAATTCTTTTAGTATGGATGAGATGCATGGTTCTTTGACTGCATATGAGATGAGAATAGGAAAATCTAAACCCACAGACAGAGAAGCTGCTTTTAAAGCCCATAAAAATATGAAAGCAAAACAAGAATCCGAGGAAGAAGAGACATCAGATGAAATGGAAGCAAACTTTGTTCGAAAACTAAAAAGGGGAAAAGGAAAATACGAGAGGAAAGTTACCATTTAAATGTTTCAATTGTGGAGGCATTGGGCATTTTGCAGCTAAATGTCCACTTAATGAGAAGAACAAAAGTGATGAAGGATCGCACCAAGAAAGAAGTGACTGGAAGAAAAAAACAAATTTCAGAAAAGGCAACTTCAAGAAGAAAAGTTTCATCTCCAAGAATGTCAGTTCATCAGAAGACAGCTACGGTGAGGATTCTGAAAAGGAAATAGGTGAAGCTCTTTTCATGGCACTCAAAGAAGAAAAAATAGAAAAAGAACAGGAATGTGATGAAGAAGAAATTGATGCAGAAGTAAATTTGGAAGAGGAACTAATTGCAGCTCTGGATGAATTGAAGATAGAAAGAAAAAAGAATAAGAAAATTTCAAGAAAGCTTGAGGATGCAAATGAAATCATAACCAGTTTGAAAGTACGAGATAGAAGAATCCAAGAAAATATTTGAAGATCTCGAAGTGCAAATAACCATGAAAATAGATTATTGCAGACAAGCTAGAAGAAGAGACTGTTGGTTTAAGGATGCGAGATAGAAGAGATGAATCGTAAAATTAGTTGTTATCACAAACGTGAAGAAAGTTCTATGAAGCTGGATAAGATCATAAATAACCAAAAGACTACAGGCATCAAATTTGGTTTGGGCTTTGATGAAGGAGAATCATCAAATGGATCAAAGGCCATAAATGAAGAATCCATAAAGAATGAAGATAAGAAACAGGTTGATCAAGAAAAATTGACTCATGCAAAAGAAAGCAATAATGCAAGGCACGAAAGGAGAATTGACAATGATGGATTCACCAATGTCACACATCAAAGAAGAAGAAGATTTATGGCTCCTACGACAACATGGCAAAGACCATCACCCAGGTTCAATCATCTCTTTTATGGTTACTATTTTAAATGCAATGGTTATGGACATAAGATTTCAGATTGCAAGTATAATGTAGGACCAAGGAATTTTACCAGTAGAAATGTTTTTTCACCTTTGATGGATTATGCAGTAGAATGTTATAATCTGTCATAATTTTGGGCACATTGCAAGAAATTGTCGAAGTACATTTGCATCAAATCAATTTCAGGGAAGAAAATTTCAACCAAATGGAATGAGACAAAATAGAAAATTTCTCGAAAAACATGCACAAGCTACTGAAAAAGAAAAGTCAAAACAAGAGCCCAAAACTGTAATCAAACCAGAGTGGAAAGAAAAAGAGTGATCTAAGGAAGAAAAGGAATCCCTGATCGTACAAACAACATTTAAAGCACAGAATAAATCTGCACCATGGATACTTGATAGTGGATGCTCCAGTCATATGACAGGTGACAAACAAAAATTTGAGAAGTTACAGCAATATGAAGGTGGTTCAATAAAATTTGGAAATAATGATGGAGCTAAGATAGTTGACAAAGGTTCAGTTAAGATCAGTGACGGAAAAATCAAGTCAAAAGAAGTCTTGTTTGTGGTTGGTCTGAAGCATAACTTGTTGAGCGTAAGTCAGATTTGTGATAGAGGTCATGAAGTGATTTTTAAGAAGCAGGGTTGTGAAGTCAGAAAAGCAAACAGTGGAAAGTTGATAGCAACTGGATCGAGGACATCTGGAAACCTGTACACTCTCTCAGAGACTTCAGAAGGAGCTTGCTTGATTGGACAGGAAGAAGAAAATTGGTTGTGGCACAAGAGGCTCGGTCATATCAGTTTTGACAATCTAGTAAAAATCAGCTCAAAAAAGGTAGTGAGAGATATTCCCACCATTGGAAAACCATCAAATAGCATTTGTGCTTCATGCCAAAAGGGGAAGCAAACTAGAGTCTCATTTAAAACAAAAGAGTACTACACAAGCAAACCTTTGGAACTAATACATACTGATTTATGTGGACCCATGAGAACGCAAAGCATAAATGGTGACAAATATTTTATGTTGTGTATAGATGACTATTCCAGGATGACATGGGTACTATTTTTGAAGCATAAATCAGAAGCTTTTGAGATGTTCAAGGTTTTCAAAAACCAAGTTGAGAATCAAACAGGAAAAAGGATTAAATGTTTAAGATCAGATAGAGGAGGAGAGTTCATTTCAGAGGATTTTATAGAGTACTATGAAAAATATGGTATTAGGAGACAGTTTTCAGCAACCAGGACACCTCAACAGAATGGTGTGGTAGAAAGAAAGAACAGGACAGTGCAGGAAATGGCATGGACTATGTTGATTGAGAGCAAAGTAGCAGACAGATTTTGGAAAGAGGCAGTCCATACTACGGTATACATCCAAAATAGGTGCATGTTGAGGATGCATGAAAGCAAAACTCCTTATGAGTTGTGGTTCGGTAAAAAGGCAACAATAAGATACTTTAAAGTTTTTGGCAGCAAGTGTTACATCAAAAGAACTGAAGAAAACCTTGGTAAGTTTGAAGATAGAGCGGATGAAGGTATTTTTCTTGGCTATTCATCAAAAAGCAAAGCTTACAAATGCTACAACAAGAGGCTAAGGAAAATTGTGGATAGTGTCGATGTTAAAGTTGATGAAGGTAGGGAACGAGTAATTAGCTATGAAGAGAACTACCCAATTTATGAAGAGGTTATTGAAGGAGATGAGGAAAAGGAAACGGAAAAGAAACAAAAAATTGACTCAGATGATTCAAACAATGATTCAGAAGTGGAAGAAAATAAGAAATTCAAAATAGGCAGCTGGCAGAAAGATCATCCTAGAGAGCAAATAATTGGAGACCCCACAGTTGGTGTTCAGACAAGAAGAAGAGTAGTAAGTAACTACTCTCTATTATCCAACATTGAGCCCAAAAATGTTGTTGACGCAAGCAAAGATGAAAGTTGGATGAAGGCAATAAATGAAGAATTAGATCAGATCGAGAAAAACAAAACTTGGGAGTTAGTACCAAGACATGCAAATAAAAATATAATCGGTACTAAATGGGTCTTTCGAAACAAATTGAATGAAGACGGACAGGTAGTCAAGAATAAAGCAAGATTGGTATGTAAAGGCTATGCACAAGTTGAAGGTATTGACTTTGAGGAAACCTTTGCACCTGTGGCTAGACTAGAGGCAATTAGAATGTTTCTGGCTTTAGCGGTTTACAAGAATTTCAAAGTTTATCAAATGGATGTGAAATCAGCATTTTTGAATGGGAAACTTGAAGAAGAGGTTTATATTGAGCAGCCAGATGGTTTCCAACTTGGTGATGATCCCAACTTGGTTTGCAAGTTGAAGAAAGCATTATATGGCTTAAAACAGGCACCCCGAGCATGGTATGCAAGGCTAGACAACTATCTTACTCAACAAGGGTTCAAGAAAGGTATGGTGGATAGTAATTTGTATGTCAAAATAGAAAATGGCCATCTTATTGTTCTTGTTGTATACGTAGATGATATCATATTTGGCAGCAACAAAGATGAGTCATGTAAAGATTTAGCAAATAAGATGCAGAAAGAATTTGAAATGTCAATGATTGGTGAACTTTCGTATTTCCTCGGGTTGCAAGTTAATCAAAATGAGAAGGGCATATTTATTTCTCAAATTAAATATGTGAAAGAGATGCTAAAAAAGTTCACAATGGAGGATTGTAAGCCAGTTAGCACTCCCATGACGACGAGTTGCAAGTTGAGCAAGGATGACAAATCTCCACATGTTGATCAAACCATGTACAGATCTATGATTAGGAGCTTATTGTACTTGACAGCTACCAGACCAGATATTTTGCAGGCGGTATGCATGGTAGCACGATTTCGGGCTAGTCCCAAGGAGACTCATGTGACAGCGAGTGAAGAGGATTCTTCGGTACCTCAAGGGTACTATGGAGTATGGGTTATGGTATCCAAAAGGTAAGGACTTCACCCTTATTGCGTATTCAGATGCAGATTGGGCAGGATGTGTAGATGACAGAAAGAGTACCAGTGGAGGTGCATTCTATCTTGGAGACGAGGTTGGTCACGTGGCACAGTAAGAAACAAGAGTCAGTCTCCTTATCCACAATAGAGGCAGAATATATTGCAGTGACAACGTGTTGTACGTAGGTATTATGGATGAAACAAACCCTGAAAGATCTTGGTATTAACTTCAGTGAGCCAATTTCAGTTAAGTGTGATAACACCAGTGCCATTAACATCTCAAAGAATCCGGTTATGCATTCTCGCACAAAACATATTGCTATCCGGTATCACTTTTTGAAGGAGAAAGTTGCGGAAGGTGAGGTTAAGTTGGATTTTGTTCCAACAACAGAGCAAGTAGCGGATATCTTCACAAAACCATTGCCCAAGGAAGTCTTTGAGTACCTTCGCAATAAATTGGGAGTGGTCACGCTTCCCAAGAATTGACTAGCTATCGGGACCACATTCTCAGGGGGAGCATTTGTGTATTTGTTTATCTTTTTGCTCATGTTTGTGATTTTTGCTAAGTGTAATAATTTTTGCTGAGAATGTTGTGCATGGACTCAGGGGGAGTTTGCAGCAACCCTTTGGTATTGTTGTCAAAGGGGGAGAAGAGTTACAGGAAATTGCACGTGTGTTGCCAACAATTCCAAAGGGGGAGATTGTTGAGCAAGGTGCAGCGACAGTATTGTCATTGTTGTCAACACAATCAGATAGATCGGTTGATGCAGTGGACAGGAGTTCAGAGGTTATTCAGAGTATGTACAGTGATGTTAAATGCTTATGAGGATGTTTTTGATGTTTGGGTGAAGTTGTTACAGGTTGTTTGTGCAAAGTTGAAAAAATCGTCATGTTGTGGCTGCTCCACAACGTACCCCAAAATTGGGGACCCACCTTTTTGCATATTTTCCAAGAAGACCGAAGTGGCCCATATGCTAAAGATCAAAGAAAAAGCAAAACACCGCAAAAAAAAAGTGTCGCGATATCGCGACATGTTGCATTTTCGGTCCAAAGAAGAAAAGAACAAGAAGAAAAAGTGTCGCGATATCGCGACATGTTGCATTTTAGCCAAAGAGAAGAGAAAGACAAAAGAAAAGTGTTCGATATCGACATGTTGCATTTTCAAAAGAGAAGAGAAAGAACAAGAAAGAAAAAGTGTCGCGATATCGCGACATGTTGCATTTTCAGGCCAAAAGAGAAGAGAAAGAACAAGAAAGAAAAAGTGTCGCGATATCGCGACATGTTGCATTTTCACGGTCCAAAGAAAAGAGAAAGAACAAGAAGAAAAAGTGTCACGATATCGCGACATGTTGCATTTTACGGTCCAAAGCAAAGAGAAAGAGCAAGGAGAAAAAGTGTCGCGATATCGCGACATGTTGCATTTTTGGTCCAAAGCAAAGAGAAAGAGCAAGGAGAAAAAGTGTCGCGATATCGCGACATGTTGCATTTTACGTCCAAAGCAAAGAGAAAGAGCAAGAAGGAAAAAGTGTCACGATATCGCGACATGTTGGCATTTTCAGACTCAAAAGGAGAGAGAAACAAAAGTGTCACGATATCGCGACATGTTGCATTTTTCGTGACTCAAAAAGGGCGAGGAGAGAGAAACAAAAGTGTCACGATATCGCGACATGTTGCATTTTTGCCAAAGGAACAGAGTAGTTGACAGTGCGTCTGATATTAGTGATGAACACCAGGATAGTGAAACTGAAGACTGCATAGTGACGTGGACCTATAAGGAATAAATCAAAGATTGAATAAGGTAATTTGTCACATAAGGACAAAATTCAATGAATAAGACAAAACGTTACATAAGGAATCTTTAATGATTTGAAATCATCTAAGATGGTCGTTACACATGGAAAGAAGCGGACGCATGCCCATGTGGAGAAAAGGAAATGAAGGGCCACAAAATAGAAATGAAAAGCCTTTTTGGAAACCAAAACACATGCATGCACAAGGGAAGGAGAAAATGAACAGTCATGGAAGGAAGACACATGGAAGGAGAAAACGAACAGTCATGGAAGGAGAAACAAAATTTTTTAGAGGTTTTAAATACGCCATTCAAAGAGGCCATAAGATGTTGGTGCTCCTTTCTATTGGTGCAAATAAATTAGGGGTTGGTGCTCCTTTCTGTTGGTGTAGATAAATCAGGGGTTGGTGCTCCTTCCAGTGGGTGCTGGTAAATTGATTGTAAAGTTGGTGCTTTGCAAAGGCTGGATTTGGATGGGAGTCCAAACAGTCATTTTGAGGATGTAGCCAAATCGGTGAACCTCGGTACATCTTGTGTTGTGTGATGTTCTCTTGTTATACTTGCTTTATTTGGTTTCAAGTTTTCATTGTTTCGGCTTTAAGAGTTGAAGATTTAAGTTTTAAAAGAGCTACACTGATTCACCCCCCTCTTAGTGTCATTGTGAGACTAACACATAGTAGCCTTGATAATTAAAAAGGCCATAGAAGCCTTGGTACTAAAAAAGTTCACATAAGCCTCGATACTGAAAAAGGCCACATAAGCCTTGATATTGAAAAATACCACAAAAGCTTAGATATTAAAAAATGCCATAGGAGCCTTGATCCTAAAGAAGATTTCAAAAAGAATAGCTGATTAAAAGTAGAGTAAATATTTTAGTACTAATACTTTGTTGCAAGAAAATAAGATTTAGTGAGTTGGAAAACTTCCTACAAGAAATTTAGGAAGGGTATCTTCTTCAAAATCAATTCAACACCTGAAGTAAAACCAAATATATCAAGATAAGATCCCATTGAAAAACTTCCAATCAAGGAATAAGAATAAGAAGGACTAGGTAAGTCCTGCTTGAATCTAGAAGCATCAGAATCAGAGATCTAGAAGAAGATCTCACCACCAACACTTCTAGGAGCAGCAGGTTGAAGAGAATATCTCAAGAAAGACCATCAAAAGTTGTAATATCAAAAGTCTCAACAAAGTTACTTTGAACCTTTATACTTTTGTTTTGCATGATTAAATGTTGGATATGCATTAATCCACTCCAACTTATGACTACATTGTTTCTATTTCTTCATCTACGTTCTTTTACATAGAAGTCTTGAACAAAGTGATTGTGAACCTTTATATTTTTATTCCACACTCCTCAACTTTTGCAATGCTAAGTCTCAAGAAAGTGACTCTCAACCTTTATTCTTTTTTTTTGCATGATTAAATTTGGAAATGCATTAATCCACTCCAACTTATGACCACATTTTTTCTATTGTTTTATCTATGTTTTTTACATAGAAGTCTTGAACAAAGTGATTGAGAACCTTTATATTTTTGTTTCACTCTCCTTAACTTTTGCAATGTTAAATCTCAACAAAGTGACTGTGAACCTTTATACTTTTGTTTTGCATGATTAAATTTTGAATATGCATTAATCCACTCCAACTTATGACTACATTGTATCTATTGCTTCATCTATGTTCTTTTACATAGAAGTATTGAACAAAGTGATTGTGAAACTTTAGATTTTTGTTCCACACTCCTCAACTTTTGCAATGTTAAGTCTCAATAAATTGTCTCTCAAACTTTATACTTTTGTTTTGCATGATTAAATTTGGATATGCATTAATCCACTCCAAATTATGACCGCATTGTTTCTATTGCTTTATCTATGTTTTTTCACGTTGGTTTGCACCTCTCATATTTTTCAATGTTTAAAGCACACTAAACATAAAATTTCTCATATAAGCAAGTGATCCATATATTTATTTGAATATATCTTCCATATTCTTCTTATAAAATGTTTTGATGCATTAAATATGAGAAAATCCATAAATATTTATTATGTTTTCAACAAATTTTCTTCTCAATGCAATACAATCTTCTAGTATTCCAAACATTAATGCATTCAACAAGGATTCAACTTTGAGTACATGCACATGGAGTGCACACATATCATCAAAAAATTCAATATCACATTTTCTTCACTAGCTTAGAAAGAACTAAATATACTGAGCACATATACTAAAATGTTGCCTCAAGAATAATCTTTGTAAGATGTTAGGAACATGTGTGTCAATTAAGGTTATATCAATATTATATTATTCATATTTTTATTTGGTTTGTTTGGATCAATTTAAATATATCTAAGTAGATGAATACAAAATTGAACTTAAAATGTAGTTTGCATACCATACAAATTTGGGTCTTCAAGTTATCATTCTTTCAACAACATTAGCATAATTCTTACCATTATTTCCATCACTTGTCTTTTAGCTAGCCAATGCACATTATGGATTTGAAGAACTTATAATCAACCTTGTATCAAATACTTCCATTAATCCTTTAAACTATGAATGCCTCTCTTGATTTTCCAAGCCACAAACAATTTCTATTGGTAAGTTTTTCAACAAAGATAAATTCTAGAAAATAATTTGTAGTTTCTATAGCTATTAAAGCTTCTCCATGTACCACATAATGAACTTCTCTCAAACATGATATGTCATGTGATAGTTTAATTGTCACCCCCTCTTAAACACCTCTCATAAATGTTGCTCCATTTGAATCAAAACCAATTATCTTGGACTTTGGTAGGTCATCTCTCTTAACAAATTTGATATTTCATCATATATTAGATTATGTTGTCATATTTTATCTTAAGAAGAAGCACAAACTTTGTTGTAGCTTATCTTTTTCCCTCATATAAAATGTAAATGGAATAAACAATGTTGGTCTATATTATCATTCCTTCAACAATATTGGCATAATTCTCACCGTTCTTTCCATCATTTATCTTTTAGCTAGCCAACACACATGATGGATTTAAATAACTTCTATTAAACCTTATATAAAATATTTACATTAATCCTCTCAACTCTCGATGCCTCTATTTACTTTCCAATCCAGTCCATGGATAAGTTTTATTGGTAAGTTTTTCAACAAAGATAAATTTTAGAAAATGATTTATAGTTTTGTAGCTATTAGAGCTTATTCATGTACCAAAAAATGAACTATTATCAAATATGGTATGTCACATGATAGTTTAGCTATCACCCCCTCTTAGACATCTCTCATACATGTTGCTCCATTTGAACCAAAATCAATTATCTTGGACTTTGGTAGGTCCATCTCTCTTAACAAATTTGATATTTTATCATATATTAGATTGTGTTATCTTTTATCTTAAGAAGATGCACACAATGAACTATTATCAAACGTGGTATGTCACATTATAGTTTAGCTATTAGAGCTTCTTCATGTACCACACAATGAACTATTATTAGACGTGGTATATCACATGATAGTTTAACTATCACCCCCTCTTAAAAACCTCTCATATATGTTGCTCCATTTGAACCAAAACCAATTATCTTGGACTTTGGTAGGTCCGTCTCTCTTAATAAATTTGATGTTTTATCATATATTAGATTGTGTTATCTTTTATCTTAAGAAGATGCACAAACTTTGTTGTAGCTTGTCTTTTTTCCTTATCTAAAATTTAGAAGGAATAAACAAAGGGATGTTGGTCTTTACAATTATGATTGCTCTTATAGACCATAATAGAACAAAATACGCTATCATAAATTTCTTCCTTTAGTTTACCCCAATAAACAAATATTATTGTTTTCAAGAACTCTTTTCTAGAAGTAATATTTGCATAAGAAGATTATTCATCTATCAAAGGTAATTAGGAGTATATTTATATCTTCTTTAGATCACACACTATTGTAATATTCTATTTACAAATTGGCTTAGGATATTAATTTTGAAGAAGAAGCAACAGACCTTTGGAAGGTAAAAATTTGGGACCCATGGTGGTGTTCATGTTAAGTTCACCAAATGTGACAAGGGAAAAGGGAAAAAATATTGTTGTTAGTAGGTGAAGTCAATATCTAGATATCCAAAGTTCTTCAGCAAAGGAAACAAACAGTTTTTTGGAGTCTTCCTTTGGGAGAGGAAACAAATAGTTTTTTGGAGTCTTCCTTTGGGAGAGGAAAAAAATAGTTTTTTGGAGTCTTCCTTTGGGAGAGGAAACGAATAATTTTTGGAGTCTTCCTTTAGAAGAGGAAACGAATAATTTTTGGAGTCTTCCTTTAGAAGAGGAAACAAATAATTTTTGGATTCTTCCTTTGGGAGAGTAAACAAAAAATTTTGTTTTTCTATAAAAGGGAATGACCCCCTGCATGTAAATGTTGATTGAATGTAATTTTGCAGAAAATGATAAAATATCAAGATGCAATTACCTCATGGTTTTTCTTACACATTGCAGGTTTTCCACATAAAATCCGTGTTACTATTTTTTTACGTTATTGTTTTTTTCTTCTTGCACATAATTTTGATATTTTTCTAACATCTGGTATTAGAGTCTAGGGTTTTGTGTGAGTGGAAGCTGCAATAATGAATGGAAGTGTAACCAAGTTTGAGATTGAAAAGTTTGATGGCAAGAAATTCACCCTATGGAAGATGAAGGTGGAGGATTTTTTGGTTCAAAATGACCAAGCCCTAGCCTTGAAAGGGGTCACGAGTAAACCAAGCAACATGAAATATGAGGAGTGGGCAATGCTAGATAGGAAGGCAATTTCTATAATTCATCTATGCATAGAAGAATCCATATTTTTCAATGTTTTTGAATAAAATATCATGGAAGCCCTTTGGAAGAAGCTTGAAAAGTTGTATGAGATGAAATCTACAATAAATAAGGTTTTTCTAAAAAATAGCTTTATAGCCTAAGGATGAAGGAGGGTTCATCTATGGTAGATCACTTGAATGAGTTTAATACCCTTATCAGTAAACTGGTTTCAATTAATGTGAATATGGAGGATGAGGATAGAGATATCACCCTACTTTGTTCCCTCTAGGAGACTTGGGATAATTTGGTTATGACCATCAACAATTCATCATCAGGAACTTTAAAATTTGATGATGTGGTAGTTGCTTTGTTGGCAGAAGAGTTGAGGCGAAAAATATCTCTAGAACCCTCAACAAATGAAGCCCTAGATGTGAAAGGTCAATATTTCAAGAAGTCAATAAGGTAGACCACAATCTAGATCTAATTCTAAAGGACACAATCTAAAAGGAAAGTGTTGGCATTGTGGGAAGCCAAGGCACTCAAAGAAGGACTATTGGTAGCTAAAAAAGGAAAAAAATGATGAAAAGAAATTTCAACCATCAGTTGAGGCCAGTACAATAAATTTTGGAGAGACGGTAACATGTGAGGCTTTTTATATCTGCAATAGTAGATCTATTTTATATACCTATATTTTGGACTCGGTTGCATCTTTCCACATGTCTCCTCACAGAGACTGGTTTGACAAATATCAATCATATAGTGGTGGGATGGTCTACTTGGGTGATGATCACCCTTTAGAAATTATGGGAAGAGGGGACATAAGGATCAAGATAGATAATGGTAGATAAAATATGTTATGTAATGTATGACATATACCGGATTTGCAGAAGAATTTACTCTCAATCAAGGTGATGGATAAGCTAGGCTATTCTATTACTTTTGGTAACAACTATTGCAAAATTACCAGAGGAGACCTTGTAGTAGCAAAAGGAGAATCTTATGGAACCCTATATCATTTATGTGGTGATATGATGACAAACCATGTAGTAGTAGTAACTTTAAGCAAGCAGTAATGTTATAGCATCAATGCCTAGGACATATAAGTGAAAAAGATCTAAAATTTTTGCATGATCGATGTATGTTTTCTGGGATTAAGTCTTGTAATTTAGACTTGTGTGAACACTATAATTTTGGCAAACAAAAGAGGGTTCATTTTAATGCAAGCCCTAGTAAGAGTTCTGATTTTTTGCAACTCATACATTCTGATATATTTGGACCAGTCCCCACTCAGTCCTTAAATGGTGCTATCTATTTTTTGAAATTTAGAGATGATTATTCTAGAAGAATGTGGGTTTATTTTATAAATAAGTAGGAAGGTTTACAAAAATTTAAAGAGTTCAAAGCTCGAGTAGAGAAAATCTTGGGAAAGCCTATTTTATGTCTTAGGTTAGATAATGGGGGTGAATATTGCTCCAAGGAATTTGATAAATTTTGTATGCAAGAAGGAATTAATAGTATGGATAAGTAGATGAATCACACAATTATAGAATGTGCAAGAAGCATGCTCAGCGCATCCATGTTTGATAAAAGGTTCTGAACAAACGCTATTAACACAACTATTTACCTCATTAACAGGTCACCTACAACTGCATTGGATGAACAAATTACAGAGGAGGTTTGGTTTGGTAAGCCATTTGATTACTCTCATTTTCATACCTTTTGTTGTGATGCATTTGCCCATGTGCCTAAAGAAAAAATATCCAAACTTGACCCAAATTCAAGCAAATGTATTTTTCTCGGCTATGGAGATACAGTAAAGGGGTATAGAATGTGGATCATACTTCCCACAAGGTAATTAGTATCCAAGATATTATTTTTGATGAAAAATCCATGCAAAGAAAGGAGGTACAACAAACACCTAATATTGTACCAGTTGAAGTAGATATGAACGAAGAGGAAAATGAAAATCAGCATGCTGAAATTTTTGACCAACATGGAGAACAACAAGTAGAAAAACAAGTAGAGTAGCCACAATAGTCATAAGACCAAGAGCCACAACCAATAGATCATTGGGTTAGAATATCTACACACCCACAAAAGTGTTCAGAAAGGTATTCTCCTATTTTCAGTCCTCTTTTGCTTTGTTAACTGGTGATGGTGAGACTAGTTCATTTTAGGAAGTTAGAGATTCTGAGAATGCAAAAAAATGGAGGAAAGCCATGGAGGATGAAATGGAAGCACTTTGTAAGAATAAAACGTGGAAACTTGTGGATATCCCACCTATAATAAAGGCTGTTGGAAACAAGTGGGTGTACAAAGTAAATAATAATAGCAATGGGTTGTTGGAATGCTATAAAGTTTACTTGGCGGTAAAAGGTTATGTGAAAAATTCAAGAATAGACTTTAATGAAACTTTCTCTCTAGTTGTGAAGATGACTACTATTAGAGTTTTACTTGCACTTGTAGTAGCACATGATTTAGAACTGGAGGAGCTTGATGTGAATACTACTTTCTTGCATGGTGATCTCGAGGAGGAGATTTATATGGGTCAGCCTAAGGGCTATGAAGAAAGAGAAAAATAGCCTTTGGTTTGTAGACTCAAGAAATTTTTGAATGGGTTAAAATAGGTGCCAAGGATGTGGTACATAAAATTTGATACCTTCATGAAGAACCAAGGTTTCAACAGGAGTGAAAATGACCATTGTGCATACTATAAGAGATTTTATGATGGCAGATTTATAATTTTGCTATTGTATATTGATGATATGCTAGTTGCAGGTCCTAGCATGAAGAAAATCATTGATTTTAAGGCTTAGTTGGATAGGACATTTGAAATGAAGGATTCAAGAGTAGAAAACCAAATTTTAGGGATGAATATACACATGAACAGAATAGGAAGGAAGATCTGGTTATGTCAGAAGTCATATATACAAAATATTTTGTAGCACTTCAATACGCAAAATGCAAAACCGGTTAGTAACCCACTTCTTTCACACTAAAAATTATCTTTTGAACAATGTCCTAGAAATGTACCATATTCATCAGTAGTAGGAAACCTCATGTATGCCATGGTAAGCACCAGACCAGACATTTCACAAGCAGTGGGAGTTATCAGTCGGTACATGGAAAATCCTAGAAAGGGGTATTGGGATGCAATCAAGTGGATATTTAGATATTTCAAAGGCACTTCAGATGCTGCTATTTATTACAGATTGGAAAAATTATAACTTAAGGTTTTGTAGATTCTGATTATGGTGGAGATAGAGATGGAAGAAATCCCACTATAGGATATACTTTCACTCTTGTTGGTGGAGCTATGAGTTGGAATTCTAAGTTACAGTTTGTGGTGGCTTTATCAACCACTAAAGTAGAATACATTGCAGCAACTGAAGACAACAAAGAGGTAATTTGGCTAGAACGATTGTTGGGTGACTTCAAGATAATACAGGAGAATATTATGTTGCATTGTGATAGCCAAAGTACTATTTAGTTAGTGAAGAATCCAACGTTCCATGATCACACAAAAACATTGATGTTAAGTACCATTTTAAAAGAAATATAGTGGAAGAAGGTAGGATCATGTTGCAAAAAATTGGTATTGAAGTGAATCCTGCAGATATGCTTACAAAAATGGTCAAGATAGAGAAGTTTGAGTTGTGTAAAACTTCTCTAGGCTTGTTGAAAATGTGATAAGGGTAGCATTGGACAATTGGCACTTGGATAGAAAACATAGGTAAGGATTTCCTGTATATTGACTTCAAGTGGGAGAATGTTAGGAGGTGAAGTCAATATCTAGATCTCCAATGTTCTTCAACAGAGGAAACAAACAAGTTTTTGGAGTCTTCCTTTGGGAGAGGAAACAAAAAATTCTTTCTATAAAATGGAATGACCTCTTGCATATAAATGTTGATTGAATGTAATTTTATTGAAATCAATAAAAGATAAAGCTTCCATTGCCTCGTGGTTTTTCTTGCACATTGCAGGTTTTCCACGTAAAATCTGTGTTACTATTGTTTCTATGTTATTGTGTTTTTTTTCTTGCACATAATTTTGATATTTTTATAACAATTATGAAAGACCTCTTTGTGATGCTCTTTCACTCTTCTCTACATCACTTCAAGACTAGGAGAAGCTTGTGAGCTTAAAGTTTAGTTTTGTTGGATTAGTTTAAAAACACCTATGTTTCTCCTAAGACACTTCTTTATCTAAGCTTAAACTTAAAATAGACCTAATGCATATATAGATGCAACAATTAGGGCTTACATCTAAAATAAATTTTTATTTCAATGAAGAAGGAAATAATGATTTCTTTTTTAGAGGTAAGGACACAACAAGATGGAACAAATAAAGCCTAAGATGTAGTTATATGCAACTTTTATTAATTACCAAAGACAAATGATTATTTGTGTGCTTTAGTGATGGGAATTTGAGTATTTTAGTGATGGAAATCAAGCATCAAAATTATTCTTGATGCACTACCTTTTACTCCACGGTGGCATGAGACGTGGTGTGCCTCTGTCGATGACAAGATAGAGAAAAAAATTGAGCACTACCTACACATCATGGAATGCAAATTTTATCCAATAATTTATCCCAACATCACCTCCATCATCATCTTGAACATCTCCAGCCACACCCTCTCCCTTATCTTGTTGAGTATTGTATCTTTATTGCAAACATTTCCCAAAGTCATTACCTAACCCTCATGTAACTTCACCCCTTTTCCCCATCATTATCACAATTCCCTTCTCTATTGTAATATTTTTTTTTGTAACTCCCTTATTCATCACCATCATTATTATGCTAACTCCTTTTCCTACCTCTATTTTCTCTACCTAGGAGAGTCACTAGTAGAGTCACAGGAAGCATTGCAACAAATTAGTTGTATGTAGAGGGTTCGAGTTGGTTATGACCACCATGAAAAACAAGTCATCATGCCAACCATAAAATCCCACCTTTGATTTCATCCATGCTATTGGTTCCATGTTAAAAATTTACTCCAAACTTGTGGGTGCCACATCAACGTGTCTTGACAACCAAGGATTGAATCCATCGAGTCTCAATAAAAATCATAGATGATCACACAAAACTTTATCATTTATTTGCTTCCCCTTATAATTTTACAAGGTGGTGGGAAAATGAGATCCATTAACCATACAATTAACCCCACTTAAACCACCCTAGTCGAATTCCCATGATGATTGACATGGCTAGACTGATGGTTGCCCCATTGTCATGGCATTAAATATTGAGCACATCCATGTCACGAGGGAAACTTGCAACCACCATTTTATTTGATAGCATTGGTCAAGGGTCAGGCATACCCCCTGGATAAATGATAGTAGAAAATAATGCTTAAATACCAAGCATAACTATGACTCCCCTCGTTTAAGGAATTCACTCACTTTCTCAGGTTCACAACCAATAATGAGAATAACGTGGGTTTCTCAATATTGGTTGAGATTTTGCATGTCTAGTTGGATCCTCATCAACAAAGAAGGGGAATATACCATATCTTATGCAAGGCCCACCCCATGGTTTTGATATTTGATGTGGAGGGTCTTATGGTTTTAAGAGTGAATTAGAACTAAACAAGAATGGGTGGATTCTTGGGGAATGGTAAATGGCATGAGGATGATGGTATGCATGCGTGATTGACATATTGGAAAGAGTAATTATTACGAAGTAATGGTTTCCACTTGTTTAGAGTGGATCTCAATGATGCATTATTTCACCATGTCATAGAGTTATTTCTAGTGTATTTTTTAGATTCTTATTTTTTTTATAAAATTTTTTATCAGGGTTATATCTCATATGTTTCTTATAACCTATGGTCTCATAGATATTAAAACTTACTTTTACTTTTTGTTTTAGATATAAAATACCATTATATATTTATATCGTATATATATATATATATATATATATATATATATATATATATATTTGATTGTTTGTGATACATTTTGAAGTTTTAATTTTGGTTATAGAAATCCTCTTATGATTCTTTAAAAATGGATATTCCCAAGACATATTTTTCATATTCATATGTTGAATTTGAATTACATAATTCATTAATCGACCTAGATGGATCTAACTAGTAAGATTTGAAAACTCAAATTGAAGGTCAAGGGTTTGAATCCAAAGAGTTGTACATCATATTTTAGGTGATAATATTAAATCGAGAAAACATGGATGGATAAACACAATCCAAATCCAAAAGGGATAGAGTTGTATACCATAATTTAGGTGATTAATATTAAATTAAATGAAACATACACTACACCAAAAATGGCCTTTTAGGGCAGTTTTTAACCGCCCTTAAAGATATTTAAGGGTGTTTATTGATTCATTGTCTATCAGAGCATCGTAAAAAATTTACATCATAAAAATTTTACATCATACAAGGGCGGTTAAAAACCACCTCAAAAAACCATGCTCTTAGGGTCTATTAGGGCAATTAAATATTGCCTCGAAAGTTGCCTTAGTTTATCACTATGAGGGTGGTTTTAAATCGCTCTCTTAGGGTCTATTAGGGCGGTTAAAACTACCCTCTTAGGTTCTAAGAGGATGGGTTTAAACTGCCCTAATATAACCTAAGAGGGAACTTTGAAACCACCCTAATAGACCCTAAGAGGGTGGTTTTAAACTGCCCTCATAGTGATAAACTAAGGCAGCTTTCGAGGCAATTTTTAAAACTGATCTCTTAGGGTATATTAGGGAATTTTAAAATCATCCTCTTAGGGTCTATCAGGGTGGTTTAAAACCCCCCTCTTAGAACCTAAGAGGGAAGTTTTAAATCACCTAATATATCTTAAGAGGGCAATTTTAAATTGCTCTATAAGAGCGTGATTTTAAATAATCTAAGAGGACGATTTTAAATAGCCTAATAGAACCTAAGAGGGTGGTTTTAAATAGCCCTAATAAAACCTAAGATGATGGTTTTAAATAGCCCTAATAAAATCTAAGAGGGTAGTTTTAATTTAAAAATAAAAATGAAATGCTAAAGATACACTTAAAAAGGTCCTTAGCACTCGTGTGTTGTATTTATACCAAGGTTTAAACTTAAATCTCTTAAAAGAGAAATCTAAAGATACACTATTATAATATCTTTTACAAAATAATATAATATATTAATATCACAATTGAAAACAAGAAAGCCCCTATGTTACTATCCCAAAAACATAGGTTCAAAAATAAACCATGTCAAATAGGCAACAAATAAATGAAATTACTATTTAAAAAATAAACAACATCAAACAACAAAAAATAAGTTAATAGTAGAGTGTATACTTCAACAATAAATTTTATTCCATTCAAATACCATATAACTCTCTCTTCATGCTAAGGTTATGCTACACCAAAAAAAGGCTTTAACGATGGTTTTTAACCATACTTAAAAACCTTTAAGAGAAATTATTTAGTCGTTGTCTATGAAGGTATCGTAAAAATTCCACATCATACGATGGTGGCTAAAAACCACCTCAAAAAGTTTCCCTCTTAGGGTCTAAAAGGGTGGTTTAAAAATTCACTCTTAAGGCTAAGAGAGTAATTTAAAACTGCCCTCATAGTCCTAAGAGGGTAGTTTTAAACTGCACTCTTAAACCCTAAGAGGATAACTTTTTGAGATAGTTTTTAGCCACCATCGTATGTGGACTTTTTACGATGCCCTCGTAGATAGTGGTTGAACAATTACTCTAAAAGGCTTTTAAGGGCAGTTAAAAACTACTGTTAAAGCCCTTTTTTGGTTTAGTGTAGCCTTAGAATAAAGTGAAGGCTATAGGAAAAAGTTCCCTATAGCTTTGGTGACTCCTAGAGCTTTTTAACCTATTGAAAAAGGAGTGAACCCAAACTGCTACACTTCATTTTCAATAGGTTGAAAAGTCGTAGGGATCACCAAAGCTATAGGGAATTTTTCTCTATATTTCTCGCTTTATTCTAAGTCTATAGTACACCAAAAAATGGCTTTAATAATGATTTTTAACCGTCCTTAAAGGACTTTAAAGGTAGGTATTCAACCATTATCTATAAGGATATCGTAAAAAATCCACTTCATACGATGGTGGCTTAAAACCACCTAAAAAAGCTACCCTCTTAGGGTCTAATAGGGTAGTTTAAAACTTCCCTCTTACGGCTAAAAGAGTTATTTGAAACACACTCATAGTCCTAAGAGGGTGGTTAGTAACTGTTGGTCACTAAATTGCATCAAGCTTTACTCAATATTGTGGTTGTCTATCTTCCTACTTTTTATCCAGGCATGCACCTGATAGCTACAACTCAACACTCAAAATTAGATGGACTAAAATAGGGATTTCAAATCCAAACTCTAGAGTAGGCTGGTTCGTTATCAACTTAAACAAGGTATTGACACAATTATGCTTACTTAGAGTTTTAGATATTAGGGTAAGAAGAGATTAGGATTAGAAAATGTGAACAACAGTGGACATATAGGCTAACAACATTGTTACTACAGTAAAAATCTCCCATAAACAAATTTAAATGCACATTATTCAAATCAACATTATACCAAATTAGATGCACTTTCATTCATTAAATAACAACAGAGAAATATTATAGAAAACAATTTCAATATCCAAACAATGATCATCCAAATAGCATAATTAATCAATATCTAGATTTTACAGAAATGCACTCCCTAACAATAAAGATCTAATTCCAAAATAGATTTCAATTACCCTAGTAGTTAGTAATCCATTAATATGGTACAAACTACTATTCAAGTATTTACATAAATGCAGCTTAGGAAGTCAAACCTTTGATATCAAATTATGACGACACAAGATTTGAGGCAAAAATCAATGTAATGCTCCTTTCATTAGCCCTTGGAAATATTTACAGTAGCACAGACAAACACACCTAAGCCAACCCTTAAAAATGAGGGTTCGACCTCTATTTATATTTTTTAAAATTAAAATATTAAAGAACATTACAAATATTAATTTTTAAATAGCTCAACAGAGAGTTCTTGTTGGCATTTCCTTACTGGTTCATCCTCCGTGAAATCCGCTACAAGTAGATTGCCATGGATACCAAGTATGAATCGTTGATCTTTTTTGGAAGCCCTTTGCAGCCATCGATCTGTAACCGTCTCTGGTTGTTTTCTTCTTGAAACCCTTGATGCTTCGACTTCCTCCTCCAACTAACTATGTTTTAATTCTGGTGAGAAATTGCTTTTATATGCTTCAAAATTCTTGGAAAAATCTCAACCGTCGATCTCCCCCATTGTATGACTACAATTTAATCTGAAATAAACTTAATACAATGGCAAGGAGAGATCATAGCGCCATTCCGCTTTTAAAATCAATGACATCACCTTTTATGCCTCAGAGCCTGTGGAATGCCAATTCGACACAAAACTGTTCGAAAGTGAAGTGGGATGAAATTCGCTCCTTATCCTTTGTTTTCTCTTGTTGGCCTTTAAAGCTTTCAAAAATCCACACAAAAATATTGATGACATCATGTTCTCTTCAAAAATTTTGCGGATTCCATTTCGATCCCCAAAAAGTGTATCAATTCAGGATTCCATTTCAGACCCGTTTTGTCATGAATCCATACACTTTTGTTCTGATTTTTTGCCTCCTATCACCATTCTTGGCAAAACAATTCTATGCACTATCCAGAATCGGGCTCTCCAACACTTAGTTGCTCGAAAGATGTTTAAAAATACAAAGCGGTCACCAATACACACTCTTTTTATGCTGACATCATCCTTATCCAAAAAATATTGTGGATTCGGGACATGTTGTCACTCCGGAGCCAGAAACATAGGAAATTATGCGAAATTACTCCAAGTGCAAAAATTTACTAAGTGTTAGGTAGACTTGTAGCCTTTGTTGCGAATCTACTCCAAAATACACTAAAATGTATGTGGAATGAGATCTTCATGCCTTAGGTAAAATTTTCCTAAGTATGTGGCCATTTTGGGCCTACATTCTAGCACCTCCCGGGTGGATTTACTTGCAAAGCCATAGAACTCAGAGTCTTATCCATTGGGCTACAAGAGTAAAAAAATGCTCATATTCAAAAATGTGCTTAAAATAATAATTTCCATATGAACACTACCCTCTGAAAATAGTTCTCTTAGAGAGTAGAAGTTCACATTGAGACCATGCTTCAAGCAACACAGAGGATAACTGCTCATCTGTAAACTATGCAATAGACACATGTTCCTCCATTGCTTCCAAAATCTATCTCTATGCCCTTATAACAAAACTACTCCTTTGTTCTTGCAAAACATAGTTCTTCTCTTCTATAAGGCTTATCCATAAAAATACCTTCACACAAAATTTGCTGCTCTCCATGCCTCTCTGGGCTTCATGCCTTTATTGTTTATTTCTAACAATTGTCAGAGCAAAAAACTAAAATACAAAATTTTTGTATATGTACAAAACAAAAAGAAACAAGTTAAGTGTGTACCCCTTTCGGGCCTGTAGTGGTTCCATCCTTCTCTTCTTGGTGGGCCTCTTCATTCTCTTCTTCTTCTTCTTCTTCATTTTCTTCTTCTAGAGAAGATTTTTTATGATCTCTTCCTCCAGAATTATCACCAAATAATTGAATCATAAAATTTAAAGAATATAAAGCTTGATTCCAGGCTGCTCTAGAGGGGTTTGATGTTTCTTTCAGTTGCTTATAAACATATTGCAATTATCCAATATCCTCATAGTTAGCAGCATTCCCTTTACTTACCAGAGCTTCCATGAGATCTCTCAGCCTTGTAAAATTAATGATCAGATGAGCAACTTGCTCTTGGTTTAGTGGCTCTTAAAGAGAATCAATTCCAGATTCATCCTATAAATTTTCATCAATGCTCTTTTGGATCTCTTCCATGGATAGCAAGTTGTGATCCTCCATCCAAAAACCTTTGAAACCAACTTGAAGAATCATTTATTTGTTTACATCCACCACATATTTAATTACTTCTTCAATCCTATCAAAAAATAGCTAGGCTTTTTGAAGTACCCTGGGCTTCTTAACCACGGTTCTAGCAGTAACTCTGGAAAGATTCCATTCTTTATTGAAATTGGTTTAGCAGAGTCACTGAGTCTGCTATCAACTAGCTTGTACAACTGTTCTACTAGAATCACCATGTAGACACTTAAAATGTGTTATGTTTAGGGGAGCTCCTCACATAGACACATTCATAAGATCATATGACATAATCTTGGACTTTCCAAGAATCAAAAGTGGTTCTCACCACTCATTTGGGGTATTTTCAATCCAATCCAAGCCTAGCCACTCAAGCCTAGAGTGACTAGATCTTAGCCGCTCAAGCCTAGAGCGGCCAGACCTTAGCCACTGTAGATGACAACGGCCAAACCTTAGTCACTGCTGATGATAATGACTAAACCATAAAAGCAATTTTATCGACAAACATACCTAATCATGGGCAGAAGTGGCAGTCTGCATGCAATAAAGGTGAGCGGGAGTAACTTTGAATTCCCTTTCACGACCAGTTCACATAGGAGACTTGAGTTTGCATTTAAACTTTAGTTAACTGGTATTTAAACATAGAAAAGACAAAAAGCTTGTCATGCTAACTCTCACTACGCATGAGAAATTCATTCCTAGGGCTTGGACATAGACCTAGGGTTTCACACTTTAAAAGGTATAAGCCTGAGAGCACCAAAGGGGGGTCCATATTTTATCAACCAGATGGTATTTCTATCATTGGAGACCAGATATTGAATTTTATTTGAAGCTATAACGAGAGAGACAATTATTCTAGATCATTAGGAGATATTTTCAAGACTTGAAGAGTTCCCCTTGTTGAGCAAGGTGCAGAAACAGTAATGTCATTGTTGTCAACACAGTCAGACAGATTGGTTGATGCAGTGGACAGGCGTTAAGAGGTTCTTCAGAGCAGTGGTTTTTCCAAAAGATAGAAGTGGCCCATATGCTAAAAATCAAAAGAAAATCACAAGGAAGAAAACTGTCGTGATATCGCGACATGTTGGCAAGAAAGAAAAACTGTCGCGATATCGCGACATGTTTGAAGAAAAAGAGGAGAGAGAAAAAAGTGTCACGATTTCGCGACATGTTACATTTTCGCGGGCCAAAGCAAAGAGGAGAGGAGAGAGAAAAAGGTGTCGCGATTTCGTGACATGTTCCATTTTTGTGGGCCAAAACAAAGAGGAGAGGAGAGAGAAAAAGGTGTCACGATTTCGTGACATGTTGCATTTTTGCGGTTCGAAGCGAAGAGAAAATGCAAGGAAGAAAAAGTGTCGCGATATCGCGACATGTTCGGAGAGAAAGCGCAAGCAAGAAAAAGTGTCACGATTTCACGACATGTTTGGAGAGAAAGCGCAAGCAAGCAAAACTGTCACGATTTCGTGACATGTTTGGAGAGAAAGCGCAAGCAAGCAAAATTGTCACGATTTCGCGACATGTTCGGAGAAACAGCGCAAGCAAGCAAAACTATCGCGATTTTGCGACATGTTGGAAGAGAGAAAGGCAAGTAGAAAAAGTGTCGCGATTTCACGACATATTGCAAGGAAGGTTGTACAGACAAAAAAGTGTCACAATTTCGCGACATGTTGCAGGAGAGAGAGTCCGAAAGAAAAAGTGTCGCGATTTCACGACATATTGCATTCCGAGAGAAAAAGTGTCACGATATCGCGACATGTCGGGTTTTCACGACTTGAAGGCAAGAGAAAGCGCTAAGGAGAAAAAGTGTCACGATATCGCGACATGTCGGGTTTTCGCGACTCGAAGGCAAGAGAAAGCGCTAAGGAGAAAAAGTGTCGTGATATCACGACATGTCGGGTTTTCGCGACCCGAAGGCAAGAGAAAGCGCTAAGGAGAAAAAGTGTCACGATATCGCGACATGTCGGTTTTCGCGACCCGAAGGCAAGAGAAAGCGCTAAGGAGAAAAAGTGTCATGATATCGCTACATGTCGGGTTTTCACGACCCAAAGGCAAGAGAAAGAGCAAAGGAGAGAAAGTGTCGTGATATCGCGACATGTTGCATTTTCACGACTAAAGGAGGAGAGAGAAATTAGGAAGGCGAAAGTGTCGCGATATCGCGAAATGTTGTGTTTTCGCTGGTTGAATCCGAGAAGAGTAGCAAGGAGGTGAAAGTGTCGCGATATCGCGACATGTGTTTTTGCTGGTTGAAGCCGAGAAGAGTAGCAAGAAGGCGAAAGTGTCGTGATATCGCGACATGTGTTTTCATGGGCAAAAGCCGAGAAGAGAACAAAGAGGCAGAAGTGTCACGATTTTGTGATAGGTCATGTTGGCACGAGCAAGAAGAGAACCCAACCGAAATAAGATATGTGACAGTTAACTGAAGTTCTATGACAGTTATAGGGGCCATTGCGTAAGAAAAACATGCAACTAAAATAAGAAGAGTTAACTGAAGTTATACGACAGTTACAAGTGCATTTACAGAGAAAAATCATGCAGCTAAAATAAGAACAGTGAACTGGAGTCAGAACGACAGTTACAAGGCCAGTTACGGAGTGTAATCATCGAGCGACGGTTAAACTGAAAGTCATCAGACGAAGATCAAACTTGAGCCGTAACTATTTATAGGATGCATGAAAGAATACTATGAGATAAAGGAAGTTGAATATAGAATTTTCTATTAATAAGCTGCATGTGAAAATATGGAAGCTAAAAATAGAATCAGAATTTTGTTATAAAAGGAGGTTTGCATGGAGAATTAAATAGCTGCTGAAAGAGAGAAAAAGTGTTGTAAGAAGAGGGTTGGAAGAGTGCCATAAGAGAGAGTTGAGCAGAGCCATGAGAGCCATAAAAGTGCAGTAAGCAGAGCCTTTAGTGTGTGGTTTTTTGGTGAATAGTGAGAGAGGTTGGGTTAGCAATAGACCAGTCAGGGTCTTGAATAAGTGAAGGCATTTTTATGTCAATCTTATAGCTTCATATTTGCAGACCAAGTTGGTGCTTGGAATTAGGGGTTGGTGCTCCTTTATGTGGGTGCAGATATATTAGGGGTTGGTGCTCATTCCAGTTGGTGCTGGTAAAGTGATTGTAAAATTGGTGTTTTGCAAAGGCTAGATTTGGACGGTAATCCAAGCAGTCATTTTTGAGGAGTAGCCAAATTGGTGAACCTCATTACATTGTGTGTTGTGGAATGCTCTCTTGTGATATTTGCATTATCTGATTTAAATCTTCATTGTTTCAGTATTAAGAGTTGTAGATTTGAATTTAAATAGCTACGCTGATTCACCCCCCCTCTCAGTGTCATTGTGAGACTAACAATTTGGAGAGTCCATTTGAGGGTTTTTACCACATACAGGATATTCAACATATCGAGCAAAGCAACCATTATTTCAACATCGGATACAAGCTTTGATCTATTTCTTTGGAGCAAAGAGGACGAGAGTCGCTTTAGCGGTCGCTATCTTGGACAGTGGCCCATAGGCCTAACTTAGGGTTTTAGACATTAGATTCATTATTTTGTTTAGCATATCATTAGCATAGCATCATTTCATTCATTTGCATTCATAGCATTAGTTTAATTTGCACTTGCTTTAATTTGTTATATTCATTGCTAACAACCTCATCCGGGGAGGTATTATCGGACATCTAAGCGTGTTTTGTTGTTTCATTGCTTACAGGGCCACAGGTTCATCGAACGAAATCTGCAACATATGAGAGAAAAAGGGATCCCTCTAGGAAATAGGCCTAGAGAAGGAGGCATCTATAAGCCCTCATACATTTTCGTGTGTGGAACTGGGAAGATTTTGAAAGCACACCACCTCTTTATGAAAGGGTCACTCTTTACCTATTTGTAACCTTATTGTATCAAAATGGGTATCCCTAAGAGGGACCGAAATGTAATCGGGTTTCAATCCAAATAAAGAGATCTATCTTTGTTATTTCCATGTTATATGCTTTTCATTGTCTTCCATTTCATTTTGGATTTTAATACATTGCAAGTAGAGTAAAAAGAGTGGTATGTTCGTCCCTGGGTCACTACATATGGTGATCACAGTGGGACCTCCATTGATTTTTCATTTTCTACCTGAATACTAACTTAGTTTTGTGTGCAATTCTAGCCGCTCTAAGCTACAGTGACCAAAAATAGGCCGCTCTAAGCTAAAGTGGTCAATAGAGCCTTAATCGCTCCCACTAACATCCGCCAAGAACAAGTCGCTCTGGTCATTAGTGGCCAGAACTATAGAGCAACAAAGGAAAAAAACAAGGTTCTCTGAGCTAGATTAGAGGTTGGTACAACCTCTATGATATTTTATAGCTTTCTTTTTGCTTCTGTGTGTCTAAAATATAGAAATTAAAGCACATTTATGTTTTTAAATTGAAAGAATAAAAGGAGAAAGAATTAAGCATTTTGCATATCTTAGATCTTCTTTTAGATTTCCACTAGGAGTTGCTAGGAACAACGGCTTATGCCTAAAAAGTTCACCTTGGAATCCAACGTGCTAGATATTGTATGTTGTTTGCTTGCTTTGAGGCCTTGCAAGAGGCTATATTTACACAAAATAAAGTGTGCTCATACAAATCATAGTAGTTCATGCATCTTTCTAA
Organism: Wollemia nobilis; assembly: GCA_028583015.1. Lineage (NCBI taxonomy): Eukaryota > Viridiplantae > Streptophyta > Pinopsida > Araucariales > Araucariaceae > Wollemia > Wollemia nobilis. The sequence continues at coordinate 5,850,428 of JAQPPZ010000989.1, forward strand.
ATATTAAAATGAATTTTGCACTTAGGTATATAGGAAAGACTCATTGTTGCTATATGATGTACTTTATGTTACGCAAGCTTAAAATGAACACCACACATGCACGTGTCATTTAAACATTGGGGAGTTGGATTTTATCACCAAACCTCAATTCAGTACTATGATGTTGGAATTCATCTCCTTCCATTGGTTTTTCCCCCTAGAGTCTCCTAGAAATGGATTGAAGAACTTCTTCATAGTGGCACTAAGATACTCATGTTCAAATTATCTCCCACTGATGGAACTATCATTGGTTCAGAGTGGAAGAGCTAGGCGAACCCCCCACTAGGACTTCAGCGGTGTACCCTAGCTTCTTTTGAGAAAATCATGTTTGGCATGGGTGTTCTTGATTCCCACTATGAATGAGTCTCCTCATTCTAAATCAAAACAAGAGCAAGAAAGCAAAGAACAACACATAAAAACACACCAAACAATTTAGGGCACACTTAAATTGATAATCAAGATAAATATTTGTTTAATATTGTGTGGCTATTCCTAAATTGCAACTCAAAATATCAATTCATAGATAAAATGGTCAAAAAAAAAAGTAAACACCCTCAGTCTGATACCAAGGGAAAGACTGAAGCAACTCATACCCATAGGTGAAGTCGTAGTAACATTGAATGACCTACTCATAAGATCATGAGACATAGCTCCACAAGCCTAAGGAGTGATAACTCAACCCTTGGGGGATCTTCTCGAGAAACCCCAAATAGGTAACCCCATCATGGAACAAAGTCACATAAATAAAAAGAGGCTTCACACCCATCCTCATCAAAGATACATGAGGAGACCTCAAGGACCTCCTCTAAACACATAGAAACATCTCAAAGATGTGAGTAATCTTCAAGTGCTTCCTACTCAAATGGACATAAAGAAGGTTCTAAAACTCATTCTTCACATAGGGATGACGAGACTGCTACATATCCATCCACATGGAGAAAACATGTCACCACAAAGCTGTATTCATCAAGAAGGCAAGCAATAGTTGCAACACATCAAGATTCACAAGAAACATATGAAACAGGGATTCCCACTGAAGGACAAGAAACTAGAGCTACATATAGTCATGGGAATAAGATAGAAGAAACCCTTCACACAAAATGAAATATTCTCATAGACTATGACCTCATAGGAGTGAATGGCAACCCATGGGACCAGCCATGGAAAACAAGACAACTAGACGGGTTGGATCAGTTTCTTACACAACCAACTCAATGAACTGTAGCTACTGAGAACTCTACATATGGAAGCTCACTAACTGTGACTTCTAAGCACACCTCTCAGCCTAGGGGTACCTTAGAGTGATCTTGTAGTAAACGTACGAAGTTTGATCATAGAGATACTCAATAGTACACTAAAAAAGTCACATTGGCTAGCAAGAGTATAGGTACAACATAAACCTCCTCGAGGAATCTACGAGTCAAGACAAGAAGAACAGATTCAGATAAACATGAGTCTTCTATGATAATGTAAACTGACTGTATGATATGGTTAGAAAATGCATTACGTAAGGAGCAAGAGCTAGTGGAAGTTCTCAAACAAGATAAACAAAGATAAAGACTCTTGCGCCAACATGAGCAGTGCTTAAGAGAGCAAGCTGAGCGGCTAGCTCTTAGAAATTTACATACAAATGGTGGTTACCACCAAATAACTAGACGTGATAAATCACCTAAGGAGAGGTGCACTAGACAAGATAGCCCACAACAAAACCACCCACAAAACCATGAACAAAATAAAACTAGTGGGGATAGGGCAAACATAACAAACCAGGATCACAATCCTGAGTCCCCTCATAGGAGGGAGGAAAAAAAAACAAATCAAATGGATATAGAGTTACCTCCATTACCACTGTGAGTAGGCCTACAAGAGGAGGAAATATGTGCATCAAAGGTATTTCAAGAGCTTGCTGAAAAGATGAAAGCCTTTGAGAAACAAGAGGCAACTGGGAACTCATCAATATTGAGAAAAATACACAACCAACCATTGTGCCCATAAATCCCTAGCCCTCCATATCCTAAGCACTTTGAGATGCCTAGGTTGGAAAAATTTAAGGGTGAAGAGGATGCATAAGAGCACATCACCAATTTTATCAACAGATGTTTTCATATTGAAGACAATGAATCTCTCATGATAAGAACATTTATAATGACATTTTTAGGTGTTGCTACTCAATGGTTCAACCAACTACCTAAGCATAGCATAACCAACTTTGAACAACTGGTAAACGCATTCCTAAAGCATTTATCCTTTGGTGCTAGGAAGACGGTGAACCTTTTAGACCTAGCCAACTTGAAACAGTATGATGATGAGCCAGTAATGGATTATAGGAATAGATTGAAAAAAATCATGGCAAAGTTTTCATTCTTCGTTCCCATAGAGGAGATCATTTGCATGTTCACCAAAAGTTGTTCTAAAAACATCTCCCTCTTGCTACAAATTTAGCAGTATCCTTCATTTGAGGAAGCTTTGGCACAGGCCAAACTCATCGAAGACATAAAAGTAGATGAGAGAACCATTAAAATCTGAAACAAAAAGGAGTGGAACAAGAATGGTAAGAATGACAAGTACAAGAAGAAGCAGGGCAACCCTGCTCCAGTCAATCAAGTCGTATTGGATACACCTAAGTATGGGGGTGCATAGCAACCCCAAAACTATCAAGAAAATCCCCCGCCATCCAATTACGATCAAAGGAACAATCAAGGGTGAAAAAAAGAATGCAAGCCACCTCGCTATTTCATGCCTCTGAAATAATTAATCCAATCAATCTTAAATCAGCTGAGTGAGGCCAGGATGATCAGATTTCTTGATATACCTCTTATAGATCCCAACCATCCTAAGCCAAAAGGATATAGGGAAGATCAATTTTGCCATTATCACAGGATACCGGGGCATTACATTGAGGCTTGTGTTGGTTTTAAGTATCAAGTATAAAACATGATTGAGGCAAGAGAACTCAAAGTTGACAACCCACTGGATCCTAATAACAGATACATGGACATATATAGAAATATGTTTCCCAATCATGAGGCTCCTAAAGGGCAGGATGCCCAAGTCAATCAAGTCGAGTGGATGCACCTACCCATGGATGCATTGGGATGGTTGATATTGTTAACATAGCAACCAAGACTAGACGATATGGTCAACCACAACCTCCTGCAACTCCCATGAATGTCCCAGCTGCACCTAGGCAGAGGCAGGAGCAAGACAACATCCAAGTCCACCAACATGACCTATGGTAACTATCCAGTGTAGATTGAAGCAAAACCTATAGATGAATCTAGCTAAGCTATCCATCTATGAGCTCATACAAAAATCCCCAAAGTAGGAAGACTTTAATGGAAATTTTAAGGACAATTGAGCTCCAACCACAAGATGCAAATGCATTCACTCATTTTGTGCAACAAGTGCAACAATGCCAGGAACCTGTAATCCAATTCTATGATCATGAGATTAAGGCAATACCTACTACCTTACCAGACCCTCCACTGTACATAGTGGCATTAGTTAACAACTTACCTTTCAAACAGGTCTTGATCGATACAGGTTCATCAATAAACATCATTACAAAAACATCAATAGAGCACCTTAAGATCCCCAAGTCCAATATTGTTCTAAGAGCTTACACATTGAAAGCTTTTAATGATGCTTTATGCAATACTGTGGGAACGATAGTCCTACCCATCAATGTGGGGCATAATACCATCCTTGTGATGTGTCATGTCTTGGAAAGGGCTATGCAATACAACATCCTCCTATGGTGTCCTTGGATAAGGGACATGAAGTGTATTCCTTCGATATTGCACTAGTGTGTCAAGTATGTGCACGAAAACAAAGTTTATGTGGTTTTGGCTAATGAAGAGCCATTCAAATACATCCATCAGGTGGATATTCTGAGAGAATTTGTAATTACTTCTACCCACATGTACGTAGTGCCTTCATATCCAACCACACAATTGAATAAAAAGGCAAAGGGGTAAGAAAAGACCCATGCACATCAACACCTCCTGGTGCACTTAAAATAGTCAATGCTTCTAAAGTACCATCAACGTCAAAACCAAAAGACAATCAAAAGCTAAAGGTTCCCTTAGTTGAGGAAGAAAGGCCCAAGGAAGTACCAATTGTATCCATTGTTGAAATGTCAAGTCCTATGGAAGAATATCTTCAAGATCAAGATGAATATAGTGATTACCATCCCGCTTTACTAGTGTCATCCATAGGGTCATCCATGTTGCATGCATCAATACACTTGGTAAGCATAGGCATAGGGGAGTACCTTGTGCATAAAATTACCCCTATGCCTATCATTGAGTCTGTATAAGACATGGGAAGACCTAAGGACTTGAGACCACCAATGGGAACAGTGGTTCCACTTGGAATCCCTTCCAACTAAACCAATTTTGTCTATGCCGGCCTGGACTGCACTCATAAGTCTTCATACGTAGAAGAGGATTATGATTAATTATTCCCAATCAATGTTCGTTACCTCTCTAATCCTGAGTTTTCTCTAAGCTACTTTGAGAGTTGCCATTGGCATGGCTATGGCCTTGGTATATATGAGCAGGGGTGCAGGCGACCATACAAGCCACAATATTAGCTTCCCTCTGACATATTTGGGTTAGGCTATTATATTGGAGGTCAAGATGACTCTCTTGCAATAGCATTGGATAGATTAAGCTTAGGGTTAGGAGAAGATATCGATTTCATTCCTTATCACCCCCTAAGAACAAGAAATTTGAGCAACAAACAAGTGGCCACGGTGAATGTACCGCCACCAAAAATTTATCATCCAAATATCTCAATTGATTCCACCCCAACAGGGTACAACTCGTGGGATGAAGAGAATGGATATGAAGCAAGTGATGATGAGGCACAACTTGGCTTAGCCTACCAAGGGCCTCGTTATTTACAAATATTCACATGGTCCATCCACAATGAGAGTGGGTACATATCGGATGAAAGTTACTATGAATCAGAGGACTCAACAGAAAGAGCCTACTTAGGCCTGAGCCATCAACCCCTGAATTTGAGGTAAGAGACAAACGTAAATGGATTCTTCATAAGTGATGAAGAATATGAATATGAAACAGAGATGGCCTACTTGGGGCCAAGACATGAGCCTTCTATTCTAGGGCCACATACCAATGCTAACAGTTTCTGGATAAGTGATGATGAATTTGAGGATGAGACCGAGATGTCTTATCTTGGGCCTCACCACTTGCGATAAGTCAATGAGCTAGTAGAAAGAGAGGCGACACTATGTGCCATAGATCCTGGATTAAGGTTCCTCGGAAGACCTATTGACTTAGGGGCTATTCACCGCATGGTCAATCCCCCTCCGCCCGCATTCCAAGAGATCCTTGAGCCAAATGACCCCATTTTGTAGTCTATGCATAGAGAGAATCCAACCACTCGCATGCTACATAGGGAGGAACCATTAATCCCTAAACCATTAGAACATCATCACGAGTATGGAAGGGAAACCCCTAAAACAAGATTACACCCATGCGATCTTGGAGATTTCATCTCATCCGTCAACATGATCTCCATTTATTTGGCCACTCCACTTCATAATCCAGTAGATCCTACCAAATCATTGCATCTTGATGTAGAGGCTATTGATTGGGATCGTGCTGATTCGCCCATAGAGCCTGAAGACCTCTTGCCCAATGAAGACATGTTACAGCCATTCCATTTTGCATCAGGTTGTGTGTATGATGTATTCCATGTTGGTTTGGATCCTGAGTTAGTAGGACCTGTAAATCCCATTGATGACATTCATTTGATACCCATGTCTCATCAACTAGAGGATGGGTCACATATGGCTATAGAAGTGAATTTCGAGGTGGACATCAATGATGATCCTATCCAACCAAGGAAAGTCAAGTTCATATAAAGTCTATCTCTAGAGGAACAAGCCATCCTAATTCATCTCCTCAAAGAGAGGTCAAATATTTTTTCTTGGACTTACAAAGACATGTCAAGGATAGATCCAAAGTTGGTCATTCACAACCTTTCATTGGATCCCATGAAGAATCCAATCAAGCAAAAGCTGAGGAAAATTCATCCAACCGTCGCTTTTATGGTGAAGAATGAATTGCAAAAACTATTGGATGCAGTGTTTATAGTTCCTATCAACTATCCTGAGTGGGTGTCGAACATGATACCCGTGGAGAAACCTGATGTAAGAGTCTGTATATGCACATACTTTAGAGATTTAAATAGGGTAACACCAAAGGATTCATTCATGTTGCCAAACATAGATGCTCTTGTAGATGCAACCGCAGGTCATGAGATGCTCTCCCTAATTGATGGTTTTTCTGGATACAACCAGATCCATATTAAGCCCAAAGATTAACATAAAACTGCTTTTATTACTCTGTGGAGAACATTCTGTTACAAAGTGATGTCATTCGATCTCAAAAATATTGGTGCAAAATATCAACGGACCATGACATACATATTCCATGACTATATGCATAAGATATTAGAGGATTACATGGATGACTTACTGGCGAAGTCCCTGTTGCGGCAAGAGCACGCTGAAGTACTTAGAAAAGTTTTTGACCACCTCATTGAGCACAATGTCTAATTGAATCCTAAGAAGTGCATATTTGGCGTAACTTCTGGCAAGCTTTTGGCATTCATCATATCCAAGAAATGCATTTAAGTCGATCCTGCAAAGGTAAAGGCTATATTGGAAATGGCCGTCCCTACCAACATTAGGGAGCTAAGGAGCCTACAAGGCAAGATAGAATCCATCAAAAGATTCATCATGCAATTATCAGATAAATGCTGACCCATGTATCGGTTGCTATGCAAGGAGGTCCCCTTTCATTGGGATGAAGAATGTCATCAAGCCTTTGCAGAGATCAAAACTTATCTACCAACACCGCCAGTATTGGCTCCACCAAGGCCAGACATACCATTTTTACTATATATCGGCTAGTGATTTTGTATTGGGCACCATGTTAGCTCAAAATAATGCACAAGACAAAGAGCAAGCCATATATTACATTAGTCGCACCTTAGTGAGTTATGAGCTAGGATATGCGTATGTCAAAAAATTGTATTTAGCAGTGGTCTTTGCAACTCGAAAGTTGCGACACTACATGTTGAGCCATACGACCTACGTCATATCAAAACAAAATCCTTTGCGGTACATGATGAGGAAGACATATCACAATACACATACCACAAAATGAATCATCCTATTGACATAATTTGATCTAGAGTTCATAAGACAAAAGTCCATCAAGGGATAATTCATAGCAGATCAATTAGCAGAGGCGCCTCTTCAGGATAACAAGCCTCTCACCATAGAATTTCCTGATGATGCGGTATTTGCATTATCAGATCTTCCAGACTCAAAGAACCTAAGAAAGAAGGAGACATGTCATTGTTCTTCGATGGTTCAAAGTGTGAACAAGGGGGTGGAGCAAGGATTGTCTTTATCACACCGCAGGGTCGTCCATTGTCCTTATCATTCAAACTAGACTTCCCTTGCACAAACAATATGGACTATGAGGTATTGATCTTGGGACTCCAAAAAGGTATAGCAATGGGCATTAAAATATTTAATATATTTGGTGACTTCGTGCTCATAGTAAACCAAGTCAAAGGACTATTTCAATGCATGTGCCCACTCCTGAAGACTTACAAGGAACTTGTTGACACATACCTAGCTCGACTGGAATGGTATGACATCGAGGCAATCCCTCATATGTCAAATATATTTGTAGACACCATGGACTCTTTGGGATCCTTAATCGCTCAAAATTCATCTGTTGATTTTACAACCGTTCATGTAAAAGTACTTTCGCACTCAGCAATATGTTGTGAAGCTTTTGACAATCAAGAATCAGTCAACATGATCAACATCAAACTAAATCTGGATTGGTCCTTCGTGGCTAGATATTTCTTGCAAATAGCACCTTGGGGGTCTTTGATATCCCAAGGACCTGTGGAGTGTGGTGCAACCATACACCATGGAGTTGTTCCTCAATATGTGTTCACCAACTCGAGAATACAGGAAGAGCAAACCATATTTTTTGTAGAAGTGGTTTATCAGGATTGGTTTTCCCAACTTTGGGACTTCCTGAAACTTGGAATAGTACCTCAAGGTTTGTCGCATACTGAAAGGTGGACGTTCAAACAAAAAATAATAAGATACATCTTGCTAGGAGAAATCCTCTATAGACAAGGATATGATGGAGTATAACTTCGTTGTCTTGAGCCCCATGAAGTATCTTGGGAAATTTTGTAAGCTCACGATGGTACATGTGGAGGGCATTTCAGTGGCATGACCATCGTTAAGCGCATCTTGATAATGGGTTACTATTGGCCCACCATGGAAAAGGACTACTGTGAGTATGTCAAGAAATGCATTAAATGCCAGTATCATGCAAATCTAATGCACTTACCATCGCAAGCCTTGCAACCCATCGAGGCAACATGGTCATTCTCGCAATGAGGACTAGACTTTATTGGGAAGATCTCACCCCCGTCCTTAGGCCGACACACATTCATCATAATGGCCACTGAATACTTCACTAAATGGGTTGAAGCGATCCCATTAACATCGAAAATTGGACCGAGGATTGTGGAGTTTATACTCCACAATATCATAAGTCATTTTGGGGTCCCTTCAAAGATAATATCAGATAATGAGACATATTTCAAGAATAAAAATGTGCGTGCTTTAATGAAAAATACCATCTTCAGCATAGTTTTTCAACGTCTTATTATTCACAATAAAATGGGCAAGCAGAAGCCTCGAACAAAATAATAGTCTCCATCTTGAGGAAGACAGTGCAAGACAATCACAAGGATTGGCACATGCAGTTACCTCTTGCACTATGGGCATACAGGACTAGTATACGGACGCCCACTGGGGCAACACCGTTTTCACTAGTATATGGCACTGAGGCCATCATGCCACTAGAGTTGGAAATTCCAACTCTACGCATAACATTAAAGGACTTCATAGATGATGATGTCACATGGCAAGGTCACCTTGATTAGTTGATGCTTCTTGATGAACGTCGAGTCAATTCTTTAGAGAATCTTCACATTTACCAAGATCACCTTGCACGAGCTTACAATAGTAAATTCCACTTAAGAGAATTCAAGGTTGGAGATCTAGTTCTCAAAGAAAACCAACAGAATTTGAATCTTTCGCCGCACCTACGAGACAAGTTTGCGAAAAACTGGATAGGCCCGTACATGATTTCACAAAGAGTTGGGCCTGGAGCATATCACCTTATATCATTATATGGTGTTGAAGAGCCTGAACCTCTCAATATCATTCACAAGAACATTCAAATATGTCAAAAACACAAAAACATTCAAATATGTCAAAAATACAAAAACATTCAAATATGTCAAAAATACAAAAATATTCAAATACATCAAAAATACAAAAAAATTCAAATACGTCAAAAATACAAAAACATTCAAATATGTCAAAAATACAAAATAAATCAAATATGTCAAATCCAATCAAAATGCTCCAAGGGCATCCAAGCCGCTTGGTCAAAATTAAATTAAAATGGTCCAAGGGTATTCAAACCGCTTAGTCAAATTCAATCAAAATTCTCCAAGGGCATTCAAGCCGCTTGGTCAAAATTCAAATAAAAATGCTCCAAGGGCATCCAAGCCGCTTGGTCAAAATCAAATCAAAATGCTCCAAGGGTATTCAAACCGCTTGGTCAACTCCAATAAAAAATGCTCCAAGGGTATTCAAACCGCTTGGTCAACTCCAATAAAAAACACTCCAAGGGTAATTCATGCCACTTGGTCGAAATCAAAAAGCTCCAAGGGTACTTCATGTTACTTGGTAAAAAATCAAAAAGCCCCAAAGGCACAATAAGCCCTTTGGTCAAATTAAGCAAAAATACAAAAACAACATAAAAATAAAAAATACAAAAACAATTGCATCGCACATCTTGCATCCACATAATTGCATTACATTTTCATATCCATTACATTCATATATGTCATGAGAGCCTTAAAAGTGATGCCACAGTTTGTCTCACAAACCATTCAAATCCATACCTCCATCAACATAGGTGTGTAATTGTGTTTTTCAACACAACCATTATCAGTTGCTATACATAATATACTAAGGTTTTTCAATTATTCAACCACACCTAGTGATCTTATCAACTTTTGTGGAAAACCATCTTGGTTAGTAGAGAATAAGGTCTAGTGGTGACAAAGCCTAGCATATATCAGGATCCCACCACTAACTACAACACTAAATTCTAGTTGGTACACAGGAAGATGAAAGTCGTAAAGTGATTAGGTTACATAAAGAAAAAAGGGACATCCTTGCTTATCCCCTTGTACAACCAGTTCAAAATGTTGAGAATTGACAAAAGGACAAGCTCCACCCTACCTAGAAATCCCTTGCTTAAGTCAACAAGCAAAAATCCCAGGTTCAAAGTTCAAAATCTTCAAAATTCGTACATCAACACCCATATTCATAGCTCAAAATATCAAAGGGAAAAAAGCAAAATAAATAGTGATTATCATCACTATAAGAATCCCTTGCTCAAAAAGAAAACAAAAAAAAATCAGTCAAAAATAAACAATGTTTTTTATCACTAAATACGAGCAAGTATCCCAAGTCAAAATTAAGAAAAGAAGGGATTGGAGCTTGAATCCCTGGAATTCTCGACACTATACAAAATTGGAAGGAGAAATCCTTACACATGATGATATGTCTATCACAAAATCTATGTATTTTTATAGATCAATGTTTGAATGTGGATGAGCTAGCTTTAGGTAATCATATAAGCATCTACACACCCATCTAAGCATCTACAATATCATCTATCATCTAACATATACATCAAGTCATCATAATACCATCATCACATCACATCATAAAATAAAATAACAACAAAAACATGAGCAATAAACGATACACATAATGAGTCATAATGCAAAGATATGATAAATGTATGTGTGTCAAGTACATGGATATACAAAAATACCCGTGGACTACATTCATATAGGTTAGCTGACCTCAAAAACAAAACCAAGTGCACCATAAATCAAATGCTGGGCCTGCACCCCCTATAGTACCGCCCCCTATAGCCGGATCTCTAGGAGAATGGTGCGAGATGGACCCTGTTGGTCTCAATACGAGTCCAAGCCCCATGACCAGGCTGAACGAAAGACTGCCTTGTTGTAGAGTTCCTGCTAATTTGTGACCCACCTGTGACTCCTCTCTCCCTAGGGATGGCTCCTAGCCTCCTGATATACCTTGAGAGAGTAGCAATATGGGATGCATCATCAAAAATCTATACGTAACTCTCATCCAGCAAACCCTGTAGATGTTTGATCGCATCCTCGAGAGCTACCCTCGGAGGACCCTCAAGAGCAGGAGGACCAACAACAACTTGTAACTGGAAAGCTCCTCCTATAGCGACCTACAAAGCCTATATCTGGTCTGAAAGCTGCACTATAGTGGTATCCCACTGAGCTATGATGGTGTCACGTTGTTGTACCTGTATCTTGGTTGAATGGAGCTCGGCCTCTATATTATGCAGTTGTGTCCTGAGAGGATAATCTCTCTCCTCAGGCTCCATCTCCTCCTTCGCCTCCTCAGGAGCCTCCTTCGCCTCCACTACCACCTACTCTACCTGATAGCCCCACACCACAGTCCTAAAATGAACCCTGTGCAACCATATCCTCGACGTAGGTATCTTCCAAAACTACAACTATCACTGTCTCACCAGAGCTCTGAAAAGTGAATTGTCAACAAAAAAATGATAGGTCAAAATCCCTAAAAGTGTATTTTATATTTTCAAATTATGCCTTGGCCACTACTGACGTCAGTGGTCTAAACTTCATGGCTGCTCAAGGCAACAACGGCCATAGGTAGAGACTCAGAGGTCGCTGGACCTAACAGCGGCCATAGGCAGAGACTCAGAGGCTGCTAGACCTGACAGTGGCCTACTCCACAGATAAAAACAAAAGATTCCTTCCATGGGGGATAACAAAAAAATATTAAATAAACGTATTTTGATGAATTAAAATCATCTTGATGATCAAAATAACAAAAAAAATCACATAAAAGCATAATATCAAGTAGGCCTCGTATCTAGTTACTTACTCTATCCACTCGACAATTGCAGTGATTCGCACTCTATGCACTTCGATGAGATGAGTAGTTTACCATAAGGTCAATTGGGGCAATAATATTTTATTTTGTAATTACGATGTACCACCCTTCAATACTGAAGAAGACCAAGATGGTTGGACTGCTCCATGGGTGCGAAAGGATCATCCTAATTCCCCTATGATACCAAAAACATTAATCCAAAGTGATACAATTTGAACATAAATAGAATCACTCATCCACACTCTATAAAAAGGCTATTGATAGTTGGACCGCTCCTCAGGGTAGGGATGGATGATTATCATAATTAATTGGAATCACACTTGGATGTGGGATTGCCAATTAAAATCAACAAATGCTAGAAAGGAACCAAATTAGTCATATTGTTCAAGCAACTTGTCGCTTCATTCATTGTTATTTCTTCACCAATCCATTATGTGAGGAGGTAGTTCAAACCTTCAATATAATCATAATCAAATCAACAAAAGATCACTGAATCATATCAAAATCATGTTCATCCTATGAATCATTGCATACAACAATCACAAAGTTCCCTTGTTTGTTGGGAATGTAAGCAAACATGACATATTCAATTGTAGCTCTCCTACCAATTGGAACTATTGTAGTAGCTGAAGCTACCCGATTGAGTTTGAGGAATGAGTGCAATTTAACATGCCCAAGCCACTGAGCTAAGTCTTTCGAATGTTGAGGCAATGATTCAAAGGGTGTGCATCGTCTTGCATGATTGGTCCATCAGGCATTGGTCATACCATTGACCATCATACACCCTGCAAGCATATCAGTCTACATTTTTGCTCAGCATTGTGTTTTCCACATAAGCGCATTGCAAAAACGGGCATTTGTAGACACCTAAAACATGTCATGTTTAGGGGAGCTACTCACATAGACACATTCATAAGATCATATGACTTAATATTGGACTCTCCAAGTATAAAAAATGGTTCTCACCACTCATTTGGAGAATTTTCAAGCCATCCAAGCCTATCCGCTCAAGCCTAGAGCGACTAGATCTTAGTGGTTCAAGTCTAGAGTGGCCAGACCTTATCTGCTGCAGACGATAATGGCTAGATCTTAGTCATTGCAAATGACAACAAATAAACCATAAAAGCAGTTATGCAAACAAATAGGCCTAATCATGGGTGGAAGTGACAGTCTACATGCAATAAAGGTGAGCAGGAGTAACTTTGCATTCTCTTTCACGACCAATTTACATAGGAGACTTGAGTTTGCATTTAGACTTTAGTTAACTGGTATTTAAACATAGAAAAGACAAAAATATTCTCATGCTAACTCTCACTACGCATGAGAAATTCATTCCTAGGGCTTGGACATAGATCTAGGGTTTCACACTTTAAAAGGTGAAAGCTTGAGAGCACCAAAGGGGGGTCCATATTTTATCGACCAGAAGGTCTTTCTATCATTGGAGACCCGATATCGAATTTTCTTTGAGCTATAACGAGAGAGACAATTATTCTAGAGCATTAGGAGATATTTTCAAGACTTGAAGAGTTCCCCTTTGGAGAGTCCATTTGAGGGTTTTACCGCATACAAGATATTCAACATATCGAGCAAAGAAACCATTATTTCAACATCGGATACAAGCTTTGATCTATTGCTTTCGAGCAAAGAGGATGAGAGTCGCTTTAGCGACCGCTATCTTGGACAGTGGTCCGCAGGCCTAACTTAGGGTTTTAGACATTAGATTCATTATTTTGTTTAGCATATCATTAGCATAGCATCATTTCATTCATTTGCATTCATAACATTAGTTTAATTTTCACTTGCTTTCATTTTTTATATTCATTGCTAACAACCTCATCCAGGGAGGTATTCTCGGACATCTAAGCGTGTGTTGTTGTTTCATTGCTTACAGGACCACAGGTTCATCGGACGAAATCTGCAACATACGAGAGCAAAAGGGATCCCTCTAGAAAACAAGCCTAGAGAATGAGGCATCTATAAGCCCTCATAAATTTCCGTGTGCAGAACCGGGAAGCTTTTGAAAGCACACCACATCTTTGCGAAAGGGGCACTTTTTCCCTATTTGTAACCTTATTGTATCGAAATGGGTATCCCTAAGAGGGACCGAAATGTAATCGGGTTTCAATCCAAATAAAGATATCTATCTTTGTTATTTTCATGTTATATGCTTTTCATTGTATTCCATTTCATTTTGGGTTTTAATACATTGCAAGTAGAGTAAAAAGAGCGATGCGTGCATCCCGAGGTCGCTACACACCATAGGCTGTAGCTCCCCAGTGATTTGATCTAAATATTTTTGCACATTAGGGAGTAAGTGGTTGATATCAAGATAATAAATCATAAGCTGAAGTCGTGAACATTTATCTTGGACCTCGGAGAGCAAATATTTTCTAATATTCTTTAATCCAGCTTTAGAAAAGCTAGAAGACTTAACTTTTTCAATTTGAATCTGTTATCTCAAACTTTAAATTTCTTTTGCTTGTTCTTCATTTAGCTTTTTCCAGGTCTCCTAGTTAATATTTGAACTTATTGGCTTCTTGGAACTTTTCCTACCAGCTCTTGGTCTCTTTTCTCAAAGTATTTTCCACCTCCTTTTGATTACTCATAGTTTTCTAAATCTTTTCAATATGTTTCTCCAGTTTACCCACCTTATTTTTGGATATATTGTTCTTCACATAGAAGGTCTCTAAGTGGGCTTTGTCCATTACCAGCTCATCTTCTTCAGGAAGCCTATCAATATCTTCTGTTATTTCTTCAACTCGATAATCCTGGATAGTCATATTGATCTCAGGCTTGCTTACAAGGGGGACCATGGACCTAGATATCCTTTGCATTGCAATCAGATCGACATACATGCTACTTCTTCTGACAACCATCCTAATGGAAGGCTTAGATAGATTCTATGAACATAAATCATTTATTTTTTGTGTGGCTGCTTTCTCCTTTGGAAAAGTTGCAGGACTTGAATAAATAGCAGCCAGGGGAGATAAAGACACTAGGAATGTAATGGTAGACTCAACCATTTTCAATGGTGGTGTGGAAGTAGTTACAACAGCTTCTGTAAAAATAGTGGACTCTGTAACTACTGTTGTGGTAGCTACTGGTAAACTCATAGAAATTGAAGCAAGACTAACAATTGGACAAGTGGGGTTCTTAGAACAATTTTTTCCTTTGATGGGGGTGGTGATTTCAATGGTGAATATGAAATTATAGGAGGTGATGAAGTGGAAACCTCAAACGATGAAAGTGGGATTTGGAGGAGAAGGGATGACTTGTACTCCAGTGGTGACCAATGTAACATGGGATGGAATATGAGAGGGATAGGGTACCTTTGTCACATTTTCTTGACCAAAAAGGGAGGGGGACTTCCTTGGGGATTCAGGAGGATGAATAGGAGGAGAGGGATTAGAAACCATACCTTCACCTATAGATTTAGGGTGTTATTGTTCTGCCTCTGTATCCTGCTGCTCTTGATGAGTCAATTCTTCTTCAGTTGAAATAGCTACTTCTTTAGCAATCTCCTCTATATCCAACCTTTGTTTCTTTTAAACTTCTCTTTCCCTTCTTTCTGAAGCTCATTTCTCTCTTATGTGAATTAATTGAAAGGAAGCCAACTCACTCTCTGAATCTTCCTCAGATACTTCTCCTTGTGCTGTAAGCAACACCTGCTCATAAATGGGATGCAATTCCACTAATGTTGTGGGAGTGAACGTGAGGGGAATAAATATTAAGCTTTTATAGACACCAAAATCCAGCCACTTATACCTTCCTGCCAGCCACGTGTCAGTCATCCATCCTTCCTACCATTATTTGGCCCAAATCCACACTTTCCCACCATTATTTGGCCCAATTTCACTTTTCTCGCCATTTTTCATCCCCAAATTTATTTAAATTAATATTTATATATATTTTTTAATATTTTAATATATATATAAATAAAGTTTAAGTGATTTAATCTGAGCCGTCCATCCTTCATTTAATCTCATCCATCCATCCATCTTAATCTGTTTCACAACCTAGATTTATTCTCTACCCTTGGATCCACTTTAATCTTAGCCACACGTTCAAAGTGTCGTTAAAACCCTAAAGTGTGCCCTAAGAGTAGATTATAAATTGAGTCACCTTGATGGCTCAAACCCTATCTATCTCTTCGGCTAAACCTACTTATCTTCCCTATCTAAGTCTGGAGTTGGCTATTGTTGTTAATCCTGAGTCTTCTGAATCTTCTACGGCCCTAAGTCTGAACTAAACCCTTTCGCTGCATGCATCGCCGCCGCCTGGTCTCGCCGCGTTAACGAGAAAAGGTATAGATTTGTCTAAAGCAAGTAATATTTCTTTATGTATTAATCTATCGTTGAATTCCGCATTCCGTTTATTTTTATTTCATAAATCTAGGGTTTTAGATCGTTTCCGAGGGCTCACACAAGTGGAGCCCTCTTATTAGTTTCTAACTCTTTGATAATTTTAATGTGTGCAGGATTCTAGTGGTAGATCCGATTTGTTGATAGCAGTGCTTAAGTCGGAGTGGTCCAAGCCAAAGGATACAACGAAGCCCACTCATTCTGTTGAGGTTAAGGATACATTCTTCGGAGATGCCACCACATTGTGCCGACTAAGGTTTCGGAGAACCCTAGCACAAATTGTAACTTTGTATCACGAAAAGGGTTACAGGCCCTGTTGTACTTAAAAGGAGTTTCTAAACTCCATTGATTAATAAAAATCATTCATTTTGTACAACTGTTCTGCATTCCTTTATTGTGATTTCTTTATTTCTGTTTGGTGTTGTATCTTTAATCTACAAATGGCGATCACGGTGGGACAAGAGCAAATGATTGCTCTACTCAAGCAAAAGAAGGAGATATTTGCATGGTCTTACAAATACATGCCAGGCCTAGACCCTAATTTGGTTGTCCATAACCTCACCTTACAAAAAGATTCTAAACCTGTCAAACAAAAACTTAGGAAAATGCATCCTACCGTGGCCCTCATAGTTAAATCAAAGATTCGAAACTTCGGATGTTAAATTTGTCATCCCGATTGATTATCCTGAGTGGCTTTCTAACATGGTACCCGTTCGCAAGCCTAACGGGGGAATACGTGTTTGCACCGATTTTCAAGATCTAAATAAAGCGTGTCCTAAGGATGACTTTCCTCTTCCAAACATTGATACTCTTGTCGATACCTGCGCTGGTCATGAAATGCTTTCGTTCATGGATGGATTTTCAGGATACAACCAGATTCGAATAAACCCTGAAGATCAACACAAAACAACATTTACCGCACCTTGGGGAACTTTTTGTTACAGCGTGATGCCCTTTGGCCTTAAGAACGCAGGTGCAACCTATCAACGAGCCATGAATTATATTTTCCATGATTATATGCATAAGATTATCGAAGATTATGTGGATGATTTATTGGCAAAATCTAAAACTCGACAAGAGCATTTTGATGTATTGGAAAAAGTTTTTGATAGACTTCTAGAGCATAAAGTAAGGTTGAACCCTAAGAAATGTGTCTTTGGTGTTACCTCAAGCAAACTCCTAGGTTTTATTATCTCTAAACGAGGTATTGAGGTGGACCCAAACAAGGTCAAAGCCATTATGGAAATGTGTCACCCAACTAATTTGAAGGAATTGCGTAGTTTGCAAGGAAAGATTAATTCAATCTGTCGCTTTATTGCACAACTTTTTGATAAATGTAGGCCATTTTTCCACCTACTACAAAAGGGGGTACAATTTTCATGGACAGATGAGTGTCAGAAAGCCTTTGATGACATCAAGTAGTACTTAGCATCTCCGCCAGTCTTAGCTCCGCCTCGTCCAGGGGTCCCTTTCAATATTTATATCTCAAAGAACGGACTTTGCCTTAGGGACAATGCTTGCACAAAAGAATGAACAAAATCGTGAGCAAGCTATCTATTATATTAGTAGAACATTGGTAAGCTATGAAACCCGATATGCTTATGTGGAAAAGTTGTGCTTAGCAGTGGTTTTTGCCACTAAGAAACTTCGTCATTATATGCTTAGCCATACAACATATGTCATAGCTAGAGAAAACCCTTTGCGTTATATGATGTCTCACACTTATAATAACACTTGTACCGCTAAATGGATAATGTTGCTTACCGAATTCGATCTTGAATTCATTAGCCATAAATCTGTTAAAGGTCAAGTTATAGCCGATCAACTTGCGGAAGCTCCACTACCTAGTGATCATCCTTTGATTATTGAGCTCCCGGATGATTCGGTATTTGCTATCACTCGAACAAGAAGAGGACATCATTCCAGAGGAAGATGTTGACATCACGCTATTTTTTGATGGCTCTAAGTGCGCGAAAGGTCAAGGCACTGGAGTTGTGTTTCATACACCTCAAGGGATTCCCATCCCTTTATCATTCAAACTAGACTTCCAATGCACCAATAATACAACAGAGTTTGAAGCCTTAATTTTAGGTCTTCAATCATCCATAGCTATGAGCATTAAGTGTATTCGAATATTTGGGGATTCTCAACTCGTGGTTAAACAAATTACAGGAGAATACCAAGCCAAAGAACCTACCATTAAGCTTTATCATGATGTAGCAATGAAGTTGCTCTCTAAGTTTGATTGGTATGAGATCACTAGTTTGCCTCGTTCGACTAATAGATTTGCGGATGCCATGGCCTCTCTTGGATCATTGATTCCAAAGGACTCCCTTGGAGAGGTACGACCCCTAATCATTTCCACAATCTTTAAGTCTGCAATTGTCCGTGCTGAGTCTAAGGATGAAAAATATGTTTGCTTTATCCATTCGGATCCATATGAGCCTTGGTCTAGTGAGATAGTAGCCTTCCTCAAGTTTGGAAAACTCCCATCTGATTTGTCTCGAATTTCCCGTCGCTGTTTTAAGCAAAAGGTAGCTCGTTTTGTTCTTTTGGGGGATGTGTTGTATAAACGTGGATATGATGGAGTACTCCTCCACTGTCTAGAAGCAGGTGAAACACATAGAGCTATTGCTGAAGCCCATGATGGTACTTGTGGTGGTCATTTTAGTGGAATGGCCATTGCAAAGTGTATTTTATGTATGGGGTATTATTGGCCCACTATGGAACAAGATTGTTGCAAATATGTTAAACAATGTAAAAAGTGTCAAGAACACGCTAATTTAACCCATATACCATCACAAGTTTTACAGCCCATCCAAAGCCTTTGGCCCTTCTCACAATGGGGTCTTGATTTAATTGGCAAGATTTCACTCGCCTCTTCGAGACAGACATACTTTCATCATTACGACCACTCGAATACTTCACAAAGTGGGTTGAAGTCGTTCCTCTAGCCGATACTGACAGGTCCTAGAATTGTGGATTTTATACTTCACCATATCATTTGTCATTTTGGTATTCCCTCTAAAATTATTTCTGATAACGGCAAGTCTTTTAAGAATAAGGATGTTCGAGCTCTTTGCGAAAAGTATAATATCCAACATAGTTTCTCAACTCCTTACTACCCACAAGCCAATGGACAAGTCGAAGCTTCCAATAAGACCATAATTGCTATTCTTAAGAAACTTGTTAAAGAAAATCATAAAGATTGGCATACACAAATCCCCTTAGCATTATGGGCTTACAGAACAAGCATCAGAACTCCCATTGGGGAAACGCCATTTTCTTTGGTCTATGGAGCTGAAGCAATCATGCCTTTTGAGCTCGAGATCCCTTCCTTGCGAATTTCTTTGCAAGAATTTATCGATGATGATACTGCTAGACAAGCACGTCTTGATCAACTCACACTCATAGATGAAAAACGAATCAATGCTTTAGAGCATTTGCAAGTTTATCAATACCGATTGAAATGTGCTTACAATGCCAAAGTTCATCTAAGAGAATTTCAAGTAGGGGATCTTGTCCTTAAATACAATCAACAAAACACCAATGCATTGCCGCATCTTCGAGATAAATTCGTGGCTAATTGGTTAGGTCCATATATGGTCACTGAAAGAGTGGGTAATGGAACTTATAGACTTGCCAGTTTAGAGGGAGAGGAAGAACCCGAACCACTTAATGTTATACACTTGAGGGCATTCTACGCATAGTTTGAATTTTATATGTACGTATATACATGGCTTGTACAAAAAAAAAAAAAAAAAAAAAACAAATAAAATAAAAAGAATTTGCATTTCATTGCTAGTTGCATACATCTCATTCAAAAACATTGCATTTCATGTGCATACATCTCATTCAAAACCATAACATTTCATTTTCAGCCATAGTTGCATATCATGTTAGAGACCATTCTATCTTTTGGATATAAAATTTGGTCAAGCAAAAGTCATGTTGCCTTAATCAGGGCCACCTTCATAAAATCCATCAAACCGAATTGTCATTCGTACACCCATTTTCCATTTGCACATATTTACATTTCCAAAATGTTTTCAGTCACTCAACAATTCCTAGTGTTTTAAGAAAACTTCGAAATGCATGTCAAAGTTCTCTAGGGCCATATCACAAATTACACTAAATAAAATCTTGAGTATTGGGAAATGATTTCAAAAGCGGTCTTGAACCTATCACATTTTCACATCTTAAAAACATCTTGTGTCAAAGAGAGATAACACCATCCTTGGGTTGTGCCTTGAAGTGAAAAGGGTAATCCTCGTTTGTCCTATCATGCAAACATAGTCCATAAAACAGTGGTTCTTACCACTATCACAAGCAATCACAAAATATAAATATAAACAGAGTAGTAAGGATAGGGTAAAATTCTCATCATACTTCGGTTGAGAATCCGATTCCCCAAAGCTCTAAGGAAATGAACATTTTTCACACACCACCGATCCCAAATAAGTTGTAAGGATCGTACTACTTGTCCAGTCAGACGGATAGGTAGTCATCCCAAAGGCTTACAAAGGTCAAAAACAACATGGACTATGGAGTTAACCTTCACCGGGGCTATAGACGCTTGACTAGCAGTGGAGTATACTCATTGCGTGGCAACATGTCTCTTCTCAAAAAGAGACCTCTGAATGCTGATACAGACAAACTAGCTTCGGGGTTTTCTCCATAACAGGGTTACCTAATTTATGCAAGATGATGTTAATGAACACACTTGCACACACACAGGTTTTTGATTGCCTAGAGTCACTACCATGCTTCTGATTTGGTTAATGAACTCGCATGCACACACATTTGGTCCTAGTTGAATTAGGCAGTGTTAGTAAGTTTTTTTGATACCACTAGCATGTTTGAGTCTTTGTAAAACAGTCTTCCATATCAACCTCCATATCACCCTCCATATCTTCTTCCATATTCATGTCATTCCATACGTCATCCATTCACAAGCCACCAAGTTCGATGCCCCTGATTAAACAATTATGATAACAGTTCGCTAAATCTAACTATCTAAAAGTATGAGTGCTTCTTAGTCCATATTTCATTTACTTAGTCTCGCATTAATCATCTATAAGTTTGCATTCCATTCCATCACATATGCATCAAAAACATTAAAACATATAAAAACATGCATCACAAAAACATAAGCATTCACACAAAAGAGAGTAAAACACCAAATAAATAAAATCCATGTATATATATATGTATAAAGGTCAAACTATACAATGAATGCCAAAAGGCTACAATATACAATAATGCACCAAGGCTCATAAAGAGTGCATCTAAGCACTAAGCTAACCATCAAAAGAGGACCCCTGAGACCTAGTAGGAGCCCTAGACCTAGTGGTGTGCCTAGACTCACTATGCCTAGAGACAAAGGAGGATGGAGGATCAGGCAACACAATGTGATGCCTAAACAATGTGTCCTCCAGAGCCTCAATGTAACGAGTCCTATACCTAAATCTAGCTATGTCTATCTCGTGCCATTGCTCCCGCTCCGCTAGCTCTGCCTGGAGTCTCGTCACCCTGTCATCCTGGGGCACCCTGGTCGCTCCATCCAAGTTCGCCTACAGCTGGGCCATCCTCTCCTCCTGAGCAACTAACAGGGCATCCCGCTCAACCGCCTGCACCCGATGCTATTCAGGGCCACAATGTTGTCCAACACGAACATCGTCAGAGCCTCCATCGCTCCCAACTCCTTGGCTGTATACATGGCCAAGTATGGGATCCCCTCGCTCTCCGTTCGGATCTCCCTCCAGTCATCACCAAACACCTTGGCCATCTCTGTGGCCCTATATCGTCCAACCTCCACCTGTTCCCCCTCCACGAGCACCTTGAGGATGCGGTATACATCCTCAAGCGCCACCGTCATCTCTCCAATCGAGAACTGGAACGTCCCCCGATCTGGATCCCCCCGATCTGGATCCCACCTCTCGGCCAAAGCTGAGAGGTACCCCTCATCCACCCGAACTACCTCCAACCGGGATACCTTCGCTAGCCCCACTGCATCCAATATCTCCTAGTCTACCTGGGACAACAACCTCCTCATCCCCGTAATGATAGGGGAGAATCGGTGTCGTGCCTCTAACACCCTAAGCTGCAAAACAACAAAACAAAAATTTGTTACAAATTTTTCAAAAAAAAAAACACATAATAAGTACTTGCTTAAATGAACAAATACCTCAGCTGGCTGCACTGGCGTGTCTGCTCCCATCTCCGCCATAGCTCCCGTGTGCTTCACTTTCCCACACAACCTTTCACTCCACTTCACTCCACTCCCTCAGACGCACTTCTCTTAAGCTCGAACGCACAAATGAGCGAAATTCTCGCTAAACTATTTAAATAGCTGATTTTGGCACCCTAAAACGCAGTAGGGCGTTTCATGGCGGATTCAAACACAGTCCTGCATCTGCAGAGCGCTTAAACACCGGTGGGCGTCTCTGCCAACCACAAACGCAGACCAGCGTTTGGTGTCAGTATTGAATAAAGGAACACAACTTACAAAATTGAAGCTTACCTCCTCCAAATTTCATCAAATTGCATTCATCCATTCTTCTTATCATAATAAAACATTTTGTGAAGGTTACAATAGTTTTGGACACAAATTTTGTCATTTCGCTCAAAAAGCACATCATTCATCATTGTTTTACAAATTGGGTTAAAAATATTCAAAACCTTCACAAAATTAACCACATTCATCAATTCTTCTGATCTATCGTCAATTTCATTCTTCTTTCATCATGCATATTTTTGCCAAATCAAATTAAATTAAACCTCGTATCTAGTGGTATATTCTATCACCTTGGCGATTGCAGCGATTTGAATCCATGCAATTCGAATAAGAGGATTAAACCACCATAAGGACACTTACCATTTATCATCATCAATTATTTCACTGTTTGAAAATTGGAAATCAATTTTGGGTATTCTACTTTTCAAGTGACCTCATACCAAGATTAATTTGCTCAACAGTTGTCATTGATGGCCTAGTTCATGGGGCCATAAACATGGACAATATTTCATATCGTCATTATTTTAAGTCTTGCTAGAGATTGTGGCTACCTAGGTTGATTGGTTTCGACCCGAGGAATTATCCATACAGTCACTAGGAGCATCTCTGAGTTCTGGACTCTTTCATGCATCTTTCATCTCTGCATATCAATGGCGCCAAAAAGGCAATTTCATCAACAGTATGGATTCACACATAGGAGTTGGGGCATCCGTTATCAATTTCTAATTTTCCTATAGTGGAATTCATCTTACATGATCATGGAATTTACAGTTTGGCAAAAATCCCTTTATAACCGTTGGGGCAGAAAACGGTCCATCTTTCACATCACTCATATCGTCTTCAATCATATTCTTTCTGGTTTGTACACCAACCCCTTTTCTGTTGGGACATAAACAGATGGTGCATGCACCAACCCTTTTTTCACCGTTGGGGCAAAAACGGTTCATTATCTTCCGAATTTCTTCCAATTGGCTTGTGAGAACCATTCTCGCTCGCCAATTGAGGGGGTAAGCTAAAAAATTTTAAATATTCTTTTATTCTTTGGTCTTCAAAGTTGTGCTTTAGTCTTGAGAGAGAGTTGCGTCTGATCCGACTTTTTAGGTGTCTTAAGTTTTTGTGCTACATTGTGTCTTCACACAAAGCAGCTCAAAAAGGGGCATCTGTAGACACCAAAATCCAGCCACTTATACCTTCCCGCCAGCCACGTGTCAGTAATCCATCCTTCCCGCCATTATTTGGCCCAAATCCACACTTTCCCACCATTATTTGGCCCAATTTCACTTTTCTCGCCATTTTTCATCCCCAAATTTATTTAAATTAATATTTATATATATATTTTAATATTTTAATATATATATAAATAAAGTTTAAGTGATTTAATCTGAGTCGTCCATCCTTCATTTAATCTCATCCGTCCATCCATCTTAATCTGTTTCACAACCTAGATTTATTCTCTACCCTTGGATCCACTTTAATCTTAGCCACACGTTCAAAGTGTCGTTAAAACCCTAAATTGTGCCCTAAGAGTAGATTATAAATTGAGTCACCTTGATGGCTCAAACCCTATCTATCTCTTCGGCTAAACCTACTTATCTTCCCTATCTAAGTCTAGAGTTGGCTATTGTTGTTAATCTTGAGTCTTCTGAGTCTTCTACAGCCCTAAGTCTAAACTAAACCCTTTCGCCACATCCATCGCCGCCGCCTGGTCTCGTCGCGTTAATAGGAAAAGGTATAGATTCGTCTAAAGCAAGTAATATTTCTTTATGTATTAATCTGCTGTTGAATTCTGCATTCTGTTTATTTTTATTTCATAAATCTAGGGTTTTAGACTGTTTTTGAGGGCTCACACAATGGAGCCCTCTTATTAGTTTCTAACTCCTTGATAATTTTAATGTGTGCAGGATTCTAGTGGTAGATCTGATTTGTTGATAGCAGCTGCTTAAGCTGGAGTGGTCCGAGCCAAAGGATACAACGAAGCCCACTCATTCTGTTGAGGTTAAGGATACATTCTTCGGAGACGCCACCACATTGTGCCAGCTAGGGTTTTGGAGAACCCTAGCACAAATTGTAACTTTGTATCACGAAAAGGGTTACAGGCCCTGTTGTACTTAAAAGGAGTTTCTAAACTCCATTGATTAATAAAAATCATTCATTTTGTACAACTGTTCTGCATTCCTTTATTGTGATTTCTTTATTTCTATTTGGTGTTGTATCTTTAATCTATAGCTTTTATATTTTTTTTCTAGTCTATCTTTGTATTTGGAGGTTGACCCCCCAGGGCTAAGCGTTGAGGTCTAGCTACTGCTTTTATGACTAGAGTACTAGCAACTTTTTCACTTGAATATTGCATTTTGCTCAGAAGTTGTGCTCCCTTAGGAAAATTCTCTGCCTGTTTAGTGGTAGGTTGAAATGTCTTTGGGACCTCAGTAGCCGTAAAAGGAGTCACATGCTCTTATGTTGGAGCTTCTTGGTCTATGGATGGAGAGAGAGTTTCAGAACCAACCTAGGACTTTTTAACTGTTAACACTATATTTTTGATGTCCTTAGCCTTCCAGGTTTTGATATTTTCATCATACTTTTTAGAAAACTTATTATCAATATTCATGCCAAACCTGGACTTAGGTTTTCCAATTTCAATTCTCATTCTCCACAAATCTGATATTTTCTCTACATTCCAATGTTCTACCTCTTCTACTTCTTCAACAGTGTCCTCATCAGGTTGAAGGTCCTTTTTCTTTCCAATTTTCTCTTCAATGTCATGAATGATGGCCTCTATTAGCCGATGGTTCTTCTTCTTGTCTAGATCAAAATCCATAATCTATTCATAGAAATATAGCCATGGAGGCAGTTGACCCATTTTTGAAATATTCCACTCCAACAGAGCGGTCTCATCATTGTTTCTACCTTGTTCGAAATGAGCCCTAGGCCTCTTTTCAAATTTGTAAGCTTTTTCTCCATTTAGGGCTACATTTATTTTGGTGAAAATATCATCAGGATCAGAACTCCATATTTGGGAATATAAAATAGACCTAACCTGTCAAGATATTAGTCAATTTTCTCACTCTACCCCTTCTTCGTGATAGTAATATCATCCATAGTGTGGTATGTTAGCAGAGATTTTCTCTTCCTTCCTGAACCATAATTTAAGTCAATATATTCTGCCCACCTCAAATATTCCAAGGAAAAGAGCCTGTCTATGAAAAAATGAGGTAGGATAAAGGGTTTACCCATGAATCCATACAATATGATCACCATACCCTCAGTCAAAATATACCAATATTCTTCCTCGACACCCTCTGTTCTTAGAATTGTCTTGGCCAGAGGTGGCAGTCTAGGGCACTCTCCATACATTATTTTCAAAGTAGGTCCTAAGAATTCCATATTGAATCTATAAAAAGACTCACTACTTCTCAAATGACTTGTCCAATAATATATCGATAAGAGCTCCCCATCACTAGTTTTGTCCTTAATCGGAATCCAAGGTATATTATCCTTAATAGTATAATAAGACATCCAAACAAGGATTGAACAATACCTGAAACTAGGAGCATCAGAGCCCCTTTTCATTATTACTATTTTTTCATGTATCCTTTGAGCAAGGAAAGTTGGCCAGTAAAAATAGATGACCCTAGTCCCTTTTTCCTCCGCACCTTTCTCATACATTCTTTCATTTGAAATACAATAAGCTACGGTGATTTGCCAACCATATACCATTCTGTTAGAGTCTAAACCCTCCACATAGGTTAACATAAAAAATAGTTCAGGGTTTGCAAATTCATCAATGGGGATTAAGACATCAGGCAATTTTTACCTAGGCTTTGCATCAAGCTATTTATAAACCCATATCTTAAATGACCCACCATCATTAGCTCTTTTTTCAAAGAGTAATACCTAGACTAGGAAGTCATATTAAACACTTTCAGTCTCACTGATGGTTCTGATCCTAGGGCGAAAATATTATGATAGAGTGTGGTGATACTAATTAAGATTTTTACTTTAGCATTTTTCACCGCTTTGGCCATGGGGTCATAAAATTTAACTATTGCAGCTATTAATTCTGGACAAGGTTGGACAAAATCACAAATGTAAAAAGACAGGTAAGAGAGCACAACACATCTACCTTCCACTGATACGGCTGCTCTTTTCTCGAACTTGTCGTTCATGCTCCTCCTGAGACTTGTCCTCTTTGTAATTACCATTTTAGTATCTGCCACAACTTTCGCTCTATCGATGTATGGAGCCACTACCCTTCTTGCTAAGGTTTCAGTTTCTTGGGTATCTTGGAAAGCCATATTTCTAGAAACAACCTCGTGTCCTCTCCAAAATTCATAGTGAAAGCTTTTGAGTACCATTTCCCTCATTTCTCCTCTATGAACATGATTTGCCACTGAATAAATGTTTCTTGTGCTTTTTGATGCTTTTATTTATTGGCGTGCATATATCTTCCACCATAATGTGACTACTATGCAATATACCTGCTGGCATGCTTTCCAATTCCCACTCATTCCTTTTGGTGGCTTGAAGGGTGGCATTCTAATCTCTCATTGGCAAAAAAATCAAACTTGGATGCCACCTCGTGGCATTGCTTCAGTTACTCTTTGGTTTGAGTGCGGGTTCGTTAGCATTAAATGCAGGCTTTTTCCTTTCTCTCCACATGGCACAGTTACAAAATCACCACTTTGCTTCACCTTAATATTGAAACCAGCAGACTGAAGATGCCTTTGATTCCATTGAAAACCACTTTATTTCACTCACGGACAATCGCATTGGTTTCATTTTGTTGAGATTTTGGTTTATTTTGATGCGGATTGGATATGCTCGCCGTTTCGCTATAGTTTTACGTGTATTTGCATGCATAATTAAACCTCGTTGAATTATTCATCAACACTTAGCCATATTTTACAAATATTTCTCTTTTAAAAATGTTAAAGAAACACTGAATACAAAGTGCAAAAAGAAAGAGAAAAATAATACAATGTATATACATATGTTACAATGAGCTCATGCTTCAAACATATTAGAGTTTGAGGTGAAAACCATTTACTAGAATCAGCTATATATTCCCTTCTATATCTTCAAGCCAAAACACATTGGACTCCTTGGCCTCTACTATTTTGAAAATACCGTTCCAAAAAGAATCAAACTTTTCATGTTTTCCCAACTTTGCTCTATCAACATTCCACCTGAGAACTGAATCTCCAACCTAGAATTTTCTGAATCTGGACTTCTTATCGAACCATACTTTGATATCTGAGGAATAATTTTGAAAATTATCATATGCCTGAGCTCTATTCTCTTCAAGTTGTAGTAAGTGGGTCAGCTTGGTTTTTACCAGATTTTCCTCTAATTCTTCCTCTATATTGACAAGCTTAAGTGCTAGAATTTCCAAATGAACAGGTAACACTGCCTCTTTGCCATACACCAGAGCATAAGAGGAATTTTTAATGGATTTATTTATAGTAATACTATCAGCCCATAGATCTTGGTCCAACAACATGTGCCAACTTCTTTTATTCCCTTCAAGTGACTTCCTCAAAATCCTTAACAAGTTTTTGTTGGTAGATTCAACAAGTCCATTACCCTGTGGATAATAATTTGAAGTATTCTTAAGAGTGATGCCATACTTTTTGGTAAACTCAATATAATTGGCTTCTATGAAAGCTGGGCCACTGTCACTCACCAAAGCTTCTGGAACTCCAAACCTTGAAATCAAGTTCTCCATAAAATTGATTACAACTTCCTGATCTGATTTCTTTGTAGGAATGGCCTCTACCTACCTAGTAAGCTAATATGTGGTAGTTAGAATAAACTTATGTTCTGATCAAGAATTAGGGTTGTATCGACCTGAGGGGGAATGAAGCAATTTCTTGTCCTTCCAACATATCGCTGACATGTGTCACAGGTCCTAGTAACCCTGAAAGTATCAATAAATACAGTAGACCAATAATAGCCTACTCTTATAATTTTTAAAGCTGTAACTCTGCCTGAGCTATGTCCTCCAACTGATCCTCCATGAAAATCTTCAAAAACCCTCTGTTGTTGATCATCTTTCAAACATTTCAGAAGGACTCCATCCAAGTTTCTTTTATATAGGCCTTCTGCCAGAAATACATACTTCAAAACCTACAACCAGTATCTCCTCCTTTGGTATGTATTTAGATTAGGAGGGCATAATCCAGTTTAAAAGTATTTGATCATATGATCAACCCAATCAAAATCTACTATATGTACTCCTTCAACCTGATTCTCTTTTGTTGTATGGTAAGTTGTCACTTCTGCTAATGTTGTTGCCTCTATTAGACCTTGGCATAGGGCCCTACCTATCACCAACTTGGTGGGATGTATCTCTACATCATAATCTTATATTTTGGTAATCCAACTAGATTTTTTTATCTCCTAGTTCACCTTGAAGGATAAAACAACATATACCTGGGTCTTACTTTGTACCAAGTATTGTCTGAACTTCTTCAGTGACTTCATCACAACAAATACTTATCTTTCAATAAAGTTATATTTGACCCGGTAGTCTTGGAGTGTCTGGCTCCAAAATAATACAAGATGTTCTTCACCTTGATCATCTTTTTGAGTGAGCACTCAGGCATAAATCTCTTCAACTCCATAAGCATAAAGGATAAAATATTTATTGAAATATGGATTTACCAATACTGGGGCTATTACAATGGACTACTTGATAACCTCGAAAGCTTGTTTCTTGACTTCAGTCCACTTAAACTCAGTATTCTTCTTGAGTAACTCAGATATTGGCCTTACTTTCTATACAAAGTCATAAATGAATTTCCTGAAAAAGTTTATTTGATCCAAAAAGGAGTGTAAGACCTTCTTGTTTGTAGGCAAGGGAAGAGCAATAATGGACTTAATTCTATCTAGATCTATGGCCATACCTTCTTTTGAGACCACATGACCTAGAAACTTTTCTTCATGAAATGCAAATAATGACTTCTTAGGATTGAGTGAAATACCAAATTCTCTGCATTTTTGAAAAACTTGCTCCAGGTGTAATAGGTGGTCATGCTTATCATGGGAAAACATAGTCATGTCATCTAAATAAATCAGAATGACTTTTTTGATCAATACCCCAAAGGAATAATCCATGGCTCTCTAAAATGTGGCTCCTGCATTGGACATCCCAAAAGGCATTCTCTGGTAGGCAAAAGTGCCTCATTTTGTGGTGAATGTTGTTTTATACTGATCTTCACATTTTACCCAAATCTAATTGTACCCATAGTAGCCATCTAATAATGAGAATCTTTATACTCCTGCCACTATCTATAAAATATGATTAATCTGTGGGAGGGAGTAGTGATCCTTAAGGGATGCTTGGTTAATATTTCTAAAATCTACAAACAAATAAATATTCCCATTCTTTTTCTCACAGGTACCAAGTTGGCTACCCAGGTTGAATGTTTTATCGAATATATGATCTTAGTCTTTAATAACTTTAATATATCCTCTCTCAGAATGGCTTTGATATTTGGATTAACTGGTATTTTCTTCTACCTAAAAGGCTTTGCATCAGGCTCTAGCTCAATAGTATGTTGGATAACTTTCTTGTCATATGCCTTGAGGTCTTAATATGACCAAGCCACAATATCTTGGTATTTTAGGCATAGGGCTTTTATATCTTCTACTTCCTCTGGTGAACATCGAACTCCAACATTGAGCTTCTTTTTAGTAAAACCTCTTTATAAAAAATTTCATTGACTTTCATAGCTCTGGTCTTTTTTTTGTCCTCATTATCAAACAAGCTCTCTAGGGTGACCAACCCTCTAGGAATGTGATTGTTCCTTAGTTGAATAACATCTTGTTGATCAATATCTTCTGGATTCTCTTATTGGATAGTGGAGAGACATGCGTCTCTTACCAGAAAGTTAATTATCTGCTCATCACTTTCAAAAACCTACCAAAAAATTTGCTTGCCTGGTACTATAGGTTTGAAAATCATTTTGATTCCATCGGCTTTCTTGATTCTAAAGTCTACAGAAGAGTTGAAGTTACCTCCCTTTTTTCTAATGAATCTACTAGAGTATTCTTCTCTCTAGGAACAAAATTTAGATTTAGGGCATCAAAGGATTCCATTAGATCCCATACCCTATTCCTGTATACCTTTAGGTAATGGTATTTGCTACTGCACCTTTTTCTTACCTGATGAATGATTAACTCAGAGTCGTCATATACATTCAAAATTTTAATGCCCATGATTTCTGCCTGCATCAGTTCGAGATACATGGCCTCATATTCTGTAGCATTATTTTTACATGACCATGTTAGTCTATAGGCAAAATTGTTTATCCCCTCTGATTGGGACTGTAAAACCACACCAGCTCCTGCATAATTTTTGCATTTAGCACTGTCAAAGTGCATGATCCATGTTTCCTTTTCTCTCAAATATTGATTGGATATAGCAGGGATTTTATTCTCTAATTCAGTTGAGATACTATATGTCCCCATACCAGTTCCAAACTGACTCTAATCCTCTCTGAAAGGTAACTCATCCTCAATATCCAACTCCTCAAAGTTTTCAATAAGCTCAAATTCTTCCATGGGAGTAAGATTGCACATGTCTTCCTCAATATTTTCAATATGATAATCTACTAAATTTTTAGGTGTTATCCTTATTCTCTTCCCTTTGAAAGGAATTACCATACTAGATTAATCCATGTACATACATCCACCCAATTTTGTAGTAAACACTCTTGAAAGGCATAATATAAAGTAGGGTTCTAGGTCAACCACCACTATTTCTTGTACTATTATCACCTCAGGGGCTCTATGCAGCCTCATTAAAACATCCTTTATGACCCCCACTATCTTCATAGGTTTTCAATCCAATTGTAATCCTATAGGACAATATCGGGTATACTCCATACCCATTTGTTCACAAACGGATTTAGGCATAACTGTAGTCGATGCTCCTAAATCTATCATACAATTTTTAACTAACGATCCTCTCATTCTCATAGAGATATATAAAGGAGGAGGCTTATTCTTTAAAGTATCAGGGGATATTTCTTTTTTTTTATGGTAATCTAAGGATTGTAGTAGCATGTTTAGCTTGTGGATACTTGTTGAGGGAAGCCTTAATAAGATCAATCTGACTAGGAATGAACAAAGTGTCATACAAACTGGCTTTTGATGGAATATTTTTTATCTCTTCAACAATATTATACTTAGACTTAGCCAGGGGAGGTCTTTCAAACCTTCTTTCTGGCTCATCGTATTTTGTTTTATATTGCTGAGTGGAATCTATTCTTTACATTTTGGTAATAAAGGTGGATCTAAGTCTTTCTTAAGCCTCATCTTTAGATCTCATCTGGTATCTTTCAGTTTATTTATCCAACCTCTTAGGAAGATTGTATGTCTTCTCTTTCCCTTTAGATTGAGGAATGGGAAAAGTATCACCACTTTGGGGAAGAGGGTCATTTATTTTTTGGGAAGGGACTTGGAATTGTCCCATATTTTGTGGATCTACCTGTAAGGTTTTATTTCTAGACCTTGTCATAACAACAATTGGACTATCCTCATCTAGCTCTTTCCCAACCATGATTTGATCAGGCTGCCATAACATATTTACTCTCCCCTTTTGATTTATTTTAGCTTGATCTATATCTTGTTGGGCATGGTGTTGGTATATAATACAGGACTGTGAGTCATGAGGATCATTACATACCAGCCACCAAACATTTGCAAGAGTAGTATCTGAAGAACACTCAGGATCCTCATATGTTGCATTCACTCTGGCCCCAATATTGTTACTAGGACTAGGTATCTGATCTTTGATCACATATGGAAATATCCTTTTTTGTGATCTTTATTGGTCTTTCTTCCATCGAATTCATTCTATTACTTAGAGTTTTCATAGTATTTTGTATATCAAGAATAGAAGAAAACTCTTGGGATGTTTGAGAGGGAAGGGGAGGGAAAGGAACTGTAGAGGATGATGGATTCGGTTGAGGGATTGTATTAATTTGTAGAGATGGGTATGATAAAGAAAGAGGGTCCATGTAATATGGATTTGCAGCTTGGCTTTGGCTATTAGTGGTTTCTGAGTTATAAGGTTGCACAGTTTTGGGAGGTAGTCTCCCCACATTAATTAGGATATTCTTAGCATAAAATTTTGTATTATAAACTTGGGAGAAGGTTTCTCCTCCAAATTGTTGTGTTTGCAAGCATAACTCTGATCCAAGAGCTCGGATGTAATACATATAGACCAAACATGCAGCTGGTCTAGCTGTAGGTGGAATTCTCTTCGAACCTTAAATTGAAATCTGAGACAGTTTCTTGCTGATATTTCTATATGGATGTAAAATGGTTGAGCAGGGAGAAAGGGTTAGCATATTCATTAAATTATTCTACAAACGGTTCAACCAATGCTTGCCATGAAGTAATGGTATTATCTTCCAAAGTTTTAAACCAATGCAAAATATTTCCTCTAAAGGACGGGGCTAGAATTCTTACAATAATATCCTCCTCTTTTATGTTGTGAATTACTTCCATATTTAAAATATCTTGACAGTGCTCATAAGATATCTTCCCCGATCCATCATAAGTGGGGATAGATTTGGATATAGCCTGGGGTGGCATTCATTTGGGCTAATCTCAGGGGGAGTAGCTGTGTTCTAGTTGGGGAACTTTTGTAATGGCTTATTAGGAGCCATATTTTATGCTATATTTCTAGGTGTAGGTCTTGTTGGAAGGGTTGTTGGATTAACTGCAGGATTTTCCTCAGGAAGCTCTTCTTCTGAGAGGAAATATTGATTCAAAATTTTGACAACATTAGACCCTCTATAAGGTAATTTACAATAGAAATAGGAGTTAGGGTTATTCCTTTTGAAAGACTTGGTATACATGAAAGGGCACTGGTCTATAAGGGTAGTTGTTTTTTGGGTTTAAGGACCAGGGAGTCACTAGGTGAATTTGCTATTCTCCGCTTACAAGACTAAGACAATCCACCAAATATCGATTCCTCTAGGTTGAGATAAACAATAACTCATATGATGGGTTTTTGTGTTCCTTATGAACTAGTCCCACCAGGCGTGCCAAAAACTATTGGGCACTGAATTACATCAAGCTTTACTCAATAATGTGGTTGTCTATCTTCCTACTTTCTGTCTAAACATATACCCAATAGCTACAACTCAACACTCAATATTGGATGGACTAAAATAAGTGTTTCAAATCCAACCTCCAAAGTAGGTTGGTTCCTTGTCAACTTAAATAGGATGTTGACACAATTATGCTCACTTAGGGTTTTAGAGATTAGGGTTAGAAAATGTGAACAACAATGGACGGATAGGCTAATAGCATTGTTACTATAGTAAAAAGCTCCCATAAACCAATTTAAATGCACATTACTCAGATCAACATTATCCCAAATTAGATGCACTTTCATTCATTAAAGAACAACAGAGAAATGTTACAGACAAAAAATTCAATATCCAAACAATGATAATCCAAATAGTAGAATTAATCAATATCTAGATTTTACATAAATGCACTGCCTAGTAACAAAGATCTAATTTGGAAGCATATTTTAATATACCCTAGCAATTAGTAATCCATTAATCTGGCATAAACTAACTATTCAAGTATTTATAGAAATGCAGCTTAGGAAGTCGAACCTCTGCTATCAAATTATGAAGACACAAGATTTGAGGTGAAAATCAATGTAATGCTCCTTTCATTAGCCCTTGGAAATATTTATAGTAGCACAAGCAAACACACTAGAGCCGACCCTTAAAAATGAGGGTTCAACCTCTATTTATAGTTTGCAGAATTAAAATATTAAAGAACATTACAAATATTAATTTTTAAATAGCTAAACAAAGAGTTCTTGTTGGTATTTCCTTACTAGTTAATCTTCCATGAAATCCGCTACAAGTAGACCACCATGGCAGCTTGAATCCTTTGTAACTTGGTGGTTGTTTGACTCTTACTAGAGTTCTAGTCATTGGAGACCAAGTATGCATCATTGATATTTCTTGGAAGCCCTTTGTAGCCATCGATCTATAACCATCTCTGGTTCTTGTCTTCTTGAAACCCTCAACGCTTCGACTTCCTCTTCCAACTGATTATGTTTTAATTTCGATGAGAAATTACTTTTATATGCTTAAGAATTCTCAACAAAATCTCAACCATTGATCTCCCCCATCGTATGGCTATGATTTAATCTAAAATAAACTTAATATAATGGTGGGGAGAGATCACAACACCATTCCACTTTTAAAATCAATGATGTCACATTTTATGCCTCAGAGCCTACGAAACACCAATCCAGCACAAAACTGTCTAAAAGTGAAGCATGATGAAATTCACTCCTTATCCTTTGTTTTATCTTGTTGGCCTTTAAAGATTTGACAAATCCGCACAAAAAGGTTGATGATGTCATGTTCTCTTCAAAAATTTCGTAGATTCCATTCCGATCCCCAATAAGTGTATCAACTCAGGATTCTATTCCAGACCAGATTTGTCATGAATC
This sequence comes from Wollemia nobilis, assembly GCA_028583015.1. NCBI lineage: Eukaryota > Viridiplantae > Streptophyta > Pinopsida > Araucariales > Araucariaceae > Wollemia > Wollemia nobilis. Next base: position 5,885,971 of record JAQPPZ010000989.1, read on the forward strand.
CACATGCCTTTGTTCTGTTTTCCACCTCCTATCACCATTATGGATAAAAAAATTCTATGTTCTCTCTGAAATCGGGCTCTCCAACACTTAGCCACTCAAAATATGTTTAAAAATACAAAGCGATCACCAATCCGCACTCTTTTTATGCTGACATCATCCTTCTCCAAAACTTTTTGTGGATTCGGGACGTGTTGCCATTTTGGAGCCAAAGACAGGAAATTATGTGGAATTGCTCCAAGTGCAAAAATTTACTAAGTGTTAGGCAAGCTTGTAGACTTTGTTGCAGATCTGCTCCAAAATACATTGAAATGTGTGCAGAATGAGATCTTCATTCCTTAGCCAAAATTTTCAAAATTCTCTTAAGTATGTGGTCATTTTGGGCCTACAGTAACCACCCTTATAGCCCTAATAAGGTAGTTTTAAAACACAATCTTAGACCCTAAGAGGATAAATTTTTGAGACAGTTTTTAGTCACTATCATATGATGTGGATATTTTGCGATGCCCTCATAGATAGTGGCTGAACAATTATCCTAAAAGGCCTTTAAGGGTAGCTAAAAACCATCGTTAAAACCTTTTTTTGTGTAGTGTAGCCTTAGAATGAATCAAGGGCTATAAAAAAAAGTTTTAAAAAAAGTTTCCTATAGCTTTTGTGACTCCTAAGGCCTTTTAGCCTATTGAAAAAGGGAGTGAACCCAAACTGATGTACTTTCTTTTCAATAGAATAAAAACCCTAAGAGTTATCAAAGTTATAGGGAACGTTTCCCTATATCTCTCGCTTTATTTTAAGTCTACAATACACCAAAAAAGGGCTTTAATGGTGGTTTTTAACCACCCTTAAAGACCTTTAAAGGCAAAAATTCAACCATTGTCTATGAGGGTATCATAAAAAGTCTACATCATATGATGGTGGCTAAAACCACCTCAAAATTTTGTTCTCTTAAAGTCTAAAAGGGTGGTTTAAAACTTCCCTCTTAGGGCTAAGAGAGTGATTTAAAAATGTCCTCATAGTCCTAAGAGGGTGGTTAGTAAGCATCCTCATAGCTCTAAGAAGACATTTTTAAACCACACTCTTAGACCCTAAGAGGGCAACTTTTTGAGGTAGTTTTTAGCTATTGTCGTATGATGTTGAATTTTTACGATGCCCTTATAGATAGTGGCTAAAAAATTACCCTAAAAGACCTTTAAAGACAGTCAAAAACCACTGTTAAAGCCCTTTTTTGGTGTAGTGTAGTCTTAGAATGAAGCGAGGGCTATAGGGAAAAGTTCCCTATAGATTTGGTGACTCCTAAGGCTTTTTAGCCTATTAAAAAGGGAGTGAACCCAAACTGTTGTACTTCCTTTTCAATAGGTTGAAAATCCTTAGGAGACACCAAAGCTATAGGGAATATTTTCGCTATATCTCTCGCTTTATTCTAAGGCTACACAACACCAAAAAAGGGCTTTAACGATGGTTTTTAACCACCCTTAAAGGTCTTTAAAATTAGTTATTCAATCATTGTCTATGAGGATATCGTAAAAAATCCACATATATGATCATGGTTAAAACCACCTTAAAAATATGCCCTCTTAAGGTCTAAGAGGGTCGTTTAAAACCTCAATATTAGGGCTACAAGAGTGGTTACTAACCACCCTCTTATGACAATGAGGGCAGTTTTAAATCACTCTTAGCCCTAAGAGGAAAGTTTTAAACCACCCTCTTAGTCCTAAGAGGATGGTTAATAACCATCATCGTAGCCCTAAGAGAGAGGTTTTAAACCACCCTACTAAATCCTAAGAGGGTAGCTTTTGAGGTTTTTTTTAGCCACCATCGTATGATGTGGAATTTTTACGATACCCTCATAAAAAGTGGCTGAAAAATTACCCTTAAAGGTCTTTAAGGGCGTTTAAAAACCATCAGTAAAGCCCTTTTTGGTGTAGTGTATACTTATAATGAATCAAGGGCTATATGGAAAAGTTCCCTATAGCTTGCTTTGGTAACTCATAGGGCTTTTTAGCTTATTGAAAATGGAGTGAACCTGAACTACAAGCTAAAAATCCCTAGGAGCCACCAAAGCTATAATGAAATTTTCCTTATTGAAGAACACAAGCTTATACTGAGAGGGGGGATGAACAGTAAAAGACCACTTTTTACTTTTCTTTCCTAAATAATATTATGCAATATATCAATGGAAATATCAACAAAAGTAATCAAAGCAATGCATAAATTACCACACATAATAGAGACACCAATTTAATGTGGTTCACCCAATGTGGGCTACTCCACAGAAAAAAATATTTCACTAAAATTTTCTCAAAAAATCTCTTAGGAATCCTTTCCCTATTACAATATTTATGGACCTCTATCCAAAGGAGATACCAATCCCCTAATCAAGTTCATGGATCTCTATGCATAAGGGAACTCCTTCTCCTTTTATCTAGCTGGTGATCCTCTAGAAGACTACTACCTCCATTGCACTAGCTTGTGGATCTCTCTCCACTGAAGATTCTATCCACTATACTGCTACGCCATGTTTCCTTCTAAGCTAATATATTTATCCTCACTACCCTAGCTAATGTATCTCTATCCATTGGAGACTATTGTCCTTTGATCTGTCACCTCCAAAGCTTGCTCTCAGCTCTATCTCAAGTCTGTACTAAACACAGTCCTTCGGTCTAAGCATAAATTTTCTCAATCTCTATCCTCAAATCTGCACTAAACATAGTCCTTCGGTCTAGCACAAATCTGCTCAATATATTTTCTTAAATCTGTACGAAACAGTCCTTCGATCTAGCACAAATCTTCTCAATATTTGTCCTCAAATATGTACTAAACACAATCCTTTGGTCTAGCACAAATCTACTCAATATTTATCCTTAAATTTGTACTAAACACAGTCTTTGGGTCTAGCACAAATATTCTTGATCTTTGTCCTTAAATCTGCACTAAACATAGCCCTTCAGTCTAGCACAAATCTTCTCAATCTCTTTCTTCAAATTTTCACTAAACACAGTCCTTCAGTCTAGCACAAATATGTCCTCAAATATGTCCTCAAGCCTTAACACAAAGCTTGAATCAACCACAAATCAACTCTACTATATATGCCCCAAACCTTCACCTAAGGTATGAACAAATAAATCAATTAACTTTGCTTACAAGTTTTCTCAAAGACTTACCTCTAATCTATCCACAAGTCCTCTCAAGAACTTACCCAAACTTTTCAATAAGTCTTCACTAGAACTTGTCCAATCTGCTCAACAAGGCTTCACCAAGACTTGCCTCAACTCAGTCCTTGAGTCCACTCTAGGACTAACTCAAATTTGTCCACTAGCTTTCATAAAATCTTTATACAACTCAACTCAATCTATCATATAAAACCTCTTCAATCACACAAACAAGATTAATACATAATCTTCTTTAATATCACACAAAAATATGGAGAATGGTTAGAGACTCAATATGCTTCATACTCACAACAATGCTCAATCACTTTCAATCTATCTTACTTTACCACAAAAACATATGGAGAATGGTTAGAGACTCAATATGTTTTACACTCAATCACTTTCAATCTTTCTCAAATTAGTAAGGAAAAATTTGTTTCACAGAATTTGAAATAGCACTCCAATACTTCCAATCAACTAAGCTCAATCAACTCCACTCAACCAATCACTCAATGAAAGCTTAGTCAACAATTCTTATCAAACGAACCTCACATAACAATGATACTCATGATATTTCTCAAATCCTAGTTCAAGATAGTTCTCAACTTCACATAACAATGATACTCATGATCTTTCAAAAACCCTAGTTCAAGATAGTTCTCAACTTCACATAACAATGATACTCATGATATTTCACAAACCCTATTTCAAGCATATGAAAGCTTACTTCAATATTTCCAACAATGCTTATCAAACAAGGTTTCTACTATCAACTTTTATTCTAGAAACTAAACTCAACAATGCTTATTAAACAATCCTTTTCACTCCAACTTAGCATTCACAGCATCCAAAAATATTCCACTCACAAGTAAGATATACCCATACCTTTTGTTTGATGACGTTTTGACCTCAAAACCTATCTCAATCGCAATCACTCTCTTTACCAATCTCAAGGGCTAGATAACAAAAATTTATCCTTAATATTTTCTTTCAAAAATATTTCACCAAGTCAAAATATAAAAAATCAACTATGTCTTATCTCTCCTTTCAAAAAAAACTTTATAATATAACTTTATTTCAATAAAATATCTAACACCCTTGGCACACCTTATTTCTCCTTTCATTAACTTTAACCACTCAAAAATCAAACACAAAAATAAAACTTTGCATACCCTTTTACCTCTCTTGTATAACTATTTAATCCCTTTTAAATATGCAATTTCCAACTAACAAAACTTTAAGAAATTAAAAATTAATTTCCACCTTTGCAATTTTCGGATGCAACAATCAAACCTTAGCAATGTGAGTGCATACCTTGTCCAACTACCAAAAAGGCCTCGACGGGTTTCGAACACGCGAACCCCTCTATCCAAGCACCTTTGCATAGTGCGCGCCCACCAAGTGGGCTACATGCCTCCATGTAAATATAAAGGCATGCACCTTCCCTTTGTTCCTCTCCAATGATGCAGTTAAAATCCTCTCCTCTTGAAAAAATGAAGACCACGAGACTCAAACCCCTAACCTTGCGTCTGCAACATCTTAGCGCTGTCCCTGGCTGCCAATCACGCTACCTAGCACCTTGCAACGTGAAGTGGGCTACCCACTTATTTGTCCTTTGTTTAGCTTCCTTAAACCTTTCAAAACACACGCGATTCTTTCTATCCTCTTTGCGCACGAGTTTCTATGGCATTCAATGGATAGCATGGAGAATAATTTGAATGAAACTTACCCCTTCTTATATATAATATATCATGTGCTCAAAATGTCGATGACCTTTTTCAATTCGATTTTAATTTGAATTAATTAATACTTTATGCCCTTATAACCCTAACCTTTAGGGTTATTTAAATTAAATTATTATAATTAACTTATAATTAATTTAATAACTCTTAGAGTTAATCAAATTAAATTATAAATTAATTTATAATGAAATTATTATAATTAATTTAATCTTTAGGTCTTAACCTTAGACCTTTAATATTATAATAAAATATTATAATATTATTTTTCTTAGGTTGTTGCTCTTTAGACTTCATCTGACCACCTTGAATATTATAATAAGGTATATTATAATATTATTTTCCTTAGGTCTAGAATCAATCTTCTCTTGCACTGCTTACTGAAACCGACTCTTGACATCCTTCCTTTTGTCCTGCTCACTGAAACTAACTCTTGACATCAATGACAACAAAACCTGCTCATATTTCCAACACTTATAGCCCTCACTTCATTCTAAGGCTACACTACACCAAAAAATGACTTTAAAGGTGGTTTTTAACTGTCCTTAAAGACCTTTAAAGATAGTTATTTAGCCACAGTCTATGAGGACATCATAAAAATTCACATCATATGATGGTGGCTAAAAACCACCTCAAAAATCTGCCCTCTTAGGATCTAAAAGGGTGGTTTAAAACCTATCTCTTAGGGCTACGAGGGCAGTTACTAAAAATCCTCTTAAGACTAAGAGGGTAGTTTAAAACTTTCCTCTTAGGGCTAAGAGAGTGATTTAAAACTGCCCTCATAGTCCTAAGAGGGTGGTTAGTAACTGCCATCATAATCCTAAGAGTGAAGTTTTAAATCGTTCTCTTAGACCCTAAGAGGGGATCTTTTTAAGACGGTTTTTAGCCACCACTGTAAAATATGGACTTTTTATGATGCCCTCATAGACATCAATTGAATAAATACCTTTAAAATAATTTAAGGGTGGTGAAAACCACTGTTAAAGCTCTTTTTTGGTGTAGTGTAGCCTTAGAATGAAGCAAGGGCTATAAACAAAAGTTCCCTATAACTTTGGTGACTCCTAGGGATTTTCAGCCTATTGAAAAGATAGTGAACCTAGACTGCTTACCTTGTCCTTGTGCATAGATTCAAAATTAGAAGATAAGCATTAAGTAAAAAAATAATAAAAATTTGGAAGCGCATGAGGTATAATGTTGCTTTTGCTTTGATGTATCTTCCAAGGTCTTGTTTCTTTTGGTGGTGCTTATTTGTTGCAATACCTAAAAGAGTACCCTTGAATTCTTCAAATGAGAATATTGAGTGATGGAGAAACTTTCTTTCTTGACCTCTGATACCACTACATATGATCCTTAGGATATTTTGTTTTATTAGTGTGCTTAGACTACTTTCCTTATATGATTAGGCCTATTGTCCTCCCTTTTGACTCCTAATGAAAGCTTCAAGAGTTTGTAGAGTCTAATGGGATATTTCTATGTCAACCATGACCTAGGTGACCCTTTTGTGGGCTAAGAAGGCTATAAAATATGTGAAATTTTTGCAACCCAAAACTCATTCAAGAAAGATTATATCCTTTCTTAGATGATACCAATACCTTGCTTGGTCACATTGGATCCTTCTTGTCCTTTCACTTGCTCTTGAGTGTCTCCCTCCTTAGGGGCTTGTTGATGTTACCTTGGTAATGGACCCAGGGATTAGCGAAACCAATCACAAGTGAGAGAGGATTCAATTTTTGAGCCTATGCACCTGGGCGATGGGAGGACTCACAATTATGGGACAAAAAGAGGTCTTGCTAAGGATAGATCCCTTTTAGTTATAACTGGAAGGGTTTTGGGGCTCTTATCCATAAGAAGAATTAGCTTAGATACCACTAAGAAGGCTAAAGGTCTTCATTGGGTGGGTCAACATAGCCTCATAACGTAGGGAGTTTTAAGAATACTAACAACTTCTTTCAAAGTGCTTGTTTTGTTGACATCTTTGGCATACTTTTTGTGTCAATCAACAGGGTGTTGGGAACTTTCATCCTTTTGAACATAATCTGCATTGGAGGATGGTTTTGCACTAAAGGCTTCAATGTGTAGCGAGGAAGGTATTTCTTATTTAGATTTTCCTTACCTTTAAATATTTTTATTTATCAACTTTCCTTGTTGGTGGGAATTGATCCTCCCAAGCAATCATATTGGTAGAGGCATGATTATCTTTACCTATGACAATCATCTTGTGTAGTGTGTAAAAATTATAAAGAGATTTTCCATGATGTCATTGTTTTTGACAACGCTGATTCTTGTGAATGTATTATCTTGTGCTCATTCACTACTGATAAATACAAGGATCTCTATCTTCTATTGTTGAATTCCACACGTGCTTCTTCCATGCCAGTAAATGTATCCTTCGAAGATCTACCTTATGATTTCTAGTTAGTGTATAAGGTGTAAAAATATATTTAACCAATACTCACACTACCATGGTGAAAATATAAGCTTTTTTTAACAATATAAAAAGTTAGGTGCAACAAGCCATTTTTCAACAATCATGGAAATATATAAAAAATCAATCCCAAATATAAAAAATTAATAGAGTTTGATTCTTTAAACATAAATAAGCAAAGGAAAAGGAAAATAATAGAAAGGAACCAGCACGCACGCACACACACAAATATATATAACATGTGCTTCATCTTATTCAAGTCATGAAGAAATGCATCATTGTATAAGCATTGCTTACATGCATAGGCAAAGCAAAAAGTTATCCAAACATGGTAAAATTAAATTGATAAAATTAAATGTGGATGTAACCAATAGATATAAACATTCATCTCATCCAAATTTAATTAAAAAATATTGATACCCTCCATCAAAGAAAATTTTTATTTCTACATCTCATTCCATCTCATCTCATCCAAATTTGGTTTAAAAATATTGATATCCTCTAGAGAAAATCTCTATATTTAAACCTAGTTTAATTTTAATACCTAGTTTTCCTTAATCAATGTAGCGTGTATTGATCTAATTATGGTACTTGAGTGGATTATAAACCCCACCACTTGTCAAAATATTTATCAATAGGCCAAAAAGCTTAGAGGTGCAAAACCTAAGTCCTGCTTATGTAATATTTCTCACCCCTATTAATATGGAGTTGCATCATGTATGCGAGATAGTTGGCCCTCTTGATTTCTAGCAATTCATTATGATGCTCTTATTTCTACACATTATTTCTAATGACATATTCCTATGATGAAATTTTGTTTTACTTTAATACCTAGTCGTATATTTTATTGCAATAAGGCAATGGATGGAATTAGATTTATCCCATACATCTTCTTCAATTAAATTATTATACGATAACCATACAAGGTGAGAATCTCTCGACAGTATCACATATTCCCAGTGTGTTTATCCATGAAGGTTTAGGGTGAAGAGAAATATGAGGGAAACATCGGAGATAAAATCCAAAACATGATAGTATGGTGAAGATAAAATCTAATAAAAATAATAGCACAACTTCGTCACTACACAACTCCACATACACTAATATTTATTTATGAAATTAAGTGAGACCATTTTAGTACAAGTAGTTTTTACAAAATATTTCACGTTGATAGAAGATAAAGAGGATAAATATTTCGTATAACATATATAATTGCAATGATAGATTAAATTTACCTTGAAGTTCATAAATGCTTAGAATATATTCTATGAATAGCTGCATGAATACTATGATATTCTATTAAAGTAGGATCTAATAAGATTGCATAAATATGCCATTCAATAAATAGACAACCTCATTGATTCCATCCATTTTAATACTTGAAATTTAAAATTAGCTGATGGAGAAGAGAAAGGTGAGGGAAACATTGGAGATAAAATCCAAAACATGAAAGTATGGTGAAGATAAAATCTAATAAAAATAATAGCATAACTTCATCACTACACAACTCCACATACACTAATATTTATTTATGAAATTAAGTGAGACCATTTCAGTACAACTAGTTTTTGCAAAATCTTTCACATTGATAGAAGATAAAGAGAATAAATGTTTCGTATAACATATATAATTACAATGATAGATTAAATTTACCTTGAATTTCATAAATACTTAGAAGATATTCTATGAATAGTTGCATGAATACTATGATATTCTATTAAAGTAGGATCTAATAAGATTGCATAAATATGGCATTCAATAAATAGACAACCTTATTGATTCCATCCATTTTAATACTTAAAATTTAAAACTAGCTTATGGGACAAGAACATATTGAATGGCTAAAAATAAGTTATTGAAAGCAATAGATGTTATTTAATGATGATATGTCCTTTTATTTTTAATTTTGTGTTTGATAATTTAATTACCAATTATGAGTTTTAAAAAGTACCTTTTGAGGTTTCTTTGTAGTAGTCATCCTCTTGATAGTGAGTTGAAGGAGCTAAAGGAGATAATAGAAAAATGACACAAAATTGTTATAATGAGAAATAAATGAATTATAAACAATGGAAAAAACCCTTGTTTCTAAATATCAGTAGCATTAGCAAATATTTGACTACAATGAAGACCTCAAAATATATAATTGTCAAAACCTTGATTGAGGATATTGCTATTTTCATGGTCATATTAGCTAGGTGAATCTTGTTTAGGGAATACACGAGTAAAGAAAAAGAAACAAGTCCCATATTAGTCTCCATAAAGCAGTCTCCTCTAGTTGAGTTTTGGGTAAAGACGTTTTTCTTTCCCCTTGGGTTTTGGACTCAATGGTGATATTTTTTCCATAACTATGATGGAAAAAAAATCTAATAAATTAATTATCAATATACTACAATAGTCCGAGTCAAAACAAAATACTTGATTTTATGTATCAAACAAGGCACAAGCATTTAATAGGTATACAATTTCTCAACATAGATCATCGAGTGTTTCTTTCTTTTATGATCATCACTTTTTCATTACAATGTAATACAAAACTACCATTTTATATTTTTGGAAATTCTCTTACAAGGAAAGTAAGATTTTTCTGATTGGTGTGTATATATATTCTTTTAAAAGGAAAGGAAAAACTATTTTATTGTATTAAGATATGTTAATTTAAGAAAAAATAATATAAGTAATTTCTCTTAAAATGAAGGGAAATAATTGTTTTTCAATATTAAGAATTGCTAATACAAGAAAAAATAACGTAATTTTACCTTGAAATTTCCATATAATACTGATGAAGATAGCATATGCGATCAATATCTTTGTTTGTTTTTTAATATTACTTTAATTGCTTATTTTTCTTTATAATACCCTTCTCAACCAAATCTTTCCAAAGAGACTTTTCAATAAAATATATATTATCATAAAGTGACACATTACATGCTAGAATGAATATTAGTAAAGCTAATTTAAATAATAAAAGAGAGTTTATTTATACTTTCAAAATGTGTAAAATCCTACAAGCATATTTCATGGAAACTAAAAAGGTATGGAAACATTAATCGTGCAACACAGAATGCACATGGTTAACTTTACAAATTATATATTGGATAAAATAAAAAAAAATAGTTTACTTAATATTATCATGGCAAACATAGGTGTTGATGCGGCTGGGTTGACCACGTGGACCTCCCGATGGACGTGGAGGGTATCTTCCAGGAAGAGCGACGTCGTGAAGTCTGATGTGGAAGACTAATCCAAATTAGCTCTCAAAAGCAACGGTTTCGAGAAATTCGGCCATACGATGTCAGGATTGCTCATATCAACATATCAATATTTCCAAGGCAACCTCCCCGGATAACCACGTGACTAGACAGAAGTGGCGGTGGCTCCTCAGGCCTCCGCTAGACAGTTCCCCGAGGATTGACATTCTCTAGCGGGTTGCGTCTCGGGGTAAATCTGTTAAGTGTGTCTCATGCAAAATTGGGACATGGGAAGGCCCACCCACCACAAAGAGACACGTGATCCCTCGAACGACCATGATGACCACCAAGAACAGCTCGTATCTTTCCCAGAAGGAGAACGTTAAGGATCCCAATTCCTATGCCAGATCAGCTACGCAGCATGGTACCCAGGTGGCAGGTATGCGTTGGCTTGCCATCAAAGTTGGCACTCGCCTTAATGAGCCTTTCCATTTAAGATGGAAAGTCCTCTCTCACCATCACCACTCTTCCTTCCTCTATGATTTCGAGAGCAAGCATTACCTTCAAGCTACCAGACAAGTTTTAGAGGATCCCAGAGGCGAGATTACGATGACATACATTGAGCCAAGTATGGTGGTCATGGAGCCGACTATGCAAGCCATCCTTACTGAGAGGAAGTTCACGTAATTCTTCGACATGTTTTCTGGTCCGGACAACATCATTACTGCCGAGTTTATGGAATCCTGGGATGAGGGCAGAGTGGTTATCCATGGGCGTGAGATTTATGTTGATATTAACCTTCTGGAAACCCTAACTGGGCAGACGGTGAGGGGCCTCTCCATCCACAGGCAAAAACATAACTGGGAAGTCAAATTCGCGAGTTTAAGCATAACCTTAAGATCTCTAAGGAGGCAAAGAACGACTTGACAAGGATGGACCTCCCTACCCCGTGGAACTCTGTAATGAAAAATGTCATGGAATTCATTACAGCAGAGGACCCCAACAAGGTTCTTCTAAGCTTCCACTACGCCTTCATCAACGTCTTCCGTGACATCAACCCCATTAGCATCCCGCAATTTCTCCTGAACTCCATGAACTACACCATAAATTCTTGTCATAGCAATAAGGGCACAACAATGCCTATGCACCAGATCCTGTTTAAGGTAATTTACAAATTTGCCCTCGCCACCTCTCCCCAACCTGAACCCCCTGCTTTTCTCTCTGCTGAGACCCCCATCTCCAGGCCCAAGCTACCCAAGCCCTACTCTGGGTCCTCTTCTAAGAAGCATGAGCTGGAGGTGTCAATCTCTGGCGGAGGAGCGAGGAGAAAACTGAATATTGAGGAAGCAGAGGGATCCAAACGATCCTCTGCAAGACTAAGGAACAAGCTTGGGCAAGGAATTTCCACAACCATTATCTTAGACCCTGAGGCTGAGGGTCCTGAAATCAATGTTTTTGTCCTCAAATGTTTTGTTTTGACCACCCTGGCATCCATGGCCCAGTAGATGCAGGAGGTCCTCGATGCCCTATCCAAGGTTTTCTTCAACGAAGGCTACCAGAGCAATGCCCCTACTCAAGTCAACATAGAGGTCGAGGACCCGAAAAATGGTAAGGATGACGACCAGTTTGAGGATGAAGACGAGGAGGATTAAGCAAGTTTTAGACCCTCTCTTTTTGTGGCGAGCATTTCTGAAGGCCCGGTGACGGTGTCTTTTTGTTCATGGACCTAATTTTGCTTCTCCCATGCATGTTTGATGGGAGAAGCGAAATCTCTCTCGATGTTTTTATTGCCTGATATTTCAGGACTGTTGTCACAAAGGATTAAGGATCCTTAGTCAGTTTCTTTTCTCTGTGCTCAGCTCCATGCTGATTTTGTACAAGGTTTTGGGTCAACCTGAAAAACCCGTTTGATATAAAAAACTTACTTATCAAAAAAAAATATTATCATGGTGGAATTCAATTATAGGTAGATGCACACAAAAACAAGTTGTTCTATTTAATAAAGGAAAACATCTATTTGATAAATAAAGAAATATTTTGATGTCATAGCAAATTTAAAAATTTCAAGGATGTATTGAAGAATATATTCTCTTCCAAATATTGTGGTGAAGAGAGGTAATATTTAGGAGTAACCATTTGGATACTATTCAATAAACTTAATATCTATCAAATTTTCGCAATTCACATTCAACATTTTATATATTTTTTATTGTTTTGTCTCATCAACTCAATCTTACATATATTTAGCATGCAAAATAAAATTTTGTTGGTGTGAAGAAAAATAATTCCCTCTACAAAAATATAGCAACCTGAGTGCTGCTCTAATCTCCCTTGGACTAATTTGGAATGGTTAAGAAATCAAAAGCTGATGATGAAAATTCAAATGTAAACGAAACTATACAAACCCTAATGAACACATGCAAAATAATTGTGTTCCTTTGTAAAAATAACTACACCTATAATGTGAATTACATAGATGCATAACAGTAGCCCTATATGAAAATGATGTTTTTCTCAAAGCCAAGGAGAGTATGATATCCATTAAGAAAAGGCTAACTTTCCAAGAATCTCCTCCTTCTATAAATTCCTCTATTTACTCAAGCACTCTATAATTTTTCAATAATCAAGATTCTTGATCCATGTTTCTAATAATACTATTAGGTTCAAGCACATGTTGTGCTCTAGCCAAGGTAACTTTGTTTGAAAAGCAAGGTCTACTTCCAAATTGTTTAAAAAAGAAACATAGAATACATGGTGGACTTGGGGCATGTTCTAGGATGAATTACGCATGTTCCACAAAGCCGATATTCTTTTGGATTTAGAATGGAGCATATAATTTTAGCGGTTTCAAGTTTTTATTATTGCTCTTTAAGAATTCCTATTTATAACACTGGATATGGGAGGGGGTGACTTGGACAAAGAGAGAGAGAGAAATTTTTATTATAGGCATTATTTGAATTCCTTTAGTTTGAATATCTATTGATTCTTTGACAAGTTTCTTCCAAGTTGGAAGTATGAAGATTTGACATCAAGGAATAACTGTCAATTGAGGTTGATCCTACAAGCATTGAAAATATGGTAGTGTCATATTTTGGCCATAACTCTTTTCAGTGAATTCATTTTGAAATGATAATTTATAAGGAGGTTCTTGACATCAAGGAGAATTTTTAAAAGTAGTTTGAGCATAAAATGCATCCTGTAATACCAAAAAAATAGGAAAGAACAATTAAGACCAATGAGTAATACAAGAATTGAAAATATGGTAGTGTCATATTTTGGCCATAACTCTTTTCAATGAATTTATTTTGAAATAAGAATTTAGAAGGAAGTTCTTGAAATCAAGGAGAATGTTTAAAAGTAATTTGAGCACAAAATACATCCTGTAACACCAAAAAAATAGGAAAGAACAATTAAGACCAATGAGTAGTACTTTTGGAACAAGACAATGAAATCATTTATAAATTGAGTGATTATTTTTCATAGGTGAGAGAGGACACAAAGGGCTATGTGTGGTATAAATTCTATGTCAAAATACATCCACTTGGTTAGTCAAAATGACAAAACTCATCCTCTTGTAAAATTCTATTTTCTATCTGTTGAGAGCTCCAAATAGGACAAAATTTATACTCAAGGTTATTTATACCATTGCACATGTCTACCCATTTGGACCTTTAAAGTCCCAAAAACCTAGCATGGGAAGGGTGATTTGACATGTGCAATACATCCTAAAACTAATTTGAGCAAGTTTCAAGAGGAATAATTGTAGGGAAAGGCATGACACAACATCTCCATGCATGGTTTCCACTTGTAAGGGCCTTAGTAATCAGGAAAAAAATAGTTTCATTCCTAAATTTAGAAAAGCAAGAGGCAATATGAGGCTTATTTGGAAGGACACATCATTTCCATTTGGACCTTTAAAGACCCAAAAATTCATCATATGGTTTCCACTTGGAATGACACATTATTTCCATTTGGACCTTTAAATATCCAAAATTTTATCCATTTGGATCGTTAAAGGCCCAAGAACCTAGGAAGGGAAGGCCAATTTGACATTTGCAAGGCATCCTAAAACTAATATGAATAATTTTCAAGATGAATAATTGTATGGAAAGACATGACACATCATCTCTATACATGGTTTCCACTTGGAAGGACCTTAGTAATCAAGAAACATCAGTTTCATTCCCAAATTTAGAAAATTAAGAGGCAAGATGAGGCTTATTTGGGCCAAGACAAGGAAGAAGAAGAGGGATTTGGAGAGCCAAGATCATAGGCATATTATTTATAGCATTGAGGGTAAGGATACCATTGAGAGACACCATGTGAAGCTACAAGTAAGAGCAATGTGGTTGTACATCTAAGTGATGGCTAAGTCGATGGTAACAACTCTTATGTTCTCTCTATTTTACATGGAACAAGATCAAATTATTATTTTGTGGGATTTCTTCCTAAAAGGGTTTCCAATGATAAATCACTCTATTATTTGTTGTTGTATGTGTGTTTTTCTAAGCATTTTTGTAGTTTTACTTGCATTGTTTTTATTTTAGCAATGTTAGCAAGTTTTTATGTATTTAATACTTGCAAACTAGTTAGTTTTAGCTAGTAATGAACAATAGTTTGGTGCAATAGTAAAATGTTGGTTATTCAATGTTTTTTTGGCTATATGAATATTACATCACCCACTTTATGGACTGTTCATACTCTATTATTTTTTTACATGAGTATTTTAGGCATAACATAGCAGTATTTATGCAAGTTTAAGGATTTTAGTAGTTTTACAAGAGCCTAAGTAAAACTAAGACAAAGAGAACTTTAATTCCTTAAAAAGGATCTATTTAAGGTACTAGTGGAGGGAATTACAGAGCACAATATACCTATTAAATGTTTCACCTCATTAACTTGTTAGTCCATTATTTTCTATCTTTTGTCTCTTTTCTATTCTCCAAATATCTTATAGTCTATTATTTGTGATATTAGTTCATGTAACATAAGAACTTCAAATAAACTAACTTTTAATTTATAATTAAAGATACACACACAAACATCTAACTCGCTTGTGATAAAAACACACTCAACCTAGATCTAAATTTGAAACCATGGATGAGAATACTTCAATATAAAAATGGTTATAAGGTTTCAAATATTATGTACAAGGATCAAGAAGGGATATACAAATGGAAAGAAGATTTTTTTACAAGTATACAAGATATTGATGCTAGGAAGCAATTGAGAAAAAAATAATAACAGTGAATATTCTAAGGGAATCCAAGGATAAGCTAATTTGGGAGTTGAAGAGCTCAAAATAATACACAACAAGAGGTGGATATAATGTAAAGCACCAAAAAAATAAAAATATCACAAGAATATGGAGAGATATTTGGGATAGCCTGAGCATTTTAAAATCAAAATATTTGTTTGGCTACTAGGTCCTAGAATAATTTTATTGTAGGATAACCTTATAAAAAGGGATTTCATAGTCCCTCACAATGTGTTCTTTGTAAAAGAGAGGAGGAGAGTATAGACCATATCTTGGAACAGGGTTTGGTAAATGCATGGTGATGAATGGAAGAATTGAAGAATGGCTATAGCAATGGTAGAGCAATTTTAAAAGTGAAGTTTTACAAACAATCTAGGATATATCAAAAGATATAATACTTTATATTGTATGGCTAGAAAGGAATAGAAAAATATTTAAAGAATAGGAAAGCAATTTAGAGGTAACAAAAATGAAGATTTATTTATCCATAGAGGAGTCTAAACCAATCCTATCAACTCACCCAATCCCTAATCTAGAAGTAAAGAGCATTGATAGATGGAGTCAAGTCATCAAATGGAATTATGATGATGTAATTATGATGATGGGTACAGGAGAAACAAAAAGAAGGTAAAAATTATAAAGTGGAAACCACCACGTAGAGTTTGTCAAATTGAATTTTGATGGAGCATCTAAATAAAATCCAAGACCAACAAGAGGAGGAATAATTATAAATAATAGAGGAGATATCTTATCTTATTATACTTTCAATAGTGTATTTAAGACAAATAACGAGGCTAAAGCTTGGGTAGCTTTGGAAGGGTTAAAAATATGCAAATAAATGAAATGGAACAAATTATGAATGGAAGGTGATTCACTCACTGTAATAAACACAATTTTAAAGAGATAATTGTGGAAATTCAAGACCTTGTTGTAGAGTTTTAGGAAATAAAGTTTACACATATGTTAAGAGAAGAAAATAAATGTGCAAATAGGCTAACCAAAAGAGGATTTTTTATTGAGGATTGTGAAGTTAAATTCTATTTTCCATGGTTAGAAGAAGTAGTAAGTTTAGCTGAAGCTAACAAGAAAATGTTGACTGCTTGAATAAAATAATGATTAAGATTTAGTTTAATGTTTTTCATTGGTAATATTTACTTTATTTTATAACAATAATGTGTTTTCATATAAACTATTTATTACAATTTTTGTGGTTACACTTATGCTTCAAGAAGGAAAATATCAAAAAGGATGTTGGACTCTGGAATATTTTGTAATCACATATCCAAAAAATGAAAATCAAGATACAAACATTTTATGAGAAATGATATCTAGCTATAGCATCTCAATTGAGATGATAATTGAATGTATTTGTAAACTCTCAAGCTCTAAAGGAAAGAGTTATGACTTGTTAAGGGTGGGGGACTAGAATACAACCCCTTGTTCTCTAGCAAAAAAAATTTAAAAACAAACATCAAACTCCCTTGATAATGATCCCTTAATTATTTTTGTTATGGCAACCTGGGTGTTACCAGATTCAAAGAGTTGGGAAAATCTGGATACAGTTGAGAAAAATAAGGACATATATCAATTACAAATATACTCAGTTTCATAAGAATATATTATATATCATAGATGTTATATAGTACAAAGTGGGATTTTTTTTTCCAAGAACGCCATGTCAAACTTAAAACTTTGGATTAATTTTGAAGGCCAAAAAAATTTGAAAACTCAGACTTCCCAAAAGAGTTGGGAAAATCTGGATGCAGTTAAGAAAAACAAGGACATATATCAATTACAAATATACATAGCTTCATAAGAATATATTATATATAATAGATGTTATATAGTACAAAGTGGGTTTTTTTTTTCCAAGACCGCCATGTCAAACTTAGGCAATGTTATTTGTAGGTAGGCTTTGATGGTGCCAAGGGAATATGATTGTATCTCTTTGATTAGGAAGAATTACAAAACAATAATCTGAAAAAGGACGATAGGTGAATCGTAGGCCGAATACAAATGATATATACATGTTAGATCATTTTGTGATTTTTTTTTAGTAAAATAATGTTAAAAAATTATTTTAAATTTACAAAATTATTAATCAGATTGGACTAATTTGAATAGTCAAAGTATGAGATCTGTAGAATACTTACATGCATTGGTCTCCAACTCAAATGATTGTCACACATTTGGGTCTCCAACTCAGGTGATTGTCACACATTTGGAAAATTTTGTGCTTGCTTCGTCTTTCATATAAAATTTTTATCCTTAAAAGATAATGCTTAGATAGTAATAGTTAAAATAAAGAAAATTATTTCCCGCTTAAAAGATGATAGTAATAGTTAAAATAAAGAAAATTATTTCCGTGAAATATCTTAATAATTAGGGTTTTGGGCTTAAGTTTGCATAAAAATAATAATAAAATAAAAAAATTTAAAAATTATTTTAAATTTTAAAAATATTTTTTTATATTCATCTTTTCCAACTTCATATTGTTTTTTAATTAATTATAAAGTAATAGTACAACAATATTTTGCATTACAAATGGTTCAGAGCATATTAATAATTGAATCTCCTCTTTGATTTAAAAAGATTATGCATTACAAATTGTGCACAGTACATTTTCTCTGTTATTTAAAATAACAACTTCAACCACAGTAGTTGCAGATCGCTCCAACAAACCATAAGAATAGAAATCATTCAAAATGAACAAGTAGAGGAGAATAAGAATAGAAATCATTCAAAAGGAACAAGGAGAGGAACACTCGCCTTATTCTGTGCGGCTAGCTTTTTCCAGAATCTGAATTGTCGCTAAGAGTTTTCTGACTGATCATGAAGA
The DNA here is from genome assembly GCA_028583015.1 of Wollemia nobilis. NCBI lineage: Eukaryota > Viridiplantae > Streptophyta > Pinopsida > Araucariales > Araucariaceae > Wollemia > Wollemia nobilis. The sequence continues at coordinate 5,904,562 of JAQPPZ010000989.1, forward strand.
GTTCCAATTAACTGGTCCGTGCACGGGGTCTCTGGCACACAGACATTCTGTACATACACAGATTGCTCAATAGCGGGCATGCCATACGCACCTGCGACGTCGGCATTCTTTGGATTCTCGTTTCGCAGGATTTGCTAACTATGGAAACTTTCTATTTCAAAAATTCGCAGGATTTGGTAACTATGCAAATGGCTAGGGCTTCACAAAAGACGCTTCTTAAATACCAATGTTCTCCCAAGGGGGGCCACTGATCGGACGATTCACACAACCAAGAATACCCCGGTGACCGTGCTTCGTTTTTCACGGCTTACGTGACCAGAGGTCGTTTGAGAGGACGGCCGGTTTTTATTTTTCGTATTTATTTAATTCTTTCGTGCCGGTTGGGAAAGGGCCCGATAAACTCGGTGTATAGATCCATGGTCCAGGCATGAGTTTTTATGATGGTGTATTGGCTCATGGTGTATAGGTTTTATGAAAGGGTAGGATAAGTATAGGTTTTTATGAAAGGGTATGATAAGTATGGTGCGATTTTTATGAAAGAGTTTGATAAGTTTGATAAACTCAATGTATTGGTCGATGGTTTGGTGCACAAATTTTTATGAAAGAGTTTGATAGGTTTGATAAACTCAATGTATTTGTCGATGGTATGGTACACTAGTTTTTGTGAAAGAGTATGATAGGTTCGATAAACTCAATGTATTGGTCGATGGTATGGGTGCACGAGTTTTTATGAAAGAGTTTGATAAACTCGGTGTATTGGCTCATGGTGCACAAGTTTTTATGAAAGAGTTTGATAAACTCGGTGTATTGGCTCATGGTGCACAAGTTTTTATGAATGTGTTCAACAAATTCGGTGTATTGGGCCATGGTGCACGGGTTTTTAATAAAAGGGTCTAATAAACTAGATATATATATTTTTTTGATATATAAAAGTAATGGGTAGGGTTCAAACTATTTACGAAGGATCCCAGGACTTCCATCATTTCGGTACATGGTAACACGGCATGAGATGGGGACCGTCAGACGCACAGGGGTTGCACTGTCGTCATCAATCTGGCGCACCACTCAGAGGAATCAGATCTGGGCTACTATCTGTGCATGGGAAAGCCCGTGGGATTGGAACCTAGGTCTCCTCTCGGTAAACACCCCAACTTACCAATTCACCTAAACCCAGGGACCATAAACTAGATATATTGTTTCATGTTGTATGATTTTTTATAAAGGATCCGATAAACTTGATGTATTGCCCATGGTGCATGGGTTTTTATAAAAAAAATCATGTACGAGTTTTTATGAAAGGATCTGATAAACTTGGTGTATTGGTTCATGGTGCACGACTTTTTATAGAAGGGTTAATAAACTCCGTATATTGCCCAATGGTACACAGGTTTTATGAAACGGATTTTTATGAAAGGGTTCAATAAACTTGATGTACTGGTCCATAATGCACAGATTTTTATGAAAGGGTTTGAAAACTTGTGTATTAGCCATGGTGCACGAATTTTTATGGAAGGGGTTGAAAACTTGGTGTATTAGTCTATGGTGCATAGGTGTCTGCACAATTTTTTATAAAATAATTAATAAACTCAATACATTGATCCATGGTGCATGAGTTTTTATAAAAAGGTTCAATAAGCTCAATGTATTGGCCCATGGTGTACAGGTTTTGATTTTTATAAAATATTTAATAAACTCAATATATTGATCCATGGTGCACGAGTTTGTATAAAAAGGTTCAATAAGCTCAATGTATTGGCCCATGGTGTACAGGTTTTGATAAGGATCCGATAAGCTAGATATATTGGCTCATGATACACGAATTTTTATAAAAAATTCAATAAATATTAATCCAGAGTATACGGATCTTATGAAGGATCGAATAAAGATAAAAGATTTAAAAAGAAAGAGGGATTGTGCACAAAGATAAGAGTACTCTTAGTTATTCATCATATATAATCGCGATAAAACACCACCACCTAATACCTAGTATCACAATTGTATAAATATTTCTTCATTCATATAATTAATTATAAAATCTTTAACCACCAAAACAATAATTATAAAATCTTTAACCACCAAAACATAATAATAACAATATAAAAAGATGAATTTTAAAAAGGTTAGTATATGGTTCCTAGGTTAATATATAAAACCATGTGCATTTGGCGGTTTCATGTCACGTCGGGTTCGGGTTACCATTAACGAGATGGTAGGTGTGTTGGAAGCCTTCGTTGATAGTTTGAACCACGCTAACATAAAAATTGTGATTATAACCAATTCATCTATGTAACCAAATATATATATATATATATATATATATTTGGTTACATAGATGAATTGGTTATAATCACAATTTTTATGTTATAATCAATGAATTGGTTATATATATATATATATATAATAAAATATTATTTTATAAATATATACAAGTGATTATACTATGTAATGCGAGTTTTGGCCAAGAAGGTAGATGACATATTTTAGTACCTTCGACAAGATATCAATGATAACATATTCCTCCTTAATGGAAACTTCATAAGAATGGTTCATCATGATATGAGAACTTGTCTAAATTTGCCTTGTCATCTATAAGGCTTTCATCTATCTTCTTAAACTTAACTTGAAGGTAGTATTTGGTAGAATGGCATTCCCTTTTATAGTATCCTTGAGAGGTTTTTACTATTGAGATAAGTGTTAACCTTCACTTAAATCCACAAGTGGCAATGTACTATGATCTTTGTATGTTAGCCTATGGATCCAAAGCAACTTGTAAGGTGACTTATTATATTATATTATTATTTCAGAACTCTCATATATTAGTAAGTGTTAACTGTTTCTTGAGACAAGTCTTGAAGAGATCAACCCATCGACTCCACAACTCTAGGGTAAAGTCACACTAGAAGAGCAAATGATCTATTGTATCATTTAGAGGGGCCATGAAAACCTCTCTTCTATAAGTTATAATAGGTGAGGAAGCTTTAATACATAACTTCTCCGGTAAAGAAATTGATTTTTGGCAAACACTTTGCTAATCATACTCTATCTTATGAAAAGTACAAAACTAGTGGGTGAGGGAGCAATTCATTATAACCTTTCCAAACTGTATAAATACCTAAATTTCCATGACCCCAATCTATCTTGTTCTCTTCCTCGTCTCTTGTAAGGTGGTGTTGCTTTAATATCCTCTCTAATAGTGACACCAAATTTAGAGAGATTGGTATTTCCACTCTTTCCACCTCTTTAGTTTCATAAAAGAGAAGGTCTCAATCTGCCTTGTATGTAGATAGTATGTTATATTGATCCAACCTCTAGCCTCAAGGCTTTGTTGAAGGGGCTATGACTCTAGAAATTCTAAAATTAAGGGGGGATATTTGTCTAAATAATCGATCAAAAAAATTGCTTTATCCCCTCTACCCACTTTCCAAAATAGTTTTGGTTTTACCACTTTCTCTCCTAATTTTAGCACCTTCCAAACAATAAAACCTTGGCTACCCATAGGGATGCGACCTGCTTCCTCATGGGGAATATTACCCAAATACTTACTAGTAATGACTTTACTAAAAAATGCTTTTGGATTGGAGATCCATCTCCAATAAAGGTTGTTTGCTAGAGCTTGATTATTTAATGTTGCTTATTCAATTCCTAATCTTCTACTTGTTTTAGGCTAACAATTTTTATCCCAACTTACTAGAGCCCATCACTTACCTATCCTTGTGGCATCCCAAAATAATTTTTTCATGAGTGAATCTAACACCTTCAAGATTCCAATCAGAGTAGCAAGGATAGAGAACTTATAAGTTAGCATTGCTTGAACCATTGAGTGAATAAGAGTCACTCTTCCTCTAAAAGAAGTCTATGGTGCATCCAATGATTTATCTTTGCACCAATTATGTCCACCAATGTTTTCCATTCTACCACATTCAACTTCTTATAGTGGAGTGGAATCCTTAGATAGTCCAACGAAAGGGAGCCTTGAGAGAAACTTTAGATGTTTAATATATGATATTGGATCTCTCTTTCAATATTAAAGAACACTACCTTATAATTATTTGCATTCACTTCATGGCCTATGGCTTATAGATATGTCTTTAAGTCACATTTGAGTGCTCTTGCCTCCTTGACATTGGCTGCCCCAAACAAACTTGGGTCATTCATAAATTGTAGGTATGTCCTAAGATAACTCCTTGTTGCCTACTCCACAACAATCTGTCCAATCCTTCAATAAGAATAATAAAGAGGTACAAGGATATAGGATATCCTTGTTGAATTTATTTAGAGTCTTGAAAGAGAGCCAAGGGAATACCATTGATGAGGACTGAGAAGGAGAGCGAAGAGACACAACTCATGATCCACTCTCTTGCCTTAAGAGAAACCAAAAGTTTCTAACATTTGATCTAGAAATTTCCAAGGGACTCTATCATAAGCCTTAGACATGTCTAATTTGATAAACATACCTCTTTGACCTTTCTGATGTAATGTGTGAATTGCTTCTTGTGCCAATATTTATCCATCCAAAATTTGTTGACCCTCCACAAATCATCCTTACTTTGGAGAGATAATATTATCTAGTACTTTCTTAAGTCTTTCAACCATCAGTTTGGTAATGATCTTGTAGACTACATTACAAAGTGCAATCAGGAAAAAGTCTCCAAGGTTGGAAGCATCTCCCACTTTAGGAATCAAATAAATGAAAGTGTGGTTCATAGTCCATAGCATGCTTTCATTTGCACAAGATTCCTCCACTACCCTAGTTACATACTATCCTATGCCATCCCAAAAATCTTAGAAAAATTCAATCGAAAACCCATCAAGACCAAGGGACTTTTTGGTTCTCATGTTGAAAACTATGTCTCTCACCTTCTCTAAATCCATAGTTTTGAAAAGGGCTTAATTTTTCTAGGATTTTATAATTTTTGGGATATAATTATCTCTTGTTGCATTGCAAAATTAGGATGGGAAAATTTACATAGAATATTTTTAAAGTAGACATTTGCAACTTCTTGCATACCTGGGATAGTGTCCATCACATTGTAGACACCTAAAAATATCACATTATCCCTTGTACAGTGCTAACGATCGATTAATTTGCAAGTCCCCTTTAAATTTACATAATTTGCCAAAAAATACTATTAATCTTGCTTAAGTCCCTTTGGTCATTTAAGCCCCTTCCTACGCTTAGCCCATAATCACCATGCAACAAGCCTCTTTAGCCTAGCCTAGGGCCACCTTACCCTAGTCTACCCTTTGACTAGCCTAGCTTCCACCTAAGCCTAGCCTACCCTAACTTAACCATGGTAAACCTAAATCTTGATAAATCCTAAATCCATTTTCAACCTCACCTTAACCTAGATTCCACTTCATCTTAGTCAACCCTAAACCCATGGTCAACCTTAACTCTTGCTTCCCCACATCCCTATGCACATTCAATGCCATAAATGACATTTGAAGACTTTTCCATTCAAGGCATTCAAGGCATTGAAGGTATTGATGAGTCATCATCCACCATGCCATAATGGGTGAAGACTTTCATCCCCCATGCATTTATGAGGTATGGTGCACCCATGCCCATTTATTGCATATGGATGGGTGAGGACTTTCCTCCACCCAAACCCATTTATGAGGTATGACACACCATGCCACCTTAGGGGACACCTCACTAGACACCTCATAGAACAGCTCAACCCCAGCCTTGGACAAGTCTATAAATAGAAGACCATTTTTAACATTTGGAAGAATGACACATTTGCATATCCATACTCTATAGAAATCATTCTAGACACCATCACACTAACACCCTCACTTGCCATCAATCACTATGGATGATAGCATGTGTCCCTTGACATCCCTTTTTGCATTGTAAATTAATCTTAGCTATATGTTAAAAAGGTTAAATGTCTCAGACAAGAGCTCTAGCAACACCAGAAGGACCCTCTCATTAAAGAAAATCTTTGTCTAGATAACATAGATTCAATCGTACGGATAAGTACAATTAGATTGGATTGTACCTACGGGTACAATCCCTTTCAAAGACCTATTTCAGATTGTAACACAACAACAAGTCGCAAAATCAATCAACAATACTATTTTGAATCCCTTTGCAATCATTTACAATAATTTTGTAAGGTAATGGTCTATATTTATTTACGTTTGTCTTTCATCACAAGGGTTCTGATTAATATAAACCCCCAAATACCATTAATGCTTTTTATTGGGTTGTACAGGTTTAGAGGACTTATACAACCAACAGTGGCCCATATGCAGTAAGCCCACTCTCCTTGAGGTGACCATAGAAGATACATAATGCCATGAACCGTTGTTTGTAAAGGGCTTCTTCATTGAAAGACCCGTATTGTAGCCCATGGGTCAAGATTTGTAAAAGGATCGAATTTATAATATTTCCTTTAAAATTATTAAAATGGTATGTTTTCAATATTCATATTTTGACAATCACGGTGGCACCCTAAACACACTTTTTAATGTATTTTTGCTAACTTTTTAGCATCTAACTGACATTGTTATCATTTTTTGTGTTATAGGTGCCACAAAACCAACACAGACCCCTCAAAACCCTAATACACCTTTAAAAGATTTTTTATTTCGTAAACTTGGTTGCTTTCCATTTTGTGATTTTCATTTAGTAGCTTAGTTTCATTTCCTTTTTGATATACATTTTCAAAATAATTTGACTTCTTGTCCTTTTATTTTGTAAGAAGTTTTCACAAAACTAACTTTTTATAATAGATAGACCACTAGTAGCAATAAAAGCTTACAAAAACCACCCATGTTGTTGACTTCATGGATAGGTACGATCAAATATGACTATAGGTACCCATCCAAATGAAACACAAACACCAAAAATGTACATTTCAAATATTTTCAAACATTCTAGACAATATTTTAGTAGCTTATGATTATAGGTAAACACTTTTACCACTATTTTCAATCAAATATTGCTTCAAAATGAAAAATTCTTTACAAATTCTATTTTAAAAAGCACCAAATCATTTCATCAGTTCCCAAAATTGCTTGTTTACTTTACAAAATAAGCCCAAACTACTTTGGTCACTTTATAAAAGGCTTTCAATTTACTTTTGTGTCTTTCAAAATGTACCAAATTGCTTTGGTCAACTATCAAATTGATTTTAAATTTTCTTTCATAAGCATTAGTTTGTAGGCTCTAGTATTTATCTTTCTCATAGCATAGAATAAAAATATTAGCATAAGGTATGAAGGAAACCTCTAATTTCTTCTTATTTATGAGCCGAGACAAATTTTGATTTATCTCGTGTTTGAGGCTCTAAAAAGACAATTGATCATAACCATAACATGCATATCTTGACCAGTATAGATATATTTGTAATCAAGCAAATATTAGCATAGGGATTGCTCAAGTCAAGCAAAATTTCACTTTCATCTTCTTAGCATATATTTTTGCTTACAAAATGCAACTTTCCTTGCTTGCTTAGTATAGAATTTTGTTTTTAAAAATGCACTTCACTTTCCACACAAATCAAAGACATCTTTCATTGCTTTTATAATATAGTTTCTTCATAGTTTCTTTTTGCACTTTACTTTTCTAAAAAGCAAAACACCTTCACACACTTACACATATTATTACATATTGGTGAAGTTAGATTTTATCATCAACCACCAATCGAGATCAACAATTTTGGCATTCATCTCTAATCGTTGACCCATCCCCTAGCCACCATAATAGCCCCCTCGAGTAGTTTTTTGGACTTCATCACCATAAAGCTCGCTGCCCTTAAGATTATATTGGGGTAGTTTAGGATAGACACCCCTACTTGTAGTATTATACATAATTAGTGAGTTTGTAGCTATCGTTAGTGAATAATATCAATAGAGGATGAAGAAGAATTTGGTTGGCCTACATAGGTCTTAGACAACACCACATCTTGCATAAGAGGTTATTATTCTCATTTTTTTGTTACCTTGAAAAATCCTCATAATAGAAATCCATTCACCTATTTGTGAAATATTTTTTCATATGTAACTTTGGTATATTGGACACCGTGCATCAACATATTCATAGATTACATCCATCTTCCATTTTTATTTGTTTTAAGGATTGTCAAAATTAGAAAATGCAAAAACATAAGAAAATCAGACAAAAAAACAACAAAAATTATACAAGTAACAATGTAAGAAAATTCAAACACATTAGAACACAAACACGTTCAAACACATCATTTTACAACATGTTTGTTGTATGCCAAAATCTCATGTTTTTATAGTTAGTTTTGCTACAAATTGCCATAGAATTAGAAAATCAAATCAACAAATAGTACCAAGACTCTTATTTTTTTTCCTATCATTTTGTCTATGTAACCTTCTTCTTTGCAGAACCATATGGATAAGTACGATTGAATTTATAAATTCACAAACAGATGCAGTCCCAATCAAAGTTGCTCAAATAGTTATAATTCTTGATTCAAACTAGTTACAATCCCTTTTCATATACATTTACCTATCCTTTATCCTTCTAGACTAGCCCTTAACCGAATCCAAGCTCGCAAGCAAGAGTGCCTCGCCATGGAAACTTTTGGATAACCTTCCCTTATTCAACCAACTTGTTAAGGTGCTTAGAGGAAACAACCTCCACCCACTCTCAAATTCAGTATAATCCTCATTATCCCTCCCCATTAATCATACCACAACATGGGTTATCATCTTATAACCAAGCCATAACATATCATGCCACTCACTTTACTCCACTTTTGAGCTCTCATGAGGGGATCACTTCCTCCTTGTACCAATACACACCCTATCATCCACCTTATCAACCTCTTCTTTTGTCACCCTATTTTCCATCCCAAATGGCCCAATAGGTTTTCATTCCACAACCCCATTGTCTCTCTTTTCCACCTCGTTCACCTTACCCACACTCATATTCCTACCATTTTCAACCTACCTTTGGCCCTACTATCATCTATGTCAATCCTATCCCAATGACCTAAACTCATCCTTTGAATGACATGCAACACATTTTAAAGCACCTCAATAGTTTTGAGATATGATTGAGCAATTGTAGGTATCAAACATCTACCCATAATCCATCCATGAGAGGTCCTATAATAACTCCAACCCAACAAATTCTTCACCCTCAATGATAAGGCTATCCACAACCTAGGCAAGCAGTTTCCTCACCACCACCTACACACCCTCATATGAAACCTCAATATCCTCATTGTTTACTTCATACCATGACCTCCCTTTCTAAAACATTGGTTAGTCTCTTCCAAAATTTGCACAACAAAGGGCACATCATTTTGCCTAAATTTTAACTTGATGATCCGATCGACCAAAACCAAAATGGTACAATGAGAATCAATTGTGTCTATCATCACCATCAAGGGTATGACATTAATAATTGTTAATTATTTAAGAAATTGGTCCAAAATATAATTTATCAAGAGGAAATACAATTTGACAATCCCATCTGTCTTCCAATCCAAACCTATAGATATCTAACAATCCATTACACCAACTTGGGATGCCACGACCACATGCCAGTGCCTCAACATCTCCATCTATGCCTCAACAAGTTCATCATATCAATGGTCGCACTTCATATTAAGGTGTTGATGATCACATCAATCTTATTACTAGCAATCAATGACCTCTACGACAATCTTTCCCAATAATATAATACTTTTTACTTTATCCTATAAACACCAAAACCTAGCCACTTGTTGCCCATCCTTATTTTTTCGTAATATCCACCCATTATTCATATATAATTATGTATATTTATTTTATATATATTTAAATATTAATATTTTTATATTATATTATATTTATATAATAAATATATATTTATATAAGTGAATTAATCCCAACCATCCAATTTCACTTAATCCTATCCATCCAGCCATGTCAATCCATGCCACACCCTAGATTTAATATCCACCCTCCGATATGCTTTTATCTCAACCACATGATTAGTGTCATTAAAACCCTAACATGCCCTAGGTTGGATTAATAAAAAGAGCCATTTTGATGGCTCAACCCTTGAATTTTTCCTTGGAAGTTCCTTGAAAATCCTTGAGTCCTTGGCTACCTGAGTTCCATTCTTGTATCTGAGTACTCTCGCCTTCCATCCTTGTTTTTCATATCATCTACATCCGTCGTCGCCCCTCTCACCTAGCCAGATCTACTTCTACAAACTTCCCCCTCAGTCATCGAATGCCTTCAAGCACTCTCTATCACTATTGAATACCTCTACGTGCTTTCCCTCCACTGCCAAGCACCTTTTGGCACCCTCCACCATTCCAGAGTGCCCACGGGCATTTCTTTCAACTGTCGAGCGCTCACAAGTGTTTTACGCCAGATTTATGAAGTTTATCTACCCTCTAGGTGATGCTAGAGAATTTTTGCACCAATCCACTACAATATATTTCATCAGATCAGATAACGATAGATAAGCAAGGTAAATATTTACATTATTATTTCATTCTATGCACTTTCAATTATGTTCATGTTATTTACATCATATAGCTAGGGTTTTTGTATTGATTATAGAGGGCCTCACATTATGGAGCCCTCACAGTTGCTACTAACCCATTTGCTATTCTATTGTGTGCATATCTGGAAGTGTTACATTAGCATTGGATAACTGCTTAAGTTGGAGTGGTCTGGGATCAGATAACTAGAATCCCACTCACTTCTGTTGGGAGCAGAGATGCGTATTGAGACACCACCAATATTGTTTTCTAGGGTTTCGGAGAACCCTAGCTATTGTAAAATCTATATCAAAGAATTCAAGGATTCTTATTGTAACAATGGAGTTTTGAGGCTCCTCCCATTAATATAAAATTATTCATTATGCAATACTGGATTTTTGGGTTCAACTTATATCTTGTTATTTGGTGTTGCATTTTTCTCTTCACACATCCTTTGCATCATCTATATCCTTACCAACTCTACTCTAGCTCCTCCTTCCTTACTTCTCAAACTTCCTCCTGCTTTTTTTCTTTCATAAGTTCCATGCCATTGTTGTATAGTCATGCACACGTGGCTACATACCTATAGTTGATCCTTTTCCTCCAATTTCTCTTCTTTCTTTTCCCCCTCCACCTTCTTTTCATCATCATTTGTTCAACTTCTTCAGTTCAATTTTCATACAGGGGGAGTTCCCCTCCTTCCAATTAATTGTATGACCGAGGAACTCCACCCCATTTCATTCCACTTTTTGCTTGGGGGAGTTGATACTCCTTCCAACCAATTTTACATCTTGATAAGTTGATCCTCCCTTTACATTCAATTATTCAACTTGTTATCTACTTATGTTAATGCCACCAAACATACCAATTAAATAATCAATTGCTAGGTTTAAAGGTTGCACCTTTTACCTCACACTCAAACAATCAATTACTAGGTTTAAAAATTGCACCCTTTGCTTCACCCTCAAACAATCAATTGTGAGGTTTAAAGATTACACCCTTTACATTGCCATCACGAATCAATCACTAGGTTCAAAGTTTCACCCTTATTTCCCCTTTTATTATTTTTTATATTTTTATTTATCTAGAGCCACATAAAAATACTATCACACCACACCACACTTTGTACCATGCTAACAATAAAAATGGGGACATTACAATATATAAAATATTATTATTTAAATATATATTAAACAAATATATATAAATAATGGATAATTGTGGCGGGAAGTTATGGATGGATGACAAGTGGCTAGATTTTGGTGTCTACAATACCAAATCCAATTCTTATATTAAGTGTCATGTGTTCCATGTTCATAGTTTATTTTCCTCCAAAATTCAAAGGAAACATTCGGTTCTTTATCATAGAACAATGGTGACCATACAATTTATATTTTTCTTATCATAAATGATACATTCATTGTTATAAAATGCAACTTTATAGTTACTTTATACGAGTTGTCCAACACTCAACAAATTATTCTTCAAACTGGGAGCATAGTAAATATCATGAATTTTCTTTGTACCTTCTTTAGTGTCAACCTTCATGGTGCCTTTTGTAGCCATTTCCAAAGAATTATTATTCCCAAGAATGATATTGGTCTTGAAATTCTCATTCACATTAGCAAACGACTCTCTTTTTCAGTCATGTGGTTAGAACAACCGAAATCTAGATTCCAAATTTCTTGACTAGTTTGTTCAACCATGTCACTAGTAAAAAATAAATTACCTTGTGCAAATTCATCCTCACATACATAGTGAGATCTTCTATATCCATTTGTGGTATTAACTCTACAATATCATGCAATGTGGCCCATTTTATGATAATTGTAGTATTCAACTCTTTTTTGATTAGCACTTCCATATCCTCTTCCTCCTCTACCTCTTGAGTAATTCTGATTTTTTTCTCTTCCATGTGCTTATTTACTTATTCTTGTACCAACTTCATAATTCTAAAAAAAATCAATTTAGAATTAAAAGCATTATCCTTATTTTTATTGGTTTCTCTTAGTCTTTCCTCATGTGACATAAGAGAACTAACTAGACAATCAAATTCAAGTGTAGACAAATATTTATTCTCCACAAAAATTATTGCAACATGATTCCATTTAGGGGTAAGATATATCAATATCTTCTTCACAACTACCTCTTTCTTCAAGGTCCCTCCAATGGTGGTCATCTTGTTCACCACATCCGTTACTCTAACACAATAATCACCCACACTTTCAACCTCTTTCATCTAAAAATTCTCAAACTCTTTCTTCATGGTATACAACTTTCCCATTCTCACTTGGTCACTTTATTGGTAAGCCTCTTGAAGAGACTTACAATCCTTCTTAGATGATGTAGTAGCAGTAATACATGGAAATAAACTCTTGTTAAGAGCGGACTGAATATGGTAGAGGGCTAATGAATTCTTCTTTTTTGTTTTTCTTTTTGATGTCCTATCATTTCCTTGTAATGTGTTCCAATTGGGTGGTTCTTCATAACCACTCTCCACTACCTACCAAATATATTTTCCAATTAAAAATGTTTTCATCTTTATTCTCTAGTTTTCATAATCTTTCCCATTAAATTATAGAATGAGTAATGAGTTGTTGAAGTTATCCATTAGACTCAAGCAATAACAAATGATGTTTTTATTCAATGAACTTGTCCAAGAACTTGATCAAATGTTAGACTGAATGTGAACCCAAGTTCACTTAAATCCAAAAACCAACCTATATTTTATACCAAATGAAGTATTTGATCCAAAAAATGAAGAGCAAAAAGTACAACAAAAATATAACAAGAAAAAATTTGCAGTAGCAAAAAATGCAATAATTTTATAGTAGCATGATAGTATGAATTTAAGGGACCAAAACTACTTAGAATTCAACAAATTTTTGGAAGTGAAATATAAATAAAAGACCTTTCTAACATTGTGTGACACACATAAAATAGAGCTATAAATACAAATTTATGAGCTTTGAAAGTTGACTACTAATTTCAAAAAAACAAGGACAACAAGCATGTATTTCACAAAATGAATGAAATAGAATGTTGTTTTTCATTCCAAATGAACTCATAAGTATTACAAAGTTTTTTCCACAATTTTCTCCAACTATTTTACACTATTGTACATTTACAAGAGATAAAATGATGTTACAACCCTTCATTTCACATTTTAGAAGTCCAACAGTCATAGTGACTCTTCAAGGCCTATAGAAACTTTTGGGCTTCTTCAAATTCATGGGAGAAAATTTAGTTTTTCATTTTCTTAGTCAGCATTAGTATCCAACATAAATTAAGGTCCTGTTGTGGCTGCTCCACAACGTACCCCAAAATTGGGGACCCATATTTTTTGCATGTTTTCCAAGAAGACCGAAGTGGCCCATATGCTAAAGATCAAAGAAAAAGCAAAACACCACAAGGAAGAAAAAGTGTCGCGATATCGTGACATGTTGCATTTTCACGGTCCAAAGCAAAGGGAGAGAGCAAGGATGAAAAAGTGTCGCGATATCGCGACATGTTGCATTTTCATGGCCAGAACAGAAGAAAGAAAAAGTGTCGCGATATCGCGACATGTTGCATCATCGCGGCCAAAAGAGAAAAAGTGTCGCGATATCGCGACATGTTGCATCGTCGTGGCCAAAAGAGAAAAAGTGTCGCGATATCGCGACATGTTGCATCATCACGGCCAAAAAGAGAAAAAGTGTCGCGATATCGTGACATGTTGCATCATCGCGGCCAAAAGAGAAAAAGTGTCGCGATATCGCGACATGTTGCATCGTCGCGGCCAAAAGAGAAAAAGTGTCGCGATATCGCGACATGTTGCATCATCGCGGCCAAAGGAGAAAAAGTGTCGCGATATCGTGACATGTTGCATCATCGCGGCCAAAAGAGAAAAAGTGTCGCGATATCGCGACATGTTGCATCATCGCGGCCAAAGGAGGAAAAAGTGTCGCGATATCGCGACATGTTATATTTTCATGGCGAAGGGCCACAAAATGAAATGAACAGTCAGGGAAGGTGAAACGAAGAGCCATGGGAAAATGAAACGAACAGTCAGGGAAGGTGAAACGAACAGCCATTGGAAAATGAAATGAACAGTCATGGAAGGAGAAACAACATTTTTTAGAAGTTTAAATACGCCATTCAAAGAGGCCAGAAGGGGTGGGAAACTGCTGCAAGTAGCGTTGCAGATTTGAAGGCAAGATAGCCATTCTAGACCTAGTTGGGTTGTTTTTCTTCCGTAGACTGGTTTTTCTTCTTCATGGACATGGGTTGGAAATTGCTACGAGCAGAGTTGCAGATTTGAAGGCAAGAGGGCCATTCTGGACCTGTTTGAGTCATTTTTCTTCCATGGACTGGTTTGGGAAAACCAGAAATTCTGCTATTGTAAAATGACACATTTTTAATGCAGAAGTTTTCAGAAAGTTGCATCTTATGGACAAGAAAGGAGGAGTCATTTTCTGCATGCAAGGATTAAATGTCTATTTTTTCCCTTTTTCAGATTTTAGGCTTGTAAATGGAGTTTATGCAAGTTTTCTTGGTTGCTTCATGCGAATGTTTAAATCTAAAAACCTCATTTAAAACCCTAGGAGCCAACACTTAGCTTATCCGGATTGTGCTTGTTTTGCAAGTCCAATAGGTTAGGTTGCATGCATGGAAACCTCACATCTTCGATTTTGTCGAAATAGGATAGCATCATACTGAATGCATTTTATTTTCAGTTTTTTGCATTTCATTTTCATTTTTCTGCATTTTATTTTTTCCAGAAATTTTAACTTATTTTCAGGCATTAAAATAAACATTTAAAAAATTTCAAAATCCAAAAAAAACAATGAACAATCACTAAAGTTTCATGGTGAAATAAACCAACATTGCCCCTTGTTTATAGTTACTTGCAATCACTAAGGTGTTCCAAGCATTTAAATTGAATATCTTTATTTGAGATTACTAATACACATATGCAAATGCTAATACAGCGGAGACCTTGGAGAAGTTGTTTGTTTAACTTCTTTGCAAGAGGGGATTTGGAACCCAAATCCTAAAGGAGAGTGTACTTTCACAACTGGGTGAAAATACCACTCAACAGATTGGTGCTAGAAGGAGGGCCTGAATTGGTTTATTTTAGTGTGATTTAAATGCTATAGGGATTTAAATTTTGAATATTTCATGCCCTATTGATTATTATCTTTAGCCCTATTTTAACAATACAACCTTGTAGTGTTAAAAGGAGGACATGAATCGCTATGCATTGTTCTAACGCTTTTGATTGTTCATACAAGAATAATGTGTTTTGATTTGATTTTGAAAAAAATTTTGGTCTTGACTAACGAGGTTGTCTCCATGCAATTACTTTCATTTGATTTTAATGGATACATCTCTTGGTTGATGCTAACATGATTATTCATACGTTACATGTTTGATATTTGCTAGTCAATTTCATGCTTATTTGTAAGGAATTATTTTTTGTCTAAAATGTATTTGTTGTCGGTATTATGCTCTTCACTTGCATGTAATGCGATCTTGTGAATCGGAAAGCCTACAACACTAGGAGTATGCTCTTCACTTGCGCATATGCGATCTGGTGAATCAGAAAACTTACATTTTTAGAATACTGCTTTGTCATGGTTCCTTCTTTCATTCACGACTAACAAATTGATTTTGAAGTTATTCTTTGAATTTCATTAATTGCAGGATTTTCTGTGTGTCGTAGGTTTTCTTTGAGGTATTGAGAGTTTTGTCAGGTTTTGTAGGGTAGTTTCATTTACAAGCTGGACCCACCGCATCGCATCGCAACTAGGTCCAATACAACCGAGGAAACCATATTCCAAAGCCTCTCACTCACTCATAGGAATCCAAGGAATAAAATCGAGCAAATTGTGGTCCCACCAGATATTCTTGTTACAGAAGATCCTTCTGTTTCAAGCGCATCTAGCGGACTTGCACCGGTGGTGTCATTTGCCACTAGTGTACCAATTATCAGTACCATTTCCATGGTTCTTGTAGGGTTATCATCATCGATTTTGAATCAAATGGCCCAACCTCCACCACCTCCTTGGTACGGAGCCCATAACATTCCTTTGAATATTGCAGGGGATATTCACGAGATCCCTAAGAATATAGAGAGATTTTTGCCCAAATACAAACCGGATGGCCCAAGGACCGTAGAAGAACATATTCAGGCCTATAGGGATGTTTTGATAAGATTGCAAGTTCAACATGAAGATGTGGCTTGTAGACTCTTCCCCATGAGCCTAGACCAAGTGGCTTACGAATGGTATATTTTCTTACCTACTGGTTCCATTACGTCATGGACGCAAATGGAGGATGCTTTTGTCAACCAATTCAAGTCACCATTAGATCCCACAATCATCTATAATCAGTTCATTACATGCAAAAGAGGCCAGGGTGAGCCAATCCAAACTTTTAATCAGAGATTTCAGAAGTGCTATAATAGAGCAATTCGACATTTTGCCATTGATCCCGCAGTAGCTTTGCAAATATATTTTGGGGCATTGGATCCTATGACGGCAATGTTTGCAAGGCAAAATCCTCAAGTTACCACGCTTGCTCTAGCCTACAATGAAGCTATGACCATTGAACAACAAATGACACCACAGGGTTATGGGTTTTCCCAGATGCCTATGGTAGGACAATATGGTCCATATGGTCAAGCTCCTATGATGAATCAGATCATGGCACCACAAATATCAGGCATAAATGCTTTGCCTTATCAACAACCATATTCATCAACACCCGCTTACGCACCCAATCCAATTTCGATTCAAAGTGTGAATCCCTACGCAAATCAAGTGGCTCAAAATCCAACTCAAATGTTAAGTCAAGATCTCACCAATTACGCAAATCCTATTGGAACTAGCAATAACATAGCTCAACCAAAAGAGATTTATTCAGAGGTTGAAGAACTCAAAAAGATAGTTCACAAATTGAGTAATGATTTGGTTCAAAAATAGAAGTATGAATCCCATGCCCCTCACCCAAATAGAAATTTCAACAATAGAGGGAGACAGTGGAATACGAAGCCAAACAATGGGGGTGTGCCTTCCCCTATTGCTAATCAGATAGATACTTCTGTAGGACCAAGTCACTCTAGTTCCATTCTTAATATTTCTGATTTTGCATGGGAAAAGGGGTGTAGATTGCATAATACAAAGGAGCATAATGAAAGGAATTGTCCCGAAATTGCTAGGTATACCCATTGTCTCCAAGCTCAAGTGGATGATTTGGAACTTGTGCCAAATGAGGGTCCACCCCAACATCAACAAGGAGAGGACAACATTTTGGTGGTGGAAACTCTATATCGTCAAGAGAGTGAGAATGAGGAAGGTGAAGATGAATGGGGTGAGAAACATGTTGATGAATCAGAAGATGAAGAAGAAGTACTTGAGCGTCACAACTTGAACTTGGAGGATGATTACTATGATTCGTGGAAGAAATGGGAAGAATATTATCAATCTAAATCTTCTAATAAACTTGTTGTGTCAATTAATATGCGGGATAACTCAATTGCTTCCTCACATGAGGATACTATAAATCATGTACAATTTGAGAAAGTTTTGGAAGAGGAATTCGAATCTCATCAAATTTTGGAACATGATAAGGATTCTACAACCATGAATCAAGAAAGAGAGTCATTTGCTTTAGATTCCTTTGGAGGAAAAGAAATTGAAAATCTTGATCCACTTACTTGTGCTACAATGATTATGCCATTTCAAAATGAGAAAATTACAAAACCTGAATCATTTGGGTTTGATATCATTGATGATCCAATTGAAAATCTCACGTTACCCAAAACAACCCAAGTGATTGATCATGGAAATGTGTTAGTTAACCCACCCCTAGATAGACAAGACTTATGGTTTGAAAGGGATGGGCATATTTTCAATTGGGTACCTAAGTTTGGTGCCTTTGATAAACGAGTCATGGAGAAAGAACAAGTGCTACATGATGATGAATGTCATGAGAGAAAAGAGGAATTTTCAAATCCTCTTCAAGTAAGGTCAAATGAAAACATGCCAAAGGTAAAATCTCACCTTTTTGGTTTCACCATGCAAAATTCGAATGAAGATTTGCCTAATGAATGGTTTGATTCAAATATTATTAATGTTATGGCTTTATTGAATGAAAATGAAAGTTTATTTCTACACCATGAATCAAAGTGCGGAATGGACATCTTAAAGAATAGACATAAAGGAATTGAATATCAATCATTGTCTAATCAATTTGAAAACTTGAAACTCCACCATAGGATTATTAATGAAACTAAATCAAATTGGTATGGTGAGAGGGGCAAGTGGAAGTTTGTTTCTTTGTTTGGTTTGATCTTGTTTTTGTTGGATTCCTACAAAACTTGGTATGCGTATCACGTCATACGTCTTTTAAAGAATTCCAATCAGGTTTGGGATCCGGGAAAATGATAATCCAAACTTTTGCACCATCTTGCATTATATTGTACATTTGTATATACTTTTGGTTTTTCGTGTTTTGGTTTTGGATTGGATCTCACTTTGGTTTTAAGTTTTGTGTGTTGGTCCTTTGGACACTTTTGGTTTGTTTTAAAAAAAAGAAAAAGAAAAAGCAAGATGTCAACTTAGGTCCTTATGAATGTTGACTAAGACTAGGAGAATATGAAACATCGGAATTGTATTGCAGAAAGCTCCACGAATATCGCAAACACATTAAAGAATATCGTTTGGAACTTGTGATGCATGAAGTTGTCGGTTTTATAAATTATGGCAAAGTAGGTGGTATACTCCATCCGCATTTCAAAAGAGAGCAATGCATTTATCCATATCTCATGTTACATTCCGCATTGCATATACGTTTCATTTCAGTTGCATCTACATTTCAAGTACAATCATTGAAAAGGTGTCGAATCCTCTTAGGGTTATTATATAACATATATTAAAAGGATCCTAAGGTTGGGAACTGATGCCCGAGCTATCTTGAACCAAGCACGTTCTACACATGTTAAAGAGGATCTTGAGCAAAATGGTCAAAACCATACTTGGAAGAAAAGTGAGGCGAAAAGAATTTTTCTTGTCTGTCCCATCATGCAAAACATAGTCCATGAAACAGTGGTTTTCACCACTCCACCTCCATAACATCACTTGGATTGAAAGGATCGTACTACATGTCCCTCGCAAGGATGAGTAGTCATCCCCAAGATTCAAGGAAACCATTACTATTCCACCTTCATAACATCACTTGGATTGATAGGATCGTACTACGTGTCCCTTGCAAGGATGAGTAGTCATCCCTAAGATTCAAGGAATCCATCATTAATCCACCTCCATCACATCATTTGAGTTGGAAGGATCGTACTACGTGTCCCTCACAAGGATGGGTAGTCATCCCTAAAATTCAAGAAAGCCAAAGCCAAGGCCTGGACTATGGGGTTGATCTCCACCGGGGCTATAGACGCCTGTCTGGCAGTGGAGTATGCTCATGCATGGCAACATGTCTTGTCTAAAAGCAAGACCATTGACTGCTCAAACGGACAGGCTAGCCTGACAATTTCATCCATAACAGGTTAAATCATTTTGTTCAAAGTGAGGTAATGAACTCCAGATCAGAGTAGCAAGGATAGGGTTAAATTCCCATCTCGCTTAGGTTGGGAATCCGATTCCCCAAAGCTCTGATTTCACTTACACTTGCACATGGGTTCAAGATGGTAGTGACACATAACCAACTTTGGGAGCTAGTAAATTAATTCAGTATATATATTTTTGGTCCTAAGAGGGTTTGACAGTTTTAATATGTTTGTTCATGATACTAGAAAGTCTGATCCTTTGCAAAGCAGGTTGTTATATCTCTAACATAGTTGTCATACATCAAATCCTGCACAAATCATTCATAGCCTTGCATACTAATCATAAGTGAAACTGACAATGGAAATTTGAACGAATTTCAAACGATAGGGAATGAAGCACATTGCACACACCGAGCTGATGCTTAATAATTCTAATGCTTCATGTATTTCTCGTCTAGTTTCATTCTTGGGATATTTGTTGACGCTTGTAATTGAGTCTGTGTGTTTTCAGGTTGAGTTCTCACCGAAATGCTCAGGAGCATTTTCTAGCAAAGTCGCCATTTGTTGTGGTTGCTCCACAACGTACCCCAAAATTGGGGACCCACCTTTTTTGCATGTTTTCCAAGAAGACCGAAGTGGCCCATATGCTAAAGATCAAAGAAAAAGCAAAACACCACAAGGAAGAAAAAGTGTCGCGATATCGCGACATGTTGCATTTTCGCAGTCCAAAGCAAAGGGAGAGAGCAAGGATGAAAAAGTGTCGCGATATCATGACATGTTGCATTTTCACGGCCAGAACAGAAGAAAGAAAAAGTGTCGCGATATCGTGACATGTTGCATCATCGCGGCCAAAAGAGAAAAAGTGTCGCGATATCGCGACATGTTGCATCGTCATGGCCAAAAGAGAAAAAGTGTCACGATATCACGACATGTTGCATCATCACGGCCAAAAGAGAAAAAGTGTCATGATATCACGACATGTTGCATCATCGCGGCCAAAAGAGAAAAAGTGTCACGATATCGCGACATGTTGCATCATCGCGGCCAAAGGAGAAAAAGTGTCGCGATATCGCAACATGTTGCATCATCGCGACAAAAGAGAAAAAGTGTCGCGATATCGCGACATGTTGCATCATCATGGCCAAAGGAGGAAAAAGTGTCACGATATCGCGACATGTTATATTTTCGCGGCGAAGGGCCACAAAATGAAACGAACAGTCAGGGAAGGTGAAACGAAGAGCCATGGGAAAATGAAACGAATAGTCAGGGAAGGTGAAACGAACAACCATTGGAAAATGAAACGAACAGTCATGGAAGGAGAAACAACATTTTTTTAGAAGTTTAAATACGCCATTCAAAGAGGCCAGAAGGGGTGGGAAACTGCTGCAAGTAGCGTTGCAGATTTGAAGGCAAGATAGCCATTCTGGACCTAGTTGGGTTGTTTTTCTTCCGTAGACTGGTTTTTCTTCTTCATGGACATGGGTTGGAAATTGCTGCGAGCAGAGTTGCAGAGTTGAAGGCAAGAGGGCCATTCTGGACCTGTTTGAGTCGTTTTTCTTCCATGGACTGGTTTGGGAAAACCAAAAATTCTGCTATTGTAAAATGACACATTTTTAATGCAAAAGTTTTCAGAAAGTTGCATCTTATGGACAAGAAAGGAGGAGTCATTTTTTGCATGCAATGATTAAATGTCTATTTTTTCCCCTTTTCAGATTTTGGGCTTGTAAATGGAGTTTATGCAAGTTTTCTTGGTTGCTTCATGCGAATGTTTAAATCTGAAAAACCTCATTTAAAACCCTAGGAGCCAGCACTTAGCTTATCCGGATTGTGCTTGTTTTGCAAGTCCAATAGGTTAGGTTGCATGCATGGAAACCTCACATCTTCGGTTTTGTCGAAATAGGATAGCATCATACTGAATGCATTTTATTTTCAGTTTTCTGCATTTCATTTTCATTTTTCTGCATTTTATTTTTTCCAAAAATTTTAACTTATTTTTAGGCATTAAAATAAACATTTAAAAAATTTCAAAATCCAAAAAAAACAATGAACAATCACTAAAGTTTCATGGTGAAATAAACCAACATTGCCCCTTGTTTACAGTTACTTGCAATCACTAAGGTGTTCCAAGCATTTAAATTGAATATCTTTATTTGAGATTACTAATACACATATGCAAATGCTAATACAACGGAGACCTTGGAGAAGTTGTTTGTTTAACTTCTTTGCAAGAGGGGATTTGGAACCCAAATCCTAAAGGAGAGTGTACTTTCACAACTGGGTGAAAATACCACTCAACAAGTCCCTAATCATCTCAAATACTGGCACTAGAGTACCATTTAAATGCACTACCTTCTTGTTAGTGTGCTCGAGAGATAGGCCAAGTACCTTTACTACCATTTTTGGCATAAATAATGTGTTGGACCTTGAGTCAAATATGTAGTTATGTATCAATTTGTATCTACAAATCAAGGTCAAGTAGAATGGCATAAGCTTGGACCAACTAGGCTTAGGGACTAAAATTTGTAGCACGATGGGCATCCCTTGTCCACTCAACTCATTTTACTTATTTAGGGTCTCATCCAAGTCCTTCATATGTTTTGGAATAGAGAGGATATCCCAAAGATTCATGGATATAGTCAACTTCCTTAGGTGTTCCACCATGTTGAAGGATCCAACAGATGGGGATATTGGGATCATTGATGATGTTAAAATTCTAGTCCTTTCTATCATGAAGGTGGCCTTGAAAAATTCACAATAGGTTGCCTTAGAGGTTTAGACGAATCTCTTATGATTTTCGAGACTGCTTAGACCTAATTCTCCAATGTAACTTGTACGGGGTAGTTCTTCAATTGTTTGGTTCCCTCATTTAAGTTCTATTCTTTATCAAGCTAGGTACCCCTTGCTCTTCAATAGTCCTCTTGACCTTAGTGATATATTTTGATCAAACTTATGGCCTCATAGAGGTTGAGGGGTCAACTTCATCTAACATGATGTACATTTGTTTTATCTTAGGTAACAAAAGTATGCTTTAGAGTTGGTAAATTGGCAATTGATGGTACACTCAAATACTAAGTGGTAGGTCCTAAATTTAGCATTAGGAATTTTTATCGAGAAGAATATTAAATATTATGGTTGAAAGGAGTTGTCCCAATCGCTTAAAATTGTATTCCCATATAACAATTAGAAGAAGGATAGTTGGGAGTAAGATAGTACCAACTACAAGGATATTTAACATAGTTATTTGGATGGCAACCAACTCCTTGAATGATCTTATAGATTTTTTTTGGATCATGAATGATAGATACTATAGGCTGAGTTAGAGCCTCCAATTGACTAGGATTTTTGTTGTCTTATGATATCCAGTCAAAGGTGGTTGAACATTTAGGTTTCCCTATTAGAAAGTAGGTTTTGGATAACTTTGGTAGAGAAACATTTGAACATTACATTACCTCTTCAGGGTTGTGATGTCATTAGAGAGGGTTCTCATAGTTTTAAACAATTTATCTATTTTAACATTTAGAGGAGAGGGTGTTTGATTTTTTTTTAAGTATGTGGTAGGATGAGATGACCTAGTGGTAGGCTATATCATCAAAGAGGAATGATAAGAGGGTTAAATCAAAGGAAACAATGGTGGAGATGGTCTAGGGGCTAGCTTTCCTATTTTTATTAGGTCCTTTTTAGATTGGATGGCTATCTCATTGGTCTTTGATAGTGAATTTCCACTCTTAGACTTGATCATCATGGTAATCTTAGAATTGAAAGATTTTAGATAGTAAATAAATACCATACCTAGAGGTGGTTAGATCTTATTAGATATCCTTTGCCAATTCTTATGAAATTAGATATTGAAATCACCCATTGTCTCTACAGGTACCCTCGTGATGGTCATGAGTTGTTCTAGGAGAGAAGTTCTATCTAACTTCTCTCTAAATATATTTATTAAGATATCTTCCAACTGGTCCTAGCTTCTAACTAATCATGGGTTGAGGTTGAGGTACCATTCATGAGTTGTCCCTCAAAAATAATCCACCAATAGCCTTAATGCTATATATTTCCTTTCAATAAAATGCATAGCGCATAAGATCACCAAGTGGTACAAATGCTCTACCAAAGTGATAACATCTTATACCAAGAAGTAAGGTAAGAATTTGAATACTAATGTGGGAATTGTGTCCCATATGTGAAGTGGAACATGTGGAATTAGGAGATCTCATTCCAAAATATTTCTAGGAGGATGGTGTAGTGTGTGTGCCATGTTGCATCATCAATTTCTCTTTTGTCTTTGATTTAGTGGTGGCACTAGATCTTTTTTATGGATTTGGTGAAGGCATTGGTTACGAGCCTTTTGCTCATATAATTCTAGGCCCTTTATTTGAGAATAGATTCATCAAGTGGGGATATTTTGCTTCAACAAGTTCATGAGACGGAGACCCTCACAAAAGTATCAAACTATCTTTTATTAGATGACTTCTTCAAAGTCTTTTCCTTTCAAGTAAAATTTGCTAAGTAAATTTTTGATGCTTTACTTTCAATCTGGTAGACTATAACCTTCATCGAGATCACAGTCAAAAAATTTCAATCTAAATGGGGTAAACATAGAAGCGTGTCCCACCAAGCATGCTAGACAAAGATGTTGTGGTATATAAATGCACCTACCCATCCAAGCAGAGAACCCGATGAGCTAGGGGTACCTATGCTTTGCATAGAGTAAGGTAACAGAAATAATCATAGATGAGGGACAACCTATGGGATAATATTTAGGGTTTTTAATTTATTTTAACTCCTCATTAGAATAATATTTGATGAATAGAAGCCTCCATAAGTCAAGGCTAGGGGGTTTATAGGGAAAGGAATTCCAATAAAAGTTAAAACAAAAAATTAAATACTGTACACAAAAATAAAACCTAAGCTAAGGAGATGATCTACCAAATAATTAATATCCCTTCCTCCAATTACAACAAGTGGTCATAAATGAATAGGAAACATACCAACTAATAGCTAAAATGATCATAACTAAATTACAAACACATTGTCAAGAATTGGAAACACGTTTAAGAAAGAAGGATAGAGTGAAATTAGTCATGAATTAGATTAATATGCCAAAAATAATTATAAGACAATGAGGCACAGAGTGTTCGATGCTACTTAGATAGTGACTCAAGGTTCAAGCTCTATTTATTTCAATAAAAAATAAGGGGGTGAAAGGAAGAGCTTGTAAGGCTAGATATTAGGCACGAGGAAACAACTCTCAATGCCTTTAGAGTAAAATTTAGGTTTATTTATAAGCCAAAAGGAGGGTTCTTTCCCTTAATATTTCTATGCAAAATGCTTATGAATTATCCTTTGATTTGTAGCTAAAATCATTTTGCACTTAAAATAGCAACTTTGAGGTCTTTAGATCTGGGGCCATAAATATTGAAAGCTTTCATACCTTCAGATGACAACCATCATTGACTCAAATATTTGCTATTGTATTTAGGTGGTTGTGCCATTAATTATCTACCATGTTCCTCCTAGAATGCATCACCTTATTGATGTAACAAGCATGGCCTCCATGATTGGCATAGATTAGCAGGATAGGCTCACGTGTATGATGGGAGATTATTGTAGCTGACACGTAGTTGGCTCTAATAGGATAGGCCACAAAATTCAATACTTGTGGTCAGTGGTGGGTGATTATTTAAATGCTCTTTCACCTGCTTTATTCATTTTGCATGTGGCTACCACATGTTCTTGGGTGAAGTGCAACCCCCTTTGGCCAATGGTAGCCTTCTTTTTCTAAGAACTAGTGCTTCTCTTCTCGGGCTCTTGATTGATCACCACATAAACAACTTCAAGTTTTTTAGGGCTATCTTCTTCCTTGTTATGCTCTATGTCGAAAGGAACACATGGATCATTGGATAAAAAATCAATGGCCCATAGGCCTTAGTGCCCTCAATGTGGTTGGTTTGGGATGAAAAATGAGCATTGACTAGATGGAATATCTAACACTCAATGCATCTACTGAACTTGTCTACCTCATATTTGAAGCTCTTTTCTTTTAATCGAAGATAAGAAGCACTTTAAAATGTTTACCTCAATTTTGATTTAGCTAGAATGAAGAAGGGTTGTAGGGAAAGTTTTCCTATAGGTACAATAACAATACTCATTGATAGGTTTCATATCCATTGTTCTATTGGATTCTTTGGTATTTTTGATGAGAGGATAAATTTCTCAACATTTATACATTCCAAGAAGGTGTTGAGCACCAATAGATCATCCTTATACATAAATTGAATTTTTGAATAGAGTATAGTGTATTGTGCATAGCTATGGGTTATAAGAATAGAAAAATTATTTTCAAAGGTTCAACAACTCTTTTGTGGCTTAAATGGAGGGGATATTATTGATAATAATAAAAAATATAAAATGATTATACATGACAAACTATCTTGAATTGAATGAGTCCATCGATATTTTTGGCTTTTACAAAAAATATATAGGGGTTTAAGTTTAGTCTATTGTCATATTTGGTCATTAGATGAATCTTCACAAGGTTCTCCTATCTCTCAATTTTTTGAATTTTTAAATTTTAAATTTAGAGAAAATAATTTAGCACCATTTAGCATTGTCAAATTTTGGTTGGCATTTTTGGTTGAGATCCTTTAACTTTGACCATGTGATTGGACATGAAGGGGATGAATGATTGGTGGAAGGTGAGCATTGTGCTTACCACCTAGACACAAGGCATTGTAGTTGGTTCAAGGTTGTGTTGCTTAGTTAACCACTAGGAGGTGCGTAGAACTATGTTGGATTTTGGCATGTGCCTAAGTGGTTGATGATGTTGTGATTAAAGGTTTAAGTTTATTTAAGGATCCTTCTGGGTTAGAATTAATATGAAGACATTAAGTTTATCATATTTGTTTTAAATTCCAATGAACAACATGGGCATATTAGATATCAAGGTTATTCAAAGGTGGCTGTATTGGAAAAGTTCTTAGTTCAAATTTTAGTAGTATCCTTTTGGCATATTTCTTGTTGTCATGTGTATAATATAGATAAAGCTAAGTATAGTTGGTAAAAAGCCCATAGATCCCTTGGCTAGTCAGGCTATATTTGAGAGCTCATGAGCTAGAGGTCTCAAGTTTGAAACTTATTTGTCCCTTACCATTTATTTTATTGCTTTTAAATTATATTATTTGACCAACATAGATTGGATCATCAATGTGTTCTCTTTATACAAGTAAAAAATGCTATATAAATATCATCAACAACCACAATTTGAAGTGTTGAATAGTGATTTGTTGTCTTTGTAGTCATTTAAATTCATCAACGAAGATATCCAATAGTTGAAAGAAAATGTGCAGAACCCTACTTGCACAAATTGTTTTAACTTCCTCCATATGGTAAAGTGGGAGAAATTGGTGATAATTTTCAGCTTTTTGAATTTTAATTTTGGTAGTATTTTGTACTCTTTAAAAGGAATCCTTAAAATATTATAGCTCACTTATATGAAAGCATTTGGAGCTCATTTTTTAAATCACATGATTTTTTGAGTACTTTGTGCCAATGATTTTGTCCTATTTTGCTAAATCTTATTTATAGAGAAATTACCGGCATCCTTATGTATTCTATAAAATCATTTCAATTTCCATGTAGAGTTATTATAGATTCTATTGAGATTTTAGCCTTATAATTCTATAAAATCATTTTAGTGTCCATGTAAAATTATTATAGATTCTGTTGAGATTTTAGCCTTATAATTTTTCTTAGATGAGCTTAATGTGAATCTTTGTATACAAAACCTACAATTCATTATAAGGTGGTGATTTTTTGTAAAAACAACATAAATATTAAAAATTCATGGATGGATTTAAGTGATTATTGTATCAAAGTAAAATATTGGTATACCATCCATGTCAAAGTGTTTTTCAATCTTTACTTAGAAGGATTGCAACAATGTGATAGTCAAATGTACTCTCTTTTTCCCTCTAAATCATAGAAATTGTGATGACCATTGCATAGTTCCATTTATTTTTGGGTTGTGGTGGATAGGTGCTTTTGTTTGTGAAGAATATTTTTTTTAATGTATCTTTCTTTTAATAAAAAACACAAGTAATTTTGTTATGACATTAGATTATGAAAATGTTGATGATTATGTTATTTCAATATTCTCCTTGAATTCTTCTATTGATTTTTTAAAGAATCATTTCAAAATTGGAATATCAAGATTGTATTGTGCTTATGATACTTATTTTAGGATATAATAAATCATCTAGTTTTTTTTTTCCTTTTTTTTCAATAAAAGCTTTTCAGGAAATGTGAATCATACAAACAACCATACATAAGTCATAATTTTTCTTTTCCACTTTCAAATAGATTTTGTAACTTACAATTGAATATTACACATTTAATCTAATAATGTCACTACCAACTCATGATTACTCCTAATATTTATTTCATACTATAAATCTTTTGTAACACTTTTATAAAACATAAATTACTTTTAACACTTATTGTTGCTTTATTTGTGTCTAAACTATAAATGTTATTAAGGGGGCTAGCAACTTTACTCAAACTATTAATTAGAATGAAATTAGATATATAGGGATGAACACTAAGTACCTTAACTAGAAATATATGAATTGATACTTAAGCTTATTACATGATGCAACATTTGTAGTATAAAAAAATCATCACCAAATTTTAATATGAATCTTAAAAAAAAATTTATAACTATATAATCTTAAATATAAAGCATCTCTCCCCTAAAACCATGACCAATAAACATTATTTTATCATTAATTTTCAAAACTACCCTACCAAAATACTACAAAATACAGCATATTAAAAACGATATGAGCTTTCAAATACTACACATTACAACATATTGAAAACGATATGAACTTTCAAATACTACACATTACAACATATCGAAAACGATATGAACTTTAGTGCCCTTAGATATTAAAAAAAAAAACTATAAAACAACCCTAATATATATAACTTGAAACAGCCTTAATTAAAAAAATTATTAGAAAATTACACTCTATAAATAACTCAAAATAAGACGACGTGGTGAAGTAACAAACCAAACCGTTGGGGTCCACTACAAACAAGTGGGAATCATTTCATGCTTATGCTGCTTCGCCATCACTTCATAATAATTACTCTTTCTAAAATCACTCGCCATCACTTAATAATAATTACTCTTTCCAATAATGTCAATCACTCGTCATCACTTTGTAATAATTACTCTCTCCCATAATATCAATCAAGTGCACACCATCATCCTCCTGCCATTTGTCATTCCCCTATAATCCTCCCATTCCGGATAAACTCCAATTCACTCACGGGCCCACATCCACAATTACTCTTTCTAAAATCACTCGCCATCACTTAATAATAATTACTCTTTCCAATAATGTCAATCACTCGTCATCACTTTGTAATAATTACTCTCTCCCATAATATCAATCAAGTGCACACCATCATCCTCCTGCCATTTGTTATTCCCCTATAATCCTCCCATTCCGGATAAACTCCAATTCACTCACGGGCCCACATCCACGTCAGCGCTCGGGACCATGCGATGGGCCGCGTAAGACGTGGCGGATTCCCCTTCGCCATCGGTGGGGATCCAGCTGGATTAACGGAGTCTCAACAGGCGCCGGAAAACCTGAGAAAGCGACGTATGCTCGGCGTTCTGTCCACTACCGTTTATCCGGGGTGTATGTGCAAACCCTGATAAATGCTGTCGGACGGCGAGGTGTTTGCAGGTGGGCGCTGCGAGGCGGACGTGCTCGGCATTTAATGCCAGCATTATGGGACAACCATCACTTTGGCCACGTTGGTCGCAGGGATTAGATTAAGGTGGTTTAAGTGGGGTTAAGGGCATGGTTATTGACCCAGTCACCCTGCGGAATTATAAGGGGAGTATGAGAATGGTTGGGTTTGTGTGATAGATAGATAAGTATTAACATGAATTGTTTGTAATTTTTATTGTTTTTTATGACACTCACAAATTTGAAGCAAGTTTTTAATATGGAGCCGGCAGGGGAGGCGAAGGGGGCTTTTATGGCTGGGGCGGTGACCTAGTTGACGTGGTGGTGGCGGCCGACTTGAACCCTCTATGCGCGGCTGAGCTGTGGCAGCGCTGCCCGCGGCTCTCCAATGCTGCGGCGGCGGCGGCGGAGGTGGAGAAAGGAGTTGCGGCGGAGGTGGAGAAGGGAGTTGCGGCGGCGGTGGGGGCGGAGGGGCGGAGGTACAGGGGGGTGAGGCAGCGGCCGTGGGGGAAGTTTGCGGCCGAGATACGGGACTCGGCGAAGCAGGGGGCGAGGGTGTGGCTGGGGACGTTCGAGACAGCGGTGAAGGCGGCGCTGGCATACGACAGGGCGGCATTCGCAATCCGCGGCGAGCGGGCCGTTCTCAATTTTCCGCTCGATCTCGCCGTCGCCGGAGGCGCGCCGCGCCCCGCGCCACCACGGAGTAAAAGACGGCGCATCGAGAAGGATTTCGACGGTCGATTCCCGCCGCTGAAACGAGCGAATTCATTGCTGGAGGAGATCGTGGAAGCCCGGCCCGCAGTTTCGACGCCGGAAATAATGTCTGCCTTTTGTACGGCCGCCGCCGGCTCCTCGATTACGACGGAGGTGGGGAAGCTGGGGGACGGCTCGGGTTCCATGGCAGCATACGCCTGGCTTCTGCAAAATTAATTATTATCATGATTGTTGATTATTTTTTAAGTCCTCGGCATTTTGTTAAGCTTGGAGGAGAAGTTTGGCTGTTCAGGATCTCTTTTTCCGGGCCTTTTCTCCGAAAAATCGGTGCATATTTATTGGATAATATATCCGCTGTTGTGATGGTCTTGGCGCTGCGGACATCGATCCTGTCCTTTTTCTGTGGATGTACATTCACTATATATATAGATATTTGTGTGTTTTTGTCCAACGACTTATATTTAACGGATAACCTGCCTGCCGCTGCGGAATTTGATCCTGTGTTTTCTGGTGATGCATATTCACTGAATATCTACTTTTATTATGTTATTTTCTAGTGACGCTTTTTCTCTACAGGTCGATGTATGTATTTTTAGTGGATTTTTGCTATCGTAATCGTCCTACCCTGCGGAATTCGAGCTGTTGTTTTCTGTTGAAGTATATTGACTGAATATCTATTCTAATTTTTAATGCATGAACATAATGTCAACGTTGTATAGAAAATAAGTTTTAATTTAAAAAATAAATAAAAACTAGAGTTATATTATAGTTTTAACCTGCAAGAGCTGAGTTTAGTGGTTTTGAGTGTGGTAATTAGATTTGATACTATCTTTAGATGGATTGGTAAGTGTAGGTGTGGGTGAGTGCTTACAAAAGAGATCTAAATTTAAACCTTAAAAGAAGCTAACTTTTTTTAAAGGTAGTAGGTTTGAACCTGAACCTTAAAATTTTATAATTAATATTTATATTTTATTAAATTTATATAAATATTTATAAATATTTAATATTAATTTTTTATATATTTTTTTAATATATTAAAAGAATAAATAACTTCCTTATTACCACCATAATCTCGAGTACTATAATTGAATTTAAATTTATACGTTTTGCACGTTATTTTATTTTCACTCCGGTGGAGGAATATCTTTACTCTTTAATTAATGAGTTTAGGCTATATACGCGTATGACTTTTCAGGAGGCCGTCGACGAAAATAACAAATACTTATCTTTCTAAGGACAACGCAGTGGTTACTGTCTAAGGTTCATAAAAATACAAAGATAATATTAAAATATTATAAAATATTTAAAAAATATTATAAGTTAAAGATAAAAAATATTAAAAGGTGTGCCGTGCCGTCAACTCACGAGTCATCCTCCACCGAAAATGCTAAAAGCAAAACATCAAAATAATTAAAATTTAATATTTTATTTGAGTATATTATTTAATTATGTTAATGATAAATGCCCTTTTCTTCCTTTCGTCATATAAGACAAGAAAGTATTAATTTCCAAGTCAATTCACGAGAGGCGATTAGCAAATAATAATTAGGGCATATGGAATTTATTACCATACATAGTTTAGACAGTTAAATTATGCGAGGCATGTTCAGTTTTATGGAGATTTATTATGAATATTAATTAAGTTACCAATAATGTTGTTACGCCGTTTTACAATGGCAGTTAGAAGGTCGCCAGGCCCTAAACAATATTAATATTTTATTAAAATTAAAAAAATTATCCACCAATATTAAGGGTTACAGTGAATTTATTAAAATATTTAAACTATTTAAACTAAAATGGTGTCCAAACTTTCTAATATTATTTGCTCTTCTCTAAAATAAAATAGACGCTCTCGAGATTATAACTCTCTATATATATATATATAAATAAGCTAGTTAATTTAAACTTTAAACTTGTAATTGGTTTTATTAAAATTTTAAAAATATATTTATATTTACTCAAAAATATATATTTATAATAATTTAAAGAATTAAATTCACTATGTTTACAGTTACACTTGATAGTTGTGTGATATAGAATTATATAATAATTTTTTTTATAAGAAATTGTAGGTATAGTTTTTTTTGTTTTAAAAGGTGAATTACAACAAATAATATAATTTAGGTCATAATTTTTAGAATATAAAGGAGTTCTCTTTCCTGCAATTTGAAGTTGATAATATTTTAATATTAAAAAAATAAATTATGATATAAAGAATAAAATATTATCATTAAATTTAATAAAAATATAAAAATAATTAAAAGTTAATATTTCATTTGGCTATGTAAAATTGAATTTTTTCTATAAAATTTTAATTTTTTAAATTTTTAAAAAACTTATAATTTTGTTTTTAATTTGATAATAATAGTTTTCATCCAATCAATTTCACTTACAAAACTTAAAAGAATTTTCAGACACCAACGTAACCACACATGTGTGGTGAGAAGTTTTTATTGCCTTAATAAAACAATCGTAACCACACATGTGTGGTGAGAAGTTTTTATTGCCATAATAAAACAATTAAAAGGAAAATGAAAGAAATTTTAACATAAAATAAATAACTTTAATAAAAATAACATCACAATAAATTAGATTAAAAACAGCATCACATAAACTGAATTCTATGTTTTGTGTATCCTTAAAATACTTACATGCATTGCTTTCCAACTCAAATGACTGTGACACATTGAAAATTTTTGTGCATGCCACATGTTCGTTTGCTCCATGAAACCCAAGGAGGTTGCCCGGCCTCGCGGCGGGTTTCTTGCCTTCCAGACAGAGGTGTTCCACCTAATGCACGCAAGAAAGGGGCGATTAACTGGGGGTCGCCTGTTACATAGACATTCTGTGCATACACAGATTGCTCCCATCAATAATTGATTCTGAGCATGCATGCGCACCTACGACGTCGGCATTGTGTGGGTTCTCGTTTAGCAGGATTTGGTTCTTTGGGTTTTTATTTTTCGTATTTATTTAACAGGTAATGAGGCTTTCGTGGCGGTTGGAAAAGGGTCTGATACCCTCGGTATATTGGCAATGGTCATATGCCAGAACTTGAGCTCAAATTTTGTAAAGATGGCAAATAGTTTCTTTTATTTCATAGGACGAAGATATATTTAGAATGAAATCCAGTGACGTAAACAAGATCGAATGAGACAATTGATGATTAAGTTTTTGAACGGGCAACTTTAAAACGAGCTGAAGGCGGCAGAACAATAGCAAAAAAGCATGGCAGCTCCTTTTATTTGATTTATTTTAAAAATATATTTGATATATAATTATTAAAGGAAAAAAAAAATGAGATTGGATTTTACAAATAGAATGAAAATAAGATTTTTTTATATAAGAAAATTAGTAACATTATTGGGTGTTGTTGTTATAAATCAATAACACGACCTTCACACAAGATTATAAAATAATGAGGTGGTATAAACTTGTTGAGGGCAATCCTTGAACAAACCCTACACTTAGCTGTTAATAGAAATAAAAATTAGAAATAAAAATAGTGTGAATGTAAACAACTCCTCCATGTATAAAAAAAATAACACATTCCATCTTGTTATTAATTCCTTCAATTTGATGAAGTGAAGTTAAAATAAAATTTATTATATAAAAGTAGTTGTACTTGACTAGTATCTTCATATAAAATTTTATAGCGTAATTTTAATATCATATTTATTCAAGATGATAAAAATAGTGTGAATGTAAACAATTCCTCTATGTATAAAAAAAAATAACACATTCCATCTTGTTATTAATTCCTTCATTTTGATGAAGTGAAGTTAAAATAAAATTTATTATATAAAAGTAGTTGTACCTGACTAGTATCTTCAAATAAAATTTTATAGCGTAATTTTAATATCATATATTTGATACTTTACTTAATATTGTACATTATAAATTTTAATTATTGAAAGAGTGATCAGTTATACTTAATTATATTTTATACTTTACTTAAAAATAAAACTAAAAATAAAACTAAATAATATAAAGGGAATTTTTTTTTACAATTTTTTTGTTTTAAGTGTAATATATATATATATATGATAAAACTAACTTTCAAAGCAATATGCAAGATTAAGAGAAAGTCCTTAGACTCTTAATATTTGGTTTTTATTTTTAATTATAAAAAATATTATAAAAAATAGTTAAAAATAGATATTTAAATGTATGTAATATTTTATCATTTTATTTAATGATAAAATATTAAGAGAATAATTTATACATATAATATTTTAATTTTTTTTGGTTTAGTTTTTCTCATTCATGGAATACTTAGCTCTCATCAACCTATAAATAAGGGAAATAACTCCAATGAAGGTTAAATTTAGATCTCAAACAAACAAGTGAGAGTTAACAAAAGCTGTGAGGGCTAAAAACCTAGCTAACCAACACAAGAGTGCATCTTTATAAAGGTCATGTTGAGAGGAATTTTTAAAAAATATTTTGAAATATAGTCATTTGGTAAGTACACATGAGATGAAGGCCAAAGGACTCAATCCACTCAAAGGTATTTTGGTTAGTAATTTTTTAAATAGTTAATAAAATATTTTTTTTCTTATTGTAAGAGATCTACACACTCATTTATTATCATTCTTGGTCCTCATTTATGTTCTTGTATATTTTATTTATTATCATTCTTGGTCCTTATTTATGTTCTTGTATATTTTTTATTTGTGCATGAATATTTTGTATTAGTTTGCTCCATCATATTAAACCTATTCATTGAGATAAAAGATTATTTTAAAAGAAATGTCTAGGAAAACATCTTATTCATGGTGAGGATCTATGGGCAATTATCCTTTGACGTTTAAAAGTCATGTTGTATATTATTTAATTGTATAATGCATTTATTTTCTTATATTATTGAGTTTGTTAATTATCTCAAATTTTAATATTAGTTTAATTTGTTTATTAAATGTTATGGACAAATATGTGGTCTTTATAATTTTATTGATAAATCTATTTATATATTTTTAGTCCTAATTATGTTGGTATTATAACCTTGTTGAGGGGGATTCAAGTTTTTTCAAATCATCATCTTAGTTAGCTTAAATATGTAAATGATATTCAAGCATAGGTGATTAAGTTTTTAAACAAAATATGACAACTTGTTTATTTTATCAAACAAAGATATATTTAAAATGAAATCTGACATAATACTTTGTAATGTAAACAAGATTAGGCCATTGATGATTAAGTTTTCAAATAGGAAAATTGATAATGAGCTTAATCAACACTCACAAATAAACAAGGCAACTCCATTTATTTGATTTATCTTAAAAAAAATTATAAGATATATAACAATTGAAAGGGAGAAAGGAAATGAGATTTTACAATAATTTATAGGAACAAACATAGATAAAAGATTAAAAATAAATAGAGTAGAAGAAAGAAATATTGTGCACAATGTTGAGAGTGTTCTTAGCCATCCATCATAAATGAGCATGACGAAGGTCATATACTAATGGGATGAATATAATAGGAGAGATACATCAATTTCTTCTCATTCATATAATTAATTACATAATCCTAAACCACCATAACATAAAAATTACAATATAAGAAGGTTAGATCATGGACCTTAGGTTAATACATAAATTTTTATTTAACATTATAGAATGTTATCTCATAAACACTTACAAGTGATTACATGGAGTAGTTGCACCATGTAATGTTAACCTTGGCTAAGAAGGTAGGATCATCTATGAGTGATTACACCATGTAATATTAACTTTGGCTAAGAAAGTAGGATCACATATTTTAGTACGTATGAGAAGAAATTAATGATAACTAGTTTCTTTAGTCACACAAATATTTTTACAGATAATGAAATATTAGTTTTTAACGTAAAAAAAAAACTATTCATGACTAAGTTTTTGAACAAGCAACTTGAAAATGAGCTTAAGATGACAAAATAATAGCAACAAAATAAGGAAACTCCTTTTATTTGATTTATTTTAAAAATGTATATAGATATTTAACTATTGAAATGATAAAAGACATTGGATTTTACAATAATTTATAAGAATTAATAGAGATAAAATATTTTTATTTTATATTTATTTTTTACATAGGAAAATTAGTAACACCATTGGGTGTTGCCACTATAAACACTAGTTCACTGGGTTAAACAAAGTCAATGGGAACTCGACCCTCCAAGACATCAAATTGGGGCAATCAATTGGTGAACACTTGACCACTACCATCTTTCCTTTAGAAAAAATTGAGTTTACACGGTTCTTATGAGGGGTCGAATAGAGATAAAAGATTACAAAGAATTAAAAAGTAAAAATTAAAGAGATATTGTGCATAAAAATGAGAGAGTGTTGTTAGTCATCCATCATAAATGATTATGATAAATGTTATACACTAATACCACAAATCTAGTATGAGAGGTGTATAAATATCTCTTCACTCATATGATCACCATAACATAATAATTACAATATAAGAAGATTAGCTCATGGGTATTACGTTAATATATGTCTTTATTAAACATTATAAAATGTTATCTCATAAACTCATACAAGTGATTACACCATGCAAGATGAGCCCTAGCCAAGAAGGAAGATCACACATATTAGTAACTTCGATAAGATACTAATGATAATATATTTCCCCTTAATGAAAGCTTTATAGGAATGGTTCATCATGACATGAGAATCACCTATCTAAATCTAGCTTGTCATCTAGAAGGTTTCCATCTATCTTCTTAAACTTAGCTTGAATCTTATATAATGTCACAAGGTAGTATTTGTAGAATGGTGTTCCCTTTTATAATATCCTTGAAAGGTTTTTACTGTTGAGATAAATGTAAACTTCACTTAAGTCCACAAGTGACAATGTACTAGGATCTTTGTATGTTAGACTATGGGTCCAAAGCAACTTGTAAGGTGATTTATTATATTATTATGCAATGGTCAGATTTTTAACCTTAACATTGGGTAACTTGTATTAAAGGTTGGTTTTTATACCACTACTTGTCTAACTATTTCGTCATTGGTTGGAGGTGATTTTCTCTAGTGAGTTTATTGGTGTTTAAGGTCACCTTTAATTTTTGTAAAGCGAAAAATCGACTAACACCAATAAAAACAATGTACCAAAAGCAATCAAACACAATATTGCACAAAAATGAAAGATTTCATTAATATATAACTGGGGGAGCTTGGATCTCCACAATGTACAACAAATATACCCCGAATATGGGGTTACAATATGCTCTTATTTCACTCTTGATATTGTATTACAAATGATAGGGTTTTAAACCCTAGTTACAAAGAATAGTGGTGTGTCTTCATCAAATTTTTCTCCAAATAAGTGTGCGGGTGGGCTTGTGTATCCCTACGAGACCACCCTAGCTGCAACAACTTCCAAAAATGTAGTTCCTACACCTGTAAACAAAATATAACACAAAAATGATTAATAGCACCTGTGAGGGCTCCATTGTGTGAGACCCGTAGAATGATAAAACCCTAAAACCCTAAGTGTTGCAATATTTAACTATACATAAAATATAAAAATATAAATAGATGCAAAGAATATCTTACCTTGTCAAGAAAATAGTTGCTATGCTGATCTATGCTCTTATTGCTATGTTTAAAAGTCACACGAACGCCCAAAAGCATTTGAGGGCTTACAAACTGCAAATCGGCTATAGGAAATACCTAGAGGCATTCATAGATGACTGCAAATGCATGGTAGTATTTCAAGAATGTTGAGTAGCATTCTATCAACTCTAGGAGGCAATTGAGGGTGGATGGGAGTGATGTAGAACCAGATATGGTTCACGAGGGTTTTGTGATGGCAAAAATAGAAGGTGTGATGGCAACAGTGAGGGAGGAATATGGTAGCAAAATGGCTAGGGTTTACGAGTGGACAAAGTGCTCAAGTGCTTGTAATTTCAAAAATATGGACCTTGATTCATCAAAATTAATCATCTTTTATAATCTACCCTTGATCATGCTAGGGTTTCGATCACACCAACAGATGGTCGAGATTAAAACATGAGGAAGGGTTGAGATTAAACTTGAGCATGTGACATGGATTAATATGGATGGATGGTTGAGATTAAGTCATGGTGGATGGCTAGGATTTATTCACATAAATACATATATATTTATTAAATATATATAAATATAAATATTATATATTAACTCATGTCTTTGTAGGTGAGTTGGAGAGGGTAGGGCAATCCTCTAAGGGAGGTCCCTGGTTCGAATCTCCACCCTACCAAATGCACATAGAGTACCCAAAATCCATTTGATAATGTTGGTGCAATCAGGATCGGGCACGACTCCTAGGTTATTTTGACGATGTAGAAACCCTTGGTCATGGTTTCTCAGGCCAAAGCTGCCTCGTAAAGGGTTTTTTCGCTAAATTAAAAAAAAATATTAAATATATATATATATATATATATATATATATATATATATATATATATATATATCATGAATGGCTATGATTTGAAGAAACAAATGGATGACAAGTGGCTAGAATTTTGTGTCTACAAATACCTCTTTTTGTATCACATTGCATATATATATATATATATATATAGATCATGAATGACTATGATTTGAGGAAAGGAATGGATAAAAAGTGGCTAGAATTTTGTGTCTACAGATACCCCTTTTTATATCGCATTGCGTGGAACACAATGTGGTGCAAAAATATAAAACACCTGGTTTGGTGTGGTGAAGCAGCTTTCCTTCCTTGGAGCACAAAGAAGATATTGGAGACAAATAATTTGTTGGTATAGCTTAACCCCTCAATTGGTGAATGAGTGAAAATGAGTCTCACGATCCAATTAACATAATTATGGGTAATGATGCAGGTGAATGGTGTAAGTGCAAGTGTATGATGTAAATACAAATGATATGAATGATGTAAATGCATATGAATGATTGATGTCATTTTTGCCCCAATGGAGAAAAAGGGTTTTGTATAATGCAAGTGGTAAATTCTATTTTTCCCCAATAGAGAAGGGATTTGTGTCAAGTGTTTATGTAAATGAATTATGTTTTTATCCCAATAAAAAGGGATTTTTGCCAAGATGTAAATGTATGATGTTTTTACCCCAAAAGAAAAGGGATTTGTGCAAAATATAGATGTATGATGTAAATATTGTATCCCTATGTGGGAAATCAAAATCATATTTAGCTACCCCAAGTTTGGGGCGATTCCATGTTGTTGGAAAACATGCCAATTGGCATCATTGAAATGAAAAATTATGAAAATACAAAAAGAAAAAGAGTCAACCCTTGGAGGGTCGGCTAGTGACTGTAGGATAATTCCCTTAATTAGAACCAATAAACCTAGGAAGGCCATATATCCATGATGAATATCAATATAAAAGAAATATTGAGATGTGATTTTGTCTGTGTTTCAATCCTCACGAACAAGGCCATCAATGATAGCTTTTTGAGCAAGTTAACTTGGACATAGTCTCACTCAAAATATGAGTAACCCAAAATGATTTTGTATTCAAATAAGAGGATATTGAATGATTATGGACAAGTGTACTTATGGTGATTTACACATCTTATCGAATTGCATGGAGAAAAAATTACTGCAATCACCAAGGGAGTAGAGTAGACCACAAGATACGAGGTTCACTTGAAATTGTAGGTGAATTTGGTAAATTTTTAATGCAAATGCAATGGTTGATGGATTTGAAATGAGAATGTTCTAATGAATAATGCATTGATGATTGGATTGCATGAATTTGTGAAATTTTGCATTGTTTTGGAGTATTTTTGAAGCAATTTTGGATAATTTTACAACTTTTTAGTCGTAAACAAAATTTAACCACCCAAATCAATCCATGTTATCACAAAGAATGGTGAAATTATGGGATAGATGATTAGAATGATGAATGTGGTTGTTTTGTGAAAATTTTGACCATTTTGATGTGTTTTGAAGTTTGTAAGGCAATTTTATGACTTTTGATCACAAGCAAAAATTAAGCACCCAAATCAATTTTTGGTTTCACAAAACATGATATGATGATGGAATGAATGCATGGATGAAATATGGAGTGATTTTGTGGAGGTAAGCTACATTTTGAGGCCCTTTTTGCACATTTTGCAATGTTTTAAAACCAAACTTCGACCAACGTTCATGTTTGGATAAATGTGGATAATCGTCTACCATGCTACAAATGCTAGTGATCATTTAAGTGCATCAGGAAAACATCCATGGATGTTTGAGTGGACTCAAAACATTATATAAAAGAGTTGTAGGGGCCAAATTGATTTCATTCTTGCATTCACAAGTTCCAAAAGCTACTTCGAAGGAGAGTGAGTGAGTGGAGTGTGGTGGAGTGAAGGCCATGGTGATGGAGGGAGTAGATGCAATAGAAAGAGTAGATATGTATGTAGGAGATGATATGAGAGGAGCATTGGAAGTGGCTAGAGAGTGTGGGGCTGGTTGGAGCCGCATATATTGAGATGGTGAGGGTTGACGAGGGATATCTCTTTGCCTTGGTAGACACATGGGATCTAGATAGGGGACCTTTCAACTATTGACTAGTGAGGTGACAATGACACTCAAGGATGTATACCGTATTCTCCAAGTGCCAGTAGAGGGGTTATGTGTTGAGGTTGGACATAATAAGGAGCATAAGATGAGTTAGATATTTGGATATCGATGGAGGGGTGTGAGTGTGAAGGGTGAAGGGATCATGTACATGGCCATGTATGCTAAGAAGGAGTTGGAGGTATTACCCACCTTGGTCATGTTCTTGTTGGCCAACATAGTGGCACCTAACAACACTGGTTGTTAGTTCCCATAGAACATGATTAGGCTAGTGTATGATATGATTGATGAGCCTCAAGTGTATGCATGGGTACCTGCTCTGCTGGCTCAACTATACCTAGAGTTGTATGAGATGAGGATGCAAGGGCAAAATGGGTTGGGTTCCAGTTTATTGTTGTAGTGTTGGGGTTGGGAGCACTTCATTGTGGATCATATTGTGGGCTTTCCTAGTGAGGTATGAGATGGGGAGCAACCCTATGCTTTGATATGGTGGGTGTCTGAGGAGGTTCATTCGAGTCATAGTTCCCAGTAGTACAAAGATCTTTAGGTAGGGTTGAAACCTAATCAGGTGCATTAGAGATGATGGTGAGGTGCTAAGTGGAGTAGATATGGGGAGAAACTATAAATATTTTGGTAG
This sequence comes from Wollemia nobilis, assembly GCA_028583015.1. NCBI lineage: Eukaryota > Viridiplantae > Streptophyta > Pinopsida > Araucariales > Araucariaceae > Wollemia > Wollemia nobilis. Next base: position 5,946,223 of record JAQPPZ010000989.1, read on the forward strand.
GCTAGATGGATGGTTGGGTGGCATAGGAGTGAATCTAGTTCTCACTGGTGCTACGATAGTTTAGACTACGATAATGGATACCTAAGGTACTAGTGTTGTACATGCATCACCATGATGAGATGAGTCTACCTTATGTGAAAAAATTGTGGGTGACCTATGAGGATGATGAGGAGATAGATCTCCTAGATGTGGATGATGTAGGGACTATCGTTGATTATTATGTATGGTTTGTTGCACAACCACCATGGGTACCTAGTCAGGCAGTGGATGAGGATAGTGAGGATGATGATGAGATAGAGATTGAGGTGGAGGAGGATTCTTAACATAAAATATGGCATTAATTTAGTAGTCGAGGGAGGTGGGCAAGGGATCCAACAAAGTAATCTCTAGATATTAGAGGTAATTATGGTGATCAGGATGACATGGATGAGGTTCCTAAGAGATCTCTATGTTAGGGCAAGGAGTGGGTGAGGCTTTAGGCTGAGTAGGATTAACTTTGATAGGTGGTGGTAGAGCGAGATGTAGAGGTAGCTCGACTATGGATGAAGCTAGAGGTACAAAGGGCTATAGGTGGAAGGGATGATAGGATATTGAGGCTCCAAGTAGAACTAGTATAGAGGGACAATCATCAGAGGTAGGATATACTATGCCTTTGATCTCAAGAGGGATACATACATGATTTGAAGGATCTATTGATGCAACATAATATTTGGCTGCCAGATCGACCCTCTTCCTCCATAGTGGCTTTTTGTTAAGCATAGTGACTCTAGGCATAACGACTCTAGATCTAGGGCTCCTTTGGGGTCACAAGGGTTTACCTATAGGTATTAGCTAGTGCTTAGATGCACTTTTTGTGTATGAGCCTTGGTGCTCTATTATATATAGCCTTTGGGTATTCATTGTAAAATGTGATTATATATATATGGACTTTGCTTTTTATGTATGTGTAAATGCATGTGTGAATGTATGTGTAAATGTATGTGTAAATGCATTGTATGGATGACAATGTAAATGCTTTATGTAGATGCAAGTGAACTAACACTCTAATGATAATTTGTAGTTTAGATTTTTGCTTGACCATATTTGTCATTTTTGTTTAATCAGGGGCACCAAAATGGTGGTGTGAATAATAGAAGACTCATGTAATGATGTGGAACTGAATATGGATGTTGTTTTTTTTATATGGATGGCTATTTTGGAACTGCTTTTTAGAGACTCAAACATACTAGTGATTTCTAAAAAACTCACTAAATTATGTCTAATTTCTCTAAGACCAAATGTGTGTACAATGAATTCATTTACCAAATCATCAGTATGGTAATGACTCGAGGTAATAAAGAACCAATGTGTGTGCAAGTGAGTTCATTAACCCATCTTGACTAAATTGAGATGACACCTGTCATGAAGAAGATCAAGAAGCTAGTTTATCTGTATGTATGGTCAGAGGTCTCTTTTAGAGAGATGTGTCACCATGCATGAGTGTACTCCATTGCTAGTCAAGCATCTATAGCTTCGGTGGATGTTAGATCCACAGTCCAATGGTATGATCTCAAATATTAGAGGATTTGTGGTGTGTTATTTGTAAAAGAATTAGCATTTTGGGGAGTCAGATTCTCAACCGAAGTGTGATGAGAATTTCACCCTATCCTTACTACTCATTCTTGTATTTGGAAGTTTTATTAGTGGTGAAGACCATTGTTTTGATTTTAGACTATGTGTATAATGGGACAGCAAGGATGACCCTTTTTTCTTCGAGGTTCAATCCATTCATGGTATTATCCCTATTTGACACAATATGTTTTTAAGATGTGTGATTGTGTTTTGTTCAAGAGTGTTAGAGTCAATTCATAGAACTCAAGATTTTTTAGTGAAAATGTGTTGGTCCTATAGAAAAATTGACACGCATTGGAGGTTGCTAGAAACACTAGGAGTGCTTGAGTCACAGAAAATACCTAGGGATTATGGAAATGTGGTTTGAAAATTATAATTTGACTTTATGGAATGGTGCAATGAAATGGATGATGATGTGAAGGTGCCTGTGATTAAGGCAATTTTTTTTTTAAGACCAGTTATTATCTAAACTAAATAAATGATCCCCTAATATGAAATGAAATGTGTAAAAATACAAATGAATGTGAATCTGGGATGAATGTATGAGATGTAGTGGATATGCATGTTGTCTTTGTGTTTGATGTTTTTTTAGCCATGTATATACATATATATAAATCACATTAAGCATAGAATGCTTTCAAGTGGATTATGTTAAGTGGTTCAGGCTCATTGACTCCCTCTAGACTAGCAATCTTATAAGTTCCTTGATTCACTTTTGAGTGACAATATATGGACCTAGCCAATTAGCCACAAATTTATCATGAAGGTATGATAATGCATTGGTGTTTTGTTGATTCTCCTTAATAACAAGATCTCCTACTTGGAATTCACATAGATGAACTTTGGCATTGTAAGCATACTTTAGGCAGTCTTAATAAACTCGTAAATGCTCTAAATCATTGACCCACCTTTCATCAAGAAGCATGGGTTGGTCAAAGCGTGCGTGTCTAGCAAAATCATCATTTATTAATTCTTGTAATGAAATTTATAATGAGGGGATCTTAAGTTCAAGAGGTATAATTGCTTCAAATCCATAGACCAGTGAAAATGGTTTTTCCCTAGTAGGTATTCAAATGCTTGTTCAATAAGCCCATAATATCAAGGGGATTTGAGTATGCCAATATCGATGATTTTCTTTGACTAGTTTCTTGAGAATAGCAATTAAGGTCTTGTTGGTAGTCTCAACTTGTCCATTTGTTTATGGGTAGTAAGAAGTTGAGAAAATGTGTTGGATATTATATTTCTCACGAACATCCTTATTTTTGAAAGACTTGTCATTATCAGAGATTATTTTCGAGGGAATACCAAAATGACAGATGATATGATAAAGTATAAATTTCACAATTCAAGGTCCTATCATACTAGTTAGAGGAATTTCCTTAACCCACTTTGTGAAGTATTCAGTGGTCATGATGATGAATGTATGTTATCTCGAGGAAGAAGGTGAGATTTTTCCAATCAAATCAAGACCCCATTGTAAAAAGGGCCAAAGGCTTTGAATAGATTGTAATGCTTGTGATGACACATGAGTTAAATTAGCATACTGTTGATATTTTTGATAATGCTTTACATAAGTGCAAAAATCACGTTCTATGGTGGGTTAATAGTAACCCATGCATAGAATACGCTTTGCAATGTCCATTCTACTAAAATGACCACCACAAGTACCATCATGAGCTTCAGCTATAGCTCTTTGTACCTTTGTAAACTCGATATAACAAAGGAATACTCCATCATAACCATGTCTATACAACACATCCCCTAAGAGAGTAAAACGAGCTACCTTTTTCTTGAAAGTATATTTAGCAGTCCGTGATATGTCTGATGGGGGTGTTCCAAACTTGATAAAGGCTATTATTTGGTTGGACCAAGGTTCATACAACTCTATATGGATAAAGTAAACATCCTTCTCATCCTTATATTCAACATGGAAAATTACAGATTTAGAGATCATTGTGACAATGAGTGGTTGTACCTCTCATATGGAGTTCTTTGGAATAAATGATCCTAGAGAGGCCATAACATCTAAAAATCTATTAGTTGAACATGGAAAACTATCGATTTCATACCAGTAAAATTTAGTGAGCAATGTCATTGCTACCTCATGGTGATTCTTTATTGTTGGTGAAGAACACAAGCTTATAATGAGAGGGGGGATGAACATTATAAGATAAAAATTTTAATTTTATTTCCAAAGTAGTAACTTCAATTATTATAAATTGCAATAATGAAACAATACACAAATCACCACACACATAAGAGACATATATTTAACATGGTTCACCCAATGTGGGCTACATCCACGGAGAAATATTTCTTATAAATTTCTCAAATAAATTTCATGGGCTCCAATCCCTATTACAATGTTTGTGGATACCTATCCATAGGAGACACATGTCCCCTCTCACAAGTTCATGGACCTCAATCCATAGGAGACACCAATATCCTCTGCTTTGGTTCTTTGGACACCACTCCACTCTATTTTTTTTTTTGGACACCACTCCACTCTATTCTAGTTTTGTGGACACCACTCCATAGGAGAAACCAATCCCCTCTATTCTGGTTCTTGTCCTCAAATCTAATCAAACTTTATCTTCAACTCTACAAAAATTCTATCTTTAACTCAACTCAAATTTTATCTTCAACTCAGCTCAAACTCTATCTTCAACTCTACACAAAACAACTCCATAACCTACTCATAAAACCTACTCAAATCTACTTACTAAACATGCTCAATTCAACTCCATAACCTACTCATAAATTTACTCACAATACTTGCTCAAATCTGCTTACAAAACCTGCTCAAATCTACTTACAAAAATTGCTCAAACCTACTCACAAAATCCTACTCAAATATGCTTTAGATATTGCTCAAATCTGATCCAAACAATTCCCATCTATTTCCAAATCTTGTATAATGATATCATCAAGTTCTTCACCTATTATTCAATGTGCTTTCTTTAACTAAAGCAATTCAGGCATATTCTACCCATAATTATTTTATCTTCATGAATATATAGAAAATGATATGCACTAAAAAATTCCCAATATGTTCTTCACATTCATTAAGTCTATTGCTTTCACATGTCTCACATGTATTACATCAAAAGGTAGCTTTAGTCTAGTGCTTGATAACTAACTTGGTAATTGCTGATTTGCACCTTCACTTAAAAACCAATCACAATGCACAAGTCTATCCTTTTCATCTACTCCCAAAATCAATCATGAATAATGCATAAATTTTCTCTCAAAATTGATCTATAACTCTTATCAATTTATTCCCAATTTCAAGCAAAAACAATGCACATCCAATAATTCCTTATACCTCCAACCTTATGACAACAAAAATATTTTCCTTAAACAAAACCATCTTGAGAAAGGAATTAAATCACCATACCTCTAAATCTGCCTCAATGATTATGATGAGCTTTCCAAACATGTCTTTACAAAAATAGTTTCCTTTTTGTTCCTTCAAAAATCTGGTTAGTAATTTTCTCTTTCTTGCACAAATATTAAATCCCCTTTTTAATATGCCAAATACAATATAACATTAATCACAATTACACCTTATTTCTCCTTTCTATAAAATTACAAATACAATATAATATTAATCACAATTACACCTTGTTTCTTCTTTCTATAAATGAAAAATATAACTTTAAAACTACAACAATGTCCCTTAAATTTTCCTCTTATTAATTTTGCCTAATAAAACACTATCAACCCTTATAACACCCAAAATTAATGCACAATAAAACATAAAACCTTGTCTCCCTTAATTTAATTTAATCAAAAAAAAATTCCCTTACCAAACACAACCACGGATGGGAATCGAACGCATGACCTCAAGTAGCCCAATGCCCTAGCACAAGCTAGGCTGCCAGTTGAGCTGCCCTAGCTATTGAACACAAAGGTGCATGAACTCTATTTTAAAACCTTTTTCCTCTGCCCAAACTCACTATAAAATGTTACCACCATGAATTGACCCCAAGACCTCCTGCTCACCCATGCCCTAGTGCCAGCTAGCCTACCGTCTGGGCTAGCCATCCGAACGGGAACCAAAGCACATGACTTTGCTTTTGAAATCTTCTTCGTATACCTTTCTGTCCAAAATCACAAAAAAATAGTGCCATTGTGAATCGACCCCGAGACCTCTTTTTCACCCATTCCCTAGTGCAAGCTAGGCTACCGCCTCGGCTAGCATCCCAAATGAAAATATCCACGCATGATTTTTATTTATGAACCTTGATGTCTGCCTCTAAAACTTTGCGCCTTCCACTCTTGTCTTCTGCACTTCACAAATTTTTGCATGAAATTATTTTCGAATTGCGCACTTTCAAACATTAGCCTAAGTGAATTATTGCTCCCCTTTTATATATGTACTTTGATTTCCACCAAGGAATGTTGGTTGATATTTTTTCCATAAATTTATGACTTTATATATTCTCTCAATGACAATGGCGCCTTTTTAAATTTAAATTTCTTTGTGTTATAATATTTAAATCTTGGGATTTAAATATTATAATATTTTAATTTTAAACCTTTGTCCAAAGCCGTTTATAATCCTTTTATCCCAAGTAAACCTTTGTCCAAAGTCTTCTGTAATTTAAACCTTTGTCCCAATAAACTTTTAAAATTTTGTCCCAAGCAACTTTTGTCCTTCTTCATAATATTTAAATTTGATATTTAAATATTATAATCATTTTCTTAAAAATATTTTCCTTGCTTGGAGATATATTGTGCCTTGAATAAGTTATCAACCTTATGGATTTCTTAAAGAATAGTTTTGCCTTGAATACCATGCACCCTTTGACATCAAATTATTTTTGTCTTGAATACCATGCACCCTTTGACATAAAATTATTTCTGCCTTGAATACCATGCACCTTTGACATCAATGACAACTGAATATTTCCAACAATCTCCCTCTTTTTCATTGATGGTAACCCTTCAAAAAATATTATTTTACTGCAATTGGATTCCAAATTTTCTCCCCCTAACAATATTCTCCCCCTCACCGAATTCTCCCAATTTTACATTAATGGAAAAGGGCTCCTTTGGACTAAAAGTAAGACACTTAACACAACCCCATCACCACATCCTTTACTTGAGGTGATCAATTTTGGGATGGGAGTGAAGTTACTCCTAACATTCCTCTAAGATACTCAAATGTTTCCTTTGGAAGTGTCTTGGTAAAGATGTCAATAATATGTTCCTTTGTAGCAATGTATTCCAGTTCGACTTGCTAATATGTCACTTTATCTCTAAAAAAATGATATTTGATTGAAATGTGCTTGGTCCTTGAATACATCATTGGATTCATTGAAATATTAATGGTACTTCTATTATCACATAGTATGGGGATAGGATGATCATTTCTATTTTGAAATCACTTAAAGTCTGCTTCATCCATAAAACCTGTGTACAAAAAGCAACTACTACAATTTAATCTGCCTCTATAGTGGATAAGGACATTGATGCTTATTTATTGCTTAGCCAATAGACTAAACAATATCCGGGAAAGAATGCTCCTCCACTTGTATTTTTTTTATCATCAACACTGCTTGCAAAATCCACATCTGTATATGTAGTGAGTGTAAAATTATTGCATTTGGGGTACCACAGTCCAAAAATCATAGTTCCTTTCAAATACTTAAATATTCTCTTTACTGCATGTACATGTGTTTCTTTTGGTGCAACTTGAAATCTTGCCACCAATCCGACTACCTACATTATATTTGGTCTAGTAGCTATGAAATATAGTAAGCTTTCGATCATGGATCTATACAATGTCTGATTTGATTCAGGAGACTCATCATAGTTACTTAACTTACATCCTGTAACCATGGGGGTACTCAGAGGATTGTAATCCTCCATCCTAAATTTTTCAACATTTCTTTCACATACTTGGTTTGAGAGAGAAATATACCTTTATCTGATTGTGAAATTTGCAACCCAAGAAAGAAGGATAACTCACCAAACATAGACATCTCAAATTCATTTTGCATACTGCAAATGTTTGACACATCTTGTCATTACTACCTCCAAAAATTATATCATCCACATAGACCACTACAATCAATAAGTGATTTCCTTTATTTTTAATGTATAGATTGCTATCAACTATACCTTTTTTGAAACCCTATTCTTGGAGATACTTATCCAACCTTGAGTACCAAGCCCTAGAGGATTACTTTAGTCCATAGAGAGCCTTATTAATTTACATACATAGTTTGACTTATCTTCCAGGCTGAAACCATCTGGTTGGTCTATGTAGACCTCTTCCTCTAAGTAACCATTGAGAAATGTTGATTTTACATCCATTTGATACACCTTGTAGTTTTTGAAGCTTGAGAAAACCAAGAACATTCTTATGGATTCAAGACGTGCAACTAGAGCAAATATATCTTCAAATTTAATCCACTCAACTTGTGCATAGCCTTTGCACACAAGTCTTGCTTTGTTTCTGACAACCTGATCATCTTCATTCAACTTATTTTTGTAGATCCATTTGGTGCCACTTACATTATTGTATTTTAAACATGGGAAAAGTTCCCAAGTCTCACTCTTTTCTATTTGGTCTAACTCTTCTTCCATTGCATTAATCCAATATTTTTCTTCATTTGCTTCATTGAAATCCTTGGGCTCAACTTTAGATATCAAAGAAAATTTTGCATGTTCACTTGTTCCTATTATCTTCCTCGTTTGTATCTCATATGGATTTCCAATAATTAGTTGTCTCGGATGATTATTTTGCACATACCTGGATGGTGTCTTAGGTGGTGCTCTTTGTGTCTCACCTTCTTTAGTTTCTTCACCTTCTTCTTCTTTGCAACTTTATCCTTCTTGATACACAATCTCTTGAGCTGGTTCTATTAGATCTATTTCTTCATCAACTCTTACATTTGTACTTTCCACAATTGTATGTGATCTTTTATTTTAGAATCTATAGGCTTTGATCTTAGTGGAAAAATCAAGAAAGATACCCTCATCACACCTGGAATCAAACTTGCCCAAATTTTTCTCTTCTCGTCTAATGTAGCATTTTCTTCCAAATTTTTTGAAGTACTTCATAGTAGCTGGTCTTCCCTTCCAAAGCTCATATGGTGTTTTGTGGTGATTTACTCTTACTTGAGATTTATTGATAATATAAACAGTTGTATGAATTACCTCTTTTCAAAACACATCAAAAATATTAAACTCATTTAACATAGCCCTGGACATACTCTAAATAGTTCTTTTTTTCTTTCAACTACTCCATTTTATTTTGGAGTTCTTGTTGCTAAGTATTATCTCTTGATTCCATGCTATTCACAAAATTCTACAAATTCACCTGAAGTGAATTCTCCTTCTCTATCTGATCTTAGACACTTGATCTTTTTGTCTATTTTATTTTCTACTAGTGCCTTGAATGCCTTGAAATTTTCAAATGCTTTTGATTTTTTCTTTAAGAATATTACCCAAGTCATTCTAGAGAAATCATAAATAAATAACATGAAGTAGCTCTCATCTTGTAAACTCTTTGTCCTTGTAGGCCCACATAGATCGGTGTGAACTAGCTCCAAAGGCTTGGATGAATAAAACTCCTTTAATTTGAAACTTGTTCTTATTTTTACCATGCTAGCATTGTGCACAAACTATGTTTGGGGGTTTTGCTATCTTGGGTAAATCTTTGACTGTCTGTTTGTTGCTTATTTTTACTATGTTATCAACGTTCAGGTGACTCATTATTCTATGCCATAACAAACTTTGATCCTCTTGTGATAGAAATTTTTTTTCTCCTTTAATCTCACACAACATGTAGAGATTGTTTGCATTTCTATCAACATCTGCAATAAGCTTTCTTGTTTTACATTTTCTGATCTCACATCCATTTGGTTGAAATTTAACTATGAACCCTTGATCACATAGCTGACTTACACTTAGTATATTGTGCTTTGATTATTCAACATATAAAATATTTTTTGTCCTTGATCTTCCATTATCCAAGCTCAAAGTTCCTTTTCCAACAATTTTGGTAGAAGCATTATCACCAAATTTCACTATTCCTCCATTTATTTTCTTGAGAGAAATAAATTTACTTTTGTCACCTGTCATATGGCTTGAACAACCACTATCAATATACCAATGATTTCCTTCATTTTTCACATGAAGAGTTGTTTGTACCAACATGGAATTTTCCTTTTCTTGTTCCTTTTTATTTTTCCAAATTTTTGAGGATATCTCCTTCTGAATTGTTTGACATTCTTCTTTCTTGCCTGATTTAGGAAGTTCAAGAAATACCATTTTACACCATATAGCTTTGTGCCCAAAATTATTACATTTGTAACACATGACATTGTTATTTATGAGAGGTGCAAAAGAATTGTAATTTCTATTGATTATGCCAACATTAATTTTCACATAGACCATGCAATGTACAACTTTATGAACATATTTGTTACATGAAAAATAATAACCACGGAAGAAATTTTTAAACCTGTTTTATTACCTTGGATGATATGGTCATATGGTTCTTTCATTTCTATTCTTGTGATTGACTTCTGTCCATGGTGATTCTCTGTTTTATTCCTCCTTGATGCTTTTATACTTCAAGACATCATCATAGGTCATGGTCTCTTCTTTGCTTACTTTATTTGATGTCTTTGTTCCTTTTGAGCTTGACTCCTCATTCTGTTTCTCTAACTTTATATTTTTTCGTAACTTATCCTTAGAATTTTCTACTTCATTTCTTAGAGAGACAACTTCATATTCCAATTTTTCACATTCCAATTCTTTTACCTTTAATTTCTCAACCATAACCTCTTTAATTCTCTTTTCCTGTTAAACCTTCACTTTTAAATCTATGATATCTTGTAGAATATTTTTCTTTGTTTCATCATCCTCTTAAACTTGAGCCTTCAATCCTGAATTCTTCTTTCTGACCCTTTTCAATTCTCCAAGAGTAGCAATAAGTTCCTCCTCTATGTTAACCATGGTTTGTTCTTTATTTTCAGGATCTCTCTTGTTGATTTCAACCAGAGGAACATATTCTACCACTTTAGTGACCATGTGTGTTCTTGTAAAATCTTCCTTCATGTTTTTTAGGCTTTCACAAAGGAACCTGCTCCTATACCAATTGAAGAACACAAGATTATACTAAGAGGGGGGTGAACAGTATAATAAAACAATGCAATAAATCACCACACACATAAGAGACACATATTTAACATGGTTCACCCAATGTGGGCTACATCCACAAAGAAATATTTTTTATAAATTTCTCAAATAAATTTCATGGGCTCCAACCCCTATTACAATGTTCATGGACACCTATCCATAGGAGACACTTGTCCCCTCTCACAATTTCGTGGACCTCAATCCATAGGAGACACCAATCTCATCTGCTTTGGTTTTGTGGACACCATTTCATTCTATTATGGTTTTGTGGATACCACTCCACTATATTCTTATTTTTCCAACACCACTCCATAGGAGACACCAATCCCCTTTTTTCTAGTTCTTGTCCTTAACTCTGCTAAAAATTTATCTTTAGTTTGTCTGCTCAAAATTTATCTTCAGCTTTGCACAAACTCTGTCTTCAACTTAGCTCAAAATCTGTCTTCAACTCAGCTCACACTTTGTCTTCAACTTTGCACAAAATAACTCCACAACCTGCTCATAAAACCTACTCAAATATGCTTACTAAACCTGCTCAATTTAGCTCCATAACCTGCTCACAAATTTGCTCACAACACCTACTCAAATCTGCTTACAAAAATTGCGCACAAAATCTTGCTCAGATATGTTCTAGATACTACTCAAATCTAATCCAAACAATGCTCATCTATTTCTAAATATTGCATAATGATGTCATCATGTTTTTCACCTATTATTCAATGTGCTTTCCTCAACTAAAGCAATTTAGACATATTCTATCCATAATTATTTTATTTTCATAAACATATAGAGAATTATATGCACTACCAAAGGCACAATATGTTCTTAACATTCATTACGTCTATTGCTTTCACATGTCTCACATGTATTACATTAAAAGGTAGCTTTAGTCTAGCACTTGATAACTAACCTGGTAATTGCTGATTTGCACCTTCACTTCAAAACCAATCACAATGCACAAGTATGTCCTTTTCATCTACTCCCAAAATCAATCATGAATAATGCACAAATTTTCTCTCAAAACTGATCTATAACTCTTATCAATTTATTCCCAATTTCAAGAAAAAATAATGCACATCCAATAATTTCTTATACCTCCAACCTTATGACAACAAAAATATTTTCCTTAAACAAAACCATCTTGAGAAAGGAATTAAATCACCATACCTCTAAATATGCCTCAATGATTATGATGAGCTTTTCAAACCCGTCTTTACAAAAATAGTTTCCTTTTTGTTCCTTCAAAAATTTGGTTAGTAATTTTCTCTTTCTTGCATAGATATTAAATCCCATTTTTAATATGCCAAATACAATATAATATTAATCACAATTACACCTTATTTCTCCTTTCTATAAAATTCCAAATACAATATAATATTAATCACAATTACACCTTATTTCTCCTTTCTATAAAATGCCAAATACAACTTTGAAAACACAACAATATCCCTTAAATTTTTCTCTTATTAATTTTGCATAATAAAACACTATCAACCCTTATAACACCCAAAATTAATAATGCACAATAAAACATAAAACCTTGTCTCCCTAAATTTAATTTAATCAAAAATATTTTGCCCTTACCAAACACAACCGTGGATGGGAATCGAACGCATGACCTCAAGTAGCCCAACACCCTAGTGCAAGCTAGGCTGCCAGTTGAGCTGCCCCAGTTGTTGAACACAAAGGCGCACGAACTCTATTTTAAAACCTTTTTCCTCTACTCAAAATAACTACAAAAGGATTCCACCATAAATTAATTCTGAGACCTCCTACTTGCCCATGCCCTGGCGCTAGCTAGCCTACCGTCTGGTCTAGCCATCCAAACAAGAACCAAAGCGCACGAATTTAATTTTGAAATATTCTTCGTATACATTTTTGTAAAAAATCACAACAAAGTAGTGCCACTATGAATCGACCCCGAGACCTCTTGTTTTCCCATGCCCTAGAACAGGTTAGGCTTCCATCTGGACTAGCCACTCAGGTGAAAATATCCATGCACAAGTTTTCTTTTTGAACCTTGATGTCTACCTCTAAAACTTTGTGTCTTCCACTCTTATCTTATGCACTTAAAATTTTTTTGCACGAAATAATTTTTTGAATTTCGCACTTCCAAACCTTAGCCCAGGTGAATTATTGCTCTCCTTTTATATATGTACTTTGATTTCCACCAAGGAACATCGATCGATATTTTTTCCATAAATTTATGACTTCATATATTCTCTCAATGACAATGGTGCCTTTTTAAATTTAACTTCTGTGTTATAATATTTAAATCTTGGGATTTAAATATTATATTATTTTAATTTTTAAACCTTTGTCCAAAGCCTTTTATAATATTTTTATCCCAAGTAAACCTTTGTCCAAAGCCTTCTGTAATTTAAATATTTTTGTCCCAAGTAAACCTTTGTCCAAAGCCTTCTATAATTTAAACCTTTGTCCCAATCAACTTTTAAACTTTTGTCCCAAGCAACATTTGTCCTTCTTCATAATATTTAAATATTATAATCCTTTTCTTAAAAATATTTTCCTTGCTTGGAGATATATCTTGCCTTGAATAATTGCTCAACCTTATAGACTTCTTGAAGAATATTTCTGCCTTGAATACCATGCACCCTTTGACATCAAAATATTTTTGCCTTGAATACCATGCACCTTTGACATCAATGACAACTCAATATTTCCAACAGTTGGTTCCTTGTATTGGTATTCTCCATTTATTTTATGAACAAGTTGGAAGTCATCAAATATCCTGATACGCTTTATACCCATAGCTATGGCTACTTGAAAACCTAATATTAAGGCTTCATACTCTACATTGTTGTTTGTGCATTGGAAGTCAAGTTTGAAAGATAGGGGAATAGGTACCCCATGTGGTGTATGAAACATGACTCCAGAACCTTGAACTTTTCTACACTTAGAACCATCAAAGAATAGTGTGATATCGACATCTTCCTCCGGAATGACATCTACTTCTTGTTCAGTGATAGTGAATACTGAATCATCTGGAAGCTCAATAATCAAGGGTTGATCACTAGGAAGTGGAGCTTATGTAAGTTGATCAACTATGACTTGACCTTTAATTTTTTGTTGGCTAATGAACTCAAGATCGAATTCAGTGAAAAGCATTATCCATTTTATAGTGCGAGTATTATTGTAAGTGCGAGATATCATGTAACACAGAGAATTTTTGTGAGCTATGACATATGTGGTGTGACAAAGCATGTAATATCTGAGTTTCTTAGTGGCAAAAACCAATGCTAAGCACAAATTTTTCATGTAAGCATATCTGGTTTCATAGCTTACCAATGTTTGACTAATGTAGTAGATAGCTTACTCAATTATTTTTATTCTTTTGTACAAGCATTGTACCTAATGCAAAGTCCATTGCTGAAACATAAATATGGAAGGGGACTCCCGAACAAGGAGGATTTAAAACTAGTGGAGAAGCCAAGTATTTCTTGATTTCATAAAAATATTTTTGGCACTCATATGTCCATGAAAATGTCACCCTCTTTTGTAGTAGGTGATTGAATGGCCTGCATTTTTCAGAAATTTATGCAATGAAATGACGAATCAATTGGATATTTCCTTTTAAACTATGTAGTTCATTCAATTTTTTTGAGGCAGGAATCTCTATGATGGCCTTAACTTTGTTTGGGCATCTCAATTCCTATTTTGGAGATAATGAATCCTAGTAGTTTGTTTGAGGTGAAACCAAAGACACACTTTTTGGGGTTCAACCTTACATTATGCTCTAGAAGTTGATCAAAGACTTTTTCCAAGACATCAATGTGCTCTTTTCGAGTTTTAAATTTTTCCAAGAGATCATCCACATATATTTTATGATTTTTACATGTAATCCTAAAATATGTATGTTATAGCACATTGATAAGTGACACCTGCATTTTTGAGGCCAAAGGACATCACCTTGTAACAAAAAGTCCCCCAAGGTGTAGTGAATGTTGTTTTGTGTTGGTCATTAGGATTAATTTGAAACTACTTGTATCCTAAACAATTGTACATTAGAGAAAGTATTTCATGGCCAACATAAGTGGCGATAAGAGTATCGATTTTTGGTAGAGGAAAGTCATCCTTAGGATACGCTTTGTTAAGGTCTCAAAAGTCAGTGCAAATGTGTATCGCCCCATTAGGTTGAAAAATGGGTACCATGTTTGAAAGCCATTCGAGATAGTCAATGGGTACAATGAAACCCACATCTAATAGCTTTTGAAGCTCTTCTTTAACCATGAAAGCAATGGCAGGATGCATCTTTCTCAATTTTTTTTTATCGACTTAGCATCAGGGTGCAAGGTGAGATTGTAGAAAACCAAGTTCGGGTCAAGACCAAGCATGTATTTGTAGGACCACGTAAAAATACCCTTCTTCTTCTTGAGGAGAGCAATTAATTTCTCTTGTTCATCTACGGATAAAATTTTGCCAAGTTTGATGATTTGAGGATTGTCTACGTCTGAACTAAGGTTCACATCGATGGTATCTTCAATGGAAATATGAGAACCTTGCTCAAGCTAATGGGGTGTTGGGATCAGATGAATGTCATATATGATGTTATCAAACTCTTCTGAAATAGTTTCTTCTATGTCTCACTAGAAAATATTAGTATAAAAATGTGAAGGTGGAGGCGACAGAGAAATATAGTTGATTGAAGCCCTTAAAAATTCCTCAAAAAGGATGAATTCAAAAAAGGATGGAGGCGAAGAGATCCGATCTATATCAATAAGGCTCATGTTGATTGGAATTGGCTTTGCCAAATCATATAGATTATGGAGTGGGGTGAATAAGTCAAAAAGATTCATGTTAACTGAAAGGAAAAACTGGTGGTTAGAAATGTGATGGATGGATAGATCCTATCTGTTGGAATCGATGCAAGAACTCTAGGAACCTAAATGACAATGAGCAACACAAATAAATGCAACAGGTAAAAAGCCATGCACATGCAATATAATGATGATTTTATTTTTTTAATTTTTGTGTATTTTTTATTTTTTTATGTACATATATTACAAAATTGTCTGGTGAGGTGGATCAATGAAATGAAGGTGGTGGTTCACTGGTTGGTTCATCTCGCTCCCTAGGGAGAAGTAAATATAATATGGGTTGATGGATGTGGAACATTCTAAGGTAATACTCATCTTGTTCAATGAATGGAATGATGGGTACTAATTCCACATCAAATTCATTAGAAGATATCGATATAATGTCGTATTCTTCATATATTTTCTCAAAATAATCGGTGCAATGGGTTTCTTATTCTGAATTCAAATGGATATTTTGAAAAACTTTTTCAAAATAAGTGGAAGAATGAGAGTGATACCCTAAACCTAAACGGTCATGTAATTCTTGATATGAAATATCGATGATCTCGTGCATTCCCTGTTCGTGTCATCCTAGGCCATATCCTTACCAATTGACTCAATGAAAGTATCGATATGGAAAACCTGATATGTGTTGTATATTGGCAAGGGTTGGTTGTTTAGCTTCATCTATAGAAGATGGATTAGATGATGGTTAAATCCTGCTATACACAAAATTGATGTTGTTAGGCATTGAACCCATGTTGTACACCGCTCCTATGGATAAAGGTGGGTCACGTGGGCAACTGTAATACCTAGCGGTTTATATGCTAAGCGATGTAATGGTAATGTCTTGGACCATGTATTCACCAATGCTAGGACTAGTGAGGTGGACCACAACTTGGGGTGATATGGAGGTGGATGTAGATGGCTCATGATTGGCTTGTGGCTCTGATAATGGGAAAGGTGTGGGTTGGAATGACATCTCACATTCCATTAATTCGACTTGTGAAACATCAACTAATATGGATGAAGGTGGATTTGGTTGAGGTATTTTATGAATGGATGATGATGTGGAGGAAATAATTATGGGGGATATTGATGTTGATAATGTGGACAATGTGGATTGGTCTTGACCACATGTACATGTAGTTGATTGTGATGAGGATGGGGGTATGAAAGTGGGAGCTTGATTTGGGTAGTGATGGGGAGATCCTAAAGAATAGGAGCTTTTGATGAAGAGATGGATAGTGTGATGGATGATGTGGTTGATGGGATCAAGAAAATATGAGTGGATGGAAGAGTATATTTTTAGGGATTTGAGATGAAATTGCAGTACTTAAACGGTGTGACGTATGCTGGTATGCAATGAAATTGTCCTTCATATACATATTTTAGACATTGGTGGAGTATAGAGGAGACACATCTCATTTCCCTAATCCATGGGTATCCGAGGAGTACATTGTATACCATGGATACTTCCAAGATGTGGAACATTAAATGCAATATTTCTACCCCCACTTCGATGGGTAAAAAAACAGTGCCAACTATGGAACAAAGAGCATCATTGAATGATTTCAATGTGAAGGTGGATTTGGTTATATGAGATGGTGGAAGATCAAGATGTTGAAGAGCAGAGGTGGTGATGATATTGATGGAGGAGTCGGTATCAATCAAAACTAGTTTGAATGGATTCCTATCAATTTGAGCCATAATGTGTAATGGAGGGTCCATCGATTTTGATGATATTGATTTGATTTCAAAATCATAAATTTTAATGGAAGGCTCCACACATGTTTGAATATTCCCCATAAAATTGCTAAAGGCATTAGTATCCTGAGATTGGAGTTCAATGGATTTTAGAATCTCTATTAATATCTCGTAGTGTGGGGGATATTGTTGTATTAGCTTATAAATAGATAGTTTGGCTAAAGCTATTTTAAGGCTAGTGGCTAGCCAGCTACTCCTAGAGATGATTGACCTTTGTAGATGATTCAAAATATTAGTGGGTGGATATGGATAGCTTGCAATTTTAATTGGTTGAGGAGGATTTGTGGAGAACCAAATGAGTGATGATGAATTGGAAGGTCAAGAAGACACACTTGCCTGAGGTGTTACTAGAGATTGGACAGTCTATTGTGTATTTTTTTATTGGTGTATTATTGATCTCGGGTAACTACATGAATAACACCCATAAAACCTTGGTATTATTGCACATGGTTGACTTGATTAGGAGGGGTCTTGATGTTTGATCCTCCTGTTTTCTGTTGCACCTCCTCATGATGAGGAAGTGGTGTTTGATAAATGCCAAGGTTCTGATTTTGCTGAGCCAAAGAGCTATCAAACTTGATGGCCTCTAAGTCAATTAGGTCTTATACTATATATTTAAATTGATAACAGTTGTTAATGTCATACCCATTATATCAATGATAAGGGCAAAATAAATGTTCCCTATAGATTTTTCTACGCTTGGTAGGATCATCTAGTTTAACCTCAGGTAAGGCAAGCTGATTTATGTCATATAACCTACAAAATATGGAAGCATATGATTCAGACAAGGGTGTATAATGGAAATTTTTCAAACAGATAGTCGACGTTGATGATTATCCATAGTTGGTAATGTGTTATGAATTTGTTTGGATGGGAGAACCACTTGATATGGAATTTTTTGTGATTGTTGTTGCATTAATTGTTGTTGTTGAGCCATTATCAACTGATTCATGACCACTTGATTCACTTGATTTGACTTAGATTGGCCAAAATGACTTCCTTTTGATTGGTCCTTGTTCTACCATTATTTCTTCTTAGGATTTAACACACCTTCTTGGATTTTTATTTCCTCAATTGTGCTAGCCTAGGAAAGTGCTTCTTCAAATGATCTATATTGTTATAATTGCAATATCTAGAAGATGGGTTTTAAGCAACTTGTTGTGACCATTTCACAACATACCCCAAAATTTAGGACCCATTTAGAAATTTTGAAAATGTTAAAGCTTTTGTGTGTTTTATTGTCAAGGTTTTTTGTGTTGTTTAAAATGGTATTTTTATTTAGGTATTAATGTTGTTTTAAGATTAGTTTTTGTTTTAAAAAAAAGATTAGATTTTGTTTAAAAAAAAGATTAGTTTATGTTAAAATGGTTTTGAGATTAGTGTTTAATTTTAATTGTTATTCACTTTAAAATATTTTTAAAATTGTATATTCAAAAGTTTAAAGATATTAAATATAATTTTAAAATATTATTTTTAGTTATGTATATAAATATAATAAAAGGTTTTTTATACTTGTTTTGGTAGGTTCGTCAAGGTATTTGGAGCAGTTTTCGAGGTGCAATTTCCTAGGAATTCAAAGGGGCTAATTTGTTAAGTAAATTTACATGGTTTTCAAAGTATGTCAAGAGGTGTCTTTTACTATGAAAAACTCGTCATTTAACTAATCGTTATGTTGCATTGATAAAATCTAGAAAAATGGGAAAATCAACAAGACAAACAATGGACCTTAACAGTGGAATCGACAAATTCTCTAGCGATGATAAGCTTCAGTTAAAAGGAAAGCAAGT
This sequence comes from Wollemia nobilis, assembly GCA_028583015.1. Lineage (NCBI taxonomy): Eukaryota > Viridiplantae > Streptophyta > Pinopsida > Araucariales > Araucariaceae > Wollemia > Wollemia nobilis. The sequence goes on from JAQPPZ010000989.1 coordinate 5,965,364, forward strand.
CAGACAATTGATAAATTAAATAGATGAAATATGGTAAAACATATGATGACATTGAAAGATCATCAACATATGTGTAATAATAACAAACATAGGTGGATGTTCTATAGGGAATTATGTTGGCAATTTTGGGTACTTTGGGTACATTGCATTTGCTCAAGTGTATAAGTTGTCATTGATGTCAAAAGGCATTTTTGTGTTGATATCAAAAAGAGTGTGATGTCAAAAATATCTTGAGAAGCTTCATAATGTTAAAGGGTTTTTATTAAAACCATGGTGACAAGGTTAAAGGTTTTTCTTAAAACCATTTGGACTCATTAAGGGTTTTTATTAAAACCAAGGTTAACTTAATGCAAAGGTTTTTACTTCTTGAAAAACCTTGAAGGTCCATGTTTATTATTAATATTTAAATTAACTCAAACCTTTGACAAGGGTCTAAGTTTAATTTATTATTAATAAAATAATAATAATTATTATTTTAATTATTATTAAAGGGTCTTTCAAACCTTAAGCGACGAAGAAAAAAAATTCTTTCGTCGATGTGTTGCCATCGTTGGAGGAGCGCCGACGTCAAACAGTTAAGGAGAAATGGCTATATAAGTGGGGATGATTTTCTAAAGTGATGGTAACTCTGTGTAATGAAAATTGTAGCTCTGTGATCTTCGAGAAAGCATTGTATTTCTTTGAGAGTTGATTATCGATATTGAGTTGCCCAAGTAATTTCTTGCGTTTTTAGTTTGCGCTTTGACATCCGATAGATTGTACTTCACCTACAGTTGTTGGGACTGCACTCAAATTACGTTTTCAGTTTGTGCTTTGACATCCGAAAGTTTGCTATCACCTACGATTGATTGGATTGAACAGTTTTCTGTTTGCACTGTGTGGATGATTATTTTTGTTTCCCAGTAAGTTACGTTTTGGACAGCGCTCACCAGTTTGCATGTGGCTTGTGGAAGACATTTACGTTTTCCAGTTCTTGGCATCAAAGGAAGATAAAATATAGGGCAACACTATATTTCTTCATTGGGCACTTGTGACCCAACGACGGTGGCGTTTAAGCGAAAGCACTAGAAGGCAGAGGTGCCGAGTTCGATTCTCTTCGTGGGTAATTTTATTTTGGTCACGATGTGCAAAGGATAGTGGCTGTGAATGCGCTGGAGGTATAAGGTTAAGTTATCATATTTGCTTTGACATTGTTTTATTGATGCTTAATGTTTATGTGGAGTAATAAGGTGTAAAGAGGTTTTACTTTGTATGTATATTATACTTTTGGTGGTTTTTATTAAGTTGGAGAAATAAGGTGTTAATTTGGATCTTTATTATTGTTTATTATTGTATAGTTGCTAACTCTAATTGGTGGCAAATTGAGAGTTAGTGTTGTGACAGATTTTGAGTTCTCCTTCTTCATCAAAGTAAAGGTATGGGCAACTTCTTCCATGTATATTTTTGATGGTATATTTACTGAAATTGAGTTTGGAGTGAAAAGGTTGTCTACTAGGTATTTTTGGTGTAAATCTTATTTTCTAGATATTGAAGATTGTTTATGCATTAAAATCATTGATGAGTTTTTGGGTGAATGCATAATTCTGGTTGAGGAAGAGGAAGCATTTTTTGCACTAGGGTTTATGTTAGTAAGTCTTGCTACTTGCATTGAGATGATGAAACCCTAGTTGTTGGTGAAAATAATATGAGTATCATTGTTATATGAGATATTGCATAGTTGGTAATTGTTGGGTTGTGTTTCATATTCTTGAGAAAAGCATACTACATCTATCTTATTCTTTTGAGATTGAGATTGAGTTGAGATTGATATTGGGAGTTGAGTATAGAACATATTGGGTCTCTAACAATTCTCTTTATGTTTCTATGAGATTTGAGATTGAGATTGGGAGTTAAGTATAGAACATATTGAGTCTCTAACAATTCTCTTTATGCTTCTATGAGGTTTATGAATCACATTGGGTCTTTAACAATTCTCTTTGTGGGTTCATGCTAAGCAAGTTTTTCTTGGTGAGCTTGCTGAGGTTTTGGACAGGTTTCGGTGGGGACTTGTGAGCATTTTTTGGATAGGTTCCGTTGGGGACTTGTGAGCAGATTTGGACAAGTCCTAGCAGAGGACTTGTGAGTTGAGTTTTTGAGAGTTCTATCAGAGGACTTGAGGACAAATTTGGCAAGTCTTTGGGAAGGCTTGTGTGCAAAGGATTGATGTGTTCAAGTGTTGGACAGATCTGATAGACAAAGGAAGACTTGTACTAGACCGACTGACTGTGTTTGGTACAGGTAGCTGAGCTGCTGTGGACGTGATCATAGAAGGCAGAGGTCTCTTAGGCTAAGCATTGAGGACAGGAGGTCTTCGATGGAAAGGAGTTCCACATGTCGGCAAGAGGTAGAGGCAATTGATCTTCCGAGGGATCATTTCAGAGTAGAGGGGAAGGTATCTCCTTTGAGCGAGAGGCTCATAAATTCAGATTGGGGGAAGGTGTCTCCTTTGGGCCGAGGCTCATAAACATTGTAATTGGGAAGGATTCCCAAAGAACTTTGAGATAACTTTTAGAGAAAATTTTTGTGGACGTAGCCCAGCCATTCTGGGTGAACCATGTTAAAAATGGGCTTTCAATGTGTGATGCTTTCTATCTTGATTAATTTTGTGTTGATGCCACTGCTATCTAAAGTTAAAAATATTAATTGGTTAAGTCTTATACTGTTCACCCCCCCTCTCAGTATAAGTCCATGTTCTTCAATTGGTATCAGAGTAGGTCTCTCTAGAAAGAGCCTAACAGCTTGGAGAAGGATCTATCAGAGGATCATACAGTTTTAGAAAGAGATGAAGAGGTTGATTTCGATCTCAAAGGTGAATTCTTCTTGGACCTAAGAAAGCTTGAGAAATTTAGGGAAGAGAATTTTGTTCTCAAGCATCAATATCAGGAAGAAAAGATAGCAAGATCAGAATTGTTTCAAAGTGTTATAGACTTCAAAATTCTAGCTGAAGAAGGGAAGAAGGTTGAACGAGGTTCGACGAGAGGTTCTCAAAGGAAAGGAAGTTGATTGCGAGAAACTAGAAGAAGAAGTTATGTCTCTTAGAGTGAAGTTGGAACAGTTGGCTCTCAGAAAGAATACTCCGTGTGAAAAGCAAAAGAAGGATGGTATCACCATTCAAGAAATAGGGTCTTCGAGCAAGATCAATCTTCATCCTGAAGAGCGGTGGATTCCAGTTGGTCACAAGAAGAACAATCATCCAAGGCATCAAAATAGGTTACATAATACTTTCCATGGCTATTGTTTTTCCTGCAAGAAATTTGGTCACAAAGCTATGCATTGCAATAAGTCCGTGAATAGACATAGTAAGGAAAATGGTAACTCTTTTGCACCTCTTATGAATAAAGATGTCATGTGTTACAAGTGCAATAATTTTGGGCATATTGCTAGGATGTGCGGTTTGGATCGCTAGCCTTGAGTTCACTAAAAAGAAAAATGAGATCAAATCTAAGTCAATGATAGCTCAAAGCTGCTTTTCATGCTCTAGAAAAAGTAGAAAAATGGTATCTTGATAGTGGTTGTTCAAAACATATGGCTGGTGAAAAGGAAAATTTTTTGGTCTTTAAAGAAACAAACAGAGGAACGATCGAGTTTTGGAGATAACGAAGTCGGCTAAAATCTATGGTAAAGGGACTCTTAGTTTGGATGGGAAATCCAAAACAGAAAATGTGCTTTATGTAGAAGGCCTAAGACATAATCTTCTAAGTGTGAGTCAACTTTGTGATCAAGGGCACATAGTATCTTTCTTTTCAGATAGATGTGAGATAAGTAAAGAAAAAAATGGAAAACTCATTGCTAGTGCTACAAGGACTCCAAACAATCTTTACATGCTAAGTGAGATAAAAAAGGAAAAATGTTTTCTAACTCAAGAATATGAGATTTGGTTATGGCATAAAAGATTGGGGCATTTGAGCTTTGATAATATTGTCAATATTAGTAACAAGGAAGCAGTTAGAGACTTGCCCAAAATAAAAAGGCCCCATAACATCATTTGCGGTCCTTGTCAACATGGAAAATAGACCAGAACCAGTTTCAAATCAAAAGGGTATACTTCTTCAAAACCATTGGATCTTATTCATACTGATTTATGTGGCCCTACCGAACTCAGAGCATTTAGGGAGAAAGCTACTTCATGCTTTTTATAGATGATTATTCTAGAATGACTTGGGTTACTTTTCTCAAAGAAAAATCTGAAGCTTTTGAAAAATTTAAAGCTTTCAAAGAAATGGTTGAAAATGAGACTGACAAGAGAATCAAATGTTTAAGATCAGATAGAGGAGGAGAGTTCACTTAAAATGAATTTGTGGAATACTATGAACAATAAGGAATCAAAAGAGAATATTCAGCAGCAAGAACTCCTCAACAAAATGGAGTAGTTGAAAGGAAAAATAGAACTATTAAAAATATGGCTAGAGCTATGTTGAATGAGTCAAAACTTTCAGATGGCTTTTGGAAAGAGGCGATCAGTACAACGAGTCTACATTATCACCGGGGCCCAACTTAGAGTCAATCATCATAAAACTCCTTATGAGTTGTGGAAAGGAAGACCGACTACGAGTAAAATACTTCAAAGTGTTTGGGAGTAAGTGCTTCATCAGAAGGGAAGATCATAATTTGGGTAAGTTTGATCCTAGATGTGATGAGGGAATCTTTCTTGGGTATTCCAGAAGAAGCAAGGCCTACAGATGCTTCAACAAAAGAACTCATACAATTGTAGAGAGCATAAATGTAACTGTTGATGAAAAGACAGGGATAAGAGAACCAATCCAGGAACTCAGTGATGAAATTTATCAAGAAGAATTCAGAGAGATTTCAGATGAAGAAGAGGAAATACAACAACTGCTTCCCAAAACTCCTTCACGATATGTTCGAAAACATCATCCCAAATATTTGATCATTGGTGATCCAAATAGGAGGCAAACAAGAAGAAGAGTCATTCCCTCACATGATTCTACAAATGTTTCATTATTATCTCAAATTGAGCCAAAATATTTTGGTGAAGCATGTGCAGATAATTTTTGGGTAAAAGCAATGGATGAAGAGCTAAATCAAATAGAGAAAAGTGAAACTTGGGAATTGGTTCCAAGACCTAAGGACAAGAATGTCATTGGCACAAAATGGATATTCAGAAATAAACTCAATGAGGATGGAAAGATTGTCAGAAACAAAGCTAGGTTAGTCTGCAAAGGTTATGCTCAAGTAGAAGGTGTTGATTTCGAAGAGACGTTTGCTCCTGTTGCTCATCTTGAAGCTATCGAAATGTTTTTGGCCCTTTCAAGCTTCAAATCATTCAAGGTGTATCAAATGGATGTAAAGTCAGCTTTTCTAAATGGGGTGTTGGAAGAAGAAGTCTACATAGAACAGCCAGAAGGAGTGTCTCTCTCAGAACAATCAGACTATGTGTGTAAACTGAAAAAGGCCTTGTATGGGTTAAAGCAAGCACCTAGGGCTTGGTACTCAAGACTTGACAGGTATATTCATGAGCAAGGCTTCAAGAAAGGTGTGGCAGATAGCAATTTGTATATTAAGGATGAAGGTGATGATATGCTTGATTATGGTTGTCTATGTTGATGATATTATTTTTGGGGGAAATAATACTCAGATGTGCAAAGATTTTGCTAACACCATGCAGAAGGAATTTGAGATGTCTATGATTGGAGAGCTTTCATTCTTTTTAGGTCTTCAGATTTCTCAATCAAAATATGGTGTATTTCTCTCTCAAGGAAAGTATATCAAAGAAATGTTGAAGAAATTTGGGATGATGGACAACAAACCGGTTTGTACTCCAATGATTACAGGATGCAAGATGAGTAAAGATGATGAATCTCCAGTGGTAGATCAAAGGTTGTACAGATCAATGATTGGTAGTTTATTATATGTTACAGCTACCAGACCAGATATCATGCAGGCAGTTGGGTTGGTAGCAAGATTTTAGGCAGCTCCTAAATATTCTCATGTTATTGCGAGTTAAGAGGATATTCGGATATCCGAAGGGCACTATGGACTTTGGGCTTTGGTATCCCAAAGGTGATGATTTCACCCTCACGGCTTATATAGATGCAGATTGGGCGGGCGGTATTGATGACAGGAAAAGCACTAGTGGTGGAGCATTCTTTATGGGAAAGAGTTTGGTTTCTTGGCTAAGTAAGAAACAACCTTCAGTTTCCTTATCTACAACAGAGGCTGAATACATAGCAGCGGTGGCTGGGTGTACACAGGTTTTATGGATGAAAACCACCTTAGAGGATTTCAAAGTCAAACATGAACAACCCATCTCCATACTTTGTGATAATACAAGTGCCATAAGTATTTCCAAAAATATGGTAATGCACTCAAGGACAAAGCATATTTCCATCAAGTATCACTTTCTAAGGGAGAAAGTGCAAGACAAACAGGTCAAGGTAGAGTATGTGTCTACTAAAGAGCAGATTACAGATATCTTCACCAAACCTCTTCCAAGAGATACGTTTGAGTATCTAAGGGAGAAATTGGGAGTTGTACTCCCACCCTAGAATTAATCACCTCATCGGGAGGTGGGGGAGGGACTAAGCTAAGAGGCTAATTCTTAGTCCCGAGCCCCATAAGTGGCCCTTTGCCATTGATGACAAAGGGGGAGAGATATGAGTAAGGGGGAGAGCTTCAAAGTGAAGAGGAAAGCTTCAAGTCAAGGGGAGCAAAACTTCAAAGGAAGATTCTCAGTTGTGGGCACAGTTGGTCAGTTGTTAGCACAGTTGGTTTCAGTTTTGGCTCTTGAGAAGTGTTTTCAGTAAAGGTTTGCCATCAATGACAAAGGGGGAGATTGTTGGCAATTTTGGGTACTTTGGGTACATTGCCTTTGCTCAAGTGTATAAGTTGTAATTGATGTCAAAAGGCATTTTTGTGTTGATATCAAAAAGAGTGTGATGTCAAAAATATCTTGAGAAGCTTCATAATGTTAAAGGGTTTTTATTAAAACCATGGTGACAAGGTTAAAGGTTTTTCTTAAAACCATTTGGACTCATTAAGGGTTTTTATTAAAACCAAGGTTAACTTAATGCAAAGGTTTTTACTTCTTGAAAAACCTTGAAGGTCCATGTTTATTATTAATAATTAAATTAACTCAAACCTTTGACAAGGGTCTAAGTTTAATTTATTATTAATAAAATAATAATAATTATTATTTTAATTATTATTAAAGGGTCTTTCAACCCTTAAGCGACGGAGAAAAAAGAATTCTTTCGTCGATGTGTTGCCATCGTTGGAGGAGCGCCGATGTCAAACAGTTAAGGAGAAATGGCTATATAAGTGGGGATGATTTTCTAAAGTGATGGTAACTCTGTGTAATGAAAATGGTAGCTCTGTGATCTTCGAGAAAGCGTTGTATTTCTATGAGAGTTGATTATCGATATTGAGTTGCCCAAGTAATTTCTTGCATTTTCAATTTGCGCTTTGACATCCAACAGATTGCGCTTCACCTACAGTTGTTGGGACTGCACTCGAATTACGTTTTTAGTTTGCGCTTTGACATCCGATAGTTTGCTTTCACCTACGATTTATTGGATTGCACAGTTTTCTGTTTGCACTGTGTGGATGATTATTTTTGTTGCCTAGTAAGTTACGTTTTGGACAGCACTCACTAGTTTGCATGTGGCTTGTGGAAGACATTTACGTTTTCCAGATTCTTGGCATCAAAGGAGGATAAAATATAGGGCAACACTGTATTTCTTCATTGGGCACTTGTGACCCAATGACGGTGGCGTTTAAGCGAAAGCGCTAGAAGGCAGAGGTGTCGAGTTCGATTCTCTTCGTGGGTAATTTTCTTTTGGTCGCGATGTGCAAAGGATAGTGGCTGTGAATGCGCTGGAGGTATAAGGTTAAGTTATCATATTTGCTTTGACATTGTTTTATTGATGCTTAATGTTTATGTGGAGTAATAAGGTGTAAAGAGGTTTTACTTTGTATGTATATTATACTTCTGGTGGTTTTTATTAAGTTGGAGAAATAAGGTGTTAATTTGGATCTTTATTATTGTTTATTATTGTATAGTTGCTAACTCTAATTGGTGGCAAATTGAGAGTTAGTGTTGTGACATATTTTGAGTTCTCCTTCTTCATCAAAGTAAAGGTATGGGCAACTTCTTCCATGTATATTGTTGATGGTGTATTTATTGAAATTGAGTTTGGAGTGAAAAGGTTGTCTACTAGGTATTTTTGGTGTAAATCTTATTTTCTGGATATTGAAGATTGTTTATGCATTAAAATCATTGATGAGTTTTTGGGTGAATGCATAATTCTGGTTGAGGAAGAGGAAGCATTTTTTGCACTAGGGTTTATGTTAGTAAGTCTTGCTACTTGCATTGAGATGATGAAACCCTAGTTGTTGGTGAAAAGAATATGAGTATCATTGTTATATGAGATATTGCATAGTTGGCAATTGTTGGGTTGTGTTTCATATTCTTGAGAAAAGCATACTACATCTATCTTATTATTTTGAGATTGAGATTGAGTTGAGATTGATATTGGGAGTTAAGTATAGAACATATTGGGTCTCTAACAATTCTCTTTATGTTTCTATGAGATTTGAGATTGAGATTGGGAGTTAAGTATAGAACATATTGAGTCTCTAACAATTCTCTTTATGCTTCTATGAGGTTTATGAATCACATTGGGTCTTTAACAATTCTATTTATGGGTTCATGCTAAGCAAGTTTTTCTTGGTGAGCTTGTTGAGGTTTTGGACAGGTTCCGGTGGGGACTTGTGAGCAATTTTTGGACAGAATTCGGTGGGGACTTGTGAGCAGATTTGGACAGGTCCTAGCAGAGGACTTGTGAGCTGAGTTTTTGAGAGTTCTATCAGAGGACTTGAGGACAGATTTGGCAAGTCTTTGAGAAGGCTTGTGTGCAGAGGATTGATGTGTTCAAGTGTTGGACAGATCTGATAGACAAAGGAAGACTTGTACTAGACCGACTGACTATGTTTGGTACAGGTAGCTGAGTTGTTGTGGACGTGATCATAGAAGGTAGAGGTCTCTTAGGCTAAGCATTGAGGACAGGAGGTCTTCGATGGAAAGGAGTTCCACGTGCTGGCAAGAGGTAGAGGCAGTTGATCTTCTGAGGGATCATTTCCGAGCAAAGGGGAAGGTATCTCCTTTGAGCAGAGGCTCATAAATTCAGATTGGGGGAAGGTGTCTCCTTTGGGCCGAGGCTCATAAACATTGTAATTGGGAAGGATTCCCAAAGAACTTTGAGATAACTTTTAGAGAAAAGTTTTGTGGACGTAGCCTAGCCATTCTGGGTGAACCACGTTAAAAATGGGCTTTCAATGTGTGATGCTTTCTGTCTTGATTAATGTTGTGTTGATGCCACTGCTATCTAAAGTTAAAAATATTAATTGGTTAAGTCTTATACTGTTCACCCCCCCTATCATTATAAGTCCATGTTCTTCAAATTATCACGTCCACATTGGACATCCATTAGAGCAAGGTGAATGTGGTTATGGTCATTTCTTATTTCATTTGATTAACGTCGATAATGATAGACTAATACAGTCAAAGACATTATGACCTCAGCAAATATTTCAATTAGGAGGGATGTGGATTTTGCTATATGATTTATGGGGTCTTATCATGCGATGATGTGTGTATATTGGTCTCAGATGAAGTGTATATTAAATACAATCACAATTTTAAATGCAGTAAAAGAAGTGTTCACAACAATAATGATGTTGAATATAGTATTCAATAGACAACATGATTTAGAATTCAATCTAGGCGATGATGTTTTAGGCAATGCAAAAAGTATTTCAAAATATCCATTCTCCAAAATTGAAATACCTGCGTGATGGTTGAAGGTTTTAAATAAGTTGAAGGATTCATTATTCATGTATTTTGTTTTCTCCAAATAGAGGTGAATATAGTAGTGTAACACAGTAAATGAAATCTTAGATTCATTATATTGATATGCATTCACATATTACATTATATAGGATGGAGAAATACAAATATGGGCTCAACAAAATTTGGAGCTCCATTATTCTCTCAACCAAAATCAACTAATAAGAGCTTATTCCTAACATAGACAAAGTCCAAACAAAGCCCTATTCTAGAATGACTCCTAAGTTAGCTACGTAGGAAAACATATGCCAACTAAACTATAGGGAGAAATTACACTCATATTTCAACATTCTCCCCCTTAAAGTTGAGAGGGCTGACAAGACAGTCTCTCAGCTTTATATATTGAGCTTTAGCAATCCCTTTGGTGAATATGTCTGCCATGTTGTCCAAATTACTGTAATATCGTAGCTCAACCACCTATTTCTCCACCATGTCTTGAATGAAGTGATACTTCATGTCAAAGTGCTTGGACCTATTATAGTGAATATGATTATGTGCCAATTGTATGGCACTCATATTTTCACAATACAATCTGCTAGGACCACTTTGTATCTCTCCTATTTCTTCAAGAACTTTTCTCAACCATAAGGCTTGGGTACTACCATTTGTGATTGCTATGTACTCAGACTCAGTAGATGATAATGCTACAACATTATGCTTTTTGGAAATCCAAGTAATTAGTCCTGATCCAAGACTAAAACAATTCCCTGAAGTAGATTTTCTATAATCTATATTGCTGCCCCAATCACTGTCACTAAAGCTAACTAATTTTACATAATTACATCTGTGGTAATGGATCCCAAAATCTAATGTACCCTTTACATATCTCAAAATCCTTTTAGTTCCTTGTAAATAAAGTTCATATGGATCAACCATATACCTTGAAATTAGAGAAGCAACATATTGAATATCCGATCTTGTGTTGGTGAGAAACATTAAAGTCCCAACCATGCTCCTGTAAGTGGTCACATAAACTTTTGGTGCTCCATATTATTTGCTCAATTGGATCCCATGACTCATTGGAGTTGCAACAGACTTACATTGCTCCATAGAAAATTTCTTTATCATATCTTGAGCATATTTATGTTGACATATGAAGATCCCTTTACCTGTTTGATGTACTTCCATGCCTAGGAAATAATGCATCAAGCCTAGATATTTCATTTCAAATTATTTCATCATGTATTTTTTGAACTCCTTATTTTTTGACATTTTGAGTCCTCAAGTCAAAGTTATCATTGATGTCAAGAAAGGAAGTCATCATTAATATCCAAAAATTTGTCAAGAAACAAGTTATCAAAGTTGACATTGATATTCAAAAAGAAGATTCTAATAAAGTCAAATATCAAGAGGAAACATGCAAAGGTTAAAGGTAAAGGGCTCCATAATATTTTTAAATATTATGTGGAAGTATATGTTAAATGGTTTTCATAAATACCCAAGAAAGTTTATTTTTAAAGCTAAAAGGGAGATTTAATATTTATTTGATAAATTATTTAAATTCAAAATGAATTTAAATTTTATAAATAAATATTATTTATACCAAGATGAAAAGTGAAATATGGTTTAAATAAAACCATAGGGTTTAAAGAATTAATTTATAAAATTTAAATTCAAAATAATTTAAATATTTTATAAATTGATAAAGCTCCAAAGGTAATTCGAGCACCGACATCCAAAAATCGTTGAGGGTAAATCAAGCGCCGAAGTCATGCATGGAGGAAGAAATTTGGTATATAAGTTATGCCTTAAAGGCATTTGAAATTATCCTTTTGCTCGATAATCGAAGCATGCAATAGTGTTTTGAATTGATAAGGAAGAAAGAGTAGTGAACATTTTTGTTTAAGCACCAGCGAATAACGTCAAGGGGACTTGCGCCAAAATACCAAGCGCCAATGAGGCAAGTGGCCTAGTGGCAAAGAGGACAATGTTAGGGTGTTGGGCGCAAGGAGTTCTATTTTCAAAACTTGGCGACAACATTTTTTTGTGGTAGTTGCATTAGTGTTGAGAACCAAGGAAGGCACACGTTTTGCGCAAGGCGAGCGGGGAAGGTTTTGAACACGTGGTGCTCATTTATCCCCAAGCAAGTGCCTAGCTTGTGCGGCATTGGGAGCCATGGCTAGGGCACCATTTGAGGCTGCGTAGTGTGGCACCATTTGAGGCTGCTTGGTGTGTTCGAATCCCCTCTAAGGCAAGGTAATAAATTTTGATTTTAATTTTTGTATGATGTCTAAAGTTTGGAGTTAAAAGGGTGCATTAAAGGTTTATTAGTTGGACATGATTTTTGATTAGTTGGAGGAATAAGGTGTTAAGTTTTATTTTAATAAAGTGTTTTGGCATATTGATAAAAAGGATAAAGAGAGCTTCTTGTCTTAGGTTGTTTTTAAAAAGAAGAGTGCATTGAATATTAGTGGTTGATTATAAGGTGTAAGTGGTAATTTACTTTTTGTAAATGTTTATGAATGTTTTATTAAATATGGAGTGATAAGGTGTATGTATGTTTTAATGTTTGCATTGTAATTTGAGGAAATTAATCACCTTATAATTTATTTGAGCTTGGCAAGAAGTGTTTGAGATTTTGGCAGATTTAGAAGATTTCGTCATCATCAAGAAAATGGTATGTGCACATTTTCCAAACTTAAAATTGATTGGTTGGTTTTCTGGAAAATAAGTTTGGAAAGGACTTGATTAGGGTTTCCTTTTGAGGGTGTTTGAGTTAATGCATCAAGGTTTTCTGGAATAAAGAGTTGTGACTAGAACCTTGTTTAATAAGCATTATTGTTGAAGCTATTTATTGTGTGAAGAACTTGAGTTAGGGTATCATTGTTATGTGAAGATTGTTTTATAAGCATTGTTGTTGAAGTGGGTTGTCATGCAAAGAACTTGAACTAGGGTTTGAAAAGAACATGAATATCATTGTTATGTGAGATTAATTGTTGAGCATTGTTGGAAACATTTTGAGTTGGTTGTTATATGCTTGGACTAGGGTTTGTGAGAAAGGGGTGTTTCATTAAGTGATTGGTTGAGTAGAGTTGGTTGAGCCTAGTCAAGTGGATGTGTGAAGTGATTGTTCAAGTTCCATAAAATAAATTATTCTATATTCTGATTTGAGTTGAGAAAGTGATTGAGTATTGAGTTGAAGCATATTGAGTCTCTAACAATTCTCCTTATTTTTCTAAGAGAGTGATTGAAAGTAATTGAAAATATTGGACAAGTTTTGTGTGGACTTGTTGAGCATATTGGACAAGTTCTGTATGGACTTGTTGAGCAGATTGGACAAGTTCTGTGTGGACTTGTTGAGAAAATTGGACAAGTTCTATGTGGATTTGTTGAACAGACTTGAGCAAGTCCTATGTGGACTTATTGAGCAGATTTAAGCAAGTTTTGTGTGGATTTGTTGAGCAAATTTGAGCAAGTTATGTGTGGACTTGTTGAGCAGATTTGAGCAAGTTCTATGTGGACTTGTTGAGCATATTTGAGCAAGCTCTATGTGGACTTGTTGATCAGATTTGAGAAAGTTCTGTGTCGACTTGTCAAGCATATTTGAATAAGTTCTGTGTGGACTTGTTGAGAATATTTGAGCAAGTTATGTGTGGACTTGTTGAGTATATTTGAGCAATTTCTATGTGGAATTGTTGAACAAATTTATGCTCGATCGAAGGACTGTGTTTAGTACAGATTTGTGATAAAGCTTTGGAGATGATAGAGAAGAGAGGACAATAGTATCCAATGGATAGATATCCATAAGCTAGGGCAGTGATGATAGGTCTTCTGAGTGGGGATAAGAGTCTTTAGTGGAGAGAGAACCACAAGCCAGTGTAGTGGAGGAAGTAGTCTTATAGAGGATCACCAGCCAGAGCAGAGGAGAAGGAGTTCTCTTGTGGATAGAGATCCACAAACTTGATCTATGGGATCTGCATCTCCTTTGGACAGAGGTCAATAAAAATTGTAATATGGAAAGGATTCCCAAGAGATTGATTGAGAAAATTTTAATGAAATATTTTCTTCGTGGAGTAGCCCACATTGGGTGAACCACGTAAATTGTGGTGTCTCTATTGTATGTGGTGTTTTGTATATTGATTTGAATACTACTATTGATATTGCTATCTATACATTGCATAATATTGATTGTGAAATAAAAGTAAAATATGCTCTTATACTGTTCACCCCCCCTCTAAGTATAAGCTTGTGTTATTCAATTGGTATCGAAGCAGGTTCCTTCAGAAGAGTTTAATAGATTTAATAAAAAGCTAAAAAGAACACAATGGATCCTAAGGAGGTGTCCTCAAATAATTTAGCACCGGTATTTTATGAAAGTGACTATATGTATTGGAGTATGATGATGATGAATAGAGAAGTTTGCTTATAGAGGATTTAGAAAAATCAAAGGCTATGGCAAAAAGGTTCAAGGATAAGTTAGAAGCAAAGATCTTAGAATGTGAGAAGTTAGCACAAGAAGTGGCACTACTAAGAGAAGATTTGGAGGACTCCAATATCAAGATGAAAGGGTTCAAAAATAGCTCAAATAACTTGGATAAGTTCATCAAGACACAAAATACTACATCAAACAAAATAGGCCTTGGTTTTGAACAAGCTCAAAATAAACAAGAAGGAGAATCATCCTCAAGTTTTGGAGGAGAAGAAACTTTAGATGAAGATACTTCAAAAGAAGATAGTGTAAAAGAAAGTGAGACATCTAAGGATGAGTTATACAATAGAGAGTTCAACAAAGACAAAAGATACATATGGAACAACAATCAAAAAAGGTCAAGAGAGACTAAGAGACCTATGAGGTCAAGACAATGAAACTTCAATGGGAGATATTTTTCATGTCACAGGTTTGGGCACATGGTTTCATAGTGTAGGACACGATAAAGATATGAATATGGGAACAAATAATTTTTTCGTTAGTATTGCTACTCATGTAATCAGTTTGGTCACAAGACAATGAATTGCAGGGTTCATGACAAAAGAGGACATGGCTTCACTAGGAGAAATCCTAAGATATTTGCACCTCCAAGGAATGATAAAATTAAGTTTTATAAGTGCAAAAATTATGGTCACAGTAACGTTGTGTAGAGCAGACATTCTAGAAACATATGTAAACATGAACACGAACAAGAATATGAATATGAACAGGAACAGGAATAGGAACAGGAACATGGATATGAACAGGAACATGGATATGAATAGGAACATGAACAAAAATAGTACATGGATAGGAACAGAAATAGGAACAAGGATGTGAACAAGAACATGGATATAGAAAGAAACAGCCAAAGGAATCAGAAGGATCAGATAAGAAGGAAAGATGATAAAGGTAAAGAACTGTGCTTTATGGGAGTAGAAATACTCCCACCCCAAAATTAACCACCTCAAGAGGAGGTGGGGGAGGGGCTAAGCTAAGAGGCTCATTCTTAGCCCCGAGCCTCAAAGGTGACCCTTTGCCATTGATTTCAAAGGGGGAGAGATTTGGTATTTGAAGACAACATTGACCCAGGGGGAGCATAACAAAATAATTCAAGTTTTCAATAAAAAGAATTTGCATTGCTATCAATGACAAAGGGGGATATTTTTGGACATTTTGAGTCTTCAAGTCAAAGTTGTCATTGATATCAAGAAAGGAAGTCATCATTAATATCTAGAAATTTGTCAAGAAACAAGTTATCAAAGTTGACATTGATATTCAAGAAGAAGCTTCTAATAAAGTCAAAGTTCAAGAGGAAAAATGCAAAGGGCTCCATAATATTTTTAAATATTATGTGGAAGCATAAGTTAAATGGTTTTCGTACAAACCCAAGAAAGTTTATTTGAAAAGCTAAAAGGGAGATTTAATATTTATTTGATAAATTATTTAAATTCAAAATGAATTTAAATTTTATAAATAAATATTATTTATACCAATGTGCAAAGTGAAAGATGGTTTAAATAAAACCATAGGGTTTAAAGAATTAATTCATAAAATTTAAATTCAAAAGAATTTAAATATTTTATAAATTGATAAAGCTCCAAAGGTAATTTGACGTCGACGTCTAAAAATCGTTGAGGGTAAATCGAGCACCGATGTCATGCATGGAGGAAGAAATTTGGTATATAAGCTATGCCTTAAAGGCATTTGAAATTATCCTTTTGCTCGATAATTGAAGTGTGGAATAGTGTTTTGAATTAATAAAGAAGAAAGAGCAGCGAACTTTTTTGTTTAAGCACCAACGAATAACGTCAAGGGGACTTGTGCCAAAAGACCAAGAACCAATGAGGCAAGTGGCCTAGTGGCAAAGAGGACATCATTAGGGTGTTGGGCGCAAGGAGTTTTGTGTTCGAAACTTGACAACAATATTTTTTTGTGGTAGTTGCATTGGTGTTGAGTGCCAAGGAAGGCACACATTTTGCGCAAGGTAAGCGGGGAAGGTTTTGAGCACGTGGTGCTCGTTTATACCCAAGCAAACACCTAGCTTGCACGAAATTGGGAGCCGTGGCTAGGGCACCGGTTGAGGCTATGTGGTTTGTTCAAATCCACTCCAAGGTAAGGTAATAAATTTTGATTTTAATTTTTTTATGATGCTTAAAGTTTGGAGTTAAAAGGGTGCATGAAAGGTTTATTAGTTGGACATGATTTTTTATTAGTTGGAGGAATAAGGTGTTAAGTTTTATTTTAATAAAGTGTTTTGGCATATTGATTAAAAGGATAAAGGGAGCTTCTTGTCTTGGCATATTGAATATTAGTGGTTGATTATAAGGTATAAGTGGTAATTTACTTTTTGTAAATGTTGATGAATATTTTATTAAAGATGAAGTGATAAGGTGTATGTATGTTTTAATGTTTGCATTGTAATTTGAGGAAATTAATCACCTTATAATTTCTTTGAGCTTGGCAAAAAGTGTTTGATATTTTGGCAGATTTAGAATATTCCTTCATCATCAAGAAAAAGGTATGTGCACATTTTCCAAAGTTAAAATTGATTGGTTGGTTTTCTGGAAAATAAGTTTGGAGTGAAAAGGACTTGATTAGGGTTTCCTTTTGAGAGTTTTTGAATTAATGCATCAAGGTTTTCTGGAATAAAGAGTTGTGATTAGAACCTTGTTTAATAAGAATTGTTGTTGAAGCTATTGGTTGTGTGAATAACTTGAGTTAGGGTATAATTATTATGTGAAGATTGTTTTATAAGCATTGTTGTTGAAGTGGGTTGTCATGCAAAGAAATTGAACTAGGGTTTGAAAAGAACATGTGTATCATTGTTATGTGAGATTAATTTTTGAGCATTGTTGGAAATATTTTGAGTTGGTTTTTATATGCTTGGACTAGGGTTTGTGAGAAAGGGGTGTTTTATTAAGTGATTGGTTGAGTAGAGTTGGTTGATCCTAGTCAAGTGGATGTGTGAAGTGATTGTTCAAGTTCCATATGATTTGAGTTGAGAAAATGATTGAGTATTGAGTTGAAGCATATTGAGTCTCTAAAAATTCTCCTTATGTTTCTAATAGAGTGATTGAAAGTAATTGAGCAGATTGGACAAGTTCTGTGTGGAATTGTTGAGCAAATTGGACAAGTTTTGTGTGGACTTATTGAGCAAATTGGACAAGTTCTGTGTGGACTTGTTGAGTAGATTTGAGCAAGTTCTATGTGGACTTGTTGAGTATATTTGAGCAAGTTCTATGTGAAATTTTTGAGCAAATTTGAGCAAGTTATGTGTGGACTTGTTGAGCATATTTGAGCAAGTTTTGTGTGGACTTGTTGAGCATATTTGAGCAAGTTCTGTGTAGAATTTTTGATCAGATTTGAGAAATTTTTGTGTGGACTTGTTGAGTATATTTGAGCAAGTTATGTGTGGAATTTTTGAGAATATTTAAGCAAGTTCTGTGTGGACTTGTTGAGCAGATTTGAGCAAATTTTGTGTGGACTTGTTGAGCAAATTTGAGCAAGTTCTGTTTGGACTTGTTGAACAGATTTGTTCTAGAACTAAGGATTGTGTTTAGTACAAATTTGAGATAGATATTTGGAGGTTATAGAGCAAAGAGGATAGTAGTCTCCAGTGGATAGAGATCCATCATCCAGGGCAGTTAGGATAGGTCTTCTGAGTGGGGACAAGAGTCTTCAGTGGAGAGAGAACCACAAGCTAGTGTAGTGGAGGCAGTAGTCTTCTAGAGGATCACCAGCACGAGTAGAGGAGAAGGAGTTCTCATGTGGATAGAGATCCATGAACTTTATCTAGGGGATCAAAATCTCCTTTGGATAGAGATCCATAAACATTGTAATAGGGAAAGGATTCCAAAGATATTGGTTGAGAAAATTTTAGTGAAATACTTTCTTCGTGGAGTAGCCCACATTGGGTGAACCACATAAATTGTGGTGTCTCTATTGTATGTGGTATTTTATACATTGCTTTGATCACTGCTGTTGATATTACTATCTATACATTGCATAATATTGAATGATAAATAAAAATAAAAAGTGGTATTATATTGTTCACCCCCCCTCTCAGTATAAGCTTGTGTTCTTCTCTTATTCATCTTAGCACTACTACCATGAATATTAGATCATCCACATATAAACATACAATAAGAATGTCTTTACCTTGTTTCATGTAGTAGAGAGTAGGTTCACTTTTTCTCCTAGTGAATCCATACTTTTGAAAGTAGCCATCAATGCATGAGTACCATGCCCTTGG
Organism: Wollemia nobilis; assembly: GCA_028583015.1. Classification (NCBI taxonomy): domain Eukaryota; kingdom Viridiplantae; phylum Streptophyta; class Pinopsida; order Araucariales; family Araucariaceae; genus Wollemia; species Wollemia nobilis. The sequence goes on from JAQPPZ010000989.1 coordinate 5,983,931, forward strand.
TGCTTGCTTGAGGCCATACAATGCTTTCTTCAGTTTATAGACAAGGTTCTCATTACCTTGTTCTTCAAAGCCTTGAGGTTGTTGCACAAAAACTTCTTCATTCAAGTACCCATTGAGAAAGACACTCTTAACATCCATGTGTTGAATTTTCCACCCTTTTTGGGTAGCCAAAGAAAGTACTAATCTGATGGTCTCCTATCTAGCAACAGGAGCAAAGGTATCCTCATAGTCAATTCCATACTTCTAAGTAAACCCTTTTGCTACTAGCTTTGCTTTGTGTCTTTCAATGCTCCCATCAACATTGAACTTGGTCTTGTAGACACACTTACATCCAACACATTTCTTACCTTTAGGAAACTCCACTAGCTCCCAAGTATCATTCTTTTTTATAGAGGTCATTTCCTCTTTCATGGCTTGTTGCCATACATCATGAATACATGTTTTTTCATAACTAGATGGATCTAGCTCTACACTAGTCATTAAAGCATAATTTACAACATCTCCCTTAGGCTCTTGGGAGTATGTAGTCAAATTTATGGAGAAAATAATTTTAGAATTTTTTTGTAAAAATAATTTTAAGCAATTGGCCACCAAAGAGAGTTAATATGAGGTATTCAATGCATGAACTTATACTAGATCAATAACTAGTAAGATCACATGAATATGACATTCGATAGTAAGACCACCTCAATGATTCCATTTGTGTTAATACTTGAAACTTCAAATTTTCTAAGCTAATATTTAGGTTCATCCTTAGGATAATAAGAATGAGACAAGAATTGTATAGGCAAGGATGTAAAATGACTAAAAATAATATATTAACATCAATAGATGATATTTAGTCATGACATGTCTTCCTATTTTTATCTGCATATTTGATTTTAATATCCAATTTTAACTTATCAAAACTATTGTTTTAAGGTCTTTATTGAGTAGCTATATTTTTAAAAGTAACCTCAATAATTGATTGAAACATATCATATGAAACATCTAGAAAGGGTTAAAAATATAAATAGTGGATTTAAGATAAATAATAAAGCTAAGCTTCGACGACCTTGAAAGGGTTAAAAATATGTAAAAAAATAAAATGGAACAAAGTATGGATGGAAGGCAATTCATTGATAGTATTAAATGCAATTTTTAGGAAAACAAAGGCTCGATGGAACATAAAAGAGATCATTGTGGAAATACAAGACCTTGTTATGGAGTTTGAAGAAATTAGGTTTACACATACGTTAAGGGAAGGGAACAATTGTGCGAATAGGCTAACCAATAGAGGGGTTTTAATAAAGGACTGTGAAGTTGAATTCTTTTTTCCATTGTTAGAGGAAGTAGTAAGTTTAGCTGAAGATGACAAGAAAATGTTGACTCTCTAAATCAAATAATGATTAAAATTTATTTAATATTTTCCATTGGTAATATTTGTTGTATTTTAAAATATTAATATGTTTTCATATAAACTATTTATTACAATTCTTGTGGTTGCATTTATGCTTCAGGAAGGAAACTAATAATCCAATTCTAGTAAAGCATACAAGGATAACACAAATTTTTGGAAATATTACTTTGCTAAGATGCAATGCATAGACAGTAGAGATGGGGTTTTGGTATTGCGAAGGTTGCTACAAAAAATATCAAGAAGGATGTTGAATTTTTGAATATTTGTATTTAGATAGAAATTTGAAAAAGATCCAGAAAATGAAAACCAAGAATTCAAACTTTTTATGAAAGATGTAGGTATCTAGCAATAGCAAATCAATTGAGATGAAAATTGAATTTTCTTGTAAAGGAGAGATTTGTGATTTGTAATGGTGGGATATATAAGTATAACCTTTTTTTTCGCTAGCAATATATATATATATATATATATATATATATATATATATATATTAGAAAAATAGCCTGAAATTCTCAAAATGAGAGAAATTACTTAATAAGGAATGAGATATTATTGTTCGATACTTAAAATATTTTTGTTAATAGTAACCTCAATAATATGGTAGACAAAGAATACAAATTTCTTAAAATGAGAGGAATGAGTTAATAACAAATGAAATATTTTTGTTTGGTACTCAAAATATTCTTTTACTATTATGTGAATATTATTTAAAATTTCATATAAACTTTTGATAATGCATGTACACCAATGCCAATTATCTTTAAGACTAATTGTATTTGATTAATGTCTAAACACAATATTAAGATGAATCGAAGTTTATGAGAAAGAATATATTACCTAAAAAGTGTCATTCTTGCACTAACAACACCAATAAAAACCTAAACTAAATAACTAGAGATCTTTACTACACCCACTTAATGTGTCATAACTTAATTTTATTAGTATCTAAAATTCTCATATAAATAGGACCAAGGGCTTGTACCCTCAAGCTCACTACCTCATTGAAAATGAGCTTGATAGGTGATGGGATTTATAAGCCACCTAAGTTACACCTGGATCAATATGATTATTCAAGCACACACCATACTAAATTCTCCAATGGAACTTAAGTCAGATCACAACCCAATTGTTATGAAACTTCGAATGCATGGAGACAAACCAAGGGAAAAACACTTGCAAGGCAATCAAAATAAATATCCTCACAAGGGAAACATTCTCTTAAAAGATGAAAATCGGCAAAATTTTAGAGCAGTATTAAATAATAAGTTACAGGAAAGGGAAGAACTACATCACATTAGTAGAGATTAGAGTAAGAGTGAATGGTTAATGCAAGTTATTCAAGAAGCTCTAAATAAATGCAAGAGAGCTAAACCTAAAAAGAAAGAAAGGAATAGCTTCCCAACCAACCCATGGTTCGATGAAGATTGCAAAAAAATGCGAAGATTACTAAAGGAACCAACGGGTAAAACAAGAGCAAAAAAAAAAACATATGAGAAACTAGTAAGGGCAAAAAAATAAGAATACACTAGAACAAGGAGGAAAGAATTGATTTATTTAGGGAAGCATGAACCAAAGAAATTTTGGAAGGAACTAAGCGTGAAAAGCATGCAAACTGAAAATAACATAACAGTTAATCAGTGGTTGGAGTATTCAAAACAAGCTGTATCAACGTAGTAACCAGCGGGAGACACCACCTACTATCATTGTCAAGAAAGAACTTTTCACAATTGAAGACATTATTCAAGGGATAAAAAAGTTAGCAACTGGTAAAGCCCGTGACATAGACAATCTTCAAGCAGAGCATATAAAATGGGGGGTAGATATCTTGGCACCACAAATCAAAGAAATTTTCAATGAGGTCATACAAAATGGCTTCCCTACCGAGTGGACAACTAGCTTGACCATTCCTTTGTTTAAAAGTGGAGATGTAAATAATCCCTCAAACTATCGAACTATCATGATCAACCCTCTCTTTGCAAAGTTGTTTAGGAGTATGATAGAGCGTAGGATCAGCATATGGGCGAGAAGAAAATGGAAAGAGAGCAAAGGGGCAAGCGGGTTTTAGGCCCAAGCACTCAACTATTGATCACTGTATCACGCTCAGACACATAGTGGAAAAAATATGGGACAAAAAAGAGGAGGATTTTTGTTGTTTTGTAGACTTCAAAAAGTCATTTGACACAGTGCCAAGGAAAAAATTATGGAGCAAAATGGAAGAGCTAGAGGTTACAATTCACTACAGGGCAGCAATTCACAGACTATATGAGCATGTAAAGGCTAGAATCAGAACACAAGAAGGGTTATCTGAATGTTTTGGTAGTGACATAGGTGTCAAACAAGGTTGCCCTCTATCTTCGACCTTATTTGGGTTGTACATTGACAAGTTAGAAGAATGGATAAAAAAATTTGGGGGAGAGGGTGTGCATTTAGCCAAATATGTGGTAAAACTCCTCATGTATGCAGATGATGTAATTCTTGTGGCCAAAATAGCCAAAGATCTAGAAGATCACCTTCAAGTTCTAGAACTCTTTTGTAAAGAAGTTGGGATGCAGGTGAACACGAACAAAGCAAAAATTATGATTTTTTCAGCAAAAAAGAAGAAGCAACAACTCAAATTTTAGTTTGCAGGAGAACCGCTTGATGTAGTAGTAGAATACAAATACCTAGGCATAGACTTTCATGACAAACTTAATTGGAATACATGTAGGATGAAAAGAACTCAAAGTGGCTGGAGAGCACTATATGCACTTCAAAACAGGTGTAGGAATGCTGAGTTGTGGGACTAGAAGACCACCAAGGTCTTATTTGGCCTACTTGTTACACCGGTTATGTTGTATGGTTGCGAGGTGTGGGCTAGTGGCACAAAAAATGCAAAATTGAGGCAAATAGAAAGGATTCAAAAATATCTAATCACAAACTTTCTTAAAATTAAGGCCATAACCCCTTATGAAATTATTCTTGCTGAAACTGGAATGTTCTATTTAGAAGCAATTGCTATGACCAAGCTGTTATGTTACTTGAAAAAAATAGAAAACATGACAAATGATAGATGGCCTAGAGCAGCTAGGGACGAAGAGTTGCATAGACGAAAGAATACGTGGATGAAACAAAATCAAAAATGGATGAAACGTTGGGAAATCAACATAAATGAATGCCCAAATGTCAACAAAGACATAAAAAATTATGTGAATGAAAAGTTCGGAAGTGGAATGTGGAAAAATGCAAGCAGGAAAAGACAATATTATATTGCAAATTTTAACCCAACGTATGACCACAAGAAAAAAGCGTATATAGGCGCTAAAATCAAGTGGAAGGAAAAAATACTCATTGCTTAGATAAGGACTAGCTCTCATAGTCTTAGATGTGAAACGGGGAGATGGACAACGCCCAAAGAACAATGGGAAGAAAGGATATATACTCTATGCAGCACAGGGGCGGTAGAGATAGAGGAACACTTCATCTATAAATGCTCGAGTTTTTCGGATATCCGTGACAAATACAAAGAAACACTTGGGAACGAGTTTATTACAGATTTATTTGAAGACGAGTAAAATAAAAATGGTTGGAGAATTACTAACACAAATCAGGAGAAGGAACAACCTTCTCAAAGATATTAAATATCATATGATATGATTTGAGTAATTGTACTTCCATATTTGAGGTCCCATAGACCATATTTGGGTCTCGCGGACGTAATTAAAATCTTTCATTTCATTTCATTTCACATAGATGTTTGTCCTAACATCTTGAATTAAAAATAAAACAATATGAAATACATGTAAGACATAATCATTAAACCCCTTAAAACCATCATCACCCTAAAAATAAGAATTAAAAATAAGAATTTTATGGTTCACTTTATAGTGGGTTATCAACTTTAGTGATATAACTTTAATGGGCTTAAAATTTTGTATAAGACATGTTTCCAACATTTTTAAATACCCCAAAAATAAGAATTAAAAATAAGAATTTTATGGTTCACTTTATAGTGGGTTATAAACTTTAGTGACATAACTTTAATGGGCTTAAAATTTTGTATAAGACATGTTTCCAACATTTTTAAATTATGAAACAGTATCAAAATCCTTAAAAATCATACAAACAATCTCTTGTTTTACCCTACATTATCTCAAAAACAAAAACCCCTCCGCTAAAAAATATTTCATAAGGCAAACCATTAAATGAGATTTGATAAATCTTGTGAATCTTCTTACATATAAAATAAAGATAAATTTTATTAGGTTTTTAACTTAATTATTTAATTAATAAAAATGTTACCTAGAATTCAAAAACTATAAAATACTAAAATTCAGTTCAAGAAAGTATTCGTCAAACCTTTTTGGTTCACTAATTTATTTACATGTATATTATCCATCATAAGGAGCCAAAATTTCTTTTTAAAAAGAATCTTAGGGAGCAAACATATATTAAACCATTACTCACACTACCATGGTAGAAATTTAAACTTTTGTTAATCATTTATGGTAAAAATTTAAACCTTTGTTAACCATTTAAAATATCAACTTTGTTAACCATTTAAAATATCAGGTGCAACAAGCCAATTTTCAAAAATGATGAAAATATATGAAAAATTAAATCCAAAATGTAAAAAAACTGATAGAATTTGTTTCCAATTCTTTAAACATAAATAAACTAAAAGAACAACAAAACTTACAAAACTTGAAAATTAGACCAATAAATTAGAAAAAAAGTAACTAATAAGAATAGAGAGGAACCTTCATGCAACAATGCACCCAAAATATATATAGCATGCGCTTCATATTCTCAAAGTCCTGGATATATACATCATTGTAAAATCATTGCTTACATTTTGTTGACATGCATAAACAAAACAAAAGTCATCCAAACATGGTGGAAGTAAATGGCTTTAAAAAATTCTTCTATTAAAGAAAAACTCTGTCTCTATATTAGTTTTACTTTAATATTTAGTTCTCCTTAGTACTTATTTTATCTAAATTTAGTTAGTAAAGAATGATATACATGGTGGAAGTAAATGGCTTAAAAAAATTCTTCTATTAATGAAAAATTCTATCTCTATATTAGTTTTACTTTAATATTTAGTTCTCCTTAGTACTTATTTTATCTAAATTTAGTTAGTAAAGAATAATATTTTCCAACAAAGGAACGTTTCATCTTTAAATTTAGTTTCATTTTAATATTCAATTTTTTTTTTTTTTTATCAATGTAGTATGTGCATAAGTTTTTAAAGGTTAGCTGAATTAGTAATTGTTTGTTTGGTCAAATAAGTACAAAAAAAATCTACGTTTAAATCTTGGAATCTCAAAGGTAAAAAAAAGATTTAGGTTCAAATCTTGGGGTGCCAATTTGCAAAGGTAGTAATTGCTCAATCCTTTGAGTGCAATGAGTGCACGCCAAACCGATAAACAGTACAGTACGAAACTCGAGCGACCAATGATCGGTACGAACCAATGATCGATACGAATTTCGAGCGACCGCCTTCAATTTGGGTCAACAACAACGAGTTAGAATTGTTGAAAGTAAAACCTGTGATTAAACCCTTCGCTTGTAAATTACTAACCAATTTTTCTATATCAAAATATAAATTAATAAAACACATATCATCATTAAATAACATCTATTACTTTCAATATTTTGTTTTTAACCACTCAATATCCCCTATATAATATGTTCTTGTACCATTAGCTAATTTTAAATTTCAAATATTAAAATAAATGGAATTAGTAAAGATGTTTATTTGTTTTTCTGTGAACATTTATTTTGAATTGAAAATCAACAACTATAATATTAAAATAAAAGAATCATACAAAATAGCTCGATACCAAACTACACAAAAGTCCTTAAAAGGACACTAAGTACATATATCACTAGTATTATACAAAGTATCATATTTATTTTGAAACATATTTATACAATCACTAAAGTGTTTGTATCCGTACACAGCGTTGTTGTTCACACTATGATTATGCTCTTGAAAAGTCTGAAGAAAGTATTTGAAAATATCCTTAATTATTTTCAATATCTTATTTTTAGCCGCTAAATATTCCTATCCATTTTTGTACCATTAAATATTAAAATGGATGGATGGAATTAATAAAAATGTATATTTGTTTTTTATTTAAAAAATAATTATATTTTGATTTTTTTAATTAATAATTAAGATTCAAATTTTAAAGTTCTCACCTATAATCCTTATATCATTTTTTTTTTTGGATTTATGTGCTTTGGACTTATATTCATTAGAAAACCGTTATTTCCTTTGGGGCGTATGTACTTTATTTTTTTTTCGTGTTTGAATTAAAGAGTTTTTTTTTTTTAATTTAGTGAAAATTTGTTTATGGGATTATTTTGGTTTGAGAAAGTTTTTATTGTATTAGTATTATCAACTAGTTTGGGTATCTTGGTAGGGTGGAAATTTAAAGCAAGAACTTTTTTTTGAAGGATTGTCCTACCATCTTTAACACACAACACTTAAATACCAAATACTAATTATAAGTTCTGAAAAATACTTTTTAAAGTTTTATCATAAAATCGAAAAACAAATAAAAAATTCTAAATAAATGAATTGAAAACAATGGAAAAAATCATTGTTTCTAAATATCAATAGCATTAGCAAATCTTCTGACTGCAATGAAGACCTCAATATTTGTCAAAACCTTGATTGTCGATATTTTTTTTATACATAGGCATCGGGTTTTAATGTTGGTATTATAGCATCGGGTTTTAATGTTGGTATTATAGTCTTAAAAAGTACCTTTTGAAGTTTCATTTGAAAACGACAAACAAATAAAACAATTCAAAATAATAGAAATAAATGAATTGAAAACAATGGAAAAGTGATTGTTTCTAAATATCAATAGCATTAGAAAAATTTCTGACTGCAATGAAGACCTAAATCATTGTCGATATTTTTTTATACATAGATTGGTTTTAATATTGATATTATAACCTTAGTTTATTAAATGGATTGGGTTTCAATGTTGTTATTATTACCATAGTTTGTTGGATAAAATAAAGTGAACTGTATTTTGATTTTACATGGTATCCAATTAAGAAAGCCAAGCAACAAGTTGGACCTCTCAAAAAAGACCAAAACTCAAACCAGTGTACTGTCTTAACTAGAACAAATTGTTGAAGTAAAGCATAGGTTTTTATGAAGGGTTTTGATGTTTAATATTCCATTTTGAATTTGAATCTTTTGAATAAAAAACTAAAAACATAACACTACAATATCTCTCTTAAAAATTTTAATTATAAATATTATTATTTTTATATTTATATTAACTCCTTTTAAAAAGAGATAAGGATTTCAAGCAATCTCCTTCACTTGAGTGTTGGGTCAGGAAATTTTTCTTTACCCTGGGTGTTGGACTCAATGGTGATGCTTCAGATTTCCTTCATAACTGTGATGGTCAAGAAACCCACCACATTAATTATCAATATATTAAAACACAAGTAGTCAAAACAAAGTACATGTATAGAACAAGGCACAAGCATTTAAAGGTATACAATTTCACAACATAGATTATTGAGAGTTTTTTTATAGATTATTATTTTTTCTTTGTTACGTAAGAATGAGTTAAAATTATATTATTTTTAATAACTTATAAGATAAATAATTACTTTTTTATTATAATGTACTACACAACTTCATTTTATAATTTTGATATATCAAATTTTCTTAAAAGAAAATAGTTATTTTCTGACATTAAGATGCGTTAGTTGAAGAAAAAAATGAATATAAGTAATTTCTCTAAAGGAAATAACTGTTTTCCAATACTAAGATCTGTTATTTCAAGAAAAAATAACCTAATTTTGCCTCGAATTTTCCTTATAACACTGATGAAGACAGCAGATACAATCAGTCTCTTTGTTTGTTTTTAATATTACTTTAATTTCTTATTTTTCTTTATAATAACCAACTCTTTCCAAGCTAGAACGAATATTGGTAAAGTCAATTTAAAGAATAATAGAGAGTTTATTTAGACTTTCAAAATGTGCAAAATCCTACACGCTTATTTCATGGAAACTAATAAGAGATGGAAACATGGTTAACTTAACAAATTATATGTTGTACAAAATAAAAAAACATAATTTCCTTAATTTTATAGTGCTGGAATTTAATAACAGGTAGTTGCACACAAAAACAAACTATCTCAACACTAATTCTCATTGATGGGATCTCTATTTTCTTAAAATATCATAAGAGGTTCTCTATAAGATATCAAAAGAATGAGATTGTTTTATATATAAAATACTTTTTAACATTTATTACTCTATTAATTATATAAATTACACTATAAAAGAACCCGAAACAACCTTAATTAAAAGATTTATTGGAAAAAAGAATTTAGAAAAATACACTATAAATAACTCAAAATTGGACGACGTGGTGAAGTATCAAACCGCTAGATTCCACTCCAAACAAGTGGAAACGATTTCATGCTCTGCATCGCCATCATTTGATAATAATTACTGTTTTCCATAATGTCACTCACTCGTACATATCATCATCCTCCTGCCATTTGTCATTCTCCCTGTATTTTTGGGAAGCTCCAATTCACTCACTGGTCCACACGATCATCCACGTCAATGCTCAGGACCATGTGGTGGGCCCGCGTAAGACGTGGCGGATTCCCCTTAGTCGCAGGGGGAATTTGATTAGGGTGGTTTAAGTGGGGTTAACGGCGTGTTTAATGACCCCGTCACCTAAAGAATTACATTATAAGGGAGAGCAGGGGAATGGTTGGGTTTGTGTGAGCGTTAGGGAGATTCGAAGGGAGGACGTGGCACCCATAAGTTTGGAGCAAATTTTTAACATGGAGCCGGCAGCGGTGGAGGCGGAGGGGGAATTTTATGGCTGGGGCGGTGACCTAGTTGACGTGGTAGCGGCGGCCGACTTGAACCCTCTACGCGCAGTTGCGGCGCCCGAAATAATTCCTTCTTTTGTACGGCCGCCGCCGGCTTCTCGATTAGGACGGCGGTGTGGATAGCCATGCTTAAACGCCGAGCATATCTGTGACTCCCCTCATTCATGGAATTCACGTCGCTTTCTCACGTTCCCGACCAGCAACGAAAATTAGACACGTTTCCCGATGCCAATTGAAATTCGTATGTCCAACTGGATCCCTTTCGATGGATAAGGGGAATCCATCACATCTTACGCGTGGAGAGGGCCCATGAGTGAATTGAAGCATAATTGGAATGGAAAGATTACTAGTAGAATGACAAATGACAAGAACATGGTGATATGCACGCGTGATTGACATTATAGGAAAAAGTAATTATTATAAAGTAAGTGATGACGATGAATCGTTCCCACTTGTTTGGAGTGGATCTCAATAGTTCATTACTTCGACACGTTGTGTCTTTATCTTTAAATTATTTATAGTGTGTATTTTTCTAAATTATCAGAAAGTCTTTTATTAGGGTTGTTCATATATAACTTTGTAGTATAGTAGAGGTTAAAAATTACTTTAATTATATTTTTATTTAAAATATATTTTTAAAAGATATATTTAATTGATGATTTTAATTCATGGTATTTGATAATTTTTTTTTTTTTTAATTGATATATTTAATCAAGTAGTCTTATAATATTTGAATTTCATTCATAAAATTTTATGATTTTATTTTATTTAATTAGTAATATTCAAAATAATATTACTATTCAATTTATTCAATGTTAATGGTTCAAGTAAAAATATTCTTCAATTTTACAAATCGTGGTGTGGGTGAGAGTGTGAGGAGGTGAGTGTGTGTCTCCCTGATGGAGTTGTTGTAACAAGTTGGGGGATTCATGGCAAAACCCCATTTCTTAATATTAACCAAAAAAACAAAAAATCTTCAATTTTTAAGAAAGAAACCTTAAGTCTAAATCTTGTTAAGCAATGCATGCATAATTGTGAAAGTATAGTAATATCAATATATGGTTATGATGTAATATTAGTTGAGCCCATTTCAATTCCATATAACTAATTAAAAAAAAAACTATAAATATTAATTTAAGATAAAATTCAAATAATGTTAGGATATATCAACCAATCACAAACATTAATTATATATATATATATATATATATATATATATTTATTTATTTATTTATTTGATGATGCAAGTCTAGTGGTATATTTTATGATTGGAATTCTGTCTCACGTTAATACTTATTTGTCTATTTATTGAAGTAAGAGGATGGCACAATTGGGACCACACTCCACACTCCAATAGATTGTTCCTATGGAACAATATTAAAATATCTAACTAAGATAAAGTGTGACAAAATAAATTATTATTTATTTCAATTGTAGGTGAAAATAAATTCAAGATTCAAGGAATTCATATTAACTACAGCTAGGATTATCATAGGAGTCAAAATTCTCACTGAAATAACTTAAAGTTTGAGGAATTTTATTCCTACCATCTTGAAAAAAAATAAGAATTTTATATGTAAGAAGAACTATGCACACTATTTTCAAATGTGTGAGTCATTTGAGTCGGAAACCAATGCATCTATTATTATATAGATCTCATATTTTATAAGAAAAAAATTAATAATTTATTAAAAATATAAATTGTTTAAAATGTTGTTTAAAATTATTTATTTTAATAAAAGCTATAACTTTGTAAATTCAAAATAATTAAAAAAAAAAAAACATATCAAAAATAACTAGCATGATGTGAATGAGAATAAGGTATATCATTTAGCATGATGTGAATGAGAATAAAGTTTATCATTCGTATTCAGCCTACCTCCACCTATGGTCCTTTTATATAGTTTTTTGTTTTGTAATTCTCCTAGTTGAAGAGATCCAAAACCACCAAAGCCTGCTTACAAACAGTAATGCGTAAGTTTGTCTAGGCAAACTTAACTCCTATGCTTTGGCAAACAAAAAAAATCTCACTTTATACTATATAACATTATATATATGTAATATATATCTATGAAGCTATGCTTTTGATTGTTGTATATTTGTAATTATATAACATCAGTAATATATTTATATGAAGCTATGCTTTTGATTTGCTGTATATTTGTAATATATTTCTATGAAACTATGCTTTTGATTTGTTGTATATTTGCATTTGTTGTATATTTGCAATTGTTATGTCCTTATTTTTCTCAACTACGTCTAGATTTTCCAAACTCTTTTGGGAATTCTGAGTTCTCAAATGGGTTTTTTTTTCAATTGGTTTTTTTTTTTTTTTTTTGCCTTCGAAATGAATCTGAAGTTTTGAATCTCTCTTACTATGATATTGAAAGTTTTTTTTAACTTAAATATATGACTATGTGATATTTAAATTTTTTTTTTTTAATCATGTGACAATGGTTTCCATCCTTCCTAGTGCAATCAATTTCTGGTAACGATGGTTTCCAAGAAAGCTGGATTTCTGGTAACAATGGTTTTCAAGAAAGCAGGATTTTCAGACTTTACGTAACCAACACCTGCTTGGTGGGAAGTTCAAAATTTTGATTGCCAGACAAAACAATTAGAAGGGATCATTGTCAAGAGAGTTAGATGTTTGTATGTGTATCATTTACTGTAAATTAAAAGGATCCCTATAAAGTATGAGATACGTAGAATACTTACATGCATTGGTCTCCAACTGAAATGATTGTCATACATTTGAAAATTTTTGTGCATGCAACATACTAATTTGGTACCTGAAATCGAAGAAGGATTCCCGGCGTCGAAATCGAAGAAGGATGGCCGCGAGGCCGGTTTCTTGCCTTCCAGACGGGGGTGTTCCACCTAGTGCACGCAACACGGGCAATTAACTGGGGGCTCTCATCGCACATAAACATTCTTTGCATACACAGATTGCTCCCATCAATAATTAATTGACACATTCTCAACATACGCACCTGCGACAAAGGGAATCTGTGGGTTTTAGTCATAGACATTCTGTAGATTGCTCCCATGAATAATTGATAGGCACATTCTAGGCATGCATACAGGACGTCGGCATTCTGTGGGTTCTCGTTTCAGAGGATTTGGTAACTATGAAAATTTCCTATTTAAAGATTTCGCAGGATTTGGTAACTATGCAATGTGAATGGATAGAGCTTCACAAAAGACGCTTCTTAAATGGCAATACAACCAACCAATGTTCTCCAAGGGGGGCCACTGATCAGACGACTCAAAATCAAGAAGGTGAACAGTGATACTGTTTTAAGCTTTTTTTCCACGCAATATGATTAAGTTTCTTTTATTTCATGAGACGAAGATATATTTAGAATGAAATCCAGTGACGTAAACAAGATAAGATGAGACCATAGATGATTAAGTTTTTGAACAGGCAACTTTAAAACGAGCTTAAGGAGGCAGAAAAATAGCAGGAAAGCAAGGCAGCTCCTTTTATTTGATTTAGTTTTTAAATATATTAAAAGGGAATTTTATTTGATTTAGTTTTTAAATATATTAAAAGGGAAAAAAATGACATTGAATTTTACAATAATTTATAGGAATGAGGTAATAAAATTTTTATTTTTGTTTATAAGAAAATTAGTAGAATGTTGTTATTATGATTCGATTTTCTTATTAGTTCAATTTGATAAAATCAATACCGATGGATTTAGAGACAGATAAACATGGCATGGGACCTGTTATAGATGATTACTATAAAATGTATATAAATAAAAGTTAGAATGAAATAGCATCAATATTATATTTATTCAAGATGATTGGTATGTTTATGAATTTTTATTAAAGGATTAAAAATATTAAAATAATTAAAAATTTAAAAGAGTGATCACTTATATTTTAGTTATATTTAACATTTTTCTTAAAAAAATAAAACGGTAAAAATGTTATAAAAATGTTTTTTAGTTCAATAAAATATTTTTTAAATAATTAAATATATATTTTTTAAAGAATATATGTTTAAAGGTCTAAAATAAATTTCAAAGCATTATGTAAGTTTAAGAAAAATTCTTTATACTTTTTAGGATTTTCTCAAAAGTGTTATATATATAATAAGTATGATAAGATATTTTTAAAATAATTGAGTATATTTTTGTGTAGAATGTATTTAAAGGTCTAAAATAATTTTCAAAGCATTTGAGTATATTTTTTTTAAGAATGCGTTTAAGGGTTCAAAATAAAACTAACTTTCAAACCATTACGAAATATTAAGATAAAGTTCTTAGATTTGTAGTATTTTGATTTTTTTTTTTTAATTTTAAAAAATAGTTAAAAAGAGATATCTAAATGTATGTGATATTTTATCATTTTATTTAACTATTAATGATTATGAGAATAATTTAAATATAATATTTTAATATTTTGTTTGTTTAATTTCTTTATTCATAAAATAGTTGGCTCTCATCAACCTATAAATAAGGGAAATATTTCTAATGGAAGATAAGTTGAGAGCTCAAACAAACAAGTGAGAGTTAACAAAAGGTGTGAGGGCTAAAAATCCTAGCTAACCAACATAAGAGTGCATCTTTATATAGGTCATGTCTAGAGGAACTTTAAAAAAAGATATTGAGAGCTCAAACAAACAAGTGAGAGTTAACAAAAAGGTGTGAGGGCTAAAAAATAAGAGTGCATCCTTATATAGGTCATGTCTAGAGGAAATTTTAAAAATATATTGAGAGCTCAAACAAACACGTGAGAGTTAACAAAAGGTGTGAGGGCTAAAAAACCTAGCTAACCAACACAAGAGTGCATCCCCAAACAAACAAGTGAGAGTTAACAAAAGGTGTGAGGGCTAAAAAACCTAGCTAACCAACACAAGAGTGCATCCCTAGAGTGACTGACTAGTGGTCTCTTCCCCTTCACGCCATAACAAAGTGAAATAGGTTTGATGGAAGCAGTCCTTGTGGTTTGAACCCTACGCTTGTCAGTTACTAAAAATAGTGTGGTTGTGACCAACTCTCTTATGTAAAAAAAAACAAGAGTGCATCTTTATAAAGGTCATGTCTGAAGGAATTTTAAAAAATATTATGAAATATAGCCATTAAAAAAAAACTCAATCCACTTATTAAAGGTAATTTGGTTAGTAATTTTGTAAATAGTTAATAAAATATTTATTACGTTGACAGGCATCCTACAATGGTATCCAGGAGTCGTAAACAATATTAATATTTTATTAAAAAAGTGGACATTAAGAAAATTATCAAAAATTATCGACGTTAAGGGTTACGATGGATTTAAAATATTTAAAAACTAGCTTAGATATATAAAATATATATATCTATAAACGTCGAAAGTTATCAATCTCGAGGTGCCTATCTCATTTCTTGGGGGTGTGATAGATAGGTGCCTCGATATTGATAGCTCTCGGTGTTTATAGATATATATATTTTTTATATATTTAAGCTAGTTTTCCTATCGTGAGAGATCTACACACTCATTTTTTATCATTCTTGGTCCTTATTTAGGTTCTTGTATATTTTTCATTTGTGCATGAATATTTTGTATTAGTTTGCTCCACCAATAAAAGATCATTATAAGAAAAGGGTCTAGGAAAACATCTTATTCATGGTGAAGATAGATGAACAATTATTCCTGTTTAAAAGTCATGTTGTATATTATCTAATTGTATAATGCATTTATTTATTTATATTATTGAGTTTGTTAATTATCTCAAATTCTAATATTAGTTTAATTATTTTTTATTTTATATATATATATATGATAAAATTAAGAAATGAGAGTTTTTGCCAGGAATCCCCCAACTCCACCAGGGAGACACATACCCACCCCCTCACACTCACCCACGCCACGATTTGAACCTTGCCCAAACCGTTGCAGGTGTTTTTTTTTTTAAATGTTATCAATAAATATGTGTTGCTTTTATATTTTTATTGATAAATTTATTTATATTTTTATTAGTCCTAATTTTTCTAGTATTATAACCTTGTTGAGAGGGATTCATGTTTTTTCAAATCATCATCTTAGTTAGACTAAAGATGTAAATGATATTCAAGCATAGATAAGTTCAAACCATTGATGATTAAATTTTTGAACAAAATATGACAAATGATTTCTTTTATCAAATGAAGATATATTGTAAATAAAATCCAATGACATAATAATTTGTAATGTAAACAAGATCATGCCATTGATGATAATGTTGAACGTAGATAAAAGATTAAAAAATAAATAAAGAGTATAAGAAATATAGTGCACAAATATGAGAGTATTCTTAGCCATCCATCATAAATGATCATGAATAATGTTATATACTAATGCGATGGATCCAATAGGAGAGATACATAAATTTCTCCTAATTTGTATAATTAATTATACAATCCTAAACCACCATAACATAAAAATTACAATATAATAAGGTTAGATCATGACCCTTAGGTTAATACATAAATATTTATTAAAAAATATATAATGTTATCTCTTAAAACAAGTGATTACATGGAGTGATTACACCATGCAATGTTAACCTCAGCTAAGAAGGTAAGATTACATATGAGTAACTACACCATGTAATATTAACCTTGGCTAAGAAGGTGGGATCACGTAATTTAGTATGTCTTAGAAAAATTAATGATAACTAGTTTCTTTAGTCATATAAAGATATATTGACTCTGAGAAGAAAGAAATAATTACTATTTTCTTTAGTCACATAAATATATATTTACAGACAATGAAAGACAATGAAATATACTGAAATCTTAGTTTTTATGTAAACAAGACTATTCATGACTAAGTTTTTGAATAGAAAACTTGAAAACGATCTTAAGACAACAGACCAATAGCAATAAAATAAGAAAAATCCTTTTATTTGATTTATTTTAAAAATATATATTAGATATATAACTATTGAAAGGATAAAAGACATTGGATTTTACAATAATTTATAAGAATGAATAGAGATAAAATATTTTTATTTTATATTTATTTTTTACATAGGAAAATTAGTAACACCATTGGGTCTTGCCACTATAAACCAATAATACCATTGGGTGTTGCCACTATAAACCCTTGTTTGCTAGGTTAGACAAAGTCAACGAGACCTCAATCCTCTAGGACATAAAATTGGGGTAATTAATTGGTGAACACTCAACCACTACCATCTAGCCTATTCCATTATAGGTATGTTGTGGTTTGAATCGTGGACCTCCCCAAAGAGAGGTCAAATCCCTATTGGACAAAAAATTGAGTTTACACGGGTTCTTATAAGGGGTCAAATAGAGATAAAAGATTACAAAGAATTAAAAGTTAATAAGTAAAGAGATATTGTACACAATATGAGAGTGTTGCTAGTCATACATCATAAATGATCATGATAAAGGTTATACACAAATCCCACATATCTAGTATGAGAGGTGTATAAATATCTCTTCATTCATATAATTAAATGTAAAATATTTAACTACCATAACATAATAACTATGATATAATAAGGTTAGCTCATGGCTCTTAGGTTAATATATAAATCTTTATTAAATATTATAAAATGTTATCTCATAAACATATAGAAGTTATTACACCATGCAATGTGAGCCCTATACAAGAAGACAACTCATACATTTTAGTAACTTTGATAAGATATTAATGTTAATATCTTCCCCTTAAAGAAAGATTTATAATAATGGTCCATCATGACATGAGAATGACTTGTCTAAATCTACATTTCCATCTAGAATTTTTTCATCTATCTTCTTAAATTTATCTTGAATCTTATATAATCTCACAAGGTAGTATTTGGTAGAATGGTGTTCCCTTTTATAATATCCTTGAGAGGTTTCTAATGTTGAGATAAGTGTTAACCTTCACTTAAGTCCACAAGTGAAAATGTACTAGGATATTTGTATGTTAGCCTATGGACCCAAATCAACTTGTAATATGACTTATTATATTATTATCCAATGGCCATATTTTTAACCTTAACATTGGGTAACTTGTATTAAAGGTTGGTATTTATACCACTACTTGTCTAACCATTTTTTCATTGGTTGAAGGTGATTATTTGTTCTCTAGTGAGTTTATTGGTGTTTAAGATCACCTTTAATATCTATATTTTTTTGCATGATATGTTATGCTTTGTTGAGTAATGTGTTTGACTTTATTCATTCCAAAAATATTATAAATTCAAACCTGGTATTAAAGTATGTGGATTTCCTTTACTTTTGATACAAGAGTTTGGGTGTTTGATCCTATATAGTGATCCCAAAAGAGATACATGTTTGAAAGGAATTGTTGTAAAGTGAGTTGTTTGATCTATATTATTTGTTTTAAAATTTTCTAAAAACCCTAGGTGGAGCTTGGTTCATGATGATATTTTAAATGTGTCTCAAAAAAATTTGATAGTGATGGATGGTTAGATTAAGTATTTATTATAAAAATTTTCTTATCATAAATATAAAAGCATCTAAAATATACCAAGTATTAAATAAATCAACCATGATAATTAATCTACACAAAGACAAGATATGATAATACCATTCAGGTAGGCCAACACCAATGTTATTCCTTGAGAAAGGAACCACTCCACAATATCTCCCATAAATGAGATCCAATCCATGAGCCAAGACTATTACAAGAGAATACTCATAATCATTTTGATTATTATAATGACAATATCCATTCTCTAATGCTACTTTGGGAATCCAACTCCTAAACCCTTATCCTACTCATTATTATAATATAATCAACCTTAGGTTATGTGTGGTGCATGCCAAATATCCATAATACCCATACACAATATAATATCATATCTTAATATTACTATCATTGGGTACTATTTTCATCTCTGAATGCACCTCCTTGTCTGGGCGAAGAACCTGATAAGCTAGGGACACCCATGCCTCGCATAGAGTGAAACAATAGGAAGCACTGCAAATGGGGGATTGCCTATGAGACAACCTCTAAGATTTTTAATAAGGTTGACTCCTCATAAGACTTAATCCTTAACATACAAAGGCCTCCACAAGTTGAGGCTAGGGGGTTTAAAGTGAGAATTTTCAATGAAAGTGAGAAAACGTAAATAATTTACAAAAAAAATAAAACCTAAGCTATAGAGGAAATACACAAAAGAATTAAGATCCCTTTCTATACCTACAACAAGTGGCCATAAATGAACATGAAACCTTCCAACTAATAGCTAAAGTGAACACAACTAGACAAACACATTGTTAAGAATTTAAAATACATCAAAGAAATAAGGACAAAGCAAAATTAGTCACAACTTCCATTAATATGCTAGAAATGATTACAAGACAATGAGGCCTAGAGGATTCAATGCTCCTCAAAAAATATCTCAAGGTTTAAGTTTTGTTTATTACAATTGAAAATAGGGGGTTGAAAGGAAGAGCCCACAAGGCTAGATACTAAGCACAAGAAAACAACTACAAATTATTTTACAAAACAATTTTGGCCTATTTATAAGTTAGGAGGAAAGTTTCTTTTCTTTGAAGTTCTATGCAAAATACCTACAAATAATCCTCTACTCTACAACCAAAATTAATTTACACTAAAAATAGCAGCTTCAAGATCTCTAGATCTAGGGCCATAAATATTGAGAGCTTCCAGGTATTTGAATGACCAACTATTGCTAACATAACTCTTTATTGTGTTGGAGTGGTTGTGCCATTAACTCTCTATTGTGCTCTCTTGAAATGTATCACTTGTTGACATGATGGGCATGGCCTCCTTGACTGGTATAGATTGACAATGTAGGCTCATGCGTATGGTGGGTGATTGTTGTAGCTAACACATGGTTGGCTATCATAGGCTTGGCAAAAAAAGTCAATACTTGTGGCCAATGGTGGGTGATTATTTAAATGCTCTTTTTTTTGCCTTCTTTATTATGTGAATGGCTGCCACATGTCATTAGGTGAAGTGGAACTTCATTTGACTAATGGTGGGTCTCCTTTATCTAGGTGTTAGTGCTCCTCTTATCGGGCTCCCTACTAACCACCATGTGTTCAAATTTGAGCTTTGTTGAGGCCTTCTTCCTTGTCATGCTCTCTTTATCAGAAGGACTACACGAATCATTGGATTAAAAATCAACAACCTATAAATCTTAGCGCTCTCAATGTGGTTGGATTGGGGTAGAAGATAACAATTGACCATAGATGGAAGATCTAACAGTCGACTCATATTTTGAGCTTGTCTACCTCCTCTTTGAAGCTCTTTTCTTTCAAGAAAAGGCAAGAAGTGTCTTTCGACTATTTTTTCCACTTTTTATTTAGCATTAGAATGAAGCAAGGGTTATTATAAAAGGTTCCCTACAAATTTTGTGGCTCCCAAGACCTTTTAGCCTACTAAAAAGGGAGTGAACCTAAATTGCTCACCTTGTCCTTGTGTACGAAGTTAAAATTAGAATTTGAAAATTGAGTAAAGTAAATAACAATAATTTGAAAGCACAAGAGGTACAATGTTGCTTTTTCTTTGATGTACCTTCTATCTAGGATCTTGCTTCTTTTGGTGGTGCTTATTTGTTGTAGTACCTGTAAGAGTGCCCTTGACTTATTTGGATGAGTAAAAATTTGAGTGATCTTGTATGTTATTGAGACAACCTTCTTTCTTGATCTTTGATGCCATTGCGTATGATTCCTAAGCTCTTTTATTTGATGAGTGTTTTTGGTTTGTTTTCCTTGTATGATTAGGATGACTTATCCCCCTTTTGACTCCTTATAAAATATTCAAGAGTTTATAGAGTCTAAAGAGCTCTTTCTATGTCAAAATGACAAGGATGACCCTTTTCTGGGCCAAGAAGGCTATACAATATGTGAAATTTTTGCAATCCAAATTTTGGCAATTTTGGGTACTTTGGGTACATTGCCTTTGCTCAAGTATATAAGTTGTCATTGATGTCAAGAAGCTTTTGAAGGAATTTGATTTGATGTCAAATAATTTGTTTTGATGAAGGTTACGGCATGACAGTTTCAAAGGTCTTTTGCAAACCCCAAGCCGACAGGTTCGAGAGAAAGAGCTCGCAAAGAAAAGTGTCACGATTTCGTGACAATTTGCAAGAGGGATTGTATGGACGAAAAAGTGTCACGATTTCATGACAGGTTCGAGAGAAAGAGCTCATAGAGAAAAAGTGTCGCGATATCGCGACATGTCGGGTTTTCGTGACCCGAAGAAAAGAAAAGCGCTAAGGAGAAAAAGTGTCGCGATATCGCGACATGTCGGGTTTTCATGACCCGAAGAAAAGAAAAGCGCTAAGGAGAAAAAGTGTCGCGATATCGCGACATGTCGGGTTTTCATGACCCAAAAAATAGAAAAGAGCTAAGGAGGAAAAGTGTCGCGATATCGCGACATGTCGCATTTTTGCGACTTAAGCAGGAGAGAGAAAGCAAGTTAGAAAAGTGTCGCGATATCGCGACATGTCGCAGTTTCGTGACTCAAAGAGGAGAGAGAATGTACGGAGTTAGAAATGTCATGATATCATGACAAAAACAAAAAGGAAGTCTAAGGAAGCAAAAGTGTCGCGATATCATGACAAAAGCTAAAAAGAAGACGAAGGAGTTAGAAGTGTCGCGATATCATGACATAAGAAAAGAAGAAGAGTACGCAAGCAGAAAGTGTCGCGATATCATGACAAAAGAAAGAAGGAACAGTTCGGAGGTGAAAGTGTCATGATATCGTGACATGTTATGTTTTCACGGTCAACAGCCAAGTAAAAGTCAAAGAGGCAAAAGTGTCACGATATCGTGACATGTGGCATTTTCGTGGCAACAGAAATAAAAGAAGCTACAGAGATAGAAATGTCATGATTTCATGATAGGCCGTAAGAGCGCAAGACAAGAAGAAGAACCCGACTGGAATGAGAAGTATGACAGAGGACCGACATCTCCATGGCATTTATAGGGGCAGATACAGAGTGAATTCTTGTAGCTAAAATGTGAAAAGTGAACAAATGATAGTGTGGCGGCTACAGGGTCAATTATCGAATGAAGTCTTCGAGCAGTTGAGTTACCGAATATCTTCATGAGTTGAAGCCGACGAAGATCGATGACAATCGACTAAAATTAGGGTTTGCATTTGTTATAACAACCGACTAAGATTAAAGTTTTCATCATGAAAATTTTGTTATAAAAGGAGGGCTGTTTGGAGAGTTGAAGTGTGGTTGAATGCGTCATTGAATGTGCGTCGAAGTGTGCGAGATGCAGCCGAAAGAGCGCAGATAGCACAGAAGTGGTGAGATGATGTCGAAGTGTGCAGAGTGAGTGAAGAGTCATGGTGAATTGTTCTAAGTGCTACTATGATTGCGTAGAGAGTGCAAAGGTTGAAGTTCGACCAAGTGTGGTTATGATTGCGTAGAGAGAGCAGGGCGAAGAGAGCACAAAGGGCAAAGATGAACATGGAGTGCTACTATATGGGCGTAGAGTGTGCGAAGATAGTGTAGAGTGTGTGTAGAGAGATGACTGAGAGAAGACGAAGTGCGGCTGTAAGAGCGCAGAAGATGTGTATGTTTCTTGAACAGTTTTGGACAGGTTTCGATGGGGACTTGTGAGCAGATTTGGACAGGTCCTAGCAGAGGACTTGTGAAATGAGTTTGATAGTTCTATCAGAGAACTTGAGGACAGAGGTGCACTGGTTCTATGAGAAGAACCCGAGGATAGATTTTGCAAGTCTTTGAGAAGGCTTGTATGCAGAGGATTGATTTGTTCAAGAGTTGGACAGATCTGACAGATAGAGGAAGACTTGTACTAGACCGACTGACTATGATTGGTACAGGTTTCTGAGCTACTGTGGACGTGATCATAGAAGGCAGAGGTCTCTTAGGCTAAGCATTGAAGACAGGAGGTCTTCGATGGAAAGGAGTTCCACGTGCTGGCAAGAGGTAGAGGCAGTTGATCTTCTGAGGGATCATTTCCAGAGCAAGAGGGGAAGGTATCTCCTTTGAGCAGAGGCTCATAAATTCTGATTGGGGGAAGGTATCTCCTTTGGGCCGAGGCTCATAAACATTGTATTTGGGAAGGATTCCCAAAGAACTTTGAGATAACTTTTAGAGAAAAGTTTTTGTGGACGTAGCCCAACCATTTTGGGTGAACCACGTTAAAAATGGGTCTTCAATGTGTGATGCTTTCTGTCTTGATTAATGTTGTGTTGATGCCACTGCTATCTAAAGTTAAAATTATTAATTGGTTAAGTCTTATACTGTTCACCCCCCCTCTCAGTATAAGCTTGTGTTCTTCAATTGGTATCAGAGCGGGTCTCTCCAGAAAGAGCCTAACAGCTTGGAGAAGGATCTATCAGAGGAACATACAGATTCAGAAAGAGATGAAGAGGTTGAGTTCGATCTCAAAGGTGAATTCTTCTTGGCTTTAAGAAAGCTTGAGAAATTCAGGGAAGAGAATTCTGTTCTCAAGCATCAATGTCAGGAAGAAGAGATAGCAAGATCAGAATTGTCTCAAAGTGTTATAGACTTCAAAATTCTAGCTGAAGAAGGGAAGAAGGTTGAACAGGTTCTGACAGAGGCTCTAAAAGGAAAGGAAGCTGATTGTGAGAAACTAGAAGAAGAGGTTATGTCTCTTAGAGTGAAGTTGGAACAGTTGGCTCTCAGACAGAATACTCCATGTGAAAAGCAAAAGAAGGATGGTATCACCATTCATGAAATAGGGTCTTCGAGCAAGATCAATCTTCATCCTGAAGAGCGGTGGATTCCAGTTGGTCACAAGAAGAACAATCATCCAAGGCATCAAAACAGGTTACATAATACTTTCCATGGCTATTGTTTTTCCTGCAAGAAATTTGGTCACAAAGCTATGCATTGCAATAAGTCTTTGAATAGCCATAGTAAGGAAAATGTTAACTCTTTTGCACCTCTTATGAATAAAAATGTCATGTGTTACAAGTGCAAGAATTTTGGGCATATAGCAAGGATGTGCGGTTTGGATAGATCTAGCCTTGAGTTCACTAAAAAGAGAAATGAGATCAAATCTAAGTCAATGATAGTTCAAACTGCTTTTCATGCTCAAGACAAAGTAGAAAAATGGTATCTTGATAGTGGTTGTTCAAAACATATGACTGGTGAAAAGGAAAAGTTTTTGGTCTTAAAAGAAACAAACAGAGGAACAGTCAGTTTTGGAGATAACAGGTCAACTAAAATCTGTGGTAAAGGGACTCTTAGTTTGGATGGGAAATCCAAAATAGAAAATGTGCTTTATGTAGAAGGCCTAAGACATAATCTTCTAAGTGTGAGTCAACTTTGTGATCAAGGGCACATAGTATCTTTCTTTTCGGATAGATGTGAGATAAGTAAAGAAAAAAATGGAAAACTCATTGCTAGTGCTACAAGGACTCCAAACAATCTTTACATGCTAAGTGAGATAAAAAAGGAAAAGTGTTTTCTAACTCAAGAAGATGAGAGTTGGTTATGGCATAAAATATTGGGGCATTTGAGCTTTGATAATCTTGTCAATATTAGTAACAAGGAAGCGGTTAGAGACTTGCCCAAAATAAAAAGGCCCCATAACATCATTTGCGGTCCTTGTCAACATGGAAAACAGGACCGAACCAGTTTCAAATCAAAAGGGTATACTTCTTCAAAACCATTGGATCTTATTCATACCGATTTATGTGGCCCTACCGGAACTCGGAGCATTCAGGGAGAAAGCTACTTCATGTTGTTTATAGATGATTATTCTAGAATGACTTGGGTTACTTTTCTCAAAGAAAAATCTGAAGCTTTTGAAAAATTTAAAGCTTTCAAAGAAATGATTGAAAATGAGACTGACAAGAGAATCAAATGCTTAAGATCAGATAGAGGAGGAGAGTTCACTTCAAATGAATTTGTGGAATACTCTGAGCAACAAGGAATCAAAAGAGAATATTCAGCAGCAAGAACTCCTCAACAAAATGGAGTAGTTGAAAGGAAAAATAGAACTATTGAAAATATGGCTAGAGCTATGTTAAATGAGTCAAAACTTTCAGATGGCTTTTGGAAAGAGGCGATCAAGACAGCGATCTACATTATCACCAGGGCCCAACTTAGAGTCAATCATCATAAAACTCCTTATGAGTTGTGGAAAGGAAGACCAACTACAGTAAAATACTTCAAAGTGTTTGGGAGTAAGTGCTTCATCGAAAGGGAAGATCAGAATTTGGGTAAGTTTGATCCTAGGTGTTATGAGGGAATCTTTCTTGGATATTCCAACAGAAGCAAGGCCTACAGATGCTTCAACAAAAGAACTCATACGGTTGTAGAGAGCATAAATGTAACAGTTGATGAAAAGACAGGGATAAGAGAACCAGTCAAGGAACTCAGTGATGAAATTTGTCAAGAAGAATTCAGAGAGGTTTCAGATGAAGAAGAGGAAAGACAACAATTGCTTCCCAAAACTCCTTCACGATATGTTCAGAAACATCATCCCAAATATTTGATCATTGGTGATCCAAATAGCAAGCAAACAAGAAGAAGAGTCATTCCTTCACATGATTCTACAAATGTTTCATTATTATCTCAGATTGAGCCAAAATATTTCAGTGAAGCATGTGCGGATAAGTTTTGGGTAAAAGCAATGGATGAAGAGCTAAATCAAATAGAGAAAAGTGAAACTTGGGAATTGGTTCCAAGACCTAAGGACAAGAATGTCATTGGCACAAAATGGATATTCAGAAATAAACTCAATGAGGATGGAAAGATTGTCTGAAACAAAGCTAGGTTAGTCTGCAAAGGTTATGCTCAAGTAGAAGGTGTTGATTTCGAAGAGACGTTTGCTCTTGTTGCTCGTCTTGAAGCTATCGGAATGTTTTTGGCCCTTTCAAGCTTCAAATCATTCAAGGTATATCAAATGGATGTAAAGTCAACTTTTCTAAATGGGGTGTTGGTAGAAGAAGTCTACATAGAATAGCCAGAAGGAGTGTCTCTCTCGAAACAGTCAGACTATGTGTGTAAACTAAAAAAGGCCTTGTATGGGTTAAAGCAAGCACCTAGGGCTTGGTACTCAAGACTTGACAGGTATCTTCATGAGCAAGGCTTCGAGGAAAGGCGTGGCAGATAGCAATTTGTATATTAAGAATGAAGATGATGATATGTTGATTATGGTTGTCTATGTTGATGATATTATTTTTGGGGGAAATAATACTCAGATGTGCAAAGTTTTTGCTAACACCATGCAGAAGGAATTTGAGATGTCTATGATTGGAGAGCTGTCATTCTTTTTAGGTCTTCAGATTGCTCAATCAAAAGATGGTATATTTCTCTCTCAAGGAAAGTATATCAAAGAAATGTTGAAGAAATTTGGGATGATGGACAGCAAACCAGTGTGTACTCCAATGATTACAGGGTGCAAGATGAGTAAAGATGATGAATCTCCAGTGGCAGATCAGAGGTTGTACAGATCTATGATTGGCAGTTTATTATATATTACAACTACCAGACCAGACATCATGCAGGCAGTTGGGTTAGTAGCAAGATTTTAGGCAGCTCCAAAAGATTCTCATGTTATAGCAGTTAAGAGGATATTCAGATATCTGAAGGGCACTATGGACTTTGGGCTTTGGTATCCCAAAGGTGATGATTTCACCCTCACAGCTTATACAGATGCAGATTGGGCAGGCAGTATTGATGACAGGAAAAGCACTAGTGGTGGAGCATTCTTTTTGGGAAAGAGTTTGGTTTCTTGGCTAAGTAAGAAACAACCTTCAGTTTCCTTATCTACAATAGAGGCTGAATACATAGCAGCAGTGGCTGGGTGTACACAGGTTTTATGGATGAAAACCACCTTGGAGGATTTCAAAGTCAAGCATGAACAACCCATCTCCATACTTTGTGATAATACAAGTGCCATAAGTATTTCCAAAAATCCGGTAATGCACTCAAGGACAAAGCATATTTCCATCAAGTATCACTTTCTAAGGGAGAAAGTGCAAGACAAGCAGGTCAAGCTAGAGTATGTGTCTACTAAAGAGCAGATTGTAGATATCTTCACCAAACCTCTTCCAAGAGATACGTTTGAGTATCTAAGGGAGAAATTGGGAGTTGTACTCCCACCCTAGAATTAATCACCTCATCAGGAGGTGGGGGAGGGACCAAGCTAAGAGGCTCATTCTTAGTCCCGAGCCCCAAAGGTGACCCTTTGCCATTGATGACAAAGGGGGAGAGATATGAGTAAGGGGGAGAGCTTCAAAGTGAAGAGGAAAGCTTCAAGTCGGGGGAGCAAAACTTCAAAGGAAGTTGGTCAATTGTTAGCACAGTTGGTTTCAGTTTTGGCTCTTGAGAAGTGTTTTCAGTAAAGGTTTGCCATCAATGACAAAGGGGGAGATTGTTGGCAATTTTGGGTACTTTGGGTACATTGCCTTTGCTCAAGTATATAAGTTTTCATTGATGTCAAGAAGCTTTTGAAGGAATTTGATTTGATGTCAAATAATTTGTTTTGATGAAGGTTACGGCATGACAGTTTCAAAGGTCTTTTGCAAACCCCAAGCTGACAGGTTCGAGAGAAAGAGCTCGCAAAGAAAAGTGTCACGATTTTGTGACAATTTGCAAGAGGGATTGTACGGATGAAAAAGTGTCACGATTTCATGACAGGTTCGAGAGAAAGAGCTCACAGAGAAAAAGTGTCGCGATATCACGACATGTCGGGTTTTCATGACCCGAAGAAAAGAAAAGCGCTAAGGAGAAAAAGTGTCACGATATCGCGACATGTCGGGTTTTCACGACCCGAAGAAAAGAAAAGAGCTAAGGAGAAAAAGTGTCACGATATCACGACATGTCGGGTTTTCATGACCCGAAAAATAGAAAAGAGCTAAGGAGGAAAAGTGTCACGATATCGCGACATGTCGCATTTTCGTGACTTAAGCAGGAGAGAGAAAGCAAGTTAGAAAAGTGTCACGATATCGCGACATGTCGCAGTTTCACGACTCAAAGAGGAGAGAGAATGTATGGAGTTAGAAATGTCACGATATCATGACAAAAACAAAAAGGAAGTCTAAGGAAGCAAAAGTGTCGCGATATCGTGACAAAAGCTAAAAAGAAGACGAAGGAGTTAGAAGTGTCGTGATATCGTGACATAAGAAAAGAAGAAGAGTACGCAAGCAGAAAGTGTCGCGATATCATGACAAAAGAAAGAAGGAACAGTTCAGAGGTGAAAGTGTCACGATATCATGACATGTTATGTTTTCATGGTCAATAGCCAAGAAAAAGTCAAAGAGGCAAAAGTGTCGTGATATCGTGACATGTGGCATTTTCATGGCAACAGAAATAAAAGAAGCTACAGAGACAGAAATGTCACGATTTCATGACAGGCCGTAAGAGCGCAAGACAAGAAGAAGAACCCGACTGGAATGAGAAGTATGATAGAGGACCGACATCTCCATGACATTTATAGGGGTAGATACAGAGTGAATTCTTGCAGCTAAAATGTGAAAAGTGAACAAATGACAGTGCGGTGGCTACAGGGTCAGTTATCGAATGAAGTCTTCGAGCAGTTGAGTTACCGAATATCTTCATGAGTTGAAGCCGACGAAGATCGATGACAGCCGACTAAAATTAGGGTTTGCATTTGTTATAACAGTCGACTAAGATTAAAGTTTTCATCATGAAAATTTTGTTATAAAAGGAGGGCTGTTTGGAGAGTTGAAGTGTTGTTGAATGCGTCGTTGAATGTGCGTCGAAGTGTGCGAGATGCAGCCGAAAGAGCGTAGATAGCGCAGAAGTGGCGAGATGATGTCGAAGTGTGCAGAGTGAGCGAAGAGTCATGGTGAATTGTTCTAAGTGCCACTGTGATTGCGTAGAGAGTGCAAAGGTTGAAGTTCGACCAAGTGCGGTTGTGATTGCGTAGAGAGAGCAGAGGGCGAAGAGAGCACAAAGGGCAAAGACGAACGCGGAGTGCTGCTGTATGGGCGCAGAGTGTGCGAAGACAGTGCAGAGTGTGTGCAGAGAGACGACTGAGAGAAGACGAAGTGCGGCTGTAAGAGCACAGAAGATGTGTATGTTTCTTGAACAGTTTTGGACAGGTTCCGGTGGGGACTTGTGAGCAGATTTGGACAGGTCCTAGCAGAGGACTTGTGAAATGAGTTTGATAGTTCTATCAGAGAACTTGAGGATAGAGGTGCACTGGTTCTATGAGAAGAACCTGAGGATAGATTTGGCAAGTCTTTGAGAAGGCTTGTATGCAGAGGATTGATTTGTTCAAGAGTTGGACAGATCTGACAGATAGAGGAAGACTTGTACTAGACCGACTGACTATGATTGGTACAGGTTGCTGAGCTACTGTGGATGTGATCATAGAAGGCAGAGGTCTCTTAGGCTAAGCATTGAAGATAGGAGGTCTTCGGTGGAAAGGAGTTCCACGTGCTGGCAAGAGGTAGAGGCAGTTGATCTTCTGAGGGATCATTTCCAGAGCAGAGGGGAAGGTATCTCCTTTGAGCAGAGGCTCATAAATTCTGATTGGGGGAAGGTATCTCCTTTGGGCCGAGGCTCATAAACATTGTATTTGGGAAGGATTCCCAAAGAACTTTGAGATAACTTTTAGAGAAAAGTTTTTGTGGACGTAGCCCAACCATTTTGGGTGAACCACGTTAAAAATGGGTCTTCAATGTGTGATGCTTTCTGTCTTGATTAATGTTGTGTTGATGCCATTGCTATCTAAAGTTAAAATTATTAATTGGTTAAGTCTTATACTGTTCACCCCCCCTCTCAGTATAAGCTTGTGTTCTTCACCAAAACCCTTTTGGGTACTTATATTTTCATAAAATTATATGCTTTCTTGGATGATACCAATACCTTGCTTGGTGAACTCAGATCCTTCTTGTCCTTTCATTTGCTCCTAGGTTTCTCACTCCTTATGGACTTGTTTATGTTGCCTTGGTAATGGACCCAAGGATTAGTGAAACTAATCATAAGTGAGAGAGGATTAATTTTCAATCCTATCCACTTGGGTGATGGGAGGGCTCACAAACATGGGACAAGAGGGGATCTTAATAAGGAAATATCCCTTTTAGCTATTATTGGAAGGTTTTTTGGGTTCTTATCCATAACAAGACTTGGCTACGAGAAGGCTAAAGGACTTCATCTAGTGGGTCATCATAGCCTCATGACATAGGGAGTTTTAAGTTTTCTAAAAACTTCTTTTTGAAGTCCTTTTGTCATCATATTTGGCATCCTTTTTGCATCTGCAGATAGGGCATTGGGAACTATCATCCTCTTAAATATAATCTTGCTTAGAGGATGGTTTGGCTCTAAAGCCTTCAAGGTACAATGGGGAAGGAATTTATTATATAGAATTTCCTTACCTTTGAAGTTTTTAATCTGTTAGATTTCCCTATTGGTGGAATTCAATCCTCCCAAGCAGTCATATTGGTATAGGCATGATTATATTTAGCTATGGAAGTCATCCTGCATGGTGTGTGACAATTCTAAAGAGATTTCCCATGACATCATCATTTTTGGTGATGTTGATTTATAAAAACCTCTTATCTTGTGCCTAGTCTTGTTGCAAGGATCTCTATCATTTGCTATTGGATTCAACATGTGCTTCTCCTATGTCATTCAACGTATCCTTTGAAGATATATCTTATGGTTGCTAGTTAGGGCACACCTCCCTAGGAGTGTATTGGAAGCTAGCCAACTTATATTAGATTGTATGTCATTGTAAATATAGGGTGGTGTGTCATTGCCTACAAATAAGTTTTGATATATTGCAGACAATGTCTTTTCTACATCATTACTTCCCAAAATCATGTTATGTTTCTTACGTGAAAACACATCCCTTCATTTGGATGAATAGTAGGGACCATATTGAGTAAGCCTTAGCCCCTTTTGCATTGGAAATATTTCTCAATCATTCTCCCCAGTTATATTTTGAACTATATACAATATCTACACTATGTATAGAGGAATACTTGGTGATAGCTCACCCTATGCTAGCTGGATCGAATGCTTTATCAGAATCTAATCCCCATGACTTAGATTATCATTACTCTAGATAATCATCAGATATCTATAGATACACCTTATTTATGAAGTTGTTTCAATCTAACAACTCTTCTCCACCATATAGGCCTGCTCTTATCCACTTCCTTTGAGGAGGATTTGTTTTGTGTGGTACATGAGAGGATCTTAGGGGATTTTATTATGATAAAAATGTTAAGGATAGTTGGGAGTAGGATAGTACCAACCACTAGGATATTTAACATATTTTTTTGGAATGGCAACCACCTCCCTAGCTGAGATTATAGGAATATTTTGGATCAATACTAATATAGGTACTATATTTTGAGTTAGAGCCTACAATTGACTAGGATTTTTATTGGTAAAAAATGGAGGCTTATGATATTCAATCAAATGTGGTTGAACATTTGGGTTTCCATATTGGAAAGTAGGCTTTGCTTAACTTTGGTAGGGAAACCTTTGAACATTATACTACCTCTTAAGGGTTGTGATGTCATTAGAGAGTATCCTCATATTTTTAAACAATTTTTTCATTTTGGCATCTAGTGGATAGGGAGTTTGATTTTATTCTAAGTATGTGGTAGGATGAGTCAGCCTAGTGGAAAGTTATATGGTTAGAGAGGAATTATAAGAGGGTTTAATGAAGGGAAAAAATGGTGGAGGTGGTCTAGGGGCTAGCCTTCCTATTTGGATTAGGTATTTCTCAACTTGGATGGCTATATCATAGGCCTATGATAGTGAATTCCCACCCTTAAACTTGACCATCATGGTGATATCATAATTGAAAGATTTTATATAGTAAATAGATTCCATACCTAGAGGTGGTCAAATATTGTCAGAAATCCTTTTCCAAGTCTTATGGAATAAAATATTGAAATCACACATTGTCTCTATAGGTACCCTCTTGATGGTTATGAGTTGTTTCAAGAGAGATGCTCCATATACCTTCTCTTTAAATCTATTTATTAGGAGATCTAAAAACTAGTACTAGATTTTGACTAATCATGGGTTGAGGTTGAGATACCATTCACGAGTTGTCCCTTGAAAATAAGCCACCAATAGCCTTAAGGCTATATCTTTCCTTTCAATAAAATGCATAGCACATAAGCTCACCAAGTGGTGTAAATGC
Source organism: Wollemia nobilis (assembly GCA_028583015.1). Lineage (NCBI taxonomy): Eukaryota > Viridiplantae > Streptophyta > Pinopsida > Araucariales > Araucariaceae > Wollemia > Wollemia nobilis. Next base: position 6,016,273 of record JAQPPZ010000989.1, read on the forward strand.
TCTATTAGGGTGATATCATCTTCTCCCAACAAGTAAGGTAAGGATCTAAATACTAACGTAGTAATTGGGTCCCATATGTTAGATGGAATAGGTGGAATTAGGGATTTTATTATTCCATTCCAAAAACTTTCGAGGATGGTGCACTATGGCTACCATATCGCATCATCGATTCCTCCTCTTTATCTTCAATTTAGTGGTGGCATAAAATCTTATTGATTGGCTTGGACAAAGGCTTTGGTTATGGGTATTTTTTTCATATAATTATAGGTTCTTAATTTAAGAATAGATTCACTAGGTGGTGAGGTTTTGCTTCAACAAGATCATAATACAAATATCCTCACCAAAGTCTCAACCTATATTTTATCAAATGACTTATTCAAAGTCTTTTCCTTTCAAGCAGAGTCACTAGGTGATTTTTTTATGCTTCACTTTCAAATTGGTAGACTATGACCTTCACTAGGATCACAATAAAAAAATTAAATCTTAATGGGGTGAATGTAGAAGCTTATCCCCCTAGTCATGCTAGACAAAGTTATTGTGGTCTCTAGATACATTTACCCATCTAGGTGGAGAACCTGACAGGCCAAGGGCAACTTTGCTTTGCATAGAGTGAGACAATAATAAGCACCGTAGATGAGGGATTTCCTATGGGAAAACCTTTAGGTTTTTTAATTGAGTCCAAATCCTCATTAGAATTAATCTTTGACACATAGAGGCCTCCATTATCTGAGTCCAAGGGGTTTATAGGAAAAGGAATTGCAATGAAAGTGAAAACAATATAAATACCTTACAAAAAATTAAAACCTAAGCTATGGGGACAACACACAAAATAATTAAGATCTCCTCCTCCAACTATAACAAGTGGCCATAAATGAACATGAAACCTACCAACTAATAGCTAAAATGAACACAATTAAACAAACATGTTGTTAGGAATAAAAACACATTAAATAAAGGAGGATAGAGTGAAATTAGTCATGACTTTCATTAATATGCCAAAAATAATCACAAGACAATGAGACCTAGAGGGTTCGATGCTCCTTAGATAGTGATTCAAGGTTTGAGTTTTGCTTATTATAATAAAAAATAAGGGGGTTAAAAGTAATATCATGCAAGACCAAATATTAGGCACGAGGAAATAACTCCCAATGCTTTTACACTAAAATTTGGGCTTATTTATAAGCCAAAAGGAGGGTTCCTTCCATTCAAAGTTCTATGCAAAAGGTTTGCAAATTATCCTTTGATTTGTAGCTAAAATCATTTTGCACTAAAAATAACAGCTTTGAAGTCTTTACATTTGGGGCCATAAATGCTAAGAGCTTCCATACCTTTAGATGACCAATAGTCATTGACCCAACTCTTTGTTGTTGTGTTGGGGTGGCTGCACCATTAATTTTTTACCATGTTTGATGCAGGAGCATCCGGTGGCAGCAGAGCAATCTTGCATCGACAAAAAAAATTTCTAAGTGTTTGCCTTGATGTCGCGATATCGCGACAGAGAAAAGTGTCGCGATATCGCGACATGTCACGTTTTCATGACTCAAGAAGGAGAGAGAAGGCGTGGAGCAAAAATGTCACGATTTCACGACATGTCACGAAATCGCGACCGAAAGAAGACAGGAAAGGCATGGAGCAAAAATGTCATGATTTCGTGACATGTCACGAAATCACGACCGAAAGAAGACAGGAAAGGCCAGAGGAGAAAATGTCACGATTTCGCGACATGTCACGAAATCGCGACCGAAGAAGCAGAAAGGAAGCAAGGAAGGAAACTGTCACGATATCGTGACATGTCACGATTTCGTGACCCTAGAGGCGAGGAGAAGGCAGAAAGGAAAGATGTCGCGATATCGCGACATGTCACGATTTCATGACCGAAAAGGAGAAAGAAGAGCCGGAAGGGAAAGATGTCGCGATATCGTGACATGTCGCATTTTCATGACCAAAGGACGAGAGAAAGCAAAGGAGAAAAAGTGTCGCGATATCGTGACATGTCGCATTTTCGTGACCCAAGGACGAGAGAAAGCGCAAAGGAGAAAAAGTGTCGCGATATCGCGACATGTCGCATTTTCGTGACCCAAGGACGAGAGAAGGCGCAAGGGAGAAAAGGTGTCGCGATATCGCGACATGTCGCATTTTCGTGACCCAAGGACGAGAGAAGGCGCAAGGGAGAAAAGGTGTCGCGATATCGTGACATGTCGCATTTTCGTGACTCGAAGAGGGCAGGAAGGTAGAGAAGCCGAAAGTGTCGCGATATCGCGACATGTCGCATTTTCATGACTCGAAGAGGGCAGGAAGGTAGAGAAGCCGAAAGTGTCGCGATATCGTGACATGTCACATTTTCATGACTCGAAGAGGGCAAGAAGGTAGAGAAGCCGAAAGTGTCGCGATATCGCGACATGTCGCATTTTCATGACTCGAAGAGGGTAGGAAGGCAAGGAAGCCGAAAGTGTCGCGATATCGTGACATGTCGCATTTTCGTGACTCGAAGAGGGCAGGAAGGCAGGGAAGCCGAAAGTGTCACGATATCGTGACATGTCGCATTTTCATGACCAACGAAAGAAAAGAAAGTGCAAGCGGTTACAAGGGCCGTTACAGAGGAATTTACCGAGCGGTGGTATACCGAACGTCATCAATGGTTGACAGGTGGATAGAGCCTACAGTGGCAACATTGAACAGCACGTGGCACCGAGGTGCAATGAAAGCAGACGAAGATCAAGGGTCGGAAAGGAAGGCGTTCGAAAGCGAAGACAACGAAGAGGCACGAGAAATGAAATGAAGGGTCAAAAAAGGGAAACGAAGAGTCATGCCAGAGATTTTAAAAGGGGAAGCGAAGGCATGCACAAGGGTCAGAGAACTGCTGAGCCATAGTTGCAATCGTGAAGGCAAGAGGGCGATTCTGGACCAGTTTAGACTATTTTTCTTCCTGGGTGGAAGATGCTGTAAGAGAAAAGAAAATAAACTATCTTTCAGGATGAAGGAGTTTTAAATGGTAGACTGCTACCATTATTGTAAATTATTTCCAACTGTAATGAATGAGAATTAAGAATCTATTGTGAGCTATTTGTAGATCCCCATCAAGTGGTATCAGAGCGGGAGTTCCTGAGTGTGTGAGCAGATCGCCGAAAGTGAGGCAGTTTGCACCAGGATCTATGGAAGGGTTGTGAGAAGAGAGTGAGGAAGAATGCCTCCATGAAGAAACCATGGTGGTGGAAGGAATGTGGTACCTAAAGAAGATTTTAGAGCTTTGCAGAGGCAAGTGCAAGCCCTACAAGAGGAGTTGCGAAGAGGGGTTGAACCAAGGAGAGAGGACCATAGTGAAGATGAAGCTTGGGAGGTTGATGAACCATCGGTTGTAGAAGAAGCAACGGATCCTACAGAAGCCAGATTAATCAAGGCTATATCTCGGATCGGGAAGAAGACAAAGTTTGATGTCTCCACGTATTCTGGGAGTCTCAATTCAGAGGAGTTAATTGATTGGATCAATGATATGGAGGAATATTTTGAGTATGAGGAGGTTGTAGATCCAGATCGGATCAAGTTTGCAAAAACAAAGTTGAAAGGCCATGCTTGCATATGGTGGAAAGAAGTGCAGCTAGAAAGAAATAGAGGAGGAAAGGAAAAGATAACCAGATGGGATCGAATGGTAGAGAAGTTGAAGAGACAGTTTATTCCTGTAGATTACGAATTGGACCTGTTGAGAAAAATGCAGAGTTTGAGACAGTCAAACAGATCTATCAAAGAATATACAGAGGAGTTCTACCAGATCTCAATCAGAACTGGCCATGCAGAGGCTAACAGGGAGAAGGTGGCCCGTTACATCAATGGGTTGAGAACCAGTATTCAAGAAGAGTTGAGTCTGGTTAGGATGAGCACCATCGAGGATGCTTACCAGTTTGCCCTCAAAGTCGAAGAGAAGCTGAACAGACGGTTTGAGGGTAAGCAAAGAGGAAGAGGTCATGGGGGAAGAACTGGTGGAAGGACCAGTGGAGAAAAATATAAGGATCAGAAGAAGGCTGGTGAAACCAGTAATACCCAGGATCAGGAAGAGGGGAACACCTACCAACCCCGTAATCAGAACAATGGTTACCCAAGGGGGAGAGGTAGATCTGGACATGGATTTGGAAGGGGAGGATTTCGTGGAACCTATTTCCACTGTGGCGAAGAAGGACATCGAGCATACGAGTGTCCACAACACCGAGAAGGGACGAATAAGAGACCTGAGGGTCCTGCCAGAGCTGTTGTAGCTGATGAAGGTGCTGAATCAGAACATTCTGAGGAGGCAGAGGGAGGAGAAGTTATGGTTACAAGGAGGACCCTGTTGAATGAGGAGAAAGGATCAGACCAGAGAAGGAGCCTGTTTCGCACAAGGTGCAGAAGTTTGGGTAAGGTCTGTAACATTATTATAGATAATGGTAGTACTGATAACTTGGTCTCGGAAGAAATGGTTACCAAGTTACAGTTAAAGAGAAGGGGACACCCGCATCCATATCGGATTGCGTGGTTACAGAAGGACCATAGGGCTTTGGTCGATGAGCAATGCTCGATGAAATTTAATATTGGGAAGTACTGTGATGAGGTCCTGTGTGACATCCTCGCCTATGGATGCTTGCCATTTGTTGTTGGGAAGGCCATGGCAGTTTGATCGGTGTGCAGTGCATGATGGTCATGCCAACACTTACTCAGTGACGAAGAATGGAGTGCGCCATAAGTTGAAGCCCTTGAAGGAGGTGGGCGAAAAGGTATGTAGCAGTGCTAGAATCTATTTAGTTGAAGGGGGAAGATTTTTGGATAGTTTAAAGCATGAGCATATGTGCTATGCATTAATTCCTAGAGTTAGGAAGGAAGAATGCAAGGATACCCCTGTAGAAGTCTTAGGACTGTTAGAAGAATTTCCAGACATTGTATCTGATAATGTGCCTGAGGGTTTACCACCAGTGAGGAAGATCAGTCACCATATAGATTTGGTACCAGGATCTAGTTTACCCAATAAGGCAGCACATAGAATGACTCCTACAGAAACTGAAGAGCTGAACAGGCAAGTCCAAGAGTTGCTAAAAAAGGGACTGATTCGGGAGAGCTTGAGTCCATGTGCAGTACCTGCAATACTAGCACCAAAGAAATATGGAGAGTGGAGAATGTGTACAGACTCTCGAGCCATTAACAAGATCACCATAAAGTATAGATTTCCATTGCCAAGGATGGATGACATTATGGACTGTTTGAGTGGAGCCAAGTACTTCACAAAGATTGATCTGAAGAGTGGTTATCATCAGATTCATGTCAGAGAAGGAGATGAATGGAAGACAACCTTCAAGACCAGAGAAGGTTTGTATGAATGGTTGGTCATGCCATTTGGGCTAACCAATGCACCAAGCACATTCATGCGGTTGATGAATGAGGTATTGAAAGAATTTTTAGGCAAATTCATCATTGTCTATTTGGATGATATTTTAATATTTAGCGGAACCCTGGAAGAGCATCTGATGCAGGTCAGAAGGGTTTTTGAGAAGCTGCGGGAGGAGCAGTTGTTAATAAATCTGAAGAAGTGTAATTTCGTGAAGAAAGAGTTAGTGTACCTGGGATTTGTCATCTCAGCCGAAGGTCTAAAAATGGACCCAGAAAAGGTGAGAGCTATCATTGAATGGCCTACTCCGAGAAGCACGACTGAGGTAAGATCATTTCATGGTCTAGCAAGTTTTTACAGGAAATTCATTAGGAATTTCAGAAGTATTTGTGCACCCCTTACAGAAACAATGAGAGGGGATAAGAAAGAATTCAAGTGGACCTTAGGAGCAGATAAGAGCTTTGATATGATGAAGAAGAAGGTTACAGAGCAACCTATTTTGGCACTTCCAGATTTTAATAAGGTATTTCAGGTAGATTGTGATGCTAGTGGTAGTGCCATAGGAGCTGTTTTGAGTCAAGAAGGTAAACCTGTTGCTTACTTTAGTGAGAAACTCAATGATGCTAGGAAGAAGTATTCAGTTTATGATCAAGAGTTTTATGCTATAGTTCAGGCTCTAAAGAAGTGGCGACATTACTTGTTGCCAAAAGAGTTTGTTCTATATACTGATCATCAGGCCTTACAGTATATTAATAGCCAAGGGAAGCTAAATCAGAGGCACCTAAAATGGGTTGAGTTTCTACAGAGTTATACCTTTGTGTTGAAGCACAGGAGCGGAAATTCAAACAGAGTTGCAGATGCCTTAAGTAGAAGGCAGTGTTTGTTGATAGAAATGAAGGTGGAAGTGGTAGGATTTGATGAACTGAAGGGTTTGTACCCTGAAGATCCTGATTTTGCAGAAGCTCTGGAAGGCTTGCTTGGCACCTGTCACTTTGGACAGGACCAAGTGGTTGGATTTTCTGATCCAAGATGGAATGTTGTTTAGAGGAAGTCAATTATGCATTCCAAGGAGTTCAATGAGGGAAAATCTAGTCAAGGAGAAACACAATGGAGGGTCTGGTCGGACATTTTGGTCGGGACAAGACCATTGCCCTGGTTAGTGAGAACTACTATTGGCCGCAATTGCAGCAAGATGTGAAGAGGTTTGTACAAAGCTGTAGAGTATGCCAGATGGCGAAAGGTGTGAGCCAGAACACTGGATTATATCAGCCATTACCTATACCAGAGAGACCATGGGAGGACGTCAGTATGGATTTCATTCTTGGTCTACCAAGGACGCAATGGGGAAATGATTCCATATTCATGGTGGTTGACAGGTTTTCAAAGATGGCACATTTTATCCCCTACCAAAAAACTAGTGACGCAGTTCACGTTGCAGGTTTATTTTTCAAAGAGGTGGTACGACTTCATGGTCTACCAAAGAGTATCATTTCTGACAGAGATACCAAGTTTGTTGGGCATTTCTGGAGGACCTTGTGGAAGAAATTGAAGACAGATTTGAAATTCAGTTTTGCATACCACCCACAGACTGATGGCCAAACGGAGGTGGTGAATAGAAGTCTGGGAAATCTATTGAGATGCTTGATAGGAGATAAGCCCACGGGATGGGATTTGGTTTTGCCATAGGCAGAATTTGCATACAACAATTCTATCAATAGGAGTACTAACAAATCTCCATTCCAGATAATATATGGGAGCAGTCCAAGGAGTGCTTCGAGTTGAGGAAGATGGATACAGGGGAAAAGTGCAGTGCCGAGGCTGAGGACTTTGCAGAGCATCCGAAGAGTGTGCATGAAGAAGTGAAGAAGCACATTACTAACATGAACAACCAATATAAGACAAGGGCAGACCAGAAGCGACGGTTCAAGGAATTCACAATGGGTGATGAAGTCATGGTCCATTTGAGAAAAGAGAGATTTCCTGCTAAAACCTATAACAAGCTGAAGATGAAGAAGTTTGGACCATGCCGAATTATAGGAAAATGGGATTCAGGCAATGCGTATGAAGTGGAATTGCCAAGTGGCCTTAACATATCACCTATTTTTAACATTGCAGATTTGGTAGAGTATCATGAAGGAGGCAGTAGCGAGACACCAAGTACAGAATTATGGAGTATTCCAACATCTACTCCAGCAACAGACGAGATCGAGGAAATACTAGACACTCGAGCAGGCAGAAGTACCAAGAACAAGCAGTATTCTGAATATCTGGTCAAGTGGAAGGGCAGACCTATCGAAGATGCAACTTGGTTGTCAAAAATAGAGGTCGACCACCTGGGTCTTCCTCCAATAGTACAGAAGTAAAGGACACTTCTCAATCCACCCCAGGTGTCTGATGCAGGAGCATCCGATGGCAGCAGAGCAATCTTGCATCGACAAAAAAATTTCTAAGTGTTTGCCTTGATGTCACGATATCACGATAGAGAAAAGTGTCACGATATCGTGACATGTCACATTTTCATGACTCAAGAAGGAGAGAGAAGGCATGGAGCAAAAATGTCATGATTTCATGACATGTCACGAAATCATGACCGAAAGAAGACAGGAAAGGCATGGAGAAAAATGTCATGATTTCATGACATGTCAAAATCATGATCGAAGAAGAAAAAAGAGGAGAAAATGTCACGATTTCGTGACATGTCGTGAAATCACGACCGAAGAAGCAGAAAGGAAGCAAGGAAGGAAACTGTCACGATATCGCGACATGTCACGATTTCGTGACCCTAGAGGCGAGGAGAAGGCAGAAAGGAAAGATGTCATGATATCGTGACATGTCATGATTTCATGACCGAAAAGGAGAAAGAAGAGCCGGAAGGGAAAGATGTCGCGATATCGTGACATGTCGCATTTTCGTGACCAAAGGACGAGAGAAAGCGCAAAGGAGAAAAAGTGTCGTGATATCGTGACATGTCGCATTTTCATGACCCAAGGACGAGAGAAAGTGCAAAGGAGAAAAAGTGTCACGATATCGTGACATGTCGCATTTTTGTGACCCAAGGACGAGAGAAGGCGCAAGGGAGAAAAGGTGTCACGATATCGTGACATGTCGCATTTTCATGACTCAAGGACGAGAGAAGGTGCAAGGGAGAAAAGGTGTCACGATATCATGACATGTCACATTTTTATGACTCGAAGAGGGCAGGAAGGTAGAGAAGCCGAAAGTGTCACGATATCGCGACATGTCGCATTTTTGACTCGAAGAGGGCAGGAAGGTAGAGAAGCCGAAAGTGTCATGATATCGTGACATGTCGCATTTTCATGACTCGAAGAGGGCAGGAAGGCAGGGAAGCCGAAAGTGTCGTGATATCGTGACATGTCACATTTTCATGACTCGAAGAGGGCAGGAAGGTAGGGAAGCCGAAAGTGTCACGATATCATGACATGTCGCATTTTTATGACCAACGAAAGAAAAGAAAGTGCAGGCGGTTACAAGGGCCGTTACAGAGGAATTTACCGAGCGGTGGTATACCGAACGTCATCAATGGTTGACAGGTGGACAGAGCCTACAGTGGCAGCACTGAACAGCACGTGGCACCGAGGTGCAGTGAAAGCAGACGAAGATCAAGGGTCAAAAAGGAAGGCGTTCGAAAGCGAAGACAACGAAGAGGCACGAGAAATGAAATGAAGGGTCAAAAAAGGGAAACGAAGAGTCATGCCAGAGATTTTAAAAGGGGAAGCGAAGGCATGCACAAGGGTCGGAGAACTGTTGAGCCATAGTTGCAGTCGTGAAGGCAAGAGGGCGATTCTGGACCAGTTTAGGCTATTTTTCTTCCTAGGTGGAAGATGTTGTAAGAGAAAAGAAAATAAACTATCTTTCAAGATGAAGGAGTTTTAAATGGCAGACTGCTGCCATTATTGTAAATTATTTCCAACTGTAATGAATGAGAATTAAGAATCTGTTGTGAGCTATTTGTAGATCCCCATCAATGTTCCTCCTAGAATGCATCACCTTATTGATGTAACAAGCATGGTCTCCTTGAATGACATAAATTGGTAGGGTAGGCTCATGCATATGATGGGTGGTTATTTTAGTTAACACGTAGTTGGCTCTAACATGCTAGGCCATAAAAGTTAATACTTGTGGTAAATGGTGGGTGATTCTTTAAATGCTCTTTCACCTACCTCCTTCCTCGTGCACATGACTACCACATGTCCTTGGGATAAGTGCAGTCTCCTTTGATCAAAGTCAGTATCCTTCGTCTAGGTAGTGACGCTTATCTTCTTGGGCTCTCAATTTATCACCATATGTTCAACTTCAAGATTTATCAAGGTTGTCTTATTCCTTGTTATGCTTTATGTTGAAAGGTACACACAAAATGTTGGATTAAAAATATATTTCCCAAAGGCCTTAGTACCCTCAATGTGGTTGGCTTGGGGTAAAATATGAGCATCGACCATAGATGGAATATCCAATGGTCGATGTATCTTCTAAGCTTGTTTGCCCCCTCTTTGAAGCTCTTTTATTTTGATCAAATGCAAGAAGTGCCTTTCGACTATTCACCTCACTTCTGATTTAGCCTTAGAATGAAGAAAGGGTTATAGGAAAAAGTTACCTATAGGTACAATAACAATATTCATTGCTAGGTTTCATATCCTTTGTTTTGTTGGATTCATTGGAATTATCGATGAGAGGATAGCTTTCTCAACATTTATACATTCCAAGAAGGTGTTGAGCATCAATAGATCATCCTTATACATGGATTGACTTTTTGAATAATGTATTGTGTAGATCTATGGGGTCTAATAATAGAAAAAATATTTTCAAAGGTTCAACAATTTTTTTGTGGCTTAAATGAAGGGGATATTTTTGATAACTATAAAAAACATAAAATGGTTATACATGACAAACTATATTGAATTCAATGAGTCCATCAATATTTTTGGCTTTTACACAAAAAATATGGGGTTCTAAGTTTAGTATATAGTCATAATTGGTCATTGGATGCATCTTGACAAGGTTCTTCTCCTCTCTCTCCATTTTTTAAATTTTAAATTTTAAATTTGAAAAAAAATATTTTAGCACCATTTATCATTGTCAAAGTTTGGTTAGAATTTTTGTTGAGATCCTTTGACTTTGACCATGTGATTAGACATGAATGGGATGAATGATTGGTGGAATATGAGTGTTGTGTTTAAGCCATCAAAGATCTATAGGGGTTGACTAAAGCCTTTAAGGCGCAATGGAGAAGGCATTTCCTATATAGAATTTCCTTGCATGTGAAGTTTTTTATTTGTCAACTTTATTCGTTGGTGGGATTTGATCCTCCCAAGTAGTCATATTGGTATAGGGATGATTATCTTCAAATATGATAGTCATCCTTTGTAGTGTGTAAAAATTTTAAATAGATTTCGCATGACATCATTGTGTCTAACAACTTGTACCTAGTCTTGCTATGAGGATCTCTATCATCCACTATTGGATTTGACACGTGCTTCTCCTATGTCATTCAATGTATCCTTTGAAGATTTGCCTTAAGTTTTTTGGTTAGGGAAAACCTCCCTAGAAGTGTATTGGGATCCAACCAACTTATATTGGATTGTGTATCATTATAAATATCAAAGTGATGCATCATTGTCTTCGAATGAGTTGTGATTGAATAGTAAACAAAGTCTTATCTACATCATTTTTTTCAAAATCATATCATATTTATTACCTGAAAACACCTCCCTTCAATTGGATGGATAGTAGGGACTATCTTGAGAAAGTATCGATCCCTTTTGTGTTGGAAATATTTCCCAATTATTCTTTCAAAAAGTTTTAAACTATATATGATATTTACACTATGTATAGATGAATACTTGGTGATGGATCACCTCATGCAAACTGGATCGAGTGCTTTATTAGGATATTATCCCTATGTATCAAATTCCCATTACTCCAGGTAATCATCAGGGATGTATGGGTGTACCTTATCCATTAAGTATTTGGAGTCTGACAACTCTTCTTCTACCATATAGGCCTACTCTTCTACATTTCCTTGAAAATGGATTTCTTATGTATGGTACATGTGGAGAGGATCTGAAAATATTTTAAACTTGGTCGTGTGCCTTATTTAGACAAACATGTGAGTCTAGTCCAACAACAAGTATCCTTCAATCTTAGTGATGAAGCCTTTAGAGAGGCATATTCCAAATGAGGCTAAGAAATAAATCATTGCTACATTTTTGTAAATCATCAAGTCAAGGAAAAAGCATTAATTTCTTACCCTCTTACTTTATTACCTACATTTATTTCTACCCCCATACATCCCCTTACTACTTAGGAACCACTGTCAATGGTCTTTTCCACCATATGAACTATAGAAGAGAATCAAAAATTGTGGAGAGAAGAAGAAAATCAACAAGAGAAGATGCAAGAAAGAAGGAAGAGGTAGTCGCTATGGGATATGACACATTGGAACAAATTAAAAAAAATATAAAGGTGGCTACTCATCCTAAGGTTAAGAATTCAACTTCTCAAATGAGATCATAGGACTACAAAATAGAAGAACATAATAGAGATATTTTTAAGATATCTAAAGCAGAAACTCTTTGGGGTATTTATACAGAGGTGGATACACTATTTGTACAATTCAATAATATGGACAAAAACTTGGAAGCTACTAAAAATAATATTGAAACTATGGAAGTAGAACTTGCCAAAGAAAAAGTAGATCAATATGCCCTTAAGAATGAAATCATAAGACTGAAAAGCGTAATTGATGAAGCTCCTTCTAAAAAAGAGCTACAGTAGAAGGATGAGAAAAAAAAGGGTCTAGAAATAGAACTACAAAAAATATGAGACACAATACAACAACAACATTCAAAACTGCTAGACCTTAAGTCCAAAATCAATAGGAAGAAGCCTTATCTATTGCCATTAACAAATTGCAGTAGGATAAAGAAAAGTCACATGGACTAGAAATTTCAAAGGATTAGCTTAGGGAAGTCAAGAGCCACTACTGGGGAAGAATAAAAGGAGTAATATTATAAGTGTTCCCTCTTTTTTATACCAAACTATGAGAAATTATTATCATATCTTTGCAATCCATGAAATATTTTGATAGAGGGAAGAAGTATTTGATGGCCGCTAAAAACAAAAACATCATGGGAAATATATTTTTAATTGTCATACATCACACAAGATGATTACCATAGTTGAATATAATCATACCTCTACCAATATGACTGCTTGGGAGGATTGAATCCCACCAATAGAGAACGTTGACAGATCAAAAAATTCAAATGCAAGGAAAGTCTATATAATAAATATCTTCCCTACTATGCCTTGAAGGATTTATTTCCAAACCATCCTCAAAGCCAAATTATTCTCAAAAGGATAAGAGAACCAAATATCCCATCGACTGATGCAAAAAAGGATGCCAAATATTGAAGAACACAAGCTTATACTGAGAGGGGGGTGAACAGTATAAGACCACTTTTTACTTTTCTTTCCCAATCAATATTATGCAATGTATAGATAGCAATATCAATAGCAGTAATCAAAGCAATGCACAAATCACCACACACAATAGAGACACCACAATTTACGTGGTTCACCCAATGTGGGCTACTCCACGGAGAAAATATTTCACTAAAATTTTCTCAATCAATCTCTTGGGAATCCTTTCCCTATTACAATGTTTATGGACCTCTATCCAAAGGAGACACCAATCCCCTAAATCAAGTTCGTGGATCTCTATCCATAGGAGACACCAATCTCCTAATCTCTGCTCTGGCTGGTGATCCTCTAGAAGACCTCTACCTCCACTACCCTTAGCAAATGGAACTCTATCCATAGAAGACACCTGTCATCCCTAGCTCTAAGCTGGAGATCTATTATCCTCTATACTCTATCACCTCCAAATATCTATCTCAAATCTATACTAAACATAGTCCTTCGATCTAGCACAAATCTATCCTCAATATTTATCTCTGGTCTAGCATAAACCTGTCCTCAAATCTGCACCAAAATCTATCCTCAAATCTATACTAAACATAGTCCTTCGGTCTAGCACAAATCTATCCTCAATATCTATCCTCAAGCCTTAACTCAAAGCTTGAATCAATCTCAAATCAACTCTACTGGATCTACCCCAAACCTTAACTCAAGGTTTGAACAAATCAATCAATCAACTCTGCTCTCAAGTCTTCTCAAAGACTTATCTCAAATCTGCCTTGTAAGCTTCCACAAAAGCTCACACTAATATATCCACAAGTCCTCTCTAGAACTTGTCCAATATGCTCAATAAGTTCTCTCAAGAACTTATCCAAATATACTCTCAATCTATATTGTAAGCTTCCACAAAAGCTTACCCAAATCTATCCACAAGTCTTCTCAAAGACTTACCTCAAATATGCTCAACAAGTCCACACTAGAACTTGTCCAATCTCATAGAAACATAAAGAGAATTGTTAGAGACTCAATATGCTCTATACTCATCACAATGCTCAATCACTTTCAATCACTCTTTTAGAAACATACAAAGAATTGTTAGAGACTCAATATGCTTCACATTCTCACCTCAATCACTTTCTCAAATCAATTCAGAATATAGAATAGTTTGTTTTATGGAACTTGAACAATCACTTCACACATCCACTTGACTAGGCTCAACCAACTCTACTCAACCAATCACTCAATGAAACAATCCTTGCTTACAAACCCTAGTCCAAGTATATGAACACTCACTCAAAATATTTCCAACAATGCTTATCAACAAATCTCACATAACAATGATACTCATGTTCTTTTCAAACCCTAGTTCAAGTTCTTCACTCAACAACTCACTTCAACAACAATGCTTATAATACTCTCACATAACAATGATACTCATATTATTTTTCAAACCCTAGTTCAAGTTCTTCACACAATCAATGGCTTCAACAACAATGCTTATAAAACAAGGTTTTAACAACAACTCTTTATTCCAGAAAACCTTGAAGCATTAACTCAACACACTCAATAAGGAAACCCTAATCAAGTCCTTTTCACTCCAAACTTATTTTCCAGAAAACCAACCAATCAACTCAACTATGGAAGAATGTGCTCATACCTTTTTCTTGATGATGAAGGAACCTCAAATATCTGCCACAACCACAAACACTTCTTTGCCAAGCTCAAAGGAGTTAGAAGATACTAAACTCTCTCAAAGATACAATGCAAAATATCAAAACACACATACACCTTATCACTCCATCTTAAAGAAAGCATCCATCAACATATACAAAAATGATTGACCAAATACACCTTATGATCTCCCAATTAAAACAATATTCAATACCAAAAATAATGTCAATACAATCTCCTTTTCAAACTAACTCAATGGCAAGAAGTCCTCTTAAATTTAATCACTCTTCAATTCACTTTTTGATAAATAAAAAATGTCACAATAACTTTATTTAAAAATAAATTTCAACACCTTATTCCTTCATTTAATAAAAAATTAATAATTAAAATAAGCACCTTTTCATAACCCCTTATAACTCCCTAAACCTTATGTTTACACCTTAGGCAATTAAAAATAATGCAAAATTTATTACCTCCGCCTAGGTGAGATTCGAACCCTCGATGCAGCTTCTCCCAATGCCCTAGCCATGGCTCCAACCATCGCATGAGCTAGGCGCTCATTTGGGGAACAAAGAGCACAATGTGCTCTATGTTCTTCCCCCAATGCACCAAAACCAAAAAGACAACGTATCGCTTCCTTCGATGCCTAAGCACAACATGCCAAAATGCTCTTGCCAAGAATCGAACGTGAACCACTCTGCACCCACATGCCTTAACTCATGATCGCTTGCCACTAGGCCACGTGCCTTGGTGGATATGAGGGTTTAGCCCTCAATGGTCTTAACACTTTTGTTGGTGCCTTAAGACAAAGATTTGTCTTCTTCCTCGCACGAGTATTCACCACAACACATGCCACTTTGATTTCTTTCGAACGAAGGATGGATTTTATGCCACTAAGGCATATAGTTTATATACATATTACCTCCAATAATTTTGAACGTTGGCACCTTCAAAATTTGAATAATTAATTTATAAATTATTTAAATTCTTTAGAATTTAAATTTTATAAATTAATTTTTAAACCCTTTTGGCTTATTAAAGCCCTCTTTGATTTTACCACTTTGTATAAATAATATTTATTTATAAAATTTAAATTCAATTTGAATTTAAATATTTTATAAAATAAATATTAAAACCTCCTTTAGCTTTTCAAAAAGCTTCCTTGGGTTTTTATGAAAAACCTTTTATTTTGCTCATTCATATGCTTCCACATAATATTAAAAATATTATGAAGCTCTTTTGCCATTAACCTTTGCATTGTTCCTTGACATATTCCTTGACATCAATGACAACTTCGTTCCTTGACATCAATGACAACTTTGACTCAAAATGTCCAACAATCTCCCCCTTTGTCATTGATGGCAACCCAAATTATTTTTACCAGAAACTTAACCTTTTCTTTGTTCTACTCCCCCTAGGACATTGCTCCCCCTAGCTCAATGCTCTTTTCAAATCTCTCCTCTTTACTCAAATACCAAATCTCTCCCCCTTACTCAAATCTCTCCCCCTTTGACATCAATGGCAAAGGGTCACCTTTGGGGCTCGGGGCTAAGAATGAGCCTCTTAGCTTAGCCCCTCCCCCACCTCCTCTTGAGGTGGTTAATTCTAGGGTGGGAGTATTTCTACTCCCAGAAAGCACTGTTCTTTACCTTTATCCTCTTTTCTTCTTATCTGATCCTTTTGATTCCTCTTTATTTCTTTCCATGTCCATTTTTTTCCTATCTCTTTCTTTTTTATTCTTCATATCCATATCCATGTTCTTTTCTCTAGTCTTCATACTTGATTCTAGAATGTCTGCTCTACACCACTTTGTTGTGTGACCATCATTATTGCACTTATAACACTTAATGTTATTATTCCTTGGAGGTGCAAATATCTTAGGATTTCTCCTAGTGAAGCCATATCCTCTTCTATCATGAACCCTACAATTCATTGCCTTGTGACCAAACTGATTACATGAGTAGCAATACCCATGGAAAAGTTGTTTGTTCCCATATTCCTATCTTTCATGTGTCCTACACTATGAAGCCATGTGCCCAAACCTATGACATGAAAAACATCTTCCATTGAAACTTCCTTGTCTTGACCTCATTGGTCTCCTATTTTGATTGTTGTTCCATCTATTTCTTCTTTGTGCATTGTTCCTATCCTTGTTGAAATTTCTATTGTCCAACTCATCCTCAGATGTCTCACTTTATCTTACACTATCTTCTTATGAAGTGTCTTCATCTAAAGTTTCTTCTCCTCCAGAACTTGAGGTTGACTTTTCTTCTTATTTCTTTTGAGCCTGTTCAAAACCAAGACCTATTTTGCTTGATGTAGTCTTTTGTATCTTGATGAACTTATCTAAGTTCTTTGAGCTATTTTTGAACCCTTGTAGCTTGACTTTGGAGTTTTCTAAATCTTCCCTTAGTAGGGCTACTTCTTGTACTAACCTTTCACATTCTAAGACCTTTGCTTCTAGCTTATCCTTGAACTTCTTTGTCTTAGCCTTTGATTTGTCTAGATCCTCTATAAGCATTCTTCTCTCTTCATCACATTCTTGAAACTGAAATTCTAATTTAGAGTTTTGCTTTCTTACCTTCTTTACTATTTCAAGAGCATAAATAAGTTCTCCCTTAAGATCATATCCTTCTTTATCTGATTCTTCCTCTATTTGTTTACCTTTGTCCATATCTTCATTTTCTTTTGACTTGTCTTCTATAGGATCACCTTCTCCTTCTTCTAGTGCCATTAGAATATTCTCTTCTAGTCCTTCAAGTGCATCCTCATATTCATCATCACTAAAACTATAACCATTCCTTGTACAACTATCTTCAAGATGTCCAAAGTTACCACATCTAAAACACTTGAGAATTACTAGAGTCCTTTTCTTAACTTGTTCTTTTTCTTCAATCATAAATAGGACTTCATCTCTATCATTATCTGAAAGACTAGCATCACTATCACTTGAGTACTTACTTGCCTTATCTGCATAGTAGCTCCTCTTTTGCCTTTGAAAGAACTTCTTTCCTTGTCTGCTTTGTCCATCCTTGCTTTTATTTTGATGCCTGTATCTTTCTGATTCCCTATTTTTGTGATCCTATTTTTCTTCATCATTGTTATTCTTAGCTTCTTGACAATCAGTTGCATAATGACCATACTTTCCACAATTGAAACATTTAACAGATTTTGTATCTCTAGATCTTCTTGAATCCTTATTCCTTCTACCATAATTAGCTTCTTCATCACTGGATGACTCATTGCTTGATTCTGACTTCTTACCCTTTGTCTTCTTGATTGCTTTAAAGGTTGCTTCCTTCTGGGGATTAGGTTCTTTTGTTCTCAACTCAAATTCTATAAGAATACCAAGCAACATATCTCTTGTCAAAGAATCACCATCCTTTGATTCTTCTATAGCAGAAATATTTTCACTAAATATTTTTGGAAGAGATCTTAAGACCTTATCACAAACATCTGATTCATCAACCTTAAGTCCAAGTCCTTGCATAGCATTAACAACCTCATCAATTCAAAGTAGATAAGTACTAATGTTTTCCTCATCCTTCATTCTTAACTCTTCAAATTGTCCTTTGAGATTTTATATCTTTGCTTTCTTGACACCTTTATCTCCTTCATATATACTTTGCAACTTATCCCACATTCCTTTTGCATCTTGACAATGCATAACTTTTATGGACTCTGTTCTATGCAAACCTCTCAAAAGTGCATTCATTGCTTTTGAATTGTAATGTTGTAGAAGCTTACCTTCCTTATCTATAGGTGGATCAACTGAGGGGTCGTATCCATTTTCAACTGCTTCCCAAATTTCATTGCCAAGTGCCTTCAGGTAGATCTTCATTCTCAAACTCCAATATACATAATCACTTCCATCAAATACTGGTACTGAATTATCTGAAGATCCATTCTTAGAATCCATTGTGTTCTTGTTAGCTTTTCCTTCAAGTTGTTAAACTCTTTCGAAGGAACCCACTCTGATACCAATTGAAGAACACAAGCTTATACTGAGAGGGGGTGAACAATATAAGACCACTTTTTACTTTTCTTTCCCAATCAATATTATGCAATGTATAGATAGAAATATCAATAGTAATAATCAAAGCAATGCATAAATCACCACACACAATAGAGACACCACAATTTACGTGGTTCACCCAATGTGGGCTACTCCATGGAGAAAATATTTCACTAAAATTTTCTCAATCAATCTCTTGGGAATCCTTTCCCTATTACAATGTTTATGGACCTCTATCCAAAGGAGACACCAATCCCCTAAATCAAGTTCATGGATCTCTATCCATAGGAGACACCAATCTCCTAATCTCTGCTCTAGATGGTGATCCTCTAGAAGACCTCTACCTCCACTACCCTTAGCAAATGGAACTCTATCCACAGAAGACACCTGTCTTCTCCTTGCTCTGGTTGGAGATCTATGTCCTCAACTCTATCACCTCCAAAGCTCTATCTCAAATCTATACTAAACATAGTCCATCGATCTAGCACAAATCTATCCTCAATATCTATCTCTAGTCTGGCACAAACCTATCCTCAAATATGCACCAAAATCTATCCTCAAATATATACTAAACATAGTCCTTCGGTCTAGCACAAATCTATCCTCAATATATGTCCTCAAGCCTTAACTCAAATCTTGACTCAATCTCAAATCAACTCTACTAGATCTACCCCAAACCTTAACTCAAGGTTTGAACAAATCAATCAATCAACTCTACTCTCAAGTCTTCTCAAAGACTTATCTCAAATCTACCTTGTAAGCTTCCACAAAATCTCACACCAATCTATCCACAAGTCCTCTCTAGAACTTGTCCAATATACTCAATAAGTTCTCACAAGAACTTATCCAAATATACTCTCAATCTATATTGTAAGCTTCCACAAAAGCTTACCCAAATCTATCCACAAGTCTTCTCAAAGACTTACCTCAAATCTGCTCAACAAGTCCACACTAGAACTTGTCCAATATCATAGAAACATAAAGAGAATTGTTAGAGACTCAATATGCTCTATACTCATCACAATGCTCAATCACTTTCAATCACTCTTTTAGAAACATACAGAGAATTTTTAGAGACTCAATATGCTTCACATTCACAACACCTCAATCCAAAGACTCAATCAAACCAACTCAATCACTTTCTCAAATCAATTCAGAATATAGAATAGTTTATTTTATGGAACTTGAACAATCACTTCACACATCCACTTGACTAGGCTCAACCAACTCTACTCAACCAATCACTCAATGAAACAATCCTTGCTTACAAACCCTAGTCCAAGTATATGAACACTCACTCAAAATATTTCCAACAATGCTTATCAACAAATCTCAAATAACAATGATACTCATTTTATTTTCAAACCCTAGTTCAAGTTCTTCACTCAACAACTCACTTCAACAACAATGCTTATAAAACAATCTTCACATAACAATGATACTCATGTTCTTTTCAAACCCTAGTTCAAGTTCTTCACACAATCAATGGCTTCAACAACAATGCTTATAAAACAAGGTTTTAACAACTCTTTATTCCAGAAAACCTTGAAGCATTAACTCAACACACTCAATAAGGAAACCCTAATCAAGTCCTTTTCACTCCAAACTTATTTTCCAGAAAACCAACCAATCAACTCAACTATGGAAGAATGTGCTCATACCTTTTTCTTGATGATGAAGGAACCTCAAATATCTGCCACAACCACAAACACTTCTTTGCCAAGCTCAAAGGAGTTAGAAGATACTAAACTCTCTCAAAGATACAATGCAAAATATCAAAACACACATACACCTTATCACTCCATCTTAAAGAAAGCATCCATCAACATATACAAAAATGATTGACCAAATACACCTTATGATCTCCCAATTAAAACAATATTCAATACCAAAAATAATGTCAATACAATCTCCTTTTCAAACTAACTCAATGGCAAGAAGTCCTCTTAAATTTAATCACTCTTCAATTCACCTTTTGATAAATCAAAAATGTCACAATAACTTTATTTAAAAATAAAGTTCAACACCTTATTCCTTCATTTAATAAAAAATTAATAATTAAAATAAGCACCTTTTCATAACCCCTTATAACTCCCTAAACCTTATGTTTACACCTTAGGCAATTAAAAATAATGCAAAATTTATTACCTCCGCCTAGGTGAGATTCGAACCCTCGACGCAGCTTCTCCCAATGCCCTAGCCGTGGCTCCAACCACCGCATGAGCTAGGTGCTCATTTGGGGAGCAAAGAGCACAACGTGCTCTATGTTCCTCCCCCAATGCACCGAAACCAAAAGGACTACGCATGTCGCTTCCTTCGATGCCTAAGCACAACACTCCAAAAATGCTCTTGCCGTGAATCGAACGTGGACCACTCTGCACCCACACGCCTTAACTCATGATCGCTTGCCACTAGGCCACATGCCTTGGTGGATATGAGGGTTTAGCCCTCAATGGTCTTAACACTTTCGTTGGCACCTTAAGACAAATATTTGTCTTCTTCCTCGCACGAGTATTCACCACAACACTTGCCACTTTAATTTCTTTCGAACGAAGGATAGATTTTATGCCACTAAGGCATATAGTTTATATACCTATTACCTCCAATAATTTTGAACGTCGATGCCTTCAAAATTTGAATAATTAATTTATAAATTATTTAAATTCTTTAGAATTTAAATTTTATAAATTAATTCTTAAACCCTTTTTGGCTTTATTAAAACCCTCTTTGATTTTACCACTTTGTATAAATAATATTTATTTATAAAATTTAAATTCAATTTGAATTTAAATATTTTATAAAATAAATATTAAAACCTCCTTTAGCTTTTCAAAAAGCTTCCTTGGGTTTTTATGAAAAACCTTTTATTTTGCTCATCCATGGTTTTAATAAAAACCGCCTTCATATGCTTCCACATAATATTAAAAATATTATGAAGCTCTTTTGCCATTAACCTTTGCATTGTTCCTTGACATATTCCTTGACATCAATGACAACTTTGTTCCTTGACATCAATGACAACTTTGACTCAAAATGTCCAAAAAATATGCTGAAAAAGGGAGGACTTTGAAATAAGTTGTTAGAAATTTGAAAAATTTCTATATCGCAAGGCTAAGGTGACCCACCCAATGAAGAAATTCGGCCTTCCCAATGGTGGCTAAGCTAAGTCTTGTTATGGATAAGAGAACCAACATCCTTCCAATGATATCTAAAAGGTATCTATCCTTAGCAAGACCCCTTCTCATCCCATGGTTGTGAGCCCTCCCATCGCCTAGGTGGATAGGCTCAAAAATTGAATCCTCTATCACTTGTGATTGGTTTCACTAATACCTAGATCCACTACCAAGGTAACATCAACAGGGCCCTAAGGAGGGAGAAACTTGGAAGCAAGTGAAAGGACAAGAAGGATTTGAGGTGACCAAGCAAAGGATTAGTATCATTCAAGAAAACATATAATATTACAAAAATATAAGCACCCAAACTAATTTTGCATTGCAAAACTTGCACATATTGTATAGCCTTCTTACCCACAAAAGGGTCACCCTAGTCATGGCTAACATAGAAATAGCCCTTCAGACTTTAAAAAATCCTAAATCTTTCATAAGGAATCACAAGGGGAGACAAGTTATCTTAATTATACATGGAAAACATCTTGGGTATAGTCATCAAACAAAATAGCCCAAATATTATATGCAATTGCATTGAATTTCAGGAAAGAATGTTGTTCCAACAAAGGATATGATCACTCAAAATTCTCCTCATCCTAAGAACTCAAGGGCACTCTTACGGGTACCATATAAAATAAGCACCACCAAAGAAACAAGACCTTATAATGTCCATCAAGGCAAAAGCAACATTGTATCTCTTGTGCTTCCAAGTTTTTGTTATTTCCTTTACTCAATGTTCAACTTCCAATTTTGACTTCATGCATAAGGACAAGACAAACAATTTGGGTTCACTCCCTTTTCAATAGGCTAAAAAGCCCTAGGAACCACCAAAGCTACAAGGAAATTTTTCTATGACCCTCGCTTCATTCAAGGATAAATCAGAAGTGGAAAAATAGTTTAAATGCACTTTCTATATTTTGTTGAAAGAAAAGAGCTTAAAAGAGGAGGTAGACAAGCTCAAATATGAATTGACCTTCAGATCTTCCATCTACAATTGATATTTATATTTTTCTTGAGCCAACCTCATTGGGAGTGCTAAGGCCTATAGGCCATTGATTCTTAATCCAATAGTTTACATGGTTCTTCCTATGGAGAGAGCATGACAAGGAAGAATAAGGCATCAATAAATCTCAAAGCTAAACATATGGTAATCAACCAGAAGCTCAATAAGAGACACCATATAATACTAATAATTAAGGAGACTTGTCATTGGCTAAAGGAGGTTCCACTTCACCAAGGACACGTGGTAGCCATGTGCAAAAATAAGGAGAGGTGAAATAGCATTTAAATAATCACCTACCATTTTACATAAGTATTAACTTTTGTGGCCTAGCCTATCATATCCAACCACATGTTAGCTACAACAACCACCCATAATATGCATTAGCCTACCCTATTAATCTATACTAGTAAGGGAGACCATACTCATCATGTTAGCAAGGTGACACATTTCAAGAGGAACACGATAGATACTTAATTGCACAACCACCCCAACATGACAAAAAAGAGTCAAGTTAGTGATAGTTGGTCATCCAAAGGCCTGGAAGCTCTCAATATTTATGGCCTTGCATCTAGATACCTTGAAGCTGCTATTTTTAGTGCAAAAGGATTTTGGTTGAAAAGTAGAGTATAATTTCTAGGTCTTTTGCACAAAAATTTAGAGGGAAGTAACCCTCCTCCTAACTTATAAATAGGCCTAAGTTGTATTGTAAAGGAGTTGTTTGCTTTTGCTTAGTATTTGGTCTTGTGGGTGCTCTTCTTATAACCCCCATATTTTTTATTGTAATAAGCAGAGCTCAAAACTTGAGCCATTTTCTAAGGATCATCAAATCCTCTAGGTCTCATTGTCTTCTAATAATTTCTAGCATATTAATGGAATCCATGACAAACTCACTTTAGTAGGTGTAGTGTAGCAACCCCGGGACGCACGCACCGCTTTACTCTACTTGCAATATTATACCAAAATGAAAATGAAAGACCATGAAATGCATATAACACGAAAATAACAAAGAGAGATCCTTTTATTGATATTGAAACCCGGTTACATGTCGGTCCCTCTGAGGGATACCCATTTTGATACAATGAATTACAAGTGGGTAAGATGTCCCCTCGCAAGGGGTGGTGCGCTTTTAAAGGCTTCTCGGTTTCGCACACGAAAATGTATGAGGGCTTACAGATGCCTCCTTCTCCAAGTCTGATTCCTGGAGGGATCTTTGTGCTTTTGAATGTTGCTAATCTGTCTGATGAACCTGTAGTCCTGTGATCATGAAAACAACAACACACGCTTAGCTATCCGAGATTGCCTCCCCGGATGAGGTTGTTAGCAATAAATCTGACAATAAAAGGAAATATGCTCAATGATAATAAATGCAATGAAACTAGTGCTATGAAAGCAAATAAATGAAGCAAAATGGATCTTATGCTAATGATGTGAAATATAAAGAAAGCAGAATAAGAGAAACTAACACCTAAACCCTAGACTAGGTTTGTGGGCCACTATCCAGGACAACGACCGCTAAGATGAAATCCCTCTCTATTGACCCAAAGACTATGGGCTTAAGTTGCTACTAATGTTAAATGATTACCATATGTGTATGGATGATTACCTCTCAGTTGGCTAGCACTTCGTTGCTCCTCAAGGGTGCTCAGATCTGCTCTCCAATCCGATAGGGCTTCGTTGTGTATGCTCTCCAAGAAAAAGCTCTCTCAAAGAAGTCTGCTAAAAGATCATCCTTGGTCTCAGAATTGATATCTGATCATGGATGGATGATTATGGATCCCTTTGGTGCTCTCAGGCTTGCACCTTTTATAGTGTGAAACCCTAGGTCTATGTCCAAGCCCTAGGAATGAATTTCTCATGCGTAGTGAGAGTTAGCATGAGAAGCTTTTTGTCTTTTCTAGAAAATATCGAGTCTCCTATGAAACCGTTGTTAGCATGAGAAGCTTTTGTCCTTTGTCTATGTTTGAAGGCTAGTTAACTGAAGTCTAAATTTGGACTCGAGTCTCCCATGTGAACTAGTCGTGAAGGGGAATGCAAAGTTACTCCCGCTCACCTTTATTGCATGCAGACTACCACTTCCACCCGTGATTGGGCCTATTTGTTGACAAATTGCATATTTAGGGCTTAGCCACTATTGTTTGCAATGGCTAGTTATGGCCGCTCTAGCCTACAATAGCTAAATTCTGTTCAGCCGCTCTAGCCTACAGCAACTAATTTTCTCTAGTCTATAGCTACTAAATGCTCTAGCCTAATGCTAAGATTTGCTGCCACTCTAGTCTATACCTAAACTAGTTGCTCTTTTAGTCACTCTAGCCTATAGCTGCTAAGCTTAAATGGGCTAAAACTACCATTTTGAGTGGTTAGAACCACTGCTTGCTCTTGGAAAGGTCTAAAATTGATCATATGGTCTTCAGATGTGCTCATATGAGTGGTTTCCTAAACATGACATGTTTTAGGTGTCTACAGATGCCCCTTTTTGTGATGCGTTGTGTGGGAAAACACAATGCTGAGCAAAAACGTAGACTGATATGTTTGTGGGGTGATTTGACCAAAGGGCTTGTGCTCTTTGGGGATTTTGTTAAGTTGACCAAAGGGCTTATGTCCTTTGGGGCATTTTTAATTTGACCAAAGGGCTTATGTCCTTTGGGGCATTTGTTAAGTTGACCAAAGGGCTTATATCCTTTGGGGCATTTGTTAAGTTGACCAAAGGGCTTATGTCCTTTGGGGCATTTTTTAAGTTGACCAAAGGGCTTATGTCCTTTGGGGCATTTGTTAAGTTGACCAAAGGGCTTATGTCCTTTGGGGCATTTGTTAAGTTGACCAAAGGGCTTACATCCTTTGGGGCATTTGTTAAGTTGACCAAAGGGCTTACATCCTTTGGGGCATTTGTTAAGTTGACCAAAGGGCTTATATCCTTTGGGGCATTTTTAAGTTGACCAAAGGGCTTATGTCCTTTGGGGCATTTGTTAAGTTGACCAAAGGGCTTATCTCCTTTGGGGCATTTTTTAAGTTGACCAAAGGGCTTGTGTCCTTTGGGGCTTTTGTAAATTGATTGCTTAACTATTTGATTTTTTGACTAGGGGAGGTATGATACCAATATTGCCCTAGTCGATGCTTGAAAATATTTTTGTTTTGATTTTATGTTATGGATGCAATGATGAATGCAATGCCTAGATAATGATTTGATTATGCTATATGTATGCAATGTATTGATGTCATGTACTAGCTAGATGATAGATATATGATTAGATGGTATGATTTAAATGATGATGATGGATGCATATGTGGATGCATGTTTAATTTTGGTTTATTGTATGCATCTAACTCATGTTGTTATGATATGGTAAATGCAATGTGTGTTAATGCTTTATCTAGATGGTTTTGATTTGATGTAAATGAACCTGTATGCTTTAATCACTTAAAACATAAGGGATACATATGATATGAGTTTAACAATCTAATGGGAGACACCACAGAAAGTAAAAAAAACAATCATGAATTTAAATGATCACTCTTGTCATAAGAATTGATTAAGTATTCATATGTGAGATGTAATGGCATGAAATGTATGTATTTTCTTGATAAGTTTCTATAAATTAAAAGATACAAAATAGTCAGTGGTCGTCTACATATCATTTCTAATATATATCTGGTATCTATCCTACTCTGTTGATACCCCCTAATTTATAGAATCTTATAAATAAAATTGATGATGTGATTGATGATATGATTTGTTGCTATGTAGGAATTTTTGAGGTTTTTCTTGAGACTCAAACACTCTAGTTACCCTATCAAAAATTGTGTATTGACCAATCAAGGCTTTTGAACAGTAAGGTTTTCATCATGGACCTAGATACTCATTATCCCTGTGTGTGCAAATGAATATATTTAGATAGAACTCAAATATTTCCTTCGATGTCAAGTAGGATTCTTTCAGCCCATTGCTAAGATCGGGGATCTTCAAGTGTTCATCTGATTCTTATGTTGGACTTAGTTGGACTATACCACTAGGCAGTATTGGGTTACCTAAAGCTAGCTCATCCACATTCAAACATTGGTCTACACAAATGCATAGCTATTGTGTTAGACATATCATCATGCGTAAGGATATCACCATTGCCGTTGCTACACCAAACCCTGAGATGCCTTCCAGTTTTGTATAATGTTGAGAATTCCAGGGATTCAAGCTCCATTCCCTTCTTTTCTTCATTTTGACTTGGGATACTTGCTCGTGTTTAGTGATAAAAATCACTGTTTATTTTTGATTGATTTTTTTTCTTTTGAGCAAGGGATTCTTTTAGTGATGATAATCACTATTTATTTTGTTTTTTTCCTTTTGATACTTTGAACTATGACTTTGGATGTCGATGTATGACTTTTGAGGATTTTGAACTTTGCTTTGACTCTGGGATTTTTGCTTGTTTTGATTAAAGCAAGGGATTTATGGGTAGGGCGGAGCTTGTCCTTTTGTCAATTCTCAACACTTTTGAACCGGTTGCACAGGGGGATAAGCAAGGAAGACCCTTTTCACTTTAGGTAACCTAACCACTTTTACAACTTTCATCTTTCCCTTGTACCAACTAGAATTTAGTGTTTGTAATTAGTGATGGGATCCTGAAATATGCTAAGCTTTGTCACCACTAGACCTTACTCTCTACTAACCAATATGGCTTTCCACAAAAGTTGATAGGATCACTAGGTATGGTTGAATAACCGGAAAACCATAGTATATTATGTATAGCAACAAGTAATGGTTGTGTTGAAAAACACAATTACACACATGTATGAGTGGATGTAGATGGATTTGAGTATTTGTGATACAAACTGTGGCATCGTTTGCTAGATTGTGATCATAACATATGCAAATGTAATGGATATGAATGTTTAATTCAATGCAACTATGTGGATGCAAATGTGAGATGCAAATGTTTTTGTATTTTTGGATGCTTTCAATTTTTTTGATCTTTTGATTATTTTGAATGTTTTGAACTTTTGATTTTAAATTGTTTTTATGCTTTTATGTTTTGCTTTTGACCAAAGGACTTTAAGATGCCTTTGGAGCCTTTTGTGATTTGATTTGACCAAAGGGCTTTAAGATGCCTTTGGGGCCTTTTGTGATTTTTTGGTTTTCTATTGTTTTTGCGATTTTGAAATTTAATGAATGTTTTTGAACTTATTTTGATGTCTTGACCAAAGGGCTTATTGTGCCTTTGGGGCTTTTTGTGGGTTGACCAAGTGGCATGAAGATGTCCTTGGAGCATTTTGATTAATTTGACCACAAGAGAATACTTGGATTTTTATTTATTTTTAATTAATCCCTTGAGCATTTTTTCATTGGACCCGACATAAAGATACCCTTGGAGCATTTTTTTTTTATGAGATTTGACCAAGCAGCTTAGAGATGCCCCTGGTGCCTTTCATTTTTGACTTTTTATGTTTTATGATTTGTTTGTATTTTTGATATATTTGAATGTTTTTGTATTTTTGATATATTATGGGGGAAGGTGTGACACCTTAAATACCCCCAATGTGTGCGCCACTTAATGAAAGTGAGGAAGGTGTGATACCTTCAGAACCCTCACTTTGTCTCATTGAACTTGATGTGGATGATGGGGAAGGTATTTGACCTTTAAGATCCCCAATGCACATGTTGTCCACTACAATGTAATCAACCTTCTTAGGAAGAGTGACGAAAATCAACTCTCCTAATTGGGGCATAGATCCTTGTGAGGTGCCCCTATCTGGGTAGGGAGGAATGAGTGAACCATTTGGATGGAGCTCATTTCACTCTAATAGGTCTTGGACCACATTCTTGAATCCATGACAATCGCAAATGTCATGGCCCTTTATTCGATGGTAGATACAGTAATGGTCCTCCCTATAACCCTTGGGTTTAGCTCTGTTTGGGTATAGAGGCTTTATGTTGGGTAAGGTGATGACCCTAGCTTCCTGTAGCTTTTGAAAAATATTTGACATAGACTCATTTAAAGGAGTCCAAATGCGTTGTTGTTGCTTTGATTGTTTAGCATGCTTAGGCCTGGTATGAGGACCAGGTTGAGCCCTAGGTATGTCACTTGCTGGCTCAGGGGGCTCTTGTTGAGGCTTCTCTTGTGGCTGCCCAGGAGACAATTTGACCTTAGATAAAGGTTGCTTCTGTCTCTCAAGCTGGTTCATGATAAAGTGCAATGCCTCATTTTGTTTCTCCATTTGGACCTCTATATTATAGAGGTGATTTTGCATATGCTCCAATATTGATAAGGCTTCCCTGTGTATTTCTAGTGATTGGTTCGAAATAACACTATCTATTGAAGGAGATGCTAAAGATCCACCAGGTAACTGTAACTCACCCATTTCCTTCATTTGAGTTGATGTGGAGGCTTCATGATGATCCACTTTGTTAGTGGTATCCACATGCTCATGTTTATGACTTAGTTCATGTTTCTGTTTCACTTCGTAGTGTTGCATTGTACTAGCTTTGATACCCCCTATCTGATGTGGGGGGAACAATTGTTCTTGTTCTTGAGGAGGCACCATGAGAAGTGAGTTAGGGGTGACTAATGCCAATGGTTTTGATCCCTTCAATGGGAAAGCAACATCTGATTGCACCACATCTTGTTTTATCTGCTTTAGAGTCACTTGGTCCTCTATCTCGCTATTGACCATTGCCACAAACTCTTGAGAAGGCACTTTTTCTTGTGTCTCATCAACTTTCTTGTAATACTTGAATGGCTCAGGATCATGGGGGACCACATACACTTGTCCTTGATGTATGAATTTTAGGTTTTGGTGCACTATGGAAGGTATGCATTCCATATCCCTTATCCATGGTCTGCCTAGCAATATGTTGTACTACCTCTCACCCTCCAAGATATGGCACAATGTAGGTATCATCTTTATCCCAACCTGTATAGGTAGGATTATTGTGCCAATTGTTGGGGAAGTAGCATCATTGAAGGCCCTCAATGTAAATGTTGTGTCCTTAATGCGTGAAGGTGGCAGATTTAAATACTTCAAAGCTGTAGTTGTGATGATGTTGATGGATGACCCAGTGTCAATCAAGACTCTCTTGTACGAAATTTGATTGATTCTTACTATGATGTGGAGCGGAGGATCAAGTTCATCCTGAGAGATTGTCTTAATCTCCTACCTATGAAAGGCAATCACATGGTCTTTTTGTAAGTGCATTGAACTTATTGTTGGTATGGACTGTGATAGATTATCAACTTTAGTTGACTTTTTCGGTATGTTGGGCTGATCAAGGCATATTTTGCTTCTTATTGTAGTATTGATCATACCTATAAAACCCTCCTCAGGTGGGGCTATGTGCACCTCATTGACATGCTCAACTTGATTTTTGTTGGCCCCATGATTGGGGAGAAGATTTTTGAATATGTTGATGTCTTGCAATTCATTCTTATCCAACATATCCTGCACTATATTCTTGAATGCAACACAATCCTGGATATCATGGCCATTTTTCCGATGGTAAACACAATAGAGATCTTCCCTATACCCCTTAGGTTTGGGGTAATTAGGATCCAGGATGTGCTCCTTAGGCAAGTTTAAAACCTTGGCCTCGCAAAGGCGATTGAAAATTGATGCCAAGGATTCAGGAAATGGTGTATAATTATGAGGGGGTTGTTTCTATTTGCCCCTACCTTGATTCTTGTTGCACTGGTTGTAATACATAGTAGGAGGTTGAGCCTGATAGTTTTCTTGTTGTTGGCTCTGTGCTATTTTTGGAATGCTTAACATGATCTGGTTGACATTCGTAGGTTGGGTCTATTGTGATTGATGTTGCATACTCTCATTCCATTCTTTCTTGCTATAGAGCTTTAGGTCTCCTTCTTCGAGCTTTATATCTTCAATAAGCTTGGCTTGAGCCAAGGCTTCTTCGAATGTATCATACTTCTGTAGTTGCAATAGTAACGAGATATGCTTGGCACAAATTTTTGTGAACATTCAGATTAACTCTTCGATCGGGATGGAAAATGATAACTTTGCCATGATTTTTCTCCATCTATCCCCATAATCCATGACTGGCTCATCATCATACTGCTTTAGGTTGGCCAGGTCTGAGAGGTTCACCTTATTCTTAGCACCAAAAGAGAAATATTTTAAGAATGCATTCACTAGTTGTTCAAAACTGGATATGTTGTGCTTGGGAAGCTGGTTGAACCATTGGGTGGCAGCCCCAAAAATGTCATAATGAAGGTTCTCAACATAAGGGCATCACTATCTTCTAGATGAAAGCATGCATTGATAAAGTTGGTGACATGTTCTTGTGCATCCTCTTCACCATTAAACTTATCCAACCTAGGCATCTCAAAATGCTTAGGATATGCAGGGCTAGGAACTGATGGACACAATGGTTGGTTGTGTATTTTGCTTAATGTTGGTTGGTTCCCAACCATCTCTTGTTTCTCAAAGGACTTCATATTTTTAGCAAGTTCTTGGAATGCCTTTGAGGCGAGGAGCTCCTCTTCTTGTAGGCCCCCTCATGGTGGCAATGGAAGTAGCCCTCTATCCACTTGTCTTGTTCTATTCTCCTCCCTCCTAAGAGGGGATTCAAGATGGGTCTGATCCTGATCTATCATGTTTACCCTTTCACCACCAGTTTGATGTTGCTCATGATTTGAGTGGTGGTTTCATTGTGGGCTTTCTTCTTGTCTAGTGTGCTCCTCTCTTGGTGAGTCAACGCATTTATCTCTTTGATGATCATTTCTATTTGCTTGTTGGTTGCTATGAGCTAGCTGCTCAACTTGCTCTCTTAAACATTGCTCATGTTGGCGCAACAACCGTTCTCTCTATTTATCATGTTTGAGAGCTTCTACAAGCTCTCGCTCTTTATGCAAGGTATTTTCTATATTTTCTAACCATCGCATGCGGTTAACTTGCATGGTCATAGAAGACTCATGCTTATCTGACTTCGTTCTTGTAGTTCTGATTCACAGATTCCTCAAAGAGGTTTCTATTATTTCTCTGCTTTGGCTAGCTAGTGTAACTTGTTCAGTGTGTTGATAAGTGTCTCTATGGTCAGACTTTGTATGAGATTTATGGGGTCACTTTGAAGCATCCCTAGGTTGAGTGGTGCATTTAGCAGTCATGCTTTGTGAGCTTCCAGATGTAGAATATTCTATGGCTATGGTTCTGGAAGTCGGTCTCGAATAAATTTGATCCCACTCATCCAATTGAGCTTGGAGCATTTGTTCTCTCTAAATTGCATGTGACCCATGTGACTGATTTGATCGGTTTTTTGTGTTGGGTCTATGCCTCTACAACTCCATGTGAGGGTTCTTGCCTATTTCAAATTGTGCAACAAGGTCGAAAACTCTCTTCCCTCTATCTTGCCCATCATTGGGCTGATTTGAACTCTCAGTGTAATGAGATGTGGTGGGTATGGAACCTGATTCCCTCTCTAGATTGAAGGTCTTGCTCACCATGGGAGGTCTCCCGACCATAATTTTTGTTATAAAATTTTTGACTTCTAAAAAAGGTTGTGGGTGTTATAAATTTCTTTGAAAAATTAGGGTTAGGTTGATTACCCCAGCAATGAAGAAACACACCAAGCAAACAATATGATTATCTCTTTTAAGGATTAAATGTGTATCCTAAGAACTTGTTTTAGTGTGTTTCAGATGTGTTGTTGCTTTTGCTTTCTTGCTCTTGCTTTGGATTTAGAATGAGGGGACTCATCCATAGTGGGAACCAAGAACACCCATGCCAAACATGATTTTCTCAAAAAGAGACTAGGGTACACCGCTTAAATCCCAGTGGGGGGTTCGCCTAGCTCTTCCACTCTGAACCAATGATTGTTCCAATAGTGGGAGATAGTTTGAACATAAGTAACTAGTACCACTATGAGTAAGTGCCTTACTCCATTCTAGGATATCTAGGGGGCAAGCCGGTGGAAGGAGGTGAATTCCAATGTCATCGGACTGAATTGGGGGTTGGTGATGAAATCCAACTCCCCAATGTTTAAAATGATACGTGTGAATGTGTGTGATTATTTTTAGATTTTGAAATAGAAAGTGATGCATCAACCAACATTCATGACTATTTTCCTACAATGCCTAAAAAGAACGTTTCATTTTTAGACAAATGCATCTATAACTAGTCTATATGATTTTAATGCACTCTCCTATTTTATGATGAAAATAGCCACTGATTGGGCCACATGCAAGCAAACCAAAACACAATGGCCTAGCACGTTGGAGACTAGGGCGGACCTTACAGGCAGAGGTCCGTTGTTCCTAGCAGCACCTAGAGGAAATTTAAAAGAAACCTAGGAAATGCAAAATGCAGTTTTTATTTCTTTTTTCTTTCATTTTCCCTAATTAATCTATGTTTATGTTTGCTATTTCTCGAAATCAAATGCAGATAGAAAATCAGAGAATACAGGGAAGGGGTACCAACCTTGAATCCCACTCAGATGACAGAAATTCTTCCCTCTTGCACTTCTGGTCGCTGTTGATCAGAGCGGCTGAATTTCGATCGCTGTTAGAAGGAGTGGCTAAGATTGTTGGCTGCTGTAGACCAGAGCGATTGATTTTTGGCCATTGTAGACCAGAGAGGCTAGACCTGCACACAAAAATAAGTTAGTATCCAGGAAAAAAATGAAAAATCAGTGGAGGTCCCACCGTGATCGCCATCTGTAGCGACCCCGGGATGCACGCACCGCTTTACTCTACTTGCAATATTATACCAAAATGAAAATGAAAGACCATGAAATGCATATAACATGAAAATAACAAAGAGAGATCCTTTTATTGATATTGAAACCCGGTTACATGTCGGTCCCTCTTAGGGATACCCATTTTGATACAATGAATTACAAGTGGGTAAGATGTCCCCTCGCAAGGGGTGGTGCACTTTTAAAGGCTTCCCGGTTCCACACATGAAAATGTATGAGGGCTTACAGATGCCTCCTTCTCCAAGTCTGATTCCTAGAGGGATCTTTGTGCTTTCGAATGTTGCTAATATGTCTGATGAACCTATAGTCCTGTGATCATGAAAACAACAACACACGCTTAGCTGTCCGAGATTGCCTCCCGGATGAGGTTGTTAGTAGTAAATCTGACAATAAAAGGAAATATGCTCAATGATAATAAATGCAATGAAACTAGTGCTATGAAAGCAAATAAATGAAGCAAAATGGATCTTATGCTAATGATGTGAAATATAAAGAAAGTAGAATAAGAGAAACTAACACCTAAACCCTAGACTAGGTTTGCGGGCCACTATCCAGGACAATGACCGCTAAGATGAAATCCCTCTCTATTGACCCAAAGACTATGGGCTTAAGTTGCTACTAATGTTAAATTATTACCATTTATATGTGTATGGATGATTTCCTCTTGGCTAGCACTTTGCTCCTCAGGGGATATCTGCTCTCCAATCCGATAGGGCTTCATTGTGTATGCTCTCCAAGAAAAAGCTCTCTCAAAGAAGTCTGCTAAAAGATCATCCTTGGTCTCAGAATTGATATCTGATCATGGATGGATGATTATGGATCCTTTGGTGCTCTCAAGCTTGCACCTTTTATAGTGTGAAACCCTAGGTCTATGTCCAAGCCCTAGGAATGAATTTCTCATGCGTAGTGAGAGTTAGCATGAGAAGATTTTGTCTTTTGTCTATGTTTGGAGGCTAGTTAACTAAAATATAACTACCAACTTGAGTCCCCTATGCAAACTGGTTGTTAGCATGAGAAGATTTTGTCCTTTGTCTATGTTTGAAGGCCAGTTAACTAAAGTCTAACTTTAGACTTAAGTCTCCCATGTGAACTAGTCGTGAAGGGGAATGCAAAGTTACTCCCGCTCACCTTTATTGCATGTAGACTGCCACTTCCGCCCATGATTGGGCCTATTTTTCGACAAATTGCATATTTAGGGCTTAGCCGCTATTGTCTGTAGTGGCTAGTTGTGGCCGCTCTAGCCTACAACGGCTAAACTGGTTGCTCAGCTGGCCGCTCTAGCCTACAACAGCTAAGATTTGCTGGCCGCTCTAGTCTATAGCTACTAAACTGGTTGCTCTGTTGGCCGCTCTAGCCTACAGCGGCTAAGATTTGTTGGCCGCTCTAGTCTATAGCTGCTAAACTGGTTGCTCTGTTGGCCGCTCTAGCCTATAGTTGCTAAGCTTAAATGGGCTAAAACTACCATTTTGAGTGGTTAGAACCACTGCTTGCTCTTGGAAAGGTCCAAAATTGATCATATGGTCTTCAGATGTGCTTATATGAGTGGTTTCCTAAACATGACATGTTTTAGGTGTCTACATGTAGATCGCTCCAACAAACCATAGGAATTAAAATCATTCAAAAGAAACAAACTAGAGAAGTAGTCTCCTTTTCTATTGGACTCACTTAAAATTTAAGCACTCTACTAGATTTTGAATAGTCTTTATTTCTCTTCAATATTTTAATATAACAATAAGATTTTTTGATAGACTGCGAAGATTCTCCTAAGCATGAGGTCATTAAAACAAAACTCCTATAGGTCAGGATTCTATATAATTTGGTGAACAATATGAATCTTATTTGTAAAACAAGAAACATAATGCAGACCTACCTTTGGTGACCTATCTCCATGTTTCAAAATTTAGTGATGGTATTTTTCATTTAACGCATAAAGGCATTTAAAGATAAGGATATCATAATATTTCAAGCGTAGATAAAACACTTAGTCCTATCATAATTTTTATTTATATTTATTTTTAAAAAAATATTTCAGTATATTATTTTTTCTTATATTTATTTTTCAAAAATTTGTTTTACAAGTTGTAATGTCAGTTGGAATGACAATTTTTATTATATTTATTTTTTAAAATTTTGTTTTACAAGACTTAATATCAGTTAGTTGGAATGACAGGGATGATTTTTTATAATTGTATTAAATTTGTATATGCATCAATCAATTCCAACTTATGAACACATTGTTTCTATTGCTTCATCCATCAAACCACTCCAACTAGTGACCACATTGTTTCTATTGCCTCATTTTATAGTCGCATTAAATTTGAATATGCATCAATCAACTCCCTTTTAGATATCATTGGAAGGATTTTTGATCTCTTGTCCATAACAAGACTTAGCATAGCTACCACCAAGAAGGCTAAAGTTCTTCATCGAGTGGGTCAACATAGCCTCGTGGCATAGGGAGTTTTAAGTTTGCTAAAAACTTATTTTTGAAGTCCTACCTTTGTCAACATATTTGACATTATTTTTGCATCTATCGATAGGGCATTGGGAACTATCATCATTTTGAACATAATCCATATTGGGGGATGATTTGGATCTAAATCCTTCAAGGTATAATGGGGAAGGCATTTCTTATATAGAATTTCCTTGCCTTTGAAGTTTTTGATCTGTCTGCTTTCCCTGTTGGTGGAAATCAATCCTCCCAAGCAGTCATATTGGTATAGGCATGATTAAATTTAGCTATGGAAGTCATCTTGCATGGTGTGTGAAAATTCTAAAGATACCTCCTATGACATCATTATTTTTGGTAATGTTGATCTATACAAACATCTTATCTTATACCTAGTATTGCTGCAAGGATCTCTATCATCTACTATTGGATTCAATATGTGCTTATCATATGTCATTCAATGTATCCTTTTAAGATATACCTTATGGTTTCTAGTTAGAGCACACATCTCGAGGAGTGTATTGGGAGCCAAAATACTTATATTGGATTGTGTGTCATTGTAAATATCAAGGCAGTGTGTCATTGCCTATGAATGAGTTTTGATCAAATGGTAGACAAAGTATTTCCTACATCATTATTTCCCAAAATTATGCCATGTTTCTTATGTGAAAACATATCCCTTATTTTGTATGGATAGTAGGTACCATCTTGAGTAAAGCCTTAACCCCTTTTCCATTGGAAATATTTCCCAATCATTCTCACTAAAAGTTTTTTTTGAACTATATACAATATTTACACTATGTATAGAGGAATACCTGGTGATAGATCACCCCGTGATAGCTAGCTTAAATGATTTATCAAGATCTAATCCCTATGTCGTAGATTCCCATTGCTCTAGATAATCATAAAGAATATATAGATGCACCTTATTTATGAAGTAGTTGGAGTTTGAAAACTCTTATTCCACCATATAGGCCTACTATTCTCTACTTCCTTTGAATAGGATTTGTTTTGTGTGGTACATGAGACGATCTTATGGGATTCTAAACTTTTCCCTATACCTTGTTTGAATTAGCACAAGTATAGTCCAACAACATGTATCCTTTAATCTTAGAATTGAAGTCTCTAGAGAGGCATATTCTAAATGAGACGAGTAGATCAATCACTGCAATATTTTGGAAGATTTTAAAGTTAGGAAATGCTTAGAGTCCTAAAGGAATATTCCAAATTAGCTTGAATACTGGAACTAGAGTTCCATATAATTGTACTACCTTGTTGTTGGTATGCTTGAGATATATTCCAACTACCTTTGCTACCATTTTTGGAATAAGTGATGTGTTGGACCTTGATTCAACTATGTAGTTATGTATCAATTTGTCTCTACAAATCAGGATCAAGTAGAATGGCACAAGCTTGGGTCTACTAGGCTTGGGACCCAAAATTTGTAGCAAAATGGGTGTTCCTTGTCCACTCAACTCTTTATGCTTCTTTAAGGCCTCGTCCAAGTTATTTATATGTTTTATAATAGAGAGAAGATCCCAAAGAGGTATGACTATAGTCGACATCCTTAGGTGCTCCACCATATTGAAGGATCCAATAGAAGGGGATCTTAGGATGGTTTATGATATTGTAAGATGGCCATGGAAAATTCATAATAGGTTGTTTTAGAGGTTTTAGGAAAGGTATTATGACTATTAGTACTACTTAGGCCTAATTATCTAATTTAACTTGTGTTCGGGTAGTTATTTGATTGTTTGCTTCCCTCCTTTAAGCTCTAGCCTCTATCGATATAAATATCCCTTGCTCTTCAATAGCCCTTCTCTTATCTTGAGTGATATATTTTGACCAAACTTATGGCCTCATAGAGGTTGAGGAGTCTACTTCATCCAACACAATGTAAACGTTTGCTTCATACTAGGTAACAAAAGTTTACTCTAGAGTTGGAAAATTAGCAACTGATGGTGCATTCAAATATTAAGTGATAGGTTATAAACTTGGAATTGAGACTTTGATCGAGGAGAAAATAAATATTATGGTCAAAAGGAGATTTTATGACCACTTGCGATTTTGTTCTGATATAACAATAAGAAGAAGGATATTTGGGAGTAGGATAGTACTAGTCACTAGGATCTTTAACATAGTTTTTTTGGATGTCAACCAAAATGAGCTTATAGGAATGTTTTGGATCAATACTGATATAGGTGCTATATTTTGAGTCAAAGCCTACAATTTACTAAGATATTTGTTGGTCAAAATGGAGGCTTATGATATTCAATCAAATATGGTTGAATATTAGGGTTTTCTTATTGGAAAGTAGGTTTTGGATAACTTTGGTAGAGAAACCTTTCAACATTATACTGCCTATTTAGGGTCATGATATCATTATAAAGGGTCCTCATAGTTTTAAATAATTTATCCATTTTGGCATCTAGAGGAGATGGAGTTTAATTTCATTCTAAGTATGTGGTAGGATGAGTTAGCCTAGTGGTGGACTATATGGTAAGGGAGTAATTATAAGAGGGTTGAATGAAAGGAAATAATGATGGAGGTGTTTTAGGGGCTAGCATTCCTATTTGTACTAGGTTATTTTATGATTGGATGGCTATATCATAGGCCTCCCATAGTTGCATTTAAACCATAGCCGAGCAATGCTAGACCCAAGGGCCATGTAGGAACTGAGAGCAACACAAGAGCCAAAGAGCCATGTAGGAGCCAAGTGGGAGTAAAGCATAAAACAAGAGTAAAACATCAAAGAGTGAAGCATCATAAAGCAAAGCATCATAGAGTTGAAGTGAAGGGAATAAAACTTAACGCCACAATAAAAATTTTGAACATTAGTTTGAACGTGGAGAAGATAAACAAAAACTAAAGCACCAAGGAGATAAAAAAGCATCATTAACCAAAGCCATATAAGCACCAATTCAAAGCACCACAAAGCATCTTGTCAGTTAAAGTGACATGCTATGTTTTTTTTTTTTTGGTAATTATTATAGTAGATTAAAAAAGGGTTTTTATAGAGGATCCCAAAACCTTATGTACAAAATCAGCCTTGCATCATGCCTCCTGGATTTATGTATAAGCCTATTACAGAAATCATAACCCCTAAAAAAATCGGATTACATAAGCAATGGGCCTAGGGCATCAATCCCTTGAAACCGAACACCAAAACGCAAATCCCGCCTGACGGTAACAATGAAGCATGAAACAATCCCTCTCAGCGGGAAACAAACAAATAAGAAAGAAAGTAGTTTTGGAGATCCCGCCCAGTGGGGAGTAGCCAAAAACCACCATCGAGAAGATCCCGCCCAGTAGGAAGCAAAGAAAAACCGTTACAATAAAGTCTCGCCTCACGAAAAGCAGTCAAAACCACCACAAATAGTCCCGCCTAGCAGGAAGCAACAAGGAAATCCCGCCATCCGGGAAACCAGCAGAAAATAAAGGATCCCACCTCGCGGGAAAATCGTCGGATTTGGCGGATCCCGCCCTGTGGAGAAACCATCCCGCCCACCGGGAAAACATTTCGTTCAACGAGAGCCATCCTGCAGGAAACCGACAGCCAGCATAGAGAGGATCCAGCCCATCAGGAAGTGACCAGAGAGTTGCACCACAAGGAACCCACCCCGTGAAAACAAAAGAGGATCCCAACAGCAGGGACCAAGAATCCCATCCAAGCACAGAGCTCGTCGAGGATTCACAAGAAAAATGGGGAAGTTGTCCAAACCCTAAACCGTCACCTCCACCGCACCGAGAAACGTAGGAGACCAGATCCATGCGAATAACCTGCAAAAAACCCCAAGGGGAAGCCTGAGGGAAAAAGGGAAGGGATCCCCAACCAAACAAGGATCCCTGGGAAGCACCAGTCCGAAAAAACAACCAAGGAAACCCTAGCCGGCCGGGAGGGGCACAGATAGTGGAGAAGGATCTCCCCCTAGGAGATCATCTGCAAACAACCACTCCCCGGGAGGGATGACCCTGGGTTGAGCCAGGTACTGGGCAGGAACCAGGAGCCATGGGAGGGGGAGCAGGGGAGGGACCATAGCCCTCCCCTCTCTCAATTTTCAATTTTAATTCATACCGACATGCTATGTTTTAACATATGCTAAGCATGGTAATATTTGAGTGCAATTTAGAGGAGATGAAATATTTGGGTAGTCAAAATTATAGCGCCATTTGAAGTGCTCAAATAAGGACTTGCATTTTGAATAACAACACATTCATTCGAAGGTAATTTCAAGGGCAAAGAAGCATTTTTTGGGAACAAGAATAAAGCACCAAGTGAAAGTTTTCTAGAGATTTCAATACACAAGAAATGAGGTATACTTTATGGTTTAGAAGCATATTATTTTTTAAAATTAATTTTTTGATTTAGGTTATATGGAGATATAAGGATTAATTAATGCTTTATATGGTTTTATTATTAATTAATTAGTTTAGAAGGTTCATTATTAAGATTAATTAGGAGGTATATAGTTTGTTATTAGACTAATCAGTTTTTTAATTATTTTTGGAGAGAAGTAAAATAGAAAGTATTTTTGAGTTATTTATATTTGAAAATTTTTAATTCATTATTTTACATTCAAAAACAAAATATTTGAAGAACACAAGCTTATACTAAGAGGGGGGGTGAACAACATAAGACCACTTTTTACTTTTTCTCTCAAACCAATATATGCAATGTAAAGATACCAATATCAATAGCAGTAATCAAAGCAATGTACACAACACCAAACACAATAGAGACAACACAATTTATGTGGTTCACCCAATGCGGGCTACTCCACGGAGAAAATATTTCACTAAAATTTTCTCAATTAATCTCTTGGGAATCCTTCCCAATTACAATGTTTATGGACCATTGTCCAAAGGAGATGATGATCCCCTAAATTTTTTTTGTGGATCTCTATCCATAAGATAACTCCTTCTCCTCTTATTTGGCTGGTGATCCTCTAGAAGACTACTGCCTCCACTTCATTGGCTTGAGGATATCTCTCCGTTGAAGACTCTTGTCTCCACTCATAAGACCTATCCTCACTGCCCTAGATGATGGATCTCTATCCACTGGAGACTCTATCCTCTTTGCTTTGTCACCTCCAAAGCTCTGTCTCAATATTATACTAAAAACAATCTAGTCAGTCTAGCATAGCTCTGCTCAATTATTGTACTAAACACAAGTCATTCGATCTAGCACAAGTCTACTCAATAATCTCACTCAAATCTGTACTAAACATAGTTCATTCGTTATAGTATAAATCTGCTCAATAGGTCCACTCAAAACCTACTCAAATGTGCTCAATAGGTCCACTTAGAACCTGCTCAAATCTGCTCAACAGGTCCACTCAGAACCTATCCAAATCTGCTCAACAAGCTCACACAAAACTTGTCCAAATCTGCTCAACAAGCTCACACAGAACTTGTCCAAATCTGCTCAATAAGTCCTCTCTAGGACTTGCTCAAATCTGTATTGTAATCTTCCACAAAAGCTAACATAAAATCAGTCCACAAGTCTTCTCAAAGACTTATCTCAGATCTGCTTAACAAGTCCACAACACAGAACTTGTCCAATCTCATAGAAACATAAAGAGAATTGTTAGAGACTCAATATGTTCTATTCTCAAGACTCAATCACTTTATCAACTCAATATCATAGAATCATAAAAAGAATTGTTATAGAATCAATATGTTCTATTTTCAACGCTCAATCACTTTCTCAACTTAATCTCATAGAAGCATAAAGAGAATTTTTAGAGACTCAATATATTCTATAATTAATGATCAATCTCAACTCAAATCAAAATATAGAATAGTTTATTTTATGGAACTTGAACAACCACTTAATACATCCACTTGACTAGGCTCAATCAACTCTACTCAACCAATCACTTCAAGAAACAATCCTTTCTAACAAACCCTAGTCCAAGGATTTGAACACCAACTCAAAATATTTCCAACAATGCTCAATAACAAATCTCACATAACAATGATACTCATATTCTTTTCTAACTCAAGTTCAAGTTCTTTGCATAACATCTCACTTCAACAACAATTCTAATAAAACATTATTCATATAAAAATGATACTCATGTTATTTTCAAACCGTAACTCAGGTTCTTCACATAACCAATTGGCTCCAACAAAAATGCTAATAAAACAAGGTTTTAATCACAACTCTCAATTCAAAAAACCTTGAAGCAATAACTCAAAGCACTTCACTCAACCAATGGTCTGAACAACAATGCTTATCAAACAAGGTTTTAGTCACAACTCTCAATCTCATAAAACCTTGAAGTATTAACTCAACTATTTTTGAAAAGGAAACCCTAATCAAATCCTTTTCACTCCAAACTTAATTTTCAAGAAAGCTAATCAACCAACTTCAACCAAAGAATAATTTTCCCATACCTTTTTTCTTGACAAGGAGTTGATCTCACAAATTCTCCACACTCACAAATTTCTCTTTTCCAATCTCAATAAGGGTTAGAAGTCTTTAATAATAACACAATACAAAATGATGACCCAAAATACACCTTATTACTCCAACTCGAAAATAACACTCACCATAGTCTTCTTTTAATAGAAAAACCTTATACAAAATAATACTCAAAAAGTCTTAAATAATAATTTAATTAAGACTTTACTCAAACTCCTTATTACTCCTAAAAAATATATCTCAAATACCAAACTTTCCAAAATAATACTCAACAAACATTCACCATAAAATTCAAACATCAAACCTTCCACAATAACCCTGAACAAAAATTTACCATAAACTTCATGCCTTAACGTATAAAAATAATAATCACTTATGCACCCTTATTCCTCCAACATTAGGAAAGTAACAAAATTAAAATTAAAATTAAATACCTTGTCTACAGAGAGAATCAAACCCTCAACCTCGTCTCACCACAAGCACCTTAACCGCAACCAAAGTTGTCGCACGAGCCAAGCGCTCACTTGAGATTAAATAAGCACCACGTTCTTATTAATCTCACGTCACCTTCCACCAAAGGGAAAAATTTTGTGTGCCTTGGGTGCCTCAATCAACACACCAAATAATGCACACGGGGATTTGAAACGTCAACCATCTTGTTGCCAGCGCCTTTGCACTTTCCAAACTACCACTAGTCCACGCTTGCCTAATGAAACTTGAGGATGGTAACTTCCTCCCCTATACACTTCGCTGCCACATTTACGAAAATCATGAGCTCTCTTTTTTCATGCCACTAATTAAAAATTCGAGCAAGGATAAACAAAAATTAGGTTTGTTGGGAATATTTATATGCTCCTCCATTTGCATTAACGACATCGGCGCTCACGTGATTCCTTCCATGACATCAACGGTAAAGGATTCGAATGCCTTTTATTAAACAAAATATTTGGGTTTAATTAAACTTTGCGCTTTGAAATATTTTCCCTCCAAAACCCAACCTTAGGGTTTTATAAAAAATAATTAATTGTCCTTTGTAAACCAAAAAATATTATAATTAAAATTATAATAATTTATTTGGGTTTTTCACCACCTTGGATAAATATTATAATAAATATTATAATATTATATCCTTCCATTGCTTTTGATACATTTGCTTCCAAAGGAGAATTGGAACCACTTTCTGACCCTTTATTTTGGGAGTAAAAAAAAAATATTTTAACCCATTATAAACTTCCATTAAACTTTGCACTTGAACTGGAGAAGAACTATCACTAGCATATTGACATCAATGACAACTTTGGCTTAGGGACTCAAAATGTCCAATAATCTCCCCCTTTGTCATTTATGGCAACCCACATTCTTTTTACTGAAACCTGACCTTTCTTTTTACTTTTGCTCCCCCAGGGACATTGCTCCCCCTGGCTCAATGCTCTCTCATATATCAAATCTCTCCCAATAGAAAAATCTCTCCCCCTTTGACATCAACAAAAAAGGGTCACCTTTTGGGCTCGGGGCTAAGAATGAGCCTCTTTGCTTAGCCCCTCCCCCACCTTATCATGAGGTGGTTAATTCTGAGGTGGGAGTATTT
Source organism: Wollemia nobilis (assembly GCA_028583015.1). Classification (NCBI taxonomy): domain Eukaryota; kingdom Viridiplantae; phylum Streptophyta; class Pinopsida; order Araucariales; family Araucariaceae; genus Wollemia; species Wollemia nobilis. Next base: position 6,060,067 of record JAQPPZ010000989.1, read on the forward strand.
CTACTCCTCAAAAGCACTGTTCTTTACCTTTATCCTTTTCCCTTCTTTTTTGAGTTTTTTGAATCCTTTGACTATTTCTATCCAAGTCATCATTCATGTTCCTGCTCTTTTTCTTATCCATGTTCTTCTTCCTGTTTATGTTCCTATTCATGTTCCTTTTTATACGTACTTACAAAATATTTACTCTACACCATTTTGTTGTGTGACCATTATTATTGCACTTATAACACTTAATGTTATTATTCCTTGGAGGTGCAAATGTCTTAGGATTTCTTCTAGTGAAGCCATATCCTCTTCTATCATGAATCCTTCAATTCATTGCCTTGTGACCAAACTCATTATATGAGTAGCAATACCCTTGGAAAAGTTGTTTTTTCCCATATTCATGTCTTTCATGTGTCCTGCACTGTGAAGACATGTGCCCAAACCTGTGACATGAAAAACATATTCCATTAAATCTTCCTTGTATTGACCTTATTAGTTTCCTATTCTGATTGTTGTTCCATATGTATCTTCTCTGTGCATTTTTCCTATCTTTGTTGAACCCTTTATTGTCCAATAAATCCTCTGATGTATCACTTCCTCTTACACTATTTTATGCTGATGTATCTTCTTCTAAAGTTTCTTCTTCTTCAAGACTTGAACTAGACTCTTCTTCCCATTTCTTTTGTACCTATTTAGAACCAATATCTATCTTGTTTATTGCTCCTATTTGTATCTTGACTATTTTATCCACACTCTTTGCATTGTTTACATACTTGTATAGATTATTCTTGGAATCTTCTAAATATTCCTTTAGTAGTGCCACTTATTGTGCTAACTTCTCACATTCTAAAATATTTTCTTCTAACTTATCTTTAAAATTTCTTACCTTAGCCTTTGATTTTTCTAAATCCTCTATGAGCAATCTTATTTCTTCATCACATTCTTGAAACTGAATTTCAAGCTTAGAGTGTTTTTTTCTTACCTTATTTACTGTGTCAATGGCATAGATAAGTTCTCCCTTGAGATCATAACCATTATTTGCTAAATAATCCTCTATTTTTTTACCTTTGTCCACATCATTACTTTCTTTTGGCTTATCTTCTATAGGATCACTCACTTCTTCTTCTAATGCCATTAGAATATTTTCATCTAGTCTTTCAAGTGCATCTTCATAGTCATCATCACTAAAACTATAACCATCCCTTCTACAATCATCTTCAATATGTCCAAATTTACCACATCTAAAACACTTGAGAAAAACTGGAGTCCTTTTCTTAACTGGTTATTTTTCTTCAATTATAAATAGGACTTCATCTCTATCATTGTCTGAAAAACTAGCATCACTATCATTTGAGTACTTGCATTTTTTGCATAGTAGATCCTCTTTTGTATTTGGAAGAACTTCTTTCCTTGTCTACTTTGTCCATCCTTGCTTTTATTTTGGTGCCTATATCTTTTTTATTCCCTGTACCTGTGATCCTATTTTTCTTCACCATTGTTGTTCTTTGGCTCTTTACAATTTGTTGCAAAATGTCCATACTTTCCAAAATTGAAACACTTGATAGATCTTAGATCTATAGGTCTTCTAGAACCTTTATCTCTTCTACCTTAATTTGCTTCTTCATCACTGGATGACTCACTGCTTGATTTTGACTTCTTACCCTTTATCTTCTTATTCACTTTGAATGCATCATATTTCGAAGGGATAGGATCTTTTGTTCTTATTTAAAAAGTTGTAAGAATACCAAGCAAAGAATTTCTTGTCAAACAATCACTACCAATTGATGTTTCTATAGCAGAGACCTTTTCACTATACCTTTTTGGAAGAGTTCTCAAGATATTATCACAAGCATCATATTCATCGACCTTCATTCCAAGACCTCTCATCTCATGTACAAGTTCATCAATCTTACTGATATAGTCATGAATGTTTTCATCATCCCGCATTCTTAAGTTTTCAAATTCTCCTTTAATATTTTGATCTTAGCTTTCCTGACACCTTTATCTCCTTCATATATATTATGCAATATTTCTCACATATCTTTTGTTTTTTTACAATCCATAACCTTCATAGATTCTGATCTACGCAACCCTTTTATAATTGCATTCATAGCCCTTGAATTTGCATGCATTAGAATATTACCTTCCTTATCTGTAGGAGGATTTATTTCTTAATCATATCCAAGTTCCACCGCATCCCAAACTTCATTTCCAAGTGCCATTAGGTAAAATATCATCAACATACACCAATATAAGAATTCACTTCCATCAAATATTTGTACTGTATTATTGATGGACCCGTCCCTTTGATCCATTGTGTTCTTGACCACCTTTTCTTCAAGCTGTTAAACTCTTCTGAAGGAACCCGCCCTGATACCAATTGAAGAACACAAGATTATACTGAGAGGGAAGGGTGAACAATATAAGACCACTTTTTACTTTTTCTCTGAAACCAATATATGCAATGTAAAGATAGCAATATCAACAACAGTAATCAAAGTAATGTACACAACACCACACACAATAGATACAACATAATTTATGTGGTTCACCCAATGTGGGCTACTCCATGAAGAAAATATTTCACTAAAATTTTCTCAATTAATCTCTTGGGAATCCCAATTATAATGTTTATGGACCACTATCCAAAGGATATGTTGATCCCCTAAATTTGGTTTGTGGGTCTCTATCCACAGGATAACTCCTCCTCTACTCTGGCTGGTGATCCTCTAGAAGACTACTACCTCCATTGCACTGGTTTGTGGATATCTCTCCACTGAAGACTCTTATCCCCACTTAGAAGACCTATCCTCATTGACCTGGTTGATGGATATCTATCCACTGGAGACTCTATCCTCTTTTCTCTGTCACCTCCAAAGATCTGTCTCAATACTCTACTAAACATAGTCCAGTTGGTCTAGCACAACTTTGCTTAATTCTTGTACTAAACACAATTCATTCAGTCTAGCCAAAGTCTGCTCAATAAGCTCACTCAAACCTACACTAAAAAATTTTATTCAGTCTAGTACAAATATTCTCAATAGGTCCACTCAAAACCTACTCAAATCTACTCAATAGGTTCACTCAGAACCTGCTCAAATCTGCTCAACAAGCCCACTCAGAACATGTCCAATTCTACTCAAAAAGCTCATACAGAACTTGTCCAAATCTACTCAACAAGCTCACACAGAGCTTGTCCAAATCTGCTTTTGCCAAATATTCTCAACAAGATCACACAGACTCTACTCAAACTCCTTATTACTCCTAAATAATAAATATCAAATACCAAAGTTTCCAAAATAATCCTCAAAAAACATTCACAATAAACTTCAAATATCAAACCTTCCACAATAACCTCAACAAAAATTTACCATAAACTTCATGCCTTAATGTATAAAAATAATAATCACTTATGCACCCTTATTCCTCCAACATTAGGTAACTAACAAAATTTAAATTAAAATTAAATACCTTGTCTTCAAAGGGAATTGAACCCTCAACCTCGTTTCACCACAAGTGCATTAACCATGGCCAAAGTCATCACATGAGCCAAGCACTTGCTTGAGGTTAAAGAAGCATCTCATGCTTCTTAAGCTCATGTCACCTTCCACCAAAGGGTAAAAGGTCAAGCGCCTTGGGCACCTTAATCAAAATACCAAACAATACACACAGAGATTCGAAACGTCAACCACTTTGTTTCCAGCACCTTTGCGCTTTCCAAACTACCACTAGGCCATGCTTACCCAATGAAACTTGAGGATGGTAACTTCCTCCTCTGTACACTTCACTACCATGTTTAGGAAAATCACGAGCTCTCTTTTCGCATGCCACCAATTAACAATTCGAGCAAGGGTAAATAAAACTTAGGTTTGTTGGGCATATTTATATGCTCCTCCATTTGCATTAATGATGATGGTGCTCATGTGCTTCCTTCCATAACGTTTGCGGTAAAGGCTTCAAATGCCTTTTATTAAACCCAACCTTTGAAATATTTTCCCTCAAAAACCCAACCTTAGGGTTTTATAAAAAATAATTAATTGTCCTTTGTAAACAAAATAATATTATAATTAAAATTATAATAATTTATTTGGGGTTTTCACCACCTTGGATAAATATTATAATATTATATCCTTCCATTGCTTTGGATACATTTGCTTCCAAAGGAGAATTGGAACCACTTTTTGACCCTTTATTTTGAGAGTAAAATAAAAATATTTTAACCCATTATAAAATTCCATTAAACTTTGCACTTGAACTGGAGAAGAACTATCACTGACATCTTGACATCAATGACAACTTTGGCTTAGGGACTCAAAATGTCAGCCAATATCCCCCTTTGTCATTGATGGCAACCCACATTATTTTTACTTAAACCTGACCTTTATTTTTACTTTTGCTCTCCCTAGGACATTACTCCCCCTAGCTCAATGCTCCCCCTGGCTCAATGCTCTCTTAGATATCAAATCTCTCCCCATATCAAATCTCTCCCCAATACATAAATCTCTCCCCCTTTAAAATTAATGGTAAAGGGTCACCTTTGGTGATCGGGGCTAAGAATGAGCCTCTTAGCTTAGCCCCTCCCCCACCTCCTCATGAGGTGGTTAATTTTTGGGCTAATAATGATCCTCTTAGCTTATCCAAGTCATCATTCCTATTCCTGCTCATGTTATTATCAATGTTCATGTTCCTATTTATGTTCATGTTCATTTTCATATTCTTGTTCCTATTTATACCTATTTTTGGAATATTTTCTCTACAACATTTTGCTATGTGACCAACATTATTGCACCTATAACACTTAACATTATTATTCCTTGGAGGTGCAAATGTCTTAGGATTTCTTCTAGTGAAACCATATCCTCTTCTGTCATGAAACCTACAATTAATTTCCTTGTGACCAAACTCATTACATGAGTAGCAATACCCTTGGAAAAGCTTTCCTTTCCCATATTCCTATATTTCATGTATCTGTTGGCAATTTTGGGTACCTTGGGTACATTGTCCTTGCTCAAGTGTTGATGTTGTCATTGATGTCAAAGAGCGGAAGGGTTTTTGTGAAAACCAAGGCAGACTAAATTATAGGTTTTGTTTAAATCCATGGTCAGCATTTTTGAAATGGGTTTTTCTTAAAACCCAAGTTAGCTCTTCGTTTTGTTGAAAAAGGTGCTCCGATGATGAAGATATTTAATTTTAAATATCCAGTTTAAATTTTATTTATTTATTTAAAATTTAAATTAATATTTCAAAATTAAATTAAAGCTATTCACCGGATTGTTTTCAAAGCCGATGTTGCTAGGGTTTTGCAACGGATCAATTAGGGTTTCCTGCTGACAAAGCAAGGTTAAGCAACCGAAAAATTCTAGGGTTTCATGTTGACCTAATTAGGGTTGCAGCCGACGTGTTTGAGAATGTTTTGATGGGATATTCTATTCTATAAAAATGCGGGACTGTTGCAAGGTTAAAGTGTGGGCGTGATGCGATATATGTGAATGAAGTTCGTGTGCAGCAGAGTGTAAGTCGGTGATAGTTCTTTGGAGTTAAAGAAAAGAGATCATAGCGATGAGATAGTGAGTGAGTGCGTATCGACTGATCGAGAACAAAGAGAGCGATATGCAGACGACGTGTTTAAAGTCCGTGGCAAAAATACGTAGATGGTAGAAGTGAGATTTCATGGAATGTGCAGCAGAGTGAGTGGTGCAAAGAGAAGATAAGAACGCGGTATGCAAAAGTCATGTTTCGAGTGTGAAATGACAGTGTGCTGGCTGTAGAAGTAATATTTCTATGAAGTTGCAACAGAGAACGCGGAGAGATATAGAGGAGTGGTTGAAAAAGTGCGAATCATTTTTCACAGCAGTCGAATGCCGACAAGCAGCAGAACGCAAGAAAAATAGCAGATCGTGCAAATTGAGGTGACAGTTTAATTTTGCAATTTTTATTACTATCTCCAAGTTGTAGCTTGGTAAAAGGGGTTGGTGCCTCTTTCCAGTTGGAGCTGGAAAAATTGGAGTTGGTGCTCCATTCTCGTTGTAGCAGATAAAATTTAGAGGTTGGTGCCTCTTACCAGTTGGTGCTGGTGAATGATTATGTAAAGTTGTAGCTTTGCATTTGACTGGATTTGGATGGTAGTCCAAGCAGTCTTTTTGAGGAGTAGCCACATCGGTGAACCTCGTTAAAATGCCATGTTATGTGTGATGCTCTTAGTACTTTTATTATTTATGTTTTAATCTGCTGTAGTTTATTTAAAAGTCTAAATTGCTTTTAAGTTTTTAAAGAACACACTGATTCACCCCCCCTCTCAGTGTCATTGTGATTATAACAGTATCCTGCACTGTGAAGCCATGTGCCCAAACTTGTAACATGAAAAACATCTTCCATTGAAGCTTCCTTGTCTTGACCTCATTGGTCTCATGTTTTTATTGTTGTTCCATTTGTATCTTCTTTGTGCATTATTCCTATCTTTGTTGAACCCTTTATTGTCCAACTCATCCTTTGATGTCTCACTCCCTCTTACACTGCTTTCTTCTAATGTATCTTCTTATGAAGTTTCTTCTTATTCAATACTTGAAGTAGACTCGTCTTTCCATTTCTTTTGTACCTGTTTAGAACCAAGATCTATCTTATTTGTTGCCCCTCTTTGTATCTTGACTATTTTATCCACACTCTTTGCACTGTTTACATACTTGTATAGCTTATTATTGGAATATTCTAAATATTCCTTTAGTAGTGCCACTTCTTGTGCTAACTTCTCACATTCCAAAATCTTTGCTTCTAACTTATCTTTGAACTTGCTTACCTTAGCCTTTGATTTTCCTAAATCCTCTATGAGAAATTTTTCCATTTATATCTTTTTCCACATCATTACTTTCTTTTGGATTGTCTTCGATAGGATCACTCACTTCTTCTTCTAATGCCATTAGAAAATTTTCATCTGGTCTTTCAAGTGCATCTTCATAGTCATAATCACTGAAAATATAACCATCCCTTGTGCAATCATCTTCAAGATGTCCAAATTTACCACATCTAAAACACTTGAGAATAACTGGAGTCCTTTTCTTAATCGGTTATTTTTCTTCAATCATAAATAGGACTTCATATCTATCATTGTCTGAAAAACTAACATCACTATCATTTGAGTACTTACTTGTATTATCCGCATAGTAACTCCTCTTTTGTCTTTAGAAGAACTTATTTCCTTGTCTTATTTGTCTATCCTTGCTTTTCTTTTGGTGCCTATATCTTTATGATTCCCTGTACCTATGATCTTTTTTTTCTTCACCAATGTTGTTCTTTGACTCTTTATAATCTGTTGTAAAATGTCCATACTTTTCACAATTGAAACACTTGATAGATCTTAGATCTATGGGTATTATAGAACCTTTATCTCTTCTACCATAATTTACTTCTTCATCACTGGATGACTCACTGCTTGATTCTGACTTCTTACCCTTTATCTTCTTGTTCACTTTGAATGTAGCCTCTTTTGGAGGGATAGGATATTTTTTTCTTATCTCAAAAGTTGTAAGCATGCCAAGTAAATAATTTATTGTCAGACAATCACTATCAATTGATGTTTCTATAGCAAAGACCTTTTCACTGTACATTTTTGGAAGAGTTCTCAAGATCTTATCACAAGCATCAGATTCATCGACATTCATTCCAAGACCTCTCATCTCATGTACATGTTCATCAATATTACTGAGATAGTCACAAATGTTTTCATTTTTCCGCATTCTCCTTTGATATTTCTAATCTTAGTTTTCCTGACACCTTTATCTCCTTCATATATGTGATGCAGTAGTTCCCACATATCTTTTGCTATTTTACAATCCATAACCTTCATAGATTCTGATCTATGTAACCCTTTTATAATTGCATTAATAGCTCTTGAATTTGTATGCATTAGAATATTACCTTCCTTATTTGTAAGAGGATTGATTTTTGAATCATATCCAAGTTCTACTGCATCCCAAACTTCATTTCAAGTGCCATCAGGTGAAATCTCATCAGCATACACCAATACAATAAGTCACTTCCATCAAATATTGGTATTGTATTATTGATGGACCCGTCCCTTTGATCATTTTGATCCATTGTGTTCTTGACCGATTTTACTTCAATCTATCAAACTCTTCTAAAGGAACCCACTCTGATACTAATTGAAGAACACAAGCTTATATTGAGAGGGGGATGAACAATATAAGATCACTTTTTACTTTTTCTCTAAAATAAATATATGCAATGTAAAGATAGCAATATCAACAGCAGTAATCAAATAAATATACACATAACCACACACAATAGAGACAACATAATTTATGTGGATCACCCAATGCGGGCTACTCCACGAAGAAAATATTTCACTATAATTTTCTCAATAAATCTCTTGGGAATCCTTCCCAATTACAATGTTTGTGGACCACTATCCAAAGGAGATGTTGATCCCCTAAATCTATTTTGTGGATCTCTATGCATAGGAGAACTCATTCTCCTCTACTCTGGCTAGTGATCCTCTAGAATACTACTACCTCCACTACATTGGCTTGTGGATCTCTCTCCACTAAAGACTTTTATCCCCACTCAAAATACATGTCCTCATTGCCCTGGATTATGGATCTATATCCACTAGATACTCTATCCTCTTTGCTCTGTCAACTCCAAAGCTTTGTCTCAATAATATACTAAACATAGTCCAGTCAGTCTAGGACAACTCTACTCAATTCTTGTACTAAAAATAGTTCATTCGGTCTAGCACAAGTCTACTCAATAAGCTCACTCAAATCTACACTAAACATAGTTCATTTAGTCTAGTACAAATATGCTCAATAGGTCCACTCAGAACCTACTCAAATATTCTAAACAGGTCCACTCAAAACCTACTCAAATCTTCTCAACTAGTCCACTCAAAACCTATCCAAATCTGCTCAACAAGCTCATACAAAGCTTGTCCAAATCTACTCAACAAGCTCATATATAACTTGTCCAAATCTATTCAATAATTCCTCTCTAGGACTTGCTCAAATCTGTATTGTAAACTTCCATAAAAGCTCACACAAAATCAGTCCACAAGTCTTCTCAAAGACTTGTCTCAAATCTACTTAACAAGTCCACATAGAACTTGTCCAATCTCATAGAAACATAAAGAGAATTGTTAGAGAAACAATATGTTCTATTCTCAAGACTCAATCACTTTATCAACTCAATCTCATAGAAGAATAAAGAGAATTGTTATAGACTCAATATGTTCTATTTTCAATGCTCAATCACTTTCTCAACTTAATCTCATAGAAGCATAAAGAGAATTTTTAGACTCAATATGTTCTATACTCAATGCTCAATATCAACTCAAATCCGAATATAGAATAGTTTGTTTTATGGAACTTGAACAACCACTTCATACATCCACTTGACTAGTCTCAATCAACTCTACTCAACCAATCACTTCAAGGAACAATCCTTTCTCACAAACCCTTGTCCAAGCATGTGAACACCAGCTCAAAAATTTTCCAAAAATGCTCAACAATAAATCTCACATAACAATGATACTCATGTTCATTTTCTAACTCAAGTTCAAGTTCTTTGCATAACATCTCACTTCAACAAAAATGCTAATAAAACATTTTTCATATAACAATGATGCTCATGTTCTTTTCAAACCCTAACTCAAGTTCTTCACATAACCAATTGGCTTCAACAACAATGCTAATAAAACAAGGTTTTAATCACAACTCTCAATTCAGAAAATCTTGAAGCATTAACTCAAAGCACTTCACTCAACCAATGGTCTCAACAACAATGCTTATCAAAAAAGGTTTTAATCATAACTCTCAATCTCAAAAAACCTTGAAGCATTAACTCAACTATTTTCAAAAAGGAAACCCTAATCAAATCCTTTTCACTTCAAGCTTAATTTTAAAGAAAGCTAATCAACCAACTTCAACCAAAGAAGAATTTACCCATCCTTTTTTATTTACAAGGAGTTGATCTCACAAATATTCCACACTCACAAATTTCTCTTTTCCAATCTCAATAAGGGTTATAAGACTTTAATAATAACACAATACAAAATGATGACCCAAAATACACCTTATTAATCCAACTCAAAAATAACATTCACCATAGTCTTCTTTTAATAGAAAAACCCTTATATAAAAATAATACTCAAAAATTCTTAAATAATAATTTAATTAATACTTTACTCAAACTCCTTATTACTCCTAAACAATAAATATCAAATATAAAACTTTCCAAAATAATCCTCAACAACATTCACCATAAACTTAAAATATCAAACCTTCCACAATAATTCTCAACAAACATTTACCATAAACTTCATGCCTTAATGTATAAAAATAATAATCACTTATGCACTGTTGTGGCTGCTCCAACCCAAAAATTGGGGACCCACCTTTTTGAATGTGTTCCAAGAAGACTGAAGTGGCCCATAGGCTAAAGATCAAGGAAAAAAGCAAAACACCACAAAAAATAAAAAGTGTCACGATATCGCGACATGTTGCACCATCGCAGCCAAAGAAGAAAAGGTGTCGCGATATCGCAACATGTTGCACCATCATGGCCAAAGAAGAAAAGGTGTCGCGATATCGCAACATGTTGCACCATTGCGGCCAAAGAAGAAAAGGTGTCGCGATATCGCGACATGTTGCACCATCGTGGCCAAAGAAGAAAAGGTGTTGCAATATCGCGACATGTTGCACCATCGCAGCCAAAGAAGAAAAGGTGTCGCGATATCGTGACATGTTGCACCATCGCGGCAAAAGAAGAAAAGATGTCACGATATCACGACATGTTGCACCATCGCGGTGAAAGAAGAAAAGGTGTCACGATATCGCGACATGTTGCACTATCACGGCCAAAGAAGAAAAAGTGTCGCGATATCGTGACATGTTGCAACGTCGTGGCCAGAAGAGAAAAAGTGTCGCGATATCGCGACATGTTGCACCATCGCAGCCAGAAGAGAAAAAGTGTCATGATATCACATGTTGCATTTTCGTGATTCAAAGCAAAGAGAAAGAGCTAGAAATAAAAAGTGTCGCGATATCGTGACATGTTGCATTTTTGCGACCGTTTAGGAAAAAGTGTCGCGATATCGCGACGTGTTGCATTTTTGCGATTCAAAGCATAAAGTGAATCCAAAAGGAAAAAAGTGTCGCGATATCGCGGCACTTTAAATTTTTGTGGCTACAAGCAACAAAAGAGAGCAAGGAGGCAAAAGTGTCGTGATATCGCGACATGTTGCATGGTCGCTGTCAAAAGATAAAAAGTGTCGTGATATTGCGACATGTTACATTTTCGTGGCGAAGGGCCATAAAAAGAAAACCAAAGAACATGCATGCAAAGGGAAGGTGAAACGAACAACCATCAGAAAACAAAAAAAATCGTCATGGAAGGAGAGACAATGTTTTAGAAGTTTAAATATGCCATTCAAAGAGGCCAGAAGGGGTCAGAAACTGCCAGGAGCAGAGTTACATATTTTAAGGCAAGAGGGCCATTCTAGACCTGTTCTAGTTGTTTTCTTCCATTGACTGGTTTGGGAAAACCAGAAACTTCTATTATTGTAAAATGAAAAAAAATTTAACACATAAAATTTCAGAAAGTTGCATCTTATGGACAAGAAAGAAGGAGTCATTTTTTGCATGCAAGATTGAATGTCTATTTTCCCCTTTTCAGATTTTAGGCTTGTAAATGGAGTTTATGCAAGTTTTTCTTGGTTGCTTCATGCGAATGTTTAAATTTGAAAACCTCATTTAAAACCCTAGGAGCCAACACTTAGCTTATCCGGATTGTGCTTGTTTTGCAGGTCCAATAGGTTAGGTTGCATGCATGAAAACCTCATATCTTCGGTTTTGTTGGAATAGGATAGCATCATACTAAATGCATTTTCATTTTTTCTACATTTTACTTCAAGAAATTTTAACTTTATTTTAATATCCAAGCATTAAAATAAACATTTAAAAAACTTCAAAATACAAAAATAATTGAACCATTGCGTAATGTTATACTGCATACTTCCAATACGCAATTTGAAATTTTATTTTTGGAGTTGTTTAGTATTTTTTAAAAATTCTTCAAAGTTGTTGTTTTGTTACAGATTGTCACAAAAACATCCGAAAATGAAAATTTCCATGTTAAGGTCAAACTTCATTTTTTCAGCTTTGTCTTGCACATCATGAGCCTATGATGACATTCCCTTCATGAAAATTCCAATTTCATTGAAGGAGTGATGTTTTATGGCAGTTTCACAAATTTCTATTTCTTAAGCACTACATTGTGGTCATATGAGGACCAACTCACATTTGCTCTATTTTGGTTCAATGAACAATCACTAAAGTTTCATGTGTAAAATAAACCAACATTGCCCCTTGTTTATAGTTACTTGCAATCACTAAGGTGTTCCAAGCATTTAAAGTGAATATCTTCAGTCAAGATTACTAATACACATATGCAAATGCTAATATAGCGGAGACCTTAGGGAAGTTGTTTGTTTAACTTCTTTGCAAGAGGGGATTTTGAACCCAAATCCTAAAGGAGAGTGTACTTTCACAAATGTGTGAAAATACCACTCAACATTTTTGTGCTAGAAGGAGGGCCTAATTTGGTTTATTTCAGTGTGATTTAAATGCTATAGGGATTTAAATTTTGAATATTTCTTGCCCTATTGATTATTATCTTTAGCCCTCTTTTAACAATATAGCCTTGTAGTGTTAAAAGGAGGACATGAAATGTTATGCATTGTTCTAACGCTTTTGGATTGTTCATACAGGAATAATGTGTTTGATTTGATTTTGAAAAATTTTGGTCTTGATTAATGAGGTTGTCTCCATGCAGTGACTTTTATCGGATTTTAATGGATACATTTCTTGGTTGATGCTAACATGATTATTCATACGTTACATGTTTGATATTTGCTAGTCATTTCATGATTATTTGTAAGGAATTACTTTGTCTAAAATGTATTTGTTGTCGGTATTATGCTCTTCACTTGCGTGTAATGCGATCTTGTGAATCAGAAAGCCTACAACACTAGGAGTATGCTCTTCACCTGCGCATATGCGATCTGGTGAATCGAAACTAATTTACATTTTTAGAATATTGCTTTTTCATGGTTCCTTCTTTCATTCATGACTAACAAATTGGTTTTGAAATTATTTTTTGAGTTTCATTAATGGCTACAACTCGTAGGAACGTGGTATGGGATACATGCTAATCCTTTGAACATTAGTGGAGATTTTCATGATTTACCCAAGAACGTAGAAAAATATTTGCTCAAATTTAAGCACAATGGTCCAACATAAGCCGAGGAACATATTCAAGCCTATGTGGATATCCTAGTTAGATGGAATTTCGAACATGAGGATGTGGCATGTAGAATGTTTCCTGGAACCCTAGATGAGGTGGCATATGATTGGTACATCAATTTACCCGTTGGTTCTATTACATCTTAGACGGAATTGAAAGATGAGTTTATTGATCAATTTAGGTTGTTCATTGATCCTCTCACGATATTTCAACAATTTGTTTCTTGCAAAGGAGAACCTAATGAGCCAGTGAGAAATTTCAACTTGAGGTTTCGAAAGCTTTATGCGAGATTAATTTCTCCTTATACTATTGAGGAAAGTGGTGCTCTTCAAATATACTTTCGAGCATTGGATCCATTATTTGCCATATTTGTTAGGATGAATCCCTTGGTTACTAATCTTGCATCGGCCTACATAGAAGCTATGATTGTTGATCAAAAATTGAGGCCGCAAGGTTATGGAATGGAGCAATCAACCATGGTAGGACAACTAGGGGCTTGCAATAAAACCTCGATGGTAAATCAAGCATGGGCACAACAAAATTCGATATTAAATTTTTTTCCCTACAATCAAATTTATCCTACCATACCAAAATATGCTCCCACTTGTGCTTATACAAGTGCTTCCATCCATCCAACTATACCTCAATTAGAGAATCATGTGGCCACTCATGGAACTATCGCAACAAATGTTCAAGCTCAGTCCGTGGATATCAATCCAACTAATCCTACTACTTCTACCACTCAACCCAAAGAGTTCGTATCGAAAGTAAAAGAGCAAAATAAAGTGGTTAAGAAGGTATGTAGGTGTGTTCCACCGCAAAAACGAGCACATCAATGTATGCATCCAAATCATCCTAGGAAGAAAATTCATAATGTCGATCTTAATGATATTTCATGTTATGCTTCTTCAAATGATACAAGAAATTTTGAGGTGACTCACGTTGAAGTGAATACCTATTTGAAATGTCTTGAAGAGCATGAAGATTTCGGAGAAGAAATTCTATGGATGGGTAACAAGAAGTTGGAATCAAATAATCACCATCCTGTTTTGGAAAATAAATATCCAGAATCATTACCCAAAAAGGAGGATTTGGATGAACAAAATTATGTGGATATGACTTGGGCAGATGTACTTGCAAAGGATTGGAGCAATTATATGACACGGAATTCAAAAATCGATCCCATTATAGAAGCTCCTAAGTCATCACAAGTGGCTGAAAATGAATTTGAAATAAAATCAACAAATGAAGTTGAAGACATAATCGAATTTCACCACTTGTTCTCGAAAGACACTTTGGATGATGCTCTCGAAAATGATGACCAAGAGGATCCACACCTTCTAAATTGTGATAAAATTGAAACGTGGGTTACAAATTTGGATTATGATAGCTTTACCAATTTGAATTCAATAAATAACCCACTTTTGGAAATAACAGGACCATCTAAGGAAGGTGAAGATGAATTGGATGAGAAACAGGTTGATGAATCAGAATATGAAGAAGAAATACTTAACGTCACAACTTGAACTTGGAAGATGATTACTATGATTCGTGGAAGAAATGGGAAGAATATTATCAATCTAAATCTTCTAAAAAACTTGTTGTGTCAATTAATATGCAGGATAACTCAATTGCTTCCTCACATGAGGATACTATAAATCCTGTACAATTTGAGAAAGTTTTGGAAGAGGAATTCGAATCTCATCAAATTTTGGAACATGATAAGGATTCTACAACCATGAATCAAGAAAGAGAGTCACTTGCTTTAGATTCATTTGAAGGAAAAGAAGTTGAAAATCTTGATCCACTTACTTGTGCTACAATGATTATGCCATTTCAAAATGAGAAAATTACAAAACCTAAATCATTTGGGTTTGATATCATTGATGATCCAATTGAAAATCCCACGTTACCCAAAACAACCCAAGTGATTGATCATGGAAATATGTTAGTTAACCCACCCATAGATAGACAAGACTTATGGTTTGAAAGGGATGGACATCTGTTCAATTGGGTACCTAAGTTTGGTGCCTTTGATAAACAAATCATGGAGAAAGAACAAGTGCTACATTATGATGAAATGCCATTGAAGGTGAATGAAGAACAAGGATTATGTTAGAGTAATATTCCATTACTTGGGATATTTACCATTTACTCCACTAGGTAAAAGAGTAGTTACTTTTACTATTTATCATGTAGATATTTACTGTTATAAATATCTAATGGTTAACTAGGGTTATTTCCTAAATATCCTAGGTTAGTTATCGTAGTCATTCTGACTACGTTAAGTAGGTTAGTGGTTAGCGCTTAATTAGCTAAGCGCGTAGTTGTTAGCGTTAGTTTAGGATAATATTTTATATTATTCCTAATACTATTCCTAGCTACCTAATGTACTATTTAAACCCTACATTTTAATAATAATATTGATGCTTACCTTTTACATCATTGGTATCAGAGCACACGATTGAGAGGCCTGCGGCGTTGGGAGAAAGGCGGAGCTGAACCCAAGGGGGCACAAATCCTGAGACAGGACCCCCCTTGACTTGTTGCTTGAAACGGACCTCGAGGAGGATCCTGAGCAGTAGAGCACGCTTCCCGAGGCAACGTGGTATCTCCATAGTCCCCGAGACAGCAGCAGCCCGTGGACACGGATCTCGAGGTACGATAGCCCATGGACACGGATCCCGAGGTACGGTGGCCCACAGGCACGAAACCCGAGGAGCCCCTACCGGTGACCGAGGATTTTTTTCCGGCCCGACCTCGGGAGAAGGCCCGCGACCGGCAGTCGCTCCCGCTGCCCCCGAGGGTCTAGCGCACAGCCGGGAGGGCAGGCGCGCCCTCCCAGGTGGGAACCCAAACCCGAGGGCAGGAGCGCCCTCGGGTCTGACAAACCCTGACAGGGGGACAACCCTGTCAGGCGGTCGGCCAACAACCACGGTGTGGCCAACAATCGACTACCGGCATGGCGATAGGACAACGTGACGCGACCTCGGGCACAGTTCTCGAGGTGCTGACATGGCGGACAGCCACTGGACGACGTAGACTAGACCGAACCTCAGGCACGAATCTCGAGGCTGACCGAACCGTGGACACGTGGCAACCGCCACTTGGACTGGACACCTGGACCGACCGCGACACGTGGCGGACTAGCCACGTGTCACCTGACCTGACTCGGACGACCTGACTCGGACTGAAGACACGTGGCGGACCAGCCACGTGTCCCGATGCGGACGGGACACTCCACATGGCTGGCGGCAAAACCAGCCAATGGTAAATATCCCAAGTAATGGAATATTACTCTAACAAGGATTATGTTAGAGTAATATTCCATTACTTGGGATATTTACCATTTACTCCACTAGGTAAAAGAGTAGTTACTTTTACTATTTATCATGTAGATATTTACTGTTATAAATATCTAATGGTTAACTAGGGTTATTTCCTAAATATCCTAGGTTAGTTATCGTAGTCATTATGACTACGTTAAGTAGGTTAGTGGTTAGCGCTTAATTAGCTAAGCGCGTAGTTGTTAGCGTTAGTTTAGGATAATATTTTATATTATTCCTAATACTATTCCTAGCTACCTAATGTACTATTTAAACCCTACATTTTAATAATAATATTGATGCTTACCTTTTACATCATTGGTATCAGAGCACACGATTGAGAGGCCTGCGGCGTTGGGAGAAAGGCGGAGCTGAACCCAAGGGGGCACAAATCCTGAGACAGGACCCCCCTTGACTTGCTGCTCGAAACGGACCCCGAGGAGGATCCTGAGCAGTAGAGCACGCTTCCCGAGGCAACGTGGTATCTCCACAGCTCCCGAGACAGCAGCCCGCGAACACGGATCCCGAGGTACGACAGCCCATGGACACGGATCCCGAGGTATGGTGGCCCAAAGGCACGAAACCCGAGGAGCCCCTACCGGTGACCGGGGATTTTTTTCCGGCCCGACCTCGAGAGAAGGCCCGCGACCGGCAGCCGCTCCCGCTGTGCCCGCGAGGGTCCAGCGCACAGCCGGGAGGGCAGGCGCGCCCTCCCAGGTGGGAACCCAAACCCGAGGGCAGGAGCACCCTCGGGTCCGACAAACCCTGACAGGGGTACAACCCTGTCAGGCAGTCGACCAACAACCACGGTGTGGCCAACAATCGACCATCGACATGGCGACAGGACAGCGTGACGCGACCTCGGGCACAGTTCCCGAGGCACTGACGTGGCGGACAGCCACTGGACGACGCAGACAAGACCGAACCCCGGGCATGAATCCCGAGGCTGACCGAACCGTGGACACGTGGCAACCGCCACCTGGACTAGACACCTGGACAGACGCGACACGTGGCGGACTAGCCACGTGTCACCGGACCTGACTCGGACGACCTGACTCGGACTGAAGACACGTGGCGGACAAGCCACGTGTCCCGACACGAACGGGACACTCCACGTGGCTGGCGGCAAAACCAGCCACGCGGGGGTAGTGACTGCCCGCAGGCAGTCACAAAGCGCTTTATGCGCGTTTGCTCTTTTATAGAGCAAAATTTGCCCCGCGGCGCCAATGTGGGACAAAAGTCCCATTTTTTTTAAACGTCGCGGGGTGGGCGAAGCCTTCTAAATAGAAGGCGGTCCCCTCCTTAAACCGTCGGGCTTGCTAGCCCGACTGGCGAGGGGACCCGGAGCTAAGGCTCCCGACGGGGCAGGTCGGGAGTTCGACCCCTGTCAGGGCCATTTTTTTTGCTCCAAGCTCTAGGGAGGGGAGGCTTCAACACGAAGTCTCCTCCCCCATATCTCCGTCGGGCTCGCTAGCCCGACTGGAGAGTTAGCCCTCGCCAAGGCGCGGCCCGACAGGGAGGTCGGGAGTTCGACTCCCGTCGGGACCGATTTCTTTTGCCCAAAGGAGCGGGCGAAGGACTAGCCCAAGGCAAGGTATATAAAAAAAAAAAAAATAATTTCTTTTGTAAATTTTTAATATATTTTTTAATCTTTTTATTTAATAGTTTAATATATTTTGTTTAAAATCAATTTTTTTTCAAAAAAAAAAAAATTACATTGATTTTTTACCAAATTAAATTTTATTATTAAATAACTATGATTAGATTTATTAAACTTTTGCATTAAAATAGAGAATTAAAAACCTATTTTTTGCAACACAAACAAATGAGTGCTTTTGTTTTCTCATAAAACGGAATATAAGACATAGAAGAGCACCTTTTTATTGCAAAATTAGGGAACCTTAATTCTTCTCAAACCTTGTTAATTTAGCATACAATAAAGGTTTAAACCTGAATTCTTTTTTGCCAAATTGTAACACAAGGAGACTGAAATTTTTTGTAAAATTCAAAGGCAAAGTGTGCATTTGTTTTCTCCAAAGGGGGATATAAGACATAAAATTGCACATTATTTTTTTTTGCAATAATTTGAGAAAAAATTGTAACCTTGGGTCCATTAAAAACTAAGTCGTTTGTCGACTAGTTCTGGAAGCCTTCCAAATGCTTGTCGTGTGTCGACTTGTCTTGGAAGGAGTGCTAAAAATTGTTAATTTTGCAAAATTCAGGGGGGAAGACAACATTGTACTTCTTTTGCAAAATTGTAAAACAAAGTAGGAGACATAAAAATATCAATTTTTTGCACAACACAAATACACATTTTGTTGAAAAAAAAATTTAAAAGGTGCATTTTCGATTTTACTCGACATCTTTATTGGCAAATTAGGTGCATTTTCGGTAGCATCCGACACCTAAGTGATAAGAATTTTGTGGGAATTCTTGTTTGATTATTGCTTTATTTCTTTTGCAATTATAATTCATATAATCAAGAACACACTAAACCCCAAAATTTCACAAATTTGTGTAAATCCTTGCACAGATTAAAAGCCAAAATTACTTGATATTCTCTCCTAAATCAACAAAACCCCTAATTCACTCTTATTTGTTTGGCTTAAATTTCCTCCAACTTTTCATCCTTCTTGAAGGGAGTTAAGGCAGGTGCCATTAAATATCTGTTTGAGTGAATTATATTTTGGTACTCTTTTAGGGTAATCAAAAGAAAGAACAAGTTTTATTAGGGAACCTTGAAAGTAGCAATCCTTTGCACTAAGGGGGGATAATTCCTTTCTTCCTTCAAACACAGATCTTGACAAGAGGGAGATAAAACTTGTAAAGGCATTCAGAAAAGTAGAAGTCATCATACAAAAATATATCTTTTCTTTTAGACTTCATAACAGCAACCATGCTTGAAGTACTTGCAATAGGAAAGGACAAATTGGTTAACTTTTTTGATCAAATTGCCTAGAAAGAATAGTTTTGCACAAATTGTAAAAATGAAAACCAAGACACCATTCAGTGTTGGTTTCAAAACAAGCAAAACTAACATGGCAAAGACACAACACATAAGCCATATTTTTGGTGAAGTGTCTCATTCTGATTCTATTTCTGGTTCAAAAGATAGCACAAGAAGTGCTAAAATTGCTAAATACAGTATTGTAGAGGGAAAACACATGTGTCCCTTGGGCAAAAGCACCATATTCTCTCTCTCTTCTTTTAGGCTTCATAAATAGCATAAGTTTTTGTTTGAAGACCTTTCAATAAGGGGTGCTTGTACCTCTTTTAGGCTTCATAAATAACAAATTCTAAGTGTTTGAAGTACTTGTAACAAGAGGAGCGACTTTTTGTGATGTAAAATTGTCTAGGAGGCAATATTTGTAAAATCCTTCACAACACTCTTAAGTTGCATATTTTTTGCAATTGAGGGGGGATATCCATTTCTTTTTCTTCACAAATTTTTTGTAAATAGGGAAGAAGACTTAAAAGGGTGCATTTTCGGCTTTGACCGACACCTTAGTCACACTTCCTTCAGAAATTAATTACACTATGTTTTGCAACAAGAAGGGGGGAACTTATAAGGGTGCATTTTCGGCAACGACCGACACCTTAGCTACCTTATCTTTTGCAAATTCATATTGTAAATGAATGAACCTTGTATGAAGTGATCTATTCTACTACACCTAGCGATTGCAGCGGCTGGTTACCCATGCAAATCGATTGGATGATGTGATTACCATAAGGACATTTGTTGGCATGAAGACAAAGTGAGGAATGACCCACTTTTTGCTTAGAAGCAGCCAGAGCACTGTGATAGAGCAAAGAACCAACAGATCAACATCTTCTTCACTGTATTGGGACAGCTATATACTTTACCCAAATATTGTTGTATAGAGGGATATGTATGTATTACCCAAATAATGTAATAAGGGGGGATGTTAGAGTAATATTCCATTACTTGGGATATTTACCATTTACTCCACTAGGTAAAAGAGTAGTTACTTTTACTATTTATCATGTAGATATTTACTGTTATAAATATCTAATGGTTAACTAGGGTTATTTCCTAAATATCCTAGGTTAGTTATCGTAGTCATTTGACTACGTTAAGTGGGTTAGTGGTTAGCGCTTAATTAGCTAAGCGCGTAGTTGTTAGCGTTAGTTTAGGATAATATTTTATATTATTCCTAATACTATTCCTAGCTACCTAATGTACTATTTAAACCCTACATTTTAATAATAATATTGATGCTTACCTTTTACATCAGATTAATTCTAACCACACCTTTGATAACATTACTTTAATGAATGAAAAGGAATTTGATGCATTTAAATTGCTAAATAAAATTCATCATCAATTAATTCTTAAAACTAGGATAAAAACTTTTAATGATTCCCATTTAGTAAATATCCTAGATGCTTGCAAATGTTTGCAGAAATTTGATTGGCCGACAAACTTGGAAAATGAATTGGCTTTAAAATGTTTAGAAATAGACTCTTACTTACAAAGTTTCATTTTGGATAAAGAAATCCTACTTCTAAATCATGAATTGAATGATGAAACTTACACTTTAAAGAATAGACAAGATAAAATTGAATACCAATCATTGTCTAATCAATCTGATTTGAATCTCACCTATGGTGTTGGTAATAGAACTAAATCAAATTGGTATGGTGAGTGTGGCAAGTTGAAATTTGTTGCATTGCTTGGTTTGATCTTATTATTATTGGATTCCTACAACCTTTGGCATACATATTGTGTCATATGTCTTTTGAAATGTTCTAATCATGTTTGGGATTTGGAAAAGTGATAGTCCAAGCTTTGCTTCATCTTGTACCATATTGTACATTTGTATATAATGTTTTGGTTTGTGATGTTGGATTTGCATTTCAGTTTTGGTTTTAAGTTTTGTGTGTTGGTCCTTTGGACATTTTTTGTGTGATGTCAACTTATGTCCTTATGAATGTTGACTAAGACTAGGAGAATATGAAACATCGGAATTGTATTGCAGAAAGCTCCACGAATATTGCAAACACATTAAGGAATATCGTTTGGAACTTGTGATGCATGAAGTTGTCAGTTTTATAAATTATGGCAAAGTAGGTGATATATACTCCATCTACATTTCAAAAGGAGCAATGCATTCATATCTCATATTATATTCAGCATTGCATATACATTTCATCTCAGTTCCATCTTAATTTCATGTACAATCATTGAAAAGGTGTTGAATCCTCTTAGGGTTATCACATAACAAATACTAAAAGGATCCTAAGATTGGGAACTGATGCCCGAACTATCTTGAACCAAGCACGTTCTATGCAAATTAAAAAGAAAGTTGAGAAAAATGGTCAAAACCATACTTGGAAGAAACGATGAGGCAAAAGGAATATTTCGTGTCTGTCCCATCATGCAACATTATCCTTAAACAGTGGTTTTTTCCACTCCCATAATGCTTAAAGCCTAAAATCAAAGTAGTAAGGATAGGGTTAAATCCTCATCGAACTTAGGTTGAGGATCCAATTCCCCAAAGCTCTGATTTGACCTTCATGGAGTAGTAAGGATAGGGTCTAATTCTCATCTCGCTTAGGTTGAGAATCTGATTCCCCAAAGCTTCTATTTTATTCCAAAGCAAATATTTTTTCATTTCTCTATTAATATTGGATTGGAAGGATCGTACTACATGTCCCTTGCAAGGATGGGTAGTCATCCCCAAGGTCCAAGAAATCAAAAGTAGAGAAAAATCATGGATTATGGGGTTAATCTCCATCGAGGCTATGGACGCCTAGCTGGCAGTGGAGTATGCTCATGTCTGGCAACATGTCTTGTCTAAAAACAAGACCACTGACTGCTCAAACGAACAGGCTAGCTTGACAGTTTCATCCATAACAGGTTAAATAATTTTGTTCAAAATGAGGTAATGAACTCCAGATCAGAGTAGTAAGGATAGGGTTAAATTCCCATCTCACTTAGGTTGGGAATCCTATTCCCCAAAGCTCTGATTTCACTTACACTTGCACATGGGTTCAAGATGGTAGTGACACATAACCAACTTTGGGATCTGGTAAACTAGTTTAGTATACATATATTTGGTCCTAAGAGGGTTTGACAGTTTTAATATGTTTGTTCATGATGCTAGAAGGTTTGAGCCATTGCAAAGAAGGTTGTCTTCTCTTTAGCATAATTGTCATACATCAAATCCTGCACAAATTATTCATAGCCTTGCATGTGAATCATAAGTGAAGCTGATAATGGAAAGTTGAACGAGTTTCAAACAATAGGGAATGAAGCACATTGCACACACCGAGCTGATGCTTAATAATTATAATGCTTCATGTATTTCTCATCTAGTTTCATTCTTGGGATATTTTTTGATGCTAGTATTTGAGTCTGTGTTTTCAGGTTGAGTTCTCACCAAAATGCCCAGAAGCATTTCCCAACAGAGTCACCATTTGTTGTGGCTGCTCCACAACGTACACAAAAATTGGGGACCCACCTTTTTGCATGTGTTCCAAGAAGATTGAAGTGGCCCATAGGCTAAAGATGAAGGAAAAAAGCAAAACACCACAAAAGAGAAAAAGTGTCACGATATCACGACATGTTGCACCATTGCGGCCAAAGAAGAAAAGGTGTCGCGATATCGTGACATGTTGTACCATCATGGCAAAATAAGAAAAAGTGTCACGATATCGTGACATGTTGCACCATCGCGGCCAAAGAAGAAAAGTGTCGCGATATCGCGACATGTTGCACCATCACGACCAAAGAAGAAAAGGTGTTGCGATATCGCGACATGTTGCACCATCGTAGCCAAAGAAGAAAAGGTGTCACGATTTCATGACATGTTGCACCATTGTGGCCAAAGAAGAAAATATGTCGCGATATCGTGACATGTTGCACCATCACGGCCAAAGAAGAAAAGGTGTCGCGATATTGCGATATGTTGCACCATCACGGCCAAAGAAGAAAAAGTGTCGCGATATCGTGACATGTTGCACCGTTGTCGCTAGAAGAGAAAAAGTTTTGTGATATCGTGACATGTTGCACCATCGCGGCCAGAAGAGAAAAAGTGTTGCGATATCGTGACATGTTGGATTTTTGCGATTCAAAGCAAAGAGAAAGAGCTAGAAAGAAAAAGTGTCGCGATATCGCGACATGTTGCATTTTCGTGATTCAAAGCAAAGAGAAAGAGCTAGAAAGAAAAAGTGTCGCGATATCGCGACATGTTGCATTTTCGTGATTGTACAGGAAAAAGTGTTGCGATATCGCGACGTGTTGCATTTTCGTGATTCAAAGCATAAAGAGAAGCCAAAAGGGAAAAAGTGTCATGATATCACGACATGTTACATTTTCGTGGCTACAAGCAACAAAAGAGAGCAAGGAGGCAAAAGTGTCGTGATATCGCGACATGTTGCATGGTCGCTGTCAAAAGATAAAAAGTGTCGCAATATCGGGACATGTTACATTTTCATGGTGAAGGGCCATAAAAAGGAAACCAAAGCACATGCATGCATAGGGAAGGTGAAATGAACAATCAGGGAAGGTGAAACGAACAGCCATCAGAAAACGAAATGAACCGTCATGGAAGGAGAGAATATTTTAGAAGTTTAAATACGCAATTCAAAGAGGCCAGAAGGGGTCGGAAACTTCCAGGAGCAGAGTTATAGATTTGAAGGCAAGAGGGCCATTCTGGACCTATTCTAGTTGTTTTCTTCCATTGACTGGTTTGGGAAAGCCAGAAACTTCTATTATTGTAAAATGACAAATTTTTTAACACATAAAATTTCATAAAGTTGCATCTTATGGACAAGAAAGAAGGAGTCATTTTCTGCATGCAAGATTGAATGTCTATTTTCCCCTTTTCAGATTTTAGGCTTGTAAATAGAGTTTATGCAAGTTTTTCTTGGTTGCTTCATGCGAATGTTTAAATCTGAAAACCTCATTTAAAACCCTAGGATCCAGCACTTAGCTTATCCAGATTGTGCTTGTTTTGCAGGTCCAATAGGTTATGTTGCATGCATGAAAACCTCATATCTTCGGTTTTGTCGGAATAGGATAGCATCATACTGAATGCATTTTCATTTTTTCTGCATTTTACTTCAAGAAATTTTAACTTTATTTTAATATCCAGGCATTAAAATAAACATTTAAAAAACTTCAAAATACAAAAATAATTGAACCATTGCGTAGGTTATACTGCATACTTCCAATACGCAATTTGAAATTTCATTTTCGGAGTTGTTTAGTATTTTTTAAAAATTCTTCAAAGTTGTTGTTTTGTTACAGATTGTCACAAAAACATCCGAAAATGAAAATTTCCATGTTAAGGTCAAACTTCATTTTTTCAGCTTTTTCTTGCACATCATGAGCCTATGATGACATTCCCTTCATGAAAATTCCAATTTCATTGAAGGAGTGATGTTTATGGAGTGATGTTTTATGGCAGTTTCACAAATTTCTATTTCTTAAGCACTACATCGTGGTCATATGAGGACCAACTCACATTTGCTCTATTTTGGTTCAATGAAAAATCGCTAAAGTTTCATGTGTAAAATAAACCAACATTGCCCCTTGTTTACAGTTACTTGCAATCACTATTCCAAGCATTTAAAGTGAATATCTTCAGTCAAGATTACTAATACACATGCAAATGCTAATATAGCGGAGACCTTGGGGAAGTTGTTTGTTTAACTTCTTTGCAAGAGGGGATTTGGAACCCAAATCCTAAATGAGAGTGTACTTTCACAAATGTGTGAAAATACCACTCAACATGCACCCTTATTCCTCCAACATTAGGCAACTAACAAAATTTAAATCAAAATTAAATACCTTGTCTTCAGAGGAAATTGAAACCTCAACCTCATCTCACCACAAGCGCCTTAACCGTGGCCAAAGTCATCGCACGGGCCAAGCGCTCACTTGAGACTAAAGAAGAACCATGTGCTTCTTAATTTCATGTCACCTTCCACCAAAGGATAAAAGGTTGTGCGTCTTGGGCGCCTCAATCAACACACCAAATAATGCATACAGGGATTCAAAATGTCAACCACCTTTCTTCCAATGCCTTTGCACTTTCTAAACTACCACTAGGCCATGATTACCCAATTAAACTTGAGGATGGTAACATTCTCCTCTATACACTTTGCTGCCACGTTTACGAAAATCACAAGCTCTATTTTCGCATGCAACCAATTAACAATTCGAGCAAGGGTAATTTTTTGGGCATATTTATATGCTCCTCCATTTGCATTAATGACATCAGTTCTCACATGCTTCCTTCCATGACGTCAGCGGTAAAGGCTTCAGATGCCTTTTATTAAACCCAACCTTTGGGTTTAATTAAACTTTGCGCTTTGAAATATTTTCCCTCCAAAACCTAACCTTAGGGTTTATAAAAAATAATTAATTGTCCTTTGTAAACCAAATAATATTATAATTAAAATTATAATAATTTATTTGGGTTTTTCACCACCTTGGATAAATATTATAATAAATATTACAATATTATATCCTTCCATTGCTTCGGATACATTTTCTTCCAAAGGAGAATTGGAACCACTTTATGACCCTTTATTTTGGGAGTAAAATAAAAATATTTTAACCCATTATAAACTTCCATTAAACTTTGCACTTGAACTGGAGAAGAACTATCACTGGAATCTTGACATCAATGACAACTTTGGCTTAGGGACTCAAAATGTCCAACAATATTTACAAATTACTTAATTTTGGAGAGATAAGGAAAACTACTTCAAATTTAGAAATATAAAATTTGTAAAGTTCTTATATTCTATGAAGACAAGGAATTCTACGTCATATGTATAAAATTCTTGATAATCATTATGGATTATTGGTACATATATTTTGGATTCAGTAGACAAATGACTAGTAACAAACAATGGTTTAATACACTATAGAAAAGTATGAGAAACCAATTGCTATAGCAAGATAGTAAGACTTACGAAGTAAAATTAATTGAAGATGTTCTAGTCAATCTAATAAATGAAAAAGAAATAATTAACAATGTTTTATATGTTCATGTATTGACTAATAATCTTCTTTTAGTTTCTTAACTCATGGATCATGATATGACAGTAGAATTTAAATTTATCAATGAAAAAAACAATGCCATATTATCAAACAAGGAAAATTGTTAGCTCTAGGTTCCTACAAAGATAGTCTATTTAACTTAGGTATTGCCATAAATTTGGCTCTTTCAATAGGAATTTTTGAGATAAGAGAGCTTTGGCATAAACGATTAGGACATACCAATGCATCATATTCAAATAAAATGGTTAAATATCAAATGGTGGAAGGTCTACCAAATTTTCTTGGGAGTCTATAGTATGTCCATAATGTTTAGCAAAAAAGCAAAAAAGAATGCCTTTTGAACTTCAATAGCATAGGTCCCAAAAACCATTGGAATAATATATACAATTTTATGTGGTCCAATGAATTTTACTAGTATTGAAGGACATAAATATTTTCAATTGTTTGTCTATGACTACACTAGAAAAATGTGGGTATACTTTATGAAATACAAATATAAAGCATTTGGGGGTTTTAAACAATTCAAAATTCAAGTAGAAAAAGATTCAAGGAGAACTATCAAAACTATTCGTTTAGATAGAGGAGAATTTGTGTCAAAAGAGTTCAATCTATTATTAGAAGAAAATAAAATAAAAATATAACTTATTACAACATTTTCACTACAACAAAATGGAATTGCAGAAAGAAGAAATAGATCCATCATGGAAATGATGAGATGTATGATAAAGTAAGATCATATATATTATCAGTATTGGGTAGAAGCAGTCGAAGCAGTCGTGTATTTGTAAAATAGATTACCTACAAGGATACTCAAGAATGTTACTCTAAAAGAAGTATGGTCAGGTCAAAAACCAAATATTGAAAAGTTAAGAATTTTTGGATGTAAGGTGGATATGCATATTCTAAAATAAAAAAGGACAGAGTTGGATGGAAATACTATGTATGGTATATTTATTGGTTATGATGATGAACCTGTAAGATATTGAATAATTAATCCAACCATAAAGAAAGTCTACATAAGTAGAGATATAATTTTGAGATAAAATGAGGAGACAAAATCAGAATCTACAAGCTTACTATAGTGGAAAATTTCTTGTGCTTTCATTTAGGAGATCCAAGTTCAAACCCCAATTGGTACGATGGGACTAAGACCCCTCATAATAACCCATGTAACCAATTGAAAAAAATAATCATCAATTTTTTTTTTCTCCCTGTTGGACATTTTGAATCCCTAAGTCAAAGTTGTCATTGATGTCACCAAATGAAGTCATCATTAATATAAAGGAATTCAGCAAGAAATAAAGGGGTCAAAAATGGTTATTTGATATCTTGGAAGAAGGCCAAAGATAAAGAGAATAAGTGCAAAAAATGGAAGTTAAAAAGGAGTTATAATATTTATTTTATAATTTTTTAAAATTTAGTGAGAATTTAAATTTTATAAATAAATATTATTTACGACATGGAATGTAGTGAGAAGAAAACAATTTATCCAAGGCATAATATTATAATAATGGTTATTATAATATTAAAGTGATATGATGAAAACCCAAAATAAAATATTTATAATTCTCATTATAATATTTTATAAGCAAAGTGAGTTTTATAAAGTTTAATTATATTTCATAAACCCTAAGGCTGGGTTTGGAGGAAAAGACATTTGAACCGTTTTAAAATCCTTCACAAACATCATGGAAGAAAATCAAGGAAGAGCCAACGTCTCCCAAGATATGAAGAAGGCAATATAAATACATTGCCAAAGTTTAAAAACTTTATCCTTGCTCGATGATTAATTGGCATGCAAAATAAATTAAGAGCTCGTGAGATTTACAAAATTCATGGACAGCACAAATTTTAAGATAGGAAGCATTGAAATCCAAAAGAACATAGGACAGTGTGGTCTAGTGGTGTATTGGGAAGCACAAATATGTTTGCAAGTGTGATTCAAACCTTGAGTTAAGGCTTGATGATAGAGATCGAGGAAAAAATTGTGCTAGACTGACTGGAAAATGTTTAGTACATATTTGAGAGCAGAGTTTTGTGCAGATTTGAGGACAAGTTTGTGCCAGACCAAAGATAGAGATTGAGCAGATTTGTGCTATATCGACTAGATTGTGTTTAGTACAGATTTGAGTGGACTTGTGATAGATCGACTGGACTATGTTTAGTATAATATTTGAGTAGAGCTATGCTAGACCGACTAGACTATGTTTAGTACAGAGATTGAGAAGATTTGTGCTAGACCGAATGGACTGTGTTTAGTACAGATTTGAGTGGACTTGTTGAGCAGACTTGTGCTAGACCGATTGGACTATGTTTAGTACAAGAGTTGAGCATAACTGTGCTAGACCAACTAGACTGTGTTTAGTATAGAATTAAGATAGAGCTTTGAAGGTGACAAAGTAGAGAGGATAGTAGTCTCTAGTGGATAGAGATCCATCATCCAGGGCAGTGAGGATAAGTCTTTTGAGTGGGGATAAGAGTCTTCAGTGGAGAGATATCCACAAGTCAGTGTAGTGGAGGTAGTAGTCTTCTATAGGATCATCAGCCAGATCAAAGGAGAAGGAGTTCTCTTGTGGATAGAGATCCACAAACTAGATTTAGGGGATCACCATATCCTTTGGATAGAGGTCCATAAACATTGTAATTGGGAAGGATTCCTAAGAAATTGATTGAAAAAATTTAGTAAAATATTTTCTTCGTGGAGGTAGCCATCTTTGGGTGAACCACATTAAATTGGTGTCTTTATTATGAATGGTTTTTTGTGCATTACTTTTATTACTCCTAATGATATTGCTATCTATACATTGCATAATATTGATTTGGAAATAAAAGTAAAAAGTACTTTTATACTATTCACCCTCCCCTCTTAGTATAAACTTGTGTTCTTCAATTGGTATCAGAGCGGGTGCCTTCAAAAGAGTTTAAATGCTTGAAGGAAAATCTAACAAGAACACAATGGATCCTAAGGATGTGTCCTTAAATAATTAAGCACCAATATTTGATGGAAGTGACTACATGTATTGGAGTATGATGATGAGGTTCTACTTGATGGCACTTGGAAATGAAGTTTGGGATGTATTAGAATTTGTATATGATCCAGAATTCAATCCTCCTATAGATAAAGAAGGTAAGCTACTACAAAACTATAATTCAAAAGAAATGAATACACTTGTGAGAGGTTTGTGTAGATTAGAATCTATGAAATTTATGCATTATAGAACTACGAAAGAAATGTGGGATAAATTGCAAGGTATATATGAGGGAGATAAAAGTATCAAGAAAGTAAAGATACAAAATCTCAAAGGATGATTTGAAGCATTTAGAATGAATGATGATGAAAATATTAGTGCTTATCTAATTTGAATTGATGAGGTTGTTAATGATATGCAAGGACTTGAAATGAATATTGATGAATCAAATGTTTGTGATAAATTCTTAAGATCTCTTCCAAATAGATTTAGTGAACAGGTTTATTCTATAGAAGTATCATTTGATGGTGATAATTTGACAAGAGATAAGTTGCTTGGTATGCTAATAACTTTTGAGATAAGAATAAAAGATCCTATTTCTCAGAAGGAAACAACATTCAAAACAATCAAGGAAAAAAAGGGTAAGAAGTCAAAATCAAGCAATGAGTCATCTAGTGATGAAGAAGCTAATTATGATAGAAGAGATAAGAGCTCCAGAAGACCCATAGATCTAAGATCTATTAAGTATTTCAATTATGGAAATTATGTACATTTTGCAATAGATTGTAAAGAACCAAAGAACAATAATGGTGAAGAAAAATAGGATCATAGGTACAGGGAATCAAAAATATATATATACATCAAAATAAAATAAAGGATGGGAAAAGTAGACAAGAAAAGAAGTTCTTCCAAAGACAAAAGAGGAGCTACTATGCGGATAATGCAAGTAAGTACTCAAATGATACTGATCCTAGATTTTCATAAAATGATAGATATGAAGTCCTATTTATGATTAAATAAAAAGAACCAGTTAAGAAAAAGACTCTAGGTATTCTCAAGTGTTGTAGATGTGGTAACTTTGGACATCTTGAAGATGATTGCACAAGGATGGTTATAGTTTTAGTGATGATGAATATGAAGATGAACTTGAAGGACCAGATGAAAATATTCTAATGGCATTAGAAGAAGAAGTGAGTGATCCTATAGAATAAAAACAAAAAGAAAGTAATGATGTGGACAAAGGTAAAAAAATAGAGTATTATTTAGCAGAGAATGATTATGATCTCAAGGGAGAAATTATCTATGCCATTGACACGGTAAAGAAGGTAAGGAAGCAACACTCTAAACTTGAAATTCAGTTTCAAGAATGTGATGAAGAAAGAAGATTTCTCATAGAGGATTTAGAAAAATCAAAGGCCAAGGTAAAGAAGTTCAAAGATAAATTAGAAGCAAAGATCTTGGAATGTGAGAAATTAGCACAAGAAGTGGCAATTTTAAAAAAATATTTAGAAGACTCCAATAATAAGCTATAGAAGTATGTAAACAATGCAAAGAGTTTGGAAAAAATAGTCAAGGTACAAAGAAGAGCAAAAAACAAAATAGGTCTTGGTTCTAAACAGTTTCAAAATAAATGGGAAGAGGTGTCAACTTCAAGCCTTGAAGAAGAAGAAACTTCAGATGAATATACTTAAGAAGAAGATAGTGTAAGAGGGAGTGAGACACTAGAGGATGAGTTGGACAGTAAAGGGTTAAACAAAGACAAGAACAATGCACAAAGAAGATACATATGGAACAACAATCAGAATATGAGACCAATGAGGTTAAGACAAGGAAGCTTCAATGGAAGATGTTTTTATGTCATAGGTTTGGCACATGGCTTCACAGTGTAGGACACATGAAAGATAGGAATACGAAAATAGAAAAATTTTCCATAGGTATTGCTACTCATGTAATTAGTTTGGTCACAAGGCAATGAATTGTAGGGTTCATGACAAAATAGGATATGGCTTCACTAGGAGAAATCCAAAGACATTTGCACCTATAAGGAATAATGATAACATTAAGTGTTATATGTTTAATAATGATGGTCACAAAACAAAATGGTGTAGAGCAGACATTCCATAAATAGGTATGAATAGGAACAGGAATAGGAACATGAACATCAATAGGAATAGAAACATGAATAAGAACAAGAATATGAATAGGAACACGGATGAGAATAGGAACAGGAACTTGGATGTGAAGAGGAACAGGAACAGGAACAAGAATGATGATAGGAACAAGAATTATGACACAAATAGAAACAGTTAGAGGAATAAAAAAATTTAGAAAAGAAGGGAAGAGGAAAAAGGTAAAGAACAGTGCTTTAGGGGAGTAGAAATACTCCCACCATAGAATTAACCACCTCAAAAGAAGGTGGGGGAGGGGCTAAGCTAAGAGGCTCATTCTTAGCCTTGAGCCCCAAAGGTGACCCTTTGCCATTGATGTCAAAGGGGGAGAGATTTGTGTAGTGGAGAGAGATTTGATATTGGAGAGAGCATTGAGCCAGGGGGAGCAATGTCCCAAGGGGAGCAGAATAAAAATAAAGTTCAAGTTTTGGTAAGAAGATTATGGGTTGCCATCAATGACAAAGGGGGAGATTGTTGGACATTTTGAGTCACTAAGTCAAAGTTGTCATTGATGTCACCAGATGAAGTCATCATTAATATAAAGGAATTCAAAAGGAAACAAAGGGGTAAAAATAGTTATTTGATATCTAGGAAGAAGGCCAAAGATCAAGAGAATCAGTTGAGAAAATAGAAGTAAAAAAGGAGTTATAATATTTATTTTATAAATTATTTAAATTTAGTGAGAACTTAATTTTATAAATAAATATTATTTATGACATGGAATGCAGTGATAAGGAAACAATTTATCCAAGGCATAATATTATAATAATGGTTATTATAATATTAAAGTGATATGGTGAAAATCCAAAATAAAATATTTATAATTCTAATTATAATATTTTATTAGCAAAGTGAGTTTTATAAATTTTAATTATATTTCATAAACCCTAAGGTTGGGTTTGGAGGAAAAGGCATTCAAAACATTTTTAAATCCTTCGCCGACATTGTGGAAGAAAATAAAGGAAGCGTCGACGTCTCCTAATATATGATTAAGGCAATATAAATACATTGCCAAAGTTTAAAAACTTTATCCTTGCTCAATAATTTAATTGGCATATGAAATAAATTAAAAGCTCGTGATATTTATGAAATTCATGGATATCACAGAGTTTAAGACATGAAGCATTGAAATATGAAAGCACATAGGACAGTGTGGCCTAGTGGTGTGTTGGGAAGCACAAAGATGTTTGCAAGTGTGAGGGCCTACATTCGATATGCACCAGCTGCATTGAAGTTGTGTTGGTTAAGGCACATAAGGCGCACATTATTTTTTTAGCAAGCGCAAAAGGGGAGCAAGTCTTGAAGCATGTGGTGCTTCATTCATTTCAACTGAGTATGTAGCTCATGTGGCAGTTGAGACCACGGCTAAGGCACATGTTGTGGAAAAGGTTGAGGGTTCAATTCCATCTGAAGATGAGGTAAATATTTTTGCATTAAAGTTTGTTATTTGCTAAGTTGGGATGTATAAGGATTCTTTTGTGGAAATTTTTTAGAAGTATTTGCTTAGTAAATAAGTGGTGGTAATCGAGAATTATTACTTGGAGCTATAAGAAAAATTTTGGTTTTAATTTTTAAATAAATTCTTAAATTGCTATATTGGTTTTTGGAGGATTAAGACTTTTGGGTATTGGTTTAATTTGAAGTAAAGGGTTTTATTATTATTGATAGGGTGTTGATTATTAATTAAATTGGAGTAATAAGGTTTAATTTTGATATTATTTTTGTGTTATGTTTTGTTGATAAAATTATCTTCTAACCCTTATTGAGATTGGCAAAGAAGTAATTGTGAGTGTGGCATATTTGTGAGATCAACTCCTTGTTAAGCAAAAAGGTATGGGCAAATTCGTATTTGGTTAAATTGGTTGATTGGCATTCTAGAAAATAAATTTTGGAGTGAAAAGGATTTGGTTAGGATTTCCTTTTCGAAATTATTTGTGTTAATGCTTCAAGGTTTTCTAGAATTAAGAGTCGTGATTAAAACCTTGTTTTATAAGCATTGTTGTTTAATCCATTGGATTGTGTAAAGAACTTGAGTTAGGGTTTTGGAGAGAACATGAGTATCATTGTTATGTGAGTATTGATTTATTAGAATTTTTTTGAAGTGAGTTGTTGTGCAAAGAACTTGAACTAGGGTTTGGAAAGAGCATGAGTATCATTGTTATGTGAGATTTGTTGTTAAACATTGTTGGAAATATTTTTTGAGTTGATTTTTACATGCTTGGACTAGGGTTTGTGAGGAAGAGTTGTTTATTGAGTAATTGGTTGAGTAGACTTTTTTGAACCTAGTCAAGTGGATGTATGAAGTAATTGTTCAAGTTCCATAAAATAAACTATCCTATATTCTGATTTGAGTTGAGAAAAATATTGAGCTTTGAGTATAGAACATATTGAGTCTCTAACAATTCTCTTTATGCTTCTATGAGATTTATTTGAGTTGAGAAAGTGATTGACAATTGAGTATAGAACATATTGAGTCTCTAAAAATTCTCTTTATGATTATATGAGATTGATTTGAGAAAGTGATTGAGCATTGAGTATAGAACATATTGAGTCTCTAACAATTATTTTTATGCTTCTATGAGATTGGACAAGTTCTGTGTGGACTTGTGAAGCAGATTTGAGGCAAGTCTTTGAGAAGACTTGTGGACTGATTTTGTGTGATATTTTTTGGAAGCTTACACTAAAAATTTGGTTAAGTCCTAGAGAGGAATTATTGAGAAAAGTTGAACAAGTTCTAGAGAGGACTTGTAGAGAAGATTTGATCAAGTTCTAGAGAGGACTTGTAGAGAAGATTTGATCAAGTTCTAGAGAGGACTTGTGGATAGATTGGTGGGAGCTTCTGTGTAAGCTTACAAGGCAGATTTGAGACAAGTCTTTGAGAAGACTTGAGAGCAGAGTTGATTGATTTGTTCAAACCTTGAGTTAAGGTTTGGGGCAGATCCAACAGAGTTGTTTTAAGCCTTGAGTTAAGTCTTGAGGACAGAGATCAAGGACAAATTTGTGCTAGACTGATTTGACTGTGTTTAGTACAAATTTGAAAGTAAAGTTTGGTGCAAATTTGAGGATAGGTTTGTGCCAAACTAGAGATAGAGATTGAGCAGATTTATGTTAGACCGACTGGACTATGTTTAGTATAGATTTGAGTGGACTTGTGCTAGAGCAACTAGACTATTTGTAATACAAGAGTTGAGCAAAGTTGTGCTAGATTGACTAGACTATGTTTAGTACAAAGATTGATCAAATTTGTGCTAGGCAGAATGGACTGTGTTTAGTGTAGATTTGAGTGGACTTGTTGAGTAGACTTGTGCTAGACCGACTGGACTATGTTTAGTACAAGAGTTGAGAAGAATTGTGCTAGATCGATTGGACTATGTTTAGTACAAAATTGAGACATATTTTTGGAGGTGATAGATTATAGAGGACAAGAGTCTCCAGTGGATAGAGATCGATCAACGAAGGTAGTTAGGACATGTCTTCTGAGTGGGGATAAGAGTCTTCAATGGAGATAGATCCATAAGCCAATGTAGTGGAGGCAATAGTCTTCTAGAGTATCACCAACTAGAGCAGAGGATAAGGAGTTCTCCTGTGGATAGACATCCACAAACCAGATTTAGGGGATCAACATATCCTTTGGATAAAGGTCCATAAATATTTTAATTGGTAAGGATTCCCAAGAAATTGATTGAGAAAATTTAGTGAAATATTTTCTCCGTGGAGGTAGTCATCTTTGGGCGAACCATGTTAAATTGGTGTCTCTATTGTGAATGGTGTTTTGTGCATTGCTTTAATTATTGCTATTGATACTGCTATCTATACATTGCATAATATTGATTTGGAAAGAAAAGTAAAAATTAATCTTATACTGTTCACCCCCCCTCTCAGTATAAGCTTGTGTTCTTAACTACCCATTCAGTATGAGGGGACCAAGACCCCTAATAAAATCCTATGTAAACTCATTGATAAAAATATCTAGAAGCTTACTGTAGTGGTAAGGGCTTTGGCTTCTCTCTGAGAAGTCCAAGTTTCAAACCCACTCAATATGAGGGGACCATGAACCCTTATAAAACATGTGTAAACTCATTGAAAAAATTAAAAAAAGGTCCGAGGTGTAGACCAATTGGTTCCCCTAGACCCCGTATGGGGGGTGGAGGTCTAAGGTTCAAATATTGGGCCTCACTAGACTGAACGCTTGTTCCTTTTCTTGTGATTTTAGTGGCGTAAAAGTTTTAAAATGATCATGGAATGGTGGTTATAGGGGCAGACTATGCGAATATTTGTGTGGCGGCTTATGGGATGGATAATGGAGAATACTATGGTGGCCATAAAAAGTTGGACAACCTACCCGGATTTATGGCAGCTATCAATTCCACCATGTAAGTAAAAAATACATAAATTTTTATAATTTCACAAAGGAAGGAACCTATATGGCTTAGAAATACACTTAGAGAATCAAATATTGAACAAATACCAAATCTTACTACTATAATGCCTCATACTCAGAGTCTACCCAAAATAAGCATAGGATTGTTAAGCACCATGATAGAACCAACAACAACATTTTAGGAATTAAATAATTCAAAATGGAAGGTAAAAATGAAATTAGAACATTCATCATTGCTAAAAAATAAAGCATGGAATCTAGTGGATCTAACTCTAGGATAGAAAGTAGTAGATTGTAAATGGGTTTATAAGATTAAGTATAAAGCATATGGCTCAATTGATAAGTAAAAATCTCGACTAGTAGCAAAAGGATAGCATTTGCAATGTGTATAATTGAGACAGTAAGTGATGAATAGTCGCTTGATTTCCACTTTAAAAAATTATGTATAGGATTTCCCATGTCTCTTTGATGTACTAACTTTGCTAAAATGTGACTCAATTTTAAATGTTATACTTAACCTAATTATTAATTTGGCCATTTTATATTTTTCATGAAACTCCATTCTGCAATTGGTTCTTTAGGATGTGGTTTATCTCCTGACACTATATCCCAAAGTTTTTATACCACAAGAATTATCCTCATTTTTTTCTTCTATGGGATGAATTTTGGACCTTTTAATTTTTGATATTCTAAGATAAATAATTTAGGAGTTGTCATTTTGTCAAAAAATAAATATATTCTTATACAAAAATATTAATATCTCACTATGCATGATGTTCAAAGTAAAATCAATTGTAACAAATTTTTTTAACAAACTTATAAATCCCTAACTAAATATTTAATTATGCATAAAGACCTTGTAACTCCTAGTTAAAAATATATTTTACAAGTATTTCCTTATAACTCTTGGTTTAACCTTTCTAAGAATGCAATAAACTCTTTAAGAGAAAATACTTCAACTTTATAACCACTTTTCCAATTTAAAGGTCATTTTTTTTCTCAAAAAAAATGGAATCCACACCCTCATATATAAAATTTTAACATTTGATGTGTTGTCCAACAATTCCCTTTTGTAATTTGCAACAAAAAAGGAATAAAGGCACCTTTTGTTTTGAAGGCACCATGTATAACTTGATTTAATAAAAAAAATACTTTAGCATGCTCTTGAAATATTGTGGGAGCATATTCATAAAATATTTTGAGGAGCTTGTTCTTTGAAAAATAATCTCGCTTAAACCTTTGCATTGAAAAAAAATTTATTTGCTTCCTTCGGTGCTTGGGTATACAACATGCACAACTATCAGGCTTGTTTGTTATGTCGAGTATGTGACTTGAATAGTTTTGTATTTGGGTATGCAACTTGCACAAGTAACAACACTACAATAAAAAAGGGCTTTAATGACAACTAAGATAAGGCAATTTTTTACGATGGTAAAAATTGCCCTAATAGATCCTAACAGGGTGGTTTATAACTGCCCTCTTAGGATAACTACCCTCTTAGGGCTAAGAGGGTGGTTTATAACCACCCTCTTAGGGCTAAGAGGGTGGTTTATAATCACCCTCTTAGGGTGACCCTAAGAGGGTGATTATAAACCACCCTCTTAGACCTAAGAGGATGGTTTAAAACCGCCCTCTTAGGTCACCCTATGATTACGGTAATAAACCATCATCTTAGGGTAATCTAAGAGGGCCATTTTAAGCCACCCTCTTAGTCCTAATATGGCATTATAGGCAACCCTAAGAGGGTGGTTTAGAACCTCCCTCTTATGGTCTCAACAAAAAAATAATAATATAAATACTATGGGAAAAGTGAAATGAGAATTTTATTTTGCTTTTCCCACTAGACAAAGAGCTCAAGCTAGAGTTTTTACTCAGGTGAAGGCTAGAAAGAGAGCTCGAGCTAGGGAATTCACTCAAATGGAGGTTGGATAGAGAGCTTGAGCTAGGGTGTTCACTCAGATGGAGGCTAGATAGAGAGCTCGAGCTAGGATTGGATATCGAGATCAAGGTAGGGCTTGATAGAGAGCTTGATATTTTAAGTGGTACACACTCCTCAAGGTTTGGGGATGTAGAGGGAAATTATTTTCAAAATTTAGGGTTTTCTTCTTTATAGTTATGGTTAAGATTATTATTTTTTTAAATGATGGTTATTTTAGGAAATGGAAATTATAGTTGTTCTTACATACTTGGAGAACATATTTGGTTGCTTTGTTCTTGGTTATGCTCACTGTCAAGGTCTATGGACCTGCCAATCCCATAAAAAGATTGTTGATGTCCCAAAATTGATACTTAGAATGTTAATCTATCTCTCCACTATAGATGATTTGGCTATTTTTTGAAACACTCTTTATAGGGCATGTTGATTTCTAGTATAAAATATTGGTAAGAAGGATATGACAAGGTTGTTGAAGCCATCAATTATGAACAAAAATTTTAATGTGACAGCAACAATGAACATATAATGACACAACTGAGAATAGTCTTTTATGGTCTTGGGGATGCATATGGTTTAGGGTTTGGGGATGTATAAGGTTTAGGGTTTGGGGATGTATAAGGTGTAGGGTTTTTGGATGTAGAGAATTTAGGATTTGGGATGGAGAGGGTTTAGGGTTTGGTTATGCTACTTTAAGCAGTTAATTAATGATGTGCTATGCCAAATTATATCTATGAGTTATAATTTGCTCCATATTGTTATGTATTGTTGAAAAGCTTCAAAGCTCCTGATGTACTAAGGAGTTTTACTACTGATATAATATGTTATCATAAATATTTAAGTTATTCTATTTTCTTCTTTACAATGATGGTAAGCTTTACTGCTAAATTGATTTAATTCTGTAATGTACTATTGCATTTTCTATTATGGTATAAAGTGGGTTAGTAAATATTACTTCTATAATTTATCATTATGACAGTATACTAGATAAAGAGACTTTATTATTGTAATTTACCATTATAATGGTATAATAGGGAAAGTAAACTATATTGTTGTGTTTTTCTCTATGATGCTTAACGTAAGTTACCCTACTATGAGTCAAATGTTGTGATGGTATACTAGAAAAAGATAGACTCTATTGTTATAGCTTGTCATTAAAATGGTATAATAAGGAAATATAAAATTTATTGTTGTATTCTACTCTATGATGCTTAAT
The DNA here is from genome assembly GCA_028583015.1 of Wollemia nobilis. Taxonomy (NCBI): domain Eukaryota; kingdom Viridiplantae; phylum Streptophyta; class Pinopsida; order Araucariales; family Araucariaceae; genus Wollemia; species Wollemia nobilis. The sequence goes on from JAQPPZ010000989.1 coordinate 6,099,398, forward strand.
GTAAGTTACTCTACTATGAGTCAAATATAGGTTTTACTGATGTATGATGGTTTAACTTGCTACTCTAATTTCATGAAGCAATACATGTTATGCCTTTTTACAATTTCTTTCGATATTTTCATATTTTTCTTTAACAGAAAGATAATCCAATGTCATATGTTGATGAACTTATTGAGATGGTCCAATTTGTTAAATAAAAGAAATGGTTATGGTACATTATTACTTCATGGGTTGTAGTAAAAATAATAGCAGTAAATACCACTATGTTTTTTTACATCCAAATGGAATTTCTTAAAAGAATGTAGTTGGACTTTGATTAAGACCCACATAGAGCAACCCTTACATTACAAAACTAATTGCAGCATTATGCTAAAACAAAGCCTTAACTATAAGTATGATCCCAACAAAGTTATAGCATTGGAATACAATTGGTCTTTGTTTTAAAACAAAATGAAACTTGAGGGAAAAACATCATTCTGGTCCTAGAGAGAAAGGATGTATGTAATAAATGATGACATTACTTCAAATATCCATTGGAGATATTGAAGATAATTATAGGTAAGATATTGACCATGCGTACAAATGAAAGACCTCACTAGAAGGAGTTAAGACTCCTAAAACTTTATCAAAAGTTATAAATTGTTGGCAATTTTGGGTACTTTGGGTACATTGCCTTTACTCAAGTATATAAGTTGTCATTGATGTCAAGAAGCTCTTGAAGGAATTTGATCTGATTTCAAACAATTTGTTTTGATGAAGGTTACAGACATGACAGTTTCAAAGGTCTTTTGTAAACCCCAAGTTGGCAGGTTTAAAGATTACAGGTAGATGCATTAGTTTAATGCATTTGGGTCCAAGAGGAAGTATTTATTTAATAATTAAAAACCTTGTTAAGGTTTCTTTTAATTATTTTTAAATAAATTTATTGTTTGCATTGGGTTCTCCTAACCCATGGCACAAATGTCTTAACTTTGATGGCGCTATGTTCTAAGATTGTGGGCACTAGCCAAGACCTCCGTCGACGTGTTAAACTCCTCCGTCGACGTGTTAAACTCCTCGTCGACGTCAAGAGTTTATGGGAAATATGCATATAAATCTCCCACAATGAAGATCAAAGATTATCCCATCCGCATTTTTGAAAAGTGTTGCTCGCTGTGATTTCGTGATCTGATGTTCAATTTCTTCTTCGCTGAGATTTCGTGATCCGCTATTCGGATATCCGTCGTTCATGTTTTGTATCCATCGTAAGGTTTCGTCGTCGTTGTTCACATCAGAATACAGGGAGGCCTGTTGTTTATTTTAGCCCTGGCACAGAAGGTACAAGGGAAACAGAGTGAGGTTCATACCTCACGGTGCACCGGTAGCGGCTAGGCTGTTGGCGTGCTACCCGAACGGGAGGTTCCACGTTCGAATAACATGAAAGGGTTTTTTTTTTCGTTAAATTGGATGTAGCGGGTGGTGTTAGAGTTCATGCGAAATTTCTCCATAGCGCAATTTTTGGTGTTGGCCAAGGTATTTTCGAAATTAATTTTTGTTAGTGTATTTTGTGGATGGAGGAAGTTTATTAGAGAGAAAAACAGCTTAAGAGTTATAAGGAGTTTGAAGCTTACTTTATTTTGATAAAAGATTCTTTTTAAGGTGTTGTTTGCATTATCTTATTGCATTCTTATGAGAGATAAAGTTTATTGTTGATAAGACTAAAAGGGAGAAATAAGGTGTATAAGGGATAAATATTTCTTGTAATGTTGAGAGTGCTTTTGATTGATTATGGAAATGAAAGCATGATGTTTTAAGGTTAGAATTGCTTCTTGTGTGAAGTTGTGAAACCTTAAGTGGGAAACTTTGAGATTGACATTAGCTTTCATTAAATTGGTTATAATCAAGCTATTCTTTACTTGGTTAAAGTGTTGGGCTTGCTTCTTTGTTGATGATTTGAAAAGTTGTTTTGTGCTTGGTGGATGCTTTTTGTTCAAATAATGTTGGAGAGAAAAGGAGTTCTACTTGTTTCCTTTTCTAATGTTGATTGTGAAATGCTTCAAGGTTGTGTTTTGAGTTAAATGGTGTTGATTGAACCTTGGTTGATGAGCATTGTTGTTGAATCCCTAATTGATGGTGAAAAGAACATGAGTATCATTGTTATGTGATTCTTTGCATAGTTGGAAATTATTGGGGTTTCATGTTCTTGAAAGAAAGCATTCTATCCTATCCATTTCAGATATTGAGTTGAGTTTTCAGATTTGAGATTGAGATTGAGCTGAGTTGATTTGAGTTGAGTTTTGAGATTGGGAGTTGAGTATAGAACATATTGAGTCTCTAAAAATTCTCTTTATGCTTCTATGAGTTTGAAAAATCACATTGGGTCTCTAAAAATTCACTTTGTGATTTCCTACTAAGAAACTTTTTCTTGGTGAGCTTGCTGAGTTTTTGGATAGGTTCCGATGGGGACTTGTGAGCAGTTTTTGGACAGGTTCCAGTGGGGACTTGTGAGCAGTTTTGGACAGGTTTCGATGGGGACTTGTGAGCAGATTTGGATAGGTCCTAGCAGAGGATGTGTAAGCTAAATTTGATAGTTCTATCAGAGAACTTGAGGATAGAGGTGCACTAGTTCTAGGAGAAGAACCTGAGGATAGATTTGGCAAGTCTTTGAGAAGGCTTGTATGCAGAGGATTGATTTGTTCAAGAGTTGGTCAGATCTGATAGACAGAGGAAGACTTGTACAAGACCGACTGACTGTGTTTTGTATAGGTTGCTGAGCTGCTCTGGACGTGATCATAGAAGGCAGAGGTCTCTTAGGCTAAGCATTGAGGATAGGAGGTCTTCGATGGAAATGAGTTCCACGTGCTGGCAAGAGGTAGAGGCAGTTGATCTTTTGAGGGATCATTTCCATAGCAGAGGCTCATAAATTTTGATTAGGTGAAGGTATCTCCTTTGAGCAGAGGCTCATAAATTTTGATTAGGGTAAGGTATCTCCTTTGGGCCGAGGTTCATAAACATTGTAATTGGGAAGGATTCCCAAAGAACTTTGAGATAACTTTTAGAGAAAAGTTTTGTGGACGTAGCCCAGCCATTCTAGGTGAACCACGTTAAAATTGGTGTCACTTTGTGGATGATATTGTGCATTGCTTTGGGTATATTGCTTTACTATTTTGAAGTATAATGGAAAAAGTAAAAAGAGGTCTTATACTATTCACCCCCCTCTCAGTATAAGCTTGTGTTCTTCAATTGGTATCAAAGTAGGTGCCTTCGAAAAGTTTAACAGCTTGAAGGAAAAGCTAGTAAAGAACACAATGGATCATTCAAGTGGCATTGCAACACCTATTCTTGATGGGTCAGATTTTGGTCTTTGGAGTGCAAGGATGAAGGTTCATCTAATGGCACTTGGGAATGAGGTTTGGGAAGTGATTGAATATGAGTACACTATTCCTGAACATGGTCCTAATACTAAATAAGAAATGCTCCTACATCACAACAATTCAAAAGCAATGAATGCAATCTTGAAAGGCTTACAGAAAGCAGATCTCACCAAAGTGATTCACTGCAAGATAGCTAGTGAAATGTGGAAACAGTTGAAGGTGGTTCATACAGGTGATACAAATGTAAGAAAGGCCAAGTTGAGACACTTCAAAGGTATGTTTGAACAACTCAAGATGAATTATGATGAAAATATTAGTGACTACATGCTTCGTATGGATGAGGTTGTTAACTCCATGAAAGACTTAGGTCTTGAGATTGCTGAAAATGATGTTTGTGATAAGATTTTAAGATATCTTCCTAATAGATTTAGTGAAAATATTTTTGCTATTGAGGAAGCTAAAGATTTGGATAAGTTGAAAAAGGATGAGCTCCATAGTATACTTGCAGCATTTGAGTTAAGAACTCAAGTGAAGGTTGATGTCAAGAAAGAGGCAGCTTTCAAGGCTACCAAGAAATCCAAGGGTAAATAGCTTCAAGATAGTGATGAGTCTCCTAGTGATGAAGAGGCATATTACAGCAAGAAATGCAAGTTCTCTAGAAAGCACAAAAGTATGAAAAATGTAATATGTTTCAATTGTGGAAAGTTTGGTCATTATGCTACTGACTGTACTATTCCCAAGAATGAAAGTGATGAAGATAAACAGGATTCAAAGAACAAGGATTCTGAAAAGCACAAGCATCATAGAAAAAACAAAGATGAGCACAACAATCAAGGAAAGAGGTATTCTCACAAGCACAAGAAGAGTTTCTACCTATACAAAGCAAGTAAGTGTTCTAGTAGTGATAGTGAAAGTTCTTCAAGTGATAATGAAAATGAGATGTTGCTCATATCAGAAAATGAGGAAGAACCGAAACATAGATTCATTATCATGAAATGTCTTAGATGTGGAAACTTTGGTCACCTTAAGGATGATTGCACAAATAATGATTTGGTTTCTAGTATGTATGAGGATGCTTCAAAAAACTATAAGGAAGATGTATGTATGGTTTTTGAAAAGGGTAGCACCTCTAGTGATAAGAAATTTGAAAAAGGCTTTGATGATTCAAAAAGCAAACAAATAGAGGAAGATATAGAGGAAGGTGAAGTAGATCTTGAAGGTGAACTTATTAGTGTTCTTAGTGCTTTGAAAAAGGAAAGAAAGAAGAATGCTAGACTCAAGGATAAGTTAGATGAATGTTGTATGGAGAGAGATGATCTTATAGAAAGTCTTGACTTCTCTATAGCTAAGACATAGGAACTCAAGGATGAGTTAGAGTCTAAGGTTCTTGAGTATAGTGAGTTAGAACAAAAAATGGCTTCTTTGAAAGAGGAAACTAAAGAGTACAAGGATAAGCTTTACAAGTTTCAAGATAGCTCCAAAAAGGTTAAGTCACTCATCAAAGGTCAAAGAAAGACAACAAATAAAACAGGCCTTGGTTTTGTTAAGCCACACAAGGAACAAGTTGGAGAGTCTAGTAAGAGACTCCAAAATGAAGAGAGTTCTGATGAGGAAATTATTTCAGAAAAGGAGTCCTTGAATGATAGATGCACAGAAACAAAAAATAGAATTCAGAATGAGAAGAAGTTTTCAGAACCTAAGAGGTCAAATAAAGGAAATTTTCAAGGCAGATGTTTTGCTTGTCACAGGTTTGGTCACATGTCTTCACATTGCATGGCTCAAGTGAAGGAGGTAAATGACAGCTTCAGAAGTGCTAGTTACTTTCAAGGGTATTACTACTCTTTTTAACAGTTTGGGCACAAGGCAATTTATTGCAAGGCAAATAACAGGAACAGGTTTGGTCAAAATAGGTTTGGTCAGAACAGGTTTGGTCAGAACAGGTTTGGTCAGAACAAGTTTTGTCAGAACAAATTTGGTTAAAATTGGTGGATTCAAAGATCAGGTTTACCTCAGAGAAACAACATCGTCAAGTGTTTCAAGTGCAACAATGAAGGTCACATAATCAGACAGTGTAGAGCTGAAATTCCAGAATACAGGAACAGGAATAGTGGCATGATCAGGCCCAAGGATCAAGGCATGGACAAGAACATGGATGAGAACAAGAACAAGAATAGTGACAAGAACAAGAATATGGGCAAATAGTTCAAGAGAAGGCCCAGCAAGGAATTTATAGACGCTGATGATGATCAGTGCCTAATGGGAGTTTTACTCCCAACCCAAAATTAATCACCTCATCAGGAGGTGGAGGAGGGACTAATCTAAGAGGCTCATTCTTAGTCCCGAGCCCCAAAGGTGACCCTTTGCCATTGATGACAAAGGGGGAGAGATATGAGTAAGGGGGAGAGCTTCAAAGTGAAGAGGAGAGCTTCAATTCAGGGGGAGCAAAACTTCAAAGGAATATTCTCAGTTGTGGGCACAGTTGGTCAGTTGTTAGCACAGTTGGTTTCATTTTTGGCTCTTGAGAAGTGTTTTCAGTAAAGGTTTGCCATCAATGAAAAAGGGGGAGATTGTTGGCAATTTTGGGTACTTTGGGTACATTGCCTTTGCTCAAGTATATAAGTTGTCATTGATGTCAAGAAGCTCTTGAAGGAATTTGATTTGATTTCAAACAATTTGTTTTGATGAAGGTTACGACATGACAGTTACAAAGGTCATTTTTAAACCCCAAGTTGGTAGGTTTAAAGATTACAGGTAGATGTATTAGTTTAATGCATTTGGGTCCAAGAGGAAGTATTTATTTAATAATTAAAAACCTTGTTAAGGTTTCTTTTAATTATTTTTAAATAAATTTATTGTTTGCATTGGGTTCTCCTAACCCATGGCGCAAATGTCTTAACTTTGATGGCGCTATGTTCTAAGATTGTGGGCGCTAGCCAAGACCTCCACCGATGTGTTAAACTCCTTCGTCGACGTGTTAAACTCCTCGCTGACATCAAGAGTTTATGGGAAATATGCATATAAATCTCCCACGATGAATATCAAAGATTATCCCATCCACATTTTTGAAAAGTGTTGCTCGTTGTGATTTCACGATCTGATGTTCGATTTCTTCTTCGCTGAGATTTCGTGATCCGCTGTTCGGATATCCGTCGTTCATGTTTTGTATCCATCGTAAGGTTTCATCGTCGTCGTTTGTGTCAGAAGATAGGGAGGCCTATTGTTTATTTTAGCCCTGGCACAGAAGGTACAAGGGAAACAGAGTGAGGTTCATACCTCACCGGATGCCTTTGGCACACTGGTAGCGGCTAGGCTGTTGGCGCGCTACCCGAACGATAGGTTCCGCATTCGAATAACGCGAAAGGGTTTTTTTCTTCGTTGAAGTGGATGCAGTGGGTGGTGTTAGAGTTCATGCAAAATTTCTCCATAGCGCAATTTTTGGTGTTGGCCAAGGTATTTTCGAAATTAATTTTTGCAAGTGTATTTTGCGGATGGAGGAAGTTTATTAGAGAGAAAAATAGCTTAGGAGTTATAAGCAGTTTGAAGATTGCTTTATTTTGATAAAATATTCTTTTTAAGGTGTTGTTTGCATTATCTTATTGCATTCTTATGAGAGATAAATTTTATTGTTGATAAGACTAAAAGGGAGAAATAAGGTGTATAAGGGATAAATATTTCATGTAATGTTGAGAGTGCTTTTGATTGATTATGGAAATGAAAGCATGATGTTTTAAGGTTAGAATTGCTTCTTGTGTGAAGTTGTGAAACCTTAAGTGGGCAGCTTTGAGATTGACATTAGCTTTCATTAATTTGGTTATAATCAAGCTATTCTTTACTTGGTTAAAGTGTTGGGCTTGCTTCTTTGTTGATGATTTGAAAATTTGTTTTGTGCTTGGTGATTTGAGTTGGTGGATGCTTTTTGTTCAAATAATGTTGGAGAGAAAAGGAGTTCTACTTGTTTCCTTTTCTAATGTTGATTGTGAAATGCTTCAAGGTTGTGTTTTGAGTTAAATGGTGTTGATTGAACCTTGGTTGATGAGCATTGTTGTTGAAGCCCTAATTGATGGTGAAAATAACATGAGTATCATTGTTATGTGATTCTTTGCATAGTTGGCAATTATTGGGGTTTCATGTTCTTGAAAGAAAGCATTCTATCCTATCCATTTCAAATATTGAGTTGAGTTTTCAGATTTGAGATTGAGATTGAGCTGAGTTGATTTGAGTTGAGTTTTGAGATTGGGAGTTGAGTATAGAACATATTGAGTCTCTAACAATTCTCTTTATGCTTATATGAGTTTGAAAAATCACATTGGGTCTCTAAAAATTCACTTTGTGATTTCCTACTAAGAAAGTTTTTCTTGGTGAGCTTGCTAAGTTTTTGGATAGGTTTCGGTGGGGACTTGTGAGCAGTTTTTGGACAGGTTCTGGTGGGGACTTGTGAGCAGTTTTGGACAGGTTCCGGTGGGGACTTGTGAGCAGATTTGGATAGGTCCTAGCAGAGGACGTGTAAGCTGAGTTTGATAGTTCTATCAGAGAATTTGAGGATAGAGGTGCACTGGTTCTAGGAGAACCTGAGGACAGATTTGGCAAGTCTTTGAGAAAGCTTGTATGTAGAGGATTGATTTGTTCAAGAGTTGGACAGATATGAAAGACAGAGGAAGACTTGTACAAGACCGACTGACTGTGTTTGGTATAGGTTGCTTAGCTACTATGGATGTGATCATAGAAGGCATAGGTCTCTTAGGCTAAGAATTGAGGACAAGAGGTCTTCGGTGGAAAGGAGTTCCACGTGCTGGCAAGAGGTAGAGGCAGTTGATCTTCTGAGGGATCATTTCCAGAGCAGAGGGGAAGGTATCTCCTTTGAGTAGAGGCTCATAAATTCTAATTAAGGGAAGGTATGTCCTTTGAGCAGAGGCTCATAAATTTTGATTGGGGGAAGGTATCTCCTTTGGGCCGAGGCTCATAAACATTGTAATTGGGAAGGATTCCCAAAGAACTTTGAGATAACTTTTGGATAAAAGTTTTGTGGACGTAGCTCGACCATTCGGGTGAACCACGTTAAAATTGGTGTCACTTTGTGGATGATATTGTGCATTGCTTTGATATTGCTTTGGGTATATTTCTTTACTGTTTTGAAGTATAATGGAAAAAGTAAAAAGAGGTCTTATACTGTTCACCCCCCTCTCAATATAAGCTTGTGTTCTTCATAAATTTCTAGTAAGACATCAATATTAAGTTTAAAGTCAATATAATTATTTTAGACATGTTGATTTGAAATTAAGAGAGAATGCAATGTATTTCCTTATTTGGCTTGTGAGATTTTTTTTTAATAATGGTTATTTTAGGAAATGGAAATTAGAGTTGTTCTTACATACTTGGAGAACATATTTGGTTGCTTTGTTCTTGGTTATGCTCATTTGTCAAGGTCTATGGACCTGCCAAGTCCATAAATAGAATGTGGATGTTCCAAACTTGATACTTAGCATGTCAATATATCTCTCCACTATAAATTATTTGGATGTTTGTTTAAACTCTCTTTATAGGGCATGTTGGTTTCTAGTCTAAAATATTGGTAAGAAGGATATGACAAAGTTGTTGAAGCCATGAATTATGAAGAAAATTTTCAATGTGATAACAAAAATTAACATATAATGGCACATACTAAGAATATTCCTTTATGGGCTTGGAGATGTAGAGGATTTAGGGTTTGGGGATGCAGAGGGTTTAGGTTTTGAGTATGTAGAGGGTTTAGGGTTTGTGGATGCTACTATAAACAATTAATTAACGATGTGCTATGTCAAATTATATATATGAGTTAGAATATTCTCCATATTGTTATCTATTGCTAAAAATCCTCAAAACTCTTGATGTACTAAGGAGTTTCACTACTGCTATAATCTTCTATCATAAATATTTAAGTTATTCAATTTTCTTCTTTAAAATTAAGGTTAAGCTTTACTATTAAATCAATTTAATTATGCTATGCACTATTGCATTTGCTATTATGGTATAAAGTGGGTTAGTAAGCATTTCTCCTATAATTTATCATTATGATGGTATACTAGAGAAAGATAGACTTTATCATTGTATTTTACCATTATAATGGTATAATAGAGAAAGAAAACTTTATTGTTGTATTCTTCTCTATGATGCTTAACGCAAGTTACCCTACTATGAGTCAAATGTTGTGATGGTATACTAGAGAAAGATAGACTCTATTGTTGTACCTTGTCATTATAATGGTATAATAGAGAAAGATAAACTTTATTATTGTATTCTAATCTATGATGCTTAACGTAAGTTACCCTACTATGAGTCAAATATAGGTTTTACTGATGTATGATGGTTTAACTTGTTGCTCTAATTTCATGAAGCAATACATGTTATGCCACTTTACAATTTCTTTCCATATTTTCATATGTTGCTTTAACAAAATGATAATCCAATATCATATGTTGATGAACTTATTGAGAAGGTCCATTTTGGTAATAAAAATAAATGGTTAGGGTACATTATTACTTCATGGTTTGCAGTAAAAATAATAGTAGTAAATACCACTACATTTTTTAACATCCGAATGGAATTTATTAAAATAATGTAGTTGGACTTTGATTAAGACCCACACATAACAACACTTACATTACAAAACTAATTGTAAAATTGCGCTAAAACAAATCCTTAATTATAAGGATGATTCCAACAAATTTATAGCATTGGCATACAATCAGTCTTTGTTTTAGACTAAAATGAAACTTGAGGGAAAACATCATTCTGGTACTAGAGAGAAAGGTCATATGTAATAAATGATGACGTTACTTCAAATATCCATGCGATATATTGAATATAACTATAGGTAATATATTGACCATGCATTCAAAAGAAAGACCTCACTAGGAGGAGTCAAGACTCCTAAAAAATTATCAAAAGTTATAAAGTTCTAGTAAGACATCAATATTAAGTTTAAACTTAATAGAATTATTTTAGATATGCTGATTTAAAATTAAGGGAGGATGCAATTTATTTCCTTATTTGGCTTGTGAGTTTTTTTTTTTTTTTAAATGAAGGTTATTTTGGGAAATAGAAATTAGAGTTGTTCTTACATACTTGGAGAACATATTTGGTTGCTTTGTTCTTAGTTATGCTCACTGTCAAGGTCTATGGATCTACCAAGTCCATAAAGAGAACGTGGATGTCACAAACTTGACACTTAGTGTGTCAATATATCTCTCCATTATAGATGATTTAGCTATTTATTTAAACTCTCTTTATAGGGCATGTTGGTTTCTAGTATAAATTATTAGTAAGAAGGATACGGAAAAGTTGTTGAAGCATTGAATTATGAATAAAATTTTCATTGTGACAACATCAATGAACATATAATGACACATATTGAGAATAGTCCTTTATGGGCTTGAGAATTACCATACTCGTTTCCTCACAACAGGGATTCATGAGGATGATTAATCACCAATATCCCCTAGTGATTGAGTAGAATTTCATCACATATAGATGATACAAGCAAAATCCTTCACCCCCCACATATGTGTGTGTGTGTGTGTGTGTGTGTGTGTGTATGTGAGAGAGAGAGATAAAGAGACTCTGTATCATAATTATTATAGTTATGTCAAAACATTCCCACCAACATAAAAACATGGATAAATTTTGAAAAAAAAGCATTAACTACAAATATATAAATATTTCCAACCTGTTGTGGCTGTTCCACAACGTACCCCAAATATGGGGACCCACCTTGAAATTTTTGAGAATTTTGATTGTCCTTGAGTCTTAGGTTGCAAGGTTTTTGTGTGGTCAATGTCCTTTTCATTTATTATTTTGGTTAGATTCTAGGTTTGTGTTTTTGTTTGAATGTTGTTTTTATTTGATGTTCTTTCAAGTGTTTTTAAGGTGTCCATAGGATAATTAAATTTTGATGTTTATTGCTTTATCATTTCATGATGTATAGGATTTAATGCCTATGATAATGTTTTTTTTTGAAAAAATTGAAAAAACTTGTATTAAAACAAAGATCAGTTACAATTGGGAGTAGACACATCCCAGTCGAAAACACAGAAAGCACATGATTACAAGGCACGAAAATGTGACACTTTACACCTCAGACCACAAAAAGTCAACAAGCCGTGAAATCGCGACATGTCGTGAAATCATGACATGTCACGAAATCACTACAACAATCCATCCTTGGCCGTGCCAGAGCAACAAGTCGCGAAATTGCGACATGTCGCGAAATCATGACATGTTGCGAAATCGCGACAACTAACCATCCTTGGCCGCGACGGAGCAACAAGCCATGAAATCACGACATGTCGTGAAATCGTGACATGTCACGATATCGCTACAACAATCCATCCTTGGCCATGCCAGAGCAACATGTCACGAAATTGCGACAACAAACCATCCTTGGGCGCGACGGAGCAACATGTTGCAAAATTGTGACATGTCATGATATCATGACAACAATCTTCCCTTGGCCGCGATGGAGCAATATGTCACAAAATCATGACAACTTTCCTCCCTTGGCCGTGACGGTGCAACATGTCATGATATCACTACAAATTTTCTCCAAGGGCCACGACGGCACAACAAGTCGTTATATCGCGACAACTTTCCACCAGGGGTCACGACGGTGCAACATGTCATGAAATCGTGACAACTTTCCTCCAGGGGCCGCAACGGCGCAACATGTCGTGATATCATGACAACTTTCCAATGGCGGCTGCGACAGTGCAACATGTCACGATATCATGACAACTTTCCTCTAGTGGCCGCGACGGTGCAACATGTCGCGATATTGCAACAACTTTCCTCTAGCACCCGCGACCTCGCAACATGTCACGATATCATGACAGCTTTCCTCCAGCGGTCGCGATAGTGCAGCATGTCGCAATATCGCGACAGCTTTCCTCCAGCGCCCGTGACGTCCCAACATGTCGTGATATCGCGACAAAAATAGGTCGCGATATTGTGACAGCTTTCCTCCAGCGCCCGCGACGTCCCAACATGTCACGAAATCGTGACAAAAATAGGTCACGATATCGCGACAACTTTCCTCTAGCGCCCGCGACGTCCCAACATGTCACGATATCGTGACAAAAATAGGTCGTGATATCGCAACAAAAACCACCCTTATCTTTTTCATTGATCATTGGCTCAAGGATCTTTCAAGGCCCTGCCTAATCACCTCATCCTCAATAGGCATGTCACTATGCAGCTGCACCCCTACCTCTTTCTCAGCACCCATCTTAGCCAGGAAATCTGCCACTTTGTTTAAATTTCTACTCACATAAATTGGAATCACATCATCTAATTCCTTCCATAATTCCTTGATTTGAGAGACCAGAATCCTTAACGTCCATGCTTTCAAAAAAAAGTTCCTCATGCAGTCAATAGCTCCAACCAGTATTTGAGAGTCAGATTCAAGAATTATCCTCCTATGGCCCTGATTAACTGCCCAAATAGAAGCATATTTGATAGCAATGGCTTCAGCTTCATTGTTTGTGGATCTTCCTAGACCTTGCAGTTCCCAATAGATCACTGATCCCTCGTGATTCCGACAGACCACGCCAATTTTGACACTACCCGGATTGCCCTTTGCAGCACCATCAGTATTGATTTTAATCCAACCTTCTGGGGGAGGTTTCCAACTAGCTCTATCTTGTCCCTCTTGCTTTTCAAATCCCTCTTCCATTGGCCCAAGACCAACCTGAGCTTCCTCATTAGCGTGGACGACAACTATTTCTATGACTTTGCTCCAGATGACCTGCCAAACTCCATCAAGCATGGAAAACGTTTCTCAAAAAATTCTAGCATCTCTCCAACCACACTTGCCACCAAATGAAGTTTAAGCCAAGATCCCAACCAATTCAAAGAGCTTTAGATTTAAATCTACCCCTCTTTCATCTTTCCCAAATATTAGTCCGATTCAAATCACCATTAATCTGGATTTTATAGTGAGAGAACCATCGCTTCCAAATATGACACGTGAAAGGGCAGTCAAACATCAGGTGATCAGCTGTTTCCTTGCTCTTGTGGCATAAAACACATTGAGATGGACCGATGATTCCTCTACACCTGAGATTGTCAAAAGTGAGAATTCCATTGTGCATAAACTTCCAGGCAAAAAAGTTCACTTTCGGCCAGCCCTTGGAGTGCCAAATCTTTCTCCGATCCTCAACTGGATAAGAAAGGGGGGGAGGCTCAGGGAGGATCTTATCATATCCGTATTTCACTGTATATACACCAAGGCTCCCATAGCCCCAAGCTAATTCATCCTCCTCGTCTCTCCCTGTGAGAAACCTTTCTATCAATATTTTGGTCAAGATGGGTGCCAACTCTGGAGGGATTGAAATTGGCCACTCCTCCAACCTCTTAAACTTCTTAAACTTATACCCCCCCAGCTGAGTAGTGTTGAAATAACTTTCAATTTGGACCCAACCCTTGGTTTATATGGTAGATTTTATTGGGAGTAACTCGAGGAATTCAACCATGATGGGTGGAAACTGATCCCAAGAATCTATCCAGAAACAAGCCTTCTCCCCTCTCCCCACTTTCCAAAATACCTGGTCTTTAATAACCTGAGATCCTAGCTTGAGATCCTGCCACACTAAGGATCCAGAACCATCCAAAGGGAAACGGCCCACCTCATTGGGGTTGACATGACCCAAGTATTTACTAGTTAGGATTCTACTAAATAAGGAAGTTGGTTGGGAAATCCACCTCCAGTACAACTTTCCAGCCAAAGCTTTATTATTTAACCTAGATCCTCTCAGTCCCAACCCACATTTTACCTTGGGCTGGGTAACTTTATCCCAGCCCACTAAGGCCCACTTTCTCTCTCCCTTTGCTCCTTCCCATAAAAACTTTCTAGCCATCCTGTCCAACTCTTTCTAGACTATAAGCGGGGTAGCCAAGATAGAGAATTTGTAGATAGGCATGGCTTGAATGACTAACTGTAAGAAAGTTACTCTACCACCATAACTTAACCACTTGTGAGACCAGTGATTAATTTTGTCCTTGATACACTCAAGCAAATTCCTCCATGTGTCTAATTTTAGCTTCTTAAAGTGCAAGGGGATCCCCAAGTAAACCACAGGGAGAGAAGTCCTAGTGAATCCCAAGATTTCTAAAATTCTGTTTTGAAGCCTTTGCTCCAGATTAAAAAAGACCACTTTGGATTTCTTGTCATTAATGACCTATTGAGTAGCCCTGAGATAGACATTAAGAGTATCCCTAATCGATCTTGCTTCCCTGAAGCTGGCCACTCCCATCAAACCAGTGTCATCCACAAACTGTAGGTGCGATAAAACTTCGTCCCCCACCCTAACACCCAATAATTTGCCTTGTTGTCTTCTCCTCAAGAAAAGTCTACCAAGACCTTCAGCCATAATGAGAAACAGATAAGGAGAACAAGGATCCCCCTGACGAAGACCCCGAGAGGCTCCAAAAGGTTGCGAAGGAAGGCCCTTGATTAGAACAGAGTAAGTCGGGGAAGAGACACAGCTCATGACCCACTCTATCCAGTCCTGAGAGAAACCAAAGGCAGCCATCATTTTGGCCAGGAAACTCCATTCAACCCTGTCATAAGCTTTTGACATGTCCAGTTTTATGAACATCCCTTTATTCCCAAAAGTGTGCATTGAATGTATTACTTCCTGGGCCAGAACCACCCCATCCAGAATCTGCCGACCCTCAACAAAACCCCCTTACTTAGAGGAGATAATGCTGTGAAGAAGAGGTTTTAGGCGCTCAGCCATTACCTTTGTGATTATTTTATACAGCACATTACATAAGGCAATAGGCCTATAATCTGAAATATGAACCCCCTCCTCCCCTTTTGGAATTAAGGTAATGAAAGTGTGGTTTATAGCTTTAAGCATTCTCTTATTTTCTCTGGATTCTTCAACAATAGCTCTAACATCTTCCTCTAAGTAATCCCAGAAGGCCTGAAAAAAATCAATGGGAAAACCGTCTAGACCTGGAGTTTTACCAGTACTCATTCCAAAGACCACAACTTTCAATTCATCTCTATCAATGGGTTTGAGGAGGTCCTAATTTTCATCCTAAAAAATAATAGCAGGTATGACAGAAATAACTTCATTTTGGGCCTCAACATCTTGAACCACACTTTCCTTAAAAAGCTTTGAGAAATAGTCCATAGCATGGGAATGTATACCTGGAAGAGTATCAAAGGAATGACCGTTCTCATCTTGAAGGGCCTCCATATTATTCCTCTGTCTTCAAGCACAAGCAGTCTGATGAAAGAATTTTGTATTTTTGTCCCCTTCCAATAACCAGGTGGTTCTTGCTCTCTGCCGCCAATAGGTCTCCTCCTGGTTGTCAATGTCCTCCATCGCTGTATGCAAGGCATCATCCTCAGCTTTGAGCTAGTCTATAATTACTCCTTCTCTGAACTATTTTTGGACCTCATCCCATCGGGCCACCAACGGAGCTCTTTGGGCCTGGAAGTCAGATTTATTAGAATGCCTCCAATATTTCAACTGAGTTTTGACATATTGAAGTTGTTTGTGGATTTTGAACATTGCTCTCCCATAAGCTAGGCGGCCTCCTTCCCACCACTGTGGGATTTTCTCCCGAAGTTATTCTTTCTAAAGCCAAAAATTCTCAAATCTGAAGGGTTTGTGATGGTGTCCCCTCCTAGTCCCGCCTTCCAACAGAATAGGATAGTGATCAGAAACAGGGCCTACTAAAATTTGAAAATTGATATTCCATTTTACAAACGCCTCCTCTGAAAGCAGAAAGTGATCTAGCTTCACCTTCCTACTATGTGGCTCCCACCTTTTATTAGTCCAAGTGAAGTTATTGCCAGGACATTTTATGTCCACTAGGTGCAAAGCCTGGACTTGAGCAATCATGAAACGGTCCACTGGATCCAATAGAGGTGTTCCCCCTTCCTGGTTTCTAGAAGATAATTTAGTGTTAAAGTCCCCCGCTATAATCCAGTCTAGATCTTCCCTTGATGCTCGCATATCATGCACAGCCTTCCACTGCCGCCTCTGACCCTCCAAGTTTTGAGATCCATAAAAGTTAGTGATTAGAACGAATTCCGTCGAGACATTATTCCTAAAAAGAGAAGTGAGAACACCCCTCCGGGCAAGGTGTTCTATTGCAGACCATTCCAGAGAGTTCCACAGAGTAACAATCCCCCCTGAGGCACCCTGGGCAGCCACATCCATATGACCAGCACCCCTCCAAATTCTATTGACTGTTTTAGACATAAGATCCAAAGACATCTTAGTCTCTTGTAAAAGCAAAAAATTAGTATTGCTATTCTCTAATAGCCTTTGAATAGCAGATTGATGGGTTCTGCTGTTTAAACCCCTCACATTCCAAGATTGTATAATCATGGGTTACCCTGGGAGCAATAAGATTCAATTGTCCTCATCGATCCTCCCATGATCAATTTGTCTCCTTGGGCTGCTAGCAGCTCCTTATTGGATCTTCTACCTGCTCCCTAAGAATTGCTATTTTTTGGTCTTTTTTCTACCTGGGTTATCCCCAAAGATGGCCTTTCCCTGTTCTTCTCTGCTATCCCCATGTGAACATCCTAAGATATAGTCTGCTCCTGGTTATGGACTACTAAGGCACCAGAACACACTGGTTGTGATACCTCACAGAGATCAACTACCTGTTGTATGACGGAAGAAGATGAGAGGGGGAGTTGCCTAGGAATATTAGAAGTTTCCTTGAAACCCTCCAAGCCCTCCATAGAATGATCCTCTTCATCAACCAATGATTTAAAAATCTCATACCTATTGGTAGGCCTGAGATGAGATTGCTCCTTTCCCTCCTTTTTCTTTGTCCGTCTTTTTCTTCTGGGTTGTTCAAAACCCTCTCTCTGAGCTTCCTGGCCCTGATCGATGCTATTAGGATATTTATTAGGAGCAGCCTTATCCTATTTAGGTAGGTTTGGCATTCCTGAAGGGGCCTCCATTTTGGCATTCATATTAATAGGACAAAAACGGGCCAAATGTCCATGCTTGTGGCAAACCCTACATCTGAAGGGTAGGGCCTCATAGTCTAGCTGTTGAATCCAGGAGAGACCTACCAGTTCAATATCCAACTCTACTGGCAAAGGATGGCTAAGATCCATCTCCACACATATTCGAGCGTACACCACCATGTTCCCTTCAATAGTGTCTCTGGCAACACCCAGATGTCTACCAATCAAGTTACCAATCATTGTTAATACCTGCTCACCCCAGAATTCCACTGGAAGGGCATATAATTGAATCCATACTGGTACAGTAGTAGGTTCAACACGAGAATCGAATCCCACCCTCCATGTTTGAACAAATAGCCCTGTCGGGCCATGGTTTTTCTTCTTCGACTCGAAAGCCTTATTTCTATCGGCCAGAGCCGAGAAGCTGACAATAAAATAACCATTACTAATAAACCACAATGAGTACTCACCGTGGGGCTCCCAGTTTTGACGGATCCAAGAATGCAAAAAGTTTAGGGAAGGGCGAATACCCATGAACTTGTAGATTAAATCATGGTTAGCTCTGTAGAGGACTGATTCTTCAACCATGTTGGGCTCAATGACGATTTTTGGCCTGGATTAGGCCTACAACAAACAACCATTCACCTAATGTGCTGATGACCTATTCCCAGTGATATTCTCACAATGACACTGAGAGGTGGGGGGGTGAATCAGTGTAACTAATTAAAAACTTGAATCTGCAATTATTAAAACTTAAACATGCAAACTTAAAAGGAAAAACAGATAAGGCAATAATAGCACATGAGCATCACACAACACAAGATTTTACGAGGTTCACCGATGTGGCTACTCCTCAAATAATGACTGTTTGGACTACAATCCAAATCCGAGTCTTTGCAAGGATTCAGTATTTACAATTGTTTACCAGCACCCATTGGAAGGAGCACCAACCCCTGATTTATCTATTGCAACAGATAGGAGCACCAACCCCTTTATCCAAGCACCAACTTGGATTTCTATTTTGCAAGATAAATGGACATAAAAATGCCTTCTCTTTTGCAAGACCCTTACTGGTCTATAGCTCATGCAATTTTATCTCATAGAAGCATAAAGAGACTTGTTAGAGACTCAATATCTTCCTTTCAAATCTAAAACCTCTCTGTTATTTTACAAGAAGAATATACGGGTTTTAGTTCTCTTGTTGTTCTTCATACGAGCACACTTACCACACTTTGCCTTTTGATTTATTCAATACAGCACAATTGCGGTAACCTTCTAACTATGCCAATTCGATCCTTATATCCTTGATTTCCTCGAATGGCTCAATTTGAAACGGCTCAATTTTCCCTCCAATATTTTCATGTACTTTCGGCTACGATCAATGCATTAATCCTTCTCTGACCTGATCCGCCTTTTAGCCGCTTTCTTACTGACATTATGACCATATTTTTCTCTACATATTCTGCATATACTGACAATCCTTCTTCTCTGCACATTCTGCACATATTGACAGTATTTTTCTCTGCATATACTGACAACCCTTCTACGCGTTTCGATGCTCTATTATCTTGTTCTTCCAAAATCTACGTAACTGCTCTTTCTAATTCTTTTGCACTCTTTTCTAAACGGTGTCGATCCTTCTATTCTACCCGTTACTTTCTTGTGAGTCAAGCACAACCATCGAGAGAATTTCTTGTTTGTAGAGACTATCTAAAATACTGTGCTTATGCCGGCTTACAGTATCACGGCCCTGCAACAGCCGTTCTACATTCAATGCTTAGTTTCGTGGCTACTCTTTGTAAGCCACCTTTCCAACCATGCTACAACACGGCCCTGCAACAACCGTTCTTTTCTTACATTCCTTGTCTAGTCACTTTCACTTGTAACTACAGTTAACTGCAGCATGAATTTCTCCTATGCATTCTCACCACCTGTCACTTGGAACTGCAGATCTGACTCCAGTTAGGTTTATCATAACTGGCGCTATTTGCCACTTGTCACAATGCATGTATCTTTGAATTTTTCCTGCCAAAACATTACCTGTCGTGATATCGCGACGTTTTCTTTCTCCTAGACTTCCTTTCTGTAAGCAACCCCGAAAACCTTACATGTCGCGATATCGCGACGTTTTCCGCTTTGCTGACGTCATCCTCAACTTTGTCGCGATATCGCGACACTTTCGGCTTCCTGAGGCTTCTCTGGCAACCTTGTCGCGATATCGCGACATTTTTTAAACTTGCTGACGTCATCCTCAAAGATGTCACGAAATCGTGACGTTTTCGGCTTGCAATGGCTTTTCGTTCACCCTGTCGTGAAATCGTGACACTTTTTGGTTTTGCTGACGTCATCTTCTAAGATGTCGTGAAATCATGACGTTTTTGGTCTTGCTGACGTCATCCTCATTGCCGTCGTGAAATCGTGACGCTTCTGGCCTCCGTACAATTTTTACTCCATGCAGCCGCGAAAACCTTACATGTAGCGAAATCGCTACACCATTGTTGCCTTAGCATTTTTCTTTGCTTCTAGCTAGTGAAACTCCGACGTGTAGCGATATCGCTACACCTTTCCACTTTGCACTTTGAACTCGTAGCAAGATCGCTGCACCTTCCCAACATGTGTTTCAAACCTGTAGCGAAATCGCTACACCTTCGCACTATGCACTTTCAACCTGTAGCGAAATCGCTACACCTTTTTACCTTGCCTTTCGAAATAGTTAGGAAATCGCTGCACTTTTGTTCTTAGTGTTTCAAGCTTGTAGCGAAATCGCTACATCTTTCATCCTTTGCATTTAGAGCCTGTAGCAAAATCGCTACACTTTCCTTACTTAGTGCCTTTTCTTCGCTTTCACCAGCGAAATTGCAACATGTAGCGAAATCGCTACACTTTTCTTAGTTAGTGCCTTTTCTTCCAGCATATCACGAAATCGTGACAATCTTACTTGCATCTTCTCTCTCCTCAGACATGTCGCGAAATCGTGACAATTTGGCTTGCAATTTCTCTCTCCTACTTTTTGTCGCGAAATCGTGACATTTTGGCGTGCTTTTTCTCTCTCCTCGGATATGTCGCGAAATCGTGACATTTTTTCTTGCACTTTCTCTCTCCTACTTTTTGTCGCGAAATCGCGAGAGGAACCATGTCGCGATATCGCGACAGTTTTCTTCCTTGTCTTTTTCTGCAAATTTCTGGATCTGGGTCCCCTCTGTTTTTCTTGAGATTTTTTGCACTTGATCTGACTGACCTCTGAACTGCTTCAACTGCATCACTCTGTCTGTGTTGACAACAATTACAATCCTTTTGCACTGCTTTTTCTGCACCTTGCTCAACAATCTCCCCCTTTGGAATTGTTGGCAACACACTGTAGCCTTGCTCAAATTCTTCTCCCCCTTTGCCAATAATGCCAAAGGGCTGCCACAGACTCCCCCTGAGTCTATGCACACCATTCTCAGGCATAAATAATTTGAATGCTCCCCCTGAGAATGTATTTCCCATAGCTAGTCAGTGCTTGGGAAGTGTGACTACTCCCAACTTCTTTCGAAGGTATTCAAATACTTCCTTTGGTAAGGGTTTGGTGAATATGTCTGCTACTTGCTCTGTAGTGGGAACAAACTCCAATATGACCTCTCCTTCTGCAACCTTATCCTTCAAGAAGTGATACCGGATTGCAATATGTTTGGTGCGGGAATGCATTACCGGATTCTTTGAAATGTTGATTGCACTAGTGTTGTCACATTTGATTGAAATGGGCTCATTGAAGTGAATACCTAGATCTTTCAATGTTTGTCTCATCCATAGTATTTGTGTGCAGCATGTTGTTGCTGCAATGTATTCTACCTCGGTTGTGGATAGAGAGACTGATTCTTTCTTCTTATTGTGCCATGCTACCAATTTATCTCCAAGGAAAAATGCTCCTCCACTTGTACTTTTTCTGTCATCAATGCATCCGGCCCAATCCGCATCGAGAATATGCAAAGAGAGTGAAGTCTTTTCCTTTTGGATACCACAGCCCATACTCCATAGTACCCTTGAGGTACCTAAAGATCCTTTTCACAGTTGTTACATGAGTCTCTTTTGGACTAGCCCGAAATCTTGCAACCATGCAAACAACTTGTAAGATATCCGGTCCAGTTCTTCGTCAAATACAACAAGCTCCCAATCATTGATCTGTACATTGTTTGATCAACATCCGGAGATTTATCATCCTTGCTCAACTTGCGGCTTGTTGTCATGGGGGTGCTCACTCGGCTTACTATCTTCCATAGTGAACTTTTTCAGCATTTCTTTCACATATTTAATTTGAGAAATAAAGATCCCCTTTTCAGTTTGATTAACTTGTAATCCAATGAAATATGAAAGTTCACCTATCATTGAAATTTCAAACTCTTTCCGCATTTTGTTTGCTATGTCTTTGCATGATTCATCATTGCTACTCCCAAAAATTATATCATCTACATAAACAACTAGGACAATGAAATTGCCATTTTCAGTTTTCACATATAAATTGCTATCCACCATACCTTTCTTGAATCCTTGCTTAGTGAGATAGCTGTCCAATCTTGCATACCAAGCTCTAGGTGCTTGTTTCAAGCCATACAATGCTTTCTTCGGCTTGCAAACAAAGTTAGGATTATCACAAAGTTGAAAACCATCAAGTCTGTTCAATATATACTTCTTCTTCAAGATTTCCATTCAGAAATGTTGATTTTACATCCATCTGATAAACCTTGAAATTCTTATGAACCTAAAGCCAAAAATAGTCTCATTGCTTCAAGTCTGGCCACGGGTGCAAAAGTCTCTTCAAAATCAATCCCCTCAACTTGGGCATATCCCTTACAGACTAATCTTGCTTTATTCCTTACAACCTGTCCATCTTCATTCAGTTTATTTCTAAATATCCATTTAGTACCAATTATGTTTTTATTTTCAGGCCTTGGTACTAATTCCCAGGTTTTGTTTTTCTCAATTTGATCTAGTTCTTCATTTCTTGCTTCCATCCAACTTTCATCCGTGCTTGCTTCAATAATATTCTTGGGCTCAATACTGGATAACAGAGAATAGTTATTTACTACTCTTCTTCTTGTCTGAATGCCAACTGTAGGGTCCCCAATAATCTGCTCTTTGGGATGATTTTTCTGCCAACTGCCTGTTCTGTATTTTCTATTTTCATCTCTTTCTAAGTCCTCTGAATCTGATTTCTGTCTCTCTTCTTTTTCTTGATCTTCATCTTCTTCAATAAATTCTTCATAGGTTGGGTAGTTTTCATTATTGCTGATTTCTTGTTTCCTGCCTTCATCAACCTTCACATCCGCACTCTCCACAATTTTCTTTAGTCTTTTGTTGTAGCATGTATAAGCTTTGCTTTTTGTTGAGTAACCAAGAAATATACCTTCATCAGCTCTATCTTCAAACTTGCCAAGATTGCTTTCAGTTCTTTTAATGTAACATTTGCTTCCGAACACTTTGAAGTATTTTGCTGTAGCCTTTTTGCCAAACCACAGTTCATAAGGTGTTTTGCTTTCATGCGGCCTCAACATACATCTATTCTGAATGTAGACTGCAGTATGAACTGCCTCTTTCCAGAATCTGTCAGCAATTTTGCTCTCTGTTAACATGGTTCTTGCCATTTCTTGTACAGTTCTGTTCTTTCTTTCAACTACTCCATTCTGCTGAGGTGTTCTTGCTGCTGAAAACTGTCTTCTTATTCCATGTTTTTCACAGAATTCTGCAAACTCTTCTGAAATAAACTCTCCTCCTCTATCAGATCTCAAACATTTAATTCTTTTTCCAGATTGATTCTCAACAAGATTTTTGAAGGTTTTAAACATCTCAAAGGCTTCTGATTTCTGTTTCAGAAAGAGTACCCATGTCATTCTGGAAAAATCATCTATACACAGCATGAAATATTTGTATCCATTTATGCTCTCTGTCCTCATGGGTCCACACAAATCAGTGTGAATCGGTTCTAATGGCTTGCTTGTGAAATACTCTTTTGCTTTGAAAGTAGATCTGGTTTGCTTCCCCTTTTGGCATGAATCACAAATGTTGTTTGATGGTTTACTAATTGTGGGGATGTCTCTTACTGCTCTTTTAGAGCTGATCTTTACCAGATTATCAAAGCTTATGTGACCGAGTCTCTTGTGCCACAGCCAGTTTTCTTCTTCTTGACCAACCAAGCAGGCTCCTTCTGAAGTCTCCGAGAGAGTATACAAATTTCCAGAAGTTCTCAGTCCAGTGGCTATTAACTTTCCATTTCTTGTCTTTCTTACTTCATAGCCCTCCTTCTTGAAAATTACTTCATGACCTCTGTCACAAATCTGACTTACACTCAATAAGTTATGCTTCAGTCCTACCACAAAAAGAACTTCCTTAGAGTTGATTTTACCGTCACTTAACTTAACTGATCCTTTACCCACTATCTTTGCTCCATCATTGTTTTCCAAATTTTACAGAACCACCTTCGTATGTCTGTAGCTTATCAAACTTTTGTTTGTCTCCTGTCATGTGACTGGGAGCATCCATCGTCCAGAATCCAAGGAGCAGATTTATTCCATGCTTTGAGAGTCTGTTTGAACGATCAGAGATTCCTTGTCTTTCTTTGGTTGTTCCTTTTCTTTCCACTGAGATTTGATAGCAGATCTGGTCACTTGTTTTACCTTCTCCCTTTCATTGGCTTGTGACAGTTTTTTGGGAAATTTTCTATACTGTTTTGATCCAGCTAAGTGATATTTTCTTTCCTGGTATTTATTTCCTGCAAAAGAGCTACGACAATTCCTTGCAATATGGCCGAAGTTATGGCAGTTATAACATTCTACAGCATAATCTATCAAAGGAGAAAAAATATTTCTACTAGTAAAATTTCTTTGTTCTACATTATATCTACAACTTGAAATTTTATGACCATATGCATTGCACTTAAAACAATAACCAGAAAAGGAACGAGTGTACCTGGGAAATGGTTGTTGCCATGTGGAGGTAGGAGCCATGGGTCTTCTTCTTCTTTGATGAGAGACTTTGGTGAATCCATCATTTGTAGCACTCCTTTCAAACTTGGACTTATTGTTTTCTTTTGCCTGATACGGTTTATCTTTATCAACCTTGATCTTGTCTTTATTCTTTATTGGTTCTATAGTTATAGCCTTTGAGTCCATTGAGGATTCTCCTTCATCAAAGCCCAAACCAAACTTGATACCCATGGGCCTTTGATTATTCAACATTTTGTTCGAGCTTCGCGAAGCTTGTCTTCAAATTTATGATGACAACTCAGTTTCCGATTCATTTCTTCTAGTCTGCAGCCTTAATCCGACTATGTTTTCTTCTAGCTTGTTGCACTCATTTATTTTCACGATTAGCTGAGCTTCAAAATCTTTAGACTTTTTCTTATATTCTTCGGTTTGTACTTTCAAACTGATTATTAAATTGCTGGCCTCCTCAAATTTTCTTGAAGTCTTTTTATTTCTTCTCCTTTCGCACTTAACTCTTCAAGAGCAGCCACCAACTCACCTTCCGGATCTACCTCGGCCTCATCCTCTAATTTTTCTTCACACTCTTGGGTTTCTTCGAGTTCTTTGTTCTTCGAAGGCCATGAACAAGGCTTCACCGGTTTCTTCTTCGAGTCCTCACAGGAACTGTCTTCAGAAGAGTCGATATTCTGAGAAATGAAACTTTTCTTCTTGAAGTTCCTTTTTCTAAAATGTGATTTCTTCTTCCAGACATTTCTTTCTTGATGTGTCCCTTCATCACTTCTATTTTTCTCATTCATGGGGCATTTTGCTGCAAAGTGCCCAATGCCTCCACGATTAAAGCACTTGAACGGTAGCTTACCTCTCGTACTTTCCTTTTCCCTTTACTAATTTCCTAACAAAGTTTGCTTCATTTTCATCTGCAGATTCTTCTTCCTCAGATTCCTGTTTAGATTTTATAATTTTCTGTGCTTGGAAAGCTGCTTCTCTATCGGAGGGCTTAGTTTGTCCAATCCTCATTTCATATGTTGTTAGAGAACCATGCATTTCATCCATACTAAAAAAATTTAAATCTTTTGCTTCTTCTATGGCAGAAACCTTTGCATCAAACCTTTTGTTGAGAGTTCTCAGTACCTTCTTCACAACAACTGCATCTTCCATTTCTTCCCCCAGTCCTCTTATTGCATTGATGATTCCATTTACTCTCAGCAGATAGGCTTCAATGTTCTCATCATCGGTCATCTTTAATGCTTCGAACTGGGCACGATGTGTTTGCAGCTTAGCTTCCTTGATTTTGCTATCTCCTTCATGAATGCTTTGCAGTTTGTCCCATATGTCTTTAGCAGATTTGCAGTTCATAATGCGTATCAACTCACTGTCTACTAATCCACACATAATAGCATTCTTGGCTTTTGAGTTGTTCTCAAACTTTTTCTTCTCAGCCGCATCTGTTGGAGGAACAGTGGGAGTGGTGTATCCATTTTCAACAGATTCCCAAATGTCATAACCCAATGCACATAGATAGAGTCCGCATCCTGAGCCTCCAGAAGGAATAATTTGTTCCATCGAACAGAGGAGCTTTGTTAGAAGAAAAACCTTCACCACCGGCCATTGTGTATCTCCCAAGAACACCTTAGCTGATCAAGCTTGTACAGGTGCCTAGCTCTGATACCAATTGATATTCTCACAATGACACTGAGAGGGGGGGGTGAATCAGTGTAACTAATTAAAAACTTGAATCTGCAATTATTAAAACTTAAACATGCAAACTTAAAAAGAAAAATAGATAAGGCAAGAATAGCACATGAGCATCACACAACACAAGATTTTACGAGGTTCACCGATGTGGCTACTCCTCAAATAATGACTGTTTGGACTCCAATCCAAATCCAGTCTTTGCAAGGATTCAATATTTACAATTGTTTACCAGCACCCACTGGAAGGAGCACCAACCCCTGATTTATCTGCTGCAATAGATAGGAGCACCAACCCCTTTATCCAAGCACCAACTTGGATTTCTATTTTGCAAGATAAATGGACATAAAAATGCCTTCTCTTTTGCAAGACCCTTCCTGGTCTATAGCTCATGCAATTTTATCTCACAGAAGCATAAAGAGACTTGTTAGAGACTCAATATCTTCCTTTCAAATCTAAAACCTCTCTGTTATTTTACAAGAAGAATATATAGGTTTTAGTTCTCTTGCTATTCTTCATACAACACACTTACCACACTTTGCCTTTTGATTTATTCAATACAGCACAGTTGCGGTAACCTTCTAACTGTGCCAATTCGATCCTTATATCCTTGATTTCCTCGAATGGCTCAATTTGAAACGGCTCAATTTTCCCTCCAATATTTTCATGTACTTTCAGCTACGATCAATGAATTAATCCTTCTCTGACATGATTCGCATTTTAGCCGCTTTCTTACTGACATTCTGACCATATTTTTCTCTGCATATTCTGCATATACTGACAGTCCTTCTTCTCTGCACATTCTGCACATATTGACAGTCTTTTTCTCTGCATATCTCGACAACCCTTCTGCGCGTTTCGATGCTCTATTATCTTGTTCTTCCAAAATCTACGTAACTGCTCTTTCTAATTCTTTTGCACTCTTTTCTAAATGGTGTCGATCCTTCTATTCTACCCGTTACTTTCTTGTGAGTCAAGCACAACCATCGAGAGAATTTCTTGTTTGTAGAGATTATCTGAAATCTGTGCTTATGCAACTTACAGTATCACGGCCTGCAACCGTTCTACATTCAATGCTTAGTTCTATGGCTACTCTTTATAACCACCTTTGCCACCATCTCAACACGGCCTACCAATGACCGTTCTTTTCTTACATTCGTTGTCTAGTCACTTTCACTTGTAACTACGATTAAGCTGCAGCATGAATTTCTCCTATGCATTCTCACCACTGTCACTTGGAACTCGAGATCGACTCCGATTAGGTTTATCGTAACCGGCGCTATTTGCCACTTGTCACAATGCATGTATCTTTGACTTTTTCCCGCCAAAACATTACCTGTCGTGATATCGCGACGTTTTCTTTCTCCTAGACTTCCTTTCTGTAAGCAACCCCGAAAACCTTACATGTCGCGATATCGCGACGTTTTCCGCTTTGCTAACGTCATCCTCAACTTTGTCGCGATATCGCGACACTTTCGGCTTCCTGAGGCTTCTCTGGCAACCTTGTCGTGATATCGCGACATTTTTTAAACTTGCTGACGTCATCTTCAAAGATGTCATGAAATCGTGACGTTTTCGGCTTGCAATGGCTTTTCGTTCACCCTGTCGTGAAATCGTGACACTTTTTGGTTTTGCTGACGTCATCTTCTAAGATGTCGCGAAATCATGACATTTTTGGTCTTGCTGACGTCATCCTCATTGCCGTCGTGAAATCGTGACGCTTCTGGCCTCCGTACAATTTTTACTCCATGCAGCCACGAAAACCTTACATGTAGCGAAATCGCTACACCATTGTTGCCTTAGCATTTTTCTTTGCTGCTAGCTAGTGAAACTCCGACGTGTAGCGATATCGCTACACCTTTCCACTTTGCACTTTGAACTCGTAGCAAGATCGCTGCACCTTCCCAACATGTGTTTCAAACCTGTAGCGAAATCGCTACACCTTCGCACTATGCACTTTCAACCTGTAGCGAAATCGCTACACCTTTTTACCTTGCCTTTCGAAACAGTTAGGAAATCGTTGCACTTTTGTTCTTAGTGTTTCAAGCTTGTAGCGAAATCGCTACATCTTTCATCCTTTGCATTTAGAGCACTGTAGCAAAATCGCTACACTTTCCTTACTTAGTGCCTTTTCTTCGCTTTCACCAGCGAAATTGCAACATGTAGCGAAATCGCTACACTTTTCTTAGTTAGTGCCTTTTCTTCCAGCATATCGTGAAATCGCGACAATCTTACTTGCATCTTCTCTCTCCTCAGACATGTCGCGAAATCGCGACAATTTGGCTTGCAATTTCTCTCTCCTGCTTTTTGTCGCGAATCGCGACACATTTTCTCTCTCCTCAGCGAAAACTCGACATGTCGCGAAATCGTGACATTTTGGCGTGCTTTTTCTCTCTCCTCGGATATGTCGCGAAATCGCGACATTTTTTCTTGCACTTTCTCTCTCCTGCTTTTTGTCGCGAAATCGCGACAGGAACCATGTCGCGATATCGCGACAGTTTTCTTCCTTGTCTTTTTCTGCAAATTTTTGGATCTGGGTCCCCTCTGTTTTTCTTGAGATTTTCTGCACTTGATCTGATTGACCTCTGAACTGCTTCAACTGCATCACTCTGTCTGTGTTGACAACAATTACAATACTTTTGCACTGCTTTCTCTGCACCTTGCTCAACACCCAGCAGTCGTGAAGAGCTTTTTATATGCCATATTTTGGGCTTCGACGGTCTTCGGAGGAGAATCTTCTTTAAACATATCAGTGTAAGAGCTGGTGCTTCCTGGGAAAGGAGCCGGAGAAGTCCCCATTGGACCCTCCTGGGGCACCGATCTGACCTTCAGATCCACCGTACCCCAAAGGCACTTCAGCAAATCAGCAGAAGCTAGAGATTTTTCGAGGATGCAAAAACCCTAGTTCAGAGGAAAAAATCGCCAAAGCTCATTTTCCCGCCTCTCCCCAAAATAATTCCATAATCAAAAGGGTCTTAATGCCTATGATAATGTTATAAAGCCAAACATTTTATTATTATGGAAACTTGATTGAAATTAATGAAATAAAAATAATTAAAAAAATAAAAAAATAAAAAATAAAATAAATAAAAAATATCTATATATATACTTATATAGGTATGTTTTAAAAAAAATAATGAAAGTAGAAAATAAAAACTACTATATTATATTATATATATTATGATAAGAAAATAAAATAAATTTAGTTTTTATAATGGTTTATGTTTTCATATGGTATGTTGTATGGTGATAACATATGATTTTAATGTTTCTCATATGGTTTTTATGTGCAGGTTATATGATGGCCTACACAAGTTGCTACAACCAAACTCGGAAAACCGTGCGGATATTGGGTGACTTGGATCGATGGATAGATGCGACTAGATCAAAAGGTGAGTATTTTAGGCATGGGCTTCATCGACATGGTGAACGACATAGTGTATGATTGGCATGGTGATTTGAATGTATGAAGAAGAGTTTTAAGCATCAATGGAGTACGTTCTAGACCCAGAGCAAGTTGGGAGTGTTTCAAAGAGGACTAAGTGGCATAGTAATGTGGCATGGACTCTACGCTCCATTTTGAAGCTCAATTTTGGTGCAAACCTTAATTTCTAATGCATCAAACACTACGCATATGTGGAATATCCAAATGGGTCATAGAGATGTGTGGATAAATCAGGTGTGACTCAGAAGATGACTTGGATAAAGACATTCGATCACTGGGACACCCATGGATTAGTAGTCGTGAAAGAGAAAGCTTATTGTTAGGTTGGTCATTTTCATCAATACAACATGGCTAGAAAGCACAATGGGTTGATTCTATCCACACTCTTGAAGCCTAGAGTCAATGCAGGGTTTGATTTCGGCAATGACGTGGGTAAAATTAAAACTTTGAACCCACAGAGGTCAAGGTTATGCATAAGGGGTTGGAATCAAAATGTACTTGTAAAAAAATGGTGAATTCTAATTGAAATCAAGGTGAATCCTAAGCAAATCAAATCAATCATCTTCACAATAAAATTTGGGTATTTGAAGTCCTAAAAAGTAAGGTCATCTTTGGGGTAAATTTTGACCTATTAAATCATTTTAAAAATTCATAAAAATACCACAATTAGATCAGGATGAAGAAGATATTTCCAACAAGTACAAACATGCCTATGTTTGGATATATATTGTCGCAAATTGACCCTAAGAAAAAATTGATCCCAAAATTTTTAGGAAAATGTGTAGATGTCGAGGGTCCTCATATTCACCAATTTCTAATTTTAAAAATCCTAATATTCATCCAATTTGCATATATTCACCACTATGCATAGCCCTGAAATAGATAGACATCCCGTATAGCAAAACCTCGGGTAGAGATATAGCTTGTTCATGGTAATAAAATGAATAAGAATGACGTGGCCATCGCTTTATCGATGGATTTTTATTTTATTGGTACTCAAGCATTTGTGAGGGACCAGAAGCCATGGAAGATGATTACATAGTGTAGATAAGGTTAAATGTAGGAATTAGTGTGCATGTGAACAACAAAATATATATCACCAATCACGTGGTGATCCACAATGGAATTTGATATACTGCTGAGCTAACACAGAGGAAGACGACATACCAGTTTCAAGAATCATCAAGATTAATAAAACTAGAGAGACCCATACTGCCAATGATGCTAATATGAGGTCTGTGTGGACAAATTAAAATACTCCATTCATGACTCAAGTGGTTTTGTAGTGTTCATCACTAAATATACATTAGGGCTACCACAGTGGATCCACAACCAGCATATGTGGTGATAGTGTCAAGACTGGTGAAAGGGATTCAGTAGCCAGAGATGGAGCACTTTTAGAATCGAAGGGATGCAGTGTGGAAACTTGAACATAGTAGCAGTGAGTTTGGAGTCATCCAAGAATAAGGGATCTATAGATTATTTGTAGCACCTCCAAGTGAAGGTTTACACAAAATCCAAACCCATGACCTGACCATTATCGTCGTATTTTTAAGATACATTGTAAGGTAACTCTGACTGAGAGTATTTTGAACAGAGGACCATAAGGACATTACTAAGAATAATATCTAGATATCACTATGTTAATTCATAGTAATTTCTTAGTAGTTACATGGCATGTTCGACTTGGAACATGGCCGATATCTATGGGAACAACTTGGACCAGTGTTGACGATAATTTCGATAAGGTAGGTTGGGCAAGTTTGATTTAGATATTCGATGATGGTATAGGTTTTATTGGTAGGGGAGCAGCGTTCATTACCAAGATACATCACCATATACTACAGGAAGAGTAAAAAATGAATGTGGATTGATGCAGGATATTGGCGAAGAATACTACACAGGGCATTACTGTTGTGGACATGATGCACATAATATTTTAGTTCCCTCCACACCTACGAAAATGTTATAGATATATGACATGAGATTAAGGTTTGGTGTGTAAATTGGCATAAATAACGGATGTTACTCCATCATATTTATTATAGAGTCCACGTAGTCAATATCTAGGTCCACACACGTGGAAAGTTATGGGGGCAAATGAGAATGATAAAATCCCAATCTCCATAGACTTGCATGAAGTGAAAAAATATTGTAGTTGATGTGCCATTTGGCACGAAGCCTTAGTGCATCATAAGGGTAAATGTAGCCTTGGAGGGGCGTTATCCATGATTTAATGAAGATATGAAAATGTTATGCAGGCCATAAATGAATAACATCATAGATAAGACCATCTACAAAGCGTTATCAAAGAGAAAAAAAAAGAAGTGGAAGAGAAGAGGACATAGAAAACAAACGAAGAGTCTTCCTAAATGCTTCAAAAAGAGATTGAAACTAATAAA
Source organism: Wollemia nobilis (assembly GCA_028583015.1). Taxonomy (NCBI): domain Eukaryota; kingdom Viridiplantae; phylum Streptophyta; class Pinopsida; order Araucariales; family Araucariaceae; genus Wollemia; species Wollemia nobilis. The sequence goes on from JAQPPZ010000989.1 coordinate 6,131,224, forward strand.
TGGGGGTTGGACCTTTTTGGAGGCCAGATGCTGGATTTTTTTGAAAATAAAGCCATACCACTGAATTGTTTTTTCACCACATGAGGCCAATTTGGGGCATATTTTTCTGCACTTGTATGTGTGATATTGAAGACCTATTTTCTGCAATATATTGGAGATACTTCAAGTTTTAATGCATGTTAATGGTTGACTTGGTTTTATTTTTGGTATATTGCACCATTTTATTGAAGATTGCACCACATTAGTTGTCTGACTGTGTGAATTTGGGTAACACTAATGCTGGTTTTTTTCAGAATACTAATGCTTGTAGGGTCTGTGGAGAATTTCTAGGTTGCAACATTTTTGTTATTTCATTTTTGTTATTTTATTTTTCTAACCCTTATTTTTTGCATATTTTTTTAAACTTTAATGATTAAAAAATAAAATAAATAAAACTCCAAAATAAATACATGGGCGTAAAGAATGAACTTCAATATTTCATTTGAAACAAGTTTGATCTCATTTCGAAGCCGTTTCAAAATTATAAAAATTGTTGAAAGTTACTGTTTTATGAGAGTTTTATAATTTTAATTATTCTACATTTTGAAGGCAAATAAAAAATTTTAGCTTTGCATTTTATTCGCAAGCAATAAATGAACTTCCCTTTATGAAAATTGTAATTTCATTAAAGGGAGGTAATTTATATGGCATTCTATAGGCCATCATTTTCAGAGCAATAAATTGTCTTCTCTTTATGAAAATTCTGATTTCATTAAAGAGAGGTAATTTATAGATTATATCAAAGGCTATTGTTATTGAAGTAGTAAATTATTTCTTTTTTATGAAAATCATGATTTCATTAAAGAGGGATAATTTATACTAACATTTTAAGGCCATTATTTTAAAGCAATAAATTGTCGTCTCTTTATGAAAATTAATTTCATCAAAGAGGGGTGATTTATTTATTATATCAAAGGCTATATTTATCTTCACAATAGAAGTGAAATTGAATGAATCCAATTTCCATTTAAGATTCATATCTAAGGATATATTTTAGTCTTCTTTTTCATGTTCAAAGCAAGGTCTAATAATGCAAGATAAAACTAGTCTAAAATCTACTTAATCAGAGGAAGATAAAATTTATCTAAAATTTTTTAAGATAAAATGAACTAAGGCATCTAAATCGTGGTCATATGAGGGCCAATAAAATTTTGTTTTTCTCTTTAAGTTTTATGAAAAATCATTAATATAGCGGAATAAAATAAACCAACACAGTCCCCTTATTAATAGTTACTTGAAAATCACTAAGATATTTCTAGCACTTTTTTAACACATCTTTACAAGATTACAAATACATGTGCAATGCTTATATAGCAGAACCTTTGAGAAGTTTTTTTTATTTTCAACTTCTTTGAAAAAGAGTATTTTGTCATCAAAATCCTAAGGGTGAGTGTGGTTTTGGAATTGGGTAAAATTACCACTCAACATTTTGGTGCTAGAAGGAGGGCCTGAAGTGGTTTATTTTATTGTGATTCTAAATGCTATATATTGTTCATTGTTACTTGAAAGAGTTATTTGAAAGTATTGGTCTTGACTAATGAGATTTTGTTGATCACTTTCATTGATTCTAACATTCTTTATTTTGATGATGCATTAATGCTAACCTATTACAAATTTTAGAATGTTCTTCAATGCTATGGTTTAATTGATACATATATTTGGATTGATGCTAACATGGTTCATATGTTAAGTATTTGAAAAATATAAGTCATTTCGTGCTTCTTTGCAAGATATTTTTATTTGACTAACAAACTTGATTATGAAGTTATTATTTGAGTTTCACTAATGGTGAGTGTTGATGAAATAAGAGCAAAAATGGTATCTATGTTAGGTGACTATTATAGTCATTTAAACATACTTAGAATACCTCATCAAATTCCTAAAAGTGTATTGGAATTTCCATCGCAATTTATTCAAAATGTGGCATTAGAACACATACAGATATTGTATATCTACAAGAGCATGTTAATTAACTGGAAAATTTACCATGAGGATGTTGCTTGTAGGTTATTATCATACATATTGGATGACATAGCAATGGGTTGGTATACCCAATTATCTCTAGATGTTATGACTACTTGGGATCAACTAGAAGCAACATTTCTTAGCCATTTTGAAAATCAAGTTGACCCAATTATGTTGTAAAATCAATTTACCTCCATCCATAAACAACCTAATGAATCCATGAAATTTATAATGGTTCCATGGTTTGTACACTGAAGTGGTGGAATATTATGATAGAAGAAGCATTTCAAATTTATATGGTAGCATTAGACCCATTAATGTCCAAATTTATAAGGAAACTTCTTGAAGATTCATCCTTGCCTAAGGCCTACAATGAGGCAATTCTATTGGAAATATGGTGGACTTTGATGGATGTTAATGGTTTTTTGGGTAAGCTATCACTATGCAATACTAAGGCTAAAAATATAATAATACCCATGAGACAAGTTGAGGCACAACATTCCCCCATGAGGAATTGTTTTTCAGGAGTTATTGATGCCAACCTACACCAACCATCTAATATAGCACCCTCCACTCCAATGATGCCTAAGATGAATGATCAATGGGATGAATTTGAATGTCCAAATTTTATAACCACCTTAGATATCATCCAAGAGGAGGTGCAAGTTGTAAATTCAATATCCACTAATGAGGATTGTGTAGAGATGGGTCCATATTTAGAAATGCATGAGTATTCGAACAATGGAAGAGTCCTAGAGTTAATTAGCATGGAGATATGTGATAGTATAGGACCTTCCTTAGAATTGAAAAAGTGGTTGAAAGTGAGGTTGAAAGAGAATCAATAAATTATTTTGAAGACATGCTATAATTTCACCACTTGTTCTTAGAAGACACCTTGGATGATATTTTTGAAACTGATGGTCGAGAAAACCCATACTTTTCAATTTATGATAAAATTAAATTTTGGGTTACAAATGTGGATTGTGATCTTGAAATATTGAATACAAAGAGTAGCCCAATTTTGGAAGTAATTTAACCATCTAAGGAAGGTGAAGGTGAATTTTATAAGAAGCACATTGACGAATTGGAATATATTGAAGAAGTGGTTGGGCATCACCACGTGATTTTGGAATATGATTACTAAAATTCTTGGAAGAAGTGGGAAGAATACGCTCACTCCAAATTTTTTAATGAAATTTTTGTGTCAATTGATATGCAAGATAATACAATTATTTTCTCTCATGAGGATATTACAAGTCCTGTACAATATGAGAATGTTTTGGAAGAAGTATTGGAATCTCATCATGTGTTGGAAAATGATAATGATTCTACTACCAGGGATAAAGAAGAAAAAGAATTGATAGATGAATCAAAAGATCATGTCAACTATACAATAGATTTTCATCCCACGAATTTAGATGACAATTTTATAGTGGTTTGGGAAGATATGAAGAATCATTGGTTTTTCACACCATTATTGATGAAATTTCTATTGACATGTAGGATGTTAAAATCGCCATTTCACATGAATATATTGCATTTACAAGAATAGAGAAGGTTACCAAATTAGATCATGTTGAATATGAATTTAATTTAAGATCTTGTTGAAATAGAAAGGAAAGAAATGGTAATTTTTTCTTATGACTCATCTATTTTGGATGAGGAAGAGGTAAAATCTCCTTTCATTTTGGAATACTGAAGATTTGGGAACAGATTCACATGATTATCTTGAAGATACTGAGGAAGAAATATCAGGGATGGTTAATGACGAATGGGAACCAAGTGATGAAAATTTTGCAAATGTTGCTTTATTTGAAGCAAATCAAGTTATTGATCATGGATATTTCTTATTTGACACATCATTTGATCAACAAAAGCTACATTTTGAAAAGGATGGACATGCTTTTGATTGGGTGCCTAACTTTGGTATTTTTTATGAACAGATAATTGATGAAGAAGAAGTGCTATAAGGAGATGATGATGAAGCCCATGAAGAAGAAGAAATCATAATGAATCAGCAAGTTTTGGTAAATTAAAATGTACAAAAGGTAGAATCTAACCTTTTGAGTCCAAGCATCCAAGATTCAGGTGAAAAATTGTATAACCATTTATTAGATTTGAGTGTTGTTTACGATGAAATACCATTAGAGGTGAATGAATAAATAGATTTAATTTCTACTCACACCACTAATGATGTTGCTCTGTTAAATGAAAAAGAAATTGATGTGCTTGAAGTATTAAATCAAGTTCACAATCCATTAATTATTGAATCTAGAATACAAACTTATGATGATCCTCAATTAATAAAAATCCTAGATTCTTGCAATTGGTTGCATTTGATTTGCTTAAAAACATTAAAAATGAATTGGCTTTAATTTTTTTGGAAATAGGCTCTTATTTGCAAGATCTCATATATAAAAAACAAAGCCTAAATCTAAATCATGAATCGAATTGTGAAATTAAAGTTTTAAGGAATAGATATGAAAGAACTAAAGATCAATTATTGTCTTAGAAACTTAATGATTTGACGCTCACCTATGGTATTGTTAATGAAACTAGATCAAATTGGTGGGATGAGAGAGACAAATTAGTGATTGTTGCATTTTATGGCTTAATCTTGTTTTGGCTAGATTCCTATAAATCTTGGTATGCATATCATAGTATGGGTCTTTCAAAGTGTGCTAATCGTTTTTGGGATCCAGGGAAGTAATGGCTCAAAATTTTTCACCCTCTTCTATATTATTGTATATTGTTGTATATAGTTTTGGTTTTCAGGTTTTTGTTTAGCTTTGATGTTTTTGTGCTTTGTCCTTAATTTTTGGATTTTCTTTTGCTTTCTTGTCAGTTTGCATTAGGTTAGGTCTTGGTTTGTGTTTTTAGTGTTATGTTTTGGGTTGTTCCCTTGTTTTGAGGTATATTTTATGGTCACTAAATAATAGTCTCTTGACCATTTTTTGTGTTCCTTGGTTAAGTAGGTTGGAATACCTAGTCTGAAAGCAAGTGAACCTGAGAAAAGGGGGATGAGTTATTCTGTGATCATGCTCAAATATTGGTATCTAAATGGTGGAGAGTAGAACAATGAAACATTTAGCTAAAGCTCCACATGCAACTCACATATTAAGGGTATTTCTGTAATTCCTAAAGGATGAAGTTATCTTGATTTGCAAATTAAGGTAAACATTCAATGCACTCTATCTCTATGCTTTCTAACCCTCGTGATACATAAATTACTGTAAATCCATATAAAAATGAGCAATAAAAATCTTGATAAAATCTATCACAAAGTCTAGATAAACTCTACCAGGGATATAGGCCCTTGATCGACAGTAGGGCTCTATCTAGAAACAACTCGATTATAAGGAAAAACTTTGCAAAGTATCAGGTAAACACAAGGGTGAGTTAGATAAAACCTACAAGGGCTATAGACGCCTGAATGGTAGTAAGGCTTTGTCTATAAAAGTTTCTATTTTATGAGTCGTGCTTCATATCCTAAATGTAGAACATATGATGGAATCCAGATGGTTTCAAGGATACAAAATGAATCACTTTGTCACACATTGAGTAGAAGTAGATGGATTAATGATTTTTTATTTGAAGGTACTACTCTCACCTTCTCGGTACATCGCTAAATAATTTGTATTTCACTGATATTTTGTGTTATTGTTTCAAATTAGGTTCTTCATCTGAAATGCTCAAGAGCATTTCCTAGAAGAGTCACCATTTGTTGTGGTTGTTCCACAATGTACCCAAAATATGTGGACCCACCTTCAATTTTTGGGGAATTTTAATTGTCCTTGAGTCTTAGGTTGCAAGGTTCTTGTGTGGTTAGTTTCCTTTTCACTTATTATTTTGGTTAGGTTCTATGTTTGTGTTTTTGTTTGAATGCTTTTTTATTTGATGTTCTTTCAAGTATTTTTAAGGTGTCGATAGGATAATTAAGTTTTGATGTTCATTGCATTATTATTTCATGATGGGTAGGCTTTAATGTCTATGATAATGTTATAAAGCCAAACTCTTCATTATAATGGACACTTGATTGATATTAATAAAATCAAAATAAATAAAAAATTAAAAAAATAAATAATTAAATAAAAAATAAAATAAATAAAATATATATAGGTATGTTTAAAAAAAAGAATGAAAATAGAAAATAAAAAGTACTATATTATATATGTATATATATATATATATTATGATAAGAAAATAAAATAAAATTATTTTTTATAATGGTTTATGTTTTCATATGGTACACTGTATGGTGATAACATATGATTTTAATGTTTCTCATATGGTTTTTATGTGCAAGTTATATAATGGTCCACATGAGTTGCTACAACCAAACTCGGATAATCGTACGGATATTGGGTAACTTGGACTGATGGAAAAATGCGATTAGATGAAAAGGTAAGCATTTTAGGCATATGCTTCATCAACATGGCAAATGACATAGTGTACAATTGGTATGGCGATTTGAATGCATGAAGCAAATTTTTGAGCATTTATGTGGTATGTCCTAGACCCAGAGCAAGTTGGGAGTGTTTCAAAGAGGGCGAAGTGGCATAGTAACGTGGTGTGGACCCTATGCTCCATTCTTGAGCTTAATTTTGGCACAAATTTTAATGTCCAATGCATCAAAGAGTGTGTAGATGTGGGATACCCAAATGGATCACGAAGATGATGTGTGGATAGATCTGGTGAGACTCAGTGGATGACCTGGGCAAAGATATTCAATCACTGGGAGACCTATGGATGAGCAGTCATGAAAGAGAGAGATTATATATAGGCTGGTCATTTTCATCAACATGACACAACCAAAAAGTGTAATGGGTTGATTCTATCCTCGCTGTCAAAGCCTAGAGTTGATGCAAGGTTCGATTTGGGTGATGAGGTGGGTACAACTAAAACCTTGAACCCACAAAGTAATATGGCCTGCATAGAGAAACCCCAGGCAGAGACACAACTTGTTTGCAGAAATAAAATGAATAATAATGATGTGGCCATCACTTTACTAGTGGGTTTTTGTTTGATTGGTACCCGAGCATTTGTGAGGGACCAAAAGTCATGGAAGGTGGTTACACAGTGTAGAAAAGGTTGATGTAGGAATTATGATGCATGCAAACATCAAGAGATATGTCACCAATGATGTGGTAATCCATGATGGAATTTGATATTTCGAAGAGCTAACATAGAGGAAGACGACATACCATTTTAGGCATCATCAAGATTAATAAAATTAGATAGGCTCGTACTGTTGGTGATGCTAATATGAGGCCTTCTTGGAAAAATGAAAATGCTCCATTCATGACTTAGGTGGTTTTGTAGTTCATCATCAAATATGCATTGGGATCACCACAGTGGACCCATGGCAAACATATGTCGTGATAGTGTCAAGACTGGTGAAGGGGAGTCAGTAGCCAGATATGCAGCACTTTTAGCATCGAAGGGATGCAGTGTAGAAACTTGAATATAGTAGCAATGAGTTTGGAGTCATCTAGGAAAAAGGGATCCATAGATTTTTTGTAGCACCTCCAAGTGAAGCTTTACATAGAAGCCAAACCTGTGACCTGGCCATTATTGTCATGGTTTTAAGATACACTTGAAGATAACTTTGACTGAGAATATTTCATGCATAGGACCATAAGCATATTACTAAGAACGATATCTAGATATCACTATGTTTATTAATAAAAATTTCATGGCGGTTACACAACATATTCGACCTAGAACATGGTCAATCTCGATGGGAACTATTGGTCATCAGATCCGCCTAGGTAAGGATTTTGAGTAAATGTATGCGCCCTAGACCTGGACCAACATTGAAAGGCCGAAGGGAAGAGATGCCCCTCGTGCCAATCTCTGGAGAAAGGCCGGCTCCTATGCTAAACTACTTGGGTGTTTGAAGACAAGAGTGCAGGAAAGAGATAAAAGGGATAAGGGTTAGAGAAATAAATAAAAAGGGGTAAGGGAAGAGAGATTGGTGATTTGAGGTGGGAGAGAACAAGAAGCACGATCGCTAATAGACAACTTGAATAGCAGCAAGGAACACCAAGAGTAAAATGAAAGAAACGTAGTATCAACCTTCCTATGTATCCTCCCGAACGAGTTTCAGGACACTGTCCCCGATCGCACACCGGACGCAGAGTTCAGCATCTCAGTCTACAAACGAAGAGAGATAGAAGAATCAAGCAAGGCAGGCAGCATAAAAGAAAGTCAATAGGATGTTTTCCAACTCCTATGTATCCTTTCGAACGAGTTTCAGGACACTGTCCCCGATCGCACACCGGACGCAAGATTCAAGCATCCAACATACAAACGAGGAGAGATAGAAGAATCAAGCACAGAAGGCAGCATAAAAGAGAAGAATTGAGCTCAAAGTCTCTTAGTATTAATCGTAGGACATCAAGTTACAGCAGCTTTCTAGCAGATAGTTCCCCCACTTTTCCATTACAATGCCTAGGTTTTTATAGAGGACCCGGGCCTCTGAATCATAATTACATAGCGAAGAAGAGTACGCCCTCGAGCCCTGAGAATCGGCTCCCCGAGGCTCTCGTGACCGAGCTTTCAAATCCATTACCAAAAATGGCAACTGCAACCGGGTCAACCATGGAAAGGTGCATTGATGAGCCGTCTAGACGTCCTTGGTCTCCGGGTGCGGTGCTCGAGTGGCCGCCATGCTCGTCGGGCTCTCCATCATGGCTTGATACTTCATTTTTGATTGCCAAAAATGAGCAACGGGCTTGTTGGGCACAAAAAAATGCATTTATGAGGCACTTGATCACCTCGAGAAAATACCCGACTTGGAACGCGTGCCCGTGAAGCGCTTCGCTAAGTCTTCATCCACCACTTCGCTTCGCAATGGTTCTGGGCCGAAGCAAAAACTCCTCTTTGATATGTACTTCACAAGATTGAGCTTCGCAAAACTGCTTCGAGGGCGGGGAGCGCCGAAGCATATCTACTTCACAAAATGGGTCTCTTCTTCTTTATTTGCTTCAAAAATTACTTTGCTGATGCCTTCGAGAAATACTTCGCTGTGATCCTCTTTCAAAACTGTGGTTCGAGGAGATTTCGGCCGAAGTGACTGATGGAAATACTTTGGATGCGAAGTAGTTTTCTTGCCTTCTCCCTTGTATTTCTTCTTTGGCACATTGCTTCGCAGGAATCTTGCCCGAAGTAGCCGCTTGAAGTGCTTCGGGCCCGAAGTTCTTCTATTGCTATCCTTGTATTTTACCTCGGTGATACTACTTCGCAAAAACTCCACCCGAAGTGGTGTTGAAAATGCTTCGGGTGCGAAGCTCTCTTTTCTTTTGAATGTCGCTTCGCTCAATTTTTGTCCGAAGTAGTGCTGAAATGCTTCGGGCGAAGTAGTTTCTCTATCTTTTCCTTGTATTTTCCTTCGACGAAACTCCTTCGCAAAACTTTTACCCGAAGTAGCGCTGGAAATGCTTCGGGTGCGAAGCTCTTTTCATTTTTCTTTGGCGAAGCTCTTTTTTTCTAGTTTGTTTGGCAGCGAAGTTCTTTCTCTTCCATTTTTATATACAAAGGGGTGGCATTGGAAGCCAAAATTGCTGCAACTTTCAAAATAAAAACAACAAAGCAAAAAAAAACTTTACACAATACTATACAAAATTTGTTTTCTTTTTCTACCCCTTTAGGAATGTGACAAAATTGTCAACATTCTTGGCGGCTCGTGGGGCAACGAGCTCGTCTCGATGGGAGGACCCTTCAATTCTGATCCATTGGGCCAGAGTCTCTCCCCGATCCTTCTCCTCCTTCTCCTGCTTCTTCTTCCTCCTCTGCTCCTTCATCTGCTGGCGTGGCCTCCTGCTGTGGCGATGGGACCAGACGGTCATGGATTTTCTTTATAGTTCGGCGAACATGAGCCCAGACCCCTTTCTGAAATATTTCTTGATCTTCGAGTGCCTTAACCAGAACATGGAATCGATCAATTTGCCCTATGTCAGCGTGTTTAATTCTTGCGCCCAGGTTATTCAGGCAAGCCACGATTCTGCAGTGTCTTAGGATGAAATCAGCGACTTGTCCCTCCGTGACTGGCTCTTCCCACTCATCAATTTTGGAGACATCACCTTCGAAATGGAGCCACGCTGGCTTGAGTTCTTCCCTGGTGAGAAGGTTTCCATCATCGTCTATGAAACTCGGGAAACCCAAAGAAGAGAGATCTTCAAAGTAGCTCATTGATGTGCGTTGTTCTTGCTCAAATATATCAAGGAGGTCTTTCGCCTTTTGTGCTTTCTTCACCTTGGAGAAGAAAGCGCGAATAGTGGCTTGAGCAGTAGACCAATCCCTGGCCGTTCGACTCATAGCAGCGACCTGCAGGTCTTGATATCTGATGCTTTGGACCTCAAAGGCAAGCTTGAGTCACCTTCTGATTTTTTGGATTACCTCATCCACTATCGGTCCTTCTTTAGTAATGGCCTCCTGAGCTTCGGTGACAAAAATTAAAATTGACAGGGCACTGGAGGCCCGAGATCTGAAACCTTTAAGTAGGTGAGAGCGGATCTCCTTTATCCTACCTTTGTCGAACAGCTCCAGGTTTGCCTTTTCATACAATTGCTATTGGGCCCGCAAGATCTTGCCCTCGAGCTCTTTGGCTTTCAGCTCATTTTTGGCCTATTTTTGTGCTTGATGTTCGGCCGAAGTCTGCAGTTGTAGAATTTGTTGCTTGAGGGTATGCGTTTCTTTTTTGAGCAATTTGCACTGCTTCTGAGAATCCTCCAGCTCAGAGCGAATCCTAGCCAGCTCTTCTTCCAACTTAATGTTGGCATTTTTTGCTTCAAACCTGCACTGGTTGGCAATGTTGGCGTGTGCTCGGAAGGTCTCCACCCTGACATGCATGGACGCGGATTCATCATCTATGTTTAGATGCTCCAGGTCCTTGGTCTTCTCCTGGTAGTCGTAGTCAGTTGGAGTCATCTCATCCAGGGGCTTCTGGACCTTGGGGACCTTCTTCACCTTATGCAACTTTCCGCCCTTTAGGTCAAAAACTGCACATTTTTCAACTTGAGCCAGAGATTTCCCTCTTTTCTTTCTCGCCTCCTTTAGCATCTTCTCCGTATTCTGTCGAGCTAGGAGGAGCTTTTCAGCCAGGGGGCACTCCTTGATCGAAGATAAGTCGGTTTCAGAGAAAGCCGAATCTCCAGCCAAAGGTGTAAACAAATATAGGGAGCTAACAGAGGCAGGTTCCCCTGACGGCTCGGAGACTGGTGTGGCAGGGGCTTTGGCGAACGGGATTATGCTTTGGGCTATGGGAGAGTGGGCTATGGGGCTTGGTGTGGGGACACTACCTTCGCCTTGGCCTGGGATTGAAGGAACAGGGGCATGGGTAGGTGAAGGGGTCTCAACGGGCCTATCTTGTTCAGACGACTCGGGGGGAGTGGGGCTATGCAGGATTGGACTGGGCATTTTTTGAGTGGGGGATTGGCCCTGTGGGGGATGAGGAGATTGATGAGGGCTTCCACTCGGGGCTGCCATGGATGTGTCAGAGACTGAGGCGAAGGGAAGAGAATGCATACCTGCGTGCCCTCCTGGCAAAGCGGCTGTGGTAACTTCCTGCGTGATTGGTTCCTGGCTCGGTTGGGCCTCGTCACTCCCGACCTCCACAACTTCTACCCCGGGGTCCTTCTCTTGTTGGAGGAGTTCCTCCACATCGATGATATCTATCTCGGGGATCATCTCGGCACTTGGTGGCCTTGCTTCAACCGGGCCTGACGCAGGGGATCCAGCAAGAGTACCTGAAAGTTTCGTGCGAGGGCGCTTCGGATGGGTCGGAGGCACTTGAACTTGCTCCTGCATTTTCCTTTTCTTCCTCTCCAATGGTTGTTCTGCTTCTTCGACGCTTGTTTCCTTATCTTCCTCCGAAGCATCCTTAGCCCCACCTGGGCTTTCGCCTGATCCTGGGGTAGCTGGGGGAATAAAATCTGCAAAGGATATCGACTTCCAGGTTTCGACATTGGAGTCATAAAGAATTGCGAAGTCTTTATCCGATGCTAAGAGTCCGTAGGAGTTCATTTTTTGATGATGGACCCTCATTGTCCACCATTCCCGAAGCTTTTCCTCGCTCCAGTATTTTACCTCCTCCTTCAAATCGTCCCTCGCTTTCTTCCAGAATGTGGAGCCTGGAGTCGGGAGGGGAGACTGATCAGGGTCGAACTCGACCTCCATAGGATAGAACTCATGCCATGGAGGCAATGTCCTCATCCTTTCTAAATGCCACTCCAGATCCTTCCCATTGGGGTTATTTCTTTGTTCTACAATTTCGGGGTGAGGGCAAGCGTGGAAGTTCTTGAATTTTAAATGATCCCTCATCACGCCCAAAGGATCATAGAGCCACTGCTGAGGAATCTGGAGTAGGCCGAAGTAGGCAAGCCTTTCTTCCAGGAACGTGCCCTGTTTTAGGGCAAAGACTTCAATTACCCCCATCCTGAAGGGGAAGTCGCAAGTATGTGCCCACTTTCGGCCGTGACCGTATATTGCATTGGTATAGTCACTCTGCCGAGCGACTTCCAATGCGAACTGATATTCAGAAGGGTAGACTGGCAACAGGAAGGGCTTCCCAATGAAGCCGAACATGCGAATCACCAATCCCTGTGTCAATTGGAAGACATCCCCTCTTTTTCCCAGCACCACTCTATCTCTCAAACTGAGTGGTACCCGAGGAGAAGAACCTTTCAACAGATGCATGGCGGGTCCCAAAAATTGTTGATTAAAAGAATAATAGGACTCCTCCTTCAATAGGAGGGAAGTCCATTGATACACGGGCAGAGGATTTCCATCCTTACCGCTTGGGGAGATGGCGATATGGGGAAACCGCTTATGCACTTGGTAGAAGTACAACCAGACAAGAAAAGAATAGGGTGCGAAGTACTGGCCTGTTGCAGCATTCTTCATGCTGGAGAGCCTTGTATGCAGGGTTCGGGCCACCCATTCTGCCCAGTCAAAGAAAATGGGGTTGGTGTTTGGCCTCGAAGCGTCAGGGGCGTAAAACTCCCCTCTTGAAATGCATTCGGCCAGAGACACCTGCCAGGGCTGTACTGAAGTATCCGTTGACAAGCCCGCCACCCATGCAATGATAGAAAAAATATCTATATTTTTGAAGGCCTCCAAGGGTAGGGGCATCTGGGGGCAGTTTGTTTGAAGGTAGCCCGCTCTTGAGATTCTCTCGCAAGAATTTCAATATATAACTATTGGAGGTAAATCTCTCCATTTGTTCGCTCAGGAGGACATTGCGAACAGAATAGCCCTTGGGTGGACCCTGCTGCGACGTGAAGGCTGCCTGCACATCTTCCTTCAAGATGGAAAATAGTTTGTGTCCCGAAGCATCTAGCACCTGCCTGGATGCAGGTTGGTAATTTTGTGCAATGGCATATATCAGCTCGGGACAATGATGAGCAAGTGGGGTTAAAAACTAGTAGATCTGGGAGTAGTACACAGCGGCTCTCTTGTTTTCTGGCGTGAGCCTGCTTGTCATGAATTCTATGGTGTGCCGAAGGTCGGATACACCCTTCGAGAGCTGCGTGTCTCGGATCTTTTCCCACCCATCAATTGGTGGCTCCACAAGTTGTTCTTCCTCCGAGTCGTCTCCCTCTTCCATTGGCTATTTTTCAGCTCGAAGGGGAAGATTTAGCTTCTTCGGAGCACGCTTTCTCTCCTCCTTCCCCTTCTTCATCTTTTCAGGGCCTGCAACCTCGGGCTCTTTCCCCTTTTCCTTAGAGTTCTTCTTTCCCATGATGCTAGTGATGGCGGCAGGATTCTTGATAAAGAGCTTTAATGTAAATGGCTAGGTGCAAAGGATGGGAGAGTTGCAGAATATCCGAAGGCTTCTTAGTTTAGCTCTTAACCGATGGACAAATAACTTCCCTCTTGCCATGAACTCGCTTTTATAGCCTAAAAAGGCAACCACCTGAATTTATGGCACCTACTAAAATTAAATTTGTACTTCGGACGACGGAGGCTGCCGTATTCTCAAACCGCTTCTACAGCGACGTGGTACACAGGGCTGCATGCTTTGATGATTAGATTTTGTACTGGAGATGCCACCCGCTGCCACCTCGTACCTTGGTGCGAGCTTTTCCTTGCCCTTTTTTGACTCGGTTACCTCGAGAAGTGCTACATCACCCTTTTGCCTTAAATTCATCCGCTTCATACTCCTTTGAAGGCCATTCTTGATGCGTTCTTCGAGGCGCATTTCAAATTTCCACCTCGCGCGTGTTCGGCTTGGCGAAGTTGAACTTTAATGCTGAAAATGCTTCACGGTGAACCTTTGGTTCGGACTACTTTTAGATGCTTCGGGGCCGAAGTATTTTTTTCTTCGTCGTGTTGCCACTCTTGAAGGTCATCGAAGCTCTCCTTTTGAAAATTGCTTCGCAAAAATTTTGCCCGAAGTAGCTACTGAAATACTTCGGGTGCGAAGTTCTCCTTTGGTGCCTTTTGTAACCTTCTTTGCAGTGAACCTTCTTGTACTTGCTACTTCACATCAGAAATCCCCGAAGAGGATTTGGAATTTGTACTTGGCTTGGAGGAGACTGTATATACAAATACATACATTCATTTTTTTTTTTTTTTAAGAAAAGAATTCGAATTATACTTAGTAGTGAAAGGTCTTCAGATGAAGACCATTGACAGAGATTGGCAGAACTTGACCATCTGCATCTTTGAGGATGAACGAATTGGCCGAGTTCACCTTCATAATTTCGAACGGCCCATCCCAAAAGGCATCCATCTTGTCGTGGTTCCCAGGCTTGGCCTTCCAAGAGTCCCACTTCAATACCAAATCTCCCACATTGAAAGTGCGATCAAAAGACTTTTTCTTGAACCAGTCTCGGATGACCTGGGTATGCTTGGCGAAGCTCTGGTATGCTTCTTCATGATCTTCCTCTAGTCGCAGGAGCTGGGCTAACCTGTTTTCCATCGGACTAATTTCATCCTCTACTTCTAACAGCTGTAGCGTAGGGATCTCCATATGAATGGGTAAGATAGCCTCCTTGTCGTAGACCAGTGCGTAAGGCGACGTTTTGATTGACCTTTTGACAGAAATCCGATCGGCCCACAAGGCCCGATCTAGAAGGAGATGCCAAGTCCTTTTGTTTGTCTCTATGAGCTTCCTTAGCATTCTCAACAGAGTCTTGTTGGTGGATTCTGCCAAGCCGTTGCCTTGTGGATAATAATTGGAGGATACTTTATGATATATCCCATATCCATAGAGGAATTCATTAATTTTAGCGCCTGTGAAGCCAGGGCCATTATCTGTGATGATTGCTTCGGGGATGCCGAACCGGGTGATCAATCCTTCTAGGAAGGTGACTACCGTCTCTTGATCTGCATGCTTGGTGGGAATCGCTTCGGCCCACCTGGTAAAGTAGTCAGTTGCGGTCAAGATGAACTTATGTCCCGTGGAGGAGTTCGGTGATACGACCCCTATAAAGTCCAACCCCCATTGCTGAAAGGGAGTTTCTACCTGTATCGGGCGAAGTGGCATCGAAGCATTTCTGCTTCGATCGATGAACTTTTGACACTGCTCGCATTTGCGACAAACGGCGAAGGCATCGACGAAGAGTGTAGGCCAATAATATCCTGCTTTGATAATCTTTAATGTCATCGTCCTTCCTACGAAGTGGCCTCCAGATAGCCCCGAATGGAACTCTCCTAGGACTCTTCTTTTATCATCATCTTTGATGCATTTGAGAAGGACCCCATCAATATTCTTGAAAAATAGGCCTTCGGGGCGCAGAGTGTACCGAGAGGATCGCATCCTAAAATGCCTTCACTGTGAAGCATTTAGATGCGAAGGACAACTGCCAGTGTTGAAATATTCAACTATTTCATTGACCCAGTCTCTCTCATCCTCCTCATGGTTAGCGAAGCATTCATCGGCTGGTAAGTCATCCTTCTGAGGTTCTTCAGCTTCGGCCGCTGCGTTCTTTGCTAATTCTTGACATAGTGCGTGACCGCGAACCAATTTGGTGGGCTTGATCTCGATGTCAAACTCCTGTATCTTGTTCACCCAACCAGCTCTTTTACTCCCCAATTCTCCTTGGATGATAAAATTGCGCACGTCGGGGTGAATGACAAAGACTGTGACCCGACTTTGAGAGATGAACTGTTTGAATTTTCTAAGGGATTTCATTACTGCATGTACCTGGCATTCTATGAAATTATACTTTTCTTCATGGGGGTTGATCACCTGGCTCAAAAACGCGATGGGGCACTCCTCGCCATCTTCCCCCTTTTGTGTCAGGACAACAACATAACTTTCGGGCTCTCCTATAGCATACATGATGAAATCCCGACTGTAATCTGGATTGATCAAGACCGGCGCCTGGGCGATTCGAGCCTTAATCTCTTCAAAAGCTTTTTTTCTTTCTTCGGTCCAGTTAAATTCGACGCCCTTCTTCAGGAGTTGGGACATTGGCTTGATGACTTGGGCGAAGTCGGGAACGAACTTCCTTACGAAGTTGATTTGACCGAAGAAGGATTGAAGTCCTTTCTTGTCCACCGGGAGCGGGAGCTTCATTAGAGCTTTGGCTCTGTCAGGATCTACAGTGAGCCCTTTTTCTGATATCGCATGTCCCAACAACTTTCCTTCGCTGACAGCGAATATGGACTTCTTTGGATTAATTGAGATGCCGAACTCTCGACACTTTTCAAAAACTTGTTGTATATGTAGTGGATGATCTTCCCTTCTTCGGGAGAAAATGGTCATGTCATCCAGATAAATGACGATGACCTTATTTAGAAGCTCGCCAAAAGCAAGATCCATTGCTCTCTGGAAAGTGGCCCCAGCATTCGAAAGGCCAAATGGCATTCGCTGGTAGGCAAATGTTCCCCACTTGGTGGTGAATGTTGTTTTGTGTTGGTCTTCGTCCCTGACCCAGATCTGATTGTATCCAAAAAAACCATCGAGCAGAGAGAATCGTTGAGCTCCAGCTACTGAGTGCAAAATTTGATCAATCTGTGGGAGAGGATAGTGGTCCTTGAGGGACGCCTGATTTAGATTGCGGAAGTCCACGCATAACCTGATATCTCCATTCTTCTTTCTGACTGGGACCAGGTTTGCTACCCATGAAGAGTGCTTGATGGGATATATGATCTTTGCCTCAAGCATCTTCAAGAGTTCGGCCTTCATTAAGACCTCGATCTTGGGATTCATCGGCCTTTGCTTTTGTCGGAAGGGTTTGACCCCCTCCTGCAACTCGATTGTGTGTTGAACCAATTGCCGATTGTATCCTCGGAGATCTTGATAAGACCAAGCGATTATATCAGAAAACCTTCTGCAAAGATTTTGTATCTGTTCTATCTCCTTCGTAGTGCAGTCGGTTCCCACCTTTATTGCTTTCCCAGGTTCGAGCTCCAAATCCTGATACTGTCTCTCATGGACTTTGATCATGTGAGAGAGAGCTCGGTCATTCCGATCAAAGAGGCTTTCAAGGGTGATTAGTCCCTTGGGAACATGATTATTCTTCAATTGGATCAACCCTTCATACTCTTCTTCATCAGAGCTTCGGTCTTCAACTGTGGCGGCTTCTTGGATTAAGAAATTTACAATCTGCTCGTCGTTATCAAACACTTGCCAATGCAGATCCTTGTCTGGGACAGAGGGTCTATAGATCATTCTCACAGCTCTAGGCTTGTGCACCATGTCTTCTGTTGGAGAGTACTTGGCTGCGATGGATGCCAGAACATCGGCATGTCGGTTCATCTCTCGTGGGATTGACTGCAGATTGAGAGATTCGAACCGATCGAACAGGTCCCATACCCTGTTGCGGTATGACTTTAGATAGTGCTTTTTTGAAGTACACTTATTTGTGACCTGGTTGCAAACCAGTTCGAAATCTTCGAAGATTTGGAGATGCTTTATGCCTAACTTATCAGCTTTCTTAAGTCCTAGGCATAACGCTTCGTATTCTGTTGCATTGTTAGTGCAGCTCCATATCAACCGGTAGCAATATTCTTTCTGCTCTCCGGAGGGTGAAATTAGAAGAATCCCTGCCCTAGCACCATTTTTACATCGGGCGCCGTCGAAGAACAACTTCCATAGTTCTTCCTGGGCACTTGTTCTATTCCCGGGGTGGGAGTGGTTTTTTGGCTTGACGATCGCATAACATCCTATTTCGGTCTCCACCATGGCGTTGAAGTCTGCCAATGAAAACTCATCTTCACAACTTAATTGCGCAAGAGACTCCTCAACCAGATCTACCTGTTCTATTTCCTCCACCATTGCGTTCACTGGTTCGCTGCTTTCTTCCTCGGACATCTTCTGTACAAGAAAGGAAGAAGGCTTCTCATTGTAGATCTTCACCTTCTTTCCCTTGAATGGAATCTCCAGATGGGAGTAATCCATAGACAGATATCCACCCAGCTTTGCCGTGAATTCCCTCGACAAGCACATACTAAAATATGGCTCCAAGTCGACTACCACTACCTCTTGTATGACTGTGATCTGAGGCATCTTATGTAGCCGGATAGGAATGTCCTTGATCACCCCTACAGTCTTCACTGGAGTACCATCCAACTGGAGTACACCTTGGCTGCTTCGCGTATACTCCATCCCTATTTCTTCGCAGACTGCCCTTGGCATTACTGTTGTAGCGGCCCTAGAGTCGATCATGCAATTATGCACAATATACCCTTCCATTTGTAGGGACAGGTAGAACGGAGGTGGTCTGTTCTTCCCCGTAATTGACGTGGATAGGGTCTGTACCAAGGCTAGCGGTGCTGCCTTTTTTCCTTAATTGTCTTTAATGATTCCTGCAGCAGGTCTACTTGTCCAGGAAGTTGCAGTGCATCATACAGGCTGATCTTGGCTGGAATCTTCTTCAATTCCTCTACAATATTGTATGCCAGGGATTTGGGTGCTTCGGGCTCTTTTTTGGGCTCATATCTTGTGCGATACTGCTCTGTAGCTTCCACTCTTTGTCGCTTAGTCAGCGAAGGAAATTTGAGCTTTTCCTTGGCCTGTTCCTTAGTTTCCACCTGAGGCGGTTCGACAGAGGCCTTTTGAGCCTTTCCTTTGATTGGTGCAGGCGAAGGAGCTTCGCTCGGGGCCGAAGTAGATGATTGTCCTTTCTCGGGTTGAACTTGCTCTTTTGAAGGAGCCAGCTGAGTAGCATCTGCTTCTATTGTCTTTCTTCCTCCTCGGGTAAGTACTGCAACCGGCTCCTCCTCGCCAATTGCCAAGTTGTGACTCATCTGCCTAATGACGTTTACTTGACCGCTGTGACTACTGTTTGCCAATGTCTGTACATAATGCTGGTGCAGGGTGCAGGTATTTTCTTCATGCGGATCATTGCACGTAGAGCACCAATACACATAGTCGAAAGTGCTTGGAGCCTCATCAATTGCAGCATTTCTCGTCGAAGCTTTCCCTTGCTGGACTGCTTGGTCCTTGGTAAGCGCAGGTGCAGGATAAGATCTCCTCGGTAGGAACTCCTGTTGTGCTTGCTTCTTTTTTACAATGGTCATGTCATTAGACAACATCTGAACCGTAGAGTTCAGAGACTGCATTTCCTACAGAATTTTGGTTTGTATATCATCGGCTTTCAGAGCGAGTGGTGATGGAGCCATCGTCGGTATGGGAGGAAGGGCAGGGTGTTGAGGTGGTGCTGGTAGTACAGGAAATGCTGAAGAGACAGTGGGTTGTGGAGTTGAAAATGTAGGGAAATGGATTTGTGGAGCAGTGATTTGAGACACGACAGGATTCGGATTCCAAGATGAAATCGGGAGTGCGGGGGTGGTGGAGATTTGCGAAGCGGCTGCGCTTGCATACTGGAGTTGTAAGAATTCGGGAAGTATGGGCATCGACATCCTTTGGGGGAGCTTGCCCATAGCTATTAAATCCATCTCCGCTCTCTTAGCTAACTCATACAACTCGAGAAAAGTATTAACGTTAGAATATCTTACCATGAGACCGATATCGGGGTTGAAAGCCCGAAGGAAATAGAGCGCTGCAGCTTCGTCGGTTGGTCGAAGTCCAACTGGCACTCTCTGCCAGGTTCGAGCGAACCTCACATTGAAATCCATGATCTCCTCTTGTGGATGTCTCTTGATTGAAGTGAACTGGTGTAGCAGAGAGGTAGGATCACAGGATTCATTGAAGTTTCCCATCAGTTGATCAGCTAACTGGTCCCATCTCGTAATACTACCGGGTGGTAGAGATCTATACCAGTAGAGGAGTTTCCCTCTAAGGGAAAGGACCAGAAGCTTTACCATAATCGGCTCTTCTATAATGTCATGGATCGCCGCTAGAGATATTATATCCTGGATGTGCTCTAGAGCGGTCTTCCCAGTTCCATCGAACGTTGGGATTTTCTTTACGGTAGCAGGTGGCACTTGTCCTTGTCCCACTAGATTTAGAGGTGACAAAGAATCCCATGCTGGAGACAATCTAGGCGGTGGTGGCTACTGCATTTGCTATTGTTGTTGTTGTTGTTGTTGTTGTGCCATACTTGCTCCCGAATTTTGAGAAATCAGAATTCCCGAAGCTCCCCCTTGACTGCTAATAGGACAACTAATAGGAATAGAGGGGCTAGGACGCTTTGGAGAGTTGGGAGGATTGGGAGGAAAGCTAGATGTTGTACTATCAGAAGTTGAGCTTTGTCTGCCAACAGAGGATGTTCCTTGTAGCAGGGATTCGGGGGTGATCAACCTTGATTGTTCCCCGAAAGCATCAATATCTAGCTCAAAGAACTCGGTTTCCTCTCCTTTATTCTTAACTCTCCATCTTGTTTGCATGAAGGCACAGACTTTTGGTACTGGTCTTTTCGACTTAGAGATTCTAGGGTAAACAGAGTCGCCAGATGCTAAAAGTCTTTTGATAATGAGAGCATCGATTCTCACTACCACTAATTAGGTGAGACTGACCGGGTCACACCGAGAACTTAGTTAGAACTATTGGCCCCGATGAAGATGGGTTTGAGATTAAAATATGGGACCTTAACTGGTTATGGATCTTTCTAAGACAGATACAGTTTGTCCCATCGGGCGTGCCAAAAACTGTTGGTCATCAGATCCGCCTAGGTAAGGATTTTGAGTAAATGTATGCGCCCTAGACCTGGACCAACATTGAAAGGCCGAAGGGAAGAGATGCCCCTCATGCCAATCTTCGGAGAAAGGTCGGCTCCTATGCTAAACTACTTGGGTGTTTGAAGACAAGAGTGCAGGAAAGAGATAAAAGGGATAAGGGTTAGAGAAATAAATAAAAAAGGGTTAAGGGAAGAGAGATTGGTGATTTAAGGTGGGAGAGAACAGGAAGCACGATCACTAACAGACAACTTGAATAGCAGCAAGGAACACCAAGAGTAAAATGAAAGAAACGTAGTATCAACCTTCCTATGTATCCTCCCGAACGAGTTTCAGGACACTGTCCCCGATCGCACACCGGACGCAGAGTTCAGCATCTCAGTCTACAAACGAAGAGAGATAGAAGAATCAAGCAAGGCAGGCAGCATAAAAGAAAGTCAATAAGATGTTTTCCAACTCCTATGTATCCTTTCGAACGAGTTTCAGGACACTGTCCCCGATCGCACACCGGACGCAGAGTTCAAGCATCCAACATACAAACGAGGAGAGATAGAAGAATCAAGCATAGAAGGCAGCATAAAAGAGAAGAATTGAGCTCAAAGTCTCTTAGTATTAATCGTAGGACATCAAGTTACAGCAGCTTTCTAGCAGATAGTTCCCCCCTTTTCCATTACAATGCCTGGGTTTTTATAGAGGACCCGGGCCTCTGAATCATAATTACATAGCGAAGAAGAGTACGCCCTCGAGCCCTGAGAATCGGCTCCCCGAGGCTCTCGTGACCGAGCTTTCAAATCTGTTACCAAAAATGGCAACTGCAACCGGGTCAACCATGGAAAGGTGCATTGATGAGCCGTCTAGACGTCCTTGGTCTCTGGGTGCGGTGCTCGAGTGGCCGCCATGCTCGTCGAGCTCTCCATCATGGCTTGATACTTCATTTTTGATTGCCAAAAATGAGCAACGGGCTTGTTGGGCATGAAAAATTGCATTTATGAGGCACTTGATCGCCTCGAGAAAATACCCGGCTTGGAACGCATGCCCGTGAAGCGCTTCGCTAAGTCTTCATCCACCACTTCGCTTCGCAATGGTTCTGGGCCGAAGCAAAAACTCCTCTTTGATATGTACTTCACAAGATTGAGCTTCGCAAAACTGCTTTGGGGCGGGGAGCGCCGAAGCATATCTACTTCACAAAATGGGTCTCTTCTTCTTTACCGCTTCGTCGATTAAATTACTTCGCTGATGTCTTCGAGAAATGCTTCGCTGCGATCCCTCTTCAAAACTGTGGTTCGGGGAGATTTCGGCCGAAGTGACTGATGGAAATACTTCGGATGCGAAGTAGTTTTCTTGCCTTCTCCCTTGTATTTCTTCTTTGGCACATTGCTTCGCAGGAATCTTGCCCGAAGTAGCCGCTTGAAGCGCTTCGGGCCCGAAGTTCTTCTCTTGTTATCCTTGTATACTACTTCGGTGATACTACTTCGCAAAAACTCCACCCGAAGTGGTGTTGAAAATGCTTCGGGTGCGAAGCTCTCTTTTCCTCTGAACACCGCTTCGCTCAATTTTTGCCCGAAGTAGCTGCTGGAAATGCTTCGGGTGAAGTAGTTTCTCTATCTTTTCCTTGTATTTTCCTTCGGTGAAACTCCTTCGCAAAACTTTTACCCGAAGTAGTGCTGGAAATGCTTCGGTGCGAAGCTCTTTTCATTTTTCTTTGGCGAAGCTCTTTTTTCTAGTTTGTTTGGCAGTGAAGTTCTTTCTCTTCCATTTTTATATACAAAGGGGTGGCATTGGAAGCCAAAATTGCTGCAACTTTCAAAATAAAAACAACAAAGCAAAAAAAACTTTACACAATACTATACAAAATTTGTTTTCTTTTTCTACCCCTTAAGGAATGTGACAAAATTGTCAACAGGAACAACTTGGACCAGCGTAAATAAAAATTTTGGTAGGGAAGGTATGATTTAGAGATTCGATGATGGTATAGGTTTAATTGGCAGGGGAGTAGCCTTTATTACAAAGATATATTGCCACCTACTATAGGAAAAGTCAAAAATGAATGTGGACTGACGTAGCATATTGGCAAAGAATACTGCGTAGGGTAATACTATTGTGGACACGATGCACAAGATATTTTAGTCCCCTCCACAGCTACGAGAATGCTACAGATAAATGACATGAGATTGAGGTTTGGTGTGTGAATTGGCATAAATACCAGATGTGACTCCCTCATATTTATTATAGAGTCCATGTAGTCAATATTTAGGTTCACACACATGGAAAGGTATGGGGGCAAATGAGAATTATAAAAGCCCCATATTCGTAGGCTTGCATGAAGTGAAAAAATGTCGTAGTTGGTGTGCCATTTGGCACAAAGCCTCAGTGCATCATAAGGGTAAATGTAGTCTTGGAGGAGTGTTATCTATGATTTAATGAAGATATGAAATGGTTATATAGGCCATAGATGAATAACATCATCATAGATAAGACCATATACAAATCGTTATCAAAGAGCAAAAAACAAAAATGGAAGAGAATGAGGACATAGAAAACATACGAAAAGTCTTCCTAAATGATTCAAAAAGATATTGAAACTAATAAACAGGGGATGGGCCTTTTTGCATGCAAGATGCTGGATTTTTTTGAAAATAAATCCATACCGTTGGAGTGTTTTTTCACCACATGAGGTCAATTTAGGGCATATTTTGCCGCATTTATAGATTATTTGTTCTTTATGATATTGTTATTAAAGCAGTAAATTATTTATTCTTTATGAAAATTATAATTTCATTAAAGAGGGATAATTTATAATAACATTTTAAGGCCATTATTTTAAAGCAATAAATTATCGTCTCTTTATGAAAATTAATTTCATCAAAGAGGGGTGATTTATTTATTATATCAAAGACTCTTTATCTTTACAATGGAAGCGACATTGAATGAATCCAATTACCATTTAAGATTCATATCTAAGGATAGATTTTAGTCTTCTTTTTCATGTTCAAAGCAAGGTTTAATAATGCAAGATAAAACTGATCTAAAATCTACTTAATCAACATAAGATAAAATTTATCTAAAATTATTGAAGATAAAAGGAACTAAGGCATCTACATCATGGTCATACGAGGGCCAGTCAAATTTTATTTTTTCTCTTTAAGTTTCATGAATAATAATTAATATAGCGTAATAAAATAAACCAATACAGGCCTCTTGTTAACATTTACTTGCAAATCACTAACGTATTCCTAGAGCTTTTTCTAACACATATTTACAAGATTACAAATGCACATGTGCAATTCTTATATAGTGGAACCTTGGAGAAATTTTTGTTTTCAACTTATTTGCAAGAGAGGGTTTTATCATAAAAATTCTAAGGGTGAGTGTGGTTTTGCAATTGGGAAAAATTACCAGTCAACACAACCCTTCTATTTTATATATTTATATTTAGTTCTAGTAAAATCCATACCATGAACCAGATCTTGTAGGAGAGACTCACACACCACATTGAGGCCATTGCATTTTTGACTTCCAAACTTGTTACAAAAATATTTGATTGTAAATAATATGTTATATAGTGTAAAGTATTCATCCCAACCATGCATAGGATATGATAGTCACAAAAAAAACATGCAAAAGTAAGACCATTTCCAAATGAACTTAGGAACTTCTAACCTTTGCAAAATATTTAAACCCGAATATCCTTAAAAGAGCTTCCCTATTGCTCCAACCAACATAGATTGCAATTTATTGTCTTCATGCCTCATTTCTTCTTCATAACAATGTACAATAATCCCCATCACAATCCTTTTAATGTGCCTTAATAGTAAGTCATGGTAACTATAGATATTGTAACTCGAAGTTGTTTATTTTCTAACAGCTAGGACTAGCAATAATGCTTCTAAATAGCTAAAAATATATGAAAAACATGATTAAGTTCCATAGTGATAATGCTCCCAAATAGCTAAAAATATATGAAAACATGATTAAGTTCCATGAAGTGCATAAAAAGATAATATCATATAGACATCCTACATTTGCCTCTAAATTTTGAAAGAGACCAAAGGAGCCAATGAGGTACAATTACATCAATGTTGCAAAACAACCAAGTAATCACAAAAATTGTGGAAATCTTGACAACTTGACTCCTCCATAGATATTCTAGGGTATCCTCATACACAAAAATACTTGATCATGAGGTTTTAAAATAAGCTAGTATATACCTTAAATAGTTTATATGTCATGATTGTTATCCAATATCTCTATTTTTATAGTTTTTAACTATGCCACATACTCTTTATAAAAAGGATTTAGGTGTATTTAATATTTATTTAATTCACATATTTACATATGCCTTTTTCAATTTTCATGAATTCATTTTTGCACAATCTTTCAAAGCCATCAAAATTCCTTGCTAAATAGTTCATGTACTGGCTTAAGTGATTTAACTATTTTTGCATTGTAGGAATATCTTTGAGTTTCTTTTCATCATCTATTTCTTCTCTTGGCAGAAATGGAATAATATTTTCTTTGCCATATTCTTCCTTATTTAGGCCTATATATTCTAACGCATTGTTAGGCCATCTCCATGGTAATGGCATAAGACACATTTCTGTTCCTGAAGGCTTCTTTTCAGTAGTTGGTCTTGTTCCTGATCTTGGTAATGATAGATCAACTAACTCTATGACTCTTATGTCATATTCTTCTAATTCTTGTTTTTTGGTTTCTTCTGAGATGACTCCTTTTGGATCTACAATAAACCTTTCTGGTAAAGGTCTAAGTTTTACATTTAACATTTTGTTGTTTGCTTTTGCATGATCTATCGGTTTGGCCTTACTTTCATTGAAACTTTTTCACAGCAATGTTATCATAGATCTCTTTAGGCCTACTAGTTTTTTCTCCAAATATTGACACATATGACCCTAAAGGTGTGTCATCTATGTCTATGTCCATGTGTGCATGTTGGACTGTGTATGTGTTGTTTGATGAAGAAGCAATCTTCATTTGTGGTGCTCTGAAAATTTTTGTAGTTGAAAGCATTGATGTAACAACAACTAATGCTAATGGAGATAAATTTAACCATGGCTCTTTCTTTTGTTCTGAAACCAGTTCTTTTCTTTCAACTGACTCTTCTAGTTTTTTTTTAGCTAAGGGTTCTTCCTTTTATTTTGCAATAGCTTCTTCTACTTTTTGTCTTAGAAGAGTTAATTGAAAGAAAATAACTGGTTTTAGAACAAAGCTTTGGGAATGAGTATTAGGTAACTGAGTTGGACATAAACTAAATATTTTTTCAACTACATTGCAATTTTTTTTTTAATTTTAAAATTGGTTAAATGGGATTGAAATGGGCCCCACCTGTATTACATCATCACCACATAGTGGTATTACAACAACTTGGTTGCTATTATGCATGTATTTCTTGGCAAGATTCAAACCTAGATCTCCTTGAAAGTTGAGGAATTGAACCTGGGTGTTGCTTTTGTTGTCATTTAACATGTTTATTTGTAATTATTTCCTCCTGATGAATACGTAGTGTTTGCTAATATTTCATATTGAGTTAGAGTCCAGAGAGAGTACATAAGGTTGGTACATATCCCTTCTAATTTGCTAATATTTCATATTGAGTCAGAGTCCAGAGAGAGTACATAAGGCAATATGAACAAAAAATACCAAGAAAGACACCATGGGTAGTTGAGGCTATCACAATAAATTAGGAGTCAGTGATAGATGCCTCACATGCTAGTAAGTACTTGAAATTTGATAGTGTTGTTCAATAGTGGTTGACCTAGGCATATTAGAATTGATCTTGGTTTTATCATCGACTATGGTGTATTGTAGCAACTGGTGGAAGATACCAACTATGAAGATCCATGAATGAGGAAGATAAGGAGGTGACCCATAACATAAATGAATTTGATGGTGAGAATACTCGAAATGAGGTTGATAATGCTTTGGCTAATGAAGAAGGTACATAGACCACACAAGAAATTTGCTCATGATGTTGGGTTACTCGTTGTTGTCATACTATATGGCATAATGATGTTTGGATGGTGTCAACATTATAGGTGTTGATGCTAGGTCATCACACACTTCAAACATTAAATATCATAGAAAGAGAGGTCCAACAAGATGTGCAAGCAAAGTCAAGTAGCATAGATAAGGTGGAGATCATTTGCAATCTAAATGGATAGCCCATAAGAAAAATTCTATTAAGTTTACATCTTACTTGGGGGTGATTGTGAGGGAGATTATCCCTATCACCCATACAAACTAGAGAGCAGTCCCAATGGAAGTTAAAAACTAGTTATGGACACTCATTACGGTAAATTTCTAGCCAATGGAGTTCATAGTGTCCATTTTTGAATACTTATATAAATGTTGCATCTAATAAGATATTGGTTTGATGCAGCAAAAATATATCATTTCGGACACAATGAAGAAATGGGTCTTCATGACCATGGACAAGCAATGGCATGAACATAAGCATCAACTTGTGAAAAACCACTATGATAAGTATGATAATGATGAAGATAGAATTGCTAATCCCCCACCTCGTGTATCACAAAAATATTGGGAAGCCTTTGTGAATGGTAGGAGCAACACTAACTTTAAGGCAAGTACCAGCCAATTTGCTATGGTAGTTCATATCATTGTTATGTTCATGTGAATTTTTCCGACCTTGCTCTCCCTAATGAATTTATATATTGGTTTCTTCATTGCATTGTAGGTGGTGAGGCAAAGGAACAAACAAAATAGATCTCACCAATCCATCATGCACACTTGTAGTCAAATAGGATATGCTCAATTGGAGCATGAAATGGTATTCTATCATACTCATCCATTATATGTGATAAACATAGCTCTATTGTTTTGTTGTATGACTTATCTCCATGTCTCTCCAACTATATATCTTGTAGAGGAAGAGCCAACCAAATATGAAAACTCCACTACCAAGGGCAACTGTGTGGATGGTAGCTCATACAAAGAAGGATGGGGCTCCTATTTCACCAGAAGTTGCGAAGACAATCGTAAGTGACATTCCATTGGAAATAGCAATACGTTGAACTTCAAACCATTGTTATATCGATTATTTTTTAACATGTTACTAGTTAACTATGCATGTGATGTTGCCAAAAAAAATTGGATGATGAAATATCATCTGTGAGCTCTATAAATCAATGTATTAAGGATGATGCCCTCACCAAGGTTTTAGGATCCAAAATATCGGGTCAGGTTTGGGGTGTCAGCAAAGGAGTATCACCAACTACTCTATTTGTTGGTGAGGGTTACATACAGAAGTTGTGCCAGATGCAAGAGCATATGGTAGAGAAAGAGCAAAAGTGGGAAGAGAAGCTTGCAGAGAATGAAAAAAATATGGAAGAGAAGCTTGTAGAGAAAGATAAAAATATTGAAGATATTTTGATATGGCTTTCACAGATAGAGGTGTGTCAGTTTTTTCATGATTTCATATTTGAAATGTTTACATGTTGCACCCCTAAAGTTGTAATGATCCCTTGCATATAATTCCATAGGTAGCATCACTACATGCTACCCCTACAATTGGACACAACATTGGTGGTGGTGATCAAGGCACATGAAGCTTCTCAATACCTTCTAGGCTAGAGTCATCAATGGTATGACTATTATTTCAAATATAAAATGGTTGACTTAGTTTGTATTGTATGCTATGCAATGAATTTATCTAGGCTATTGATTTTCCATGTAGGGACTAAAAACGATATCGATCACTCAAACTGAGAGAAGGGAATGCTACTTGACTCAGATCCATAAGGATAACATAGTGGTCGAAGGCACGGTGATCAATACTAACCCTAAAGACCTTGTACATGGTCAATATTTGGGTGAAGATTATTGGAAATTCAATGTGCACATCATCCATAAAGAGGAAACAATATTGTTTAGAAGGAATGATGAGATGGCCACAATGAAGGATGTTGTGGGCTCCTTCATTGCCTAGCCTATATCA
Source organism: Wollemia nobilis (assembly GCA_028583015.1). NCBI lineage: Eukaryota > Viridiplantae > Streptophyta > Pinopsida > Araucariales > Araucariaceae > Wollemia > Wollemia nobilis. The sequence continues at coordinate 6,160,232 of JAQPPZ010000989.1, forward strand.
GATATTGTTTACAAATAATGGGCAGCCAAGCTAGGAGTGAGGTGAGTAGGTATCCTGAGCATGAGGTTGGCCAGTCAGATACAAGAAGGTTTGACTCTTAGTCCTAGTCCTTAGCAGTAGTACTTGATTTGCATAGATGGATATTTATGTATCTGATGGAAGTCTCAGGATACCCTCTCACCTCATATTTGATGGTTGGGGTGGGTAGGGATGTTTAGACATCTACCCATTATATGGAGGGCTCAGGTTGTCCATTCACCTATATCTGTAAATAAGAATTGCACTTGAAATAAGAATTTTTCATTTACATATATAATCATAACTAATTTCTTTCTTTCTTGCTTTTGTACATGTAAGAGGTGCAATAGATCATTGTTGTTCATAAATAATAACTTGGTTTTCATCCAACAATCTAAGAGAAAATAAAAATAAAGTGTGTAATGCTAAGCTTCAACATTTTAAATTCCTTTATTAACTAATGTTGTTTTATAATGAAGAAAGAGAACATATCATTATAATGGTTGTCTCACTACCTTGTTTGAGATGAGAAACATGTTGGTTAAATGATTACCAACTCCCTCTTTCATCAAAAATAATATTTTCCTAATCCTTCATTCTATTGAGTTTTAGGGTAATCAAGTTAAATGCTTATTGGATTCTTTTGATTGACGTCTATCAACTCTTAAATTTTTGAATGGTCTCGAGAAAAATGGAAAAGGATATGCATTTCTGTGGCCCTATTTTTAACTAACTGGAAGGGATTTTGTGAATAAGTATTTTTTTATAAATATTCTTTAACTTGATTCAACAGTGTTTAGTTTTAGAAATTTATATGGAAAATATTACAGTTTGTGTACTTAACCTTGTCTAGGAATAAGACTGTCAAATTCTACCAAGTTTTATGTTCCTTGGATGTTGCTAGGTTGATAGAGTCATAGTCTTATTCTTTAACAATAAAGTTTGCAACTTCTTTTCAGCCATACTTCTAACTCACTCTGTCCAATGTGTGCAAGGTATTGAGCCTACATGAGACATTGGCTTCATATAGTAGTGTCCACTATGTAGGGACACTAGTACCATTTGTTTTGAAGCCACCAAAAGTAGCCAAGGCCAGGTTCAAAAAGGAGCTTATCTGGTTTAAAGTTGAAGCAACATCACTTGCCTTGGTTTTGAGATCTATGGTTTACCAAAATAATCCAAGATCAAGCAGGAATTGATATGATTGAATATTGCTGCAATACTTGTACCATTAGTTCCTTATGTTTCACCTATAGCAATGTAAGTCATCAGTATATTTCATTTGATTAATATGACCATTGAATGGATATTTTTATTTTCATAAATTTTTTGATAATGTAGGGAATGATTAGAATTTTAGGTTTTGACAATAGACCAAATAACTGGAAAGGTCTTGATTTTTTCTTTGTTTTTATTTATGATATATCATATTTCTATTTATTTCTTGTACAATTTCAACCAACTTAATATGGTGATTTGATAATTTGGTTAACACAATATTTGAGTGAAAAACTAGTAGTTCAAGGGCAAGGTGTATTGTAACTATATTATTGAGTATTAAGAGAAGTCATCATCCAATATGAATATCACCTTTATAGTTTATATCAAAGATATTCTTTGCAGGTCTGAATTCTTTCATTTGGGCAAAGTGAACCAAATAATTATTAAATATTTTAAGGTAATTTAAAATTTTGTTAAATAGAGATAGATGGACACAGATGTGCTTATCCCTAATGGATTTTGATGACTTGATTACTTGTTTTCACATTTTATGGTTTGGAAAATGGTGTTTACAAGTGTTTCTTTCTTTACAACATTGGATTTTTTGCTTTATGGTGGCAGGTAAACATATGCTTTAATATTTATTAATAGTAAGGTCCAAGGTTTTCAATAACTTGATAATGTCACTATCAGGTTATACTATAGGGGTGGGTTGTCGGTTAACCATTTATTTGTTATTTAAATTTAGCTGCTACAATATTTTGGTCTCATTATCAAGATATTTGATAGACTATTCCTCATGCTTTGATACTTTCCAATTGAATCAAAAGGGCACAAAAAGAATCTGCAAGAGGTATCCCTATGGACATGTTTTAAGAGAAGTGCTTGTAGTAGCTTGCACTAAAGTTATTTAAAATGTAATACCTTTTTATTGGTGATGTTTCTAACATGATTGTTTGTTGCTTATAGAAATCACCCTTCAGTTCCTGTTTCTATTCTTATTCGAGTCCTAATTCAAGATCCATCATGAGGGATGGTTGCATTTCAATTAGGAAAATCCTAGATGTCAATCCTTAATGAGTTGTAAATATTGGTTAGTCTTGGTAGTGAGATTTAGATTTATGATTGCTCTTTGCTCTTATACACTACAGATACAATTTCTATTTTCTCTTATACACTATAGATATAGGCATAGTTATAGCACATGAAAAGGAAACAACAAGAGCTGGAATTGTTGTTTTGATTTTTAGAGTGGGCATTATTTCCAAAGCTACCAAAGCTTAATTGCAATGATATGTATTTGGAAATTAACAAGTTATACAGTTCTATCATCACGAATTATTTCTAGCTAGTAGATATAACAATATTTTTGTATTATTTCATCCTCAACATTGGAGGAACAAGAACATATTAAATATTCACTTATATTTTTTTGAAATTAGTGGTTTACTATGGAATATCCCCTATTGGTATTCATTTGCTCTTTGCTCTTAATATAGATATAAACATAGTTATAGCACATGCATTTTGAAGTTTGATACAAATACAGTTATAGATATAGTTGCTTTTTGCTCTTTGCTATTATACACTACATATATAGGCATAGTTATAGCACATGAAAAGGAAACAATGGGAGCTAGAATTATTGTTTTGCTCTTTGGAGTGGGCATTGTTTCCAAAGTTGCCAAAGCTTGGTTGTAACTATATGTATTTGGAAAGCAACAAGTTATATAGTTATATCATCATAAACCGTTTCTAGCTAGTAGATATAATAATATTTTTGTATTCTTTCATCCTCAACATTGGAGGAACGAGAAAAAATTAAATTTTCACATATATTTTTGAAATTAGTGGTTTACTATGGGACATCCCCTATTGGTTTTTAGTTGCTCTTTGCTCTTACTACAAATATAGGTATAGTTATAGCACATGAATTTTGAATTTTGATACAAATACAATTATACATATAGTTGCTCTCCATAGTTACTCTTTGATCTTATAAACCAAAAATACAATTTCTCATTGCTCTTATACACTATAGATATAGACATAGTTATAGCACATGAAAAGGAAACTACAAGAGCTAGAATTTTATTTTTCTCTTTGGAGTAGATATTGTTTCCAAAGCTACCAAAGCTTGGCTGTAACTATATTTATTTGGAAATTTGTAAGTTATATACAATTCTATCATCACAAATCATTTCTAGCTAGTAGATATAACAATATTTGTGTATTCTTTCATCCTCAACATTAGAGGAAAGAGACAGATTAAATTTTCACATATATATTTTTGAAATTAGTGGTTTACTATGGGACATCCCCTATTGGTTTTCAGTTGCTCTTTGCTCTTATATACTATATATATAGGCATATTTATAACACAAGAAAAGGAAACAATGGAATCTAGAATTGTTGTTTTGCTCTTTGGAGCGAGCATTATTTCCAAAGCTACCAAATCTCGGCTTTGTTTTTTCCACATCCTTTATACATTTTTTTTAGGTGAGACCATAAGAGGGTGATCTTAAACTACCCTCTTAGTTTATCCTAATATGATGGTTATAAATCGTTGTCTTAGGGTGACCTAAGAGGGTGGTTTAAAACCACCCTCTTAGGCTTAAGAGGGTCATTTAAAACCATCCTTTTAGTCCTAAGATGGTGGTTTACAACCATCCTTGTAGCTCTAAGAGGGTGGTTTTAAAACACCCTCTTAGACCCTAAGACGGTGGTTTTTTGAGATAGATTTTAGCCATCGTTGTATGTCGTAAACTTTGTACAATACCCTCATAGATAATGATTGAATAACCACCTTTAAAGGTCTTTAAGGGTGGTTTAATATCATCATTAAAGCCTTTTTTGGTGTAGTGCAAGCTTAATTTTGACATCTGAGTATGAGACTTGCATAAGTAATAGGATTAATGTTGTCACATCAATTTTCTAAAAATTCTCATTTAAAAAATGCTTCTCTTGGTGTTGGAAATAAATGGTTTCTTTGCTTTAACTTTGTCCTTGATCTTTTAGATATTACACTAACTTTTAAGTATTGCTTAGACCTATCAGGCACATCAACTAATTTTATTTTACCATATTTTTAAGATATCCTCTATTCTAGTTTAATTTTGCTTCCCTTCCTTTGAATTGGTGATGTCTAGGGAAATTCACTATCAAATCTTCCAGTATGCCAAATTTGCATAGATGTATTGACTTTTGTGTAAACTTTCATTCAATTCTATGCATCTAGCCACTTAGAAACATTTGAAATATAATATATTTTTTGTATATATAAATGATCCATTTACAATTGGATTCATTCACTCAATATTTTTAAAAATAAACGTTCCACTTTGGATACGTCTTACACCATGTAAATAAAAAAGACTTCTAATATTTATCAAAAAATACCTCATTGGATTTATCTTCGAGCAAAAAAAGGTTTAAAGAAAATTAAAATGGTATCAAATTACTGTATACAATGATGAGTACTTCTTGAGATGAGGGAATGATAGAGTTTAATGGGAGGAGGGATAACAATTCTCATAGGAACACATATTAGCTATGCTATGCTTTTTAACTCAGACAACTAACTCTATGACATAAGTTTTTGTGACTAATTGACCTTAGGATGGATTTCCCAAGGACTGATCAACTTTGTGATGGATTACCTATGACCGATGATTGATACACCTAATGGATAGAACCTGGTGGATAATAATTTGGTCAGATGGATGGACATATTATGGGTAACCCTATATGGCTAGCTCCTAATGGGTAGTAGCTTGATCAAACATATAGGCTTATGATGGGTAAGCCTAGATGACTATAGTTATGTCAGCTACTAATAACATGTTGGTATTCTTGAATGTTGGGCAATTATGCTCCTATAATACTCTTTGTTCCTACAACACAACATAGATACAACACATACAATATTTATAATACCATGTTGATACAAGACTGCTCCCTGGCATCTATCACAAAGAATATTGCAACACAATACTATGTTCTTCTTTATGCAATGAACCTATACAACAGTGGATCATCTCTTAATAATATGTGTATATGTATGTTTTACAAAATGAAGGGGGGTCTATATATAGGGTGGCTTTGGTGGTTATGGCAACCAAGGAAGCCCCCAACATCCCCAACCATCTGCTTGTTATAATCTACCAAATTTGTCCAAAACTAAATAGCCTATAACTAATTAGTTTGGATTGTAACTAATCAATTTGAGACTTAACTAATCAATCTTTAATAACTCCAGGATGGCTAATTTGCACATAATTAATTTCCATTACAAACTTACTAATCAATTCATAACAATATATGGTAGTTGATTATACAAACATTTTATTAAACACTAAACAATTGAATTTGACCAAGCTAACTACTCTAATTGCATATGAAATTACAAGGTATTGTATAGGCATTCTATCAAACACTTTGAATTATCATGTCTTTCGATAACTGTTGTCTACATCTATCCTCCCCTTTAGAGTAGTTGATATCCTCAATGAATTCCTATGTTGTCGTGTGGGAGTTTCAACATCCTTTGGCTCAATAGCCTAAAGTTCTTCCAATTCCTACACTCAAAGCTTAAAGTCTTCGTTCTGTTAGAGTTAGTATGCTACAGTAACTATAATTATTATCTCATTTGGTAATTAGTAGATTTTCTTAAGTAGATTTTACTTACAACATGGTAGAATTATATTATTTATTTTTACCTTGAATATATTCACTATGGAATATCTTGGGGTTAGTAGGTTAGTCATCATAGTCAATTCAACTATGTTAGTAGGTTAGGATATTTTATTTGTTAGCATTAATTTGTTAGTTATTAGCTACAATTAACATTTTTTTAGCGAAATTTCATATTAGGCTATTTCAATCCTAAGCCAATTGTTATTTAAATCCATACACTATCAATGCTAAGGTTAATTTTCTCGTTCCTAATATATCATTGGTATCATAGAATTCGATAGCGAGACCTACAAAGCAGGGAGAAGGGTGGAGCTTCCTGAACCCAAGATAAATCCTAAGATAGGACCCCCTAGACTTGCTGCTCAAAATGGATTCTGAGAAGGATCCTGAGCAACACAACATGCTTCCCGAGACAATGCAACATCTTCATATCCTTGCACAAAAATTGAGGTGAGGTTGACTGGTTATAATTCCTAAGGTATTTTTTGATCTACTAGAATCTAGTGTATTTGCACAAAATTACGAGATAAAAAACTCCTTTGCAGATTTTTTTGCATTTTATTTGCATGTATTTCATTTGGTGCAACCTACACCACCCAAAAATTGCTGGTGACAACCACTTCATCATTTGAAAACCCCTTAGAAATACGAATTGAGCAACTACCCCTGATGCAGAATCTTTGGAACTAAGAATGAGCGACCATGTCCTATTTGATAGTGGCTTTGACCTAGAGATGATAGAAAAGCACTGACAACCAGGAACTGACACCCATGCACATTTTCCCAAAGGATGGCGGGCAATAAATTCTATTGGCAGATGTTGAATCATCCTAACCACTTCTCAACAATTGGAATTTGACAGTGAGAAGTTGAAACTAAATTAGATCTGACCTGTGCATGTGATCTGATGCCGATGTGAATCCCGAAGCTTTCAATCTGATTGTACACGCATATCTACTAGCATGAATCCTGATAATTATTGACCGACCTTTGTTGACATCACCCTAGGCACAGATCCTAAGGTGTTGATGTGGTAAAAACCTAGCAGTACATAGATCAAGGTGAGAGTAGACACGTGGTGACTGATCTGGAGCGAATATGTGGTGTGTGAGCTGACGTGGTATCCCTATTGGCAGTTGCTAATATAGCAACTAAGCTGGAAGGCACACATCCAAAGGCACTAATGTGGTGAAAGAGTTGCATTTGCATACATGGCAACTCTCCATGACTGGTGATGTGGTGAATCCTAGTAATGTGGTAGCTGACATGGCAGTTTTGTGCACATCTGCATGGCATCATCTAATAGGCAGGTCTAGGTGGAAAAATGGGCAGTCTTCAGATTACTCAAAGGAAATCGATATTTCATTTTTTATAATGTTGAAATAGCTTTAGTGGGATCAATGTGAAACTAAATTGTCCCACATTATATATTTTTTCCGACTGTGAGCAACAGTTAGAAAGAAGGGTATGTCGGTGCCTTTTCAATACCATTCGATTGTCTAGATAGGATGGTTGGGCACTCGGTGAAAGAGCGCTCCTTCTGCCTGGTTGCGGGGTCAATTCCCTGTCCCAAAAAAAGATATTTTTTTGATTAAAAAGCAACAAAGATTCGCAAAGGTAAAATGTATTTTTTTATTTTGTTTTATCTTTTTCTTTTTAAATAATTTAAATATTTTACTAAATATTTTGATTAATATTTAATATTGTTTTATTATTTAAAAAAACAAATATAAATTGACTAAGAAATATATTTTTATTTTTTTTTGCAAATTTTAATTAATTTTATCTTTTTTATTTAATAATTTAATATTCTATTTGTTAAAATCAATTATTTTTTGAAATACTATACTTGATTTTTGCAAATTTTATTTTATTATTAACTAAAGTGTGATCAAATTTCTTGATTTTGCAATAAATTAAAAAAAAAAAGGAATTCTATTTTTTTTTGCACAATTCAAAACAATGAGTGCTTTTGTTTTCTCCACAAAGGGAGATGTAAGACAAAGAAGAGCACCATTTCTTTTGCAAAATTAGGGAACCCTAAAATCTTCTCAAAACCTTGTTAATTTTGCAAAATCAAGGGGGGACAAAATCACGAAATGTGATTCTTCTCTTGCAAAATTGTAACACAAGGAGATATAAACTTTGCAAAATTCAAAATCAAAATTTGTGCATTTGTTTTATCCAAGGAGGGATATAACACAAGAAATTGTATATATATATTTTTTCAAAACTGTTGAGAAGAGATTGAAGACTTTGGATCCACTAAAACCAAGTCGTGTGTCGATTGGTTCTAGAAAGCCTTTCAAATGCGGATCGTGTGTCGACTTGACTTGAAAAGAGTGCTACTTTGTTAATTTCTTAAATGAAAGGGGGGAAGACAAGAAATTGTATTTCTTTAAAAAATTGTAACACAAAGGGGGGGCACTTAAAAAAACAAAACTTGTTTATTTTGCAACTCAAAAAAAAGTAAAGGCAATTGTTTTTTGCCACATTATTTAAAAAAATTTAAAACAAGAGGAGACTTTGAATATCAAATTTTTGTACAACATAAATCAAAATTTTGTTGCAAAAATTAGTAATAAGGTGCATTTTCAATATTACTCGACACATTTATTTCAAATTGGCATTTGATAAATTAGGTGCATTTTCGGTTGCATCCGACACCTAAGTGGTAAAAATTTGTGGGCACTCTTTGATTGATTATTGCATTTAATTTCTTGTTTTTTTTTTTTCAATTATAGGTCATCAAAATCAACAGCACTCAAAACCCCAATTTTCACACTCATTTGTGTAATTCATTGCACAAGTAAAAGCCATTTTTAATATTGATATTCTCTCCATACAACCCTTAAATTCACTCTTATTTGTTTGGCTCAAATTCCTCAAACTAATTATCCTTCTATAGGAGGATTTTTAGGCAGGTGCCATTAAATATCAATTAGAGTGAACTCTTTGATTTATTATTTGTTTGGCTTAAATTTCCTCAAACTGATCATCTTTCTTCAAGAGATTTTTCAGGAAAGTGTCATTAAATATCAATTAAGAGTGAAAGAAAGATCATATTGGTGCAATTACAGAACCTTCATCATGGCAACTATCAACAAATTTCTAAATGATACACAATTTCTTAAAGGTTCTAACTATTTAACATGGAAAACCAATATGAAGGGTATTATTATGGTAGAGAAAATATGGGATATAGTGGATGGCACTATTAAAATACCCACATCAACAAGAGCAGATCAGAATGCATAGGATAAAAAGGACAACTGTCTTCTCATGTTGATTCTCCTAGATACTACTAATGAAATCCAGCCTCATATAAGTGAATTTAAACAAGGTAAAGATGCATGGGATGCACTATCTACCATTTTTGAAGGAAAAAATCAATCGACTATTTTAAACCTTCAAACTCAACTTCATACACTCCATATGAAGTCAAGAGAAATAGTAGAGCTATTCATTTGCAAAGTGGCATAACTAAAGTCAAAGTTGAATGCTTTAGGAGCAAAAGTAGAAAATACTATTCTAACTTCAGTAATATTGAGGGCTCTTTTAGAATCCTACAATATGTTAATAACATCCCTTCAAACCGAGGAAGCAAATTAGCTCCAAAGTGATGAAGTGTCAAAAAATGCACTTTACTTGAACAAACAGAGTGGAAAGAAGAAATGTAAATTTCAGAAGGGAGGATACTATTCAATATCATATTCAAAAGATAAGGTCAAGAAACCTCAATCAGAAAAGAAGTTTGTACAAATTGTAAAAAGGACAACCATGACAACAATAGGTGTTGGTTTAAAAACAAGCAAAACAAAAATAGTAAAGGCACATCATAGTGGTAAAATAGACAAAAAAGAGGTCATGTTGCTAGTGAAGTGTCTGATTCTAATTTTGATTCATACAGAGCACACAGGGTGCTCATGGCCCATATAGCTTTGTAAGGGATACAAATTTGTCACCCTAGGCAAGCATCATTCCAAACCTCTTTTTTAGGCTTCATAAAAAAAAATGTTTTTTTTTTTAAGTAATTTCAATAAAGGGGTAATTGTACCTCTTTTTAGGCTTCATGAATAGCAAACTCTTTTTTTTTGAAGTAATTGTAATAAAAGGGAGGGGTTTTTTGGTGTAATTTTTGAAATTCGCCTAGGAGGTAATCTTTGTAAAAGCCTTAAAAAGTTTCATAAGTTGCATATATTTTGTACTTAAAGGGGGAATAAACATTGATTTCCTACCTCATAGAATATTTTTTCTAAAAAGGGAGTAAGACTTATAAGGGTACATTTTCGGCAGTGACCGACACCTTAGTCACACTTCTTGCAAAAATTCCATTACAACATGTTTTGTAACAAGGGGGAAACTTATAAGGGTGCATTTTTGGTAGCGACCGATACCTTAGCTACCTTATCAAAACTTTTTCCAAATAATATTGTAACATAATGAACCTTGTATGTAGTAATCTACTCTAGTACACCTAGCAGTTACAGCAGCTGGTTACCCATGCAATCCGATTGGATGACAAGATTACAATAAGGACATTTTTGATGTGAAAACAAAGTGAATAATGACCCACTTTTTTCTTAAAGAATCCATAGGACTGTGATAGAGCCCAAGCCATAGCAAGAGCCCACATATCAACATATTTTTCACTATATTAGGGCAGTTATATACATTACCCAAATAATGTAATAAGGGGGGGATGTTAGTGTAGACACCTAAAACATGTCATGTTTAGGGGAGCTACTCACATAGACACATTCATAAGATCATATGACATAATCTTGGACTTTCCAAGCATCAACAATGGTTCTCACCACTCATTTGGGGCATTTTCAAGCCATCCAAGCCTAGCCGCTCAAGCCTAGAGTGACTAGATCTTAGCCGCCAACCCAACAAGCCAGATCTTAGCCATTGTAGACGACAATGGCTAAACCATAAAAGTAGTTTTACCGACAAATAGGCCTAATCACGGGTGGAAGTGGTAGTCTACATGCAATAAAGGTGAGCGAGAGTAACTTTGCATTCCATTTCATGACCAGTTCACATAGGAGACTTGAGTTTGCATTTAAACTTTAGTTAACTAGCCTCCAAACATAGACAAAGGACAAAAGCTTCTCATGCTAAACAACCAGTTTGCATAGGAGACTCAAGTTTGCAGTTAGATTTCAGATAACTGGTCTTTAAACATAGAAAAGACAAAAATCTTCTCATGCTAACTCTCACTACGCATGAGGAATTCATTCCTAGGGCTTGGGCATAGACCTAGGGTTTCACACACTTTAAAAGGTGCAAGCCTAAGAGCACCAGAGATCCTAAATTTATCAAAATAGGTCATTGAGGAGAGCTTTCAAGACTTAGAGAGCTTCTCTTGGAGATCACATTTACGATGAAGCCCTGACAAATTGGAGAGCAAAGCGACCACTATTTCAACATCAGATACAAGCTTTGATCCATAGCTTTGGGGCAAAGAGAACAAAATTCACCTTAGCAATCATTGTCTTGGATAGTGGCCCGTAGGTCTAGCTTAGGGTTTTATACATTAGTTTCATTATTTTATTTAGCATATCATTAGCATAATATCATTTCATTCATTTAACTTCATAGCATAGGTTTAATTTGCACTTGCTTTCATTTGGTATATTCATTACTAACAACCTCATCCAGGGAGGCATTCTCGGACATCTAAGCGTGTGTTGTTGTTTCATTGCTTACAGGGCCATAGGTTCATCGAAGGAATCTGCAACATACGAGAGCAAAAGGGATCCCTCTAGGAAATAGACCTAGAGAAGGAGGCATCTGTAAGCCCTCATACATTTTCATGTGCGGAACCGGGAAGCTTTTGAAAGTGCACCACCTCTTCGTGAAAGGGGCACTCTTTACCTATTTGTAACCTTATTGTATCAAAATGGGTATCCCTAAGAGGGACCGAAATGTAACTAGGTTTCAATCTAAATAAAGAGATCTATCTTTGTTATTTCTATGTTATATTCTTTTCATTGTCTTCCATTTCATTTTGGGTTTTAATACATTGCAAGTAGAGTAAAAGAGTGGTGCGTGCATCCCGGGGTCGCTACAGATGGTGATCATGATGGGACCTCCACTAAATTTTTATTTTTCTACCTAGATACTAACTTAATTTTGTGTACAGGCTAGCCGCTCTGATCTACAGTGGCCAAAAATCAGCCGCTCTGAGCCACAACGGCCAATAGAGACTTAGTCGCTCCTGCTAACAATGGCCAGGAACTAGCCACTCTAGTCGACAGCGACCAACATTGGAGTGCAGTAGAGGTCAAAACATTGACTCTCTGAGCTGGATCAAAGGTTGGTACAACTTCTCTGATATTTTACAGCTTTCTATTTGCTTTTGTGTGTCTAAAATAGAGAACTTAAAGCACATTTATGTTTGGAAATTGAAAGAATAAAAGGAGAAAGAATTAAGCATTTTGCATATCTTAGATCTTCTTTTAGATTTCCACTAGGCGTTGCTAGGAACAATGGCTTATGCCTAAAAATTTTACCCTAGAATCCAATGTGCTAGACATTGTATGTTGTTTGCTTGCTTTGAGGCCTTGCAAGAGGCCATATTTGCATGAAATAAAGTGCGCTCATACAAATCATAGTAGTTCATGCATATTTCTGAATATTGAAATGTATTTTGCACTTAGGCATATAGGAAAGACTCATGGCTGCTATATGATGCACTTTATGTTATGCAAGCTTAAAATGAACACCACACACACACGTATCATTTAAACATTGGGGAGTTGGATTTCATCACCAACCCTCAATTCAGTCCGGTGACGTTGGAATTCATCTCCTTCCATCGGTTTGCCCCCTAGATTCTCCTAGAAATGGATTGAAGAACTTCTTCATAGTGGCACTAAGATACTTATGTTCAAACTATCTCCCACTATTGGAACATTCATTGGTTCAGAGTGGAAGAGCTAGGCGAACCCCCCACTGGGATTTCAATGGTGTACCCTAGTCTCTTTTGGGAAATCATGTTTGGCATGAGTACTCTTGATTATCACTATGAATGAGTCTCCTCATTCCAAATCCAAACAAGAAGCAAGAAACAACAAAACATCAAAATACATCAAACAGTTAGGGCACACTTAAAATCTATAATCAAGATAAACATTTGTGTGATATTGTTTGATCATATTTAAAGTGCAACACAAAAGCTAAATTCAAAAATGATGGTTAAAACAAGAAGTAGACATCCTCGGTCTGACACCGAGGGAGGGTCCAAAACAACACATACCCTTAGGCGAAGTCGTAGTAACATTGAAAGACCTACTCAGAAGACCGTAAGATGCAGTTATACGAGTCTAAGGGGTGATAACTCAACCCTTGGGGGATCTCCTCGAGAAACCCCACATAGGGAACCACAACATGAAACTACATCTCATAAACACAAAGAGGCCTCATGACCATCATCATCAAGGAGACATGAGGAAACCTCAAAGGCTTCCTCTAAACACACAAAAAATTCTCAAAGACATGAGGAAGCTTCAAGAGCTTCCTCCTCACATAGACATAAAGAGGGTTCTAGACCTCGTTCTTCACATAGAGATGATGAGGTTTCCCCTTCTCCATCCTCATGGAGGGTAGAAAGGACTATGAAACCCTCATCACCAAAAGGGCACATGAGAGTCAAAACATCTCAACATTCACATGAAACACTTAGAATAGATCAACCCACTAAGGGGTAAGAAACTAGAAACACATCCAATCATAGACATCAAACAGAAGATATCCTTCAAACAAGAGGAAGGATTCCATTAGACTATGACCTCATTGGAGTGAATGGCACCCCTTGGGATCAGCCATGGAGAACAAGACAATTGGATGAGTTGGATCGGTTGCATCCGAGGCCACCTCCTAGAACCATAGCCATAGAGAATTCCGCATCTGGAAGCTCACGAACTATGACTTCTAAGCCCACTTCTCAAACTAGGGGTGCCTCAAGATGACCCCACAACAAACACACAAAATCTGATCATAGAGACACTCAACAATATACTGAACAAGTCACATTAGCTAGCGAGAGTGAGGAAATAGCAGAAACCTCTGAGAGAGATCTATGAATCAAAATAACTAGGACAAGGTCAGATAAGCATGAGTCCTCTATGACTACGCAAGTTAACCACGTGCGATGGTTAGAGAATGCCTTGTGCAAAGAGCGAGAGCTTGTGGATGCTCTTGAACAAGATAAATAGAGAGAACGGTTGTTGCACCAACATGAGCAATATTTGAGAGAGCAAGCTGAGCAGCTAGCTCACAACAACCAACAAACAAGTGGAAGTGATCATCAAAGAGATCAATGTGCTAACTCACCAAGAGAGGAGCGCATTAGACAAGAAAGTAACTCACAACAAAGTCACCCTCCAAATCATGAGAGGAACCCAACTGAGGAGGAAAGGATAAACTTAATAGAGCCGGATCAGACACATCTTGAATCCCCTCATAGAAGGGAAGAAAATAGAGCCAATCAAATGGATAGAGTGTTACCTCCATCACCACCATGAGTAGGCCTACAAGAGGAGGAAATCCATGCATCAAAGGCATTTCAAGAGCTTGCTAAAAATATGAAAGCCTTTGAGAAACAAGAGGCAATTGGGAACTCACCAACATTGAACAAAATACACAACCAACCATTGTGTCCATCAGTTCCTAGCCCTCCCTATCCTAAGCACTTTGAGATGCCTAGGCTAGAGAAGTTTAAAGGTGAAGAAGATGCACAAGAGCATGTCACCAACTTCATCAATGCATGTTTTCATCTTGAAGACAATGATGCTCTTATGCTAAGGATATTCATCATGACATTTTTGGGTGCAGCCACCCAATGGTTCAACCAACTTCCCAAGCATAGCATAGCAAATTTTGAACAACTAGTGAACGCTTTTCTAAAGCGTTTCTCTTTTGGTGCTAAGAGGAAAGTGAACCTTTCAGACTTGGCCAATTTGAAACATTATGATGATGAGCCAGTAATGGATTACGGGAATAGATGGAGAAAAATCATGGCAAAATTATCATTCTCTATTCCCATAGAAGAAATTATCCGGATGTTCACCAAGAGTTGTTCCAAACACATTTCCCTCTTGCTACAACTACAACAATACCCCTCATTTGAGGAAGCTTTGGCACAAGCCAAACTCATTGAGGACATAAAAGTAGATGAGGGAACTATAAAACTCTGAACCAAGAAGGAGTGGAACAAGAATGACAAGAATGGCAAATACAAGGAAGGCAAGCCCTGCCCTAGTTAATCAAGTGGTATTGGCTACGCCTAAGGATGGGGCTGCGCAACAACCCCAGAATTATCAAGCACAACCCCCACTAGCCAACTATGAACAAAAGAACAATCAGGGTCGAAACAAAGAATGCAAACCCCTCATTATTTTACACCATTAACAGAATCAATGCAATCAATCTTCAATCAATTGAGTGAGGTGGGAAAGATCAGATTCCCTGATATACCTCTTATAGATCCCAACCATCCTAAGCCAAAAGGATATAGGGAAGATCAATTCTGCCCGTATCACAAGATACCGAGGCATAATATCGAAGTTTGTGTTGGTTTCAAACATCAGGTGCAAAACATGATTGAGGTGGGAGAACTTAAAGTGGACAACCCACTGGCCCCTGACAACAGAGATATGGGCATCTATAAAAACTTGCTACCAAACCATGAGGTCCCTAGAGGGCAAGGTGCACAAGTCAATCAGGTCCGAATTGATACACCTACCCATGGGTGTGTTGGGATGGTTGAAATTGTCAATATAGCAACCAGGACTAGACGGTATGGTCAACCACAACCTCTCGTAGCTCCCATCAATGTCCCAACTGCACCTAGGTAGAGGCAGGGGCAAGACAACCTTCCAGGTCCACCAACCCGACCTGTGGTAACTATCCAGAGTAGACTTGAGCAAAATTTACAAATGACTCTAGCTAAGCTATCAATTTATGAGCTCATACAACAGTCCCCAAAGCATAAGGAGACCTTGATGGAGATTTTAAGGTCAATAGAGCTCCAACCGCAAGATCCAAATGCATTCACCCATTTTGTGGGACAAGTACAAGAATGCCAAGAACCTATAATTTGATTCTATGATTATGAGATTAAGACAGTATCTACTGCCTTACCAGACCCTCCACTGCACATCGTGGCATCAGTTAATGATTTACCATTTAAGTGGGTCTTGATCGATATAGGTTCATCAATCAACATCATCACAACAACAACAATAGAACACCTTAAGATCCCCAAGTCCAATATCATTCTGAGAGCCTACACATTAAGAGCTTTCAATGATGCTTTATGCAATACTATGGGAATGATAGTCCTACCTATCAAGGTGGGGCATAAGACCATCCCCATGATGTGTCATGTCTTGGAAGGGGCCATGCAATACAACATCCTCCTAGGGAGACCTTGGATAAGGGACATGAGATGTGTTCCTTCGATCTTACACCAATGTGTCAAGTATGTGCATGATAACAAAGTCTACATGGTGATGGCCGATGAAGAGCCATTCAAGTATGTTCACCAGGTGGATTGTCCAGGAGAATTTGTGATTCCTTCAGCCCACTTGTCGATAGGGCCTTCATATCCGAATATTCAAATGGATAACAAAGACAAAGGGGCACAAAAGGACCCATCTGCATCAACACCTCATCTTGCACACAAAGCAACTAATGCTTCTAGTAAACCATTAACGCCTAAACCAAAGAATGATCAGAAGCTAAAGGCACCTATGGTTGAGAAAAACAAACTCAAGGAAATGCTAACCATAGATATTGAAGAGAGTCCAACTCCCATGGAGGAAGAAGATCACCAAGACCAAGTCGAAGATGATGACTACCATCCCGCTTCGCCAGTGTCATCCATGGGGTCATCCACCTCACATGCAACTATACACTTGGCAAGCACAGGGATAGGAGAGTATCTTGTGTAGAACATAACTTTTACACCTATCATAGAATCTGCACAAGACATGGGATGACCGAAAGATCTAAGACCACCAGTGGGAACAGTGGTTCCACTTGGAATCCCTCCCAACCAGACAAACTTCATCTACGCTGGCCTAGATTGTGCCCATAAATCTATGGATATAGATGAGGACAATGATGAGCTATTCACTATCAATGTTCGCTACCTCTCTAATCCTGAGTTTGCTCTGACCTATTTTGAGAATTGCCATTGGCATGGTTATGGTCTTGGTAGATATGAGCAGGGATGTAGGTGGCCATTCGAGCCACAATACCAACTCCCATATGATATATTTGGGTTAGGATATCACATCAGAGGTCGAGATGACCTTCTAGTAGCAACATTAGATAGATTAACCTTGGGGTTAGGAGAAGACATCAATTTTATTCCTTATCATCCACCAAGTGCAAGATATCTGAGCAACAGACAAGTGGCCATGGAACATACCACCTCCCGAGACTTATCATCCAAGATCCACAATTGATGTCACCCCAACAGGTTACAACTCATGGGATGATGAGCAAGAAGAAAATGCATATGTGGCAAGTGATGATGAAGCACAAGAGGGCTTGGCCTATCATGAGCCTCACTATTTACAAAGCTTTACCTGGTCCATCCACCATGAGAGTGGGTACATATCGGATGAAAGTGACTATGAGTCAAAGGACTCAATAGAGAGAGCCTACTTAGGGGTAAGGCAATGGCCCCATGACTTGGGGCAACATACTAATGCAAATGGATTCTTCATAAGTGACGAAGAATATGAGGATGAAATAGAGATGGCCTACTTAGGGCCAAGACATGAGCCCCTCATCTTAGGGCCACATACTAATGCTAATGGCTTCTGGATAAGTGATGATGATTTTGAGGATGAGACCGAGATGGCTTATCTTGGGCCTCACCATTTATGACAAGTCAATATGTTGGTGGAAAGAGAAGCAGTACTTCATGCCATAGACCCTAGCTTACAATTTTTGGGGAGACCAATTGACTTGAATGTCATTCATCGCATGGTCAATCCCCTCCACCTACATTTAGAGAGCTCTTAGAGCCTAATGATCCTATTATCCAACCAACTCATGGACCAGATCCAGAGATTCCCATTCCTCTAGAGCCTCATCACAAGCATGGAAGGGAAACCCCTAAAACAAGATTACACCCATGTGGTCCTAGAGATTTCATCCCATCCATCAATACAATCTCCATTGATTTGACCACTCCACTTCATAACCCATAGATCCCACTAAACCTTTGTGTCTCGACACATAGGCTATTGATTGGGATCACGCTAATTCACCAATAGAGCCTGAAGATATTTTCCCTAATGAAGAGATATTACAACCATTCCATTTTGCATCAGGTTGTGCATATGATGTATTCCATACTAGTTTGGATCCTGAGTTAGTAGGACCTATAAATCCCATCGATGACATTCACTTGATACCCACGCCTCACCAACTAGAGGATGGGTCACATATGGCTATAGAAGCAACTTTCGAGGTGGACATCAACGATGATCCTACCCAACCAAAGAAAGTCAAGTTCGGAGAAAGTCTATCTCCAAAGGAACAAGCCATCCTAATTCCTCTCCTCAAAGAGAGGCCAAATATTTTTGCTTGGACTTACAAAGACATGCTAGGGATAGATCCAAAGTTAGTCATTCACAACCTTTCATTGGATCCCATGAAGAAGCCAATCAAGCAAAAGTTGAGGAAAATGCATCCAACCGTCGCTTTGATGGTGAAGAACGAATTGCAAAAACTACTGGATGCAGTGTTCATAGTTCCTATCGACTACCCTGAGTGGGTGTCGAACATGGTACCCATGGGGAAACCCAATGGAAGAGTCCGTATCTGCATAGACTTCAGAGATTTAAATAGGGCAACACCAAAGGATTCATTCCCATTGCCAAACATAGATGCTCTGGTAGATGCAACCGTAGGTCATGAGATGCTCTCCCTAATGGATGGTTTTTTTGGATACAACCAGATCCAGATTAAGCCTGAAGATCAACATAAAACTACTTTCATTACTCCATGGGGAACATTCTATTACAAAGTGATGCCATTCGGTCTCAAAAATGTTGGTGCCACATATCAGCGAGCCATGACATACATATTCCATGACTATATGCATAAGATCTTAGAGGATTACATGGATGACTTACTAGCCAAGTCCCATTGTGGCAAGAGCACGCTGAAGTCCTTAGAAAAGTCTTTGATCACCTCATTGAGCACAATGTTCGATTGAATCCTAAGAAGTGCGTATTTGGCATAACTTCTGGTAAGCTTTTGGGATTCATCATATCCAAGAGAGGCATTGAAGTCGATCCTACAAAGGTAAAGGCTATATTGGAAATGGCCACCCCTACCAACATTAGGGAGCTAAGGAGCCTACAAGGCAAGATAGCATCCATCAAAAGATTCATCATGCAATTATCAGACAAATGTCGACCCATGAATCGGTTGCTATGCAAGGAGGTCCCCTTTCATTGGGATGAAGAATGCCATCAAGCCTTTGCAGAGATCAAAACTTATCTAGAAACACCACCAGTATTGGCTCCACCAAGGCCAGACATACCATTTTTACTATATATATCGGCTACTGATTTTGCATTGGGCACCATGTTAGCCCAAAAGAATGCACAAGATAAAGAGCAAGCCATATATTACATTAGTCGCACCTTGGTGAGTTATGAGCTAGGATATGCGTATGTCGAAAAGTTGTGTTTAGCAGTGGTCTTTGCAACTCGAAAGTTGTGACACTACATGTTGAGCCATACGACCTACGTCATATCAAAACAAAATCCTTTGCAGTACATGATGAGCAAGACATATCACAATACACGTACCACAAAGTGGATCATGCTATTGATAGAATTTGATCTAGAGTTCATAAGCCAAAATTCCATCAAGGGACAAGTCATAGCAGATCAATTAGTAGAGGTGCCTCTTCAAGATAACAAGCCTCTCACCATAGAATTGCCTGATGATGCGGTCTTTGCATTATCAGATCCGCTAGAACTCGAAGAACCTAAGAAAGAAAGAGACATGTCATTGTTCTTCGATGGTTCAAAGTGTGAACAAGGGGTGGAGTAGGGATTGTCTTTATCACACCATAGGGTGCTCCATTACCCTTATCATTCAAACTAGACTTCCCTTGCACAAACAACAACATGGAATATGAAGCATTGATCTTGGGACTCCAAATAACAATAGCAATGGGCATTAAAATATTGAATATCTTTGGTGACTCCTTGCTCATAGTAAACCAAGTCAAAGGACTATTTCAATGCAGGTGCCCACTCCTGAAGACTTACAAGGAACTTGTTGACACCTACCTAGCCCGACTGGAATGGTATGACATCGAGGCAATCCCTCGTACGTCAAATAGATTTGTAGACACCATGGCCTCTTTGGGATCCTTAATCCCTCAGAATCTATCTACTGATTTTATGACCATTCATGTGAAAGTGCTTTCGCACTCAGCAATACGTCATGAAGCTTTTGACAATCAAGAATCAGTCAACATGATCAACATCGAACCAAATCAGGATTGGTCCTTCGTAGCAAGAGATTTCTTGCAAATAACACCTTGGGGGTCTTTGATCTCCCAAGGGCCTATGGAGTGTGGTGCAACCATACACCATAGAGTTGTTCCTCAATCTGTGTTCACCAACTCGAGAATACAGGAAGAGCAAGTCATCTTTTCTATAGAAGTCATGGCTTATCAGGATTGGCTTTCCCAACTGAGGACTTCCTAAAACTTGGAATAATACCTCAAGGTCTATCACATACTGAAAGGTGAACATTCAAATAGAAAGCAACAAGATACATCTTGCTAGGAGAAATCCTCTATAGACGAGGATATGATGGAGTATTACTCCATTGTCTTGAGCCCCAAGAAGCATCCTGGGCAATTTTGCAAGCTCACGATGGCACATGTGGAGGTCACTTTAGTGGCATGGCCATCATTAAGTGCATCTTGAGAATGGGTTACTATTGGCCCACAATGGAAAAGGACTACTGTGAGTATGTCAAGAAATGCATTAAGTGCCAGCATCATGCAAATCTAACGCACTTACCATCGCAAGCCTTGCAACCCATCCAAGAAGCATGGCCATTCTCGTAGTGGGGACTAGACTTGATTGGGAAGATCTCACCCCCATCCTCAGGCCGACACACATTCATCATAATGGCCACAGAATACTTCACTAAATGGGTTGAAGCGATCCCCTTAACATCGACAACTAGACCAAGGATTGCAGAGTTTATACTCCATAATATCATAAGTCATTTTGGGGTCCCTTCGAAGATAATATCGGATAATGGGCCATCTTTCAAGAACAAAAATGTGCGTGCTTTAATGAACAAATACCATATTCAACATAGTTTTTCAATACCTTATTATCCACAAGCAAATGGGCAAGCAGAAGCCTCAAACAAAATAATAGTCTCCATCTTGAGGAAGACGATGCAAGACAATCACAAGGATTGGCACATGCAATTACCTCTTGCACTATGGGCATACAGGACTAGTATACGGATGCCCACTAGGGCAACACCATTTTCACTAGTATATGGCACTGAGGCCATCATGCCACTAGAGTTAGAAATTCCAACTCTACGCATAGCATTAAAGGACTTCATAGATGATGATGCCACGTGGCAAGGCCACCTTGATCAGTTGATGCTTCTTGATGAACATCGAGTCAATGCTTTAGAGCATCTTCACATTTACCAAGATCACCTTGCGTGAGCTTACAATAGTAAAGTCCACTTAAGAGAATTCAAGGTTGGAGATCTAGTGCTCAAAGAAAACCAACAAAATTCGAATCTACCGCCGCACCTACGAGACAAGTTCATGGTAAATTGGATAGGCCCATACATGATTTCACAAAGAGTTGGGCCTGGAGCATATCACCTTATATCATTAGATGGTGTTGAAGAGCCTGAACCTCTCAATATCATTCACTTGAAGGTATTCTACACATAAAATACAAAAACATTCAAATATGTCATAAAACAAAAAAACATTCAAATATGTCAAAAATACAAAAAATTCAAATATGTCAAACAAAAACATTCAAATATGTCAAAAATACAAACAAATCATAAAAACATAAAAAAAAAAACAAAATCAAAAAATGCTCCAAGGGCATCCAAGCCCTTGGTCAAAATCAATCAAAATGCTCCAAGGGTATTCAAACCACTTGGTCAAATCAAATCAAATGCTCCAAGGGCATTCAAACCCTTGGTCAAATCAAAAATGCTCCAAGGGTATTCAAACCGCTTGGTCAAAATCAAATCAAAATGCTCCAAGGGCATCCAAGCCGCTTGGTCAAAATCAAATCAAAAATACTCCAAGGGTAATTCATCCCACTTGGTCAAAATCAAAAATCTCCAAGGGTACTTCATGCTACTTGGTCAAAAATCAAAAGGCCCCAAAGGCATCAATAAGCCCTTTGGTCAAATTAAACAAAAATACAAAAACAACATAAAAATCAAAAATACAAAAACAATTGCATCTCACATCTTGCATCCACATAATTGCATTACATTTTCATATCCATTACATTCACATATGTCATGAGAGCCTTAAAAGTGATGCCATAGTTTGTCTCAAAAACCATTCAAATCCATACCTCCATCAACACATGTGTGTAATTGTGTTTTTCAACACAACCATTATCTATTGCTATACATAATATACTAAGGTTTTTCGGTTATTCAACCACACCTAGTGATCTTATCAAATTTTGTGGAAAACCATCTTGGTTAGTAGAGAATAAGGTCTAGTGGTGACAAAGCCTAGCATATCTCAGGATCCCACCACTAATTACAACACTAAATTCTAGTTGGTACATGGGAAGATGAAAACTACAAAGTGGTCTAGGTTACCAAAAGCAAAAAGGAACTTCCTTGCTTATCCCCCTATGCAACCAGTTTAAAGGTGTTGAGAATTGGCAAAAGGACAAGTTAAACCCTACCCAGAAATGAGTGATTATCATCACTACATACATCCCTTGCTTTCACAAACAAGCAAAATCCCAAAACAAAGCCAAATTCAAATCTCAAAATCAAAAGTTCAAATTTTTCAAAATTCAAACATCAACACCCAAAGTCATAGTTCAAAATATCAAAAAAAAAAAAAATAAACAGTGATTATCATCACTACAAGAATCCCTTGCTCAAAAAAAAAAAAAAAATCAGTCAAAATAAACAATGATTTTCATCACTAAGTATGAGCAAGTATCCCAAAAGAATGAAGAAAAAAAGGGAATAGAACTTGAATCCCTAGAATTCTCAACATTGCACAAAACTAGAAGGAGAAATCCTTACGCATGATGATATGTCTATCACAAAAGCTCCTGGCATTTGTATAGACCAATGTTTGAATGTGGATGAGCTAGCTTAGGTAACTCAAAACCGCCTAGTGGTATAGTCCAACTAAGTCCAACATAAGGATGAGATAAAACACTTGAGAATCCCTGATCTTAGCAATGGGCTGAAAGAATCCCGCCTGACATCGGAGGAAATGCATGGGTTCTATCTAAATATATTCATTTGCACACACAGGGAGAATGAGTATCTAGGACCATGATGAAAGCCTAATTTTCAAAAGCCTTAAATGATCAGTACACAATCATTGATAGGGTAACTAGAGTGTTTGGATCTCCGAAAAGCCCCAAAATTCTTACATAGCAACAAATCATATCATCATTCACACCATCACTTTCTTTATAAGATTCTATAAATTAGGGGGTATCAACATAGTAGGACAGATACCGCATATATATTAGAAATAGTATATAGACGACCACTGACTACTTTATATCTTTTAATTTACAGAAACTTATCAAGAAAATACATCTCACACCATTACATCTCATATATGAATGCTTAATCAATTCTTATGATAAGAGTGATTATTTAAATTCATGATTAATTTTTTACTTTCTATGGTATCACCCATTAAGATTGTCAATGTCATATGCATTCCTTATGTTTTAAGTGATTAGAGCATACAGGTTCGTTTATACCATCCCATCACATAAGTTAGATGCATACAATTAAAGCAAAATTAAACATGCATTTAACAATAACATCGCATCCACAAACACAAAACCAAATCATCCATCATTACATCATAAAGCACATCATAAAACATATAGGCAATATCCATTTGCATACAATCATAAATTCATCATTTATCAACTCAAAATACATCACATCATATCATCAAATCATATAAGCATCTACACATCCATCTAAGCATCTACAATATCATCTATCATCTAACATATACATCAAGTCATCATAATACCATCATCACATCACATCATAAAACAAAATAACAACAAAAACATGAGCAATAAATGATACACATAATGAGTCATAAATGCAAAGATATCATAAAAGTATGTGTGTCAAGTCCATGGATATACAAAAATGCCCATGGGCTATAGTCATATAGGTCAGCCGACCTCAAAAACAAAACCAAGTGAACCATCAATCAAATACTGGGCTACCCCCTACAACACCCCCTATGGCTGGATCTCTAGGAGAATGGTGCGAGCTAGACCCTACTGGTCTCTCAATATGAGTCTAGGCCCCATGACCAAGCTAGATGGAAGACTACCCTACTGTAGAACTCCTACTACCTGTGACCCACCTATGGCTCCTCTCTCCCTAGGGATGGCTCCTAGCCTCCTGATCTACCTCGAGAGAGCAGCAATATGGGCTGCATCATCAGAAATCTATACATCACTCTCATCCAACAAACCCTGTAGATACCTGATCTCATCCTCAAGAGCTACCCTCGAAGGACCCTCGAGAGTAGGAGGAGCAACAACAACCTACATCTGGGTAGCTCCTCCCATAGTGGCTACAAAGCCTGTATCTGGTCTAAAAGCTATACTATAGTGGTATCCCATTGAGCTATGATGGCATCATGCTATTGTACCTATATCTTGGCCGACTAGAGCTCGACCTCCACATCATGCAGTTATGCCCTAAGAGGAGAATCTCTCTCCTCAAGCTCCATCTCCTCCTTCACCTCCTTAAGAGCCTCCTGCTCCTCCACTACCACCTGCTCTACCTACTTGCCCCACACTGTAGTCCTAGCATGAACCCTGCACCCCGATGGATCTACCCCATCTCCGCCATCATCCTCTCAGTCCAGACTACCCTCACCATGCCACATCAGGTCACCCCACCATCGTACAAATGCATCTATGACTCCCCAACCACTCCAAGATCAACAGCTAGGGCATCCTCCTCATCAGCTAACTCTGTGACCTATCGAGGAGGGAGGTCTCTCTCTACTTTGATGCACCTATACAAAAATGGTACTAGTGGCACATCCTACTGCAACCCATACTGACGAAGAACCCGAGAGTAGAAGAAGTACTCCCAGATGCTAATCTTATGGTCGATGAGCCATCGCTCACACTGCATCCTAGCAATAAAGCTATCTAGGTCATCCCAAGTGGGACACTCATGATACGGGTGCCATATGACATCTCCAACTTAGAGTCCAATAAAAGTATCAGTATAATGAGACAACTCCCCTACAAAAGTGTGGCTCTTGTGCTCCTCGCTCTCTCTAGCCCATCTAGCATAGCACTGCATCCACTCATCCCTATGTTGTGATCTCAATAGAAAGCCCCTTAGGGAGATCTACCCTAATGTGCTCCCATCCCCAGATCTACAAAAGCCAACTATAGGTAATGCTGACATGACCCCTCCGATGGATGTGGTACAACTCATCATAACACTGAGCCAATAGAGACCTACCCCATGCATAGATGATAGGCTCCTCACTATCCATTAGGTCCTGAACCATCACGAGGAGGTTCCAAGGGAACCTCAAGCCTGAGCAGTCTAGGATAAGGATATTGTTGATGACCATCAGCAATACCGCATGCCTCACTATGAAAACATGCTCTCGATACCAATGGATAATGGACACTCCCCAGACTTGGTGTCCTTGAGGGCCACCATAGAGTGTCCTCCAAACACCCAAGTGAAAATAACCACCTACCATTAGTGAGTAAACGATTGCCACTCCATCAAAAGGGATCCAAAAGATCCTGTACACATCCTCTGGCATAATGGTCATCTCACCGATCGAGAGGTGGAAGGTATTAGTCCAAGGGTCCCAACGATGGGCCAAAGCTATAAGGTAAGCCTGATCCGACATAATGTGAGGTAGTCTAGTAACATACTAGAGCCCATGAGCCTTAAGCCACCTCCAATCCATGTCATCCAGAAGAGGTAGAAGGTCATTCATGAGCTTCAGGTCCCGAGCCCGAGCAGTAAGGATCTAAGCAAAATCAAAGAAAGATGAAACATAACTACAATGCATCTAAGGCAATCCAATAAAACATGAAAAATCTGACACTCTCCTAAATCTGAGCAAAGAGGGGGATAAATACACCTAGGCATGCAACACATGCTAAAGAGTAGTTCAAAATTCCAAAAAATAAAACTATCTCAAAAAATCCAAAAAGAAAAATTTTACAAAATTGGCTAAGGGATTTAGTCATTGTCACCCACAATGACTAGAATCTAGCCATTGGAGACAAAGAGCCAAAGCCCAATGGTCAAATTTTTTACCATTGGGGTTCAAACCTAGCCGCTCTAAGGGACAACGCCAAATTTCTCCGCTAAGCGACAGACACCAAAGGTAACACGACAAACCCATGAACCCTAGGCCATAAAATACAAAAAAAAATTGAAAATAAAAAATGGGGACCAACCCACCACATAAAAACCTATACTAAGCCTAGCTACGGATTTCGTTCATTACCAACAGGTTTAGTGAGGTTCATTTACCGATTACTTAGTGAGGTTCAATTTTACCCAAAAGAGGAAAAGAGGTTAGGGTTTGAAAGAATACCCGAGAAGCTCCGGCTCCTCCAGCAGCTAATACCTCACCCTACGCAGCCATATCCTCGACGTAGGTATCTTCCGAAACTACAACTGTCGTTGTCTCACCAGAGCTCTAAAAAGTGAATTGTCAACAAAGAAAATGATAGGTCAAAAGCCCTAAAAATGCATTTTATATTTTCAAATTATGCCTTGGCCACTGCTGACGTCGACGGCCCAAACTTCATGGCCGCTCAAGGCGACAATGGCCATAGGCAGAGACTCAGAGGCCGTTGGACCTGACAGTGGCCTACTCCATAGATAAAAACAAAAAATTCCTTCCATGGGGGATAACAAAAAATATTAAATAAATGCATTTTGATGAATTAAAGTCATCTTAATGATCAAAATAACAAAAAAATCACATATAAGCATAATCTCAAGCAGGCCTCGTATCCAGTTACTTACTCTATCCACTCGATGATTGCAACGATTCACACTCCATGCACTTCGATGAGATGAGTAGGTTACCATAAGGCCACTTGGGGCAAAAACATTTCATTTTGGAATTACGATGTGCCACCCTTCAATCCCGAAGAAGACCAAGATGGTCGGACTGCTCCATGGGTGCGAAAGGATCATCCTAATTCCCCTATGATACCAAAAACATTAAGCCAAAGTGATACAATATGAACATAAATAGAATCACTCATCCTAACTCCCTAAGAAGGCTATTGATAGTTGGACCGCTCCTCGGGATAGGGATGGATGATTATCATAAACAATTGGAATCACACTTGGATGTGGGATTGCCCATTAAAAGCAACAAATGCTAGAAAGGAACCAGATTAGTCATATTGGTCAAGCGACTTGTCGCTTCATTCATTGTCATTTCTTCACCAATCCATTGTGTGAGGAGGTAGTTCAAAGCTTCAACATAATCATAATCAAAATCAACAAAAGATCACTCGATCACATCAAAATCATGTTCATCCTACGAATCATTGCATACAACAATCACAAATTTCCCTTATTTGTTGGGAACGTAAGCAGACATGACATCTTCAATTGTAGCTCTCCTACCGATCGGAACTATTGTAGCAATTGAAGCTACCCGATTGAGTTTGAGGAATGAGTGCAATTTAACATGCCCAAGCCACTGAGCTAAGTCCTCCGAACATTGAGGCAATGATTCAAGGGATGCATGCCATCTTGCATGATTGGGCCATCCGACGTTGATCAGACCATTGATCACCATACACCCTACAAATATATCAGTCTACGTTTTTGCTCAGCATTGTGTCTTCCACACAATGCATCGCAAAAAGGGGCATCTGTAGACACCTAAAACATGTCATGTTTAGGGGAGCTACTCACATAGACACATTCATAAGATCATATGACATAATATTGGACTTTCCAAGCATCAAAAGTGGTTCTCACCACTCATTTGGGGCATTTTCAAGCCATCCAAGCCTAGCCGCTCAAGCCAAGAGCGAACCCGCTCAACTACAATGGCCAGATCTTAGTCACTGTAGATGACAGCGGCTAAACCATAAAAGTAGTTTTATCGACAAATATGCCTAATCACGGGTGGAAGTGGCAGTCTGCATGCAATAAAGGTGAGTGGGAGTAACTTTGCATTCCCTTTCATGACAGTTCACATAGGAGACTTGAGTTTGCATTTAGACTTTAAACTTCTCTCCTTACATAAGACTCAAGTTTATTTCTTAACTGGCCTTCAAACATAGAAAAAACAAAAAGCTTCTCATGCTAACTCTCACTACGCATGAGGAATTCATTCCTAGGGCTTGGGCATAGACCTAGGGTTTCACACACTTTAAAAGGTGCAAGCCTGAGAGCACCAAGGATCCAAAATTTATCAGAACAGGTCATTGAGGAGAGCTTTCGAGACTTAGAGAGCTTCTCTTGGAGATCACGTTTATGGTGAAGCCCTAACAAATTGGAGAGCAAAGCGACCACTATTTCAACATCCGATACAAGCTTTGATCCATAGCTTTGGGGCAAAGAGAACGAAATTCACCTTAGCGGTCGTTGTCTCGGACAGTGGCCCATAGGCCTAGCTTAGGGTTTTATACATTAGTTTCATTATTATGTTTAGCATATCATTAGCATAATATCATTTCATTCATTTAACTTCATAGCATAGGTTTAATTTGCACTTGCTTTCATTTTGGTATATTCATTACTAACAACCTCATCCGGGGAGGCATTCTCGGACATCTAAGCGTGTGTTGTTGTTTCATTGCTTACAGGGCCACAGGTTCATCGAACGAAATCTGCAACATACGAGAGCAAAAGGGATCCCTCTAGGAAATAGGCCTGGAGAAGGAGGCATCTGTAAGCCCTCATACATTTTCGTGTGCGGAACCGGGAAGCTTTTGAAAGCGCACCACCTCTTCGCGAAAGGGGCACTCTTTGCCTATTTGTAACCTTATTGTATCGAAATGGGTATCCCTAAGAGGGACCGAAATGTAACCAGGTTTCAATCCAAATAAAGAGATCTATCTTTGTTATTTCCGTGTTATATGCTTTTCATTGTCTTCCATTTCATTTTGGGTTTTAATACATTGCAAGTAGAGTAAAAAGAGCGGTGCATGCATCCTGGGGTCACTACAGTTATAGTTACTATGCTATAGTAACTATAATTATTACCTCATTTAGTAATTAGTAGATTCTCTTAAGTATATTTTACTTATTGCATGGTAGATTTAGATTATTTACTTTTACCTTGAAGATATTCACTATGGAATATCTTGGGGTTAGTAGGTTAGTCATCGTAGTCAATTCAACTACGTTAGTAGGTTAGGATATTTTATTTGTTAGTGCTACTTTGTTAACATTTTTTTAGCAAGAATTCCAATTAGGCTATTTCAAGCCTAAGTCAATTGTTATTTAAACCCATACACTATCAATGCTAAGGTTAATGTTCTCACTCCTAATATATCACATTCATCATGAAGTATCTTGGCATAATTGAAATACTTGGCCCATTCTACTCCCATATTGTTGCTCCTATCTTCCATTTCTTGGATTTTTGACAACTTTGATTCACATTGAATAAATATTTCCTTCATATACTATAGTATCAGGGTTGAGGAAGATGGTTTCCTCGACTCCAATTTATCCTTAAGAGCTGCTTCATGTTGTTGTAATTGAATCAATTCTTCATGCAATACCTCCAATTCATTTTTCTAGGTACTCTCATTATGAATTTTTTGGGCCATTAATTCTACATTCTAAAGCAGATGCAACTCCTTGGCTAATTTGTGGTACACAATTTCTTCTTCCAAGGTCAAAATCACCTGCTCTCTCTCACTCAGTTGAGCATGAAGATTCGACAGTTCTTGTTGTTTCTTCTTAATTCATCATAGAACATCTTCCAAATATAGTACATCTTGTACCAACTTTCATTTTTTTTCTTGTAGTTGTGCCTTTGTCATCTGTAGGTCTTTGTCAAGATTCTTCCTATTCATATTCAACTGCTTTATCTCTTTAGCTAACCAATAGAACAACTGTGCTAAAAATTTAATTTGATTGTACATCGATAGTAACTTTGATAACAACTCAACCTGTGGCCTCTATTCTATGGTGCGTTGGGAAGTGGGATTAGTACCATGTCTAAAAACATACACTTAGGATGGCTCCAAAGAAAGTGTAGGTGTCTTGTTTAGCAATTTATCGACTCCTTCTATGGTCTTCAAATACTCAATAGATAAATTCTATGGCTATTCTAGGTAAATGCTATAAATTTTTGCTCACTAGCCTCCCTTTCCAACCCATTTAGCCAACTTATCTAGATCTTATTTAGATATCAACTACCATTTCTTACATTACCCCACACAACCTACATCAAATTATAGTCACAACCTATCCATCACATGGGTTAACATTGTGAAACAAGCTAACACTTACTGGTTAATACATGCACCCATATCTAGTGGATCTAAAATGTTAGGTATTTTCAATAGTATGTGTTTGGACCATTCATCCTTGGTTTCATCATATTAATTGGTTTTGAGGAGCTACTTTCCTTTTCAAAAAATATCAATGGGCTTCTTAGCCACTTTTCCTTCTATGATCATTGTTTTTTCTACCTATATTTGTGGTTGGCTACTTCCTCTTGCTACTATTACATCCTATTGAGGCATGTATGTTTGTTGTGGTTCCTTTTCCTATACCATTCTTGTCTCTTACTCCTGATACACTTCCTATTCTACTGAAATAGGATGTTTCTATGTTCCTTCTAGCAATTTTTTAGTGGCTTTCTAAATGAGCCATAGTTCTTTATTTATCATACCTATGTTTGCTTCCTTTGTGGTACTTGTGTCTGCAAACTAGCCCATTGCCTTTGCTTCCATAGTTGTGATCATATCCTCAAATTATAAGGATCATAGGGCATCTATAAATAAATTCTCATAAAATAGAATTCTAGTGGTACTTTAGGTGACTCCAAAGAATCCAAAAATTGAGCTTCTACGAAGAATTTTGTAGGTCCCATGTGTACAATAATACTGGGTCTTTATGGTACATATTTGAGAATAAAATGGATTGTAAAATCTACCTCCTCTATTTATATCTCCTTGTTCTATGAACCCATTCATTATTTTTCCATTATTGCTCGATTTCATGGGCCACTACTTGACTTCAAGCTATTTTCTTTGTTGTTATCCCTTCCACCAAGTTTGATGACTTTGATGGTGACAATGGCTAAAATTTTCTCCTCTTCTTTGCCAATGGTGTAATTGTTGTTGGTGGTGGTGCAGTTTCATGTCTTGGTGGTCCCATATTTGGTGCTTGAAGTGCATCCTCCTCCCCTTTTAATTCCTCCATGGTTCATCCTTGAGTGAATTTTTGTTGAACCATTGCTTGATCCACTACTTTTTTATTGGAGTGGGCTTATTTACTTGGGTTTTAACATTTATCCATTGCAAAAATGATGGGGATAACATAGGCAATTCCTTGGAAAGATCCATTCCTATAATCTATACCCCTACTCTATGCTCTACATAAAAAAATAAACCTATTACATGGAAGACCACTAAGAAGTTCTTGATAGTCCTCATCATAAAATTTTGGATGTGGATTACCAAGTAACTTGTCCAATCATAGGAAACTCCCTTATTAATATATTTTAGGTATGGAATCATCTATACTATAAAATTATATTATCATTACTCTCTTGATACCCTAGCCATTAACACATTCATGATACACTATAATCCTATATTTGACAACTAATTTTGCTTGACCCCTCGATTGCCATGTGCCAATAGAGCATCAAGATCATCCTCCTTTAATGTGGTGATACTCTAAATCAAATATTGGATCTTCTTGGAATACATGCATTCATTAAGGACAAGTTGTACACCTTTTGGTAACCCGAAGGTTCTCCTAAATTCTCTAGCTAAAAAATCCACTTCTATAATATTGTCTTCCACTTGCACTTTATTGATGTTTTTGCCATGTCATAAGTCAACAAAATTTGTATCAGGTACTTCTTAAAGAATTCCTTGTCAAAATTGAGAACCTACAAAATAAAATGAACTCTAGCCTCCTTAATCTTCTATTTGATTGGATCTT
This sequence comes from Wollemia nobilis, assembly GCA_028583015.1. NCBI lineage: Eukaryota > Viridiplantae > Streptophyta > Pinopsida > Araucariales > Araucariaceae > Wollemia > Wollemia nobilis. The sequence goes on from JAQPPZ010000989.1 coordinate 6,192,641, forward strand.
CTGATGATGTATGTTCCCACTATTACTAGCAAAAGTCTCTTGTGGCATGAGTCCACATAATTTCCTTAATGGGTATCTGCTCTTATTGTCCTTGAGTCTACCCTTACTCAAGATTTTTTAGTTATCCACACATCATCCCTCTAGTGCAGGAATGTTCCTAGTGATGGCAGATTTACTTCTCTACCATTAACTCTGGAAATTCTTCCTTTCTTGGGGTTACCTTTGTTCCTTCCCTTCCTGAATTTTCAGGCTCATTAATCCTGATCTACCCTGACCTATCTTGAATCATAATTCTATGATGATGATAATAATCCTTTCTAATTCTTAATGCACCCCTAAATGATCCTTCCCTCTAGATAGCTACAGTCCCAATGGCTTCTCCCTTAAACGATTATAGTCCTAATGACTTCTCATCTAGATAGTTGTAGTCTTGATGGCTTCCCTCAAACAAATATAGTCCTAACAACTTTTCCCTTAGTCAACTATAAGTTTAATGGCTTCTTCCTCATATGACTATAGTCTTGATGAATTCTCTTAGATGAATGTAGTCCTAAAAACTTTTCTTAGATGATTGCAGTTCTAATAACTTCCCTCATATGACTACAGTCCTAACAAATTCTCTCTTACATGGCTATAATTTTTATGACTTTTCCCTCAGATGGTTGCAGTCCTAATGAATTACCTTAGATGATTGTATATCTATATGACTTCCTTTTAGATGGATCTAGATATGATATAATAACTACATATCTATATGACTTCCTCTTGTTTGACAATTATAAATCCAAACAATCACCTAGTTGATTAACTTGATGGAGTCATTTGTTAGCATAACTGATGGAGCTAATGATAGTTCAAGACTTTTTATAATCTAGAGGGGTTGTCTGGTGTCTTCCCTACACTTCATTAACTAGGTATGGTTACAAATTTTAGGTAAAAAATGCCTTGTAAATGCATTATGTTCTATGAAATTTTCGTGAAGTCTTACAAATTTATCGGTTGAATACGATTCTTCATGGATGTTTCTTGTTTGTAACATGTTGATGCATAGGTTGTTCTTGCTCTAAATCTCTAATTGTAGCTTCTTCCTTGCAAATGTCTCATGCTACTATGCAACAATGAGAAATATCCTCCTTGGCCATATAATTTATAGCCTCCTCCTTTGGTTGTTGTTGACCATGCAACTGCTATTTAACTACCACTTCTCACTTTGAATTATTCATGTGCACCATTTAACCACCTTTACATGTGATTTTTGTCCTCTCCCTATTTCATATTTTCCTTATTTTATCTTTATATATATATATATATGAAATTTTTATTTTACTAACATCTCATGAAGTACATGGCAATGCCAGTGCAGACTTCTAATATTTTTGGTGATATTTTCTGCTATTGATGACTATGATTCCCTTGACTACAAAAGTCATCATCATCATAATTAATTTAGTCTACTAGAAATTTTGATGATTCCGTCAACTATGAGGGGTTTTCATCTATGGTTGGTCATCCCTCCTTACATTCCTAGTCCGTACAATACATCAATATGATCTATCTCAACTTTATAAATAGCTTCTTATTTCTGCTTGTGGTTGATAAAAATATCATGGATCTATTCTATTGCCAGCATCCTAATAGATTCCTTATCTAATTCTATCTTATCTGATCCTATAATTTTGTCCCTCTTCATGACTAATTTCATTAGTCTTACCACCTTCTTAACTAATTTTGCCATATCTACCATCATCAGTATGGCTCAGTCTTGTTATACCATCTACAAGATAAATTCTACTATCTATATGATTGTGACCATCATCAATATGGATCAGTCTTGTCATTCCATACTTAAGATGGATGTTGTCACCTTCATGGCTAATTCTATCAGCCCTACCATATTTAGGATATATTCTACCACCTTCATAATTGATTCTATCAATCCTACCATCCTCATTATGGATTATTACACTATCATCAATATAGTAGAATTCAACCTATTATAGACCTGATGACTATTTGCCCTCCCATTAAGATGATAGTTCCCTTATATTTCATCATTATGATAAATACTTCATGCAAATTCTCCTCTACCTTGAAGTATCATCTACTCTTTCTTGGCATATCAAATTATGAGTTATATTTCTTGGAGGTATGTGATCCCTATTCCTAAATACATGTCTTCCTTAAACCTACTTGGATCCTCCTCTCCTTATTTTTGGTATAATATCCCTTATGTTGGGCTAAAAAACTCCCAACTACCCAATATTTGGTTAGTCCCTCAATCTCTCATGATGATGTCTTCAAATTCTGTGAGATCATTGAGGTAGACCTAATGGTCTATCCTGATGAATTCATAGTTATTGGTTGGTTTGAATTATTTTTACCGATATCCCTTATGGTCCATCTTGTAAACTAGTTGATCTATGGGTAGCAGGAGGGCAATTTATTCCTCTTGTGTTATTCTAAAGGAGACCAACCAAACTCCCCCCTTGGTTAGACACACTTGGATTACCCAAAAGTCCTAATAAAATTCCTAGGTTATCAAAATTACCTCTATTTCTAGCCTCAATAATGAGTTATGTTCTAGTATTTTATTATATATGATCTTGGGTTTCAGATGTCAACTTCCTTAGAATCCTCTATCTTCTATCTTCCCTTATCAATATTCTTCTCCACCTCGCTTCTTCAAAGTGTCTCTAAGGTGCACATTGAGTTAAGACATCCCTATACTAGTTTGAGAAGGTGAAATCTATGCTTGAATCATTCTCTTGTCCTATTATTCATTGGATAACTTGATATTTCCTAAATCCTTCTTTGTAATCATCTAACTTCTCTCCTTTGTTTACATAATTAATATGAAGGGAGATGATACTCTACTACCTCATGGAATTTCATTAGCATTATAATTGACTCATATTTTCTACTTGAATTATTTTCCATTCTTTATTCCTCTTCCTCTTAAGGCTTTAGTGGTTCATTATTTCAATAACTGGACCCTTTCGAGGAATTAGACTCTTGCTTGTTGATAATGAACTTTGTCCCTTTGTCTTCGTCATTCCAAATTATAGTTTTAGTAGGGAGTGTTAGGGTCCCTAGGGATATTTTCATCATTGCTTGATTCTTCCAACCATCTTCTATTCCTAGGTTGTTCATGTACTTCTATAACATCCCTCCACAAAATTGTAGTTTTTTGTTCCCTACTTACCCGATGTCTTGTATTGTCAACAAGACTTTATTGTAGTTCCCTTGTTCTTTCTTGTTCTGGTGGCCTTATGGTTCGTTATCTTTTGGAATGTCTTGTAAATGATGAAGTAGTACTATAAGAGTATTTTATATTCAAAAGGATTCTTGGAGTTGCTAAAGGTAAACTATGAGAGTCTAAGGAAAATAGGCTACTTTATGAGGGTACTTCCTCATTACCTTCTATGTTCCCCCTTAACTCCCCTTGTTGCCTCTCTAGTTGTTGTTCAAATTAATCCAACTTGACTCTTCATACTTCTTCCTATTCCTACATTCATTGCATGGTCTCATACAGTTCTTGAACCATTTATTCTCTCAATCATGCATTATGTATCCTTAAGATTTCATATTATTCATGCAACCTATGTGTTTTTTAATCAATTATTGCAGAACTATTTATTCCCTATTTTCCTCTTCCTCTACTTCTAGTTCTTACTCTTGCAATGCAACATTTGTAAGGGTTTGAAGTTGTTATTATCCTTCATTACTTGAGAATTTAATATGAACTTGTAACTACCTTTGTTCTTCTTCTTGAGTTTCGAACTCTCTTTATTTGATGATAGGTTTTATTTCTACTCTAAACAACCACTCCAGGTTCATATGTTCTTCATATCTAACAATCCCACTTGGTTCTCCATGTTCATAGGATCGTATACTTGGTTGTGATTCTTTTGTTATTCTTATAGAATTTTCTCTTGATGCTTATAAATTGATCACATTCACCTATGTCTGTGCTTTGTACACTTTCAACTTAGAACCACTTACAATTTTTGGGTAAATCATACCATCTAATTTATTTATCTAGATAATTTGTCCAATAATTATTCTACCTAATATCATCCAAACCATAGAGTCTTCAATTTCCCTAGCTTGATTTCTTGCTTCCCATCATAATTGAGTACTAGATCGTTAGTCTTCAAGTCTAATTTTTTATTAGAAATAGATTATATTCCATCATTTGGGTTATGTAAATGTATCTTCCAAGGTACATACTTAGGACATTAGATTACTTTAGGGGGAAGTTATCTAGTTACTTCATGCAATGTAATAAATGCACAAGTGTCAATGTGCAAGTTGTAAATGTGCAAGGTGTCCCTTGTACAACTAGATAGAGTGTTGGCCAAGTATCCTATTTTACCTATATAAGGAAGGCCTCATTGTTAGATAGATATAGAACAAGGAGAGTCGGTGACATAGTAGCTTAGAGCATCTTCGTAGGTAGTACAGTTATATGTGGATCACCATCCAGTGGTGATGGGTGCAATGTAGTCTAGTAGCTTTATTAATGGAGTGTTCACTTCCTCCATAGCTACATTGTATTCATTTATATCATTTCTATTTATTGCATGTCTCAGTCATCTATATTTATTTTCTTTCATATTATTCTGCATCTCATGATTGTTATCTCCCTTTGCATATTATATCAAAAGCTAACAGTGGTATCAGAGCTATGATAGATCTAGTCTATGTAGGTCTATAGGAAAACCACCATCATTATTGAGCTTGAGTGTTTTGTCAACCTGACGCACCATTGGACCAGTCACTATCAAAAGATATCAGAAGAATCTAGGTGGTAGAATTAGGGAGAGTCACAAGTGAGGACTGAAAGAAATCTCAGTTCCAAAAAATATTGAGATTGCAATTTGACTAGAGTCTTTCCATAGAGTTATAGGAAAAACTCGTGAAGACCAGGACTCAGCATTCAATCCACTAGATTGACAGATCATCTAGTGAAGATCTAGGATATCTGGAATTTTCTAACTGTTGCCCAAAGTTTCTTTTGTTGCAGATAATTAATTCTTAGAGGATTGGTACTCCTCCTACAATAGAAATCTAGGAGACTCCAACTTCGTTTCCCGAAGGTCGGTGTGCCCTCATAGTGCAGATATTAGTTCCTTGTGCAGGAGAAGAACACTACGGAAGAAGACTTCTGAAGAAGAGGTATGGTGAAGTTAGGAGACTGAAGATCTCCATTGTAGATTGAAGAACTTCATAGTTGAAGAATAGGCCATAGAAGCCTTGATACAAAAATGCCATAGTAGCCTTGAAGAAAAGGCCATAGAAGCCTTGAAGCAGAAGCCATAGAAGTCTTGATACTGAAAAGGCCATAGAAGCCTTGATACTAAAAAGGCCATAGAAGCCTTGATACTAAAAAGGCCACAGAAGCCTTGATACTGAAATAGGCCACAGAAGCCTTGATACTAAAATAGGCCATAGAAGCCTTGATCCTGAAGAAGAATTTGAAAGGAATATCTGATTTAGAAGTAGATTAATATTTTAGTATTAATATTTTTGTTGTAGGGAAAGAAGATTCAGTGAGTTGGGAAACTTCCTACAAGAAAGTTAGGAAGAGTATCTTCTTCAGAATCAATTCAGCACCTAAAGCAAAAGAGATTAGGAGAAGATCTCATTGAAGGACTTCCAGACTTGGAAGAAGAAGAAGGACTAGGAGAGTCCTACTCAAATCTAGAAGTAGTAGAATCAGAGATCCAAGAGCAGATCACACCACCAACACTTCCAAGAGTAGAAGGTTGAAGAGATCTCAAGGGAAGACCAACAGAAGCTGCAAGATCAAATACCTTGGGAAGGTCTCATCGAGCATCCAAAAAAAGGCTAGGAAAGCCTTACTAAAGAAATCATCAAAGGATAACTCACTAGAGAAATCCACTACCAAGGAGAAGCCCATGATAGTGAAGGACTTGGGACAATTGTCGCCATCCGACAACAAGCCCAAGAGAAGGAGAATTTGGCAAGGAGTGCCAAATTTTAGAAGAAGAATCCAGTGAAATACCTCAAGACATTCAAAATCTTGAGAAGAAGATCCTGCTTGAAGTTAGAATTCGATAAGAAGACTTGAAGATAGAAGAAGCTCATCAAATCTAGGAGATTTGAAGATTACCTCTCACAAAAAGGAGGCACCACTTCAGAGACAGAGACTTCTCCAAATCTATAGTAGAAGGAGGAGACCACAAGAGGAGAACAAGCCATCAAATCTTAGGCTCATGAAAGAAAGTTTGAGACCATCATTTGGTGAAGAAGTTGTTCAAGATAATCTACAAAAAGTTGCAAGATCCTACTTGAAGAAGCAACTTGGTGATCTTAGACACCAAGATCCACATCCTCTACAGAAGGAAAAAAGGAGCTACAAAAGGTTTTTAAAAAGGTATGCAACTACTGGTGCTAACTAACTCATTAATTAGACTACTTATCAGATTCATTAGAGCACCTTATTTGGATTAAAGTTGCATGAAGAAAAAGTAGATTACAGTCTTCAAAAGTGCAAAAAGGAAAAGGTTATTTTTAAGGTTCATTTGCACATTAATTAGGAGTTGATTAGATTTCATAATTATATCTATCAACTACCTATCATCTACTTTGGAAATAGAAAAGAAGACTAAGCCCTACAATATTAGTTGTAGTGAATTTGCAGAATAACTCTTGAAGATTCATTTTAAGTTATTCTTGATTAGTTGTAGTAAATTGATTAAGTGCATTATCTTGAGAGTTGATTGGAGTGATAAGGTGAAATTGTTAGTGCATTAAAAATAAATTCTATTAGATTTATTTGCACTATTATACTACTCTCAAAATAAATTAGTTTTGTGTTCTTGAAGGGCACAAAATCTGATTTGTATCAAGTGTCTAAAGACACTATTGAAGCATAGAAATCTGCAACTCGTAGTGGCCAAAAGAAGCCACCCAAAAAGGTTAGAATCCTCCAAAACTTGGAGAAGAACAAAACTAACCAAAAACAAAAATAGAAGCTTCAAATATTGAGACTTGGTGAGTCTCAAATCCAAAGCATTACAAGATTGGATGCAAGAAAAGAAAGTGCAGAAAATTGCATAAATTAAAAAGCTTCTATCTACTATTATCTAAGCTTGGATTTTTTATCAAAGTGTCCAAGAAAAAATGGGAAGGTGTCTACTCATAAAATACAACCTCAAAACCCTTGTATTGCAGGAGAAAAATCTGCCATAAAACCATAATTTCAGATCTGAAATAAGAGTGCAAAAGAAGGTGCATCAAAGGAGGTTTATGTACAATCTATAGTACATTTTATTGCACTACTTTAATCTAGTTTTTTACAGCCCAAGAGCAGATTTGAATGTGCCCCAAAAAGGTACAATATCTACAGGAAAAAGCAGCCAAGAAAGGTCGAACGTAAGCACTCTTCTTCCCAAGCAATAGGAGCCACTCAAAGGGCTCATCTTGGATGGATGAACCTACAAAAACAAAGCCCACAAGAGGCTATCATCAAAGCTACATTTACGTAGATAAAAGAGTGCACATATACCAACGTGGGACAGAAAACATCCACATCTATCAATGTGGGATGGACAACATCTACACTACAAAGAGAAGGTTCTACTTCTACCAATGTGAGACAACATAACAAGTGGCCATCTACACTACAAAGAAGCACAGGAATTAATACATTGGAGGTATAGAAGATAAAGAGCAAAGGAGCTACATTCAAAACCTTAAACTTGGTGAAGATCATCCACCAAAGGAAGCATCAAAATCGCTATTCAAGCTCCATAGCACCTCATCAATCCACCTACAAAAGATAAGTTTGCTTGTTGCTCAAGAAACATAGCAAAGCAAAGGAATGGCATACGAAAGGACTTAAGGAGTTATAATAATCTCCTTGGAAGGTATTACAAGGAAGGACTTCATGTAGAGAGCATGAATTCCACTTGGCATCAATCTTCTAAGGCATATGCATTACAAGGATTTCGAATCTCAATGCTCATCAACCTCAAGCATACGTTACAGATGTGGTGACACTTGTTATCCTCCACAAGTCCCACACGAGTGAGCAGACGTTACAGAGTGACCAAGAGGTATTGAACAAGAAAGAGGTACATTAGAAAATAAGGAGTGCTCATACGTAATGGACGTGACACATGTCACAAGGCTCAAGTTTATTCCTCCAATAAAAGGTGCCCGAAGTCCAAAGATCACAATAGAGTGAAACACAATCAAATCCAGTCAAGCACAACATGGAAGGAAGGAAGAAGGAGCATTAAAGGCTCCTGGTCTTGAAGGTCAAACCTTCCTATTTTTGTAGCGTCTACATTCTAGCATTGAATATGAGCATCTCCATTGATTCCAATGCCCAAGGGAACTTTAATACCACTATTATATTCAACCGAAGGAAGCACCGAACAGTGAGGAGATTAGCATAAAAAAGGTAAGGTTTAAATCCCACTTTATTATTGCTTTCAATTTTGGAGATATAAGGGTTATAAGCTAAGGTTGAAATTTATATTTTTGAAAGCAAAAGCTATAAGGGATAACTTACCAAATTAAAATAATATTTGCAACTCAACCTAGGAGAAATAAGGAATTCGACTTGGATTAATTTCTTTAATATTTTGCAAATATTATTAATTTTCTAATTTTCCAAATTTGGGAGTGATAAGGGTTACAACATCAAACTAGGTCTTTGGAAATTAGAAATTAAAACCTAAGGGTTATAAAAAGAGGTTATTAAATATTTTTTGTTAAGGTTGGAAATTTATATTTTTCTTGTCTCTAAATTTCTCAAAAAGGGACAAAAGGAATCCAACATTAAAACCTCTTCAAAAATTGGAAAAGTGCTTAGTTCAATTAGGAGAAATAAGGTGTTAGAAAAGTTGATTTTTGACCTTTACAAAATTGTACAAAATCAACCATAAATTGAACTATATTTTACAAAAGCACTATATCATACTCCAAAATCATTAGGGAGTCATAAGGCATTCTACAAAACTTGATCAAAGGTTGTCAAGTTGGGAAGATATAAGCTTTCTTCAAAACCTAAAATTAGGTGTTCATACTCTCATTACTAGGGAGACATAAGGAAGCCTACAAATCTAAAATATTACTAAAGGTTTCATCAAATCAAGCTTATATACTTCAATTAGGGTTTGCATATCCTAATATAGGGAGTTATAAGGTAGACTACCAAGGTTCTACCAAATTTCAATAGCAAGAATCACTATTTCAGAGATCTATCATGGATGAAATTTTGAGAAAAGCTTTCAATAATGAAGAACTATTCCATGAAGTAGAATTCTACTCTCAAAACTTAATAGATACTCTAAAAGGATATGAGTATCTACCCTCTAGCGATAGAGAGAAATTCTCCTTATTCCTTAAATAAGCCAAAGAAGGTAGTTTTACAGCATTGATTAACTATCTTCATGAAATCCTCTTCACAGCATGGTGGAACTCACAAAGATTGGTTATATTTTCACCTGAAGAATGTCTAATGATTTATCTATCATTAATTGTATTTGTACTTACTCAACACAAGAAACAAGGGAACAAAGAACAATACTATTGTGATGATAGACTAACTTGTCATGAAGCAGATATTTCACCAACATCACAGCAGAATCACAGGAAGAGAAGAAGGAGAAAAAGAAAGAAGAGACATACTAAAAGAGGCCATGATATGAAGACTGAAGCAGCAGAAAAAGAACCAGATCAAGACTACTCTGAACAAGCCAAAGATCATCCGATGAAAGAAGAATATTTAGCTTCAGCTACAACTTACTCTACATCATATGAAGACACATATTACCTATTGAACCTGAATACAAAGTATGCAGAGGAAGAGTACAAAGCTCATGAAGAAGATGAAGATCCATATTGAAGACTAAAAGTCTTCAATACCCAAATAATGTAATACAAGGGGGTGTTAGAAATAGATTATATTCCATCATTTGGGTCATGTAAATGTATCTTCCAAGGTACATACTTAGGACATTAGATTACTTTAGGGGGAAGTTATCTAGTTACTTCATGCAATGTAATAAATGCACAAGTGTCAATGTGCAAGTTGTAAATGTGCAAGGTGTCCCTTGTACAACTAGATAGAGTGTTGGCCAAGTATCCTATTTTACCTATATAAGGAAGGCCTCATTGTTAGATAGATATAGAACAGGGAGAGTCGGTGACATAGTAGCTTAGAGCATCTTCGTAGGTAGTACAATTCTGTGTGGATCACCATCCAGTGGTGATGGGTGCAATGTAGTCCAGTAGATTTATTAATGGAGTGTTCACTTCCTCCATAGCTACATTGTATTCATTTATATCATTTCTATTTATTGCATGTCTCAATCATCTAGTAGATTTACTTTCTTTCATATTATTCTGCATCTCGTGATTGTTATCTCCCTTTGCATATTATATCAAAAGCTAACGTTTTTTAATATGCTTATCATGCTAATACTTGCATCTTCATTGGGCAATCCCTATTGTCCATTGTGTTATTTCTCTTTTTTATCCCAGTTGTATGAGTGCTATGTGACTTTCTTCCATGCTCTCTTCATCACTTAGGTTGTTTTCTACTAATATTCTCAAACTTGGTACTAGAAATTACATTGGTACCATTGCTTCTTGCCCATACATGAACTAAAAAGGGTATTATATATGGTTGGTTTCAATATTGTCCTATACACCCATAGGATTTCTAGTAACCGTTCTTCCCACTTGATGACTTATATGCCACATGTTTTATACATTATAGTTGTTTTTTCTTACTTATTCGCCTGAGGGTAGTATGGACTAGACAATGAGTTAAAATATTGAATTCTTCTATTAGGTTTTGAATGATTGCATTGATGAAATAGCCTCCTCGATCACTTGTCATTTGAAGAGGAATTCCAAGCTTGACGATAACCTATTCATACAAAAATTGAATCGTACTCCTTGTAGAGTTATTTGGTAAGGCCCATGCTTCTACCCATTTTTTCAAATATTTCATTGCCACCATAATGTATCGATATTCCTTATTTTTCTCATTCATAATGGTCCCACAAAATCCAATCCCCATATTTCTAAAAATTCATAAGGTTGGGAAGGTTGCAATGGCATGAAGTCTTGATTTAATGGCTTTTCCATTATTTGACATCTATCATAAGCCTTTACATATTTCCTAGCATTGTGATAAAGCGTAGGCCACCAAATCCCTACCAAAAATACTTTTCTAGCTATTGCATCTAGTCCCATATGGCATCCTACCAATCCCTCATTTGTATCTTTCAATATATACTATACTTATTCTTCCATCACATATCTTGTTAGAATGTGGTATCCCCCCATCTTGTATAACAAGCCTGAAATCAATGTGAAGGGTGATAAATTTGTGATGATTTTCCTTTATGTAACACCCCTCCTTGGAAAAACTATTGTGGAAAATGAAATATATTTTGACATGATTATGTAATGGTATAGCTTCGTTCCTATTGATTAAATAGTTGATTGATTACTTTCTTTAAGTATGGAATATGGTATTGCCAATGTACCTGTGGGTGTAGGATCATGTACATTCTTCCTTGGGGGGGCAATGGGTAAATCACTTACCATGAAGGATATATAGGAAAATTATGATGATGACTTGTTCATCAACAACATAGGGTAACATTGATAATTACCTTTCATGTAGGTGCATTTATTGTAGGCTTGGTGAATATTCACACCATTGGACCAGGAAGTTGCTTGCTTAATGATCCTCCTCAACAAGGTTGGTGATAGATTATACTATCATAGAACACCACCTTATTAGGGATAAAACAATGGTGTAGGATATTATTGTTTTGATGTCATTTGACCTTGGTTGTTCTAGAAGATATAATACTTTTATGTTTACTTGAATGATACATTAAATACCTTGGTAAAATGAGTATTGTATGGACTTTATATTCATGTTTTACTTGTACCTAAATAATAATAAGTTACAATACAAGTTTTGTATTGATTTAAGTCATTTATTATTTTTTGATCATTAATTTAAGAATGACATGGTAACGAAGCCACCCCCTTGGAATATTAAGATGTTGGACATTTTGAGTCCCTAAGTCAAAGTTGTCATTGATGTCACCAGATGAAGTCATCATTTAATACCAAATATTTTAGCAAGAAATAAAGGGGACAAATATGGTTATTTGATATCCAGGGAGAAGGCCAAAGTTCAAGTAAAACAGTGCAAAAGACAAAAGTTAAAAAGGAGTTATAATATTTATTTTATAAATTATTTAAATTCAAGATGAATTTAAATTTTATAAATAAATATTAAAAAGTACTTTATCAAAGGTGAAATATTATAATGGTTATTATAATATTAGAAGTGCCATGGTGAAAACCCCAAAAAAAATATTTGTAATTTTCATTACAATATTTAATATTGTAGAAGTGGGTTTATAAAGTCTAAAGATATTTTAATAAACCCAAAGGTTGGGTTTAAAGGTTTAAGACCAAAGAATATTTTAATAAATCCAAATGTTGGATTTAAATATTTAAACAAGGCATTCAAAGTTTTATTCCCGTCGACATCATAGAAGCCAAAGGGAAGTGCCGACGTTTTTGAATTATTGAAGATGCATATAAATACCATACCTAAAGTTTATTTCCAATCATCCTTGCTTGAAAGAAAAAATGATTGTCCTACGAATTAAGAGCTCATGGAGTGTATGCAAAAAACAAGGCATTGAAAAGGGGAAACTTTGAATTTCAAAGTTGAATGAGACAATGTGGTCTATTGGCATTTTTGGAAAGCATAAAGCGCTGACAGCGAGGAGGTTCATGTTCGAATCACAACAGGTGCAAGTTTGAAGGTGTATTGAATGCAATCGTGTGGTGTGTTGTTGGAAGTGTCAAAGAAGCATGTACTTTTACCTAGGTGGAAGGAGTGTGTAAATGCCAAGAAGCACGTGGTGCTTTGTAAGACTTAATAAGCGCTTGGCGCATGCGGCAAGCTTGGCCACGGTTAAGGTGTGCAAAAGGGGCAACGTTGAGGGTTCCATTCCCTCCAAAGGCTAAGGTAACATTTTTAATTTTAATTTTTATTGCATGCCTAAGTTGGAGGTATAAGGTTTATTAGTGGTGTATGTTTTTAAAGATTTCTTTGTAATAAAGTTATGGGTAGTTGAGAAATACCTTAGGAGTTATAAGGAGAATTCTGGTTTTTATTTTTAATAAAGTCTTAAATTACATTGGGTAAAATCAAAAAAGTCAACATGGCCATAGTTATAGGACCATATTATCATTTACCATATGTTGACCTTGTAAGGAATTGTAAATGGTGGCTTGTAGATAGGAGAGCAACAGTAAATTCAATCACATATCTTTAGGATCAGTATTTTTAGGATTCCCTTACCATTCACAGTTTCCTAGAAGATATAGAAAATAGGGAGGTGAGCCTAGAATACAATAGGATATATCTACATTACAAATTATAGTTTGAAAGTCCCAACCCAATTCAAAAATAAGCTTTTATTGTTCAACTAATTCTTGTGATAAAATACTTTGAATTTGAGAAGGAGCACTATATGAATCCTGAACAACTAGATCCAATTAATTATATCCATAGGTTGTTCAATAAATATTAGAAAGATAAAAATTTGTTGCAAGAACCAAAGAACTTAAAAATTTCATGAATAGACCTAGAGATTCAAAGGGAAGATTTATCAAGATTAGTGAACTAGAAGCAAACTACCAAAGAAACCTTAGTAAGAAGCCTAAACCTTATAAATTAAAAGAAATCAAAACTACAATCCAAAAATCTAAGGATTATGCAACACCAACAAAATAGATTGAATTCCTAGAACAAGATCCCAAAACATATCTATTACTCAAACCAGAATTTTACGATCATATAGATTCTTCTTCTATATTTTTTGAACGTATACCTAGTCCAATTCTTGAAATATTATATTCAATTATGGCTTACCAACATAGTGATCACAAATAAAACCAAAGGGAGGATAGGCAAATACATAATGGAGAACAACGTAGGAATAGGTAAAGAAAATTATCTGCCTTTCCAATTCATACTTTAGAAGAGATAATAACAAGAGAACCAAAACCTGCCTTTGTTATTGTATTACCTACTTTTTATGGAAAACCACATGAGTATCCTGATGAATTTCTCTTTGAGTTTGAAGTGGTATGCCAAGCCTATTTTTACACCACTTATGAGCAAAAATTAATATTGTTTCCTTCTACACTTAAGGATGCAGTATTAATATGGTTTATGGGTCTAGGAGAAAGTTTTTGTAATCAATGGAACAAAGAACATGGATTAAAATATATATTCCTTGAAATATATTAGGATTAGTGTAGAGTTAGGGATAAGAAAGCTGAGTCATTTTACATGAATAAAAAATATGACGAATCCCTTGAAGATTATCTTGAGAGATTTTAGTTTGTAGGATCAAGAGTAAACATTGAATTGGACAAAGAGATTCAAAAATATTTTTTTCTCAAAGGACTAAAGGAATATGTGGACTAAAGGAAGATTTCCTTGACATTATAAACCTTATGGATAAGGGGAATATTCATTAGATGGGATTGGGAGAAATTATAAATCTTTGCAAGAACTATTCAAGAAATAAGCCATTAAGAAACAGTAGGTACCCATCATCAGGAGGGGGAGTAACAAGAGCTAAAATTGGAAATATGCTAGAAAGACTTAAAATTAATTTATTGAGTACATTAACAACATATCTCTACCTCATGGACAAGAAACCAAAAGAGAAAGACATTGAAGAGATATATTGTCATAGATGTAGAAAGAAACTTGAGAGAATGTCCTCTCAACATTACAAACATGTCCAATATTTTTTCTTGTTGTAAAATCTATGATAAGAACCATAGTACTAAACATTATAAATATATTTTAGCTATCAAAACTACTATAAAAGAACCTGAGGTTGAAAAAGCATAAGATGTTTATTTTATATCTCAAAGGAGAAATGATCCATTTAATGGCCCACCTAATTGGTCAAACCCTAACTATTCCAACCAATAGAGACCTAATTATTGGTCAAATACTCCAAATGGGACAAATTGGAGTCAATCTAATAAAGATTGGTGATGAGTGTCATTGAGTCTCATCATTTAATCTCAAATTTTTATCAATCCAGGGTGGTGTCCAAGGCTGTTTATGATAGAAGGTTAGGGCAGAGTGCAATTCAAGAATTTAGATTTCAAGCATTTATTGGTGAAGCATATTTTGGTTTAGCCTTTTGGTGTCACACTAAACCTAGTCTGAGGAATGGAAACTAAAATAAATTACAGGAATTGAAAACTAAATCTAAATTGCATAATTTAACAATTAACTACAATTGCAAGAATTGGAAATGGCTAAATTAAAATCTAATCTACTTTTAAAGAATTGAAATAACAAAAGTTAAATTGCTAAATTGAAATGATGCTAAAATAAAACCTATGCTAAAAACACTTGTCAATATCTTGCCACAAAATATCATCAATCTTCTGCTATAGGAATTAACAGCAAAATGAAATCTGCTGAAATTGAAAGTAGTTGAAACATAAAAGCAAAGAACATGAAAAGCAAAGGGAACATGGAAACAAATATTTAATCTAATTTGTCAGCTAACACACACACATTAGCTGTACAAAAAAATAATGAAGAAAACATAAATAATAGAATACAAAATTAAAACAAGAAAATGAAATATGGCAAGCAATCTGTTAATTCTACTGCAGTAGAATTACAGATTAAAACCTGCCATAAAAATCCTCCTTCTAGAACTAAAAGTGGGCCCATACTTCCTGATCTAGAAGGAGGTGTAAAAACACTCCTTAACTAATTAACACTCAGAACAAAAATTGACAAAAAGACCACTTTTATTGTTGTCAAAATATGCTGAAAATTGTTATAGATAATTGTTGTATAGTATTATTTGCTGCTACTACTACTCTCCTCTATTCTAATTCCTACCTAGCTTAAACAATAAGGTATCTATCCTTTTATATATGCATAATATCTATTTACAAATATAAAATATACTATTCCTATCCTACAGATCAAATCCTATTATGCTACAGCATTTCTTGGTTTTATCCTAGAAGAGGATCAATTGATCTTTTCCCATGAATGGTGGTTTTTGGATGACAAGGACGACAAAGAAAGCTGGGGGATATTTTCTCTTAACATTATCAACCTTCTTTCTCTTATTCCACCGTCAAAAATAGTCAAAAAGTCAAAAAGTACTTTCTATTGTCGATCCGAAGATAACTGGCTCAATCCGAAGATGTCTGCTCAATTCGAAGCTCTTCGTATTGACTAATTGTGTGGTATTCAGGCGATCTCAGCTATGTTTCTTAGGTGGGTTATCTCTCAGTAAATTATTGCAATAGCTTTATCCTTGTCCATGTGTGAATTCCATGCCTTGCTATTCATTGGTAGTTGGCTGGAATTTACATGGTAAACTGCTGCATTTTCCATATTTGCTACACAGTTGTAAAATATTGGCATTTATTGCAAGTTCAACAAATTAGAACATGGGAAAATAATTCAAATATCAACATGAATAAGTACATCAAGTTTCTACCAAATTTATACACTTTATTCACCAAGTAACCATGCTGAAATAGTGCAATAGTGCTGCACAATTATCCCTACTCTGTTATACCCTATTGCTGCTAATTTAGACCATGTGGGAATGTTTCTAAATAGGTCAGATGTCTTATGTAGTCCTTCTAAACTTATTCCATCCATTTCCTAATGATTTTCTTGACAAATTTAAGGTGCTCCTATAAAGTGACAACTTACTAATTTTTATATGGTTGTTTTCTGTAGATTTCTAGATTTAGAATAGTCCTAATAATTTGGCTTCAATGTGGAATTCAAACAAGTTAAAGGGCAAAAAAACATTCATAAACCATTGTGAAGTTAATGGATATTAGCATGCCACATTTGGTTGTTTGAAATGCATATTTTTATTTGCTACTTAATCAAGCAAAAGCAGTCACAAAATGTTGAAAATAGTAAAAAACAGAGATATAATGCTCCTAACATAAAATAATGCAAAAACTTAAAAAATATATATTCTAATCAACTATTTGGAATTTAACTTAATAATATGGCAGTTTTTATATGTCAAACATAGTGTAAAAATGAGGTATTTTCAGGCCTCATCAATTGGAATATGCCTCCCTGGGCTCAATTCATGGCCAATCCATATGGAAATTAACTTCCATGGACTCAAGGGATGGCAGGACAAAATAAAAATGCACCTAATTGAAATATGAGTGGCCAATATAATCAAACAAGACCTAGCTGGTCTTAAGGGCAACCCCAACAACAAAATTTTCAAAATCAATTTAGGGGGCAAGCACCTCAAAATCAACCTCAAAATAGACTTCTTCCACCTCTAAATAATGTAAAAAATCCTCCTAAGAAACTACCTTTACTAGATCAACCAGTACCTAATCCTAATAATAACAAGAACGTTCAATATGTCTATGAAACAAATGATACATGCTCAATATATGTGGTACCTTGACAATAGATTCAACTAACATCTAGAAAATTATTAGACAGTAATAGAGTTACTCTCACAAACATTGAAAGACCTACTCAAAATTTGTTTGAAAAAATAGACAATGATGAAATACCTAAAGAAGAGGTACAAGCTTTACTAGAAAACATTCTAGCAAAACAAAAAGAGATCCAAATTCCTCAAAGGAAAGGAATGGTGAGACTATTTCCTAAAAGACTAGCAATACCAAAGGAACCTTCTAAACCAACTTTCAATTTCCTTCAAGAATTAGATGAAGAACATAGGCTTATACTGAGAGGGGGGTGAACATTATAAGACCAACTTTTAATTTTCATTCCCAAACAATATTATCCAATATTATCAATGGCAATATCAATAGCAGTAATCAAAGCAATTCATAATTCATCAAATACAAGAGAGACACCAATTTAATGTGGTTCACCCAATGTGGGCTACTCCACGGAGAAAATATTTCTACTAAAATTTTCTCAACAAATATCTTGGGAATCAATTCCCTATTACAATGTTTATGGACCTTTGTCCAAAGGAGATACCAATACCCTATGCTCTAATTTGTGGATCTCTCTTCATAGGATAACTCTTTCCCATTTTCTCTTGTTCATGTAACTTGATCTAGGAGAACTCTATCTCCTTAATTGGTTCATCGATATCTCTCCATAGAAGAAATCTATCTTTCTAGCTAGGTCATGGATCACTCTCCATAGGAGAACGCTTTCCAATTGTTGTAGTTTGTGCATCTCTATCCACAAGAGAACTCTTTTCCCTCTACTATGGATGATAATATTCTAGAAGACTTCTACCCCCACTACTCTAGCTTGTGGATCTCTCTCCATGGAAGACCTCTATCCTCACTACCATGGCTAATGGATCTCTATCCATTGGAGACTTATATCCTTTTCTTTGTCATGTCCAAATCCTACTCTCAACTCTGTCTTAAATTTGCACCAAACTCTATCCCAAGTTTAGCACAAATATGCTCTAACTCTGCTCACAAATCTGCTCATAGTTTTACACTAAGCTTATCTTAAATCTATCCTCAATATTTATTTAACACAAAGCTTGATCAAATTACCAATCAACTCTATTCAGATATTCCCCAAGCCTTAACACAAATCTTGAACAAATCACAAATCAAATCTATTCAGATCTACCCCAAGCCTTAACACACAGCTTGAACAAATCACTAATCAACTCTATTAAGATTTTACCAAATTATTAACACAAAAATTAAAAAAATCAAACCTGATTAATGTTGTTCCAAGTCTTCAAAAGACTTGCTAAAATTTACCTTCAAGTCTTCACCAAGACTTGCTCAAATCTGTGTTCAAGTCTTCACCAAAACTTGCTCAAATCTGCCTTCAAGTCTTCACCAAGACTTGCTCAAGTCTGCTCTAGAACATGCTCAAACCTACTCTAACACATGCTCAAAAAAACTCACAAGATATGCTCAATCAATCTCAAATATTGCACAAAATGCTATCAAATGCTTTGTCTAATCTTCAAATTAATTCCTTTAACTTGAATTAGTTTAGACATATCTTATCCAAAAAACATTTAACCTCTGGAACATATAGAGAATGATGTACTCTATCAAAAACTCAATATGTTCTACTCATAAAGTTTATACTCAACCAATCAATCTCTATTACTTGTAAAATATCTCTCAAAACAATTCAGAATAATGTATAAATTATTTTACAAAACTTGATCTATTACTCCCATACTTTCAATCAATATCTCTCAACCAATGCTCAAAAGTTTCACACAATCATTCAATCAATGAAGCACAACTTTCTCACAAACCCTAACCAAGTGTTTCACACTTCTTCCAACAAAGAGCACAATGTAGGTATCAAACCCTAACTCAAATAATTCATAATCTCTATATCAAATATTCTCAAAACATTAATAATGAAGCTCATAACACTCACTCAAATATTTCCAACAATGCTTATCAAACAATTATTTTCACTCCACCTTATGTCCTACAACATTCATTCTAACAAACACTTCAAACAAAGGATTATGTACCTATACATTTTTACTTTGATGGAGATATGTCTTCAAAACCTCTCACTCACAACCAATTCCTTTTTTTCCACTTAAAGGTTAGATAACAATAGTCTATCTCAAAACCTCCACATGAATATTCCCTCAACAAGATAGAATTCTCAAAATAACATTCTAGAATTCTTCTTTAGTTTTCATGGATAATGCAAAAAATATCCCAAAAAATACCTTTTTATAAAACAAGATTTACAATCAAATAACAAGACTTTTACACCTTTTATATCCACTCTTTCAAAGTAATTTTCACTCCAATTTATTTTCAAAGAAAAATGAATTACAATGAAAACTAAACCAATCACAAACTTATCACTCCAATATCAACAAATAAAATAAATGACCTTAAAACTAATGCAAAATATTTCTCCTTATATCTCTTAAGTTTCAACTATAGGTCAAATGTCATCTGTCAAATATTACTATAGCCAATAATCAACAATATAGTGCATACCTCACAAATTAACCATGGTGCATACCTTTATCAAAAAATAATCTTTGCTTTATCATGGATGAGAATCGACCCTCCGACCTTAGCTCACCAAGCACAACGCTCGACCGCTTATGCTAGCCAAGTAGTTGAGACTAAGCTTTAGCCTCACCACCTTTATACTCACTACCTTCTATAGCTAAAAAATAATATCTTCAACCGACATTAGGGGGAATTGAACCCCGAGCCTTCCTTCTGCCAACGACTAACACAGGATCCATTTGCCAATCAAGTTACCAGTCCTTGTTGCACCAAATCACTCGTTGCTTTTATTTTATTCATTTTCCCTCATTCGATGAATGAGAAACCTCCATAATTCTCTAGTCTCCTTCATTCGATTTCCTTCGCATGCGCATAGACATTAAACATTCAAATTGTGTATTTTATTTTTCTTTCCTCCTTTTATATGCTCCGAGGTGTCTTTTATAAATGTCAGCATAAATATAGATGCCTCCAATCTTAAATTTGATTTTTGGTGCCTTTGCAAAATTTAATTATTTATTAATATAATATTTAAATTTAGGTTAAATATTATATTATTTAATTTAGTATTAAATAATACTTTTGTATTCGTCAATTCTTTTTTCCTTCTTTTTAATAAGCCCTTCTAGCATATTTATTATAATATTAAAACATTATAATATCTTCTTTTCTCTTTAATACCATGGGGGTAATCTTTTGACTTCAACCTTTTAGTCAACCTTTTTGGCTTATAATATAAAATATTATAACCAATTATTTTAGCACTTTGCTTGTACCAAAATGAACATTTCCTTGTACCAAACACTTGACATCAATGACAACTTTATTACTAAAAATTTCCAACAATCTCCCCCTTTTTCATTGATGGCAACCCCTTTTTTTTATACAACCCTTTTTTCTTTTTCTAATTCTGCTCCCTCTAAGAAACTACTCCCCTTGACTGAATGCCCCCTTACTCAAATCTCTCTCCCTTGTCATCAATGGCAAAGGGACTCCTTTGGGTCTAAAGATAAGACTCTTAGATCAGTCCCCTCCATACCTCCTCTCCTTGAGGTGATTAATTTTGGGGTGGGAGTATCTCTAATCCCAGCATACAATGCTCTTTTCCTTTGTCAACCGTCTTTCTCAACATGCCCTTTTGATTCTTTTGAGTGTCCATGTTCTTGCTTATCTCTGTAAATTTTGTTCTACACCACTTGGCCTTATGTCCAACATTATTACACTTATAACACTTAATATTTTGGTACCTAGAAGGTGCAAATATCTTGAAGCTCCTTCTAGTGAATTCATACCCATTCCTATCATGAAACCTACAATGAATTGCTTTATTACCAAAAAGATTACAAAAGTAGCAATACCCTTGAAAGAGATGTCCATTTTTAAAATTTTTCTTGGTAGAACCATTATTCCTCTTCCCATGTGTCCTGCACTGCATAGCCTTGTGACCAAACTAGTTACATGAGAAGAAACGTCCTTTGAAGAAATATTTCCTTGGATCCACCGGTATCTTAGTCATTTTTTCTCTGTGATGATCCTTGTTCCTTGTTTGTGCATTATTTCCTTTCTTGGTGATACTTCTATTCACATAGGTCTCCATTTCTCCTTCACTCTCTTACTCTGAAACATCTTCCTCTTTTGAGCTTTAACTTGACCCTTCTTGTTGTATTTGTCCTTCTTCAAAACCAAGTCTTGTTTTGATAGATGAAGATCTTTGTGCATTGATAATATTATCCAAGGTCTTTAAACTTTTCTTAAACTTGTGTAGCTTGTCTTTAGACTCTTCCATTTCCTTTCTTAGAGAAAATACATCTTGTTCTAATCTCTCACATTCTAATACTTTTACCTCTAGCTTTTATTTAAATCTCCTTGTCTTAGCTATTGATTTTGTCATATCTTGTATAAGTTTTCCTTTCTCTTCATCACATTCTTGAAATTGAGCCTTGAAATTTGAATTATACTTTCTAATATTTTTCAATTATTTGAGAGGAGAAATAAGTTCTACTTATAGATATACTACACCTTCCTCTTCATTCTCAACTTCTTTCTCTCCTTCTTGGTATTCTAGAGCATCTTCATACTTTTCAGATTTATATTCAACATGAGCGCATCCTTCCTTTTCTGTTGCTAAAAATAGAATTTCTTCTTCACTATCCGAGGATCTTTCATCACTATCACTTGAAACCTTACCTATCCTGTCTGCATATAAACTCTTTTTATACCTTTTAAAAACTTATTTTCATGCTTAATTTATCCATACCTATTTTTCTTTTCATACATGGATTTTCCTTCTTCCTTTTTCTTATGATCTTATTTCTATTCACTGCTACTACTTCCATCTTCTAGACAGTTAGATGCATAGTGACCGTATTTACCATAATCAAAACACTTCACTATTTTTATACCTTTTTGCTTTCTTGAATCCTTCTTGTTTCTTTTGCCATAGTTAGCTTCTTCATCACTACTTGACTCACCACTTGATTCTGATTTCTTATATTTTGTCTTCTTTGCTACTTTGAAGGTTACCTCTTTCTTGGGAATAGGATCCTTTACTATTCTCATCTCATAAGCTATGAGAGTTCCATGTAACTCATCCATAGTCAAATTTTCAATATCTCTTGTTTCTTATATGGTTGAAAACTTTCCATCATATCTCATAGGAAGTGACCTTAAAACCTTTTGAGCAACATTGAATTCTTCAATTTTAAATCTAATTCCTCGCATGGTGTTAACAACCTCATCCACACGAAGTAAGTATGCAACAATGTTTTCTTATTATTTCATCTTCAAGTCTTCAAATGTCTTCTTGTAATTTTGTAATTTTTCCATCTTGACCTTTTTATCTCCCTCATATGTTTGCTTCAATTTTTCCCAAATCTCTTTTGTTGATTTGCAATGCATTACTTTTACAAACTCTGCTTCACATAAACCACTTAAGATTGAATTCATAGCCTTGGAATTATTCACATGTAAGAGCTTACCATATTTATCTATGGGAGGATTGGTTGTAGGTGTGAATCCATCCTCAACTACTTGCCATGTCTCATATCCTTGTGCCATCAAGTATGTTGGACATTTTGAGTCCCTAAGTCAAAGTTGTCATTGATGTCACCAGATGAAGTCATCATTAATATCAAGGAATTCAACAAGAAACAAAGGGGTCAAAATGGTTATTTGATATCCAGGAAGAAGGCCAAAGATCAAGAGAATCAGTGCAGAAAATAGAAGTTAAAAAGGAGATATAATATTTATTTTATAAATTATTTAAATTCAGTGAGAATTTAAATTTTATAAATAAATATTATTTACAACATGGAATGCAATGAGAAGGAAGCAATTTATCCAAGGCATCAAAAGGATATAATATTATAATAATGGTTATTATAATATTAAAGTGATATGGTGAAAACCCAAATAAAATATTTATAATTCTCATTATAATATTTTATAAAGCAAAGTGGGTTTTATAAAGTTTAATTATATTTCATAAACCCTAAGGTTGGGTTTGAGGAAAAGGTATTTGAAGTGTTTTTTAAAACCTTCGCCGACGTCATGGAAGGAAATCAAGGAAGCATCGACGTCTCCCAAAGTATGATGGAGGCAATATAAATACATTGCCCAAAGTTTTAAAAACTTACCCTTGCTCGAATATTAATTGGCATGCGAATGAGATTAAGAGAGCTCGTGAGATTTACGAATTTCGTGGACTGCAAAGCATTGAAAATAGGAAGCATTGGAATCCGAAGGCACATAGGAGAGTGTGGCCTAGTGGTGAGTTGGGAAGCGCAAAGACATTTGCAAGTGTGAGGGCCTATGTTCGAAACGCGATGGCTGCATTGGAGGTCGTGTTGGTTAAGGCACCCAAGGCGCACGTTATTTTTGCCAAGGGCAAAGGGGAGCAAGTCTTGAAGCACGTGGTGCTTCATTGATTTCAAATGAGCGCGTAGCTCATGCGACAATTGAGGCCATGGCTAAGGCGCACATTGTGGGCAAGGTTGAGGGTTCGATTCCCTCCAAAGACGAGGTAAATATTTTTGCATTAAAGTTTGTTATTTGCCTAAGTTGGGAGGTATAAGGTTTTTTAGTGGATTTGTTTGGAAAGGTTGCTTTGTAGATAAGTGGTGGTAGTTGAGAATTATCATTTGGAGTTATAAGAAGATTTTGGTTTTAATTTTTAATAAAGTCTTAAATTGCTATATTGGTATATTGGAGGATTAAGACTTTGTGGGTATTGTGTTAATTTGAATTAAGGGTTTTTATGATTATTGTGAGGGTGTTGATTATTAATTAAGTTGGAGTGATAAGGTGTAATTTTGATATTATTTTTGTGTTATGTTTTGTTGAGAAAATTATCTTCTAACCCTTATTGAGATTGGCAAAGAAGTAATTGTGAGTGTGGCGGATTTGTGAGATCAACTCCTTGTCAAGCAAAAAGGTATGGGAAAATTATTCTTTGGTTGAGTTGATTGAATGGCTTACTAGAAAATAAAGTTTGGAGTGAAAAGGATTTGATTAGGGTTTCCTTTTCAAAAGTGTTTGAGTTAAATGCTTCAAGGTTTTCTGGAATTAAGAGTTGTGATTAAAACCTTGTTTTATAAGCATGGAGGGTGAAGCCAGTGGATTGGGGAAAGAACTTGAGGGAAGATTGATTTATGAGCATTGTTGTTGAAGTGAGTTGTTGTGCAAAGAACTTGAACTAGGGTTTGGAAAGAACATGAGTATCATTGTTATGTGAGATTTGTTGTTGAGCATTGTTGGAAACATTTTGAGTTGGTGTTTACATGCTTGGACTAGGGTTTGTGAGCAAGGGTTGGTTCTTGAGTGATTGGTTGAGTAGAGTTGATTGAGCCTAGTCAAGTGGATGTATGAAGTGATTGTTCAAGTTCCATAAAACAAACTATCCTATATTCTGATTTGAGTTGTGAAAGAGATTGAGCTTTGAGTATAGAACATATTGAGTCTCTAACAATTCTCTTTATGCTTCTATGAGATTGATTTGAGTTGAGAAAGTGATTGAGTTTTGAGTATAGAACATATTGAGTCTCTAACAATTATCTTTATGTTTCTATGAGATTGGACAAGTTCTGTGTGGACTTGTTAAGCAGATTTGAGGTAAGTCTTAGAGAAGACTTGTGGACTGATTTTGTGTGAGCTTTTGTGGAAGCTTACAATACAGATTTGGTTAAGTCTTAGAGAGGACTTATTGAGCATATTTGAGTAAGTTCTAGAGAGGACTTGTAGTGCAGATTTGAGTGGACTTGTTGAGTAGACTTGTGCTAGACCGACTGGACTATGTTTAGTACAAGAGTTGAGCAGAATTATGCTAGACCAACTGGACTATGTTTAGTATAGAATTGAGATAGAGCTTTGGAGGTGATAGAGCAGAGAGGATAGTAGTCTCCAGTGGATAGAGATCCATCAAACAAGGGCAGTGAGGATAGGTCTTCTAAGTGGGGACAAGAGTCTTCAGTGGAGAGAGATCCACAAGCTAGTGTAGTGGAGGAAGTAGTCTTCTAGAGGATCACCAACCAGAGTAGAGGAGAAGGAGTTCTCCTATGGATAGAGATCCACAAACCAGATTTAGGGGATCAACATCTCCTTTGGACAGAGGTCCATAAACATTGTAATTGGGAAGGATTCCCAAGAGATTGATTGAGAAAATTTTAGTGAAATATTTTCTCCATGGAAGTAGCCATATTTAGGTGAACCACGTTAAATTGGTGTCTCTATTGTGTATGGTGTTTTGTGCATTACTTTGATTACTACTATTGATACTGCTATCTATACACTGCATAATATTGATTTGGAAAGAAAAGTAAAAAGTGCTCTTATACTGTTCACCCCCCTCTTAGTATAAGCTTGTGTTCTTCAATTGGTATTAGAGTGGGTGCCTTCAAAAGAGTTTAACAACTTGAAGGAAAAGCTAACAAGAACACAATGGATCCTAAGGATGTGTCCTCAAGTAATTCAGCACCAATATTTGATGGAAGTGACTACATGTATTGGAGTATGATGATGAGGTTCTACTTGATGGCACTTGGCAATGAAGTTTGGGATGTAGTGGAATTTGGATATGATCCAGTAGTCAATCCTCCTACAGATAAGGAAGGTAAGCTACTACAACACTATAATTCAAAAGCAATGAATGCACTTGTGAGAGGTTTGCGTAGATCAGAATCTATGAAAGTTATGCATTGTAGAACTACAAAAGAAATGTGGGATAAATTGCAATGTATATATGAGGGAGATAAAAGTGTCAAGAAAGCAAAGATACAAAATCTCAAAGGACAATTTGAAGCATTGAGAATGAATGATGATGAAAATATCAGTGCTTATCTAATTTAAATTGATGAGGTTGTTAATGATATGCAAGGACTTGGAATGAATATTGATGAATCAGATGTTTGTGATAAAGTCTTAAGATCTCTTCCAAATAGATTCAGTGAACAGGTTTTTGCTATAGAAGTATCATTGGATGGTGATACTTTGACAAGAGATAAGTTGCTTGGTATGCTAACAACTTTTGAGATAAGAACAAAAGTTCCTATTTCCCATAAGGAAGCAACATTCAAAGCAATCAAGGAAACAAAGGGTAAGAAGTCAGAATCAAGCAATGAGTCATCTAGTGATGAAGAAGCTAATTATGGTAGAAGAGATAAAGGTTCCAGAAGACCCATAGATCTAAGATTTTTTAAGTGTTTCAATTGTGGAAAGTTTGGACATTTTGCAATAGATTGTAAAGAACCAAAGAACAACAATGGTGAAGAAAAATAGGATCACAGGTACAGGGAATCAGAAAGATATAGGCATCAAAATAAAAGCAAGGATGGACAAAGCAGACAAGGAAAGAAGTTCTTCCAAAGACAAAAGAGGAGCTACTATGCGGATAATGCAAGTAAGTACTCAAATGATAGTGATGCTAGTTTTTTAGACAATGATAGAGATGAAGTCCTATTTATGATTGAAGAAAAAGAACCAATTAAGAAAAAGACTCTAGTTATTCTCAAGTGTTTTAGATGTGGTAACTTTGGACATCTTGAAGATGATTGCACAAGGGATGGTTATAGTTTCAGTGATGATGAATATGAAGATGCACTTGAAGGACCAGATGAAAATCTTCTAATGGCATTAGAAGAAGAAGTGAGTGATCCTATAGAAGACAAGCCAAAAGAAAGTAATGATGTGGAAAAAGGCAAAAAAATAGAGGATTATTCAGAAGAGAATGGTTATGATCTCAAGGGAGAACTTATCTATGCCCTTGACATGGTAAAGAAGGTAAGGAAGCAACACTCTAAACTTGAAATTCAGTTTCAAGAATGTGATGAAGAAAGAAGATTGCTCATAGAGGATTTAGAAAAATCAAAGGCTAAGGCAAAGAAGTTCAAAGATAAGTTAGAAGCAAAGATCTTGGAATGTGAGAAGTTAGCACAAGAAGTGGCACTACTAAAAGAAGATTTAGAAGACTCCAAGAATAAGCTATACAAGTATGTAAATAATGCAAAGAGTGTGGATAAAATAGTCAAGATACAAAGAAGAGCAACAAACAAAATAGGTCTTGATTTCTAAACAGGTTCAAAAGAAATGGGAAGAGGAGTCAACTTCAAGTTTTGAAGAAGAAGAAACTTTAGATGAAGATACTTCAGAAGAAGATAGTGTAAGAAGGAGTGAGACATCAGAGGATGAGTTGGACAATAAAGGGTTCAACAAAGACAGGAACAATGCACAAAGAAGATACATATGGAACAACAATCAAAATAAGAGACCAATGAGGTCAAGACAAGGAAGCTTCAATGGAAGATGTTTTTCATGTCACAGGTTTGGGCACATGGCTTCACAATGCAGGACACATGAAAGATAGGAATATGGGAATAGATAGATTTTCCATGGGTATTGCTACTCATGTAATCAGTTTGGTCACAAGGCAATGAATTGCAGGGTTCATGATAGAAGAGGATATGGCTTCACTAGGAGAAATCCTAAGACATTTGCACCTCCAAGGAATAATAACATTAAGTGTTATAAGTGCAATAATGATGGTCACACAACAAAATGGTGTAGAGCAGATATTCCAAAAATAGGTATGAACAAGAACATGAACATGAACATGAACAAGAATGGGAACATGGATGAGAATAGGAACATGAATAGGAATAGGAACATGGATGTGAACAGGAATAGGAATAGGAACAAGAATAATAATAGGAACAAGAATGATGACACGGATAGAAATAGTCAGAGGAATCAAAAAATTCAAAAAATAAGGGAAGAGGATAAAGGTAAAGAACAATGCCTTTGGGAGTAGAAATACTCCCACCCTAGAATTAACCACCTCAAAAGGAGGTGGGGGAGGGGCTAAGCTAAGAGGCTCATTCTTAGCCCCGAGCCCCAAAGGTGACCCTTTTCCATTGATGTCAAAGGGGGAGAGATTTGTGTAATGGGGAGAGATTTGATATTTGAGAGAGCATTGAGCCAGGGGGAGCAATGTCCCAGGGGGAGCAGAATAAAAAGAAAGGTCAAGTTTTGGTAAGAATAGTATGGGTTGCCATCAATGACAAAGGGGGAGATTGTTGGACATTTTGAGTCCCTAAGTCAAAGTTGTCATTGATGTCACCAGATGAAGTCATCATTAATATCAAGGAATTCAGCAAGAAACAAAGGGGATAAAAATGGTTATTTGATATCCAGGAAGAAGGCCAAAGATCAAGAGAATCAGTGCAGAAAATAGAAGTTAAAAAGGAGTTATAATATTTATTTTATAAATTATTTAAATTCAGTGAGAATTTAAATTTTATAAATAAATATTATTTACAACATGGAATGCAGTGAGAAGGAGGTAATTTATCAAAGGTATAATATTATAATAATGGTTATTATAATATTAAAGTGATATGGTGAAAACCCAAATAAAATATTTATAATTCTCATTATAATATTTTATAAAGCAAAGTGGGTTTTATAAAGTTTAAATATATTTTATAAACCCAAAGGTTGGGTTTGGAGGAAAAGGCATTCGAAACATTTTTAAAACCATCACCGACATCGTGGAAGAAAATAAGAGGAAGCGTCAACGTATCCCAAGGAAATGGAGGCAATATAAATACATTGCCCAAAGTTTAAAAAATTATCCTTGCTCGAATATTGATTGGTATGCGAATGAGATTAAGAGAGCTCGTGAGATTTATGAAATTCATGGACAACAAAGTGTTGAAAATAGGAAGCATTGGAAACCGAAGGCACATAGGACAGTGTGGCCTAGTGGTGATTTGGGAAGCGCAAAGACGTTTGCAAGTGTGAGGGCCTGTGTTCGAATCATGGCAGCTGCATTGGAGGTCATGTTGGTTAAGGCACCCAAGGCGCACGTTGTTTTGCCAAAGCGCAAAGGGGAGTAAGATTTGAAGCACGTGGTGCTTCATTGATTTCAAATGAGCGCGTAGCTCATGCGATGGTTGAGGCCATGGCTAAGGCGCACGTTGTGGGCAAGGTTGAGGGTTCGATTCCCTCCAAAAGGAGGTAAATATTTTTGCATTAAAGTTTGTTATTTGCCTAAGTTGGGAGGTATAAGGTTTGATTAATGGAATTTTTTGGTAAGGTTGCTTTGTAGAAAAGTGGTGGTTGTTGAGAATTATCATTTGGAGCTATAAGAGGATTTCTGGTTTTAATTTTTAATAAAGTCTTAAATTGCTATATTGATATATTGGAGGATTAAGACTTTGTGGGTATTGTGTTAATTTGAATTAAGGGTTTTTATGATTATTGTGAGGGTGTTGATTATTAATCAAGTTGGAGTGATAAGGTGTAATTTTGATATTATTTTTGTGTTATGTTTTGTTGAGAAAATTATCTTCTAACCCTTATTGAGATTGGCAAAGAAGTAATTGTGAGTGTGGCAGATTTGTGAGATCAACTCCTTGTCAAACAAAAAGGTATGGGCAAATTCTTCTTTGGTTGAGTTGGTTGAATGGCTTTCTAGAAAATTAAGTTTGGAGTGAAAAGGATTTGATTAGGGTTTCCTTTTCGAAAGTGTTTGAGTTAATGCTTCAAGGTTTTCTAAAATTGAGAGTTGTGATTAAAACCTTGTTTTATAAGCATTGTTGTTGAAGCCATTGGATTGTGCAAAGAACTTGAGTTAGGGATTTTGAAAAGAACATGAGTATCATTGTTATGTGTAAATATTGATTTATGAGCATTGTTGTTGAAGTGAGTTGTTATGCAAAGAACTTGAACTAGGGTTTGAAAAGAACATGAGTATCATTGTTATGTGAGATTTGTTGTTGAGCATTGTTGGAAATATTTTGAGTTGGTGATTACATGCTTGGACTAGGGTTTGTGAGAAAGGGTTGGTTCTTGAGTGATTGGTTGAGTAGAGTTGATTGAACCTAGTCAAGTGGATGTATGAAGTGATTGTTCAAGTTCCATAAAACAAACTATCCTATATTCTGATTTGAGTTGTGAAAGAGATTGAGCTTTGAGTATAGAACATATTGAGTCTCTAACAATTCTCTTTATGCTTCTATGAGATTGATTTGAGTTGAGAAAGTGATTGAGCTTTGAGTATAGAACATATTGAGTCTCTAACAATTCTCTTTATGCTTCTATGAGATTGATTTGAGTTGAGAAAGAGATTGAGCTTTGAGTATAGAACATATTGAGTCTCTAAAAATTCTCTTTATGTTTCTATGAGATTGGACAAGTTCTGTGTGGACTTGTTAAGCAGATTTGAGGCAAGTCTTTGAGAAGACTTGTGGACTGATTTTGTGTGAGCTTTTGTGGAAGCTTACAATACAGATTTGGTTAAGTCCTAGAGAGGACTTATTGAGCATATTTGAGCAAGTTCTAGAGAGGACTTGTAGAGCAGATTTGAGTGGACTTGTTTAGCAAACTTGTGTTAGACTGACTGGACTGTGTTTTGTACAAGAATTGAGTAGAACTTGTGCTAGACTGACTGGATTGTGTTTAGTACAAGAGTTGAGTAGAACTATGCTAGACCGACTGGACTGTGTTTAGTACAAAATTGAGATAGAGCTTTGGAGGTGATAGAGCAGAGAGGATAGTAGTCTCTAGTGGATAGAGATCCATAAGCCAGGGAAGTGAGGATAGGTCTTTTGAGTGGGGACAAGAGTCTTCAGTGGAGAGAGATCCACAAGCCAGTGTAGTGGAGGTAGTAGTCTTCTAGAGGATCACCAACCAGAGCAGAGGAGAAGGAGTTCTCTTGTGGATAGAGATCCACAAACCAGATTTAGGGGATCAACATATCCTTTGGATAGAGGTCCATAAACATTGTAATTGGGAAGGATTCCCAAGAGATTGATTGAGAAAATTTAGTGAAATATTTTCTCCGTGGAAGTAGCCATCTTTGGGTGAACCACATTAAATTGGTGTCTCTATTGTGTATGGTGTTTTGTGCATTGCTTTGATTACTACTATTGATACTGCTATCTATACACTACATAATATTGATTTGGAAAGAAAAGTAAAAAGTGCTCTTATACTATTCACCCCCCCTCTCAGTATAAGCTTGTGTTCTTCAAAGTAGTCTTCATTCTTATGCTCCAGAAAGCATAATGTTTGCCAATGAACAATGGTGCCTTATTTGTTGAAGATCCACTTTGAGATGCCATCTATGTTCTTGTACACTTTTACTTCAAGCTATTAGACTCTTTCTAAGGAACCCACTTTGATACCAATTGAATAACACAAGATTATACGAAGAGGGGGGTGAACAGTATAAGACCAAATTTCACTTTTCTTTCCCAAACAATATAATCCAATATTATCAATGGAAATATCAATAGTAGTAATAAAATAAATAAATAAATCATCACACATAAGAGAGACACCTATATAACATGGTTCATTCAATGTGGGCTACTCTATGGAGAAAATAATTCTACTAAAATTTTCTCAACAAATATCTTATGAATCAATTCCCTATTCCAATGTTTATGGACCTATGTCGAAAGGAGACACCAATACCCTATGCTCTAATTTGTGGATCTCTCTCCATAAGAGAACTCTTTCTCCTTTTCTCTAGTTTATGGAACTTGAGCCAGGAGAACTCTATCTCCTCAACTGGTTCATGGATCTCTCTCTATAGAAGAACTCTATATTCCTATCTGGTTCACGGATCACTCTCCATAGGAGAAATATTTCCCATTGCTTTGGTTCTTGGATCTCTATCTATAGTAGAAATATTTCCCCTTTGCTTTGGATGATGATCTTCTAGAAGACTTTTACCCCTACTACTATGGCTTGTGGATATCTCTCCATGGAATACCTCTATCCTCACTACCCTGGTTAATGGATCTCTATCCACTAGATATTGATGTCCTCTGCTCTTTTACCTCCAAAGCCTAATCTCAAATCTATCTCAAATTTGTACCAAACTCTATCCCAAGTCTAGCATAAATTTTCTCTAACTCTGCTCACAAATATTCTCACAACTCTGCACTAAGATCAATCTCAAATCTATACTCAAGCCTTAACACAAAGCTTGATCAAATTACCAATAAACTCTATTTAGATCTGCCCTAATCCTTAACACAAATCTTGAACAAATCACCAATTAACTCTGTTTAGATCTACCCTAAGCCTTAACACAAAGTTTGAATAAATCACCAATCAACTCTATTCAGATCTATCCCAAGCCTTAATACAAAGCTTGAACAAATCAGATATGCTCTTAATGTTATTCCAATCCTTCACAAGACTTGATCAAATATGCCTTCAAATCTTCACCAAGAATTTCTCAAATCTGCCTTCAATTCTTCACCAAGACTTGCTCAAATCTACCTTCAAGTCTTCACCAAGACTTTCTCAAGTCTAATCTAGCACATACTCAAACCTGCTCCAACACATGCTCAAAATAGATCACAAGATATGCTCAATAAATCTCAAATATTGCACACAATGCTATCAAATACTTTATATAGTCTTCAAAGTAATTCCTTTAACTTGAAGTAGTTTAGACATATCCCATACAAAAAAAAATTAACCTCTGGAACATATAGAGAATGGCGTACTCTATCAAAAACTCAATAATTTCTACTCATAAAGTTTGTACTCAACCAATCAATCTCTATTACTTGCAAAATATCTCTCAAAACAATTCAGAATAATGTATAAATTATTTCACAAAACTTGATCTATTACTTCCATACTTCCAATCAATATCTCTCAACCAATGTTTAAAAGTTTCACACAATCATTCAATCAATGAAGCTCAACTTGCTCACTAACCCTAACCAAGTGTTTCACACTTATTCCAACAAATAGCACAATGTAGGTCTCAAATCCTAACTCAAATAATTCATAATTTCTATCTCAAATATTCTCAAAATATTAAAAATTAAGCTCATAACACTCACTCAAATATTTCCAACAATGCTTATCTAACAATATTTTTCACTCCACCTTATTTTCTACAACATTCATTCCAACAAACACTTCAAACAAAGGATGATGTGCCCATAAATTTTTTCTTTGATGGAGATATGTCTTCAAAACCTATCTCACTCACACCAATTTCCTTTTGTGCCATTTAAAGGCTAGATAACAATAGTCTATCTCAAAACCTCCACATGAATATTTCCTCAACACGATGCTCAAATAATTCTGAAAATAACATTCTAGAATTCTTCTTTAGTTTTCATGGTTAATGCAAAAACTCTCCCAACAGTATCCCTTTTTATAAAACAAGAATTACAATAAAATAACAAGACTTTTACACCTTTTATATCCACTCTTTCAAAGTAATTTTCACTCCAATTTATTTTCAAAGAACAAAGAATTACGATGAAAAATAAACCAATCACAAACTTATCACTCCAATATCAACAAATAAAATAAATGACCTTAAAACTAATGCAAAAATATTTCTCCTTATATCTCCTAAGTTTCAACTATAGGTCAAATGTCATCCACCAAATATTACTACAGCCAATAATCAAAAATATAGTGCATGCCTCAAAAATTAACCATGGCGTATACCTTTATCAAAAAATAATCTTTGCTTTGTTGCGGACGAGAATCGACCCTTCGATATTAGCTCACCAAGTGCAACGCTCGACCACTTGCGCTAGGTAAGTGGTTGAGACTAAGCTTTAGCCTCACTATTGTTGTAATATTAATGTGCACTATACCTTCTATTTTAACACTTTTCATATTATTTTGATATTTGTCATGTTCTAATATAGGCCTCATGCCTATATATTGTAACCTAATTTTGTATCAATATATCTCATCTCCTTTTGTTCCTAACATTTGGTATCAAAGCAATTGCTCTCCTACCTATATCAACCCTTGAGGGGAATTTCCCTCATGGAAATTCCCCTCTCATTTTTTCCTCCATTCCTTCCTTATCCAAAATTCTCAGAGAGTATACTCTCCACTTTTGTGGATTAGAAACCAAAAGGCCAAAGGGAAAAGGAGAGGTTTTCATGGCTACCCCTAAAGCTTCAATTCTTGGGGCCATGAATTTGTTTTCAAGTTTTGAAGTGAATTTTTTTTATGTAGATATTTTTTTGAGGGTTTCTATGAATTAAAAAAAATTATTACATTCAGCTTGTTGTAAGAGCTGGAGATCAGGCTCATTTAGCTCGAATGTTTTGGTGTTTTTTCTCTTATACCACCTGCTTGTTGCTCGATGGTCTACTAAAAAGAAGATCTCTAGTTGTAACCACATGGGGTAAGTACATCCACATAGGTTGTGTCTACAAATATTGCATTATATTTGTTGATGAGTGCTTGTTGAGACCGTGGTCACATTCTAGAGTCTGCTACATATGAACCCAGCTCATCTTCAGTTGCATGCATAATTTTTTTTCGACTGAAATATTTTTCACCATCAAATATGGGACTATGTGATTGCTATGAGTAACATTGTTGTTGCAGGCACAAGGAAGAGAAAGTAGTAGAGAAGGCTACAAAGTTTTTGATCATGACACATATAAGCTTCCTATAAAAGTGTTTGAGAGAAAGTTTTTTTAGCCAAAAGAGACCAACGAGATCACAGATAAAACGATGAGAAATTTGGTCATTTTGAGCACTGAACTTGCTACATCAAAGATCTTAAAATAAGTTCTACTCATTTCCTAACCATGTGATCATTGAGAGTGGGGCCAGGTAGCTCCAACCAGATCTAGAGCATGCTTTTGTACAGAAAACTCAAATATTTTTTGGATACCAATGCACGCCAATGAAAATAAGATGTTTTTCCTATTATTTTCTAAGAAAATTAGCGTTCATCCCATTTGGAATTGTTGTTTGAATGCTAGTGGTTTTGAGCTATGTTTCAAACAAGTTCATGAAGCGATCTGCAATTATGCAAATAATTTTTTTTTTTGAGCAAAAAAATCTTGTAGAGCCAAAGGAGTTAAAGTAATGCAGTTGTAATGTGACCATAATCAAACAAATTCCTCCTGGTTCATATTTATTCTACGTTGGG
Organism: Wollemia nobilis; assembly: GCA_028583015.1. Taxonomy (NCBI): domain Eukaryota; kingdom Viridiplantae; phylum Streptophyta; class Pinopsida; order Araucariales; family Araucariaceae; genus Wollemia; species Wollemia nobilis. The sequence goes on from JAQPPZ010000989.1 coordinate 6,228,177, forward strand.
GGATGTTTTTTATGGGATCAACATCAGATTCCGATGGTACAACATTTTCAGAGTCCAACGACGCAACATTTTTTAGAGTCCATGGCATGTATTCTTTCTTATCATCATCAATGGATTTTATTTCACCATGTGGTTGTTTTGCCTCACTAGATGGTTTCTAATATTTTTTGAAGTACTTACTTGTTGGAGTCCATGGAGTCTCATGGTTCGTTTCTCATGATGCAGCCTAAATTGATCTATTTTCAACCAAGATATCTAACACGTGCCAGTGGAGGCACAGATATCGTGTGATAATTTGATGAAGAATCCACGGTGAGCATTGATTTTAAACTTACTACCCACTATTACTTGAGTAATGATTTTGTGATGTTAGCATACTGAAGTCTATGGTGTTAAGAAATATAGCCTCAATTTTATCTACAAATGCATCACACAATGAATTTTCATCAGTGATGCACGCAGTAAAGTTCTGTTGCTGGAACAAGAGAACATACTGCATCCGTAGTGAAGTGTTGGTTTAGTAAGATGATTTTTCTCCTATGTTTTGATGACACCAGTGAGCAGTTGTGACATGCAGTAAATTCATAGTATAAAATGATGCTATTTTTTCAATAAAATTGTAGGGAGAATGATGAAGATGGTCTGCACAACCTTATATCAAGTCGATTTTTAATGTCACCATGATCTCACAAGGTGATTTTCATTGGAGTGTGAGAGTAAATGGACCAGATCATGGACACACTATTCATCATGTTCAGAGGTCCCACGCAGTCCACCACTAGAGAGAAGCAATATTTTTATAGCTTCATTTTTTTATTGCTACACATGGTGTGCATTGTAAAATAGACACGAAGACACTGCCAGAGACGGGGGAAGTAGTTGTAGTTGCATATGACCTTGTTGTGTGCAATGTTTGACTCTATCAATTATTGGTTTTTGTTTTGTCCTATATTACTCCCGAGAAGACAAAATATGTAGCGGCTATGAAAGCTATTGGAGTGGATCTCACATTAGTTTGTGCCTACATTACATTTTACATTCACCGAATGCTCTTTATTTTTTCAAAATTTTCAAAGTTGATGGCCCCAATTCGAGCAGCGACCACGTTGTTGTGGGTGATGATATGGTTCTGCTATGCGTAGGTGATTATATTTTTGAGAACTTTTTTCCCTCAAGTTTCATGCCCCATGGCACCCATGGTTTTCATATCCAAACTATTGGAGGTAGTTTTTTTTATAAAATCATTGGAGGTAGTTTTTTCTCTTGAGATGAAATTTTTTGAAACATTGGGTATGTTTTATTGATGTGAGGGCCACTTTATTTAATATTAATTGTAAGGGGTTGTTTTTTATCATTTCGATATGGAGAGTGGAAGTGAAAGGGCTACATAGCCCCTTGTTGGTGTTTCTAAAAGATAAATGCCCATTGACATCCAAAAATAGGGGTATTTATAGTCATCAGAAATATTTTTTCAAGACAGACACATTGGTGGTGTCGAATTTTCATTTTAAGGCCATTTTAGTTGCATTTTTAGCCTCAAAAGTATTGTACCTTAGAGTGCACTCTCGGTTGTACCCGATACTCCCAAGGTAAATTGTATGTGATCCTTGTACCTAGTCATCTTCTCTATAGCACCTAGTGGATGTAGTGGTTGGTTACCCATGTATTCCAATGGGATGAGATGGTAACCATAAGGACACATACTCTAAGGACTACAGACATAGACACCCTAGAATCTATTTGAGGTCTTTTCCAAATCAACTTCAGAAGACTATAGACGAATATACTTCAAAATATTATATTTTATTATTTATTCTTCTCCATATTTGGATTCTATGGCTTATTTAATTGTATTTTTGAGTGCATTTTCAGTAGAGACCAAAACTCTTATATGGCTTATTTTTCTCTTGTATTAAGGTTCATTTTCAGTAGATACTGACACCTTCTATATTGAGTTCACCATGAGGGGGGGTGATATTCATTTTGAATCTAGTCAGTGACCTACGAGAGGAAACATACTTGGAGGATGACCTGTAGAGGCAACATACCCAAATTTGTCTTACCTTGAGGCACGCAGGATGAACCTGAGGCACTTAGACATATGATCCAATGACAAAAGATCCAAGGAAGTTGCTAACCCTGAGGTAACAAACCAAGAAGTATACACCATTGATCTAGAAATATTTATAGTTATAGAGCCAAGTGCAAAGAGCATTATCCTAGACAAAATCATGTAATAAAGGAGGATGATAGGGTTCTTTTAAAGAATTCAACATTAAGGGGGAATGTTACCTAATGTTGGTTTTTTTTTTTTTGGAAATTTGAGGTAATTTGAGGTATTTTATGTTTTCATTGATGTCACATGGATCACATTGAGTTTTGGTGGCCAAAATATTTCATAAATAAGCATTTATGATATTTTGGAAAACATGGCTATTTATAGGGGTTTTTGTGAAAACCAAGGTAGGCAAAATAAAAGGTTTTATTTAAAACCATGGATGGTATATTTGAAATGGGTTTTTCTTAAAACCCAGGTTGGATTTTTTTCTTGTCGAAAAATGTGCCCCGATGAAGGAGATAATTAATTTTAAATATTTAAGTTTAAATTTTAGTCATTTAAAATTTAAATTAAAATTAATATTTTATTATTGTCGACATCAAAAAGGAGGAGGAAAATAATATTAAGTTATAGCCGATGTTAAAATAAAAAGGTGGCCATATATAAATATGCTACTAAAAATTTATTTTTCCTAATTTTTCGATGAAGATAATTCGTTCGAAGCGCTAAGGGAGCAGAAGTGTCGTATTCATTCAAAAACCAATGAAGATAAGAGGGAACAAATGTAATGGAGGTTCCTTACCTATCACCGTAGGTGCTTGTGGCCTATCGGCAAGAGGAAGGCATGTAAGGTGTTTAAGCACCAGCAGATCCAAAGTTCAAATCCCGTCGATGCTGGTTTTGCAAGGTAAAAAGGGAGAACCTTTTGCACACGTGGTTTTTGAGGGCAAGTTCGAAGGAAGCAAGAAGGATGTCTTGCGCTCTTGGTTTCTATGTGAGTGGTTGGCTCATGTGGTTGTTAGCATTACAGTTTGAGTGGTGCAGGGGTAGCAATAGGGGATCAAATCCTGTTGAGGTTAAAGGCAAGTTATTAATTTTTCCAAATATTTTATTTTTTTTCTAAGGTTGCCCTAGAAGAAATAAGGTTTGTGGTGGATGTTGTGAAAAGGAAACATTTCTGGTGATTTTCCTTTTAGAAGTATATCATGTTATATATCGTTGGAAAGCTTATTTCGAGGGCTATTTGATTAACCTACCTAAAGGAAGAAATAAGGTGTGTGTAAAGAGATATTTCTAATTTTGTAAAGAGGTTTCAAAAGTGAAGTTTGCCTTGTTATTTTTCAAGAGGACTAATTCTTCCATGAGGTGACAAGGTATGCAATATTGTAATTTATTTCATTTTAAGGTATAAGTGGTTTTGGGAGTGATAATATTATGTAATATTTTGATTTATTTATTTTATGGTATAAGTGGTTTTAGGAGAGATAAGGAATTTGTGAAATTAAAAGCCTTGGTGATTATTATTGAGAAGTGGAGTAATGTTGATTGTTTTGTGATCTACTAACCCTTGTGAAGATTGGCAAAGGAAAAGTTGTGTTTAGTTTGGCAGATTTTATGGACAACTTCTTGGCATCAAAAAAGTTATAGGCACATTCTCCTATTGATTTTTTATGGTGGTTGATTTTTGAAGTATCATTGGAGTGAAAATGATTGATTAAGGCTTCCTTTTCGAAAGTGGTTGAGTGAATGCTTCAGGGTTTTCTGAATTGTGAGTTGTGATTAAACCTTATTTTATAAGCATAGTTGTTGAAGCCCATTGGTTTTGAAAGAATTAGAAAATAACATGAGTACCATTGTTATGTGAGATTTGTGGTTGAGCATTGTTGGAAACATTTGATTTGGTTGATACATGCTTGGACTAGGATTTTTGTGAGAAAGAGTTGTCCCTTGTGATGATTGGTTGAGTTGAGTTGATTGAGCCTAGTCAAGTGATGTGTGAAATATTTTTCAAGTCCTATGAAACAAACTATTCCATTTTTTTGATTTGAGTTGAAATTGAGATTAGAACATATCGAGTCTCTAACAATTCTCTTTATGCTTCTATGAGTTGATTTGAGTTGAGTTGAGTTGAGTTGAGATCATTGTGGATCATTCTTGTCGTCCATTGAAGAGTACATTACCATTCATTTTTGAGTTCATATTTGAACTTTGCCTTGATATAGTTGTCGATGTTTTTTGAGTGCTACTTGAGAATTATTATTTGAGTCTTTGAGAAGATCTTTGGGATAGATTTCTGGATAGATTTATGGTAGTTTGTGTATGATTGATTGAGCCTTTGGGAAGGCCCTTGTGGATAGTTTTGGGATAACTTTGTGGATATATTTGGGACAAGTTCTTGGTGATATTATTGGATATATTTTGGGTAAGTTCTTGGTGAGCTTGCTAGAGAAGATTTGGACAAGTTCTTGATGAGCTTGCTAGAGCATATTTGGGCAAGTTCTTGGTGAGCTTGCTTGAGCAGATTTGACAAGTTCTGTGTGAGCTTGTTAAGTAAGTTTTATGTGAGCCTATTGAGCAAGTTCGTAGTGAGCCTATTGATAGAGCTCTGGAGGTGATAGAGTATAGAGGACATAGTCTCAGTGGATATAGATCCAGCAGCCAGCATAGTTGAAGATAGATCTGAGTGAGAAGTCTTCAAGTGGAGAGAGGTCCACTAATCAGTGCAGTAGAGAGACAAAGTCTTTTAGAAGATCACATAGCCAAAGCAAAAGAGGAAAGAGTTATCCTATGGAATAGGTCCACAAACTTGATATTAGGGGATCAAAATCTCCTTTAGACAGAGATCCATAAACATTGTAATTGGGAGTGATTCCCAAAGATATTGATTGAGAAAGTTTTAGTAAAATATTTTCTCTGTGGAGTAGCCCACATTGGGTGAACCACATAAATTGTGGTGTCTTTATTGTGTATGGTATTTTGTGCATTAATTTGATTACTTCTATTGATACTACTATCTATACACAACATAATATTGAATTGGAAGAAAAAGTAAAAAGTGGTCTAATATTGTTCACCCCCCTCTCAGTATAAGCTTGTGTTCTTCAATTGGTATCAGAGCGGGTTCCTTCAAAAAGGCTAACATCTTGAGGGTAGATTCTATAAGAACACATATATGGCTTCATAGAATGGATCATCTACAAATAAGGCTCCATTATTTGATGGTAACAATTATACTTTATGGATAATGAGTATGAATAACTACTTGATATCACAAGGATATGAGGTATGGAAATGGTTGAAAAAGAGTTTAGGGTTGAAGGTGATCCCGATGCAGATAAGACTATTAGGAGATTGGTTTAAATCAATGCAAGAGCAATGAATTGTATTTTGAGTGGGCTTCATGAGACATATTTTGCAAAATTCATGGTATGTACTTCAGCTAATGAGATGTGGACCGAGTTGTGGAATACTTATGCAGAAGATTCCAAGGTAAAGTTTGCAAAACTACAAACTCATAGAAAATGATTTAAGGAATTGAAAATGGAAGATTATGAAGATATTGCAAAGTTCTTACTTCGAGTTGATGAGATTATTAATACCATGAGAGGCCTAGGTTTTGATATGAAATAATCAAAAGTTACTCAAAAGGTTTTGAGATCACTTCCCATGAAATATGATTCTAAGGTTTCAACAATAGAAGAGACAATGGATATCAACAAGTTAACACTAGAAGAATTGCAAGGTACTCTCACAGCTTATGAGATAAGGGTAAGTAAGCATCAGGTTCCAATAAAAGAGATTGCATTCAAGGCTTCAGAAAAAGATAAAGGGAAAGTTTTAGAGATGGATAGATTTTTAGATAATGCTGAGGAAGCTAACTTCATCAAAAGGAATAAGGACTCAAGGAATTTCAGGGATATAAGGAAAGTCAGATGCTACAAGTGTGGTGATATTGGTCACTATGCATACAAGTGTCCACATGAAGAAAATAGTGATGATGAAAAATAGGGTCACATAAGAAAAGAAGATGGAAAGCATAAGCATGACAAAGATGACAGATACAAGCAAAACAGGTATGAGAAGAAGAAAATTTTTCGTAAGGCAAAGAAATCTTACTACATTATAGAAGAAAGTGATAGCTCAGATCATAGTGATAGAGACAAATCAGATGATGAAAAGGAAGAATATTTATTTCTAGGAATAGAATGTGAAAGAGATCAGTGCTTTGTGTGTGATCAAAGAGATCACAGATCATGATATTACAATGGTTTCAATGATAGTGAAGATGAGATGACACATCAAGGAAATAGGTATGGTCAAATAAATGTTGAGAGTTTGTTTGCTATAGAAGATTATAATGATCTTAGTGATAGTGAAGATGAAGAAGGGTTTTTCTATGGAATAAGATAACTAGAAGAAGAACATTCACTCCAAATAGAAGAAGTTAAACAAGAGGATAATATTTCAGTTGATCTAAAGGAAGACTTCAATGTTATCCATGAGCAACTATAAGAGGTTAAGGAGAATCTAAAAGAATTGAGATGTTCTATACATGAGAAGTTTGATCCATCACATGACTCACAAGATCAAGATATTTTCACTAAGAAGGAAACATGCATTTTAGAGGCTATAAATATGGATGCCAATTTGCTACTTGACACAAATAAGGAGAAAGAAGAGGAAGATTCCAAAGCATCAAAAGTCTCATATTTAAGTTTTGGGAAATCACACTTAAAAGGAAAGAAAGTTCTAAAGGATGAAAGCAAGGAAGCACCTAAGATTTTTGTGGAAAGTTCCAAAGTTCCTATGGCTCCAAATATTCAGTATGGTTCTTGTTTTGAGATAGGTGAATCAAGTTCAAAAGGAAAAGAAATTCTTAAAGAGAAAATCAAGGAAGAAACTAAGGAAGAAGTTTTAGATACTACAAAGAAGGTTCAAGGATGGAATGCACAAGTTGAAAATGATCATAAGGATAATGGTCAAGAAAGATATAAAGAACCAAGGCATGAACAAAGGACTTTTCAAGGACATTGATTTTATTGTAATAGATTTGGACACAAGGCTATACATTGTAGGATCCATGGATCAAAGAAGTCTGATTTTGCTAGAAGGAACTTCAAAGAAAGAAGGTATGGTTTTCAAGGACATTGCTTCTCATGTAACATGATTGGTCATAGATCTTTTCTCTGCAAAGTAAATGAGCAACATGGTTTTGGTTTTAGAGCTACACAATTTAGAAGTCATAATGGTCATGATAACAAAGCTTCACAATACAAGGTCCAGGAAAGGAATGGATATGGAAATTATTTCAAGAAATATTTCAGGACATGGGCACCATCCAAAGGCTAGAATATCAAGTGTTTTAATTGCAATAATTTTGGGCATATTGCAAAATGGTGTAGGACTCAACTCCAAATAGGTTCAAGACAAGAAGGTCAAACAGGTTCAAGACAAGAAGATCAATTAATTTATAAAGATAAGGATATCAGAAAAACATGGAAGGAAGCTGATAGAGGAAATAACCAATGTAATATGGGAGTAAAAATACTCCCACCCCAAAACTAATCACCTCAAGAGAGAAGGTGGTGAGGGGGCTAAGCTTAAAGAGTCATATCTTTTAGCCCCATAGGTGTCCCTTTTGCCATTGATGTCAAAGGGGGAGAGATTTGAGTAAAGGGGAGAGCATTGAGTTAGGGGGAGCAACCTCCAAAGAGAGCATTGAGTTAGGGAAGCAGCCTCCATAGAGAGTATTGAGTCAGGGGGAGCAACTTTGATTCTCAGAGTTGGTTTTTGCAGTGACTGTGGTGATTTGCATTAGAGGTGTTGCCATCAATGACAAAGGGGGAGATTGTTGGAAATTTGAGGTAATTTAAGGCATTTTATGTTGTCATTGATGTCAAATGGATCATTGATGTCACATGGATCACATTGAGTTTTGGTGGCCAAAATATTTCATAAATAAGCATTTATGATATTTTGGAAAGCATGGCTATTTACAGGGTTTTTGTGAAAACCAAGGTAGGCAAAATAAAATGTTTTATTTAAAACCATGGATGGCAGATTTGAAATGGATTTTTCTTAAAACCCAGGTTGGCTTTTTGTTTCATCGAAAAAGGTGCCCCGGTGAAGGAGATAATTAATTTTAAATATTTAAGTTTAAATTTTAATCATTTAAAATTAAAATTTAAAATTAATATTTTATTATTATCGACATCAAAAAGGAGGAGGCAAATAATATTAAGTTATAACCGACATCAAAATAAAAATTTGGGCATATATAAATATGCCACTAAACTTTTATTTTCCCTAAGTCCTCAATGAAGATAATCCGTTCGAAGCGCTAAGGGAGCAAAAGTGTCGTATTCGTTCAAAAACCAGCAAAGATAAGAGGGAACAAAGGTAAGGGAGGTTCCTTACCTTATCACCATAGCCACTTGTGGCCTAGAAGCAAGAGTAAGGCATGTAAGGTGTTTAAGCGCCAACAGATCCGAAGTTCGAATCCCGTCGACGCTGGTTTTGCAAGGTAAAAAGGGAGAACCTTTTGCGCACATGGTTTTTGAGGGTAAGTTTAGAGGAAGCAAGAAGGAGGTCTTACGCTCTTGGTTTCTATGTGATTGGTTGGCTCACGTGGTTGTTAGCACTGTGGTTTGAGTGGTGCAGGGGTAGTGATAGGGGATTGAATCCCCCTGAGGTTAAAGGCAAGTTTTTAATTTTTCCAAATATTTTATTTTTTTTCTAAGGTTGCCCTAGGAAAGATAAGGTTTGTGGTGCATGTTGTGAAAAGGAAATATTTCTGGTGATTTTCCTTTTAGAAGTATATCATATTATATATCGTCAGAAATATTTTTTCAAGGGCTATTTTATTAACCTGCCTAAAGGAAGAAATAAGGTGTATGTAAAGAGATATTTATTATTATGTAAAGAGGTTTCAAAAGTGAAGTTTACCTTGTTATTTTTAAAGAGGACTAATTCTTCCATGAGGTGACAAGGTATGCAATATTGTGATTTATTTCATTTTAAGGTATAAGTGGTTTTGGGAGTGATAATTTTATGCAATATTTTGATTTATTTTATTTTATAGTACAAGTGGTTTTAGGAGAGATAAGGAAGTTGTGAAATTAAAAGCCTTGGTGATTATTATTGAGAAGTGGAGTAATGTTGATTTTTTTGTGATCTACTAACCCTTGTGAAGATTGGCAAAGGAAAAGTTGTGTTTAGTGTGGCATATTTTGTGGATAACTTCTTGCCATCAAAAAAGGTACGGGCACATTCTCCTATTGACTGTTTATGGTGGTTGATTTCTGAAAACCATTGGAGTGAAAAGGATTGATTATGGTTTCCTTTTTGGAAGTGGTTGAGTGAATGCTTCAAGGTTTTCTAAATTGTGAGTTGTGATTAAACCTTGTTTAATAAGCATATTTTTTTAATCCCCTTTGTTGTGAAAGAATTAGAAAATAACATGAGTATCGTTTTTATGTGATATTTGTGGTTGAGCATTGTTGGAAACATTTTAGTTGGTTGATACATGCTTGGACTAGGGTTTTTGTGAGAAAGAGTTGTCCCTTGTGATGATTGGTGGAGTTGATTTGATTGAGCCTACTCAAGTGATGTGTGAAGTGATTGTTCAAGTCCTATGAAACAAACTATTTCATTATTCTGATTTGAGTTGAGATTGATATTAGAACATATTGAGTCTCTAACAATAATCTTTATGCTTCTATGAGTTGATTTGAGTTGAGTTGAGTTGAAATCATTGTGGATCATTGTTTTTATCCATTGAAGAGTACGTTGCCAATAATTGTTGAGTTCATATTTGATATTTGCCTTGATAGATTTATGGATGATTTTTGAGTGCTACTTGAGCATGATTGGTTGAGTCTTTGAGAAGATCTTTGGGATAGATTTTTGGACAAATTTGTGGCAGTTTGTGTATGATTGATTGAGCCTTTGGGAAGGTCCTTGTGGATAGTTTGGGACAGCTTTGTGGACATATTTGGGAAAATTTCTTGGTGAGTTTGTTGGACATATTTTGGGCAAGTTATTGGTAAGCTTGCTAGAGCATATTTGGACAAGTTCTTGGTGAGCTTGCTAGAGCGGATTTGGGCAAGTTCTTGGTGAGCTTGCTTGACCAGATTTAACAAGTTCTATGTGAGCCTATTGAGCAGATCCGTAGTGAGTGTATTTATAGATATCTAGAGTTGACATAGTATAGAGGACAGAGTCTTAGTGGATAGAGATCTAGCATCCAGCATAGTTTAAGATAGATTTGAGTGAGGAGTCTTCAAGTGGAGAGAGGTCCACCAATCAGTGTAGGAGAGAGACAAAGTATTATAGAAGATCACATAGCCAGAGCATAAGGGGAAAGAGTTCTCCTATGGAAGAGATCCACAAAATTAAGATTAGGGGATCAACATCTCCTTTGGATAGAGATCCATAAACATTGTAATTGGGAGTGATTCCCAAAGAGATTGATTCCCAAAGAAATTGATTGAGAAAGTTTTAGTAAAATATTTTCTTTGTGGAGTAGCCCACATTGGGTGAACCATGTAAATTGTGGTGTCTCTATTGTGTATGGTATTTTGTGTATTGCTTTGATTACTACTATTGATACTGCTATCTATACACAACATAATATTGAATTTGAAGAAAAAGTAAAAAGTGGTCTTATACTGTTCACCCCCCTCTTAGTATAAACTTGTGTTCTTCAGCTTTTTTCTATAGTTAGCATACTTCACATTAAGGTGGAATGTTAGAATATTAATGTGCACTATACCTTCTATTTTGACACTTGTCATATTATTTTGACATTTTCAAGTTCTAATATAGGTCTCATGCCTATATATTGTAACCTACTTTTGTATCAAAATATCTCATCTCCTTTTGTTCTTAACAACCACCTTTATACTCGCTGCCTCTGACAATAATTTATTAAAACCTTCAACCAACACTAGGGGGAATCAAACCCCAAACCTTCCTTCTGCCAACGACTAACATAGGACCCGCCTGCCACTCGGGCTACCAACCCTTGCTGCACCAAAGCGCTCACCACCTTTATTTTATTCCTTTGCCCTTATTCGACAAATGAGAAACCTCCACAATTCTCTTATATCCTTCATTTTATTTCCTTCGCATGTGCATAGACATTAAACATTTGAATTGTGTATTTTATTTTTATTTCCTCATTTTACATGCTCCAAGGTGTTTTTATAAACGTCGACAAAAATATAGATGCCTTAAATAATAAATTTGATTTTTGACGCCTTTGCCAAATTCAAATTTAATTATTTATTAATATAATATTTAAATTTAGCTTAAATATTATATTATTTAATTTAATATTAAATAATACTTTTGTTTGGGTCTTCGTCAATTCTTTTTCCCTTATTTTTAATAAGCCCTTCTGGATTAATTATTATAATATTAAAATATTATAATATCTTCTTTTCTCTTTAATACCATGGGGGTAATCTTTTGTCTTCCACATTTTAGCCAATATTTTAGGCTTATAATATAAAATATTATAACCAATTCTTTTACCACTTTGCTTGTACCAAAATGGAATTTCCCTTGTACCAAACACTTGACATCAATGACAACCTTATTACTCAAAATTTCCAACATTAGAAAATGTTATTATTAAAATTTCTCTTTTGTAAGCTATTAAGGATATTCCTATTTACTCTAATCTAATCAAGATCATATGCATAAATTCAGGAAAGAAGAAGCATAATGAAGCTCAAACCATTCAATTCATTGGATAATTATTTGAGATAATGATTGGAGGTAGGTTATTACCAAAATATATAGATCCTATAATACCTATACTCATAGTTCACATTGGTAAAATAGCCTTGCACAATATATTGGTTGATTTAGGAGCCACTATTAATGTCATGACCAAGAAAAAAGTGGAATCTTTAGGAGTAAAAAAACTACAACAAACTTCTATAGAAGATGTTATAGTCTTTTTAAGTTCATGGGAACATCCTGTAGACTTTGTAGTCTTACAACCCAAGAAGAAGTTAGGGGGACATCTTTTAATTCTAGGATGCCCATGGCTTGCAATAGTTGATGCGTACATTAGTTGTAGATATGGAAACATGAATATTTATGATGACAAAAACACTAAAGACATTATCCTGTTTCTTGAATCAACATTAGATGAAGATTTTTCAAAATAAGTATGGTATGATTTCCCTCATGATTTAGATGAAATCCAAAACTTATCAATTAATGTCTTGAGTGAACACCTACAACAAGAAATTGAGGTACCATTATCATTACTACTAGGTGATCAAGATAAATATTAAGATAGTTGTTTATCTAAGTCTACTATGATCAATAATGAAGCAATTACAAGTCAATATCAACAATTGGTACCTTACGACTATCACTTAAATTTTTTTAAACATGAAATTATGGGAATAAATGCAAATACTAAAAATTATAAACAAATAGATATCACATCTAGAAAAACTTAAAATATTAATAATAAGCTTACAAACATACAAAAAGCACAACTAATAGATGTACTTAATAAAAATCAAACAACATTTGCATGGAACTACGAGGATATGAAAGGCATTCATCCAAATACTTGTACCCATCGAATCTTCATTCAATAAGTTTGCCACCTAGTGAGACAACCACAAAGAAGACTAAATCCATATATGAAAGATATACTTCAAGAAGAAATCATTAATCTCTTAAATGCAAGATTTATATATCTAAATTTTGATAGCCAAAGGGTATCACCGTTAGTGATAGTTCCCAAAAACAATGTTAAATGGAGAATTTGTGTGGATTATAGAGAACTAAATAAAGTAACAAAGAAAGACTATTTTTCCTTACCCTTCATTGATCAAGTTCTTGATACTTAACCTGTAATAAATATTTTGTTTTTTTGATGGTTTTAGTGGATACAATCAAGTTTCAATAGTAGAAGAAGACCAATAAAAGACTACTTTAACATGTCTTGTAGGTACCTATGGTTATAAAGTTTTGCCTTTTGGATTATGCAATGCACTTGCTACTTTTCAAAGGGTTGTTTTAGCTATTTTTGTTGATTTTATTAATGAATGTGAAGTCTATATGGAAAACTTCATAGTCTATGGTAACACCTTTGAAGAAATTCTATCAAGTTTACAAAAATTTCTGGTTAGATGCCAACAAAATATCTCTTTGAGTCATGAAAAATACTTCATGATGATGAGAGGAGGTGTTGTTTTAGGACATTACATATCTGAAAAAGGTGTTAAACTGGATCCTACAAAAATCCAAGTTATCCAATCCCTCCAACCTCCAAAAATACAAATAGAGGTAAGGAGATTTTTAGGACATGTAGGAAACTATCGTAGATTTATTAAATATTTTAGCAAAGTTACTTCTTCCATGCTCAAATTCTTAACAAAAGGAAGTGAATTTAATTGGACTTAAGCATGTCAGGAATATTTGGAAGTTATAAAGAAAAAAATGACTATTTCTCCAATTATGAGAGGACTAAATTGGGAATTGCCCTTTCATATACATTGTGATGCTTCAGGATATGCAATAGGGGTAGTACTACAACAAATAGAGAACAAAATACCTTATGATATCTATTATGTGAGTAAAAATTTGCATGGGGCTGAACTTAATTACACAGTTACTAAAAAGGAATTCTTAGTTGTAGTTCATGCCATTAATAAGTTCAAACATTACATAATAGGATATGAATTATTTGTTCTCACCGATCACTCTACCATTAAATACTTGATGAACAAAGCTACAGTAGGAGGTAGAGTAGTTAGGTGGCTCTCTTATTGTAATAATTTAATGTCACAATTATAGATAAAGTAGGTAAATATAATGTCATTGCAGATCATTTATCTAGTATGAAAATATTTGATGATGATGAGTTAATTCTTAATAATTTTCCAAATAAACATTTGTTTGCTCTTTCTATTTTTTCTCCATGGTATGTTAATATTGTAAATTATTTAGTAACTAGAAAAAAACCTCAAAATTTTACACCACATGAGCGTAGAAAACTAATAAATCAAAGCGCTCCTTACATGTGGATTGATGGGATCTTTTTTAGATCTTGCCCTAACCATGTAATTAGGAGATGTGTGCAAGAAGAGGATGTATATGACATAATTTGAGCAACACATGAAAAATCTTGTGGAGGCCATTATGCCACCCAAAGAATAGTTAGTAAAATACTTCAAACAAGTTATTATTGGCCTACCATACATAAATATGCCCATAAATTTATTGATATATGTGATGCTTTTCAAAGGGCGAGTAAACCTATGCCTACAATGGATATGTCTTTGGTCCCACAAATAATGCTTGAACCATTCAAGAAATGGGGGATTGATTTTTTTGGACTAATATACCCTCAAAGTAAGGGTAACAAACATATACTTGTGTATACAAATTATGTCACCAAGTGGGATGAAGTAAAAGCCTTGCCATGAGCACAAGTTGAACCAGTTGTTGATTTTCTTTATGAAAATATCATGCAACACTTTGGAGAACCTAGAGAACTAGTTTTGGATCACAGATCTCAATTTATCTCAAAATTAATTAAATATTTTGTTGAAATATATCAAATCAAATATAGAAAAACTTTTCCATATCACCCTCAAGCCAATAGACAAGTAGAAGTTACAAATATGGAACTTTAAAAGATCATTATAAAAACTGTAGATGTTAATAGGGTTGATTGGGTAGAAATATTAAAAGAAGTTGTGTGGGAATATAATACAACTTGGAAAACTACCACAGGATTATCACCTTACAAAATGGTCTCTGGCAAGAAAGCTATTATACCTATTGAATTTGAGATAGAAACTCTTTGCAAAGTGGTACAACTTGACATGAACTTGGATCAAGCACAAAAAACTAGATTGGAAAAATTGAATATTTTAGATGAAAGAAGACTAGAGGTATTACATAGTACTGAATTAACTCAACAAAAAATAAAGAAATGGTATGATAAACACATTGTACCATGAACTTTCCAAACAAGATATTGGGCCTTGATATTTGATTCCCGCTACCAAGATTTTTGAAGGAAGCTAAGGACACGATGGCTTGGACCCTATGAAATTGAAGCAATATTTGGGAATGGTACAATCAAACTTAAGCCTATATATGATTCAACAAGAAGATTACTAGTAAATGGACATAGAATTAAGCTCTATAGAAAGTCATTATCTAAGGAAGAATTTATAAATTACCTTAAGCAATAGGTTGATTTGTAGTAAATTTTTGAACTGCAATCAACTACTATTAAATAAGAACTTCTCTTTTCTATCCTAAGAAACAAAAAATTACCTTCTAAATAAATTGTTACTCTATAATATATTATATAAATTAGGTAAACAAGCATAGTCATTAAAAAGAATGTAGTCTAATCAGTCCTCTTTCCTGGATATGTAAGTGCTAGTAAATGATATTTCTCGAAAATAAACTAGAAGATCACTCTATGTTATTTAAATATGCTTCGTTATATTTCATGATGGAGTTATAATATACAATATTTTTATCTTATTACTCATCACTCTTCAGTCTCAATATCGGGTTTTGAGGAAGAAGTTAGATTTAGTGTGAATATATAATTTTACCTTATAGGAAGGAGGATATAAGGTCATGATTGTATCGTTAGTTAATGAACCAAGGTGGTGAAAGATATTGTTTCATAATCCCACAAGAAACAATAAAAGGAAGGAAAGAGAATCATAAGGATAGGACTATATTTCCATCCAGGTGGAGATGTGATCCGTGTTAGCTTTTGATGTAATGGCCATAGGGAGATAACAATCACGAGATGTAGAATAATATGAAAGAAAGTAAATCTGCTAGATGACTGAGATATGCAATAAATAGAAATGATATAAATGAATACAATGTAGCTATGGAGGAAATGAGCACTCCATTAATAAAGCTACTGAACTACATTGCACCCATCACCACTGGATGGTGATCCACACAGAACTATACTAACCTCTAAGCTACTATGTCCCTCGAATCTCTCTATGTCTATATCTATCTAACAATGAGGCCTTTCTTATATAGGTAAAATAGGTTCCTTGGCCAATACTCTACCTAGTTGTGCAAGGGACAACTTGCACATATACAACTTGCACATTGACACTTGTGCATTTATTACATTGCATGAAGTAACTAGATAACTTCCCCCTAAAGTAATCTAATGTCCTAAGTATGTACCTTGGAAGATACATTTACATGACCCAAATGATGTAATATACTCTATTTCTAACACCCTCTTGTATTACATTATTTGGGTATTGAAGACTTTAGTCTTCAATATGGATCTTCTTCTTCATCATCATCTTGAGCTTTGTATTCTTCTTATGCATTCTTTGTATTCAGGTTCAACAGGTAATCTGTGTCTTCATATGATGCAGAGTAAGCTAGTAGTTGAGGCTAAAGATTCTTCTTTCATTAGATGATCTTTGGTTTGTTCAGAGCAGGCTTGATCTGGTTCTTTTTTTTTTGCTTAGTCTTTATGTCATGACTTATTTTAGTATGTCTCTTCCTCCTTTTCTTCTTCTCTTCATGTAATTTTGCTTTAATTTTGGTGATATCTCTACTTCATAACAAGTTAGTATATCATCACAATAGTATTATTATTTATTGTAATCATGTTTCTTGTGTTGAGTAAGTACAAACACAATTAATGATAGATAAATCATCAAACGTTCTTCTAGTAAAAATATAACCAATATTTGTGAGTTTGACCATGTTTTTAAGAGGATTTCATGATGATAGTTAATCAATGTTGTAAAGCTACTTTCTTTGGCTTCCTTAAGAAATACGAAGAATTTCTCTCTGTCGCGATAGGGTAGATAGTCATATCCTTCTAGAGTATCGATTAAGTTTTGAGAGTAGAATTCTACTTCATGGAATAGATCTTCATTATTGAAATATTTTCTTAGAATTTCATCTATGATAGATCTATGAAATAGTGGTTCTTGCTATTGAAATTTGATAGAATCTTGGTATTCTACCTTATAACTCATTGTATTAGGATATGTCATCCTTTAATTGAAGTATATAAGCTTGATTTGATGAAACCTTTATTAATCCTTAGGTTTGTAGGCTTCCTTATGTCTCCCTAGTAATGAGAGTATGAACACCTAATTTTAGGTTTTGAAGAAAGCTTATATCTTCCCAACTTGATAATCTTTGATAGATATTATTATCAAGTTTTGTAGAATGCCTTATGACTCCCTAATGATTTTGGAGTATGATATAGTGCTTTTGTAAAATAAAGTTCAATTTATGGTTGATTTTGTACAATTTTGTAAAGATCAAAAATCAACTTTTCTAACACCTTATTACTCCTAATTGAACTAAGCACTTTTCCAATTTTGAAGAGGTTTTAATGTTGGATTTCTTTTGTCCCTTTTTAGAAATTTTGAGACAAGTAAATTATAAATTTCCAACCTTAACAAATAATATTTAATAACCTCTTTTGTAACCCTTAGGATTCAAGTGTTTCTAATTTCCAATAACCTAGTTTGATGTTGTAACCCTTATCACTCCCAAATTTGGAAAATTAGAAAATTAATAATATTTGCAAAGTATTAAAGAATTTAATCCACATAGAATTCCTTATTTCTCCTAGGTTAAATTGCAAATATTATTTCAATTTGATAAGTTATCCCTTATAGCTTTTGCTTTCAAAATATAAGTTTCAACCTTCGCTTATAACCCTTATATCTCCAAAAATGAAAGCAATAATAAAATGGGATTAAACCTTACCTTTGGATGCTAAATCTCCTCACTGTTTGGTGCTCTTTTCGGCTAGATATAACAACTATATTAGGTTACCTTGGTGATAGAATCAATGGAGATTCCTTGTCTTCAATGTTGAATGTAGGTGCTTTGGGAGTCAAAGTCTCCTTTGACCTGCACTTTCTTCTCCCTCGTATGGTGCTCCTTCTCCTCCTTGAAATGCGCTTTCTCCTTCTAAATTTTGGCGTTGGTTTATGATAATGCTTTAAATGCACTTCTTACACCTTTGAATGGTGTATGGCTGGAAAGTAGTCTTCTCCTTCCAAGTGAGCTATGTATTGCCTTTTGTATTGCTTGTTTGACCTCCTTGGCACCTTAAATAGGATGAGCTGCTTGCACTTTGTGACAAGTGTCACCTGAAACATTTTTTATAGATGCCTTCAACGTAAACCTTGCAATGATGAGGTTTGTAACTCCTTCCAAGCATGTGTAACATCTTTCAAGCA
The DNA here is from genome assembly GCA_028583015.1 of Wollemia nobilis. Taxonomy (NCBI): domain Eukaryota; kingdom Viridiplantae; phylum Streptophyta; class Pinopsida; order Araucariales; family Araucariaceae; genus Wollemia; species Wollemia nobilis. Next base: position 6,246,492 of record JAQPPZ010000989.1, read on the forward strand.
TGTGTAACGTCTTCTTGGTGAGTGCTTGAGTCTTCACATACATTGGAGAGTATAGAGCATTTGTGCCAAGTGGCACTCGAGGCTTATGCATGCGAGCCTCCCTTGTAACGTTTCTTGGAGCCTTTATCTTGCCTTCTACGTAAACTTGCCTTGTTTCTTGAAATGCAAGTAATCTCCTAGTATCCTTGGCTGCTTCTACGTATTGGCTCTTGGATCTTTGATGCTCCTCCATGGTGGTCCTATGGTAGCTCCTTGTAGTCTTCAATGGCAGATGCTCTCCTTGGATATACCACATCCTTTTCCTTTGTTGCTGGTTCATTTTCACAACAGCTGAATGCTTCCCTTTTGCTTGATTTTGATAATGCTCCTTTTACATAGGTAATTTCTTCCTTGTAGGCTGCCCTTCTACGTAATATTCGGCTGATTTTTAGCTCCTTGTTATGCTTCCAATGCTGCAGGTGATACGTACTCTTCTAGGGCTTGATTTGAAGATTGAAAATTGGTGTTTGTAAACACCTTGACTCCTTGGATGTATGGGCACTTTGATGGCTCCTTTATTTTGTTGGATAAAACGTCCTTGCTGCCCCCTATAGATAATACTTTTGTCCTTCCAAAAGAACAAAAGTGGTGCTTCTGTAATATATAGTTTTTGCACCAAAATGAAGATTTTTTTATGTAATTTTTTTTCTTTTTCTTGGATGATAGATGATCCAAGCTAATGTTGATTTTGAATAGGAATTCCTACTTTCTGCACTGAAATGAACCCCTTATAATTTCCTTGAATCTTGAGACTTCCAAGGTCTCGATTTGAGGCTTCCTTCAAGGACTTCAATGGTGGTTTTCTTCTTCACCTTTTGCTTCCAATGGTGGCTTCTATAGGCCATGAAAGTGTTGCAGATTTTGTGCTAATTTTTATGCTTTCAACAACATAAATTAATTGAGATAACTAGTTAACAAATCAACTAGTATAGTGCTTAACAATGCACCTTTTCAATGGTAACAATAATCTCACCTTATTGCTCCACTAATCTCTTAAAAATGCACTTAATAATTTCACTACAACCTTTCAAGCATAATCTAGAATGAACCCATGCATATTTCACTACAAACATAGTTGTAGGATCAAGTCTTTTTTTTATTTTTCAAAGTAGAAGATAGGTAGTTGATAGATAACTCTAAAATCTAATCAACCCCTAATGTGCAAATGAACCTTAAAATGAACCCTTTCTTTTTGCACTTTTGAAGACTGTAATTCTGCTTTCCCTTCTTGCAACTTTAATCTAAATAAGGTGCTCCAATGAATCTGATAAGTAATCCAATTAATGAGAAAGCTAGCACCAATAGTTGCATACCTTTTTAAAATATTCTGTAGCTCTTTTACCACTTCTATAGAGGATGTGGATCTTGGTGTCTAAGATCACCAAGTTGCTGCTTTGAGTAGGATCTTGCAACTTTTTGTAGATTGTCTTGAACAACTCCTTCTTCACCAAAATATGGTCTCAAACTTTCTTTCATGAGCCTAAGATTTGGTGGCTTGTCCTCCTCTTGTGTTCTCCTCCTTCTGCTATAGATTTGGAGAAGTCTTTGTCTCTAAAGTGGTGCCTTCTTGCTATGAGAGGTAATCTTCAAATCTCCTATATTTGGTGAGCTTCTTCTATCTTCAAGTCTTCTTGTCGAATTCTAACTTCAAGCAGGATCTTCTTCTCAAGATTCTGAATATCTTGAGGTCTTTCACTGGATTCTTCTTTTAGGAATTTGGCACTCCTTGCCAAATTCTTCTTCTTGGATTTGGCACTCCTTGCCAAATTCTCCTTCTCTTGGGCTTGTTATTGGATGGCAACAATTGTCCCAAGTCCTTCACTATCAAGAGCTTCTCCTTGGTAGTGGATTTATCCAGTGAGTTCTCCTTTGATGATTTCTTTAGTAAGGCTCTCCTAGCATTTTACTGGATGCTCAATGAGACCTTCCCAAGGTCTTTGATCTTGTAGCTTATGTTGGTCTTCCCTTGAGACCTCTTCAACCTTCTGCTCTTGGAAGTGTTGGTGGTGAGATCTACTTCTGGATCTCTGATTCTACTACTTCTAGATTTGATTAGGACTCTCCTAGTCCTTCTTCTTCTTCCAAGTCTGGAAGTCCTTCAATGAGATCTTCTCTTGATCTCTTTTGCTTCAGGTGCTGAATTGATTTTGAAGAAGATACTCTTCCTAACTTTCTTGTAGGAAGTTTCCCAACTCACTGAATCTTCTTTCCTTGCAACAAAAATATTAGTACTAAAATCTTAATTTGCTTCTAAATCAGATATTCCTTTCGAATTCTTCTTTGATATCAAGGATTCTGTGGACTATTTCAGTATCAAGGCTTCTGTGGCCTTTTTAGTATCAAGGCTTTTGTGGCCTTTTCAGTATCAAGGCTTCTGTGGCCTTTTCAATATCAAGGCTTCTATGGCATTTTTAGTATCAAGGCTTTTGTGGCCTTTTCAATATCAAGGCTTCTGTGGCATTTTTAGTATCAAGGCTTATGTGGCTTTTTTAGTATCAAGGCTTCTATGGCATTTTCAGTATCAAGGCTTATATGGATTCTTCTTCAAGGCTTCTATGGCCTTTTCTTCAAGGCTACTATGGCCTTTTTGTATCAAGGCTTCTATGGCTTGTTCTTCAATTGTGAAGTTCTTCAATCTAGAAATGGAGATCTTCAGTCTCCTAACTTCACCATGACTCTTCTCTAGAAGTCTTCTTCTATAGTGTTCTTATCTTGCACAAGGAACTAATATCTGCACTATGAGGGCACGCTGACCTTCGAGCAATGAAGTTGGAGTCTCTTAGATTTCTATTGTAGGAGTACCAATCCTCTAAGAATTAATTATCTACAACAAAAGAAACTTTGGGCAACAGTTAGCAAGTTCCAGATATCCTAGATCTTCACTAGATGATCTATCAATCTAGTGGATTGAATGTTGAGTCCTGGTCTTCATGATTTTTTCCTATAACTCTGTGGAAAGACTCTAGTCAAATGCAATCTCAGTATTTTCTAGAACTGAGATTTCTTTTAGTCCTCACTTGTGACTCTCCCTAATCCTACCACCTAGATTATTTTGAGATATTTTGATAGTGACTGGTCCAACGATGCATCAAGTTGACAAAACACTCAGGCTCAATGATAATGGTGGTTTCCCTATTGATCTACTTAGACTAGATCTACCATAGCTCTGATACCACTGTTAGCTTTTGATGTAATGGCCACAGGGAGATAACAATCATGAGATGCAGAATAATATGAAAGAAAGTAAATCTTCTAGATGACTGAGATATGCAATAAATAGAAATGATATAAATGAATACAATGTAGCTATGGAGGAAATGAGCACTCCATTAATAAACCTAAACGACATTACACCCATCACCACTGGATGGTGATCCACATAGAAATATACTAACCTCTAAGCTACTATGTCCCTGACTCTCTCTATGTCTATATCTATTTAATAATGAGGCCTTTCTTATATAGGAAAAATAGGTTACTTGGCCAACACTCTACCTAGTTGTGCAAGGGACAACTTGCACATATACAACTTGCACATTGACACTTGTGCATTTATTACATTGCATGAAGTAACTAGATAAATTCCCCCTAAAGTAATCTAATGTCCTAAGTATGTACCTTGGAAGATACATTTACATGACCCAAATGATGTAATATACTCTATTTCTAACAATTTGAATCCCCAAAGTTCTAATTTCTCCCCTAAATAATAAAAATGGTAGTATGGATAGGATGACATTCCCATGTGAATGGTTATATAGCCCAAATCCCCAAAACATTAATTTTTTATACTTAAAAGGGGTAGAGTAGTAAGGATAGGGTGACAATTTCCATCAAGACTTTGATAGAGTGGTTGAGAATCCGATTCCCCAAAGCTTTGCACCCCTAAAAATTGAAAAAAAAAGAGGATACAAAATGATGATACCAGCATGACTATATTATTTTTCTCTTCCAAAATAGGTTTCGAATATGTCCAAACATTGATGAAACATATTTCTACAAACCAAAGTGTTGTTGATTGATATTAATTTCACTTTATTATCATTTTTCTCTCAAGTAGAACTTCTTAATGAGTCAAAAAGGGAGTAGAACAAGAAATTGATATTTTCAAGGCATTAGAAGGATTTATTGCTGGACCATGGAATATTTTATTAAAAGGTCAAGGAAGACATTAATATTTTTGCATAACATCTTTGCTACTGGAAACAACATTTCCATTCTAAAAAGACTTATTATCCTACAAACGTATTTGATGATTTAGCTTTATATATATATATATATATATATATATATATATATATATATATATATATATATATATATATATAATTGGTATATAAGAAAATACCCCCAATAAATACATAAATAAATAAATAAATATATACCTATAATAAATATACATTAAGATTTCCCATAATATAAGTATTTATAAATAAAATTTATCTTCGTCTTATTTTTGCTATATAGCCAAAAATACAGTTTGGGGGAGGCATAAAAGATAATACAATAAATTTTATAACATGGTTTGGGGGAGAGAAAAGAAAAAAAGAGAAAGAGAATGGAAAAAATCAGGTAAAGTATTCCTATGATCCTATAATTAACTTTTATGTAGTTAGTTTTCGTAGTTATATTCGGTAACTAATTTTTGTAGATTATTTTTATAGACAGTTTCTGTAGATTGTTTTCATAGATACTTTCTATAGATATTATCAGTAGCATATTTCTGTAGTCACAAATTCACAAAAATTCTTGTAAGTATAAATGATTTTAGACTTGCGTATGGTTAAGGACACGTCTCAAAACATAATCAAATAGTATACGGTGGTCATCAATGATTATTTTTATAAAAACCTTGGCATAAAAAGAGAATTCACATGGGTATTTAAAATTTCACTGTGAATACCATAGTGCAGAGACTAAAATTAAACACATGAGCCGGTGCAAAAAATCAAAGCATGGACTCAACTTTAGAAATTGTGCACAGAAGAATTTAAAAATATAGCATTGGAAACCATGTAAAGTGAGCCAAAAAATACTATTCGTATATGACATGGAATATTAGAGCAATGATGTGGACACTTATGACTAAGTATGGATTACCAATTGGACGTCCATCACTCGGATGAGAAGGTAAGTTATTAAGAACTTTTATATTAAAACACTGACACTAGAAAAGAAGACACATACAGTCAAAGGAGCAAGTCAAATCACGAGTTAAACATAGCTCAAGCAAGGGATATAAGTCTATTGCTAATTAAAATTTAATCTTTGTCTATGATCAACAGAAATTATAACATGAACTTAGGTAATCCCTAAAGTTTGCATCACCTAATTTACCATGCAAAGTGGCAGAAGGGTATCGTGCCAAGAAGCAAACACAATTCCTCTCGAGGTAAGGTGACCACCTCATACCTAATATAACCAATCAATGTGTTTGTGAGGTCCAATGGGGTAAAACAACATGTATTGAGCATAAGAGCCATTGATCTAAACCTTGATCGATGATTGGCCTTTTTTTGAGCTATTGAAACTCATACCCATAATTTTGTCAAAACTTCCTTCACAAGCTAGTAGGCGACCACCACATATGAAGAAGTGTCGATTATTGAATCCTGGATGAATGAAACAAATGAAAAGAAACACTACATATCAAAATTATGAACCGTCGATTGAGGAAATAATAGAAGGCTAAGATTTATTGTATGGGGAAATTAAGGAAAATAACCCTAAAAGCAAAAAAAATACCATATTTTCATAGCACACAAAAGCTCTACAACTGTAGATAAAATTATGCATGGTAGATGAAAAAAATTATGCAATAGAAAAAGACAATCATGCAAAGAATGATCAGGTTTGTTATAGTCTCTAGAATTCATAGTGGAAGACAAAAAAGGAACGAAGCAGGGTGGACGACGGAAGAAACTAGAATGGGGCAGCTAATTCAAAGCAAAATTATAGGTAGTAGGATATTTCAAATTTTTTATAAGGAATTATTTTTCTTTTAGAGGGGATAAAGAGAACAAAACTACATAGTAACACAAAAATAATAAAAGTTTTTATTTAAAAAAAAAAACATTTTCTATAGCAGAAATATAAGTGAAATTCTTTTAAATGCTGTAGAAATTTTAATTAAAATTTGAACATTATATTTTGCATGGGTTGAAATGAATATAGTTGTTTTACAATGATAACCCATGCATGCATGTATTGTTAAAATTTCTACAGGTTTCTTTTAGTTGACTAAAAGCATCCTTGTGACAGAGTTCTAAAAAATAGAGCTAAACCCATTTTACAAAACTTTACCCTGCTATCTTCCATTCCTCTAACCTACCACTATGTCGAGGTCTACATTCCATAAGCATAGCAGACCTATACCCATTAACACCCATAATCCTAGTGAATCTATTAGAAAACTATTTTATGAGGCACACTGGTGATAAGCCCTAACAAAATTCCAAGGGCATGACCAAGGCATGGCAAAGTAGTTCATTTTAAACGACGATTCCACAACCATGGTGACCCACATTGGTGAAATCAAAATAGAAGTCACACCCAAATTAATTTTTGAAGTTTTGAGCATCCTGAAATTTGGCCAATGATATTTTAAATCTACTCAAAGGAGTGAATCAAATGGTCAAAATATTTGGGGAAATATGTGTTGTAACTAGAGATAAGAAAGGGTGGATTAAAGGAGTAGCCACTTCTTCACTCCCTCTAAAATGGTAGGAATTTTCCACCATCTTAATGAAATTTTTCACCCTAGAAGGAAGGTTATCTAATTATGGAGGATACCACCTGAAAATAATAATAAACCTTAAGTACCCCAAACATGATTATTGTGTTATAAATTTTTCATATTTTCTTTACCAATCCTTAAATTATAATGTAATTAGGATCCAGCATCAGAAATTTAGTGCTTATCCCAAAATGCACCTGCTTTCCGATCATGGACTAATAAAATTAATTGTCCTACATAAAGCATTTGAAGTAGGAATTCCTTGGGATAGAGTAGTAGAGGAAGCCAATATTTCTGTCAAATCTGAGCTAGGTGAGTCAAATTCTACTGAGGATAGTGCATCCAAGAAAAAATTTGAATTCGAAAGTCAGGAGGAGTATCATGTACGCAAAAATCCCACCCATTCTAGACCGTCTAAATCCTCCCAGGCTACAAGAAGAACCAGGTATGAGAAGTATAATCTAGAAGACCAAGGGAAGGGATAAATTCCTATTCCAAAATAAATCCTACCTACCTCTAACCTTGCCACTAAAATCTTAGCTAAAATCATTGGATTGAAAGAACAACAGGTCTTCTTGCTGGACAAAAAATTAGATTAACTCAAAGATTAATTTTTTAAACAACTACCTTAGTGAAACGAGCTCTTACTCTCCAACTTGACATCCTCAAACATATTCCTATAGATAAGGTGGTGAAATCAAATTACCCAGTCACCCAACTGATGAATATCAGTCATTCCCCTAACAAGAGCTCCACATATGAGAAGATAAAATCTAATCGATGAACTTTGGTAAATATTTTGAGTTGACAAAAATACTCGATGAAGATAGCTCACTTCCACCTTTCAATTTGTTTTCCGTAGTGGTATCAAAAGTGCACACATAGATCCCAAAGAGCAGAGCCATCTATTGATATAGAGACACCTCTTGATATTGGAATGCCTCGTGAAGTCGATGCAGTTATCAACAACATCATTAAAGTAGGAGAACCATCTCCATCACAAGAAAAACAAGATGCTCTACAAAATGAAGAGCCTATAGAGGTTGTGCACGTAAATACTATGGCCATTGAACCACCACAGGATACCACAAAGGCCAAAGCACAAATTTAGAAGGTGAAACATGAGAGGAAGTTGCAAACCAAGCCATCAAATCCAATCCAGACCTCATGCTGGATTAAATCCAAAAAAAATATTGAATTATACACTTTTGATAAATTTGTACAATTTATGTATATATTTTTAGTACTTTTTTTTATATTTGGCATTTACAAGGTTTAATAGTATCTGTTATATTTGAAATAGTCTGTTTAGTTTTTATATTAAATAGTTTACAGTCTTATCTTTGTGGATGGTTATAGTTTTTTATTTATGCAATATCTTTTCTGAAAATGATTGTAGTGTTTTATTTGACATGTTTCAAAAGTTATATCTATGATACTACAATGTTTCATCTGCAATATATTAGTTATAAGTTTAATATATTTATCTGTAATGTTTAGTATGTTTACTTGTTATGCTGAGAAAATTCAACAATGTTTTATTTGTTTTATATCGGTTTTCAATCATGTATGCATGAGGACATGCATTCTCTCCAGTTTGGGGGGAAAGATGAGTGCTAAAATGTGCATGTATTATGGAACATTTTATATGTCTTTTATCTGTAAATGCATGAAAATGAATGTATTCTAATGGTTGATTGTATCTTGTTTGCATGATTCATCAGTAAATTTGATTTATTATGTTAAAATGATAGTATCTTGTTTGCATGATTCATCAGTAAATTTTATTTATTATCTTAAAATGATAAATGTTCGTGTTTTACACAAATTGTGCGAAGTTTTGCATATTTTTTATAGTAGAAATATTACAAGCATTTTACAGGAAATGTTGCAGCAAAACACAAATCAGTGTAGATGAACCAAACTAAGAAAGCATACTGAGAAATAATGTGGAAAAGATGTTACAGAAAGGTGCTACATAAAAATATATCGAAAGACATTACATAAAACACCTACAGATAGGCATTACAGAAATTACCTACTAAAAAGGTCTACAAAAGAAGTGTTGATCGAATAAAGTCATCTGATGCATTGGAGCTTCACACCCGATGATAATATAGCAGCGTTATGTGGATTATACAGTCAACTTGTTTGTTTAATGTGATGGCATCAATATGTGGCACATGACTTAATATTTATTATACAATTTGTAACATGTCATTGAAAGTATGATTTGTTAAAGTGGTTAAGTTATGAAGATTCAAATGGAAACCTTAATTTGTATTTTCCTTGAAAATAGGACAAAACAATTTAATACTTTGTCAACAACTTATTTAAATTTAGTTTTTTCAATTATGTTAGTTTAGAAATTGTCACTTGAACAATTCGAATTGTACTAAGTCAAAGGTTATTTATTAGCGTATCTTAATTTTAGATTACTTTTGTTATGAAAGTTAGCAACCAAATCTTTGAGTATTCGAAATGACAAAAATACATGCATTGAAAACTTTTATTGTAAAATGTCTAAGTGATATTATAAATACAATGTAAAATACCTTTGAAAAGGTTTGCTAGTTATTGTCTACTATCGAATATCTGGAATTCATTGTATCATCTATCATATGAGCATTGTATGCATGAGGATTTGAATCTATCAACAAAGCATTAACATTTTATCTCCATGAGTTTGGTAATTGTATCCTTGTATTTTTATTATGTTGTATTCACTTTTGTAAATCTCTATTTTATATCCTGTGCAATGAATTAAACAACATTAGAATAGGATAATGAAATATTAAGCTACTAAAATAAATTAAAATAGATTAGGGGAGAAGAGAATTACATTGTCCTCTAGGAGGCAAGGCCCACTTCAACAGACTGTCTCTTACTCTCTTGCTCCTAGAATAGATTAGAATTAGTTAGTAAATAGAACTAGTTAAATTACACAATATTAAATTATAGATTATTTTAAATATTCAATGCATTAATAGATTGCACGTGGATCCACAACATAAAATTAGTTTAAATCATAAATTGCATTCTCTTTTCATTCAAGCACAATTTCATTTCCTATAACTTTTATTTTCTGCAAACCCAAAACTAAGAGAATAGAATTAAGTCAGAGGTTAATTATTATGCAATAATTTATACTATATTTACTGTTCCTTAAATCATTTTACCTGGATTGACAAATTTAATGTAAGTGATTTTAACTTGATAGATGGGGTCGACCAGTATTATACATCTTATCAAATTTATCATAGTATCCACTATCTAAAAACCATAATTATATCCCTATTCACCCATTTCTCAAGCCAAAAATTCATATTTTTGTTAGTGTGAGTAATGTAATAAATGGAAAGAAACTTAGGGATAACATTTGGAACATGAATAACTTCCCAAAATAATGAGGAACTTAGAGTCACATCATTGTTAGTTTTTTAGCCATATTATCATAGGTCCCAACATTTAGGATCAAATATAAATCATAGGAAAAATATCAATATGAAAAATCAATTATAGAATAACATCAATGCCAATTAATATAATATTCATGAAATATAACAATATCAATATCAATCAATAATATACTCACAATATCATTGATGAATCAAATATACAAGCTTTGTATTCAAATTTCACTTGTTTCTTCGATGATGATACATTTCATGGAGCTTTGTCTCCATAATATAACCTTATAAAGGTGACTCTTGGACTCTTTGACTATTGCTCTTCTCACATATCCAAGAGATACATCCTTTCCTATTCCACAACATAAGACAAACATCTCATGCCTCTTGGCTTTACATCTTACCACATACATGTGACTCTTCACTTGCATACTTGACACATATGCACACACTTGCACACTTAACTATATGACACTTGCACACTTTCTCACTCTACACACTTGCACACATTGTTACATGGCACTTGTGCACATCCTACACATAAACACATACATTAGACAAAATATAAACCACACTCCTAAACTATAGACTCACACCCTATTCTAATATTTACATATTTAAAATTGTACCAAAGGTACCATGGGGGTACATTAGCATGTACCAAATAATGTAATATTATCCAACACCCCCTTGTATTACATTATTTGGTTATTTAAGACTTTAGTCTTCAATATTTGATTATCGTATTTGTTCTTTTATTCTATCTTTGCCAATGCTCAAAACTTTGATGTTGATATGCTAACCTATTTCCTACAATATTCATTAGATTTTCTTTATGACCATAAAAATATTTTAACATATCCAATATTTTATTCCAATATAATTTTTTTTATCCATCCATAGTGAACCTCAATTTTCTTTTCATAATATTTTCTTGTTTTAGTCTTCTCACAAAGTCTGAAACTATAAAATATTTTGAATTTTATCTTGGACCTTTCATTTGTTTTTATAGTCTTATCTACTACTTTTATTTTGTTACTGGTAACATTAGTACCATTATAAAGTTTTAGAAGAACTTATTATAATCCTTGTTGTAAGGTCTCTAATTTCATTTCCTTCTATAACTTCTTTGGTCTCTTGAAACTCTTGAATTTCTTGAACCAAATTTCCCTTTTGACTTTCTTATTTTTATTGTAGTAGTTTTTGTTTCCCATATTGATATTGAGGTTGATATTACCTCGATTGCACATTTTTAAAGGTATATTCATTTTATTTCTTTGATTCAAATAATTATATCCACAAGAGTTTGTAGAATGATCCTTTTTTTGCATATATGACAATATATTTGTTTCCATCTAGGATGAAGAACACAAGCTTATACTGAGAAGGGGGGTGAACAGTATAAGATCAAATTTTACTTTTCTTTCCCAAAACATATTATCTAATATTATCAATGGTAATATCAATAGCAGTAATCAAAGCAATGCATAAATCATCACACACAATAGATATACCAATTTAACGTGGTTCACCCAATATGGGCTACTCCATGGAGAAAATATTTCTAATAAATTTTCTCAACAAATCCTCTTGGTAATCACTTCCCTATTACAATGTTTATGGACATTTTTCCAAAGGAGACACTAATCCCCTAATGCTCTGATTTATGGATCTCTCTCCATAGGATAACTCTTTCCCATTTTCTCTAGTTTATGGAACTTGACCCAGGAGAACTCTTTCTCCTCAACTAGTTCGTGGATATCTCTCCATAGAAGAACTTTATCTTCCTAGTTGCTTTACGTATCACACTCCATATGAGAACATTTTCCCCTTACTTTGGTTCGTGGAAATCTATCCATAGGAGAAATCTTTCCCCCTACTCTAGTTGATGACCTTCTAAAAGACTACTACTCCCACTGCACTGACTTATGGATCTCTCTCCAAAGAAGACCCCTATCCTCACTGCCCTGGCTTATGGATCTCTATCCACTGGAGACTATTATCCTCTGCTCTATCACCTCCAAATATTACTCTTAACCGTGTCTCTAATCTGCACCAAACACTATCCTCATTCTAGTACAAATCTAATCTAACTCTATCTCAAGTCTAGCACAAATCTGCTCTCAAATCTACACCAAAATATATCCTCAAATCTATCCTCAAGCCTTAACACAAAGCTTGATCCAATCACAAATCAACTTTGCTTATATTTACCCCAAGCCTTAACACAAAGCTTGAACAAATCAATCAATCAACTTTGCTCATAAATCTTCACCAAGACTTACCTCAAATCTACCTACAAGTCCTCTCAAGAACTTACCTCAAATCTGCCTACAAGTCTACACCAATATTTATCTCAAATCTGCTGTCAAGTCTTCACTAAGAATTGTCTCAAATCTACTCAACAAGCTTTCACAAAAGCTTACTCAAATATGTCCTTAAGATTTCACAAAATATTACTCAAATCTTCTCAAACACATGCTCAAAACATCTCACAAGATATGCTCAATAAATATCAAATATTGCACATAATACTATCAATTGCTTTGTCTAATATTCAAAGTAATTCCTTTAACTTGAAGCAGTTTAGACATATTCTATTCATAATTCATTTAACCTCTGGAACATATAGAGAATGATGTACTCTATCAAATACTCAATATGTTCTAATCAATCATTAAGTCTTTTACATTCACAAATCTGGTTTCTAAAGTTTGCACAATCACTTTCAATATCACTCAAAACTAATGCTCAAGAATTTCACTTATTCATTCAATCAATGAAACACAACTTACTCACAAAACCTAAACAAGTGTTTTCATACTTCTTCAAACAAGGTGCACAAAGTGGGTTTCAAATCCTAACTCAAATAGTCCTCAATATCTATTTCAAATGTTCTCTAAACATTCATAAATGAAGCATATAAGAATTCACTCAATATTTCCAACAATGCTTATCAAACAATCCTTTTCACTCCACCTTGTATTTCACAACATTCATTCCAATATTTCAAAAAAAAATAATGTGCCCATACCTTTTTGCTATGGTGGAGATATGTCTTCAAAACCTATTTTACTTGCAACAAAATCCTCTTGCCAAATCTAGGTTAGATAGCAACAGTCTATCTCAAAATTTCCACACAAATATTCTCCTCAACAATTATTTCACCATACAAAAATATCAAGTCTCAAGTACACCTTATAATCTCCAAACTTCTCAAAATAATATTCAATACATAAAAATCAAGTTCCTTTATTAACACCTTATAAACTCCAAACTTCTCAAAATAACATTTAACATAAAAATCAATTTCTTTGTTAACACCTTATAACTCCAATCCTTTTATTTATTTTTCTAATCAACAAAAATAAAATATTTTTCAATTAACCTTATGACTCCCTATGCATTCCACCTATGCACTTAATTATCATGTGGCCTCTATAATACTTGTGCCTTTCCAAACTTTGACATATTTAATTAAAAATAAAAAGCGCTTACCTTATAATATTTGGTCCATGTCTCAAAAACTATTGCACATGTCTTTTTACTATGCCCAAACCCGAACTCATGACCAAATGCCACCACAGTGTCTTAGCCCGAGGCTAAGATACTTTATGGGCTATATGCCCAAACGTGAACCTAAGTCCACGTACTTCTTCTAATGCCTTTGTAGGAATTCGATGAATGAAAAACATGTCTTCCTCCTTTGCAAAATAGATCGTGTGGGATTCGAAACCATGACCTCTCCTACACGAGCGTCTTAGCAAGCCTTTGACCACTATCTGCGCTATCCAGTGCCTTGGTAATGGATTTGGCACCTCACTCGAATTTCAACACGATTTTTGCCTCCCTCAATTAAAAACACATGAATCATCTTCTCCCTTCACAATGCAGCGCACAAATTATATTTCAACTTAGGCATTCAAATAGCATAGGTAATTTTGAAATGAAATTTATTTCCTCTTTTTATACTTTGTTCTTTGCACTTCAACACGTCGGCACATTCGATTTTCGAATTTCTAATTCGAATTTAAAAATTAAACCTTGGTGCCTTTTGTTTATTTAAATTAAAATTTTAACCATAGGTTAAAATATTTTAATTTAAATAAATTAAATAAAAACCTTTATAATCTGCTCAATGGGTCTTTTCAAGGATATATTAATTTAATGATTCATTGGATCTCGTTTTTCTTGACCTCTTCCTTTTTCCCAAAATATTTTAATATTAAATATTATAATATTATTATTTCTTTTTAAACCTGCTTCTCTTCCCTTGGGTATTCAATATTTTAGGCCTCTTTATGCATATAATAAATATTATATCTTTTTTCCTTTAACCACTTCCTTGTCTTTTGGAAAATCAACCTTTATATATCAATGACAACAAAAATATACATCAAACCTCTTGATATCAATCACAACAAAACTTGCTCAAATTTCCAACATAGGATGAGACAATGATGATGCTACAATGTTGGTATATTTTCCTTACATATCAAAACATTATTATTCGGTTAATATTTTTAGAGTATATTTACATCATTTGGGTCATGTAAATGTACCACCTTTGGTACATATCTAGAGTAGGAGTTTACTTTAGAGTAAAGTTAGTTAGTTGCTTCAAGTATTATAATAAATGCACAAGTTTCAATGTGCAAGTTGTAAATATGTATGTAGTCCACATGTACATGAGTCCTAGGTAGAGTAAAGGCCAAGCAATATATCTTTCTATATAAAGGTCTCATAGGTGTAGTAGTAAGAGAGGGAGAGTGATATAGTAAATATACAGTGTGTAGTAGATATAGTGTGTAGTATGGTACAATGTAGTTCTTTCATATACTTTCATGGAGTGTTCATGTCCTCCATTATATAGCATTGTACTATTTTCATTATTTCCATTAATGGTATATTTATGAGTTATTTGTAGATGTTCATCTCTTTATTTTTCTACATATTATTGTGCCATTAGTTTTATAGTTATCTCATATTAGTTATCCTTCATCTTGTGGTTGTACTACATCCCATAAAAAGCTAATAGTGGTATCAGAGCACATGGTAAATCAGATAAGAAATAGGGAGAGCCACAAGTGAGACTGAGAGAAATCCAAAAATCTCATTTATAGAATTTTTGAGATTACATTTGGCTAGAGTCTTTCCATAGGGTTATAATAAAACTCGTGAAGACTAGGACTCAACGTGGATTCCACTAGATTGAAAAATCAACTAGTGAATACTCATCATCTCTAGATTTATAGTTTCCACCATTTCGATTTCTAACATCTTGTTACAGGAAAAGGAGATTCAAAAAACTTGGGAAGCTTCCTACATAGAGCTAGGAAGAGTATCTTCATAAGAATCATTCTAGCACTTGCAACAAAAAGTAGAAGACTGAATATTTTAGAGACTTGAGGAGAGGTCTCATTACTAGAGATTACAGACCTGCAAGAGTGTAGAAGAAGAAAAGGCCATAGTAGCCTTAATTTTGATTCAAGAGACTCCATAGAAGAGTCAAGAAGAATATTGGAGGTTAGTGACCTTCACTAAAGACTGTAGATAACAAATTGAAGAAATTATCCAAAAGAATATGAAGAGACCCTTAGAAGGTCTAGTTAAAAACTTCTAGTTTTAGAAGATTAGAGGTTGGTGATCTCCATTAAACCTACAAATTGTATAAGTAAAGAAGGACCAACAAAGGTCCTGTTCCATATTCTAGGAGCAACAATTTTTAGATATCCAAGAAGAAGATCTCATTACCAATACTTTCTTAGTAGAAGGTTGAAGGAAATGTCTCATTTGGAATACTAGAGAAGCTATGAGATTGAAGACCTTGGTGAGGTCTCAAGGAGAAATAAGGATAAGTCTTGGAGAGCCTTATTTTCAAAATTTGAAGGTCATTAAAGGAGTTCCTAGGAGAACTCATTAGATAAATCTACCAGCAAGAAGGAGTAATTGATAGAGTATAATTTGGGATAATTATAACCATTCGATAACAAGCTCAAAAGGAGAAGAATTTGATAAGGAGTACCAAATATCGAAGGAGAATATTGAAGACCTCAAGACATTCAGATTCTTGAGAAGGAGACCAAGATCGAAGTCAAAATTTGATAAGGAGAAAAGAGTTAGACATTACTACCAAACATAAAAGGTTTGAAGACTACCTTTGGAGGCTAGAAGGCTCATCCAGAGATAGGGGTTTGCTAAATCTACAACAAAATACTAAAAGGTTCCTTGAAGGAAAACTCAACTATGATTTGGGGGAATTCCCTACCAAATTTATGAGTTTCAAGAATAGCATTTCAATGCAAAAATCGATTACAAAAGGGCAACAATTAAGACAACATTACTATATGCAAAACTTTAGGAGTTACAGAGTTTATCTTGAAGGCTAATAGAAGTCACCTACTATATATTAAAGGGCAACAAGATAGAGGAGTTACTAAGCTACGAATTGATGAGTTAAGGAGTTGTTTAGGACATCCAAGAATAATTGCAGGTTCATCTAGTTAAATGTAGTAATAAGGTGAATCTAATCACCTAGAAATATTCCATCTATAGATATCATTAAGGTAAGCAACTTGGGTGCAAATAGGTTCATTAGTTTTGGTTATTATCCAGTTCCATTAAGCACCATTTTAATTCTTTAGAAGTTGCAAATAGAGAAGGTTGCATTATAGTCTTCAAAAGGAGTGCAGAAGGAAGTTTATTTTAGAGTTATTACCTGCACATTAAATAGGAGTTGGATATATTTTGATAGAAATAAAAATATCATCTTCCTATTATCTAGTTACAACAAAAGAAGACTACATTAAGAGATTATAGTTCTCTACAAGGATCAATTACTAAGTTCATATTTTAAGGAGTGATATGGTGAGATTAGTATTACACTATACTAGTTGTTCTTTAGATGCACTAAGTAATTTTAGATTACAGTAAAAGTTAGTGCATATTTCAAGTTACTTTGAAGGGTTCATTTATAGGAGTTATAAGGAAAATTATCATTGCACTATAGTTGTTATTCAAAGTTCACTAAAGTGTTTTAAAAGTGAACATTAGTGCAAAATTAAAACCTCTAATAGCATATTAGTTGCATTGTTAAAATCTTGGATTCATTGGTGTTAAGATTATCCAAGTTAGAGGTTAGTGTTGTCTAAGCAAAAGGATAACAAATACATCTTGTTCTCTAATATTAGAGTAGAGAACCACCATATCTAAGAAGCTAGGAGAGCTTAAATAGGAGACATTTAAACTCAATGTAAAATTTAGTTTCTAACTCTAATCTATTGTAAAGTCTTGCATTACATTGGCACTAGATTTGTCCTTCTAATACAACATTAACAGGACAAAATAAAAGTGTCCTAAAAACACTATTACAGGTAGTAAGGCATGATATCCAAGCTATTATATCATAGATTTTTGAGGAGCAAACTTCTAATAAAATAGAGGGCTCACAAAGCTAGGATTTTTGGGTGTCTAAAGACACCACTTTCAACATCTTAACCAACGTCTACTATAGCATCCACCTACAGCATGAAGAACCTAAGTAAAGGAGCCACCAAAGCATAAGAAAATCTATGTCTGCATTGCAAGGTATATACGTAGAAGAGAACATAATAATACCTACATAAAGGAGCTATCAATATCTACATAGAAGGACAACATATAGCAAGGGATAAATAAAGGTTCAATACCCAATACTCTAGCCAAGTATAAGCTCTACATTTTATCATTTAAGCTCCATAGAACCATATTCAAGCACCTAGGATCTCCATCGAACCAAGATCCAACCTTCATTTTCCTAGAAGAAGCATTGGGAGCAAGAAACCAACTAGATTTACATTGGCAAGAGGAGTATATAGGTTAAGGAAGGTGTTGGAGGGAAGATTTCATGCAATCTACCACTTGTCACATCTGACAAGAAGTGCTCATATTCCTCAAGCAAAGAAACACTCACTTCTTGAGTGAGAGTAATTATTTGGGGGTTATAAAGCATATCTATAAAATGAGGTGTTACAGCATCTCAAGCAACGTAGGTGTCATCCCCATGCATGTTGGAGCTCATAAGACACTTGGACACCACTTCAAGAAGCATTAATATTCCTCTCAAACATTACTCAAGAAGCTTATGCCACATGGGAGTCTTCAAGAGGAGTTCATAGTCATTTAAGCACTTAATTCCAAGTGAAGCATATAACGAAACCAAATAAAATCAAACAACATCCAAGGGAGAAGAGGTAAGTTTTATTTTGAGTCAAATGTTATCATAAACCTACGTTGGAGAAGAGCATTAAATGCTCAATGTCATAAGCACCATTTAATGGGAAGACCAAGCAAGAATAGCATAGTGGAAGCACGAACAACGAAGTAATATCAAAGTAATGATAGAGTAGCGCATTGGAGAGCATTGAATGCTCATCCTTACCCAACCAATAGAGACATTGAAGCCTCAAGCTACACAAGCCACTTAGAACAAGAAAGACGTTGAAGTCTCAAGCTATACAAATGACAAGAAATTTATGTATCTCTCCTATTAGATCCATCGCATTAGTATATAACCTTCATCATGATAATTTATAATGGATGGATAAGAACACTCTCATCGTTGTGCACAATATTTCTTTCTTCTACTCTTTATTTATTTTTTAATATTTTATCTATGTTTGTTCCTATAAATTATTGTAAAATCTTATTGTCTTTCTCTCTTTCAATTGTTATATATCTTATACATTTTTGTAAGATAAATCAAATAAATGGAGTTGCCTTGTTTAGTTGTGAGTGTTGCTTAAGATCATTCTCGATTTACCTATTTGAAAACTTAATCATCAATGGCCTAATATTGTTTATGTTACAAAATATTATGTCAGATTTCATTTTAAATATATATTTGTTTGATAAAATAAACCAGTTTTCATATTTGGTTCAAAAACTTAATCATCAATGGTATGAACTTATCTATGTGTGAATATCATTTAAATATTTAAGCTAAATAAGATGATGACTTGAATTCCCCTCAACAAGGTTATAATACCAACATAATTATATATAAATAGATTTATCAATAAAAATATAAAGACAACACATATTTTTTTATAACATTTAATAAACAAATTAAACTAATATTAAAATTTGATATAGTTAACAAACTCAATAATATAATAAAATATATGCATTATACAATTAAATATTATACAACATGACTTTTAAACATCAAAGGATAACTGCCCCTAGATCCTCACCATAAATAAGATGTTTTCCTAAACCTTTCTCTAATAATGATCTTTTATCTCAATGAATAGGTTGAATATAATGGAGCAAACTAATACAAAATATTCATGCACAAATGAAAAAAAAAAGAACATATATAATCAATAATGATAATAAATGATGATAATAAAAAGTGTGTAGATCTCTCATAATAGGAAAATTAATATTTTATTAACTATTTACAAAATTACTAACCAAATTACCTTTAAAAGGAGTGGATTGAGTCCTTTGGCCTTCATCTCATGTGTACTTACCAAATGATTATATTTTAAAATATTTTTTAAAAAGTCCTTTTTTAAAAAGTCCTCTCCACATGATATTTATAAAGATCCACTCTTGTGTTGATTAGCTTGGTTTTTTAACCCTCGCACCTTTTTTTAACTCTCATTTGTTTGTTTGAGCTCTGAATTTGACTTTCATCGGAGATCTTTCCCTTATTTATAGGTTGATGAGAGCTAAGTATTCCATGAATGAGAAAATCTAAACAAACAAAAAATTAAAATATTATATATATAAATTATTCTCATAATATTTTACATTTAAATAAAATGATAAAATATTGCATACATTTAAATATCTCTTTTTAACTGTTTTTGATAATATTTTTTAAAATTAAAAATATTATCCAAATTTTAGGAGTCTAAGGACTTTCTCTTAATCTTGCATAATTCTTTGAAAGTAGTTTTATTTTGAACAGAAAATTATTTTAAACCTTTAAATACATTCAACACAAAAATATACTCAATTATTTAAAAAATATCTTATCATAATATATATATATATATATATATATATATATATATATATATATATATATATATATATTTACTTCTATTATTTTAAAAAAAATCTTAAAAGTCTGAAATTGTTTTATTAAACTTACTTAATGCTTTGACAATTATTTTAAATCTTTAAACATATTTTTTAACAAAATATACTTAATTATTTAAAAAATATTTTATATCCATGTGAGTGTGGTCTATGGGTTCAATCCTCATGGTGAATGTGTATAGGAAATATTACTCCAAAAAATATATATATATTATTGCACGTAAAACAAAAAAAAAATTGAATAACATTTTTCCCTTTATATTGTTTAGTATTATTTTAAAGTAAAGTATCGAATATAACTAAATATAACTGATCACTGTTTTAATAATTAAAATTTATAATTTTTTTAATAAAAATTAAAAAACATACCAACAAGCTGCCAATCATCTTGAATAAATATAATATTAAAATTACGCTATAAAATTTTACGTGAAGATGCTAGTCAGGTACAACTTCTTTTATATAATAAATTTTATTTTAACTTCAATTTTCACTTCATCAAATTGAAGGGATTAATAACAAGATAAATTTTATTTTAACTTCAATTTTGACTTCATCAAATTGAAAGGACTAATAACAAGATTGAATATGTTTATTTTTTATTTTTACATAGATGGTTAAATCCACACTATTTTTTTTTTTAAGTAATTATTAAGTGCGGGGTTTGTTCAAACTATGGGATGCCCTCAACAAGCATATACCACCTTTATTTTATAACCGAATGTAAAGAGAACAAATGATCACTCTGAATAAAATCGTATTATTGATTTATAACAACACCACCCAGTAATATTACTAATTTTCTTATATAAAAAAAATCTTTTATACATTCATTCTATTTATAAAATCCAATATCATTTTATTTTTTTTCCTTTTAATAATTATATATCAAATATATTTTTTTATAATAAATCAAATAAAAGGAGCTGCCATGCTTTCTTGCTATTGTTCTGCCGCCTTCAGCTCGTTTTCAAGTTGCCTGTTCAAAAACATAATCATCAATCGTCTGACCTGATCTTGTTTACGTCACTAGATTTCATTCTAAATATATCTTCGTCTCATGAAATAAAAGAAACTACTTGCCATCTTTACAAAAATTGAGCTCAAGTCCAGGCATATGACCATGGGCCAATATACGGAGTTTATCAGACGCTTTTCCAACCGCCACGAAAGCCCCATTACCTGTTAAATAAATACGAAAAATAAAAACCGGCCGTCCGGTCAAACGGCCTCCACGGGGGAATTCTTACCGCGGCAGCTGACGGGGCACTTCGCTTGCGTGTAAAAAAGATTATAACAGTATCACTGTTCACCTTCTTGATTGTGAACCGTCCGATCAGTGGCCCCCCATTGGGAGAACATTGGTCGGTTGTATTGCTATTTAAGAATCGTCTTTTGTGAAGCTCTATCCATTCACATTGCATAGTTACCAGATCCTGCGAAATCTTTAAATAGCAACTTTCCATAGTTACCAAATAGTTATCAAATCGTGCGAAACGAAAACCCACACAATGCCGACGTCGTAGTTGCGCATGCATGCCGAGAATGTGTCTATCAATTATTGATCGGAGCAATCTACAGAATGTCTATGTGCAAGGAGACGCCCAGTTAATTGCGTATTAATTGGAAAACATTCAGAGGATGAGAATCACGTGTACCGTCAGCTTCAGCAGCCTTTTGCCAATTTTATTAACGAGCATGACGAGAATCCACAGATTCCCTTCGTCGCAGGTGCGTATGCCTGGGAGCAATCTGTGTATGCCCAGAATGTTGATATGCCAGGAGAACCCCAGTTAATTGTCCCTTTCTTGCGTGCATTAGGTGGAACACCTCTCTCTGGAAGGCAAGAAACCCGCCGCGAGGCCGGGCAACCTCCTTCGGTTTCATGGAGCAAACGAACATGTGGCATGCACAAAAGTTTTTAATGTGTCACAGTCATTTGAGTTGAAAAGTAATGCATGTAAGTATTTTACGGATCTTTAAGGATTTACATACAAACATTGAAATCAGTTTATAATTTGTTTTTATATAAACTGCTTTTTTTTAATAAGATATGTTAGAATTTTGTTACATTTAATAATTATTCTTTTAATTGTTTTATTATGACAATCAAAATTTAGAATTTCCCATCAGTCTAAAAATTCAGCTTTGTTAGTGAAATTGATTGCACTAAGGAGGATAAAAATCATTGTTACCAAATTAAAAAAATAATTTCTTCAAAAGTTCAAAAACAAATTTAAAAATATAAAAAAATAAAATAAAATTTTATAAAAAAATTCAACTTTACATAGTCAAATGAAATATTAACTTTTAATTATTTTATATTTTATAATAATATTTTATTGATTACATCATAGTTTATTTTTTTATATTTAAATTATCAAGGCCTCTTTATACTCTTAAAAAAATGTGCCTACCATTTATTGTACTAACCTTTCAAAACGAAACAAAACTATACCTAAAAACAAAATTAGTATATTATTCTACATCAAACAACTACCAAGTAAAAATAAGTAATAATTAATAAAAATATTCTTCTAAAAATTTAATAAAACCAATTACAAGTCTTAGACGAGTTTAAATTAACAACATTAGTAACTTGAGTAATTTAAGTAATAAATCTCCATAAAACTCAACATGCTTCGCATAACTTAACAGTCTAAACTATGTATGGTAATAAATTCCATGTGCCATAATTATTATTTGCTAATCGCCTCTCGTGAATTGACTTTCTTGTCTTATATGACGAAAGGAAGAACAGTGCGTTTATCATTTAAATAATTAAATAATATATTCAAATAAAATATTAACTTTTAATTATTTTGATGTTTTGCATTTAGCATTTACACGGTGGAGGATGACTCGTCACTTGACGGCACAGCATACCTTTTTAATACTTTTTAATATCTTTAACTTATAATACTTTTAAATATTTTTTATATTTTTATATACCTTAGACTTTCTACAAAAGGTTTAACTAATATTTTTATATTTTTATAAACTTTAGACTTTTAAAAAATTAAAAGGTTTAACTAGGTTATCCTCAAATATTGTTTTTTAATAATACTTTTTGTACATATTCAATTAAATCAATAAACTTTAGCGAAAGCAATTTAAGAAAATAACATAACAAATACTGATCTTTTCTTAATAAATATCAAATATTCAAAATAACAACATTGAATATTTGATATTTATTGAGGAAAGAAAAGTATTTGTTATTTTCGTCTACCGCCTACGGAAAAGTCATACGCGTATATAGCCTAAACTCATTGTAAAGATATTCCTCCACTACAAATTTAAATTCAATTCATAATATTAATATTTTCATCATATATTATACATATAAATTATATTTGTTCTTCGGTAGATATAAGCTACTCTTAAAAAAGTGGTAGATATAAGCTACTCTTAATAACTTTTTTAATAGCTATCAAAACGTACAAATTTAAATTCAATTCATAATATTAATATTTTCATCATATATTATACATATAAATTATATTTGTTCTCTTGTAGATATAAACTATTCTTAATAATTTTTTAATAGCTACTATTCTTAATAATTTTATTATAAAAAAAATTTATAATAATTTATAAAAAATTAGAGTTTGAAGGTTTGGATCAACGTTAAAACATTTTTGTAGTATACAACACAACGGGTACTATACTGTTCCATGGTTACTAAATATTTATAAATACTTATGTAAATTTAATAAAATATAAATATTAATTATAAATATCATTATAAAATTTTATCAAATCTTAAATATTTATTTTTATATAAATTTTTTTATTTTTTCTTATCAAATTAAATTATCTTTTTTTATTTTTAGTTACATTATATTGGTTACAACCATTATTTTTAGTAATTGGAAAACACACAGGGTTCAAACCTACTATCTTTACAAAGGATTAGCTTCCTCCAAATTTTGAACCTAAATGTCATTTTGGTAAGTCTACACTTACCAATCCACCTTGTATCAAGTCTAATTATCACCACGGATACTACAAGTTCCAATTCCTCTCACTAAAATTTATAATAATTTATAAAAAATTAGGGTCCGAAGGTTGAGGTGAGGTTATAGTGGACATGGCATCGAAAGGTTATAATGATGATATATTAAAAAATAATATAAAAAATTAATATTAAATATTTATAAATATAAATTTGAATTTAATAAAATAAAAATAATAATTATAAATATTATTATAAAATTTAATTTATATTAATTAATTATTTTTAATATTAAAAATTTAACATTATTTTTTTATTTGGTTGTATCAAATTTAATTATTTTTAATTACATTATTTTTTTGGGTTATATAAGAGAGAGATGATTATAATCACTATAATTATTTTTATTTACATTATCTTTTTTTGGTTGATTATAACCAATATTTTTACCACGAGAGGCTCAAACATACTACTTTACAAAGGATTAACTTCAAGATTAAAACTATAATATAACTCTAATTTTTATTTATTTTTTAAATTAAAAGTTATTTTCTATACAACGTTGACATTATGTTCATGCATTAAAAACTAGAGTAGATATTCAGTCAATATACTTAAACAGAAAACAACAGCTCGAATTCCGCAGGGTAGGACGATGACGATACCGAAAAACCACTAAATATACATACATCTGTAGAGAAAAAGCGTCATTAGAAAATAACATAATAAAAAGTAGATATTCAGTGAATATGCATCAACAGAAAACACAGGATCAAATTCCGCAGCGGCAGGCAGGTTATCCGATAGATAGACAAAAACACAGAAATATATATATATATATATATATATATATATATATATATATATATATATTTTTTTTTTTGAATTTACATCTACAGAAAAAGCACAAGATCGATGTCCGCAGCGCCAAGACCATCACAACAGCAGATATATTATCCAATAAATATGCAACGATTTTTCGGAAAAAAGGCCCGGAAAAAGAGATCCTGAACAGCCAAACTTCTCCAAGCTTAACAAAATGCCGAGGACTTAGAAAATAATCAACTATCATGATAATAATTAATTTTGCAGAAGCCAGGCGTATTCGGCCACGGAACCCGAGCCGTCCCCGAGCTTCCCCACCGCCGTCCTAATCGAGGAGCCGGCGGCGGCCGTACAAAAGGCAGGCATTATTTCCGGCGTCACAACTGCGGGCCGGGCTTCTACGATCTCCTCCAGCAACGAATTCGGGCGCTTCGGCGGCGGGAATCGAGCGTCGAAATTCTTGTCGACGCGCCGTCTCTTACTCCGTGGTGGCGCGGGGCGCGGCTCTCATCCGCCAACGGCGAGATCGAGCGGAAAATTGAGAACCGCACGGTCGCCGCGGATTGCGAACGCCGCCCTGTCGTATGCCAGCGCCGCCTCCACCGCCGTCTCGAACGTCCCCAGCCACACCCTCGCCCCCTGCCTCGCCGAGTCCCGTATCTCCGCCGCAAACTTCCCCCACGGCCGCTGCCTCACCCCCCTGTACCTCCGCCCCTCCGCCCCCAACGGCGCCGCAACTCCCTTCTCCACCTCTGCCGCAACTCCCTTATCCACCGCCGCCCCCGCCGCATGGGAAAGCCGCGGCCGGCGCTGCCACAGCTCATCCGCTCATAGAGGGTTCGTGTCGGTCGCCGCCACCATCAACTAGGTCACCGCCACAGCCATAAAAACCCCCTTCCGCCTCAGCTGTCTGCTCCATGCTCCAAACTTGTGGGTGCCACGTCGTCCCTTCGAATTTGAAGGGAAACAATAAAAATTGTAGATTGTTCAGGTTAATACCTACCTATCTATCACACAAACCCAACCATCCACATGCTCCGCTTATAAGTCCGCTGGGTGACGGGAGTCATTAACCACGGCCTTTAACCCCAGTTAAACTACCTTAACCAAATCGGTCGCGACCAACATGGCCAAAGTGATGGTTGTCCCATAATGGTGGCATTAAATGCCGAGCACGTCCGCCTTGCAGCGTCCAACTGCAAACACCTCGCCGTCCGACAACATTTATCAGGGGTCGGACATATACCCCGGATTAACGGTAGTGGACAGAACGCCGAGCATACGTCGCTTTCTCAGGTTTTCCGGCGCCTGTTGAAACTCCGTATGTCCAGCTGGATCCCCGCCGATGGCGAAGGGAATCCGCCACGTCTTACTCGGCCCACCGCATGGTCCCGAGCGCTGACTTGGAGGGTCGTGTGGGCCAGTGAGTGAATTGGAGCTTAACCGGAATGGGAGGATTATTGGAGGAATGACAAATGGCAGGAGAATGATGGTGTGCACGCGTGATGGACGTTATGTAAAAGAGTAATTATTATCTAGTGATGGAGTGCCATCATTGCAAAAAGTAATTATTATGAAGTGATGGCGATGCAGAGCATGAGCATGGAATATGATACCCACTTGTTTGGAGTAGAGCCCAATGATTTGTTACTTAGTGACATATTCTA
Source organism: Wollemia nobilis (assembly GCA_028583015.1). Taxonomy (NCBI): domain Eukaryota; kingdom Viridiplantae; phylum Streptophyta; class Pinopsida; order Araucariales; family Araucariaceae; genus Wollemia; species Wollemia nobilis. Next base: position 6,273,219 of record JAQPPZ010000989.1, read on the forward strand.
TGTATTCTTTGTAATTATTATCAAGTGATGGCGAATGATTGCCATTATTGGAAATAGTAATTATTATTATGAAGTGATGGCAATGCAGAGCATGAGCTTGGAATGATTCCCACTTGTTTGGAGAAGAGTCCAATGATTTGTTACTTAGTGTCATATTCTATGTATTACCTTGGGTGTGTATTTTTCTAATAAATTTTTTAATTGAGGCTGCCTCATAAGTTTTATATATTAGGGTTGTTTTTTTATTTTTTAATGATTTGTTACTTAGTGTCATATTCTATGTATTCCTTTGGGTGTGTATGTTTCTAATAAATTTTTTAATTGAGGCTGCCTCATAAGTTTTATATATTAGGTTTGTTTTTTTATTTTTTAATGATTTGTTACTTAGTGTCATATTCTATGTATTCCTTTGGGTGTGTATTTTTCTAATAAATTTTTTAATTGAGGCTGCCTCATAAGTTTTATATATTAGGGTTGTTTTTTTATTTTTTAACCAAGGCTCTAAAGTTCATATTGTTTTTATTATGGTGTTATTTTTTTCTAAAAAAAATTATATTGATAAAACAAGAATCAAATTGTTTGTTATTTTTGACAAGTCTTAAAATCCAAATAAAATTTGGATTAACATCTCCAACAATAATAAAAAATTGAATATTATTTACAAAGTAAAAACATTAAACTTGTTTCCATTTTTGCTTTACATTGATTTTAAAAAACTTGGCAAGCTTGACAGTCTTGCGAACATTACTCGTACTATCCCAAAAAAGGTTAAAGAGTGCTCCAAAAAGTAGTAAAAAATTCAACAAATAATTGTTCATCCTCCATTGGTCCACAAGACTCAGTGGACTCTAGACCTATCCTTATCCTTAGCTAAGTCTTTGCTAGTCAATCTAAGAACCATTTGGTTCACCTCCCTCCATTCAGAAGTGTCCTTATCCTTATTAGAATTCAGCGTGTATCCAACCGGACTTTCATTGCCATTATTAGCCAAAAATTCAACCGTTGCATTATTTTTTTTGTCAACATAGATCGGGATGACATTCTCAAACTGCTGTCAAATGGACTTAATTTGGTTGATAGTGTTTCTTATCCTCCAAGTCTTTGGTCTAAAATTTCTAATGGCATCTAGAAGCCCCACCATAATTTATGAATTGGAGTCAACTATGATCTTTCTAACCCCATTCTCCCAAGCATTGAGAGAACCTTGTCTGATAGCTAGGTCTTCAACTTCATTTTTAGTAGCCCTTCCAAGACCCTCTAGCTCCCAATGGAGAATCTTCCCCTTAAAATATCTTCTGAGAAAACCAATGCTTGAAACCCTCGGGTTATCCTTAGCTGCACCATTAGAATTAATCTTTTCCCAACTTAGAGGAGGAGGCTGCCATGGTCCCAACTTCTGTGGCTTGGGAGTTCCCTCATTCACCTGAGTTTTCTTATCCCTAAAGTGAGCTCTGACAGTTTCGTAAATCTTGGTAACAAATATATGTCAAACCAACTCCATTGAACATATTTACTTATATTATGTCAAACCAACTATAAAATAAATATAAATATAAATATATATATATATAACATATTTACTTATATTATTTAAAAAAATCTTAATTTTTTTTTCTTAAACTTACGCAATGCTTTGACAATTATTTTAAATCTTTAAACATGTTTTTTAACAAAATATACTTAATTATTTAAAAAATATTTTATATCCACGTTAGTGTGGTCTATGGGTTCAATCCCCATGGTGAATATGTATAGGAAATATTACTTCAGAAATATATATTTTTTATTGCACGTAAAACAAAAAAATTGTATAACATTTTTCCCTTTAGTTTTATTTTAAAGTATAGTATCAAATATAACTGATCACTCTTTCAATAATTAAAATTTATAATTTTTTTAATAAAAATTAAAAAACATACAAACTTAAACATCATGCTGCCAATCATCTTGAATAAATATGATATTAAAATTAGGCTAAATATGATATGTTGTGACTTGGGGTGTTGACCCATCCAATCAAGTTGTCTGGATTTTGCTCAAGATCTGTGGAAAACCGCTTGGGGTGGTTAATGTGTATGCCTCAAATGTCGCTTTTGACAAATGCGAGTTGTGGAGATGGCTTGCCATGAATCTGCCATTTGCCACTTGGGTGCTCTGTGGAGATTTTAATATGGTGGAGAAATCTTCGATAAGGTCGATCATGTCCCGATGCGGTGGTGTTTAGGTGAAAGAGAAGCTTGGTTTTTTATGAAAAACAAGCTTCGCCTTTATGACCCTAATTCCTGCTTCTCGCCTTCTGACTTCCCGCAGGCTCTTTGGTACACATGGTCCAATTTTCAGGCTGCTTCTTCTAGGTTTTTGGTAAGATTGGACAGAGCCATGATTTTTGAGTGTGACAACTTTTAGTTCTCTCGTATTTTGCCTTCTTCACCGTATGTGTTGACTTTGCCTGGTACTACACTATCTGATCATTCACCTATTTTATTCTCGGTGGCAATGTTAAAATTTCAACCTAGAGTGCATTCTTCACAGTTTTACCTAAATGTTTCTTTTTTGCATAGCTTTAGCATGAAAGCTCATATATGCCGCATTTGGAATTTGATTCCTAGACTTGATGGTATTTTTGGAAGGATTGAATGGTGGAATGTTGCCATTCAACGAACCACTAAGGTGTTGCAAACTCTGGGTGTTGAAGTTGCAAAACGACGAAAACAAGCTAAGTCTGCCTTGCAAAGTGAGCTATCCAAAGCCTGTCTCAGGCTTGAAGCCTCTCCTTTCAACTCTGTTGCTCAATCTCAAGTTTCTTCCATTTGGCATGAGCTAAAAAATGTTGATTTGTATGAAGCCAAGGGGGCTCAATTACGTGCTCGAATGCATTGGCTCAAAGTGGGGGACAGAGTGACCAAAGAATTTTTTCAGCGCCTCAGACCTCCTGCTCAACATTCTCAGTTTCAAGCCATTCAAGTTGATGGACAAATATTTACAGATCTTTCAGACATTGTCAAAGTATTTGTTTCACATTATCAAGGTGTTTTTGCTTCTCAACCCCTTGATGATGCTAGAAGGCAAGCTCTTGTTGATTGTACCATTGTTGTCCCCAACAAGCTTTCTCCTAAGAAAATGTTATTTTGTGACACTCCTCTTTCTTTGGAAGATCTAAAAACTGCCTTGTCACTTATGGCCAATGATAAGGCACACGGGCTTGATGGCTTCCCATGTGAATTCTATAAAGAATTTTGGGATATGCTTGGTTCTAATCTCCACAAAGTTTATCTTGAAGCCCTGTAATGTGGTTCACTGGGTTTCATTATTAACAAAGGCAATGTTAAATTTATTCCTAAGTCTGGAGATCCTAAGCTCATCACTAATTGGAGGCCGATCACCCTGCTTAATGTGAGCTACAAGATTATTGCTAAAGCCTTTGCGCTTAAGCTTAAATCTATTATGCCTTTGTTTGTCAGACCTGAACAAACTGGCTTTGTTAAGGGAAGATACATTCTTGATAATGTTCTTGCTATTTGGGAAGGTATGGAGTGGGCAAGAAATTCGAACAAGATGCTTTATTCATTAAGATAGACTTTGAGAAAGCCTATGATAAGATGGAGTGGTACTTCATAACTGTCATGCTCCAGGCTCTAGGTTTTGGGCCAGTATTTGTGAGCACCATTCTTATGTTATTTCAAGATGCTTCAACTGTTCTTACCTTGAATAATAGTCAATCTCAGTTAATTTCTCTTGGTCGCTCTATGAGACAGGGGTGCCCTCTTGCTCTATCTCTTTTCATTCTTGCTACAGAGGCTTTTGGCTATTTGTTGGCCCATAAGATGGATCAAGGATTAATCAAGGGTATTGCTCTCCCTAATTCGACCGTCGCTTGGTCAATGGTCATTTTGCAGATGATTCCTTCTTAACGCTTCAAGAAGATGAGCAATCCCTTTCCTCGGCTATTAGTTGCTTAGAGGTGTTCTGTTCAGCCTCTGGTTCTTCTATACAATGGAAAAAAACATCTTTTATAAAAACATCTTTTATAAATTCATTCTATTTGTAAAGTCCAATATCATTTTATTTTTTTAACCTTTAATAATTATAGATCAAATCTATATTTTTATAATAAATCAAATAAAAGTAGCTGCCATGCTTTCTTGCTATTGTTCTGCCGCCTTCAGCTCGTTTTCAAGTTGCCTGTTCAAAAACTTAATCATCAATCGTCTGACCTGATCTTGTTTACGTCACTAGATTTCATTCTAAATATATCTTCGTCTCATGAAATAAAAGAAACTACTTGCCATCTTTACAAAAATTGAGCTCAAGTCCTGGCATATGACCATGGGCCAATATACGGAGTTTATCAGACCCTTTTCCAACCGCCACGAAAGCCCCATTACCTGTTAAATAAGTACGAAAAATAAAAACCGGCCGTCCGGTCAAACGGCCTCGGGTCACGTAAGCCGTGGAAAAAGAAGCACGGTCACCGGGCAATTCTTACCGCGGCAGCTGACGGGGCACTTCGCTTGCGTGGAAAAAAGATTATAACAGTATCACTCTTCACCTTCTTGATTGTGAGCCGTCCGATCAGTGGCCCCCCTTCGGAGAACATTGGTCGGTTGTATTGCTATTTAAGAAGCGTCTTTTGTGAAGCTATCCATTCACATTGCACAGTTACCAGATCCTGCGAAATCTTTAAATAGCAACTTTCCATAGTTACCAAATAGTTATCAAATCATGCGAAACGAAAACCCACACAATGCCGGCGTCGTAGGTGCGCATGCATGCCGAGAATGTGTCTATCAATTATTCATCGGAGCAATCTACAGAATGTTGTGGAAGGAGACGCCCAGTTAATAGACGCCCATTTAATTGCGTATTAATTATTGATGGGAGCAATCTGTGTATGCACAGAATGTCTATGTAACAGGCGACCCCCAGTTAATCGCCCCTTTCTTGCGTGCATTAGGTGGAACACCTCTGTCTGGAAGGCAAGAAACCCGCCGCGAGGCCGGGCAACCTCCTTGGGTTTCATGGAGCAAACGAACATGTGGCATGCACAAAAATTTTCAATGTGTCACAGTCATTTGAGTTGGAAAGCAATGCATGTAAGTATTTTACGGATCTTTATGATAGATATAAACTGCTTATTTTTAATAAGATATGTTAGAATTTTGTTACATTTAATAATTATTCTTTTAATTGTTTTATTATGACAATCAAAATTTAGAATTTCCGATCAGTCTAAAAATTCAGCTTTGTAAGTGAAATTGATTGCACTAAGAAGGATAAAAATCATTGTTACCAAATTAAAAAAAATATTTTCTTCAAAAGTTCAAAAACAAATTAAAAAATTTAAAAAAATAAAATAAAATTTTATAAAAAAATTCAACTTGACATAGTCAAATGAAATATTAACTTTTAATTATTTTATATTTTATAATAATATTTTATTGATTACATCCTAGTTTATTTTTTTATATTTAAATTATCAAGGCTTCTTTATACTCTTAAAAAATGTGCCTACCATTTATTGTACTTACCTTTCAAAACAAAACAAAACTATACCTAAAAAAAAATTGGTATATTATTCTACATCAAACAACTACCAAGTAAAAATAAGTATAATTAATAAAAATATTCTTCTAAAAATTTAATAAAACCAATTACAAGTCTTAAACGAGTTTAAATTAACAACATTAGTAACTTAAGTAATTTACATAATAAATCTCCATAAAACTCAACATGCTTCGCATAACTTAACAGTCTAAACTATGTATGGTAATAAATTCCATGTGCCATAGTTATTATTTGCTAATCGCCTCTCGTGAATTGACTTTCTTGTCTTATATGACGAAAGGAAGAAAAGTGCATTTATCATTTAAATAATTAAATAATATATTCAAATAAAATATTAACTTTTAATTATTTTGATGTTTTGCATTTAGCATTTACACGGTGGAGGATGACTTGTCACTTGACGGCACGGCATACTTTTTAATACTTTTTTATATCTTTAACTTATAATACTTTTAAATATTTTTTATATTTTTATATACCTTAGATTTAACTATAATTTTTATATTTTTATGAACTATTAATAAATAATTAATAATACTTTTTATACATATCCAATAAAATTAGTAAACTTTACCGAAAGCAATTTACGAAAATAACAAATACTGATCTTTTCTCAAATATCAAATATTCAAAAAAAACAAAATTAGTAAACTTTACCGAAAGCAATTTACGAAAATAACAAATACTGATCTTTTCTCAAATATCAAATATTCAAAAAAAACATATTTGATATTTCCTATTTATTGAGGAAAGATAAATATTTGTTATTTTCGTCGACCGCCTCCGGAAAAGTCATACGCGTATATAGCCTAAACTCGTTGTAAAGATATTCTTCCACTACAAATTTAAATTCAATTCATAATATTAATATTTTCATCATATATTATACATATAAATTATATTTGTTCTCCGGTAGATATAAGCCACTCTTAATCATTTTTTTAATAGCTATCAAAACGTACAAATTTAAATTCAATTCATAATATTAATATTTTTATAATATATTATACATATAAATTATATTTGTTCTTCGGTAGATATGAGCTAGTTTTAACAATTTTTTTAATAACTACTATTCTTAATAATTTTATTATAAAATATTTTTATAATAATTTATAAAAAATTAGAGTCTGAGGTTCATAAGGAATGAAAAATTATACCTCTAAATGGAGCGGGGAGGGAAGAAAGTAGAGAGGGGAGGGCTATGGTCCCTCCCCTGATCCCCCTCCCATGGCTCCTGGTTCTTGCCCAGTCCCTGGCTCAACCCAGGTCATCCCTCTCGGGGAGTGGTTGTTTGCAGATGATCTCCTAGAGGGAGATCCTTCTCCACTATCTGCGACCCTCCCAGCCGGCTAGGGTTTCCTTGGTTGTTTTTTCGGACTGGTGCTTCCCAAGGATCCCTGTTTGGTTGGGGATCCCTTCCCTTTTTCCCTCAGGCTTCCCCTTGGGGTTTTTTGCAGGTTATTCGCGTGGATCTGGTCCTCTGTGTTTCTCGGTGCGGTGGAGGTGATGGTTTAGGGTTTTGGACAGCTTCCCACTGTTTTGGTTCCTAAGGATCCCATCCCTGTGACTGGTTCCTCTTCCCGCTCGAGATTCCTAGTCCCTAGATCCCTGGTCCCTTAACCTGTTGTTTCTTTTTGTTTTGCCGGGACGGGATCCTCTTCTTTTTTCCCGGGGCGGGTTCATCGTGGTGCAACTCTCTGGTCGCTTCCCGATGGGTTGGATTCTCTCTGTGCTGGCTGTCAACTTCCTGCAGGATGGCTCTCGTTGAACGATATTTTTTCTCGGTGGGTGGGATGGTTTCTCCACGGGGCGGGATCCGCCAAATCCGTCGATTTTCCGCGAGGCGAGATCCTTTCTTTCTGCTTGGTTTCCGGATGGCGGGATTTCCTCGTCGCTTCCCGCTAGGCGGGACTCGTTTGTGGTGGTTTTTACTACTTCCGCGAGGCGGGATTTTATTGTAACGGTTTTTCTTTGCTTCTTGTCGGGCGGGATCTTCTCGATGGTGGTTTTTGGCTACTCCCGCTGGCGGGATCTCCAAAACTACTTTCTTTCTTATTTGTTTGTTTTTCATTGAGAGGGATTGTTTCATGCTTGCTTGCTATCGCTGGGCGGGATTTCGTTTTGGTGTTCGGTTTCAAGGGATTGATGCCCTAGGCCCATTGCTTATGTAATCAGGTTTTGGGATCCTTGTTAAAACCCACTGTAAATACAAACACTACTTACCAAAAAAAATTAGAGTCTGAAGGTTTGGATCTAACGTTAAAACATTTTTGTAGTATACAACACAACGGGTACTATACTGTTCCATGGTTAGTAAAAATATATATTAAATATTTTTATATATTTATATAAATTTAATAAAATATAAATATTATTATAAAATTTTATCTAATATTAAATATTTATTTTTAATATTAAAATTTATTTTTTATATAAAAACTTTTATTTTTTTCTATCAAATCAAATTATTTTTTTATTTTTAGTTACATTATATTGGTTAAAACCATTAATTTTTCTAATTGGAGAACACACAGGGTTCAAACCTACTATCTTTACAAAAGATTAGCTTCCTTAAAGTTTAAACCTAAATCTCATTGTGATAAGTCTACACTTACCAATCCACCTTGTATCAAGTCTAATTATCACTATGGGTACTACAAGTTCCAATTCCTTTCACAAAAATTTATAATAATTTATAAAAAATTAGGGTCTCAGGGTTGAGGTTATAATGGACATGGCATCGAAAGGTTATAATGACGACATATTAAAATATAATATAAAAAATTAATATTAAATATTTATAAATATTAATTTGAATTTAATAAAATATAAATATTAATTATAAATATCATTATAAAATTTTATCTAATATTAAATATTTATTTTTAATATTAAAATTTAACATTTATTTTTTATTTTTTTACTTGGTTGTATCAAATTTAATTATTTTTAATTAAAAAAAAAATTGGGTTATATAAAAGAGTTGGTTATAATCACTATAATTATTTTTAGTTACATTATTTTTTGGGTTACATAAAAGAGTTAATTATAACCAATTTACCACTAAAAAAATGAGGAGATTCAAACATACTACTTTACAAAAGATTAAAACTATAATATAACTCTAATTTTTATTTATTTTTTAAATTAAAACTTATTTTCTATACAACGTTGACATTATGTTCATCCATTGAAAACTAGAGTAGATATTCAGTCAATATACTTAAACAGAAAACAACAGCTCGAATTCCGCGGGGTAGGACGATTACGATACCAAAAAAACCACTAAATATACATACATCTGTAGAGAAAAAGCGTTATTAGAAAATAACATAATAAAAGTAGATATTCAGTGAATATGCATCAACAGAAAACACAGGATCAAATTCCGCGGCGGCAGGCAGGTTATCCGATAGATAGAGAAAAACACAGAAATATATATATATATTGAATATACATCTACAGAAAAAGCACAGGATCGATGTCCGCAGCGCCAAGACCATCACAACAGCAGATATATTATCCAATAAATATGCAACGATTTTTCGGAAAAAAGGCCCGGAAAAAGAGATCCTGAACAGCCAAACTTCTCCTCCAAGCTTAACAAAATGCCGAGGACTTAGAAAATAATCAACGATCATGATAATACTTAATTTTGCAGAAGCCAGGCGTATGCGGCCATGGAACCCGAGCCGTCCCCGAGCTTCCCTACCGCCGTCCTAATCGAGGAGCCGGCGGCGGCCGTACAAAAGGCAGGCATTATTTCCGGCGTCACAACTGCGGGCCGGGCTTCTACGATCTCCTCCAGCAACGAATTCGCGCGCTTCGGCGGCGGGAATCGAGCGTCGAAATTCTTGTCGACGCGCCGTCTCTTACTCCTTGGTGGTGCGGGGCGCGGCTCGCCTCCGCCGACGGCGAGATCGAGAGGAAAATTGAGAACCGCACGGTCGCCGCGGATTGCGAACGCCGCCCTGTCGTATGCCAGCGCCGCCTCCACCGCCGTCTCGAACGTCCCCAGCCACACCCTCGCCCCCTGCCTCGCCGAGTCCCGTATCTCCGCCGCAAACTTCCCCCACGGCCGCTGCCTCACCCCCCTGTACCTCCGCCCCTCCGCCCCCACCGGCGCCGCAACTGCCTTCTCCACCTCCGCCGTAACTCCCTTATCCACCATCGCCGCCGCAGCATGGGAGAGCCGCGGGCAGCGCTGCCACAGCTCAGCCGCGCATAGAGGGTTCGTGTCGGCCGCCGCCACCACGTCAACTAGGTCACCGCCCCAGCCATAAAAGGCCCCCTCCGCTTCAGCTGCCTGCTCCATGCTCCAAACTTGTAGGTGCCACGTTGTCCCTTCGAAATTGGACAAAAACAGTAAAAATTGCAGATTGTTCAGATAATACCTATCTATCTATCACACAAACCCAACCATTCCCATGCTCCCCTTATAATTCCGCTGGGTGACGGGGGTCATTAACCACGGCCTTTAACCCCAGTTAAACCACCTTAACCAAATCGGTCGCGACCAACGTGGCCAGAGTGATGGTTGTCCTATAATGGTGGCATTAAATGCCGAGCACGTCCGCCTCGCAGCGTCCACCTGCAAACAGCTCGCCGTCCAACAGCATTTATCAAGGGTCGGACATACACCCCGGATTAACGGTAGTGGACAGAACGCCGAGCATACGTCGGTTTCTCAGGTTTAACGGCGCCTGTTGAGACACCGTATGTCCAGCTGGATCCCCGCCGATGGCGAAGGGAAATCCGCCACGTCTTACGCGGCCCACCGCATGGTCCCTAGCGCTGACGTGGAGGGTCGTGTGGGCCATGAGTGAATTGGAGCTTAACCGGAATGAGAGGATTATTGGGGGAATGACAAATGGCAGGAGGACGATGTGTACACGCGTGATTGACGTTATGTAAAAGAGTAATTATTATCTAGTGATGGAGTGCCATCATTGGAAAAAGTAATTATTATGAAGTGATGGCGATGTAGAGCATGAGCATGGAATATGATACCCACTTGTTTGGAGTAGAGCCCAATGATTTGTTACTTAGTGACATATTCTATGTATTCCTTGTAATTATTATCAAGTGATGGCGAGTGATTGCCATTATTGGAAATAGTAATTATTATAAAGTGATGGCAATGCAATTATTATAAAGTGATGGCAATGCACAGCATGGAATGATTCCCACTTGTTTGGAGTAGAGCCCAATGATTTGTGACTTAGTGCCATATTCTATGTATTCCTTTGTCCGTGTATTTTTCTAATATTTTTTTAAAGTGAGGCTGCCTCATAAGTTTTATATATTAGGGTTATTTTTTTTATTTTTAACCAGGGCTTTAAAATTCATATGGTTTTTATTATGTTGTTATTTGTTTCTAAAAAATTATATGGATAAAACAAGAATCAAATTATTTGTTATTTTTGACAAGTCTTAAAATCCGAATAAAATTTGGATTAACATTTCCAACAATAATAAAAAATTGAATATTATCTACAAAGTAAAAGCATTAAACTTGTTCTATTTTTTGCTTTACACTGATTTTAAAAAACTTCACTTGAAGTAGAGCCCAATGATTTGTGACTTAGTGTCATATTCTCTGTATTCCTGTGTATTTTTCTAATAATTTTTTTAAGTGAGGCTGCCTCATAAGTTTTATATATTAAGGTTATTTTTTTATTTTTTAACTAGGGCTTTAGTGTCATATTCTATGTATACTTCACTTGTTTGAAGTAGAGCCCAATGATTTGTGACTTAGTGTCATATAGAATATTCCTTTGTCCGTGTATTTTTCTAATAATTTTTTTAAGTGAGGCTGCCTCATAAGTTTTATATATTAGGGTTATTTTTTTATTTTTTAACCAGGGCTTTAAAATTCATATGGTTTTTATTATGTTGTTATTTGTTTCTAAAAAATTATATCTATAAAACAAGAATCAAATTGTTTGTTATTTTTGACAAGTCTTAAAATCCGAATAAAACTTGGATTAACATCTCCAACAATAATAAAAAATTGAATAGTATCTACAAAGTAAAAACATTAAACTTGTTCCCATTTTTGCTTTACACTGATTTTAAAAAACTTGGCAAGCTTGACAGTGTTGCGAACACTACTCGTACTATCCCAAAAAAGGTTAAAGAGTGCTCCAAAATGTAGCAACAAAATCAACAAATAACTGTTCATCCTCCATTGATCCACAAGACTCAGTGGACTCTAGACCTATCCTTATCCTTAGCTAAGTCTTTGCTAGCCAATCTAAGAACCATTTGGTTCACCTCCCTCCATTCAGAAGTGTCCCTATCCTGATTAGAATTCAGCATGTATCCAACAGGACTTTCACTGCCATGTTTAACCAAAAATTCAATCGTTGCATTATTTTGGCTGTCAACATAGATCGGGATGGCATTCTCAAACTACTGCCAAATGGACTTAATTTGGTTGATAGTTTTTCTTATCCTCCAAGTCTTTGGTCTAAAATTTCTAATGGCATCTAGAAGCCCCACCATAATTTGTGAATTGGAGTCAACTATGATATTTCTAACCCCATTCTCCCAAGCATTGAGAGAACCTTGTCTGATAGCTAGGTCTTCAACTTCATTGTTAGTAGCCCTTCCAAGACCCTCTAGCTTCCAACGAAGAATCTTCCCCTTAAAATCTCTTTTGAGAAAACCAATGCTTGCAACCCTCAGGTTATCCTTAGCTGCACCATTAGAATTAATCTTTTCCCAACTTAGAGGAGGAGGTTGCCATGGTCCCAACTTGTGTGGCTTGGGATTTCCCTCATTCACCTAAGTTTTCTTATCCTTAAAGTGAGCTCTGACAGTTTCGTAAATCTTGGTAACAATTATATGCCAAACCAACTTCATTGGACTGAACTCCTCTTTAAAAATTCTAAAATTTCTTTCCAGCCAAATGTGCCATCAGATGAAGCTCAGGCCTAGGGACCAACCTAGTTAAATGGAGGTATTCTTGAATTTTCTGCACTTTCAAATCTCCCAGATATTAGAAAGTCACCAGAAAGTTTAGGTGAACCTTAAAGAGGTCTAACCACCTTTTCCACAACTCTCTTCCAAATGCACATTGGAAAAGTAGATGATTAAGTGTCTCCTCCTAGGAGTTACACATGATGCAGTTGGAAGGGCTATACAAACCTCTCTTCATAAGATTATCATAGGTGAGACATCTCCTATGCATCACTTCCCAAGTAAAGAAATTGATCCTAGATCAGCCTATAGCCACCCAAACTCTATCGCGTGGGGCATCCTAGAGGATCAACGGAGGAGGAGCAAAGCATTATAACCATCATGAACAGTGAAGACACCTAGAGTACCAAGACCCCAGACAATCCTATCCTCTTCCTCTTTCTTTGTAAGACACCTTTGCTTGAGGATCTTATCGATAAGAAGCCTTTGATGAAAAGGGATATATGCCATTCTTCTAACCTCTTCTACTCAAAGAAAGAGAAATCTTCAATTTTCCGAGAAATAATGTATGAAGCCATCTTTATCCATTCTCTACCCTCAAGGCTTTGTTGCAAGGGTTGCAACTCTTGAAAACTTATAGATTAAGGGGGATGCTGGTCCCAAGAATCACTCCAAAAGTTAGCTTTGTCTCCTTTACCTACTTTTCAAAAAAGTCTATATTTTACCAATTGTTCACCCGCTGGACCTTCTAAATAATGAAGTTAGGGCCAGCTTCTTGATAAGGAATAGAACCCAAATACTTACTAGTGATGATTCTACAAAAGAAAGACTCTTGTTGGATAAAATAATGTTCTACTTTACATTTTATTCTACTTTAAAATGACAATTTTAAAAATCAAGGATAAAATAATGTGTTGGTCATGGTTCAAAGGAGACGAAGTAACACCCACCTGAATCCGGGCCTCGCCTCTCGTCATGTACATGATTGCGTGACATGATAGCCAGGAAGGTGCAAACAACGCTGTCTGCAGAAATGGCCCAATTTTTTTATATCCACTGTTTACAGGTATCTATATTTATATTATCAATCAAAGGTTAGTTGATGTATTCCTACGGGGCGAAGAACGCCTCTCTCGGCTGCTAAATTGAGGTAAACATAATCATCGCTTGATGGTATGAACAAACTGTTTTTACTAGGTACTAGGTACTAAGTGTGAGCACTATACATCCTTATGAGCATCCACATTCACAGCTATGGTTCATATAATACATATAAGCTATTCTTATCCAACACTCCCGTTTAAATGGGACTTCTAATTTTTAGACTAATCAAAGAGATCTTATTGGAAAACAGATGAAAAATAATAATTTCTTTAAAATCTTTTTTAAAATTTTCTCAATGTTCCCGCGGAGCCTGCTAGTAAAAGTTATTACTTAGTTTTATTTTTAAAGTTAAGTGCTAACTGATCACTCTTTCGATAATTAAAATTTATAATATTTTAATAAAAATTCAAAAACAACAAGCTGGCCTATCATTTTAGATATATTTAATATTAAAATAACACTATAAAATTTTATCTGAAAATGCTAGTCAGCTACAACTACTTTTATATTATAAATTTCATTTTAACTTTTATTTATATACATTTTATAATAATCGTCTCTAGGTCCCATTTCATGTTTATCTTGTCTCCAAACCCATGGGTTTTATTGATCTTTTAACTTCATCAAATTACTGTCATGACTTTATTAAATTAATCGCAACATCCTTCTATATTTCTTATAAACAAAAATAAAAATCTTTTATATCCTCATTTCTATAAATTAATGTAAAATTCAATGTCATTTTTTCCCTTTTAATAGTTTTATATCAAATATATATTTTAAAAATAAATCAAATGAAAAGAGCTGCCTTGCTGTCCTATTGTTCTGCCGCCTTAAGCTCGTTTTCGAGTTGCCTATCCAAAAACTTAATCATCAATGGTCTCATCTGATCTTGTTTGCGTCACTGGATTTCATTCTAAATATATCTTCGTCTCATGAAATAAAAGATACTTAATCATTGGTCGGTTGTATTGCCATTTAAGAAGCGTATTTTGTGAAGCTCTATCCATTTGCATAGTTACCAAATCCTGCGAAATTTTTAAATAGAAAGTTTCCATAGTTACCAAATCCTGCGAAACGAGAAACCACAGAATGCCGAAGTCGCAGGTGCGTACGGCATGTCTAGAATGTGCCTATCAATTATGCATGGGAGCAATCTACAGAATGTCTATGTGCAAGGAGACCCCCATTTAATTGCCCGTCGTGCATTAGATGGTGGAACACCCCCGTCTGGAAAACATTCAGAGGATGAGAATTACATTGATCCTCAGCTTCAGCAGCTTTTGCCAATTTTATTAATGAGCATGACGAGAACGCACAGATTTCTTTCGTCGTAGGTGTGTATGCCCGGAATGTATCTATTAATTATTCATGGAGGAGCAATCTGTGTGTATGGGCAGAATGTTGTTAAATAAAAATATAAAAGTTCGCAATTGAAGAATTTTAATTTAATCTGCCGACGTCCGAGTGCGGGAGCGAAGTACGAACTTCGCACGGTGCAGGGCGAATCAGGAGATTTGAAGTCTGGCGTCGGGAGCGAAGAACGGAGTGCGCAGGGCGCAACAGGGAGGTTTGCGAAGTGGGGAATGGGCCCGATTCTCGCTTCGCTTGCGCACTCGGGGTGCGCCCCCGGATATTGCGCAACCGGGTTGCGCTTGCGCACTCGGGGTGCGCTCCAACTTGTTGCGCACTCGGGTTGCACTTGCGCTATCGGGCTGCGCTCGGATCTTGGACGTAGTCGGGTTGCGACAGCGAAGTTGGAAGACAGCTTCCAGACTTGGCCAAATTTGGCCTTGTAATCTTTTCTGTTTTCCGGAGGTTTGTGCGGCAACGATGATGGCTTGCTTGGCTGGGAGGAGAGAAACACCGAAACTGAGAGCAAAGTCTCGGATCTGAGCTCTAACTATAGAACCCAAACGAAATCGCTCTAAGGCGATTTGTACAAAGAACAAACAAACTTTAGCACATAGAAATAACTGCAAACCCTAAAGATGCCTTAAACAACAACAAACTTTATTCATATGAAACGAGGGTTACAGAAGTCCTCAACTGAGGAAATAACAACATCGGCAGACTAAGCTGCAAGATAAACTAAAAGGAAAAATGTCGAGTCGACTGCTCAAACATTAATCAGATGAGCCACACTGCTAACTGAAACGCTCTCTTTTCTTTCTCTGCTCTATTCTCCGCACTTTCGCCACACTCACTCTCTTCTTCGCTTGATGTCTGAAGACCCGAACTGCCTTATATAGCCGCGGGGAGGAAGTTAGGGTTTGTCCTCTGACAGGTTCTGACAGACCCTCGACTAAAGTTTCTGACCAATCGCCGAACTGGCATCAAATCTTCGAACTAGCATTAACTTCTGCGGCGATCAGATCTGTCAGACGTCACATCTGTCAGAGGGTAGGTGCGATGTCATGTCAAACTTTTTTGCCGGGATCCCTGACTGCGCAAGCGCAGTCCGGCCTCGCCCAAGTTCGAAGCGCAATCTTGCGGAGGCATGAAATCTGGGTTAATATTTCTAACCGCAATCACTTTGGTGAGACTTCTATCATATTATAGAAAGAATGTAGATGAATTAAGTTGGAGTGGACTGATGCATAAAACAATAGAAACAATGTGGACAGAAGCGGGAGTGGACTGATGCATATCCAAATTTAAATTTAAAAATGATCTTTTCCTTCCGTCTAATATTACAGCTTGTATACACAACGTATACACATGTTTAATATGCATCTGCCAATATAGAAAAAGTGACATTAGAAAATAACGCATATTAGAATAGATATTCAGTGAAAATACGTCAACAGAAAACACCAGCTCGAATTCCGCAGGGTAGGACGATTACGATAGCACATATCTAAGCGTCCTTCGAAAATAACACAAACGGAAGTAGATATTCAGTGAACATGCATCAACAGAAGACACAGGATCGAATTCCGCAGCGGCAGGCAGGTTATCCATTAGATATAAGTCGTTGGAGAAAAAAAATAAAAAACACACACACACACACAAGAAGATATTCAGTGAATATACATCCACAGAAAAAGCACAGGATCGATATCCGCAGCGTCTGGACCATCACAACAGCGGATATATTATCCAATAAATATACACCGATTTGTTAAAAAAAAAAAAAAAAAAAGCCCGGAAAAAAAAGATCATGAACAGCCAAACTTCTCCTCCAAGCTTAACAAAATGCCGAGGACATAAAAAATAATCAACAGTCATGATAATAATTAACTTTGCAGAAGCCAGGCGTACGCGGCCATGGAACCCGAGCCGTCCTCGAGCTTCCCCACCGCCGTCGTAATCGAGGAGCAGGCGGCAGCCGTACTAAAGGCAGGCATTATTTTCGGCGCCGCAGCTGCGGGCGGGGCTTCCACGATCTCCTCCAGCAACGAATTCGCGCGCTTCAGCGGCTGGAATCGAGCGTCGAAATTCTTCTCGACGCGCCGCCTTTTACTCCGTGGTGGCGCCGGGCGCGGCGCGCCTCCGGCGGCGTCGAGATCGAGCGGAAAATTGAGAACCGCCCGCTCGCGGCGGATTGCGAACGCCGCCCTGTCGTATGCCAGTGCTGCCTCCACCGCCGTCTCGAACGTCCCCAGCCACACCCTCGCCCCCTGCCCCGCCGAGTCCCGTATCTCCGCCGCAAACTTCCCCCACGGCCGCTGCCTCGCCCCCCTGTACCTCCGCCCCTTCGCCCCCACCGCCGCCGAAACACCCTTCTCCACCTTCGCCGCAACTCCCTTCTCCACCTCCGCCGCCTGGGAGAGCCGCGAGCAGAGCTGCCACAGCTCAGCCCCGCGTAGAGGGTTCAAGCCGGCCGCCGCCACCACGTCAACTAGGTCACCGCCCCAGCCATAAAAAAACCCCCTCCGCCTCCGCCGCCGCTGCCGGCTCCATATTAAAAATTTGCTCCAAACTTGTGGGTGCCACGTAGTCCCCTCGAATCTGGACAAAAACAATAAGAATTGCAGACCCTCACACAAACCCGATCATTCCCCTGCTCCCCCTTATAATTTCGCAGGGTGACCGGGGTCATTAACCACGTCTTTAACCCCACTTAAACCACCCTAATCTAATCCCCCTGCGACAAAACGTGGCGAAAGTGCTGGTTGTCCCATAATAGTGGCATTAAAAGCCGATCACATCCGCTTCGCAGCGCCCGGCGACAGCACGCCCCGGGACAGAACGCCGAGCATACGTCGCTTTCTCAGGTTCCCGGACAGCGACGAATATTAGTCATGTTGTCCGGTGCCGGTTGAGACTCCGAATCTCCCATGTCTTACGCGGGCCCACCGCGTGGAGCGATGACGTGGAGGATCGTGTGGGTTATGCTATTAAAAATATATAAGAATGGCAGCAGGATGCTAGTAATTATTATACGAGTGATTGACATTATTGGAAGGAGTAATTATTATGAAGTGATGGCGAGTGATTGACACTATTGGACGGAGTAATTATTATGAAGTGACGGCCGACGGAGAGCATGAATATGGAAAGATTCCCACTTATTCGGAGTGGACCCCAACATTTTGTTACTCACCACGCCGTCTTATTTTGAGTTATTTGTAGAGTGTATTATAATTTTTTAATTAAAGTTGTCTCATAAGTTTATATATTGAGGTTGTTTACAGCCTTTTTCTTAAAATTTGGTGATAATTTTTTTATATTACAAATGTTGCCTTATGTGAAAAGTTTAAATGTTAATTTATATATTTGTAATGAGAGTTAGTGTCCATCCCCATATATCTCATTTCATTTTAAATCATAGTTTGAATAAAGTTGCTAGTCCCTTTAATAACATTTATAGACAAATAAAGCAACAATAAGTGTTAAAAGTCATTTAAGCTTTATAAAAGTGTTATAAAATATTTATAATATGAAAAAAATATTAAGAATAATTATGAGTTGGTAGTGACATTACTAGATAAAGTGTGTAATATTCAATTGTAAGTTTCACAATCTATTTGAAAGGGGAAAAGAAAAATTATGTGTTTGTTATGGAATATTCTTCACAAACAAAAGCACCTATCCACCACAACCCAAAAAGAAATGGAACTATGCAATGGTCATCACAATTTCTATGATTTAGAGGGAAAAAGAGAGTACATTTGACTATCACATTGTTGCAAGTCCTTCTAAGTAAAGATTGAAAAACACTTTGACATGGATGGTATACCAATATTTTACTTTAATTCAATAATCACTTAAATCCATCCCTCACTTTTTAATCTTTATTATGTTTTTACAAAAAAATCACCACCTTATAATGAATTGTAGATTTTGTATACAAAGATTCACATTAAGTTCATCTAAGAAAAATTATAAGGCTAAAATCTCAACATAATCTATAATAATTTTACATGGACACTAAAATTATTTTATAGAATTATAAGGCTAAAATTTCAATAGAATCTATAATAACTTTACATGGAAACTAAAATGATTTTATAGAATACATAAGGATGCAGGTAAATTCTCTATAAATAAGATTTAGCAAAATAGGACAAAACTATTGGTACAAAGTACTAAAAAAATCAAAAGATTTAAAAAATGAACTTCAAGTACTTTCAAATAAGTGAGCTATAGTATTTTAAGGATTCCTTTTAAAGAGTACAAAATACTACCAAAAATAAAATTCAAAAAGCTGAAAATTATCACCAATTTCTCCCACATTATCATATGGAGGAATTTAAAACAATTTGTGCAAGTACGGTTCTGCACATTGTCTTTCACCTATTAGATGTCTTCGTTGATGAAGTTGAATGACTACAAAGACAACAAAACACTATTCAACACTTCAAATTGTGGTTGTTGATGATATTTATTTAGAATTTTTTACTTGTATAAAGAGAACACATTGATGATCCAATCTAGGTTGGTCCAATAATATAATTTAAAAGCAATCAAATAAATGGGAAGGGACAAAGGGATTTCAAACTTGAGACCTCTAGCTCATGAGCTCCCAAAGATAGCTTGACTAGCCAAGGGACCTACCAGCTTTTTATCAACTATATGTAGCTCTATCTATATTATACACATGACAAAAAGAAACATGTCAAAATGATACTACTAATATTTAAACCAAGAACCACCTTTGAATAACCTTGATATCTAATATACCCATGTTGTTCATTGGAAATTAAAACAAAGATGACAAACTTAATGTCTTCATATTTATTATAACCCAGAAGGATCCTTAAAAAATCTTGAACCTTTAATCACAACATTGTCAATAACTTAATCACATGCCAAAATCCAACATAAATCTAGGCACCTTCCACCAATCATTCATCTCCTTCATGTCCCATCACATGGTCAAAGTTAAAGGATCTCAACCAAAAATACCAACCAAACTTTGACAATACTAAATGGTGCTAAAATATTTTCTCTAAATTTAAAATTTAAAAATTTAAAAAATGGAGAGAGAGGAGAAGAACCTTGTGAAGATGCATCTAATGACCAAATATGACAATAGACTAAACTTAGACCCCTATATATTTTGTGTAAAAGTCAAAATGTTGATGGACTCATTGAATTTAAGATAGTTTGTCATGTATAATAATTTTATATTTTTTATTGTTATCAATAATATCCACTTCATTTAAGCCACAAAAGAGTTGTTGAACCTTTGAAAATATTTTTTCTATTTTTAGAACCCATCGCTCTGCACAATTTACTATACTCTATTCAAAAGGTCAATTCATGTATAAGGATGATCTATTGACTCTCAAAACCTTCTTGGAATGTATAAATGTTGAGAAAGTTATCCTCTCATCAACAATGCCAAAGAATCCAATATAACAAAGGATATGAAACCTATTGACGAGTATTGTTATTGTACCTATAGGGAAATTTTCCCTACAACCCTTCTTCATTCTAGCTAAATAAAAATTGAGGCAAACATTTCAAAGGTGCTTCATATATTCAATTAAAAGAAAAGAGCTTCAAAGAGAAAGTAGACAAGCTTAGAAAATGCATTAAGTGTTAGATCTTCTATCAATGGTCAATGCTCATTTTTCATCCCAATCCAACCACATTGAGGGAACTAAGGTCTATAGGCCATTGATTTTTAATCCAATGATCCATGTGTTCCTTTCAACATAGAGTATTAAAAGGAAGAATATAGACCTAAAAAAATCTTGAAGTTGAATATGTGGTGATAAATCAAGAGCTCGAGGAGGAAGCGCTAGTGCCTAGACAAAGAAGACCGTCATTGGCCAAAGGAGGTTACACTTCACCGAGGGACATAAGGTAGCCATGTGCAAAAGGAAGAAGGCAGATGAAAGAGCATTTAAATAATCACCAACCACTATCCACAAGTATTGATTTTTGTGGCCTAGCCTGTTAGAGCCAACTATGTGTCAATTATGATAGCCACCCATCATACATGTAAGCCTATCCTTCTAATCTATGCCACTCAAGGAGGCCATGCTTATTACATCAACAAGGTGATGCATTCTAGGAGGAACATGGTAAAGAATTAATGGCATAACCACCTAACCACAATAGTAAAGAGTTGAGTCAATGGTGGTTGGCCATTTGAAGGCATTAAAGCTTTCAACATTTATGGCCCTAGATCTAAAGACCTCAATTTTACTATTTTAAGTACAAAAGTATTTTAGCTACTAATCAAAGGATAATTCGTAAAAATTTTGCATAGAAATTTTAAGGGAAACAATCCTCCTCTTGGCTTATAAACCAAAATTTTATAGTAAAGGTATTGAGAGTTGTTTCCTCATGCCTAATATCTAGCCTTACAAGCTCTCCTACGTCTTACGTGGGCCCACCGTGTGGAGCGATGACGTGGAGGGTCATGTGGGTTATGCTACTAAAAATAAATAAGAATGGCAGTACGATGCTAGTAATTATTGGACGAGTGATTGACATTATTGGAAGGAGTAATTATTATGAAGTGATGGCGAGTGATTTACACTATTGGAACGAGTAATTATTATGAAGTGATGGCCGATGGAGAGCATGAATATGGAATGATTCCCACTTGTTTGGAGTGGACACCAACATTTTGTTACTTACCACGTCGCCTTATTTTGAGTTATTTGTAGAGTGTATTATAATTTTTTAATTAAAGTTGTCTCATAAGTTTATATATTGAGGTTTTTTATAGCCTTTTTCTTAAAATTTGGTGATAATTTTTTTATATTACAAAATGTTGCATTATGTGAAAAGTTTAAATATTAATTTATATATTTGTAATGAAAGGAGTTAGTGTCCATCCCCATATATCTAATTTCATTTTAAATCATAGTTTGAATAAAGTTGCTAGTACCTTTAATAACACTTATAGACAAATAAAGCTACAATAAGTGTTAAAAGTCATTTAAGCTTTATAAAAGTGTTATATAATATTTATAATATGAAAAAAATATTAAGAATAATTATGAGTTGGTAGTGACATTATTAGATAAAATGTGTAATATTCAATTGTAAGTTTCATAATATATTTGAAAGGGGAAAAGAAAAATTATGTGTTTGTTATGGAATATTCTTCACAAACAAAAGCACCTATCCACCACAACCCAAAAATAAATGGAACTATGCAATGGTCATCACGATTTCTATGATTTAGTGGGAAAAAGAGAGTACATTTGACTATCACATTGTTACAGTCCTTCTAAGTAAATATTGAAAAACACTTTGACATGGATGGTATACCAATATTTTACTTTGATACAATAATCACTTAAATCCATCCCTCACTTTTTAATCTTTATTATGTTTTTACAAAATAATCACCACCTTATAATGAATTGTAGATTTTGTACACAAAAATTCACATTAAGTTCATCTAAGAAAAATTATAAGGCTAAAATCTCAACAGAATCTATAATAAGTTTACATGGACACTAAAATTATTTTATAGAATTATAAGGCTAAAATCTCAATAGAATCTATAATAACTTTACATGGAAACTAAAATGATTTTATAGAATACATAAGGATGTAGGTAAATTATCTATAAATAAGATTTAGCAAAATAGGACAAAACTATTTGTACAAAGTACTAAAAAAATCATAAGATTTAAAAAATGAGCTCCAAATATTTTCAAATAAGTGAGCTATAATATTTTAAGGATTCCTTTTAAAGAGTACAAAATACTACAAAAAATAAAATTCAAAAAGCTGAAAATTATCACCAATTTCTCCCACATTACCATATGGAGGAAGTTAAAACAATTTGTGCAAGTAGGGTTCTGCACATTGTCTTTCACCTATTAGATGTCTTCTTTGATGAAGTTGAATGACTACAAAGACAATAAATCACTATTCAACACTTCAAATTGTGGTTGTTGATGATATTTATTTAGAATTTTTTACTTGTATAAAGAGAACACATTGATGATCCAATCTATGTTGGTCCAATAATATAATTTAAAAGCAATAAAATAAATGGGAAGGGACAAAGGGGTTTCAAACTTGAGACCTCTAGCTCATGAGCTCCCAAAGATAGCTTGACTAACCAAGGGACCTACCGGCTTTTTATCAACTATATGTAGCTCTATCTATATTATACACATGACAACAAGAAACATGCCAAAATGATACTACTAAGATTTAAACCAAGAAATTTTCCAATACAACCACCTTTGAATAACCTTGATATCTAATATACCCATGTTGTTCATTGGAATTTAAAACAAAGATGACAAACTTAATGTCTTCATCTTAATTATAACCCAGAAGGATCCTTAAAAAATCTTGAACCTTTAATAACAACATTGTCAATAACTTAATCACATGCCAAAATCGAACATAGCTCTAGGCACCTTCCACCAATCATGCATCTCCTTCATGTCCAATCACATGGTCAAAGTAAAAGGATCTCAACCAAAAATACCAACCAAACTTTGCCAATGCTAAATGGTGCTAAAATATTTTCTCTAAATTTAAAATTTAAAAATTTAAAAAATGGAGAGAGAGGAGAAGAACCTTGTGAAGATGCATCTAATGACCAAATATGACAATAGACTAAACTTAGACCCCTATATATTTTGTGTAAAAGTAAAAAATGTTGATGGACTCATTGAATTTAAGATAGTTTGTCATGTATAATAAATTTATATTTTTTATTGTTATCAATAATATCCACTTCATTTAAGCCACAAAAGAGTTGTTGAACCTTTGAAAATATTTTTTCTATTTTTAGAACCCATAGCTCTGCACAATACACTATACTCTATTCAAAAGGTCAATTCATGTAGAAGGATGATCTATTGATTCTCAAAACCTTATTGGAATGTATAAATGTTGAGAAAGTTATCATTTCATCAACAATGCCAAAGAATCCAATATAACAAAGGATATGAAACCTATTGATGAGTATTGTTATTGTACCTATAGGGAAATTTTCCCTACAACCCTTCTTCATTCTAGCTAAATAAAAATTGAGGCAAACATTTCAAAGGTGCTTCATATCTTCAATTAAAATAAAATAGCTTCAAATAGAAGGTAGAAAAGCTCAAAAAATGCATTAAGTGTTAGATCTTCTATCAATGGTCAATGCTCATTTTTCATCCCAATCCAACCACATTGAGGGAACTAAGGTCTATAGGCCATTGATTTTTAATCCAATGATCCATGTGTTCCTTTCAACATAGAGTATTAAAAGGAAGAATATAGACCTAAAAAAATCTTGAAGTTGAATATGTGGTGATAAATCAAGAGCTCGAGGAGGAAGCGCTAGTGCCTAGACAAAGAAGACCGTCATTGGCCAAAGGAGGTTACACTTCACCGAGGGACATAAGGTAGCCATGTGCAAAAGGAAGAAGGCAGATGAAAGAGCATTTAAATAATCACCAACCACTGTCCACAAGTATTAATTTTTGTGGCCTAGCCTGTTAGAGCCAACTATGTGTCAATTATGATAGCCACCCATCATACATGTAAGCCTATCCTTCTAATCTATGCCACTCAAGGAGGCCATGCTTATTACATCAACAAGGTGATGCATTCTAGGAGGAACATGGTAAAGAATTAATGGCATAACCACCTAACCACAATAGTAAAGAGTTGAGTCAATGGTGGTTGGCCATTTGAAGGCATTAAAGCTTTCAACATTTATGGCCCTAGATCTAAAGACCTCAATTTTACTATTTTAAGTACAAAAGTATTTTAGCTACTAATCAAAGGATAATTCGTAAGAATTTTGCATAGAACTTTTAAGGGAAACAATCCTCCTCTTGGCTTATAAACCAAAATTTTATAGTAAAGGTATTGAGAGTTGTTTCCTCATGCCTAATATCTAGCCTTACAAGCTCTCCTACGTCTTACGAGGGCCCACCGTGTGGAGCGATGACGTGGAGGGTCATGTGGGTTATGCTACTAAAAATAAATAAGAATGACAGTACGATGCTAGTAATTATTAGACGAGTGATTGACATTATTGGAAGGAGTAATTATTATGAAGTGATGGCGAGTGATTTACACTATTGGAACGAGTAATTATTATGAAGTGATGGCCGATGGAGAGCATGAAAATGGAATGATTCCCACTTGTTTGGAGTGGACACCAACATTTTGTTACTCACCACGTTGTCTTATTTTGAGTTATTTGTAGAGTGTATTATAATTTTTTAATTAAAGTTGTCTCATAAGTTTATATATTGAGGTTGTTTATAGCCTTTTTCTTAAAATTTGGTGATAATTTTTTTATATTACAAAATGTTGCATTATGTGAAAAGTTTAAATATTAATTTATATATTTGTAATGAAAGGAGTTAGTGTCCATCCCCATATATCTAATTTCATTTTAAATCATAGTTTGAATAAAGTTGCTAGTGCCTTTAATAACACTTATACACAAATAAAGCTACAATAAGTGTTAAAAGTCATTTAAGCTTTATAAAAGTGTTATAAAATATTTATAATATGAAAAAAATATTAAGAATAATTATGAGTTGGTAGTGACATTATTAGATAAAATGTGTAATATTCAATTGTAAGTTTCACAATCTATTTGAAAGGGGAAAAGAAAAATTATGTGTTTGTTATGGAATATTCTTCACAAACAAAAGCACCTATCCACCACAACCCAAAAAGAAATGGAACTATGCAATGGTCATCATGATTTCTATGATTTAGAGGGAAAAAGAGAGTACATTTGACTATCACATTGTTGCAGTCCTTCTAAGTAAAGATTGAAAAACACTTTGACATGGATGGTATACCAATATTTTACTTTGATACAATAATCACTTAAATCCATCCCTCACTTTTTAATATTTATTATGTTTTTACAAAAAAATCACCACCTTATAATGAATTGTAGATTTTGTATACAAAGATTCACATTAAGTTCATCTAAGAAAAATTATAAGGCTAAAATCTCAACAGAATCTATAATAAGTTTACATGGGCACTAAAATTATTTTATAAATTTATAAGGCTAAAATCTCAATAGAATCTATAATAACTTTACATGGAAACTAAAATGATTTTATAGAATACATAAGGATGCAGGTAAATTCTCTATAAATAATATTTAGCAAAATAGGACAAAACTATTGGTATAAAGTACTAAAAAAATCATAAGATTTAAAAAATGAGCTCCAAATACTTTCAAATAAGTGAGCTATAATATTTTAAGGATTCCTTTTAAAGAGTACAAAATACTACTAAAAAGAAAATTCAAAAAGCTGAAAATTATCACCAATTTCTCCCACATTACCATATGGAGGAAGTTAAAAAAATTTGTGCAAGTAGGGTTCTGCACATTGTCTTTCACCTATTAGATGTCTTCGTTGATGAAGTTGAATGACTACAAAGACAACAAATCACTATTCAACACTTCAAATTGTGGTTGTTGATGATATTTATTTAGAATTTTTTACTTGTATAAAGAGAACACATTGATGATCCAATCTATGTTGGTCCATTAATATAATTTAAAAGCAATCAAATAAATGGGAAGGGACAAAGGAGTTTCAAACTTGAGACCTGTTGTGGTTGCTCCACAACGTACCCCAAAATTGGGGACCCACCTTTTTTTGCATGTTTTCCAAGAAGACCGAAGTGGCCCATATGCTAAAGATCAAAGAAAAATCAAAACACCACAAGGAGAAAAAAGTGTCGCGATATCGCGACATGTTGCATTTTCACGGTCCAAAGCAAAGGGAGAGAGCAAGGAGGAAAAAGTGTCGGGATATCGCGACATGTTGCATCGTCGCGGCCAAAAGAGAAAAAGTGTCGTGATATCGCGACATGTTGCATCATCACGGCCAAAAGAGAAAAA
Source organism: Wollemia nobilis (assembly GCA_028583015.1). Classification (NCBI taxonomy): domain Eukaryota; kingdom Viridiplantae; phylum Streptophyta; class Pinopsida; order Araucariales; family Araucariaceae; genus Wollemia; species Wollemia nobilis. The sequence goes on from JAQPPZ010000989.1 coordinate 6,300,073, forward strand.
GTGTCGTGATATCGCAACATGTTTCATCGTCACGACAAAAGAGAAAAAGTGTCGCGATATCACGACATGTTGCATCGTCGCGGCCAAAGAAGGAAAAAGTGTCGCGATATCGCGACATGTTGCATCGTCGCGGCCAAAAGAGAAAAAGTGTCGTGATATCGCGACATGTTGCATCGTCGCAGCCAAAAGAGGAAAAAGTGTCGCGATATCGCGACATGTTGCATCATCACGGCCAAAAGAGAAAAAGTGTCGCGATATCGTGACATGTTTCATTTTCACGTCCAAAAGAAAAAAAGTGTTGCGATATCAAGACATGTTGCATTTTCATGGCTAAAAGCAACAAAAGAGAGCGAGGAGGCAAAGGTGTCACGATATCGCAACATGTTGCATTTTCGTGATTCAAAAGGGGCAGGCAAGCAGAGAAACAAGAAGTGTCGTGATTTCGCGACATGTCCGATTTTCGCCAAGGTAACAGACTTGCATAGTGACATGGACATAAGGACAAAATCCAATGAATAAGAAAAAACGTTACATAAGGAATCTTTAATGATTTGAAATCATTTAAGATGGTCGTTACACACGAAAGGAAACGGATGCAAGCCCATGTGGAGAAAATGAAACGAAGGGCCACAAAATAGAAACGAAAAGTTTTTTGGAAACCGAAACACATGCATGCACAAGGGAAGGTGAAACGAACAACCATTGGAAAATGAAACGAAAAGCTTCTTAAAAATTTTAAATACGCCAGGAAAGGATGTTTTGAAGGGTTGGAAACTGTTGCGAGCAGAGTTGTAGATTTGAAGGCAAGAGGGCCATTCTGGACCTGTTTGAGTCGTTTTTCTTCCATGGACTAGTTTGGGAAAACTAGAAATTCTGCTATTGTAAAATGACACATTTTTAATGCAGGAGTTTTCAAAAATTTGCATCTTGTGGGCAAGAAAGAAGGAGATTCTCTTTGCATGCTATGGATTTAATGTCTATTTCTTTTCTCTTTTTCAGATTTTGAGTTTGTAGATGGAGTTAATGCAAGTTTGCTTGGTTGCTTCATGTGAATGCTTGAACCTGAAATTTATTTTAAACCCTAGGAACCAACACTTAGTCACTGCAAGCCAAGGTTAGGTTGCATGCATGGAGACCTCACGTCTTCGGTTTTGTCGAAATAGGATAGCATCATACTGAATGCATTTTATTTTCAGTTTTTTGCATTTCATTTTTATTTTTCTGCATTTTATTTTTCCAGAAATTTTAACTTATTTTAAATTTTCAGGCATTAAAATAAACATTTAAAAAATTTCAAAATCCAAAAAACAATGAACAATCACTAAAGTTTCATGGTGAAATAAACCAACATTGCCCCTTGTTTACGATTACTTGCAATCACTAAGGTGTTCCAAGCATTTAAATTGAATATCTTTATTTGAGATTACTAATACACATATGCAAATGCTAATACAGTGGAGACCTTGGAGAAGTTGTTTATTTAATTTCTTTGCAAGAGGGGATTTGGAACCCAAATCCTAAGGGAAAGTGTACTTTCACAATTGGGTGAAAATACCACTCAACAAATTTACGCTAGGAGGGCCTGAATTGGTTTATTTCAGTGTGATTTAAATGCTATAGGGATTTAAATTTTGAATATTTCATGCCCTATTGATTATTATCTTTAGCCCTCTTTTAACAATACAACCTTGTAGTGTTAAAAGGAGGACATGAATTGCTATGCATTGTTCTAACGCTTTTGATTGTTCATACAGGAATAATGTGTTTTGATTTGATTTTGAAAATTTTTGGTCTTGACTAACGAGGTTGTCTCCATGCAATTACTTTCATTTGATTTTAATGGATACATCTCTTGGTTGATGCTAACATGATTATTCATACGTTACATGTTTGATATTTGCTAGTCATTTCATGCTTATTTGTAAGGAATTATTTTTGTCTAAAATGTATTTGTTGTCGGTATTATGCTCTTCACTTGCGTGTAATGCGATCTTGTGAATCAGAAAGCCTACAACACTAGGAGTATGCTCTTCACTTACGCATATGCGATCTAGTGAATCAGAAACTAATTTACATTTTTAGAATATTGCTTTGTCATGGTTCCTTCTTTTATTCATGACTAACAAATTGGTTTTGAAATTATTCTTTGAGTTTCATTAATGGCTACCACTGTAGGAACGTGGTATGGGATACATGGTAATCCTTTGAAAATTAGTGGATATTCTCATGATTTACCCAAGGATGTAGAAAAACGTTTTCCCAAATTTAAACACAATGGTCCAACATTAGCCGAGGAACATATTCAAGCCTATGTGGATATCCTAGTTAGATGGAATGTCGAACATGAGGATGTGGCATGTAGAATGTTTCCTGGAACCCTAGATGAGGTGGCATATGATTGGTACATCAATTTACCCACTGGTTCTATTACATCTTGGACTCAATTGAAAGATGAGTTTATCAATCAATTTAGGTTGCTCATTGATCCTCTCACGATATATCAACAATTTACTTCTTGCAAAAGAGAACCTAATGAGCCAGTGAGAAGTTTCAACATGAGGTTTTGAAAGCTTTATGCGAGATTAATTTCTCCCTATACTATTGAGGAAAGTGGTGCTCTTCAAATATACTTTCGAGCATTGGATCCATGGTGTGCCATATTTGTTAGGATGAATCCCTTGGTTACTGATCTTGCATCGGCCTACACAGAAGCTATGATTGTAGATCAACAATTGAGGCCACAAGGTTATGGAATGGAGCAATCAACTATGGTAGGACAACTAGGGGCTTGCAATCAAACCTCGATGGTAAATCAAGCGTGGGCACAACAAAATTCGATATCAAATGTTTTTCCCTACAATCAACTTTATCCTACCACACCAACTTATGCTCCCACATGTGCTTATACAAGTACTTCCATCCATCCAACTATGCCTCAATTAGAGAATCATGTGGTCACCCATGGAACCATTGCAACAAATGTTCAAGCTTTGTCCGTGGGTATCAATCCAACTAATCCTACTACTTCTACCACTCAACCCAAAGAGTTCGCATCGAAAGTAAAAGAGCAAAATAAAGTGGTTAAGAAGGTATGTAGGCATGTTCCACCACAAAAATGAGCACATCAATGTATGCATCCAAATCATCCTAGGAAGAAAATTCATAATGTCGATCTTAATGATGTTTCATGTTATGCTTCTTCAAGCGATACAAGAGATTTTGAGGTGACTCACGTTGAAGTAAATACCTATTCGAAAAGTCTTGAAGAGCATGAAGATTTTGGAGAAGAAATTCTATGGATGGGTAACAAGAAGTTGGAATCAAATGATCATCATCTTGTTTTGGAAAAGAAATATCCAGAATCATTACCCAAAAAGGAGGATTTGGATGAACAAACGTATGTGGATATGATTTGGTCAGATGTACTTGCAAAGGATTGGAGCAACTATATGACACATAATTCAAAAATTGATCCCATTATAGAAGCTCCTAAGCCATCACAAGTGGCTGAAAATGAATTTGAAAGAAAATCAACAAATGAAGTTGAAGACATAATCGAATTTCACCACTTGTTCTCGAAAGACACTTTGGATGATGTTCTCGAAAGTGATGACCAAGAGGATCCACACCTTCCAAATTGTGATAAAATTGAATCATGGGTTACAAATTTGGATTATGATAGCTTTACCAATTTGAATTCAAGAGATAACCCACTTTTGGAAATAACTGAACCATCTAAGGAAGGTGAAGATGAATTGGATGAGAAACATGTTGATGAATCGGAAGATGAAGAAGAAGTACTTGAGCAGTCACAACTTGAACTTGGAAGATGATTACTATGATTCGTGGAAGAAATGGGAAGAATATTATCAATCTAAATCTTCTAACAAACTTGTTGTGTCAATTAATATGCAGGATAACTCAATTGCTTCCTCACATGAGGATACTATAAATCCTGTACAATTTGAGAATATTTTGGAAGAGGAATTCAAATCTCATCAAATTTTGGAGCATGATAAGGATTCTACAACCATGAATCAAGAAAGAGAGTCACTTGCTTTAGATTCCTTTGAAGGAAAAGAAATTGAAAATCTTGATCCACTTACTTGTGCTACAATGATTATGCCATTTCAAAATGAGAAAATTACAAAACCTAAATCATTTGGGTTTGATATCATTCATGATCCAATTGAAAATCTCACGTTACCCAAAACAACCCAAGTGATTGATCATGGAAATGTGTTAGTTAACCCACCCCTAGATAGACAAGACTTATGGTTTGAAAGGGATGGACATGTGTTCAATTGGGTACCTAAGTTTGGTGCTATTGAGTGGTATTTTCACCCGATTGTGAAAACACACTCTCCGATAGGATTTGGGTTCTAAATCCTCTGCTTGCAAAGAAATTAAACATGTAACTTCTCCAAGGTTCCTGTTATGTGAGCATTCTGCATATGTGTATTAATAATCTCAAATAAAGATATTTAATTAAAATGCCTGGAACACCTTAGTGGTTGCAAGTAACTGAAAACAAGGGGCACTGTGGTTTATTTTACTGTGAAATTTAATGATTGTTCCTTGAACCCTAATAAAGTAAATGTGATTTGATCCTTAAATGACCATGCTGTAACTTCAAAATAAAATTTAATGAAATGCCATAACATGAATGGAATTATTTTTGGGTTTTGAAGTTTTTTAATTTTTAAATTTTATTTTAAAGCTTGAAAAATTAAAATTGGGGCTTCTGAAAATAAAGTGCAACAAAAAGAAAAATAAAATGCAAAAGAAAAGAAATTTAAAATTGCATTCAGTTTGATGCTATCCCGTCCTGGCAAAACCGAAGATGTGAGGTTTCCATGCATGCAACCTAACCTATTGAACCCGCAAAATATGCACAATCCAGATAAGTTAAGTGCTGGTCTCTAGGGTTTATCGTTATTTTTTAGATTTAGACATTCGCATGAAGCAACCAAGAAAACTTGCATTAAACTTCATCTATAAGCCTAGAAATCTGAAAAAGGGAAAGATAAACATTAAAACATGCATGCAAAAAATAACTCCTTCTTTCTTGCCAACAAGATGCAAATTTTTGAACACTCTGCATTAATAATATATCAAGTTACAATGGCAGCATCTCTGGTTTTCTCAAAACCAGCAAAAAAGGGAAGAAAACAGCCCCAAAGCAGGCCCAGAATGACCCTCTGGCCTCTAACACTGCAACCCTGCTCCAGCGGTTTCTGACCCCTTGCACCAATCTGCGCCTCTGCTTTTAAACTTACTGTTGAATTGATTCTCCTTCCACGACGGTTCGTTTCATCTTCCAGTGGCTGCTCGTATTTTAGCTTTATGCTCGACATTAAGACGTTTGATCTTCTCTGTAACGCTTCTGCAGCCTGTACGCCACGTGTCCCGCACTTTTCTGCACGTTCTGTAACGGTTCCATGAAAATCGTGACCAAAAAATAGCATGCAGCCTTGTCCGCCTTCCTGGCCGCAAAAACGTGACATGTCGCGATATCGCGACGTTTTCCTCGTTCCGTACCATTTGCCCGCAACTTGTGATTTCGCGATGCTTTTTCGTTTCGTACACGGCGCTTTCTCGTGAAATCGCGACAATTTTCTCTTTCTCTTTTTATCGCGAAATCGTGACACTTTTATATTCCTACCATCCGCTTCTCGTGAAATCGCGCTTTTTCCACTTCGGGCACCTTTCGCATCTTCGCGATTTCGCGACGTTTTTCTATCTCGGGCTCCTTCTCCGCGAAAACGCGACATGTCGCGATTTCACGACATATTTTCCTTCCGTACGCCTCAGCTCGTTTTTGTCACGATTTCACGACATTTTTTGTTTCATGCCCTTTCGCTCGATTCTGTCGCGATTTCGCGATGTTTTTTATTTCATGCACCTTCGCTGCAACCTGTCGCGAAATCGCGACGCATTTTCGCTCCGTACACCCTCGCAGCAACCTGTCATGAAATCGTGACGTTTTTCCACTTCAGGTTGCTTAGCTGCTACCGTTGACTGCGTTGACCATGATTTTGTGACATGTCACGATTTCGCTACGCCTTTCCGCTTCGTGCCCCGTTTGACTGGTTTGACCCGCGATTTTGCGACATGTCACGATTTCGCTACGCCTTTCTACTTCGCCTTTCTCTCTCCTCTTTCGGCCGCGACGGAGCAACATGTCACGATTTCGTGACACTTTTTCATTTTGCCTTTCTCTCTCCTCTTTCGGCCGCGACGGAGCAACATGTCACGATTTCGTGACACTTTTTTGGTTTCGGCAGTGACGGCGTGACATGTCGCGATTTCGTGACACTTTCTACACTTGTGCATTTTTGCCCCTTTTCTTCATTTTTAGCATCTGGGTCACTGAGATTTTCTCTGAAAGCCTGCAAAAAAGGTGGGTCCCCAATTTTGGGGTGTGTTGTGGATCAGCCACAACAAATGGCGACTCTGTTGTCAAATGCTCTTGAGCATTTTAGTGAGAACCCTACCTGGAAGTATACAAACACGAAAACATGTGTTAGCACATAAACAAATATAAACAAATGCCCAAAGATCAGAAGTATATGAATCATCAGAATCATCAAGTATAAGCTCGGTGTGTGCAATGAATTTCATTCCCTATCGTTTGAAATTGATCAACATTCCGTTGTCAGTTTTACATGGATGCATATGTGAGATTGTGAATGATTTGTGTAACCTAATAAATATGCTAAGAGATTTTGCTTTTATAAGATGCATAGTCTTTCTTCTAGTATCATACACAAACATTCAAGATTATCAAACCCTCTTAGGATCAACTATATGTATAATGAATTGCTTATTATATCCCAAAGTTGGTTATGAGTCCCTACTATCTTGAACCCATGTGCAAGTGGATGTGAAATCAGAACTTTGGGGAATCAGACTCCCAACCTAATCGAGATGGGAGTTTAACCCTATCCTTACTATTCTGATTTAGAATTCATTACCTCACTTTGAGCAAAATAATTTAACCAATTATGAAAGAAATGGTCATGCTAGTCTAACCCTTTGGACAATCAGTGGTCTTGTTTTCTAGACAAGACATGTTGCCATGCATGGGCATATCTAACCCCACAATCCAAAACTTATCTTCATTTCTTTGGACCTTGGGGATGACTACCCATCCTTTGCAGAGGACAAGTAGTACGATCCTTCCAATCCAACATAAAGGTGAGATGGGAAAATTTTATTTTTTTACTTCTTGGACCTTAGGGATGACTACCCATCCTTGCTAGGGACATGTAGTACGATCCTTCCAATCCACACTTTAGATGTAAATGGAAAATATTAATTTTATTGCTTAGACCTTGGGGATGACTACCCATCCTTTGCAGAGGACAAGTAGTACGATCCTTCCAATCCAAGATTTATTATGAAATGAGACATGGGAGCTTTGGGGAATTAGATTCTCAACCTAAGCGAGATGAGAATTTATGCCCTATCCTTACTACTCCATGTAGGTCAAATCAAAGCTTTGGGGAATTGGATCCTCAACCTAAGTTCGATGAGGATTTAGCCCTATCCTTACTACTCTGATTTTAGGCTTTAAGCTTAATGGAAGTGGTCAAAACCACTGTTTAAGGATCATGCTGCATAAATAGGATAGACATGAAATACTTCTTTCGCCCAACCCTTTTCTTCCAAGTTAGGTTTTGATCATTTTACTCAAGATCCTTTTTAATGTATAAGACGTGCTTGGTTCTAGATATTTCAAGACTCAGTTCCCAACCTTAGGATTTTCTTCTTATTTATGTGATAGCATAACCCTAAGAGGATTTGACACACTTTAATGATTTGTATTTGAAATGCATATGCAACTAAGATGGCATGTATTTGCAAAGTGAGATGTAATATGAATGCATTGTCCTTTGAAATGCAGATGAAATGTTGCCATATAACTGACTACTTCATGCATCACAAGTTTCAAACGATATTATTAAATTGTTTGTGTTACTTGTGGAGCTTTTACAAGACAATTCCAATGTTCCATATTTTCCCGATCTAGAACATAAGTTAGCATCTCAAGACAACTTTTTCATCATCATTTTTTTTTTTTATAAATAAACAAAAAATGTCCAAAAACACACCTTTAAATTAAACTTTAAATTATTCAATCCAAAACCAAATTGCAATCCCAAAAATGAAAATTTGAAAACACAAACCAAAAACCAAAAACCAAAATCTATATACAAATGTACACTATAATACAAGATGATGCAAAGCTTGGATTATCACTTTCCTGGATCCCAAACATGATTAGAACATTTCAACAAAAATATAACGTGATATGCATGCCAAATGTTGTGGGAATCCAACACAAACAAGACCAGACCAAACAATGCAACAAATTTCCACTTGCCATGCTCACCATACCAATTTGATTTAGTTCCAATAATACTCCCACAGGTGAGCGCCAAATTACTAAAATGATTAGACAATAAATGATTTTCAATTTTATCATGTCTATTCTTTAAAAATTCCATTTCCAAACTTACTCTTTGATTTAGAATTAGGCTATCTTCTTCCAATATGCAATTTTGTAAGTAGGAGCCTATTTCTACAAATTTTAAAGCCAAATTATCTTCCAAATTTATAGGCCAATCAAATTTGTGCAACAATTTACAAGCATCTAGGATATTTACTAAATTAGGATCATTAAAAGTTTTTATCCTAGATCCAATTAATAATTGTTGATGAATTTGATTTAACAATTCAAGTGCATCAACTTCTTTTCCATTCATTAAAACCATGTTATTAAAGGTGTGATTAAAAATTATACCTTGTTTTTCATTTACCTTTAATGACATTTCATCACAACTATCAATCAAATTCAAAACATGGTCATGCAAATTTTCAACCCTCAAACATTCTTGGTCAAAGTGTATGTCCCATGACTCATCTTGATGATCCTTCATTTGAGTTGCTTCCAATTGATCAATCTCTCTGTCATTTGGTTCCAATTCTTTGTTCACTACCCAAGGTATCTCTTCATTTGAATCCTCAAAATCATCATGCAAACTTGCATCCCCACTTTCAATGAATTTATATTCAACATGATCTAATTTTGTCACCTTTTCAAATCCTGTGAATATGAGATCTTCGTATGATGTAGAAGGCTCACCATCCTGCATGTCAAGTGAAATATGAGTTTCATTTATGGAGATGTGAGAAAAGAATGCATTATCATATCTCCCCCAACCATTGTGAAAATTGTCATCCAAATCCATAGAATGAAACTCCATGGTGTTTGTGACATGATCTTTTGATTCATTCATCCATTCACTTTCTTCTTTGTCCTTGGCGATAGGATCATTATAATCTTCCAAAATTTGATGAGATTTGAAACTCTCTTCCAAAACATCCTCAAATCGTACAGGAGTTGTAATATCTTCCTTTGAGTAGGCAATTATGTCATCCTGCATATCAATTGGCACACAAGTTTCATTAGTAGCTTTGGATTGAGTGTGGTCTTCCCACTTCTTCCAAGCATCATAATAATCATCTTCCAAAATCAAGTGGTGACGTTCAACTATTTCTTCAAGATTTTCCAAATCATCAATGTGCTTCTCATCAAATTCATCTTCACCTTCCTTAGATGGTTCAATTATTTCCAAAAGTGGGTTATTTCTTGAATTCAAATTTATAAGGCTATCATTGTCCAAATTAGTAACCCATGATTCAATTTTATCACAATTTGGAGGGTGAAGAATTTCTTGATCCTTAATTTTACACATCTCATCAATAGTATCTTCCAAGAACAAGTGGTGAAATTCTATCATGTCTTCAAATTCATTTATTGGTTTTCTCCCAATTTCACTTTCAACCACTTCATTTAATTCCATGGCAGGTTCCATCTTATCACATATATCAAACATTGTTGAATTTAGAACCCCTTCATCTAGATAATCATGTATCTCTACATGATCCTCACTAGTGGATGTTGTCTTAGCAATTTGCACCTCCTCTTGGACTACATCTAAGGTGGTTGTAAGATTTGGATATTCAAATTCATCCCCTTGATCATTTACCTTAGATATCATTGGAGTGGAGGGTGCTATGTTTGATGGTTGGTGTAGGTTGGCATCAAAAGAACAATCTCTCATATGAACATGTTGTGCCTTTTCTTCTTCAAGACCTTGTCGTTCTATCTCTTCTAAGACCTCATGGATTTTCTCTAGGGACAAACCACTCAGCTTTTTCCTCAATGAGTGAAGCAAGTGTGGGGTGTATGGCTCCTAGGTATACTTCCATGGCTTCCTCTTCTAATGTGTTAAAATTTTCCCACATTTGGGAGTGCAACTCACGAAATCTTCCATTGAATTGACTCAAGGATTCATTAGACTCTTTACATACGGAGGTAAACTGATTTTTCAGGATTTCTAAGTCAACCTGATTACCAAAATGATAAAGATAAGTTGCTTCTAGTTGTATCCAAGAAGTCCTAACCTCCATGGGTAGTTGGGTATACCAAAAGAATGGTCTATCATCCAAAATGTATGCAAATAACTTACAAGCCACCTCCTCATAGAAAATCTGAAATTTACATAATGTAACCTTGTAGACATGCAGTTTTTGCAAGTATCCTAGTGGCACCTCTTGATTAAAACACCGTAAAAAATCCAATAACATTGTAGGAATATGATAGGGTATCACATGTAAACCCTCATAATAATCCTCCATTATTAATACCATTCTCTCTCTTAGAGATGTTATTTCAGCTCTTAGTGATACCATTTGCTCCTCAAGTGTTGCCATTAGTGAACCTTGAAATATAATTTTAGAACCAAATCTGTTGAATATTCAACCTGCAAAGTATAAAAAAAAATCAGGTTAGCATCAATTAAGAGATGTATTTATTAAAATCAAATGAAAAGTAATTGCATGAGACCAAAATTTTCAAAATTAAATCAAATCACTTTATTTCGTATGAACAATAAGAAAAGTGTTAGAATAATATACAACATACCTGAAAAATAGAACAAGTAAATAAATTCAGGCCGTCCTTTTTACAATCTGCTGAATGTTAGAGGACTAATGCATACAAAAATTTAAATTTATATTACACTAAAAATAAACCCGTACGGCCCTCCTAGCACCAATCCGTTGAGTGGTGTTAGAGGCCGAAGATGCTAATAAAATGGACTTGAAATATTTAGCAATTTAAAGTTCTTAAACAATTATAAACCCGTAGCATCTAAAATCACGATAAAATAAACCCTAACATGCCCTCCTTCTAGCGCCAATCTGTTGAGTGGTATTTTCACCCGATTGTGAAAACACACTCTCCGATAGGATTTGGGTTCTAAATCCTCTGCTTGCAAAGAAATTAAACATGTAACTTCTCCAAGGTTCTCGTTATGTGAGCATTCTGCATATGTGTATTAATAATCTCAAATAAAGATATTTAATTAAAATGCTTGGAACACCTTAGTGGTTGCAAGTAACTGAAAACAAGGGGCACTGTGGTTTATTTTACTGTGAAATTTAATGATTGTTCCTTGAACCCTAATAAAGTAAATGTGATTTGATCCTTAAATGACCATGCTGTAATTTCAAAATGGAAATTAATGAAATGCCAAAGCATGAAGGAATTATTTATGGATTTTGAGGTTTTTTAATTTTTTAAATTTTATTTTAAAGCTTGAAAAATTAAAATTGGGGTTTCTGAAAATAAAGTGCAGTAAAAAGAAAAATAAAATGCAAAAGAAAAGAAATTAAAATTGCATTCAGCTTGATGCTATCCCGTCCTGGCAAAACCGAAGATGTGAGGTTTCCATGCATGCAACCTAACCTATTGAACCTGCAAAATCCGCACAATCCAGATAAGTCAAGTGCTGGTCTCTGGGGTTTACTGTTATTTTTTAGATTTAGACATTCGCATGAAGCAACCAAGAAAACTTGCATTAAACTTCATCTATAAGCCTAGAAATCTGAAAAAGGGAAAGATAAACATTAAAACATGCATGCAAAAAATAACTCCTTCTTTCTTGCCAACAAGATGCAAATTTTTGAACACTCTGCATTAATAATATATCAAGTTACAATGGCAGCATCTCTGGTTTTCTCAAAACCAGCAAAAAAGGAAGAAAACAGCCCCAAAGCAGGCCCAGAATGACCCTCTGGCCTCTAACACTGCAACTCTGCTCCAGCGGTTTTCGACCCCTTGCACCAATCTGCGCCTCTGCTTTTAAACTTGTTGTTGAATTGATTCTCCTTCCACGACGGTTCGTTTCATCTTCCAGTGGTTGCTCGTATTTTAGCTTTATGCTCGACATTAAGACGTTTGATCTTCTCTGTAACGCTTCTGCAGCCTGTACGCCATGTGTCCCGCACTTTTCTGCACGTTCTGTAACGGTTCCATGAAAATCGTGACCAAAAAATAGCATGCAGCCTTGTCCGCCTTCCTGGCCGCGAAAACGTGACATGTCGCGATATCGCGACATGTCGCGATATCGCGACGTTTTCCTCGTTCCGTACCATTTGCCCGCAACCTGTCATGATTTCGTGACGCTTTTTCGTTCCGTACACCTGGGCGGCTTTCTGTCACGAAATCGCGACAATTTTCTCTTTCGTGCTGCTTCGCTGTTTTCTGTCGTGAAATCGTGACACTTTTCTGTTTCGTACCATCGGCCCGCTTTTCGTCGTGAAATCGTGACATTTTTCCACTTCGGGCACCTTTGCTGCATGCTGTCGTGATTTCACGATGTTTTTCTATCTCGGGCTCCCTTGCTGCTTCTGGCCGCGAAAACGCGACATGTCGCGATTTCGCGACATATTTTCCTTCCATACGCCTCAGCTCGTTTCTGTCGTGATTTCACGATGTTTTTTTGTTTCATGCCCTTTCGCTCGATTCTGTCATGATTTCGTGACGTTTTTTCGTTTCATGCACCTTCGCTGCAACCTGTCGCGAAATCGCGATGCATTTTCGCTCCGTACACCCTCGCTGCAACCTGTCGCGAAATCGCGACGTTTTTCCACTTCGGGTTGCTTAGCTGCTGCCGTTGACTGCGTTGACCACGATTTTGTGACATGTCACGATTTCGCTATGCCTTTCCGCTTCGTGCCCCGTTTGACTGGTTTGACCCACGATTTTGCGACATGTCGCGATTTCGCTACGCCTTTCTACTTCGCCTTTCTCTCTCCTCTTTCGGCCGTGACGGAGCAACATGTCGCGATTTCGTGACACTTTTTCATTCTGCCTTTCTCTCTCCTCTTTCGGCCGCGACGGAGCAACATGTCGCGATTTCGCGACACTTTTCTGGTTTCGGCAGCGACGGCGTGACATGTCGCGATTTCGCGACATGTCGCGATTTCATTTCGCGACACTTTCTACACTTGTGCATTTTTGCCCCTTTTCTTCATTTTTAGCATCTGGGTCACTGAGATTTTCTCTGAAAGCCTACAAAAAAGGTGGGTCCCCAATTTTGGGGTGTGTTGTGGATCAGCCACAATAGGTGCCTTTGATAAACAAATCATGGATAAAGAACAAGTGCTACATGATGATGAATGTCATGAGAGAAAAGAGAAATTTTCAAATCCTCTTCAAGTAAGGTCAAATGAAAACATGCCAAAGGTAAAATCTCACCTTTTTGGTTTCACCATGCAAAATTCGAATGAAGGTTTGCCTAATGAATGGTTTGATTGAAATATTATTAATGTTATGGCTTTATTGAATGAAAATGAAAGCTTATTTCTACACCATGAATCAAAATGCGGAATGGACATCTTAAAGAATAGACATAAAGGAATTGAATATTAATCATTGTCTAATCAATTTGAAAACTTGAAACTCCACCATAGGATTATTAATGAAACTAAATCAAATTGGTATGGTGAGAGGGGCAAGTGGAAGTTTGTTTTTTTGTTTGGTTTGATCTTGTTTTTGTTGGATTCCTACAAAACTTGGTATGCGTATCACGTCATATGTCTTTTAAAGAATTCTAATCATGTTTGGGATCCGGGAAAATGATAATCCAAATTTTTGCACCATCTTGTATTATATTGTACATTTTTATATATTTTTTGTTTTCGTGTTTTGGTTTTGGATTGGATCTCATTTTGGTTTTAATTTTTGTGTGTTGGTCCTTTGGACACTTTTGGTTTGTCTTGAAAAAAAAAAAAAAAGCAAGATGTCAACTTATGTCCTTATGAATGTTGACTAAGACTAGGAGAATATGAAACATCGAAATTATATTGCAGAAAGCTCCACGAATATCGTAAACACATTAAGGAATATCGTTTGGAACTTGTGATGCATGAAGTTGTCAATTTTATAAATTATGGCAAAGTAGGTGGTATACTCCATCCACATTTCAAAAGGAGCAATGCATTCATATCTCATGTTACATTCCACATTTCATATACATTGCATCTCAATTGCATCTTCATTTCATATACAATCATTGAAAAGGTGTCGAATCCTCTTAGGGTTATTACATAACATATATTAAAAGGATCCTAGGTTGGGAACGGATGCCCGAACTATCTTGAGCCAAGCACGTTCTACACATATTAAAGAGGATCTTGAGCAAAATGGTCAAGACCATACTTGGACGAAAAGGTGAGGCGAAAGGAGTATGTCGTGTCTGTCCTATTATGCAACATTATCCTTAAAATAGTGGTTTTTACCACTCCCATAGTGCTTAAAGCCTAAATTCAGAGTAGTAAGGATAGGGTTAAATCCCCATTGAACTTAGGTTGAGGATCCAACTCCCCAAAGCTCTGATTTTACCTTCATGGAGTAGTAAGGATAGGGTCTAATTCTCATCTCTCTTAGGTTGAGAATCCGATTCCCCAAAGCTTTTATTTTGCCCACTCAAGAACTTGAAATTCCAAAGAAAATATTTTTCATTCTATTTTTCATTTCTTTATTAATATTGGATTGGAACTACATGTCCCTTGCAAGGATGGGTAGTCATCCCCAAGGTCCAAGAAATCAAAAGTAGAGCCAAATAATGGATTATGGGGTTAATCTCCATCGGTGCTATAGACGCCTGACTGGCAGTGGAGTATGCTCATGCGTGACAACACGTCTTGTCTAAAAGTAAGACCACTGACTACTCAAACGGATAGGCTAGCCTGACAGTTTCATCCATAACAAGTTAAATCATTTTGTTCAAGATGAGGTAATGAACTCCGGATCAGAGTAGTAAGGATAGGGTTAAATTCCCATCTCGCTTAGGTTGGGAATCCTATTCCCAAAATCTCTGATTTCACTTACACTTGCACATGGGTTCAAGATGGTAGGGGCACATAACCAACTTTGGGATCTAGTAAATTAATTTAGTATACATATATTTTGTCCTAAGAGGGTTTGATAGTTTTAATATGTTTGTTCATGATACTAGAAAGTCTTAGCCTTTGCAAAGCAAGTTGTTATATCTCTAACATAGTTGTCATATGTCAAATCCTGCACAAATCATTCATAGCCTTGCATACGAATCATAAGTGAAACTGACAATGGAAAGTTGAACGAGTTTCAAAGGATAGGGAATGAAGCACATTGCACACACCGAGCTGATGCTTACTAATTCTAATGCTTCATGTATTTCTCGTCTAGTTTCATTCTTGGGATATTTGCTAACGCTTGTATTTGATTCTGTGTGTTTTCAGGTTGAGTTCTCATTGAAATGCTCAGGAGAATTTCCCAGCAGAGTCACCATTTGTTGTGGCTGCTCCACAACGTACCCCAAAATTGGGGACCCACCTTTTTTTGCATGTTTTCCAAGAATACCGAAGTGGCCCATATGCTAAAGATCAAATAAAAAGCAAAACACCACAAGGAGAAAAAAAGTATCGCGATATCGCGACATGTTGCATTTTCGCGGTCCAAAGCAAAGGGAGAGAGCAAGGAGGAAAAAGTGTCGCGATATCATGACATGTTGCATCGTCGTGGCCAAAAGAGAAAAAGTGTCGTGATATCGCGACATGTTGCATCGTCGTGGCCAAAAGAGAAAAAGTGTCGCGATATCGTGACATGTTGCATCGTCGCGGCCAAAAGAGAAAAAGTGTCGTGATATCGTGACATGTTGCATCATCGTGGCCAAAGGAGGAAAAAGTGTCACGATATCGCAACATGTTGCATCATCGCAGCCAAAAGAGAAAAAGTGTCATGATATCATGACATGTTGCATCGTCGCGGCCAAAAGAGAAAAAGTATCGTGATATCGCGACATGTTGCATCGTCACGGCCAAAAGAGAAAAAGTGTCATGATATCGCGACATGTTGCATCGTCGTGGCCAAAGGAGGAAAAAGTGTCGCGATATCGCGACATGTTGCATCGTCGTGGCCAAAAGAGAAAAAGTGTCGTGATATCGCGACATGTTGCATCATTGCGGCCAAAAGAGAAAAAGTGTCGCGATATCGCGACATGTTGCATTGTCGCGGCCAAAAGAGAAAAAGTGTCACGATATCGCGACATGTTGCATTTTCATGGCCAAAAGAGAAAAAGTGTCACGATATCGCGACATGTTGCATTTTCATGGCCAAAAGAGAAAAAGTGTCACGATATCGCGACATGTTGCATTTTCGTGGTTAAAAGCAACAAAAGAGAGCGAGGAGGCAAAGGTGTCGCGACATCGCAACATGTTGCATTTTCACGATTCAAAAAGGGCAGACAAGCAAAGAAACAAGAAGTGTCGCAATTTCACGACATGTCCGATTTTTGCCAAGGTAACAGACCTGCACAGTGACGTGGACATAAGGACAAAATATAATGAATAAGAAAAAACGTTAAATAAGGAATCTTTAATGATTTGAAATCATTTAAGATGGTCGTTACACACGGAAGGAAACGGATGCAAGCCCATGTGGAGAAAATGAAACGAAGGGCCACAAAATAGAAACGAAAAGTTTTTTGGAAACCGAAACACATGCATGCACAAGGGAAGGTGAAACGAATAGTCATTGGAAAATGAAATGAAAAGCTTCCTGAAAAGTTTAAATATGCCAGGCAAGGATGTTTTGAAGGATTGGAAACTGATGCGAGCAAAGTTGTAGATTTGAAGGCAAGAGGGCCATTCTGGACCTGTTTGAGTCATTTTTCTTTCATGGACTGGTTTGGGAAAACCAAAAATTTTGCTATTGTAAAATGACACATTTTTAATGCAGGAGTTTTTAAAAATTTGCATCTTGTGGGTAAGAAAGAAGGAGATTCTCTTTGCATGCTATGTATTTAATGTCTATTTCTTTTCTCTTTTTCAGATTTCGAGTTTGTAGATGGAGTTAATGCAAGTTTGCTTGGTTGCTTCATGTGAATGCTTGAACCTGAAATTTATTTTAAACCCTAGGAACCAACACTTAGTCTATGGGTATTGTGCTTGTTTTGCAAGTCCAATAGGTTAGGTTGCATGCATGGAGACCTCACGTCTTCGGTTTTTTCGAAATAGGATAGCATCATACTGAATGCATTTTATTTTCAGTTTTCTTTATTTCATTTTCATTTTTCTGCATTTTATTTTTCTAGAAATTTTAACTTATTTTAAAATTTCAGGCATTAAAATAAACATTAAAAAAATTTCAAAATACAAAAAATAATGAACAATCACTAAAGTTTCATGGTGAAATAAACCAACATTACCCCTTGTTTACAGTTACTTGCAATCACTAAGGTGTTCCAAGCATTTAAATTGAATATCTTTATTTGAGATTACTAATACACATATGCAAATGCTAATACAGTGGAGACATTGGAGAAGTTGTTTATTTAATTTCTTTGCAAGAGGGGATTTGGAACCCAAATCCTAAGGGAGAGTGTACTTTCACAATTGGGTGAAAATACCACTCAACAAAACCTCTAGCTCATGAGCTCCCAAAGATAGCTTGATTAGCCAAGGGACCTATCGGCTTTTTATCAACTATATGTAGCTCTATCTATATTATACACATGACAACAAGAAACATGCCAAAATGATATTGGTAAGATTTAAACCAAGAAATTTTCCAATACAACCACCTTTGAATAACCTTGATATCTAATATACCCATGCTGTTCATTGGAATTTAAAACAAAGATGACAAACTTAATGTCTTCATCTTAGTTATAACCCAGAAGGATCCTTAAAAAATCTTGAACCTTTAATCACAACATTGTCAATAAATTAATCACATGCACCTTCCACCAATCATTCATCTCCTTCATGTCCAATCACATGGTCAAAGTTAAAGGATATCAACCAAAAATACCAACCAAACTTTGACAATGCTAAATGGTGCTAAAACATTTTCTCTAAATTTAAAATTTTAAAATTTAAAAAATGGAGAGAGAGGAGAAGAACCTTGTGAAGATGCATCTAATGACCAAATATGACAATAGACTAAACTTAGACCCCTATATATTTTGTGTAAAAGTCAAAAATGTTGATGGACTCATTGAATTTAAGATAGTTTGTCATGTATAATAATTTTATACTTTCTATTGTTATCAATAATATCCCCTTCATTTAAGACAAAAAAGAGTTGTTGAACCTTTGAAATTTTTTTTTCTATTTTTAGAACCCATAGCTCTGCACAATACACTATACTCTATTCAAAAGGTCAATTCATGTATAAGGATGATCTATTGATTCTCAAAACCTTCTTGGAATGTATAAATGTTGAGAAAGTTATCCTGTCATCAACATTGCCAAAGAATCCAATATAACAAAGGATATGAAACCTATTGATGAGTATTGTTATTGTACCTATAGGGAAATTTTCCCTACAACCCTTATTCATTCTAGCTAAATAAAAATTGAGGCAAACATTTCAAAGGTGCTTCATATATTCAATTAAAATAAAAGAGCTTCAAAGAGAAGGTATACAAGCTCAGAAAATGCATTAAGTGTTAGATCTTCTATCAATGGTCAATGCTCATTTTTCATCCCAAACCAACCACATTGAGGGAACTAAGGCCTATAAGCCATTGATTTTTAATCCAATGATCCATGTGTTCATTTCGACATAGAGTATTAAAAGGAAGAATATAGCCCTTAAAAAAATCTTGAAGTTCAATATGTGGTGATAAATCAAGAGCTCGAGAAGGAAGCGTGCCTATACAAAGAAGACCGTCATTGGCCAAAGGAGGTTACACTTCATCGAGGGAAATATGGTAGCCACATGCAAAAGGAAGGAGGCAAGTGAAAGAGCATTTAAATAATCACCAACCACTAACCACAAGTATTGATTTTTGTGGCCTAGCCTGTTAGAGCCAACTATGTGTCAATTATGATAGCCACCCATTATACATGTAAGCCTATCCTTCTAATCTATGCCACTCAAGGAGGCCATGCTTATTACATCAACAAGGTGATGCATTCTAGGAGGAACATGGTAAATAATTAATGGTACAACCACCTAAACACAATAGTAAATAGTTGAGTCAATGATGGTTGGACATTTGAAGGCATGAAAGCTTTCAATATTTATGGCCCTAGATCTAAAAAGACCTCAATTTTACTATTTTAAGTACAAAAGGATTTTAGCTACAAATCAAAGGATAATTCGTAAGCATTTTGCATAGAAATTTTAAGGGAAACAATCCTTCTCTTGGCTTATAAACCAAAATTTTATTGTAAAGGTATTGAGAGTTGTTTCCTCATGCCTAATATCTAGCCTTACAAGCTCTCCCACGTCTTACGTGGGCCACCGCATGGAGCGATGACTTGGAGGGTCGTGTGGGTTATGCTACTAAAAATAAATAAGAATGGTAGCAGGATGCTAGTAATTATTATACGAGTGATTGACATTATTGGAAGGAGTAATTATTATGAAGTGATGGCGAGTGATTGACACTATTAGAACGAGTAATTATTATGAAGTGATGGCGAGTGATTGACACTATTAGAACGAGTAATTATTATGAAGTGATGGCTGATGGAGAGCATGAATATGGAATGATTCCCACTTGTTCGGAGTGGACCCCAACATTTTGTTACTCACCATGTCATCTTAATTTGAGTTATTTGTAGAGTGTATTATAATTTTTTAATTAAAGTTGTCTCATAAGTTTATATATTGAGGTTGTTTATAGCCTTTTTATTAAAATTTGGTGATAATTTTTTAATATTACAAATGTTGAATTATGTGAAAAGTTTAAATATTAATTTATATATTTGTAATGAAAGGAGTAAGTGTCCATCCCCATATATCTAATTTTATTTTAAATCATAGTTTGAATAAAGTTGCTAGTACCTTTAATAACACTTATAGACAAATAAAGCAACAATAAGTGTTAAAAAGCTTTGTAAAAGTGTTAAAATAATATGAAAAAAATATTAAGAATAATTATGAGTTGGTAGTGACATTATTAGATAAAATGTGTAATATTCAATTGTAAGTTTCACAATCTATTTGAAAGGGGAAAAGAAAAATTATGTGTTTGTTATGGAATATTATTCACAAACAAAAGCACCTATCCACCACAACCCAAAAAGAAATGGAACTATGCAATGGTCATCACGATTTCTATGATTTAGAGGGAAAAAGAGAGTACATTTGACTATCACATTGTTGCAGTCCTTCTAAGTAAAGATTGAAAAACACTTTGACATGGATGGTATACCAATATTTTACTTTGATACAAAAATCACTTAAATCCATCCCTCACTTTTTAATCTTTATTATGTTTTTACAAAAACATCACCACCTTATAATGAATTGTAGATTTTGTATACAAATATTCACATTAAGTTCATCTAAGAAAAATTATAAGGCTAAAATCTCAAAAGAATCTATAATAAGTTTACATGGACACTAAAATTATTTTATAGAATTATAAGGCTAAAATCTCAATAGAATCTATAATAACTTTACATGGAAACTAAAATGATTTTATAGAATACATAAGGATGCAGGTAAATTCTCTATAAATAAGATTTAGCAAAATAGGACAAAACTATTGGGACAAAGTACTAAAAAAATCATAAGATTTAAAAAATGAGCTCCAAATACTTTCAAATAAGTGAGCTATAATATTTTAAGGATTCCTTTTAAAGAGTACAAAATACTACCAAAAATAAAATTCAAAAATCTGAAATTTATCACCAATTTCTCGCACATTACCATATGGAGGAAGTTAAAACAATTTGTGCAAGTAGGGTTCTGCATATTGTCTTTCACCTATTAGATGTCTTCATTGATGAAGTTGAATGACTACAAAGACAATAAATCACTATTCAACACTTCAAATTGTGGTTGTTGATGATATTTATTTAGAATTCTTTACTTGTATAAAGAGAACACATTGATGATCCAATCTTTGTTGGTCCAATAATATAATTTAAAAGCAATCAAATAAATGGGAAGAGACAAAGGGGTTTCAAACTTGAGACCTCTAGCTCATGAACTCCCAAAGGTAGCTTGACTAACCAAGGGACCTACCAACTTTTTATCAACTATATGTAGCTTTATCTATATTATACACATGACAACAAGAAACATGCCAAAATGATACTACTAAGATTTAAACCAAGAAATTTTCCAATACAACTACCTTTGAATAACCTTGATATCTAATATACCCATGCTGTTCATTGGAATTTAAAACAAAGATGACAAACTTAATGTCTTCATCTTAATTATAACCCAGAAGGATCCTTAAAAAATCTTGAACCTTTAATCACAATATTATCAATAACTTAATCACATGCCAAAATCCAACATAGCTCTAGGCACCTTCCACCAATCATTCGTCTCCTTCATGTCCAATCACATGGTCAAAGTTAAAGGATCTCAACCAAAAATACCAACCAAACTTTGACAATGCTAAATGGTGCTAAAATATTTTCTCTAAATTTAAAATATTAAAATTTAAAAAATAGAGAGAGAGGAGAAGAACCTTGTGAAGATGCAACTAATGACCAAATATGGCAATAGACTAAACTTAGACCCCTATATATTTTATGTAAAAGTAAAAAATGTTGATGAACTCGTTGAATTTAAGATAGTTTGTTATGTATAATAATTTTATATTTTTTATTGTTATCAATAATATCCCCTTCATTTAAGCCACAAAAGAGTTGTTGAACCTTTGAAAATATTTTTTCTATTTTTAGAATCGATAGCTCTGCACAATATACTATACTCTATTCAAAAGGTCAATTCATGTATAAGGATGATCTATTGATTCTCAAAACCTTCTTGGAATGTATAAATGTTGAGAAAGTTATCCTCTCATCAACAATGCCAAAGAATCCAATATAAAAAAGGATATGAAACCTATTGATGAGTATTGTTATTGTACCTATAGGAAAATTTTCCCTACAACCCTTCCTCATTCTAGCTAAATAAAAATTGAGGCAAACATTTCAAAGGTGCTTCATATCTTCAATTAAAAGAAAAGAGCTTCAAAGAGAAGGTATACAAGCTCAAAAAATGCATTAAGTGTTAGATATTTTATCAATGGTCAATGCTCATCATCCCAAACCAACCACATTGAGGGAACTAAGGCCTATAGGCCATTGATTTTTAATCCAATGATCCATGTGTTCCTTTTGACATAGAGTATTAAAAGGAAGAATATAGCCCTAAAATAATCTTGAAGTTGAATATGTGGTGATAAATCAAGAGCTCAAGAAGGAAGCGTTAGTGCCTAGACAAAGAAGACTGTCATTGGCCAAAGGAGGTTACACTTCACCGAGGAACATATGGTAGCCATGTGCAAAAGGAAGGAGGCAGGTGAAAGAGCATTTAAATAATCACCAACCATTGACCACAAGTATTTATTTTTGTGGCCTAGCCTATTAGAGACAACTATGTGTCAATTATGATAGCCACCCATCATACATGTAAGCCTATCCTGCTAATCTATGCCACTCAAGGAGGCCATTCTTATTACATCAACAAGGTGATGCATTCTAGGAGGAACATGGTAAATAATTAATGACACAACCACCTAAACACAATAGTAAATAGTTGAGTCAATGATGGTTGGCCATTTGAAGACATGAAAGCTTTCAACATTTATGGCCCTAGATCTAAAGACCTCAATTTTACTATTTTAAGTACAAAAGGATTTTAGCTACAAATCAAAGGAAAATTTGTAAGCATTTTGCATAGAACTTTTAAGGGAAACAATCCTCCTCTTGGCTTATAAACCAAAATTTTATTGTAAAGGTATTGAGAGTTGTTTCCTCATTCCTAATATCTAGCCTTACAAGCTCTTCCTTTCACCCCCTTTCTTTTTATTGTCATAAGTAGAGCTTGAACCTTGAGTCACTATATAAGGAGCATCTAACACTATAGACCTCATTGTATTATAATTATTTTTGGCATATTGGAAGTCATGACTAATTTCACTCTATCCTTATTTCTTAAACATGTTTCCGTTTCTTGACAATGTGTTTGTAATTTAGCTATGTTCATTTTAGCTATTAGTTGGTAGGTTTCCTATTCATTTATGGCCACTTGTTGTAATTGGAGGAAGGGATATTAATTATTTGGTAGATCATCCCCATAGCTTAGGTTCTAATTTTGTGTAAAGTATTTACTTTTTCTATTTTCACTTTTATTGGAATTCCTTTCCCTATAAACCCCCTAGCCTCAGCCTATGAAGGCCTCTATTCATCAAATATTATTCTAATGATGAGTTAAAATCAATTTAAAATCCTAAATTTTTTCTCATAGGTAGTCCCTCATCTATGATGCTTTTTGTTACCTCACTCTATGAAAAGCATAGGTACCCCTAGCTCATCGGTTTCTCTGCTTGGATGGGTAGGTGCATTTAGAGACCACAACATCTTTGTATAGCATGCTTGGTAGGACAAGATTCTATGTTTACCCTATTTAGGTTAATATTTTTTACTATGATCCTGATGAAGGTCATAGTCTACCAGCTTGAAAGTAAAGCATAAAAAGTTTACCTAGCAATTTTTTCTTGAAAGGAAAAGACTTTGAGTATAAAGTCATCCGATAAAAGACAATTCGAGACTTTGGTGGGGGTCTCTGCCTCATGAACTTGTTGAAGAAAAATCTCTCTACTTGATGAATATGTTCTCAAAGGAAGGACCTAGAATTATATGAGCAAAAGGCTCGTAACCAATGCCTTCACCAAAGCCAATCAACAAGAGCTAGTGCCACCACTAAATTAAAGACACAATAGAAATCGATGATGCAACATGGCAGACACACTACACCAACCTCCTAGAAATGTTTTGGAATGAAAAATATCTCCTAATTCCACATGTTCCACTTGACATACAGGACCTAATTCCCACATTAGTATTCAGGTCCTTACCTTACTTCTTGGGAGAAGATGCTATCACTTCGATAGAGCATTTGCACCACTTGGTGAGATTATGCGCTATGCATTTTATTGAAAGGAAAGATATAGCCTTAAGGCTATTTGTGGATAATTTTTGTGGGACAACTCATGAATTGTACCTCAACCTCAACCCATGATTAGTTAGAAGCTAGGACTAGTTGGCAAATATCTTGATAAATAGATTTAGAGAGAAGGTAGATAGAACATCTCTCCTAGAATAACTCATGACCATCACGAGGGTGCCTGTAGAGATAGGGGGTGATTTCAATGTCTAATTCCATAAGAATTGACAAAGTATCTCTAATAATACTTGACCACCTCTAGGTATGACATTTATTTACTATAAAAAAGCTTTCAATTCTAAGATTGACATGATGATCAAGTCTAAGGGTGAGAATTCACTATCAAAGACCTATGAGATAGCCATCCAATCTAAAAAGGACCTAATCCAAATAGGAAGGCTAGCCCATAAACCACCTCCACCATAGTTTCATTTCATTTGACCCTCTTATCATTCCTCTTTGATGATATAGACTACCGCTAGGTTGACTCATCCTACCACATACTCAAAACAAAATCAAACACTATATCCTCTAGATGTCAAAATAGAAAAATTGTTTAAAACTATGAGGACCCTCTCTAATGACATCACAATCCTGAAGAGGTAATGTAATGTTCAAAGCTTTCCCTACCAAAGTTATCCCAAACCTACTTTCTAATAGGGAAACCTAAATTTTCAACCACCTTTGACTGGATATCATAAGACAACAAAAATCTTGGTCAATTGTAGGCTCTAACTCAACATATAGTACCTATATCATTCATGATCCAAACAATTTATAAAAGATCATTTAGGGAGTTGGTTGCCATCCAAAAAAACTATGTTAAATATCCTAGTGGTTGGTACTATCCTACTCCCAACTATCCTTCTTCTGATTGTTATATCAGAATAAAATTTCAAGTGATTGGGACAACTCATTTCAACCATAATATTTATATTCTTCTCAATAAAAATTCCTAATGACAAGTTTAGAAACTACCACTTAGTCTTTGAGTGTACCATCAGTTGCCAATTTACCAACTCTAGAGAATAATGTTTTTACCTAGAATAAAACAAATGTACATCATGTTAGATGAATCTAGCCCCTCAACCTCTATGAGGCCATAAGTTCTATCAAAATATATCACTAAGGCCAAGAGAAGGGCTATTGAAGAGCAAGGGGTACCTATCTTGGTAAAGGATAGAACTTAGAGGAGGGAATCAAACAATTGAAGAACTACCCCAATACAAGTTACATTGGAAAATTAGATTTAAGCAATCTCGACAATCATAAGAGATTCGTTTAAACATCCAAGGCAACCTATTGTGAATTTGTCAAGGACACCTTCGTGATAGAAAGGACTAGAATTTTGACATCATAAATGATCCCAAGATTCCCTTCTATTGGATCCTTCAACATGGTGGAACACCTAAGGAAGTCGACTATAGCCATGACTCTCTGGGATATCCTCTCTATTCCAAAGTATATGGACTTGGATGAGACCCTAAATAAGTAAAAAGAGTTAAGTGGAAAAGGGATGCCCATCGTGCTATAAATTTTAGTCCCTAATCCTAGCAGGTCCAAGTCTATGTCATTCTACTTTAACTCGATCTATAGAGAAAATTTGATACATAACTACATAGTTGACTTAAGGTCCAACGCATTAGTTATGCCAAAAAGGGTAGCAAAGGTACTTGGCCTATCTATCGATCACACCAACAACAAGGTAGTGTATTTAAATGGCAATCTAGTGCCAGTATTTGAGATGATTAGGGACATTAATTTATGTTGGAAACTAATGTTGACTAAGAAAAGGAAAAACTAAATTTTCTCCCATGAATTTGAAGAATCCCAAAAGCTTCTATAGGCCTTGAAGAGTTACTATGACTGATGGACTTCCAAAATGTGAAGTGAAGGGTTGTAACATTATTTTATCTCTTGTAAATATACAATAGTGTAAAATAGTTGAAGAAAAGTGTGGAAAAAACTTTGTAATACTTATGAGTGCATTTGGAATGAAAAACAACATTCTATTCCATTCATTTTGTGAAATACATGCTTGTTGTCCTTGTTTTTTGAAACTTGTAGTCAACCTTCAAATCTCATAAATTTTTATTTATAGCTCTATTTTATGTGTCACACAATGTTGGAAAGGTCTTTTGTGTATAACTCACTTCTAAAATTTTGTTGAATTATAAGTATTTTTTGTCCCTTAAATTTATACTATCATGCTACTATAAAATTATTGCATGTTTTTCTACTGCATTTTTTTCTTGATACATTTTTGTTGCACTTTTTACTCTTCGTTTTTTGGGTTAAATAATTCATTTGGTATCAAAGATAGGTTGGTTTTTGGATTTAAGTGAACTTGGGTTCACGGTCAGTCTAACATTTGATCAAGTTCTTGGATAAGTTCGTTGAAGATAAACATCATTTGTTGTTGCTTGAGTCTAATGGCCAACTTCAACAACTCATTACCCATTCTAGAATTTAATGGAAAATATTATGATTATTGGAGCATAAATATGAGAATATTGTTAATTGTAAAATATATTTTGGAGGTAGTGGAGAGTGGTTATGAAGAACCACCCAATTGGAGCACATTACAAGGAAATTATAGGACATCAAAAATGGAAACAAAGAAGAACTCATTAGCCCTCTACCATATTCAGTCTACTCTTAACAAGAGTTTATTTCCACGTATTGTTGCTACTAAATCATCCAAGGAGGCTTAGAATGATCTTAAAGAGACTTACCAAGGAAGTGACCAAGTGATAATGGGAAAGTTGTAGACCATGAAGAAAGAGTTTGAGAATTTGTAGATGAAAGAGGCTGAAAGTGTGGGTGATTATTGTGTTAGATTCAAGGATGTGGTGAACAATATGGCCACCATTGGAGGGACCTTGAAGAAAGAGGTAGTTGTAAAGAAGGTATTGATATCTCTTACCCTTAAATGGAATCATGTTGCAATAATTTTTGTGGAGTAAATATTTGTCTACACTTGAATTTGATTGTCTAGTTAGTTCTCTTATGTCACATGAGAAAAGACTAAGAGAAACCAATAAAAAATAAGAAGAATGCTTTTAATTCTAAATTGATTTTTTTAGAATGATGAAGCTGGTCCAAGCACAAGTAAATAAGCATATGGAAGAGGGAAAAAACAAAATTAACTCAAGAGGTAGAGGAGGAAGAGGATATGGAAGGGCTAATAAAAAAAGAGTTGAATACTATAATTGTCATAAAATGGGTCACATTGCATGATATTATAGAGTGAAGATCACAAATGGATATAGAATATCTCACTATGTATGTGAGGATGAATCTACACAAGGTAATTTATTTTTTACTAGTGACATGGCTAAAAAAACTAGTCAAGAAGTTTGGTATCTAGATTTTGGTTGTTCTAACCACATGATTGGAAAGAAAGAGTTGTTTGCTGATGTGAATGAGAATTTCAAGACCAAGATCATTCTTGGGAATAATAATTTTTTGGACATGGCTGAAAAAGGCACCATGAACGTTGGCACTAAAGAAGGTACAAAGAAAATTCATGATAGTTACTATGCTCCCAATTTGAAGAATAATTTGTTGAGTGTTAGACAACTCATAGAAAGTAACTATAAAGTTGCATTTGATAACAATGAATGTGTCATTTATGATAAGAATAATATAAATTGTATGGTCACCATTATTCTATGATAAAGAACCAAATGTTTCCTTTGAATTTTGGAGGAAAATAAACTATAAACATGGCACGCATGACACTTGAATATAAGAATTGGCTTTGGTATTGTAGACACCAAAATCTAGCCACTTGTCATCCATCCATAACTTCCCGCCACAATTATCCATTATTTATATATATTTAAATAATAATATTTTATATATTATATTTATATATATTTAATATATATATATATATATATTAATTCCAACCATCCATCATGTTTTAATCCTAGCCATCCATCCGCCTTAATCCATGTCATTTGCCCAGATTTAATATCCACCCTTCCTCGTGTTTTAATCTTGGCCACATAAATTGTGTTGTTGAAACCCTAACATGTCTAAGGGAAGATTATAAAGAGGAGTCATTTTGATAACTCAACGCCTAAATACACCTATGCCTTTTTAGTCCTAAATACTCCTTAAGTCCCTTGAGTTCTCTAATATTTTTGATATACTTAATCACTAAGGATTCTCCCAAAAAATTTGGATTCTCTAAGTCACTAATTTCTTTGAGTGCCTAAGATCCCTAAGATCCATCACGCCCATCCTCACCTCCATCACCGTCATTCACATATTTTGCATCCACCGTTGCACACCTTATGTGAACTAGATATAGTTCTATGCTACTCTCATCAATCCTTGAATGCCCTCCCGAGTTTTCCAATTGCCTATGAACATTTTCCATTCTATCAAGTGCCCACCAGAGTCTACTGAGTGCCCTACCAAGTTTGTCAAGTTCCCATGGATGTTTCCCATTCTATCAAGTGCTTGTGGGCATATATTGAGTGTCCTCTCAATATCCCATTCTATCAAGTGTCCACGGGTGTTTCCTATCCCTGATCTGTAGCCTTATGGTCCTCAAGCACCGTTAGGGTACATCTGCATAATCATATTCTACAACAGCAACGAAGATAGAAATGAAAAGTCAACATAGACAAGGCAAAAGTTTATTTGCAAGTATTTTTATTATTCTTAGATCTATTTTATAGCTTCTATTCTGCAACTAGGGTTTTATTAATTTCATTTCTGAGGGTCTCACATAGTGGAGCCCTCATAGGTATTATTAACCCTTGGTTTTATTTACTGTATGCAGGTTTGATAATCACATTCATTGGTAGCTGCTTAATATTTTGTAGCCCTGCATAGGATACCAAAGGCCACTCACTCTATTGCGATCAAATATGAGCAATAATACACCATGGTTCATTGGATTAGGGCCTAAAAACCCTAAAATTATAACTGTATTAAGAGCATTGTAAAGACCCCACATTGGGGCACACTATTTGTACAAGCAGGATATCTACCCCATTCAATAAAATAATATCTGTTTTGTGCAATTCTGTGTCATTAATTCTATTCTTGTTGCTTTATATATATTGTATTGGTGTTTCATTTTTGCATTCACAGGTATCTCAAATTTTGACACTTGAATTTTAAAAGTTTAGAATTTTTATCTTGAAAAGACATGGTAAATGGACTACCTAAGGTTGGAGAGCACACGGGTGTGTGTGAATCACGTGTGATTGGGATATATGTTTTTGCACTTGCAAAACATACCCTAATGTGCACAAATTGGAGACCTACTTCTAAATTTTTGGTAAGCTTTCTCTTGTTTTCCTTGGGGTCGTTTATTTTCAGTTGAAAGATTTTAAATTCGAATGATTGTTTTTTACTTGCGTTAAGCTTCTTGGGATGTTTTTCCATGTCTATGTCCATGTTTTTTTTTTAAGTAGAAAATAGCTTTTTCCATCAAGTTGGGCTCAAATTAAGCTTTCCAACATGTACCCGCATGCCTATGTTCAACAACTTTAGTACTTTAAAATCGCTTAAATATTGTAGGCTTGATTTTTCTCTTTGCAACATAATGAATTTTCAAGAGATTGAGATTATTTTAAAACCCTTGAAAGTTATTTTAGGCATGTAAAAAAAATATTTTTTGCCATCTAAAATAGTTTTCAGGCAATTAAATTTCATTTCGGGTATTTAAATATATTTTCTAGACTTAAAAGAAAAAGAAAATTCAAAGTTTTAAAAGAATTCAATCGATGGCTCGTAGTTAATCTTGAAATGACATGGATGACCATGATTGAATGATAAAAAGGTAATGTTTTAAAGATTTTAGATCAACGACCTACATTTAATCTCAAAATGACAGGAATGGCCAGGATTAAACAATAGAAAAGTCAAAGTTTTAAAAGGTTTTAAAAGCTTTTAGATCAACAACCCACATCTAATCTCGAAGTGACACAAATGACTAGGATCAAAGGATAGAAAAGTAAGGTTTTAAAACTTTTATATCAATAGTTTGTATTTAATATTGAAATGATACATATGACCAGTATTGAAGGATAGAAAAATTATATTTAAAAGGTTTTAAAAGATTTTAGATCAATGACCTACATTTAATCTCAAAGTGACACCGACGACCATGATTGAATGACAAAAAACAAGGTTTTAAAACTTTTATATTAACAACCCACATTTAATATTAAAGTTATAGAGATGGCCAAGATTAAGTGATAGATAGATAAATAGATATGTATTAATGTGAACGAAATTCCAATCATGGAATATGCCACTAGATTTGCATCATCACATTAAAAATTAAAGTTTTAAAAGGTTTTAAAAGCTTTCAAATCAACGACCCATATTTAATCTTGAAATGACACAGATGACCAGGATTGAAGGATAGAAAAGTAAGGTTTTAAAGATTTTAGATCAATGGTCCATATTAAATATTGAAATGACACACATGATGAGGATTAATGGATAGAAAAGCCAAAGTTTTAAAAGGTTTTAAAAATATTTTGGATCAACGTCCTGCATTTAATCTTGAAGTGACACAAATGATCATGATTGAATGACAAAAAATCAAGGATTTAAAGATTCCAGATCAACAACCCACATCTCATCTCAAAGTGACACAGATGACCAATATTAAGTGATGGAAAAGTTAGAGTTTTAAAAGGTATTAAAATATTTCAGATCAACAACCCATATTTAATCTCTAAATGATACAAATGGCTAGGATTAAAAGATAGAAAGTCAAGGTTTTAAATCTTTTAGATTAATGACACATTTAATCATGAAATGACAAAGATGGCCAATATTAAAGGATAAAAAATTCAAAGTTTTAAAAGGCTTTAAAAGCTTTCAGATCAACAACCCACACTTATTCTTTAAGTGACATAGATGACCATGATTGAATGATAGAAAAACAAAATGTTAAAGCTTTTAGATCAAGAACTTGCATTTAATCTCAAAATGACATAGATGGCTAGGATTAAGTGATAGAAATTCAAAGTTTTAAAAGGTTTTAAAAGCTTTCAAATCAATAGCCCATGTTTAATATTGAAATGACATGGACAACCAAGATTAAATGACTAATTAAAATTCATTTTGGGTACTAGGAAATCCATTTTCACCAATTAAGATTCATTTTAGGTATTTAAAAATATTTTCTAGAATTTTACAAACTCAATAGAAATCCATGGGAAATGCACATGCCAATTTCAATGGTGGAGATTAAATCACCAAGGAACATCAACGACCTAGAGTATTTCCTCTAAACCCAATAGAGCATGAGGATGACTATTTTAACTTGGTTCTAGAGGGTTTTTTAATCGTAATTTTTTATTAAATAAGTAAATAAATAAAATAAACAATAAAAATTAAAAGGTTTTAAATTTCTAACTTCTATTTTGCTTTTTTTTGTCATTTTGTAGAATCCTTGTTGGTGAGTATATTGAATATGGTAAACTTAGTGGTGAACGTATAATTTAATGTAGATCAAAAAAGTGCAAGCATACTAGATAATCAAAGGATGAAATTAATGGCCATCTATGATTGTGTAGAGAAGTGAAAATTTAATGAAGTTTGGTCATTGTAGAGCTCCCAAGTATCATGTAAATGAAGACTTTATGAGACATGGAAAAAGTTGTGTATAGTTAATGAAGCATGGCTACAGAAGCAAATCTCAAGGAGCACATCATAGAATTAATTAGCAATTAATTGCAAAATGTAATGCTAGGTGAAGGCCTAAAAAAATTATATAAATAGTGACTCAACATCTAGTTACAATGGTTGAAAACCATCTCCTAGCCTCTTTAGTTTTCTTTGCATTTTTGCTTGTAGTTGGATGACATTTATGAACTAGTCTTCTATGGTTCTAAACTTTATTCTTGTAATCCACCTAAGTGGACAAATTTGAATTCATGTACTCAATGAATATCTTTATAATATAAGGCTTTTGAAGTTTATTGTGTTCAATCTATGAATGTGATTGTACTTAGTTTATTTCACCATTTTTTTATCCTTTAAATATTGCACCATCTTGAACCTCAGACTGTGTGAATACTAGTCAAGACAAGGTTAGTTTAAATTAGCTTTGTTGCTTTATCAGACTAGAACAAGAGTTCGAGGTAATATTGGCTTGTTTTTCTTTGTTTTCTCTCACTTACAAACCTTTGAATTTTCTTTGAATCTTATTTAAAGTAGGAGTAATTTATTTTTCAATCAAAGCATTGAAGTTGGTTTCCTATAGTGTATTTTAAAATTTTATACAACTTCAATAATCATTGTTGTTATATATCTTAAATGCAATGAATGGTATGAATTAAGTAATCACAATTTACCGGGCTTCAAATTTATCTTTTGTTACTCAATTTTAATTCCACTTATCCCATGTTTGTTTAAATATTATTGTAGTAGAATTATTTTAGATAGTTAAGTATTTAGTTTTAGTTTTTATGTATTATACTACAAAATTTATCTTTTAAACGTAACCAACAAAGGCCCCTTTAAAGGAACAATTAATAGTGACCTTTAAGTCTATCCACACTGGTCAAGACTTACCACACCCAAAACTTAGGGGAAATACTTCCCTTTTAAGAGGGAACATATATCTATTCCAAGTACATTGTCATGCCCTAGACAATGTGTCATTTGCATACTCAATATGATAATCTTCAAATGTTCCCTCTACTCCTCCAATCCTACTTAGCAACCCATAAACAAGTTCAAAGGAGACTACATCAATTTTGAGCACAAGATTCTCATCTATGAATTCCATAAAGAATACAAATAAAGGAAAGAGAATACTCAAAGCACATCCAACTAACCAAATGATGGACCAAGTTGTTTCAAGATTGGAAAAGCTCCAAATGTATGGTGATGATGAAGAAAAATCAAAAGGGGAGTTGGTGAATTATGCTCTATTTTTTGAAGTTGATTTGAAACCTTCATATTATGAATATGATTGTACTAATGATTTTTGGCTAAAAGCAATGAAAGAAGAAATCGTGTCCATTGAGAAAAAATAATACTTGTGAACTTATGAAATTACCCAAGGACAAGAAGATTTTTGGATCCAAGTGGGTCTACAAAACAAAGTTTAATAGTGATGACAACATAGAAATATACAAAGCAAGGTTGGTTGCAAAACGATTCATTCAATGGTGTGGATTATGAAGAAATTTTTTTCCCTGTTGTAAGATTAGAGACAATTCAGATACCTCTTTCATTGGTAGCCAATAAACAATGGAAAGCTTATCACATAGATGTGAAAAGTGTATTCTTGAATGGTTATATAAATGAGGAGGTTTATGTGCAACAACCTCAAGGCTTTGAAATGGAAGAAAAGGAAAATTATGTTTACAAATTGAAGAAAGCACTGTATAGAATGAAAAAAGCACTTAGAGCAAGGTACTCAAGAATTGATGGGTGTAACCAAAGAACTGAACATAATTTATTTAAATAAAAACAGAGAGAGAGGGAAGTTATTTTGCCAAAATGCCCCTTTTTGTATTAATGGTGATACAGTGTGTTACAAAAAGGATTTTTGAATTACCCCAAGCATGTTGGGAGCAATGTTACAATGCTTCTTCCTGTCTATCTGATATCCAATGCTTTCATGGAGGAGGGGAGATATTTTGGCTCTTCCGCAGGGTGTGGTGTTCTTCGTTCCTCTGTTACAGCTTCAAAGGGGTGAGTGGGCTTTGGTATCCAGCAAGGGACCACTCCAGCTTCAATAGCTTATCCAAAGTACCTGTCACCTGCACACATTCCAACCAAAAAAAGGGATTAGTAGCACCTGTATATATGAGCAATGAGAATAATGCATGCATAAACCCTAAGTAGATAATAATATGAAACAAACGACAGAACAAATCAACAAATAAAAGCCTTGCTAATCAAGTGAATTATGTTACAGATCTCTGATGTGCGTGTGATTCGTGCTCGGGACTGTGGAACCACGGGAACATGGGTTGTGGGCTAGAAACCGGACCTACGGTTGTGAAACCGTAGATGCGCATTTTTGACTGTAAAACCATGGGCGAGCAGTTTCGATTGAGATGACAAGTCACCTCGAGATGCATGCCAACAATCGAATTTGAGCTCGCGCTCTCAATTTCTCATCGGGTCTGGATGTATTCCGGTAGCCTATCGGTATGCAAATTCAGCTCACTTTTTTGGTGGATTGATGGTGCCTTTATAGGCTTCCTGGGGCTTTGGAGGGGAATGTGAGGTGGCAAGCCTGACTTGCCAAGTGGCAAATCTAGACTGCCAGGTGGAAGGGACAATTATAGTGAGTCATTCAGTGTGGTTCACTTAACTGGGGTGATGTGGCTCTAAGTGGAGTGGGATGTGGGATGTTGTTTTATGTGAAGGGACAAGGGGACAACAACAAAGGAGTTGTGGCATGGGTGTTGGGAATCTGTCTCATGTGTAAGGACAAAGGGGACAAAAGTGGGTGAGATGTGGCAGGGATGTTGGGTGAGATGTCCAGGACACATGTCCAATGGGTAGACAGGGTATCCTAGGGTGATTTTCCTAATTAAGTCAATTAGGAAAATATAATGATGTGCAGGATTTTATATCCCTAAGTTAGAACTTAGGCATATATCTTTATTATGCAGGATTTGATGGTGAGGTGGTGAATGTGAACTAAAGGGTGCTAGATTTTGGTGTCTACAATTGCCCCTTTTTGTACCGTGTTGTGTACAACACAATGCGGTGCAAAAACTAATGACATCTAACTTTATTGGGCGAATGGGTTCATTTCTCTTTGACACACATAATGAATGAATTTAAAATTTTTGATTTGTTTTCTTACCCCCTCAATTGACGATTGGGTAAAGGTTGACACCCATAAGCCAATTGACAAAATATGGATGTTGAAAGTGGGTTGTTTATTGATGTTGATGTGATGTTTTGAATTTTGTCCTGATCTCTTTGTGCCCCAAGCTTGGGCTTATTTGTGTTCTTGCAATTTTGCTTTTGGTTTGATTAATGTTTAGAAAATTTGGTAAAATTTCTGACCACTCTTTTGAGTTTTCGTCCACTATGACTTTAGCAATTCCTTCCAAATGATGGGTTTAAGGAACCAGTCGTCGAGGATTTGATGCTCAAGCGGTTTGGTGATTATTACCAAATTGTTGTTTGTTGTTCCGCTTTTGACCCAACGAAAGGTTTTTGTAGGATTACCTTGGAAAATCTATTTTAGAACACATTTAAGCTCATAGATTTAGGGACCTATCGACTTGATTCATTGTGGTTTTTTTTTTTGTGATTTCTGAATGAATTTCCTTATGGTGATTTACCCATCCAACCGGTTTGCATGGATTGCTAGTCGCTGCAACCACTAGGTGTATAGGATAATCCACTAGATACGAGTTTCACTCCAGATGATTAGGTGGATTGCAGTTTTTTTTTAAACCGCTGACTTGCGGTTATTTTGGAAAAAAACACGGATTCGTGTTTTCCTTTATGAGACCACGTTTCCGCATTTTTGCACCTCAAAACGCGGGTTTGCATTTTCGCGCGTCGCGAAAAATGTGGGCGCGCGTTTTCATCGCAAAAAGCGGCTATTTATAGGCTGTTGTCGTTTTCAAAATCATTTTACCAGTTGTCATCGGTTGATTGGTTGAAGTGATGAGTGAGATGGAGGTTGGCGAGGGGAGCGGTGGTGGTGGCTCGGCTGGAGTGGAAGTTGGTGGTCGGTTTGCCGAGGTAGGCGTGTTGCCTTTTTTTTTTTAGTTTTTTTTTTTTTTGTTTTTATTACCTAGGGTAGGTAAAACTTTTCGTTTTTGCTTTTTAATACCTATGGTATGTAAAAAAAAAAATCGTTTTTGTTTTTATTACCTAGGGTAGGAAAAAAAAAATCATTTTTGCTTTTATTACCTAGGGTTAGTAAAAAAAAAATTGTTTTTGCTTTTATTACCTAGGGTAGGTAAAAAAAAATTGTTTTTGTTTTACTACCATGATTAGGTAAAATTTTTTTTCGTTTTTGCTTTTATTACCTAGGGTAGGTAAGAAAAATTTTCGTTTTTGTTTTACTACCATGATTAGGTAAAATTTTATTTTTTTTTTTAGATGAATAAGAAAATTTTTCGTTTTTGTTTTTTATTACCTAGGGTAGGTAAAAAAAAATTGTTTTTGTTTTACTACCATGATTAGGTAAAATTTTTCGTTTTTGCTTTTTAATACCTAGGGTATGTAAATTTTTTTTTGTTTTTGTTTTACTACCATGATTAGGTAAAATTTTTCGTTTTTGCTTTTTAATACCTAGGGTATGTAAAAAAAAAATTGTTTTTGTTTTACTACCATGATTAGGTAAAAAAATTTCGTTTTTGCTTTTTAATGGAATTTTTTTGTTTTACTACCACAATTAGGTAAAATTTATCATTTTTGCTTTTTAATACCTAGGGTATGTAATTTTTGTTTTGTTTTTTTTTTACTACCATGATTAGGTAAAATTTAACCAAAGACACAGATTAGGAAAAAAAATGTTTTGCTTTTTAATACCTAGGGTATGTAAATTTTTTTTTGTTTTTGTTTTACTACCATGATTAGGTAAAAAAATTTGTTTTTGCTTTTTAATACCTAGGGTATGTAAATATATATTTTTTTACACATGATTAAAATCTAACTAGGTAAAAATTTTTTTTTGTTTTACTACCATGATTATGTAAAAAAAATTCGTTTTCTAAT
Organism: Wollemia nobilis; assembly: GCA_028583015.1. NCBI lineage: Eukaryota > Viridiplantae > Streptophyta > Pinopsida > Araucariales > Araucariaceae > Wollemia > Wollemia nobilis. The sequence continues at coordinate 6,337,100 of JAQPPZ010000989.1, forward strand.
CAATAAATATCATATAACAGGAAAAAAAAAATTGTTTTTGCTTTTATTACCTAGGGTAGGTAAGAATTTTTTTCGTTTTTGCTTTTATTACCTAGGGTAGGTAAGAATTTTTTGTTTTTGCTTTTATTTCTAGCATGTTGTGCTAATTTTTGTTTTTTTATATGTTTTCTTTTCAGGTTAAGCTTCTTGATGCTCGACATAGGTGGCCGAGGACCATTCGAAAAGTGCGAAAAGCACTTTCTGATGATGATTGGACTTTACTTCAGACCATTGGTTTAGACGGTTGCGGGTGGTTAGGAACCGTCCGAGCTGATGAGGATCTCCTTTCGGCACTCGTTGAGCATTGGGATCCAGACAGGGGCATATTTCAGCTCCCAACAAGGGAGCTAACTATCACTCTCGAGGATATATATCGTATCTTTCGCATTCCTATCGAGGGTCCTAGAGTTCATGTTGGCCTCGACAAGAAGGAGGTCATTTTCCCTCTATTTGGTGAGATGTGGGACATTGATTGCAGTAGGGGCGACATTGTTTATTTGGATCTCTTTACAACTGGTAGCTTGGGTGCATTGCCTGTCTTTATGATGTACATATTGAGCAACATGTTGTTGCCCAATTCCATGGGATCGAGGATCCCGTGGAACCAGGTGCCTATTGTTCTTGATTTGATAGTTGATCCTCGTCGGTTAGCCTAGGCTCCTGCTCTTCTCTTCGAGGTTTATAGCGAGCTCTATGAGGTGAAGAGGCATGGGCGTAAGGGCATGGGCTTTAGTTTTTTGCTCTAGATTTGGTTTTGGGAGCATATTATCATTGGTCGCCCTGTTGGTTTACCTTGTGGCATGGATGCCACCTCTCCCTAGGCATATAGATGGTTACTCAATGAGGAGGTTAGTCGATCTATTGTGAGTGCTTCGAAGTTCAGAGATATCTTGAGTTCTCTGACTAGGGACTTGATGTGTTGGCGGCCTTGGAGGGGTTTGGATTGGGTGATGGATGCAACGGAGCTTCGTCGCATTAGGTGGGGATGATGGGTTGTTGGAACCCATTTGAGGGATATGGAGTTTATCTAGTTTTCTCATGTACTACCGTAGTTTGGGCTCATTTAGGATGTTTTGGATGTGCCTATTACATACAGGCGACGGGGTGATGAGTTGGGGTTGCCTGTTGCTCCTGATTTTTGGCGAGTCGATGATCCTGCTGATGACTCAGACTTGGAGGTGCTTGACTTGGATGATGTTGGCATGACTACTGAGTATGATGCTTGGTTTATGAGTCAGCCTCTATGGACTCCTAGTGTCATTGTAGATGATGATGGGAGTGGTGACGATGTAGATGTGGGTGGATGGGTTCCTTGGTTGGTGAAGCATCGATGTGGTAGCTCTTTGAGAGCTAACACGGGCATGGAGGTTCAACAGCCTAAGGAGGGTGGTGGTGATGATGATGAGGGTGTACCTCCTCGATGGTCAGAGGAGGAGTGGGGGATTCTCTAGGCTGAGCGAGATAGCCTGGATTTGGAGCTGGGTCAAGTGAAGGCCGAGTTAGCATGGTATCAGGGTGAGGTGACTCGTCTTCAGGATGAGGTGGACGGGTTATGGGTTGGACCTAGTAGCACTACTATGGCTACTAAGGATGCAAAGATCACCAGACTTGGTGGTGAGATTACCCATTTATAGGGTGAGATTTCTTGGTTGTAGTCAGGTGCTAGAGGTGATGATTCTACTTTGACTATTGCATCTCTATGGGCAGATATTTCTCAGAGGGTCACTCGCCAGGGTGCTGATTTGAGGAGCCTGCGTAAGTAGGCTATCTACATCGAGATGTTGGAGAACATTCTTCATGAGCATCATATTCCTTTACCTATTCCTCCTTCATCATCTGCTACCACTGCTACCCGAGGGACTGAGACGAGTCACATGACTCATCATACTTCTAGCTCTCATGGGGCTTCTATAGTGCAAGGTCCACAGAGGGATCCTGCTAGCACTAGCTAGTTGTTGTATTACCTTATTTTTTTTTTTTGTATATTTTATCTTAGTATGAGCCTCAGTGCTCCGATGTATACTACCTTCGGGCATTTTGTACTTTGTAGACTTTTGTTTTATATATATATATATATACATGGCATATTATTTCAATATGTTATTTGTATATGCATTCTTCTTTTTTATACTTTGCAATGTTTATATAATGCAATCTAAATTTCTATGGTATTGCTATGATAATGAATGCAACTGAACTTGTAAAATGCATTTGATTTTTATTCATGTAACTAAATGATGGTATTCATGTTGCTCGTGTAATATTTTTTAGCTCAGAGTATTTGACCTTTACTCGTTCATATTTGCAATTGGGGGTATCCCACTTGATTATTATTTGTGGTGATGTATGTGGTATGTATAAATGGTATGTGGATTGTGATATTGATTATGATTTGGTTTTTGATATGTAACTGAAAGTATTCTCAAATACTCAAAGAAGCTAGTAATGTTAACCATTTTTCTTGATGTTATCTTACTTTCTTTAGGACCATATTGTGTGCAAGTGAAGTTATTTTACTAAATCTTGTGTGTCGATGACCCTAAGCAATCCAGAACCAGTGCATGTGATTGTGATGTTTATTGCCCCATCTTGAGTAATTTTTGGATGGTACCTTTTTAGGTTTTCCTTTTGGCTAGCTTACCCGTATGTGCGTTCAAAGGTCTCCCTCTTGAGAGAGAGACATGTCACCCTGCATGAGTTTACTCCACTACCATTCAAGCATCTATAGCCCCGATGGAGGCTCACTCCATAGTCCAATGGTTTGATATTTAAGCCTTTGTGATGACTACATAACTTTCTGAGGGGAACATAGTACGATATTTTCAGCTTTAGAGATCTGTGGTGTGTGTTGTTAATTGTTTTTTGTATAGAGTTTTGGGGAATCAGATTCTCAACCAAAGTATGATGAGAATGTGACCCTATCCTTACTACTCTACATTTATTTATATTTGTTGTTTCACTGTGGTAGTGGTGATAACCACTATTTTTGTTTTTGGACTATGTTGCATGATAGGGTAAGCAAAGAATTTTACTTTTTTCGCTTTGAGGTTTACCCAAATTGGCGTTATCTTTCTATCATTCAAGATGTTTTAAGATTTGTAAAAGTGTATTTGGTTCCAAATTGCTTTTGGGTCAATCTACCATACTCAAGATTTTCTTAATGTGATGAAAGTGCTTTGGTCCTAAAGAAAATTGGACACTTTGTGAAGTTTGGTTTTTCACTAGACATGTTTGAGTGACTAAAAATTGTATGATATATCATATATGATGTGTATGGTTTGTGAGTTGTAAATAATCTTAGTTGAATACCCCCAACTCTTGGAACTTGTTTTCTTGGTCGTATCATCACCACTATTAAAGATTACTGAGCAAGGGATGGGATGGATGCACTATATATTTGAAATGCAAATGCAATATGAAAAATGTAATTTAAAATATGTCTATTTACAATGTGAAATGCATGCAATGTTGTAAAATGAAATATTTTGTTTATTTATTTTATTTATTTATTTATTTTTTTGTTTTAGCCATGTACATATATACATATATTGCAAGTCGTTTTATGCATAAAATGCCTTTAGGTGCATAATGTTCAGTGGTTCTGGCTCCAATTTCCCTTCTAAATTGGAAAGTTTGTACATTCCTTGTCCCAATTTTTTCTTTACTATATATGGGCCCAACCAATTTGCTGCAAATTTATCCCTTAAGTGCGATAAAGCATTAGTATTTTGTTGATTTTCTTTGAGCACTAGGTCCCCCACTTGAAATTCATGAGGATGGACTTTTGCGTTGTAAGCGCACTTGAATCTATCTTGATATACTCGTAAATGTTCTAGAGCATTGATACATTTCTCATCAATAATTATCAATTGGTCAAGATGCGCCTGTCTAGTTGTATCATCGTTCATGAATTCTTGTATCTCAATTCACAAGGATGGTATCTCGAGCTCTAATGGTAATATTGCTTCTACACCGTAAACTAGTGAAAATGGTGTTGCTCCCATTGGTGTTCTTATGCTTGTTATGTAAGCCCATAGTGCTAAAGGGAGGTGAGTATGCCAATCTCGATGATTATATTTTACCACTTTCTTGAGAATAGATATGACTATTTTATTTGTTGCTTCAACTTGCCCGTTTGCTTGTGGGTAATAAGGTGTTGAGAAGCTATGTAGGATTTTGAATTTGTTTCACAATGCTCTAACATCCTTATTCTTAAATGACTTTCCATTATCAAAAATTATTTTTGAGGGTATTCCAAAACGATAGATAATATGTTGAAGTATAAACTCCGCTATTCGAGGTCCAGTCGTAGTTGTCATTGGAATTGCTTCCACCCATTTTGTGAAGTATTATGTAGTAGTTATGATGAATTTATGTTGTCATGATGAAGCAGGTGTTATTTTACCGATCAAGTCAAGGCCCCATTGTGAAAAGGGCCACAAAATTTGAATGGGTTGCAAATTTTGTGATGGCACATGGGTCAAGTTTGCATGATGTTGGCACTTTTGGCATCTTTTGACATATTTGCAACAATCATTTTCCATTATCGAAAAATAGTATCCCATGCACAATATTATTTTTGCAATTGCCATTTCGCTGAAGTGACCACCGTAAGTACCATCATGGGCTTCTGATATTGCTCTTTCTACTTCAATTGGATTTAAACATCGTAGTAATATTCCATCATAACTACATTTATATAACACATCTCCAAGGTGAAATGAATGGCTCTTTGTTTGAATGTTCTCTTTGCAGTTCGTGTCATTTATATGGATAGTGTGCCTGACTTGAGAAAATATTTTATCTCATCAAGGTAAGAATTGTAAGGTTCGACATGTATCAAACAAAAATTCTTCTCACCTATAGATTCTTCTTTTTGAATTGATGGTTTAGACATTGTTGTTATAATTAGTGGTTGCATTTCTCCATGTTCATTTTTATGGATGAGAGATCCCAAGGAAGACATTGTGTCTGCAAATATATTTGTCAATCGTTGATATGTAGCTCTTGCGTTCTTTAACCCAAAAAGAATCACTCTATAGCAGAATGTCCCCCAAGGCATTGTAAATGTTGTTTTATGTTGATCTTCGAGATTAATCCAAATTTGATTGTATCTGGAGAAATCATCCATTAAGGAGAGAATTTCATGACCAAACCAAGAGTCTACTAATTGATCAATATTTGGCAAAGGAAAATCATCCTTGGGACACACTTTATTTAAATCTCGAAAATTAGTGCATACTAATATCCCCCCATTGGATTTGCAAATGGGTACCATGTTTGAAAGCCATTCAGGATAATCGATTGGTACTATGAAGTGTACATCCAATAAATTTTGCAACTCTTCTTTCACAATTAATGCAACTATTGGATGAACTTTTCTAATCTTCTACTTGAATGGCTTGGCATCATGTGCTATAATAAGGTTGTGGACTACCAAGTCTAGATCTAAGCCAGGCATGTCTTTGTTGGACCATGCGAACACTTCCTTATTTTTAATAAGCATGTTTATGATGCTCTCTTTTTCTTCTACGGATAATTATTTTGCTATTTTGACAATCTGGGGATTATCCACGTCTTCACTAAGGTTCACATCTATAGACTCTTCTATTAGCATGTGAGAACCTTCCTCTAGCTGATGTGGAGTTGGGATGAGGTGGATATCATCTACCACATTTTCAAATGTGTTTGGGTGTCCCCCTCTATCTCAATTTGAAAAACTGAATTGTTTGATGATGAAGGTTATTTCAGAATATAAATGTTTGAAGCGTGCAACAACTCTTTGGATAGGATGAAGTCAGCAGTGGATGGTAGGGATGAAATCCTATCCATGGCTATGAGAGTGGTATCGATACATATCGATTTTGTCTCATCATATGGATTATAGAGTGGGGTGAGCAAATCAACATAAATCATGTTGACTTGATGGAAATGAGGTGGTTGCAATTCAAGAATTGATGACTCATATTCTCTAGGTTGCAACTAACCTAATGTGTGTGATTTGGTTTGTTGTATGCTTTACCAATGTGATGGAGGAGGTTCTAGTTTAGGACCCTCATGCTCTTTGTTTAGCCAAAAAAGTGTGCAGTCTATTAGAAACTTCTGTTGATACCAGTTATCCCTCTGCATGGTTTCTCCCTATATTATCTCTTCTTGAGGTTCCTATTCTTCTTGATTAAGCCATTCAGGATGTGCTTCATCTTGGAGCATTCTCTTGGCTTGTATCTCAAGAGCATGGTTGATAAAAAATATTATATCTTTAACAATGCACTCATCCAAAAGCCATTAGCATTTGTATGAGGTCCTAGTTGAATCTTTCAAGTAATAAGAGGCTAGAAGGTTTTACCGCCACGCCGGCTCCAATAGGTAAAATAACCACTTCCAAGTCATATCCTTCCAACAACCCTCGAAAAACCCCGAAACAGGGGGAAAAACAAGCATAACCGAAAAATGTCATATGAGGAGGTGGGTCCAATGAAGAATTTGTCCCTCCATATGTGAAATTGATTGCATTTTTTTGAGAACCCTTTCTATATATATCACCAATATCTAAAGGTGGGTCATGAGGGCGACCATAATCTCTGACTGACTCGATAGGTGGTGTAACTATGACACTTTCAATAATGTACTCACCAATACTTGGATTGGTGAGATGTACTACAACTCTAGATGGTTGTGTGGCTAATGGCTCAATGGATGAAGAGGGTTCTTGAGCCTTAGCTCTTGGCTCTACTGGTGGTGGTGGATTATCTCTAACAGGTGGCCCTATTTGTGAGACTACGGGTTCTAATGAGTGTGAAGTAGTGGCTAATGATGTGGGTTGTGCTTTGAATGTGAATGGTGGCTTTGAATCTGGAAGTGTACTAGATGGAGTTGGTAATTGATTAGTAGGATGAGTGGGTGTAATTTAAAAATGAAATACGATGTTTGAAGGATGCGCTGAGCTAATGCTTTTAGATGTGAAAGCTGGGTCAACTATAGGCAACTCTTATGGAATGGGTGCTTTTGATGATGTGGTGCTTGATGGAATGGTTCTAATGACTAGTGGTTGGATGGTTAGATGTTTTGATGGGAGTAAATTCTCATAAGGATTTGAAATAAAGTTGTAGTATTTGAAAGGTTTAGTGTTAGCTGGTATGCAATGTACCTTGCCTTCATGCACATATTTTAAGCATTGATGCAATATTGAAGGTACACACTTCATTTCCCTAATCCAAGGGCATCCAAGAAGTATGTTATATTGCATTTTCCCTTCCAATATGTGAAAGAGAACATGTATTGTTTTCACCCCCACTATGATGGGAAGAACAACATTCCCTATAGTTGAGCATAAAGTGTCATTAAAGGCCCTAAGAGTGAATGTGGATGTTGTGATGTGAGATGATGGGACATTGAGCTTCATCATGGTAGGTGTGGTAATGAGGTTGATTGAAGAACTCTGTATCAATAAGCACTCTCTTGAAGGGTTTCCTATCAATGTGAGCTACTATGTGCAATGGCGGATCAGGTGAATCTATTGATATTTGTTTTTCCTCAAAGTCATAGAATACTATCGAGGGTTCCATGCACTTTTGCACACAACCCACAAAGGAATTGAATGCATTGGGGTCTTCTGATTGTACTTGAATAGACTTTAAAATTTCCATCAATGCTTCCTTGTGAGGTGTTGATTGTTGTATTAGTTCATAAATTGATAATTTTCTTCAAGCCATCTTCAAACTCTGTGCTAACTCGACTATTCAATGTAACAACAGGGTGGTTGTGGAACGGTGGTGGTGGCCCACTTGATCCAAGTTGTATGGGCACATTAGTTGGTGATGTTGTCGGAGCCTGGGTTGTGCGATTAGCTTGCCTTTATCCACGGGTAACTATACTGAGAGCCCCTACAAAACCTTGTGGTAGTTGAGACAAATAATTAACCTGATTGGGAGGAACTATAGAAGTTGATGCTCCTATCGATTGTTGATTCACCTCTCGATGTGGCAAAGGTGTTTGATATATGCCTAGGTTTTGGTTATTTTGGGCTAGTGGGTTGTCAATTTTGATTGTACCCACTTCCAATAAATCTTTCACAATTCCTTTAAATCCATGACAACCTTCAATATCATGTCCTCTTTTTCTATGATAGATGCAAAAGAGGTGTTCTTTGTAACCTTTTGTCTTTGGTTTGTTAGGATCATCAGGTTTCATTTTAGGTAAATTAAAAAGTTTTGCCGCATACAAATTTTGAAATACTAATGAATATGGCTCTTGTACTGGCGTGTAATTTATTTTTGGCTTAAAATGATATTGTTGCCTTTCCACAAGTTGTGTCTAATTTTGTGCCTGTTGTGGGGGTGGAACCACTTGATAATTTTATTGGTGCGGTTGTTATTGTTGTTGGGGTTGTTGGATTTGTGTTTGAGCTGGTTGATTTGACTGTGGTTGGCTCAAAACTATCTGATTAACCTGTGCGATCTTGGACTGACCATGGTTATTCCCCTTTTGATTCTTATTGTGCCACTCTTTCTTCTTAGGCTTAATCTCATCTTCTTGAATTTTGATTTCTTCAATCAATTTTGCTTAGGCGAGTGCCTCATCGAATGTTCTATACTATTGTAGTTGTAGCAATGAAGAGACGGATCTTGGATAAAGGCATTAGGTTGATGAGATGTAGGTGGAATATTTTGCTCAATCCCTTGCAAATGCTGGTTAGGGTGAGGGTTCATGCTATGGTTAGCATTATCTAAAATCATTTGCTGCAACTGTAAGAAAGCTTGTTGCATATCAATTGTATATGACATAGGGACTGCTACCTATGATGTGGTGGACTGAATTGGTTGTGGAACAACCATGGTAATGGAGGTAGATGGGGGGTAAGTAGCAAAGGGTATCGCTACTAACTATGGAATGGTATGATATGTATGTCCTACAAGTGTGGATGGAGGAATGGATGTTGGGGCTTGCGAAACAATAGGAATTGTTTCATACAAGGGATTAGTGGTAATGGTCATTTGTTGTGATAATATGGGGGGAATTTGGTTGGATGACAATGGTTGATTGGCTAATGCTACAAAAACCAACTCAAAGAGAGTACTGGTGAAAATATGTTCTGAATGTTGTGGATAGGTGAATATGGATTCTTGTTGTGATGAGGGTATGACACGTGATGGGATGGAGAGTGGTGGTAATGATGGGAAGACTATTCCAGCTGCATTCAAGTACATTCTAATAGTATCCATATCTATCATGGTGACCTAACTATCTACCACTATAGGAGCTTCACTCCTAGGTGTCTCAGGTATAGTTGTGTGAGTAGCTCTATGCATAATGTCTATGTCCATGTTGGGGGTATTACTAGAAGGCCCTACATCAAGACTCTGGGACATAGAAAGGGGTATACCTACTTTTCCCACCACAATAGTGTGAGAAACATTTCCAGAATGAGATGCCATAGGGGAAGACCACTGACTTCGGTTTGACACTAGTTTCTTAGCTTGATTATGAGTCACTACCATACACTACTATGTGGTAAAATGTGAAGTGAGACTATCTATGCAAGTAAAGCGATAATACAATGCAATACAACACACAAAGCAAATAAACACACAAAATTTTTGATGCTAGATTTTCATATATATATATATATATATATTTTGACATTTGTTTGGAAAATGAAAAAGGCGTGTGCTCAATGTTTTGCCCTAAATGAATCTAGGATTTCACCTGTATACTCGTAGCTCGACAACCTGGCTATGAATTCCAGGTCGTGTAATCCCGCCTATAATATGTGGTAATGAAGTCCACACATGGCCAGGGAGCACATGTCCTACCAATTCCTTACCAAGTTCACTCACTTTCTGCTATACACCTCTTCAAAGAGAGATGCGTGCTATCACCCACGGGTTATGATGGATCTTGGAATTGGCCTTGGCTAAGAATATGGTATAATTTTTGTGGTTCAGTGATGAAATCCAAACCTAGCGATGATGAAATCTAATAGTTTTCCAACGTTTATGTGAGTGTGTGGTGGTTTTGTTTAACTAGGATGTTATGCAAAATTACTATGCAATTCTGTTTCAATGGCCTAAATGCAAAAAAGTAGAAAACAAAGAATGAAAGATAGTAGATCAGGGGAAAAAATACCAATTTTAGATCTAATTTAATCATATTTTGTTTAACAGGGCTAACCGCGGGTGCGCGATTAGTTTTGGTAAACCGTGGGTGCGTGGTTTGCCAACCGTGCATCTACATTTAGGATATCCCAACCACGGATGCGCGGGTCCTTTCTGTCAATATAAATCGAATAATATTATAGACCCCATCCTAAAATAAACACCTGAGCTATTCCTAACTAGGTGAATGCAATATGATATGTTTTCTACTATGCAAATGCAATTTTTTTTTTATGAATGCAAGGTTTTTAAGTACTTTCTTCTACCTCTAAGACCTAAGTGCACACAAAGACATACATGACTAGGACTCTTAATCTAGTTAAATGCAATCTAAACTGAAACTAAGACAAAAATTAGACAGGAAGCACAAAGTACATACCTGTGTTCCTTCCTGCTGTAAACCGTCGGCCCGCGTTTCTGATGCAACAACCACACTTCTACGTTTTCTTAGGAAAAAACCGTGTGTCTATGTTTTCTCCTACCAGGAACTGTGCGCCTGCGTTTTCTTAGATAGAAATCGCATTTTTGCGTATCCATAGTAAATGATATGGCCGCAATATTTTTTGAATATATCGATTTTGGGTTGAATCTGTGCGTGCTTTGAATTCCCAAAACCTGTATGTGTAGACAGATATTAGTAAACAAATTTAGATAGCAAGGCAAAACAAAATAAGACCTTTAGGAGGTCCCATTGTGATCGCCATTTTTGTAACCAAAGAACTGAACACAATTTATTTAAATAAAAATAAAGAGAGAGAGGGAAGTTATTTTTCCAAAATGCCCCTTTTTGTATTAATGGTGATACAGTGTGTTACAAAAAGGATTTTTGAATTGCCCCAAGCGTGTTGGGATCAATGTTACAATGCTTCTTCCTGTCTATCTGATATCTAATACTTTCATGGAGGAGGGGAGATCTTTCGACTCTTCCATAGGGTGTGGTGTTCTTTGTTCCTCTGTTACAGCTTCAAAGGGGTGAGTGGGCTTTGGTATCCAGCAAGGGACCACTCCAGCTTCAGCAGCTTATCCAAAGTACTTGTCACCTGCACACATTCCAACCAACAAAAGGGATTAGTAGCACCTGTATATATGAGCAATAAGAATAATGCATGCATAAAACCTAAGTAGATAATAATATGAAACAAACGATAGAACAAATCAACAAATAAAAGCCTTTCTAATCAAGTTAATTCTGTTACAGATCTATGATGTGTGTGTGATTCATGCTCAGGACTGTGGAATCGTAGGAACGTGATTGTAGGCTAGAAATCATGGACCTGTGGTTGTGAAACCACGGATGCATGTTTTTGATTGTAAAAATTTGGGCGGGCGATTTTGAATGAGATGACAGGTTTCCTCGAGATGCATGCCAATGATTGGATTCGATATCGTGCTCTCAATTTCTCATCGGGTCTGGACGTATTTCGATAGCCTGTCAATACGCAAATTCAGATCCCTTTGTTTGGTGGATTGATGGTGCCTTTATAGGTTGCCTGGGGATTTGGAGGGGAATGTGAGGTGGCAAGCCTAACTTGCCAAGTGGCAAATCTGGACTTCTAGGTGGAAGGGACAGTTACAGTGAGTCATTCAGTGTGGTTCACTTAACTGGGGTGATGTGGCTCCAAGTGGAGTGGGATGCTGTTTTATGTGAAGGGACAAGGGGAAAACAACAAAGGAGTTGTGGCATGGGTTTTTGGAATCTATCTCATGTGTAAGGACAAAGGGGACAAAAGTGGGTGAGATGTGGCAAGTATGTGGTGAGATGTCCAGGACACATTTCCAATGGGTAGACAGGGTATCCTAGGGTGATTTTCCTAATTAAGTAAATTAGGAAAATATAATGATGTGCAGGATTTTATATCCCTAAGTTAGAACTTAGGCATATATCTTTATTATGCAATATTTTATGGTGAGGTGGTGAATGTGAACTAAAGGGTGCTAGATTTTGGTGTCTACAATGGGTACTTCCAATATGGTGGTTTCAAGAAAAGTAAGAATGATCCCACACTCTATTTCAAAAATTACGGTAATAATATTCTTCTTGTGTGTCTATATGTTGAGAATTTGATGTACATGGTAAGTAGTTCAAATATGATTAATTATTTTAAGCATGCTATGATGAAGGAATTTGATATGAAATATTTAAGAGTAATGCAATATTTTCTTGGTGTGGAAGTACATCAAGGTGATGGTAAATTTTTTATTAGTCAATAAAAATATGCAAAAGACATGTTGAAGAAATATGGCATGGAAAATTGTAAACTACTTTGGAAACTTGTGGCACATGGAGAAGTGTTGTGTAGAGACGATGGCGAAGAGAAAGTTGATGAAAATTGTTTAGAACCATTGTTGGGAGCTTAATACTCCTTACTACAACAAGACCTGATATTGAATTTGCAGTTTCACTTGTATTAAGGTACATGAATGAATGTTCACAAAACCACATGAGAGAAACCAAGAGAATATAGAGGTATATTAAATGAACCTTGAATTATATATTATGATGCTAACAACAAAATGGAGCTTGGATACAATGACTCAAATTGAGGAGGTTGCTTGGATGATAGAAAATAAACTTCTAGAAATTGTTTTTCACTTGGTTCAGGAGTGATAACATGGATCTCAAAGAAGAAAACTATTTTTTATTTATCTTTTATAGAGGTAGAATATATTGTAGCTACTACAACAAGTACACAAGCACTTTGGTTGAGAAAGTTACTTAAAGATATTAATGAAGTTCATTACAACCCAACAATATTTTTTTGTGACAACACAAGTGCAATCAAGATTGCAAAAAATACAATCCATCATAGTAAAATTAAACATATTAATTTGAAGGTTAATTTCATAAGAGATATGGTGGAAAATAAGGTTTTAGATTTGAAATATTGTAGCACCAAACAACAACTTGCAACTTTTTTACCAAAGGTGTCAATAAAGAATAATTTTTTAGATTGAGAGATAAACTTGTCTCACCACTAAACATAAAGGATTAGTATGTTGGATATTGATGCTAACTACGAAAAATACAAAACCAAAAATTTTCCCATGAATTTTAAGAAGGCCAATAGTTTTTATAGGCATTGAAGAGTCACTATGACTGTTGGACTTCCAAAATGTGAAATGAATGGTTGCAACATCATTTTCTCTCTTGTAAATATATAGTAGAGTAAAATAGTTAGATAAAAGTTTAGAAAAATATTTGTAATACTTTTGAGTTTGTTTGGAACGAGAAACAACATGCTATTCCATTCATTTTGTGAAATAAATGCTTATTGTCCCTATTTTTTTGAAACCTATAGTCAACTTTCAAAGCTCATAAATTTTGATTTATAGATCCATTTTGTGTGTCATACACCATTGGAAAGGTATTTTTGTGTAGAATTTAATTCCAATATTTTATCAAATTATGAGAAATTTTGGTTCCTCAAATTTAAACTATCCTATGCTACTACAAAATTTGCTATATTTTTTGTTGTTGCAATTTTCTTCTTGCTACATTTTTGTTGCACTTTTTGATATTCATTTTTTGGGTTAAATACTTCACTTTAGCACTCTAAGAATGCCCCAACTTGACAATTTTTCAAAATGTAGTAGTGATTGATCTCCTTGTCTCATTTGGAATATGCCTCTCTAAGGACTTCACTGCTAATATCAAAGGATACTTGTTAGTGGACTAGAATCACATGTTGCTCAAACCGAGGCATAGGACCAAGTTTAGAATTCCATTAAATCCTCTCCACATGTACCACATAGAAAAATCTACTTCAAAGTAAGTGGATAAGAGTAGACCTATATGGTGGAATAAGAGTTGTCAGACTCCAACTACTTCATGGATAAGGTGCATCCATACATCCCTAATGATTATTTAGAGTAATGGGCATTTAATACATGGGGATATTATCCTAAAAAATCATTCAATATAGATACCAATGATTTATCACCAGGAATTCCTCTATGCATAGTGCAAATATTGTATATAGTTCAAAAAAACTTTGGGGAAGAATGATTGGGAAATATTTTGAATGCAAAAGGGGTCGAATCTTACTTAAGATGATCCCTACTACCCATCTGATTGAAGCGATATTTTTTTCACAAAATAAATGTGGCATGCTCTTGGAAAATAATGATGTAGAGAAAAATTTGTCTACCATTCGATCAAAACTTATTTATGGGTTTCTTCCTTTTATATCTTTGTTCCTTTGGAGCTTTAATCCTCTTTCTATTTCCCTAACTTTATATCGTGTTGTAACTTATCTTTAGACTTTTCAACTTCCTTTCTTAAAGAGACAATTTTAGATTCCAACCCTTCACATTCTAACTCTTTTGCCTTTAACTGTTCTACCATATCCTATTCAATTTTCCTTCCCTCTTCAACTTTTACCTTGAGCTCTATGAGATTTTGTAGGAGTTTTGTCTTTGACTCCTCATCCTCTTGGATTTGAGCCTTCAAAATTGAATTATTCCTTCAAACTTTTTCCAAGTTTCTAAGAGCAGCAATAAATTCCTCTTTTATGTCGATCATGGCTTCTTCTCCATTTTATGAGGTCGTATATATTCTTGTGGGATCTTCCTTCAATTTGTTAGGATTTTTATTAAGGAACCCGCTCTGATACTAATTGAAGAACATAAGCTTATACTGAGAGGGGGTGAACAGTATAAGATAAAATTTTTTACTTTTCAATCCAAATGATAACAACAATAATATCAAAGCAGTAAATAATGCACACATCATCACACATATGAGAGTCATGATTTAACATGATTCACCCAATGTGGGTTACGTCCATGAAAAAAATATTCCTTATAAAATTTTCTCAAAGAATTTCTTGGGAACCAAATCCCTATTACAGTATTTATGGACCTCTATCCAAAGGAGACACCAATCCCCTATGCTCAAATTTATAAGTCTCTATCCATAAGAGATCTCTGTCCCCACTGCTCTAAATTGTGGACCTCTATCCATAGGATAACCCTATCCCCTTTGCTCTAGTTTATGGATCTCTCTCCATAGGAGAATTCTATCCCCTCTGGTATGGTCTGCTTCAAAGCCTGCTCTTAACTCTGCTAAATTTTGCTCAAAACTCTGATCAATAGTGCTCATATTCTGATCAATTCTGCTCAACTAATATGATCAAATCTACTTAACTACCTATACTAATTTGTCTCATACTTGCTCATCAATATGCCTTAAACCTACTCACAAATATGCCTTACACCTGCTCACAAATCTACCTTAAATATTCTCATAGGACTTACTCAAAACTATCTCAAAGCTGCTCCAAGTCTTCTCACAAGACTTGCCCAAATCTGCCACAAAGTTGCTTCAAGTCTTCTCACAAGACTTGCTCAAATCTGCCTTCAAGCCTCCTCAAAAGACTTGCTCAAAACTCTTGCTTGATCATAATATTTAAAACATATTCTACTAAGGATTCTTGTTCAAGAACACATAAGAAAGGATATGCAATATAATTCCACCTTATGTTCTTTTCAAACCAAATACACAATTATTTTACAAAACTTGCTCATACCCATTCAATACATTCAAACCAATGCTTCAAAATAATTCAGATAATGAAAGCACATTTTGTTTCACAAACCCTAGCTCAAATATTTCCAACAGTGCATACCAATCAACCCTTTTAACTCCACCTCAAACTACTTTCTCAAAACACAACCACTTAGATAAAAAGTTGAACCACCATACCTCAAAATGCTTTATGAAGATGTGCCCTCAAATACTTGTCTCAAAATAATATATTTTGCAACTACAAAAAGGATTAGCATAACACCTTTTCATATATTGAAAAACCTTCTCAAAATGTGTGCACAATTTTGTTCCAAACCAATGCTCTATAACTCTCTTGGTTTTTCAAAATAAAACATCAAATCATGAACCAAGTCCTTCAATACTAATGCAAATATTACAAACAATAAAAACATATGTTACACCTTTTATCTCCTACTTTCATAAAATAATATCTAAACCACTTAATGACCCATAACACATATTTACAATATTAAATCAACCATTTATACCTTATCACTCCTACTTTTGCATATATATAGAAATAAAACTTAATCACAATAATATCTTCAAAAATATTGCAAAAATAAATTACCCTTATACCTCCTATATGCCAAAACCTTTACACCATAGCACACCCCTCAAAATCCATGCAAACCAAATATTAAACAACCTTAGCACATACCTTTTAATAAAAATATTAACTCTAGTGCGGATGGAAATCAACCCTCCGACCTCAACCTCCTAACCCAGCGCATGATCGCTTGCACTAGCCAAGCAGTTGAGACCTAATGTATAGGCCTCCACCTTTATCCCATTTGGTACGTTTGCCAAAAAAGTTAAACCCTTCAAAACTGGCGCTAGGGAGAATCGAACCATGAACCACTCCCTTACAAACAACTTAGCACGAATCTAGCCACTGTCTGGCCAACCCTAGTTGGAGGATGTCAAGGAGTGAACGAAAATATTTATTTCGTTCTCCTGCTACGCTCCTTAATCAATGTTGTCCCCTCTTCCTTATTTTTTGTCACCACTTCGCACGTATATCGAAAATCAAGCACTCTTTCATTTCCAAAGTCTTAAGGGGTATTTATATGTTTCCATGCACGTTTTTTAGATGTCTACCCTCTTTCAAATTTATTTTAATAATTTGAATTATATTTGGCACCATGTAATTTTATACTTAGGTATTATAATATTTTTAAAAAATATATTATAATAAAACCTTTTGCCTTGGGTCTTTTTCCATCAATGAGAAGTCTTATCTTTTCTTTGCAATTTAAAATATCCCTTTGTTTTTTTATTTACCACATGAAGCCCTTGTTACTTTCAAACTCTCTTAATAATATTTAAATTTAAAAATTTAAATACTATAATATTTTTCTTTGAAATTCTCTTTGCTTGCTTTCACAACCATGGAAAAATATTGTCTTGATATTTATTTCACAAAGTACTTCTACCCCATATACTATTTGATGACTTTTCCTTTGCATTTATTTTTTCAACCTTGAAGACAAAACCCAACCTTTTTACTTTTGACATCAATGACAACCAATGACATCAATGGCAACACTATACTCAAAATTTCCAACAATTTGAAATGTGAACAAGATGCAGTAACTACTATCTATTGTGACAACAAATCTGCAATTGCTATTACAAAAAATCTTGTTTTTCATAGTCATACTAAACATATTGATATTAGATATCATTTTATTAGGAGTCTTGTAACAATAGGACAAATTGAATTGAAGTTTTGTAATAGCTATGATCAATTAGCAGATGTATTTACTAAAGCATTATGTAAAGAAAATTTTGTTAAAATGAGACAGTTACTAGGAGTCACTACATTAAGCATTAAGGGGGAGAATGTTAGTAATAATGCTTAATGTAATTATAAAAGTCTCCATAGACAAAAAACTCTCACCATAGACAACATGATAAGAAGAGGTATGGTTTTACCTAACCGGTGTTATTTGTGCAGGAATAGCTGGGAGTCAATCCATCACATTTTTCTAGAATGCCCATGGTCGACCGCTATCCTTAGTGGAGTGCTTCAAACCTTCAATATCTCGTGGGTAATGCCAGCCACGGTCCTTGAGTTATTCCAACAATGGCCTTCTCCCTTTATAAGTTTGCAGCTTAGGTTCCTTTGGAAGATTTGCCTCCATCACTATCTTTGGCAGATTTGGTTAGAAAGGAACCATAGAGCTTTTAACGAGTCTAACCTTGACCCGCTATCTATCACCAACAAAATTTTGGCCTTTGCTAAAGAAAACCTGAGCATCTTTCCTTCATCACCCCAATCCATTCCTTCTCATGAGAAAATCCTTGCCCAATCCCTTGATTTATCTTTAGACGAATCCATCGGGGTTAGCCAACCGCATCCAAGGACGGAGACTAGGTGGATCGCCCCCCACGGACTGGATCAAATTCAACTTTGATGGGGCAACAAAGGACAATCCTGATAAATTAGGAGTAGGAGGTGTGGTGAGATACCATCAAGGGCAGGTGGTACTTGCCTTCTCTGAAAATCTTGGGATCAAGACGAATAACGAGGCCGAAGCAAGGGCACTTTGGAGAGGCTTGCAACTCCTTCAAGAGGTCCAAGGTAAATGTTGTGTGGAAGGGGACTCCCTGAATATCATCAACCTCCTCAATAATAAAAGGAAACCTCCCTGGAGGATCGAGGTCCTCATCAATGAGGCAAGGATCCTTGCTGATGCGAGAGAAGAAAAAGTTGTCCAACACGTGTTTCGTGAAGCCAACAAGGCAACGGACAGGTTGGCGAACATGGGTGTTGAGGCTGATGGACTGATCACGTGGATGCATGAGGTCCCAGGTGACGTGGAGGAAATCATCCAATGCAAAAGATTATGATAGGGTCAATGTGGCTTTCTCACCGGCAGATCACGTACCCCTTCGGGATTACCATCGGGGGTGGCAAAGGGCCCAATTCAGAAGTTTTTTCCCATTGGTTGAAATTAGGTTGGAAATAGCAAGGAATCAGCCCAAGGTAAGCTTGGAAACCCATATAATCAAGAGGTGGAACTACGAGGTGGTGGGCTTCGTCCCTAAAAATGACAATTATGCGAGGAGGACACAGTAGGAGGCGGTGCAAGTTTCCAAATGTATTGAGATACGAGTTAGATTTTTCTGAGAGGCATCGATTTCTCGTGAGGCTTTTCTCATCTAACCTTCTCATTATTACCAAGATAACAGATCCTAATAGATGTGATGAAGGTTACGGTGGCATGATTCCTATGCTGAAGTGGCATGCTTTTCAAGATAACGATGATGGGAGGCACGCTTCTAGAATTGGCATGGGTTTCAAGGAACCAACAACGGACGATCAAGCCAAGTAAAGGCGCCACCACCTTATAATTATTTATCGTTACGGTAGAACGTCGGAAATCATGAGTGAAGAGCCTTCAAATAATTCAGAGAGGAATTTGATAGTAACCCTCAGAAACATGATCTACATTGAGCCCAACATGGTTGTCATGGAGCCAGCTGCTCAGGCTATTCTAATCGATAGACGTTTTACCCAATTTTTTGATCTATTCTTGGGTGTGGAGGATGAAATCACACTGGCAGTGATGGAAACATGGGAGGATGGTAGAGTGGAGATATATGACCATGAAATTTTCATTGATGTTAATCTTCTGGTGGTAATTACTAGGCAATCGGTTAAGGGAAGGTCGATCCACAGACAAAAGCACCACTGGGAGGTGGAGTTAAAAGAGTTTAAGGACAACCCAAAAATATACAAGGAGGTGAAGAACGGGCTTACAAGGACGGACCTCCCGACTCCTTGGAATGCGGTAATGAAGAATGTGCTAGAATTCATCACGGTGGAGGACCCCGATAAAGTTCTGCTAAGCTTCCATTATGCTTTCGTCAACTTCTTCAGGGATGTGAACCCCATAAGCATTCCCCAATTTTTGATGAACTCCCTGAACCATACTATAACCTTGTCCCACAGCAAGAAAGGTTTTTCCATGCCCATGCACCAAGGCCTTCTCAAGGTCATTTATAAATATGTCCTTCTCAATGTTCCCCAAGCCGAGCTCCCTGCCCTACCCCTTGAGGATCCCCCGGTGGCACGTGGCGAAATCTCGAGGGGGAAAGAGAGCCCCGGTGTGCCCAAACCTTCCCCTACCAAGAAGAGAGAGGGTGAGTCAAGTGTTAAGGGAGGTTCGACAAGGAAAAGACTAAGGATTGAGGACCCGCCCATTAGGTCTTCCCTGAGGCTTAAAAACAAACAAGTTCAGGGAAGCTGCAAAATAATGGAGATTACATCTGAAGACGAGGGTCCTGACCCCTCAATTATGGAACTGAAGAGGTTCATCCTAAACACGGTAGCTAACATCAACCACCAGATGAAGGAACTGCAAGAAGTTCTAACCAAGGTTTTCTTCAACGACGGGTGCCAGAGCAACAAGCCAGTGGTCTACATCCTGGAGACGGACGACAATGAATATGACAAAGATGACGAACAGGAGGAGGAGGACTAGTGTCTTCCTTACTGTGTTGCTTCCCTGGGTCCTGCTATTTTGATAATTTTGGTGACCCTCAAGGCTTAATTTATATTTTTTGTTAGGGAAGAGTTTTTGCTTTTTTGTTGTTGTCTACTTGTGGGTTAGCTTCAACATTTGAATTAGATGCTAGGGGTGGTTTAGGTCCTGCTAGGGCCCTGGTTTCCTATGTTCTGTATGGGTCTTGTCTTAGGCAGGAAGTCCAGTATGTTGGTTCCCAGTCAAGGGAGATCGGATGGGGTAGAGGACAGAGGATCCTCAGTATGTTTTTGTTTTGGTTCCTCAACCGGGGGCTATTTTTTGTAAAAAGGTTTTGGGTCAACCTGCAAAACCTGGGATAATGAAAATACTTTATTTACCAAAAAAAATTAGTGTCCAAAACTTTCCAAATTTTAGAAATGTTCTAGAATTACAAAGTTTCCAACAGTTTCCAATTGTTTCCAGAAAGTCAAAATTTCTATATTTTTCTACAATACTCTGTTCTAGATTGTTCATTATGGAAGCTTCTTGGTTAAGGCTTCAAGCCTATAAATACTTGAACAATGTAATCATTTTTTAAATGTAATGGGTGCAAAGTAATGAATAGTTAAATTGCAACATCAATTAAAGTGCCCCTATTTTTATACTTTATTTTTCTTAAAACCCTAGTTGCATGCTTTGTTTTGTTTTTTGGTTCTCTTTGAAAACCAACAAAAAATATAAGATTGGTGATTTTTTGAGAGGAAGCTTCAATGTGGCTTATGAACTTTAAATGTGACCATAAATTTTCATACACATGAAAATAATTTGAGGTAGCATTTCTAAGCAAATGGAGATTTGAGAAAAGAGATTAAAAAATAGTTAGTTTAAATGACTTAAAAGCAATGCAAAAGAATTAAATAGGCCTTATAAAGAACAAAATAAAATTAAGAGAGTTAATGTGTGAGAAATTGACAAAAGAAAAAAAAAAATTATAATGTACAGATTGAAAAAAACACAACTTGGACATCAGATAAGTCAAACTGTGTTTAAAAAGATCTATGTGAATCTAAAAAAAATATTTTGTGGGTTTATCAATGCATTTAGAAGGAAAACGTTATTATCTCCATAAACCCTAACAATAAGCATAACTTCATCAACAAGGATTTAGCTAGCAATTAATAGGTTTGGGTAAAGAATATTAAGGATGGACATATTCAAGGATAGAGATGTCAAAATTTTGAAGACTTGAATTTTTTATGGATAAGTATATTCTACAAGTTAATTTTCATGTCATGGAGACGGATAAAGTGAATATTGTTCCTGAATATCCTTGGTTAGAATCTTTGGGTACCATTAATATTAATGTATGAAAGGAAGTTATGAAGTTATGATATAGAAAGAAGAAATAACATTGCAATATATTTTTCATCTTAAGGAGCAAGGACTAAGTGAAAAGCATGAAACTATTATAGGAAAGCAAATTGAAGAAGCATAAGAATATGAAACAAAGCTTGAGGATGAGGTAGAAAGAAAGATCAAGAAATATGCAAAGTAAAAATCCAAGGACAAACCAAAATATGGGAGCATGAAAAAAAAATACAAAATAGAGAAACAATGTGCTAAAGAGTTAAAATGATAGAACATCTAGCTAAGGTTGGAGCATATCGTCCTCCACATCATCTTAAGAGGCAACAATCATGGAGATAGGGCTTAAAGGAACATAAGAACTATAGGTGACATTCATGGAGCTAGAGGAGCCAAAACCTTGGATATGCTACTAGTGGCAAAAGCAAGCATGGATGAGAAAGAGTGATATTTATGGCTAGCAGAAAGATTCCTCCAACACATGGAATCAAAGGATTATTTCTAAATACTCAAGTACCAAAAGGACATAACAACATCAACAAAGACCACCATAAATCAGAGTTTCATTGCGATGGATGGATTATTGAGGTCAAAACCAATCATCAGCATGGCTTAAAAGATCATATTTTTCAGTCTCTTCTTATGTTTCAAGGACAAAATATTTTGTAAGGGGAATGGAATGTTAGGTACCCAAGATAGATACTTAATAATATAATATTGTATTGTATATTGGTATGAACCATAAATGAATTAATGGCTAATGTGGACCTACCATGATGTAAATATTTCTTTTATTAAGAGTTAATAGCTCGGGTCCCCCACTTGCATGTAGCTTGACCCTTGAGCGTTAGAGGTTGGAAAGATGAAAATCCCATATAAAGGCAAGGGACATAATCAAATGGATATCATGTATTTTTGTAAAATAGTTGTCTTATGGAGCTTGAAAATATTATGGAGTGATTCATTTTGAAGGAGTGTCCTTGGGATTTTTTTTTGTCTTATATGAATTAATGAATGTGATTTATTTAGTATTGTTGTATACTAGTAATTTATTTTTGTTAATGAAAATTTTGAGGTTCATAACATATGATCTATTTGATAAAGTGATTCCTTTTGAGTTTGCTTTTATAGGATATGTGATTAGACTCCGCGATCATCAGAGTCCCACATTTTTGGATGACTTAGAGCTCTACATATTATCATTCTCTTCATTTAAAGATACATCAATTGGAAATTGTGTAGGGTATAAAAATAGATATAATTTTTTAAGTAGAGTCATCACATTGTATCAATTTTGAGTGATATTAGTTTCCATTCCATAGGAAACAAAGGTTTTTTTCTCCACATAACTATTAACTAATGTGAAATAAACCGAACAGTATTTCATTATGGAAGCAGCATTTAAATAATACATTTGCAGCTTAAAATAAACCCGGAGGTTGTGGAACCACCCGAGGTAAAAATAGGGATTGTTATAGAAAATAACAATACGCCTAAAATAAAAACTAAATAATGAAATAAATAAGATATCAATATGATATGCTAACATCCCCCCTTATTACATTATTTATGTAATTGAAGAACTACTAATATCCCCCCTGATTACATCAGTTGGTAATACAAAGAGAGCTGCGAAACAATTCAAATTTGACACGTGCAAGTGCCTTAGTGAAAATGTCTGCAACTTGAGCATTGGTGGGAATGTGCTGAAGCTGAATTCGGTGCCTTGGAACTTCGTCTCGAATGAAGTGACATTGTGTGTCAATGTGCTTGGTTCTTTCATGATGTACTTGGATTCTTGACAAGATTCAAAACACCCATGTTGTCGTAGAACAAGTGTATTGGAGATTTTGATGGAAGACCCATACTTGTGAGGATGCGACGCAACCATATCACTTCGCACACAGCTTCACGTGCGACGTGATATTCTACCTCTGTTGATGAAATAGCAACCACCTGTTGCTTCTTGCTGTGCCAAGAGACAGGACCAGATCCAAGATGAAACAAATATCCTGAAGTTGATTTACGGTCATCATATGATCCAGCATAGTCGGAGTCCGTGTATCCCTGTAAGAAGAATTTGTTGTTCCTCTTATATTCTAGGCCATATTCCATTGTGCCACGGACATAGTGAAGAACGCGCTTTGTTGCTTTCCAATGTGTAGTCTTAGGCTCCTGCATGAACCTCGAAAGATAGTTGACAGCAAATACGATATCTGGCCTAGTGTTGGTCAGATATATGAGACTCCCAATCAACTGGCGATAGAGAGTACCATCTACCTGAGGTGAATCATCATATCGTGATAACTGAATTCTTGTTTCCATCGGAGTAGACATTGGCTTGCAATCAGTCATGCGATATTTTTCCAATAGGGTCTTGGCATATTTTTTTGAGACACTTTGATGTAGTGCTCCTGCTGGCTGACTTCCAGACCAAGACAATAATGGAGAAGTTCGAGATCTGACATCTCAAAATATTGACACAAGTCTCTTTTGACAGTAGAAATCATTGTTTCTGAACTCCCTGTAATGAGCAGATCATCAACATAGAGTACAAGCAACACTATTTCAGAACCCTATTTCTTAAAATAGAGGTTTGCATCTGATGGACATCTCTTAAAACCATGCTACAAAAGGTGATGATCCATTTTTATATACCAAGCCCGAGGGGCTTGTTTCAAACCATATAAGGATTTTACCAATCTGCAAACTTTCTGCTGTTGGCCTTCCACTTCAAATCCTTCCGGTTGAGTCATGTAGACTTCTTCTTGGAGATCACCATTTAGAAAAGCACTCTTGACATCCATTTGGTGTACTTTCCACCCATATTGCGCTGCCATAGCACAAAGAACTCGAATGGTTGTCATCCGAGCAGTAGGTGCAAAAGTTTCCTCATAGTCAATGCCTTCTCTTTGAGCATAGCCCTTTGCAACAAGTCGGGCCTTATGCTTATCTATTGTACCATCTGCCTTATACTTCACTTTATACACCCATTTGCAGCCTATGGGCTTCTTTTCATATGGCAGATCGACAAGCTTCCAAGTTTTGTTTTTCATCAAAGACTTATACTCTGCATCCATAGCAGCCTTCCACTGAGGCTCACCAAGAGCAACTTGCACTGATGCGGGTTCAAGATCGTCTATGGAAGACATAAATACCCTGTCACTATCAATATCCATATCTTCTGTATCTCTCTCTGGATCTACAGAAAGTTCCTCAAAATATTGACACGGCTCATCAACCCCAGTATTCTCTGTTGCAACTTTCTCCTGTCGAGCCATGCTATGAGTACGAGGCCTATCCAATGTCAAATCTGGTGGAGTGGATAGCTTAGAGTCTTTGATTGTATTTGTATACCACTTTGGATTCTTCTTCTGAGGTGTTGAAGAAGATGAAGATGGACCTCCAACTTTTGAGGAAGGAGATTTATCAACCTTAGGTTCCACAAGGTCTAGGTATACATCTGATGTGGGTTTTGATGTGAAAGCCTCATCAAAAACTACATCTCTACTGATGTGTATCTTCTTGGTTAAGGGATCAATCAAACGATAACCCTTAGAGTGCTCATCATACCCAAGAAGAATACACTTCAGTGTCTTCACATCTAGCTTCTTCCTTTTCTCTTTTGGTATGTGCATGAAAGCTTTACATCCAAAAATGCGTAGATGAGAAATGGAGGGTTTCCTACCACTCCATGCTTCCTGTGGAGTCATTCCTTGTAGAGCCTTTGTGGGTGCCCTATTCAACAGATATACTACTGTGGTGACAGCTTCTGCCCAATATAGTTGCTCAATACTAGCTCCTGTGAGCATGCAACGAACCATTTCCATGATGGAACGATTCCTCCTTTCAGCAACTCCATTTTGCTGAGGAGTATAAGCAGTAGTTAACTGTCGTGTGATCCCATTTTCTTTCAAGAACTCAGAGAATTATTTAGAGGTGAACTCCCCCCCTCGATCTGAGCGGAGGGTCTTTATAGAAGTCCCTGACTCCTTTTCAACAGATTTCTTGAATTGCTGAAAGAAGCCAAATGCTTCAGATTTTAGTTGAAGAAAGAATACCCACATCTTTCGTGAGTAATCATCTACGAATAACTAAAAATACCTCTTACCCCCATAACTGTTGGGAGTGAAGGGACCGCACAGATCGGTGTGAATCAACTCCAGAGGTTTCTTTGCTCTTGTAGAGCTCCTTTCAAAAGGCACTCTATGTTGCTTTCCTGCCAAGCAGTCAGAGCAAACTGGTAAAGTGGTAGAAAGGGAAGGAAGACCTTTTACCATTTCATACTTACTTAACTCAAGTAAGTAACCAGAACTCAAATGTCCATATCTCTTGTGCCATAGGGAAGTTGCCTCCTTTGTAGAGACTGTCATGGCAACATGTGGAGTAGAGATAGCATCTAAGGCAAATAAGCCATGCTTATATGAAGCAGTGGCAATGTTCTTACCCCTCCTGGTAATAGAACAACACTTCTTGCCTCCCTCAACACTAAAGTGCACAACCATATCTTTGTCCAGAATCTGTGTGACTGACAACAAATTGTTTGCCAATCCTGGAACATAGAGAACTTTGTCAATATGACACTTGCCATTAGGAAGAGTGACTGAAATAGTACCTTCTCCCTGAACCTTGTAGGTTTTATCATCAACAATAGTGACAGGTTTGCCCTCTTTGGCCTCAAAAGACTCAAACCATGATTTGTCACCAGTCATGTGCTTATTGGCTCCAGAATCAACATACCAGATAGGATCCCTCTACTTGGACACTGTGGTAGTCATGAGAACTTTGTGGGCTCTCTCGGAATCCATGTCAGATTCTTCAACAACAACATTCACTTGTTGTTTGTTCTTTTGTGGTTTGTTTCGGCCTTTCTATTTTGATTGTTTATTCTTATGCCAACATCTGTTTGTATCATGACCTTCTTTGTCACAGATCTTGCAATAGCACTTTTTCTGTTGAGGTTGTTGAGTTTGTTTCCCTTTTGAATCCTTTTGTGAATTCCCTCCCTTCTAAAAATTACCCTTCTTCTGGTTCTGCCCTTTCCTGTTGATGTAGAGGGCAGTGTTAGAAGAATCATCTCGCTGTAGTTGGCGTGCCTCCTCCTCTTGAAGCATATTAACCAATTCTACAAAAGTAACTTTTCGTTGTGACACCTGAAGGGAAGTAATCAACACCCGATAAGAATCGGGTAAAGCTCTCAATACAATTGAGGTAAGGAGCTTATCTTCAATTGGTTCTCCTAAAGAATTCAACTTTGCTTTCAATTCGGACACTCTGCAAAGAAAAAATTCAACCGTCTCCCCCTGCTTCATGCTTAGACTGTGTAATTGAGATTGAAGAAATAGAATAGTGGAATCATTCTTTCCCTCATAGATAGTATTAAGGGCATCCCATGCCTCTTTACTATTTGCACAGTCAGCAATATGGGGTTGAACTTCATCAGCCACAGCAAGCAAAATGAGCACCTTTGCTTTGTTGTCTAGCTTGTCAAAGTCTCTTTGAGCAGTAGATGGAGCTGTAGCACCAGCAGCAGATGAAGGTCTTGTTGTTGCTCCAGATACAACATCCCATAAGTCATCCATGACTAGGATAGCCTTCATCTTGTTTTTCCATGGTGTGTAATTAGGACCTTTCAACAACTGATGAGAATCAGTCATTAATTTTGCAGACATGGTGAAGGTTCCTTATAACACCAATTGGTCCCCCTTTCGATATACCTTTTGCTAGGCCGTTATACCGTACAAAATACCCGCCCTTACGTGAGGGAAACTATAGGTATTTTGAAAGATAAAAAAAAATCACCCGCCCTTACGTGAGGGAAACTATAGGTAATTTTTAGAGATCATACGATACGTGGAACTTAAGCAATATTGAAAGGGAATAGTCTTGTTGATGGCACCTACCATAGAAAGTCTGCAATCCTCATGCGTGGGGCGTAACTTCCCCTAAACACTTTGGATTTCAGAACTTTCGTCAGGATTTACGCCTAAACACAAGAACTATTAGGGAATGGATGGAGTAAAAAAATGCAAAATGGCAAACTTATCTCTCCCCGACGATTTATAGAGAACAAGCTCAGACGTCGTTTTGGTAGCTATATTAGGCGGCGGATACAGTAGCGCAATCACGACAGCTTTACCTGTAAGTGTTGGCCAGAGGTATCACAAATACCGAACATTGCAGTGCAATAAATTGCACGGATGGGTTTTAATTATTTCGGGGACTTAGGAGTGAATTTCATTTTAACTTTTAATGTTATAGTGCAAAAAATGAAATATGCAACATACAACATAAAAGTGCCCACGTAAATAACCCACTAGGTGTCGGGCACAGCCGAAAATGCACCTTTACAATAATGCCAAAATTGCTTTTCAAAAAAATTACTCACTTTCCCCCTGTGATTTTTGGAAAAAAAATACCCCCGAAAAAAAAATTCTTTAACAAAGCATTTTTTTTAATAATTATTATATATTTTTAAAGTTAAAAAAAATAATTTTAATTTATATAGTTTTAAAAACTATGAAAATATAAATTAAAATCAAATTTTAATTTATATAGTTTTAAAACTATAGAAAAATAAATTAAAATTAAAATTTTAATTTAACTAAAAAAATAATAATTAAAAAAAACTTTAGAAATTTTTTTTTTACCTTTTTTTTTCTCCAAGGGGGAGTCGACGGGATTTGAACCCCCGACCTTGCAGGCTCCCTGAGCCTTACCGCACAGTCCACCACCAGGTGGACTAGCGGGCTGATCCGAAAGGATCAGGGACCCCCTCCTATTTGAGGAGGGTCCCCAGCCCTTTTCCCATGCGCGATCGCCTGGCCGCGGCTTCCTCCGTGGCTGGTGGCGGCGGGAGGCCCTCGGCGGCATCCCCAGCAGGCAGCACGCTTCGCTGTCGCGTGTTGCGCGCGCGACGTAGGGGAGGGGGTGCGACGCACATCGCGTGAAAAAATAAATCACATGACGGCGCCGGGGGTGGAGGGCGTGGCGGTGCGGCCGCGCGTGATGTTTAATCACGTCGCGGGGGGAGGGGCCACGCATGATGAAAAATCACGCGGGGGGGGGTGGGAGGGTGGTCGTGAGAAAAATCACGCACAGGAGGTGCGCAGGGGGCTGGATTTTTTTTTTAAATGCGTGATTTCTCAGACAAAATCACGCACAGGAGGTGCGCAGGGGGGTCTATTTTTTTTAAAAATGCGTGCTCAGCAAAAAAACACGCACAGACCAGCACTAGGAAAAAAATTTCCCAGACCAGCAAGCTCCCGCTTCGTCAAAAAAAAAAACGCTTTTCTCCAGGCAAGACCAGCTCCAAAAAAAATTCGCGTCCTCTCTCTCTCACCCTTCTGGCTCTGATGCCATGTGAAATAAACCGAACAATATTTCATTATGGAAGCAACATTTAAATAATACATTTGCAGCTTAAAATAAACCCGGAGGTTGTGGAACCACCCGAGGTAAAAATAGGGATTGTTATAGAAAATAACAATACGCCTAAAATAAAAACTAAATAATGAAATAAATAAGATATCAATATGATATGCTAACAACTAACACTTAATCTTTTGGATTAACCTCAATCCATCCATGAGAGATTATGCTCTAATTTAATGTTTTTCATGATTTAGGGTATTATCACATAGAAACAGGAAAGGAACATATTGTAAATCATTATAATAAAGTGTTAAAGTATCATCTTCTATATGAAATATGGTATAAGGATCATTATCCATACTAAACATTGTTTCCAATAGTATAAGATGTCAATTAAAAAAATCAATACATGAAATAAAAACTTTCAAGAAACTATTTTAAACACAAATAACTAATTTTATTATTGTAATATTTTTTTCCCTTTCTTATTTATTTTTGGAATAACTAGAACTTAAGTTTTAGAATTGAATGTCACTCTTAACATTTTTAAAAGTCATTGGTAAATTATCATAACAAAATAAAAGGATAACACAACCATTCTAATCATTTTATATTTTATTTTTCACATGATATAGCATCATCATCAAATCTTATAAAACTAAAACTATTACATATACCTTAAAAGACAAGTAAATAAGTTTTAAAAAAAATTAAATTTAACAAACTATACTTATAAATATAAACAATAAAAAATAAAAAATAAAGGTCAATATTATGTTTATAATAAAACTATAGAAAAATATCATTTAACTGATTGCTCACATGTTTTTTCCTTCTTAATGTTAAGTTTAAAAAAAAAAATCTATTTTTTTAATCAAACATATATTTAATATCATCACGAATTGGAGACCTATTACTCTCCTTAATGTTTCCTATAAGGTCATCGCCAAAGCCTTGACTTACACATCCGCTATCTCCTTATTGTGTGCCCTAAGCGAACAAGCTTCATTTGAGGCAGATTTCTTTTTGACAATATTATTGCTATTTCGGAAGACAGAGTGGATTTATAATTCCAACCAACAATCATTATCAAAATTAACTTTGAGAAAGCCTATGATAGGATCGATTGGTCATTTATTTTGGCCATGCTTAAAGTTCTTGGTTTTGGGACCTTCATTAGTTGTGGAAATATTGTTTGTTGAGGCTTCAGCTATTTTGTCCATTAACAAACACAAGTCCTCATCCTTTGAGCTCTTTCAATCCATTAGATAGGGCTTTCCATTGGTGCCATCCCTTTATGTCCTCGTTGTTGAGGGGTTTGGCTATTTACTACCTCACCACATTGCTCAGGGTTTTATTCGAGGAATTTCTCTCCCTCGAGGTGAGACTTAGTTGAATATGGTCATTTTGTTGATGACTCTTTCCTCACTCTTATTGAGGAAGAAGGTGTCATTCAACAAGCGCTTGCCTTCCTGGACACTTTTTGTTTGGATTTTGGATCCTCCATTCAATGGAGAAAGACTCAATATTATAGGCAGTCTCTCGACTCAATGCCCCACTAGCTTAGTTAATATCAGTGGAAGATCATCCAAGAGGGGGAAATATTTTGTTTCTTAGGTATTCCTTTTGCCTTTAATAGTTCAACACTAGAGCTATGGAAGAATGTTATTAATAGGGTGGAATAGAAACTTGCCTACTAGTCCACCAAGAAGCTCTCCCTTGCTAGTAAATTCTAAATTTGCACAAAAGTCCTTGCAACCACCCATGTTTATTATTCTTCTTGTTGGGTTTCGTTCCAAAAACTACTATACGAAGCTTGATAAGCTTTTGTGAGACTCTTTATGGTCCTCTTCCAGTAATGGTTTGGGATTCCATCATGTTGCTTGGGAGTATTGTTGTTTTCCTAGAAGCCATGGCAGGCTTGGCATTCTCAATACCCAACGTCAAGGTTGAGTCCTTTGTGTTAAGTGGATCATCAAAGCCCTCATGGGCAATGAGGCTTGGAAGATTCTCATTTGATACTGTATTAGTTAAGGGTCCCCTTTTTGTCGTAAGAGTTGGAGGGGCATGGGGTTTCCTTCCCTCATTATTGCCCTAGTTTCTATTAAAGTCTCAAGTTCCTTTTTCATCAAGAGCATTTGGAAAGCCTAGGAGAGTATTAAGACTTGGCTTAGATGGAATAGCCAGAGATTTTGGCATGACCTCTCTATCAACCAAATGAATGTTTGATGGTCACCTATTATCACCTATCGAGGTTCCTCGCTTTCACAGGTTTCGTGGGTTCATGTGCTTAGATTCTTTCACAAATGTGTATGATGCATCATTGATTTATTTTCTCGTATTATCAAGGATTGGCTCCCTTGGGATAACTTTCAAGTCAAATTTGGGCTTAGTCACTCTAATAGGGATATTTTTGAGGTTGTCAAGGCTGCTCTCCCTAACTTCATGTTACACAAGATTTTTGTGCTTTCACAACGACCTTGGTGGAAGGATTGGAAGTGGTATCCAAACATTTCGTTAAGAAATTACAAGACCAATTGGGGTATGGTTGGCTCTCTCCTTGATTGCCCATAATTGATAAGCTCAATCAATGGTGGAAGGTCTCCTCCCCTCGGCCTATTTGGATGTGTAGGTTCCAAACTACCCTGGATCCTTTCTTGGAGCCTACACTTTCTTGTTTTACTTGGAGTATTCTGCACCAAGGGCTTCTTGTTGGGGAGCGTCTCTAGCATTTAGGCATCCCTAACCCTTCTTGCCCTTTTTGTCTTCAATTTGAAGACTCATTTCATATATTTTTGGGTTTGTGTTGTGCTCATTCCCTTTGGGAGTGGTTTTTTTCCTTTTTTAGATCCTATACTTATGTTAGGTTTGAGTGGAAGCATATCATTTTGGGAGACCCTCCACCCTTGCCAACTATTTTCTTTGAAGTTTGGCACTTGTTTTGTATGGCAATTATGTTCAACATAGGAGATTTAGAAATGATTGTATCTTTGGTAAGTGTTCTTCCTCTTTACACATCTTTGTTTTTGAGAAGTCTAATATCATTTCATCTATGTATTTTCAGATTACAGTTCAAACCAATAAGGTGACCATGGAGCTCACTCATCTTCAAGAGCTTATTGATCGTTGGGGGAATGCACCGTGCACAATTAGTCAAGTTCCTTCTGAGCAACATACTCCTTGAAGCTGGTCCAAGTCCAGACAACATTGTCGCTCGTCCCCAAATCACATTTCTATCCCATCTCATGATCCCTCTCCTTACCGAGATGGCTACTTGACTATTCTTCTCTCCCCCAGCCCCTCAAATTAATGCCTAGGACAATTCAGAAGCTTCGATGATTGCTGCCAACCAAGAACTAATTGCTCATGGTTGGGAGGATGTTATTGATACTTATTTTAGACAGAGGAGGGACTCAACACCAAAGTCTCTTGATGCTAATATTGGGTGGCAATCGATCCTAGTGGTGGTTAAACGCACATAATAGGGCTTCATCATTATATAATATTGTTTGTCAATTTTATAAGGCGGTATTGATTAACTATTAATACTTGCTAAGGATAAATTTTTAAATAATGTAATGTGTTTATCCGTTTTTTTTTATAAAAATAAATTTTGTTAAATTTTTATATAATATCTTTTACATAAAAAAATTTATTTAATTTAATATTTAATATTTTCAATTTTCACCCTTCTGGTAGACCAATGCCAGCATTGGTATATGTGAGAAGTTGCCGTGAAGGTTCATGAATAAAGCGTTGGTATCCGGACCAGCGCCCATCAGTGCGCGTCTCGTACCGCATAATTAGGAGTTACGGTAAAGGCTCCTCTATCAAAAATTGGCCCTTCTATCCGACCAAAAAATAGCGCAGGTACATGCAGCAGGTAAGGCGTATAGGGAATCGGTCACGAGTTCTATCACTCAAGTGAACTTTGCCCCCTCCACGTGACGTCCATTTTTTTTTTGACTCTTAAGGAAAGCACCGCAATTTAAGGGAGACTAGCTGGAGTAAAGACCTTGTGGCCGACAAAAGATTACCCAGGCACATTGAGCTGGTAAGGCATGTCGGGACCCCTACATGTGGTCAAGATTACCTCGTTTCTTTTCACTTACCCATTTTTGATAAGTGCGAGCACGAAGTGTCTCACAATTAATTGCTGGATGGAAACTTGTAGTGTGAAAGCAAGAGAAGAACATGCATTTGATTGAAAATTCCAGCAAAAAGACTTTGCACAGCCTGCGAATTTTCTGGCTCGATTCTCTCCACCCACCTAGTTCTGATAAGTGCAAATTTTCACAATTATGAAGATCAAAACCAAGTGTCCACCGACCATTCTCCCGACTACCCTACCCTTTTACCTGGAAATTCCCTTTCATAAATCCTACCCAATGTTTCTGTGTTCACATTAATCCACATGTTCATGCGAATTTAATTCCTCTTGTCTCAGCATTTGCCTGTCATTTGCCTGTTTCGTCTTATCTTTACATTTCGTAAATCCTACGCAATGTTATTGTGTTCACATTAATCCGCATTCCCTGTTTCCACATGCCAATTTAACTCCCCTTGTCTTAGCATTGTCCATTTACCCTTTGCCTTCCACACGCGTTGCTCTGCCAGAAACCAAGCCCCAAGCCCATTCTGCCTTTTGTTTCTTTATTTTCCCCAATTTGTTTCAGTTGCGTATAATTCAATTGAATTCCATGGCATCTACCTCCTCCTCTTCCACTGATGCCAAAGGCAAGGGAAAAGCCTTTGAAGATATTCTACCACAACCACTGCCTCCATCTGCATCCTCCTCCTCCACCTCATCGATGGTCTATGATGTATTTCTGAATCATCGCGGCTGCGATGTCAAAGAGGGACTTGCCACAGATATCTACCATGCACTTAACCGCATGGGACTGCGAGTCTTTCTAGACCAAGAAGTACTTGAATATGGAGATTCAATACCAAGAGAGATAGAGGATGCAATGCGTAGTGCTTCAATGTGTATTGCCATTTTCTCTCCCAAGTATGCAGAGTCTTCTTGGTGTTTAGATGAGTTGTCTTTTATGGTTAAAAACAAAAAGAAAATCATTCCCATTTTCTATAATGTTGAGCCTTCTGATCTGCGATGGGTGGCTCAAGGAAAAGGAGTTTATGTCGAGGCATTTTCGCAGCACGAAAAGAAGCGTAGATACACGCCACAAAAGCTTGAGGAGTGGAAAACAGCTCTTTACAATGTTTCATTTCTTTATGGCCATGAGCTGAAGAATAAGGAGTAAGTATAAAATACTCTTATCTTCTAGATCTATTAATTTTTTAGCTTACTTTAATTAAATGTAAACGCATTGATCTGATTTTTAATTTTAATTTTAATTTTTCAGAGATAAATGTGGGCTGTTGAAAAGTATCATCAATTTTGTCAAATTAGATCTATTAAATATTTTTCTTAAGCCTACTCTAGTTACGTGTAAATGTATTGATCTGATTTTTTATTTTTTTTTAATTTAAAATTTTCAGAGATAAAGGTATGGGGTTGAAAAGTATTGTCGAGTCTGTGCTTCAATATAGGCCATTTGTGCCATTAGAGATAGCCCAACATCCATTAGAGATAGTCCAACATCCTGTGGGATTAGATGAGATTGTAGAGGACTTTGAAAATAGTGCATTTAAATCTTCTGATCGTGAGCAGCATGTAAACATTGTGGGGATCGTAGGGATGGGAGGGAGTGGGAAAACCACACTTGCAAAAGAATTGTACAATAGAAAATGTCTCAATATTGGTAGGCACAGCTTTATTTCTGAAGTGAGAGATGCTGCTGCTAAGAACACCCTACATAATAAGCAGGAAAAACTTCTGCGAGACCTCCTGTCTGGAAAATTCAACGAACGCATTGACAATATAACAGAAGGGAAGGGAATTTTGAGAGCACGCTTGAGGTCTCTGCGCGTTCTCATTGTTCTGGACGATGTAGATCATGTGGATCACATCGATGCTCTCTTACCAGAAAAGGGCATCTTTGCAGCGGGTAGTTTGATTATTGTGACAACAAGGGAGTTAGATGTTCTTCGATCCTTCGACATCTCTTGTATTTATAGAATGAAAGCCCTGAATCCCTTCCATGCCAAGCAGCTTTTCTGTTGGCATGCTTTCATGCAATCCGATCCAGTTCAGGAATTTGAAGACCTGGTCGAGAAGGCTATGAATGCCTGTCAGGGGCTTCCATTATCCCTTAAGGTCTTGGGAGCACAGCTTTATAAAAAGCCAAAGGATTATTGGGTTTCTCAGTTGGATAAAATCTCTAGAATATTGCCCGAAGATATTATGAAGAGATTAAAAATAAGCTTCGATGCTTTGGACAGAGAGGAGAAAGAGATGTTCTTGGATACAGCATGTTTCTTCCTTGGAGAAGAAAAAAGTTTAGCCATTGAAGTATGGAATGGCTCAGGTTGGAGCGGGCTATGTGGTTGGGAAACGCTTCTTTGTAAGTGTCTTGTTGAACTAGACCAGCAGAACCACATACGTATGCATGATCACCTACGTGATATGGGAAGACAGATTGCAATGGAACGGCCACCCTATCGTCTCTTTCCATCAGCAGATTTGGATATCTGGAGACAGAGACAGGCGCAGGTGAGTTCAATACTTTCTTTTGTCAGCTCTCATTAACCAAGCAAATGGAAACTTGTTTTGACAGCTTTATTGATTTTGCTTTTCCATTCAGGAAAGAATGCTGATTCGGGGGATAATGGAAACCTCAACTGATCCTTCCTGGAGCTGTGTGCCCTATAGTCGGTATGCCTCTTTACCGCTTTTCAAAGAGTACATAGAGCTTAAACCTTCCATTTGCGGAGTACAACTTCTTGTTGCTGAGAACAATGAGTTTTCTGAAGAATATGCAACGCTGTCAAAAGAACTACGGTGGCTTCGCTTGTTTAATTTTCAGCATTCATGTCTTCCGTCATGGCTTTCATTAGAAAATCTGAGAGTTTTAGAGCTTTATGGTGCTCCCAATTTAGAAGAATTGTGGCAGGATAATATGCAAGTAAGTAATTTGTTTTGCTCTCCAGGTCTGTAAATAGTATATTTCCAATCTAACAAATGCTGCATGTCTTTTGTTTTAACTCCAATGAAAATTGGTTGCAGCAACCTCCTTTGCAGTTGAGAGAGCTGATTATTCATCTTGGATGGAATAGTAGTTTCCAAAGATTTCCAAGGTCAATAGGACGTCTTCGGCATTTGAAAAAGTTATCCTGCTCAGGGGGAGGGTCCCTTCAAAATCTGCCGGAAGAGTTCTGTAATCTGCAGTCACTGGAGCACTTGGAATTATGTGGTCTGCGACATCTATCATCACTACCCAGCCGTTTCGGGGATTTAACAAACCTAAGGCATCTAGATCTTCAAGGGTGCAGCGAGTTGAAGATGTTGCCTGATTCCTTCAAGCAGCTGAAACACTTGCAATATCTTAACTTACAAGGTTGTAGCAACCTCACATTTACGGAGCATAATGCGGATATTTTGGAAAACATCACAAAGCTAGAGTACTTGAATTTTGAAGGATGCAAGGGGTTGCAAGTGTTGCCTCATCACATCACAAAGCAGGCGTTCTTGAGAGAACTGGATTTGAAAGGAACAAGCTTTAGCGAGCTTCCGAGCAGCATTGGTCAGCTCGAGAGATTGGAAGTGCTGAGAATAGGCTCGAAGGAGTTGGAGTCATTGCCAGATTCTCTGGGAAATTTGTCTAGCTTGACTTGTCTTGAAATCTCTTATTGTGAGAAGTTGAGATCTCTGCCGGAGTCTCTGGGGCGTCTTGCTCGTTTAGAATCTCTAAGCATAGAGAAGACAAATGTGGAGTATTTACCCAAAGCATTCGAGCACCTGATTAGTCTGAAAGATTTGTCCATTTGTGACTCGCCAATCACAGAATTAAAATTTGAGTTCGAGGAGTCTTCTCCATTGCCCTGGCTAAAAAATATAACCTTGCGTCATTGTAAAAGGTTGAAGGACATAGCAGGCATTGGTAGTCTGCGAAACCTTCGACGTCTGATCATAAACGAGTGTCCGGAGTTAGCTGAGCTCCCAAGTTTTGCAGAGTTCGCTTCCATCAAGGAAATTGAAATCACAGGATGCCCAATTTCAGGGAAAATGGAAGGATTAGAGCAGCTGACGTCATTGAAGATCCTGGAAGTCCACACTCAGTGGGAGGTGCCGGGTATAACAAGTTTGGAGCACGCGCAGGGATTGAGTATTTTACGACTTTCAGCCGAGAACATAGGGGCTGTTGAATCTTGCATTAAGACATTACAGGTAGCAATTGTTTCTTTTAATATGAAAACTGTTATTATTATTATTGTCGTGATGATTATTATTACTTATCGTCTCCATTATTGGCCGAATGTTTTGGAACAATTCGCAGAAATGGCCAGGCGAAGTGATAATATGCGCAAGGGCATTGGGTGGTGTGGAGTCAGTTGTCAAAGCTTTCACCTCTTCCAATCTTATTGTCGTTGAAGCAGATGACTGGGATGAGGAAGCTGATGTGGACGACGAAGACGACAGGGCAGAGGAAACAGAGAGAAATGAGGAAGCTGATGTGGACGACGAGGACGACAGGGCAGAGGAGACAGAGAGAAATGACGAAGCTGATGTGGACGACGAAGATGACGGGGATGAGGAAGCTGATGAGGATGGGTGCAGATTAAAATATAGGAAGACGTATTTAAAATATATGACGGCATGGAATGGGTGGAAATTAGGAAATCCCAAGACTTTTTGCCCCATAAGGCGACTGTCGTATGTTTTGTCATTGATTGTCTTTCTCCAGAAGATGCTCTGGCGCGTCTTTCGTTGGTGCTGGTGGAGACGGAAGCGTTGTCGTTGTTTAGCCCGGTAAAGCTGCTTGAAGGGAAATGGGTATGGATATTTGCCTTCTCCTGGGGTGAATATCTAGACGAAGGGCCAGAATGGATGATAGAATTAACAGAAGGGAATTGTAGGGTGGAGAAGGGGCTCATAGGGGAAGGCGAGGAGGGAGAAGCCATCGATGTGTTTTTTCGGGTGTTGGACTCTTTAAAAATGTAATATTGTTGTTGTGAAGAGGTTACAAGGTGTGTTATTATATTAGGTCGTAAGTGCTAAACTCAAGATTAAGGTTTCTAGACACGGAAATGGCAATGCGTTTTTTTAGTTTTTATTTTCTAATCTAATGACCAACTCATTTATTTATTTTTAATAAAATTAATTACGCCCATAGGCGTCCTACAATGACAGCTAGGAAGTATTAAAAAAGCCGACATTAAGAAAATAGAAAATTATCCGCTGACATTAAGGGTTACTGTGGATTTAAAATATTTAAAAATCTC
The DNA here is from genome assembly GCA_028583015.1 of Wollemia nobilis. Lineage (NCBI taxonomy): Eukaryota > Viridiplantae > Streptophyta > Pinopsida > Araucariales > Araucariaceae > Wollemia > Wollemia nobilis. Next base: position 6,375,400 of record JAQPPZ010000989.1, read on the forward strand.
GAGGCGCCTATCTATCACACCTCCAAAAAAATGAGATAGACGCCTCGAGATTGATAACTCTCGGCGTTTATAGATATATATATTTTATATATCCAAGATAGTGTTAATAATTTTTATTTATTTAAATTTAATTATATTAAAATTAATTATATAAAAAAATTATAATTAAATTATATTAAAAAATAAATTTAAAATATTTTGTATAAATGTTATTATTATTATTATTTTAAAAAATTATAAATATTAAACAATATAATATATAATTATAATTTTATATATTTTATGATTGAAATTCCATTCCACATTAATATTTATTTATCTTAATTTTTATAACCAAACAAACAACAAAAAATATATTATTATTTAATCCTAAATACTTTACATGCAACTTTGAATATCTCTACATGCAATTTATAAATATTATTATTTTTAAGTCAACAAAGATTTCGTTCATATTTTGGTATGTATAAGCCAATCTTTGGAATCCTCACTAGAGGATATCCCTACATCTAATTTAGATACGGAAATTAATACTTTTAAATTTGTTATCTTTATTTTTAAAATAAATTATCAAAAATTTATTTATACATGATAAAAGATCCAAGTTCAAATTACCATGGAGCTTGGTTTGTAGGAGTGTGAGTGAGCTTATGTACAAAAAATAATAATTAAATAAATATAAAATAGAACATCGACCTCGAGGGTTAGGTGGATTGGTAAGTGTTTGCCTGGCCAGACACTTACTAAGAAGACACTCATGTTCAAATTTTGGATGTAGCTTGTTTGCAAAGGTAGTAGTTTGATATGAATCCTTTTAGTGTGCACCACGATGAAAATATAAATCTTGAGCAATTGTGGTCCCCTTCATGCCGAGTCAACAATAATGAATCAGAATAGGTTTAGCCCAACCCTTATGGTTTGAACCCTTTGCTTGTAGGTTACTAAAAATAGTGTAGTTGTGACCAACTCTCCTATGTAATAAAAAAATATAAAATATAACATAAATTTTAATCATAACACATTTTCTTCGCCTCTTGTTGTACATTGCTTATCAACCACTTTATGATGTGAATTTTTTTCATGGTACACTAAAGTGTACAATATTAACTACTTTCGACAAAAACATTATATACATTATAAAACACAACACTATACCTTTTTATATTACACCCCAATTTTTTTCTCAAAACTTAAAATGTGCAATTCATATACTATCGCAGGTTGAAAATCTATGGGACATAGATACAAACCCTTGTAATGTCAATCTCACAAATCTATCTTAAAGATTCTCAACTCTTGAGAGGTCCAAATTTTGGTCAACACGGTCAAGCAATACTTAGCTGAAAATGAAGTAGCGGAATTTAGAAGAGTGACTTTAGCACAAGGTCATTTTTTTGTGGTGGAAGGCCACAAGCATAACAGATTTGATATAAAGCGACTAAGTGTCGGAAGGAATATCCGCTAAGTGTTTACAAGGTTAAAATCCATCAAAGTGTAAAATCCGCAGTCAACGCAGTCAAACAAGGCCTGCCGAAAAACAAAGTTGCGAATTTTGGATATAAAGAGGTAAAGCAATGTTAAATTCTGCCCAAAGGCCGACGCACAATCAGAATTCCATGGTCAATTTTATCAAATGCGATCTAACGAAAAATGAAGTAGCGGATTCCAAAGAAGGGCACAGTTTGCTTCCAAACATTCATTCCACCGTCAACTCGATCAAATTTGACCCGATGGAAAATGAAGTAGTAGATTCCGAAGAAGGATATAGTTACTTTCAAATGTTCATTTCGTTGTCAACTCGATCAAACTCGACCTGGTGGAAAATGAAGTAGTAGACCTCGGAGGATGACACAATTTACAGTTAAACAAGGCCTAGCGAAAAACAAAGTTGCGAATTTTGGATATAAAGAGGTAAAGCAATGTTAAAGTCCGCCCAAGGCCGACGCAAAATCAGAATTCCATGGTCAATTTTATCAAACGCGATCTAACAAAAAATGAAGTAACGGATTCCAAAGAAGGGCACAGTTTGCTTCCAAACATTCATTCCGTCGTCAACTTGATCAAACTCGACTCGATGGAAAATGAAGTAGTAGATTCCGAAGAAGGATATAGTTTACTTTCAAACGTTCACCCCGCGATCAACTCGATCAAACTTGACCTGGTGGAAAACAAAGTAGTGGACCTCGGAGGATGACACAGTTTACTCCAAAACTCCTACTGCGTGGTCAAACCTAACCCATCAGAACTTTGAGCAGTGGATTTTGAAGAGGAAAGGAATGCAATAGAACCTGAAGAATGCAAAATAAAGAGCCAAAGGAGACCAAGAGTCGTTGAAATCAAGATTCATCTGTATTTTCAATTACGAATCAACGGAGGAAAAGTTTTTTCAAGAACATGGAACTATCTAGATCAACCTACAATCATCCCAGCTACCAGATTTAGTTGAAGGGCGAACAACATGCAGTTCTCATAATTACAGTGTCCATGGAGTGCAGTTTTACGTTTTCTTGAAAGCCAATAAGAGGTTGCCAACTCAGCATTCCATTGATCTGACATAAAAATCCTTGTAATGTTTCCATTCTTTTAGTGCTATTGTAAAATCTATATAAAGAGGTCGAACCCTCATGTTTAAGGGACAATTCTCGAGTGTTTACCTATCATATTACTGTAATTTTGTTGAGAAATCAATAGGAGCATTACTTGGATGTTTGTTTCAATCTTTTTGTCTTCATTAATTGTGAGGTTATTCTATGAATGCATTTTAGTTGTTGTTGTTATGGTTAGTCAATTCTATTGATATTGGATTGCTAACTTGGAGTAAATTGGAATGGTTCATGCCTAAACAAATACTATAGAGGACTTCTATTTTTGTTAGTCTAGAGGTTGATCTAATTTTGCTATTTGGATTATTAACATTTTAGATGTTTAAAATAGTTCTCTAAGTGTTTTATTATTTTTAATGATGAAGATGAATGGTTTTGAATGATGTTAGTCTTAAGTGTGGTATACTGAAAAAGTGATAGATCAGAGAATTCTTGATATTGTCAATGTTGTTAGCTTCATCCAACCATTATTCACTCAATTGTTTTCTAACCCTTACCTCATTTCTATCCCTAAACTTACACTTTTAATTGAGCTAAATTGAGTCAACACCAATTAGTTGACAAGGTATACCAACCTACTTTGGAGGTTGGATTGAAGCAATATTTGATCCATCCAATGTTGAGGTTTGAGTTGTGATTAGTGGGTGTGCGCCTCCTAGGAAGTCATAGATTCATAGTCACAGTTCAAGTTTTCCTTGATGTCAATTTAGACCTCAATAGGAACCCTTACAATATTAATCCCACAAATCTATCTCATATATTCTCAGCTATTGAGAGACCTAAATTTTGTGCCATGGAAAACAAATATGTGAACCATCTTATAGGTTGAAAAGCAATGGGACATTATGAGTAGTAGAGTCAAATGGCTTGAAGAATTTTATGATCAAGAGAAATATGATGATGCATATGCAAGAGCCCTCATGATCATCACACTTACTACAACTAATGATACTCAACCTAATATTTATAAAGTACAAAGTTCCAAAGAAGCATGGGATAAACTTATTATTTATGAAGAAAAGAATCAAGCAACTATTATTAACCTTCAGTCACAACTTCACAATTTGAGCATAAAATATAGAGAATTTATGGAAGTATTTATTTGTAGACTTGTCAACTTGAAAGCACGTTTAAATGCCATGCATAAAACAATGGAAGAAAATATTAGTATCCATCATACTTCAAGCTTTACTATATTCCTTTAGAGTGTTAATCACGTCCCTCCAAGCGTCCAATAAGCAAGTTTCCTTTGAGGAGTTGGTAAATTTTCTATAACAAGAAGATCTAACCAACAACTTGAGCGATCAATTATCTAACAATGCACTCATTACCAAGAAATATGGCAATAAGAAACCACCATTGGATTATTTCTAGAAGGATTCTACCCAAAAGGGTTTTCCCACATCAACCTCCTCATAGAGGAAATCTCAAAAGGAAAAGTACTATCACATTTTTGAGAGAAAAGGTCATGAAACTAGATAATATTGGTATAATTTGGCAACTCAAGGTGATAGTGTTTTTCAGCTATAAAATAAGAAGGTACAACATAAACCACATCCCAAACACAAGCAACTAAAAGGACGTGTTGCCATTAAAGACTCATATTTATATTTGAAGCAGACACACAAGGTGTTCATGACTAATGTTGAACCCAAACATAAGATAATATTTGGTAAATTGATTCAAGTTCTAGTAAGCACATGATAGGATACAAGCAATGATTTGATTCTTTAGAATCTGAAGAAGGGAAACTAGTGACAATCACTATTGAAAAGACCTATCAAGTTAAAGGTGTAGGCAATGTCTCCTTGAAAAAGTATTATATGTACCATGACTAGCAAAAAACTTTTTATTTGCTTCTCAAATCTTGGATATACACATGGTGGTTGATTTTAGGGTTGTTGACGGTCAAAAGAAATGTGTCATCACCAAAAATAAAAAGAATATTGCAACTAGTTCATACAAACATGGTTTTTTTGCTTTAGATGTTCTATCCTTTCCTCATGTTGCATTGGAAATAACAACAAAATATGCAACCTCCTTGTGGCACATGCATTATGGGCATCTAAATTTAAGATACTCCAAAATAAGTAAGCATCAAATGGTGTTAGGTATGTCCCAAATCTCACTTACATTGTGAGTGTGCTTGAATTTATTAGCAGAGAAGCAACACCGAGTCCCATTTGAAATGAGCACTTCCAAAGTTAAAGCACCATTACATTTTATTCACACTAATTTGTGCAGACCCATGCCAAATAGTTTTGGTGGCAAAAGATACTTTTATTATTTTTTTGTGACTACTCCAAAAAATATGGGTGTCCTTTATACAACTAAATTTTAATGCATTCATGTATTTTTAAGAGTTCAAGAAACATGTTGAAAAAGAGGAGTGTTCTATTAAATTCCTTTTCTCAAATCAGGGGTAAATATACCTTCACCAAAATTTCAAGGTTTATTGTGAAGAATGGGATAAAGAGACAACTTACTACAACTTATACTCTACAAAATAATGGAGTTGTTAAATGGAGGAACTGTTTGATCATGAAAATGGTTCATTGCATGCTCACTAGAGATAATATTGGGAAACAATATTAGGATGAAGTTGTCTCCACTATAGTCTATCTCCTCAATAGAGCACCCATAAAGGCCCTTCAAGGATTTACACCTAAATTGGTCTAAAAGGAAACTATCTATTGCTCATCAAAGAATATTTGGGAACAAAGTATATATGTATAACTAGATGAGAAACCCCTACCATGTATATTTCTTGGGTACAATAATGAATCCAAAGGGTATCAATTGATAGACCCCATCACTAAGAAAATACATATAAGTAGATATGTGATATTTAATGAAGGATTTGATTCCAAGTCTAATACAATTGATTTGAAGGAGTCTAGAAATAACAAATATCCTATTGTAAAAATAGAATTGGACAAAGAAGTCCAAGATTACATTCCTACAATTGTTAATAAACATGAAATAACTGGTAACTCAACAATTTCAAATACCAAAATGGTACATAAGTACTATGAGAGATGTCAAACTTGATGCACCTCTTGATCTTACTTCCACTCAACCATGTATTCAATGTACGTCATAACATGAAATAAAAGTGGGATTGGTGTCTTTAGTTATGGATAATACAAAACCCACATCAGTGTAGGATGCACTTAGCTCGCTCTAGTGGAAGGTGGCTATGGAAATAAAATGTAAGTCTATATTGAAAAATAAAATATGGGAACTAGTTGATCTACCAAAATAAAGAAAACCATAGGCTATAAGTGGGTCTTTAAAATCAAATATAAATAAAATGGATCAATTGATAAATATAAGGCCTAACTTGTTGCAAAGAGCTATGCTAAAAAATAAGGCATTGACTATGAAGAATTATTTGTATCCATGAAGATGACAAACATCTGTGTTCTCAATGCAATGACAACATAGTTTGGTTGAAAGCTACACAAAATGGATGTCAAGAGTGCCTTCTTAGATGGTGATCTCAAAGAGGTTTATATGATTCAACATGAAGGTTTTGCTATCGATGGATAATAATACAAAGTATGCAACCTAAAAAAGTATTTGTATAGATTGAAGCAGGCTCCTAGATCTTGGTATATAAAACTTAAAAATCACCTATTGCAACACAAATTCAAAATAAGTCTCGTATGTGCTAATCTCTAACACAAGAATGTTGGATTTGAGATAGTCATAATTGTGTTGTATGTTGATAATTTGATCATCACTAGCAACTTAGATGGATTGATGGATGTTGTAAAGAATGACTTGAAAAATATTTTGATATGACAGATCTAGGACTTATATATTATTGTCTTGGCTTTGAGGTTTGGTATGAAGATTTTAATGCTATGTAGAAGAGACAAAGGAACCTCTACTACCTTGCAAAAGATGAAATATTATGAGATTGAATACAAATTATATGATTGGAATTGTAGTTTTAACATGGACTAAAAAATAAACAATAAATGGTTGAAACCATAATATGATCAAACCTACAAATAACAAAGAAAATAAGTATGAATGGTAGATAAAGCTTGTACATACAATAGCTAAATTAATATAAAAATTTGCAATTGTAGAAGAGCTCCAACATACTAACTTTATGGGAAATATGGCAAAAAATATGATAAATTGTTTTGCTCTCAAGATGTATTCTGAAATCTCTACTACAATAATAAAGAGAAAAAGATAAAAGATACCCAAAATTCCAATGTTCAAATATGCTTAGAATAACCTAAAATTATCAACTAGTTATAATCATCATTCATGCAATTATTGTATATGCTAAAAACTTTTCCTAAAATAAAGCATGTGCATATGCATGTGTAGAGTTAACTAACACAATGTTAAATCATAGGATAATTATTGGGAGCAACTTATGCATTACAACTTCCACTATGACTAGTTAACTATAAGAGCTCTTAGTTGACTACAAGAGCTCCTAAATTTTAGAAGTTATCAAAGGAGTAAATTTTGGAGTTAAGTAGTGAATAAATCCTCCTAAAAATATGGATGCCCAATATTTGGATAATTTGAAGAATATTTAATTAATAAAATATTAATTAAACCCTCATTTAAGAAAAGGTTCCAAAAATGGAGGAAGTTATCCTTAAAATGTAGGATATGACTCCAACATGATTAAAATGGTCCAAATTACATGGTGTGAAGTATTAGAAATCAAATTTTCTTCAATATCCCTCTTGATGTCAATGGTTTAAAAACCAATAAAGGTCCTCAAATTCTAATTTTTTATTATGAAAAGGGCATTTAATTAATAAATAAAAGTCCTTTACAACTAAACAAAGTGTGTGAGTGGAGAAAAATCACACCCGTAATGAAATTACCTAATCCTAATAGCAGATTAAGAAAGACAACACAACAGAGAACTAGCCCCACAACTAGCACAACAAAACTAAGGACTAATTACATCCAAAAAGGCATTATGGATTTGAGCCTTTTGTTGATATCTCCTAATCCATTCGAGTGGGTGGCTCACCCTACCCATCAAAGCGATCATCATCCCATATTGAAGCACGACTAATGGAATATGGGGGATGTGACCATCCAAAGAGATTCTCCTAGCTGATAGGAACACCCCATCCATTAATGGTCACTGGCATAGGCTGCTACACATTCCACGGATCTTGCTGCTATAATTTTCCTCCAGTATCATTGGTTCTACTTCTAGGAGGTTGGCATCTAACATGATCTAGGTGCCTGTGGGAGCATGAATGGGCTTGGTGGTGGGGTGAGTGATCTGGGGCCACCCTACTAATAGCACATGGGACGTTGCCCCAATATCTCAATAAGGATTGCAAGTATTCCACCTCTGTAGCCACCTTTTTATCCTAGTCATAGATCTAAAACCACACATCATGAAAAACTTTGAGCTTGTCAGAAAAAAAAATCCAAAGACAAATCAACCTATTTGAAGATAATTTTATTTCTAGATTTCCAAATGTGAAACAAAATGCTAACTCTGAAAATTTACCACACTTCCATCAGAGGAAGGGAAAACTTGATGGGATCACCCAGTAGGGCATGCTGCCATGAAATCTGTAGGGGCATGAACGAAGAAAAAAAATAACCAACCCAAATTCAGGCTAGATTGACACATCTGCACGACCAAAAAAGATGCAGATAAGACTCAGGTTCTTGACAGAAGGAGCATCTGGGATCGCGAACCCCCATATAAGAAAGTCGATTGCCAAGGGGTAATATCTAATACAACAAACTCTAGATAAAAAAGGCTTTCTTTAGTTCCAAGTAAGATGCCCAAGCCGAGTGGAATTTGGCTTTCCATCTAGTATGAGTAGAAAGAAGGTCCCACTTGATATTGAGCTTGGAAACCATGGGCGAAGCTAGCGTAAGCCATTCATAACCTTGTTTGGATTTGTAATTGAGAAAAGTAGTGCTCTTGTACCATGCACAATCTTTTCACCAAGGTTTCTGAGATCTGAATCCTATTTTTTGCCATATAGAGAAAGGGGTATGGTCAATTACTACATCATAAGTCACTCTATCAACATCGATCAAGTGGAAGGTGCATTTAAAAGTGTCCCAAGGGATCCAATCCCTGGTTTACCTGGAGCAAAAATCTACATTGACAATTCCTTGCTTAAAGAACTTCTAGGCATGGACCTAGGAAATGTTGGAAATTACCATTAGTAAAAGGTTAAAAATTTGATTTTAACTGGGGTAAAGGTAACTTACCTTTTACCTTACCTGGACGGCAGTGGACGGCAGCATTTGGGCGGCAAGAGAATTCCTTCCATCCTTCTTTTCCCCCAATTTCTCCTTTCTCCCTTTCTTTCTCGAATAGGTTATTTACCGCCTATTTAATCTATGTAACCTAAGTTTGAAGGTTAATGCAATAATTCCTTTTTCCGTAATCACTCACCTTTCACATTTGGTATCAGAGCGGCACGATTCCTGAGGCGGTGGATCCCGAGGCAGCCCGTAGGAGCCGAGGCGGCACGGATCCCGAGGCGGCCCGTAGGAGCAATTTGGCACGCTTTTCGAGGCACTGGAGGAGCTGGACGAGGCGGCCCGTAGGAGCAGCAGATCCGCACGATTCCCGAGGCGCTGTTGACGTGGCGATCTGCTGCACGTGACCCGAGGCACGAGACTGACGTGGCGCGACGCGTGGCGACGTGTGACTGGCACGCGGCCCGAGGTGTGGTGACGTGGCGCTGGTGCGCGGCCCGAGGAGGGTGACGTGGCGATCCCCGAGGTGTGGTGACGTGGCGCTGGTGCGCGGCCCGAGGAGGGTGACGTGGCGATCCGCAAAGTGTGCGCTGACGTGGCGCTGGCGCGCGGCCCGAGTGGTGACGTGGCAAAAGGAACCTGCGTGTTCGTGACTGCCCGTAGGCAGTCAAAGTACAGTAGGTGTTTAGTTATTTTTAAATAACTAAAACATCGCCCTATGGGCGATGTGGGACAATTAGTCCCAACAATTTTTAAGCTTCGCGCCGAAGCGCGAAGCCAACACTAGCTTCGCGCTCGACGCGGAAGCCAAGGGGCGGGGAGCACGCATTGCTCCTGGATCAGCCCGGTAGCGCAGCGGCTACCCTCAGCCCTGACACCCGCGAGGTCGCAGGATCGACTCTCGGCGGGGTCGATAGATAGTTAAATTTTTTTTAATTAAATTTAAAAAAAAAAAAAAACTAATGAATAGTTTAAAAAATATATATAATATTTTTTTTGTGTGTGTAATTTCCTAAGAGGAAATTTCTGTTCATTAGTTTTTCAAAAAAAAAAATTTCAAAGTTAAATGAAATTTCCTAAGAGGAAATAATTGTAAAGTTTTTTTATATAAAAAACTTAGAAAGTTAATTTTTTTTTATTACTATTTCCTAAGAGGAAATCTTTGTAAAAGAAAATTTCTGGGAAATTTTCTTAAATGATAAGATCGGAAGGTTGTTATCATGCCCTCTGCAAGTTGTTACTGAGAACAACTCCTGAAAACTTTGATAGGCACGTGAAAACACTAGGACTTAATACAATTTTTTCACAGTTGCAAAACGCGGTTATTGCACACCAGAGAAATCCTGATCAAGGATACGAAGCAGATTCAGAAGATAACTCCTTTGGCAGCAAGTTTGAACAATCTGACACAGTTGCAATTGCTCCACAAGGATCAGAATATACTCATTATAGTAATTCAGTTGAAATCCTACAACCTCCTTCTCCTGAAATAATATTGATCAGTGACGATGATGAACAAGTCGCTGACAATTTTGTAATGGCTGAACAAGTTTGAGTTGTTTATGATTTTAAATCAAGCAGGGCTTGATAGTTTGTAAAGTCTTTTTTGCAATAAGACTATAAAAGAGAGGTTTCTTGTTTTAGTAGATAAATGGGATCACATAATAATCTACCAATTCCCGAATTCAGAGGGGATAATTATGAGTACTGGGCCATCAAGATGAGGACATTACTCATCGAAAAAGGACTATGGGATATTATTGAAGACGGTTACATTGCTCCAACAGATTGGACTACCTTAAGTGCAAATGATAAAAAGATCTACAAAGATGCACATAAAAATAATTCATTTGCCTTATACCATCTTCAATCAGCATTAGATCCAAGTATCTTTTCGAGAATTGCATCTTTCTTAACTGCAACAGATGCATGGAATGCCTTGAAAGAAGGATTCCAAGGAAGTGATAAAGTAAAGCAAGTCAAGCTTCAGACTTTGAAAAGAGATTTTGAAAATCTCAGAATGAAGGAAAATGAAAGAGTTGGAGACTACTGTGTTCGAGTTAAAGCAATAGTTGATATGATGCAAACTTTAGGTGAAGACACAAAAAATGAAACAATTGTGAAGAAAGTGTTGAGAACACTTCTTCCTAAGTGGAATCACATTGCAATCATAATTGAAGAATCCAAAGATCTTTCTACTCTTACATTTGATAGTTTGATTGGATCATTAACATCACATGAAGAGCGACTTCAAGGTGCACCTTCAACAAGCTATGGAGGTGATGACAAAGCCTTCACTTCGAATGAAAGTGCAAGACGAGGACAAGGAAGAGGCCGAGGCAGAGGTCAACAACAAAGAGGCAAGGGCCAAAGCAACTCCTACAGAGGAGGTAATCAAAACAGAGGTGGAAATCAAAACAGAGGAGCCAATCAGAACCAAAGCGGCAATGCAAGCCGTGGAAATCAAGGACGAGGAAGTAACAAGACTAAAACAACTTGTTTCAATTGTGGGAAACAAGGCCACTTCGCTCGGGACTGCTGGTCAAAGTCTACAAAAGATCAAAGCAATCAATATGGCTCATTCTACGGAGAAGAAGAAGGTCCACCAAACCTTTTTCTCTCTTATGGACAGCCAGATCAAAATCTAAATGATACATGGATTTTGGATACTGGTTGCTCCAACCACATGAGTGGCAAAGAAAATCTCTTTGCTACATTAGATTCAAATTACAAATCTCATGTTAAGTTAGGGGATAATAAATCCTTGCAAGTTGAAGGCATAGGAGCTATGGAAGTTCCAACAAAAGAAGGCCTTAAAAATGTGAATGACATATACTATACTCCACAGCTACAACACAATTTGTTAAGTGTTGGCCAAATGATGGAGAAGCATTACAAATTAGTTTTTGATGAAAGAAAATGTACAATCTTTGATAAAAACAATTGTAACCGGGTCATCACTCGAAGTACCTATGACAAAGAATAGGTTGTTCCCTCTAAAATTTGGTGAGCCAGGGGGAGCTCAACTTGCAAACATTGCTATTACAAATCCAAGTGAATTGTGGCACTTGAGATATGGTCACCTCAATTCCGCTAGCTTGAAAATGTTAACATCACAAGCTATGGTGACAGGACTACCAAAAATTCCATAACATAAAAAGGTATGCGAAGCATGTGCTTTGGGAAAGCACTCCAGAACGAAGTTTCCAAGAGGCCGAGCGTGGAGAGCAAGCTATCCTCTTCAGCTAGTACATTCGGACATCTGTGGTCCAATGCAAACAAAGAGCCTTGGAAACAATTCTTATTTTCTAACATTCATAGATGATTATTCTAGAATGTGTTGGCTTTATTTTCTGAAACACAAAGATGAAGCATTTGATTGCTTCATAGACTTCAAAAATAATGTAGAAAAGCAAAGTGACTACTATGTCAAATGTCTTCGCATTGATAAAGGAGGAGAGTACTCCTCAAATGAATTTCTTCATTATTGTAAGCAAAATGGGATAAAAAGGCAGTTCACCACTGCCTACACCCCACAGCAGAACGGTGTGGCTGAGAGAAAGAACCGCACCCTTGTTGAAATGGCACGAACAATGCTTCAGGCAAAACATCTCACAAACAACTATTGGGCAGATGCAGTGAGAACAAGTGCATATATTCTAAATAGAAGTCCGACTTCTAGTTTAGATGGTATCACTCCTTATGAAGGATGGTACGGTAAGAAACCAAATGTCAAACATTTCAGAGTATTTGGTTCTTTAGCATATGCACACATTCCTGAGGAGAATAGAAAGAAGCTTGATCCAAAGAGTCAAGCATGTGTTTTTGTAGGGTATTGTGATTCAACCAAAGGGTATAGATTGTACAATCCCATGACACATAAAATCATTATCTCCAGGGATGTAATTTTTGATGAAGGGGGAGAATGGGGTCATAAAAAATTTGTTGATTTTGACTCTAATTTGGACAGTTCTACATTAGTACCTCCCACATTGGTACAACCCAAGAAAAGCAGTGTAAAAAGTCCTCCTCCACAAATTCCACATCAGGAAACTTCATCAAGTACATCAAGTGGTACACCAAGTCCAAGAAGGAATTTGTTGGCACCCCCAAATTCTCCAAAACGATTTCAAAGATCTGTAAGCGCTCCAAGCCCGATGGATATTGATTCAGTTTCTCAAAGGAAAGAGACAAATAGAGGAAAGCGCATACTGCAGAGTCATCCATCTACTCAAATGTTGGATAGGAATTTCCAACAAAGATACACTAGGAGTCAAGCTAGTGAGATGGATGACATTTTGTCAAGACTTGAAAATCTTCAAATGTCAGGGGATGATGAGTCTCATGAACCAAGGGGTGATGTAGTCAATTATGCTTTGTTGGTTGCTGCACATCTAGAACCTTCTAGCTATGAAAAAGCATGCACTGAAAATATATGGCAAGATGCCATGGAAGAGGAAATATCCTCAATTAAAAAGAATGATACTTGGGAGCTTGTGAAGCTTCCCAAGGGAAAAAAATGTGTTGGATGTAAATGGGTCTATAAGACCAAATTCAATGCCTATGGGAGCATTGAAAGGCACAAGGCGAGATTAGTAGCTAAAGGTTTTACTCAGAAATATGGAATAGATTATGAGGAAACCTTTGCTCCAGCTTGCTCGACAAGAAACAATTAGAACTGTTCTTTCCTTGGCAGCCCATAAAGGATGGAAAATTCAACACATGGATGTGAAAAGTGCATTTTTAAATGGATACCTGACAGAAGAGGTGTATGTTCAACAACCTCAAGGTTTCCAAGAACCAGGAAAAGAGAACCTTGTTTATAAATTGAAAAAAGCACTTTATGGCCTCAAGCAAGCACCAAGAGCATGGTACTCACGAATTGACGGCTATTTCAGCAAATATGGTTTCACAAAAAGCAAGAGTGAACCAACATTATACTACCCAAAAAATGGAGTAGATATCCTCATAGTTTGTTTATATGTGGATGATCTAATATTCATGGGTAGTAATGATAAAATGAATATGGAGTTCAAAAACTCCATGATGAATCAGCTTTGAGATGAAGGATCTCGGATTAATGAGATACTTTCTAGGAATGGAAGTACATCAATCAAAGAATGGGATCTTCATATGTCAACAAAAATATGCTCATGACATGATCAAGAAATTTGCTATGCAGCAGTGCAAATCAGCTGCAACACCAACTCGGACATGGAATCCAGCTAAGCAAAGAAGATGGAGCACCAAAAGTTGACTTGACCAATTACGTAAGCATGGTTGGGAGTTTAATGTTTCTCACCAACACTAGGCCAGATATACAAGATGTTGTTTCTCTTGTATCACGATATATGGCATGCCCATCCGAGCCGCATCTTCAAGCAACCAAACGAATTTTACGATATGTAAAAGGTACATTGGATTTTGGAATCCATTACCACAAGTCTAACTCTCGTGAAGTTATTTGGTTATAGTGACAGCGATTGGGGCAGTAATATAGATGACAAAAAATCTACATCAGGGAACTGTTTTAGTCTAGGTTCAGGACTAATAACTTGGAGTTCCAAGAAGCAATCTGTTGTAGCATTATCATCTACAGAAGCTGAGTACATAGCCATTACTCATGCCAGTACTCAGATCCTCTCGTTGAGGAAAATCCTTGAAGAGATTGGCGAAAAACAAATTGGTCCAACCAAACTCAATTGTGATAATATTAGTGCCATACAGCTGGCATATAATCCGATCCACCACAAAAGGTCAAAACATTTTGATATGAAGTATCACTTCATAAGAGATATGGTGGAACAACAGACAGTTGAGCTTCAATATTGTAGCACTTTGGATAATCTAGCAGACATCTTCACCAAAGGCATGGCTAAAGCTCAATTTATAAAGCTGAGAGACTATATAGTTAGTCCTCTCAACTTTAAGGGGGAGAATGTTGGAAATTACCATTAGTAAAAGGTTAAAAATTTGATTTTAACTGGGGTAAAGGTAACTTACCTTTTACCTTACCTGGACGGCAGTGGATGACAGCATTTGGGCGGCAAGAGAATTCCTTCCATCCTTCTTTTCCCCCAATTTCTCCTTTCTCCCTTTCTTTCTCGAATAGGTTATTTACCGCCTATTTAATCTATGTAACCTAAGTTTGAAGGTTAATGCAATAATTCCTTTTTCCGTAATCACTCACCTTTCACAAGAAATTTGTGCTAACGACATGCCCTGTAACTTGAAAACAAGGGACCATAAAACATTATAATAATTTATGGAGAGGTCTCTACGATAACAATCCCCCTTCTATATAATCCATGGGTTCATTTGATGCCAAGCCTTCCATATGCTTTTGATGACAAAGTGTCTAGGGATTTTAATAAAAACTGGAGCAAGCACCAAAGAAGGAAGATCCATTATTGCCCAAGATCTATGGTTGAGGGGAGTCTTTTTGAGATGTAATGTTTGAGGAGCACTTTCCATGCTTTAGGGCCTTTAAGAGCCCAAATGATCCATTTAGCACAGAGGGCTAACCCTTGTCGTTTACAATCCAGCATACCCATACCTCTAGCATTCCTTGGGAGACAACAAATATCCCAAGCCACTCTATAGAAACCCTTCTGCTCAGACCAACTACACCATTGAAAGTCTCACATAAGTTTTTCAAAAATTTTGTAACATGTTTGGGAAGGGACCCAACAGGACGAGTAATAAACATGCATAAAGACCAACACTTTTGAACAAATTTGGAATTTACTGGTAAGAGACAGTTTCTTAACATTCCAATACTCCAGTTTGCTTTCCACTTTGTTGATGACATAGGACCATAATTGGGATGGAGAGCCTTGAAAGGCAAAAGGAATGCCAAGGAATTTGAAAATTTCCCTAGGCTAAATCTAGCTCCATTGGACGTGCTGAAGCCATTGAGGAAGAGGCTCGGAGGATTGGCTGTAATAGGATGTTTTACTCCATTGAATATTAGACCATGAAGCTTTGTAAAAAATGTCAATGCAAGAAAGAGCTTCAGAGAGAGAATGCTCATACTCTTGCAGGGTGAGGAAGGAATCATCAACAAAGTGACCATTAATGAGTTGAACAATATTCCCAGGAAGGGAAATACCCCTAATAATCCCATTAGAGGAATGGTTGTCCAAAAGATAACCAAAGGCTTCCATTGCTAAAATATAGAGCGAAGGGGCCAGAGGGCACCCCTACCTCACTGACCTATGTAGCCCAATATATTTAGTTTGAAATTTGTTAAGAGATAGAACTACTGAAGCATCCTTAAAAAGCATCTTAATAGTGGAAATGAACTAAGGACCAAATCCAAGAGCTTCTAGCATGGAGAGGATGAATACCCACTCAATTCTATGATAAGGCTTTTCAAAGTCAAGCTTGAGGAAAAGGGTTTGCTAATTAGATCTATGAGCCCACTCCATCCCTTCCCAAACTATCAGAAGATTTTCTAATATGTAGTAATTTTGAATAAAGCTAGTTTGCTCAGGCCTCACAATAGAGGAAAGCAACGGATGAAGTCGTAGAGAAAGAACTTTGGAAATGATTTTGTAGCTAATATTTAGCAGGGTTATGGACCTCCAGCTTGTGATAATTTCTAGATCCCCTAACTTTGGGATAAATTTGATATTTTCCTTATTAATAAGAGAACCTAAGGAGCCATTCTTCAAGGCTTCCAAATAAACTCTGTGTAAATCAAGACCAACAAAATCCCAATAAGTTTTGTAGAATTCGTAGGGGAAGCCATCAAGCCTAGGTGCCTTAACATCTACCATTTGAAATAGAGCATCAACAAGGTCCTGCACTAAAAATAGGTGCTCGCACTCATTCCTTTGAATAGGGGAGAGGTAGGTAGGGATAACCTCTTTGCAAAATTGGAGAGCTTGTTCTCTTTCAGGACTATATTACTGAGCAATAAAAATGTGAGTATAATACTTGATAAAATCTACTGCTATATTAGGAAAAGCAGTGATTCGAACTCCTTCAACAATTAAGGCTTTGAATTGAGTAGAGTGTCTAGGAGGCCTGAGTATCTAAAAAATTCTTTGGAAACTCGGTCACCCACTTTGAGCCAATGGATCCTGGATTTGATTTGAGATCTTTTGGCTTCATACAACTCAATCACTTTGAGCTCATGCCAGATTTGAGCTATATGGGCTTGGATGGAGGAGTCAAAGGGGTAAGCCTCAAGTTTTATGGATGCCTTGGCAAGCTCATTTCTCAAAGCAATATTGGAATGTCGACGCAGATGTACCACTTTTTTTACCAAGATTATGAGTAGAGCAGTGGTGCAAAAAATGACGTCATTCCACCACTCAATCCATACAGAATCTCCATTGGGTCTGGGGATAAGATTCTAGATCCTTTGGATATGAAAAATAGTGGTATCATCTTGTAGGAAGGATGTATTAAGAAAAAACTAGGACTAAGGGTCATTGAGGAGTGGAGGAAATGTTAACTGTGAACATAATAGGTAAATAATTAGACGAGACCATACCAGGGATAGTTTCAACAAATGGGATAGAAGGGATCTGATGGGAAAATGATAAATTTTGTTGATCTAACAACATAGCCCTGTCAAGCCTTTTTAAAAATCTTGCGAGGCCAGATTGAAAATTGGACCATGTGAACCACATGTGCTCAAAAAATTAACCCGTAGAGAAAAAAGCATTGGAATAGAATATCCCTAGTTTATTTTTGATAAAATACCAAGTCTGTCGCTCTCCCAAGGACCATCTATTAAGAAGCGGGACCACTTTATTAGAGGTCTTTTATATCATATTGAAGTTGCACACATAAGCCAAACCATGGCAGGTAAAGACAAAGCACACCATATCCAAAGGGCACATCTATCCTTGACCTCATTAGAGGTGTAAATATTAATAATCCCGAAGGAAAAACCTCCCACTTCAACCAAAACCCAAACCGCATGATGGGAGGGGTCAGAACCCCATGTGACAAAATTACTTCTCCACCTATCATTTAACAAAATGATAACACCTCCGCTGCCATGTGGGTGGTTGGTAGCATACATATGAATTTTATGCCATAACATAGAGTGAGCATATTATAAGGTAAATTCGATTGCTTTGAATTCTTGAAGACACACAAAATCTAGGCATTCATAAAGGTTGGCACAGGTATTGAGCTCATTCTAGACCATGTAATGTTGGACTAGATCTGTCAACCCACGTACATTCCATGAAAGAAATAACATTAGAATGAGTTGAGTTGCATACCACCACTGGCCTCGCTCACATTGTATGCCAATATGTGAAAGGAATATTCATGAAGACTTCCAGATTTGGGGAAGGAAAACTAGTCAGCCTCCTCTTGTCCAAATATGCATGTTGCTCACCTCATGGTGGGCTACAGGACAACCATCCAAAAATTTATGGGAAACCTCCTTCAACCACCACCGTTTTTTGAGAAACCAAGGGTACATAGGAAAGAAACCCCTCTTCCTGCACCTTAGAATCCACGACTAGCAAAGGATAAGGGACAAGGACCAAGTTTGTAATAGGAGCCTGCATGGGAGGCTTAGGTGCAAGGGCGTGAGCATAGGTTATTGCAGTTTTCCCTACATGAGTAGTTTTACCATATTTTTACTTTCTACATGAAATCACAATCCACTCACCACCTTTAGGAGAGGGATTTAGAGTGGTGGGGGATGACACAACACCAGCAGCTAAGACTGACACCTTGACCTTAAGTTTTTCTACCATTAAAGGGCAATCCTTAATACGATAGAGGGTCGACTAGCATCGATAGAAAGTGTAAGGGAAATTGATATACACCATCCACTCATGAATACAGGTGGTACCTCTCGGAATATAGATGTGCTCCTTCAAAGTTTTGGCCAGGTCGATCTTGACACACATTCTCCTAGTTGGACGGACTGACATGAATCGGTGGGCTCATCACACAAACTCACCAAGGGTGGACACCAAGTTTTTTAGGAAGGACCAACAAGTAGTGGGAAGGTTTAGGAACTCCACCCAGATGGGCATGACTAGGGAAACAACATTAGAGAACATGAAATCTTGGCTCCATGGTTGAAAAATGAGCAGAGAGCTATTAATGTAATTAGGGTCCTTGTTAAGAACTTTTTGGGCTTGTTCATGGCTACCAAAATGAAAATGAAATATTCCCTTGGAGAGATTTTACACATGGTTGACTTGGATACCATGCGGGTGACAATACTATTCAATCCAGTTCTTAAGGACATGTTTAGGGGGAATCTGACCCAAAAAATACCCGATGAGAGTTTTATTTTCAAACCATGCACATGTATGATTGAATTCATGTAACGAAGTCACAAAATCAGGTTAAAAATTACCTCATGATACCCTTGGGGATGAATTTATTGGACTGCTTGGTCGCTTCTGGAGCCACATCTCTCATCACCAGCTTCAGACAAAGTCGAGGGAGGAAGGGCTGACATACTAAAACCTATGAAGTAAACATAGTACAAAAATTAGCACACACTTCTAGAGAATGTTTGGAGGCTTCTATAAGCCCTAGGTTGACACGCAGATCCACATGTACATGACTAGTTTAGCCATTATTCTCTCTAATTTTTTTTTGTCTAATGCCTTGGTAAAAATAACTATAAGTTGATCTTCTGATTTACAAAACTCAAAAGCAATGAACCCATATTGGACCAAGTTGCAAATAATGTGATGTTGAATATCAATGTGCTTACTCCTGTTATGAAACACTTGATTATTTATCATGGAGATGATGGAGTGTCGTCACAATAAATATTTATGGAGGAAATAATCTCCATTCTAAGCTCTTCAAAAAGTCTAGCCGTCCAATTGAATTGAGTGCAAGTGGAAGAGGTATCTATATACTCTACTTTAGTAGTAGATAAAGCAATTGTTTTTTGCTTATCGTTACTTCAATAAATGAACTTACCTCTAAATAAGAAGGCATATCCATAAGTGCTTCTTATATCATCAAGACATCCTACCTAATATGCATCTATGTAGGCCACTAGATCATAAGAGTTAGTAACAAAATATCATAAACCAAAAGATATAGTACCACTCACATACATACATACATCTTACTACCAAGTTAACCAAAAACAAGATATCCTATCTAGTAGTAGTAAAATACATCAAGCTACCAACTAGTTATCTATAGAGTGTTGCATCCATAAGAGGAGTAGAATCTTCCTTCATCAACTTGCACCTCCATAACTATTGGAGTGCTAATTGGCTTACAATCACTCATAGAAAATATTATAAAAAATGACCAACATATATGGATTGAGTAATGAAAATATCTTCAACCAAATGTATGAGTTGCATTACAAGAAAGTAATGCATAGTGCCCAAATCACTCATCTCAAACTCATTCAATATGACCCTTTTACACTATTTCAATAAATTGGTGGAGCTACCTAAGAAGATTATGTCATCAACATATAAATAAATGATAATAAAATCTGATGCATCTAGATTTTTATAAAGAGTACCTTTAGTTGAACATTTCTTATAACCATTCTCATACAAGTAATTATCTGACGGGGCACCGGGAACCCACACTTCAAACGAACTGGCCTTTTCATTAAAATTAAAAAAAAAATAATAATTACAAGCTTGAAAGCAACAGCCCGCAGGCTTACAATGGCCGAGTTCGGCTCTGGTCTATCTCTCTGTTCTACTTCTCTGTTCTCCGGTCCGCCGTCCCCTGAAAACAAAAATTTCGTCTTTTTAACGAGGTCCCCGGTCCTCCAGGCAATCAATGCCTCCACCAAATATAATTTCAAATTCAATTTTCCCTCCTCCGAGATTTTTGAAATATCAGTCTTAAACGGCCATCTGCCCGATCTACCACGGTACCGGCATTAATGGTCTTCCTGCACTGGCCGCGTCGTTCTGACCGTCCTTGCACTGTCGGCTCCTCCATTAAATTACCAACTGTAAAATGTTACAATGCCAAAAATGTCGAGAAGAAAAAAAAAATGCGGTCGACTCCTCCCTTAACAGTTAAAGTGACCCATAAATTAGCTTGAACACACGTGGCCGGCTGCGTGTTCATCTTTCCAAGCTTCTTCCCCTGTTGCCACAAATTTGATCCACGTGCCCTTCATGACCGCCACGTGTCCAGCTTGGCTTTGCCCGGTCGTTCGTCATTTACCCTTGGTCTTGTTCTCTAACTCTCTTTGACTTTCACCACTATCGGAATACCGGCCACGTGTCGGCCTCACACTGGCCGCGATATCGCGACAGGACTCCTTCCTCCGCTTTGCCTTCGAAGACCGTCGCGATATCGCGACATCGCGATATCGCGACGTCGCGATATCGCGACGGTCTAGAGCTCCTCCTCCCCTTCTTTGAATTACCGTCGCGATATCGTGACGTTTGAAGACCCTCGCTCTTTCTTTTCAAAACCGTCACAATATCGTGACGTCGCAATATTGCGACGTCGCAATATCGCGACGTCGCGATATCGCGACGTTTGAAGACTTCTCACCTCCTCCTTTCATTACTGTCGCGATATCGCGACGTCGCGATATCGCGACAAAACTTCACCAAAGTTGCAACGCTGCGTTGGGGTCGCGATTTCGCGACATGTCGCAAAATCGTGACATGTCGCGATTTCACGACCCCTCCCTTCCTTGCCTCTCAAAACCTTCCAAACCAAAACCTGCTTCACAAACCTTTCACAGTACTTGAAAATAATAGATCTAAGTGCAAAGATCTTAGAAAGGAAACTAAAAATATTTGGAAGATGCAAGATTGCTTTTCCCTCACCGGATGCTCCTGCATCAGACACCCCGGGTAAGAAGGAGAAGTGACCTTCACTTCTAAGTTGTTCGGTCTGCTTCCTTTGCAAAATCTCCGAACACTCATCAACCTTTACAACTTGCTCAAATCTTGTTTCCTGGCAGAATTTTCTGCCCTCTACCAGACAAATTCTGGCATTACTGCACATTTTCTCATCTTCGGTCTGCAATGGCTTCAGCTTGTGCCGCATTCCATCTTTCTCCAAGGAATAAGTATTTGCAAGGCCATCATGCACTGCACTCCGATCAAACTGCCATGGCCTGCCCAATAGCAAATGGCATGCATCCATAGGGAATACATCACACAGGACTTCATCCTGGTACCTCCCAATCTGGAACGTGACTAAACACTGTTCCCGAACCCAAGCTCGGTGGTCCTTCCGCAACCACGCAATCCGATACGGGTGTGGGTGCCTCCTTCTCTCCAGCTGCAACTTAGAAACCATCTCCTCGAAAACCAAGTTGTCTGTACTCCCATTGTCAATAATGACATTACAGACTTTGCCCGCACTTTTGCACCGAGTGCGGAACAGGCTTCTCCTTTGCTCAGACTGGTATTCATCCACCAGCATGGTCCTTCTCACAATCATGGCTTCCCCATTTTTAGCTTCTTCAGAATGTTCTGAATCAACATCTTCAACTGCCACAACTGCTCTGGCGGGACCCACCGATTTCTTGTTCGTCTTTTCCCGGTGTTGTGGACACTCATATGCCCGATGTCCTTCTTCTCCACAATGGAAACATGTTCCACGAAATATTCCTCTTCCATACCCGCGTCCAGATCTACCTCTTCCTCTCGGGTAGTTATCATTCTGAACTTGCGGTTTTGGGTCTTCCTCTTCTTCTTTCTGACCTCGGCTGCTGCTCTCTTCTTCCTTCTTCTCTTCCTTTCCTTCTTTCTTTCCACCGTTCTTTCCTCCCGGTTCTTTCACTTTTGGCTTGCTTTCAAACCTTCGGTTCAATTTTCCTTCAACCTTTAAAGCAAACTGGTAAGCATCTTCGATGGTGCTTACCCAAACCAAACTCAACTCCTCCTGCACACTCGGTCTCAACCCATTAATGTAACGGGCCACTTTTTCCTTGCTGGCTTCTAAGTGTCCGGTTCTGATGGAAATTTTATAAAAATCCTCCGTATATTCTTGAACTGTTCTGTTCATCTGCCTCAAGCTTTGCATTTTACGTAACAGATCCAGCTCATAGTCAACGGGGATAAACTACCTTTTTAACTTCTCCACCATTCTGTCCCACCTCGTTATTCTCTCCTTTCCTCTTCGGTTTCTCTCCAGCTGCACCCCCTTCCACCAGATGCTAGCATGACCCTTCAGTCGGGTCTTAGCAAATCTGACCCGGTTAGGGTCTTCAACTTCTTCGTATTCGAAGTATTCTTCTAATTCATTCACCCAGTCTATCAATTCCTCTGGGTTCAAGTTCCCGAAATACGTGGGAACCTCTAACTTCGGCCTCTTCCCGATCTGGGAGATGGCCTTGTATAGCCGGGCCTGTGCCGGGTCTACATCTTCCTCCTCTTCTTCAAACTCATTCTCCTCTTCCACTTCATCCTCACTGTCTGCATCCCTTCTCGGCTCACGTCCTCTGCGTAGCTCTTCTTGCAGGGCCTGGACTTGCCACTGCAAAGCCCGAAAATCTTCCGCTGCCATGCCTCTTCCACCCATCGGGTTTCTTCTCGGAGGCATCTTCACCCAAACTCAAACCCTCCCACACGTCCTGGCGCAAACTGCCTCACGGCCGGCGGTCTGTTTACGCACTCAGGAACTCCCGCTCTGATACCACTGACGGGGCACCGGGAACCCACACTTCAACGAACTGGCCTTTTCATTAAAATTTAAAAAAAAATAATAATTACAAGCTTGAAAGCAACAGCCCGCAGGCTTACAATGGCCGAGTTCGGCTCTGGTCTATCTCTCTGTTCTACTTCTCTGTTCTCCGGTCCGCCGTCCCCTGAAAACAAAAATTTCGTCTTTTTAACGAGGTCCCCGGTCCTCCAGGCAATCAATGCCTCCACCAAATATAATTTCAAATTCAATTTTCCCTCCTCCGGGATTTTTGAAATATCAGTCTTAAACGGCCATCTGCCCGATCTACCACGGTATCGAAATTAATGGTCTTCCTGCACTGGCCGTGTCGTTCTGACCGTCCTTGCATTGTCGGCTCCTCCATTAAATTACCAACTGTAAAATGTTACAATGCCAGAAATGTCGAGAAGAAAAAAAAAACACGGTCGACTCCTCCCTTAACAGTTAAAGTGACCCATAAATTAGCTTGAACACACGTGGCCGGCTGCGTGTTCATCTTTCCAAGCTTCTTCCCCTGTTGCCACAAATTTGATCCACGTGCCCTTCACGACCGCCACGTGTCCAGCTTGGCTTTGCCCGGTCGTTCGTCATTTACCCTTGGTCTTGTTCTCTAACTCTCTTTGAATTTCACCACTATCGAAATACCGGCCACGTGTCGGCCTCACACTGGCCGCGATATCGCGACAGGACTCCTTCCTCCGCTTTGCCTTCGAAGACCGTCGCGATATCGCGACGTCACGATATCGCGACGTCTAGAGCTCCTCCTCCCCTTCTTTGAATTACCGTCGCGATATCGCGACGTCGCGATATCGCGACGTTTGAAGACCCTCGCTCTTTCTTTTCAAAACCGTCGTGATATCGCGACGTCACGATATCACGATGTTTGAAGACTTCTCGCCTCCTCCTTTCATTACTGTCGCGATATCGTGACAAAACTTCACCAAAGTTGCAATGCTGTGTTGGGGTCGCGATTTCGCGACATGTCGCGAAATCGTGACATGTCGTGATTTCGCGACCCCTCCCTTCCTTGCCTCTCAAAACCTTCCAAACCAAAACTTGCTTCACAAACCTTTCACAGTACTTGAAAATAATAGATCTAAGTGCAAAGATCTTAGAAAGGAAACTAAAAATATTTGGAAGATGCAAGATTGCTTTTCCCTCACCGGATGCTCCTGCATCATTATCAATTCTAAAGTACTAAGCTCTAGGTTTTGGCTTAAGCCCATAAAGAGTTTTCTTTAATTTGTACACTTTTCTTCACGATCGACATCTATAAATCTATGTAAATGACTCACATACAATTCTTATTTTGAAATATCTATTTCGAAATGTTGATTTATCATCTATGTGAAGCTAGTGCAAGTAGAGACCTTATTGTTTTCAGTCTTGCAACAAGTACAAAAGTTTCTTCATAGTCAATACCTTCCTGTTGAACATAGCCTTTGGCAAACAACCTTACCTTATGTTTGGCTATACTTCCATCAAAATTATACTTCAACTTGTAGACCCATTTCACACTTACAAGGGTATTGTATTTTGGAGGAGAAACTACCTTCCAAGTATCATTTTTCTCTATTTGTTCAATTTCAATCTCCATAGCCTTTGCCCAATCTCCATAATGATCCTATTTTTTATTTTTCCACTCTATTTTGTTGAGGAGTGTAAATAATAGTTCCCTTTTTATTCCAAGACTATTGTATTACTCTAGGAACTCATTTGAGGTGGATTCACCTCCATGGTTTGTCCTTAATATTTTAATACAATAACTTGATTGCTTTTACACAAAAGCCTTAAAATTCTTAAAATAGTCAAACTCTTGTATTTTCTCATGCAAGAAACAAACCCAACACATTCTTATATGATCATCAATAAATAAGATTAAATATTTACTTTTACCTAAACTCAAGGTTTGCATAGGTCCATATAGATCAACATGCACTAACTTCAATGGTTTTTGAACTCTAAACTTATGATGATGAAAATTCTTTCGATGTTGCATTCCAAAATGACATCCTTTACATTTTGTATTAAGAGACTTTGTGAAAGTGGGTAGTCCTCTAACAGGAATATTCTTTTGGATTCCATCCAAGGAGTCAAAATTGAGATGTCCATACCTCTTGTTCCATAGCCATGCCATATCAATGGTGCTTTTAAAGCATTCACTTTCTAGCTGAATTTACAACACAAACATCATATTTTTTGCCATCAAAACTTCCACTATAATTTGATTGTTAGACATATTCAATATTCTACAAACGTTCTTTTGAAAAACAAACTTTATAATTATTTGAACATAATTTTCCAATGCTCAAAATATTATGTTTGAATCCTAGTACATAAAATGTAGCATACATATAATATTTTTTACCATTATCTGTTCTAATGGTAAGAGTCTCTCTTTCTACTATATAAACTTAATTATTTATAATCAAATGTGACTTGTCTATTAAAATTGTTATCAAGTTAACAAAGAGGTTTTTATTTCTTGTCATGTGAATTAGACATCCACTATCAAGATACTATGAATGATTCTTAACAGACTCAAAATTATTCAAAGTGAGAAAGAGATGTTGACCTTTACACCTAGATGGTCCTACATCACTTGACCTTTACACTTACATATTACATTAACTCTTCATCTTCTCTTACACATGAGAGACCCAACTCTTTATATTTATCAATATATAATAATAGATCTCACATATTTACATAAAGATAAAGATTTTTATGATTGCACATAACTTAAAACTCCATGTTTATAAAAATTACACTTTACTCATATAACTCACACTTACTAACATGCCACCTCATTTGCATAAATCCAATTTTTTTTTGATACATAGGGGAGTTGGTTACATCCACTTTATTTTTAGTAACTACCAAGTGTAGAGTTCAAATCACAAGGGCTGATCTCAACAAGCATATACCACCTCGTTATTCATGATCCAACATGAGAGAGATCATCGATCACTCGATATTTGTACCATCATCATTGGTTTGGTGTGCACTTAGAGGATTTCATATCAAACTACTACCTTTTGCTCCCAAAAAGCCTATACCACCTTGTTGTTGATGACCTAGTGTGAAGGGCACCACCGATCACTTGGAATTTGTACCATCATCATCGCTTTGATGCACACTCAAAGGATTCATATTAGACTACTATCTTTGCAATAAACATACCCCCAAGGTTTGAACCTAAGTCTTTTCTTGGTAAGTGTCTAGCCAAACAAACAATTACCAATCCACCTAGCCCTTATGGACATAACTCTACAATTATTTACATGACACATAACACACACTTAATAAAATGACACTTACTATAAACTCAAATATTAAACACACTTTAAAATATTTACATGGTCCAAAAAATATTCCAAGGTACCAAATAATGTAATACCTCCAACAATTCAAATGTTTAAATCCAACAAGGTTAAATAAAATATTGTATAATTCATACACTATTTCATTGAAGGGCATATACATAGTTCATTTTTTATAACTTATTTTATAAAGTAAAAAAACAATTGATTTTATTAAGCAATTTAACATGGATTTAAATAATTATATATAGTCCAAGGATTGGGTGGATTAGTGAGTTCTAGGCACTCATCAAGAGAAGATACCTATTTTTAAAACCTTCTTGTCTTGGGGCGGAGGAACTAGATTGAATTGACTCCTTTGAGTGCCAACCAACTTGATGACAACGATTTCATTTTCAAACCTGGCGTCTCCCTTACTCCGAGTAGCATTAGAGAAAGAGCTTTGTAATAAATAAATATATATAATTAATAAAAATTATAATTTGTAAAATTTAATGTCCATATATTATTTATTATTTTTAATTAGATAACTTTATAATTTTAATTATTTACTTAAGGTTAATGTAAATTCTTAAAACTAGAAATCAAGTTATAAATTAATTTATGACATTATACTTATATTTATATTATGTGGATGTAAAAGCTAATTCTATGCTTTTAGAACTATTTTTATCAATTATTTAAGAAATATTATTATGATTATATGGAACTAAAATAATTCTTATTTATATTATTTTTATTATTAATTATATTATAATATCATTTTAATGAAGTACATTATGATAATATTATAATAAATTATATTATTATAAAACTATCATCCATAATTAATAAATTTAAATTTTAACCACACATATTATTATGATATTATAGTAAATTACATAATATTCGTTATAATTTAAAAAAATTAAATTTTAAAGATTTTTTTTTATTACATATTTAAATTTGAATTTTGTATTAATGTCTATCGGTGACTAAAATAGGTCAATAGGAGTGTAAAGTAAGACATATACAAAGCAACGGGAGTGCCTAATGCAGCTCTAGAGAAAATAAAATATAGAAAAACAGTAAACAGGAAGACATATGATATACAAGATATGTGGATCAAGGATTACTCCTAACAGTCAAGGCTGAAGAAAAGTGAGTGATGTAAGAGTTGGATGTCATCGTAGATGTTTTTTGTTGGAATTGATGACGAGTTGATCTTGGTGTATGTATAACATGTATTTTATCCTTAACTCAATTAACACCAACCTAGTATATTTTTTTTAATGGATGCATGTGGTTGTATTATTATTTGATATTTCTAAATTTTTATTAGATATATCAAAAAGTTAAAATTTAATTAAAAATTTGGAATATTGATTTATACTTTACTTTCTATCTTTATTACTTTTCTTAAACTTTTAATATTAATATTAATTTTTTTTAAGAGATACCTGAATTGGTAACAATTTTCATTATATTATTTTAGTAAATATGGTTCGAACCTAGAAAGTATTTTAAACTTCCCAGTAAGAATTTTACTATAGCACTTCATCCTGGTAAGAATTTTACTCCAAGTAAGAAGGACCCCTAGAAGGGTTCAGAAGAGGTCTCCATCATATTATCCCTGCAAACATGGTTCTAATTAAGAAAGCTACCACTATAGCCCCTGCTCCACCTTAATTAGAATTTTACTACAGGACCCTAGATACCTCAAACTAGCAAACATCCAACAAACATACAAATAACAAACACTCAACAAACATACTTGAAAAGAAATTCCAATTATAAAATATACCACTAAACTTCCAAAATAAAAAATAAAAATAAAAATATTAATATTAATAACCACACGATATTAGAATTTTTAAAGGTAGCAAAAGGAGTTTAAGTTAAAAGTATTTAATTCGATGGTTTTTCGCAGGACTGCCCAAACTGCCGAACTTGTTTCGGCCATATCTTACTCATCCGGACTCAGATTGAGCTAAAATTTTGAGGGTAGATGCCTGAAGAACCCTAGAACATCTCCACCAATTTTCATATCATTTGGAGCAACACAGATCCTAGCGCATCCCTATGTGAACGACATATTTGGAAAGCAGTTATGCGAGGGTTTCATCTGGGTTGATTGCAAGCAGCTCCAGAGGTTGGTTTTTAGGGCCTTCGGGCCCTAGCGGCAAATATTTTTGTGGTTTATGCTCAATATTTTAGCAGG
The DNA here is from genome assembly GCA_028583015.1 of Wollemia nobilis. Classification (NCBI taxonomy): domain Eukaryota; kingdom Viridiplantae; phylum Streptophyta; class Pinopsida; order Araucariales; family Araucariaceae; genus Wollemia; species Wollemia nobilis. The sequence goes on from JAQPPZ010000989.1 coordinate 6,404,373, forward strand.
AAATGTTGCAGGGGATACAATATGGGTTAGAAATTTGTCTTTCAACAAATCATACTGTGAACTTGAGTGACAACGACTTCCAATTTGCTGCACAAAAGAAAAGTGAAAACCATACCTTTCCACGACATCTAGGGCAAGGATTAAAGAGATCACAAAACAAGTTTCAAGCAGTTGATAAAAAAATGGCTCATATCTCAAGTGAATATGGTGTTAAGGTGCACCCACAAAATAATTCTACTATGAAAACCCCTATCAAGGGTAAGAATTTCAAAGACTCAGTACCAAAAATAAATTTTAGGAATGCCCTTCGTGGTGGATAGCCTCAGCCCAATGCTAATATCAATATTAGGGCTTCCCATAAACCTCTAAGAATGCCTAAGATTGATCCTAGGAAAACAGAGTCAGGATGTCTTAAAGCAGCTGATGGAACTCCTATTGTTAAGCTTGATATGGGTAACATTCAGATTGGCATTGAAGATTTGGAAAAAAGAGGACTAATTTGTCGGTTCGTGGGTTTTCATCCGAGTCTATCTCGCTTTCAAAGTCTGGGCTGCAAAAAGCTAGAAAACTAAAGGTGAGTTACAAATCTATATTTATCCAAATGGTTATTTTCTTGTTTTATTTGCTAATAATGAAGATAGAGAGAAAAATTTTCAAGGGGGTCCTTGGTTTTTTGGAAGGGCAGGGCTTTTCATGAAGCCCTGGCATACTAAATTTAAATCCGAAGAAGAGATGCCTTCTATAGCTCCCGTGTGGGTTAGACAATTTGGCCTCCCTATTGAATTTTGGAATCCTACTATTTTTTCTTCAATTGGAAACTCTTTAGGAACTTTTATGATGACTGCTAATTGTAATCAAAATTTTGAACATATTATTTATGCTCGGATTTGTGTTTTAATGGATTTTGAAAAACCCCTACCTAAAAAGATCACATTACAATTTGGGGAAGACACTTGGGAGCAAGTAGTGGACTATGAGAACATTCCTTTTCATTGTAGAATTTGCCATGAATATGGTCATTTGGCCAGTGCTTGCCCAAATAAAATTCTTGATCAAAAGAAAGAAGATATAAACTCGGTGGGTTTCCAAATACCTAAGAAGAAGAACACTCAGAAAAATCTAGTTATGAAGGATCAATCAAAGTCATCTCCTAATATGTTTGAAATACTTTCCACAAATGATGTCCCAAGTGAGGAAGAGGAAATAATGGAAACTAAAATCTTAGAAACACAATTTAAATATGAAGGGAAGAAATCAGAGACAAACCAACAAATCAAAGGTTTTCAACAGAAAAAAAGGAGAAAATTTACACAAGAAAAACAATATTTCAAATGTCAAAACTTCAAATAATGCAGGTCCCAATATAGACTTTGTTGAACCATCTAGTAAAATTTTGGCTGTGTATGAGCATTATTCAAGGTTAGAAGCCATCTCAGATTCAATTGGAATAAGTCAAGAAATAGGGAAAAAAAAATTGAAGATGGATTCTAACCAAAAAGTAGGTCGCAAGACCAATCAATATCATATGGTAAAAGAAGGTGAAAAGCTTGTAGAGGAAGGTAATATTAATGCCCTTCCCAAATTTTTTAGCCCTGGTATTAATGAAGATCATCACTTGGAATATTAGAGGACTCAAAGGGAGTCTTTCAAAAAAAATGAAATTAGAAGAATGATTCAGGTAAATCATCCACATCTTGTTTTCCTTCAAGAAACAAAGATGTCAATGGAGGATATGGACTTACTTGCCAGTATAATTTGGCCAGCTGGAAAAGTGGTTTCCCTAAGATCCCATGGGACTTCGGGTGGCATTGCTTGTCTTTGGGATCCAAAAGAGGTAGTTATTCACCATATGATTTGCAGTTGGGGTTTATTGGCTATAGCTATTCAAAGTAGACATTCCAACCATATTATGCTCTGCATTACTGTTTATGCTCCGAATTATTTGGAGGAAAAAAGAAGACAGTGGAAGGATATTACTCATATTATCTCTCATTTTCCTAAAGCTTGGATCTTGATCGAAGGATATTTCAATACCATCCTCTCTCTGGATGAGAAAAGGGGGGAAATAGAAATTTGGACAAAAGCACTGACCTCATGAGCGAATATATTGCAAACCTCCATCTTGTGGATATCCAACCTGATAATGGCCTTATGACTTCGTCTAAAAGAAGGCAAGGCTTAGATTGTATAATGGAGAGATTGGATAGGTTTTTGCTCTCTGAAAATTTCTTAATCCATGGTCACATTCCTAAAGTGAAGACTCTTAATAATGCTGGTTCGGATCATTGACCAGTCATGGTGGAAATGTGGAAAACCAATGTGAGTTTCTCTCCTTTTCTTTTTCAATTAATGTGTCTTAGAGACATTTACTTCAGACCTCATGTGCAACAATGGTGGAAGGAAGGTAAACCTAGGCATGGGACTAAGATGTTCTGTTTTGCCAAAATATTGTAATACATTAAACCCAAAATCAAGACTTGGAACTAGGAAGAGTTTAGGGATGTTCATAAAAAAAAACATGAAGTTATTGCTCATATTGAAAATTTGAATAAGAAAATCCATTTAGATGGCCTCACATAGAAGAGAAGTGCAGATGAAATTAAACTCACAACTCAGTTAGAGGAATGGGAAAAAAGAGAAGAAATATTATGGAAGCAAAAATCTAGAATTCAATGGCTCAAAGAAGGAGATCGAAACACAAATTTCTTCCACAAATCTCTTCTAGCTCGAAGATCTCACAACTTTATTTCTTCCTTAAAATCAGATTTTGGAGATGTTTTTTATACTTGGGATGGCATGAACTCTATTGTTGTTGATTACTTTTCCAATATTTTTGCTGCTACTCCCCTTGAATCAGCTTCACAATATAATGTTCTTCAAGCAATCCCTTCTCTTATCACTTATGAGGAGAACTCTATTTTGATTTCTCCTGTTACTATTAATGAGCTTCAACAAGTAGTTTTTAAAATGCAAAAAGGGAAAACCCCAAGTCCTAATGGTTTTCCTATTGAGTTCTACCAAGAGTTCTGGGATATCCTTCATGTTGATTTATTAGAGGTGGTGGAAGAAGCCAGGAAAGCCAAAGAAATTTTAAAGGTTATCAATAAAACTTATATTACTCTTGTTCCAAAAGCTCAAGAGGTTGATCATATCTCAGCTTTTAGACTTATTGCTTTATGTAATGTTCTTCTCAAAATCATTACTAAAATCATGGCAGAAAGGTTGAAGCCTCTTTTGCATGAGATTGTTTCCACAGAGCAAGGGGGTTATGTGGAAGGACGTAAAATAGTAGATGAGATAGTTCTTGCTCAGAAAGCCATCCATTCCATGGATATGCAAAATTCTCCTTCCATGTTCATTCGGTTAGACTTATCCAAAGCTTATGACAGAGTGGATTGGCACTTCCTTATCAAAGTTTTGAGGAAATTTGGTTTCTCTAAGGATTGGATGGATTGGATTATGGGATGTATCTCTTCATTTTCCTACTTAGTTCTTATCAATGGCAGGCCTTCTCAGTCTTTCCCAGCTTCCAGAGGCATTAGGCAAGGTGACCCGCTATCCCCTTATTTATTCATCATTCTTGTTGAATGCTTGGATAGGACTTGTTGGCAATTTTGCCACATTGTTTGATTGTTGATTATTCATGCATAAACCGTTGAAGTTCTCACTCTTCTGTGTTTTATCTATGAGTTTTGGTGCCAAAATAGCTAAGTCTGTAGACTGTCACGATATCGCGACCAAAAACAACATGGAGAGCACAGGTTCAAAATTGTCGTGATATCGCGACATGTCGCGTTATCACGGGTCTTTTGAGGAGAGAGAAGCCAAAGTCGAAGAATGTCGCGATATCGCGACGTGTTCCAAAATTGCGGTCAAAGTGGTCAACGGAGGCAGAGCAACAAAACTGTCGCGATATCACGACATGTCGCGTTTTCGCGACTTGCGATAGCCATGGAGCAGAATGATAGAAAAGGTCACGAAATCGTGACATAATTAAGCAAAGGGCAATGACAATGAACTACGTTGCGATATCGCGACAGAAAAGTGAACAAGGGGCAAAATGTAAAAACATCGCGATATCGCGACATGTCGCATAATCGCGGTCAAGTTGAAGAAAAAGCATAAGGCATGAAAAGCATCACGATTTCACGACATGTTTGAAGATGAGACTAAGTAAGAGGCAAACGTCGTGATTTTGCGACAGACAGTGGCAACAGTAGAGAAAGCAAGAATATGTCATGATTTCGCGACATATTATGGAGAAAAGGCTAAATAGAGAAGAATGTCGTGATTTCGCGACATGTCTTGTTTTTGCGATGTGAAAGCGTGGAAAGAGAAAAATGGTACGGAATGTCGTGATTTCGTGACATGTTCCGTTTTCGCTGCTTGCAAGAGGATGAAGGCCAAGGAAGAGAAAACTATCATGATTTTGTGACATGTTGCAGTTTCGCGGGTAGACAGAAGAGAAAGGCACAGAAAGTAGAAGATGTCACGATTTCGCAACATGTCGCATTTTCACGACGAGGAGCAGTGATGAAGCCAAAAGAGAGAAAGATGTAGCGAAATTGTGACTTGTCACGTTTTCATGGTTCAAAACAGTGCAAGAACAACATGGGAAAAGAACGTTGCGATTTCATGACATGTTATAGTTTCACGAGAACAAAACAAAGAAGGAGCAGAATAGTACGAAACATCGTGATTTCGTGACGCGTCGCATTTTTGCGACCTCAGGTGACAAAGGAGAACAAAGAGCCGAATATGTCGTGATTTCACGACATGGTTGGTTTTCGTGATCCAAAATGGCAAAAGCGTATGGAGGAGAAAAACGTTACGATTTCGCGACATGTCGCATTTTCGTGACCCGTCACAGTTTCGCGCCAGGAAGCAGTTCAACGGCCCAATGCAGTATTGTGATTTCCAAGGACTAAAAGCTCTCCAAATTGAATGTTTTGCTGCTTTTCGATGCGTGCAAGATATAAGAACATGCTCAGGCCTGTAGATTTCGAAGCCACCATAATTGAAGATGCCTCCATTATTAAAAGTTTTTGTTCATGATTTTCTAACGGTCCAAGCATGCTCCGAGGATGACCATTTAATGAAGACGACCGATTCCTTGTTTCATTTAATTTCTAGTTTCTCCAAGGCTAGTTTAAGGGGATCATTTCTGTGTTTTTGTTGCACATTTTGTAGATCTCGAGGAAGGTCGTTTCATGTTTTAAATGCTACAAAGAGGCAAGACCTCTATAAATATCAATGTATATCTCAGAAAGAGAGATCGAGAAAGAGACTTTTGCTGAAAGACTTTTCAAGTTCTTTGCATGAATGAAAGATATTTGGCCTCTGGTTTTGCAAGCAAATTTCTATGTTTTCCCTTCTCTCTTATGCATTCCTCATTTACACTCGCATTTCTTATCTGCTGCTTAATTTGAATTCTACGTCTGAGTTTAAATATTGCTAGTGAGGAAGTGAGTTATGGAATGTGATTTTGGAGGTTATATGCGTGAGGTTGTAAGTAAATTACGTTGCTATATTTTGTTACATGCTGTTAAAGTGCTTGAGGTTATCTGTTGCTCATCTTTTTTGATCTAACAAATTTGGCTTGTGGCTACATTTCCCATTTCTTTCTGCATATTTCCAATCCCTTTCCTGTAAATTTGGTCTAAAATCAAGCTTAGATTTAGTAAGGGAACCAGCCCTCTCTGGAGATTGGTCCGGGAGACATTTATTTCTCCCAGCCTTTCAATGTTGGCCAGGTCTAGGGCGCATTTATGTTAAAATCCTTTCCTGTGGCAGATTCGTGACCAACAATTTTTGGCATGCCCGGTGGGATAGACTGTTTATGTCTCAGAGAGATCCCATAGTATTGAGGGTTTAATGTTCGCCTTCATGCCGTATAGTTAGAACATTTGGTGACTCTACAGTACCCAGAAATCTTTGAACATGGCTACAGTGAAAGCTGTACTTCATGATCACGAGATCAAAGTCCAAAAAAGTTGAAAATCTTATTGAGTTTTTTGAACTTGATAGCACAAAAAGAGGTGAACACTCTAGGTTGGTTTCCCCATCGCTTGCATCATCTGCCATATCCACACAAATCCTTGGTATTGTTACTAGTTTTCCATCTCAGTGACATCCATTAGTCCCAATGGCCCAGTATCCTCAACCCAGGCAGTTTTCAACATGGAATAGTTCAGGAGCCTTGAATTTGCAAGCTCAAAATCCAGTTCCTCAGGCTACCTTGAAAGCCTTGCCAACCTATGATGGTACTGGTAAGACTGCATATGAACATATTCATGATATAGCTTCTTTGGCATCCATTCATGATATAACATACGAAGATGTGATGGTGAAGTTATTAGTACTATCCTTGAGAGGAAAATTGTATTACTGGTACATATCTCTACAACCAGGCACTATTGCATCGTGGGATCAACTAGGGGAACTGTTAGTTAAGAATTTTCATGAATAGGCTGATCCATTTTCATTGCTGCATCAGTTTAACGCAATTCAGAGGCACCCGCAGGAGGCGATAGTAGATTTCAATGTTCGATTTACTAGAAGCTGGCAGCGAGTACCTGAAGGTCTTTGCCCTACCCCTGAGCAAGCTACATTCTACTATCTTCGAGCGTTCAACATAGACATTGGCTTAGCGATCAGGCAGTCCAATGTGATGACCTTCCTGAAACTGTTCGAACAAGCACAAAAGGTGAAGGCAGACTTTATTGCAATCGGTAGGCTTCCTCCAAAGGTAGCAATGCCCATTTTACCTGATATTCCACAACATTTATATCCTAGTTCATTTTCGTAATCTATGTCTTCTATGTATCCTGTACCATCATGGAGCTCCAGTGCACCTCAAATTGCACCCATCCCAGTTCCTCAACTCCCTACTCCAGAAAATCCTCAGTTGCATACACCCAGCATTCTACCATTCCTCGCTTCCACTTCATTTCCAGCATTACCGACGTCGCAAGGACCTTTGCCCTTACCAGCACCTCCTGCGCCTGTAAATCCTGATCCTTATACAACACTCTTGCAAGATGTAAAATTTGCCAATTCTGTAATAAGAGCAATGGGCAATAAGATCACACTTATTGAAAGGAAGCAAGTTGAGCGAGATTTCTAGCCCAGGAGATTTCAGCCTCCGTCGATTACTAGAGAACAAGCTACTTCAACAAGCAAAGCACCCGAGAAGAACCTAACTGTTTTGGCAAATGAAGATGCAGTCCTTGCAGAAAGAATATATTGGTGTTCAACATGTAATGATCCACATGGCGAAGACACTTTCATGGTTCATTTGAATTATGTGTAGACATTGGCTGCTAGTTCTTTGGGAGGGCAAGTCAATATGATCTTGAGATAGGTCATAGCTTAATGGTTCCATCTGAAGAACAAGTTTCAGTTCTCAAGAGGACTAGAAAGAAGCCTGTTACAATAGATCCTATTGAGCTAGAGCCATTAAAAGTGCCAAATGATTTGAGAAAATAAGTGAAAAATCCTGTGCTAGTATCAAAGTTAGATGTGCCTATTTTACCAAAAGATCCTGTTCCACACAAAGTACAAGAAAAAGTTGCAGTTGCACAGGCAAGATCGGAAGTAGAGGAACAAGCAAGAGAAAAGCTGAAGTACCCATCATTGACTAAAATGTTGAGAGTAGAAGCTACTTAGCAGTATCGAAGCAGATATGACCCCCCCGTTGAAAAGAAGGAATCTTCTACGGCTGCATACAACATTGTCGAAGAATTGAAGAAGATCCCGACAAAGGTTAGTCTTTATGATGCATTACAATTGCCTGGACAGGTAGATTTATTGCAATAATCCTTGAAATCTGTGAAGGATAGTGAGAAGAGCCCTACCCAGACAATTTATGCTTAAGCGTTAACCACTTCAATCACTGGAAAGAATAGACCACCCCCGTTTTATCTATCACTTCGAATGGAGGGTTGGATCATGCATAATTGCATGATTGATTCCGGTGTCGCTACAACTGTCATGCCAAAGTCAGTTTGCAAAGTTATGGGTATGGAATATACACGAAGTAGCCCTAGAGTCTTACAGTTGGACGGTACTCCTATGAAAACAGTAGGTGTAATCAAGGATGTCTCGATTGTTTTACACAGTATGCCTCAGATTACAGTCATTCAAGAGATAGTTGTGGTCGATCTAGAACCGTATTTTAGTATGTGCTTATCAAGAGAATTTACTGCTAAGTTGGGAGGCTACCTTTCACTGGATTATTCTCACTTGGAGATCCCTTTTAAAGGAAATAGACTCTGGATTCATAATGAAAAACCTTCCTCTTTTCATATTGAGAGGTTGGATGAAGCGGGAAAGACCATTCAGTCTTTCAACATGCTAACCGAAGAATTAGAAAGTTCTGATTTGATGAACGAGGTTTTGGATGAGCTTCAGTTGGAATACGGGTTTTCCATGCTTGATTTCAATGCTATGCTGGAGACTGAAATTGGTTGTTATTCTATCACAAAGCCCGAGGATGGCGCAATGCAGGTATTCCTTAACCAAGATGATCGGAGCTCTGTTCCCGATCAATTATGGAAGTTGTATTTTTATGGGGCAAGATGCAAAAACGATGCAGGAGCAGGTATTGTTCTGATTTCTCCTTCTGGCTTACAAAGAAAATATTCATACCATCTCACTTGGAATTGTACTAACAGTCTTTGTCGAGTACGAAGCATTATGCCTAGGCTTGAAAAAGGCAAGAAAATTGGGAATTGAACAGTTGCAAATTTTTGGTGATTCTGAGTTGATTGTAAACCAAGTAATAAACAGGTGTATTTCCAAGCAACATTATCTCAAAGCATATCGCAATCAAGTTTGGGACCTGTTTGAGTCTTTCACAGCTTTGAATATTCAAGCCATTTCACAAGAGCTGAATAAGCATGCTGATCTTCTAGCATCTCTTGGAGAAAATTTTTCTCCCATTGAGCAGGTAGTAAAGAAACCAAAAACAGTAAGAATGATGTCTAGGTCCTCTATTCCAGAAACTGAAGATCAACTGAAATACAATCATATTTGGTCTGGTCACTACAGGTTCACCGGATAACCACCTGAAACTAGGTTTGTGGTGGTGGCATGCCAATCATGTCGCAAACTTTTGTATATAGTAAAAAAAAAAAAAAAACAAAAAACAGAAAAAGAAAAAAAAAAAGTATTGTGGATTTCCTCTGTCAACTTCGACTCTTTTTGCATGCGAGCCCGTAGGTACGTTTATTTCTTTCTTTTTTCTTCTTCCTTCCCAACAGATAGTGGCTTTTGTCAATTTCTTCCTTCCCCTTCCTTATTTTCATTCCATTTTTCACTCATTCCTTCTTCTATCGTCCGTAATTAAGCCACTTCTATTGTTTCTATTTCCCCTTCTGATATTCCCATTTCTTTATTTCCCCTTTCTTCTAATCCTTGTTTTCTTTTCAGCATTTACCCGTAGTTCATACCGCATTTTTCAATTTCATTTCCCTTCATTTCATTATTCACTTTTTCTGTCCCCGCAGTCAGTAAATCCGTATTCCCCTCCTTAGTTGTTGTATCTACCACTTCATTTCTTCCTCTCCCACCATTCTATCATTTACTATTTCCATTCCATAGTCCTCACTCCTCATTCTGTTCATTTCCATTTTGTAACTTCGATGCTTTCATAACTGTCATGGAGATCCTTCTACAACACCTGGTGAACTAGGCCAAATACAGATTCCTTGAGTTTTCTGAAAGTCAGCAAGAATTGTTGCAGCAGTCCCCAGAGATGTTTCCCATCAGTCAACACTTCAATTTCTTCTTCTCATGTTTCTTAACTCTGTTGCCTAATGGATTCAGGCCTGGGATTCGTGCATACAACAGAACTGTATACCCCGCAAGCCGCCAAGAATGTTGGCAATTTTGCCACATTGTTTTATTGTTTATTATTCATGCATAAACCGTTGAAGTTCTCACTCTTCTATGTTTTCTCTACGAGTTTTGGTGCCAAAACAGCTAAGTCCGAAGACTGTCGTGATATCGCGACCAAAAACAACATGGAGAGCATAGGTTCAAAATTGTCGCGATATTGCGACATGTCGCGTTATCGTGGGTCTTTTGAGGAGAGAGAAGCCAAAGTCGGAGAATGTCACGATATCGCGACGTGTTCCAAAATCGTGGTCAAAGTGGTCAACGGAGGTAGAGCAGCAAAACTGTCGCGATATCGCGACATGTCACGTTTTCGTGACTTGCGATAGCTGTGGAGCAGAATGATAGAAAATGTCACGAAATTGTGACATAATTGAGCAAAGGGCAATGACAATGAACTACGTCATGATAGAAAACTGAACAAGGGGCAAAATGTAAAAATGTCGCGATATCGTGACATGTCGCATAATCGTGGTCAAGTTGAAGAAAAAGCATAAGGCATGAAAGGCGTTGCGATTTCGCGACATGTTTGAAGATGAGACTAAGTAAGAGGCAGACGTCACGATTTCATGACAAACAGCGGAAACAGTAGAGAAAGCAAGAATACGTCGCTATTTCGTGACATATTGTGGAGAAAAGTCTAAATAGAGAAGAATGTCGCGATTTCGCGACATGTCTTGTTTTCGCAATGTGAAAGCGTGGAAAGAACAAAATGGTACAAAATGTCGTGATTTCGCGACATGTTTCATTTTCGCTGCTTGCAAGAGGATGAAGGCCAAGGAAGAGAAAACTGTCATGATTTCGTGACATGTTGCAGTTTCACGGGTAGACAGAAGAGAAAGGCATAGAAAGTAGAAGATGTCGTGATTTCGTGACATGTCGCATTTTTGCGACGAGGAGCAGTGATGAAGCCAAAAGAGAGAAAGATGTAGTGAAATTGTGACTTGTCGCATTTTCGCAGTTCGAAATAGCGCAAGGACAACATGGGGAAAGAACGTCGTGATTTCATGACATGTTATAGTTTCACGAGAACAACGCAAAGAAGGAGCAGAATAGTATGGAATGTCGCGATTTCGCGATGCGTCGCATTTTTGCGACCTCAGGTGACAAAGGAGAACAAAGATCCGAATACGTCACGATTTTGTGACATGGTTGGTTTTCACGATCCAAAATTGCAAAAGTGTATGGAGGAGAAAAACGTCGCGATTTCGTGACATGTCACGTTTTCGCGACCCGTCACAGTTTCGTGCCAGGAAGCAGTTCAATGGCCCAATGAAGTATTATGATTTCCAAGGATTAAAAGCTCTCCAAAATTGAATGTTTTGCTGCTTTTCGATGCATGCAAGATAGAAGAACGTGCTCAGGCCTGTAGATTTCAAAGCCACCAGAATTGAAGATGCCTCCATTATTAAAAGTTTTTGTTCGTGATTTTCTAACGGTCCAAGCATGCTCCGAGGATGACCATTTAATGAAGATGACCTGTTCCTTGTTTCATTTAATTTTTGGTTTCTCCAAGGCTGGTTTAAGGGGATCATTTCCGTGTTTCTGTTGCACATTTTGTAGATCTCGAGGAAGGCCGTTTCATGTTTTAAATGCTACAAAGAGGCAAGACCTCTATAAATATCAATGTATATCTCAGAAAGAGAGATCGAGAAAGAGACTTTTGCTGAAAGACTTTTCAAGTTCTTTGCATGAATGAAAAATATTTGGCCTCTGGTTTTGCAAGCAAATTTCGATGTGTTTTCCCTTCTCTCTTATGCATTCCTCATTTATGCTCGCATTTCTTATCTGCTGCTTAATTTGAATTCTGCGTTTGAGTTTAAATATTGCTAGTGAGGAAGTGAGTTCTGGAATGTGATTTTGGAGGTTATATGCGCAAGGTTGTAAGTAAATTATGTTGCTATATTTTGTTACATGCTGTTAAAGTGCTTGAGGTTATCTGCTGCTCATCTTTTCCGATCTAACAAATTTGGCCTGTGGCTACATTTCCCATTTCTTTCTGTAATTTCCCATTTCTTTTTGCATATTTCCAATCCCTTTCCTGTAACTTTGGTCTGAAATCAAGCTTAGATTTAGTAAGGGAACCAGCCCTCTCTGGAGATTGGTCCGGGAGATATTTCTTTCTCCCAGCCTTTCAATGTTGGCCGGGTCTAGGGTGCATTTATGTTAAAATCCTTTCCTGTGGCAGATTCGTGACCAACAATTTTTGGCACGCCCGATGGGACAGACTGTTTATGTCTCAGAGAGATCCCATAGTATTGAGGGTTTAATGTTCGCCTTCATGCCGTATAGTTAGAAAATTTGGTGACTCTGTAGTACCTAGAAATCTCTGAACGTGGATACAGTGAAAGATGTACTTCATGATCACGAGATCAAAGTCCAAAAAAGTTGAAAATCTTGTTGAGTTTTTTGAACTTGACAGCACAAAAAGAGGTGAACACTCTAGGTTGGTTTCCCCATCGCTTGCATCATCTGCCATATCCACACAAATCCTTGGTATTGTTACTAGTTTTCCATCTTCTCAGTGACATCCACTAGTCCCAATGATCCAGTATCCCCAACCCAGGAAGTTTTTAGCATGGAATAGTTTAGGAGCCTTGAATTTGCAGGCTCAAAATCCAGTTCCTCAGGCTGCTTTGAAAGCCTTGCCAACCTATGATGGTATTGGTAAGACTACATATGAACATATTCATGATATATATTCTTTGGCAGCCATTCATGATATAACAGATGAAGATGTGATGGTGAAGTTATTAGTACTATCCTTGAGAGGAAAATTGTTGTACTGGTACATATATTTGTAACCAGGAACTATTACGTCATGGGATCAACTAGGGGAATTGTTAGTTAAGAATTTTCATGAACAGGCTGATCCATTTTCATTGCTACATCAGTTTAACGCAATTTAGAGGCACCCACAGGAGGCGATAGCAGATTTCAATGTTCGATTTACCAGAAGCTGGCAGTGAGTACCTAAAGGTCTTCGCCCTACCCCTAAGCAAGCTACATTCTACTATCTTCGAGCGTTCAACACAGATATTGGATTGGAGATCAGGTAGTCTAATGTGATGACCTTCCCAGAACTGTTCAAACAAGCACAAAATGTGGAGGCAGACTTGATTGCAATCGGTAGGCTTCCTCCAAAGGTAGCAATGCCCATTTTACCTGATATTCCACAACATTTATATCCTAGTTCATTTTCACAATCTATGTCTTCTATGTATCCTGTACCATCATGGAGCTCCAGTGCACCTCGGATTGCACCCATCCCAGTTCCTCAGCTCCCTACTCCAACAAATCCCCAATTGCCTGCACCCAACATTCTGCCATTCCCCTCTTCCACTTAATTCCCAGCATTACCGACGCTGCCAGCACCTTTGCCCTTACTAGCACCTCGTGCACCTATAAATCTTGATCCTTATACAAAACTCTTGCAAGAGGTAAAATCTGCCAATTCTGCAATAAGAGCAATGGGCAATAAGATCACACTTATTGAAAGGAAGCAAGTTGAGTGAGATTTCCAGCCCAGGAGATTTCAGCCTCCCCCGATTACTAGAGAACAAGCTGCTTCAACAAGCAAGGCACCCGAGAAGAACCTGACTGTTTTGGCAAATGTAGATGTAGTCCTTGCAGAAAGAACATATTGATGTTCAACATGTAATGATCCACATGGCGAAGACACTTGCATGGTTCATTTGAATTATGTGCAGACATTGGCCGCTAGTTCTTTGGGAGGGCAAGTCAATATGATCTCTGAGATAGGTCATAGCTTAATGGTTCCATCTGAAGAACAAGTTTTAGTTCTCACGAGGACTGGAAAGAAGCCTGTTACAGTAGATCCTGCTGATCTAGAGCCATTAAAAGTGCCAGCTGATTTGAGAAAACAAGTGAAAACTCCTGTGCCAGTATCAAAGTTATATGCACTTGTTTTACCAAAAGATCCTATTCCACACAATGTACAAGAAAAAGTTGCAGCTGCACAGGAAAGATCAGAAGCAGAGGAACAAGCAAGAGAAAAGCTGAAGTACCCATCATTGACTAAAAGGTTGAGATTAGAAGCTTCTCAGTAGCATTGGAGCAGATATGACCCCCCCCGTTGAAAAGAAGGAATCTGCTATGGCTGCATACAACATTGTCAAAGAATTGAAGAAGATCCCGGCAAAGGTTAGTCTTTATGATGCATTACAATTGCCTGGACAGGTAGATTTATTGCAAGAATCCTTGAAATTTGTGAAGGATAGTGAGAAGAGCCCTACCTAGACAATTTATGCTTAAGCGTTAACCACTTCAATCACTGGCAAGAATAGACCACCCCCATTTTATCTATCACTTCGAATGGAGGGTTGGATCATGCATAATTGCATGATTGATTCCGGTGTCGCTACAACTGTCATGCCAAAGGCAGTTTGTGAAGTTATGGGTATGGAATATACACGAAGTAGCCCTAGAGTCTTACAGTTGGACAGTACTCCTGTGAAAATAGTAGGTGTAATCAAGGATGTCTCGATTTTTTTACACAGTATGCCTCAGATTACAGTCATTCAGGAGATAGTTGTGGTCGATCTAGAACCGTATTTTAGTATGTGCTTATCAAGAGAATTTACTGCTAAGTTGGGAGGCTACATTTCACTGGATTATTCTCACTTGGAGATCCCTTTTAAAGGCAAGAGACTCTGAATTCATAATGAAAAACCTTCCTCTTTTCATATTGATAGGTTGGATGAAGCGGGAAAGACCATTCAGTCTGTCAACATGCTAACCGAAGAATTAGAAAGTTTTGATTTGATGAACAAGGTTTTGGATGAGCTTCAGTTGGAAGACGGGTTTTCCATGCTTGATTTCAATGCTATGCTGGAGACTGAAATCGGTTGTCATTCTATCACAAAGCCCGAGGATGGCGCAATGTAGGTATTCCTTAACCAAGATGATCAGAGCTCTGTTCCCGATCAATTATGGAAGTTGTATTTTGATGGGGCAAGATGCAAAAACAATGCAGGAGCAGGTATTGTTCTGATTTCTCCTTCTAGCTTACAAAGAACATATTCATACCATCTCACTTGGAATTGTACTAACAATGCTGCGGAGTACGAAGCATTATGCCTAGGCTTGAAAAAGGCAAGAAAATTAGGAATTGAACAGTTGCAGATTTTTGGTGATTCTGAGTTGATTGTAAACCAAGTAATAAACAGGTGTATTTCCAAGCAACATTATCTCAAAGCATATCGCAACCAAGTTTGGGACCTGTTTGAGTCTTTCACAGCTTTGAATATTCAAGCCATTTCACGAGAGCTGAATAAGCATGCTGATCTTCTAGCATCTCTTGGAGCAAATTTTTCTGCCATTGAGCAGGTAGTAAAGAAACCAAAAATAGTAAGAATGATGTCTAGGTCCTCTGTTCTAGAAACTGAAGATCAACTGAAATACAATCAGATTTGGTCTGGTCACTACAGGGTCACCGGATAACCACCTGAAAATAGGTTTGTGGTGGTGGCATGCCAATCATGTTGCAAACTTTTGTATATAGTTAAAAAAAAAAAACAAAAAACAGAAAAAGAAAAAAAAAAAAGTATTGTGGATTTCCTCTGTCAACTTCGACTCTTTTTGCATGCGAGCCCGTAGGTACATTTATTTCTTTCTTTTTTCTTCTTCCTTCCCAACAGATAGTGGCTTTTGTCAATTTCTTCCTTCCCCTTCCTTATTTTCATTCCATTTTTCACTCATTCCTTCTTCTATCATCCGTAATTAAGCCACTTTTGTTGTTTCTATTTCCCCTTTTGATATTCCCGTTTCTTTATTTCCCCTTTCTTCTAATCCTTGTTTTCTTTTCAGCATTTACCCGCAGTTCATACCGCATTTTTCAATTTCATTTCCCTTCATTTCATTATTCGCTTTTTCTGTCCCCGCAGTCAGTAACTCCGTATTCCCCTCCTTAGTTTCTGTATCTACCGCTTCATTCCTTCCTCTCCCACCATTCTATCATTTACTATTTCCATTCCATAGTCCTCACTCCTCATTCCGTTCATTTCAGTTTTGCAACTCCGGTGCTTTCATAACTGTCATGGAGATCCTTCTACAACACCTAGTGAACTAGGCCAAATACAGATTCCTTGAGTTTTTTGAAAGTCAGCAAGAATTGTTGCAGCAGTCCATAGAGATGTTTCCCATCAGTCAGCACTTCCCTTTCTGCTTCTCATGTTTCTTGACTCTGTTGCCCAATGGATTCAGGCCTGGGATTCATGCATACAACAGAACTGTATACCCCGCAAGCCGCCAAGAATGTTGGCAATTTTGCCACATTGTTTGATTGTTGATTATTCATGCATAAACCGTTGAAGTTCTCACTCTTCTATGTTTTCTCTACGAGTTTTGGTGCCAAAACAGCTAAGTCCGAAGACTGTCGCGATATCGCGACCAAAAACAGCATGGAGAGCACAGGTTCAAAATTGTCGCGATATCGCGACATGTCGCGTTATCGTGGGTCTTTTGAGGAGAGAGAAGCCAAAGTCGGAGAATGTTGCGATATCGCGACGGGTTCCAAAATCATGGTCAAAGTGGTCAACGGAGGCAGAGCAGCAAAACTGTCGCGATATCGCGACATGTCGCGTTTTTGCGTCTTGCGATAGCCATGGAGCAGAATGATAGAAAAGGTCACGAAATTGTGACATAATTGAGCAAAGGGCAATGATAATGAACTACTTCGCGATATCGCGACAGAAAAGTGAACAAGGGGCAAAATGTAAAATCGTCGCGATATCGTGACATGTCGCATAATCGCGGTCAAGTTGAAGAAAAAGCATAAGGCATGAAAGGCATCACGATTTCGTGACATGTTTGAAGATGAGACTAAGTAAGAGGCAGACGTCGTGATTTCACGATAGACAGCGGCAATAGTAGATAAAGCAAGAATACGTTGCGATTTCGTGACATATTGTGGAGAAAAGGCTAAATAGAGAAGAATGTCACGATTTTGCGACATGTCTTGTTTTCGCGATGTGAAAGCGTGGAAAGAGCAAAATGGTACGGAATGTCACGATTTCGTGACATGTTTCGTTTTTGCTGCTTGCAAGAGGATGAAGGCCAAGGAAGAGAAAACTGTCGTGATTTTGCGACATGTTGCAGTTTCGTGGGTAGATAGAAGAGAAAGGCATAGAAAGTAGAAGATGTCGCAATTTCATGACATGTCACATTTTCATGACGAGGAGCAGTGATGAAGCCAAAAGAGAGAAAGATGTAGGAAAATCATGACTTGTCGTGTTTTTGTGGTTCGAAACAGCGCAAGGAAAACATGGAGAAAGAACGTCGCGATTTTGTGACATGTTATAGTTTTGCAAGAACAAAGAAAAGAAGGAGCATAATAGTACGGAATGTCACGATTTCGCGATGCGTCGCATTTTCGCGACCTCAGGTGACAAAGGAGAACAAAGAGCCGAATACGTCACGATTTTACGACATGGTTGGTTTTCGCAATCCAAAATGGCAAAAGCGTACGGAGGAGAAAAATGTCACGATTTCGGACATGTCACGTTTTCGCGACCCGTCACAGTTTCGTGCCAGGAAGCAGTTCAACGGCCCAATGAAGTATTGTGATTTCCAAGGATTAAAAGCTCTCCAAAATTGAATGTTTTGTTGCTTTTTGATGCGTGCAAGATAGAAGAACATGCTCAGGCCTGTAGATTTCAAAGCCACCAGAATTGAAGACTCCTCCATTATTAAAAGTTTATGTTCATGATTTTCTAACGGTCCAAGTGTGCTCCGAGGATGACCATTTAATGAAGACAATTGGTTCCTTGTTTCATTTAATTTCTGGTTTCTCCAAGGCTTGTTTAAGGGGATCATTTCCGTGTTTCTGTTGCACATTTTTTAGATCTCGAGGAAGGCCGTTTCATATTTTAAATGCTACAAAGAGGCAAGACCTCTATAAATATCAATGTATATCTCAAAAAGAGAGATCGAGAAAGAGACTTTTGCTGAAAGACTTTTCAAGTTCTTTGCATGAATGAAAGATATTTGGCCTCTGGTTTTGCAAGAAAATTTATGTGTGTTTTCCCTTCTCTCTTATGCATTCCTCATTTACGCTCGCATTTCTTATCTGCTGCTTAATTTGAATTCTACGTCTGAGTTTAAATATTGCTAGTGAGGAAGTGAGTTATGGAATGTGATTTTGGAGGTTATATGCACGAGGTTGTAAGTAAATTATGTTGTTATATTTTGTTACATGCTGTTAAAGTTCTTAAGGTTATCTGCTGCTCATATTTTCCAATCTAACAAATTTGGCCTGTGGCTACATTTCCCATTTCTTTCTGTAATTTCCCATTTCTTTCTGCATATTTCCAACCCTTTCCTGTAACTTTGGTCTGAAATCAAGCTTAGATTTAGTAAGGGAACCAGCCCTCTCTGGATATTGGTTCGAGAGACATTTCTTTCTCCCAACCTTTCAATGTTGGCCGGGTCTAGGGCGCATTTATGTTAAAATCCTTTCCTGTGGCAGATTCGTGACCAACAGGACTATAACCAAAAAGAGGGATGACAAAACCCTTGAGGGAGTTATCATTGCTCATGGAGCTAGACCTATCTCTCATCTTCAATTTGTGGATGACTCTACTCTTTTAGGTAAAGCTACAGTTAAGGAAGCTTCTAATAATAAGAAAATCATTAGCTGTTTTTCTAAGACTACTGGGCAGTTGATCAATGAAGAAAAATCTAAAGATATTTTCTTTCACTGCTCTGCTAGACAGGAATCCATGGTCTTGGATAAACTATGATATAAGAAGACCTCTCTTCCAATCACTTATTTAGGTATGCCCATAAATATTCAAAGGCAAAAAAATAAAGATTGGAATTGGTTGTTGGACAAAGTCAAGAAGAAAATTGGAAAGTGGACCAACAAGTGGCTTTCTTCTGGGGGTAGAATCACCTTGGTAAAATCAGTCCTTCAAGCTATTCCTATTTATGTTTCTTCCGTTTTGAATATCCCAATGGTTGTTCTTCGAGAATTGGATCAAATAAGTCATCGTTTCCTTTGGAGTGGTACTAAGGAGAAAAGAAAATGGGCCTTGGTGAAATGGGACACTTTATGTCTTCCTAAGAGTGAAGGGGGGTTAGAATAACGGTCTTCAATTAATAACAACAAAGCTTTAGCTGATAAATTATATTGGAGGATGTTGCATAACACCAATGCTCTTTGGGCTAATAATCTTCGTGCTAAATATGCTGAGAACAAAAGTCGTGAAGACCTTGTTTGATATCAAATTTCTACTAAAGGTTCTCCCATTTTAGCAGTTCTTAAGACTGGTGAGGATTTGATAAAGAAAAAATTATTTTGGATCATTCATAATGGTCAACATGCAAATTTTTGGATAGATTCTTGGGATGGTCACAAGCCTTTGATAACTTAGTTTCCCGATTGGAGGCCTTGGATGGAAGAGCTTCACCGAGCTAATTGGATAAAGGTGGCTAATTATTGTTGGTACCATACTGGTAATTCAAATGTTGGTAGATATTGGATCCCTATTGAGGATTGGCCTATTCAAATACTAGAAAGGCAAAGACGAGATATCCAAGGCATCCTTCATATGAGATCCCTCTCTTGGTCCCATGAAAAAGATTGTTTTGGATGGAACTACACTACTAAGGGTGAGTATTCTATTGCTCAAGGTTATTTGACCTTATGCCATAATAATCCCAACCATTCTTCTAACATATTTTCTCGATGGTGGGCTCAAAAGCTCTGGCCTAAGGTGAGGTTCTTTAATTGGATTTTATTGCATCGTAGGGTGCTTACTAGTGAGCAACTTATGAAGCGTGGTTTTCATGGCCCTTTTAGATGTGAAATGTGTGAAGAGAATGTAGAAAATATCAACCATCTTTTTATTGAGTGTACTTTAGCCTCTGAGTTGTGGAGGAGAATGACCACTTTACTTGGCTTATAGTGGTCCAATTTTTTTACTTTTGAATAGCTTTGGAGGGATTGGCCTAATCAAGAGGGTATTGATCATTTTATTAGGCAGTTAGTTTGGATGGGTTCTACCATTCTTCTTTGTAATATTTGGAATGAAAGGAACAACCAAATTTTTAATCAAGATAGGAAGGATATTCACTATATTTGGCAAAAGACCATAGCCAACTTAGTTGAATCAGTCCATCATCTCCTTAATCACCCCCAAAACTCCCACCAAAGATGAGATCAAGTGATGCAAATATTGAAGATTAAAACTTCTAAGGGCAACCAACTTAAAGGGAATGTGAGTATTAGTAAGATGGATAGGAATAGAAATTGGCAACCTCATCCTAAGGATTTTGGAAAAGTCAATACTGATGGAGCCTCTAGAGGGAACCCCGGAAAAGCTAGTGTGGGAGGAATTGGTAGACTTTCGGATGGCTCCCTGGTTTTTACTTTTGCTTGAGAATTTGGGTATTCTTTCCAATAACCTTGCTCGAGGGGTATGGTATCCTTAGAGGCCTTCAGGAGGCTACTAAGGTTGGATGGGAAAAGGTGTTAGTTGAGTCCGACTCTCAACTTATGATTAATCTCTTGAAGAATCCTTCTAAGAATCATAAGGTGCATTGGAGAATAAAAAGAATTATTGAGAAGAATAAAAAGAATAGTCTTCTGGTCTAGATAGGTCATTGTTTTGTTCATTTTTTATTTCTTTTTTCTTTTTTGTTTTTTTTTGTTTAGTTTTTTAAGGTGGGTGGGTTTTTTTATTTTGTTTTGTTTTTGTGTTTTTTGTGTTGTTTTTTGTTGTTCTTGTGTTTTTGTTGTTTTGTTTTTTTCTTTTCTTTTTTATGTTTTTTGTTATTGTTCTTGTGTTTTTTTTCGTTTTTGTTTTTGGGTTTCTCTTTGTTTGTGTTATTTCGTGTTTTTATGTGTGAGTGTTTTCTATGTTTTTTGTTTTTGTTTATTGTCTGTTGTTGGTTATTTTTTATTTTTATTTTTATTTTATTTTTTAATTTTTTAGGTTTTGGTTGTGTTTATTTTTCATGTTTTATTTGGGTTATGTCTTTGTAGTGTTTTGTTGTTTTTGTCTTGTTTGTGTTTTGTTATGTGGTTCTTGTGTTTTTCTATGTGGTTTGTGTTGTGGTTTCTTTTATCTTATTGTGCGTGTTTGGTTGTGATTTTGTTTTTGACACACTCAAGGAGCATGTTTTTTATTTTATTTATTATTTTTGTTGTTATTTACTTATTTTTAAATTGGTTTTGTGTGTTTGTTTGCTCCTTGAGTATGTTAAAGGTGGTAGGCCAGGTCCGAGTCCTGGGCATTTTTGGCGGAATGGATACCCCTGCCTCCTTGGGTCTTACCCGAAAGTGGCATCCCTTTTGGGATGTTTTTTCACAAATAAATAAAAAATAAAAAATTACCCACACAACCGAAACCAATATTAATATTAATTTTAATTGATTAAAAGAAAACATTACAAAATATCATTTATTATACTTTCTCTATATTATAAATATTTTATATATAATAGTTCAAATATTACTAAATATCATTTATGATACTTTCTCTATATTATAGATATTTTATATATTATTAACTATTATATATACATATTCAACGGGTGAGTTAGAGATACCTTGCCTCTTTTTGGAATTTTTTTCATAAATAAATAAAAAAAGAAAGGTGAGTTAGAGAGGGTAGGATAATTTTTCAATAAAGGTTTTTGGTTCCAATCTCCATCCTAGACTGGTGTCCAAAATCCAGTTGATAATACTGATGCGGTTAAGATGGGATACAACTCTCGAAGGTATAATTTCTTAAACTAAAACAATCCCACAAATTTTTTTTGGTGGTAAATTTAAAAAATAAGATTATTATGAAAGGAAATTTAAATGGTAAAACTTTTAAACCTAGATGATAAACTGATGAAATATACATAAAAGAGAGATTTATTCACCTCCCGTCCGAACCCTACACACAATGAACGGCGCAGTTCTCCGATCTACATTTGTGGTATGTATTGCCCTTTTATTTCGGTCGTGGAAAGAGAGGAAAGAAGGCGTCTCTCGTGAAGCTCCAGCCACTGCAGTCTGCTGCTGCCACAGGTTTGCGTGGTGAATTTGAGTGTCACGCTGCTTCATTGCCTCCTCCTGCAATGGTTTGCTACAGGTAAGGCACGAATTCTACCTCTGTTTAAAAGGATCTAAGGGTAATACGAATTCCTTTAGAACAATATAAATTTATATTTCCTTTTAAAACATGGATCTGGAAATGTTGAAGACCAATGGGAGATCAACAAGATTCACAGAATAAGGACGACCTGGCGACTGAGTTTGAGCAGCTTGAGGAGATGGAAGATCAACAAATGTCCATCGACTTTGATGACCAATTTTTTTCCGGTTTGATCAACAACTATGACCAGAACGCCCTCATCAGGGAACTTTTTGCGCTAAGAAGTTCATTAATCTGTGTATTATTATTATTATTTTCAAATTTAAATTTGCGATGATATAGTTTAAAATAGAAGATCAACAAAGTTTTAAAATCAGGGGAGATCAATTCAGGATGAGAATGAATCATGTGGACTCTGAGCTTCAGCAGCCATTGGTTGTAACAATGAGCATATCGACAACACACACAATGCCGACGTAAAATGTGCGTATAGAACAATCTGTCTATGCACAGAATGTCTTGCGTGCATTGGGTGGAACACTACCGTCTCGACAACATCCACACTTTTTTCTATATAGCACCTATTATATATAATATATTTTTGTGATGTTTTGTTTTTCTGTATATTTGTAATTGATACACGTGCTTATCATTTTTCAAGATTTTTATATTATTTTAAAATGGTAAGTTTTCAAAAATATTTGGTTTATCCAAAGTTATTATGATGTTAAGAGCTTTTTTTAAATTAAAAAATAAAACCATCAAAATAGTTATTTTATATTTAATGTTTTTAATAGTGAATATTGTTTTTTTTTTTTTAATTTTAAAGAGATTTTTGAATTTTTGATTTTTGATTTTTAATTTTTTTGAATGAATTAATTGTTTTGAATCTGATTACTATGGTTTTCATATTTTCTAGTGGATTCAATTTCACTTACAAAACTTAAAAGAGAAAGTTGGATTTTCAGACCCCAACCTAACTAACACACCTAATTGGTAGGAAGTTTTAAATTTTGTATTCTCTTGAATTTTGACCCTTTGTTGATTTAGACTTATGGTTGAGTGGTAATACTTGGCTTGCCATGACATAGTTGGCTACAAGGGATTATTATCAAGGGAGTTAAAAGTTTTTATGTGTATCTTTTATTCTAAATTAACAGTTAGTTAATTCAAGAATTTTATGTTACATGATCTAATATTGCATAGAACAGACTGTAAAATATTTGGAAAATAGAAAAAAAATAAAATATGGAAATGATTAAATTGATAATTTAATGAGGTGAAACAACAAATGTGAAGAAGAGGTCTATTTAGCAAATAAGTTGGTTGTAGTAAGAAAAATGTCACATGTTGTATGTCTCAATGCTTGCCTTATGGGTATATTGTGCTTTGTAATTCCCATCACTGAAACCTTACATAGATCATTTTCAAGGGATTAAAGTTCTCTTTGGCTTAGTTTTACTTAGGTCTTTGTGAAACTACTCACTAGTGAAGCCCTAAAATTGCATCAAAACTGCTATGTTATGCCCAAAATACTCATGTAAGAAAATAATAGAGTATGAACAGTCCATAAAGTGATTGATGCAACATGCATAAAGCCAAAAGAAAAATTACTGAATAACCAACATTTTATTGTTGCACCAAACTACTGTTCATTATTAGTTGAAATTAACTAGTTTCCAAGCATTAAATACATAAAAACTTGCTAACATTGCATAGAACAAAAAAACTAAAATGTTCACAAAGAACATACATACAACAACCAATAATAGAGTAATTTAATATTGGAAACCCTTCCGGGAAGAAACCCAATGAAATAATCATCAATCTTCTTATTCCAAGCAAAATAGAGATTACAAGAGTTACCACCATCAACTAGGCCATCACTAAGATGTACAACCACCATGCCCTTGCTTGTAGCTTCACATTGTATCTCTCAATGGTATTCTTACCTCTTCATTCTAGAAAAGTTGTACCCTTATGCATGGCTCTCCAAGTCCCTCTTCTTCTTCCTTGTCTTAGCCCAAATAAGCCTCATTTTGCCTCTTACTCTTCCAAATTTGGGAATGCAACTAATATTTCTTGATTACTTTAGGTCCTTCTAAGTGGAAACCATGCATGGATATGATGTGTCATTCATTTCCTTGCAAATATTACCCACGAAATTTTGCTCAAATAAATTTTAGGCCACTTTGTACATGTTTAATCACCCTTTTACTACTATATTTTTTGGCATTTGAAGGTGCAAATGAATGAATTTTAGGCTGAAAATGGATAGATACATGTGTAATAATGTCAATAACCTTCAATATTTATTTTGTCTTATTTAGATCTCTCAATGGCAAGAAAATAGAATTGTACAAGAGATTGAGTTTTGCCATTTTGACTAACAAAACGAATATATTTTGACATTGAATTTATATCACACAAAGCTCTTTGAGTCCTCTCTCACCTATAGAAAATAATCACTCAATTTAGAATTGATTTGGTTGTTTGTGCCAAAAGTACTATTGATTGGTATTGACTATTATTTCCTATTTTGTGGAGGTTACAAGATGCATTTTGAGCTCAAATTACTTCTAACCATTCTCCTTGATGCTACCCTATTTTTAATGCTTGTAGGATCAATCTCAATTGATTGTTCTTCCTTTATGTCAACTTTTCATGCTCCCAAGTGACCTTTCACAAACCATACATCATGGATCATTCTTCTTTGATGTCAATTTTTCATTCTCCCAAGTGACCTATCATAAATCCATATGTATCATGTTGGGATATTGGAGTTTCTATGGTTTAACATGTGAGGCACCTATTTCATAGTCCATTATTTTAAGGTTTTAATGCATCATATGGCTCAATTGTTGACTTCATAGATGCAAATTTTTTTTACTTTTCATATCTCTCAAATTCTTGAGCATATAGAACTTGTGGTTAGTTGTAGTTATGCAAAATTTTATTTGTTGTCTTCCCATATGTTTACTCAGGATATGTCTCTTTCTTCTCCTATTTAAATATGGCATAAGATCATTGAAGAAAATCATCCACCCTTTGTTTGGATACTTTGTTTTTCTTCTTATTTTATCCCTAACAAGTTGATTACATTTTATTTTATCTCTATATTGCTCAGTACTTGCTTGTGTAGTAAAGAGTAATGATTTGACTAAGGAGTTTGTTGGTGGTATTTTTGCCAACTCATTTTGAAATGGTAATATTAAACAAATTATTTATATCTAAATTATCATCACATAGATTAAGCTTTGTCATAATATATTGCATATTTTTTTGTGATTGATATTTGTTAAATAGTTTGAATATGATTCAAAGGTAATTATAAAAACAATCAAGCAAAACATCATTGCATGATAACAAATTTATGAATGATGTTGATAGAAACCAATTATGAAAACCAAACGAACTACTTTCCATTTGATTAGAATAATTAAATAATACAAAGAAGCCCTAGATTAGGTCGTAGTAGTAGGATCTGAGTAACAACTTAGAGCCAGAAATGAAATGGCGCTAAGTATAGACTAACCATAATCTAACAAAATAATATTCCCTACCAACTGAATAATGGAATAATAACAACGATTAATAATATACGCTAACATACCCCTCTTATGACATTATTTTGCAATACAAAGAGAGTTGCAAAACAAATCAAATTTGACACATGCAAGTGCCTTAGTAAAGATATCCGCAACTTAAGCATTGGTGGGAAGGTATTGAAACTAAATTTTGTGCCTTGGAACTTCATCTCGAATGAAGTGACATTGTGTATCAATGTGTTTGGTTCGTTCATGATAAACTGGATTATTAACAAGGTTCAAAACATCCTAATTATCGTAGAATAAGTGAATTGGAGATTTAGATAGAAGACCCATACTTGTCAAGTTGTGATGCAACCATATCGCCTCACACACTACTTCATATGTGGTACGATATACTACCTTTGTAGATGAAATAGCAAACACATGTTGCTTCTTTCTATGCCAAGAGATAGGACCAGATCCAATATAAAAAATATATATTGAAGTTGACTTGCGATCATCATATAATCTGGCATAGTTAGAGTTTGTGTATCCTTGCAAGAAGAATTTATCATTCTTATTGTACTCTAGGCCATACTCAATAGTACCATGAACATAGTGAAGAACACATTTTGCTACTTCCAATGAGTGTTCTTAGGCTCCTACATGAACCTCAAAAGATAGTTTATAGCAAATACGATATATGGCCTAGTGTTCATCAGATATATGAGACTCTCGATTAGATATCGATAGAGAGTACCATATACCTAAGGTGAATCATCATACTGCAATAATTGAAGTCTTGATTCCATCAGAGCTGCCATTTTCTTACAATTAGTAATGTGATACTTTTCTAACAATGTTTTGGCATACTTTTTTTGTGACACCTTTATGTGGTGCTTCTTCTAGTTCACTTCTAGACCAAGACAATAGTGGATAAGTATGAGATTTGTCATCTCAAAATATTTGTACAAGTCACTTTTGATGGTAGTTATCAAAGTTTCTAAGTTGCCTATGATAATCAAATCATCCACATAGAGTACAAGTAACACTATTTCAAAACCTTATTTCTTTAAATAGAGGTTTGCATCTGACGAAATTCTCTTAAATCCATGCTACAATAGGTGATCATCCATATTAATATACCAAGCTTGAGGAGCTTATTTCAAACCGTACAAGGACTTGACCAATTTGCACACTTTTTGCTTTTGGCTTTCCATTTCAAATCCTTCAGGTTGTGTCATATAGACTTCCTCTTGGAGATCATCATTCAATAAGGCACTCTTGACATTCATATAATGTAATTTCCACTCGTATTGTGCTACCATAACACAAAGAAATCGAATGGTGATCATCCGAGCAGTAGGTGCAAAAGTTTCCTCATAGTTGATACCTTCTTTTTACGCATAGTCATTTGCAAAAATACGAGCCTTATGCTTATAAATTGTTCCATCTGCATTATAATTTACTTTGTACACCCATTTGCAGCCAATGGGATTATTTCCATGTGGCAGATCAAAAAGCTTCCAAGTTTTTATTTTCTTCAGAGATATGTACTCTGCATCCATAGCAACCTTCCATTATGGCTCACTAAGAGCATCTTGTACTATGGTGGGTTCATGCTCATCAAGTGAAGATATAAAAACCCTATCATAACCAACTTCCATATCCTCTATTTCTCTTTGGATCAATTGAAAGCTCCTCAAAATATTGATAAAGATCATCAACCTCAATATTCTCTACTGCTGCTCTATCCCCTCGAGCCATACTGTGAGTATGAGGTCTATTCAAAGTTAGATCTAGTGGTGTGGATATTTTTGAGTCTCTGATAGTACTTGTATACCACTTAGAATTTTTTTTGTGGTAAAGAAGAAGAATAAGGTCCTCCTGACTATGGCGAATAAAGAGACTTATCTATTTTAGATCCCACAAAATATAGGTATACATCGAATGTGTTTTGTGATGTGAAAGCCTCATAGAAACACAACATCTCTACGAATATGAATCTTCTTGGTCAAAGGATAAATCAATATATAACCTTTAGGGTGCTCATCATAACCAAGAAGAACACATTTCAAGATCTTCTCATCTAGTTTCTTCATTTTCTCTTTTGGTATGTGCATAAAATCCTTACATCCAAAAATACATAGATGAGAGATGGAAGGTTTTCGACCACTCCATGATTCTTGTGGAGTTATTCCTTTTAGGGCTTTTGTGGGTGCCCTATTCAATAGGTATACTGTTGTGGTGATAACTTCTACCCAAAATTGTTGCTCTGGATGGGCTCCTGTGAGCATACAATGAACCATTTCCATTATGGAATGGTTCCTCCACTCAGTAAATCCATTTTTTTGTAGAGTATAAGTAGTAGTGAGTTATCTCTTGATCCCATGTGCAGTCGAATATGTAAAAAAATATTTAGAGGTAAACTCCCCCCTCGATGTGAGCGAAGAGTCTTGATAGAAGTCTCAGACTCCTTCTCAACATATTTCTTAAATTGCTGGAAGTAACTGAAAGCTTCTAATTTTATATGAAGAAATAAAACCCACATATTTCATGAGTAGTCATCTACAAAAAATTGAAATTACCTCTTCCCACCACAACTGTTTGTTGTGAAAGGACCGCATAAATCTATGTGAATTAACTCCAAAGGTTTCTTTGCTCACAAAGAGATCATTTCAAATGGTACTCTATGCTGCTTTCTTGCCAAGAAATCAGATCACACTTGCAATGTAGAGGAAATTGAGGAAAGATCCTTTACCATATCATATTTCCTGAGTTCAAGTAAATATCCAGAACTTAGATGCCCGTATATCTTGTGCCAAAGAGAAGTTGCCTCCTTGTTAGAGATTGTCATGGCAACATGAGGGGTGGAGATAGCATCTAATGCAAACAAGCCATGATTGTATGAAGCTATTACGATGTGTTTACTCCTCTTGGTGATAAATTAACACTTCTTGCCATTATCAATACAAAAATAAACAACCATATCCTTATCCAAAATTTGTGTGATTGACAACACATTTTTTACCAATCTTGGAACATATAGGACTTTATCAATCTGACATTTTCCATCTAGAATATTGATGGAACTTGTACCCTCACCCTGAACCTTGTAGGTTTTATCATCAATAATAGTGATGGGTTTTCCCTCCTTGGCTTCATATGTCTCAAACCACAACTTTTCACCTGTCATGTGCTTAATGGGTCCAGAATCAACATACCACACATGATCCTTTTGCTTGGAGGTTGTGGTAGTCATGAGCATCTTGTATGCCCAATCAAAATCGAATTCGGATTCTTCAACAACAACATTCATTTTGGGTTTCTTATTTTTATTCTATGGTTTGTTATGGCCCTTGTTATTAGGTTGTTTATTTTTGTGCCAAAACCTATTTGTGTCATGGGTATCCTTATCACAAATCTTGTAATATCTCTTTTGTTTTTGAGGTTGTTTTCCCTTTGAATCCTTGGAAGAATTTTCTACATTTTAAAAATTACCTTTATTCTTAGAATCCTTCCTGTTGGAATAGAGGGTTGTATGAGAAGCTTCATCTCTTTGAAGTTGGCGAGCCTCTTATTCCTGAAGCATATTGACCAACTCAACAAAGGTAACTTTTATTTCTGACACTTGAAGAGAAGTTATCAAAATTCTATATGAATCAGGTAAAGCTTCCATAACTACTAAAGTAAGGAGCTTATCGTCTATAGTCTTTCCTAGAGAATTCAAATTTGACTTCAACTCAACCACTCTGCAAAAAAATAGTTCAACTGTCTCTCCATGCTTCATACTCAAACTATGAAGTTGATATTGAAGGTGAAGAATGGTGGACTCATTATTACCCCATAGATGGTTGTACGGGCATCCCATGCATCTTTACCATGTTTTGAGTTAGCTATGTGAGGTTGAAATTCATCTAAAATAACAAGCAAGATAATCACTCTTGCTTTACTGTCTTTCTTGTCAAACACAATCTAATCTATAGTTGGGGCTGTTGAGCCAGCTGGTGGAGAAGGCCTTGTTGTCATGCCAGAAACAACATCCCACAAATCTTGAAAACCAAACACATTGATACACGATGTCACTTCATTTGAGATGAAGTTCCAAGACATAAAATTCAGATTCAATATGTTCCCACCAATGCTCAAGTTGTGGACATATTTACTAAGGCACTTGCACATGTCAAATTTGATTTATTTTGCAACTCTCTTTGTATTGCAAAATAATTTCATAAGGGGGGTATGTTAACGTATATTATTAATCACTGTTATTATTTCATTTGTATTTTTGTTTTCCATGGTGTGTAATTGGAACTTTTTAGTAACTGAGAATCTGTCAAGTACTTGTGGATAGTGGCCATAATAAGGGATCCTTATAACACCAAATGGTACCCCTTTCTTTATACATTTTCCAGGCCTTTATATCGAACCTCTCGAGATATCCGCCCTTACATGAGGGAGACTATAGGTACATGAGAATAGAACAATAAGTGGTACATAAGTGGTACTGAAAGTAAATTGTTTTGTTTATGACACCTACCATAGAAGGTCTTTTCTCATTCGTGGGGTGTAACTTCCCCTAAACACTTCGAAAATCACTTCGTCAAGATTTACGTCTAACAACAATAACGATTAGGGTATAAATGGAGTGAAAATAATGATAAAATGACAAACATATATCTCCCTAATGATTTATAGAGAACAAGCTCAGACATCGTTGTTGTAGCTATGTTAGGTGATAGATATAGAAGCCCAAATCTCGATAGCATTACCTATAAATGTGGGCCAGAAGTACTGTTAATATCGAACACTACGATGTAAATAAATTGCATGGATAGGTTCAATTTTTGGGGACTTAATTGTGCTTGATTTTACTTAATGTTGTAGTGCAAAATAATACTGGAAATATAAATACAACATACAACAGAAAGTGCCCACAAAAAAATTAAAATTTTAGGTGTTGATTTCCATTGAAAATGCACCTAATTACAATACCAATTTGCTTTTCAAAATGAAATTTCACTCCTAATTTCCCCCATTTTTCATCCCGTTTTGATAATATTGCAATTAAATAGCATAAAAAATGCCCCCCCTTGGTTTTGCAAAAATAGGATGAAAAATATATTTGTGGAGTTTAAGCTTCAAAAGTTTTTTTTTTAAAAAGAAAAAAAATAAAATTTAATCAAATAATTGTTATACTAATTAAAAAAATCTTAATTAAATTAAAAAAATAATTAAGAACTATATTTAATTAATAAAACAAATAACTCATTAAATTAAAAAATTGCTAAATAAAAAAAATTACCTTTTCAGGGCGGTGGGGTTTGAACCCCCGATAATCCACCTAACAACGTCTTTAGCCTGGCCCGATTAACCAGTCAGGTTAGCTTCCTAGTTTGAAGCAATAGCGTAGGTGCTATTTGAGGTCCACCATATGCTTCCTCCAGTGGGCGGTGCTCCTCCTAGACAATGCACTCATGAAGGAGGCGATGGTGGTGCATTCGATGGGCGATGACATTTTTTTTTGTAAAAAAATCTTCAATCACAAAAATTTCTGGCCAATGATCTCTTCTTATGCAATAATAAAGTGATCCTTATCGTATGCGAAGGATTTCTGTAACAAAGGGTGGTTAGCGATGATGCAGATTGGTACTCACGGATGTACTTCACGATCAATCGTCACTTGCAAGCTGTGCTTATCTGTAGGTGGTGGATGTCTACAAATGTGTTGCAATGCTGAGAGGGTTCTATGTAGTCTACGTTCTGCAACCTTATCATACAAAACTAAGAGTAAAATATTTAGCAAAAAAGTAACTAAAACCAATAATTCTTTAGATTTTTTTTATTTTATTCCCTTGAATGTTGCATCATAGATCCGATTACTTCTCCTCTGTGTCAGATCAAAGAGCGTCATATGGAGGCATCAACAATTTATTCCTTGATTTTGAATTATCCATTGCTGAGAAACTACAAAAAAATGTGAATCCAAAGTTTCTATGATCCACTGCATCATGGGAAAAGAGTTATCCCACATGTAAGGTGGGAAAGCACGTTGAGTGCTTTATAACTAAAAAACCTCCCCTTGAAGGTTGTCTACCTTTGAGAAGACTTTGCCCACCCAATATATCCTATGAGAAGATGTCCTCCACTGCCACGTATCCTCTGACACCGATAAAGTTTTTTTTGCCATCATGTTTGTCTTTTTGCCTCACGTCATCCATTGGTCTGGCCTTTTTGTCGTCACCTCACCACATCACAAGATTCTAGTCAGGTCACATGTCCACTGCATGCCCATGTTTAGTCCTCGACCTACATGTCATTTCGAAGTCAAGGCCAGTCTACCCACGTCCAGTCCTCGACCTGCATATCTCTTGGGAGTCAGGACCAATCTGCGCATATTAGTAGATCGTCTATTTGCATCTCCAGGCCCTCCTCAAATTTCATATCTATTGTCCAGGTCCAATCAAGTGCCTCAGGAATCGTGCTTGAGATGCTCATAATGGTTGACCTTAAGATTTGTACCCTAGTCAATCTGAACCAACGTAGAGTGAAAATGAGTCTTGCCAAAAACAACTCTTCTCTAATACCATGAAAACCAAACAAACTACTTTCCATTTGATTGGAATAATTAAATAATACAAATGAGCCCTAGATTAGGCCATAGTAGTAGGATATGAGTAACAACTTTGAGCCAGAAATGAAATGACACTAACTATAGACTAATCATAATCTAACAAAATAATATTCCCTACCAACTGAATAATGGAATAATAACAACAATTATTAATATACACTAACAAAATAATACTAATATGTAACTATTTTGGATGAAAAATACAACTCCCTTCTTTGCCATCATAGTCGTTGTCACTTGGGAGAGTCGTAGACAACGTTGCTACAGATCAGCCATGCATATAGGGTTTACATCGATTGCCATCACCATGTCAACTAGGTCACTACCCCAGCCATAAAAGTCCCCCTCCACCTCCTCTCCATGTTAAAAATTTTCTCCAAACCTGTGGGTGCCACATCGTCCCCTCGAATCTCGATAAAAATAATAAAAATTATAGACCCTCATACAAACCCAACCATTCCCCTGCTCCCCTTATAATTTTGCAGGGTGGTAGGGGTCTTTAACCATGTCCTAACCCCACTTAAACCACCCTAATCAAATCCCCTATGACCAACATGGCCAATGTGCCGGTTGTCCCATAATGATGGCATTAAATGTTGAGCACATTCGCTTTGTAGCACCCACTTGTGAACACCGCGCTATTTGATACCAATGATCAGGGGTTAGATAGAACGTCGAGCATATATCGCTTTCTTAGATTCCTGGACAACAATGGAAAATTAGACAGGTTTCACGATGTCTGTTGAGACTTCTCATGTCCAGATGGATCCTCGTCGATGGCATAGGAAATCCGCCACATCTTACATGGGCCCACCACATGGTCTTGAGCGCTGACGTGGATGGAGGCCAGTGAGTGAATTGGAGCTTAACCCAAATGGGAGAAATATGGGAAAGAGTAATTATTATGAAATTATGTAGAGCACGAGTATGGAATGATTCCCGTTTGTTTGGAGTGGACCCCAATAGTTTTTTTACTTCACCACGTTGTCTTATTTTGAGTTATTTATAGAGTGTATTTTTCTAATAATTTTTTAATTAAGGTTGTCTCAGTTTTATATATTAGGGTTATTTATAGTCGTCTTTTTTTTCCCTCGAATATTTATATTAAAATTTTGTGATAATTTTTTTATACTATAAATGTTACATCATGTGATAAGTTTAAGTATTAATTCATATATTTGTAGTGAAAAGAGTTAGTGTTCATCCCTATATATCTAATTTCATTCTAACCCATAGTTTGAGTAAAGTTGCTAGCCCCATTAGTAACACTTATAGTTTAGACCAATAAAGCAATAGTAACTATTAAAAGTCATTTAAGTTTTATAAAAGTCTTACAAAAGATCTATAGTATGAAATAAATATTAAGAGTAATCATGAGTTGTAATGACATTATTAGATTAAATGTTTAATATTCATTGTAAGTTTCAAAATCTATTTGAAAGAGTAAAAGCAAAATTATGTCTTATGCATGGTTGTTTGTATGATTCACTTTTCCTAAAAAGATTTTATTGAAAAAAATAAAAAATTTAGATGACTTATTGTATACTAAAATAAGTAGCACAACCACAATACAATCTTACTACTCCATATTTCAAAACGATTCATTAAACAATACAATATATATTTTTGCAATCCTTCTAAGTAAAGATAGAAAAACACTTTGGCATGGATGGTTTACCAATATTTTTACTTTGATACACTAATCACTTAAATCCATCCCTCACTTTTTAATATTTATTTTGTTTTTACAAATAATCACCACCTTATAATGAATTGAAGATTTTTTATACAAAGATTCATATTAAGCTTATCTAAGAAAAATTATAAGGCTAAAATCTCAATATAATCTATAATAATTTTACATGGAAACTAAAATGATTTTATAGAATGCATAAGGATGCAGGTAATTTCTCTATAAATAAAATTTAGCAAAATAGGACAAAACTATTGGCACCGATCCAAAGTACTCAAAAAATCATGTGATTTAAAAAAGGAGCTCCAAATTATTTCATTTAAGTGAGCTATAATATTTTAAATTATTCCTTTTAAAGAGTATAAAATAATACCAAAAAAGAAATTCAAAAATTCAAATAGCTGAAAATTATCACCAATTTCTCCTACACTACCATATGGAGGAAGTTAAAACAATTTGTGCAAGTAGGATTCAGCACATTGTCTTTCACCTATTGGATATCTTTGTTGATGAAGTTAAATGACTACAAATACAACAAATCACTATTCAACACTTCAAATTGTGGTCGGTGATGATATTTATATAGTATTTTTTACTTGTATAAAGAGACCACATTGATGATCCAATCTATGCTGGTCAAATAATATGATTTAAAAGCAATCAAATAAATGGGAAGGGGCAAAGGGGTTTCAAACTTGAGACCTATAGCTTACGAGCACCCAAAGATAGTCTAACTAGCTAAGGGACCTATGGGTTTTTTATCAACTATACTTAGCTCTATCTATATTATACACATGACAACAAGAAACATCCCAAAAGGATACTACTAAGATTTGAACTAGGAACTTTTCCAATATTACCATATTTTAATAACCTTGATATATAATATACCCCATTGGAATGTGAAACAAATATGACAAACTTAATGCCTTCATCTTAATTCTAACCCAATTGGATCCTTAAACAAACTTAAACCTTTAATCACAACATCATCAACCACTTAGGCACATGCCAAAATTCAACATATCTCTAGGCACCTCTTAGTGGTTAACCAAGAAATACAACCTTGAACTAACTATAGTCTCTTGTTCTAGGTGGTATGCACAATACTCACCTTCCACCAATCATTCATCCTCTTCATGTCCAATCACATGGTCAAAATTAAAGAATATCAATAAAAAATGCCAACCAAACATTGAAATGCTAAATGATGCTAAAATATTTTTTCTAAATTTTAAATTTTTAAATTAAAAAATGGAGAGAGAGGAGAACTATGTATATACTAAAATTAGACCCCCATATTTTTTGTGTAAAATCCAGAAATATTGATGGAATCATTGAATTCAAGATAGTTTATCATGTATAATAGTTTTATATTTTTTTATTGTTATCAACAATATCCCCTTCATTTAAGCCACATAAGAGTTGTTGAACCTTTGGAATATTTTTCTATTCTTAGAACCCATAGCTCTACACACTACACTATACATTATTCAAAAAGCCAATCCATGTATAAGGATGATCTATTGGTGCTCAACACCTTCTTGGAATGTATAAACATTGAGAAAGTTATCCTCTAATCAACAATGCCAGATATTCCAACAAAAAAAAGGATATGAAACCTATCGATGAGTATTGTTATTGTACCTATAGGGAAATTTTCCATACAACCCTTTGATTCATTCTAAGGATAAATTAAAATTGAGTTAAAAATTTGAAAGGTGCTTCTTGCATTTTATCAAAAGAAAAGAGCTTCAAAGAGGATGCAAACAAGCTCAAAATATGCATTGAATGTTAGATATTCCATCTATGGGCAATGCTCATTTTTCACCCCAAACCAACCACATTGAGGGCACTAAGGCCTGTGGGCCATTGATTTTTTAATCCAACGGTCCATGTATTCCTTTCGACATAGAGCATAATAAGGAATAAGATATCCCCAACAAAGCTTAAAGTTGAACACATGGTGATAAATCAAGAGCTTGAGAAGAGAAGCGCTAGTGCCTAGACCAATAAGGCCAACATTGGCCAAAATAAGTTGCACTTCACCTTAGGACATGTGGAAACTGCATGTAGAAGGAAGGAGGCATGTGAAAAAACATTTAAAGAATCACCCACCATTGATCACAAGTATTGAATTTTGTGGCATAGCCTGTTAGAGCCAAATACGTGGAGCTATGATAACACCCATCATATGTGAGCCTACCCTACCAATATATGATAGTCAAGGAGACTATAACTATTACATCAACAAGGTAATACATTCTAGGAGGAATATGGTAGAGAATTAATGGCACAACCACCCCAACACAATGACAAAGAGTCGAGTCAACAATATTTGATCATATAAAGGCATGGAAGCTCTCAATATTTATGGCCCCAGTTCTAAAGAACTCAAAGTTGCTATTTAAAGTGCAAAAAGATTTTAGCTAAAAATCATATGATAATTTGTAAGCCTTTTGCATAAAAAATTAAGGGAAAGAACCCTCATCTTGTCTTATAAATAGATCAAAATTTTATTGTAAAGGTATTGGGAGTTGTTTCCTCGTACCTAATATCTGACCTTACAGGCTCTTCCTTTCACCCCCCTTATTTTTTATTGTAATAAGTAGAGCTATAAACTTGAGTCACTATCTAAGGAGTATTGAAAAATCTCGGTCTCATTGTCTTATATTTATTTTTGGCATAGTAATGGAAGTCATGACTAATTTCACTCCAATCTTCTTTCTTTAATGTGTTTTTGAATCTTGGTAATGTGTTTGTTTAGTTGTGTTCATTTTAGCTATTGGTTGGTTGGTTTCCAATTCATTTATGTCCACTTGTTGTAATTGGAGGAAAGGATCCTAATTATTTAGTACATCATCCTAATAGCTTAGGTTTTATTTTTTGGTAAAGTATTTACTTTTTTGTTTTCACTTTCATTGCAATTTCTTTCCCTAAGAACCAGCTGGCCTTATATTAAGGAGGCTTTCATGCATCGAATATTATTCTAATGAGGATTTGGAGTCAATTAAAAATCCTAAAGGTTGTCTCATAGGTAATCCCTTGTCTACAATGCTTCTTGTTGTCTCACTCTATGCAAATAATAGGTGTCCCTGGCTCATCATGTTCTTTTCTTGGATGGGTAGGTGTATTTAGAGACCACAATAACTTTTTCTAACATGCTTGGTGGGATAAACTTCTATATTTACACCATTAATATTGAAAATTTTTTACTGTGATCCCGATGAAGGTCATAGTATACCAACTTGAAAGTGAAGCATAAAAATTCACCTAAATACTTTGCTTGAAAGGAAAATACTTTGAATAAATCATCTGATAAAAGATAGATTGAGACTTTTTTAGGGGTATATACCTAATGAACTTATTGAAGCAAAACCTCCCAACTTGGTGAATATGTTATCAAAGGAAGGTCCTAGAATTATATGAGCAAAAGACCCATAACCAATGCCTTCATAAAAGCCAATCAACAAGAGTTGGTGCCACCACTAAATTGAAGATAAAGAAGGAGGAATCAACAATGCAACATGGTGGACATAGTGCACCATCCTCCTAGAAATATTTTGGCATGAAATAAAAATATCCCCTAATTCCACCTATTCCAATTCCCACATTAGTATTCAGGTCCTTACCTTACTTCTTGGAAGAAGATGCTATCACCTCGACATAACAATTGCACCACCTAGTGAGCTTATGCACTATGCATTTCATTGGAAGGAAAGATATAGTATTAAGGCTATTGATGGATTATTTTTTCCTCCAACACGTGGGCGACAGAAGAGACCAATAAGATCTCACGTAAAGGAAAGTTAAGAGTGGGAGAGTCTCCTCGAAGGAAGACTACCACTCAGGCACATATTTTTGTCTTTAAATGCTAATTTTCCTTGCAGCATCCCGAATGTGGGATATTGGGCACCAAAATTTGTTTTTGGGAATATTGTAGTACGATGCAATCCTATGATCTATAATGGCAACGATTTGCAGCCAAATTGCAAACTCAAGACGCGATTTGGATTTCGGATTTGTGATGAAATGACCACCAACGTTCTATCAAAGGGAAATTTGTAGGCATGAAGGGAGATTTGAAAAAAAATTCAAGATTTTTCTGTGGCCATATCTCTGCGACATTGACTGTCAACATTGAGCAGCAAGAGGAGGCTGTCTGTTGTGCCACCCACTCCCAAAACGCAGAATCTCATTTCCTATCAGAGATCGATGATCACAAAGACCGTAGTGGAAGTAGTTTCTATTGATGTTATGACACAAAAGACGTGATACTGTGTGACGTCAATGCACCCAATGCAGCAAGGACATTTAACAATTTGTTAATTTTTTATCGCTCCGGATCGCAACATCATTTCAGAAGGGAGGGTCATGGTCATAGACGCCTAAGGGAGAGTGGCCATCGAAGCAGAGTACCACTGCCACTCGAGAAGTTTTAAACTTATCCGCTAAAGGGAAGGTGTCTTCCCTTCCCTTTCAGATTAGCCTGCCAACCCACCCGGTCAAGTGGACCGTGGTAGAGCACTCGTGCAGACCATGTCGTGGGATCGATTCCCACTGACGTGAAAGGTACAATTTATTCTTTTTTGATTTAATTAAGTTCTTTTGAAAATTTTATTTTATTTTTTAATGTTTCAAAAAAAAATTAATTTTATTTAAATATTTAAAGTTTTCATTTATAAAAAAAAACAAACCTTATGAAAACTTTTTATTTAAGTTTAAATTAATTTTTTGATTCATTAGAAAATTAAAATTTGTTTTCAAACTTAATTTTTCAAAAGTACCTTTGCACATATTAAGGGGGATTTTTTCAAAATTATTGCAAATTTCTTTCAAAAATCTGCAAAATTCGGGGGGAGAAATAGTGAGTAATTTTTCAACATTGAAAAAGGTAAAATTGGCAAAATTGTAAAGGTGCATTTTCGGAAGCACCTGACACCTATGGGTTTATTTCTTTGGGCACTTTTCTGATGTAAGTAGCATTTTCATTCCTTTATGCATTACTTTATTAAAGTTAAAAATCACTCCCTAAGTCCCCGAAATAAATAAAACCTATCCGTGCAATTTATTGCACTACAATGTTCGGTATTTGTGATACTTACAGGTAATGTTGTTGTGATTGTGCTATTGTATCTGCCGCCTAATATAGCTGCCAAAATGATGTTTGAGCTGATGAGTCCTGGAAATGCCTCAATCATAACATGTTTTGTATGCTAAAAATGCCTATAAACTCTTATGTTTTATCTGATATGTTAGTTAAGTTGATTTAATATGCTGTATATTAACCATTTTGCATGATCAATGTATTTGAGATATTATATGCTGATTTTATAGATTTTTGCATAGTTTTGTGTTCTTTTTGTTATGATTTGCTACAATGAGATATGCTTAGAATAATAGCAGCATTTCACTAATCATATTTTGATTTGTTTCAAGCATTTACTTCACCTAAATCTAGCAACAAGTGCAAGAAAACTGTTGCTGTGCAGCAAAAACTGGTCTTTCCCATGTAAATTCTAGCCAGTTGTCCATAAATAACAAGGCATGGAATTCACATGAGGAAAGGAATGGAGACCATTATAATTTGATCTTAAGAGATAACCCACCTGAGAGATGCTGAAGAAATCAAAGGAAAAGCACACATTTGTTCATTCCGAAGCATCTTCGGAATGAACAGATATCTTCGGAATGAAGAAACACAGCATCTTCGAAATGAGCGGATCTTCGAAATGAAGAATGCAGCGTCTTCGAAATGAGCGGATCTTCGGAATGAAGCATGCAGTATCTTCAAAATGAGTGATCTTCGAAATGAGAATGCAGTATCTTCGGAATGAGCGATCTTCGGAATGAAAACTGCACTGTCTTCGGAATGAAGCCACTTATCTTCGGAATGAAGAACAGAATGTGTTTTTGACCTTTTTGACCAATTTCTAAAGGCGAAAAAAGGGAAATAAAGGTTGGAAAAAGTAAAGAGAAATATCCTCCATCTGTCTTTGCTGTCATTGCCGACCAAATCCATCATTAAGGGAAAGATCAGGTTTTAGTCCTCTTCTAGGATAAAACTAGAATTTGTTGCAGCATTTTAGGATTAGATCTTTTGAGATATTCTTTGTTTGTAATCAGATCATAGGATAGCTATAAATATTGCTCCCGTTCAGGTTGAGCTATAGAGAAGGAGGTAGAGAAATAGCAGATAGATAGAAAATAGAGTAAGGAAGCTAAATACAGAGTATAACTAGGAATTGACTGTTATAGTCCTGTAACAATTTTTCAAGTAGAATTCTTGTAATCATGTCTTTTGATCAATAAAGTGCACCAGTTCTATTTCA
Source organism: Wollemia nobilis (assembly GCA_028583015.1). Lineage (NCBI taxonomy): Eukaryota > Viridiplantae > Streptophyta > Pinopsida > Araucariales > Araucariaceae > Wollemia > Wollemia nobilis. The sequence goes on from JAQPPZ010000989.1 coordinate 6,444,569, forward strand.
ATTTACTTGTAAATGAGTGTGATTAAGATTTAGAAAGAGAGAGAGACTTACACCTTCTTATGGACAAAGAGGCTGGCCACTTCCAGACCTAGGAGGAGGACTAATAGAACAGGTTTTTATTCTGATTTTGCTACAGCAGAATGAGTTGCAGAACTTGTTATGTAAATTGCTTGTGAATAGTTGACAATATTTGCAGTATTAGTTTATTTATGCTAAGATAAATCTTGTGCTTAATGTTTTAGTTGCAATCTTACTTTCAGCCAAGCTTTCACTTTATTTTTAGACTGTTATTTTCAGCATTTACTATTTTTCAGCAATTTCCTGCATTTTTATGTTTTGCTGTCAAAATCTGAATAGAGGATTGACAACCTTCTCATTACAGAATTTTGATAGTTTTTATTTCCACATTAGATCTAGACTTTCATTACTGCAAAAGTAATTAGATTGTATTTATGCAATTAGAATCAGACTTTCAATTCTGCAACTGTTAATTTTGCAATATAATTAGGTCTTATTCTGTAATTGTAATTAGGACTTCATTTCTGCAGTTAGTGATTAGTTTTCAATTCTGCAACTTAGATTAAGATTTAATTCATGCAATTTAGAGATAGGAATGTTCCAAAACCCCCCACCAAACTGGTTCCACCAATAAAGACTTGTTGCCCTAGATTGACCTAAGTTATAGCTGTTTCACTTCTTCTTTCGTAGATAGCCTTGTACACTACCCTGGATTGACAGATTCTTTGAGAATTAATGATGGTATAACGACTACGCACCATTTTGGCACCGTTTCCAGGGATATAGTGTTTCCAAAAGAAAACAAATAGTCCAATAGTTGTAATCAGACTAAACTGTGAACATTCAGGTTAAAATCTGAATATAATAGCAGAGTAAGATAACAACTATTGACTTAATTTATGTCATTTAGGAGTAAACATGAATGAGTAAGTCTAGGGAGACACCAAAGGATCCCTGTATTGTCCCATTAAGGAGATCTTCACGCCTAAGGGGTGAATCACCTGTGTTTGAACTACCTGAAAGACTGATAGAAAAATCACCAGTCTCACCATTAGTAGAACATTTTGAGAAAGAAAAATCACCAATTGTATCAACAAAATATCTTAAGGAAGATAATTCATCAAACTCATCAACAGAAAATCTTGGACCTCTTGAGAGAACAATTTGGGAAGCTTTAACTTCTCCTAAGAAACAAGAAACTATGGCAGGCAATGTAGATGGCCAGCATGGCTATGTTCATAATGAAGGGGATGATCAGGATGTGCTCCAACCGTCCAGAACATTTGAATATCCTATTCATCTGAATCCAACACAAAACTCTCCCATGAAGACCATTTCACCTTCAGTACTTCCCACCTTTCGAGGTGTTGTATCTGAAGATCCTGACCAGTTTTTGTTTGAATTCAAGGTAGTGTGTCAGACTTATGATTATATAAATGACAATCAAAAACTTAAGGTTTTTCCCTCAACTCTCAAGGATTCAAAATTACGCTGGTTCATGAGCTTAGAGCCAAATTCCATAAGAACCTGGGATCAAATGGAGACTGTCTTTTTAGACAAATATTAGGAATATTGTCGTGTAAGGAATAGAAAATATGAGTTATTTAGAATAAAGTAGGAAGATGATAAGACCTTGGAAGATTACCTTGATAGGTTCTCCTTTGTTCAAAGGAGATGTGGACTAGTAGAACCAGAATTGTGTAAAACTATCTTTTTGAGAGGATTGCAAGATGAATCCAGAGAAGTTTTGGATTTAATGGGAAAAGGGGATGTAACCACTCTCAGTAATGAGGAGATTATGGATCTCTACAGGAATTACTCTCGCACTAAGCAGAGAAGAAGAAAAAACCGCACAAATGGCACTGATGTAAAGGACCTGATAGAGGAACTAGCAAATTTCAAAACTGATATCCTAGTGCATCTAAACACTACTTTAGGGGAAATCTCTGCAAAAGCTAAAAATACATAACCTTTGGCAATTTATTGCCCAAGATGTAGAAGTAAACATGCTTTGCAGGAATGTCCTTTGAATAAAACAACCATCTCAGCCATTTGTAGTATCTATTCAAAAAGGCATTCAACTGATCAATGCCACCTGCTACCACAACTCAAAATTGTGTTAGAAAACCAGATTGAGGAACTCAACTATATTGGACCAAAACAAGGGGGAATTTCTCTCAATATCAAAATCCCCCTTGTTTTCCTACAAATTGGGGGCATAATCCTGGTACTATGCCTTGGGGACAATCAGAACCACCCCAACGTCCTTGGAATTATCCTCAATGGACAAATTCCCAAGAATGGCCATAATTAAATTGGAGTAATCCAGCCTGGAATCAGAATCAAAACAACCCCTCATGGAATCAGAATCAAAACAACCCCTCATGGAATCAAAATCAGACTAATCCACATTGGGTGCAAAACCAACCACAATGGAATCAGCAATACCAGTCCTATCCAAGGCAGCAAAGGAATCAAGGTCAAACTCAACATTTGTTGCCTGCACCTAATCAAAATTTTCAAGAAAAACAGCTAACACAGCAAGTGAAGCAACCTCAATTGCCATCTCAGCAAATCACTAATCCAAACAGTGTAAGACAGACACCTCCTGTCTATGTGGCTAGAGCTGAAGAAAATATTGAAATTAATGTTCTTGATTGTAGTGATATTCAAATCCGTTCAGGAAAAGTTTTACCTGAACCAGTTTTAATAGAAATCAAAGATAATGAAGAGCAAGAATCATCAAAACTAGAGAGAATCCAACCAACAAAAGAAATAGAAAAATTGGATCCAACAATAGAAAAAGAGACACAAGCAGAACAATTACCAAGGATAATTCCATATCCTGAAAGACTTAATGCAATACCAAAAAATTTTGAGTCAGAATTGGTCAAAGAACTAAAAAAATTGACTATCTCATTGCCCTTATTGCAAGCCATTAAGGAAATACCAGAAATCAACAGTACTGTCTAAAATTTGTGCATTAAAAGAGCAGGAAGAAAGAAGAAAGCATTCCCCAAGACTCGTGCAGGTTGAAGGGAAGATAGCTGATCTCTTATCCGGAAAACTACTACCTCCAAAGTATAGTGATCCAGAAGCCCAGTTATCATAGTCACCATAGGTTCAGTACCAATATCAAATGTTTTAGTGGATCTAGGAGCTGCAATAAATGTCATGACTAAAGATACAATGGAACAGTTACAGCTCAAACATCTCAGCCCCACATTTACAGTTTTAGAAATGGCTGATAGGTCAGTAGCAAAACCTGAAGGAATCATTGAAGATGTCCCTATAGAAGTTTCTTCTTGGGAATTCCCTGCAGATTTTTTGGTTTTACAGCCAAGAAATTCAGCACATGGATATCCCATTATTTTGGGAAGACCTTGGCTTGCAACTGCAGCAGCCTTCATAGACTGCAGATCTGGAAATATGACCATTTCAAATGGTATTGAGCTGAAACAAATTTCTTTATATCCTCCTGCAAAACCATCTAGCAAATTTTCAGGCCGCTTATGGTTTTCTGACTCAGATGAAGAACTAGAAGAGGTCATTTCTACACTAGCTACCTTAGTAGTAAGAGAACACACAGAAGACCTCAGTGACACAGAAAACTTAGAAAATGAAACAATCCTGATGAATGTTCTGCATGAACAAAGTTTAGAAGGGGAAGCAACAAATACCCAAAAAATGATAAGTAATGAGGAGAATCAAAAATCTGAAGATGAATCATCTGTGCTATCACAAGGAAACTCTGTTTCACTATCACATGGATGGCACCATCATCTGATTTTTCCTTCTCACTGTTCTATACAAGAAATTCTTCCCTCAAGCAGCAATGAAACAGAAACTGCTTCGTTTCTCTAATCATAGGAATGTCCTCTTAATCCCTTAATCACCAAGTATGAAGGAGTGAATTCAGTCCTTCTGAATACAAAAAAAATAGAAGTCTAGCCAGGCAAATTTTTGAACATCTACAGCCAGCTTACTAGGGAAGAGGAAGAAAAATTGATAGTTGTTTTGCAGAAGCATGTTCATGCTTTTGCTTGGAAATACAAAGATATGTCAGGAGTTCATCCTGATATATGTACCCATAAGATCTATACCGAAGAAGTCAAGCCAGTCAGACAATTTCAAAGAAGATTGAATCCTGCCTTAAGAGATATTGTGAAGGAAGAAATTGAAAAACTCCCGAAAGTAGGATTCATTTACCCAATTTTTGATAGTCAATGGGTTTCTCCATTGGTAATAGTTCCTAAGAAAAATGGAAAAATGAGAGTATGTGTAGATTACAGAGAATTGAATAAGGTGACATACAAAGACCATTTTCCATTACCTTTCATAGATCAAGTGTTAGATACTCTTGCTGGAAAAAGATACTTTTGTTTTCTTGATGGATTCAGTGGGTATAATCAAATTCAGATTGCACCTGAAGATCAAGAAAAGACAACTTTTACATGTCCATGGGGAACATTTGCCTATAGGGTTTTACCTTTTGGTTTGTGTAATGCCCCAACAACTTTTCAATGAGCAGTCCTAGCAATTTTTGCTGATCTGACCACCAAAAGTGTTGAAATTTACATGGATGATTTCACAAGTATGTGGACAAACTTTTGATTTTACATTGGAAAATCTTGATAAAGTCTTAACTCGTTGTGAAACATACCACTTATCCTTAAATCCAGATAAATGCTTCATGATGATGAAGGAAGGGATAGTTCTTGGTCATCACATCTCTCCTGAAGGGATCCAAGTTGATCCAAAGAAAGTTGAAATTATCAAGAACCTCCTTCCTCCTAAAACTCAGACTAATGTCAGAAGTTTCCTAGGACACATTGGTTTTTACCGCAGGTTTATTCCCAACTTTAGTACAATAGCCAATCCACTGTTTGCCTTATTGACTAAAGATTCTGAATTCTCCTGGACTACAAAGTGTCAGGAAGCATTTGAAGCTCTGAAAGAGAAATTGATAACTCCACCTGTGCTTAGAGGACCTAATTGGACATTACCATTTCACATTCAGACTGATGCCTCCAATACAACAATTGGAGCAGCATTAGGGCAAATTGATAATGGTGAACATTATACCATCTACAACATTAGCAAAAACTTGACAGGAGCAGAGAAAAATTATACAACTGAAAAAGAATTCCTAGCAGTAATTTATGCCATCAACAAATTTAGGCATTATATCACAGGTTATCAAATATTTATTCACACAGATCATACAACCATTAAGTATTTGATGAATAAACCTATGGTAAGTGCAAGAATTATTCGTTGGTTGCTATTGCTGCAAGAATTTGATATTACCATAATCAACAAACCAAGAAAAGCTAATGTTGTAGCAGATTTTTTGTCCAAGTTGCAGAACACAGATGAAGGGGAATTAGTTGATGACACTTTTCCTGATGAAAAACTATTTGCTATATCAGTTCAATCACCTTGGTTTGCAGATATAGCCAATTATTTGGCCACAGGGAAATTTCCTCCACATTTCACCTCAAAACAGAAAAAATAATTGATCAAACAAAGTTCTTCTTTTGAGTGGATTAGGGGTATGCTTTTTAAGTGCAGTCCTAACCATGTGTTACGTAGGTGCATCCGAAAGGATGAAGTGTATGATATCATTAGAGCTTGTCATGATGAACCCTCAGGTGGACACTATTCTGTAAAATGCACAGTTAGAAAAATCTTAGGGATAGGATATTATTGGCCATCTCTTCACAAGGATGTGAAAAAGTACATCAGGCATTGTGATGCATGCCAAAGAATGGGGAAACCCACTCATACAAATGAGATGCCATTTGCAGCCTCAAATGGTTTTAGAACCATTTGAGAGGTGGGGGCTTGATTTTGTAGGACCTATTGATCCACCTTCTCAAGGAAAGGTGCATATTCTAGTATGCACTGATTACTTGACAAAGTGGGTAGAGGTGCGTGCTTTCAAACATGCTCGTGAAGAGAATGTCGCTGATTTCTTGTATACTCGGATTTTTCGGAGATTTGGAGCTCCACGGTCTATCACCACGGACCAAGGACCCCAATTTGCATCCAAAGTCATAAAAGTATTTACAGAATTGTATGAAATCAAACATAGGAAATCATCACCTTACCACCCACAAGCAAATGGCCAGGTTGAAGTAACAAACAGATAACTAGAACGCATCTTGACAAAAATAGTAGCTTTTCATAGGAAAAATTGGCTAGACAAACTACCTGAAGCAGTTTGGGCCTACAATACTACTTGGAAGTCCACTACTGGATTCACACCTTATGAACTAGTCTTTGGTAAAAAACCTCTCTTACCTATTGAATTTGAAATACTAACATTGCGCACAGCACTGGAAATTGGAATTGACTTGTCGCAGGCACAGATAGACAGGATTCTGCAGCTGAATGCATTGGATGAACTTAGATTGGATGCTCTGCACCAAACTGAGGTAATTCAGGAGCAGAGGAAGCTATGGCATGACAATCACATTCAGCAGAGGAAACTCCAACAAGGAGATTGGGCTTTACTGTTCGATTCTCAATATGAGGACTTCCATGGAAAACTGAGAACTAGATGGTTGGGACCTTACTAGATTGAAGAGGTATTCAACAATGGAGCAGCTCGTTTATCCCCCATTGATGGGTCACGAAGAAAGTTGGTAGTGAATGGACATCGCCTCAGGGTATACCATACACCTCTGACTAAAGAAGAATTCTTGCAGCAACTTGATAGTTTGGATACACAAGCAGGTGGAAGAGAATCCTTCTTCCACTTCAAAACAATCAACATGATCAGTGGATTTCAAGAAAATAAAAAATACAAAAAAATCAAAAAAATAGAAAACAAAAAGATGAATAAATTCTGAGTATGAATTCCTTCATGGGCATGGTTTCAGGGTAAATCATGAAATTCCTTCATGGGCATAGTCAGGATCAAGAAAAAAAAAAAGAAAAGAAAAGGAGAGGTAAAAATAAAAAAAATGGGGAAAATCAAAAAAAAAAAAAGAGAAAAATGAATAACTCAGCAGTGAAAACCTTTTTAAGGCACTACTGGGTTGGTATGCATGAAAACCAGTTTTTTGGCATGCATAACCTTGAGAAATTTTTGAATCATCATTGTACAAATTCACCTAGTGCACTTGTTTTGAAATGTTGCAGAAAATCTCAGTAGAATATCAACAAAAGCAGTCATTCTTCAAAACGGCATTAACTCGTTTTTATCAGGTATATATTTCTTACATTTCTTCATTGTAAAATGATTGGTATATAGTATGTGACAATTAACCATTAGCATAAAAGGTATTCATAAGAGTTGGCATACTTAAAAACATGTTTTAAGAATGATAATATTGATTTCTGCCTAATCTTCGGAACAAGAATGCCAAAAACAATACTTGCTGTATTATCTTTGGAATGAAATTGTCTTTAGAATGACAGTAAAATGAATGTTGCACTTTATCTTCAGAAAGAAACTTTGTCTTCGGAATGAAAATTTGTCTTCAGAATGAAACTTGGTCTTCAGAATGACGATTTGCTGCATCATCTTCGAAATGAAGATTTGTCTTCGGAATGAAGATCTATCTTCGGAATGAAGGTCTGTCTTCGGAATGACAATTTACTTTCACAATACAGCTTGATCTTCGGAATGAGGATTAATCTTCGGAATGAGGATTGATCTTCGGAATGAAAATTTTACAAAGAGGATTTGTCTTCGGAATGAAGACCTATCTTCGAAATGAGGTCATAATCTTCTGAATGAGGATTTGTCTTCGGAATGAAGACTTGTCTTCGGAATGAGGTCATAATATTCTAAATTAAATTTCGTTTGCATTTTCGGAAAGAGCATTTCCACGTGGCATCCAAGAAAATAAGATACGACAAAATTAAGATTTTTTCTTAGTTGCATGCGAAGAAGGGACACGTGTCAATCAGCACATGGTCTGTTTTTGCACTCATTGGAAATATGGAGAATCTGCAACCATATGCCACCAGTTTTTAATGTCAATTAACATGCACGTGAGAATCTGCAAAACTGATGACGTGGATCTGACGGTAAGGACATCCATGCAATTATCAACGAACAGGTGTACAGTGCAGAAGTAGATATGTGTGCCATCCTTCTTTTCGAAGACGTGTTGCGAGGTACAGTGCACAGAATACGACTCATTCCGAAGAAGACGAAGAAGAAGGAGAAACAGGGCAGCGAAGGTTCTAAACTTTACAAATTAGCAACAGGAAATAGCCAGAAAATCCTGCAGTAGGACAGCAGCCGCAGTGTACAAGTTTTAAACAGAGAAAAATGGGAGGCAAGATCAAAACAGAACCTACAGATACCAATTTCCTTCGAGAAAATCTGGCAGTTGTGCAAATTTTTGAAGACGGAGGGTTTATGACATTTCTGGACAAATTCAATGGGTCTTCAGAAGATTTAGCTGGCATGTTTGCCCACATGTTCAGAAACAACCGAGCACATGTACCTGTGCCAAATTGCTGAGTTTTTAGTCCAATTTAGACGGCCAGCCAGATTTTACAGCCTTATTTTGAAGGAAAAATACCTTAGATGGCAGGTCATGAGGATTACTTCAAACCTTCCATACAAATTGGACACTATTGAAGATTTTTTGGAGGCATATTTTGACAGTCCCTTTGAACAGAAAAATCTCCTATGTGAACTGTTTTTGCATAGTTTCTTCATTCCGAGGAGGAAGTTGACTCTCATCCTCAAATCTACATTGGAGATGTTCAGTTGAGAGCATTTATGTCTACCTTGCAAAATCAGCTTTATTGGGATCATGAGAAAATGCAGAATAAAGTGATTGAAATAAGGGCTGATTTGTTAGTCAGAGCAATCCAGCCAAATCACCTAAATATCACTCAGCAGCACTTTTCAATGATGAACAGGGATGATATTAAGAGAATGTACTTGAACAATTTGAGGGACTGTGTGACCAGATTTAACAATTTCTGTGATCATAATTTCTTTCCAGCATTGTCAGTATGCAGAGACAGATGGAATGAACTTTCCATGTATTTAAGAAAAAGAGAAACTATCTCCCCCATCAATATAGAGTGGTCCAGAAGAAGAGCATAAGGTGTAGTCCAACTGATCCAGGTCATGCAGCATAACTGGATAGGTCTCAGGTTCAGGCCTCCAACCATCATTACTCCAGTTCCATTTTACTTTGAGGAAAATGAACAGCTTGTGAACAATTTGAAGATTGGCTTAGAAAAATTCAGGAAAACAGAGGATATTACATAGGCAAGAAGTTATTCTACAGGTCATGGAATCTGAACATGGACATCTGTGATTCCATAGCCCAACAGAATGCATGAGGGCATACATCAATATAAGTTAGGGGGAAAATGATGAGGCCTGGAAATGCCTCAATCATAACATGTTTTGTATGCTAAAAATGCCTATAAACTCTTATGTTTTATATGATATGTTAGTTAAGTTGATTTAATATGTTGTATATTAACCATTTTGCATGATCAATGTATTTGAGATATTATATGCTGATTTTATAACTTTTTGCATAGTTTTGTGTTCTTTTTGTTATGATTTGCTACAATGAGATATGCTTAGAATAATAGCAGCATTTCACTAATCATATTTTGATTTGTTTCAAGCATTTACTTCACCTAAATCTGGCAATAGTGCAAGCAAACTGTTGCTGTGCAGCAAAAACTAGTCTTTCCCATGTAAATTCCAGCCAGCTGTCCATAAATAGCAAGGCATGGAATTCACATGAGGAAAGGAATGGAGACCATTAGAATTTGATCTTAAGAGATAACCCACCTGAGAGATGCAGAAGAAATCAAAGGAAAAGCACACATTTGTTCATTTTGAAGCATCTTCGGAATGAACAGATATCTTCGGAATGAAGAAACACAGCATCTTCGGAATGAGCGGATCTTTAGAATGAAGAATGCAGCGTCTTCAAAATGAGCAGATCTTTGAAATGAAGCATGCAGTATCTTCAGAATGAGCGATCTTTAGAATGAGAATGCAGTATCTTCGGAATGAGCGATCTTCGGAATGAAAAATGCACTGTCTTCGGAATGAAGCCACTTATCTTCGGAATGAAGAACAAAATATGTTTTTGACCTTTTTGACCGATTTTTGAAGGCAAAAAAAGGGAAATAAAGGTTGGAAAAAGTAAAGAGAAATATCCTCCATCTGTCTTTGTCATCATTGCCGACCAAATCCATCATTAAGGGAAAGATCAGGTTTTAGTCCTCTTCTAGGATAAAACCAGAATTTGTTGCAGCATTTTAGGATTAGATCTTTTGAGATATTCTTTGTTTGTAATCAGATCATAGGATAGCTATAAATATTGCTCTTGTTCAAGTTGAGCTATAGAGAAGGAGGTATAGAAATAGCAGATAGATAGAAAATAGAGTAAGGAAGCTAAATACAGAGTATAACTAGGAATTGACTCATTATGGATCCTGTAATGATTTTTCAGTAATTCTTGTAATCATGTCTTTTGATCAATAAAGTGCACCAGCTTCTATTTCAATTTACTTGTAAATGAGTGTGATTAAGATTTAGAAATAGAGAGAGACTTACACCTTCTTCTGGACAAAGGGGCTGGCCACTTCCAGACCTAGGAGGAGGACTAACAGAACAGGTTTTTATTCTGATTTTGCTACAACAGAATGAGTTGCAGAACTTGTTATGTAAATTGCTTGTGAATAGTTGATAATATTTGTAGTATTAGTTTATTTATGCTAAGATAAATCTTGTGCTTAATTTTTTAGTTGCAATCTTACTTTCAGCCAAGCTTTCACTTTATTTTTAGACTGTTATTTTCAGCATTTACTTGTTTTTCAACAATTTCCTGCATTTTTATGTTTTGCTGTCAAAATCTGAACAGAGGATTGACAACCTTCTGTTATAGAATTTTGATAGTTTTTATTTCCACATTAGATCTATACTTTCATTACTGCAAAAGTAATTAGATTTCCTTTCTGCAATTAGAATCAGACTTTCAATTCTGTAATTGTTAATTCTGCAATATAATTAGGTCTTATTCTGTAATTGTAATTAGGACTTCATTTCTGCAGTTAGTGATTAGTTTCCAATTCTTCAACTTAGATTAAGATTTAATTCATGCAATTTAGAGATAGGAATGTTCCAAAACCCCCCACCAAACTGATTCCACCAATAAAGACTTGTTGCCCTAGATTGACCTAAGTTATAGCTGTTTCACTTCTTCTTTCGTAGATAGCCTTGTACACTGCCCTGGATTGACAGATTCTTTGAGAATTAATGATGGTATAATGATTATGCATCATGAGATTGTTCTCTATCAATCATCGAGGAGATATAAGTTTACCATTTTGCTATTTTTTTACTCCATTCCACTACCCTAATCGTTCTTGTGTTTAGGCATAAATCATGATGAAAGTTCTGAAATTCGAAGTTTTTAGGGGAAGTTACGCCCCACGTATGAGGGTTGATGACTTTATATGGTAGGTTTCATCAACGAGATGATTCCATTTCAATACCGCCTAAGTACCACGTATTGTATAATCACTAAAATTACTTATAGTCTCCCTCACGTAAGGGCAGGTAATTTCTCTAATTTTTTAAAATACCTCTAGTCTCCCTCACATAAGGTGGGTATTTTATATGGTTTAATAGCCTATAATTAAGGTATAAATAAAGGGGGACCATTTAGTGATATAAGGAACCTTCACTATGTCTACAAAATTAATGACTGATGCTCATCAGTTGTTGAAACGTCCTAACTACACACCATGGAAAAACAAGATGAAGGCCATCCTAGTCATGGATGACTTATGGGATGTTGTTTTTGGAGCAACAACGAGACCTTCACCTACTACTGGATCAACAACAACCACAACTCCATCTGTTGCTTAGATAGACTTTGACAAGAAAGACAACAAGGCAAAAGTGCTCATCTTGCTTATTGTTTTAGATGAAGTTCAACCCCACATTACTGACTGTGCACATAATAAATAGGCATGGGATGCCCTTAAAACTATATATGAGGGAAAGAATGATTTCGCTATTCTTTTTCTTCAATCTCAATTACACAGTCTAAGCATGAAGCAAGGAGAGACAGTTGAACACTTTCTTTGTAGAGTGTCTGAATTGAAAGTAAAATTGAATTCTTTGGGAGAACCTATTGATGACAACTCCTTACTTCAATAGTATTGAGAGATTTACCTGATTCTTATAGAGTGTTGATCACTTCTCTTTAGGTGTCACAACAGAAAGTTACCTTTGTTGAGTTGGTCAATATGCTTCAAGAAGAGGAGGCACACCAACTTCAAAGAGATGATTCTTCTAACACAACCCTCTATTCCAACAGGAAGGGTTCTAAGAAGAAGGGTAATTTTTAGAAAGAAGGAAATTCTACCAAATAATCTAAAGGGAAACAACCTCAACAAATAAAATTATATTGCAAGATCTGTGACAAAGAGGGTCACGGTACAAACAGATGTTGGCATAAGAATAAACAACCTAAACAGAAATGCTAGAACAAACCACAAAACAAGAATAAGCGGCCCAAAGTGAATGTTGTTGTCGAAGAATCTAACTTGGATTCTAAGAGGGCACACAAGGTGCTTATGACTACCATAGTTTCCAAGCAGAAGGATCCTATTTGGTATGTCGATTTTGGTGCTAGTAAGCACATGACTAGCAACAAATTGTGGTTTGAGTCCTTTGAGGCCAAAGAGGGCAAACCTGTCACTATTTTTGATGATAAAACCTACAAGTTTCAAGGATAAGGTACAATTTTAGTCACTCTTCCTGATGGTAAGTGTTAGATTGAAAAAGTCCTCTATGTTCCAGGATTGGCGAACAATTTGTTGTCAGTCACACAAATTTTGGACAAAGATATGGTTGTGAAATTTAGTGTTTAGGGAGGCAAGAACTATTGTTCTATTACCAGGAGAGGTAATAAAATTTCAACCACTTCATATAAGCATGGCTTATTTGCCTTAGATGCTATCTCTACTCCACATGTAGCCATGATAGTATCTACAAAGGAGGCAACTTCCCTGTGGCACAAGAGATATGGGCATCTTAGTTCTGGCTACTTACTTAAGCAAAGTAAGTATGAGATGGTAAAGGTTCTTCCTTCCATTTCTTCCACATTGCCAGTGTGCTTTGACTACTTGGTAGGAAAACAACATACAATACCTTTTGAGAAAAGCTCTACAAGAGCAAAGAAACCTCTGGAGTTGATTCACACCGATCTGTGTGATCCTTTCACACCCATCAGTTATGGGGGAAGAGGTATTTTCAGTTGTTTGTGGATGATTACTCACAAAATATGTGGGTGTTCTTTCTTAATATGAAATCTGAAGCATTTGGTTTCTTCCAACAATTCAAGAAATCTGTTAAGAAGGAGTCAGGGACTTCTATAAATATCCCCCGCTTAGATCGAGGGGGGGAGTTTACCTCTAAAGAGTTTTTTGCATTCTTGACTACACATGGGATCACGATATAGTTAACTACTACTTATACTCCTTAACAAAATGGTGTTGCTGAAAGGAGGAATCGTTCCATCATGGAAATGGTTTGTTACATGCTCACAGGAGCTAGTCTTGAGCAATAATATTGAGCAAAAGTTGTCACTACAATAGTATATATGTTGAATAGGGCACCCACAAAGGCCCTACAAGAAATGACTCCATATGAATCTTGGAATGGTCAAAAACCCTCCATCTCTCATCTATGCATTTTTTGTTGTAATGCCTTCATGCACATATCAAAAGAGAAAAGGAAGAAGCTAGATGAGAAGATATTGAAGTGTATTCTTTTTGGCTATGATGAGCACTCTAAGGGTTATCATTTAATTGATCCTTTGACCAAGAAGATTCATGTCAGTAAAGATGTTGTTTTTGATGAAGCTTTCACATCACAAAGCACATCTGATGTATACCTAGATCTTGTGGAAACAAAATTTGAGAAGTCCCCTTCGTCATAAAATACTAGAGGTTCATTTACTTCTTCATATTCTTCACCACCATAGAAGAAGAATCCAAAATGGTATACAAATACAATCAAAGACTCTAAGTTATCCACTCCACCAGATTTGACTTTGGATAGACCTCGTACTCACAACATGGCTCGACAGCAAAGAGTAGTAGTAGCCACTACTAGGGTTTATGACATTTATCAATCCTTTGAGGAAATTTCTGTTGATCCAGAGAGACAAAAAAAGGATATGGATATAGACGATGACAGGGTGTTTATGTCTTCAATGAATGAACATGAACTTTCTTCTATAAAATATGCCCTTAGTGAGCCTCAATGGAAGGCTGCTATGGATGCTGAGTATAAGTCTCTAAAAAACAAACAAAACTTGGGAGCTTGTCAATCTGCCACATGGAAAGAAGCCCATTGGTTGTAAATGGGTGTACAAAGTCAAGTACAAGGCATATGGGATAATTGATAAGCATAAGCCCTGTCTTGTTGCAAAGGACTATGCTCAAAAGGAAGGCATTGACTATGAGGAAACTTTTGCACCTACTGCTTGGATGACCACTATTTGAGTTCTTTGTGCTATGGCAGCACACTATGGTGGAAAGTTCACCAAATGGATGTCAAGAGTGCTTTTCTGAATGGTGATATCCAAGAGGAAGTCTACATGAATCAACCTGAAGGATTTGAAGTGGAAGGCCAAGAGCAGAAAGTGGGCAAGTTGGTAAAATCCTTATATGGTTTAAAAAAATCTCCTCGATCTTGGTATATAAAAATGGATAATCACCTCCTACAACATGGATTTAAGAGATGTCCATCAGATGCAAACCTCTATTTCAAGAAACAAGATTTTGAGATAGTGTTGCTTGTACTCTATGTTGATGATCTGCTCATTACAGGGAGTTCAAAAACTATGATCTCTACTATCAAAAAGGACTTGTGTAAAATTTTGAGATGAAAGATCTCGGACTTCTACATTACTGTCTTGGTCTGGAAGTGAACCAAAAGGAGCACTACATCAAAGTGTCTTAGAAAAAATATGCCAAGACACTGTTAGAAAAATATCGCATGACTAATTACAAGCCAATGGTAACTCCGATGGAATTAAGGCTTCAATTATCATGATATTATGATTCACCTCAGGTAGATGGTACTCTCTATCATCAATTTATTGGGAGTCTCATATATCTACCCAATACTAGGCCAAATATCGTATTTGTTGTCAACTATCTTTCGAGGTTCATGCAGGAACCTAAGACTACTCACTGGAAAGCAGCAAAATGTGTTCTTCACTATGTCCATGGCACAATGGAATATGGCCTAGAATACAAGAGGAATAACAAATTCTTCTTTCAAGGATACATGGACTCTGACTATGTCGGGTCATATGATGATCGTAAGTCAACTTCAGGATATATTTCATCTTGGATCCGATAATGTATCTTGGCACAACAAGAAGCAACAAATGGTTTCTATCTCATATACAGAGGTAGAGTATCATGTCGCACGTGAAGCTATGTGTGAAGTAATATGGTTTCTTCACATTCTGACAAGTATGGGTCATCCATCAAAATCTCCATTACACTTATTCTGCGATAACTAGGGTGTTTTGAACCTTGTTAAGAATCCAGTGCATCATGAGAAAACCAAGCACATTGACACACAATGCCACTTCATTCGAGATGAAGTTCCAAGGCATCGAATTTAGCTTCAGTACATTCCTACCAATGCTCAAGTTGCAAATATTTTCACTAAGGCACTTGCACGTGTCAAATTTGATTTTTTTCGTAGCTCTCTATGTATTGCAAAATGATATAATATGGGGGGATGTTAGTATAGCTAGTAGTTATTTCATTACCCAAATAATGTAATAAGGGGGGATGTTAGCATAACTATATTGGTTATTCCATTATGGGTTATTTTATATTTGTTGTAACTATGCCTAAATATGCCACGGGTGGTTCCGTAACCTTCGGGATATTCTAGACATCCAATGTATTATTTAATCATTTGAATATCAATAGAATTTGTTCACTTCACTTACAACCTTACCCAAATAAAGGGTGGGCATATTTGTTTTCCTGCATGGCTACCTACATTCACCATTGGTAGCATTTCCTCTTCTTCACTAGATGAAGTATCACCTGTATTCATTGATTGGTTCCACCTTATAGGGGACTCACTCTGCTGGTCCTCATTGAAGCCATCTATACAAGGTATCTTGTATTCACCAAAGAGTCATCTACCCACTTTCTATGCATATTCACTCTATGACCTCATTCATTGGTGTGTAGGTTGTGGTATTGATCTTTCCTCCTGAGACATCGTGTGTTGTTGCTTTGGTGCTTGACTCCTACCCACCACACTCCTTTGCAACCTATCTACCACTTTCTTAAGTGTTATCATCTACTCCCGTAAACTTGAAAAAATTTCTCATTAATACCTTGAATTACATCAATTTTCTCCTTGACTATAAGTGCTTCTTGTTCCTCTCTATTCGAATTGATCAGTAACATATCCATCCTCTCAATATCTGCTTTGTCAGATTTCCAAACATCTTCTATTACTGGTTCATGTATATTATGTTCAACACTGTTCACATTCCCTCTTTGAGAAATCCTTATGCTCCTTCTAACTGGTATTTCCTCTCCTATATCCCATATCCTACATATTTGTAGACTGGTGTCTTTCATTTACCTCCACTTTTATGTACTCAAGTTTTATCACTTGTACGATCTTCTCAACTACACAATTTTTGATCTATTTTAACAAAAATGCCAAAGTTTAATAATGCAACTGTGCCAAATGTAGAGGTAGATGTGTAGTATTCCTGATGGGGATATGGTATAGAAGCTTCTAGGACCTTCACCAAGTTCTCATAACCCAAATCATACAATTTTTACATCTCGTACAATCTTTAACCCTCAACATGCAAAGTAATCAATTGCTTGCACAATTACCAAAATCGTATAGTTGCATAGCCCAAATCATACAACACTACAACTTGTATGATTTAGTACGTAGTAAATCCATTGGAATATTTTTTAGCTAAATCGATCAGTTTTGTAATCGATTACCTCAAAAAAGCAATAATTCCTTATCTTGTGGTTTTGGGTTGTAGTCTTTATTACCAAATCAAGTAAAACGATAGCTCGTACTATTTGGTACAACACTTGTATGGTTGGTATGAACCCTTGTTGCAACTACTCTCCAGATCTAACACTTATCACCATCAATCCTTTCAAGATAATTTTTGGAAAGTTTCTAAGTCTTAGTTGGTCCAGTTTATCATAACATGCAAAACCTAGAACACCAATAGTGAATTGCAATCACCAGGATTAATTCTAGAAATCATACAACTAAATTGAAAACATTAAATTACAACTATAATTCATTATATCTGATGATTACACAATGACACTGAGAGGGGGGTGAATCAGTGTAGCTATTAATTTTTATATCTACAACATTTAATATGAAATAAAGAGAACTTGACAACTGAAAAACAACTTGAACAAGAGAGCACACCACAACACTCAATATACCGAGGTTCACCAATTTGGCTACTCCTCAAAAATGACTGCTTGGACTCCAATCCAAATCCAGTCTTTGCAAAATATCAATTTTACAAATACTTTACCAAGGATCAACTGGAAGGAGCACCAACCCCTGTAATTTTCTACTGCAACAGATGGAGCACCAACTCCTAGTACCAAGCACCAACTTGGACTGCAATTCTGATCAATTTAGAATGACATAAAAATGTCTTCACTTCATGCACGACCTTGACTGGTCTGCAATTAACCCAACTCTACACACTCTCACGGCTCTGCTTATTTTTCTCTTGATTCTTTTCTAACCCTCCTTTTACAGCAATTTCTCTCTAACAGCAGCAACATCTTCTCTGTACGATTATTCTTTTATAACCTTTCAATCCTGCATGCAATCGAATCACATACTCTGACTGTTCGAATCCATGCAATACGGCTGTTCGGTTCCATGCACTTCGACTGTTCGAAACCCTGCAATACGGCTGTTCGGTTCCATGCACTTTGACTGTTCGAAACCCTGCAATACGTCTTTTAGAAAGCTTTTCTGATTCTCCATATTCGACTGTTCAATTTCTTCGAATACGACTTTTCGAATGCTTTTTCGAAACTCCATATGTGATGCATCGAATGCTTTTTCAATCAAGAGTATACAACTGTTCTAGTGCATGATCGACACTTGTCAATTTGTAACTGCTGATCAGACATCAGTTACTTTTTACGTAACTGGCTGCATGATTTTCCTATCTGCTTTTTCGACACGTGTCACCTTGCATGCTCCTACGGGTTTTACCTGCCATATTACCTGTCGCGATATCGCGACACTTTTTGAAGCCGCACACTTCATGCCCTTGCTGTCGCGAAATCGTGACCATTTTGGCTTTGAAAGCTTTCCTTCTCTCATGTCGCGATATCGTGACACTTTAGAACTTTTCGACGTCATCCTTAAGCATGTCACAAATCCATGACCTTTTGGCTCTTGAAGCTTTCCATCTTGTCGCGATATCACGACACTTTCAACATTCGACGTCATCCTTAAGCATGTCGAAATCCTGACCGTTTTGGCTCTTGGAAGCTTTCTCACGCATCTTGTCGCGATATCGCGACACTTTCAACATTTCGACATCATCCTTCATGTCAAATCACACATCTTAAATCATCCTTCTTGTCACAAATCGCGACGCTTCTGGCTTCCGTACACTCTCCTTTGCCAGCAACAGCGAAAATGGAACATGTCACGAAATCGCGACGTTCACTACTTTCGTACACTCTTTGTTTCGTGCAGTAGCGAAATCGCTACAACTTTGTGCCTTGTGCTTTTGACTTGTTACATCTTTAATTTTTGCAACTTTGAATGGTAGCGAAATCGCTACACCTTTGTTTTTATACATTTTGTCATGCAGCGAAATCGCTACATCTTCTTGTTTGTGTCTTTTCACTTGTAGCGAAATCGCTACATCTTTGTTTTCTGCACTTCCTAATTGTAGCGAAATCGCTACACCTTTGTGCCATGTATTTTCATCATGCAGCGATATCGCTACACCTTTGTTTCCATTCATTTCAACATGTAGCGATATCGCTACACCTTTGTTGTCGAGCATTCTCTCTCCTCTTCGGGTCGCGAAAACCCGACGTGTCGCGATATCGCGACACTTTTCGTTGCTAGCTCCTTTCCTCCATTTATGTCACGAAATCGTGACATCTTTTCACCTTGCTTCCCTCTCTGCCAGCATGTCGCGAAATCGCGACAGTTTACCTTTCACTTTCTCTCTCCTCTGCCATGTCGCGATATCACGACAAATTGGCATGCACTTTCTCTCTCCTCGGCAATGTCGCGAAATCGTGACAATCTTCCTTGCATTTTCTCTCTCTTCTGTTTTGTCGCGATATCGCGACACATTTTCTCTCTCCTCAACGAAAACTCGACATGTCACGAAATCGCGACATTTTGGCGTGCATTTTCTCTCTCCTGCTTTTTGTCGCGAAATCGCGACAGAAAACATGTCGCGATATCGCGACAGTTTTCTTCCTTGTCTCTTTCTGCCAATTTCTGAATCTGGGTCACCTCTCGTTTGTCTTGAAATTCACCGCACTTGATCCGATCGACCTCCGAATCGCATCAATCGCATCAATCTGTCCGTGTTGACAACAATGACAATACTTTTGCAATTCTTTTGCTGCACCTTGCTCAACAATCTCCCCCTTTGGAATTGTTGGCAACACACTCGCAACCTTGCTTAATTTCTTCTCCCCCTTTGCCAATAATACCAAAGGGCTGCTGCAGACTCCCCCTGAGTCTATGCACAACATTCTCGGACTTAAAAAGTTTGAATGCTCCCCCCGAGAATGTGTTTCCCATAGCTAGTCGGTGCTTGGGTGGTGTGACTACTCCCAACTTCTTCCGAAGGTATTCAAATACTTCCTTTGGCAAAGGTTTTGTGAATATATCAGCTACTTGCTCTGTAGTTGGAACAAAATCCAATTTAACCTCTCCTTCCGCAACTTTATCCTTCAAGAAATGATATCGGATTGCAATATGTTTGGTTCTTGAATGCATTAATGGATTCTTGGATATGTTGATAGCACTAGTGTTATCACATTTAATTGAAATTGGCTCTTTGAAATGAATACCAAGATCTTTCAACGTTTGTCTCATCCATAATATCCGAGTACAACATGTTGTTGCTGCAATGTATTCTCGCCTCTGCAGTGGATAGAGATATTGATTCTTGTTTCTTGCTGTGCCATGCTACTAGCCTGTCACCAAGATAAAATGCTCCTCCACTTGTGCTCTTTCTGTCATCAATACATCCTGCCCAATCTGCATCAGAATATGCAATCAAAGTGAAATCTTTACCTTTTGGGTACCACAACCCATAATCCATAGTGCCCTTGAGATATCTGAAGATCCTCTTTATAGTTGTTACATGAGTTTCTTTGGGACTGGCCTGAAATCTTGCAACCATACATACTGCTTGTAATATATCTGGTCTAGTGGTCGTTAAATACAGATAGGCTTCCAATCATAGACCCGTACATTGTTTGATCTACATCCGGGGATTTATCATCCTTGCTCAACTTGCAGCTCGTTGTCATGGGAGTGCTGACCGGTTTACTGTCTTCCATTGTGAACTTTTTCAGCATTTCTTTTACATATTTAACTTGAGAAATAAAAATGCCTTTTTCATTTTGATTGACCTGTAGTCCTAAGAAATAAGAAAGTTCACCAATCATTGACATCTCAAATTCTTTTTTCATTTTAATTGATATGTCTTTGCAAGTATTCATCCATGTCGTTGCCAAATATTATGTCATCTACATAAACAACAAGAACAATAAGATGACCCTTCTCTGTTTTGACATATAAGTTGCTATCCACCAAACCTTTCTTAAACCCTTGTTTAATTAGATAATTATCCAACCTTGCATACCATGCTCTGGGTGCCTGTTTTAATCCATATAAAGCTTTCTTTAACCTGCAAACAAAATCTGGATTGTCACCAAGTTGGAAGCCATCTGGTTGTTCAATGTAAACCTCTTCTTCCAGTTTTTCCATTCAAAAATGCTGATTTTACATCCATTTGATATACTTTGAAGTTTTTATGAACTGCTAATGCCATAAACATTCTGATTGCCTCTAGTCTCGCTACCGGTGCAAAAGTTTCTTCAAAATCAATGCCTTCAACCTGAGCATAGCCTTTACATACCAATCTTGCCTTATTTCTGACAACCTGCCCATCTTCATTCAATTTATTTCTAAAAACCCATTTAGTGCCAATTATGTTTTTATTTGTTGGTCTAGGTACTAATTCCCGGGTATTGTTTTTCTCTATCTCATCTAGTTCTTCATTGATTGCCTTCATCCAACTTTCATCGCTGCTTGCTTCAACAACATTTTTAGGTTCAATACTAGATAACAGAGAATAGTTCCTCACCGCTGTTCTTCTTGTCTCGAATACCATCCGTGGGATCCCCAATAATCTGCTCACTTGGATGATTTTTCTCGCGCTTGCTCTGTTTTAAATTTCCTGTTTTCTTCTTCTTCAGATTCAGTTTTTACACCATCTGGATCAATTTTCTGATTCTTCTCTGTTTCTTTTTCATCATCACCTTCAATGACTTCTTCATACATAGGGTAGTTTTCTTGATAAGTAGTTTCTTGTTCTCTACCTTCATCAACTTTCACATCAACACTTTCAACAATTTTCTTCAACCTCTTGTTGTAACATGTGTAGGCCTTGCTTTTTGTTGAGTAACCAAGAAAGATACCTTCATCAGCTCTATCTTCAAATTTACCGAGGTTATCTTCAGTCCGTTTTATGTAGCACTTGCTCGCCAAATACTTTGAAATGTCTTGTTGTTGCCTTTCTCGCCAAACCACAACTCATAAGGTGTTTTGCTTTCATGTGGTCTCAAGCATGCACCTGTTTTGAATGTAAACTGCAGTATGGATCGCCTCTTTCCAAAATCCGTCGACTATTTTGTTTTCTCGCCAAGCATTGTCCTTGCCATTTCCTGCACTGTTCTATTCTTCCTTTCTACAACACCATTCTACTGAGGTGTCCTAGCTGCTAAAAACTGTCTTCTTATCCCATGTTTTTGACAGTATTCTGCAAATTCTTCGGAGATAAACTCTCCTCCCCTGTCTGATCTTAGGCATTTAATTCTTTTTCCTGATTGATTCTCAACAAGATTTTTGAAGGTTTTAAACATCTCAAAGGCTTCTGACTTGAGTTTCAGAAATAGTACCCATGTCATTCTTGAGTAGTCATCTATACACAGCATAAAATATTTGTGTCCATTTATGCTTTCAGTTCTCATGGGTCCACATAGATCAGTGTGAATTAGTTCTAATGGCTTGCTAGTGAAGTATTCTTTTGCTTTGAAAGTGGCTCTCGGTTTGTTTTCCCTTTTGGCATGACTCACAGATGCTATTTACAGGTTTGCCAATGTTTGGTATATCTCTAATTGCTCTTTTTGAACTGATTTTTGCCAGATTGTCAAAACTAATATGCCCAAGCCTCTTGTGCCATAGCCGTTTTCATCTTCCTGTCCAATCAAGCATGTTCCTTCTGCAGTTTCTGAAAGTGTATACATATTTCCGAAGTTCTCAGTCCAGTGGCTATTAACTTTCCATTTTTTGTCTTTCTTACTTCACAGCCCTCCTTCTTGAAGATTACATCATGACCTCTCGTCACATATTTGACTTACACTTAGCAAGTTATGCTTCAGTGCCAATTACAAACAAGACTTCTTTTGATTTTATATTGCCATCACCGATCTTGACTGATCCCTTTCCAACAATCTTTGCTCCATCATTATTTCCAAATTTCACAGAACCACCTTCATAATTCTGTAAATTCTCAAACTTTTGCTTGTCACCTGTCATGTGACTGGAACAACCACTGTCAAGTATCCAAGGTGCTGATTTGTTCTGAGCTTTAAAAGCAGTCTGGACAATCAAAGATTCCTTTTCTTTCCATTCTGGGTTGATAGCAGATTTTGCTACTTGTTTTGCCTTTGTCCTTTCATTAGCATGTGCCTGTTTTTTAAGAAATTTCTGGTTTTGTTTCAACCCACTTGGCTGAGATTTTCTACCCTGATAATTATTTGATGCAAAAGTGCTTCTACAGTTTCTAGCAATATGTCCAAAATTATGACAATTATAACATTCAACTGCATAATTCATTAAAGGAGAAAAAACATTTCTGCTGGTAAAATTCCTTTGAGATACATTATGCCTGCAATCTGAAATCTTATGGCCATAAGCATTGCATTTAAAACAATAACCAAAAAATGCATGATTAAACCTGGGTGCCGGTCTTTGCCGGTTTGAAGTAGGAGCCATGACTCTTCTCCTCCTTGGATGTGTGACTTTTGTGAATCCATCTTTGTCAGTATTCTTCTTGAATCTGGCATTATTGTTTTCTTTTGCATGATTTGGTTTTTCTGGTTCAACCCTGATCTTTTCTTCTTTCTTTATGGGTTCTATATTCAAGTTCTTTGAATCCTTTGAAGATTCTCCTTCATCAAAGCCTAAACCAAATTTGATGCCGGAAGGCCTTTGGTTATTTAACATTTTATCCAGACTTTACAAGTACTTTCTTCAAACTTATGAAAACAGTTCAATTTTCTATTCATCTCCTCTAACCGCATCCTTAACATAACAATGTCTTCCTCTAGCTTGCTCGCATTCAACCTGTCTTTACAGCTTAATTGTTCATCAAGAACTTCGGACATTTTCTTGAATTCCTCTCGTCTCGTATTTTTAGATTGTTTATTATGTCTCGTGGTATTCTCTAATTTCTTTGAAAAAATTTTATTCTTCTTCCTTTCTCGCACTCAACTCTTCAAGTGCAAGCAACCAATTCTCCTTCCAAATACACTTCACCTTCATCCTTGGAATTTTCATCACCTTCCCGATTTTCCTCTCGTTCTTTCTTCTTCAAGTGCCATGAACAGAGCTTCACCTCCTTCTTCTTCGGACTCCTCATCTCGTGCTTTCTTCGAACTCGTCGACATTCTTGGTTATGAAGCTTTTCTTCTTGAAGTTGTTCTTTCTGAAATTTTGTTTCTTCTTCCAAGTCACTT
The DNA here is from genome assembly GCA_028583015.1 of Wollemia nobilis. Lineage (NCBI taxonomy): Eukaryota > Viridiplantae > Streptophyta > Pinopsida > Araucariales > Araucariaceae > Wollemia > Wollemia nobilis. Next base: position 6,468,683 of record JAQPPZ010000989.1, read on the forward strand.
TTTTCTTGGTGTGAACCTTCACCATTTTTGGTTCTCTCCTGCATTGGACATTTGGCTGCAAAATGACCGACTCCTCCACAATTGAAGCATTTAAAAGGTAGCTTCCCTCTATATTTTCCTTTTCCTTTTGTGAGTTTTCGAACAAAATTGGCTTCTGTTTCATCCAAGTGTTCCTTCATCCTCAGATTCATGTTCAGACTTTTACATTCTTGTGTGCTTTAAAAGCTGCTTCTCTGTCTGTAGACTTGGTTTGTCCTATTCTCATTTCATATGCTGTCAGGGAACCATGCAACTCATCCATGCTGAAGTTGTTTAGATCTTTTGCCTCTTCTATTGCAGAGACTTTGGAGTTAAATCTTTTGTGAAGTGTTCTGAGAACCTTTTTCACAACAACTGCATCATCAATTTCTTCACCGAGTCCTCTGATTGCATTAATAATTCCGTTGACTCTCAGCATATAAGTCTCTATGTTTTCATCTTCATTCATTTGCAGTGCTTCGAACTGTGCTCGATGAGTTTGCAGTTTTGCTTCCTTAATCTTACTGTCTCCTTCATGGATGCTCTTCAGTTTATCCCACATGTCTTTTGCTGATTTACAACTCATGACTCTTATCAGTTCACTGTCAACAAGCCCACACATTATGGCATTCTTAGCTTTGGAGTTGTTTTCAAATTTCTTTTTCTCAACAGTATCTGTTGGAGGGGTAGTGGGTGCTGTGTATCCACTATCTACAGAATCCCAAATATCGTATCCCAATGCACTCAGATATGTTTGCATTCTGAGTTTCCGTAAGGTGTAATTTGTTCCATCAAATAAGGGAGCTTTGTTGGATGAAAATCCTTCACCACCTGCCATTGTTTCTTCCAAGATCTCCTTAGCTGATTAAGCTTGTACAAGGAACCTTGCTCTGATACCAATTGATGATTACACAATGACACTGAGAGGGGGGGTGAATCAGTGTAGCTATTAATTTTTATATCTACAACATTTAATATGAAATAAAGAGAACTTGACAACTGAAAAACAACTTGAACAAGAGAGCACACCACAACACTCAATATACCGAGGTTCACCAATTTGGCTACTCCTCAAAAATGACTGCTTGGACTCCAATCCAAATCCAGTCTTTGCAAAATATCAATTTTACAAATACTTTACCAGAGATCAACTGGAAGGAGCACCAACCCCTGTAATTTTCTGCCGCAACGGATGGAGCACCAACTCCTAGTACCAAGCACCAACTTGGACTGCAATTCGGATCAATTTAGAATGACATAAAAATGTCTTCACTTCATGCACGACCCCGACCGGTCCGCAATTAACTCAACTCTACACACTCTCACAACTCTGCTTATTTTTCTCTTGATTATTTTCTAACCCTCCTTTTACAACAATTTCACTCTAACAACAACAACGTCTTCTCTGTACGATTATTCTTTTATAACCTTTCAATCCTGCATGCAATCGAATCACATACTCTGACTGTTCGAATCCATGCAATACGGCTGTTCGGTTCCATGCACTTCGACTGTTCGAAACCCTGCAATACGGCTGTTCGGTTCCATGCACTTCGACTGTTCGAAACCCTGCAATACGTCTTTTAAAAAGCTTTTCTGATTCTCCATATTCGGCTGTTCAATTTCTTCGAATACGCTTTTCGAATGCTTTTTCGAAAACTCCATATATGATGCATCGAATGCTTTTTCAATCAAGAATATACAACTGTTCTAGTGCATGATCGACACTTGTCAATTTGTAACTGCAGATCAGACATCAGTTACTTTTTACGTAACTGGCTGCATGATTTTCCTGTCTACTTTTTTCGACACGTGTCACCTTGCATGCTCCTACGGGTTTTACCTGCCAGACTGTTACCTGTCGCGATATCGTGACACTTTTTGAAGCCGCACACTTCATGCCCTTGCTGTCGTGAAATCGCGACCATTTTGGCTTTGAAAGCTTTCCTTCTGTTCATGTCGCGATATCGCGACACTTTAGAACTTTTGCTGACGTCATCCTTAAGCATGTCCGTGAAATCATGACCGTTTTGGCTCTTGAAAACTTTCCCCGCATCTTGTCACGATATCGCGACACTTTCACTTATCATCCCACTCATCCTTAAGCATGTCATGAAATCGACTGTTTTGGCTCTTGGAAGCTTTCCCTGCATCTTGTCACGATATCGCGACACTTTTTGGCCTTTGCTGACATCATCATCCTTCTTGTCGCGAAATCGCGACGCTTCTGGCTTCCGTACACTCTCCTTTGCCAGCAACAGCGAAAATGGAACATGTCACGAAATCGCGACGTTCACTGCTTCCGTACACTCTTTGTTTCGTGCAGTAGCGAAATCGCTACAACTTTGTGCCTTGTGCTTTTGACTTGTTACATCTTTAATTTTTGCAACTTTGAATGGTAGCGAAATCGCTACACCTTTGTTTTTATACATTTTGTCATGCAACGAAATCGCTACATCTTCTTGTTTGTGTCTTTTCACTTGTAGCGAAATCGCTACATCTTTGTTTTCTGCACTTCCTAATTGTAGCGAAATCGCTACACCTTTGTGCCATGTATTTTCATCATGCAGCGATATCGCTACACCTTTGTTTCCATTCATTTCAACATGTAGCGATATCGCTACACCTTTGTTGCTGAGCATTCTCTCTCCTCTTCGGGTCGCGAAAACCCGACGTGTCGCGATATCGCGACACTTTTCGTTGCTAGCTCCTTTCCTCCATTTATGTCACGAAATCGTGACATCTTTTCACCTTGCTTCCCTCTCTGCCAAGATGTCACGAAATCGTGACGGTTTACCTTTCACTTTCTCTCTCCTCTGCCATGTCGCGATATCGCGACAAATTGGCATGCACTTTCTCTCTCCTCGGCAATGTCGCGAAATCGCGACAATCTTCCTTGCATTTTCTCTCTCTTCTGTTTTGTCGCGATATCGCGACACATTTTCTCTCTCCTCAGCGAAAACTCGACATGTCGCGAAATCGCGACATTTTGGCGTGCATTTTCTCTCTCCTACTTTTTGTCGCGAAATCGCGACAGTTTTCTTCCTTGTCTCTTTCTGCCAATTTCTGAATCTGGGTCACCTCTGTTTGTCTTGAAATTCACTGCACTTGATCCGATCGACCTCCGAATCGCATCAATCGCATCAATCTGTCTGTGTTGACAACAATGACAATACTTTTGCAATTCTTTTGCTGCACCTTGCTCAACAATATCTTCCATTCCATGCTTCTAACAAGTCCATAAGCTAGTTAGGATCATTCACAATACAATTTCATCCATCAACCTATAAGTATGTCTCAATAATAATAATCTACAATAACTAGAGTTGTGGTGGAATTCACAAGGAAAAGGAAACAAAGGGAATTTATATTATATTTAGATTATATATAATTAACCATGAAAATAATCACCATGAATAGTATGTAACCCCACAAACAATACTCCATGAATTCTATAATAATACTTCAATAGTAAATCACAATGAACAAGAAAAAATAAATATCAGTGAATGAATCAATGAACCAACTCCCAAAAAATGAATAAGGGGCCTATATAATGCATGTCCAGATCATTCCAAAGTGGTTTTTGAAGCATCACACTATTTACAATGGCCATTCTCAACTAATTCTTCAAAAAAACTCTTTTACAAGGTTTACTGATATTTTAGTTCGATTTTTATCAAATTAATCCCAAATGCACATTACAACTTAATTTTGTTTTATTTGCACATCGTACATGTGCAACCTTGTACGATTTACTTATGCTTATACGATTCGACATTCATACATTCTAGCAAAAATTGAGCAAAACTCCTCAAAAATGTGCAAATTCTTGAGTCACTTTTTCTTCTTCTAGGAGGTGTATTTTCTACATACAAGTCTACTCAAAAGGACATCCTAAAATCCCTCATTTGTGCTTTCAAAAATCTTCTACAAAATCATACTACAAAAATGGAATGCAAAAAGGGTGGAAAAGAAAGTCTATTATTCACAAGGTATTGCACTACATTGTCCGTAGAAAGGAAGAAGTTAGAAGGTGCCATTAAATGCACAAAGGTCATAAGGAATCCAACCAAGAAGGACATACAAAAAGAACTCCACATCCGTGGTACAAGGAGCCATCAAAGCTCATTTATTACATATCTTAGATGAACCTACACAACACAAGCACACAACATAATATCAATATCATATAGTTACATAGAAGAAGAAGAAGTCATACTATAAGCAAAGGTATCACTATTACCTCATCCAAATGTGCATGAATAACACTACAATTTGCACGTCAAAGAGAACCAAAAGCAAGGAGAAAAGATGCTAATTGCAAAGGTCTAAAACTTGGTGAAGAAAATACACCAAAGGCAACATCTTTCACACCATTCAGAGATCCAATACTGCCTCAAGGATTTATTATGAGAGAAAATAGTTTTCTTGCACTTTAAGGAACATAGCAAGCAAAGGAAGAGGCATAAAGAATAATTTAAATTCTTCTTGGAGGTGTTACACCGATAGACACCATGCAGAAACTTTGAGTGCCACTTGGCACAATCTCTCAACAATGCTTAACGTCCAAGAAACCTTACAAGGAAGGTTACAAGCACCTACTCAAATTTGAAGTGTTACAACAAGATTTTGGTGCCCATAGACCATGTGGAAGAGGAGTTACATTTCTCCATTGGCATTATCATTCAAATAGTGCAAGAAGGAAGAATACATTTTAGGCTTTACACTTGCAATGGACGTCCAAGAAATCTTTGAAGTGTAACTAAAGTGACACTTATCACTAGGTTAACTGCATATTAAAGGCTCATTGGACCAACAATTTCCGAGTAGCATTTGAATGCAATATTTGAACAAGGTATTACAACACATTTATGGCCGAGATGTGGGAGCCATCATAGTGTGGAAGTAAGGTATAGAGCATTCAATGCTCTGGTCCAAACACACTCAAAGAAGATACAATCAATAAGTGCATCCATTACACATTGGAAATCAATGTCGATTATTGCTTGGTATGAGGTAAGGTTTATTCCTATATTTATATTCTTTCATCTCTAGGGAGTTATAAGGTTGAATTTAGAGAAATATAATTATTGAAAGCAATACCTCAAAGGGAATTATTTATCAAGCTAATATAATATTTGCAATATTTAACTTAGGAGTAATAAGGTTTTCTATTGGCAATTAACCTTAATACTTGTAAATATTATTGTGATCTAATGTTTCTCAAATTAAGCATTCATAAGGGTTACTGCATCAAACTAATTAAATTGGAAATTAGATACACTTGGATTAAAAAATATAAAGGGACATTTAAATAGATTTTTATCAAAGCATTTTAAATGTTAAAAATTTATAATATTACTATCTCAAATTGAGACAAAAGATCCAACATTAAAACCTCTTTAAATTTAGAAAAAGTGTTTATTTCAATAGGAGCAATAAGGATAATAGAAGTTGATTTTGGTATTTACAAAACTTTACAAAATCAATCAAAATTGAACTATAATTTACAAAAGCACTTTATAGCTTATCCAAAACATACTAGGGAGTCATAAGGTATTCTAAAAAATTGGTAATATCAAAATTTATCAAGTAGCAACATATAAGATTTCTACAAAACCTAAAAATCCTTAAGAGTATATATTCTCATACTAGGGAGACATAAGGAAGCCTACAAAACTGAGGATTAATAAAGGTTTTACCAAATTAAGCTTATATACATCTATCAGGGATCATATATCCAAATAGGTATCCATAAGGTAAGACTATTCAATACCAAAGAATTTAGGTAATACAAATGACTACTAGCATGCTAAGAAACACTCTTAGAAGTGGAATAAGGAAGATACCAATATGGATTAAAAACCTGATGGATTACAATGATGAGAAGGACAAAGAAAAGGAAGAACCAATACAATGTGAAATAAAATATGAAATTCACATCCATATAAATGGAGATTCATCCAGTGAATCTAATACCAAAGGAGATCCAAAGTAGGAAAAAAAAAGATCAACCAGGTTTTATACAAAAGGAAAATATGGAATAGCTTCAATTGTGCATATATGGTTAGAAGGTCTTATTAAAGAGATAGACAAACATGATATCCCTAAATTAGACTTCAAAGCCATCAAATATTCTCTATTATGCACCTATTGCAATCAATATGGTCATGAAAAGACAAATTTTTGGATTTTTCATCCTTGCAAATATTGTGATTGGACAAACCACTCATATTTTTCTTGTTATTTCAAATATAGGTACTATAAGAGACATGAAAGAAGATTGTTACAAAAAATAAATTGTTATCTTCAAGAACTTATTTCTAATGTATCTACTAACTTTGAGCTCAAGTTTGATACTTATGAAGAGCAGAGAAACAAGTCTTACATAGGTACAAAAGAAATAAGATGAAGCTATTCAGATCCACTCATGACATGCAAAATCATGAGAACAATCGTTCATCAAAAGTGTCTAACATAAAGGAAAATCGAACTAGAAAATATCAAAAGACATGACATGGAGAATGAAGCAGTTGAATATGAACAACTCGTTCAAAGATATCAGATGGAGGAAGATCCACATTGAAGACTAAAGTCTTCAATACCTAAATATTGTAATATAGGGGGTGTTAGAAATAACTTATAATACATTATTTGGGTCATGTAAATGTACCTTCCTTGGTACATACTTAGGAAATTAGATTATTTTAGGGGAAATTTATCTAGTTACTTCATGTAATGTAATAAATGCACAAGTGTTAATGTGCAAGCTATAAATGTGCAAGGTGTCCCTTGTATAGCTAGGTAGAGTGTTGGCCAAGGAACTTGTCTTCCTATATAAAGGGCCATATATATATAGAGGAGAATATAGTAGTGTAGGATAGACACAGTAGTGTAGAGTGTGTGAGCTATAAGCTCAGAGCTCATTCATTGAACAGTAGCTTGTATGATAAAGTGTTCATTTCCTCCATAGCTACTATTGTACCCATTTCCATAATTTTTATTTATAGCATATTTTAGTCATCTCACATATTTACTTTCTTTCTTATTATTCTGCTTCTTGTGAATGCTATCTCCCGTTAAATGTTTTATCAAAATCTAACAACCAATTTGACATCAAGGCCAATGTAAAGACTATCAAAGGTAGAGGTCTCAGGTTCAATTCCTTTCTCTCCAATTTTACTTTAAAATTGTATAATTTTAAAAAGGGTTAAAAGTAAAGCATTTTTCCTTTTTCATGCATATGGGATTAAGTAGGAGAGTTGGCAAGTTGAAACAAAGTATGAATTTTTAAAATAGAGGTTAAGTTGAAACATTTGCTACCCTAGAAATGACATATTTTAATTTTGTAATTTTCTATAGTATTTGTTTTTTTTTTTTTTTATAAACATGGTGGAATCGGTAGCCGCCGTGAATCCGGGCAGGCTGTCCAGCTTTTATGACCGCCATAGTATTATGCGTTATCCGCCCCGAAAGCCGCCACATAGATATTCACGCAGTCCGCCCCTATAATCGCCATGCCACAATGATTTTAAACCGTTTACGCCGCTAAAAGCACCAGGAAAGGGATAAGCGTTCAGTCCGACGAGGCCCGATATTTGAACCTTGGACCTCCACCCCCCTTATGGGGTTTGGATGATTTTCTATAGTATTTGTTAAAAATATATAAAAAATGAAATATAGTGAATATTTTGCAAAACTAAGGGGGTTAGTAAGTTTTTTTTTGTAAAAGGTGCATTTTTAGCATTGACTGATACCTTTAAAATTTTTAAATATTTATTTCAAAGTTTTCATACTTTGTATATCAATAAATATGTGCTTAAGTACACTAACAACATTTCGTATCAACGATACCTCTAGCTTGCTTTTATAGGTAGAGTTGTCGCATTGAGCTACTATATCTAGAGCCTAACAAATCTTCCATAATGATGGTTGGGCATCAACCCTTTAAATAATCAAGGAGATATAAGTTATCAATCTCTTGATGCTTTCACTCTCTTATTTCTTACATTATTCATCACTATTTCTAGATATAAATCCCTAAATTGAGAAATTGTAAGTATATAGGAAAAATCTCATATACAAGGATTTCTCTTTTAGTAGGTGTCATTGATATTATGATTCCCTTTTTGTACTACCTTGGTACTCTATATCATTCTCTTGTTAGAAATAATGTGTACGTTTCATGTGCTTGACAGATGTATGTGATACTTGTCATCTTTTCATATAGGCTTATACCTATATATTGTAATTCCTTTTCTGTATCAATATATCTTATCTATTTTGAGTCCGAACCTTCATTTTTGGAAAAATCAACATCAATAATCTAGAATATTCTTGACATCAAAAAAATATTCTCCTAAAATACTCTAGCAAAATACAAGGCAAAATTAAAACATTCTTTCAAAATTTTCCCTCCCAAGGGAATTACATGGGTCTACTTGAACCTTCACTCTCCATGTGGAAAATTTATTTAAAAAATGGTGTGAGGCCATATTGTTGGCCATTACAAAGTTCTCATACAATGTATTAAATAAAGTGTCCCCCGTTGGAATTTATAAAAGATACTTTTTAGTAAATCAAGTGCATTGTAAACACTGCCACATGGTAGTGTACGGGATCCCATGAGTTAGTACATGTCCGTGTCATTGACACACACCAGCACGGACAACCGCTCTTCGTCTCTGCACCACACACCTGCAGAACACGTCCTTGACAGGAGATGACTAAATCAAATGCGCCACCACCACGCAGCGCCAACAACAAAACTTCAACGACAGAATAGGGTGTATAGACTTTGAAAGTAATTTGAGCAAATGTCGGTGGTAAATATGCACTGATATACTATTGAAAGAATAAGCCTCTCGATAGGAATTGCTTCTGCATCCAATGATGATGATGATGCAATGCGTACAAAGTCAAAAACATGCTCAACAGCATAAAAATCCAATTAGCAAAAGGCTGCCACCGTGCCTCAAATGTAACATCTATTAGAATACCCAGGCTGTCTAGTGGCTTTGAGTGACCATGAAGGTCACAGAAAGGTGTTGGAGAATTGCTGCTATAATTGATCTCAATTTCCACTTGGTATAAAAAGAACATCAGTAATGACTTCTGATTCTCCACTATCTGATATATCAGTTTGCATGCTATTTGAGCCATTTAACATGCTTGGTTCATCTGAAGCAAATTTGTTGAAGGCAACAGTGCAGTGCAGCTTCCAACAACATCACAACAACAGTCTCCAGAAAAAAAAAAACTATGATTAAAAAACTTCCTCAGCTCCATCAGGTTTCCCAGCACTTTTCTCCTTCTGCTTTGCCGGTGCCACCTCGACCAACAAATCTTCCATCACGGCCCACAACCCTTCAAGGCTCAAAACAACCAGAAATAGCCGTCAAATCAAATCAATTTACCAGTGGAGTCCATGTCTCACCATGAAACATCATCAACAGACTGCTCTTGACTCTGTATCCCCCTCAACCCCCTCAACATATGATATTGCCAACATATTTATGGCCGCCAATATGAGAGTATGGATTATAGATACCTAACTTTTAAGGCCTTGAGATTCGATCTCTTCTTTGAATCTTCTGATAGGGGAAGGTCCACAAACACCACACCCTCGATCTTGGCTAGCATGTGGACAGACGAAAATGTGACTCCCTGTTAGTATTTCAGGATTTCCTGAGAGCCATTCTGTATCTTTGACGATCACCTCTTCCACAAATGTATCAACATCGAAGTGTGTGAATCCCTTGTATCTAATCATGTTTGGAAATACTAAAACATCTTCATTTGAAGTTTTTGTTCCATCCTGCCATCCACAATCAGTGCTCCCTCAAATAGCAGCAAATAGTGTTTGCTCAGGCATGTAGATGTGGCTAAAAATTTGGAACAGATGCAATCACCGTTCCTCCAAAGATCGACAATCAATTGCATGCAAAGGTATTTCTGGAAATAACAGGAGCAATGTGTAGAGAAAAAACAAGCTCTGAATAATATGACAAGAAAAATGAGAAAAATCAATAAGTAAAATTAAATCAACCTTTGAAAAATCATTCCATTCACAGAAAAGCTCCACATCACGGGCACAAAGGAGGAATTTTCATGGAGCAGTCCAGTCTTCACCGGATTAAGTGCGATCAAATCAACGAGGACCATACTACACGTGCTTAAATTTCAAATCAACGAGGACCATAGTACACGTGCTTAAATTTAAGCTTGAGGCCACGTACATCTCTCCATATTCTGTCACCTCTCCAACGGTCACCTCAAAATGAAATGGCACGTAGGCAGCGCAGTTGCGACTGCCACCGCGATGCTCCCTTCAACTGAAAAATACTGTTACAAAAATTATGAACTAGCAGTTAACTGCGAAGGACTGAAACACTTGCCTTGCATCAGTGACAAACTAGATCTTCCATTGCATCAAAGAAAAAATGAGTGGAATAATCTTGGCCTCGGCTCTACACGGGAATGCGTAATTAGATCGACACCATTGCAATTGCAATGTGTTATTAGCCTCAACATGCTACGATTTCTTCAAAAAAAATTAAGAGCCAGCTGGGGCACAGATCCGTTGTGCTCCTCATCTTCATCTCTGTGGCATCAAATAGCCACTCGAACATACTTGTTGTATGGGCATCAGGTGGGACATCATGTGTGCGTCACCCCAAAAAAAAAATGGCCTCATTCCAGGGGCTATGGATCTTCAATCGGTTGGCTAAGAATCCGTGAACGCCCCCTGTTAGAGATTGGATACCTCATCGCTCTTTTCCCATCCACCGGGGCAAACACAAGTCCATTGCAGGAAACAGTTGAACCAACACATTCAGTTGAAAAACATTACGATTGGCCAACACAAATTATCACAGAAGCTGCCACACCCAGTATTCCACAACAATACCCAACTCAAATCCCTGAAGCCCAGGAAGTTCCAGGGCAGACAACTGCTGAAATCATAAAAGCAACTCCCATAGTTGACATTGCTCAAGAAGGCCCACCAATAATGTGCAGGTCAAGGAGCGGCTAGGTGGACGAGTTCATCGCGCTCGTGATGCCACAACTATCACACAACCGACATTTGCAAAAGGGCTCACTTTCAATATTACAAGATCATATTACTGCCACACATGGGATCTGGCACCCAAATGGAACATTGACTGGTGCAACTTCTGCACACGATTTAAAACAACATTCCCACAAACTTTGATGGGGGCCACGCATTTATGTCGGATCTTCTCATGGTCAACCGCACAAACCAACCACACACCATGTGATTCCCCTATCTTCGAAATGCTCACGGAACTGTTCCTTGGTCTATTTGACTGCAAAAAATACACCATTAAAAAATGATAAAATGGTGCAAAATAGACAAGCTCTTCTTCTCAACATCTCATGGTTCCAAGCAACGAAGCTTTAGGGGCAGCCATGAGTTCTTCTCAAGCTGTTTGGTTTCTGATCCATTAAAAAAATGGAGAGCATACTCCCTAGGCTTGAAGAAAAAAATGGGGTAGGAAAAAGTGAGAGAAAAAAAAAAGATGAGGGGGGATTACCATGAGGAAAATCCCCTCTCAAATTCACAAGGGAAGGAGAGTGACTGAGCTCTGATACCAAATGTTGGGACTCAAAATAGATGAGATGTATTGATACAGAAAATGGATTACAATATATAGGCATAAGCCTATATGAAAAGATGATAAGTGTCACAGACACATGTCAAACACATGAAACATGCACATTATTTCTAAAATATCTTTAATTTACCTTAAAGTCTTTTTCATGTAGAGTTGCATATACTAAGAGTACTAGCTTCTTCCACATACGAACATGTATATAGGAAGGGCATGTATACAGAAAGGTTCAGTATATCAAAATGGTGGTATCAAAAGGAGACCATTTGGGAGTCATAAGGAACCCTCACCATGGAAACATCAAATTTTTCTTATAGAATCACATCTACTCAAAGGCTTAAACTTTGGACCTTAGAAGACCAAGATGAGGACCATCCTAGTGGTTGAGAAACTCTAGAATATTATCATCAATAAAGTCACTCAACTAGAAGATGATGAAGAGGCTCAATAATAGTTTGATTATGTAGATTCCAAAGCACTGATGATCATCACCCTTGCCATAAAATATATAATTTATCCATGCATTTATAAATCACAAATATTCAAGGATAAATGGGACACACTATCTACCATCTACAAAGGGAATCTCAACTCCACACATTGAGTTCAAGATGGAGAAATCATTAAGAAATTATTTCATAGAGTTATAAAATTGAAATCCAGATTGAATGTCATAGGAGAAATAGTAGAAGATAGGCTCTTAGTACCCATCATACTTAGAACCCTCCTAGATTCATTTCAAGTGTTGATTACCTCTTTGTAAGTAACAAATAGGAAGGTGTTCTTTTAGAAGTCGATGAATATATTTCAAAAAGAAGAAGCAACCAATCAACTGATAAACAATAAACTCAATTCCATAATGAATATATAGAAGGATCCTTCCTCCTTATCATCATAGAAACAAACTCAAAAACAAAGGAGTAACTATCATATCTATGAAAGAGAAAAATATGATACAAAATATTGCCAATATTACTCTTTGACTCAGAAAAACACAGTCCAAACTATGTTTCATGAAGATGCAACAACAAGGGCATGTTACACATGAAGAATAATAATCTAACTTTGAATAGGACCTTGAAATTACATATAAGGTACTAATATCTAAGACAATGACAAACTGAAGGATGACATTTGGTACATAGATTCAAGCAAGCACATGACTAGGAATAAAGCATGGTTTGACTTCTTATAAGCCAAATATGAGAAACCAATCACCGTTGTAGATGATAAGACCTATCATGTTAAAGGAGTGGAAAATATTTATCTTAATCTTACCAAAAAAAAATGCACAATTAAAAAGGTATTATATGTATCAATATTAGCAAACAAATTTTTATCTATATCTCATATTTTGGATAGAGATATGACAATCAGATTCTAAGTTGTTGATGGCAAAAAGAGATGATTAATCATAAAACATGACAAATTTGTAGCAACTAGTTCTTGCAAGAATTACTTGTTTGCACTTGACATCATATCATATCCTAATGTTACATTGTCTAGAACCATAAAAATGTTATGTCCATTTGGCATAGGAGATATGGACATATGATTTTTGGATACTACTCCAACTAACTAAGTATCATATGGTGTCAAGTTTGTCCAACCTTTCATCCATATTTCTAGCATGCTTAGGTTGTTTAGTAAGGAAGCAGCATCAAGCACCTTTTGAGTTGAGCAATAACAAAGCTAAAGGACTATTGGATGTAATACACGCCAATTTGTGTAGACCTATAACAACTAGTTATGGTGAACATAGGTACTTTCAGCTATTTGCATATAACTACTCATGGACGATGTGGGTATATTTCCTTCCACTAAATTCAGACACCCTCAAGAATTTCCAATGCTTTAAGAAGTTTTTCAAAATAGAAATTGGTTGTTCTATTTAAGTCCTCTACTCAAATTGAGGGGGGATTGACATCCACTAATTTTTAAAGGTTTCTCTCATAAAATGAGATCAAGCAATAACTTACTACTAGCTACAGTCTACAAAAAAATGGAATTGCGGAGAGAAGACACCATTCCATCATAGAAATGGTTCACTACATACTCATAGGATCCAATATAGAGTAGTAGTATTAGTTTGAAGTTATATCCAATATGGTGTATCTTAAAAATAGAGTGCCCATAAAGGCACTTTGAGGGGTTACACCTAAATAAGCTTGGTCTAGAAGAAAGCCTTCAATTGAGAATCTTAGTCTTTAGAAGTAAGGCATACAATAATATTCCAATGTAAAAGAAGACTAGATTAGATGTAAAAATCTCATCTATGCATATTTTTTTGGCTATGATAAGGCATCAAAAGCTTATCGACTAATAGATCTAGTCACCAAGAAAGTGCATATAAGTAGATATATGGTGTTTGATGAAGAACTTGAAAATAATATAAATACTAAGGATTCTAAGTAATATAAAGATATCACATCTCTTGTTGTGGGCATTAAGTTAAATAATGAATTTCTAGAAGTTGAGTCAGATGAGGAAGTTCATGAAGAAGTTATATAAATTGTTGATGCACTAGTAGTAGTTGCTCCATCATAACAAATAAAGACTCCAAAATGGCTCACTAATACTATTAGAGATGCTAAATTTGATGCACCATATGACCTCACTTCCATATGACTATGTATTCATAATAGTACACAACAAGAATTAAATTTGGGCTTGATAGCATTAGCAATGAAAGGTTCATTAACAACATGAGTGATCGATGACATGTGGACTAAGCATAATATTGCATTATTGGGTACCATCGACTCTCATCCTTCTTGCCACTTTATGGGTTATTAAGTGGATTACCTACCTATAATGGTGATTTGGCATTTCCACAAACTAGTTCTTATCCATCTCAATAGGGTTGTGTCTTAAGATATTCAACATATTTTCTAGACTTTAATTTTATCCAAGGATTTATAATCCATATGTAGCACCTCATTTTCCACAAGTATATGTTGGACCAAGGCCAATAATGTATCCTCATGTATAAGTAACACAATATGATTGGCTACCCTATGTCATCTGGATATACTATATAGGGACCACACAGTATTCAGTATAGTAGTCGTGGATTAGTGATAATATTAGCTACATCACCACAATATGTAGATGGATAATTGATCTTAAATGTTGCTCAAACTTTACGTGCAACACCCAAGAGCCATAGCCAAAACCAACATCAATAGCTAGAGCTAGAGCTAATCTAGTGAACACATGGCTATTGGACATTCTTGGAAAACCAAATAATCCAATAAAGGGGGATTTCATATTATTGTTACATTATTTAGTCATGGAAGATTTGAAGAGACATGAATGGAATCTAAACGACATGTTGGGATTTGCTAAAATGGGAAAAATCAAGAATATATTGAGATAACCAAGGGACATGGTGTTACATATTGTAGGCCCAAAATTTTGACACCCCTTTCTTTTAGGCTAAATGGACCTGCGCCTGAAAGGAGAAGGGAAAATAATGTGTCTACACCTCGAGAGAGAAGCACCTGAGTTGTGATCTCTTTGGTATTTGTCAATGAATTGGGTGGGGTTCACCAGGAAACTCTTTATGGCAGTTTCCACACCTAGGTAAAGTGGGTGTTTGATGTGTTCTTTGTTGAATTACACACACCTAGGGTTTCAACCAAATGCAACTAACATAACTATATGCACTTCAATTTTAGATGAACACAAAGTATACATATCTAGCTAGAAAGCATTCATAAAAATTAACTAAGATGCAATGGTTTGGTAGAAAGCAAAAAAAGAAGACCTATGCTAACATGTTTTCTTTTGTGTTTTTGTGTTTTGGCTAGTATGAAGAAATATGATAAAACCTATGTTTTTGATGTTTTTTGCTTTTCTTTGTTTGATGCAAATACCTATAAGACAAAAATTATAGATCTAAAGTACGAGAAACTGGTTTAGATCCTTACCTATTCTAGATGTTTGTTTTTAGATGAAATTGACTATTTCTTGTCTGAATTTGGATGTTTCCCATATGAATTTAGATCTTACGAATTTGTCAAACCAAATCGGATCTTACGAATTCATTTAAAACCTGCACTTTCATAAGGAAAGATTAAAAATTGAATTTAGGGATGGGGGATCTACTTAAGTCACATCAGACTAGGTTTGTGACAGTTAGATCCCTTCGATTATTTTAGTAGATCATATGAAAACAAATATATTTATGTATCTTATGCAACATATATGAAATAAAATATAATAAAATGGAAGCAACAACAATATACAATGAAATGATAACACACAATGCAAATACAAATTAATATAAGCAACCTTGCAATCAGATTTTTACCCCCAATATTATTTGGTATGAATTCGGGCCTTTCGTATGAATTTGGATCTTACAAAACAAATTCAGATATTACGAAATAATCCAACAGCTAGTTATGCCAACATACAGTCAAAAATCAGGTCTTTCCTAACAAATTTGTAAGATAAAAATTTGTACAAAGTAGTGCAAAAACCAAATTAAAATCAATTAAACGGTATATCCAAACTCACAGTGGGCTACGCCATGGCTGAGAGCTCTAGAAATGGTGATTAGACATCCTGAATCCTCACTATAACCTACAACAAAATTCTAATGTTATTTTCTCCAATCAAACTTTCCTGCAAATTATCACCTTTAGATTATTTTAGGGGGGGTTATGGTGTTTAAATACTGGATGTCGATCGAGGAATTAGGGAGGAGGCTAAAAATAGGTTTAACTATTAAGCCAATTCAGATTTTTTCCTGATTTGGACAAATTTGGATCTTACAAATTTGTCGAAAATATGGATTTGCCTAGATTATTTTTGAAATCCCAACAAAGCATCCAAATTAGGTTCACTTGGGATTTGGAGGAAATCGAATGTTCCAAAATTATGGGAAACATTCGATTTTGTCGGATTCTCCTAAATTTGTCAGGAAAGGGCGAAATAAACAAATTTTAATTTTTTTGGCACTTAAATCAAGGTAGGGGGACTCGAGGGTAAATTTTTTATTTCTATGTCAAACAACATGCTTTATTGAGGACAATGAATTTTGAAGTGTGTCAAAATTCGGTGACTACATTTTACACCCTCTTTAGCGCATTTATGAACAATAAATGCGTTAAAGAAAGATGTAATGAAAGAGGATATTATGCTGCAAAAAGAAAAAAATTCTTCAATTTTTATTTTGATGCTTATTATCTGGTATATGCAAAACTTAAAATTTGACACAAAAAAGGGGTAAAAAGAGGATATAAAATAGAATTAGGGTAAAAACCCTATTTCATTTTTACCCCCACCTTTTTTGAAACTTGAGCTCTGGAGAAAACTAACAAAATGGCCACCGTGGTGCATCGAGTGGATAGAGTTCGAGCCAAAAACAACAGAGCAGGCGGGAGTATGTGGGTAAGTGATTCCAACACCTTTGATTTGATATTTTGGGTTGTTTTTTATATTTTTTTGGATTTTTAGACGTAGCCTACCGTCATGCGGTTGCAAAGACAAATTCAGACCTTTTAGACAAATTCGGATGTTCGAATTCTTTAGAAAACACATCCTAATTGACAAATTCAGATGATTTTCATCAAATTCATACGTTTGAATTTATTCATAAAAAGTCCGATTTTGCAAATTTGGATGTCCAAATTCATTTTCAGAAAGTCTGAATTTACACATTAAGTTTGAATTTGTGCATTAAGTCTGAATTTATAAATTAGGACCAAATTAAAAAATGTATGCTTCATTATTTAATTTTCTTGATGATTTAGAACTAATTTTGCTTTTATTTTTAGTTTTTGTTTTGCAGCAAGGTGCTCTTAAGAACCGCAAGTGATGGTATACTAGGTTTGATGAGCATGTTAGAGCCTTGAGCATGGAGGACAAGGTGGTTCTAATAGCTATGGGCCTAAACCACGTGGTTAAGATGCCACATGTAGAGATAAATTATTCCTTGCTTATAGCTTTAGTTGAGCGATGGTATTCAGGATCATCAACATTCGGGTTATCGATAGTGGAGATGACCCCTACTTTGAAGGATATTTGAAGGATACTCATATTGCCCATCAAAGATCAATTTGTATATCAATCCTTATCTAAATCATATGCCATGAGGCAACTGATAGGAGAATCATAATTACCCATTGCACATAGTGGGGTGAGCATGGATGGGTTGGTTTCTATAGAGGGAATATCCCAGTTAACACAAGTGCTAGTAGGGATAGTTACAAGATTACTGGTGTGCCATCAGAGTGACCAAAATATTTCATGGGTCCTATCGGAGGTTGTGTTCGATATGCGAGATACCAATATGCATTTTACTTGGGGGCCCTATATACTATACCGATTATATAGGACCTTTACGATAATGTATAAGAAAGGTTGCAGCTTGATTCTAACTTAATTTCTTCAGGTTTGGTGCTAGGAGCACATTGTTATGAGGAGGCCAACAAGGCTTCTTCATGAGTATGCAGAGGATGGATGACATGTCATATTTTGTGTTGGAAATTTTGAGTTAGTTATGTTTTCATTGATTTCAAAATTCAGTGTCAGGAATCAGTGCAGGATTTGGCATAAGAAGGGTTAAAATATTTATATTTTAAGCCCAAAATATTTGGTTTAAGAGCTTCACATGGTTGGTCAAAAGGACGGTTAAATACTCTAAAGAAAAAGCCTAAAGAAAATAATATCATAATATTTATTATTATAATATTAAATATCATCAAAAAAGGTCTAAGGGTGAAAGCGAAAAATACCTAGGTGCAATGGAAATAATATTATAATATTTTTATTATAATATTAAAGGTTAAATTAAAGCCTAAGGTAATTTATAAATAATTTATAATATTTATATTATAAATTAATTTATAAAAATAATATTATTAAAACCCAAAGTTGGGTTGGGTGCAAAATCAATTTAAATTTTTATTCCCCCACCGACGTTTGAAGGAAATGAGCATATGGTATAAATACCATAAAGCTTACCTCACAAAGGTAAGTCTCCAAATTATATTAAGCACATGCGATTTGTGGTGAATGCAAAAGATTCGTGAGAAAATAAAGAGAAGATTTTTTAAATTTTTAATTGCACCTAGAAAACACAGAGGACAAAGTGACAAAGAGATAAATATTAAACACCAACCAATCAATTGGGCTAGCGATAAGGTTGAGGTGTGTAAGGTGCAAGGTACATAGAGGTTTTGCGTTTGAGTCTCGAAAGCTACGAAATGTTAAAGCCTTTTTGGCTTTGCATTGGAGGAAGAGACAAAGAGCTCAAAGCACTTTTACCTCCCAACCACGTGGCAGAGTAGCCGCGGATAACGCGTAGGTGGTAGTTTGACATGGGATCGAATCCCACCGAGATGTTTTCTAAGGTACTTTGGTTTTTTGATAATATGCATGTGGTCTAAGGTTGTATTGTGAGCGCATGTGGTCTAAGGTTGTACTATGAGCTCCTAGGAGATATAAGGTGATTAAAGGAAATTTTAATTTTAATTTTAATTAAAGGTTGTGAAGGATTTAAGTGTGGTTTAAAAGTGAATTGAATTATTTTAGAAAGGTGTGTTGATTATTTGATAATGCATTTTTAAGTAGGGAGATATAAGGGAGTTATTTTGGTTATTTTTATGCATTAAAATTCCGAAGTGGATTATTGTGAAAGTGTGTTATTTGAAACTTTGCTAGGTGTATTTTTAAAATATAGGATATTATAAGGTGTACTTGAGACTTGTTATTTTTGTATGGTGAAATAAAATTTTGAGTGGAGATTTTGAGATAGATTGTTGCTATCTAACCATTGAGATTGGCAAAGAGGTTGATTGTGATTGAGATAGGTTTAGAGGTCATTTCTCCATCAAGCAAAAGGTATGGGCACATCTTCCTTGTGAGTGAAATATTGTTGGGTTGAATGTTGTGAATGCTAAGTTGGAGTGAAAAGGTTTTGTTTGATAAGCATTGTTGGAAATATTTGAGTGAGTTTTCACATGCATGATTGGTGAATGTTTATGAAGACAATTTATTTGAAGTTGAGAACTATTTTGAATTAGGTTTGTGAAAGAACATGAGTATCATTGTTATGTGAATTTAGAATCATCTTGAGTCAATTTTGAGTTCCATAGAGTGAGTTGTTGAAAGCATTGTGAAACACTTGTTTAGGGTTTGTAAGAAAGTTGTGTGTCATTGAGTGATTGGTTAAGTGGAATTGATTGAGTATAGTTGATTGAAAGTGTTGGAGTGATAGTTCAAGTTATGTGAATTTTTTTTCTTTATTATAAATTTATTTGAAAAGAGTTTGGAAGTTATTGAGTGTTTTTGAGTGTCAAACATATTGAGTCTCTAACAATTCTCTATATGCTTCTATGGGTTAACAATATTATGAGTGAAACTTGTTTGTTGTATTGAAGAGGTTTCTTAAAGATATTGAGTTGAGGTTGTTAGGAAGTTAAGTCACTATGCAGTACAGGTAGCCAGGAAATAGGATTGCAGCGGGTTCAAGCAGGCCAAACGTCTAGACTGCTAGATGTCTTGACCTAATGTATGGGATGCTAGACATCTAGGCTACTAAACGTTTAGGCTACTAGACGTCTAGGCCTGATGTTTAGGCTGCTAGACATATGGGCCTGACGTCTAGGCTACCAAACATCTAGGTTGGTATACATCTGGGCCTGACGTCTGGGAAACCAGATGTCTAGGCTGGTAGACGTCCAACTTGATGTCTAACCAAGTAGACGTATAGGCTAGATATCAAGTCAAGAAGACGTCAAGCCAAGTAGACATCAGAGGAGTGGACGTCTAGATATACGATAGGAATGCATAAGACGAACAGTATTGGGACCAAAATGAACATTATTTTTGAGTCTTGTGTTTGAAGAGGAAACAAACAGTTTGGAGTCATCCTTATGCTTTATAGAAGGGACTTGATCCCTTGCATAATATAATGAGTTGTTGAAAATATTGAAATACGTAGATGTAAAGTTTGCTAAAAATAATAAAAGAGAAGTTTCCATTGCCCTATGGTTTTTCCTGTACGTTACATATTTCCATGTAAATCTCTGTCACTTGTGTTACTATTTTTGTGTTTCTATATTTTTGTTATTTTGCTTCCTCTTACATGTGTGGAATCTAGAGTTTTTCTTAACATATGGTATTAGAGCTAAGGTTTTGTGCGAGTGGGAGCTACAACAATGACAAAAGGTGTAACCAAGTTTGAGATTGATAAATTTGATGGTAGAAACTTCGCTCTATGGAAGATGAAGGTGGAGGATTTACTAGTTTAAAATGACCAAGTTCAAGCCTTGAAAGGGGTCACGAATAAACCTAGCAACATGAAATATGAGGAGTGGACAATTCTTGACAAGAAGGTGGTTTCTATAATCCGTATTTGCCTAGCAAAATTTGTCTTGTTCAATGTAGTTGAAGAGAAGACCGCAGAAGCCCTTTAGCAAAAGCTTGAAAAGTTGTATGAAATAAAATCAACAACAAATAAGGTTTTTCTAAAAAAACAACTTTATAGCTTGAGGATGAAGGAAAGTTCATCCATGGTAGATCATTTGAATGATTTTAATATTCTGATTAGTAAATTGGTTTCAGTTAATGTGAATATAGAGTATGAAGATAGAGCTATCACCCTACTTTGTTCCCTCCTGAACACTTGGGATCATATAGTGATGACCATCAGTAAATTATCATCAGGAACTCTCAATTTTGATGATGTGGTATCCGCTTTGTTGGCAGAAGAGTTGAGGAAAAAAATATCTCTGGAACCCTCAACCAATGAAGCCCTATCTGTGATAGGTCAATTGTTCAAGGGGAGTAAACAAGGTAGAAAATAGTCCAGATATAAGTCAAAATGATGTAATAAAAAAAGGAAGTGTTGGCATTGTGGGAAGCTAGGACACTCCAAGAGGACTGTTGGCAATTAAAGAATGGTGAAAAGAAAAATCAACCATCAGCTGAAGTTAGTGCAACAAATTCAGGTTAGATGGTAACATGTGAAGCCTTATGTATTAGTAACATCAGATCAGTTTTATATACCTGGGTTTTGGACTCAGGTGCATCTTTCCACATGTCTCCCCACATATACTGGTTTGACAAATAGCAGCCATACTGTGGTGGAAAGGTCTATTTGGGTGATGATCACCCTTTAGAAATTATGGGAGAAGGGGATATAAGTATCAGGCTGGACGATGGTAGAGAAAGAATACCATGTGATTTACGACATGTGCCTTATTTGAGGAATAATTTGCTCTTAATAAAAATGATGGATAAGCTAGGGTGTTTTTTCACCTTCAGTAACAACTACTACAAGTTTAGCAGAGGAGCTCTTGTAGTAGCAAATGGAGAATCTTATGGGACCTTATACCGTTTATGCGGTGATACGGTGACAAACCATGTAATAGCATCAACTTCTATTCAAGATGTAGTAATGCTATGACATCAACGCCTAGGCCATTGAGTGAAAAATACCTAAAAATTTTGCATGACAGAGGTATGCTTTCTAGGATTAAGTCTTGTAATTTAGACTTATGTGAGCACTATATTTTTGGTAAATAGAAGAGGGTTCGATTTAATGCAAGTCTTGGTAAGAGTTTTGATTTTTTGCAACTTATAAATTCAGATATATTTGGACCAGTCCCCACTCAGTACTTGAATAATGCCATCTATTTTCTAAATTTCATAGATTATTATTCTAGGAGAGTGTAGGTTTATTTTCAGAAGAAGAAGTCGAAAGCTTTACAAAAATTTAAAGAGTTCAAAACATGGGTAGATAAGAGTTTGGGCAAGTCGATTTTATGTCTTAGGTCAGATAATGGGGTGAATATTGCTCCAAGGAATTTGATAAATTTTGTATGTAGGAAGGCATTAAGCACCATAAGACTATACCATACACTCCATAGCAAAATGGTGTGGTTGAGCAGATGAATCGCACAATCTTGGAACATGCAAGAAGCATGCTTAATGCAACCATGTTGGAGAAATGTTTTTGGGTATAGGTTGTTAATATAGCTATTGATATTATTAACAGGTCATCTACAGCTATGTTGGATGGTCAAATTATGAAGGAGGTTTGGTGTTGTAAGTCATTTGATTACTCTCATTTACATACCTTTGGTTGTGATGCATTTGCCCATGTACCCAAAGAAAAAATATCCAAGTTTGACCTAAAGTCAAGAAAATATGTTTTTCTCAACTATGGAGATATAGTGAAGGGGTATAGACTATGGGATCCTACTGCCCATAAGGTTATTATTAGTTGGGATGTAATTGTTGCTAAAAAATCCATGCAAAGGAAGGAGGTATAGCAAAATCCTATTGAAGTAGAATTGAGTGAATATTACTATGAATATGAACATGTTGAAGTTTTTGATCAGCATGCAGAACAAGTAGAATAGGAAGTAGAGCAGCCACAAAAATCATAAGACCAAGAGCCACAACTGATAGATCATTGGGTTAGAAGATCTACATGTCCATAAAAGTGTCTGAAAAGGTATTATCATGTGTATCAGTCCTATTTTGCTTTTTTAACTGATGATGGTGAACCTAGTTCATTTGAAGAAGCTAGAGTCTGAGAATGCATAAAAGTGGAGGAAATCGAGGCACTTCACAAAAATAAAACTTGAAAACTTGTGGATCTCCCACCCGAAATAAATACTATTGGAAACAAGTGGGTGTACAAAGTGAAGAAGAAGAACAATGGGTTTTTGGAATGCTATAAATCTCGCTTGGTGGCAAAGGGCTATGTGTAGAAGTTAGGTGTTGACTTTAATGAAATTTTCTCTCCATTTGTGAAGATGACTACTATTAGAGTTCTACTTGCACTTGTAGCTACACATGATTTGGAACTAGAGCAACTTGATGTAAAGACTGCTTTCTTGCATGGTGATCTTGAGGAAGATATATATATGGATAAGCCTGAGGGCTATGAAAAAAGAGGTAAAGAGCATGTGATTTGTAGAGTAAAGATATCACTATACAAATTGAAACAAGCGCCAAGGATAAGGTACAAGAAATTTGACACCTTCATGAAGAGCCAAGGTTTCAGCAAGAGTGAAGCTAACCATTGTGCATACTATAAGAGGTTTGACAATGGTAGTTTTATAATTTTGCTATTGTATGTTGATGATATGCTGGTTGCAGGCCCCAACATGAAGAAAATCATTGATATTAAGGCTTAGTTGGCTAGGACATTTGAAATGAAGGATTTAGGAGTAGCAAACCAAATTTTAGGGATGAAGATACATAGGGACAGAAAAGGAAGAAATATTTTTTTAAGTCAAAATTCATATGTGGAAAATATTATGCAGTGCTTCAATATGCATAATGATAAACCAGTTTGTGCCCCATTTCTTACACACTTAAAGTTATATTCCAACCAGTTTCCTAGAACATAAGTAGATAAGACAAGCATATCTCATGTACCATATTCATTAGCAGTATGAAGCCTCATGTATGCCATGGTGAGCACCAGACCGGATATTGCCCAAGAAGTGGGAGTAGTCAGCCGATACATGGCAAATCCTAGTAAGAAGCATTGGAATGTGGGGAAGTGGATATTTAGATATTTAAGAGCCACTTTAGATGTTGCCATTTACTTTGGATCAATAGATTTGCAAATTATAGGTTTTGGGGATTCTAATTATATGGTGGAGATAGATATGGGAGAAAATCCACTACATGATATACCTTCACTCTTGTAGGAGGAGAAATGAGTTGGGATTCTAAATTGTAGTCTATTGTGGCTTTATCAACCATTGAAGAAGAATATATTGCAGTGACTCATGCTAAAAAAGAGGTAATTTGGCTAGAGCGATTGTTGGATGACTTCAAGGTAATGCAGGAGAAAATTATGCTACATTGTGATAGCTAGAGCGCTATTCAACTAGTGAAGAATACAACATTCCATGATAGTACGAAACACATTGATGTCAAGTATCACTTCATCAAAAATATGGTGGAAGAAGGTAGGATCCTGTTGCAAAAACTTGACACTATAGTGAATCCTACAGATATGCTTACAAAGTTGGTCAATGTAGAGAAGTTTGAATGGTGCAAAATTTCTTTGGGCTTGCTAAAAAAGTAACAAGCCAGCATTGGGCAATTGGAACTAGATGAAGATATTTGGAAGAAGAATTCTTGAATATTGAATTTAAGTGGGAGAATGTTAGGAAGTGAAGTCACTATGCAGTATAGGAAGCCAGGAAATAGGATTACAATGGGTTCAAGTAGGCCAAACATCTAGACTACTAAACATATTGGCTTGACATCTGGGCTTGACATCTGGGTTTCCAGATGTCTAAGCTTCTAGACATATGGGCCTAAAATCTAGGCTACCAGATGTCTAGGCTGGTAGACGTCTGGGCCTGACATATGGGCAGCCAGATGTCTAGGTTGGTAGACGTCCATCCTGACATCTAACCAAGTAGACATCTAGGCCAGATGTCAATTCAAGAAGACATCAAGCCAAGTACATATAAGAGGAGTGGACGTCTAGGTAGATGATAGGAATACATAAGACAAACAGTCTTGGGAGTGGAAATGAATAGTCTTTTGGAGGCTTGCATTGAAAGAGAAAACGAATAGTTTGGAGTCTTCCTTTTACTCTATAAAAGAGGCTTGATCCTTTGCATAATATGATGAGTTTTTGAAAACATTGAAAAATGTGGATGTAAAGTTTGTTGAAAATAATACAAGAGAAGTTGCCATTGTCCCATGGTTTTTCCCACACATTGTAGGTTTTCACATAAATCTCTATGTCACTTATTTTACTATTTCTGTGTTTCTATATTTTTGTTATTGTGCTTCCTATTGCAGGTGTGGAATCTGGAGTTTTTCCTAAAAGAGGTTTGTATGCAAGTTTTGCAATTGATTTGAATAAGCTTTTGAGAAAGTTTAAGGACAAATTAAAGGTAAGTCTTGGTGAAAAATTAAGAGCAGAGTTGATTCATTTGTTCAAGCCTTGTGTTAAGGCCTTAGGCAAATCAGATTAGAGTTGGTTTATGATTTGATAAAGCTTTGTGATTAAGGATTGAGGATATATTTGAAGATAGATTGTGGTTCAGATTCAAGTGTAGAATTATGCCAAAGCAGAGATAAATTTATGAGCATATTTGTGTAGGGTAGAGGATAGTTTTTAGTACAAATATGAGACAGAGACAGAGCATAGTGAAAGTAGTCTTTGGAGGCAATAGAGTAGAGGATAGTAGTCTCCAGTGGATAGATATACATTAGCCAAGGCAGTGAGGACTGAGGTCTTCTATGGAGAGAGATCTACAAGTTAGTGTAGTGGAGGTAGTAGTCTTCTAGAGGATCACCAACTAGAGCAGAGGAGAAAGGATTCTCCTATAGATAGAGATCCACAAACTTAATTAGGGGATTGGTGTCTCCTTTGGACAGAGGTCCATAAACATTGTAATAGGGAAGGATGCTCAAAAGAATTTATTGAGAAAATAATATAAATAATATCTTCTCCATGGAGTAGCCCACATTAGGTGAACCACATTAAATCATGTCTCTCATGTGTGTGATGCTTTGTGTAATTTTTACTACTTTAATATTGCTGATCTTATCATATGGTTTGAAAAGCAAAAAGTTTTATCTTATACTATTCACCCCCTCTTAGTATAATCACATGTTATTCATTTTTTTGGGGTCCTACAATAGGTTGAGGGCAGAGGAGGAGAGACCTAGAGGAGGCCAAGAGGGAGATTAATAACTTGCTCGCATCATAGATTTACTTGAGACCTATGTGAGGGCACCAAGGATGCAAGGATGATAGAGTAGAGTTATCTCACATGAGGCGAGTGGGGTGGCTCTACATGGAGAGGGAAGAGATAGAGCTATATTGAGTAGATAAGGTTTTGCGCTAGTTCAACTTGGTTAAGAGGATTCTTAAGATCTGTAATTTCACATACTCATGGGTAGTTCAAGATTCGACAACCACCAATGGGGCACCAGATATAAACCAATTCATTGTGGTTGATAAGGATGATATAGTGGTCAACCTTGCAGAGGGTAATGATGCAGGTATTATAGATGGATACATTGCTTGGTATACCAGTATCTATCCTATGAGGACTACTCAGGAGAGAGGTATTGTTGGTCAGGTACAATAGGCTTTTTCAGAGGTTACTCGATGATGGTATACTAGATAGGAGGTATAGAGGGAGTGATATAGGCCACCACAGAGATAGGGACATTGGATGAGGGAAGGGAGATAACCACATAGGTATTCTAAGAAAGAGAGGATTCTTTGGATTAAGACCGAGAGAGAATAGTGACAATGGGAAAGCAACTTTGAATAGTATCTACCTCCACTAGAGAAGACTGTCCCATATCTATGGTAGGAGACCCATACTACTTACTGATAGGATTTTCTCAATAAGGTCATTGCGACAGAGGTAGGGGATTCAAGCAACATAGGAGAGGTGGCTACTCTATGCTCTGAGATAGATTATATGAGGATTTAGATTGGTATCTAGGTGTGCCATATACAATCCTTGGAGGCATAGCTCACGTAGGCATAGACTCTTCTAAGTAGGGTGTAGGCTCAACTATTCCAAGTGTAGGGACATGGGTCATCACATCATACCCTGTATCGATCGCATCAGATGAGGATCATGGCTTCAGTCCAGTCCTCAGGAAGTAATGCACTACATAGTGCATTGATGGTAGCATAAAAAGAGGCTATACAAGCCTCTAAGTGAATGGGATTTTACCAAATTTTGTCCTTTTAGGTAGTACTCAAGAATTAGAGAGTTTCATTAACCTTGGAGTTAGCTCCTACAAGCCACACAAGATCTTCCTCAAGGATAGTATCTGGGGCTCCTCAGTTTTAGACACCCAAATCACTGCCAGAGGACAACCGGAGTTCTAGGGGTTCTAGGGGATGATATACCAGGCTAATTTTTTGTGGTATATCCCCTAGTGACTGAGTATGCCATTTAATGACTGTGGCATGCCAGTTGACTTTTGTACCTTATGTAATTTTGATGATATATATATATATATTGCTTATTATTTTTTGGTAATTTGAAATTTATGTAAAATGCAAAATGTGTTTTTGATGATCGACATAATCATGCTTTCAGTCATGTTTGATTGCTAATATTTCTTTCATCATGCTTAATATCAAAAGAGTGAAGTGTGATTTAATGGTAATTGATATTTTAAAATGTAATGTGATTGGAATGTTTTGTTTCTAAGAAAGAGTGTTTGGAATATATACCCTTATGATTTTCAGACCGTTTATACCTCGAGGATGTGTGCTTATATATGACCGTTTATGGAGACTATAACTTGTGTTGGTCATGAAGCGGATCCTATGTGAGGTTTTTTTGTTATGCTAACATCAAAGGGTTATGATTCCAAAAAGTAATTGAAGGTTGAGTGAAATGAGTAGTGTGTAATTTTTTAAGATTAATTTTGATTTAATATTAATAGTAGTAGAGTGTAATGAAAGTGATTAAGCATGAAAAATTAAGATAGAGGACTTGCGCTAGGCATAATATTCCTAGTATAAAATGAATGGAGAGATTTTATTAGGATTGTCTCATGCCATCATCACGAAGTCGATATGCAGCTACATGGGAAAGTGATTATGTATAATCAATGCAAGTTTTTCTAAATGATAAGAAATCATGTGATATAGTGGAATGGAAGATTTTATGCTAAATGATAAGTATGAAAATGTAAGATTAACTATTTTTTAGGACCAATTGCATATACTAACAGTTGTACAAATCCATGAGAAAAAATGGCGACTTCTGCTCATCAATCTTCAAGGAAAAGTTTGGTCGTTTCTAATATGAAGTCAAACTTATCAATAACCAGTGTATGATTTGTGTATTTCATTTTCCATATTGACCTTAATTATGATATAAAATATCTCAAGGATCAAATGTATGTGCTTATGAAGTTCATTTACCAATTTTGAGTATGGTAAATATACATACCGAATTTTAGAACCAATATGTGTGCAAATACTAGATTCATTTACCATGATTTTTGTACTCAGTTGGACTTAACTACTGTGTAATTCAAGCTACCAAAGAGCTAGTTGATCCATAAGCTGACATTGGTATGTATAAAATAAGTTCGCTAATGTGACAGACATATCGCAATGCGTAAGACTACTCTATTGCCAGGCAGGTTTCATTCAACCCATTATTGTAATAGGAATCACCCCACGGTGTTCAAATAACTAAGTAATTCCAAGGATTCAAGCTCATCATCCCCTTCTTTTCTTTTGCTTTCTTTGAGTAGGGATTCTTGTTCTTTTTGTTTTTGAAAAAGGATATTTGATTTGTTTTGTAGTAAAACTACTTTTTCTTTTTCTTCTGCTTTTTGCTTTTTTTTTCGAGGTACTTGCTCGTTTTGTAGAGGAGCAAGAAATTGTATTCGGGTAGGGGGAAGCTTGTCCTTTTGCCAATTCTTAGCATTCTAGACCATGCGTATAATAGGATAGCAAAGGAAACCTTTCACTTAAGGAGCTAGGACTACTATGTAGCATCATATTTCCTTTGTGCAAAATCTTTTTAAAGATGTGTAAGTGTGTTTTGGTTCAAAAGTGGTAGGATCAGTTACCCAAACTTCAAAATTTATTTAGTGGAACAGAGTGATTTTTTTTTCGAGAGATATTTATAATCAATATTAAAAATCAATATTTTATTAAATTATATATGTTATGAGTGGTTTAAGATGATCTTTGAATTCTTCTGAAGTAAACCAAAATTAACTATGAATTTTGACAACCTCGGTCTAATATTAAAATATGATATTAACTGGATGTGACCATATGACATATGTAATTGGATCACAATTTTATTTTAAATAATGCATAGATAAATGCAACTAAATGAAAGATTATTTATACGCGATGATGAAGCAAAAATGCAAGAAATATATGTACAATATTAACAATTATGTACAATCATGAGACTTGTCAACTTTATGCATAATATTTTTTTGGTGCATTATGTTCATGGGTTCCTTAAGATCTTTTCCATCTAAATTTGCCAATCGATATGCACGAGATCCAAATTTTGCAGTGATGATAAATGGTCCTAGCCAATTTGGTTGGAATTTTCCTTTTAAATAAGTTTGAGCATTTGTATTTCTCTGATTTTCTTTAAGAACTAGGTCACCAACCTCAAAATATTAGTTATAGAATTTATTTGAATATGACCTTTTGAGTTTAGCTTTATATGAGAGAAGATGCTCTAGAGCATTTATATGCTTTTCATCCAAAATTTCGAGCTGACTTAATCTTCTAGAATGATACTCATCTCCAACTTCAACATCTTGAAGTAGGAGAGCTAAAGAAGGTACTTCTAACTCAAAAAGAAAAATGGCTTTAGTGCCATAAACTAAAATAAAAGGAGAAGCGCCTATAGGGGTTCAAACACTAGTTTGATAAGCCCATAATGCTTGATACAATTGAGTATGCCAATCCCATCCTAATTTATTAAAAAATATTTGTAAGAGCTTAATTAAAGTTTTATTTTATGCTTCAACTTGACCATTTTCTTGTGGATAATAAGGAGTAGACCATCTATGCTAGATTTTGTATTTTGCACATAGATTTTTGATGTCTTTATTTTTGAAGCATGTTCCATTATCTGAAACAAGTGTATATGGAATACCAAATCTACAAATAATTTTATTAAACATAAATTTAGAGACCTAGGTTCCTGTACAAGAAGATAATGTCATAGCTTCAACCCTTTTTGTAAAGTACCACATAAAGGAGTGGTTGGAATTAGGGAATCCAATATTTGTGATAGCCCAATTCAAACTTCACAAACAATTGAAATATGTTAAGACCCAACTAAAGGAGTGGAGTAAACACAAAAAACAACTCATTAGAATCCAACGGAATGAAATCAAGTATCAGAGGGAGAAGATTGCTTAAGAGATAAGACAAGGAACTATTACAAAAGATCTATTGCAATGTGAGGCAAAAATTATTAGGAAAGAGGAATTGTTTGAGGAATAATAAGAGATATATTGGAGGCAAAGAGCTAGAGTTACATGGTTAAATGAGGGAGATCACAATATAACTCCCTTTCATAAGAAAACAACAAGTAGAAGATAATAAAATAGGATTACAAGTCTTACAGACATGAGGGGTTAGGAAAAAATCAATGGAAGTGAAATGAAAACTATAGCAAATCAGTACTTCCATACTCTTTTTAGTAGCAATGAAAATTCAAATGCAATATGGCAATAGAAGATACTAAAGACAATTCCACAATTAGTCAAACTAGAACATAATAAATTATTAATAAAGGAAATTTCTCTAGAAGAAAAATTGCATATCATACAAAAAATGCAAACAAGAAAGACCCCAAGACCAGATGGATTCCCCATTGAATTTTATCAAAATTTTTGGAAAATTGTGGGTCAAGTAGTGGTGGAGGCACTGGAGGAAATTAGATAGAGTAAGAAAATGTTAAAAGCCTTAAATAATACTTTTATCACTCTAATTCCTAAGGGTCCACCTAGTGAGATAATTGATAAGTATAGAACTATTTGTAATGTAGTATACAAGATATTAACAAAGGTTATGGTAGAGAGGTTAAAACCTTTTTTACCAAATCTGATTTCAAGTGAGCAAGGTGGTTTTGTTGAGGGTAGAGAAATTCTAGATGGAATAGTAGTGGTACAGAAAGTGATACACACAATATCCAAGCAAAAGAACCCAGGTATATTTGTTAAATTAGATCTTTCTAAAGCCTATGATAGAGTAGACTGGTCTTTTTTGCAAAGGATTTTAGAAAAAATGGGATTTGTAGAGGAGTGGAGAGATTAGGTAAAAGCCTATACATAGACCACATCATTCTCAGTTCTGGTAAATGTTAGTCCCTCTCCATATTCATAATAGGAATGGGGTTAATGCAAGAGAACCCTCTTTCCCCTTACCTTTTTATACTTTATGCAGAGGATCTAGGGAGACTGTTAAAAAAAGGGAGACAAGAGGGGAGGCTAAGGGGTCTAAAAATTAGTTCTCAAATTGAGATAAATCACCTCCAGTTTGTCAATGCTACAACTCTTATTAGTCAAGCCAATCTCCTAGTAGCAGTAAACAAAAGAAATTTTAGATCGGTATACTCAAGCTACAAAGAAAACTTTTAATGGAAAAAATCTCAAATAGTTTGTTTCAATACAACGAAGAGGGTGAGAGATAAAATTATACAATTGTTGAACTTCATGGAAACTCCTTTACCCATACAATATTTAGGAGTACCTTTATTTGCAAAGAAAACAAAAATCAAGGAGTGGAAATAGCTAATTTACAAATTTTAAGCTAAGTTGAGCAACTGGACACACAAATGGCTAAGCTTGGGAGGAAGGCTTACAACGATTAAAAATGTGGTACAAGTTCTTCCAGTTTATAAATTTTCCATACTTCAATATCCAGAGAAAATTATGAAAGATATTGATAAAAAACAAGAAATTTTTTGTGGTCAGGTGCAAGGGAAGAAAAAAAATTAGCACTAGTTGGGTGGGGGAAGAAATGTCAGCCAAAAAAACAAGGAGGATTGGGGATAAGATCAACATCCCAAAGTAGCAAGACCCTAGCAAGAAAGTTATATTGGAGATGGATTACAGCTAATGGAGTCTTATGAAGTATATTGTTATAAGCTAGATATTACCCAAGAGTGGCTGAGAAAGACATCCCAAGACACATCGTTAAAGGAGAGGGATCTATAGTATGGAGAATAATGGAAGCAGACTAGGAGTTAATAAAGCCATACCTATATTGGTAGTTAGGGGATGGAAAGGAAGCCCTATTTTGGGAGGATTCATGGAATCAATATCAACCAATTATTCAAACATTCCTAGAGATGGAGATTTGGAAAGCAAAGTTCCAAAAGGTAGGTGGTGGAAAGCCTCTTCCTATATGAAATCATGGAATTAACATGTTCTAGATTTACTACAGTGAAAACATCCCTGAGAATGGCCAATGAGGGGTACATAGGAACTAACTAAAAAACTATGGATACATCTCCAAAGACACCCAATTCATGATGGTTCTACGATGGATATGCTTGTATGGGGAGGAAGCAAGTTGGAAATCTATAAGGAAAAAGAGAGATACAAGGTAGTTTGTGGATATGAGATTACCGCAACACCACTTCCATGGATATTTATTTGGCAAAAGGAAGGATGGCCAAAAATTAACATTTTCTCATGGTTGATTAACCATAGAAAGTGCTTGACATTTGATAATCTTTGAAAAAGAGGTTTCTATGGGCCTTCCAAATGTTTTATGTGTGGAAAAGAAGAGGAGACCTTGATTCACATCTTTTTTGGGTGTTATTTTGCTAAAGATATATGGATCAGTTGGTGGAGGTAGATGAGATAACATTGGAAAATTTTTGAGAGCCAGGAAAGCTTTTATGATAAATGGAAACAGTGCAACTTTAAGACTCAAAAATGAAAATAGCATGGAAGCTGAGACCTAGCTTCATATGGTGGCAGTTATGGCTAGAACAAAATGCACACATATTTATATAAAAACATAAAATAAGGGAGAAATTATGGGAGAGGATTATGATTAAGGTAATGGAAACGCCATCTATTAGATTACAGGAGGAAACAAACATATAAATAGAGGAAGTGACTATTTTACAGAGCTATGGAATAACTGTAAGAGAAAATCAATTAAGGATTGGATGTGCAAGTGAGATCTCCTCAAATAACATAGAGTGGATACCTCCTATCAGAGAGTGGGTGAAGGCAAACACATATGGGGCTTCTACTAAAAATCTTGGAAAAACTGGTTTTGGTATTATCATATGAAATTGGAAAGGAGAACAGGTGTACTAAAGAGCAAAAGGTATGAGAGAGACAACAAATAATGAAGCAAAATAATAGACGATCTTGTTGGCATAAACGATAGCTGCAAATCTATATTTACATAATCTATGGATAGATATAGACTCTCATATATGGGCTGGAATCTTGGATCCCATAAGACCCTTTCAGGTGTTGGGAATTGGTGAGAGAAGGAATGTGGAAGCAATTAAAAATATTTGAAAGGTTTTTTAAGGATGTTTTATTACACATATCAAGCGAGAGGGAAATAGAGTGATACATTATTTAGAAAAATAGGGAAATAACTAGAGGAATAGTGATATGTGGACTCTCATATGGAAGATCAGATAAAATGGTACCAAAGAATCCAAGGGATGAGAGAGGTGGTAAAAAAATATAGTAGAATAGGAAGAGTAGCTAGTGATTCTAATGAATATATCATAGTTAGGCCACAGAGTGAAACAACATGAAGATAGAGGGATGGGTAATTTTTGAGCCAGGAGGGATTGGTGGAGAATTGTTTTCCTCCCGTATTTCCAATCAAGCTCATTTTACTTTGTAATACATTTTCTATAAATATAATATATTTTTCATTTTTTCAAAAAAACTCTTTGATTATTGTCTTCCTCCAAAAATAAAATTATTCTTCTTATTACTCCATTTAATATTATTTTTAATTAATTCTTGTTAAATTTATTTAACAAATCAAACATATTCACCTTATTCAAATATGATGTCTGTTATTCAAATCTTTTGATTGCAACTTGATAGCATAAATTTTACATCTTTGATCAATGATTCTAAAATTCACTCAAGCCTCCTACTCCCTCGATGTTATGGGTTCTACATAGATGTTACTACATGCTACTTTATTTTGTATTCCTTCATTTATTTTAGTATCATTTGGTCTGCTATCCAACAATATTCACTTATCTTCATCACTATTTTTTCAAATGTTTACTCCAATCTACACAGTCTCACATTTAGCTTATGTTAGGATCACTCTCTAGTTTATCTACACATCTGACTCACATTCTAATTTTCCTGCTCACATTTGGCTCATATTCTGATCCATCTAGCATTCTGGTTCATGCTTTAGTTTATATCTCCTAATTTGTGTAGTCAATATTGTATTTCAATTCATCTCAAATTATTGTGGCTTCACACAATCTCCTTCTCCTTAACTCTCTCTTCAATTAGTCACTTCTTTTTTTCCTACTCTCCCCTTGTTATCATATATCTCCTCCAATTATCTAGTATAATATCTTCGTTCTCAAACCCAGACATGGATCTCACTAAGCACGACCAAGGTGACTCTTTCGAACAAGAATTTTACCTCTTCACTGAAACTCTCTCACAAAATCTCCAACTTGTCTTTCTTTGAAGTTTAATCTTCTCTCCATTGCAGCTATGATACCACTATTATCAAATCACTCTTATTCTCACAAGATAATTCCATAGGATCTCACAATATCTCAAATGCAAATCTCACATAATAACAATAATAGTCCTTGAAATATTATATATCAACTTTAAGTAATACATAAATGCAATGCTTACTCGATAGCATATTACAAAGATTTATCTTCAATATATACATTATTGAGACTCTTCATATTCACATGACTCTTGATGATGTAGTCTAGATGAGGCAGTATAATGAAAGTCTACCTTTTCTAGTAGTCCCAAACAACTCACACACAAACACATGCAAATACCAAAAAATAAACAACAATTTCTTGCATTTCTTTGTTAAAAAAATTACAACAACAATTTGAGCTTTCTTGATGGCCCTCTTGGTCTTTCCAATCCTTTGCTAACCTTTGCAAACTACTTTATAGTCATCTTAGATACTTTCTGAATCCCTTACCAGTATCTTGTTTATCCTTTACCAACCCCTTACCAGTCCTTGTTAGTCCCTTGTTGACTCCTTGTTAGCCTTGTCTGGTCTGTTCTTCAATTTTTTGTCAACTCCTTGTCGATCCCTTGCCAATCCTTGCTTTCTCCTTTTTTGCAAGATGCCTCACGATGAAATGTGACCCTCATCACATGGGTGTGCACCACCACTAATTAATCCACTAGTTCTCCATCAATTTAATCACAAATAATGCTAATGAGTGATTTTTTTGTTTGTTCTCTCTTTTCCCCAGTTTCTCTATTTTTTTCTTTATTCTTTCTCTTTTTTATTTTTATTTTTATTTTTTTTATGGTGATGCAAGATTTCCCATA
Source organism: Wollemia nobilis (assembly GCA_028583015.1). Classification (NCBI taxonomy): domain Eukaryota; kingdom Viridiplantae; phylum Streptophyta; class Pinopsida; order Araucariales; family Araucariaceae; genus Wollemia; species Wollemia nobilis. The sequence goes on from JAQPPZ010000989.1 coordinate 6,504,376, forward strand.
CACTTAGATGCTTCTACATCAGATATGCCAAGTAAGAGAAAAAAATTTATAAACTCTAGCTCATGAATTGTTTTTATAGATATGTTACAACCAAGCTACCACAAAAAATATTGCTCCTACTTTTTTTACTCTTTTTCTTTCACAAAAACCTCCACCTTCAATATTCTAGAATAAATAAAAGTTAAAATTGCAAACATTCTCCGAATATACCTTGGCTCTAATACCATATTATGTAGACTAGAGGAAGGAATCTAATGAAATACTACCTCTTCTAGCAACCCCAAACAACTCATACACAAACACATGCAAATAACAAAAAATAAACAATAATTTCTTGCATTTTTTTGTTTAAAAAAATTACAGTACTAACTTGAGATTTCATGATGACCCTCTTGGTCTTCCCTTGTCAACCCCTTATTTGCCCTTTCAAAATTCTTGTGAGTCATCCTAGATCATTTTTGACTTCCTTATCGGTATTTTGTTAGTCCCTTGTAGACTTTATATTGGCCTTGTCCAGTCCCTTTCCAATTCCTTGTTGACTCTTTTTTGGTCCCTTGCTGATCCTTCATGACTCGTTTTTGACAAGATGCCTTAAGCCAAAATATGACCCTTGTCACATGGGTGTGCCACCACCACCAATTACTCCACTAGTTATCTATTATTTTAAGCTCAAATTATGCTAAAAAAATTGAGCAATTTTTTTTTCTTCTCTCTCTATCTTTTCTCGTCTTTTTTTGTCATTTTCTCTATATTTTTTTGTCTTTTTTTCTGATCTTTATTTTTTTGGTGATGCAATATTTTCTATACACCTAGATTCTCCTAAATCACTTGAAATTTACACTTACATATTGCATTAACTCTTTATCTCCTCTTACTCATGGGAGATCCAACTCTTTATATTTATCAATACATAATAATAGATCTCACATATTTACATAATGACAAAGACTTTCATGATTGCACATAACATAGAACTCCATGTTTATAAACATTACACTTTACTCACATAACTCACACTTACTAACATGACACCTCATCTGCATAACTCCACAATTTTTATTTTTTTGTGGATACATAGGGGATTTTGTTACATCCACACTATTTAGTAACTATCGAGTGCAGAGTTCAAAACATAGGGCTACTCCTAAAAAGCCCATACCACCTCATTATTGATGACACGATATGAGGGAGACCATTGATCTAGCATACACTTAAAGGATTCAATCAAACTACTACCTTGGCAACAGGCATGCCCCCAAGGTCTAAATCTAGATCTCTTCTTGGTAAGTGCCTAACGAAACAAACAATTATCAATATACCTAGTACTTGGAGGTATAACTCCATAATTATTTACTTGACACATAGCTCACACTTAATAACATAACACCTACTATAGGCTCAAATAATAAACACACACTTTAAAATATTTACATGGTCTAAATAATACTCCAAGGTACCAAATAATGTAATACCTCCAATAATTCACATGTCTAATCCAACAACATTAAATAAAATATCATATAATTCTTACAGGACATGAACATAGTTCATTTTGGATTAATTTATTTTAAAAAGTAAAAAACAATTGATTTTATTATATAATTTAACATGAAATTATATATATATATATAGTCCCAAGGGTTGGGTGGATTGGTGAGTTCTAAGCACTCACCAAGAAGGGACCCAGATTCATAACCAACCTTGAAGCCTAGCCTTGTCTCGGGGCTAGATATATATATAGTCCCAAGGGTTGAATGGATTGGTGAATTCTAAGCACTCACCAAGAAGAGATCTAGGTTCATAACCAACCTTGGAGCCTAGCCTTGTCTTGGGGAAAAGGTCGTAGACTACCTTGACTCTATTGAGTGCCCATCAGCTTGACCACAACGATTCTATTTCCAAGCCAAGGATCTCCCTCACTCTGGGTTGCATTATGGAAGGTACTTTGTAATAAATAGATATATACATTCATATAATTAATAGAATTTAAAATTTGTAAAACATAATATCCATAGATTATTTATTATTTTTAATTAGAAAACTTTATAATTGTTTAAAGTTTTATTGCGTTATTATTTTTGTCAGTGTAGACTAGGATGAAAACCCTAGGTTAACTGTTTTTTTGTTTTTGTTTTTTTGTCAGTTTAGACTAGGATGAAAACCCTAGGTTAACTATTTTTTGTTTTTGGTTTTTTTGTCAGTGTAGACTAGGATGAAAACCCTAGTTTAACTATTTTTTGTTTTTGGTTTTTTTGTCAGTGTAGACTAGGATGAAAACCCTAGGTTAACTATTTTTTTGTTTTTGTTTTTTTGTCAGTGTAGACTAGGATGAAAACCCTAGGTTAACTGTTTTTTTGTTTTTGTTTTTTTGTCAGTTTAGACTAGGATGAAAACCCTAGTTTAACTGTTTTTTTTGTTTTTGGTTTTTTTGTCAGTGTAGACTAGGATGAAAACCCTAGGTTAACTATTTATTGTTTTTGGTTTTTTGTCAGTGTAGACTAGGATGAAAACCCTAGGTTAACTTGTTTTATGTTTTTGGTTTTTTGTCAGTGTAGACTAGGATGAAAACCCTAGGTTAACTTTTTTTTTGTTTTTGTTTTTTTGTCAGTGTAGACTAGGATGAACCCTAGGTTAACTAAAAAACTTGTTTTTGAATTATTTTGTGTTTTTGTCAGTTTAGACTAGGATGAAAACCCTAGGTTAGACTGTTTTGTGTGTTGTACTAATAATTTTTTTTTTTGTCAGTGTAAACTAAGGGTAAACCCTAGGTTAACTGAAAAACTTGTTTTTGAATTGTTTGTTTGTTTTTGTCAGTTTAGACTAGGATGAAAACCCTAGGTTAACTATTTTTTGTTTTTGTTTATTTATTAATGTACATACTTGCATTTTGCTAATGTGTATGTTGTACAGTTATTAAATGTTTTTGTGTTTAGACATCGTGTATGTTTGTTTTAGTGTTGTACTATTTTTTCATTTTATTTTGTCATGTTGTAATGTTTTTGTTTGGTTTTCTTTTGCAGGTTGTGAAGAGCCGATACCGTGTGCCAACGGTGTTCTCTGAAGCGCGGGAGGTGCTGACTGTGGCTGACTGGGAGTGGCTTGATGCCCTTGGGCTCAAGCAGGTGACTCGATTAGAGCCGATGGTGGGGGATCGGGCCTATCTGATGGCCTTGATCAACTTGTGGGATCCCTGGACTAATACCTTTCATCTCCCAATAGGGGAGATGATGGTGACTCTTGAGGATGTCTATCGGATTCTTCAAATTCTGATAGACGAGCTTCCTATTCGGACTACTTCGCGTGATCAGCGGATAGCAGTGCTGACACGGTGCTTTGGGCATGGGGTGGAGATGGGTGTGGATAGTCCGGTGGAGCAGGCAGAGGGGGATTGCCTGATTGGCGGTATCTTGGTGCGGTGGTGGCTAGAGAGGGGTGTGTTGGGGGTGAGGCATGCATTATGTGATGACCCTCATCTCCAACATGCTGCTGCCTGACTCATTAGGTGCGAGGTTCCCATGGAACCTGCTGGAGGTAGTGTTCAGATTGGTCGAGTGCCCGACGGAGGCACCTTTGATTATGAGGTGGGGACAGACGCTTTTGGCACAACTTTATGATGAGTTGTACGAGGTCCGCTATCGGAGGCGGAAGGGGATTGGGTGCAGCTACCTGTTGCAGTGTTGGGGGTGGCAGCACATAGCTGTGGAGCGGCCATAGGGTTTGCCATGGACTACTCGGGCAGAGATGGTGGATAGAGAGATAGGATATGCGGCTCTGTGGCGGCGGTCTGAGGAGCAGGGGCAGAGTCGGTGGTGGGTAGGTGTCGTAGGGCACTATGCCAATTCTTTCACTCGACTTGCTCTAGGGGAGGTGTTCTGGCACCCATACCGAGACTATCCAACCTAGCCTGAGGCTAGAGAGTGGCTTCGACGGGTGCGTAGGGGGAGATGGCTGATCGGGTGGCACGAGACCGAGCAGGAGTACTTCCTATATGTTCGGGTGATGCGATAGTTTGGGGTGCGCCAGGGGTTACCTGGTGAGCCCTTGATCTATCGGCATCGGGGCGACGAGAGGACTCTGGCCTGGCCAATCATCGCGTCTCTGGGTGAGGAGTCGGATGCAACGATCGATGTCCCTGACGTGGACAACATCGGGGCCATCGTTGAGTATGACCAATGGTGGACATTGCGGCGATGGTGAGGCGAGGGGCCTCTAGGGGGTCCAGAGGTGGCAGCAGCAGGTGGTGAGGGTGCAGAGGCATCGGGAGAGGGTTGGGGGGCTCCGCTCGAGGATGCGGACATGGTGGAGGTTGACAACTTTGGGGGGATGATTTTGGGATTCCGGAGTAGCCGGATATGCAGGACGTCCCAGAGTAGTGGGAGCCGGAGCAGCCCGTAGTCCCGGATATGCCTATGCACCAGGCTATCCCGGAGGGTGTGGAGGTGAGGGATCACGCTGAGATAGCACGATTGGAGGATCTGCTTTGGAGACGGGATGAGGAGCTTGAGGAGGCTTTGTAGGAGAGGGATCTCCTGTGGACTCAGTTGGCAGAGTGGGAGAATGCATTTTTTGCGTACCACCACAGGATGGGGACAAAGATGCTACGCGGGAGAGGGATCTCCTGCGAACTCAGTTGGCACAGCGTGATGATGTAGTGGTTGCGTACCGTCGATGGGAGGTGGATTGGTTTTGGCATCGGATGGATTTGGAGGCAGAGATTATCCGCCTCGATGGGCGGTTACCTGAGCTCCCTGGAGGTGGGTCTTCTCACTGGATGAGAGACAACGATACTGAGCAGTCAACATCGTCTCGTCGTAGGCGGTTGGATGAGGGGGGTGCTAGTGGGTGTGATGCGGGGGCTAGCAACAACCGCCCTGAGAGGTCGCATAGGACCCACACCATGGGGGGTAGTTCCCGTCGCACCGATCCTGCGTGATCATGGTGGTCGATGCCCTAGGCTCGGGGGTTTTTGAGTTTTTGCTTTGTTTTGCGAGGTCAGAGGATCGACTTATTGTAGCCTGTGGGCATTTTGATGATATATATATATACATGAATTTTCTTTTTGGTTATACACTTGTCATGATTTATTTTTTCTATTTATGCACATTTATTTATGATGATGTATGCATGTGTTATTATGAATGCGATGTTTCTAATTATATGATGTATGCATATGGAATGAATGAAATGAGTTGTTGATAACTTGTTGATGGCACCATAGACTGTATAGGATTTACTGGCTTTCTATGTTTATGTGATGGCTTTATGGAATGACTTTGCATGTGTGAATTTTGTTTTGATATTTTTCATATTTTTTGATGTTGATGTAAGTAATGAAATGTACCAGTTGTTTTAAAATGTAGTTAAGGTTTTCTGAGATCCAGATGTTTTAACTAACTAGCCAAGACTGTACATTTATCTCACAAGATTTTTTGAACAAGGTACGAATCAGACTTGAGTTTGACCAAGTTATTTCACATCCCTGTGTGTGCAATTGAATTCTTTTATGTGGTATTTGTCAGGATACCGCCAGTGCCAGATAGGCTATCAACCAAACCTGTACTGAGGATCACCTAATTAGCTCCACTAACTCCATTGTTGTATTTAGCAAGATTAATCCATGGGACAATCTAAGGTACCATAAGCTAGCTCATCCACATGCAAACATTGGTCTACTCACACACAAAGCTAATGTGATAGACATATCATCATGCATTTAGGATACCACCATTGTCAAGTAGGTTGTCCACCAAACCCGTAATGAGGATCACCTAGATGGTTTTTCGAATGCTGAGAATTCTAGGGATTCAAGCTCAGGCATCTTTTGGTTGCTCAACTTGTTGGGATACTTGCTCGTATACATAGTGATGAAAATCACTGTTTATTTTTTGCTTTTGTTTTTCTTTTTGAGCAAGGACTTTGAATAGTGGTGATAACCACTGTTATTTGATTTTGCATTTTATAGGTTGCAAAGTTGAGCTCATAGGTTTTGGCTTGTGAATGTCATTGATCCTTTTGGTCTTTGGGATGAATACCCATCATTTTTAGGTGTGTGTAGTACAAATCCTTACAACTTTGGGAATCAAAGGTGATTGGAGATGTTATTATGTAAGGGTATTGATCTTTCAGGCCTTGGGGATGACTACCCATCCTTGTCAGGGGTGTGTAGTACGAATCCTTATGACTTTGGGGACCAAAGGTGTTTTGGAAGTTTGTGATGATGGATTGTTGGAATTTTGTTTGTAAATGGCATTGATCCTTTTAGGCCTTGGGGACGACTACCCATCCTTGTCAGGGGCGTGTAGTACGAATCCTTATGACTTTGGGGATCAAAGGTGTTTTGGGATTTTTGTTAGTGGTGAAAACCACTGTTTATTATGGTGCATTGGATGGGGAAGAGCTTGTCCTTTTGTCAATTCTCAGCATTCTTGAACCATTCGCATAGGGGGATGAACAGGCTAACCTTTCACCTATGGTACCCTAGACTGCTTTGTAGGTTTCTCTTGCATTCACACAACTTAGGAATTTTTTATGTGTTTTTACTTGTGTAGGGATGTTACGTAACGAAGTGTTATCCAAGTAAAACTCTCCCTTTGTAAAATCTGTCTAACTTTGTACATATTTTGGCTAGAAATTTAAATACAGCTGAATGGCGAAAACCCTAAATACGTTAGGAGACAACTGACTATGCTAAAATGTGGATGGTGTTATTCTGGATGGATGTGTTTATAAAATGGAAAAATGTGGAAACTGATGGAATGGCCTAGCAATTACAGTCTATGGTGCTTGTGACATGTATGACCAGCAAATAGGCAATGTATGGATGCGATGCCTAATGCAGTTTATTATTTTTTTTGTATTTTGATGTTTATGAGTATGCATGAAATTGAGATGCAATTTTTTTGTTATTTTTAATGATTTTATTGTTTTGTTTGTTTTTAAATATTTGTTTTTGACCAAGCGATTGTGGGAACCCTTGGAGCTTTTGGTTTGACCAAAGGGTTTATGGATACCTTTGGGGCATTTTAGGTGGACCAAGCGATTGTGGGAATCCTTGGAGCATTTGGTTTGACCAAAGGGTTTATAGATACCTTTGGGGCATTTTAGGTGACCAAGTGATTGTGATAATCCTTGGAGCTTTTGGTTTACCAAAGATATTATTGATACCTTTGGGGATTTTGGGTTGACCAAGCGATTGTGGGAATCCTTGGAGCTTTTGGTTTGACCAAAGGGATTATTGATACCTTTGGGGCATTTTGGGGGTTGACCAAGCGATTGTGGGAATCCTTGGAGCTTTTGGTTTGACCAAAGGGATTATTGATACCTTTGGGGCTTTTGGGGGTTGACCAAGTGATTATGGGAATCCTTGGAGCTTTTGGGGTGACCAAAGGGTTTATAGATACCTTTGGGGCATTTTGGGGTTGACCAAGCGATTGTGGGAATCCTTGGAGCTTTTGGTTTGGGCTATGGCTCTTTCAAATATGGAATGGCCTCAAATGACTGATGTTCAAGGGTTCTGGTTCCTTGATTCCTTCAAGAGAGGCGAGCCGATATGTTCCAGGTCCTATTTTACTATCAATTACATAGGGACCTAACCAGTTTGCCGCAAATTTGTCCCTGAGATGGGTCGGCAAGTTAGAGTTCTGTTGGTTCTCTTTTAAGACCAAGTCACCAACCTGAAAGTCCCTCAGGTGAACTTTCATGTTGTATGCTCTCCTAAGTCACTCTTGATAGATACGTAAATGCTCGAGAGCATTGACGCGTCGTTCGTTGAGCAATGTAAGTTGGTCTAACCGGGCCTACCGTGCAGTGTCATCATCGATGAACTCTTGCATTGATATGCGCAGGGAAGGTATTTCCAACTCGAGAGGCATGACTGCCTCGGAGCCATACACCAGTGAAAATGGAGTTGCCCTAGTGGGCATCCGAATGCTAGTGCGATAAGCCCATAGGGCAAGCGGGATTTGAATGTGCCAATCCTTATGACTATCTGTGACCATATTTTTGAGGATTGCAACTAGCATTTTGTTTGATGCCTCTGCTTGCCCATTTTCCTGTGGATAATAAGGTGTTGAAAAACTGTGCTGAATTTTGTACTTTGTTGTCAAAGCACGCACATCTTTGTTCTTGAATGACGTCCCATTATCCGAGATAATCTTGGATGGAATACCAAAATGACATATGATGTTATGCAAAATAAACTCCGCAATGCGGGGTCCAGTCGTAGAGGTTAGCGAAATCGCTTCCACCCACTTGGTGAAGTACTCTGTGGCCATTATGATGAACGTGTGACGACCCGACGACGCAGGGGAGATATTTTTGATTAGATCTAAGCCCCACTACGAAAATGGCCAAGCCGATTGGATCGGTTGCAAGGCCTGGGAAGGTACGTGTGTCAAATTGGCATGGTGTTGACACTTCACGCACTTCTTTACATATGCACAACAATCTCGCTCTAAATATGGCCAATAATAGCCCATGCGAAGAATGCGCTTTGCGATGGCCATACCGCTGAAGTGGCCACCGCATGTACCATCATGCGCTTGGGTGATCGCCCAAGCGGACTCCTGCTGGTCCAAGCAATGGAGGAGGATTCCTTCATAGCTTCGATGATACAAAATGTCTCCTAGCAAGACATGTTTTTCCACTTTCTATTTAAATGATCTTTTTGCGGCGTGTGTCAATCCAAGTGGGAGGTTACCTAACTTGAGGTAATCTCTTATGGGTGTGTACCAATCCTGCTGATTAGAAACCTCGATGGTATGAACGGCCAATCCCTCTTGGATTTCATCCCTAGAAAAAGTTGAGTGGGAAATAACTTGTAAGAATAGCATTGTGTTGCTATTAAGAGGGGTTGGGGAGAACAAGGACCCCCAGTCAGCATGATTCAGACAATCATGGATTCGAGAGAACTTATCCTGAGATGGTTCAATCTAGATCAGGTGGATTCCTGGCATTAGGTTAGAGCTTGCACGCTCCATCACGGATTGCAATAATGTTTTAACTTGAATGGTTGTCATTTCACCAGAAGGGTCTTGCGGGATTAGTGACCCCAAGGAGGCCATAGTGTCCGCAAAATGATTCGATGATCGAGGGAGTGCCTCGATATCATACCATTCAAGCTTTGCCAGGAATTTGTCCACAAGGGCTTTGTAGGCCTATAGAACTGGGCATTTACATTGGAATACCCCTTTTACTTGGTTGAAAATTAACAGTGAATCCCCAAATATGTTCAAGCATTTGATGTTCATGGTGATTGTTGTCTGAAGACCTATGAGCAAGGCTTCATATTCTGCATTGTTTTTGGTGCATGGGAAATCTAATTTAAATGATAGAGGCATTGGAGCCCCTTGCGGTGTGAAGAATACAATTCCCATGCCACCCCCTTGCTCACATTTAGAACCATCAAAGAATAGGGTCATGTCGGCCTGTGACTCAGGCTCATTAGAATCTGGTGATTCTGAGACATGGAAGACCCCATCATCAGGTAGCTCTACGGTCAGAGGCTGATCGTCTTCAAGAGGAGCCTCTGCTAGTTGATCGGTGATGACTTGACCTTTGATGGATTTTTGTCCAATGAATTCTATGTCAAACTCCATCAACAACATGATCCATTTCATCGTGTGGCTACTATGATAAGTACGACTCATCATGTATCGCAATGGATTCTCCTTAGACACAACATACATCATATTGCTTAGCATGTAGTGGCACAACTTTTTGGTAGCAAACACCACTGCCAAGCAGAGCTTCTCAACGTATGCATAGTTAAGTTCATAACTGACCAAGGTGCGGCTAAGATAGTAATTAGCCTGTTCTTTGTGTAGTTCATTTTTTTGGGCTAGCATGGCACCCAGTGCCACCTCAGTAGCTGAGATGTATAAGTAGAACGACACTCCTGGTCTAGGTGGTGCCAATACTGGCGGTGAAGCCAAGTATTGTTTAATGTCATCGAAGGCTGACTGGCACTCGTCATCCCAATGAAATGCTACCCCCTTGTGCAATAATTTATTCATGGGTCGGCACTTGTCAGATAGCTGCGCTATGAAGCGCTTGATTGACGCGACCTTTCCCTGTAGGCTTTTGAGCTGCTTGATGGTGGTTGGGGGAAGCATTTCAAGGATTGCCTTGACTTTGTTTGGATCTACCTCGATTCCTCATTTTGAGACTATGAAACCCAAGAGTTTTCCAGATGTGACGCCAAATACGCACTTCTTGGGGTTTAGTCTGACTTTATGTTCAATGAGGTGATCAAGGATCTTGCTTAAGTCATCGAGATGATCTGGGCGCAAAAGAGATTTGGCCAACAAATCATCCATATAATCTTCCAAAGTTTTATGCATGTGATCATGGAAGATGTATGTCATGGCACGTTGGTAGGTGGCGCCAGCATTTTTAAGGCCAAAGGGCATGACCTTATAACAAAATGTCCCCCAAGGCATTGTGAATGCCATTTTTAGTTGGTCCTCGGGATTGATACGAATCTGATTGTATCCCGAGAAACCATCCATGAGGGAAAGCATTTCGTGGCCCACTGTAGCGTCTACCAATGCGTCGATGCTAGGCAAGGGGAAATCATCTTTAGGACTCACTTTGTTTAGGTCTCAAAAATTGGTGCATATGCGAATCCTCCCATCTAGATTTTTGATGGGCACCATGTTAGACAACCATGGTGGGTAATCCACACAGATGACAAACTATGCATCCAACAACTTTTGTAACTCGTCTTTGACCATTAAGGCTATTGTTGGGTGCATCTTACGTAGTTTTTGCTTGACTGGCTTGACTGTCGGATCAAGCGTTAGATTATGCATGACTAGCTATGGGTCTAGCCCCGACATGTCTTTGTAGGACCATGCAAAAACCTCCTTCTTCACTTTGAGAAGGGCAATGTAATCGGCTTGCTCTTTGGGGGATAGACTTACCCCCAGCTTGATGATTTGCAAATTCATTGGATCAGAGCCGATGTCTACGTCAGTCATCTCTTCAACTGACATGTGGGACCCATCTTCCAACTGGTGTGGAGTTGGGATCAGGTGGATATCATTTGCTGAATTTAAATCTACGTTGGGAACATCGGGTTCCTCTTCAGCATGGAAGACATCCTGAGTCTATTCTGGGGTGAAATGGAACATCCCACCACAAGGCCAATACTCTGATGGGGATGGTGGTGTGTCAACACGATCCCAGTCTATGGCATCTAAGTCTAGATACAATGACCGTGTTGGGTCGGCTGGGTTATGGATGGGGGTGGTTAAGTCAATGGAGATCATGTTGATGAAATGATTTTGGTCTCCATTACCATGGGTGTGGTGACTCGGACATCCTAGGTCATATTTGTGCTCCGGATCTGGCTCTGTGGGTACTGGCACAAATGGATCGGCCCTATGTGTGGATAAAAGGATAGGATCTACCCTTGGCACTAATAGCTCTATAGGGTCTCCGGGTGGAAGATGTTCTCTATATACCTGAAGTGGCGGGTGCAGTAGTTGGTCCAACTGCACCTGGTTTAGGTGCCACCTATGCCTTGGCCCTATGTGTAGCTATTCAAACATGTCATCAATGTCCATGGGGTATTGCTGTTGTCGCATATGATTGAGATATGCCATCTCAGTCTTGTCTTCATAATCACTATCAGAGATCCATAGGCCTTCATTGGCTCCAACAGTTGTTTGCGACATGTGAGGCTCGTCTTGCTCGAGAAAATTGATCTGGTCCCATCGGGGTTGTTTCGCTCTCTACGGGAGGACCTGATTCTCTTGAGGTGGCACATGCTCGATTGGAGCATCCAAAGGGAACATTGTCATGAAGCTCTCCTGATAATCATCTATGGGGGTCACTTGCGAATGATTGCTATCAGATTCGAAAGGGTCCCAAGGTGCTACCTCATACTCTAATTCATCCTCTGAAGACCCTTCTTGGCCTTGTCTATATCCCTCTTGTAGGTGAGTCCTCGAACTTTCTCCTTTCTCGATCGAAGGGAAAGGGTTGTTAAGGTCAACAAGGTTGGTTGTTAGCAATGGGAGGTAATCCCCCAATGTATATGTTGTGTTAGGATTGGCATATGGATCTAATGCCAACCCATCCTTGTTGCCTATCCCTAGGCCTTGCATGTTCTCTACCAAGATGTCAAGGGGCAGGGGGTGGTTGAACCCTACTCCTGACTTGTCGTATGGCATTTGATATCTTGGTTGGCAAAGAATGCGCACTCCTTGCTCATACCTGCCCAACCCATATCCATGCCAATTACATTGGCCAAGATATCTCAAAGCGAAGTCTGGGTTGGACAAATAGTTGATGTCCTCATCAAAGGGCTCTTCATCTTCTTCTTCTTGCATGTAAGGTTCAATGCCATTATCGAGGCCCCCATAAACAAAGTTTGTCTAATTTGGTGGGTAGCCTAGAGGAACCACAGTGTCGATGGGGAGGCGAGGTCTCCCCATGTCCTGCATGGACTCAAGTGTGGGTGTTGCTACAATATTCCACACTAGATACTCCCCTAGGCCCGTATTGGCCATCTCAATGGTGATCGTTGGTGGTGGAGGGGGAGGGAATGGGAGTTCTTCCTGGGTCCACTCCATGTAGGGTGAACTAGGCATCTCGACTTCCATTCGGCTAGGCATCTCTTCAGTAGATATGGTTGAGACCGATGGTGGTGCCTCTTCTAGGGGTTTCTTCCCCTTGTCCTTCGGTGTGGCCACCGTAGGTGGCGTTGTTGGTGAAGGACCAGATGATGAAGATGGACCCGACTGGTGATTTGATGGACTTAACAACGGGGATGCATGCGAAATCGGACCCTGTTTAGATGGATTCAACTAAAAATCCAAATGTGTCGATGGAAGGGTCGATTGCGGCATCAGTTGCACCGTATTGCAATACTTGAAGGGCTCTAAGTCTATCGGGACTACATGCACCTGCCCTTCGAATGTGTACTTTAGGCACTGATGAGCTATCGAAGGGACACACTTCATGTCCCTGATCCAAGGCCAGCCTAGCAAGATATTATAGGCCATCTCACCTTCCAAGATGTGGCACAATGTAGGAATAGTCTTTTGTCCCACTTGGATGGGCAGGACAATTGTGCCAATCGTCGAGCATATCGCATCATTGAATGCTCGAAGAGTATAGGTGGAGGCCACGATGTGAGATGCTGGCAACTTGAGGTGTTTCAATGCCACTATTGTAATTATATTACTGGATGAGCCAGTGTCCACCAACACCCTCTTGTACGGAATCCCGTTGACCCATGTAATGACGTGCAGGGGTGGATCCGCCATATCACCAGTCATCGATTTTAGTTCATCTTCTCTAAAGGTGATGACTGGTTCTGTACATTGTTTTACATGTCCCACAAAGTTGTTGAAAGAGTTTGCTTCATGGGGCTACAGCTCGATGGCTTTTAATATCTCCATTAGAGCCTCCCGATGGGGCGATGATTGTTGAATGAGCTCATAAATGGAGAGCCTAGCCGACGTGGTCCTTAGACTTTGGGTGAGTCTAGTCCGAATCGTGGCCACTGGTCTAGGCAGGGGAGGTTGTGTAGGGTGTTGTTGAGGTTGTGACATTGATGGAACCTCTCCTGTGGCCGCCATGGGGGCAGCTCCTAGGTACCTTTTGTTCCTAGTCACTATGCTTATCATCCCTACATACCCCTGCATGGGGTAGTTCTGTGTCACCTCATTGACTTGAAGGGTTTTTGCCTATGCATCATGGGTAGGCAGGGGGTCTTTGAAGACTCCCATCTATTGGTTGTTTGGTGCTACGGGGTTGTCCATTGCCAGCGTCTTGTTGTCTATTAGGTCTTGCACGAAGCTCTTGAACTTCCAACATGCGTAAAGGTCATGTCCTTTCTGCCTATGAAATCTACAATACAAGTCTTCCCTATAGCCCTTAGGTTTTGGCGCGTTGGGGTCTATGGGTCGACTTTCTGGCAGGTGCATCAAGTTTACCATGGACAAACGGTCAAACAAGGAGTCTTTGGACTCTGTGAAGGGTGTGAACTATCGCCTAGGGTGACGCTACTGATTTTGCTCTTGTCGATGATTCTCCTTCTCATAGCTGTCAAGAGGAACTGCCTGATAGTTAGCCTATGAGGGCTGTGTTGCTTGTGCAGGCTTTGGCATGTTTATAGCAACTTGATTGACCGCAGTGGGTTTCGGTTGCGTGGCCCCTGTCTTGGCATTTTTAGACCATTCTTTCTTCTTTGGCTTGGAAATCTCGCCATCCTGAATCTTGATCTCCTCAATGATTCTGGCTTGTGCCAGAGCTTCCTCTAAAGTGGCATATTGTTGCAGCTACAATAGCATGGAGATCGATCTCAAACAGCTCTTTGAGAACATTTGGGTAAGGTCGGCCATAGGAGGGAGGTAGGGCAGCTTTGAAAGCAATGTCCTCCACCGATTCCCATAGGCCGCCATGGTTTCTTCCTCATACTGCCTGAGGCTGGCTAGGTCACTTAGTGATGCCTTCTTCTTGGTGTTGAAGGCAAAGCGTTCGAGGAACGCATCCACTAGCTGATCCAAGTTACTGATGTTGTGCTTTGGCAACTGGGTGAACCAATCCGAGGTAGGGCCTACGAACGTGGTTATAAATGTTCTTAGTAGCAAAGCATCGTTGTCCTGAATGCCAAAGCATTGGCTCAAGAATCTAGTCACGTGCTCCTGGGCATCCTCCTCCCCTCTAAATATTGCCAACTGGGGCAGTTTAAAGTGTTCAGGGTATGGGGGTGCCAACATTGACGGATGCACAGGGTGACTGTGGAGCTGGCATAAAGTGGGCTTTTGGGGCCCAGAAGTCTTGGTCTCCATAGACTCTAAGCGCTCTAGCAATGCTTTGTATGCATCGAAAGATTTGATTTCTTCCTCCTTGGTTTGTTCCCATTGTGGGTTGTGGGGAACTTGAGGCCTATGGAGGGGTGGCCGGATAGCACCCCCTCTGCCTTGGTAGGGCATTTCAGCCCACTCTTCTTCTTGCTCATACTCCTCATAGACTTCTTGAGGAGTTCCTAGGTGAGACCTATAAACATGGGTGGGTACCCGCGGAGGGTGCCCATCATTGTTTCAGGGAGTGGCTTCCCGCTCAGGTCTAGGAGGTCTTGGAGGTAATATTTGATAAGGTCATGGAGACCTATCTCGCACCAAGGGGTTGTTCCTCTCATATAACTCTATCTTATGCTCACGAGGGGTTGGGACCCTCTCAAGCACAGTGTTTTGGAGCAATTCGTCTGTCTGACATCGAATGCGCTCTTTGCTAAGGTGATATAGGTGGTCTAACTATAGTTGGTCTTGCCTGAGCTACATGATTTGTGCTTGGTGGGTGGCATGTTTGGCAAATGCCAAGTCAATTTGTTCTATCGTCTTGTGTTTAGGAAGCCTAGATGCCTCTCCTACATGTCTATCTCGGTCATGGTGATCCGAGATCTCTATGGGTCGCTTTCCTCTATCGAGGTTAGCGGCATTCACCCGAGGTCCTGGCCTCAGTGGGTGATCTTGATACATAGCAGGTGCGGAGGCGCATTTCTCCCACGTTGTGTATTGCTCTTGAGGAATGTAGTGGTCTTCCTCATACTCCCTTTCATATGTGTGAAAGGGGCGGGCAGAATTGGCTTGCCCTGTCTGAAGAGCCTTGTGCTCTGGATTTGGCCTATTGTTTCTGATAGTAATAAGGGGTAAAGGAGGGATGACGTAATCATGTGGCCCCTCCTTATGGACCCTATGTTGTTCTAGTGCTTCATCGCACGGTGGCCACTCATAATGAGCATCTAAAGGAGCCCTCCCGTCTATGTTGAGTGCCACATGTATGGCCTCCTCCTGAAAGGGTCTATGCTGAGTGGGAGTGCCCCTCAAAGGGGTGCCTCTATAGTCTCATTCTATAATGGCATGATGTGGACTATCTTGTGGGTCAGGCCACCAAGGCAGTATGACCAAGTCTTCGAGACTATATCGGAGGTGACTTGTACCCCTTTGTACACTTTTCGTAGCTTTGGCCCGTGATTGGGCTCGACTACGGGTGTACACCATGGTGGTGTTTCTCTAAAGATGTATACATTTTTATCTTCTTTACGATTTTTTTATGCTACACTAAACAAAAAGGAAACACCCAATCAAAGCAATGATTATCTTGATTATGGATTAAAAGTGTGCCCTAAATCTGGTTCAGTGTGTTTTGATTTGTTTTGTTTTGAAAACCTTGTAAAGAAATTTTTGTTTGTATATGCAATATGAGGGCTCTTATATCTCCCAAAATGGTCGCCCCTTCAATATACCACTACCAGGATGTTATACCGAACCTCTCTATATACCCGCCCTTACGTGAGGGAGACTATTGGTACGTGAGAGCAGAACAGTACGTGGAACATAGGCGGTACGGAAGGGGAATCACTCTGTTTTGACACCTACCATAGAAGACTTATCCTCATGTACTGGGAATCACCCCAGCTACACTTGGTCAGCTTTCATCAAGATTTACGTCTAGCAATAGTCACGATCGGGGTTATGTATGCAATATTTCAAGCCAAGGTGGTGATGAAATCCACCGTTGGTCTTGATCAAGGGTTGGGGTTTTACGACCAACTCCTTGATGTTCAGCTTATCTCGTGGTGTGTGGGATTATTTTTATTTGTGAAAAGGAAGAAATCATGCAGTAAACTTTCCTATGCAAGCAAAGAAATAGAAAATGATAGAGACAAAAAATAGAAAATGATAGAGGATGCTCAGAACCCCTACCTCTTCTCTGCCCAAACCGGATGCCTCTGAGTTTCTACTCTGAAACTGCATAGAGAGCTAATCATCCTGGGGTGGGATGAATAATAGATCTGTATTCATCATAGGGTGAGACGAATTCCTATTCATCTTAGGGTGGCACGAATTCCAGCTCTGTATTCATTCCAGGATGGAACGAGCAACAGTCCAGTGCTTGAAATATTGATACCTGCAAGCAAAAACACACAAATTTTGATCAAAAACTTTATCTCAAAATCAGGGGACAGTGGTCCCACCATGATCGCCACTGAAAGCACGAGGATACGGAAGCAAAACAGAAGGGGAAATGCAATGCTAAGTCCTACGAACGAGAATGCATGAAAAGAAGGAAAACCAACGAAATGAAACGAGATTAAAAGCAAGTGTAAAAGTGCGGCCCTTTATTTTATTTATTTTCTCAAAATCGGGTTACAATACGTCTCCTCCCTTTTTAGGGGCTAGGAGCATCGGACATATTTTGATTACACCATGAATGATATATTCCCCTTTGAGACCTTCCGCGTGCCCACATTGAAAATGGGCGGACCAAACGTCACCGCCGCTTGCATGAATATGTCTATGGTTCCTTGCTGCCCCTATGGTATCGATATCCTGCGTTCAGAGAAATAGTAAATAGTTAGTAGCACCTGCGGATGGAGAGAAGCATGCGATCCCCAAGGCCTACGGTCAGTGAATGCATAAAATAAATAAAATGATAACTAAAACATATCAGAATGAGCTAAAAATTTGATAGAAGCAATAAAACATTACCAGGAAGCCACTACAAAAGGAACAGTTTAGAAATCTTACACATATTTCTAATCGCTCCGGGGTGGGACGATTAGGACTGTCATAACCTGTCAAAAAGCCACCTCCTAAATGTCCAGTCTAGAAGCTTCCAAAATGCCTGCAAAGTTAGGGTTAGACAAAACGGGGCATTTTGGGAAGACCCAGAAGGTTAGATTTTGTGAATTCGGCCTCGATTGCCCTATATTTGATGGCGCTCCCTGTATGTTAGTGAAAGCGGGAAATGATAAAATCATAGTAAAAAATCATCCAAATCATATGAAATTTAAATGACAGCATATGTAAGTGACCTAGAATCAAATGCAAAAATAACAGTATGGAAATCTACCATATATTTCTAATCACTCCGGGGTGGGGCGATTAGAACTGCAGCAGTGTGGGGGAGCCCGAGGGCAGGACGCCCACCGTTTGAGACTCAGTTTTAGCACCAATCCACTTGGGATGGGTCCAAAACCTCTTGTGGGGTTGTGTCGGAAAATTTGGTGGGGTATTGTGGCCAAATTTTTGGGTTTAGGTCCAGATTGCGCTTCCAATAATCACCCAATAACCTCCCTTCCAAAAGAGAGATTAAGGATGTAAAAGCACAAACGATGGGTGAGGATGTAATTTGGCAGCACTTCATTGCTCCAAATGCTCCTCTCTATTCCTTCTTTTGGGGTGAGAAGACTCACCAATTTATAGACCTAGGGTCTCTCTCTTTGAATGCGCATGCGAGGGCGCCACTTGAGTTGCTTGTCCTATTTTGGGAGAAAATATTATTCCCTGATTTAGAGTCTCTTTGCATGAGGCCTCTATAATAAAGGCATGCATGACTGAAGTCTCTCTCTCTGATTTGAAGTCGTTCCTCGCAATTGCATGTCCTAAAGTTGTAGTTAAGTGGCGGACCTATCGAGGTTTGACTTTTTGCTAGTCAAACCTGCTATTCATCTCACCCTGGAGCGAATGCTGATAATCGTCCCTAGGTGGGATGAATACCAGTTTGTAATCATCCCAGGGTGGGACGAGTAGGAGCAAAGTGCTAGAAAGGTGCCAAATTGACCTCTGACCTTCCAAAACTGCTTGTCGTCACATAATCAGATTGGTGTTGTTTTGCTGTCTACACTTTGTAATAAATAAATATATACATTCATATAATTAATAGAATTTAAAATTTGTAAAACATAATATCCATATATTATTTATTATTTTAAATTAGAAAACTTTATAATTTTAATTATTTACTTAAGCTTAATGTAAATTCAAATCATAAATTTAATTTATATTATATGGATGTAAAAACTAATTCGATAATTTTAGACACAATTTTATAAATAAAAATTATTTAAGAATTATTATTAGTTATATGAGATTAAAACAATTCTTATTATATAATCTTTTTATTATTGATTATATTATAATATTATTTTAATAAAGTATACTAGCATAATATAATAATTAACTATATTAATATAAATTACATTGTTATAGAATTATCCATCATAATTAATAAATTTTAATTTTAATCAAACATTATTATAATAAATCATATTATAATTTTTTTTTATTACATAGGAAAGTTGGTTACAACAACTATTTTTGATAACTAGTCACGGTACGGTTTTGTTGAGTGTATATTTTGCCTAATTGCAAAATACCACCACATGCAGAGTATTGAATAGAAAACTCTCTCTTGAAAAGAAACCAAATGACAAACATTCAACTTCTCCAAGGTTATGGTAAAATATCTAAAATATTACAATAATGCCAGAAATAATTCAATAATGCAAGTGACCATAAATGAGGGGCCTTTGCTGGTTCTAAACAACGCTTAGTGAATGAAAGATCTAACTAAGAAGCAAATGTAAAATAAAAGCAGTTCTTTTTAAGGTTTTTTTAATTGGTGCTACTCTGAATCCCTGTTAGTAAAGTATTTTATCTTCACTTAAAATGTTTCAAATGACAAAATGTGGAGTTGTCCACCTTATTTTAATGCCCGTGCCTTTAAGATGAAGTAAATTTTAGATAGTGGGTTCATTTTATCTTCCTTATGTTGATGCCACTACCCTAATAGTGGTTAGTAGAAGTTAGCATGTTAGCCATGTTAGCAAAGTTAGCTTTCATTTCTTATCTTAACTTAATGTGAAATTGCAAGTTAGTATCCCTCCTAAACCATGTGTTTTATCTTAACATTTAGATTAATGAAATTTGGAGGTGCAGAAATTTTGGAAAATGACCATAATGGAAACAACTTGAAAGCTTAAAAATTCTGGAAATGGACCAAAATAGAAGTGAAACTGAAAGGAAATTAGCAAAAAATATGGAAAAGGACCAAAATGGAAATAAAAAGAAATTAACAGAAATTCTAGAAAAAGGACCAAAATGGAAATGAAAATAAATTAGCAAAAATTCTGGAAAAGGACCAGAATGGAAATAAAAGAAAATAAAATTCTGGATGGACCAGAATGGAATGATTGAGTTCTTGAAATAAAATGAACTTAACAAAAAAAATAAAACAAAATACAAATTTGGTTAGCTGAAAAAGTCAAATTCTGAATTAGTTTAGCAAGCTCCTCCCTGCAAAATCCCAAGTTATGATGTAATCATAAAACAACCTGAATTAATGGACCTGCAACATAAGCACAATACCATTAAATCAAGTGCAATACTCAAAGGAAACATAGATAAACTGCATCATCTTGACCTTCACCTATTGCAACCCATTTCATGGCATAAGACAATGGCTAGAAGTCACTAAAATGCAAAAATGATAAGACACTAAAAATGTTAGTTTTATGATAAAAACCCTCCTTTTGATTTTGCTCACAAAATTTTGCTACTCTTTCAAAATTTGAAAAAATGCTCTTTCTTATTGCTTTTCGGAATCTTACATCATTTTTGGCCCCCTCGTTACAAGGACTTCATTGGCCTTTTAAAGGATGCAGAAACCCCTCCGTTTCAACTTCCCCTCTTTCGTGATGTTAAACAAATATAAACAAAACAAGCCCTAAAATCTTGTCGTTTTATGTTTGCCTATTACTCCTTTTAATATCTTAAAAAAAAAAAAAAACATCAAACCTCACTCTTATTATTATAACTCACCTTACTTCATATTATAATATAAATAAATATTAATAAAATTTAACCATTTAAATGCCTTATAACTCCCAACTTTATATTATAATATAAAATAATGTTAAATAAAATAAAATCCCTACGAATCCTCACTTTATTATAATATAAAGAAAGATTAATGAAATTTAACAATTAAAATCCCTTATAACTCCCGACTTCATATTATAATATAAAGGAATGAAAATCCCTATGAATCCCCCCTTCATTACAATATAAAGAAATATCAACGAAATTTTAACCATTAAACTCCCTTGTGACTCCCGATTCTATATTGTCATATGAATGAACATTAATAAAATACAAACCTTCAGACTCCTTATGACTCTCACGTTCCTTTCTGCATCGATATTGCCTTGAAATCTTGGAGAATGATGCCTCCCGACCTCTGATGATTTTGTGTTCGCAATCGATGAAACGAAAACATTTTGAATTGTCGTTTAAGCTTATATGGGTAAGGGTTCGATCTAGGGTTTTACACTGCGTATCGAGGGTCGCTTTTGCTTTTGTATCCACATTCTAACTTGGGCGTTGTCCCCCTGTTCTGTATGTTCTTCTACTGCTACGTTAGGTGAGACCATCAATAAAATGTAACCTCTATTTCAGGCATTTTTGTCATCAAATGCTGTGTCATAGCTGCTACAGCCATGATTGACACTGTACACATCTGTCAGACATAGATACGACTGCATGGTATTGGAATGTAATGCTGGTTTTTGACGTTATTCAAAACCTACTACGTCTGTGCCCGTTGTGAATGCCAATGATGGTTAAAATAGCCATAATTGATGCTGCAAATAACTCCCATGTTTGTTTCATCTGGGTGAAACCCCACACGTCAGCCACCTTGAGATTCAAGCACCCCGTTGTCAGCGCGTTTGTGAGGCCACCTTGTGTATTTCATCTTGTCACCATTAGACCCCACATATCGTCTGACGCCACGTTGGCATTGCACATACATGACTCCTCGTCGAAGCATTCGCATTTTCGGTAAGAATCTTATCGCCTATCTTCATCCACATGATCGACATGGCTACAATATTTGCCCACTCCAATGAGACCTGCAGGAAATCAAAACAATGACACATTAGCTTTAAAATAAACTATAACCTAAACATAAAGCCTTCCAGGCTTATTAGTACTTCAGTAAAAAAACTTCTTTATTTCCAATATAATGTAATATACATTACATTATAGTCCTTTTATTATTATTCACTTTATTTTTTATTATACATATTGTTGTTATATATATAAGCTACATAATAGCAATAATATGTATATATATATATATATATATATTAGATTTGATTATTGTGAGAAACCCCTTATGGCCATATATAGGGTTGAGCAGTCTCCTCCCACTTATGACCCCTCTTATAATCAAGAGATATACTTATCCATGGAGAATTTAACACAAAACCACCACACCCGAATATATATTATTATTATTATTCGGTGAGAACCCAACCAAAAACTGAGCAAAACATTAGACACTCACAAGAACATAGCGAAAATTTCAAATGTAAAACTGAGCAAAACATTAGACACTCACATCAAAACCAAAAACAACCCAACGCAACAAGGAACTTGGGAATTACATTTCAAGTATCAAGGTTGGGATATATCAACAATATCGCTCCAAGGACACCAAAGTGCTTCGAACACAAAATTAAAAAGGTGGGTCCCCAATATAGGGGCTGGTTGTGAAAACCTCACAAAAAATGGCGACTTTGCTGGGGAAACGCTCCTGCGTGTTTCAGGTGAGAACCCAACCTAAAAATCTGAAAACACACTTCAAACCAAAAGCATCAAGCATTAGCAATGCATGAATAATGTCAATAGACTCATAAGAACAACAAAATATTAGAATCATGCAATATTAGCTCTGGGTGTGTGAAGCATTCCGCACCTTATTGCTTGTAATATTTTTTTTTGCATTGCATCTAGAATTATGGCAATGAATAAAAATATTTTTATAGCATGGGCATCATATTCTATGGTGGCTTGAGAAAACACCTCAAAAATGTCTAACCATTTTAGGATCAACTGTGTGTGTGATGAATTTAGTGACTAGATCTAGGGCTTGGTTATGAGTCGTCATAATCAAGGACCAGTGTGTGCAAGTGGACCTTAGAGCTTTGGGGAATCATATTCTCAACCAAGGTGTGATGATAATATAACCCTATCCTTTACTGCTCTCATATTTGACCAAAATAATTAAACCGGTTCTGGATGATGTCATCATACTAATCTATCCTCATGGCAGCCATAAATCTCAATCTCATGGGAGTTATGTCACTAGGCATGAGTGTACTCCACTGCCAGTCAAGCGTCTATAGCCCTGGTGGAGGTTAACCCCATATTCCATAATTTTCTCTTGATTTCTTGAATCTTGGGAATACTACCCATCCTTCTGAGGGACACGTAGTACGATCCTTACTACCCAATAGTCAATGGTGTGATGGAAATAGAGTGGTGAACATTTTGCTTTAGATTTATTAAGTCTTGAGATGACTACCCATCCTTTTGAGGGACACGTAGTACGATCCTTAGAACCCAATGATCTATGGTGTGATGGAGGCAAAATCAAAGCTTTGGGGAGTCAGATTCTCAACCTAAGCATGATGATAATTTAACCCTATCCTTAATACTCTGATTTTAGGATTTTAAGTATTGCGGAAGTGGTAAAAACCATTTTTTTATGGACTATGTGTAGAGCAAGATAGACCAGAATTGTCTTTTTGCCTCACATCCCCATCCAAGTATGGTTTCATATTATTTTACCCCAGATGTCGGACATGGACATAAATGTGATAGACCTATGACAACTTCGGCAACAACTTCCAAACCTAAGATCTTCTTAGTGTTCTTTGTGCCTTTGATCCTAAGATAATTGGACATCACTCTCAATGTTTGGGTTTAGCATATGATGTTTAAGTAATAAGAATGTGCTTTTGAGACATGGGTGGATGACATGCAAGATCAAAGATTTCATGCTTCATGAGATGCAAATAATATTTCACATGTTCAATCCTTTGCCATATGATTCCAATGTTTCACATCCTCTTAGTCTTGGTTGACATTCATATACACATAGGCTGACCTCTTAATCCTACAATAAAATCCAAAACTGAAGCACTTTGACATACTAAAACTTTTGAAATCAAAGAAACAATATCAAATAAACAAGAAATAGAACTGACAAGACAAACAAATAAGCAAGCTGATTAGTGTACATATAATACAATGACTCTACCCTTAGACCTGAAAATAATGCTTTAAATGGAGTCCATTGATGGGTGAGGAAAAATGTTTTCCATCCAAGGATTTAAATCTGAAACTGTTTTCACCTAGGACGTTGGATATTAGATAGGGTCCCAGCCACAAGCAATCAAACTTTTCATGCTCTCCTTTTTTCCAATGCCTTTTATCCCACAACAAAACTAAATCTAAAACTTTAAAGACCTTAATTTTGGACCGTTTATCAAACCACATTTTTATTATGTCTTGATGTTTGCTGAAATGAAGCATGGCTTCATCCCTTTTCTTATAAAGATGTATTAATTGGGTTAATCTAGTTTCAAGTTTATCATCAGTCCCAATATAGTCTTTTAAAAAATGCAAAGTCTGCAATTTCAGATTAGTAGGAAAAATAGGGTCTTGCCCATAGACTAAGTGATAAGAAGATGTCCCAATTGACTCCTTGCCCTGGTTCCTATCTTCCCAAAGGGCAAATTTTAACTTACTATGCCAATATCTAGGGTTCTTTTCAAGTAATGTTTTGATTATGCATAATAAATTTTTATTTGATGATTCTGCAAAATCATTGCCTTGGGGGTAATAATTGGAAGAGAATTTTAGACTTACCTTATTGTCATACACCCAATTTGCAAATTCTAAAGAGGAAAATGCAAAACCGTTGTCACTTACTATGGAGTTAGGCATTCCAAAATGAGTGACTATGTTTACCTCTAGAAATTTAATCACAACCTCGAAGGTTGCACACTTAGTAGGTATAGCCTCTGTCCACCTTGAGCAGTAATTAGTAGCGTTGAGGATGAACTTATGGGAATCATATGAGTTAGGATTTATCACCCCAACAAAGTCTAATCCCCATTATGCAAATGGTCTCATCTCTACCACTAACTGCAACGACATTGCTACATTTCGCTCTCTGTTGGCTGCCACTTGGCATATGTGACATGTTCTTACATGTGCATGTGCATATTTAAACAAGTGGGGCCAATAATACCCAACTCTAAGAATTTGGTGTGCTATCACGTTTGCTGACCCATGTCCAGTTCCATACTTACCATGGAAGTCTTTGAGTACTTGGGTTGCTTCCTCTTGAGTAATGCAAGGAAGGAAAATTCCTTCGTGATTCTTCCTGTACAACACACCAGATTTAATTAGAAATCTAACTGATTTTAAATGCAGTGCCCTGCGTTGAGTGGAATTAAAATGAGAAGGGCACTTACCATGCAACAAAAAATATACAATATCTACGTACCATTCCTCTATAGTGATATCATTAACCTCATAGTTTTGGCACGTTATTGAAGGGTCAATTTCTACGATAGCTTTGAACAAACCTTGTCCATGCACTATCTTCATGGGCTTTATCTCTAAGTCAAATTATTGAAGGGTGGAAAGCCATTTCCCCCTTCTTTCACCTAGCTCACTCTGTAAGAACATGGACTTTACTACAAGGTCAGGAACTATAGCAAAAACTTTACTATGCACAATGTAATGCCTAATTTTTTTTACAGTTTTAAACAAGGCATACATTTGGTTGTCTAGGATAGAATACCTCAGTTTAGTGTCCTTCAAAGGATAAATCAGAAAAGCTATAGGATTTTCAATGTTGTCTTCACTTTTCTAAGTTAACACACTTGCAAAAGAATGATCTGAAGCGAATGTGTAAACATAAAATGGTTTAGCATAATCTGGACTAATGAGAATAGGGGCTTTTTAAATAGCATCCTTGATGCTTTTGAAGGCATCCCTATTCTCACTGGTCCATTTTATCTGAACATCCTTTTTCAGCATGTCATTTAGGGGCTTGGCGATCTCGAAAAAACCTGAAATGGATTTTCTCACAAAGTTAATCAAACCGAAAAAGGACCTGAGCTCCTTTTTGCTATTAGGATAAGGAATATCCTAGATAGCGGCTATACATTATAGGTCTATGGCGATACCATATTTTAAAATGACGTGTCCTAACAACTTACCCTCTGTTACCCCAAAGATGCACTTTCTTGGATTTTGGAAAATTCCATGTTTTCTGCACCTGTGGAGCACTTTCATCAAGTCTTTAACATGATATTCCCTCTTCTTGAAGAAGACATGAATATCATCTACATAGAAAATAATGCACTTACCAATGAGCCCCTTGAATGCAAAATCCATGGCTCTTTGGAAAGTGGCTTCGGCATTCAACAAACCAAACAACATCCTCCGGTAGGCAAATGTTCCCCACTTCATGGTGAAGGCCATCTTCATCCTGTCATTTGGATGTATGAGAATTTGAATATATCCTGAGTATCCATCCAATAATGACATCATTTTGGACCCATTTAGCTTTTGGTGTATTTCTTCAATGGTGGGTAATGGGTAATTGTCTTTTTGGCAAGCTTTATTCAGATTTCTAAAATCTATGCACAACCGAATCTCTTCACTTTTCTTCCTAACCAGGACAATATTAGCCACCCATGTGGAATGCCTAACATGGAAGATTATTTTTGGTTTCCAACAGCCTCTTCACTTCCTTCTCTATTAAGGGCTCTAGGATTGGGTTAACCATTCTTTACCTCTATCTAAAAGGCTTGAAATCAGGTTTCAGAGGAATAGTATGCATGATTACATTCGGGTCATAAGTTTTCAGCTCTTCATAGCTCCAAGCTATGCAATCAATGTATTATCTTAAAACTTGAGCTATTGACTCCTTATCTCATTGTGTGCATGCCTTTGCAATGAACACTTCATGTGGATATACTACACTCCCCAAATTGACTAAATTGCATGATTCCTTGGGGGATGGTATTTTTATTTATTTTTTCTTTTGATATCCAATATCAAACAACTTTTCAAGAGAGGCCCTATCACTTGGCATCTCGTTCCATACTCCGGTTGTTCCTACTTCTACTTGCCTCCTCTCTTCTTTGTCTATAACCTGATTTTCAAATATACCAAAATTAGTGACAAAATTAAAAATGTGGCTATCACTATCAAACACCTGTAAGTTCGTGACATTGTCTAGTATGGAGGGGCAAGGCACTAACTCAATAGAAATTTTTTTACATTTTTTATGGTCGGCAAGCGAAAGCATGCTGGCCACTATGGCTAATGAATTAGCCATTTTATTATTTTTTCTTGAGATGAGGGAAATATTGAAAGCATAAAACTCATTAATTAATTCCCTCACTCTGGTTTTATAGAGGTTCAACCTCTTGTCTCTACAGGTATATTGCTCCTTGACCTGTTTGACTACTAACTCTAAGTCTCTCGATGCCTTAAGGTATTTTACCTTTTCTCTTAGGGCCAACTAAAGTCCAAAAATTAGGGCTTCATACTCCACCACATTATTGGTGGTCAAGAACTGTAATCTGTAGGCAGCCAGGAAAGGCTTACTACCAAGAAATGTGAGCTCTACCCCAGATCCCGCACCTTGTTTTGATTTGGACCCATCAAAATTTAGGATCCACACCCTCTTGTTTTCTTCCAAAGTAGAATGGTTAATATTATCATTTTGGGACCCTTCAACTATATCCTCTATGTCAAAATTATAAACCCCTAATTCTATTTTAGTAAACCGAATCTCATTGGATTTATTATACTCTGTAATCATATTCCTAATTATGGGTTCTCTGTCTACTCGGATTTGGTTTGCAAATCCTCTCCATGGCAACCACATATGGGAGGAATCAGTCACCACATAACCATTGAAATTTCTGCTCCAAACCCTTCCTAGAACCATGCCATACTTGGAAGCAATATTTAGCACAAAGATATCCATGTAATTTTGGACTCTAGGCTCTAAGTTGATCTGAACTAGGACATGGTTTACAACACCTAATATATCCACCATAGATCTGTCCAATTGGACCACTTTACTATTCGAATGAACAGGCTTAAGTCCTAGCTTTTGGCTTATCTCAAGAGGCATGATGTTTGCCGAGGCACCAGAATCAATCAAACAGTTGTGTAAATTTTTGCCTGCGATCCTAATAGTTATGATAAAAGGGGGAACCTCTGGTTTGTATTTCATCATAGCAAGTTGGGGTTCTACAGATTTAACCTCATGAATTTTACTTGGGTAATTCAATCTCTTCCCCACGATTTTATCCTGCCCCAAAAATAGAGAGACCTCATACATTGAGATACTGGCCTTGGTCCTTTTCATATCTTCTTCCAAGTCATAAGTGGATGTTCCAAGATTCGACACTTTTAGCATTGTCCTAGGTGTTTCCAAAAATGGAGGTGGTGGATTCACATTACCTTTTGTATCAGGAGGAACTAAAGGGTTGTTTGGGGAGTAGAGGAGGTTTTGGGATCCTTATAACTCCTAGTAAAATATTTGTGATTAGATTTTCCAAAATGTTTAGCAGCCTAGGCTTCCAAAGCTTCATCCTCTTCCTCTACTAACACATTCATATCTTCCATTGTATCATCATTTTCTAAATAATGAATGACTTCAGACACAAAATATTCTGACTTTCTATGGCAATGGTGATACATTTCCTCATCACATGACTAACTCCTCACAACCTCCTAATGCATCAGCCTGATTGGCTACTAGATTGGGTATGTGCCCATTGTTAGGCTATGTATTGTACGGTCATGTTATCCTACAACCGTGGTTTCGATTGGGCATGTGATTTTGGGCAACTTGTTTCTGTAATCAAATGATGTCATTGCCCTGTTTGATAGTCATTCTCTTAAGTTCTTCCAGCTCAGAATTGGGTCCTTGTGGCTAGGGCATGACAGCCTCAGATCCACTGATATTTTTGACATTAGCAACCTCTATATTAGGCACTAATGTTCGACTCTGGGTGTTTTGGGTCCACCATGGACCCTTGACCTGAAGAGGTGCAACCATGGGATAGGCATTTGAGGCTTGAGTACTACTCGCCTCAAATCCCGGCAAGGTTATCTGATTAGCAGCCATCATTTGCAGAGTGGGTGGAATGGCAGCACTAGGGTATATCAAAAAATATGAAAACATGGGAGCGAGGGTATGACTGATGATATGGCAAAGCATTCATCATGGGCATCTGAGGTGTCATAGCTTGATTCATCATGGCAAATTGATTGTAAGGGGCATATTAACCTAACATGGAAAATTGAAATGCCACAGAAGCGTCTATTGCAAAATGACGAGTCATATTTGTGTAAAGCTTTTGAAATCTAGCATTAAATGTTCTAATAGGTTCATTAGGATACCTATTGCATGACATGAATTGGTTATACATGATGGTAAGATCTAGCAATGACCTAAATTTATTAACAAAGGTAGATTCCAACTGGGACCAAGATGTAATGGACCCTGCAAGAATATTCCTGTACCATTCATGAGCTATTTAGTCAAAGCTATTAGAGAAGAGTCGACAAGCGACATCTTCATGACTGACTCCCTACGTAATCATATGGTACTTATAAATTTGAACATGATCTTCAACTAAAATGGGACCATCATGGATGAACTTAGGGATAGACCTCTCAAGGTGCCTAGGTATATCATGGACATCCCCAGGTATACTTAATGGAGAACTTTGGGTACCAAACCAGGGAACTAGTTTTTGTTGCTACTGTTGTTGGGCCATATTAACCAAAGGTAATGACCCTACTAAAGTAGTTGATACCCTCGAGACGACGAAGATGGGTACACTTGATGTAGATATTGCGGTGGAACTAATGGGTGCATACCCACTAAAGTTATTCAGATTCAGAGGTCTGAGAGCTAGCCTTTCCAAATCTTGGCAAAGTGTCTCTAAACCTAATGTATCAGAAGGCTCGGACGATATTTCAATCTCCTAGATTTTGTATCTCAGTTTTTTAGGCTTGGGAGCAATACTTTGAAAAATATTTCCTCAATGGTTTTAGACCTAGTAGCAATGCATCTAGGTGTGTCCAGCTTGGGAAACTTAAAACTATTCTATTAAGGATTCTCACAAACTAGTCAAGAGTAACATGTTGCACCTACAAACACAATACTGTTGAACAAAAACTGACCACGTTAGTAAAAAAAACTAGATCACAAAGCATAAAAGAAGGCCCTCCTTCTAGCACCAAAATTTTGAGTGTTTTTTTGCCCAATTGCAAAATACCACCACATGTAGAGTACTAAATAGAAAACTCTCTCTTGAAAAGAAACCAAATGACAAACATTCAACTTCTCCAAGGTTCTGGTAAAATATCTAAAAGATTACAATAATGCCAGAAATAATTCAATAATGCATGTGACCATAAACGAGGTGCCTTTGCTAGTTCTAAACAATGCTTAATGACTGAAATATCTAACTAAGAAGCAAATGTAAAATAAAAGCAATTATTTTTAAGGTTTTTTTAATTGGTTCTACCCTGAATCCCTATTAGTAAAGTATTTTATCTTCACTTAAAATGTTTCAAATGACAAAATGTGGAGTTGTCCACCTTATTTTAATGCCCGTGCCTTTAAGATAAAGTAAATTTTAGATAGTGGGTTCATTTTATCTTCCTTATGTTGATGCCACTACCCTAATAGTGGTTAGTAGAAGTTAGCATGTTAGTCATGTTAGCAAAGTTAGCTTTCATTTATTATCTTAACTTAATGTGAAATTTTAAGTTAGTATCCCTCCTAAACACTATGTTTTATCTAAACACTTAGATTAATGAAATCTGGAGCTGCAAAAATTCTAGAAAATGACCAGAATGGAAACAAATTGAAAGCTTAACAATTTTGGAAATGGACCATAATAGAAGTGAAACTGAAATGAAATTATGGAAAAGGACCATAATGGAAATAAAAATAAATTAGCATAAATTCTGGAAAAAGGACCAGAATGGAAATGAAAATAAATTAGCAAAATTCTAGAAAAGGACCAGAATGGAAATAAAAGAAAATGAAATTCTGGATGGACTAGAATGGAATGATTGAGTGCTTGAAATAAAATGAACTTAACAAAAAAAATAAAACAAAATACAAATTTGGTTAGCTAAAAAAGTCAAATTCTGAATTAGTTTAGCAAGCTCCTCCCTGCAAAATCCCAAGTTATGAGGTAATCATAAAACAACCTGAATTAATGGACCTGCAACATAAGCACAATACCATTAAATCAAGTGCGAGACTCAAAGGAAACATAGAGAAACTACATCATCTTGACCTTCGCCCGTTGCAACCTATTTCATGGCATAAGACAATGGCTAGAAGTCACTAAAATGCAGAAATGATACGACACTAAAATGTTAGTTTTATGATAAAAACCCTCCTTTTAATTTTGTTTACAAAAGTTTGCTACTCTTTCAAAATTTGAAAAAATGCTCTTTCTTATTGCTTTTCGAAATCTTACATCATTTCCAGCCCCCTCGTTACAAGGACTTCATTGGCATTTTAAAGGATGCAGAAACCCCTCTGTTTCAACTTCCCCTCTTTCGTGATGTTAAACAAATATGAAATATTAATAAAATTTAACCATTAAAATACTTTATAACTCCCAACTTTATATTATAATATAAAAGAATGTTAAATAAAATAAAATCCCTACGAATCCCCACTTTATTATAATATAAAGAAATATTAATGAAATTTAACCATTAAAATCCCTTATAACTCCCGACTTCATATTATAATATAAAGGAATGAAAATCCCTATGAATCCCCCCTTCATTACAATATAAAGAAATATCAACGAAATTTTAACCATTAAACTCCCTTGTGACTCCCGAGTCTATATTGTCATATGAATGAACATTAATAAAATAAAAACCTTCAGACTCCTTATGACTCCTGCGTTCCTTTCTGCATCAATCTTGCCATGAAAGCTTTGAGAATGATGCCTCTCGACCTCTGATGATTCTGTATCTGCAATCGATGAAACAAAAACATTTCTAATTGTCGTTTAAGCTTATATGGGCAAGGGTTCGATCTAGGGTTTTACACCACGTATCGAGGGTCGTTGTTGCTTCTGTATCCATATTCTAACTTGGGCACTGTCCCCCTATTCTATATGTTCTTCTTCTACTGCATTAGGTGAGATCATCAATAAAACGTAACCTCCATTTTGGGCATTTTTGTCATCAAATGTTGCCTCATAGCTGCTACAGCCGTGATTGACACTATACGCATATTTCAGACATAGATGCGACTGCATGGTATTGGAATGTAATGGTGGTTTCTAATGTTATTCAAAACCTACTGCGTCTGTGCCCGTTGTGAATGCCAATGATGGTTAAAATAGCCATAATTGATGCTGCAAATAACTCCCATGTTTGTTTCATCCGGGTGAAACCCCATGCGTCAGCCACCTTGAGATTCAAGCACCCCGTTGTCAGCGCGTTTGTGAGGCCACCTTGTGTATTTCATCTTGTCACCATCAGACCCCACGTGTCATCTGATGCCACGTTGGCATCACACATCCATGACTACCTATCAAAGCATTCACATTGCCGGTGAGAACCTTATCGCCTATCTTCATCCACATGATCGACGTGGCTACAATATTTTCCCTCTCCAACGAGACCTGCATTCAATCAAAACAATGACACATTAGCTTTAAAATAAACTATAACCTAAACATAAAGCCTTCCAGGCTTATTAGTACTTCATTAAAAAAACTTCTTTATTTCCAATATAATGTAATATACATTACATTATAGTCCTTTTATTATTATTCACTTTTTTTTTAATATACATATTGTTGTTATATATATAAGCTACATAATAGCAATAATATGTATATCTTTATATATATATATATATATATATATATATATATATATATATATATATATATTTTAGATTTGATTATTGTGAGAAACCCCTATGGCCATATATAGGGCTGAGCAGTCTCCTCCCACTTATGACCCCTCTTATAATAGAGAGCTATACTTATCCATGGGGAATTTTAACACAAAACTACCACACCCGAATATTCTTTTTTATTATTATTCGATAAGAAAAAGCCCCGAAAATAATACCAAAACACTAATAACAAAACTCACAAAAAAAATTTCAATACAACATCGACAATAAAATTCGTCAACCACAAAATGACAACCAAAAATTGTCTACAAGAAATTGACAAAAGTCGTCGACAACAAACTTGTAACAAAATACGTCGACAATAAATTGACGACAAAAAGTCGTCGACAAGAAACTGACGACAAAAAGTCATCAAAAAAAATTGACGACAAAAAATCATCGACAAGAACATAGCGAAAATTTCAAATGCAAAACTGAGTATAACATTAGACACTCACAACAAAACCAAAAACAACCCAACACAACAAGGAACCTGGGAATTAAATTTCAAGTATCAAGGTTGGGATATATCAACAATATCGCTCCAAGGACACCAAAGCGCTTCGAACACAAAATTAAAAAGGTGGGTCCCCATTCTGTGGGTTCTCGACGTTGCAGGTGCGTATGCATGGAACAAAATCCATGGCTTCCATGCATTCCAGAATCCATGTTTTTCGAGGAGAAGATATAAATGTGGAACGATGAACAGGATTTTATGTTGAATGCATGGAATAGATTCCATGTTTTCCAACAAGAGAAGAAGGAGATATTAATGTGGAACGAAAAGGCCTTCATGTTGAATGCATGTAACAGACTTAATGTTTTCCAAGGAGGAGATATTAATGTGGAACGACTATCAGACTTTCATGTTGAATGCATGGAACAGATTTCATGTTTTCCAACGGGAGGAGGAGATTAATGTGGAATGAAAAGACCTTCATGTTGAATGCATGGAAAATATTCCATGTTTTTAATGTAGAATGAAAAGGCCTTCATCTTGAATGCATGAAACAGATTCCATGTTTTCCAACAATAAGAGGAGGAGATATTAATTTGGAACGAAAAGGCCTTCATTGAACAGATTTTATATTTTCTTAGGGGATATTAATGTAGAATAAAAAGGTTTTGATGTTGATAGGTGATAAATCTCATTTAAATGGTATAAATTATTTGCACCTCTCAGCCTACTACTCAAACAACTGCCTTCAAACTTTAGGCAACTTAAAGAACTGCCTTCAAACTTTGAATCATTGAATCTTGAATTACGAGACCTTGCCTGCTTCTGCAAATCTTGAATCAATGAATCCATCAGCGGCAGCTGACCATTATATTCCATTACTCCTATGTTTTGCCATGGTTAACCTTCTTCTCATTAGAGGGCTTGCTTGGCATTGTTTACTATGGATGCAAGTTGAAAACCCTAACTGCTAACAGTAATTGTGAGGGGATCAAAACTGTCATTGGATTGCCACAAAACTGCCAGAGAATAGAGCCTTCTATACCATTATTTCGGGTGTGAAATATTTAAATAGAAAAAAAGGGACTTTAATTTGTTGTATAAGCTAAACGCTCTTTCTGGTTAATTTGTTATTGTGAGGGTCTCAAATGTAGAATGACCCCGACCCTATAATGTGAGTGTTTTAATAGTGAAGATTTATGAACTTTCAATATAAGTTTCAAGTTTGTATTATGTTGAATTAGGATTATGTGTTATATTTTTTATATAGATAATCTTACAAGTAAATAAATGTTTCGTGAAAATCCTCTCATTTAAACTAAAACCTTCTAACAAAAACTAGTTACTTTCATATAGTCTAAAACCTCCTAATAAAAGCAAAATCCGGGCCTCAACTAAAAGCTTTGTATGAAAATTAAAGATACATATGCCCATAGTCTGATGAATAAATGATCCCGCCAAATATCTTGCCCTCCAGAAATTGACAGAAAGCATTCAATCCGAAGTTACTGTTGTTTTACTTAATTTCACATGGAAATGAATAAGTAGGAAAAGAACCCAATTTTGTCTCTCCCAGTCAAATCTCTACCCCACTCCTATGGTAATCATTCATTTATTGGATTGTGTGCGAATCAATCCATTCTGTCTATTTGCCATCTGATACAAGAAAAAAAGCAGGAAAATAATTTACATCAAAATGACAGAAAGCAGGTAGAGTATGATTGTTTTGTGTATCTTCATTAGTTTATATAAATCCTTCAAATCCATACTTCACAAGACTCACATGAAGTGGGATCCGTGTATACCACTATATATAACTAACACCCCATCAATACTTTTTCATTTTTAGACCCTGTTTTATACTAGACAGATATCTCGACCCAGTTTTGCACTAGATCAGACACATTTCTGCACCAAGCAAGATCGAAGCCATTTTTGCACCATATCAGACCTTGTTCTACGTTCGAATGATATCTGGATCCTGTTCTACGTCTGGATGATATTCGGACCATGTTCTACATCCGGATGGACTACCATATCTTGTTCTACATCCGGACGGACTACCGAAACCTATTCTGCAGTTGGATATTATGCGGACCCTGTTTTACATCCAGATGATATCCGGACCTTGTTCTGGATCCGAATGATATCCGGACCCTTTTCTGCATCCGAACGATATCTAGACCTTGTTCTAGATCTAAATGATATTCGGATCTTGTTCTGCATCCGGATGATATTTGGACCCTGTTCTGCATTTGGATGGACTACCAGACCCTATTTTGAGAATTAAAGTTAATGGAGAAATTTACCATATATTGAGTAGTCTTCTCTTAACTATTGTCCTCTTAATAGACATATTGTTTGACTCCTAAAATCGGAGAGCTATACTTATTTTTTCAACTGCTCTTAGTTTTTTCAAATTATTTTAGAAATTTTGAGTTAAAAAAAAATTGTCTTGCCTATGAGTTTTTTTTAATTAAAAAATAAAAATATTAAAATAATTAGTTTACATGTGGAATTGGATTTTTTCAAAATAAATTAGAGATTATAAATTTTAGAATTTTTTTTTTATCTTTTGAATGAATAATTTTTTTCAATCTCATTACTATGGTTTCCTTTCTTTCTAGTGCAGCCAATTTTGCTTAGAAAACTTAAAAGGGAAAGCTGGATTTTTGGATCCCAATCTAACCAACACATCTAATTGGTAAGAAGTTTCAAATTTTGTATTCTCTTGGATTTTGGTCCTTTGTTGATTTAGACCTATGGTTGAGTAGCAATACTCGGCTTGCCATGACACAAATGGTTAAAAAGGGTCATTATAAATGGAGTTAGATGTTTTTATGTGTATCCTTTATTCAAATTAGCAATTAGTTAATTCAGGGATTTTATGTTACATGAACTAATATTGCACAAAATAGACTAAAAGACATGTTGGTCAAATATCTACCTAATTAACAAAACTACGTTTGTGCACCCTATACATGGCCAACATCAAATGACCGGAGGAAATGAATGTCCTTCATGCCAATATCCAGAGAGGGCTAGCTCCTAAGCTAAATCCTACACTAGTTGAAGACTAGAGTTACAGGAAAGAAGTTAGAAAATGTGGAAAGAGATGGGAAATATGGCCATAGGTCGAAAGTGTAGGATTCGAGCAGACTAACAGTAGGAAATTCACTCAAACATGAAAAAACATATGATAAAAGAGAAGCAGCGGAATTTACTTATAATCTTGCAAAGACAACCTTCAGAACAACACTCCAGCACTCACTCCCTCACCAGCAATATTTAAATTCAGATACAAAATTTAAATCGAATAGCAGATAACAAATATGAACATAGAGTAGAAATGTATAAAGAAAAGGAAACCACACACAAGATCACTTGCAAACTCAGAAGCCTAGTATCTTCTATTAATTCAGAGAACTTGAAAAATTCTTGCAAATTGGCTAACCTCCTTTTACAATGAGAATTCATTGGTATTTATAGAGGATTCTGCCTCTTTCATTAAATACACATGGAGACAAAATGATCACAGATTAGGGACCATAGTGAGGCAATTCCTCCTTAGAAATATTAAAAATTCATCCTCTTGGAACAATGATCCAGATTTCAAAGAAATATTTCCAGGAAATCAGCATCTCTGGGTGTCGATGCATAGAAAATTAAGAGACATTCGATGTCTTGAAAACATGCTTCCGCTTTGGAAATCATGAAAATAATCCTATATTTTTAACATGGCTTTCTTTTTTGCTTGGGATTCACAATTTGAATTAATACTTACCTCTATTTAATGTTATCCACGATTTGCTCTAGGCACCTTTGAAAACCTGGATTCTAGTGGCAAATACGCTTTTCATTAACTATATTTTTTCTTTGACCAAGGTGACAACAATTCCCTTTAATTTTGGCAAAAATTCTTAAGAGACGCATCACTTGCTTTTACAATCTTGTTAATCCCATAAAGGAGCACCAAAGACAGTCACCCTCCCTTTGGGGTGAATGCGACGTTGAATATTCAATGCACCTCAACCTTTTCGATGCATTCACCCAACATCCATTCACCAGCGCATTCGCACAATCTTGCTTTTGGGAGGATGTTTGCCCATGGGAGGGGCAAATGGGACGTTCACCCCTCAACCTAGGCAAATGCGATATTGACTATTCAGTCATGCACACATTGTTGACTTCCCTTCTTTCATTGTGCTTTATATTACATTTGCCCCAAAGTGGGGTGAACGGAGCTTTCACCCTTTGGGGTGAACGTGATCCTTAGCCAAAACAATTTTCTTTATAACGATGAGCGTGCCTTTTTTTAGACTTTCATAAAGACATTCACTCAAAAGTGGGGTGAACGGAGCTTTCACCCCATATTTGGGATAAATGTGATTTCTCACATCTCATTATCAGGCGCTTTCATTCCCTTCAATATTTTTTAATGTTCTCTTTTTCTTTTATAGTGAGAGAGCCTTTTCCCAGAGCACTTCAATTTGTAGTGAGCTTTCGAATGATGTGAATTTGCATTTATAGTGCAGTTCTTAACTTTTCTCCTTAAACATTCATCACCTCCAAGCTATAAGAGAATACATATAAATAAAATTAGAAATATTAACTGCAACATATGAATTTGGCCCAACATATTATATTAGAATAATGTATGTCACCGTATTACAATCAAAATGCTCCATTAAAATAAAACCAAAATTCCAATGTGGCAAGGTGCAAAACTGCCAACATTTCTAGCGACTCACAGGGTATCCATCTTGCATGGATGCAAGTGATCCCATGCCTTTATCCATTGGGTTGTTATGGAATCATTTTTCCAACTGCCTTGGCTGGTGCTTTCATTGTAGATGCATTTCGACATGCCTCCTCTTTGACTTTCTCCTTAGCTTCAGTTTTGGCTATAACTTTTAGCACTTCGACCCACTCTACTTCTTTTGTCGCTTTCTCTACTACTACATGCATTGTTGATGCTCTTTCATCCTGCTCCTTGAGGCTTTTGAAATTAATCTCATACACTGCAACAACCTCCTCCCAAGCATGAGTGGTGAATAGATAGGGAGTACTCAAGGATTCATAGATAAAGTGGAGATTCTAGACATCTTCCAGACTAAGGCATTTAGATCATTGAGCTAGCTTGAACAGCGATAGCTCCATGCTGGTGAATTTTTGTATTAGAGGCCATACATATGCTTCTGTGATGGACTCATCGCATGCATCAATATTTGAGGCATCTTCTACGAACTTCTTCCATAAAACCTCCAATTGTTCTTTCAACAAGGGTTCACTCGAGTCATCTATAAAATCAAGGAATCCCATATCGACAGGAGCATCAAAATGAGTCATGGGTATGGTATGCTCTCACTCAAACATATTCAACTATGGAATGTGTTGTTGGGCATCTATGAATCGAGAAGGAGAACCAAATTGATTCTATTATTATTTAGTGAGAATTTTTTGTAACATATGTGCAAGAGAGGGACCTAGTAAGTGATGTGTGTATATCCGGTTTGATTTGAATGATTTGCTTAGCCGCATATATCCCATTCCTGTGGGAAGAAATAAGGCCTTATTATAGTGGGAAGAAACAAGGCCTTATTATAGGGATTTCTTATAAGTGGGGCATTGAACATCAATGAGTAATAATAAATGGGCGTTGGTATTATTGCTTGAGCCAGGGGAGCCGTATTGGGGGTGGCTTGAATAGTAATAACTAGGTGAGCGATCCTAACTAATGAATCACTTTTGATTATTTAAGGGGGCTAGATATTTAGATATGCCCCCCCCCTTGACTATGGAATAATTCATTGGAGGATTGAGATCCCCAAACATGCCTATCGATTGGAGATATCTGTTATGGGGTGCATAGTAATAGCAGTCTCCATTCTGCATCAATCCTAGATGAATGATTGGGAAGTATCTTTGGTGCTTCTCTCCACCCCATTCACTAATTCATCCGCTAAAGAGGGGTCAGGTCAGCCCTAAAGAGAGTAATAAGAATAATGGGTCATAAAAGGGACTTACTACCGATCGAGTATACTTTGATGTGGCAATTGTTATTTTTTGATCAAGAAATCAAGGGATCAATCATGAAATTCTAGATTCATAGCCCAAGCCAAATCTTGTTTTTTATTACATTTGTTGAGGACTCCCCCCTTAGAAATGTATCCTTCCTAAGGACTCCCTCTTTCAAATGTCTCCTACCCTAAGTTAAAATAAGTGTGTGCCTTAATATTGTTTATGGTGCACCTACCTTAATAAAGAGAGCAAGTGAAATGAGGGATAAGAAATAAGGATCAAGAAATCAAGTTGATGGGAGAGGAAATGAGAACCTTAAATCAAGAAATTAATAGATATATTATTTTGCAAGAAATCAAGTTTATTGTTTTGGGTGTCTGTTACTAGAAACTATGTCTGGGGCCCCTAAGGTACCAATGCATAACATCATCTTGTGGGACAAGCGAGTGGACTGCCTAGGATACCCGTTTCACACAACCCAGTCTCTATCACTAAAACCTACCCCAACAATGATGGAAATTGAAAGGTGAAAACGAGTGTATTATAGAAGTATTAACAACTTGCCCTTTAATGATGAATAGTAGGGCAATGTCGAATAGTTTCATTCCCCTACTTCCACCTTTTTGAATAAAAAACCTAGCTTTACTAGGAGAGAGAATGAGCCATTAGAAGGGAGAATAATTGGGTCTTTACATACGTTAAAATGACTTATTACCTAGGAGAGAAAATGACTTCTTATGTATGTTGAAATGAAAAAGAGGGAGGGATACTAAGAAACAATAATCTGGTAGTTAATACCCTAAGGAGAAGGTTTGATAGTGTGGAGGTCAACTATCTATAGGGCTTAGCGACAACGAGCCATTGGGAATAATGCTGCAATAATAAGAGCTGCTTTTCCCAAATAATGTTAGAATAGTCACGAGGAACGATCAAAATGGGATACGACCAATGACCAGTAGGACCTTTGGTGTAGTGTATAACCTTTTCGAATTTGCTTGCTCCACTTGGTAATCGAACCCTTCAACCTTATTATCTGATCTCTAGTTTGATCTCCAAATTATGCCTTGCCTTGGGATAGTTTGAATAGCCCACTAACCACTTACTCTCTTAAGTGAATGAATGTCCCCCACTATAGAAAGGTCCAACTCTATAATCGAGGCCCTATCCCTATAGACCCTACTATAAATATAGAAAATGGGGGTGGGGGGTCGAGTGAACGTTTCACTTTTTAGCTAGTCATATTATGCTAGAGATATCGGTAGGACACAGCTGCGGAGGGGAGTTCTTTTATCCTTCGATCTCGTCTCGCTGAAGCATGCATTAGCGGGCTGTTTTGGTTTCAACCCGAGCCTTTTTTCATCGAACAGCGCCTTATTTGCATCTTTCAATGTATCTTGAAACCTGAAGCCCATTAGTTCACTCCCACTAATAGAGGAGAATGTGGTATCTATAGGAAAATGGAAATCGTTCTACATAGGGTGAAAGGGTATGGGATGTTGTGTTCACCTTGGATGGAGGAGGATCATAATG
The DNA here is from genome assembly GCA_028583015.1 of Wollemia nobilis. NCBI lineage: Eukaryota > Viridiplantae > Streptophyta > Pinopsida > Araucariales > Araucariaceae > Wollemia > Wollemia nobilis. The sequence goes on from JAQPPZ010000989.1 coordinate 6,545,033, forward strand.
GTCTCTTTTTGCACCTGGTAACCAGAGCGAAATGAATGCATTATTACGATGCATTACAGTCAGAAACCTTATTTGAATCACTTGAGTTTTCAGATCTTAAAAGGGTGGAGTGTTAAAAAGATATTTTGAAATCACGAAACATCCCTTCTGAGGAAATTTCACTGTCAGATATTTTGGAACTTTTCAAAGAGGTTCATCCCTACTTAACCTCGTGTCGAGTCCCTTCTATATATAATCTTGGGGGTGGAGAAAATCTCACCCAAATGGGGTATTCAACCCACACAACCCCAAAATTATTGAATCAGAGAGAGTCTGATCCCCTTGACATGAATCGCTCTACTGGTGATGGTGTCTCAAATCAAGAAAATGGGGATTACATTCCTTTATTAGTCAAGCTCGAACATCCTTTTTTGGTCAAGCCCAAACATTACAAAAATTTTATACTACTCATCCTATCCCCTACTGAAATAACCTCCCTCACTATCACTCTTGAGGTTATACTCCAATGGGTTACCAGCCTCGAGGAACCAATGATGGGAGGGGTTCATTTCCACGTGGCCATCTGGAACCAGAATGCTAGCTGATACAAGGTTACCCCTCTCTTCCACCATGCCTTTCCAAAGGCAACCACCCCAAACATCACCTTTCATAGGGCTTGGGCCCCTCTGCTCTATAGGTTGTTGATTCGAGAAAAAGCGACACGGGTAATTGTTAAGAATTTACCAGCCTTCTCACACTAGGTCCATCCTCTGTAAATAACTGCACAATTTAACTTTTTTCGTAGACCAAGCATGATCCATTTCGCTCAGGAGGAAAATATGTATACTGGAATTAGCAAAGGCTTGAATTTTTACAACCATCTCAATGTACGACTCCAACATCTCCTCAGTAGTATCTATCACTTGCTGCCCCATATGAATCTTGTAAAACGCAAGCTAGATTGTATTATTGAGCAGGGAATTAAATAATGTTTACATCTACCGGGAATAGTCACCGGCGCAACAGAAGAACTGAAACACTGTTACGAAGTTGTAACAGTCTGTCTAATAAACAAATACAGACAAAGGTAAGTACGCTAACATCCCCCTTTATTACATTATTTGGGTAATGTAATAACTAATAGCTATACTAAACTACTAACATCCCCTTACATTATTTTGCAATACAAAGTGAGTTGCGAAACAATTCAAATTTGACACGTCCAAGTGCCTTAGTGAAAATGTCTGCAACTTGAGCATCGGTGGGAATGTGTTGAAGCTAAATTCGGTGCTTTGGAACTTCATCTCAAATGAAATGACATTGTGTGTCAATGTGCTTTGTTCTTTCATGATGGACTGGATTCTTGACTAGGTTCAGAACACCCTGATTGTCGCAAAATAAGTGTATTGGAGATTTTGATGGATGGCCCATACTTGTCAGAATGCGACGTAACCATATCACTTCGCACACAGCTTCACGTGCGGCACGATATTCTGCCTCTGTTGATGAGATAGCAACCACCTGTTGCTTCTTGTTGTGCCAAGAGACAGGACCGGATCCTAGATGAAAAATGTATCCAAAAGTTGACTTGCGATCATCAAATGATCCGGCATAGTCGGAGTCCGTGTATCCTTGCAAGAAGAATTTGTTGTTCCTCTTGTATTCTAGGCCATATTCCATAGTACCACGGACATAGTGAAGAACACGTTTTTTTGCTTTCCAATGAGTGGTCTTAGGCTCCTGCATGAACCTCGAAAGATAGTTGACAGCAAATACGAGATCTAGCCTAGTATTGGTCAGATATATGAGACTCCCAATCAACTGTCGATAGAGAGTACCATCTACCTGAGATGAGTCATCATATCGCGATAACTGAAGTCCATTCTCCATTGGAGTTGCCATTGGCTTGCAATCAATCATGCGATATTTTTCCAGCAATGTCTTGGCATATTTTTTCTGAGACACTTTGATGGAGTGCTCCTTCTGGCTAAATTCCGGACCAAGACAAGTAATGGAGAAGTCCGAGATCTGTCATCTCAAAAGATTTGCACAAGTTTCTTTTGACAGTAGAGATCATAGTTTCTGAACTCCCTGTAATGAGCAGATCATCCACATAGAGTACAAGCAACACTATCTCAGAACCCTGTTTCTTGAAATAGAGGTTTGCATCTGATGGACATCTCTTAAATCCATGCTACATAAGGTGATTGTCCATTTTTATATACCAAGCTCGAGGAGCTTGTTTAAGACCATATAAGGATTTGACCAATTTGCAAACCTTCTGCTATTGGCCTTCCACTTCAAATCCTTCGAGTCGAGTCATATAGACTTCTTCTTGGAGATCACCATATAGAAAGGCACTTTTGACATCCATCTGGTGAACTTTCCACCCATATTGTGCTGCCATAGCACACATAACCCGAATTGTGGTCATCCGAGCAGTAGGTGCAAAAGTTTCCTCATAGTCGATGCCTTCCTTTTGAGCATAGCCCTTTGCAACAAGTCGGGCCTTATGCTTATCAATTGTTCCATCTACCTTGTACTTGACTTTGTATACCCATTTGCAGCCAATATGTTTCTTTCCATGCGGCAGATCAACAAGCTTCCAAGTTTTATTTTTCATCAGAGACTCATACTCTGTATCCATAGCGGCCTTCCACTGAGGCTCACTGAGAGCATCTTGCACTGATGCAGGTTCAAGACTATCTATGGTAGACATGAATGCCCTGTCATCATCAATATCCATATCCTCTACTTCTGTACTTGGAGTCACAGAAATTTCCTCAAAATATTGACAAAGATCATCAACCTCACTAGTTTCTTTGGCTTCTTTCTCCTTTTGAGCCATACTGCGTGTACAAGGTCTATCCAAATTCAAATTGGGAGGAGTGGATAAATTTGCATCTCTGATTGTATTTGTACACCATTTAGGATTCTTCTTCGGTGGTGATGAAGAAGATGCAGAAGGACCTCCTGTGTGTGTTGATGAAGGAATCTTCTCTTCCTTAGGTTCCACAATATCTTGGTGTACTTTAGATGTGCTCTGTGATGTGAAAGCTTCATCAAAGACAACATCTCTGCTGATATGAATTTTCTTGGTCAAAGGATCTATCAACCGATATCCTTTAGAGTGCTCAGAATAACCAAGAAAAATACATCTCAATGTTTTCTCATCTAGCTTCTTCCTTTTCTCTTTCGGTATGTGCATGAAAGCTTGACACCCGAAAATACGTAGATGAGATATGGAGGGTTTTCGACCACTCCATGCTTCCTGTGGAGTCATTATTTTTAGGGCCTTTGTGGGTACCCTATTCAACAGATACACTGCAGTGGTGACAGCTTCTTCCCAATATTGTTGCCCAAGAGTAGCTCCTGTGAGCATACAACGAACCATTTCCATGATAGAACGGTTCCTTCTCTCAGCAACTCCATTTTTCTGAGGAGTATAGGCAGTTGTTAACTGTCTCTTAATCCCATGCTTATCTAGGAATGCAGAAAATTCATTAGAGGTAAACTCTCCCCCTCGATCTGAGCAAAGAGTTTTAACAGAAGCCCCTGACTCCTCAACGGATTTCTTGAACTGTTGGAAGAATGCGAAAGCTTCAGATTTCAGTTGGAGAAAGAAAACCCACATCTTTCGTGAGTAGTCATCTACGAATAACTGAAATTACCTCTTCCCTCCAACACTGTTGGGTGTGAAAGGACCGCATATATCGGTGTGAATTAGCTCCAGAGGTTTTCGTGCTCTTGTAGAGCTCTTCTCAAATGGTACTCTATGCTACTTTCTTGCCAAGCAGTCAGAGCACACTGGCAATGTGGCAGAAAGGGAAGGAAGACCCTTTACCATCTCATACTTGTTGAGCTCAAGTAAGTAGCCAGAACTAAGATGCCCATATCTCTTGTGCCATAGGGAAGTTGCCTCCTTGGTAGAGACAGTCATGGCAACATGTGGAGTAGAGATAGCATCTAGTGCAAATAAGTCGTGCTTATATGAAGCCGTTGCAATCTGCTTACCCTTCCTGGTAATAGTACAACACTTCTTTCCATTCTCAACATGAAAGTTGACAACCATATTTACGTACGGGATTTGTGTGATCGACGACAAATTGTTAGCCAATCCCGAAACATAGAGGACTTTGTCAATCTGACACTTGCCATCAGGAAGAGTGATTGAAACTGTACCCTCTCCCTGAACCCTGTAGGTTTTATCATCAGCAATGGTGACAGGTTTGCCCTCTTTGGCCTCAAATGATTCAAACCACGATCTGTCGCCAGTCATATGTTTGCTAGCTCCAGAATCGACATACCAAATAGGATCCCTCTGAGTGGAATCTGTGGTAGTCATGAGCACCTTGTGTGCCCATTCAGAATCTGAGTCAGATTATTCAACAACAACATTCACCTGGGGTTGCTTGTTCTTATTTTGTGGTTTGTTTTGGCCTTTCTGCTTGTTCTTATGCCAACACCTAGTGGTTTCATGGTTGTCTTTCTCACAGATCTTGCACCACCTCTTCTTCTGTTGAGGTTGTTTGCCTTTTCCTTTCGTATCTTGTTGAGAATTTCCTCCTTTATGAAAGTTGCCTCCTTTTTGCCCATTACCTTTCTTCCTAGAACCTTGCCTGTTGGTGTATAGGGCTGTATTGGAAGAATCATCCTTGTGAAGTTGGCGTGCCTCCTATTGTTGAAGCAGATTGACCAACTCGATGTAGGTAATTTTCGTTGAGACACCTGCATGGAGGTTATCAACATATCAAATGAAGAAGGTAAAGTTCTCATCATAAGTGAAATGAGAAGCTTTTCGTCCATAGTATCTCCTAGAGAACTCAATTTCTCTTTCAACTCAGACACTCTGCACAGAAAGAGTTCAACTGTTTCACCCTGCCTCAAACTCAGGTTATGAAGTTTTTGTTGAAGATGAAGAATTGTGGATTCATTCTTCCCCTCATAGATGGTTCTAAGGGCATCCCATGCCTCTTTACCACTTGCTTTGTCAGCTATATGAGGTTGCACTTCATCTGAAATAGCAAACAAAATGAGCACCTTTGCTCTACTGTCTTTCTTGTCAAAAGCAATCTGATCTGCTGAAGGACCTATGGATCCTGCTGTTGGTGAAGGCCTGGTTGCTACTCCAGTAACAATATCCCACAAATCTTCCATTTGGAGAATTGCCTTCATCTTATGTTTCCATGGTGTATAATTTGGACCTTTAATAACTGATGCGGATCAGTCATCAACTTTGCAACAGCGGCCATAGTGAAGGTTCCTTATATCACCAATTGGTCCCCCTTTCTATATACCTTTTGCTAGGCCAATATACCGTACAAAATACCCGCCCTTACGTGAGGGAAACTATAGGTATTTAGAAAGATCAACAAAAAATCACCCGCCCTTACGTGAGGGAGACTATAGGTGAGTTTTAGAGATCATACGATACGTGGAACATAAGCGGTACTGAAAGGGAATCGCCTTGTTGATGGCACCTACCATAGAAGATTCTTCTCATGCGTGGGGCGTAACTTCCCCTAAAAACTATGAAGAATACTTCGTCAGGATTTACGCCTAAACACAAGTGCGATAAATGGTAGTGGATGGAGTAAAAAAAATGCAAAAATGGCGTACTTATTCCTCCCCGATGATTTATAGAGAACAAGCTCAGACGTCGTTATAGCAGCTATATTAGGCGACGGATACAGTAGCCAAATCACGATAGCTTTACCTGTAAGTGCTGGCCAGAGGTATCACAAATACCGAACGCTGCAGTGCAATAAAATTGCACAGATGGGTTTTATATTCCGGGGACTTAGGGAGTGTTTTGATTTTAATTTTTAATGTTATAGTGCAAAAATGAAATATGCAACATACAACAAAAAAAATTGCCCACAAGAATAACCCACAAGGTGTCGGTCACAGCCGAAAATGCACCTTTTACAATGCCAAATTGTTATTTTTCGAAAAATTACTCACTATCCCCCTTTGATTTTTGAAAAAATATCCCCCCTTAAAAAACTTTCTTTAACAAAGCATTTTAATAATTATTATAAATTTAAAATTAAAATAAATAATCTTAATTTCTATAGTTTTTAAACTTATAAAAAATAAATTAAAATTAAAAATTTTAATTTATAAAGTTAAAAAACTATATAAAAAAAAATTAAAATTAAAAATTTTAATTAAAAAAATAATAATTAAAAAATGACTTTAGAAAAAAAAATGTATACCTTAGGGGGGAAGTCGGCGGGATTTGAACCCCCGACCTACAGGCTCCCTGAGCCTTACCGCACAGCTCACTGCCAAGTGAGCTAGCGGGCTGATCCGGAAGGGTCAATGGAGCCCTTCCTATTTGGGCAGGTTCCTCCTCTGCAACGCTCTGCAGCTTCGTCGGCCTCGTCGCGTCAAAAAAAACTTCCTGCCGCGTCCGCCTGCTATTTTCATTCCTCCCACGTCTGCCTTCGACGATGCAGATGTAAAAATTTTCAAATTTCTTTTTCGTCTGCCTTCGACGCAGACGTTCTTTCCCCGGACGAATTTTTTTTTTTTTTTTATTTCGTTCCCGTTTAGGGGGGGGTTCTCCCTCCCGTTCGTCCCCTGCGCGTTGCACGCGGGGGGTGGGTGGGGGGAGGGTTTATACCCCTCCAACTCCCGCGCACGAGGGGGAATTTTGAATTCCCCGCTTGCATCAGCGCGGGGGGCTGGGGGTATCCCTCCTACGGTAGGCCTGCGCGCGACAGTGCACGGGCCTGCGCGCACTCCCGTCATGCGAGACGTCACGTCCGGGCCCGTGCGTCTGCGCACGGGTCCCGACGTGGACGCGGGGGGGGATGGGGGTCCCTCGCTCCCTCCTGCTCCGGGCCCGTGCGTCTGCGCGCGGGTCCCGACGTGGACGCGTGGGGGGGATGGGTCCCTCGCGCGTCGCGACGCGATTGCGTCGTCGCACGCGGACTTCCCTTCCTTGCACAGCCCGCAACGTGGGGGGGTCCCCTGCGCGTCCCTACTCTGCTCTGTGGGGCTCTGCTCAGCGGGGGGCGGAATTTTTTTTTTTTTTTTTTTTTTCATTAAAAAAAAAAAATCCTACGCGGGGACGTTCTGCGAACGCGCTGAGGCCTCCGCCCTTTTTTCTTTAAAAAAATTCTTCCGCAGCTGCTATCACGTCGCGGAAAAAAAAACGCGCTGCTCGAATTCAGAAAAAAAATAAACGCTATGCAAGTTTTTCGTCCGCCTCCAGCTTCCCAGTAATCCGGCTCTGGTACCATGTAAAACGCAAGCTAGATTGTATTATTGAGCAGGGAATTAAATAATGTTTACATCTACCGGGAATAGTCACCGGCGCAACAGAAGAACTGAAACACTGTTACGAAGTTGTAACAGTCTGTCTAATAAACAAATACAGACAAAGGTAAGTACGCTAACAAATCTGTACCTGAGTGGCCCAAAGATAATGTAATACTTGAACTTCTTGAGCCTTCAAAGGCAATCTTCTTAATCGGCCAGGCTAGAGCCAAGGCTTCCTTTTACCTCTTGCTTTTCAGCCATTGTGACAAACTCAAGTGCACCCGGTTAATTTTCTCCACATCAGGCTATTTTGGTGCTATAAAAACATCAAGAAATACTTGAAGCTCTAAAATTGGGGTGAATGAAATAAGAAAATTTGAGTTGTTAAGCTCAAAGGAAGCATATGAGACGACTAGAAGAGGGGAAACTAAAACATCAGATTGGATGGAAGAACCAGGTTCAGCTGCAATTACACTCACCTTGGGAGGAGCTTGTGTACTTACAGCATAAATTGAAGTGAAGTAGGGAAAAATGGTGCACCTTATGGAAAGGAACAATGTATATCTATCTCCTATTGCTTATGAGCACTAAAATAGAAGCATGCAAGTATAAATGGAAGCAATACCAAATAGCAAGAAATAAAGTAAAGTAAGTCTATTTCTTATTAATTTGGTGGATCAAATCCAAGGTTACATAGAAATCCCCTTGAGGGCTCAAATATGATACAATTGTTTACATATCGGGTTCCCAAGGATCAAAATCCTTCAAGTAACTCGAGTGCACATCCAATGTCTTTCCTCGTACCCACAATTGAGGTGGGTGAACCTATGATGTTGATGCTTGTATATTTGATATTTATTTCTCATGATACTTCCCAATAATCTGTATAAATCTACACCTACACACAAGAAAATCAAAAATTTCAAATAGGAAGTGTGTATGATGAAAAACATGCAATCCCCACCGGCACCAAAAGACTAGTAAGGGACATATGCATAGATATTATATAAAATCAACTCCAAATGACTTGAAATTATGTAGGGGTATAAAATAGAAGGTTTTAGGAAGATCTCACCAAAAATAGGGCCGAAATTTTGTCTGATGGTGTGTTGTAATCGCAATGCCTGCTATTAACCTACAAAACCCAAAGCAAGCAATTTATGACCCTAATCATATCCAAAACATATGAAACTTGTAAAAATACATAAAATAACATTTTTAGAGTACCCATGTGGTCATATTTCCAAAATAAGGCACATATTCCTGTGCATGCTCCGATGGACCCTACAAGCTTGCAAAAAATTCAAAATGCGATATCTCCTCCAATACAACTCCAAAATGCATGAAATTTGGATAGTAGCCTCATATTATATCCTAGAATAATCCTATTAAAAATAGTATGAAAATTGTGCACATATTTGTATTAGTCCTAGGGGTGAATTTGACTATCACAGATTAGGGGGTGCCCGGGGGTGGGATGCCCACAACGTTTGCACACTTTTTACCACCAATTCCATTTTTAATGATCCAAAACACACTAAGGAGTATTTTTTTTCAAATTTGGTTAATAAATTCACTCATATGGTCCAGTTATGTAACAAATTGCGCCTACTAGTTGACTCGCAAAACCTCCTTCGCTAGGTAGATATTTCGATGGAAATGGGGTACAAAAGGTGAAAGGAAATCTTAGCAGCACTCTGTTGCTTTTTCCTAAAACTCATCTCTATCATTTTTGTGGAAATTGAATCCACTTTATAGCCCAAGGAGGCTCATGGGTCAAAATGTAGGCAAGGGCATGTAGGGCAAGAGGTGCCACTTGGCCACCAGGGTGGCATGCATTGGAGAGAGAAGATAATATTCCAATTTGGCCTCCTTTATGAAGGATGTCATAGTGTGGATGCATGATCTAACTTGCATGCTAGAATAGGGAGGGAAAATGGAAAATTTTGGGTGCCATTTGTCCAAAATTTGACTTTTTGGGGGTTAAACTTGCTATTCACCCATCCTGGGATGAATGTTGCTATTCCTCCTAGGGTGGGATGAACAGGATATGTATTCATACCAGGGTGGGACGAATAGGAACAAGGTTCTAAAATATCCCAAAAATGGGTTGAAACCCTTCAAAATCTTGAAAAAGGTGGCTAGAACCACTGTATGACCTTTGAGGGCTACCCTAGGGGCTATGGGATGTTAATTTAGACATTTCTTATGGATGCCTAATTGGATTGACCAAATTTTAGTGTCTACAGATGCCCCTTTTTTATATGTGTTGTGTTTAGCACAACGTTGAGCATAAATAGATGACTAAAATGATGAATGAATAGGATTACGCGATAACCTAACCAACTTTAGATGCCTCAATCATGGAAATAGCATGTGTTCTTGAATCCTTGCTTCTAATGAGCTAAGGAACTTGCTTGAGCTTGGACATTATTCTATCATGAAGCAAGAGGCCCGATTTTTCATGATGCCAAATATTGCAAGCATATTAATTTGAGATTTTGTGCTTGTATTTTGCCCCAAGCAGGGGCATGATTGTATTTGTCAATTATTCTTTGAACGAACACAATTTGAATTATTGAGTGTGTGATTGTTGATTATTATTAAGTATGACTATTAGTGATTGTTAATTATTGCATTATTAGTGAGAATAGGTCTTCTAAGTAAGGACAAGAGTCTTCAGTGGAGAGATATCCACAAGCCAGTGCAATGGAGGCAGTAGTCTTATAGAGGATCACCAGCCATAGTAGAGGATAAGGAGTTCTCCTATGGATAGATATCCACAAACTTTATTTAGGGGATTGGTATCTCCTTTGGATAGAGGTCCATAAACATTGTAATAGGGAAAGGATTCCCAAGAGATTGATTTATAAAATTTTAGTGAAAGATTTTCTCCGTGGACGTAGCCCACATTGGGTGAACCACGTAAATTGTGGTGTCTCTATTGTGTGATGATTTGTTCATTGCTTTGATTATTGCTATTGATATTCCTATCTATACATTGCATAATATTTATTGGGAAATAAAAGTAAAAAGTGGTTTTATATTAGTTCACCCCCCTCTCAGTATAAGCTTGTATTATTCAATTGGTATAAAAACGGGTTCCTTTAGAAGATTATAACAGCTTGAAGGAAAAAATAACAAGAACACAATGGATTCTAAGAATGTGTCCTCAAATAATTCAGAACCATTATTTGATGGAAGTGACTATATATTGGAGTATGAGAATGAAGATTTACCTGATTGCACTTAGCAATGAATTTTGGGAAGTAGTTGAAATTGGATACGATCCCTTAGTTAATACACCTACAGATAAGGAAGGTAAGATCCTACAACATTACAATTAAAAAGCAATGAATGAACTTTTGAGAGGTTTGCATAGAATAGATTCCATGAAAGTTATAAATTTTCAAACTGTAAAAGAAATGTGGGATAAACTGCAGAGTATATATGAAGGAGATAAAAGTGTCAAGAAAGCAAAGACACGAAATCTCAAAGGGAAATTTTAAGCATTAAGAATGAAGGATGAGGAAAATATTAGTACTTATCTACTTCGAATTGATGAGGTTTTTAATGATATGCAAGGACTTGAAATGAAGGTTTATGAATGGAATGTTTGTGATAAGGTATTAAGAACTCTTCCAAAAAGATTCAGTGAAAAGGTTTATGCTATAAAAGATTCAAAAAATGATGATTCTTTGACAAGATATATGTTGCTTGGTATTCTTACAGCATTTGAGATGAGAACAAAAGAGGAACCTAATCCCCAAAAAGAAGCAACATTCAAAGCAATCAAGAAGACAAAGGGTAAGAAGTCAGAATAAAGTAATGAGTCATCTAGTGATGAAGAAGCTAATTATGGTATAAGGGATAAGGATTCTAGAATATCTAGAGATCTAAAATCTATTAAATATTTCAATTGTGGAAAGTATGGTGATTATGCAACAGATTGTCAAGAAGCTAAGAATAAAAAAAGGATCACATGAACAAGGAATCAAAAAGATACAGGTACCAAAAGAAAAGCAATTATGGACAAAGCAAACAAGGAAAGAAGTTATTTCAAATACAAAAGAGGAGCTACTATGCGGATAAGGCAAGTACTCAAGTGATAGTGATGCTATTTTTTCAGACAATGATAGATATGAAGTCCTATTTATGATTGAATAAAAATAACAAGTTATGAAAAGGACTCCAATAATTCTTAAGTGTTTTAGATGTGGTAACTTTGGACATATTGAAGATAGTTGTAAAAAAAGTGGTTATAGTTTTAGTGATGATGAATATGAAGATACACTTGAAGGACCATAAGAGAATATTCTAATGGCACTAGAAGAAGGATAAGGTGATCCTATAGAAGACAATCCAATAGAAAATAAAGATGTGGAAAAGGTAAACAAATAGAGGAATATTTAGAGAAATATGGATATGATCTCAAGGGAGAACTTATTTATGCTCTTGATATAGTAAAGAAGGTAAGAAAGCAAAACTCTAAACTTGAAATTCAATTTCAATAATGTGATGAAGAGAGAAGATTGCTTATAGAGGATCTAGAAAAACCAAAGGCTAATACAAAGAAGTTCAAGGATAAGTTAGAAGCAAAGATCTTGGAAAATGAAAAGTTAGCACAAGAAGTGACACTACTAAGAGAATATTTAGAAGACTCCAAAATCAAGCTAAAAGGGTTCAAAAACAACTCAAATAACTTGGATAATTTCATCAAGATACAAAAGCTTAGATCAAGCAAAACAAGTCTTAGATTTGAACAAGTTCAAAAGATATGGGAAGGAAATTCAACCTCAAGTTTTGGAGGAGAAGAAACTTCAGATGAAGACACTTCAAAAAAGACATTGTAATAGAAAGTGAGACATCTGAGGATGAGTTATACAACATAAAGTTCAACAAGGACAAGAACAATGCACAAAGAAAAAATAGATGGAACAACAATTAGAATAGGTCAAGAGAGACTAAGAGACAAATGAGGTCTATACATGGAAGCTTCAATAGAAAATATTTTTCATGTCACAGGTTTGGGCACATGGCTTCACAATGAAAGACACATGAAAGACACATGAAAGACAGGAATATGGGAATAAACAAATTTTCCATGGGTATTGCTACTCATGTAATCAGTTTGGTCACAAGGCAATGAATTGCAGGGTTCATGATAGAAGAGGATATGGCTTCACTAGGATAAATCCTAAGATATTTGCACCTCCAAGGAATAATAATATTAAGTGTTATAAGTGCAATAATGATGGTCACACAACAAAGTGGTGTAGAGTAGATATTCCAGAATTAAGTATGAATAGGAATAAAAACAGGAACAGGAATAAGAACATGGATATGAATAGGATCAGGAACATGGATATGAACAAGAACAGGAATAAGAAAAAGAAAATGGATATGGATAGGAACATGGACATGGAAATAAATGGTCAGAGGAATAATAAGGATCAAATAAGAAGAAAAGAGGATAAAGGTAAATAACAGTGTTTTCTAGGAGTACAAATACTTCCACCCCAGAATTAACCACCTCAAGAGGAGGTGGGGGAGGAGCTAAGCTAAGAGGCTCATTCTTATCCCCGAGCACCAAAGGTGACCCTTTGTCATTGATGTCAAAGGGGAGAGATATTTGAGTAAGGGGAAGAGATTTGTATTTTAGCAAAGAGGAGATATTTGAACGAGGAGCAATGTCCTAAGGGGAGCAGAACCCAAAAAAGGTTAAGTTTCTAGTAAAAAGAGTTTGGTTGGCCATCAATGACAAAGGGGGAGATTGTTGAACATTTTGAGGAATATTAGTTGTCATTGATGTCAAAAGATTCTAAGAAGAATTGCATTTTGATTGGTTCCAAAAGAGCTTCATGGGAAGCATGATCAAAGGTTTTTATAAAAACCATGGTAGACAAAAATAAAATATTAATTATCCATGATGGGCAAAAATAAAAGGTTTTTATTAAAAACCAAGGTGGCTTTTCGTTTGGTTAAAAAATGCCCAAATATTAATTATTTATTTAATTTATAATATTTAAATTCCAAAGAGAATTTAAATTATTATAAATAAATAATAATTAAAGTTAATTCGAATATTCGAAATTCAAATTTCTAATGCGCCAATGTGTGAGAAATTTCCTCCATTCATGTATAAAAGGTGGATCATTTCACCTTAGAAAAATTCCAATGCTAATTTCAATTTAATGTTGTTGAATCCCCTGCGAAAGGTATCTCCGATATTTGTGCAATCAAAGAGCTGCAGCTAGTGGACAACGTATGGTGTTCAAAGGAGGGCAACATGTGCGAAGAATAGAATAAGGTGAAGGAAGCTCCGCTTCCTTCACGTGGGCATTGCTAGCCCACATGGTGGACTCCCAAGTGCTAAGGCACTTAGGCTTGTCGAGACGGAGGTTCAATTCTCGCCGAATCCCTTTTAGGGATCAACGAAAAGTTATGCACATTATTTGAGCGCTGGGTTTTTCAAAGAAGGTTGTTGAAAAAATTTAATTTAAGTTTTGACTTTATTAAATGGTTTTATAAAGTGACATGGGAGTTATAAGGGATAGATAAAAGGTGTTTTTGCTTGGTAATTATTTTTGGTTAAAAATAATTAGGAGGAATAAGGAGTTAATTGTTTTATAAAGCTTTTTAATATATTTAGCTTATTGGAGAGATAAATGCTTTTAAGTGTTGATCATTATTGAAGATGTATTCTTGTCATTAAGAAGTGTTGAGAAAGTAATTATACTTAAAATTATTTTCTGGTGGTGGATATTATTTTAATTGGGAGATTATAAGGTGTTATTGGACAAATATTATGTATGTTTATGGTTGTTTTTAAATATGGAGTGATAAGGTGTAATTGAGTTTTTGCATTACATTGTGAGAGAGATTTATCTTCTAACCTCTTTGAGTTCGAAAAATAAGTGTTTGTGGTTGTGGCAGATATTTGAGGTTCCTTCATCATCAAAAAGGTATGAGCACATTCTTCCATATTTGATTTGATTGGTTGTTTTTTTGAAAAATAATTGTGGAGTGAAAATGATTTGATTAGGATTTCCTTATTAAGTGTGTTGAGTTAATGCTTCAAGGTTTTCTGGAATAAAAAATTGTTGTTAAAACCTTGTTTGATAAGCATTGTTGTTGAAGCTATTGGTTGAGTGAAAAACTTGAACTAGAGTTTGCAAAGATCATGAGTATCATTGTTATGTGAGAGTTGTTTTATAAGCATTGTTGTTGAAGCCATTGGTTGTATGAAGAACTTGAACTAGGGTTTGAGTATCATTGTTATGTGAAGATTGTCTTATAAGCATTGTTGTTGAAGTGAGTTATTGAGTGAAGAACTTGAACTAGGGTTTGAAAAGAACATGAGTATCATTGTTATGTGAGATTGGTTGTTGAGCATTGTTGGAAATATTTTGAGTGATCATATACTTGGACTAGCGTTTGTGAGCAAGGATTAATTCATTGAGAGATTGAATGAGTAGAGTTGGTTGAGCCTAGTCAAGTGGATGTGTGAAGTGATTGTTCAAGTTCCATAAAATAAACTATTCTATATTATGAATTGATTTGAGAAAGTGATTGAGCATTGAGGTGAATAATAAGCATATTGAGTCTCTAACAATTCTCCTTATGTTTCTAAAAGAGTGATTGAAAGTGATTGAGAATTGAGTTGAATTTGAAGTATATTGAGTCTCTAAAAATTCTCTGTATGTTTCTAAGAGAGTGATTGAAAGTAATTGAGCATTGTGATAAGTGTAGAACATATTGAGTCTCTAAAAATTCTCTTTATGTTTCTATGAGATTGGACAAGTTCTAGTGTGGACTTGTTGAGCATATTTGAGGTAAGTCTTCGAGAAGACTTGTGGAGAATATTTGAGCAAGTTATAGAGAGGACTTGTAGAGAAGATTTGGACAAGTTCTAGAGAGGACTTGTGGAGCAGATTTGGACAAGTTCTATAGAGGACTTGGGGAGATATTTGGAAAATTTCTAGAGAGGACATGTGGAGCAGATTTGTGTGAGCTTTTGTGAAAGCTTACAAGACAGAGTTGAGACAAGTAATTGAGAAGGCTTGAGAGCAAAGTTGATTGATTTGTTCAAACCTTGAGTTAATGTTTGGGGTAGATCTAGCAGAGTTAATTTGATATTGAGTCAAGATTTGAATTAAGGCTTGAGGATAGAGATCAAGGACATATTTGTGGTAGACCAAAGGATTGTGTTTAGTACAAATTCAAGGACAGAGTTTGGTACAAATTTGAGGACAAGTTTGTGCCAGACCAGAGGTAGAGATTGAATAGATTTGTGCTAGATCGAAGGACTGTGTTTAGTGCAGATTTGAGATAGAGCTTTGGAGGTGATAGACCAGAGGAAAATAGTCTTCAGTGGATAGACATCCATTAGCCAAGGCAGTTAGGATAGGTCTTTTGAGTAAAGAAAAGAGTTTTCAGTGGAGAGAGATCCACAAGCCAATGCAGTGGAGGCAATAGTCTTCTAGAGGATCACCAACCAGAGAAGAGGAGAAGGAGTTATCTTGTGGATAGAGATCCATAAAATTGATTTAGGGGATTGGTATCTACTTTGGATAGAGGTCCATAAATATTGTAGCCCACATTGGGTGAACCACGTAAATTGTGGTGTTTCTATTGTGTGATGATTTATGCATTGCTTTGATTATTGCTATTGATATTGCCATATATACATTACATAATATTGATTGGGAAATAAAAGTAAAAAGTGGTCTTATACTGTTCACCCCCCTCTTAGTATAAGCTTGTGTTCTTCACAACTCATTGAATATAAGCCTTCAAATGAAGGCCATTCACTGGAATAGGAAGATACCAACCCTCCATGTCATGAAGATGAAATGTATTGGTAGAATTCACTGTAGAAATATGAAAAGGTTCTTCCCAGATTACATCAAACTTGTGGTGTTTCCTTGGCTTGGCCTTATTTTAATTCCATTTGAGAACTAAATATCCCACCTAAAACATGTGCTCCATCATTTTCTTTCCAAATAATTTTTGCATTTCTTTAGTGTGATCAGCAAATGCTTGATAGGCATTTTATATACTTCCTCCAACTGTAAAATTCGTGCCAACATAGCACTCATTGGATCATATTCTTCATCTTCCTCCTTAAATAGCTACAATGTTTGGAGCAATGGGAGTTCAATGTGGGTCGATAGGATCACTTCTTTCCCATACACCAAATCATACAGAGAAGTCTTAATAGATTTTTCACAGATATATGGTCTGCCCAAAGAGCTTGCTTCAATAGTAGGTGCCAACTCCTTTTATGATTTTTGAGTGTCCTTTTTAAGATCCACAACAAGTTTTTATTGGTATATTCGGCCAAGCCATTCCCTTGCAAGTAGTAATTAGACAATATCTTGAGATAAATTCCATACTTGCTGGCGAACTCAGTAATATTGGACCCTATGAATGGAGATCCATTATCTATTACAATAGAATCTAGGACATTGAAACATATGATGAGCCCTTCCAGGAAAGTGATAATAGTCACATGATCTACCTTTTTAGTAGGAATAGCCTCTGCACACCTAGTAAAATAATCAGTCACCGTTAAAATATATTTATGTTCTATAGAGGAATATGGATCAATGAATCCAATGAAGTTAAGATCCCACTACTGAAATGAAACTTCTACTTGAATTGGGCATAGAGGCAGTGCTAATTTCCTGGTCCTACTAACATACCACTGACAGTTATCACAGTGCTGGATTACTTTATGAGTGTCAAAAAATAGAGTAGGCCAAAAGTAACCAACTCAGATGATTTTCAAGGCCATAGGCCTCCCTGCGTAATGGCCACTAGAGAGTCTATAATGAAACTCTTCTAGTATTATTTCTTTTCTAGACTCCTTCACACATTTTAGGAGAACTCCATCAATATTTTTATGAAAAATTCCATTAGGCAACAGAACATACTTGAGCACTTGTAACCTAAACCTCCAATGCTTTGAAGCATAAAGGTGTGGTGGACACTTCCCAAAAGTAAAGAAGTCAATAACCTCCTATGTCCAGTCATGATTGCTTGGAGAATGAATTGCACAAATGCTTTCACCAACTTCTTACATTGTATCCGATAATTCTGACGTTGTATTTTTGGCCAACTAACTTAGTCGATCGGATCTCCACATCATATTATTGAATTTTTAAGACCCAACCTGCTCTCTTATCACCAATTTCCCCTTGGAGAATGAAGTTTTGGACATTAGGATGTATAAAATACATGACAGTTTTGATTTGTGAGACAAAGTATCAAAAATTCTTCAACAATTTCATCACTATGTACACCTATTTTTCAATGAAATTGTATTTTTCTTGGTGAGGCATAATGACTTGGCTCAGGAAGGCAATGGGCTTTTCATCTCCATCCTCTTGTTTTTGTGTCAAAACTACAACATAACTCTCTTGCTCACCCACTGCATAGATAATTAAGTCTTTTGAATAATCAGGATTAATTAAAACTGGAGCTTGGGTGATTCTTTCCTTGATCTCTTAAAAAGCTCATCTTCTGGCCTCTATTCATTTAAAATCAACATTCTTTTTTAAGAGCTCAGTCATGGGTTTCACCACTTGAGAAAAGTCAACAATAAACTTGTGAATGAAATTTATCTAGCTGAAGAAAGATTGTAGATCCTTCTTTTTGGTGGGAAAAGGTAGCTTTAGGAGTGCCTCAGCTCTCATGGGATAAATCGCTAATCCTTCTTGCAAAATCACATGGCCTAGCAATTTCCCTTTTTTGACAACAAATATGGACTTCTTCGAAATAATAGAAATCCCAAACTCATGACACTTTTTGAATACCTACCTCAAATGAGAAATGTGGTCTTCTCTACGATGTGAAAACACAGTTATTTCATCAAGATAGATTAGAATAATTCTATTCAATAACTCACTGAAAGAGATGTCCATAGCCCTCTGAAAAGTGGCGCCAGCATTTGAGAATCCAAATGGCATCCTTTGATAGGTAAACTTGCCCCACTTTGTAGTGAATGCCATTTTATGTTGGTCCTCATACTTCACCCATATTTGGTTATAACCAGAAAAACCATCCAACAATGAGAATCTCTATGCATCGACAACCACATGAAGGATTTGATCAATTTGTGGTAGAGGGTAATGATATTTAAACGATGTCTAGTTCAAGTTGTGAAAATCAACACACAACTGAATATCTTCGTTTGTATTTCTTACTGGTACCAGATTTGCCACCCATGTTGACTACTTAATTGGGAAAATTATCTTCGCTTCGAGCATTTTCAACAACTTCACTTTCATGAGTACTTTGATTTTAGGATTAACGGGGCATTGTTTCTGCCGAAAGGGTTTTACCCCCTCTTGCAACTCAATGGTGTGTTGGATTACATCCTTGTCATATCCCTTCAAATCCTGATAGCTCCATGCAACGATATCAAGGTACACATAGCACAGGTTCTTAATGTCCTCTAATTCCTCTTATATGCAATAAGATCCTATTTTTATGATCTTCTTGGGATCTAGTTGCAATTCCTTGTATTCCTTTGCATATACCTTGATTCTATGCTTCTCGGCCCTATAATTTTTATCAAAAAATATCTCGAGAGAAATCAATCCCCTTGGAATGTGATTGTTCTTCAATTGTATCATCCCCTCCATCTCTTCTTCAACAAGTATTCTATCATCTGTGTCTACAGCTTCCTTAATAAAAAAATTGATTATTTGCTCGTCACTATCGAACACTTGCCAATAGACACTCTTATTAGGGAATAAGGGTTTGTAGATCACCTTGACAGTCTTGGGATTTTTGACCACTTATTCCACAAGAGAATAATTTATGCCAAGAGGCTAAAATATTTGCATGTTTGTTTTGCTCTCGAGAAATCACCTGAATGTTTAAAGTTATAAAAGACTCAAAAAAATCCCACACTTTATTACGATAGGCTTTCAATTAATTTTGCTTAGAAACACATTTTTTTGTGTTCTGATTGAAACTAAGCTTGGAGTCACCAAAAATTTGCAGTTGGTTAATGCCTAACTTTTCAGATTTCTTCAATCCAAGTCATAATGCATCATATTTGGCTGCGTTATTTGTACAACTCCAAGTCAGTATCTAAAAATAATTATTTTGCAACCTTGGAGGATAAATCAAAACAATACCAACCCTGGAACCATTCTTACACCTAGTGCTATTAAAATATAGCTTCCATAACTTATCTGCAATAGGGTCTGGGGAATCAAGGACTCTTCTTTCAACCTTCTTAGGCTTGGTTATTGTATAAAAACCAATATCTATTTTAATAATTGCATTAAAATCCATGAGCAATAATTCATCCTCAAGTCAAAGTCCACCTAATGCTTCTTCCATCAAGTCAACTTCTCCTAATTTTTCAGTCATCATGTTAATTGCCCCTGGAGAATTTTTTTCTCCCTCTAGTTTTTTAGTATGAAAGGTTGATGGTTTTTCATTGTATATGTGAATCCTCTTCCCTTTGAATGAAACTTCCAAGTGCAAGTAGTCCAAGAAAATATAACCTCCTAGCTTTGTTGTGAACTCCCTTGAGAGGCACATGCTAAAGTATGGCTCCAAATCAACCACCACTACTTCCTGGATGACCATGATTTGTGGTATACTGTGTATGAAAATAGGAATATCTTTGATTACTCCTACCTTTTTTATCGAGTTCCCATCCAATTGCAACACTTTAGGGCTACTTATTGTGTATTCCATCCCCATCACTTTGCATACTATCTTTGGTATGATAGTAGTTGCAGCACCAGAATCAATAATACAATTGTGCACAACCCACCCCTCCATCCTGAGTGATAGATAGAACGGGGGTGGCATATTCTTCCCAGTGGTCAAATTTGGTAGTGTTTGCACCAAAACTATTTAAGAAGGAATTTTATTTCTATATTTTATAGTATTCAAAGATTCTTGTAGCAGGTCAACTTGTCTAGGCAACTGTAGTGCATCATATAAGCTTACTTTCGTAGGTATCTTCTTCATTTCTTCCATAATGTTATAATTTGATATGGTTGGAGCCTTTTCCTCTACAATCCACTCATATTTTTCCTAGTACTACTGAGTTTCTTCTACCATTTGTCTCTTTATCAATGATGGATACTTGACACACTCTTTGGCCTATTCCTTTGCTTCATTTTGCATTTGAGTAGTTGCTACAGGCTGTGACATGGATGCTTTTGTTTGCATTTTTTCCTGATATTTCTTAGGTAAAAAATCCTTCAACAAGATAGAATCCTATTGCTTAGCCATTGCACCAGGCGCTTTCTTAGGAGGTGGTCCTTTTTCATTTTATGCCTTTGATTCTGTAGGCACCTTCAATGTTTCAAGCTCAGCTACATCTACGGTTACTAGCTTTTTTCAATATCTTGGGAGGACTGAAACTTGCTCCAAGGATGACATCATAAAATCATGATCCACCTTCTCGATCATGTTGATTTTTTCGTCGATTAAAATTTTTGCAAGCGTTCATACATAGTTTAGGTGCACCATGCAGGTTTCTTCTCCATGAGGATCATTGCATGTTGAACACCAGTATGCCCTCTCTGATGTGCTAGGTTCTTCATTTGCTAACATTGTTGTGTTCCTCTTAGGACCTTTACTATTTTATGATTGCTCTTCGATAATCGATGGATTTTGAAACCTTCATGACCAAAATTCTACCTTTGCTTGCTTCTTCCTTAGTACTGTAAGTTTATTTTATATCATCCTTAAGGCTGAGTTATTAGATTTCACCTCTTGTAATAGCATTGTGTAAGGATCAATATTAGGTATAGGTGTAGGAGGCACTGGAAAATGTAGAGGTATTGGTGGCACAGGCAATGTCAATGGGACCAATGGTGTCGACAATGCTGGAAAAGGAATGAATTATGATAATTGTGATACTAACTGAGAGGGTAACTATGGAAATATTGGATCCAAGTGTTGTGGGATAGGGATCAAAGTGATTTGAGGAGAGCTCGAGCTCCATGAGGTAACTGGGTAGATGGAAGGCAAGGGCTATGAAAACGCACTTGAATACAAATGCTACGATAGGTCAGGTAGAATGGGTATCATCATTTTTGGAAGAAGCTTACCTATGGCTATAAAGTCAGATTTAAATTTCTAGTCTTGCATATAGATTAGGGAAGGTGTTCACATTGGTTTACCAAACATCCATGCCAATGTCAGTTTTGAATGACCTAAGGTAGTAGAACGCAACTTGTTCATGTGTGGGCCACAAACCATCAGGAAATCTTTGCCATCTTTGAGTGAACTTGTCATTGAAATAAACTATATACTCTTGCAGATGTCTTTAAATAATTGTAAATTGGTGTAGCAAGGAGTATGGGTCAGTTTGTTCATAAAAAATATTAATTAATAACTCTCCCAACTGATCCCATGAGGTAAGCGTACCAATTGCAATGATTGGTACCAATACAACAACTTCCCTCTCAGTGACAATACTAGAAATTTTACCATTACATAGTCATCCATTATTCCATTGATCGTAGCTAAAGAAACCACATTCTGAATATGATCATAGGTGGTTTTACCTATGCCATCATAGGTTGACAAAGCCTTCAAATTTTCTTGAGGCATTAGATTCTATGCTTATAAATTCAAGGTCCCTGAGCTATTCCATGTTGAGAATTACCTTGGTGGATGTGGTTGCTAAGGTGGCATGTTTTGGGCCATATGGACTGGTGTGTGGTGTGGAGCTTGAGGAACACTAGTGGTAGTACTAACTAGACTTGTAGGAGCAAAAAATACACCAACTAGTTTCAAGGATGTGACATATGATATGTGTGGTGGAGGAGGTAATGATGATGTACAACATAAAGTGGCTAATTTAGGATGTTCTCCTAATATTTTAATATCAAGTTCATAGAACCCAATTGAATGGTTTGGAATTTTGGCCTTCGATCTTGTATTCATGAGAAAGCTTTCACCCGCTTTCACATTTGAAGGTTTTTGGGTATAATTGAGTTTCTAGATGTTCTAACTATAAATCATGGAGGCTAACATCAAACCTTAATACTATGAAAGTGAAACTTTCGAGGTCCCACTAGGCATGCTAAAAACTATTGGTTAAATATTTGCCTAATTAAAAAAAACTATGTTTGTGCATCCTAGACATGGCCAACATTGAATGACCAGAGGAAAGGAATGTCCTTCATGCAAATATCTAGAAAGGGTTGGCTCCCAAGCTAAATCCTACACTGGTTGAATACTAGAGTTATAGGAAAGAAATTAGAAAATACGAAAAATATGAAAAATATGGCCACAGGTCGAAAGCGTAGGATTTGGGTAAACTAACAGTAGGAAATTCACTCAATCATGAAATAACATATGATAAAAGAGAAGCAACAAAATCTACTTATAATATTGCAAAGATAACCTTCAGAACAACACTCCAACACTCACTCCACCAACAATATTTAAATTCATATACAGAATTTAAATCAAACAATAGATAACGAATATGATCATAGAGTAGAAATGTATAAATTTAAGGAAACCACACACAAGATCACTTGTAAACTCAGAAGCCTGATATCTTCTATTAATGTAGATAACTTGAGAAATTCTCTTGCAAAGTGTCTAAGATCCTTTTACAATGAGAATTCAGTGGTATTTATAGAGGATTTTGTCCCTTTTATTAAATACACATGGAGACAAAAATGATCGTAGATCAGGGACCATAGTGAGGCAATTCCTCCTCAAAAATATTAAAAATTCATCCTCTTAGAACAACTATCCAAGTTTCAAGGAAACATTTCCAAGAAATCAACATCTCTGGGCATCGGTGCACAAAAAATTAAGAGACATTCGATATCTTGAAAATGCGCTCCCGCTTTGGAAATCATGAAAATACTCTTTTATTTTTAACATGACTTTCTTCTTTGTGTGGGATTCACAATTTGAATTACTCTTTGCATCCATTATTTAATGTTATCTGTGATATGCTCGAACCACATTTGAAAACCTGGATTCTAGTGGTAAATACGCTTTTATTTAGCTACCTTTCTTCTTTGACCAAGGCGACAACAATTCCCTTTACTTTTGGCAAAAATTCTTAAGAGACGCATCACTTGCTTTTACAATCGCGTTCACCCCAAAAAGGGGCACCAAAGACAGTTGCCCTCCCTTTAGGGCAAACACAATGTTGAATATTCAACGTGCCTCAACCTTTTCAATTTATTTGCTCAACATCCATTCGCAACGTGTTCACACAATCCTACTTTTGGGAGGATGTTTACCCATGGGAGGGGTAAACGGGACGTTCACCTTTCAACATGAGCAAACATGACGTTGACTATTCGGTCATGCACGCACCATTGACTTCCCTTATTCCATCGTGCTTTATATTATGTTCACCCAAAAGTGGGGCGAATATGGTGAACACAATTCTTATCCAAAATAATTTTCTTTATAACAATGGCAACGCATTTTTTTAGACTTTCATAAATACGTTTGCCCTAAAGTGGGGTGAATGGAGATTTCACCCCATATTTGGGGTGAACGTGATTTCTCACATCTCATCATTGGGCGCTTTCATTCCTTCAATTTTTTAATGTTTTCTTTTTTTCTTTGAAAGTGTGCGAGCATTTTCCTAGAGCACTTCAATTTGCAGTGAGCTTTCGAATGACACGAATTTGAATTTATAGTGTAGTTCTTAAATTTTCTCCTTAAACATTCATCACCTCCAAGCTAAAAGAGAATACATATAAATAAAAATAGAAATATTAATTGCAACATATAAATTTGTCCCAACATATTATATTAGAATAATGTATGTCACCGTATTACAATCAAAATGCTCCATTAAAATAAAACAAAAATCCCAATGTGACAAAGTGCAAAACTACCAACAAGACATTTGGAAAATACAAAAGAAACAAAAGATGGAAAATATTGGATTGATAATTTAATGAGGTAAAACAACAATTATGAATAAAAGGCCTATTTAGCAGATAAGTTGGTTGCAATATAAGTTGGTTGTAATAAGAAAATTATTATGTCTCAATGCTTTTATTCCTTATAGGTATATTGTTCTCTATAATTTCCACCACTAAAACCTTAAATAGATCATTTTCAAGGGATTAAAGTTCTCTGTGGCTTAGTTTTAATTAGGCCCTTGTGAAACTACTCACTAGTGAAATCCCTAAACTTGCATCAAAACTGCTATGTTATGCCTAATATACTCATGTAAGAAAATAATAGAGTATGAACCATGCATAAATTGATTGAGGAAACATGCATAAAGTCAAAAGAAAAAATTATTGAAGAACCAACATTTTACATTTTACTATTGCACCAAACTACTATTCATTATTAGTTGAAATTAACTAGTTTCCAAACATTAAACACATAAAAACTTGTTAACATTACAAAGAAAAAAATACAAGTAAAACTACTAAAATTATTATAAAGAACACACATACAACAACCAATAACAGTGTGATTTAACATTGGAAACCCTTTTAAGAAGATACCCATTGAAAGAATCATCAATCTGCTTATTCCACGTAAAATTGAGAGATTACAAGAGTTACCACCATCAACTAGGCCATCACTGAGATGTACATCCACCATGCCCTTGCTTGTAGCTTCACATGGTGCCTCTCAATGGTATCATTACCATATCAATTATAGAAATTTTGTGCCCCTATTCTTGGCTCTCCAAATCCCTCTTCTTCTTCCTTGTCTTGACATAGATAAGCCTCATCTTACCTCTTACTCTTCAAAATTTAGGAATGGAACTAACATTTATTGACTACTAAGGTCCCTCTAAGTGGAAACCATGCACGAAGATGATGTTTCAGGGCTTCCCTTGCAAATATTCCCCTTAAATGTTTGCTCAAATTAGTTTTAGGTCACCTTGCACATGTCTAATCAACCTTTCCCTACTAGCTTTTTGAGCCTTTGAAGGTCGAAATGGATGAATTTTGGATAGAAATGGGTAGAGACATGTGCAATAATGTCAATAACCTTCAATATTTATTTTATCTTACTTAGAGCTCTCAATAGAAAGAAAATAGAATTGTACAAGAGACTAAGTTTTACCATTTTGACTGACCAAACGAATGTATTCTGACATAGAATTTATATCACACAAATCCCTTTGAGTCCTCTCTCACTTGTCGAAAATAATCATTCGATTTAGAATTTATTTGGTTGTTTTGTCCCAAAAGTACTATTGATTGGTCTTGATTGTTCTTTACATTTTTTGGGGGTTACAAGATGCATTTTGAGCTCAAATTACTTTTAACTATTCTCCATGATGCTACCGTATTTTAAATGCTTGTAGGATTAATCTCAATTGATTGTTCTTCTTTGATGTCAACTTTTCATGTTCCCAAGTGACCTGTCATAAATCCATACATCAATTGGTCATTCTTCCTTGATGTCAACTTTTCATGCTCCCATGTGACCTATCATAAATCCATTTGTGTCATGTTGATATATTGGTGTTTTTATGGTTTGACATGTGAGGCACATATTTCATAGCCCATTATTTTAAGGTTTTTGTATCGCTCTAAATTTTTCGCATCCCTACCTTCAGGCTATTGGATCCGTGCCCAGAAGGAGGATGGGAAAAGGATGTCGCGGTACCTCGGACTGAGAGGACTTTGCGAAGGTCCCGCCTCTCAAGGGAGGTGTATTTTGATGATTTTTCGATGGATGGTGGGTTCACCAGGAAACATTTAACGGCAGTTTCCACGCCTAGGTTTTGGAATGTGTTTAAATGTGTTCGTTTTTAACCTTAAGCACTCATATCCTAGGTTTGGCCGAATGAATCTAGATTAATCTATATGAAAATGCAAGTTCAATGAATACAGAAAATAGATTTAAAGACAAAAAAATAGAGAGATTACAGAATACAAATGAGGAATACCTGATCCGGATGTCTGAAGAAGATTCTGATGTTGAAGCAGTCTGGATCGTCTGAGATTCGACAGAATCGTCTGCAATCAGACAAGATCGTCTGAGATCTGACGAATTCGTCAGACGAATTCGTCAGAGACCTGCAAAACCGAAAACAGATGCAAAATACAAAAAGTGCTACAGTGCTAACAGAGGGAAATGATATAAAATGGCAGCAATGTTATCAAACTGGAACTTAAACACAGAGACAGAAATGAATCGTGCTAATTAGATGATAATTAGGATTTAATTATGCACTTAATCTAAATGGGTGAACTCCAAATGCAAAATGACATAAAACACTGAATAGACTATCTAATTTGCAGAATAAAATGACAGAGAAAAGGTTGAGAAACGCAAACTTCAAGCACTAATTGCCTTAATACGGACTGCAGTCGAGATCGTCTCGCATCAATACGAAATCGCCTCGAATTCGACAGGTTCGCCTCCGATCTGAACAGGTTCGTCGGCGACGATAGGTGCTGGCTCCGACTGAAAAACAGTGATGTACCTGCAACAAAATTGATGTGGAACTAGTGCAAATGGAAAATAGGGATGTTTTAACGTGAATGGAGTTAACTTGCAGAGAATTTCGGCCAGGGGTTGGGAAGGGAAAATCCTAGAGACTAAATAGGCTTAGGGGAGTAGTTAGGAGGTTGGAGATCATCCCAATTTGGGAGATCTCCAACGGGGGGAGGGTCCCAACGGTGCAGACACGCTTCTGCCCAGATTGGAGACCCGTTGGAACAGATTCCAACTTTGCAAAATTAGTTTTGCGACAAGATCGTCTGGACGTCCTAGTCCAGACGAAATCGTCAAATGCGGGGCGATATCGTCTGATCGGCGACGATATCGTCAAACGGTCAAAACAACCTCTAAAAATGGCACGAAAAAAGGGGAAACGGATTTCCCGACGGTTAACGGGCGGTTTGGGAGGTTAAATTTGAATTTTAAATTATTTACTAAGGTGAATGTAATTATTGTAATTTTAACTGCGCCAATTTTAGGGTGCTACATTTTGCCCCCTCTTTAGCGAATTTTCTGAAGAAAATGCGTTAAAGATGAGTTCTTCTCGATCTACGAGAAAGCAAAAATTATTCCCATTTTTAGGCGACGATTCTTGGTCGAATCGTACGACAGCTTACTATGGTGCCCCCTCCGTGTTTTTACCCAAATCGAACGTTTGAGGTAAAAACGCGAAAAAGCAAAAAAATTATGTTTGAATAAAATTAAGAAAAATAGGGTAAAACCCTAATTCATTTTTACTGTTCATTTTCTGAGTTTTAGAGCTCTGAAGCAAAAATGGTGGAGACGACGCACAGATCGACAGAGGTCCGGCGCGGTCTACGGGTAAGAGTCCAGACTGATCTAGAATGCTTTAATTTAACTTTACATGCTTTTTAGGTAGATTTTAGATGATTTTTGAGCATCGCGGCCGTTTTTGGGCCGTCGACGTCGTCGGGATGAAATCGTCCCGATTTCGACGAAATCGTCTCAATTTCGGCAATTTCGCCCGTGGGCGAAATCGTCGAAAAAGGGACGATTTCGTCAAATTAGGGACGATTTCGAACTGCGAAATCGGAGACGATTATGCTCAAATTTGGGACGATATCGTCCAATAGTGGGCGATATCATCAATTGCATAAAATTGAACTTTAACTTGCATTATTAATTACTTGAATTGTTTATTAATGATTGCTTGTTGTTTTGTTGTTTATGTTTGCAGAGAGGATTACTAAAGAGCAGGGAGTGGAAATACGACGGGTTGAGAGATGACTTGGCCGCTCTTACACAGGCAGAGCGGGATCAGCTGGCACAGGCCGGCTTACTGCATGTGGCAGAAATGCCACAAGTTTCTACAGACATGGGGCTACTGACGGCCCTAGCAGAGAGGTGGTATCCGGGCTCTTCATGTTTTCGGCTACCCACAAGGGAGATGACTCCCACTTTGGAGGATGTATGGAGGATTCTGAGAATCCCCATACAAGGACGGCTCATTACACCTACGGCCAATCAGGGCCGCGCTATGGGACGACTGTGCGGTGACCCGAGCTTCGCCCTAGAGAAGGGCGGAGTTAACATCGAGGCACTACGCCAGATGCCTGGGGCATCTACACTCACACGGGTTCTGGCTGGAGTAGTTGGTGGACTTCTGCTGTGCCACCAGAGCGGGTGCAGGGTGTCGTGGATGCTCGTAGATGTGATCTACGATATGCGGGACCACGGGTACAGGTTCTCATGGGGCAGTTTTGTTCTATGCCGATTGTACAGGATCCTATATGGGGTCGTGTACAAGGGCGGCCGATGTCTGGTTATGACATCGCTACTACGAGTTTGGTGCTGGGAGCACATTGCGGTGCGGAGGCCGATAGGGCTTCCTCTGATAGGGGTTGACGGGGAGAGGCCCCGAGTCTTCTATTGGTGGCTCCGGAGAGGGGCACAGCGACGGATCGACCTGTCGATGTCCCGGAGGCTATTAGATGACTTAGTCCCGGACCAGATCACCTGGAGGCCATGGAGGGAGCATCCAGGGTGGCCAGAGGACGGACAGGAGTTGGCTCGCGTTAGGCGAGTTTGCTGGCTGAGGATGGAGAGGGGAGAGGTGGAGCTCCATAGGTACGACCGAGTTTTGAGGCAGTTCGGTCTACAGCAGGGGATCCCATCCCTCAGAGATTACGAGTTTTCCTGGACTGTCCGGGATAACACTACGGTTAGCGGGGCTCCCGACATGCAGCGGTTCTGGAGCCGGGACACGGATGATGCCCCCATCCAGCCAGTGGATGGGGACGACGTAGGAGTAGCCGATGGCTACGATGCCTGGTACGTAGGCATCCGCCCTCCTCGAATGACGAGGGCATAGGGTCCGATCCATGCGGTTGTGCGTCGGATAGGGAGGCGGTGCCAGGCAGTGATGGAGGCAGCCCAGGGTTACGGTAGGAGAGAGGCGAGGAGGCCACGGGCACAGGAGCGGCCACGACAGAGAGAGAGGGAGAGGAGGGAGGCGAGACCCCCATCTCCATAGAGGCCACCATCGCCCGATAAGGGCAAGGGTGTGGACACAGGAGAGAGTAGCGAGATGGCTACTCTCCGGGCGGAGAGAGATCGTCTGCAGGCCCAGGTGCAGACGCTACAGGATGCGGCTGCACAACACCGGGCTGAGGTGTCACAGCTGCGGGATGAGATTGCACGCCTCAGGGCACGGGGCGGAGGGGCGAGCTCTGGGGAGTTGACACGGGCTATCGCCCAGTTGACATTCTATCAGACTTTATACTTTCAGCTGGTGCTAGAGGCGGACAGACTACCCCTGCCAGCTAACATCGCAGATCCGATCGGGATCGGGTCATCGAGGACCACGTCCCGATCGAGGACGAGGACTACACAGACTGCGATGGGGCCACCTCGTCCACCTCAGGGCGGGGGAGGAGATGAGGCAGAGAGCTCGAGGGGCTCTCGAGGCTAGAGGGCGGGATACTGACATTGTATTATATTTGTTTTTGTTGATAGAGGATTGAGTATGCCGAGGTACAGATTGTGGCATACCAATCCAGTTTTGATGATGTACATATATTTGTGACATATATAGATGAGATATTTTTGATCATATGACTTGTGTCTTGTGTATGTTTATGATGCTTTTATGTTTTGATTGATTGATTTGATAATTGGATGTAATTATGTCGTTGGAGATATTGCAATGTGAATGTCATGTGGTGATATTTTAAATGAAATAATCTGATGTAACAAATTGATTTGTTGTAATGAAATGTAAAAATAAAAAAAAGAGACTTCTAACAATAATTTCAAAGGACATTGTCGCTATTATAGACCATTTCATGGAGTCGCTGCTCACTCGGTCGTCAAGCTAGTCCCATTTATAGAAATGTTGTTAAAAAGTAAAAGAGTGCTTAAGAAACTGTCTTAAGACTTTGGTGCAATAGTGCAAATGATAATGATGATGATGGTTTGTTTTCAGATTTTCATGAAAAATGTTTGTGCATGAAATGATGTTCAAATGATTTTTTGCTAGGCATAATTTCCTAAGTGTGATAAAATTTTTGGATAATTCTTTAGGAATTATACCATCATTGCAAAAGGTTGACATAATGACATGAAATAATGAAAATGGGTTTGCTTTTTAAAAGCATAATTTGTGTAAAATAATGATTTAAGTCATATGGTTTTCATGATTTTTAATAAATGGGGAATAAAATTGTTACAATGGTTTGCGCTAGGCATAGAATATGTAGGTATAGACTTATACCATCATCGCGAAAATCCAAAAAAGATAGTTTTATTGCATGATTGATTTTTGATGAACAGAAAATATGAAAATGAGGACTTGCGCTAGGCATAAAATTCCAATTTTGGTTTTGAAACTATACCATCGTCGCGAAAGTCAACCAGATATATATGTTTATGTTTTGTGTAGTTTGAAAGAAATTTTTTTTTTTTTTTTTCTATTATATAGTTGTCTTTGTAGTAAACGACTGTACTTGATTTATTCCAAACAAGTTGCAAAAATAATATTTCAAATTATTTTGAAGACAAAAGTTAGATTTATAAGGAATCCCATGTGCATATGTGAATTCATTTCCGATCTTGATTTATCATAATGATACACAAAATCTCTCAAATACAAATGTGTGTGCAATTGCATTGTTCATTTACCAATTTTGAGCAAGATAATATGATACAAGTGATTTGAAGAAACCAAATAAGTGTTCATTAACCATGATGTAGATGCATATAACCATACTAGGCTACTATGTAGGTCGGATTATCAAGAGCTAGCTAATCCATAAGCGGACATAGGTCTGTACAAAAGAAGGTCGCTAATGTGACGGACATATCACCACGCTAGGAGTTACCCAAGGCCAAGCGGGTTGGGCACAAACCACCTGTTATGGGGCTTACCTCACGATTTTCGAATAATTGAGAATTCCAGGGATTCAAGCTCATCAACCCTTCTTTTCTTTTCAAAGGGTAGGGAAAGGGATTTTATTGCTTTCTTGCTTTCTTTTGAACTTTGCTTATTTTTCTGTTTGTATTTCTTTTGCTTGATAATGCTTGGAACATTGCTGAAATAACATTTTTCTTTTCTCTTTTTTCTTTTTCTTGAACTTTTCTTTTCTTTTTCTTTGCTAGGGATACTTGCTCAGATTAGCTGTAGAGCAAGGGAATTTTTATTCTGGGTAGGGGTGAGCTTGTCCTTTTGCCAATTCTCAAAGATTCTAGACCATGTGCATGATAGGATAGCAGGGGAAACTTTTCGCTCAAGAAATCGGTTCTACTATGTAGCAAAACATGGAAATTACAAATATAATCATTTTATTGTGAAAAGATGTGCTTGGTTTAAGTAAATAACAAGATCAATTCTCTATGCTCAAACTTTATTTAAGTGAATTTTGTGAACTTTGATATAAGAGAGATTAGTAATCATGCCAGATAAAATCAAGATATTTATTTGTTGTGAGTGTGCAAGTGAGGGATTCAAAATAAATGCTAATTTATCCCAAAATAATTTGAAACATACAACTGCAATGATTGTAAGAAAATATATATGAACACTTTTGAGAAAGTTTTTGAGGATGTGGACTCTCTCTTTCTTCTTTATTTTATTTGGTTTCCGAAAGAGTCAAGCATATAGCTGTTATTATATTTTTATCATTATTTTGATTTTTGGTTTTATTTTTGTTTTTGAGCAAAAAAATTTAACAAGTGCCTTAAATAAATGCAATAGATAGTTTTGAAGATTTTGGATGATTATGAATATTTTTGATGTTTTTGGATTTTTATAAATTTGAAAGAAATATAAGATAAAAATTTTGAAAACAAATATATACAAGGATGAAGAATGACCAAATTTATGCATAGTAACGTTTAAGATGCAAAATATTCATGGGTTCTTTAAGTTCTTTACCATCTAAGGTAGATAATTTATATGCTCCTGATTCAAATTTAGCAGTAATAATGTATGGTCCAAGCCAATTGGGCTCAAATTTACCTTTAAGGTCCTTAGTTGCATTAGTATTTTTTTTGAAGATTTTGAGGATTTTGATTTTTTTTGTATTTTGATTTTAATTTATGAATTGAAATTGGTGGTATATACAAGATGATCTATATACACTATACAAGGTTATTTGAGTATAGCATGTCTAAGGTTGCTTCAAAATCAAAGGAGGTTTTGAAGGATAATCTGGTTGAGGTGAAGGTAAGAATAGAAGGTGATGAATAAAAGGTAGTGATAACAAAAGCTTTGTTATAATGTAGAATAATGTAGCAAAAGATTTGACTTTTATATGTGTAAAATTGATCATGTTACAAAATAAAATATAAGAAGGATAAGAAAGTTCTTCATTCTTATCACTATATTCCAAGTCTTGATAAGATGGAGAAAGTATATGTGAAAGATATGCATGGGTGTTATTTGGTAAACAAGGATGATCATATATGGATGAAGAAAAGTGATGGATAGAAGATAATTGTGACAATAGAGAATGTATAGAACTTGATGTTTCAACCGTTAAATATTCTTCAAATGGTGTTGGGTCACCATGTATGGTAACAATTTTATTTGCAATTTCAAACTTCAAACATTGGTGAAGAGTGGAAGGGAAAACCCTCATCGTATGAATCCAAGGACTCCTGAGAAGTAGGTTGTAAGGTGAAGGGCAATATCCTACATAGAATAAAGTATCCAGGATCTTGGATCCAATATTAAGGGGAAGAATTATAGTACCTTGAGCTTCTTGAATTTCATTGTTAAAATATTTTATAATAACATTTGATTCATTAAGATCTTCTTCCTTTGATTTGAATTTTTGGAATAATTGATAAGTGCATAAATTAAGAGAGGAGCCATTATCTACCATGATAGTTCTAACAAGTGTTTCTTTACTAGATCCTGTAATGTAAAGATAGGAGTCTTCTTGTGGAGTAGAGGAAGGAATATCCTCATCATAGAATGAAATATGGTTAACCTCAAGAGGGTTTACACCATTAATTATGTTCTTAGAGAAAATATGATGAGGAACAAATTGTTGGCTAGGTATTTTGAACAAAATTTCCTTGTGATAAATTTGTAATACTTCTAAAAGGGATATCTTTGCTTGAGGATTAATCACTTGTTGTTGGCTATCAAAGTGGATTTCAGATTGAGATTTTGATTCTAAAGATGAGCTTTCTATGCTTACATTCCATTTTGGATCATTCTCTAGAGCCAAATATAGTTTTGAAGGTTGGTCAAATGAGGAATCCATATCTTGAATATCAGATTGAGTTGATTGAACTTGAGGTTGCTCATTTGTAGTTTTTGTTACAATATTAATAATATCATCATGATGGGACACATTAACATGCAATATTTGATTGGTTTCTTGTTGTTGATAATTGAATAGGGGTTCTTGGGAGATCCCCATGTCTTGATTGATTATTGGTATTTGTTGTGTAGGAGTTTGATTGTTTATTGGAGATTTATCATCTATTTGTAGATTGTAATTCCTTTATATTAAAAAGACCCTTATCAATCAAATCTTGAATTGCACATCTTAAATCTTTACAATTTTGTGTCATATGTCCATCTACTCTATGATATTCACAATGTAGCTCGGGTTTAAACCAATCTGTTGTGGTATCAAGTTGTCTTATGGAAGGGAGTTCAATCTTATTTGTGTCAAGTAAATACTTGAGAATTATATCCATTGGTTGATTGAGCTTAGTAAATTTACGTGATGAAGGTTTTTGAGAGGTTTTTGATAAATGCCTTAGGAATTTCGTCATAAAAGGACCTAATGGTTTCTCACCTCTACTTTCTTTATTATGGGTAGAATGATGACAGGAAGATTGCGATGTAGGAGGTGAGTGCATGGTAGAATTGGAAGAATAAGTATTTTCTTGTTGAAATGGATGTGTTGTATTGAAAGAAGAGTATTGAAAAGGTGGTGGAGGATTATATGTGGATTGATAGACATAATATGGATATATGGGAGAATAGATAATATCGTTATGAAGAGGATTGGCAAAGGGATTGTTTTGTTGGGTTATGGATGAAAAATGAGAAAAGTGTGATGGAGGTGATGTTGAATAGGGATAAGGTTGATCATAATCAACAAATGTATTTGGCTGAATTCTTCCAACATTACTAATGGGCTCATATTGATTTGAGTAAAAACTCATGGTTTCTTTAGTACTTCTAAAAGTAATATTTAGCATCTACTATTTAGAATTGAATCTAAAACATACAAACTTGAAATGATGATTTTGTTTTTGTTTTTCTTGTATACATATATATATTTTTGTTTTTGTTTTCAAAAGGTTTACAATGCATTCACGTCGGGTTCACCAAAATGTATCGCTCCAAATTTTTCGCATCCCTACCTTCAGGCTATTGGATCCGTGCCCGGAAGGAGGATGGGAAAAGGATGTCGCTGGTACCTCGGATTGAGAGGACTTTGCGAAGGTCCCGCCTCTCAAGGGAGGTGTATTTTGATGATTTTTCGATGGATGGTGGGTTCACCAGGAAACATTTAACGGCAGTTTCCACGCCTAGGTTTTGGAATGTGTTTAAATGTGTTCGTTTTTAACCTTAAGCACTCATATCCTAGGTTTGGCCGAATGAATCTAGATTAATCTATATGAAAATGCAAGTTCAATGAATACAGAAAATAGATTTAAAGACAGAAAAATAGAGAGATTACAGAATACAAATGAGGAATACCTGATCCGGATGTCTGAAGAAGATTCTGATGTTGAAGCAGTCTGGATCGTCTGAGATTCGACAGAATCATCTGCAATCAGACAAGATCGTCTGAGATCTGACGAATTCGTCAGACGAATTCGTCAGAGACCTGCAAAACCGAAAATAGATGCAAAATACAAAAAGTGCTACGAGTGCTAACAGAGGGAAATGATATAAAATGGCAGCAATGTTATCAAACTGGAACTTAAACACAGAGACAGAAATGAATCGTGCTAATTAGATGATAATTAGGATTTAATTATGCACTTAATCTAAATGGGTGAACTCCAAATGCAAAATGACATAAAACACTGAATAGACTATCTAATTTGCAGAATAAAATGACAGAGAAAAGGTTGAGAAACGCAAACTTCGAGCACTGATTGCCTTAATACGGATTGCGATCGAGATCGTCTCGCATCGATGCTGAAATCGCCTCGAATTCGACAGGTTCGCCTCCGATCTGAACAGGTTCGTCGACGACGATAGGTGCTGGCTCCGGCTGAAAAATAGTGATGTACCTACAACAAAATTGATGTGGAACTAGTGCAAATGGAAAATAGGGATGTTTTAACGTGAATGGAGTTAACTTGCAGAGAATTTCGGCCAGGGGTTGGGAAGGGAAAATCCTAGAGACTAAATAGGCTTAGGGGAGTAGTTAGGAGGTTGGAGATCATCCCAATTTGGGAGATCTCCAACGGGGTGAGGGTCCCAACGGCGTAGACACGCTTCTGCCTAGATTGGAGACCCGTTGGAACAGATTCCAACTTTGCAAAATCAGTTTTGCGACAAGATCGTCTGGACGTCCTAGTCCAGACGAAATCGTCAAATATGGGGCGATATCGTCTGATCGGCGACGATATCGTCAAACGGTCAAAACAACCTCTAAAAATGGCACGAAAAAAGGGGAAACGGATTTCTCGGCGGTTAACGGGCGGTTTGGGAGGTTAAATTTGAATTTTAAATTATTTACTAAGGTGAATGTAATTATTGTAATTTTACTGCGCCAATTTTAGGGTGCTACAGTTTTAATGCATCATATGGCTCAATTGTTGACTTCATAGATGTCATATTATTTACTTTTCATCTCTCTCAAATTCTTGAGCACATAAACTTGTGGTTAGTTGTAGTTATGTAGAAGTTTGTTTGTTGTCTTCCCATATGTTTACTTAGGGGATGCCCCTTTCTTATCCTATTAAAACATGGCATAATATCATTGAAGAAGACAATCATCCACCCTCTGTTTGGATACTTTAATTTTTCTTCTTTTTTTTGGTAATATTAAGAGGAAAGAGGGTTTTGAAAGGGACCCCAAAACCTTTTACAATGAGTGTTTTGAAAGGAATCCCACAACCTTAAAAAGAAACTCCCAAATGTAGATAAAAATGAATGCAATCCAATAAACTAGCTCCAAAAGGAGACTAACAACCATCCACCTCGAAGGGGATAAACAACCAACAACACCAGCCAAGAAAATATAGTAATGACATGCAAGGTACTTGGAAAAAACGAGAGGTGGTGGAGAAATAAAAAAGGAAATGAAACCCACACACACTTCACATATCGAAAAGGCAATAGACAATTTAAATTTTAAAATTTAAATAGCCCACCGGTTCCACTAAGGAACAGGTGGACCCAAAAAACAAAAACTTCGAGGACATAGTCCAACCAAAAAATGGGCCTCACCCACCCAATTACCAATTAAATATAAGGCGATTAAAACTGTAGGTAAAATCACCCTAAAAATAAACTTGAAATTAAAACAAACAAGCCCACTCAAACTTGGGACTGCTCCAACACAATGAAAACTAGCTGCCCACTCCAACACATTGAAAACCAGTAGCCTGCTCCAACACCACAAAAACTGACAACGAAAGTAGAAACCTAAACCAGATTCTAGAAGCAACAGTCGCTCCTACATAGCAAAAACCAGCAACCCGCTCCAATAAAAACCAACAGTGGAAGGAGAATCCCAAACAGGAATTCAAAAGCAACAACGAACCAACAACAACTAAAATCCACTTCAAAATATCCCAACAAACCATAAAAAAAATTGGTTTAAGCGATCAAAAGCACCACCGAGCCAAGGCCACCAAACCAAAAATAGGGGAAAAAACCCCAACAACACTCAGATCTGGTCCCTGAGTAAAAGGACCCAAAGAAGAGAAGGTTCATAGCAAACTTTATGAAACTTCCAAACAAAACCACTCCTAGAAAGGACAAATCTGCATACATACACCATGGCAACTCCACTCAAACTAAACCTAGAAGCCACACGAGCCCCAACAATGAAAACACCTAGTCAGACTTGGAAGAAGCCCCACCAAATTGAAGTAAGAGAGAATATAAAAACCAACATTGATGGTCTCAGAAAGACTTTCGAACATCGCTTAGAGACTACCATCAACATATCAGACCGCAAGGAAAACCTAGGTCCCAGAAACCGTCGATAACATCAGCACCTAAAATCTTGTGGGTCAAAACCCCACAAGCAAACAAAAAAAATAAACCCCGACACCTGTAGGCCCCAACCCCACAAGCAATAATAAGAAGAGGGAACCCTCCAAAGAGAGAACATCGCCTCCACAAAAAAACCAATATTTTCCCTCCAAAGAAGCTAGGGCATGAAGCAGACCACCACCCGTCCACAAAATCCCCATCAAAATTGGAATAGAAACTTACCAAACCCCAATACAGGGCAAGCACAAACTGAAGCACCATCGCCCACGAAGCTCGAGGAGAAATCACCGCTAACTAGAACATCAGACACCACCTGAGAAATGGAGACAAGGGCAACCGAAAACTAAGAAAACCCATTATCATGACCATCAAAGACACCAGATTGGTAAACCAGGAGACACTACAACTCCTCTACAACACTCTCGAAAACAAGCCTCAATGCTCCATCGTTTCTCATAGGTGGAGAAACCTTCGTAGCCATAGGGACTACAGAAGCAAGCTTAGGGTCCAGCAACAATTCAAGTTCCTCCGCCATGCTCTCTCCTGCGTACCACATTGCGCTCAATGACAATTAATGCAAAGCTAGGTCATTTTTTGCTTAAAATTCATGCAAAGCTAGGCCATTTGTTGCCTTAAAATTCATGCAAAGCTAGGTCATTTGTTGCCTTATTATTGTTGCATGTTTAAGAATATAAAGTCAATTGCATAGTTATTTATTTTTCTTCTTATTTTGTCCCTAACAAGTTGATTGCATTTTTTTTATCGTCCCCATCTTCTTGAGTATTTGCTTGTGTAGTAAAAAGTAATTATTTGGCTAAGGAGTTTGTTGGTGGTATTT
This sequence comes from Wollemia nobilis, assembly GCA_028583015.1. NCBI lineage: Eukaryota > Viridiplantae > Streptophyta > Pinopsida > Araucariales > Araucariaceae > Wollemia > Wollemia nobilis. The sequence goes on from JAQPPZ010000989.1 coordinate 6,583,243, forward strand.
TTGCCAACTCATTTTGAAATGGTAATATTAAGCAAATATTTTGCATCTAAGTTCTCCTCTCATAGATATAGTGCATATTATTTTTTGTGAATGATGTTTGTTAAGTAGTTTGAACATGATTTGAAAGTGAATTCCAAAGCAAATCAAGCAAAATATCATTGCATCATAACAAATTTATGAATGGTTGTTAAGAGAAACCAAATAATAATAATAAATAAGTAGTTTGGATGAAAAAATATAAAAGATTAATTATAAGTATGGGTGCATGCAAGTGTATTCATACACCTAAAATCATGCATCCATGGATCCCAAGGATACCACAAGTCAATAACTCATTGGATCATCATACAATGATACAAATATCAACAGGATGACTACAAACTAAATACTAATAGTTCACATATTCTAACACTTTTTCTTACATCAGACTAGAGAGGATAAGATGGTCACATTATGCTTCATCTCCCCTACATGTCATATTCATATAGTTTGATCATTCATCTAAGTTTGACAAACTTAAATTTTGAAAGATTTTAGCAAGTTTTAGCATGGAATTTGAGTTTGAATCATGACCATCATAAAGGACAAGTCTGTTTAAAAACACATTAAACATGGTGCATCCAACATGGTGCATCCAAGAGTGATACACAAAGAAAACTATAAAAAAATCAAGTGTGTAGTTCGATCATAATCCCTCTCCCTCTCTCTTTCCTATTTGTAGTTCGATAATATTATTCATAAACTTCAAATTGACAAACACTTAGTAAAAACTAATATTAATATTAATTTTAATTTTAATTCTAATTAAATAAAAAAAAAAACAAAACATTATTAAATATAATTTGTTATACTTTCTCTATAATATAAATATTTTATATATTATTAACTATGTGTAACCAACTTGGCATATACAAATAGTGCTTTTATATTTTTCCCCTCCTTTTTCCCAATTTTGTTATTTCCATCCAACAGGGTTTATCAGGCCTTCATGTTGAATGCATGGAACAGACTCCATGTTTTCCATTAACATGCTCTGAACCATTTGTTTGGGATTAGAGGGTGGCTCCAATAATCTTAAGATGTTAACATATACAATTAGTGTTTTTATTGTTTTCCCTCCTTTTTCCCAATTTAGGCTTATCAGGCCTTCATGGTGAATATATTGTAACAAAGATCATCAACAGGGTTGGCTTCATGTTGAATATATTGTGTGCACAATATATGGTTCACAAAAATGCTTCTTAAATGGCAATACAACTGACCGGACGGTGTGTCATAAAATAAAGAGCACCTTGTCATGGTGTGTCATAAAATTGTTTGAAATAGTGATGGCAGTGGAGCCTTTGATGACGTCTATCAGCCCATCTGCGCAGCTTGACAGCGAGCAGTGGAGCCTCTGATGACGTCTATCAGCCCATCTGATGAGCTCTTCCTTGAGCTGGATGACCATATCTCTTTGGAAAACAATCCAGAGAGGCTCTGTCTGGATGACAGCGTGGCGTAGGGTGCCAGGTCGGGGATTGACGGCATCATCGTCACTTGGATCTGAAACCAGATAGAATCTGCCGTTCTTTCCACCAATGGCATCTTTACCGAAACCGATAGCACAGTCAGCAAGACTCTTTCTATTATTGACCCAGTTGGGATCACAGCGCCAGCAGTCGTCAATGGGGTTTCCCGGTAAGAATTTCCCGGTGACTGTGGGCCGCCAGCTGGCGGGGTAAGAATTTCCCGGTGACTGTCCTTCGTTTTCCACGGCTTACGTCACCGGAGGCCGTTTGACCGGACGGACCGTTTATATTTTTCGTATTTAGTTAGTAGGTAATGGGGCTTTCGTGGCAGTTGGGAAAGGGTGCGATAAACTTGGTGTATTGACCCATGGTCATATTCCAGGACATGAGCTCAAAATTTATAAAGTAGGAGCTGCTCCACAATTCTATACTACTTTGCTATTGTTGATCCGTGGGGACCATGAGACGCTTAGTATTTGTATGCAGAACAGACTACTATCTTTACAATAGACATGCCCCCCAAGGTTGAACCTAAATATTTTGGTCTCTTCTTGGTAAGTGACTGGCCAAGGTTTGGTAAGTGATATTGAAATAACACTATAAAATTTAATAGTTTTATTTCAAGATTATATTTATTTAAGATAAGTGGCTAATCCCACTTTTAAGTAGTAGTTGGTATGTCTTTGGATTTTTATTTAATTATTAGTATGGTTTTGGAGTTTTGCTAAAATTATAAATGTTAATTACTGAAACAATGATTCCTTATACTTTAGTTATATTTGACATTTTACTTTTAAAAAAATAAAACCAAATAACAATAAAGGCAAAAATGATATAATTTTGTTTTGTTTTAAGTATGTAATATTATATCATTTTATTTAAATATAAATTATTATGAAAATAATTTATATATATAATATTTTAAATTTTTGTTTGTTTAGAGTTTCTCATTCATTCATGGAATACTTAGCTCTCATCAGCCTATAAATAGGGGAAAGATCTCCAATGGAAGGCAAGTTAAGAGTTCAAACAAACAAGTGAAAGTTAACAAAAGATGTGAGGCCTAAAAAACCTAGTTAACCAACAAAAGAGTGCATCTTTATAAAGATCATGTCCAAAAGAATTTCTAAAAAAAGTCTGAAATATAATCATTTGATAAGTTCACATAAGATGAAGATGAAAGGACTCAATCCACACATTAAAAATAATTTGGTTGATAATTTTATAATTAATTAATAAAATATTTTTTTTCCTATTGTGAGAGATACACACTCATTTCTTATAGTCTTAATTATGTTGGTATTATTACTTTTTAAGGGTGATTCAATTTTTTTCAAGTCACTTGAGGTTGAGGGTGAGGGAAGTTACAACTGCAGCAACTTTTGCTGCAGTTGTAACTTCCCCCACCCTCACCCTCTTGCCATCTTAGTTATTCTAAAAAATGTTAATAATATTTAAGCATAGACAAGATCAAATCATTGAAGACTATGTTTTCAAACAAAATATAGCAACTAGTTTCTTTTATCAAACGAAAATATATTTAAATTGAAATTCAATAACTTAATAATTTTTGAAGTAAACAAAATCAGAACAGACAACTCATTTTTTATTTATCTTACAAAACTTTATAAGATATATAATGATTGAAAGGTAAAGACAAAAATGTTAATGATATTTAAGCATAGACAAGATCAAATCATTGATAATTATGTTTTCAAACAAAAGATAGCAACTAGTTTCTTTTATCAAACAAAAATATATTTAAATTGAAATTCAATAACTTAATAGTTTTTGAAGTAAACAAAATCATAATAGTCAACTCGAAAACAAGATCAAGCCAACAGAACACTCACAGCTAAACAAGGCAATTCATTTTTTTATTTATATTACAAAAATTTATAATATATATAATGATTGAAAGGGAAAGAGGATATTGGATTTTACAGTAATTTATAGGAATGGATATAAATAAAAGGTTAAAAAATAAATAGAGTAGAAAGAAAGATTGTGCATAAAGACGAATTTTTTTTTAATCATCCATAAGTGATCATGATGAAGGCTATACATCAATACGATACATCTAATAGAAGAGATATATAAATATCTCTTCATTCCTATAATTAATTACACAATCCTAAACCACCATTAGATAAAAATTACAATATAAGAAGATCAGGTCATGGTCCTCATGTTAATACATAAATTTTTATTAAACATTATAGAATGTTATCTCATATAAACACATACAAAGTGATTACATGAAGTGATTACACCATATGTTAACCTTGGCTAAGAAGGTAGGATCACTTATTTTAGTAAATTTGAAAAGATATTAATTGTAACTTGTTTTTTAGTCACACGAATATATATTTACAAACAATGAAATCTTAGTTTTTAACGTCAACAAGTTTATTTTTTGTTTAGAAAAAACTAAATATTATATTAATTCATTATTCGAAACATTACAATATTTTGGTGCTAGTAGTGTCCACTAATTAAAAAACAAAATGAGGTGGATCATGAGTAAAGCATTGAATATACATAAGAATAAAAGTTAATATCAACACAAAGACTATGATTATATCTTGTTGCAATACACAAGATATCAACATTCATATGTAGAAGAGTCTTTTATATGAAGAAATTTTGGGCATGTCTTCCATGATATCTTTTGAAGTCTTCAAAGAAGAAAAAGAAGTAATCAAAACCTAAACCTGCTCATCATTGTTAACTGCCTTCTTCTTAGTTTCCTGTTGGACCTTCTGAATATCCTAAATCATATGATAAAGTTGATGAAGTCTATCAATAACATCTCGATGTGTGCTGGAAGTTCCATAGACTTGAGAATGAATGCATCCTACATGTAACAAAAGATCAAAGGTTAAGTCTGCTAAAACTATATCCCATGAAGAAGCAAATCCAATAAACACATTTTGCATTTGCACTTCCAAATGTTATTGAGAAGGACGAGTTTACAAACATCCTAGAGTTTGGGGCACTAGTCCAGCTAAGAAAAACCAAGTAGAGAAAGCTTTCAATATCTAGTGAAAGACGAAAAAAAAAAGAGAGTAGAAGACATCCCAAAATTGTTTAGCCATGTCACAAAACCAAAACAAGTGAATAAGAGTTTCTAAAGCATTACAAAAATTACATTGAGGGGGAATGTGTAAAATCGCAACCAAACTTTCAGTAGTTGGAAGTTTTTGATGCAAAATACGCCATCCAAGAAGTTGAGTTTTGGATTCAATATGAGCTTTCCAAATTTGAGTAGCAAGAAACTACCATTGGGCATTGGTAAAATTCACTTGCCACTTGACATTGAGATTAGAGTCTAAATAAGGGGGACACCGAAGATTTTTGTATAACCAACTATAAGTAATGGAAGAGATTCTATGACCATTAAGCCATCTCCAGTCATTCCAAATATTATAGGTAGTTGTTCCCAACTTCATAAGGACCTCACAAGGGATGGAAGTCACAAATAAGCCATAAGACTCTGTGAACCTAGAGGGAAGGGAGCAATAATTTTAGATCTAGTTCTAAGTAAGAATTGAGCACCTACTCGGATCCTATATATATCCCTAATTCTATACCATGAATAGCATTGCATAAAGATAAAGTTTTATCATTATGGAGGATAATTTTATTCCACCAAAGACTATTTAGGCTAATGTTTCTTAGACCATGTCTCAAGGAGTCAAACTTCCAATTCAATAAATGAGAAACTAGTTTCCAAGCCTTCCAATTTTGGGTAACTAGAATAGACCCTTTAACTATAAAATAAGGTGCATTAAGGACCTTATCCTCCCAAAGGGGTTTCTTTCCATTTACCTTTGTGAGTAGATAAAGAGATTCTCTAACAAGATAAGTGTTTCCAGTTTTCATCACCAATAATGGCTCTAGAAACCCATTTTGTAACCAAAATTTTGCTTCGGGTAAGAGGATCAATGATGCCTAGACCTCCTAAAGCCTTAGGTTGAGTATAAATTTTCCAAGAGATGGGTGTCATTCCCACCTCCCCATCCCATTTAGCCCATATAAATTTACGAATGGTCTGAGTTAATTTGTTATAGGCTACCTTGGGGGCCATCCAACAAGAGGAGTAATAAACATGAGAGGCTTCCATAATTTTATTTGTAACTTGAACTCTTCCTACTAAAGAAAGAAACCGAGTTGGCCAAGCATTAAATTTTGTTTGAAGTATTTTCATAACCCAATTCCACATATCCTTAGGAGAGATATCAATCCCAAAGGAAAATCCCAAATAACGCACAATCATACCATGAGGGATGATATTCCACTTAGTTAAGGAGTTGCATCCACTAGGAGAGGAAGAGGTATAGAAGACTTCAGTTTTAGAGTCATTAATATGATAACCAAAGACATCATAAACCAATTGAACAATCTCTTTAGCCGTTTCCACCTCTTGTTGGGTATTTTGAAGAAAAATAAGGGAATCATCAACAAAATGAAAGTTAAGAGCATGCTTATCCACAAGAAGCTTAATACCCTGAATGAGGCCATCAGAATGAGCCTTATAAAAAATATAACCAAGAGCATCAACAACCAAAACATACAAAAAAGGAGCAAGGGGACAACCCTGTATGATAGACCTTTGAAGAGGGAAGGAGGGGGAAAAGCCCCATTAACCTAAATACAAGCTAAAGCATCACCAAAGAGCATACCAATTTGATTACAGATTTTTGTACCAAAACCAAGCCACGAAAGCATACTAAGAATAAAATCCCATCTGATTCTATCATAAGCTTTGTCAAAATCTAACTTAACCAAGAGGGCATCTTGATAAGAGTCGATAGCCCATTGCGAAGTTTCCTAGGCCATCATAAGATTATCTAAAATATAACAACCTTTAAGAAAATCATATTGTTCAGGGTTAAAAATCGCTTGAGCAACAATTTTTATTTTTAAATCTATATCTTTAACTATGATCGTGTATGAAACATTGAGGAAGATAATAGATTTCCAATTGAAGATTTGGTTACAAGTCATACCTTTAGGAATTAGCTTGACAAGCCCTGCATTGATATAAGCTCTCAAGGAACTGTTATGGAGATCTTCTAGGTAAACATGATGAAGATTAGAGGAAAGAATATGTTAATTTTTTTATAGAACTCCACTGGAAGACCATCCAAGCTAGGAGCTTTGTCATTCTTCATAGAAAAAAGGGCAATTTGCATACCATTCACAAAAAGAGGATATTCAATTTGATCCTGAACAATGGGGTCTACTAAGGTGGGAATATGGTCTTGCACATATTCCATTAAGATACATTGGATTTCATCCCTTGGCTCCATTGTAAAAATTTGAGTGAAATGAGATACCAAAAGATTCATGATTTCTTTAGAGTCAAAAATAGAATGACTTGGAGGATCCTCCAACTTAGTGATCCTTTCCAAAATATTCTTATGTATGAGATAGTTAAAATTAAAATTTGTTCTCTTATCCCCCTAGGATATCCAATTGAGGTGAGATCTAACAAGTTCCCCTCTAGCATAGTAAGACTCATAAACTCTAGCCTGATTTTCAATATTAGCTAGATCGCATTGAATAACAATGTTAGTAGGGTCTTTCATAAGCATGGAACGAATATGAGAGATCTCATTATGAAGGCAAATCTCTTGAATCTTCTTCATTATAGCAACAGAACGCCCATACCATATAAGGGATAAAATTGTATTGGAAATTGTTGTTTCAAACTATTTGATCCATCTAGTATTACCAGTTGGTCTAGGAAATCTATTGCAGACATGCTCTAAAATGCGACAAAAAGTAAGATTATCAAGGTGGGACACATTTAATTTTAAAGGAAGTGGTATGGAATTAATAGAGATAGAAGAAATGTTGGATAGAAGATAAGATAGGAAGGTTATCATACAAAGTAGTGTCAGAAAGGACACGAACTTGCTCGTGGATGAAGAATTTATCCATGAAATAATTACTAAAATAAAATCTATCCAAACGAACAAGCTTCCTAGCAAAACCTTGACGATAGTTAGACCACATAAACCAGTTATCTCTATGAGATAAGACTTTACCAAATAGAGGGTCATGCACACCAAAATGATTAGGACAAAACAACCAACTACCAAATTCAACATTAAAAGTGGGTCTACTACAAGTCCAAATTTTATCACTAGGATTATCAATCATATTAAAGTCACCTCCAAGGATCCATTCTTGAACAAAATAGAACATAAGAGCATAGATACAAAATCCAATAACCTGAGAGTTAAAAACCAATATAACCCACACACAATTATGAGCAGGGTCTTCACCATGGTCTAGAATAGCATAACAAAGAGACTTGGCTATGGAAAGGGCAACACCTCCTTTACCATTAACATGAGAAGTAGTAAAGTCAAATGCATATCCACCACCAATGATATCCATACAATGGGTGAGAGTGTGACCAGTGACTTTCAATTCTTGAAGGAAAAGAACAAAAATATGATTTTTAGCAACAAATTTTCAAACTTGAAATTTACGCTAAGGGAGGGAGAGCTTTCAACCATGAGTCTTGACTTAGCTCTCATTACTTCACCACAACTCTTGAAAGATAGCCTTATAACATATGGATGGAAAATGGTAGACAAACTTTTGTCAACCCCCCAAGATCACTTCATTAATTTAGAGGAAAAACCCTCTGTGAAAGATCTTGCTAGATCTCAAATGTCTCAAAATAAGGTTCATTCTCAAAAAAATCATATGGACAACACACAATTGTTGCCAATCAGTGAAAATATTTTCCATGCTCTAATTCATGAGGTCAACAAGACTATTGATGACTAAGTTTTCAAACAAGCAACTTGAAAATGAGCTTAAAAAGACCCCCTAAAAATAGGATCACTACAACACAAAGGAGACCTCATCCAAGCAAAAAGACAATAAAAAGGTCTACTAGATAAGTAGACCCAATTCTTCCAAAGCAACAATTGTCATTAACTATGGAGGAAAATTGTCTTTCCAAATTATGAATTGGCCACTATCCACCCCCAAATTGACCATAACATCAACAACCTAGTTACCTTCCCTATAAATATGGTCAATTTTAACTTCTAACATACCTTCCAAAATATTTGAGGTATCCTTAATAATATTTAGGATGAAACAATTGTTAGTCTTTCTAGCCTGCAAATCTTGAATGATGTTCAAGGAGTCACCTTATACGAGAAGTCTTTTGAAGCCTATCTCAAAACCCTGATGAACACCCAAGAAAAACACCTTAGATTCAACTAGGTAGTTGGTCTAAATACCATAATATTTGACATAAGCCCAAATGACCTCACCATTATAATTTCTAATAACACCCCCTCCACCAGCCCTATCGAGGTTACCCTTGATATCCCCATCAAAGTTCAAAATGACCCACTCTTTAGCTGGTTTATGTCATCTAGTAGCCAATATTTTTTGAAAAGTGGATATAGAAGAAAAAGACCCTAGATTCAATTTCCAACTAACAACAACCCCTTTCTCCACAACCTTCTCCCTACCATTTCCAAAAACAAAGACAACCAGGTTATTCTCAATAGCAACTTTAATCGTTCTAAAGATAAAGGATTCGTCCCTAGCAATATACTTGAAAGTTATTTTGTTCCTCTCCCACCAGATACCCCATAAAAAATAAGGGAGAACCAAGTTCCACACCCTAATGAGGCTGTAATTGATGAAGGGGGATTTCCACTGAGTGAAAATTTTCTTGAAAGTTTGAGGTAATGTCCACTTGATAGAAAATGAATCTAGTAAAGCATTGAGCACCTTATTTGAGAAATCACAATGGATAAAAATATGATCCACAAATTCAGCATCCTTAGAACACAAGAAAAATATTAGGAATATGGAAGCATTTCTTACATAAATTATCAATAGTCAAAATTATGTTTTGCAAACATAGTCGCAAAAAAATGTAATCTTGGGGATCAAATGAAGACACCAAATCCTTTCCACTGGAAAATATCCTCCCCTAGACAATGTTTGGACCTTATATGCAGTCTTGATAGGAAAAAATACCTTTATGAGAATGAGTCCATAAAAGGAAGCTCCTATCATTCTACGAAGGAAGAAAGTACTATTGTAGCAACATGTTAAAATTTGCCAAACTATGAAGGATACGAAGTTCAACTATATGTTTCCCAGTCCTCTTGCCATTATTGATGATTATATAATCAGTTACCTTTTATCCATATTTTAGTGACAAAGGAGCCTTCAAATCATAAAGCTCAGGACTAAGAAAGAGGGGTTCATAAAGAATCCAAGTATCCTCCTAGAAGAAAACATCCCTTCCATTCCCAATATGCCAACACATCCCATCCGTAACCAAACTTCTAACCCCAAAAAAATCATTCCAAATCATAGAACCCCTAGAAGGAGTAACACTTCTAAAAAAATGAATATGATTTTCTAGATACTTACCTTTCATAATATATTTTCACAGTTTATCCTCCTCAACAGATAATCTCTAGGTTGTTTTTGCAAGAAATGCCTTAATGAACAACAATAAATTTCTAATCCTAAGACCACCTTCTTTCTTAGAAGAGTAGACCCTATCCCAAGAGATATGGGACACCCTCTTTTTATCCTCCACCCCATCCCACATAAATATACCAAATATTTGATCATTCCTCCTCCTAACTTTGAAGGGCAATATGAAAAGAGACATATAATAGACAAGAATACTTTGGAGGGTAGCTTGAAGCAATTGCAACTTACCTGCTTGGATTAGGAGATTACCTTTCCTCCCAGCTAACTTAATGTTGAATCCTATCCAACACAGAAGACCACAACTCCTCCTTCATCCTACCAATGAAAATATCATACTTAGATATAAAGAAGGAAGGTTAGCAATGCCATAAAAAAACCTTGCAATTCTATGCTAAAACTGCACCCTAGTATTCACAAAAAATACTTGACTTTTATGGAAGTTAATTTTTTGGTTGGAATATTTCTCATACAACTGCAAAATATCCATTTATTCCTTAGCTTCTCTCATAGTAGCCTCACCAATAAGTACAATTTCATATACAAATTATTGACAAGAAACTGCCTTTACAATACCAATAGGTCTAATACCCTTAATATTAGATGATAAGGTAGTAGCAATAATCGATCTTCCTAAAGCTTGAACCAGCAAAATGAAAAGATATGGAGACAAGGGACCACCTTGCCTAATACCTCTTTGACCCCCAAAAAAACCACTCAGAATCCTATTGATGATGATAGAAAATTTAGCAGAGGAAATACAAACTCTAATCCACTTCCTCCATAGATCCCCAAAGCCAAAATTTTACAACACCTTGTCAAGGAACTCTCAGGAGACCCTATCATAAGCCTTCTATATTTCAAGTTTAAGAAGCATTCCAACCAACTCGTTTTTGGACATAAAATATAAAGTCTCATAAACCGTAATGATCCCATCCACAATATGCCTACCATAAAAAAAACCACTTTGAAGAGGAGAAATCAAGATGGGGAGAAGCCTTTTCAACCTATTAGCAAGTGTCATAGTAAGAAAATTATATAGGGTATTGCATAAGTTGATAGGTCTAAAATCCCTTAGAGAAGAGGCACCATGTTTCTTCGGAACCGAAATAGTAAAGGTAGTATTCCATGCCTGAACAAAGAGGAAGAATATTAGAATTCTCTTAAGGCTTCCAAAATATCCAAACCAAGAAGGTGCCAAAACCTCTAAAAAAAACTAGTAGGGAACCCATACGGCCTAGGTGCTTTGTCCTTATTCATACTAAATAGGATGATCCTGATATCATCATTAGAAAAGGGAGCATTCAAAGCAATATTCATATCAACTGTCACCATATGAGGACTATTCCTGAGAAGTTCCTCTAAAGCATCCCCATATTCCTTCTTATCTCTAGAAAACAAATATTGAAATATGGGTACCGAGGTAGTAGAAATTTCTTCCTTATATTTAAGGTATTCACTGAGTCCAATGTAATTTCTATTATTTTATTAGCACTCCTATATTTTAAGGTTGAGAGGTGAAAAAACTTGGTATTCCTATCCCCCTCCTTAAGCCACGTAGCTCAAGATTTTTGCATCCAAAAAGACTCCTCGCTGGAAAGAATATTATTAAACTCTGCAAGAGTAATTTTCTCTTTGCTGTCCAGCTCCTCTGACCAACCTTCACTTTGACATATTTCCTCAATTTACTAGAATTTTTGAAATATTTTTTGCTTCCTATGGAAAAGATTCCCAAAAACCTCTCGATTCCAACTCTTCAAGTTAGTTTTGATGATTTTCAACTTCTTGGCCACTTGAAACATCTTAGTTCCATAGACATCCAAATTCCACCAAGCCATAATCAAGCCTTAAATATTCATATTAGAAATCCACATTATCTCAAACCTAAAAGGATAACCTTTCAAATATTTCTCCTCCATGAATTCTAGAAGTAATAGGTTATGGTTAGACGTAATTATCGGTAAAGTCATCAAAGAGCAATCCTGAACCATGGTGAGATAACTCACCAAAGCAAGGGACTTATCAATCCTAGATTAAATCAGACCCCTCCCCTTATTTTGTTGGACCAAGTGAATTTAGAACCTTGCAAATCAATATCTACTAGTCCCATGGAGGTCAATAACTCACCAAACTCCTCCATGCTATTCAAAAAATAACCAAGCCTTCAAGTTTCTCACAAGGGAGCAAAATGGAATTAAAGTCACCTGCAAGTAGCCATGGAAGGTCAAATGAAGAACCAAGGGATTTTAAGTCAACCTAGAGTTTCCTTCTATCCACAACAACATTGGGAGTATAAACATTAGTAGAAATTGAAGAAAAAATAGTTATTTTAGAGTAGAATAAAAAAGAAGAGAACCTATCAACATGATGAATGAGCTTGCCCTCCATAGAATAAGGATTCCAAAGTGTCCACAACCCTTTGAAATAACCACAAGCAGCCCTACTCACACCTTCACACCTGTTCCAAATAAACTTTCATAATCTATCAAAATCATCATTGCCCATCTTAGTTTCTTTTAAGAAAATAATATCAATATTGAAACATTTTCTAAAATCTTTTAGCACTCTTTGTTTAGTTAGAGCATGCAAATATTGAATATTCCATGAGATAATCTTCATTACGTCAAGGATTTTGGGCCTTTCCTACACTCAAAGGTAATGTATTCTGGAAGCCATTAACCACATCTTGAACTATTTTCTTTAAGAGCACCTCATTTTTTTGGTATTTCTGGCCCCTTCCCACTATTTAGATTCATTATTTTTTGAGTATTTTTGATGGGTTGCATAGAGCCAATTGTTCCCTTCTTGCTTGATTTTACTGATTGAGGAAGGAGCTGATACTATTGAGCTATCTTATTTAGTTTCATATTTCACCTATTTAGAACTTCTTGAAAGCCATCTTCCTCTGAGGAAGACCAAATATCCTTTGATTTCTTGTCCAATGCATTTGTAGAAATCTCTCCTGCTTCTACATCCTAAAGAGACTCCGTGATAGCTTCATATTTTTACTTATCAAGAGAGACAAAAACCCTATCATTATACAAAATAGGGGTAACTACTCTCGAAAACACCTCAACATAAGACTCTTAAAGGGGGGACAAAGGAACCTAAGCAGAAGGCAACTGATCCCCTTGACGATCTAGGATCTCAAATTTCTTATCCAGAATAGCGTCCAACCCAACCTCAAGATCAAAAGGTAAAAAATATCCTAATAAAACAAATTTATTTGGATTCATCTCTACACCCTTGGAATTCCCACCAAATTTTGAAAAAACCCTAGCAACTTTAGAGCAATCTTATTTATTTTTTCTCCAGATCTAGACCTCCTATTTGAGGAGGTTTCTTCTCAAGGTACAATCCATAAATGACCAACCCTTTTATAGTCAATGCAAATGGGCATAGAGGTTTCATATTCTATATCCTCTATCTAAACTCTAGAATCTAAAACCAACTTAATAGAAGAAAGAGGCTTAGAGAGATCAGTGTTAACAAAAAACCTAACAAAAACCACCCTTGTTTTTGCTCAAGTGGTTGGATCCACCGAAATCAATCTATCCATTGATTTAGAAATACCATTAAGGATGTCATCATCCAAAAATACCATAGGTAACCTAGATATATGCATCCAAAGAGGTACCCTATTGACATTCTTGTGGATAGATTGAAGTCCAAGGACCATTTCCTCAAAAAGAGGCCTTTTTGACCAAAGAACCATGGTCCCTTCATAACCACAACCTGCATGTCTTCTGAGGTCTTAAAATTAAAGAGCATAAAGCCTTTGGGAAATACCACCACTTCCAAATCCCCCTTTGGCCTCCATTTTTTAGTAGTCCATTTTTTGATAGAGTCCAAATCTAGTTGGACCCCAATAAACTTCACAACCAAGGAGTTTTCTCATTTTATTATAATCCAATGAAGAATAGGTTGATGAATATGTAACCTCTAGATCTAGAACCAGATCAAAGTGAGTCTTAACAATAGGATCTACTTCCAATAACACTTGAGACTAGGAATAATTTGAATTTTACACAAAGGGAGCAGAAGAAATTGGAGCTTTTGGACCCCTCCAACACCTGGTTCAAACACATCAAAACCTAGATAGATCCCCAAAGGGCCACTTGCCACGTACTCCTTACCATCAGTGCCTACCTCACTTTTCATATATTCCATGTTGCCCCTACCCCTACAAGCCCTTGCACCCCTTTCACCTGTGTAAGTTCCATTCAAAATTGATGCCATCTCCTCTATAAATGTTAGGGCTAGATCTCTTGATGTAATTATTCTCCTAGTGATACAAATGTACTAGCCTCTAAAATCTCATAGCAATGTAGATCTACCATTGACATATGTGTACTTACCTCATAGCTCTCCCAACAACATAGATCTCCCATCGATGTAGATGTACTTACCTCACAACTCTTCCCCTCCATAGTTACAACTTTGAAAACCTTAAATTTCTACAATTACAACTTTGAAAATCCTAACTCCAAAAAAATCTCCATAGTTGTAGCTTTGAAATCTCTCCACAATCGTAGCTCTGAAAACCTAGCTTTGAAAATCCTAGCTCCTAAAAAGCCTCCATAGTAGCTCTCCATAGTCATAGCTCTAAAAGCTCTCCACAATCACAATTCTAAAAACCCTATATTTGAAAATCCTCCACAATCATAGCTCTAAAAGCTCTCCATAGTCCTAGCTCTAAAAGCTCTCCATAGTCTCAACTTTGAAAACCCTAGCTCTAGAAAAACCTCCATAGTCACAACTTTAAAAGCTCTCCACAATCACAACTCTAAAAATACTAGCTTTGAAAATATCTCCATAGTCGTAGCTCTGAAAGCTCTTCACAGTCATAGCTCTGAAAACCCTAGATCTAAAAAGACCTCCATAATTGTAGCTTTGAAAGCTCTCCACAATCGTAACTTTGAAATCCAACAACCTTATTTCTTTTAGATAACACTATTTAGAATACTTATAAATCTATTTGTCATAATTTTTGAAATGATCTTCTAAATCATATTGCAAAGTCTTATTAGACAATAATTATAAAAAAATTTGGCTCATATTTCTTTGGAATCAATGTAATAAAGGTGGAATTAATCTCAC
The DNA here is from genome assembly GCA_028583015.1 of Wollemia nobilis. Taxonomy (NCBI): domain Eukaryota; kingdom Viridiplantae; phylum Streptophyta; class Pinopsida; order Araucariales; family Araucariaceae; genus Wollemia; species Wollemia nobilis. The sequence continues at coordinate 6,598,350 of JAQPPZ010000989.1, forward strand.
TTATTATAGCCTTCTTTTTGTTGGCATCCTCAATTGTAACCAACATATCACTCTTTAATAAATCTTATATTTTTTGAAAGAAAATTGTAAAAAATCCATCAAAAGCAGGTGCCTTGTTAGGAAAAAAAGAGAAAAATACCTTATGTAGCTCCTCCATTGAGATATTTCTTATAAAGCTTTTATTTCCTCCCAGAATATTTTGTAAAATCTTATCTTGTGCATCCTCATATTGTCCAACATCTAATAATATATTTTTGAAATAACTAATTATTTCATTCTTAATATCTTATTCTTAACATTTCTTCCATTTGGAGTTGAAATGTTTTTTATGCAATAATAAAGAAATTTATTTTGGTTGTAGCATGAAATAATTTGGTAATTCTATCTCATTCTTTAAGCCATATCTCCCTAGATTTTTATAACTAGTATGACTCATTTTTCAATTCATTAAGATAAAGAGAAAGTAATTATTTTTCTTCACATAAAATTTATGACCCATTCCACTAATTTCTATTATCTCTTGTAATTTTTTGAGCTTGGTTTCAATTTCTTCCTTTTCTTTAAATATGTTAAAATATTTGGTATTCTAAATCTTCATTTTCTACTTTAGATATTTCATCTTTTGAATAAAATTTTACATATATGAACCTTCAAACTTTATCTCATCCCATCATAACATAACCACATGGAATAAATTAGGGCCTTAAAGCCATATAGAATGAAATCAAAATATCTTTGGATGATCATTATTGAGTGAATCACATCTCAGAATAATGTATTTATGATATGATCCTACTCACAATAAAATATCTAAAAATATTATATATTTTGTCTAAAACCACATGTTGTATAACAAAAATCTATCTAATCTTTGTATTATATGATTTTTCCACTACCTCTATTATCCCATGTATATTTAAACCTTGAAGGAATAACATCCCAAAAGTTATTAGAATTACAAATGAAATAAAATTACTCATTGATTTAGACCCTCTAAAAGTAGCACCTCCTTTTTTCGAAAGGATATATAATTATGTTAAAGTCTCCCTCCCAAAATAAATTCTATAAATAAAGATTATGAACCATCATTATATTTGAAAAAAATAATCTCAGGTCCTTCCAATATATTTTATGAGGAGTAACTATACTTAGAGCATATTATTTTCTTCTTTCTTGCAAAACAAAATAACCTAATTACTTATGTATTATAAAAATTGTCCATCACATTTGATTTTATCCTATGATATCATAATATCTCTATAAGCTCTTAGAGAAGAATATTTCAAACAATCCCCCATCTTTCAAATCGTTTGAACGCATCCTTAAATTCCTCACTCAATTTTATTTCTTGTATAAAAATAAACTCAGTACTAGCTACCTATTAATTCCTTAATAACTATTTTTTAGAGGATTTAAACCTGTAATATTCCATGATACCATGTTTTTTTTTTTTTAATTTACATGGTGGAATCGGTAGTCACCACGAATCCGGGTAGGTTGTCTAGCTTTTATGGCCACCATAGTATTTTGCACTATCCGCCCTGGAAGCCGCCACACAGATCTTCACGTAGTCCACCCCTATAACCACCATGCCACAATAATTTTAAACCTTTTACTCCACTAAAAGCACCAAGAAAGGGGCAAGCGTTCAGTCCGATGAGGCCCGAGATTTTCCATGATACCATGTTAATAATCACTTTTTATTTTTATTTGTGCACTTAGTTCTACTTCATGTTAAAATGTGTGATATTTATTTTTGGTTTTCCAAATCAATATCCCTCTAAGTTTCCTTTTCTCTTTATTCTTGCTTTGAGGGTATTCCTCTAATTTTTCCACTAACACCAACACTTTCATCTTCATTAATTGCTTTTGATTTTCCATACCATTCATAATGAGACTAATATTTTGTAGGTTTATACCACCCTAGAGAATTTAAAGTGCAAGTAAAAACCTTACAAGTACTTTTTTCTATATGTTGCCCTAAAAATACTAAAATGCAAATATGATCCTAGTTATGAACCTATCTTCTCATTAAAAATAATCATTCACCAATATGTATAAATATACAAACATGCATCCACAAATAAATTCCACAATAATAATCCACACAATAAAATAGAGATTGATAATACCCTTGAGGTAGGGCAACATCGTACAATGCTCCTTATTGAAAGGAATCCACTCCACAAGATCTCCAAATCTATGAGCCAAGAATTCTATAAAGAATACTTCGTATGACTTCCTTTACAATTGGGGCTACATATTTCTTTATACAATAATATGATGGTTCACCTTCCATGAGTTACAAGGTCACCCATGTGGTGGTTCACCTTCCATGAGTTACAAAGTGCATACTATTATAATATAGTACTATGTTATATATTATAATTGTATGTGTCATCCATGCCATAATACAATATTATATTATATCTCCACATTCATATACTTAGTATGTAACATTATTGATAGTAATTTATTTTGTATGCTACTTTTAAAACCCTAAATACTGCCCTAGAAATATTGAAGTGCAAGAATCATCTTTCATTATAGTTGAAAGGATCATCTTGAATATACAAAGCACAATCCTTTATGAATTTTATAGGTAAGGGTCATCTACTTTGAACATGATCCATAAAAAAGTTTATATGAGGTACTAAATGTCATTATGTTGACAGTGCATAGGACCATTTAAGCTCTATTGTTAGTGCATGACCATATTTCTTCTAAAATAAGTGTCAAATAATATTACATTATTTGGTACATGCTAATGTACCCCAAGGTACCTTATGGTACAAATGTGAATATGTAAATATTAGAATATGGCGTGAGTCTATAGTTTAGAGGTGTGATTTATATTTCCCCTTTATGTATATTTTATGTGTAGGATGTGCAAAAGTGTCATGTAACAATGTGTGCAAGTGTCATAGAGTAAAGTGTGAAAGTAAATAGAGAGTCAAGAGTCATGTATACAAGTGAAAAGATGTGAATCCAAGAGTCATGAGAGGCTTGTATTATGTGTAGAATAGGAAATGTTGCATCTATTGTATATATGAGAAGAGCAATAAACATAGAGTCCAAGAGTTACCTTTCTGAAGTCATAATATGGAGACAAAATTCCATGTATTGTATCGAAGTTTCAAATGAATATTGAATAAAGCTTGTATACAATTTGAGCAATATTATTGTAAGTTTTCTTCATGTTATTTCATGAATGATATTGGCCATTTATTTCCTTATTATTGTTATTTTCATGAATGTTATGTTCATTGATATTGACCATCAATATTAAATTGCTCTAATATTTGAGACTACTTAAGATCTTGGATATTTGGGACCTATGATAATTTGGCTAAAATGCCAATAGTGGTATTAGAGCTACTATGAGTAGTTTCTATCAGAGCCACATTGTGTAATCTCTACCAGAGCCAATTTGAGTGAGTCTCTATTGCTAGCATCAAAAAAAGTTTTGGTGTGAATATTTGAATAATATATAGAGATAAGAGTTAAAGCTATTACGAGTAGATTCTGTTCTAATCCACCTTGAATGGAGAGAGCAATAATCAAACCAATTATCTTAGATAATAGTCTACAAAATTGATATTCAATCCAAGACAAAGCTTGGAGAATTGTGCTATTAGAGTCACATTTATTCTCACTTTGAGTGAGAATATTTGAAGACAAATGTTATAGGTTGAAAAGCTAGCATCAAAGAAGACATTTGGTGTGATTTTGGAGGAAGAGCCATGTGAAGAAAACATAGGCAAAAATAGATTTCAGGTTACTGATTACCCTGAAATTGTATTTAGAAGACTGATATTTGTAGGTATAATTTTGAGTCCATTGAAGATAACATGGGCTAAAATAAAAAGAGAAAGAGTTAGCTTTGAAGAAATATTGAGGTTGTTATTAAGAAGAACAAAAAATTGATAAGCAAAAGAAAGAGGCTACGAGCCAAAGGAGAGGTTCTATCTTTGAGATAGAAGTGCCTAAGCAAGAAGTAAGAAGCTGAAGCAAATCACTAGTTAGGAATTAGTGAAAGAAACAAAGAAGAAAATAGCCTATTATGAAAAGAAGTCATCTAAGTTGAAGAATATACAACTATTTCCTATCGAGAGTAGAAGGGGACAACTAGTTACATTCCAAAGAATGTATAGATATTGAGTGCCATAAGAAGCACAAGATTGGAGGTCATCCAAAAGTATTAAGTGACACTGGAGAGACGTGCAAAATTTGAGAAGTAAAGTTATTGCTTAGAGATAGTCAACCCTAACTTGAGGAAGCTTTAACAACATCATAGCTTAGAAGAAATATTATGAGAAATATTTAGATATGAGAAGAGGAAGAGCAACAATGCTTGGTATTTTGTGAGTCTAAATAATGAGAGAAGCAATACCTGATAAAAAAAAAGCTCTATAGTATTTCATGAGTCTAAATAATAAGATGACAGTACCTGGTACATAAAATCTCAATAGTCTTTCATGAGTCTAGAGAACAAGATAAGAAAATTTGATAAAGTAGTGATAGTAGTGCTTGTGAAGTGAAACGAGAAATCAACTAAAGCTTAAAGGAGAACAAGATGAAATCACATTCCATGAACCTAAGAAATTTATTGGATGAAAGAGGGTGAAACTTTCCTAAGAATTGCATGAATACCATATGCCTAATATGTTGCATTACTATGACGTGTGCCCTGATACATGACCTAACGAGGAGAAGAAAAATTTAAGCATTAAATACCATGCACATATTAAGGTAAGAGTTGAAGCTTTAATTTTGGGCAAAATTTATATTTTATCAAGTTTAAATATTTTAGCACTTTCTAGTTTATGGAGTAATAAGGATTTCTAAAAGGAACCTTTGATTAGCACATAATATTTTTGAAATTTGGAATAATTAAAGTTTAGAGCTTTTATCGAATTAAATTTAGATTTTGGAGAGATAAGGAAGTCTAATCCAAAAAAATTTAGAAAAATTAAAAGATTAATTTTTAAATTGAAATTATTTATTGGATTTGGGATCCATAAGGTTTCCTACTCCAAAGGGATTAAAGTTTTTTGATTATTGATTATTGAATTTGCAAATTTAGATTTGGAGAGAAATTTTTTTTAAAATTGATAAATTTGATATTTGAAATTTAAATGAGTTCCATTATGTCAAATAGAAAAAAATTTCTTCCTAAATCATAAATTTTGAAAGGTCCTAATATTTCATCATGGAAAAACAAAATAAGATCAATTCTCATTGTTGACCAAATTTGAAATATAGTGAATGGAACATAGGATAAGCCAAAAGATGAAAATGGAAAACAAAAATTTGAACAAGATGATGCAAAAGTGATGGAGAGCCAAATTTTACAATAAGAGAAAACTCAATTTTTATTTAGAGAACATGGAAAGATTACAAAGTATAGAAGAAAATATAGTTGCAGTCTCAATCTACGTCTTTCCAGCCCCTCCAATCCTTCGAAAAAATCTCCTTTTATCATCACGGCTTCTTGCTGCAACCGTCGTTCGTAACCGTCCATGTAACCGCCTTAACGGCTTCTAGAACTGCCACTTGGAACTACCTTAACGGCTTCTGGAATCACCAACTGTCGTTCTGTAACAGTCCGTGAAAAACCCACCTTCTCTTTCTTAGCCAGGTCATGAAAATGCAACATGTCACGATTTCGCGACACTTTTCTACCTTTGGCTCTCTTTCGCCAATGTGTTGCGATATCGCGACACTTTTCTGCCTTTGGCTCTCTTTCGCCAATGTGTCGCGATATCACAACACTTTTTTGCCTTTGGATCTCTTTCGCCAATGTGTCACGATATCACGACACTTTTCAGCTTTTGGCTCTCTTTCGCCAATGTGTCGCGATATCGCGACACTTTTTTGTCTTTGACTCTCTTTCACCAATGTGTCACGATATTCGGCTTTTGGCTCTCTTTCGCCAATGTGTCGCGATATCGCGACACTTTTCTGTCTTTGGCTCTCTTTCACCAAAGTGTCACGATATCGCGACACTTCTTCGGATTTTGGCTCTCTTTGCCAAAGTGTCGCGATATCGCGACACTTCTTCGACTTTTGGTTTTGTTTGCCAAAGTGTCACGATATCACGACACTTCTTTGGCTTTTGGCTTTGTTTGCCAAAGTGTCGCGATATCGTGACACTTCTTCGGCTTTTGGCTTTGTTTGCCAAAGTGTCGCGATATCGCGACACTTCTTTGGATTTTGGCTTTGTTTGCCAAAGTGTCACGATATCGCGACAACTTATTTTGTGCCCGTCGTTCTGCTGTTGGTGTCGCGATATCGCGACAACTTTTATGTCATGATATCGCGACAATTTATTTTGCACTCGCCATGGTTCTAAATATGTTGCGATATCGCGACGACTTTTGTGTCGCAATATCGCGACACATTGTAACACTTAGAACTTTCTTTCAAACTTAGAACTTTTTTTCTTGTTTCTTTTGTTTGTATTTTTTTTCGGTGATGCAAGATTGATGTGCTGCCCTAGATGCTCCTGCATCAGACACCCAGGGTAGATTTTTAGAAGTGATCCTCACTTCTGGGTGGTCAGAGGAAAACCTAGACGATCAACATTTCATTTGGACAACCATGTGGCATCTTCGACAGGTCGGTTCTTCCACTTGACCAAATACTCCGAATATTGCCTATTTCGGGTACTTCTACCTTCATGAGTGTCGAGTATGTCTTCAATTTCGTCTTTTTCTGGAGTGGATGCAGGAATATTCCACAGATTCGGACTGGGTGGTTCGCTACAACTACCTGCATGATATTCAACCAAGTCTGAAATATTGAAGATAGGTGAAATATTCAACTCACTTGGTAGATCAACTTCATAGGCATTGCCTGAATCTCGTTTACCTATGATCCGGCATGGTCCAAACTTCTTCATCTTCAACTTATTGTAGGTTTTTCTAGGAAAATGTTCCTTACGCAAGTGAACCATGACTTCATCCCCTACCTGGAATTCTTTGAAACGTCGCTTCTGATCTGCTCTGGTTTTGTATGTAGCATTCATTTTACTGATATGCTGTTGGACCTCTTCATGTAAATGCTTCATGTGTGCTACAAAGTCATCAGCTTCAACACTACACTTGTCTCCTTTATCCATCGGTCTCAACTCAGAAGCGTTTCTCGAGTTGTACCCATGCATAATCTGGAATGGTGATTTACCAGTACTGCAATTGACAGAATTATTGTAAGCAAAATCTGCCTATGGTAAAATCAGATCCCATCCCTTGGGTTTATCTCCTACCAGACATCGTAGAAGATTACCCAAACTTCTATTGACTACTTCGGTCTATCCATCAGTCTGCAGGTGGTACGTAGAACTGAATTTCAAGTCTATTTTTAGCTTCTTCCACAGGGTTCACCTAGAAATAACCCACAAATTTGGTATCTCTGTCCGAGACAATGCTTTGGGGTAGACCATGAAGTCGTACTACCTCCTTGAAGAACAAGCCAAAAATGTGAACCGCATCACTTGTCTTCTAACATGGAATAAAATGGGCCATTTTTGAAAACCTATCAACAACAACAAAAATGGCGTCATGTCCATGTTGTGTTCTTGGTAGACCAAGAACAAAATCCATGCTGATGTCCTCCCACGGTCTCTCTGGTATAGGCAATGGCTGGTACATTCCTGTATTTTGGCTGACCCCTTTTGCCATCTGGCACACTCTGCAACCCTGCACAAATCTGGTCACATATGGCTGCAACTACGGCCAATGGTAATTCTCACTAACGAGAGCAATGGTCTTATCTCGACCAAAATGCCCTGCTAGTCCTCCGCTATGTTTCTCTTTGATCAAATTCTCCCTCATGGAACTTCGTGGAATGCACAACTGGTTCTTCCGAAACAGCATCCCATCTTGGATCATGAAATCCAACCACTTAGTGCGATCCACAGTAGTATGAGACACACATGTCGTCCATGCCTCTACAAAATCTGGATCTCGTTGGGTATAAACTCTTGAGTTCATCAAACCCAATAACTCGCACTCTCATTTCTATCAACAAATTATGCCTTCTACTCAAGGCATCTGCAACTCTATTAGATTTGCCACTTCTATGCTTTAGGACAAAGGTATAACTCTGCAGGAATTCAACCCACTTCAAATGTCACTGGTTAAGTTTACCTTGACTATTTATATACTGCAAAGCTTGATGATTAGTATATAAAACAAATTCCTTGGCTAGCAAATAATGTCTCCATTTCTTAAGAGCCTGAATTATAGCATAGAATTCTTGATCATAAACAGAGTATTTCTTTCTAGCATCATTCAATTTTTCACTAAAGTATGCAACAGGTTTACCTTCTTGGCTCAACATAGCTCCAATGGCACTAGCCATCGGCATCACAGTCAACCTGAAACACTTTATTAAAATCTAGAAGTGCCGGAATGGGCTATTCTGTCACTTTCTTCTTCAATATGTTCATGTTGGTATCTGCCTTGGCAATCCACTTAAATTCTCTCTTATCCCCTCTCATAGTTTCTGTTAGGGGTGCACAAATACTGCTAAAATCTCTAATAAACTTTCTATAGAAACTTGCAAGACCATGAAATGATCTTACCTCTGTTACATTCCTTGGGGCAGGCCATTCAAGGATAGCCTTAACTTTCTCAGGATCCATTTTCAGACCCTCCTCTGAGATGACAAATCCCAGGTATATCAACTCTTTCTGTACAAAACTGCACTTTTGTATATTTATCAATAACTGCTCCTCACGTAGTTTTTCAAAAACTGTCCGAACATGCAACAAATGCTCGTCCAATGTTTTACTAAAAATCAGAATATCATCCAGATAAACTATCACGAACTTTTCCAGGAAGTCACGCAATACCTCATTCATTAGCCTCATAAATGTAATGGGTGCATTACTCAATCCAAATGGCATAACTAACCACTCATACAAACCCTCTCTGGTTTTAAAGGTTGTCTTCCATTCGTCACCCTCTCTAACACGTATCTGATGATATCCGCTCTTCAAATCAATCTTAGTGAAGTATTTAGCTCCACTCAAGCAATCCATTATATCGTCCATTTTGGGTAATGGAAAGCGATATTTAATAGTAATTTTATTAATGGCTCGGGAATCAGTGCACATTCTCCATTCGCCATTCTTCTTTGGTGCAAGTACTACCGGTACTGCACAAGGGCTCAAACTTGCTCGAATCAAACCCTTCCTCAACAATTCCTGAACCTGGCGGTTCAACTCTTCATTCTCTACAGGAGACATTCTATGGGCTGCCTTGTTGGGTAAGCTAGATCCTGGCATTAAGTCAATCTGATGACTAATCTTCCTCATTGGCGGCAAACCCTCAGGCACATGTCTAATATAATATCAAGAAATTTTGCTAATAGATGTTCAACTTCTGCTGGAATGTCAGTAGTATCTTCTCTCTTTACAGTAGGAATTAATGCATAACACATTGAATCCCTCTTTAAACCATCCAAAATTTTTTTGCCATCTACTAAACAAATTCTAGCATTATTGCATACCTTTTCCTCAACCTCCTTCAATGGCTTCAGTTTGTGGCGTACTTCATCTTTTGTCAGGGAATAGGTATTTGCATGTCCATCATGCGCTGCACGTCTATCAAATTGCCATGGTCTTCCAAGCAACAAATGGCAAGCATCCATCGGCAAAATATCACACAGGACCTCATCTTGGTATCTTCCAATTTGAAACTTGACCAAGCATTGTTCACTGACCAATGCTCTATGATCCTTCTGCAACCACGCAATCCGGTATGGATGCGGGTGCTGCCTTCTTTCTAGCTTTAGCTTAGCTACCATTTCCTCAGAAACCAAATGATCTGTACTACCATTATCAATAATAATATTACAGATTTTACCTGAACATTTACACCTCGTGTAGAACAGGCTTTTTCGTTGATCTGGTTCCTTCTCTTCGTTCAACAAGGTTCTCCTTGTGATCATCACTTCTCCGCGCTCTGCTTCTTCAGAGTGCTCAGATTCAACACCATCCTTAACAACTGCAGCTCTGGCATTACCTTCAGGCCTTCTATTCGGTGTTTCTTGGTGTTTGGGACACTCATATGATCGATGCCCCTCTTCTTCACAATTGAAATAGGTTCCACGAAATCTGCCTCTGCCATATCCGCATCCACCTCTACCTCGTCCCCTTTGATAATCATTGTTCTGATTACGGGGTCGGTAAACATTCTCCTCCTTCTATTCCTGGTGATTGCTGGTTTCACTAGTCTGCTTTTGGTCATCATATTTACCTCCACTGGTTCTTCCACCAGTTCTTTCGCCATGACCTCTTCCTCTTTGTTTGCTGTCAAATCTGTGGTTCAGTTTCTCTTCCACTTTCAGAGCAAAATGGTATGCATCTTCAATGTTGTTCATTCGAACCAGACTCAATTCTTCTTGCACGCTGGTTCTCAACCCATTAATGTAACGAGCTACTCTTTCTTTATTTGCTTCTGTATGGCCGGTTCTGATAGAAATTTTAAAAAATTCTTTTGTATATTCTTTAACAGACTTGTTGGATTGGCGCAAACTCTACATTTTTCTCAGCAGATCTAATTCGTAATCTACTGGAATAAACTGCCATTTCAGTTTTTCAACCATTCGATCCCACCTGGTGATCTTTTCTTTTCCTCTCCGATTTCTTTCCAGTTGCACTCCTTTCCACCATATGCCAGCATGGCCTTTCAACTTTATTTTGGCAAATTTTATCCTATTTGGATCTTCAACTTCCTCATATTCGAAATATTCCTCCATGTCATTAATCCAGTCTATCAATTCTTCTGGATTTAAATTTCCAGAATATGTGGAGACGTCAATATTTGGCCTTTTCCCAATTTGCAAAATGGCTTTAATCATTTGAGACTCTGTAGCACTCATTGCTTCTTCTTCTTCTTCAGACGGGTCTTCAACTCCGTCATCATCGCTTTGGTCTTCTCCTCTTGGCTCTACTCCTCTACGCAATTCTTCCTGCAAGGCCTGCACTTGCCTCTGCAATGCTCGAAAGTCTCCTTCAGGAACCATGTTCCTTCCAGCACCATAATTTCTTCATGGTGGCATTCTGCTTCACTGTTTCTTAGAACCTATAACCCCAGATCCTGGTGCAAGCTACCTCACGTTCGGTGCTCTGCTCACACACTCAGAATCTTGCTGCTCTAATACCACTTGATGGAGAGCCAAATTTTACAATAAGAGAAAACTCAATTTTTATTCAGAGAACATGGAAATATTACAAAGTATAGAAGAAAATATAGTTGTAGTCTCGATCTATGTCTTTCTAGCCCCTCGAATCCTTCAAAAAAATCTCCTTTTATCATCACGGCTTCTTGCTACAACCGTCGTTCGTAACCGTCCCTGTAACCGCCTTAACGACTTCTGGAACTGCCACTTGGAACTGCCTTAACGGCTTCTAGAATCGCCAACTATCGTTCTGTAATAGTCCATGAAAAACCTGCCTTCTCTTTCTTAGCCAGGTTGCGAAAACGCGACATGTCATGATTTCGCGACACTTTTCTGCCTTTGGCTCTCTTTCGCCAATGTGTCATGATATCACGACACTTTTTTGCCTTTGGCTCTCTTTCACCAATGTGTCACGATATCGTGACACTTTTTGGCTTTTGGCTCTCTTTCGCCAATGTGTCGTGATATCGCGACACTTTTCTGTCTTTGACTCTCTTTCGCCAATGTGTCGCGATATCGCGACACTTTTCGGCTTTTGGCTCTCTTTCGCCAATGTGTCGCGATATCGCGACACTTCTTCGACTTTTGGCTTTGTTTGCCAAAGTGTCACGATATCATGACACTTATTTGGCTTTTGGCTTTGTTTGCCAAAGTTTCGTGATATCGCGACACTTCTTCGGATTTTGGATTTTTTTGCCAAAGTGTCGCGATATCGTGACACTTCTTCGGCTTTTGGCTTTTTTTGCCAAAGTGTCACGATATCGCGACAACTCATTTTGTGCCCATCGTTCTGCTGTTGGTGTCGCGATATCGTGACAACTTTTATGTCGCGATATCGCGACAATTTATTTTGCGCTCGCCACGGTTCTAAATACGTCGCGATATCGCGACGACTTTTGTGTCGCGATATCGTGACACATTGTAACACTTAGAACTTTCTTTCAAACTTAGAACTTATTTTATTGTTTCTTTTGTTTGTATTTTTTTTCGGTGATGCAAGATTGTTGTGCTGCCCTGGATGCTCCTGCATCAAAAAGTCCTTATGTTGATTAAATTTGGCATAATTGACAAAATCCAACCATATATATGTGATGTAGAGAATTCTAAAGTTGCTTGAAAAAAGTCATGTGATATATTTGAAGGAAAGAACAAAGCCACTATATTGCATTGACTGATTTAAGAAAGAGTTAATAGTGGAGAGAGTGTAGAACTCTTTCTTCGAAGAATAGTTGATTTAAAAGTTAAGCTATTGAATCTGGGAGAAAAAGCAGAAGATAAGTTTTTTGTCCAAGTTACATCAAGAGCAGTTTCAAAAAATTACAAACATTTAGTCACTTCACTTCAAGTGCTAAATAAGGAAACATCCTTTGATGAATTGGTTAATATTATTCAAGAGTATGAGGTAGATAATTTAATCAAATATGAAATGACTAATAATGCTTTGATATGTAAGGAAGATTTAACAAGAAAGACTAAAACATCATCATACTCTCAGCCTCGATGGAAACAAAGATATTGTCACATATGCAGAAAAAGGGTCATGCTACAAAATTTTGTAGATATTATTCTTTGAATAAAAAAATCAAATGAATAGATCATTTCAAAATGTCCAACCAAGGAAATATCAACCTCAGTATTAATATGTTCAACAACAAAAATTACAATCAAGGGAAGAAAGTCAAAAGGTAATTTAGTTCAAGAAATTCAAGAATAGAAGAAGCTATAGAAGGAAATGAAATTAGATCCCTTACAACAAGAATTACAGCTGAAGATAACTATGAATAAAATAAAAAGAAAGTTCTTCCAGAAATTTCTATTGGCACTAATGTCAAAAGTAACAAATGAAAGTAGTAGAAAAGACTATGAAAATATATTAAAAGTCCAAGACAAAAGTGAGAACATCATAGAATTGCAAAATTTATGAGAAGACCAAACCAAGAATAAATTATGAAAAGGAAATTGAGGTTCACTATGAATAGATAAAAAAATCATATTGGAATAGAATCATGGATATGCTGAAATATTTTTATGGTCATGAAGAAAGTATAATGAATACTGTAGGTAATAGGTTAGTAGATCAACACTAGAATATCAAGCAATGCCTGAGTTAGAGTATAATAACAAATGCAAGAATCATATATTGATGACTAAAGTCTTCAATAATGAAATAATGTAATATAGGGGGGTGTTGGAGAATATTACATTATTTGGTACATGCTAATATACCCCCATGGTACCTTATGGTACAAATGTAAATATGTAAATATTAGAATAGGATGTGAGTCTATAGTTTAGGAGTGTGATTTATATTTCCCCTTTATGTAAGTATTTATGTGTAGTATATGTGTAAGTATCATGTAACAATGTGTGCAAGTGCCATAGAGTAAAGTGTGCAAGTAAATAGAGAGTCAAGAGTCATGTATACAAGTGGCAAGATGTGAATCCAAGAGGTATGAGAGGCTTGTCTTATGTGTGGAATAGGAAAAGTTGCATCTCCTAGATATGTGAGGAGAGCAATAGACAAAGAGTTCAAGAGTCACCTTTCTAAGGTTATATTATGGAGATAAAACTCCATCTATTGTATCAAAGATTCAAATGAATATTGAATAAAGTTTGTATATAATTTGAGCAATATTATTGCAATTTTTCATCATGTTATCTCATGAATGATACTGGCCATTTATTTCCTTATTATTGTTATTTTCATGAATTTTGTGCTCATTGATATTGGCCATCAATATTAAATTTCTCTAATAGTTGAGACTACTCAAGATCCTGGATATTTGGGACATGTGATAATCTAGATGAAAGTATAAAAATAAAAATATATTAGGGTTAAGAGGTTGTCCATTAGTAGTTGGGGGATGTCTATATTATAATTGCACTGCCACATCATGCATTGTGTTATAAAAAAAAAATACCTCTAGTTTCTCTCTAAGAAAATACACAAGCCACATCTAATCAATATGATTGTGTCAAGTCATGCCAACGAAGGGCCATCATGTGAATGAAAAATAAATAGTGTCATTGTAGGCTATCTTGCATAATTGTTTTCTACCATATGCATGCAATTCATATGAATGGATTTAAGTGGTAAGAGTGTGACCATCATAAACTATCACCTTATGCATTGTTGTCTAAAATATATGAAGGTCATCTAGAGAACATGTATCTTTTAATTAAATAAGAATGTTTTGAGGCATATGTTGAATAAGTTATGATGATTTACCAAGCAAAATTTGTTGAATAAGTGGAACAGGCTAGATATTAAGACATCAATGAGCATGGGTGTTTAAGAATAGCACTATCCATGAATGCTATTGGGAGGGTTTGTATGGGTATTTAATGATTGTACGCTAAACTTGTTCACATGAAAGGGCATTTGAATCTTGTCTAAAGCCCTAAAAGGGAACACTACTAAAGAGGGATTTGCTAGCAATATATCTTGCTATAAGACACCCACTAATGGAGAAGGCATTGAAGAAAATTGCTATCAACTGTTGCATAGAGGTGTCAAAAAAAAACATAGACATAAAATAGTTTTGAGCCTCAGATTAACCCTAAAATATCCATAATCTTGAGGTATTATATAGGGAAGATAAATAATAGAATAATTGATCATATTGCATGCAAATATAGACCGTTAGGTTTATATAATTGTAGGTGATATTTTTTTATTTATTGCTATAATGTCAAGGATTGACATCATTATGGATAAAAAATGGAATATTTGAATGCTCCCCAACTTCTATCATTAATTTAAGTGAAGAAAAGGGAGCGCATTGAACCTTTCTTCCTTTTGAAAAATGAATAGAGTATTCCTTAATTTTATGGATGATTTGAATTGAAGCCCATATGATTTTTCCTAATGAAACACTACTTTTTTTCATGATTGGAGGTACTTGTTCTTTTGCAAGTATGAACATATATATACTAGTCAGAAAGCTCTTTTTTATCCCAATCTAGAAAAGTTCAAAATTTTAAGTTTTGTGAAGATTAAAGATAAATAATAATTCCCCAAACATGCTATGTTAGGACCCCATCCTAAAATTATTATTTAATTCTCATATTATTATGTAACGACCCCTTTCCAATGTGGGGATCCCATGCTAATACTATTTTTTAATGGTATGTGGCACTTGAGGCACCTAGAAAAGTGGGTCCATCTCATGTAACCATTATAAAGAATGTAATTATTTTGTAGTAGAAGATTCTAGCTCGGATGGTACTTTGCATATAAGCCAACTCTTGAGCGTTAGGTTAGGGTTGCATGAAGTGTAGCTTTAAAAGATAAAGGGGCATAAATGAATGTATATTTTTTCATATTGAATGAAAGTATTGAAGAAAGTTGCCCCCTTGAAGAAGTCTATAATTTTGTGTTATGATTTGTAATATTAATACATATATTTTTGCATTTATATTTTGTATTGCAATATTGTGTTCTTTAACGAATTATTGCTTTTATTGCAATATTTATGTGAATATGATTATTTTAACTAGAAGGTTTATAATAAATGGTATCAGAGAATTTCCAATACCGTGTTCTGCTACGACTGTGACAGTTATTGTCCTTTAATTTTGATTGTTAAAATTTTTGTATTTTCATTTTTTTGCTTGTTTTCCTATTAAAAATAATCTAGGTTTTTTTTGTTTTGTTTTAGTTTTCTAGGTTAGAAACCCTATGTCGAGGGTTTTAAAATATCACGAAGGATCCATCGTTATTGGCTAAGCTAGATTTCTCGTAAAGTGTCTAGTAAAGTGAGGGGGGATCAAGCTCCAATACCAAGGCCTCAGATAACACCCATATATAGAATTGATCTCCCATGTATCTTCGCGTATATCGGAAGACTCCCTAGGATTTGGAGAAATGTTTAGTCCTAGGAATATTTTTGATTGTGTATTTTCCATAGTTTCCCAAAAACAACATTCGAGAAGATCACTCTCCCATACTGTCATAGAGGTAGGTAGTGTGATCAAGGGTATGCGTGGAATCCTCCTTGATTAGTAGCCTAAACTATTGGTCTGAGCACTATTGTTCATCACTATAGTATAACAAAGGGCTATGGATAGTACATACACCTTGGCTTAGAGTACCCTAATTTTGTTTATCTTGAATGTCAAAAACCCCACCACAAAAATTGAGCATACTAAGGAGTTACACTATTATCTATTTGACTAAACAAAAACATACAAAAACAATGGTGGTGATAATAACAGTCATGACAGGGTCTATTAGTAATAGTTAACTATCAATCAGTAACAGTCCAGATAGAGTTTGGTAGTGTAGTTATTAGTTACAAAGTTAGAAACAATCTAGATAGAGTTTATCAGTAACGGTGCGGTATTAGTCAGTGTCAGACAAAATCATAATTAGTTTATAGAGTTAGACAAAACAATTATCAATTTATAGAATCAAATAGAGTAGTGCAATTAATAGTTAATATAGATAGAACAATTGTCAATTTACAGAGTCAAACATAATGATTATCAGTTATAAACATTGTAAATCCTGCTTAAGGGGTGTCAGACAAAAGTCAAATTTTTGAGTGATCCAAGATTCTAGGAGAAAAATAGACAACACTTGAAAATGACACTTCCTCAAAATCAAAATCAAAAATTTGAGGTACCAAAAAATACGATTGTGGGAATTAGCTCATTATGATAATATTCCTGAGCTAATCATTTTGGTATATAGCCTCCATGCACTTTTTATAAAGTGTCAAAAAACATCATCGTGAGATCTAACCCATTTATTCATTTTTTCAAGATGATCATTTTGATATATAACACCCAAACACTTTTTTTGGTCCATTACTAAAAATAGTAACCTCTGAAACAACACTTCTATTTTTAGTAAGTTAGTGGGAATGATACAAATCATACAAATATGGTTGAAGGGACTAGAGGAGCACAAAAAGGAGTTAGAACAAAGCCACTATATGGAGCAATTAAATAACACACTTAATAAACTACAAGGCCAAATATCCCACATTGGACAAGAAGTTAAATAGATGAGAGATCAAATGTAGGTTATAATATTTGACCAAATTAACACCAAAATTAAACTTGAAGAAAATTTTTGAGAGGTTGAGGAACTATTGAGGGTAGGTCCAAAGTTGTTGAGCATCTTAACACTGAAATACTAGGTGGTGGTTTAGATGATAAGGAGAAGGTAGTCCATAAAGAGAAATAAGCCTATCATTCTATTTTTGACACAAATACCCTATTTAAGATGCCTAAAATAGAATGGAAAAGACACTGATAGTTAGTTGTGTAGAGCAGATTAGTTTTTCAAACTTCATAATGTACCTCGATATTTGTGGGTCACCATGGCATCTTTTAACTTTGAATCTGAGGCCCTACAATGGTATCAATGGTTATAGAACATGACTTTAGACCCTTCTTGGGAAGACTTTGAGTCCCAATTACTCACTCATTTTGGTCCTAGTGAGTATGAGGACTTTATAGGAGCCTTAACCAAATTGAGGCAAATATCTATTATCAAAGAATATCAGACTCGATTTGAGAAATTAGATAATAGGACAAAGGGGTTGAGTGAAGGATTTTTCCAAAGCTATTTTATCAATGGATTCAAATATGATATCAAGGTAGAAATACAAATATTCAAACCTTAGTCTATGATGTAAGCCATAGGATTGGTGAAATTAAAGGAAGAATTTTTTTTTTCATAGAGGAGATTGTCCAAATTTCCACAGGCCAAAACCACATTTACCTCCAAGTTTACATAAAATAATAGCAATAAATCTCTGCCAATCAAGTGTTTGACTAAGGAGAAAATGGATGCTCATCGAGCATAGGGCCTATGTTATAATTGTGATGAAAAATATTCAATAGGGTATAAAAATATGTAATAGAATTTATTTTTTTTAGATGTATATGAGGCAATAACCATTGAATCTTCTAAGGAGGAAGAGGATCATCATGATGAGGAACATATAGAACAACCTAATGTTCAATAAGAATCCCAAACAAAAAATTTGGTGCATGCCTTAGCAGGAATATCAATTCCACAAACCATGAAGGTGATAGGACACTTGAAATGGAAATGGGTCATAATTCTCATTGATTTTGGGAGAACCTATAATTTTATTGACCCAAGAGTGGCTAAACAGGAAAATTGCTATATTAATTCTTGTAACTCTTTTTAAGTCATGATTGCCAATGGAGGAACCTTACCTTGTAAGTAAAAGTGTAGAAATGTTAAAATACAAATAGGGGAATATAATCTGAAGGAAGACATGTTTTCCCTATCCCTATTTGGATGTGATGTGGTTTTTGGGGCTTAGTGGTCGAGATTCTTGGATCCAGTATTACGAGATTTTTTTGAATTATGGGTGAAATTCATCCAATAGGGGACAAAGTACAAATTACAAGGTTTGAATGCTGGAATAAATCAAATTGTGACATCTCATAGGATGGAAAACTATTAAAATAGTCGATCCATGGGGTTATGACCCAACTATTTTCTATACAAGACTTCAATAATGGAGACAAATACCAACCTGAGGACTTACAACTATTATTGCAAAAATATGCCATGGTTTTTAGGAAGCCCAAAAAAGTACCCCCTTGTTGTACTCATGATCATGCAATTCAAGTTGTTCCTAGTAGTCTTACTCTAAATGTCTACCCTTATAGTTATGCATGTGCCAAAAAAATATTGTGAAAATGGTACAATTTTTTTTATTGTAGGGATCATTCATCATAGCATCAGTCCCTAATCTTCCCTAATATTTTTGGTACAAAAAAAGGATAGGTCTTGGTGTTTGTGTGTGTATTTCAGGGAACTAAATAAAATCATGATTAAAAATAAATTTCCCATTCTAGTAATTTATAAGTTATTGGATGAATTGCATGAAGTAAAATATTTCTCAAAGTTGGATTTGTGATCAGGTTACCATTAGATCCATATCAAGGAAGATGAAATTCCTAAAACTACTTTTAGGAGTCATGAAGGTCAATATGAATTCTTGGTTATGCCATTTGGAATTACCAATTCACCCTCCAATTTACAGATCTTGATGAATTCTATTTTTTTGCCCTTCACAAATTTATTCTAATATTTCTTGATGACATCCTAATTTATAGTTGCTCTTGGGAGGAGCACTTACAACATTTAGACTAGAATTTGTATATTTTGTTTGACAATCAACTTTATGCTAAGAGGTCTACATGTTCTTTTGGGTTGCAAGAAGTAGAGTATTTGGGTCACATTGTCACTAAAAAAAGAGTTAAATTTGGCCCTACAAATATTGATTCTATTCAAGCATGGATGAATCCTCACACCCTCAAGGGACTTGGGGGAGTTTTGGGCCTCACGGGATATTACTGTAAATTTGTAACAAACTATGAATAGATTGTAGTTCATTTAAAAACTATGTGAAGAAGAATTCCTTTATGTGGTCAGAACCAATAGAGAACATTTTCAAATAATTAAATCAGACGATGATAACCACCCTAGTGTTAGCAATGCTTAATTTTTCTAAACCTTTTGTAATTGAAAGTGATGCTTCAAGCAATGGAATCATGATAGTTTTGATGTAAGGATGACCCTTGAATTTCACTAATAGAGCCTTTTCAAACCATAATTTAGGTAAATCCACTTATGAAAAGGAGATGTTAGCCATTTTACATATGATTAATCATTGGAGGCCACATCTCAATGGGCATAAGTTTTCAATTAAAATCAACCATCAAAGCCTCAAGTTTTCTTGGAACTGAGGGTAGCCACTCCCAAACAACAAAAATGAGTCTCCAAATTGATGGGCTATAATTATGAAATCACATATAAAAATAAAAGGATAATATAGTGGCCGATGCACTATCATGACAATTTGAATATTAGAGTATGCTAAATATTATATCTCAGGGTTATGCATAGTGGCTATTTATAGCCAATTGGCTAAAATTAGGATTTTTGAAATTTGGAATTGGCTAATATTTGGGACCCTTGACCAAGACCCATTAGCCAAAAAAATTTTGGTGTAATTTTTTTTGGAGGGGGTCGATTTGCCCCAATTTTATAATAATTTGACCATTTTAAGTTTAAATTTCCAACATTACCCCTAATAATAGTTAACCTTCTACATGTGTTTCGATACTATTCGCATGGATTTTGAAACTAATTTGCCAAATTTTTATAAATATATTTTGGGGCTGACCCCTTATGCATAACTCTGTTATATCTTCTCCAATACCTCAATGAATTAATCATCTTAGAGAAGAAGTGGCCAAGGATTCTACCTTACAAACTTTAATCACCAAAATTAAAGTTGAGCCCAACTCATACCTTGGATACAATTGGGATGTTCATGACTTGAGACATTATGAAAGATTGTTATTCCCCCAAAATATCAAATGTGGGATTTTTTTTTGCAAGAAATGAATGCATCACCAACAACTATATATTTTGGATTTATTAAAAATTATGAAAGGACTATGCGTACTTTCTTAAAAAAAAACAAAAAGGGATATTCAAAATTTTGTGATCAAATGTAACAGGTTCCAAAGAATGAATGGAGAAATAGTGTGCTCTCCTGGAACTCTTCAACCCTCACCAATTATAGAATAAGTATGAATAGATGGCTTCCTTTGATCGAGTGGTGGTATAATACTTCATATCACATTATGACCAAGGTGAAACCCTTTGAAGCTATCTATGGAATTCCTGCACCCATACCCTCTTCATAAATTCCAAGGGGTTCTAGGGTTCATGCAATTGACACTACTCTCAACTAGAATGCCACCGTACTCTAAAAACTTAAGATGAATCTTGAATTGGCCCAAACCTTATGCATCAGCAAGCTGATCAATACTATTTTGAGTGCAACTTTGAAGTGGGGGATATTTCTTTTCTTTGCTTGCAACCCTACAAAAAATCACCACTCCAACTTTATCAATGCCAAAAACTTACTGCCAAGTACTATGGACCTTACTAGGTATTACAAAGGATTAGTGCAACATCCTATAAATTGACCCTTTTAGCCATTTTCAAGATACACATTATCTTTCATATCTCTTCTCTCAAGAATTTTGTGGGCAATAAGATATAGGTTTAATACACTTTACCAGAATTGGATGAAGAAGGTTCTATCATGCTCAAGCATAAACACATTTTGGATCGAACATCATGCATCCTTCACAACTATTTCATCACTTAAGTTCTTGTTCAATGGCATGGGATACAACCTGAAGATACCACTTATGAGTCTTTCTAACAACTACAACAATAGTTCCCTCATCTCCAGCTTTGAGGATAAAGTGTTTTGAATGGGAAGGGTATGTTAAGACCTATCCTAATATTATTATGTAATTCTTATATTATTATGTAATGACCCCTTTCCAACATGGGGATCCCATGCTAATGATATTTTGTAATGATATGTGGTATTTGAGGTGCCTATAAAAGTGGCATCATCTCATATAACCATTATAAATAATGTAAGTATTATTTGGTAGAATATTCTAGCTCAGGTGGCACTTTGCATGGAAGCCAGATTTTGAGCTTTAGGTTAGAGTTGAAAGAAGTGTATCTTTAAAAGACAAGGCACCATAAATAAATGTATATTTTTGTATATTAAATGAAATTATTGAAGGAGGTTGCCCCCTCAAAGAGTCTCGTGATTCTGTGTTGTGATTTGTGAGATTAATACATATATGTTTATATTTATATTTTGTATTGTAATATTGTGTTCTTTCATGAATTACTGCTTTTATTGCAATATTTATGTGAATGTACTTATTTTAATTAGGAGGTTCCTAACATGCTATTGCATGACTTATAGCTATTGAAATATGATGACAATAGGCATATATGGAGTTTAAGGATTTGTGGGAAGTGGTATCCAATACCATAGAAAGACATGCCATAGAGCTCAATGAATAAAGAAATTTTGAGAAGGTAGACCAAAAAGCCTATTTTATCATACAAGATACAACCTTATATTTATGATACAATAACCACCAATGATGCATGGGTAAACTTAGTATGATATTAAAAAAATAAAAATAAATTTGACACCCACAAAGTCGATTACATTTTTTAAAGATGAAGAACAGTATGAAATTTAATGATTTTCTATGAAGAATTGATGAGTTGAGAACGCTGCTTAAGTGTTAGGAAAAATAATGAGTGATGATGTGTTTGTTCCCATTGTGCTTCAAACACTTCTACCTATATTTAATATTTTGGTGATAACTCTAAACATTACTAACTAGAGTGTGGCTTTTGAGACTCTTGTCAATGCTTCAATAAAAGAAAACAATTTGAGGAATGAATACTGAAGACAAATGTACTTTAGTCACATAAAATAGGCAATATGTCCATGTAATCAAAGGAAGGTTGTGGACCCCCCAACAAGTGCCAACAACAACAAAAAGAAAAATGACATAATCAATAGTAGCAACAAGGACAAGGGAGCTATTCATGTTCCAATACCACATATTTCATTTACGAAAAACTGAGGCATATACTTAAGGAGTGTAAGTACAATATGTTCTCACAAGGTTCTTCCAATAATAACTATAAAAATACATCGAGGTAAAAAAAATATTCCTCAACAAAAGAGGAGGAATGCACATTAATTTCAACATGGTAATGTAGCAAAGGATGCTGATTTTAACGAATAAAGAGAAGATTGTTTATTCCACACAAACTCTTGATGTTGTCACAAAACTTAGAATAGTTTGGTATGTCTATTTAGAGGAACTAAACATATGGTAGGACAAAAAAAAGTTTTGTATGCCTTGACCATTCATCTTACCACGTGTAAGTTATGCTTTGATAATTCAATATACACCATTACTAGTAATAATGATGTCTTTTTACATATTGGATCACATACTTATCCCATATCTAAAATTCTTTATGTTCCTAGCCTCACCAAGAACTTTCTATCAATAAATTTATTGATTAGAATATCAAAGTTGGATTTATCATAATAAGTGATAAGAAACTATCTTATTCAAGAAAAATCTAGAAGTTTAATAATTATTGCTCATATTACAAGAATAGGAAATATGTTTCAACTTGTAGTTGTATTGCAAGACAATCAAGCTTTGGTAACAAAGGAGGAAGAAGCTACCACACCTTGGCATAGGCAATTTTTACATCTTAGATTTTTCTACATGAAAACACTCATTAACCATGCTACAATGAAAGGTCTTCCCTCACTAACAAAGCCTCATGATATTTATATGAGTTGCTTGATCAGAAAGCAACATCAAACCCCATTTGGCTCAAGTAGTTGTAGAGTGTTGATCCACTTGACATGCATGGATTTGATTTTCAGTGACTTGATATTTTTAGTTGTTTGTTGATGATCATACATGATGAATGTGTGTGTGATTACTTGAAGATAAAGGATGAAGCTTTCCATTTTTTCCAAGATTTCAAAGATTATGTGGAAAATATTTCTAGTCATTCTATTCAAGTCCTCTACTTAGATCCTCTACTCAGATCGAGGGATGGAGTACATTAATAATGAGTTTTTTAATTTCTTGAAGTAGAATGATATTCAATGATAATTTACAACTTCCTACATACCTCAATAAAATGGAAGTGTAGAGAGGTGTAGTCATACTATTTAGGATATGATGCGGAGCATATTGAGCAACACCAAATTAGAGCCAATGTTTTGGATAGAATTTATTCATAATATGGTTTATTTGTTATACCATACATCCATAGTTGCATTAAATAGAGTCACACATGAGGAGACATGGATGAGTATCAAGACTACCATATTGGATATTTGAGTGTTTGGATACATAGATTCATGCATATTCCAAAGCAAAAGTACATGAAGCTAGATAATAAATATAAGAAATGCATTATCATCAGGTATAGTGATAATTCAAAGTCATACTGGCTCATGGATATTGATACCATTTTTTTTTATATCACCATAATGTTATGTTTCATGATAATAATAAGCACATCTCTTCTTCTAAGTCATGTGATTCAAATGAAGCACCTACTATATTTTTGATGATGACAATGCCTCTAAGAGAGGGTGTATAGTTGTATGATACTTATGGAGATGATCTTGATGGAGTTGATGAACTTGTACCATCTACTTAAAGTACTACTCATAGGCCTAAGTGATATCTCAATACAATTCATGTTAGAAACTTAGATAATGCCCTAGAAACATTAACTTTAGGGTCAAGAATTTCTAATAGAGTTTTAAATGAGGTTAACCTACCCTTATGAGCATTTTTATGCAAAAAATTGAACCATATATAGTTCAATAATCTCTTGTGTCCAAAGAGTGGAAGAATATCATAGATGTTGAATATTAAATTTTAATGAAGAACAAGATATGTCAACTTGTTGATATTTCACATATAAAGAAACCAATTGGTTGTAAGTGGGTATTCAATATTAAATACAATGCTAATAGGAGTATTAACAAGTACAAGGTAAGTCTCATTAAAAAATGCTATGCATAAAGTAAGGAATTGATTATGGTAAGACCTTTATAAAAAAAACAAAGATCAAGAATATTTCTATGGTATCCATAATGGTAGCCCAATTTAGATGGAAGTTGCATCATATGGATGTGAAGAGTGCATTACTCAATGTGACTTCATTGAGTAATTGTACATGGTGTAGCTATAGGGACTTGTCATTCCTACTTAAGAGAGTGCATTCCTCAATGTGATTTCGTTGAGTTAAGTGTACATGATGTAGTATCATCATATCTATGTATGGGATGAAATAGGCCTTGAGAGCTTGATATGTGAATACTGATGAGCATCTTATGTGACATGAATTTCCTCATAGTCCTTATGGTTTGAACCTATACGTCAAACAAAAATAAGGATAAGCTATGATCATAAATTTGTATATCAAAAACTTGGTCATCACTAGAAGTTTATTGAAGTTAATTGAAGGGACGAAGAGAAACTTAAAAATTTATTTTACATGACATATTTTGAGTTTATGCACTATTGTATTGTATTGAAGATGTGGAAAACAAAGAATCAAGTTTTTATGTCACAAATAAAGTATACCAAGACATTAGTTAGGAAGTATCAATTGTAGATTACAAGATCACGGTGACTTCAATAGATACAAGGTTATCACTTTTACAAAATGATCCATCTCCATATGTAAAAGTAACTCTCTATCACTAGTTGATTAGGAGTCTCATTTATTTGATCTAAAATTAGACCAAATATTAAATGTGCAATCAACTATCTTTTATCGTTTACAAAAGAACTGAGGGTGAGTCGTTGGAAATTAGAAAAGTGGGTACTTAGGTATATCCATGGTACAACTGAGTATGGTATGGAGTACAAGAAGAATGATCAATTCTTCTTGATATGATTTACAAATGTAGACTATGCAAGATCCATTACCAATAGGTGATCCACATATGGATATGTATTCTTTTTTAGATCTGGTCTAATCTCTTGGGGATGTAAGAGACAATATGGTATTGCTTGATATTTTACCAAGGCTAAATATCATGTTATAGGATATATCTATGAGGAAATATGGCTATATCACATCATGTTAGGAATGGATATTCCACAAAAATTATTGGTTTTTTAAGCCTTACTACCACAAAAATATCAAATTCCTAATATAAAATAGCCACAATATTAAAGGTCAAAATAATAATATAAAAGTAGAATAATATATAAGAAAATTAATATGTATATCAAGGCCTATATAATACTCAAATAAACATTCACTTATATAATCAAATATTAATGTAAATGGCCTAAGTTATTCATGAACAATGCAAGGTCACATAAATATTGAAGACAAAAATGAAGACCAAGATTTAATACTAAAGTCTTCAATAACCAAATAATATAATATAGGGGGTGTTGAGATATATTACATTATTTGGTACATGGTAATTGGTAATGTACCCCCATGGTACCTTCATGGTACAATTATAAATATGTAATAGATTAGGGTTTAGTATATAGTTTAGAAGTGTGATTTATATTTCTCCTTTCATATAAGTGTTAATGTAAGTTAGAGTGCAAGTGTAGATTGAGAGAATGTATACAAGTGTCATGTATGTAAGAGTGAAAATATGTAATGTGAGGATGTGCACAAGTGTCTTATATTAGGAGTGCATGTAGAAGTGTAAGAGTCATGTAGATATGTGCAAGTGTCTTAGAGTCAAGTGTGCATGAAGAATATTATATGCAAGTGGTAAACTGATGAGGCAAGAATCATGAGACTTGTCATCTAGAGAATAATAGTCAAATACTTGAAAATTCATATTACTATGGCTATATTATGGAGATAATACTCAATGAGAAAATCCAATGAGAAATAAAAGTGTAATCTATCTAAGAGATACAATTTGGAATAAAGCTTGTATACATTTTTTGAGCAATTAATATTGTAAGTTTTCTTCATGCATAGTTCATGAATGAATTAGGCCATTTACATTCATATTTGATTATATAAATGAATGCTTATTTTAGTATTATATAGGCCTTTATATACATATTAATTTGCTCATATATTATTCTACCCTTATATTATTATTTTGATCTTTAATATTGTGGCTATTTTATATTGGGACATATGATATTTTTTTGGTAGTAAGGCTTAAAAGACCAACATAAACTATGCTAATTAAGGAGTTCTAAAACTTATTTATAGTCCCATTTTTCATGAGTGCATGGAGTGTAAAGTTCAGTGTCATTTCATTCATCAATATGTTTAAGAATATGACGTACAACTTCAATAATGTCCAACTAAATATTAACGTGTAGATATTTTCACAAAGTGTATTTGCATGTATAAGTTTAGTTTTTTTTAATATTTACTTATATATAACTTCATTGAGCATTGATGTAATAAGTTTGAATGTTACAAATATAATGAAATCATGTTGTTAACTTCAAAAGTTACAAGTAGTTACAAATCAGTTGTAATTAGAGACCTCTTCGTTCTTGATCGTTGCTTGTATATATACATCTATCACATCAATTCAAAGTTTATTGCAACTAATTTGCATTCATAACCAATTTATCTCCACAAAAAAATCTCACTTCATGGTCTTAAATATAATGCATCTTTCCCCTAAACCATGTACTACCACCCCATTATTTTATCCTTGTTTTTCTAAACAAAGATAATGAGGAAAAAAACTTTTGGAAAAATTTATGAAGTAATTTGAATTCAATCCTTAGTTCCACTTGATCCAATTTTGAGTCTTTGAAAAAACTGACTAGTATATATGGAATTTATATATCAACCGTCTATTTTTAAGAACCATTATGTTATGCTTAAACATCTCATTTTTTATAATAACTTATGATGTACATAAACTATATAGATAGAATTTTTCATAGATTGACATTTTTCTTGTCCCCAAATGAAGCATCCATACTTTCAAACTTTCAAAAATAGCTTTCCTTTCATACTACCTAAATTTTTCTCATAAAAATCCTTTAGTTATTGAATTTATCTATATATTTAAAACAAGAAAAGGTGACACATACTCGTTACTTGTCCTTCCTTCTTACATATATTTACTTTATAATTACATTCACAACATTTAAAATAAAAAAATAAAATTCACTCTCAACTTACATTTATTTCTAAAATTTAAAAAATATTAACCATAATATAATTAAAAATAAATTAATTAATTAAATTTCTACAAGCACACGCCATGTAATCTAAACAAATGTGTTAAGGTGCTCAATTACTACCCAAATAAAATAATTTTTAAAACTTAATATTTTGTAATATTTAAATTATATGCATAAAAACACTTATGAAATTATGTTTGGTATATTTAAATGATCCACTAAAACCTTAATAATATTCAAACCAACTTATCCGTAAAGAAAAAAAATTAAAAATTATATGAAGAATAAATTTTATTTTTTGAAGTATTACGAAGACGTTGCTCTGCTAGGGTTTGATGAGGAAAGCTACTCTGTTAGGGTTTGGGTTTATTGCCATTTTTAAATTTGGTTGCTTTGGTTTTGGATATTGTTATTGATGCCAATTCAATGGTCACTCTCCTTATTTATGGCTTCACCATACACAAATGTAACGATTGTTACTGATAGTGTAACTCATGTCACCGAAGCAAGCTTAAAAGTTTGTTCTGAAAGTGGTGGATGAGGTAATGATTCTCCTCCAGATGTTGTGATATCTCTTGATAATGTTTATCTAGTTGTAAAATGGTATGAGAATCATTGTCTTATAGATTATTTTATTGGTCGAATCCCATCACAAGAATATTTTTAAAATTGGTTGAAACTTCATTGAGAATATTATGGCATTGTGGTTGTGGGTATCAGCAATCTTACTAAGGGTTTTTTTTTTTTCCTTTAAAGAACCCTCACAATTGAAAACTATGGTTGCTAAGTCCACTTGCTGGTTTCTTTGCAATACTTTGATGTTCATCTCTCCTTGGACTCCTTTTCGAGTTTCAGAGCAAGTTGTCTTGAAAGTGTTGGTTTGGCTTGAACTCCCTGGTCTTCCGTTGCCCTTATGGGAGTTTATTGATGATATTGTTAAAACCATTGGTTGGGTGATCTATAAAAAACAAGATTAGTTCTTCTCAGCATGACCTAATAAGGGAGTCTGTGTTGAGGTTGACCTTGCACAGGATCTTAGAGAATTTATGGACATTCAGGTTGATACAAAGTGTTTTATGCAAAAAATTATTTACTATAATTTACCTAATACTTATTTTTGGTGCTAATCCACCACGCATTATATCAAGGATTATCCGTTGGTTGCTCAAAAAAGTTTGGCGGTTTCCCCTGCTCCTCATATTGTACCTACATCTCCTAATCCCTCTATTGAGGGTGATTGGATTACAATTTCTAATAAGAAGGGGGCAACCAACCCTAAGTCGATGCTTTCTAATGGAGATAATATTGTGAAGCCACCATCTTAGCCTCCTACTTTTCTTGTTCATCCTATTTTGGCTTCTCAGGCTCTACCTACTGAGAAACCTCTTGAGCACAAATCAACCTTAGAAGAAGGGAATTCACTACCAATACCTCCACCCTCCAGGCATTCACATAGTCCATCTTGGTATGGCTCGCCATTATCAAGGAGAATCCAGGAGGCTAAGCATCATAATTTGACTATTGGTGACATATTTCAACCTTCTTAGACCTCTTTATTTAATATGTTTTGGTGTTGGCTGATAGTGTGGGTAGTCCCTCGATTATCGGTGATTTACTTCAACCTTATCAGAATTCTACATTTAGTAATTCTTCGGTGCTGGATGAGAGTGGAGGCAATGCTATGGGAGACGACTTCATGGATATTCATCCTCCATAAATTTCCTTTTGTGGAATTTTGGAGGACTTACAGAGTCCTCAAGTAAATTTTTGTTTGATTTACTCTGCAAAGTATTGGTCATGTTGATGTTATTTTTTACAAGAAGTTAATATTTCTTGTTTTTTATTAGATATTTCTCTCAGTTGTATTACAGGTTCATTATGCACTTCACTACTCACCATGAATATGGTCGAGGTGGTGCTTATATTTATTTCTTCTTCAAACTTGAGTATTATCTGTATGGATTTGGCGAGGATCCTTTTCATCATATGGTATGGATTTTATTGAATATTAATGGGAACACCCTGGGCATTGCCAATATTTATGCATCTAATGATGGGCCTAGTTGTTCTACCCTTTGGTGGTACCTGGATGATCACTTATCGATGACATATTGATTTTTTTGTTGTGATTTTAATATGGTTTAGCATGTTGAAGATAAAGTTGATCACCTCACTATGCGCTGGTGTGCTAGAGAGAATGAGACCTATTTTTTTTAAACATATATGGGGTCTTTTTTATCCCCTTTTTTGCTAGTGTAATTGCATGCCTCCACATTGGTTCACATGGTCCAATTTTATGCAGGTAATGATAGAGTCTGCAAGTGCCTTGATCGAGTTATGATGTCAGAGCAACAATGTTTTTATTCTACTCCATCAATAACAAGATTGTGATGGTCTAGGATCAATTCTTGTTATCAGACCATTTTCCAATTTTATTTTAGATTGAGTGGAGTGGTAGTCAATTTAATTTTCCATGTAATCAATATTATTTAAATACTTCTTTATTGCAACACCCTGGCACCATTGCTATGATTGAGTGAATCTAGAATTTATTACCTCAGCCTCCTCACTCTATTAGTTGGATTTCTTGGTGGAATGAAGTAATTGTCCGTACTACCTCTTTCATGCGATAATTTGGTAAATAATTGACACATGTCAAAAAGTGTGCTCATTTGGCTGCTATGAAGGAGTATCAATAAAATTTACTATTGTTAGAAAATGATCTATATGATCGATAGTTGCAAACCAAGGTTGTTGGTCTTCACCACTAGCTTATAGTCCATGAATGACATGAAGCTAGGGAGGCTCAGATTTGGGCTTATCTGTAATTACTGAGGATTGGTGATCAACCATCCAAAACCTTTTTTAAATCTCTTCATTCCAAGCAGGCTAGGATACGGATCAAGGCTATTCAAATCTCTCATGATAGGTTGATTCTCTTCCTGATATTGCTTCAGCCTTTGTGGATCATTATAAGCTTATCTTTCAAGCACAACATGATTCTCAAGAACGTTATATGGTGGTCCAGTAGTTTCTTGATGTTGTTCTTGTCCTGCTAAGTTGTCTGCTTATGACAAACTTCTTTGTGAGGTTCCTCTTTCACTTTATGAGATTCATAATGCTCTTATGACTATATCATATGATAAGTCCCCTGGTCTTGATGGATTTCCCTATGAATTTTATAAAGTCACTTGAAAGTTTACTGGGCTTGATCTACTCAATGTCTACAATGAAGCCGTGTGTGGTTTATTATCGATGATGAGACAGGTTCAACCCCCAAGGTGGATGTATGTAGAAGTATTGTTTAAAAAAAGCTTACCAAAAATACATGTATAAATATTAAGTGTTTGTAATACTATATAATATGGTTATAATATATATATTTTTAAAATATTATTGAAACTTTAACATGAATTCTATGAGTAAATGTAAATCAAACTGATAAAAAATATATATATTTATAAAATATTTTATATAAGTATATATTTTTTGGATGAAAAAACCATTATATTAATAAAATTATGTCTAATCATACAAAAAGGGCAGGTGATATTAGCACACCCCGTAAACCAACATATTAACCACCGTGGTTAGGAGTACACAAGAGTGTCAAAAATAGTCCACAAAAATCTAGATAACAACCGCCAAACCGGTGTCAAATATGCATTCAAAAATAAAGGAGTTGAGAAATCACTACCAGGTGGAAGGCCTGAAGTTTTCCTATAATATCAGAAGGTGGGCCTCCAATGAAGTGTTATGTCCTCTAGCTGGAGAAAAGGTTAAGGTGGCCATAGATCATGTCATTCAAAAATTTCATGTATATTTCTTAAATAAGGAAGATAAAGGTAACTTTGAGGCTTGCTCTTCTGCTGATAATGCTCCAACTTATGATAATGCTCCAAATTATTATGTATATAACCATATTGTTCCAACTTATTATGTATATAGCCATATTTTTTATAATAGTGATAGAGGGGTTATCAACTTGCCTGCATGAAACTAATACGGGAGAGTATAAATTAATATGAGATTTAAATAAAGTATTTTATTTTTTATTTTTTTAAAGTTAGTTAAGTATATTCATTTATTTTTTATTATTAATTTTTTTTTATGGATAGGATTTTTTATAGATTCATTCTTCTTCTTGTCTATAATTTAAGATTTAATTTTTTTATTATTATTATTTAAATTTTTCTCCTTTTTATTAAATTTTTTCATAAATTTAGAAGAAGAAAATGTGACACTTTTTATTTTTTTGATTGGTAGTAGAAAGGGTTTTTAAAGGGTCCTCAAACATATTACAAATAGGGTTTTTAAAGGTACCCTCAAACCTTAGATCTAACAATAAGATATCAAGAAAAAATGAGTTGGATTCCACAACTCCAACCCGAAAATCTAATGAAGCAAACTCCTAGCAAATAAGTTATAGATTTTTATCAAGCAAATACAAGAGATTATCACAACAAACACCCAGATGGAAAAAATGGCCCAACATAGGATAAACCCACACCCAAAACAACATTCAAATTCGAGATTTAAAATTAGAATTTGAAAATCCCGCCCAAAGCTGCATTCAAATTCAAAGTTCAAAATTTGAAGATCCCACCCAGGGCCTTAAATCTGGGAACTAGACCTCACCACTAGAACCTAGGGGTGCTCAAAGAACCATCTATCCAAGAATCCTATTTAAAAATAGAGCAGATCTACAACACCATCTAGTCTGACAAACAACTAAAATAAAAACAACCAAAAATCACTTGCTGGAAGCCTATCTCAGCGAGGTCTTGGGAGGCCTGCCAACCTTTTTTGACCCCCAAAGAAAGAAATCATTTTTTAGGCCACACTCCTGAACACATTTTTTCCAAGTCTCCATGATTGGAACAACCTCATTCTCTCTAGGATGCAGAGCCTCAAAACTATCCGTTAGAAGGGGTTGTACTCCATTAGCAATTTTAGAGTCAATCTCCATTTTCTTGAGCACTCTATTGCTAGGTCTCCCCACTTTCCTTTCGATACCTACATCAATACGAGCTTTATTGTGAATTTTGGTCTTCAGACCTGGAGAGCCTTTCTCAAACACAGGTTTTGAAGAGGCTAGATAGCTTTCCATTAACTATTGAAGATTCGGATCATCCATGTCAAGATAGTCAAAGGGACTTACCTCTTCTCCACTCTCCCAAAATTTAGAAAGTTGAACAATATCCCCCGCTACTAGGCTCACTTCCCTTCTCTTTGTAGGAACCCTATTCAACTCCTCCTCTCCATCAAACATGTTTGATGGAAGAAGGGCTTCCTCCTATAATTCCTCACTGAGCCCAACTTGAGAAATAGAAATCAAATATTTTCCTTTCAATTTTTGAGGGTTTCGCTTAGGCACCCACTTTTCACTGAGCTTCTTACTATTTTCCTTACGACTTGCTAAAGCACTAAGAGCTTTAGGATGTAGGGGATATATGCTCTTATGGTGCCCTCCCTTACCACACTCCTGGAAAACTTAGG
This sequence comes from Wollemia nobilis, assembly GCA_028583015.1. NCBI lineage: Eukaryota > Viridiplantae > Streptophyta > Pinopsida > Araucariales > Araucariaceae > Wollemia > Wollemia nobilis. The sequence continues at coordinate 6,631,635 of JAQPPZ010000989.1, forward strand.
GTTTATTTTCATATTCAATGTTCTGAACCCAGGTACCAAGGTTAGAAAATAGCTCAATAAAGCTTGGTAGATCCTTCTTGATATCTGCCATCACACACATTCTAACATAGAGAATTCGAGATTTGGAACTGGTAGTTTGATCAAAGGAAATAAAATTTTCAATTATCTTGGCAATAGCTTGGAAGATACTCTCATGCCAAAGATGAAGTGGGAATTCTGGTAGCTTAATCCATAGTGGGAAAATATTAATAATATATGTTAGGGGATTAAAATATGGGGCCCATTTACGCAAAAATAAACCTCATTTTCCAAAAATCCATGGACCCCTTCCAAGATTTGCTTGGAATCCTCCTCACAGTTAAGCCTGATAAGAAAGAAATTTCTTGGGATGACCACAATTTCAAGAGAACCAATAGATCTCCATCTTGCCAAAGCCTATATTCTCAGAGTATTAATATTCGGCCTCCTACCTTGGAATTTTTCCACAAGATTCCACAACCTATATTTTAGTATATTATTAATCAAGCTATCGGGGATATGGATCTGGTTTAACAAAGGAGAAATATCGAAGAGGGTGTTAGATCCTCCATTAATCCCAACGACCACTTTTACATATGAAGGTGCACTATGGGGTATGGGGTATTCCCCACATGTTCTACTCGTCCCACCTTTTAGCTTACCAGGATTCCATTCCTACTATTCAAATGAAAATGAGGGGTCACGAGAGTCAAATAGATCTGCCTTCATAGAATTAGCTTCTTTAGTAATGGGGTCAAAGCTGCCCAATCAGGATCCACCATCTCTGTAATGCTCATCTACCTCCTCTGCAATGCTCCTTTGAAATCTAAAAAACTACATCGATCTGCTTCATAACCTAACTATTGTAGCACAATGCTTCACAAATCTACTTTACAACCTGGCCAAGCATCCACCTTCTCTACAATGCTCATCTGTCTCCTCTGTAATGCTCTTATAAAACCTAAAAAATTGCATCGATCTACTTCACAACCTAACTCCTATAGCACAATGCTTCATATATCTGCTTTACAACTTGGATAGGCATACACCTTCTCTACAACGCTCATCTGCATCATCTACAATGCTCCTCTAAAACCTAAAAAATTGCACCGATCTGCTTCACAACATAACTACTATAGCATAGTGCTTCAAAGATCCACTTTACAACTTGGCCAGGCATACACCTCTACAATGCTCATCTGCCTCCTCTGCAATGCTCCTCTAAAACCTAAAAAATTGCACTGATTTGCTTCACAACCTAACTACTATAGCACAGTGCTTCACAGATCTGCTTTACAACTTGGCCAGACATCCATCTTCTCTGCAACACTCATCTGCCTCCTCTGCATTGCTCCTCTAAAACTTAAAATACTATACTAATCTGATTCACAACCTAACTACTGTAGCACAATTCTTCACATATCTGCTTTACAAATAAATATTATTTAATGTTTTAATCGGGTGATACTTTTGATTACTTGTCATTACTTCTGCACATACTTTCTACTCACATTCACAACATTTCAAAAAAAATAAAAATAAAACTCATTTTCAAATGTTAAAAAATATTAACTATAATAAATAAACAAATAATATTATATAGCATCCACTTTTATATTTCCACAAGCAATCACCATGTAATTTAAACAAATATGCTAAGATACTCAATTATTACCCTAAGTTACTTTTAATAAAAAAAACATCTAAAACTTAATATTTTAAGTTTTATAATATTGTAGACATGGAAAATTGACCCACTTTAGTGGGCAATATTCCCTGAGCCCTCTAGGGGACCCCTTAGACTTTCCTAGGGCAAGGGTAAGGCTCCTTCCCATCTTATTTGACTTTTTTCCCTCTTTATACAAAATCGTGACTAGTCTTTGATGGGGTGCAACTTCACATTGCGATATTGTGGTTGGCCTAGACGGGATGTGATTTCACCTTTTTAGGGTTTGACACATAAAAACCCTATTTTTTTTGGGTTGGCATATTTTACTTCGGTCCTTGATTTTCCTGCTCTTTTCTCCTTCAAATATACTATATAAAGAACGTTTGAATTCACTTTTTCACACATGCTCACATGATCGACATTCTAAGGATTGATGATTTATTGCTCGCTAACATTTGATTTCTCATGAAATGTTTTATTCGATCTGCATCCTTCTTCTTCTTCTTCTTTCACAAGCAAATTTTAAGTGTGAAGTTTGATTGATTCTCTACTGCATAAGATTGTTGCTATTCTCTCTTGGTGGATTACTATTGGAACCCTAAGGAGAGATTGACAATTCAGGAGATCTAAAATCCCTCTGTTGTGCTTTTGCACTCTCTACCAAGTGAATTCTCTTTTTTGTATACATATTTGAATTTTTTGAATGATGTAATCAAACCTTTGAATTTATCTTTTATTTTTTGTATAGCTTATGCGAAATCGGGGTGCAACTTTACCTTGCATTATCGCAATTGCCTATTACAGGGTATGATTTTTCCTGAGCCAAAATTTGGGGCAATATACTATTTCTATTTTCTTCATTACATCATAGACTGCCTTTAGAGCATAGTGGCATATTCTGTTTCTGTAATTTCATCATTCTTCTTTGTCATATTATATTGTGTTTGTTTTTCTCCAAAGGTCAATTTCAACTTTTAATTATCATATTGTATTATGTTTATTTTTCTCCAAAGGTCAATTTCTGCTTTGTCATATTGTATTATGTTTATTTTTCTCCAAAGGTCAATTTTTGCTTTTCTCTAAGCACTATTGTATAGTGGCCTAAGTAGACCCCTAACGCTAATCCCATTTTCAAGTGTTTGTTGAGTTATCTTGTAGAAACAAGGATTATTGATAGCATTGGACAAAGAGATAAAAGCAAGGATAAATCACTGGATAAGCTAAGTATTCTGATTAGCCTTTAGGCTGTTTGTTGGGTCCCTTATATTTCTGTTGAAAATCCTAGATCTAATTTTATAGAAATATATTTAATTAATTCTAGGCATTTGAAAGATAAACAACATATAGTGTGCACTTAGGGTTAATCATGTTTGTGCATTTCTCTTGAGCCCTTGCTTAAAGGTTGTTTGCTTAGAACCCTAGGTTAGAAAAACATTCAAATAAAGAATCATACTAGGGTTAGCTCTTGTATTCCTGTATTTCATGTATTTTGTATTGTCCTTTATATTTTATAGCATAGATCTAAAAAAGCCAAATCTAGGTGTTTGCCTTGAATCAAATAATTAAACATTCTTAAAATTCTTGTGGACTTGGAATGAGTTCTTAAAGCTATTCCTAGTGAACCCTTCCCCCATCCTCCTAGCACCGAGTGTAGAGAACAACACAACCCCCATGGTTCACCCCATAAGGCTTTCTATCTTTGCATATATAGCCTTGTTTGGGAACTGTACACGGTAGGGTGGTTTTCTCCCTCTACAAATATTTATTTAAAACTTAATATTTTATAATATTTTTCAAAAGGTCTACCTTTTGATGTATTGTTTGTTCTGTTGACCTGGTTTCATCTTTCTTCATTTGTAAAAGGTTTTGGGGTCCCTTTAAAAACCCATTTTTAATTCAAACTACCAAAAAAAATTATCCACATAAAAAATATGTTTTAAATATTTAAATAATCCATTAAAGCCATATTATAATAAAATTCAAACCAATTTATCCTGAAATAAAGTATTAAAAATTATATATATATATATATATATATATATATATATATATATATATATTAAAATTAACAATACAATGAAATCTTATAAATCAATAAACCACATGCGAATGATTTATTGCCTCCTTAAGAGTCATTGACTCTTAGTGCACCCTCTACGAGCAAGTGTAAATCTATAGATAAAAGTATCAAAAATATTGTTTAAGAAATATTATAGTCTTGATATCAAGTGGTATGAGTTTAACTGTTAAAATTCTTTCACTTTTAAGGAGGGAATGATGTTTAAATTTTACCAAGATACATGTATAATTGTCATGTTATTGTAATATCACCATATGATCATGTTGATATGGGGAATTTGACTAAATTCTATTTTACTTGTGCCTTCAAATCTAATATTCAAGAAGGTTGGATGGGTTTGCCATAGGCTTTCCCCAATACTCCTTACTTTCCTTGCTTAGACCTCTAATCTAAACTAGTCAACTTGTGTAAAAGAAAATAAACACAAAAGTAAATATAAAATTTAAAATGCATAAAGTGTTATAAGTAAATGCATAAAATTTAGAGTGCACAAGATTTAAAGTAAATACAATAGTTACACTATAGTGAGGATAACATGCGACCAATCAACACACAAGAATTGTAATAACATCAATGTTCACCCATTCATTTGATTCTAAAATTGATAAGTGAATGATAAGATGAGCTAGAAGTGCTATACCCATTTGTTGTGCACTTGATAAACCATGGGGATAGTGCCTCAAGCGATATGAACAAGGACTTACCAATTTATTATAACCTCATGAGTACAAAGCACAATGTGGGTTTCATAGAGTGTAGATCTCAAATCTCATGGCTTAAAGATAATTACAATGAGGGCCTTAGGCCCTTGTTTATAGCAAAAATTTACTTCTAAGTTACTTGAGATAAAAAATAATTACTTCTAGTATAAGAAAATATTTGGGGATAAATTTAGCAAAATATTGCACCCCCAAATGTTACATGCCTCTAATTATACCTATAATAGCCTTACAAGGCTTAAACAATGTTGAGTGCATAAAATGCTAGAAATATTACTTTCAAGAGATTTTTCTTGAAATTCATCTAGATTTTGCATGAATTTTTACCATTACATCTTGTTTGAATAATTCACTCACTATGTCAAGCGGTTTTCTTGTGTTAGAATGTGTAGGAATCACTCCTTGAGCAAATCAACATCTTTGTTGAGAAAAATTCTCCTTTGAGCTAATCAGTAGGTTTTGCAAGTGAATCACAAATTTTCCAAAAATATTGGTAAAATTTGGAATTTGAAGAACTTTCCTACCACCTAGTTCTTATATTTTGTTCCTTCTCCAAAGTGTGCAAAATTTTGCAAAGGCAGTGCTAGGGTACTACATTTATGGCAAATTCATGGGACACCAAATTTGATTGGCATAAAATCCCAGATATTGTTTCTATCCTTGGGTACATAGTCTTTAAAATTGGGATCCTTGTTCCAAAACTAACAAAATTTATTCTTCCATAGTGCTTTGGCTCCTTGTAGCAATTCTTGGATGGTAATATGTTAAAAAAATATTTCATTCATTGTCATTGGAAAAATGCATTGTCTTGAGGTCTTCAACCTCCCCTACTAGGTCTTTTAAAGGATTTTCTAATAGTTTATTTTCTCTTATTTGTTAACTCTTCAATTTTGCATGGATTAGCTTTAACTTCTCATAAAATTCAGAGGTATTTCCTTCATGTGATTTATGTTTTTCTTTGTTGATTATGGTATAGACGTCATCCTCATACAGGATGTGGTTCCTGTCATAAAAAATGTATGGCATTCCAATAATGATGAACCCTTGAATTTCTTATTCTAATTCTTAGACTTGGGCTCTAAGATATGTCAAGTTGTCTTTGTAGTTTTGTAATATTATCTAGATATATGATATTTTTTTAGTTCTTTTCACCATATACTTATGGTCTATCCCATGCTATTGTGTCTATGTTGGTATCATTGATGCAAGGAGTCTTAAAAATTATTGGTCTTCACCGCTTATAGAAAGTTGTTCTTCCACTAGCCTTATGATGTTTTTGGCTATTTCCAAGATTTCTCTTATAGAGGATATTATCCTAAGGAACTCAAATGCTTTTTTTGTTTCATCCTTGTTTTGGTCCCATAAGTCTTTGCTTGTCTGGATATCTCATGCTAACTTTGGATAACATATTTTTATATGGGCCCTAAGGATTTAAACTTCTTTACCTACTAGTCTTTCATTTCTACATCCTCTAGCAGTTTTTTATGCTCTTTAGTCATCTCTTGCACAAGTTTTTTGAAATAAAAAAGTTGGCTTTGAGTCCTTCCACTTATTCCTTTAGCTGATAATTATTCTATTTGATGAGATAGAACTAGATATTGGGACTTCTTCAAATCCATCCTCTTGATGCACCCACATGGTAATATATATTTATGTTTTTCCTTTCATGGGCCTTTGATGAAATACAACTATATTGATTGATGCACATTTTTTGCTTTCTGAGCTTTATATCACATATTCATATGCTTATTCCATCACGAATAGAGTCCTAAGGTTAAATTTTTATTTTTATTTTTTAAATTACCTATTTTGAGTGAGTTGCTCATTAATTGGAGCTATTCACTTGTAATTTTAGGTGGTGCAGTAAATTGTCAACTCAAGCAATCCACTTTCAAACCAAAGTGATTCACTCATAATTTTAGGTGATTCACTTATTGTTTATGCAATTTGGCTAACTAAAGGAAACTAAGTGGTTCACTTGCTTTATCAAGTGATTCACTCTTCTATCTGGACTTAATTTTTGTAAAGAAAAAAGGTTTGCTTGGTAGATCACCTTCATCGAATCCCTTATTGGAAGTGTGCCAACTAGATTCCATCCTTTATCAAGCAAATTGCTCACTTTGTTAAGTGAATTGTTTTTTGTACCAAATATCTACAAAATTAACTCAAAAATTTATGTTAAGTACTTCTACCTATGGTAGTTACACATATAAGGTTAGATTCAAGTTTGTTTGGATGTTATTAGTCTAAAAAAAAAATCAATTTCTAAAGTCTGATTTTGAGTCACCATCTACAAAGTACCTATAAGAATTAAGTACAAAAATAAATAAGCAGGTGAATTTTTTAGAAAACTAGGTCCAATTCTAGAAAATTAGATGAATCACTTTAATTTTAGCCTATTTTGAAGTATAGGGAAAATTGAATGTTTTGCTTGCTAAATTGAGCAATTCACTTGCTAATGCAAGTAATCTTGGATATTGCACAAAATTGAGCAAATTGCTTATAGATTTAAACTTAGTAAAACATTCTCTTGATTTTGAGCCAATTTTTTTATCTATTATGAATGTGCTTTTCAACATGAAAATAAAAAAAAATTGCATAAAAATGGGGTTTATCCCATCATACTTGCCAAAAACTAAGTTTATTTGAGAGAAGAACAACTTGGGCATTAGATGAGTCAAACAATGTTCAAAAATGTTTGTGTCTAAAAAAATATTTAGAAGAAAATAAATAGATAGATAATTTGCAAAAAATGGCAAAAGAAAAAGAGAAGGACAATAGTGTATAGATTGAAGAAATCACCAAAGACTATGTAGAAAATTTTGAAAATATGAAGTTGAAAGAAGAGGTAAATGAGATTTTGGAGGAAAAAAAAAATAATAAATAGGACATAATAGAAGGAAAAAATATAGATGATAATGTGCAAGTTGAAAGAACCACATCATTGGTATTTGATGAGCCAAAGAGTGATTAGAGGGATTTTTTCAATTTTAAAATTTCTATTTTGCAGGTTCATGGTTGCATCCAAAAGGAAAATGCTTTGTATAAACCCTAGCAATAGATGCAATTTCATTACTATGTCTTTGTCTAAGAGGTTGTAGGTTGAGGTAAGGAAAATTAAAGACATACAACTTGAGGGTGTGAATGTTCAAATTTTGATTTGAAGCTCACCATGGACTAATGTATTTAAATTAAATTTTTTATGCTTTTGAGATGGATGATGTAGATATTGTTCTTGGTTATCCTTGGTATCTTTGGGTATTATTAATATTAATGTTCAAAATAAGTTCATGAAGTACAAGATATTTCCTAGTGTAAAAAGCAAAAATTCAAGGAAAAATAAGAAGCATATATCATAGGGGAACAAGTTGCCAATTGAAGAATCAAAAGTTAAATATACAAAAACAACAACCTAGAAAAATCAGTAGCAAATATCCAAGAAACTATGTCAAATATCAAGAAAAATTTGAAACAAATTGAAGAAGAAGCAAAAGAACCTAAAATAGAGGCAAAGGAGGAGGGAATAGTAGAGTCAAAGAAGAAACAAAAGCAAGGTCCAAGGACAAACCAAAAAATGCGAGCATGACAAAGGAGCATAAAAGCAAAGAATAAAATACTGAACAATCAAAACTAAAAAATATTAGATTAAGGTTGCAACATATTACCACCCACACCTCCAAAAGTGACAACAATCTTGGAGGCATGGCTTAAGACAACATTATTATAGTTGTACATTGAATAAAAAAGGTACCAACTATGGTAGCATTTGATAAAGGAAGCATAGTGACTCTAGTTTTCAGTGGGGTGCAACAACATCACTAAACAAATGGACCCATAATTCAAGTTACCAGAGGAGAGTAGAAAAAGTGTAGAGCCAAAAAAGCAGTCCTAGATACTCAAGTGGCAAAAACAAACATGGATGAAAAATAGTGATATTTATTGTCAACGAAAAGATGCCTCCAACACATGGAACCAAGGGATTGCTTCCAATAATTCAAATGTTATAAGGGATTATCAACATCAATGATGACCACCACCGATCAACAATTTATTGGGATGCATGGATGATCGATTGGTACTAGTTCGCAACAAGGTTAAGATCATATTATTTAGTCTCTTCTTATATGTTGAGGATAAATGGTTTGTAAAGAAAATGGAATTTTAGGTACCTAAGATAGGAATTTAATATTATAACATTATACATAATATTATAATATAATAATATTATAATAAATGTATTTATCTCACCATGTATGGATAAGTGGCATTGGTAGGTAGTTGAGTATTATAAAATGTAGGCAAAAGGCTCATATGGGACATGGAGATAATACTATTGTCTTTATCTTAAGTTGAGATATATTAAGGAGTGGTTTCCTTCCAATAAGGAGCATTGTACGGTGTTGTCCTACCTCAAGGGTTTAAATTATATTTTAAATATATTGAAATAATAAGCATTAATTTCATATAGTGTATTGTGTGAAATTTTTCATTGTAGCTATTTATTTAATATTGCTATAAATTGTTAATTAGATCTATGGATGACAAAGGAGGTTCATAACACCCTTGGTGAACTATGAGATGAGTAGCATCTAGGATATATGTGTGCTACATTGGTGGATGATGAGATAATCATAGCAAAATAATGGGAGAGGGATGGAGTGGGGATAGGAGAATAAGGAGAACATTAAACAAAGACCTTATGGATGACAAGAAATAAAAAATGAAGCAAGATGATTTAAAAAAATAGCTAACATAATCAATCATCAAAAAGAGGTTGATGAATGTTGAAAATCCAAATAATGGAGTAATGATATCACAATGTAGAGAGGTGTAATTACATTATTTTGGATATGATGTGAAGCATACTGAGTGTTGTCAAATTAGAGCTAATATTTTGGCTATAAGCTATTCATACTACAAACCATGCATCCATAATTACATTAATTGGTGTCATACCTGAGGAGGTAAGAATGAGTATCAAGCCTACCATGTTAGATATTTGAGTTTTTGGATGTATATAATTCATGCATATTAAAGTACAAGTGCATAAAACTCGATAAGAAATATAAAAATCACATTGTTATTAGGTATAGTGATGATTCAAACACATTGACTCATGGATCCTGACTCCAAAAAGTTTTATATCACTTGTAATGCTATATTTCATGATAATAATAAGCATAGCTCTTCTTCTAAGCCACATGCTTCATATGAAGCACTTGTTTTGTTATCTAATGATAATGATACCTCAAAGAGAGGGTGTATAGTTATATTATGTTAATGGAGTTGATGAACTTGCACCATCTATTTCGAGTACCATTCATAGGCCTAAGTTGTATCTTTAGATAATTTATGTTACAAACTTTGATAGTATCCTAGATATATTAATTTTAGGACCAAGAATTTCCAATAAATTTTAAAATGAGGTTAACCTAGTCATTATGAGAATAATTAAAAAAAAAAAATTGAACCATATATAGTTCAAGAAATCCTTGTGTCAAAAGAGTGAAAGAATGTCAAATATGTTGAATATTAGACATTGATGAAGAACAAGACATGACAACTTGTTGATCTTTCATTTGGAAAGAAACCCATTGATTGTAGGTTGGTATTAAATATCAAATACAATCAAAGTATTAAAGGTAGTATTAATAAGTATAATGCAATGATTATTAAGGGTTATGCATAAAAGTAAGGAATTTATTATGGTAAGACCTTTACACCAAAAATAAAGATCAAGACTGTTCATATGGTATACATAATGATAGTCTAATTTAGATGTAAGTTACATTAATGGATGCGAAGAGTACATTCCTAAATGGTGACTTCATTGAATAAGTGTACATGATGTAGCTATAGGTATTTGTTAGACCTGCTTGGGAGATGAAGGTATGTAGGCTCATTAGATCTCTCTATGGGATGAAGCAAGCTCTAATATCTTGGTATGTGAAGAAAAATGCTTGATATGTGAAGAATGATGTGCATATTATGTGACATAGATTTTCTCGTTTTCCTTATGATCCAAACCTATACTTCAAACAACAAGGATTATAGATTGTGATCATAATTATTTATTTCAACAACTTGGTCATCACTACAAGTTTAGTGAAGTTGATTGAAGGGAACAAGGAAAAGTTAAAAAAATATTTTGACATGACATATTTTGAGCTTATGAATTATTGAATTGGATTGGAGATGTGAAAAATACATAATAATATTTTTATATCACAAATAAAGCATGCCAAGATATTACTTGGAAAGTCTAAGTTTTAGATTACAAGCCTATGGCAACTCCAATGGATACAACATTGTCACTTTTCCAAAATGATGCATATCCATAGGTAAATCTCACTCTCTATCACTGGTTGATTATAAATCATATTTATATGATCTAAAATTAGACCAAATATCAACTATGCTATCAACTATATTTAATGGTTTATGCAATAACTAAGGGCCAATAATTGAAAAGTATTAAAGCGGGTACTGAGGTATGCCCATGATACAATCGGGTATGGTTTGAAGCACAAGAAGAATGATAAATTATTCTTGATATGATTCACAAATACAAACTATGCAAGATTAATTAATAATATAATATCCACATATGGATATGTATTCCTTTTAGGATCTTCTCTGATCTCTTAGGGATGTAAGCAACAACATGCTGATCAATATTATACCAAGGATAAATATCATATTATAAGATCTATTTATGAGGAAATATGGTTACATTGCATCTTGATAGGTATGGATATTCAACAAAATTAATCGATTATCCTAAACTATGTAAATAAGGAGTTCTAAAACTTATTTGCAATCTTATTTTTTATGAGCACATGGAGCATAAAGTTAAGTGCCATTTCATTCATGAATATTCTTAATAACATGACATACAACTTCAATATTTTCCAATTGAAGATCATCATGTAGATATTTTTCACAAAGTGTCTTGCATGTGTTAAGTTTGATTTTTTTTAGATTTACTTATAAATACTTTCATTGAGCATTGATGTAATAAGAGGAGAATGTTACAAATACTAGGAAATCATGTAGTTAGTTTCAAGAGTTACGAGTAGTTACAAATCAATTGTAACTAGAGACCTTTTCATTCTTTATTTTTGCTTGTATATACACATCTATCACATCAATACAATAATTACAACCATTTTTCATTCATTACCTTTCTATCCCCACAAAAACTTCTCTCTCCATGGTCTCAAATATAATGCATCTTTTTCCCTAAACCATGTACTACCACCCCATTATTTTATGCCTATTTTTCTAAACTAAGATATTGAGGAAAACATCCTTTTAGAAAAAGTTATGAAGTAATTTGAATTCAATCTATAGTTCCACTTGATCCAATATTAAATCTTTGAAAAACTGACCAATATATAGAACTTACATATCAACCCTTTATTTTTAAGAACCATTATGTCAAGCTTAATCGTCTCATTCTTGATAATATGTACAACTACTATCTAGATAGAGTTTTCTATAGATTCATTCTTTCTCTTATCCCCAACAAAGGCATCCATACTTCGTAACTTTAAAAAAAGACTTTCCTTTCAAGCTACCAAAACAATTGACACATCCTTGTTAGTTTTCCTTACTTTATATATATATTTACTTTTTGATCACATTCAACACACTTAAAATAAAAAAGATAAAAATCACTTTCAATTAACACCTATTTTAGAATTTTAAAAACATTAACCATAATTTAATTAAAATTTAAATAAATAATATAAAAAATAATATTATATCTATCCAATTTTATATTTCTACAAGCACACACCATGTAATATTAACAAATGTGTTAATATGCTCAATTACTGTACTACACCTAATCACTAGGAAATAGTATTTTACACTTAATATATTTATAATATTTAAATTATATGCATAAAACCACTCATAGATTATGTTTTTAATGTTTGAATGATCCACTAAAACCATGTACTGAAAAGTATTAAAAAATAATATAAAAATGATTAAATAGTAAGGCAATACAAACCATTTGTGAATTATTTATTGCCTCTTTACAAGCCATTGACTTTTCATGCACCCTATATGAGCGAGTGTAAACCCAAATAAAAATATAAAAAAAATATTTATAAATTATGAAAAACAGGGTTTTATGACTAGAACAAGGGGATGCAAATACATTTTTTTCAAAATTATGCAAAATAAAGGAAATATATAAACACAATTTGGGAAATGAAAGATGAGAATGAAAACACTTTGAGAATATTCCAAGAGTTGGCACCATTATCAATAAATTACTTCAAATACTTGTATAAAGATCCAAATAGAGAAAATATAGCAAATACAATAAAAGTAGTTCTAAATTTACCCAAGATGGTCAATGAGGAATAAAAATAAGCTTTTTTCTCATAAATCACCAAGGAGGAGTTACATTCAGTTGTTAAATCATTCCAAAAATAAAAACTTTTAGGTCCAGATGGATGGACAATTGATTTTTATTTGGAGTTCTATGAACTATTAGAGGAGGATCTTTTAGAAGTGGTAGAATAATCATGGTTTAAGGGACAAGTGCTAGGTTCCATAAATTCTACTTTCTTGGCTTTGATTCCAAATAAGACAATCCAAAATATTTCATGGACTATAGACCTATCTATTTATGTAATACCCTATATAAAATCATCTCAAAGATTATAGCTAATAGAATTAAAGGGATATTCTCAGATACGTTTTTAGAACACTTGGATTTTTAAGTAAGAAACAGATTCATGAAGCAATAGGGGTAGCCCTACACTCAATAAATACAAAGAAGCAACAAGTTGGATCTAGCAAAATATTTTGATAAAGTAAATTGGTTATATATCAATTTCATTCTAATTCAAATTGGATGTAGCATTCCCTTTGTGAATTGGGTGATGGGATGTATCAATTCAACCTCTTTTGCTATACTTATCAATGGCTCAACTTCCATTTTTCAAGGCTTCCAGAGGTTTGAGACAAGGGTGTCCTCTTTCTCCTCTCTTTTTTATTTTGGTAGTAAAATATTTGAGTAGACTGATTAGGAAATAAAAAATATAGGAAATGATCAAGGACATCAAAATTAGTAACTCTATGAATGTAACCATTTGCTCTTTTCAAATGATGTTTTACTTTTTGGAAACAAGGCATTGAAGGAAGCCTTAAATTATAAACAAGTTTTGTACCTATATTGTATGGCTAAAATAAATAAATCTACAAAAATTAAAAATAGCCTTCAATAGGTTTCAACTAGGGCAAATAGAAGTAGTAATGAGAATTTTTGGTTTCAAGAAAGTAGGTTTTTATAAAGGGATAAAATATTTAGGCTTTCACTTGAAACCTAATGACTATAGGTATCAGTATTGGATATGGTTATACACAAAATAAAGAAGAGGATCAATTCTTGGTGCACTAGGTGGCTATCATTTAGAGGTAAAATTATATTGGTGAATCAATTTTAAAAGCGACCCTAATATTCTAGAGTCCTTGGCTTACATTCTCATCACAGTATTAGAGAAAATAAGGAAGAAGTGTTTCTAATTTATTTGTTCAAGTAACAAACAAAAGTATGCATTGACATTAGTTAAATGGAATAGAATAGCTAAACCAAAATTAGATGGAGGATGAGGTCTCAAGAACATACATAATTTTGGAAAAGCTTTAGAAGAAAAAAGTTCAAGGAGATTGATAATTGACAAAGGCTTATGGCAGGAAGTAATTCAAGAGAAATATTTAGGCACCCTGTCCTTTAGAGATTGGATTAGATTACAAAATAAACCACTTTCAACAGTCACAATTATTTGGAAAGCACTAGTGAGAGCTTTTTTATTAGTTGGGGATTTTTGGCTTAGAAAATAGTAAATAAAAAGGAAGTAAGTATAGGTAGAGATCCTTGGCTAGGAAGCAAAGGATATTGTCAAATTCCATAAGACATAGTAGATCATATCCATAGAAAAAGGAAAAATGGTATTGGTGCAGGTAGTAACAATAGAGAATACTAATTTATGGAAAAAAGGATGGCTCAGAGTAGAAGAGCTAACACTGAGAGGAAATAATGCACATCCTACAAAGGAACTAGAAAGATAAAATATAAGATAAATTAATAAATATATTTTCTAATATGGTCCAATAATCCAACAAGTGGTAGTACATAGTTAGAGAAGAGTATAAGGTAAGCTTTGAAAATAACATTGAGGAAAATCTTTGGTGGTGGAGTAGAATATGGAAGGTAAAAGATCCCCTAAAAACTAGAATATTTGCCTGGTTAGCTCTAGCTAAGAAAGCACTAACATGGGATGTTCTTCAAAGGAGGTCTTGGCAAGGACCAAGTCAATGTATCATGTGCAAAAAGGAAGAAGAAAAAATGAACCATCTTTTGATTCATTACCCTTTCACAAGAGGAGTGTGGAATTAAATACTACCTTTGACTTGAGGGAAAAGACAATGGTCTACTAGGAATATTTTAGATAACATGCAATAGTGGTTCAAAGAAATATAATTAAAGGAGTATAGATGTGTTACTTTGATATTGGGATAGGGA
The DNA here is from genome assembly GCA_028583015.1 of Wollemia nobilis. Classification (NCBI taxonomy): domain Eukaryota; kingdom Viridiplantae; phylum Streptophyta; class Pinopsida; order Araucariales; family Araucariaceae; genus Wollemia; species Wollemia nobilis. The sequence goes on from JAQPPZ010000989.1 coordinate 6,646,667, forward strand.
TTATGGATGGCTAGAAATATCAGGTTGTTTGAAGAAAAGGAAATTCTAGTGATTCAGGTACAAATTTAGATTAATTTCTTTTTGAAAGTCTAAAAATCTCCCCAAAACCAAAATTGAGTAGGCATATAGGAACACTAATAACGGATCCTATGAATCCATGGGACTTCTTTGATGGAAGTTTCTAGGGTAGACCAGGTAGCTATAGGGTAGAGGGAGCACTTAAATAAAAATCATAAGATCACTTTCAATGTAAGTTTACCAGAAAGAAAAAATAATATGATAGGATAAAAAGTATTGATCCTCTTGATGAGAATAATAGTGGAGAAAGGAATTACAACTGTAAATATTTATGGATATTTAAAATTAGTGATAAGTTGGATTGCAGATATTTTGTGAATTATTTATTGCCTCTTTACAAGCCATTGACTTTTCATGCACCCTATATGAGTGAGTGTAAACCCAAATAAAAATATAAAAACCAATATTTATAAATTATGAAAAGTAGGGCTTTATGGCTAGAACAAGGGGATGAAAATACATTTTTTTCAAAATTATGCAAAACAAAGGAAATATACAAACACAATTTGGGAAATGAAAGAGGAGAATGGAAACACTTTGAGAAGATTCCAAGAGTTGGCACCATTAGCAATAAATTACTTCAAAGACTTGTATAAAGATCCAAACAGAGCAAATATAGTAGAGACAATCAAACTAGTTCTAAATTTACCCAAGATGGTCAATGAGGAACAAAAAGAAGCTTTGTTCTCATAAATCACCAAGGAGGAGTTACATTCAGTTGTCAAATCATTCCAAAAAGGAAAAATCTAGGTCTAGATGGATGGACAATTGATTTTTATTTGGATTTTTATGAACTATTGGAGGAGGATCTTTTAAAAGTGGTAGAAGAATCAAGGATTAAGGGACAAGTGCTAGGATCCATAAATTCTACTTTCTTGGCTTTGATTCCAAAAAAGACAATCCAAAATCTTTTAGGGATTATAGACCTATCTCTTTATGTAATACCCTCTACAAAATCATCTCAAATATTATAGCTAATAGAATTAAAGGGATATTCTCAAATATTTTTTTAGAAGAATAGTTTGGGTTTTTAAGTAAAAGGTAGATTCATGAAGCAATAGGGGTAGCCCAAGAAGGACTACATTCAATAAAGACAAGGAAGCAACAAGAAATGGTAATAAAATTGGATCTAGCAAAATCTTTTGATAAAGTAAATTGGTTATATATCAGGTTGAGCCTAATTCAAATTGGATGTAGCATTCCCTTTGTGAATTGGGTGATGGGATGTATCAATTCAACCTCTTTTGTTGTACTTATCAATGGCTCAACTTCTAGTTTTTTCAAGGCTTCTAGAGGTTTGAGACAAGGGTGTCCTCTTTCTCCTCTCCTTTTTATTTTGGTAGCAAAAGGTTTGAGTAGACTGATTAGGGAACAAAAAATATAGGAAATGATCAAGGGTATCAAAATTGGTAACTCTTTGAAGGTAACCCATTTGCTCTTTGCAAATGATGTTTTACTTTTTGGAAACAAGACATTGAAGGAAGCCTTAAAGTATAAAGAAGTGTTGGACCTATATTGTATGGCTACATGAATGGAAATAAATCTACAAAAAATAAAAATAGCCTTCAATAGGTTTCAGCTAGGGCAAATAGAAGTAGTAATGAGAATTTTTGGTTTCAAGCAAGTAGACTTTGATAAAGGGATAAAATATTTAGGCTTTCATCTGAAACCTAATGACTATGGGTACCAGGATTGGATATGGTTATACACCAAAATAGAGAAGAGGATCAACACTTGGTGCACTAGGTGGCTATCATTGGGGGTCACCTTACATTGGTGAAATCAATTTTGGAAGCCACCCTAATCTACTAGCACTCCTTGGCTTACATTCCCATCACAATAGTAGAGAAAATAAGGAAGAAGTGTTTCCAATTTCTTTGGTCAAGGAACAAACAAAAGGATGCAATGACACTAGTTAAATGGAACAGAATAGCTAAACCAAAATTAGATGGAGGATGGGGCCTCAAGAATATACATAATTTTGGAAAAGCTTTAGAAGCAAAAAGTTTATGGAGATTGATAACTGACAAAGGATTATGGCAGGAAGTAATTCAAGAGAAATATTTAGGCACCTTGTCCTTTGTAGATTGGATTAGATTGCAAAATAAATCAGTTTCAAAAGCCACAATTATTTGGAAAGCACTAGTGAGAGCTTTTCCATTAGTTGGGAATTTCTTGGCTTGGAAAATAGGGAATGGAAAGGAAGTAAGGATAGGTAGAGATCCTTGGCTAGGAAGCAAAGGAGATTGTCAACTTCCACAAAACATAATAGATCATCTCCATAGACAAGGAAATATGGTATTGGCACAGGTAGTATCAATAGAGAGTACTAATTTATGGAAACAAGGATGGCTCATAGTAGAAGAGCTAACATTGGGAGGAAATGATGCACATATTTGGCATGACTACACAAAGGAACTGGAAAGAGCAAATATAAGACTAAATCAACAAAGAGATTTTCTAATATGGTCCAAGAATCTAGCAAGTGGGCAGTACATAGTTAGAGAAGGGTATAAGGTAAGCTTTGACAACAACAATGAGGAAAAGCTTTGGTGGTGGAGTAGAATATGGAAGGTAAAAGCTCCCCTAAAAACTAGAATCTTTGCCTGGTTAGCTCTAGCCAAAAAAGCACTAACATGGGATGTTCTTCAAAGGAGGTCTTGGCAAGGACCAAGTTAGTGTGTCATGTGCAGAAAGGAAGAAGAAACAATGGACCATATTTTGGTTCATTGCCCTTTCACAAGAGAAGTGTGGAATTCAATTCTACCTTTGACTCAAGGGAAAGGACAGTGGCCTACTAGGAATATTTTGGATAACATGCAATAGTGGTTCAAAGAAAGAGAATTAAAGGAGTATAGATGTGTCCCTTTGATAGTGGGATGGGGCTTATGGATGGCTAGAAATATCAAGTTGTTTGAAGGTAAGGAAATTCTAGTGATTCAGGTACAAATGTAGATTAATTTCATTTTTGAAAGTCTAAAAATCTCCCCAAAACCAAAATTGAGTAGGCATATAGGAACACTAATAATGGATCCTATGAAGCCATGGGCCTTCTTTGATGGAGCTTTCTAGGGTAGCCTAGGTAGGTGTGGGGTAGGGGGAGCACTTTACTTAAATAAAAATCATAAGATCACTTTCAAGGTAGGTTTAGGGGAAGGAACAAATAATATGGTAGAATGGAAAGCATTGATCCTCTTGATGAGAATAATAGTGGAGCAAGGAATTACAACTTTAAATATTTATGGAGATTCAAAATTAGTGATAAGTTGGGTTGCAGATCATTTGTGAATTATTTATTGCCTCTTTACAAGCCATTGACTTTTCATGCACCCTATATGAGCGAGTGTAAACCCAAATAAAAATATAAAAAACAATATTTATAAATTATGAAAAGCAGGGTTTTATGGCTAGAACAAGGGGATGCAAATACATTTTTTTCAAAATTATGAAAAATAAAGGAAATATATAAACACAATTTGGGAAATGAAAGATGAGAATGGAAACACTTTGAGAATATTCCAAGAGTTGGCACCATTAGCAATAAATTACTTCAAAGACTTGTATAAAGATCCAAATAGAGAAAATATAGCAAATACGATAAAAGTAGTTCTAAATTTACCCAAGATGGTCAATGAGGAGTAAAAATAAGCTTTGTTCTCATAAATCACCAAGGAGGAGTTACATTCAGTTGTTAAATCATTCCAAAAATAAAAAAATTTAGGTCCATATGCATGGACAATTGATTTTTATTTGGAGTTTTATGAACTATTAGAGGAGGATATTTTAGAAGTGGTAGAATAATCATGGTTTAAGGGACAAGTGCTAGGATCCATAAATTCTACTTTCTTGGCTTTGATTCCAAAAAAAGACAATCCAAAATCTTTCATGGATTATAGACTTATCTATTTATGTAATACCCTCTATAAAATCATCTCAAAGATTATAGCTAATAGAATTAAAGGGATATTCTCAGATAAGTTTTTAGAACAATTGGGTTTTTAAGTAAGAAACAAATTCATGAAGTAATAGGGGTAGCCCTACACTCAATAAATACAAGGAAGCAACAAGCTGGATCTAGCAAAATATTTTGATAAAGTAAATTGGTTATATATCAGGCTCAGTCTAATTCAAATTGGATGTAGCATTCCCTTTGTGAATTGGGTGATGGGATGTATCAATTCAACCTATTTTGCTATAATTATCAATGGCTCAACTTCCATTTTTTCAAGGCTTCCAGAGGTTTGAGGCAAGGGTGTCCTCTTTCTCCTCTCTTTTTTATTTTGGTATCAAAATATTTGAGTAGACTGATTAGGAAATAAAAAATATAGGAAATGATCAAGGACATCAAAATTAGTAACTCTATGAATGTAACCATTTGCTCTTTGCAAATTATGTTTTACTTTTTGGAAACAAGGCATTGAAGGAAGCCTTAAATTATAAAGAAGTATTGTACCTATATTGTATGGCTAATATAAATAAATCTACAAAAATTAAAAATAACCTTAAATAGGTTTCAACTAGGGCAAATAGAAGTAGTAATGAGAATTTTTGGTTTCAAGAAAGTAGGTTTTGATAAAGGGATAAAATATTTAGGCTTTCACTTGAAACCTAATGACTATAGGTATCAGTATTGGATATGGTTATACACAAAATAAATAAGAGGATCAATTCTTGGTGCACTAGGTGGCTATCATTGGGGGGTCGCATTATATTGGTGAATCAATTTTGAAAGCGACCCTAATATTCTAGAATCCTTGGCTTACAATATCATCACAATATTAGAGAAAATAAGGAAGAAGTTTTTCTAATTTATTTTTTCAAGGAACAAACAAAAGTATGCATTGACATTAGTTAAATGGAATAGAATAGCTAAACCAAAATTAGATGGAGGATGAGGTCTCAAGAACATACATATTTTTGGAAAAGCTTTAGAAGCAAAAAGTTTAAGGAGATTGATAATTGACAAAGGATTATGGCAGGAAGTAATTCAAGAGAAATATTTAGGCACCCTATCCTTTGTAGATTGGATTAGATTACAAAATAAACCACTTTCAAAAGTCACAATTATTTGGAAAGCACTAGTGAGAGCTTTTTTATTAGTTGGGGATTTTTTGGTTTAGAAAATAGTAAATAGAAAGGAAGTAAGTATAGGTAGAGATCCTTGGCTATGAAGCAAAGGAGATTGTCAACTTCCATAAGACATAGTAGATCATCTCCATAGAAAAAGGAAGGATGGTATTGGTGCAGGTAGTAACAATAGAGAATACTAACTTATGGAAATAAGGATGGGTCATAGTAGAAGAGCTAAGGATCAGGTACAAACCTCGAAAGATGAGAAAAGATCAACGAGAAAAAGGTAAGAGGGGAAAGGATTATTGGCTCACGAGTACGTAGAAGCTCACACTTTGCATATCATGTAAGTGTATTACAAAAGACTTGCATTGTTGCGTGAGCCATGTTTTAAATGCTTGTTGTTGTTTGATGGAAAATAATGCATACATATCTCCATTGTTGGTGATGAAAATACCAAGAGCATGGGAGCCTTTCTTTATTAAGCATTTGGTGAATTGAAGATTGTTTATATGCTTGGTAATGAGGCTAGAATAAAATTAAATAAAAAAATTATATATATAATAATAATAATAACAATGGTAAATAAACAACAATATAAAAATAAAATAAATCTTATGAATTTATTATACAGTGGGCAAGTAGATTGTGGTAGCTGTAACAATTCGAGTAATAGGGTGTAATGGTCATAATTATGCCCTAAAATATTCCACATTCTCCCGATCAGAAGATGAGGGAGTTGGTTGATGGAAGGGGATTAACCATTTAACTTGTTTACATGAAAAAGGGGGGTTATCTTACATTTTGGAAGAACAATATTTTTGGTTCTAGAATCCGGGTTTAGTGTATCGAGAAGGGATCTTAACTAAAAGGAAAAATATTCGAATAACATTTACAGGTGTGCCTTACTATCAGGGTTATGCATAGTGTCTAATCATTGTTAATTAATGAATATTTGGATTTTTGAAATTTGGAATTGGCTAATATTGGGGACCTTTGACCAAAGCCCATTAGCCCAAAAATTTTGGGTGCAAATATTTTGTTGGGTTGATTCGCCCCATTTTTATAATAATTTGACCATTTACATGAGTTTGAACAAAATTCCCTTGGATTTCAAAATTGATTCACCCCATTTTTATAAATACATGTTGGGATTGACCCCTTATGCATAACCCTGCTTAATGCTTGAATCAATTGTTTGTTGTTGAACAAATTGATTGTTTTAAAGCTAAAAACATGATTGAATATGCCTGCCATGAAAGGAAATTTGAAAGCTTGAAATCTTGCTGGAATGCTTGTTGATGTAGCATGGCAAAGCTTAAATATTGCATATTTAGATTGCTATAATGTGTCCAATATACATACATTATATATATATATATATATATATATATATATATATATATATATATATATATATATACATATACATTCAACGTTTCCAAATGAGACAAAGGAAATGTTTTCCTAATATCTTAATTATATATATATATATATATATATATATATATATATATATATATATATAAAGTGTCTCATTTGGAAACGTTGAATGTATATGAACTGGGAAATATTTGTTTTGAAAATTATTTTGTTTTTGGTTATGGTTTAGTAATTCCTTGCTCGTGTATGTGAGTTGAATAAGAGAATGTGGAGAAATGTGTTTCAACTATAACCGAGTAAGATTGTATCTGAGTAAGGGATACCTGTTTGTATTAAAATAAGTGATGATATGGTAAATGTTTGTATAATTTAATGTGGAACTTGATATATCTAGAAACAAATGAGTGCATGTTTGTGTTATACATTTTGGATGTTTATGGTTGTCTGTGCAACGGTAGGAATTGCATGTAGGGATTAAGGTTAGGCATACATCATACAATGAGAGCCTTTCTAATCCCCTTTCTCCAAAAGTTCCAACAGTGGTAACTCGAGTGACAACGAAGAATATTTTATAGCAACAATTCCTTGGGACTTGACATAACATCACTCTGCCAAATATGGAACCTGCACTTTGTTGAAAATGACAACAAAGTTATTTACTGTCTTTTGAACGTTGGTGCTCAATAAAACCATGAACATATTTATTAAAATATTTGTGTAATTTTGGGACCAGTATTACCTTCTTAATATCTATAATAGGATACAATCTTAGGGAAACCAAGAGTTGAACTCGAATGGTGTTAAGCACACTTTTGTTAAACTAGAAATGGAATAATACTCTTATGTTCATTAGACAATTTTCTGAGTTGGTTTACCTTCATTGATTAAAAGCATAAAACAATAAATGTATTACCATATAGAATGTGGTGTTTCTTTTATTAAAATGAATATGAGGATTTTAATTTTAACCAACTATTTTACTGCATCTATTTAACTAGTAAACATCATCTGTAGTTGTGTAAAACATTCTACTAGAGCTGTAATTAACATTGTGTGCAAAGTGTGTCTCTTGGTTCACTGTTAATAACAATCAACTTTAGAATTATACACTGTCATACTTAACAACATGCATGGTATTTTGATAATATGGTTATAGGTGTATTTATGTTGCATTCCTTGGAAAATTTTAATTAAACTATGTTGGAGATGTTATATCCGCTAGTGCTAAAACTATAGTTGTGGAATTATAAGTTTAAACATTGTGACCTGGAACGGGGTTCGTATGTGTTTTGTAAGTAAATAAAAATAATAATACATAGTTGTTAAATATTCTAAATTTTAATTTACTTCTCCTAAAATTAATTAAATCATCAAGATAAGAAAATTTCACCTCGGGTTAACACAAATTGTGCATCCAAGTAAATGGTGTTGTCAAAAACAAATTTTATTTATACCTCAAATAAGAGAGTTGGTCTTATTATATTAATGTTCACCGCTGAAAATCCAAATTGAATTTGTGATAATAGTGGCCTTGTATTATAGTATAATATTAATTTGGATGCACCATTGAATAATGTAATGAGCATGATAAATGAGTTATTCGGCATGGTAAAGAAGAGCATTTCTTATAATAAGGTAATTTTAATTTTAAGTATGTCTATTGTCGGCTATTGTTGTTTGCTAGTGAGTAGCATGAAATGATGGCTTTTGTGTAGTTGGATCAAAATAGATAATTTTATAAAACACGAATGAAATTACTGTGTTGTATTAAGAAGTTAGTATCTCATTTAACTTGCATGTGAGTTCTATGGATGACCTTATAAACCTGAGAAGAATAATATCTTTTTACATGAACACCATATCAACCCACTTAGTAAATAAATTAATCTATGAATTAGATTATAGAGATTAAGTATTGTAAATTAAATAGTGTATTATAAATGTGGTAGAATGATTTTTTGAAAGTTATTGATCGAACATATTCCTTATCTTCTGTAATAAAAATTAAGTACCCTACAAAGGCTTATAAGTTGAATAAAGGTAGGTTGACTAAAATGGTCTAGAAAATAAATAATCTATGGCTATGAAGATTATTTAGAACCATTAACTCTTTATAAAAGTGTCTTAAGTCTCAACTATAAGTAACTTAGTATAGATATATTTAAACTATATTCAACTATAGCATGATATTATCACATTGTGAAGGATGCACTATCATAAACACCCAAGATCAAAGATTACATGAATGGTATCCTCTATGAATCAATAGAAACTATCTTCTAACAAAATGGGTCAGAATAAGTGATATTTCTAGAATGAGTAACGAGGGGTGGTATGGGATGCTTCCTCTAGGTCATTTCTTGAGAAGTATAGTGATAAGTCCATGTACTATTTGACTACAAGTGGACTAGTATTCCCAAGAGAACTAGTCCAACCATGAATTTGGTATGGGATAAATGATCGTGAGTCATGAATAGTTTATGGTACCAAGTCCAGTGTTAGGGTAATGACATGGCTCTAGCTGACTCCAGGAAAGAGGACAATCAGTTAGACACTAGGCATATGTATGCTAACCCCTTGCATACTAATTTTGAACATGTCAACTAGATTAGGTCGAGGTTCAACATGCTAAGGGATGAGGAGAGTATGCATCCACCCTCTAGGTGTTATGGGCCCTAGAGGATAACCCCAGCCGTAGATTGATCCTCATGCTAGAACAAGAGGATGATAAATGAGAAAGTTGAATCTACAAAATGGCACTCTTTACGGGATTTGGCCAATCTTGTCCACTTGGGTGACTATTTGCAATAGTCCAAATTCCCAAAAGTGGTTGATATACCTTGTACTAATTGAATTTTATGTTATTGAATCATTGGGTGAACCTTAATTGCTATGAACATGAAACCTCTTTTTAGGATGAATGATGAACTTAATTGAAAAAAATTACCTTGAAAATTGCTTGGGTTATTTATGTGGTGCAACCAGGTGAGTAGACTTGGGTTGTTACATGTGGTATTAGAGTAGAATAGATCCTTATGTTGTAGGACTCTGAATAATATTTTGTTTTAACAAATTAAAAACAATTAATTAACTTACTTTCCTTTGCCACAGGTCTAATGGCACAGATGTTGTGAGGTGGTTCTTTGAAGAATCCCATAAGAGTTGAGCAGGAAGAGACCACCATAAGACCTACAAGGGGACCATAAACAAGGACTAGGAAATAAGGTCCTAAAATAGAAAGAAGAATGAAATAATTAAATGAGCCTCCACCAAATGAGTCTAATAGGGAGGAAGGAAGTTTGGCAAAAGTAGTACAACTATTGCAAACCCATATGGAACAACAAAAAGAGGAAATGGTTCAATAGAAAGCACACATGGCCCAACAACAAGAGTTAATAGTCCAACAACAAAAATTAATTGAGGACTTAACCAGGGGTAGGGAATCTGTAGGTAGAACAGAGGGAGCATCCAATGAGCCTACAAGAATTGGTAGGGCTAGAGTGAGCGTGGAGTTGGCCAAGAACTTAAAAAAGGTTGTGATTTCCAAATTTAATGGGAAGGATGATGGAGATGCAGTAGAAAATTGGTTGAATGAGCTTGAATCATACTTCTCTCTGATGGTTTTGTCATCAAAATATAAAATTGCATTGGCTATCATGAAAATAGTAGAGGTAGCCCTAGACTAGTGGAAAACATTTAAGAGAGGGTAGGGCATTGAAATTACAAATCTCAAATGGGAGGACTTTGTTAAGGATTTTAGAAAAATATTCCTAACTAAGTAGTACTATGTGGAGAAATTTGGGGAATTTACTAACTTGTAGCAAGAATCAATGATAGTTTGAGCCTATCATCAGAAATTTATCCAACTACTAAAATATGCAACCTAGTATGAGAACAATGAAGAGATGAAGGTTCAAAAGTTCATTTTGGGACTTCACCCCAAAATTTGAACTGTGGTAAATATGCATAATCCTGAAGACCTTCCTAAAGATTTTGATTTAGCTCATCAAGAAGAAGCAAATCAAGAAGATAAAAGGGTATATTTCAATTACCAAAAGTTGTCTAAAAAATATAAGGATGAGCTTAGGAAGTGTAAGAGCACAGGATTTATGAAGTGGGAAAAAGAACAGAGTAAAAATCCTAAAAGAGAGGACCAAAGCAAGCCAGGAAACAAAAACAAAAATAACTTCCAAGGCAATAAGTTTAGAAGGGATGGTAAGGGATATCCTAGAAGGAATGATCAGAGACCATCAGGTCAAGAGAAGGCTAAGGAAGTTGCACTGCAAGGTAGGAATGAGGATAGAAACAAGGGTAGCAAAGCTCCTCCAAATGGTTGCTATGTTTGTAGAGGCCCCCATTTTGCCAACAAGTGTCCCCATAGAGTTGATCTTCACTAGAAGGCACTAGAAGAGACTACCCATTGGATTTTTGTAGCAATAGGTAGTCCTGTACTTGATGGGCAAGTTACTCCTTTTCTATTAAATGGTAAAATTTATGATAAGGATGTACACATTTTGATTGATAGTGGATCTACTGATAGTTTTATTTCCACTAGTTTAGTGAGGGACATACCGGAAAGACCTAGATTTTTGGCTAATGGTTGGAAGGTGGAGTATGGGTCAGGGTAGACCTACCTAGTTAACCAATGTTTATTTGATCCTCACATTATCTTACCCCAAGGTAAAACCAACTGGCATTTGTATGTGGCACCTCTGCATGCCTTTGACATCATTCTTGGTGTTGATTGGTTGAAAGCCCATAAAGCCCTCTTGAATTTTGAAGATAGATGGTTAGAGTTCATGGATGAATCTAACTAGAGGATTAGAATTCATTGTGATCGTGGTTCTGTTAAACCACATCTATTGTCAACAATGCAAGTAAATAAGGCAATAAGGAAGAAGAGAATGATCTATGTGGTTAAGATGAACAAGAAGGAAGAGACTAAAGCTGATTCTGACCTCTTCCAAAAGCATCCTATTTTGGGTGAATTTAAGGATGTATTTTTGGAGGACCTACCAGGTTTACCTCCCCAAAGAGAATTTGAATTTTCTATAGATTTATTGCCTAGAGCTACACCCATTGCTAGGGAACCATATAGGATGACCCCTATAGAGTTACAAGAACTCAAGATGCAACTTCAGGACTTGTTAGAGAAAGGGCTTATCAAGCCCAGTGTGTCACCATGGGGTGCTCCTATTTTATTTGTTAAAAAGAAATATGGATCCTTAAGAATGTGCATAGACTATCGGATGCTAAATAAGGTTACCATAAAGAATAGATATTATTTACCAAGAATAGATGATATTTTTGATTAGTTGAAAGGAGCTACCATCTTCTCAAAAATTGACCTTAGATCGGGTTACCATCAACTAAGAATTCAAGAAGAAGACACACATAAAACTACTTTTAGAACAAGGTATGGACATTATGAGTTTACAATCCTACCTTTTGGGTTGACTAACACCCCAACTACATTCATGAATCTCATGAATAGTATTTTTTGAGAGCAGCTAGACCATTTTGTGCTCGTGTTCCTTGATGACATATTGATCTATTCCTGGAACAAGGAGGAGCATGATCAACATATGAGAACTGTACTTGAGATCCTTAGGAGGAATCAACTATATGGGAAGCTATCAAAGTGTGAATTCTATACTCCTCAGGTATAGTATCTAGGGCACATAGTATCTACTGAAGGGATTGCTATCGATCCCAAGAATATTGAAGCTATTATTGATTGGCTTGCACCCACAAATGTGACTGAGGTGCATAGTTTTATGGGGATTGTAGGCTATTACAGATGATTTGTCAAAGGTTTCTCAAGAATTGCTCAACCTATCACAAACCTTCAAAGAAAAGGAAATGCTTTTAAGTGGACAAAAAAATGTGATAAAGCCTTCCAAACTCTGAAAGAGAGTTTTATGACCACACCAATTCTACAGTTACCTAACTTTTTCAATTTTACAGTGTGCATTGATGCATCTATTGAAGGATTAGGAGGGGTTCTTACCTAGGAATATGCGGTCATTGCCTTTGAATCATGAAAAATTAAGAGACATGAGGTAAACTATGCCACTCATGAATTAGAGTTGGTAGCTATTGTACATGCTCTTAATATTTGGAGGTAGTATTTGATAGGAAAACCATTTGAACTTAAGATAGATCATCAAAGCCTAAAGTACATTTTTACTCAACCCTTGCTAAATTCCAAGCAACATCACTAGATGGAGTTTATAGCTAGGTATAATTTTGGCACTGAATACATCAAGGGTAAGGAGAACAAGATTGTTGATGCCCTGAGTAGGAGAGGGCATATTACTGCAATGATAAAATATCATTATGATCTGATAGATTAGGTTAAGGAAATGCAATAGAAGGATGAATTTTATTAGGAATGTAGTGCTCAAATTGAGCAAGAACCTAGAAAAGATACAAGATTTGTATATAGATATGATTTGTTGTACTATAAGAATAGATTGGTTGTTCCAAATATGGGTGGATTGAGAGAAACTATACTAAAGGAGTCACATAATACTCCTTATTTTGTGCACCCAGGAGGGGTGAAGATGCATGAGAGTCTGAGAAAGGCCTATTATTGGCCAGGAATGAAAAATATATTAATGATTATGTGGCTAGGTGCTTGGAATATCAAAAAGTTAAAGCAAAACATTTGCACCCAATAGGTCGTTTGTACCCACACGACATTCCTACATAGAAATGGTAGGTGGTGTCGATGGAATTTGTGGTCGGATTTCCTAAAACAAGATTTAGGCATGATGCAATCTTGGTAGTAGTAGATAAATTAACCAAGGTTGCACATTTCATACCTAGGAATATATAGGATGATGCACCTACTATAGCAAGTAAGTTTTCTAGGGAGATAGTGAGATTGCATGGATTTCCAGAAGTTATAATCTTCGATAGAGATTCACATTTTACATCGAAGTTCTAGCAAGCATTGCATGAAGTGTTGGGTACCAAAATTAATATCAGTTTAGCCTATCACCTTGAGACAGATGGAATGAGAGGGTGAATTAGGTTTTAGAAGATATGCTGAGAATGTATTGTATGGATCAACATACTAAATGGGAAGATTATTTGTACCTAGTTGAGTTTGCATACAATAACAACTATCATGCATCACTAGGTATGGCATCATTTGAAGCCCTATATGGAAAAATATGTAGGACTCCCTTGTCATGGGATAATCCGAAATATCGGGTAGTGATCAGACTAGATACTATAAAAGAAATGGAAGATCAATTAAAAAGAATTTAACAAAAGCTAAAGGAGGCCGTAGATCACCAAAAGAGCTATATGAACCTTAAAAGAACACCGAGGGAATACTCTGTAGGTGACAAAGTGTTCTTAAGGGTGAAACCTACTAAAAGTTCTATAAAATCTTCCAAACTTGACCCTAGATATGTGGGTCCATTTGAAATTATAGGTAAAATAAGTCTTATTGCTTACAAACTTGCTCTGCCACCAAGCTTATCAAAAATCCATAATGTCTTCCATGTGTCCCTCCTTAGGAAGTACATTGCTAATCCACTCACATTTGGGATGTTTCCAATTTGCAGATGTCAAACCCATTGAAAATTGAAGTGTGCCCTATCAAAATACTTGGTTTTAGGACCAAGAGCTTGAGAAAAAGGAACATAGATCAATGTTGGGTCCAATGGGACCACTACTCGGATAGAAATGCCACATGGGAGAATGTGGCTATTATGTAGAAACCATTTTCTTTTCTATTTGAGTGAACTTAAATACTTTAAAATTGTTATGAGGCATATGGTTATTTATGTAGTTATGTGTTGATGTATGTTTGAACTACTGAGGAGAGTTATGTAGTTATGTGTTGATGTATGTTTGAACTACTGAGGAGAGTTATGTATGATTATGTATTTGTTATTGTGTGGACATACGATTGAATGCAAAATGTGATGCTATGTGCAATATAATATGTATGCAAGTTTGAATTAAGGAATGCATTGTAAATAGACATAATTACATGATGCATGATGTGTGAATGAACATATAAAATGATGGATATGTAAATGAAATATATATGTTTTAATTTTTCTAACCATGCATAAAATACAAGGATTGTGTTTATTTCTAGTGGGTGAGCATGTAACAACCATCCTTGCAGGACCATTAGTTGGATATGAATTGATGGATTATACTTATATTTTTCTTTTAGAATGTGGTACTACTGATAGTTATTGTGCATGCAGGATTGGGTACTGTTGGCATTTTTGCCACATTTATTTTCATTATTGATTATGCATACTTAAGATGTGGCCCAATGCAGTTTTGTGAGTTTCGATGATTAAAAGCAGTCCAAAATTAAATATTTTGCTGATTTCCAATGCGGTCAAAATAGAAGAACGCGCCCAAGCTACCAGAATTGAAGATTTTATTTATTCAAAGTTTTTGTTCGTGGATTGTTCTAACGGTTTCATGCACATTTTCAAGAACACAATTTAATGAAGACTACCGACTCTTTATGGCATTTAATTTTTCGGTCTTCAAGGCTGCAATTAAGGGGATCATGTTCATTGTTTTCGTTGCACAAATTGTAGATCTCAAGGAGGTCTGTTGCAAATTTTAAATGCTGCAAAGAGGCCGGCCCTCTATAAAAATCAATGTAAATCTCATTTGCAAATTTCGGGAGTTTTCTGCTAAAAGCTTGAAGTTCATTTGCAGGAATGAAAGAATTGGCCTCTGATTTTTCAAGCGACTGTTTGTGAGATTTTCCTTTCTGTTATTTACATTTCTAATAACACTCATATTCCTTAGTTGTTGTTTCATTTGAATTATGCATGTTGGATTTAAATATTGCTTGTAAGGGAATGAGTCCTGGAATGTAATCTTGGAGGGATTTTCTGCGTACGGTTGTGAGGGAATTAAGTTGATATCTTCTGTTACTTGCTGTTCTTTGTACTTTAAGTGATCTGCTGTTGTTCTTCCCGATCTTATAACTTCGGCTACGGCTATATTTCTCATTTATTTCCGCAAAGTTTTAATCTCTTTCTAGCAACTCTAATCTTAAAACAAACTTAGTTTAGTAAGGGAACCAGCCCACTCTGGAGATTGGTCTGGGAGCCATTTCTTGCTTCCAGCATTTCAATGTTGGCCGGGTCTAGGGTGCAGTTTATATAAAAATCCTTTCTGTGGCGATTCGTGACCAACAGTTTTTGGCACGCCCGGTGGGACGGACTTCTTCTGTCTCAAAATATCCATAAGTTTCATTGTTTAACACCCGGAGGTCTCAAGATTTCGATGAGCTGTCTTGGCCTCATAGCGGAGATTTGTAAGTTCATCTGGTGACTTTGCTGAGTTGAAGATCCGAATTTCTTGATCGTGGACACCTATTTTTTTTTAAAGTTCAAAGAATGTTCATCTGGCGACTCTGACTTAATGGCGATAGCCGTGATCTCGTAGACCACTGCCACAAAGGCGAGGGTTTTTTCTAGATGGGATGATCCTGGCCCTCTGAATCTCCAAATTCGGCATGAAATTCCCAAAGGTGCCTTGAAGGCCCTGGCAAAATATGATGGTACCGAAGGCATGGCTCTGGAGCATGTTGAAGATATTGCTACTTTGTCAATGATCCATGTCATAAATCACAAGGATATCATGATCAGACTTCTGGTCTTGTCTTTGGAAGGAAGGGCATTGCAGTGGTACAGACTGCTCAAGCGTCGAAGCATCAGCTCATGGGATGATCTCGTGGGAGCACTAATCAGAAGATTTGACGAAGATCCCTTTTACAGTTCTTTGGATCTCTATCAGTTTTTCATGTACATCAAGAGAGCACCTCAAGAGAGCATCACGGATTTCAATGTCCGATTCTTGAGAAGCTGGAAGAGAATTCTAGAGAAGATCCAACCATCACCCACCCAGGCCCACCTCTTCTATGTTCGAGCTTTCCATCCTGACATAGGCCTCCTGCTGCTGCAATCAGGTGAACAAAGGTTCCCGCAAATCTTTGAGGAAGCAGTGCGAGCGGAAAAACTTTTGCTCTTATCAGGAAAATTACCGTGGGGAGAAACTCCATTACTTTCTCCGATAGTTGCTGCTCCTGTCCATCCCGTGCAATATGTTTCATGCCAGATCCCTTATACTGTACAGAAACCTGAGATGTCGTTGTGTGGAGCTCAAGGGACAGATCTCATCCAAAGCCAAGGATTGGCAATGAACAAGATGGTTGCTTGCAGTTTTCATAAGGATATGGATTCAGAGGATATAAGCAAAGAAGAAGAACAGACTCAAGTGGCAGAACCTGAGCATCAAGAAGGCATAGCTATGCAAGTCACGCAAGCATGTAGTCAGAACCTGTTAAATATGTCAGATCAACAGGTGGAGTCTGAAGAGATCCTGAAGAAGGAACTGTTGCTGGACAATTCCTGTGATCGGATCCAGGAGTTGGAGGAACCTATTTTCAGTCCACAGTCAGAGAACTTTTCAAGATGGTGGGGTTTCTTTTCTGCATTATTTGTCAGTTGTGTAGGTCTTGGCATGTATGATAACTTGCCAGTGTCTGAAATATGGAGAACTTCAGGAAGAAGCCAGCCCAATTTCAAGGACCAACTCAAGTATGATCAGATCTGGTCGGGACACTGCAGATTTATCGGATAACCCTCTGAGACTGGGTTTGTGGTGGCGACATGCCAATCATGTCGTGAACTATTGTATATAGTATAAAAACAAAAACAAAAAAATAGAAAAGAGAAAAAAAAAAAAAAGAGGTATTGTTTTTATTTGTTCATCTCGGCTCTTTTTGCATGCGAGTCGTAGGTGCTTGTTTTTTTTTTCCCAGCAGTTGGTGGCTTTCTAGAAAATTCTTCCTTTCCCTTCCCTTTTTCTTTCCTTCCTTTCTTCATCTTCCTCCTTCTTCTTTTTTTTCTTCTGTAGTAAAAAAAGAAAAAGCCACGGCTGTTGTTTCTTTTCCCCTTTCCTATTATTCCCATTCCTTCTTATCCCTTTCTTCTAAGTTCTGTCATTTTACGCATTTATTTACAGTTTAGTTCATTCTCATTCCACAGCCTTCATATTTCCATTTCCATTCCATTAGTTCATTTACTTTTATTTCATTTCCATTGCATCTGGTAGTATAGCAGCATTTTGTTACTGTGTCTACCACATCACTTTATCACTACATCATTCCTTCATTTTCACTATTCCATTTGCATTTCACCGCCTGCGCATCCGCGGGATCTCATTCCATTCATTTCCATTCCATGTTCAGTTCAGCCAAATGCAAATTTCTTTAACTTTTGATTATTCAGCAAAATTTTCTATTGCAGCATTCCACTGAGATGTACCACAGCAGCCAGCTTTTTGTTCTAAGTTTTATGACTCTGTGCCCAATGGATTCAGGCTTGGATTCTTGCATACAGCAGAACTGTATACCCCGCGAGCCGCCAAGAATGTTGGCATTTTTGCCACATTTATTTTCATTATTGATTATGCATACTTAAGATGTGGCCCAATGCAGTTTTGTGAGTTTCGATGATTAAAAGCAGTCCAAAATTAAATATTTTGCTGATTTCCAATGCGGTCAAAATAGAAGAACGCGCCCAAGCTACCAGAATTGAAGATTTTATTTATTCGAAGCTGTTGTTCGTGGATTGTTCTAACGGTTTCATGCACATTTTCAAGAACACAATTTAATGAAGACTATTGACTCTTTATGGCATTTAATTTTTCGGTCTTCAAGGCTACAATTAAGGGGATCATGTTCATTGTTTTCGTTGCACAAATTGTAGATCTCAAGGAGGTCTGTTGCAAATTTTAAATGTTGCAAAGAGGCCAGCCCTCTATAAAAATCAATGTAAATCTCATTTGCAAATGTCGGGAGTTTTCTGCTAAAAGCTTGAAGTTCATTTGCAGGAATGAAAGAATTGGCCTCTGATTTTTCAAGCGACTGTTTGTGAGATTTTCCTTTCTGTTATTTACATTTCTAATAACACTCACTGTTTCATTTGAATTCTGCATGTTGGATTTAAATATTGCTTATAAGGGAATGAGTCCTGGAATGTAATCTTGGAGAGATTTTCTGCGTACGGTTGTGAGGGAATTAAGTTGATATCTTCTGTTACTTGTTGTTGTTGTACTTTAAGTGATCTGCTGTTGTTCTTCCCGATCTTATAACTTCGGCTACGACCATATTTCTCGTTTCTTTCCACAAAGTTTTAATCTCTTTCCAGCAACTCTAATCTTAAAACAAACTTAGTTTAGTAAGGGAACCAGCCCACTCTGGAGATTGGTCTGGGAGCCATTTCTTGCTTCCAGCCTTTCAATGTTGGCCGGGTCTAGGGTGCAGTTTATATAAAAATTCTTTCTTGTGGTAGATTAGTGACCAACAGGTACAAACCTCGATAGATGATAAAATATTGATAGGTTAAAGATAAGTGGAGAAAGGATTATTGGCTCACGAGGATCATGTAGGTGCATTACAAAAGACTTTCATTATTGCGTGAGCCATGTTTTGAATACTTGTTGTTTGATAGAAAATAATGCATACATATCTCCATTGTTGATGATGAAAATTCCAAGGGCATGGGAGCCTTTATTTATTAAGCATCTGGTGAATTGAATATTTTTTATATGTTTTGTAATGAGGTTGGAATAAAATTAAATAAAAAAATTACATATATATATATATATATATAATAATAACAATGGTAAATAGACAAAAATATAAAAATAAAATAAACCTTATGACTTTATTAAACAATGGGCAAGTAGATTATAATGGTTGTAATAATACGGGTAATAGGGTGTAATGATCATAATTATACCCTCAAATATTCTACATTCTCTCAAGAAGAAGAGGAGGGAGTTGGTTGATGGAAGGGGGATTAACCATTTAACTTGTTTGCATGGAAAAATGGGGGTTATCTTGCATTTTGGAAGAACAACATTTTTGGTTCTAGCATCAAAGTTTAGTGTATCGGGAAGGGATCTTAACTAAAAGGAAAAAGATTCGAACAATGTTTACAAGCATGACTTACTATAAATTGCAATGGATTGATAATTTTTGTTAATTGATCATTTTTGTTAATGTTTGAATCAATTGTTTGTTTTTGAACGAATTGATTATTTTAAAGCTGAAAGCATGATTGAATATGCCTACCATGAAAGAAAATTTGAAAGCTTGAAATCTTGCTGGAATGCTTGTTGATGTAGTGTGGCAAAGCTCAAATATTGCATATTCAGATTGCTATAATGTGGCCAATATACATATACATATACATACATACATATATATACACATACATACATACATACATACTGTTGGAAATTTGAGCAAGTTTTGTTGTCACTGATGTCAAGAGGTTTGATGTCCAGTTTTGTTGTCATTGTTGTCACAAGGTTTTTTTTCCAAAAGGCAAGGAAATGGTTAAAAGAAAAAGGGTATAATATTTATTTTAAATATTATATACCTAAAGAGGCCTAAAAGGTAGAAGACCCAAGGGAAGAGAAGTAGGTTTAAAAAGAAATAATAATATTATAATATTTAATATTATAATATTTTGGGCAAAAGGATGAGGTGAAGAAAATGAGGTCCAAGGGAGCATTAAAAATATATATCCTTGAAAAGACGCATTGAGCATATTATAAAGGATTTAATTTAATTTAAAATATTTTAACCTATGGTTAAAATTTTAATTTAAATAATCAAAAGGAGCCAAAGTTTAAAAATTAAATTTGAATTCGAAAATCGAATTTCAAATGAGCCGACGTGTTAAGCGTAAAAGACAAGTATAAAAAGGGGAAATGATTTTCATTTCCAATTACCTATGCTATTCGAATGCCTAAGTTGATATAATTTTCATGCGCTGCTTTGTTGAAGGGAGAAGAGAATATTCATGGTTTTTAAAATTTAAAGAGGCAGACTTTGGTTGAAATTTGCATGATGTAGCTAAAACGTTCTAAGGTTTTGGGTAGCATAGACGATGGTCAAATGCTTTCTAAGGTGCTTGGGAAGCAGAGGTCATGGTTTCGAATCCCACTCGATTCACTTTTGAAAAGTAGGAAGAAGATATGGTTTTCACCAAAATTCATGCAACAAGACAAGCAAGAGTGCATGGACTTAGGTTCACATGTGGATGTGTAGCCCAGGTGGCAACTTAGTCTTGGGCTAAGACACTACGATGGTGGTTGGTCATGGGTTTGAGTTTGGGTGCAGTCGAATATGTGTGCATTAATTTTTGAAATGTGGGCCAATGTTTATAAGGTATGCATGTATTTATTTTCGTCGAAGTTTGGAAGGCACAAGAATTATAGAGACCACGTGATAATTATAAAATGCATAGGTGGAATGCATAGGGAGTCATAAGGATAGTTGAAAAATATTTTATTTTTCTTGCTTAGAAAAATAAAGGGATTGGAGTTATAAGGTGTTGATAAAGGAACTTGATTTTTATATGTTGAATGTTATTTTGAAAATTTTGGAGTTTATAAGGTGTTAAAAAAGGAACTTCATTTTTTATGTATTGAATATTATTTTGAGAACTTTGGAGATTATAAGGTGTATTTTAGAATTGATTTTTCATTGTATTTTTGTATGGTGAAATAATTATTGAGGAGAATATTTGTGTGGAGATTTTTGAGATAGACTATTACTCTCTAACCTTAAAATTGGCAAAGAGGATTTGATTCTGATTAAGACAATTTTTAAAGATATATCTCCATCAAAGCAAAAAGGTATGGGCACATCACCTTTTGTTTGAAATATTGGAATGAATGTTGTGAAATGAAAAGGTGAAGTGAAAAGGATTATTTGATAAGAATTGTTGAAAATGATTGAATGAGTTTTCATATGCATGATTGGTGAATGTTTAAGAGAACATTTGATTTAGATATTGAGGACTATTTGAGTTAGGGTTTGAAACCTACATTATGCACATTATTTGAAGAAGTATGAAAACACTTGTTTAGGGTTTGTGAACAATTTGTGTTTCATTGATTGAATGAATGAGTGAAATTATTGAGCATTAGTTTTGAGTGATATTAAAAGTGATTTTGCAAACTTTAGAAACCAAATTTATGAAGGTGACAAACTTAATGATTGAGTAGAACATATTGAGTTTTTGATAGAGTACATCATTCTCTATATGTTCAGGTTAAACAAATTCTAAGTAGAATATGTCTAAACTGCTTCAAGTTAAAGGAGTTACTTTGAATATTAGACAAAACAATTGATAACATTGTGTGCAAGATTTGAGATTGATTGAGCATATCTTAGTTTTTTTTAGCATGTATTTGAACATATTTGAGTAAGATTTTGTTAAAGGTTAAGGAAATATTTGAGTAAGCTTTTGTGAAATCTTAAGGACATATTTGAGTAAGATTTTATGAAATATTAAGGACAGAGTTGAGCAAGCTTTTGTGTAAGCTTGTAGGTAGATCTGGGTAAGTCTTGATGAAGACTTGTAGGCATATTTGAGACAAGTCTTGGTGAAGACTTGATATCATATTTGAGGTAAGTCTTGGTGAAGACTTGAGAGTAAAATTGAGGTAAGTCTTGGTGAAGACGTGAGAGCAGATTGAGCAAGTTCTCAAGAGGATTTGAGAGCAGATTTGAGGTAAGTCTTGGTGAACACTTGAGACAAAATTAAGGTAAGTCTTGGTGAAGACTTGAGAGTAGATTGAGCAAGTTATTGAGAGGACTTGAGAGCATATTTGAGGTAAGTCTTGGTGAAGACTTGAGAGTAGAATTAAGGTAAGTCTTTGTGAATACTTGAGACCAGAGTTGATTGATTTGTTCAAGCTTTGTGTTGAGGCTTGGGGTAAATGTAAGCAGAGTTAATTTATGATTGGATCAAGCTTTGTGTTAAGGCTTGATGATAGATTTGAACATAGATTTTGATGCAAATTTAATAGCAAATTTGTGCTAGACCTAAGATAGGGTTAGAGTAGATTTGTACTAGACCGAGGATAATATTTGATGCAGATTTGAGATAGAGTTGAGAGCAAGCTTTGGAGGTGATAGAGTAGAGGATATTAGTCTCCAATGGATAGATATCCATAAGATAGGGCAGTGAGGATAGAGGTCTTCTGAGTTAGGATAGAGGGATTCTATGGAGAGAGATCGACAAACCAAAGCAGTGGGGATAATAGTCTTCTAGAATATCATCAACCAAAGTAGAGGGGAAAGACTTATCATATAGATAGAGTGCTATGAATCAGTGCAAGGGGAAAGAGTTCTCCTATGGATAGAGTTACATAAACTAGAGCAAGGGTAAAGAGTTATCCTATGGAGTGTGATCCATGAAGCAACTAGGAAGATAGAGTTATTCTGTGGAGAGAGATCCATGAACCAGTTGAGGAGAAAGAGTTCTCTTGGGTCAAGTTCCATAAACCAGAAAAGGGGAAAGAGTTATCCTGTAGATAAATATCCACAAAGTAGAGCATTAGGGGATTGGTGTCTCCTTTGGACAAAGGTCCATAAACATTGTAATAGGGAAGAATTCCCAAGAGATTTTTTGAGAAAATTTTAGTAAAATATTTTCTCCGTGGAGTAGCCCACATTGGGTGAACCATGTTAAATTGGTGTCTCTATTGTGTGTGTTGATTTGTGAATTGCTTTGATTACTACTATTGGTATTGCCATTGATATATTGGATGATATTATTTGAGAAAGAAAAGTAAAAATTGGTCTTATACTGTTCACCCCCCCTCTCAATATAAGCATGTGTTCTTAAATAGGTATTAGAACGGGTTCCTTTAGAATATTTTAACAACTTGAAGGAAAATATTACAGGAACACAGATGGAATATCAGAGTGGATCTTTGTGAAATAAGGAAACATTGTTCGATGGGAACAACTATGCATTTTGGAGTGTAAGAATGAAGATTTACCTAATGGTACAAGGAAATAACATATGACAAGAAGATGAGGATGGGTACACACCTCCAACTACTACTCCTATAGATAAAGATGGTAATATCCTACATCTGAATAATTCAAAGGCAATGAATGCAATCTTAAGTGGTTTATGTGAATCAGATTTTGTAAAAATTATGCATTTGCACATAAGCAGAAGAAATTTGGAAAAAGTTGAAGAAAACATATGAGGGAGATAAAAAGGTCAAGATGGAAAATTTGTAAAATTACAAGAAAACATTTGAAGACTTGAAGATGAAGGATGAGGAAGACATTGCTACATACTTACTTTGCGTGGTTGAGGTTGTTAACTCCATGCAAGGACTTGGGTTTAAAGTTGAAGAATCAGATGTCAAAAATATTTTAAGGTCACTTCTTAAGAGGTATAGTGAAAAGGTTTCAGCCATAGAAGAAACAAAATATATTGAAACTTTGACTAGGGATGAGTTACATGGAACTCTCACAACTTTTGAGATGAGAATAGGAAAGGATCCTAGTCCCAAGAAAGAGGTAGCCTTCAAAGTAGTAAATAAAAAAATATATAATAAGATAGATTCAAGTGATGAGTCATCCAATGATGAAGAAGCAAAATATGGTAGAAGGAACAAGGACACAAGAAAGCACAAAGGTATAAAATTAGTTAAGTGTTTCAAATGTGGTAAATATGGTCACTATGCATCTAACTATCTAGAAGCTGGAAGTAGCAGTGGTGAAGAGAAACAAAATCATAAGAACAGGGGAGAAGGAAAATCCAGGTATCAATAGAAGAACAAGTATGGACAAATCAAACATGAAAATAAGTTTTTCCAGAGGCATAAGAAGAGTTTTTATGCAAACAATACATACAAGATTTCAAGTGAGAGTAATGAAAGGTCCTCAAATAATGAATAAGAAGAAATTCTATTTTTGACAATAGAAAAAGAAGATATTGGAAAAGAAGATAAAAGGAAACCAATAATTCTCAAATGTTTCAGGTGTGGTAACTTTGGTCATCTTGAATATCACTGTACAAAGAATGGGTTCAGTTTCAGTGAAGATGAATATGAATATGCTCTTGAAGATCTAGAAAAAGAAATTCTCCTCTTGGAAATAGAAGAGGAAGGAAGTGCTCCTAGTGGAAATGAATCAAAAAATAATCTTGAAGACAAAAGAGTAGAGGAAGAATCAAAAAATGAATAGGAAGGAGAAGTAGATCTAGAAGGTGAGTTTATTTCTGCTCTTAAGGAATTAAGGATGATAAGAAATCAGAACTCAAAACTCAAGATTCAATTTCAAGAATATGATGAAGAGAAAGGAAAGCTTATACAAGATCTAACAAACTCAATAGCTAAGACAAGGATATTTAAAAAGAAGTTAGAGGTACAAGTTTTAGAATGTGAAAAGTTAGAGCATGAGGTAGCTTAACTAAGAAAGGAAGTGAAAGAATCTAAAGACAAACTACACAGGTTTGGGAAAAGCTCAAAGACCTTGGATAATATTATCAAGGTACAATGATATAGGACTTGGTTTTGAAAAGGAACAAAGAGAACGAGGAGAGGAGTTAATCTCAAGCTCCAACTAAGAAGAAGCTTTAGAATAAGAGAGTGAAAGAGAAAGTGAGACTTCTGAGGATAAGATGGAAAATAGAAAGTTTAACAAGAAAAGGAACAATGCACAGATGGAACAACAAACATCACAGGGAAGAAGATACTAAAAGACCAATGGGATCAAGGCAAGATTTTTTCAATGGACGTTGCTTCTCATATCACAGGTTTGGTCACAAGGCTATGCAGTGTAGGACACATGAAAGATAGGGATATGGTTTCACCAATAGAAATTTCAGAAATGGGTATCTCTTTCAAGGGTATTGTCACTCTTATAGTCAATTTGGTCATAAAGTAGTTAATTATAGAGTTCATAATAGGAATGTATATGGCTTCACGATGAGGAACTTCAAGATATTTGCACCTTCAAGGAACCACAACATTAATTATTATAAGTGCAATAATGTTGGGCATATGACTAAGTGGTGTAGAACATAATTTCCAGAGACAAGCAAGAACAATAATACTCAAAGGAATCATAAGGATCAGTTGAGGAAGAAGGTGGACAAAGAAAAATAACATTGTATGCTAGGAGTAGAAATACTCCCACCCAAAAATTAATCACCTCAGGGAAAGGAGGTGGGGATGGGGCTGAGATAAGAGTCTTATATTTATCCCCAAAGGTGGCCCTTTGCCATTGATGTCAAAGGGGGAGAGATTTGAGTTAGGGGGAGAGCATTCATTCAGGGGGAGTAGAACTGAAAAAGTAAAAGGAATTTTTAAAAATAAAAGGGGTTGCCATTAATGACAAAGGAGGAGATTGTTGGAAATTTGAGCAAGTTTTGTTGTCATTGATGTCAACGGGTTTTATGTCTAGTTTTGTTGTCATTGCTATCACAAGGTTGTTTTTCCAAAATGCAAGGAAATGATTAAAAGAAAAAGGGTATAATATTTATTTTAAATATTATATACCTAAAGATGCATAAAAAGTAGAAGACCCAAGGGAAGAGAAGCAGTTTTAAAAAGAAATAATAATATTATAATATTTAATATTATAATATTTTGGGCAAAAGGATGAGGTGAAGAAAAATGAGGTCCAAGGGAGCATTAAAAATATATATCCTTGAAAAGACCCATTGAGTAGATTATAAAGGATTTAATTTAATTTATTTAAATTAAAATATTTTAACCTATGGTTAAAATTTAAATTTAAATAATAAAAAGGAGCCAAAGTTTAAAAATTAAATTTGAATACGAAAATCAAATTTCAAATGAGCCAACATGTTAAGCGCAAAAGACAAAGTATAAAAAGGGGAAATGATTTTCATTTCCAATTACCTATGCTATTCGAATGCCTAAGTTGATATAATTTTTGTGTACTACTTTGTTGAAAGGAGAAGAGAATATTCATGGTTTTTTAAATTTAAAGAGGTAGACTCTGGTTGAAATTCGCATGATGCAACTAAAAATTTCTAAGGCATTGGGTAGCGTAGATGGTGGTCAAAGGCTTGCTAAGGTGCTCACAAAGCAGAGGTCATGGTTTTGAATCCCAGTTGATTCAATTTTTCAAAGGAGAAAGAAGATTTGGTTTTCATCAAAATTCGTGCGATAGGATAAGTAGAAGTGCATGGACTTAGGTTCACATGTGGGCGTGTAGCCCAGGTGGTAGCTTAGCCTTGGGCTAAGGCACTGCGATGGCGGCTAGTCTTGGGTTCAATTTTGGGTGCAGTCAAAGACATGCATATTAATTTTTTAAACGTGGGTCAAAGTTTATAAGGTATGCATGTTTTTATTTTTACCAAAGTTTGGAAGGCACAAGAATTATAGAGGCCACGTGATAATTACAAAATGCATAGGTGGAATGCATAGGGATTCATAAGGATAGTTGAAAAATATTTTATTTTTGTTGCTTAGAAAAATAAAGGGATTGAAGTTATAAGGTGTTGATAAAGGAACTTGATTTTTATATGTTGAATGTTATTTTGAGAAGTTTGGAGTTTATAAGGTGTTAACAAAGGAACTTCATTTTTTATGTATTGAATATTATTTTGAGAAGTTTGGATATTATAAGGTGTATTTGAGAATTGATATTTCATTGTATTTTTGTATGGTGAAATAACTATTGAGGAGAATATATGTGTGGATATTTTTGAGATAGACTATTTCTATCTAACCTTGAAATTGGAAAATAGGATTTGATTGTGATTAAGACATGTTTTGAAGACATATGTCCATCAAAGTAAAAAGGCATTGGCACATCATATTTTGTTTGAAATATTGGAATGAATGTTGTGAAATGAAAAGGTGGAGTGAAAAGGATTGTTTGATAAGCATTTTTGAAAATGATTGAGTTCTCATATGCATGATTGGTGAATGTCTAAGAGAACATTTGAGTTAGAGATTGAGGATTATATGAGTTAGGATTTGAAACCCACATTATTCACATTGTTTGAAGAAGTATAAAAACACTTGTTTAGGGTTTGTGAGCAAGTTGTGTTTCATTTATTGAATGAATGAGTGAAATTCTTGATCATTGGTTTTGAGTGTTATTGAAAGTGATTGTGCAAACTTTAGAAACCATATTTGTGAAAGCTACAGACTTAATTATTGAGTAGAACATATTGAGTGTTTGATAGAGTACATCATTCTTTATATGTTCCAGAGGTTAAATGAATTCTAAGTAGAATATGTCTAAACTACTTCAAGTTAAAGGAATTACTTTGAATATTAGACAAAAAAATTGATAACATTATGTGCAAGATTTGATATTGATTGAGCATATCTTGTGAGCTGTTTTGAGCATGTGTTTGAACATATTTGAGTAAGATTTTGTTAAAGCTTAAGGACAGATTTGAGTAAGTTTTTGTGAAAGCTTAAGGATAAATTTCAATAAGCTTTTGTGAAATATTAAGGACAGAGTTGAGCAAGCTTTTGTGAAAGCTTGTAGGTACATCTTGACAAGTCTTGATGAAGACTTGTAGGATGATTTGAGACAAGTCTTGGTGATGACTTGAGAGCAAATTTGAGGTAAGTCTTGGTGAAGATTTGAGAGTAGAATTGAGGTAAGTCTTGGTGAAGACTTGAGAGCAGATTAAGAAAGTTCTCAAGAGGACTTGAGAGTAAATTTGAGGTAAGTCTTGGTGAAGATGTGAGAGCAGAATTGAGGTAAGTCTTGGTGAAGACTTGAGAGAAGATTGAGCAAGTTATTGAGAGGACTTGAGAGCTATTTTGAGGTAAGTCTTGGTAAAGACTTGAGAGAAGAATTAAGGCAAGTCTTTGTGAATAATTGAGATCAGAGTTGATTGATTTGTTCAAGCTTTGTGTTAAGGCTTGGGGTAAATCTAAGCAGAGTTATTTTATGATTGGATCAAGCTTTTTGTTAAGGCTTGAGGATAGATTTGAGCATAGAGTTTGGTGCAGATTTGAGAGAAGATTTGTGCTAGACCTGAGATAGAGTTAGAGTAGATTTATACTAGATTAAGGATAGTATTTGGTGCAAATTTGAGACAGAGTTGAGAGCAATATTTGGAGGTGATAGAGTAGGGGACAGATTGATGAGGCCTGGAAATGCCTCAATCATAGCATGTTTTGAACAGTTAAAACTACCTAAAACTCTTGTGATATATCTTATATGCTAGTTAAGTTGATTTAATATGTTGTGTATTAACTGTTTGCATGATTGATGTGTTAGGAATATTATATTCTGATTTTTACAGTTTTTTGTACAATTTTATACTACTTTGTCATGGCTTGTTAATGAGGAATATGCTTAGGTTGATAGCAGCACTTTACTAGTTTTGTTTTGATGTTTTTCAAGCATTTATTTATCTAAGTTTAGCAAATGGTGCAAGAAGACTGTTACTGTGCAGCAAAAACTGGTTTTGTTGTGTAAATTCCAACCAGCTGCCAATGAATGGCAAGGCATGGAATTCACACATGGAGAAGGATAAAAGCTATTGCAATCAGTTCCTGAGAGATAACCCACCTGAGAAAAGCAGCTGAGATCACCTGAAGACCACACAGTTAGTCAATCCGAAGAGCTTCGGATTGAGCAGACATCTTCGGATTGATAGAATGCAGTTTCTTCGGATTGAGCTAGTTATCTTCGGATTGACAACAAAAAGTGCTTTTTGAATTTTTGACTATTTTATGATGGTGGAAAAAGGGAAAGAAGGTTGAGAAGGTTAAGGGAAAATATCCCCCAGCTGTCTTTGCCATCCTTGCCATCCAAAAGCCACCATTCATGGGAAAAGATCAATTGATCCTCTTCTAGGATAAACCCAGGAAATACTGCAACATAGTAGGAAGTTGATCTGTAGGATAGGAATAGCATATTTTTGGATGTAAATAGGTTTTAGGCATCTATAAAATGTAGCTCCCATGTTGGTAGAGCTATGGAGGTATATAGGGTTTTTTAGAAGAAATTAGATAGCAGTTTAATTTTAGATCTGTAATCTGCAACAACAGATTTGTAAATGCTGATTTTGGAATAAAAGTGTAGTTCTTTTATATTTTCTATGTCATATGAGTGTGTGTGAAGTTTAGTAAGTAAAAGGAGTTTCACACCTTCTTCTGGAGAAAGAAGTTGGCCACTTCCAGGCCTAGGAGAAGGACTAACACAGACAGGTTTTATTCTGATTTCTACTACAAGAATTAGTTGTAAAAGTTGTCAGTTTCCATTTTCTGTATCAATTGACATTTATTGTTGTTTAATCCTTGTTTAGAGTAAAATTGCAATGTTATTTAGAATATAATTAATGGTAGATCTGATTATTGCCTTCATTCTTGTAAGATTTCAATTTCAACATGCTTTTATTTCTTGTAATTTATAGTTTTTCTATACCTTCATTTGTTGTTGTCAGCCACTGTACAGAAGATTGACAACCTTCTACAACAGAGAACTGACAGGATTCAGTTTATGTTTTATGCAACCATTTCATTCTGCAATTGTAATTAGATCTCCATTTTTGCAAAAGCAATTAGGTTTCCAATTTCAATAACACTTAGTTTTCATTTCTGCAAATAGATTAAGTTCATTTTATGCAATTTAGGAGGTAGAGATGACCTAACAAACCCCCCCACAAAACCTGTTCTACCATTTGCTCCCAAATGACCTAAACTATAGCCCTGTTCACCCCTTCTTTCGTAGATAGCCTTGAACACTACCCTGGATTGACAAATTCATTAAGAATTAATGATGTGCTTAATGACAATGCATCATTTTGGCACCATTTTAGGGAATAGTGTTGTTAGAAGGTAACAATAGTCCAATAGTTATTAATTAAGCTGAGCTATGAAAATTTAGGGTAAAATCTGAACATAACAGCTGGTTAAGTAACAATTATTGACTTATAATTTATGTCATTAAGGAGTAGGCATGAATGAGTAGGCCTAGGGATGAAAAAGGTATAATTATCCAAAGTGATCCCTGGCTTGTTCTAGTAAGAAGATCTTCACGCTTAAGAGGTGAATCACCTGTGTTTGAATTACCAGAATAACCCATCATGGAATCAGAATCAGAGTAATCCATTTTGGATGCAAAATCAATAGTAGTGGGGTCAACAACACCAGCCTCAAGAGATAACAACATCAGCTTCATGGAGCACACTAAAATTCTTGAGGCTAAAATAGCAGAATTACAAGCAGAACTTGAAAAGCAAAAACTTCACATTGCACAATTACATTCACAATCAGCAGCAAGCAATGTAGTTCAGGAAAGAGTGCCTTGTGATTCTTCTACCTCCCTTGATGAATTCCACCAATTTGGATAACCTTCCCTTCCATTTGTTCAAACTGTACCCAATAAGGTTGAAGTGCCCCTATCTAGTAACCTGCCATATGAGTCTGTAATACCTTTGCAGTCCCATGCTCCCTCCAGAGAACAGTATTCCCAAGCTGGAAAAAATCCTCATATCTCAAAAATATCAGCCAATTCAATGTTCACAACTTTGATGAAGTCAAATTTTTCAGTGTTCATCTTTGTCATGATAATAGATGGATGGTCATATTTGTCTGCCCTTGATGAATTGCCAATTTTTGAGCTGATTTCACACTTAAAGTTTCAAGCATATCATGAGGAAGGACCATGCTTTCTCTATGGTGATGGTTTTGTGAGATATGTTGCATTACAAGAAGGGAGTACTCAGTGGCATCACAAGCACACTTATGGCGTAGTGGCAATTCACAAAACTCACTAGGTTTGTAGCTTTAAAAAAAAAGGTATGGATCTCCCAGAAAACTTGGACAACAAAAAGTTTTTGGACATATGGTATAATGTTGTTTCCCAAGTTTCAACACCTTTTAGAAACTATTTTGATACAATGGAAAGGTCCATACAGACTCAAGAGCATGTTCTGACATCATTTGTACCTTCAACCATGAAAAAAAGAATAAATCTGACTTTGAAAACCTTCTCGAAGGCAAAGCTAGACAGGGTATGGGTGAAAACTAGCTATGTTGGCAGTCACATGGGTGAAAACTAGCATAGTTGGCAGTCATACTCTGATATAAAAAAAATGATAAAAAAAGGAAAGAACAGCTGGCAACCTCATGGGTGAAAACCAACTACAGGAGCTGACAAAATTACACAAAGAGACTGATCACGTCTGCAAGGAGAAGTAGCCACAGAAAAGTACTATTGAAGGGGGCCCAATTCATCTACAAAGCATGGAGTAGTTAGCAGTAATAGGTATGCATCTTGTTTTCTAGTTTAGATTTAGTTAGCATATGTAAATATGTGTACACTAGTTACTTAAGTATCCTTTTCCTAAGCCGACATCAATGGAAATTTGAAGAAAATTTGATGAGATAGATGCACATGAAAAACTTTTGTATCAAACAAGCTTGATGCCAAACAAAAGACTTAATTAATGTGAATTTAATATGAATATGTAATCCTTTCACATTGTTATACTGGTTTACTCTAGACACAGGGTCATTACATTCCATTTCAAAGTGAGAGCAGTACTCAAGTAACATGATATCAGTGGTATTTTTGCATCTACTCAGTGATCTACAAGAGCTAAAGCATCCACCTTAGTCCTTTTTGAATTTTAAAGTTTACTGCCTCCTTTACTTAAAATGGAAAGTGCAGGAGATACAACAACAAGAAGGCAACCTACCAATAATGAAAAGTCATGAGGACATGACTTAGCTTCAGTAGGGGACCTCTTATTGAAGGAGAAAAATCATCTGGACAGCCTCTGTTGCAGCATATGAATATGGTGGAACCAATATCACATACGGTAAACCATGTTTTTCACTTAAAATGTCATTCCTTTCTGTCCTAGCAGTAAGTTATGCAAATATGTATTGATTGTGCTTCCCTTCCATTATCTTCCATTTCATGTAAGGGGGGAAAATAATAAGTTATTTCCATATTTCCATGTCCTCATATAAACATCCACCATACAACTATGTATCTTCCATACACTTTCCCCATTCAACCATTATTCCACTTACCAGCCATTCATTCATTATAACTCATAATAGCACATGATGTATGTATCTTGTATATTCTTATTGTTATGATTTAAAGGTTATGATTTTTTTTTATGGAATAACATGGTTTCTAATGTTTCACTGATTTAGAGAAGATGCAAAATATTTTATGAAGTTTTAGATGATACATATGGCCAAGAATCTGATATTGTATAGTATGTGAGGTAACTCAACTTGTAATTGTTGATTGACCTGCTCTATTGTAATAACAGATGGATAAGATGAAATGGATTTTCTGAAAAGACCTTAGAAATTTTCTCACAGCCAAATTCATCTTCAAATTCTACTATTTCAACTTCAGACAATTGAGCTTACATTCTCATAAGGTCAAGGTCAAGGAGAATAAGACAAATCTGTCCTGCATAAATTGTTTGAATGAAACTGCTTAGTTCTCCATGTTTATGAAACCTGTGTACAAACCATTTCTGGGTTTTGTTGTCCTCTATTTTCTCAAGATACCCTTAAAATTTCATCCCAAAATGACATCATACACAAAAGTTATGGCCAAAATACAGTTCAGTATTTTCACTAAATTTGCACAAAAATGAAATTCATTTTGAAGGCATGAATTTGTTTGATGATTTATGAACTGTTTGACATAATGCTTCATCCAAATGAAGATATACATAAGATTTCAGTGGAAACAAGCAATGGTCTGCATACAATTTCAAGTATTCTACCATCAATTGGTAGCATGGGAGTTCTATAAGATGGCCAACAAGTTTTGGATAAGATGTGGTGCACTTGGGCATGGGCAATGGTTTGTACCTATCACTTCATGCTCTGTTCAAAAGAGTGCAGTTATATGTGAAGAGGTTGGAGTTGCAGTTAATGCCTCATCAAAGTATGCCAAAAGACACAGTTTCATGAACAATAATGATAACAACATATGCACAAACTGGATTTTCTGAAAGCAATTATCAGGTGAGAACCAAACTTTGTAGCCATTTGTTGAACATTCTTTAGGTTTGTGCCATTATGGAGTTATAAAACAATATGGAGATCCATCAAAGAATAGTTGAAAATGGTCTTTTATCGAATATTGTGAAAGTGGATGCCCTGACTGAACATATAGATGTTACTAAAGTTGCATTAACATTTTCTGTGGAAGAGATATGGAAATTAGATAAGGATTCATTGGAATATGCAAAGTTTTATAGATGCTTTTCAAGCTGGAGTATTCAATGCAGTTCCAACATTACAACATATTGTTCAAATGAATACTAAAGATCATTTTTATCTCCATGAAATGTCCACTCAATATAAGTCTGTTGGTAATTCCACATGCACCAATACTGCTCTCTCAGAGTATTAATACCAAGACTGTAAAAAAAAAATTGAGTGTCTACAAAACAGAGCACATTAACTGGTTTTCAGCTATCACCTTCAAGGTTTTCACCAACAGATGTTATCCCATATGTGAAGGTAATACTGTACTTTCTCAGTTCCAATGAAGAATTTCCTTATGTGCTAATTGTGCTTGAAATTAGTGATGTTTTGTTGAGTCTTCCAAGATTCTGTCAATAAATTCACTCAAGCAATGCAGTCAAATATTTTCCAACACATTGAGATACAGTTATAAGATACCTCAGTACATAGTGAATCCCAGGAAGAACAGAATAGCAAATGAAGCATACTGATTTGATAAGGTAGTGAGTTGTTTGACATAATGCTTCATTTGGAATGCAGCTAAAAGGCACAAGCATTGTTTGACAAAACTCTGAGTACAATGTGGAAGATAAAACAAAAGATGCTTGAAGGATGAACTGTTGATTAAACAAGGACAGTAAAGATAACAGGGTCTGCTCAACATGGACATTTCATGAAATATTGGTAGAATTGAATCTCACAAGCCAGGAATGACAAGAGGTAGTTGAAAGACCATTTGAAGACATTGTTGAACCATTTGTTGGCATGTTTATCAATGCATATAACAAGTTTCTTGTGGAAGTTGAGTTTGTTGCAGGAGCAACAAAGGTTTAAGCTGGGGGGAGAAGATGATGAGGCCAAATAATGTCCTCATTTTGGCATAAACATGTTGCTATAGTGATGCATTAAAAGGATACTTTAGTATTAGTTAAACATGTTTAATATGTCTAATTAGTCTAACTAGTTGCAAGATGTTATATTTGTTGCTTGTTGATATTCTCATGCTTTATGCCAAGTTTTGTGCAGAACAGTCTTAATATGGTGTCTTAAATATGCATTACTAATGCTTTCATGGTAAGCAAGAAAATGATGGAGAATCTTCAATGCATCATTCTAAGATAGGTCATCAAAGGACACATCAACATGACTTGGAGGCTTCTCACGACACTATGGAAATAGTCAGCACCAAGATTTAAGGAAGAATTCTTGCAACAACTTGATAGTTTGGATGTACAATTGGTGGAAGAGATTCCCTCTTCCATCTCAACTTCAACAGATTCAGCATGATAATGGATTTTCAAGAAAAATAGAAAAAAATAAAAAAAATAGAAAACAAAAAGATGAATAAATCATGATTGTGAATTCCTTCATGGGCATGATTTTGAGGAAATCATGAATTCTTTCATTGGCACAATCAAGATCAAGAAAAAGAAAAAAAAGAGGTAAAAAAAAAGAAAAGAAAAAAAAAGAAGAGAAAAATGAATAATTCAGCAGTGAAAACCTCTTTGAGGCGCTACTGAATTGGTGTGCATGAAAACCGGTTTTTCGGCATGCATGACCTGGAAACAATCTTCATCATCATTGTAAAAATCCACCAACTGCACTTGTTTTGAAGTGTTGCAGCAAACTTCAGCAGAACATCATCAGAAGCAGCCATCCTTCAAAACTTGCATTAACTTGTTTTAAACAGGTATA
This sequence comes from Wollemia nobilis, assembly GCA_028583015.1. Taxonomy (NCBI): domain Eukaryota; kingdom Viridiplantae; phylum Streptophyta; class Pinopsida; order Araucariales; family Araucariaceae; genus Wollemia; species Wollemia nobilis. Next base: position 6,681,965 of record JAQPPZ010000989.1, read on the forward strand.
TATTTCTTGCACTTTTCTCATTGTAAATAATTGGTATATAGTATATGACAATTAACCATTAGTATAAAGATGTTCATAAGAGTTGGCATAATCAAAACATGTCTTGAGAAGAGGAGGAAGAGGAGGACATCAAAGAGCAATTAAGAGCAGCCAGGAGCATTATAAAAACACAAATAAAATGGATTGAAGAGAGGGAAGATATTATTGAAAAAAATTGAGGAATTACAGCAGGAGGTAGAAAAACTGAAAAATAGGCTATCACAGTTTGAAGCACAACCAACAGAATCTGATGATGAGGAAGATCTGGTTCAAATCCTACTTGGATTATCTAGGGAAAATGATTATTTTCCCCTGATAGAAGCACCTGAACCTTTGAATGAAGACACAGATGCTCATTCTGAAGTAGTACCTTCTCAATCCGAAGCAACACCCTCTCATTCCAAAGATGCTCCAAAATTGCTCAAGAATTCAGAAAAGAGCATCAGTGAAGAACCACAACAACTACTCTTGCAAGTAGCACCAACACAAGAGAATTTTGAGCATCAAGATGTGAATGTCCAAGTAAGTACTCCTCTGCATGCAACTTTTGTGTCCAAATCTGAAACTGTCACACCTGTAGTAGAAGTAGAGGAAAAAGGAGTACAGGTAGATCTGTTGCCCAGATTCCAACCTATGATGAGGCCACCCAATACTGTATCTTTGGAGAAATACAATGCAGACATAGCTAATTGGGTGATTAAATATGAAAAACTTGCAACCAAGGTTGAAAATTTGAAACTGGTAGGAAAATAGTTAGAGGAAAAAGACACAGAAATCAATAAACTGAATGAATAGGTGACTGATCTTTGTCAGATTGTAGAATATTTGGTCCAATTCAGATGACCAACCAGGTTTTATAGCCTCATTCTGAAGGAAAAATATCTTAGATGGTAGGTCATGAGAATCAGTTTAGGTCTCCCCTATAAGTTAGAAACTGCTGAAGATTTCTTGGAAGCTTACCTCAGCAGTCCTACAGAGCAGAAAAATCTGCTATGTGAGCTATTTTTACATAGTTTCTTCATTCCTAAGGAGGTAAATTTTCACCCTCAAATTTTCATAGAAGATGTTCAACTAAGAGCTTTTATGTCTACCCTACAAAATCAGCTTTATTGGAATCAGGAGAAGAAACAGAATAAGGAAGTTGAGTTAAAAGCTGAATTATTGGTCAGAGCAGTACAACCAGATCATCCAAACCAACACTTTAAGATGATGAATAGGGTAGATATTAAGAGGATGTATTTAAATATCTTGAGGGACTATTTGACTAATTTCCAAGATTTTTGTGCTAACAATTTTGTTCCTGCTTTATCAGTTTGTAAGGACAGATGGGCAGAACTTTCTATATCACTACAAAAAAGGGAGCCTATCTCTCCCATCAACCTGGAATGGTCCAGAAGGAGAGCAGAAGGGGTGGTGAAACTTATTGTAACTATGCAGCATCAATGGGTAGGTCTCATATTTAGGCCTCCAACCATCATTTCTCCAGTTCCCTTCTATTTTGAAGAGGATCCCCAACCAGATGACCAGTTTGCAGAATGGCTGAGTTTGAATACATCCATTAAAGAGAAAGATAGGCAGATTTTGGAATTGCAATAGGAAGTAGAAGGGCTGAAAAGTAGAGTGGCACAGTTGGAGTCCAAATCTGTAGAATCCAATGAAGGAGAACTTGCTCAAATCTTGCTTGGATTATCCATGCAAGGTGACCTGGCACCAGCTAAAAATTTGTAGCCTGTCCCTCAAGTTGCAGTAGGTGAATCTATTGTTGAAAATGCAAAAAATAGGGGATTGGTTGATGCCCAAGTTCCTCAGTAGAATGATGTTATTTCAGAAGTAGGAAAGCAACAAGATTCTCAGCAGCATCCAGAACTGACTGAACTTGGCAATAAAGCACAACAAATTGTAACAGGATTGAAGCATTATGAAGTTGCAGTTCTTCATTCCAAAGTTGCACCTTCCCATTCCAAAGATGCTTTAGAAAAGGCCATAAGTTCAGTAAAAAGTGAACATGAAGAGTCACAATAGATAACAACACAAGTCATGTCCACCATGAAGACCTCAGTGCAGCCCAACATCAACAGCCAAGTGGCCAATTTTAGGAATGGATCAGGAAGCTTCAAGAAACCAGGGGATACTATGTGGGAACAAACTGTTCTATAGGAATTGGAATGTAAAAATGGACATGTGTGAATCAGTAGCCCAACAGAATGCATGAGGACATGCATTGAATTAAGTTGGGGGGAAAATGATGAGGCCTGGAAATGCCTCAATCATAGCATGTTTTGAATAGTTAAAACTGCCTAAAACTCTTGTGATATATCTTATATGCTAGTTAAGTTGATTTAATATGTTGTGTATTAATTGTTTGCATGATTGATGTGTTAGGAATATTATATTCTAATTTTTATAATTTTTTGTACAGTTTTATACTACTTTGTCATGGCTTGTTAATGAGGAATATGCTTAGGTTGATAGCAACACTTTACTAGTTTTGTTTTGATGTTTTTCAAGCATTTATTTATCTAAGTTTAGAAAATGGTGCAAGAATATTATTATTGTGCAGCAAAAACTGGTTTTGTTGTGTAAATTCTAACCAGCTGCCAATGAATGGCAAGGCATGGAATTCACACATGGAGAAGGATAAAAGCTATTGCAATCAGTTCTTGAGAGATAACCCACCTGAGAAAAGTAGTTGAGATCACTTGAAGACCACACAGTTAGTCAATCCGAAGAGCTTCGGATTGAGCAGACATCTTCGGATTGATAGAATGTAGTTTCTTCGGATTGAGCCAGTTATCTTCAGATTGACAACAGAAAGTGCTTTTTGAATTTTTGACTATTTTTTGATGGTGGAAAAAGGGAAAGAAGGTTGAGAAGGTTAAGGGAAAATATCCCCCAACTGTCTTTGTCATCCTTGCCATCCAAAAGCCACCATTCATGGGAAAATATCAATTGATCCTCTTCTAGGATAAACCCAAGAAATACTACAGCATAGTAGGAAGTTGATCTGCAGGATAGGAATAGCATATTTTTGGATGTAAATAGGTTTTAGGCATCTATAAAATGTAGCTCCCATGTTGGTAGAGCTATAAGAGGTATATAGGGTTTTTTAGAAGAAATTAGATAGCAGTTTAATTTTAGATCTGTAATCTGCAACAACAGATTTGTAAATGTTGATTTTGGAATAAAAGTGCAGTTCTTTTATATTTTCTATGTCATATGAGTGTGTGTGAAGTTTAGTAAGTAAAAGGAGTTTCACACCTTCTTATGGAGAAAGAAGTTGGCCACTTCCAGGCCTAGGAGAAGGACTAACACAGACAAGTTTTATTTTGATTTCTGTTGCAGCAGAATTAGTTGTAAAAGTTGTCAGTTTCTATTTTCTATATCAATTGACATTTATTGTTGTTTAATCCTTGTTTAGAGTAAAATTGCAATGTTATTTAGAATATAATTAATGGTAGATCTGATTATTGCCTTCATTCTCAGTAAGATTTCAGTTTCAACATGCTTTTATTTCCTATAATTTATAGTTTTTTTGTACCTTCATTTGTTGTTGTCAGCCACTGTACAGAAGATTGACAACCTTCTGCAATAGAGAACTGACAGGATTCAGTTTATGTTTTATGCAACCATTTCATTATGCAATTGTAATTAGATCTCCATTTCTGTAAAAGCAATTAGGTTTTCATTTATGCAAATAGCACTTAGTTTTCATTCCTGCAAATAGATTAAGTTCATTTTATGCAATTTAGGAGTAAGGTGACTACAAAAACCCCCCACAAAACCTGTTCTACCAATAAGACCTGCTGCTCCCAAATGACCTGAACTATAGCCCTGTTCACCCCTTATTTCGTAGATAGCCTTGAACACCGCCCTGGATTGACAATTCATTGAGAATTAATGATGTGCTTAATGACATTAGTCTCCATTGGATAGAGATACATTAGCTAGGGCAATGAGGATAGAGGTCTTCTGAGTGAGGATAGAGGTCTTCTATGGAGAGAGATCCACAAGCCAGAGAAGTGGGGACAATAGTCTTTTAGAAGATCATCAACCAGAGCAGAGGGGAAATATTTCTCCTATAGGTAGAGTTCCATAAACCAATGCAAGGGAAAAGAGTTCTCCTATAGATAGAGTTCCACAAACCATAGCAAGGGGAAAGAGTTATCCTATGGAGTGTGATCCGTGAAGTATCTAGGAAGATAGAGTTCTTATTTGGAGAGAGATACATGAACCAATTGAGGAGAAATAGTTCTCCTGGGTCAAGTTCCATGAACCAAAAAAGGGGAAAGAGTTCTCCTATGGATAGAGATCCACAAAGTAGAGCATTAGGGGATTGGTGTCTCCTTTGGACAGAGGTCCATAAACATTGTAATAGGTATGAATTCTCAAGAGATTTGTTGATAAAATTTTAGTGAAATATTTTCTTCGTGGAGTAGCCCACATTGGATGAACCACGTTAAATTGGTGTCTCTATTGTGTGTGATGATTTATTCATTGCTTTGATTATTGTTGTTGATATTGTCATTGATATATTGGATAATATTTTTTGAGAAAGAAAAGTAAAAATTGGTCTTATACTGTTCACCCCCTCTTATTATAATCTTGTGTTCTTCACATACATACATATATACAAAGCGTTAAGATATTAGGAAAGTGTTTCCTTTGTCTCATTTAGAAATATTGAATGTATACAAACTGGAAAATATTTATTTTGGAAATTGTTTTGTTTTTTTATGGTTTAGTAATTCCCTGCTCGTGTATGTGAGTTGAATAAGAGAATATGGAGAAATGTGTTTCAGCTGTAATCGAGTAAGATTGTATCTGATTAAGAGATACCTGTATGTATTGAAATAAGTGATGACATGGTAAATGTTTGTATGATTTAATGTGGAATTTGATATATCTGCAAACAAACTAATGCATATTTGTGTTATACATTTTAGATGTTTGTGGTTGTCTGTGCAATGGTAGGAATTGCATGTAGGGATTAAGGTTAGACATACATCATATAATGAGAGCCTTTTTTATCCTCTTTCTCCACAAGTTCCAATGGTGATGAATCTAGTGATGGTGAAGAATATTTTGCAGCAATGTTTCCTTAGGACTGGACATAATAACACTCCACTAGAGATGGAACCTACGATTTGTTGAAAATGACAACAAATTTATTTACTGTTGTTTGAACATCGATGCTAAATAAAACCATGAAAATATTTATGAAATATTTGTGTAATTTTGGGACCAATATTACCTTCTTAATATTTGTAATAGGATACAAACTTAGGGAAACCAAGAGTTGAACTTGAATGGTGTTAAGCATACTTTTGTTAAACTAGAAATGGAATAATACTCTTATGTTCATTAGACAATTTTCTGAGTTGATTTACCTTCTTTGATTAAAAGTATAAAACAATAAAAGTATTACCATATGGAATGTGGTGTTTATTTTATTAAAATAAATATGAGTATTTTTATTATAACCGACTATTTTATTGCGTTTGTTTAACCAATATACATCATTTGTAGTTGTGTAAAACATTTTACTATAGGTGTAATAAATAGCGTGTGCAAAGTGTATCTCTTGGTGCACTATTAATAACAATGAATTTTAGAATTTAATCTGTCATACTTAAGAACATGCATGGTATTTGGATAATATTGTTATATGTGTATTGTCGATATGCTAAATTCCTTGTTCGACACATTTAATTAAACTATGTTGGAGATGTTATATTCGCTAGTGCTAAAAATATAGTTGTGGAAATTTAAGTTTAAACATTGACCTGGAACGGGGTTCATATGTGTTTTGCAAGTAAATCAAAATAATAGGACAATTTTTTTGGTAATATTAAGAAGTGGGGGTTTTGACCAGGAATCCCCCAACCTGTTACAACAAATCCACCAAGGAGACACACACCCATCCCCTCTCATACTCACCCACACCATGGTTTGAACCTTGGACCTCCCGAAGAAGAGCCAAAGAAAATAATAGGACATAGTTGTTAAATGTTTTAAATTGTAATTTACTTCTCCTAAAAACAATTTACTTCTTATCCCCTTTCTCCACAAGTTCCAATGGTGATGACTCTAGTGATGATGGATAATATTTTGTAGCAATGGTTCCTTGGGACTGGACATTACAAAACTATGCTAGATATGGAACCTATGCTTTGTTGAAAATGAAAACAAAGTTATTTATTGTTGTTTGAACGTCGGTGCTTAATAAAACCATGAAAATATTTATGAAATCTTTGTGTAATTTTGGGACCAATATTACCTTATTAATATTTGTAATAGGATACAAACTTAGGGAAACCAAGAGTTGAACTTGAATGGTGTTAAGAATACTTTTGTTAAACTAGAAATGGAATAATACTCTTATGTTCATTAGATTATTTTCTAATTTTATTTACCTTCATTGATTAAAAGTATAAAACAACAAATGTATTACCATATAGAATGTGGTGTTTCTTTTATTAAAATGAATATGAGGATTTTGATTATAAATTACTAGTTTACTGCCTTTGTTTAACCAGTAAACATCATCTGTAGTTGAGTAAAATATTCTACTATAGGTGTAATTAATAGCGTGTGCAAAGTGTATCTCTTGGTGCACTGTTAATAACAATGAACTTTAGAATTTAATCTATCATACTTAAGAGCATGCATGGTATTTGGATAAGATTGTTATAGGTGTATTTTTGATATGCTGCATTCCTTGTTTGACACATTTAATTAAACTATGTTGGAGATGTTATATCCATTAGTGCTAAAACTATAGTTGTGGAAATTTAAGTTTAAACATTGACCTGGAATGGGGTTCGTATGTGTTTTGCAAGTAAATCAAAATAATAGGACATAGTTGTTAAATGTTTTAAATTGTAATTTACTTCTCCTAAAAGCAATTAATCTATGAATATAGGAAAATGTCACCTCGGGTTAACATGAATTGTGCATTCCAATAAAATGGTGATGTCAAAAATGAATTTTATTTATACCTCAAATAAGAGAGTTGATATTATTAAATTAATGTTTACCATTGAAAAACCTAAATTGAATTTGTGATATAATGACCCTGTATTATAGTATGATGTTACTTTGGATGTGCCATTGAATAATGTAGTGAACATGATAAATGAGTTATTCGACATGGTAAAGAAGAGCATTTCTTGTAATAAGGTAATTTCAATTATAAGTATGTCTATTATCAGTTATCATTGTTCGCTAGTGAGTAGCATGAAAAGATACCTTTTGTATAGTTGGCTAGAAATACATAAATTTATAGAACTTCAATGAAATTACTATGTTGTATTAAGAAAGTAGTATCTCATTTAACTTGCATTATGAGTTCTATGGATGACCTTCTAAACCTGAGAAGAATAACATTTTTTTCTGTTAACACCATATCAACCCACTTAGTAAACAAAATTACATTATAGAGATAAAGTATTGTGAATTAAATAGTGTATTATAAATGTGGTAGAATGATTTTTTGAGATTTAATGATCAGACATCTTCCTTATCTTCTGTAATAAAAATTAAGTACCCTACAAAGGCTTATAAGTTGAATAGATGTAGGTTGAATTAAATGGTCTGGAAAATAAATAATCTATGACTATGAAGATTTTTTAGAACCATTAACTCTTTATAAAGGTGTCTTAAGTCTCAGCTATAGGTACCTCAATATAGATATATTTAAACTATATTCAACTGCAGTATGATATTATCGTATCATGAAGTATACACTATCATAAACACCTAAGATAGGAGATTATGTGAATGGTGACTCGAGAGTGATTGTCTTTTTATGGAATGGGTAGAAACAAGTGACCTTGTTAGTACGAGTAACAAGGGGCAATATGGAATGCTTCCTCTAGATTATTTCTCAATAAGTATACTGATAGGTCCATGTACTGTTCAGACTACAAGTGGACTACTATACCCAAGAGAACTAGTCTAATCATAATATTTGGTATGGGATAAATGATCGTGAGTCATGAATATTTAATGGTACTAAGTCCAGTGTCAGGGTAATGACATGACTCTAACTGACTCCAGGAAAGAGGACAATTAGAAAGACACTAGATATATATATGCTAATCCCTTGCATACTAGTTTTTAACATGCTGACTAGATAGGTCAAGGTTCACCATGCTAAGGCATGTAGAGAGTATGTGTCCACCCTCTATGTGTTATGGGCCCTAGAGGATAACATTAGCTATAGATCGATGCTCATGCCAAAACTAGAAGATGATATATGAGAAGGTTGAATATACAAAATGACACTCTTTATGGGATTTGGTTAATCTTGTCCACTTGGGAGACTATTTGCAGTAGTCCAAGTTCCCAAAAGTGGTTGATATACCTTGTACTAATTGAATTTTATATTATAGAACCATTTAGTGAACCTTGATTGCTATGAACATGAAACCTCTTTTTAGGATGAAAATTGACCCTTAGTTGAAAAAAAAATACCTTGAAAATTGCTTAGTTTATTTATGTGGTGCAACCAGGTGATTAGACTTGGATTATTACAGGAAGACTTGGGGTTTCCTCACAGTCCTCTTATTCAGGATCATATCAGAGATCTATTAATAGCAAAAAAATGTGAGACGGGTTTGAAAGGGACCCTTACCTTTATTTTATAGAAATACAGGCTTCAAATAATGTTTGTCTTCAAAACTAAAATTTATGTTATTTCTATACTCAAGTAAGAGTCATTCAAAAACTATGATTGATCAAAAATTTATTCCTCTTTCCACCTTTCAGTCCTCTTATTAGGATTCTATTTATATGTTATAAGCTAACTGTAACATATTACATCAAGGAAACCAATACCTCTTAGTTTAATTTAGACCAACTCTTAGATAAGATGTAACTATAACTCTTAGGGAAAAAAACACCTTCTAATAAACAACTATAACCTATAGTAAAATTTAATTTACCTTTTACCTTTATAAAACCATAATATAAAAATTAATAATCATTTTATTTAAATATATAAATATATAAATTAATTATAAAAGTCACAAGGGCTATGTGGATTGGTAAGATTTTGGGAACTTACCAAGAGGAGACCTAAGTTCAAACCTTGGGGGCATGCCCAATCTGGGTAAAGGTAGTAGTCTAACTTTAGTTTGTTGAGTGTGCACCAAATTCATGACAATGGTACCACCCCGAGCCATAGGGGTTCTCCCTCACTTCGGGTCATGTTTATCAAGGTGAGATAGGAGTTATGGTTGGAGCATCATGATTTCACACTACGATCAGAGGCAATACAAGTTGACCTTGTAACTAGTTTTTCAAAAAGAAAGGTAGTTTATGATTCCTTTATGTATCAAAAACAAAATTTAAAAAATTTTAAAAATAATAATAATATATATAAACGAGTTAGATTCCTCAAAATTTAAGGAGAGAGCCATAATGTTACAAAATTATAATAAATAATGATGATACAATACCCCATAAAACCTATTCAATCCTATATAACTAATTGAAAAAAATAAATGTGTAAACAAGCTTAAAAAAAAAAGCCAAACTTTAACATTGATTTGCTCAAATACACAACCAATGCTATATAATTAATTAAAAAAATAAATATATAAACATGTTTAAAAAAAAATTAAATTAAATTTCAACCTATAGCATGGATGTGCTCAAACACAACAATGCAAATTATATTTTATATAAACTCAATTGTTTATTCCTCTTATCTACTTTAGTGTTGAAAATTTTGAAAATAGTGGTAGTAAGTTTTTCAAGCTCATTGAAAATTTATGCCACAACATGCAAGTTAAAATATCTGAACATTCTAGTGTACTGATATTTAAACATTATAAAAATTAGAGTAATCATGACAACTTATCATTATTGATATTTTAAATAATTTACTTAATATTTATATACCTCTTGTTGATACTCTAATTTTTTTGATTTATGGGAAAGGGTTTTGAAAGGGTTCCTGAACCTTTTACAAAGCATAAAAGTGAAACCGGGTAAATAAAAAAGATTAACCCAAGAAGAAACAAAAATGGAGCAACTAAAATAACATCTCAAACCAAACGGAGAGAAAATAAAGAAACCCAAATAAACCTAAGCACAACTAGTTTCAAGAACTGCATAAAGACTGAAAGGAAATTTAGAGTAAACAAATATCATCATCCTGATTGGTAAACCTGAGGTTCTAAGGGAAATCAACATGCCAAAATCGAAGGGTCTCTTCCTCAACGTCTCTATTAGCAAGTGAGTCAGAAAATTTATTTCCTTCCCTTAACACGTGTTGGATAATGACATTAGAGTACCTACTAAATAGCCTCCTACATTCACAAATGATATTGGAAAGGCTTCATGAAGGGGATTGAGAAGCTTTGAGATAGTTGATGATCAGCAAGGAATCTCCTTCAACGATTAAGTTGCTGGAGCCAAAGCCTTCTAGGACAAACAAGCCTTGATAAAGAGATCTCACCTCAACCAAGTTGTTGGTTTGAACTTCAATATTCTTTGCATAGGCTTCAATGATTTTTCCTTTGTCGTCCCTGATATGCCTCCGCTCCCAGCCCTTCCAGGATTTTCTTTACTCACTTCATCAAAGTTGAGCTTTATCCACCCTATTGGAGGAGGGGTCCAAGTAATGCCTGATCTGTCAGCAACAGGTCTAGGAGTTCCTGCAGCACAATTTTTTATATTGAAACTTGCAAATAGGTAAGATTCAAGACCAGGTTTGGGGGTCCCATTTGATGAGACAAGGTGGGCATTTTCAGAGGTAAATGTGGTGATGCGAAGGAAGACAAATTGAGAGTATTTGGAAAGTCTTTTGAAAACTTTTTTGTTACGTTCCAGCCAAATCTGCCAAAGGAAGTGGTGCAAGCATGTGGACCACAAAAAATTTATCTAGGAATTAAAGAAAGGGTGAGGCCATTGCTCAAACAAAAGGATGATGAAAGACAGTTGAACCTAGGTAATGTTGACCAAATCAAACAAAGAATTCAAAATGGAAAGAGAAAGGGGTATTGTAGGAAAATATGGACAGTTGATTCCCAATTGGACATGCAAAGAGGATTAAAGTTGGGAATAAAAAGACCTCTGATGATTAAATTATCCATAGTTAAAATTTGATATTGAGAAGCAAGCCATGAAAAGAAGCTAATTTTTGGAATCAATCTTTTAACCCATCATACTTAGCAAGGGTCTAGCTAGGTGAGGGGGTATCTTGAATATGGTAAGTATATTTAACCGTGAACTTACCATCCTCACTAAGATTCCATATGAGGCTATCTTTTGACTAGGAGTTCAAAATAACAAAGACTTGCAACAAATTTTGAAGGATTCTAGTAGTAGAGGTGGAATAGACATCTAGATCATTGTGGGAATGAATTTCCAGAGACGTCGGTTAGGAGACTAAAAAATGAATTTAATCACTTTGCTTCCCAAGGTTTGGTCCATGAAGGGCTTGAAAATTTCCAAAGTTAGCTTAAATATGAGAGAGTGGTCCTTTAGCCAAACATCTTCCCAGAACCTAATAAAATTGTCGTAGCCAAGTTTCCATCTCATTTCCTTCTTGATGATGTCCCTACATTGAATGATAGAATTCCAAAAGCATGAACCTTGAGGAAGAGGTTGGTTATCCATGAAAGAGGTTTGCTAGAGGTATTTATTTTTGACTATATCAATCCAAGTAGATTGAGCCTCAATGATAATTCTCCAAGCTTGCTTTGCCATGAGTGCTAGATTTATCTTGTGGATTTCCCTAAAGCCTAACCCTCCTTGGTATTTTTTCTTGCAGATTATTTCCCAAGAAACTAAAGGGAATCTATTCTGATTTTCATTTCCATACCAAAGGAACCTCCTTTGGATTTTTTCAATATTATGGTAAACAGAAATACGAACTTTGAAGATTTACATGAAAAAATGGAAATACTTTGGAGGCACACTTGCACAAGAATAGCCTTAGCCGCTTGGCTTAACATTGTTTTTTCCACCCTGCCAACTTATTGTTGATTTATTCAATGACATTGCTCCATGATACTCTAAATTATTTACTTAATATTGCCATGCATATTATTGCTTGGTTAAACACATTGTTCATTTATCCCAAAGAAAGGAACACTCTCATTAACAACAAGTGTAAAATTTGTACGTTATCATTCAATGGAAATCACTACATGTGCCTTAAATAACATTATTGTTGAGTGTTATAAATAGATAGGTCTACAACCAATACAAATCGAGATTAGATAAACAATAACTTTAAAATTATGCTTGCACTTGTTAAATATTTATGTGTCTACCATTACAGAGAAAAATCTTGATTAGAACTATGGTTGGAAAATACAAGGCAATCAACATCCAAAAGGACGATTTCATGGAGATCCGCACAAATATGTGGAAAAAGCCTTATGTGGCACAAGTTGTAGAAGTATGTAATGATCTAAATATCATGATTGTGTGGTTTTAAAGGTCAGCACATCATAAATAATGTCAGGATGTCAATTATTTATGGCAGTATCAGAAGGTGGGCCTCCAATGGAGTGTTATGTCCTCTAGTTGGATAAAAGGCTAAGGTGTCCATAGATCGTATCGTTTAGAAACATCATGTATATTTCTTAGATAAGGAAGATAAAAGTAACATTGAGGGTAGCTCTTCTATTGATAATGTTCTAACTTATTATGTATATAACCATATTGTTTATGATAATGATGTAGGGGTTGTCAACTTGCATGCATGAAACTATGAGAGAGTGTTTAAAAAAAAAAGAATAGAAAAAAATTATATTAAAACAATATTATTTACAATTTGGGAAGAGACTCTTCCAAGTTTTAGCTAGTAAAAATACTTTTTTACAGTAGTGAAAGAGATTTGCATTGGAGCTAAATATTCTTAACCATATGTTAACAATGGATTTGTTCATCAACCTACGTAATCCTCTTATCCTCAATCTTCAATAGCCATGCCACTGGCCATGGAACCCATACCTCTTTCTTGGTACCCATCTTAACCAGGGAGTTTATCACTTTATTGAGAGTTCTACTCACATAATTTGAAATCACATCATCTAATTGCCTCCACAATTCCTTAATTTAGGTGATAAGAATCCTCAACCTCCATGTCTCCAAAATTTCCTCATGCAATCTAGAGCTCCTACTAAGATTTTAAATTTTGATTCTATGAATATCCTCCTATAACCTTGTCTTACCACCTAGATAAAAGCAATTTTGATAGCTAAGGTTTCTACTTAGCTGTGTCTAGGCCCTACAATTCCTAACAGAGAAATGTTACAAATACCACTCCAATTCAGTTTTATCAGTTATAGGAGAGAAATTAATATGAGATTTAAATGTTGAATTAAATGAAGTATTTAGAGAAAAATTAAGATTTTTAAGTTTTATATTTATTTATTTTTGCATGCATAGGATTTTTTATTAGATTTATTCTTCCTATTGTATTTAATTAAAGTATTCATACTTCAAGACTTTCAAAACTACCTTTTCTTTTGTACTATCTAAATTTTTTTCATTTTTACTGAATTTCCCCATAAATATAGAACAAGAAAATATGACAATTACTCGTTATATTTCATTATTCCCTGCACATACTTTCTACTCAAATTCACAAAACTTAAAATAAAAAATAAAATAATGTTTACTTTTAAATTATCCACATAAAACCACTTATGAAATTATGTTTCGAATATTTTTTTATTTATGGAAGGATTTTTTTTAAAAGGGTCCTCGAACCTTTTACAAAGCGAGAAATAAAAACAAAGGATAGTGCTCAAAAAAATATGGAGAGCAACACCGAACTAAACAAGAGACACCAACAAGGAAGAACAAGATAAGCACAGTGTTAACTCTAGCCAGTCACAGAGACACGCAAACTGAAGATTGTTTACAGATCAAGAGAAAACATAACAATTACAACACGGTATTCAGAGAGAAATAAAAACAAAACAACAAAGCCAGAACACACATCGAATGTGGGAGAACTTCTTTCCTTGTATTATTATAATTATTAAATAATACATCATGCAACCGTAAGCAACCAATAATTAATAAAGTTACATTTAATAAAAGACACAAATACAACTATGGATAACTATCCACGTCCTCCACTATAACTGTCCACCATTGTTATCATTTCCAACAATTAACCGTTGTCATTTCTAACAATATCCCACTTGGTAACTACAGTGGCACAGTACTTATGCCATTGTGTTATTGACACCATTTGAACTTCTGGGAACTCACTACTTTTGTCAAAGCATCAGCTGTGTTTAGCTTAGTCTTCACCTTCTTCAGTTTTATTTCACCTTCCTCAATCATTTCTCTGATAAAGTGAAATTGTACCCTGATGTGTTTGGTCATGTTGTGGAATTTGGGATTGATAGCAATATCAATTGCACTCTTGTTGTCACACCATAATGAAATTGAATCCTACTGCACACCAACATCTGAACACAATTGTTTGAGCCATACTGCTTCCTTGCAAGCCTTTGCTACGGCAATATATTCAGCTTCCATTGTTGATTGAGCAACAACATCTTGTTTCTTGCTTCTCCTACTAACAACTCCTGCTACATTCTCCATGAAAATTACATCACAAATGACTACATGGTGATTTTTCGACGGAATGAATAGTTTGTAACCTTTAACCCCTTTCTTGTAACCCATAAAAATGCACTTAACTGATTTAGTATCCAAATTTTGTCATTTTTATTTGGGTACATGCATATAAGCTTTGCAACCGAACACCCGTAGATGCTCAATAGTGGGTTTCTTACCGCTTCACTTTTCCTGTGGAGTCACTCCTCCCAAAACTGAACTTGAAGACAAATTTTTCACATAATTGGTAGTATGAACTACCTCAGCTCAAAAATATTTGTCCAAAGATGCATATTCTAGCATACTTTGTGCTTTCTCCATGAGAGTCCTATTCAACCTCTCAGCCACACTATTCTGTTGAGGCGTATATGGTGTGGTCTTTTGCCTTGCAACTCCATGCATCCCATAGAAAGCATAAAATTCACCTGAGAAATACTCACCTCCATTTTTTGTTCTCAGTGTTTTGAAATTTTTATCGCTTTGTCTCTCTACTTCAACAATAAAGGTCTTAAACTTCTCTAGGGCTTCATATTTATTTTTCATAAAAACACCCATGAATTTCAAGAGAAACCATCAATGAAAGTAATAAAATATTTGGACCCTATTAAAGAAGGCACTTCCATTGGTCCACAAATATTTGAGTGTACCAATTCTAAAACATCTTCACTCCTATATGTACTTGATGAAAAAGACACTTTATTTTGTTTTCCCATAACACATGACTCACAAAAATCTAATGAATCAAGTTTCATACCTTCCAAACCATGCACCAACTATTTGGAGCACATCTCCTTCAGGCTCCACTCACCTACATGTGCAAATATCTTATGCAAAAGCATCATTTTTGAAGAATTTTTATTTGTTTTTGCACCTGCAAAACTCACTGGTTCTACATCCAAATCATAGAGAGACCCTTTTTTGATCCCTTGAATTAGCACCATCTCACCATTATGTTAGAGCATATGACATATATTATGCATATGACATGGTGTTGTATTTCATTATTGTAAAATATTGCTCGTAGGCAATCTCCAAATTACATTGATTAACCAACTCATCGGTTAATCAACTGCTTCAACTGTTTTGTAAATCCTTATATTGCAATCAATGAGAATGTATCGAATGCTTCGTAAAGTTCTATATGGCATCAGATTCACGGACGCACTGGCAGACTGGCGTACTGAAGACAAGACTAGACGACGCAGACAAGACCTAACCGAACGGACGACAGAGACTGGCAGACAGACTGGACAGACGATAGAGACTGGCGGGCGGAAGGACTGGACAGACGACAAAAACTGGTGGATGAACTGACAGACCTGACAAGCCATAGACGGACACAGAAAACCGGATGACAGAACGGGCAGACCGAGGACGGCGGATCGGGGTGGTTCGTGGATCGGAGTGCTTCGACGGTGGCTGAGGAGGCAAAATGGAGGGGGTGGTTGCCCGAAGGCAACCGAAAGGTTGTTTGCTTTCAACGGGTTTTACATCCTCCCACAGTGGACGCATAGGCCATGTGGGATTAATTTTTTTTTTTAAACTTCTCCGCCCTCCCAGTGTATAAAACCGGCGTGCTCCTGGTTTATTTCATCGGGGTCTCCGGCTCCTGTGGTTGGTATAGTCCTTGCTTGGCGGCAGGTTATGGTTTCGAAACCTGTCGGGGAAATTTTGGCGGATGTTTTTTTTTCGTGACGCTCATGCTTTGTTGATGCCCGAATGGTCGCGTTGACGCCCGAATGGTCGAGTTGACGCCCGGCACGGTCGTTTGACGATCGGATTCTGTTTTTGACGCTCGAAAGGGGCAAATGACGGCAGTGACACAGAATTGACGGCGATGATGCCAACAAGGTGTCATTCAAACCCAATGATGTCTTGAAGACTCCCATTTTCTATTATTTTGGGGTTTTTAGGTAATGTTGTCGTGCTTTGGACTATTGTATTCGCCGCCTAATATAGCTGCAACAACGACGTCTGAGCTTGTTCTCTATAAATCGTCGGGGAGAAATAAGGCAAACTTGTTTTTTTTTTTTCCACTTCATACCCACATCGTGATTGTTGTTAGGCGTAAATCCTGACAAAAGTTTTTTCCAAAGTGTTTAGGGGAAGTTACGCCCACGCATGCGGAATAAAACTTTCTATGGTAGGTGTCATTAACAACACGATGCCCTTTCAGTATCGCCTATGTTCAATATATTGTGCTTCTCATATGTACTTATAGTCTCCCTCATGTAAGTGCGAGTACATATTGAGTAGTATACTGTTCATATATACCTATAGTTTCCCTCACGTAAGGGCGGGTATATGTTGAATGGTTACAGTATAAAGATCTCGCAAGTATAAAGAAAGGGAGACCAATTGGTGATATAAGGAACCTTCATAATGGCCACCATTCATAAGTATCTCTCAGACTCACAATTGTTGAAAGGTCCTAACTTTGTTCCATGGAAGACAAAGATGAAAGCCATACTTCAGTTGGAAGATTTATGGGATGTAGTGATCGGCATCGAAACACGTCCTACATCACCAGGAACAGATCAAGATGCTTGGGATAAAAAATACAAGAAGAGTTTTGTATTTATCTTACTTGCTACTACAGATGAGGTGCAGCCTCATATTTGTTATGCAAAAACTAGTCAGATAGCCTGGGATGCCCTACTCATAGTTTTTGAAGGCAAGAATCAATCCTCTATCCTTCATCTTCAAACTCAACTACATAATCTCAGTATGAGTTCTGGAGAAACAGTTGACATATTCCTTTGCAGAGTAGCAGACTTGAAAGAAAAATTGAATGCTATGGGAAAACCTGTGGATGATGATGTCTTGAATTCTGTTATCTTGAGAGCATTACCAAGTTCCTACAAGATGTTGATCACTTCTCTCAATGTCTCTGGTAGACAAGTCTCTTTTGTGGAACTGGTAAACTTGCTTCAAACTGAAGAGGCAACTCAGGTCTAGAAATATGATATGCCTGATAATGCTCTATCCACACAACAAAGTGGTAAAAAGCAAGGTCAGTTTCAAAAAGGAGGTGCTTCTTCCAAAGGAAAAGGGAAGCAATCTCAACAACAAGATACAAAATATTGCAAAATTTGTGACATGAATAACCATGACACCAACAGGTGTTGGTTTAAAAACAAGCAACCAAATGACAAAGGTCCACAGAAGAAGGGCAAGCACAAGAAAAAATACAATAAGCATAAGCAATCTAAAGGCCATGTTGCTTATGCTGAATCCAACTCAGACTCCAATTCTCCTGAGTCTGATTCAGATTCTAACTCTGAAAGAGCACACAAGGTGCTCATGACTCATACTTCGTCTTCCCAGATAGATGTTGTATGGTATATTGATTCAGGAGCTAGCAAACACATGACTGGAGATAAATCTTGGTTTGATACTTTTGTGGCGAAATAGGGCAAGCCAGTCACAATTGCTGACAATCAGGTATATCAAGTAAAAGGAGAAGGAGATATTTTTGTGTCTCTTCCTGATGGTAAGTGTCAGATTGAAAAGGTTCTCTATGTTCCTGGCTTAGCCAATAATTTACTATCAATTCCACAAATGTTGGATAGAAACATGGAAGTCGTGTTTCGCATTGTCAATGGCAAGAAGAGATGTTTTATCACACACAGTGGTAAACATGTTGCAACTGGATCTTACAAACATGGCTTGTTTATTCTTGATACTATTTCCACTCCCCATATTGCTTTGGCTACAACTACAAAGGAGGCCACCTCTCTTTGGCATCGACGTTATGGTCATCTCAGTTTTGGATATTTGCTTGAATTGCACAAATATGGGTCAGTGAAAGGTCTTCCACCCCTCTCATCTACCTTACCAGTTTGCTCGGATTGCTTAGCAGGGAAGCAACATCGAGTGCCTTTTGAAGCCAGCTCCTCTCAAGCTACAAAACCTTTAGATCTTGTACATACCGATCTGTGTGGTCCTATGCCAACCATCTATGGTGGGAAAAAGTATTTTCAACTATTCTTTGATGATTACTCATGGAAGATGTGGGTTTTCTTTCTTCAGTTGAAATCAGAAGTGTTTCTCTACTTTCAACAGTTCAAGAAACTTGTTGAGAAGGAGTCGGGATGTTTGATCAAGACCTTCCACTCAGATCGAGGGGGGGAATATACCTCTAAATAGTTTTCAGAATTTCTTAAGGAACATGGGATCAAAAGACAATTGACTACAGCCTATACACCTCAGCAGAATGGAGTTGCAGAAAGAAGAAATTGTTCCATTTTGGAAATGGTTCGATGTATGCTAAAAGGAGCACATCTTGAGGATCAATATTGGGCGAAGCGATGAATACAGACATCATACCTTCTAAATAGAGCACCCACTAGAGCTCTACAAGGGAAGACTCCACAAGGAGCATGGAGTGATAAGAAACCTTCCATTGCTCATCTGAAGGTGTTTGTATGTAAAGCATTCATGCACATTCCAAAATAGGAAGCTGGATGAGAAAACCCTGCAGTGTATCTTTCTTGTTTATGATGAGTACTCAAAAGGTTATCGATTGATTGATCCTAAGACCAAGAAGACACATGTAATTAGAGATGTTATATTTGATGAAGCTCTCACATCAAAAGACACATCCACAACTATATACCTAGATGAAGAAGAGCCTAAGAAGGAGGTTCAACTTCCATAGCAAAAACAGAAAATTCCAAAATGGTATACTAGCACTTTGAGAGATGCTAAGTTGAAATCCCTTCCAGATCTATCTCTTGATAGGCCATGTACTCGCAGTATGACTCAAAATATGAGAGCAGAAGAATCTACTTCAGAGGTTGACGAACTTTGTCAACACTTTGATGATTTGTCAGTGGGTACAGAAAATGATAGAGAGGAAGAAAAGGATGGAGAAAAAATTTATATGTCTACATTGAATACAAACAAACCCACAACGGTTCAATCTGCACTTGATTAACCACAGTGGAAAGAGGCCATTGATGTAGAACATCAATCTCTCCTTAGAAATAATACTTGGAAGTTAGTCGATATGCCAAAAGGGAAGAAACCCATAGGCTGCAAATGGGTGTTCAAAGTGAAATATACGACAGATGGGTCTATTGATAAGCATAAAGCCTGGATTTTTGCAAAGGGATATGCTCAGAAAGAAGGCATATATTATGAAGAGACTTTTGCCCCTACTACAAAAATGACTACCATTCGTGTACTTTGTGCCATGGCAGCTCAGTTTGGGTGGAAATTACATCAGATGGATGTTAAAAGTGCCTTCTTGAATGGTGACTTACAAGAAGAAGTATACATGACTCAACCAGAAGGATTTGTGGTCAAGGTGAAAGAACAAAAAGTATGCAAATTGATTAAATCCTTGTATGGGCTAAAACAAGCTCCTCGAGCTTGGTACATCAAGATAGACAGTCACCTTGTGCAGCATGGATTCGAAAGAAGTCCTTCAGATGCAAATCTCTATATCAAGAAAAATGGTTCTGATATAGTGATTCTTGTACTTTACGTAGATGATCTGATCATTACAAGAAGATCAGAAAGTATGATTAGCTTAGTGAAAAAAGACTTGAAACAATCATTTGAAATGACAGATCTAGGACTTCTGCACTATTGTCTTGGTTTAGAATTTACTCAAGAACAATTTCATATACGAGTAACACAAAAAAAATATGCCAAGACTTTAGTATAAAAATATCGGATGACTAATTGTAAGTCCAAAGCAACTCCAATGGAGCAAGGACTTAAGTTATCTCGATATGATGAGTCACCTCAGGTAGATGGAACTCTCTATCGTCAATTGATTGGAAGTCTCTTATATCCGACAAATACCAGAGCCGGATCTCGGCTTTGTCGTGGGATATCTTTCAAGATTCATGCAAGAGCCTAAGATGAGTCACCGGAAAGCAGCAAAAAGAGTTCTTCACTATGTTCGTGGTAGTACAAATTATGGCCTGGAATATAGAAAGAATAATAAATTTTTCTTACTTGGATACACAGACTCAGATTATGCTGGATCTCTTGATGATCGTAAATCCACTTTTGGATATGTTTTTCATCTCGGGTCTGGACCAATCTCATGGCACAGTAAGAAACAACATGTGGTTGCTCTATCTTCAACAGAAGCAGAATATCGTGCAGCCAGTGAAGCAGTCTGCGAGATAATGTGGTTAATTCGCATTCTTACAAACATGGGCCTTCCAAAGAATATTCCACTTCATTTGTTTTGCGACAATCAAGGTGTTTTGAATCTTGTAAAAAATCCAATTTTTCATGAACGTACCAAACATGTTGATACCAGATGTCATTTTATTCGGGATGAAGTTCCAAAGCACCATATACAACTCCAATACATTCCTACTGATGAGCAAGTTACAGATATCTTTACCAAAGCACTTGGCCGTATAAAATATGAAAAATTTCGAGCAACTATTGGAATTTTCCAATAATGTAATAAGGGGGGATGTTAGAGCATATGACATATATTATGCATATGACATGGCGTTGTATTTCATTATTGTAAAATATTGCTCGTAGGCAATCTCCAAATTACGTTGATTAACCAACTCATCGGTTAATCAACTGCTTCAACTGTTTTGTAAATCCTTATATTGCAATCAATGAGAATGTATCGAATGCTTCATAAATTTCTATACATTCATCACCTTACAACTATTTCTATTAAAAATAGTATGAAACCCATCATCTGAAAAATTGGCTTACCAAGATTAGATTGTGTGTTAGTCCAAGAACATGACTAACATTAATGATGGTCAAAAATCTACCACCCTTTGTATTTACTCTCATTGTACCTTTTCCTATCACATCATAGTGATATATATCTCCAAGAAATACCTTCTCATAATGACCCTCATGATAGGTCTCAAACCAATCTCGATGAGATGTCATATGAAACAAAGCACTTGAGTCAATCAACCATGACTCATCTTGAACATCAACAGTCAAGCCTACAACAAGACCTACCACTCCTTCAATAACAGCAGTGGTAGAGATACCCTCATTCTCTTTTCAAGGTTCTTCTTTGCACTCCCTTTTGATGTGTCTTTTTTTATGACATTTCCAGCACTCAACTTCTTTCTTTTAGCCTTTCCTTTATTTTGACCTATGGCCTTTGCCATGTGGCTTCTCATTGCTTTTGCATTCTCTACTCCTCCCTCTCACTGAAAATACTTCAACATTATTTATGGGTTTAATAGTCAACCTTATCAAATCTTCTTGCAAGAGTTGTCCCACAATATTGTCCATCTTAAGGTCAGGTATTTTTGTGCTCCCACTGATTAGAATAATTAGATTATCCCATGAATCGGGAAGACTGCACAACAGACAAATACACTACTCTTCATATTTGATGTTATCATTTGTTGATACCAACGGATTTATGAGGGTGTTGAAATTATTAAGGTGCTCAACCAAATTCCCACCATCTACCATCTTCAACCCATACAATTTCTTCCTCAAAAAAATTAGATTCATTATGGACTTGGACTCATACAGTTGTCCAAGCTTGTCCCACATGTCTTTGGTTGTCTTGGCAGTGAGAACATTGGACAACACCGAGTCTACAAGATTTAAACCAATGAGAACCATTGCCTTCTCATTATTCTTGTCCTAGTCCTCTTGAGTGATGGTAGTGGGCTTCTGATCATGTTGGATTGCCTCTCTGAGTTCTATCTCAACTAGAAGATATTCCATCTTCCATTTCCACATGTTAAAATTTTGGCCTCTAAATTTCTCAATTGTAGATTTCTCCATGTTGGCTCTTTCACAAAACATAGACTATACACTGATAAATCCATGCCCCAAGATCAAATTCCAAGGTTTCTTGAACCTGGCTCTGATACCACTTGTTAACTCTAGCCAGTCACAAAGACACATAAACTCAATATTGTTTACAAATAAAGAGAAAATAGAACAAATACAACATGGTATTCAGATAGAAATAAAAAAAATAACAAAGCCAAAACACACATCGAATGTGGGAGAACTCCTTTCCTTGTATTATTAAAATTATAAAATAATACAACATGCAACCAATAATTAATAAAGTTACATTTAATTAAAGACACAAATACAACTGTGGATAACTATCCATGTCATCCACTATAACCGTCCACCGTTGTTGTCATTTCCAACAATTAATCATTGTTATCATTTCTAACACATAGGGTATGCAGACCTAAAGCTAAAAACATCACAAACTCTAAAAGGAAAGGGTACGCAAATCCAAAACTAGAAAATAACAAGTTACAAGAAACCAACACAACAATCCTTAGGAATTTTTGCCCCATCTTAAATTTTTCTTCATCGAAGCAAGGAGTTCACAATCCAGGGAGGGTTCATCATCAAATTTTTGATAACACCCACTCACCATCATTGCCTCCACCTGATGAGTTGATACCTTACAATTTGAGCATTTGCAACCTAGGTTCAACCATCTTTCAAATAAGTTCTGCCACTCATATCCTTAAGAACTCAGACTCTTTTTGGATAAGCATCTTTTCTTCTTAATGCTACCATCATTAGTCGAGCATTTCTTCTAAAGCGTCTCAAAATCCAGAGTCTCAGATAGTAAGGTAACAACCTCAAGATGAAGAGACTCCTCATTCACAAGACAAGAGACTTGATTAGTATTAGTGGAAGCATTTGTACTATTCAAAATATGTCTAGGGCCATGTGAGGGCCAACCTTTATTTTTATTGCTACCCACATCAGTCTCAAAATTTTCCTAACTTCCAATGTTGGAATGGAAATATGAGTGACCATATCTGATGGGGGATGGAGGTGCATCAAAAAATTGGTTTGAGTCTTTAGTATGGATACTAGGGGGCTCAGGAGCTCCAAAAAAACTAGTAACTGTGATTTTGGTGACTTGGTCACTTAGAGGTAAGAAAGGATTAGGACTCTCAATTAAGGGGTATACCTGATTGGAAATGTCCTCAACATGTGAAGGCACCCAAGGCTGAGTGGATTCTTGCTTTCCCTTATCAATCTGGTTGTTTCTATAGAAATATTGTATAGTCTAACCACTTTCTAGGCCTTTCCTATCATAAAGTCCATCCTTTTTCATTTATTTCCTCAGAGATGGACATTGAGTTCTGAGATGCCTCTGCTTTTGATATTCAATGCAAAATATTGTTTTATTATCATACTCCACCTCTTTTCACTTGTGATAGGACCCTGAACTAAGATCAACATAGGTGGGGAGCTTTGATTACAGGTTTACAGTGACACATATGCAGACATAAATTAGTCAGGTTCTTACTTTAGTAGTCGAATCTATAGCAACCAATTATCCAATGATTTGAGCTATACCTTTAATAATTAAAGTGTGTAAAAACTAAGCTAGTAGACCAGGAAGTTAGATCCAAATTGGTACCATATTTATGCTTTAAGTCTCAGGATCAAAATCCTCTCCCTAACTTCTCAAGAAGAGACTTCTTTGACCGAAGAACCAAGACCTACCAATGAGGATTTGACCTGTATCCTGAGGGGTATTTAACCTGGTCATTAAAAAACCTCTAGGAAGGGCAACCAAATCTAGATTACCACTCAACCATCATTTCGTGAAAGCCCATTTTTGAACAGAATCAATGTATGGACACACACCAATAAAATTCCTAACCAAAGATAGGGATTCTTGAAAAATCAAAGGTACCATTACCTCAGGTGGAATGATGACCTCTTTGCCAAAAATTGTGAGAGGTATTGAGTCTTGATTGATGGGTATAGATGGCCTTGAATCAAATCAAACTATATCCACAAAGGAATCGGAATATGAATTCCAAGGAGGGTTTGATAGGGGTTTCCTCCCAACCCCAAAGGTTTCCAAGTCCTCATCTAGATTTTCAGCATCTTCTCCATCACTGAGATCCTCATCATTGATTGAAGGTTTACCATGGTTATCAGCCCTCCAGGTTGCCCACTTGATAGTCTGCATGATTTCCCGCCCTCAAAAAATTCAAATTTTTGAGAGTCCCCTACTCCTGGAGAACCACTTGACATGCTCACAAACCTTGATACAATTATTAATATTTGAATGATCCACTAAAACCAATTTATTCCAAAAGAAAGTATTAAAAAATTATATGAAAATATAGTGAAATTATAAACCAAGAAACCATATGTGAATTATTTATTACCTCTTTAAGAGCCATTGACTCTTAGTGCACCCTCTATGAGCAATTGAAAATCTATAGATAAAGTATCAAAAATATTATTTAGGAAGTATTTTAGTCTTGATATCAAGTGGTATGAGTTAAATTGGTAAAATTCTTCCACTTTTAAGGATAAATTGAGGTGTAAATTTTACCAGGATACATGTATAATCACCATGTTATTATAATACCACCATATGGTCATGTTGATATTAAGAATTGGATTGACATCTATTTTTTTTTTTGGTAATTAAGGGACTATATCATTAAAACCGGGTTTTAGAGATTCACCCAAAACCTATTACAACATTCATCATAATGCTATTAAGGACTATATCCTTATTGAGAACAATCTTTCCACCGGTACTATTATCTTTCATAAAACTAACAGCCGAGAGGGAATACAACCTTTTACATATATTACCAGCAAAAAGAAGCTTCGAACAGTTATACCCAACTGCTGTACATATATCCAATCTTCTAATCATGACAATAAACATAACTATTGCATATTTAAAACCAAAACAAAAATGACTTTAACCTTAACACATAGATAAAACCAAAATTGTCGTCGAAAGGAGAAAAGCATAGAGAGTTGGTAGGGCGTTATTTCCAAATGAAAACCACATATGCTCGCACCTTTGCTTGCGAATAAAATTCAAAAATTTGATGAGATTTTTATTAAAATTCATGACTTTGCTTCTTCCTCTCCAAGTCCACGAATCTATCATTCTTGGAAATCATATTGGATAATTTTGACCATATCACTTGGAGCCCCATGATCCCAAGTGACAAACCCGTCAACATCCGCTCCTATGTTAGCCAACCTGTCTGCTACTTTGTTGGCCTCCCAGAACACGTGATGGGCCATTCTTTCTTTCCTAGTCTAATAAAATATCCTTACCTCTTCCATGACAGTTTTTATTCGCCACGAGATATTTTTCTCATTACTTAGGAGATTTATAATGTGCATTGAGTCACCTTCAATAATTAGTTTACCCTCTATCTCCTGATCCAACTGGAGACCTCTCACAATGCTCTTGCCTCTACGTTGTTATGTATCCTTATACCTAGCTGCTCAAAAAAATCATTAACCATTCTTCCTTCATGGTCTCTGACTATTCCACCCACCCCTACTTTGCTCGGGTTATGCTTTGCAGCCCCGTCAAAATTGAATTTGAGCCAACCAATCGGAGGTGTAGACCACTTGACACATATTCTAGGATTAGGTCTGTTAGGAGCAGGGTCTTTCATCAAGGTTAATTTCAAATATTGAGCAATCTGGGTCTCATTAGGAGGCAGAACATGAGCTTCAGGGAAAATAAGACTAGCATTTTCTTTGGCAAATGTGAGGATCCTAGAAATGACAGTGGGGGGATCATGGTTGGACTCGTGAAAAGCTCTATGATTACGCTCTAACCATACCTACCAAAGAAAGTGGTGAAGATAGATCTTCCACATGAACCTAAGTCTAGGGCTTATGAAAGTACTTGGCCATTGGTCAAAAAGTTCAACAATGATAGAAGGTCTGGCCCAAGAAATACCGAAGTCTTGAAAAAATCCATTTAGAATGCTCCAAGAAAAAGAACAATCCAGGAAAATATGAAGGACAGACTCCCAATTGTTCCTACAGAGAAGACATCGGTTAGCAAGAATCATACCTCTCTTAATCATGTTGTCGATGGTGAGTATTCTTCCTTGGATCGCTAGCCATGAGAACATTGCAATTTTGGGAATTAAATTCTTGACCCACACCTGTTTAGTCTGGAGGATGGGATCCTTAGAATATATCAATAATTTATAGGTATATTTGACTAAGAATTGACCACTTTCAGTTGCAGCCCATGTGATCCTATCCTCCCTTGGCCTAGTAGGTATGAATTGATGATTCAATATGCCTCTGATTTCTTTAGATTCAACATCATGAATTTGGATTCTAATTTGTTTCCACAATAGTCTTCCACTGTTATGGCTGATAAAGTCAACAACTTTCCTTCCATAAAGTTCATCTGTAAGCCTTCTGATCCTAACAAGGTGAGGAAGCTGAGACAAAGGTTCCTCCTTAGCCCACATGTCATCCCAAAAATTTATCTTCTGTCTGTTTCCTAACACCCATCTCAAACCTCTCTGAATGATCTCTCTACTACTGAGAATCGCTTTCCAAAAAGCCGATCCCCTGCTCTGAATATTGTCATCGAGGAAGTCGATATTTTGGAGATATTTCCTTTTCATTATGGTAACCCAATCATTCTCCTCATTTTCAAAAGACGTCATTTTAGTTGTTAGGCCTCCAATCCAAGTTTCAACAAGGTTGGATGGGTTTGTCATAGTCTTTCCTCGACCACCGAATTAAGGCCGATTCCTTGATTTTATTGTTTGGACCTCTAAACTAATCAACTTGTGTAAAAGGAAATGCAAAGACAAAAGTAAATATGAAATTTAAAATGCAGAGTTTGAGAAGTAAATGCACGAATTTTAGAGTGTAAAATATTTAAAGTAAATATGATTGTTACACTATAGCAAGGACAACATGATATCAATCAATACACAAGAATTAGAATAACATAAATGTTTACCCATTTGTTTGATTATGAAATTGATAAGTGAATGACAAGATGACCTAGAAGTGCTATACCCAACTATTGTGCACTTAACAAACCATGAGGACAATGACTCTAGCAAGATGAACAAGGGCTTGCCAATTTTTTATAGCCTCATGAGTATGAAGCACAATTTGGATTTTATAGAGTTTTGATTTACATTTTTATGGTCAAAATATGATTATAATGAGGGCCTTATACCCTTATTATAGCAAAAGTTTACCCTTGAGTTACTTGAGGTGAAAAATAATTACTTCTAGTATAAGAAAATATTTATGGGTAAATTTAGCAAAATATTGCACCTTCTAATGTTACATACCTCTAATTATACTTATAATAGCCTTAGAAGTCTTAAAAATGCTTAGTGTGACTTAAAATACCAAAAATGACACTTTCAAGAGTTTTTTCTTGAAATTCATGCAGATTTTGCATGATTTTTACCTTTGAACCTTGTCAAAGTGATTTACTTGCTATATCAAATATTGTCCTTGTGTTAGCAAGTGTAGTGAATCAGTCCTTGAGAAATTTAACATATTTGTTGATCAAATCACTCCTTTCAGATAATCAATAGGTTTTGCAAGTGGATCACAACTTTTCCAAAAGGTTGGTAAAATTTAGAATTTGGAGAATTTTCTTGCCATATAGTTCATATCTATTGTTATTTTCTCTAGAGTGTGTAAAATTTTACAAAGGTAGTTCCAAGGTACTACATTTATGGCAAATTCATAGGATACCAAGCTTGATTGGCATAGAATTTTGGATACTACTTTATTCTTGGGTGCAGAGTCTACAGAATTGGGATCCTTGCTACAAAACTAACAAAAATTATTTTCCCTTAGTGCTTCGGCTCCTCCTAGACATTCTTGGATGGTTACATGTTCAACAACTTTTTTCATTCATTTTTGTGATAAAATGCATTGTCATAAGGTCTTCAAGCTCACTTACAAGGTTTTTAAAAGGATTTTATAATAGTTCTTTCCTCTTAGTTAACTCTTTCAATTTTGCATGGATTGGTTTCAACTTCTCACATACTTTAGATGCATTTCCTTTATGGGCTTGATATTAAAGATGACATAATCATCTAGGATGTATTTTCTAGCATGAAAGATGTATGGCATTCTAACAATGGTGAACCCCTAAATTTCTTCTTCTATTTTTTAGACTTGGGCTCTAAGAGATGTTAGGTTGTCTTTGTAATTTATAAGATTATCTAGGCATCTAGAATTGTTTTGGTTTCTTTTCACCATTTGCTTATGGTCTATCCCATTCTCTTGTGCCTATGTTGGGGTCATTGATGCAAGGAGTCTAAAGACTTCTTGGTGTTCACCCCTTGCAAAAAGTTCTTCCATTAGCCTTATGATGTTTTTAGCTATTTTTAAGCTTTCTCTTATACAGGACATTATCCTAAGAAATTCAAATGCATTTTTTGTTTTCTCCTTGGTTTGGTCCCATAATTCTTTGCTTTCTTGGATCTCTTGTGCTAATGTTGGGTAATCTATTTTTCTATGGGCCTTAAGGATTTGAACTCCTTTATCTACCAATATTTTATTTCTACATCCTATAGTAGCCTATTATGCTCTTTAGTTATCTCTTGCACAATTTTTTCAAACTTAGCAAGTTGGCTTTGAGATCTTCCACTTTTTCTTTAGTTGATCCTTATTTCCTTCAATGAGATAGAACTAGATATCAAGACTTCTTAAAATTCATCCTCTTGATGCACCCACATTGATTTATTATTTTCTTTTCCCTTTAACAATCCTTCGATGAAATACAATTATGTTCATTGATTGATGCATTTTTTTTATTTTTTAAGATTTATATGACATATTCATATGCATATGCCTACATGGATAGAATTCCATGATCAAAGTATCATATTATTGATATCAAGTGGTATGAGATTAATTGGTATAATTATTTCACTTTTAAGGAGAGAATGAGGTTTGAATTTTACCAAGATACATGTATAGTTGTCATGTTATTGTAATACCACCATATGGTCATATTGATATGGAGAATTTGAATGACTCCTATTTTATTTGTTGTACCTCAAAATCCAAGATTCAACAAGGTTGGATGGGTTTTCCATAGGATTTCTCTAACCATTGAATTAAGGCTGAATCCTTGCTTTCATTTTTAGACCTCTAATATAAACTAATAAACTTGTATAAAAGGAAATGCACACACAAAAGTAATTGTGAAATTTAAAATACGTAAAGTGTCATAAGTAAATGCATGAAGTTTAGAGTGCAAAATATTTAAATAAAATAATACCGTTACACTATAGTGATGATAACATGCGACTAATCAACACATGAGAATTATAATAACATCAATGTTCACCCATTCATTTGATTATAAAATTGATCAGTGAATGAGGAGATGAGCTAGAAGTTCTATACCCAATTGTTGTACACTTGATAAACCATGGGGATAATACCTCTAGCAGGATGAACAAGGAATTACCAATTTTTTACAACCTCATAAGTACGAAGCACAATGTGGGTTTCATAGAGTGTAGCTCTTAATTCTCATGGTTTAAAGATGATTACAATGAGGGCCTTAGGTCCTTATTTATAGCAAAAATTAATCTTTGAGTTACTTGAGATAAGAAATAATTACTTCTAGTATAAGGAATATTTTAGGGATAAATTTAGCAAAATATTGCACCCCCAAATGTTACATACCTCTAATTATACCTAGAATAGCCTTAGAAAGCTTACAAAATGTTGGAGAATATTACATTATTTGGTACATGTTGATGTACCCCCATGGCACCTTCATGGTACATGCTTGTAAATATTAGACTAGGATCAAGTCTTAGATTAGAGTGTGAGTAATATTTTATGTAATGTAATAATGTGCAGGAAATGCACAAGTGTTATGTAAGTGTGTATGTGTAGGAAATGCACAAGTGTCATGTGAGTAAGTGTGCAAGTGTAATGTGAGTATATGTGCACAAGTGTCTTATATGTAAGTGTGCACAAGTATATTTAGATTAGAGAGTGCTAAGTGAAGAGTCATGTCTAGGTGTGCATACAAGATAGAGTCATGTGTATGCAAGTGTCAAGTAAATAAGCCAAGATTCATGAGACTTAGCATATGGAAAGGAATAGTCAAGTATCCAAAAATTCAGTCTGCTATGGCTATATAGTACTCCATAGAGAAGCATTCTATATCAAATATCAGAGAGTCAAGTACTACATTTGTAAGGGAAAGTGGAGTAATAAAGGATTGCATACATTTGAGCAATTAATATTGTAAGTTATGCTACATGCTTCTTACATGTATGATTCAGGCTATTACATTCATATTGTTGCTTATTAATGAATGTTATTTGATATATTATAAGCCTTGATTTACATATTAAATTGCTCATATTATTTTGCTTACATCATTATCTTAATCTTACTATATTATGGCTATCTTATATTTGATCTTGTGGAATTTATCCTATGAGTTTTACATTAACATTAAGGCTTCAAAAGCCATTAGTGGTATCAGATCTACAAGTAGTTCATTGCACAAGTTAAATTTATTTAGCTATATATAAAATCAATTTTGTCCAAATTAATAAAATTTGTTGAGTCTGTCTACTTTAAAGGGAGTTAAACCTAGACTCTATTGTAAGATCAAAGTAAGTAGAAATGCTAGAGTCTTTAAATAGTTGCAGGAATAACTAGTAAATACTAGGACTCAACTATAGAGTCTTTCCACAACTGTAGAATAACTAGTGAAGACTAGGACTCACCTAAAGGGCAATTCCATAGTTATAACCAATGAAGACAAGGAGTCAACTATTGAGGTGAATCAAATTTAAGATAGTTTATCATTAAGGGATCTACCCAACCCTTGACATCAAAAGAATTTTTAGGAACATAGATAATCCTTGATACTAATTTCTATCAACTTAGAAGAAAAATTGAAGGATTCGGTATAATCAAGTCATTTTGATTTTGATTGAGGCATTAGAGATATCTAATTCACCTTGACATCATTTGGGTTCTTAGGTATGACTTAAGATATTTGTAGTAGAGATTGATCATCAAAAGGGTGAGAAGCTGGCTACAACAGATAGAGAAGACTTTTATCTTCAAGTGCAAGAGAAAGAAAAAAAGGTAAAGGATATATCAAGGATTGATATATCTATCTGAATGTAAGATTTCATCAAAGTGAATATTAATTCAAGTTGCAAAATATTAAATATTTTAGGTCTTGAAGGTAGACCTTGACATGGTAGATTTTAGGTCTTTAATTGAGACCTTCACACAAAATATTTTAGGTTTTGAAGATAAACCTTGATATAGAAAAAATTTTAGGTTAAAGGCCTTGAAATAGAGGCTTGATAAGTGCAACCATATAATAGCAAAAATTTAGATCTAAGAAAAATACATAAAGGTAAAGAAAATATTTCAATTAAGTTTTTTGATCTAGAAGATAAAAAGGATCCATTCAGCCAACTATAGAAGAAAGAAGACCTGAAGTATATTAGCATAAGGGTAAAATTCATCTAGTAGTAAGAGGAAAGCTATTTAGATAGTAAGAAAAAGAATGGAATAAGAGAATCTATTTGACCAATAAATAGAGAAAGTTATTTGGCCAATGAATAGAACAAAAGCCATACAAACAATAGTAGAGGCCATTTGGATATCATTGAAGGCTATTCGAACAAAATCAGAGGATAAAAACTAAGTTATCCAACCATCTATTCAGCCTGCACATAGAAGTTAAGTAAAATATAATTCATTGAAGCCATTAAAGCAATAGTTCACTTACAATAGAGGTTAAGAAAAAATAACACAATGAAAGTTAAGATAAAAACACAACCATGTGTTACTAGAGTATCTATATCTTTGGTAGAATAGAGAAAGCTTTAGTGCTACCAAAGCACTATCTTCAAGGTAGAAGACATCAAGACCAAATCACTATAATTAAGATAAGATGACATCATGAACTAAGTATGCCAAGTGGAGTGCATATTCAATGAGCCATACATTAAGCCACCAAGTGAAGTTCATATTTACTGAGCCATCCACTAAGCCACCAAGCAGAGTGCATATACAATAAGCCATTCACCAAGCTACCAGGTGAAGAGTGCATATAGTGATCCATTCTGCAAGCCAAAGGAGACTCAAAATGTCACCTAAGAAAATTGGAACACGAACAATCAATAGATGACACTTGAGATTCAGAAAGTGAATATCCAATAGGCAACACCTGAGACTAGAAACACAAATAACCATCAGATGTTGCTTTAAAAAGGAAGTGAACATTTTTTCACATGCAAATTTATGGATTAGAAGACCTAACATGTTGAACAATCTTGAGAAAACTTGAGTAATGTCAAGGAGCATTACATTAAGATGTAATGTAAGTAGCATTAACATAGGTAATTGCCAATATAACATTTGAGACTAGCCATAAGAGTGAACATTGGAAGTGAAAGGTCAACCGCCAGAAGGTAGAACGTTTCATAGAGCCACATTGCATTGAAGTGAGTAGGTTAAAAGAGTTTGTTCAACTTACTTCAAAGGCAATCAAGACATTACAATGAAGCAAGGAAGAATTGGCACACATGAAGAGTGGAGGTAAACTTAAATTTAAATTAGGTTTTTCTTAAAGTTTATTTTCAAAGTAATAAGGTTTAGTGAAAGTTTTAATTAAAAACTTAGGAGAGATAAGTTATAAGGGTTTATTTAATTTTTAGGGTTATTAAGTTTAAAAGCTTATATTTAATTAAGTTAAGGAGTGATAAGTGATTTATTAGAATTGAAAAAGAGAAATAATTAATTTGTTATTAATTATTTAGTTAATGGAGAGATAAGTAGAGTTATGGTATATTAAGATTGGAGTTATAAGGTTTCTTAATAGTTTTAAAATTGATTTGATTTATTAGTTTTTTGAAATAATAGATTATTGAATTTTTGCAAATTAATTATTTGGGAGTCAAAAGGTATTCAACCTCAAACTTAGAAAATTTAAATTTGCAAAATTCATATTTCTTAGTTTCTAATATTTGGGAGACATAAGAATTTCTACTTCATAGTTTTCTAATCTAGGAAGACATAAGGTAGCCCATATCAAAGAAAATACTTTCGTAGTATTGTTTTCATATCATGGAAAAAATTGTTAAGAATGCATTTAATGAGAATAGTGAAGACATGTTGCACATACTTAAGTTTTATTCTCAAAACTTAATAGATAATTTTGATGGAAAGAAAAATGTCTAATGATTTAAAAGAAAAATTGTCTATGTTTCTCAAGGAGGCAAAAGAAGAAAGTTTCACTACACTTATAAGTTATCTTCATGAAAAAATCTTCAAAACATGGTGGAATTCTCAAAATACTATTAGGTTCTCTTTAGAAGAATGCTTAATGATGTATTTATCATTAATTAGCTTTGAGTTCTTTCAAGGGAAGAAACAAGAAAAAGAAAAAGTCACATATAACTTGAATGAAGCTTATGTTAGTTTCAATAAGGAATCATTGGAATTAGGACAATATTATTGTGATGATTTACTAACTCAATGCTTAGAAGATATATCTCAAATGAAGATGCAGAAAAAAGAAGAAACAAGAAGAGAAGAAATCACTTCAAGAAGGGCAATAAAGAGACTGAATTAGAAGACAAAAAATAATATCATATTAAGGGTTTAGATATTTATCTAAAGGAAGTATATTGAAGATAAAGTACAAATACTAAATAACATGAAGCATAATTTAGAGATGAAGTCAAGCAAGAAGAAGAACCAAATAAAGATCAAGACAAAGATCAAATCCATTGCAAAGTCACTTGAAGGACGAAGACCTAGATTGAAGACTAAAGTCTTCAATAACCAAATAATGTAATACAAGGGGGTGTTGGAGAATATTACATTATTTGGTACATGCTAATGTACCCCATGGTACCTTCATGGTACATTCTTGTAAATATTAGACTAGGATCAAGTATTAGATTAGAGTGTGAGTAATATTTTATGTAATGTCATAATGTGCAATAAATTCACAAGTATTATGTAAGTGTGTATGTGTAGGAAATGTATAAGTATCATGTGAGTAAGTGTGCAAGTTTAATGTGAATATATGTGCACAATTGTCTTATATGTAAGTGTGCACAAGTGTCTTTATATTAGAGAGTGCTAAGTGAAGAGTCATGTCTAGGTGTGCATACAAGATAGAGTCATGTGTATGCAAGTGTCAAGTAGAGAAGCCAAGAGTTATGATAATTGGCATATGGAAAGGAATAGTCAAGTATCCAAATATTCATTCTACTATGGCTATATAGTACTCCATAGAGAAGCATTCTATATTGAATATCAGAGAGTCAAGTACTACATTTGTAAGGGAAAGTGGAGTAATAAAGGATTGCATACATTTGAGCAATTAATATTGTAAGTTCTACTACATGCTTCTTACATGTATGATTCAAGCTATTACATTCATATTGCTGCTTATTAATGAGTGTTATTTTATATATTCTAAACCTTGATTTACATATTAAATTACTCATTATTTTACCTACATTATTATCTCGATCTTACTATATTGTGGCTATCTTATATTTTATCTTGTGGAATTTATCCTATGAGTTTTAAATTAACATTAAGGCTGCAAAAGCAATCAAAAATTTCTTAGTGCATAAAATGCCAAAAAAAATTCTTGAAATTCATCTAGATTTTGCATGAATTTTTTTTATTTACACATTGTTTGAGTAATTCACTCGATATGTCAAGTGTTTTGCTTGTGTTAGCAAGTGTAGAAATCACTCCTTGAGAAATTAAACATATTTTTTGAGCAAATTGCTCCTTTGAGCTAAAAAGTAGATTTTACAAGTGAATCACAACTTTTCCAATAAGTTGGCAAATTTTGAAATTTGAAGAATTTTCTTGCCATCTAGTTCTTATCTATTATTCCTTGCTCCAAAGTGTGAAAATATTTGCAAAGGTAGTGCTAGGGTACTACATTTATGGCAACTTCATGGGAAACCAAGCTTGATTAGCATATAATCCTATATCCCGCCTTTATCCTTGGGTACAAAGTTTGCAAAATTGGGATCCTTATTACAAAACTAACAAAATTTGTTTTCCCTTAGTGCTTTGGCTCCTCGTAGCCATTCTTGGATGGTAGCATGTTCAATTTTTTTCATTCATTGTCATTGGGAGAATTCATTATCTTGAGGTCTTCAACCTCCCCTACTAGGTCTTCAAAAGGATTTTCTAATAGTTCTTTCCTCTTAGCTATCAACTATTTCAATTTTACATGAATTGGTTTAACTTATCACATACTTCAAATGTATTTCATTCATGGGCTTTGTATTTCTCTTTGTTGATCATGGTAGAGATAACATCATCATCTAGGATGTATTTCCTATCACCAAAGATGTATGGCATTACAAAAAAGATAAATCCCTGAATTTATTCTTCTATTTTTTAGACTTGGGCTCTAAGAGATATCAATTTGTCTTTGTAGTTTTATAAGATTATCTAGATATCTAATTTTTTTTTTATTCTTTTCACCATATGCTTATGGTCTATCCCATGCTATTGTGTCTATGTTAAGTTCATTGATGCAAGGAGTCTTAATACTTCTTGGTCTTCATACCTTGTAGAAAGTTGTTCTTCCACTAGCCTTATGATGTTTTTGGCTATTTTCAAGCTTTCTCTTATAGAGGACGTTATCCTAAGGAAAAAATGTTTTTTTTGTTTCATCCTTTATTTGGTCCCATAAGTCTTTGCTTGCTTGGATATCTTGTGCTAACTTTGGGTAACCTCATTTTCTATGGGCCCTAAGGATTTCAACTCCTTTACTTACTAATATTTCATTTCTACGTCCTCTAGCAGTTTGTTATGTTCTT
Organism: Wollemia nobilis; assembly: GCA_028583015.1. Taxonomy (NCBI): domain Eukaryota; kingdom Viridiplantae; phylum Streptophyta; class Pinopsida; order Araucariales; family Araucariaceae; genus Wollemia; species Wollemia nobilis. Next base: position 6,718,213 of record JAQPPZ010000989.1, read on the forward strand.
TAATTATCTCATGCACAATTTTTTTGAAATCAACAATTTGGCTTTGAGTCCTTCCACTTATTCCTTTAGCTGATCCTTCTTCCACTTGATGAGATGGAACTAGATATTGAGACTTTTTCAAATTCATCCTCTTGATTCATGGTCCTTTGATGAAATACAACTATTTTTGTTGATTGATGCATTTTTTTTCCTTTGGAGCTTTAGATCGCATTTTCATATGCCTACACAGATAGAATCTAAGGGTCAAAATTTGAAAATTAAAAAAAAATCCCAAAATTACCTATTTTGAGTGATTTGCTCATTAATTGGAGCTTTTCACTTCCAATTTTAGGTGGTGCACTTCCAGAATGTAGTTGTTCAGTAAATTATCAACTCAAGCAATCTGCTTGCAAATCAAAGTGATTCACTCATAATTTCATACAATTGACTTGTTTATGCAATTTTGGTTAACTAAAAGAAACTAAGTGATTCACTTACTTTGTCGAGTGATTCACTCTTCTATATCGACTTAATATTTGCATAGAAAAAAGGTTTTCCTATAAAAAAAAAAAAAATTAGTTTTAATCAAAATTTTTATAAACTATATATTTTTATAGATAAAAATTTAAAAAAAAATTTAAAAGATTTATCTATATAATATAAATTTATAAAATTAAAAATTATTAAAAGAAAATAAAATATATATATTATATTTTATAAGCAAAAAAAAACTTTGTTAGGCGCACGTGGGGTTCGACCCCGCGACCTCCCGCGCCTCAACTTAACGTTGGCCCGAATAGCCAGTCGGGCTAGCGTATCCGACGGGAAAGGAAGGAAGAGTCCTTCCTTTTATTTCCTGTCGGCGCTAGCTATAGGATTAAAAAATCGGGACTTTAGTCCCACATCCGCTGTGCGGATGTTTTTGTAGGCTTTAAAAGCCTAACGTCGTCGGTAGATTCTCGATTGCCTACGAGAAATCGGGACTGCATTTTGCCTCCCCATGCAAGTCGTGCCTCCTCGTGCCACATGTCATTCTGGTCTGCTCTTGTCTAGTCATGCCATGTGTCAGTGTCTGATTTGGTCTGGTCGTGCCACATGTCCACGTCTCTGGTTCTGTCCGCTCCTCGATCTTTGTGCCTCCAGGGTCGACTCCTCAATCCATGTGCCTCCAGGGTCACCTCGGTTCACGTGCTATAGGCTAGGCTAACCTCCTTAAGATTCATGCCTACCTCGGTTCATGTGCTGCAAGCTGACCTCCTCCTCGAGATCTGTGTCTGCCTCGACAACGCCCACCAGCTTCGCTTCCAACCTGCTCTGATACCAGATATTGAGATCAGGAGGTTAGGGTTAGAAACCAAAGAGTCGAAACAATAAAAATCAAATGAGCATTAACCATTAACAATAATAATCATGTTACAAAGTTTAAATAGGAGCTAATTAACCATACTCCTAACTTAGGGGAAAGAGAATAGGGAGAAGGAAAATAGGGAGGAAAGAAGAAAAGGAAATTGAATTTGAGTTCTCTCTCTATCGCCCATGCCATCCATGAGGTAAAAGGTAAGTCCACCCTTTCACTATGGTAAAAACATCTTTTACCTAATGTAACTTCCAACAATAACTATGTCCTAGAGTTTTTCGACCACTAGTATTGTTCTCATTTTTGCCTTCCTTGGTGCAATATTTGCACCCTTTAGCAAATGATATTTCATGAGAAATATTTTTGATGTAGTCATGAAAAAGGTTCCTTATATCTTCCAAAATTATCTACTTTTCTATATACTACTAGACTTATATATTGAACCTTTCAATATACCCACCCTTCATGTATACTTGTTGATATGTGAAAGAAGATAGTATTCTCTATATATGTGATTGTACGTGAGAAAGACCTTAAGGTATGTGAAAGAGATTGATACATGGTACCAAGGTAGTAGTGAAAATGATTCATCTTATCAATGATACCTACTTAAAGAGAAATCCTCATACATGGACGTAACTTCCCTATATACTTAGATTTTCTCAATTTCAATATTTATGTCTAATGATAGTAATGAATGGGGTAAAAATAATGTGAAACAAAGTATCACAAAAAATGTCTTTATTTCCCTCCCTAATGATTTATAGGGTCGATGTTAAGATGTTGTCATGGCAGTTGTATTAGGCTTTAGATGCTTTAGATGTGGGTCTCCTATTAATGGATCTTGCATATTTTATATTTATGAATCATATGAAGAAAAAATGATCATTTTTATTGTACTCCAAACCATACTCAATTGTACCATGGTTATACCTAAGTACTTGATTTGTTTATTTCCAATGACTCACCCTTAGTTCTTGATAGATGATAATGTGGATGCAAAGACAAGACACTTGAAAATAAAATGGTAGAATCAAATAAAGCAATGAGACAAATAGATTGCACAAAAGAAATATGTATTCAATGGGGGGGGCCAATAGACTCCTTTGTTACAATCAGTATCCAATGCGGATATTTGATACAATAATTTACAGTGGAACTAGGGTTCATCGAAACCCTAGTTAGATATAACAGAAGTGTCTTCAGATCTGAGTGTGTCCTTGATCCCAATAGGTTGAGTGGGCTTTGAATATCCAATGTGGGGCCACTCCAACTTCAACAACCATCAAAGAATATGTTGAGTTTGTAGATCTACATGCAAAACAAAACACAAGAGAATTAGTAATACCTGTGAGGGCTCCACAGTGTGAGACCCTCAGACATTAACAAAACCCTAGCTTAAGAATCAATTTAAAATGCATGCCAAACCAACGAATAAATGAAATAAAATAATACTAAATATACCTTGCTTTTTTTTATAGATTTTGTGGTGTAGCATATTCAGATCTTTGTTTCAGTGTCACAGCAAGCTCTGATGCAAGCTTCACAAGCTCTGGTTCACACTTGGGACTGTTGTAGGCTCTGGAAGGTGCTACGAAGGCTCTGTAGCGAGCTTGGCAAGCTATGGTGTGCACTTGCAGATAGGGTAAGGTCTGGTGGGTGCTTGGCAAGATCTACAGCGAGCTTCACAAGCTCAGCACAATGCTCATAGGGTAGGACAGATCTACAAAAATAGATCAGGAAGGATGGCGACGGAGGTGACAGATGGAATACGATTATGGCGGTGAGCGAGGATGGATGGATGATGGCTGGAATGGTAGAAGTGTTGTTGGCTTAGCTAGGGCATTAGATATTCAATTCTCTCTATCTCTGCTTCACCAGGCCATCAACAAATGCTTCTCCAAGTATATTTCTTAATCTCCAGGTTCCAGTGTTTGGGCATTTGTAAAATACCCTATTTATAATCCAACCTAGGGTTTTCTTAGGGTTTTAGCCTTGCACTTTTGATCGTGTGGCTAAGATTAATTCATATCCTAGGGTTGTGATTACTTTTTGAATGTGACATGGATTAATTAAAATTGATGGTGGAGATTAAATGAAATCGGACGTCTAAGGTTAATTGAGTTTATTTATATATATTTTATAATAAATATATTAAAATATAATAAAATATTATATAAAATATAAAATATTATAAATTAATATTAAAATAACCCCAATTAGGCTAGGAAATGGCAGGAAGGTGGGTTTGGGCCAAATAATTAGCGGGAAGGTGGAATGGAAGACAAGTGGGTGGTGGGATGGTTAGGATGGAGGTTTAGTGGTTGTGATTTGGTGTCTACAGATGATTTTATGCATGTAATCATGAAATATGTAAGCCATGGCTCTTTGATAAGTAGCTCCTGCATTTTTGATGCCAAAGGGCATAACCCTAAAATAAAATGTTTCCCATGGTGTTGTAAATGTTGTTTTATGTTGATCATCAAGATTTTTTCGAATTTGGTTGTATCCTGAGAAATCATCCATGACGGAAAGCATTTCGTGGCCTGCGCAAGTTTCAACAAGAGTATCAATGTTTGGTAGAGGGAAATCATCCTTATGACATGTTTTATTTAGGTCTTGAAAGTAATTGCAAACGTGTATCCCCCCATTGGGCTTGCGAACGAGTACCATATTTGAAAGCCACTCAGGATAGTCAATAGGGATGATAAAGTGAACATCTAGAAATTTTTGTATTTCCTCTTTGACTATGAGTGCTATGGTAGGATGCATTCTTCTAAGCTTTTGTTTAACCGTCTTGGCATTAGGTTGCCAGGTGAGATTGTGGACAACAAGGTCAGGATCAAGGCGTGGCATATCCTTGTAGGACCATGCAAACATCTCTTTCTTCTTCTTGAGGAGAGCAATGAATTGCTCTTGTTAATTGGGTGTTAAACTTTTTCCAAGCTTGACAATTTGGAGATTGTCAGGATCTGAACTAAGGTTCACGTCAATGGTTTCTTCAATGGACATATGTGAACCTTCCTCAAGTTGATGTGGTGTTGGAATCAGATTGAAGTCATCTAAGATGTCATCTAGCCTCTCTTGCTTATCGTTGTCTAACTCTTCCTAGAAAACCTTAGGACTGCTAGCTGAATATGGCAAGGGTGAAGGTGGGGACGAAGGAGGAATGTAATAGGCTAAAGCCCTTAACAATTCCTCGAGTAGGATGAACTTCGAGAGGGAGTATGGGGAGGAAATCTGATCCAATTCAATGAGGCTACTGTCAATTGGAATTGGCTTAGCCAAATCGTATGGATTGCGAAGTGGGGTGAATAAGTCAATAGGATTCATATTGACTTAGGGGAATGGAAGGTGGTTGGGATGGGTACACGGATGGAACAATTTAATCATAACTGATGTCGAGGTGTGGTATCCCTGTAATAGTGAACGTGAAACATCAGAGCAACATTTTTTTCTCTTTTTTTGTGTATGTTTTTGTTTTGTTTTTTTTTTGTATGTACATATGTTACAATTCTTGGCTTATGTTGGGCTCAAGGTGGATTTCCAGGTGGATCATCTTGCTCTTGTGGAAGAAGCAAGAAGAAAATTGGATGCTGGATGGGAAACGTTCGAAGGTAAAACTCTTTCTGTTGGGTGATGGGGATAATGGGGAATGATTCCTCTTCAGAATCATCAGAAGCATTTGACATGACTTCAAATTCTTCATAACTTTCATCATCGGAATCAAATACTGAATAGGAGAAATTGATGGGATCATCCTCGTCTACTTCATTAATGCGAAGTTCTTGAAGGGCATGTTCAAGAGAGGATGTTGATGGCAATGGATGCATGGAGGGCTCTTCATCATTGAGGCTAAGCTTTTTGAAGGCTTTCTCAAGAGAAGCGATGGAGGACAATGGGGTATAACCTAATCCAAAATGATCATGAGCACCTCTATATGGGACATCTAGGATATCATGCATTCCTTGTTTATGGGAACCTAAACCTTGACCTTGCCAATGGAACATGTTGAAGTATCTGGCTAGAAAATCTTCCACGTGGGGTACATTGGTGCACCTAGGCTCTTTTAGTTCTTCGGGTGGGTTTTCCCTAGTTGAGCAATCCAACCCTCCATAAACAAATTTAATGCTATTTGGAGCGGTACTCATGTCGTAGACAAAACCTATGGATAGAGAATGGTCTTTGGGATGTCCAAAATCCTTGGCTATTGGAATGGCTAAGGAGGTTATGGTGACGTCTTGGACCACATACTCACCTATACCAGGATTGGTGATGTGTACTTTGACTTGGGTTGATGAGGTGGATGGTGAAGGCTCGGATGACTCTGGATTGGTTGTGGATGGCGAGGAATTAAATATGTCACAATCGAAAAGTTTGACTTGTGACACATCGGCTAATGGAGTTGGATTGGATGGTGGCGGGGCATGATGAGATGGTGGTGTAGAATGATGAGATGGTGGTGTAGAATGATGAGATGGTGGTATGGAATTATGAGATGGCCTAGAAGAAGTGGTTGTAGTGGAAGAATATTTTACGATGTACGATGTGCTAATGGAAGCTTGTTCGTAATTACATGTACAAGAAAAAATGGATGATTGAGAAGATGATGTGATGGGTAGCTCCTCTATAATGGGAGCCTTAGAAGAAGATGAAGGTGGAATAGAGGAAAAAGACAGATTGGAAGATAACATTGATGGATCTGATGATGGTGCCAAGAAAAAATGTTTGGAAGGTAACATGGATTCATAGGGATTTGAAATGAAGTTACAATACTTAAAGGGTTCAACATCCGCGGGGATGCAATGGACTTGTCCATCATAAACATATTTTAAGCATTGATGAAGAATTGATGGGACACATTTCATTTCCCTCATCCAAGGTCTACGAAGGAGTATATTATCTGCCATGGCACCTTCCAAGATGTGAAACTAGGTAAAACGACAGTTCCAACTGTGGTACACAAAGCATCGTTAAATGCTTTGAGGGTGAGTGATGACTTGGTAATATGGGATGGTGGTAAGTTGAGATGGATAAGGGCAGCGGTAGTAATGATGTTGATTAATGAGCCAATATCGATTAACAATATTTTGAAGGGCTTTCTGTCTATTAAGGCCATGCAATGGAAGGTCCACCGATTCTAAATTCATTGGTTTTATCTCAAAGTCATAAAAGGTGATTGATGGGTCCATGCATGTTCTAACTCAATTGAATTGAGTATTTCCATAAAAGCTTCTTTATGCCTAGGGGATTGTTGAATGAGCTCATAAACAGAAATTTTGGCCGATGCCATCTTCAAACTAGTGGTTAACCGGCTGGTTAAGGTTACCGCTGGCCTAATCATATGAAGGATAGGTGGATGGGACGAGTTGTACAGATTGATGGGAGGAGATGGATTTGGTGATGTTTGGATGGGTGGTCTGTTTGAAGGTTTTTTATCATGTTGATTTTGCCTTTGCCCTCTAGTGGCCATATTGACTACTCCGACAAAGTTTTGATATTGTTGGACATGATTTACTTGATTAGGAGGTTGTTGTTGATTGTTACCTCCTTCATTGTGTTGAACCTCCCCATGGTTAGGTAGAGGTGTCTGATATATGCCCAAATTTTGATTTTGTGGAGCTAAGGGGTTATCCACGTTGATGACACCTAATTCTATGAGGTCTTGCACTACGTTTTTGAACACATTACATGAATTGATATCATGCCCATTTTGTCGATGGTATGGACAAAAAAGTGCTCTCTATAAGTCCTAGGCCTTTTGGTGGGATCAAGGGGCCTAATGTCTGGCAAGGCTAATTTGTTGGTTTCATACAACATTCTAAATAGGGATGAATATGACTCGTTTAATGGAGCGCATTGTCTTTGGGTGTGATTGAATTGGTGGCGGATAGGTTGTTCCACAGTTGACGCTATGTTTTGAACCACTGGTGCTTGGGTAACTGATGGGATCGCATGATATGAAATTTATTGTTGCACTAGTTTTTGAGCCACTATGGGCTGGCTCATCACCACTTGATTAACTTGGTTTGTTATGTTAGTCGTTGAGGCTTGTGTGGATTTTCTTTGGATAGATTGGTTATTTTGGTATTGGCCCTTATTTTGCCATTCTTTCCTTTTATGCTTAATGACACCCTCTTGGATTTTTATCTCCTCAATGACACTAGCCTATGCTAAAGCTTCTTCAAATGTTCTATAAGCATTTAGTTATAGCATCCAAGAGATGGGTTTTAAGCAACTCTTGCTAAAAAGCTTTATAATCTCTTCCATTGGTAGGGAGATTGGTAATTTAGTTATGACTACCCTCTAATAGTTTCCAAAGTCATAGATAGGTTCCTCATCCCATTGTTTCAAATAATAAATATCTAATAAGGATACCTTCTTTTTAATATTTAGGGTGAAGCGCTCTAAGAATAGATCTATCAATTGATCAAAAGTGTATATACTATATGTGGTCAATTGATTGTACCATTCTATGGTATCCCCCCCTAGCATTTGAGGAAATTTTTAGAGCATGAGAGCGTTATCATCGCTAATCCAAAAACATACGTGGAAAAATGAGCTCACATGATCTTTGGGATCCTCAGTTCCCCTGAACTTGTCAAATTTTGGTACCATAAAATCTGCCGAATATGGCGATGATGGTATCGATGGATGAATTAATTGATGGATTAGTTGGCTTAATGCGAGCTTTTGGCTCATTATTCCTAATGAATTTTGCATCAACTGATCGATTTGCTTTTGCAATGCTTGAAGTCTAAGGTCTTCTACTGGAATGTGAGGACCCTAGATTAGGTTGTGGTTGGTTTATGGGCTTGATGATGGATGTTGGGGTGTGACCAATATGGTTTTGTGGAATTGATTGGGTTAGGTGTGGAGAAGATGGATGATTGAAGTATGGGAATGATTGATGAGGATGATGGAGGAAATGATTGGATTGTTGATTTGTGGCAATGTTGATTGGTATGGTGGATGTGTGGAGTGGTGGTGGGTTAGGGATGGTCACTATGGGGGATTTATGGACCCATGAGTAATTTTGATTGACGAGTGGAGGTTGAGTTGGAACTCCTTGATTCATAAGGTTTGTGGTAACCGATTACTTTTCTTTTGTTCATTGTGAAAGTAATCTATTGATGATCCCTAATGTATTCGTGAGTTCCTGATTTGACCATGTGTTGAATGATGGGGTTGAGGTTGGATGAGATGATGATTGGGCTGATGATGATGGAATATTAGGTATGGTCATGTTGGCTAAGTGAGATGATGGAGGGATGGATGACATGGTAATGTTGGCTAAATGAGATGATGGAGGTGTGGATGACATGGTCATGTTGGCTAAATATGATTATGGAGGAGTGGATGACATGGTCATGTTGGCTAAATGTGATGATGGTGTGGATGATAGATGAGAGGTCATGGGTATGGTGCAAGTTGCATTTGATGTTACAAATTGAAGGTTGAGGACTTGCAAGGCGGCATTGACATGCTCCTCATACAAGGGGTTGGTGTAGGTGGATGTGAAGTAAGTGTTTTGAACACTTGGAATTTACGGTGGTTGGCTTGTGGTGGAAGGCATACCATATTCATATCTTGAATTAGGATATCCTTGGGTAAGGTAGGTGGTAGCCAATTCAGGTTCTTCAAAATCATCTTGGCTAAGAGGCTCCATGACATAGTTAGAGGCCTTGTAGATGGCCTGCACTCTATCCATGTCTATGTAGGTGGTAGCGGCTTCCATATTAAGTGGATGGGACTCATCTTGAGAGCGGGATGGATGGGATGATCCAAACAAAGTAGTCTGAATCATAGTGGATGGGGCTATCGAAGTAGCAGGCTCATGGGAATTATTTTCCATTAAATTATTTTGCTTTATTACCTTGTTTTGTTGACGTGTTAACACCATAAAGCAATTAAACCAAAAATTCAAGATTAATCTAGATCACACAAATTAACAATTTCCTTTCTAAAGAAATAAAGCAAAGAAAACAACCAATCCTAGGTTTCACCTTGTGTGGCTTACCTCAGGTTCATTAATTATTTTCTTCCTTTAATGTGAAGTTCCTTTTAAAATTATTGGGTTTGTGTGTTTCGATGTAGCCTAATCTTGTTTAATGAAAAACAAAGGTAAAAACTATGGTTGGCCAAGGCAATGAGATTCTTTTTGGTAATGACCTCCAACAAGTTTGCTCGGGGGTATTCCTATGGTGTCTAGGGGCAGATATTTGATGGATGGAGATGAAAGCCACCATCACCAAACCTCAAGCAATAGTTGGTGATGAAATCCAACTATTACTATTAAAAAGTGTAGTGTGCAAGTGTGTGATTGATTAATTTTATGTTCCTTGATATTTATAGTGTGCAAACAATATTAAAAATTACCAACCTCACTAATCTAAATCAGAATCCAACATTAAAACCCATGCCTACAAGTGCTAAAAATCACAAGAGCACCAACGGGTTCGTCCACCTCTCTGCCAAAGGGGCCAGCCTAGGGAAGGATTACTTTATGCTTCTAAATGTTGTTCCTATTTAGATATGCAAGTTTGAAATAATTTTTAACCCTAAAATACAACTCTAAGATGCTTTTACGTTTTCTATGCACTCAAAAATGCAGACAAATCACCTAAACTTGCAATTTCAGAACAAGAAGTATATTTTATATCCTAAATCACACAAAAACCCTATATGTAACTTACTACTGATTCTTTCCTCGATTTCTTAATGTGAACACAAAAATAGTGAAAAAACAACAACAAGAAACAAAATACGTAAATTGTTGAATGATAAACTAGGGTTACGTAACTCACTTGGAAGCCTCAGCTCTACTTCAAATTAATACCAGGCATAGTTGTGCACCTGCTCAGGCGCATGAGAGCACCTGCGAAGTGCAAAACGATGCTTGTGCGATCCCTGGAACTACTGCAGAATGCTTCAAAAACCCTAGCAATGAATGCGATAGTTTTTACGCTTTCTGAAAACCTGCAACAATAGCAACAACAAAAAATTAGCAAGGTAGATCTATCAAATTATGAAACCCTTGTGGGGTCCCACTATGATCACCATTTGTGGAGGCAAAGACACGAAACTTGAAAATAAAATGGTAGAATAAAATAAAGCAATGAGACAAAATCGATTGCACAAAATAAATATGTATTCAATGGGGGGGCCAATAGACTCCTTTGTTACAATCAGTATCCAATGCGGATATTTGATACAATAATTTACAGCAGAACTAGGGTTCTTCGAAATCCTAGTTAGATATAATAGAAGTGTCTTCAGATCTAAGTGTGTCCTTGATCCCAACAGGTTGAGTGGGCTTTGAATATCCAATGTGGGGCCACTCCATCTTCAACAGTCATCAAAGAATATGTTGAATTCGTAGATCTACATGTAAAACAAAACACAAGAGCATCAATAATACCTATGAGTGCTCCACAGTATGAGACCCTCAAACATTAACAAAACCATAGCTTAAGAATCAATTTAAAATGCATGCCAAACCAATGAATAAATGAAATAAAACAATACTAAATATACCTTGCTTTGTTGCATATTTTGTGGTGTAGCAGATTTAGATCTTTGTTCAGTGTCGCAGCAAGCTCTGACGTGAGCTTCGCAAGCTTTGGTTTGTACCTAGGACTATCATAGGATCTGGAAGGCACTAGGCAGGCTCTGTAGCGAGCTTGGCAAGCTCTGGTGTGCACTTGCAGATAGGGCAAGCTCTGGTGGGTGCTTGGCAAGCTCTGTAGCGAGCTTCGCAAGCTCGGCACAGCGCTCGCAGGGTAGGGTAGATCTACAAAAATAAATTTGAAAGGATGGTGATGAAGGTGGTAGATGGAATACAGCTATGGCGACGAGCGAGGATGGATGACCAATAGCTAGAATGGCAAAAGTATTGTTGGCTTAGCTAGGGCATTAGATCTTCAATTCTCTCTATCTCCACTTCACTAGGGCATCAACAAATGCTTCTCCAAGTATATCTCTTAATCTCTAGGTTCTAGGGTTTGGGCATTTGCAAAATACCCTATTTATAATCCAACCTAGAGTTTTCTTAGGGTTTTAGCCTTGCACTTTTGATCGTGTGGCTAAGATTAAGTCATATCCTAGGGTTGAGATTACTTTTTGAATGTGACATGGATTAATTAAAATTGATGGTGGAGATTAAATAAAATTGTACGGCTAAGGTTAATTGATTTTATTTATATATATTTTATAATAAATATATTAAAATATAATCAAATATTATATAAAATATAAAATATTATAAAATAATATTAAAATAACCCCAATTAGGCTAGGAAATGGCGGGAAGGTGGATTTGGGCCAAATAATTGGATGGTAGGTGGAATGGAAGGCAAGTGGGTGGTGGTATGGTTAGGATGGAGGTTTAGTGGCTGCGATTTGGTGTCTACAGATAACATAGTTGATATTTGGTCTGATGTTAGATCAAATAAATGAGATTCCTAATAAACTAGTGATAGAGAGTTACATTTACCTATGGAGATGGATCATTTTAGAAAAGTGATAACCTTGTATCCATTAGAGTCATCATGGGCTTATAATATGCAATTGATCCTTCCAAAGTAATGTCTTGGCACACTTCATTTATGACATAACAATATGGTTATCTATTTTCTAAGTCTCTAATGCAAGATAATAATGAAAAAAATCAAAATATATCACATCAAATAATGTTTTAAACTTTCTCTTGGTCTCTTCAATCAACTTGACTAAACTTCTAATGATGACCAAGTTTTTGACATACATAATCATGATCACAACCTATCCTCATTGTTGTTTGAATTATAGGTCAGATCATAAGGACTACAAAGAAATCCATGTCATATAATATGCTCATCAATCTCCACATATTAGGCTCTCAATGATTTTTTCATCCCATAGAGAGATCTAATGGGCCTACATTCCTTCCTCTTCCATGCAAGTATGACAAATCCCTATAACTACATAATATACACTTATTTAATAAAGTCATCATTGATGAATGCACTCTTCACATCCCTTTGATGCAAATTCTATCTAAATTGGGCTACCATTGTGGATACTATAAGAATGGTCTTGATATTTGTTTTTGGTGTAAAGGTCTTGCCATAATAAATTCCTTAATTTTATGCATAGCCCTTCTTAATAAGCCTTACCTTATACTTGTTAATACTCCTATAAGCTTTTTATTTAATATTGAATACCTACTTACAACCAATGGATTTCTTTCTAAGTGAAAGATCAACAAGTTGCCATATCTTATTATTTACTAACATCCAATATTCAACATCTATAATATTCTTCCACTCTTTTGACACAAGAGCTTCTTGAACTATATATGGTTCAATTTTTTGCATAATTGTGCTCATAAGGGCTAGGTTAACCTCATTTTGAATATTGTTGGGTATTATTAGACCTAAAATTAATGTGTTTAGGACACTATCTAAGTTTCTAACGTGAATTGTATTGAGATAACACTTAGGCCTACAAGTGGTACTCAAAGTAGATGGTACAAGTTTATCAACTCCATCAAAATCATCTCCATCAATATCATATAATTATACACCCTCTCTCAAAGACATCGCCATAATCGTATAATAGAACAAGTGCTTCATATGAAGCACATAGTTTAAAATAAGATATATACTTATTATTATCATGAAACATAACATTATGAGTGATATGAAACTTTTTGGTACTAGGATCCATGAGTCACTCATCATTATACCTAATGACAATGCATTTTTTATTTTTATTATCTAGTTTCATACACTTTTGGTTTGGAATATGAAATGAATATATGCATCCAAACACTCAAATATATGACATGGTAGGATTGTTACTCATCCATGCATCTTTAGGTGTAACACCAATTAAAGCAATTATGGGTGTATGGTTTGACAAATAAACCATATCTTGAATAAATTCTACCTAAAATATTGGCTCCAATTTTGTGTAGCTCAACATGCTTTGCATCATATCCCAAAAAGTATAATTACACACCTCTCTATACTTCCATTTTTTTTTAGGCATGTAGGAAGTTGTCAATTATCATTGAATATCATTCTACTTCAAGTAAAGAACACATTATTAGTATACTCCACCCCTCGATTTGAGCAAAGGAATTGAATATAATTACTAGAAAAAATTTCCACACAATCTAAACTCTTAGAAAAATGGAAATCTTTATCCCTTATCTTCAAGGAATACACACACATTCATCATGTATGATCATTAATAAACAACTAAAAATACTGAGTCATTGAAACTCAAATCCATGCACTAGGTCAAGTGGACCAACACTTTACAATTGCTTGAAATTGATTCATAGAGAGTAAGTTCTTGGTGATGCTAGACACATAAAGAACTTTGGATATGGGTTAGGTATGTGAACCAAGACATAAAAAGACATCATTATTACTAGCAATATTGTGTATCAATTTATCATCAAGTGTAACTTTCCCATTGTAATATGAATGGTCTGAGGCATACAAATAATTTTTTTAAAAATTAATTTTTGATGCTATATCTATTGGCAATCTTGAAAGTAACAATATATAAACAAGGGTAAAAACGTTAAGGTTCATCTATAAGACTGGAACCTTAGTTTATGGTATGAAATTCTTCACTTCCAACCAATTGCTATCCTATGGTCTAAGTAATTTATATTGTTATATGTTTTATAGGATTTTTTTCCAACTACTATAAAAAGATACATACTCTTTCTTCTTATAATAGAAATATATTTTTTTAAACTATTTAATTATTTTTATTCATTAATATAAATCTATATCTATATAGAGTAAGTTCTTGGTGAGGCTAGACACATAAAGAACTTTGGATATGGGATAGGTATGTGAACCAAGACGTAAAAATACATCATTATTACTAGCAATGTTGTGTATCAATTTATCATCAAGTGTAACTTTTCCATTGTAAGATGAATGATTTGAGGCATACAAATAATTTTTTAAAAAATTAATTTTTGATGCTATATCTATTGGTAATCTTGAAAGTAACAATATATAAACAAAGGTAAAAACATTAAGTTTCATCTATAATATTGGAACCTTAGTTGATGGTATGAAATTCTTCACTTCCAACCAATTGCCCTAAATCCTATGGGCTAAGTAATTTATATTGTTATATGTTTTATAGGATTTTTTTCCAACTACTATAAAAATATACATACACTTTCTTCTTATAATAGAAATCATTTGTTTAAAACTATTTAATTATTTTTATTCATTAATATAAATCTATATCTATATTTCAAAATAAAAAATAGTTTTATTTTATATTTTTTTTATTTGGTTATTGTGAGAAATGTCTATGGCCAACACACAAGGTTGAGCAGTCTCCTTCCAACTTAGAAATAATTTGTTTAAAATTATTTAATTATATTTATTCATTAATATAAATCTATATCTATATTTCAAAATAAAAAATAGTTTTTTTTTTTTTTTTTTTTTTTTTTGGTTATTGTGAGAAACCTATGGTTGAACAGTCTCCTTCCAACCATGACTCCTCGTAAAGTCGATAGCTATACTTATCAATAGAGAATTTAACACAAAGTCACCACACACCCACCCCCTCACACACTCGTCCACGTCACGGTTTGAACCTTGGACCTCTTGGGGAATAGCCAAAGCCCGAACCATTGTGCTACACCCCCAGGTGCAAAAATAGTTTTATTTTTAAAATAAAAACAATTAGTGAGTCCTAGGAGAATAGCGCAACGGTTTGGACTTTGGCTCTTCTTCGGGAGGTCCAAGGTTCAAACCATGGTGTGGGTGAGTGTGTGAGGGGGTGGGTGTGTGTTCATAAAAAAAAAGGTTCGAGATGTAGACCAATTGGTTCGACCAAACCTCGTAAGGAGGATGAAGGTCCAAGGTTCAAATCTCGGGCCTCGTCGGATTAAATGCTTGTCTCTTTCCTGGTGCTTTTAGTGGTGTAAAAAGTTTAAAATTATTGCGGCATGATGGTTATAGGGACGAACTATGCGAATATTTGTGTGATGGCTTTCGAGGTGGACATAAAAAGTTTAAAATGATTGTGGCATGAATGATTGTGGCATGATGGTTATAGGAACGAACTACGTGAAGATCTGTGTGATGGATTTTGGGGTGGACAATGCAAAATACTATGGTGTCCATAAAAGTTGGTCAACCTACCCAAATATGTGGCGGCTACCGATTCCACCATGTTAAAAAAATAAAAATAAAAAAATAATTAGTAGCTAATTGTTAAAAAAAAAAATTATATAAATAATCATTTGCTTATTCTTTAATAAATAAATATTATAATATTTTTAATTAGTCATATAAAAATAAAACTAATACAATTTGTATTACATTATAATTATTATCATAATACTTCAATAAACTGAGTAACAAAGTTAGAACAAAATCTGACAATTATGTATATTTCATAAGATAATAAAACTAATACTATTTGTATTACATTATAATTATTATCATAATACTTCAATAAACTAAGTAACAAAGTTAGAACAAAATCTGACAATTATGTATATTTCATAAGATATTTAAACTTATGTCTATTTAAAAATCAAAATATGTAACCACCTAAATTTATGTAATTTAGTTATATTATAATAATATTAATTGAACATTTAAAATAGAAAAGAAATAATAACATTCATATTTGTTTTTAATAATAATTTTAAAATATTTATTTATTATTTATAAATTATGCAAATCATTGAATAAAAAAATTTGATTTTTGAAAGTGGTTAATTAAACAAATTTAATATTAATAAGTGTTAATAGCAATCATTGCTTACAATTCCATAAGCCATGTGTACTTGAAAAGAATTATATATAAAATTAGAGATTTAATATGTGAGTTTAATTTTTAAATATTTTTTTAAATATATAATATTATTTCATTGAATTATTTATGGGTTATTAAACTTTCATAAGACAAAAATATTATAAATTTATTTATTTATAAGTAATATCTTGTATGAATTTGAAAAATGTAATATTATATATATATATATATATATATATATATATATATATATATATATATATATATATATATATATATTTCTTAAATGATAAAAAATTATTGACGAGCACCCAACCAAAAGATATCCAACAAATAACAGCCTCAAGTAGGCATATCCACAACCAACAAATTAGCAAGATGTCGAGAACAATCCAATGGAAGTTGATCCCATTCCCTAACATTTAAGTCTTCCTGAAACTCAGAAGTCCATTTTGCCAAACAATCAGCCACACCATTGCATTATGTGGGAATATGAACAAAAGAAATAAGATTATGTAATATTATATTTAAATTGGTTAAATAGCATTGAAATGGCCCCAAGTGGTATTATAAACACTTGTATATATATCCAAGTGTTTATTTATTTATATTTTAAATATTTGAATTTGGGGTTTCTCCTTGAATATTAAGAAATCCTCAAGTAGACATATCCACAGCAGATAAATTAGCAAGATGCTAAGAACAATCCAATGGAATCTGATCCCATTCCCTAACATTTCGGTCTTCCTTAAACTCAAAAGTCCATTTTGCCAAGCAATCAACCACACCATTGCATTATGTGGGAATATGAACAAAATAAATAAGATTATGTAATATTATATTTAAATTGGTTAAATAGCATTGAAATGGCCCCACGTGGTATTATAAACACTTGGATATTATATTTATTTATATATATATATATATATATATATATATATATATATATATATATATATATATATATATATATATTCTAACTCGTTAAACCAATGCCATTTAATTTTTAAAGATTCATTTATAAAAATAAAAGTCTTAATTTATGGTATAAAATTCTTCACTTCTTACTAATTACCTTAAAATCTTGTATACTAAAAATATAATATTATTACCTGCAAGCTTATTGCAGTGGTAAGGGCTTTGGTCTGTCTTTATGATGTCCAAGGTTCAAGACCCATTCAATATGGGAGGATTGAGACCTCTCACAACAACATGTGTAAACTCAAAAATCAAATACGATATAATTATAAAAATAAAAGTGAAGAATTCAATTTTGCCTTCAACTCAGGAGAGGGGAAAGGACACTGACTTGCTAGGAATATTTTGGATAACATGCAATGCAATAGTGGTTCAAAGAAATAAATAGAAATAAAAGAGTATAGATGTGTCCTTTTGACAGTGGGATGAGGCTTATGGATGGTTAGAAATATTAGGTTGTTTGAATGTAAGGAAATTCCAGTGATTCAGGTCAAGTGTAGATTAATTTTATTTTTGAATATCAAAATCTCTCCAAAATCAAAACTGAGCAGGCATATAGGAACACTATTAGTGGATCCTATGAAGCCATGGGCCTTCTTTGATGGAGCTTGCCATAGTAGCCTAGGTAGGTGTGGGACATGGGGAGCAATTAATTAAGAATGATAAGATTACTTTCAAGGTAGGTTTAGGGGAAGGAACAAATAATATGGTAGAATGGAAAGCATAGATCTTTGTTGAGAATACTAGTGAAGCAAGGAATTACAATTTTACATATTTATGGAAATTCAAAATTAGTGATAAGTTAAGTTAAATATCATGTTGAAATGAGAACTTGCTTTTTAATCCTTTCTATGAGCAAGTGAAATTATGAAAATTTTATATAATAGAAATTTCTAACAATCACATCTATAAGGAGCTAAATGTAGAAACATATAATCTTAGTTATCAAATTTGTCAAATTTTTTATATGAAATTTGAAATTTATCGAATTTAAAACCTTAAGCGAAAAAACTTTAAATTCACGAGGCAAAAATTGGCAGTAAACAGGTGTAGAAAATGTGCATAGCAAGAGAAAAAAAGAAAAATACATGTAGGAAATAATAATAACTTCGATTGTCGTGCACTATTGATGTAGGTTTTGTTTGTCCCAAAGATTTCAAGACTTCATCTCTGCTATTTCAATAACTTAAATAGGTTTTGTATAGAAAGATAGGCTTCTTGAAACTTGAGTACTATTTTTGTACTGAGATAAGTCATTGGAGAAATGTGATTAACTAGGAATTTATTCCTATAGTCTTTAAAAATATGGTTTGAATGTTCCAACAAGCACTTGGCAGAGGGAAGAAGTGGTTAGATGACTTGGGTTTCCTCACAATTCTCCTCATATTAGAGATCTACTAATAAAAAAAAAAGTATTTGAAAGGGACCCTTGCCTTTATTTTATAGAAAGATAGGCTTCAAATAGAGTTTGTCTTTGAAATTGAAACTTGAGTACTATTTTTGTATTGAGATAAATCATTG
The DNA here is from genome assembly GCA_028583015.1 of Wollemia nobilis. Classification (NCBI taxonomy): domain Eukaryota; kingdom Viridiplantae; phylum Streptophyta; class Pinopsida; order Araucariales; family Araucariaceae; genus Wollemia; species Wollemia nobilis. The sequence goes on from JAQPPZ010000989.1 coordinate 6,736,844, forward strand.
GAGAACTGTGATTAACTAAAATTTATTTGTATTTTTCACTTGTCAGTCTTGTTATTAGAATTTTGTTAAAAAAATATAAGCTAACTTTAACATAATGCAGTTGGAAGGCCAATACTTCCCTTAATTCAGCTTAGACGAACTTCAATTCTTAAATAAACAATAATTAAAATTCTTGAGAGTACTTCATACCCATAACATTGTAATTTTTTTTTTTAATCTCAAAAATAAAATTTAATCTTTTTTCAAAATATATTAAAAGAAAATAAAAACTATTTTCAAAAGAAATAACTTTTATTGTATTAAAAATGCATGCATAATACTAATTATTTTTTTCAAAATAAATTTTAAATAAAATGATAATTTAAATATATATATAAACTTTAGGTTTTCGATTTACATTGCATGTTTTGACAAAAAAATTGAGAGTACTTCATACCCATACCATTGTAATTTTTTTTAAATCTAAAAAATAATTTATTTTTTAAATATATTAAAAGAAAATAAAAACTATTTTCAAAAGATATTTCTTTCATTGTATAAGAAACTCATGATACTAATTATTTTTTCCAAAATAAATTTTAAATAAAATGATAATTTAAAAATATATATAAACTTTAAATTTTCGATTTAAATTGCATGCTTTTACAATTGAGACTCTTGAAGTGTTTGTTTTTTTTAAAAGGGGTAAATATTATTATGTGGTCAAGATATAACCTTTACATAGCATATTCGCAACATGTAAGAGGAGAGATTTGAACCTGGGCCTTTCGATTACAACTGAAGTTAATGTTACTCTCCAACTCCTCTACATGAGTTTTAACTACTCTTGAAGTTTTTGATACATATTATAATATTTAAATATTTTTAAAAATTATAATTATTTAAAAAATAACACCACTCAAAAATAATAAGTTGTATGTTATTTAATTAAAAAGTAATAATATTTTACTTTAAAATAACAAAATTTAAATCTGTACATTTAATATTAAAGAAATAGCACTCTACTTAAAAATAACAACTTTAGATTAGTATGAAAATTTTTCAGTTGACATGTCTCTGAAACAATAAAACACACTGCCTTGAAAGCACCGTATGAACTTGTTAACTTTATAAAAAAACTTAAAAATAAATATATTATAAAAAAAACAACTTAACTTAACTTTATTTTATTCAGCATTTAAATCTTCATTTCACTCAGTCATATAGAGTTTCGTGTACACAAGTTGATAACCTCTCCGTCACTATCATAAACAAGATGGTTATAAACATAATAAGTTGGAACAATATCAGCAGAAGAGCAAGCCTCAAAGTTACCTTTATCTTCCTTATCTAAGGAATATAGATGACATTTCTGAATGACACGGTCTATGGGCACCTTAGCCTTTTTTCCAACCAGAGGACAACACTTCATTGGAGGCCCACCTTCGGATATTGTCATAAACAATTGACATCCGACCATTCTTTGTGATGTGCTGAGGCCTGTAAAACCACACAGCCTTGATGTGCTTCAGATCATTACATACTTCTACAACTTGTGCCACATAAGGCTTTTCCCACATAAGAGTGCGGATCTCCACGAAGTCATCCTTTTGTATGTTGATTGCCTTGGATTTTCCAGCCATAGCTCTGATAAGTATTTTCCCTGCGATGGTAGATAAATAACTCCTACAGAGGGAAGCCTTGTAATGAACCGTGTTAATTGATCTCTCTGCCATTAAAAAGAGAGGATCTTCTTAATTATAGGCTTTCCATAATTAGAAAAACTGTAGAAGTTTTTAATTTTATATTTATTGTTAGATATATATGAATAATTTTTTATAATTAAAAATTTATAAAATTTGTTTAATTATATATATTGGAGGAAAAAAATAATATATAAAAAAAATCTAGCTTTGGAAGATTTATAATTTAAATCCTTATTGGCCAAGACATAAATTAGAATCATAATAATTTTCCCATTCCAATTGTTTTTCCTTCTAAGTTATTGTATGAAACAAGTAAATTGGATTTTGAATATAAACTCTTCAATTTTTAGAGGAATAATCAAAATTAAAATAATATTATTTTTTAATATTTTAATATAATTTATTAATTGTATTATTTAAAACTATTTTTTAAATTATATTTGGTTTATGTGGTTTTTATGAGTTGTTGGAAGAATGCCTTGTAAGGGTGGTTGAGGAGTCAAAAACTTTGGGTAGTTACTCAGGTCTATCAATACAGCCTTGATTCTTAAGAAGGATAAACCATCATCCTGTAGGGAGTATAGGCTTATTTCTTTGTGTAATACTCTCTACAAAATTAGCTCCAATGATTATTTCTAGGAGGTTATAAGGGATTTTTTTTTAGAACAATAGTTTGGTTCCTTGAGTAAAAGATAAATTTATGAAGCTATTGATGTTGCTTAGGGAGCACTTTATCCAGTCAAATCAAGGAAGCACCAAGCAGTGAATGTCGTTGTTGTGGCCCCACCAAGTTTGATCTGCAAAGGGCCAACTTTTTATTCTGGATAATTTGGTTAATATGGCCATTGGACAAGGTTCCCATAACTTGGTAGGCATATTTATGGGGGTTAGACCTAGAGTAGATGTGGCCAAAAATGGGCTTTTGCTAAGTGGAGACCAAATGATCATATGGAGATTGTTGCCCTCTCTAGGATTTTTTATGGTGAAGTTGAACTATTTTGTTGATTCGACCTTGGTTCTTTGAAAGGCATGGCCTTTGCTTGAGGAAATGGGGACTTGATTTCAATTCGGAGACCCAAAATTTTTTGGAGGCTATAGTTTGGTTGAGATTACCAAATAACCCCTTTCACTTCTAGAATGAGGAGATTTTTGCTAGCATCGCTAGGAAAATAGGCCATCTTATTGCTATGGATTTGGCCACCATGTCCAAATATCGCCTTGTTTATGCTAGGATATGTGTTAATGTGGAGTTGAGGGAAAATTTACCAGGTTTGATTCGATTGGTTTCGATATTAGGTGTTTGGAATCAACCTTTAGAATATGATAATCCTCCTATTAAATGTGGGGTTTGTAATAAATTAAGGCACTTGATTCAGGCATGCCCAAACCAGATTTCTAAGGTCATAAATTTTGGCAACAAAAGAAAATTGAAGAAGAGGGTTCTAGGAAGACACATATCTTGAAAGCTAAAAACTGTGAGTGAAAAGTAGGACTCATTCTTAGAGGGTTCCAAAAATAAAGATATCTTGGAAGCCGAGATCCCTGAAAATGAAGTAAGTAAAGTTGATATGTAGAAGGATTCTTCCTTTGAGAATAAAGTTATGGCAGATAAGATAAAGGTATGTGATACTTTACCCTCCTCACAAATGAATATTGTTTTTTCTCCAAATCCCTTTGATATGCTTCAAGAGATTACTTTAGGAGATGGAGGCAATGGCCTCTCAAAAAATACATATGAGTTAAAATTTGAGGAAGGTAAAGATGAGCAAGACCAAATAGTTTTGAAAAAGTGGGTAGATCAAATAAAAAAGAGCCTATAAAATCCAAAAACTAGACATCAAAAGAAGTTAGGAATTGATGTGGGTACTGTTAAATCTCAAGGGAGACCTTCCAAACGAAAAATAAAAGAAAAAATAAAGAGATAAATATTGCTAATGGAATCCAAACAGTAATAGCCTTGGACGAGGGAAGTAAAAATGAACTCAAGGTAGGAGAAAATAGATGATAATGCAGGCCATGTTGAGTCTGAGAATAGATCCCTTGTGGCGTTATGGTATTTTAATCTAGTTGCTTATGGGTGTTCTGCTCTTTTGGGTTCCTCTTCGGTTTGGTCCTAGGACACCATTTCACTTTGAAATATTTTAGTTTATGGGTTGTCTTGTTTGTGATGTCTCAATTTTGAGATTGTTAGTTGATTTGTAGTTGCTTTCTTGTCAAAGGTTTAGGGCTCCTTTCAAAACCCCTTCTTCCACCTTAATCAAAAAAATAATAATTACACTTGATTTGGAAAAATATTTTTATAGAGTAAGTTGGTTTTACATTAGATTCATATTAATTCATATTGGTTGTAATGTGCCCTTTTTATATTAGGTAATGGGATGTATTAATTTTGTTTCCTTTGTTGTCTAAATTAATGGTTCAACTTCTAGTTTCTTCAAGCCTTCCAAAGAGCTAAAACAGGGATACCCCCTATCACCCCTATTATTCTTGCTTGTGGCTAAAGGGATACATAGAATGATTAAGGAACAACAAAGGCATAATCAAAGGGATTAAAATAAAAATATTTCTAGTTGGGGCTCACATATTATTTGGAGATGATATACTCATATTTGGAAATGACACCTTAAGAGAAGCTTTGAAATATAAAATGTTCTTAGATCTATATTATGCTACTATAGGAATGTTTAATATAGCTTTTAAGGGACTATATTAACCAAGACAAGAAGAGGTGGAGATAAGGATTTTTGACTTCAATGTAATTGAGTTTGGCAAAGGGCTAAAATATTTGGGGTTTAGGGTAAAGCAAAATTATTATAGATACCAGGAGAGGATTTGGTTATACAACAAAGTGAAAATAAGGGTAACTTCATGGTGCAATATATGGTTATCATTGGGAGGTCATTTAACACTGGTGAAATCAGTTTTGGAGGTCATTTCAATATATTGGTACTCATGGCTTACATTATTGTTAAAATAGTGGAAAAAAGGAAGAAATGCTTCATTGTCCTTTGGAGAGGAAGAAGGGAGAAAGATACAATTTTTTTGGTTAAATGGAGTAATATTGCCAAACCTAAATCAATAGGAGGATGGGGGCTTAATAATATACATAACTTCAGGAAATCATGAGTTGCCAAGAGTCTTTGGATGTTGATAACTAGTAAAGGATTATGACATGAGCTTATCAAGGAGAATATTTAGGGTTATATATCCTTTGAAGAGTGGACTAGACTTTCTATTAAGTCAATGACCAATGCTACTATCATTTGGAAAACTCTAGTGAAGGTTTTTCATTAGTGGAAAATTATTTGTTTGGAGAATAGGAAATGGGAAGAAAGTAAGACTAGGTAAAGACCTCCGCCTAGGGAGTGGAGGAGATTACTAGTTGTCTCAAAATTTAATAGAACATCTAAATAGATAGGGGCTTAGGGTATTGACAAATATAACCTTTGTAGATACAACTAGTTTGTGGAATTAAGGGTGGGTTTCAACATAAGAATTACTTTTGAAAGGAAATGAAGTTAAGCAATGGAGCAATTATAAAAGGGGTTTGACAAGGGATTTTATAATACTAAGACAAGAAGAAGACTCTTTAGTATGGTCAAAGAACCTAGCTAGTGGACATTTTATAACTAAGGACATTTTATAACTAATGAAGGATACAAGACAATGTTTAAAGATAATAATGAGGAGGTCCTTTGGTGGTGGAGTAGGATTTGGAAGGTGAAAGCACCATTGAAAATTAGAATTTTCTTGGTTACCATTAACTAAGAAGGCTTTGACATAGGATGTTCTACAAAAGAGGTCCTAGCAAGGTCCAAGTTAATGTAGCCTATGCAAAAGGAAAGAAGAAACAATGGATCACCTATTGGTTCATTGTGATTTTTGAAGAAAAATGTGGAGGTCTATTCTACCAATGACTAAAGGGAAGGGATAGCGACCAACAAGGAATTTGTTGGAGAATATGCGACAATGGTTTAAAGAAAAAAGCTTAAAGGAATACATGTACATTCCATTAATAGTGGCACGAGGTCTATGGTTGGTAATAAATTCTACGTTGTTTGAAAGAAAGAAAATTCCTCCTATACAAGTTCAAGCTCATATATAACTTAAAATTATGAAGGCATAAAACAAACCCTAAAATCATAGGTTGTAAGGCAAGTTGACAGTTTAATAATGGATATTACAAAGTCTTGAGTTTTTCAATGGAGTTTTTCAAGACAACATATATAGATGTGGGGTAGGAGTGTTTGAAAATCACAAATTCACCTTCAAACTAGGTATTTGTGAAGGCACCAATGATGTGGTAGAGTAGAATATTTTGATCTCATTACTAAGAGGACAAAAAATAAGAAAACTTCATGTTCTTGGTGACTCAAAATTTGAGGTGGTTTGGGCTTTAGGGTTAGTGGGGATGCAAATTGATACTTAGGCCTTATTATGAGCAAGTGAAATTGCTAGAAGCATTATTTGTTGAGATTGCTTATAAATATATCTACAAAGAACTAAATGAGGAAGTTGATGGTTTATCAAAATCTACCTTGGATAATCTAGTTGGTACTTGGTTAAAAGGAGGAGTGTGTGATATTGTGATTCCACCACAATATGCTCCCTTTTGATACTTGTTTCCTTTTGATAGAAATCATGGTTTAGGAAAATTTTTGTTTTCTTTTTAATCTCTTTTAGTAATTAAGGTCATATCCATAAGATGACTGATGGCTATAAGAATGAAGCACCAAAATGACACTATAAGATGACTAAAGGCTTGCACTAGGTTGCCATAGTTTTTATTGTATCAGGTAAGAAATTTGAGCCATTATTGAGAGATTGATCTTAATGGGTTGTTTAGTAAGGCCTATATGAGGGTATAAAATACCCTATCTCATTGTAATTTTTTTCAAACTCTAAAATAAAAGTTGTTCTTTTCAAGAAAAAAATTATATTATTATATATATAATAATTATGGTTAGCTATTATAGTAATACATTAAGTATTATTAAAAATGATATTTTTAAATGAATCTTATTTTAAAATGAAGATCGTTGTTTATTTAGGTTTCAATTAATTTATTTAAAAATTAAAAGTAATTAATATTCCATGTAAATTATAAAATATTTTTAATTACAAAGTTTTATTTTATTTTTAATAGTTTTGTGTGAAGTAAAATTGAAAAAGTTGAGATGTGTCTGATATGTATATTTTTTTAATGTAAAAACATTCCTATTTGGGTTGGTAAAAGTTAATATATATTTTAAATTTAAAATAATTCAAGATAATAATACACTTAATTGTCCATCGGTAAAAATACAATATGCTATCAATTTAAATCACATGTCTACATATTATATTATATTATATTATATTATATTATATTATTATTATTATTATTATTATTTTTATTTTATTTTTTTATTTTTTATTTTTAATTCATTCATTGTATGTCCCTTATAAATATTCTGGCTAGAATATAGTCTATTGAAATTAACTGATTATATTAATATTTAAATGACTAGGTTTACTAGTTTTTAAATTCATCTATGCCATGAAGAGAATATGATTCCAAATTTAACTGTTAGGGCTTGAGACATATTTTTACAAGATTGAGTTGAACCACTCCTTTAACTCTAAATTTTAAAGCTTTCTAAACAAAACTCAAAAATAAAAATCAATAATCAACTTTTATATCCAATATGTATACAATCCCATAAAAGATGAATAGTTTTACGTAAAGATGTCTTAGAGTCTCTTAGTTCACAATATGATTTTACTCTCACCTTCTATTGAAAGAAAAAATATATATATAGTACTCATAAATAACCACAACTCTTGGTTAAAAAAAAAATTGAAATATACATCACCATAGTGACATGGTTTAGGTCTACTCTCAAGTGATATCCACTATTAATTTTAAAACAAACTATGAACTAGTTTTGATTCTTTCTAAAAATCATTTAAAATACAACCAATAACAAATAAGGTAATAACAGCTCTTGACAAAAAAATGTGTAAACCACAAGAGCAACCATAACTTATCATTCTAGACTTATTCCTTAAGGAGATACTATTAGCAATATCTAAGATCTCATGAAACATCAAAATGAATCCCTTAACAAAAGAATATGAGAGGAGTAGGTAAAGGAATTTCTCTTTTCTATGGATGGGGATACTCCAAGGTTTTCTTTTAGAATTTTTTACTAAATTTATTGCCATAAATATAAATAATTCACTAACATGTAGAAATATCAAATTATTCATCCACAAATCGATAATGTAGTAATTTACACATTGAGGTAGATACAAACAATATTGTTAAGGTAGGACAGCACTAGTAAAACTCCTTAAGCAATAAATCACTCCATAATTTTTTCCAAGATGAGAGTCCATGGAAAAAGATGATTACAAAACAATACTTGATATGATTGATGATTCCTTACAATGACAATATCCTTTATTTTTATTTTTTGATTTGGTGGATGAAGGGGTTTTGAAAGGGTCCCCAAAATTTTTACAGAGGGGGTTTTAAAAGGGTCCCTGAACCTTTTACACATCAATCAAGATTTTCAACAACCCAAAATGGAGTACATTACAAGATGAATCTAACAATATTCGAGGAAAGCCCACAAAGGAAACCAAAACCTTTTATACATCAATCAAGATTTTCAACAACAACCCAAAATGGAGTACAATACAGGATGAATCTAACGATATTCAAGGAAAGCCCACAAAGAAGACCAAATGAGACTAAAATAAAACCAGTCCAAGTAAAGCTTCTTAAAACAAATTTTGAACTTCTCACCCAAGACGGGAACCATGGATCAACCCGAAAATTGAAACAAAGGCACCAAATTTTAAGCACGACAACACACCCAAATGAAAACCAAAATCAAAATCAAAATTCCTGCTCAACTTGAGAACCCTGGGTCAAGAAACCTAGTCCAATAGCCTTCGACATCCATCGATCCTATAGTTGGAAAGGCTGAAACATGCAAAGAGAACACCATTCACAGGAAATACCAATTTAAAATTAAAATAAAAAAAACCAAGGTCCCAAATAGAAAATTTTGGCCCAAACTTTGTTGGAATCTACGTAACTACCACAAAAAATTCAATGGGAACCTAAAAATCAGAAACTAGTGATCCATGAACCCGCACTCCCGCTAGCCATCGCCCAAAACATAACTCTATAGTTGGTAAAGGATCCAACACTAGAAACAAGGATTTATCAAAAAACAACCAAAACCCTTAGATCTGCCTAAAGCTTCAAGCAGTGGGTTTGTCATGCTTGAAGCCCATAAAACACACCCACAAAATAGAGTGACAGGAAATGGAATAAAGCGCTCAAAAAGGAAAGTCGTGAAAACCCTAGGAGCGCTTAGAAAAACACAAATCCAACCCAACCAAAGGAGTTAGATCTTACAGCTAGCCTGTCCCTAGCAACCCAAATCCACTAGTCAGAATGGCCAAACAACACCAACAAGTCTCCACTAACCATAAATGCTCAGGGTCTCCCCTAAAAATCAATCAAAGAAGGGACTAAACCAAAGGATAGACCTAAAGATCAATCAAAGAAGGGACTAAACCAAAGGATATCGTGGAGGGAGCCCATGTGTCCACCATTGCAATGAACCACCAAGTCACATAAGGATAAACATTAGCCAAACCAAAACCTCCATTTTCCAACAATCAAGGCAGATCCACCAACAGCTCAACCATCCTCTAACCCTCCAACTAAGGTTCTAGTTGACCCAACCTTCTTCTAGCTACGAAATCAAATGAGAGAAGAAAACCATCAACCATAAACCATAAAAAATCTGGTATCAAAGTCAATGGACATTTGTTGATCTTCCATCTCCTCAAGCTGTTCAAACTCAGTCGGCAGGTGGTCTTTTTTTTTTTGTTAATCTTGTTGATCTCCCATTGATCTTCAACATTTCCAGATCCATGTTTTAAAAGGAAATATAAATTTATATTGTTCTAAAGAAATCCGTATTACCCTTAAATCCTTTTAAATGGAGGTAGAATTAGTGCCTTACCTGTACTGAACCCTTGAAACCTCGAGGGGCACGAGGAGGCAATGAAGCAGCATGAAACTGAAACTCACCACGCAAACCTGTGGCAGAAGAAGACTGCAGTGGCTGTGGCTGGAGCTTCACGAGAGATGCCTTCTTTCTTCTCTTTCCACGACCGAAATAAAAGGGCAATACACACCACAAATGTAGATCGGAGAGCTGCGCCATTCGTTTGTGTGTAGGGTTCGGACGGGAGGTGAATAAATCTCTCTTTTATGTATATTTCATTTGTTTATCATATAGGTTTATTTCAGCATATATAAGTTTAAAAGTTTGTAGGGCAGTTGGAGAAAAAGAGTTTGGCTTTGTTGAACGGAAGGTCCATGGTTCAAATTTCTGCGATATCAAGTGGGACATAAAAAATCCATTCTTCGCTGGTTGTGGCTGAGGTCTAAGGGTTTCTTTGGTACCTTTTCACCACAAACCAATAGATGGATTGGTAAGTGTTAAGAAGTTGGGCACTTACCAGGAATAGACCTAGGTTTAAACCTCGCAGGCATGCCCAATTGCTTAACCCTGTGGCCAGTTGTTCCAAACCCCATGACCAGTTGTTCAAAAAGAAATGTAGTTAAGGATTCCTCTATGTATTCCAAAAATAAATAAATAAAAAATAAAAATATAATATTTATAATATAGAAAAAGTATAATAAATGATGTTTAGTAATGTTTTTTAATTAATTAAAATTAATATTAATATTAGTTTTCATTGAATGTTTGACAGTTTGAAGTTGGCGGATCCATTTCCAAACTTCTTTAAAGTCTTTTTAATTGAGTAAAATTCTTACATAAGTGAAACTGGATGATAGAAACTGTTGCCTATTTCCATCTCTTTAAAAAAAAAAAAAATTAATATTGTTTTCGATAATTAATAGAGAAAGAGTAAAATATAAATCAATATTCCAGTTTTCTAATTAAATTTTAATATTTTAATCTAAATTAACTTAAAACAAAACACATATCTAATAAAATTTATAAATATTAAATAATAATATAAGCACTTTATTGATCAAAGGTTGCTGTTCATTGAGTTAAGGAGAAATACATGTTATACTGTCATTTGTTTTACATATGTGATCACAAATAAAATTTAAACCTAAATATTTTGTAATTTATTAGTATAATGAATGTTTTGTTATTATTGTGTGATTTATTATAATAATATGTGGTTAAAATTTAAATTTATTAATTATGATAAATAATTTTATAATAATGTAATTTATAGTAATGTAGTTTATTATAATATTATTTTATTGTTATAATGGATTTTTCATACAAAACAATAATATTATAATATAGTCAATAATCAAAATATTATATAAATAAGAATTGTTTTAATCCTATAAAATCATAATAATAATTCTTAAATAAATTTAATTTATAAAATTATGTCTAAAAATATAGAATTAGCTTTTACATCCACATAATATAAATTAAAAACTATGATAGTTTTAAGAATTTACATTAAGCTTAAGTAAATAATTAAAATTATAAAGATATTTGAGTAAAAATAATAGGACATTAAGTTTTACAAATTTTAAATTCTATTAATTATATATTTATTTATTTATTATAAATATCCTTTGGTAACGTGAATTAGAGTGAGTGAGACCTCTGGTTTGGAAATGGAATCATTGTGGTCAGGTTGGTGAGCACTTAATAGAGTTAAGTTAGTCTACTACCTTTGCCCCAAGACAAGGCTAGCCTCCAAGGTTTTGAACCTGGGTCTCTTCTTGGTGGGTGTGTAAAACTCACCAATACACCCAATCATTAGGACTATATATATATATATATATATATATATATATATATATATATATATATATAATTATTTAAATTTATGTTAAATTACATAATAAAATCAGTTGTTTTTTACTTTTTAAAATAATTTTATCCAAAATGAACTATGCGCATGCTTCAATAAAATAGTGTAAGAATTATACGATATTTTATTTAATGTTGTTGGATTAGATATTTGAATTGTTAGAGGTATTACATTATATGGTACCTTGGAGCTTTATTTGGATCATGTATATATTTTGAAGTGTGTGTTTATTATTTGAGTCTATAGTAGGTGTCATGTTGTTAAGTGTGAGTCATGTATCATGTAAACAATTATGGAGTTATACCTCCAAGGACTAGATGGATTGGTAATTGTTTGTCTTACCAAGTACTTACCAAGAAGAGACCTAGGTTTAGACCTTGGGGGTATGCTTGTTGTCAAGGTAGTAGTTTGATTTGAATCTATTGAGTGTATGTCAGACCAATGACGGTACAAATCTCAAGCAACAAGTGGTCCCCATATGCTAGGTCATCAACAACAAAGTGATATAAGCTTGTTTGGAGTAGACCCTATGGTTTAAACCCTACACTTGGTAGTTACTAAATAGTGTGGATGTAACCAAATCCGCTATGTATAAAAAAAATAAAAATTGTGGAGTTATGTAGATGAGGTGTCATGTTTTTTTATTACATAGGAGAGTTGGTTACAAAAACTATTTTTAGTCACTAGCTAGCGCATGGTTCAAACCATAGGGACTGCTCCCAAAAAACATATCTGTCTCATTTTTGTTGACCCAATGTGATATGGGGACCACCGGTTGCTCAGGGTTTGTACTGTCATCTTCGGTTTGACGCACGCTCAAAGGATTCAGAGAAGACTACTACCTTTACAAAGGGTTGGCTTCCCCTCCAAGGTTTGAACCTAGGTATCTTCTTGGTAAGTGCCTAGCCACACCTGCACTTACCAATCCACCTAGCCCTTGGGGGTAAAACCTTATGTTAAGAAAAATTGTTCCTCGTATCCCTTGGGGGCTAGGACTTTTCATTCCATAGGGCCTATCCCATTTAGGTATACCCCTTAGGCTAGTCAGGAGGTTTTGGTGTATTCGGTGTAGGCTTCCAGGCTTGAACCCCAGACCTCTTTTCGAGGATTGAGGGAACTTTCTAGTAAGGTACCTAGTGCAGATTTAAATTTTTTTAGGTTAGTATGAGAAACCCCTACGACCAACGTACAGGGCTGAGCAATCTCCTCCCAACCATGATCCCTCATAAAGTTGAAAGCTATGCTTATCAATAGGTAATTTAACACAGCCTTTGTGTCCCCATTTGCATTGTAGAGGTTTGAACTGTAGACCTCTTTTTAAGTAAAATTGTTCCCCATATCCTCTAGGGACCAAGAATTTACCATTCCACGGGGCCTGTTCCATTCAGGTATGCCCCTAAGGCTAGTCGAAGGGGTTTTTTGTGTATCCAGTGTAGGCCACCAGTCTTGAGCCCCAGACCTCCTTCTGAGGATTGAGGGAACTTGCTAGTAAGGTACCTAGTGCGTATAATGAGGTGTCATGTTAGTAAGTGTGAGTTATGTGAGTAAAGTGTAATGTTTATAAATATGGAGTTCCTAGTTATGTGCAATCATGAAAGTCTATGTATTTATGTAAATATGTGAGATCTATTATTGTGTATTGATAAATATAAAGAGTTGAATCTCCCATGAGTAAGAGGATACGAAGAGTTAATTTAATATGTAAGTGTAAAGGTCAAGTGATGTAGGAGCATCTAGGTGTATATGAAATTTTACATCACCAAAAATAAAAGAAAAAAATACAAAAAAAAAGATAGAGAAAAGGAAAAAAAAAGAGAAGAGATAATATAGAGAGAAGAAAAAAAATTGATCAATTTTTTTGTAGCATAATTTGAGCTTAAATTGATGGAGAACTAGTAAAGTAATTGGTGGTGGTGGCACACCCATGTGACGAGGCTCATATTTTGGCTATAGGCATCCTATTGAAAATGATTCAGGAAGGATCAACAAGGGACCAACAAGGAGTCAATAAGAAATTGGAAAAGGAGTAGACAAGGCTAGCACAGAGTCTACAAGGGACAAACAAAAGACCGATAAGGGAGTCAACAAGGATCTAGGATGACCTACAAGGATTTTGAAAGGGCCAATAAGGGGTTGACAAGGGAATACCAAGAGGGTCATAACGAAATCTCAAGTTACTACTATAATGTTTTAAACAAAAAAATGCAAGAAATTGTTATTTATTTTTTGTTATTTGCATGTGTTTGCGTATGAGTTGTTTGGGGTTGCTAGAAGAGGTAGTCTTTCATTATACCCCTTCCTATAGTATGCATTAGACGATATTAGATCCAAGGCATATGTGAAGAACGCTTGCAATTTTAAGTTTGATTTATTCTAGAATGTTGAAGGTGAAGGTGTTCGTGAAAGAAAAAGGGCAAAAAAAGTAGGAGCAATATTTTTTTGTGGTAGCTTAGTTGTAATAGTTCTATAAAAATAATTCATGAGCTTGAGTTTTTAAAGTATTTTCTCTTACTTGGCATGTCTAATGCAGAAGCATTTAAGTGCATTGGCAATCTTGCATCACCATAAAAAAAATAAAAATAAAAAAGAGAAAGAAAGAAGAAAAGAAAAGATAAAAGGGGGAAAAAAGAGAACAAACAAAAAAATCACTCATTAGCATTATTTGTGATTAAATTGATGGAGAACTAGTGGAGTAATTGGTGGTGGTGCACACCCACATGATGAGGATCACATTTTAGCTTGAGGTATCTTGCAAAAAAGGAGAAAGCAAGGATTGACAAGAAGTTGACAAGGAATTGGAAAAGGACCAGACAAGGCTAACAAGGAGTCAAGAAGGGACTAACAAAGACTAGTAAGGGGTTGGTAAGGGACAAACAAGAGATTTTTAAGGGATTCAACAGGGATCCAAGATGATTAACAAGAATTTTGCAAACATTAGCAAAGCATTAGAAAGGCCAAGAGGGCCATCAATACAGCTCAAATTTTTGTTGTATTTTTTTTAATATAGAAATGCAAGAAATTATTATCTATTTTTTGGTATTTTCATGTGTTTGTGTGTGAGTTGTTTGGGACTACTAGAAAATGTAGTCTTTCATTAGACCACCTCCAATAGACTACATCATCAAGAGTTATGTGATTATGAAGAGTCTCAATTATGTATGTATTGAAGATAAATATTTGTAATATGAAATTGAGTAAGCACTACATTTATGTATTAATTAAAGTAGATCTATAATATTTCAATGAGACTGTTGTTTTTATTATGTGAGATTTGTATTTGTGATATTGTGAGATCCTATGGAACTATCTTGTGAGAATAAGAGTAATTTTCTAATAGTGGTATCATAGCTACGATGGAGAGAAGATTGAGCTACGAAGAAGACAAGTTGGAGATTTGGTGAGAGAGATTTTTAGTGAAGAGGTAAGAATTCTTGTTGGAAATATCCACCTTGGTCGTGCTTAGTGAGAGCCATGTCTAGGTTTGAGAACAAAGACATGCTATTAAAGAATTGGAGAAGAGATATAGTGACCAGGAGAGATTAGGGAAAAAAGAAGTGTATGGTTGAAGAGAGAGTTAAGGAGAAGGAGATTGTGTGAAGCCACAATAATTTGAGATAAATTGAAATACAATATTGACTAAAACAACTAGGAGAGATAAACTAGACCATGAAACAGAATGCTAGATGGATCAGAATATGAGCCAAATATGAGCAGGAAAACTAGAACATGAGTCAAATGTGCAAATAAACTAGAGCATGAGCCAAATGTGAGATTGTGTAGATTGAAGTAAGCATTTGAGAAAATAGAGATGAAAGAAGGTGAATATTTTTGGATAGCAGCCTAGATGATGCCAAAAGAAAGAAAGGAATGTGAAAGAAAGTAGCATGTAGTAATGTTTATGTAGAACACATAACATCGAGGAAGTACATTGAGGGAGTAGAAGGCCTGAGTGAATTTTAGAATCATTGATAAAATATGCAAAATTTATGCTGTCAAGTTACAATCAAAATATTTGAATAACAAATGCCATATAACATATTTCATAAACCTACCTCATAGTGTTATAATATGAAGAGGTTTGATTTATTATCTGTATTTAACAAGCATTAATAAAAGAGAAGAGTAAATGAAGCAATAAGAAGAATACTTTTATTTTTGGAGGAAGAAAATAATCAAAGAGTTATAAGAAAAATTTAATAAAATTTTGAGAAGATATTAAAAAAGAAAAATTGATTATTAAAGAAGATTAAAATTTGAAAAAGAATTATTGAAGGGCGTTATAAGAAGATAATTAATTAAAGAAGAAGAAATTATTTGAATGATAATTTTGAAATTGAAAAAAGAGAATAAGTAAAAGAAAAAATAAGAAGAATATTAAAATTGAAGATTAAAGATCAAATAAGAATAAAAAATTGAAGAGAAAGATTAAAAGAATAAAATATTGAAGGAAGAAAGAAATTGAAGAAATAAATTAATGATTGAAGAAAATAATTGAATTAAAAAATACATTGAAGATCGAAAATTTGAATTGAAAAAGAAGAATTGATGATTGAAGAATTAAAGAAGAATAAAATTATTGAAGAAAGAATAAAGAAAAATTGAATTGAAGATTGAAGAAAATTAATTGAAGAGAAATTTGAAGAAAGAAATTAAGAAATTAATTGAAGGGATATTATTGAAGAAAGAATAAGAATATTGAAGATTGAAAGAAAATTTATTTGATTTGAATATTAATTTGGGAGTAATAAGGAATTCTACAATAAAGGAAAGTAATTTGAAATTAAAATTGAAGAAGAAATTTGTGTGAACAAAAGAATTGATTGAAAGAACAAAAAATGAGTGCATCGAGGTAATTTTCAAAATCACATATGAAGAAATATTTTCAAAGACAGAGAAGATATTGTCACAAACATGTTCTACGATACAATAAAACACCAAAACTTCAAACAAAACAAAAAATTAAATATGAAGATAATTCTTTGTACATTGATTCAAGAGCTAGCCATCACATGATAAACAACCTATATTGGTTTGATTCCATTCAAGTAAATTCAATTATACAATTAAGATAGAAAATTATAAAATCTATCAAGTACAAGGATCAGGGAATGTTACACTTAGTCTACCATATTCAAAATGTACACTTGAAAATGTGCTTTATATTCTAGGTATAACAAATAATCTAATTTCAGTATCACAATTGTTGGATAAAGGAAGAATGGTAGAATTCAAAACCATCAATGGTAATAAGAGATGTCTTATTAAAATACTAAACAAAATTGAAGCCCTTGGATCCTACAAAAGTGGCATATTTACTTTGGATGTGATAGAACTTGCACAAAAATATTTGGATCAACTTTTGCCAAAAGAACAATATCAAAAGAGGTATTTTATTGAACATAAAACTCTTATGGAAAAGGAACATGATAAGACATCAACAAAGTTGGAAAATATGTTCTTTGATAAATTTTTAAGAGCATAGGTGAAAACTCAAAGGGACAAATTTAGAACCTGATCCTAAATTAGTACCAACATTAGAACAAGCTAGAATTCATCAAGAAGATTGAAGGCAAATGTTCTCATACCAAATAATGTAATATGGGGGGTGTTGGAGGTATTACATTATTTGATACCTTGAGACATTATTTGGACCATGTAAATATTCTAGATTGTATGTTTAATATTTGAGTCTATAGGTGTTGTGTTATTAAGTGTGAGTTATGTATCATGTAAATAAGTGTGGAGTCATGTAGGTGATGTGTCATGTTAGTAAGTGTGAGTTATATGAGTAAAATTCTTTTTTTATAAGTGAGGATTTATGAGTTATGTGCAATCATGAAAGTAATTGTTTTTATGTCAATATGTGAGATTTATTATTATGTATTGAGAAATATGAAGAGTTGGATCTTCCATGAGTATGAGGAGTCAAATATTTTATGTAAGTGCAAAGGTCAAGAGTTATGTGAATATGAAGAGTCTCATGTATGCATATATTGAATACAAATATTTGTAATATGAAATCGAATAAGCATTTCATTTATGCATTACTTAGAGTAGATTTATCATATTCTAGTAAGATTGTTATTGTTATTGTGTGAGATTTGCATTTGAGATATTATAAGATTCTATAGAATTATTTTGTGAGAATAAGAGTGATTTTCTAACGAGAATAACTATTTCATATAAAAAATTTAAGTCAAATTTAAATGTGATCTTCTTTAATAATAGTTTAAATGTTAATAAATCTTATTGATTCAAGTTTGGTATTGTCACCTGAATGTAAAATAGAGAGAGATGAAATATTTCATATAAAGAGTACAATAAATTAAAATACAAAATAGAAATACAATCATGTGGAGTATCTTTATAACGTATCTTTGAGAAGATATGTGAAATTATGTAACCTACATATTTGAAGAACACAAGCTTATACTGAGAGGGAGGGTGAGCAGTACAAGACCACTTTTTACTTTTCTTTCCCAAAAAATATTATCCAATATATCAATGGAAATATCAACAATAGTAATCAAATCAATGGATAAATAATCACACACAATAGAGACACCAATTTAATGTGGTTCACCCAATGTGGGCTACTCCACGGAGAAAATATTTCACTAAAAATTTCTCAACAAATATCTTGGGAATCCTTCCCTATTACAATGTTTATGGAACTCTGTACAAATGAGATACCAATATCCTAATTAGGTTTGTGGATATCTATGCACAAGAGAAATTTTTTCCCTCTACTGGCTCGTGAATCTCTATCCACAGGAGAACTCATTCTCCTCTGCTCTAGCTGGTGATCTTCTAGAAGACTACTACCTCCACTGCACTGGCTTGTGGATCTATATCCACTGAAGACCTCTATCCTCACTCATAATACCTATGTCCTCACTACTCTATCTAATGTATCTCTATACCCTAGATACTATTGTCCTCTACTATGTCACCTCCAAAGCTTACTCTCAGCTCTACTCAATTTCTATCTCAAATATGCACTAAACACTATCATTCGATCTAGTACAAATTTGCTCACAAGTCTGTATCTGGTCTGGCACAAATTTGCCCTCAACTATGCACCAAACTCTATCTTTAAATCTATCCTCAAGCCTTAACACAAGGCTTGATTCAATTACAAATCAAATCTACTCAAATTTACTCCAAACCTTAACTCAAAGATTGAAAAAATCAATCAATCAAGTCTGCTCTCAAGTCTTCTCAAAGACTTATGTCAAATATATCCACAAGTCCTCTCAATAACTTGCTCAATCTGATCCACAAGTCTTCACCAAGACTTACCTCAAATCTGTTCACAAGTCCTCACCAGGAGTTGCCTCAAATCTGCTCAACAAGTCCTCCCTAGACTTGCCTCAAATTTTCTCAACAAGTCCTCACCAATACTTACCTCAAATATGCTTAACAAGTCCACACCAAGACTTACCTAAAATCTTCTTAACAAGTCATCACTAGAACTTTTCCAGTCTACTCAATAAGTCTTCACCAAGAATTAACTCAAATCTTCTTGTAAGCTTCCACAAAATCTCACACCAATATTTCCTTAAGCTTTCACAAAAGCTTACTCAAAATCATCCTTAATTCCCTTCTAGGACTTACTCAAATATGCTCATAAGATTTCACAAAAGCTTGCTTAACTCTATCCTTAAGTCCCCTCTAGGACTTACTCAAATCTTCTCACAAGATTTCACAAAAGCTTGCTTAACTTTGTCCTTAAGTCCCCTCTAGGACTTACTCAAATTTGCTCACAAGATTTCACAAAATCTTTCTTAACTTTGTCCTTAAGTCCCCTCTAGGACTTACTCAAAATTGTCCACTAGCTTTCACAAAAGCTTATTCAAATCAATTGTAAAACTTACATACAAAACTCAACTTAATCTCTTACAAAAAACCTCTTCAATACCACAAACAAGTTTCACTTAGAATATTGTTTAACCATAGAAACATATAAATAATGACTAGAGACTCAATATGTTTCACACTCACAAAACACTCAATCACTTTCAATATCTCTTTCAAATAAATTCATAATATGATTCAAAAAATTTGAACTATCACTCCAATAATTTCAATTAATAATGCTCAACCAACTTCATTCAACCATTCACTCAATGAAACACAACTTTATTACAAACCCTAACCAAGTGTTTCACTTTACTTTGTACAACTCACACTATGAATCTCAAACCTTGACTCAAGATGATTCCAAATTCACATAACAATGATACTCGTGATCTTTCACAAATCCTAGTTCAAGATAGTTCTCAATTTCACATAATAATGATGCTCATGATCTTTCACAAACCCTAGCTCAAGATAGCTTTCAATATCACATAACAATGATACTCATGATATTTCAATATCCACAAATCATACACATTAAAACTCACTCAAACATTTCCAACAATGCTTATCAAACACTCCTTTTCACTCCACATTTGCCTTTCTAAACATTCAATCCAACAATATTTCACTCATAAGGAAGATGTGCCCATACCTATTGTTTTGATGGAGATATGTCTTCAAAACCTGTCTCAATCACAATTAAATCCTCTTTACCAATTTCAAGGTTAGATTGCAACAATCTATCTCAAAAAAAATCTCCACTCAAATATTTCCCTCAATAATTATTTTACCATACAAAAATATCAAGTCTCAAGTACAACTTATAATCTCCAAACTTCACAAAAATAATATTCACTTCATAAACAATAAAACTCCTTTGATAACATTTTATAAACCCAATATTCACACTTAGAAAAATAAAAATTAATTTCTTTTTTTAACACTTTTGACTCCAATATTCACTCAATAACATTCAACACAATTAATTTTATCTCTAACACATTATATATCCAATCTTTAATTATAATGCTAAAGAAAAATTAAAATATCAAACAACCTTATGACTCCCTATATTTTTCTTTAGAAAAAATTAATCACTTGGCTTAAGTGCCTTCACAACTATCACGTGGCCCCCTAGCGCTATTCACACCTTGGAAAAAATAAAATGAGCGCTTACCTTATGCAATGGCCCATGTCAAAAAATTTGCGCCCACAACGAATGCGCCCAAACTTGAACCCAAAACTTGCCACCATCGCAACGCCCTAGCCCAAGGATAGGCTGTAATTGGGCTACATGCCCAACACAAAACCTAAGGTGCACGATGCACCCTTTATCCTTTGCTTCTGGTGCCTTTCAAATTTAGCCAAAAACTTCTGCCATACTCAAAATGAAGGGGACACAAAAAGAACCCCTAACCTGCCTTGCACGAACGCCTTAACCAGTTGTCGATCACCGCTTGCGCTACCAGAAATATTCAGCACACCACTTTGACTTATCACAAAGTCTATCCTTATAAATTTAACACATGTGAATTATTTCCTTTCTCTTCTCTTAAACAACACATGAATTTCTTCTAGTTTTTGGGCATATGAATTACATGGATAATTTTTGAATAAAAACATTGCCCCCTTTTATACCTTTTGCTATGCACTCCAACATGTCAGCGCTTCCAATTCAAATTTTAAACTTAAACTTTTGGTGCCTTTAATATTTATTTAAATTAAAATTTTAAACCTTTCGCTAAAATATTTTAATTTAAATAAATTAAGTAATAATTTTTAACTCTGCCAAATGGGTCTTTTGAAGGAATTATTTTTTTATGACTCCTTGGACCTCGTTTTTCTTCACCTCAACCTTTAGCCTAGAATATTATAATATTATTATTTCCTTTTAAACATGCTTTTCCTTCCTTGGGTCTTCAAACATTTAAGTTGCTTTAATATTATATCTTATTCCTTTAAACGTCTTCGTTGCTTTTTGGAAAAACCACCTGATGGCATTAATGATGAAGAAACTTGAACATCAACCTCTTGACATCAATGACAACAAAAATTACTCAAATTTCCAATAATATTGTATCTTTGAGAAGAGATGTTGAATCCTTCGTTTTTGTCACCTCATTTTCTCATGTTTAGTGAATGCATTTATTTATTCCATGTGCAATGGAACATTTTGATGATATGAAGCAATTCATCTTCCAAGAGTTACAAGAATAAGAGGTAGTGTAGTTACTAATGTATTTACACTTTCTCTTGATGCTAGCTTAGCACTTTGATGGTGCCTTTACAATAGGATTTGGGAATAAGGATAATTCATAACTATGCTAGTATTAGTTGGGTTTGGTGGCATGGTGTCTAATGATAGCTGGTATTATTGCAATATTTGTGGATAGAGTTATCACCTTTAGCATCCACAACCAATTGGTCAAGGACCTTGATGCCCATTTAAACTTCCTTTCAAATTAATCACTTCTCCTTGAGAAGTAATAGATTCCATTGCATTCAACTTTAATACAAAAAAAAAATACTTATTTTCTATCTAGTTACAAGTGTACCACCTAGTAGATTCCTTGACCTACTTTGATAACCTAATAGTGTTATATTTTTATTTGAAGTGTTTTTGCTCTAAGTATCCACTATGTAATCTACTACTAGTGAAGTAGTACAATTAGTCTTTAGCTCTGAGAGCTAAAGTTGCTTTATCACATTCCAGGTGTCTAGTATAGGAAAAACAATGGTAACAAATATTTATGTTTGAATACTAGATCAAGCCACAAATAAGGAGGAAGGTTGAAGTTGAAGGTATGATATATTCCTTACTTTTTTAATAGATGTATGAAGCAATTTATGGTAGCTATATCATATATAGGATAGAGTCTCATCTTATGTGCATTGATGCTTGGATGTATACACTTTGAGAAGATGCAAAATAATTTGATTCACTACCATAATATTTTTTTTTAGACTATGGATGAAAGGTAGTATATTAAGCTAGCTTTGTATGTATTTTAGAATAAAATATTATTAAAAGCTTAATAATTTATTAGATACAATTGTCTATATTAATCCAATTTGAAGCTAGACATGCTCAAAAAATAGTTTGTAATTTAAATTATTGAGGTGTTATTTTGTAGGTACTAGAATATCAATTGTTGAGAATTTATTGACCACTACATTTATAAAATTGTTTCCTTATAAATTTGTAGAAAGACCTAACATTAAGCCCATGGGTATCAATTTTCATGTTTTGTGAAGTATTGATACAGTTGTATACAATATTTTTTTATTGTTAGCAAGCTTGTAAATTACACACGTTGTGTATGGTTTGATACATTTGAGGATATCATTATGAATATTTTTCCTATATAAATACTTCTATAGAACTATTATTGCTTTACCTATACCAAAGTACTTTGTTGTTCAACTATAATATAGTTCCTAGATCATCATTTTTCTCTCATGCATTCAAACAAATAGATTTCTTAGGAAATATAATAGTATATCACATAGATGGTAGTTAAGAATACCTTTCATTTCAATATAACAAAATATATGATTAGAAAATCAGGTCCGTTCTCATGTAAGGTCAAGTGGATATCTGATATCCACAAGAATCAAGAATTGTTTAAAATAATGTGGTATAGTTGAGTTAAACAATTTGCAACTTAATTGGTGCCTTCTCTCATGTGCTTGACATTCAAATGGAACTATTATAGGTATCACTTTTTATGGATATCATTTTATGGCTCACTTTGTGCTTCTAGGAACTATAAAGGCTTGTGCTCCATGTGAATGATGGTTTCATTACCTTGAATATACTAGTTTCATTAGCAACATGCTTAGATAATGGCATAGATTTCTTTATACTATGAAGTATCTTTGAATTGCATGACTAAATTTTTAACTATCATAAGTGATTGAATTGTTGTTATGATCAAGGATGGCACTAAACATATAAATTGAAGCATAAGTATTTTCTTATTTTCTTGAAGAGATATTATAGCATGTTGTGCAATAATTGAAGCTAAACAAAGTTTCGTTTGAGTTCCCTTTAATTATTATATTTTTATTTTTATTTTACACCCATCTTGGTCACCTAATTTAGTGGCCAAGCAATGTTGGATAACCCTAACAAAACAAATATGATATAAATATGCAATACCTAAGAAGTTAAAAAACTCCATGAGGGTCTTTGGAGTAGGTCAATTTCAATTGACCTAAATCTTTTATGGATCCACATAAATATCATTTTTATTGATGATGAATATTTCTCATTATAAATTAATATTTCTTGATATTGACATGAAGTATATGATGATATAGTGTATTCAAGACCTTATGAACCTAATCTAATTTTTCTTCCTATATCTTGGAAAATATGAGTATATACAATAATAAATAATTCTAATGAGTTGTCAAAAATGTATTCTCCATTCTCATGTACATTGTAAGCATTGGTTATGCCAAATGACATGACCAATCATTTAAAAAATTCTTTTTAATTGAATATATTCAAGGCATTATTTGGTTCAATATATATATAATTATAGCCTATTATAGCCTAACTTAAGGTAAATTTTAATAAAGAAATTGGATTTTTTGAGCTAGTCTGGTAGATCAATTATGGAGGTTGGTGTAATATTATTTATTGTGATCTTTAATGTTGTATATTATATACAATGACCATGTATTATTTATTGATTACTAGTACAAGTGAGGTTCTACAAGGTGAAGCACTAGGTTAGTAGTGACCTTTTTATATCAATGCTTGAATCTAACACCTATGCTCCTCATTATTTGAGATAGATCGATGATTTATTGATGTTTTAGAAATAGGTTATTATAAGATAAAGTTAACTAGGTATTTTGCTTGATAATAGGTGAAGCCTCCATGGGTAATGTGAACACATCCTTCTATTTAAACATTATTGATATATTTAGAATTATCACCATATTTATATGTTTATATTAGTTTGATCAGTAGTAATAAAATGTCTTCCCTATTAACACTTGATCATCAAAAGCATAAGCTTGGTAATTTTGTTAGTCATTCTTTGATATTTATTGGTATTTATAATGGAAATTTTGATGGATAGCACCACCTCGAATATCTCATAATATTTTCTCTTAGAGTGATGGTGAAATGACACATATATCCCATGCCACTCCTACATCATATTCATTTATTGTGACCATATTAGAAAACATCTCATACTGGAAATATTATTAGGAAAGGAGAGATGACATTTTTATGAAATTAATGAATTTACCATATTAAAATAAACCAAAACTACATCGTTGTGGATAAGGCATGATTTTTAGCTTTATTCTTTTCATAATGTTTGTAAAAATATCTTTATGGTGTCACTATAATGGTATGCAAAGCTTTCTCTTGTAGTCATAATTATGAGTAAAAAAGATACTCCTTTTAATCAAGAACCATTTGACAACATGTATGTCTTCATAATGATGGCATTGGGTTTTGAAAAGTGTTAATCTTTCACTTTTGGACACAACCAAATTTATACTTGTTTTGTATTATCATTTAGCCTATATGCACTTTTCACCTTGAGGTGTGACCCAAGTATTCTAGTTTAATCTAATAACATGTTAATTTGATAATTAGAGGGTTCCAAGAAAATGTATCATAGTTACTAATTATACTCTCATTCTCACATTATTTTATAAACTATTTGGAGATATTTCTATCACAATTGTAGTATTTTGTGTCCAATGTAACAATACCAATTCTTTTGTATTTCTCTCTTGATATTTTTGTATCTTCTTTTTATGTTTTGAATATTGGTGATTTGTTGATTTCATCCACTCCTCTATCCATATTGTGGATTTCTACACAATATTAGATCAAGTTGCATCTTCATCACTTGATATATTATTTTTGTCCATGTTTCTTTTGTGTTGTTCTTTAGTTGTGATGGATCGAGCATGGAAAAAAGATAATTGAAATTTAAAACATTAGAGTTGTACATATATGTAATGACATGTATCTTGGTTGTCTCAAGATATGCTTGATGCTTCCCATTCTGTCAAAGCTCAACATGTCGTTTAGGTTCCATTCATGTCTCTTCAAATATCCAATGACTAAATAATGTAATAATTATCTAAAACCTCCCTTTATTACATTATTTGGTTTTCCAAGAATGTCCAATAGCCGTGTGTTCACCAAATTGACTCTAGCTCTAGCTCTTGACTTTGGTTTTAGCTATGGCTCTTGGGTATTGCACTTAAATTTTGAGCAAAATTTAATATCGATGATCCATATACATACTGTGGTGATGTAGCTATTGTTATCACTAATCCATGACTACTATATTGAATATTGTGTGGTCCCTACATAGTATATCCAGGTGAGGTAGGGTAGCCATTCATATTGTGTTACTTATAAATGAGGATACATTACTGGTCTTGGTCCAAAATATACTTGTGAAAAATGAGGTGCTACATATGGATTATAAATCCTTGGATAAAATTGAAGTCTAGAAAATATTTAAATATATTAAGACATGCCCAAATGGAAAATAAAGAGAGCCCTATTGAGATGGATAAAAATTAGGTTATGGAAATATCATATCACCATTATAGGTAGGTAATCCACTTCAAAACCCATAAAGTGTCTATAAGGATGGGTGTTGATGGTACCAAATAATGCAAGATTACACTTAGCCCACCTGTCATCAATCACTAATGTTGTTTATGAACCTTTCATTGCTAAATTTATCAAACCTAGATTTAACTCTTGTTGTGTACTACTATGAATACATGGTCATGTGGAAGTGAGATCATATGGTGCATCAAATTTAGCATATCTAATGGTATTAGTGAGCCATTTTGGAGTATTTATTTGTTATGATGGAGAAACAGCTACTGGTTCATCAATAATTTATATAAATTCTTCATGAATTTCCTCATATGACTCAACTTATAGAATTTATTTATTTAATGTAATGCTTACAACAAGATATGTGACATATTTAAACTCCTTAGAATCCTTTGTATTTATATTATTTTCAAATTCTTCATAAAACACCACATATCTAATTATATGCACTTTCTTGGTGACTAGATCTATTAGTTGATAAGCTTTAAATGCCTTATCATAGCCAAAAAAATATGCAATATAAGGTTTTTGCATCTAATTTGATCTTCTTTTACATTGGCATATGCATGTATGCCTTACTTCTAAAGACTCTAAGATGTCTAATTAAAGGATTCCTTCTAGACCAAGCTTCTTCAGGTGTAACCCCTTGAAGTGCCTTTGTGGACACTGTATTTTGAAGATACACCATAGTGGAGATAACTTTAGCCTAATACTACTACTCTAAATTGGATCCTATGAGTATGTAGTGAACCATTTCCATGATAAAATGGTTTATTTTCTTTGCAATCTCATTTTGTTGTGGAGTGTAGCTAGTATTAGGTTATTGCTTGATCCCATTTTATGAGAGAACCCTTGAAAAATTAGTGGATGTAAATTCCCCTTAAATTTGAGTAGAGGACTTAAATAGAACATTCAATTTCTATTTTGACAAGCTTCTTAAAGCATTGGAAATTCTTGAGGGTGTCTTACTATAGTGGAAGGAAATATACCCATATATTCCATGAGTAGTTATCTACAAATAGCTGAAAGTACCTATGTCCACCATAACTAGTTGGCATAGGTCTACACAAATTTATGTGTATTACATCCAATAATACTTTAGCTTTGTTAGTGCTCAACTCAAAAGGTACTTGATGTTGCTTCCTTACTAAAAAACCAAAGCATACTAGCAATATGGATGAAATGTTGGAAAAACTTGACACCATATGATACTTACTCAGTTGGAGTAGTATTCAAAACTCAGATGTCCATATCTCTTATGCCAAATGGACGTAGTATTTTTTATGGTTCTAGATAATGTAACAATTAGGTTATGATATGACATCACGTGCAAACAAGTAATTATTGCAAGAACTAGTTACTACAAACTTGTCATAGTTTGTGATGAAACAAATATTTTTGCCATCAACAACTTAGAATCTGATTGTCATGTCTCAATCCAAAATTTGTGATGTAGATAACAAGTTGTTTTCTAATATTGATACATATAATACCTTTTTAATTGTGCATTTTTTTCGGTAAGATTAAGAGAAACATTTTCAACTCCTTTAACATGATAGGTATTATCATCAACAATGGTGATTGGTTTCCCATATTTGGCTTATAAGGATTCAAACCATGCTTTACTCCTAGTCATGTGCTTGCTTGAATATATGTACCAAATGACATCCTTTAGTTTGTCATTGTCTTGGATATTAGTACCTTATATGTTATTTCAAGGTCCTATTCAAAGTTAGATTATTACTCTTCATGTGTAACATGCCCTTGTTGTTGCATGTTATTGGGACATGGTTTAGACTGTATTTTTTTGAGTCAAATAGTTATATTGGCAATATTTTGTATCATACCCTTCTATTTTAGAGATATGATAGTTACTCCTTTGTTTTTGAGGTTGTTTCTATGATAATGAGGAGAAGGATCCTTCTATGAATTATTTATGGAATTGAGTGTAATGTTTGTCAATTTATTGGTTGCTTCTTCTTGTTAAAACATATTCACCAACTTATAAAAGGACACTTTATTATTTGTAACTTGCAAAGAGGTAATCAAAACTTGAAATGAACCTAGGAGGGCTATAAGTATGAAGGGTACTAAGAGCCTATCTTCTACTATTTCTCCTAGGATATTCAATCTCGCTTTCAATTCTATAACTCTATGAAATAATTCCTTAATGCTTTCTCCATATTGAACTCAATGTGTGGAGTTGAGATTGAATATGAATAATTGTAGATTCATTCTTCCCTTTGTAGATGGCATATAGTGTATTCTATTTATCCTTGGATGTTTGTGCTTTATAAATGTATGGATAAATGATATCTTCTATGGCAATATTGATGATTATTAGTGCTTTGGAATCTATATAATGAAAATATTATTGAGCTTCTTCATCCTCTTCTAGTTGAGTGACTTTATTGATGATAATATCCTAAATTTTCTCAACTACTAGGATGGTCCTCATCTTGGTCTTCTAAGGTCCTAATTTTAGGCCTTTGAGTAGATGTGATTCTATAAGAAAAAAATTATGTTTCCATGGTGAGGGTTCCTTATGACTCCCAAATGGTCTCCCTTCTAATACCACCATTTTGATATACTAAACCTTTATGTATACCTGCCCTTCCTATATACCTGTTCGTATGTGGAAGAAACTAGTACTCTTAATATATGCAATTGTACATGAGAGAGACTTTAAGGTAAATGAAAGAGAATGATACAAAGTACCAAGGTAATACAAAAAGGTATTCATTCTATCAATGACACCTACTAAAAGAGAAATCCTTGTATGTGGGATTAACTTCCCTATATACTTAGAATTTCTCAAATTCAATATTTATATCTAGTGATAGTGCAAAGGTCTTCCATGAGTATGAGGAGACAAAAATTTTATGTAAGTGTAAAGGTCAAGAGTTATGTGAATATGAAGATTCTCATGTATGTATATATTGAATACAAAGATTTGTAATATGCAATCGAATAAGCATTGCACTTATGCATTAATTAGAGTATATTTATAATATTCTAGTAAGATTGTTATTGTTATTGTGTGAGATTTACATATGAGATATTCTAATATTCTATGGAATTATTTTATGAGAATAAGAGTGATTTCTAATAGGAATAACTATTTAATATAAAAAATTTAATTCAATTTTATATGTGATCTTCTTTAATAATAGTTTAAATGTTAATAAACCTTATTGATTCAAGTTTGGTAGTGTCACATAAAGAGAGAGATATGAAATGTTTCATATAAATATTACAATAAATTAAAATACAAAATAGAAATACATTCATGCAGAGTATCTTTATAACGTGTCTTTGGAGTAAATTGCAAGAGCAAAAAATTAAGGGACCAAAAATACTCATAATTTGATAAAATATTGGAAGTGCATTCTACACAAAAATATATTTCCAATGGTGTATGAAACACACAAAATGGATATGTTAATTAAAAGTTATAAGCTTTGAAAGTTGACTACAAGTTTTAGAAAAACACGGAAAACAAGCATGTATTTCACAAAATGAATGGAATATAATATTTTTTCTCATTCCAAACAAACTCAGAAGTATTACAAATATTTTTCCACACTTTTCTATAATTATTTTACATTATTATAAATTTACAAGAGAGAAAATGATGTTACAACCCTTCATTTCATATTTTGGAAGTCCAACAGTCATAGTGACTCTTCAAGGCCTATAGAAACTTTTAGGCTTCTTCAAATTCATGGGAGAAATTTTATTTTTATCTTTTTATTAGTTAGCATCAATATCCAACATACTCCCCCTTAATGTTGAGTGGTGAGACAAGTTTATCTCTCAATATAAAAAATTATTCTTTATTGACACCTTTGGTAAATAGGTTTGCAAGTTGTTGTTTGGTGCTGCAATATTTCAAGTATACAATCTTCTTTTCCACCATGTCTCTTATGAAATGAACCTTCTATAGTGAACTAGATTTTTTACAATCTTGATTGGACTTGTCTTATCACAAAAAAAAATTGTTGGACTATTTTGAACTTCACTAATCTCTTCAAGTACCTTTCTCAACCAAAGTGCTTGTGTACTTGTTGTAGTAGCTACAACATATTTTGCCTCTATAGAAGATAAAGCAATAATACTTTACTTCTTTGAGCTCCATGTTATCACTCCTGAACCAAGTGAAAAATAATTTTTAAAAGTTGATTTTCTATCATCCAAGAAACCTCCCCAATCTGAGTCATTGTATCCAACAAGCTCAATTTTAATGAAAATAGTAATTCTTTATTATTTTGGGTCTTAATAATTTACCCTAAAATTGTAACCCTCATTTTATAAGAGGATGTTTTACAATATTGGAGATTGTAGTGTGAAGGGTGTGAAGGAAGTGAATAAGGAAGAAAGACTGTAATTGTGAGATCGAAGAGGAAGTACGATGGATTTGCTATAGGTTGTATCCCTTCGAGATTTTCTGGATGAAATAATAAGACCTAGTTATTTTCTTCGTGGATGTAGCCCATATTGGGTGAACCATGTAAATATGTGTCTCGTGTATTACTTTATTCTTCTGTGTTTTATTTCCACATTTATTTATTGCTCATGTTATATTATTTAATCCTAACAACTGGTATTAGAGCCCAGGGTTTGAAAAACACACTTGAAAGGAGGGTTTTCTATTCGAGTGGGAGTAATGGCAGAAGAAGGCAAGTTTAGGGTTGAGAATTTTAATGGCTAAAATTACCAGCTATGGAAGATGCAAATGGAGGGCTATCTTTATCAGAAGGATCTTTACCTACCATTAGGCGGAATAGCAAAGAAGCTAACGAAGACATCAGACAAAGAATGGGAAGTTCTAGATAGAAAGGCACTAGGAACAATACGACTGTGCTTGGCATCGTCGGTGGCCTTCAATATTTCAAAGGAAAATACAACGAAGGGTTTAATGAATGCATTGGCTAAATTGTATGAAAAACCCTCAGATTTGAACAAGGTATTTCTTATGAAGAATTTATTTAATATGAATATGTAAGAAGGTGGGTCTATTATCGATCACTTAAATGAGTTTAACACGATTACTAATTAGTTAAATTTTGTTGGAGTAAATTTTGATGATGAGGTTAGGGCTATTTTGATATTATGCTCATTACAAAAAGTTGGAATGACTTGGTCATGATTGCAAGTAATTCTATTTATGGTTCAAATATTTTAAAATTTTATGATGTTATTGGTGTTATCCTTAGCGAGAAAATGTGATGAAAAAGCACAGGTGAGGCATCGGGTAATGTGTTGACTATGGAAAACAAGTGTAGACAAAAGGAGAGGAAAGAGTCCAAGAAAAAATGGAAAATCAAAGAAAGGTAGATCCAAATACAAAGGGAAGCAATTGGAATGTTGACATTACGGAAAGAAAGGACACCTAAAAAGAGACTATTGAACTCGAAAAGAAAAATAGGGAGAAAAAAAACAAGGTAATCAGGAAGTAAATGTAGCATGTGATGTATTGAAAGATGCTTTAATCCTTTCACTAGATAATATTAATGATTTTTGGGTGCTAGACTTAAGGGCTTCATATCTTGCCACACCTCATAGAAAATATTTTCTAGATTATGTTCAAGGTGATTTTGGGCATGTCTATTTGGGTGATGATAGACCATGCACAATCGTCGAAAAGGATTAGATACAGATAAAATTACCGAATGGAAACCAATGGTTGCTAAAAGAGATAAGACATATTCCTAATTTGAGAAGAAATATAATTTCCACAAGGCATTTGGACAGTGAAGGATGTACAATTACATTCTCAACAAATTTGTGGAAGGTTGCTAAAGGATCACTGTTATTAGCAAAAGGAAAGAAGGAAGGTACATTGTATGTATGTAATAGTAATACTGATCTTTCTATTGCTTTAGATTCTACAAGAGCGAATACAATTTTGTGGTATCATAGGCTTGGGAACATGAATGAGAAGGGGATGCAGATTCTCCACTCAAGGAATTTGTTGCCAAGTTTGAAGCAGGTTGATTTAGAATTTTGTAAGCACTGCATTTATAGAAAAAGAAAATAGTCACATTTCTAAGAGTTAGAAAAGGAAAGAAGAGTGAAAAGCTAGAGCTTGTGCATAGAGACGTATGGGGACCAACTTAGGTATCATCTCTCGATGGCTCTTATTATTATATTATGTTTATTGATTATGCAAATAGAAAAACTTGGATTTATTGTATTCAAAAGAAATCATGTCTTTGATACTTTTAGGAAATGGAAATATTTGGTTGAGAATGAGATACACCCAGGTGTTTTATGTGAGTTGGAGAGAAGAGGGTAATCCTCCAAGGGAGGTCCCAGGTTCGAATCTCTACCCTACCAAAAAGTTGAATTGGGTACCCAAAATCCAATTTATAATGTTGGTGTAGGCAAGGCCAGGTGCAACTCCTAGGTGAATTTGACAGTGTAGAACCTACTGCTTGTGGTCTCTCAGACCAAGGCAGCCTTGCAAGGGGTTTTTCATTTAAAAAATATAGGAAATAAGTTGAAGTGTCTCAGATCAAATAATGGAGGTGAGTACTACAATAAAGAGTTTAACAGTTACTATTCATACCATGATATTCGTAGAGTGAAGACGTTTCCAGGAACTCCACAAGAAATGGTGTGTTAGAAAATATGAATAGGACTATCATGAAATATGCTAGGTGTATGAGATTAAATACAGGATTATCTTTACAATTTTGGGTAGATATTGTGGATACTACAGTTTATTTAATAAATAGAGGATATTCAATTTCTCTGGATGGTGGGATTTTAGAAGAGGTATGGACAGGTAAGCATATTAACTAATCATATTTGAAGACTTTCAGTTGTGAAGCATTTGTGCATATTGATAAAGAAAATAGAACTAAACTTGAGGTAAAATCCAAGAAGTGTACTTTCATTGGATATGGAGTTAATGATTTTGATTATCATTTTTAGGATTATGAAAATCACAAAATCATTAGGATTAGATATGTGTTATTCAATGAGAAAGTCATGTATAAAGACCACTTACAGCAAAAGAAACAGGAAAAGGTAAATATAGAATATACAGTGCTTGATGAAATTGAAACTCCAAAGATGTGAGAAAATAAACAACAACATCAACAAGCACCTCAAACTCCTGCAAGTGTTGTTAGAAAATCTACCAGGATAAGTAGACCTCATGATCGTTACTCTCCTTCATTATATTATGTATTATTGTCTAACTTTGGTGAACCATAAACATATGAAAAAGCGATGCATATAGAAACTAGGAAGAAGTGGGAGCAAGGTATGAATGAGGAGATGGACTCCTTGGTACACAATCAGACTTGGGATCTGGTTTGGTTTCTTGCAGGAAAAAGAGCATTGCATAATAAATGGGTTTACAGGATGGAGGTAAAAAGAGGTATAAGGCTAGACTGGTTGTAAAGGGGTTTGCACAAAAGAAAGGTATTGATTATGATGAAATTTTTTCTCCAGTTGTTAAAATGACTTCAATTAGAACTGTTTTAAGCCTGATGGTTGTAGAGGATTTGCATCTTGACCAATTAAATGTAAAAACAACTTTTCTCCATGGGGATTTGGAGGAAGAGAGTTATATGCAACAACCACAAAGGTATGAGGTAAAAGGGAAGGGGGAATTAGTATACAAGTTGAAAAAGAGCTTGTATGGCCTGAAAAAAGCTCTAAGGTAGTGGTATATGAAATTTGATAGGTTTATGTTAGAACAAGGTTATAGTAGATGTTATTCTGACCAATGTGTTAATTTTAAGAGATTGGATAATGGTAACTATATTATCCTATTATTGTATGTAGATGACATGCTTACTGCAGGGTCTAACATGTAGGATATAATTGTGCTCAAAAGAAAATTGGCAAAGTCATTTGCAATGAAGGATTTGGGTGTTGCAAAGAAAATCCTTGGTATGAGAATAACAAGAGAGAAAAAATCATAAATTAACATTGTCTTGTTAGCATATAGGTTAAATCTTGATATTTTTACTTTAGTGTTTTTGGATGGCATGGTCGGAAAATAGGTAGGAGTCTTTAGTTTTGCTTCATTTTAGCATCTTCCTAATTTAGCATTATGGTTAGCGGTTCTTCCGACCTCCATACTATATAAGCCTATTGTATATTCTAAATTTAAGTTCAATTCAATGTGTTTATTTACACATTTTGGTATCAGAGCTTATCTATTAGACTGGCTCGATTTCGTAGCCAGCTAACCTGGGGGCTCGTAGAGTGAGGCGACACTGGGTTGACCTTACTATGGATAGGGCCACATCATACTGTGGATAGGGCTACCCCCAAATGAGTGACTGTTGCATGGAGGTGAGATGCTAGGCGTGACATGATTTCCAATTGCGATATGGAGAATGACCGAATGATGACATCGTAGGAGGATCAAACGGACTCTAGCAGTGGTTTGACAGAGATAAGTCCATGACCACATGGATGCGGGTAATTCATGGATGTGGAAAATGGTTGGACGTAACCTAAGTCGACCTAGGCACCTAGCGAACGAGGACAGAAACCCTATCTGTGAATTATGTGGCAAGAAACTACTAGATGTGGACACGCATAAGAGGGGGGGATGACAGACCTAAGACCCTAGTACTGATGGACCCAAGACACCTAGGGACTAGCGAACAAAGTAGCGGAGGCAGTCGATAAAAGCTCAATCGAAGGGAGGTCGACCACCAACAAGTGGTTGATAAAAAAAGGGAGTTTTTCCCTTATAAAGTACATTTTATGCTTTACATGTCCTATGTGGGACTATTGTTCTGCAGACACTTGATTTCAACCATGCCAAGTGAGCTCCCACATGAAAATCATCTTTAGATGACACTGCTATGACAAAATATTGCAGAGGAGTGGGCAGATCCGTAAGATCTAACACCAGCACTTTGAAAGCCATGATTTGTCAATGAAAAATTGACGAGTGGGACATCGTGCACACATAAGCCAAATATGGAAATTTGTAGACCATTAAATTTTATGTAGAGCATAGTAGAGATGACACGCTCTGTTATGTGCAGCGTTGTATTCCAATCGTAAGAATTCCCATTCAGTCATTCAATCCTAGTTGAAGATTCTTTCTGTTTGAATAAATGATCGCAACTACATGTGATAGTGAGTGAAATGGTTTAAATAATACATTGCATTCATTTAAATTCAATATAGCTAGGCCAAGAACCAGTAGAGTGGAGCATCGTTACACGCACATTGTCGGAGAAGTTGTGGTAAAGCAGAGATGAACGAGTGGTCGCAGAGGTGTGGATCATGAGTAGATCGTGCATAGAAAGCATTGAACATGAAGATTGGTTGAACACCGCCAATAGGGAGAAGGATTGCCATCGCCACATGGAATCACCGTCTCACCCCTACCCTAAATAGGTATTTCTCCTTTTCATATCCCATCGAGCTAGCTAGCTCGAGTGGTGTGAGCCTTAGCGATAAGGCATTTGCTGGAAAGTCGTGCGGTTGACTCCCACGGAGGGTTAAAAAAGAAAAAGGTATAAGCATTTTAATTTTTTTTTTTTGTTAAAAGTTTAATTTTTTTTAATGTTTAAAACTTTTTTTAAATTAAATATTAATGTTTTCTTATTTATTTTATTTTTAAATTCATTAAGAAAACTATTATTTAATTTAATTATATTAAAGTTTTGATTCATTAAGAATTTTATATTTCACTTTTCAAACTTAAAATTTAACTACCTTTTCTCCTACAAATTGCACAATTGAGGGGGGATTGTTTAATGGTGAAATACTTTGGCACTAAGGGGGGACAATTTCACCAATTACCATAGAAGAAATCATTGTAAAAGCCTTCAAAGGTTTAATAGTTTCATATTCTGCCTTAAAGGGGGGATATCCTAGTAAAGGTGCATTTTCGACAATGACCGACACCTTAGCCCATATAATTTTGCATCAAAAGGGGATAATTTTGCAGCCATTAAAGCTATTATGTTAAGGTCAAACAGAAGCTACTTTTTCCTAAAATCTCTTCTAGCTAGAGAGTCCCCTGAATCATTTGATGAAAGGGTGCGAATATATGGTCTGAATACCATCTTCAGTCAGCTCCAAAATGTTGTAATAGCAAACCTAATAGCACCTGATGCTGGTTATGACAATGATTCTGAAGACAAAAATACTTTATTTGATGAGTCAGTATCCACATGAACCTCAGATCATTTATTTGAGTGACAGTGACTCTGTTGAAATAGTGGAACCAGAACCACATTCACCTGAAGTCATAATTGTTAGTGACAACAATGATTCTATTGCTGACAATTTTATCAATGAAGTGATAGGTGAACCTATGTAGGTAGAACAAGATCTCTACGAGAGAATTGACCAAGTGATATTTGATTTAAATCTGTAATTTTCTTTTGCAAATTATAGTGCATTATTTGTATTGAGGAATAAAAAAAAGTATTTCTAGTTTATTTTCAAAATTTATGGCATCAAATAATAATCTACCCATACCAGAGTTTAATGGGGTAGATTATGAATATTGGTCCATCAAGATGAGGATCTTACTCATTGGAAAAGGACTATGGGATGTAGTCGAAAAAGGTTATGTAAAACCTTCATATTGGACCACCTTGAGTGCAACAGATAAGAAGAACAAAAAGGATGCACAAAAGAGTAATTATTTTACCCTCCACCATCTCTAAGCAACTTTGGATAAGAGCATATTTCCAAGGATTACTTCTTGTTTATCAGCCCAAGAAGCATGGAAAGCTTTGAAGGATAGTTATCAAGGTAGTGATCAGGTGAAGCAAGTGAGGCTTCAAACCTTGAAAAGAGATTTTGAAAATCTCAAGATGCAAGAGAGTGAAATTGTAGGTGACTATTGTGTGAGAGTGAAGGTAGTGGTAAACAAAATGCAAACCCTTGGAGATAACATCACACTTGTAGTAGTGGTGAATAAAGTGTTAAGGATGCTTCTTCCTAAATGGAATCATATCGCTATGATTATTAAGGAGTTAAAAGATCTTTCTAATTTATCTTTTGATGCTCTAATTGGTTCCTTGATGTCTCATGAAGAAAGAATACAAAGTTCTCCTTCAACAAGCTATGGAGGTGATGACAAAGCTTTCTCATCCAATGAGGGTGCAGGAAGAGACTAAGGCAGAGGACAAAGAAGAGGTAGAGGAATAAGCAACTCAATAGGTGGAAATCAAGCAAGAGGTGGAAATCAAAGTAGAGGTAGTAATCAAGGACAGAATGGCAACCAAGGAAAAGGTGGTGAGAAAACAAAGAAAGATTGTTTTAATTGTGGTAATACTGGTCACTTTTCTAGAGATTGTTGGTCCAAGACTTCTCAAAGTGGAAGAGGTCAATATGGCAACTAAGGTGAAGAAGAAGGAACGTCAAATATGTTTCTTTCTTATGGAAAATCAAATCTAAATCTAAATGACACTTGGATTTTATATACTGGTTGTTCCAATAACATGAGTGGCAAAGAGGAGTTCTTTTCTACAATGGATTCCGCATACAAATCAAGAATCAAGTTGGGAGATGACAAATCTCTACAAGTTGATGGTATTGGAGCCATGGAGGTTCCAAAAAAAGAAGGCACCAAAAAGGTAAATGACATCTATTACACCCCCAAACTCCAACATAACTTGCTTAGTGTTGGACAAATTATGGAGAAAAATTATAGACTTATTTTTTATGAAGGTAAATGTGTAATTTTTTATAAGAACAATTGTAATAGAGTTGCTACCCAAGTACCTATGACACAGAACAGGTTGTTTCATCTTAAGTTTGGGGAAAATAAGGGTGCTCAACTTGATAGTATTGCTATAGCAAATCCAAGTGTACTTTGGCACTTGAGATATGGTCATCTAAATTATGCAAGCTTGAAATTGTTAACTTCTCAAGCTATGGTGTGTGGACTTCCAAAATTTAATGAACACAAGGAGGTCTGTGAAGGATGTGCTTTGGGAAAGCACTCTAGATCCAAGTTCCTAAGAAGACAAGCATGGAGAGCTAGCCATCCACTCCAATTGGTGCATTCGGATATTTGTGGTCCAATGCAAACCAAAAGAATTGGTAACAATTCTTACTTTCTAATTTTCATTGATGATTTCTTTAGGATGTGCTGGATCTATTTTTTGAAAACTAAAGATGAAGCTTTTGATTGTTTCATAGATTTTAAAAATAATGTGGAGAAACAAAGTGAGTTTGTTGTAAATAGTCTAAGGACTGATAGATGAGGAGAGTATTCTTCAAATGTATTTCTAAAATATTGTAAATATTGTGGAATCAAAAGGCAATTCACAACTGCCTACACTCGACAACAAAATGGTGTGGCTGAAAGAAAGAACTGCACTATAGTAGAAATGGCTAGATCAATGTTGCAAACTAAGCATCTAAGCAACATGTATTGGGTTGATGCTATAAGAACTAGTGTTTACATTTTGAATAGGAGTCCTACTTCTAGTCTATATGGGATCACTCCTTATGAAGGATGGAATGGAAAAAATCCAAATGTAAAACACTTTAATATTTTTGGTTGTCTTGCATATGCCCACATTCTTGATGAAAAAAGAAATAAACTTGACCCCAAAAGTCAAGCATGTATTTTTGTTGGATATTGTGAGTCTACCAAAGCATATAGACTCTACAATCCCAAAACACATAAAATTGTACTTTCCAGGGATGCAATTTTTGATGAAGGGGGAGAATGGGGTCATCAAAAAAAAATTATTGATGATGGATCTGATGATGCTAGTACCTCTCAAGTGCAGCAAGTCCTACCCAAACACAGAAAAGGAAGTCCTCCAAACCCAAGTATGAGTACACCAGATGATACTCCAAGTCCTTCTCCACAAAGATCAGTAAGTTCTTCACCAATGGATATTGATTCTCCATAAAGAGGTAAAAGAACACTTCAGTACCATCCATCTTACCAAATGTTGGATAAGAATTTCTAGAAAAGATACACTAGAAGTCAAGCTAGTGAAATGAATGCAGTTTTAAAAAGACTTAAAAATATGCATATGTATGGTGATGATGACTCCCATCAACCAAAGGGAGATGTAGTCAATTATGCTTTAATTACTAGTACAAAGCTAGAGCCATCTAGCTATGAGATATGGAAGCAATCCATGGAAGAGGAAATAACCTCTATAAAAAAGAATGATACTTGGGAGCTAGTAAAGCTTCCTAAGGGTAAAACATGTGTTGGATGCAAATGGGTCTACAAGACCAAATTCAATGCTGATGGAAGCATTGAAAGACACAAGGCAAGACTTGGAGTGAAAGGCTTCACTTAGAATTATGGTATTGACTATGAGGAGTCCTTCGCTCCTATTGATAGACAGGAGACTATTAGATCAGTACTTTCCTTGGCTACCCATAAAGGGTGGAAAATTCAGCACATGGATGTAAAAAGTACCTTTCTCAATGGGTACTTGAATGAAGAGGTTTTTATACAACAACCTCAAGGTTTTAAAGAACAAGGGAAGGAGAACCTTGTCTACAAACTAAAAAAAGTACTATATGGCCTCAATAAAGCACCAAGGGCATGGTACTCTCACATTGATGGCTACTTTAGGGAGTATGGATTCACTCAAATCAAAAGTGAACCTACTCTCTACTACCTAAAGCAAGGTAAATACATTCTCATTGTATGTTTATATGTGGATGATCTAATATTCACGGGTCGTAGTGACAAGATGAATAAGGATTTCAAACACTCCATGATGAGAGAATTTGAAATGAAAGATATATTCTTAATGCATTACTTCCTAGGCATAGAATTTCATCAAACAGATAAAGGGATCTTCATATTTTAACACAAATATGCTTAATATATGATTAAGAAATTTTCCATGGAGCAATGCAATCCTGTTGCAATTCCAACAGGTCATGGGATCCAATTGAGAAAATATGATGGAGCACCAAAAGTTGACATGACCACTTACAGGAGCATGGTTGGGAGTCTAATGTTCCTCACCAACACAAGAATTGATATTCAGTATGTTGTTTCTCTTGTTTCAAGGTTTATGGCTGATCCATCAAAACTACATTTTCAAGCAACTAAGAGAATTCTGAGATATGTAAAGGGTACATTAGATTTTGAGATCCATTACCACTAATGTAATTCTATAAAATTAGTTGGCTTTAGTGATAGTGATTGGGGAAAAAATATAGATTATAGAAAATCTACTTCAGAAAATTGTTTTGGTCTTGGGTTAGGACTAATTACATGGAGTTCCAAAAAGCAGACTGTTGTAGCATTGTCATCTACTGAGGCTGAGTATATAGCAATCACACATGCTAGTACTCAAGCTCTATGGTTGAGAAAAGTACTTGAAGATATTGGAGAGCAACAAAGTGGCCCTACAATATTGTATTGTGACAATATGAGTGCCATCCAATTGGCACATAATCCCATCCACCATAGCAGGTCAAAAAACTTTGATATGAAGTATCACTTCATTCATGACATGGTGGAGAAATAGGTAGTTGAGCTTTAACATTGCAACACTTTGGAAAACATGGCAGACATCTTCACCAAAGGAGTTGATAAAGCTCAATATGTAAATATGAGAGTCTATCTTGTCATCCCTCTCAACTTTAAGGGGAAAAATGTTAGCATATAGGTTAAATCTTGATATTTTTACTTTAGTGTTTTTGGACG
Organism: Wollemia nobilis; assembly: GCA_028583015.1. Taxonomy (NCBI): domain Eukaryota; kingdom Viridiplantae; phylum Streptophyta; class Pinopsida; order Araucariales; family Araucariaceae; genus Wollemia; species Wollemia nobilis. Next base: position 6,777,543 of record JAQPPZ010000989.1, read on the forward strand.
ACATGGTCAGCAAATAGGTAGGAGTATTTAGTTTTTCTTCGTGTTAGCATCTTCCTAATTTAGCATTATGGTTATTAGTTCTTCTGGTCTCCATACTATATAAGCCTATTGTATATTCTAAATTTAAATTCAATTCAATGTGTTTATTTACACGTCTTAGGGTGAGCACATTGAGAAGGTGTTGGAAAGATTTAATATGCAGGATGCAAAACCTGTTACTACACCTTTGGCCAATCATTTCAAATTGACCAAAGATATGTGTCCCAAGATATAGGAGAAAATTTACTATATGTCCAATTGTATCGCTCCAAATTTTTTGCATCCTTACCTTCAGGCTAAAGGATCCGTGCCCGAAAGGAGGATGGGAAAAGGATGGGACAATACCTCGGACTGAGAGGCCCTTTGAAGGTCCCACCTCTCGAAGGAGGGGTATTAAGGTGATTTTTTGACGGATGGTGGGGTTCACCAGGAAATGTTTAGTGGCAGTTTCCACGCCTAGGTTGGGAATGTGTTTGATGTGTTCAGTTTTAGCTTTAAACATCCAAGTCCTAGGTTTGGCCAGATGAATCTAAGTTGTTCTATTATGAAAATGCAAATTAAATGAAGACAGAAAACAAATTTAAACAGAAAACACAGAGAATAATTAAGTGAAAATATCCATACCTGATTTCGGATTTTTGATGGAGGTTCTAATTTTTGAAGCAGTCAAGATCGTCTGGAATTTCAAAGAATCGTCTCCTATCTGACAGGATCATCTGAGATTTGAGGAATTCGTCAGAGACCTGCAATCAGAGAAATAGATACAAAATACAGAAAATGCAGCTATGCCAACAGAGGGTAATGATGTAGAATGACAGTAATAATGTTAAAATGATAATAATAGACAAAAACACAAGTGCATTACAATGATTTAATGACAATTTATGATTTTATTATGCATTAAGACTATATGGGTGAACTTCGGGATGCAAAATAATAATAAGTTTAACTAATGCAAAGCAAAACAGTAAAAAATGGAGAAAGAATGCAAACTTAGGGCACTGATTGCCCCCATTGTTGACTGCAGTCGAAATCGTCTCGGATTGGTATTAAATCGTCTCGAATTGGACAGGATCGTCTGCGATGATTTGAGCTTGCTTCGGCTGAAGAATAACAAAGTTCCTGCAAGAAAATTTGAAAAGATACAAAGGCAAACAATGGTCTAGGATATTCTAATGCATGTAAACTCGAAGTGCAGAAAAATTCAGCCAGGGGGATGTCAAGGGGGGTCCTAAGGTTTAAATAAGCTTAGAAGGGAGGTTAGGAGGTTGGAGATCATCCTAATCTGGAAGATCTCCAACGGGGGAGGTCTCTAACGGTGCAGACATGCTTCTGCCCATATTAGAGATGTCGTTGAAACAAAATCTAATTATGAAAAATCAGTTTTGGGAAGAAATCGTCTGGACGTTCTACTCCAGATGAAATCGTCCGATCTGAGGCGATATCGTCTGATCGGAGATGATATCGTCCAACAGACGAAACAAACTCTAAAAATGGCATGGAAAACAAGGAAATGGGTAGCAGGCGGTTTGGAAGCAGTTTTGGGGTTTTAAATTTGAATTTGAATTATTACTAAGGTAATTTTAATTATTTGCTAAGGTTTACTACACCAATTTTAGGGTGCTACATTTTGCCCCCTCTTTAGCGAATTTTTCAAGGAAAATGCGTTAAAGATGAGTTCTTCTCGATCTACGAGAAAGCAAAAATTATTCCCATTTTTAGGCGACGATTCTTGGTCGAATCGTACAACAGCTTACTATGGTGCCCCCTCCATGTTTTTACCCAAATCGAACGTTTGAGGTAAAAACGCGAAAAAGCAAAATTTTAAAATGTTGTTAATTGTTTTTGAATAAAATTAAGAAAAATAGGGAAAAACCCTAATTCATTGTTACTGTTCATTTTCATTTTCTAGATTCTGGAGCTCTGCAAACAAAATGGTCGAGACAGCGCACAGATCGACAGAGGTCCGACGCGGGCTACGGGTAAGAGTCTAACTTAGTTTAGAATGCTTTAATTTTGATTTTCTATGCTTTTTAGATTAATTTTAAATGATTTTTGAGCATCGCAGCCATTTTTGGGCCATCGACATCATCGGGATGAAATTGTCTCAATTTCGTTGAAATTGTCTCGATATCGCCGATTTCGTCCAGGGGCAAAATCGGCGAAATGGGGATGATTTCGTCAAATAAGGGACGATTTAGGCTTGCGAAATCGAAGATGAATTTGCTCAAATTAAACTTGTGTTACTTGCATTTTTAATCACTGTTTGATTAATGATTTTTATTGTTTTGTTGTTTATGTTGCAAAGAGGATTACTAAAGAGCAGAGAATGGAAATACGGCGGGTTGAGGGATGACTTGGCCACTCTATCTCAAGCGAGCAAGATCGGTTGGCTCAAGTCGGCTTGCAAGCATGTGGCGGATATGCCACGGGTTTCTATAGATATGGGGCTATTGACAGCCCTAGCAGAGAGGTGGTATCCGAGCTCTTCCTATTTTCGGTTATCGACAGGGGAGATGACTCCCACACTGGAGGATGTATGGAGGATTTTGAGGATACCCATACAAGGATGGCTAATAACTCTCATGGCCAATAAAGGCCATGCGATGATGCGACTGTGCAGAGATCCAAGCTTCACCCTGGAGAAGGGCGGAGTGAATATCGAGTCGCTACGCCAGATGCTTGGGGCATCTAGACTGACACAAGTTTTGGTTGGGGTTGTAGGTGGTCTGCTGCTATGCCATCAGAGTGGATGCAGAGTACCATGGCTACCGACAGATGTGGTCTACGACATAAGAGACCACGGGTATATTTTTGCTTGGGGGAGTTATGTACTATGTCGATTGTATAAGATCCTACATGGGGTCGTATACAAGGGCGATCGATGTCTGGTTATGACATCACTACTACAGGTTTGGTTCTAGGAGCACATTGTGGTGCGGAGGCCAGTAGGGCTCCCACTGATAGGGATTGACGGGGAGAGGCCCCAAGATTTCTACTGGTGTCTCCAAAGAGGGTCATAATGGCGGATAGATCTGCCAATGTCCCGGAGACTACTTGACGACCTTGTCTCTGACCAGATCACCTGGAGGCCTTGGAAAGATCATCTAGGGTGGTCCAAGGATGGACAGGAGATGGCTCATGTTAGACAAACCTGTTGGCTGAGGATGGAGAGGGGAGAGGTGGAGCTCCACTGCTATGATCGATTTTTGAGGCAGTTCGATCTACAACAGGGGATCCCATCTCTCAGAGACTACGAGTTTTCCTGGACTGTTCGGGATAACACTATAGTGAGCGGGGCTCCAGATATGCAACGCTTTTGGAGTTAGGACGCAGATGATGCCCTGATCCATCCAGTGTATGGGGACAACATAGGAGTAGCCGACGGCTATGATGTCTGGTACACAGGCATCCGCCCTCCTCGAATGACAAGGGCTCAGGGTCTGATTCATGCAGTTGTGCATCAGATGGGGAGGTGGTGCCAGGCGGCCATTGAGGCGGCACAGGGTCGTAATGGGAGAGAGCAGAGGAGGCCACAGGCTCAGCAGAGGCCAGGATAGCGGGAGAGGAGGGAGGAGAGACCCCCTTCTCCATGGAGAGAGAGGCCACCATCACCCGATAAGGGCAAGGGTGTGGACATAGGAGAGAGTAGTGAGATGGCTACTCTCCGGGCGGAGACTGTCCATATCCAGGCACAGGTGCAGACTCTATAGGATGAGGCTACATGCCATCGAGCTAAGGCTACACAACTCAAAGATGAGGTTGCACGCCTCAGAGCATGGAGCGGAGGGGCGAGCACTCGGGACCTAGCACGAGCTATTGCCCAGGTCACATTCTATCAGACACTATACCAACATATGGTGTCAGAGGGGTAGAGGTTACCATTGTCGACCCATATTACGGAGCCTATCATGATGAGGTCATCAAGGACATCATCATGATCAGAGTCTAGGACTCATAGCACCACACGGACTACGATGGGGCCACCTCATCCACCTTAGGGCGGGGGAGGAGATGAGGCTGAGAGCTCGAGGGGTTATCGAGGCTAGCTTCTACAGATTGCACTGCACAGATTGATACATAGTGCTTATTATTATTGATAGGGGATTGAGTATGCCAAGGTACAGATTGTGGCATACCGATCTAGTTTTGAGATGATGTATATATTGTTGATATATATATAGATGAGATATTTTTTATCATATGACTTGTCTTATGTGTTTGTATGATGCTTTTATGTTTTGATTTGTTTGATTTGATGATTCATGTAATTATGTCGTTTGGAAATATTATGGTTTTAATTTCATGCTTGTAAAATTTAAATGAAAGAATCTGATGTAAACAAATTGGTTGTTTGTGATGTGATAATTTGATAAAAATAAAAGGGGACTTTTAACAATAATTTCAAAGGACATTGTCGCTATTATAGACCATTTCATAGAGTTGCCACTCACTCGGTCGTCAAGCTAATCCTGGTATAGAAATATTGCTAAAAGTAAAAGAGTGCTTAAGAGACTGTCTTAAGACTTTGTTGTGATGATGCAAATGATGATGATGATGATTTGTTTTCAGATTTCCATGAAAATATTATGCATGAAATATTTTAAAATGATTTTGCTAGGCATAAATTCCTAAGTGTGATAAAAATTTTGAATAATTCCCTAGGAATTATACCATCATTGCAAAGTTGAAGTTTGACATAATGACATGAAATAGAATAAGTGTTTATTTGTTTTAAAGCATAATTGTGTAACATAATGATTTAAGTCACATGTTTTGATGCTTTTAAATAAATGGAAAATAAAATTGGTACAATGGTTTGCGCTAGGCATAGAATTATAGGTATAGACTTATACCATCATCGCGAAATCCAAAGAAGAAAATAGATTGTTTTATTGCATGGTTGATTTTTAATTTTTGAAAATAGTCAAAAAATATGAAGATGAGGACTTGTGCTAGTCATAAAATTCCAATTTTGGTTTTGGAACTATACCATCGTCACGAAAGTCAAAAGTTATATATAAATGTAACTTGATTGCATGTTTTTGAAAATGATTTTGATTTTTGATAATGCATGTAGTTGTCTTTATACTAAACAATTGTTCTTCAAAGAAGAAAATGAATTTATTCCAAACAATTTGCAAAAATATTTCAAAGTATCTTAAAGACAAAAGTTAGATTTATAAGGAATCCCATGTGCATATGTGAGTTCATTACCAATCTTGATTTATCATAATGATACACAAAATCTCTCAAATACAAATGTGTGTGCAATTTCATTGTTCATTTACCACTTGTGAGCAAGATAATTTGATACAAGTGATTTGAATGAACCAAATAAGTGTTCATTAACCATGATTTAGATGCATATAACCATACCAAACTACTATGTAGGTCAGGTTATCAAGAGCTAGCTAATCCATAAGCGGACATAGGTCTATACAAAAGAATGTCGCTAATGTGACAGACATATCGCCACGCTAGGAGTTACCCAAGGCCAAGCGGGTTGGGCACAAACCACCTGTTATGGGGCTTACCTCACATTTTTCGAATAATTGAGAATTCCATGGATTCAAACTCATCAACCCTTCTTTTAGTTTCAAGGGGTAGGGAAAGGGATTTTATTGCTTTTGCTTTTGCTTTTGCTTTTCTCTTTTGCTCCTTTTTTTTTCTTTCTTTTTTTTGTACTTTTGTATTTTGGCTTGATATTTGAGATAACGCTGAAATAACTTTTTTCTTTTTCTCTTTTTCTTGAACTTTTATTTTCTTCCTATGCTAGGGATACTTGCTCGGATTAGCTGTAGAGTAAGGGATTTTTATTCCGGGTAGGGGTGAGCTTGTCCTTTTGCCAATTCTCATAGATTCTAGACCATGTGCATGATAGGATAGCAGGGGAAAATTTTCGCTCAAGAAACCACTTCTACTATGTAGCATAGCATGGACATTACAAATATAATCATTTTATTGTGAAAATATATGCTTGGTTTAATTAAATAACAAGATCAATTCTCTATGCTCAAACTTTATTTAATTAAATTTTGTGGACTTTGATATAAGAGAGATTAGTAATCATGCCAGATAAAATCAAGATATTTATTTTTGTGTTTGTGATAGTGAGGGATTCCAAATAAATGCTAATTTATCTAAAAATAATTTGAAAATATAACTGCAATACTTTAAGAAGAAATATATACAACAAATATTTTTGAGGAATTTGATAATTTTGATGTTTTTGTATTTTGATCTTAATTGAGGAATTGAAAGAAATACAATGTGATTGTTTTTTTTTTTTTTGAAACTTTTTATATAAGAGAAAAAAAGGAAATAATATACAAAACAAATATATACAATGATGGAATAACCAAATTTTATGCGTAATATCGCTTAAGATGCATAATATTCATAGGTTCTTTTAAATCTTTACCATCTAAGGTAGCTAATTTGTATGCTCCTGATTCAAATTTAGCAGTGATAATATATGGTCCAAGCCAGTTGGGCTCGAACTTACCTTTAAGGTCTTTAGTTGCATTAGTATTTTTTTTTTATTTTCCTTTAAAACAAGGTTGTCGATCTCAAAGGATCGATGATGAACTTTCTTGGCATATGATCTTTTAAGCTTGTTTTGGTAGGCACGAAGATGCTCCAAAGCATTGATGCGCTTTTCATATAGGAGTTCCAGCTGACTGAGTCTGCAAGCTCGATATTCATCTCCTACTTCGGTGTCTTGAAGTAGTAGAGCCAAAGAAAGAACTTCTAATTCAAAGGGAAAAACAGCTTCAGTGCCATAAACCAAGACAAAAGGTGAAGTACCTGTGGGAGTACGCACACTAGTGCGATATGCCCACAAATATGGATATAATTGAATGTGCCAGTCGTGGCCAGATTTATTGACCAATATTTTAAGAATTTTGATTAAGGTTTTGTTAGATGCTTCTGCTTGACCATTACCCTGAGGATAATAGGGAGTGGACCAGCGATGTTGAATCTTATATTTTTGGCATAATTTCTTAACATCTTTATTTTTGAAACAAGTTCCATTTTCTGAGATGAGATTTGCAGGAATTCTGAACCTACTAATAATTTGATTAAAAATAAATTTAGAGACGTGTTCCAATGCAGGAAGCTAAAGGCATAGCGTCAACCCACTTCGTGAAATACTCAGTGGCAGTTATGATGAATTTGTGTCCATCAGATGACACAAGATTAATTTTGCCAATAATGTCTAAGCCCCATTTTGAAAAGGGCCAAGGAGATGAAATAGCCTGCATCTCTTGTGTAGACGCATGGGCAAGGTCAGCATGTTTCTGGCACTTGTCGCAATGGCGCACATAATCATGTGCATCCTTTTCCATGGTAGGCCAAAAGTAGCCTATCCTAAGGAGCTTTTTAGCAATGACACTACCACTAAAGTGTCCTCCACAAGATCCATCGTGGGCTTCACTTAAAGCTGATTTGGATTCTTCTAGATTCAAACATCTCAATAGGATACCTTCAAAATATCTCCTATATAAAGTATTTCCAATTATTACAAATCGACTTGCTCGTCTACGTAATAACCGATGCTGGTTTCCATTAGAATTGGCAGGGAAAGTCCCATTTTGAAGAAAATCAAATATACCCGTATACCAAGGTTTAGGAGTAGTTTCATTAATTATAAACACATCCAAAGGTTCTAAACATGACTTATTTGAAGCGGGTTCCTGGAGTCGACGAATAATGATGGTGACATATTCATCATCTAACTCCAAGGGCAGAAGAGATGCAGTTGCTGCCATAGCATCAGTTGCACGGTTGCTAGTTCAAGAAATAGCTTCCAAAGTGACTTTATCAAACAAGGACAACAACTGCAAAACATATGCTTTATATGGGCATAATTTATCATCTCTGGTTTGATAAACATCATTAATTTGGTTTATAACAAGTTGAGAATCACCAAAAACTAGCAGATTTTTTATTTTTAATGCTAAGGCAGCTCGTAATCCAAGGATTAGAGCCTCGTATTCAGCAGTATTATTGGTGTAAGCAAATGTTAATTTGAAGGACAGAGGAATGATGTGTTTTTGCGAAGATATTAAAAGAATGCCCACACCAGCCCCACTCATGCATTGGGATCCATCAAAGTATAAGGACCATTGTTCAATATGGTCTGCCTCTAATTGAAAGCATTCATCAGGAAACTCAATAGTGAGGGGATGGGTAGACTCTAAGGGTGCAGTAGCTAACTAATCTGCTATTATTTGACCCTTAACAGACTTATTTCCTATGAATGTGAGTTCAAACTCACTTAAAGCAAGAACCCACTTTGCTGTACGACCCGATAAATAAGGTCGACTCATGAGATACCGCAAGGGATCATATTTGGCAATGACATAGGTTTTTTGACTGAGCATATAATGGCATAGTTTTTGTGTAGAGAATACGACTGCTAGACATAATTTTTCTAATGTTGTGTAACAGGTTTCATAACTGATGAGGGTTCTGCTAATGTAGTAATTAGCACATTCTTTCTTCTCATCATCAAGCTAAGCTAACATAGCTCCTAAGGCAGAATCAGAAGCAGAAATGTACAAGATAAAAGGACGATCAGATTTAGGTGGTGAAAGCACAGGTGTGTTAAGGAGGTATTGTTTTAGAAGTTCAAAATCTTCCTTACATTCGTCGTCCCAATTAAAAGGGACATATTTCTTAAGGAGCTTAATAAAGGGACCGGTTTTGTCCACCAGCTTATCGATGAAGCGACGGATGGCTTGAAGCTTACCTTGTAAATTTCGTAACTCAGAGATATTGGTAGGTGCGGGCATATCAGTGATAGTCACAATCTTGAGAGGGTCAATTTTGATACCACGTAAAGAAACTAAAACCCCTAATAGTTTATCGGACTTGACTCTGAATATGCATTTGGCTAGATTTAATCGAATAAGGTATTCTCTTAACCGATTAAAACTTTTCTCAAATCATCTAAATGATCATCTTCTTTAATAGAGCGAGCTATAATATCATCTACATAATCATGTAGGATATCATGCATCATATCATGAAATATATAAGTCATAGCTCATTGATATGTTGCACCTGCATTCTTTAAACCAAATGGCATCACTTTCCAACAAAGGTTACCCCAAGGGGTAATAAAGGTTGTTTTAGCCTAATCTTCAGGAGCTATCCTGATCTGATTATAGCCAAAAAATCCATCCATTAGGGACATCATTCCACTCCCGGCAGTAAAGTCAATGATTTGATCCATGTTTGGAAGAGGAAAATCATCTTTAGGGCATGCAACGTTAATATCTCTAAAATATGTGCAAACCCTAACTTTGGTAGCTTCTTTCTTGGTGACTGGAACTACATTTGAGATCCATTTAGCATAATCAATAGCTTGTATAAAAACAACATTTAGGAGTTTTTCTAACTCCCCTTTGACTAGCAAGGCCACTTTGGGATGCATTTTTCTAAGTTTCTGTTTAACAGGTTTAGCATCCGGATGGACTACTAGATGATGCATGACTACAGAAGGGTCCAAACCTAGCATGTCTTCACATGTCCAAGCAAAGACATCTTCATAATATTTAAGAAATGCAATGTATTCATTTTGTTTTTCTTGACTTAATTCTGATCCAATATTGATTATGTGAGGATTATCCTCAGTTCCAATGTTAACTTTAATGACGTTTTCTACTTCCATGTGTAGATCTCTTTCAAAATTAGGTGGGGCGGGTGAAACACCCAATTCTTGTAATTCTTTTAAGGTTAACTTGGAGAATTCATCTTGAGGAGTCGTGGCCTCAAGCTGGGCTATAGTAGGTATAGAACCATCAAAATAAAAACCATTGTGTAACAACTCTTCAACGGAGACATCATGGAAAATATCTCCCTCCAACTCATCGTCGGATTCAACAATCAATTCAAGGTAAGCTATGGATAGCATATTGCATGTAAAGGGATTATTCTTTGGACACAAAGAATCTTGTTTATCTAGATAATCTTGATAACATATGAGTTGATCATCACCTTCAAAAGGGAAGGATTGACCCTTACTAGGAAACAGGCCCACACCACATCGGGCGGGCCATGGTTCTACCTCGATAGGTTTTTTCATACCATTTTGGAAAGGTCCCAAGCCTTTCCCTTTATATCCCATTTTAAGCATTATAGGTTTAGCTTTAATATATTCATTAGCAAAATAGCATCGAGCATATCCATCACAATGCATCTTGATGTTTCGAGGTATTCTTCCCCAATCATATCCTTTATAAATAAAAGCACAACTCTCGACTTGGTAAGTACTTCCCATAGGTTTTGGGAGGCCCAAAGTACGAGGATATGGCGGAAAATTATTTAAAAGAATTGAATTTTGCATAAAAGCATTTGTTTTTTTTTATATTAAAATTTTAGATAAATCCAGTAAAAGCTCATCAGAAAGAGCATAAGATGTAGAAGGATCATTCCCTATATCTTTAGATGTGGAAGGTATGATATATGTAGATAATGTGGAGGTGTTAATAAATGGGTCTATAGGTTTTGAAATTATAGGGATGGAACATGAAGGATTGGTTGTGGATTTAAGATCCTGTTGAGGTTCTAGTGTGGTTTGTTCAGAATATGGTTGAGGTAAATGTATAGGTGTAGTTGGTGGGGTAGATGATGTTATGGGTGTGTGTTTCACACGTTTAGATGAAAAATAAGAATTAGGATGTGTGGATGACAGAGCGGGGTAAAAGTGCACTCCAACAGGTTTTGCCAAAGCACACATATCAAAGGGTCTAGGGTCACCATGGATAGTGACCAACTGATTTTTAAATTCAAATTTAACACACTGATGTAAAGTGGAGGGAACGGCTCGCATCACATTGATACAAGGGCAACCCAAAAGTATATTGTACGATGTTGGGCAATGTACAATAAACACGGTTGTATCTAGGGTTCGAGGACCAACTTGCAAGGGTATAGTAATGACTCCACACGTTTCTTGTGTCTCGTCATTGAAAGCTTTGATAATCATATCCATTTTTTTCATTTCATCACTTCTAAAGCCAAATATTTGGTAGAAGTCAAAAGTGCATATGTTTAAAGATGAACCATTATCAATCAAGACTCTTTTAACGGCTACATCTCCAATTAGGGCAGTAATATATAAGGGGTTATCCTTATGTAAACTATGTTGTGGGATATATTTATCCCGAAATTCAATACAATCGACCTCTCGAGTGATGATGGTATTGGACATGGCTTCGGGTTGAATATTTTGTGGCACCATCATTTGGCTTAATGTGAGCATTAATTCATCTCTATGGGTAGGAGAAGATCTTAAAAAGTCCAAAAGGGAAATTCTGGCTGTAGTATTGGATAATTGTTCATTAATATTGTAAGGAGGCTTAGGTTGAACATTAGACATATGATTCCCTTTATTGGGATTTTTCAAAACAAATGGAGCTGATCCATCATTTTGAGTTTTATTATGTTGAGAGTTTTGAGCCTGTTATCTGGTAATAACTTCGATGGTACCTACAATGTTATATTGAAGACGCTAAACTGGTCTTGGTTGAGCATTTATGGCTTGTTCATTAGGAAGGAACTGATTAGAAGAGGGTCGAGTAGTAACTCTTCTAGGAAATGGTTCTTTTGGAACCATATCATATGTGATAGGTTGAATAGGATCCGATTCATTTTCAAAACTATTCGATTGGTTTGAGGTGATGTCTACTTCACTTTCAGTATCCGATTCTACATCACTAGGATCGAGAGTTTGAATATTATGTAGGGGCCTGGTCGTGACTATGGATAAAGTTGTGCCAAATATTTGAGGATCCTGAACAGGTAATTGTCCGCTAATAGTCCCTACATATCGGGTAAGAGGGGGAACATTATGATGTTTGATTTGATTAGACACTTCTTTACCATGGTTTGGTAAAGGATGTTGAAATATATCTAATGATTGATTGGCATTCTGATTCTAATTTTGAGGAATGGTCTTTTGAGTGTTATTAGGAGCATTTTGTTTAGGTTGGAAAGCTTGCACCTCCATTTCATTATTATCAATCAGATCTTGTATTTTATGTTTTAATATTTTGCAAGAGTTTGTAGCATGTCCAGGTCCTTTATGAAAATCATAATGTAAATCAGCTCTATATCCGGGTATAGTTGGATCAGGTTCCCAGATAGCTGGTAATTGAATCAAGCCTCATGCTAGTAATTGAGGTAGAATGGTTAATAAAGGTTGATTCAATCTAGTAAATTCTCGAGGAGGTTTATCAGGAGGTTTTAATATAAAAAAATTTGTTGTCTTCGTTGTATTGATATTAGCAACGTTTCTACTATCAGTGACTTCGTCACCTACAACTTGTTTGTTTTTATACTGATTTTTGTATGTTTTCTCATCATCTTTCTTTTTGAGCTGACCTCTCCTAATGAGAGCATCTTCTACCCTTTGAGCTAAGTATATAGCTTGATCGAAGGTGGTTAAGGTAGCAGTTGATAACTCATAAGATATTTGTTCTTGCAAATTATTGATAAAAATATCCAACATTTCCCTATAAGGTAACACAAAGTGTAGTTTTCCTATCAACTGCCTCCATCTAGCTAAGAAATCAGCAAAACATTCATCTTTGTCTTGTTTTAAGTTGTATAAATCTTTAATGGTGACATGCCTCTCGATGTAGGCACTAAATTGATGGACAAAAGATTCAATTGTTTCTTCAAAATTTCTCAAAGAATGAGTGGGCAATTGATAGTACCACTCCAATGCCATTCCTCCTAAACTTTTCGGGAACATTTTTAGTAATAGCAAGTCATCATGTGATATATCATGACATGTTATCCTAAACATGCGAAGATGCTCTATGGGATCTTCAGTTCCTTTATATATAGGTAGGACGGGCATGGGAAAGTGTTTAGGGTATGGTTGTGCTACAACTATGGGATCCAGAGGTTGACTACATATCTCTCGATAATTGTACGAGGGACGGTAGGGATCTATCTGGTCCATAAGTGAAGCTAACTAGTTCACCATGGCTTCCAGATTACTGGTTTGCCCACCATATTGATTCGATAGGGCATTAATATGGGATTTGTGAACAGATGATGGGGGGACATGAAGATTAGATGCTATGTTGCTATTGTGTAAATTTTTGGTAGGAAGGGTGTTATGAAGAAGTTTTGAAGTTGTATTATGTTGTATCCCCGATTGTTGAAAATTGGTGTTTGGCTTTATTTTAGGTTTTTGTCGATTTGAAGCATATTGATCAATAGTTTGGAAAAATAAAGCAATGAATGAAGGTTTATTTTGTGTGGGAATGATTTTAGGCTCAATAACAGGTTCCTTAAGGGGTTGGGTAACTTGTTGTTTTTGCATGTTCTGAATCATAGTGACCATATCTCTATTGGATGGTCTAGCCTTATCACTTTCTTGATCAACAAAGGACAAGGGATTAGTGTGTATGTTAAACATATCTTCCATGGCCGCTTGAGTGTCACTAATTTGTCCTCTATCAATACGAACCGCCATATTAAGAGCACCAATGTTATTATTAAAAAATTTCTAGAAATGATCTAAGTTATCAAAAGCAATAGTTCCATCTAGAGCCATTCTAGGGGATGAGGATCCTTCCTCTTTAAGATTTTCTTGTTGTTCATTTTCTTCAACCAACTCATATTCTGGTTGTTCTAGAGTTTCTCCTTCCGAAATTGATTCCTCAGGAAGGACATTTGGGTTTTTTGTTTTTTCTCCTAACCAATCTTCTTCTTCTTCTTCAGTTTGTTTACCATTCCTAAGTCTAGGCATTGTGCTTAAATTTAGATTTCAGCAAATATATATATACTTGTATATATATATATATGCAACAAGCTTAAGAGGTATATATTTTAATTATATACCTACTATAGTATTTGAAATAAAATGTTTTAGTTTTGTTATGTTTTGGTTTTTCTTGTTTTTTTTGTTTTTGTAACAATATTATAAAGATAACAAACAACACACTAAATGCAAGAAATAATAATAATGAAAGCAATGATCTAGTCTTCTATAAACAATTTATAAATATCATTAATGGGCTCGAGTTCTTTAGGAGTCATGAAGTGTTGTTCTTCAAATTGAAAATTTTCTTTCAAGAATTTGACAAAAAGTGCTATAGTGATATTATCTGTCTCAGATTTTGGTTGGTAGAAATAAAGTTCATGGCAATACTCTCGATATAACATAGCCCGAGGAACTCTCCTCCACCTTTTTCTAATCATAAGATCAGTTTCTTGGACTTCTATATGAACTAGAAATTGGTGTACCACAACTGCGTTCTCAAGGTATTCCTCGAAGGTGAGTAATTCTGAAGACACAAGAGCTCTCCTATAAGCTAACCACCTATGGCAGGCTCTCTGAAGTTCATGATAAAAAATGAGTTGATGAGGATCCAGGATCCTATCTAGGGCAAACCTCTTGATTTGTTTAAGTTGTATTGATCTAGATGAAATGATGCCTAGCCTCCTATCAAGTTCTTTCCACAAAAGTTGGTTTCTATCTCTGCTTCGTGCACACTAAGCACATAATTAACTTCTATGGTTGCTAATTGGTTTTCAACATTTATAGTGACAACTAGTCTTTTCTTAGGAGCTACCATCTAGACATGATATGCAACTTAGTAGTTTTCTAATGATTTCAAATGCATCTATGTTTTTGTTTTTGTTTTTTTTTTTTTTTTTCAAAAGGTTTTAGTTTCACGTCGGGTTCACCAAAATGTATCGCTCCAAATTTTTCACATCCTTACCTTCAGGCTAAAGGATTCGTGCCCGGAAGGAGGATGGGAAAAGGATGGGACAACACCTCGGACTGAGAGGCCCTTTGAAGGTCCCGCCTCTCGGGGGAGGGGTATTAAGGTGATTTTTCGACGGATGGTGGGGTTCACCAAGAAACGTTTAGTGGCAGTTTCCATGCCTAGGTTGGGAATGTGTTTGATGTGTTCAGTTTTAGCTTTAAACATCCAAGTTCTAGGTTTTGCCAGATGAATCTAAGTTATTCTATTATGAAAATGCAAATTAAATGAAGACAGAAAATAGATTTAAACAGAAAACACAGAGAATAATTAAGTGAAAAGATCCATACCTGGTTCCGGATGTCTGATGGAGGTTCTAATTTTTGAAGCAGTCAAGATTGTTTGGAATTTCACTGAATCGTCTCCTATCTGAC
Source organism: Wollemia nobilis (assembly GCA_028583015.1). Lineage (NCBI taxonomy): Eukaryota > Viridiplantae > Streptophyta > Pinopsida > Araucariales > Araucariaceae > Wollemia > Wollemia nobilis. Next base: position 6,792,754 of record JAQPPZ010000989.1, read on the forward strand.
AGGATCATCTGAGATTTGATGAATTCATCAGATGAATTCGTTAGAGACCTGCAATCAGAGAAATAGATACAAAATATAGAAAATGCAACTATGCCAATAGAGGGCAATGATGTAGAATGACAGTAATAATGTTAAAATGATAATAATAGAAAAAAACACGAGTGCATTACAATGATTTAATGACAATTTATGATTTTATTATGCATTAAGACTATATGGGTGAACTCCGGGATGCAAAATAATAATAAGTTTAACTCATGCAAAGCAAAACAGTAAAAAATGGAGAAAGAATGCAAACTCAGGGCACTGATTGCCCCCAATGTTGACTGCAGTCGAAATCTTCTCGGATTGGTATGAAATCGTATCGAATTGGACAGGATCATCTGTGATGATCTGAGCTTGCTCTGGCTAAATAATAACAAAGTTCCTGCAAGAAAATTCAAAAAGATACAAAGGCAAACAATGGTCTAGGATATTCTAATGCATGTAAACTTGAAGTGCAGAAAAATTCAGCCAGGGGGATGTCAAGGGGGGTCCTAAGGTTTAAATAAGCTTAGGAGGGAGGTTAGGAGGTTGGATATCATCCTAATCTGGAAGATCTCCAACAGGGGAGGTCTCTAACGACATAGACACGCTTCTGCCCAGATTAGAGACGCCATTGAAACAAAAGCTAATTATGAAAAATCAGTTTTGGGACGAAATTGGCTGGACGTTCTGCTCCAAACGAAATCATCCGATCTAAGGTGATATCGTCTGATCAGAGATGATATCGTCCAACGGACGAAACAAACTCTAAAATTAGCATGAAAAATGAGGAAATGGGTAGCAGGCGATTTGGGAGCAGTTTTGGGGTTTAAAATTTGAATTTGAATTATTACTAAGGTAATTTTAATTATTTGCTAAGGTTTACTGTGCCAATTTTAGGGTGCTACACCAATGTTCCTTATTCATCAGCAGTTGATGTATGCAATGGTGTGCACAAGACCAGATATTACACATGTAGTGGGAGTTGTGAGTAAGTTTATGAACAATCCATAAAAACAACATTGGGAGGTAGTGAAGTGGATTCTTAGGTTTTTGAGAGGTACTATGACTCAGGTATTATGCTTTGGAGGTTCTAAAACTGCTTTATAAGGATATGTTGATTTAGATATGGCAGGTGATATAGACAATAGGAGGAGTACCATAGGGTATGTTTTTACTATAGGTGGAACTATAGTAAGTTGGATTTCAAAATTATAGAAGGTTGTTGCACTTTCAACAATGGAAGTAGAGTATGTTGTTACAAATGCTAGTAAGGATATGATTTGGTTACAAAGGTTTATGGAGTTGGGAAAGAAGTAGGAGAATAACATATTATACAGTAACAGTTAGAGTGCCATTCATCTTACCAAGAATTCAATATTTCATTCGAGGACTAAACATATACAGACCAAGTACCATTTCATACACTTAGTGTTGGAAGATGGATAATTAAAATTGGAGAAGATACACACTAGCCAAAATCCTAGAGATATGTTCACAAAGGCAATAACTAGGGAGAAACTGAGTTATTGCTCAGTTTTAGTTGATCTTCAAACATGACAATAAAAGGTGAGAAAATTTCCAGGTCTAAAGTTGAAGCATAGTCCAGCAGGTGCAGTAGTGATGGAGCTATAATGATCAATCTCAAAGTGAGATATTGTTGGTTGTGGATATTGATTCTAATTTGGAGGTCTTGTTTTAGCCATGTTTGGACCCACTCTATGAAAGGATATGGACATTATGTAATTGTGTGTCAAATTGCATGTTAATCCAAGTTTCTTTTGTGAGTTACTATTTTCGAATTTTTTTTGACAAAAAATAATTTTTCGAAAATAGTAATTACTAAATACGAATTTTTTTTGATGAAAAAAATTTTCCGAAAAAGAGTAATTACTAAAAATGAATTTTTTTTGATAAAAAATAATTTTCCGAAAATAGTAATTACTAAAAATGGCAAATTACGACAAAAAAATAATTTGCCAAAAATAGTAAATATTTTTTATTTTGGGGTCTTAATGATTTACCTTAAAATTGTAACCCTTGTTTTATAAGAGGATGTTGTACAACATTAGAGATTATAGTGCAAAGGGTGTGAAGGAAGTGAAAAAGGAAGATAGATTGTAATTGTGAGATTGAAGAAGAAGTACGACAGATTTGTTGTAGGTTGTATTCCTTCAAGATTTGCTAAATGAAATAACAAGGTTTGGTTATTTTCTTCGTAGATGTAGCCCATATTGGGTGAACCATGTAAATTTGTGTTTCGTGTATTACTTTAATCTTCTGTGTATATTTTCGTATTTATTTATTGTTCATATTTTATTATTTAATCCTAACAATTCATGTACCTTGATACAAGTGAAACTGTAAATGCAATATCATATCTTGTTGTATTAAGGAATATTAAGCTCCCAACAATGCTTCTAAACAATATTTTATCAAATTTCTCTTCTCCATCATCTCTACATAATAGTTATCCATGTGCCACAAGCATTCAAAATGGCTTAAATTTTCCATGACATATTTCTTCAACATATTTTGCATATTTTGATTGACAAATGAAAACTTTACCATCACCTTGATGTCCACACCAAGAAAATATTGTATTAGCCCTAAATATTTCATATCAAATTCCTTCATCATAGCATGTTTAAATTCATTCATCATATTTGAACTACTTCCCATGTAGATCAAATCATCAACATATAGGCACACAAGAAGCATATCATTACCTTCATTATTGAAATAGAGTGTTGGGTCATTCTCAATTTTCTTGAAACCACAATATTGAAAGTACCCATAAATTCTTGATTACCTTGCTCTAAGTGCTTTCTTCAATTTGTAAACATGGTTTTTCTTTCCTTCCACTTCAAAGCCTTGAGGTTTTTGAACATAAACCTCCTCATATAGATAACCATTCAAGAATGCACTTTTCACATCCATGTGATAATCTTTCCACTATTTATTGGCTACTAATGAAAGAGTCATTTGAATTATCTCTTATCTTGCAATAGGGAAAATGTTTCTTCATAGTCCACACCATATATTTGAGTGAATCCTTTTGCAACCAGCCTTGCTTTGTATATTTCTATGCTTCCATCACTATTAAAATTTATTTTGTAGATTCACTTGGATCCAAAAATATTTTTGTCCTTGGATAATTCCACAAGTTCCTAAGTATCATTTTTTTCAATGGACTCAATTTCTTCTTTCATTGCTTGCACCCAAACATCATTAGTACAAGCATATTTATAATGTGAAAGTTCCAAATCAACTTCAAAAAATAGAGTACAATTCACCAAATCACATTTTGGTTCTTCTTCATCATCACCACACATTTGGAGCTTTTCCAATTTTAAAATAAATTTGTCCAACTCTTGCAATTGACTTCTTATTAACCTCATTTTAAATTTCTTGTCCATTATTTGGTTGGCTAGATGTGCTTTGAACTTTATCTTTCCTTTATTTGTATTCTTGATGGTACTTGTAGATGAGTTACTTATGCTCAAACTTGGTGTAGTCTACTATGAACTTATTGATGGGTTGCTAGGCTAGATTGGAGGAGTAGACAAAACATTTAAAGGCTATTATGTTGAGCATGCAAATGACACATTTCCAAGGGCATGCCAATGTACTTGGAACAGATATTTATTCCCTCTTAAAAGAGAAGTATTTTCCCCAAGATTTGCGTATGCTAGGTCTTGGCTAGTGTGAATGGACTCAGAGGTCATTGATAATTGTTCTTTTAAAGGGGCCTTTGTTGGTTATGTTTAAAAATATTTTTTCTAGTACAATGCATAAAGTTAAAACCCAACACTTAACTATCTAAAATAATTCTATTGCAATAATATTTAAATAAACATGAGCTAAGTGGATTTAAAATTGAGCAACAAAAAATAAAATTTAAGCACAATAAATTATGATTACTCAATTCATACCTTTCATTACATTTATGATATATCACACATATATAACAACCTTAGTTATCAAATTCATCGAATTTAAAACCCTGTCGCATGAATTTCGTAAACAAACCCTAAATTCGACAAAAAAATTGGATGAAAAACAAGCATCAAAAACCCTAAAATCAATTTTTAGCTATTGAAAAAAATTACAGAGAAAGCACTATAAACACGACAGTTGTGAACAAACTCTCCTGCAATCTCCCTCCTGCAACATGGAATTTGGAAGCTTGAATTTTTTGTATATACTATCAAAATCAACCATTTTAAATCTATTCTCAACCTCATAGAGATGTTGTTTTATTTATTTCTTTATCATTATTTGAGAGAATGAATAGCTCTGAAAGTTGCAATTGATAAACAAATCTCTCATTTAAAGGCTTCATTATTTCTAAACCTGCTATTTAAAATGCTTCTTGTCACAAATAATCTACGAGTTCTTCAAAATAAAAAGAAAATAAAAAACATTGCTCTTTAACCCTAAAATAAAAGAAAATAAAACATTGCTTTTAACCCTAAAATAAAAGAAAAAACATTGCTCTTTAACCCTAAAATAAAAGGAAAAAACATTGCTCTTTAACCCTAGCTTCTAAGGAAACCTAAAATTAAACTTTTCTAATTTTTAAACTTGAATAATATAAGATATTTTAAGTGCTTTCTTTTATGCATGATAACAATTTTTTATTATAATTGGTAGAAAACTTATAATTTATATTTCAAAAAAATTATTGATTTAACCTTTAAGAATCTTCTCATGTGTTAAAAAATTACTATATTTACATAAAGTTATAAAAATGCCCTGTGCATTGGTCGTAGGGCTTTCTCACACTAACCAAATCAAAAAATAAAAAACAAATATTATAATTTTGTATATTTGATTTTTAAATTTTATATAAAAATAAAAAATAAAATTATATAAATATATACATTTATTATATATATCAAATTTTATGTCGAATTTTATTACAAATTTTTAAACATGTTGAATTTCTTTTGAACTTTAAATGTATCAATTTCGAATACAAAATCGAACTTGATAACTAAGATAGCAACAATGATTACTGAAGTTGTATGAAATTTTAAAATACACTACAAGAAACCAACTTCAATGCTTTGAATAAAAATTAATCTACTCCTAATTTAAATAAGATTCAAAGAAAATTCAAAGGTTTAAGAGTAAGAGAAAATAAAGAAAAATAAGTTAGTATTAACTTGAAATCTAGTTCTAGTTTGATAAAGCAACAAATCTGATTTAAACGAATCTTGGCCCGACCAGTATTCACATAGCTTGAGGTCCAAGATGGTGCAATCTTCAAAGGATCAATAGACAGTGAAACAAATTGAGTACAAGCACCATCAGCATGCAAATATTAAACACAATAATTTCAAAAGCCTTATATTATAAAGATGTTCATTGAGTACATGAATTCAAATTTATCCACTTAGGTGGATTACAAGAATAGAGCTCAGAACCATAGAAGCTTGGTTCAAAAATGCCATCCAACTACAAGCAAAAAATGCAAAGAAAACTAAAGAGGTCAACTAAGAGATGGTTTTCAACCTTTGTAACCGGTTGGTGAGCCACTATTTATATATTTTTTTGGCCTTCACCTAGTGTTACATTTTGCAATTAATTGCTAATTAATTCTATGACATGCTTCTTGAGATTGGCTTCTCAGTCATACTATGACCATACCTCATTAAGTATGTACTACTTTGTTCATACCTCATAAAGTCTTCATTTACACAATGCTTGGGAGCTCTACAACAACTATACTTCATTAAATTTTTATTTCTCTGCACAATCTAAGTTGGCCATTAATTTCATCCGTTCGCTGTCTAGTATGCTTGAACTTTCTCGATCTGCATTAAAATTCTATGTTCACCACTAAGTTTGCTATATTCATTATATCCACCAACAAGGATTCTACAAAATGACAAAGGAAAGCAAAATAGAAGTTAGAGATTTAAATTTTTTAATTTTTTAATTGTTATTGCTTATTTTATTTATTTACTCATTTAATAAAAATTTACAACTAAAAAATCCTTTGACACCAAGTAAAAATAGTTGTCCTCATGCTCTATTGGGTTCAAGAGAAAGGCTCTAGGTCGTTGATGTTCCTTGGTGATTTAATCTCCACCATTGAAATTGGCACGTGCATTTCCTATAGATTTATGTTGAGTTTGGAAAAGTCTAAAAAATATTTTTAAATACTTGAAATGAATTTTAATTAGCGAAAAAGGATTTTATGATACCCAAAATGAATTTTAATTGGCCATTTAATCCTGGTTGTCCATGTCATTTCAAGATTAAATGTGGGCTATTGATTTGAAAGCTTTTAAAACCTTTTAAAACTTTGATTTTTCTATCTCTTTATCTTGGCTGTCCATGCCATTTTGAGATTAAATGTGGGTCATTGATATAAAAGCTTAAAAATATTTATTTTCTATCATTCAATCATGGTCGTTTGTGTCACTTCAAAATTAAATGCAATTCGTTGATCTGAAATATTTTAAAACCTTTTAAAACTTTGACTTTTCTATCCTTTAATCCTTGCCATCTGTATCATTTCAAGATTAAATGTGTCATTGATCTAAAAGCTTTAAAACCTTATTTTTTTATGCTTTAATCATGGCCATTTGTGTCATTTTGAGATTAAATGTGGGCCTTTTATCTGAAAGCTTTTAAACCTTTTAAAACTTTGAATTTTCTATCCTTTAATCTTGGTCATCTGTGTCATTTTGAGATCAAATATGGATTGTTGATCAAAAAGCTTTAAAATCTTGCTTTTATATCCTTTAATCTTGGCCATCCATGTAATTTTGAGATTAAATGTGGGATGTTGATCTAAAATCTTTTAAAACCTTTTAAAACTTTGAATTTTCCATCACTTAATCTTGACCATCCGTGTTACTTTGAGATTAAATGTGGGTTGTTTATTTGAAAGCTTTAAAACCTTGATTTTCAATTGTTCAATCATGGTAATTCGTGTCACTTCAAGATTAAATGTGGGTTGTTGATTTGAATGCTTTGAAAATCTTTTGAAACTTTGAATTCTCTACCCTTTAATATTGGCCATTCGTGTCATTTCGAGATTAAATGCAGACCATTGATATAAAAGTTTTAAATCTTGTTTTTCTATCCTTTAATCCTAGTTGTCTGTATCACTTTGAGATTGGATGTGGGTGGTTGATCTAAAATCTTTTAAAACCTTGAATTTTCTATCACTTAATCCTAGCCATCTGTCACTTTGAAATTAAATGCAAGTCATTGATTTGAAAGCTTTAAAACCTTGTTTTTTTGTTGTTCAATCATGGTCATCCATGTCATTTCAAGATTAATTGTGAGCCATTGATTGAATTCTTTTAAAAATTTGAATTTTATTTTTCTTTTAAGTCCATAAAAGAGTTTTAAATACCCAAAATAAAATTTAATTGCTCAAAAATGATTTTCTATGGCCAAAATGCTTTTACATTCCTAAAATATCTTTCAAAGGTTTTAAAATAATCTCTAAATCTCTTTAAAAGACATCTATGTTGAAAAGAGGAAGATCAAGCATGCAATATTTGAGTTGTTTTAAAGCGCTAAAGCTATGGAACATAGCCATGCAGGTACTCATTGGAAATCTTAATTTGAGCCTGAATTGATGGGAAAATCTATTTACTACTTAAACAAAAAATATAGAAAGAGACATGGCAAAAAACATCCCAACAAGCTTAAAGCGAGTAAAAAATATTCGAATTTAAAAACTTCAACTAAAAATAAATAAACCCAAGGAAAATAAGAGAAATCTTACCAAAAATTTAAAAGTGGGTCCCCAATTTGTGTATACTGGGGCATGTTGTGAAAGCGCAACAACGCGTCCCCCAATCACACATGCTTCACACACACCCTTGTGCTCTCCGAAATTAGGTAGTCCATTTACCATGTCTTTTCAAGACAAAAATTCTAAACTTTTAAAATTCAAGTATCCATAATTGAGATGTCAAAGCCAATTCTTATGTTCAAGTGCCATGTGTGCCATTTTCATAGTCTCTTTTCCTTCAAACTTCAAAGGAAACATCCGGTTCTTTGTCATAGGAACAATGGTGACCATACGGTTCCTATTATTCTTATCATAAATGATATATTCATTGTTATCAAACACAACTTTATAGTTCTTTTCTACAAGTTATCCAACACTCAACAAATTATTCTTCAAATTGGGAGCATAGTAAATATCATGAATTTTCTTTGTACCTTATTTAGTGCCAAATTTCATGGTACTTTTTCAACCACATCCAAAGCATTATTGTTCTCAAGAATTATCTTGGTCTTAAAATTCTCATTCACATCAGAAAATAACTCTTTCTTTCCAGTCATGTGGTTAGAACAACCAGAACTTCTTGACTAGTTTATTTAGCCATGTCACTGGTAAAAATAAAATTACCTTATGGAACTTCATCCTCCCATACATAGTGAGATCTTCTATATCCATTTGTGGTCTTCACTCTACAATATCATGCAATGTGACTCGTTTTATCATAATTGTAGCATTCAACTCTTTTTTGATTAGCCCTTCCATAGCCTCTTCCAGCAGCAATATTTTGTCCTCTTCCATGTGCTTGGTTCATCATTCTAAAAACATTTCAATTTAGAATTAAAAGCATTATCCTCATTTTATTTATTGGTTTCTCTTAGTCTTTCCTCATGTGTCATAAGAGAACCAACTAGACAAATTCAAGTGTAGATAAATGTTTATTCTCCACAAAAATTATTGCAACATGGTTCCATTTAGGGGTAAGAGATATCAATACCTTCTTCATAGCCAACTATTTATTCAATGTCCCTCAAATGGTGGCCATCTTGTTCACCACATCCTTCACTCTAACACAAAAAAAACCCACACTTTCAGCCTCTTTCATTTGCAAATTCTTAAACGCTTTTTTAATGGTCTAAAAATTTACCATTCTCACTTGATCACTTTCTTGGTAAGCCTCTTGAAGAGACTTCCAATCCTTATTAGATGATGTAGTAGCAACAATACATGGAAACAAACTCTTGTCAAGAGTATTAATATGATAGAAGGTTAATGAATTCTTCTTTGTTTCTCTTTTTTATGTCCTACCATTTTATTGTAATGTGTTCCAGTCAGGTGGTTCTTAATAACCACTCTCCACTACCTCCCAAAGATATTTTCCAATTTACAATGTTCTCATATTTATGCTCCAATAATCATAATCTTACCCATTAAATTATAGAATGGGTAATGAGTTGTTGAAGTTGGCCATTAGACTCGAGCAACAATAAATGAAGTTTTTCTTCAACAAACTTGTCCAAGAACTCGATAAAATGTTAGACTGACCACGAACCCAAGTTCACTCAATACCAAAAAAAAACCAGGCTTTTATACCAAATGCAGTATTTGACCCAAAAAATGAAGAGAAAAATGTGTAGCAAGAAAATATTTGCAACAACAAAAAATGCAACAATTTTTGTAGTAGTCTGAATTTAAGGGACAAAAAATGCTCATAATTTGACAAAAATTTGGGAGTGAATTCTACACAAAGTACCTTTCCAATAGTGTATAACACACACAAAATGGAGCCATAAATCAAAATTTATGAGCTTTGAAAGTTAATTGCAGGTTTCAAAAAATAGGGACAACAAGCATATATTTCACAAAATAAATGAAATAGAATGTTGTTTTTCATTCCAAATGATCTTATAAGTATTACAAACCTTTTTCCATAATTTTATCCAACTATTTTAAACTATTATACATTTACAAGAGAAAAAATGATGTTACAACCCTTCATTTCACATTTTGGAAGTCCAACACTCATAGTGACTCTTCAAGGCCTATAGAAACTTTTGGGATTCTTTAAATTTGTGGGAGAAATTCTGGTTTTATCTTTTTCTTAGTCAACATAAATATCCAACATAAAGGAAGGTTCCAAATTAGCTTGAATACTGGTACTAGAGTACCATTTAAATGCACTACCTTGTTGTTGGTGTGCTTGAGATATAGGCCAAGTACCTTTGCTACCCTTTTTGGCATAACCGATGTGTTGGAACTTGAGTCAACTATGTAGCTATGTGTCAATTTATCTTTTCAAATTAGGATCAGGTAGAATGTCATAGGCTTGGGCTTGTTGGGCTTAGGGACTAAAATTTTTAGCATGATAGGCATCCCTTGTCCACTCAACTCTTTTTACTTCTTTAGGGTCTCATCCAAGTTCTTCAGATATTTTAGAATAGAGAGGACATCCCAAAGAGGTATGGCTATAGTCGACTTCTTTATGTGCTCCACCATGTTGAATTATTCAACAAAAGGGGATTTTAGGATTACTGATGATGTCATAATTCTAGTCCCTTCTATCATGAATGTGGCCTTGAAAAATTCAAAATAGGTTTCCTTGGTGGTTTAGATGAATCTCTTATGATTGTTGGGATTGCTCAGGTCTAATTCTCTAATGTAACTTGCGATGGAGCAGTTATTTGATTGTTTTGTTCCCTCCTCTAAGTTCTAGCCTTTATCAGGCTAGGTACCCCTTGCTCTTCAATAGCCCTTATCTTGGCCTAAGAGATATATTTTGACCAAAATTATGGTCTCATAGAGGTTGAAGGGTTTGCTTCATCTGACATGATGGACACTTTTTCTTTAATGTAGGTAACAAAAGTCTACTCTTGAGTTGGCAAATTGGCAACTGATGTTGCATTCAAATACTGAGTGGTAGGTTCCAAAATTGGCATTGGGACTTTTGATTGAGGATAATATAAAATATTATGATCAAAAGGAGTTATCCCAATCACTTGATATTTTGCTTCAATATAATAATAAAAAAAAGGATAGTTGGGAGTAGGATAGTACCAACCACTAGGATCTTTAACATAGTTTTTTTGGATGGCAACCAACTTCCTAACTAAGATTATAGGAATTTTTTGGATTAGGACTGATATAGGTACTATATGTTGAGTTAAAACTTGCAATTGACTAGGAATTTTATTGGTAAAAAATGGAGTCTTATGATATCTTGTCAAAGGTGGTTGAATATTTGGGTTTCCCCATTGGAAAGTAGGCTTTGGATAACTTTGGTAGGAAAACCTTTGAATATTACACTTCCTCTTTAGGGTTGTGATATCATTAGAGAGGGTCCTCATAGTTTTAAATAATTTATCCATTTTGGCATCTAGAGGAGAGGGTATTTGATTTTGTTTTGAGTATGTGGTAGGATGAGTCGACCTGGTGGTAGGCTATATGGTCAAAGAGGAATGATAAGAGGGTTGAATGAAATGAAATAATGGTGGAGGTGTTCTAGGGACTAGCCTTTCTATTTGTATTAGATCCTTTTTAGCTTGGATGGCTATCTCATAGGCCTTTGATAGTGAATTCCCACCCTTAGACCTGACCATCATAGAAATATTAGAATTGAAAGATTTTATATAGTAAATATATACCATACCTAGAGGTGGTCAAATATTATTAGAGATACTTTACCCAGTATTATAGAATCGGACATTAAAATTATCCATTATCTCAGTAGGTACCCTCTTGATGGTCATAAGTTTTTCCAGGAGAGATGCTTCATCTATCTTCTCTCTAAATCTATGCCAACTGGTCCTACCTTCTAACTAATCATAGGTTGAGTTTGAGGTATCATTCATGAGTTATCCTTCAAAAATAATCCACCAATATGTTTAATACTATATATTTCCTTTCAATGAAATGCATAGCACATAATATCACCAGGTAGTGCAAATGCTTATTCGGGGTGATAGAATCTTCTTCCAAGAAGTAAGGTAAGGATTTGAATACTAATGTGGGAATTGAAACTGGTCGAATCAGGGGACCTTTGTCATTACATGCAAAAATAATTCTAGGAGGATGGTGCACTATGTCTTCCATGTTGCATTGTTAATTTCTCCTTCTTTGTCTTAAATTTAGTGGTGGTACCAACTCTTGTTGATTGGCTTGGACGAAGGCATTGGTTATGGGTCTTTTGCTCATATAATTCTAGGCCCTTCCTTTGATAATATATTCACCAAGTGGGGAGGTTTTGCTTCAATAAGCTCATGAGGTAGAGACACCCACCAAAGTATCAGTTTATCTTTTATTATATGACTTCTTCAAAGTATTTTCCTTTCAAGCAAAGTCATTAGGTGAATTTTTTTGCTTCACTTTCAAGCTGGCAGACTATGACCATCATCGGGATCATAGTAAAAAACTTTCAATATTAATGAGATAAACCTAAAAGCTTGTCCCACCAAGCATGCTAGACAAAGTTGTTGTGGTCTCTAAATGCACCTACCCATCCAAGCAGAGAACTTGATGAGCCAGGGGCACCTATGCTTTGCATAGAGTGAGACAACAAAAAACATCGTAGATAAGGGACTACCTATGGGAAAACCTTTAGTGTTTTCAATTAAATCCAAATCCTCATTAAAATAATATTCAATGCATAGATACCTCCATAATCTAAGTTCAACTAGTTTATAGGGAAAGGAATTGCAATGAAAGTAAAAACAAAAAAAAGTAAATACTTTACAAAAAATTAAAACCTAAGCTATTGAGGCGATGTACCAAATAATTAGGTTTCCTTCCTCCAATTATAATAAGTGGCCATAAATTAATAGGAAATCTACCAACCAATAGCTAAAATTAACACAACTAAAAAAACACATTACCAAGAATCAAAAAAATATTAAAGAAAGAAGGCTAGGGTGAAATTAGCCATGACTTCCATTACTATGCTAAAAATGAATATAAGACAATGAGACCTAGAGTGTTTAATGCTCCTTAGATAGTGAATCAAGGTTCAAGCTCTACTTATTACAAAATAAGGGAAGTGAAAGGAAGAGCTTGTAAGGCCAGATATTAGGCATGAGGAAATAACTTCCAATGCCTTTACAATAAAATTTTGGTCTATTTATAAGCCAAGAGGAGGGTTATGTTGTGACTCCTTCACAACGACCCCCAAAAAATTGGGGACCCACTTGAAACTTGAGAGTTTGTCTTCAAAATTATCACTTGAGCTCATTATTCATAATTATTTATTCTCCCCATATTGGTATCATCATAGTTCACCTTAATGATGTGGGATTCACCTTGAATGGGTTTCATAAAGGGCATGATGACCAAGCTTAATTCGTCTATACGATTTGTCATTAAACTGGGTTTGGTTATTCTAAGAAAATGTCTTAAAAAAATCATATGTTATAGTGCCTTGTTGTGTTAATGTCATGAGTTAATGTTATGTTCTTGTCCTTGTGCTACATAGTTTTTAGTATGTGCTTTAGTTTAAAATAATTTTGTTTATTTGTTATGTTGTGTGTCATTAACATGTTATTGTATAGTCATGTCATGTTGACTATGGTTAAAGTTTTAGTGTTTTGTTGTTTAAAAATTTAATGTTATTTAATTATGATGTTGTGTGCTTAGTGTTATTTTTGTTGTGGTTTATTGTTTTATATTTGAAGTGTAAATGTTGTTGTGTGTGTTAGGTTGTTAATTTTAAGGTTAGTTTTATTTATGTTTTGTAAGTGCTTAATTGATTTTATGTAGTAAGGAATGTTATAGTTTAGGTGTTTTATGTTTTCTTTTAAATATTTTAATGTGTTTTGTTTATTGTATATTAATGATGCGTTAGTATAGTTGGTCGTGTAGGGTTTTTAACATGTTATGTGTGTTGTCATTGATTTTGTTGTTCTTTATTTTATTATATTGTTTCATTTGTTATTTTCTTTATATAATAAAGTGATGATTTTGGTTCACATGTTAGGTAATTGATAGGTGGGCAAAGTGGCTTGTTCACTTCAGAAGGCTCGATATTTTGTTTTGCTTGATAAGCCTAAGTTGTGTCCTATTGAATGCAGGAACGCACAGAGATTTCAGGGTGCACTTCAAAGAGATTTTGAGTGACATGGATATGATATTCAAGATGAACAAGGTAGATCCCATCATCATGGTAAAAGCAATTTTTTTAATTGTTTTATTTGGTGGGTACTCGTATGGAGAATTCGTCAAGTTTGGAATTGTTGCCGACATATTCGAAAGGTCAAAGAAGACACGTGGTTTGAAGAGGTTATCGAAGATGTTTATTGAAGGATATCACCGCCAAAGAGTATCACCATCACTAATGAGCGGGAAACCGGTACCATAAAGACCAGTTGGAGAGTGTGATGAGAAAATGATTTTTGTACTATGATAGTTGCAGGAAAAAAGACATATGGTGGTAGTTACCGATATTTACTAACATAGATAAGATCGAGATGTAGGGCATCCCATGGCATCGTTAAAAAATCAAAAGAGGACATCGAGTAGAAATGTGTTCACAAACATTACCAAGGTAGTGCGATGCTATGTGGTCGCCTTCTATCAAAATGTTAAAAGGGCCGCGTGAGAATTCTGTCGACATTACCAAATTTATGAAATGGTTCGGGATTACCAAGGTACGATCGGTGTCTTGTATTAGTAGGAAGCATGGAAGTTTAAAGAACATAGGAATCAGTAAGTTGTAGTCACGACGCAGAGATCTGAAAATTGAACGAAGAATATTGCAGCCAGAAGATGTCACTGTCAAAAATATTATCATGGAAATGTATCCGATCGCTACTGAAGAACGTTGCTGGAGAATACTATCACCATGATACTCGAAAGTGTGGTTGTTGTTTTTCGTGAAAGTTGTCATTGCAGAGCAGAGAATATTTGTCATTAGAATGTCGAAGAACTGTTGTTATTAGCAGGAACATCAGAATTTTTGTTCAATGCTACGTCGAGGATATCAGAGAACATGTCGTGTAGATTCGGATTGGATTAGAGCTGGTTTTCAAACAGGGTGTTAACTTCGATGCAAATAAAACATCAAAAATTTGAATAACATCTTACATCCGACATAATGAAGGTACGTGTAGAGATAGTGATAAATCAGGGTTTCTGGTTATGTTTACGAGGATGATCTTGATTTTGGAAGTGCTATTGTCATTTACCGGAGAACACCCACAGAAATTGAAAATATTGTTATAAGGGTTAATCAAGTGTTGGATATTTGAGTTAGAATATTATAATAAAATTATATTGTATGGTTTTATTTAAATCATTTAAATAAAATTTATACATTATAAAATGGGTGTGCATATGATAAAGTTTTATATGAAAATTTATTAAGTCACAAAATGAGAGGAAGTTGTGTAACCAAATGAAACGAACAAAACCGCACAGTATGGAATGAAAAAGAGAAACCGAAAGTTGGAAAGAGAAATATTAAATACATTTTCAAAACAGAGATATGGGTCGGACAGTTTTGTAGAAAAAGGGAAGAAAGTTTTACAAAAAGCAAAATAAGCAGATGAAGTGAAGGCTACAGAGGAACAGGTTGTAGAAACAAAGATATGCATTGTAAGATCTTTTGTTATGTTCAGTCATATTGTGAATTTAAATAAGCAGTATAACTGGTATTTGAGTTATAAACAGTGTGTTGGATATAATTTTTATGATAAATCCCATTGGAGTTAGCACCAAACTGTTGTTGATTGTTTGTAATTTGGTTAATTTTAGTTATTGATTTATAGTTTTTGTTCTCAGAGTTCTATAGAACATGTCCAAGATTTAAGAAGTTTTTATATTCAAAAAACCTTTTAATCTTTTACAATTTATTTAAAATTTTTAAAATTTTCCCATAGAATATCCTAGTTTAACATAAAGAAAATTGGAATCTGGCAATTAGGTTATGCAAAGATTTATTAATTTCAGATATTTAACTTGATAAATATCTGGAAGGAAATAGATCTATCACAGATAAATGATATTTCAGTCCAAATTTAATACAATAAAGTCTAGATTTTAAATTGATATCTTTTGAGCAAATTCGGTCAGATCTCACAATTTATTGACACAACATTTATTTAAAAGTTCAGAGATCTGATATTGGAAGGAAACCATTGGTAATCAAATATTTCATACCATAGATATTTGATTTAAAAATAGATATACTTTGGGTTGAACTCGATTTTGTTCTATAAATCTCATAGTTCAAGTTATAAAGTATTATATCAAAGCCCCATTAATATCATTGACTAGAGGATTAAAAGCATTTATATCTGGGAGGGTTTATATATATTATGAATGATTATTCACTTATTCAAATATTAAGAAACAATTTGATATTTGAATTAGACAATAAGATTGGATATAAATGATAAATATTCATAAGCCAAGACTTATAGTTGACTCACATTATTTAACTTTTATTAACTTAGATTTTCTAAAGTTGAATGAAATTAAAATTAAAATACTAGTTCCATTACTTTCCATATTTATTCAAAGTATTTTAATTGAAACGTTGTGTTGAGATGATAAAGTAAATTTGGATGCATAAATATTAATTCTAAGAAAAGAGTAAATTTATTTCATCATTTGAGCAATTAATTCCGAGTGAAAAGACATGTTTTACATGAAGAACTTGAAGTCATTTACCTAATTCCCAGGCCCCTTGTTAACAGTAATATGTAAACCACAGAGAGTTTTTAAAGCACTTATTTATACCTACATACTTAAAATTTGATACATTAAGTGGAGACATTAAAGAAACACTAATTTCTTTGCAAGGAATGATATTAAAATCCTAGTTGTCGAGTGATTTTGTGATTGGACAAAATTACACCTGAACAAATTGGTACTAGAAGGAGGGCTTGAAAGGTAATAATTTTAATTTTAGCATGTGCAATTTTTTTATAAAAAGAAAAAAATTGCTTGAAATTTTCAATTTATGCTGCATTAATGTTAATTTATCATAAATTTGAAAATTAGATTATGATGCAATTTCTGTGAATTTTCATACATAGCCTTGCATATTAAAGTTGGTTCAATGGCAGAAAATGATTTACCATTTTATAAGCATTATGGAACGATTACGCTAGAAGAACATATTCAGGCATATAAAAATATTATGCTTAATTTTCAAATTATGCAGGAAGATATTTTCTATAGAATGTTTCCACACAAATTGGATGAAGTTGCTAAAAATTGGTTTATCAATTTACCTGCAGGTTCTACCGCTTCTTGGAATCAACTGGAAACAATATTTATTGAACATTTTAGAAAATTGGTTGACACAAATTTGTTATCAAATCAATTTGCCTCTATTTGTAAAAAACCTAATGAATCCATGAGTCAGTTTAACGATAGGTTTCATAAGTTATATGCTAAAATAGAGACACATTTTATTATTTCAGAAGAAGAAGTTATTCAAATATATTTGGAAGCTTTAGATCCTTTTACGGTTAAGTGTTTAGAAACATTTCCTAATGATTTATCCTTATCTAATGTGTATGGTGGGGCAATAGCTGTAGAGCAATGGTTGATTTCAAGAGAAATTGATGTGGTAGATTATCATTACACCACCCCAAGGTTTCAAACCAATCACCACCTATGAGTCATGATATAAATTTTTCGATACCATCGAATGAATTTGAATGTCCTAATTTTTCAACTACTTTCGATATTATCCAAGAGGAAGTGAAAGTTTCAAAGCCAATATCCATGGTTGATGATTGTAGTAATCAAGTTTATAAAAATGCAAAAATGCATAAGTCTTCAGATATTGGAGGAGTTTTATAGTTAACTAGCTTTGAAACATATGATAGAATAGAATCTTCCATAGAGTTGAATGAAACCACTGAATCTCCAGAATTGAAATATTCTAGAGGTAGTTGCATTATGACTGATCATAAAAGTTTATTACTTGAAGAAGATGAATTCCTTATTGAGGATAGTTTTTTTTAAAGTGCAGAAAGTGAATTTGAAAAGCATTCAATTGTCGAATTTACAAAATGTGAAGATATGGTTTAATCTCATCCTTTAGCTTTAGAAGATAATTTTTATAATGGATGGGTATGTATGGTGAGTCATTGTTTTCTCACACTCCTACTAATAAAAATTTTATTTCACTTTCTATGCAGGATGTTGAAACTTTTATTTCAAAAGAAGATTTCGTAATTCCTATGCCACCAGGATATGATATGCTAGTTTCAGAAATAAAACAAATTCCAAGATTTGATCATTTTGAACACGATGTTGTAGAATATTTTGGTACAATAAAAGGAGAAGAAATGGTCATTGATGAAGGATTGCGAAATGATGATGAGAATAATACAGATCATGAAGAAAAAGAAAATACTATATCAAGAAGTGGCAAATGAAAGTGCACGAAAGGTAGAATGTTATCCTTTGTATTCAAACATTCAAGAATCATGTAATTTTTTGCATAATCATCTATTGGTTTCCACTGTTATTTATGATGAGATGTCATTAGAGGTCGATGAAGCAATAAAAGGTATTCGTATTCCCACCACCAATAAGACAGTATTGTCAAATGAAAAGGAAGATATGCTTGAGTTATTGAACCAAATTCATCAACAACTAACAATTCAACCTAGGATACAAAACTATAATGATTCTTATTTTATAAATATCCTATATTCTTGCAAATTCTTGCATGAATATGATTGGTATAAAAACATTGATGATGATATTGCTTTAAAATTTTCTAAAGTTGCTTCATATTTGAAAGAAATCCTATGTACTTGTGAAAATGAAAATCTAGGTCAAAGTGATGAATCAGGATTTTAAATTCCCATCTTTATAAATAAACGTAAGATCATGGATGAATCAAATTTTAAACATAGAATTGCTTATAAGTTTGAATTAAATCAGTGAGATGTCAAAGATAAAATGAAGGTTGCATGATTTGACTTAATCTTGTTTTGGTTGGATCTAGGTAAATCTTGGAATGCAAATCATGAGATATGTCTTTTAAGATGTTCCTATCATGTTTGGGATCCAGGGAGAGGATGGTATAAATTTTGTAGTATCTTGTACATAATATATATTTTTGTAAATAATTTTTGGATTGTGTGTTTGTTGTGTTGTCGATGTTGTTCATGATTTTGTTGATGTTTTGTTGTTTTGTTTTCAGTAAGGTTTTATCACATTTTTGTTTTGTCTTGTTGAGTACAACGATGAATTGACTTTACCAAATTTTGTTAGAATTTCATGACTTTGGTATGTTGTAAATTGATATAATTTTTAGGTAAGTATTTCAAGGGTTGAGATTGTTGTGATTGAGATACTGGTCACTTGTTGGCTATGTTTGGTTTTTGATCCTAGGTCGTATAGGATGAAGCTACCTGTTTTGAAAACCTATGAAACCTGGAGAAAAGGGAAAATGAGATATTGGTTTATGTCCTGATGAATGTGAAATAAGATAGAGCATATATGAAAAATTGGAATTGTATTGCGAAAGCTCCACGAGTATCACAAAATACATTAAAAAATATTGTTTAAAATTGGGATGCGTGAAGTTGTTGGTTTTGAAAATTAGGGAAAAATATCTTATATACTTTTTTCAGCCTTATCTCATTTCTAACCCAGGTGGTAGGTGGATTGTTGCAAAGTACCATTCTATCAGATACAAAAGTGAGTGAGATATAAAAATGAGAGATTTGGAAATAGAGTCAAATCTATTACCTAAATGAAAAAAATAAAGATAGTCTTCATTGGAGCTATAGACGCTTGGCCGGCAATGAAGCAAGGTCTAGAGAAAAAGTCATGAAAGAGCTATAATGATAAATCTATCATCCAGAACTAAATAATCTTCACCGGAGCTATAGATGCTCAGCTAGCAGTGAAGCAATGTTTAGAATCAAGGAAATGCAACATCCACCTAATATCTGGGTATTTCAGATAATCTCTACCAAAGCTATAGATGCACGGATGGCAGTAGAGCAAGATCTGAAGAGAATCAGGTGTGGGTTTTATCTTCAAAGAGGAATTATTCATAGCTTGAAATGTGGAGCTAACGATGGAATGTTGAATGGTTTTAGGTGATAGGGAATGAACCACTTTGCACACATTAAGCTGATGCTGAATGATTCTGGTGGTTCATATCCAATTGGTCTATTCTCATTCTCTGGATACTTACTAATGCTTGTAATTCTAATATTTGGGTTTTGTGTGTTTTTAGAATTTGGTTTTTGAGTCTGAAAGGTTTAGGTACATTTACCAGCAGAGTCGCCATTTGTTGTGACTCCTTCACAACGACCCAAAAAAAATTAGGGACCCACTTGAAACTTGAGAGTTTATCTTCAAAATTATCACTTGAGCTCATTATTCGTAATTATTTATTCTCCCCATATTGGTATCATCATATTTCACCTTAATGATGTGGGATTCACCTTGAATGGCATTCATAAATGGTATGATGACCAAGCTTAATTAGTCTATACGATTTCTCATTATATTGGGTTTGGTTGTTCTAAGAAAATGTCTTAAAAAATCATACATTATAGTGCCTTGTTGTGTTAATATCATGAGTTAATGTTATGTTCTTGTCCTTGTGCCACAAGTTTTTAGTATGTGCTTTAGTTTAAAATAGTGTTGTTTATTTGTTATGTTGTGTGTCATTAACATGTTATTGTATAGTCATGTCATGTTGACTATGGTTAAAGTTTTAGTGTTTTGTTGTTTAAAAATTTAATGTTATTTAATTATGATGTTGTGTGCTTAGTGTTATTTTTGTTGTGGTCTATTGTTTTATATTTAAAGTGTAAATGTTGTTGTGTGTGTTAGGTTGTTAATTTTAAGGTTAGTTTTATTTATTTTTTTGTAAGTGGTTGATTGATTTTATGTAGTAAGGAATGTTATAGTTTAGGTGTTATGTTTTCTTTTAAATATTTTAATGTGTTTTGTTTATTGTATATTAATGATGCGTTAGTATAGTTGGTCATGTAGGTTGTTTAACATGTTATATGTGTTGTCATTGATTTTGTTGTTCTTTATTTTATTATATTGTTTCATTTGTTATTTTCTTTATATAATAAAGTGATGATTTTGGTTCACATGTTAGGTAATTTATAGGTGGGCAAAGTGGCTTGTTCACTTTAAAAGGCTTGATATTTCATTTTGCTTGATAAGCCTAAGTTGTGTCCTGTTGAATGCGAGAACGCACAAAGATTTCGGGGTGCACTTCGAAGAGATTTCAAGTGACATGGACATGATCTTCAAGACGAACGAGGCAGGTCCCATCATCATGGCAAATGTAAGATTTTTAAACATTTTATTTGGTGGGTACTCATCTGGAGAATTCATCGAGTATGGAATCATTGCCGACATATTCGAAAGGTCAAATAAGACAAGTGGTTTGAAGGAGGTTATCGAAGATGTTTATTAAAGGATACCACCATCAGAGAGTATCATTGTTGCTGATGAGCGAGAAACCAGTACCATAAAGACCAGTTAGAGAGCATGATGAGAAAATGATTTTGGTACTATGATAGCTATAGATAAAAAAAAGTGTATGGTGGTAGTTGCCGACATTTACTGACATAGATAAGGTCCAGATGTAGGGCATCCCATGGCAGCATTAAAAAATCAAAAAAGGACGTCGAGTAGAAATGTGTTCGTCGACATTAACAAGGTAGTGCGATGCTATGTGGTCACCTTCTGTGTTAAAAGGGCTGCGTGAGAATTTTGTCGACATTACCAAATTTATGAAATGGTTCAAGATTACCAGGGTATGGCCGATTTCTTGAAATAGTAGGAAGCATGGAAGTTTAAATAATGGAGGCATCAACAAGTTATAAGGCAAAGCGACTTGTTCACTTTATAAGGCTCGATATTTCATTTTGCTTGATAAGCCTAAGTTGCGTCCTATTGAATGCATGAACACACGAAGATTTCAGGGTGCACTTCAAAGAGATTTCGAGAAACATGAACATGATCTTCAAGATGAATGAGGCAGATCCCATAATCATGGCAAATGCAATATTTTTAAACGTTTTATTTGGTGGGTACTCGTCTAGAGAATTCGTCAAGTATGGAATCGTTGCTAACATATTCAAAAGGTCAAAGAAGACATGTGGTTTGAAGGAGGTTATCGAAGATGTTTATTGAAGGTTACCACCATCGGAGAGTATCACCGTCACTGATGAGTAGGAAACTGGTACCATAAAGACCAATTGGAGAGCGTGATGAGAAAATGATTTTGGTACTATGATAGTTGCAGGAAAAAAAACGTATGGTGGTAATTACCGATATTTACTAACATAGATAAGATCCAGATGTAGGGCATCCCATGGCAACATTAAAAAATTAAAAGAGGACATCGAGTAGAAATGTGTTCATCGATATTACCAAGGTAGTGTGATGCTATGTGGTCACCTTCTGTCAAAATGTTAAAAGGGCTGCGTGAGAATTCTTTTGACATTACCAAATTTATGAAATTGTTTAGGATTACTAGGGTACGACCCGTGTCTTGTATTAGTAGGAAGCATGGAAGTTTAAAGAACACAAGCATCAACAAGTTGTAGTCATGACGCAGAGGTTTGAAAATTGAACAAAGAATATTGCAGCCATAAGATGTCACTGTCAAAAATATTGGCATGGAAATGTATCCGGTCGCTACTGAAGAACGTTGCTGGAGAATACTATCACCATGATACTCGAAAGTGTGGTTTTTGTTTTTTGGGAAATTTTTCATTGTAAGTAGAGAATCTTTGTCATTATAACGTCGAAGAACTACTATTATCAGGAGGAACGTCAGAATTTTTGCTCGATGCTACGTCGAGGATATCAGAGAACATGCCATGTAGATTCAGATTGAATTAGAGTTGGTTTTCAAATAGGGTGTTAACTTTGATGCAAATAAAACAACAGCAAATTGAATAACATCTTACATCTGACATAATGAAGGTACGTGTAGAGGTAATGATAAAGTAGGATTTTTGGTTATGTTTACGAGGATGACCTTGATTTTGGAAGTGCTATTGTCATATACCGGAGAACACCCATAGAAATGGAAAAGATTGTTATAAGGGTTAATCAAGTGTTGGATATTTGAGTTAGAATATTATAATAAAATTATATTGTATTGTTTTATTTAAATCATTTAAATGAAATTTATACATTATAAAATGGGTGCGCATATGATAAAGTTTTATATGAAAATTTAATTTTTATAATGGATGGGATATGTATGGTGAGTCATTTTTTTCTCACACTCCTACTAATAAAACATTTGTTTCACTTGCTATGCAGGATGTTGAAACTTTTATTTCAAAATAAGATTTCACAATTTCTATGCAACCAAGATATGATATGTCAGTTTCAGAAATAAAATAGATTCCAAGATTTGATCATTTTTAACACGATGTTGTAGAATATTTTTCTACAATAAAAGGAGAAGAAATGGTCATTGATGAAGGACTACAAAATTATGATGAGAATGATACAGATCATGAAGAAAAATAAAATACTATAATGGCTTATCAAGAAGTGGTAAATAAAAGGGCACGAAAGGTAGAATCTTATCCTTTGTATTCAAACATTCAAGAATCACGTAAATTTTTGCATAATAATTTATTGATTTCCTCTGTTATTTATGATGATATGCCATTAGATGTCAGTGAAGCAATAAAAGGGATTATTATTCCCACCACCAATAAGACAGTATTATCAAATGAAAAGAAGATATGCTTGAGTTATTGAACCAAATTCATCAACTAACAATTCAACCTAGGAGGTCCGAGGTGTAGACCGATTGGTTCATCCAAACCCCATAAGGGGGGTGGAGGTCCAAGGTTCAAATCTCGGGCCTCGTCGAACTGAACGCTTGTCCCTTTCTTGGTGCTTTCAGCGGCATAAAAGGTTTAAAATGATTGTGGCATGGTGGTTATAGGGGCAGATTGCGCGAAGATCTGTGTGGCGGCTTCTATGGTGGACAGCGTAGAATACTGTGGCGGCCATAAAAGCTAGACAATCTGCCCGGATTCATGGCGGCTACCGATTCCACCATGTAAATTTAAAAAAAAAAAATCAATTCAACCTAGGATACAAAACCATAATGATTCTTATTTTATAAATATCCTAGATTCTTGCAAATTCTTGCATGATATTATTGGTACAAAAACATGGATGATGATATTGCTTTAAAATATTTTGAAGTTGCTTCATATTTGAAAGAAATCCTATGTACTTGTGAAAATGAAAATCTAGGTCAAAGTGATGAAACAGGATATGAAATTCCCATCTAAATGTAATATCATGGATGAATCAAATTTTAAACATAGAATTGCTTATAAGTTTGAATTAAATCAGTGGGATGTGAAAGATAAAATGAAGGTTGCATGGTTTGACTTAATATTGTTTTGGTTGGATCTATGTAAAGCTTGGAATGCAAATCATGAGATATGTATTTTAAGATGTGCCTATCATGTTTGGGATCTAGGGAAAGGATGGTAGAGATTTTGCAGTATCTTGTACATAATGTATATTTTTGTAAATAATTTTTGGATTGTGTGTTTGTTGTGTTGTCAATTTTGTTCATGATTTTGTTGATGTTTTGTTGTTTTTTTTTCATTAAGGTTTTATCACATTTTTTTTGTGTCTTGTTGAGTACAACGATGAATTGAATTTGCCAAATTTTATTAGAATTTCATGACTTTGGTATGTTGCAATTTGATACAATTTTCAGGTGAGTATTTCAAGGATTGAGATTGTTGTGATTGAGACTCTGGCCACTTGTTGGATGTATTTGGTTTTTGATCCTAGGTCGTATAAGATGAAGCTACCTATTTTGAAAACCTATGAAACCTGGAGAAAAGGGAAAATGAGATAGTGGTTTATGTCCTCATGAATGTGAACTAAGATAGAGTAGATATGAAAAATTAGAATTGTATTGCGAAAGCTCCATGAGTATCACAAAACACATTAAAAAATATTGTTTGAAATTTGGGATGCGTGAAGTTGTTGGTTTTGTAAATTAGGGCGAAATATATTATATACTCGTTTCAACCTTATCTCATCACTCACCCAGGTGGCAGGTGGATTTGTTGCAAAGTACCATTCTATCGGATGCAAAAGTGGGTGAGATAAAAATGAGAGTTGGAAATAGAGTCAAATCTATTACCTAAATAAATAAAAATATAGTCTTCACCGTAGCTATAGACGCTTGGTTGACAGTGAAGCAAGGTCTAGAGAAAAGTCATGAAAGAGCTATAATGATAAATCTATCATCCAAAACTAAATAATCTTCACCGGAGCTATAGACGCTTGGCTAGCATTGAAGAAATATTTAGAATCAAGGAAACGCAATATTCACTTAATATCTGGGTATTTTAGATAATCTCTACCAGAGCTATAAATGCACGATTGGTAGTAGAGCAAGATCTAAAGAGAATCGGGTGTAGGTTTTACCTTCAAAGAGGAATTATTCATAGCCTAAAATGTGGAACTAACGATGGAATGTTGAATGGTTTCAGGTGATAGGAAATGAACCACTTTGCACACACTGAGTTAATGCTGAATGATTCTGGTGGTTCATATCCAATTGGTCTATTATCATTCTCTAGATACTTATTGATGCTTGTAATTCTAATATTTGGATTTTGTGTGTTCTAAGAATTTGGTTTTTGAGTCCGAAAGGTCCAAGGACATTTATTGGCAGAGTCACCATTTGTTGTGACTCCTTCACAATGACCCCAAAAAAATTGGAGACCCACTTGAAACTTGAGAGTTTGTCTTCAAAATTATCACTTGAGCTCATTATTCGTAATTATTTATTCTCCCCATATTGGTATCATCATAGTTCACCTTAATGATGTGGGATTCACCTTGAATGGGATTCATAAAGGGTATGATGACCAAGCTTAATTAGTTTATACGATTTGTCATTATACTGGGTTTGGTTGTTCTAAGAAAATGTCTTAAAAAAATCATATATTATAGTGCCTTTTTGTGTTAATATCATGAGTTAATGTTATGTTCTTGTCCTTGTGCTACAATTTTTTAGTATGTACTTTAGTTTAAAATAGTGTTGTTTATTTGTTATGTTGTGTGTCATTAACATGTTATTGTATAGTCATGTCATGTTGACTATGGTTAAATTTTTAGTGTTTTGTTGTTTAAAAATTTAATGTTATTTAATTATGATGTTGTGTGCTTAGTGTTATTTTTGTTGTGGTTTATTGTTTTATATTTAAAGTGTAAATGTTC
Source organism: Wollemia nobilis (assembly GCA_028583015.1). Taxonomy (NCBI): domain Eukaryota; kingdom Viridiplantae; phylum Streptophyta; class Pinopsida; order Araucariales; family Araucariaceae; genus Wollemia; species Wollemia nobilis. The sequence goes on from JAQPPZ010000989.1 coordinate 6,818,765, forward strand.
TTGTGTATGTTAGGTTGTTAATTTTAAGGTTAGTTTTACTTATGTTTTGTAAGTGGTTGATTGATTTTATGTAGTAAGGAATGTTATAGTTTAGGTGTTATGTTTTCTTTTAAATATTTTAATGTGTTTTGTTTATTGTATATTAATGATGTGTTAGTATAGTTGGTCGTGTAGGTTGTTTAACATGTTATGTGTGTTGTCATTGATTTTATTGTTCTTTATTTTATTATATTGTTTCATTTGTTATTTTCTTTATATAATAAAGTGATGATTTTGGTTCACATGTTAGGTAATTTATAGGTGGGCAAAGTGGCTTGTTCACTTTAGAAGGCTTAATATTTCATTTTGCTTGATAAGCCTAAGTTGTGTCCTGTTGAATGCGAGAATGCACATAGATTTTAGGGTGCACTTCGAAGAGATTTCAAGTGACATGGACATGATCTTCAAAATGAACGAGGCAGATCCCATCATCATGGCAAATGTAAGATTTTTAAACATTTTATTTGGTGGGTACTCATCTGGAGAATTCATCGAGTATGGAATCGTTGCCGACATATTCGAAAGGTCAAATAAGACAAGTGGTTTGAAGGAGGTTATCGAAGACGTTTATTAAAGGATACCACCATCAGAGAGTATCACTGTTGCTGATGAGCGAGAATCCGTTACCATAAAGACCAGTTGAAGAGCATGATGAGAAAATGATTTTGGTACTATGATAGCTATGGAAAAAAAAGTGTATGGTGGTAGTTGCTGACATTTACTGACATAGATAAGGTCCAGATGTAGGGCATCCCATGGCAGCATTAAAAAATCAAAAATGGACATTGAGTAGAAATGTGTTCGTCGACATTACCAAGGTAGTGCAATGCTATGTGGTCACCTTCTGTCAAAATGTTAAAAGGGCTACGTGAGAATTTTGTCGACATTACCAAATTTATGAAATGGTTCAGGATTACTAGGGTACGACCAGTTTCTTGAATTAGTAGGAAGCATGGAAGTTTAAATAATGCAGGCATTAACAAGTTGTAGTCACGGTACAAAGGTATGAAATTTGAACGGAGAATATTGCAACCAGAAGACGTCACTATCAAAAATATTGTCATGGAAATGTATTCGGTCGCTGCTGAAGAATGTTGCTGGAGAATACTCTCAGCATGATACTCGAAAGTGTGGTTGTTATTTGCCAGGAAATTTTTCATTACAGAGCATAGAATATTTGTCATTAGAACGTCGAAGAACTGCTATTATCAGGAGGAACGTTAGAATTTTTATTTGATGCTACGTCGAGGATATCAAAGAACATGTCGTGTAGATTTAGATTGGATTAGGGATAGTTTTCAACAAGGGTGTTAACTTCGATGCAAATAAAACAACGACAAATTGAATAACATCTTACATTCGACGTAATGAATGTACGTGTAGAGATAATGATAAAGCAAGATTTCTAGTTATGTTTACGAGGATGACCTTGATTTTGGAAGTGCTATTGTCATTTATCAGATAACACACACAAAAATGGAAAAAATTGTTATAAGGGTTAATCAAGTGTTGGATATTTGAGTTAGAATATTATAATAAAATTATATTGTATAGTTTTATTTAAATCATTTAAATAAAATTTATACATTATAAAATGGGTGCACATATGATAAAGTTTTATATGAAAATTTATTAAGTCACAAAATGAGAGGAAGTTGTGTAACCAAATGAAACGAACAGAACCGCATAGTATGGAACGAAAAAGAGAAATCGAAAAGATAAATATTAAATACATTTTCAAAATAGAGATAGGGGTCCGACAATTTTGCAATAAAAGGGAAGAAAGTTTACAAAATGCAAAAGAAGCAAATGAAGTGAAGGCTACAGAGGAACAAGTTGTAGAAATAGAGATATGCATTGTAAGATATTTTGTTATGTTCAGTCATATAGTGAATTCAAATAAGCAGTATAACTGGTATTTGAGTTATAAACAGTGTGTTGGATATAATTTTTATGATAAATCCCATTGGAGTTGGCATCAAACTGTTGTTGATTGTGTGTAATCTGGTTAATTTCAGTTATTGATTTATAGTTTCTGTTCTCAGAGTTCTGTAGCACATGTCCGAGATTTAAGAAGTTTTTATATTCAAAAACCCTTTTAATCTTTTACAATTTTATTTAAACTTTTTAAAAGTTTCCCATAGAATAGCCTAGTTTAACATAAAGAAAAATGGAATCTGACAACTAGGTTATGCAAAGATTTCTTAATTTTAGATATTTAACTTGATAAATATCTGGAAGGAAATAGATCTATCACAGATAAATGAGATTTTAGTCCAACTTTAATACAATAAAGTCTAGATTTTAAATTGATATCTTTTGAGCAAATTCGGTCGAATCTCACAATTTATTAACACAACATTTATTTAAAAGTTCAAAGATATGATATTGGAAGCAAAGCATTGGTAATTAAATATTTTATACCATATATATTTGATATCAAAACATATATACTTTGGGTTGAACTCGATTTTGTTCTATAAATCTCATAGTTCAAGTTATAAAGTATTATATCAAAGCCCCATTAATCTCATTGACTAGAGGTTTAAAAGCCTTTATATCTGGGAAGGTTGATATATTCTGAATGATTATTCACTTATTCAAATATTAAGAAATAGTTTGATATTTGAATTAGACAATAAGCTTGGATATAAATGATAAATATTCATAAGCCAAGACTTATAGTTGACTCACATTATTTAACTTTCATTAAATTAGATGTTCTAAAGTTGAATTAAATTAAAATTAAAATACTAGTTCCATTACCTTCCATATTTATTCAAAGTATTTTAATTGAAATGTGGTGTTGAGATGATAAAGTAAATTTGGATGCATAAATATTAATTCTAAGAAAAGAGCAAATTTATTTCATCATTTGAGAAATTAATTATGAGTGAAAAGACATGTTTTACATGAAGAACGTGAAGTCATTTACCTAATTCCCAGGCCCCTTGTTAACAGTAATATGCAAATTACAAAGAGTTTTTCAAGCACTTATTTATACATACATACTTAACATTTGAAACATTAAGTGGAGACCTTGAAGAAACACTCATTTCTTTGCAAGGAAGGATATTCAAATCCTAGTTGTCGAGTGATTTTGTGACTGGAAAAAATTACACCTCAACAAATTGGTGCTAGAAGGAGGGCTTGAAAGGTAATAATTTTGATTTTAGCATGTGCAATTTTTTATAAAAAGAAAAAAAATGCTTAAAATTTTCAATCTATGCTGCATTAACGTTAATTTATCATAAATTTGAAAATTAGGTTATGATGTAATTTTTGAGAATTTTCATACATAGCCTTGCATATTAAAGTTGGTTTGATGGCAAAAAATAATTTACCATTTTATAAGCATGATGGAACGATTACGCTAGAAGAACATATTTAGGCATATAAAAATATTATGCTTAATTTTCAAATTATGCAGGAAGATTTTTTCTGTAGAATATTTCCATACACATTGGATGAAATTGTTAAAAATTTGTTTATCAATTTACCTACAGGTTCTACCGCTTCTTGGAATCAACTGGAAACAACGTTTCTTGAACATTTTAGAAAACGGGTTGACACTGATTTGTTATCAAATCAATTTGCCTCTATTTGTAAATGCCTAATGAATCCATGAGTCAGTTTAAAGATAGGTTTCATAAGTTATATGCTGAAATAAAGACACATTTTATTATTTTAGAAGAAGTTGTTCAAATATATTTGGAAGCTTTAGATCCTTTTACGGTTAAGTGTTTAGAAACATTTCCTAATTATTTATCCTTATCTAGTGTGTATGGTGGGGTAGTAGTTGTAGATAAATGGTTTATTTCAAGAGGAATTGATGTGGGTAGATTATCATTACACCACGCCAAGGTTTCAAACCAATCACCACCTATGAGTCATGATACGCATTTTTCGATACCATCGAATGTCCTAATTTTTCAACTACTTTCGATATTAACCAAGAGGAAGTGAAAGTTTTAAAGCCAATATCCATGGTTGAGGATTGTATTAATCAAGTTTATCAAAATGCAGAAATGCATAAGTCTTCAAATATTGGAGGAGTTTTAGATTTAACTAGCTTTAAAACATATGATAGAATAGAATCTTCCATAGATTTGAATGAAACCACTGAAGCTCTAGAATTGAAATATTCTAGAGGTAGTTGCATAATGACTGATCATAAAAGTTTATTACTTGAAGAAGATGAATTATTTATTGAGGATAGTTTTTTTGAAAGTGAAGAAAGTGAATTTGAAAAACATTCAATTGTCGAATTTAAAAAATGTGAAGATATGGTTGAATCTCATCCTTTAGCTTTAGAAGATAATTTTTATAATGGATGGGGTATATATGGTGAGTCATTGTTTTCTCACACTCCTACTAATAAAACATTTGTTTCACTTGCTATGCAGGATGTTGAAACTTTTATTTCAAAATAATATTTCGTAATTCCTATGCAACTAGGATATGATATGCCAGTTTAAAAAATAAAACAGATTCCAAGATTTGATCATTTTTAACACGATGTTGTAGAATATTTTGCTACAATAAAAGGAGAAGAAATGGTCATTGATGAAGGACTGCGAAATTTTGATAAGAATTATAGAGAATATTAAGAAAAAGAAAATACTATAATGGCTTATCAAGAAGTGGTAAATGAAAGCGCACGAAAGATAGAATATTATTCTTTGTATTCAAACATTCAAGAATCAGGTAAATTTTTGCATAATCATTTATTGGTTTCCACTGTTATTTATGATGAGATGCCATTAGAGGTCGATGAAGCAATAAAAGAGATTCTTATTCCCACCACCAATAATACTGTATTGTCAAATGAAAAAGAAGATATGCTTGAGTTATTGAACCAAATTCATCAACTAACAATTCAACCTAGGATACAAAACTATAATGATTCTTATTTTATAAATATCCTAGATTCTTGCAAATTCTTGCATGAATATGATTGGTATAAAAACATAGATGATGATATTGCTTTAAAATTTTCTAAAGTTGCTTCATATTTGAAAGAAATCCTATGTACTTGTGAAAATGAAAACCTAGGTCAAAGTGATGAATCAGGATTTGAAATTCCCATATTGCTAAATAAACGTAAGATCATGGATGAATCAAATTTTAAACATAGAATTGCTTATAAGTTTGAATTAAATTAGTGGGATGTGAAAGACAAAATGAAGGTTGCATGGTTTGACTTAATCTTGTTTTGGTTGGATCTATGTAAATCTTGGAATGCAAATCATGAGATATGTCTTTTAAGATGTGCCTATCATGTTTGGGATCCAGGGAAAGGATGGTAGAAATTTTGTAGTATCTTGTACATAATGTATATTTTTGTAAATACTTTTTGGATTGTGTGTTTGTTGTGTTGTCGATGTTGTTCATGATTTTGTTGATGTTTTGTTGTTTTGTTATCATTAAGGTTTTGTCACATTTTTGTTGTGACTTTTTTAGTACAACGATAAATTGAATTTGCCAAATTTTATTAGAATTTCATGACTTTTGTATGTTGTAAATTGATATAATTTTCAGGTGAGTATTTCAAGGGTTGAGATTGTTGTGATTGAGACATTGGTCACTTGTTGGTTGTGTTTGGTTTTTGATCCTAGGTCGTATAGGATGAAGTTACTTGTTTTGAAAACCTGTGAAACCTAAAGAAAAGGGAAAATGAGATATTGGTTTATGTCCTCATGAATATGAACTAAGATAGATCACATATGAAAAATTGGAATTGTATTGTGAAAGCTCCACGAGTATCACAAAACACATTAAAGAATATTGTTTGAAATTGAGATGCGTGAAGTTGTTGGTTTTGAAAATTAGGGAGAAATGTCTTATATACTCTTTTCAACCTTATATCATCTCTAACCCATGTGGTAGTTGGATTTGTTGCAAAGTACCATTATATCGGATGCAAAAGTGAGTGAGATATAAAAATGAGATATTTAGAAATAGATTAAAATCTATTACCTAAATAAATAAATAAATAAAAATAAAGATAGTCTTCATCAGAGCTATAGACGCTCGGTTGACAGTGAAGCAAGGTCTAGAGGAAAAGTCATGAAAGAGCTATAATGATAAATCTATCATCCAGAACTAAATAATCTTCACCGGAGCTATAGACGCTTTGCTGGTAGTGAAGAAGTGTTTAGAATCAAGGAAATAGAACATCCACCTAATATCTAGGTATTTCAGATAATCTCTACCAAAGCTATAGACGCACGGTTGGAAGTAAAGCAAGGTCTAAATAGAATCGGGTGTAGGTTTTACCTTAAAAGAAGAATTATTAATAGACTAAAATGTGGAGCTAATGATGGAATGTTGAATAGTTTTAGGTGATAGAGAATGCACCACTTTGCACACATTGAGCTGATGCTAAATGATTCTGGTGGTTCATATTCAATTAGTTTATTCTCATTCTCTGGATACTTACTGATGGTTGTAATTCTAATATTTGGGTTTTGTGTGTTTTCAAAATTTGGTTTTTGAGTCTGAAAGGTCCGGGAACATTTACCAGCAGAGACACCATTTGTTGTGACTCCTTCACAATGACCCCAAAAAAATTGGAGACCCACTTGAAACTTGAGAGTTTGTCTTCAAAATTATCACTTGAGATCATTATTCGTAATTATTTATTCTCTCCATATTGGTATCATCATAGTTCACCTTAATGATCTAGGATTCACCTTGAATGGGATTCATAAAGGGCATGATGACCAAGCTTAATTCGTCTATACGATTTGTCATTATACTGGGTTTGGTTGTTCTAAGAAAATGTCTTAAAAAATCATATGTTATAGTGCCTTGTTATGTTAATATCATGAGTTAATGTTATGTTCTTGTCCTTGTGCTACATAGTTTTTAGTATGTGCTTTAGTTTAAAATAGTGTTGTTTATTTGTTATGTTGTGTGCCATTAACATGTTATTGTATAGTCATGTCATGTTGACTATGGTTAAAGTATTAGTGTTTTGTTGTTTAAAAATTTAATGTTATTTAATTATGATGTCGTGTGCTTAGTGTTATTTTGTTGTGGTTTATTGTTTTATATTTAAAGTGTAAATGTTGTTGTGTGTGTTATGTTGTTAATTTTAAGGTTAGTTTTATTTATGTTTCGTAAGTGGTTAATTGATTTTATGTAGTAAGGAATGTTATATTTTAGGTGTTATATTTTCTTTTAAATATTTTAATGTGTTTTTTATTGTATATTAATGATGCGTTAGTATAGTTGGTCGTGTAGGTTGTTTAACATGTTATGTTTGTTGTCATTGATTTTGTTGTTCTTTATTTTATTATCTTGTTTCACTTGTTATTTTCTTTATATAATAAAGTGATGATTTTGGTTCACATGTTAGATAATTGATAGGTGGGCAAAGTGGCTTGTTCACTTTAGAAGGCTCGATATTTCATTTTACTTGATAAGCCTAAGTTGTGTCCTGTTGAATGCAGGAACGCACAAAGATTTCGGGATGCACTTCAAAGAGATTTTGAGCTACATGAACATGATATTCAAGACGAACGAGGCAGATCTCATCATCATGGTAAATGTAAGATTTTTAAACATTTTATTTGGTGGGCACTCGTCTGGAGAATTCATCGAGTCTGGAATCATTGCTGACATATTCGAAAGGTCAAAGAAGACACGTGGTTTGAAGGAGGTTATCGAAGATATTTACTGAAGGATACCACCGTCGAAGAGTATCACTGTCACTGATGAGCGGGAAACCGGTACCATAAAGACCAGTTGGAGAGCGTGATGTGAAAATTATTTTGGTACTATGATAGTTGCAAGAAAAAAGATGTATGGTGGTAGTTACCGATATTTACTAACATAGATAAGGTCCAGATGTAGGGCATCCCATGGCAGCGTTAAAAAATCAAAAGAGAACATCGAGTAGAAATGTGTTTGCCGACATTACCAAGGTAGTGCGATGCTATGTGGTCACCTTCTATAAAAATGTTAAAATGGCCACATGAGAATTCTGTCGACATTACCAAATTTATGAAATGGTTCAGGATTACTAGGTTACGGCCGGTGTCTTGCATTATTAGGAAGCATGGAGTTTTAAAGAACGCAAGAATCAACAAGTTGTAGTCAGGACGCAGAGGTCTGAAATTTGAAGGGAGAATATTGCAGCCAGAAGACATCATTGTCAAAAATATTGTCATGGAAATGTATCCGGTCGCTGTTGAAGAACGTTGCTGGAGAACACTGTCACCATGATACTTGATAGTGTGGTTGTTGTTTTTCGAGAAAGTTGTCATTGTAGAGCAGAGAATCTTTGTCATCATAACGTCGAAGAACTGCTATTATTAGGAGAAACATTGGAATTTTCATTCTATGCTACATCGAGGATATCAGAGAACATGTCGTGTAGATTTAGATTGGATTAGAGCTGGTTTTCAAATCGGGTGTTAAATTTGATGCAAATAAAATAGTGGCCAATTGAATAACATCTTACATCTGATGTAATGAAGGTACGTGTAGAGATAATGATAAAGTAAGGTTTCTGGTGTTGTTTACGAGGATGACCTTGATTTTGGAAGTGCTATTGTCATTTACCGAAGAACACCCATAGAAATAGAAAATATTGTTATAAGGGTTAATCAAATGTTCGATATTTGATTTAGAATATTATAATAAAATTATATTGTATGGTTTTATTTAAATCATTTAAATAAAATTTATACATTATAAAATGGGTGCGCATATGATAAAGTTTTATATAAAAATTTATTAAGTCACAAAATGAGAAGAAGTTGTGTAACCAAATGAAACGAATAGAACCACACAATATGGAACGAAAAAGAGAAACTAAAAGTTGGAAAGAGAAATATTAAATATATTTTCAAAACAGAGATAGGGGTCGTACAATTTTGCAGGAAAATGGAAGAAAGTTTACAAAAGGTAAAAGAAACAGAATGAAGTGAAGGCTATAGAGGAATAGGTTGCAGAAACAAAAATATGTATTGTAAGATATTTTGTTATGTTTAGTTATATTGTGAATTCAAATAAGCAGTATAACTAGTATTTGAGTTATAAACAATGTGTTGGATATAATTTTTATGATAAATCCCATTGGAGTTGGAACCAAACTGTCGTTGATTATGTGTAATCTGTTTAATTTTAGTTTTTGGTTTATAGTTTATGTTCTCAGAGTTATGTAGCACATGTCTAATATTTAAGAATTTTTTATATTCAAAAAACCTTTTAATATTTTACAATTTATTTAAACTTTTAAAAAGTTTCCCATAGAATAGCCTAGTTTAACATAAAGAAAAATAGAATCTGGCAACTAGGTTGTCCAGAAATTTCTTAATTTCAGATATTTAACTTGATAAATATCTAGAAGGAAATAGATATGTCACAGATAAATGAGATTTTAGTCCAACTTTAATCCAATAAATTCTAGATTTTAAATTGATATATTTTGAGAAAATTTGGTCGGATCTCACAATTTATTGACACAACATTTATTTAAAAGTTTAGAGATATGATATTGGAAGGAAAGCATTGGTAATCAAATATTTCATATCGTAGATATTTGATATCAAAACAGATATACTTTGGGTTGAACTCGATTTTGTTCTATAAATCTCATAGTTCAAGTTATAAAGTATTATATCAAAGCCCCATTAATCTCATTGACTAGAGGTTTAAAAGCCTTTATATCTGGGAAGGTTGATATATATTATGAATGATTATTCACTTATTCAAATATTAAGAAACAATTTGATATTTGAATTAGAAAATAAGCTTGGATATAAATGATAAATATTCATAAGCAAAGACTTATAGTTGACTCACATTATTTAACTTTCATTAACTTAGATTTTCTAAAGTTGAATGAAATTAAAATTAAAATACTAGTTCCATTACCTTCCATATTTATTCAAAGTATTTTAATTGAAACGTGGTGTTGAGATGATAAAGTAAATTTGGATGCATAAATATTAATTCTAAGAAAATAGCAAATTTATTTCATCATTTGAGCAATTAATTCCGAGTGAAAAGACATGTTTTACATGAAGAAATTGAAGTCATTTACCTAATTCCCAGGCCCCCTGTTAACAGTAATATACAAACCACGGAGAGTTTTTCAAGCACTTATTTATACATACATACTTAACATTTGAAACATTAAGTGGAGACCTTGAAGAAACACTCATTTATTTGCAAGGAAGGATATTCAAATCCTAGTTTTCGAGTGATTTTTTGACTGGATAAAATTACACCTCAACAGGTTATTTACCTTAAAAAGTGTATGCAAAAGGTTTACAAATTATCCTTTGATTTGTAGCTAAAATATTTTTGCACTTAAAATAGCAACTCTGAGGTCTTTAGATCTAGGTCCATAAATGTTGAGAGCTTCCATGCCTTGAGATGACTAACCGTCATTGAATCGACTCTTTGTTAATGTGTTGGGGTGGTTGTGCCATTAATTATCTACCATGTTCCTCCTAGAATGCATCACCTTGTTGATGAAACAAGTATGGTCTCCTTGACTATCATAGATTAGTAGGGTAGGCTCACATGTATGATGGGTGGTTATCGTAGTTGACACATAGTTGGTTCTAATAGAGTAGGCCACAAAATTTAATACTTGTGATCAATGGTGAGTGATTCTTTAAATTTTCTTTCACCTACCTCCTTCCTTCTACATGCGACTGCCACATGTCCCTGGGTGAAGTACAACTTACTTTGACCAATGTTGACCTTCTTTGTCTATGCATTAACACTTCTCTTCTTAAGCTCTTGATTTATCACCATGTGTTCAACTTCAAGCTTTGTCGAGGCTATCTTCTTCCTTGTTATTCTCTATGTCGAAAGGAACACATGGACCGTTGGATTAAAAATTAATGGCCCACAGGCCTTAGTGCCCTCAATGTGGCTGGTTTGGGGTGAAAAATGAGCATTGACCATAGATGGAAGATCTAACACTCAATGCATATTTTGAGCTTGTTTGCCTCCTCTTTGAAGCTCTTTTCTTTTAATCGAAGGTAAAAAGCACCTTTCAAATATTTAACTTAATTTTGATTTAGCCTTAGAATGAAGCAAGGGTTGTAGGGAAAAATTCCCTATGGGTACAATAACAATACTCATTTATAGTTTCATATCCTTTTTTTTGTTGGAATCTTTGGCATTTTTGATGAGAGGATAACTTTCTCAACATTTATACATTCCAAGAAGGTTTTGAGTACCAATAGATCATCCTTATACATGGATTAGATTTTTGAATAGAGTATAGTGTATTGTGTAGAGCTATGGGTTCTAAGAATAGAAAATGTATTTTTAAAGGTTCAACAACTCTTCTGTGGCTTAAATGAAGGGGATATTGTTGATAACAATAAAAAATATAAAATGATTATACATGACAAACTATCTTGAATTCAATGTGTCCATAAACATTTTTGGCTTTTACACAAAAAACATGGGGGTCTAAGTTTAGTATATGGTTCTTCTCCTCTCTCTCCATTTTTTGAATTTTAAAATTTCAAATTTAGAAAAAATATTTTAGCACCATTTAGCAATGTTAATGTTTGGTTGTCATTTTTGGTTGAAATTCTTTAACTTTGACCATGTGATTGGACGTGAAGGAGATGAATTATTGGTGGAAGGTGAGCATTATGCTTACCACCTAGAACAAGGGACTATAGTTCAAGGTTGTATTGCTTGGTTAACCACTAAGAGGTACCTAGAGCTATGTTGGATTTTGGCATGTATCTAAGTGGTTGAAGATGTTGTGATTAAAGGTTCAATTTAGTTTAAGGATCCTTTTGGATTAGAATTAAAATGAAGGCATTAAATTTATCATCTTTGTTTCACATTCCATTGAACAACATGGGTATATTAGATATCAAGGTTATTCAAAGGTGGTCATATTGAAAAGGTTCTTAGTTTAAATATTAGTAGTATCCTTTTGGCATCATGTGTATAATATAGATAGAGCTAAGTATAGTTGATACAAATCCCATAGTTTCTTTAGCTAGTCAGGCTTTCTTTGGGTGCTCGTGAGCTAGAGGTCTCAATTTTGAAACCCTTTTGTCCCTTCCAATTTATTTGATTGCTTTTAAATCATATTATTTGACCAACATAGATTGGATCATTGGTCTCTTTATACAAGTCAAAAATACTATATAAATATCATCACCAACCGCAATTTGAAATAGTGATTTATTGTCTTTGTAGTCATTTAACTTAATCAACAATGACATCCAATAGGTGAAAGACAATGTGCAGAACCCTACTTGCACAAATTGTTTTAACTTCCTCCATACGGCACTATGGGAGAAATTGGTGATAATTGTCAGCTTTTTGAAATTTTGAATTTCATTTTTGGTAGTATTTTGTACTCTTTAAAAGGAATAATTTGAAATATTATAGCTCACTTATATGAAAGCATATGGAGCTCATTTTTTAAATCACATAGTTTTTTGAGTACTTTGGATTGGTGTCAATGGTTTTGTCCTATTTTGCTATATCTTATTTATAGAGAAATTACCTGCATCCTTATGCATTCTATAAAATTATTTTAGTTTCCATGTAAAATTATTATAAATTCTATTGAGATTTTAACCTTATAATTTTTCTTAGATACTCTTAATATGAATATTTGTATACAAAATCTTCAATTCATTATAAGGTGGTGTTTTTTTGTAAAAACAAAATAAAGATTAAAAGGTGAGGGATGGATTTAAGTGATTATTGTATCAAAGTAAAATATTGGTAAACCATCCATGTCAAAGTATTTTTCTATCTTTACTTAGAAGGATTGCAACAATGTGACAATCAAATATACTCCCTTTTTCCATTTTTTTATTTTTTGGGTTGTTGTGGATAGGTGCTTTTGTTTGTGAAGAATATTTTTTTATGTATCTTTCTTTTAGTCAAATAGACAAGTAATTTTGTTATGACATTAGACTATGAAAATGTTGATGGTTATGTTATTTCAATATTCTCCTTGAGTTCTTCTATTGATTGTTTAATGAATCATTTCAAAATTGGAGTAGCAAGATTGTATTGTGGTTGTGATACTTATTTTAGGATAGAATAAATCATCTAAATTTTTTACTTTTTTTTCAATAAAATATTTTAGGAAAAGTGAATCATACAAACAACCATACACAGGACGTAGTTTTTTTTTTTTTCTTTCAAATATATTTTGAAACTTACAATTGAAGATTACACATTTAATCTAATAATATCACTACCAACGCATGATAAATCTTAGTATTTATTTCATACTATAGATCTTTTGTAACACTTTTATAAAACATAAATGACTTTTAACACTTATTGTTGCTTTATTTATCTAAACTATAAGTGTTATTAAGGGGGCTAGCATTTTACTCAAACCATAGGTTAGAATGAAATTAGATATATAGGGATGAACACTAACTTCTTTCACTACAAATATAAATGATACTTAAGCTTATCACATGATGTAACATTTGTAATATAAAACATTTATCACCAGATTTTAATATTAATACTAGAGAATATATATATATATATATATATATATATATATATATATATATATATATATATATATATATATATATATATATATATATATATATATATATATATAAATGAAGTGATAGAGAGGATGAGGATGGAATGATTCCCACTTGTTTGGAGTGGACCCCGACAGTTCGTTACTTCACCAAGTCCTATTTTTTTGAGTTACTTATAGCGTATTTTTTTAATAATTTTTTTAATTAAGGTTGTCTCATAAGTTTTATATATTAGGGTTGTTTTTATATATATAACTGGGGGCTGTTACTCATTTTTGTACTTGCTGTTCTATTCTCTAATTACTTTTTTAATTAGGAACAGTGAAAATCTTCTTTATAACCCTATTTGGGGAGATCTAATACTCAAATCTATGATTGTTTATGTCTTGAGCATGACTACTTAAGAAAATGTGATGTAAAAGGGAGTAAGAGAAATGGCCGATACCACTGGAAGGATCCCTCTTTGGTTGATAGGTACTTTAACTGGTATTATCGTGATTGGTTTACTAGGTCTCTTTTTCTACGGTTCCTATTCCGGATTAGGGTCATCCCTATAGTAATGAAATGCACTTCATATCTATGAGGAATACTGTATACGCGAAAACGAAAACTCAAAAAGAAAGATAAGACCTTACCCTTCTTTGAGTTCAAAGAGGGGTAAGGTCTTATCTTTCTTTTTTAAATCTCTTCCGGGATTGAAAACTAGAAGTTTCATACAAATCCCACAATTTTTTTATTTACTCCCATTTTTATAGTAATGATGATGAGCCCATTTATTCTTCTGCCTCTGATATGTATTATCAAAGAATTGGATCGACCCAGTTTGAATGTTCCTCCGAGCAGAAATCCATTAACAGATTCTTCTGCATAATATTTATTACTCCATATTTGTTCATTTCTCCAAAATGAGATTCTACAAATCTCACATGTTTTTATGTAAGTAAAAGTCTGAACTAAAATCCGTCCGATCCGAATATGCAAAGAATAGACAATTTTATTTTTTACGGCCAAGCCAAAAGAAAAAAAAACCTTTTTTTCTTTATTTTTATTAGAAGCCTCTTATTCAAACGTTTGCTGTGCAAAGTAGGCCCCCATTTTCTCCATGAGAAATATTGCCCTTTACTCGTCTGCTCCTACTTTTCTCAAAAGTTCGTTCAGTAGAACGTGGATGAACGGAATTGGGAAATTAATAAGTTCCTCTTACCTCGACGAGACAAGATAGCGGAAAATCTATTTTGACCTTTTTAAGGAGTAGGATGAGAGATAAGATCAGGCAGGGAGAATAGTAAGGAAAGATTGCTTAATTCTTTCCTTACTTCTATTCTTGTTTTAATCGTCTCTCTTAACTATGACGGATGAAAATCAAAAATAAAAATAAGAAGATGACATGTATAGAATATACAATGTAGCACATGACTAGGGGACCGTTCGGCAAGTCTGTTCCAGAGTCAATCCTTGTGCAAGATGCACATAAATATAAATATATAAATAAATAAATATATATATTTATTTATTTAACAGAGGGAAAAGGCGAATGAAAGGCCCTCCATCTCCGAGGAGGCATCATTTGATTATACAAATTGTTTGTATTAGCCATTAATAAGACAGAGATTTGAATCTTTCAGTCCGCTTTAGGTCGCATTCAATTTGAATTTATGGACCTAAAAATTCATCTCGGCCAATTGAACTTTCTCAAATTGTTTCTTCTTAAGAACTAGAAATATCTGTGCCAAAATAACAGATGCTAAGAATAATAAAAGACCTTGAACGCGTGAAGGATCTTGAAGTACTATTTCTGCATCTCCCTGACCAAATCCGCCTACGTTAGGGTTATTTGTTAATGGCTGATCAACCTTGATGAATTCACCTTCTGAAACAAGAAGTTCCGGTCCCGGAGGTACAATGTCAACCACTTGTCGACCGTCTGATGAATTATCAATAGTTATTTCATATCCACCCTTTCCTTTACGTAAAATTTTACTTACTCTACCTGTTGCTGAAGCGTTATAGACCGTATTGTTGCTCTTGCTCCCATCAGGATAAATTTGTCCTCTTCCTCTATTACCACCCACATATATGGGATATTTCAGAAAGTGAGCTTCTTTATTAGAAGCAGGATTTGGTGAAAGGATGGGAAATACAACTTCACTATATTTTTGACCGGGAACAGGACCTATTACAATAATATTTTTTTGATTGGGACGATAGTTCTGAAAATAAAGATTACCTATCTTTTCCTTTATTTCAGGGGAAATACGATCCGGAGGGGCTAATTCAAAGCCTTCGGGTAAAATAAGAACAGCTCCTACATTTAAAGTTCCTTTCTTACCATTAGCAAGAACTTGTTTTATTTGTGTATCATAGGGAATTTTAACGACTGCTTCAAATACGGTATCGGGAAGCACGGACTGTGGAACCTCAATCTCCACAGGTTTTTTAGCCAAATGACAATTGGCACATACAATACGCCCAGTCGCTTCTCGAGGATTTTCATAACTTTGCTGTGCGAAAATGGGATATGCATTCGCAATGGATGTACGAGTGATTATATGTAAAAACAACCATGATACAACCTTAATTAAAAAAATACGCTATAAATAACTCAAAAAAAGAGGACGTGGTGAAGTAAGAAACCATTGGGGTCCACTCCAAACAAATGGGAATCATTCAATGCTCATCCTCTCTATCACACTTCATAATAATTACTGATTCCCATAATGTCAATCACTCACCATCACTTGATAATAATTACTCTTTTCCATAATGTCAATCACGCGTGCACACCATCATCCTCCTGCCATTTGTCATTCCCCCAATAATCCTCCCATTCTGGTTAAGCTCCAATTCACTCACTGGCCCACACGACCCTCCACATCAGTGCTTGAGACCATGTGGTGGACCCACGTAAGACGTGGCGGATTCTCCTTCACCATCAAGGGGATCTAGCTAGACATAGGAAGTCTCAACAAGCACCAAGAAACCTGAGAAATTGATATATGCTCGACGTTTCGACCCCTCATCAATACTGTTGAATGGCAAGGTGTTCGCGGGTGGGCACTGCGAGGTAGATGTGCTCAACATTTAATACCACCATTATGGGATAACCAGCACTTTGGCTATTTTTGTCACTGGGGATTTGATTAGGGTGGTTTAAGTGGGGTTAAGTGCGTGGTTAATGACCCTCGTTACCCTACGAAATTATAAGGAGCAGGGAAATAAAAAGTTGACATCAAGGAAGAATGATCAACTGATGTATGGATTTATGAAAGAGAGCAGAAGGGTCAACCTATGTTAAATAAACACTTATCTTTATTTAAATCAAGAAGTATATGGAAGTATATCTATCCTGCTAGGCGAGAGGATAACAATGTTAGTTACAACTTCTATTCTGGTGGTATGCCCATGTTTTTCTATTAAGTAGTTAGCAATTATTTTCTCTATTTTTTTTTTTCAGTGATGAATCAATTATGTATTTATAAATTTGTCCATTTTTTGAATGAGGTCTTGAAAGGATGTGGAAACACATCATAACTTTTGAATGTAAATGTAAAAGATATGTTGACTAAGGGTAGATCTAATTTTTTTGGAAAATTTGGTGCAAGAATAACAAATTGGCATCCTCTTTGTTTGATTTTGTGTTGTTTTTTCTTCCAAAAAATATGGCTTTCTGCAATAAACTAGTGCTAGAGAAAATTAAACATGCTAAAAAAAATTTATGTTTATGTAACACTTGCTCAATGGAGATCAGGAAAAAAATTATGGATTTGATAGAACCATATGTTATGGTTTGAATTAGTAGAAATATTATTTCTAATAGGATTCACTCAGTCGAAATCCATCCAATTTCTTTCTTCAATAGGGTCTTCACAAGGCGTAATCATATACTCGTCCAAGTCATCCCATTCAGGGGAATAATCTTGAGGAAGATTCTCCTCTTGTTCAAGAACCTCCTGTTCAAGGACCTCTTCTTCAGGAACCTCTTCTTCAGGAACCTCCTCTTCAGGTTGCTCCTCTAACAACCAATTTACCCACTGATTTACCCACTGAATAGTATCTTCTGAAAAGTCAGAATTCTCTAAGATCCAATTTAACCACTGATTTAACCGCTGAACATAATTTTCAAAAAAGTCAGAGTTTGAAACTTTAATATACTCTTCTTGAATATGCTCTTCAATATATTTTTCCCAAGTCCGCAGAGCCTTAGGCTCGTCCCAAAACTGTTCAGAAAAAGGATCCTCAGGAACCTCCTCTTTAAGAACCTCTTCTTCAGAGGCCTCCTGTTCAGGAACTTCCTTTTCAGTCTCTGAAGAAAAAGGATCCTTTGTTTTTGGAAACAATTTTTGATAAGGAGAATCCATCACCAAAGTTTTTATCTTTCCATACAAAAGTATTTCTTGAAATTCATCTTTGAGAGATTCAACTTCAAAAGATTCTAGATCCGTTTTTTCCAAGATAGATATATGGCGTTTTAACCCATTTTTAATAAAATCTATTAGTATTTGCCTAATATATACACGATATAGCTTTTTCAAGAAATTGAAAGAGCCTTCCTTAATGTCCAGGTTCCACTCTTTAATTTCATTCAAAAAAATTTTATCTTCTAGAAAATTTTTAATGGAAGACTTATCTTCCATCAAATTTTCTAGATATTTTATCTCTTTCATCAAACTTTTGATAATAGAAGACTCATCTTCCATTAAATTTTCTAGGTATTCTTCTATACCTTCCATCAAACTTTTAATGGGTGACTCCTCTTTCATTATCTCTTCGATGATTTCTTCCTTAAGTAGAAATTCCTGAATTTGTGGTAAAAATTCCCACATCAAAAATGAATAATATACCCAAAAATTCCATGAATAATCTATCCAAGATTTTGAATCTTTCCGATTTATCTGCCAGGGAATCTCAATTTTGTCTCCAGTTTTAAAATTTTCAAAATCGGAAAAGACATCTATAGTGGATATATTTTCATCCATAGGATACCAAGTGCCCTGATCAACTAAAAGCTCAATCCTGTCTGAACTACTCATTTGCATAGGAAAGCCGCAATCTTGACAAATTGACATATTTTGTTTCAAATACTTTCTATATTGCATATTGAAGCAATTCTCGCATTGCGCCCATAATTGTCTCAAACGCTCATTATCAATCAGTTGGGGTTGCTCAATATTTTTAGATTCCCCCTTAACAATAGCGAGTTTATTAGCCTTTTCAGTCAAATTATCAACTACTTCATGATTTAGTCATTATTTCTATCTCAATGAAATAAGAGACTTATAGCAATAATGGGGTATTTTGAAGGTTTCTTCTTCTTGACCGAATTTTAGTCATTAGTGTTTCTTATGAAAGTTACATTTATCTTAATTTATCGTAAAAGATATTTTTATTGTCTATCTAGCCCAATGAGCTACCTATAAAATTGTTGTAATGATCTTTGAGTTTCAAAGAGAAAGAATAACTCTTTGGGTAGTGGGTTTTTATGATCGAAAAAAAAAGGAATTTTATTGAAATATTCCTTCCTCTTCTAGATTTCCTTAAAAAAAAAAAAAGGGGCTAAGTTCCATAAAAATATTTATGATATTTTGAAGAGGGCAAACTTAATTATATTTAAGAGAGGGAAAAGATCTCTTAACAAATTGAAACTCATTTAAGGAGGTAATTAAAATAATGAAATTTCAATTAATGAAACTACTGAAAGTAGTGAAGGACCTACTGGACATCCTGAACGAAACAAAACTTCTAATCAAAAGGGAATTTGATAAAAGATATCAAATTTACGCGGTGAAAAATTTATGGATCCATCTCGCATCGATAACTCGACCTCTTACACCTATTGGTACTTTAAGACAATTTTCTCTTGCATTAGATACTTGAATACCAAATATGGCTTGTAATAATCTTTCTTCTGGGGTATATAATGATTCTTTTGTTGTTTGAGGCATTAATTTACCCACTAAAACATCACCGGTTTTTATCCCAGATCCTAGCATTACAAGGCCATTTTCGTCCAAATGACAGAGTGAATGAACATCCAAATGGGGTATTTCTTTAGTGATTATCTCATGGCCCTCGCTCATCATATAGATTCCAATTTCATATCTTACGATCTGTAAAGAAGTATAAATATCCTCATATACCAAACGTTCACTAATAAGTACTGCGTCTTCAAAATTATATCCTTCCCATGGCATATAAGCCACTACTATGTTTTTTCCCAAAGAGAGTTCTCCCCCTACTGTAGCCGCACTGTCCGCCAGAATTTGCCCCTTCTTTACATATTGCCCCTGACGAATTCGGGGTTTTTGATGTATACAAGTATTGCTATTAGAACGTTCATATAAAACCAATTCTATTCTTTTTCTTTTTTTTATAGTGTCCCAATAAACGGATGAAGTAATATTTCCAGCATCAAAGACCCAAAAATAACAATTATTGTTAACCAAGGTAAATTGCTCATAATGGAAAGCAAAGAGACTTTCGATATCAAAACCCATGCTCGAGATCTTGGGTCGAGTATGGGTTTTGATCAATGAAAGAAAAAAAGGAGAATTAAAAATTGGTATGGGATGGATCTAACCATTTTGGTTGTGCATATAGATCAGTAAGCTAGACCCATACTGCGAGTTGTTTCATGCCATAAATAAACGCGTACACTTAAGAAATCCGTTGGACAAGCGGATTCACACCTCTTACAACCTACGCAGTCTTCTGTTCTTGGAGCAGAAGCAATTTGCTTAGCTTTACATCCTTCCCAAGGTATCATTTCCAATACATCCGTGGGACAAGCTCGTACACACTGGGGTACTACATTGGCTTTTTCATGCAGCAAATTCTTGATTTAAGGACATGACATACATTAAGAAGAAAGACATGACATTAATGCACTAATCCATGGTGCCCAATTTGTAGATAATACTTGGTTACAAGTAATTGAATTACTTCAAAATTACTCCATCAATATCAAATATAACCTATTTGATATAAAATATCAAAAATAAAAATATCATAAAAGAAGGGCTTCGAGGAAGTGTTTATGACATCCTAGTTTTAAACTCCAATTTCAAAAAAATAAACCACAGTAGCGTGGGTGGATAGACAAACAGAAGTACTAGGGAAACCTAATTCTATGATCATGTCCTTTATGTACACCAAAATAGTAGTTTCATTAATTGAAATTTTTATTTTATTTATTATCCGTGATAAATTATTTTTGGCGTATATATGTTTGGATCTTATTATCATGAGAATATTTTTTACTTGGCATTTTCGTTGGGCACTGTTGTGCACCCGAAAGGAAGCAAGTTAAATCATTAAGCTTGCATCAGCAGAGATGCAGATGCAAGAGATGAAAGTAGTTTGTTATCATTACTCGACAGTGAAGTAAGTAAGAGGGAAGTTCATGAGCTTATTATCCCAGGTCGGAACAAGTTGATAGGACCCTAAATATTGTGTATATTGGCTATTCTAGCCAAATGAAATTGGCTATATATAACTTCTATGGATAGTTATGGAAGAGAGAGAGATGGAATACATTTAAGCTTTGGAAATTTGGAATATCATTTTTATCAAATTTGATAAATGACGAAATATATCATCAAAATATTCATTGTATGATTTTTTATTCTCCTTCGAGAAGAAGGGAAAAAGGAAAAGGAGAGGGAAAAATTAGGTTTCCCTAGTACTTCTGTTTGTCTATCCACCCACGCTACTGTGGTTTATTTTTCCGAAATTGTAGTTTATAACTAGGATGTCATAAACACTTCCTCGAAGCCCTTCTTTTATGATATTTTTATTTTTGATATATTATATCAAATAGGTTATATTTGATATTGATGGAGTAATTTTTAAGTAATTAAATTACTTGTTGTAACCAAGTATTATCTACAAATTGGGCACCATGGATTAGTGCATTAATGTCATGTCTTTCTTCTTAATGTATGTCATGTCCTTAAATCAAGAATTTGCTGCATGAAAAAGCCAATGTATGTAAGCATTTGAAGAAAGAAATAGATAACCTTTTCTTTTGTATAACTTTATATTATCACACGCTAATTTCTTCTTGATATCTGATATATCATTCCTCCAAATCGCAAAAGGGCTTCAAAATTGACGGGTTAATGTGAGCTTATCCATGTGGTTATGCACTGTTCAGGAATCAATTTGATGAAAAATTTTGGCTTTCGTGCTTTGGTTTGATTGTCCAAGATCATTTCGGTGACCTATGTTAAAGCGATACGAATATGAGATATGATCTGACGCGTAAGATTTGCGGATAGCAATATGGCCGTAGAAAGTCTATGGAAAAGCAGTTTTTTTATTAGTTAGTTATCTTGGCTCGGTGAGTCCTTTACTCTGTAATGAACTGCTGGCATCCGTTATCTTTTTTCTGTGGACCAAAAGTAAAGTGAGTGAGAGCTCAGCAGGAAAAGGATTGTAGCATGAGAGAGCAGAAGGGTCAACCTGTTTTAAATAAACACTTATCTTTATTTAAATCAAGAAGTATATGGAGGTATATCTATCCTGCTAGGCGAGAGGATAGCAATGTTAGTTACAACTTCTATTCTGGTGGTATGCCCATGTTTTTCTATTAAGTAGTTAGCGATTCTTTTCTCTATTTTTTTTTTTTTTCAGTGACGAATCAATTATGTATTTATAAATTTGTCCATTTTTTGAATGAGGTCTTGAAAGGATGTGGAAACACATCATAACTTTTGAATGTAAATGTAAAAGATATGTTGACTAAGGGTAGCTCTAATTTGTTTGGAAAAGTTGGTGCAAGAATAACAAATTGGCATCCTCTTTGTTTGATTCTGTGTTGTTTTTTCTTCCAAAAAATATGGCTTTCTGCAATAAACTAGTGCTAGAGAAAATTAAACATGCTAAAATTTTTTTATGTTTATGTAACACTTGCTCAATGGAGATCAGTAAAAAAATTATGGATTTGACAGAACCATATGTTATGGTTTGAATTAGTAGAAATATTATTTCTAATAGGATTCACTCAGTCGACATCCATCCAAATTTTTTATATTCTTTTTCTAGTAAGATGAAAAGAAGTCCCAGTTCCAAATTATTTGAGAATAATGCAATAGTGGTGTTGAGTTTCTCAATTGAGAATAATGCAATAGTGGTGTTGAGTTTCTCAATTCCTTGGGACGTTTTGATTCATCAGTCAGTTCTCTTTCCAGATGGGGGTAGGGAAGGGATATAACTCAGCGGTAGAGTGTCACCTTGACGTGGTGATGGTCATCGGTTCGAGTCCGATTATCCCTAAACCTAATGTGGGGAAGTTTTGATTCATCAGTCAGTTCCCTTTCTAGACGAGGGTAGGGAAGTAATATAACCCAGTGGTAGAGTGTCACCTTGACATGATAATGTCATTGGGTTGACGACGAGTCCTCCTGTTTCGTTTTATTTCTATTTTTCTTTCGTCAGAAAAAGAGGCTAGTGGGATTGACATGAGAGGGTAGGGATGGTTATAATAGAAGTGGCGCCAGAACTCACAAAAATGGAGATGGGTTGAGACATTTTTTTTGAAGTCTCCCTTGAAAAAGAGGCTGGTGGGGTTGACATGAGAGGGTAGGAATGGTTATAATAGAAGTGAGGCAATTTTATGATTGTGATATTTTTATTTTCTTTAATTTTGTCTTTCTTTTATTTTTAAAGTTCTTAACTAAAAAGTAGTTAACGTCATTGAGAATGGAACCATCTTTACTTCCCATTACTTATTATAAGTATTTTTATCTTATGCGTATCTATGTGTGTTTTAAACACTGGATGGCTTGTATTGTTTTTTATAACCTCTGCATATACCTTAATTTTTTAATTACTCAAGCATTCTTTTGGCCTCACCTCATTCCTTTTTTCTGACCCCATTTCATTCTTTGTTCATTTGATTTTTTTTCTGATTTTTCTATGCTTGTCTAATAATTGACGGATTTATTTTCTCTAGATATTTGTATTTTATTTTAATAGATATTTTAATAGATAAATAAATATGTAATTAATATCTTTCTATTGATTAAATCCTATCAATATCGAGAATATAGATATATCTTATAGATAAGATAGATCTATATTCTCGATATTGATTTTTTCTAGATACATAGAGAATATGTAGATACTATTTGTATCTAGTATTTAATATCTAGTTGATATCATATCTAACTAAATAGAGATATTGGGATTGTAGTTCAATTGGTTAGAGTACCGCCCTATCAAGACGAAAGTTGTGGGTTCGAGCCCCGTCAGTCCCGGTCCGATGAGTTGATCAATTCTTCATTCGATTTCCAAAGAATTGGAAAAAAGTAAATTTGGGTAGACTAAGATGGAAAAACTAGAGATTTAGTAAATTTATTAGAAATTTAATGGATTTATCCATATCTACAGAATCCACCAAGTCTAGAATTCATTGGTGAATTTTGTTACCATTCTAATAAGAACATCTTTATCCGTAATAAATCCTCTTCTCTTCTTGAAGAGCCTATTTTTTTTTGCTAAAAACCTATTTGCTTCATTGAATCTCTGATTCTTACGAACTGAGATTTGTAATAAGATAGATCTATTTTAAGGTCACATAAGAGGTCTCTTTGAGATCATTCCAAATGATCTCTAGTATATACTCATCTTCAATTCTTCCCCAGAAATGAAATATGGGTACTATTTCATTCAGACTTACTAGTACCTCTTTTTCATGACCAAAATACCATCGGATTCATGGAATCTCTATGAGATTCCATTATCACACCAAGATTGAATGATCCTTGAACTGACTATCTAAATAGTTCTTTCTTCTCATTCCAGGGTCATGGGCAATCCCCTGGAGAAATTGTAGCTATTCATTATCCCCTTTTCTCAATGAGAGTTACATAACAAGGTTAATCAGGAGGATTAAATTGATAATCCTTATTCGTCTCATTGTTTTTAGGACGAATGACAGTTATTAGCTATTACAAATTCTTCTTACTATTGGCTAGTTGCGCCCAAGAGTTAAGTTCATAATTTTTCTTACATCTCCACCACTGGGAGCCCAAGTATCATATACACCGCAAAAATACAAAGCCTTGAACACTAGAATAAAAGCACCAACACCTAGCAAGATTAGGTGAATACCCAAAATTGTGGTCATTTTGTTCCTATCTTTCCATACATAACCAAAAAATGGAAAATATTCTTCCAAAGTTTTAGGTCCGATGAGTGCATGATAAATACCACCAAAACCTAAAATTGTAGAAGAAATTAAGTGAAGTACACTAGATACAAATTATGGAAAAGTGGAATACAAAGTTATTCCTATGAAAGGGATAAACCTATGCAAATGACCAAAAAATAAAGGATCATCGCAAATGAAAAGGTAATTAGTTATATAACCCCCGATATAGATATATATATATATCTATTACCTATAGATATAGACACGTATCTATACTTTCAAGGAAATATCAGAAATAAATAGATATGTGCATCCTGCATCCAACAAGGATTGAACCTACATCTCTCTAATTATGAGATGAGTTGGCTGCTTTGTCCATTCAGCCTGAGATTGTGAATATGAACCAATTTACTCAATAATCTGAGTATAAACTCAGATCCCAATTTGATTTGGGTACCAAAATTCATTCTCTCATATTCAATTCAAGCCAAGTGTATACCCAATAGAAAACAGAGGTATACAACTACTAACTTATTCAAAAGTTGATTGGGAGTTGGTTAGTGTTCTTGCAACACTTTGATTTCCTGTCAGAGCTTGCCAACTCACACTCAAATGTGAGTTCATTTGTTGGGACTTAGACACTCTAAGGAATGACCGTAGACAGAGACTGTCACTTGGTCTGGGGCGGACGTAGCCAAGTGGATCAAGGCAGTGGATTGTGAATCCACCACGCGCGGGTTCAATCCCCGTCGTTCGCCCATAAGAAATGGACTGGATCCAATTCTTTGTCTTTTTTATATGATGGGATTTCTATGGATTTCTATAGAGTAAAATGAGGAGTGGTTGACGCAAACTATAAATATATATATAAATATATATATATATATATATTTATTTACCCAAAAGAGAGGAAGATTTTTTTTCTACTGTTTAGTAGAAAACAGAGATATAGATGTATCTCTAGAAATAAAAAAGAAATAGAATGGAAAAGACCGAAGTCCCTTCAAATTTATTGAAGGATCGGTATCATACCAAAACTATTTCACTGGTGGGCTTATCATTGAGATAACCCTGACCGAATACATACACCACATCTATAACTAACGAAAAGCATTTGGTTATGGGCAGTGACCGAATTGAATCCCAGTAATAAACATACCTTTCTTTTAGGAGTATGAAAAGTTGTTATCAAGGGAGAACAATCAATTGAAATTTATTCTACAAGCATTAAAAATAGGATAACATCAAGGAGAATGGTTAAAAGTAATTTGAGCTAACCCCAAAAAATAAGAAAAAATAGTCAAATACCAATCAATAGTACTTTTGGCACAAACAACCAAATCAATTCTAAATTGAGTGATTTTTTCTATAGGTGAGAGAGGACTCAAAGAGTTTTATGTGATATAAATTCTATATCAAAATACATTCATTTGGTTAATCAAAATAGCAAAACTCAATCTCTCATACAATTCTATTTTCTTGCTTTTGAGAGTTCTAAATAAGATAAAATAAATATTGAAGGTTATTGACATTATTACACATGTGTCTACCCATTTTCAGCTTAAAATTCATTCATTTGCACCTTCAAAGACCAAAAAAACTAGCAGGGGAAGGTTGATTAGACATGTACAAGGTGGCCTAAAACTGTTTTAAGCAAAATTTCGAGGGTAATATTTGTGAGGGAAGGAATGACATATCATATCCATGCATGATTTCCACTTAGAAGGACATTAGTAATCAAGAAATATCAATTGCATTCCTAAATTTGGAAGAGTAAGTGGTAAGATGAGGCTTGTTTGGGCCAAGATGAGAAAGAAGAAGAGATATTTGGAGAGCCAAGCATAGGGGCACAATATTTCTAGAATTGAGAGGGTAAGGATACCATTGAGAGACACCATGTGAAGCTACAAGTAAGGGTATGATGGTTGTACATCTTAGTGATGGCCTGGTTGATGGTGGTAACTCTCGTAATCTCTCTATTTTACGTGGAATAATAATATTGATGATTCTTTCATTAGGTTTCTTCCGAGAAGGGTTTCCAATGTTAAATCACTCTATTATTGGTTGTATGTGTGTTTTTTCTGAGCATTTTAGTAGTTTTACTTGTATTTTTTTGTTCTCTACAATGTTAGCAAGTTTTTATGTGTTTAATGCTTGGAAACTAGTTAATTTCAACTAATAATGAACATTAGTTTGGTGCAAAAATAAAATTTTGGTTCCTCGATAATTTTTTCTTTTGGTTTTATGCATGTTACATCAATCACTTTATGGACTATTCATACTCTATTATTTTCTTACATGAGTATTTTGGGCATAAAATAGTAGAAGTTTAGGAGTTTCACTAATGAGTAGTTTCACAAGGGCCTAAGTAAAACTAAGCCAAGAAGAACTTTAATATCTTGAAAAGGATCTATTTAAGGTTTCTGTGATGGGAATTACAGAGCACAATATACCTATAAGGCAAGCATTGAGACATACATATGACATTTTTCTTACTACAACCAACTTATTTGCTAAATAGGCCTTTTATTCACAATTGTTGTTTCACCTCAATAAATTATCAGTCCAATATTTTCCATATTTTGTTTCTTTTCTATTTTCCAAATATCTTACAGTCTGTATTAGTTCATGTAACATAAAATCCTCGAATTAACTAATTGTTAATTTAGAATAAAGGATACACATAAAAACTTCTAACTTCCTTGATAATGATCCCTTTTATCCAATTTTGTCATGGCAAGCCAAGTATTGCCACTCAACCATAGGTCTAAATCAACAAAGGGTCAAAATCCAAGGGAATACAAAATTTAAAACTTCCTACCAATTAGGTGTGTTGGTTAGGTTGGGTTCTGAAAATCCAGCTTTCCCTTTTAAGTTTTGTAAGTGAAATTAACTGCACTAGGAAGGATGAAAACCATAGTAATCAGATTTTAAAAAAATAGTTTGTCAAAAAAAATTCAAAAATTCAAATGTAATACTTTTTAAGTTAAAAAAATTCTTAATATCATAATAACAAAGATTCAAAGCTTTGAATAAACCAATTCATTTTTAAAAAACTTATCATTTCTAAAATAATTTAAAAAATCTAAATACAGTTGAAAAAAATAAACACATGTATCAATTATAAATATACAAAAAAATTCAGAAACAAAACATCACAAAAATATAATATATATAATAGATGCTATATAGTAAAAAGTGAGATCTTTTTTTTTTTCCTAAACATAATAGTCAAGCCTGACTAGACACTGTTATTTGTAGGCAAGCTTTAGTGGTGCCAAGGGAGATGTTATTTGTAGGCAAGCTTCAGTGGTGCCAAGGGAGATATGATTAGATCTCTTCAACTAAAAAAACAAATTAGAAAATAATAATATACAGAAAACTATAGGTGGATGATAGGCTGAATACAAACTATATATACCTTATTCTCATGCACCCTATGTTAGTTTTAGGTCATTTTCGTTATGTTATTAATGCAGCAATATTAGAAATTATTTTAAATTTACACAGTTATAAATCGGGTCGGACTAATTTGAAGAGCTGGTAAAATTGGGTCGAAACTACTTCGGACAGTTTGTACAAGATTTACATAAGTTATAAATCGGGTTCGACTAATTTGGACAGTCGATAAAATTTGGGTAGAAACTACTTTGGACAGTTTGTGCAATTCAGTCAGATCCAAATTTGGTAAAGATTTCGCAGGATTTGGTAACTACGATGAAAACATCGGGCCCATGCAGCCTTCATATTGACCACATCCAATGGGCCCTCTTGTTGCCACGAAAGTTGGAAAACATGGAGTCTGTTCCATGCATTCGACATGAAGGCCTCATAAGCCCTGTTGGATGGAAATAACTAAATTGAGAAATAGAGAACAAAAAAAAAAAAAAAACACTATTTGTATATGCCAACATCTTAAGATTACTCGAGAGACCTTCAAATCCCAAACAAATGGTTCAGGCTGTTAATAATTAAAAATTCTCTTTTGACTTAAAAACATATAAATTGAATTTGTTCACAACACATTTTCTATGTTATTTAAAAATAACAACTTCAACCACAGTAGTTTCGTTACAACAAACCACAGCAATAGAAATCATTCGAAAGAGACAAGTAGAGGAGCACTCCCCTTTTTCTCCGGGACTCGCCTAGAATTTAATCAAGCCAGAAAAAATCTGGTCATCAAAGTCGATGGACATTTGTTGATCTTAAATCTCCTTCATTTGTTGATCTCCCTTTGATCTTAACAACATTTCCAGATCCATGTTTTAAAAGGAAATATAAATTTATATTGTTCTAAAGAAATTTGTACTACCCTTAGATCCTTTTAAATGAAGCAGCGTGAAACTGAAACTCACTACGCAAACCTGTGGCAGCAGCAGACTGCAGTGGCTGGAGCTTCACGAGAGACGCCTTCTTTCCTCTCTTTCCACGATCGAAATGAAAGGGCAATACATATTACAGACCACAAAAATAGATCGGAGAGCTGCGCCGTTCGTTGTGTGTAGGGTTCGGACGGGAGGTGAATAAATCTCTCTTTTATGTATATTTCATCGGTTTATCATCTAGGTTTAAAAGTTTTACCATTTAAATTTCCTTTCATGTATTACATAATAGTTAATAATATATAAAATATTTATAATATAGAGAAACTATACTAAATAATATTTAGTAATGTTTTCTTTTAATCAATTAAAATTAATATTAATACTGGTTTCCGTTGAGTGCCATATTAATATGTATATTAATATTAATATTTTTATTTTTACGTTTAATTATTTTATAATTGGAAATTTTTTCACAGTGTTTATAGGTTGGAAGCTATAATGATAATTTTCTAGAATTGAACCATGTTTGCGAGGATACTACGATAGAGACTGAGGTTAGAGGCTCTAATTCCAAGCTCTTTCAACGTTATCAAGGTAAAACTTTTTGGGCAATAAACAAATACCAATTTATAAAAATAGTGATAACTTTACAAAAATAATATGATAAAAACTGCTACCAATTCCCGTATATCTTTAAAAAAAAATTAATATTAATATTAAAAATTTAAGACAAATAATAGAGATAGAGAGTAAAATATAAGTCAATTCTAAATTTTTAATTTAATTTTAACCCTTTTAATCTAAATTTACTCAGAACAAGATATATCTAATAAAATTTAAAAATATCAAATAATAATACAAGCACATGCATCTATAACAAAATATACTAGGTTGGTGCTCATTGAGTTAAGGAGAAAATACATGTTATACTATTATTATTTTTCCATATGTGATCACAAATAAAATTTAAATCTCTATATTGTAATGGATATTATTTTAATTTATTAAAATACGATTTATTATAATATGATAGTTAAAAATTAAATTTATTAATTATGATTGATAGTTTTATAATAATATAATTTATTATAATATTATGATAATATATTTTATAATAATATTATAATATAATTAATAATAAAAAATTATATAAATAAGAATTTTTTTTTGTAATATTAAGTAATGGGGTTTTGATTAGGAATCCCTCAACCTGTTACAACAACTCACAACAACTCCACTAGGGAGACACACACCCACCCCCTCACACACTCACCCACGCCACGGTTTGAACCTTGGACCTTCCGAAGAAGAGCCAAAGCCCAAACCGTTGCGCTGGATCCCCAAGTGCTTTTATTTATTATTATATTTTTATGAACACACCCATCCCCTCACACACTCACCCACGTCATGGTTTGAACCTATAAATAAGAATTGTTTTAAACCATATTACCATAACAATATTTCTTAAATAATTTTGATTTATAAAATTATGTCTAAAAATATAAAATTAGCTTTTACATCCACACACTTAATACACCTATCTTTGGCTCACTCTATGATATCCCAAACCATGCCCCAATTATCCCCAACCCACGACCATCACATTGTAACTTCTTTACAGATGAAATGATTTTTCATTCTATTCGTAAACTACAGACTGGTAAAGCAATTGATATTGAAAATTTGAAAGCAAAATTTCTTAATCATAGTCTTAGAGTCTTGGCGGTCCATATTGCCAAAATCTTCAATCATATAGTTACTCATGGGTTCCCACCCTCTTGGTTTTCGAATATCATACATCCCATCCATAAATCCGAAGATCTA
Organism: Wollemia nobilis; assembly: GCA_028583015.1. Lineage (NCBI taxonomy): Eukaryota > Viridiplantae > Streptophyta > Pinopsida > Araucariales > Araucariaceae > Wollemia > Wollemia nobilis. Next base: position 6,849,637 of record JAQPPZ010000989.1, read on the forward strand.
CTAAATCCAAACAATTACAGGACTATTATGGTTGGTCATACTCTTGCAAAACTTTTTGCAACAATTCTTGATATTTTTATCTTTGATTTTGTTGAGGCTAAGAAACTTTGTGCAAAGGGGCAAGCGGGTTTTAGAAGAAATAATCGTACCTGTGATCACATTCTAACTCTCAGAGCTATCATTGAAAAAGCCAAAACCAATAAACGTAGGGTCTATTATTGTTTTGTTGACTATAGGAAAGCATTTGATAATTTTTTCAAATAGTTACTGCTTCAGAGGTTGAAGGATCTAGGAATTCTAGAGGAGGTTACTCTGTTGGTTATGACCTTATATGAAAAAGTCACTGGACAGGTTAAAATTGGATCTCTCAGAACAAAAGATGTTCATAGTACTATTGGGGTTAAACAAGGCTACCCACTTTCACCTACACTCTTTGGATTGTATATTGATGAATTGGAGGTGCTCATTATGGACTCTCTGGCTAAGAGTACAGGTTGCTTACTTTTTGGTAGTGTTACTATCATTTTACTATATGTCGATGACATTATCCTAATGTCACATACATTAGGAGGACTTCAACAACAGTTGGACATACTTGGCACATACTCTGACTTGCATGGATTATAAGTTAATCTCCAAAAAATAAAAATTATGACATTCAACCTACCCAAGAAAGATCTCTCTTATGTTCACATCACATATAAAGGGAAGGTTGTTGAGATTGTCACATCGTACACATACTTGGGAGTTCTTTTCATAGGACCTACCTTCAACTTGATCCATGCATCTCAAGCAAGGTTAAACAAAGGTTATGCTACCCTAGCCTCTCTGGATAAGCAATGCTTTCAGCTCCAATTTTAGGACATCAGTACGAAGATCAGACTCTTCCACACTCTTGTTACCCCTACACTACTCTATGGCTATGAAGTTTGGGGCCCTAGCCTCAGAAAGTTAGATTGGTCTCGTATTGAAAGGGTCTTCATCTCAATGTTGTCCAAGTTTATTCATCTCAATGTTGTCCAAGTTCATTCGTTCAAAAATAATTGTTCCACATCCCATCATTCTAGCTGAATATGGTGCTCGTCCATTGCTTACAACATCAATATTTATCGTTGTCTCTTTATTGTGTAGATTTCATTATATGTTGGATATGAGAAGATATCCATATTTAGCACTAAAATCCTCAATACAGTTGGCGAATCAAGGGGTCAAGAATTTTTGCTATGCTTAGACTACTACTATACTTCAATCTATTGGCTTAGGCATCATGAGACCTTCTCCTACGAAAGCATAAATCAATGCACCATACTCCAATAAGGATATTCAAGATGAGATTTACTCAACATATATAAAAACTACTTTGACTAATCCAAAGGAACCTCTTTCATCAAAAATGCTTCATTACTCTCACTTTTATCTCCAACTAGAGAATGGATTTATCACTACTCCAAAATATAACTTGATACAGATGTCACACAACCTCAGGTTTCCTCTAGCTTAGCTACGAGTTTGCTCCCACCAACTGCGTATTGAGACAGATCATTACCTCCCCAAAGATCAGTGTGTTTGCAGATTGTGCAGTCTTGATGTGGAATCCGAGGAGCATTTCATTTTCACCTATCCTGTCTACTACAAGATATGAGGTAGATATTATTGCTTATTTAGAGACACCCATACACTAAAATATTAAGTTAATTATGAATATCAGAGATGCATTGTTTTCATCTGAGAATTATTCAATCTTAGGAAAGAACTACTTAGTAACAGTTTGCAAAAGATAATAGGATCTTGACTTATCACTTCATTCTTACAGCCTCTAGAGGCAATGACTAGGAAGCACCAGGGTGATCACAGAGAGACAACAAGATCAACTCATCGTCGACTCCAACAAAGAACATCTATGATGACATCCAACTATTACATCACTCACTTCTCTTTAGCCTTGAATGTTGGGATTAATATTTGATCCACAAATCTTATATATCATGTCATCCCATTTACTATTTTTCTTACTTTATTTTCTCTAGAGCTGCATTAGGCATTCATGTTTCTTTGTATATGTCTTACTTTATAGTCCTATTGACCTATTTTGGTCACCAATGGACATTAATACAAATTCAAATTCAAATTCATCCACATAATATAAATATGCAAGTACGATGTTATAAATTAATTTAAATCTTGATTTCTAGTTTTAAGAATTTACACTAAGCTTATTTAAATAATTAAAATTATAAAATTATCTAATTAAAAATAATAAATAATATATGGACATTAAATTTTACAAATTTTAGTTCACAAGGGCTAGGTGGATTGGTAAGAATTTGGGCACTTACTAGGAGGAGACCTAGGTTCAAACCTCGCGGGCATGCCCAATCTAGGGCAAAGGTAGTAGTCTGACTTGAGTTCGTTGAGCATGCACTAGTTTGATGATGACGGTACCAACCCTAAGCTATCAAGGGTCTCCCTCACTTTGGGTCATGTTTACCGAGGCAAGATAGGGGTTATAGTGGTAGCATCATGATTTGACACTATGATCGGAGGCAATACGACTTGACCTAGTAAGTAATTGTTCAAAAAGGAAATGTAGTTGTCGATTCCTCTATATATAAAAAAAATTTACAAATTTTAAATTCTATTAAATATATTTATTTATTACAAATATCTTTTTGTAATGTTACCTAGGGTGAGGATCTTTTGGTAATGCTACCCAGAGTGAGGGAGACCCTTGGTTTGAAAATGGAATTATCGTTGTCAGGTTGGCAAGCATTTAAAGGAGTCAAGTCAGTCTACAACCTCTGCCCTCCCTTGGTTTGAAAATAAAATTGTTGTCATCAGGTTGGTGGGCACTCAAAGGAGTCAAATAATTCTACTACCTCTGCCCCAAGACAAGGCTAGCCTCCAAGATTTTAAAACTAGGTCTCTTCTTGATGAATACCTAAAACTCACCAATCCACCCAACCCTTGGACTATATATATAATTATTTAAATCCATGTTAAATTGCATAGTAAAATCAATCATTTTTTACTTTATAAAATAACTTTACCAAAATGAACTATATATATATGCCCTTCAATGAAATAGTGTAAGAATTTTACAATATTTTATTTAATTTTGTTGGATTAAAATTTTTGAATTGTTGGAGGTATTATATTATTTGGTACCTTGGATAATTATTTAGATCATGTAAATATTTTAAAGTGTGTTTAATGTTTGAGTCTATAGTAGGTGTCATGTTATTAAGTGTGAGTTATGTGTCATGTAAATAATTGTGGAGTTATGCCCCCAAGGGCTAGGTGAATTGGTAATTATCTGTTTGGCTAGACACTTACCAAGAAGAGACCTAGGTTCAAACCTTTGGGGCATGTCTATTACAAAGGTAGTAGACTAATATAAATCCTTTTAGTGTGCACCAAAGTGATGATGATGGTACAAATTTCAAGCGATCAGTGGTGCCTCTCACACTAGGTGATCAACAACAAGGTGGTATAGGCTTGTTGGGAGTAGAAGGTAGAATTTTGATATGAATTCTCTAAGTGCACACCAAAGTGGTGATGATGGTACAAATATCGAGTGATCGATGATCTCCCTCATGTTGGATCATCAACAAAAAGGTGGCATAGGCTTGTTGGGAACAACCCTTGTGGTTGGAACTCTAAACATGGTAGTTACTAAAAATAATATGGATGTAACCAAATTTCCTATGTATCAAGAAAAAATTGTAGAGTTTTGCAGATGAGGTGTCATGTTAGTAAGTGATTTATGTGAGTAAAGTGTAATGTTTATAAACATGGAGTTTTGAGTTACGTGCAATCATAAAATTCTTTGTTTTTATGTAAATATGTGAGATCTATTATTATGTATTGATAAATATAAAGAGTTGGATCTCTCATGTGTAAGAGAAGATGAAAATTTAATTTAATACATAAGTGTAAAGGTCAAGTGATGTAGGACCATATGGTTGTATAGGCAATTTTGCATCACTGACAAAAAAGGAAAACAAGACAAAAAAATATAGAGAAAAGGGAAAAAAAGAGAAGAGAAAAGATAAAGAGAAGAAAAATAATTGCTCAATTTTTTAGCATAATTTGAGATTAAATTGGTATATAACTAGTGGATTAATTGGTGGTGGTGGCACACCCATGTGTTGAGGGTCATATTTTGGCTTAAGGCATCTTGTCAAAAATGAGTCAAGAAGGATCAATAGGGGATCAACAAGGAGTCAACAAGGAATTGGAAAAGGATTGGATAAAGCCAGCAAGGAGTTGGAAAGGGACTGATAAAAGATCGATAAGGGAGTTAACAAGGATCTAGGATGACCCACAAGGAGTTTTCAAGGGTCAAAAATGGATTTAAAAGGAAACATCAAGAGGGTCATCAAGAAAATTCATGTAGTTTATTTTTTGGTATTTGCATGTCTGTGTGTGAGTTGTTTGGGGTTGGTAGAAGAGGTAGTATTTCATTAGATCTCTTCCTCTATATGGTATTAGAACCAAGGTGTATGTGGAGAACGTTTACAATTTTAAGTTTGATTTATTCTATAATGTTGAAGGTGAAGATGTTTGTGAAAGAAAAAAGGCAAAAAACTAGGAGCAATATTTTTTGTGGTAGCTTGGTTGTAACAGTTCTTTAAAAACAATTCACAAGTTGGAGTTCATAAATATTTTTCTCTTACTTGGAATGTCTGATGTAGAATCATCTGAGTGCATGGGAAATCTTGTATCACCATAAAAAAATAAAAATAAAAATAAGAGAAAGAAAGAAGAAAAAAAAGAGAAAAGGGGAAAAAAGAGAAGAAAAACCAATTGGACCTTGATGTCGATTTAAAATTCCTTTCAAATTAATCACTTCTTGAGAAGTAATAGATTCCATTACCTTCAACTTTAATACAAAATAAAAATACTTATTTTCTATTTGGTTACAAGCGTACCACCTAGCAGATTCCTTGACCTATATTGATAACCTCATAGAGTGTTATGTTTTGATTTGAAGTGCTTTTCATCTAAGTATCCATTATATAATATACTACTAGTGAAGTAGTAAATTAGTATTTAGCATTGAAAGCCAAAGTTTCTTTATCAAATTCCATGTATCTAGCATAGGAAAAATCATGATAAAAAATATTTATGTTTGAATACTAGATAAAGCCACAAATAGGTAGGATGATCAATGTTGAAGGTATGATCTCTTCCTTACTTGGTTTATAGATGTATGAAGCAATTTATGGTAGCTATAATATATATAGGGTAAAGTCTCATCTTATGTGCATTGATGCTTGGACGTATACTCTTTGAGAAGATGAAAAATAATTTGATTCACTACCATAATATATTTTATTAGACTATGGATGAAAGATAGTATATTAAGCTAGCTTTGTATTTATTGTAGACTAAAATATTCCTAAAATATTAATAATTTAATCACATAAAATTGTCTATATTAATCCAAATTGAACCTAGACATGCTCAAAAATGAGTTTTGTAATATAAATTGTTGAGGTGTTATTTTGTAGGTACTAGAATATCAATTTTTGAGAATTTATCGACCACCATAGTTATAAAATTATCTCCTTATCAATTTTTGGAAAGACCTAACATTAAGCCCATGGGCATCGATTTTCATGTTTTGTGAAGTATTGATACAATTGTATACAATCTTTGTTTCTTGTTAGAAACCTTGTAAATTACACACATTGGGTAGGGTTTGATATATTTGAGGATGTCATTATGAATATTTATCCAATAGAAGTTGTAGACACAAAAATCTAGTCACTTGTCGTCCATCTGTGTCGTCCATGTGTGTGCACGTGTATGTATTTAATTAATATATGTATATATTAATATTTAATATTATATATATAATAAATATATGTATTTATATAAATAAATCCTAGCCATCCACCATGTTTTAATCTTAGCCATACATCCATCTCAATCCATGCCACTTACCCAAACTTAATCTCCACCCTTCCTCATGTTTTAATCTTGGCCACACATTTTTGTGTCATCGAAACCCTGACATGTTGAAGGGCAGATTATAAAAGAGGAATCATTTTGACAAATCAAACCCTTAATCCTTGATATCTTGGATAAAAAAAACCCTTGAGCACTTGAGATATCCTTAAGCCCTTCTAACCTAGCCACTTCACCATCACTTTTATCACTTGCCACTGTCATCGCATCCCCCATGTTTGCCATCACCAAATTTGCATGAACCAAATCTAGTTCTGCGACATTTCCCTCAGTACCCAAATACCCTCAAGAGCTCGTAGAGCATCTGTGGGCATCCGTAGAGTGCTCGTGGGATTTTATAGAACCCTTTGGTGCATCCACAACCTTCATAGAACACCTCTAGGTGTTCCCTATAGTATATTTGTAGTCCTAACACCCTCGAGCACCATTCAAGCATCCTCGCAACCATCAATGATAGAAGTAAATATAGAAATTAGCATATTGACAAGGTAAAACATTCTATGTACTTATTTTACATTTTTGTACTTTTTTATATAGTATTACATTGCAACATATAGGGTTTTAGTTGTTTTATCTTTCTGAGGGCTTCACACAGTGGAGCCCTCATAGGTGCTTCTAATCTCTTTTTATTATTATTTTTTTTTTGCAGGTGTAGGGATCATTTTTCTATAAGTTGTTGAAGCTAGGGTGGCCCTGCAAGGATACACAATCCCACCCGTAACTCTTTTTTGGATCGAGAACGAGCGTGAAGACACTAGTAGTATATTGACATAAGGTTTCAGAGAACCCTAGTATTTGTAAAATATGTATCACAAAAGCATTGTAAAACCCCACATTGGGGCACATTGATTGTATAATTTTGAGATCCACCCACATTAATAAAAAGCTTATTCATCTTATGCAATCTTGTGTTATTACTATGTTTTTTATTACTTTATCTTTTATATTGGTGTTATTCAATTTTGGTCTATAAAATGGCGATCACGGTGGGACCCCCAAAGGGTTCTTCATATTAACTTATCTTGACACTAATTTCTATTTATGTTTCTATTTTGTAGGTTCCAGAAGTGCGATCATGCAAAAATCACAAAAACAAGGGTTTCTAGAAGTTGCAGAAGTTGATCAGAGGTCGTGTAGATACCCTACATCATTTTATGGATGCCCTACAATGTTCAGGGAATGCCCTATAATGTTTTAGAGACTTTAGGAGGTATTTCATAGAGTGGGGAAGAAATACGTATGATTATTGGTAAGCTTGTTTCCAACCCTAACCCATTTCTATTTCATTTTTTTCTGCTTTTTACAGTAAAATTAACAAAAATAAAATCATTTAGTTTTTGATTAAAGCAGTTGCACTTTAGTTGCATTTTATGCATTTACATTCATCATATCAATTGAATATACATTAGAATTACACTCATGCATTCATTATAAATCACATTTATTTTAGATTTTTGTTGTTTTTTGGTGTATTCATTTACTATTTTTGTATGCTATTTTGCATGTGAAATTATAAATGCATATTATAGTTGCATAATAGGGTTGAAAATTTCTATTTTTATTTTTCTAAGTTGGAATAAGGTTATAATATTTAATCATACCCCCGTTGTTGGAATCACTTAATGATTCAGGGCAGAAGAACTGGGTGAACCCTCCACTGTTGAAATCACTTGATGATTTAGAGTGGGTCTTAAGTGGTGTACCCCTAAGTTATTTTGAGGAGCTTAGTGTACATGTTCTTGGCTTCTAGCTTAGATGAATAAAATATATGTGTTTTCAATATTGAGTGAACACAATAGATAACACAAACTTCAAAATGAACCACATATTTTGCATATTTCATAATAAACAATAGTGAATTGGATTTCATCACCAACCATTGTTTGAGAATTGATGACAGTGAGATTCATCTTCATCTGCCAATATCAGTCCTTAGCAACCATAAGTCACCCATGAGCAAAAATTTTGGATTTCATCACCAGGAAGAATATCATATGTCATCTAGCCTTAGATTTCACCCTGCATAATATTTAGATTAGTACATTTACAACACACAAACCCCGAAAAACAAAAAATATATAAAAGAGTGAAAAAAATCAAAACTCTCTTGGAAAGCATAGGGTTAAATTGCTTGATTGGTTATGAGTGTTCTCCATTTGTATTTTCTTTCAATACATTCCACACATATCACCACCCCATATGACTCATTAGCTTATGGTTTCAACCTAAAGACAAGCAAATATTTCGAGTCAAGCCATTGCCATCCAAACCACTTCATCCATGGAGTGTTCCACATCTTCTCCTACCAATTCGGTGGTTAACCTTGTTAGTGTGATACAAAAAAGTTATTCTAGTTTTTCTCTGGGTCCATCACACATTGTGTACACTTTAAATGTTGATGTGTTACATAGAGCAACCAACATCTCCATTTTAAAAATTGAGCCTTCATCTCCCATTGATCATAACATCACCCACATAAACATGGTTAAAGTATAATCTTTTTGAATATCTGTAAACTATGTTCTAGAACAAATCCACAGTCCACCCAAGCATGATACATCTTCTCAGTAAGAACTTGCCCACTTGCAACCTTCCAGCTTTACCAAGGTGTATCGTAACCCTTTTTGAGGTGTCATCTACACTTTCCCAACATTGGTACATTCTAAAATAGTCATGTTCTCAAAGAAATTCCATTCCATCTTCATAAACCACAACCTATGGTAATCCATTGTATGAAGCACATGCCAATGTTGCTTTGCAAATGCCATCTTCCACTACATCCACTATCCCCCATTCAGTTGCAATCCCTATTGCATCTTATCCTCCACCTACTCCATCCATTCCAACCACACCCACACCATCCAACTCAGATATTTCCATTTAGTGAGCATGAAAACATCTTTACAAATTGATTATGGTTCAACAAGGTGCTCAGTCTTATTTCCAATAGCAAGCACATGTGATAGGTATTAAGTCTCAACTTGTTTCCACCCAACCCACATAATTTTCTTCAAATATATATGGTTTCCATCACCACACCTCCATTATTCCACACCCATTCCATTCCCATGAGTCAACCCATTCATAGTCCTCAAACATCATCTCCATTTCATCATCCACAATCATTCCATCATCAAGGCCAACGTCACCAATTTTAGTCCACAACACCAAATCATCAAAATATCATCACACCTCAATATTTCACCACTTCATATACACACAATCATAAAGCGATTCAAGGCTTCCACATACATGGGAAAAACCCTAGAATTCAAGCAGTACAACATATTGATATCGTGATGCAACATACTCTTGGTATGATGAACCATAATCCAACTTTTAGATAGCTTATTAATCAACCAATTCACTTTTTAGTACCATCACTACCATATCTGGTAGATTTTATAGAACTAAAATTTGAAAAATTCAAAGGGACTAAGGATCCTAGAGAGCATGTGAGCACATTCATTCATTCATTTTTCAAATTTCAAAATCAATATGCCCTAATGCTCAAAACATTTCTTCATACATTGGGAGGAGATGTCGTAGAGTGGTATAACAATTTGCCTCATCATAGTATTTATAATTTTGAGCAATTGGTGAACCAATTTCTCAAAATATTTTCCCTCAATGTTAGAAAGAAAATTTCACTGATTGAATTATACTATTTGAAGCAATATAATGATGATTCAGTGTATGATTTTGGCAACCGTTGGAGGTTTTTTATCACAAAACTACCATTCTCCCTACCAATGGAAGATCTAACTCGATTTTTTACCAATATTTGCATAGAACCCATATTCTAACTATTATAATTACAACAGTATAGATCATTTGAATAAGATATTACCCAGGCTAGCATAATTGAAGAAATCAAAATTCAAGAAGGTGTGAAAAAACCTAAAAAAATAATGGTAGAACAAGGGCCAATCCAAGCCAAATCAAGCTAATAAAGCAAATCAAGTAAATCAAGTGGTCATGAGCCAGTTGATAGTGGCTCAAAAACAACAACCCATGCAACAACCACCTCAACAAATTGCATATCATGCAGTTTCCTCATCTTCACAAGTTCAAAACATAGAGCCAACCATGGATAATCGTCAACGTCGACTATCCTTTTGACAAAATCGCTAATACACTCCCTTAGCCAAATTATATGCCTCCATATTTCACAGGTTGTATGAAATAAATCAACTTGATTTTCCTGAGGTCAAACTAGATGATCCCACCAAACATAGAAAAAACTTTTTGGAGCATTTTATTTGCCCTTATCATCAACAAAATGGGTATGATATTAACAGTTGCTACACATTTAAATATATAGTGCAAGACTTAATTGAATTAGGGGCCATCAATATTTATAGTCTCTTAGCTCAACAAAATCAAAATCTTAGAATCTATAAAACACCATTTCCTTATCATGAGGAAGCACAACCAACAATAGGAGGGTCAAATACCAGGACTCCTCCTAATCAAGTTAATCATGTTCAATAATATCAAGGTTTTGTGGGTGCTATTCATGTAGTTATCCAAGCTCAAAAATGCACTACCAATCAATAGAATGTATAGCAATAGCCTGTTCAATCTCCCATAGCACCATAGGTAAGAGTGTCTCCTCAACCTATCACTTCATCATCATCCATCCAATTCTCTGCAAATTCTTCCCAACCAATTCATATTCTAATCCATCTACCTTCTCCCATTCATCCTTCCAATTGTACATAAATAATTTAGCTAAACTATCTATTTACGAGCTAATTCAACAATCTCCCCCACATCACGAGGAATTAATAAAGATTTTAAAATCCATTGAACTCCAATATCAGGATTCTAATACATTTTGTAATTTTACGAGGAGTATCTGAACATGTGTGGAGCCTACCATTAGTTTATACAATTTTGAAATCAGACCAATATTTTTAGGATTAGTGGACCCTCCATTGCATATCATGGATCAAATTAATAGGAAGCCATTCAAACAAGTTTTGATTGATACAATATTGTCCATGAATATCATAACTGCATATGCTCTTCAGCATCTGAATCTCCCACCATATCACATCACCAAATCCACATTCACCCTGAAAGCATTCAACAATGCTCTCTATTCCATACTTAGCACTGTAGTTTTACCCATAGAAGTGGGGGTAAAAATATTGCACGCAATGTTTCATATATTGGAAAGGCCCATGGCGTACAAAGTACTTCTTGGATATCCTTGGATTAGGTAAATAATATGTGTCCCCTCTATACTTCATCAATGCTTGAAATATATACATGAGGGACAAATTCATTGCATACCAATGAATATCAAACCGTTTAAGTATTGCAATTTCATTCCAAATACTTATGAATTGATGCTTCCATCTACCCACATTTTTCTGATATCATCAACCACATCATCTACTTCATCCAAATTTTCTATTCTTGAGGAACTTCCCATCACCACTTCATATCAAGCTTCCACTTCCATGCCTCCATCTCCATCATCATTTATTACATGTACATGTAGTCAAGATCAATCCACATCAACCCCATCATCATCATCAACATCCTCCATCAATATTCCTTCCACATCATTTCCTATTCATCAAATACCTCAGCCAAATACACCTCCATATACATAAGTTGATGCGTCACAAGTCAAATTAATGGATTGTAATATGCCTTTCCAGTCCATACATCTCCTATTGTTGGAGCCCCAAACCAATCCTGATTCTTCCACATCCACTTCCGTATCCACTTCCACATCCAGCTCAACATCATCCCAAGTTGTGGTCCACCTCACTAATCCTGGTATTGGTGAATATATGGTCCAAGACATCACCATCACACCGCTTAATATCAAAAATTCTAGAAATTAAGGTCATCCACATGACCCATCCTTATCTATAGGAGCAGTGTACAACATGGGTTCAATACCAAATAGTATAAATTTTGTGTATGAGGGAATTGATTCATCGTCCAATCCATATTCCCTAGATGAAACCAAGAAACCAACACCTACCAACATACATCACATGTTGGATTTTCCATCTTGATATTTTCATCGAGTCAATTGGTAAAGTTATTGCCTAATATGACATGAACAGAGACTGCATCAAATCATTGATATCTCATTTTGAGGAGTACATGATCGTTCAATTTTAGGCTATCATTCTCATTTCTCCACATTTTCTTTTGAAAAAGCTTTTCAAAATATACATTTAAATTTAGAATAATAAATACATCACCTTGATATCTTTGAAGAAGAAATCTATGAATAATTCGATTTTATGTTGATAACTTCATATGAATCTGATGAGGAATCAAAACCCATCATTCCATTCACTAAACATGATGAGTTTTACCTTAGAATGTTCCCCATCCATCAACCCATTTTTTTCTTGCTTCTTCCACAATAATAAAAAATATGCTACATTGTTGGAGCATATAAATGTAGGACAAATTTCTCCTTGTAATGCAATACAATCTTCATCTGTACCTAAAATTTTTATGCCTTTGGCCCAAAATTCTATGAGTGAAGCATGCAAAGCTAATGATAATACCTTACCTTCCATTGCATAAATTGGAATATCAAGTCCAGTGTCAAATTGGTCAGCCACCTCCATTTCATTAATCCACCTGACTAGATATTTGTCTTGTAATATATGTACATAACATTAAAAAAAATTCCAAAATTCAAAAATAAATTTCAAATTTTCAAAAAAAAATCATTGCATTCCATGGACATGGATTTTTACCAATTGCATTTATTTTTGTTGCTCACTGTTGTTCAGGTTATCCGAGCTCTTACATAAATTCTATAAGATAGGATCCATCCATCCTCCACATTGCCAACCACCATTTCCCCCTTTAAGTTAACATAAATCCTGTTGACTTATTCACCCCACTCCATAATCCATACGATTTGGAACATCCAATTCCAATTGACATGAGCCTTATTATCATGGACTAATTTTTCTTTTCATCATCATTTTTCAAAAAATTTCTTTTTGAGGAATTGTTAAGGGCTTTAGCCAACTACATATCTCCGTCACCTCCATGTTCACCTTCACCTTCATCTTTAGATCCTGAGGTTTTCTAAGAAGACATAGAAGAGGTTGAGTCAGAAGAGCTTGATGATGTTATAGATGAAATTCATTTTATCCCAATGCCCCATCAACTCGATGAAGGTTCTCACATGTCTATTGAAGATACCATAGATGTGAACCTTAGTTTAGATGTACACAATACCCAAATTGTCAAACTTGGCAAAGTTTATCCACAAATGAACAAGAGCAATAATTGCTCTTCTCAAGAAGAAGAAGGGTATTTTTGCATGATCTTACAAAGATATGCTTGGCGTTGACCCTTACTTGGTTGTCCATAATCTCACCTTGCATTCTGATGCTAAGTCAGTCAAACAAAAATTGAGAAAGATGCATCCTACCATTGCCCTCATTCTCAAAGAAGACATTAAAATAATTTTATATATGGGTTTCATTGTCCCCATTGATTATCCTGAGTGGATCTCAAACATGGTATCCATTCGTAATCTAACAAGGCAATACATATTTGTACTGACTTTCGATACCTTAACAAAGTGTATCCTAAGGATGACTTTCTTCTCCCAAACATTGATACTCTTGTCGACACATGCATTGGCCATGAAATGCTTTCTTTAATGGATGATTTTTTAGGATACAACCATATTCAAATCAATCTTGATGACCAACACAAAACAACATTCACTAGACCTTGGGGGAATTTTTGTTACAAGGTGATACCCTTTGGCCTCAAAAATGTATGTGCTACTTATCAAGATGCCATGACATACATCTTCCATGATTACATACATAATATCATCGAAGATTAGGTGGATGATATTTTGGTAAAATCTAAAACTCAACAAGAGCACATTGGTGTTTTGAAAAAAGTATTTGATCGACTTCTAAAGCATAATGTAAGGTTGAACCCCAAAAAGTGTTTCTTTGGTGTTACATATGGAAAACTACTAGGATTCATTATCTCCAAAAGAGGCATTGAGGTGCACCCAAACAAATTCAAGGTCATCATGAAGATGCCTCCCCCAATAAACTTCAAGGAATTATATAGTTTACAAGGAAATATCCAATCGATCCATTGTTTCATTACGGAACTTTCTGAAACATGCAGACCATTCAATCATCTACTACAAAAGGGTATGACATTTTCATGAACAGATAAATGCTAAAAGGATTTTAATGACATCAAGAAATACATGGCTTATCCACTAGTCTTAACTCCTCCTCATCTAGGTATCTTCTTCCATCTTTATGTTTTAGCAACATACTTTGCATTAGGGACAACACTTGCACAAAAGAATAAAAACAATCAAGAGCAAGTTGTCTATTACATTAGTCAAACATTGGTAAGCTATGAAAATAGATATGCTTACATGGAAAAGTTGTGCTTAGTAGTGGTTTTTACCATTAATAAACTCATATATTACATGCTTAGTCACACCACATACGTCATAGCTCATGAAAATCCTCTGTGTTATTTGATGTCTAGCACTTACAATAACACACACACCACAAAATGGATAATGCTTCTCACTGAATTCCATCTTGAGTTCATCAGCAAAAAATCCATTAAATATTAGGTCATAGCCAATCAACTTGTGAAAGCTCCACTTTCTAGTGATCAACCTTTGATTATTAAGCTCTCAAATGATTTTGTATTCACTATCACTAAATAATAAGAAGATGCATTTCGGAGGAAGATGTCGATATCACATTATTCTTTGATAGTTCTAAGTGTGAAAAAGGTCAAGATGCTAGAGTCATTTTTCATACACCACAGGGGGTGCCTATCCCCTTATCATTCAAACTATACTTCCAATACACAAAAACAATGTAAAGTATAAAGCCTTAATCTTAGGTCTTCAAGCAGCCATAGTTATGGGCATAAGTATCAGGGTATTTAGTGAATCTCAACTTGTTATTCATCAAATAAAAGAAGAATATCAATGCAAGGAACCTACAATAAAGCTTTACCATGAAGTAGCAATGTCATTGCTCTCTAAGTTTGATTGGTATAAAATCGATAGTTTACCATGTTTAGCTAATAGATTTGCATATGTGATGGTATCTCTATGATCATTGATTCCTAAGAACCTCATAGGAGAGGTAAAACCACTCATTGTTACAATGATATCTAAATCTACAATTAAACATGTTTAATCTAAGGATGAAAAGGATGTTTACTTTATCCATTTGGAGTCATATAAACCTTAGTTAAACCAAATAATAGCATTTATCAAGTTTGGAACTCTCCCATTAGACATGTCACAGACTACTAAACACACTCGTTTTACTCTCTTGTGGGATGTGTTATATAGATGCGATTATGATGGAATCCTCCTTCATTGTATCGAGTCTACAAAGGCACAAAGAGTCATAGCTGAAGCTCATGATGGTACTTGTGGTGGTCATTTTAGTGGAATAGCCATTACAAAGTATATTTTACACATGGGTTACTATTGGCCCACCATGGAAGATGACTATTGCACTTATGTCAAGCATTGTCAACAATGTCAAAAACATGCTAATTTAACTCATGCCATCACAAGCATTACAACCTATTCAAAGCCTTTGGCCCTTTTCACAATGGGATCTTGATTTGATTGAAAAAATAGTGCCTCCTTCCTTGGGACAACATACATTCATCATAACAACCACATAATACTTCACAAAGTGGGTTGAGGCAATTCCTCTAACTAGTATAACATGACCTAGAATTGTGGAGTTTATACTTCATCATATTATCTATAATTTTTGTATTCCCTCGAAAATCATCTCTAATAATGACTAGTCTTTCAAAAACAAGGATGTTTCAGCACTTTGCAAGAAATATAATATTCAACACAATTTATTGACTCCTTATTACCCACAAACAAATTGCATACCAACGAACGTCAAACCGTTTAAGTATTGCAATTTTATTTCAAATCCTTATGAATCCATGCTTCCATATACCCACATTTTTTTGACATTATAAACCACATCAACCACAACACCATCCACTTCATTCAAATTTTCTATTCTTGAGGAACTGCCTATCACCACTTCATATCAAGATTCCACTTCCATGCCTCCATCTCCATAATCAATGATTACATGTAAATGTAGTCAAGATCAATTCACATTAACCCCAATATCATCATCAACATTGTCCACAATATTCCTTCCACATAATTGCCTATTCATCAAATACCTCAACCAAATCCACCTCCATCCATATCAGCCGATGCGTCACAAGTCAAATTAATGTATTGTAAGATGCTTTTCCAGTTCATACCTCTCCCATTGTTGGAGCCCCAAGTCAATCCTGAGTCTTCCACATCTAGCTCAACATCATCCCAAGTTGTGGTCCACCTCACTAATCCTAGTATTGGTGAATATTTGGTTCAAGACATCACCATCACACCGCTTAATATCAAAACTACTAAGGATTATGGTCACCCACATGATCCATCCTTATCTATAGGAGTGGTGTACAACATGGGTTTAATACCTAATAGCATAAATTTTGTGTATGAGGGAATTGATTCATCATCCAATCCATCTTCCCTAGATGACCCCAAGAAACCAACACCTGCTAACATACATCACATGTTGGGTTTTCCATCTCAATATTTTTATCGAGTCAATTAGTAAGCTTATGGACTAGGATGACATGAACAGGTACTGCATGAAATCATTGATACCTCATTTCAAGGAGTGCATGACCGTTCAGTTTTATGCTAATTTCTCCATATTTTATTTTGAACAAGCTTTTCAAAATCTACTTTTGAATTCAGAAGAATAAATACATCACCTTGATATCTTTGAATAAGAAATATATGAATAATTTGGCGTTATGTTGATAGCTTTTGATGAATTTGATGAGGAATCGAAACCCATCATTCTATTCACTAAACATGATGAGTTTTACCTCAGAATGTTCCCCATCCATCAACCCATTTTTTGCTTACTTCTTCCACAAGAGCAAGCTGAACCAACCAGTGAGCCACCTCCATTTCATTAATCCACCTCACCAGATATTCTTCTTGTAATATATGTTCACAACATTAAAAAATTCAAAAATTCAAAATTAAAAAAAAAATCATTGCATTCCATGAATATGGATTTTCACTAATTGCATTTATTTGTGTTGCTCACTATTGTTCAGGATCCATGAGCTCTTACATCAATTCTAGAATATAGGATCCATCCATCCTCCACATTATCAGCCACCATTTTCCACCTTTAAGTTAACATGAATCTTTGTTGACTTATTCAGCCCACTCCATAATCCATACGATTTGGAACATCCAATTCCAATTGACATGAGCCTTATTATCATGGGCCAATTTTCCTTTTCACCATCCTTTTTCAAAAAAATTCTTTTTTAGAAATTGTTAAGGGCTTCAGCCAACTACATTTCTTCGTTACCTCCATCTTCACCTTCACCTTCATCTTTAGATCCTAAGGTTTCTAGGAAGACATATAAGAGGTTGATTCAGAAGAGCTTGATGATGTCATAGATGAAATTCATCTAATACCAACACCCCATCATCATGGTGAAGGTTCTCACATGTCCATTGAAGATAAACTTGGTAAAAATTTTCCACAGATGAACAAGAGCAATAATTGCTCTCCTCAAGAATAAGAAGAGCATTTTTACATTATATTACAAAGACATACTTGGTATTGACCCTAACTTGGTTGTCCATAATCTCACCTTGCATTCTGATGCTAAGTCAGTCAAACAAAAATTGAGAAATATGCATCCTACCATTACCCTCATAGTCAAAGAAGACCTAAAAAAGCTTTTAGATGTGGGTTTCATTGTCCTCATTGATTATCCTGAGTGGCTCTAAAACATGGTACTAATTCACAAGCCTAACAAGATGATACACATTTGCACTGACTTTCGAGACCTTAACATAGTGTGTACTAAGGATGAATTTCTTCTCCCAAACATTGATACTCTTGTTGACACCGATGTTGGCCATGAAATGCTTTCTTTAATGGATGGTTTTTTAGGATACAACCAGATTCAAATCAATCTTGATGGCCAACACAAAACAACATTCACTACACCTTGGGGGACTTTTTGTTACAGGGTGATGCCCTTTGGCCTCAAAAATGTAGGTGCCACTTATAAACATGCCATGACATACATATTCCATGATTACATTCATAATATCATCAAATATTATGTATATTATCTCTTGGTAAAATATAAAACTCAACAATAGCACATTGGTGTCTTGGAAAAATTCTTTGATCGACTTCTAGAGCATAATGTAAGGTTGAACCCCAAAAAGTGTATCTTTGATATTACATATGGAAAACTACTAGGATTCATTATCTCCAAAAGAGGCATTGAGGTGGACCCAAACAATGTCAAGGTCATCATGGAGATGCCTCCCCAAAAAAACTTTAAATAATTATATAGTTTACAAGAAAATATCCAATTGATCCATTGTTTCATTATGCAACTTTTTGAAAAATGTAGACCATTCAATCACCTGCTACAAAAGGGTGTGATATTTTCATGAATAGATAAATTCCAAAAGTTTTTTTATGACATCAAGCGATACATGGCTTCTCCACCAATGTGTCTCTTTCCATATTTATGTTTTAGAAACAAACTTTACATTAGGTACAATGCTTGCACAAAAGAATGAAAACAATCAAGAGCAAGTTGTCTATTACATTAGTCAAACATTGGTAATCTATGAAACCAGATATGCTTACATGTAAAATTTGTGCTTAGCAGTGGTTTTTACCACTAATAAGCTTAGACATTACATGCTTAGTCACACCACATATGTCATAGCTCGTGAAAATCCTCTACGTTATATGATGTCTCACACTTACAATAACACCCGCACCACAAAATGGATAATTCTTCTCACTAAATTCGATCTTGAGTTCATCAACCAAAAATTGATTAAAGCTCAGGTATATCCAATCAAATTTTGAAAGCTCCATTTCCTAGTGACCAGCCCTTGATTATTGAGCTCCCAAATTATTTGGTATTCACTGTCACTAAATAAGAAGAAGATGTCATTTCTATGGAAGATGTCGATATCACATTATTCTTTGATAAAACTAAGTGTGAAAAAAGTGAAGGTGTTAGAGTTGTGTTTCATACACCATATGGGGTGCCTATCCCCTTATCATTCAAACTAGACTTCCAAGGTACAAAAAATAATGTAGAGTATGAAGCCTTAATCTTAGGTCTTCAAGCAGCCATAACTATAGGTATAAAGTGTATCAGGGTATTTAGTGAATCTCAACTTTTTTTCATCAAATAAAAGAAGAATACCAATTCAATGAATCTACCATAAAGCTTTACCATGAAGTAGAAATGTCATTGCTCTCTAAGTTTTATTGGTATGAAATTGATAGTTTACCACGTTCAACTAATAGATTTGCATATGTGATGGCCTCTCTAGGATCATTGATTCCAAAGAACCTCGTAGGAGAGGTACAACCACTCATTGTTACAATGATATCTAAATCTACAATTGTTTGTATTGAATCTAAGGATGAAAGGATGTTTGATTTATCCATTTGGAGTCATATGAGCCTTGGTCAAACCAAATAATAGCCTTCATCAAGTTTGGAACACTCCCATTAGACATGTCACGGACTGCTAAATGCACTTTCAAGCAAAAATTAGCTCATTTTACTTCCTTGTAGAATGTGTTATATAGATGTGGTTATGATGGAATCCTCCTTCATTGTATCGAGTCTGAAAAGGCACAAAGATCCATAGTTGAAGCTCATGATGGTACTTGTGGTGTTCATTTTAGTGGAATGGCCATTGCAAAGTGTATTTTACACATGGGTTACTATTGGCCCACCATAGAATGTGATTGTTGCACTTATGTCAAGCATTGTCAACAATGTCAACAACATGCTAATTTAACTCATGCCATCACAAGAATTACAACCTATTCAAAGCCTTTGGCCCTTTTCACAATGGGGTCTTGATTTGATTGAAAAAATCTTACCTCCTTCCTTGGGACAACATACATTCATCATCACAACCACAGAATACTTCACAAAGTGGGTTGAGGCAATTCCTCTAACTAGTATGACATGACCTAGAATTATGGAGTTTATACTTCATCATATTATCTATCATTTTGGTATTCCCTCAAAAATCATATATAATAACGACTAGTCTTTCAAAAACAAGGATGTTCGAGCACTTTGCAATAAATATAATATTCAACACAATTTCTTGACTCCTTATTACCTACAAGCAAATTGCATAACAATGAATATCAAACCGTTTAAGTATTGCAATTTTATTTCAAATCCTTATGAATCCATGCTTCCATCTACCCACCTTTTTTTGACATCATCAACCACATCATCCACCACAACATCCACTTCATCCAAATTTTCTATTCTTGAGGAACTTCCCGTCACCACTTCATATCAAGCTTCCACTTCCATACCTCCATCTCCATCATCATTGATTACATGTACATGTAGTCAATATCAATTCATATTAACCCCATCATCATCATAAACATCCAAACACAGGGTGAATTATTATCTTCTACAATTATCTTATGTCATATTTCAATAGGAGAAGAAAGGGGTATCCCCTGAGTAAACATATGGGAAGACAAAAAATAAACTTTTGCATAACTACAACAAACCACAAGTTATATGTGCTCAATAATTTAAGAGAGATGAAAAGTAAAGAAATATTGCATCGATGAAGTTAACAATTGATCCAGATGATGCATTAAAACCTTAAAATAATGGGTTATGGAATAGATGCCTCACATGTTAAACCATAAAAAATCTAATCT
This sequence comes from Wollemia nobilis, assembly GCA_028583015.1. NCBI lineage: Eukaryota > Viridiplantae > Streptophyta > Pinopsida > Araucariales > Araucariaceae > Wollemia > Wollemia nobilis. The sequence continues at coordinate 6,870,461 of JAQPPZ010000989.1, forward strand.
CCCAACATGATATATATGGATTTATGACAGGTCATTTGGGAGCATGAAAAGTTGACATCAACGAAGAATGATAATTTGATGTATGAATTTATGAAAGGTCACTTGGGAGCTTGAAAATTTGACATCAAATAAGATCAATCAATTGAGATTGATCCTATAAGAAATAAAAATAGGGTAGCATGAAGGAGAAGTGTTATAAGTAATTTGAGCTCAAAGTGCATCTTGTAACCCCCCAAAAATAGGAAATAACAAGCAATACCAATCAATAGTACTTTTGGCACAAAAAAAACAAATCATTCTAAATCGAGTAATTTTTTCTATAGGTGAGAGAGGACTCAAAGAGCTTTGTGTGATATAAATTCTATGTCAAAATGCATTCATTTGGTTAGTCTAAATGGTAAAACTTAATCTCTTGTACAATTCTATTTTCTTGCTATTGAGAGCTCTAAATAAGACAAAATGAATATTGAAGGCTAATGACATTATTACACGTGTCTACCCATTTTTAGCCTAAAATTCATCCATTTGCACCTTCAAAGGCCAAAAAATCTAGCAAGGAAAGGTTGATTAGACATGTACAAGGTGGCCTAAAACTAATTTGAGAAAAATTTCGAGGGAAATATTTAAAATGGAAGGAATGACACATCATATCCATGCATGGTTTCCACTTAGAAGGACCTCAGTAATCAAGAAACATCAGTTGCATTCCCAAATTTGGAAGAGTAAGAGTCAAGATGAGGCTTACTAGGCTTACTAATCCACGTAACACATAGGCAATTAACTAACGTCTCCTGGCACATTGACATTTTATGCATACACATATTGCTCCCATAAATAATTAAGAGGCACATTCTGGGCATACGCATCTGCGACATCGATATTATGTTGGTTCTTGTCACAACCAGAGAACCCATAGAATGCCAACGTTGCAGGTGATTCTCATCCTGTGGATGTTGTCCACACTGGGGTGTTCCACCTAATGCACAGGCAATTAACTCAAGTTTTCTAGTTTTGATAAGGTTTAAACTACAACGCATTTAAAAGGGATAGGTTGATGGTAGTAATGAGTATTCTTCGTTTGACTGTTCAAGTTTGATGTCTTGGAGGGTCGAGGTCCCATTGAATTTATTTAACCCAACACAGTGTTTTGAAACTCGCAACCTACAAGAATTTCAGGAAGCTAATTTGGCGAGTTCTCACCAACTCAGGAGAAACTCAGAAAAATATAGGTAAAAACTGAGGGAAAAAAATCGAAGAATTTCACAAAACTAATAACATTTCTTGAAAATATTTGTCACTTGTATCGAATACCTCTTCCATGTTATATGGAACAACCCTTAAAATAGTGAACCTGAAAAACAAATAGATTATCAATGACAGTGAGTACAGAGTTTCGGTTTCTCCAAGAAATATACTTAAATATATTTTATGCATGTAATCCCTTGCCCTACCTCTCCCCTACCTTGATCCCATATTAGTCTTGACCTTGCCTTGATTCTATAAGAGTCTCGACCTTGTCTCTCCTTTGCCTCAGCCTCGATCTCGAACCCTGTCTCTCCCCTACATCGGCCTTGGCACCTGTCTCTCCCCTGCCTCAGCCCTGGCACCTATCTCTCCCTACCTTAGCCCCAGATCTTGCCTCTCCCCTATCTCTCCCCTACCTCGGCCTCAACCCTGGAACTTGTGTCTCCCCTACCTCCCCTGTCTCTCCCCTAACTCAGCCGCCCTGACCCCTATCTCTCCCTTGCCTTGGTCCTGACACTTGTCTCTCCCCTGCCTCCCTAGCAACTGTCTCTCCCATTCTTTCGTATGAGACTCAGTGATACTCGTTGAATTATTAAAAAAACTCACAGACACAGTTGACCCGTGAGTTTTGTGAGTACTTATGGTTACTCTGTGAGTTTTAAAACACTGACTCAATGAGTATTATTCTATTGACTGCCCAAGTTTGATGTCTTGGAGGGTCGAGGTCCCATTGATTTTATTTAACCCAACGCAGTGTTTTGAAACTCGCAACCTACAAGAATTTCAGGAAGCTAATTTGGCGAGTTCTCACCAACTCAGGAGAAACTCAAAAAAATATAGGTAAAAACTGAGGGAAAAAAATTGAAGAATTTCACAAAACTAATAACATTTCTTGAAAAGCTTTATCACTTGTATCCAATACCTCTCCCACGTTGTATGGAACAACCTTGAAAATAGTGAACCTAGAAAACAAATAGATTATCAATAATAGTGAGTACAGAGTTTCGGTTTCTCCAAGAAATATACTTAAATATATTTTATGCATGTAACCCTTGTCCTACCTCGATCCCATATTAGTCTTGACCTTGCCTCGATTCTATACGAGTCTCGACCCTGTATCTCCCTTGCCTCAGCCTCAGTATCGAACCCTATCTCTCCCCTACCTCAGCCCTGGCACCTGTCTCTCCCATATCTCAACCCTAGCACCTGTCTCTCCCTACCTTAGCCCTAGCCCCTGACTCTCCCCTATCTCTCCCCTACCTCGGCCTCGGCCCTGGCACCTATGTCTCCCCTACTTCCCCTATCTCTCCCCTACCTCAGCCGCCCTAAACGCTATCTCTCCCTTGCCTTGGTCCTAACACTTGTCTCTCCCTTGCCTCCCTGGCACCTGTCTCTCCCATGCCTTCGTATGAGACTCGGTGATACTCATTGAATTATTAAAAAAATTCACAGACCCAGTTGACCCATGAGTTTTGTGAGTACTTGCGGTTACTTTGCGAGTTTCAAAACATTGACTCAATGGACTAGGGTTTATAACAGATAGTACCCAATGATGTTACTAATTTTTCTATGAAAAAAAATAAATATAAAATAAAAATATTTTATCTCTATTTGTTCCTATAAATTATTGTAAAATCCAATACTTATATATGTAATATATATTTTTAAAATCAATCAAATAAAAGGAATTTTCTCGTTTTGTTGTTATGCAGGGTTGGACCTTTTGCTCCCTGGTGGTTTCCATTCTAATGCAATATGCTTGGTGTATTGCCCTCACCCTTGCTATTTGGTATTGGGATTTTTTTATCTAAATCTTGATGTATTTGCTTCCCTCCCACTCTTATACAAAACTGGATTAGGATCTTTAATGCCTCTAAAATAAAGTTAAAACAAAAATTCTCCTTTATGCCCTACTAGGTGGTGGGCTAGTCTATGTTGTATCATGGCGTTATCTTTCTCTTTTGTTCTCTTGGGTGGTTGTTGGGTTTAGTTTTTGTTCTTTTGGCCTTGGAGGCTAGCCTATGCTTAATTGGCCTTCTCTTTCTCTACCTCATCTAATGTAAAATTTTATGGGACCCTTCAAAACCCTATTTTTTCACCATTAATTAAAAAAAATAAAGTTGTTTTGTTTATGGTAAAAAAAAAATTTATGGTGTAATCATTACAAAGGAGGCTATATATTCTCTTAATTTCATGAAAATACTATATATTCTTATGAATTTAGATATGAACAAAGGATATGATAGGGTTTTCTAGAGTCTTCTCTATGATATTCTCATACAATTTGGTTTTATCCAATGTTGGTGTGAATGGATGAGATGTTTTTACAACACTCTAAAATATTATATTTTTATCAATGGAATCCTAGCTAGATACTTTGAATCATCTCATGGAATTTTCTAGGATGACCCACTATATCCTTATCTATTTATTATTCCTTTGAAAGCATTAGAGAGAGTTTTATCCAAGGCAAAAAATCAAGAAAACTCAAGGTATTTAGGTTGCTATTATTGGATTTTATGGTATTTTCCATTAACGAATGGAATCAACACATTACCTAGAAATACTAAAAGTAACACAAAATAATACACACGATATAAGAAGGTGCCTATAGACACCAAATTATCTCACTAAAGAAAAATAAAATACACTCCAACCAACAACAAAATAGTTGGTATGAGGGGGAATTTATACCCAATTATAATATACCTTTAGGTTAAGGTTAAGGAATTGACTTTAAGTCAAATAATAAAATATTACAAACCTATATAAGGTGTACAAGGGCCATAGGGCATATACAAATAATATAATACAAAGTGGGTTGTGGTCTCAAGTGAAGCTTAACCACCATATATTTCAACATCCCACCTTAAGTTGAATAGGGTATATGGAGATATATCCTTATTATCTATCCCCCTTAAAGGACACTCTCCTACACCAATTAGCTCATACATGCACACAAAAGAAACTTAGAACATAATCATGGTTAGGATATCCACTTCTTGCTCTAATAACAACACAAATACTAGATCAATCATCCCATGGGCATAAATCTATCATATGTAGCCATCCAAATATCAATATGCTCAGTCCATTCAGGTCCATTAATGAAACCCTAGATTATAACAATGTAAATAGTGCTTTGATTGTCACATTGAAGAGTGACAAGATAGGATTGAGAAATTCCCATCTACCCCAAAATCACAAGCATCCATTGAAGGTTCTTAGTTACCTCATTGACAAGACAATATTTACATTCTATGGAAGATAAAAATAGTGGACTATTATCTAGAGCACCAATAAATAGGGCAAAAACCAAGATAGAAGACAAAAATTATAGTAGAGTATTTTTGATCAAAATTAGTAGCCTAATATACATATAAAAATCCCATTAATATTAAAGGTATACTAACTGAAAGAGACCAATGTAGAGTAGCTATAGGAATAGTAGCTCACAATAAATGCAATATCAGGTCATGTGTTAGTAAGGTAAAGAAGACCTCCCACAAGAGACCAATGTAGAGTGTCATCCACTAAAAGAGTCATGCATTCTACTCAAATATTCAACCCTAAAGAAAAAGAAGTTTGAGAAAAATTATAATTCTACATCCTAAATTGTTAAAGAATATATAATCTATACTTGGGTTGTGAGATAGCAATATTTAAAGAAGTTTGATCAATTTGAATACCCAAGAAATAGTGCAAAAGCCCCAAATATGGCATCTTAAATATGGCATGAAATTGTGAATTAATGTCCTGAATCAATATAGGTGAGCTGCCTATAATAATAATATCATACACATATAGCACACTCAACAAAGTATATGTAGACACCCAGTTTTAAGTGTATCATCAAGCCTCCAAAACTTACCAATATTTGCATCACTCAAGTAATTAAACATCCAAACCAAATAATTTATCTCAGAGCTCAATCTAAGAGCATTTATTGCTCAAAAATAAAAATTATTGGGACTAAAGTAAGCACTAAAGGTGTTACTGCTCACTTGGCAATGTTTTTATAAAAAAATTAATTTTTTTTCATTTCTTACTAAACTAAGCTTGGCAACGGTCATTTGGAATTAGTGTTTGGAACTCTAGTGCTACTAGTTCTTATGAAATCAACATTATTGATTGTCAATAATAAAAATTAAAAATTATCACCAATATCCACCCACCAGATGTGAAACCCAAATCGAGGCATGCCAATCACGTGCATCACTCTTATGTGCTTTGGTATTGGAACTTGCCAAGTCATGTAAATAGTGTCATCTCTATAACTTGTTAATCTTGAAAAAAATCCTAGAGGATCCGCTAAGGGGATCATGGCTTCCTTTAAAGCTAGCCCTCAAGCAATCCAAACATATATAGAAGTTTGATAATGAAGTTATGCTAGAATCATCTCTAACATATGTTGTATTTTTTGATAGCGAAGCTTTACTGAAATCATCTTTGATATATACCATGGTTCAATAATAAAGCTCTACTAAATTCATATCTAAGATATATGATGGTTTGATAATGAAGTGTTGTTGAAATTATTTCTGACATCTATAATGGTTCGATAACAAAGTGCTACTAAAATCATCTCTGACATATGCAATATTTTTCTATAGCAAAGCTCTATTGAAATCATCTCTAGGATGTACAATTTTTTAATAGCTAAGCTCTGCCAAAGTTATTTTCTATCTACATTTTTTTGACAACAAATATCTACTAAAGTCATCTCTCATATACAATCTTATGATAGTGAAGCTCTACCTAAATCATCACCCACACACCATCTTGGGATAGCAAAGCTTTGTCGATAGCCTTCTCTCAAGTAATAAAAAAAATTCATCTTATCATCATGATGAGGGGCATCCACAAAAGTTCTTATAATCGTAAGCTTTCTTATAGCCCATTTATTATGCCCTTTCATCACTTGGCCTATAATTGTCCTTGCTTTTATTTATCATTACATTCTAAACTTATTTTTGTATAGTAACTAGCTTATTTGTTATTGTTTTACTCTCATCATAGTTATAGTTTTTATTATTAATTAGCTTTATCTTATTGTCTCCATTAGAATATCTACAACTCCTAGTTAGGTATTCTCACTAAATCACTTATATTTCTAGAAAAAAAAACTCAAAATACTTGTTCTACTATACCTCTAGGCAAAAGTATTGTAGGATTGTAGGTATAGTGTTGATATTGTACCAACAGAGACCAAGACTCTACAATCACAATCTGACACTAAGAGAAAAAGTATCACTAGCTAGAATAAGTGTGAAAAATATTATTTCTCTTTAGTGTTACTTTTACCAATAAATATATCGTTGTTATTACAGTCATAATTATAGCTTTTGATCTATTTTTGTTTTCTAGATAGGGGTTTAATGTTGATCAAAGAAATTGTACATTCTCCATAATCTAGGCAAATCCCTCTAGTACTAACTCAATCTATTTTCAGTCTATTTTTATATGTTTGTAGAACACAAGATCCATAAGCAAAAATACTACCAAACAATGATAGCACCACTAGCACTTTTACCTCCCACCAACGCTTTTTCTACTAAGGAAAAATATATATCATAAGTTCTAGTTTTGTTCCTATTATTATAGATCAAGAAAATTGTTTGCTTATTTCTTTGCATATAGTTCTATATTTTCTATGTTACCCACTAAAAGATTAAAAAAAGGGGAATAAATCACTACCTTTGATAGCATTAGGGGTAAACTATGGTCTTGCATATCATTAAGATTGAATTGCATGTAGTCATTAGGACTTATTTGATTGTATTGTATTCTTGAACCCTTACCTTAAAAGTAAATTTCCTTTTACATTCATCACTAAAATTATATATAGTGTATAGGTCATGGTTTTCCATTTGGTTAGTGTATTTGTAGTTCAGATAGGATCAAATTAAGCCTAAGAAATCAAGAAAAAATCTTAGGGAGAAACATAGGGTTCCCTAATTGAATCCATAAAACATAGACTTAGGCTCATGATTGCCCCTATCCTTAATATGAGATGTCATAGATCTGATGCCCCATGGAAACTAGGAAGCTAGTGCACCCGATATAGGCTAAGTCAAAGGCCCTCTATGATTTCCCTATCTCACATTTTAGTGAAGCTAATGTGAACACCTCTTTGGGTCCCAATATTATTCCTTGGCTAATCCAAAATTTAAATCAAGATTATAACTTATTAAATATTAATCAAGAATATTAGATCTTATTTATAGTTGCAACAAATTAAATACAAATAATGAGAACCTAACCAAAGGTGGGTCTTACTAAGGATATTTTATGGTCCTTTGAGTAACTATTATACTATTTTTTAAAGGATTGTATTACATCAAATAAAGTATACAGATACAAAATGTATAGGGAATGGAAGAATCAAATCTAACCCAATAGATCTGATTCAAAAACCAAACACAATTTCTACATTCATTGTGTTTCTAGGTAAGAAGTTGAATTTATAGTCGAATAGAGAACATCCATGCTCAAGAAGGGGAAGAAGAATTTGTTGCATTCCAATCCTTTAAACATTCCCCACACACCTTTGCAAACTTCCATAAACCATCACATTGGGACCACAGGAACAATAGCTCATGTGAGGGGGTTGGTTGGGTTTATGCTAAACTATTGAAACATTCAGAAGCCCATATCTATTTTTATAGGGTATTTTCAATTTTTTTAAGAGAATTGGATACTCATTTTTGCATATTTTCATCCTTGAATTTTTCAAAAAAAAATAGGCTTTTTTTGAAAAACGTCAAATTTTGACATCCTTGAATTTTTTGAAAATTTCTAGATATTTTTGAGAAATAAGGATCTATTGAATTCTAATAAGCCATAATATTCGATTGAGGTCTTAATATCCTATTGAAACTATAGGTCTCATCCATTGGCATTCAGGTTCAACAAGGTTTTTCCAGATATGGCACGTTCCAAGAGTTAAGTTCACTCCAACATTAGCCATCTTATCAGCTTCCCTATTATATTTTATGCACACATGATGTAGTTCTAGCTTGGATAATTTCTTCAGTAGAATCTTGATAATATTTGTCACATATAATATGTTCATGGAATTACAATGACCAAATTTGATGGTATTTATAATGAGTTTCAAATTACCAAATATTTGAATCGAGTCACATCCCTGTTCTTTTGCTAAAATCAAACCCAATTTTAGAACATTAGCCTTAGAATTGTTGCTTGAAGAAATGTTTAGACCAACAGTAAACTTCACACTATTTTTACCATTGATAAGTAACTACATGTTACTAGGCTATATTGGGTATGTAGCAAGCTCAGACAACAACTGCCCACATAAGGTCTCAGACATACTTATACCTAGTAAGCAGTATATTGTAGTGGACTAGTGGGAATCATAAGGAGGTATACTATTACCTCTCATGTTTCATGTTGACCATGTATCCAAGAGGTCACTTCCATATATCATTGGGATCCCACATTTTGGTTGTCTCTCACATACTAAAAAATATATAAATAAGTATCAAGTATATCAAGAGCTTTAGATATATAGGGAGGCCCCTGAGATATATAGTTTAGACTGAGTGTATCAAGGGAAGGATATATAAGGTTTTAAAAATATTTTTTCTTTCTTCTTTTAATAAGACTCTAAAGAATTAAAATATTAAGCAACTTCTTGTTTCTCTCCCAATCCTAAACCTATGGCTAAGAAATGTTATGTGAGCCATAGTGTTGCTCACCAATTAGCCTCTAATATTGATCCCTCTATAGGTGTTATGATGAACACCTTGACTTTGAGAACCCCACAAAGTCTTGTCACCTCAATATTCTCTAAGCCCTACCCATGAAGAAGATGGATGACTGGTCTTCAATTCTATAGACCATGTGTCCCATTTCTTATAGAAGCATAGGGAAGTTATATAAGCCTTACTTAGAGAAGGACATAAAACCATTGGTGCCTTTATAGGGGATGATTTAATGTTAGATAGCCCCTAATAACCTAACTCAAACCCCTTATCAATAAGTCAATTGGATCCATCCTTTAGGCCCATAAACATACACCTTAATGCTCATCATCTCATCTTATTAACTCAACTACCCTTTTTACTACATTAATGGATATCAATGAATAAACTCTCCTACCTCCATTGGTGCATCATTCATCTCTTCCTATCCTTGAAGAATTATTGCAAGGCAATGTTAGCTGTCTTGCATCTCAATGGGAAGGCATAAGTTACACTCTTATTTAGAGTGTCCCACTCTCTAATTATTATATTAATTGGACTTATGGTCTCTATTCTAATACCACAATAATAGGGATAGGTTTTAGACAAAACTTTAACCCTCCAATCTCTCATCCTCCATCTTCCAACCCTTTCATATCAAGTACCCTAGGATAAAATTGTATGATGCTAGATTTGATATTGTATGCCCAGGTATACCAACCTCCTCACATCAATTATCAGTAGATCCCCTCTAACCATAAATTATCAAAATTTTCCTCTCCTCGCTTCAAATCCTATTTTTCCTAAACATAAATCCTTAACCACTTAGTTACAACAATTGAAACAACAAATGGTTGTTATCCAAGGGTTGTCATCTAGTCCCAAGTACTCGCATGATGACTTGCGCAACTAGCCTCAAGATCCCTTTGTAGCTAGTCATCCCATTCTTAACTTTGAAACACCTAATTTTTAATGTACAAGGGGAAAGAGGATAATGTTAACCATCTTAGTTTGTTTAAGACTACTTGTAGTGACATTTTTTGTGATGAAACGTTGGTACATAGAATATTTGCTAAGGGTATTAAATATTGTTTGGAAGGTTGTAAATGTAAGTTCTTAACCATGATTGGAAGGCTACAACTCTAAATATTACATTGCAATCCATCCCCATATATATTATGTCACTTTCAAGATTGCCAACAAGTTAAACATCCAAATTTAAAGAAATTTTCTTTGGAAAGGATGTGAGGAAAATTTAGGTTTTCTCTTTGTGGGTAGGATAGGGTTTGCAAAGGAAATAATATTGGAGAGGCAAGGTTGTGGAAATGTAAACTTATGAATTTGGTATAAGAGAAAAAACTTGGTTGAATATTATTCAAATATTAGGAAAAATGTTACTTCAAAAATATATAGGTTCTCTTGATGTAAAAAAATTGTTCAAGAAACAAACCCTTCCTAAAAAATCATAACCATAGAACTTAATATCAAAGAGTTTGCAACTAATTAAGAAACATATTAGATGGTTATTCAATGAGGAGAATTCTATAATTTTTTGGTTCAATGCTTGGTTGAAGCCTTACCCTCTTATTTTTTATTCAAAATGGTAATATTTGGCTAGAGCATGTCTAGGTTGTAAAGGTTCGAAGATCAAAGATAATGTTAATATGAACAACTCTAGATCATGGATTTCTATTAATAACATGGTTGATGGAGAGGAACTCAAACAAATAGCATATAAGCCTCAAAAGTTACTTCAAGAGTTATATGTTCTTATTGTCTTGTAGAAGAATGAGTTGGTTTTAAATCTATTAAAAGATGGTAGATACTCGATCATGTTGGGATATGAATATTTAGAGCAATTTCCTACTTCCAATAATTTTCTTTGGAATAGTGTTTGGTCACTTGAGGCCCTCCCTAAGTCCTCAACATTCCTTTCGTTACCAATACAAAGCAAGACTCTTAGAGGAGAGTGTCTATGAATAAGAGGATATCTTAAACCTTTTAGGTGTACCTTTTGTTAGAAAGATCTAGTAATGTTAGATCATTTACTTCATTGTTTGCTTACACCATTTAGAGTTGTTTTTCAAAATATGAAAATATATTGGGTAGCTCCATAAATATTGAAAGAGTTTATGAAATAGTGGGTTAATTATTTCAAAGCTAAAGCATTACATGTTCTCCATAGGATTGGTCCTAGAATTTTTACGTTGAAGGAAAATAGAATATATATATATATATATATATCAAAATAATTTCCAAGTTTAGAACTATATTATTATCTCTCTTGTCTAATGTTTATAGACATGGTAATTATAATAGGATATCTCGAGTGCGGAAAAGAGTTACTAGTCTCTTGGTTACACAACTTGATATACATAGAAGTGTCATCGACAACAATGGAGTTACAAGATCTACTTTGATCCAAGGTAAAATAGAAATATATAAAAATTAGGTTTTATAAAAATTTATTTTGATGGTGCTTCCAAAGGAAATCTAGAAAAATTTGGTGGAGGTAGTGTTTTTCTAAATAATGAAGGCAAAATTCTCCTCACTTATTCAGAATCATATGGTACTTCAACTAACAATTATGTAGATGTTGGAGCACTTTTTATAGGGATATAAATTTAAATTAAAAAAGGATGGAAATATAATTCAATTAAGGGGATTCACGAATTATCATTAATTTTATCAATAAAAAAGGATTTGGAGATTGGATAAAAAGTAAATTTTTGTTGATGTTCATCAACTATTGTTTGAGTTAGTCTCTTAGAAATGTGAGCATATCTATAAAGAAGGAAATTGAGTAACAAATAATTTAGCACGTACCAAGAGGATACCCAAGTTCAAACCTCAAGGCAGCCTGTTTGCAAAGGTAGTAGTTTGATCTGAATCCTCTGAGTGCGCATCAGATTGACGATGACAGTACGAACCCCAAGCGACCGGTGGTCCTCTTCACGTCGGGTCAATAATAACAAAGTGAAATAGGTTTGGTGGAAGTAGCCCCTGTGGTTTGAACCCTGCGCTTACAGTTACTAAAAATAGTGTGGTTGTGACCAACTCTCCTATGTAATCAAAAAAAATTAGCCAATCATGATGTCAATTTTTATCTTGGTGAAATTCAAATTTAAAAGACACTTGATTAATTGATATTTTATCTCCTAATAAAAATGATGTCAAGAAGCTCATTATGGATACATAGCAGTGATGAAGATGAAGAATATGTTTGATAAAAAAAGAAATGAAAAATATCTTTAATAAAAAGGCAAGTTAAATACGGTCTAATTAATCCAAACCCCATAAGGGGGCGAAGGTCCAAGGTTCAAATCTCGAGCCTTGCCAGATTGAACGCTTTTCCCTTTCCTGGTGCTTTTAGTGGCGTAAAAGGTTTAAAATGATTGTGGCATGGTGGTTATAGGGGCGGATCTGCGAAGATCTGTGTGGCGGCTTTTGGGACGGACAGCGCAGAATACTGTGGCGACCATAAAAGCTGGACAACCTGCCCGGATTCGTGGCGACTACCGATTCCACCATGTAAATTAAAAAAAAATACGGTCTAATTAACCTAATAACAAATATAATATTTTAATACTTTCATGAAAATAACCCCAATAAAAATAAATATTTTACTTTAAAAAAATGCCTTTCACACTCTAAAAATGTCAATACTATATACAAATAATATTTTCAACTTAATAAAAATGATGTCAAGAAGCTCATTATGGATACATAACATCATAAAAAAATGAAAAATATCTTTAATAAAAAGGCAAGTTAAATATGATTAAATTAACCTAATAACAAATCTATTATTTTAATACTAAGATAAAAATAATCCCAATAACAAATATAATATTTTAATACTTTAATAAAATAATCTCAATAAAAAATAAATATTTTACATAAAAAATACCTTTTACACTAAAAAAATTTGTCAATACCATATACAAATTATATTTTCAACTTAATTTTGTCAATACTATATACAAATTATATTTTCAGCTTAATTTTTTACTACCATCGATATTGTATATGATTGTGTTAGAATAGTTAGTTGTGCACTTCATATTGAAAAATATTCACATTTACATAGCTAAACTCGATAGAAGTAAAGGAGGTATGCGACCACATAATATTTGTTTTTGTATGATATACTTAGAGGGTTTTAACAATATTGTATATGATAGTTTTAGAATAGTTAGTTGTGCACTTCATATTGAAAACCACCTAAATTTACTTAGGTAAACTCAATAGTAACAAAAGAGGCCACATAATATGTCTTGAGGATTTTAAATCTTAATTTTTGAAAATATTAATCTTATATATATTATCAACAGAGATTATAGGTATGGCATTTCCATATAAGCTAAAAGGCGTGCGAGTTGATAAACTAAAATCATGTTAATCTAATAAAATAGTACATATAAAATCCAAGTTAATTTATTAAAAAAAATTGCATAAAGAAAACTTTTATTTTTTATATGTTTTAAATTAAACTCCGTATAGTTGTTCATTATTAACACCCTAAAAACTCTTTTATATATAATGGAATTTTATCATGTAATTCTTTTACATATATTTGATCCCTTGACATATGTATTATTAATTGGAAAGTTACTTTTTTTAACCTTATATGTAGTGAAAGGGCAAATGAAGTGTATTAGTTTTCAAAAGTAATCAATGATATATTTTTAATTTTTAATTTACATGATCAATGATTATTTAGGTATTAAAGTAAAAGAAGAGGAGTTTAACAAGTGTAGATGAAGATAACAAGATCCAGATTGTATTTTAGATTGGAAATATTTGACTCTTATAGATTTTGGGTGCAGAGTGGAATGGTAGAGGAGCCAATGGAAGGGGAGCTGTTAGGGGCAGGACCATGTTTGGATCTCTTGGAGTCTTTGCAAGAGAGTTGTGTATCTGTTGGTCCAATCATTGGTTCGATTGTTGCTAGTGGTGAAGCTTTTCTTGTGCCTGGCGGGGACTCTGTGGTGGTGCTAGAGTCCCTTGTTCCAGTTTTTTCCAATCCACTATTGTGCAACTGGCTAGGCGGTGGTGAAACATATTTTGTGCCTCACGGTGACCTAATGTTAGTACTAGAGTCCCCTGGTCCATATTTTTCCAAAACGTTATTGTTATTTTGGTTGGGCAGTGAACGAGAGCTTTTTTGGTCCAGGGGCAGTGTTTGGTTACTTTTTTGTTGTCGGGTTCCTTCATTGAGGGGTCTTTTGTTCTTCTGCATACCAGTAGGATTAGAACCCACAGGGATGGGGGATTTTTTCTCACCGGTTGTCTATGGGGTTTGAACCCATAGATCTCAAGGTTCTAAGTCCTTTCCAAAACCTTGCTCCATGGCTCCTGTTTTTTTTAGAGATGGAGGTTTGGTATGAGTTGTTCTCTGGAGTTTGGAGGATGGTTAGAATCCAATAGGATTTGTGGGGTTTTAGTCTTCACATATTTTTGATATGAAGGGTTTTACTATCGCTAGGGCAATATGTTGTAGATCTTCATTTTCAACGGCTGATTTTTATTGAGTTGGTTTAGCTGGTGATCCAAAGTTCAAATCCTTCTTCCGCGCTCAAGTCCCAGTGGTGTTCTCAGGGAAGAACATTTTTTGTTTATGTCGAAGTGCATGGGCCCTAAATTTTTTATGCCTCGAATATGAATCGTTGATACCCCGAGTCTTGGTTGTCAGGGTTTGATGGCATTGTTGGTCGGTTGGTTGGTCCCCCACTAGGCGGGATGAGGATAATTTTGATTTTGATTTTGTGTTCAAATTGCTATGTTGCCATTGGACGAGAATGTAAGTTTGATTATTTTTTCTTCCGGCAACTTTTCTGTTGAGCCTGCCTTTGTGCTAGATTGAAGATTGTAAGTTTTGGTGATTGGTTGACTCCTTTTGGAGCTCTATGTACAAGGTTGTCGGATCCTTTCAAAACCCTCACCTTTTACCTACCAAAAAAAAAGAAGAGGTATTAAAGTGGAACGAAATTCTAATATAGGAATATGCCATTGGAAATAAACAACTTGAATGGGAACATCACATGATCCGGTTATAAAGAAAGAGGGCCAACTACCCCTCACACACATGCTACGACTCAATGTTAATAGGGGTGAGGAGTCACACGTAAGCGGGACCAAGGGCTCACACCTTTAAGCTTGCTATCCCTTGGCAAATAGTTAATTTTCATTTAAGAATATTTTATTTAAATAAGTTTTTATTTATTCATTTACTATAAGAAATATCTACAATAGACACTTAAGGTTAAGACTTCTATCCCACCATGACCTCCCATAAGGAGGAGAGTTGAGCTTATCAATAGGAAATTTAACACAGATTCATACACACACACACCCTCACACACTCGTCCACGCCACGGTTTGAATCTTTGACCTCCTGAAGAAGAGTCAAAGTCTGAATTGTTGCGTTATCCCCATGGAAAAAAATTAAGTTTACACGGGTTTTTACAAAAATGAATTTATTATTATTATTATTATTATCATCATTTTGGTTAAGTGCTCGTGATAAATAGGGTTTTGAAAGGGTTGTCTCTTCCCTTTTATAAAATTTAATTTTACACGAGCTTTTATAAGGGGTCTCGATCCCCTCATATTGATTGGGGTTTGAACCTTGGACCTGGTCAAAGTCCTTACCACTGCAATAAGCTTGCAGCTAAAAATTAAGTTTACCCTAGTTTTTACGAGGGATCTTGGTCCCCTCTTACTGGGTTTGAACTTGAATTTCTTAAATGATAACCCAAGGACTTACCACCACATTATTCCTTCAAGGTCAATGAGTTTACACAACTTTTTATGAGGGGTCTCGATCCATGAGTGGGGTTTTTCATTTAAGAATGTTTTATTTAAATAAGGTCTTGTTAACTAGCTTTTTCATACATCTCATAATTTTAAATGAAGAAGCTCAACTACCCCAATCATGATACCATAACTTGATGTTAATAGGAATTAGAATCTCACATAAAGAGTGAGGAAGAACTTACATGCCTAAGCTTACTACTTTATTGATAAAAAAAATTAATTTTTTTTAGATTCGGGTAGTGTGATAAACCCCTATGACCGATGTATACGGCTGAAAAATCCCTCAGCCATGACCCCTCGTAAGGGCAAGAGCTACACTTATCAATGGGAATTAACACACAACCACACACACCATGGTTTGAACCTTGGACCTCTTGAAGAAGAGCCAAACTCCAAACCAAACCCTAAACCATTACATTGTCCCCTAGGACTATTGGCAAAGAATTTTTGAAACCATTGCAATAATAAAAATATCATTTATGCTATAGGTTTAAATTTTTCAATTGATATATGAATATTGAGCAATGATCACAATGCACTAAGACCATTTCAATTCCATATAACCTATTAAAAAATTAGCATTTATGTATTTTCTATTCTAAATATTAATCCATGACCATTTAAGAAACATATCTTAAGACCAAAGGGTGTCACAAGTCACTATTTTTCTTTGTCTTAGACCATAGCCTATATATTAAATTTCATCTCTTCATATTGATTTTTTTTATTGATAAAAAAGGGGTTGAGAGCCTCGACCCTTTACAAAGAGCTCAAAATATGTGTAGGAAAAGACAAGAAAAAATCAAACAAATGCAAGATAGCCCTATCTTAGTAAAACAAACAAACCTGGTCTAAACCTGCTTATGGAGAAGTTGAAAAAATATCCATCCCGGTATCCTTCTATTTGACAAGGCTTATGCATGCTCAATGCTTCACATGACTAATAAAGAAATCACCAATAGCAATGTAATTTAGTGTGCTCAAATCCTTCATCGCATGATCCTAATAAGTTTTTTGCTTTGCTTTGTCCTCGTTTTATTTGCTAGCTTCATTAATTCTTATAATCTCTTTCAATTCCATGGGAGTGTATGACCAAACCTTGAAATTCTTATATCTAACTGCCATATTCGTCATTTTATCGATAGCCTTGTTTTCCTCTCTTTAAATATGTTTAATTCGACTTTATAGGTTTTCCAAAATAGTCCTCACATCTGTAATTATTGGAAAAATGCTAAAATTATTTAGCTCTCCTTTTTTAAGGGAAGTTATAGTATTCTTGGAATCCCCCTCGAGAACAATTCTCCTAAAACCTAAATTCACTACAATTGGAAGGCCCGTAAGAATCGCCCTTGCTTTAGCTTGGTGATTTGTGGTAATTTCTAGATCCTTGGCATATGTAACCACTACCTGACCTCTATCATTCCTAATGAGGCCCCCACCACCAGCATGACCCGGGTTGCCTTGCATAGCTGTAATGACCCAAAATATAGCAACAAGAAAACACACAGAAAAGAAACAATTTTTTTTACTAAGGAGCGGTATTCATAAATCCCAAACCGACCTTTGATTATTCTAATATTTTGACAACCACTAAGTTTCCCGACTTTCCTAAAGAGTTACATCTCACCAAATATCCTTTTACAAGTCCATTTATGTAGGCGTACTATACCACAAATAAGTTTATTTATCCATCATCCTTGATGAGATAAACTTATCACCTTTAGCTAGTCAAAGGTATATTCCCATCACCATACCATACACAAGCTCGTCTGTGTAGGTATACTACGTGTATTACGAGTTAAGCTATCCATCCCATCTCCACGATGAGCTATTTTAACTCAGATGCAATCTTTTAGTCTACTTAGTCTTTCATTCTCCCTAAGGGGGTCTTAATTCCCTTAGGTCTCCCTACGTTCACCCTAAGGGTCTCAATCCCTTAGGTAATTTTCTAGGTTCACCCTAAGATCTCAATTTCTTAGGTCATTTTCTAGGTTCACCCTAATATCTCAATTTCTTAGGTCATTTTCTAGGTTCACCCTAAAATCTCATTTTCTTAGGTCATTTTCTTTTATAGTTTATCAAGAAGACAAGAATAAACCACTCTATCAAATTAAAGAGCATACAATGAGCCTAGAGAAGAAGACCATGTAAATGAAGAGAAGAGTTCGCCAGAGAGGCATAAGCATTCATAAACATAAAAATAAAACACATTTCCAAATCAATCATTGAGTTAATACATATAAGCAAGTATGGTAAATCCTTTATGCTTTGAAAGAATAACATTATACATCATTTTCATATAGGATATTTCCCACAAATATAGTCTATTTGAGTATAAGTAAATCATTGTAGAGAAATACAAACTGATGTATGCAACCCAACTACCATCTTTGGTCCTCAATGTCTTTCCCTCGATAATTGAGGATAGTAGGGGATCAGGGCACTCAAGGTTCAAGATAAGCATGCATCTAAATGCATTTACTACTTTCTTTGCCAAATTGTAACTATACAAATTAACTCAAAGTATCTAACCATCTACTACATAGTTGATATCATAAAAATCACCATTCTCATTTTCCCCTCTCATTACCTAATGAGAGTCTTTCAAAAAATGCAGCTAGATCACATGTCCTACTTCAATTAATTATTTCCATCCTTTATTCAACAATTTAAAGTCTCATACCTTTAATCATTAAATAATCTAGGTTCCTTTATTTCCATAAATCAAGTCTTACTACTTAATTTATAAAGTAACCCATTTTCCTCCATTTCATAAATTAAAGTCTCATACCTTTAATTTACAAAACAAACCATTTTTTATTTAATAAATCAAAGCCTCTTACTTTAATCCATAAATAAACCATTTCCCTTCATTTCATAAATTAAAGTCCCATACCCTTAATTTATAAAACAAACTATTTTCTTTTATTTAATAAATCAAAGTCTCTTACTTTAATCCATAAATAAACCATTTCCCTTTATTTCATAAATTAAAGTCCCATACCCTTAATTTACAAAACAAATTATTTTCTTTTATTTAATAAATCAAAGTCTCTTACTTTAATCCATAAATAAACCATTTCCCTTCATTTCATAAATTAAAGTCCCATACCTTTAATTTACAAAAAAAAACTATTTTCTTTTATTTAATAAATCAAAGTCTCTTACTTTAATCCATAAATAAACCATTTCCCTTTATTTCATAAATTAAAGTCTTATACCCTTAATTTACAAAACAAACTATTTTTCTTTATTTAATAAACCAAAGTCTCTTACTTTAATCTATAAATAAACTATTTCTCTTCATTTCATAAATTAAAGTCTCATACCCTTAATTTACAAAACATACTATTTTCTTTTTTTTAATAAATCAAAATCTCATACTTTAATCCATAAATAAACCATTTCCTTTCATTTCATAAATTATAGTCCCTAACCTTAATTTACAAAATAAACTATTTTCTTTTATTTAATAAATCAAAGTCTCTTACTTTAATCCATAAATAAACCATTTCCCTTTATTTCATAAATTAAAGTCTCATACCCTTAATTTACAAAACAAACTATTTTCTTTTATTTAATAAATCAAAGTCTCTTACTTTTATCCATAAATAAACTATTTCCTTAATAAAACTAAGTGTTCTTTCCCATTTAAACAATTTGATAGCCAATTACATAATTCATCGAGTTTCCTATCATTGATTAATGTTTTAATCAATAATCTATCAAATTATTTAGCAAGACCATAAAACCCTATAGATTCTTCTATTAAAGAACTAAAGAATCAAATAAATAACCCATTACACATAGGAAAGAGCTTTCCCATTAACAATGAGGGTTCTTCCTCCTAACAGGTTACATATACTCTGCCCTTAACTAAGGGAACGTAGAGCTTAGAGAGGAAATGAATCAGCTCGAAAAAGACTAAGGGTGTAATATCCGCTCAAGTTGGCCAAGGGAACGAAATCATAGCAGAAAGTCCTTGCCTTCATGGAGCAACCAAGGCTCATAGACGGTGACCAATAGCAAGCAAGGCAAGCTAATATTAATAGTCATGAGGACTACACAGATGTCAATGTAACCCAACCTTTCCCACACTAGCAACGATCGAAAGAGGGTCCATGACAACAAAATGCCATTATAGTAGTGATCCACTTGGAGGAGCCAAACTAAAGAGCAACCTACCTGACATGGTGAAGTCACTGCCAATGTCAACTATAATAAATAGACTCTTAGCTTAAAACTAGGGTGTCTAGCCCAAGCACGGACAACACTGACTTCTATAAAGGTTTTCCAGCAGGTCACGGCCATACCAAGGTGGCATTCAATAAGGAGGTACACTCAACCAAGAACTATTGTCATGACATAGCCAATATAGTGGCTTTGATCTGATACCACCACCAAGATGGTGAATGATCCCAACTACCTAAACAACGACTACAAGTCATAGTCTACAAAGCGAGGATCTCTTAGGACTAGGAACCGACGGCTACATGACATCAAACACCAAATAGGATGGAGTGGGTAACATACTACCCATAATTTTGAGCATAAAGAAACAACACTAACTGAATAAGGATGTTGTTACACACAGAGATGGACAGCGACCCAACTGTCCCCAAGCATACAAGCGACATCCAAAAAAACTAAACATTTAAACTATTTTCTAGGATTGAAAGAGGTAATTTGGTCATACCAACCTATGAATTTCTAGAGATAACCTCGATCCGCCTTTAGACGCGTTGTCTCTTCTTAGGTGGTCTGTGTTCTCCTGTGGTCTCTTCTTTCTCTCTCCCTCCTTTCGTTCTATCATCCCCCCTTCTGTTTATGAAAATGAGTTCCTTTTGTCTCAAGATTCTCTGGCATGGTGTCATTAATTCTCACCTGCTTGACTTAACATCTTCCTTACTCGTCTAGCGATCCAACCCATCCCTTTACCATACTAAATTCTTTTTTAATATTAGAGATAAGCTTTACCATAATGAAGCCCTCCTCCCAATGTCGGTGGGATGTTTCCCTTCACAAGTTCACTCAAATTTCTTTTGAAAGAACGATCTTTGAGTCAGATCTTGCAGGCTCTCCTTTATGAAGTTTTATGATTGTTTAAGCAAAAACTCCAATTCTATTTAAATAAAGTATCTTATTATAAATGGAATTCCATTGCTATTTAAATAATGCATCTGTTATTTATATATATAATTTTTTTATCATTTGAAATAATGCATCTATTATTTATAAATGAAATTCTTTTATCATTTGAAATAATGCATCCATTATTTATGAATGAAATTATTTTATCATTTAAAATAATGTATCCATTATTTATAAATGAAATTCTTTTATCATTTAAAATAATGCATCTATTATTTATATATGAAATTTTTTTATCATTGCATCTATCATTTATAAATGAAATTCTTTTATCATTGCATCTATTATTTATAAATGAAATTCTTTTATCATTTAAAATAATGCATCTATTATTTATAAATGAAATTCTTTTATCATTTAAAATAATGTATCTATTATTTATAAATGAAATTCTTTTATCATTTAAAATAATGCATCTATTATTTTTAAATGAAATTCTTTTATCATTTAAAATAATAACTAACTATATATGCACATACATAGGTTAGAAGGTTTTCTTATCAAATACTAACATCATGCTATTCTTTAAAAGGTTTGAGAAAACAGGGGGTTTCCAAAACAACCAGATTATGCATGCTTTCTAAACCATTGATGCAGCAAACGATGAAGTAAAATACAATCAAACATATGCAACAAAAAAAAGAGTATTTTCGTCAACTTAGTCACCTGTCTTAGCTCAAGAATTTACAATAGCTACTAGGCTATCAACTTGAGGCTCAAGGTGGCTAGCTATTGATGATTATCCCTAACCGATTATGCATACCTATATGAGGGTATCTATCCATGTTACCCCCAAGTTGTCATAATCATCACTTCCCCTATATTAGGTACCCCATTTCTGGTAGATGATTCTACCTCTTCCACCCATGAGTGTACCTGATTTTGCACATTAACAATATGTCAGCAATATCATGTTCTTTCAAAATATTAAACTAGCATCGCATAGCTATTCAATTGCACAAACTAAGTATTAAAGCATCATCAATTAATACATTGTTTCTTTATGCCAAAAAGCCTTTCAGGGAGGGTCATGATAGCAGCCCCATCGAAGTTATTTTTTACACAATATTTGTGAGGACATTCCCATCTAGTATCTAGTCTCACCTTATTGATTTTTTCCATATTTAAGATATATTTTTATCTAGAAAGGATCATTGCAAGATTTTTCTGGTAGACAATGTTTTAATACAATCCTCCAATAGGGTTGTTCTTATCCTGGCATAAACCCCAATTATTCCTCTAGTTTTATTTTTGAACACTCGTCTTTTTCTTTCCATTCAAATCCCCCAACAAATATGTGTAATGCATTTTTGCCAAAAAATATTGCTTCCTAGGTGCCACTATTTCTTCATATTGATTTTTAATGTTAATATTTTTCATTTTTTAATTGGTTATATGGACTAAAACATCCATTTTACATTGAACCACATAATGGTATTATTTTTTACAATTATCCATGTATCCATTGGAAAGAATTGAACCTCATCTCCTCCTTGAAAGTTGAGCTATTTAACTAGTTGATCTCATACCAATTTATTTAATATTAATATTAAATATTTAAAAATAAATAAATAATATTTTTTTTGGTAATTAGAGTATTTATATTATGTGGGTTTTGACTGGATCCCAAAACCAAATACATCAGTTTTTAGCAGTATGTGCTAGTAGTCAAAACCATAGAAGCCATCAAGGAAACCATGCAAGGAATCCGTAGATTGGAATTTCGAGACTTACAAAACTTAGACTGCACCATCATAGAAGAAGAAAAACCAGCCTTAGCTTGGAAAACCACTAATACTATGCAAGGGAAAATATTCCTAGACGTACAACAGAAACTAAAAATATTAATACCCATCCAAGGAAAACCATGAACATATCTCAAAACAATCCCACACAGGGGATGAATTACATCCAAAAACTCACCAAGAGATAACATCCCAAAAAACCAAACACACCCATGCAGGGCCTTCCATCATGCATCGGTTATGTCCTCCTTCGCTGAGTTGCTCTCTATAGTGTTCTTGATTAGCTGCTTCAGATTCCCACTAATGCTCTCCAAGGTGTTGATGATGCTATTGATAATGGTAGTGGAAATTTTGTTGTGTATGTTGGAGCCATGACTTGAGTTGCCATTGTTGTCATCAGAAATGCACTCCAAGGAATTTTCACTTGTTTTCTTCTTTGCTTTTTTGATATGGGATGATCTGCAGGTCTGGGTGGTACTTTCCTCCAATTTAATCTTCCTTTTGGAGGGCATGGACTTAGGGATAGCAGCTGGTGAAGTCTTACTTTTGGCAAGGGTTTGAAACTCAAGGGACACTTCAGACTCCACGGGATCCTCAGGGAGGTAGCGGTAAGGGCTTAAAATGGAAGGAGATTGAGGCGGATTAGACTGAAGGGGGGAACGACGATGGGTGGATGTTTGGTTAAGGCATGATAGTACAAGATAGTAAATAAGCCTTGATGGGTGGGGGTGTTTGGGGATTTTCTCTTGCGGATATGATGAATGGATAGTCTTATCGAGCGATAGAGAAAATCAAGAATGTTTATGGGTTTGAACCCTCTCAAATGGTTTACCAGAGCAAGATGAAAACTAAGGAGGGGCTTGGACGAATCATCTACAATAACATATTGTATAATAGGGACTAACAGATAGGACCAGGGGGAAGGGAGGGATTCACGTTCAAGAGAAATACCTTTCCATTTGAAAATATTGGAGTGGTTGGGAAAACCTTCAAGCTCTAGATCCCAGTTGTGCTTGTCCCTACGAACAATGCATCCAATAGCCAAAAACTCTGTAACCTCTGCTAACATCTCCACTATTACTTGGAAATTAATATTTTGAATATTCACATTGCCATTGTTCCATGAGTTCACAAAATCACTGGTAATATCTACCTTAGCCCCTCTGAATTTCTTAAATAAAGGGATGAATCCTTGAGCTTCAAAAATTATAGGGATAAGGTATCAATTTGGAAATCATATGGTTCCATCAGTGCCACGGGGAGATGCCTGATTGGGTATTCAACAACGATTAGGATAGGAAACTGAAATATAGGGTTTGCGAGTACATAGGGCATGAAACTATTGTGAGAGGAGCTGGTTAAAAATATTTGGTGAGAGATTTCACAAAAGCCAAAATCCTAGATTTTAGTACAATTGGCACTGATGTATTGGTTGAAGTTTCTTTGGGAAGGTCCGCCATAATTAGCAATAGAAGTGGTGAAATCACACTTGAATTAGAAATGATACACCTCGCTTGTGTGTATCCACCTGCTTAAGTTAATCCTGAACGACCCCTCTCAAAGAAGGTCATGCACGAATTTCTTAGTGGATTTGATGGGGAGAAACATTTGGTTCTAAATGGGGTTGGTTATGGAAGGCGAGCCCTCTTGATACCCACCATCATTAGAATTAATGGAATCACCAATGGAGTATTTGGACTTGATTTAGGGATTATGGGAACAGTTTGTTCGCATGACCTGAGAATGATTATTTTCAATACCAAACCAAAGTCATCTTGAAAACATACAGCTTTGAAAAAATCACTCTCTAGGGGAGCATCAAAACAAGCAACCAAGTGGAGGGGTTGATGGTAGTAGAAATATAACCGCCATAGTAATGAAGGAAAGTGAGTGGGCATGGCAGAAGGGATGGAGAAGAGGGCCAATGAGGAGGGGAAGGGGGTAATCAGATGATCCCATGACTCGACCAATCCTTTTTAGCTTCATCGATGATATCTTGAGGAATATTCCTATCCCAAACAATCAAAGAGCTTTGTCGGACTCCTCTATTGGCAAGTAGGTCGGTTGTCTTGTTAGCTTTGCGGTACACGTGTTGATAGGTGATATTGAGCTGACTTTGGATCAGAATTTTGGCCTCTTTGATGGCATTCCTAACGCTCCACGAAGGGGTTTTGTTGTTGTTTATGTAGTTTGTTACATTGAGGGAATCCCCTTCAATTTCAAATTTCCTTGTATATTTTTGGATGATGCTTAACCCTCTCCAGAGCGCATGAGCTTCAGCAACATGGTTTGATTGGATTCCTAAGTTTTCGGAAAAGGTAACCAAAATTTTACCCCTGTGATTTCTCACCAGACCTCCAGCACTTGCCATTCCCGAATTTACTTTGGAATCATCATCGTAGTTAAGCTTGAACCATCCTTCTAAAGGAGGTTTCCAAGAAACAGACTTTCTAGGATGGGAAATGAATGGGGTTGAACTGAATCCCATAGGAATGTTGAGCCTGATGGAAATATTGACCTCTATTCCCAGATCAAGGGGTTTGGGGCAGGGGAAGAGTTGGTAATTCTCTATGGCAAAGCTAATAGCTTTGTTGGAAATGGTTAAAGGGTCCTTGGGGGAATTAGAGAAAACTCTGCTATTCCTTTCGAGCCAAACCTGCCACAAGAAATGGTGAAGGTAGATTTTCCACAAGGCATGTAGGCAAGAATTTTTGAAAGGGTTGGGCCACTAAATGAAGAACTTGATCAAGGAATTGGGTTGGACCCATTTTATGTGGAAGGTAGACAAAATGTGGCTCAAAATAAAATTGGAGAACTCACACTCAGTGAACAAATGGTTGATAGATTCCCAAGATTTTGTGCATAAGTGACATCTGTTAGGAACCATCATCCCTATTTTTATGATATTATCAGTGGACAGGATTTTTTTTTGGATAGCGAACCAGGATAAAAACCCTATTTTGGAAATGAGGTGTAATTCGGATCAAATTGAACGGAATAGACACTTGTTGGGGATCAAGGAGCTAATGAGCAGTTTTGATAGAAAACATCCCACTGTCAGTTTCTTTCCAAATAGGATGATAATTTGTTCTATCCATTGGAATTAATGTTGCATTCAGCATGTTGGACAAAATTCTCACAACATTAGTTATTTGCCTATCAGTTGTAATGATATTGAGTTCTTTCCATTTTTGGAGCCATTGTTTGATTGAATGAAGTCTGCCACCTTGCTACCTATAGAGGCATCTAGAAGGGGTTTCAACAAGGATATTTCATTATCTTCAATTAGAGGTTGATCTCTGATCCATCTGTCTGTCTAGAAGTTTATAGAAAGTCTTGATCCTAGTTGCCATATTAATCCCTTTTGAATGAGATCCCTGGTTTGGATTATCGATTTCCAAAAGGTTGATCCTTCCTTGGGGATGTCTTCGTCCATGATATCTCTGCCTTGAAGATACTTTCTTTTGATGATTGACACCCATTCTAAATTTGAGTTTGTGAATATTTTCCAAGCTTTCTTTGCCAACAAAGCGATGTTCATGTTGTTGATTCTTCTGAGACCTAGCCCTCCCTGACTTTTAGGAATGCAAACCTTTTCCCATCCAACCAGGTGAAACTTTTTCTTGTCTTCTGAGCCAACCCAAAGGAATATTTTTTGAATTTGCTCTATTCTTGAGTAGACTAAAATGGGAGCTTTAAAAATAGATAGGAAGTAGACTGGTATACTTTGAAGGTAAGCTGATGTGAGGATGGCTTTGGCAGCTTGAGAAAGAAAAGCCCCTTTCCAACCTGCCAACTTTTTGTTGATCCTCTCAATCACGTTACTCCACATGGATTCTTTGGGATGGTTGGATAAGAGAGGAAGACCCAAGTAATAAGTAGGGAACTCGCCAATTTTGCATTGAAGAATTCGAGTAATTTTGACTTGTCTGGGTGGGGAGCGTTGATGAAGAAGCTTTTGCTTTTGGTATAATTAATTTCTTGCCCTGCAGCATTTTCATATAAGTCTAGGATGTGCTTGATCATTTTGACCTCCAAAACTAAAGCATGAGTGGTAAGGATTGTGTCATCCACAAATTGTTGATGGGATAGGGGATTTAGATTTGATGCAGCTTTGATTCCCGAAATGGTTCCATTTGAAACAACATTCTTGAGGGTTCTTCCTAGAGATTCGGCAAGCATAATGAAAAGAATGGGGGAAAGAGGGTCACCTTTCCTGATGCCTCTACCACTTGGGAAGTATCCTGCAGTGGATCCATTTACCAATACTGAGAACCAAGGGTTTGAAATACATCCTTTGATTAAGTCAATCTAGTCCTTGTGGAACCCAAATATTTGGAGGACAGCGAGGAGGAAATCCTTGTTGACTCTATCAAAAGCTTTGCTGATGTCTAGCTTGAGAAAGAGAGCAACCTTCTTATTTTGGGATGTTGAGTGAAGGACCTCATGCAGGGAAATGATGCCATCATTGATAGATCTTCCTTTGACTGAACTTCCCTAGCATGGATCTATAATATGGGGGAGGATCTCTTTGAGCCTTGATGTCATTGCTTTGGCTAAAATTTTGTAGATTACATTGCACAAGTTTATGGGTCTGTAATCATTCATTTATTTGCAATCAAGCCCTTTTGGTATTAAGGCAATGAAAGTGGAATTAGTGCCTCTTGGGATTGATTTGGCTTTTTGCATGTGTTTGATGGCTTTGCAAATATCTTCCCCAATGATGTCCTAGAAGGTTTGAAAGAAACAAGGGGGAAACCCATCAGGACCTGGGGCTTTGTCCGATGCCATGGTGAATAGGGCTTGCTTTATCTCATCGTTGGTAAGGTCCTTGATAAGCATGGCATTCATTGTGGGAGTGACCATACTGGGAATGTGTTGAAGGAGCTGATCTTGGGCCTGGATGGAACAGAAAGAACTAGCTCCTAGAATATTTTCAAAAAAAGTGGTTGCTTCTTCTCGAATATTGTGGATGTCTCTAATTGTTGTACCATCACTTTTGGTTAGTTCCCTAATTTTGTTTGAGCTTCTGTGGTGAAGAGTGGAAGCATGGAAAAATTTCGTGTTTGAATCCCCTTCTTTGAGCCACAAGGCTTTGGACTTTTGTCTCTAGAAAATTTCTTCCTTGGCCAAGATATTGTGATATTCTACAAGGAGTTTTTTTTCCTCATTTCTGATTTGAATGCTCATATGACCATTCTGAATTTGTTGTTCTATAATTTTGAGTTTATTTGTGATTTCTTCTTTACTTTCAAAAATATTACCGAATACTTCCCTGTTCCAGATTTTGATGTTTTCTTTGATTATTCTGAGTTTTTGGGAGACTTGGGATATAGGAGATCCACTTGCATGTTGTTGCCACCATTCAAAAATTTGATTTCGCAAGTCAGGGTGTTGGATCCACATTGCTTCAAACCTAAAGGGGGTCTTGAAGATAGGGGTCTTATTTGCTTCGAACAAAAGAGGGCAATGATCTGATCCAATTCTGGGTAGGGAATTGAGAGAAGCATCACCAAAGAGGGGAATGGCCTCTCTAGATAAAAATAATCTATCAAGTTTAACTTGAATGTGTTGGGTCCCTATTCTTCTATTGCTCCAGGTGAAATGAGCTCCTTTGATCTGGATGTCCATTAGTTCGTTATCAGTGACAAACTCATGGAAATATTGGATGCTTTTGACTGGGATATCGTTACCTCTTGCTTTATCAAAATGGAATAAGGGGGCATTAAAATCCTCGGCTAAGATCCAAGGGTGGTTGCTGAAAGCATTTCTCATTTGGCTCAGGGAATTCCATAGTGAGCTTCTACTATGGGGGTTATTGGGGGTGTAGATATTAGACAGAATCCAACAAAATTTCTTGTCTTTGTAGAAAAACATTATGTTTGTTACTCTGTCCAAAGACGATATAACTCTACCCTCCACCTTCTCCAGATCCCACAGACACATTAATCCCCCATATGGGCCTTGGGTGGGACTGAAAGCATTGTCGCTGTTTTTCCATATGGTTTTGGCAACCTTGTGAGCTTTTGTCTGATCAATTTTTGTTTCTTGCATGATAAAGATAGTTGGTTTGATTTCTTTCCTTATAGTGCTTGCAAGTCTCTACTTGGCCACACTATTGAGCCCTCTCACGTTCCATGAGAGGATTCTCATTTTGAAACTTTGGTTCCTTTCTTGCCCCCTTTGAATGCTGCAAGGGAGGTTTGGATAATTTGGGATCATCCATTGGCTAAGCTAGTTGAAAATTTCTAAGAATAGAGTTTTTTGAACTCCATTGGCTATATCTTCTGTAGTTTCTTTCCTCTTTTGCTCCTGTAAGTTTGGTCTTCCCCTTTTTTATCGCTTCCATAGTCCACACAGGATTTTTTGGAGCTTCGTGTATTTTTGGGGCTAAAATTAGCTTTGGCTAGAGGGGAATTTTTTGATTGCTCTTGGACAGGGTGGGAATCAGGGGGAGGGTCAGAAGGTCCTGATCGGGATGGGGAGAGGGGTGGACAGTACTCTTCGGTGGGGGAAAATCATCATTTGAAGGGGGATGGGGCTAGAAACCTTCTTCAGCAGGAAGGGGTTGGAACCCATCTTCAGCGGGAAGGATATCATCATTTGAGTGAGGAAGAAACTCTTCATTTATTTCAGAATCATGATTGGTATAACTAGAAAGAATATCAAAATTATTGGGATGAGAAAAAAGGGAGCTTACCTTACTTAGATCTCTAGGGAGTTCTGAATTCATGATTTGCTTCCCTTTTTTTGTCAGGGGATTCTATGTGTTTGCTAACTGGTGGTTATTTCCATTATTTGGTTGTCTGGCATTTTGGGTCTGAGATCTGCCTATTTGATGACCATCTTGAGGTCCATTTCTTTGAGCATTGCTATCCATTTCTTTTTTTTTCCTGAGAGAGGGGCATTGGATCTTGAGGTATCCTTGAGCCTGACATTCAATGCAGAATACCGATTTATTTTTGTATTCTATTGCCTGACATCTGCGGTAGGATCCATAAATGAGGTTGATCCGAGTTGGTAGCTGAGAATCCAGGTTGGTGTTGACACAAATTCTGGCATGAATCATGCATGTTCGAGCTCTAGTGGTGGGATCAATGGCCACCATTTCCCCTATGTATCTGCCAATCCCATGCAGGATATCTTCATGCCAAAATTGACTAGGTAGGCCTGGAAGGCGGACCCACACCGGTGCGAAGTTGATGCTTTGTGTTTTGGCATTGAAATCCTCACCCCATTTGCGGATGAACAAGCTTTTCCTTCCATAGAACCACGACCCTCTAGTTAGGATGCGGGTTGCATCCTCTTGGTTGTTTAGCCGAATCTAAAAAAACCCTCGAGGGAGGGCTATGATTTCTAGATTCCCTAGGGTTCTCCACTTGGATATGGCCCATCTTCGGATGGACTCCATATCCGGTCTACCTCCAACAAATTTCTCGATCAGGCAATGACTCTCCAAAGATAGATAATCAACCATGAGGGTTTTTGGGATTACTAAATCTTCTCCTACCGGGACTAAAGGGTTGCGGCCTTCAGAGGAGTTTTGGGTTTTATTAATTCCCCCAACCTTTTCATCATAAGATCCATATGGAAATGGCCCATGAAGGGACCCACCTTTGTTGGCATTGCCTTTGGGTTTGTCCGGGGGTTCCTTTCCCCAAGACTTTTCCTCTTTTTCAAAGAATTCGTCGTCTTTCGAATCTAAGTCTGGTCCCCCTGCGCCATCCCCTATAGCAGGTTCTATGATTTCACCTGGTTCGAGATCCCAAGATGCTTTCCCTCCCGTCAAAGCTTGGTTCCCACCTGATTTCGCCTGAGCTTGTTTGTTCGCCATCTGCATGTCCAATCTCCAATTCATATTTGATATCACTCTTATTCAATAAATAATATTTTTTTAATTGGCTTTTAATAAATGGTTTTTCATTTTAATTTTGAAATATAATATATATAAATTTATTTTTATATATTTTTTTATTTGGTTAGTGTGAGAAACCTCTATGACCAACGCTTAGGATTGAGCATTCCCATCTCATCCATAACCCCTCGTAAGGTTGAGAGCTAAACTTATCAATAAATGATTAACACACAACCACACACGTCACAATTTGAACCTTGGACCTTCTAAAGAAGAGCCAAACCTTGAACCATTGCATTGTCCCCTCGGGACTATATATAAATTTATCATACCTAACAAATAAAATAAGAAGTAAATTAAACTAATTATTAGTGTCCACTAAACCATAGGCCATATGAGACAACCCTTACAGAGGATGTTATTTACCACATATATGTTTATCCAATCAATAACGTCTACCGAACCATAGGTCATATGAGACAACCCTTATAGAGGATTTTTTTTACCAAATATATGTTTATCCAACCAAACTCCACCTAAGTATGGTGTACAACTCTACCCTCCATTGGATTCAAACCTTAAACATTTTATTGAGTTCTAAAGTCTTACCATTAGGCCCACTCAAGTTGTACTCAAATAACATGAAATCAAGTAATTAAATATGTTCATTTGTAATGAACTCAAGTGGTTAAATACTTACACTTAAGTTGAACACTAAAATTCAAATCTTTTCATGCAAGATAAGATATGTACAATTGTCAAAATGTTATTATAATACTACTATGTGATTTGTTTAAATATAATGCAATACGAATATGTTTCAATACCATATAAATTATTTTTCTTAATTTTAGCAATTAATTATTGAGCTTTTTCAAATAGCATTTGCTCAATAGATTAAATTCCTCAACATTCCTCTACCTAGGTTCAAATCTTGCCAAGCAATACATGGCTAATATCCAAGCTTTATATTGTGAAATGAAATGAAAGATTTTAATTACGTCTACGAGACCCAAATATGGTCTATGGGACCTCAAATATGAAAGTACAACTACTCAAATCATATCATATGATCTTTAATATCTTTGAGAAGGTTGTTCCTTCTTTAGCTGATTTGGGTTTGCAATTCCCCAACTTTTTTTTATTTTACTTTTTCAAATAACTCTACCATAGACCCGTTTCCAAGTGTTTCTTTGTATTTTCCAGGGATATCTGAAGGTGAAAAGCTTGTAGAGGAAGGTAAGATTAATGCCCTTCCCAACTTTTTTAGCCCTGGTATTAATGAAGATCATCACTTGGAATATTAGAGGACTCAAAGGGAGTCTTTCAAAACAAAATGAAACTAGAAGAATGATTTAGATAAATCATCCACATCTTGTTTTCCTTCAAGAAACAAAGATGTCAATGGAGGATATGGACTCAATTGCTAGTAAAATTTGGCCAGCTGGAAAAGTGGTTTCCCTCAGTTCCCAAGGGACTTCTGGTGGCATTGCTTGTCTTTGGGATCCAAAAGAGGTAGTTATTCACCATATGGTTGGCAGTTGGGGTCTATTGGCTATAGCTATTCAAAGTAGATATTCCAACCAAATTATGCTATGCATTACTGTTTATGCTCTGACTACTTTGGAGGAAAAAAGAAGACAGTGGAAGGATATAACTCATATTATCTCTCATTTTCCTAAAGCTTGGATCTTGATCGGAGGAGATTTCAATACCATCCTCTCTTTGGATGAGAAAAGGGGGGAAATAGAAATTTGGACAAAAGCACTGACCTCATGAGCGAATATATTGCAAACCTCCATCTTGTGGAAATCCAACCGAATAATGGCCTTATGACTTGTTCTAACGGGAAGGCAAGGCTTAGCTTGTATAATGGAGAGATTGGATAGGTTTTTGCTCTCTAAAAATTTCTTAATCCATGGTCACATTCCTAAAGTGAAGACTCTTAATAATGTTGGTTCGGATCATTAATGTGGAAAACCAATGTGAGTTTCTCTCCTTTTTGTTTTCAATTAATGTGGCTTAGAGACATTTCCTTTAGACCTCGTGTGCAACAATGGTGGAAGGAAGGTAAACCTAGGCATGGGACTAAGATGTTCTATTTTGCCAAAATACTACAATACATTAAATCCAAAATCAAGACTTGGAACTGGAAAGAGTTTGGGGATGTTCATAAAAAAAAACATGAAGTTATTGCTCATCTTGAAAATTTGAATAAGAAAGTCCGTTTAGATGGCCTCACAGAGAAGAGAAGTGCAGATGAAATTAAACTCACAACTCGGTTAGAGGAATGGGAAAAAGAGAAGAAATCTTATGGAAGCAAAAATCTAGAATTCAATGGCTCAAAGAAGGAGATCGAAACACAAATTTCTTCCACAAATCTCTTCTAGCTCGAAGATCTCACAACTTTATTTCTTCCTGTTGTTTATACTTGGGATGGCATGAACTCTATTGTTGTTGATTACTTTTCCAATCTTTTTGCTGCTACTCCTCTTGACTCGACTTCTCAACAAAATGTTCTTCAAGCAATCCCTTCTCTTATCACTTCGAGGAGAACTCTATTTTGACTGCTCCTGTTACTATCAATGAGCTTCAACAAGTAGTTTTTAAAATGCAAAAGGGGAAAAACCCAAGTCCTGATGGTTTTCCCATTGAGTTCTACCAAGAGTTCTGGGATATCCTTCATGTTGATTTATTAGAGGTGGTGGAAGAAGCCAAAGAAATTTTGAAGGTTATAAATAAAACTTATATTACTCTTGTTCCAAAAGCTCAAGAGGTTGATCATATCTCAACTTTTAGACCTATTGCTTTATGTAATGTTCTTCTCAAAATCATTACTAAAATCATGGCGAGAAAGGTTGAAGCCTCTTTTGCATAATATTATTTCCCCGAGCAAGGGGGTTATGTGGAAGGGCGTCAAATAGTAGATGAGATAGTTCTTGCTCAGGAAGCCATCCATTCCATGGATATGCAAAAATCTCCTTCCATGTTCATTCGGTTAGACTTATCCAAAGCTTATGACAGAGTGGATTGGCACTTCCTTATCAAAGTTTTGAGGCAATTTGGTTTCTCTAAGGATTGGATGGATTGGATTATGGGATGTATCTCTTCAGTTTCCTACTTAGTTCTTATCAATGGCAGGCCTTCTCAGTCGTTCCCAGCTTCTAGAGGTATTAGGCAAGGTGACCCGCTATCCCCTTATTTATTCATCATTCTTGTTGAATGCTTGGGTAGGACTATAACCAAAAAGAGGGAAAACAAAACCCTTGAGGGAGTTACCATTGCTCATGGAGCTAGACCTATCTCTCATCTTCAATTTGTGGATGACTCTACTCTTTTAGGTAAAGCTACAGTTAAGGAAGCTTCTAATATTAAGCAAATCATTAGTTGTTTTTCTAAGGCTCTTGGGCAGTTGATCAATGAAGACAAATCTAAAGTTATTTTCTTTCACTGCTCTGCTAGACGAGGAATCCATGGTCTTGGATAAATTAAGATATAAGAAGACCTCCCTTCCAATCACTTATTTAGGTATTCCCATAAATATTCAAAGGCAGAAAAATAAAGATTGGAATTGGTTGTTGGACAAAGTCAAGAAGAAAATTGGAAAGTGGACCAACAGGTGGCTTTCTTCTAGGGGGTAGAATCACCTTGGTAAAATCAGTCCTTCAAGCTATTCCTATTTATGTATCTTCCGTGTTGAATATTCCAAAGGTTGTTCTTCGAGAACTGGATCAAATCAGTCATCGTTTCCTTTGGAGTGGTACTAAGGAGAAAAGAAAATGGGCCTTGGTGAAATGGGACACTCTTATGTCTTCCTAAGAATAAAGGGGGGTTAGGATTCCGGTCTTCTATTAATAACAACAAAGCTTTAGCTGCTAAATTATATTGGAGGATGTTGCATAACCCCAATGCTCTTTGGGCCAATAATCTTCATGCTAAATATGCTGAGAACAAAAGTCTTGAAGACCTTGTTCGCTATCAACTTCCTACCAAAGGTTCTCCCATTTTAGCAATTCTTAAGACTGGTGAGGATTTGATAAAGAAAAAATTATTTTGGATCATTCATAATGGTCAACAGGCAAATTTTTGGACAGATTCTTGGGATGGTCACAAGCCTTTGATAACTCAGTTTCCCGATTGGAGGCCTTGGATGGAGGAGCTTCACCGAGCTAACTGGATAAAGGTGGCTAATTACTATCGGTACCATGTTGGTAATTCAAAGGTTGGTAGATATTGGATCCCTATTGAGGACTGGCCTATTCAAATCCCGGAAAGGCAAAGACAAGATATCCAAGGCATCCTTCATATGAGATCTCTCTCTTGGTCCCATGAAAAAGATTGTTTTGGATGGAACAACACTACTAAGGGTGAGTATTCGGTTGCTCAAGGTTATTTGACCTTATGCCATAATAATCCCAACCATTCTTCGAGATATTTTCTCAATTGTGGGCTCAAAAGCTCGGCCTAAGGTGAGGTTCTTTAATTGGCTTTTATTGCATCGTAGGGTGCTTACTTGGTGAGCAACTTATGAAGCGTGGTTTTCATGGCCCTTTTAGATGTGAGATGTGTGAAGAGAATGTAGAAACTCTCAACCATATTTTTATTGAGTGTACTTTAGCCTCCGAGCTATGGAGGAGAATGGCCACTTTACTTGGCTTACAGTGGTCCAATTTTTTTACTTTTGAACAACTTTGGAGGGATTGGCCTAATCAAGAGGGTGTTGATCATTTTATTAGGCAATTAGTTTGGATGGGTTCTACCATTCTTCTTTGGAATATTTGGATTGAAAGGAACAACCGAATTTTTAATCAAGATAGGAAGGATATTCACTATATTTGGCAAAAGACCATAGCCAACTTAGTTGAATCGAGTCCATCAACTCCTTAATCACCCCCAAAACTCCCACCAAAGATGGGATCAAGTGATGCAAAGATTGAAGATTAAATCTTCTAAGGGCAACCAACTTAAAGGGAATGTGAGTATTAGTAAGATGGATAGGACAAGAAATTGGCAACCTCCTCCTAAGGATTTTGGAAAAGTCAATACTGATGGAGCCTCTAGAGGGAACCCTGGAAAAGCCGATGTGGGAGGAATTGGTAGACTTTCGGATGGCTCCCTGGTTTTTACTTTTGTTGAGAATTTGGGTATTCTTTCCAATAACCTTGCTTGAGGGGTATGGTATCCTCGGAGGCCTTCAGGAGGCTATTAAGGTTAGATGGGAAAAGGTGTTAGTTGACTTATGATTAATCTTTTGAAGACTCCTTCCAAGAATCATAAGGTTGATTGGAGAATAAAAAGAATTATTGAGAAGATTCAATTAATCCAGATGGGATTTTTGAAAGTTGATTACAATCATGTGGTCGAGAGATCAAAACAAGAGTGTTGATGCTTTAGCTAATTGGGCTTTGGACAAAGGTGATCTTACTTGTTATGGCCACCCTCCTAGATGGTGGGCTTCGCAAATTAGGGAAGCTCTTCTTTCTATCATTTCTTTGGATGGCTCCAGTTCGAAGGTACCTAGTTTCTTCTTGCTTTTTTTGCTTCTCTTTGGTTCATTCAGTTTTTTTTAGTTCCCTAGCTCACTCTTTTCTTTCTTTTGTTTCCTTTGTTGTTTCTTGCCTTAATAGTCTTCTGGTCTAGATAGGTCATTGTTATGTTCAATTTTTTTTCTTTTTTCTTTTTTTGTTTAGTTTTTTAAGGTGTGTGTTCTTTTGTTTTGTTTTGTTTTTGTGTTCTTTGTGTTGTTTTTTGTTGTTCTTGTGTTTTTGTTGTTTTGTGTTTTTTTATGTTTTTTGTTATTGTTCTTGTGTTTTTGTCGTTCTTGTTCTTGTGTTTCTCTTTGTTTGTGTTAATTCGTATTTTTTTGTGTGAGTGTTTTCTATGTTTTTTGTTTTTGTTTATTGTCTGTTGTTGGTTGTTTTTTATTTTTATTTTATTTTTTAATTTTTTAGGTTTTGGTTGTGTTTATTTTTCATGTTTTTTTTGGGTTATGTCTTTGTAGTGTTCTGTTGTTTTTGTCTTGTTTGTGTTTTGTTATGTGGTTCTTGTGTTTTTCTATGTGGTTCGTGTTGTGGTTTCTTTTATCTTATTGTGTGTGTGTTTGGTTGTGCTTTTGTTTTTGACACACTCAAGGAGCATATTTTTTATTTTATTTTATTATTTTTGTTGTTATTTACTTATTTTTAAATTGGTTTTGTGTGTTTGTTTGCTCCTTGAGTATGTCAAAGGTGGTAGGCTAGGTCCGAGTCTTGGGCATTTTTGGCGGAATGGATACCCCTGCCTCCTTGGGTCTTACCCGAAAGTGGCATCCCTTTTGGGATGTTTTCCACAAATAAAAAAAAAAGTACAACTACTCAAATCATATCATATGATCTTTAATATCTTTGAGAAGGTTGTTCCTTCTTTAGCTGATTTGGGTTAGCAATTCCCCAACTTTTTTTATTTTACTGTTTTCAAATAACTCTGCCATAGACCCGTTTCCAAGTGTTTCTTTGTATTTGCCACGGATATCTGAAAAACTCGGGCATTTACAAATGAAGTGTTCATTTGTAATACTACTATATGATGATGATGTCATAAGGATAAAAAATGCTTCAATCCCAAATAACCAATTGAAAAGAAAATTTGAAAATAATTATTAAATTTTATTTTTTAAAATATAATTAATGTAAATTTGTTTTAGTGAATAATAAGATGGTACGAGCTCAAACAATCCAATACCTCAACTTTCAAGGAGACCAAGGTCTAATTCTTGTTTGAAAATATATGCATAATTGTTATAATATCATTATGTGGTTTCACAATGCAATATAGGTGAGCAGGCCCTTGGTCCTTGGTTCATTGGTTGGACAAATAGTTGATATAGCTTACACCAAGGTTTAAAACTTACTAAAAAAAAATTGCAACATAGGTCAATCCCATATAACCAATTTAAAATTTAACTGGGGTGCAGTGCAATGGTTCAAGCTTTGGCTCTTCTTCGCGAGGTCCAAGGTTCAAACCGCAACGTGGGCGAGTGTGTGAGGGGGTGGGTGTGTTGGCTTTGTGTTAACTTCTCTATTGATAAGTATAGCTCTCGACTTTAGGAGGGGTCATGGTTGAGAAGAGACTGCTCAGCGGGGTGCAATGCAACGTTTCGGGCTTTGGCTCTTCTTCGAGAGTTCCAAGGTTCAAACCGCAGCGTGGACAAGTGTGTGAGGGGGTGGGTGTGTGGTGGCTTTGTGTTAACTTCCCTATTGATAAGTATAGCTCTCGACTTTACGAGGGTCATGGTTGGGAGGAGACTGCTCAGCCCCGTTAGGAGTTTCTCACAATAACCAAATCAAAAAAAAAAAATCAATTATACATAACCAATAAATAAAAAATAGATATATTGAAGTGATATAGACCTCACCTATATTACATTATGACCACATAACAATTTAATAATTATAAATATATTGCTTAGCCTAAGTTTACTCCTTGGGAGTCCAACAATTTAACCAACTAAACTCATATTTTAAGTAAATATTAAAGTTCGCCTATCGGATTGAAACCTTGATCTATTGGGTGGAAGTATTTGCTTCCACATTGTTAGCCCCTAACCCATGGGTTTTTAATAAATATTAATTGTTTTATATATTTTTTTATCAAATAATTTATTTAATTTTTAAATTATTTTTATTACCAAAAAAAATACTTTTTTTGCTCGTCTATGATGTGAGAAATTTAACCACTTAAATTAATTTTATTATAAAAGTTTAAATCTTACAAAACACAAACTAAAGTTCAAATTTTACTCAAAAATATATAATTACCAAAATGTTCCAGTACTACTATGGAATAATGATAAAATCTATTTCCATGTCATATAATCCCTTTAAAAGAATTTTTGTTAATTATTACAACAATTGCAAAGTGTTATATTTTATAGTTGATTTATGCTTGAGAATGAAAATAATTGTCGTATATTGCACCTGAATTACTTAATAAACATATGTGAAGGCAATTAACAACTAGTTTCAATTACATATTTTTATTTTATTTGTAGTTTGCAATTTTATTGCACAAACTAATCATGTAACAAGTTCTAAAAACTTGAGATGAATTTTACAGGTATATAGTCCTTTTTGACATTTTCTTACATATGGCTTATTATGTCTTAGTTTCAAGTTCAACATTTTTCACTTGAGATGAATTTTACAGGTGTAGGCTCCTTTTTGACATTTTCTTACATATGGCTTATTATGTCTTAGTTTCAACCTTTTTTATTAATGTACCAGTAAGACCTGAGACAATTAAATACATATTTTGAAACTGCAAGTTTTCTATGAACGTGTGGAACAGGGTTCAATCTGATTGCCTAGGGTTGTGTGAGGTGAAATTGAAGGGAAGCAGTCGTAGGGGTCTCTAGGGAGTTCAATCAAATCAATGATTACTTCAGGCAAATCTTATTGGGTCATATTTGGTTTTTCTGGTGTCATAACAGATTAAATAATTTAGCTGTCTTTGATGGCAAATCATATTAGAAGAAATTGAAGGGAAGCAGTCGTAGGGGTCTCTAGGGAGTTCAATCAAATCAATGATTACTTCAGGCAAATCATATTGGGTCATATTTGGTTTTTCTGATGTCATAACAGATTTAATAATCTAGCTGTCTTTGATGGCAAATCATATTGGGTCATATTTGGTATTTATAATGTCATAACAGATTTAATAATTTAGCTGTCTTTGACTTGTGTATTACATAGACTGTACTCTAATGGACTTCTTCAGGTTGCTGCTCTAGCAGAAACATTCAAAGAGATGGACCAGAGAATCCAAGAGGATACTAAGTTCAGGCCCTTTTTGCTCCTGGTGCTCAGTTCATGGCGGATCTTGACTCCTTGCACCTCTTCAAGACACAGTGGGCAATGCAGCCTATGATTGATCTGTACAGCATCTTGCCTTGGTAAAGATTCAGCTATTGAGAGCTTTATGTAATTTACAAAACTGACTTGTAATGAGAATTTGACTTTGTAATCCTTGCTGAGTATTGGCTGACATCGCATCTGTCAAGGATTGACTGATATTATTGTAACTGTTTTATATACTTTCTTTTGCGTATACTATATATATATATAACTTTTTGAGGTCCCCAGACAATTGTTTAATCCCTTATTCTATAACCAGATTATCGTATCAGCTTGTGCAATTTATATCATTCAAACTTTTGTGTCCTCCTCACATGATTTAGATAAATTTGGACTTTACTCAAAATCTATAGCCCAAGAAACGGAAAGCCCTTGGTTAACCAATAAAGTGAACAGAAGAGAATGCAAAAATATCTTCTTTTACACTCACTCAGATTAATTATTCCTTTTTAAACAATAACTTGGTACAAAAGATAGAGCACGAGAATTTTCAAAAGCTCTCAAAGGTATTTACAAATATTTCAAAGTATCCTTAAGTTGAAAACATAAAAGTCCGTGCTACACCAATCATCTTGCATTATGCTGTTAATTATGCTACACCAATCATCTCGCATTATGCTGTTAATTGTGTTTCGAGCAAAATAAACGATGGAAGAATTCTACACATGAAATAAGAAGTGGATTGTGAGTGTGACCACATCTGTGACTACTAAATTAAATAGCCTAAGCTACAATTTTATGGCGTGACAGGCCCATATAGGAGTGCAATCACTGACAAATGCATGTTGAAGCTTCTCTTATTTAACAATAAGCAATAGCCCACCAAGAAGCGATAGCTCTATCTGTTGAAGGTGGACTAAAAGTGGCTATTCAGGTCACCACCTAGCTAGCATGCCTTTTGGTGGACAGGATCAACTGGTGGGTACAAGAGCTTTTCATTACATCCTTACATTTTGATTTTATTGCATACAGTAACGGTGGAAAAAAAATTGAAAAACTTAGCATGCATTGACAGCTTTACATAAAATGGATTATGGCTTTGTTCCAACATCTTTTTAATAGATTTAATATTGAATTGTACCACCAATAACAATTTTTTTGAGGATTTTAACCAATTGTTTAATCTTTTGTTTTTCAATTGGTACCAACTGAAAAATCTTCGTACCAGAGTAAGGCATTGTTTTTTGCAGTTTATTTCATTTCAAATTTAAATTTGGACTATGTCATATGGAAATATTTTAAGACACTAATTTTCACTCCACAACTTTCAAAGCCCACAGAACTACATGCCCTTAGTTAACCAATATGTCTAACAAGATCAGAATAAGTACAGTCATTCTTAGTTAAAGATTAAATGCGTCCAGGTATGCATAATACGAAAGGTAGAGGAACCTAAAAGCCTATCATGGTTTTTGCAAATATATCGAAGTATGCTTAAACTGAAACAGAAAAATTGGTCATCCATATATGTTGTATAATGCAGCTATAATTAGATAAAATTCAAAATAAGCTAAAATTAGTACTTAAACTGAAACAGAAAAATTGGTCATCCATATATGTTGTATAATGCAGCTATAATTAGATAAAATTCAAAATAAGCTAAAATTAGTGCTTAAACTGAAACAGAAAAATTGGTCATCCATATATCTTGTATAATGCAGCTATAATTAGATAAAATTCAAAATAAGCTAAAATTAGTTTACTATTGGGTGTGCAGAGAGCAAATATAAAAAAAGAATTCTACACATTGAATACGTTACACGCAGCATATATTTCATGGAGTATTGTTGACTTTTGTTTCTCATATGTGACCACTATATCAGATAGCTTAAGCTAAAATCCTATGGTAGGACAGACCCTTCATTGGAATATGTGAATTCAAGCTTTTGTTATACAACAGTAAGCAGTAGTTTGCCAGGAACTGAGAGCTCCATTGATTAAAGGTAAAGTAAAGGTGACTCATTAAGTCCCTGCATACATAGCATGCCAAGTTGGTTTATACGATCGCCTTGTGGGAGTATGAAAATTCTATGAGGGTTAAAAATATCATGATCCAGACAACCATCTTTCCATACTACTCAAGTAATGTTGGATTTCAATGCAAATTTGATCAGGAATTTGCACTGTGCGCAAATTTTACATGTATTACTCTTCAGGATTTTGCATTTGAAAAAGGTCAGTGTGAAAACGTCCAAAGGAGCCAGTATTTTAAGCCAAACCATAGAAACATGCAAAACATTCATTAGCATTATCTTTGTTCACTCTCTGCCATTTAATTTCTGAAATCATGCTGATCTCTGCTGTAAAATTGTTTGTTAGATGTTCCCAAGAATTATGCATTAACAGCATGAAACATACAGCAATTTCCAGAGTGATACTGAGACGTTTATGCATTAACAGCATGAAACATACAGCATTTTCCAGAGTTATACTGAGACATCACAGAATAGTGACAGACTTGTAGATCTTGCAACAACTTAATCTTCCTCCCAAGAAAACAGAAAACTAATCTAACACAGAAAATTCTACGAATACGGGAAAAAATATTCTCAGTTGAACGGAATGAATATTCCAATTATCAGTTGAACGGAATGAATATTCCAATTATAAATTT
Source organism: Wollemia nobilis (assembly GCA_028583015.1). Lineage (NCBI taxonomy): Eukaryota > Viridiplantae > Streptophyta > Pinopsida > Araucariales > Araucariaceae > Wollemia > Wollemia nobilis. The sequence goes on from JAQPPZ010000989.1 coordinate 6,912,490, forward strand.
GTCTGTAAGTTGGTATAAAAAACTGATACATAAAGATATAGCCACCTGAATGGTTTACAACAGTGCTATCTGTTAAATTAGATGTTAGAAGAGTAAAATGGCTTATAAAAATTGTTTTCCTTATAACCACTTTTCAGTTTTCACCTGCGCTTATACATACATGGTTTCAGCTTTGGCCACTCGATTTGCTTCTCTTCAAGTGCACTTCCTTTCTGCAATATCAACTGACACATCTAAGTACTCCAGAAACAAATATGAAAATTAGATTCAATCTTTCAAATTCAAGTATTAAGGTGGATAGAATTTCTTCAACAAATATGCCACAAAAGGACAATGGGCTTGCAATTATGTTTATCTACATCACAATGACACACAAATTGAAGCTGTGAAGGTACTACACCCATTAACAATACTGCAATAAAATTTTAAAGGCAGTGAGAAACCCCATAAGTGTGAATGAGAGCTTACCAATATGGACATAATTCTAATACCCAGTTTCTAGACTTCAAGTTCCAGACGGTTTTAGGTCTAAAACTTCAGCTATAATAGTAATGCTGAATAACATTTAGGTGGCAGCAAGGATTTGTGTCCACTTAACATTTTTGTTTAAAGGATTTCCAAATTTTCCAGCCATTCCTAGGATGAGCTAAGATTGTTCTAGAACTTCGTTTTCAGACTCGATGTAGATAACGTGCAGAAGAATGGTGTGCTTAACAAGAATTGTTAGAATACCAGTAATCTGACCTTATTGGCTAAGGCCAAAAGTTATAATATAAGCCCACTGGCATGTATCTATGTATTTAGCCCTAGAGGCATCAGTTAAACCACCAGTATGGCTAAACTTGTAAGGTTGTAATTAAACTTGTAATTTAACCATTAAGCCATTATGTTATGCCGGCTTGAGTCAATATGACATGTAATTATTATTGGGGATTAAGTATCTGCTATACACAGATCCATTACATCAGTTGCAACATCAATGTGATATATCGTTGGGTGCCCATGGGCACCCACCTCTTCTATTTCATTTATCAATATTCTTCTTTTGCCTATTGTTCTCTTCTTTCGTCACTTTATTCTTTTGCATTTGATCTGTGGTGAATGATATGCTATTGTTTCTGGAAATTATTGTGAAATCTGAGAAGAGTGTGAATTGAGATGGTCCTTAATAAGTTTATCAACCAATAAATTTGATTGGTTGTTTTGTATAGGATTCAGATAACTTTAGTGTAAAATTCACTTTGTAGTATACCATAGTTTTTTAAACGCATGCACTCTTTAAGATTAGTTTGTAGCCATATGTGGGGACATGCCAAGATTATTAATTGTTGCAATGCCTAATCATGACCGTTGTTGGCTTTCTTATGTTTAAAGGATGAGAGCAAACCAAGTCCAGAAGCTAAGCTCTGGATTGGAGTAAGTTCTACAGTAAAATTTTACCAGGTTGTTTTGTATAGGATTCAGATAACGTTAGTGTAAAATTCACTTTGTAGTATACCATAGTTTTTTAAATGCATGCACTCTTTAAGATTAGTTTGTAGCCATATGTGGGGACATGCCAAGATTATTAATTGTTGCAATGCCTAATCATGACCGTTGTTGGCTTTCTTATGTTTAAAGGATGAGAGCAAACCAAGTCCAGAAGCTAAGCTCTGGATTGGAGTGAAGTTCTACAGTAAAATTTACCACATCAATGAGGTTCCTCTCATTTGTTTACACAAAATATTTACAATGCTATTTGTCATTAAACCTTTTTACCCCTATAGTATGATCAATATAATTAGAGCTTAAGAGCATAAACACACATGCTAAAAATGCTTTCTGCATCATGGCAAGAACATAGCAGTAGAAATTGTTGGAAAGAATTCAAATTAAAACAATATAAAAAATGACGAGCATACCTCCTTTCTGAAATAAAAGAGTATAAACATTTTATTTGAACAGTCCTGTAGCAGAGGGAAGCACTGTTAAACTTAAAACAAAACATTGCAACAGACTTTTCAAAGAATAAGGCTGGAAAACGAGCTATAAAAATGTCTGTATTTCACCAAGTTTACCTTGGAGATGATGTTGAAACCAAGAGAATTGAGAGCCTTCACAAATTTATTTGGATCAGCACCACCATTGCCTGGATCAAATCTGCTCTTCACCTCTGCTACCAGCAGCCAGCCTCTGCCAAAGAAGACAACAAGAAACGCACACATCACAAAGAACATCCTTTATGTTAAGGTGCAGAGTGGTACTAAATTATTTCAACAGTATTCTCTCTGATTTTAAAAACTCTTTACTTCCCCTCTCTGCAAATAGAAACCTTGCTTGTTTTCATCTGTTAATCCAAGTCCTATATGTAATAGAACACTGAAGAGTTTTTATCAGTCATGGAGCATTAACAAGTAAATATACTGGTAAGACCCCAAGGTCTTACTATAAAAATATTAACAAATTAATGTAAAATGTAATCGCAGGCCACTTAAAGGGGCTCCCTTGTAATCGCTTTGCCGCTATAGGGGGCTCCCTCCTTGGAATCTATGATTCTTATTCTTCTTCTTCTTGTATGATTTGTGTGAATGGCCAACGTAATATATATATATATATATATATATATATATATATATATATATATCCTAAAGCTACGTTGGTGAAGAGACGTGATGGTTCATGTTATGAAGAGATGTGATGGTTAACTTAATGATTTAATAATATAATAATTAAATGATAAATAATACTAACTAATACTAACTAATAATGTTAGGATTGAGGATCCTAACATTCCACCCTCCTTAAAAAGAGCTTTGTCCTCAAAGCTCAAAGTGAGGAGCTTTGTCTTTTGTTTTCCAAGAAGGATTTGCGTAAGTTCTTGGACTCTTTTAATGTCATCCTTCCGTAGGCAGGGATATCGAGAAGGATGAAGTGTTAGCGGGGGGCTGCTAGAAATATTAGTAAATGTGTGATAATGAGGGAAGGGCAATCCTTGGGGTTCTTCAAAAACCTTATAATGATGCATAAAAAGAGGTGGTAAAACTTCTACATTCTCCTTTTGTTCCTTGGGAGAGGTAATGGAGGAGTGTGCAGTCACCTTTCTGCCTTGTTTTTGAATAGGTTTGACCCTATGGCGATAACTCACTATTGGAGAGGAAATTGAGTGTAGTTCTTGTAGAGTGCATGTTTGGCCATAATGAGTCACTTTGGGAATGTCTACCTCATCCTTACCTGATGCATCGATCACTTCTGGCATATCAACTGTATTGCCTTTATCGTTGTGATCAGGTGTTTGGGATATTTCTTGCTCATTGTCCTTGTTTTCCACATCTTCCTCCTCTTTCTTATCTTCCATGGCTTCCTCATCTTCCTTACCTTCCTCATCATTACCATATTTAGTGTTATCTTCAGGTGTATCTTTCACTATGTCTACCTCAATTGCATTTTCATCGTTGGGAGAACTACAAGGAATAGTTGCCTCTAAAATATAAGTGCTTTGTGCCCTTCCTTTATGCATAGGTTTTGGAGCGATGTAAGTGGTCGACGATTTCCCCATAGGTGGTTTCCCTAATCGCCGTTGTGCGTTGATTTTGTCCTCGGCTAATTTAGCCAAACCAATAATTTGTATCATGGTATAGGGTTTCCACTTCATCACCTCCATTTTAATTTCCTCTTTCAATCCATTGATGAAGCAATATATGAGAAATGCTTCATCCAACCCTGTGTTGTGTTTGGTGATATCCTTAAATTGAATTTCATACTCACGCACGGTAGTGTTTTGATGAAGAACCTTAATCAATTCCCACATGGTTGGGTCCCACATGGCTCTGATACCAAATGGTAAGACCCCAAGGTCTTACTATAAAAATATTAACAAATTAATGTAAAATGTAATCGCAGGCCACTCAAAGGGGGCTCCCTTGTAATCGCTTTGCCGCTATAGGGGGCTCCCTCCTTGGAATCTATGATTCTTATTCTTCTTCTTCTTGGATGATTTGTGTGAATGGCCAACGTAATATATATATATATATATATATATATATATATATATATATATATATATATATCTACCCTAAAGCTACGTTGGTGAAGAGACGTGATGGTTCATATTATGAAGAGATGTGATGGTTCACTTTATGAGTTAATAATTAAATGATTAATAATACTAACTAATAATGTTAGGATAGAGGATCCTAACATATACAGTATTCACTCTGTGGCTGCAAGTTACAACAATCAGGAAAAAGTGTTGCTAGGGTTTTATCACTGCATCTAATTCTTCTCTACATAACAAATCTTGAAGCAAGAACTTAAAAGTCTATTCCCCAAGATTCATATTTATGAATAACAAGAATAGGAATCGATAGCTGAAATATCAAAGCGTTAGATCTATACGACCGCAGATCATAAATGAGCAAATTAGTAACTAAAGGCAATACTCTAATATTCTATTTTGTATGAAAAACATAGGCTTAGGTATCATAACTTGTGGTTAGTTTTTGGACCTTACTAAAAGCTACACTATTAAAGAAAACATAACAAAAGAAGTCATTATCTCAAACGCCTCCTTTTTGATCCAAAACATTAAGAAATGAAAATCAATTATTCAAGAACACACAAACCAAACCAACATGGAACGGATGGTATATTATTTTCTCCTTCAAGAATACACAGTTGTATCTGAGAATAAACTAACAAGACATCAATCAACATGGAAACAAACATAGACTATATTGACAAGAACAAGCAAGATATTTACAAAAATTCAGGGGAAAGGCAGAGGATCATCTCTCCTGTCTCGTAAAGGCAATAGCTAAAATCAATACAGATGAAAACATTACTACTATAAAAGGCATAATCATTAGACAGCAGAGTTGGATAACTAACTTGAGCAACAACAGATAAAAAAGAATATTGTTTGTTAATAGATTTAGTTATAAAGATAAATTGAAATCCATTTATAAATATCAAATGTTTCATTTACGCATGGGAAGGCAATTTTCCATACCATGATAGGTTATATGTTGATGACTTAGCAAGGTTGGTCTGAAGATAAACTTATCAAACACATTTGAAGAAGAACCAAATGGGAGGAAACATTTTAGTCAATCACACAAATCGCAGAAAAAAATTAAGGATTTAGTGATTGCATAACAGGAATTCAAAAGCATGACTAATGTGGGCGAATGTAGAAGTTTTGCACCACTACATGCTCCACATGACGAACCATAAGGGTAATAAGATAAAGAACACTAACAAAAGTAGCAATTAACGAGGATGTGATTGCATGTCAGCACCAGGCAGGTTGCATCAGGACTATGTCCATCACATGGACAATTAGAATCTGATTGCATGATTGTATAACAAGAATTCGAAAGCATGACTCATGTCATTTAAGCTTTGCATCACTACATGCTCCATGGGACCAGCAATTAGGGTAACAAGATAAAGATCTGTAACAGAAGTAGCACCAAACAAGGTTCTGATTGCATCTCAGCACTAGGAAGGTTGCATTATAGGACTAACTCCATCACATGGATGATTAGAATTTTAATTTCTTTTTTATCAAATAAGAATGAACCATATGGGATGAAGCATTTCAGTCAATCAAAAGAATTGTAAAGAAACATTGAAGATTTCATAACTGCACAACAATAATTCTAAAGCTTGACTCATGGGGGCACATGTTGAAGTTTTGCATCACTCCATGCTACATATGACCAGACATAAGGGTAACAAGATAAAGATCTGTAACAGAAGTAGCAAAAAACAAGGATCTGACTCCATCTCATGACTGGGCAGGTTGCTTTATAGGACTAAGTCCATCACATGAATGACTAAAATCTGATTTTATCAGGTTCAGAACCATGACAATCCAAATAGGAGGGAGTCTGACAAGAGGGCTTTTTGCATCAGAAAAAAGACATACTAATTGTACCATGAATATAATACCGGTTGCATCTACGCTTTCAAACTGGTGCTTAAAAGGATAAACGCCAAAGAAAGAGTTTCACAAGGGCAGCACCAGAAAAGATTATCCAGCAAATCGGTTAGCGTAGTTTAATGACAAATCATGGAGGAATCTAATTTTGAAGTTCAGAGAAGTAACCAATGGCCATTATTAAGATCTTCTGATACAAGGTATTTTTAGTTTTGAGCAGGCACAAAAATATGAAAAATTTGCAACCTAATAAGCAGAGCAACGGTTCAGTTGATATATCTTTCATTGTGCATTTTGTTTGTCACTTATTTAAGGTAATTGTCCAAACTTTTCTTTTGGTTTGACTTAATGTGCCATTAGAGTAAACGTTTATGAAGACATTTTTAAGATATTGGGGAAATCAGCCCTTTATATTAGATGTTGCGCATTGCTTACAAAATTAATATTCAAAATTTTCCAACAAGAAGGCCTAGAAACAGCCAGTAAAGTCACAAGCATAGTTGAGAAAATCGGCAAAAAATCGGCGGACTCCAGAATTTTTGCGGATTTTTTCGCTGGCCGATTCAATCGACAAACTATTGCAAGTCTAGCGATTTTTTGGCGATTTTTTCAAAAAAATCTGCAAAAAAAAATTTATAATAATTTTTTTTCTTTTTTTTTAAGGCTGTGGCCGATTTAGGGTTTTTTAAAGCAAGCCCATTTTTCAGCTGTTTTTGAACTTCGAAATTTAAAGTTTAAACCCTAAATCTGAAACCCTGGTTTAGGATTTCGAGTTTTTTTTCCTCTTTCTAAGTAAATATTGCTATAACTATGTATGCAAGCCCATTTTTCAGCTTTTAATGTTTGAAACTTTGAAGTTTAAACCCTTTAGGGTTTGTTTTTTTTCCTCCTCTTTTTAAGTAAATATTGCTGCTTGGTAACTATGTATGCAAGCCCATTTTTCAGCTGTTAGTGTTTGAATTTGAAACTTTGAACTTTGAACTTGAAGTTTAAACCCTAAACCCTAGTCTAGGCCCTAGGGTTTTGGGTTTAGGGTTTTTTAACTCCTCTTTTTAAGTAAAATATTGCTGCCTGATAACTATGTATGCAAGCCCATTTTTCAGCTCTCAATATTTCAATTTTAAACCCTAAATCTTAGCCTTCTGGTTTAGGGTTTAGGTTTTTTTCCTTTTTTTCAAGTGACTGCAACTTTGTTGTTATTTGTTTCCATGTGTAGGCATATAAAAAATGAAACCTTTTTTTCCTTGTTGTTACTTGTAACTTTGTACCTTTTCATATTATAAGCAATACAGGATGTGTTTTGTCACTTTCATGTGTACTTAAAGCTTGAGCCTTGTATGATGTCTTGACTTGAATTGTTGCTTTTATTGCAATATTTGATTTGCATAATGTTAATTCATTGTAATATGCATGAAAAAAAAAATCGTTTTCTTCAGTTTTTTTTTTGCCGATTCCGATTTTTTCCCGATTTTTAAAACTGCCAATTCACTCCCGATTCCGATTTTCTCAACTATGGTCACAAGTGATTAGCTTGTACCATTCTGATTCACAATGTGGAATCTCCTTAACACTCCAAGCAAGCATATTCAGTATTAAAGTGATTACCAATATCAAGTTGGAAAACAAAGTTCTCCATAGGGAAATGTTGAAGGGCAGAATTCTATGTTGGTTTAATCTTTTTGATTGTACTGTCTTAATGAACAGCAGCATTCAAAAACATGTATTCTCCTTAGTCTCAGGTTGGGAGTGGTATTTTCAATGAATCAAAGCATAATTGCAGAACACATTAGAAAAATGTAAATCGACCTTAATGTTCTGAAAACAAATTCTAACAATATATGTGCAAAATGGACATGAGAACACATTTAAAGGGGAAAAGAAAGCAAACTCTGAAATATGCCAAGAAATAAAGATTCAAAACCCAAAAAGATTCTCATTCACACTTTATGAACTCTTCATTTGCACTCATGCTAAGGTTTTTCCTCCATGTACATTTAGATGGATACACACAAGGGCTTTTTGGACATCGGAGCTGCGAAAGTAATAAAGAATAGTAATTGCTTCCTCCATGTACATATGCATACACATATGGATTCCAAAATCTCAGAAAGCCTAATGATGTGGACCCACACTCGTGAAAGCAGAAAAAATCAACATATGAAATTGGAGGACAATTATACAAGACGAAAGCAGAAAAAGTCAACATATGAAATTGGAGGACAATTATACAAGACTGACAGTTACAAAAAGGGAACGAAAACATCAATAAATTATAAATGATGTGACAAAAGGAATTAAGAATTTCCCTCTTGAACTAAACTTATTCTAAGTGTTCATTATGCTATGTAAGTAGCTCTATGTATTACCAAAGATTCATGAAAGAGTGGGCTTCTTGAGCACACTATCAATAAAAGTGGCTCACCCATCTATTAGCCAGGAAGTTTTCTGGCAAAAAAAACTCAAGCCCTTGATTGAAGACATCATTCTTAATAAATGACTCCACCTCATTTTTAAGCGATCTCAAGGCAGACTATCAAGATTTGATGGTTAGTTTCAACATTGCATTGCTCTTCACATGGAAAACATATAGAAAAATCCAATGAAATCACATGAAAGCATTGATTTGGTCAATATTTCTCTAAAGTAAACATGAGGATAATGAGGGCAGTGCTATGGATTTCCCATTATACTCCAATGGTAAATCTATTCATGGAAAATTTTGGGATTAGAATGATTGAATCTTTCCACCTCAAGATACACTGACAAACAGGCTTCACAATAGAAATAATTTGCGTATGTTTTTGAATGATGCAGGTGGACTTTGATAGGTCAATTTTAAGCATGCTGTTTGATTAAGTACAAACCGATCCATATGGAACACTTGGAAGAAACAACTGTTGAAGAAGCTATTGTCAGAATTTAGTCACAAATGACTTGTATGTTGATGGGACCAAATTCTAGAGGCCAATGATGAGAACAGGTTCAAAAGGGCCTAATAAGCAGCAGTATTACCCATATGTTCTAGATATGTGGCAGATTTAACCCAAATAGCAGGCAACTGCGAATTTAAGCATTTGAGAGGTTCTAAAGCAACCAATAGTCAAAACATCCATGAAGGATGGGAAACATGAAAAACCCATAGCATATAGTTATTTTCTTGCATTTCATTTGAGAGATTTAGAGGGAAGCAATGCCAGCAACGAGGCTGAATTAGTTTTGAGAGAACTGTTGCAAGTTGCTGGCAGTACAGGAGAGGGATCAATTGTAATAGTTGGGCATGTTTAACTCCTAGTTGTGTGTGGGAGTCTTGATATCAGTCCATTATAGCACATGAAAGGATTTGTTGTGTTAGTCCCTTCTTCTTTTGTATATATCTTTCCTGAATAATATACACCAAAGACATCTTTCCCATGGGATTTCTTCCCCAAGAGAGTTTCCCACATAAATAACCATGCCAATGACATAGTGTGATGTTTATTCTCAAATTAATTAGTTTCCTGGCCTGTTTTCTATTCACTGTACTTTATTCATCTGCATTTGAGAGAAATATATATGAATGTGCGAACAAATTGCATAATGCTAGGTGTTATATACAAGAATCCAAGCGAAGAGTTGTTTGAACTACTTTGGATAACTGAAGCTAAATTCCCAAAGGTGGTTTGGCACTGTTTGCCTTTTTTTTTTTTTTTATTGAGTAAATACTTCTTATACATATACATATCCGCCGTGGGGGTTGAACCAGGGTCACATCACCGATAATGCAAGTGGCGTCCTTGCAGGTAGACCACTGTTTGCCTTTTTTGAATGTATGGTCACTGGATTAATAAAACTACAAGGAAAAACACATGCAAACTGTTACATAAACAAAAGCTTTAACCGTTATCCTTTACAAAATCCAGTTTCCTTAATAGATCAACTGTAAAATCTGGAGCTGTAAGTATTTCAGTGAAGGACCCCTTAAAAAAATCAAAGTCACATCTTGCTAATTTCCCATAGAAGAATAAATATAAAGACCAATAGATTAAAAAGAATTTATTTGGATATTTTTATTTCGAGGGATTTTTTTTTTTTTTATTTGTGGAAAACATCCCAAAAGGGATGCCACTTTCGGGTAAGACCCAAGGAGGCAGGGGTATCCATTCCGCCAAAAATTATTTCGAGGGATTTTACTTGCATTTGATATTGCTCATTAGTGCAATGAACATTTTCATGAGAAGTCGTTTTCTTCAATAACCTTTTAAATGTCATGTAAATTGGTAATAATCATAAGCAATGGAGACCCGCAAGGTACACAAGCACCTCTAAATGATGTTAGGACCAGAGAGTAGGAGGATGCTAACACATCAATCCCAGCCCCAATGCTCACTTGTGTTGCTTAGAAAAACCTCTAATATTAAACATATAAAGTATTGGATCATCCCTCGTTGGTGACAACTGAGAGATAAAATGGGCTTATGCATTACACATACCAAAGGCTTTGTCAATCCTTGGACGAGAAACCTCTAATAATAAATATAAAGAATATTGGGTTATCTCAGATTGCTCACCAACTGAGAAATAAAATGGGCTTATGCATTACACATACCAAAGGCTTTGTCAATCCTTGGATGAGAAACCTCTAATAATAAATATAAAGAATGTTGGGTTATCTCAGATTGCTAATAACTATGAGATAAGGTAAGCTTATATCGCATTACATGTACCAAAAAAAGTAAGCACTGTGGTGAAAATCTACAGGTTGATGTGTTATCCTCCTCTCTAGTATTAACATCATTAAGTTAAGTTACCACATTCGGGTTCAGGTTTGAGTCCAACAAAGATATTAGAAAAAGGGAATCAACATTGAGAAAATCAGCTTTCAAATTCATCATGAAATTTTAAAAAATATAAGTAAATAATGTTCATTGATTTAAGTATCTAAAGTAAATATCAATGTGTAAAGACCTACATATTTCATACAAGAATGAGATTGACTTTCAATGCCTCTACGAATAAGTTGCCCTCAGATCTATCATTTTAACTATTTCCTTGGTTATTTTGTTCAATCCTTCAGTTCTTATAGGTGTAGAGAGGATCAAGTAGATGTGAAAAGGAATTACACAATTGGGACAAAGGTTGCAAGTTTTTTTTTTTTTTTTTAACATCTTGTTTTCCATTAATTGTTCTTTTTTTTTTTTTTTGAGTAATACTTCTTATACACATCCACCATGGGGATTGAACCCAGGTCACATCACCGATAATGCAAGTGGCGTCCTTGCCGGTAGACCACACTCACGGGGATTATTAATTGTTTGTTGTCTAATTAAGTATGTCACATTTGTTTGTGCAAGGTAGAAAAACACCAAAACTCGGACATTGATGATGGAATTGATCGAATTTGGTAACACTGCTTATAAGAGCTTTTGTGCTCGACGTGCCTTGTAATTATTACCAATCTATATGAGATTTAAAAGGTCATTGAAGAAAATACCTTTTCATGAAATTGATCGTTGTAGTAATGACTAATATTAAACAAGTAATACCATGAAGTAAAAATATCCGAAATAACTTTCCTTGCATGAAAAGCCTCTAATATTGAACAAAAAGAACTTTTCATAAAGCAAACAAGGAACCATAACTCCACAATAACAGCACAGCGGAGGACAAACCTTGGGTTTTATTTCCATACATTTATGAAACAATTGATAAATTGCCAAAATCATTAAAAAGAAAGACATGAAAACGACTATCATCCCTCCCAAGACATTAGAAAACAAACTCATAATTACTAAAGACTAGCTTTATCCTAGGCAACATAAGGGTTAAAGGGTAAAGGGTGAAGTAGTTTTTAACGTCCATGAGGCCATAGGCCATATGAGACAACCCTCATGAAGGATGTTGTTTACCCAATATATGGTTATCCAACCATACTCTGGTTACTAAAGCATGGTGTACAACACTACCCCTCAGGATTCGAATCTTGGACCTCTATTCAGAGTTCCAAAGTCTCCACCATTAGGCCACTCAGGTGAGTATTTGATACTTGCTAATATGGTCATCCCAATGCAGGTGAGATTGGATGCTGAATCCTATATAGAATCAAGGGACATTACATAGGCATCAACCATGACCATCTGAATAAATCTGCACTAGAAAGCATTGAAACACCACACGTGCATTGAAGACGCAAAAGTCATCCCAATATGGATCAATAAAAGAATAGATGCATAAGTAAAGTTGCGGAGGTCAAAGGACACCCAAAGAAAAAGAGTAAGGATGATGGATGAATCGTAAGTGAAACTTGGAAATAAGTCAACTATAAGATTAAATAACATGATGTCAGCTCATCATTCCATAGACATACTCTCCCAAATAGCCAACTATAGCATTTTTGGTTTTAAGGATGTTTCATTGAAGGACCACTGTTTCACCTCAGCAATTTATTACATGCTTATCATAAAGATGGATGCACAACAGAAGACACTATAAAAAGTCAGAAACTTTACACATACACACACTCTAACAACCTTGGATATATCAAACATATGCCACCTTAAACTCACTAGCTTGAGAATATCACCCATGTGCCACCTAATGGCTACCATTGGGAATATCATCTATATTGCCCTTGTCATCTTCTCTATGATGCATAACCATATAGTTAAGTATACGAATATTTCTAACATTCCAATATTCATGACCCCGATAATATATACTATACAACTATCATTCTAAGTTCAAACATCTCCCCATAATTGATTCTATTCCTTCCTTTATTTTGTGTTCAGCCACATGTCACCCATCTTATGCATTTTTGTTTGAGATACAATTTCTCCTTGTAGATCCAATGCCTACGATCCTATGGAACCAATCTTCTTCTATACTTAGTAGACCTTGAATTATCCTGCTTATGCCACTGCCAGATTATTGAAAACTACATGAGTTGTGTCCAAATACTAAAATATTCAAACATTCTCAATGCCATTACCAATCAACCTTGACATTTTTGTTTACTGCACTTTCCATAGGAACTCTAATCAGATGTACTCCCTTCCATTTGATTCTCGAAGTAATGTTTACCTTTCAACACAGCAGGCTCTTTATAAGCCTTGATTTTGAACCTTCTCTATTTTTGTTTAATTTTCAACATTATGCCCAGTTCATTTCTCATCCTGGAATCTTTTAGTTCTGATGCCACTTATTCATTCATAACTTTAATTTGGTGTCTCACTTTATTCATTAGCTACACAGGAAGTGATTCTTCTTCCTGTATTTCTTCTATTCTATAACAGCCAAGTATCATACATTTTTACTGCCTTCATCTTCATCCAAATCATGGAACCAATCCTTCTGGCAAACAACTACCCAGTTGGATCCAGAATTTCATAAAAGTCTATCGTTTAGTCCACCTTCAACTAGCTTTATCAACACCCTACACATGTACGTCACTTATCACTGCCAATATTATTGTAATCAGAGCCACCCTGTCCCCATATGTCATTTATCATTGCCAATATAATTCTCATGAGAGCCAACCTGCCCCTATCATCACGGGCTTTTTATAAATCTTGGTTATATGGTATTGACTTCATATCGTCTACCAATTTTTAACTCTTCCCATGGGTCATGATAGCCTCTTTTACAATTTACAACTAGTATAATTCCAACCATTCAGTCTTTGTTAATCTGTTCAAAAATATTTTGTATCTAGTGCTATCCCCTCCCATAAAATTTTGCTTTTAAAATCCTCTCCAAACACCAGTTTGATTGTTGTAAAATCCCAAGAAAGAAACTTCTTGCTTCTCTTGTTTTTCACATTACACAACAACAAGCCTAGGATTATCACCAATAAACTTTATGAAAACATCTCATATGACCTCGAAGAATTTGTTAACTTTCAAAATGTCTTCCTAACAACCAAGGAACTCTATGATCCCTGAAGAAACAGAGAAAACAACCAAAGAACTATTTGATTCCTAAACAAATCAAAAAATATCATTATCTTTTCACTCTAGAAAATTTATTTCAATCTCCAGGACTTAAAAGTTGTATCCACTATTCCTTCCTTGAAATGCATAAGCATCAAAACAATATTCATAACCATCCATCAATGCAGCTATCATGCCCATGGCTGCAACCACTAAAAGTGTCCATACATTGACATACGACTATCATACATGTTCATGCAACAGCATACAACTAATATTCATCAAAAAACGAAACCTTGAAAGTCAGGAGAGCCATCACCAGAATTTCCAATGCCCCACCAGGATGGCAGAATCTATCCCTCTTAGCCCAGGTCATGGTATGAAACATATTATCAGGCTTCACATTGGCACTTTCATGGTGGTTAAACATGATACTGATAGATATGTTGTCAACTCATAATGGTCTCCATCCTTGTAATTACCTATATCCCCATATTGTGAGTTCCATCTTGTATACCTGGACTGGTAAAGTATAGTCTTATTTTGCATGGCCAGTTCATCTCAGCTCGACTGAATGAGGTGTCTTTGCACATGTACAGTTCATTAAATGCATGTGAGTTTGACCAACCAAAGTGTCTGTGCATGACCAGTTCAAGGGCAGTTTGCAACTACTAGGCCTCATCATTGTAGCTTATTTAAAACTCACTACTTAAAAGGTTACAGTATCACTTTTGGCGGCTATCTTCTCTCCTTTGCAAATTTGTTTAAGCATTCTGCTGTCATAATTTTACTGCAGGGTCATATCAACTCGTAACTCCGTTATCCTTCCTGCACAAAGACATTTCTCTTCATAGAGTTTCCATCTCTCCTAACATCTAGGATTTACCCTTCTGGGTTCACTACCTATTAGACTTGATTTTTATTTCTTTTTTTCTTGTTTCTGTGGTGACTCCAGGCACTCCCTATTGTTGTTATCACTGCTTGTGCTTCCAAGTCCCATTGAGCTCCTTCACTCACCTATGAACATGATACTTTCATCTCATTTTCAGATCTTCTGCAATTATTTCTTGTTAAACAAGCAATTTTCTTTGGCATATTCTGCCATATCTAAGCAACCTTTGGCTTCCCAACTTTGCAAAAATCTTGTGGCAGCCTGAACTTCGTACAACTACCCTTCCATATTTGTAATCTCAATATCCGCTCTACTCATTTTGGGAAATCCAAGGACAAAATACAGTGCAGAAATGCTAAACGATTTCCCCAATGACATGTACAAATATCAATCATATGCCATCTTACACTCAGATCCTTGGGGATGTCACTCACCTTTTGCATTGGGAGTATCAGCCATAGGCAACCTACCATTCAGTACCTGTGAAATAACCTTATAACAAAACAGTGTAATGTTTATAAACATTAAAACGTGATCCCTCGCCCTACTATGCATTACTACCTCCATGTATCAAAACACAATTTCTCACCTTCATGTTTAATAATTAGCAATCAAAAACAGATCTCCTTTCTTTTGCTTTCAATTAATCAAACCATAGTCAAAAGCACATTAGAAACATGTGGAATACCCATAATGCTGAAAAAATAGGACCACCCTAATGAATGTTACCATGCCCATGCATAACCACCATTTGATATTATTGTTTAAAAGAGTAATCTCTTCAATAAATCTATGTGACAAATATTACTAGCATTTAAAGGATCATTGAAATATTAGTGAATCCGGTACTCTATACCATGATAGATGTTTAAGGTAAGAAGTCTACAATCACCAAGATATTGCTCGTCCTAAGTATGTCAAGCAACGTTGGACACACAGCCTTAGGATTCCTCTTGGTCAGCGCAAAGTATGCTCACATCAATTGCAGGTGGAGAGGGGCAACCATATTCCTCGAGAGGATAGGGTATGTTGTCTTTGCTCTATTCATGATGTGGAGACTGAAGAACATTTCATCTTCAAGTGTCCTCTTTATTATGAGATTCGAGGGAGGTACTATTGCTTTTATAGATACTCAGTTGGATCGCTTGCCACTTTTTTCAGCTATCCTGACCAAATATGCTTGGCTCTTTACTTAAGGGAAGCTATGATTCTTCGGCATTAGATATTACAAGGGAGACAGACTACTACTCAACTAATCACCTCATTCTTTCATTGTATCTCTGCAGTCAAGAATAAGCGCTCATTTGAAGCTACAACTATCCAAAATGTTAACAACAGATCTGTTTGCCCTTGTTTGCATACAAGAGTGGCTACTAGGGCTTCACTTCTTGCTTCTTGCTTGCGACAGGACAGGATTGTAGTTCTTCGGCATCAGGCTTCGGCCACCCCTTATATACCAAGGAGTTGTAGACGCACACAGCTTACATTTTCTTGTCCTCTCCTATTGGTTTCACAGCCATGGATGCTAGAAGAGTCTTGAGGGGTCGTACTCCATGTCCTCACAGGATTATCCAACCAAGCCCTCTTAGTCCTGGCCATTTTCTTGGGAGCTTTAGTGGATGGTGGAGATGACAACTGTGCTTCCACTTTACATCCCACTATAGATTAATGTTGGTGCTTGCATCGACTAAAGCTCCTTCCTATCTCAATTGTACCTCAACTTCTAGCTCTCTCTTAATCATTACTTTTATCATGTTAGCATTTATCCATTTTGGGTAACCCTCGAGGCAATGGTTCCACTTTAGAGTAGTTTACACTAGACTCTTTACTCTGGTTTAGCCTATTTTCGTAGTACTTTTTAGTTACTACATTGCATTGTAATTTGTAGCAGCTCTTTTCAATGAGTCCCATTGGCCTACTTCGGCTATCTGTGAACATTAATAGAATTATCTTATCTTATATTCATTGTATTATTTCATAGTACAGGGTTAAGTTGCAACAGTATCTGCAGTTATAAAAAGTCTCTCAAGACATACACATAGCACTATATCAGGTCTTTAAAATCTTGTCTGACAGTCAACACTCAATAAAACATGTTTTCTTCTTAGTCACTGGTTGGAAGTAGAATGTTCATTGAATCAAACTGTAATCGCAAAGCATGCTAGAAGCATGTAGATAACCCATAAGTTACTTAAAATTAGAACCTTCAACTATGTAGAGTATGCAAAACGGACATGCGAATGCACTTTTTTCCTTAGTTTTTAAATTTAAATAAAGTGCAAAATTTAAAACAAACTCATAAATCTTACATCTCGATAAACATTATACATAATAGTAACTAAATACGTAATGAAAATCAACAACGGAAGACAAAATCAAGATGAGGGATTAGTATGGTCATAAAGTATATTTTCGGCCAAATGCATATTGTCTTATCCACTCACACGCCTTGAATCAAAGCAGTCATCAATCATATACATTATGGCACCCACAAGCATAGAAAAGAATAGCAATTTTTCGAAACTAAGGAATGACTTCAGACTGAATGAAGATATAGATGCACTCCAGGGAATTGCCTCATTGTTCTGCAAATTATATGAAAATTAGCTTTGCATATAAGCAGTTTGTCTACCGTAATATTAACTATGAAGCATTTTATGGTTTACCTCTAAAGCGTCGATGAGTTTCCCACATTGAACATAGATGAAAAGTGTAATAAAGCCACCAAGTATATCCAGTACAATAATGCCAGTCCAAAATAAATTTTATGCACACAGCATGCTTGGTCAACAACTTCATAGGTTGAAATAAATCTTAAGACCAGCTCACTGCCAAAATTTGACATTCAGAAGAAAATGTTTTTGCTGATTATGTTAAGATTACCTACTAACAAATACATTTGTCAATACTTTGTCAGATTGTTTACCATCTCCATAACATATTGCTGGAAGCATCACATACCTCAGCTTCAGAACTCTGTAAGCTTCCCTGAGATAATCAGGGAAGTCAGTTCCCATCAGCGAGAGACAGAAGACAGCAACATCGACTGAAGATTCAGCCAAAGGGGTCTGCAAATACTTGATTTATAAGTATGGCTCACAATAATAAGCACCAACATCTCACTGCTTAATCATTTAAAAGATTCCCTCTCTTAGGCACATACACGCAAATGCGCACACACATTTACATTGCCTTCAAAAATCCAATCCTTTTCATACATTTAAAACGAACCATGAGCATCCTCTTATCTGGATTCCGTAAAGTGCTTAAACCAATAACAAGAACAGAAACATAGCAGGTACAGGACATGTGTTTAACACCAAAATGGACTCACATCCCCACAGAAAATGCAAAGGTTTATCACAGTACTTACACATGCCATATCACAAGCTATTACTGATGGGTCACTGGAAACAAGGTCTATAGAGAAGACTTTATTCTTGACACTTTTTGATAGCCTTGCATCACCTGCAATATTCATTAACAATTAAAAAAGTATCCTAGAATATGAAATTATTCTCTGCAAAGGGCTGCCATGCGAGGAGACAAAATGACAGACTCTTGAATAAACACTGCCTAATTTTATCAAAGGGTTGTGTAACTATCCTTGTGTCATGTCATGATTACCAAGTGCATATACAGTGTAATGAAATTGTATAGAGTAATTCTTACCACATCCAAAATCAGCCACAACTAAAGAGTTACTGCGCTCTTTCAGCCACTTGACGATTACATCTACTGGTTGTTGAGGCCAATGAGACATCTGCTCTTGATAACCTGCATGATACTGATTATGAACCACACTCAGTTCCTTTTACAGCAACAGGTCTAAAGAGATTCTATTCACATATCAATTTCTTAAAAACTAGTTTCAAGAAAATTTCTAAAAACTGGTTTCAAGACCTAGATATTATACTTGAATCTTAGCACCTATGTCAAACCAAATGCCAAATTCACATCCAGAAGTTATAACCATTCGTAAAAAACAATTCCAACTTTTATGGTATTGTCCAAGACTCCAAACTATAGCATGCAGTTACAAGTTTGCCAATACATGAACACAATTATGATTAAAGATTTTTTGTTCCTTCACTATATCATGAGTAAGATTTTCTCTTCTAGGCCTGTATTATTGGTTTTTGAAGTTTTATAAGCATCTGTTTCTAGGCCTGTAAGCTTGGTTGGCTGTGAATATACAGAGAAGTAGGACTGTGGAGTCTGAGATGATTGCAAGTTTCTGACAACCAAAGCTGAAGAATATATGGCAAGGTCAATCTTCGCTGGAGCCAATATCTTGTAGCAAGGAAAAACTCTTTCTCTCTGATCCTGGCTTGTGTGAAGATGTCCAACACTCAGCAATGAGGCAACTGGCAATTAGTTATTTCAGGAATATTCTAAGCAAATAAGATTCTGATAGGAAGGCAAAAAAAGGACCAGATTTTGAGATGTATCCTGTCAGTGATAACAGCAGAAGACGATCATTTTTTATTGACGCCAGTAGATGAGGAAAAGGTGAAGGAAACATTCTTTAGTATAAAGAGGGATAAAAATCCCGGGCCTGATGGATTCACCCCTCGCTTTTCCCAGGATTTCCAAAGATCAAGAAGAATTTTCAAGGAAATGAATACCATCTTGCTGGCTTTGGTCCGGAAATTGAAAGAGGAAGGTTTTTTAATTCTTCTAGACCAATTTATTTGTGCCAGTGTTTTCGAGATTATTTTGGAAGTGACTGCTAATAGCTTGCTCTCCTTCCCAGACTAATTTCAGAGGAACAAGGAGGGTTTGTAGCCAGAAGAAATGAAATGAAATGAAATATTATTAATGTCCATGGTGGGCCAAATAAGACCCAAGGAACTATAAGAAGGATAATAATGACTGCCAGCTAGCAGGCTAAAAAGCCCAACAAGGAAAAAAAAAAGATAAAGTATGGACAGGATTTAAATGGTGCAGAAATTAATTCATTCTACTCTTAGAAACAGGCAACATGGAGTGATCTTAAAGTTGGGTGTTGCTAAAGCTTTTCGTATATTGAAGTTGTGATATTTGGATAAGATCCTAAGGTTGGGTTCTCTGAGGATTGGCGGAGATGGATAATGAGATGTATCTGTAATCAAAAAAATTTGATGTTGGTGAATTCTAGAGCAGAAGGCAGATCTCTTTTTTGAAAGAGTTAAAGCAAGCCCCTTACTCCCCTACCTGTTTATTATTGGTTTGAAGAGGACGGGGAGAAGAGTTAAGATTGATTCAGGTTACCTCAGGATTCAGTCAGTCTCATTTACAGTTTGTAGATGATACAACCTTAGCTGTAAGCCGACTTAACTAGAGGCTAGGTGTTTTTAGAAAGACTCTAAGTTGCTATGAGTCTGCAACAGGGCAGAACATTAATATTTAGAAGTCCCTAGTCCTTTAAAAAAAACATGGACAATCTTGTCAAAAGAACTATTACAGAGGTCTTGAGTTTGGAGAGGCCTAACTTTGAAGTAAATCCTTGGGAATAAAGCTCTTCCAAGGCATGATGAATAAGGAGTTCTGAACAAGGTTCCTAAATAGATTTTAAGGGTGGAATGGTTGACTACTGCTGGGAAGATGCAACTTCTGCAATCAGTGCTACTGGCTTTGCCTCTATGTATGATGTCTACCTTACAATCCTAGCAAAAGTTCAGGATGGATTTGGTGGACTTCTTTTGCAAGGAGATGGTGCTAAAATTGGTGATGTTTTCAAAACTTGAAAAATGAACCAAGACAAAGACCACTTTCTCCAAAGAGGGATTTTTTTCCAAGAATCTATCAAATACAAAGACATTATCTCATAAAGTTTCTCAAATTCTGAAGGGCAAAATTATTTTGTCAGTTTGCAGGCACGGGATTGCAATTGACAATTGGCACTTTCAAGCATCAATGAGTCAATGTGTCTCCGTGCCCCGCATCCCGCAGATATGTGTTTGCCCCTTATGGAAAGTGCATAATGCGAATGCTTTGTCAAAGTCAGCCCTTTCCCCTACTTCCCGCAAGCAACCTTTCATACGGGCCACCTTTTGCGGGGTTGTCAACCTAAACATGCACACCCTTCTATCCTAAGGAGTGCCCTTAATATTGCCCACCTCCGTGCACCTCTGCAAATGACAGCACATCTCCCAAGGCCGCCACCTCCACAAATGATGGCACATATCCCAAAGCTGCCACTCACGACATCATTCCATATTAAATGCAACCAACCATGGTTGGAGAACTTGCAACTTGAAAAAAACACAGCACTCCAATTTTAGAAGGTTTTTCAGCAACTCGGGAAGCCTCGGCAAAAATCGCGGCAAAAAAAAAAAAAATTAAATACATTTAAAACAAAAATTGGAGAGCCAAAAAGCTGATTTTCTATTAGATTTTCATAAAAAAGAGTTCAATTACAATTCTTGATCATCAAAACCAACAAAATACAACATACAAAATATCTCAACGAGTTTTGCGTTTTACGTTTTTAGTGTCTTCCCCTGCATGGTCAAGTTTTGCCAAATTTTCGGCAATTTCTCGGTAAGTCAAATTTCTTGCAAGAAAATCAAGAACTCGCTAGAAATCAGAGTTTTCTATCACTGCACCCATCCGCCTAGTGATGCATGAGCATCCATGTAGAGACCTAACAAAAGGGGTTGATGCCTGAAAGTTGGAAGGCCAACCGTCTGGGGAAGTTAAACAATCAATGATTCCCGCGCCTATAAATTGAAAGGAGTTCAAAGGGCAAAGGGAGGACAGAGGAATAGAAAGAGCAAAGGAGGAGAGAAAACAACGGACAAAGAGAGGAAGAAGAGCTTATTGAGGAGATTCTATGGGTTCTTTTTTCCTGTGCATTATATGTAATGACATTGCCAATAGGAAAATAACTAATAAAAGATACATTTTCCCATTGCTGTAAATGAAATCCATGTGAAGTTATTTGCATGAATGTTTAAATGTTTTCTCTCTTGTTAAAACAGTGTGATGCAATTTGGAACACAGAAGTAGACGCAGTAATAGAGTGTTGGGTTTCGTCTGGAGACTACCAAGAGATCACCGACAATAGCATAGCCATCACGTGTTGTCGTTTTATAAGAACAGGGGAGGAATTGTCGGAACTCACACATTCGCTGTCATAGCTTCCTGAACTTGTCGTCTTAGAAGAAGTTGATGCCTTGATAAAAGCCTACCATCTAGAAGTGTTATCGCCATATGAGCATGGCTGTCTTGGAGAAAGATTGTTGTGACATTCGGGGTACCGTCAAGAACGACGTAGTCTTGAAGCGCGTCATCAGGAAGGAGGAAGTAAGATGTCATCTACCGAGAGTAAATGAATTATGGTTTTGTTTGTCGTCTTCGTCGAAGAGGAGCGTTGTCAAAAATTTGCTGACTAGATTCTGCCATCAAAGAGTCTGTCGTCTAGAATAACACCGACTTGGAGAGTGTCGTCAGAGGTGGTCAATGTAGTTGTCGTCTAAGAGTGATCACCGTCACAGCTAGTTGTCGCCATAGAACTTGTTGTTGCCGACGAAGGGGATCGATGTCAAGGGAGAGCCTAGGATAGCTCTTTTGGAATGTAGTCTTAAGCATCGCATGTTGTCATGGTTTTGGAACTGCGAACATTGTTGGTCGTCCAAGGACTAGTTGCTGACTAAAACATTCGTTGTCCATTCTTTGATGTTACCCCTCCCTGGCACTACATCATGCACGTGCAATAAATTCCTTCACTCCCTCACTTCCTGTAAATACCATTCACCTTAGTCATTTTTCACTTTTACCCTTTCTTCTAGGTCACACACACACAGTAAATCTTCCAACCCAATCAAGTCATTCTAGCAGTTTATCTTGAACTTCAACGACCTCCTTCGGTAAGGGTATCCATCCCCTTACCAGTTTTTCTTTGCCTTGCCTTTTGTTTTGCTTTTTCCTTTATTTTTACCTTTTAAAGTTAATGGTCACTATGTTTACCTCAATTGGGTTGTGCTCACATCTATTCTTGGAGGAAACTTTCCCTTGCATGTTTACCCCTATGTCATCTAAAAGGTTAATTTGGTTGTCCCCTTGCAAAAGTCTCTTTTTCAAAGTTTGGATAATTTCTTGCAAGAAAATCGACAACTCATGAGAAATCAGAGTTTCTATTACTGCACCCAACCACCAAGCTTTTTCTCCTGAACGTGCAATAAATTCCTCCACCCCCTCACTCCCTATAAATACCATTCACCTTAGCCATTTTTCACTTTTACCCTTTCTTCTAGGTCGTACGCACAGAGTACCTCTTCCAACCCAATCAAGCCATCCTAGCAGCTCATCCTGAACTTCATCAACCTCCTTTGGTAAGGGTATTCATCCCCTTATAAAACTAGTTTTTATTTGCTTTGCCTTTTGTTTTGCTTTGTCCTTTCATTTTACCTATAAAGTTAATGGTCACTATATTTACCCCAATTGAGTTGTGCTCACATCTATTCTTGGAGGAATCCTTCCCTTGCATGTTTACCCCTATGTCATCTGAAATCTTAATTTGGTCATCCCCTTGCAGAAGTCTCTTTTCCAAAGTTTGGATAATTTCTTGCAAGAGAATCGAGAACTCGTAAGAAATTAGAGTTTCTATCATTGCACCCAACCACCTAGCTTTTTCTCATGCACATGCAATAAATTCCTCTGCTCCCTCACTCCCTATAAATACCATTCACCTTAGTCATTTTTCACTTAAACCCTTTCTTCTAGGTTGCGTGCACAAAGTACCTCTTCCAGCCCGGTCAAGCCATCCCAACAACTCATCATGAACTTCAACGAGCTCCTTTGGTAAGGGTATCCATCCCCTTACTAACCAGTTTTTCTTGGCCTTGCCTTTTGTTTTGCTTCTTCCTTTCATTTTACCTATAAAGTTAATGGTCACTATGTTTACCCCAATTGGGTCATGCTCACATCTATTCTTGGAGGAATCCTTCCCTCGCATGTTTACCCCTATGTCATCTGAAAGGTTAAATCGGTTGTCCCCTTGCAAAAGTCTCTTTTCCAAAATTCGGATAATCTCCTTATATGTGTTTCCATGTCAATTTTTTTCCACGTGTTTCTCCTTCCTTGTGTCATTCATTAAGTGTTTTGCAGAAGAACTGTATCAGAAGTGTTCATCTACTTTGATGATCGAATTCATGTTTTTACCTAGTTTATGTTCCATTCACGTGGAGTGTTTATGCAGGAAACACTTTGCAAATTTGTCGTCTTTCTCAGGTCAAACGTTGGTTAGTTGTCTTTGCAAGACTCTTGCTGCGCATCCCTTTTAATTTTGTCATTTAGAATTGTCTAAGTGTCCTATGGGAACTTTTTGCGGACATTGTATTGTAGGAATGCCCATTCAAATTGGAAAATCATTTTTGGTTGCACCTTTTCCAATAGTTCCCCTTGTGTAGTTTTCCTTGCACACCAAAACTCTCCTAAGCATTTTGCAGAGGATTTGTGCAAAGTTTGCCTAATTTTCCAACTTGTCCTTCATGGTGTGCCTCCAAACCAATCTTTCCCACAATACCTTTCCCATACTTCTAATTTGCTCAAGTATTTTGCAGGGAAAAGTTGACAGACTAGCCAGACGAAGTCTGCACTCAAATTATCATTGAAGTATTCTTTGAGGCTACCCCCCACACAACCTACCCCCCAGATCATGTTGACTTCCTTTGTGGGCACATCCTTGCGGGCTTGCATTCCATCTCAAGCAATTGGGTTCACACTCATCATCTTCCTCACTCTTAAACCCTGCAAAAGCAAAGAAACCTTCCAAATCCCTATTAGCTAAGTTATTTTGTCTAATCACTTTTGCTGGTGAGCTGAGACAATGTGATGAGTTCATTGGTCACTGCTGGCATGTCATCATCATTGAAGAAGATGAAGTTCAAATACCAACCTCCAAAAGATAGTAGGATGGTGTAGACACAGAAAACTGACCCACCAAGATGAGCCATTTTTCCTTGGGTTCCTTTGAAAGGTTCTCAAACTTGCCAAGAACAAGTTTGGCCCCTTTTTCTTGTGTTTTGCCTTGCTTTTCTTGACCTTGACCGATTCCGCGCCCGGTAATTTATGGGGCGCAGATTTGGCTAATTTAGGGTTTTTCTTCAAAAAACCTAAATTTCAAACCGACCCTTTTTGGGGCATCGGCCTAATCAAGGTTAAGTTTCATTTTTCCCGCCTTTTATCCCTCTAAATCCTTTCTCCCCAATTGCCCAAGTTACTCTCAGTCATCCAAATAATTCTTAAGTGATCTTGTTGCCAATCTTGTGCAAGCTAAAGGTGCTCTTATGCTTTTGTGTTCTGATGTTGGTGGGTTCTTGCGATCTACAAGTGGAGAAAGCCTTGACGACAACTTGTCTTCTTAAGGGAGGAGAGGTCTTTCACCTTTGCTCTTGCTTCTTCCACAAGATCACCAGGTTGTTTCTTTGCATTCATTAGTTTGCTTATTTATCTTAGTTTGTGTTCTATTGTTTTTTTGGTCTTTGTTTCGGGTTTTAAGCCCATTTGTGCGAATTAGCGCTCCGTCTACTACAAGGCACGAATTCGGCGAAAGCAATCGGGCATTCTGCGTCCGTTCAGGCTCTGTCACCGAATTCGCGCTTGGTATCCTATAGGGCGCGGATTCGGTCCAGTTAGGCTTTGGGGTGACCATTCACCCCAAAAACACTTGTGTTTCGTTTTGTGTGCCCTCTACATATTGTTTCATCTTTGTTTGAGTTATTTTCTGACTGTTATCATTCTGTCTCGCTTGCATTTCATATCAAATTAGCTTGGGGGCAATTATTTGTTCCCAGACCCTAGATTTTGAAATTGCATTATGGTTCAAACTTTGTATCCATTCTATTTGCATTTCATTTGTTGTTCCATGCTATCATATTCTGCTATGTTTGTTCCAAAGATCAAAGCTCATTTTTATTACAAATGGTCAGCTAAAAGGACCTAGGGGGCTTGACTGTTGCGCCTCCAAGCTCAGTCTTATAGCGGCCTAAGCAAGCCCCCAAATGCTGACCATATTTTCTAGAGTTTTGTGAAGTTATTTTGCAGATTTGAAGCTATGGGATATTCTGGACGCAAGACAAAGCTCGTATCAAACACCGGATCAGATAAGTGCCCTTGGTAAATGTTGGCAATTTTGCCACATTAAATTTTTTGATAGACTTTGGCCTAAGTATGGAGCTTTAAAGCGGCAAAGAGCATGTAGAGGTGTTCGGGTTTTCGCGGGCCATAAACGGGGGCGATAAAATGGATGAAATAAGCTTTGGATATTTTATCATTGTAGATCTTTTCGCTAGATTTCCGACGATATATTATAATAGGAGATCAGGTCAGCGGATAAAAAGTTATGGCCTCGGGAAGCAGGACCAGGAAGCTCAATTTTGGGCCAGAAAATTGACCAAGTGTCGGGCCCGCCCGACTGCGCTCATCCTCCCGACTGCGCTCATACAAAGGCCCAAAATTTTCTTAGTGTTAGTGTTGCCGCAACCCGACTTTGCTGCGAAGTCGGGCTGCGCCCTTAATTTTGTGCGCACTTGGGGAGCTGACGTGCAGAGAGCTGAGCCCAAAATTTAACTAAGTATTGAGCGAACCCCGACTTCGCTGCGAAGTCGGGTTGCGCTCTTAGTTTTGTGCGCACCTGGGCATTGTTAGTGAAGGACATCCCAAAAAATTCTAAGTGTTGGGTGCACAACCCGACTTTGCAGCGAAGTCGGGCTGCGCCCTCAAATTCGTGCGCAGTTGGGCAGCTCACTTGAAGAAAACGGCTAAGTGTTGAGCTGCCCGACTTCGCAGCGAAGTCGGGCTTCGCTCACTGACCTGTGCGCACTCGGGCAAAGAACGTTGAAACCTGCCCAGAAATTTTCTAAGGCACGGAGGCCTTCCCGACTGCGCTCATACAAAGGCTGAGCTTAAAGACGATTTCTTCCCCCTCCATCAGATGCTGACAGGTGTCCAGCCTCGAGATTCGAGTCAAAGATGTGACAGAAGGTGTGCCGCCAAGGTACTGGACAGATGAGCGTGAACTGACAAATTGTACCGCATCTGCCCCCATTCAAACTGACTCAACTTCCCACCTACCAGATTTCCACGGAGCTGCCACGTTTTCAGGAGGACCTTGCTGCAAGTACGTTCTTTACCCGCAGAGGTCAACATCAGCCGCTTTTGTCAGCTTTTGCAGCTTTTGTCAGGTCTGGGATTCTGTGCCCAAAATGTAATGGGGGGGGGAAATTGCGCTATAAATAGTTGCGCCATATCATTGTACAAGGGTGGAGGGGGGACATATTGCTAGAGGACTCTGCTGTGACGGACCACCTTCTAATTAATTCAAAGCATCCTTGGCTCTGCTTCTTGTCTCTGTCTTTTATGCTGCATTCTGCTAGTATTTCTGCTTCATGTCCATTTATATTTCTGTCTGTTTGAATTCTGAATCCTGGATTTGAGCATTAGTGATTATTTGGATCCTGGAATACAAAACAGAAGGATACATAGGATAGAATCGCAGTTGCAATTTCTGTTACATGCTTTGTTTTAATTGTTGTTGGTTCGGATGCAAATTTGCGATCGTGCTGCTTGTTCTCCCCCCACCCGAAACGCATGGTATTTACATCTCTTTCCTGTTCCCTTATCTTTTTCAATCTCTTTCCAGTTCCCTTTACCCCCTTTTTTAATCTCTTTCCTGCACCCTTATCTAAAACCCCCAAGTAGGTTAGGAAAGGAGTCGGCCTTCTTCGGAGATCGAATCGGGGGGCATCCCTTCCTCCGGGCCTTTCAATGTTGGTCTGCGGGTCTAGGGCGCATTGACACACCAAGTCCTTCCCAGGTGGCGGATCCGTGGCCAACAGTAAAGCTGATAGGTTGTGTGTTGTTTGCTCTTATCTAACTGTTCACAACCTAGGTTATAAATAAAAAGGAAAAACATTTGATTGATTTCTAGGCATTTAAAAGAAAAGGCATATAGTTTTGCATCTAGGGTTTAGTCTTGTTTGTGCATTCCCTTGGTCCCTTGCTCAAAGATAAAAATATTTCATTTCTTGCAACCTAGGGTTAGAGACCATTGAATCAAAGAATCATACTAGGGTTAGACATTGTCTTCTTGCATCTTGTGTGTTTTGCATTGTTCTTTCATTTCCATAGTTTAGTTTAAAAAGGCCAAACATAGGTGATTGCTTAATTGACACATTAAACATTTCCACCCCGAACTTGGAGCGAGTCCTAAAACCATTCCTGGTGAACCCTTTCCCTTGTCCACCAAGTGTAGAGAATATAACACACCCCCGCAGTCACCTCAGCTCCCAGCGGATCCAGCCAAGAATCGTATGCGGCAAGGCAGTTTTCCCCCTCTACAAATGGCCTTAAAATTGTCAAAAATCGCAAATACTAAAATGGCCATGGGCGAATATGAGGCAATAGAGAAAGATATTTCACTTGAGGAAAAAAACAGTCAGCTAAGAAATTCCAAAATTGCCAAGGTCCAATATCTGAAGAAACTTTCACATGTCCAATGTTGGTCATATATTGTGCACTACACCAAGATTTATTGATGGGAAACTTGATCACAACAAGAGGGAAAGTATTTGCTTCCATTAAACCATCTATAGTCAGAGTAGTGTTTAAGCTTGAGGAACCAATAGAGGATGCAGCAGTTGCCACCAAAACAAAAGCAGCTTTGGCATGGGAAGACAAGCAAGAATGTTTTCAAGAGTTCATAGGAAAGAACTGGCGTGTTCCAAAGAGGAGAAATTTTCACCCAATCATGGAAGGACCCAAAGTAGATTTCAAAGAAGAAATTGATGACGTAATTGTTTTGCTCAATAGTATTGGTGGCGAACAAAAGTCCCATCACTTTAAAACCTGGATGTTTCCTTTCCTGAAGATTGGGCTTATGTGATTTGCCAAGAGTTGATTTCTCAACTCTCCTAAGTCTTGACAACTAGAACCTCATATTTGGTATATATATTCTTCTAAAGTTTGTTCCTAAAGGAGACAAATTGGGAAAAAAGAAGAAAATAGACCATGGACTTCCAATACCCCAATGTTGTCCACTCTCTCATGCAAATAATTGGCGGAGGAGAGGAGCTTTTATCCACGACAGTTTCTTGAGAAACATTTTTGAGATCCTTTCATGGGATAGCAATACCACATTGTCGGAGGAGGCAATGGAAGCTATACATCGGTATGCTGAGTGGTATGTGCAGGATGCAACCTACTCATACATCTAGGTGTTCAGAGATATAAGCAAGCCAATAGCGCTTCCTATCAGGCCCACTGATGACCTAGTCCTTAAGAAGTTCTACTGATAGGTTTGGCCTTTTCACAGAAAGGTAACCAAAAAGCACCTGAAGGGCATGGTGGAGTTTCCTTTCTCGATCGGTCATTATAGTTGCAAGTCCTAAAGGAACTTAAGAAATTTAGAAGCAGAAATCCTACAGTTTCATTTTCCTAGAGTCATAGAAAGAAGAGATTATGACTGAAGGGGCATTATCAAAGTCTCTTATAAAGAGGGCAGATGTGTGTTTAAGCATGAGCCAAAAAATGAGGACTTTTGGGCCAATTGTGATGGTAACCAAGGTGCCCTTGATCAAGCAACAGGTAAATCCAAGTTACCAAGATGGATTAAGATGGAAAGTGACCAGAAGATTATTGAAGAATATGATTCACATGATCGGAGGGGACTCATGGGACAAAAAAAACTGAAGAAAGCTCATATGAATCTTTGTTTGGCAAGTCTACTCAAGTGATGCAAATTGCTTTGGATTGTAAATGAAGGGGAATCTTCTCATGAGGACGAGGTCAAATTAGATTCTGAGGTTGAGATAATAGAGTTGGGATAGATTCAGGATATGTCTCTCCCTCTCAACAGGAAATTGAAGTTGTTGAAGGATTTGGAGCTCCTATTGAGTTCCAAAAGACACAACAATCATCTTCAAAAAAAAGACCCTCAAGATACACTTGTGCCCATTTCTTCAAAGTGAAAATGAGTTAGAGGTGTCAGTGGAGTTGCTGGAGCACGGAATGAGGACAATGGGGATGATGATTATAATGATCTAGGAAAGAAGAAAAGGAAGCCCTCGTCGCCGCAAAAAACCAAAAAGAAGAGTGAGGATTAAAAAACAACTCCCAATGACATTGCAAATCCTATAGATGGTGAAAAGATGGAAGTAGAAAGGGTAGATCAACAAAATAAGGCTTTGACTTTGACACAACAGTCCCAAGGAGATAATGATAATTTCTTAACACAAATCTTGAAGAAAGATTAATGATTACAAAAAATCATAAAATAAATCGATCTCTCGAGTATGTTTGATGATGTAATGACAGATTCTAAGAAAAAGAGGGTCAAATCAACAAGGAATATAACAAGGGCAAGAGGAATGTGACTGTGAAACAAGTTGTCTTGAAGCCAGACACACCAGTTGGTAAGAAGTTAACTAGAGAAGACTTTGATGTTGTCACACACGACTTGCCCACATTAGACATCAAAGGAATTATTGGGTTGTTGAAATCAGTAGACGAGTTGACTAAAGACAACATCTTGGAAGCTGAAAAAGAGCGCATGAAGGAACTCTATCAAATTTGGGATGTGAAAAGGGAAGAAAGAAGAGATGAGGACATCTGAGTCTAAAACGCCTCAACAAGAAGATAGTGAGAAGATTCTTAATCCAGCCAAGCAAATTTTGAAAGCCATTCAAAATGAGAAAAAAAGCCTAGCAGTTGAAAAACAATAAGTTGCAAAAGAAGTTGCTAATGATGCTACCATGGACTTAAATAAGATGTATAACATTGTTGTAATTGGATGTGTTCTGGTCAATAAAATTGATAATTTCTATAAAAAATTTAAATCGTTGGTAGAAAAAGCTTGGCCCATGTGTAGAAATGGAATACAACCCACTACAATATAATTCCATTACCACTTATATTCAAATAGAAAGTAGACAATGGAAATACTCACAAATACATATGGATACACTGTGCACACATCAGGCATCCTACAAAGCAACTATTATTACTTCAATGAACATTCTCCCAACAATCAAACAATACACTTCAGCCAACAACAACAACAAGCACCACCGCATCTCTCACATAAATGCAAACTTATAGATATAATGGGACCAATAGGTGGTTGGCAACTGCCCAACTACATCCAAACTACCCATTTACATAAAACATTAGAAATATCCTATTACATCACATTATTACAAACACTTTGTTATGTGCACATTATTACAAACACTTTGCCACATGTGCATTATTACAAACACTTTGTGCACAAACATTTGCACATCTCCTCATACATTCTTGCAAAGCACCCATGTAGACATGTCATTTGTCTACTTATATCTATCCCCTCCTATAGACTTGTCAGTTTCCTTGTTGACACCACAACTGAACAACGGGGATAGAAGCTTTAAAACTGGGTACTGAAACTTGTCATGCTCCTTCCACTTCGTCTATTCCATATATCTACTACAATTGGCTTGACTTTAGACTGCTGCCAACAAAACATTATTTATAAATTGCTTGCTCCACTTCATGCAACCAGCCGCATTACTTACATGACAAGCAACGTTGATCGTCACCTATGTTGGGGGTCAACAAGGCAGAAGCCCCCTTGAGAGGTTGAGGACCAACACCCTCAAACCTCAATGACCAAACCACTGAAACCTTCATTGTCTAAACTGATTTTTTCTCATTGTCTACATTTTTGTGGCCTCTGCTAGACCCACTTTTTGTATTTGAATCATTATTCCTACATCCCGACAGCACTCCCAAAATGATTCCCTCATACAACACGTTCATAGAACTCCGAATGGCTAGCCATGCACTATTAACCCCGTTGGTTCTAGATGATTGGCCCAAATGGCCTCATCAGCCCACCTCACATAGTTGGACCAAACGACCCACTTTGAACAGTTGTTGACATCGGCCAGACGGCCCTAACGACCTACTCTAAACGATCATCGTCATTGGCCAGTCACAAACATCTAGCCCCAACAACATGCTTGAAACAATCATCGTTAGCTAGGCAGCCCAAACAACTAACCCTTGCGGCCCACTCCAAATGGTTGTCATCATTGGCCAGGCCTAGATGGCTAGCCCTAATGGCATACTCCAAATGGACATCTCCATCGACCACTCTCAAACGGTTGACTTCATCGACTGCTCCCATAAAACAACCTTCATCAACGACTTCCAAACGGTCAACTCGACCATGTTCCCACAGATGGCCTCCTCACTCTTGTCAACTTCCTCCTCAATTGACAACTCTAGGACGGCCTAATGGCCTTCTCAAACATTGCCCTTGCCAAACTTGACAGCCTTCTCCTTGATGACACATCTAGACAACCTCTTATCATCAATTCACCCTCTAGACGGCCAAGAATCATCTCATCCTTCTCCTAACAACTCACACTCTCTCAAGCAGCTAGGGTTTGTTTCCACATGGTGCAAACAACTTCCTTTGTTCACCTAACGGCCTTCCTTTGTTTGCTATCTTTTCAAATGGCAATAATCATACTTTGGACAGCTAGGTATTGTCAATGGATTCTCTTCATGCTCCAGACGTCCCTACTTTCTCCTTCGATGGCCTTCACTATGTTATGGACGACCCTGGCTATCCCTCAAATGATCAACTGTCATCCCTCCTTGCACTCATGCTCCTATCACAACTCAAGTGTCCCCTATGCATATACCTCAATGGTCAACTGTTGTCTAAGGTAATGACTTGTTCTCCGACCACCCAACCTTCTCAACTGGTAGAGTTTGTTCCTTTAGCAGCCAATTGTCGCCAAGTACTTCCTTTGTCTACATAATCAACCCTTTCTTTCTTCAAATAAACAACTTCCCTGCCCATTCTTGCCAACGGCCTTCTCCTTATCTCAAATTGCCCTTGTAGCCCAGACGGCCAGATCGTCCCAATTTTGCATACAATCAATCATTCCTTACTTGTGAACAATCAAGTCTTCTCACATGACCATTGTTTCCCCTTGAATGATGAACTTTTACATCTCTACATAAATACCTTCATTCGAATGGTAAAATCTACAATTTGGACGCCATGTGCATGCCTCAGATGGCCAACGTTGCTCTCTAGACAACTAATTGTCATCGAACAATTTCCCTCCTACCTTGGACAACCTTGAAAAAGTCTTGGACAGCCAAGTCTGGCCTACAAACAGCCTTGTTCATCTCCCATATGGCCAACTGTCATCCCACTCCTTACTAGATGACCTAGCCCTCTTCGACGACTGCTCTTCCTATCTTGATAGCTAGGGGTTCTCCTCTAACATTCCCACATGCCCAACGATTTTGCTAATTGGTTGGATGGCTTCTAGCATAGCTAAATGACACACTTTGTCTCAAATTGCCATGGCCAAGCCTCAAACGACTCTGACTTTAATACCTAGTTCTAGGTCTCTTCACCCAAACAACCCAAATGCCCTTGCTTCTGCTTTGTCCAATGTACCCATATGCTCACCATGTCCGAACAATTTTCCTCAACTTGGCAATCATCCAAATGGATCCTTCTTGCTCTCAAACACCTCCATCCTCCTAATCATTCAATATTTTCTTTTATTGAAGAGTGAAATTTTTTTCAGCACTTTTGTCGTATCAACAAAACCCTTGATTTCTTCAATTTTGAAACCTAGGGCTAGAGTTTGGTTCTTCCTCACCCTTATCATGCCAACAAAACCCTTGTCTCAAGATCTTTATTAGGATTTACGACTTGATTTGAGGGTTCACTTATGTATCTATTGATTTTGCAAAACCCTCATCTATTTGTCTACAACTCCATACCCCAACTCCCTCCTTCACCTTGATAGAATTCTCTATAAAATGGTTGTTGCTCCCTCCTCCCTCTTAAAAACCGGTTTCCCTCTGGCAAAATCCTAGCTTGTGCCCTCCAATACTCAACACTTTGATCTTGGGCCAAATGGCATAAATCCCAACTTGGACAACCCAAGTCTAAACGACTAGGAGGGTTGGGGCAGATGACCCAATTCTAGATGGCCTTCATTAACATCACTCACTTCATCAACATCCAACACTTGGTGAAGTTCTCAGGATGCTTGCATCATTCCTCTTGATTTAGATTGAGTTACATGATCAACACATTGTCCACCCTAGTCTTTTCATTTAACACCTGTACAACTCCACCCAGCTACACAATTTTTGCCACTTGCACAATCTCCATCAATCATAGTCTCAACCTCCTACACAATCTCAACCACTTACGCAACTTCCTCTTCCTATGGAGCCTCAACCATTTGCACAATCTTTGCATCCTAGATTATAATCAAGTTCACCTCCTCGATTGTAATCAAGCTTATCAAGTTCACCTCCTCAATTGGAATCAAATTAATCTCCTTTGCTTCGTGGCTAGGGTTGTGACTCTTCTTTAGCTTTTCGAACCCTCTACAAATCATTGGTTTGTCTTGATTCACAATAATTTCACATTCACGTGCTAAGTGCCCCACAAATGGCATCCCCAACACCGCATAATGGGTTCGTCCTCCATATTATACTCAATTGGACATCTTCTAATTCTCTAGTAATTGTCACGAACTACCCTGCCAATGGCATTCTTCCTTGGTGTAGTCTCGTGTTGCAATTACTTAAAGTGATGATTTTACACTGTTACATGAATTTTTCTTGTCGCACTCATCCTCAAAGTCGTCGCTCTTCTCTTTAGAGTCACTCTTTTCATTGGCATCTCGAGCCCAACACTTGGATAATGCACTCAAACCATCCTCCAAGGTACTCTTGTTCTCATAATCATCACCCTCCTTGCCAGAGTCACTCTCATAATTAGTGTCACTTTCATCTTCAAGGTCGCTCCAGTCCTCATTAACATGACCCCAACATTTTAATGACATCTTTGCATTGCTTTCCAAGTTCAAGGCCCACTCAAAGGCTTCTATGACGTTGGAGGAATCACCCTAGTCATCTTCTTGTACATGGGAAGAAGGCCTTCCACAAACCACCTTTTCTTCAATGCGTCTAACATATCCTCCTACAAATAGGTAAACAACCAGCTCAACCTGCAATTGTAGGACTGAACAGACTCTATTTCACCCTCTTCCATTCTATAAATTTTAGGGATGACCTCACCATCATTGCGAAACAACCAAAATTCCTTCACAGATGCTTCGTGAACTCTTCCCTTGTCTAGTAGTTGTCCTTTGGCAATCTCATGTACCAATCCATTGCCATTCCATCAAATGTCACAAGGAATAATGTTATGGTACCTAGGGATAGGTATATTGGAATATGATATTATATTGTATATGGGTGTTATGGATAGTTGGCATGGGCCACACATAACCCAAGGTTTATTGTATTGGAATAATATATTGTAATAATGAGTTGGATAAGGGTTTAGTAGTCAACTAGGGTTATGGTTATACCCTCCCCAAAGTAGCGTTAGATGTTGAGTATATAAAAAAGGGATCTTGTCATTTTAAAGAATCATTAATCATATCAAATATTGTTTTCTCATCATTTTGCCCATAGAGGGGCCCTCTCATCTTGGGAGATCTTGTGAAGTTATTCCTTAATGGCGTTGCCCTACCATAGGGTATTATCTCTCTATCTCACTGTGTGGATAATTGCATTGTGGATTGATATTGTGGATGAGTTATTTTGTATTTCAAAAGAATTGTGGATGATTCTTGTTTAGGAATAAAGTTTTGTAATAAATAACCTCCTTCAATCTACTTCATTCTTTTGCCCATTGGCCTTCCACATCATGAGGCAAACTTTCCAATGCCTGAGTGGGTCCTCTATGCCAAAATTGGTCATTGTCGTGACAATTTGATTTGGCATAGGCAATGGTTCTATGCATCTCACTCTCATCACACACACCTTCAGACACATCACATTGCAATTGCCCTCATGCCAAACTCTCATCCCATGCACCATGACATTGTCAAGCAAAGCGGTAATGATATTGCATTAGACAATGGAATAAATAATACACTTAGGCTTAGATTAGTTCGTAACCAACGGAGCTAATCAAGTCTCTAATAGGTAGTAGTTATAACAATACAAACATTGTTATAACAATACTAACAATAACACTAACTAATGTAATAAGAAATAGCAAAGTAGAAAACTATACGCTAACATCCCCCCTTATTACATTATTAGGGTAATAATATAACTACTAGCTACACTATCATCCCCCATACAACAATATTTGGGTAAAGTATATAACTGCCCCAATACAATGAAAAAGAAGAAGATAAATGAAAGAATGGTGGCTCGTGCTTTGTCTTCGGCTCTAGCTCTGGCTCTAAGCGTACCTCTGGATTTGTACCTTTGGGTCTATCTCTGGATCTGCCGGTGAATCTGCCTCTCGATCATTGCCTCTGGATCTGCCTGTAGATCTGCCTCTGGAACTTTGTCTCTGGGTCTGTCTTTAGGTCTGTCTCTGGGTCATTATCTCTGGGACTGCCACTCGGTTTGTCACTGGATTTGCCTCGGGGTCTACCATAGGTTTTACCTTTTCGGTAGAAGCCATACAACATTTCTTTCATCATGGTCCATTGTGTGAAATCTGTCCATCCACAATCAATATGAACCTTGTTGGCCATTTTCATTTTATGCCAACATCGTGAAGAAGAGTGATTAGTACATCCACAAAAATCACAAGGATGTAATCTCCAACACTTAGCTGCAACATGTCCTGTCTTTCCACAATGACTGCAACAATGCTTTTTAGGAGTTGTAGGAGATTTAGGTTTTACAAACATAGAATTACTGGTACTTGCATGTCCAGTATAGCCAAGGCCTTCATGCTTTGCCCTGACACTTAGCATTATTGGAGATTTAATGCCTTGTTCCTGTTTACCTAATCTCTCACCATTGAATCCCATTTTCTTCATCATTTTGGAACCAAATCCTTTGGTGTGTTTTTCAAAACACCCAATTTCATCATCTTCATCAATGCTTTTAACAATATTGCATTTGTCGCTATTGATGAGAGTATGGAATTCATTTTTAGGAGGTTCAGTTTTTAAGTCACTAGTGTCACAAGCAAAATCTGCTACTGTGATGAGATCACCTGTGCTACAACTGATATCTGCCATCATAGGCATGAGGTTGCTTGTATCACAACAAGCATTGGCCATCATGGGCTCAAGGTCACATGTGTCACAACAAGCATTCGCCACCATGGGCTGAAGGTCACTTGTGTCACTACAAGCATCGACCATTAGGGGTTTGACCTCTGTTTCCTCACTAAAGTCCCTGTACACTTTACGTTGGGCAATATCAAGAGAAATCAATGATATGTAGACTGCCCTTATGATGCCTATAGGGATTTGAACACCATTCTTCTGAAGATCTTCAGAATCTTCAGAATCTTTGAGAATGGATTTTACACCACTGCGTAGTGTAGAATATTTTTCATCCTCATAAAAATCCATTCCTTCCATCTCTGGTGGAAAGTAAGGACCTTTAACTGATTCAACAACATCAGTTTGTTTAGGGGCTTGCTTTTTCTTTGATCTGCCCATTTTTAAGGTGTCGGTCACTGCCGAAAATGCACCTTTTACAATGAAATTTTGCAAAAATAATTTGACTAAGGTGTCGGTCACTGCCGAAAATGCACCCTTATAAGTCTTCCCCCCTTGATTTTGCAAAAATTATATCTCCCCTGTATGGGGTTCCAAGGGGAGTCCAAAATTTTCTGGAAGCGCAAAATGGGCGCTCCAGAAGGCTTTTTCCACTGGTTTGTAAAAAATTACAATATTTGCCTCTTAGGCAGATTAGCACAAAAATGTCATCAAAAAAATCCCCCTCAATGTGTGCAAAATAGGAGAAAAAAAATGTTCTCAATCAAAAGGTTTGAAAAATGTTTGATCTCCCTTATAAAGTGTGAGAAAGGTATAAAAATTTTGGTTTATAAATGCAAAAATAATTTTAATGAAAAATTTTGTTTTAACAAAAAAATATTAAAATTCCTTAATTAAGAAATAAAATATTTTAAATGAAAACAAAATTTAATCATTAAAAAAACTAATGCAAAATTATAAAAACCAAAAAAATTAAAAATAATACCTTATAAAGAGCACTCCTTTATGCAAAAAAAATGTTTGCATTCGCGGGGGTTTGAACCTGTAACCCCGCGGTTGGTAGCCTTAGTGCCCGGCTCTTCAACCACTTCGGATCCACCTTTCGGTGAGAACCACTGGGGAAGATCCCCTATATGTAGGGGTACAACGACCGATCCACCTCCAACGCGCAAATGGCATCAATTTTTTTTAATCTATTCAATGGGGACCTGTCAGAGAGTGCATCCACGACTGCACGGTTTTACCATGTCAAGGTTTTTTTTAATCTATGGACGGAAGAGACCTCCAGTTTATCGAGTGACAGCTCCCGAGTTGCTTCCAATGCCCCCTATGCCTCCGCCTCCGCTCCACCAGCGACAAAGCCTCGTTCTGCACGGCGATGAAATCTCCACAAGTGGCCAGTGGCGTGAGTTTCTACGAAAGGCAGGTCCTCCCTACATCACTTCCACCTGTTGCTTTTATTGGGAGGCTTGAGGTCTTGTCACAGCGGCAATTTTTTGTTTTTTTTTTTAAAACGCAGAAGCTGTCACCAATGATTTAACACATCTGTTGCATTAACCAAGATTGATTCATCCATCAACAAATCTACTGGAGACGTCCAATCGTCGGGCCTGCAATCTTCGAGCCTACAACTGCTGCAGATATTCTCCTACGTCTGCAATTTTCAAATCACGACACTAATAATTGGCTGGAAATAGTCTGCAAATGTTGAGTTCTGCAAGACTTGGTATTTTCCAGTCTATGGAAGCACTGGTTCGGGCTTGGGGAATTCATCCACGATCCAAGAAGAAAACCACAGAATAAAAACTGATCAGCCTGCGTAGATCCAATTTTTCACTTAGCAGACTACAATCCTTGTCTGGGTAGCACTAGTCCTGGCAAGGAAAACTTCAGTTGTGTGGCCTGAAAAATGGCCTGCAATTCTTCGCTTGTAACATCAAATCCTTCGGTTCTTTTTGCTACTCCCAGATCTAGGCTGTATCCTAGCTGTTATCGGATTTGAGCTATAGATAACTAGTTGTCGCAAATGTTCTCTCGGCAGTGCTAGAGTAAACCTAGACAAATCTATCACCAATGAGTGCTTTCTCCTGCAATCGTGCAACCACCATCAATCTGCACCTGATCGACATCAGATCTCCCTAGATTGTGCCCAACAACAAGAGAGGTCTGCCAAATAGGTCTGCTAATTGGTCAGAGTATTCGCACGATGAATCACGATCTCAGTCTACCAAATAGGTCTTCAACCAATGTCCAGATCCCTCAACACAGAGCTCCAACAGAAATTGATCCGCCCATACTAGCCAACTTGGAAAAACCAAAACCTAGAAGAGCAGAGAGCCTCGCTCTGATACCATGTCAAGCAAAGCGGTAATGATATTGCATTAGACAATGGAATAAATAATACACTTAGGCTTAGATTAGTTCGTAACCAACGGAGCTAATCAAGTCTCTAATAGGTAGTAGTTATAACAATACTAACAATAACACTAACTAATGTAATAAGAAATAGCAAAGTAGAAAACTATACGCTAACAGACATGTGCCAACCTACAGTTGCTCCAATTTCGAACTCTCATCCTAGTCACCATTGGACACACCAATCTATAGTTGCTCTAGTGTCAAACTCCCATCATGCGCTATTTTGAACACACCATCTTGCATTTGCTTCAATGTCAGACTCTTGTCCCCCTTACCATCAAACACACCAACTTGCAATTGCTCATATGCGAAACATTTGTCATGCTAATTGTCTGTCGCACCATTTGCTCCAACCACTCCACATATTTCTTCTCAAACCAAGTTTTCTACCCTACAAAACTTATCGTCGGCTTTGTCACGTCAAACCTCATTGACATGAACTTCCATATCTATGTGCAACTTTTCGCCTACACACAACATGTTCACGTCCTACTCGTGGATCATGTTGTCGCACATGCCTTCATCACGAACACCTTCATCAACACGACCTTTGTTGTTACATATGCCTTTATCACAAAGACCTTTGTCACGAACATGCCAGTAGTTTACACACCTATGCAAACTTATCAATCTGCATGTATGTCTTCACTTGCATGAGCTCATCCGTCTATGTGTGTGTCTTCACCAGCATGAACTCATTTGTCTACATGTGCATCTCTATCCCCATGTATGTTACCAAACATCACCATACACATTACGGTGCATATGGCCATGCACTTCCACATCAATGCACACATCTTCACTTGCATAAACTTCTTCATTAACGCATACATCTATATGCCCAGGTTCACATACGTTATTGCACGTCTTGTTGCATTGTTTATCGCGCAAGTTGTCACATCGCTCATTGCACAAGTTGATGTATAGGTTATCCTTGCACACCTCTTTGTCATGGTTGGCCTCTTCTCACGTCGCTTCATGTGCTGCTTACGCAATGAACTTGGGTCTAACGGTTGATTTTCAATCTGTGAAAATAAATGTCGACCTTCAATTCCACTACTATTGTGCAACCTTCTTCACATGTACACAAGTGTTAGCATTGGTTTGCCACTACACATTTCCTTGTGGTTGCCTCTATGCTTGACTCCTGTCCTTTGCACCGCTAGGCATTCTGCCCCATGTTTGTGTCGCTAACAGAATCACTACTTACTCGAACTCGTACTCTTCTGCGTGACCCTCTCCATCACGCTCCACATTTGTCTTCCACTCTATTTGCGTGCGAACATCTCCATTGACCTACATTATGTCACATCACCTTCATGCGCAAATGCTCGTACATATCCTTTATGCACATTCGTTTGCACATCTACTTGTGCATCCATTTGTGCCTCTACTTCATGCAACGGTCCTCCATCAACGTCAACAAACAAGTCTATGTCTTCCTATGTTGCAACTTCCAATCTTCCCTACTCCCGAGGGATAATACGTCATTCATCCACTGGATTGTAATCATTCCATTGTTGTCCTTCTCGAGCATGATAACTCCATGTCACCAACTATGACCCCA
The DNA here is from genome assembly GCA_028583015.1 of Wollemia nobilis. Classification (NCBI taxonomy): domain Eukaryota; kingdom Viridiplantae; phylum Streptophyta; class Pinopsida; order Araucariales; family Araucariaceae; genus Wollemia; species Wollemia nobilis. The sequence goes on from JAQPPZ010000989.1 coordinate 6,953,255, forward strand.
CTTCAAACAGGCAACGACCCTAGAATGTAGAAAATGAATACAACACACTACAATATATTTCCATAACCACTTATAAACAAAAGCACAATGGGAATAAGTACAAATACATATGGATACACCAAGTACACAGCATGTACCATGCACAATAGCTATCTACAATACATCATACTTCAATGAACAATCTACCAACAAGCAACTCAAGCCAAAAATACATTCGTCCAACAACAACAAACACTCCCACATCTCTCACATAAATGCATAAGTATAGATATTAAGAGACCGATAGGTGGTTGAAAACTACCCAACTACATCCGAACTACCCGTTTACATAAAACATTAAAAATACCGCATTACATTACATCAATACAAACACTTTGTCATGTGTGCATTATCACAAACACTTTACCATGTGTGCATTATAACAAACACTTTGTGCACACATATTCGCACATCTACTCATACGCTCCTACATGGCACCCATACAAACGTGTCAAATCGTCTGCCTACATTGTATACATGAAGCACACTCAATAGTCGATTAGCCTACAGACTCAAGATGAAACAGCTTGAGCAGAAATGGAGAAGTACAAGTCGTATTGGGAACCATTGTTGGCATTGTGCAAAGCAAGGACATTTGAGCGCAACAAAGAAGGAATTGAGTATTTTGGAATATATGGCAATCCTTTGTTGTGGACAGCCCAATAAAAAATTAGAAATGAAACATCAGAACAAGTTGTTAGAGATTACACCAAATTGATTGACATAGTCCTTGATCAAATCAACAAGATGGATAGCCATTTCAAGAGTTGGCACTAAGACCGATTTGAAGACAGAGCAAATGGCAAAAAGGACCAAGGACGCTGTGCTTGCAAAAGTTGATGGATGTCTTCTTGGGATTTGATGGATACAATGAAAAAATTCTTGGCAAATTTCTAGGACTTTTTTCAATCAAGAGCCAACTCCCAAAGCTGATGAATTTAATGAACGCAAGTAATGATTGTGTCAAAGACAAAAAACATATGGTCAATACAAGGGTGCTCAACATGGATAAGCCAAATTTGGATTTCCTCAATAGACAATTGAAGATTTGGTCGAAATATTAGCAAAAGGATGCCAAAGGAAAGAAAGTTGATGGAGTTTCTTTTTAGCGAGTGTGTGGCCTACAATCTCTCCTTGGCAGGCAAAAACTTGATAATTTGTTGTGTTTGTTTTATGGATCGGGAGTGTCACCAAATAATTTTTTTTAAAGAAAATTTGTAGTGAGTAAGTCTCGGTAACTAATTAGTTAAGAGGAATAAGTTATGAAGTAGTTTTAGTTGGTTATTCTTCATAACAAACAAATTTTGTATTTAAACAACAAAGCAGAGGAAGAAAGGGTTCTGATTCCAATTTTGCAAAGTATAATATCCTAAGAAGCATATCTTTATTGACATTTATTGAAGGGCTTAATACAATCGTCTTCAAATTGTATGAGACATTTGTGTGATGTTGGTGTTTGCTTTCTTTCAAATTTGTTGATGTTGTTGAGAGGTCTTAATTTCTGTATTGGATGTGTAAAAGGTCTTTCATTTTAATTATTGCTTTAATCTGAATGGTTTCCTGTGGAACCTTTATGTTAAACAATAAATCACTAAAAGATCATCTGTTCATTTCTGCATTATGTGCATCTGTCTTAAAAAAAAAATTCAAATATACAAAAAACTAAAATATATATTTCTTAAAGAAGGAGCCACCATGCTATAAACCTGTGGAGAACTTCAACATTCTATTATATTTTCCTGAAGTTCAATCTGTTGTCTACAAACCAAATACTAGACCCAACACAAGGTAAGAAAAAAAAAGGATCAGATTTCCACTTATGGCCTGGAAACATGTGTGCGGACAAAACTGAAGGGCAAAGACTGAAGAAGGGATTTGAAACTGACAAATTAAGATCTTGGGGCCAAAATAGATTGGAAGATTTTCTCTGAAAAATACAGGTTATGAAATAGAATTTTATATCAGGAGTGTTTAGGGAGGTAACCTCCAGCAACTCTGCTCTTAACAGATGATATTTTATTTTTAGTTCTACATATATTATTCAGAAGAATCTAGAGTAGGATATCAAGAAAGCATTAAAGTGATCTTAACAGATATGAAGTTTAATCTTTAGTTCTAAAGATATTGTTCTAAATAATCTAAGGTAAGATATCAAGAAGAAGAAAAAAGAAAAATTATGCTTCTAGCAAGATCCTGCTCATTGATGAAGAGCTCATGGCCTTCCACCTTGACTAAGGGTCTGATGAGGAGGAATTTTGGTTCTTTTAGAGGAGTCATTGCGTTTGATTCCACCTAAGGGAGAAAGTTGGAACGGAACAGATTAAAATATGAAGCCCCAACCATGGGTTTCTCAAAATTTAATTTTGCCAGAGCCTCCATGGGAACCAGCTAAAAGGAGGTGCTGGAGGAATATGCATGGAGTCTCATGGTAATATTATGTTCGCCTTTTTAATTGGAATGATCCATGTCATGAATAGTAAATCTTAGTTAAAAGGGTTAGTTTTGCGAATTCATATCCTTGCTAGCAAAGTTGCCCAGAATATGAACATGGAAGGTGATTCAAAACTCAGCATAGATGAGCTGCAAAAATTTGTATTGCTAGAATGGAAATTGAAAGCGGGATTCGAGGCATTGAGATTTTTAAATAAACTAAACTTCATCCAAATATCTCACATAAATCATGAACAAAATGTTATAGCAGACATTTTGGCTACAGAGAAGAGAAGTTGAGTAGGAAGGTCTGAGAAGTTTTGAAACACAAACAGGAAAATGAGTAGGCGAGCAAGATATGAAATTAAGGAAGGCGAAGATGGGTGTGGCAAATGCAATAGAAGTATTGAGGTTGAATATCCTTCCATGATGAGGACTGATTGCTAGTTAAGGTTTCTTGGCCTCTATTCCTATGTTGACAATTCTGTGTCTTTGGATGTTTCTATTGGTATGGGGTTTTATTTACTTTAATTTTGTATTTGTAATAGCTATAGTAGTGGCATTTGTCAGTGGGCATGCAAAGCACAGATAATACCTGTGCCAATTTTGGTAGGCTGTTGGGACCTCTGGTTTCACTCTAATTGATTCCCTGACTTTCGGGGGCTGATGTAATACCTTCTTTATATAAGTAATGAAATTTTACTTATCAAAAGATGGATATATTTAAATGTATAATCTACCAAGTTTATGTTTGTAGCCTAGAAAATGTACTATTTAGTGATAATAAAATCCACATAGGCATCTTCACTTTATAAGCCAAAACATATGGGCAGAGGCCCATTTCGATGTAACATAATAGTGTCTAATTTTCCAACAAAGTAAAGCATTGGTTGAGTTCCAGGTTAAATGCATAGCCTGAAGACCAAGGTAATAGTATCAGTGCAGAAATGAGGCATTTGGTGGGCATGGGCAAATGCTGATGAAATCAAAAAGTTCCACTAAGAAATGCTTGGGCTTCTGACACAAATGTGGGCAATTCTAACAATAAACTGCGGAGCTCCTGTTCCATTGCAAGGAAACTCACATGCCTAAATGTATAAAATGGTGAAAGGTAAGGATATAATCAACTTATCTATATCAGGAAACAATGTTAGTTTCATTTCATATGATCAAACTAAATCAAGAATGACAAATTAAGAATGATCTAAAGAAACTGGGATTGTAGCAATACATTAGAAAAAACAAAAAAGATGAAGCTGCCAAGATAGAACATTACGTTACCACATTAAATAAGGAAGGATCATTCTTAAATAGTTCAAGTGCCTCACTGCCTCTGCACAATGAAACAAAAGAGTTCAAATAGAGAAAATATGAGCCCCTGGCTATTTAATAACTTTGTTTCTCAACCGATCCTAGTGCTGCAACTTTAACTAGGGAAACAATGAACCAAAAAGCTTGGCAAACAATTATAAAAATTATTTTCTCAAGTTACATGAGGAATGGAAATAAGCATATTGACATCTCTTTCTGTTCTGCCAATCATTTAGTCTGAGAGAGCTAAGATACTGAAAAAACCTATACCCGCAAAGGTTCGGTTACCATCCAATCTTGACCATCTTAAATAACCTACAAAGTTGACATCCATTTAGATAGGTTCAGAGAGGGGCCTGTAGGCATACCTGCAGGTGTAAAGCTTCTCATTCAACATACGAAAATGTCCTCCTGATAATCTTGCTCGCATCTGCATAAACCGTAATTGTGATACCCATCACCACCAATGAAAGTTAGATATGCATTAAATGTTAAAAAATGGTTCTCAATAATCAGAGTACAAGGTTCAAGCCCTGAACACTATATGCTAAATGAAATTTGAAAAGCTAATGTAAAAATAGCAAATGAAGTCTGTTAAGAACCATGATAATCCATGTTGACATTTTGTTAAAGCAATAAAACACGTGTCCAAGGTATTGTGGAGCACCAGTAAATGGGATACAAAGACATGAGCACAACCTATGTTCAAATCTCCATCTTATGATGGACACTCCAATACCACAATTTAGTTCGTTGAAATACAACGATATGATGATGAGGATGTAATGTAGGTGAGGCCCATTTCAACGTCATATAACCAATTATGAAAAACAAGTGATAAAACACATGCACATGAATCAAGAAGTATGATATATATAGAGAGACAGAGAGAGAAATACAGGATGGATTTGTACATTAGAGAAGTAAAGCATTTGGAATTAGGAGATAGCATGGTTGTGCAGGTTGATGAAAATGTTGGCATATGTCAATAAGAGTTGCCTGGTCATGAAATGTAACAGACAGAGCTGTATTGAAACAGTGAAACATCCATGAATGAATGCAAGGATAAAACACATAAGAAACGGTGTATAGCTTTGTTCATAGAGAAACTCAAAAATTATCAAATGGCATTAGTTCAAACAGTTAAATTCCTCGACTTTCAAAGAGGGGACCAGGTGCAAATCTTGCCAAGCGATACATGCATAATAGTCAAGCTGTTATTATACCACTATGTGGTCATGATGTAATGCGGATAGGACCTGTTTCAATCCCATATAACCAATTAAAAAGATGAGAGGGGGGAGGGAAGCTCAAAAATGAGTGCGACAGTGATCCACAATGGATCATTGACAAGTCAAAGTCAACATCTTGTACAAAATTCAACACATGAATCAACTCTTGAAAATTGACAAAAGTGGATTTGGATGCATGTCAATATGAGTTCATTCTTGACAGAGATAGACGGGCGTAAGAATAACAAAAGTTGCAAATCATACAAGCTCCCAAAATCTACTAGTTGCATTCTGACAAAAAATCAACATATCAGTAAAACAGAAATCAACATAAAGTTGACAAAGCAAAATGCATTCAAATTGGATAAAAAATAAAGAATCAGTCCAACTGTAATCATGAAGTTTTCAAAGGATGTTTAGCAAACTATGGGGCCCAATCCCCAAGTTTACAACAAGTTTTAGGGTCCAACATGTTGAAAAAATCAATCAGAGCATCCCACCAAGCACAGCAAACTTATCAAGTAATCCTGCTAATTGCAAGATCCTCCTGAAAATTGACAGGATTTACCTGCAAGCCCAGCCAGATCATCCTGACTCACCATTGGGGTTGACACAGGTACTGGCAAGATTAGCACAAGGAAAATTGAGGTGAAACTTGCAAAATTCAATAGCTGGCATGCCAAGAAGATAACAAATCTCAACATAAAAGGTTCCAACATGCTTGAAGACATACACCAACAAGAAAGAACAGTTACATAAGAAGTAAATCATCCCAATCCTTCACTTGTGAGATTGAAATAACTGAGGGGTCTTTTGATTGTCCAAGTTCTGAAAATACTATACTGTGAAATCGAGCATAGAAATGCAGAAAAATAGTTCAGAGTGCTGTAGCAGGTTCCAAGGGTAGACCAACAAGCTCTATGACATCCAATTACAAACAAATACATCATAATCCTTGTACTGCTTCTAGTTTAAAATGGCAATGAAGACATTATGGTTTTATACAAGGTCTTTGTTTGGGATTTAACCTTTATTTTGGGTTATCACCTTAACCTTTCATGTCTTAATCTTACAAGAATATTAAGGAGAAGTCTCTTATAATTCTTTTTGTCCTTTTGTATGTGTGAGGTGTCACATTAGTCGTAAGAAGGAATGTTTGAAGGAAGAGATACATGTAACTCCTCCTCATACATGTCAGATAGATTGGGCCTGACAGCGAAGGCTTGGGTACCGCAGATAGGAGGTCCAAGGTTCAAATCCGAAGAATGTAGGGTATGCACACCCCATAGGCAGATAGCACAACAGGAGCGCCTCCTCCCACATATAGTGGATCCAAAGGAGTAGGGGCTGTGGACCTTAAAAAGTTACTTAACTTGCAATATGAATTATGATACACTTACACACATTTTGGGATGTGAAATAGAGTTGGTGGCGACTCTCTAGCCTTCCTTTCTCTTTGAATAGAATCACCTCTCTCTCTTATTTCATGCATGAACAAAATGCAGAGATTAGATTTCATATTATTTGATGTTTCTCCTTGTAGAAATAAAGAGATTGGACTTTGAAGGAGATCCTCATTGTAATTGCCAACTTCATGAGCAATTTTTCTTCCCATAAAGTGTTTGCCCTCTTACAAAAATCTTGTTCCCATTTTTGTGGTAAGATTTCATTTACTTTTTCATGTTACACCTAAGTCATTAGCTTTATGCTTCATTTTATGAATCTCAGACATGAAAGTCATGGGAGTTGACTACTTGCAGTTGAAATGGAGCAAAGACTTGTCATGATGCCAAACAGAAATCTCTGTCAGCATTAGATACTAGATATCTGCATAGCTGAATAACATAGGGGCATACATAGTTATGTTTTAATCTTAGAGTGAATCAATAATAAGCCATATCATCTACTGCTGGTCAGGGGTTCAATTTTGGAATGCTGCCAATATAAACCCTCCCCGCTCTTGGCAAACAACACAGTGAAAGATTAACCACCATCCCCCAAGAGAATCTAACCAGCATACGCAGTTAATTACAGATTATGCAGATAGAATTTTGGGAAACAGGACAGATTGTACGAAACAAAGCCATCTTCAAAGGATAAGTTTAAGCATTGAAGGACAGGCTTTGGGATAAATCCTTTACAAACTGAGGTCTTGTAATAACTGTAAACTCTAGACTTAAATGTTTAAAGTAAGCACACTGGATTATGAGCTTACATGGGCAGGAACTAACATTGCTTGGTGCTGGAAACCCAGGCTCATTTTGAAGACGGTAATCGAAGTGTGGTGACATACTGATCCATACAGTCATGTTAGTTACATACAGTGCAACAACATTCAGCAAATTTTATGAAAAATGTCTGAATTTTGAAGCTTTTCAACCTCAGACGAAAGAAACATCGCACGTAATTGGACAAACAGCATTTGATAGCAAGCTAAATTTTAAATGAAATAATAAGCTTTAAACTTGTCATCATACATAATGCATTCCCACGTCTACTTGACCCCCTTGTACATCTACAAAAACCAAAGACTGAGACAAAACAAAGAATTTAAAAATTAAGTCGATTGCAACAAGAAAAAAAAAAATTCAAGCAATTCATTTGAAGCATTTGCAAGTCGGTTTCATTCTCAAGTCAATCTCATTTTCGAAGTTCTTTTATAATTATTTTTATTTATTTTAGAATTTTTTTTGGTTTATACATAAGGAAATTGGTAACTATTATCATCATCTGCTACTGATCAAAAGTTTACTAACACGTCTTCAAGGGTTAGGTGGATTGGTAAATGCTTGTCTGGTCAGGCACTTACCAAGAAGAGACCTAGGTTCAAACCTTGGGAGTGCTATTTAGCAAGGGTAGTAGTCTGATCTGAATCCTCTGGGTGTGCGTCAGACCGACAACGACGGTACGAATCCCGAGCGATTGGTAGTCTCCATCTCACGCCGGGTCAACAACAACGAGACGGATAGGAGTTATAGGGAACAGCCCCAAGGTTTGAACCCTACTTGGTAGTAAAAAATGACTATAAATGTAACCAATTCTCTTATGTATCAAAAAAAAAAAAGTTTACTAACACATACGAGGCCACCAGTCCCAAGGGAATAGAACCGAGCTTTTCTATTTGCAGGCACTCAACTACCATTAATCGGTCTATCCTTAAGAGCTATTTTAGACATTTAAATTGATGTGAACATTTAATTCTATTTTTCTATGTCCAAGTTGATTAATGCTTTTGTCAAGTACTATACTAATGTTTTTGTCGCTCAAGCTTATTCCCCTGAGCGGGAGCAAGCACAGGCAGCTTGTATGGCAGTTGTACCAGTTAAGGTTTCAGAGTCTCAAAGAGCAGGGTGTGATAAACTACTCTCCCTTACAGATCTGGAGGATGCATTATCTCAAATGGCAAATGACAAAGCGCCAGGTCTGGATGGCTTTCCCTGTGAGTTCTACAAGGGTCTTTGGGACTTAGTTGGTCCTGATCTGCATAAATTTTATCTTAAATTTTATCTGGAGGCTCTTCAAGTAGGCTCTTTGGGAGCAATTATTAACAGGGGCAATATCAAATTCATACCCAAGCAAGGGGACCCAGAGTTAATTACTAATTGGAGGCCTATTACTTTGTTGAATGTTAGTTACAAGATCATTGCCAAAGCTTTGGCTCTTCACCTTAGGCCTCTTCTTCCTTTGATAGTCAGATCAGAGCAAACTAGCTTTATTCAAGGAAGGTACATCCTCGACAATGTTCTAGTTGTCTAGGAGGGCATGGAATGGGCTCAGATGTCAAAGCAGAACATGCTTTTTATTAAGATTGATTTTGAGAAAGCTTATGACCGCATTGAATGGAGATTCATTCTTGCTATGCTCAAAGCTTTAGGATTCGGGCCAGTTTTCATTCAGACTATTGCTATGCTATTCAAAGATGCTTCGGCTATTCTCAATCTGAACAATTCACAGTCTGAAGCAATGGGCCTGTTTAGGTCTGTTATGCAACGGTGTCCTATTGCTCCTTTATATGTGCTTGCTGCTAAAGCCTCCGGCTATCTTTTAGCTGCTCAAGCTTCTGCAGGTCTTATTAAAGGAATTGCTCTTTCGAATGATCAGGGACAACTTATTAATAGTCACTTTGCTGATGACTCCTTTCTTACTAAAAGGGAAGAGGCGCAATCTATTTCTAATGCTCTATTTTGTCTTAATCCCTCCTGGAGAAGTTTTTAAGTTTCTTGGTATTCCTTTTGCCTTTCAAGGCTCCCTTGCTCAGCTTTGGAATTATGTGCTTCAAAGATTTGAAAAGAAACTTGATTTTTGGCTTACTAAGAAGCTGTCATTAGTAGGAATTTCATATTTGCTCTAAAGTTTTAGCTGCAACTCATGTTTATTATTCCTCTTGCTGGGTTCCTTCACAGGCTTGCTATAAGAAGCTTGAGAAACTCCTTTGAGATTTTCTTTGGAATAATTCTTCTGAAACAAAGGGATTTCATAGAGTTGCCTGGGATATTTGATATCTTCCCAGAGAATCTGGCGGAATGGGTCTGTTGGACTATAGACGACAAGGTATTGCTTTGTGAGCTAAGTGGGTGATCAGGGCTCTAAGAGGAGCTGAAGCTTGGAAAAAACTGGTTCGACATTTCATTTCCTCTGGTCTTCCCTTAAACCGTAGAGCATGGAGAGGGTTGGATTTTCCCTCTCTCATTGTTGCTCCGGTTTTTGTTAAGATTTCTGGCTCCTTTGTTATTAAAAGTATATGGAAAGCCTGGCAGCAACTCACTCCTTGGATATGTTGGAGAGGAGATGGCTTCCGTAAAGGCTTATCCATCAATTCTATGAATATTTGGTGGTCCCTCGTGTTTCTTCATCAAGGTTCTCCCTTAGCTTGGGTGCAATGGATTCATGCTCAGCGGTTTTCAAAAAGGGTATTGTTACAATCGTTTTCAAAAAGGGTATTGTTACAATAGCTGATTTTTTTTCTCGCCAAACTAGGGATTGGATCCCATGGAATGAGTTCAAACGCACCTTCAGGCTAAATGGTGCGGACAAAGATACATATGATGTTGTTATTGCTCTCACCCCTTTTTCTATGTTGCATAAGATTGGTGTGCGCTCGCAGCGTCCTTGGTGGTCAGACTGGAGATGGCATGTTGACACTCCTTTGCTTAATTATAAGGCTCGTTTGGGGTATAAATGGTTATCTCCTCATCTTCCTTTGGTGCCTAAGCTCAATCAGCGTTTTGGGACTTAATTTCTACAAGGACTAGATGGAATTCTAGATTTCAAAATGGTTGGGCTACTTATGTTGAGCCCAAGAAATCTTTTTTTGCGTGGAGCTTGTTGTGTCAAGGCCTTCCCTTGGGGAAGTGTTTCAAGCACCTTGGAATTCTTGATCCTAAATGTCATTTTTGTGGTGTTCCCGATTCTTGTATTCACCTCTTTTGGAATTGCAGAAGATCTAGGCAAGCTTGGGAAAGGGTTCTTTCTTTTTTTTTTCCAGTACAATTGCAAGAGTTTCTTTGCCCCAAGCTCTTCTTGGGGACTCTTTTACTTTGTCTCTCCCGCTTTTTCAAGTGTGGCAAGTTTTCAGGATTAGCCTACTCTTTCATATTTGGAAGGCTCGTAACAGAATTATTTTTAAACAAGTGTACACCTTCTGTCACATTTACTCATGCTGACAAATTAGAAGTTTTTAATGACATGTGGCTACTGATATGTACTCAAGCCAACAAAGTTTCTATGGATTTGGATCATCTGCATGTTCTTCTGGCGCATCTCATGTTAGGTGTGAAGTCCGTATGGCCACTAGACGTCTGACCTGGCAGACGTCCAGGCCAGATGTCTGAACTGGCAGACATCTAGGCGAGACGTCTGGGCTTCCAGACGTCTGGACTGCTAGACGTCTGGGCCAGACGTCTGGGCTGGCAGACGTCCGGTCCGGCGGACGTTCGGTCCGCGAGACGTCTAGGCTAGACGTCTGGGCTGCCAGACGTCTAGTCTGGCAGATGTCTAGGCCAGATGTCTGGGTTGGCAGACGTCTAGGCCAGACGTCATGCCAAGAAGACGCCAAAGCAGTGGACGTCTAGGTAGACGTCAGTACGCGGAAGACGAACAGTCTTGGAATGCGGAAGACCAACAGTCTTGGGAGCGGAAACGAACAATCTTTTGGAGGCTTGCATTAAAAGATGAAATGAACAGTTTTGGAGTCTTCCTCTGCTCTATAAAAGGGATGAGATCCCTTGCATTTAGGTTGAGTTGTTGAAAACGTCCAAGGACGTGAATGTAATCTTTGCTGAAATTAATAAGAAGAGAAGTTGCCATTGCCCCGTGGTTTTTCCCGCACATTGCAGGTTTCCACGTAAAATCTCTGTGTCACTTGTGTTATCGTTTCCGTGTTCTATATTTTTGTTATTGTGCTTCCTCTTGCAGGTGTGGAATCTTGAAGATTTTTTCCTAACATCTGGTATCAGAGCTAAGGTTTTGTGCGAGTGGGAGCTGCAACAATGACAAAAGGTGTAACCAAGTTCGAGATTGAGAAATTTAAATGGCAAAAACTTCGCTCTATGGAAGATGAAGGTGGAGGATTTGCTAGTTCAGAATGACCAAGCGCAAGCCTTGAAAGGGGTCGCAAGTAAACTGAGCAGCATGAAAGATGAGGAGTGGGTAACGCTTGACAGAAGGCGGTTTCTACAATCCGTCTCGCCTAGCGGACTCCGTCTTGTTCAATGTAGCTGAAGAAAAGACCGCGGAAGCCCTTTGGCAAAAGCTTGAAAAGTTGTATGAAACAAAATCAGCAACTAACAAGGTTTTTCTCGAAAAAGCAGCTTTATAGCTTGAGGATGAAGGAAAGTTCATCCGTGGTATATCATTTGAATGAGTTTAATACTCCGATCGAGAACCGGTTTCAGCTTAATGTGAAGATGGACGATGAAGATAGAGCTATCACCCTACTTTGTCCCCTCCCGGACACTTGGGATCATATGGTGATGACCATCGCAATTCATCATCGAGAACTCTAAATTTTTATGATGTGGTAGCCGCTTTGTTGGCGTAAGAGTTGAGGCGAAAAACGTCTCTGGAACCCTCAACCAATGAAGCCCTATCTCGTGAGAGGTCGATCGTTCGAGGGGAGTAAACAAGGTAGAAAGCAGTCCAGATCTAAGTCTAAAGGACATAAGCATAAAGGGAAGTGCTGGCATTGTGGGAAGCCAGGACACTCCAAGAAGGACTGTTGGCAATTAAAGAATGGTGAAAAGCAAAATCAGCCATCAACTGAAGCCAATGCAACAGATTCAGGAGAGACGGCAACATGTGAAGCCTTCTGTATCAGTAATAGCAGATCAGTTTTATATACCTGGGTTTTGGACTCAGGTGCATCCTTCCACATGTCTCCCCACAAAGACTGGTTTGACAAATATCAGCCATACTATGGTGGAAAGGTCTATTTGGGTGATGATCATCCTTTAGAAATTGTGGGAAGAGGGGATATAAGGATCAGGCTGGACGATGGTAGAGAAAGGATGCTATGTGATGTGCGACATGTGCCCGATTTGAGGAAGAATTTGCTATCAATCAAAATGATGGATAAGCTAGGGTATTCTCGTCACTTTCAGCAACAACTACTGCAAGATTACCAGAGGAGCTCTTGTAGTAGCAAAGGGAGAATCTTACGGGACCTTATACCATTTATGCGGTGATACGGTGACAAACCATGCAACAAGAAGCAACTTCTGTTCAGGATGCAAGTGATGCTATGGCATCAACGCCTAGGCCATATGAGTGAAAAAGGCCTGAAAATTCTGCATGACAGAGGTATGCTTTCTGGGATTAAGTCTTGCAATTTAGACTTATGTGAGCACTGTATTTTTGGTAAACATAAGAGGGTTCGGTTTACTGCAAGTCCTGGTAAGAGTTCTGATTTTCTGCAACTTATACATTCGGATATATTTGGACTTGTCCCCACTCAGTCCTTGAATGGCGCCATCTATTTTTTGACTTTTATAGATGATTATTCTAGGAGAGTGTGGGTTTATTTTCTGAAGAAGAAGTCGGAAGCTTTGCAGAAATTTAAGGAGTTCAAAGCACGGGTAGAAAAGAGTTTGGGCAAGTCAATTTTGTGTCTCAGGTCAGATAATGGGGGTGAATATTGCTCCAAGGAATTTGATAAATTTTGTATGCAGGAAGGTATTAAGCACCAAAAGACTGTACCATACACTCCACAAAAAAATGGTGTGGCTGAGCGAATGAATCGCACAATCATGGAACGTGCAAGAAGCATGCTTAGCGCAGCCATGTTGGAGAAAAAGTTCTGGGCGGAGGCTGTTAATACAGTTGTTTATCTTATTAACAGGTCACCTACAACTGCATTGGATGGACAGATTCCGGAGGAGGTTTGGTGTTGTAAGCCAGTTGATTACTCTCATTTGCGCACTTTTGGCTGTGACGCGTTTGCCCATGTACCCAAAGAAAAAAGGTCCAAGCTTGACCCGAAGTCAAGCAAATGTGTTTTTCTCGACTATGGAGATATAGTGAAGGGGTATAGACTGTGGGATCCTACTGCCCACAAGGTAATTATTAGCCGGGATGTAATTGTTGATGAAAAATCCATGCAAAGGAAGGAGGTACAGCAAAATCCTAATGTTGTACCTATTGAAGTAGAATTGAGTGAAGATGACTATGAAGATGAACATGCTGAAGTTTTTGATCAGCATGCAGAACAACAAGTAGAACAAGAAGTAGAGCAGCCACAATGGTCACAAGACCAAGAGCCATAACCGACAGATCATTGGGTTAGAAGATCTACACGTCCACAAAAGTGTCCGAAAAGGTATTCTCATGTGTATCAGTCCTCTTTTGCTTTGTTAACTGATGATGGTGAACCTAGTTCATTTCAGGAAGCTAGAGAGTCTGAGAATGCAGCAAAGTGGAGGAAATCCATGGAGGAGGAAATCGAGGCACTTTGAAAGAATAAAACTTGGGAACTTGTGGATCTCCCACCTGGAAGAAAGACTGTTGGAAACAAGTGGGTGTACAAAGTGAAGAAGAATAGCAACAGGTTGTTGGAACGCTATAAAGCTCGCTTGGTGGCAAAGGGCTATGTGTAGAAGTCAGGTGTTGACTTTAATGAAATTTTCTCTCCAGTTGTGAAGATGACTACTATCATAGTTCTACTTGCACTTGTAGTTGCACAAGATTTGGAACTGGAGCAGCTTGATGTAAAGACTCGCTTTCTTGCATGGTGATCTCGAGGAAGAGATATATATGGATTAGCCTCGAGGGCTATGAAGAAAGAGGCAAAGAGCATTTGGTTTGCAGATTGAAGAAATCACTGTATGGGTTGAAACAAGCGCCAAGGATGTGGTACAAGAAATTTGACACCTTCATGAAGAGCCAAGGTTTCAATAGGAGTGAAGCTGACCATTGTGCATACTACAAGAGGTTTGACGATGGCAGTTTTATTATTTTGTTGTTGTATGTTGATGATATGTTGGTTGCAGGCCCCAACATGAAGAAAATCATTGATCTTAAGGCTCAATTGGCTAGGACATTTGAAATGAAGGATTTAGGAGCAGCAAACCAAATTTTAGGGATGAAGATACACAAGGACAGAAAAGGAAGAAAGATCTGGTTAAGTCAAAAGTCATATGTGGAAAAGATTCTGCAGCGCTTCAATATGCAAAATGCTAAACCAGTTAGTACCCCACTTCTTCCACACTTAAAGTTGTCTTCCAACCAATGTCCTAGAACGGAAGCAGAGAAGACAAGCATGTCTCATGTACCGTATTCATCAACAGTAGGAAGCCTCATGTATGCCATGGTGAGCACCAGACCGGATATTGCCCAAGCAATGGGAGTAGTCAGCCGGTACATGGCAAATCCTGGTAAGGAGCATTGGAATGCGGTGAAGTGGATATTCGGATATTTAAGAGCCACTTCAGATGTTGCCATTTACTTTGGATCGGCAGATTTGCAAGTTACAGGTTTTGTGGATTCTAATTATGGTGGAGATAGAGATGGGAGAAAATCCACTACAGGATATACCTTCACTCTTGCAGGAGGAGCAGTGAGTTGGGCTTCTAAGTTGCAGTCTATTGTGGCTTTATCAACCACTGAAGCAGAATATATTGCAGCAACTCATGCCAGCAAAGAGGCAATTTGGCTAGAGCGATTGTTGGGTGACTTCAAGGTAATGCAGAAGAAAATTACGCTGCATTGTGATAGCCAGAGTGCTATTCAGTTAGTGAAGAATCCAACATTCCATGATCGCACGAAACACATTGATGTCAAGTACCACTTTATCAGAAATGTGGTGGAAGAAGGTAGGATCCTTGTTGCAGAAAATCGACATCGAAGTGAATCCTTGCAGATATGCTTACAAAGCCGGTCAAGGTAGAGAAGTTTGAATGGTGCAGAACTTCTCTGGGCTTGCTGAAAAAGTAACAAGGGCAGCATTGGGCAATTGGCACTGGATGAAAATCTTTTGGCAGAAGAGTTCCTAAATATTGACTTCAAGTGGGAGAATGTTAGGTGTGAAGTCCGTATGGCCACTAGACGTCTGACCTGGCAGACGTCTGGGCTGCCAGACGTCTGGGTTGGCAAACGTCTAGGCCAGACGTCATGCCAAGAAGACGCCAAAGCAGTGGACGTCTAGGTAGACGTCAGTACACGGAAGACGAACAGTCTTGGAATGCGGAAGACCAACAGTCTTGGGAGCGGAAATGAACAATCTTTTGGAGGCTTGCGTTGGAAGATGAAACGAATAGTGTTGGAGTCTTCCTCTACTCTATAAAAGGGATGAGATCCCTTGCATTTAGGTTGAGTTGTTGAAAACGTCCAAGGACGTGAATGTAATCTTTGCTGAAATTAATAAGAAGAGAAGTTGCCATTGCCCCATGGTTTTTCCTGCACATTGCAGGTTTCCACGTAAAATAGCTGTGTCACTTGTGTTACTATTTCCGTGTTCTATATTTTTGTTATTGTGCTTCCTCTTGCAGGTGTGGAATATTGAAGATTTTTTCCTAACAATGTGGCTACTGATATGTACTCAAGCCAACAAAGTTTCTATGGATTTGGATCATCTGCATGTTCTTCTGGCGCATTGGGCCAATGCTCCATGTACAGGCAACCGGATCCCCACAGAGCGCTCTTCTCAGAAACATTTTCAATCCCCCTCTCACCACCGACCTCCGTCATATGCAAGAAGTGCTCTCGTAGACAAGCACTGGTCCCAGCCCTAACTAGTCAGGATCCCCACAGAGCGCTCTTCTCAGGAGCATTTTCAATCCCACTCTCACCGCCAGCCTTCATCATATGCAAGAAGTGCTCTCGCAGATAGGCACCGGTCCCAGCCCTCACTGGTCCCAGACAGACACTGGTCCCAGCACTCACTAGTCAGCCCTCACTAGTCAGGAAGGTATCCTAATGTTGACATTGCTTGTTCGTCCCGCCAAGATGGGAGGTGGGATGATGTTCAACCAGTTTCTCTTGGGTCAGTTGTTGGTTGGAGCGATACGGGCACTGAAGGCCTTAATCGTAATATAGAGGGGTGGATTCTCATCCCATAATCAGTAGCAGTTTATGCAGACAACACGCCACGGCACATTACTCCATATGATATGTTTTCTTTGATGTAATAATCATCAATGATCATGATTGGTAAACTTGTGTTTTGTTGACAGCTTTGTTTACTAACCCTTCTCAATGAGGGTTAGTTTGATACCCTATGGGGTGTGTTAATCACCCACTTCTTTTATTTATTGTAAAGACTATTATCTTAAATTAATATAAATTTGCTTTTTCATTAAATATATATATATATATATATATATATATATATATATATATATATATATATATATAAAATATATGGTCATGTGGATATATACCCGTATCTATAGACAATTCATACTATAGTTGTCTATACGGTGTGTATATAAATTGTAACATAAACATGTCTCACACACAAATGCGTATATATGCATATTGTGTGTATAAAGCATGTATATATTCTGTTCACTTCTTCACAAATTTATATATACATTGCACATAAAAACATTTAGTTGTGTATACTGTGTATATACATTGCACATAAAACATTTACTTGTGTATACTGTGTATAAACATTGTATATATAAACATGTCACAAATATATGTTTATGCTCTTCATTTCTACGTCACAAATTTATAATATAGTTGTCTATATATACATTGTAAATATAAACTTGTGGTCACACACGTAGATTTCTTCATCACAATTTTATGACACTGATGTGTTGCAAGTACTAACCTTGTCAAGCAAGCTGCTGGACTTTGAAGTAGACAGCTTCGTGGGTTCAGCCTTCGTTCCTTTCTGGGATTGATTGTCTGAAGATTTGGGTGTTTGAATCGAACAATTTGGTTGTGGGGGTAAACAACTTTTGCTTCCCGATTTCCGCTTTCTTTTCCTTGTGGGTTCCTCGGAAGTTTTCTCTGCGGGCCTAGATTTTCCTTCTGCGCCATCGACATTATTGGCGTTCAATCTCCTCCTCCTCCGTTTTGCTCTTTTATTCCTTACCCTATCATCAGTCCCTGGAATATTATGGACTTCCATGGCAGGAAGGAATGTATTGGTTTCGAAACCTTTCTCTTGAACCCTCGCGGGTACACTCTTGATTGCTGCAATTGCCGAGTTGAATGCCCCTTAATTTTCAAAAACAGAAAGAATTGCCTAAACATACATATATTAAAAACTTTGATGAAATTATTTGTAGGGTTTGGTTTAAATGGTAGAGACGGAAGAGCATTAGTAAGATATTGGAATTTTGAATAAGAAAAGATAAAAAAATAAAGTAGTTTTTAGTTGTTTTAAGGGTTAGTTTTAAGGGTTAAGTAGATTGGTAGTTACGTATTTATCATTTATTAAGAAGAGATGTAGGGTGTAAATCTTCGGGGTGCTAATTAACAAGTCTACTCTAAATCCTTAGAGTGTGTGACCAGCAAAGACGATATGAATCCCAAGTGATTGGTGGTCCTCCTCACGACCCCTCACGCCGAGTTAACGACAACTAGGTGGAATAGGCTCTTTGGAAACAGTTAGCACCAACTAGGTGGAAAAGGCTCCTTGAAAACAGCCCCTATGGTTTGAACCTTGCGCTTGATGGTTACTAAAAACACTCTGGTTGTAACCAACTCCTCTATGTATCAACTAAGAAAATAGCTTTTAGTTTTAGAAAGGATATAGATCATATAATTATATTGTTTACATAATATATAGTTATTTTTAACTATACTTGGGTTTACCAAAGCATGTGCACAATCTTCTCTAAACTCGATTTGAACTTCTTTTCAGAGTTTACAAGTCTCCACCATTAAACTATTCAATCTATACAAATTTGATTTCACTTAAGTGGCATCAACTATCAATTGCACATGTCACATCCAATGTCACATCCACCACATAGTTGATTTTTTTTTTAATTTACATGGTGGAATTGGTAGCCACCATGAATCTGGATAGGTTGTTCGGCTTTTATGATCGTCACAGTATTCTACGTTGTCCGTTTCGAAAGCCATCACATAGATCTTCGCACAGTTTACTCTTATAACCGCCATACTACAATCATTTTAAACCTTTTACATCGCTGAAAGCATCAGGAAAGGGACAAGCGTTCACTCCAACGAGACTGAACCTTGGACCTCCGCCCCCTTACAAGGTTTAGTCAAACCAATTGGTCTACACCTCAAACCTATGACATCAGTTGTTAATTGTGTGAATTGTACAAATTATACCAATGCCTAATGACCAATTGTTTTGATGTATACCACCTTTAAGATTCAAATGTAAATGTAAGGGGATAGAACTGTAAATTATACTTAGTTAATCAAAGTTGGGTTGAACAAACATATATTGTGTAATGTCTCACATGTGGACACCTTAGTGGTATGTTGTTGAACTGTTATCCAAGCTAACAAAATTCAAATCACGGGGAGGAAGGGTCCGGTGTGCTCTTGTTATTGGATTGTTATCCAAGCTACCAAAATTCAAATCACGGGGAGGAAGGGTCCGTTGTGCTCCTAGGGAGTGGCCCCGTTGTGCCCTTGGTTGTAATTTGCCTTACTTCAAAAAATTGAAAACATTTATTGAGTAAATATCATATGTACATGAGAGTTATAAGAGTTTTAATGTTTAAGATCAAGGAGTGGAGTGTACATTATACTTGGTTAACTAGAGTTTAGTTGATTAAACATATATCAATAAATAATATCTTTTATGAGGGTGAGTGTGGTTGAATAAATATATATTAGATAAAATGTCATTTGTACATAACAATGTAAATATAATTAGTTCACTTAAGTTGCATCAACTATCAATTGCACATGTCACATCCATCACATTAATTGTTTCTTTTTTTTTCTCTTTCGGTTACACAGGAGAGTTTCACAACCACACTATTTTTAGTAACTAACAAGAGTAGGGTTCAAACCACACAACCACACTATTTTTAGTAACTAACAAGAGCAGGGTTCAAACCATAGGGACTGCTTCCATCAAACCTATTTTGCTTCGTTATTGTTGACCGACATAAAGGGGACAACTGATCGCTCGAGATTTGTACATCAATCGTTAATTGTGTGAATTGCACAAATTATACCAATGCTTAATGACCAATTGTCTTGATGTCTACCACTTTTAAGATTCAAATGTAAGGATATAGAGCTATATATATACTTCGTTAAGTTTGGTTGATTAGATATATATTATAAAATAATACCTCTGCAAAGGTTGAAGTTGAGTTGAACAAACATAAATTGTGTAATGCCCCACATCTGGACACCTTAGTAGTATGTCATTGAACTGTTATACATGCTACCAAAATTCAAATCATGGAAAGGAAGGGTTCGTTGTACCTCCGAAGAGTGTGGTCCCTAGTTATGTCTCCAATTGCGCTTTACTTTACTTAAAAAAACATGCATTGAGTAAATAGTGTTTATATTAAGACATAATTTGCTGTTGCATCTTATCTATACATCCTTTAGTTGGTAGAAATGAGTTAAAATAGTTTAAAATCGTTTATTACACCTATCTTCAGCCTATTCTACTTCATTCCTCTCGAAATGGATGCAAGTTTGCTTTTTTATCGAAACAGTTGGTTTTTGTCCTTCATTTCGGAGCAGCTCCGAAATATAAGGCAAAATATCATATGCATACGAGAGTTATAAGAGTTTTAATGTTTAAAATCGAGGGGTGGAGTCATTAAATTTGGTTAACCAACGTTTAGTTGATTAAATATAAATGAATAATATCTTCTACAAGGGTGAGTGTGGTTGAATAAACTTATATTAGATAAATACCATTTGTACATAAAAATATTTTTTTTTTTGGTAATATTAAGAGACGGGGGTTTTGATCAGGAATCCCCCAACATGTTACAACAACTCCACTAGGAAAACACACACCCACGCCATGGTTTGAACCTTAGACCTCTCAAAAAAGAACCAAAGCCCAAACCGTTGCACTGCACCCAGGTGCACATAAAAATAAAATTTAATTAATACATAAAAAAATCCTATTTAAAATTATTTTACCTTTACTTTGTATTTTCTAACAAATTTTTAAAAGTATAAGGATTTGGTAAAGATATAAAACCAAATATTTTACCTAATGTAATTATTTTATTATTTTAATTCCATAAGTAAACTCTGAAAAAAAAATCTTACACGGATTAAAGAGTGATTAATAGAAAGAGTTTTACAGCGGTTAGGGTTCAAATACAATGGATGAACCTTAGTATTTGAGAGTTTATACATTTAGGACAAAGGGTAAGGAACAAGGATTTTTACATTAATATTAAAAAAAACTTAATATTTGACATGACATATGGCAAGAAACAATGATTTTTACATCATGATTTCTAGTTGTACTTTATCTATCATATTTACTTATATCATGTATTAAGCTTATTGTAGTGGTAAGGGCTTTGGCCTCTCTTTGAGAGGTCCAAGGTTCAAACCCCACTCCCTAGGAAGGGACTAGGACCCCTCATAAAAACATGTGTAAATTGTTAGCGTACTTGTATTTTGTCTATATTTCATTTCAGGCAGACTGTTACAACTCCTGTAACAGATCAGTTCCGCCGGTGTGCTATTCTCGGCTGCTGTAAACTCTATATAAACATTGCTGCTGAATAATAAAATGTTTGTTCGCATTTTATTTCATGGCATCAGAGCCAGCTACGCAATGCAGTGATCCAGTGGCGTGAGAAGCCGAGGCTGGAGGAGGACGAATTTTTTTCTTTGCTATGGCTGGAGAGGCAAATTTTTTTCCACGCCACGCGCAATCGCGCGACGTTCCGTGCAGGTTTTTAAAATAAAAAAAAAATCGCGCAGCGATTTAAGCCTGCAGTGAAAAAAAAAAAAAAAAAAAAAGGCGCCCGCAGGCCCAAATTTTGGCCGCAGCGGTGACGCCCGCAGTACGAGGAGGAGGAGCGTCGCTGCCCCCCCGCCGACCGGCTGGGACGTACGCGCGCAGCGCGAGATGTCGAGGAGGAGTCCCCGCGCGCGCGAGACAACGTCCAGCTGGGATGTACGCGCGCGGTGCGAGACGTCCAGGAGGAGGACGTAATCCCCCCGCTCGGCGCGCTACGTCGCCGGAGCATAGCGTGCGCGCTGCGCAGGAGGAAGGGGACCCCCCCGTTGGAGGAAGGGGACGCGCAGCCCCCCCCGCCCAGCGTTGGGAGTGCCCAGACCCCCCCCGTCCAACGCTCCGCTCGGCGCGCTGCGTCGCGGAAGTGCCCCCCCACGGACGCGCCGACTGCGTCGCAGGAGTGCCCAGCCCCCTACGGGCGAATTTAAAAAAAAAAAAAAAAAAAAAAGGGAAGTCCGACTGTGGACGTGAACGACGGCCGTGACTCGGAGGCTGCCACAGTAGGCACGGGAAGCGGGAAGCAGAGAGGAGGACGGGAAAGCTGCAGAGAAGGAACCTGCGCTCGGGCAGCAGGTCAAATACGAAGGGCTCCAGTGATCCCTTCGGATCAGCCCGCTAGCTCACTTGGCAGTGAGCTGTGCGGTAAGGCTCTGGGAGCCTGCAGGTCGGGGGTTCAAATCCCGCCGACTCCCCCCTAAGGTATAAATTTTTTCTTTTTCAAAGTTTTTTTTAATTATTATTTTTTAATTAAAATTTTTAATTTTAATTTATTTTTTATAGTTTTTTAAACTTTATAAATTAAAATTTAATTTTAATTTATTTTTTCATAAGTTTTAAAGCTATATAAATTAAAATTATTTATTTTAATTTTAAAAACATAATAATTATTAAAATGCTTTGATTAAAGAGAATTTTTTTTAGGGGGGATATTTTTTCAAAAAATCAAAGGGGGATTATGAGTAATTTTCTGAAAAGGCAATTTGGCGAATTGTAAAAGGTGCATTTTCAGTTGGACCGACACCTAGTGGGTTATTCTTGTGGGCATTTTTTTTGTTGTATGTTGCATATTTCATTTTTGCACTATAACATTAAAAATTAAAATCAAACACTCCCTAAGTCCCCAGAATAATTAAAACCCATCCGTGCAATTTATTGCACTGCATGTCGGTCGGTATTTGTGATACCTCCGCCAGCACTTACGGTAAAGCCGTCATGATTTGGCTACTGTATCCACCGCCTAATATAGCTGCTACAACGACGTCTGAGCTTGTTCTCTATAAATCATCGGGGAGAGATAAGTTCGCCATTTTTGCATTTTTTTACTCCATCCACTACCCTTAATCGCACTTGTGTTTAGGCGTAAATCCTGACGAAGTATTCTTCATAGTGTTTAGGGGAAGTTACGCCCCACGCATGAGAAGAATCTTCTATGGTAGGTGCCATCAACAAGGCGATTCCCTTTCGTATGATCTCTAAAACTCACCTATAGTCTCCCTCACGTAAGAGCGGGTGATTTTTGTTGATCTTTCTAAATACCTATAGTTTCCCTCACGTAAGGGCGGGTATTTTGTACGGTATAACGGCCTAGCAAAAGGTATATCGAAAGGGGGACCAATTGGTGATATAAGGAACCTTCACTATGGCAGTTGTTGCAAAGTTAATGACTGATCCGCATCAGTTATTGAAAGGTCCAAATTATACACCATGGAAACATAAGATGAAGGCAATTCTCCAAATGGAAGATTTGTGGGATATTGTTACTGGAGTAGCAACTAGGCCTTCACCAACAGCAGGATCCATAGGTCCTTCAGCAGATCAGATAGCTTTTGACAAGAAAGACAGTCGAGCAAAGGTGCTCATTTTGTTTGTTGTTTCAGATGAAGTGCAACCTCATATAGTTGACAAAGCAAGTGGTAAAGATGCATGGGATGCCCTTAAAACCATCTATGAGGGAAAGAATGATTCCACCATTCTTCATCTTCAACAACAACTTCATAACCCGAGTTTGAGACAAGGGTGAAACAGCTTGAACTCTTTATGTGCAGAGTGTCTGAATTGAAAGAGAAACTGAATTCTTTGGGAGATACTGTGGACGAAAAGCTTCTCATTTCACTTGTGATGAGAGTTTTACCTTCTTCATTTGATATGTTGATAAACTCCATCCAGGTGTCTCAACGACAAATTACCTACATCGAGTTGGTCAATCTGCTTCAACAACAGGAGGCATGCCAACTTCACAAGGATGATTCTTCCAATACAGCCCTATACACCAACAAGCAGGGTTCTAGGAAGAAAGGTAATGGGCAAAAAGGAGGCAACTTTCAGAAAGGAGGAAATTCTCAACAAGATACGAAAGGAAAAGGCAAACAACCTCAACAGAAGAAGAGGTGGTGCAAGATCTGTGAGAAAGACAACCATGACACCAACAGGTGTTGGCATAAGAACAAGCAAAAAGGCCAAAACAAACCACAAAATAAAAACAAGCAACCCCGGGTGAATGTTGCCATTGAAAAATTTGACTCAGATTCTGAATGGGCACACAAGGTGCTCATGACTACCACAGATTCCACACGGAGGGATCATGTTTGGTATGTCGATTCCGGAGCTAGCAAACATATGATCGGCGACGGATCGTGGTTTGAATCATTTGTTGCCAAGGAGGGCAAACCTGTCACCATTGCTGATGATAAAACCTATAGGGTTCAGGGAGAGGGTACAGTTTCAGTCACTCTTCCTGATGGCAAGTGTCAGATTGACAAAGTCCTCTATGTTCCGGGATTGGCCAACAATTTGTTGTCAGTGACACAAATCCTGGATAGAAATATGGTTGTCAACTTTCGTGTTGAGAATGGCAAGAAGTGTTGTACTATTACCAGGAAGGGTAAGCGATTGCAATGACTTCATATAAGCACGGCTTATTTGCACTAGATGCTATCTCTACTCCACATGTTGCCATGACTGTCTCTACCAAGGAGGCAACTTCCCTATGGCACAAGAGATATGGGCATCTTAGTTCTGGCTACTTACTTGAGCTCAACAAGTATGAGATGGTAAAGGGTCTTCCTTCCCTTTCGACCACATTGCCAGTGTGCTCCGATCGCTAGAGGAAAGCAGCATAGAGTACCATTTGAGAAGAGCTCAACAAGAGCACGAAAACCTCTGGAGTTAATTCACACCGATCCATGCGGTCCTTTCACACCCAATAGTTGTGGAGGGAAGAGGTATTTTCAGTTATTCGTAGATGACTACTCACGAAAGATGTGGGTTTTCTTTCTCCAACTGAAATCGAAGCTTTCGCATTCTTCCAAGCAGTTCAAGAAATTCGTTGAGAAGGAGTCAGGAGCTTCTATTAAAACCCTCCGCTCAGATCGAGGGGGAGAGTTTACCTCTAATGAATTTTCTCGCATTCTTAGATAAGCATGGGATCAAGAGACAGTTAACAATCGCCTATACTCCTCAAAAAAATGGAGTTGCTGAGAGAAGGAACCGTTCTATCATGGAAATGGTTCGTTGTATGCTCACAGGAGCTACTCTTGGGCAACAATATTGGGCAAAAGCTGTCACCACTGTAGTATATCTGTTGAATAGGGCACCCACAAAGGCCCTAAAAGGAATGACTCCATAGGAAGCATGGAGTGGTCGAAAACCCTCCATATCTCATCTACGTATTTTCGGATGTCAAGCTTTCATGCACATACCGAAAGAGAAAAGGAAGAAGCTAGATGAGAAAACACTGAGATGTATTTTTCTTGGTTATTCCGAGCACTCTAAAGGATATCGGTTGATAGATCCTTTGACCAAGAAAATTCATATCAGCAGAGATGTTGTCTTTGATGAAGCTTTCACATCACGAGAGCACATCTAAAGTACACCAAGATATTGTGGAATCTAAGGAAGAGAAGATTCCTTCGTCAACACGAACGGGAGGTCCTTCTACATCTTCTTCAACTCCACCGAAGAAGAATCCTAAATGGTGTACAAATACAATCGGAGATGCAAATTTATCCACTCCTCCCAATTTGAATTTGGATAGACCTCGTACACGCAGAATGGCTCAAAAGGAAAAAGAAGCCAAAGAAACTCGTGAGGTTGATGATCTTTGTCAATCTTTTGAGGAACTTTCTGTGACTCCAAGTACAGAAGTAGAGGATATGGATATTGATGATGACAGGGCGTTCATGTCTACCATAGATGATCTTGAACTTGCATCAGTGCAAGATGCTCTTAGTGAGCCTCAGTGGAAGGCCGCTATGGATACAGAGTATGAGTCTTTGATGAAAAATAAAACTTGGAAGCTTGTTGATCTGCCACATGGAAAGAAACCCATTGGCTGCAAATGGGTATATAAAGTCAAGTACAAGGCAGATGGAACAATTGATAAGCATAAGGCCCGTCTTGTTGCAAAGGGCTATGCTCAAAAGGAAGGCATTGACTACGAGGAAACTTTTGCACCTACTTCTCGGATGACCACAATTCGAGTTATGTGTGCTATGGAAGCACAATATGGGTGGAAAGTTCACCAGATGGATGTCAAAAGTGCCTTTCTAAATGGTGATCTCCAAGAAGAAGTCTATATGACTCAGCTCGAAGGATTTGAAGTGGAAGGCCAAAAGCGGAAGGTTTGCAAATTGGTCAAATCCTTATATGAATCGAAACAAGCTCCTCGAGCTTGGTATATAAAAATGGACAATCACCTTATGCAAGCATGGATTTAAGAGATGTCCGTCGGATGCAAACCTCTATTTCAAGAAACAGAGTTCTGAGATAGTGTTGCTTGTACTCTATGTGGATGATCTGCTCATTACAGGGAGTTCAGAAACTATGATCTCTATCGTCAAAAGAAACTTGTGCAAATCTTTTGAGATGACAGATCTCGGACTTCTCCATTATTGTCTTGGTCTGGAATTCAGCCAGAAGGAGCACTCCATCAAAGTGTCTCAGAAAAAATATGCCAAGACATTGCTGGAAAAATATCGCATGACTGATTGCAAGCCAATGGCAACTCCGATGGAGAATGGACTTCAGTTATCGCGATATGATGATTCACCTCAAGTAGATGGTACTCTCTATCGACAGTTGATTGGGAGTCTCATATATCTTACCAATACTAGGCCAGATCTCGTATTTGTTGTCAACTATCTTTCGAGGTTCATGCAGGAGCCTAAGACCACTCATTGGAAAGCAAGCAAAACGTGTTCTTCACTATGTCCGTGGTACTATGGAATATGGCCTAGAATACAAGAGGAACAACAAATTCTTCTTGCAAGGATACACGGACTCCGACTATGCCGGATCATTTGATGATCGCAAGTCAACTTCGGATACATTTTTCATCTGGGATCCGGTCCTGTCTCTTGGCATAGCAAGAAGCAACAGTGGTTGCTATTTCATCAACAGAGGCAGAATATCGCGCCGCACGTGAAGCTGTGTGCGAAGTGATATGGTTGCGTCGCATTCTGACAAGTATGGGCCATCCATCAAAATCTCCAATACACTTGTTTTGCGACAATCGTGGTGTTCGAACCTCGTCAAGAATCCAGTCCATCATGAAAGAACAAAGCACATTGATACACAATGTCATTTCATTCGAGATGAAGTTCCAAAGCACCGAATTCAGCTTCAAAGACATTCCCACCGATGCTCAAGTTGCGAGACATTTTCACTAAGGCACTTGGACGTGTCAAATTTGAATTGTTTCGCAGCTCACTTTGTATTGCAAAATAATGTAAGGGGATGTTAGTATAGCTATTAGTTATTACATTACCCAAATAATGTAATAAAGGGGGATGTTAGCGTACTTGTATTTTGTCTATATTTCATTTCAACTCGCATTGATCTCGTTACAACTCCTGTAATGGATCGGTTCACTGGTGTGCTATTCCCATTCATTGTAAACTCTATATAAACATTGCTGCTGAATAATAAAATGTTCAAAATGAAGGGGTGGAATTGTTATACTTGGTTAACCAAAGTTTAGTTGATTAAACATATATTAGATAAATAATATCTTCTATGAGGGTTAAGTGTGGAGACGTTTTTCGCAGGACTGCCCAAACTGCCGAACTCGTTTCGGCCATATCTCACTCATCCGGACTCGGATTGAGCTAAAATTTTGAGGGTAGATGCCTGAAAAACCCTAGAACGTCTCCACCAATTTTCATATCATTTGGAGCAACACAGATCCTAGCGCATCCCTATGTGTGAACGACATATTTGGCAAGCGGCTATGCGAGGGTTTCATCCTGGGTTGAGTGCAAGCAGCTCCAGAGGTTGGTTTTTAGGGCCTTCGGGCCCTAGCGGCCAATATTTTTGTGGTTTATGCTCAATATTTTAGCAGAAATGTTGCAGGGGATACAAGATGGGTTAGAAATTTGTCTTTCAACAGATCATACCGTGAACTTGAGTGACAACGGCTTCCAATTTGCTGCACAAAAGAAAAGTGAAAACCATACCTTTCCACGACGTCTAGGGCAAGGATTAAAGAGATCACGAAACAAGTTTCAAGCAGTTGATCAAAAAATGGCTCATATCTCAAGTGAATCTGGTGCTAAGGTGCACCCACAAAATAATTCTACTGTGAAAACCCCTATCAAGGGTAAGAATTTCGAAGACTCAGTCCCAAAAATGAATTTTAGGGATGCCCTTCGTGGTGGACAGCCTCAGCCCAATGCTAATATCAATATTAGGGCTTCCCATAAACCTCTAAGAATGCCTAAGATTGATCCCAAGAAAACGGAGTCAGGATGTCTTAAAGCACTGATGGAACTCCTATTGTTAAGCTTGATATGGGTAACATTCAGACCGGCATTGAAGATTTGGAAAAAAGAGGACTAATTTGTCGGTTCGTGGGTTTTCGTCCGAGTCTATCTGCTTTCAAAGTCTGGGCTGCAAAAAGCTGGAAAACTAAAGGTGAGTTACAAATCTCTATTTATCCAAATGGTTATTTTCTTGTTTTATTTGCTAATAATGAAGATAGAGAGAAAACTTTTCAAGGGGGTCCTTGGTTTTTTGGAAGGGCAGGGCTTTTCATGAAGCCCCGGCATACTAAATTTAAAGCCGAAGAAGAGATGCCTTCTATAGCTCCCGTGTGGGTTAGACTCTTTGGCCTCCCTATTGAATTTTGGAATCCTACTATTTTTTCTTCAATTGGAAACTCTTTAGGAACTTTTATGATGACTCGCTGATTGTACTCAAAATTTTGAACATATTATTTATGCTCGGATTTGTGTTTTAATGGATTTTGACAAACCCCTACCTAAAAAGATCACATTACAATTTGGGGAAGACACTTGGGAGCAAGTAGTGGACTATGAGAACATTCCTTTTCGTTGTAGAATTTGCCATGAATATGGTCATTTGGCCGGTGCTTGCCCAAATAAAATTCCCGATCAAAAGAAAGAAGATATAAACTCAACAGGTTTCCAAATACCTAAGAAGAAGAACACTTAGAAAAACCAATTATGAAGGATCAATCAAAGTCATCTGCTAATATGTTTGAAATCCTTTCCACAAATGATGTCCCAAGTGAGGAAGAGGAAATAATGGAAACCGAAATCTTAGAAACACAATTTAAATATGAAGGGAAGAACTCAGAGACAAACCAACAAATCAAAGGTTTTCAACAAAAAAAAAAGGAGAAAATTTACACAAGAAAAACAATATTTCAAATGTCAAAACTTCAAATAATGCAAGTCCCAATATAGACTCCGTTGAACCATCTAGTAAAATTTTGGCTGTGTACGAGCATTCTTCAAGGTTAGAAGCCATCTCAGATTCAATTGGAATAAGTCAAGAAACAGGGAAAAAAATTGAAGATGGATTCTAATCAAAAAGTAGGTCGCAAGACCAATCAATATCATATGGTAAAAGAAGGTGAAAAGCTTGTAGAGGAAGGTAAGATTAATGCCCTTCCCAAATTTTTTAGCCCCGGTATTAATGAAGATCATCACTTGGAATATTAGAGGACTCAAAGGGAGTCTTTCAAAACAAAATGAAATTAGAAGAATGATTCGATAAATCATCCACATCTTGTTTTCCTTCAAGAAACAAAGATGTCAATGGAGGATATGGACTTAATTGCCAAGAAAATTTGGCCACTGGAAAGTGGTTTCCCTCGGCTCCCAAGGGACTTCAAGTGGCATTGCTTGTCTTTGGGATCCAAAAGAGGTAGTTATTCACCATATGGTTGGCAGCTGGGGTTTGTTGGCTATAGCTATTCAAAGTAGACATTCCAACCAGATTATGCTCTGCATTACCGTTTATGCTCCGACTTCTTTGGAGGAAAAAAGAAGACAATGGAAGGATATTACTCATATTATCTCTCATTTTCCTAAAGCTTGGATCTTGATCGGAGGAGATTTCAATACCATCCTCTCTCTGGATGAGAAAAGGGGGGAAATAGAAATTTGGACAAAAGCACCGACCTCATGAGCGAATATATTGCAAACCTCCATCTTGTGGATATCCAACCGGATAATGGCCTTATGACTTGGTCTAACAGAAGGCAAGGCTTAGCTTGTATAATGGAGAGATTGGATAGGTTTTTGCTCTCTGAAAATTTCTTAATCCATGGTCACATTCCTAAAGTGAAGACTCTTAATAATGTTGGTTCGGATCATTGGCCACCATGGTGGAAATGTGGAAAACCAATGTGAGTTTCTCTCCTTTTCATTTTCAATTAATGTGGCTTAGAGACATTTCCTTCAGACCTCATGTGCAACAATGGTGGAAGGAAGGTAAACCTAGGCATGGGACTAAGATGTTCTGTTTTGCCAAAAGACCGCAATACATTAAATCCAAAATCAAGACTTGGAACTGGAAAGAGTTTGGGGATGTTCATAAAAAAACATGAAGTTATTGCTCATCTTGAAAATTTGAATAAGAAAATCCGTTTAGATGGCCTCACAGAGAAGAGAAGTGCAGATGAAATTAAACTCACAACTCGGCTTAGAGGAATGGGAAAAAAGAGAAGAAATCTTATGGAAGCAAAAATCTAGAATTCAATGGCTCAAAGAAGGAGATCGAAACACAAATTTCTTCCACAAATCTCTTCTAGCTCGAAGATCTCACAACTTTATTTCTTCCTTAAAATCAGATTCTGGAGATGTTGTTTATACTTGGGATGGCATGAACTCTATTGTTGTTGATTACTTTTCCAATATTTTTGCCGCTACTCCCCTTGACTCACCTTCACAATATAATGTTCTTCAAGCAATCCCTTCTCTTATCACTTCGAGGAGAACTCTATTTTGACTGCTCCTGTTACTATCAATGAGCTTCAACAAGTAGTTTTTAAAATGCAAAAAGGGAAAACCCCGTGTCCCGATGGTTTTCCTATTGAGTTCTACCAAGAGTTCTGGGATATCCTTCATGTTGATTTATTAGAGGTGGTGGAAGAAGCCAGGAAAGCCAAAGAAATTTTGAAGGTTATCAATAAAACTTATATTACTCTTGTTCCAAAAGCTCAAGAGGTTGATCATATCTCAGCTTTTAGACCTATTGCTTTATGTAATGTTCTTCTCAAAATCATTACTAAAATCATGGCGAGAAAGGTTGAAGCCTCTTTTGCATAAGATTATTTCCCGCAGCAAGGGGGTTATGTGGAAGGACGTCAAATAGTAGATGAGATAGTTCTTGCTCAGAAGCCATCCATTCCATGGATATGCAAAATTCTCCTTCCATGTTCATTCGGTTAGACTTATCCAAAGCTTATGACAGAGTGGATTGGCACTTCCTTATCAAAGTTTTGAGGCAATTTGGTTTCTCTAAGGATTGGATGGATTGGATTATGGGATGTATCTCTTCAGCTTCCTACTTAGTTCTTATCAATGGCAGGCCTTCTCAGTCTTTCCTAGCTTCCAGAGGTATTAGGCAAGGTGACCCGCTATCCCCTTATTTATTCATCATTCTTGCTGAATGCTTGGGTAGGACTATAACCAAAAAGAGGGAAAACAAAACCCTTGAGGGAGTTACCATTGCTCATGGAGCTAGACCTATCTCTCATCTTCAATTTGTGGATGACTCTACTCTTTTAGGTAAAGCTACAGCTAAGGAAGCTTCTAATATTAAGCAAATCATTAGCTGTTTTTCTAAGGCTACCGGGCAGCTTGATCAATGAAGACAAATCTAAAGTTATTTTCTTTCACCGCTCTGCTAGACAGGAATCCATGGTCTTGGATAAACTAAGATATAAGAAGACCTCTCTTCCAATCACTTATTTAGGTATTCCCATAAATATTCAAAGGCAGAAAAATAAAGATTGGAATTGGTTGTTGGACAAAGTCAAGAAGAAAATTGGAAAGTGGACCAACAAGTGGCTTTCTTCTGGGGGTAGAATCACCTTGGTAAAATCAGTCCTTCAAGCTATTCCTATTTATGTTTCTTCCGTTTTGAATATCCCAAAGGTTGTTCTTCGAGAATTGGATCAAATCAGTCATCGTTTCCTTTGGAGTGGTACTAAGGAGAAAAGAAAATGGGCCTTGGTGAAATGGGATACTTTATGTCTTCCTAAGAGTGAAGGGGGGTTAGGATTACGGTCTTCAATTAATAACAACAAAGCTTTAGCTGCTAAATTATATTGGAGGATGTTGCATAACCCCAATGCTCTTTGGGCCAATAATCTCCGTGCTAAATATGCCGAGAACAAAAGTCCTGAAGACCTTGTTCGCTATCAACTTCCTACCAAAGGTTCTCCCATTTTAGCAGCTTCTTAAGACTCGGTGAGGATTTGATAAAGAAAAAATTATTTTGGATCATTCATAATGGTCAACATGCAAATTTTTGGACAGATTCTTGGGATGGTCACAAGCCTTTGATAACTCGGCTTCCCGATTGGAGGCCTTGGATGGAGGAGCTTCACCGAGCTAATTGGATAAAGGTGGCTAATTACTGTCGGTACCATACCGGTAATTCAAAGGTTGGTAGATATTGGATCCCTATTGAGGACTCGGCCTATTCAAATCCCAGAAAGGCAAAGACAAGATATCCAAGGCATCCTTCATATGAGATCCCTCTCTTGGTCCCATGAAAAAGATTGTTTTGGATGGAACAACACTACTAAGGGTGAGTATTCAGTTGCTCAAGGTTATTTGACCTTATGCCATAATAATCCCAACCATTCTTCTCGACATATTTTCTCGATTGTGGGCTCAAAAGCTCTGGCCTAAGGTGAGGTTCTTTAATTGGCTTTTATTGCATCGTAGGGTGCTTACCGGTGAGCAACTTATGAAGCGTGGTTTTCATGGCCCTTTTAGATGTGAAATGTGTGAAGAGAATGTAGAAAATATCAACCATATTTTTATTGAGTGTACTTTAGCCTCCGAGCTATGGAGGAGAATGGCCACTTTACTTGGCTTACAATGGTCCAATTTTTTTACTTTTGAACAACTTTGGAGGGATTGGCCTAATCAAGAGGGTGTTGATCATTTTATTAGGCAGTTAGTTTGGATGGGTTCTACCATTCTTCTTTGGAATATTTGGAATGAAAGGAACAACCAAATTTTTAATCAAGATAGGAAGGATATTCACTATATTTGGCAAAAGACCATAGCCAACTTAGTTGAATCAGTCCATCATCTCCTTAATCACCCCCAAAACTCCCACCAAAGATGGGATCAAGTGATGCAAAGATTGAAGATTAAACCTTCTAAGGGCAACCAACTTAAAGGGAATGTGAGTATTAGTAAGATGGATAGGAATAGAAATTGGCAACCTCCTCCTAAGGATTTTGGAAAAGTCAATACCGATGGAGCCTCTAGAGGGAACCCCGGAAAAGCCAATGTGGGAGGAATTGGTAGACTTTCAGATGGCTCCCTGGTTTTTACTTTTGCTCGAGAATTTGGGTATTCTTTCCAATAACCTTGCCGAGGGGTATGGTATCCTCGGAGGCCTTCAGGAGGCTACTAAGGTTGGATGGGAAAAGGTGTTAGTTGAGTCTCGACTCTCAACTTATGATTAATCTCTTGAAGAATCCTTCTAAGAATCATAAGGTGGATTGGAGAATAAAAAGAATTATTGAGAAGATTCAGTTAATCCAGATGGGATTTTTGAAAGTTGATTACAATCATGTGGTCAGAGATCAAAACAAGAGTGCCGATGCTTTAGCTAATTGGGCTTTGGACAAAGGTGATCTTACTTGTTATGGCCACCCTCCTATATGGTGGGCTTCTCAAATTAGGGAAGCTCTTCTTTCTATCATTTCTTTGGATGGCTCCAGTTCAAGGTACCTAGTTTCTTCTTGTTTTTTTTTTTGCTTCTCTTTGGTTCATTCAGCTTTTTTTAGTTCCCTAGCTCATTCTATTCTTTATTTTGTTTCCTCTGTTGATTCTTGCCTTAATAGTCTTCTCGTCTAGATAGGTCATTGTTTTGTTCATTTTTTATTTTTTTTTTTTTTTTTTTTTTTGTTTAGTTTTTTAAGGTGGGTGGGTTTTTTTATTTTGTTTTGTTTTTGTGTTCTTTGTGTTGTTTTTTGTTGTTCTTGTGTTTTTGTTTTTTTTTTTTTTTATGTTTTTTGTTATTGTTCTTGTGTTTTTTTCGTTCTTGTTCTTGGGTTTCTCTTTGTTTGTGTTATTTCGTGTTTTTATGTGTGAGTGTTTTCTATGTTTTTTGTTTTTGTTTATTGTCTCGTTGTTGGTTGTTTTTTATTTTTATTTTTATTTTATTTTTTAATTTTTTAGGTTTTGGTTGTGTTTATTTTTCATGTTTTTTTTGGGTTATGTCTTTGTAGTGTTCTGTTGTTTTTGTCTTGTTTGTGTTTTGTTATGTGGTTCTTGTGTTTTTCTATGTGGTTTGTGTTGTGGTTTCTTTTATCTTATTGTGCGTGTTTGGTTGTGCTTTTGTTTTTGACACACTCAAGGAGCATGTTTTTTATTTTATTTTATTATTTTTGTTGTTATTTACTTATTTTTAAATTGGTTTTGTGTGTTTGTTTGCTCCTTGAGTATGTCAAAGGTGGTAGGCCAGGTCCGAGTCCTGGGCGTTTTTGGTGGAATGGATACCCCTGCCTCCTTGGGTCTTACCCGAAAGTGGCATCCCTTTTGGGATGTTTTCCACAAAAAAAAAAGAGGGTTAAGTGTGGTTGAATAAACATATATTAGATAAGTATAATTGGTACATAAAAATCCTTATTTAAACCATTTTACCTTTACCATTGTATTTATAAGGAGTTAGGGGTAAAGATATAAAACCAACAAATTTACATTAAGTAATTATTTTATTATTCTAATTAAATAAGTAAACTTGAAAAAAAAAAAATTACAAGGGTTAAAGAGTGATTAGTAGAAAGGAGTTTTACACCCTAATTAAAGGTTCAAATATTATGGATGAACCTAGTATATGAGAGTTTATACATTTAGGAAGGGCAAATAACAAGGATTTTTAAATCAAGATTAAAAAACCATATATAAACCTTAACATTTGACTTAACAAATGGTAAGGAATGAGGATTTTTACATCAAGATTAAAAATCCATATGGGAACCTTAACATTTGACATGAGTTTATGTGGTTAAAAAAAATAAGGTTTAAATTTTATCAATATATGTGTAAGATCTAAAGTGTTATTATATTAATATGATTACGAGGTTGTGGTCATAATATAATACAAGTTTGATCGTTTCAATCCCATATAACCAATATTTAAAAAATAAGAATACAAAAATAAAAATCTATAAAAATGGTTACAAGTTGGAAGAATACTAAGTGGTTTCTTTCACAACTAAGAAGGCTTTAGAGATGGACCTCTAGCTCCTCTAAATGGTGATTTATTCTTTCTTTAATCTTAAAAAGGTAAAGTTTTTGGCAAAAGTTTGAGTTTTTTCAAAAACTAACAAAATGGAGACTTATGATTTGTTATTATGCATGAAATATATTAAAAGTGGTAGAGGTGAAACCAATGATTATTTATTCCCTATCTAATCTTGTTAGGAAAAAATTTTGTCGCTACTTTTAGTCTTTTTGAAAAGATAATTTTGGATCAGTCAATGAGTACATCAATCGATTCAAGAAAGTACAAGAAGACATCCACATTGCCAAGGGAGATAAAAAAAAATCGTAAATAGTTTTAACAAACATATGAGAGTTGTTATTATATTTGAGATGCTTCAAGTTCATTTTCCCAACAATCCTACTTTATCTCTTAATAATGTGTTTGAATATATTATTCATCATCAAGCTTGATGACAACAACATAAGAATCGTTCTTTCATCATTAGATCTCATGCAAAGAAAGTGGCAAAACCAAACATTGAAAAGAAGCAAAAGCAAGGAGAGAATAAAGCCAAGAAGACTTTCAAAAATCTAATTTGTAATTTTTGCAAGAAGGAAGGGCACAAAGAAGATTTTTGTGGATTGTGAATTAAAGAAGCTTGAAGAGGTAGCCAAAAAAGGGGTGTTGATTCTACTCTCTGCTTTGCTTATAGTGAGGATGACCATGATGGCAAGACCTCATAGGCACATGTAGTTATTCACTCAACATAGTTGACATCCACCTCTATTGAAGAGCGGATTGTAAACTTAAGGTCAACCCAACACATGACTAAGCATTGTCATCTCTTGGATGACTACAACATATAGTATTATGGAAAGTGTGTGGTAATTGGTGATGACTAATCTTTACATGTGAATAGATGTGGTGGGGTGATGCTTCCTCATTTGGTAAAGTTCTTTACATTATAGGTGTGGTTCCAATCTTCTTTCCATTGATCATATCATCCATATAAATATAAAGGTTGATTTTTTGTCAGTTTTATGAATGATTAAGGACATTGATGATGGCTTTAAGGCAAATGCTTCAAGATATTGTAATGAGTTCGATCGTATTTATAATATCGGTAAGTGTCCCTCTTCTTTTTCTTCCTCCAACAATAAATACTTCATGGTTATGACAACATGGACATATGACACCAGCAAAAAATGGCACAATAATATTAAACACATTGGCTATGGAATCTTGAGGTACATGAGTCGGTATTAGTTAGTTATTTGTCTTTCTCCTATATCTCCTGTTAGTGGCATTTGTAAGGGGTGCATATTTAGGAAGCATAATTGAGAGCCTTTCCCAAGATGAACAACTATACATGTGACACAACCTTTGGAGCTCATTCACATTGATATTTGTAGGCCCACGGGGTCTTCATCTCTAACCAAGAATAAGTATTTACTCACCTTTGTTGACAATTTCTCTGGGTATGTTGTACACGATTCACACCAAATATGACACTTTTGGAAAATTTAAGGACTTCAAGGCTCTTGTGG
Source organism: Wollemia nobilis (assembly GCA_028583015.1). NCBI lineage: Eukaryota > Viridiplantae > Streptophyta > Pinopsida > Araucariales > Araucariaceae > Wollemia > Wollemia nobilis. Next base: position 6,989,905 of record JAQPPZ010000989.1, read on the forward strand.
AGATTTAGTTTGAGAGATGATCAAGTGTTTGAGAACTTATGGAGGAGGCAAATATATTAGTCATGCCTTTAGTGATTTTTTGTCTTTTTATGACAATTATTTTTAGGGGGTTGTTCATTATAGCTTAGAGAAATATGGGTTGATTAAGTGAAAAAAATGGTCATCATGGACATGGCTAGATGTATGTTACATGCTAAGTAGATGGATCCCAAGTTCTTGAGTGAAGCAATAACTTTTGCAACTCATATCATCAATCAAATTTTGACTCAGGTTATTTATGGTATGACTTTTTTTGAGATATTGATAAGCTACAAGTATGATATCTCCAACTTTTGTGTCTTTGGATCTAATGCATGGGCTCATATGCCCAAAGATACAGGAAATAAGGTTGACACCAGGAGTCATCATTGTATTCTTGTGGGGTATTTTGTCACCTCCAAGGCTTTTTTGTTTAATCCTATGAAGCAACAAGTCATTATTTGGAGACGTGATATTTGATGAGGTACATCCATAAACTCGTTCAATATTGCTTCCTACCCTTTTGGTTGATAATTATATTCTAAAGGTTCCTCCAATGGTTCCTCTTGCCCCCTACAAGATTCATTTTGGATTTATTTCAATTGTTACAACTTTTCAACCACCCAACATGAGTTCATCAATAGGTTCTATAGATATAGATCCTTCCCGTGCGGATCATTCTCCAACACTTACTCTAGTTTTGAAACCTATAATTGATGAGATTCATCCTCCTATTCCTTATGCAATAATGTTGGATGTTGAGTTGGATAGTGAGCTTGAAATTTATACTATAGTACTGGATTTTGATGCTACTTCTATGCAAGATATGTTATAGCCTTTCATAGATCACTCAATGCCCTGTTAGAGTTAAAGTGCACTATGCCTCTATTTTGACACTTGTCAGTTTATACTGACACTTGTCAGTTTATCATATAGGCCTTCTGCCTATTTATGTAACACATTTTTATGAATAATATAATCCCATTAGTTTTCAGTCCTAACATTTGGTATCAGAGCAGGCTTTCCCTGCCCTGTGAAAACCCTTGAGGGGGATTTCCCTCATGGAAATCCTCCCTCTTCCCTTCATTTTCTCTTCATATTTATTTATTTATTTTCTCCATTTTTTTTCAAAATAGGGACTATGCCTCTGTTTTGACACTTGTCAGTTTATACTGACACTTGTCAGTTTATAATATAGGCCTTTTGCCTATATATGTAACACATTTTTATCAATGAAATTAATCCCTTCAGTTTTCCCTCCTGACATGCCCAAGTGGGCTCGAACTCTCCTTTAGGATGCTCATCCCATACCCTAAAAAGATATCCATCTAAAGGCCTCATCTTAAGCCTTTGTCTCAAGACTTGATAATTTTGGAAATCCCCTCACTTATCTTTAGACCAAGGGTTGTTCAGAGTGGAAGGATGTTATGCTTTCCAAGTATGAGTCATCAATGAAGAATTGGGCATGGATGCTTGTTCCTCTTTCTAATTGAAGAACAACATTGGTTATAGATGGGTTTATAAGACTAGTTACACTTTTAATGGTTGGGCGGAGAAGCACAAGGTATGTCTTATTGTTAAGGGATTCTCTTGTATGGAAGGATTTTACTATTTGGAGACCTTTGTTTTGATTGCATGCATGAATATTTTTATAATTCTCTCTATTATTGTAACTTAAAAATAGGAATTACATTAGATGTATGTACAAAGTTCCTTTATTTCAAAGGAGATTTATATAAAAAAACCATATGATTTCAATCTTAATGGGTCCACTCCTTTGGTATATATGTTTAAGAAGCCCTTGTATGGACTTTAGGATGCTCTTGGTTCTGGGCATGAGAACAATAATTCTTTCTTTTCCAGTTGTGGATCCTAACAATGTGAAGTAGAGCATGATGTCTACATCAAGCATCAATCATATTTTGGTGATTATGTTGTATGTTGATTATCTTCTCATCACATTAAGCTCAACAATATTGATTTAAGAGACGAAGTCATGACTTCATGGCACTTTTGAGATGATAGATTTGGGAAAACTTCATTAATTTTTTTGGGATTCATATCAAATAATCACCCTTTGGGATCACCTTTTTTTAGCCAAAATATGCCTTAGATCTTCTATAATGATTTTGGATGGAGAAGCGTGTATTGTTTGGCAATATTGAACCCTATTTTGTACCTTAAAATTTGTGATATTTAACCAATCAAGCTTCTGCCATTTGACATTGAATGGTATTTTCTACTTGTATGATATTTTTTTCATAGTTGGACTCCACATTGGCTAATTTATTCACCAATAAATATAGGATTAGGCTAGCTGGGTTATCTAGGTGCCTAAAGGGCCCATCAAAGACCAAAGGTGACCTTCCACTAGATGAACGAGGGGCAAGTCCAAATCAAAAGTTGTGTTTGCTAAAAGGAATCTACCATGGGAGAGTATAGGATTTAAAAATTAAACCACTCACCATACACTACCTACATGTTGTCTTCGTATCTAAGCCATGGAAAATGAAAAAAAATATAGCATGACCTTAGCACACGCTACCTACATTCATCCATCACTCAACACACAAGTAAAATGGAAGAGTATGAGGCTCAAATACTGGACTTCCTCTCCTTAAACACTTACATGGCCTTCTCTTAGCCAATAATCCAAAAGAATCCACAATGAGAAAATAAGCAAAACAAAAATAATCACCTCCACATTCTTTCACCATATGTAGTGCATGAAAAATGGTCATCCAAAATCAAACCTATGACCTACTAAAGAAAAATAAAACCTATGACCTACTAAAGAAAAATCAAACCTATGACCTACTAAAGAAAAATCAAACCTATTACCTAATCATGATAAGGTTAAACCATAGGCTAAAATAAATATTAAAATTATTAAAAAATGATTTCTCCTAGGCTTACATTTAATTACATCATACAATGGTGTCCTTGTCCAATAAAATCAAATTACATTCTTTCAATAGTTTTATTCTTCGTTCTAGCAAAATAAGCAATAACAATTTAGATCTCTTAGATTGCTACACCCTACTATTTAAAAGAAACCATCATGGTCGTATTTTGAGGTCTTACAACAAGAATGCGAGTGATTTTTTATTTAGTTTGTATTAAGTATGTTTTCTCCTTCATGTCTCAAGTTTTCAACCCTTCGTCAGCTTTATCAAATTGAAATCTAAATTCAATAGTTAAGATGATATTTATCTATATTATCATTTAAACTCAAAGGAGATAAATTTATAGTTCAAAAGCGTTTGCCAATGTATGATAAGTGGGTTTACGACATGCCTTTCATTGTCATCTTGGTTTGTAGGTGTGATTTTATAGAATGAATCTCATTTTTTTGAATCAATATGCCAAAAATGGCTCACTAAAGGATGCACTTTTAAATTTTAAATTTTGTTTTAATAAACCTCTTGTTGATTGACCTAACTAGTTAGAGAGGAATTGCATTCTCAACCAAAAATATGATAAGAATATCAAAGAAGGTGTAACTATGTGTTTCATTGAGAGAGCTTCAAATTTTTGAATTTTATAATACTTTCTAAAAATGTTTTGAAGTGTGCATTCATCATTTATTATACTACAAAATAGTAGAAGAGTGAAATTAAGGAGCAATACACAAAATAAAACATAAAATTAATCAAATAAGGATAAGAGGTGGTGACCGTAGGTATCCCCATCATATCACATCAGATAAACTAATACAATGGATCAATGATTGGGGGTTATCAATCATGTCATCATCACCTATCTTGTTTGATAACCTCTATGATTAGGCTTTTGGAATAAATGAGAGGATGAGACTTGTCAAGATGTAATTGGTAAAATTTGAATATAAAACCACATAAACCAATTTGATTTCATATTAGCTAGCTCACAAAAAATGTCAAGCAAACTAGAGGAAGAGATATTTCAAATTGAAAACTTAGCATTTAGAATGTCTTATGTTGGTTGAGCTAGCCAATCACCCTCACATACCCTTTAATTATAAAATATAATTCCTATGCTTTAAAGTGTACACATCACACCCTTTGTAGCCAAGACAAAAGAAAAATAGGTGAAGATATAAACCTCCTACCGAATTATTTAATTGCCCATTAGCTATCAAAAATATCAACAAATGCTTTATGATATGCAAATATTTATCCCTTTAAAGAATGAGAAACTAAAGGTGAATCAAGGCAATCAATGTGCCCATGGCTATTAGATAAAGGGGAGAGAGTTTAACTAGGGACCTCCCCCCAAAAAACTTCAACCCCTATTACATTATCCATCCAAGTTAGTGTTGTTGCCAAAACTCAGAAGGATTTTATACAAGAAGTGTCTACAATCATAAAGAACAATAACTCACTATGGTTGTATACATATTCAAACTCATGATATCAATATTATAGAAGTATAAAAGCAAATTAGTTAACTATAGGGGAAATAATTCATAATGATATGATAACATTCAAATTTAACCAAGTATCAATGTCTTAATAGAGTGCTTTAACTAATGCTTGAAGAAATAAGAAGCATAAGGAAAAATTAGACCCATGAACTTCATCTCATGAAGGCTTTAAAAATAGTTGTTCTAACCAAAGGAGCTCCAATGCCAACTAAAAATTAGATACCAAGTCATAACCAAAGTGTCGGTGGTCTCTTGATGAATTCTTGAGGATGTTTTTTGCAAGACTACCCAAACTACCGAACTTGTTTTGACCATATGTCACTCATCCAAACTCGGATTGAGCTAAAATTTTGAGGGTAGATGCCTAACAAACCCTAGAACATCTCCACCAATTTTTATATTATTTGGAGTAACATAGATAATAGCGCATCCCTATATGTAAATGTGATTTTTGGCAAGCCACTGTGTGAAGGTTTCATATGGGTTAAGTGCAAGCAACTCCAGAGGTTGGTTTTCAGGACCTTCGGGCCCTAGCGACCAATATTTTTGTGGTTTCAGATCAATATTTTAGTAGTAAATGTTGCATGGGATCCAATATGGGTTAGAAATCTATCCTTCAATAGATCTTCATGTTGTGAACTTTAGTGACAACGACTTCCAATTTGCTGCACAAAAGAAAAGTGAAAATCATACCTTTCCACGATGTCTAGGGCATGGATTAAAGAGACCATGAAACAAGTTTCAAGAATTTGATAAAAAAATGGCTCAGATATCAAGTGAATATGGTGCTAAAGGTGCACCCACAAAATAAATCTACTATGGAAACCCTTGTCAAGGGTAAGAATTTCGAAGAATCAAACCCAAAAATGAATTTTAGGGATGCCCTCCGTGGTGGACAGCCTCAGCCTAATGCTAATATAAATCTTAGGGCTTCCTATAAACCTCTAAGAATGCCTAAGATTGATCCCAGGAAAATGGAGTCAGGATGTCTTAAAGCAGTTGATGGAACTCCTATTGTTAAGCTTGATAAGGGCAACATTCATATTGGAATTGAAGATCTAGAAAAAAGAGGACTAATTTGTCATTTTGTGGGTTTTCGTCTGAGCCTATCTGCTTTCAAAGTCCGGGCTACAAAAATATGGAAAACTAAAGGTGAATTACAAATCTCTATTTATCCAAATGGTTATTTTTTTGTTTTATTTGCTATTAATGAAGATAGAGAGAAAACTTTTCAAGGGGGTCCCTGGTTCTTTGGAAGGGCAGGGATTTTCATGAAGCCCTGACATACTAAATTTAAAGCCAGAGAAGATATGCCTTCTATAGGTCCTGTGTGGGTTAGAATATTTGGCCTCCCAATTTAATTTTAGAATCTGACTATTTTTCTTCAATTGGAAACTCTTTAGGATCATTTATGATGATTGCTGATTGTACTAAAAAAATTAGACATATTATTTAAGCTCGAATTTGTGTTTTAATTGATTTTGACAAACCCCTACCTAAAAATATCACTTTACAATTTGGGAAGGACACTTTGGAGCAAGTAGTGGACTATGAAAACATTCCTTTTCATTGTAGAATTTGCCATGGATATGGTCATTTAGCTAGTGTTTGCCCAAATAAAATTCCAGATCAAATGAAAGAAGATATAAATTCAACAGGTTTCCAAATGCCTAAGAAGAAGAACACTCAGAAAAAACCAGTTATGAAGGATCAATCAAAGTTATTTGCTAATATGTTTGAAATTATTTCCACAAATGAGGTTCCAAGTGAGAAAGAGGAAATAATGGAAACATAAATCTAAGAAAAACAATTTAAAGATAAAGGGAAAAACTCAGAGACAAAACAACAAATCAAAGGATTTCAACAGAAAAAAGGGAGAAAATATTCACAAGAAAAACAATATTTTAAATGTTAAAACTTCAAATAATACAGGTCCCAATATAGACTATGTTGAACCTTCTGATAATATTTTGACTATGTACAAGCATTCTTCAAGGCTAGAAGCCATATCAGATTCAATTGGAGTAAGTCAAGAAACAGGGAAAAAAAATTGAAGATGGATTCTAATCAAAAGGTAGGTCACAAGACTAATCAATATCATATGGTAAAAGAAGGTGAAAATCTTGTAGAGGAAGGTAAGATTAATGCCCTTCCCAACATTTTTAGCCCTGGTATTAATGAATATCATCACTTGGAATATTAGAGGACTCAAATGGAGTTTTTCAAAAAAAAAAAATTAGAAGAATGATTCAGATAAATCATCCACATCTTGTTTTCCTTCAAGAAACAAATATGGCAATAGAGGATATTGAATCAATTGCTAGTAAAGTTTGGCCAACTAGAAAAGAGGTTTATCTTAGTTCCTAGGGGACTTCTGGTGGCGTTGCTTGCCTATGGGACCCAAAAGAGGTAGTTATTCACTATATGGTTGGCAGTTGGGGTCTTTTGGCTATAGCTATTCAAAGTAGACATTCCAACAAAATTATGCTATGCATTAATGTTTATGCTCCGAATAATTTGGAGGAAAAAAGAAGTCAGTGGAAGAATATTATTTATATTATCTCTCATTTTCTTGAAGCTTGGATCTTGATCATAGGAGAGGTCAATACCATCCTCTCTCTAGATGAGAAAATGAGGGGAAATAGAAATTTGGACAGGAGCACTGACCTCATGAGTGAATATATTACAAACCTCCATCTTGTGGAAATCCAACCAAATAATGGCCTTATGACTTGGTCTAACAGAAGGCAAGGCTTAGCTTGTATAATGGAGAGATTGGATAGGTTCTTTCTCTCTGATAATTTCTTAATCAATGGTCACATTCCTAAAGTGAAGACTCTTAACAATGTTGGTTCGGATCATTGGCCTGTCATGGTGGAAATGTGGAAAACCAATGTGAGTTTCTCTCCTTTTCGATTTCAATTAATGTGGCTTAGAGACAATTCCTTTAAACCTCGAGTGCAACAATGGTGGAAGGAAGGTAAACCTAGGTATGGGACTAATATGTTTTGTTTTGCCAAAAGATTGCAATACATCAAATCCAAAATCAAGACTTGGAACTGGAAGAAGTTTGAGGATGTTCATAAAAAAACATGAAGTTATTGTTCAACTTGAAAATTTGAATAAGAAAATCCTTTTAGATGGCCTTACAGAGAGTACAAGTGCAGATGAAATTAATCTCATAGCTCAGTTAAAGGAATGGGAAAAAATATAAGAACTCTTATGGAAGCAAAAATCTAGAATTCAATGGCTCAAAGAAGGTGATCGAAACACAAATTTATTCCACAAATCTCTTCTAGCTCGAAGATCTCACAACTTTATTTCTTCCTTGAAATCTGATTTTGGAGATGTTTTCTATACTTGGGATGGCATGAAATCTATCGTTGTCAATTACTTTTCCAATATTTTTACTGCTACTCCTCTTGACTCGACTTCTCAAGAAAATGTTCTTCAAGCAATCCCTTCTCTTATCACTTATGAGGATAATTCTCTTTTGATTGCTCCTATTACTATCAATGAGTTTCAACAAGTAGTTTTTAAAATGCAAAAATAGAAAACCCCACATCCTGATGGTTTTCCCATTGAGTTCTACGAAGAGTTTTGAGATATCCTTCATGTTGATTTATTAGAAGTGGTGGACGAAGCCAAGAAAGCCAAAGAAATTTTGAATGTTATCAATAAAACTTATATTACTCTTGTTTCAAAATCTCAAGAGGCTAAACATATCTCATCTTTTAGACCTATTGCTTTATGTAATGTTCTTCTCAAAATCATTACTAAGATCATGGTAGAAAGGTTGAAGCCTCTTTTGCATAAGATCATTTCTCCTAAAAAAGGATCTTATGTGGAAGGGCGTCAAATAGTTGATGATATAGTTCTTTCTCAAGAAGCCATCCATTCCATAAATAAACAATAATATCCTTCCATGTTCATTCGGTTAGACTTATGCAAAGCTTATGATAGAGTGGATTGGCACTTCCTTATCAAAGTTTTGAGGCAATTTGGTTTCTATCAAGATTGGACATATTGAATTATGGGATGTATCTCTTCAGTTTCCTACTTAATTCTTATCAATGGCAGGCCTTCTTAGTTGTTCCTAGCTTCCAAAGGTATTAGGCAAGGCGACCCTCTATCCCCTTAGTTATTCATAATTATTGTTGAATGCTTAGGTAGGTCTATAACCAAAAAAAGAAAAGACAAAACCCTTGAGGGAGTTACCATTTCTCATGGAGATAGACCTCTCTCTCATATTCAATTTGTTGATGACTACTCTTTTAGGTAAATCTACAGTTAAGGAAGCTTCTACTATTAAGCAAATCACTAGCTATTTTTCTAAGGCTATCGAGCAATTGATCAATGAAGACAAATCTAAAGTCATTTTCTTTCACTGCTCTGCTGGACAAGAATCCATGGTCTTGGATAAATTAAGATATAAGAAGACCTCCTTTCCAATCACTTATTTAGGTATTCCCATCAATATTCGAAGATAGAAAAAAATATTGAAATTGGTTGTTAGACAAAGTTAAGAAGAAAATTGGTAAGTGGACCAATAGGTGGCTTTCTTCCGAGGGTAGAATCACTTTGGTAAAATCATTCCTTCAAGCTATTCCTATTTATGTTTCTACCATGTTGAATATCCCAAAGGTTGTTCTTAGAGAACTAGATCAAATCAGTCAACGGTTCTTCTGGAGTGGTACTAAGGAGAAAAGAAAATGGGCCTTGGTGAAATGGAACATTTTATGTTTTCCTAAGAAAGAAGGGGGATTAGGATTCTAGTCTGCTATTAATAACAACAAAGCTTTAGCTACTAAATTAAATTAGAGGATTTTGCATAACCCCAATGCTTTCTAGGCCAATAATCTTCGTGCTAAATATACTGAGAACAAAAGTCCTGAAGACCTTGTTCGCTATCAATTACCTTCCAAAGGTTCTCCCATTTTAGCAATTCTTAAGACTGGTGAGGATTTGATAAAGAAAAAAATATTTTGTATCATTCATAATGGTCAACAGGAAATTTTTTGGATAGATTCTTGGGATGGTCACAAGCCTTTGATAACTCAGTTTCCCAATTGGAGGCCTTGGATGGAGGAGCTTCACCAAGTTAACTGGATAAAGGTGGCTAATTATTATTGGTATAATACTGGTAATTTAGAGGTTGTTAGATATTGGATCCCTATTGAGGACTGGCCTATTCAAATCCCAGAAAGGCATAGACAAGATATCCAGTGCATCCTTCATATGAGATATCTCTCTTGGTCCCATGATAAAGACTGTTTTTGGATGGAACAACACTACTAAGGGTGAGTATTCAATTGCTCAAGGTTATTTGGCCTTATGCCATAATAATACCAACCAATCATCTGACATCTTTTCTTAGTTTTGGGCTCAAAATCTTTGGCCTAAGGTGAGGTTCTTTACTTGGATTTTATTGCATCGCAGGGTGCTTATTGGGGAGCAGCTTATGAAGCGTGGTTTTCATGGCCATTTTATATGTGAAATGTGTGAATATAATGTGGAAACTCTCAACCATATTTTTATTGAGTGTACTTTAGCCTCTGGGATTTGGAGGAGAATGACCACTTTACTTGGATTATAGTGGTCCATTTTTTTTTTACTTTTGAACAACTTTGGAGGGATTGGCCTAATAAAGAGGGTGTTGATCATTTTATTAGGCAATTAGTTTGGATGGGTTCTACCATTCTTCTTTGGAATATATGGAATGAAAGGAACAACTAGATTTTTAATCAAGAAAGGAAGGATATTCACTATATCTAGAAAAATACCATTGCCAACTTAGTTGAATAAATCCACCAGATCCTTAATCACCCCCAAAACTCCCACTAAATATGGGATCAAGTGATGCAAAGATTGAAGATTAACTCTTTTAAGAGAAACCAAATTAAAGGGAACGTGAGTAATAACAATATGGATAGAACAAGGAATTGGCAACCTCCTCCTAAGGATTTTGGAAAAGTCAATACTGATGAAGCCTCTAGAGGAAACCCTAGAAAAGCTAGTGGAGGAGGAATTGGTAGACTTTCAGATGGCTCCCTGGTTTTTAAATTTACTAAGAATTTGGGTATTCTATCCAATAACCTTGTTGAGGGGTATGGTATCCTTAGAGGCCTTCAAGAGGCTACTAATGTTGGATGGGAAAAGGTAGTAGTTGAGTCTGACTCTCAACTCATGATTAATCTTTTGAAGACTCTTAAGAATCATAAGGTTGATTGGAAAATTAAAAGAATTATTGAGAAGATTTAGTTAATCCAAATGGGATTTTTGAAAGTTGATTACAATCATGTGGTCAGAGATTAGAACAAGAGTGATGATGCTTTAGCTAATTGTGCTTTGGATAAAGATGATATTACTTGCTATGACCACCCTCCTAGATGGTGGGCTTCACATATAAGGAAGCTCTTCTTTCTATCATTTCTTTGGATGGCTCTAGTTATGAAGATACCTAGTTTCTTCTTGCTTTATTTTTGCTTCTCTTTAGTTCGGTTAGGGTATTTTAGTTGTTGAGCAAAGTGCAGCAACAGGATTGTCATTGTTGTCAACACAATCAGCTAGATCATTTGATTCAGTGCAGTAACAGGAAGTTCAGATGCAGCAAACAGGAAGTTCAGAGATCTCTCAGAATATGTACAAGTGTTTTTCCAAAAAGACCTAAGTGGCCCACATGCAAAAATTCAAAGAAAAAGACAAGGAAAGTGTCGCGATATCGCGACATATTCAGAAAACAGGAAAACTGTCGTGATTTCGCGACATATTGGAGGAGAGAGAAAGTGCAAAGAAAAATGTCATGATTTCGCGACATATTGGAGGAGAAGAAGGCAAGGAAAACTGTCACGATTTCATGACATGTTCGACAAAAAACTGTCACGATTTCGTGACATGTTGGAAGAGAAGAAGGCAAGTTGAAAAATGTCATGATTTCACGACATGTTGGAAGAGAAGAAGGCAAGTTGAAAAACTATCACGATTTCGTGACATGTTCGAAGAGAGGCGCAAGCAGGTAAAACTGTCACGATTTCGTGACATGTTGAAAGAAAAAGTGCAAGGGAGGAAAACTGTCATGATTTCGTGACATGTTCGATGAGAAGGCACTTGCAAGAAAACTGTCATGATTTCATGACAAGTTCGGGGAGAAGGAGCTCACAAAGAAAAGTGTCATGATTTCATGACAATTTGCAAGAGAGACAGTACAAACAAAAAAGTGTCACGATTTCATGACATGTTCGAAAAGAAGGTGCAAGCAAAGAAAACTGTCATGATTTCATGACATGTTTGGAGAGAAAGAGCTCGCAAAGAAAAGTGTCACGATTTCATGACAATTTGCAAGAAGGATTGTACGGACGAAAAAGTGTCACGATTTCATGATAGGTTCGAAGAGAAAGCGCCAAGGAGAAAAGTGTCACGATTTCATGACATGTCTTGTTTCTGAAAAAGGAGATAGAGGCAAGAAATGTCACGATTTCATGACATGTTGCAGGAGAGAGAAAGGTACAGATGAAAGTGTCACGATTTCGTGACATATTCCATTTTCGCGAGCGAAAGAGAAAGGCACAAGGAGGAAAGTGTCACGATTTCATGACATGTTCCATTTTCACGGCGAAAGAAAAGAGTACGAGAAAGTTCATCATTTCGTGACATGTTCTTTAGAAAAGAGTTCGAAGGTGAGAACTGTCATGATTTCGACATCTTAGAGGAAAGAGTTCAAAGTGAGAACCGTCATGATTTCGCGACATGTCATGTTTTCACGGATGCATGCCGAGAAGAGTGCAAGGAAGCAAAAAGTGTCACGATTTCGCGACATGTCTAGTTTTCACTGGTGCAAGCCAAGTAGAGTGTACAGAAGCTAAAAGTGTCACGATATCGTGACATGTTGTGTTTTCATGGCAACAGCAATAGAAGAGTTATAGGGGTAGTTGAGGCCGACGAAGACCGATGTAAGCCGACAAAAATTAGGGTTTGCAGCCGACTAAGATTAGGGTACTTCAGCCGACTAAGATTAGATTTTTCATCATGAAAAGTTTGTTATAAAAGGAGGGCTATTTGGAGATTTGAGGTGTATCGAATTTGTGTGAATTAAGCCCGTAGTGCGCAGAGAGCGAGTCGTGTCGAATCGAGCTAAGTGCGAAGCAAGAGCGCACAGAGAGCAGAAAAGTGCAAAGGGGCAGAAGCGATCGTTCGATTGTTTTGAAGCAGAGTGTGTGAGGCATTTGCGTAGAAGCAGACTATTCTAAAATAGATTGTGCAAAGCGATTGCATAGAAGAAGCAGAGTGCATAGAATCAGCAGACTGTGTGCGAAAAGGGTGAAGGTATTTTTTTATAAATTTCATAGATTCATTTGAAGTCCAAGTTGTAGCTTGGCATCAGGGGTTGGTGCTCCTTCCAGTAGGTGCTGGTAAATTAGGGGTTGTTGCTCCTTTTTGTTGGTGCAAAAAAATTGAGGGGTTGGTGCTCCTTCCAGTTGGTGCTGGTAAATAGATTGTAAAGTTGTTGCTTTGCAAAGGCTGGATTTGGATGGTAGTCCAAGCAGTCATTTTTGAGGAGTAGCCACATTGGTGAACCTCGTTAAATCTTGTGTTGTGTGATGCTCTCTTGTTAACTTGTTGTATCTGTTTTGAGTTTGCTTTATTTCAGCATTAAGAGTTGCAAATTTAAAGTTTTAAAAGAACACACTGATTCACCCCCCTCTCAGTGTCACTGTGAGTATAACAATTGGTATCAGAGCAAGGTTCCTGAATAGGCTCAATCAGCTAGGGTGATCTTGGAAGTGACGCAATGGCAAGTGGTGAAGGTTTCTCCTCAAACAAAGCACCATTGTTTGATGAAACTAATTATGCGTTCTAGAAAATCAAGATGCAGACATATCTCCGTGCTTTGGGATTTGATATCTGGAATGCAGTAGTTAATGGTTACACAGCTCCCGCCACTACTCCAACCGACAACACCGATAAAAAGGCATTTGAAAATGACTCAAAAGCAAAAAATGCCATCATGTGTGGATTAGTGGACAGTGAGCTGGTCAAGATCATAAGTTGTGAATCAGCAAAAGATGTATGGGACAAACTAGAGAATATTCATGAAGGAGACGATAAGATCAAGGAAGCCAAGCTTCAAACATATCGAGCTCAATTCGAATCATTAAAGATGACCGACAATGAGAACATAGAGGCTTTTATGCTGAGAGTTAATGGAATCACTAATTCGATCAGAGGTCTCGACGAAGATTTGGATGATGTTACTATCATGAAAAAGGTATTAAGATCGCTTCCTCAAAGGTTTGATTCTAAAGTCTCAACCATAGAAGAAGCTAAAAATCTAAATCACTTTAGTATGGATGATATGCATGGTTCTTTGACTGCTTATGAAATGAGAATAGGAAGGTCTAATCCCACAGATAGAGAAGCAACTTTTAAAGCCCTAAAAGGTAAAGACACAAAACAAGAGTCTGAAGAAGAAGAGACATCAGATGAAATGGAAGCAAATTTTGTCAAAAAACTGAGAAAGGGAAAAGGAAAATACAGAGGAAAGCTACCATTTAAATGTTTCAACTGTGGAGGCATTGGGCACTTTGCGACCAAATGTCCACTCAATGAGAAGAACAAGGGTGAGGAAGCATCGCACCAAGAAAGAAGTGACTGGAAGAAGAAAACAAACTTCAAAAAAGGCAACTTCAAAAAGAAAAGTTTCATCTCCAGGAATGCAAATTTTTCAGAGGACAGCTCAAGTGAGGATTCTGAAGAAGAAACAGGTGAAGCTCTATTCATGGCATTTGAAGTAGAAAAATCAGAAGAGGTAGAAAAATCAGAAAAGAGGGAAGGAATGAACTCTAAAGTATCTATTGAAAAACCTGAGGCTGAAGTAGATCTAGAAGGTGAGCTGGTCTCTGCACTTGTAGAATGGAAATCTGAGAAAAGAAAGAATAATAAACTTTCAAGAAAGCTTGAGGATGCGAACGACATCATAACCAACTTAAAAATACAGACAGAAGAATACAAGAAAATGTTCGAAGATCTCGAAGTTCAGATAACCATGAAGATAGATTACTATTGTAAACTAGAAGAAGAGAATGTTGGTCTACGAATGCAGATACAAGAGTTGGATCAAAAAATTAGCTGCCATCACAAACGTGAAGAAAGTTCGATGAAGCTGGATAAAATTTTAAGTGATCAAAGACCTGCAGGCATCAAATTTGGTCTGGGCTTCGTTGAAGGAGAATCGTCAAATGGACCAAAAGCCAGAAATGTAGAAACTGTAAGGAATGAAGATAAGAAACAGGCTGATGAAAGAAAAACAACTCATGCAAAAGAAAGCAGTAATGCCAGGCCCGAAAGGAGAACTGACAATGATGGATTTACCAAGGTCACACATCAAAGGAGAAGAAGACCTATGGCTCCTACAACAACCTGGCAAAGACCATCTTTCAGGTTCAATCATTTCTTTTCTGGTTTCTGTTTCAAATGTAATGGTTATGGGCATAAAATTGCAGATTGCAAGTATAATGTAGGACCAAGAAATTTCACTAGTAGAAATGCTTTTTCACCGCTAATAAATTATGCAGTAGAATGTTTTAACTGTCATAATTTTGGGCATATTGCAAGAAACTGTCGTAGTACTTCTATTTCAAATCAACCTCAGAAAAGAAAATTTCAACCAAATAGGACAAGACAAAATAGAAAACTTCCTGAAAGATATGCACAAGATACTGAAAAGGGAAAGTCCAAACTAGAGCCCAATACGGTAGTCAAAAGAGAGTGGAAACAGAAAGAGCAACTTAAGGAAGAAAAGGAATCCCTAATAGTACAAACAACTTTCAAGGCACAGAATAAATGTGTACCATGGATACTTGACAGTGGATGCTCAAGTCATATGACAGGTGATAAACAAAAATTTGAAAAATTATAGAAATATGAGGGTGGTTCTGTAAAGTTTGGGAATAATGATGGAGCTAAGATAATCGAAAAAGGATCAGTTAAAATTAGTGATGGGAAAATCAAGTCAGAAGAAGTTTTGTTTGTGGATGGTTTGAAACACAACCTGTTAAGTGTCAGTCAGATCTGTGATAAAGGACATGAAGTAGTTTTCAAGAAGTAGGGTTGTGAAGTCAGAAAAACAAATAGTGGAAAATTGATAGCAACTGGATCAAGGACGTCTGGCAACCTGTACACACTCTCAAAAACTTCAGAAGGTACTTGTTTCATTGGACAGGAAGAAGAAAACTGGTTGTGGCACAAGAGGCTTGGACACATCAGTTTTGATAATCTGGTGAAAATCAGCTCGAAACAGGCAGTGAGAGATATTCCAACCATTAGAAAACCTTCAAATAGCATTTGTGCTTCATGTCAAAAGGGAAAGCAAACCAGAGTCTCATTCAAAACAAAAGAGTACCACACTAGCAAACCTTTGGAACTTATACATACAGATTTATGTGGACCCATGAGAACACAAAGCATAAATGGTGACAAATACTTTATGTTGTGTATTGATGATTATTCCAGAATGACATGGATATTTTTCTTAAAGAATAAAACAGAAGCTTTTGAAATGTTCAGATCCTTCAAACATCTAGTTGAGAATGAAACAGGAAAAAGGATCAAATGTTTAAGATCAGATAGAGGAGGAGAATTCATTTCAGATGAGTTTACAGAATACTGTGAAAAACATGGTATCAAGAGACAATATTCAGCAGCTAGAACACCCCAGCAGAATGGTGTGGTAGAAAGAAAGAACATAACAGTACAGGAAATGGCATGCACTATGCTGGCTGAGAACAAAATAGCAGACAGATTTTGGAAAGAAGCAGTCCACACTACAGTGTACATCCAAAATAGGTACATGCTGAGAACACATGAAAGCAAAACTCCTTATGAGTTGTGGTTCGGTAGAAAGGCAACAACAAAACACCTCAAAGTTTTTGGTCGTAAGTGTTACATCGAAAAAACTGAAGATAATCTTGGGAAGTTTGAAAATAGAGCAGATGAAGGTGTCTTCGTTGGCTATTCGTCAAAAAGCAAAGCTTACAAATGCTACAACAAGAGACTCAAGAAAATTGTGGACAATGCCGATGTTAAATTTGATGAAGGTAGGGAACGAATAGTTAACTTTGAAGAAAACTACCCAATTTATGAAGAAGTCATTGAAGGAGATGAGGAAAATGAAACAGAAAAGAAACCAACACTTGAATCAGATGACTTAATTGATGACTCAGAGGTGGAAGAAAATAAGAAATTCAAAACAGGCAGCTGGCAGAAAAATCATCCTAGAGATCAAATAATTGGAGATCCCACAGCTGGTGTTCAGACAAGAAGGAAAGTAGTAAGTAACTACTCTCTTTTATCCAAACATTGAGCCCAAAAATATAGCTAAGGCAAGCAAAGATGATAGCTAGATGAAGGCAATAAATGAAGAATTAGATCAGATTGAAAAGAACAAAACTTGGGAATTAGTACCTAGACCTCCAAATAAGAATGTAATCGGCACCAAATGGATATTTCGAAACAAATTGAATGAAGACGGACAGGTCGTTAGGAATAAAGCAAGACTGGTTTGTAAAGGTTATGCACAAGTTGAAGGCATTGATTTTGAGGAGACTTTTGCACCAAGTGGCCAGACTAGAAGCAATCAGAATGTTTCTGGCCTTAGCAGTCTATAAGAATTTTAGAGTTTATCAGATGGATGTAAAATCAGCTTTTTTAAATGGGAAACTTGAAGAAGAGGTTTATATTGAACAACCAGATGGTTTCCAAATTGGTGAAGATCCCAACCTTGTCTGCAAATTAAAGAAAGCTTTATATGGCTTAAAACAGGCACCCCGAGCATGGTATGCAAGGCTAGACAACTATCTCTCTCAACAAGGGTTTAAGAAAGGTATGGTGGACAATGAATCTGTATGTCAAAATAGAAGGTGGGCATCTCATTGTTCTTGTTGTATATGTAGATGATATCATATTTGGCAGCAGCAAAGATGAATCATGTAAAGACTTAGCAAATAAGATGCAGAAAGAATTTGAAATGTCTATGATTGGTGAACTGTCTTACTTTCTTGGGTTACAAGTTAATCAAAATGAGAAAGGCATATTTATTTCCCAAGTCAAATATGTGAAAGAGATGCTAAAAAGGTTCACAATGGAGGACTCGTAAGCCGCTTAGCACTCCCATGATGACAAGGTTGCAAGTTGAGCAAAGATGACAAATCTCCACCTGTTGATCAAACCATGTACAGATCAATGATTGGAAGCTTACTATATTTAACAGCTACCAGACCAGATATTCTACAAGCAGTTTGCATGGTAGCAAGATTTTAGGCCAGTCCCAAAGAGACTCATGTGACAACAATAAAAAGGATTCTTAGGTATCTCAAGGGTACTATGGAGTATGGGTTATGGTATCCGAAAGGTAAAGACTTCACCCTTATTTCATATTCAGATGCAGATTGGGCAGGATGTGTTGATGACAGGAAGAGTACCAGTGGAGGTGCATTCTATCTTGGTGACAAGTTGGTTGCTTGGCACAACAAGAAACAAGAGTCAGTTTCTTTATCAACAACTGAGGCAGAATATATTGCAGCAACAACATGCTGTACACAAGTTTTGTGGATGAAACAAACTCTGAAAGATCTTGGTATTAATTTTAGTGAGCCAATATCAGTTAAGTGTGATAACACCAGTGCAATTAACATCTCCAAGAATCCGGTAATGCATTCACGGACAAAACACATTGCTATCAGATATCATTTTTTGAAAGAGAAAGTTGTTGAAGGTGAGGTTAAGCTGGATTTTGTTCCAACTACAGAGCAAGTAGCAGATATCTTCACAAAACCATTGCCCAAGGATGTTTTTGAATACCTTCGCAATAAATTGGGAGTGGTGACCCTTCCCAAGAAGTGACTAGCTACAGGGATCACATTCTCAGGGGGAGCATTGAAGTATTTGTTTATCTTCTTGCTCATGGTCTTGTTTATTACTAAGTGTAATAAATTTTTCCTGAGAATGTTGTGCTTGGACTCAGGGGGAGTCTGCAGTAGCCCTTTGGTATTATTGTCAAAGGGGGAGAAGAGCTACAAGAAGCTGCACATGTGTTGCCAACAATTCCAAAGGGGGAGATTGTTGAGCAAAGTGCAAGCAACAGGATTGTCATTGTTGTCAACACAATCAGCTAGATCATTTGATTCAGTGCAGCAACAGGAAGTTCAGATGCAGCAAACAAGAAGTTCAGAGATCTCTCAGAATATGTACAATGTTTTTCCAAAAAGACCTAAGTGGCCCACATGCAAAAATTCAAAGAAAAAGACAAGGAAAGTGTCGCGATATCGCGACATATTCAGAAAATAGGAAAACTGTCACGATTTCATGACATATTGGAGGAGAGAGAAAGTGCAAAGAAAAATGTCATGATTTCATGACATATTGGAGGAGAGAGAAGCAAGGAAAAACTGTCATGATTTCATGACATGTTCGAAGCAGAGGCACAAGCAGGTAAAACTGTCACGATTTCGCGACATGTTGGAAGAGAAGAAGGCAAGTTGAAAAACTGTCACGATTTCATGACATGTTGGAAGAGAAGAAGGCAAGTTGAAAAACTATCATGATTTCGTGACATGTTCGAAGAAAGGCGCAAGCAAGTTAAACTGTCACGATTTCATGACATGTTGAAAGAAAAGTGCAAGGGAGGAAAACTGTCACGATTTCGTGACATGTTCGATGAGAAGGCACTTGCAAGAAAACTGTCATGATTTCGTGACAAGTTCGGGAAGAAGGAGCTCGCAAAGAAAAGTGTCATGATTTCACGACAATTTGCAAGAGAGACAGTACGAACGAAAAAGTGTCACGATTTCATGACATGTTCGGAAAGAAGGTGCAAGCAAAGAAAACTATCATGATTTCATGACATGTTTGGAGAGAAAGAGCTCACAAAGAAAAGTGTCACGATTTCACGACAATTTGCAAGAAGGATTGTACGGACGAAAAAGTGTCACGATTTCACGACAGGTTCGAAGAGAAAGCGCCAAGGAGAAAAAGTGTCACGATTTTGACAAAAAAAGAAAAAAATGTCATGATTTCATGACAAGTTCCATAAAAAGAAAAGGGAAAAGTGTCAGATTTCGTGACAGTTGGGGAAAGAGAAAGACAAGGAAGAAAGTGTCGCGATTTCACGACATGTTCCATTTTCGTGCGAAAGACAAAAGAGTACGGATGAAAGCGTCACGATTTCAGACAAAGAAAAGAGTTCGAAGTGAGAACTGTCACGATTTCATGACATAGAGGAAAGAGTTCGAAGTGAGAACTGTCATGATTTCGTGACATGTCATGTTTTCATGGATGCATGCCGAGAAGAGTGCAAGGAAGCGAAAAGTGTCACGATTTTGTGACATGTCTAGTTTTCGCTGGTGCAAGCCAAGTAGAGTGTACGGAAGCTAAAAGTGTCACGATATCGTGACATGTTGTGTTTTCATGGCAACAACAATAGAAGAGTTATAGGGGCAGTTGAGGCCGACGAAGACCGATGTAAGCCGACAAAAATTAGGGTTTGCAACCGACTAAGTTTAGGGTTTGCAGTCGACTAAGATTAGGGTACTTCAACCGACTAAGATTAGATTTTTCATCATGAAAAGTTTGTTATAAAAGGAGGGCTGTTTGGAGATTTGAGGTGTATCGAATTTGTGTGAATTAAGCCCGTAGTGCGCAGAGAGCGAGTCATGTCGAATCGAGCTAAGTGCGAAGCAAGAGTGCATAGAGAGCAAAAAGTGCAAAGGGGCAGAAGCGATCGTTTGATTGTTTCGAAGAGAGTGTGCGAGGCATTTGCAGAAGTAGACTATTCTAAAATAGATTATGCGAAGCGATTGCACAGAAGAAGCAGAGTGCATAGAATCAACAAGCTATGTGCGAAAAGGGTGAAGGTATTTTTTTATAAATTTCATAGATTCATTTGAAGTCCAAGTTGCAGCTTGGCATCAGGGGTTGGTGCTCCTTCCAGTAGGTGCTGGTAAATTAGGGGTTGTTGCTCCTTTCTGTTGGTGCAAAAAAATTGAGGGGTTGGTGCTCCTTCCAGTTGGTGCTGGTAAATAGATTGTAAAGTTGTTGCTTTGCAAAGGCTGGATTTGGATGGTAGTCCAAGCAATCATTTTTGAGGAGTAGCCACATTGGTGAACCTCGTTAAATCTTGTGTTGTGTGATGCTCTCTTGTTAACTTGTTGTATCTGTTTTGAGTTTGCTTTATTTCAGCATTAAGAGTTGCAAATTTAAAGTTTTAAAAGAACACACTGATTCACCCCCTCTCTCAGTGTCACTGTGAGTATAACATTAGTTCCCTATCTCAAACTAATATTTCTTTTGTTTCCTTTGATGATTCTTACCTTAATAGTCTTTTGGTCTAGAAAGGTCATTATTGTGTTCTATTTTTTCTTTTTCTTTTCTATTTATGTGTGTGCTTTTTTGTGTTTTTTGTGTTGTTTTTTGTTGTTCTTGTGTTTTTGTTATTTTGTGTTTTTTGTTGTTGTTCTTGTGTTTTTGATGTTCTTGTGCTTGTGTTTATGTATGTTTGTGTTAATTGGTATTTTTGTGTTTTGGTGTGTGAGTGTTTTCTATATTTTTATTTTTCTCTGTTCCCTATTGTTGGTTGTTTATTTTATTTTATTTTTTTAGGTTTTGGTTGTTTTTGTTTTTCATGATTTTGTTGGTTGTGTCTTTGTAGCATTCTTGTTGTTTTTTTTTTATGTTTGTGTTTTGTTATGTTGTTCTTGTGTTTTTTCTGTGTGGTTCGTGGTATGTTTTTTTATCTTATTGTGTGTGTGTGTGTTTGGTTGTGTTTAATTTTTTTAATAAACTCAAGGATCATGTTTTTTTTTGTTTTTTAATCTTTTTGTGTGTTTGTGTTTGTGTGTTCTTGTTTTTTGTTGTTTTAGGTTTGCTCTTTGAGTATGTCAAAGATGGTAGGCCAGGTGCGAGCCCTGGGTGATTTTGGCAAAATAGACACCCCTACCTCATTGGGTCTTACCTGAAAGTGACATCCCTTATGGGATGTTTTCCACAAAAAAAAAGTCATAACAAATGTGTCAAATCAATGAAAGATACTAACAAAATAGTTAACACTTCTAGAAAAGGTTGTGGGAGAATTAAACTCTGATTCCCATAAAAATAAAGCACATTTCCAACCACTGCACCATATAGTGTCATTGGAAGAAACATTTTTGGCTCTCCTTGGAGATGTTAATGGATTTTACTTTAAAGTTTTTTAGAATAAATGCAAGGAGTGGGATTTGATCTTATGACCTTCCACTCATAAGCCTTTATTATAAATCTGTTGCACTAGCAAAGTCATTAATGATGTTGTTTCTTGTTGAAGAACAACTATTGAGACCTAACAAAAAAGTAAAAATGTTAACCAAATTTTTATTTTTATTTATTTTTTAATTTTTTATTTTACATGGTGGAATCAACAGCTGCCACAAATCCGGGCAGGTTGTCCAACTTTTATGGCCACCACAATATTCTGTGTTGTCCGCCCTGAAAGCTACCACACAAATCTTTGGGTAGTCCACACCTATAACCACCATGCCATGATCATTTTAAACCTTTTATGCCGCTAAAATCACTTGGAAAGGGACAAGTGTTCAGTCTGACGAGGCTTGAGATAAACCAAAATTAAACTACAACCTATGCACCAAAAAACTTAATAATTTGTTTTCTAACCAACCCATCTGAGGTACTGATTAAGACCAAACACCTATCCTTCATACACAAATATTTTTTCATGTTATTTTCGAATGAGCTTGGCACGAAAAGAGTTGGCATGCAAATTTTGGCATCATAATTTGAAACTCTAAAAAAAATTCCTCCAAAGAAGGAAATACTTTTTTCATTTTTGTTCCTCAAATTTTAAAACAAGAGATTATTTTATACATTCGAGTGATGTCACTCTGTGTGGACTCTAATATCATGTTGGGTTTTACAATACTTTTCCAAAACAATCTATATCATGCATTCTCCACTGCTAATATTACAAAAGAGTATAAGAGCAAAAATAAGGAGCAATACACAAAAGAAAAAGATAATAAAAAATAATAAGGGATGGGTGCCCATAGGCATCCCCATAATATCACATCATATAATTGATACAATGGATCAATGATTAGGGTATTTATAGTTGAATAACACAAGCTTATAATGAGAGGGGGGGGTGAACAATATAGCACCCACTTTTTACTTTCTTTCCAAACCAATATCAATTAGTGTCCTTAATTGCAATAACCAAATATAGTAGTGTGCATTAATGACATAGATAGCAATAGTAAACAAGTGCACAAATCACCACACACAATTGAGACATAAGATCTAACATGGTTCCCCCAATGTGGGGTACTCCACAAAATAATATCCTTATAATATTTCACACAAAAATAAGGATCCTTATCCCAATACAAATGATTACATTGATTTGCTCAAAGCTAGGCAATGCACTAATCTGCTTAGGTAGGAAATCCACTGATCTGCTCAGCTAGGCAATCCTGATTTGCTCAGGTAGGCAATCCACTGATTTGCTTAGCAAGGAAATCTTGATCTACTTAGGTAGGCAATCCACTGATCTGCTTCAGCAAGCTCACCAAGAACTTGCCCAAATTTGCTCTAGCAAGCTCACCAAGAACTTGCCCAAAATCTGCTTTAGCAAGATCACCAAGAACTTGCTCAAAACTGCTTCAACAAGCTCACCAAGAACTTGCCCAAATATGCTCTAGCAAGCTCACCAAGAACTTGCCCAAAATCTGTTCTAGCAAGCTCACCAAGAACTTGCTCAAAATTGCTTCAACAAGCTCACCAAGAACTTGCCCAAAATCTGCTCTAGCAAGCTCACTAAGAACTTGCCCAAAATCTGCTTTAGCAAGCTCACCAAGAACTTGCCCAAAACTGCTCTAGCAAGCTCACTAAGAACTTGCCCAAAATTTGCTCAACAAGCTCACCAATACTGTCTATAAATTTGTACCAAAAGCCTTCTCAAAGGCTCAATCAATCATACACAAAAACTGCCACAAATCTATCCCAAAAGCCTTCTCAAAGGCTCAATCAATCATACACAAAAACTACCACAAATATGTCCCAAAAATCATGCTCAAGTAGCACTCAAATATCATCCACAAATCTATGAAGGCAAGGCTCAATGATGAACTCAATAATGAAAGGCAATGCACTCTACAATGGATGACAACAATGATCCACAATGATATCAACTCAAATCAATCTCAACTCAACTCAAGTCTTATAGAAGCATAAAGAGAATTGTTAGAGACTCAATATGTTCTAATCTCAAAGCTCAATCTCAACTCAAATCAGAATTATAGAATAGTTTGTTTCATGGAACTTGAACAATCACATCACTCAATCACTTGACTAGGCTCAATCAACTCAACTCAACCAATCACCACAAGGGATAACTCTTTCTCACAAAATCCTAGTCCAAGCATGTATCAACCAACTCAAATGTTTCCAACAATGCTCAACCACAAATCTCACATAACAATGATACTCATGTTCTTTTCTAACTCAAGTTCTTTGCATAAGCAATGGGCTTCAACAACTATGCTCATAAAATAAGGTTTAAACACAACTCTCAAACCAGAAAACCTTGAAGCATTGAACCAACCACTTTCAAAAAGGAAACCACAATCAATACTTTTCTCTCCAATGATATTTCAGAAATCAACCACCATAAACAAAGTCAATGGAGAATATTGTTCATACCTTTTGATGCCTTATTGGATGTCCACTAAATCTGCCACACTCAACAAACTTCTTTTTCAACTTTTAACAAGGGTTAGAGATCATGATTAATATCACAACAATAATATCCAAATAACACCTTATCACTCCTACTCAATAAGATACAACATGTCCCCTCATGAAAGAATTAATCACCTTTGAAAAAAAACAACCTTCACTTTTGAAACCCTTTACAAAAACAAAAATATCTCTTTACATACACATTATTTCTCCCTCTAAGAAAGTTAATCAAATAGCCCTCAAAATAAGCTTTCTAACAATATATAATATGATATACTTTCAAAAGGAGAAACACCAGAAATCTCTCTTTTTCTAAACATGCATCACAACCCTTATTCCTCTTGAGGTAACTTTAGAAAAATAAAATATATTAAAAAAATTATTAACTTGCCTCTGTCCCTAACGGGATTCAATCTCGTGACGTCTCCTTGCTCAGCGCTTTAACCACAACCATCCTGTCGTTGGGCTACACGCCGTCACGTGTCCAAAGGGACACGAACATAAACTTATATCATAAACTTCTGTACCCTTCGAAAAACTTAACAGCGCTTCGAGTGCTTCAACAAAGCAAATAACCACGGCGGGACTCGATCGCAAGACCTCCTGCATAACACACAATGCACAAACTACTAGGCCAAATATACCTATGTGTCTTATTAAACTCCGCGAATGATTTTTCAATAGACCAAAGTCACACTTCTCTCTCTTTTCGCAATTCGTTCCCCAATCGAAGGCATTCGAAAAATAAGCGATGGGGGTCTTATGAAGTCTAAGCTTTTGTTGGCATATATATATGCATTTCCTATTTCTTTAGACGTTAGCGCTATAAATTAATATAGCCTTTCCTCCTTTCTTTAGTCGGTGCTAAAATTAATATATTTAATTTTAAATTTTAAATTTAAACTAAATATTTAAAAATAAATATCTCCATCATCGGGGCACCTTTTTCGACAAAACGAAAAGCCAATATGGGTTTTAAGAAAAACCCATTTCAAATATACCATCCATAGTTTTAAATAACTTTTATTTTGCCTGCCTTGGTTTTCACAAAAACCTTGTAAATAATCCATGCTCTCCAAAATATCATAAATGCTTATTTATGAAATGCTTTGGCCACCAAACCTCAATGTGATCCATGTGACATCAATGACAAGATAAAATAACTCAAATTTCCAACAACAGTAGATACCTAACCCATAATTATTGCAAACCTCAAGTCGACATAACTTGGCTTAAAGGTTAAATTAGAGGATATTAAACCCTTAATCAAGGTTAACCATACAAGTGGTTTAATTAATAATACTAAGGGTGAATACATTAATATTGCCCGTAGGTTTACATAGAGAATATTCATAAGCTTACATCAAAATAACCCATAGCCTTATATCAACATTGTGGAGAATAAGCTTAGATTATTGATTTCTAACATGAATAGGGATGATCCCTTGATTGCTTAGTGACATATAACTAAAATGTTAGTACAAAGGGAGAAAAAGAAATAAGACAAAGTAAAAATAGGTAACAATGCACCAAGTAAATGACATCCACTCAATGGAATTATAGAATGAGCACAGTATTTTCTAAAATCACAAAGTTGGAAAGAAAGGAACATACATTACTACAAAATTATCCAATAATAACTTAAACTAAAGGCAAAACCACTTTTAGCTAAATTAAAAAAATAGAATCATACATCAAGGGTATAACCATACTAAAACACTAACTACTTTATATATTGATGTGGGAACTTGACGAGGACATCTTAGGCTATGCCTATTTTATTATGGTAAGTTGGATTATTGTTATGAATGTTGGCTAGTCTATTGAGGTTGTTAGATTGCACTCCAGATTTTCATACTCAAAGTAACTTTGACTTCAATATGCTACAAGATCATCACTTAGATTAGCCAATGATGTCCTTTTCACATAAATAATTGTTGCTCTCTAACAAGTTTGGACAATACTACCTAGTACTTTTTAGCTACCATACTTTATACAAGTTGAACACTATCATCTCTATGTTTAAATTATTCAAACCCCATTAAGGAATCTCACTTTTTCTATAGATGAGAAAAATATTGCTTGCATAATAGAATGGGAACGGATTTTTTTTTTTGCACAATTGAATTTCACTCTGTATACTGGTTGTTGGGAGATATGTAATGTGTCTGTTTGGGGATATTTATTTAGGGAAATGTTGATTGTTTAGATGTGTGGAAATTAATTGTCTAGATGAGTCATTTTGAATTTTCTTACTGTTGAGTCAGTTATTGCTCGAAATTGTAGTTAGGATTCAAGCTACTTAGAATAATCACTCCAACCTACACTTGTTCAGAAGAATCATTGGGTTTTTGCTCAATGAATTGTTCTAAATATTTAATTTGAACTTTATTGTTTGAAAGAGTTAATTCTTTTGTTATTGAAAATAATTAATTTTGAATGCCTCAAAGGTTATTTGGAATAATGATAGGGCCCTACATTTATTTGAAAGAATTAATTGCCTTTTTATTTAAAGGAATTAATTTCCTTGCTACTAAGTTCTAAACCTTTTTTTTAATTATTGATGCCCTCTTGACTTTTCACACTTATAGAAATACTTTTATAACCTTCATTAAATAGTTGTCAAAGACCTCGAAATTGGGTGAGCCCTAGCCAATGTGCAATTCAAACATAAATAACTTCAATTATTTTGTTTTGGTCATGTGAATAAGACATTTCCTTTAACTTCATCATTTTTTTGGAAATCCTAAAAGTCAAGACTTAGCCAATTTGTAAAATTCACAAGTTTGAAGATTTGTGTAATGCTCAATATTCTTTCCTCCATCATGCATTCAAACTATGGAGTTCTAAAAGCTTTATCCAAAATATTGTCTTTGGTTGTTGAAAGTTTTTTTGTTAAAAAAGATTCTATTTCTTCAAATCAACAAATTGTACATCTTTGCCCTTTCTTGATAGATACACTTTTGAGCTAGATATCAACAATTCAGAGGTGGTATTTCCTTTCAGTATGAGATCTACTTTATAGATACAACACTATACTATCGCTACATAAAACCTAAAAAAGTAAATAAATTAGAGCAAAGCATGCATACGAAGAATAGCTAGAATCCCTTGGTTTGCTGTGACCACCACCTGGGGGAAAATCTATAGCTTATGATATAACCCTTATCTAGAGCCCAATTAGCCAACGCATCCTCTACTATGTTTTGTTCTCGAGGGATGTGTTTCAACTCCACTATCTAAAATTTGGTCAACTATGATCTAATGGTATATATCACTCTTTCAAGTCTCCAATCCTTCCCTTTCTTAGTCTCTGGATTTTTTAATTTGTTGATCAACATCTATGAGTTTGATTCTATTTGTACTCTACTCCAACCTTCCTTGGGGGCTTCTTGGATTCATTTAGTCAAAGCAAATCCTTCAAATAGGTTAGTAGGAAGGATTCCTATTTTTTTTTTGCAAAAGAAAAGATAGGGGTGCCATCGGATAATCTTCCTATCACCCCTGCACTAGCTTTGCCTGGATATCCTCTTGATGCTCCATCAGTATTAACCTTACCCATTCCTTTTGGTGGTAGGACCCACTCTATGGTTCCATCAATTTTTGAGGTAGGGATTGCCAATCATTGTTGATTACTTTTAGTTGTATCTATATTTAATTTATTAAGGATCTTGTTGTGGTTGTCACTTGGGAACTAAGGAGTCTTGAGTGTGTGCTAGATGGACTCTACCAGATTAGTTATTGTTTTATTCCAAATAAGGTAGTTATCTCGATAGTTTTAATTAAAAATTCTGTTGTTTCTCTCTTTCTAGAGGTTCCATACTAGAAGATAAGTTCTTGCCCACACCAATTTTCTATGGTCTAGCCCCCGTCCTACTTGATTCGTCCATTCTCTTTATATTTGTTCAAGAGACCTCAGTCGCTGCCATCTGATTCCCAAGAGTAACACTATAATTTTTCAAAGTTTTACCACTATAGGGAAATCTATGAATATGTGATATATGGTTTCCAAATATTCCCAACACATCTTACATAAAAATGGTCCATGTATACCCATATTCATGAGTTGTTCCCCTATAAGGACCATTTTGTGTAATAATAACCAAACAAAGAATTGCACCTTGGTCCACAAGTTTTGTTTCCAAATCTATTGTGTATTCCTCGTAGTTAAATCTACCCCATACCAAAGAGTCATTTTCTTGAGAACAAGACCTTCTACTTAAAATGCTTTGAATTATCACTCTTTGGGGGTCATGTAGTTGTATTTTCCATTATAGGATAGGAATCCATTGTTTCCCCACTTCCTAGCTTCTATCAATCAATCTACTATAGTCTACTACTGTCAACCAATTGGCTATGTATAATTCTTCTATAATGGGGCCCCATTCTAGAAATTGTGTTATTAGTGGGGAAGACCATTCTAGGAGTCCAACCAAAACCTAGCTTTTTCTCCATTTTGTACAATCTAGAAGATTTAATTTTTAATCATCCCCTCTCCTATATTAAGTATTGATAAGATAGGTGAGCCTATGAATGGTAGTGCTAATTAAAATATATCATCCAGTCCTTTGTTTTTGCATATTTTTCTCTAAGGGTTTTTGCCTAGAGCTCATTCGAGTTCTTGAATATAATCCAATATAGTTTCGTTGCTAGTGCTTTATTATTTTTAATTGTAGTCCTAAGACCTAGTCCTCCTTCTTTAGGCCATCATATTTTCCCCAGCTGATAAGGTCCTGCTTTTTAGTTTTCTTTGCACCTCCCAAAATGAAGCGATGACATATCTTATAGAATTATATCAGTATAGTTGTGGGGACACTCAACACTAATGAAACACATATGGTTATGGATTGGAGTAAGAATTTTAACTAGGATTATTCTTCCTCCTGATGAGAGACATCTATTTGTCCACTTGCCTAATTTGTTATTCACCCTATCTATTAGCCATACTCAGTCGTATTTTTCATACCTATCCAAATTGAGTTGAATTCCAAAATAGGGTTTTGGAAGAGAAGTTCATTGGATTTTGAGCTTATCTAATAACTTAGACTCCTATCTGGGAGAGCAATAAAAAAATAAGACCTTTGATTTATCTTCGTTGATTAGTTGACCTATTGTTGTTGTGAAGGCTTTGAGTATAATTTTAAATTTGGATACCTCTTTTATTGTTGCCTTACCAACCAAGGTAGAATCATCCACAAATTATAGATGAGTAATAGAGTCAACCCCCATTGCCACTGTTATTCCTTCCAAGTCCCTTATATTTTTGTTGTTGGCTAATGTTCTCCCTAGCACTTGCAATAATATGATGAATATATATGGGGATAGAGGATCTCCTTGTCTAATTCCTCTTGAAGCCCTATAAATGTGATAGGGGCAACATTGATAATCATTGAATATGAAACTGATTATATGCACCCTATAGTTCATTGAACCCGCTCTTGGGAAAATCCAAAATGTAATAACACTTTTTGGAGAGACTGCCAGTCCACTCTATCATATACTTTAGACAAATCTAATCTAATGAACACGAAGGGCTTGTTAATCATATGCATGAAGAGACTACCAATCCATTCTATCATATGCTTTAGATAAATCTAATCTAATTATTTTTTGACCTTCTACAAATCCCATTATTATAGAGAGATTATCTTATGGAGTAAGGGCTTCAATATTTTTACCATTATTTTATTATAATATTATAGAGGACATTGCATAAGGCAATTGGTCTAAAGTTGGATATTGTGTCCACCTTTTGAGCTTTTGGTATTAGTGTTCTATAAGTTTTATTAACTTCTTTTAGTACCATATTTGTAATTATAACTTCTTCCACTACCTCCAATAAATCTTATTGGATGATATCCAAAAATTCATGGTAGAACTCAATTGGGAATCCATATGGTCTTAGGGTCTTCCCTTTTTTATTTTAAACACCACTTATTTCAGTTCCTCGCTTTTTACTAGTGTAGTAAGGACTTGATTCTATTATTGTGTTATAGTGTTGGGGATATTCTTGAGGATCCCCTCTTGGGCTTCTAAATCTAGCTCCATGTATTGGAATAGTGTAGAGAAGTAATCCACTACAAATTCCTTCATCCCCTATTTTGTATATAATTATTCCCAATTTGGTCCTTCAATGATATTATGAAATTGTGGACCCACCTTGATAAAGAGGATTTGTGGAAGAATCTCGTATTTCAATCCCCTTTCTACAACCATTAGAATATTGATTTTTGTTTCTAAAGAGTTATTCTCTTTTATACCATTCATCCATAAGTGTTGTAAGTCTAATATCCTCCCTACTCCACTACTATGTTAGGCCTTGAGTGCTAATATTTGCATTCAGTTGCTCCAGTTGCATAGTGATTTCATTTTTCTTTTGTCGAACATCATCAAACTCCTCCCAATTCTACTTCTTGAGTTGAGTTTTTATATATTGTAATATTTTAGAAAATATGAACCCATGGTTACCATATTTGGGCTTTCCTTCTGTTAGGACCCTAATCCTAACATGATAATTATCATAATTGTTAATTATATTATATTTTATTTCAAGGACCAACACGTCCTTTCATATTCATAACCATTAGTAGATCTAAATAGGCATTCATAGGATATCCTTAAGACATGAATAATTATTTAAAATAGACTATATCTTGTTTGGGTTTTTACTTTACATGAAATAATGATTCTTTTACCAAAAAGTGTTTCTTAATTCAATTATGCATTTTAAATTGTGAACTTACTTCTTAAAATTCAACACACATTGCATTTGGTTTCAGAGCCAAGTCAAAAGGGAAGAAATAATAAATATATATATATATTTCACCATTATCAACGTTGTCATGGTTGCATTCTTCCTGGGTTGGATAAATGAAAGAACATCGATTTCCCTGCATAGACGACATCCGGGTGAAAACAACGTGAATCCCCTACATAGGTGATGTTCGGGTGAACATAAGAAAACATAAATTTCCTGACATCATTTTTTTGACTAACAATGTCAAAAATCATTGCCATAGATCAAAAAAATACTATACAATTATTCAGATTCACAAAACACCTCCATTCACTGGAAAAAAATTCAACCTGTAGCTCACCCTGCATTTTTCGACAAGCACATTAAAAAAGCGATGAAAATCATATAAAAATAAAATTATAACCTAAATTTTTTAGTCACCAATTTTTTTTTGTAGCGATTATCTTTCAAAAAACGTCGAGAAAGAAGGAACAAGGTTTTTTTTTTAAATCCCAAAGCATAATCCCACATTACTTGTGGGTTATATCTTGAGAGGTATAAGAAAATGCATGTTCAACTACTGAATGTGACTACCATTTGGTAGTCATGCACATGCGCAACCCTGCTCGTTGTTGCCTCATCCTCTTCTGTTGTTGTCGCCTATCTTCTGTACCGACTCTCTATCACCTCTGCCAATGCTCTATCGATCACTGCACCTCATCTTCTATGTCGACTCTCTGCCACCCCTTGCCACTCTCCTACACCTTTTATTGGTACCAACCCTCCACCCCACTTGTTGACATCACACTTGCCGCTCGCTTCCACCTTGTATTTGTACCGACCCTCCACCCGCTCGTTGACATCATCCATCCCACATATTATACTTGCTCACTGACATCATTTCATACTGTCCCAGCTCCTACCATTCATGGGGGTTGAGTCACCGCCAAAAGTTGAAAACCATTTTTTTTTTCATTTTTTGGAAATTGACTACCACCTCACAATAAAAACATTTTTTTTTTGCTAAATCATTCAAATTTTACCAAAAATTTGTTAAGCAACTTTTTCAAAAGTTGCTAAGCAAATTTTTTCAAAATTCGTTAAGCAATTTTTTTTTAGCAAAACTTTGCGATATTGCCCAAAAATTATACTTTGCAAAACAAATCAAAAAGCTATAAACTAGTAAAAAATCTACCATGGCAGATGGACGAAGATCACAGGATATGGCAAAAGATATTGTGAAAGAAGTCTCGAAAGAGGTCCTGCAAGGAATGACGATTTGGAAAGATAATTTAGAAGATAAGATAGCTGCAAAAATAGCAGAATTAACTATGAAAATCGACACCTCCAATACAAAATTATCAACCAAAATGGATGCTACAAATCACTCTATGGACTTGGTACAACAAAAATGTGACATTAATGCAAATCGGACAATAAAACACAATACCCACGCAACAACCATTACTAGGGGGACCACATACATCAATCCTCCCTCGAACCACAAAATTAGATTTCCCAAAATTTGATGGAGGCGACCCCACAAATTGGATATATAGGGCAGACCAATATTTCTCTTTATATCAAATTCTGGAGATCCAAAAAGTACATATTGCATCTTTTCACTTAGAAAAAATCACTACACAATGGTACCAATGGTATGAAAAAACAAAAGGTACTCCCACATGGACCGAATTTACAAAGAACCTAATGTTGCAATTTGGCCCAAGCAAATTTGAAGATTTCACAAGAGCTCTCACCAAACTTTGCCAAACATCTACAGTAAGAGAATACCAAAATTCGAGAAGTTGGTAAACCTTACATCAGGACTCGATGCATCATTCTTTCAAAGTTGCTTCATCAGTGGCCTAAAAGAAGAAATTCGATTGGAAGTACAAATACTCAATCCTATCGATATGATGCACGCAGTGGCATTAGCACAAATGGTGGAAGAGAAGATCAATAACCAATGATGAATAGGAATATTCTCAACGAGGAAACCACCAAACACCTACACCAGCCAAAAATGAATAAAGTCATGCCGATTAAATGAATTAGCCCAGAGGAAATGAAAGAAAGACGAGAGAAGGGCCTCTATTTCCATTGTGACAAAAAATTCACCCCTAATCACAAATGCATTTCACCAAAATTATATATTTTGGACACAATTGGAGATTGCACTCCCAAAGAAGAGGATGACATCGAAGTCGAAGTAATAATGAATATTCTAGAAGAAAATAATGAGGATAAAACAAAAATCTCCTTTAACACCCTCACAGGATGTTCGGCCCCACAAACTATGAAAGTTAAAGGGTACTTTAAGAAACAAAACCCTATTGTGCTCTTAGACTCTGGAAGCACTCATAATTTTATAGATCCCAGGTTGGCCAAACAAGCTAATTGTTTTATATATCCTTGTAA
The DNA here is from genome assembly GCA_028583015.1 of Wollemia nobilis. Taxonomy (NCBI): domain Eukaryota; kingdom Viridiplantae; phylum Streptophyta; class Pinopsida; order Araucariales; family Araucariaceae; genus Wollemia; species Wollemia nobilis. The sequence continues at coordinate 7,023,264 of JAQPPZ010000989.1, forward strand.
TAACTTCGAAGTCATGATTGGCAATGGCGAAAAAATTGCATGCAAAGGGAAATGCCAAAATATTAAACTCACTATGGGAGATTATAACATGAAAGGGGATATGTATGTACTACCATTAGGAGGATGTGACATCATTTTAGGAGTACAATGGCTACGAACGCTCGACACAATTCAATGGGACTTTGAAGAATTATGGATGAAATTCACACAAAAAGACCAAACATACACAATTAAAGGGTTAAAATCAGGCCCTTCACAAATCGTAAGCTCCCACATAATGGAAAAAATTATTCGCAAAGGAGGAAAAGGCATGGTTGCCCAACTATTTTCCATGCAAACCACTAATGAAGAACAACCAGAGGCACCTGAATTACAAGAACTCCTAGAAAGACATGATAAAATATTCAATGAACCAGAAGGATTGCCTCCACAACGGAGCCATGATCATGCCATTCAATTACTTTCGGGGCACCAACCCCCTAATATTAGACCTTATCGATACCCATATCTACAAAAGATAGAAATAGAAAAATTAGTACAAGACCTACTTAGGGTAGGGGTCATTAGACCTAGTGTAAGTCCTTACTCTTCTCCTGTCATATTAGTAAGGAAGAAGGATGGATCATGGTGCTTATGTGTTGACTTTTATGCCCTCAACAAAATAACTATCAAGGATAAATTTCCTATTCCAGTCATCGATGCATTACTAGATGAACTTCATGGGGCTGCATATTTTTCCAAACTTGATTTATGATCAGGCTACCACCAAATTCGAGTTAAAGAAAGTGATATACCCAAAATGGCCTTTCGCACTCACGAAGGACATTATGAATTTTTGGTGATGCCATTTGGTCTTACCAACGCCCCTTCCACATTTCAAAGTCTTATGAACAAGGTATTTCACCCCTTCCTTCGAAAGTTTATTTTAGTTTTCTTTGATGATATTTTGATTTACAGTAAAACATGGGAAGATCATTTAACCCATATAGAGCAAGCACTAAAGACCTTGAAGGACAATCAATTATACGCCAAGAGATCAAAATGCTCCTTTGGAAAGCAAGAAATTGAATACCTTGGACATATTATCTCCAAGGAAGGAGTTAAAGTAGACCCTCGTAAGATTGAAGATGTGGAAAATTGGCCTATTCCAAAAACATTGAAAGGGTTGCATGGGTTCTTAGGACTAACCGACTATTATCGCAAGTTTGTTAAGGATTATGGCAAAATCGTGGCCCCCTTAACAACACTACTTAAGAAGAATGCTTTTTTATGGTCTCCAAAAGCTAATGAAGCCTTCATTACCTTAAAAAATGCCATGTGTACCACCCCTATCTTAGCCATGCCATATTTTTCCAAACCATTTATTATTGAGAGCGATGCTTCAGGATTGGGAATGGGAGCCGTACTCATGCAAAATGAAAAACCTTTAGCCTTCACTAGCAAAGCATTCTCAAAAATGAATTTAGCACGTTCCACATATGAAAAAGAAATGTTAGCCATTGTTCATGCTATCCAACATTGGAGACCTTATCTTATTGGTAAACATTTCATTATCCGCATCGACCACCATAGTCTGAAGTACTTATTGGAGCAACATATAACCACACCAGAACAACAAAAGTGGGTTACAAAACTACTAGGTTATGATTATGAAATCATATATAAAAAGGGAAAAGATAACATGGTTGCGGATGCACTTTCCAGAAAGTTTGAAGAAATTTCCCAATTACATGCTTTTTCCTGCCCTATTCCTAAATGGATAGACCAAGTCAATGAAGAGTGGTTTAAGGACCCTACCACACATACCATAATTCAACAACTCCAACAAAATCCCATGAGAAAACCTCACTATTCTTGGAGAGATAACATACTACGTTATAAAGAACATCTTGTCCTTTCTCCTACATCTGCCTATCGTACAAAGCTTCTTCATGAGCTACACGCTACACCCACTACAGGACACTCGGGATTCCTAAAAACTTATAAAAGAGTGACTAGGTCTTTCTATTGGGTAGGAATGAAAAATGATATCAAGAAGTTCGTAAATGAATGTGAGATATGCCAAAGAAATAAGGGTAAAACAGTGGCTACACTGGGGCTTCTTCAACCTCTTCCCATTCCAACAAAAACATGGGTTGATATTTCCATGGATTTTATTGAAGGACTTCCAAAATATGCAGGAAAAACAACCATTCTAGTGGTGGTGGATCATTTATCTAAATATACCCATTTTTACCCTATGGCCCACCCTTATACCGCTAGTACCATCACTCAAATTTTTCTTGATAATATCTTTAAATTACATGGCATGCCTTCCACTATAGTTAGCGATCGTGACCCCACTTTCACTAGTAAATTTTGGAAGGAATTATTTAAACTCCAAGGCACTCAACTTCGTATGAGCTCTGCTTACCATCCCCAAATCGATGGTCAAACCGAAGTTGTCAATAAATGTTTGGAAACCTACCTTCGTTGTTTTGTTTCTACTCAACCCCTTCATTGGGTAAAATGGTTGTCGTTAGCCGAATGGTGGTATAACACCTCATATCATACGACCATTAAGATGACTCCATATGAAGCCTTATATGGCCAAACACCACCATCCCTCACTTCTTATATTCCAGGAAGTACAAAGGTACCAACAGTGGAAATGGAACTTTCCACTAGAGATGACATTCTTTGCATTCTCAAAGAAAACTTACACATCGCACAAAATCGCATGAAGCAACAAGCCGACCAACATCGCATAGAGCATGTTTTTCAAGAAGGAGATATGGCATTTCTTCGTCTTCAACCATATCGCCAAACGTCTCTCAAACTCAAAGGTTCTCAAAATTTTGCACCCAAATTTTATGGACCTTATAAGGTTATCCAACGTATTGGACCAGTTGCTTATAAGCTAGAGTTACCCAAGAATTCCAAAATACATCCGGTCTTTCATGTCTCCTGCCTCAAACCAGTCATTGGTGCACACATCACTACACAAACTCAACTCCCTGAGTTCACAGAAGATGGAGCACTCATGGTGGAACCTGAAGCAATATTAGACCATCGCTCTCGCCACCTTTGCAATCGCAACATCACAAAAGTTTTGATTCAATGGAAGGGTCTACCTTCAGAAGATGCCACATGGGAGACACTCCAACATATCCAACAACAATTTCCTAATTTCTAGCTTTGAGGACAAAGCTCCTTTTAAGGAGGGTGGCATGTTAGGACCCTAATCCTAACATGATAATCATAATAATTGTTAATTATATTTTATTATATTTCAAGGACCAACACGTCCTTTCATCTTCATAACCATTGGTAGATCTAAATAGGCTTCATAGGATATCCTTAAGACATGAATGATTATTTTAAATATACTATATCTTGTTTGGGTTTTTCCTTTACATGAAACAATGATTCTTTTACCAAAAAGTGATTCTTAATTCAATTATGCATTTTAAATTGTGAAATTACTTCTTAAAATTTGAGGTACATTGCACCTTCTTACCACCACTAAAGGATGTTATATTGTAGCCTTTTATATCTTAACCACATAAGCTATAATCTAAAGGGTGCATGGCATCTTGTGGACCTCCACATTTCCACTAACACTGGCCAATGATATGATCTTGGATTTTCTAGAGTTCTAGATCTTGGTATATATCCTTTGATAATAAAGTCTTCTAATAACATCCTATCCAATCTCTCTATGATACAATCTTCCCCTTTTCTTTTGTTGGACCAAGTCATCAATCATTATTTGGAATAATATCCATAAGGTAGAGATGAGAGATGTGCTCTAGCATAACGTTTGAGCTACCATCCACGATTTGGTTTCCCCCTATATTCTCTACCAAAGAGGTAATGGTGTTGAAGTCCCCCCTGCTATGGGCATTACATCAAGGTGATGCTTTAATAAGCAAGAAATAATTTTCCATTGGTACCTCTTTTCCTCTAGGATCAAGGGTGAGTAGACATTTATACATAACATCTTGTGATTTGATTGTTTACTTTGTGCTACCAACCCTAAGATACCATAACTTATTATTAAGGAATGTAATATGATTTTTTAGGGGTTTCAAAAAGCAAACCACACCTCCTAATGCTCCTATGAATCCCAATGCTTCCATCCTCCCATTGGACCAGATATTTTTAGGCTGGACCCTCCATCATTTCCACTACAAGTTTCATCTCTAAGAGTAACACCAAATGCGGCTAATTCGCATGTATCATATGTTTAATGTCATTATGTTTAGATAGGTTGTCTTTCATCCCTCTCACATTTCCATGTGATGATCTTCATTGATTTACATGGGGGTGAATATTTGGGTGAGGTCTTTATCCTTCCCCTTTGGTAACAACTTTTCTCTATCTTTTCCTAATTTGTATTGATTAGTTTTTCCTCTTTGGTTGGTACCCATTTTTAGTTTCTTGGTGCACCCCAATTGGTTCAGGGGTTCCTTCTAGATCTAGGACTAGAGAACAGGGAATCATTACCCTTTCTATTGATTCATGAGATGTTTCTCCCTTTAATATGTATTTTTCTACGTTCTGATTCATCTCTATGGTTGTACCTCACCTCTTAGAATTTCTAGGTTGTTGAGTTTGATATTTCGAGTTGGATATAGTTAAAGCTAGGTACTACTAGTCTATTGCATTTACTTCTTTAGCTTGATCTAGGAATTGGGTTTATATCACCTCTATATCCATTGTATCCATTTATTCATCTATTAAATCATCCATTTGTAGATGTGTGAACCTGTTAGTTGAGACAATATCATATTTTTTACTCACATGTTTCCTCTATGTATTATTTTTCTTCAGTACTTAAAAACCCCTTGGGAATGTATTTTCCTTATTTTATTTTGGGATCCTACGAATACAATCTCTCACTAGATGTTCATACTCATGGAAAATATGGCATCTCAATGGGATATTCTCATATTCAACTTCTTGATCCCATTGGTTCTCTCCAAACTGCAATGTAACATTTTTGGGAAAGGGCTTATAAAAATATATCAAGACACAAATTTGGGCATAGGCTATTTATTCGAGTTTTAGAGAACTATATGTCATTATCATGTATGTCCCCAAGGTGTTCCCTATTATTGTAAAGACTATTTGGTTCCAAAATTTTGCTGAGAGTCCAAACAATATGACCCATATCGGTCCAATATATAACATATCCTCCTCCACCTAGAATCTGGTATGCCATGGTTTCATGAAAAGTCATGCCCTTCCATAGAACCAAGGGCCACCCTAGTAAATATGTTCACAGTCCTCTTTATCTATGCATAGAACTAGAAAATAACCTTTATGATAAGTTGAAATAGTGAACTCGTATCTAGGTTTCCAAGTATGTGATGCCCAAGCTTTGAATGTGAGAAGGCTGGGGTAGACTCCCATAAATATATAGATCATCCTCATTCACTCCATGGTATCAATGTCAATCTCAATGTATCCCATTTGTAGTTTAACTATCGAGGAATTATCGATTGCTTTGATGCATCTTATTTTCATATTCCTAGCATCTAATCTCAATATTATTAAGAGTTTGCCTAAGATTTTGGCATTATTATTCACATTGAATTTCACTTTCCCTCCTTACAAATCCTCTTAAAAACTTATAATCCTAGTTGACCTCACAAAATCGATCTTGAGGTTGTTGCCTCTAAAAGCAATACCCTACAGGCCCGCAATATCCTACAGGCCCTCCTTTGTAGCCTTGGCATGTTTGACATGCTTAAAGTACACAAACATGTATTTTTGATGGGGATACATTGCTATGTTATTGATTTATCCAAATTTAATGAAGGCATATTGCCCACCCACAAATTATACAACAACAACATTGGGCCTTCGTTTACTGCCTTCGTGGCTTCTATGCTAGCCCTCATTACCATTTGGTGGGGGCTATAATTCACAAACTCTCTGCTCATTTCTAGAGCCCTGAGGTGAAATATTTTAGAATGTGACAGGGTTGCTCTAAAACTAGCCATCAATTCTTGTTGAAGATTCATGTGGCCCGATAGTATGGAGGCCACTCAAACCTTAATTTGGCCTCCTCCACTACTAGGACGAGGTGGAAGATCCTATTAATAAAAACCCTAGATACCCCCTATTGTTTCCCTAGGTGGATTCATGCTAATACTCTTTCAATTTTAGAACTATAACCTGTATTTTTCATTTGTCTATTGAAAGTTATCTTGAAGTGTCGACAAAGAAAAAGTACAAAAAATGTATGTTTCCTAATGGTAGAAAATTTTATTAGCATTTTTAGATGATCCCAAGGGCATTTTGTTGACAAAATGGAGAATCTTGATTCATGGTTTTAGTTGGTTCCTTATGCACTGGGTAAGAAGTCAAAATTCTTCATAACCTCAAAACTTCTACCACAATATCCTATTATTGATTACAAAAAAGGAGAAAAAATGTTATGAAAATATTATGTAGTATGCCTTTGACTATTGCTTGCCTTCACAATTACATATAATATTTGATAAATCTTCCATTGACAAAAATGGGAAGAATATTTCCTTCCATATTAGTCAACTCATAAATATTTTGCTTCTTTGTTACTACTATATGATATGGTTTTCTCCACAAGGACTCAATTTTTTTGTGCTTTCTTGGTTTTGTTCTATCCTTGTCCCACTTAAGCACTAAATATCCCAACTTGAAGTCTTTATGAATGACTTTATCATAAAACTATTGTTTGGCAAGTTGTGCTAATACATTATCAAAGGCTTTAGCTCCCTTTTTCCAACTATAATAACTTTACAAGTCATTTTTCTATTGCATCTGTGTATCACTCAACATTTGAACTATGGGAAGCTCAAGGTTGATAGGAAGAACAACTTCTTTTTCATAAACTCGGGTGTGAGGGACATGTCTATATCCTATTAATAATTTTATCATACCATAATGATTGATCCAATTTAGAGCATCGATCCCTTTTGTTGGTAGCTATAGTCCTTAGAATTCTAACCAAGTTCTTGTTCATGGACTCAAACAACCCATTATGCAATAAATAGTAATTAGAATAAGTCTTGGTATAAATATCATTCTATGATGCTCATGTCATCAATTTTACTAAGAAAAAGGCTTTCACATTGTTGGTTATAATTGTGCTTTGTTTTTCAAACCTTACCATGAGGTCTTTGAGAAAATTGATGATCATATCATTAGTAGTTTTTTTTATTGGGATAACTTTAATCTATCTTGTGAAGTAATCTATGGCAGTAAATATTCCAGTGTTCTTCACTTGATGGTAGATCGATTGTGCCAATAAAATGTAGTCCCCATTCCTAAAATAATGCTTTAGTGATAATCACCTTAAGAAGCAAAGCAACCATATGATTTTTGTCAATGTGCCTTTGACAAACTTTACACTATCTTGGTAGCCAGTATACATCATGAAATAATGAAATCCAATAGTATCTAGACTGCATTATATTAAAAGTAGTATTTGTATTGAGAAATTTCCTTCAATAGATCCATGAAATTCCTTTAAAATTATTGTTTCATCCTCAAGCTCTAAGAATTTTAATAAAACATCATTAAAGTCTATTCGATAAAGCACATTATCCACAAGTATACTGCATAACTTGGTTCCTAAATAACCTTATTTCTTGTTGATTCAAAGTGGTTGGGAAGTTACCAATTTGCATGTAGTGCACCATGTCTTATATTCAACAAGTTAGTTAATTTGGAGAAGACATTGTATATTTTATAAAGCACATATGTTTAGGTAAACAATGAGTAATGTGGTCGCACAAACCTCTTCTCTTCACCAACTTGGTTGGACTTATTTCAGTGTCATATTCCATGATCATTTGAATTCATACAGGTCCTTTGTATCTCATCTCTCTTTTAAGAAGAAACTATTTTACACTCTGGTGCACTACATAATCAACAATTATTCTTTGGTTGACTAAATGCTTGGACTTCTTGAGTGTTCTTAACAATGCGAAAGCTTATTTTTAGGAAAGAATATCACACTTTTTATTTAGCTATAGTCTTGCTCATATATTCAACCGAGTGTTCTTCTTGTCACTCATTATTCTGAGTAAGAATTGTTGTAGTACTTTATTTAATGTTAAATGCATAAAATAAATTTCTTTATAAAAATTAGGATTTACCAACACTAGGCCCTTATATATTTCCTTTTAAATAAATTATAATATCTTTCTTGCTTCACCAATCCATTTAAAATGTGTCCCCTTCTTGATCACCAAAGTCATGGGCTTTACAATGTTGGTAAAATTTATGATTAACTTTATCACTAAGGATATCTTATCCATGGAAGACTAGACGAGCTTAATTATATCCAACAATAACTCCAATATTACATTAATTTTATTAGGATCAATGGAAACTTCATGCTTGGACATCACATGTTCCAATAAATTTCCTTCTCAAACAACAAATATTCACTTCTTTAGGTTGAGAGAAACTTCAATCTCTACACACTTCTATAAAATTAACCTTAATAATTCAAAATGAAGGGCTCTATATTTTTAAATAAAATATCATTAATCGAGATATATGAGTATGATTCTATTGATTAGCCCTCTAAACACTATGTCCATATCTCTATTAAAGATACCTTTAGTGTTAGGAAGTTCAAAAGGATTTATTTGATAAGCAAAATTTTCCATTTGGTGGACAAAGTCATCTTATGTTGATCTTGTTCTTCATCTAAACTTGGTTAAAACCAAAGAAACGATCTAATAAGGACAACATTTCTAAACCTGCAATAGTTCATATAATTTGACCCATAGGAGGTAATGGATATCTATCCTTTAGGAAATCCTTGATTAAGTCTCAAAAATATATTTACAAGCATATATCTCTATTTTTTTGCAAACAATGACTAAATTAACAACCCAAGTGTAGTGTTTGATTGGAAATATTATCTTAGCCTCTAATAGCTTCTACAACTCTCTTATCATAAAAGGCTTAGCCTTCAATTTGGTCAATCTCTACTTCCATCGTATTGGCCTTACATTTGGCCATAGCTTATTAGCATGTTGGATTACTATTGAGACATGAATTTTCAAATCATAATAGTTCTATGCTACAATATCAATATATTTTTTGTACAACCGAATAACTTTAGACCTCTCTTTATTGGTACATACTCTTTCTAGTTTGAAGCATTTTCCTTCAATGATTTCTACTTCTTCATAGTCTAGATCCTTGAAGTTTAGACTTGATGAGTCCTTGAATTGATCATTTTTGTTCGACAAGCTCTTGAGTGTAACCAATCCTCAAGGAATATTGTTTGTCCTCATATGAATGATTTGATCTCCATATGTTTCTTCAATCTCTTCATATTTGATTCGAGGAAATTCAAAATTTTGAGTGAGGAAATATAATATTTTTTTATAATTTTAAAACACTCTCCATTGTGATTTATTTTTTGGGACAGAAAGTCTTACAATTGCCTCAACCTTTTATTTCTTATTATTCTTTCTCTTCTTAGGCATGATTATACCTCCAACATAAAAACCCATAACTTTTTTATCGAAAGTATCAACCATGGAGTTCTCCTCTATAGGGATTAAATTGAAATTAAGAGCTTCAAACAATTCAAGAGTGTATAAAACTCTATGTTTATATACTTTTAACAAGTCATTTTTAATAATATATTTAGAGGTTGCATAATTTATTATTACCTTTCAATCTCCAAATATTTATAGTTACTTGATCTTCATATTCCTTGCCAAATCTAAATATCTTAAAAGTGCTTCATCAACAACACTTGCAATATCACTAAAACTCCACACATAATATAATTATTGATATTGCACTTGGATTCCCACACATGCATGCACAAATCTAACTAAATTGGAGATTTATATTATTCTTGTTACTATACATAGGAAATGTACGTTACAACACAAACTGCAACATTAAATCCTTTTTCTAAATCCACGAACATATGTTCTTGTCATATTATTTCCTTGTGGAGAAATGAGAATCACACTGACATCAAATTCATATTTTCAAATAAACCCATAAAAGTAAAGCTTCCAAAGCAATTTTTTGAAGTGATTTTGTTCCTTGAACACTTTTGCAATGGGGACATATAGTTCTCATATAATGTACAACCCCATTTCTAGTTATACAACCTCATCTTGTTGCTCTTTAGCCCACAACTCCAATTTATCATCATCCCAAGGTAAAGAAGAGTATACAACCTCGTTACTTTGCCAAGCTTCATCATTGAGAAAGTTGATTTTGACTCAACCTTGACTTGGAAGTCGTATTTGGTCCTCAACATTATATAAGTTATATCTAGGGTTAAGTATCCTCTAATTTTAGTAATGAAGTATCTTAAGAGGAAAATGGTAAATAATTCCAGGAGATCCTCTTAATGATGTCTTAGGGGTATGCTAACATTCGAGCATGCATTAAGCTCTACCACTATATATTTTATTATTCCCACAGTCTTGATATGAGTTCCATCCAGTTGAATAACTTCATCTTTATTTGTGTATTCCAAGCCTAAACCTTCTAATATAACTTTAGGTATAATTGTGCTTCTAGCACATGATTCTAGGAGATAATTGTGCACTAGATAATTATCAATCAATAAAGACATATAAAAGAGTAGAGGTTTTTTCAAATTCAAATTGGAAGATGTGGTCTTTCGAAACACAACTTACTCTATAGGTTTCTTCCCTATAACTCCCTCTAAAGAAAATTGAGTTATATCTTAATATTTATGTAACCCTACTTGAAGCAAGTTACACTAAGGATTTTCATCACAAAAAACATGCTTGCATTAATAAAAGTCTTCTTGAGTTGTTCCATGATGCTGAAATTTTTAAGAACCATTTTGTTCACTAGCTAGTGTGGAGGCTTTGACTAAAATGATTGACTTTTAGGCCTTGGTCTCTCAAATATTGGCATTTGAAACCTTTGGTATCTAGTTAGTCAAGAATTTGACACACTTTATGTAGAGGTTTATAATTACTTAAGGCACTAGTTATCTTGTGTCAATGGAGTTACCAAACTTTTGTTATGAGTTTTATTGATTATTGTAGGCTTTGGAATCTAAATGTTGGGTTGCCCACATGTAACTACAACTTCTTGATTGGGATCATTTATAGCTCTTTTGTTTTATCTACATTAATAGTCAAACTATACTTGAATAGAAACAAGTTGACCTAAAATTTCAAAGATGATGAATCCTAGACTATCCTAGAGCTTCATCACTTGGTCATTATCTAGATTGCTTGGAGTGGTAGAAAACTCTAGAGTTTGCACATTAGTAATTATAACTTGTTATACCTATCGATGTTACCTATTGACACTCATGATAGCTTATAATTATATCAACTATTGAACATCAATTGGACAAGCCATTAGGTCATGCCATCACTAGAAGTGTAATACCAATTAGTTGCAGCATCCGGTCTCACTGTAGAAATAATTGCAATTACTACAAATGCTCAAGATGGAGAAAATAGTGTTAAAACCATTAAAATATTTTTAGGCCTAGGTAGCTCATAGTTCTATTGGAAAATATTGGCTATAGAATGGCCTATAGGTTGTATAAAATTTATCTAATTTGATATATATATTAAGGTAGCCTTCATTTCACATAGTCTTTTCTCATGATTGATTTGGTTGGAAGAAATAATAATTTTGTAATAGGATAGATGGTTGTGGTATAGATAAAATGAATTATTATATGGAATTTAGGATTTTAAAAAATAATGGTGCATGATTTTCTTGGGCTATTTAAAAAAATTGAGAACTCATCTGATATTGAAGTTATAAGTAAGGATATATAGGTATTATAAGCCTTATAAGCAACTTTCAAGCCAATACAAATCTATTCTTAGTTATAACAACTAGATCAAATGATCTAGGCCAAATATTTACTCTTGGAGACTAGATTGTCTTGGCTAAGGCAAGATGAAGGGATCTTACATTATACAAGAAAGCCACACTTAGATGGGGACAATGTTAAAGTAATATTATTTGTCATATCTTTCTAAATTTCAAGTTAAAGCTTGTGAGATTTTATCTTTTAATCGTTTTGATTAAAAGATAAAATATCACTTGGCTAGTTGCCTTCTAAAATTTAAATTTCACTAGGATGAAGATCACCACCGTAATTGGCTATATTATTTGCTACCCGATTTCATTCTCTATAAATATGCTCACACTTCCAAGATATTTCCTCTAGTAATAGGAGATGAACATCAACAAATATATTATTTTCTTATCTAGTATTCACAACCATTTTTGTAAATAACATTGATGATAATTTGTAATCCCCCTCAATTGAAATATATTTCCATAATTTTTCTAGTGCAATTTTAATCTCTGTAAGAAGTACCCTAGTTTTTTCATACTTGTTAATTGAAGTTCCATATGATTTTGGGTAAGTGAGGAGAATTTTGCCTTCGCTATTTCTAAAAACACCACCTCCACCATATTTTCCCAATATTTTTTTAATTGGTATAGGGGTTTTGGAAGGGTCCCGTAACCTTTTACAATAAATGAGTCAAATTAACACTAACACCCAAAAAAAAAAGTAAACCTTCTGAAGCTTTTCCCAAAATTCTTTTAAAAGCACCACCAAAATTAATTTTGATAAACCCAATTTTTGGACATTTCCATTTTACCCTAGATTGAAGTAGATCCTTTGTTTTAATTCCATTATCGTAGATGACTCTTCCATGTATGTTCAAATCATGTAGCCAAGTTATTAGCACCTCTTTTTCAAAAATTGGGACTTCCCATGATGAGAACCATATCTATAAACATTTTGCAAGAAAGGTAATAATCTGGTTCCAAACCTAGGCATGATTTTGAGATTTAATTTTTAAAATTCTATTATTCCTTTAAAGCCATAAATTTCAAAAAATAATGGCAGGTCCAATCCTCCAAAGAATACATAATGCTTTAGCTTTGAAATAATTAATCCAACATTTCATCAACTCTTTTAATGTTGATGGAGCTACTAAAAAAAAATTATATTTGAAAAAAAGTAACCCCAAATAGTGTGAGCAAAGGGACAATGAAGAAGTAAATGGTTTGATGTTTCTAAATTCTTCTCACACAAGGCACATCTAAAAGATCCATAATATCCTCTTCTTTTTAGACTCTCTAGCAAGAATCTTACTTTGAACTACTAACCAAAGGAATGTTGAGGCCTTAGGGAGAACCTCTAATGACCAAAAATTCTTCCAAGGAAAATTTATTAGTCTTATTATTGGTTAGTTATTATATGTTTTAGTAGTAGAAGTATAGGACATCATCTTATTATTAATTAGAAAATAGGGCAACTTGTAGAGGTAGAGGAAAAAGTAGGTAGGAAGAGGCAGATTAAAGTGGTGGAGGTAAGTTCCAATGTAGCTAATAGAAATAGGTGTAGCTAATAGATCTAGGTGCATGTGCAAAGGTTCTTTTTCACAAGATCATAGTGCAAACAAAGGAATACGCATATAAAATACAAAGACAATATCATAAAATCCTTCAAATCCAAATACCTTATTTTGTCCCTTCTCTTATTAGTTTTATTTTGTGGTCCAAAAGTTTGAAAGCCTAATAAATATGTTTGGTAGGGCCAATGCTAGGGCTTGAAAAAATTATATCTTGAATATTCAAGTGCATGTTAGTTAAGAAAGGTTGAACTAGGTAAGGCAAACCCACAACTCAAAGGACACAAAGTGAAAATATATAAGATTAAATTGAATCTATTAGTTGATACTATGGTTAACCAAACATATGACAAACTAATATTTTTAGAAGAACTCATAGGGTCCTTGCAACATGAGATGTTTAAATTGATTGCAACCATAAAGGAACAACAAAACCTCATCATGGAACAATAAAAAATAATATTGGAATAAATTTGATGGAGATATCACTGGTGGAACTAAAATCCTGCATTATCATGGGTTTGTGTGGTACTAAAAATTCTATAAATAGATCTCATCTTCAAACTAAGTTGCAAGTCAAAAAAGGAAAAGAAAATTAAGACAACCTATTACAAATAAACAAAATTTATATAGTGATTGCAAACATGATAACAAAAGAACAAGAACTACAAAACTAATTAGAAGAGACTTGATCATAGGCACAAGTGGTAAGAGATCCAACAATCAAGTTATAAGAACAAAGATATTTAATAGATAAAGAAATTAAAATACAATTGTTAGAAGAAAATAAAATACAATTGTTAGAAGAAAATAAAAGATAAAATAAGTCAATAAACATCATCATTAAGGAAATAAAAGAGTTTGTAGAATAGGAAGACACAACCAATTTAAGAGATTTTCTTTTTTTATAAACATCAGTGGAGCATACAAACTAATCAAGTACATATACTAGGAGAAGTAAGGAAAGACATAAGAGCTAGACCACTTCGAGTCACAATGTTCAAAGTAAGAGATAAAAGGTAGGTTCTATAAATTAGAGGATTGCTACGAGGGTCATATATTTAACTGGATTATCTTACCCTTATGCAATAAGAAGAGAAGAGGGCATAATAGAAAAGGTAAAGATAACAAGGAGTGAGGGTAAACAAACATGGTTGAAAAATGGAAAGGCACACATTATATAAGAAACACAAAAAATAAATAGAAAATTTGGGGCCCTTTAAGAATAATTAACATTAGTGAATTGGAATTTTTAGATATCCATAGAGAAGAGATCTTAGTCTAGCTCTCATTGCTAAAGCAAATCATGTAATTGTAAAAATAGAAACACATGAACATGATGGATGCAATATTCTAGACTACAAAGGATATATAAAGACATCAATATGGAATTATGCAATATAAAATGGAAAAGGACATGGAGAAGTAACAATACTAATAAAAATATCTTGGGTAGAGTCATACATATCAAGAAAGAAGACCCAAATAAACAATATCTATATATTAGAACCACAAATAATGATAAATTGATTAGCATTATAGCTTGTTATTTTATTCCACAACAATCAATTTTTTATAAGAAACATGGATTAGATCATGAGGATCCATAAAAGGCATTGAAAAAAGATATCATAAAATATAGCAATCTTGGAGAGATGGTGTTAGTGAGTGACTTTCATGCCAGGACAACAAAGAGACAAGCAAGCCCTTTAAATATCAACAAAGACAGATAATAATATGCTATGGATGTAAATCAAATGGCATTAGCTCAACCAATTAGATTTCTCAACTTTCAGGGAGGGGATCAAGGCTCAAATATTACCAAGTGATACATGTGTAATTTCCAAGCTTGCTGTAATATCACTATGTGGTCATGATGTAGTACGAGTGGGGCCCATTTCAATCACACACAACCAATTAAAAAAAATGTTATGGCTCGAAGAATTGATTATTTGCAATAGCATAAATATGTGGTAAATATCTGGAAAATATCCTTGTCAAATATATAATGGACAAAGTGTAGTTGATTATGTTATTTGCTCACCAAAATTTATTTCAAGGATAAAAGATCTAAAAAATGAAGCATTTCCCATGGAGCTAAAATCGAACCATGATCCAATGTATAAAAATATCCAAATGCAGGAAGGTGGGAAACAAGAAAATAGTCATGTAACTAAAGGAAATACAATAGGAAACATTTGTATGACAAATAAAAATTAGGAAACTTTTAAAACATCAATCAAGTAGATTATGCAAAGAGAGGAAAAAAAGAGAAAATATTTTTCAAACCTATAATTTTGATAGAAGTAAGTTGATGGATATAAATAGAGAAGCCTTGGAATCATGCAAAAAGTTAAAATCCAAGAAAATAAAACATGAAAGCTTCCTTATGAATCCATGGTATGATAAAAAATATTGAAAGAACCAGGTAAAGAGAAAACAAATAGAAATATTTATAATCAACAAGTGAAAACAAAAAAGAAAAATACATAAGATCAAGGTAAAAAGAGTTGATATATCTTACAAAGCATAGTCCAACTCAATTCTAGAAAGAGTTATAACAAAGCAAAAGACACACAAAAAAAAATATCACAAGTGAACAATCAAGAAAAATATTCTTTCTATAATTAACACATATGAGGAACTATGAAATATTCTTTTTTTATGAAATATGTGAAAAAAGGCATTACAAAAATAGAAATAGATAAATATAAGAATACAGATGGCCTACAAGATGAAGATACCAAGTGTGGGATTGACACCTTAGCATCATGCATCTAAAATATTTTTGATGGCATCATTAAAGGATGCTTTCCATTGAATGGACAACTACCATAGTCATACAATTGTATAAAAATAGAGGCACCAACAGTCCTTCAAATTACCACACCATCATGATTAATCCTCTTTTTGCAAAATTGTTTAGCAACATAGTAAAAATCAAAATTAGTCAATGAACAAAAAAACAAGGAAAGAGGTCAATAGGGCAAGCAATATTTAGACCAAAGTATTTTGATTAATCCTCTTTTTGCAAAATTGTTTAGCAACATAGTAAAAATAAAAAATTAGTCAATGAGCAGAAAATCAAGGAAAGAGGGCAATAGGACAAGCAATATTTAGACCAAAGTATTTAACAATAGATCATTGCATTCCTTTAAGGCACCTAATAGGAAGGATATGGAATGAAAAATGAAAGGTTTTTTGTTGTTTTGTGGACTTTAAAAGGACTTTTTACTTGGTACCTAAAGGTAAATTATAGAAAATAATCAAAGAATTTAGCATACAACCAACTATAGAGCAATTATACATAAACTTTATGAGCATGTGATAGCAAAAAATATAACTCCATAAGGATCGGTAGATTGTTTTGGGGGAGATATCAAGGTGAAACAAGGTTGTTTATTGTCACCTACTTTAGTTGACCTTTATATCAACAAATTGGAGGAATGAGTGAAGAGGATAGGAATAGAGGAAATACAATTGGCTAGTTATGTAGTGAAACTTCTCCTCTATATTGATGACTCATATTTATTGGAAAGACACTTGAAATTTTAAAAGAATATCTAAAAGCTTAAGAGCATTTATGTAAAGAAGTTGGGATGAAAGTAAACAATTGTAAGACTAAATTATGGTCTTCTATTCTCAGAGAGAGAAAATAAATATTTTATTTGTTTGAAGGATATCCTTTATGATTGTAACGTAGTAAAATTACCCTGGATTAGATTTCAAAGAAAACTCAAGGAGAGAATATGCAAGATGGAATGGATACAAGTAAGAGGGAGGTCACTCTACTCATTCCAAAATAGGGGTAGAAAGTAGAGTTATAGAATTTGAAAATTGTTAGGGTCTGTTAGAGTATATTAAATCATTTGGGTCATGTAAATGTACCTGTAGACACCAAAACAACACCAATTCGATTATGTGACTACAAGCACTGACCGAATTGACATACATACCCCCTAGGGCAGCCTCTAGAGGTTAAACAATGGTACTAACCACTCCCAAATCAATTTTGGAAGGTCAGAGGTCATTTTGGCACCTTTTAAGCACTTTGCTCCCTATTCGTCCCACCCTGGGATGATTAGAATCCTATTCTCCCCACCTTGGGAGGATTAGTAGCAATCATCCCAGGGTGGGATGAATAGCAGGTTTGATTGGAAAAAAGTCAAACCTTGAAAAATGGTAACCTAGATCTGCCACTCAACTTCACCTTCAAGGCATGCAATTGTGAGGAACGGTTTCAAATCTGAGAGAGGGGCTTCAGTCAAGCATGCCTTGATCATGGAGACCCTAAATCAAGGAGGAATCTTATCTCCCCTAAGAAAGGCATGGTGAGCCAAGTGGCACCCTCGCATGCGCATTCAAAGGAGACCCCTGAGGTCTATAAAAGGGTGAGCCTCCTCACCCCAAAAGAGGAGGGCTGGAGCATTTGGAGCAATGGAGTGCTGCCAAATTATAACCATATTCCCTTTGGTGCTTCTTACATCCCTAATTTCTCTTTTGGAAGAGGGGTTATCGGGTGAAAACTAAGAACGTAATCCTAACCCAAAACCCAAGCAATCGGCCACAATCCCACACCAAAATCATCGACACAACCCCCTATGAGGTTTTGGATCCATCTCACCTGGATTGGTGTCAAAACCAGGTCCCAAATGGAGGGCGTCCTGCCCCCGGGCGCCCCTCGCACTGTTGCAGTCCTAATAATCCCACCCCAGAGTGATTAGAAATCTATGAATTATTTCTTCACTGTTATTTTTGAATTATGTTCTATTTGGTTTACTTATACTGTTGTTCAAGTTTCATGTCATTCTGACTTGATTTGACTGTGTTTTTATCATTTTATGTGTTTACTAATATACAGGGAGCACCTTCGGATACAGGACAATATGGGCAGAATCTGCAAAATTTGACCTTCTAGGTCGTCCCAAAATGCCCCTTTTTTCCTAACCCCAAGTTTGCAGGAGTTTTGGAGGCCTATAGGTAGGACATTTGCAAGGTTTCTTTTGCATGTTTTGTGACAATCCTAATCGTCCCACCCTGGAGTGATTAGAAATCCATGCATGATTTCCTAACTGTTATTTTTGCAATGTGTCTTTGATGATGTTTCTATGCTTCTATCAAATTTTGAATTCATTATGACATGTTTTGACCATCGTTTTGCTATTTTATGTATTCACTAGTCGGAGGCCCTAGGGATTACATGTTTTCCTAGTATCCGCATATGCTATTAACTGTTTGCTGTTTCTCTGTGCGTAGGATCTAACCACTAGGAACATCGGAGGGGCAGCAAGGAATGACAAACACATGGACACAAGGGGCGGCAACATTTGGATTGCCCATTTCAAATGTGGGTATGCAGAAGACACTAGAAGCGTACCATCCGTTGATGTAAACGAACTGTATCAAACGTTCTGAGCCCTAGAGGGGGTGGACGTATTGTAACCAGATTGAAAGTGACATTAATAAAAGAGGCCCCACTATTCTTTGTTTGCTAACATCTCATTTATGTTTATGCATCTTTCCTTCATGCATTGCTTTTCTCGCATTCGTAGGACTTAGCATTTGTGTATCAATTTTTGTTTGCACCATCATATCTGGTACGTCGTCACTCCGCATTCGACTTTTAGTGGTGATCATGGTGGGACCATATCCCCTAATGTTGGGATCAAGTACCTGATCAAAATTTTGTGGATTCTTTGCAGGTGTTACTCATTCGGGCGTTGGACTGCTACTCGTGCCACCCTATGACGAATACAGACCTGGAATTCGTGCCACCCTAGGACAAATACATATTCATCCCACCTTATGATGAATACAAACCTGTTATTCATCCCACCCCAGGACGAGTAGAGTTCTATGCATTTTTTGAGCAGAAACTCAGAGGCATCTAGTTTGGACAGAGAAGAGGTAGGCCTTCTGAACATCCCCTGTGTTTTTTTGTTTTCTATTTTTGCAGATTTCTATTTTCTTTGCTTTCTTGCAATAAAAAAAAAAAAAAACATAGAGTAACTTAAATGGAAGGAACCTAATTAGGGATGCATTCTTCTCTGGTCTACTTGCATGATACTTGCACCAATGGAAAGTCCTCATCATAGGTGTCAGTTGTAGGTAGGTTTTGTGATTTCCTTCTTGCTGCTAGTTGTTTTTGTAAGATTAAAATGTACTTTAGAGCATTGCATTAGTGAAAATCATCTTTTGTTGTATGTTTCTTTCTTTACATGATTAAAAGGAACCACATGCACACCACCTAATAAAATTAACATCAAGGAGTTGGTCTTAATACCCCAACACTTGATCAAGACCAACGGTGGATTTCATCACCACCTTGGCTTGGATTTTGCATACATTTACCCTGATCACGACTGTTGCTAGACATAAATCCTAATGAAAGTTGACCAAGTGTAACGGGGGTGATTCCTTGTGCATGAGGATAAGTCTTCTATGTTAGGTGTCAAAAATAGAGCGATCCCCCTTTCATACCGCCTATGTTCCCGTACTGTTTTGCTCTCGCGTACCAATAGTTTCCCTCACGTAAGGGCGGGTATATTGAGAGGTTTGGTATAATGGCCTGGCAATGGTATATTGAAGGGGTGACCATTTTGGAGATACAAGAGCCCTCATTTTGCATGTATAACAAAGTTTCCTTTTACAAGGTTTACATAACAAAAATCAAACACACTGAACCAGATTTAGGGTGCACATCTAATCTGTAAACAAGATAATCATTTCTTTGCTTGTGTGGTCCTCTTTTGTTTGGTATAGCATAAAGAATTATAAAGGAGATAAAAATATACGTATCTTTTTAGAGAAACCACCACCATGGTGTATACCCGTAGCCAAGCCCAATCACGGGCAGAAGCTGCAAAAAGTCCACAAGGAGGCACAAGTTGCCTCCGTTATAGCCCCAAGGACTTGGTTATACCACCTTGGCAGCCTGACCCACAACGTGGTCCACACTATGCCACTACAGAAAAGGACTATAGAGGCACCCCATTGAGGGGCACTCCCATTCAACACAGACCCTCTCAGGAGGAGTACATACATGGGAAGGCCCCCTTAGACACTCATTATGAGTGGCCACTACGTGATGAAGCACTAGAGTAGCATAGGGTTCATAAGGAGGGACCACATGATTATATCATTCCTCCTCTACCCCTCATTACTGTTAGAACTAATAGGCCAAATATAGAGCACAAGACTCTTCATAAAGGGCGAGCCAAATCCGCCCGTCCCTTTCACATGTACGAAAGGTAGCACAAGGAAAACTAGTACATTCCTCAAGAGCAATACATCGTGCGGGAGCAATGCGCTTCTGCACCAGCTAATTATCAAGATCACTTAGTGAGACCAGAGCCTCAGGTGAATGCTGCTAACCTTGATAGAGGAAAGCGGCCCATAGAGATCTCGAATCACCACAACCGAGATAGATATGTAGGGGAGGCATCTAAGCCTCCTAGACATAGGACGACGAAACAAATCAACTTGGAATTTGCCAAACATGCCGCCCACCAAGCGTAAATCACACAGCTTAGGCAAGATTAGCAGCAGTTAGAGAAACTGTATCATCTTAACAAAGAGCGCATTCAGTGCCAAAAATATGAATTGCTCCAGAACACTACACATGAGAGGATTCCAACCCATCGCATGCATAGGACAAAAATTTATGAGAGGCACAACCCCTTAGTGCGAGACAGGTCTCCATGACCTTATCAAGTGTTGCCTCTAAGACCTCCTAGACTTGAGCGAGAGGCCACCCCTAGAACCAATGATGGGCGCCTTCCTCGGGCACCCGTCCATGTTTATAGGTCACGCCCAGAAACTCCTCAAGAGGCCTATGAGGAATTTGAACAAGAAGAAGAGAGGGCTGAAACGCCCTACCAAGGCAGGGGAGGAGCTATCCGAATACCCCTCCATAGGCCTCAAGTTCCTCATAATTCACAATGGGAACAAACCAAAGAAGAGGAAATCAAATCCTCTAATGCATACAAAGCACTGCTAGAATGCTTAGATTTTGTGGAGACCAAGACTTCAGGGCCCCAAAATCCCACCTTATGCCAGCTCTACACTCACCCTGTGCATCCTTCAGTTTCGACACTCCCATACCTCGACCACTTCAAAATGCCTCAATTTGCGATTTTCAGAGGGGATGAGGATGCCCAAGAGCACATAACAAGGTTCCTGAGTCAATGCTTTGGAATTCAGGACAATGATGCATTGCTTCTAAGAATGTTCATAACCACGTTCATAGGCCCTACCTCGGATTGGTTTACCCAGTTATCGAAGCATAGCATCAACAATCTAGATCGGCTAGTGGATGCGTTCCTTGAATGTTTTGCCTTCAACACCAAGAAGAAGGCATCCTTAAGCGACCTAGCTGGCCTTAAGTAGTATGATGATGAGACCATAGCCGCTTATGGGAATTAGTGGAGGACATTGCTTTCAAAGCTACCTTACCTCCCTCCCATGGCCGACATGACTCAGATGTTTTCAAAGAGCTGCATAAGGTCGATCTCCATGCTATTGCAACTGTAGGAATATGCCACCCTAGAAGAAGCCCTAGCGCAAGCCAAGATAATTGAGGAGATCAAAATTCAAGACGGAGAGATTGCCAAGCCATGCAAGGAGTGGACCAAAAATGCCAAAACTGGGCCCACGCAACCGAAACCCATCACGGTCAATCAGGTTGCCATAACTGTACCATCGCCTGCACAAACGACACATCCCCCAAAGGCTAATTATCAGGTAGTTCCTCTTGCTAACTATGAAAAGAAAAATCACAAACAAGAGCAAAATCAACAACGTTGCCCTAAGCGACAATTCACACAATTCATGGAGTCTAGAGACTCCTTGTTTGATCGCCTGTTCATGGTAAACCTGATAAACTTGCCAAAAAGTCGACCCATAGACCCCAACGCGCCAAAACCCAAGGGCTATAGGGAATATTTATATTGTAGATTCCATCGACAAAAAGGATATGACATCTTCGATTATTGGAAATTCAAAAACTTGGTGCAAGACTTGATAGACAACAAAACGCTCGCGGTAGATAATACCGTAGCGCTAAGAAACCAATAGATGGAAGTCTTCAAAGACCCCCTGCCTACCCATGATGCGTAGGAAAATAATTTGCAAGGGAATGAGGTAACACAAGATTACCCCATGCAAGGATACGTAGGGATGATAAGCATCGTGACATGGAACAAAAGGTACCCAAACACGGCTGCACCGACTACAACTACAGGAAATGTTCCATCAACGTCACAACCCCCACAACACCCTACACAACCTCCCCCGCATAGACCAGTGGCCATGATTCAGACTAATCTTACTCAAAGTTTAAAGACCACGTTGGTTAGGCTCTCCATCTATGAGCTCATCCAACAATCACCGCCCCATCGGGAAGCTCTGATGGAGATACTCAAAGCCATTGAGCTATAGCCCCAAGAACCCAATTCTTTCAACAACTTTGTGGGACATGTGAGACAATGCATAGAACCAGTCATAACCTTCAGGGAAGACAAACTAAAATTGGTAACTGGTGATATGGTAGATCCACCCCTGCACATCATCGCACGGATCAACGAGATTCCATTCAAGAGGGTGTTGGTGGACACTGGCTCATCCAACAACATAATCACGACAGTGACATTAAAACATCTTAAGTTGCTAGCATCCCACATTGTGGTGTCCACCTACACTCTTCGAGCATTCAACGATGCATTATGCTCAATGGTTGGCACAATTGTCCTGCCCATCCAAGTAGGACAAAAGACCATTCCTACGTTGTGTCACATCCTTGAGGGTGAGATGGCCTACAATATCTTGCTAGGCCGACCGTGGATCAGGGACATGAAGTGTGTCCCTTCGATAGCCCATCAATGCCTCAAATACACATACGAAGGGCAAGTACATGTAGTCCCAGCAGACTTAGAGCCCTTTAAGTTTTGTAATGCGATGCAGCTGATGCCACAATATACCCTCCCATCGACACATTTGGACTTTCAATTGAATCCGTCCACTTAGGGTCTGATTTCGCTTACATCCCCATTGTTGGGTCCCTCAAGTAACCGACCTGGCCCATGTTTGTCGTCTGTTCCTTCACCAGCAATGCCACCTATGGTGGCCACACTGAAGGACAATGAGAAGAAGCCCTTAGAGGATGCACCACCATTAGTCTCAACCAACTCTATCGAGGAGGTGCCCGGTTGAATGGAAGTCAAGACACCTGATTCACCCAACACGGAGTGGACTCAGGGAGAAATCCCATTCCCTCCCCCTCAATCGTTGATGATTACCATTGAAATGGCCAATACGGGCCTAGGGGAGTACCTAGTGTAGAACATAATGGCAACACCTGCACTCGAATCCATGCAAGACATGGGGAGACCTCGCCTCCCCATCGGCACTATCATCCCTTTAGGTTACCTGTAAAATCAGACTAACTTTGTATATGGGGGCCTCGAGAACGACCTGGAACCCTACCTACAAGAGGAAGAGGACGAAGAGCCATTTGCTAAGAATGTTGATTATCTGGCCAACCCAAACTTTGCCTTAAATACCTAGACAAATGTAATTGGCATGGATATGGATTGGGTAGATACGAACAAGGAATGCGCACTCTTTGTCAACCAAGGTACCATATTCCATATGATAAATCAAGAGTAGGGTTCAAACACCCTTTGCACCTCAACATCTTGGTAGAAACCATGCAAGGCTTAGGTCTAGGCAACAGGGATGGGTTGGCGTAAGATCCATATGCCAATCCCAACACTACATACACATTAGGGAATTATTTCCCATTGGTAACAACAAACCTTGTTGACCTCAACAACCCCTCCCCTATGATCGAGAAAGAGGAAAGTTATAGAGGTAACTGTTGGTCATCAAATCTGCCCAGGAAAGGATTTTGGGTAGTGTACGCGCCCTAGACCTGGACCAACATTGAAAGGCCGAAGGGAAGAGATGCCCCTCGTGCCAATCTCTGGAGAAAGGCCGGCTCCTTTACTAAACTACTTCGGTGTTTTGAGACAAGAGTGCAGGAAAGAGATAAAAGAGTAAGGGTGCAGGAAAGAAATAAACAGGGTAAGGGAAGAAATGTCAATAATTTAAAGTGGGAAAGAACCAGAAGCACGATCGTTGGCTAATAGCTCAAAACAACAGCAATGAATACCAAGAATAAAATGAAATGAACACGATACTAGCCCTCCTATGTATCCTCTGGACGAGTTCCAGGATTACCCTTCCCCTTACGTCGAAATCAGAGTTCAGAATTACGACGACCAGGAAATAAGTGAATATAACAGAAACACTATCCACAGGCAACATACAAGAGAACTATTATAACGTTTTCTCCCCTATGTATCCTTCGAGAAAATTCTAGGGTTCTATCCCCAATCGCACACCTAAATCCAGAATGCAGAATTACAGTATGCAAATGAAGAAAAGATAACAGAAATAATCACAGAAGGCAACATACAAGAGAGAAATTAAGCCCGAAGCTCTTTAGTATTAATCGCAGGGATTCAAGTTACAACAGCTTTCTAGCAGAAAGTTCCCCCCTTTTACATTACAATGCCTAGGTTTTTATAGAGGACCCGACCCTCTGAGCCATCAATGCACAAAATGGAGGAGTACATCCTCGAAAACCTGAGAAGTCGGCTCCCGCAGCTCTCGTGACTGAGCTCTCAAATATTTTCCCATAACTGGCAACTACGACCGGGTCAGCCGGGGAAACATGCATTTATGAGCCGTCTGAACGTCCTTGGTCTTCGGGTGCGGAGCTCGAGTGGCCGCCATGCCCGTCGGGCTCTTCTTCAGGGACTGATACTTCCTTTCCAATTGCCAAAAATGAGCAACGAGTTCACCGGGCACGTAAAAACTCATTTATGAGGCACTTGATTGCCTCAAAAAAATACCCGGCTTGGAGTGCGTGCCCTTGAAGCGCTTCACCGAATTTTAGTTTGCAACTCCGCTTCACGATGGATTTGAGCCAAAGCAGATCCTCCTTCTTGGTTATGCACTTCGCACGAATGTGCTTCGCGAGACGGCTTTGGGGATGTGAAATGTCGAAGTAAGTATTCCTCCTCAAGATGGCTCTCACTCTTTTGCTGCTTCGCTGGAAAGGCGTGTCAAAACTGCTTCGCTGAGGTTCTCCTCCGAAGTGGATGCTTCGCTGGTGAGTCTTCAAAATGCTTCGCCGTGATCCTCCCTCAAAACTATGGTTCGGGGTTTTTGGGCCGAAGTGCATTCTTGCCTTGGAAAAATGTCTTGCTCTTTACAGGCCAATACCACTTCGGGTGAAAGTGCTTCGCACGAAAGCTATCCGAAGCAGATGCTTCGCAACAACTTTCGGTGAAGTAAAAATGGTTCGCTAGTAGGGAGGCCCGAAGTGGGTGCTTCGGTGATTTTTTAGTGAAGTAGTTTTCAATGTTTGCACTCCTTCAAATTTCGCTTCGCCAGATTTTCTCTCGAAGCAACTGCTTGAAATGCTTTGGGTGCGAAGCTCTTTTCATGCCTTAGCAATTGAGCCGTGATCTAATATTTGCTTTCCTTCTTCGATGAAGTTGTTCTTCAATGCTTGAAGTTCTTCGAATGTCGCTTCGCAAAACTTTCACCCGAAGCAACTGCTTGAAATGCTTCGGGTGCGAAGCTCTTTTCATTCTCTACTTCTTTCTTTTGGCGAAGCTATCTTCTTTCTTACGAAGCTCTTTTCCTTAACTTGCTCAGTGGCGAAGCTTTTGCATCTCCATTCTATATACAAAGGGGGTGGCAATAGAAGCCAAAATTGCTACAATACTTTCAAATATATTCAAAATAACAAAAAGAAATACTTTACAAAAAGAAACACTTTACAAAAATTTGATTTTACTACCCCTCTAAGGCAATGTGACAAAATTGTCAACATTCTTGGTGGCTCACGGGGCAACGAGCTCGCCTCGGTGTAAGAACCCTCAGCCTTGATCCGTTGGGCCAGAGTTACCTCCAGACCCTTCTCCTTTTTCTCCTTCTATGGGTGCTTCCATGACTTCTTCTTCTTCTTCTTCTTCTTCTTCCTCTGGCGTGGCCTCCGACTGTGGCGGTGGGGAAAGGCGATCGCGGATGCGTTCCATGGTTCGGCGAACATGAGCCCAGGCGCCTTTCGAGAAAGGCTCTCGGTCTTGTAGCACTTTTACCAGAACATGGAACCGATCTATTTGCCCTATGTCGGCATGCTTGGCTCTTGTGCTTAGATCATTGAGGCAGGCCGCGATCTTGCAATGTCTCAGAATGAAATCTGTGACTTGTCCTTCTGTAATTGGCTCTGCCCACCCGTCTATCTCTGAGACGTCGCCTTCAAAATGGAGCCATGCCGGCTTGAGTTCTTCCTTGGTCAGAAGGTTCCCATCATCATCAGTGAAACTAGGGAAACCTAATGAAGAGAGATCTTGAAAGTAGCCCAGAGATGCACGTTGCTCATGCTCAAATACATCCAGGAGGTCTTTCGCCTTCTAGGCTTTCCTCACCTTGGAGAAGAAGGCACGGACCATGGCCTGGGCTGTAGACCAATCCCTAGTCGTCCGACTCATAGCAGCGACCTGCAGGTCCTGATATTTGGTACTTTGGACCTCAAAAGCTAGTTTGAGTCGACCTCTAATTTTTTGGATGATTTCATCTACGATTGGCCCTTCTTGAGAAGCGGCATTCTGGGCTTCGATGATGTATGTCAAGATTGACAGGGCACTGGAGGTCCGAGATCTGAAGCCTTTTAGCAGGTGTGAGCGGATTTCTTTTATTCGGCCCCTATCAAACAGCTCTAGGCTCTCTTTTTCGTACAACTATTACTGCATCTGCAAGATCTTGCTTTCAAATTCTTTGGCCTTCAGATCAGCTTCGGCCTGTATCTTGCTTTGGTTTTTAGTTGAGTTCTATAGTTGTTCTATTTGCTATTTCAGGACATCTGCTTCCTTCTTCATCAGCTCACACTGCTTCTCTACATCCTCTAGCTTGGAGCGGGTTCTTGCTAGCTCCTCTTCCAACTTGATGTTGGCGCTCTCTGCTTCAAATCTATGTTGATTGGCGATGTTTGCATGTGCACGGAAAGTTTCAATTCTTACATGCATGGATGCAGATTCATTATCTACATTCAAGTGTTCTAGGTCCTTGGACTTATCTTGATAATCATAATCCGCTGGAGTCATTTCGTCCAGGGGCTTTTGGACCTTAGGAATCTTTTTCACCTTATGTAATTTCTCGGCTTTCAGATCGAACACAGCACACTTTTCTACTTGGGCCAGAGAGTGCCCTCTCTTTTTCCTCGCCTCCTTTAGCATCTTATCTATGTTCTGTCGGGCTCGGAGTAGCTTTTCAGCTAGAGGACATTCCTTAATCATGGATAACTCAGTTTCAAATGAGGCTGGATCTCCAGCCAAAGGGGTAAACAAATATAAGGAATGAACGGGGGATGCCTCACCAGTAGGTTCGACGACGGGTGTGGTAGGAGTTCCGACGAGTGAAACAATGCCATGTGTAACAGGGGAGTGGGGAACGGGGTTCGACATTGGAGTACTACCTTCGCCCTGACTGAGGACCAAGGGAATGGTGGCATGGGTGAGCGAAGTAGTATCGACGGACTTGTCCCGGCCAGATGATTCAAATGGAGTGGACATGCGTGTGGGGCTAACGGGATCGTGAGACAAACTTGAAGTGGCGAAGGGCAACACGCGATGGGGTGATTGACTTTGGAGGGGAGAAAGAGAGTGATGGGGAGACTGATGAGGACCTTCTGCCGGGACCATAGTGGACATGTGAGGAACCAAGGTGAAGGGTGAAGAGTGCGTACCTGCGTGCCCTCCTGGCAGAGCAGAAGTGGTGGCTTCTTGCGTGATTGGCTCTTGCTCCTTTCCAGCTTCGGCACTCCCGACTTCCATGACCTCTCCTTCAGGGTCCCCTTCTTGTTGGAGGAGTTCCTCCACATCAATGACATCTACGTCTGAGGCTACTTCGGCCCTTTGTGACGTCATCCCTTCAATATTTGCCTCGGTTGGGCCTATCATAGGTTGTCCGCCAGAAGCACCTGGAAGCTTTGTGCGTGGTCGCTTCGGGTGGGTTGGAGGCACTTGAGCTTGCTCTTGCCTCTTTCTTTTCTTCTTCTCCTCCTTCTCTGATTGTTGCGTCGATCCCGTGGCACTCGTGTCATGGCTTTCCATAGGTTCCTGAGGTAGTTCTTCTGGTGTAGCTTTTGCCTCCTCCTCTTCTTCTTCTTTCGAAGCATCATCAGCTCTCCTTGGGCTTTCGCCCGAACCTGGGGCACTTGGGGGAATGAAGTCGATGAAGGAGGTGGGCTTCCAAGTCCCAACATTGGCTTCGTAAACAACCGTGAAGTCCTTATCCATCTCCAAGAGTCCATATGATTTCATATTTTGTCGATGAACTCTCATTTTCCACCATTCCTTTAATTGTTCTATGCCCCAATCCTTCAATTCCTCCCTCAGATCGTCTTTCATATTCCTCCAAAAAATGGAGTCTAGGCTTGGGAAAGGATGCTGAACAGGATCAAACTCAACTTCCATAGGGTAGAATTCATGCCAGGGAGGCAAGGTCTTCATCCTTTCTAAATGCCACTCCAGATCCCTCCCATTGGGGTTATTTCTTTGCTCCACGATTTTTGGGTGGGGGCAGACATGAAAATTCTTGAATCTGAGGTGGTCCCTCATCACCCCCAAGGGATCGTAGAGCCACCTTTGAGGAATCTGGAGCAGACCAAAGTTGGCAAGCTTCTCCTCCAGGAATACATGTTGCTTCAGGGCAAACACTTCAATTACCCCCATTTTGAAGGGGAAGTCGCAAGTGTGCGCCCATTTTCGACCGTGGCCATAGACGACATTTGTTGCGTCGCTCTGTCGAGCGACCTCTAACGTGAACTGGTATTCGGAGGGGTAGACGGGTAGCAGGAAGGGCCTCCCCATGAAGCCAAATAGGTGAACCACAAGCCCCTGCGTTAGTTGAAATACGTCTCCCTTCTTCTCCTTCACCACTCTGTCTCTTAAACTGAGGGGCACCCGAGGGCAAGAACCCTTCAACAAATGAATGGCAGGTCCCAAGAATTGTTGATTAAAAGAATAATATGACTCCATCCTCTCCAGGAGGGGAGTCCACTGGTACACAGGCAGAGGAGTTCCATCCTTGCCACTTGAAGAAATGGCAATGTGGGGAAAATTCTTATGTACATGATAGAAAAATAACCAAACTAGGAAAGAGCAAGGTCCGAAATACTGGCCCGTTCTAGAATTCTTCATGCTGGTCAGTCGCGTGTGCAAGGTTCGGGCCACCCATTCTGCCCAGTCGAAGAAGACTGGGTTGGTGTTCGGCCTTGAAGCATCAGGGGCATAAAACTCCCCTCTTGAAATACATTCGGCCAAAGACACCTGCCAGGGGTGCACCGAAGCATCGGTCGACAGGCCCGCTACCCATGCAATGATGGAGAAGATGTCCATGCTCTTGAAATCTATCAGGGGTAGGGGCATTTGGGGCAGCTTGCCTGAAGGGAGCCCGTCCTTGAGGTTCTCGCTCAAAAACTTCAAAATATAGCTGGAGGAGGTGAACCTCTCCATTTGTTCACTCAAGATGACATTACGAACGGAATAGCCTTTGGGCGGCCCCTGCTACGATGCGAAGGCTGCTTGCACATCTTCTTTCAAAATTGAAAACAATTTATGGCCAGCGGCGTCTAGCACTTGTCTGGAGGAGGGTTGGTAGTTCTGTGTGATGGCACAGATTAGTTTGGGACAATGGTGCACGGGCGGAGTCAGATACCAATATATCTGAGAATAATACGTGGTGGCTCTCTTATTCTCTGTTGAGAGCCTACTCTTCATGAACTCGATGGTGTATCTGAGTTCGGCCATGCTCTTTGAAAGCTCTGTGTCCCTAATTTTCTCCCACCCATCAATTGGTGGCTCTTCGGGTTGTTCTTCTTCAGAATCTTCTCTTTCCTCCGTGACTTGCTTTTCGGGGCGGAGGTTAAGGTCGACCTTCTTTGGTCTCTATTTTTTCTCCTCCTTGCCCTTCTTCATTTTTTTAGGGCCTGCTACTTCTGGCTCCTTTCTCTTTTCCTTGGAGTTCTTCTTCCCCATTGTGGATATTCATGATAGCAGAGTTCACGGTGCAGAAGACTTCGACGTGAAGGATTTCGACGCGAAGGGCGGAAGAATTGTAGGGTAACAACGAGGCTCTTAATCTTGCATGAACCAGTAGGTGAACAACCTTCTTTACCATTGAGGCTTGAGTTTTATAGCCTTAGAAGGCAACTACCTCTATTTATGGCTCCTACCATAATTAAATTTACAACTCTGATGGGGAGGTTGCCGTGCCTTTTGATTGGCTTTGCGACAGCGTTGTACGTGGACCCATGCGCTTCGATGATTATGCCCGACATCAAAAACTCAACCTGCTACCACCTCATACCTAGGCATGAGCTTTTCTCATAACCGAATCCTCTCGGGATGTACTCCACCACCTTTGCATTAAACTCACCCGCTTTGAACGTTTCCCTAGGTTGTCATCGACACGTCCTCCAAGGCACATTTTAAATGCTCCCGCCTTGCATGCTATTGAGTTGGCAAAGTTGAAATCGACGCTGAAGATGCTTCGCAGTGAACCTTCGGTATAAGCTGATTTTCTATGCTTCGGGCCCGAAGTAGTTTTACCTCGTTGCGTCACCACTTTGCTTCACGGAAGGCTGCCTCCGAAGCTCATTCCTTTTGAGAAATGGTTCGCTAGACTTTCTTTGAAAACTGCTTCGCTCATACTTCTTTTGCGAAGCATTTCTCATGCCTTCATTTTGAATCTTGTTTGGCTCTTCGAGGACCCAGCAAAGCGCTTCGCTGTGAACCACCTTGCATCAGCCACTTCGCATCTAAAGTTCCCGAAGGAGATTCTGGCTAGGCTTAGCGAAGCTGGAGTTTGTCACTGTGATACTTAACCTCTCGGAGATCTTGAAACAAGGTATATATACAGAAATGAAAAATTACATACAAGAGTAAACTATTTTTTTTTTTTTTTGTCTCAGCGATGGAAAGTCTTCAGATGAAGACCATTGACAGAAATTGGCAAGACTTGGCCATCTGCATCCTTGAGGATGAAAGAGTTGGCTGAGTTTACCTTTACAATTTCGAACGGTCCATCCCAGAAAGCGTCCAATTTGTCATGATTCCTAGGCTTAGCCTTCCAAGAGTCCCACTTCCATACCAGATCTCCCACTTTGAACGTGCGGTCGGAGGATTTTTTCTTGAACCAGTCTCGGGTGATCTGAGCATGCTTAGCGAAGCTCTGGTAGGCCTTCTCACGATCTTCCTCTAGCTGCAGTAGCTGAGCCAACCTATTTTCCATAGGATTAACTTCTCCTTCCTCATCTAACAGCTGCAACGCAGGGATCTCTACATGGGTAGGTAAGATGGCCTCTTTGCCATACACCAGGGCATAAGGTGATGTCTTGATTGACTTCTTGATAGAAATCTGATCGGCCCACAAGGCCCGATCTAGAAGGAGGTGCCAAGTTCTTTTGTTTTTCTCCATGAGCTTTCTTAGCACCCTTAATAGAGTCTTGTTAGTTGATTCCGCCAATCTGTTACCCTGTGGATAGTAATTAGAGGAGACTTTATGATATATCCCATATTTGTAGAGGAACTCATTGATTTTGGCGCCTACGAAGCCAGGACCATTGTCTGTAATGATTGCTTCTAGGATGCCGAACCGGGTGATCAAACCCTCTAGGAAGGTGATGACGGTCTCCTGATCAGCATGCTTCATGGGTACTACTTCGGCCCATCTGGTGAAGTAGTCGGTTGCGGTCAGGATGAACTTATGCCCTACGAAAGAGTTCGGTGATATAACCCCTATGAAATCCAACCCCCATTGTTGAAAAGGCATTTCTACCTGTATCGGTCGGAGAGGCATAGGAGCACTTTTGCTTTGGCCGATGAACTTCTGACATTGCTCGCATCTGCGACAGATCGCAAAGGCATCGATGAAGAGTGTAGGCCAATAATAACCAGCTTTAATTATCTTCAATGTCGTCGTTCTTCCTGCGAAGTGGCCCCCAGATAATCCTGAATGGAATTCTCCTAGGATTCTCTTCTTATCATCTTCTTTTATGCACCTGAGAAGAACGCCATCGATGTTTCTAAAAAATAGGCCTTCGGGGCGCAATGTGTATCGGAGGGACCGCATCCTGAAGTGCCTTCGCTGTGAAGCATTTAGATGCGAAGGACATCTACCGATGTTGAAGTATTCAACTATCTCACCGACCCAGTCCTTCTCATCCTCTTCTTGGTTTGCGAAGCATCCTTCTACTATTGAGTCATCCCACTGACAAGCTGTCACTTCGGCCGCTACGCTCTTTGCCAGCTCTTGACATAATGCGTGACCGTGAACCAATTTTGTGGGTCTGATTTCGATGTCGAACTCCTGTATCTTGCTGACCCAACCGACTCTTTTGCTTCCCAACTCTCCTTGGATAATGAAATTGTGCACATCGGGGTGAATGACAAAGACCGTAACCCGACTTTGGGAAATGAATTGCTTGAATTTCCTAAGAGATTTCATTACTGCATGCACCTGCCTTTCTATAAAATTGTACTTTTCTTCATGGGGGTGTATCACCTGGCTTAGAAACGCGATGGGGCGCTCTTCGCCATCTTCCCCCTTCTGTGTCAGGACTGCAACATAGCTCTCAGGTTCTCCTATAGCATATAAGATGAAATCTCGGTTATAGTCAGGGTTGGTCAGGACTGGTGCCTGAGCAATTCGGGCCTTGATCTCTTCAAATGCCTCTTTTCTCTCTTCCGTCCAGATGAATTCAGTGCCCTTCTTTAAAAGTTTGGACATTGGCTTGATGACTTGGGCGAAATCTGGAACAAACTTCCTCACGAAGTTGATCTGGCTGAAAAAGGATTGAAGTCCTTTCTTGTTCACGGGGAGTGGGAGCTTCAATAGAGCCTCAGCTCTATCAGGATCTACGGTGAGACCCTTCTCTGATATCACATGTCCCAATAACTTCCCTTCGTTGACTACGAATATAGACTTCTTTGGATTGATTGAAATGCCAAACTCTCGACATTTTTTGAATACCTGTTGTAGGTGTAAGGGGTGATCCTCCCTTCTTCGGGAGAAGACGGTCATGTCATCCAAATAGATAACAATAACCTTATTCAAAAGCTCACCAAAAGCTAAATCCATGGCCCTCTAAAAAGTGGCCCCCGCATTCGAAAGGCCGAATGGCATCCGCTGGTAAGCAAATGTTCCCCACTTGGTAGTGAATGCGGTTTTATGCTGGTCTTCATCCCTAACCCAGATCTGATTATATCCGGAGAAACCATCGAGTAGGGAGAAGCGCTGAGCCCCAGCCACTGAGTGCAAGATCTGATCTATCTATGGGAGAGGGTAGTGATCTTTGAGCGAAGCCTGGTTCAGGTTGCGAAAGTCCATGCATAATCGTATATCTCCGTTCTTCTTTCTAACTGGGACTAGATTCGCTACCCAAGAGGAATGCTTTATGGGATAAATTATCTTTGCCTCGAGCATTTTTAGGAGCTCGGCCTTCATCAGGACCTCGATCTTCGGATTAACAGGCCTTTGCTTCTACCGAAAGGGTTTGATTCCCTCCTGCAACTCAATTGTATGTTGGATCAGTTGTCGATCGTATCCCTTCAGGTCTTGGTAAGACCACGCCACTATGTCAGGATACTTCCTACACAGAGATTGGATCTGTTCTAGCTCTTTTGAAGTGCAATCTGTTCCAACTTTTATTGCTTTTCTAGGTTCAAGCTCCAGATCTTGGTACTGCTTTGCATTGACTTTGATCCTATGAGAAACTGCTCGATCATTCTGATCAAAGAGGCTCTCAAGAGTAATTAATCCCTTGGGGACATGATTATTCTTCAATTGAACTAGCCCTTCATATTCTTCATCCTCAGGGCTTCTTCTTTCAATGGTGGCTGCTTCTTGAATCATGAAATTCACAATCTGCTCATCATTGTCAAAAACTTGCCAATGCAGATCTCTGTCTGGGACAGAGGGCCTATAAATCATCCTCATAACTTTAGGCTTATGCACCATGTCTTCTACTGGAGAGTACTTTGCTGCGATGGATGCTAGAACATCGACATGTCGATTCTTTTCTCATGGAATGGACTGCAGATTGAGAGATTCGAACTGGTCAAACAAGTCCCATACCCTGTTACGGTATGACTTGAGATAGTGTTTCTTTGAAATACACTTGTTTGTGACTTGATTGCATACCAATTCTGAATCTCCAAAGACTTGGAGATGCTTTATGCCTAACTTTTTTGCTTTCTTGAGTCCTAGGCATAATGCTTCATATTCTATTGCATTGTTGGTGCAGCTCCAAACCAACCGGTAGCAATATTCCTTTTGCTCCCCTGATGGTGATATTAAAAGAATGCCTGCCCCAGTGCCATTTTTGCATCGGGCGCCATCGAAGAACAACTTCCATAGTCCTTCTTGGGCACATGTTTTATTCTCTGACTTGGTGTGTTTCTCAGGCTTGGCGATGGCATAACATCCCATCTCGGTTTCTATCATGGCATTAAAGTCTGCCAATGAAAACTCATCTTCACAACTTAACTGTGCAAGGGATTCCTCGACCAAGTCCACCTGCTCTATCCCTTCCACTATCGCTTGCATGGGATCACTGCTCTCTTCTTCGGACATCTTCTGTACAAGGAAAGTAGAAGGCTTCTCATTGTAGATCTTTACCTTCTTCCCTTTGAATGGAATCTCTAAGTGCGAGTAATCCATGGATAGATATCCTCCCAGCTTCACTGTAAACTCCCTCGACAAGCACATACTGAAATACGGCTCAAGGTCGATGACTACCACCTCTTGTATAACTATGATTTGAGGCATCTTGTGTAGTCGGATAGGTATATCTTTAATCACTCCTATAGTCTTCATGGGAGTACCATCCAACTGGAGCATGTCATGGCTACTTCGCGTACACTCCATACCTATCTCTTCGCACACTACTTTGGGCATGACTATCGTCGCGGCCCCGGAGTCAATCATACAATTATGTACAACATACCCTTCCATCTGTAGAGACAGGTAGAATGGAGGTGGTCTGTTCTTCCCCATAATGGATGTGGATAGGGTCTGCACTAGGGCAAGCGGTGCTGACTTTCTTGCCTTGGTCATCTTCAATGATTCTTGCAGCAAGTCCACTTGTTCGGGTAGTTGCAGTGCGTCATACAGACTGATCTTGGCCGAAATCTTCTTTAGCTCATCTACAATATTGTAGGCTAGGGAGTTATGCACCTCAGGTTCTCTTTTTGCCTCATACCTAGTGCGATACTACTCCGTAGCTTCGACCCTTTGTCGCTTGGTCAGCGAAGGAAGCTTGAGCTTCTCTCTAGCTTGTTCTTTAGTTTCCACCTGAGGTGGATTTGTAGGGGCCTGTTGGGCCTTCTCCTTGACTGGTGCAGGCTGAGGAGCTTCGCTCGAGGCCTGAGAAAGTTGTTGTCCCTTTTCATGGTGAGCATGCACCTTTAGGGGAGCCATTTGAGTAGCATCTACCTCTATTGACCTTTTTCCTCCTCTGGTAAGGACTGCAACTTGCTCTTCTTCACCAATTACCAGGTTTTGATCCAATTGCCTGATGATGTTGACCTGACCACCATGACTACTGCTCACCAGCATTTGTACATAATGTTGGTGCAGCATGCAAGTATTCTCTTCATGAGGGTCATTACACATGGAGCACCAATGTATGTAATCGAAAGTGCTCGGAGCTTCATCAATCATGACATTTCTTGTCGATGCTCTCCCTTGCTGGACTGCTTGATCTTTAGTAAGCGTGGGTGTAGGATACGACCTTCTCGATAGAAACTCATGTTGCGCTTGCTTCTTCTTCATAATGGTCATATCATTGGATAGGGTTTGCACTGTGGAGTTCAAGGACTGAACCTCTTGTAGTATTTTGACTTGCATATCATCGGCTTTAGGAATGGGTGGCAATGGAGCCATCGTTGGTATTGGAGGTAGGGCGGGGTGTTGAGGTGGCACTGGCAGTACAGGGAATGCCGAAGAGACAGTGGGCTGTGAAGTCGAGAATGTAGGAAAATGGATTTGTGGAGTAGCAATCTGTGATACAATGGGATTCGGGTTCCAAGACGAGATCGGGTATGCAGGGGTTGCAGAGATCTGTGAAGCGGCTGCGCTCGCATACTAGAATTGAGGGAAATCGAGAAGTATGGGCATCGACATCCTTTGGGGAAGCTTGCCCATAGCTATTAGATCCATCTCCGCTCTTTGGGCTAACTCGTATAACTCGGGGAAGGTATTGATATTCGAATACCTTACCATGACACTGATATCAGGGTTGAAAGCCCGAAGGAAATAGTATGTTGTAGCTTCGCTAGTTGGCCGAAGTCCAACTGGTATCCTTTGCCAGGTTCGAGCGAACCTAACATTGAAATCGATGATCTCCTCTTGTGGATGCCTCTGAATCATTGTGAACTGATGCAGGAGAGAGGATGGATCGATGGACTCATTGAAGCTTCTCATCAACTGTTCGGCTAACTGGTCCCATCCCATTATAGTACCAGGTGGTAAAGATCTATACCAGTAGAGGAGCTTCCCTCTAAGAGATAGAACCAGAAGCTTTACCATAACTCGCTCTTCTATGATGTCATGAATCACCGCCAGAGAAACTATGTCCTGGATGTGCTCCAGAGCAGTCTTCCCAGTTCCATCGAACGTAGGGATCTTCTTCATAGCAGTAGGCGAAACTTGCCCTTGTCCCGCTAGATTTAGCGGTCCCGAAGAATTCCATGTCGAGAACAATCTGGGCGGTGGTTGCTGTTGCATTTGTTGTTGTTGTTGTTGTTGCTTGTTGTGCCATATTTGCTCTTAGATTTTGAGAAACAGGAATTCTCGAAGCTCCTCCTTGGTTGCTAACAGGACGACTAATGTGAATGGAGGCACTAGGATGCTTCGGTGAGTTGGGAGGATTAGGAGGAAAGCTAGCTGCTGTACTATCCAAAGTTAATCCTTGTTCGTCAACAGCAGCCTCTTGCGAGGATGTTCCATGTAATAGTGACTCAGGGGTGACCAACCTAGAACGTTCCCCGAAGGCATCAATATCAAGCTCAAAGAACTCAGTTTCCTCTCCTCTATTCCTAACTCTCCATCTTGTTTGCATGAAGGCACAGACTTAGGTACCGGTCTCTACGACTTAAATATTCTTGGTTAAACAGAGTCGCCAGATGCTAAGAGTCTTTCGACAATGAGACGAGCATCGATCCTCACTACCACTCACAAGGTGAGACTGACCGGGTCCCACCGGGCGTGCCAAAAACTGTTGGTCATCAAATCTGCCCAGGAAAGGATTTTGGGTAGTGTACGCGCCCTAGACCTGGACCAACATTGAAAGGCCGAAGGGAAGAGATGCCCCTCGTGCCAATCTCCGAAGAAAGGTCGGCTCCTTTACTAAACTACTTCGGTGTTTTGAGACAAGAGTGCAGGAAAGAGATAAAAATAGTAAGGGTGCAAGAAAGAAATAAAAGAGTAAGGGTGCAGGAAAGAAATAAATAGGGTAAGGGAAGAAATGTCAATAATTTAAAGTGGGAAAGAACCAGAAGCACGATCGCTGGCTAATAGCTCAAAATAGCAGCAATGAATACCAAGAATAAAATGAAATGAACACGATATTAGCCCCCCTATGTATCCTCTGGACGAGTTCCAGGATTACCCTTCCCCTTACGTCGAAATCCAGAGTTCAGAATTACGATGACCAGGAAATAAGTGAATATAACAGAAACACTATCCACAAGCAGCATACAAGAGAACTATTACAACGTTTTCTCCCCTATGTATCCTTCGGGAAAATTCTAGGGTTCTATCCCCAATCGCACACCTAAATCCAGAATGCAGAATTACAGTATGCAAATGAAGAAAGAGATAACAAAAATAATCACAGAAGGCAGCATACAAGAGAGAAATTAAGCCCAAAGCTCTTTAGTATTAATCGCAGGGATTCAAGTTACAGCAACTTTCTAGCAGAAAGTTCCCCCCCTTTTACATTACAATGCCTGGGTTTTTATAGAGGACCCGACCCTCTGAGCCATCAATGCACAAAATGGAGGAGTACATCCTCGAAAACCTGAGAAGTCGGCTCTCGCAGCTCTCGTGACTGAGCTCTCAAATATTTTCCCATAACTAGCAACTACGATCGGGTCAGCCGAGGAAACATGCATTTATGAGCCGTCTGAACGTCCTTGGTCTCCGGGTGTGGAGCTCGAGTGGCCGCCATGCCCGTCGGGCTCTTCTTCAGGGACTGATACTTCCTTTCCAATTGCCAAAAATGAGCAGCGAGTTCACCGGGCACGTAAAAACTCATTTATGAGGCACTTGATTGCCTCAAAAAAATACCCGGCTTGGAGTGCATGCCCTTGAAGCGCTTCGCCAAATTTTAGTTCGCAACTCCGCTTCACGATGGATTTGAGCCGAAGCAGATCCTCCTTCTTGGTTATGCACTTCGCACGAATGTGCTTCGCGAGACGGCTTCGGGGATGTGAAATGCCGAAGTAAGTATTCCTCCTCAAGATGGCTCTCACTCTTTTGTTGCTTCGCTGGAAAGGCGTGTCAAAACTGCTTCGCTGAGGTTCTCCGCCCGAAGTGGATGCTTCGCTGGTGAGTCTTCAAAATGCTTCACCGTGATCCTCCCTCAAAACTATGGTTCGGGGTTTTTTGGGCCGAAGTGCATTCTTGCCTTGGAAAAATGTCTTGCTCTTTACAGGCTAATACCGCTTCGGGTGAAAGTGCTTCGCACGAAAGCTATCCGAAGCAGATGCTTCGCAACAACTTTCGGCGAAGTAAAAATGGTTCGCCAGTAGGGAGGCCCGAAGTGGGTGCTTCGGTGATTTTTTGGCGAAGTAGTTTTCAATGTTTGCACTCCTTCAAATTTCGCTTCGCCAGATTTTTGCCCGAAGCAACTGCTTGAAATGCTTCGGGTGCGAAGCTCTTTTCATGCCTTAGCAATTGAGCCGCGATCTAATATTTGCTTTCCTTCTTCGATGAAGTTGTTCTTCAATGCTTGAAGTTCTTCGAATGCCGCTTCGCAAAACTTTCGCCCGAAGCAATTGCTTGAAATGCTTCGGGTGCGAAGCTCTTTTCATTCTCTACTTCTTTCTTTTGGCGAAGCTATCTTCTTTCCTATGAAGCTCTTTTCCTTAACTTGCTCAGTGGCGAAGCTTTTGCATCTCCATTCTATATACAAAGGGGGTGGCAATAGAAGCCAAAATTGCTACAATACTTTCAAATATATTCAAAATAACAAAAAGAAATACTTTACAAAAAGAAACACTTTACAAAAATTTGATTTTACTACCCCTCTAAGGCAATGTGACAAAATTGTCAACAGTAACTTCCAAGAAAGATATGAAGAAAATAAAGAGAGCTCTTCGGTAGATGAGTTAGATTATGAGGTAGCACCTTGGGACCCATTTGAGTCCGATAGCAATCACTCGTAGGTGACACCCATTGACGACTATCAGGAGGACTTCGTGGCAATGTTCCCCTTTAATGTTCCAATTGGGCAATTGCCACCTCCAGAGAATCCAACCCTCCTGCAGAGAGAAAAATAACCTAGAAGGGGTCAAATCAACATGCTCGAACAAAATGAGCCTCCCATGCCGACCATAAGGCCAAGTGATCAAGAAATGCCTAGTGGGAGGCTATACCAGCCAGAGGGGAACATAGTTGTCAGAGCCAATGAAGGCCTATGGATCTCTGATAGCGACTATGAGGATGAGATTGAGATGGTATATCTCAACCATATGGGGCAACATGAATACCCCATAGACATCGATGATATGTTTGAACATTTAAATATGGGACCAAGGCATAGGTGGCACTTAAACCAAGCACAGTTAAACCAAGTGCTTCATCCACCACTTTAGGCATACAGAAAGCACCTCCCACCTAGAGACCCTATAGGGCCACCAGTGTCAAGGGCAGACCCTGTCCTTCCATCCACACATAGGGCCGATCCTTTTGTGCCAGTACCCACAGAGCCAGATCCGAGGCACGAGAATAACCAAGAATGTTCGAATCAACACCCGCACGGTAATGGAGACCAAATTCATTCCATCAACATGATCTCCATTGATTTAACTACCCCCATACGCAATCCAACCGATCCAACATGACCATTGCACCTAGACCTAGATGCCATAGACTAGAATCACGCTGACTCACCACCATCCCATCAGAGTTTTGGCCTTGCGGTGAGATGTTTCATTTCACCCCAGGGCAGACTCAGGATATCTTCTATGCTAAAGAGGAACCCGACATTCCCAACGCAGATCTAAACTCAACAAATGATATCCACTTGATCCCAACTCCACACCAGTTGGAAGACGGATCCCACATGTTAGTCAAAGATATGATTTACGTAGACATCGGTTCTGATCAAATGAATCCATAAATCATCAAGTTGGGGGTAAGTTTATCCCCTGAAGAGCAAGCCGATCACATCGCCCTTCTCAAAGAGAAGAAGGAGGTTTTTGCATGGTCCTACAAAGACATGCCGGGGCTAGACCCGCAGCTAGTCATGCATAATATGACACTTGATCCAACAGTCAAGCTAGTCAAGTAAAAGCTATGTAAGATGCACCCAAAAGTGGCCTTAATGGTCAAATATGAGCTAAAAAAGATGTTGGATGCACAATTTGTCATTTGTGTGGATTACCCACCATGGCTATCCAACATGGTACCCGTCAAAAAGCTGGACGGGAGGATTCGCATATGCACCAATTTTTGTGATTTAAACAAAGCAAGTCCCAAGGATGATTTCACCTTGCCTAGTATCGACGCATTGGTAGACGCTACAACAAGCCATGAAATGCTTTCCCTCATGGATGGTTTCTCAAGATACAATCAGATTCGTATCAATATCGATGATCAACTAAAAATGGCGTTCACGATGCCTTGGGGGACATTTTGTTATAAGGTCATGCCCTTTGGCCTTAAAAATGCTAGTGCCACTTACCAACACGCTATGACATACATCTTCCATGATCACATGCATAAAAATTTGGAAGATTATATGGATGATTTGTTGGCCAAATATCTTTTGCACCAAAATCATCTTGATGACTTACGCAAGATCCTTGATCACCTCATCAAACACAAGGTTAGGCTAAACCCCAAGAAGTGCCATTCTACTTATACATCTCAGCTACTGAAGTGGCACTAGGCGCCATGCTAGCCCAGAAAAATGAATTACATAAAGAGCAGGCTAATTATTATCTTATCTGCACCCTGGTCAGTTATGAACTTAACTATGCATACGTTGAGAAGCTATGCTTGGCGATGGTATTTGCCACCAAAAAGCTACACCATTACATGCTGAGCAATATGACATATGTTGTGTCTAAGGAGAATCCATTGCGGTACATGATGAGTCGTACTTATCATAGTAGTCACACGACAAAATGGATCATTTTGTTGAAGTAGTTTGACATCGAATTCATTGGACAAAATTCCATCAAAGGTTAAGTCATCACCGATCAACTAGCAGAGGCTCCTCTCGAAGACGATCGACCTCTGAATGTAGAGCTACCTGATGATGGGGTCTTCCATGTCTCAGAATCACCAGATTCTGATAAGCCTAACTCACAGGCCGACATAACCTTATTTTTTGATGGTTCTAAATGTGAGCAAGGGGGTGGCGCGAGAATCATGTTTTTCACATCGTAAGGGGATCCAATGCCTTTATCGTTTAAACTTGATTTCCCATGCACCAATAACAATGCTGAATATGAAGCCTTGCTCATAGGTCTTCAAACAACCATCACCATGAACATCAAACGCTTGAATATCTTTGGTGATTTGTTATTAATTGTTAACCAAGTGAAAGGGGTATTCCAATGCAAATGCCCAGTTCTACAGGCCTACAAAGCCCTTATGGATAAATTACTGGCAAACCTTGAATGGTACGACATTGAGGCACTCCATCGATCATCGAATTGTTTTGCGGATACTATGGCCTCCTTGGGGTCACTAATCCTGCAATACCCTTCTGGTGAAATGACAACCATTCAAGTCAAAACATTATCGCAATCCATGATGGAGCATGCAAGATTTGAAATAATGCCAGGAATCCACCTGATCTAGATTGAACCATCTCAGGATAGGTTCTCTCAAATCCATGATAGTCTGAATCACGCCGACTGGGGGTCCTCATTCTCCCCAACCCATCTTAACATAAACACAACGCTATTTCTACAAGTTCTTTCCTGCTCAGCTTTTGCTAGGGATGAACTTCAAGAGGGATCGACCATTCATACCATCGAGGTTTCTGATCAGCAGGATTGGTACACACCCATAAGAGACTATCTCAAGTTAGGTAGCCTCCCACTTGGATTGTCACACGCCATGAAAAGATCACTCAAATAGAAAATGACAAAGCATGTCTTGCTAGGAGACATTTTGTACCGTCGAAGCTACGAAGGGATCCTCCTTCGTTGCTTGGACTAGCAAGAGTCCACTTGGGCGATCATCTAAGCGCACGATGGTACGTGCGATGGCCACTTTAACGGTATGGCCATCGTCAAGCACATTCTTTGCATGGGCTATTATTGGCCATCTTTAGAGAAAAATTGTTGCGCATATGTGTGAAAGTGCATGAAGTATCAACACCATGCTAACTTGACACACGTACCTTCTCAGGCCTTGCAGTCGATCCAATCGGCTTGGCTATTTTTGCAGTGGGGTTTAGATCTCATCGAAAATATCTCCCCTACGTCGTTAAGTCATCACACGTTTATCATAACGGCCACAGAGTATTTCACTAAGTGGGTGGAAGAAATTCCACTTACCTTTATGACTAGGCCTCGAATTGTGGAGTTCATTTTACATAACATCATATATCATTTTGGTATTCCATCCAAGATCATCTTGAATAATGGGAAGTCATTTAAGAACAAATATGTGTGTGCTTTGACAACAAAGTACAAAATTTAGCATAGTTTTTCAACACCCTATTATCTGCAGGCAAATGGGCAAGCAGAGGTGTCAAACAAAATGCTAGTTGCCATCCTTAAAAAGATGATCATAGATAATCATAAGGATTGGCACATCCAAATACCACTTGCCCTATGGGCTTATCGCACTAGCATTTGGACGCCCACTAGGGCCACTCCATTTTTTCTGGTGTATGGCTCCAAGGTAGTCATGCCTCTCGAGTTGGAAATACCCTCCCTGCACATATTAATGCAAGAGTTCATCGATGATGACACTAAGCGGCAGGCCCGGTTAGACCAGCTTATGTTGCTCGACGAACGACGCATCAATGCTCTCAAGCATTTACGTATCTATCAAGAGCGACTTAAAAAAGCATACAACATGAAAGTTCACCTGAGGGACTTTTAGGTTGGTGACCTGGTCTTAAAAGAGAACCAACAAAATTCTAACTTGCTGCCCCACTTAAGGGACAAGTTTGCAAAAAATTGATTAGGTCCTTATGTAATCGACAAGAAATAGGACCTGGAACATACCAGCTCACCTCTATGGAAGGAATCAAGGAACTAGAACCCTTGAACATTAGTTACTTGAGGCCATTCAACTTTTAGAGAGCCATAGCCCACCCCAAAAGCTCCAAGGATTCCCGTAATCGCTTAGTCAAACCCA
The DNA here is from genome assembly GCA_028583015.1 of Wollemia nobilis. Taxonomy (NCBI): domain Eukaryota; kingdom Viridiplantae; phylum Streptophyta; class Pinopsida; order Araucariales; family Araucariaceae; genus Wollemia; species Wollemia nobilis. The sequence continues at coordinate 7,067,348 of JAQPPZ010000989.1, forward strand.
AAACGCCCCAAAGGTATCCATAATCCCTTTTGTCAAATCAAAAGCCCCAAGGATTCCAGCAATCGCTTGGTCAACCCCAAAAATGCCCCAAAGGTATCCATAATCCCTTTGGTCAAACCAAAAGCCCTAAGGATTCCCATAATCGCTTGGTAACCCAAAATGCCCCAAAGGTATCCATAATCCCTTTGGTCCAACCAAAAGCTCCAAGGGTTCCCATAATCACTTGGTCACCCAAAGCGCCCCAAAGGTATCCATAATCCCTTTGGTCAAACCAAAAGCCCCAAGGATTCTCATAATCGCTTGGTCAACCAAAATGCCCCAAAGGTATCCATAATCCCTTTGGTCAAACCAAAAGCTCCAAGGGTTCCCACAATCGTTTGGTGAAAAATGAATATTCAAAAAACAACAGATAATCAAAAATAACCAAAAATTGCATCTCACTTTCGTGCATAATCTTAAATCAAAACACAAAAAGAACTGCATTAGGCATCGCATATAGGCATTGCATATTTGCTGGTCATACATGTCAAACACACCATAGACTGTAATTAATTGGCAATTCCATTATTTTATCCATTTTGTAAATGATCCAACAAGAATAATGCCATTCACATTTTTGCCATATCATAGTTAGTTGTCTTCTAATGTCTTTAGGGTTTCGTCATTCAGCTGTCTTTAGATTTCTAGTCAAAAGTTGTACAAAGTCAGACATATTTTTTACAAGGTATAGTGTTAGTCTTATAATGATACTGAGAGGGGGGGTGAATCGGTGTAGCTCTATAAACTTAAATTTATAGCTCTTAATACCGCAACAATTAAAACTTATTACTAGATACAACAAGTATAACAAAAGAGCATCACACAACACAAGATTTAACGAGGTTCACCAATGTGGCTACTCCTCAAAAATTGACCGCTTGGACTACCATCCAAATCCAGCCTTTGCAAAGCACCAACTTTACAATCAATTTACCAGACACCAACCGGAAGGAGCACCAACCCCCGATTTATCTCGCACCAATCAGAAAGGAGCACCAACCCCTGATTTACCAACACCAACTAGAAGGAGCACCAACCCCTTATTTATCTGCACCAACAGAAAGGAGCACCAACCCCTGATGCCAAGCAACAACCTGGACTTCAATTTGAATCTATAAGTTTGACAGTAAGATACCTTCGCTTTTACAAGACCCTGACTGGTCTACTTCACCTTTGCGTTCTCTACGCACTCGCTCTCTCTATGCAATCACTTCGCACACTCACTACTACTTTACTCTCATTACAGTCAAACTTCATGATCGTCTTCTCCCTTTTGTGCACTCTGCTCTCTTTGCAAATTTTGCACTTAGCACGATTCGACATGACTTGCTCTCTGTGCACAATGACCATATTTCACACACATTCGACCATATTTTCAATTCTCCAAACAACCCTCCTTTTATAACAATATTTTTTATGATGAAAACCCTAATCTTAGTCGATTGTAAATCCTAATCTTAGTCAGCTTTCATAACAACTGTAAACCCTAATTTTAGTCGGCTGTCATCGGTCTTCGTCGGCTTCAACTCAAGAAGATGTTCAGTTTATCCATCGCTTGATGATTTCATTCTGGATAGACCTTGTAACCGCCATACTGACTTTTGATCACTCTTCATATTTTAACAATATGAAATCACTCTATAACTGCCCCTGTAAATGCCGTAGTGATGTCGGTCCACTATCATACTTCTCATTTTAGTCAGGTTCTCCTTCTTGACTTGCGCATTTACGACCTATCATGAAATCGTGACATTTCTGCCTCTGTAGCTTCTTTTGTTGTTGTTGTCGCAAAAATACATGTCACGATATCATGACACTTTCACCTCCGTACGCTTTCTCTATTATTTTGTCATGATATCATGACATTTTTGCCTCCATAGACTTCATCTTTTCTTTTGTCATGATATCACGACATTTTCACCTCCGTATACTTCATCTTTGCTTTTGTCATGATATCACGACACTTCTACTTCCAAAGACTTCAACTTTGCTTTTGTCATGATATCATGACACTTCTGCTTCCATAGACTTCGACTTTGCTTTTGTCATGATATCGCGACACTTCTGCCTCCGTAGTCTTCAACTTAGCTTTTGTCATGAAATCATGACACTTCTACTTTCGTACTTAGCTTCTTTGCTTTTGTCATGAAATCATGACACTTCTACCTTCAAAGTCTTCTTCTCTACTTTTGTCACGAAATCGTGACACTTCTGCTTTCATACTTTACTTCTTTGCTTTTGTCATGAAATCATGACACTTCTACCTTCAAAGTCTTCTTCTCTACTTTTGTCATGAAATCATGACACTTTTACTTCCGTACTTTACTTCTTTGCTTTTGTCATGAAATCGTGACACTTCTGCTTCCAAAGTCTTGCTTTCTGCTTTTGTCACGAAATCATGACAGTTCTGCTTCCGTACGCTTCCTCTCTTTCTTTTGTCACGAAAATGCGACATGTCGCGATATCGCGACACTTTTCAAACTTACTTTCTCTCTCCTATTTTAGTCGCGAAAATGCGACATGTCACAAAATCGTGACACTTTTCAAACTTACTTTCTCTCTCCTATTTTAGTCATGAAAATGTGACATGTCACAAAATCGTGACACTTTTCAAACTTACTTTCTCTCTCCTATTTTAGTCACGAAAATGTGACATGTCACGAAATCGTGACACTTTTCTTACTTGTTCTCTTTCTTCGAACTTGTCGCGAAATCGTGACACTTTTTCCTACTTTCTCTTTCTCTTCCAACATGTCACGAAATCGTGACAGTTTTTCCACTTGCCTTTTTCTCTTCCAACATGTCATGAAATCGTGACAATTTTTCCTGCTTTTTCTCTCTCTTCCAACATGTCGCGAAATCGTGATAGTTTTTCCACTTGCCTTTTTCTCTTCCAACATGTCACGAAATCGTGACAGTTTTTCTTGCTTTTTCTCTCTTCCAACATGTCACGAAATCATGACAGTTTTTCCTACTTTTTCTCTCTCTTCCAACATGTCGCGAAATCGTGACAGTTTTTCCCTTTTTTTCTCTCTCTTCCAACATGTCACGAAATCATGATAGTTTTTTTTGCCTATTGTATATGTCGCGATATCGTGACACTTTTCTTACTTGTCTTTTTTCTTTGATCTTTTGCATATGGGCCACTTCGGTCTTCTTGGAAAATCACTTGTACATACTCTGAATAACCTTTGAACTCCTGTCTTCTGCATCTGAATAGCTTTTGAACTTCCTGTCCACCGCATCAACAGATCTATCTGACCGTGTTGACAACAATGACAATATCGTTGTTGCACCTTGCTCAACAATCTCCCCCTTTGGAATTGTTGGCAACACATGTGCAATTTCTTGTAACTCTTCTCCCCCTTTGACAATAATACCAAAGGGCTACCGCAGACTCCCCTTGAGTCCATGCACAACATTCTCAGGCAAAATTTATTACACTTAGCAAAAATCATGAACATGAGCAAAAAGATAATCAAATACTTAAATGCTCCCCCTGAGAATGTGATCCCTGTAGCTAGTCAATTCTTGGGAAGTGTGACCACTCCCAATTTATTGCGAAGGTACTCAAAAACTTCCTTGGGCAATGGTTTTGTGAAGATATCTCGCTACTTGCTCCGTAGTTGGAACAAAATCCAACTTAACCTCACCTTTCGCAACTTTCTCCTTCAAAAAGTGATACCCGATAGCAATGTGTTTTGTGCGTGAATGCATAACCGGATTCTTGGAGATGTTAATGGCACTGGTGTTATCACACTTAACCGATATTGGCTCACTGAAGCTAATACCAAGATCTTTCAGGGTTTGTTTCATCCACAATACCTGCGTACAACATGTTGTCGCTGCAATATATTCTGCCTCTGCTTGTCGATAAAGAAACCGACTCTTGTTTCTTACTGTGCCACGCGACCAATCTGTCTCCAAGATAGAATGCACCTCCACCGGTACTCTTTCGTCATCGACACATCCCGCCCAATCTGCATCCGAATACGAAATAAGGGTGAAGTCTTTACCTTTCGGATACCATAACCCATACTCCATAGTACCCTTGAGGTACCGAAGAATCCTCTTCACCTGCTTGTCACATGAGTCTCCTTGGGATTAGCCTCGAAATCGTGCTACCATGCATACCGCCTGCAAAATATCTGGTCCAGTAGCTATCGAGTACAGTAAGCTCCCAATCATAGATCTGTACATGGTTTGATCAACAGGTGGAGATTTGTCATCCTTGCTCAACTTGCAACCTGTCGTCATGGGAGTGCTAACTGGCTTACAATCCTCCATTGTGAACTTTTTTAACATCTCTTTCACATATTTAACTTGAGAAATAAATATGCCCTTCTTATTTTGATTAACTTGCAACCCGAGGAAATACGAAAGTTCACCAATCATTGACATTTCAAATTCTTTCTCCATCTTATTTGCTAAATCTTTACACGACTCATCTTTGTCGCTGCCAAATATGATATCATCTACGTATACAACAAGAACAATAAGATGCCCATTTTCTATTTTGACATACAAATTACTATCCACCATACCTTTCTTAAACCCTTGTTGAGTGAGATAGTTGTCTAGCCTTGCATACCATGCTCGGGGTGCCTGTTTTAAGCCATATAATGCTTTCTTCAACTTGCAAACCAAGTTGGGATCATCACCAAGTTGGAAACCATCTCGGTTGCTCAATATAAACCTCTTCTTCAAGTTTCCCATTCAAAAACGCTGATTTCACATCCATTTGATAAACTTTGAAATTCTTGTAGACTCGCTAAAGCCGTAAACATTCTAATTGCCTCTAGTCTAGCTACTGGTGCAAAAGTTTCCTCAAAGTCAATGCCTTCAACTTGTGCATAACCCTTACATACCAATCTTGCTTTATTCCTGACTACCTGTCCGTCTTCATTCAATTTGTTTCGAAAAATCCATTTAGTCCCGATTATATTTTTATTTGCAGGTCTAGGTACTAACTCCCAAGTTTTATTTTTCTCGATCTGATCTAATTCTTCATTTATTGCCTTCATCCAACTTTCATCTTTGCTTGCGTCAAGAACATTTTTGGGCTCAATGCTAGATAATAGAGAGTAGTTACTTACTACTCTTCTTCTTGTCTGAACACCAACTTTGGGGTCTCCAATTATTTGCTCTCTAGGATGATTTTTTTGCCACTGCTGTTTTGAATTTCTTATTTTCTTCCACTTCGAATCACAACTTAAATCATCTCGAGTCAATTTTTTGTATCTTTTTCATTTCGTTTTCCTCATCTCCTTCAATAACCTCTTCATAAATTGGGTAGTTCTTTTCATAGCTAATTACTCGTTTCTCTACCTTCATCAAATTTAACATCGACACTCGTCCACAATTTTCTTTAGCCTCTTGTTGTAGCATTTGTAAGCTTTGCTTTTTGATGAATAACCAACAAAAATACCTTCATCCGCTCTATCTTCAAACTTACCAAGATTATCTTCACTTCTTTTGATGTAGCACTTGCTCGCCAAAAACTTTGAGGTATTTTGTTGTTGCCTTTTTACCAAACCACAACTCATAAGGAGTTTTGCTTTCATGTGTTCTCAACATGTACCTATTTTGGATATACATCGTAGTATGGACTGCTTCTTTCCAAAATTTGTCTACTACTCTGCTTTCAGCCAACATAGTCCGTGCCATTTCCTGCACTGTCCTGTTCTTTCTTTCTACCACTCCATTCTCGCTGAGGTGTCCCGGCTACTGAAAACTGTCTCCTAATACCATATTTTTCATAGTACTCTGTAAACTCCTCTGAAATGAATTCTCCTCCTCTATCTGATCTTAAACATTTGATCCTCTTTCCTGTTTCATTCTCAACATGGTTTTTGAAAGTCTTGAACATTTCAAAAGCTTCTGATTTATGCTTCAAGAAAAATATCCATGTCATTCTGGAATAGTCATCAATGCACAACATAAAATATTTGTCACCATTTATGCTTTGTGTTCTCATGGGTCCACATAAATCAGTGTGTATTAGTTCCAAAGGTTTGCTTGTGTAGTACTCTTTTGTTTTGAATGTGACTCTAGTTTGCTTCCCCTTTTGGCATGAAGCACAAATGTTGTTTGCGGGTTTGCTTGATGGTGGGAATATCTCTCACTGCCCTTTTTGAGTTGATTTTTACTAGATTATCAAAACTGATATGACCGAGTCTCTTGTGCCACAACCAATTTTCTTCTTCTTGTCCAATAAAACAAGCTCCTTCTGAAGTCTCCGAGAGCGTGTACAAGTTGCCAGATGTCCTTGATCCAGCTTGCTATCAATTTTCCACTGTTTGTTTTTCTCGACTTCACAACCCCGCTTCATAAAAACTACTTCATGACCTTTATCACAAATCTGACTTACGCTCAACAAGTTATGTTTCAAACCATCCACAAACAAGACTTCTTCCGACTTAATTTTTTTGTCACTAATTTTAACTAAACCTTTGCCAACTATCTTAGCTCCATCATTATTTCCAAACTTTACTGAACCACCTTCATATTTCTGTAACTTCTCAAATTTTTGTTTGTCACCCGTCATATGACTCGGAGCATCCACTATCAAGTATCCATGGTACATATTTATTCTCGTGCTTTAAATGTTGTTTGTACGATTAAGGATTCCTTTTCTTCCTTAAGTCGCTCTTTTTCTTTCCACTCCATTTTGATAGTAGTTTTGGGCTCTTGTTTTGCCTTTCCCTTATCAATAGCTTGTGCATGTTTTTCGAGAAGTTTTCTATTTTGTCTCATCCTATTTGGTTGAAATTTTCTTCCCTGAAACTGATTTGATGCAAATGTACTTCTATAGTTTCTTGCAATGTGCCCAAAATTATGATAGTTATAACATTCTACTGTATAATTCATCAGAGGAGAAAAAGCATTTCTACTGGTGAAATTCCTTGGTCTTACATTATATTTGCAGTCTGAGATTTTATGTCCATAGCCATTGCATTTAAAATAGAAACCAGAAAAGGGATAATTGAACCTGGGTGATGGTCTTTGCCATGTTGTCGTAGGAGCCATAGGTCTTCTTCTTCTTTGATGTGTGACATTGGTGAATCCATCATTGTCAATTCTCCTTTCGTGCCTGGCATTATTGCTTTCTTTTGCATGAGACATTTTTCCTTGATCAACCTATTTCTTATCTTCATTCTTTATGGATTCTACATTTTTGGCCTTTGATCCATTTGATGATTCTCCTTCGACGAAACCTAGACCAAATTTGATGCCTGCAGGCCTTTGGTCATTTATAATCTTATCCAGCTTCATAGAACTTTCTTCGCGTTTGTGATAGCAACTAATTTTGTGATTCATCTCTTCTATCTGCATCCGTAAACCAACATTCTCTTCTTCTAGTTTGTAGTAATAATCTATTTTCATGGTAATTTGTACTTCGAGATCTTCAGATATTTTCTTGTATTCTTCTGTCTGTACTTTCAGACTAGTTATGATTTCGTTTGCATCCTCAAGCTTTTTTGAAATTTTCTTATTCTTTTTCCTCTCTATTTTCCACTCTTCAAGTGCAGAGATCAACTCACCTTCTAGATCTACTTCAGCCTCAGGGTTTTCACCACATACTTCAGAGTTCACTCCTTCCTTTTCTGATTTTACTTCTTCAAATGCCATGAAAAGAGCTTCACCTATTTTTTAGTTGTAATAAATAATTAGATTAAACAATGGTGCTTTGTTTGATGAGAAGCCTCACCACTCGCCATTGTGTTACTTCCAAGATCACCCTAGCCGGTTAAGCTTGTACAAGAACTTAGCTCGATACCAATTGTTAGTCTTACAATGACACTGAGAGGGGGGTGAATCAGTGTAGCTCTATAAACTTAAATTTATAGCTCTTAATACCGTAACAATTAAAACTTATTACTAGATACAACAAGTATAACAAAAGAGCATCACACAACACAAGATTTAACGAGGTTCACCAATGTGGCTACTCCTCAAAAATTGACTGCTTGGACTACCATCCAAATCTAGCCTTTGCAAAGCACCAACTTTACAATCAATTTACCAACACCAACTGGAAGGAGCACCAACCCCTGATTTATCTACACCAACAGAAAGGAGCACCAACCCTTGATTTACCAGCACCAACTAGAAGGAGCACCAACCCCTGATTTATCTGCACCAATAGAAAGGAGCACCAACCCCTGATGCCAAGCTGCAACCTAGACTTCAATTTGAATCTATAAGTTTGACAGTAAGATACCTTTGCTTTTGCAAGACCCTGACTGGTCTTCTTCACCTTTGTGTTCTCTACGCACTCTGCTCTCTCTGCGTAATCACTTCACACACTCTGCTTCATTACAATCAAACTTCACGATCATCTTCTCCCTTTTGTGCACTCTGCTCTCTTTGCAAATTTTGCACTTAGCATGATTCGACATGACTTGCTCTCTACGCACAACGACCGTATTTCACACACATTCGACCATCTTATCAATTCTCCAAACAACCCTCCTTTTATAACAATATTTTTTATGATGAAAACCCTAATCTTAGTTGGCTGTAAATCCTAATCTTAGTCAGCTTTCATAACAACTGTAAACCCTAATTTTAGTCGACTGTCATCGGTCTTCATCGACTTCAACTCAAGAAGATGTTCGGTTTATCCATCGCTTGATGATTTCATTCTAGACAGACCTTGTAACCACCATACTAACTTTTGATCACTCTTCATATTTCAGCAGTATGAAATCACTCTATAACTACCCCTATAAATGTCGTAGTGATGTCGGTCCACTGTCATACTTCTCATTTCAATCAAGTTCTCCTTCTTGACTTGCGCATTTACGACCTATCACAAAATCGTGACATTTCTGCCTCTGTAGCTTCTTTTGTTGTTATTGCCATGAAAATAACATGTCGCGATATCATGACACTTTCACCTCCATACGCTTTCTCTATTCTTTTGTCATGATATCACGACATTTTTGCCTCCATAGACTTCATCTTTTCTTTTGTCACGATATCATGACATTTCTACCTCTATATACTTCATCTTTGCTTTTGTCATGATATCACGACACTTCTGCTTCCAAAGACTTTGACTTTGCTTTTGTCATGATATCACGACACTTCTACTTCCATAGACTTCAACTTTGCTTTTGTCACGATATCGTGACACTTCTGCCTCCGTAGTCTTCAACTTAGCTTTTGTCATGAAATCGTGACACTTTTGCTTCCGTACTTAGCTTCTTTGCTTTTGTCATGAAATCGTGACACTTCTGCCTTCGAAGTCTTCTTCTCTGCTTTTGTCATGAAATCATGACACTTCTACTTTCATACTTTACTTCTTTGCTTTTGTCATAAAATCGTGACACTTCTGCCTTCGAAGTCTTCTTCTCTACTTTTGTCATGAAATCATGACACTTCTGCTTTCATACTTTACTTCTTTGCTTTTGTCACGAAATCGTGACACTTCTGCTTCCAAAGTCTTGCTTTCTGCTTTTGTCATGAAATCATGATAGTTCTACTTCCGTACGCTTCCTCTCTTTCTTTTGTCATGAAAATGTGACATGTCGCGATATCGTGACACTTTTCAAACTTACTTTCTCTCTCCTATTTTAGTCGCAAAAATGTGACATGTCACGAAATCGTGACACTTTTCAAACTTACTTTCTCTCTCCTATTTTAGTCACGAAAATGCGACATGTCGCGAAATCGTGACACTTTTCAAACTTACTTTCTCTCTCCTATTTTAGTCACGAAAATGCGACATGTCACGAAATCGTGACACTTTTCTTACTTGTTCTCTTTCTTCGAACTTGTCGCGAAATCGTGACACTTTTTCCTACTTTCTCTTTCTCTTCCAACATGTCACGAAATCGTGACAGTTTTTCCACTTGCCTTTTTCTCTTCCAACATGTCACGAAATCGTGATAGTTTTTCCTACTTTTTCTCTCTCTTCCAACATGTCACGAAATCACGATAGTTTTTCCACTTGCCTTTTTCTCTTCCAACATGTCACGAAATCATGACAGTTTTTCCTGTTTTTTCTCTCTTCCAACATGTCACGAAATCGTGATAGTTTTTCTTGCTTTTTCTCTCTCTTCCAACATGTCACGAAATCGCGATAGTTTTTCTTGCTTTTTCTCTCTCTTCCAACATGTCGCGAAATCGCGATAGTTTTTCCCTTTTTTCTCTCTTCCAACATGTCACGAAATCGTGATAGTTTTTCTTGCCTGTTGTATATGTCGCGATATCGCGACACTTTTCTTACTTGTCTTTTTCTTTGATCTTTTGCATATGGGCCACTTCGGTCTTCTTGGAAAATCACTGTACATACTCTGAATAACCTTTGAACTCCTGTCTTCTGCATCCGAATAGCTTTTGAACTTCCTGTCCATTGCATCAATAGATCTATCTGACTGTGTTGACAACAATGACAATACTGTTGCTGCACCTTGCTCAACATAGAGTTTTACTTGGATCACACCTTGTTACATAACATCCCAACACAATCTTAAAATACATAAAAATTCTCAAGTTGTGTGAACGCAAGACGAAACCTACAAAAGTAGTCTAGGGTACCATAAGTGAAACGTTATCCTGCTCATCCCCCTGTGTGAATGGTTCAAGAATGCTAAGAATTGACAAAAGGACAAGCTCTTCCCCATCCAATTCCCCATAATAAATAGTGGTTTTCACCACTGTCAAAAAAATTCCAAACACCTTTGGTCCCCAAAGCCATAAGGATTCGTACTACACACCCTTGAGAAGGATGGGTAGTCATCCCCAAGGCCTAAAAGGATCAATGAAATTCACAAGAAAAATCCCAAAAGTCCACCATCAAAAATCCCAAAACACCTTTTGATCCCCAAAGCCGTAAGGATTCGTACTACATGCCCCTGAGAAGGATGGGTAGTCATCCCCAAGGCCTAAACGATCAATGCCATTCCAAAACAAAATTCTCAACCACATTTGATCCCCAAAGTTGTAAGGATTCGTACTACATGTCCCTGAAGAGGATGGGTAGTCATCCCCAAGGCCAAAAGGATCAATGCCATTCACAAGCCAAAAACCCACGAGCTCAACTTGGAAATCAAAATTCCAAATCTAAATCCTCAAAAGGTAAACAATAAAAATAATAACAGTGGTTATCACCACTACTCAAACCCCTTACTCAAAAAATAAATAGTGATTTTCATCACTATGTATGAGAGAAAGTATCCCAACAAGATTGAGAAATCAAAAGACGCCTGAGCTTGAATCCCTAGAATTATCAGCATTCAAAAAACCATTTAGGTGATCCTCATTATGGGTTTGGTGGACAACCTACCTAGCAATGGCGGTATCCTAAACGCATGACGATATGTCTATCACATTAGCTTTGCGTGTGTGTAGACCAATGTTTGCATGTGGATGAGCTAGCTTATGGTATCCTAGATTGCCCCGTGGATTAATCTTACTAAATGCAACAAAGGAATTAGTGGAGCTAATTAGGTGATCCTCAGTATAGGTTTGGTTGACAACCTATCTGGAACTGGAGGTATCCTTACGAATACCACATAAAAAAATTCAATTACACACACAGGGATGTGAAATAACTTGGTCAAACTCAAGTCTGATTCATACCTTGTTTGAAAGTCTTGTAAGATAATGTACAATCTTGATTAGTTAGTTAAAGCATCTGAGTCTCCAAAAAACCTTAACTACATTTTAAAACAATTGTCGTACATTTCATTACTTACATCACCATCAGAAAATACAACACAAAAATTACAAATGAAAAGTTATTCCATAAAGCAATCACATAGTACAGAGAGCCAGTAAATCCTGTACAGTCTATGGTGCCATCGCCTGTTTACCAACAAATCATTCCATCCATTCCATATGCATACATCTAAATCATATAGCTAACATCATCCGTAGTCATAATAACATATGCATACATCAACATAAATAAACGTGCATAAAAAAACAATAAATCATGACAAGCATATCATCAAACCAAAAATAGTCATGTATATATATCGAGTCAAAATGCCCTCAAGCTACAATAAGAAGGTCCTCTAACCTCACAAAAAACCAAAAAACTCAAAAAACCCAAAGCCTAGGGAGTCGACCACCATGATCATGCAGGATCGATGCGACTAGAGCTACCCCTAGTAGTATGGGTCCTATAGGACCTCTTAGGGTGGCTACTGATAGCCCGTGCACCATGCCCACCAACGCTACCCTCATCCAGCCACCTGTGACGAGAGGATGCAGATTGTTCAGTCTCACTGCCTCTCATGTGGCGTGACGAGCCACCTCCATCGAGATCAGGTAACTGTCCACCAAGACGGACAACCTCTATCTCCAAATCTACCTGGTATCGCCCCCACTATACATCTCGTCGGTGATACATCGCCAATGCGTTGTCCCGCTATGCCAACTAAGCCTGCAGGAGATCCCTCTCCTATAAAATATCTTTGTGCTCCTCCTCCCATCTTTGTAAGAGACCCTCCAATCATGCTATCTCAGCATGAAACCCAACCTCCACATCCCTTGGGATAGGCTGAGGCATGGGCACCTCCAGGACAACCTGCTGCTCTAACACCCACTACTTCGGGATGTCCTGGACATCCGGCTACTTCAAAACCCTGAATCATCTCCATCGCCAATGAGGTCATCGACCTCCACCATATTCACATCATCAAGCAAAGCCTCCCAACCCTCCTTCGATGCCTCTGCATCCCCACCTCCTGCTGCTGTTGCATCCACACCTCCTAGAGGCCCCTCACCCCGCCATCGTTGCATAGTCCACCATCGGTCATACTCTATAGTTACCCCGACATCGTCCACATCGGGTACATCAATAACTGCATCAGACCCCTCGCCCATCGACTCAATGATCGACTAGACTAGGGTCCTCTCATCCCCATGGCACCATCGATAGATCAAGGGATCACCAAGCAATCCCTGGTGCACCCCAAACTTCCGTGTCACCCGAACATATGGGAAGTACTCCTGCTCTATCCCATGTCACCCAATTAGCCATATACCCCTGCGCACACGTCGGAGCCACTTGCCAGCCTTAGGCCAGGCTGGAGAGTCCTGGTACGGCTACTAGAACACTTGCCCGAGCACTAAATAAGAGAAGGCATCAGTATAGTGCTCTATGGCACCTGCCCACCATCGACTCTACCCATGCTCCTCTGACCTCCACCATAATGTGGCATATCCAATCTCCCGATCCACCATCTCACCTCGGGTGGTCCAAGGCAAACCTTACGGCCGCTCCACAACTATGTGCTGCCACCCCCAGCACTACAAGAGATAGCTACACCCGATCCCCTTTCACCTCCGACAGTGGACCTCATATAACTCATCATACAACTATGCCAACAACGTCTGACCCCATATCATAATAGTGGAGCTGAGGTAGGACACTCCACCAGTCTAAACACCAACTCCAGCAGGTTCCAAGGGAACCTTGCACTTGAACAGTCTGAAAGTAGCATATTGGAAATTAGGGCCATGAGTAAAGCATACTTCACCCCCAATACACCCTTCTCTAACCACCACCGCACCAGAATACTGCCTATCTGGCAGTCTGCCTCAGCCCTCTCCATAGGCCTATCCACCCCCCTCTCCCTCGTTGAACCAAAACATCGTGTCAGTACTGCTGTCCGCTGGTCTCGATAGGTCGTTCGGATGGGCAACCCATCTATCAAAATCCGCAGAATCTGATATATGTCCTCCAAAGTAAACGTCATCTCCCCTGTGGGGAGATGAAAGGTGTTGGTGCGGGGATCCCACAAATTGATCAGGGCAGTCAAATATGCTCGATCCCCCACCACAGGCTCCAAATGCATCACCTACTTGAGCCCAAGGGCATCAAGCCATTACCAGTCTGTAATTGTCAGTGCATCTCGGGCATTAGAGAACACAGTCAGCTGGCGGTGTTGACTCCTCACAACCTGAAAAACAACAAAACAAACAAAACAAATTAGGGTTTCAACATTACCTTAATAAAAACAAAAACAATAAAAACAAAACACTGTACAACAAAAGTACAGCCTATAGTTTACAATAAAAGTGTACAACAAAAGTACAGCATAAGAAGTGCACTACAATAAAACTGTACAACAAAAGTATAGATCATTCAAATAAACTGTACAAAAACAAAAATACAAAACAAAATAAAACAAAAAACACACATTAGGGTTTTAACCTTAAGGTGCACACAAAAACAAAATAAAACAAAAACTCCTATTAGGGTTTCAACCTTAATATGAACAAAAATATTACAATAAAAGTGTACAACAAACGTCAAAGAAGTGCACTACAATAAGACTGTACACCAAAAGTACAGATCATTCAAATAAACTGTACCATCAAAAACAAAATAAAAAAACTCATACTCGGGTTTCAACCTTAGTGTGAACTAAAAAACAAAATAGATCAAAACAAACAAACTCATACTAGGGTTTTTTTTAACCTTAATGTGAACAATAAAACAAAATAAATCATCCTAGGGTTTCAACCCTAGTGTGAACAAAAAAATACAATAAAACGAACATCGCCCTAGGGTTTCAACCTTAGTGTGAACAAAAAAATACTAAAACAAAATACTTCACACTAGGGTTTTCAACCTTACTGTGAACAAAAACAACATAAAACACAAAATTTATATTCGGGTTACAACCTTAATATGACAAAAACAACAAAAAAAGAACGCTCAAAAGCATTTTATATGTGCATTTTAAAAATTCATATAAATACAAAAAAAAAAAAATAACAAGCAGAAGGAAGGCACATCATACCAGTCTCGCTTTGGCTCCTCCACTCGAAGATCCGGTTCTCGCACTCATGATGTCCACGAAATATTGACAACACTTCTCTACACAAACTCGCACTCCTCCTCATTGCTCCAAATTGCCAAGAAAAAATTGTTGCAAATGAGCCCAAAACCTAGTTTTGGTCCTTTTATAGGCTGTTAGGCCTGTAATCGTTCCACCCTGGGATGAGCACCCTAGTTAGCACTCGTCCCACCCTGGGACGATTACAGAGCAAGAAATAAAGCAACAAAAACTGCATCCAAAAAATGAACCAAAAACAACAATAAACTTGCCGAACAAAGGTACATTTGCACCTGACATTCATGGCATGCAAAACCGTCGTCGGGGTCACATATAATCACTATCCTACTCCCTGAGAAAGCTACCATAGCCGGACCTCTCCACGGGAAGGAGGATTTTTGATAATTTCTACCCCAATAGGCGTCAAGAAAAGGGTCAAAACCCACCAAAAATAGGTCCGATTGTTGGAAAACTGTATAAGCGTTCAACGAAAAACAACTGAAGGCACCCTTACAAACGTCATCTTGGGTCAAACGACTCGTCACTTTTCTTATTTTGGTCATTCCCTCATCGATTCGTCGCTTGAGGGGGTAGTCACACTTAGTCACCAATCAACAAATACACACCCAATCAAGGAAATGACATGCATTCAAAGAATCATTGACAAAGACAATCACGCTCCTGCTTGGGGCAACAAACAAGCAATAATCACAAGTTGAACAAACACTTGGTATTCTGGAAGCATGAAGACAAGGTTCCTTAGAAAAAATGTTGCGCCCTTTGCCTATTCATGACTGAACAATATCTAAGATCAAGTACACCTCACTGAAAAAGGTTTCACTTGAGTTAAGCTCCTTAGCTCGTCAGAAGCAAGGATTCAAGAATGCGTGCCCTTTCCATACTTGGGGCATCAAAAGTTGGTTAGGTTACTAAGAAAGCCTAATAATTAGGTGCTTTGGTCATCTATTTTTGCTCAGCACTACGCCACACACAACGCATCCCAAAAAGGGGCATCTGTAGACACCAAAACAACACCAATTCGATTATGTGACTACAAGCACTGACCGAATTGACATACATACCCCCTAGGGCAGCCTCCAGAGGTTAAAAAGTGGTCCTAACCACTCCCAAATCAGTTTTGGAAGGTCAAAGGTCATTTTGGCACCTTTTAAGCACTTTGCTCCCTATTTGTCCCACCTTGGGATGATTAGAATCCTATTCACCCCACCCCGGGATGATTAGCAACAATCATCCCAGGGTGGGACGAATAGCAGGTTTGACTGGCAAAAAGTCAAACCTTGACAAATGGCAACCCAGATCTGCCACTCAAATTTACCTTCAAGGCATGCAATTATGAGGAATGGTTTCAAATCTGAGAGAGGGGGCTTCAGTCAAGCATGCCTTGATCATGGAGACCCTAAATCATGGAGGAATCTTCTCTCCCCCAAGAAAGGCATGGTGAGCCAAGTGGCACCCTCGTATGCGCATTCAAAGGAGATCCCTGAGGTCTATAAAAGGGTGAGCCTCCTCACCCCAAAATAGGAGGAGGGCTGAAGCATTTGGAGCAACAGAGTGCTGCCAAATTATACCCATATTCCCTTTGGGGCTTCTTACATCCCTAATTTCTCTTTTGGAAGAGAGGTTATCGGGTGAACACTAAGAACACAATCCCGACCCAAAACCTAAGAAATCAGCCACAATCCCACACCAAACTCACTGACACAACTCCCTATGAGGTTTTGGACCCATCCCACCTGGATTGGTGTCAAAACTAGGTCCCAAATGATGGGCGTCCTGCCCCCGGGCGCCCCATGCACTACTGCAGTCCTAATCGTCCCACCCTGGAGCGATTAGAAATTTGTTAATGCTTTCTTCATTATTTTTTTTGCATTATGTTCTATTTGGTTTACTTATATTGCTGTTCAAGTTTCATTGCATTTTGACTTGATTTGACCTTGTTTTTATCATTTTATGCGTTTACTAACATACAGGGAGCGCCTTCGGATACAGGACAATCTGGGAAGAATTTGCCAAATCTGACCTTCTGGGTCATCCCAAAATGCCCCCTTTTTGCCTAACCCCAAGTTTGAAGGAGTTTTGGAGGCCTTTGGGCAGGACATTTGCAAGGTTGCTTTTGCATGTTTTGTGACAGTCCTAATCGTCCCACC
Source organism: Wollemia nobilis (assembly GCA_028583015.1). Classification (NCBI taxonomy): domain Eukaryota; kingdom Viridiplantae; phylum Streptophyta; class Pinopsida; order Araucariales; family Araucariaceae; genus Wollemia; species Wollemia nobilis. The sequence goes on from JAQPPZ010000989.1 coordinate 7,084,359, forward strand.
CCAGAGTGATTAGAAATCCATGCATGATTTCTTGACTATTATTTTTGCAATGTGTCTCTGATGATGTTTCTATGCTTCTGTCAAATTTTTAATTCATTATGACATGTTCTGACCATCGTTTTGCTATTTTTATGTATTCACTAGCCGGAGGCCCTGGGGATTGCATGTTTTCCTAGTATCCGCATATGCTATTGACTGTTTTTTGTTTTTCTATGTGTAGGATCTCACTGCTAGGAACACCATAGGGGTAGTAAGGAATGACAAACAAATGGACACAAGTGGCAGCAACATTTTGCCCGCCCATTTCAAATGTGGGCATGCGGAAGACACTAGAAGCGTACCATCCGTTGATGTAAACAAACTGTATCAAATGTTCTAAGCCATAGATGGGGTGGACGTATTGTAACTAGATTGAAAGCAACATTAATAAAAGAGACCCCACTGTTCTTTGTTTTCTAACATCTCATTTATGTTTATGTGTCTTTCCTTCATGCATTGCTTTTCTCGCATTCGTAGGACTTAGCATTTGTGTATCAATTTTCGTTTGTACCATCATATCTGGTATGCCATCACTCCGCATTTGGCTTTCAGTACCACCTTAGGTACATAGTTAGGATAGGATATTACTCTAGAAGGAAGTTATCTAGTTATTTTAAGCAATGTAATAAATGCACAAGTGGCAATGTGCAAGTTGTAATGTGCAAGGTGTCCCCTTGTACAACTAGGTAGAGTGTTGGCCAAGATATCTGTCTTCATATAGAAAGGGTCTCATAGTAGTAGATTATAATTATCTTCATCTTCATCTTATCATCTTCATATCAAGATCTATCAAGTAGTCCTATATGGAGTACAATGTAGCTCTTTAGCTCATACTAATGGAGTGACCATTTCCTCCATATTGCATTGTATTTTCATCAATTCTATTTATAGTATATTTTATCATATTGTTGTTCCACTTTATTTCATGTTTTTTATATTTCATTGGGACCTGTGTTAGATCTCTCCACTGCATATATACTCAAAAGCTAATAGTTTTATCAGAGCCAAGGTTAATCAAGATAGGAGGACCTACATTCATTAAAAAAATAAGTCTAGTAGGTCAAGAGGAATAGGAAGAGTCACCATTACTACTTTTGGCTTGCATATTTGCAAAATAGATCTACCATTGAGTGTCGTTGCATGCAAAATCTACCATTAAAATTAATTGATAAAAAAAGCCATAGTAGTCAATAGGATTAGGAAAGTGAGGACTAAAATAAATCTTAGTTGTAGAAAAACTGAGATTACATTTGGCTGGGGTCTTTCCACAAAGTTGTAGAAAAAAAACTTGTGAAGACTAGGACTTAGCATTCAAGCCACTAGTTTGACAAATCAACTAGTGAAGATTATTATCTCTAGATTTATAAGTTCTTCCATTCCAGTCTCTAACAACTTGTTGCAAGAAAAGGAGATTCAACAAAAGGTTGGGAAGCTTCCTACAAAAGAGTTAGGAAGAATATCTTCTTAGAATCACTCCAACACTTGCAGCAACAAGGAGAAGATTGAATATTTCAAAGACCTCAAGAAAGGTCTCATTACAAGAGCTAAAATCCTCCAAATTACAGAAGTAAAGAAAAGACCACAGTAGCCTTATAACAGACTCAAGGAAGAAGAGACTCCATAAGTTGAGTCATATGAGGAGATAGGATATTGGTGATATCCATTCAAGATTAATACCTAAAGAGTGCAGAAGAAGAATTGGCCAAAGAATACTTAAAGAAGAAAAGACCATAGAAGCCTGAAAGAAAAAAAGGCCAAATAAGCCTAGAAGAAGAATATGCCAGAGAAGCCTAGAAGAAGAATAGTCTAGAGAAGCCTAGAAGAAGAATAGGCTAGAGAAGACTTGAAGCAAAAAAGGCCATAGGAGCCTTGATCAAGAAGAAGGCCATAGAAGCCTTAATTCAGAAGAATTCTTGTTTTAGAAGGAAAATTCTAGATTTAGAAGAAAAAAACCATAAAGAATTTTGTAAAGAAGACTCCAGAGAAGAGTCCAAGAAATAGGAGATTGGTGGTCTCCTTTACTAATTAAAAGACTTCTCTCAGAATAAGATGAAGATATCAAGAGAAGATCTCATTGAAGAACTTCCATTTCTAGAAGAAAGAGAAGGACTAGAAGAGTCTTGTTCAAATCTAGAAGCAGTAGTTTCAGAGATCCTTGAATAAAATCCCATCGCCAACACTTCCAAAAGTGGAAGGTTGAAAAAAAAAGTCTCAGTCAGAAGACCAGAGAAGCTGCAAGATAGAAGACCTTGGAGAGGTCTCAAGGAAAAAGAATAAGGCTTGGAGAGCCTTGTTGCAGAGCCTATAGAAGCATCATCAAAAGAGTCTTTAGAAGAACTCATTGTATAAATCCACTACCAAGGAGAATCTCCTACTAGTGAAGGACTTGGGAAAATTATCGCCATCCAACAACAAGCCCAAGAGAAGAAGAATTTGGCAAGGAGTTTCAAATACCAGAAGAAGAATTGAATGAAGACCTCAAGAAAATAAAAATCTTGAGAATAAGAAGATACTGTTTGAAGTTAGAATTCGACAAGAATATTGAAGGAAGATTCAGACAGAAGAAGCCTACCAAATCTAGGAGATTTGGAGATTACCTCTCACAACAAGGAGGTACAGTTTAGAGAAAGGAGTTATTTGAATCTATAGAATAAAGATAGGTCACTGGAAGGATCAAGCCACCAAATCCACGGCTCAATATAGGAATTTCGAGGCTACAGATTGGTGAAGCAGGAAATTATTCGAGACAACCAATAAAGAAGTTGCATATCCATTCACTACAAAGCAACAACTTGGTGAAACAAAACACCAAGATCTATAAAAGCCATCAATAAAGTAAGCAACTAAGATGCAAGTAGTTGAACTTCATATTAGAGTTAATTATCAAATTCCATTAAGCATCATATTTGGATTAAAAGTTGCAAAAAGAAAAAGGTTGCATTATAGTCTTCAAAAGTGCAAAAAGAAAAAGTTATTTTAAGATTCATTTGCACATTAATTTGGAGTTGAATAGATTTTAGAATTACAACTATCTATCAACTACCTATCATATACTTTGGAAAAAGAAAATAAGACTAGATCCTACAACTTTGTTTGTAGTGAAAATTTGCAGAATACATATTAAGGGTTCATTACAGATTACTCTTAAAAGTTGTAGAGATTATTAAGTGCATCTTAAATTATTTAGAGAGTTCATTTACTGGAGCAATAAGGTGATATTATTGTTATAATTAAAAAGTGCATTGACACTATACTAGTTGATCTCTAACTAGTTACTCTCAAAAAGGTTAGTTTATGTTTGTTGATTGTTAAGGATCAAGAGCACAAAAACTAGCAGATTAATCAAAGTGTCTAGAGACACTATTTGGTGCACAAAACCTACAATATTTAGTGGCCAAAAGAAGCCACCAAAATCATATCATATTCCTCTAAGAAGTGGAGAAGAAAGCCACCATTAAAATCAGCAAGAGAAGCTTCAAATCGAGACTTGGTGAGTCTCAATATTCAAAGTGCACTAAAGGCTATTTAAAAAAAAGGGGTACAAAAATTACTTCTAAAAAAAGAAGCTTCTATCTACGCGGTTACAAACTTGGATTCATTAGCCAAATATCTAACCAAAAAGGGGAAAGGTGTCTAATAAAAAGACAACCTCAAGATCCCCCATTGCCTTCAAAGAAGACTGCCATCAAATCAGAAAATCAGATCTGCAAAAGGAGTGCAATAACAAAATTCTTATAAACAAAATATATTACATATTGGTGCACCAGTCTAATCTATTTTACACAGGGAAAAGAGCAAAGTTTTAAGTGTCTAAAATTCACAATATTCTCAAGGCATAACAATCCACGGTAGTTGAATACTTGCACACTCCAAGCAAGGCAAAATAGCCCCATAGAAGGTGTGAATCCCCTACGATAGCCAAATCTTCAAGAAAACACAACACAATACAAGGCAAAGAGAAGAATTATATTCAAGGGAAAAAAGGAGAGCATAATAGGTTGAAGCAATATCAAAGCCAGACATACATCCAAGGATCATTCTATACCATTATTGGAGGTTCATCAAAAACTCCACCAAAGCTCCACCAAAGAATTGCTCTTCACTCCAACTAGAACCAACTCATAAGCAAGCACCATCGAACAAAGGAAACATTGAGAATATTACAAGGTTTAAATGTGTTCTAAAGGTATGTTAAATAAGCATTAGAGAAAGGGCCCATGCATAAGGAGGAAGTGACACTTTACATGAGCGCCCAACATCTTCACATTATAACATATGGGTTTCATTTAAACCATACATTATAATTATATAATATTCAACTCATTTATTTGAATTTGGCTGGCCTTCATAATGATCTCATGGGTGTCGTATTATTTTCATTTAAATACCTTTTTCAAAGGATTTAATATTTCTCCTCATTGGCATTCAAAAATTAAAGTTAAGACATGCCCATGAAACCCACGAACACATCCTCTATTCAACATACTTTAATAATCCTGCCAACAAGACAAATATTAATTAGAATATAAAACATTTATAAAATAATTTTCTTAAATATAATTAAATTATAAAGTTATAAAACTTTATAGTTTAATTAATTTAAAACATATTTATAAAATAACCATTATAACTATATTAAATTATAAAGTTATAAAAATTTATAATTTAATTAATTTAAAATAAGTTTATAAAATAACAATTTTAAATATATTAAATTATAAAGTTATAAAACTTTATAATTTAATTAATTTAAAACAAGTTTATAAATACCATTTTAAATATATTAAATTATAAAATTTTATAATTTAATTAATTAAAATTTTTATTTTAAAAGAACATTTGAAACTGAAGACCAACAAAATAGAAATAATAAACCACCCCATTCTTCCACATCATACCAATACCTGAAACAATCAAAACCAACCAACAACATAACAATAAAATTTCAAAAGTTTCTTAGTGAGTCCCTAAAATTTAGGGTCAATGTGAAGGACGTCATAACAATGCCCACTTATCCCAACCTGCCATCGAGACTTCGGCTCCTCCTCTGATCATCGTGCCCTCTCCTGATCTAGCTCATGGTCCTGAGCCCCATGATCCTAATCCATCGATTGAGTCCCCTAGCGCTGCATCCCTTTCCCATAGCCCCTCTGCTGATGTGCCTTTTCAATACTCTACCCCTTTCTATGGTCTCCTGAAAGCTGTCAACCCCATTCAATCCAACAATAAATATGAGGAAAGTCCATCACCCAAACCAAAGGATTCAGCCCCTATGGAATCCTGATCCTCTGTAGCCAAAAGCAGACCTTTGAGGAGGAAAAGGAAAGTTGTTCGATCCTCTCCCACTAGAAGTTCACGATGCCTAAAAAAGAAGGGTATTGACAGATGACGACCCTCACCCGAGATCATTTCAGACGATGAGGAATATGTCAGGTGCAATACTGATGATACGCTTCGAACCAACACCATCAATCACGTATCCAGAGCAGTGGAGCAACTCAAGGTAGCAGCTAACATGGTCAAGGAGGTGGGTGTCATATTTTTGAACACCATCAAAGAGCTCCAAGAACTCCCAACTGCCCTTAGTGTCCTCCTTGCAAAGGATTAGAACGTTGGTGCCAAATAGGAGGATGAAGATGAATCCCAATAGGACTGGGAGTGGTGTAGCAGGTAATTGGTTTGCTAAAGGTTTTTTGAATTACGTAATGATTTTTTCCCTATTCAGAGTTTATAGTATATGGGTCTATTTTAATTTTCTAGTTTAGATTTTAGAGCTAGTTTGTATTAGGTTTTTACAGATTGTTGGTTATCCTCACTTCCATCCCTGTGATGGTGGGATGCTTCAAATTTACTATTGGTATTTCAAATGCCCTATGTAACAGGTATTGGGACCCTTCAACCCAAAAATTAATTAAAATATTTTACCTACCCCAAAAAAATATGTAGAAGGAGAAGGTGCTCCAAGATTAGAGTGCCGAATTGTAAATAAAGATAACAGTGAAAAGCAAACCATAACAACTGTGAGAAGATGTTGAGCAATGGATAGCCCAAAATATTTCTCCAAGTAGCCCAGGTTCATTTGCATATCATTCTTTCTTATCCTTCTATATTTGCAAACCTACACATCCCTACCCAAAGCTCATGTTCATAGTTTTAAAATATTATAATCCCTAGCTAAAGACCATCCAAAATGCCCAAGGGAAAATTATTTTTCACCTTACTCTATACATATTCACAGATGCATTTGCCATAGGAGTCAAACCTAGAGCACCTCTTAAGCCCTTCAATGTTAATATACAAAGTATATTCTATGATTTAAAGAAACATGCTAAACAGGGAAAATATTTCAAAATTGGCTCAATTCATAACTATAGAACCCCCCAATGGGAGACAAACTCCCAAAAACTCCCCTAAAAATTACAAAGTTCAAAAACTAGAGCTATTCTCTATGTTAGCCATCATTTTTGGCTTACCTACTAACAAAGAGGTATACAATTACCAAAGTGTCATGGCATACACCATTTCCAACCCACGCCACTATGACCAGTCCCACTCAGACCAATCAAATAACCCATTTTTTTTGACTAGGCCTATTACATGTGCAAGAAGATGCATGAGCAACTTACACAGCTGCAAATATCACCACATGGGATATTATGTTATTGCTATCATATTGCATGGCTATTACTTTATCACATTGTTAATAGTATGCCTTGGATAGACTTGAAAAAAGTAGGCAGTCAAGGGAAAATGTGGTGATAGTAGATTGGACTAACTTGCCAAGAAATTCTGAGTCTTATTACCATTTCAATAGAGATTTCCTAGTGCCAACTTTGAAAGCTATCTATGGATAATTGTCTTGTTTGACTGTACAAGCAAGAACCCTCTTGCAAACTCATAATGCAAAAGGGGACTGGTATTTTCTAATATAGGGAGTGGTCATAAGGCTATATGGTTTTATAGGGAAACCTTTTTGTTGCCTTATAATGTCACAGATAAAATATTTGCCATGAAGTTTTTTAGATAAAATGATGCCATTAACGTCATGTATGGCATTGGGATTAAGAAGAAAGGAATATGTGAATACCTCTTTACTCTTGCGCTGATTATGATACTGCAAAATGGCAAGGTGAAGAACTGTTTTGTAGATTGAAAAATTTAGGATTGTGGTTGCTACTCCAAAGATGGGGATATGACCCCGTGGATAAGTTCAAAGAAAGGTTGGATATATTAAAAAAATACAAGCCCCATTATTTCTAGAAAACCAATAGGCATGAAGTAGAGCAGCTACAGAATAATCAAGAAAATAATGAGCTCAACTAAAATGTCAATAAAATGCCAAATTTACCTCCATGGAGAGACTAGTATTAGCAAGAGGATAGTTAAAATCTTGAGGAAAATCCAGAACATGTATTGACTAAAAAGAAATTATATGCTTTGATAAAAAAAAGCCAAATGGGATGAACCCAAGATTAGAGAATGGTGGATATTCAATATAGAGAAAAATTCCCTTAAATCCAAATACCTGATCTCAATTGATAGAGAATTTTTGTAGAGATATGATGAGACTGTGCAAACAAAGAATTGCCAAAATTAACAAATGAAAGTCAGTCTCTGATGAACGAGGTAAAGAAATACAGGATAATAAATAAAAATAAGGAAAGTAATTGTAGCAGAACAAGCTATCTCTAAAAATATCCTATTGAAGAAAGATGTAAATACTTGAAGAAAGATCAACTACTGATGATACTACAACTCTCCTAGAGAATCAAGTAGCCACAAAAAAAACTTCTTAGGTAAAGCAACAGACCACGATGTTCATACCAACTGAGTTACAACAACAAATATATCCTAAAGGGTCTCACATCATAGGGAATATAGGATATACTAGAGGAGGTCTAGAAAAAATGTCTATTTGCCCTCAAGAGATCATACAGGTACAACAACAACCTCAGAAGTTAGCACTAGGTGCACTTTTCTCCAGTTCTCATGCCCTAGAAACAAATAAGAAAAGGAGTCAAAGATCTACCTTTGAAGTTCCTCTCAAATTGTCACCTAAGTTTGTTGCAAGACAAACAAAACATCAAAGGCCTCAAGAGAAATAAGTGCCAACCAAAAATACCCAGACATCAAATCATCCTAACAATAATGATGAGGGATTTGAAATGAATTTGTAGTCAAATGTGCAATAGTTTCTTGGGATCATAACTACTTCCACTCTTCAAAAGGTAACTAGAAAGATAAAATCCAATCCATATGAAGAGTCACAATAAAGAGATAACAAGAAATAAGCAATCCTTGAGCCATTCCAAGAAACTGAGGCAACAACTACGCTAGCAACAGAGCAACCTTTGGTATTAAAAAAAGGTATTGATACCTCAAACCTTACGACTACTCTTCCTTGTTCGTCTATCCCTGATAATATTCCTTCCATTTTTATACCATCACCAAACTCTATACAAGGACTAAATGTTTAGAATACTATCATGTCAGAAGCTATCCCAACCACCACATCCACTCTATTGATCGAAACCCTCCCACCATCATCACAACTCCTATGCAAAAAATTCCTTCATCTCCCTTCCCCATCTTGTAATCTTCTCTTGCCACATTATCGCTACCCAACCATCCAAACACAACCATTGTCAGTAAGCTTAGAGAAATGAGCAATAATGCCCAATACTGGTGGAGAAAGAAGAAACCTAGGTAGACAAGTGAATATGCTCTCCTAGGTAGATGACCATAGTATATCCCACCACCTACCAGTAGATGAGAGTCATAGCTAAGCCAAAAGTAAACAAGTTAAGCCAAAATTCTACAAATTCAAAGCTAGAAGTGGAAAAATAAGTTCATAGAGCTTGCAGAAATAAAAGAGAAAGCCCAAGAAGCTCAAAAGTTGAATAAAATAATGGTAGAGCAAGTTCAATACTTGCAACAGTAGTTGCAAGAAGAGAAGGACAGAGCCAAATTTTTCTAGCTTCTCTAAGGAGACTCTTAAGTAGTTGAAAAAGAATAGCTAGGGGAAGATTCTGGAACATACCCTCAAAGCTTACACTATCATGAACTACCTTGAATTTTGTGGACTAGCTATATAGGAAGCAAAGGCAAACTTTAAAAAATCATAGGCTAAAACTGGAGGTATGATTAGATAAATTGAGGTATTGATGAGGATATCTAAAAGAATATTTGAGCCTACAACTAGGGCCATCCCTAGTGACCAGTGGAATGCAACAAGAATATCTCCCAGACTATGATCAAAAGGCACAAATGAATCTAGGAGGGATGGAATATGATAGAAAGGTTGAGAAGTAGGGTTAAAAGAATTATGGAACCTATAATAAAAGCTCAAGAACTAGTATTTCCAGGCTTTTGGTGTGAAGAGATGTGACTTCGAACCTTAGAAGACTTATAGGCTCAGATAGAATCAACAACCAATGATGTGTTAGACATAGATCAATGGCAAGAGCCCATTGGAGAAGCTCAAGTGCTTAAGTTTTGGAATAGAATGGATCTTCTACAATAAAAATTCAAGAGATAGCCAAAATATATAAGTATCCATCTTATGAAAAGGGATAATGGCTAAAGAAATTACATGAACAAGCCTGTGAACTTAAGAGTCCCCTAAAAGAGGTATGTGGAAGAGTCTGTGTGGTGTTTGAGAGAGTAAAGCAAGTATTTTATGGAGAAGAGGACCAACGAGACTAAGGAGATGAATAAGGAGAAGGCACTTATGAGATGGATATTCCCTTAGAAGACACGAGTCTAAAGCTCCTAGATAGTCAAGAGACACTTGGAAAGTAGGTAGAGGAACCAAAAAAGGTAGTTGCAAATGAGGTGAAACCTTCAACACCATAGGGATAAAAGATAGATGAAAGGCATCAAAAGGAAAAAAATACTTGGAAGGTATGACAAGGTAAAATATCCTTTATTTTCATCCATTTCCATCTCATCTACCATTTTTATTAACACGTCATTCATATTTTTCACTTTACGTAAATCACTCATTCACCACATTTCACTTTTCATAAAAAGTCATTTTCCATTTATGATAAAATTCCACTCACATTCCATTCCATCATCACATTGACTCCACACCCAATGGAAACAGGCCTTCTAAGTTCTCAATTTCCATGAGCAAAAATTCCTTGGGAGGTGCCAAACATGTGGGTCAAATTTTGACCACATTTGCATAGTAAGGAGAAATATCTTTTGGATCCCCAAAATTCACTAAGTAGGTTGAATATTGAAGGCTAGAGTGAAACCCCGATGCCCAATACTAGGATTACATTAGCAACAACATCAATACAAAGCCTCATCTCCATGGGAATGCACAAAAGTGAGCATCCAAGTTCGTAATGCTCAAAACCGGGCTAAATTTAGCCATGATGTCAATAACCCAAAATCGAAGCACGAGATTGTGCAAAAAGGGAAAAAAATCAAAGCAAAGCGCTTTGCATAAAATCAGGCCATTCAAGATAATGATGTCAGCCAAAAGGCAGAGAAGCCCGAGATCTTGCAAGTCAAACTTCGAAGATCAAGCCCAAAGCTACGATGCTCAAGACCACACAATATTTTGTGATGATGTAAGAATATTCAAGAGTAAGCTTGAAACAATGCAAAAAGGTCCAAAATGCATGAAACTGGGATGTGAGCAAACAAAGCTAAAATGCACAAAATCAAACCACTTAGGTTGATGACATCATCACTTATAAGCTAGATCTTGGGACCGTGCAAACAAAAGAGAATAATATAAAAGCAAAGATTCACAAGGCTAGAATACATCCAACAATGATGTCAACTAACCAAAGCCACTATTTCATCTCAGAAGAGCTTTGCAAGCAAAATAAAAAGCCTGATTTTGAGCAACTTTCTAAGAAATATCATTTTCAAACCTGTAACTACTATGGTGCTTGCCAGCTCGTTCCAATTCGTGACTCCAAAGCATAAGAACAACTCTAATAATGCAACCATTTTTAGAAGGTGGTTGTAAATCAATAAGCTGAATTCAAATTTATATTTAAGATGAAGCTTAGAGCTTCCACCTCAAAAATTCTAGTTTCTTGCGAGACTATTCTTTCTCGATGGCCATACAACTATATTCTCACTATAAAATTCAAAATTGTAAACTATAAATATGTAGAGACCTCATTACAAGGGTCAGCTCTATAGTCCTTTCCTGGTATTGCTTTGTAATATTGCTACTAATCAATGAAGTGATAGTTGTTTGGCCTCCATTACTACACAATTACAAGTTTTAAATACATGTTTTTGCTTTAACTCATTTCTGTTACACTTAATTATTAGTGTATTATGCTAAAGTAATTTTCTATTTGGATTACCTATTGGATTGCTAACAATTGAAATCCTTGGAATGATTAAAGCCTTTATACATTTCTTTAAGTTATTTCAGTTACATTCAACATTTAGTCTATTATGTTAAAGCGAGTCTAAGTTACCTATTGGATTGTTAATTGTTTGAATCCTTGGAATGATTAAAGTGAATGTTATGAGCTTAATAAACCTATAATTGTAGTTGATAATAGCTAGTCTGATAAGTATCATGTAATAGGTTTGATAGTATATTATCTAGCAAGATCCAATGTTGTCACACTATATCCTGTCCACTTTTCCTTATCTTTCTCTAACCCTTATTATTTTCGAACCCTTTTTCCTTAAAATATAACCAATTAAAGGAGTCAAAATTTTCTAGAGGTTAAAATAGAGAGCAATATCATTTCATCCAATTCTATACTTTGGGTTAAAATATTGGGCGCAATGCCTATTTGCAAGTATAACAAATTTTAGTCCAACAAGTCCCCCTTGGAATAGTTGTTCTCTAACTTCTTTAGAAATAAAAATAACAAGGAAATAACCATTAGGGTAGCCAAAGATTTGGAATTCACCTTTTGTTCACTATTATTTAGCAACCCATAGTTTAAATGTTGAAAGGATTGGTCTAAACCCCATTAATCAACATATCAACCCTCTCCTCTCCATGTCTTCTATTTCATTCTAGATATCCTTCATATTTACCTTCACTGTCGGGAAACCATCTGCCACCTTTAAACACCCTAAAATAATTTTCTTGGGATTTAAGGTCTTTGTGGTACTCTTAGGTTATTAATCACATTTGAATGGGGTCGTTCTTCACAAAGGGCATCCTTGAAATTTATTTTTGTGGGTAACTCCCTTGACTCCTTCCCTATATTGGGCATTGGTACATTCAACCCCTTAGAGTAGTTTACCCTTGAAATAGTCTTGGTCATGTTTTAGACCATATCAATTTTCCCTACTTTAGCTTCTCTGATATGGTTTGCATCATAAATTTTATTTCTAGCTCTCTTCAACCCTTGTCCATGTTTTCATGGTAGACTATGATCTCCCATATCTTTTTGCACTGTTAACGAGAAGTGCTTGTTGCTTTTTCCTTCACTTTGTGTGGCTTGTAAAAATTGGTTGTCTATTGCATTTTGAATCCACTACATTTCCTTTAACTACACATTTTCCTTACCGTAATCATCCTCATCAAAAAAATCCTATTGGCCACTAGGTCCAACAAGCCCTATCCTCTATATTTTCTCTACAATTTTGTTTAAAACTTGTTGAGTGATATTTTTGCCCAATTACAAAAATACACTCACAGTTAGGATCATGTTAAGCAATCCTCTCTTGCAAAGAAATAATTAGTTTCTCCAAGGTTCTATTTGATTAATGTTTTAAAATGTGCTTGTATGCTTGTAAAAGTGTGAAAATATTGTTGTAATGCCTCAGAGGTGCAAGTTACTGTTAACAAGGGGCCTGTGGTTTGATATTTGATTTAAACTATTGTTGTTCATGAAATTAATTCCCCAAATGTAAGATTAATAATCAAATATTGCCAATAAACTTTATGAAATGCAAATATTTGAATTTAACAACCTTAGAAAAATAATTTTAATTAAATCTATCCAAATAATTAATGTTTGAACTTTAATTATTATTTCAAAATTTTAATTAATTAAAAATCTAATGTTTATTGCAAATGTGAAATGCTGAGAATTTATTAAACTGAAATAAACATTTACCCTATTATGGAAATTAAAATTGTGTATAAACTTTTTAGGATTTTGATTTTCTCGTGCAATTAAATAAATGAAAAAAGTTTAAGGTTAGAAAAAATAAAATAAAAATGAAACAAAAATAAAATATAGGTTATAGAATTTCAGAACTCCATCCAAAATCTGCAAATAGAGATATTTTTGAAATAAAACCTAATTTAATCCAACCAAAATTAACACAGTTCAAATTAAATTAGGTGCAATCTTCAAGGAAATTTGATTAACATATTCAATCATTTAAAAATGAAAATACCATTCGCATGCATATTTTCACCACAAAAAAATGAATACATTATGAATAAAATTTGACATTAATTTTTTCTCTAGAATACCTCTCTCAATCAATTTGTAAAATTGAAGCCTTCTCTAACAAGCAACCTAGGAGGAAACCTTTGGCAATGTCCTTCAATTCTTCTCTTCCGCTTCTCCAAAAATATTTCGACCCCTTTTCATGAGTCTCAATGACTTATTTATAATTTGAAAAATTTGGTTTGATTCAGTTTCAAAACAGTTTCAGAAATGAATTTTGTAACTATTCATTCTCCTTGTATTTATGAACTTGTTGTGGAAACTTCATGAATCTTATCATTAATATTTATTTTCATTCCCTTGTATTACCTACATAATGACATATTCATCATAAGATTAAGACAAAGCCAAATTTTATTTTATTTATTATTCATTTTCCTTCGTAACTTTCCTTTTGCCCAAAATTGAGTCAAAATTCAAAGTTCTCATATTTTAATGAAAATTTCCATGCATCTAATTAGGCCAAATGGGTACTCAAAATTGCTAAATGGGTACTCAAAATCGCTAAGATCATCCAAAAATTTATCATGGTTCATGAGATATGATATTTTAAAGTTCATAAGATGCTATAGTAAACTATTGTTTTTGGGTGAAATTAACATCTGAAATCTTGTAAGTTTAGTACCATTAGAAATAGGAAATCAATATCTTTCTACCAAGTTTTGAATGAGCTCAAACGGAGTTGTCTAGCTCAAGATATGTCCATTTCAATTTTACATTAATTTTAGGGCAAAAATGATAAAATTTGAATAACCCTAAAATGAAATTTAATTATTTAAATGAAATTTAATTATTTAAACCTTTGAAAATGATTTTAATTAAATTATTTGATTTGAGATAATGCAACTAAGATGCAAATAATCAAAAATATTCAATTCGAAGCATTGCAACTAAATTCAAACCTTCAAGATGCAAAGATGTCAACAATTTCAAAGTGAAAGCAAATTTTCAAAGACCTTGATGCGAGCAAAATTGGATAAAACAAAGAACAAAAAATACCAAAATTTTGAGTGGGTCCCCAAATTGGGGTACATTGTGCGATGGCAACAACAAATGACGACTCTATTGGAAAATGTTCTTGAGCATTTTGGATAAAGAACCCAGTCAAAAATCTAGAAAATCAAAGATCAAAAAACAAAACTACCTATTAAACTATCAGGCCATAATAAAATTAGGTCTGAAAGCTCAATGGCCTTTATTTTTCTTCTCTCACCCCACCAATTTGATTCAATTCCATCACTACCATATTTGAAATTTGACCTATTAAACTCATGAGTCCACAAATGGTTTTGAATTATTTTGTGTTTACTATGTGGGATGTTTATTACAGTTTCTCTTGGTATTGTGTGAGTTCCCATTATCCACTCCTTGCTCCAAATACTATTCTCACTATTATGAATAGACATGATCTTTTACAATATTAACCCTATTTCTAAAATTTTTATTGCTAAACCATTGTTCATAGTTTCATACCAATCATAACTATGCAACAATTTACAAGCATCTAGGGTATCTAACAAATGAGGATCATTATGACTTTGTATCCCAGGTTCCAAAGTCAATTGTTGATGAATTTGATCTAGTAACTCAAAAAAATCTACCTTTGTTTTGTTCAACATAGCAACCTTATTAATGATGTGAGTAGGCATCAACTCCAATTCTTTGTTAACCACAAATGGCATTTCATTATCAACAATATTTGAATCCAACATAATATTATGTAAACTTTTACCTGGAGTTTGAATGACTGAACAAAAAGGCTGAGATTCTACCTTTTGTGTATTTCCATTTACCAGGACTTGATGAGCCTTTGTGATTTTCTCTTTTTCCTCATGGTCTTCATCATCATAATATTGTAGCCCTTCATCTTCATGGATCACTTGTTTTTCAAAAACACCAAAATTAGTCACCCAATTAAACATATGCCCATCCTTTTCAAACCATAACTCTCATTGGTCAAGGGATGTGTTAAATAAAAAATCTCCCTTATTAACTACCCGAGTCATCTCAAATAGAGCAACATTTTTATCATTTGGATGAATAGAAGTCGATTCTAATTCCTTGTTAACCACCAATGGTATTTATTTATTTGAATCTCCAAGATAATCATGTGAATTTGTACCCAAATTTTTAGTAGTCAAGGGTAAAAGAGAAGATTTTACCTCTTCCTCATCCATAACAAATGAGTCATAAGAAACATTTACCATTTCTTCCTTTTTGATTTCAACAAGGTGTTCAATAAACTCATATTCAAAGTGATTGAATTTTGGAACCTTCTCTATTTCTACAAGTGGCCCACCATTTTTTGATTGTACAATAATTGCAAGATCTTCATGTGAGATAGAGTTTTCAATGTCCTATATATCAAGTGAAATAGAAATTTCATCAATAGGAGTGTGAGAAACTCATGATTCCTCATAGCTTCCCCAACCATTATAATAATTATCTTCTAAAATCAAGGAATGAAATTCTATTGTGTCTTCAAACAACATGTGATTCTTTGATTGTACAAGAATTGTAGGCTCTTCATGTAAGATAGTAACTTTAGTGTCCTACATATCAGATGAAGAAATTTTTTATCAGAAGGCGTAAAAGAAACACATTCCTCATATTTCTTCCAACAATTATAATAATTATCTTCTATAGCTAAGGGGTGAAGTTCAACCATATCTTCTGTGTAATCTTCGAATACATCTATAGATTCCTTTTCAAATTCACCTTCATCAATCACCTGAGGTAAAGACATACTGATTTCTTACTACATGGGCATTTTAGAATCCTTAGGTGGGACAAGGCTTTCAGTTTCCTGCACATCAAATGAGATAGAAGCTTCTTTAGAAATTATGAAATAAGTGAGTGATTCTTCTTCATCAACTTGAATAATAAAATCATTATCTTTCTAAAACACTTGGTGAGATTCCATCCCTTATTTCATGTCATTTTTAGATTCTTCTTCAAGTTCAAGTTCATTCAGGCTATAACTCAGGCTATGACCTTCTTCAGATTCCTTTTCCTCCATTTTTGAAGGTTCATATATTTCTAAAATTGAACCAATATCTACATTTTGATTAACTTGATTACCACAATCCTCATTGATGGATATTGAATTTGAAACTTGCACCTCATTTTGGATGATATCTAAGGTAGTTGTAACATTTGGATAGTCAATTTTATCCTGTTGATTGCTCACATTAGACATCATTTGATTCAAGGGTGCCAGATTGGATGGTTGATATTGGTTGGAATCCATAACTCCTAAAAAATAGTTCATCATGGGAGAAGGTTGTGCATCAACCTGACTCATTTGTGGTATCTGATTGTGAGCCTTAGGTCTAAGTAATGATAATTGACCCACATTAATACCTTTCAAAATCCACCATTGTTCTAATGTTATTGCCTCACTGTAGGCTCTGGGTAAGGATGGAACTTTAAGAAGTCTCCCCAAAAATATAGAAGTAAAGGGGTCTAAGGCTCCCATGTATATTTGAGTGGCTTCTTCTTCTAAAAGGATGTAATGTGTCACCAATTTGGTATACAACCTATGGAACCTATCATTGAATAGTCTCATGGATTCATTAGGTTATTTACAGATAGAGATAAACTGATTTAATATCATAGTTGGGTCAATCGATTTTCCAAAATGACTGAGAAATGTAGCTTCTAGTTGAGCTCAAGAAGTGATAGAGCTTGTAGGTAAGTTAATATACCAATCATAAGAAAACTCATCTAATGTGAATGGAAACAATCTACATGCAACATCTTCATGCATAATTTGTAAATGAATTAAAGTGTTTTTGTATGCCTGAATATGTTCCTTAGTTGATCTCATTCCATCATGCCTATAAGTGGTTAAATATTTTTCTGCATGTTCAGGAATTTCATGGGGTATTCCAGGAATGTTCAAAGGACTACAATAACCACCTATCCAGGATGCAATTCCTACCATTGAACCAGTTTCAACATGCAAATCTATGTATGAAAAATTCACAACAATTTAACCATAACCATATTTTCAAATTTATAGCAAATCAATGCAACATAAATTGGAAAATTTCAATTTTTTTTTAATTTGAACAATTTCAAATGCTAAAAATCAAATATGTTACCTTAGGTCCTCCTAACACCAATTCTGTTGAGTGATATTTTCGCTTGATTATGAAAATATACTAACAGTTAGGATTGTGTTAAGCAATCCTCTCTTGTAAAGAAATAATTAGTTTCTCCAAGTTTCTATTTGATTAATTTTTTAAAACGTACTAGTATGCTTGTAAAAGTGTGCAAATATTGTTGTAATGCCTCAGAGATGCAAGTTATTGTTAACAAGGGGCCTATGGTTTGATATTTGATTTAAACTGTGAAAATGTTGTTCATGAAATTAATTCCCCAAATGTAAGATTAATAATCAAATATTGCCAATAAACTTTATGAAATGCAAATATTTGAATTTAACCTTAGAAAAATAATTTTAATTAAATTTATCCAAATAATTAATGTTTGAAATTTAATTATTATTTGGAAAATTTAATTAATTAAAACTCTAATGTTTATTCCAAATGTGAAATGCTGAGAATTTATTAAACTAAAATAAACATTTACCCTATTCTAAAAATTAAAACTTTGTATAAAAATTTTAGGGTTTTGATTTTCTTGTGCAATTAAATACATGAAAAAGGTTTAAGGTTAGGAAAAACAAAATAAAAATGAAACATAAATAAAATGTAGGTTACAGAATTTCAGAACTCCATCTAGAATTTGCAAATAGAGATATTTTTGAAATGAAACCTAATTACGCCAAGAGGTATTCCTACAATGACAGACAGGGGGTGGGAGGCAAAGAGGTCATACATATCACGTCGTAAACATTTTTTTTTATTAAAAAGGCCGACATTAACAAAAAAATTTAAAATATTTTAACTAAAACAACCGACTAACCAGATAGGTGCCTCGAGATTGATAACTCTCGACATTTTTAGATATATATATCCTTTATATCTAAGCTAGTTTAATCCAACCAGAATTAACACAGTTCAAATTAAATTAGGTGCAATATTCAAGGAAATTTGATTAACATATTCAATCATTTAAAAATGAAAATACCATCCGCATGCATATTTTCACCACAACAAAATGAATACATTATGAATAAAATTTGACATTAATACTTTCTCCAGAATACCTCTGTCAATCAATTTGCAAAAATGAAGCCTTCTTTGACAAGCAACCTAGGAGGAAACCTTTGGCAATGTCCTTCTTCAATTCTTCTCTTCCGCTTCTCCAAAAATATTTCGACCCTTTTTCATGAGTCTCAATGACTTATTTATAATTTGAAAATTTTAGTTTGATTCAGTTTCAAAACAGTTTCGAAATAAATTTCGTAACTATTCATTCTCCTTGTATTTTCAAACTTGTTGTGGAAACGTTATGAATCTTATCATTAATATTTCTTTTCATTCCCTTGTATTACCTACATAATGATATATTCATCATAAGATTAAGACAAATCCAACTTCTATTTTATTTACTATATTTTTTTATTGGTAAAATTTTCATTAAAAGTGGGTTTTGAAAGGGGCCCCAAAACCTTTTTACATTAGGTCAACAGACCAAACATAAGGCCAAAGGATAGGCCAATTGAAAAACACATTAAAAATCCCGCCCAAAGCAGGAACTTTAAAAAATCTTGCCTAAGTAGGAAATTTAAACTAGGATATTTTTTTAGAAAATCCTGCTCACGTAGGAAATTTAAACTAGGAATTTTAAAAAATCCCACCCAAAGCAAGAAATTTAAAAAATCCTGCCCAAAGCAAGAAAATTGAAAATCCCTCCCAGTAAAGAAAAATACAAGTCAAAATCCCGCCCAAGGGGAAAACCAGAAACCAGAATCCTGCTAATGGGAAACCAGAAGTCAAAACCACCAGGAATGAAAATCCACCCCGAGAATGCAAATGGAACAAAGAAAATCGTCATTCAGGCCAGGATGGGCCATCCCGCCCAAGCAGGTCTAGGATAAACATGAGCAAGCAAAAAAACCTGAGAATCCACCCAGGAAATCCAACAACCGCTACAGGAAAGCGAAAATAGTTGAAACTTGAAGAAACGATAACAAGATCCTGCCTACGGACAACTCAAAAAGGTAGTCTAAGAAGCATTATCCCGCATAGGGCCTAGAAAATGGAACAACAAATTAAGGATCTCCATAGGCCATGAGATCCCCTTGCATGTGAGGTTGAATTACAAAAAATACCAGAAGAAACCTGATGAAGCCACGAAAATAGAAACACCAACCACGATACAAGGGGCAGGAAGGTCCTAAGGAACCTAATCTAAATGAGCCACAAGGTGATCAAACTGCAGGTAATAAGCACAGGTCCTTGTCTAAAATTGAAAGATATAGTAGATGACCCTAGGAAAATTCCAACTCTATAAACGAATGGCTTAAAGGAACCAGAACTGGAAAACCAACGAGATCCCAACAACAAGGAAAGCACAAGGTCCCACCCAAGGTCATGAAATATACATTGAGAAACCACCAAGTAGAGCAGGTCCAGGAAGCCCAAAAATGTGGTCCCCCTAGACTAGAAGGATGCAGTGAAAACCTCTCGAGAATCACAAGGATGAAGTCAAGCCCCCATCTCAAAGCCACGATGCACCGCAACTGAGGAAACACTAGAATCCGACACGAAGTATTAAATCTGCAACGAACCTAGGAAAGGCCTGAGAGCAATACGAAAAAATGATCCTAGAAGCTCAATAGGAAACCCAAGGGAGGTCCCAGGTCAAGGGCACAAGCATGAAACCCTCAATTAGGTTGGGAAAGGGACATACAAGTGGATCAGGAACCTCCCAACCTAATGATATCATCTACAACTATAGCCAACCTATAGAGAAGGTCCTAGGAAGTGCCATGAAACTAGGACAAAATATTTATTTTATTATTCATTTTCCTCCGTAACTTTTCTTTTTTCAAAATCGAGTCAAAAATTAAAATTTCTCATATTTTAATAAAAAATTCCATGCATCTAATTAGGCCAAATGGGTAGTTAAAATCGCTTAGATCATCCAAAAATTTATCATGGTTCATGAGATATGATATTTTAAAGTTCACAATATGCTATGTTGTTTCTGGGTGAAATTAACATCTAAAATACTATAATTTTGGTACCATTAGAAAGAGAAAATCAATATATTTCTACCAAGTTTTGAATGAGCTCAAACAGAGTTGTCTAGCTCAAGATATGTCCATTTCAATTTTGCATTAATTTTAGGGCAAAAATGATAAAATTTGAATAACCCTAAAATGAAATTTAATTATTTAAATGAAATTTAATTATTTAAACCTTTGAAAACCTTTGAAAATGATTTTAATTAAATTATTTGATTTGAGATAATGCAATTAAGATGCAAATAATAAAAAATATTCAATTCGAAGCATTGCAACTAAATTCAAACCTTCAAGATGCAAAGATGTCAACAATTTCAAAGTGAAAGCAAATTTTCAAAGACCTTGATGCGAGCAAAATTGGATAAAACAAAGAAAAAAATACCAAAATTTTGAGTGGGTCCCCAAATTGGGGTGCGTTGTGCAATGGCAACAACAAAACCCTTATCCCAACTCTCTCGATTTTTTATCAACTATAGTTTTTCAAACAATGTTTAATATGAAGAAAGCCAAACCTAAGCCCTACATTCCACATTCATTCCACCTTGCTAAGGCTTCTGCATGCAATGGCACCAAAACTGTGTGCAAACCCTAACAAAGCTCCTCCATCCTCTTTTGCATCATCATCAACATAAATATTTAGTATTTAATGGTTTTGTAAGTTTCTTGACATCATCATTATAACAATACACACTTTTTAGAGCTTCATGAAGGATTAAGGCAATTTAAAAAAAATATATCTCATATTTTAGGAGCCAAATATTCGTGAAGGATTATATGATTCAGTTGATTCTTAAAATGAGTGATAATATGAAGGAATCTGAGCAATATTGAGGGAGATACAACCCTATGAAGTCATCCATTTAGAATAAGGGTAGTGACAATTTTTCAAGTCACAAAAATAAAATTACAAATATCTATCAACCAAGGTTCAGATAATGGGAGGAGGAATGGAGGGCTAGGGCTTCATTGAGGCAAGAAATTATGTATGGGCATATTTTGTAGCTAAGTTTCTTTTTCCTTTCTTTATATTATAAATTTTGCATGCAAATTATTAATTTTTTTTTATCAAATATTATATTTGCTATAGAATATTTTGGTAAATTTTAGTAGATTTTGAGTTTTAGTTTCCTTCCCATGGATCGATTTATAGCTAAATACTTAGAATCATCTCTAGTAGTAGATTTTAGTGAGAAAAACATGGAGGATTGATCCTTACTACTCAAAGATAGGGTAATTTTTGGTAAATTTAATGGGTATTGGCCAGGGATTTTAGCCTTGAGAAAATGGATTTATAGGAGTTGGAAGTCTCCAGGAGTGATTATATCATTTATTCCCAAAGGTTTATTCCTAGCCATTTTTTGTTCTAGGTAATAAAGAGAAAGAATCATAAAAGGGGGTCCTTGGTTTATGGGAAGAGCATGACTCTTCCTTACCCACTGGTATGAAGGCTTTTCATCTAAAAATGTAAATCTATCCCTAGTACCAGTCTGGATTAGGATGTATGGGTTTCCCATTGATTTTTGGGAAATGGATACCTTCAAGGCAATAGGAAATACTTTGGAATAATTCTTTGAGATTTCATAAACTACAAAAGATGTATTCTTGGCTATTTATGCTTGGATATTGATCATGATTGATATAAGTAAACCTTTACCAAAATTAGTTATTCTTAAGTATGGGGATAAGATGTGGATCCAAACCATATATTATAAAAAATTATCTTTTAGATGTATAAGATGTCATGAGGTGAGGCATATTGAGAGATCATGCCCTAAGAAGATTCCAACATAATCATATGTAGAAAACAACAAGAGAAACTTACAAATAGATATGGACGAGGATGGTTTTCAAATTCCAAAAATTTAAAATAGATAAATGAAATAAAATAAATAGTGGAGACTAGTAAGGAAGGATATTGGAAGAAATATCGACTCTTTTGAGGCTTTAGCATATGAAGAAAAAGTAGATCAAATTTTAGAGGACACAATACAACAGGTTCAACATATTAACAAGGAATTGTCTATTCAGTATGATCTTGATTTAGGGACGAATATTCTCAATGAACCTAAGGAATGTGTCAAATCAGATTCTGAAGACTCTCTTAAAGTACCATGCACCATTTAAGAGAAAAAAATTGGTAAAGAAAATGTAGTGTTAGATGTTAATACATCTACCATTAATAAGAAAATACTAGAAAATTAGTAGGACAAGTCAAAAGCTTCCATAGTAGAGCTAGGAGAGGATAAATCTGAGGAAAAATAAAGTTGTGAAAGAATATTGAGGAATAGAATAATAATACCTAATCCTAATATAGGCAAGTAAAAAATAGGAAAACCCTCAAATTATCAAGAGATAGCAAGGGAAGCAAGAGCAAACATAGAGAAAGGAACACAAACTAAGTTGGTTGAACTTCTCTTTACCAAACAATAAAATGATATTGGTAATTCGTAGGCGGGGCTAATAGCCCCTAATGAGATATTATTACCATATCATAGAATATAAGGGGTGCTAATACCCCCTCAAAGTAGAGGTGTATCAGGGACCTCTATTTAAGTAATAAGCTTGATATCCTTTGTATCCAGGAAACTAAAATGATAAAATAAGTTTTAAAACTATGAAAGAAATATGGGTGAGATGTGAATGAGATGCTATAGATTCTAAAGGAGTGACATGGGGAATTCTAACTTGTTGAAATCCTATTAGAACCTCCTGTGTAACCATTCATAAAACTAGGTATTGGATAACCTCTTTAGTTACATGCTTCTTTGTAGATATTCATTTCATCCTTATCAATGTTTATGGACCTACAACTCAGTCAAGTAGATTAGAAGATTG
Organism: Wollemia nobilis; assembly: GCA_028583015.1. Taxonomy (NCBI): domain Eukaryota; kingdom Viridiplantae; phylum Streptophyta; class Pinopsida; order Araucariales; family Araucariaceae; genus Wollemia; species Wollemia nobilis. The sequence goes on from JAQPPZ010000989.1 coordinate 7,107,801, forward strand.
GAGTGGGATTGAAGCCTTTATGAGAAGTAAAGACCAAGAAACTTGATTCATGATCATAGGATATTTTAATGCCATAACCAAGCTAGATGAAAAATTTGGGGGAATTAGGAAACTAACCCAAAGTATGAGATATTTCTCTCTTTTATTCAAAACACTAATCTATAGGAGGTTGAGTCTAAAGAAGACAACTATACATGGACCAACAACAAGAGAGGCCAGAATCTAATGGCAATAAAATTACAAAGATGCATTATATCATATCATTGGCTTGATGAAGGAACTTGTGCTATAATTAATACCTTGACAAGGATTGATTCAAATCACTGGCCAATAAAAGTTAAAGTGATGGTAAATGGATTTAAAAAAATATCATATTTTAAATATGAACATATGTGGGAAGACCATCCTCAATTTTTTGATATGATAGCACAAACATAGAATTTTTCAAGAAAAGGTGGGTTGTATAAACTTCCAAAATAAATTAAATCAATGACATCTAAATTAAAATAATGGAACAAGAACACTTTTGAAAACATTTTTGAGAAGAAAGAACTAAAAGATAAACTTTCAAAATTACAAAAATATGATCATAATAATCCAAGCTCAGAGGAAAGGGGATTAGTTAGTGAATATCAAAATATTTTGAGTAAGGAAGATAAATTTTGGAGATTAAAATCAAGACATACTTTGTTAAAAGGAGATAAAAACACAATTTTTATAGGATGGCAATAGTACAAAGATCAACATCCAAAATTAGTATAATTAAATCAGTAGAAGGTGTTTTGATTGAAGACAAGAGTGAAATAAAAAAGGAGGTAAGTAATATTCTAGGATCATAGGAGTTTGAAGTTCTTAATGATAAAGTTCTACAAGTCCCTTCAATTATAACAAATGAAGACAATAGGAAACTGATGGAGCCTATTACTGTAGAAGAAGTTCATCTAGCTCTTTTATTTTTTAATAAAGATAAATCCCCAAGTCTGGATGGGCTCTCTACACCATTCTATCAACATAAGAGGGATATAGTGAAGGATTATTTAACGGTGGCAGTGGAGCAGTCTAGAGCAAAGTAATACATTCCTTATAAAATAAATGCGACATATCTTACCCTAATTTCAAAAAGAAGGATTTAGAATTGTTTGATTCATTTTTACCCATGAGCCTATGTAATATGGCATATAAGATTTTTTCCAAAGTAATGATGATTTGGTTAAGACAATAGTTAGATAAAATTATTTTAGAAGAGCAAAGAGGATTTATGAAATGGAGACAAAATCTAAACAAGATCATAGTAGCTCATGAAGTTATGCATTCAACAACTTCAAGAAATGAAAAAGCAATCTTAAAACTTGATATGAGTAAGGCCTATGATAGGGTTAAATGGTTTTTTTTGGAAGTATTAGAAAAGTTTAGATTTGGGAAGAAATAAATCGTATGGATTAAAGCTTGTGTCTCTACAGTTTCATATTTAGTGTTAGTCAATGGGTTATTAATAGAATCATTTAAAGCCAAGAGAGGCCTTAGATAGGGAGATCCTCTATCACCATATTTTTTCATTATTATGGTAGAGGTTTTGGGTAGGAACTTGAAGAAGGCTTACAAAAATGGGATTATAAGTGGACTTACGACTAGTAATAACATCAACAACATCACCCATCAACAATTTATAGATGAACAACCCTTTTGGGGAGGGCAAGGATAAATGAGGCCAAAGATTTGAATACCTTATTATAGGAATATGAAAGAGCATTAGGGAAAAATGTTAATAGGAAAAAATCCATAATTTACTTCCTAAACATCCTAACTAAAATAAAAGTAGGGATAGTAGGTTACTTAAAATGGAGGAAAATGTGCCAACAACTTATCTAGGGATGCCCTTGAGGGGAGAATGAGGATAGAATTATGGAATCCAATTATAAGTAAAGTTTTGAATAAACTACCAACATGGAAAAGTATATGGTTATCATTAGCAAGAAGAGTGCAGCTAATTAAATCGGTCTTACAAGATATTCCAACATATTATATGCCCTTGTATAATATGCCAAATTTTATTGAAAAAAAGTTTAATATTTATTATGCGGTTATTTTTTATGGTTAGGATTATATGATAAAGGGAAATTTACTTTGGTGAAATGGAGCAAGGTGTGTGATGATAAAACTATGGGAGGTCTTGATTTAAGAGTTCTTATGGATGCAAACATAGATCTTAGGGGAAAAGTAATTTGGAGATTGTAAAAAGAGTGTCAAAGACAACGGAAAAGAATTATTCTAAGTATGTTGAGCCCAATGAACCAAGCTTAATATTTATTGTATTCTCTCTACCAAATGGTTCTGCACTATGGAACGGTTTAAAAATTTCAATTGAACTAGTGATTAAAGGTTTAATATGGGTGGTGGGAACTGAAGAAAAAAATTCCATTTGAAAGGATACTTGATGTGATAAAAACCACTCAATATAGATTAAATTTTGTGTAGACACCTAAAAAGTGTCACATTTGCAATGGTCAAAATTAATATTTAATAATGTGTGCAATTATTTTAATTAATGTATTGCAAACCTTAGAAGTTGTTAATATTGGCTATTTTAGCCCCTTTGACTTCTTCTAGCCCCTTTGACCCACTTTGGCCCCTTCCTATGCCTAACTACGATCATCATGAGACCACCCCACTATTTTTAACTCTAGTTCACATTAACTCTAGTTAGCATTTATTTCCCCTCTTTCCTCCACTTTCCAAGTGCATTTAATGCATTTGGGTGAGGATTCCCTCCACCCGTGCACTTTGATTAGAAATGCTAATTTAGTGGGTGAGGAATCTCTCCACAAAAAGGGCATTAATGAGGCATGTCATAATGCATCATGGCATGTCATAATGTGTTATGGCATGTCATAAGGTGTTATGGCACATCATAAGACATCATAGGACGTCATAGCCCAGATAGGGAAAGTTGCACATTTGTCCACCCCAAGTGGGGAATATCTAAGATGCCCCTCTTATGCACCCATGCCACTTGTCACCCCTTTTCTTCCATCCTCTCCACTCTCCTCCACCCATGGGAGACTTTACAAATAGGTCTCCATTTTCATGTTCATGAGTGCACAAAAATTATAACGAAACTCTGCTCAAATTTTATTCGATATTGTTATGTTTTTGCTTGACATTGTGCTTGCAGGTTTACCATTGGAGGAGCTTGAAGGCATCAACCATGGAGGATTTTGGGTTCATTCACTAACATTTGTTTTACAACCACATCAATGACAATATATTCAATAGTGCACCAGATCTACAATAAGGACCCCAAAACAAATCCTTGAAGGCTCAGATTCAAGATCAAAACCCTTTGCCAGATAATAGTCTCAACTACCCAGGGTAGTTAACTAGAGTCTCAACCACCCATGGTAGTTGACCAGAAGCACAACCACCTATGGTAGTCGACCAGAAGAACAACCGCTTAGGGCAGTTGACCAAAAGCACAACTGCCCAAGGCAGTTTCCTAGAGAGCCAACTACCATGGGTGATTGAGCTTTAAGGCCATAAATAGCTCTAGATCAACTCCATATTGCACAAAAAGGTAAATTAGATATCCTTTTTAGGTTTTGTAAGCATTTTACATAGTTTTGTAACTTTTGCATTCAATTTTGTAAGTTTTTGTAATGTTTTAGTCACTTTTTGTAATCTTCTTTCACGGTTTGGGCCTCATCCCGAAAGGCCCTGCATATGCTTTTGATGTTGTTATTGTGAGCTTGTGTGCAGGTATTGGATACACATGGAATCTCGAGAGATCAAGCAACATGCCTTCTAAACCCTCCCACAACCCGATGTGCACTCAAGGAGATAACTTGCCACACCATAGATTTCACTTGTAAAAGAAAACCCTCCATTTTGGGAGGTCGATTGTAACCGAAAGGGCCTATTTGTAAAAGATAAAGTTTATCAATATCAAATCTATTGCAAATATCTTATTTTTATTGCACTTTGTCTACTTTCAATTGTTATGGTGTATTTCCTCTTTCACACAAATGGTGATCACGGTGGGACCCTTTGCCCACAACACATTTGACACTTATTGTTTTGCATGAGCTTTGGCACTTGCATTGGGCATAAAATGTCTTATGTGTTTTTGCTTAGGGTTATTTGTGTTTGCATGCTTGTTTAGCTTGCTTTCTTAAACTCCTGCTTGTTGTCTCTGTTATAGGCACTCAAGGGCAGGATAAACACAATCACACTTCTTAGATTAGGGCTGGATCTTGCAAGATCTACCCTCACAGGCTCAGGCTCAACCACCTAGGGTGGTTCTCAAGCTCAGTCTCAACCACCCATGGTAGTTTTCAAGCTCAGTCTCAATCGCCCATGGTAGTTGTCAAGCTCAGTCTCAACTACCCATGGTGGTTCTCAAGCACAGTCTCAACCACCCATGGTAGTTCTCAAGCATAGTCTCAACCACCCATGGTAGTTATCAAGCTCAAAAAATAATTGCACAGGATTTGGATTTGGCTCAGGGACACAATATACTTAGTTTTCTTTTTTCTTTTAGCATAAGCTCCCATATTCTAATTTTATGCACAAAAATTTGTAGCATAGTTCTTTTTATTTGTTTGTTTGAATCTCTTTCCTCCCCTTCTCTCTTTCAAAATTAGAAAAAAAAGGAGCATTGGCATAGTCGTTTCATGATTCCTTTCTCAAAACTTCAAAGACACATTACTTTACTTGTTTCTTTCTATTGCTTTTCAAAAATTCAAAGGCACAATACCTTATTTATCTCTTTTTGTTCTCTCAAAACACTCAAGGCACATTAGATTAAGTTGTTATTTCTTTCCAAAAACTCAAAGACTCTTTAGATTAGTTGTCATTTTCTTTTCCAAACTCAGTAGCTTAGGTTGTTATTTCCTTTCCAAGCTTAGTAGATTAGTTTGTGCATGCTTTCAAAAACTCATTTAGATCAATATTTCTTAAAAAAGAAACTTAGATTGTTGTTTTCTTTGCATATTTAGGGTTAGTTTTAAAAACTTGCATGGTAAATAGGCATAAAAAACAAAACAAAAACAAAAACAAAATCAAAAAATCAAAATAAAAATCAAAAGACACATCAAATCACACACTCTTGCATGATTATATTCTACAAATATTTTGTGAGGAAAACCTCTCGATGACATTGGATTTCACCACCAACCATTGGTTGAGCCCTTTAGACACCATAGCTAGATCACATAGTTTCCTGGATTTCATCACCGAGAAGTTGGTTACCCTTGGGGCTAGCTCGGGGTAATTTTGAGGTTAGATGCCCTTTTGTTCATAGGGCTTAATAATTTTTGGACTCACAGTTATCATTTATATCCAAGCTTGATCGAGGGTGAAGTGAAAGCCCAACTAGGCAAGTAGCAGGACATAGACAATGCGACCTCTCTCGAGAGGTTTGTTTTATCCCCTTAGGATACCTGGAGCCAACCCACCATCCTAGGAAGCCTTTTTGTCATTTGTGTCTTATTCCTCATCAGGGGAGTGGGCATAAACACACCTTGTTAGATTTCATTCCATCATCCCTCATAGTTCCTAGGTCTAGGGAACATCAAAACACAAAAAATCAAAAAAATCACCAAAAAAATTAATCAAAAAAATCAAACAAAATCAAAATAAAAACTTCAAAATGAAAACATCAAAACATTCATTGTTTACTTGATTTTATGTTTGCATAGATAGTGTGTTTTTCCTTAAAAGAAAAAAAAAAAGAACATCCACCAACATTCTTTCATTTTGGATAGCCTATGGTAATGACCTACAGTCAAGCCAAGGCTTCTTCCCAAACCCAAGTCTCCATGGACCATTTAGGTCACTCCACCCATTCTTCAATCACTCCCCCAACTTATCAAGGGGATGCATCCCAAATCCATCAAGGTAGCATGTCCGATGATGTCCATCATTACATCTCTCCCCACCTAAGACTCATCACATTGGGTCTGATCAAGGTGGCAACCATCATACCACCCACACCACCCCTTCTGAGTCCCCTCATCCAAGACTCCCCTTTCTCCACCTAAGCCAAACATCATGCCCATTGATCTTGACATCGCTCGCCTCCTTTTCACCAATCCAATATATCATGGCCAATCACCTCATGCTCCTCAGGACCCTTCTTCATCATACCCCCCACCACCTAGTTCATTCCCTCCATATTTACCCTCACTACACATTCCTATTTGCACTGACCCCATCCTTGTTCAGGTGTAAGCTTACAAGTCTTATCATCCTCCATCACCTCCTTTTCGTTCCCTCTGCATCCTCTACACCTAACACCATCAAATTTTGGAATACCACTAGTGTCCTCACCACCTGAGGGACCTAGTGCCACCCTTATGTAGCACACCATAGGCCCAATGTCTGGGACCATTGACCTTAATCATCCATATTCCTCTAATCATGTCCATTCATCACAATATCCACACATTTCTACATCACCTCCTTGCATCACACACACTTCTCACCCACATCATTCAACCCAAGTTTGTGTCACTTCCCATCTACACTCATCTAGTCCATCTTCTTATTTCCAATTTTCTAACCTACCTCCTCAATCCATGACTTTTCATGTCACTCCTCCCACCACTTACCCTTCATCCCCCACCATTCATATCAATGGTGTGCACGTCGCACACTGTTCTACCATATGTTCTGCTTGTCCTCTTATAATCCTACAATATTGGGGTATCTTCTCATCAATTGTCTTCCCATCAAGTGCTTCCTAATCACTTCCCATCTTGTCACATTAGTTCTTCTAACACCACCCACATTCCTCAACAACCACCTCAAACTCCTCATCCTTTATCTCATCCATCAGCTCAGGGATCATTCTTTCCTTAATCACCATCCTGGGCCTCCTATCTACCCATGGTACCCGTGATCTATTCTCATCCTCATGAATCTCATTAGTGGCCTATGACATAGTCGCATAACCCACACCCACATCAACCACCACCTCATCAATACCATTCCACTCTTGATCCATATCAACCCACCTCTCAACCATACCAATCGCACTCCACCCAACACATGCATCATACGACCTCTACACAACCCCTTCATTCTTACCCATCATCATATATCCCCACTTCAACTACCTACCTATCATCAACACCACACTCAAAAACCACCATCACATCCCATGCACACCCATAATAATTCTCATCAACATCATCAATATTTGCATTTAGAATCTCAGGTTTCATAAGTGCCATACTTTGATCCTAATAATCATCATCATCTCTATTCACACCAATCATATCCTCCCATCAAGCCATCCCATCTGACTCATCATGGCACCCACTACTCAGCTCCCTAAGCCACTCCAGATGCATTCCAATAATTGGCCAACAAGATCAATAGTTTAGAATCTCAAGTTACAAGCATAGGGTATCAAAAGCAAACCTTGAGTCAACTTCAAAACTACCCCATCAACCCCTCGATCTTGGTGCTACCTTATCCTCCCCTATTCAAAATACCCAAATTTAAAAATTTCAAGGGAAAAGAGGATCCTCAAGATCATTTGAGCACATTCATCAATGCTTGCTATCTCATCAATGAGATAGACCCCCTCATGCTTCATACCTTTTCGCTATCCCTTGCAGGAGGAGCCTTGGATTGGTACAACCATTTTCCTAGACACAACTTATATAATTTTGAACAACTGGCCAATCTCTTCCTAGAGCGCTTCGCTCTAAATGTTAAGAAGAAAACCACCTTAATGGATCTCACCAACCTTCATCAATTTGACGATGAGTCCATCCTCGATTATGGAAATCGATGGAGAGTGGTACTGACTGAATTACCCTTCTCCATCCCCATCACTGAGCTAACTCAAATGTTTACTAGGAGTTGTTCCAAATCAATATCCCTTCTTCTTCAACTCCAACAATACCAAACTCTTGAGGAAGCTCTCACTCAAGCCAAAATTATTGAGGATATCAAGATCCAAGAAGGAGAAATCAAGCTCCGAAAGAAGGAATGGCCAAGTAAAAATACCAAGGGCAATAACACAAATAATCAATCCAAACCTACCCAAGTCAACCAGGTAGTGTTGAGTGGTCCAACCACTCAACCTCCCCAACAACAACCTTCTCATCCACCATAACAATCGACATACAATACCATACCACCTCCTATCCAAAATCAAACCACTCATCGGGTTGTGCGCCTTCAATAGCCCTAATGCAATTTCACATCCCTTTTAGAACCCTTGTCCAACATCTTTTAAAAACTTATGGATGCACAATTGATCTCTTTACCCAAGATAAAACCTGAGGATCCAAACAAACCTCGAGGAAGAGGGTATAGAGAGGATAGGTATTGCATCTACCATCGAAAAAAGGGACATGATATCGATAGGTGCATCCTACTTAAGCATAAAGTGCAGGATTTGATTGAAAGGGGGCTTATCAAAGTTGACAACCCTCTTGCTCCCCCTAATCAAAATTTGGGTATCTATCAAACCCCATTACCACAACATGGCGTAGCACAACCCAACACTGGAGACACTACGACTACTCCTCAACAAAATCAAGTTAACCATGTCAACAATGACCCTAATTATCAAGGTTTTGTTGGCATGATTCATGTGGTCACCAGAAATCAAAGATACCCAAACCCACCTGCACAAACAATTGACCCCTCAAATGTGTCATCCTCATCAACTGTGTTACCTCCACTAGTGCAAGTCACTATTGTGCCTCAACCCTGGCCAGTCATCCATCTCAAAAGTAGGCTTACCCATAGCATCAAAATGGCCTTGAATAAGCTCTTAATTTATGAGTTAATCCAACAATAACCTCCTCATAAAGAGGCACTAATGAAAATGCTTAAATCCATAGAGTTGCAAAACCATAATTCTAATGTTTTTTCTAATTTCATGGATAACATTCATACCTACGGTTCACTAGCCCTTACATTTTATGACACGGAGATTAAGACTATCCTAATGGAAGGACTAGATCCACCTTGGCACATCATGACCATTATTGACAATAAAATCTTCAAAAGTGTTCTGATTGACATGGGCTCTTCCATTAACATCATCATATCATATGCCCTTAAACATATCAATCTTCGACCCACCCACATCGTTGATTCTACCTTCAATTTATGGGCATTCAACAATACCCTATGCTCAACACTAGGAATAGTCATCTTACCTATCCAAGCAGGGATCTGGACTATACACACTCTATATCATGTTTTGGATGGAGAGATGCAATACATTGTACTCCTATGGTAGACCATGGATACGGGATATACAATACGTACCCTCAACTTTGCACCATTACCTCAAATACACATATGAGAGTTGTGTTCACTACATTCCACATGGTCACAGATCTGCACTAGTCCCGCTTACCTTCAACACACTTATATCTCACTCATTTTCTGCTCAACTCATCACACCACCCAACCTCATATTCTACTCCCTCACTTGTCCCTCACAATGTCAATACACAACCCACCCACTCAATCTCAACAAATAAAATTCATCCCTCCTTGGGCACCGACTACACCACGCATCCCACTCCAAATCAAAATAAGCCATCTTCATCATATTCCTCATCTCTTCCTCACACACATTCTTCCTATCCTTTGCCTAATGCTCAACCTTTCCACCCTTCTAGCACGCAAGTCGCTCCACATCATCCCTAACCTTTTAATCCTCCATAATCTACCTATACCTCTCCTTCATACTTGGTGGCTCGACCTCAATATTCAATCCTATCCATCACACCCATACCACATCATCCTCCACCTCTAGATACTGTTGTCAATCACCATCCACCAACTCCATCTAGATCACACCATTCTACTTCTTCCACTAATCCCAACCACCATCTTAGGGCTTCTCCTTCTACTCCCACCACTTCTTCCATCGGATAGGCTACCATCACCCTCACTCCTACCATCTGTCTACTCCCACACATGCATCCCAAACCGCATATTCTTCCACAACACTTGATCCACCCCCCACCAAATCCATCTGAGGCTCATCCATTCATACTTAACACGAATCAAGGGACATCTAATCCCATTATGCCACTCATAGCACCTCACTTCACTTTTATTGATAATTCAGAGTCATCCTCCTCCACTCCCTGTCCAACGCTCTCAACCCAGCCTTCTAGTGTTGTTGTACATATGACCACTCCTAGCATAGGAGAGTATCTTGTACATAATATAACATTTTTACCTCTAGTCATAGAATTGGTTAGGGATTTTGGTCATCCTAGTCGTACCCCTTTAACCATCGATGTTGTTGTTCCAATAGGATCTTCCTTTAATCACACAAATTTTGTGTATGGGGGAATCAATTCATCATTAGATAAACCTCTTGACAAAGAGCCTGAAGCATTATTTTCTAGCAACACCAACTTTTTGGATAATCCTTCATTCACCATGAAGTACTTCCATCATTTTAATTGGTGAGGATGCGGCCTTGGCCACTATGAGCAAGGAATATGGACTATTTTGGAGCCCCATTCTTAGCCTCCTTAGGATAAATCTGGCTTAGGCTATGATCAACATTCTCCAATCGATCCCCTTGAAGATGATCTTCAATGTATCACCCTTGATCTCGAGGAGGAAAGTGAGGATGAATGCCCTGATCTTGAGCATGCTCTCACATTACCAACATACCTCTTCCAAGTTGCCACCATCCACACCATCTCATATGATACTTTAGATGATGAATTGTATGATTCATTTGAGGCACTTTTGATTACCTTCGATAGCTCTAAAGATGAATCATCTCTTGTCATCCCCATCACATAAGTAGATAAATTTTATTTGCATGTGTTGCCCCATTCGCTAAGTATTTTTTCCTTGATCCTTCCATTGGAGAAACAAGATGCACCCATCAATATTCCACCTCCACCATGGCTACCTCTACATGATCCTTGCATGCCTATTCTCAATCAACTCCTTCCTCAAGAGCATGTGTAAGGAAACCAAAATCTGATCCACACCCCCCTCATTTTCCTAAGTCAATGCAATTTCTATTGACTTATGCACACCCATCCATAATTCATACAATCTTGTGCATCCCATCCACATTGATACCAGTATCATTGACTTAAAGAGTATTTCATCCCCTCCAACTACCTTAGATTTCTATCCCCTACATCAATTGCTTAGGGACTCAAATTTCTACTTTCCTACTTCACCCCCTTCTTTCTCTTTTGTTTATAACATTGAAGTCAGTGAGACTGCATCACCCCTTCTAAATAATTTCATGGATGAAATCCATATCATTCCCACCCCTCATCATCTTGAGGAGGGTTCCCATATGCTCATCGAGGAAACCATCGATGTCAACATCAACATAGACCCATATAATCCCAAAATTATCAAACTTGGGAAGAGTCTCTTAATCGAAGAGCAACCGAGTTTTGTTGTGCTCCTAACAAAGTATCAAGAGGTCTTCATGTGGTCTTATAAAGACATGCCTAGCCTTGATATGAACCTTATCGTCTATAACCTCACACCAAACACTAGCATTAAGTAGATCAAACAAAAGTTGAGGAAACTTCATCCCACTATAGCCCTCATGGTTAAAGAAGAATTGCAAAAACTCTTAGACGTGGGCTTTATCCAACCAATTGACTATCCATAGTGGATTTCAAACATGGTGCCCATTGGAAAATCCAATGGGGGATACATATTTGCACTGACTTTTGTGATCTCAACAAAGTGTATCCTAAGGATGATTTTCCCCTCCCTAACATTGATACACTCATGGATTCTACCATGGGCCACGAAATGCTCTCCCTAATGGATGGTTTTTTAGGATATAATAAAATCTGAGTCAATCCCGATGACCAACATAAAATAACTTTTACATCACCTTGGGGGACATTTTACTACAAAATAATGGTGTTAAACTCGAGTCTTCCACCATAAACTCGAGTCTTCCATTGCATTTACGTGATAAGTTTGTTGCTAACTAGCTTGGTACATTCATTGTTACGTAATTATTTGGTTCTAAGGCCTACAAAATTATGACTCTAAAGCGAGTTGAGGAACATGAATCCATTAACATTCTGAATTTTCATCTAACCATTCTCCAACATCTTAATAGGAGAAAAGCATGAGCATATCACCAGCACATGATGCCACACTTGTAATAAAGACACTAAAAGTTGTTATGGAATGGTTGGATGAAAATGAGCATGCCTCTCATCAAAAAATCAAAATAAAGAAAATAAAGTGCTTAACACACTCATATCGCACTCATTATTGCACATTTCAATCACATGTACCACCTGTATCCTTGTTGACTTTCTTTGTTTCTTTCCTTTGTATTTCTTTCCTTTGTATTTCTTTCCTTTTTCTTTCTCTTCATTTCCTTGCACATCACTCCTTGTTGTACGATCATGCTTCGAGCAGCTACATACCATGGACCGATGTATTCTTTCCCCCTTCCTATTTTCTCTTCTTTCTTCATTCTATGATGTTTTTATCTTTTATCTTGCTTGTTATCTCTATATCATTTTTACGCCACCACCAGCTCATTACACTTTCATTTTGCACTTTCAGTTTTGTCTTAAATGTTATTTTGATCATTGTTCGATTAAGTTTGACACCTGTCATCACAAAATATTTTACTTGCATTAATCAAAGGTATATTCAAAGTTGTATTTGTCTAACCTTCTTATATGCACTCTCCCCACTATATCCACCATTCATAATTCTCCATGTTTTATCTCTTTCCTCTCGTAGGTTTGGAGAATCTTTGGGTTCTTTCAATCATTCAACCATACCTAGTGTCTTAGTCAACCTGCATTGGAAGTCATAGAAAGTAGGCTTATATAGAAGAATGCACATAGGTTTATAGATAAATATGCTCATAGGCTTACATATAGAATGCCCATAAGCTTACATATAGAATACCCAAAGGCTTACATAACACTTGCCTGTAGGCTATATCAAGAGAACCCATAGGTACTTCATCATTGTTGGCCTTGGCCAAATAAGGTCAAATTAAAAATATTTTAACACCCTCCTATAATCTAAACTAAGGGGGCAAGGAGATAAGACATTATAAATGATACATCCCTCCATAATAAATGCTTATATGGGCCAATGGACATTGCTATATTCTCTTGTCAAAGATACATAAACTGGATCAACCTCTCCCTATACATAAAATTGTAACTCCACCTCCTAGATCAAGGTATTGAGATTTTTGTGATAATATCTTCAATATGGTAACCATAATTTGTCACCCAATCTTAAGAGAAGTTAGCTAAATCATGAAGTAATAGGCAGGTCTCTAAATAATCAACCCCAATGGCTAGAAAGGGCCCATAGAAACAAGACATACCTTACATTGATCATCCAAAACCTACTCCTCTTATAGCCCAAAATATTACCGATCATCATAGTAATAGGATGTTGGATTTAGAGCAAACATCCAAGATGAGAGAAGAGAAGGATAAGCATATGGAATTTGAAATATCTCAAATATAGTATAACTAACCAACTACTACACTAAAATGTTCATTTGGAGTTAGATTTTTGGTGCTCTATGAAGACATCAAACCTGATATGATAAAAGAAATTAGATAAAATGAGATTTTAACTTGTGACCTTCTTTTAGAAGAAGTATTTTAAATCATACATGAGTTGGATGAGAGAAAATTTACCAATTATAATGCTAATGGACAATTGGAGTTAGAAATTGGGTCCATTTTGCATAGAAAAATCCCATGGAAAATAATGATAGACCCTTGAACTAATGTCACCAATCTATAGAGCTTGAAAAACTATGTAATTTTAAAAAAAGAAGCCCAAAACATTTTCATATTCAAAATTTATGGCCTCTAGAAGTTTGGGCATAATATAGCTAAAAGAAGAGTTAAAATTTAATTATAGACCCTAGAAAAAATTTGACCAATCAAAGATTACCTTTTTTCATCTCCTTGTGTGACGTCTATTGACCTCAGTCACTAATAGAACCACCAACTGGGACGACAAACAACAAATAGGAAGTTGCAATGTGGTATGGATTGATTGACTAGTTTAATCTATCCATATAAAAATAAATATGACTACCGGTCTTTGTCCAATATCAACCATGGGATTTGAAATCATGAATTGGAGAGTACAACATGAGTGCCTTATCATTGTACCACCAACATAGATATGCATAAAAAGAGTCACATTGATTTTAACTTCAATGACATGAAGGTAAAAAATAATGTTCCCTAAAATTCCCTACCAAAAATCAAACACTCATTCTCCTACTTTGGAAGAAGAGTGCCAACCATATCACTACAGTCCACATTGAAGATAAAATGTTATTTTTTCATATATGACACAAAGGGAATGCTTATGATAAACAAAAGAAATAGTTATCCGAAAATTTAAACCAAAGACCTTGCTACTCCAAACACACCTACAAATGGGCTTTGAAAAGATTTTAATATGTGAAGTATTGTATGCATCCACAACATTAAAAATAAATTGGGATTTGAGCCTAATACCAACAACAAATAAATGAGAACATAAGTTATTGTACTCTCAATCCATAATAAAGACCTTTTGATTTGACAATTTTTTTTTTGAAATTGTCATTGAAGAAGCCTACACGTGTCTCTCTACCCTCTCCCACCACAAAACGAAATATTTAAAATTTCAAAATTTGGAGGGAAGATAGGCATATTTTTTAATAGAAAATATATAGTAAAACAAAGAGATCTCCGACAGTGCTGAATTGGGACCCACCCTAAAAATTTGCAAGGAATCCAAGGGAACTGATGATTCATCTATATCTTCCATGGTTTGTCTTGTACAATATTTTTGTGTGTTTGGGTAAAGTTGCTTCATTTTTCTTATGATACCATGTTGGAATTCAAAATATTTTCCAAAACATCCCAAAACATACATTCACCACAACCATATGCAAAAAATTGATGAATAATGAAATGGAATAGCATATAGATGAAAGAAAGAGATAAATGACATGAATAGAGAGAAGGAATAAGGTAAGAATGCTCATAGGCACCCCATAATTTTTTCATTGATCACACATTGATTCAATTGATCAATAATTAGGGGGTATTTATAGTGATACCAAAATCCCAATTAATATTTAACCTCAAGCCGACATTAACTTGACTTTGAGGTTAAATTACAATAATATAATAATAAATTACACCCTTTAATCAAGGCTATCCATAAATGTGGATTGACCAATATCATTAAGGGTGAATGCATGTAAAATTACCTTAGGCTTACATAAATATGATCGTAGGCTAACACATAGATGCCTATAGGCTTACATAGAAATATGTCCATAGGATTACATAGAAATATTCTGGTAGGCTTACACATAGAATTCCTAAAGGCTTACATAACACTTACTCATAAGCTGCATCAAGAGCACCTGTAGGTACTTCATCATTGTTGGCCATGACCTATTAAGGTCAAATTACCAATGTTTGAACACTTTTAGGGCCTTTTTATTCTAAAATTATTTATCGAGGACTCCATTACATACTTATAAACTTTTAGAATTAATTATTTTCAATTTCTTTTATTTTTTGGATGAGGCCAATTACTTGCCACCTTAAGATTGTTACTTCAAATATATCTTATTTTTTTCTAAAATTTATGTTTACAATGTTAGATATTCCAAATGATTTTTAAGGTGTTTGATGTTAATAGCTTTTTAGAAGTAATATTTAATGGCAATGGATTTGAATGTCAATCAATTAGACTAATATATTTTGTATGACTACATGGCATATCGTCCTTTGAAAAATGAAATAAAGATAGATTGAAGTTGTAACTTCACAATTGCAGAGCACATTTTATTTTTCCTTTATTTTTCCTCTCCTTGATATGTTATTTCGATCCAAATAAAATAGGTGTTGCTTAAGTCCTTGTCATTTCTAATACCACATTAACACAAAGATCTAACATATTTATTCTTTCTATATGTTTTTTGGATCTAAACAAAATAGGTGTTGTTTAAGTCCTCATCATTGTTGACATCACATTAGCACAAAGATCTAGCATATGTTAGAGCAAGGACAACCTTTTTATTTAGGCATCACCATGCAATTCCATGATATTTCCTAGTTTGCAACAGTGTCAACACCTCCTTTCAATTCTTGGTACAAATGTTAATGTAGATCCAAACCAACATTGAGCGTCAATGCCACAACTCTAGGTACAAGCACCAATATCTTAGAAAATGTAACAATATGTAGGATATAATATTTTCAATTGTATTTGTACTTGGTCATATAGGTGAGACATTTATCATAGTAGTAAGTTTCCTAGTAAGGTTTCTCCTCTTCCCTCAATTTGTATTATTTTTTGGTAACACTCCTTCCTTGAGATGAGTTGAAAATCCAATTTCATTTGCATGATATTATTATTAGGCACAAAGTAGATGAGTATGGTGGCCAAGGGTAGTTTTTGTAGCTCATTATTTGTATGAGAGTACACAAATGGATTTCAAAATACAAGATGGGATGCCCTTTTAAATGGTATTTAATCCATTTGTTAGTGCTCAAGAAAGATAATTGAGGATGAGACCTTGAAAATACTAAAATTTAAAGTGTGATGTTGGCTGCCAATAATACAAGAAGAATGGCATGGTTAGAAGAGGAGAAGACTCATGCACATGCAAATTTTTATACAAATTTCAACTTGTGTTTATCTCCAATCTCTCATGCAATATATACTAGTGTGAGAATATGACAAGAAACAATCAAAGTAAAAAATATTTCTATATGGAGTTTAGTTTTGATGATCAAAAGGTACAACCATAAGGGGTGAATTTTTGTACAACCTTTATTCATCTACATTTGCTCCCTTATATAGTGTAACTCTAATGTAGAAAATTTTAAGGGATGCTAAAATCCAAATGGTTCCTAGTTAGGATTGAATTTAATAAGAGAAAATATTATGAAGTGGATTAAAGGGCATGACAATTAAAAATAAGGAAAAAGATAATCCTTGTTAGTGTAAAAAGACTATGTTATTTGACCATAAGGTCTTGGTAGAGTGGTAAGTAGAGGGTGCTTGCTTTGATGAGGTCAAGGTCCAACCTTCATAGTCTCAAGTCCTTATGTGCATGTGCTACATCTTCAATATAAAAAATAAAATAATAATAAATAAATAAAAAGGCAACTATGTTATTTAAAATTAAATAACAAATTGTAAGTTAGTTATAAGCTACAACCCCACATTAGTGTGGGAGGGTTAGCTACAATTTAGGTGCTTAAGAATAAATCTATATTTATTTTTGTTGCAAATGAGTTGCTTGAAATAATAATCGATAAGTAAATGGCTTAGTTGTAGGTTAGTGCAAGTTAGTTGTAATTACCAAAGTAAAAAAAAAACTTGTAGCAAAATAAAGTTGTATCTAGATCTCAAATGACATTAATTCAATTGGTTATATTCCTCAACTTTTAAGGATGAGACCTAGATTTGAATCTTGCCAAGTGATACATGTATAATTGCCAATTTGTTGTAATACCACTATGTGGTTGTGATGTAATATGGATGGGACTCATTTAAATCCATATAATCAACTAAAAAAAACTAGTATATAGAAGACACAAAGGAAGCATCGATATCAAATGACATTGGCTCAATAGGTTATTCATCAAGCTTCATGGAGGAAAACTTTGTTCCTTGTCAATCTATACATGCATAATTGCCAATTTGTTGTAATATCATTATGTGGTCACGATGTAATATGAGTGGGGTCCAATTTCAATCCCATATAACCAATTAAAAAAAACATCAACATTAGAGTAAGATAATTATAAGTTTATAGCAAAATATAAAAGTGACAATATACAAGTCACATCAAAGTGAACTTACATTGAGGTATATGGAAAGAAAATATTAGAGCATGAATATCAATCTTATGAAAGTTAAGTTACATAAAAAATCAACTAATGTTGACTTATACCCATGAATTGCAAGTCAAAATATAAAAGAAAAAAATTAGATGAATGCATCCTAATAAACAACTAAGCAAGCTAAGTAAAAAATGACTTTCATTCCCATAAAGCTAAGTAAGTCACACTACTTTACCATAAACCCTTTGGCCCCTAAGGGCTAGGTGGATTGGTAAGTGCTTGTCTAGCCAGACACTTACCAAGAAGAGACATGGGTTCAAACCTTGGGGGTGCCAATTTGCAAAGGTAGTAGTTTGATCTGAATCCTTTGAGTGTGTGTTAGACCGACGATGATGGTACGAATCCCAAGCGACCGGTGGCCTCCATCTCATGTTGGGTCAACAAAAATGAGACAAATAGTCTTTTTGGGAGCAGCCCCTATGGTTTAAACCCTACACTTGTTAGTTACTAAAAATAGTGGTTGTAACCAACTCCAATATGTATATAAAAATAGACTTTCATTCCTCATAAGGAGAGATCAAAATTATGTTTTTTTTTTGCTTGTACTCGGGTCCCCCATCCTTAACAAATTACATCTCTCTTATTTAGAGCTTGAGATTTTACAAATAGATACACTTCTCATCTCAATTGAGATGCTATAGATAGAAACCTACATCATTTTACATAAAATATCTAAATTCTTGATTTTCATTTTCTAGATCTTTTCAAATCTCTGTATGAATACAATTACTCCAAAATTTAGCATCTTTCTTGAAATTTTCCTATAGCAGCCTTCACAATGCCAAAAATTCACCTCTATTATCTATGCCTTGCATCTTAGTAGAGTAATATTTCCAAAACATCGCACTAAAATAGCCCGCTTTACCAAATCTGGATTGCTACTTTCCTTCTTGAAACACAAGTGCAACTACAAAAATTATAATTAATAGTCTAAATAAACACACATTATTTTTACAAAATAAAATAGATATTACCAATGGAAAACATTAAAGTAAATCTTAATCATTAGTTGATTTAGGCAATCAACAATTTTTGTCAACTTCAACTAAACTTTCTACTTCCTCTAACCATGGAAAGGAGATGTTAACTTCACGATCCTCAACCGAAATCCCTCTATTGGCTAGCTTATCTACACAATTGTTTCCTTTCCTTAATATGTGTAAACCTGATTTCTTCAAACTCTTTAGCAAGATATTGAATTTCCATAATTATCTCTTGTATGTTCCATGGAGCCTTTGCTTTCTTCAAAATTGCATTTACTACTATGACATAATCACCTTCCATACAAACTCTATTCCATTTCATTTGTTTACATATTTTTCAGCCTTCTTAAACTACCCAAGCTTCAACTTCATTATTTGTCTTAAATCCACAATTGAAAACATAATGAGACAAAATCTCTCCTCTATTATTTCTAATTATTCCTCCTCCTCCTATTGGTCCTAGGTTTCCTTTAGATGCTCCATAAAAATTCAACTTAACCCACTCCACATCTGGTGGTTTCCACTTTATATTCTTTACCTTATTTTTTCTTCTCTTGTACCCAATATCATAATTCCATTTAATGACTTGACTCCATCTATCAAGACTCTCTACTTCCAAATTAGGGATTGGGTGAGTTGATAGGGTTGGTTTAGACTCTCTATGGCTAAACATATCCTTTTTTAATTACCTCTAAACTGTTATCATTTCCTTTTAATAGTCTTCTATTCATTTCTAGCCATATAGTCCAAAGTATTGTATCTTTTGATATATCCCATACTGTCTGTAAAACCTCACTTTTATAAATGCTATGTCATTGCTTTAACCAATATTCAATTTTTCTATTCATCGCCATGCATTTACCAAACATATTAAGAATCCATTGCCATATATTTCAGATAATTGAGCAATGTACCAAGAGATTCAATACGATCCTCCTCCTTATTATAGAAAACACATTTAGAGGGGCCATGAAAACCCATTTTCATAAGGTTATTCGAGGATCAAATTCTTCTGACCTACTAGCCAAACAAAATTTTTTACTTTAGGAATGCTTGGGCTATCCCATATATCTCTCCAAATTCTAGTGATATTATTATTATGTTGGTGTTGAACATTATATCCACTTCTTGTTGTGTATTCTTCTGAGCTATTCAACTCCCAAATCAATTTATCCTTGGCACCCCTCGAAATAATTACAGTTGTTATCTTCTTGCTCAATTGCTTCCTAGCATCAATATATTGTATACTTGTAAAAAAAATATTCTTTCCATTTGTATCTTCCTTCTTGATCCTTATACAAAATGTTTGAAACCCTATCATCGTATTTGTCTTGAAGCAATCTCATCCAAGGTTTCAAAATTGGATCTAAATTGAGTGATTTTTTATCACACCAATTATCCATCCAAATAGAATTTTTTTCTAGTTCCCACCACCCATATTAAACCTTTAATCACAAGATCGATAGATTTTTTTTAAACCATTCCAAAGAGAAAAACCATTTGGAAGAGATAATGCAATAAATATTAAACTTGGGCCATTAGGATCAACATACTTAGAATAATTCTTGCTCATTGTCTTTGACTCTCTTTGTACAATCTCCAGATAACTTTTCCCCTAAGAGATAAGTTTGCATCTGTAAGAGCTCTTAAACCAAGACCTCCCCTAGCTTTGTCATCACACAACTTGCTCCATTTCACCAAATAAAATTTTCTTTTATCATATAAACCTAGCCATAAAAAGGATCGCATAATAGAGATACACCTTTTTTCAACTAATTTTTGCATAGAATACAAAGACATATAATAAGTTGGAATGGCTTGTAAGACTGACTTAATTAAGTGCACTCTTCTTGCTAATGATAACCATCTACCTTTCCAAGTTGGAAGTTTATTTTTAACTTTACTAATAACTAGATTCCATAAATCTATCCTCATTCTCCCCTCAAATAAAGACATCCCTAGATAAGTTGTTGGTAAATTTACATCCTCCATTTGAAGCAACCTATAAATTATGCTTTGATATTAGCATGAGTGTTAAGAAAGTAAATTTTGGATTTAGTCCTATTAATTTTTTTCCCTGAAGCTCTTTCATACTCTTTTAAAAATTTATTCAAAGCTCTGGCCTCATTTATCCTTGCCCTTCCAAAAAAGGTTGTATCATCTACAAACTGTTGATGGGTGATGTTATTACTAACCTTAAGTCCACTTATAAACCCATCTTTGTAAGACTTATTTAAGTTCCTACTCAAAAATTCTGCCATAATAATGAACAAATAAGGAGATAGAGGATCTCCTTGTCTAAGGCCTCTCTTGGCTTTAAAATATTTTATCACTAACCCATTGACCAACACTGAATAAGAAACTGTAGAGATACAAGCTTTAATCCATCTAAACCATTTCTTACCAAAACTAAACTTATCTAAAACTGCAAAAAGAAAATTCCATTTAACCCTATCATAGGCTTTACTCATATCAAGTTTTAAGATCATAGCTTTCTCTTTTCTTGAAGCTACTGAATGTATAACTTCATGAGCTACTATGATCCCATCCAAAATTTGTCTCCCTTTCACAAAACCTCCTTGCTCTTCTGAAATGATTTTGTCTAATAATGGCCTTAATCTATTCGCCATCACTTTGGAAATAATCTTATAAGCCATATTACATAGGCATACAGGTCTAAAAGAATTAAATAATTCAACATCCTTCTTTTTTGGAATTAGGGTAAGATAAGTTGCATTTATTTTATAAGGAATGTATTGTTTTACCCTAGACTGTTCCATTGCCACCAATAAAGAATCCTTCACTATATCCCAATTATGTTGGTAAAAAGTTGTAGAGAGTCCATATGGACCAGGGATTTATCCTTATTAAAAGAGAAAATAGCTAAATGAACTTCTTCTAGAGTAATAGGCTCCATCGGTTTCCTATTGTCTTCATTTGTTATAATTGAAGGAACATCTTGAAGAAGTTTATAATTAAGAACTTCAGTCTCCTCTGAACCTAGAATATTTTGATAAAACAACTTAGCCTCTTTTCTAATTTCACTTTGATCTTCAATCCAAACCCCTTCTATTGATTTAATTCTACCAATTCTAGAATAAGATCTTTGTACTATAGTCATCCTATGAAAAACTTTGTATTTTTATCTCCTTTTAACCAAGTCTATCTTGATTTTAATCTCCAAAATTTCTCTTCCTTACTCAAAATATTATGATATTCACTAAGAAACTTCCTTTTCTCTGAGCTTGTATTATTTTCATCACCTTTTTAGAATTTTGAAAGTTTATCTTTTAGTTCTTCTTTCTTCTAAAAAATATTTCCAAAGGTGTTCTTGTTCCATTATTTTAATCTAGATGTCATAGCTTTAATTTGGTTTGTTAGAGCATACAACCCACCATTACCTAAAGAATTCCATGTTTGAGCTATCATATCAATAAATTGAGGATGGTCTTTCCACATCTACTCATATTTAAAATATGATCTTTTTTGAATTCACTAATTACCATTTTAACTTTTATTGGCCAGTGATTTGAACCAATCCTTGTTAAGGTATTGATTTTAGCACAAGTTCATCTAGCCAATGATATGAGAGAATACATCTATCTAATTTCTCTATTATTAGGTTATGGCCTCTCATGTTGTTTGTCCAAGTATAGTTGTCTTCTTCAAAATCAACTTCCCATAGATTGTTGTTTTGAATAAAAGCTGAGAAATCTTTTATACTTTGGGTCAATTTCCTAATTCCCCCAAATTTTTTATTCAACTTGGTTGGCATTAAAATGTCCAATGATCATGAAATGAGTTTCTTGGTCTTTACTTCTCATAAAGGCCTCAATCCCACTCTAAAATTCTAATCTACCTAACTGAGTTGTAGGACCATACACATTGATAAGGATGAAGTGAATATCAACAAAATCGCAAGTGACTAAAGAGGCTATCTAATACCTAGTTTTATGAATGGTTACACAAGAGGTTCTAGAAGGATTCCAACAAGTTATAACTACCACTGCTACTCCTTTAGAATCCATAGCATCCCATTCACATTTTTCCCAAACTGATTTCATAGTTTTTGAAACTTTTTCTTTTGTCATTTTAGTTTCCTCAATACAGAGAATATCAGGTTTATTACTTAAACATAGGTACCTAATACACCTATGCTTTAAGGAGGCATTAGTACCCCTTATATTCTATGAGATGATAATCATGTATCATTAGGGGATTTTGGCCTCTCTTGTGTATTACCAGTATCATTTTGTTGTTTGATAAAGAGAAGTTCAACCAACTTAGTTTGTGTTCCTTTCTCTATGTTAGCTCTTGCTTCCTTGGATCTTGCTTGATAATTTGAGGGTTTTCCTCTTTTTTCTTTACCTATATCAGTAGTAGGTATTATTATTCTATTCCTCAATATTCTTTGACCATTTTGTTTTTCAACATATTTATCCTCTCTTGGCTCTATTATAGAAGCTTTTGGCTTAATCTGCTCATTTTCTGGTATTTCCTTATTAATGGCAGAGGTATTACCTTCTAAAACTGCATTTTCTTTACCAGTTATTTCCACCTGAATGGTGCATGATACTTCAGGAGAGTCTTCAAAATATGATGAAACACATTCCTTGGGTTCATCAAGAATGTTCTTCCTTAGATTAGGATCATATGAATAAATGATTCCTTGCTAATATGTTGAAATTGTTGTCCTGTGTCCTCTAAGTTTTGATCTACTTTTTCTTCATAGGCTAAAGCCTCAAAAGAATTGGAATTTCTTCCAGTATACTTTCTTATTGGTCTCCACTATTCATTTTCTTTTATTTTTTTAGATCTATTTTTTGGAAGTTGAAAACCATCTTTATCCATAATTATTTGTAAATTTCTCTTACGATTTTCTACAAATGATTCTGTTGGGCTCTTCTTAAGGCATGATCTCTCAATATGGCCCACCTCATGACATATTCTACATCTAAAATATATGTTTTCATAATATATAGTTTGGGTCCACATCTTATCCCCATACTTAAGAATGATTGATTTTGGTAAAGCTTTACTTATATCAATCATAACTAATATTCGAGCATAAATAGCCAAAAATCCATCTTTTGTTGTATCTAAAATCTCAAGGAATTCTCCTAGAGTGTTGCCTATTGCCTTGAAGGTTTTTATTTACCAAAATTCAATGGGTAATCCAAACATCCTAACCCAGACTTGTACTATGGAAATATTTACATTTTTAGATGAAACGCATTCATACCAGCGGGTAAGGAAGAGCCCTGCTCTTCCCATAAACCAAGGATTCCATTTTAGGATTATTTCTCTTTCTTTCCTAGAACAAAAAATGGCTAGGACAAAACCTTTGGGAAGAAATGATAGAATCACTCCTGGAGACTTCCAACTTCTATCAATCCATTTTCTCAAGGCTGAAGCCCCTAGCCAATACCCATTAAATTTACCAAAAAATACCCTATCTTGGAGCAATGAGGATCTCTCTAAGGTGTGCTTACTAACTTCTACCACTAGGGATGATTCTAAGGATTTAACTATAAATCAATCCATGGAAAGGAAACTAAAATTCAAAATCTAATGAAATTTATCTAAAAGTTCTATAAAAATATAATATTTGATAAAAACTTTATAAAATTTTCATGCACAATTTCCAAGATAAGGAAGGGAAAAAAAACTTAGCTAAAAAATTATTTATCCAGATATAATGTCTTGTATCATTGAATTCCTAGCCCTTCATTGCTCTTCCCATCATTCGAACCCTAGTTGGCAAATAATTGCAATTTCATTTTTCACGACTTGAAAATTTATCATTGCCTTTTTTTTCGAATGGTTGACTTCACAAGGTTGTATCTCCCTCAATATTGCTCGAATTTTTGCATATGATCACTTATTTTAAAGCTATTCAAATTCTACACAAGTTGGTCCAAGAATCTGTTGAATCGAATAACTCTTCGTGAAGATATGACTCCTAAAATATGCGATGTTTTTTAAGGAAAAAACCATAAACCTTCGCACTTTGCAATTTCATTTTTTTATGATTTAAAAAATCGTCACTGCCCTTGTTCCAAATGGTTGACTTCATAGGGTTGTATCTCCCTCAATATTTCTTAGATTTTTGCATATGACCACTCATTTTAAAGCTATTCAAATTTTGCACAAGTTTTTCCAAGAATAAACTGAATCAGATAACTCTTTACGAAGATATGGCTCCTAAAAGAGGAGACATTTTTTAGGAAAAAACCCTAATCCTTTGCACTTTGCAATATTGTTTTTCGTGATTTGAAAAATTGGCACTGCTCTTGTTCCAAATGGTTGACTTCTCCCTCAATATTCCTTGTATTTTTTCATATGATCACTCATTTTAAAGCTATTCAAATTCTACATAAGTTGGTCCAAGAATTAGCTAAATCGGATAACTCTTCATGAAGATATGGCTCCTAAAAGATGAGATGTTTTCAAGGAAAAAACCCTAATCCTTCACACTTTGCAATTTTATTTTTTTCTAAGATCAAAATATGTTGATGATTATATCATTTAAATGTTAAGATGTAGTTATCTTAGTATTTTAAATCACTATCACTTCATATAATGGGTAAAATGATAAGTTTGAGTATTTGAAAGGGGAAATTGGAATGACTAAAGATAATTTGGAAGAGTGGGTTTAAGTGGGATTTTGGGGAAGGTAATTAAAGTGTATTTGAAAGTGTGCAAATAACAAACCAAGTGGGTTCCTCTTTGTTCTAATGTCAAAAAAACATGCGATTGACATTGGACATATTGAGGGAAATAGTTCATCACATGATTTATCATATTACAAATATGCAACTTAGACATATGTGTATTACCCCATAAAGGTTAGCAATTTATAAAATTATGTTTTTTTTAATTTACATAGTGGAATCGGTAGCCACCACGAATTCGGGTAGGTTGTCTGGATTTTATGGCTGCCACAGTATTCTATGTTGTCTGCCCTAGAAGCCACCACATAGATCTTTACACAGTTCGCCCCTATAACTACCATGCCACAATAATTTTAAACCTTTTACGCCACTGAAAGCATCAGGAAAAGGACAAGCGTTCAATCCAACGAGGCCCAAAATTTGAACCTTGGATAATTTATAAAATTATGTTATCCTAAGCAAAAATTGTCAATATGAGATGTATTATACCCTAACCAAACTTAGCTAATGGAACAATATTAGGTTGATTAAAACAAAATCTATTGTATTTATGAAGAAGAAACATACACGTTGGTACGTAAATTTCTATATAACTAAAATTAAAATTAAAATAATAACTTAAATTTGGCAAGATATGTATAAAAACTTACCACAAACTCCTGAAATCAAATTCCAACTTTACTATTGTATCTAAAATAGGTAAAATCCTTAGGATCATTTACTTCCTTGATAATTTAGTCTATGAAGGAAAAATAAATAAACAAAAGAAAAAAATGACAACTATATAAAACTGAAAAAGAGGTGTTGCCAAATTTTTCCACAGTTAACCAAATGGTATTCACTCAACCGATTATATTCCTCAACTTTCAAGGAGGAGCCCTTGGTTTGAATCTTGCCAAGTGATACATGCAAAATTGGCAAGTTGTTGTAACACCACTATGTGGTCATGATGTAATATGGGTGAGACTCATTTTAATCCTATATAACCAATTAAAAAAATGGCATCACTAGAAAACATAGAATTTTTGTAGTTTTTTTCTCTAGGCACTTCAAGATAACCAAGAAAATGTTCTGGCAATTATTTTTCAATAGTGAAAGATAATAGTTTGAATAAAGCTTTCAAAATTCTATACTTTAGATTTTTAATGGTTGGACAATAATATTAACCATTCCTAAAATCTTCATAGCTATGAATTTTGCAAATTTGCCAAGACTTTAATTTTAAATGTTAAAAGAAAATGACAAAATGGTTGAAAATGCCCAATTCTCATCACCAAGACAAAACAATTGAAGTTCTTTTCATCTAAATTAGGCACTTTCCAAGGCTAGCCCACTTCTAAAGTCTTTGACAAATATTCATTGAATATTAAAAGAACATTTCTATAAGTACAAAAAATGAAGAGGATATTGACAAATATATATATATATATATATATATATATATATATATATATATATATATATATATATATATATATATATATATATATATATAATCTTAGGAACTTAGAAGCAATTAACAACAAGGCAATTAATTCTTCCAAACAACTATAGACCCTAATGATTTTTCAAATAAAATCTAAGTTATTTCAAAAAAAATCTTTCAAATAACAAATGTCAAATTAAATGTTCCAAATAACTTGTCCAATGTCTAATGTTTTTTTGAATTATTTGAATCCTAACAATTCTTTCAAAAAATTATAGGCCAGAGTGATTATTCTAAAAATATAGAAGCCTAGTGATGATTTTAAATTGTGGTTACCTCAATAGTAAGAAAAGTTTGAACAACTCATTTGAACAGCCAACCTTTCTTTGAACAAACACCTCCAAATAAACATGTAGTTTGAACAACTAGTATGCATAGTGGAAACTAATTTTATGAACAACATATAGGATCTAACCCAAAATTTCCCATTCCATTAGGCAACAAAAGAATTATGTTGTTGTTCCATCTAAAGAAAAATTTAGTTAAGACTACTCAATGTTGTGTAGTTGCATACATTAAACATTGGCAAGTTAGTGCTCAACTTGCTAAAAGAAAGATAGCTAAAAAATAATTGGCAATTTCACCCAAAATTTTCATGGAGTAGCAGTTGGAGTAAGGATGTTGTCCTTGGATAATCGTAGTAGCCTAATGGTGGAGACTTTGAAACTCTAAATAGAGGTCCAAGGTTCAAATCCTAAGGGGGACAAGGTTGTACATCATGCTTTGGCAACCCAAATATGATTGGGGATAACCAAATATCAGGTAAATAATATCCATCTCATATGACCTATGGCCTCATGGATGTTTAAAACTACTTTCCCCTTTAATCATAATTTCTCGCAACATATTCAACTTAGAGTTATTTTGAGTACAACCCCATCTCCCATGATTATTTCACATTGCTAATTATTTAAGAAGTTGAATTGCCTACTGTAGTGAAATATGGCCCATCATGTAGGTTGTTGGAAATTAATGCTCCTTTTTAGTAATTAATCTCATGCATATTTTTAATCTATATGAACAATTAAGTCACCAATGTGTGTTATCTTTTCAAAATATAGTACGTTGGAAATTCTAGGTTTCAACAATGGACTTCCAAAATAGATATTTTCTATAATTTTGTAGATCTTCAAATTACTTGTAATTCTAAATTATTTTTAGGTTCTACCTTAAATAATAAAACTTGAATTACAATCTAAATAGGGTCCCCACCAGGCATGTTACCAAATATCTTGTTGATTGACCTAATTGGGTAATGAGGAATTACACCCTCAATCAATTATATAATGGAAATATCAAAGAAGGCAAGACTATGTGTTTCATTGAGATACCTTCAGATAGGGTCAACCCTATTGATTTCTAAACACCATCTAACTAAATTGCTAGAAAAAGGGAGAAGAAGAAACAATTCAAAAAATAAAAAAATATGGTGATGCTCCAAGCAAATAACTTCCAACCAATAGAATTTAAGAATAAGCACAATCTCTTCTATATTTATGAAGGTGGAAAGAAAAAAACACCGCTACAAAATTATCTGTAATAATCACTTTAACTGAAGGGCAAAGCTACTCTTAGTTAAATTAGAAAATAACAACATACATCAAGGATACAACCACAAGAAATCATGAATTACTTTATGTATTAATACGTGGAAACACCTACTTATAAATCCTAAAACAACATAATGACGAGAAGAAATGAAGGCTTTCATGAATTACCAAAAGAAGAGTGGTATTTTCTCTAGGAAATTTAAATTTTTTTATAATGCTAAAAGGAAATCTACAATTAACGAATAAATAAGAATCAAGGAAGCTAAAGAAATATTGGAGAATAAATATAGAAAATTAAAGGAAAAAATAAATGAAATGAAATGATTTTAATTACGTCCATAAGATCAAAATAGTTTATGGGACAATGAGTTTTAATACAATATGGAGTATGGTGTACAATCCTACTCCATTTTGGATTCAAACCTTAAAACCTCCTATTCATAGTTCTAAAGTCTTAACATCCAAGAAAAAAATGTTCAACAAAGTAAAAAAATAGTATAACTGTTTACAATTTTTATTTCAAAAAGTTGTTTAATAAAGTCAAAAAGCTCAACATCCTCTTATCGTCTTTTGGAGCATGTTTCTTCCATTATTTATTTTGATGAGAAGTTTCCTTAATTTTTCTATTCTCAATTCTTCAAAAAGTTCCATCAGGATGTTCACTTTTAAAGTGTCCTCATAGGTATTCATATTTTCCTTGTAGGCTTCACATTCCATGATAAAATACTTTTCGATCTCCACTACTCCTACTATGCAAAAGATACATATTTGTTCTAACCATACCTCTTGAGGTATTATCCATCTCCTAGTTTTGCATCTGAGATGGTGTGAACTGAATCTTAGTTGGGCTATAATCATTTTTTCCCTTCCATTTGATCTTTGTATATATGTACTTATTTTTGTTGTGTTCATAGTTTGGGTTGAACTTGATGTCAAATTGTATTTTACTTCCTATATATTTTTTAAATTGGTTGTATGGGATTGAAATGAGCCTCATCCATATTAAATCATCACCATATAGTGGTATTACAACTTGGATATTATCCATGTGATGAGGCCTGAAAATGCCTCAATCATAACATGTTTTGAACACTGAAATTGCCTACAAACTCTTATGTTTAATCTAATATGCTAGTTAAGTTAATTCAATATGCTGTGTATTAACTATTTGCATGATAAATTTATCTGAAATACTATATTATGATTTTTACAGCTTTGTGCATAAGTTTTATGTTGTTTTGTTATAACTTGCTAAATGAGATATGCTTAGGTTGATAGCAGCATTTCACTAATCATGTTTTGATATGTCTCAAGCATTTATTTTACCTAAATCCGCAATAGATGCAAACAAACTCATTATTGTGCAACAAAAACTAGTTTTTCCCATGTAAATTCTAGCCAGCTGCCAATGAATGGCAAGGCATGGAATTCACATATGGAAAGAGATGAAGACCATTGGAATATGATCCTGAGAAATAACCCACATGAGAAATTAATAGGAAATCATTTAAAGATCACACATTTGTTCATTTCAAAGTCTCTTCAGAATGAACAGATATCTTTGAAATGAGAAAACACAGTGTCTTCGGAATGAGCGGATCTTCGGAATGAGAATTGTAGTATCTTCGGAATGAGCCACTTATCTTCGAAATGAAAACATAATGTGCTTTTTAACTTGTTGATCGATTTATAACGCTGGAAAAAGAAAAATAAATATTGAAAAGGGTAAAGGAAAATATCTCAGATCTGACTTTGTCATCCTTGCCGACCAAAGCCACCATTTATGGAAAGATCAAGTTTGATCTTCTTTTAGGATAAAACCAGGAATTGTTGCAGCATAATAGGATTAGATCTTTTGAGATATTCTCAGTTGTTAGTAGATCTTAGGACATCTATAAATATGGCTCCCATTCAGGTTGAGCTAGGTAGAGGATAGAGAAAGTAGAAAGTAGAGAAATATAGGAGAAAATAGGCAATAATCAGAAAAGTGACTGTTACAGTCCTGTAATAGGTTTTTAGTAGAATTATTGTAATCATGTTCTTGAATAAATAAAGTGTACTATTTCTATTTCATATTGCTTGTAAATGAGTGTGAGTAAGATCTAGAGAGAGAGAGAGACTCGTACCTTCTTCTGGACAAGGAGGCTGGCCACTTCCCGGACCTAGGAGGAGGACTAACAACAGGTTTTTATTCTGATTTTGCTACAGCAGAATGAGTTGTAGAACTTGTTATTTCATTTCTTTGTAAACAACTAATGGTATTTGCAATATTAGCTTATTTTATGTTTAGATTAATCTTGTGATTAATTTTTTGGTTGTAATCTCCACTTTCAGCAAAGATTTCAATTTATTGCAGACTATCATTTCTAGAATTTACTATTTTTTGTAAATTCTTGCATTTTGTGTTTGCTGTCAACCCCTGCACAAAAGATTGACAACCTTCTGTTACAGAGCCTTTACAGGGTTTCATTTCCATGCTATAAGTAGGTTTCCATTATTGCAAAAGTAAATAGATTTCCTTTCTGCAATTATAATCAGACTTCTAATTTTGCAACTGTTATTTCTGCAACATAATTAGGTCTCATTCTGCAATTGTAATTAGGATTTCATTTCTACAGTTAATGATTAGTTTTCATTTTTACAACTTAGATTAAGGTTTAATTTATGCAATTTAGAGATAGGAATGTCTTAAATCCCCCACAAAATTGGTTTCACCAATAAGACATGTTGCTCCAGATTGACCTAAGTTATAACCATGTTCATCCCTTCTTCCGTAGATAGCCTTGTACACTACCTTGGATTGACAAATTCATTGAGAATTAATTATGTGTATAACGACTACGCATCATTTTGGTGTCGTTGTCGGGGAATTGTGTTGCTAGAAGGTGACAACAGTCCAATAGCTGTTAATTAGACTAAGCTATGAAGATTCAGGATAAAATCTGAATAGAACAGCTGGTTAAAGTAACAACTATTGACCTATAATTTATGTCATTTAAGAGTAAACATGAATGAGTAAGTCTAGGGATGAAAAAGGTAGAATTACCCAAAAGGATCCCTGGCTTGTTCCATTAAGGATATCTTCACGCCTAAGGGGTGAATCACCTGTGTTTGAATTACCAAAAATATTGAAAGAAAAATCACCAGTCTCACCATAATTAGAACATTCTAAGAAATGAAAATCACCAGTCTCACCATCATTAGAACATCCTAAGAAAGAAGAATCATCAGACTCATCATCAATAGAGGATCTTGGACCTCTTGAGAGTGAAATTTGGATAGGTTTAACTGTTCCCAAGGAACAAGAAACTATGGTATAGGGAGGCAATCTAGATAGAGATGGCCAATGTGGCTATGTCCATAATGAAGGAGATGATTAGGATATGCCCCAACCTTCTAGAACATTTGAATATCCTATGCGTTTGAATCCAACACAAAACTCTCCTATGAAAACTATTTCACCTTTAATACTTCCAACCTTTCGAGGTATTGTATCTGAAGATCCTGATCAGTTTTTGTTTGAATTCAAGGTAGTGTGTCAAACCTATGATTATGTAAATGACAATAAGAAACTTAAGGTCTTTCCCTCAACACTTAAGGACTCAAAATTACGCTGGTTCATGAGCTTAGAGCCAAATTCCATCCAAACCTGGGATCAAATGGAAACTGTGTTTTTAGACAAATATCAGGACTATTGCTGTGTAAGGAACAGGAAAGATGAGTTATTCAGGATTAAACAGGAAGAATAACTCATCTTTGCTATGCCCTGGAAACCTATGAGTTATTCTTAACTTACTTTGTCCTTTACATTATTTAGATGTCTGTTACAACTGCGTAACAGATCTGTTCCGCCGGGTTCTATTCCCGGCTATGTAACTCTTATTTAAACGCCTGATCAATAATATGTTTTTGGTTCGCTGAATTCAACATGGCATCAAAGCTGTTATGATTCTCAAGGAGAGGTGAATGCGAGAATTTTTTTTTTGGGCAAGATTTTTTGTCAGCCAACAAAAATTTTTCTTGAGCAGACGTCGCTGGAAAGGAAGACGCAAGCGCTGCGACAGGAGCGCAGGAGCCCACGCCAAGTCTGCGCGTGGATTGTTGTGCCAGGAACGTGATCGTGCTCAGTCTCGGGACAGAGCGCTGTCGTGCCCAATCTGTGGCGACACGTGACAGAGACTGCCGTTCTTAGTCTCGCGACAGAGCGCTCCGCGACAGAGACTGTCGTGCTCAGTCACGTCCAGTCGACAGAGACTGTCACGCTCGACTGTCGCGGCACTCACGCCCAGTCACGCTCAGTCTGTCACGGCACGCGACAGAGAGTCTGTTGCGCCAGGGGAGGTCGGACGCGACGGGAATTTCAAATTCTCGAGGGTATAAACCCCCCCCCCGCGGTTCGCGTAGAGGAGCGCCGTGGGCAGTGCGGGTTGCGCAGAGGAGAGCTGCGCAAGAAATGCACGCACCTCCCCCTTCTCGAAAAAAAAAAAAAAAAGCATTTAAAAAAAAAAAAAAAAAAACCACAATGGCCCGTTGAGAGGATGAAGCATTTTTTTTTTTAAATTCCACAGTCGGCCGTTTGAGAGGATATCGCGGGGACGAAGCGAAAGCATTTTTTTTGAATCCACAGTCGGGAAGCAGCAGCGTCGGAGGCCGCTGCAGAGGAGGAGGTAGCAGGCGTTGAAAGAGGAGCTGCTCAACTGATCCTTCTGGATCAGCCCGCTGGCTCACGTGGTCGTGAGCCGTGTGGTAAGGCTCAGGGAGCCTGTTGGTCGGGGGTTCAAATCCCGCCGACTCCCCCCAAGGTATAATTTCTTTTTGTCAAAGTCATTTTTTAATTATTATTTTTTTTAATTAAAATTTTTAATTTTAATTTATTTTTTCTAAAGTTTTAAAACTATATAAATTAAAATTATTTATTTTAATTTTAAATAAATAATAATTATTAAATGCTTTGTTAAAGAAAGCCTTTTTAAGGGGGGATATTTTTTCAAAAAATCAAAGGGGGATAGTGAGTAATTTTTTGAAAAATAGCAATTTGGCAAATTGTAAAAGGTGCATTTTCGGCTGTGACTGACACCTTGTGGGTTATTCTTATGGGCAGATTTTTTATGTTGTATGTTGCATATTTCATTTTTGCACTATAACATTAAAAACTTAAAATCAAAACACTCCCTAAGTCCCCGGAATATAAAACCCATCCATGCAATTTTATTGCACTGCAGCATTTGGTATTTGTGATACCTCTGGCCAGCACTTACAGGTAAAGCTGTCATGATTTGGCTACTGTATCCGCCGCCTAATATAGCTGCTACAACGACGTCTGAGCTTGTTCTCTATAAATCGTCGGGGAGGAATAAGTACGCCATTTTTGCATTTTTTTACTCCATCCACTACCCTTTATCGCACTTGTGTTTAGGCGTAAATCCTGACGAAGTATTTTTCATAGTGTTTAGGGGAAGTTACGCCCCACGCATGAGAAGAATCTTCTATGGTAGGTGCATCAACAAGGCGATTCCCTTTCAGTACCGCTTATGTTCCACGTATCGTATGATCTCTAAAACTCACCTATAGTCTCCCTCACGTAAGGGCGGGTGATTTTTTGTTGATCTTTCTAAATACCTATAGTTTCCCTCACGTAAGGGCGGGTATTTTGTACGGTATATTGGCCTAGCAAAAGGTATATCGAAAGGGGGACCAATTGGTGATATAAGGAACCTTCACTATGGCCGCTGTTGCAAAGTTGATGACTGATCCGCATCAGTTATTGAAAGGTCCAAATTATACACCATGGAAACATAAGATGAAGGCTATTCTCCAAATGGAAGATTTGTGGGATATTGTTACTGGAGTAGCAACTAGGCCTTCACCAACAGCAGGATCCACGGGTCCTTCGATGAGATCAGATAGCTTTTGACAAGAAAGACAGTAGAGCAAAGGTGCTCATTTTGTTTGTTATTTCAGATGAAGTGCAACCTCATATAGTTGACAAAGCAAGTGGTAAAGAGGCATGGGATGCCCTTAGAACCATCTATGAGGGGAAGAATGAATCCACCATTCTTCATCTTCAAAAACAACTTCATAACCTGAGTTTGAGATAGGGTGAAACAGTTGAACTCTTTCTGTGCAGAGTGTTTGAGTTGAAAGAGAAATTGAGTTCTCTGGGAGATACTGTGGACGAAAAGCTTCTCATTTCACTTGTGATGAGAGATTTACCTTCTTCATTTGATATGTTGATAACCTCCATCCAGGTGTCTCAACGACAAATTACCTACATCGAGTTGGTCAATCTGCTTCAACAACAGGAGGCACACCAACTTCATAAGGATGATTCTTCCAATACAGCCCTATACACCAACAGGCAGGGTTCTAGGAAGAAAGGTAATGGGCAGAAAGGAGGCAACTTTCAGAAAGGAGGAAATTCTCAACAGGATACGAAAGGAAAAGGAAAACAACCTCAATAGAAGAAGAGGTGGTGCAAGATCTGTGAGAAAGACAACCATGACACCAATAGGTGTTGGCATAAGAACAAGAAGAAAGGCCAAAACAAACCACAAAATAAAAACAAGCAACCACAGGTGAATGTTGTTGTTGAAGAATCTGACTCAGATTCTGAATGGGCACACAAGGTGCTCATGACTACCACAGATTCCACACAGAGGGATCCCGTTTGGTATGTCGATTCTGGAGCTAGCAAACATATGACTGGCGACAGATCGTGGTTTGAATCATTTGTGTCCAAAGAGGGCAAACCTATCACCATTGCTGATGATAAAACCTATAGGGTTCAGGGAGAGGGTACAGTTTCAGTCACTCTTCCTGATGGCAAGTGTCAGATTGACAAAGTCCTCTATGTTCCAGGATTGGCCAACAATTTGTTGTCAGTGACACAAATCCTGGATAGAAATATGGTTGTCAACTTTCGTGTTGAGAATGGAAAGAAGTGTTGTACTATTACCAGGAAGGGTAAGCAGATTGCAACGGCTTCATATAAGCATGGCTTATTTGCACTAGATGCTATCTCTACTCCACATGTTGCCATGACTTTCTCTACCAAGGAGGCAACTTCCCTATGGCACAAGAGATATGGGCATCTTAGTTCTGGCTACTTACTTGAGCTCAGCAAGTATGAGATGGTAAAGGGTCTTCCTTCCATTTTTGCCACATTGCCAGTGTGCTCTGACTGCTTGGTAGGAAAGCAGCATAGAGTACCATTTGAGAAGAGCTCTACAAGAGCAAGAAAACCTCTGGAGTTAATTCACACCGATCTATGCGGTCCTTTCACACCCAAAAGTGTTGGATGGAAGAGGTATTTTCAGTTATTCGTAGATAACTACTCATGAAAGATGTGGGTTTTCTTTCTCCAACTGAAATTTGAAGCTTTCGCATTCTTCCAGCAGTTCAAGAAATCCATTGAGAAGGAGTCAGGAGCTTCTATTAAAACTCTTCGCTCAGATCGAGGGGGAGAGTTTACCTCTAATGAATTTTTTGCATTCCTAGATAAGCATGGGATCAAGAGACAGTTAACAACTGCCTATACTCCTCGAAAAAATGGAGTTGCTTGAGAGAAGGAACCGTTCTATCATGGAAATGGTTCGTTGTATGCTCACGAGAGCTACTCTTGGGCAACAATATTGGGCAGAAGCTGTCACCACTGCAGTGTATCTGTTGAATAGGGCACCCATAAATGCCCTAAAAGGAATGACTCCACAGGAAGCATGGAGTGGTCGAAAACCCTCCATATCTCATCTACGTATTTTTGGGTGTTAAGCTTTCATGCACATACCGAAAGAGAAAAGGAAGAAGATAGATGAGAAAACACTGAGATGTATTTTTCTTGGTTATTCTAAGCATTCTAAAGGATATCGATTGATAGATCCTTTGACCAAGAAAATTCATATCAGCAGAGATGTTGTCTTTGATGAAGCTTTCACATCACAGAGCACATCTAAAGTACACCAAGATATTGTGGAACCTAAGGAAGAGAAGATTCCTTCGTCGACTCAGACAGGAGGTCCTTCTACATCTTCTTCAACCCCACCGAAGAAGAATCCTAAATGGTGTACAAATACAATCAGAGATGCAAATTTATCCACTCCTCCCAATTTGAATTTGGATAGACCTCGTACACGTAGTATGGCTCAAAAGGAAAGAGAATCCAAAGAAACTGGTGAGGTTGATGATCTTTGTCAATCTTTTGAGGAACTTTCTGTGACTCCAAGTACATAAGTTGAGGATATGGATATTGATGATGACAGGGCATTCATGTCTATCATAGATAGTCTTGAACCTGCATCAGTGCAAGATGCTCTCAGTGAGCCTCAGTGGAAGGCCGCTATGGATACAGAGTATGAGTCTCCGATGAAAAATAAAACTTGGAAGCTTGTTGATCCGTCGCATGGAAAGAAACCTATTGGCTGCAAATGGGTATATAAAGTCAAGTACAAGGCAGATGGAACAATTGATAAGCATAAGGCCCGTCTTGTTGCAAAGGGCTATGCTCAAAAGGAAGGCATCGACTATGAGGAAACTTTTGCACCTACTACTCGGATGACCATAATTTGGGTTATGTGTGCTATGGCAGCACAATATGGGTGGAAATTTCACCAGATGGATGTCAAAAGTGCCTTTCTTAATGGTGATCTCCAAGAAGAAGTCTATATGACTCAGCCAGAAGGATTTGAAGTGGAAGGCCAACAGCAGAAGGTTTACAAATTGGTCAAATCCTTATATGGTCTGAAACAAGCTCCTCGAGCTTGGTATATAAAAATGGACAATCACCTTATGTAGCATGGATTTAAGAGATGTCCAGTCGGATGCAAACCTCTATTTCAATAAACAGGGGTTACGAGATAGTGTTGCTTGTACTCTATGTGGATGATCTGCTCATTACGGGGAGTTCAAAAACTATGATCTCTCTTGTCAAAAGAAACTTGTGCAAATCTTTTGAGATGACAGATCTCGGACTTCTCCATTACTGTCTTGGTCTGGAATTCAGCCAGAAGGAGCACTCCATCAAAGTGTCTCAGAAAAAGTATGCCAAGACATTGCTGGATAAATATCGCATGACTGACTGCAAGCCAATGGCAACTCCAATGGAGAATGGACTTCAGTTATCGCGATATGATGACTCACCTCAGGTAGATGGTACTCTCTATCGACAGTTGATTGGGAGTCTCATATATCTGACCAATACTAGGCCAGATCTCGTATTTGGTGTCAACTATCTTTTGAGGTTCATGCGAGGAGCCCAAGACCACTCATTGGAAAGCAGCAAAACGTGTTCTTCATTATGTTCGTGGTACTATGGAATATGGCCTAGAATACAAGAGGAACAACAAATTCTTCTTGCAAGGATACACGGACTCCGACTATGCCGGATCATTTAATGATCGTAAGTCAACTTCTGGATACATTTTTCATCTGGGATCCGGTCCTGTCTCTTGGCACAGCAAGAAGCAACGGTGGTTGCTATTTCATCAACAGAGGCAGAATATCGCGCCGCACGTGAAGCTGTGTGCGAAGTGATATGGTTACGTCGCATTCTGACAAGTATGGGCCATCCATAAAAATCTCCAATACGCTTGTTTTACGACAATCAGGGTGTTATGAACCTCGTCAAGAATCCAGTGCATCATGAAAGAACAAAGCACATTGACACACAATGTCATTTCATTCGAGATGAAGTTCCAAAGCACCGAATTCATCTTCAGCACATTCCCACAGATGCTCAAGTTGCAGACATTTTCACTAAGGCACTTGGACGTGTCAAATTTGAATTGTTTCACAGCTCACTTTGTATTGCAAAATAATGTAAGGGGATGTTAGTAGTCTAGTATAGCTATTAGTTATTACATTACCCAAATAATGTAATAAAGGGGGATGTTAGCGTACTTTGTATTCTTAACTTACTTTGTCCTTTACATTATTTAGATGTCTGTTACAACTGCGTAACAGATCTGTTCCGTCGGGTTCTATTCCCGGCTATGTAACTCTTATTTAAACGCCTGATCAATAATATGTTTTTGGTTCGCTGAATTCAACAATGTGGACTTGTAGAACCAGAGTTATGTAAAACCATCTTTTTGAGAGGATTACAAGATGAATCCAGAGAAGTATTGGATTTGATGGGAAAATGGGATGTAAATACTCTCAGTAATGAGGAAATTGTGGGGCTTTGCAGAAATTACTCTCGCAATAAGCAGGAAAGAAGAAAAAAGAGTACAAATGGCACTGATGTAAAGGACCTAATAGAGGAACTTGCAAATTTTAAAACTGACATCCTAGTGCAATTAAACACAACTTTGGGGGAAATGTCTACAAAAGCAAAAACCACAGAACCTTTGGCAATTTATTACCCAAGATGTAGAAATAAACATGCTTTACAGGAATTTCCTTTGAATAAAACATCTATCTCAACCATTTGTAGTATATTTTCAAAGAAGCATTCAACTAATAAATGCCACCTGCTACCACAACTCAAAACTATGTTAGAAAATTAGACTGAGGAACTCAACTATGTTGGACCAAAATAAGGGGGAAATTTCTCTCAATACCAAAATCCCCCTCATTTTTCTACAAATTGGGGGCATAATCCTTGGACTATGCCTTGGGGACAATCAGAACCACCCCAACGTCCTTGGAATTATCCTCAATGGACAAATTCCCAAGAATGGCCACAAACAAATTGGAGTAATTCAGCCTAGAATCAGAATCAAAACAACCCATCATGGAATCAAAACAACCCATCTTAGAATCAAAATTAGACTAATCCACATTGGATGTAAAATCAACCATAGTGGAGTCGACAATACCAGATCCTATCCAAGGCAACAAAGAAATCAAGGTCAAAATCAGCATTTGCTGCCTGCACCTAATCAAAATTTTCAAGAAAAATAGAACCAACCACAACAAAAACAACAGGTGAAACAACCTCAACTTCCAACTCAATCAGTCACTAATTCAAACAACATGAGATGGGCATCCCCTGTCTATGTGGTTGAAGCTGAAGAAAATGTTGAAATAAATGTTATTGATTGTAGTAACATCCAACTTCATTCAGGAAAAGTTGTACTCGAACTCGTTTCCAATAAAAGCAAGGAAAATAAAGAGCAAGAACCTTTGGAACCAATTAGAGTTAAACCAACAATAGAGAAAGAAGAAGAAAAAATAGAACCATAGGCAGAACAATTACCTTCATCAAGGATAATTCCATATCCTGAAAGATTCAATACCACAA
Source organism: Wollemia nobilis (assembly GCA_028583015.1). Lineage (NCBI taxonomy): Eukaryota > Viridiplantae > Streptophyta > Pinopsida > Araucariales > Araucariaceae > Wollemia > Wollemia nobilis. Next base: position 7,147,642 of record JAQPPZ010000989.1, read on the forward strand.
CAGTAAATTATGAGTCAGACTTGGTCAAAGAACATAAAAAGTTAACTATATCATTGCCCTTATTGCAAGCCATTAAGGATATACCAATGACTAAAAGTACTATCCGATATTTGTGCATTAAAAGAGCAGAAAGAAAAAAGAAAGCATTTCCCAAGACTGTTCAGGTTGAAGGAAAGATAGCTAATCTCTTGTCTGGAAAACTAGTACCTCCAAAGTATAGTGACCTAGGAAGTCCAGTTATCACAGTTACCATAGATTCAATGCCAATATCAAATGTCTTAGTAGATATAGGTGCTGCAATAAATGTCATGACCAAGGATATAATGAAACAATTACAGCTCAAACATCTCAGCCCCATATTTATAGTTTTAGAAATGGCTGATAGGTCAGTTGCAAAACCTGAAGGTATCATTGAAAATGTTCCTATAGAAGTTTCTTCTTGGGAATTCCCTACAGATTTTTTGGTTTTACAGCCAAGAAATTTAGCACATGGATATCCCATCATTTTGGGAAGACCTTGGCTTGCAACTGCAGCAGCCTTCATAGATTGTAGGTCTAGAAAAATGACTATTTCAAATGGTATTGATCTAAAACAAATCTCTTTATATCCTCCTGCAAAACCATCTAGCAAATTTTTAGGTCAGTTATGGTTTCCTGATTCGGATGAAGAATCAGAGGAAGTTATTTCCACACTAGCCACCTTGGTAGTAAAGGAACACATAGAAGATCTCCATGACACAGAAAATTTAGAAAATGAAACTATCCTAATGAATGTTTTGCATGAACAAAGGTTAGAAGAGGAAGCAGTAAATATCCAGCAATTGTTAAGGAATGAGGAGAACCAAAACTCTGAAGGTGAGCCATCTGTACTATCATAGGAAAACTTTGTTTCACTACCACATGGGTGGCACCATCACTTGATTTTTCCTTCTCACTGTTCCATACAGGATATGCTTCCATAAAGAAATAATGAAACATAAACTTCTTATTTCCTCCCATCTCAGCAGTGTCCTATTAATTCCCTAATCACCAAGTATGAAGAAGTAAATTCAATCCTTCCAAATACAAAACAAATAGAAGTCCAGCCAGGTAAATTTTTGAACATTTACAGCTGGCTTACTAGGGAAGAGGAAGACAAATTGATAGCTATCTTGCAAAAGCATGTTCATGCTTTTCCTTGGGACTATAAAGATATGTCAAGAGTTCACCCTGATATATGCACCCACAGAATTTATACTGAAGAAGTCAAGCCAGTAAGACAACCCCAAAGAAGATTGAATCCTACCCTAAGGGATATTGTAAAGGAAGAAATTGAAAAACTTATGGAGGTAGGATTCATTTACCCAATTTTTGATAGCCAGTGGGTCTCTCCATTGGTTATAGTTCCTAAGAAAAATGGAAAAATGAGAGTATGTGTAGACTATAGAGAGCTGAATAAAGTGACATACAAAGACCATTTTTCATTACCTTTCATAGATCAGGTGTTAGATACCCTTGCTAGAAAGAAATACTTTTGTTTTCTTGATGGATTTAGTGGATATAATCAAATTCAGATTGCACCGAAGATCAAGAGAAAACAACCTTTACCTATCCATGGGGAACATTTGCCTATAGGGTTTTACCTTTTGGTTTGTGTAATGCCCCAACAACATTTCAGTGAGCAGTTTTAGCAATTTTTTCTGATCCGACTACCAACAATGTTGAGATATACATGGATGATTTCACGGTATGTGGACGGACTTTTGACTTTATATTAGAAAACCTTGACAAAGTTTTAACTCATTGTGAAACATACCAGCTTATCCTTGAATCCAAAAAAATGTTTTATGATGATGAAGGAAGGAATAGTTCTTGGTCATCACACCTCTCTTCAAGGGATCCAGGTTGATCCAAAGAAGGTGGAAATTATCAAGAACCTTCTTCCTCCTAAAACTTAAACTGATGTCAGAAGCTTCCTAGGACACATTGGTTTTTATCGCAGGTTTAATCCTAGCTTTAGCACAATAGCCAATCCCATGTTTGCCTTATTGACTAAAGATTCTAAATTTTCCTGGACTGCAAGGTGTCAGGAATCATTTGAAGCTCTGAAAGAGAAATTAGTAACTCCACCTGTGTTAAGAGGACCTAATTGGACATTACCATTTCACATACAAGCTGATGCTTCCAATACTGCAATTGGAGCAGCATTAGGACAAATTGACAATGGTGAACATTATGCCATCTACTACATTAGCAAGAATTTGACAAGAGCTGAGAAAAATTATACCACAACTAAGAAAGAATTCTTGGCAATAATTTATGTCATCAACAAATTCAGGAATTACATCACAGGTTATCAAATATTTATTCACACAGATCACACAGCCATTAAGTATTTGATGAATAAGCCTATGGTAAGTGCAAGAATTATTCGTTGGTTACTATTGCTGCAAGAATTTGATATCACTATAATCAAAAAACCAGGAAAAGCTAATGTTGTAGCAGATTTCTTGTCCAAATTATAGAACATAGATGAAGAGGAATTAGTTGAAGACACCTTTCCTGATGAAAAATTATTTGCTATATCATTCCAATCACCTTGGTTTGCAGATATAGCCAATTACTTGGTCACAGGGAAAGTTCCTCCACATTTCACTTCAAAACAGAAAAAACAATTGATCAAATAGAATTCTTATTTTGAATGGATTAAGGGTATACTTTTTAAGTGCAGTCATGACCATGTGTTACGTAGGTGCATCCGAAAGGATGAGGTGTATGATATCCTTAGGGCTTGTCGTGATGAACCCTCAGGTGGACACTACTCTATAAAAAGCACAATTAGGAAAATCTTAGGGATAGGATATTATTGGCCATCTCTTCACAAGGATGTGAAAAAGTACATCAGGCATTATGATGCATGCCAAAGAAAGGGGAAACCCACTCATACAAATGAAATGCCACTACAGCCTCAATTGGTTTTAGAGCCATTTGAGAGGTGGGGGCTTGATTTTGTAGGACCTATTGATCCACCTTCTCAAGGAAAGGTGCATATTCTTGTATGCACTGATTACTTGACAAAGTGGGTAGAGGTGCATGCTTTCAAACATGCTCGTGAAGAAAAGGTCGTTGATTTCTTGTATAATCAAATTTTTTAGAGATTTGGAGCTCCTCGATCTATCACCACAGACCAAGGACCCCAATTTGCATCTAAAGTCATTGAGGCATTTACAAAATTATATGAAATCAAAAAGTGAAAATCATCACCTTATCACCCACAAGCAAATGGCCAGGTTGAGGTAACAAACAGGGAACTAGAATGAATCTTAACAAAAACAATAGCTTTTCATAGGAGAAACTGGCTAGATAAATTACCCGAAGCAGTGTGGGCTTACAATACTACTTGGAAATCCACTACTAGATTCACACCTTATGAACTAGTATTTGGTAAAAATCCCCTCTTACCTATTGAATTTGAGCTACGAACACTGCGCACAACATTGCAAATTGGAATTGAATTGTCACAGGTACAGACAGACAAAATTCTACATCTGAATGCATTGGATGAACTTAGGTTGGATGCTCTGCACCAAACTAAAGTAATTCAGGAGCAAAGGAAGATGTGGCATGACAATCACATTCAATAGAAGAAACTTCAACAAGGAGATTGGGCTTTACTATTTGATTCTCGCTATGAGGACTTCCCTAGAAAGTTGAGAACTAGATGGCTTGGACCTTTCCGGATTGAAGAGGTATTTGACAATGGAGCGGCTCGTTTATCTCCTATTGATGGGTCACAAAGAAAGTTGGTAGTGAATGGACATCGCCTCAAGGTGTACCATACACCTCTAACTAAAGAGGAATTCTTACAGCAGCTTGACAGTTTGGATACACAACAGGTGGAAGAAATTTCCTCTTCCACTTCAAAACAATCAGCATGATCATGGATTTCAAGAAAAAACAAAAAAATACAAAAAAATCAGAAAACAAAAAGATGAATAAATTTTGATTATGAATTCCTTCATGGGCATGATTTTAGGGAAATCATGAATTCCTTCATGGGCATAGTTAGAATCAAGAAAAAAAAGGGAATAAAAAAAGGAGAGAAAAGGAGAGGTAAAAAAAAAAAAAAAAGGAAAACCAAAAAAAAAAAAAAAGAGAAAAATGAATAACTCAGCAGTGAAAACCTTTTCCAAGGCACTACTGGGTTGGTATGCATGAAAACCAGTTTTTTGGCATGCATAACCTTGAAAATTTTTGAACCATCATTGTACAAATTCACCAACTACACTTGTTTTGAAATATTGCAGAAAATCTCAGTAGAACATCAACAAAGGCAGTCATTCTTCAAAAACTTGCATTAACTTGTTTTAATTAGGTATATATTTCTTACATTTCTTTATTGTAAATGATTGGTATATAGTATATAACAATTAACCATTAGCATAAAAGGTATCCATAAGAGTTGGTATACTTAAAACATGTTTTGAGAATGAGAATATTGATTTCTGCCTAATCTTCGAAACAAGAATGCCAAAAATAGTGTCTGCTATCTTCTTTAGATTAATTGTCGTATTATCTTCGGATTGAAATTGTCTTCGAAATGACAGTAGAATGAATGTTGCACTTTGTCTTCGGAATGAATCTTTGTCTTCAGAATGACAATTTGTCTTCGGAATGAAGCTTTGTCTTCGGAATGACGATTTGCCTTCACAATGAAGCATCATCTTCGAAATGAAGCTTTGTCTTCAGAGTGAAGCAGGATTTATCTTTGGAATAAAGCTTTGTCTTCAGAATGATGATTTGCCTTCACAATGATATTGAATCCGAATGCAGTCACATCAACAGAAAAACGTAGGACCAATAAAATTAACAACTTTATTAAATTGAAGCATTCAACCTTACATTCATTTGCAACAAATATTATATAGTGTATAGAGGATAAGAAGAAATAGAAAGATGCGGAGGGATAAGGTGGGAGGTTGGAGAGAAAGAAGGGAGAAAAATGACGAAGGAGGGATAAGAAGATGAGAGGAAATGGAGGGATAAGAGGGAAGAAGGATATACGGAGGGATAAGGAGGAGGGAAAATAGGAAGAAGATAGGAGGGATATTAGGAGAGAAGGTACGGGAATTTGCCGACAAAAATTGTCGACAAATATAGGGTGTGTTCACACTTAGGCTTAGGAAAGGGATCTTTCTAAGCCTAGTTAGGTGAACCCCTATTCACATTTACAACATTCTCCCCCTTAAAGTTGAGAGAACTGACTACACAGTCTCTCAGCTTTACAAATTGAGCTTTTGTCATTGCCTTGGTGAAGATGTCAGCAACATTCTCCAAAGTGTGACAGTATTGAAGCTCAACAATTTCTTGTTCCACCATATCTCTGATGAAGTGATACTTCATATCAAAATGCTTGGTTCTGCTATGGTGGACAGGATTATACGCCAACTGAATGGCATCGATGTTGTCGCGATAGATTCTGGTTGGACCACTTTGTTGTTCTCCAATCTCTTCTAGTACTTTCCTTAGCCATAAGGCTTGAGTACTAGCATAAGTAACTGCTATATACTCTGCTTCTATTGAAGATAGTGCTACTACTATCTGCTTTTTTGAACTCCAAGTTATTAGTCCTGATCCAAGACTAAAACAGTTGCCTGATGTTGACTTTATGTCATCAATATTGCTACCCCAATCACTATCACTAAAGCCTACAAGCTTGATTGTATTACATTTATGGTACTGGATTCCAAAATCCAATGTACCCTTCACATATCTCAAAATTCTTTTAGTTGCCTTCAAATGCAGCTCTGAGGGGTTAGACATAAATCTAGAAACAAGAGATACGACATACTGAATATCTGGTCTAGTGTTGGCGAGAAACATCAAACTCCCAACCATGCTTCTGAAAGTGGTCACATCAACTTTCTGTGCTCCATCATATTTGCTTAATTGGATCCCATGTCCAATTGGAGTTGCAACTGGTTTGTAATGCTCCATAGCAAACTTCTTGATCATGTCTTGAGCATACTTATGTTGACAGATGAAGATCCCTTTATCTGACTGATGAACCTCCATTCCAAGATAATAGTGCATTAATCCAAGATCTTTCATCTCAAACTATGTCAACATGGAGTGTTTGAACTCCCTATTCATTTTTCCATTACTACCCATAAAAATAAGATCATCCACATACAAACAAACTATGAGGATGTCTTTACCTTGCTTTAGGTAGTAGAGTGTGGGTTCATTTTTGCTCCTGGTGAACCCATATTCTTTGAAGTACCCATCAATGCGTGAGTACCAAGCTCTTGGTGCCTGTTTGAGACCATAGAGTGCCTTCTTCAATCTATAAACAAGGTGTTCCTTACCTTGCACTTCAAATCCCTATGGCTGCTCAACATACACTTCTTCTGTCAAGTAGCCATTGAGAAATGCACTCTTCACATCCATGTGTTGGACTTGCCATCCTTTGTGTGCAGCTAAGGCAAGAACTGTTCTGATTGTCTCCTGTCTGGCTACAGGAGCAAATGTCTCTTCATAATCTATTCCATACTTCTGAGTAAAACCCTTTGCCACTAACCTTGCCTTATGCTTCTCAATGCTTCCATCAGCATTAAACTTGGTCTTAAAGATCCATTTACAGCCAACACATTTCTTTCCTTTCGGAAGCTTCACGAGCTCCCAAGTGTCGTTGTTTTTTATAGAGGTTATCTCCTCTTCCATGGCATCTTGCCAAATCTTACGAGTACATGCCTTCTCAAAACTAGAAGGTTCAAGTCGTGCACTAGTTAACAATGCATAGTTAACTTGATCTCCTCTGGGTTCTTGTTGGGATTCATCATCACCATACAAGTGCATACTTTCTAATCTATGTAAAACAGATTCCATTTCACTAGCTTGACTTCTAGTATATCTTCTTGAAAAATTCTTATCCAACATTTGAGAGGATGGATGATATTGTAAAGTTCTCTTACCTTTGGATGGAGCATCAATATCCATTGGTGAGGAACTAACTGATCGCTGCGGAGAAGGACTTGGAGAAGCAGTTGAATCTGAAGATGGACTTGGTGGATGTGTGGGTGGAGACTGCTTCCCTTTCTGTGGTAGCTGTGGTTGCACCTGCTGAGCAACAACTTCAGTGGCTTCAACATCACTGAATATTTGGGGCTTACCCCACTCTCCCCCTTCATCAAAAATCACATCCCTTGACACCACAATATTTCGAGTTGTAGGATTGTAGAGTCTATAACCCTTTGTGTTTTCACAATATCCTACAAAAATGCAAGCCTGACTCTTTGGATCCAACTTCTTTCTCAGCTCATCAGGAATGTGAGCATATGCCAATGAACCAAATACTCCGAAATACTTCACATTTGGTTTCTTACCATACCAGGCTTGATAAGGTGTCTTCCCTTTCAAACTCGAAGTAGGACTTCTGTTCAAGATGTGAACACTAGTCCTTGTTGCATCTCCCCAATATGCATTACTCAAATGCTTTGTCTGAAGCATTGATCTTGCCATCTCCACAATGGTGCGATTCTTTCTTTCTGCTACACCATTCTGTTGTGGAGTGTAGGCAGTTGTGAAGTGCCTCTTGATGCCATGATGTTTACAAAAATTCAAAAAGCGATTAGAGGAGTATTCTCCTCCTCTATCTGATCTAAGACATTTTATTGAATATCCACTCTCACTTTCAAATTTTGCTTTAAAATCAACAAAGCATGCAAATGCTTCATCCTTATGCTTCAAAAAGTATATCCAACACATTCTTGTGCAATCATCAATGAAAAGTAGGAAGTAAGAGTGATTACCTAGACTCTTGGTCTGCATCGGACCACAGATGTCCGAATGTACCAACTGAAGAGGATAGTTGGCCCTCCATGCTTGTCCACGAGGAAATTTTGATCTGGCATGCTTGCCCAAGGCACACCCTTCACAGACTTCCTTACTATCTTGAACTTTGGGAAGTCCAGTCACCATTGCTTGTGAAGTTAGCAATTTCAAACTTGCAGAATTCAAGTGACCATATCTCAAGTGCCATAGGACACTTGGATTGGTAATAGCTACATTTGCTAACTTATTTCCTCCTGGATGGCCAAACTTCAAAGGAAATAATCTATTTTTCGACATTGGCACTTGTGTAATGATTCTATTACTATTGTTTTTGTCAAAAATGGTGCATTTACCCTCATCAAAAATCAACTTATAATTCTTTTCAAGCATTTGACCAACACTTAACAGATTGTGTTGAAGATGAGGAGTGTAATAGATATCACTTACATGTTTTATGCCTTCTTTTGTTGGAACCGCCATAGCTCCAATGCCTTCAACTGCCAATGACTTGTCATCTCCCAATCGGATGCTGGATTTGTATGAGGAGTCTATCTTAGCAAAGAGTTCTTCTTTGCCACTCATGTGATTTGAACACCCTGTGTCCAAAATCCATGTATCATTCAAATTTTGCTCTGTCTGGCCATAAGAGAGAAAGAGATTTGAGGACTCTTCCTCTTCTCCAAAATTCCCAAACTGACTGCTGCTGGTTCTTGCTTGCTTCCTTGTGAAGTCTTTGACCAACAATCACGAGCATAATGGCCAGGTTTGCCACAATTGTAGCAAACTTGCTTTGACTTGTCTCCTCCTTTTCCTTTTCCAGATTGTTTTCCTCTGTATTGCTGCTGTCCTCCTCTATTCTGGTTTCCACCTCTGTTGGATGATCCTCCTCTGTTAGGAGTTCCCCCTCTTTGATTATTCCTGCCTCTGCCTCTTTGTTGACCTCTGCCTCGGCCTCTACCTCTTCCTTCATGTGTAGCAAAAGCTTTGTCATCTCCTCCATAACTGGTGGTAGGAGTTTCCTGCAACCTCTCTTCATGTGAGAGAAGTGATCCAATTAATGCATCAAAAGACAATGTGGATAAGTCTTTTGATTCTTCAATAATTATAGCAACAGAATTCCATTTTGGAAGAAGTGTTCTCAACACTTTCTTCACCATCATCTCTGGCTTGATATCCTCCCCTAGTGTGACCATTTTGTCGACTACTGCTTTCACTCTCACACAGTAATCACCGACTCTTTCATTCTCCTGCATCTTGAGATTCTCAAAATCTCGTTTCAAGGTTTGCAGTTTTACCTGCTTCACCTGGTCACTGCCTCTATAGCTCTCTTTTAAGGCATTCCATGCATCTTGTGCAATGACATATGATGCAACCCTAGGAAAGATAGTTTTGTCTAAAGCAGCATGAATGTGATATAAAGCAAAAGCATTATTCTTTTGTGCTTCTTTTCTTGTCTTTTTATCAGCATTAGAAAATGCTGCCCATTCTGCAGCAATTGGTTCTGTATAACCTTCCTCAACTACATCCCAAAGACCTTTTCCTATCAACAAAGTCTTCATTTTTATAGACCAGTATTCATAGTCACTACCATTAAATTCAGGGATTGGTAGACTAGTGTTTGCAGCCATTGCAGAATAAACAACTTTTTATTCAAAGCAAACAAGTACTTTTATTGAGGCAAACTGGAAATACAAAGCAGTACAATATGATTTAATAATTTAAATCAAATCTCGCCTTCTTAGTGCATCTATGTTCTGCTTCAGAACTGCTGCTAATGACGATAATCTCAGGTTTCACTTTCACTGGATCTGCTTGCTACTGCTTCTTCTTCTTCTTCTTCTTCTTCTTCCTCTTCTTCTGCTTTCGCTGGGTCAGGATCAGGCTCAGGAGAGCGTGGTGTATAGCCCACACTCAATTCATCTGTTGGCACACCCGGTGTATAACTGGCACCAGTTTGTACGTCCGAAACAAATTGCACAGTGTCGGATTCTTCAATTCTCTATCCGAAGATATTGTCTTCGGAATCGGCCTCGTATCCTGAATCTGGCTTTCTGAGGTGAGAGATCACCTGATTCTCCAACTGACTCAACACAGTGTGCAGACTAGTTCGGCGAACCCTTTCATCAAAGGATTTCGGTGATTCTCTCTTCAAAAGAGAGATAAGTGCATGATAACTTCCTTCAGATCGGAACATCTACCATTTTCACAAGCACATTATTCCTCCTTTCACAAATTCTCTTTAATGTTTTTTAAAAGTTTTTTTAAATAAATTTAATAATCCTTTTTTTATTTTTTAAATTATCCTTTTTTAAAAAACAAATTTATTTAAAAAAGATAAATTTAAAAAATAAATAATATAAAAATTATTAAATAAATCAAAAAACCTTTAAAAAACAAAATAATTAAAAAAAAAATACCTTTTTACTTAGCGCGATTTGAACGCGCGATCGCCTTCTCTCTACGCGGGCACCTTTGCCACTGTGCCAAGGAGGCCGATGAAAACAAACACGGCCTCGGCCCTATTAATCTCCCGCGGCCGAAAAATTTTTAAACAAAAAAAATTTTTGTCTTTGTCGTGCGACGCTAGCGGGAGTCGACCCGCTAACCTCCTCCCAACAATCGAACCAACAATCCAACTTGCCAAGCGGGCGGACGTGAATAGAACGGAGGGCGCAGGGTATTAAACCGACGGCGGGCACGTGTTTTTAAAAAAAAAATTGACGTGGGTATATCCCACATGCGTCCTAAAAAGGACGCGCGAGGGTTTATTTTCAGAAACCCTCGCAGATGATTTCGACTGCCTTCGGGCAGTCGTGCTTCAACCAATCAAACTGCCACACTTCGCCACCTCGTCACGACGAATCGCTGACTGCCACATGGCAAAATTTTGCCCACTTGCTGCCAACCAAATTGCGAATCGCCCTGCGCCACGTGTCGCGATCTGCTATCGCCACGTGTCGTGATCTGCTGCACCGCTGCCACCTATCGCCTCGGGAGTCGTGCCACTGCCACGTGTCGCCTCGACTGTCGCGCTGCTGCCACCTCTGCCTCGGGATCCGTGCCCAAACTGCCTCGGGATGCATGCCCGATCCTGCTCACGATTCGCCTCGGGATCCGAGCCCTACTATGAACTGCTTCGGGATGCGTGCCTGGTCGCGCCTCGAGAACCGTGCCCGCGCTGACCTCACTTCGCCTCGGGAACCGTGCCCGACAGACGACGAAGTCTGGCTCTGATACCAGATATTGAATCCGAATGCAGTCACATCAACAGAAAAATGCAGGACCAATAAAATTAACAACTTTATTAAATTGAAGCATTCAACCTTACATTCATTTGCAACAAATATTATATAGTGTATAGAGGATAAGAAGAAATAGAAAGATGCGGAGGGATAAGGTGGGAGGTTGGAGAGAAAGAAGGGAGAAAAAAGACGAAGGAGGGATAAGGAAAAGAGAGGAAGTGGAGGGATAAGGGGGAAGAAGGATTTACGGAGGGATAAGGAGGAGGAAAAATAGGAAGAAGTTAGGAGGGATATTAGGAGAGAAGGTACGGGAATTTGTCGACAAAAAATTGCCGACAAATATAGGGTGAGTTCACACTTAGGCTTAGGAAAGGGATCTTTCTAAGCCTAGTTAGGTGAACCCCTGTTCACATTTACAACAAATGAAACATCATATTCATAATGGAGGATTTGTCTTCGAAATGCAACAGGATTTGTCTTCGGAATGACGATTTACCTTCGCAATGCAGCCTGATCTTCGGAATGAGGATTTATCTTTGGAATGAGGATTTATCTTTGAAAAGAGGATTTATCTTTGGAATGAGGATTTATCTTCGAAAAGAGGATTTATCTTCGAAAAGAGGATTTGACTTCGCAAAGAAGCATGATCTTCGGAATGAAGACTTGTCTTCGAAATGAAATCATAATCTTTGGAATGAGGTTTTGTTTTTGCAATAGATCATAATCTTCGGAAAGAGCATTCAATATAACATCTCCACGTGGCATCCAAGGAAGAAAAGAAATACGATCAAATAAAAATTCTTTTGGCTGTATACGATAAATGAACACGTGTCAGTTAGGATGTGGTTTGTTTTTGCACCCATTTAGAAAGTACCAGAATCACGGAGGACGTGAACAACAGTATGCCACCATTTTTTGATGCTAATAAAAATGCACATGAAAGTCCGTAGGAAAAACAAAAAAACTAAAAAATGAGTAAGGTGGATCTGACGGCAAGGACATCTGCGCAACCATTTATGGACATGTGTTCAGAGCAAAAATAGAAACACGTGCCACCCTTCTTTCTGAAGACATATTTGCTAAACGCAAAATGATTACAAGGAACAGTGCTCAGATTACGGTTCATTCCGAAGAACAAAAATAGGGCAATTGAAAAATTGGAACCAAACCCTAAAAATATGCAAACACCAGAAACCAAAGATCTAGCAGTAGAAGTGAGCAGTTTTTAACATACCAACACAGGAAAATGGGGCAAAAAACAAAAATGGAATCAGCGGATACCACCCATCTCCGAGAGAATCCAGAAGTGCTACAGATTTTTGAAGATGGAGGGCTTCTACCATTTTTGGATAAGTTTAATGAATCCTCTAAATATTTGTCCAGCATGTTCGCCCACACCTTCAGAAACAACTGGGCACACATTAACGACATGACTATTAAGGTAACCCCTGAAGTTTTGAGTCAAATCACTAAGCTACCATTAGAAGGTCTTCCAATTTTTAGGTCTGGCAAAAATACATTGGTAAATATAGTTAATCAATTTTTGAAATAAAATGATAGAGAGCCAGAATATTTAATACATAACAACACATGCAAGGGGGTAAAAAGGGCCAGCATGCAGGAACCTTGGGATGAAGTGGCCACATGGGTAATCAAATTTCTAACCTGTGAAGGGTAGTATGTACTATTATCAGGGCATCATCTGAAAATTTTAAACCATCTCAGACATGGTAGGCAACGACCCGAAGTTAGGGTAAATCTTCCCCTATACCTGCACCAAGAATTGAAAAACATGGCAAAAAGATATCGAGGAAGGAAAAGGGAGCCTTCGCCACCATGGTCTCATCAAACTAGTTTTCCAGCACCATTTTAGAGGAAACCCTAGGAGCTTTGATAGGTTTTACTCTACCTTAAATGATGTAATTTTTGGAGATGAGGATGAGGAGGAAGAAATAGATGTTGTTGATGCTATTGCAGAAGAAGAAATGGCTGTTGCAGAGGCTATTGCAGAAGATGAAACAGAAACTGTTGTAGAAGTTGTTGCAAAAAAAGAAACACACCCAACAGCAGCAATAGAACACCTTGCTCCAAAACCTTCAACTTTGCGAGCCAAGAAGCAAAAGAAAAGAGGGTCTGGAACTGGCAACAGAACATAAAAATAGAAGAAGGTCCATTTTTTTTAAGTTGCAACTGATTTTTTAGAATAGGGAAATGAAGCACCTAGCCCAATAGGGGAAGAAACAACAAGGGAAACAAAAGCATCTGAAACTGACCCCACAACCCTTGCTGTCACTAGAAAACAAAGCAAAAAGAAGAAGTTTGCATCTGGAACTAGGAGGTCTACAAGACTCCACTTAAGTAAAATGACAGAACAGGTCATAGAAGAAGAAGGTGGACAAAGCATTCCAGATGTCACAGAAATACAACCAGCCCTCGAAAACTTTCCGAATTACACGAACAGATAATTGAGGAAGAGGTCGGGTAGGATAGCTTGGAGGTGGCTACGGTTCAACAGGCCACATAAATGGTAGATGCAATTATAGACAGTTTCATAGAGCCTCCTGAACAAGAGTAGATAGATGTTGCAGAGGAAGAGACAGCTATTGAGCAGCCAACTGTAGCTGACTTGTCTGCATCAGATTTTGAAGCAGAAACAGAGGAGGAAGACATCACAGAACAGCTGAGAGCAGCAAGGAGTGTTTTCAAAACATAAACCAGATGGATTGCAGAGAGAGAAAACATCATTGAGATGCAAGAAATAAAAATTGCAGAGTTACAGCAGGAAGTGGCAGAATTGAGAGAAAGGTTGTCACAGTCTAAAAAATAGCCAATTATATCCATTGATGAGGATGATTTAGCTCAATTACGTATAGATTTATCTAGGGTAGATGACTCTGTTGAGGTAGACATAGGTGCTCATTTTGAAGAAGCACCCTTTCATTCTGAAGAAGTACCTTCTCATTCTGAAGCATTACCTTCTCATTTTGAAGATGCTTCAGAATTGGTAAAGAGCATAGCAAAAAATATTGGAGATGAGTCACTAGCACAAGAACAGTCCAAGCAGCAGCATGAAACTGTTCAAGTAAGTACTTCTATTGATGTCCCTGTATTTCAAACTCGTACATCGTCAATAGAAATAGCAGATAAGGGGGTGCAAGTGGAATTACTGTCTGATGACAACCCAATAGAAATAACATAAAAAGGGGTTTAGGTAGATCTGCTACCTAGAGTTCCACCTATAGTCAGACCACCTAATACTATGTCCCTAGAAAAATACAATGCAGACATAGCCAGTTGGGTGATTAGATATGAGAATCTTGCCACTAAGACTAAAAAATTCAAATTGGAAGGAAAATAGCTAGAGGCCAAGGAAACAGAGATTCAGGCATTGAAATAAAAGGTGTATGATTTATGTCAAATTGTTGAATTTTTAGTCCAATTCAGACGGCCAGCTAGATTTTACAATATTATTCTAAAGGAGAAATACCTCAGATGGCAGGTCATGAGGATTAGCTCAGGTGTCCCATATAAACTGGACACAACTATAGATTTCTTGGAAGCATATTTTGATAGCCCTATTGGGAAAAAAAATCTCATGTGTGAACTATTTTTACATAGCTTCTTTATTCCAAAAGAAGTAGAATTTCATCCTCAAATATACATTGAAGATGTTCAATTGAGGGCATTCATGTCCACCTTGCAGAATCAGTTTTATTGGGACTAGGAAAAAAGGCAGAATAAAGAAATTTAAACAAGATCTGAATTGTTAGTCAGAGCAATTCAGCAAAATCACCCAATTATCACAAGACATCACTTCACCATGATGAACAAGGATGATGTAAAGAGAATGTACTTGACAAACTTAAGGGACTGTGTGACCAGATTCCATAATTTCTGTAATGAAAATTTTGTGCCAGCATTATCGATCCAGTAGAAACAGATGGGCTAAACTTTTCATGTCTTTACGAGAAAAGAGAACCCATCTCCCCCATCAACTTAGAATGGTCTAGAAGAAGGGCAGAAGGAGTAATACAGTTGATTGAAATCATGCAACATAATTGGATAGGTCTCAGATTTAGGCCTCCAACTATCATCACTCTAGTTCCATTATACTTTGAAGAAGATGCCCGACCTGATGAACAGTTTGAAGAATGGCTCAGGAACCTTCAGGAGAATAGGGGATATTATATAGGCAAGAAGTTGTTCTACAGGTCATGGAATTTGACCATGGACATATGTGATTCCATAGCCCAATGGAATGCATGAGGACATGCATCAATATAAGTTGGGGGGAAATGATGAGGCCTGGAAATGCCTCAATAATAACATGTTTTGAACACTGAAATTGCCTACAAACTCTTATGTTTAATCTAATATGCTATTTAATTTAATTCAATATGCTGTGTATTAACTATTTTCATGATAAATGTATCTGAAATACTATATTCTGATTTTTATAGCTTTTTGCATAATTTTTATGTTGTTTTGTTATGACTTGTTAAATGAGATATGCTTAGGTTGATAGCAGCATTTCACTAATCATGTTTTGATATGTCTCAAGCATTTATTTTATCTAAATATGGCAACAGTGCAAGCAAACTATTATTGTGCAGCAAAAACTGGTTTTTCCTATGTAAATTCCAGCCAGCTGCCAATGAATGGCAAGGCATTGAATTCACATATGGAAAGAGATGAAGACCATTGGAATCTGATCTTGAGAAATAACCCACATGAGAAATTCAAAGGAAATAATTTAAAGAGCACACATGTGTTCATTCTAAAGTCTCTTTGGAATGAACATATATCTTTGGAATGAGAAAACATAGTGTCTTCGGAATGAGCGGATCTTCGAAATGAGAATTGCAATATCTTCGGAATGAGCCACTTATCTTCAGAATGAAAACATAATGTGCTTTTTGACTTGTTGACCGATTTTTGATGCTGGAAAAAGGGAAATAAATATTGAAAAGGGTAAAAGAAAATATCTCAGATCTGACTTTGTCGTCCTTGCCAACCAAAGCCACCATTTATGGAAAGATCAAGTTTGATCTTCTTTTAGGATAAAACCAGGAATTGTTGCAGCATAATAGGATTAGATATTTTGAGATATTCTCAGTTGTCAATAGATCTTAGGACATCTATAAATATGTATCCCGTTCAGGTTGAGCTAGGTAGAGGATAGAGAAAGCAAAAAGTAGAGAAATATAGGAGAAAATAGACAATAATAAAAAAAGTGACTATTACAGTCCTATAACAGGTTTTTAGTAGAATTATTGTAATCATGTTCTTGAATAAATAAAGTGTACTATTTCTATTTCATATTGCTTGTAAATGAGTGTGAGTAAGATCTAGAGAGAGAGAGAGACTCATACCTTCTTCTGGGCAAGGAGGCTAGCCACTTCCAGACCTAGGAGGAGGACTAATAGCAGGTTTTTATTCTGATTTTGCTACAGCAGAATGAGTTGTAGAACTTGTCATTTCATTCCTTTGTAAAAAACTAATGGTATTTGCAATCTTAGCTTATTTTATGTTTAGATTAATTTTGTTATTAATGGTTTGGTTGTAATCTCCACTTTTAACAAAGCTTTCAATTTATTGCAGACTGTCATTTCTAGAATTTACTGTTTTTTGTAAATTCTTGCATTTTGTGTTTGTTGTCAACCCCTGCACGGAAGATTAACAACCTTCTGTTACAGAGCCTTGACAGGGTTTCATTTATATGCTATAAGTAGGTTTCCATTGCTGCAAAAGTAAATAGATTTCCTTTCTGCAATTATAATCGGACTTCTAATTTTGCAATCTGTTATTTACGCAACATAATTAGGTCTCATTCTGCAATTGTAATTATGATTTCATTTCTGCAGTTAATGATTAGTTTCCATTTTTGCAACTTAGATTAAGGTTTAATTTATGCAATTTAGAGATAGGAATGTCCTAAATCCACCACACAATCGATTTCACCAATAAGACCTATTTCTCCAGATTGACCTAAGTTATAACCCTATTCACCCCTTCTTTCGCAGATAGCCTTGTACACTACCCTGGATTGACAAATTCATTGAGAATTAATGATGTGTATAATGACTGCGCATCACCATGTATCTCTTGGAAAGATTCAAACATAGGTCTCCTCTTTGAATCTTGAGGAATCTAATCAGTTGAGCTATCGCCATTTGATATTTTCCTTCCTAAATATTTAGTCCATATGAGAAGTCTAATTTCCCCCCTTACATACTATTTATTTCTCTGTTGGAGTTTGAGACCTCATGAAATTTAATGCTCCATTTTTCCATCAATTTGTTGTTTTGTTAATCCATGTGTCTTTTCTTCTATTTAGTATTTTTTTGATTACGTGTTTTGGAAACTTGTTATTTTCTATTCTTTCTATTTTCTTTAGGAACCCTATTAGTTTTACCATAGCTTCTACTTCTAGTGGAAAATTCCTTGTTTAAGCCAGTAAAATCTCATATGGAATTGATGCTTTATTTATAAAATTGTTTATATTAAATCACTTTTGATTTCTTTATATTTTTCTCCAATTAAAATTTGATGTATTACTAGCCCACAACTCACACCCATGTAGCACCATTGGAATAACTATTAACCCGAAAATGACCCTATTAGCTTTTGAGGATATATGCAGTGGAGAGATCTAACACAGGTCCCAATGAAATACATGAAATATGAAAGAAAGTGGAACAACAATATGATTGAAATATATTATAAATAGAAGTGACAAAAATACAAAGCAATATGGAGGAAATGTTCACTCCATTAATATGAGCTAAAGAGCTACATTGTACTCCATATAGGAGTACTTGATAGATCTTGATATGAAGATGATAAGATGAAGATGAGGATGAAGATAAATATAATCTACTACTATGAGGTCATTTATATAGGAAGATAGATTCCTTGGCCAACACTCTACCTAGTTGTACAAGGGGACTCCTTACACATTACAAATTGCACATTGTCACTTGTATATTTTTTACATTACTTGAAGTAACTCGATAACTTCCCCCTAAAGTAATCTCCTATCCTAGCTATGTACCTAAGGTGGTACAATTACATGACCCAAATTATGTAATATACTCTAACTTGAACACCCCCCTCTATTACATTATTTGGGAATTGAATATTTCAATCCTCAATATGGATCTTTGTCTTCATATGTTCTTCAGCTTGATCTGGTCCTCTTTAATGCATTGTATGTCTTCATGCATTGGTTTTTCTTCTTCTTCTTTTTGAGAATGATCTTCAGCTTGATGTGGTTGTTCTTTAGTTGCTTTAGTCTTCATGTTATAGCTTCTTGTTCTTTCCAATCCTCTGTTCTTTGACATCTGATATTTTTGATGAACTACTGATCTCATGGTTTGGCATGTCTGAAGTGGATTAGAATTACTCCACATTTATTCTTTGGATTTCTGTATGACCTGTCTCTATGACCTTCAAAAGTATCAAACTTACGCTCATTATCATTAGATGCTTTTTGAGTATTAAATTTAATTAATATTTGAATAAAATAAATTTACCAAGGATAAATGATTATTTGGATTTTAGCCTTAATTAACTAAGGTTGGGAATTCATAATTGATATCTACTCATATTAAAAAGTATGGCCTATTATAATTTTATGTTAAATCATTGAAGAATCCAAACTTTACATTTGAAATTCATATTTTTTTCAAATATTTAATTCAATAAATAATTGAGAAATAAATATTACGAAAAGGAAATTTTTATGAACTTTATTTTAATATTATAAAATTTAAATTTCAAGGACAATATTTACACTAAATCCTATTTTCATAATTATTAAGGTTCAAAAACTTATAATTCAGGTTTAATTATTTTTACATTTGTCCATTCTTCAAATATTTAAATTTCAATTTCATATTTGGATGAACAAATATTTGGGCTACTGGAACGACCGGAAGGAAGATGGAGCAGCAAGGAGGAGGAGCGGGAGGTCTAGGGGCGGCAAACCCTAGGTGTGGGGCTTCGGATGGCAGAACAATAGGCGCGGTAGGTGGGGGCTCTGGTGAGATAGCAGGGCCCCAGGCGGAGGATGTGGACAAGGAAATTCCGTTGGAACCGGACCCAGGGCGTTGGGCGGATGCGGTCGAAGATATCTCTGATGGGGACCAGGACTCTGTGCGTCAGGATCAAGGGAAGACCCAGGAAGGAGACAAAGAGAAACCTGACAACTGGAGACCATCTTATCTTAATGCTCTTCGTGGTAAGCAAAAACTGTCCGACTCTTGTTTTAATCTAAAACCCATCAATGGTAGGCTAGACATCCCGGATACCCTAGCTCAGCATGTGGCTATGGAGGGCAGAACGTCTCTGGTGGTAAAATTTATGGGGGTTCGATCGGACTTGGAAGTCATAAGGAGATGGGCCATCCAAAAATGGTGGCCAAGGGTCGGTATGATGATTAAGGCTTTACCCAAGAGTTTCCTTTTGGTGACATTTCAATGTGACCAGGACATGGAAAGGATTCTTCAAGGAGGTCCTTGGTTTTTTGGGAAAAGGGGCTTGTATCTGAAGCGTTGGACCCCCGATTTCAACCCCCAGACCCAGGTGTTGGATTTGGCTCCTATTTGGGTTAAGATGTCGGGATTACCTCTGCTTTGTTGGAATGAGCAAATCTTGGTTGGGATAGCTGCAGAGATTGGGGAACTGGTAGCTATCGATCCTGCAACCTTGAGCAGAACAAGACTTCTTTCTGCTCGCATGTGTGTGTTGGCGGACCTGAGTAAAGAACTCCCTAAATCTATTATACTGTCGTCTATGTATGGCCTTCATACTCAGGACTTTGAATATGAAAATATGTCTATTAAGTGTAGTGTTTGCGGGAAGGTAGGGCACCAGGGTATCCACTGCCTTTCCAAGAACCAGCCCCCACCCCAAAATATTATTCCACAAACCCAGAATAATATCCCTCCCCCGTAGGTCTCCATTCCTGCCCAACATGGGCCTCAAGGACGTGGGGCTCAAAATCTGAATATCAGAGACCCCATTCGGCCTAATGTCAGAAAGAGGCAACGTTATAACCCTCCTCCCAGAAATACCTATGCCCCAAAATCCTCTCACAGGGAAGTTGGTCCCTCTGGTGGGAACCCTCAAGTACAACCTGCTCCAAAGGTGATGCAACAGGCCCCAGAACCAAATCACAAAGGAAAAAACCACATAGATCAATGCCCTGGAGCAAGTAAGTTCGATTGGGTAATACGGGAGACCTATGGAGGCTCGACGAAAGTGGTCCCCTATACTACAGAGGAATTTATGGGAAGAAATTCCAAGGAGATCAACATCCCAGTGGAGAACAGTTTTGATGCATTAAATCATCTGAAGGGAGATCAGATGGATAGCCAAGAAGTGGAATCTGAGGTAGAGGAGACCCAAGAGAAGGATTTAGAGGAGCAAAATCAGAGGAAGGAGCAGGAAACTGATAAGACAGGCAAGGATACTCAGGAGGTAGAGGTGAACCACCAAGATCAGTGTACCCCCAAAGCAGGGAAAAAAGAACCTACTAATCAAGAAGCTAAGAGCACGAAATCATCTCCACTATCAGAAAGACCAGTTAACCTGGAGATCCAGGTTGTTACCCCAAATGCCAAGACTGACCCATCCAAGATGGTGACCAGAAGCCAAGTGAAACCCAAGGAACCCCGCCTAAAGCGGATGTATGGGGATATGGTTCGGTAGGAAGAGGGAAACCTAGCAATGTTGCCTTAAGGCAGAAAGAAGCAGAGCGAGGAGTGGTTGATGGCACTCAAGCAGTATTACACTTTGGGGTGAAGGCTCGGGGATCCAAAGCCCATAAATGAAGATTCTATCATGGAATATACGTGGGAGCAATCCTGCAAAAATGAGAGCTTTGTATGCTCTTAGACAAGAACACAAACCGGATATGATATTACTACAAGAAACTAAAATGGAGGAGAGTAGAGTGATCCCTTTTAAGAATAGGACTTGGCGAGAAGCTGAAGTAGTAGCCCAGGAGGCCACTGGAACAGCAGGAGGGTTGTTGGTTATGTGGAACAAGAATGTGATTGATAGTAGAGTGATTATGATGTCTAGTTGGTTTATTTGTCTCCTATGTTTGGATAAAACCATGCAGGAAGAGTGGATCTTAACGAATGTATATGCTCCAGTTAGACAGGGACTGAGAAGGGTTCTCTAGGGTCAGCTAGCTGAACTGAGGGAGACGGTCCCCAACTACCCTTGGATTGTGGTGGGGGATTTCAATTGCTACCTTAATCCTGCAGATAAATTTGGGGGCTCTCAAAGAATAACTGCTGATATCTACGAGTTTAGAGATTTTGTTGATCAACATGAGCTGATGGATGTGGACCTACGTAGATTCTCCTATACATGGTCTAACAAAATACTGAAGGAAAACCAAATTCAGATCAGATTAGATAGGTTTCTTCTTTCTCAGGAATGCCTGGAGAGGTTTGGGGACTCTTCATTAATGACACTACCAAGAATCGGGTCTGACCACAACCCAATTCTGTGGGAAACTAGGGAGGACTCTAAGAAAAAATACATTAGACCCTTTCGATTCGAACTTATGTGGCTCCAACACCAGGATCTCAAGGATCTGGTTGCCCAATGGTGGGACAAAAAGTATAATGGTTCGAAACTGGCCCAAGTGGCGTGTAAACTGAGGAATGTGAAGGCTAACATTAGAGAGTGGAACAAAACTTCCTTTGGCAATATTTTCGCAAAAAAGGTAGAACTAAAAGACAAGATCAATGAACTGCAGGAGAAGCTGAAGTCAGATCAGCTTACAGAAGATCTGAGAAACCAGGAGAGGGAGTTGTTAGCCGAATACCACACGGTGTTGGGATTTGAAGAAACCTTCTGGAGGCAGAAATCTAGACTACGTTGGTTGAAGGAGGGTGACAGAAATACAAAGTTCTTCCATGTCTCTACTCTTCACCATAGGAGTACTAACAAAATTAAGGAGATCAAGATGGTCGATGGGTCTAACACCAAAGATATGGAAGACATAAGGAGGGAAGCGACCGAGTTCTTTAAATCATTGCTAGAAGATGTAAATCCTACTATTGAAGAAGAGGACTCTCTGTTGGCGGCCATTCCACCCCTTGTCACTAAGAATCTTAATGGATTCTTACTCAGCCCTTTTACAGAGGAGGAAATCAGGAAGGCGGTTTTTGACATGGATGGTAACAGCTCCCCAGGACCGGATGGCTTCCCCGTTGCTTTCTTTCAGAAGTTTTGGGATATCCTAGGCAATGATGTAGTGGAAGCTATAATTGAGGCTCAAAAGGACATGGAAATCCCAGAAGGAGTTAATGCTACATTTTTAGTCCTCATCCCTAAACTAGTGGGAGCAATGGAATTTTCTAGTTTTTGCCCTATCAGTTTATGTAACACTCTGATGAAGATTCTCATGAAAACAATCGCCAATAGGCTGAAGGTTATCCTGCCATTCATCATTGATATGAACCAAGGAGGTTTTGTGAAAGGGCGGAAAATACTGGATGGTATCATCACAATTCATGAAGTTATTCATTCAATGGTGGCTAGTAAGGAAGCAGGTATGTTACTAAAGCTAGACATGAATAAAGCCTACGATCGGGTCTCATGGCGTTTCCTCACCAAGATTTTGGGTAAGTTTGGTTTCTATCCCTAGTGGATTAAGTTGATTTTTAGTTGTATCTCTACCACAAGATTTTTTGTCATGGTGAATGGGTCACCCTCGGGTTACTTTAAGAGTGAAAGGGGGTTGCGACAAGGAGATCCTTTGTCTCCATACTTGTTTATTATTTTAGCGGAAGCATTGGGTAGGAACATTTCAGAAGTTGTGGCAGAAGGTCGATTGGGAGGTTTCAAACCAGCCTCAACAGTAGAGCCAGTGTCTCACCAATAGTTCATGGATGATACGATCATTGTGTCCAAAGCCTCGATGCCTCAGGCTAGGAAGCTGAAGAGAATTCTAACCAAGTATGAGACGGAAGTAGGACAATACATAAACTATAAGAAGAGTAGCATCTATTTCTTTAACACGCCTGGTGGGAGGGAGGAAAGAATAGCTAACCTCTTTGGATGTGGAAAGGAGCTTTTACCGATGACTTATCTAGGCATGCCTATGTTCGAAGGAAGAATGAAGGCTACATTGTGGAACTCAGTCATTGATAGGATCTCCAAAAAGTTAGCAGGGTGGAAGGGCAGCCTTCTCAGCTCCACAGGGAAAGCCTTACTAGTTCAAACTACTTTACAGAGCATTCCAATCTACTGCATGTCTCTATTTAGAATGCCTGCAAAGGTCCGAGCTACACTGGAGCAAATTCAGCGCAACTTCTTGTGGTCAGGTTCGGAGGAGAGAAAGAGAATTTTGTTGGTAGCATGGAATCAGGTGTGTGCAAGCAAAGATCAAGGGGGCCTGGGGCTGAAGAGAATGAAAGAAATGAACCAAGCTCTGATTGGAAAACAGGTCTGGAGATTTGTCAATAATGATCAATTGGGATGGGTAAAACTTCTTAAGGCAAAATATATCAGAAATAATCAGGACTTCCTGAAAGCTGATAATCTCCCTAGAGGATCCTATTTCTGGAATTGTTTGCTCGAATGTCGTGAGGTAGTCAGGAAAGGCATCAGATGGAGAATTGGTAATGGAAGACAAGTGGACTTTTGGCAAGATCCATGGTTGGAAGAAGCCCCTCTGCAAGATAACTTAGACCTTCGGGTCCTCCAACACAAACTTTCAGAGGAAATGGGAGGAAAAGTAGGGGATTTTCTTGTTGTAGCACAGGAAACTTCCTCTTGGAAGAAAATCATAGTTCAAAATCCTTCAGAGCAAGAGAAGGTGGCCCTGACCAAACTCAATGATGCTTTAAGGGTGTTCCCGATCATTCCAGGGGGAGGAAGAGACAAGATGATTTGGGGCAAAACTACAAGTGGGATCTATTCAGTAAAAACTGCCTATAAACTAATCCACTCAGGATTTAATGGTTGGACTCCGACTTCTATTATTTGGTTAAAGAATTTAACCCCAAAAATAGCTTTCTTCTTTTGGCTGGCAGTTCAAAATAAGATTCTGACAACAGATAATCTGCAGAGGAGAGGTTTCCAATTCATCAATCGATGTATCCTATGTGAGAAAGCGACAGAATCTGTAAGTCATATCTTTCTAACTTGTGAATTTTCTTGTGCAGTCTTCCAAATGATTCTGTCCAAATTTCATATAGATTGGGTCCGCCCAAATAGCATGTCTGACTTCTGCATACAGTGGGCTTCCCCTTTCGGGAAAATTTTGACTTGGCTCTGGAAGCTCAACTTACCCCATTTTTTATGGGGGATATGGAATGAGAGAAATAAGAGAGTATTTAAAGGATGGAAGAAAGATCCCAGGTTATGTGGTAATAAAATAATCAGAGCTCTGAAAGAAAACTGGAAAACCTTTTACTTCAAAAATGAGACCCTGTCTCCTAGGGAAAGGAGGATTTTGTGGAACTGGGGAGAGGAACCTCCAGACCCAGTCATTACAACCAACCCACGGGATGGTGTCAAGTGGATACCCCCCACACAAAAGTGGGTTAAGTTCAATTTTGATGGGGCAGCCAAAGGAAATCCGGGGGCTGTAGGAGCAGGAGGAGTTCTGAGAAATGAGGAAGGAAAAGTGGTCCTTGCCTTTGCGGAGCCTTTGGGAACTCAAACAAATCATTTTGCAGAAGCTCGAGCCTGCATGCAGGCAATGAGAATTGCCAGACTAGAGGGTTATAAGGAAGTAATATTTGAAGGGGATTCACTTAATATAATCAAGGCAATTAAGGAGGATAAAGACCCCAACTGGACCATCTCGGAGCTTATCCTAGAAGCAAAGATTCATAAATCCCATTTGGTTAGTGCCCGAATCCAACACACCTTCAGAGAAGGGAACCAGGCGATGGATCTAATGGCAAATATTGCAGTTTCTACTGGGGAGATGCAAATTTGGAAGGATAACTTCCCTCAAGAATTACTGGTGTTGGCTTCTAAAGAAGATCTAAGATCAAACCTGTTAGAGCAGCAGGAGATCAGAGTGGTTGATGATGAGTAATCCGACAGATGGAATTAGGCAGAGGGACAAAAGGCAACCCATTTTTTGGGGCCTGGGAAGTGACAAGTGTACGGTACAACAACCTAGTGTTATGTTTAGTAAGTGCTAGGTGTTGTCTGGTTTTTGTTTTATCCTGAATAGTCCAGCGGCAAGTATAGGACTGCAGACTCTAAGTATGGCTTAATGTGGGTCTTGGGAAGATCCATTTTGTATTTTGATTATACGGGCTTGGAGCTAGAACCAGCCCATTTTGACTATGTAAAAGGTTTGTGGACCTTATAACCACCTCTACCTAATACCAAAAAAAAAAAATATCTATATTAAATAAAACCTTAATTTTGGATATTATAAAGTTTAAACTTTATAATTAAGGTTTATATTAATTAATTTTATTAAATTTTCATAAATTTTAATTTTATTAAAGTTTAAAGAACTTTAATGTTAATTAAAATGCTAAATTAAAATCTATTTCAGAATATTTTGAAGCATTCTAATTAACTGTTGTTTTGAATTTGTAGGATAAATTTTCATAGTTTTCAGGATTAAATTTAAAAGGAAAATTTATTCATTATTCACTAGAAAGAGAATTTGATTAAAATATGTATAACACATTAATGAATTTAGATTTAAATACCTAAATTTCATGTCCCTTTTATCAGTTACTTGCAAACCATTGAAGTAGTTCAAGCACTTATTTTAATACATACTCATGATACATAAAAACATTAAGTGAAAGAACCTTGGAGAAATATGTTTTCTTTGCAAGAGAGGATTTTGATCCTAACTGTAGGGTGATTTTGTAATTGGAAAAAATCATACCTCAATAGGAATGTTTGTAAATAATGAGGAATAATCCCTGGTGCGAAATATGATCTGAAGATTTCTTATCCCTGAAGTTTTCTATGGTAAGGCTTATGGATCGAACCAAAAAATAAAGAATGTTGATCGGTTTGATGTCACATAGATGGTTGACGAAGGCTAGGTAGAAGGAGCAGAGCGGACTGCTAACATTGTCAATTGTGATATCCTGGATGATGGGAATAATGACAGAGTCTCAAGGATGAGGAAGAGAGGAACGGAGGACCCCCCCTTTAACCCAAGTCAACTCCTTGTATTTATCAAGAAAATGTTTAGTTTCTTCTTTGAAATTGTGTCTATCCTGTCGTACGGCCCTACCATTGGAAGACAACCTAGAAATTTCAGCTAACAAATGGGTGTTTACCTCAATGTGAAGCCCTCATATCTGAACTACACTATTATTCCATGAACTTACGAACTCGTTGGTGACACCCTCATCCACGTCGTCGAATAGATTGAAGAAGGGAATGAGTCCCTTGGCTCCAAGCAAAGCTTCAACTACAAGTTTGAGCTGCAACTCAGATGGCTCAAGAATGGCCATAATGTCAGGTAGGCCATAGTAGTATAATAACCAAGATAGAAATATGGATGCTAGGATGTTAAGCAGCAAGTGAGTACAATCTAGAAGGTGGTAGAAAAATAAAGAGTGCCTAGGATTGCATCAAAAAGGATTATGATATGGAGGGCCCTTTTCGATGCATATTGGAACTTCAACCATAGGGCAACATCAGTGGACCACCTCAACACCTTCATGTGAAAGGGAAGTAGATCGACAAAGCAAGAGGAGAGGATGGGTGATAAGGTGGGAGATACTAGCTAACAAGGCAGAGCAGGCAGCGTGGAATATGGATGGGCGATGGAAATGGAAGAATAGAGAGGTGAAAATTGAGAGATGAGGGAAAACGAGGAGAAAGAAATGAAGGCATGGGATGATAGAATGATGCCAGAGGGGGCAGAAGCTTTACCACGATCTGAATGACCTACATGAAAAGAGGTACAACCGATATTTTGGAAGATAATGATTAAATGGGAAGGGAAACAAATATCCTTGGTGTTAATGTAAACACCCTTGGTGTTGATAAAAATACCTTTGAGGCGATGCTTGATTTTATTTGGAATTATGCTTAACATAATTTTTAGTAGCATCAATGATGTCTTGAGGGAAAGAGTCTTCCCAAATAGTGAGATCATTCTGATTGGTTGCTTTGTTAGCCAGTAAATCTGCCACCACATTGACCTTTCTAAAACATGTTGGATTGTGCTGAGCGAGCGCTGCCTGAGGATGGATTGACTCTCCTAAATGATACTTTGAATATTCCATCCAGCCTTGGAATTATTATTATTATGTTTGACCACATCTAGGGAATCCACTTCAAATATCATTGGGTTAGTTAGACCTTTGTTGAGTTCTAAGCTCCTCCAAAGGGTATGAGCTTTGGCATAGTTGTTGGACTGGACTCCCAAGTTTTTGATGAAGGCTTTGCTGATTTTGCCCTCATGGTCTTGAATGACACCTCTTGCCCCAACATCTCTAGGGTTGCCTTTGGACGATCCATCGAAATTCACCTTAAGCCACCCTAAAGGGGGAGGGGTCCACTTGACGGTGGACCTACAGCTGGTTTGGGCATGGGATCTGGTGCACTCAAAAGAGATGTCGAGGGATTTGAATAGGGAGGCTTCCAACCCAAAAGCTAGGATTTGAAAATAGGGGACCAGATTTACATTTTCAATGGCAAATTAAGCTTTATTAGCCACCACTTTTGGGTCTCTAGAATGATCGTTGAAGATCATGCTATTCCTTTTAATCCATATTTTCCACAGGGTATGGTGTAGCAATGCTTCCCATAGGAACTTGATTTTAGGATTACAAAACACTTGGGGCCACTGGTTAAAAAGGTCACCGATTGATTGGGGCCATACCCACTTGACCTAAAACATATTAGCCAACATTGAGAAAGCATTGTAGGCAAAAGGACACTCGATCAACAGGTGTTGAGTGGATTTTCATGCCTTTAAGCACAAGTAACATCTGTTGGAAACTATGACACCCCTCTTGATCAAATTTTTTGTAGTGAGAATTTTGTTTTGGGAAGCTAACCAAGATAAGTGAGTGACTTTCAAGATGAGATGTTTGAGCCAAATTATCTTAACGATAGCTGGGGCCACCTAGTTTTTGTGCAGATTCTAAGGGGGATCCAACAAGAAGAAGGCATGCTTGATCAAAAAAGAGCCATCGTCAGTACCTTTACAGAAGGGTTTGTCTTTCTTCAAGGCCCTAGGTATGAAGTTTACTCTGAAAAGTACCTGTAAAGAGGTGATGGCTCTGTAAATGATTGTGTTGCTTATTCTAAAATGAAGCTGCTTCCACTTAGGGTGGTCCTGATCTTGCACAATGAAGTCTGCAACTTTTGGGTTGAACCTGTGATCTGTTAGAGGTTTGATAGCAGTGATATTTGGGTCATTGATAAGGGGCTCATCCCTGGCCCATGAATCATACTAGAAATTGATGGATATTCCATCTTCGAGCTACCATCTAGTTCCTCTTTTGAGTAAGGGTCTGGTTTGGATGATAGACCACCAAAAATGAGATCCTATTTAGGGGATTTCTTCATCTCTAAAGGCATGATGTTGCATATTTTTTCTTTTAATGATTGAAATCCATTCTAAATTTTCATTAGCAAAGACTTTCCAAGCCTGCTTAGCTAAGAGGGCCTGATTCATTTTGTTGATTCTACGAAATCCAATCCCACCCTTATCTTTTGGAGAGCATACTTTATCTCAAGCCACTAGGTGGAACTTTTTTTGATTGTCAGTTCCAGCCCATAAGAAGTATTTTTGGATTTTTTCAATCGTGGTCCCCACTGCTACAGGTATTTTGAAGACTGATAAAAAATACATAGGTATGCTTTGAAGAACTAACATGATCAGGGTAGCTTTACCCACCTGAGAGAGAAAGGCACCCTTCCACCCTACAAGTTTCTTATGACATCTATCAATAACATTATTCCACATCGTCTTGGCAGGATTTCCTTGAAATATTGGGAGGTCAAGGTAAGAAGCTGGAAACGCTGTAGTAGAACATCCCAGAATGTTCGTAATTTTGACTTTATGGGGAACTGGGGTATTAATGAAATAAATCTTACTCTTGGTGAAGTTGATTTTTGCCCTATGGCTTCCTCATAGAGGTTGAGGATAGTTTTGATGACTCTTGCCTCATAAACAAATGTAGTAGTTGTCAACAAAGTGTCATCCACAAACTATTGGTGAGTTGAGGGTTGGATATTGGACACAGCTTTGATGCCACAAATCAAACCCATGATGCAGCTAACTTTTATGGCTCTTTCGAGGCTCTCAGCAAGAATAATGAAGAGGATGGGGGATAAAGGATCCCCTTGTCTCAAGCCTCTGGTACTAGGAAAGTATCCTGCAACAGAT
Organism: Wollemia nobilis; assembly: GCA_028583015.1. Lineage (NCBI taxonomy): Eukaryota > Viridiplantae > Streptophyta > Pinopsida > Araucariales > Araucariaceae > Wollemia > Wollemia nobilis. The sequence continues at coordinate 7,177,066 of JAQPPZ010000989.1, forward strand.
TCGTTCACAAGCATTGAAATCCCAGAAGTTGAGATGCATTACATAATTAGATGAACCTAGTTATCATGGAACCCAAACTTTTGGAGAACTTTGGAAAAAACACCCTATCCACTTTGTCAAAGGCCTTGTTCATGTCCAAATTTAGAAAGAAAGCTATTTTTTTAGACTTGTGGGTTGAGTGAATAAGCTTGAGAATGGTTATGATCCCATCCACAATATTTCGATCTTAACTGAGCTTCCTTGGCAAGGGTCAATAAAGGATGGGAGAATGCATTTTAATCTGTTGGCCATCACCTTTGAGAAGATTTGTAGATAACATTACAAAGGTTTATGGGATGATAATCAGACAGGGATTTGGAATTGGGGTCTTTAGGGATGAGGGCAAGAAAAGTAGAATTCACATCTTTGGGAATGACTCTGGATATCTGTATTTCTTTGATGGCTTGGAAAATTCCAGGGCCGATGATTTTACAAAATGCATAGAAGAACCTTGGGTAGAATCCATCGAGGCCTAGGGCTTTATCTGGATGCATGGAGAAGAGGGCCTGGTGGATCTCCTTAGAACTTAAAGGACTAAGCAGATAGGCATTCATGATGTTAGTGATGATTCTGGGAATGTGCATGAGGAGGAAATCTATGGCTTGGGTAGAATTGGGAGGGTAGGAACCTAGGAGGGACTCAAAGTGAAGGATAGCTTTGTCACGAATTTCGTGAATATTGGAAGTGAAAGTGCCATTATTTCTGATTAGCCCCTTGATCCTATTTGCCCCTCTATGTTTGAACGTTGATATGTGGAAGAACTTCGAGTTGTAATATCCTTCTTTCAACCACAAATGCCTCAATTTTTGATGCCAAAATATCTCTTCCTTCTTTAGTAGGTTATGGAAATCTGAAAGCAGAAGTTTTTCTTCACCTCTCAAACTGGCATCCCCTCAACCCTACTAAAAATGGTTTTTGATTATTTAGAGTTCATCCCTGATGTTTTGCTTGTTTTCAAAGATATTTCCAAAAACTTCTTTATTCCAAACCTTCAATTTAGCTTTTATAGACCGCAACTTATGAGAAACTTGGTTAGTGACAGATTCTAAAAAATCTCTCCCCACCACTCAACAATGCGTGCTTTAAGGTCAGGGTGTTGGGTTCACATTGCCTCAAACTGAAAGGGAGTTTTGAAAGGAGGTCTATTGGAAGTTTTAAAAATTAGGGGGATGGGATCACACCCAATCTTTGGCAGGGCCTGTAAAATAGCGTCTCAAAACAGAAGAAGCACATCCTGAGACAGAAAAAAGGTCAAGCCTTTCTTGAATGAGATCACCTCCTACCCTTATGTTACTCTAGGTAAAATGAGAACCCCTTAGCTAAAAATCCATTAACTCATTTGCATCCATAAAATTATTGAAGTCCCTTGTGATCCTGGGAGTGATCTCTTTCCCTCCTTTTTTCTCAGAGGGATATAGCGAAGAATTGAAATACCTGGTAAGAATCCAGGGGATATATTGAACGCCTCATGTATCTGAGTGAGAGTATTCCAAAATTTTAGCCTGTCCTGAGGAATATTTGAGGTATAGACATTTTTCAATACCCAAGAGTGCTTGGTAATAAAATCATGGAAAAATATGTTGGAGATTCACCCTTCACTTAAAATCAATCTTCCTTCCACCTTGGTTGGGTCCCACAAGCAGAGGATATTGCCAGAGGTTCCAAAGGTAGGACTAAAGTAAAATTTACACTTTCTCCATATAATTTTGACAACTTTAGGCAAGGACTGCATGCCTAATTTGGTTTCTTGAATTAGAAATATTGTAGGATTTGAATCCTTTCGCATTGAAGCAGCAAGTCTTTGTTTCGCTGCTCTATTTAACCCTCTCGCATTCTAGGAGAGGATTCTCATTTGGAACTCTTGGGGGGTTTTCTGCCTCCTTTGCCTTTCTGGACAAAAGTCTTGGATATCTTTGATTCTTATCTGTTGAAAATTTCTAGTTCCTGAAAGAGAGTTTATTGGGTGTCATTGGCTATGTCTTGCACTATATCTCTATTTCTTTGCTCTGCAGCATAGGGTATGCCATTTGTTTTGTCACTTATGATATCAATTACGGATTTTTTAAAACTTTTGTTCTGTTTGGGGCTCCATGCTTCAATAGAAGCATGAGAAGACTTTGGGCTCTCAACCTCATATCCACGTGGTTCGGGTGGGGAAGGGCTAGACCTATTGGAGGATGGGGGAGTTGGATGGAGGATTAGATGGTGGTGGGGTATTGGTCAATGGGGGCTAGGAGAAATCACCATGGTCGATGGAGATTTTGGACATGGATCAGAGGACGAATGAGGGCATTGCAAGGGAGGGTTTGCCTCCTCAAATAATTGGTCAAGGTGATTTTAGTCAGGGAATTCCTCTCTAGGAATCTCCTCGTTATCATCATTTGCATTGAGATCTAAATTTTTGAATAAACCAAATTATTGGAAAAATAAAACATAAAAATTACCTTATTCTTATCGCAAATCAGGGACGGGGGAGCAGGTTGCTTGCCTTTAGGCTCATAATGCGGACCCGCTTTAGCTCTCATTCTTTGAACCTCTTCTTTAGGTGGGCATTGTATCTTCTGGTGATAAATCAGAATAAGCCTCAACTTCGAGCAACAACTTTGAAGGTACCCCTAGGTGTGGCACTCAATGCAAAAGGAGGATTTGTTCTCATACTCCACCACTTGGCATTGATGGTATGACCCATAAATAAAATTTCACATGGGTTGGAAGTTGGGATTCTAAATTCAAATTAACATAGATACAGTCTTGTGTCATTGTTGGACATTTTGAGTCCCTAAGTCAAAAGTTGTCATTGATGTCACCAAATGAAGTCATCATTAATGTCAAGGAATTCAGCAAGAAATAAAGTCGTCAAAGGTGTCACTAATATCCAGGAAGAAGCTTCAACAATGCAGAAGTTAAAGGCAAAAGGGCTCCATAATATTTTAATATTATATGAGAGCATAAGTTAAAAAGGGTTTTCATAAATACCCAAGGAGGCCTATTGCAAAGTTCAAAGGAGGTCTAATATTTATTTTATAAAATATTTAAATTCAAAAGGAATTTAAATTTTATAAATAAATATCATCAATACAAAGTTGTGCAATAAGAGAAGGCCTTAAAAGCCAAAGGTTATAATTATAATTTATAAAATTTAAATTCCTTGGAATTTAAATCATTTATAAATTACAAAGGTTAAATGCGCCGACGTCATCAAAAAATTTGGAGCGTCGACGTTTGAAGACAATGGCAGCTTCGTGTATAAAAGGGAGGCCAAAAGACCTTGCAAATTATCCCTCATCAAATTTAATTAATGCGACAAAGTAAATTGCATGTGTGATTCAAAGTTTCGGGTGAGGAAGAAGACGAACGACTTTTCATCTTATGCGCAAGGGTTATAGCGGAGTAAGGTTGGTGCCCAAGACAAGTTGGACATGGTGGTCCATTGGCAGTACACATTTTTGCTAAGGCGTTTGTGGGGAGACGAACCTACGTTCGAATCTCGAGGAGTGCGTGCGCAAAGGGAAAGGTTTGAGTTTTCATGTTTGTCGTTTAAGGTGCCAGGAGGAATATAGTGTGCAAAGAGCTTTTTAGCTCTCAACGTGCGTTGAGCGCACGTGGTTGAGGAGCCCGTGGCTAGGGCATTCATGGAGGCAAAGGTCAAGGGTTTGAAACCCGTTGAGAGGCAAAGGTAATTTTCTAAAATAATTTTTATTGCCTAAAGTTTTAATTAAAGCCTTTATTAGGAGTTATAAGGGGTTTTTAAAAGGTTTTTAGTTAGGCAATAAAATTAGTGGTTAGGAGAAATAAGGAGTGATAGAAAATTGTTATGTGTTGAATTGTGATTTATAAAAGAGGATATATTCTTTTTAAGTTGGAGTAATAAGGTAATAAGAGGTTTTGAATTTTAGTGAGTGTTGATTTTATTTGTAAAGGGATTTTTGCCAAAGAGATTATTATGAGGGTATTGGATATTATTTTAAAGTTGGAGTGATAAGGTGTATTTTGTTTGATATCATTTTGTATTGTGTTGTGTTGAGGAAATTATTATCTTCTAACCCTTATTGAGATTGGCAAAGAAGTAATTGTGAGTGTGACAGATTTGTGAGATCTACACCTTGTCAAGCAAAAAGGTATGGGCAAATTCTTCCTTAGTTGAGTTGATTGATTGGTTTTCTGAAAATAAGTTTGGAGTGAAAAGGACTTGATTAGGGTTTCCTTTTCAAGAGTGTTGAGTTCATGCTTCAAGGTTTTTTGGAATAAAGAGTTGTTGTTAAAACCTTGTTTTATAAGCATTGTTGTTGAAGCCATTGGTTGTGTGAAGAACTTGAGTTAGTATTGTGCAAAAGAACATGAGTATCATTGTTATGTGAAGATTGATGTATAAGCATTGTTGTTGAAGCCATTGGTTGTGTGAAGAACTTGAGTTAGTATTGTGCAAAAGAACATGAGTATCATTGTTATGTGAAGATTGATGTATAAGCATTGTTGTTGAAGACATTGGTTGTGCAAAGAACTTGAACTAGGGTTTGAAAAGAACATGAGTATCATTGTTATGTGAGATTTGTGGTTGAGCATTATTGGAAACATTTTGAGTTGGTGTTTACATGCTTGGACTAGGGTTTGTGAGCAAGGGTTGTTTCTTGAGTAATTGGTTGAGTAGAGTTGATTGAGCCTAGTCAAGTGGGTGTGTGAAGTGATTGTTCAAGTTCCATAAAACAAACTATTCTATATTCTGAATTGAGTTAAGAAAGTGATTGAGCATTGAGTGTAGAACATATTGAGTCTCTAACAATTCTCTTTATGTTTCTATGAGATTGGACAAGTTGTGTACTATTGAGAGATTTGATTAAGTTCTATGTGACTTATTGAGCAGATTTGAACAAGTTCTATGTGGACTTATTGAGCAGATTTGAGCAAGTTCTATGTGGACTTATTGAGCAAATTTGAGCAAGTTCTATGTGGACTTGTTGAGCAGATTTGAGCAAGTTCTATGTGGACTTGTTGAGCAGATTTGAGCAAGTTCTATGTGGACTTGTTGAGCAGATTTGAGCAAGTTCTATGTGGACTTGTTGAGCATATTTGAGCAAGTTCTATGTGGACTTGTTGAGCATATTTGAGCAAGTTCTATGTGGACTTGTTGAGCAGATTTGAGCAAGTTCTATGTGGACTTGTTGAGCAAATTTGAGCAAGTTTCTTGTGGACTTTGAGCATATTTGAATTTTAAATTTGTGCTAGACCAAAGGACTATGTTTAGTGTAGATTTGAGATAGATCTTTGGAGGTGACAGAGCAGAGAGGACAGAGGTCTCTAGTGGATAGAGATCCATCATCCAGGGTAGTGAGGATAGGTCTTCTGAGTGGGGACAAGAGTCTTCAGTGGAGAGAGATCCACAAGCCAGTGTAGTGGAGGCAGTAGTCTTCTAGAGGATCACCAACCAGAGCAGAGGAGAAGGAGTTCTCCTATGGATAGAGATCCATAAACTTGATTTAGGGGATTGGTGTCTCCTTTGGATAGAGGTCCATAAACATTGTAATTGGGAAGGATTCCCAAGAGATTGATTGAGAAAATTTTAGTGAAATATTTTCTCCATGGAGTAGCCCACATTGGGTGAACCATGTAAATTGTGGTGTCTCTATTATGTGTGGTGATTTGTGCATTGCTTTGATTACTACTATTGATATTGCTATCTACACATTGCTTAATATTTATTTGGAAAGAAAAGTAAAAAGTGGTCTTATACTGTTCACCCCCCTCTCAGTATAAGCTTGTGTTCTTCAATTGGTATCAGAGCGGGTTCCTTCAGAAGAGTTTAACAACTTGAAGGAAAGGCTAACAAGAACACAATGGATCCTAAGGAAGTGTCCTCAAATAATTTAGCACCAGTTTTTTATGGAAGTGACTATATGTATTGGAGTATGATGATGAAGATCTACTTGATGGCACTTGGCAATGAAATTTGGGATTCAGTGGAATTTGGATATGATCCCTTAATCAATCCTCCTACAGATAAGGAAGGTAAGCTTCTACAACACTATAATTCAAAAGCAATGAATGCACTTGTGAGAGGTTTGCGTAGAACAGAGTCTATGAAAGTTATGCATTGTCAAACTGCAAAAGAGATGTGGGATAAATTGCAAAATATATATGAAGGAGATAAAAGTGTCAAGAAAGCAAAGAGTCGAAACCTCAAAAGACAACTTGAAGAATTAAGAATGAATGAAGAGGAAAATATTAGTGCTTACCTAATTCGAATTGATGAGGTTGTTAATAATATGTGAGGACTTGGTATGAAGATTGATGAATCTGATGTTTGTGATAAAGTCTTAAGATCTCTTCCAAATAGATTCAGTGAATAGGTTTCTGCTATAGAAGTATCAATAGATGGTGATACTTTGACAAGAGATAAGTTGCTTGGTATGCTCACAATATTTGAGATAAGAACAAAATATCCTATGTCCCAGAAGGAAGCAACATTCAAAGCAACCAATAAGACAAAGGGTAAGAAGTCAGAATCAAGCAATGAGTCATCTAGTGATGAAGAAGCTAACTATGGTAGAAGAGATAAGGACTATAGAAGATCTAGAGATAAAATATCTATTAAATGTTTCAATTGTGGAAGGTATGGATATTTTGCAATAGATTTTCAAGAACCCAAGAACAACAATGGTGAAGAAAAATAGGATCACAGGAACAAGGAATCAGAAAGATATAGGTGGGATAAGCATCAGAAGAAAAGCAAGGATGGACAAAGCAGACAAGGAAAGAAGTTCTTTCAAAGGCAAAAGAGAAGCTACTATGCGGATAATGCAAGTAAGTATTCAAGTGATAGTGATGCTAGTTTTTCAGACAATGATAAAGATGAAGTCCTATTTATGATTGAAGAAAAAGAACCAATTAAGAAAAAGACTCCAGTTATTCTCAAGTGTTTTAGATGTGGTAACTTTGGACATCTTGAAGATGATTGTACAAGGGATGGTTATAGTTTCAGTGATGATGAATATGAGAATGCACTTGAAGGACCAGATGAAAATCTTCTAATGGCTTTAGAAGAAGAAGTAAGTGATCCTATAGAAGACAAGCCAAAAGAAAATAGAGATATGGACAAAGGTAAACAAATAGAGGAATATTCAGAAAAGGATGGTTATGATCTAAAGGGAGAACTTATCTATGCCCTTGACATAGTAAAGAAGGTAAGGAAGCAACACTCTAAACTTGAAATTCAGTTTCAAGAATGTGATGAAGAGAGAAGATTGCTCATAGAGGATTTAGAAAAATCAAAGGCTAAGGCAAAAAGGTTCAAAGATAAGTTAGAAGCAAAAATCTTGGAATGTGAGAAGTTAGCACAAGAAGTGGCACTACTAAAAGAATATTTAGAGGACTCCAAGATCAAGATGAAAGGATTCAAGAATAGCTCAAATATTATGGATAAGATAGTCAAGGTACAAAGAAGGTCAACAAACAAAATAGGTCTTGGATTTGAACAGGTTCAAAAGAAATGGGAAGGAGAGTCAACTTCAAGTTTTGGAGGAGAAGAAACTTCAGATGAAGATACTTCAGAAGAAGACAGTGTGAAAGAAAGTGAGACATCAGAGGATGAGTTGGACAATAGAGAGTTCAACAAAAATAGGAACAATGCACAAAGAAGATACAGATGGAACAACAATCAGAATAGGAGACCAATGAGGTCAAGACAAGGAAGCTTCAATGGAAGATGCTTTTCATGTCACAGGTTTGGGCACATGGCTTCACAATGCAGGACACATGTAAGACAGGATATTGGGAACATACAACTTTTTCATGGGTATTGCTACTCATGTAATCAGTTTGGTCACAAGGCAATGAATTGTAGGGTTCATGACAGAAGAGGATATGGCTTCACTAGAAGAAATCCTAAGATATTTGCACCTCCAAGGAATAATAACATTAAGTGTTATAAGTGCAATAATGATGGTCACACAACAAAGTGGTGTAGAGCAGATATTCCAGAAATAGGTATGAACAGGAATAGGAACATGAACATGAATGTGAACAAGAACAGGAACATGGATATGAACAGGAATAAGAATAGGAATAGGAATAGGAATGTTGACATGGAAAGGAACATGGACATGGATAGAAATAGTTAGAGGAATCAGAAAACTCAGAAAATAAGAGAAGAGGATAAAGGCAAAGAACAATGCCTTATGGGAGTAGAAATACTCCCACCCCAAAATTAACCACCTCAATAGAAGGTGGGGGAGGGGCTAAGCTAAGAGGCTCATCCTTAGCCCCGAGCCCCAAAGGTGACCCTTTGCCATTGATGTCAAAGGGGGAGAGATTTGAGTAAGGGGGAGAGACTTGATAATTGAGAGAGCTTTGAGCCAGGGGGAGCAATGTCCTAGGGGGAGCAGAATAAAAGAAAGGTCAAGTTTTCGGTAAAAAGAAGTTGGGTTGCCATCAATGACAAAGGGGGAGATTGTTGGACATTTTGAGTCCCTAAGTCAAAAGTTGTCATTGATGTCACCAAATGAAGTCATCATTAATGTCAAGGAATTCGAAAAGAAATAAAGTCATCAAAGGTGTCACTAATATCCAGGAAGAATCTTCAACAGTGCAGAAGTTAAAGGCAAAAGGGCTCCATAATATTTTAATATTATATGAGAGCATAAGTTAAAAAGGGTTTTCATAAATACCCAAGGAGGCCTATTGCAAAGTTCAAAGGAGGTCTAATATTTATTTTATAAAATATTTAAATTCAAAAGGAATTTAAATTTTATAAATAAATATCATCAATACAAAGTTGTGCAATAAGAGAAGGCCTTAAAAGCCAAAGGTTATAATTATAATTTATAAAATTTAAATTCCTTGGAATTTAAATCATTTATAAATTACAAAGGTTAAATGCGCCGACGTCATCAAAAAATTTGGAGCGCCGATGTTTGAAGACAATGGCAACTTCATGTATAAAAGGGAGGCCAAAAGACCTTGCAAATTATCCCTCATCGAATTTAATTAATGCGACAAAGTAAATTGCATGTGTGATTCGAAGTTTCGGGTGAGGAAGAAGATGAATGACTTTTTGTCTTATGTGCAAGGGTTATAGCGGAGTAAGGTTGGTGCCCAAGACAAGTTGGACATGGTGGTCCATTGGTAGCACATGTTTTTGCTAAGGCGTTTGTGGGGAGATGAACCTACGTTCGAATCCCGAGGAGTGCATGCGCAAAGGGAAAGGTTTGAGTTTTCATGTTTGTCGTTTAAGGCGCCAGGAGGAATATAGTGTGCAAAGAGCTTTTTAGCTCTCAACGTGCATTGAGCGCACGTGGTTGAGGAGCCCATGGCTAGGGCATTCACGGAGGCAAAGGTCAAGGGTTCGAAACCCGTTGAGAGGCAAAGGTAATTTTTTAAAATAATTTTTATTGCCTAAAGTTTTAATTAAAGCCTTTATTAGGAGTTATAAGGGGTTTTTAAAAGGTTTTTAGTTAGGCAATAAAATTAGTGGTTAGGAGAAATAAGGAGTGATAGAAAATTGTTATGTGTTGAATTGTGATTTATAAAAGAGGATATATTCTTTTTAAGTTGGAGTAATAAGGTAATAAGAGGTTTTGAATTTTAGTGAGTGTTGATTTTATTTGTAAAGGGATTTTTGCCAAAGAGATTATTATGAGGGTATTGGATATTATTTTAAAGTTGGAGTGATAAGGTGTATTTTGTTTGATATCATTTTGTATTGTGTTGTGTTGAGGAAATTATTATCTTCTAACCCTTATTGAGATTGGCAAAGAAGTAATTGTGAGTGTGACAGATTTGTGAGATCTACACCTTGTCAAGCAAAAAGGTATGGGCAAATTCTTCCTTAGTTGAGTTGATTGATTGGTTTTCTGAAAATAAGTTTGGAGTGAAAAGGACTTGATTAGGGTTTCCTTTTCAAGAGTGTTGAGTTCATGCTTCAAGGTTTTCTGGAATAAAGAGTTGTTGTTAAAACCTTGTTTTATAAGCATTGTTGTTGAAGCCATTGGTTGTGTGAAGAACTTGAGTTAGTATTGTGCAAAATAACATGAGTATCATTGTTATGTGAATATTGATGTATAAGCATTGTTTTTGAAGCCATTGGTTGTGTGAAGAACTTGAGTTAGTATTGTGCAAAAGAACATGAGTATCATTGTTATGTGAAGATTGATGTATAAGCATTGTTGTTGAAGACATTGGTTGTGCAAAGAACTTGAACTAGGGTTTGAAAAGAACATGAGTATCATTGTTATGTGAGATTTGTGGTTGAGCATTATTGGAAATATTTTGAGTTGGTGTTTACATGCTTGGACTAGGGTTTGTGAGCAAGGGTTGTTTCTTGAGTAATTGGTTGAGTAGAGTTGATTGAGCCTAGTCAAGTGGGTGTGTGAAGTGATTGTTCAAGTTCCATAAAACAAACTATTCTATATTCTGAATTGAGTTAAGAAAGTGATTGAGCATTGAGTGTAGAACATATTGAGTCTCTAACAATTCTCTTTATGTTTCTATGAGATTGGACAAGTGACGTAATAAGTGGACTTATTAGAATTGACAAGTTCTAAGTGAACTTATTGAGCAGATTTGAACAAGTTCTATGTGGACTTATTGAGCAGATTTGAGCAAGTTCTATGTGGACTTGTTGAGCATATTTGAGCAAGTTCTATGTGGACTTGTTGAGCATATTTGAGCAAGTTTTGTGTGGACTTGTTGAGCAGATTTGAGCAAGTTCTATGTGGACTTGTTGAGCAAAAAGTGAGACAAATTGAGAAAGTTATGAGAATTTGAGAAGTTTTGAGAATTAGCAAGTTCTTGTGGACTTGTTGAGCATATTTGAGCAAGTTTTGTGTGGACTTGTTGAGCAGATTTGAGCAAGTTTTATGTGGACTTGTTGAGCATATTTGAGCAAGTTTTATGTGGACTTGTTGAGCAGATTTGTGCTAGACCGAAGGACTATGTTTAGTGCAGATTTGAGATAGAGCTTTGGAGGTGACAGAGCAGAGAGGACAGAGGTCTCCAGTGGATAGAGATCCATCAGCCAGGGTAGTGAGGATAGGTCTTCTAAGTGGGGACAAGAGTCTTCAGTGGAGAGAGATCCACAAGCCAGTGTAGTGGAGGCAGTAGTCTTCTAGAGGATCACCAACCAGAGTAGAGGAGAAGGAGTTCTCCTATGGATAGAGATCCACGAACTTGATTTAGGGGATTGGTGTCTCCTTTGGATAGAGGTCCATAAACATTGTAATTGGGAAGGATTCCCAAGAGATTGATTGAGAAAATTTTAGTGAAATATTTTCTCCGTGGAGTAGCCCACATTGGGTGAACCACGTAAATTGTGGTGTCTCTATTGTGTGTGGTGATTTGTGCATTGCTTTGATTACTACTATTGATATTGCTATCTACACATTGCTTAATATTGATTTGGAAAGAAAAGTAAAAAGTGGTCTTATATTGTTCACCCCCCTCTCAGTATAAGCTTGTGTTCTTTAGGTTCCCCTAGGTGTGGCACTCAATGCAAAAGGAGGGTTTGTTCTCACACTCCACCACTTGGCATCGATGGCATGATCCATAAATCAAATTCACATGGGTTGGAAGCTGGGATTCTAAATTTGCATTAACATAGATACGAACCTGTGTCATTCTTAATCGAGCGTGCATGGTAGGGTCAATGGTGACAAGCTCCCTAATCGCTCGATCTATCCCCTATAGAACATCATCATGCTAGAAGTGAGAGGGTAAATTTGGAAAATAGACCCAGATGGGAGCTGAGTTGATGCTCTAGATTTATGGATCAAAATCCATGCCCCACTTGTGAAGGAATAGGCTCCTTATTTCAAAAAACTATGGACCCCCAGATAAAATACAATTTGCGTCCTCTTGAGCATTGAGCTGAATCATGAAAAAGCCTCTTGACATAGCCACCAATTTTAGACAACCCTTGGTTTTCCATTTCACCGTTGCCCATCATCGGATAGCCTCCATATCAGGTGTCCCTCCTATAAACTACCCAACTAGGGAAAATGAATCAAGGAAAATGTACATAGCCATGACTTCTTTCGATAGGATTACATTGCATCCAACTGGAAAGAATGTATGTGATACTATTGAGGAGGTTTTGGGCCTTCCCTTGAGGGTTTCTACAAATAATGGTTCTTGGGATTTCCTATTTTCCATCGCTATTTTTTTGGGGGTTCTTTCCCTCTAAAAATGTCGTTCCTATTGTTCGAAGCTGCAGATTCAGACTTGTTTGGGGCCTTGTTTCCATTTCCCTGGCCGCTCGTACCATCCTCAATCCCTCCTCCATGCATCGCCGTTCCATTCCCTGCTCTCGAACTGCAACTTATCTATTTTTTGCTCGACAAAGATTCAAAAAAATGGGTTTCACTCACCATCACTCCCCAAGGAAAATCTTGGGACTTTCTCCTTTTTTAAGATTGCTTACAAACAAAGTAACATAATGATTTTATTGCTAAAAAATAAAGTATAATGTAAGAAATATCTAAGAAGATATATGAGGCTATAACATTGCATCCATTACTCATTCCTTCTACATATTTTGAGTACTATTGGATGCTCTTGCATTTATGGCCACTGCTTCGTAAACTTAGACTTGGAAAAGTGTTTGTATTGCATATTTGTAATTTTTTAAACTCTGTTTGCATCTTAGAATGGTTTTAATGCAATGTTTTCTTTTCTCTGTAATTATTTTTGTGAAGCAAAATTATGTCTAAGTGTTGTTAAATCATTGTACTAGTCATTGCACAGTTATGACAGTAGTTGAACCTTGAGTTGTTTTTCTTGAAACCCACTTTTCTTGTTTTTTGGATCGTGCAAAGATATTTGCATGTTAGTTGGTTTTCTTAGTTGTCATAATCTTTGGCCAATGATTAATGACATTGCAAAATTAGATATGGTTAGCTCTAGTCTTGGTCAATCGGTTTAATGAATTTGAAATTGTTGTGGTTTGTTTTATTATCATGATTTTATATGTACATATGATATAAGGAGTTGACACTTCACATGAAGTGTTTTAGGGGTGGCCATTTACCGATATCGATAAAATTTGATCACTTTTATCTAACAACTCATATGCATTGAATTCTCATTTAGTAGTGATTCAATATAGTCCTAACCATAACAAATCAAATTTCAAATGATTTCCTGACTTTGATTTATCTTCCTCCTATTTGAGGATGAGGTCATCAATTTTGTAATCTCGAGGCATCACCTTTTTATCGAACCATGATTTGGTTGTGGCTGAGTGTCTTTAGAAATTGTAGTAAGAATTTTCTCTCTAATCCTCTAATAGTAGCAACTGTGCCATTTGCACTTTCATGACTTTCATATCAAGAAGTTATGCTTGAGTTATTAACTTCATAGCTGATAGCTCAATATGTAGTGGGAGGATGACTTCTTTGTCACAGACCAAGTAAGAGGAATATTTTAATGAATTCTTCATGGTAATTAAGTTTACCCATAACACTTGATCTAGCAACAAGTGCCAACTCCTTTTGTTCTCTCTAATAGTTCTTTTAATAATCTTCAAAATATTTGTATTGGTTGATTAAGCCAACCCATTACCCTATGGGTAATAGTTGGAGGACATTTTAAAATAAATGCCATGTTTGTTGGAAAAGTTGATAAATATTTCTCCTATGAATGGAGTTCCATTATCACTCACCAATGCATTTTAGATGCCAAATCTCATTATCAACTTTTTGATGAACTCTATCACCATGTCCTGATTGGTTGTTTTTGTGGCAACTACTTCGACTCATCGAGTGAAATAATCAGTTGCTATTAAAATATATTTGTGACCTACAAATCAATTTAGGTTTATGACTCCAATAAAGGTTAACCCCCATTGTTGAAACGGATCCTTGGTTACAATTGGACATAATGGAAGTGAAGCATTCCTATTTCTTCCAATGATTCGTTGGCACTTTTCGCAATACCAAGCCACTTTGAACAAGTCTAAAAAAATTTCAACCAATAATATCTCACCTTAAGGATTTTGGAAATAATGGTTTATCTTAAACAATGTCCACCAGATAGTCTTGAGTGAAATTCGGTCAACACTTTTTCCTTTTATTTTATTTTTATACAAAACAAAAGAACTCCATCAAAATTCTTCCTATATAGACCTTCTGAAAACAAGATGTACTTAAAAGCTTATAGGCTATACCTCCACCTTTATGAAGCATTCAAATATTCAAGGCATATTTTTAACTAGAAATATTTAATTAATTCTTCTACTCAATCAAGCCTTTTTGCATGTTGCACGGTATCGAGACTTCTCTCAGTGTTACCTTTAATACACATATTATACCCCTGTTCTACTGAAGCAACTAACTATTGGTATAATGATCTACCCCTCACTAACTTAGTAGGGTGAATTTCAAAATCATAATCTTAAATCTTAGCTATTCATCTAACTCTCTTGTCACCTAGTTCTCCTTGTAAAATGAAGTTTCTGACATCTGAATGCACCACATAAACTATGGTTTTACTCTATGATAGATAGTGTCTAAAAATTCTTCAAAGAATTCATGATCGCAAACACCTATTTTTCTATAAAATTATAGTTCTTTTGATAGTCATGTAAATTCTGACTTAGGAAGACTATATGTTCATCTTCTTTAACATCTTTTTGAGTTAAGACTGCAACATAGTTATATTTAGATCCATAAGCATACAAAAAAATATCTACTAAAATATGGATTAATCAATATTGGAGCTTTTGAAATGGCTTGCTTAATCTACTCAAATGCCTTATTTTTTGAGTCCATTCAATATTGTGTCTCTTTTCAAGATCTCTATCATTGGTTTAACAATTTATGCAAATTTTGACATGAATTTTTGGATAAAATTTATTTACCCAAAAAATGATTATAGAGATTTATTTTTTAAGGGGAGAGAAAGAGATAATATGTCTTGTATCCTTTATAGATCAATGGCCATATCTTTATTTGAGACTACATGGCCTAGGATTTTGCCTTCATGGACAACAAAGATAGATTTCTTAGGATTTAATGATATCCTAAATTCTCTACACTTCTAAAAAAAAAATTCTAGATGCTCTAAGTGTAGTTGCATGTCATGAGAAAATTTTATCATGTCATCTAAATATATGAGAATTATCTTATTAACTAAGTCTCCAAAAGCAAAATCCATGGTGTGTTGAAAAGTAGCACCAACATTAGATAGCCTAAAACACATTTTTTGATATGCAAAGGTTCCCCACTTGGTAGTAAACGCTATTTTGTGCTAATCATATTTCACCCATATTTGGTTGTACCTTGAAAAGTCATATAATAGAGAAAATATTTATGCCCCTACCATTGTTTGCAAAATATGATCAATTTAAGGCAGGGGTAGTTATCCTTTAATGATGCTTCATTCAGGTTTCTAAAATCAACACATAGACGAATGTCTCTATTCTTTTTTCTAATAGGTACTAGATTAGCAACCCATGTGGAATGCTTGAGAGGATACATAATTTTGGCATTTAGTAGCTTGAGAAGTTTTTACTTCATGGATGCCTCTATCTTTGGATTGATTGGTCTCTAATTTCCTGAATGGCTTAGCATTAGGGGCTCACTCAATGGTGTGGTGAATCACTTATTTGTCATAAACTCGGAGGTCATCATAGCTCTAGGCTAATATATATTGATACTACATACATAGTGATTTGAATTGTTCTACCTCTTCTATAGTACAATGAACTCTGATATTCAAACTTTTGTTTGATTCAATTTCAATTTATTTATAGGTTTTTTTTTATCCTTTGACTTGTATTTTTGTCGTTGTTTTCAAACAAGATCTCTAGTGTGATCAACCCTTTAAGTATATGATTATTCTTCAATTGAATAATATCCTCCTAATCAATTTATTGGGATATATCTTCTTATGGGATGAGTAGATTTCTTCCCTTGTCAAAAATTCAATGATTTGATCGTCATCTTCAAATACCTATCATAATATCTTTGTTTAGAGTTGCTGGTCTAAAAACTAGCTTCACTATGTTTTTCTTTCTCAAACAATATTCTACTACAGGTGCATAATTTGCTCCTTGAGCTACAAGCACATCAGCCAACTCATTCTGCTCTCATGAAATAAATTTTATATTTAGAGCTTCAAAGCTTTCCATCAAATCCCATACACTATTTTGGTATGCTTTCAGATAATGATGGTTGATGTTACATTTTTCAGTTACCTGATTAACTATAAGCTCAAAGTCACCATAGATTGTTAGTAGTTTAATGTCTATCTTTTTTTCTTGCATCAAACCAAGGTACAAAGCCTCATATTTAACATTGTTATTGGTGCAACTCCATGTTAGACTATAGGAGAAGCTTTTGATTTTGTTCTAAAGGAGAAACCAGTGCAACGCTAGCTCCAATGTCATTTTTGCATCTAGTTGCATCAAAATAAAGTTTCCAGAGCTCTGACTTTCACAGTTATTGATTTGTAATTGTTAGAGTCTTCTTATATCCTGTGCTTGAGATATGGTATGTACCAATGTTATTCTTAACTAAGATATTATAATTCTTCAAAGATAATTTATCCTCTATCTCCAACTCATCTAGAATATCACCCAGAGGATCCACTTCTTCGAAGATTGTGCTGATATACTCATCTTATTCAATTTTCTCAATATGATAAGTAGTAGGCTTTTCTAAAATGATTTTGATCCTTTTACCTTTATGTGGAATTATCATATGATAATAATCCAAGTACATGTAGCCTCCCAATTTTTCTATGAATTCTCATGAAAGATAGAGACCAAAGTATGGTTCTAATTCAACCACTACTATCTCTTGTATTATGGTGATATCTGGAGATTTATGGAGTGTCATAGGCACATATTTGATTACTCCCACTATTTTTAGAGGGGTATCATCTAATTGGAGGACTCCAAGACATGAACGGGTATACTCCATACCATTATTTTGCATATTGCTTTGGGAATTACAATAGTAGCAACTCTATAATCAATCATGAACAATCCACCCTTCCATTTTCAATTATATGTAAAAATGGGATGACATATTCTTCATAGCTCTAGGAGTCATTATATCTTGATCAAGATTGTACTATGGACATGGATGATCCTCTAGAGTGAATTTATTCAATGAATTTCTAAGTAAATCTATTGATTCGAGAATCATCAACACATCGTACATGCTTTAGAAGGAGTCTTTTGAGCTCTTCTACTATGTTGAAGTTCAACACTTCTATTGGATTCTTTTCATTTTTATACTTTGGTTCATCGAACCTTCTTCTATATTATTGTGTAGCCTCCATTCTCTGTCTCATTGTGATTAAAGGAAATTTGAGTTTATCCTATGCTTGCTCTTTTTTCTTAGATAATATCTCTTTAGATTTTTATACCTGCTTTGAGCTAGACTATTCTTTTCGTAGCTCTAGAGCAAACAATTTTTTTTCTAACTCTTGTTGAACTAGAGCTTTGTCGACCCCGTGTAGAGCTATATATTTATTATTTTGAGTTTGACTTGGGACTTTTAATGGTTTTAGACTCTAGGAATCTACCTGAATTTGTTTTTCTTTGTTCTCACCAACATGGGTATACATTCTTCTTCCAAAGGATCTTGAGTAAGCATGATATGTTTAGGTTCCCACAACATGTTAACTTGACATTTCAAAGACCTTTCAGCCAACTACACGAGATTTTTATACATGACATACATATCTACATCATGGTGATCATTGCATACCGGAGACCAAGGGTAACTTTCTAATTTTGATGTCGATGGATCTTGATCTTGGTAGCTATTGTTAACTTTTTTGATAGTGTTGCTATTGGAAGCCTTCTGATCTTTGCCAACTTACAAAAATATTTGGGGCCAAAATTTCTTCGCTTCTCTTTTATCAATTGTTACCACTTTATTATTCAACATTTTGAGTGTAGACAACACTTCTAACATTATCAATGATTCTTTAGGCTTAGACATCAATAATGCTAGAAAAGTAGGCATCAAAGGCAATATTTTGGGTGCAGGAATAAGATCAATTGAAGGAAGAGATGAAATTATGATGGGAGTTGTTGATGAATCACTTTATTTAGAGTGTGAGGTTGATAGCTTTCTGAATAGATTAACTCATAGAAAGCTTATTCCATGATATAGAATAAATCAAATAAATGCTACTAAACAAGAATAACAATGAAACACAATATTGAAATTACAACAATATTTCATAGATATAACTCAGATGCACATAATATCATGAGATGACATAAATGACATAGCTGGATTATATTACTTGGAGCTTTACCTTCAATATATTATTTTTTATAGCTTTTTAGTTCTCTAACTTTGCTCTTCTCTTTCATTCGATAAATGCAGCCTTTCATACTCCTATCATAAAGACAAAACTTTCATCTTCCCACATATCATGTGACTCTTCATTCTCTCTTGACACTTTGCACTTTATCTCATTGTAAAAATATAAATCATCTACCAAGTTAATATTAAAAAGGGGCCAAATAATGTAAAATCTCCAACACCCCCCCCCCTCGTATTACATTATTTGGTAGGAATACCTTGTGCCTTCATTCTTTGAATCTTATTCAATATTCTTTCTTCATATTTGACTCTATCATGGCTGGGTGTATGCAATATTTATTAGGTCTTCATTTATAAACTATTTGTGTTTGCTTTTGGATAAAAGTATTTGAGTCAACTCAGGATATCTGTCTCAGGGTCACTACCTATGGGTCATTGCCAATGGCTTTGCCTCTGGGTCATTACCTCTGGGTTACTATCACTAGATCACTGCCTCTAGGTCATTGCCTCTAGAACTCTACCTTTGGGTTATCCATTTTTCCTTAAATTTATCCTTTTTTTTTTAATGTTGCCCTTGTGTCATTTAAATGATACCTTTATCTTCAATGTTGTCCTTGAAAAAACTTTCAATATTGCACTTGTGGCATTCACTCTCTTTCAATACCATCTTCCTCTTTTGTTGTCTTGAATTCTTTGATTTTGTTGTCCAATGTGGACTTCTAATATGTTGCCTTCTATGTGCTATGTGTTGTCCTTTAACTAGGATTATCCTCAAGACTTTTTGTTGTCTTGAAGTCTTCTTGCTACCTTCAATTTTTCCTACTCTATCAATATTTCAATGGGACCTCTCTCTTGGTCTTTATTCAATTTCAATATCAAGGTCTATCTTCAAGACCTGAATCAATCTTATAGATTACCTTCTATTTCGAATAGATTTCTTGGAATAGGTAAACTCAATCTATATTATAGTACTTAATAACCAACTTTTACTTGAGTTGATATAAAACTTATTCTTCATTAGTTATTATTTAATCTAGTGGTAATCCTCCTTAGCTTCACTAGATTTTCATATCTAGTGGAAGAATATTGTAATTTTTATAATTTTCAAGTACTGTGCAAGCAAACTTTGATTATACTTAGTTTCCTTATGTAGAAACCATACAATATTCCTTTAATTTTATCCCATTCATCTATGTTTATCCATCCACAATCCACTTTTACTATGTAGTCTTTCTTTTCTTTTTGTAGACAAAACATTTGTGAATGATTATGTCCACAAATTTTACAACTATGGAGATTCCAACATCTCTCTATGTTATGTCCATATCTACCACAATGATTGCATTTTATTTCTATTACAAAATTCCTTTGACTATTCTATCATTGATTACAATTGATTCTATCAGTACTTGTCATTGATTTTATGACATTATTACCTGTCACAAATTTAGTTCCTTGCTCAATACTGCTAGTCTGACCTGTATATCTAAAACCTTCACATTTTGGTCTTATTTTTTGTATAAGTGGTTCTTTAATTCATTTTTCATGTTTACCTAAACCTATACCTTTATATCTCATTATATTCAACAATTTTGAATCAATTCCTTTTGTATGTTTTTTCAAAATAACCACAAACATCATTAGATTGATTTCTATCAATATCAACACAATTTTGAGCATCGCTATCTCTATCATCATCTGGATCCATGTAAACATCATTTCTAATAGCATTAGCTTTTTCTAAACAATCATGAACTATATTTAAATCATTTGTATCACAAGTGGCATCTATTTTTGCAACAAGTTCTTTTATCTCTAAATCACAATTATCATTGCTTGCATCACAATATTTCCTTTTAATTTGATAAGAATCATGATTTATATATTTTTTATTGCGATGAATATCACTAGTATCTCAATATGCATCTATCATCAATGGTTTTAATTCTACATTATCACAACGTGAATCTATCATTATGGGCCTTAAATCATTTGTATCATAAGAAGCATCTTCCATCACTGATTTGTTCCCTAATTCTTCAACGTTTTCTTGCTTTCTCATTTTGGAAACATTTAGAGTGATTATTCCCTTGTAGAATTATTCTCCATAGACTAACAGGTATAGTAAAAAATCTTCATAACAATCATTAGAATCATTAAGTATACTTTGCATACATTGTTGAAGAATTGAGAATCCTCCATTTTCTGCTTCACTGGTAATATCAAAAAGCATATTCTTCAACATATCATCAATGAAATTATTTTTCAAATCTTTAATCATTTCCTCTTGTCTTCTATTCTTGTCTTTAAGGACTTCATTAGAAAGAAATACCATATACATCATTTTTCCTATATCACTAGGTAATGTAAAGTTACTTTTAGAATCTCTATATGCCTCATCAAGCTTTGAACTTAGATAATTACCAAGTATTAAAAATTTTTCATCTTTGACTTCTCTCATAATTGATTGTAAGACACTCTTTTCAATTATTGATATATCCTTTTGTTCTTCAATTTCTTCTATCATGTGTTGTGTATGACATTTTAATCTTTCCAACCTTTTTGAAATATCCTGAATGTCTAATTGT
Organism: Wollemia nobilis; assembly: GCA_028583015.1. Taxonomy (NCBI): domain Eukaryota; kingdom Viridiplantae; phylum Streptophyta; class Pinopsida; order Araucariales; family Araucariaceae; genus Wollemia; species Wollemia nobilis. The sequence continues at coordinate 7,197,968 of JAQPPZ010000989.1, forward strand.
TTTTCTTGGAAACATAGGTTTTCTACTTCAATTATTTTTGACAATTCATGTATTTTTGGTTTTTGAGTTTCTATGTTTTGATCATTTGTTTTATTTTTCATTTTATTTTTCTTTGTCATGTTCCTTTGAAGTTAACAACCTTATAACTCCCTAGATTTAGAATGATAAATTCTAAGTTTTTTAAATTACAAAACCTAGGAGGTTGAATTCCTTATTTCTCCTAAATTGTTAGAAACTAAGTTTTGTAAAAGTAAATTTCTAAGTTTCAAGTAGAACTCCTTTTAACTTCCAAATTAATTTTTGCAAATATAGTAAAGAAAAAATTTCAACTCAAAAACTTATAACTTCTCAAAGAATAATTTAAATATACTACTTATTACTCATATAAAAATATTTAGTAAATAATTTCTTTATTTTGTAATTCATAATTTCTCCTTACTTTAAACTTTCCAACAAATTAATTTAAAAAAGACTTTACCACAGGTTAATTTGCACTTAGCCAACAAGTTCAAGCCATAACGATCACGGATTGACTGTGGACCAAATTTTTACCATGAATCCACACTACCCTAGGCGTAAGCTAGTCGTGCACAAATATGATCACCTTCTAGAATAGTGATAGTCTGAAGCTGCAAAAATCTCATGGAAGCACCTGATCCATCGCACAATAAATAACTTCTCCTATGCAGTCTAGCTCGGGTTTCTTGTCTGATTTTTGAGCCTAAAGCTTCGATTTGGGCTTTGTATTTAAAGACATTGATGAATACACCTCGTTTGTAGCTTCCTTGAGCTGTTTGGACCTATTGCTTCAACTAAGACACCAAATAGGTTACTTCCACCATGTTCTACCTTGTCTTCACAAAATCTACCATGTTCCACCGCAATATCCTATCCTTCGCATGACTTCCTTTAAGGTGTTGGAATATATTACATTATTTGGTACATGCTAATGTACCACCTTGGGTAAATCTTTAGATTAGGAGAGTGTCCTATATTAGAGTGTGAGTATTTACTTTATTCAATGTAATAAGTACACAAATATTACTAAAGTGTGCAAAGTATTTTGGTAATGTAAATGTGTATAATAGTCCATGTGCACATGAGTCCATAGAGTAGGGATATGAAGAGTCTCTAGAAGAGTGAAGGTCAAGAGCGCCTTATACAAAGAGTTACATTCTGTTATATGTTTCTATGAGTGTGTGTGTGAAACTTATATATGTATTGTAAGAAGAGATAGTATGGATGTATGGTCTTTATTCAATGTAAACACAATTGTTGTGAGCATTTGTTAATGGAATTTATATGAGTTGTTTTTTTTTTTTGGATAATAAGGGGTTGCACTAGGGTCCCCCACCCTTGACAAATTACATATCTATTCTTTAAATATTAAGAGTTTACAAATAGATACACTTCTCATCTCAATTGAGATGCTATAGCTAGAAACCTACATCATTTTACATAAAATGTCTGAATTCTTGATTTTCATTTTTGGATCTTTTCAAATTTTTGTATTAATACAATAATCCAGAATTTAGCATCTTTCTTGACATTTTCCTATAGTAGCCTTCACAATACCAAAACTTCACCTCTACTATCTATGCCTTTCATCTTAGTAGAGTAATATTTCCAAAAAATCGCACTATCATAGTCCACTTTACCAAATATGGATTGCTAATTTCCTTCCTGAAACACAAGTGCAACCACAAAAATTATAATAAATAGTCTAAATGAAAATTCATTATTGTTACAAAATAAAGCAGATATTACCAATGGAAAACATTAAAGTAAATCTTAATCATTAATTGATTCAAGCAATCAACATTTTTTTGTCAACTTCAATTAAATTTCTACTTCCTCTAACCATGGAAATAAGAATTTAACTTCACGATCCTCAATAAAAACCCCTCTATTGGCTAGCTTATCCGCACATTTATTTTTCCCTTAATATATGTGTAAACTTAATTTCTTCAAACTCTTTAGCAAGATCTTGAATTTCCACAATTATCTCTTGTATGTTTGATGAAGCTTTTGCTTTCCTCAAAATTGCATTTATTACTATGAGAGAATCACCTTCCATCCATACTCTATTCCATTTCATTTGTTTACAAATTTTTAACCCTTCTAAAGTTGCCCAAGCTTCAGCTTCATTATTTGTTTTAAATCCACTATTGAAAGCATAATAAGATAAAATCTCTCCTCTATTATTTCTAATTATTCCTCCTCCACCTGCTGGTCTTGGATTTCCTTTAGATGCTCCATCAAAATTCAATTTAACCCACTCCTTATCTGGTGGTTTCCACTTTATATTCTTTACCTTCTTTTTGCTTCTCGTGTACCCAACATCATAATTCTATTTAATGAATTGACTCCATCTATCAAGGCTATTTGCTTCTAAATTAGGGATTGGGTGAGTTTATAGGGTTGGTTTAGACTCCTCTATGGCTAAACATATCTTCTTTTCATTACCTCTAAATTACATATTCTTTTATTCCTTTATAGCGATATAATCCAAAGTATTGTATCTTTTGGTATATCTCATATTGTCTGTAAAGCCTCACTTTTATAAGTGCTCTTTCATTGCTTTAACCAATTTTCAATTCTACTATTCATCATCATGCATTTACCAAACATATTAATAATCCATTACCATAGATTCCAGACTATTGAGCAATGTCCCAATAGATGGTCTATACTCTCCTTATTATTATAGAAAACACATTGAGAGGGGCTATGAAAACCCATTTTCATAAGGTTATCCCAAGATAAAATTCTTCTATGACCTACTAGCCAAACAAACATTTTGATTTTAGGAATGCTTGGGCTATCCCAAATATCTCTCCATATTCTAGTGACATTATTATTTTGTTGGTATTGAACATTATATCCACTTCTTGTTGTGTATTCTCCTGAGCTATTCAACTCCCAAATCAATTTATCCTTGGATTCCCTCAAAATAATCACACTTGTTATCTTTCTACTCAATTGCCTCCTAGAATAAATGTCTTGTATACTTGTAAAAAAAAATTATTTTTGTTTGTATCTTCCTTCTTGATCCTTGTACAAAATGTTTGAAATCCTAGCACCATATTTGTCTTGAAGTAATCTCATCCAAGGTTTCAAAATTGGATCTAAATTGAGTGGTTTTTTATCACACCAAGTATCCATCCAAATAGAATTTTTTCTACAGTTTCCACCACCCATCTTAAACCTTTAATCATAATATCAATAGATTTTTATAAACCATTCCAAATAGTAGAACCATTTGGTAGAGAGAAAGTAATAAATATTAAAATTGGGTAATTGGTATCAACATACTTAGAATAATTCTTGTCCATTGTATTTGACTCTCTTTGTACAATCTCCAGACAACTTTTTTCCTAAGAGCTAAGTTTACATCTGTAAGAACTCTTAAACCAAGACCTCCCCTAGTTTTATCATCACATAACTTACTCCATTTCACCAAATGAAATTTCCTTTTATCATGTAAACCTGACCATAAAAAGGATCACATAATATAGATTAAAAAAATTTCAACTAATTTTGGCATAGAATACAATGACATATAATATGTTGGAATAACTTGTAAGACTAACGTAATTAATTGCACTCTTCCTACTAACGATAACCATCTACCTTTTCAAGCTGGAAGTTTATTTTAAACTTTACTAATAATTGGATTCCATAAATCTATCCTCATTCTCCCCTCAAATAAAGGCATCCCTAGATAAGTTGGTAAATTTGCCTCCTCCATTTGAAGCAACCTACAATTTGCTTCGATATTAGTAGGAGTGTTAAGGAAGTAAATTTTGGATTTAGTCCTATTAAATTTTTTGCCCTAAAGATCTTTCATACTCTTTTAAAAAGTTATTCAAAGCTCTGGCCTTATTTATCCTTGCCCTTCCAAAAAAGGTTGTATCATCTACAAATTGTTGATGGATGATGTTATCAATGTTATTACTAACCTTAAGTCCACTTATAAACCCATCTTTGTAATCATTCTTTAAGTTCCTACTCAAAAATTTTTCCATAATAATGAAAAAATAAGGAGATAGAGGATCTCCTTGTCTAAGGCCTCTCTTGGCTTTAAAATATTATGTCACTAACCCATTGAACAACATTGAATAAGAAACTGTAGAGACACAAGCTTTAATCCATCTAACCCATTTCTTCCTAAAACCAAACTTATCTAAAACTGTAAAAAGAAAATCCCATTTAACCCTATCATAGGCTTTACTCATATCAAGTTTTAAGATCATTGCTCTCTCTTTTCTTTAAGTTGTTGAATGTATAATTTCATGAGCTACTATGATCCCGTCCAAAATTTGTCTCCCTTGCACAAATCCTCCTTACTCTTCTAAAATAATTTTGTCTAACAATGGCCTTAATCTATTCGCCATCACTTTGGAATAATATTATATGCCATATTATATAGGCTTATGGGTCTAAAAAAATCAAACAAATCAACATCCTTCTTTTTTGGAATTAGGGTAAGATATGTTGCATTTATTTTATAAGGTGTGTATTTTTTTACCCTAGACTGCTCCTCTAACACCAATAAAGAATCCTTCACTATATCCTAATTATGTTGGTAAAAAGTTGTAGAGAGCCCATTTGGACCTAGGGATTTATCCTTATTAAAAGAGAAAAGAGCTAAATGAACTTCTTCTAGAGTAATAGGCTCCATTAGTTTTCTATTGTCTTAATTTGTTATAACTGAAGGAACATATTGAAGAACTTTATCATTAAGAACTTTGATCTCCTTTGAACCTAGAATATTTTGATAAAAATACTTTTCCTCTTCTAATTTCACTCTGATAAACAATCCAAACCCCATTCTATTAATTTAATTCTACTAATTCTGGAAGTTAATCTCTATACTATAGCCATCCTATGAAGAAAATTGTATTTTTATCTCCTTCTTTTAACCTAGTATGTCTTGATTTTAATCTGCATAAATTCTCTGCCTTACTCAAATGATATTCTCTAAGCAACTCCCCTTCCTTTGAGCTTGGATTATTATCATCACCTTTTTGGAATTTTGAAAGTTGATCTTTTAGTTCTTTCTTCTTAAAAATGTTTCCAAAGGTGTTCTTGTTCCATTCTTTTAATCTAGATATCATAGCTTTAATTTGGTTTGGAAAAGTATACAAACCATCATTACCTAAATATGCCACGTTTGAGATATCATATCAACAAATTGAGGATGGTCTTCCCACATCTGCTCATATTTAAAATATGTTTTTTTTTAATTCATTTATAATCATTTTAACTCTTATTGGCCAGTGATCCAAACCAATCCTTGTTAAGGTATTAATTTTAGCATAATTTCATCTAGCCAATGATCTGAGAGAATGCATCTGTCTAATTTTTATGAGAGAATTTACCATGAATATGGTCAGTTTGTTAGTGCTTGCCCAAATAAAATTCTTGATCAAAAGAAAGAAGATATAAACTCAGTAGGTTTCCAAATGCCTAAGAAGAAGAACACTAAAAAAAATCAGTTATAAAGGATCAATCAAAGTCATCTGCTAATATGTTTCCAATCCTTTCCACAAATGATGTCCCAAGTGAGGAAGAGGAAATAATGGAAACAGAAATCCTAGGAACACAATTTAAATATGAAGGGAAGAACTCAGAGATAAACCAACAAATCAAAGGTTTTCAACAGAAAAAAAAAAATGAGAAAATTTACACAAGCAAAACAATCTTTTAAATGTCAAAACTTCAAATAATACAGGTCCCAATATAGAATCTGTTGAACCCTCTAGTAAAATTTTAGTTGTGTACAAGCATTCTTCAAGGTTAGAAGCCATCTCAGATTCAATTGGAGTAAGTCAAGAATAGGGAAAAAAATTGAAGATGGATTCTAATCAAAAAGTAGGTTGCAAGACCAATCAATATCATATGGTAAAAGAAGGTGAAAATCTTGTAGAGGAAGGTAAGATTAATGCCCTTCCCAACTTTTTTAGCCCTGGTATTAATGAAGATCATCACTTGGAATATTAGAGGACTCAAAGGGAGTCTTTTAAAAAAATGAAACTAGAAGAATGATTCGGATAAATCATCCACATATTGTTTTCCTTCAATAAACGAAGATGTCAATGGAGGATATGGACTCAATTGTCAGTAAAATTTGGCCAGCTAGAAAAGTGGTTTCTCTCAGTTCCCAGGGTACTTATGGTGGCATTTCTTGTCTTTGGGACCCAAAAGAGGTAGTTATTCACCATATGGTTGGTATTTGGGGTCTGTTGGCTATAGCTATTCAAAGTAGACATTCCAACCAAATTATGCTTTGCATTACTATTTATGCTCCGACTACTTTGGAGGAAAAAAGAAGACAGTGGAAGGATATAACTCATATTATCTCTCATTTTCCTGAATCTTGGATCTTGATTGGAGGATATTTCAATACCATCATATATGGATGAGAAAATAGGGGGAAATAGAAATTTGGACAAAAGCACTGACCTCATGAACGAATATATTGCAAACCTCCATCTTGTGGATATCCAACCAGATAATGGATTTATGACTTGGTCTAACAGAAGGTAAGGCTTAGCTTGTATAATGGAGAGATTGGATAGGTTTTTGCTCTCTAAAAATTTCTTAATCCATGCTCACATTCTTAAAGTGAAGACTCTTAACAATGTTGGTTCGGATCACTAGCCAGTCATGGTGAAAATGTGGAAAACCAATGTGAGTTTCTCTTCTTTTCATTTTTAATTAATGTGGCTCAAAGATAGTTCCTTTAGACCTTGTGTGCAACAATAGTGGAAGGAAGGTAAGCCTAGGCATGGGACTAATATGTTCTGTTTTGCAAAAATACTGCAATACATTAAATCCAAAAACAAGACTTGGAACTGGAAGGAGTTTAGGGATGTTCATGAAAAAAGAAGAAGTTATTGCTCAACTTGAAAATTTGAATAATAAAATCCATTTAGATGGCCTCAAAGATAATAGAAGTGTAGATGAAATTAAACTCACAACTCAGTTATAGGAATGGAAAAAAGAGAAATCCTATGGAAGCAAAAATCTAGAATTCATTGGCTCAAATAAGAAGATCGAAACACAAATTTCTTCCACAAATATCTTCTAGCTCGAAGATCTCACAACTTTATTTCTTCCCTAAAATCAAATTCTGGAGATGTTGTCTATACTTGGGATGGCATGAACTCTATTGTTGTCGATTACTTTTCCAATATTTTTGTTGCTACTCCTCTTGACTCGACTTCTCAACAAAATATTCTTCAAGAAATCCCTTATCTTATCACTTCTAAGGAGAACTCTATTTTGACTACTCTTGTTACTATCAATGAGCTTCAACAGGTATTTTTTAAAGTTCAAAAATGGAAAACCCCAAGTCCTGATGGTTTTCCCATTGAGTTCTATCAAGAGTTTTGGGATATCCTTCATGTTGATTTATTAGAGGTGGTGGAAGAAGCCAGGAAAGCCAAAGAAATTTTGAAGGTTATCAATAAAAATTATATTACTCTTGTTCCAAAAGCTCAAGAGGTTGATCATATCTCAACTTTTAGACCTATTGATTTATGTAATGTTCTTATCAAAATCATTACTAAGATCATGGCATAAAGGTTGAAGCCTCTTTTTCATAAGATTATTTTCCTTGAGCAAGGGATTTATGTGGAAGGGCATCAAATAGTAGATGATATAGTTCTTGCTCAGGAATCCATCTATTCCATGGATATGCAAAAATATCCTTCCATGTTTATTCGGTTAGACTTATCCAAAGCTTATGATAGAGTGGATTGGCACTTACTTATCAAAGTTTTGAGGCAAATTGGTTTCTCTAAGGATTGGATGGATTGGATTATGGGATGTATCTCTTTAGTTTCCTACTTAATTCTTATCAATGGCAGACCTTCTCAATCGTTCCCAGCTTCTCGAGGTATTAGGCAAGGTGACTCGCTATCCCCTTATTTATTCATAATTCTTGTTGAATGCTTGGGTAGGACTATAACCAAAAAGAGGGAAAAAAACCCTTGAGGGAGTTACCATTGATCATGGAGCTAGACCTATATCTCATCTTCAATTTATGGATGAATCTACTCTTTTAGGTAAAGCTACAGTTAAGGAAGCTTCTAATATTAAGCAAATCATTAGTTATTTTTCTAAGGCTACTGGGCAATTGATCAATGAAGATAAATCTAAAGTTATTTTCTTTCACTGCTCTGCTAGATAGGAATCCATGATCTTGGATAAATTAAGATATAAGAAGACCTCCCTTCCAATCACTTATTTAGGTATTCCCATCAATATTCAAAGGCAAAAAAAATAAATATTGGAATTGGTTGTTGGACAAAATCAAGAAGAAAATTGGAAAGTGGACCAACAGGTGGCTTTCTTTTGGGGGTAGAATCACCTTGGTAAAATTAGTCCTTCAAGCTATTCCTATTTATGTATCTTCCGTTTTGAATATCCCAAAGGCTGTTCTTCAAAAATTGGATCAAATCAATCATCGATTCCTTTGGAGTGGTACTAAGGAGAAAAGAAAATGGGCCTTGGTGAAATGGGACACTTTATTTCTTCCTAAGAATGAAGGGGGGTTAGGATTCTAGTCTTCTATTAATAACAACAAAGCTTTAGCTGCTAAATTATATTGGAGAATGTTCCATAACCCCAATGATCTTTGGACCAATAATCTCCGTGCTAAGTATATTGAGAACAAAAGTCCTAAAGACCTTGTTCTCTATCAACTTCCTACCAAAGGTTCTCCCATTTTAGCAGTTCTTTAGACTGGTTAGGATTTGATAAAGAAAAATTTATTTTAGATCATTCATAATGGTCAAAAGGTAAATTTTTGGATAGATTATTGCGATGGTCACAAGCCTTTGATAACTTAGTTTCCCAATTGGAGGCCTTGGATGGAGGAGCTTCACCGAGCTAACTGGATAAAGGTGGCTAATTATTATTGGTACCATACTGGTAATTCAAATGTTGGTAGATATTGGATCCCTATTGAGTACTGGCCTATTCAAATCCCAGAAAGGCAAAGACAAGATATCCAAGGCATCCTTCATATGAGATCCCTCTCTTGGTCCCATGAAAAAGATTATTTTGGATGGAACAACACTACTAAGGGTGAGTATTCAGTTGCTCAAGGTTATTTGACCTTATGCCATAATAATCCCAACCATTCTTCCGACATATTTTCTCAGTTGTGGGCTCAAAAGCTCTAGCCTAAGGTGAGGTTCTTTACTTGTCTTTTATGGCATCGTAGGGTGCTTACTGGTGAGCAACTTATGAAGCATGGTTTTCATAGCCCTTTTAGATGTTAAATGTGTGAAGAGAATGTTGAAACTCTTAGCCATATTTTTATTGAGTGTACAGCCTCTGAACTATGGAGGAGAATGGCCACTTTACTTGGCTTACAGTGGTCCAATGTTTTTACCTTTGAACAACTTTGGAGGGATTGGCCTAAACAAGAGGGTGTTGATCATTTTATTAGGCAGTTAGTTTGGATGGGTTCTACCATTGTTCTTTGGAATATCTGGAATGAAAGGAATAACCAAAATTTTAATCAATATAGGAAGGATATTCACTATATTTGGCAAAATACCATAGACAACTTAGTTGAATGAGTCCATCAACTCCTTAATCACCCCCAAAACTCCCACCAAAGATGGGATAAAGTGTTGCAAATATTGAAGATTAAATCTTCTAAGGGCAATCAACTTAAAGGGAATGTGAGTATTCGTAAGATGGATAGGACAAGAAATTGGCAACCTCCTCCTAAGGATTTTGGAAAATTCAATACTGATGGAGCCTCTAGAGGAAACCCTGGAAAAGCCAGTGTAGGAGGAATTGGTAGACTTTTAGATGGCTCCCTGGTTTTTACTTTTGTTGAGAATTTGGGTATTCTTTCCAATAACCTTGTTGAGGGGTATGGTATCCTTAGAGGCCTTCAAGAGGCTACTAAGGTTGAATGGGAAAAGGTGTTAGTTGAGTCTGACTCTCAACTCATGATTAATCTTTTGAAGACTCCTAAGAATCATAAGGTTGTTGGATAAAGGTGGCTAATTATTGTCGGTGCCATACTGGTAATTCAAATATTGGTAGATATTGTATCCTTATTAAGGACTGGCCTATTCAAATCCTAGAAAGGCAAAGAGAAGATATCCAAGGCATCCTTCATATGAGATACCTCTCTTGGTCCCATGAAAAAGATTATTTTGGATGGAACAACACTACTAAGGGTGAGTATTCAGTTGCTCAAGGTTATTTGACCTTATGCCATAATAATCCCAACCATTCTTTTGACATCTTTTCTCAGTTGTGGGCTCAAAAGATTTGGCCTAAGGTGAGGTTCTTTACTTGGCTTTTATTGCATCGTAGGGTGCTTACTGGTGAGCAACTTATGAAGCGTGGTTTTCATAGCCCTTTTAGATGTTAAATGTGTGAAGAGAATGTTGAAACTCTTAGCCATATTTTTATTGAGTGTACTTTAGCCTCTGAGCTATGGAGGAGAATGGCCACTTTACTTGGCTTACAGTGGTCCAATTTTTCTACTTTTGAACATATTTGGAGGGATTGGCCTAAACAAGAGGGTGTTGATCATTTTATTAGGTAGTTAGTTTGGATGGGTTCTACCATTCTTCTTTGGAATATATGGAATGAAAGGAACAACCAAATTTTTAATAAATATAGGAAGGATATTCACTATATTTGGCAAAAGATCATAGCCAACTTAGTTGAATGAGTCCATCAAGTCCTTAATCACCCCCAAAAATCCCAAAAAAGATGGGATCAAGTGTTGCAAATATTGAATATTAAATCTTCTAAGGGCAATCAACTTAAATGGAATGTGAGTATTCGTAATATGGATAGGACAAGAAATTGGCAACCTTCTCCTAAGGATTTTGGAAAATTCAATACTGATGGAGCCTCTAGAAGGAACCCTGGAAAAGCCAGTGTAGGAGGAATTGGTAGACTTTTAGATGGCTCCCTGGTTTTTACTTTTTCTGAGAATTTGAGTATTCTTTCCAATAACCTTGCTGAGGGGTATGGTATCCTTAGAGGCCTTCAAGAGGCTACTAAGGTTGGATGGGAAAAGGTGTTATTTGAGTCTGACTCTCAACTAATGATTAATATTTTGAAGACTCCTTCTAAGAATCATAAGGTTGTTGGATAAAGGTGGCTAATTATTGTCGATACCATACTGGTAATTCAAAGGTTGGTAGATAGTGTATCCCTATTGAGGACTGGCCTATTCAAATCCTAGAAAGGTAAAGAGAAGATATCCAAGGCATCCTTCATATGAGATATCTCTCTTGGTCCCATGAAAAATATTGTTTTGGATGGAACAACACTACTAAGGGTCAGTTGCTCAAGGTTATTTGACCTTATGCCATAATAATCCCAACCATTATTCTGACATCTTTTCTCAATTGTGGGCTCAAAAGCTCTGGCCTAAGGTGAGGTTCTTTACTTGGATTTTATTTCATCGTAGGGTGTTTACTAGTGAGCAACTTATGAAGCATGGTTTTCATAGCCCTTTTAGATGTGAAATGTGTGAAGATAATGTTGAAACTCTTAGCCATATTTTAATTGAGTGTACTTTAACCTCTGAGCTATGGAGGAGAATGGCCACTTTACTTGGCTTACAGTGGTCCAATTGTTTTACTTTTGAGGGATTGGCCAAGAAATTGGCAACCTCCTCCTAAGGATTTTGGAAAAGTCAATACTGATGGAGCCTCTAGAGGGAACCCTAGAAAAGCCAGTGCAAGAGGAATTGGTAGACTTTCAGATGGCTCCCTGGTTTTTAATTTTGTTGAGAATTTGGGTATTTTTTCCAATAACCTTGTTGATGGGTATGGTATCCTCAAAGGCCTTCAAGAGGCTACTAAGATTGGATGGGAAAAAGTGTTAGTTGAGTCTGACTCTCAACTCATGATTAATATTTTGAAGACTCCTAAGAATCATAAGGTTGATTGGAGAATAAAAATAATTATTGAGAAGATTCAATTAATCCATATGGGATTTTTGAAAGTTGATTACAATCATGTGGTCAGAGATCAAAACAAGAGTGTTGATGCTTTAGCTAATTGGGCTTTGGACAAAGGTGATCTTACTTGTTATGGCCACCCTCCTAGATGGTGGGCTTCGCAAATTAGGGAAGCTCTTCTTTCTATCATTTCTTTGGATGGCTCCAATTTTGAAGGTACCTAGTTTCTTCTTGCTTTATTTTTGCTTCTCTTTGGTTCACTCAGGTTATTTTAGTTCCCTAGCTCAAACTATTCTTTCTTTTGTTTCCTCTATTGATTCTTACCTTAAAAGTCTTCTGGTCTAGAAATGTCATTGTTATGTTCAAATTTTTTTTCTTTTTTTTTTGGTTTTTTTGTTTAGTTTTTTTAAGGTGTGTGTGTTATTTTGTTTTGTTTTGTTTTTGTGTTCTTTGTGTTTTTTTTTGTTGTTCTTGTGTTTTTGTTGTTTTATGTTTTTTTTTTATGTTTTTTGTTATTGTTCTTGTGTTTTTGTCGTTCTTGTTCTTGTGTTTTTGTTTGTTTGTGTTAATTCATGTTTTTATGTATGAGTGTTTTCTATGTTTTTTTGTTTTTGTTTATTTTCTGTTGTTGGTTGTTTTTTATTTTTTATTTATTTTTTTTAATTTTTTAGGTTTTGGTTGTGTTTTTTTCATGTTTTTTTGTTATGTCTTTATAGTGTTATGTTGTTTTTGTCTTGTTTGTGTTTTTTTATGTTGTTCTTGTGTTTTTTCTATGTGGTTCGTGTTGTATTTTTTTTAATTGTGTGTGTGTTTGGTTGTGCTTCTCTTTTTGACACACTCAAGGAGCATGTTTTTTATTTTATTTTATTATTCTTATTGTTATTTATTTATTTTATTTTTTAAATGTTTTTGTGTGTTTGTTCGCTCCTTGAGTATGTCAAAGGTGGTAGGCCAGGTTCGAGTCCTGGGCGATTTTGGAGGAATGGATACCCCTGCCTCCTTGGGTCTTACCCGAAAGTGGCATCCCTTCTGGGATGTTTTCCACAAATAAATAAAAACATATAGTTGTCTTCTTCAAACTCGACTTCCCATAGATTATTGTTTTGAATAAAAGCTGAGAAATATTTCATACTTTGGGTCAATTTCCTAATTCCCCTAAATTTTTCATCCAACTTGGTTATGGTATTAAAATATCCAATGATCATGAATCAAATTTCTTGGTCTTTACTTCTCATAAAGGCTTCAATCTCACTCCAAACTTCTAATATACCTGCCTGAGTTGTAGGTCCATAAACATTGATAAGGATGAAACGAATATCTGCAAAGTAGCAAGTGACTAAAGAGACTATCCAATGCCTAGTTTTATGAATGATTACACAAAAATTTCTAGAAGGATTCCAACGAGTTAGAATTCCCCTTGTTGCTCCATTAAAATCAATAGCATCCCACTCACATCTTGCCCATACTACTTTCATAGTTTTTGAAACTTCTTCTTTTGTCATTTTAGTTTCTTGGATACAAATAATATCAAGTTTATTACTTAAATATAGGTCCCTAATACACCTCTGCTTTGAGGGGGCATTAACACCCTTTATATTCCATGAGATGATAATCATGTCTCATTAGGGGCTTTTGGCTCCTCTTGCATATTACCAATATCATTTTGTTGTTTGGTAAAGAGGAGTTCAACCAACTTAGTTTATGTTCCTTTCTCTATGTTTGCTCTTGCTTCCCTAGATCTTGCTTGATAATTTGAGGGTTTTCCTCTTTTTGCCTTACCTATATCATAAGTAGATCTTATTATTCTATTCCTCAATATTATTTCACAATTTTGTTTTTCATCATATTTATCTTCTTCTGGCTCTATTATAGAAGCTTTTGACTTGTCCTGCTCATTTTTTTATATTTCCTTGTTAATGGCAGAGGTATTAAATTCTAAAACTACATTTGATTTATCAATTATTTTCTCTTGAATAGTGCATGGTACTTCAAGAGAGTCTTCAAAATATAATGAGACACATTCCTTAGGTTCATCGAGAATGTTCTTCCTTAAATTAGGATTATACTAAATAGACGGTTCCTTGTTAATATGTTGAAATTATTGTATTGTGTCCTCTAAGTTTTGATCTACTTTTTCTTCATAGGCTAAAGCCTCAAAAGAGTTGGTATTTATTCCAATATCCTTCCTTATTGGTCTCCACTGTTTATTTTCTTTTATTTTCTAGATCTATTTTTTGGAAGTTGAAAACCATCTTCATCCATAACCATTTATAAGTTTCTCTTGTGGTTTTCTACAAATGATTATGCTAGGCTCTTCTTAGGGCACAGTATCTCAATATGACCCATATCATGACATCTTCTACATCTAAAAGATATGTTTTCATAATCTATAGTTTGGATCCACATCTTATACTCATACTTAAGAATGATTGATTTTGGTAAAGCTTTACTTATATCAATCATGACCAATATTCGAGCATAAATAGCCAAAAATCCATCTTTTGTTGTATCTAAAATCTCAAGAAATTCTCCTAGAGTGTTGCCTATTGCCTTGAAGGTATCTATTTTCCAAAATTCAATGGGTAACCCAAATATCCTAATCCATACTGGTACTAGGGATAAATTTATATTTTTAGGTGAAAAGCATTCATACCAGCAGGTAAGGAAGAGTCATACTCTTCCCATAAACCAAGGACCCCTTTTATGATTCTTTCTTTTCTTCCCTAGAACAAAAAATGTCTACGAAGAAATATTTGGGAAGAAATGATAGAATCACTCCTGGAGACTTCCAACTCCTATAAATCCATTTTCTCAAGGCTGAAGCCCCTGGCCAACATCCATTAAAGTTACCAAAAACTACCCTATCTTGGAGCAACGAGGATCTCTCTGAGGTGCACTCACTAACCTCTACCACTAGAGATGATTCTAAGAATTTAACTATAAATTAATCCATGGAAAGGAAACTAAAACTCAAAATCTATTGAAATTTATCTGAATGTCCTATAGAAAATATAATATTTGATAAGAACTTTATAAAATTTTCATGCACAATTTCTACGATAAAGAAAGGGAAAAAAAAACTTAGCTAAAAAATTCTTTGTCCAGATAGAATATATTGCCTCGCTGAAGTCCTAGCCCTTCATTGCTCTTCCCATCATTCGAACCCTAGCTGGAAAATATTTGTAATTTCATTTTTCATGACTTGAAAAATCATCAATGCCCTTGTTTCGAATGGTTGAATTCACAAGGTCGTATATCCCTCAATATTGCTTGGATGTTTGTATATGACCATTCATTTAAAAAATATATTCAAATTATACACAAGTTGGTCCAAGAATCAACTAAAACGGATAACTCTTCAGGAAAAATGGTCATTTCTATGAGTTGTTTTTGAAGTTATTTATAAGTTTTATATATTTAGAATATTACCATTATCATATATTTCATATTGCAACTTTATTTTAGATTTTGTGGTTATTTTATATTAAGTACTTAGCTTCAAAAGCTAACACGAGGATACATGATCGTTTCTTCAACGCAAGTTAAAATTTAGAAATTTGACCGTTTCTCTCCACCAAGTTTTGTAAATCTCAATTGAAAAAAAACCAAAATAGTCTTGACTATTTCTTGTTGTACCACGTTTGCTCATTGTATTTTTATTATCTATCTATAGAGGTCAAGTGACTGCCATGTTAGAGTTTGAATGGCTACCGCATACATTTTAAATAAATAGGGCCTCCCAAGCCTTTGTGTTGGTGTAACGACTAGTTAGGGCTAGTGACAACAAAATGACAATAAAAAAACATATCTCTCTCCTCTGTCATTTCTTTGAATGATGTCACCATATTGCCTCTGTTGGACTTGTAAAATATATAACTACATCGAAGTATTATGAAAAGCAATGTAAGCAAAATGCAATGGTTGTGGCTATCAGGAAGAACAAGAATTCGAATCACTCCACACCAACTTTGGAGTTGATTGTGTGGTTGTCTAATTACTTTTTTTTTCTCTCAATAAAATGTTAGAGTTGCACTTGATACTTGAACACACCACTTGTGTTCAAAAGCAGATGCTGCAACAAATACTACAAGATAACGATACATGAGAATATTTGACTAAGGTGACATTGGCAACTATGTTGAATGTATAGTCGATGGAGATAAATATTTTATAGCTATATTGTTCTCTACTTTTTCCCGAAGGAATCACCCAGGTAGGTATATCACATCAACTTATGAAGCATCTATCATGCCAATTCATTGCACATGGGTCGACCAAACTACTAAGAAAATAGAAGGGTCCTAAGGCAACTTTAAACATGAGAGCATTGTCATCTCACAATTGAGCATATCCCTTATACACTCCACTATGCAATACAGGCACCCTTACACAAGTTCAAACCTTTCTAATGGCTCCAAAGGTTTGCCTTTGTGTTAGTTCTTGATCAAGTGCCAAGCACTACTTATATGCCCTTTTATTGCATGTTTTGCTTAAGTTCCTCCACACATTAATCTTCTCCAATATATTAATCCTCTTGTAGCAATAATCTTCAACCTGCGATAGCTTCTTCTTTTCACAGAGTCCACTTTCACAATTCAAAAAATGTTTTTTCCTAATTTGGGCTTGTCATTGGATGACGACGATTTTCCCAATTCCTATGCAAGTAAACTTGTTATGGCTATGATACCATTGATAGCTTTTTGAATAGATTAACGCATAGAAATCTTATTCTAGGATCTAGAATAAATCAAGTAAATGCTACTAAATAGGAATAACAATTAAACAGAAAATTGAAATTACAATAATATTTCACAGATATAACTCATATACACACAAACATGAGATTACATAAATGATACAACTTGATTACATTGTTTAGAGCTTTACCTCTAATATATCATTTTCATGACTTCTTAGTTCTCTAACTATTGCTCTCCTCTTTCATCCGAGAAATGCAACCTTTCATATTTCTCTCATAAAGACAAAGCTCTCATCTTGCCACATATCATATAAATTTTCATTCTCTCTTAACACTTTGCACTTTCTCTCATTATACAAATATAAATAATCTACCAAGCTAATATTACAAAGGGGCCAAATAATGTAATATCTCCAATAGAAGCTAATTCTGAGAAGGATGGCATTACGACTCTTGGTGGTAATATTCCCACATAAATCAATATTTTTAGTAGTAATAGTAGCTTGATAGACCTGGGGGAAAGTGATTATATTGGACTGTTGAGTTTGAAATCCTAAATTAGGACCTAATGATCTGATATAATATATATGCCAAGGGACCTAGGGGTCTGATATTCTACATAATTCTCTTCCAAGTTCTACTAAATTTGAGATTGAATTCAATAATTATTTCTTGAGGATGTCTTTGTATGATAGTAAATTGAGTAAGAAGTGAGAAGGGATTCGCTAGCTCATTGAATTCTTCCACAAAGGGTCTAGCTAGGTCATCCCATGTATGAATACTCACATCTTTTAGGGTTTGATACAAGTTAAGTATTTTTTCCCTGAAGGATATGGCAAGAAGTCTGACCATAACATATTCTTCTCTAATGTTGTAAGTTACCACTAATGACACTAAATATTGGCAGTGCTCATAGGATGTTTTACCTGTGCTATAATAAGTGGGAAGAGCCTTAAGTGCTACTTGTGGAATATCATTTGTGTTCACTATACCTAGGGGTCCAATGGTGTTCTAATCAGGGAAATTTAGAGGAATTTGTTATTGATTATGAGCCATAACTTTAAGACTTGGTGAGCCTAACGATGTAAAGAAATTAGCAATTGAAGAATCTACACTTTCATGACAAGACTCAGGGAGTGAAATTTCAATGCATCTTGGCTTATGCATAGGTAACTCAAAAAATGGTGGTGGATTTTCTATTTTCTTCATTGTATATCTTGTAATCATATAAATATGAGACAAAAAAGCATAGATTATGCAATTTCAACAAATATAACTGATAATATTATTATAATATTATTATGGATTCCATATTTTAAGGGGAGTTGCTATATAAACGTACATTCTTCGTAAATAAGTTCAAGACTATTTGCCTAATCTTGAGCTCTCCGAGAAGGTGAGACAAGTTTGATTGTTTCATCCCATCGGGCATGTCAGAAACTTCTATATTTTTGGACTAAAATTTGCCATACTTGTGGATAGGTGTTGCACCTAGGATTTTAACCCAAAGTATAGAATTGGATGAAATGAGATTGCTCTCTATTTCAACCTTTGGAGAAGGCTAACTCCTTTAATTGGTTGTATTTTAAGGGAAAAGGGTTAGAAAATAGTAAGGGTTAGAGAAAGATAAGGAAAAGTGGATGGGATATAGTGTAACAACATTGGATATTTCTAGATAATACACTATCAAACCAATTACATGATACTTAATAGACCAACCATTATCAACTACAATTATAGGTTCATTTAGCTCATAACATTCACTTTAATCATTCCAAGGATTCAAACAATTAGCAATCCAATAGGTGATTTAGACTCACTTTAACAGAATAGACTAAATGTTGAATGTAATAAAATTGACTTAAAGAAATGTATAAAGGCTTTAATCATTCTAAGGACTTCAATTATTAGCAATCCAATAGGTAATCCAAATAGCATAATTATTTAATAGAATACACTAACAATTAAGTGTAATAGAAATGACTTAAAGCAAAAACATGCATTTTAAAACCTACAATTGCACAGTAATGGAGGTCAAACAACTATCACTTCGTTGATCAATAACAATATAACAAAGTAATACCAGGTAAGGATTACAAAGCTGACCCCTGTAATGAGGTATCTCTACATATTTATAGTTTATAATTTTGAATTTTATAATAGGAAATAGTTGTATGGCCATTGAGAAAGAACAATCTAGCAAGAAACCAAAATTGCTAAGGTGGCAACTCTAAGCTTCATCTCATGCATACATTCGAATTCAACCTATTGATTTGCAACTACCTTCTACAAATGGCTACATTGTTGTAGTTGTTCTTGTGCTTTGGTTTCATAAACTAGAACCATCTGGCAAGCACCATGGTAATTGTAGGTATAAAAATAAAGTTTCTTGAAAAGTTGCTCAAAATTGGGTTCTTTATTTTTCTTGTAGATCTCTTTGAGATGAAATCGTGGCTTTGGTTTGATGATGTCATTATTGGATACATTTCGACCTTGTGAACATTTTCTTTTATATTATTCTCTTTTGTTTGTGTGGTCTTGGGCTTTAGCTTAGTAGTGATGACATCATCGACCTAAGTAGTTTGGTTTCATACATTTTAGCTTTGTTTGCTCACATCCTAGTTTCATGCATTTGGATCCTTTTGCATGGTTTTGGGCTTAGTCTTGAATATGCTTACATTATCACAAAAGATCATGCAGTCTTGAGCATTGTGACTTTGGGCTTGGTCTTTAGAGTTTGAATTATGTGATCTCGGGCTTCTCTTCCTTTTGATTGACATCATTATCTTGAGCAGCCCAATTTTGTGCAAAGTGTTTTGCTTTGATTTTTTGCCCTTTTTGCATGATCTTGTGCTTCGACTTTGGCTTGCTAATGTCATGGCCAAAGTTAGCCTAATTTTGAGCATAATGACCTTGGACACCCACTTTTGCGCATTCTTGTGGAGATGAGGCTTTGTGCTGATGTCATTGCTGATGTAATATCAGTCTTGGGAATCATAATTTTTTGCTAACCTTCAAACTACTTAGTGAATTTTGGGGATCCAAAAGATATTTTCTCATCACTATGCAAATGTGGTAAAAATTTAGCCTACGAGACCATGGTTTTTTGGAAGGGCAGACCTCTTTATAAAACCTTGGCATACTAACTTTAAAGCAAATAGATGTAATCTACAACACCAGTTTAGGTGAGGCTATTTGACCTACTAGTAGAATTTTGAAATATGATAATGTTTTAGCAATTGGGATTACCCTAGGAACACTCATGATGGTTGTTAATAGTACATATAAATTTGAGCAAATTATTTATGTTTAGATATGTGTCCTAATATATTTTAACAAACTTCTCCCAAAAAAGATTACTTTGTATTTTGGGGAGGAAACACAGGAGCAGGAGGTGGATTACGAGAACATACCTTTTTGCTATAGAATCTACCATGAATTTAGTCATTTAGCAAGATACTACACACATAATATCCCAAAGCAAGGAAGAGAGGAAACAAATATTGAAGGGTTCCAAGTATCCAGAAAAAGAATACCTAAAAGAAATTAATAGTGAGGAATCAAACAATGGTGTCAATATGTTTGGTAATCTCCCATTGATGACCTTTTGGATGATGACGATGATATAATGGAGACATAAGTCCTAGAGACACAATTCCATGGTGGAAGGAATTTGTGCCAGAAGAGGTAAATAGAACCCCTAACACCACCCTAGTCATGTAGAGCAACAAATAGGAAGTAGTAAACTAGCCAACAACAAACTACCAATGAAAAATAAGGGAGAAAATAAAAATAAGAGTAATAGTCTGTTAAAGGTAGGAACCACAAAAAATTCGAAGCCCAGGGAAGACCTCATCGGATCTACTAATAATAACTTGGTGCTATACACACATACGCCATGGTTAGATGTTATTCCAAAATTAGGAGAGGTGAGCCAGGAGATAAGTAAGAACATGAAAACGAACACTAATAAAAAAGTAGGACAAAAATAATAATTACCATCTAGCAAAAGGAGAAAATATAATAGCAAAAGGTAATATCAATGCCCTTACATATTTGCCCCCCAATATTGATGAAGATCATTTCCTAGAACATTAGAGGACTCAAGTGTTAGTCTTACAATGGCACTGAGAGGGGGGGGTGAATCAGTGCAGCTATTTTAAAAACTTAATGCTTTAACTCTTAAAGCCAAAACAAAAGAAAGCTAAAACCAGAAACAACAAGTACCACAAGAGAGCATAACATAACACAAGATGTAACGAGGTTCACCAGTTTTGGCTACTCCTCAAACTAGACTCGCTTGGACTCCCATCCAAATCCAGCCATTGCAAAGCACCAACTTTACAATCAATTTACCAAGCATCCACCTGGAAGGAGCAACAACCCCTAATTTACCGATAGCAAGCTGGAAGGAGCACCAACCCCTGATTCCAAGCACCAACTTGGATTTCTATTTTTAATTTTGATTGACATAAAAATGCCTTCAGTGTTACAAGATCCTCACCGATCTAGCTTAAATCAAATCAATCTCATGGAAGCATACACTCGTTTTACGAGTTCTACCTTCTGCACACTTACAGCCCTTTCATATGGCATGCTCTTGCAGCTCACATACAGCCAGCATCTTTCTGTAGCATCTTCTATCTCGCAGCAGCAACTATCTTCTCTGTACGGTTATTCTTTTATAACCTTTCAATCCTGCATGCAATCGAATCACATACTCTGACTGTTCGAATCCATGCAATACGGCTATTCGGTTCCATGCATTTTGACTGTTCGAAACCCTGCAATACGTCTTTTGGAAACCATGCAATACGGCAATTTTGTTTCATGCACTTCGACTGTTCAATTTCTTTGAATACGGCATTTTGAATGCTTTTTCGAAAACCTTTCGATACTTTAAATTTGATTCTTCGAATGCTTTTCTATTCTTCATGTTCGGCTTTTCTGTATGCTTCAAATACGTCTGTTAGAATGCCTGCAAATTTGACCTTTCGAATGCTTTTATTATCCTTCAAATTCGGCTTTTCGAATGTGTTTCAATTATGCATGTTTGGCTGTTGCATTGCATGTCCAACACCATCAACGATTAAGCTGTCTGTCGACTTCGAGTTACTTTTTACGTAACTGGCTGCATGATTTTCCTGTCAGCTTTTTCGACACGTGTCACCTTGCATGTTCCTGCGGGTTTTACATGCCAGACTGTTACCTGTCACGATATCGCGACACTTAGAACTTTTGCTGACGTCATCCTTCAGAATGTCGTGAAATCGTGATCGTTTTGGCTCTTGGAAGCTTTCCCTACATCTTATCGTGATATCGCGACACTTTGAGCTTTTGCTGATGTCATCCTCAATGCTGTCGCGAAATCACGATGCTTCCGGCTTCCAGCAGCTTTCCTTTCATCCTGTCGTGAAATCGTGACACTTTTCAACTTTGCTGACGTCATCATCCTGCTTGTCGCGAAATCGTGACACTTTCGGATTCCGTACACTCTTCTTTGCCAGCAGCAGCGAAAAAGGAACATGTCGTGAAATCGTGACACTTTGTTCTTCCGTACAACTCTCCTTGCCAACTCCAAACGAAAATGGAACATGTCGTGAAATCGCGACACTTTGCACTTCCGTACAACTTTCCTTGCCAACTCCAGTGAAAATGGAACATGTCACGAAATCGCGACGCTTCCTGCTCTTGCTGACGTCATCATCCTTCTTATCACGAAATCGCGACGCTTTTGGCTCTTGCTGACGTCATCAATCTTCTTGTCGCGAAATCGCGACGCTTACGCTTCCGTACGCTCTTTGCTCCATGCGATAGCGAAATCGCTACAACTTTTTGCCTTGTGCTTTTACCTTGTATTTTTTCATGAAATTTTAACTTGTAATATCAATGCTGCATCTTTCAGATCTACACTTTTGACTAGAAGCGAAATCGCTACACCTTAGTTTCCCCTTGTTCCAAAATGTAGCGCCATCGCTACACCTTATTTTCTCTTTGTTTCAACCTATAGCGAAATCGCTACACCTTAGTTTCTTCTTGTTTCAACATGTAGCGCCATCGCTACACCTTATTTTCTCTTTGTTTCAACCTGTAGCGAAATCGCTACACCTTAGTTTCTCCTTGTTTCAATATGTAGCGAAATCGCTACACCTTAGTTTCTCCTTGTTTCAACATGTAGCGAAATCGCTACACCTTAGTTCCATGTATTTTCATCATGCAGCGATATCGCTACACCTTTGTTTCCTTTCATTTCAACATGTAGCGATATCACTACACCTTTGTTTCCTTCTCTGCCAGCATGTCGCAAAATTGCGATAGTTTTGCTCGCACCTTCTCTCTCCTCGACCATGTCGTGAAATCGCGACAATTTGGCGTGCATTTTCTCTCTCCTACTTTTTGTCGCGAAATCGCGACACATTTTCTCTCTCCTCAACGAAAACTCGACATGTCACGAAATCGTGACATTTCCGGCTGCGCCTTCTCTCTCCTCGATTTTGTCGCGATATCGCGACACATTTTCTCTCTCCTCAGCGAAAACTTGACATGTCGCGAAATCACGACATTTCCAGCTGCGCCTTCTCTCTCCTCGATTTTGTCGCGATATCGCGACACATTTTCTCTCTCCTCAGCAAAAACTTGACATGTCACGAAATCGCGACATTTTCGATTGCGCCTTCTCTCTCCTCGACCATGTCGTGAAATCGCGACAGAAAACATGTCGCGATATCGCGACAGCTTTTCTTC
Organism: Wollemia nobilis; assembly: GCA_028583015.1. Classification (NCBI taxonomy): domain Eukaryota; kingdom Viridiplantae; phylum Streptophyta; class Pinopsida; order Araucariales; family Araucariaceae; genus Wollemia; species Wollemia nobilis. The sequence goes on from JAQPPZ010000989.1 coordinate 7,221,373, forward strand.
CTTGTCTTTTTTGCCGGTTTGGAATCGGGTCACTTCATTTTCCTTGAAACTTTTTGCACTTGATCCGATCGACCTCCGAACCGCATCAATCGCATCAATCGATCGTGTTTACAACAATGACAATACTTTTGTAATTCTTTTGCTGCACCTTGCTCAACAAACAACTCCTATCCATCACCTTGCTCACCAATCAACTTCTAACCATTGCATCAACTGATCAACCTGACTGTGTTGACAACAATGACAATACTTAGGTTGCACCTTGCTCATCAATCTCCCCCTTTGGAATTGTTGGCAACACACGTAATTGTCTGCAATTACCTGTAATTCTTCTCCCCCTTTGACAATAATACCAAATGGCGGCTGTAAAACTCCCCCTTAGTCCATGCACAACATTCACAGGCAAAAAATTAATCCAGTTAGCAAAAAGCATAAACATGAGCAATATGATGAACAGATCCATAAATTCTCCCTCTGAGAATTTGATCCTGATGTCTAGTCAAATCTTAGCCAATACTTGAGAAAAAAATGACCTCTTCAGATCACGCTGTCTTCTGAGCCTCAACCCTCTGTACTCTGTCATAGACTCACTAAGAACCTTGGCCAAACTTAGTTCTCCAACCTTTGGAGAAAGTGAATAACACCACCACAAAAGTTAAAGCACTTTTATTGCTGCTATCCACGAGCATCACGACCAAGACGAAATTTCCCACAACATGGGTCAAACTTGGCACCTCTGCCCAACGCTTCTTCACTTCAACAAGCAGATTTCACATCTTTCAATAAAATTGATAGGAGACTCACTTGTACCAACTCTACAAATTTATCGCCAACTTAGTGCAAGCAATAAATACCGTATCTTGCGGCACAACCTGATTCCTTTTTAAACTTAAAACCTGATCTCGAGTTTTCTACGATATCTGCAGATCACTTTACTTTTAACAATGCAAATCTTGGAGAAGACATTTTGACAAACACTTTATGGCCAACCATAGAGCCCCTTACTCAACCTCAACTTCTTAACCTCGGATTGATATTTTATCAACAGTTAACCCGAACTGTCTGTGAATTGAATAATCTTACCAATGCGACAAGAAGGATCTTGTAAGCTTTACCTCAAAGTGTAAAACAAATACACGCTGCTCGAAACACGTATATGCAGCTAGAGCAAACACGCAAAAAAAATTCTGAACTGTTATGATCCGAAGTAATGAACAGTTGGTGGAAGAATTATCAACAGTATAGCAGTGACATATCTCAACACTACCAAATGTGACAACTCTTCAAATTAAATAGCACACTTCACGGCACCTTCAAAAACGACAACAAGAACTGACAACACACTTTAGCTGCAAACAACAATAACTCGACTTCTTACCTTTCATCCTCAGAAAACTGGCCCAAAAACATAGGAGCATTAAAATAAAATTTTAAAATTGCTCCCCCTGAGGATGTGCCACCTGGAGCTGCTTAAAGCAGAAGAGGAGTAATCTCCTTCTGTCCAAGGAGACACGAATTCCTTTCTTCTGTCTTTCTCCAGACTTTCCTGAACTTGGGCTTGAGTTTTTCAACTACATCCCTATTTTGCCCCTGTTCGCGAACTTGAACATTTTTCTTGCGGGGTTGTCTCTTGTGCGTTCTTGAAGGATGATTATTTTCCTTTCTGCTGTGCACATGATTTATTCTCTGTCTGTATTGTATTCTTTGCGTTTGATGAAATCTAGGGTTTTGCCTTAGATTAGATACAGAAGTGTTTGCACAGAACCTTGCTACGTGCCCTTGACCATTACATTTAAAACATTGCACATGTTTTATTCCCTGTCTGTATTGCATTCTGTGTGTCTGATGAAATCTATGGTCTGGCCTTAGATTAGATACAAAAATTCTTGGACAAAACCTTGCTATGTGCCCATGGCCATTACATTTAAAACATTGCACAGGGTGTTCACTCAGGAAAGCAGATGTGTTTTTGTCAGTATAACTCTTTGATCTATTATTCTGTCCATAATAAAATGCCTTGTGACCATAGTAGTTGCATTTAGAACAATAGCCATTAAAAGCATTATTATTAAAAGAGTGAGAGTGAGAGAATTTCTGTTGCTGTGGTTGCTTTGTCGTAGATTTTCTTTGATGATTTCTTCCTTTTGAGGATTCGGCTTTAGACTTTTCTTTTTTCAAACCTTCAACCGAGGACTTCTTCTTCTCTGCATGTTTAGAGGATGAAGGTTGTTCAGCTTCATATCCAAGACCAAACTTAGACGTGGAGCTTCTTTGTTGATTTATCATTGTATCTAGCAACTCTGTGCTTTTCTCAAATTTGAGATTTATATTGGCCTCTTTTAGTTGTTTCTTCAAAGAAACAATCTCTTCTTCTTGTTGGCAACAAGCGGTCTTTTTCTCATTGAACTGAGACCTGAGAATTTATTCAACCCTCTTGGACACATCTACTTGCAACTTTAGATTACTAACAGTTTTGTTAGATTCTTCTTCACGTTTGCTATATACATCGACTTTATCATTCAACTGTGTCTTCAAGGCTTCTTCTACTTTCTTGGCCTCTTGAATTTGTAAACAGAGATTTTCAATCTCATCCCCGTATTCTTCCAACTTTTTGGACAGTCTTTTGTTGCTTTTCTTTTGTATACTTAACTCTTCAAGAGCGGCGATCAACTCACCTTCTAGATCTACTTCAATCTCCAGGTTTTCATTGCAAACTTCAAAGTTCACTTCTTCTTCCTTCTTTAGTGCAATTTTCTCTTCTGAAGGAATTGAAACTGACTGAGATACCTTAATGGAAGATAATCTATTCTTCTTACCCATTGTAAACTAATCCAAGATCAACCCTGACTGATTTAGCCTGAATTGGGAACTTGGCTCTGATACCAATTGTTAGTCTTACAATGGCACTGAGATGGGGGGGTGAATCAATGCAACTATTTTAAAAACTTAATGCTTTAACTCTTAAAGCAAAAACAAAAGAAAGCTAAAACCAGAAACAGCAAGTACCACAAGAGAGCATAACATAACACAAGATGTAACGAGGTTCACCAGTTTTGGCTACTCCTCAAACTAGACTGCTTGGACTCCCATCCAAATCCAGCCATTACAAAGCACCAACTTTACAATCAATTTACCAGCATCCACTGGAAGGAGCAACAACCCCTAATTTACCAGCAACAACTGGAAGGAGCACCAACCCCTGATTCCAAGCACCAACTTGGATTTCTATTTTCAATTTTGATTGACATAAAAATGCCTTCAGTGTTACAAGATCCTCACTGATCTAGCTTAAATCAAATCAATCTCATGGAAGCATACACTATTTTACAGTTCTACCTTCTGCACACTTACAGCCCTTTCATATGGCATGCTCTTGCAGCTCACATACAGCCAGCCTCTTTCTATAGCATCTTCTATCTCGCAGCAGCAACTATCTTCTCTGTACGGTTATTCTTTTATAACCTTTCAATCCTGCATGCAATCGAATCACATACTCTGACTGTTCGAATCCATGCAATACGGCTGTTCGGTTCCATGCATTTTGACTGTTCGAAACCCTACAATACGTCTTTTGGAAACCATGCAATACGACAATTTTGTTTCATGCACTTCGACTGTTCAATTTCTTCGAATACGGCATTTCGAATGCTTTTTCGAAAACCTTTCGATACTTTAAATTTGATTCTTCGAATGCTTTTCTATTCTTCATGTTCGGCTTTTCTGTATGCTTCAAATACGTCTGTTAGAATGCCTGCAAATTCGACCTTTCGAATGCTTTTATTATCCTTCAAATTTGGCTTTTTGAATGCGTTTCAATTATGCATGTTTGGCTGTTGCATTGCATGTCCAAAACCCGTCAACGATTAACTCGTCATGCTCGACTTCAGTTACTTTTTACGTAACTGGCTGCATGATTTTCCTGTCGGCTTTTTCGACACGTGTCACCTTGCATGTTCCTACGGGTTTTACATGCCAGATTGTTACCTGTCACGATATCGCAACACTTAGAACTTTTGCTGACGTCATCCTTCAGAATGTCGTGAAATCATGATCGTTTTGGCTCTTGGAAGCTTTCCCTACATCTTGTCGCGATATCGCGACACTTTGAGCTTTTGCTGACGTCATCCTCAATGCTGTCGCGAAATCGCGATGCTTCCGGCTTCCAGCAGCTTTCCTTTCATCCTGTCGTGAAATCGCGACACTTTTCAACTTTGCTGACGTCATCATCCTGCTTGTCGCGAAATCGTGACACTTTCGAATTCCGTACACTCTTCTTTGCCAGCAGCAGCGAAAAAGGAACATGTCGTGAAATCGTGACACTTTGTTCTTCCGTACAACTCTCCTTGTCAACTCCAGCGAAAATGGAACATGTCGTGAAATCGCGACACTTTGCACTTCCGTACAACTTTCCTTGCCAACTCCAGCGAAAATGGAACATGTCACGAAATCGCGACGCTTCCTGCTCTTGCTGACGTCATCATCCTTCTTATCACGAAATCGCGACGCTTTCGGCTCTTGCTGACGTCATCAATCTTCTTGTCGCGAAATCGCGACGCTTCTGGCTTCCGTACGCTCTTTGCTCCATGCAGTAGCGAAATCGCTACAACTTTTTGCCTTGTGCTTTTACCTTGTATTTTTTCATGAAATTTTAACTTGTAATATCAATGCTGCATCTTTCAGATCTACACTTTTGACTAGTAGCGAAATCGCTACACCTTAGTTTCCCCTTGTTCCAACATGTAGCGCCATCGCTACACCTTATTTTCTCTTTGTTTCAACCTGTAGCGAAATCGCTACACCTTAGTTTCTTCTTGTTTCAACATGTAGCGCCATCGCTACACCTTATTTTCTCTTTGTTTCAACCTGTAGCGAAATCGCTACACCTTAGTTTCTCCTTGTTTCAATATGTAGCGAAATCGCTACACCTTAGTTTCTCCTTGTTTCAACATGTAGCGAAATCGCTACACCTTAGTTCCATGTATTTTCATCATGCAGCGATATCGCTACACCTTTGTTTCCTTTCATTTCAACATGTAGCGATATCACTACACCTTTGTTTCCTTCTCTGCCAGCATGTCGCAAAATTGCGATAGTTTTGCTCGCACCTTCTCTCTCCTCGACCATGTCGTGAAATCACGACAATTTGGCGTGCATTTTCTCTCTCCTACTTTTTGTCGCGAAATCGCGACACATTTTCTCTCTCCTCAATGAAAACTCGACATGTCACGAAATCGTGACATTTTCGGTTGTGCCTTCTCTCTCCTCGATTTTGTCGCGATATCGCGACACATTTTCTCTCTCCTCAGCGAAAACTTGACATGTCGTGAAATCACGACATTTTCGGCTGCGCCTTCTCTCTCCTCGATTTTGTCGCGATATCGCGACACATTTTCTCTCTCCTCAGCAAAAACTTGACATGTCGCGAAATCGCGACATTTTCGACTGCGCCTTCTCTCTCCTCGACCATGTCGCGAAATCGCGACAGAAAACATGTCGCGATATCGCGACAGTTTTCTTCCTTGTCTCTTTTTGCCGTTTCGGAATCTGGGTCACTTCATTTTCCTTGAAACTTTCTCGCACTTGATCCGATCGACCTCTGAATCGCATCAATCGCATCAATCGATTGTGTTTACAACAATGACAATACTTTTGCAATTCTTTTGCTGCACCTTGCTCAACAAACAACTCCTATCCATCACCTTGCTCACCAATCAACTTCTAACCATTGCATCAACTGATCAACCTGACTGTGTTGACAACAATGACAATACTTAGGTTGCACCTTGCTCATCATCAAGGGGATTGCCTCAGAACATAATGAAATTAAAATAATGATATAAACAAATCAACCACAACTTATCTTCCTTGAGGAGATGAAGGTGTGAGTGGAAGAGATGGAGACAATTGCAAAGAAATTGTGGTCTGCTAGAATAGTGGAATCCCTTAGCTCCCAAGGGGCATCGAGAGGTATTGCATACCTTTTGGACCCTAAAGAGGTAGTTATCCACCAAGTGGTGGGTAGTTGGGGTGTCTTGGCAATAGTAGCTTAAAGTAGACAATCAAACAAAGTTATGCTTTGCATGAATGTTTATGTACCTACTAGCCTGGAAGAGAAACAAAGACAATGGAAGCATATTAACTATATTATTACCTAATTCCCTCAAGCATGGGCCCTAATAGAAGGAGATTCCAATACCGTCTTGTACTTAGAAGAGAAGCTAGGGGGAATGGTATCTTAGATGGGAGCATAGACCTCGTGAAGAAATACATAAAAAACCTCCATCTTGTGGATGTCAGGCTGGACAATGCTTTGATGACTTGGTCTAATAGGAGGTAAGGCTCTACCTGTATTCTCAAAAGATTAGATAGATTCTTGTTATTAGACAATTTTCTATTTTATGAACACATTCCTAGGACGAGGATCCTAAATAATTCAGGCTCGGATCATTAGGAGATCATGAAAAACTATGGAAATCCAAGGGTAGACACTCGCCATTCATATTCCAACTAATGTGGTTTAGAGACAACTATTTTAGGCCTAGAGTGTAGTAATGGTGGAAGGAAGGCAAAACTCAACATGGAACCAAGATGTATTGCTTTGCGATGAGGCTTCAATACATCAAATCCAAAATAAGGACATGGGACTAGGAAGAGTTTAGAAATGTCAAGAAAAAAAACTTGGAAGTGATAACCCAATTCGAAGATTTGAATGAATAGATCCACATGGATGGCCTCACAAAGAGTTTGAGTATGGTAGAGATCAAAATTGCATCCCAGTTAGAGCAATGGGAAAAAAATTGAAGAGCTATTATGGAAGCAAAAATCTATAATCCAATGGCTCCAAGAGGGGTACCAAAACACATGATTCTTCCACAAATCTCTTATAGCCCACATATCACACAACTTCATACCCTCCTTGGGAATAGAAGCATAAGATACTATCCACACATGGGAAGGTATGAGGTCTATTGCAATAAACTATTTTGCGAGTCCATTCACAACATAACCTCTGGATATGGAAGCCTAATAGGACATGTTATAAGAGATACTTGCACTATTAACAAAGGAGGACAATTTAATTTTGACTACACCAGTAATTACCAAGAATCCTAGGTTGGGTGGATTCCCCATTGAATTCTACCTAGAATTATGGGATATCTTACATGAGGACCTTTTAGATGTGGTTGAGGAAGTTAGGAAAACTAAAGATGTGTTGAAGTAAATGAACAAAACATGTATAGCATTGATCCCAAAGGCACAAGATGCAAAACACATTACCGAGTTTAGACTAATAGCTTTATGCAATATCTTGCTCAAAATAATCGCCAAGGTAATGGCAAAGAGACTCAAACCTCTTCTTCATAAGATCATATCACTAGAATAAGGTGGTTTTGCGGAAGGCAAACAAATAGTGGATGCGATAGTTTTGGCTCAACAGGTTATTCACTCTATGGAAGCATAGAAATCCCCATCCATGTTCATCATATTAGAATTTTCCAAAGCATATAATAGGGTGGACTGGCCTTTCCTCCTCAAAGTAATGGATCAATTTGAATTCTTACAATAATGTATAGATTGTATCAAGGGATGTATTTCATCAATGTCCTATTTTGTTATGATCAATGACTGCCCTTCATAATTGTTCACTATGTCCAAAGGTATTAGGTAGGGAGATCCCCTCTCCCCATAGTTATTCATCATTTTGGTTGAATGCTTGGGAAGGACAATGGCCAAATTTAGGGAAAATCAAACATTAACAAGAATCACTATTGCAAATGGAGTTAGATCAATCACTCACCTCCAATTTGTGATGACTTATTTTGTTAAGGAAAGCAACAATGAAGGAAGACTCAAGAATCAAACATATTATAAGTTGTTTCTCAACAGCCACGAGGTAAAAAATCAATGAAGAAAAATCCAAAGTCATTTTCTTCCACTACTCACCTAGATAGGAGATCATGGTTCTTGACAAACTATGATACCAGAAGACCTCCCTCCCCTTCACCTACTTAGGTGTTCCTCTTAAAACAGGGAGACAAAAGGAGGATTAGACCTAGCTAGTGACATAGTAAAAAGGAAAATAGAAAAATTGACTAATCAATGACTATCATTAGGGGGAATAATAACCTTGGTTAAATCAATATTTCAATCTATACTTATTTATGTCTCCATAGTTTTGGACATACCCAAGGTAATGTTGAGAGAGTTGGACCAAATAAATCATTGATTCCTTTAGAGGGGCACTAAGGAGAAAACGAAATGGACACTGGTACACTGGAAAACTTTATGCCTTCACAAACATGAAGAGGGACTAGGATTCATATCGATGATCAAGAACAATAAGGCACTAGCAACTAAGTTGTATTGGACGATGTTGAACAACCCCGATGTGCTATAGGCCCAAAATTTGAGAGCTAAATATGTAGAAAATAAAATTATGAAAGGCATTATTCACTACCAACTCCCTAGTAGAGGATATCCATCTTAGCAATTTTGAGGATAAAAGAGGAGTTGATAAAGAAGGAGATCTTATGGATAATTCATAATAATCAAAAAATAAATTTTTGGACAAACTCTTGGGACAGGCACCAACCTTTGGTGGCTCAAATTGCAGAGTGGAGACCTTTCATGGAGCAACTACACAAAGTAAATTGGATAAAAGCAACAAAATATTGTAGGCACCAGACTAGAAATTTAGAAGTTGGGAGAAACTGGGTCCCCACGATTGAATGGCCAATTCAAATCCTAGAGAAATAGAAGATTGTTATTCAATGAACTCTACAAATGAGATCACTTTTTTGGTCTCAAGTGAAGGATTCCCTTGGCTGAGGCAACAAGAGTAAGGCGGAGTATGCAATAGCAAGTGGATATGCAGTTCTATGCCAAAGTACTCCTATTACGATTCGAGACTTATTCAAACAAACATGGGCACATAAGTTATGGCCTAAGATGAGATTGTTCATTTGACTCCTTTTGCATCAAAGGGTACTAACAAGGAAATAACTTATGAAAAGAGGCTACCATTGTCCTTTCAGGTGTGAGATGTATGGGGAGAACCTCAAAATACTCTATCACTTATTTATTAAGTGTCTTGTAGCCTCAAAGTTATGGAGGATGATGGCTATCTTACTTGCTATTAACTGGTCTAGCTTTAACACCATAGAGCATATGTGGAGGGAATATACTAACAATACGGAGTAGACCAGTATGTTAGGTAAGTGGTATGGGTAGGAACTACTCTCCTCCTTTGGAACATATGGAAGGAAAGGAAAAATTGCATCTTCAAACAAGAGTCTATGAACATCCACTATATTTGGCAAAAGATCACAACCAACATAACCGAGACAGTCCAACATACACTAAAGTATCCCCAAGAACCCCATCAATAATTATAATATATCATGAGCAAACTAATTATTCCTAAGACTGATAATAAACAATGACAACCAGAAGACACTCGAAAGTAGTCAGAAAGGAAAAGTGACAACCTCCCCCAAAATACTAGAGAAAATTTAACACAGATGGATCATCATGGGGGAATCTAGTAAGAGCTAGTGTGGGAGGGATAGAAAGACAGTCGAATGGGGCCTCAATTTTCACCTTTGAAAAGAATCTTGGCATTCTTTCCAACAACTTGGTAGAGGGTTGTGGCATCCTTAAAGGGCTCCAAGAGGCAGTTAAGGTAGGCTAGACGAATGTCCAAATAGAATTCGACTCACAAGTCATGATCAACCATATGAAGAATCCAAGGGAGAATAGGAAGATTGACTGGAGACTAAGAAGAATCATAGAGAAGATTCAAATGGTATAGTCAAGCTTTCTGTCTATGGAATACAAGCACATCCCTAGAGAACAAAACAAAGTTGTAGATGCGATGACCAACTGGGCTTTAGACAAAGGCAACCTCACTTGTTACGACTATCCCTTTAGATGGTGGGCAACACGGACTAGGGAAGATCTTCTTTCTATCCTATCTCTTTATAGTAGCAACATTAAATGTATTTAGTTATGTAATTCATTGTATTAGGTTGTTCTTATTACACATGAGTTATTGTAACTAAATAGTTTGATAGAGATTGTAGCACTACATTATCTATTAAATCCGTAATAAAAAACTTATGTACATGAAAAACGGATAATATTTCTCTTCCTTTTAAAGACCTTAATATATATATTTTTAATAAAAAATAAAATAAAATTACAAAACCATTATAAAAAAAAACCCTCAAAACCTTGCGTTCTTGTAATTGTAGTAAAGTACAAGAGTTATGTATTTATATATTTTCATGTTGCTTATAACAAATGGACCAAGCATCACCATGTTATTCCTTGTTCATTAAGTGCGACTCCTTGTAACAGAGATGGAAGTTGTGACGGTTGTTCTCTCGATACTCTTCTTGCATGTAAGAAGAGGTCTTTGTTAGTGATGGGAGAAGAACGTCACTCTAATACCATTTTAAAAATATTACCAAACATCAAAAATTTTATTCAGATTTCCTAAGACCATACATCTTTACATGTCTAGTTTGTTTCTCGATATCTATATTTAGATAAATGTAATCCCTTACTCGCTTATTTTTACCATAGCTATTTTCAAGTCTACATTGCCTTTGCCTTCTTCCATATTAACCATCAGAGTTGCTCTTCTCATTAAGTTTTATTTTGTGAACTTCATTTCAACTTGCTTCATTTTCATTCTTAAAACCCACATCATTAATAAAAATACTATTATTCTCTTATTATTAATATTCTCTTCACATCTATTGATATCCCTTTCCTTTCACTCTGCTATTCCTAACTTTTTTCTGATCCAAAAACCACCCATCGAGATCCTCAAAACGCGACCATTTTGCCCTCTGAAGACACCCATTTGATTAATCTGGGGTTTTCTGCCAGAGATCAAAGCCGTATTGCGGCAGAAAGATAAAACCGGCTTGTTTTTTCTGGTAAGGTCCATTACTATATTTTGCTGAAACTCGTGTTCCCAAAGTTTTAATCTGTCTTCAGAGTTTGTTTTTGCCTTGTTTTGTGTAATTTAAGGGTTACAATAGAAAACCCTAATAGAAAGTTTTACTCAAGGCCATTCAACTTTCCCATCAATACCCGCCATTGATTTCTTTCCGCCATTGATTTCTTTTCTCATCTATTGTTTTTAAGGGTTTACAATTTTGAAAAGGGGAAAAAAAGCATACCCATCCGCAGTGAAATTATGCGTATGCGTTTATAGACATGTGCACAGTATACATTTACATGTATATAGTGATATGTAGACATCTGTCTGTGTGGATATATTTATATAATTAGTTTCGTAGCTGATGGTTGTACTCCCTTTTCTTGGTATATAATCTGTTTCCATGACGAAACCTCAAATTGAGTGTGTACAAGATCCTTTAACCATGTCAAAACTTCACTTATTCTTAATTCTGTATTCCTTAGCGGAAAAGGGGTCCACACGGACCCTTTACAAATCACCCTACCTCTTCGCTGTTTGACAAGGCTAATTCCCCTGTTTGACAAGGCTAATTCCTTAAATCAACAAAAAGTTTTTTTTTGTAATTTCTTATTACAGTTTTATTAACCATGCATACAAAAGTTTTTTTTTTATATATGTTTCTTATTATAGTTTCATTAATCATGCATATATCGCTTTATAAGATTTAAACCTGTATTTCCCTTGAAAATGAAGGTACTTAACGATAAGCTGATGCCATTTGATACCATGTTGTTTTTTTGAATGGGGATACCTGTGTGATGTCCCCACCCCACTTCATTCGCCATGCATTTCTGATTGCACCTTAGTTGAAATTGATTATGGATTGTCGTCTTCTGGTCCTGATTTTAGGGGTTGCTTTGCTATTTGCACCTTACAAACAGAGAAGTTGGAAACACAATCATGGCTTTCGTGGACTATTACTTAAAATAGCTCCCACTCTGTCAGTTCTGAAGGTAGCTTGTGATCTAGGACAAATATAAATTGTTTGTAAAAAACAGTCTACTTCATTTCAACTTCATTTCATTTCCTGTGCACTGATAATAGGCAAGTTCTTTTTAGTTTGTTGGTTGTTCATGAAGCTCTTTGCATGTATATGTATATATGTTGATCGGTTATTCCCCATTTTGGAGGAAAAACTTTGACTGAGCTCTTTCTCTAAATTCGCCCAGGACTTACACCTGATCACATCCATTGCCTTACTTGAGCTCATGCCCTTTGATACAAAATACTGTTATATTAAGTCTGAGTCCGTTGATTACACTTTAGTTTAAAATGTTATAGGTCTTCTATAACTTAAAGTCAAAGCATTTTGCACCGATGGATGTGTCTATTTTTACTGTGGGGTATTTGTTGATTGTGCGAAGTATGTCATTGCTAGTAATATTTTCGACGAATAGCTGCAATTAATAACTTACCGATTATGTGGTTTAAGTTTTTAGATTTTTGCATTGTAAATGGCTTGATAGTTGTTATTATTGCTTATGCCAGTGAGTGGTTCAGCTGATTAAGAAAATGACAGAGACTTTGCATTCATTTGTTGTATGAGTTCCATATTTACGTGTCACCAAGATGCTAATGATTCTGGATTTCTGCTTTTTCAGAAGAATGAGGTTCTAGCTGATAGTGTACTGGGTTTCATCTATGGAAACTCACCGAGCCATGCATTAACAATCTTCTCAAATACGTTGGCATTTAGTTTTGGGAAGTAGTGTTCACTGTTTGTTGTAGATATTGAAAATGAGAGTAGGTTGATGATTGGAGGGTGCCTGCCTTTTTGTTTTCTGGACAAAACTTATGAAGGGTTGAAGCAAGCTTTCGTGTAACAGAATAAGACAGGCTCTGTGAGAGGGAGAGAGCACCACCCTCCACTGTCAGCAGAGTGATTTACGCAGGCTAAGGGCTTTTAATATAGGATAAGGGTATTTGTCGGATTGGTTTTCAAAATGTTTAATCGATCCGGGCTGGATAGATTTAAGAAAGCACAATCACTAGAGCCCTTTTCTGTCAATGTCAATCCAGTTTCTAAGGCACCTTCACAGCTGCAGCAACAACCTGTATCACGGACATTCCAATCACAGGTGAGTCAGTCGCAGGTACAGTACCAGCAGCATCATGGATTGCCAAAGCCTGCTGCACCAGAACCCACTCCAGCAGCAACACATGCTACTGGAATAGGGGGTGGGCAATCAAATTGGCAGCCGCCAGACTGGTCTGTGGAGCCAAGGCCAGGTGTCTATCGATTAGAAGTAGTGAAGGATGGTGAGGTGTTAGACCACATAAATTTGGATAAGCGGAGACACATTTTTGGGAGACAGGTTGTTGTGTGTGACTTTGTGCTTGATCATCCGTCAGTTTCTCGACAACATGCCGCAGTCGTGCAACATAAAAATGGCAGGTTTGCATCTTAATACATAAAAAAATGCTACTCAATTGTCATGCTACATTTATTTTAATTTTGTTTTGAAGCTCCTTTTTTAATTATCAGTTGTTCTATTTATTCACAATTAGTTTGTGTAAATTTATCTCCATCATTTGATATAGTGAATGCTGCTGCCATGCTGAAAGTTGCTGGATTTGTGGCAAGTTAAAAAATGAATTGTTTTGTTGGTTATATGTGCAGTATATATGTCATTGATCTGGGATCAGTACATGGCACATTTGTTGCAAATGAGCGTTTGACAAAGGACAATCCTGTTGAGCTTGAAGTAGGTCAGTCTTTACGATTCGCTGCATCTTCAAGGAGTTATATCTTGAGGAAAAATTCAGCTGCTTCTCTTCCCTCACAACAATTGCCTGCTGAGTTTACCCTGCCTCCTCCCCCAGATCCTTCAGATGAAGAAGCAGTTGTGGCCTATAACACTCTTCTCAACCGTTTTGGGGCAAGCAGAAAGGATGTCTTTGAAAAGCCTACTGGGGTGCCAGGTATGATTTCTTCTAGTAATAAAAATCTTGAAACACCCATTGAAAGATCTTCCAAGCGACGACGGAAAGTGAGAGTGGCCTTTAGGGATCAGCATGGTGGAGAGTTAGTAGAAGTAGTTGGAATATCTGATGGTGCGGATGTTAGCACTGAGCCTGGGCCTATTGGGGTGAAAGAAGGTAGCCTTGTTGGAAAATACGAGTCTCTTGTGCAGGTCACAGTCATACCTAAAGGTCAGGACCAAGTTATGCCAAAGGAGGAGAGTGATACACCTAAGGGAGTCACCCAAAAACTGCAACAATGTTTGAACAAAGTCAAGTCCCCTGCAAAAGGTGGGTTCTATGAAGACCTTTATGGTGACTCCTTTGCTGGTCAGGTTGGTGCCTCATGGGCAAATACGGCAAAAGGTAACAATTTTACTTCAGAACAAGCTCCTTCAAGTGCGGCAACGGAAGTTTTGGAAAATGGCATGTCTAAGATTAAACCCAAAAACTCTGAAATTAACAAGGTGAGTGCAAAGTTCCAAAATTCTAAAGCCAATGCACTATTTGATGATGACGATGATGATTTGTTTGGTGATTCAATGGAGGATGACACTTCAAGATAAGTCCAGATGTGTCAAAGCGGGTTGTCAGAGTCTGAGGACTTTAATGTCAAAGTTCTGCCTGGTGCGGATTAGTATTTTCTTTGTACATGCTTATATTGTTCGGAATGCAGTTTAACTCTTATTGTGAGTTAGCTGATGATAAGTAGCATATCGTCACAAATACGTAACAAAGTGGCTTCTTTCTGGATGGTAAAGTTAATATTCTAGCTTCTTTGATGTTCTCATTTATGGTGGTCATATCAAGCTTCTGCGGCTGTAAAATCCACATCCAAGCTCCACTTTTTTTCACAAGAAGTTTTCTAAGAATGCTATTACCATCAAACTTCTCACATAAATTTTGCTGTTGCCATTTTGAACAAGTTCCTTACTTGTAATTCATATGTAAAGAAGGATGATATGTGGTGTTTTTGGTTCTTTCAAACATTATCGTCCATGATGAAGATGGTACAAGGTGTATTTGCCAGCCCATTGTAATGTTTTTCCAATCTATATTTGTTGAGAATGGGGTTTTATATGAAACAACATAGGAAGGGCTACAAGCTCAAACTGCATGTAGCATGGTTGTTTGATGATAAATACAGTCAAGTAGACAGACTGTCAACATCATTAATTATTAACAAACTCCAAACCTTTTGTTTTCTTTTACTTAAGCAGCTTAGGTTTCCTTTTTACAGAGGAATACAGAGGTGTGAAAAATAGATCAATGACCAGAAATACAAGCTTCAGATTTTGTTACTTCCATTTCCCTCCAAAACTGTTTTCGAATTGGTAACAACAATGGCTGAAAATTTATAACCTCTGAGTGATTACATCTAGAGGACTTGGTTTCAAGGGGATAACAATAAAATCAACAAAGGACAAAAATAAGAGGCAAGTAACCAATGAAAATTAGGATATACACTGCCTGAGAACCATGCAAAATGGAATGCTGTTGGAACCTATGTAGCAGAACAAGTTCATGGTTTCAAATAGACAAGAATGGTGGGAGTTTACAGAACAGATGATGCATTATTTGTACAGAACAAGAATGGTCAAAGACATTACTCAATAATGTAAATTTTTTTCTTTGGCATGGCTTAATAATGAGAGGGAAAGGGAAAGCAATTTGCAAAGTTGCGTTTTAATGAAGCAGAAACCATTCAATTTTAAGGTAATGAAAAGCTTAAAGACTTGAATAGATTGACATTCTAGAAAAGTGATCTTATATTGATTTTTAAGACTGAAACTTCATCTGGAACATCAATCTCTCTTTTGAAATCCCAGTAATATTTCAAAGCTAGCAACTGATAGTATTTCAGGACATAGTTGTACTTTTATTATATTTCTTAAATTTCTATTTATATTTCTAAATTTTGTTGGAGCTCAAGCTTGCTAAGATGAAAACTTGTAACCTAACTGATCTTATATGACTGAAAAGGGCAATCACACAAAGATGATATAAATGAACATTCTCTATTTGATTTTTTCAATGAGTTTACACAAGTTTTTATGAGGGGTGCTGGTCCCCTCATACTGAGTGGGGTTTGAACCTTGGACCTCCCAAAGAGAGGCTAAAGCCTTTACCACTGCAGTAAGCTTGCAGCCATTACATTCTCTATTTTATTGCATTAATAAGCATTCTCTATTTTATTGCATTGAAAGGTCCTTATGGTCAATGTGCATTTTAGTGATTGGCTTCAATGTCAACTATTTTGTGAAGCGTGTGACTCACATTCTTGTTAAAAAATGAAACTGAACCACTTGGTCATTTTATTGTTCAACTCATTTTTAAGATTTAGTCTATGATTTGGAACCAGTGAAGAAATGTGTGGCCCATAGCTGGATCATTGGGAATGTTAACTGACATATATGTGTGATTCTATACCTGGTCTACACAACAAGCTAATACATGCGGTTTCAGTCTTCATGCAAAAATGTAGTTAGGGAATGTTAACTGACATTTATGTGTGATTCTATACCTGGTTTAGACGACAAGCTAATACATGCGGTTTCAGTCGTCATGCAAAAATGTAGTTTGCAGCTCGTGTGCTTTCGCAGTGATACCAAGTGGAACTTGCATTCTTAGCTTAAAGGTCAAGGTGATGTACAATGTTAAATAAATATTGTTCTTTTATAATTCAAGCAATCGTTACATTCGTGCCAGGGGCCCAAATGTAGGTGGCAGCATAATTAAGTTATTAACGAGTGTGAGTTGATGGTTGATATAATTGTTGATATGGATATTTTCGTTATGCAATTAGTTTTTTAAATAATAAAAATTGTTGATCGTCAATTTTGATATTAAATTCTCTTGGTCAATTGTAGATTCATAGATCAAACGGATATATTTCAATTATATGTGGAAATATTTACAGGACAATATCATCAACATTCATTCTGTAACTATCGCTGATGATAAATTAGTTTAGGCCTCTCTTCCGACTACAAATATTTTCAGTGATGATTTTTCGTCTCAGCAGAGTCGCAGGTTCAAATGATATCAGCTTGTGCAAATTGTTTACTTTGAGATTTGGCATATATTTTTTTGTTATTACTGGTTGATTACTAGCTTTCTGTGAGAAGGGTTCTGGCGTGAAAAATTTGTTTGTTTTTTTCCTAAATTTAATTCCTTAATATGATGTCGTCATCTGAGGTGAGGGTTGCCTGTTATTCTTTTAAGGGTATCTACGAAAGGTTGAAATTTTCTTTGAACGCTATGACATTTCTTTAGGGTCCATGTGTGGTGGATCTTTTTTTTTCTTTCAATTGGTTATACTGGATCGAAACGGGTCCATCTGTATTACATCATCACTGCATAGTAGTATTACAACAAAGTTTGGATATTATCCGTCTGTCGCCTGGTAAGATTTGAACCTTGGTCTCCTCCTTAAATGTTGAGGAATCTAACCGGTTGAGCTAATACCACTTGATTGTGTGTGGTAGATCTTTTACAACAGCCTAGGGTTGAAGTTTTTGGTTTGTTCAACGTTTACTGTTGTGTGCCCATTAAGTTTTTGTTATGGGATTACCTCCTTCGGACTTAGTAGGTACAATCTGTATGCTTGTTACCCTCTTCCAGGGTCGCACATCAACATTCTGTTATCGGTGGTTGGAATATTTTTTAATTTTGTAAAGTTTATGGGGGATGGTGTTTACCTTCCATCCGTATTTCTTTTTATCTTGGCCTTGTGCTAGTCTTTTGTATACGGGGTTTAAGCAGACTGGGATGTTAAGGCCTCTGTGTTCTGTGTCTACAAATTGGTTAAATGATTTTAAAAAACAAGCAAACAAACTGAAGACAACATAAGTATTTTGAATGTATATTTGAATACCAAATTTAACATTTTCGTTGTTCATCGTTGGCCCATGTTTGATTAAACTAAACGTTAGATATTATGTTTACTTTATAGACAGTTTCCAAAAGTCATTCCTTGGGCGTTGGAGTTTAAAATATCAATACATTTCTTCCTGTGCTCTAATTTTGGTATTCTATGTTCATGAAAAAAGTTTTTCAAGGGGAAAAGTATTTTACTTAAAGATAATGGCTTCTTTTTGAATTTATTTGAAAGAAATTTCAAAATGGGATTCATAAATGTGAGGACTAAATCATCTTCTGCGTAGCCTTTCCTTTATCTTAATGTGGTTTATCAGTGGACATGATGTTTTAATTTATGGTGTTGACACTGCAAATTTCAGTTGTATATGTCATCTCCATAAGAGCAAATGCGATGGATAAATTTTGATCAAAGGAAATCACAAGCGTAATTTTTTCTTCCACATGCTTGTACAGTATGTCATATGCATGTTTTCTTCCATTTCGTGTGCTTTTTGAAATATGAGGATTGTTATTTTGCAAAATCACAACTACAATGTTTTTTTGTTTGCAGAAATATAAGGCATAAATTGATTTTTATGAACCCAACATAGGAGAGTTCATGATGGAGTCACGTTTGGAGGGGGTTTGGCTATTCATTGCATTGATCATACTCGTCTTATGTGTTTGATATTCTTGCTAATGATGCTCGATGTATCCTTTGCAGTATATGCATGTTCTAAGATACAAAATTGTCTGGGACCTCGTTAAGAGATTAGAAAGACAATCAAGCATACAAAATTGTTTGGGACCTTGTCTCAACATTAAGAGATTCGAACCATATTTCACTTATCGAAGCATTTTGTACAACCCACTTTCCATAGAATTCGAACCTTGGACCCCCATTCAGAGTTTCAAAGTCTCCACCATTGTATTCCTCTTCTCAAAGTTGCCAAGCATGGTTGGATAACCCTACCTCCATAGGATTTGAACCTTGGAGCTCTATTCAGAGTTCTAAAGTCTCCACCACTATATTCCTCTTCTCAAAGCTACTGTTGAGCAAGGTGCAGCGACAGTATTGTCATTGTTGTCAACACAGTCAAATAGATCGGTTGATGCAGTGGACAGGAGTTCAGAGGTTATTCAGAGTATGTATAGTGATGTTAAATGCTTATGAGGATGTTTTTGATGTTTGGATGAAGTTGTTACAAGTTGTTTGTGCAAATTTGCAAAAGTTGAAAAAATCGTCAGAAAGTTGTCAAAGCAGCAAAATAGTCAAAAAGTTGCAAAAGTCGCCATGGGCACAGTTGGACAAGATGGATCAGTTTGGAACATGCCAACATGTCGGGAAATAGTCCAGAACAACATTGGAGATGTCAGCACAGTGTTTGGAGTGATCGGTGGTGTTTCCGGTATCTTGGCGGATGATTTGGCAAGTGGTTGTACAGGCTGAAAAAGTGCAGGTTTTGTCAGAAGCACTGCGAACAAACCGTAAGGAGTTATGCAACAAAATTTGAACTGGAGGTGGTCGTTATCTTCAAGAACATGTGTTCCAAATTTCAACGAAAACGGAGAAACGAGGCGAATTTTACAAGCGTTGCAAGACTGTCACAAAAACGCTCTTTTTTGAAAAAGTGTGTCAGTAGCATTTTTTGTGGAAGTGGTACAGGCGAACCGTAAGGAGTTAGGCAGTGAGTTTTGGTTTGGACATAGTCAGTGTTGCAAAGATTCTACGTTTCAAATTTCAGAGAAAACTGAGTTACGACGTGAGAGTTATTATTTTTGTAAAAACGTTACAGGTCTCTTTTATGTCAATTTGTGCCACTTGGGCAAAATCCTTTAGTTGGCCGTTTCGACCTTGAAGAGTCGCCGAGTTTCGATTTCAGTGTTGTTACACCTTCAAGGCATCAAATAGATCATATTTTGTTTTTGGTTTGAGTTGTCACGTGGCTCCGAAGTATGAGAACGAGTAAGGTGTCAATTCTTTGCATGTGACGTGTTTGACGAAATGCCTTCTCAGTATAAAAAAAGGGAGTTATATTATTTTAAGAAGTTTCATTAAATAAAGATTTTTGGAGAAAGTGAAAAGTGAAAAAGGAATGCAAGTGTGTGCATTTAAGTTAGAAGTGTTTTATTGAAGAGTGTGATTTTATTTTGTGCGGAGAGAAGAGTGTGTGGAGAAAAATAAAGAGTGAAAATCCGTGTTTTTGGAAAAAATGTGAAAAACGTCACTTTAGTATTTTGAGAATAACTTTTTCATACGATATCAGTTTTGGCTGAAATTTTGAGAGGAGGTCATAGACAGAGTTCTGCATAATACCCAGAAAGCGTTTAGCAATTGACAGAACGAGCTAAGAGAACGGTCAATTTTTATGTGAGAAGAGAAGATTCATATATGTCATTTTATTATCAATATCGAAATCAAGTGGGTGCTTGGTAGAGGGGTTGGTGCTCCTTTCTGTTGGTGCAGATAAATCAAGGGTTGGTGCTCCTTCCAGGTGGGTGCTCGGTAAATTGATTGTAAAGTTGGTGCTTTGCAAAGAGCTGGATTTGGATGGGAGTCCAAACAGTCATTTTGAGGATGTAGCCAAATCGGTGAACCTCGGTACATCTTGTGTTGTGTGATGTTCTCTTATTATACTTGCTTTATTTGGTTTCAAGTTTTCATTGTTTCGGCTTTAAGAGTTGAAGATTTAAGTTTTAAAAGAGCTACACTGATTCACCCCCCCTCTCAGTGTCATTGTGAGACTAACAACTATCACTCTTCAAAATGCCATCAAAATATTCTCTTTTCTAATGCATTCGAAGGTTTTCAAATATAAAATTAAATTCATTGACACTTCAAAAAAATAGTTAAGTCAATGTGGTGGACAAGCTAACTCTAGCTATGTTGTGAATTCAAACCTCGTCAAATATTGTGTGTTTTTTTAAGCATGTTTTTATTGGAACCAACAATTATATTCAATAAAAATAAGAGAGGTTACAATAAAAAGGGAGCTGGAAAAATCACAGCTTGGGGCGCAAGGCCACCCAAACGATCAATACTATAAAGACAAGGCCCGAGGCCAAAAACAAAACCAACCCTTAAAAGGGTGAATAAACAACATAACTAGGCAAAGGGTCGAGCCCTGTTGTGGGCACTGACAGAATGACCTGAGGCTGGAAAACGTCGCCCCCTCAACCTGCTACGCCTGAAACAGAGGGACCTTGAGGCAGAGGGAGGTTAGGCGAAACCCTGCTAATAGTGCATGGAGCCTCATGCTAATACTTGATAAGATTTATCAAATGCGCCAACTCATGAGTCAACTTGGAAGCCTACGAATGGATCTGAACAATAACAATAGAAAACACCGTAATATTTTCATGCATAGAAAACTGACTAGAAATTGAATCTCCAGAATAGACAACAACATTCCTAGCTTTCCAAAGTTGAAACAAAATAATAGCACGAAAGAAATTCCATAGAGCAACAATATAAGCAGGCCAACAACTATTATCTCCAAAAATATCATCTACCATCTAAAGAATTCAGGATGAAAGGGCTTGAACAATGAGTGAATCCAAGACCAGGCAGACTGAGCATGAGGGCAGAACCAAAATAGATGTTTAAAAGTCTCAAAATGACCACAAGTTAGACACTTAGGATTAGGAAGACCAACCCTACTAAGTCTCTCTCCCATAGGAAGCCCTTGATAAATAAGAGACCAGAGAAAAAAGGTAATCTTGGGTTCAAGGTTAAACTGCCAGATATGGTTCAGATGAGCAATCCAAGTATAGGAGGTAGAGTGAGTCTACCATCTCTCATTAAGTTTGTCAACACCAGGGGAAACAGGACTAAGAAGTTGATAAAGCAAGGAAGAAGAGTAGTTCTTGAAAGGAGTATCCACATTCCAATGCCAATCCCTCCACCAGGCACTCGAGGGTTGAAGGTCGAGCTTATGAAGCATGACATCAAGCATAAGCTCTTGAATCTTAAGAATAGAAGGAAGATCTAAATTTTGAAGATTAAATTTATGTTTGAGATCAGGCCAAGGAATCTAGTCTTGAGAGTGCACTAAATCTTTAATAAAGTAGATGCCCTTACGAAACAACCTCAAAGCTTTAATCCCTGGCATATCAACAAGAAGAACTGAAGAGTTAGACAGAATAGGAGACCACCAGATATTCTAAGAATTAAATGAAATACCATTATGAAAACCATCACCAATCCAACGAAGATGAGGTTTCACCACCTCAAAAGCCTACCAAATACTTTTAACAACAAAGGAACCCTGAATCTTAACTAGAGCAGAAGTAATGATGAGAGTATGAAGGCCAATATTAGCCCAAGCTTTGCACCCATAAGGTAGCCCTGAAGAAATACAATGGTGAATCAAAACCTTCTAGGCTTTAGGGCCTTCAATAGCTTTAACCACCCACTTAGCACACAAAGAAATGCTTTACCTATAAATGTCAATGATGCCCATCCCACCCTTATCAGTAGGCGTGCAACAAATATCCCAAGCAACTCGATGAAAACCACATGAATTCTTCCCCTTGGCCCAAAGAAAATCCCTAAGGAGTCTAGCCAACTTATTATAAGAATTCTTAGAAGGGGCCCAACAGGAGGAGTAATAAACATGGGTGGCAACAAGAATCTTTGTGCAAACCTAAAACTTGTCGGCAAGAGAAAGGGGATGCGAGGCCCAACAAGAAATCTTCTTTTCAATTCTATCAATGACATATTACCAGAGTTTAGAGGGTGAGCTGTCAAAAGCAAAGGGGATTCCTAAGAACTTAAAATACTCACCCCTTTGAAGCCAATGCCATGAAAAATATCTAAGCCAAGCAGGCACAGAAGAAGAAGCAAGGCAAAAACAAAGAGACTTAGACCATTGGATGTTGGAACCCGAGGCCTTACAAAAAGTGTCCAAACAAACCAAAGTAGTTGAAACTAAAACCTCATCCTCATTGATAGTGAGAAAAGAATCATCTGCAAAGTGCCCATTAATAAGTTGGGTGGACATGTCAGGCAAAAGAATACCTTTGATCAACCCCTTAGATGCTTGATTGGCAAGAAGATAACCAAAAGCTTCAACAGCAAGGATGTAAAGTGAGGGGGCCAAAGGACAGCCCTAGCGAATAGAACGAAATAAACCAAAATCCTCTGACCTATGTCCATTAATAGTAAGACAAGTTGAAGCATCAACAAACAACATACTGACAACCCTGATAAAAAAGGGGCCAAAGCCGAGAGCTTGAAGCATGGCAAGAATGAAAGGCCACTCAATACGATCATAAGCTTTCTCAAAGTCTAGTTTAAGGAAAAGGGGCTTTTGGCCAGAGAGATGAGCCCATTCTAAACCTTCCCAGACAACAATAAGATTATCCAAGATGTAACACCCTTTAATGAAACTTGTCTACTCCGATCTGATAATCATAGGGAGAATGTTGTGAATACGGAGAGCTAAAGCTTTAGCCAAAATATTGTAAGAGACATTAAGCAGAGTAATAGGTCTCCAACTGGTGATAAGCTCAAGATTGCCCACTTTAGGAATAAATTTAATGTTTCCACGATTGATGATATTGCCCAGAGAATTGTTGGCTAATGCTTCATTGTAGACATTGAGCAGATCAGGCCCAATAAACTTCCAAGTGGCTTTATAAAATTCATAGGGAAAGCCATCAAGACCAGGGGACTTGTCATCCGACATAGTTATAAGAGCATTATGAAGCTCAACAAGTGAAAGAGGAGCCTCACAAAGAAGTCTATCATAAGCAGACAACTTAGCAGGAACAACATCAAGACACTGCTGGAGTGCCATCTGACGTTCTAGAGAATCCTGTTGTGCTTGAAAGATAAGCTTATAATGATCCACAAAGGCCGATGCAATATCAGGAAGAGAAGTCAACCTATCATGAGAGACTTGAATAGCCTTGATCTGGATCCTGGCCTGCCTGGAATGAAGAGATTTGAAAAAGGCTTTGGATGGGCGATCACCAACCCTCAGCCAGTGCAGACGAGCCCGAATCTGAGCCCCTTGGATTCATGTCATTCATGGACTATAAGTTGGTGGTGAAGACCAACAACCCTGGTTTGCAACTATCGATCATACGGATCATTTTCCAGCAATAATAAATTTTATTGATACTCCTTCGTAACAACCAAATGAGCACGCTTTCTGACATGTGCCACCTGTTTGCCAAAATATCGCATGAAAGAGGTAGTATGGACAATCACCTCATTCCACCAAGAAATCCAACTGATAGAGTGAGGAGGTCGAGGTAATAAATTCTAGATTCTCTCAATCATAATAATCGTGCCAGGGTGTTGCAATAAAGAAGTATTTAAATAAAATTGATTGCATGAAAAATTAAATTGGTGACCACTCCACTCAATCTGAAAGGAAATCGAGAAATGATCTGACAACAGAAATTGATCCTAGACCATCACAATATTATTATTGATGGAGGAGAATAAAAAATTGTTGCTCTGACATCATAACTCGATCAAGGTGCTTGTAGACTCTATCATTACCCACACAAAAATTGGACCACGTGAACCAGGGTGGAGGCGTGCAATTGCACTAGCAAAAAAGGGGATCAAAAAGACCCCATCTACGTTTAAGAAAAAACTAGGCCTCATGCTCTCCAACACACCAACGCATCGGGAGGTGACCAAATTTATCTTCAACATGCTCAACCATATTAAAATCACCACAAAAAAGCCAATAAGCCATCGGTAAGTGATCAACCAGGTACCACCAAAGGGCAGAGTGACTAGGCCCATCATTAGGTGCATAAATGTTGGTAATGCCCAAGGTGTTCCCATTAATATTCAACAAAATCTAGACCACATGATGAGAAGGATCCTCGCTAGACCCAAGCAGACAATCCTCAAGTTTGGAGGAGATAGAAATAGAAGCACCACCTCATCCATCTTCATGGTGAGTAGTGAAATGCATAAAAGAACCTGCAATACAACTGAGAGAAACATCTAACAAAAAACCAGAGATCTTAACTTCTTGTAAACAAATAACATCAACATGGCCAATACTTTGCAGAGCGGATTGAACAAAAAATTTTCTTGAGGACTCTATAAGTCCTCGAACATTCCATGAAAGGAAATTCATGGAGGAGGAATATCCATGGAGCCATCTCCCATAGGGCTGCCCCCACTGTCAGCCAACATCGAAGAATTATTAAATGTAGAGGTCTGAGAAGGTTGAACTAATTCACCAACAATCGAGGGACTGCCCACACTATCGGCCAACACCGAAAACCTATTAAATAAAGAGGTCTGAGAAGGTTGAAATAAGTCACCAATAGTCGAAGGATGATGCTTAGCCTCCTGGCTTCCCCTCGATGATGGTGAGCCATCCCGAGATGGACTACGTGAATGCCTAGAGGGTGGAGGTATTGGTAGTGAATTCCCTTCTTTTGAGGTTGATTTATGCTCGAGAGGTTTCTCAATAGGTGGAGCCTGAGGAGCCAAAATAGGATGAATAGGAACAACAAGAGGCTGAGATGGTGGCTTCACAACCTTATCTCTATTAGAAAGCATCGACTTAGGGTTGGTCACCCCCTTCTTATTAGAAACTATGATCCAATCACCCTCAATAGAGGGTTTGGGAGGTGCAGGCACGGTATGAGGAGCAGGGGCAACCACCAAAGGTTTTCGAGCAACCAACAGATAATCCTTGATATGATGCGTGGTGGATTGGCACCGAAAACAAGTATTAGGTAAATTAAAGTAATTTTTTGCATAAAATGCTCTGTACCAACCTGAATGTCCACAAATTCTCTGAGATCCTATGTGAGGTCAACCTCAACATAGACTCTTTTATTAGGTCATGCTGAGAAGAACCGCTCTTCTTCTCGATAGATCACCCGACCAATGGGTTTAACAATATCATCAATAAATGCCCATAAGGGTAGTGGAAGACCAGGGAGTTCAAGCCAAACCGACACTTTCAAGGCAACTTGCTCTGAAACTCGAAAAGGAGTCCAAGGAGAAAGGACCATCAAAGTATTGCGAAGAAACCAACAACTGGACTTAGCAACCATGTTTGCAATTGCGAGGGTTCTTTGAAGGAAAGCAAAAAAAACCTTTAGTAAGATTGCGGATACCCGCAACCACAACGCCATAAGCTTCCTAGTGAAGTTTCAACCAATTTTGAAAATATTCTTGCAACGGGATCCGACCAACAAAATAAGCTATAAGACAATGATTCTCATACCATTTTACAACTAGAGAAACAACATCAAGAGAGAGCACAACATCTGGAGAAGAATCATTACCTCATCCACCACTTTCAAAATAAACTTTCGAGCTCGCTTCGACGCCATGAGTTCCACTATCTGTAACAACCGTTACATCTACGGATGGTGAAGCCATAAAAAAGGAGAGCAACCACCTAATTGGCGGTAATATCAGTATCCAAAACCAAAGCAACCAAATTTACGAATGACGGTAGACCCAAACCCTAACAGAACAATTTTTCCTCATCAAACCCTAGCCTTTAAGCAAGTTTGAACATTGCAAGAATTAACAAAAATGGAAATTTGGAAACTCAAATATGTCTATAAAGCATTTTGAAAGCAAAATCTAATATTTGGTATGGTTTTGGGAAAAATAATGTCCTTGACAAAGGATTTTACTTTATAAATAATCATTAACAATAATTACAAGCATAAATTATAAATAATTGGATTTGTTAATTATATTGTAGAAGATTATTTCATCAAATAATTCAAACTTAAAATGTATGTGGATAGACACTATGTGACCTTGTTTTTAATGCAAATTAACAATGAAATTTATAATTGTAGTTCCTATGATAGACATTGTCACCATGTGACCTTGTTATCTATAGCCATGTATGATAGAGAAAAACCCATTAAACAAGGCATAGGTAAAGTGGCTACTCAATTACGAGCAAGCCAAGAGTGAGAAGGAGGTGTGAGCAAGAAGCATGAGCATGCAGTAGGAAGAAAAGTACAAGATACGAGGAGTGAGCATCACTTCTTGTTCCAGTCTTAGGACAAACTCAAAAACTAAAGGATTCATGTGAAGAAAATCTAGGTAATTGTTGGCCTTCTTGCCACAATTTGTAAAACTTTAAGTTGTATGCAGTTTTGGGAGTTAATCATTGTAAAACTTCTCTTTTTCCATAAAATATGGTTAAGATGTTGTGTTTGTTGTGTTTTCACCAACTGTCTCCTTTAACTCAGAGCTATTTTCTTTCAAATCCTATGGTTCCTTTGTTTTTTTTTTTCTACAATTTTCCTGTCATTTCGCATGCAAAATTGTAAACGTCTTAGCATGGGGCGATGTCGTGGATAAACCTTCTACTTAAAATATGAATTTTGCAAGCTTATTCCACTTTGCGCATATGGTGACAGTTTTGGGTGATAATTTTCAAAGCATGCTTCCCTTTTGAAAAAAAGTAAGGGGCACTTTCACTCCATTGGTGGAACGAAAGTGTTTTCGCTCCTAGTTGTGGAGCAAAGGTTCCTATTAAAGGAGGGGGAAGCAATTGACTAAGTATTGGCTAAGGCACAAAGTGCTTTCGCTCCATGTGGAGCGAAAGCCCTCCATAGAATTAAGTGTGTGCACTAACCAAAGACTTTCGCTCCACTTGTGGAGAGAAAGTGCTTTCGCTCCACTTAGAGAGTGAAGCCTCCTTCTTGAGAATCATAAAATTCAAAGTGCAAAGGAATGTGGTCAAAGTCTCTACAACTCCACCAATGGAACAAAACTCTTTGTCGCTCCACCTAGGGAGCGACACTCAACGTAAAAGTGCAAGTGTAATGCCAAAGGTGCTTTCGCACCACAGGTGGAGCGAAAGCATCTTCTCTCCACAAGTGGAGCGAAAGTTGGCCAAAAAGTAAGTAGAAGACTAAGCAAGGCAAAGGGATGCTTTTGCTCCACCTATGGAGCAGAAGTAATTTCTCTCCAATTGTGGAGCGAAACTCCAGGTGGGCCCCAAGCACAGTGAAAGTTGCCCAGAACCGTCATTAACTGCTCAACCGACCTCGAAGTTGCGCTCTAAGCCATCTGATTATGGTAGATCAGGGGAACCTTCTGCATTCAATGCTACAGTTATTTGCAAAATCTAATTTATTATATTAAGTCAGTTTCGGATCAAATCTATCTGTCACCATCACAGGAGTGGTTGGGCATTAATGTTTTGAGAGGCGAAATCCTCTATAAAAGATAGATTTTTCTCTGTAACTAAGGATGGACAATCTCTGCTAAAAAAGTAGTTGTATATCTTGAAATTTGCTTACTAAACATGGAATTCTAGTTCTGGTCTTAAATATTCTGTCTTTTTGTATGACTTCTATCATGTTATTTCTGTCATACAGCTTGAATTATGTTTCTGGATTTAGCTGTTGGTAAAGGATTAATTTTGGAGTACCCCTGGAGGTTATGTAGGTGAGAGGATTTAGTGTCGTTTTCTATTAAAAGTTTATTTTTTTGATTGCTTTTGGTTCGAGTGAAAGGTTGTGTATTGTAATTCCTGTCCATCACTCCCTCACATTTCAGTAATTTGGCCTCTTTTCCCATTTATTTTAGTAATTTCCTTCTCTTTCAGCATCTCTCCTAACTCTTATCTCAAAAACCACTTTTATTTTATTTTCGAAACCAACCCTATTGGAGA
This sequence comes from Wollemia nobilis, assembly GCA_028583015.1. Classification (NCBI taxonomy): domain Eukaryota; kingdom Viridiplantae; phylum Streptophyta; class Pinopsida; order Araucariales; family Araucariaceae; genus Wollemia; species Wollemia nobilis. The sequence continues at coordinate 7,249,831 of JAQPPZ010000989.1, forward strand.
TTGGCACAGAGGACATTTCTTTCCTTCAACCATTCAATGCTTGGCAATGGGTCTAGGGCACTGTAGACTCAAAAAATCTATATCTAGACCGATTCCATTGCCAATAATTTCTAGCATGCCCGATGGGATGCAAATGTTCCACGTTAAAAGTAGTATTAAGAAGTTGATGTTCATCTTGTTACTGAAAAATCTGAACATGTAGCGACTCATTTGAACTCAGATGCCTCCAAATCTCGAAGACTGGTTTAAAAGCCCACCTTCATGTACATGATACGAAGGGCTAAAAATACATAATAAGAAGTTGAGTTCTTCGAGCTTGATATCAACACTTTAGGAGAACATACTAGAGTGGTCCAGCCGAATATCTTGTTAGACGGGACATATTTGCAAGTAGCTATTGTTGCTTTTCGGACTCCAAGTCCTGCCAGCACAACAACTAGCTTACCCCCAAATCCATCAAATTCTCCAGTTTAACAGAATCCTCCGATTCAACCGAACGTTCAAAACGTTCTAGTCTAGTCAGTTCAACTAAATCTGCCAGTCCAGATGGCGTAGAAAGCTGCCCCTAGTTAATTCCCCGCATGGAATCATTCAGGACCTCTAGCTTTGACATATTAAAACCAAGTACCACCCGCAATATTGAAAGCTCTACCCACATATGATGGTATGGGGAAGACGGCTTACAAGCATGCCTAAGATGTCGTCAAACTAACAATTATTCACCACATCATCGAAGAAGATATCATGGTGAGATTGCTAGTTCTCTCACTCTGAGGTAAGTGTTAGTCTCACAATGACACTGAGAGGGGGGGTGAATCAGTGTAGCTATTTAAAATTCAAATCTACAACTCTTAATAATGAAACAATGAATATTTAGGTCAGATAAAGCAAGTATCACAAGAGAGCATTCCACAACACACGATGTAACGAGGTTCACCAATTTGGCTACTCCTCAAAACCGACCGCTTGGATTAACATCCAAATTTAGCCTTTGCAAAATATCAATTTTACAATCACTTTACTAGCACCAAATGGAAGGAGCACCAACTCCTGATTTATCTGCACCTACAGAAAGGAGCACCAAACCCTAATTCCAAGCACCTACTTGGACCACAAATTTTAAGCTATAATACCGACATAAAAATGCCTTCACTTATTCAAGACCCCCGACTGGTCTATTGCTTACCCAACCTCTCTCACTATTCACCGGACCGCCACACACACTAAAAGCTCGCTCATCGCACTTTTTGGCTCTCACGGCTCTGCTCAACTCTTTCTTATGGCACTCTTCAACCCTCTTCTTGCAGCACTTTTTCTCTCTTTTCAGCAACACTTAACTCTCCACGCAGACCTCCTTTTATAACAATCCTTTCGCTTTGTAACTCTAGTTATAACTCCTTTCATTTCTCATATGCCACTTGTCAATTGTAACTGTTTCTTTCATATTCTCATCTGCCACTTCGTCAATAACTTCTTTTGTATATATAGAGTGGGCATTTCGTTAAATACGTTACATGCAACGAATTGACACATATACCTTTACCATGACTGTTCATCTTCTTGATCATGACTGTTCGTATTCTCCTTAGTACTATTCTCTTTCTTTTCTGTGCATGCATGCATTTTCACTATAACTACACCTGTAACTGACATAATGACTTCAGTTAACTCTTCTTATTTTATCTACATGAATTTCTTCTCCAACTGCACCTGTAACTCCCGTATAACTCCAGTTAACTGTCACATATCTTATTTCAGCTGGGTTCTCTTCTTTGCTCGTGCCAAAGTGACCTGTCGCGAAATCGTGACACTTCTGCCTCTTTGTCCTCTTCTCGGCTTTGCACCCATGAAAACACATGTCGCGATATCGTGACACTTTCGCCTCCGTACTCTTCTTCTTTACTTTTGTCGCGATATCGCGACACTTCTACCTTCTTACTTTCTCTCTCCTCCTTAAGTCGCGAAAATGCGACATGTCGCGATATCGTGACACTTTCTCTCCTTTGCTCTTTCTCTTGCCTTCGGGTCGCGAAAACCCGACATGTCGCGATATCGCGACACTTTTTCTCCTTAGCGCTTTCTCTTGCCTTCGGGTCGCGAAAACCCGACATGTCGTGATATCGCGACACTTTTTCTCCTTAGCGCTTTCTCTTGCCTTCGGGTCGTGAAAACCCGACATGTCGCGATATCGCGACACTTTTTCTCTCGGACTCTCTCTCCTGCAACATGTCACGAAATCGCGACACTTTTTCTCTCGGACTCTCTCTCTTGCAACATGTCGCGAAATCGCGACACTTTTTCTTTCGGACTCTCTCTCCTGCAACATGTCGCGAAATCGCAACACTTTTTCGTCCGTACAACCTTCCTTGCAATATGTCACGAAATCGTGACACTTTTTCGTCCGTACAACCTTCCTTGCAATATGTCGCAAAATCGTGACACTTTTTCGTCCGTACAACCTTCCTCTTTGGAATTGTCTGCAACACACATGCAAGTTCCTTTGGAATTGTCTGCACCTTGCTCAACAATCTCCCCCTTTGGAATTGTTGGCAACACACATGCAAGTTCCTGTAATTCTTCTCCCCCTTTGACAATAATACCAAAGGGCTGCTGCAGACTCCCCCTGAGTCCATGCACATCATTCTCAGGCACACGTTATGACAGTTAGCAAAAATTACAAATATGAGCAAAAAGATAATCAAATATATAAATGCTCCCCCTGAGAATGTGGTTCCGATAGCTAGTCAGTTCTTTGGAAGCATAACCACTCCCAATTTATTGTGAAGGTACTCAAAAATTTCTTTGGGCAGCGGTTTTGTGAAGATATCCGCTACTTGCTCTGTAGTTGGAACAAAATCCAACTTTACCTCACCTTCCGCAACTTTCTCCTTCGAAAAGTGATATCGGATAGCAATATGTTTTGTGCGAGAATGCATAACCGGATTCTTTGAGATGTTAATGGCACTGGTGTTATCACACTTAACTAAAATTGGCTCACTAAAGTTAATGCCAAGATCTTTCAGGGTTTGTTTCATCCATAAGACCTGCGTACAACTCGTAGTTGCTGCAATATACTTTGCCTCTGCTGTAGATAAAGAAATTGACTCTTGTTTCTTACTGTGCCATGCAACCAACCTGTCTCCAAGATAAAATGCCCCTCCACTGGTACTCTTTCTGTCATCGACACATCCTGCCCAATCTGCATCTGAATACGCAATAAGGGTGAAGTCCTTTCCTTTCGGATACCATAACCCATACTCCATAGTACCCTTCAGATATCGAAGAATCCTCTTCACTACTGTCACATGAGTCTCCTTGGGATTCGCCTGAAATCGTGCTACCATGCAAACTGCCTGCAAGATATCTGGTCTGGTAGCTGTCAAATACAGTAGGCTCCCAATCATAGATCTGTACATGGTTTGATCAACTTCGGGAGATTTGTCATCCTTGCTCAACTTGCAACTCGTCGTCATGGGAGTGCTAACAGGCTTACAATCCTCCATTGTGAACTTCTTTAGCATCTCTTTCACATATTTGACTTGAGAAATGAATATGCCCTTCTCATTTTGATTAACTTGCAGTCCGAGAAAATACGAAAGTTCACCAATCATTGACATTTCAAATTCTTTCTGCATCTTAATTGCTAAATCTTTACACGAATCATCATTGTCGCTGCCAAAGATGATATCATCTACATATACAACAAGGACAATGAGATGGCCATTTGCTGTTTTGACATACAAATTGCTATCCACCATACCCTTTTTAAACCCTTGTTGAGTAAGATAGTTGTCTAATCTTGCATACCATGCTCTGGGTGCCTGTTTCAAGCCATACAATGCTTTCTTCAACTTGCAGATGAAATTGGGATTATCACCGAGTTGGAAACCATTTGGCTGTTCAATATAGACCTCTTCTTCAAGTTGTCCATTCAGAAATGCTGATTTCACGTCCATTTGATAAACTTTGAAATTCTTATGAACTGCTAAAGCCGGAAACATTCTTATTGCCTCTAGTCTGGCCATTGGTGCAAAGGTTTCCTCAAAGTCAATACCTTCAACTTGTGCATAGCCTTTACAGACCAATCTTGCTTTATTCTTGACTACCTGTCCATCTTCATTCAATTTGTTTCGAAAATCCATTTAGTACCGATTATATTTTTATTTGCAGGTCTTGGTACTAACTCCTAGGTTTTGTTTTTCTCGATCTGATCCAATTCTTCATTTATTGTTGTCATCCAACTTTCATCTTTGCTTGCTTCAACAACATTTTTGGGCTCAATGCTAGATAATAGAGAGTAGTTACTTACTACTCTTCTTCTTGTCTGAACACCATCTGTGGGATCTCCAATTATTTGCTCTCTAGGATGATTTTTCTGCCAGCTGCCTGTTTTGAATTTCTTGTTTTCTTCCTCTTCTGAGTCACTACTTAACTCATCTGAGTCAATTTTTAGTTTCTTTTCGGTTTCCTTTTCATCATCTCCTTCAATAACTTCTTCATATATTGGGTAGTTTTCTTTATAGCTACTTTCTTGTTCCCTACCTTCATCAACTTTAACATCGACACTCTCCACAATTTTCTTTAGCCTCTTGTTGTAGCAAGTGTAGGCTTTGCTTTTTGTCGAATAGCCAAGGAAAATACCTTCATCAGCTCTATCTTCAAACTTTCCAAGATTATCTTCAGTTCTTTTGATGTAACACTTGCTTCCAAAAACTTTGAAGTATCTTGTTGTTGCCTTTTTACCGAACCATAGTTCATACGGAGTTTTGCTTTCATGCGTCCTCAACATGCACCTATTTTGGATGTAAACCATAGTATGGACTGCCTCTTTCCAAAATCTGTCTGCTATTTTGCTCTCAGTCAACATAGTCCGTGCCATTTCCTGCACTGTCCTGTTCTTTCTTTCTACCACTCCATTCTCGCCGAGGTGTCCTCGCCGCTGAAAACTCGTCTCCTAATCCCATACTTTTCACAAGTACTCGCAAACTCTTCCGAGATGAACTCTCCTCCTCTATCTGATCTTAAGCATTTAATTATTTTTCCTGTTTGATTCTCAACTTGTTTTTTGAAAATCTTGAACATTTCAAAGGCATCTGATTTAAGCTTCAAAAATAGTACCCATGTCATCCTGGAATAGTCATCTATGCACAACATAAAGTATTTGTCACCATTTATGCTTTGTGTTCTCATGGGTCCACATAAATCAGTATGTATTAGTTCTAAAGGTTTGCTTGTGAAGTATTCTTTTGTTTTAAATGTGGCTCTAGTTTGCTTCCCCTTTTGGCATGAAGCACAAATGCTATTTAAAGGTTTACCAATGGTGGGAATATCTCTCATTGCCTTTTTGAGCTGATATTTATTAGATTGTCAAAGCTAATATGACCGAGCCTCTTGTGCCACAACCAATTTTCTTCTGCCTGTCCAATCAAGCATGCTCTTTCTAAAGTCTCTGAGAGAGTATACAAGTTTCCAGATGTCCTTGATCCAGTTGCTATCAACTTTCCACAATTTGTTGTTCTGACTTCACAACCCTGCTTCTTGAAAATTACTTCATGACCTCTATCACAAATCTGGCTTACACTTAATAAGTTATGCTTCAGACCAATCACAAACATGACTTCTTCCGACTTGATTTTTTTGTCACCGATCTTAATTGATCCTTTGCCAACTATCTTAGCGCCATCATTATTTCCAAATTTTACAGAACCACCTTCATATTTCGTAACTTTTCAAATTTTTGTTTGTCCCCTATCATATGACTGGAGCATCCACTATCCAAGATCCATGGTGCAGATTTGTTCTATGCCTTAAATGTTGTCTCGTACAATCAAGGATTCCTTTTCTTCCTTGGGTTGCTCCTTTTGTTTCCACTCTGGTTTGATTGCAGGTTTGGTCACTTGTTTTGACTTTTCTTTGTCAATGGCTTGTACCTATTTTTCGAGAAATTTTCTATTTTGTTTCCAACCATTTGGTTGAAACCTTCTTCCCTGATTTTTATTTGCTACAAATGTGCTTCGACAATTTCTTGCAATGTGCCCAAAATTATGACAGTTATAAAATTCTACTGCATAATCCATCAATGGTGAAAAAACATTTCTACTGGAAAAGTTCCTTTGTGCTACTTTGTACTTGCATTCAGAAATCTTATGTCCATAACCATTGCATTTAAAACAATAACCAGAAAAGGAATGAGTGAACCTGGGTGATGGTCTTTGCCATTTTGTAGTAGGCGCCATAAATCTTCTTCTCCTTTGATGAGTGACTTTGGTGAATCCATCATTGTCAATACTCTTCTCGTGCCTGGCATTATTGCTTTCTTTAGAATGTTTCATTTTTTCTTGATCAACCCCAATCTTGTCTTCATTCTTTATGGGTTCTATAGTTGTGGCCTTTGATCCATTCGATGATTCTCGCTTCGACGAAGCCTAACCCAAATTTGATGCCTCGTAGACCTTTGGTTGCTTATAATCTTATCCAGCTTTCACAGAACTTCCTTCAAGTTTGTGATAGCAAGTCATTTTTTGATTCATCTCTTCTAGTCGCATCCTTAAACCAACAATCTCTTCTTCTAGCTTGTTGCACTCATCTATTTTCATGGTTAATTGTACTTCGATATCTTCAGATATTTTCTTAAATTTGTCTATCTGTACTTTCAAGCTGGTTATGATTTCATTGGCATCCTCAAGCTTTCTTGAAGTTTTCTTATTCTTTTTCCTTTCTATACTCAGCTCTTGAAGTGCAACGACCAACTCACCTTCCAGATCTACTTCAGCCTCAGCCTCAAATTTTTCATCACCTTCCTGTTTTTCTTCTGATTTTTCTTCTTCGAATGCCATAAAAAGAGCTTCACCTGTTTCTTCTTCAGAATCCTCATCAGGGCTATCTTCTGAAGGACTGACATTCTTGGATATGAAACTTTTCTTCTTGAAGTTGCCTTTTCTAAAATTTGGTTTCTTCTTCCAGTCACTTCTTTCTTGATGTGAACCTTCATCACTTTTGTTTTTCTCATTGAGTGGACATTTAGCTGCAAAGTGTCCAACGCCTCCACAGTTGAAACACTTAAATGGTAGCTTTCCTCTATATTTTCCTTTTCCCCTTATTAGTTTCTGAACAAAGTTCGCTTCCGTTTCATCTGATGTTTCTTCTTCCTCGGATTCTTGCTTTACTTTTATATTTTTGTGTGCTTTAAAAGCAACTTCTCTGTCTGTGGGTTTAGTTTTTCCTATTCTCATTTCATATGCAGTCAAAGAACCATGCATCTCATCCATGCTAAAAGTGTTTAGATCTTTAGCTTCTTCTATTGCTGAAACTTTAGCATCAAATCTTTGGGGAAGAGATCTTAGTACCTTTTTCACGATGACAACATCTTCCATTTCCTCGTCGAGTCCTCTAATCGCATTAATGATTCCATTAACTCTCAGCATGTATGCCTCTATGTTCTCATCGTCATTCATTTTTAATGCTTCGAACTGAGCTCGATGCGTTTGTAGCTTGGCCTCCTTGATCTTGTCGTCTCCTTCATGAATGCTCCTTAGTTTGTCCCACATGTCTTTTGCCATTTTGCAACTCATAATATTTATCAGTTCGCTGTCCACTAAACCGCACATGATAGCATTTTTGGCTTTAGAGTTATTCTCAAACAATTTCTTACCGGCAACATCGGTTGGAGGAGTGGTGGGTATTGTGTATCCACTGTCTCACTGACTCCCAAATGTCGAATCCCAAAGCACACAGATATGTCTGCATCCTGAGTTTCCAAAATGAGTAATTTGTTCCATCAAACAATGGTGCTTTGTTTGAAGAGAATCCTTCACCACCTGCCATTTTGACTAATCCAAGATCAACCCTAGCTGATTTAGCCTGATAAGGGAAACTGGCTCTGATACCAATTGTTAGTCTCACAATGACACTGAGAGGGGGGGTGAATCAGTGTAGCTATTTAAAATTCAAATCTACAACTCTTAATAATGAAACAATGAATATTTAAGTCAGATAAAGCAAGTATCACAAGAGAGCATTCCACAACACACGATGTAACGAGGTTCACCAATTTGGCTACTCCTCAAAACTGACTGCTTGGATTAACATCCAAATCTAGCCTTTGCAAAATATCAATTTTACAATCACTTTACCAGCACCAACTGGAAGGAGCACCAACCCCTGATTTATCCGCACCCACGTAAAGGAGCACCAACCCCTAATTCCAAGCACCTACTTGGACTACAATTTTTAAGCTATAAGACTGACATAAAAATGCCTTCACTTATTCAAGACCCTGACTGGTCTATTGCTTACCCAACCTCTCTCACTTTTCACCAGACTGCCACACACACTAAAAGCTCTGCTTACTGCACTTTTTCGGCTCTCACGGCTCTGCTCAACTCTTTCTTACGACACTCTTCAACCCTCTTCTTGTAGCACTTTTTCTCTCTTTTCAATAGCACTTAATTCTCCATGTAGATCTCCTTTTATAACAATCCTTTCGCTTTGTAACTCCAGTTATAACTCCTTCTTTCATTTCTCATATGCCACTTGTCAATTGTAACTATTTCTTTCATATTCTCATCTGCCATTCGTCAATAACTCCTTTTGTATATATAGAGTGGGCATTTCGTTAAATACGTTACATGCAATGAATTGACACATATACCTTTACCATGACTGTTCGTCTTCTCCTTAGGACTGTTCGCTTTCTTTTCTGTGCATGCATGCGTTTTCACTGTAATCGCACCTGTAACTGACGTACTGACTTCAGTTAACTCTTCTTATTTTATCTAGCATGAATTTCTTCTCCAACTGCACTTGTAATTGCCGTATAACTCCAGTTAATTGTCACATATCTTATTTTGGTTGGGTTCTCTTCTTTGCTCGTGCCAAAGTGACCTATCACAAAATCGTGACACTTCTGCCTCTTTGTCCTCTTCTCGGCTTTGCACTCGCGAAAACACACATGTCGCGATATCGCGACACTTTCACCTCCGTACTCTTCTTCTTTACTTTTGTCGCGATATCGCGACACTTCTGCCTTCTTACTTTCTCTCTCCTCCTTAAGTCGCGAAAATGCGACATGTCGCGATATCGCGACACTTTCTCTCCTTTGCTCTTTCTCTTGCCTTCGGTCCCGAAAACCCCACATGTCGCGATATCGTGACACTTTTTCTCGTTAGTGCTTTCTCTTGCCTTGGCTTCGGGAAACCACATGTCGCGATATCGCGACACTTTTCTCTCCTTGCAGCTCTTTCTCTTGCCTTCGGATCAAAAAAACACATGTCGTGATATCGTGACACTTTTTCTCTCGGACTCTCTCTCCTCAACATGTGCGCGAAATCGCGACACTTTTTCTTTCGGACTCTCTCTCCTGCAACATGTCGCGAAATCGTGACACTTTTTCTTTCGGACTCTCTCTCCTGCAACATGTCGCAAAATCGTGACACTTTTTCGTCCGTACAACCTTCCTTGCAATATGTCACGAAATCGCGACACTTTTTTGTCCGTACAACCTTCCTTGCAATATGTCACGAAATCGTGACACTTTTTCGTCCGTACAACCTTCCTTGCAATATGTCGCGAAATCGTGACACTTTTTTTTTCGTCCGTACAACCTTCCTTGCAATATGTCGCAAAGTCGTGACACTTTTTCGTCCATACAACCTTCCTTGCAATATGTCACGAAATCGCGACACTTTTTCTTTCCGTATCTTCTCTTTGGACCGAAACATGTCGCAAAATCGCGACACCTTTTTCTCTCTCCTCTTTCTCTTCGCTTGGCAAACATGTCACGAAATCGTGACATCTTTTTCTCTCTCCTCTTTCTCTTGCAATATGTCGCAAAATCGTGACACTTTTTCTACTTGTCTTTTTCTTCCAACATGTCGCGAAATCGCAAAGTTTTTCTTTCTTGCTCTTTCTCTCCGAACATGTCACGATATCACGACAGTTTTGCTTTCCTGCTCTTTCTCTCCAAACATGTCGCGATATCGTGACAGTTTTGCTTTCTTGCTCTTTCTCTCCAAACATGTCGCGATATCGCGATAGTTTTCTTTCTTCTCAACATGTCGCGATATCGTGACAGTTTTTCTTTCTTGCCAACATGTCGCGATATCGCGACAGTTTTCTTTCTTCTCAACATGTCGCGATATCGCGACAGTTTTCTTCCTTGTGATTTTTCTTTTGATTTTTAGTATATGGGCCACTTCTATCATTTGGAAAACTACTGTACATACTCTGAAGAACCTCTTAACTCCTGTCCACTGCATCAACCGATCAATCTGACTGTGTTGACAACAATGACAATACTATGTCTGCACCTTGCTCAACAATAAGCTCCTCTACTAGTATTGGTCTCTTTCGACTGGCACCACCACTACATGGGATCAAATGGCATAATAGCTGATAAAGGGTTTCAAAGAACAAGCGAACCCCTTCTCTCTATTACATCGGTTCACCACTATCTAGAGGCATGCTTAAGAGGAAGTAGCCGAATTTAACGTTAGGTTCGCTCAAACTTGGCAGAGAGTCACTATCGGTCTTCGGCCCACCTCGGAGCAAGCAGTGTTCTACTACTTAATAGCTTTCCATTCAGATATAAGCATGAGCATCTGACATGATAATATGAATACATTACCTGCCTTGTATGAGCAGGCGCAAAATGCTGAGACCAACCTGATAACTATTGAAAAGCTACCTTCGAAGGTGACTATGCCGATTTATTCAAGATTTCCCTCAGAACATGTACCCCAGTGCATCTTCTCCACCTACATATATGATGTAACCCAATCAATTATGGAATCTAAGCCCCCAGAATCAAGTGGTACCGACTTTGTAGTATCAAAAACCTACCATTCCTCAGCTCCCAGCTCCTATCAAATATCTGGCATTGCCTGCACCATTGGCGTCATTGCCATTACCCGCACCTCAGGAAACCTTAAATGTAGACCGGGACAAATAATTACAACACCTGCGAGCATTGATGAAGACAATAGTAAATGAGATGATCGTCATGAGAAAAAGGTAAAATGACCAAAGCTTCCAGCGAAGGAGATTCCCTTCTCCCTCGATCACTAGGGATCAAGCTTCTACCAGTAGGGCTCCTGAGAGAAATGCGACAGTGCTAGAAATTTTAGAAGTTGGTTCATCCAGCAGAACTTATCGGTGTACCACATGCAACGATCCGCACAACGAAGAAACCTACATGGTGTAACTCAACTATGTCTAGATGCTGGCCAGTGGCACTTACGATGGGCAAGTCAACATGATCAAAGAAACTGGTCATAATTTCATGATGCCTTCCACTGAGCAAGTCTCTGTCCTCACCAAGGCTGGGAAGAAGCCTATTGAGGTAGATCCAATCCAAATGGATCTGCTAAAAGTGCTTGTTGCACCCAAGCCGTAGAGCAAAAAGGCCTAGTCGCTGGCGAAAGCTCCAGATCCAACGACGACCTCAAAACAATCTGATTTACTGACGGACTTCCTACCCCCATGATCTAGAGAAAGGGGTTTCCAACCCAAAGGTTCGACTTCTCAACCACAAGCTGAGATGGAAGATCAAGCCAGGGAGAAGCTTCGATACCCCTCACTGACCAAACGTCAAAGGATGAATGCCACACAACAATACAAGTTAACCTACGAGTCAACAAAAGGATTGGGTGGCACTTCGGCGTACAACATAGTTGAAGATATGAAAAATGAACCTACCAAGGTAAGCCTTTATGATGCCCTCCAACTTCTTGGTCAAGTAGACCTCTTGTAGGAATCTCTCAAGTCTGCCAAACACAAGGAGAGTAGGCCGACACAAATGGTGTTTTCTCAATCGTTGATGACTTCGACCATAGGTAAGAATAGGCCCCTACCATTCTACCTTTCCCTTCAAATGGAAGGATGGATCATACACAACTGCATGATCAACTCTAGCACTATGTCGACCGTCATGCCCATAGCAATGTGCGACATCATGGGCATGGAGTATATCCAGAGCAGTCCTGGGGTGTTGCAACTAGATGAGACTCCCGTAAAGATGATGGGAGTGATCAAAGATGTTCTGATCCTCCTATACAAAATGTCGTAAGTCACGGTCATCCAAGAGATCGTGGTGCTCGACCTCAAACCATACTTCAGTATGTGCCTCTCAAGAGAATTCACGGCCAAGTTGGGAGGATACCTCTCTCTCGACTACTCGCATTTAGAAATTTAAGCTCTTCAATGAGAAGCCTATTGGAAATTTGAGGTATTTTATGTTGTCATTGATGTCACATGGATCACATTGAGTTTTGGTGGCCAAAGTATTTCATAAATAAACATTTATGATATTTTGGAAAGCATGGATATATATAGGGTTTTGTGAAAACCAAGGTACAAAAAATAAAAGGTTTTATTTAAAACCATGGATGGCATATTTGAAATGGGTTTTTCTTAAAACCCGGGTTGACTTTTCGTTTCGTCAAAAAAGGTGCCCCGGTGATGGAGATATTTAATTTTAAATATTTAGTTTAAATTTTAATTATTTAAAATTAAAATTAAAGTCATCGCCGACGTCATAAAAACCATGCGCCATAAAAAGGAAATTAATAATTAAAGGTGTCAACGTATGTGAAATTAAAGGAAGGTTGCATATATATATATGCAAAGGCTTTCAATTCAAAAGTCTAAGCATTGAATGAAGAGAACAAAAAAGCGGAAGCCCCAAAATACTTCGATGTGACAACGTGGTCCAACGGTGAGCTTGGGAAGCATGGAGTATTTGGTTGCGACAAGGCATGCATTCGATTCTCACCGGGTTTGATTTTCGTAGAGTGTGGAAGAAGATCATTTGGCGCATGTTTTTGGCATGAGCAAGGGCAGCGAAATATAGGGAGCATTTTTGCTCCCTATCCTATGTGAGCAGATAGCTCACGTGGTCTTTGGCACCGCGGTTCTGGTGTTGAGTGGGTAGTGACGAGGGTTAAATTCCCTCTAAGAGGCAAGTAAACGTTTTATTGAATATTTTTTATTATTGCCTAATGTTGGAGGAATAAGGTGATTCTAAGGGAATAATGTTTGATTAAATTTTTTATTTACTTGGAAGGCAAGATATAAGGGTTGAAATGCACTTTTAGAAAAAGAGAAATTTTTGTTGTTTCCTCTTTTAGAAGTATACCATATTATATATTGTTGGAAAGCTTATTTCGAGGTCTATTTGATTAACTTGATTAGATGAAGAATTAAGATGTATGCAAAGAGATATTTTTGTTCTTGTAAAAGGGTTCAAAGTGAAGGTTGTTTTGTTCTTTTTCAAAGTGTGTTGAGTGTGGCAGATTTCCAAAGGGGTTTCTTCATCTTCATAAAAGGTATGGACACATTCTCCTATTGTTTGTTTATGGTGGTTGATTTATGAAATATGATTGGAGAGAAAAGTATTGATTGTGGTTTCCTTTTCGAAAGTGGTTGGTTGAATGCTTCAAGGTTTTATGGTTTGAGAGTTGTGTTTAAACCTTGTTTTATTAGCATTGTTGTTGAAGCCCATTGGTTATGCAAAGAACTTGAACTTGAGAAGAACATGAGTATCATTGTTATGTGAGATTTGTGGTTGAGCATTGTGGGAAACATTTGAGTTTGTTGATACATGCTTCGACTAGGGTTTATAAGAAAGAGTTGTTCCTTGTGGTAGTTGGTTGAGAGGAGTTGTTTGAGCCTAGTCAAATGATTGTGTGAAGTGGTTGTTCAAGTTCCATGAAACAAGCTATTCTATATTCTAGATTTAAGTTGAGATTGAGATTTGAGTATAGAACATATTGAGTCTCTAACAATTCTCTTTATGCTTCTATGAGATTGCCTTGAGTTGAGAAAGATATTGGATTTGAGTATAGAACATATTGAGTCTCTAATAATTCTCTTTATGCTTATATGATATTGATTTGAGTTGAGATCATTGTGGATCATAGTTGTCATCCTTTGAAGAGTGTATTACCATTCATTGTTGAGTTCATCTTTGAGCCTTGCCTTCATAAGATTTGTGGATGAGATTTGAGTACTACTTGAGTATGATTGATTGAGCCTTTGAGAAGGCTTTTGGGATAAATTTTTGGATAGCTTGGTGGACAAGTTCTGTGTGAGCTTGTTGAGCAGATTTGGACAAGTTTTGTGTGAGCTTGTTGAGCATATTTGGACAAGTTATGTGTGAGCTTATTGAGTAGTTTTGGACAAGTTATGTGTGAGATTGTTAAGTAGGTTTGGACAAGTTTTGTGTGAGCTTGTTGAGCATATTTGGACAAGTTTTGTGTGAGCTTGTTGAGTAGATTTGGAAAATTTCTGTGTGAGCTTGTTGAGCATATCAGTGGAGTTCCTAGCTGAGCATATCAGTGGATTGCCTACCTAAGCAGATCAGTGTGTTGCCTAGTTGAGCAGATTAGTGGATTGCCTACATGAGCAGATCAGTGTGTTGCCTAGCTGAGTAGATCAGTGGATTGCCTACCTAAGCAGATCAGTGTATTGCCTAGCTTTGAGTAGATCAAAGTAATAATTGTATTGGATAAAGATCCTTATTTTTGTGTGAAATATTATAAAGAGATTATCTTATGGAGTACCCCACATTGGGGGAACCATGTTAAATCTTGTGTCTCAATTGTGTGTAGTGGCTTGTGATCTTGATTACTATTGCTATCTGAGTTATTAATGCACACTACTATATGTGGTTATTGCAATTAAGGATATTGATTGATATTGGTTTGGAAAGAAAGTAAAAAGTGGGTGCTCTACTATTCACCCTCCTCTTAGTTTAAGCTTGTATTCTTCAATTGGTATCAGAGCGGGTTCATTCAGAAAGCCTAACAACTTAATAGCAAATTCTACAAGAACACAGATGGATTCACAGAATGGATCATCTACAAATAAGGCACCACTGTTTGACAATAACAATTATGCTTTCGAGAGCATGAGAATGAAGAAATATTTGATATCACAAGGATATGAGGTATGGTAGATGGTTGAAAAAGAGTATAAGGTTGAAGGTGATCTCGAGGTAGATAAGACTATCAAGAAATTGGTTGAGATCAATGCAAGGGCAATAAATTATATTTTGAGTGGGCTATATGAGACATATTTTGCAAATGTCATGGTATATAATTCAGCTAATGAAATGTGGACCATGTTGCAGAATACCTATGAAGGAGATTCCAAGGTAAATTTTTCAAAACTACAAACTCGTAGAAAAATATTTGAGGAATTGAAAATGGAATATTTTGAAGATATTGCAAAGTTTTTACTTTGAGTTGATGAGATTACTAACACCATGAGAGGCCTAGGATTTGATATGAAAGAATCAAAAGTTACTCAAAAGGTTTTGAGATCACTTCCCATGAAGTATGATGCAAAGGTTTCAACAATAGAAGAAATAATGGATATCAACAAGTTAACAATGGAATAACTACAAGGAAATCTCACAACTTATGAGATGAGGGTGAGTAAGCATCAGGTTCCAATAAAAGAGATTGCATTCAAGGCTTTAGAGAAAGAGAAAGGGAAGGTTCAAGAGATAGATAGAGATCCATTTAATGATGAGGAAGCTAACTTCATCAAAGGGAATAAGGACTCAAGGAATTTCAAGGATATGAGGAAAGTCGGATGCTACAAGTGTGGTGATCTTGATCACTATGCACACAAGTGTCCATATGAAGAAAACAATGATGATGAAAAACAAGGTCATAGAAGAAAAGAATATGGAAAGCATAAGCATGACAAAGATGACAGATACAAGAAAAAAAGGTATGAGAAGAAGAAAAAATTTTGTAAGGTAAAGAAATATTACTACATTGTAGAAGCAAGTGATAGCTCAGATCACAGTGATAAAGACAAGTCATATGATGAAAAGGAAGAACATCTATTCCTTGGAATAGAAGGTGAAAAAGAACTTTTATATTAAAAAATAAATAAGAACTTCACAGCAGTACCTTAGCACAACAAAAATCAAATAATGAAGAGGAAGTAGAAGCACAAGCGATCAATGCAAAAAGGGCACTTCATGACATAAGAACAAGAGAGACTGAAATGAAAGGGAAAAATTTGAAAATGCATTTCACACCTTAAGTGCTCATCAGTTCGGCTGATGACCAAACATTACAATCCATCTTGTTTATATAGATTTCTCAATCCAGTGGGTGCCCTAGCCGACATGCCACGTGGCGAGAATAAAGAAAAATGAACTGTTACCTTAGGATATGCCAAAAAATGCAGTTATTGCCAAGGATAACGATTAAAAGTGCCTTAAAACATTAAAAAATGCTCCTTGGGATGTGCACCCATGAATACGGGGCATTGATTGCCAAAAAGAGATGTTACAAACAATTCTAAACTTTAAAAATCATTTTTGAGGGGTCTAGAGGCACCTAAAAGGACCCCTCAAAAATGATTTTTAAAGTTTAGAATTGTTTGTAACATCTCTTGATTGCCAAAAAGAGATGTTACAAACAATTCTAAACTTTAAAAATCATTTTTGAGGGGTCTAGATGCCCCTAAAAGGACTTGTTGCTTAAAACCCCAATGGATTCATTTGTCATTGTAGAAAATTTTATAAGCTTTCCAATGCTTTAGACGGTTCAAGAATCGGAGCCCTGTAGCAAAAGTTATGCCTAATTAAAGTTGGGCTGGGTTCTCATGACCCGACTTCGACATAGAAATTTCTTCATATTTTTGCTGTTTCTCCAACAGATGATGCCATGACCGATATGGGAGAGCTGAGGGTCTTTGCTCCATTTTTCGTAGAGAGGTCCAAGCACATTTTTGTTTAGACGAATATCACGGGAAAACTGGCAGTTGTACAACTTCATTAGAACTGGGGGAGATTTCTTTAGACTTGGTTGTCTTAAAGAGATCTTCTGGAATATTTTCTGGAGCAGTGCAGGCCGGTTTTGAAACTCTACCTGGTCAAAGAGTGGAAATAAGAAACGGGATGGGTAGCCCTTGGCTCTCAACCTATGAAAAAATTGATGCTTCATATTTTTGAATCCTTCATCATCCGCCTCTCTGACCAGAAACCTATTGAGTTCACTGAATATGAAGGCTTTTTTCTGGTGGGGTGGATGGAATGAATAGAAAGGGATATATTGATACACATTCATTGGTTTCTAGTACATTTTAGTACCTAGATGACCTAGAACAGTCATTTAGGGTGGTTTGACCACCAGAACATCCAGGATGTTAACTTAAGAAGTGGAAATGGCAGTAGTGATATTGATGCTAGGATAAACAGAACCATAAGAATCAAGGAGAGCTTGAAGACTCTCATTAGTACCATTCCAAACTCGAAAAGTATCATCAATATATCATTTATACAAGCAAATATTTTTTGAAATAGATGGAAAAAGATCAAAAACTTGCAATTCCAAGTAATAAAGAAACAGACAGGCATAGACAACTGCAAAATTGCTCCCCATTGTTGTACCTCTTTTTTGCCTTTAGATCTTACCATCAAATTCCAGATAATGTCTGTTCAGGACCAGTTCTGCAAGTTCAAGGATCAACTGGACCAAACCTGGCTTGAACCTCTCTGAGATGAAGTGTTTAAGAGTGGCCAATCCTGCGGTTGTAGGAATGCTTGGGTACAGACTCTCAACATCAAAGGTGAATAGAACACAACTTAGAGGAAAATATCTTTCATAAATTATTTTCATTAGGCTCAGAGAGTATTGTAGATGATTTGGCTACTCCAGGAGAATGGGGAGAAGCTGGTGGTGAAGCCATTTGGAAATAGACTCCAACATATAACCGCAATAGGAGCAAATGGGTCTACCCTTCATAGGTTGTTTATGAACCTTTGGAATGAGGTAGAAAGTACAGACTCAAGAAATGATGGGGTTATTTTGTAGAAGATAATCCACTATTTTTTGATTGAGGAGAAGACTTCTTTGTGCATTTTTAACAATGGAATCCAAGTTAGAAAAAAGAGAGTTCCAGGGAACAAAAATAATCTCTTGGTAAACTTCCAGATCTGAAAGTTGTCTGATCCCTTCTTCCAGGTACCATGCCTTGCTGAGAACAACGAGGTCAAGATTTTTGTCAGCAGGTCTGATGACAATGGAATCATTAGATCTAAGAGAGTGCAAGGCTCTTGCCAGATGCCTAGGTAGGGGAGGCAGGAAGAGACTCTCTATGGCAGCAAGTTGTTCAACTCAATGCTTTTTGTCATTAAGAAGATCCAGCAGGGGCTGGTATTTCACATCAAGTTCCCATGTAGAATTTGAAATACAAAAGGGAGAGTAGGCAAGTTCTTCCCAGTTGGCGATGTTCCTTCCTTTTGGATTGAAAAACCATCGGAGCTTGATAAGCCTAGAAAATAGAACATACTTCGCACGGACATCATCATGGACCATGGGAGGTGGGACAGGGATATATTTCAATCCTAGCCCAAGAAGCTATTTTTTTGCCACTATGAGAGGTCTATCAAAGAAATTATGAACAACAACATTTGTGATCATGCCATCAAAAACACTTAGTACTCTTGTTGAATAAAAGTAGGCATCTATCAATAGGGTCAAAGATGGCACTCCAAAAATTCAGTAGCGGTTTACGCCGCCGCTGCGAGGACGATCTTGGGTCTGCTGCAATCCTAGACCTGACTGCCTAGGAACAAATCTTGCAGAGTTCTGATTCATTCGGAAACTAGATCCTTGGAAAGTTTTTCCAGAGCCCCGTCATGACTACTACTACATAGGAGGTATGAATTCTTTCTCTGGTTGTTGCCAACGAACTCTACTTTGGGATCAATCTCGCGACCCATTTTTTGACTGAGATCATTGGTTCTATCTGTTGGGATGATTTCGTTGCTATTGTTGTCAGCCTGACTATTGAGGTTGTTGTTGTTGCTACTGTTTGCTATGGGAATGACTATGACTCCTATTTCTTCTCCTTTGATTTTGGGGCGAGGGATTGCAGGAGTTGGGTCGAGAGGAAACGAAAAGATCTGTGACAAGTTTTCTGAGCTCTTGGATCTAAAAAAAGAGTGGAGCGCACTTCTTTTTGATGAGGGATGCCACCGAGGTGTTGGATTCATCAATGACAATATCTTGTTGTTTCTCAGCAACTTTTTGAGTGTCGGTTGCACCTTGTTGGACTTGAAAATCCACACAGTTCCATTTTGAGAGTGTTGGCCTTCACAGTAAAATCTTCAATGATTTACGATTTCTAATAGGATGCAATCTCAAAAACTAAAATGAAAGTCATTTTGCTAAATATTTGCTCCACTTGTGCATCGAGCTGTGTGACAACGACATCCTTTTGAACCTTCAAGCTCTCAAGTAATTTATTTTCTGTCGAAAGATATACTTTTGAACATGCTTTTTGGAAATTCAAGGTGAGATCAACAAATTTCTTGTCCATCTCTTCCTGAAGAGTAGGATATGGAATCCGAAGGCTTGGAGGCTTCATACACAAACTATTTGGCATGGTGCCCTCGTTGATGCTTTTTGGTATTTTCATGATGGTCTTAGTTTTTTGGACCTTGATGAATGCAGATCTAAAGGTTTCCCATAATTTCAAGCTGATATCTTTAATATTCTACGGTAGTTCTGGAATACACCTTGAGGGTTGTGACGCTTTAGGATAAGAATAGCAAGAATTTGTTTGAGTGCATTCTACGCATGAAGTGGAAGCTTCAACCTCCGAAAGCAACATCCTGGGCCTCTTTTGAGTGGATCTGGTGGATTCCAGAATAGGAGAGCCTTCGCGAAAGCAATTTTTTTTTGAAATAGATAGAAAAATACCGAAAACTTGTAATTCCAAGTAACAAAGAAACATATAGACATAAACAACTGCAAAATTGCTCCCCATTGTTGTACATATTTTTTGCCTATAGATCTTACCATAAAATTCTAGATAATGTCTGTTCAAGACTAGTTCTGCAAGTTCAAGGATCAACTAGACCAAACCTGGATTGAACCTCCCCGAGATGAAGTGTTGAAGAGCAGCCAATCATGCTGCTGTAGAAATGCTTGGGTACAGACTCTCAAAATCAAAGGTTAACAGAACGCAGCTTGGAGGAAAATCTCTTTCATGAAGGATTTTCATTAGGCTCAAAGAGTCTTGTATATGATTTGGCTGCTCCAGGAGAATGGGGAGAAGTTGGTGGTGAAGCCATTTGGAAACAAGCTCCAACATATAACCGCAATAGGAGCAGATGAGTCTACCCTTCATAGGTTGTTTGTGAACCTTTGGAATGAGGTAGAAAGTATAGAATGATGGGGTTCTTTTGCAGAAGATAATCCACTATTTTTTGATCGAGGAGAAGACTTATTTGTGCATTTTTTAACAATGGACTCCAATTTAGAAAAAAGAGAGTTCCAAGGAAAAGAAATAACCTCTTGGTAAACTTCCAGATATGAAAGTTGTTTGATCCCTTATTCCAGGTACCATGCCTTGCTAAGAACAGTGAGGTCAAGATTTTTGTCAGCAGGTCTGATGAAAATGGAATCATCAGATCTAAAAGAGTGCAAGGATCTTGCTAGATGCCTAGGTAGGGGAGGCTGGAAGATACTATTCATGGTAGCAAGTTGTTCAACTCGATGCTTTTCGTCATTAAGAAGATCTAGCAGGGGTTGGTATTTCACATCAGGTTCCCAGGCAGAATTTGAAATATAAAAGGGAGAGTAGGCAGGTTCTTCCCAGTTGGCGATGTTCCTTCCTTTTGGACCTAAAAACCATCGAATCTTGAGAAGCCTAGAAAACAGAACATACTCCGTACAGACATCATCATGGACCATGGGAGGTGGGACAAGGATATATTTCAATCCTAGCCCAAGAAGCTCTTTTTCTATCGCTGTGAGAGGTCTATCAAAGAAATTATGAATAGCGGCATTTGTTATCATGCCATCAACAACACCTGCATTACTATTATTGAAGAAGAGCAGGAATCTATTGATAGGGCTGAATATGGCACTCCAACAATTCAGTAGCGGTTTACGCTGCCACTGCAAGGATGACCTTGCATCTGCTGCAATCTTAGACCTGACTACCTAGGAACAAATGTTGTAGAGTTTTGATTCATTTGAGAACCAGATCATTGGAAAGTTTTTCCAGAGCCCCATCGTGACTACTGCTGCGCAGGAGGTATGAATTATTTCTCTAGTTGTTGCCAGCAAACTCTACTTTGAGATCGGTCTCGCAACCTATTTTTTTACTGAGATCATTGGTTCTGTCTGTCGGGACAATTTTGCTACTGTTGTTGTCGACCTGACTATTGAGGTTGTTGTTGTTGCTATTGTCCACTACGGGAACGACTACGACTCCTATTCCTTCTCCTTTGATTTTGGGGCAAGGGATTACGGGAGTTGGATCGAGAGGAAACGACAAGATCTATGATAAGTTTTCTGAGCTCTTGGATCTTAGAAAAGAGTGGAGCGCACTCCTTTTTGATGAGGGATGCCACCGAGGTGTTGGATTCATCCATGACAGTATATTGTTGTTTCTCAGCAGCTTTTCGAGTGTCGGTTACACCTTGTTGGACCTGACAATCAACACAGTTCCATTTCGAGAGCGTTGGCCTTCATAGTAAAATATTCCATAATTTGTGATTTCCAATAGGATGCAATATCAAAATCTAAAATGAAAGTCATTATGCTAAATATTTGATCCACTTATGCATCGATCTGTGTGACAACGATATCCTTTTGAACCATCAAGCTCTCAAGTGATTTCTTTTCTGTCAAAAGATATACTTTCGATCATGATTTCTAAAAATTCAAGGTGAGCTCAAAAAATTTCTTGTCCATCTCTTCCTGAATAATAGGATCTAGAATCCTAAGGTTTGGAGTTTTCATGCATAAACTATTTGGCATGGTGCCCTTGTCGATGCCTTTTTGGATTTTCATGATGAAGGTCTTAGTTTTGTGGGCCCTTTTCAGAGCCTCTAGACCCCTAAAAAATGAGTTTTAAAGTTTAGAATTGTTTGTAATGTCTCTTTTCGACAATCAATGCCCCGTATTCACGGGTGTACATCCTGAGGAGCATTTTTTAATGTTTTAAGGCACTTTCGACCGTTATCCTTGGCAATCACTACCTTTTTTGGCATATCCCAAGGTAACGGTCTGTTTTTCTTGATTCTCATCATGTGGCATGTCATCTAGGGCACCCAATGGCTTGAGAAATCTATATAAACAAGATGGATTATAATGTTTGGTCATCAGCCGAACTGATGAGCACTTAAGGTGCAAAACATGTTTTCGGAGTTTTCCCTTTCATTTTAGTCTCTCTTGTTCTTATGTCGTGAAGTGCCCTTTTTGCATTGATCACTTGTGCTTCTACTTCCTCTTCATTATTTGATTTCTGTTGCGCTAAGGTACTGCTATGAAGTTTTTATTTATTTTTTAATATAAAACCTATCTTTTCAATCTGATGTCGCACGCTGCCCTAGTTATCCGAAATACAAAATATGATCCTCATTTATTTTGCGAAGGCTCTCCTGTTCTGGAATCCACCAAATCCACTCAAAAGAGGCCTAGGATGTTGCTTCCGAATATTGAAGATTCCACTTCGCGTGTAGAATGCACTCAAACAAAGTCCTGATCTTCTTATCCTAAAGTCACAACCCTCGAGGCGTATTCCAGAATTTCCACAAAATCTTAAAGATCTTAGCTTGAAATTTTGGGAAACCTTTAGATCTGCGTTCATCAAGGTCCACAAAACTAAGACCTTCATCATGAAAATACAGAAAAGCATCGACAAGGGCACCATGCCAAATAGTTTGTGCATGAAGCCTCCAAGCCTTCGGATTCCAGATCCTACTCTTCAAGAAGAGATGGACATGAAATTTGTTGAGCTCACCTTAAATTTTTAGAAATCATGATCAGAAGTATATCTTTCGACAGAAAATAAATTACTTGAGAGCTTGAAGGTTCAAAAGGATGTCGTTGTCACATAGCTCGATGCACAAGTGGAGCAAATATTTATTATAATGACTTTCATTTTAGATTTTGAGATTGCATCCTATTGGAAATCACAAATTATGGAAGATTTTACTGTGAAGGCCAACACTCTCAAAATGGAACTGTGTGTTGATCGTCAAGTCCAACAAGGTGCAAGAAACAACAATAAGATACTATCATGGATGAAGCCAACATCTTTGTGGCATCCCTCATCAAAAAGGAGTGCGCTCCACTCTTTTCTGAGATCCAAGAGCTCAAAAAAATTATCATAGATCTTGTCGTTTTCTCTCGATCCAACTCCCACAATCCCTCGTCTTGAAATAAAAGGAGAAGGAATAGGAGTCGAAGTCATTCCCATAGTGGACAATAGTAACAACAACAACCTCAACAGTCAGGCTGACAACAACAACAACGAAATCATCCCGATAGACAGAACCAATGATCTTAGTCAAAAAATAGGTCATGAGACCGATCCCAAAGCAGAGTTCACTGGCAACAACCAGAGAAAGAATTCATACCTCCTGCGCAGTAGCAGTCACGATGGGGCTCTGGTGAAACTTTCCAAGGATATGGTTTTTGAACGAATCAAAACTCTGTAAGATTTGTTCCTAGGTAGTCAGGTCCAGGATTGTAGCAGACCCAAGGTCATCCTCGCGATGGTGGCATAAACCGCTACTAAATCGTTGAGTGTCATCTTCAGCCCTATCGATAAATACCTACTCTTCTTTAGCAAGAGTAACGTAGGTGCTGTTGATGGCATGATCACAAATGCTGCTATTCATAATTTCTCTGATAGATCTCTCACAGTGGTAGAAAAAGAGCTTCTTGGGCTAGGATTGAAATTTATCCTTGTCCCACCTCCCATGGTCCATGATGATGTCTGTACGGAGTATGTTTTGTTTTCTAGGCTTCTCAAGCTATGATGGTTTTTCGGTCCAAAAGGAAGGAACATCACCAATTGTGTAGCAGCAGCCATGATGGGGCTCTGGCAGAAATTTCCAAGGATATGGTTCCTGAATGAATCAAAACTCTGCAAGATTTGTTCCTAGGTAGTCAAGTCTGGGATTGCAACAGACCCAAGACCATCCTCATGATGGTTACGTAAATCGCTACTAAATCATTGGAGTGCCATCTTCAGCCCTGTCGATAGATGCCTGCTCTTCTTCAGTAAGAGTAATGTAGGCACTGTTGATCGCATGATCACAAATACCATTATTCATAATTTCTCTGATAGACCTCTCACAGTGGTAGAAAAAGAGCTTCTTGGGCTAGGATTAAAATATATGTCTGTCCCACCTCCCATGGTCCATGATGATGTCCGTACAGAGTATGTTATGTTTTCTAGGCTTCTCAAGCTCTGATGGTTTTTCGGTCCAAAAGGAAGGAACATCGCCAACTGGGAAGAACCTACCTACTCTCCATTTCATATTTCAAATTTTGCATGGGAACCTAATGTGAAATACCAACCCCTGCTAGATCTTCTTAATGACGAAAAGCATCAAGTTGAACAACAACTTGCTACCATGAAGAGGATCTTCTAGCCTCCCCTGCCTAGGCATCTGGCAAGAGCCTTGCACTCTCTTAGATCTGATGATTCCATTGTCATCAGACCTGCTGACAAAAATCTTGGCCTCACTGTTCTCAGCAAGGCATGGCACCTGGAAGAAGGGATTAGACAACTTTTAGATCTGGAAGTTTACCAAGAGATTATTTCTTTTCCCTAGAACTCTCTTTTTTCTAACTTGGAGTCTATTGTTAAAAATGCACAAAGAAGTCTTCTCCTTGATCAAAAAATAGTGGATTATCTTCTGCAAAAAAACCCCATCATTGCTCGAGTCTATAATTTTTACGTCATTCCAAAGGTTCACAAATAACCTATGAAAGGTAGACCCATCTGCTCCTATTGCGGTTATATGTTGGAGCCTGTTTCCAAATGGCTTCACCACCAGCTTCTCTTCATTCTCCTAGAGTAGCCAAATCATCTACAAGACTCTCTAAGCCTAATGAAAATCCTTCATGAAAGATATTTTCCTCCAAGCTGCGTTATGTTCACCTTTGATGTTGAGAGCCTATACCCAAGCATTCCTACAACAGCAAGATTGGCCGCTCTTCAACACTTCATCTCGGGGAGGTTCAAGCCAGGTTTGGTCCAGTTGATCCTTGAACTTGTAGAACTGGTCCTGAACAGACATTATCTAGAATTTGATGGTATGATCTATAGGTAGAAAAGAGGTACAACAATGAGGAGCAGTTTTGTAGTTGTCTATGCCTGTCCATTTCTTTGTTACTTGAAATTACAAGTTTTTGGTATTTTCTATCTATTTTAAAAAATATTTGCTTGTATAAACGATATATTTATGATGCTTTTGGAGTTTGGAATGGTACTAATGAGAGTATTCAAGCTCTCTTTGATGCTTATGGTTTTTTTTATCCCAACATCAACATCACTACTGTCATTTCCACTTCTAAAGTTAACATCCTGGATATACTGGTGGTCAAACCACCCTCCATGATTGTTCTAGGTCGTCTGGGTACTAAAATGTACTAGAAACCAAATAATGTGTATCAATATATACCTTTATGTTCATTACATCCACCCCACCAGAAAAAAGCCTTCATAGTCAGCGAACTCAACAGGTTTCTGGTCAGAGAGGCGAATGATGAAGGATTCAGAAAGATGAAGCATCAGTATTTTCACAGGTTGAGAGCCCGGGGCTACCCGTCCCGTTTCTTATTTCCACTCTTTGCCCAGGTAGAGTTTCGACACTAGCCTCGCACCGCTCCAAAAATATTCCGGAAGATCTCTTTAAGACAACCAGGTCTAAAGAAATCTCCCCGCTTCCGATGAAGCTGTACAACTGCCAGTTTACTCATGATCTTCGTCTAAACAAAAATGTGCTTGGACCTCTCTACAAAAAATGGATCAAAGACCCTCAGCTCTCCCATATCGGTCGTGGCATCAATTTTTGGAGAAAAAACAAAAATATGAAGAAATTTCTATCACAGTCAGGTCGTGATAACCCAACCCAACTTCAATCAACCATAACTTTTGCTACAGGGATCTGATTATCGAATCGTCTGAAGCATTGGAAAGATTATAAAATTTAGTACGACAATAAAAAAAACCAATAGGCCCTTTTCAGGGTCTCTAGACCCCTCAAAAATGAGTTTTAAAGTTTCAAATTGTTTGGAACGTCTCTTTTCGGCAATGAATGCCCCGTATTCACGGGTGCACATCCCAAGGAGTGTTTTTGAATATTTTGAGGCACTTTCAACCGTTATCCTTGGTAATCACTACCTTTTTTGGCATATCCCAAGGTAAATGTCTGTTTTTATTGATTCTGGCCACATGGCATGTCGGCTAGGGCACACACTGGCTTGAGAAATCTATATAAACAAGATGGATTATAATGTTTGGTCATCAGCCGAACTGATGAGCACTTAAGGTGCAAAACATGTTTTTGAAGTTTTCCCTTTCATTTCAGTCTCTCTTGTTCTTATGTCGTTAAGTGCCCTTTTTGCATTGATCGCTTGTGCTTCTAATTCCTCTTTGTTATTTGATTTCTGTTGCGCTAAGGTACTGCTGCAAAGTTTTTATTTATTTTTGAATATAAAAATCACCCTCAACAGAGGGTTTTGGAGGTGCTGGTATAGTATGAGGAATAGGGACAACCATCAAAGGTTTTCGATCAACCAGTAGATAATCCTTGATACGATACGTGGTGGATTGGCATCGAAAACAAGTATTATGTAAATTAAATTTTTTTTTGCATAAAATGCTTTGTACCAACTTGAATATCCACAAATTCTCTAAGATCTTGTGTGAGGTCAACCTCAACACAAAATATTTTATTAGACCATGCTG
Organism: Wollemia nobilis; assembly: GCA_028583015.1. Taxonomy (NCBI): domain Eukaryota; kingdom Viridiplantae; phylum Streptophyta; class Pinopsida; order Araucariales; family Araucariaceae; genus Wollemia; species Wollemia nobilis. The sequence continues at coordinate 7,276,579 of JAQPPZ010000989.1, forward strand.
AGAAGAACCGCTCTTCTTCCTGATAGATTACCCGAACAATGGGTTTAACAATATCATCAATAAACTCCCATAAGGGTAGTGGAAGACCAGGGAGTTCAAGCCAAACCGAGACTTTCAAGGCAACTTGCTCTGAAACTCGAAAATGATTCCAAGGAGAAAGGACCATCAAAGTACTGCGAAGAAACCAACAACTGGACTTAGCAACCATGGTTGCAATTGCAAGGGTTCTTTGAAGGAAAGCAAAAAAAACCTTTAGTAAGATTGTGGATACCCGCAACCACAATGCTGTAAGCTTCTTAGTGAAGTTTCAACCAATTTTGAAAATAATATTACGATGGAATTCGACCAACAAAATAAGCTATAAGACAATGATTCTCATACCATTTACAACTGGAGAAACAACATCAAGAGAGAGCACAACATCTGGAGAAGAATCATTACCTCATCCACCATTTACAAAACAAACTTTTGAGCTTGTTTCGACACCATAAGTTCCACTATCTGTAACAATCAGTATATTTGTGGATGGTGAAGCCATAAAAAAGGAGAGAAACCACCTAATTGGCAACAATATCAGTATCCAAAACCAAAATAACCAAATTTACAAATGACGATAGACCCAAACCCTAACAAAAAAAAATTTCCTCATCAAACCCTAGCCTTTAAGCAAGTCTGAACATTGCAAGAATCAACGAAAATAGAAATTGGAAAACTCAAATTTGTCTATAAAACATTTTGAAAGCAAAATCTAATATTTGGTATGGTTTTTGGAAAAATAATGTCCTTGACAAAGGCTTTTACTTTATAAATAATCATTAACAATAATTACAAGCATAAATTATAAATAATTGGATTTTTTAATTATATTGTAGAAGATTCTTTCATCAAATAATTCAAACTTAAAATGTATGTGGATAGACACTATGTGACCTTGTTTTTAATGCAAATTAACAATGAAATTTATAATTGTAGTTCCTATGATAGACATTGTCACCATGTGACCTTGTTATCTATAGCCATGTATGATAGAGAAAAACCCATTAAACAAACCATAGGTAAAGTGGCTACTAAATTACGAGCAAGCCAAGAGTGAGTAGGAGGTGTGAGCAAGAAGCATGAGCATGAAGTAGGAAGCAAAGTACAAGACATGAGGAGTGAGCATCACTTCTTGTTCCAGTCTTAGGACAAACTCAAAAACTAAAGGATTCATGTCAAGAAAATCTAGGTAACTGTTGGCCTTCTTGCCACATTTTGTAAAACTTTAAGTTGTATGCAATTTTGGGAGTTAATCATTGTAAAACTTCTCTTTTTCCATAAAATATGGTTAAGATGTTGTGTTTGTTGTGTTTTCACCAACTGTCTCCTTTTACTCAAAGTTGTTTTCTTTCAAATCCTATGGTTTCTTTGTTTTTTTCTGCACTTTTCCTGTCATTTCGCATGCAAAATTGTAAACGTTTTAGCATGGGACGGTGTCATGGATAAACCTTCTACTTAATATGATTTCTGCAATTTTATTCCACTTTGTGCATATGGTGACAGTTTTGGGTGACTTAGATAATTTTCAAAGCATGCTTCCCTTTTTAACAAAAGTAAGGGGCACTTTCGCTCCATTGGTGGAACAAAAGTGTTTTCGCTCCTAGTTGTGGTGCGAAGGTTCCTATTAAAGGAAGGGGAAGCAATTGAATAAGTCTTGTCTAAGGCACAAAGTGCTTTCGCTCCATGTGGAGTGAAAGCCCTCCATAGAATTAAGTGTGCGCACTAACCAAATACTTTCGCTCCAGTTGTGGAGAGAAAGCACTTTCGCTCCACTTAGGGAGTGAAACCTCCTTCTTGAGAACCATAAAATTCAAAGTGCAAAGGAATGTGGTCAAAGTCTCTATCACTCCACAAATGGAGAAAAAATCTTTGTCGCTCCACCTAGGGAGCGACACTCAACGCAAAAGTTCAAGTGTAAGGCCAAAGGTGCTTTCGCACCACAGGTGGAGCGAAAGCATCTTCGCTCCACTTGTGGAGCGAAAGCTAGCCAAAAAGTAAGTAGAAGACTAAGCAAGGCAAAGAGATGCTTTCGCTCCACCTCTGGAGGGAAAGTAATTTCTCTCCAGTTGTGGAGCGAAACTCCAGGTGGACCCCAAGCATAGTGAAAGCTACCCAGAATCGTCATTAACTGCTCAACCGACCTCAAAGCTATGCTCTAAGCCATCTTATTATGGTAGATCAGGGGAACCTTCTATATTCAATGCTAAAGTTATATGCAAAATCTAATTTATTCTATTAATTTGGTTTCAAATCAAATCTGTCTGTCACCATCATAGGATTGGTTGGGCATTAATGTTTTGAGAGGAAAAATACTCTATAAAAGCTAGATTTTTCTCTGTAACTAAGGATGGACAATATCTACTAGAAAAGTAGTTGTATATCTTGAAATCTGCTTACTAAACATGGAATTCTGGTTCTAGTCTTAAATCTTTTGTCTTTCTGAATGACTTCTATAATGTTACTTCTGTCATACAACTTGAATTATGTTTTTGGATTTAGCTGTTGGTAAAGGATTAATTATGGAGTACCCCTGGAGGTTATGTAGGTGAGAGGATTTAGTGTCATTTTCTATTAAAATTTTATTATTTTGATTGATTTTAGTTTGAGTGAAAGGTTGTGTATTTTACTTCCTATCCATCACCCCCTCGCATTTCAGGATTTTGGCCTCTTTTCCCATTTCTTTCAGTAATTTCCTTCTCTTTCAACATCTCTCCTAACCCTTATCTCAAAAACCACTTTTATTTTATTTTCGAAACTAGCCCTACTGGAGATTGGCAAGAAGACATTTCTTTCCTTCATCCATTCAATGCTTGGCAAAGGGTCTAGGACACTGTAGAATCAAAAAATCTATATCTAGACCAATTCCATTGCCAACAGTTTTTGGCATGCCCGGTGGGACGCAAATGTTCCACGTTAAAAGTAGTATTAAGAAGTTGATGTTCATCTTGTTACTGTAAAATCTGAACATCTAGCGATTCATTTGAACTCAGATGCCTTCAAATCTCGAAGACTATTTTAAAAGCCCACCTTCATGTACACGATACAGAGGGCTAAAAATACATAAGAAGAAGTCAAGTTCTTCGAGCTTGATATCGACACTTTGGGAGAACATACTAGAGTTATTTGAGCTTGATACCATATTATATATCATTGGAAAGCTTATTTCGAGGGCTATTTGATTAACTTGCTTAGATGGAGAAATAAGGTGTATGTAAAGAGATATTTCTATTTTTGTAAAGGGTTTCAAAAGTGAAGGTTGTTTTGGTTCTCTTTCAAAGTTTGTTGAGTATGGCAGATTTAAGGGGTCTCCCAATAGTCATAAAAAGTATGGGCAATATTCTCCTATTATTTTTTTATGGTGGTTGATTTCTGAAATATCATTGGAGAGAAAAGGATTGATTGTGGTTTCCTTTTCGAAAGTGGTTGGTTGAATGCTTCAAGGTTTTTTGGTTTGTGAGTTGTGTTTAAACCTTGTTTTATAAGCATAGTTGTTGAAGCCCATTGGTTATAAGAACTTGAACTTGAGAAGAACATGAGTATCATTGTTATGTGAGATTTGTGGTTGAGCATTGTTGGAAACATTTGAGTTGGTTGATACATGCTTGGACTAGGGTTTGTGAGAAAGAGTTGTTCCTTGTGGTAGTTGGTTGAGAAGAGTTGTTTGAGCCTAGTCAAGTGATTGTGTGAAGTGGTTGTTCAAGTTCCATGAAACAAACTATTCTATATTCTAGATTTGAGTTGAGATTGAGATTTGAGGATAGAACATATTGAGTCTCTAACAATTCTCTTTATGCTTCTATGAGATTGCCTTGAGTTGAGAAAGATATTGGATTTGAGTATAGAACATATTGAGTCTCTAACAATTCTCTTTATGCTTATAAGACTTGGGTTGATGAGATTGATTTGAGTTGAGATCATTGTGGATCATAGTTGTCATCCATTGTAGAGTGTATTACCATTCATTGTTGAGTTCATATTTGAGCCTTGCCTTCATAGATTTGTGGATGAGATTTGAATACTACTTGAGTATGATTGATTGAGCCTTTGAGAAGGCCTTTGGGATAGATTTCTGGATAGATTTGGACAAGTTCGTGTGAGCTTGTTGAGCAGATTTGGACAAGTTCTGTGTGAGCTTTTTGAGCAGATTTGGACAAGTTCTATGTGAGCTTGTTGAGTAGATTTGGACAAGTTATGGGTGAGCTTGTTGAGCAGATTTGAGCAAGTTCTATGTGAGCTTGTTGAGTAGATTTGGACAAGTTATGTGTGAGCTTGTTGAGCAGATTTGGACAAGTTCTAAGTGAGCTTGTTGAGCAGATTTGGATAAGTTTTGTGTGAGCTTATTGAGCAGATCAATGGAGTTCCTAGCTAGCAGATCAGTGGATTACCTAGCTGAGCAGATCAGTGTGTTGCCTAGCTGAGAGATCGATGGATTGCCTACCTGAGCAGATCAATGTGTTGCCTAGCTGAGCAGATCAGTGGATTGCCTACTTGAGCAGATCAAGTGTATTGCCTAGCTTTGAGCAGATCAAAGTAATCATTGTATTGGATAAGGATCCTTATTTTTGTGTGAAATATTATAAGGAGATTATCTTGTGGAGTACCCCACATTGGGGGAACCACGTTAAATCTTGTGTCTCAATTGTGTGTGGTGACTTGTGCTCTTGCTTACTATTGCTATCTAAGTTATTAATGCACACTACTATATTTGGTTATTGCAATTAAGGACATTAATTGATATTGGTTTGGAAAGAAAGTAAAAAGTGGGTGCTATATTGTTCATCCCCCCTCTTAGTATAAGCTTGTGTTCTTCAATTGGTATCAGAGCGGGTTCCTTCAAAAATGCTAACAACTTGAGGGCAGATTCTACAAGAACACAGATGGCTTCACAAAATGGATCATCTACAAATAAGGCACCACTATTTGATGGTAACAATTATGCTTTCTGGAGCATGAGAATGAAGAACTACTTGATATCACAAGGATATGAGGTATGGCAGATGGTTGAAAAAGAGTATAAGGTTGAAGGTGATCCCAAGGTAGATAAGACTATCAGGAAATTGGTTGAGATCAATGCAAGGGCAATAAATTATATTTTGAGTGGGCTATGTGAGATAAATTTTGTAAAGGTCATGGTATGTAATTCAGCTAATGAAATGTGGACCAAGTTGCGGAATACTTATGAAGGATATTCCAAGGTAAAGTTGTCAAAACTACAAACTCATAGAAAAATATTTGAGGAATTGAAAATGGAAGATTATGAAGATATTGCAAAGTTTTTACTTTGAGTTGATGAGATTACTAACACCATGAGAGGCCTAGGATTTGAGATGAAAGAATCAGAAGTTACTCAAAAGGTTTTGAGATCACTTCCCATGAAGTATGATGCAAAGGTTTCAGCAATAGAAGAAATAATGGATATCAACAAGCTAACAATGGAAGAACTACAAGGAACTCTCACAACTTATGAGATGAGGGTGAGTAAGCATCAGGTTCCAATAAAAGAGATTGCATTCAAGGCTTCAGAGAAAGAGAAAGGGAAGGTTCCAAAGATAGATAGAGATCTAGTTAATGATGAGGAAGCTAACTTCATCAAAAGGAATAAGGACTCAAGGAATTTCAGGGATATGAGGAAAGTCAGATGCTACAAGTGTGGTGATCTTGGTCACTATGCACACAAGTGTCCACATGAAGAAAATAGTGATGATGAAAAATAGGGTCACAGAAGAAAAGAAGATGGAAAGCATAAGCATGACAAAGATGACAGATACAAGCAAAACAAGTATGAGAAGAAGAAAATTTTCGTAAGGTAAAGAAATCTTACTACATTATAGAAGCAAGTGATAGCTCAGATCATGATGATAGAGACAAGTCAGATGATGAAAAGGAAGAACATCTATTCCTTGGAATAGAAGGTGAAAGAGAACAATGCTTTGTGTGTGGTCAAAGAGATCACAGATCAGGATATTGCAATGGATTCAGTGATAGTGAAGATGAGATGACACATCAAGGAAATAGGCATGGTCAAAGAAATCATGAGAGTTTGTTTGCTATAGAAGATGATAATGATCTTAGTAACAATGAAGATAAAGAAGTCTCACTTTTGGTAATAAAAAAGGAAGAGGATGAGCCAAGAAAACAAAAATCAGAAGTCAAAAGGCTAAAAGAAGAATACAAAAATCTTGAAAACAAGATTCAAACAGATGTCAAAATCAGAGAAGAACTACTTCAGACAATCAGTAATCTCAGAGAAGAGCTTCAAAATGCAAAAAGAATAGAAGAAAGGATGAATGAAGAACTAAGGGTAATAATGACAAGACATGACACATTAGATGAAAAGGTTCAAAAAGGAGTGGAAACTTATTTTAAGGCCGTATCTCACTTCCAAAAAGAATCACACTCAAAAGGAAAGGAAGTTCTTAAAGATGAAAGCAAGGAAGCACCTAAGTTTTATGAAGAAAGTTCCAAAGTTCCTATGGCTCCAAATATTCAATTTGGATCTTGTTTTGAGATAGGTGAATCAAGTTCAAAAGGAAAAGAAATACTTGAAGAGGAAAGCAAGGAAGAAATTAAGGAAGAAGGATTTAGATACTACAAAGAAGGTTCAAGGATGCAATGCACAAGTTGAAAATGATCATAAGGATAATGGTCAAGAAAGGTATGAGGAACCAAGGCATGAACAAAGGGCTTTTCAAGGACATTGTTTTTCTTGTAATGGATTTGGACACAAGGCTATACATTGCAGGGTCCATGGATCAAAGAAGTTTGATTTTGCTAGAAGAAACTTCAAAGGAAGAAGGTATGGTTTTTAGGGACATTGCTTCTTATGCAATAGGATTGGTCATAGAGCTTCTCAGTGCAAAGAAAATGAGCAAAATGGTTTTGGTTTTAGAGCTACACAATTCAGAAGTCATGGTCATAATGGTCATGAAAACAGAGCTTCACAATACAGGGTTCAAGAAAGGAATGGATATGGAAATTATTTCAAGAAAGAATTCAGGATTTGGGCACCATCCAAAGGCTACAATATCAAGTGTTTTAATTGCAATAACTTTGGACATATTGCAAAATGGTGTAGGACTCAATTCCAAACAGGTTCAAGGCAAGAAGGTCAAACAGGTTCTAGACAAGAAGATCAAGTAATTCATCAAGAGAAGGATATCAAGAAAACATGGAAGGAAGTTGATAGAGGAAAGAAACAATGTAATATGGGAGTAAAAGTACTCCCACCCCAAAATTAATCACCTCAAGAGAGAAGGTGGTGAGGGGGCTAAGCTTAAGAGTCATATATTTTAGCCCCATAGGTGTCCCTTTTGCCATTGATGTCAAAGGGGAAGAGATTTGAGTAAGGGGGAGAGATTTGAGTTAGGGGGAGCAGCCTCCAAAGAGAGCATTGAGTTAGGGGGAGCAGCCTCCAAAGAGAGTATTGAGTCAGGGGGAGCAACTTTGATTCTCAGAGATGGTTTTTGCAGTGATTGTGGTGATTTGCATTAGAGGTGTTGCCATCAATGACAAAGGGGGAGATTGTTGGAAATTTGAGGTATTTTATGTTGTCATTGATGTCACATGGATCATTGATGTCACATGGATCACATTGAGTTTTGGTGGCCAAAGTATTTCATAAATAAGCATTTATGATATTTTGGAGAGCATGGATATATACAGGGTTTTTGTGAAAACCAAGGCAGGAAAAATAAAAGGTTTTATTTAAAACCATGGATGGCAGATTTGAAATGGGTTTTTCTTAAAACCCAGGTTGGCTTTTCGTTTCATCGAAAAAGGTGCCCCGATGATGGAGATATTTAATTTTAAATATTTAGTTTAAATTTTAATTATTTAATTAAATTTAAATTTTAAAATTAAAATTAAAGTCATCGCCGACGTCATAAAAACCATGCGCCATCAAAAGAAAATTAATAATTAAAGGTGCCGACGTATGTGAAATTAAAGGAAGGTTGCATATATATATGCAAAGGCTTTCGATTCAAAAGTCTAGAGCATCGAACGAAGAGAACAAAAAGTGGAAGCCCCGAAATCCTTCGATGTGACAACGTGGTCCAACGGTGAGCTTGGGAAGCGTGGAGTTTTTGGTTGCGACAGGGCATGCGTTCGATTCCCACCGGGTTCGATTTTCGTAGAGTGTGGAAGAAGAGCATTTGGCACACATTTTTGGCATGAGCAAGGGCAGCAAAATATAGGGAGCATTTTTGCTCTCTGTCCTATGTGAGCAGATAGCTCACGTGGTCTTTGGCGTCGCGGTTGTGGTGTTGAGTGGGCAGTGACGAGGGTTCGATTCCCTCTAAGAGGTAAGTAAACGTTTTATTAAATATTTTTTATTATTGCCTAATGTTGGAGGAATAAGGTGATGCTAAGGGAATAATGTTTGATTAAATTTTTTATTTACTTGGAAGGCAAGATATAAGGGTTGAAATGCACTTTTAGAAAAAGAGAAATTTTTGGTGTTTTCCTCTTTTAGAAGTATACCATATTATATATCGTTGGAAAGCTTATTTCGAGGGCTATTTGATTAACTTGATTAGATGGAGAAATAAGGTGTATGTAAAGAGATATTTCTATTTTTGTAAAGGGGTTCAAAGTGAAGGTTGTTTTGGTTCTTTTTCAAAGTGTGTTGAGTGTGGTAGATTTCCAAAGGGGTTTCTTCATCTTCATAAAAGGTATGGGCACATTCTCCTATTGTTTGTTTATGGTGGTTGATTTCTGAAATATCATTGGAGAGAAAAGGATTGATTGTGGTTTCCTTTTCAAAAGTGGTTGGTTGAATGCTTCAAGGTTTTCTGGTTTGAGAGTTGTGTTTAAACCTTGTTTTATAAGCATAGTTGTTGAAGCCCATTGGTTATGCAAAGAACTTGAACTTGAGAAGAACATGAGTATCATTGTTATGTGAGATTTGTGGTTGAGCATTGTTGGAAACATTTGAGTTGGTTGATACATGCTTGGACTAGGGTTTGTGAGAAAGAGTTGTTCCTTGTGGTGGTTGGTTGAGTTGAGTTGTTTGAGCCTAGTCAAGTGATGTGTGAAGTGGTTGTTCAAGTTCCATGAAACAAACTATTCTATATTCTAGATTTGAGTTGAGATTGAGATTTGAGGATAGAACATATTGAGTCTCTAACAATTCTCTTTATGATTCTATGAGATTGCCTTGAGTTGAGAAAGATATTGGATTTGAGTATAGAACATATTGAGTCTCTAACAATTCTCTTTATGCTTCTATGAGATTGATTTGAGTTGAGATCATTGTGGATCATAGTTGTCATCCATTGAAGAGTGCATTACCATTCATTGTTGAGTTCATCATTGAGCCTTGCCTTCATAGATTTGTGGATGAGATTTGAGTACTACTTGAGCATGATTGATTGAGCCTTTGAGAAGGCCTTTGGGATAGATTTTTGGATAGATTTGTGGACAAGTTTGTGTGAGCTTGTTGAGCAGATTTGGACAAGTTCTGTGTGAGCTTGTTGAGAAGATTTGGACAAGTTTTGTGTGAGCTTGTTGAGCAGATTTGGACAAGTTCTGTGTGAGCTTGTTGAGTAGGTTTGGACAAGTTCTTGTGTGAGCTTGTTGAGCAGATTTGGAGCAAGTTCTAGGTGAGCTTGTTGAGCAGATTTGGATAAGTTCTGTGTGAGCTTGTTGAGCAGATTTGGACAAGTTCTGTGTGAGCTTGTTGAGCAGATCAGTGGAGTGCCTAGCTGAGCAGATCTATGGATTGCCTACCTGAGCAGATCAGTATGTTGCCTAGCTGAGCAGATCAGTGGATTGCCTACCTGAGCAGATCAATGTGTTGCCTAGCTGAGCAGATCAGTGGATTGCCTACTTGAGCAGATCAGTGTATTGCCTAGCTTTGAGCAGATCAAAGTAATCATTGTATTGGATAAGGATCCTTATTTTTGTGTGAAATATTATAAGGATATTATCTTGTGGAGTACCCCACATTGGGGGAACCATGTTAAATCTTGTGTCTCAATTGTGTGTGGTGACTTGTGATCTTGCTTACTATTGCTATCTGAGTTATTAATGCACATTGCTATATTTGGTTATTGTAATTAAGGACATTAATTGATATTGGTTTGGAAAGAAAGTAAAAAGTGGGCGCTATATTGTTCACCCCCTCTCAGTATAAGCTTGTGTTCTTCAAAGCCTACCAACTTTTATGTTGAAAAAAATGAAGACAAGCTGTCAACCTGATGACAAAAGAAATACAAGAAGTGAACTTGATGGAAGAATCTCTTGATGAAATCCGAGCTGAAGACAAGTTTTATATGATCAATTTTAATGCCAACATCGTGATAGATTTAGGGTGGTACTCACTCACCAAGCCTAAAAATGCTTAAACAAAAGAACCTAAAGAAAAGTCTCCGATATATGATCAACTATGGAAAATTTTCTTCGATGACATACAATGAAAAAATGATGTCAAAGTTGGTGTCACTCTTATCTCTCTATCTAACGAACAAAAAACTTACTCGTACGGGCTTGCATGGAGCTGTACGAATAATGCAGTAGAGTATGAGGCTTTATGCATCAGACTCAAAAAAGCTGAGAAACTTGGCATCAAGCAGTTGCATATATTCAAGGATTTTGAATTGATCTGCAACCAAGTCACCAACAAGTTCTCCTCCAAGCATTACTATCTAAAGGTGTACCACAACAAGGTGTGGGATTTACTTGAATCCTTTATTGCACTGAGCATCCAATTGATCTTATGAGAGTGAAATAAGCTTACAGACATCTTGCCCTCCATTGGCACCCGGTTATCATCAGTGGATAATATGATGCATAAGCCAAAAATGGTGAGGCTAATTTACAAGCCTTATGTACCTGATAAGAAGATCCACTGACAAGTTTTCGATAATGATGAACAACTTATCAAATTTTTGGTTAATGAAGCATCCTCAATTGAGAATCATACTCTGGACAAAGAAGACCATGAGGGATTAATCCAATTGAAAAACAATCATATCCCCAAGGGTCTGATCACATTAGAAATTCTATTTGATCGAAACGACAGGTCTGTTGCCCACAAGATCAAAGTAGACAATAGAGAGTTCATAGACCTGGAGTTGGAACCGAGGAAAGTTATCAAAATAGGGGCTGATTACACAGCCAAGGAGCTCCAACATATTCATACCCTATGCAAGGAGTACCTAGATATCATTGCTTGGTGCTATAAATATCTAAGGGGGTATGACAAGGATGTCATCCAACACACAATTGAGCTGGAAGAAGGGATCAAACCCTTCAAGAAGAAATAGAGGCCCATCAACCCAAAGATCGAGATGCTGATGAGAGTTGAGCTTCTAAAGATGCTTGAAGAGAAGATCATCTACCCGATCAAGCACTCCTCCTAGGTGGCCAACCTGGTCCCGGTACGAAAGAAGAACAGGGACATTCGCTTGTGTATTGATTTTTGAAATCTTAACCAAGCATCGCTCAAGGACCACTACCCGCTACCTCAGATTGACCAGATTCTTCACGTAGTGGTGGGAGCACAAGAATTCTATTTACTGGATGGATTCTTCGGACTACAACCAGATATGGGTCAAGGATGAAGACCAACATAAGACTGCGTTCACCACCAAGTGGGGAACCTTCACCTATTAGCGTATGCCCTTTGACCTCTCGAATGTCGGAGTGACTTTCCAAAGGGCGATGGACCTCACTTTTGATGAACTGTTAAATCATGTCATCGTGATCTACTTGGATGATATGATAGTCTTCTCCCATAAAATAGAGGAACACGACTTACATCTACGACAAGTCTTTGAGAAGTTTCGGGAGTTCAGGGTCTCCATCAACCCCAAAAAATCAATTTTTGCAGTGAAGGAAGGCAAAATTCTTGAGCACTTGATCTTTGAGAAGGGATTAACTGTCGACCCTTCCCGAGCTGAAGTGCTCCTTCGACTTCCACTACCATCAAACAAGAAAGCCTTGCAGTCCTTTTTTGGACAAATCAACTTCGTTAGGAAGTTCATAGTCGACTTCACCTAAGTGGTGAAGCCGATGACCGAGCTTCTAAAGAAGGATGTCGAGTTCAAGTGGACCGATGTAAGGAAGTAGGCATTCCAAGAGATCAAGGAGTGAATCGCTCAAGATCTAGTCCTCATAAATCTTGACTATGCAAAATATTTTATCTTGTACGCCATCGGGGAACCAGAAAGCTATGCAACTGTTCTGACCCAAAATGGAGAAGGTGGAGATGAGCATCCGATAGAATTCCTGAGCCATATCATCCAACCATATGAAAGAAGGTATAATTTTATCAAAATATAAGTGCATGCGATGATGAAATCGCTCCAAAAATTTAGGTATTTTGTCTCCTAGAGTAAGACGATAGTGTACGTGGTACACCCCGACATCAGGAGTTTCATTATTCAGGGAGAGCTCGGCAATAGGAGGGTTGGATGGATCTCCAAGATCCAAGAATTTGATATTAAAGTACGCCCTACCAAGTTGGTCCGAGGCCGAGCACTCTGTCAAGAACTAGCTAGAAGTGCTGCAGTCGAAGTAACAAACCCAAAATCAGAGCACTCTACACCTAAAAGCAACCTTGTCAACCTGTCGGTTAGCAGTCCAGATTGGACGGATGACCTTGTCGAGTTCTTCGACATGGGAAAATGTCCTTCTCGCTTCAATGCTTCGCAAAGAAGGAGATTTCACTTGTAGGTTGGTCGGTACGTTCTGACACCCAATGGACTGTTCTATCAGAATATCGACGGAGTCCTCTTGAGGTGCATCAGAGAGTCGAAGAAATCAAGGATCCTTGAAGAGTTTCACTCTAGGATTTTGGGAGGTCATTTTGTGGGTAGGCCAATGGCCCTGAAGATCATCAAGGTAGGTTACTACTGGCCCACCCTCTTCATTGATGCTTTCAAGGTCAGTCAATGCTGTGACAAGTGCCAGCGCTACACGGGCAGAACCCGGAATGCCTCATTTCCTCTCCACCCCATTCAAGCAGAAGCTCCATTCCAGTAGTGGGGCTTAGACTTCATAAGGATCATTAATCCCAACTTCTCTATCGACCACAAATACATTTTGATCACTATAGACTATTTCACTCGATGGTCGGAGGTAGTGCCAACCAAGCAGGCCAACCAAGATGTGGTTATCTCTTTTCTTCAAGGGTTGATCACTCATTTTGGTGCTTGATGCGATCATGTCTTATAACGACTCTCCTTTCACCGATGCAAGGATCTACGAGTTCATAGTCAGGTACAAGATTTATTTGAAGATCTCATCTAACTATTACCCGTAGGGAAGCAAATTTTCAGAGTCTACTAACAAGAACTTGCTACCGATTCTGAAAAGGTCTCTGGAGAAGAATAAGCGAAGCTGGCATCTACTCTTAGACCAATCACTTTGGGCCGATCGCATTTCAATCAAGTGCTCAATAAAAACATCTCCCTATTTGCTGGTGTATAGGAAAGAGGTAGTCTTGCCCATGCACATAGAGCTACCCGCATTGTAGTTACTCAAGTGGCTCGACGGTGAAGAGGGTGAATTCGACCCGATGGAGGTAAGGTTAGCCCAGCTATTGTAGTTGGGAGAAGATAGAGAGAAGGCTTATGAAGCTTTTGTAAAGCATGCCGAATCCACCAAAGGTTGGTTCGATAAAAAGACTTCTGATAGAGCCTTCAGTGTCGGGGACTTGGTCCTAAAATGGAATGAAAACAAGTCTAAGTGGGGGAACCATGATAAGTTCGACGCCTTCTGGGAAGGCCCATTTTGAGTCTTTGACGTCAATCAGATCAATTCCTTCATCCTGCAGGACATGGAGGGTTTTACTCTTCCAATTTTGGTGAACAAATTTTATTTGAAAGCTTACCACCAGTCGAACTCCGAGAAATATCGATAGTTTTCCAGGTATGATCTTGTGTGTATATAAAAAACAAAATATGTGTATAGTGTGTTTTCGCTCCTCTTGGAGCAAAAGCGCTTTCGCTCCATTTGTGGAGTGAAGCTTGTCCCTCTTGAATCTAAAAAAATTAATAATAATAATAAATGTGCTTTCGCTCCACTAGTGGAGCGAAAGCCCCTTTCGCTCCACTTAGGGAGCGAAAGTCTCCCCCTTTCTTTTTTCATCTTTATTTTATTTTAATTCCTTTTGAGGTCGTCCATCCGGAAGGCGCCATGTGTTAGGAAGGGATAAGTTTGAAGGCACTCTCTAGCCTAGAGAAATGTTATAAAAGTGGGGTCGTTCGACATCTTTATCCAAGCAAAGTGCTTTCACTCCATAATGCTCTGAAATGTGCCTCCCCATGGTAGGTCCAAGTGAGCACACCTCTCGAGAAGTGCATGCCCCAAGGAGGATTTTCTTAGTCGATACTGATATTCATCATTAAAGAGGGTGAACTATCGGTACAAGGGCAAATCAGGGGCACATGATTCCATGCATGATTTCCACCTGCATTAACTCCCGGTGCTAGCATTTAAAGTGGTAGATTTGAAAGGAGCGCTATAAGAAGAAGGGTTCACCATAGCCATTTTGTGCCCTTCATTGCGGTTGCATTTTCATGTAGTGCTTGTATCATTACAATTTTTGGATCGTTTATCTATGTAAGAGTTCGAATCAGAACAATTCCAAAATGGGCAAGAAGAGTGGGGAGCATAGAGAGAAAGCATCCAAGGAAAAGACGACATCCTCTAAGGAGAGCGGCTCGAAGAAGCCATGAAAGCATGTAAAAAATCTAGTAAAGCTGACGCCACCCGAAGACAACCTCTTCAGACTTTGGGACTATCTGATGATGCATAAAGACATCAAAGAACTACGCCAGGACGTCGAGAAGGCATTCAAGGAAAACCCAACTGGAAATGCATTGGCTACAGTTCACCACTCACACCTATTCTTTTACATGTGCACACCCGTGCATCATTTCCCAGAGTTTGTGCGAGAAATTTCACAATTTTATGATGCCCAGACAAGAACAATGTGGGATTCCAGTGGGAATAGGATGTTTCCCATTACAACTGATACCATCCGAGAGGCTTTTGCCTACAGAAAGAAACCCTCGATTAATTTCCTCCCTAGGAAGATCACTAGTTCTAAGTAGAGTGAGAGGTATCAACCCACGCCTTAGATGTGCCGGTTCATGAGGGAGCAGTTAGGAGGAGAGTCATCATCTGGGGAGCTTCCCAAATTACCCATGCGCTTGATATAATTTGTACACCGTGACATTTATTCGATTTTGGCATGGGTGATGGGGCTCTCTATCGATGCTATAGTCTACAACTGGCAGGTGTCCATGGTGGAGTCCATTTTTCACAATGAAATCTATTTCCCATCCAAGATGAAGTCGAATACCCTACCAATTTTCTTCGACTGGGTAGAGTGGGTGGTGCGACAGATGCACCTCTCATTATCCTACCTGTAGAGCCATAAAGATGATCAGTTCAGACATTGCTCCTCCCTCACATGGTATTTCTTCTACCACCTACATGAGTGCTTCCCCTTCATCCCCAAGAATGAGACTGATGAAGAAGGCAAGGCATTCCCAGTCTATCTCTAGATGTAGAGCTTGTCCAAGGATGAATCATACTACAATTTTAACCGAGTTTTCTTGGGGTCGGCGTTGAAGATGATCTATGGCCACTATGAGCAAGTTCCCGTGGAGATGAGAGATAAAGTGGTGGATGGGAAGTTGGGAGATGTTTTCCTACTCACCTAGGGCTTGGTAATCAAAATTTTTGGGTTCACGGAGAAACCCTTCTTGTTGCCCTACTATGCCATGTCGTACCTATTTGCCCTCGAGGTTGCCCAATAATGCGACTTCACAAACGATTTGTATGGGAAAGGTAGGGGGAAGAGGCACACATGCCCTATGCCCTTCGAGTTCAAAGAAATCAAGGTGATGCAGTGTGGTCAGAACGTTGTCCTTATAGTAATGTTGTATGATTTTGGGTTAGTTGAGCTCCCCCAATGCTGGAAGTACGATCCATGTAACGTCTTTCAAGAATTTCATAGGAGTGAAGTCTTTTCATTGCTGCCCTCGCCCGAACATAGTCGCCCAATGAAATAACCCTACGGGGCGTGAGTTGGAGTGGTGCATTGATGATATGGTGCCCTTGCCCCCTAGCATGATTTTTACACCATAGAGGTTGACTACAACCCAACCGTCAACCCAAAGCAGAGGCTTCCCAGGGATGTGTACCAGGCGATGAAGGAAAAGTTGTGACATTGGTCAGATCACAAGATAAAAGAGTGGTGGATCATGAGAGTCCACAATAACAAAATGCTTTTTGACTACCCAATGGCGTTGGATGATAAATTCTCCATGGTGTATGATGAAAACGTAGACACCTATCGGGCCTCCTCATTTTTTGAGATTGTGCCACGGAGCACACAAAGCCCTGACGAAGTGGATGACCTGGCAGTAAAGAAGCACGTGGTGCAAGGCAAGGGCAAAGTAGTCTTGAGTGGTTGTACGATCGGCTGGAGAAAGTGGGCCATCACCTCCTAAGAAGCAGAGTGCTTTATCGAAGAGAAAAGCTGAAGAGACGCCTCTCTCATAGCACAAAACAAAGAGGCTACACTTTGTAGCTCCAAGGCCCCCTAGAATGAGCTCCTCTACGACACTAGAAACCCCTCCATCGAGCACTCCTAAAGTACCTATTGCGAAGCATTTGGAAAAGAGTAGAAAGGAGAGGTGGAGGTGATTGATGTAGAGGCGATTGGCATAGAGGAGAAAGGAGACCCACACACGTAGCATTCCTCTTCCTTAGCTCCTTTGATCACATAGCCCAAAGGTACGCATTCACTCTTGTCTCTTTCTTCTTCCCTCTCTCTGGTTGTCGTTTCCTCAATGCCTGAAACCCTAGTCACTGCTCCTATTTCTCTTCCACTTATCCACTCCATGGTTTTTGGTATTTTTGTTTCCCAAGACCTCTTTTCACCCTCAAAAACATTCACATCTTCTATGACTCGTCCTAACGCTTTCACAGTCTCTGCACCTAACAACCGCCCTTTGTCTATTTTGAAATATATTATTGCTAATCTTTCCATCGTCGTAGAGATAAATCTATTTTCTCTTTCACCACCCTCTTCTATCATGGTGTCAGTTGTATTTGATGTTTCAACACCTAAGCCCACCATATCTGTAGTCGCTACCCAAACCCAAGCATCCTTGAGGGTCAGCGCAGTTGCTTCCCCTCCTATTTCCCATGTTTTGTTTGGACTTGAGCTGCAGTGGACTCCATTTCCTTATACACCCATCCTCGGGGTTCAGGAGCCACTCGAGTCTGAGTTAGAGATGACGCAACACCTTGCAACTATGGAGAGCATTCACAAGGCATGTCATAGCTCATCATGTTGGATAAGGGACCGCAAGAGGAAGGAGGTGCAGACTCTGGTGCAAGCTAAGAAAGCATCCATTATCAACCCAAAAAATATGGAGATTCACACGGTAGAGAAGGTACCAATTATTTAGAAATCCCTAGGGGAGATGACCCCGACTGATTACACTTACCACCATATAGTGGAGGACATGACAAAGATTAACATGACGTAGAATATGGGCAACATTGCAGTCAAAATGGGCTCCATATATTTTCATGGTGAGCACTACAAGGAGCGCTTCTTTGAAGCATAGGCCAAGAACTTTGAGCTTGAGGAGGCCTTGGCAAAGGCAAGGGGATAGCTTGAAATGCTCGAGTCTGAAGCTACGCAGTTGAGACAATGTATGGTTTTGCTAGAGGCTAAATTTGATGAACATTTCAAGACATGCACCCAAGTAGACCAGTAGGTACAAACATTGGGTGTTCAGGTCCAACGGTTGTAGGCCCAGTTAGAAGAGAATATGTCATAGCTTATCACGTTCTCTAGGGAGCGCATCAAGGAGATGTGCCTATAGTTCCTAATAGATTTCTCGATGAGAGATGCATAGGGATTCACAATTTTAACCTTTTTTAAGGAGGCACAAGAGGTAGTTAATGTTGGTAGCCCCATTTTAGAAGTTGCTCAGACAGACGTTGATCTTTGGCTGGACTTAGCCACATAGCTCCAAAAAATTGAGAATGTGGATGCCCACCTTACTCCCATGAGATCCCTATCTTGATCCTGGACAATAATGAAAATGAACATGTGCTCTTTCTTCACAAAGCTCAAGCTGACCAAAGAATTTTGTAAGCTCTTAGATGCCCTCGAGTAGGAGAGAGACGTTTCACTGCAATACTTTAATGCCCTCGCACAAATCGACATCCCCGGCTTCATAGACAATGAAGGAGCCATTCCACCACTCGAGGAGTTAAGGCCGATATGGGCGGCATTCATCAACAACGCCTCAGACGTTGATGCTTGGGAGGATCCGATTTCAGATTCACAGGTGATGCCTTTCATGGCCAAATATGCCACAATTGAGTCTTGCTTGCAGGAGTTCGACTGGAGGCTGGATCTTGTTGATATTGAGCGAATTGAGACCTTCCGTTACCTGATCCAGGAGCTCTAGAAATAACCAACCTTTTGCCTCAACCACTAGTTCAATGCTTTCACAGTATACGAGCATGTGTTTAAGAGCTCTCTAGAAATATTTCTCCCCCATCCATGTGAGCTAGATCGCAAGGAGGAGATAGAAGGTGAGCAAGAAAAAGAAGAGGAAAAGGACCAACTTGAAGAACTACCAAGCAGTAGCGATGAGTAGTCCGAGGATACTGAAAGCGAAGATGACTCTGCAACCCAAGGATAAGGCCTGGGATATTTGCATTGAGGTAGGCTCAATACCCCGCGAGCCACTAGAGATGTTGGCCTTCTTGCCACATTTTGTAAAACTTTAAGTTGTATGCAGTTTTGGGAGTTAATCATTGTAAAACTTCTCTTTTTCCATAAAAAATGGTTAAGATGTTGTTGTGTTTGTTGTGTTTTCACCAGTTGTCTCCTTTTACTCAAAGCTGTTTTCTTTCAAATCCTATGGTTTCTCTTGTTTTTTTGCACTTTTCCTATCATTTCGCATGCAAAATTGTAAATGTTTTAGCATGGGGTGATGTCATGGATAAACTTTCTGCTTAAAATCTGATTTCTGCAGGTTCATTCCACTCTATGCATATGGTGACAGTTTCGGGTGACTTAGATAATTTCCAAAGCATGCTTCTCTTTTTAAAAAAAGTAAGGGGTACTTTCGCTCCACTGGTGGAGCAAAAGTGTTTTTGCTCCTAGTTGTGGAGCAAAGGTTCCTATTAAAGGAGGGGGAAGCAATTGACTAAGTCTTGGCTAAGGCACAAAGTGCTTTCGCTCCATGTGGAGCGAAATCCCTCCATAGAATTAAGTGTGTGCACTAACCAAAGACTTTCGCTCCACTTGTGGAGCAAAAGCTCCTTCTTGAGAATCGCAAAAGTCAAAGTGCAAAGGAAGTCAAAGTCATGGTCAAAGTTGTTCAGTCGCTCCACCAGTGGAGCGAAACTCTCTATCGCTCCACCTAGGGAGCAACACTCAAAGTAAAAGTGCAAAAGTGTAAGGCCAAGGGTGCTTTCGCTCCATAGGTGGAGCGAAAGCATCTTCACTCCACTTGTGGAGTGAAAGCTAGCCAGAAAGTAAGTTGAAGACTCTAAGCAAGGCAAAGGGATGCTTTCGCTCCACCTCTGGAGTGAAAGTACTTTCACTCCAGTTATGGAGCGAAACTCTAGGTAGGCCCCAAGCACAACGAAAGCTGCCCAGAACCATCATTAACTACTCAACCGACCCCAAAGTTGCACTCTAACTCATCCAATCATGGTAGATCAGGGGAACCTTCTGCATTCAATGCTAAGTTATCTGCAAAATCAAATTTATGTTGTTAAGTTAGTTTCGGATCAAATCTATCTATCACCATCGTAGGAGTGGTTGGGCATTAATGTTTTGAGAGGTGAAATCCTCTATAAAAGCTAGAATTTTCTCTGTAACTAAGGATGGATAATATCTGCTAGAAAAATAGTTGTATATATTGAAATATACTTCTAAAACATGGACTTCTGGTTTCGATCTTAAATCTTCTATCTTTGTGTATGCCTTCTATCATGTTATTTCTATTAAGTTAGTCACTTTGTCATACGACTTGAATTCTATTTCTGGATTTAGATTTTGGAGTACCCTTGGAGGTTATGCAGGTGAGAGGATTTAGTGTCATTTTATGTTAAAAGTTTATTGTTTTGATTGTTGTTGGTTTGAGTGAAAGGTTGTGTATCGTGCTTCCTATCCATCATCCCCCGTATTTTAGGATTTTTGCCTCTTTTCCCATTCCTTTCAATAATTTCCTTCTCTTTCAGCATCTCTCCTAAAACCCTTATCTCAAAAACCACTTTTATTTTATTTTCGGAACCAACCCTACTAGAGATTGGCACGGAGGACATTTCTTTCCTTCGACCATTCAATGCTTGGCAATGGGTCTAGGGCACTGTAGACTTAAAAAATCTATATCTAGGCCGATTTGATTGCCAATAGAAACATGATCAGAAAGTCATTTTTGAAAGTTCTTACTGGAAGTAAGGATGCACTAGTTGGAAGTAAGGATGTGTGGATGCTCTAGTTAGGGGTAACAAGAAGAGCGAGTCTATGGAAAACCTTATCTAGGTAGTAGCTACTACATCAAAAGTGATTATTAAGGATGAGATGATCAAGCATGATATAACGATTCTTAAAAATAGAGGGTTAATATGTAAGTTCCATGGATATTGGTTAGGTTTTCCTGAGATTCAAAATTGGATCAAGTGGAAGTGGAGATTGGATTGAAATTACTCCATAACTTTTCTTTTGAAAGGATTTTTTCTCATTATTTTTTCCATTTTAAAAACAAGGGATAAACTAATTGATGGTGGCCTTTGGTTTAGGGGTAAAGATGCATTATTTTTTGAATGAGTTTATGCATGTTTTTATGAGGGGTCTCGATCCCCTCATATTGAGTGGAGTTTGAACCTTTTGACCTCTCAAAGAGAGGCCAAAGCCCTTACCACTATAGTAATAAAGATGAATTATATTTAACACCATGGAGTGAAATTTTTTTATGGAGATAAACTATTAAAATGCTTCTAGTGTGGATTGAGCTTTTTAGACTTCCTTATTAACTCATTATTAAGGAGGTTTTAAAGACTATTGGCAATACTCTAAGCAATTTCATCTAGGAGGGGCCAACTACTAAGGAGATAAGGCATGCCATATACACTCAAATATGTGTTGCAATGGACATTTCAAAACCTTAACACAATCCATTAGGATTAAATATGAATAAAGAAAATGGGATCAACAAGTGGATTATGAAAATATTGTATTCCAATGTTGCAAATGTCATGAAACTGGACACATGGCAAGAGACTGCAAAGTGAAAATGATGGAAAAATTTGGGTATGAGGTAAAATTCAATATGAAACAAGGAGATCATATCATAGGAGAAACTAGGTAAAATCAAGGGTTTTCCACTCCTACTAAAGTGGCAACAAAAAACCATTTGCAACATCAAATGCCAAAGGCCATTATAGTTCACTCAAATCAACCATTAGAAGAAAAAATGACATAAGGAAAGTATAATACACAAGTTCAAATACAAGAGTTAAAGGTGCAAAGGAAGATGGGGAGGGAAATTTTAAAATGAATGAGGTGGAGGTCAAGGTTAATCTAGGTAAATCGTCTTCATTTTTGTCAAATAACATAATATATTTTACTTGCAATAAAAATGGAAGTAATATAAATTGTATTTTTTGCACTTTAGGATTTCAAGCGTAGAACAATAAAGAAATGCATATGGGGGATATATAGGGAAATCTAGGGTTTCTAGGACACCATAAGAAGATAATGACTATCAAGGACCATCCATGCACTTTAGGGTTTTTGGGGTGATGTAAAGAAGAAAGTGTTATGAGGCTATTCGTTGCATTTCAAATTCTTTAGGGCAAAATAAATCACTAGAAGATAAGTTTTTTTATAAAAAATATGGAAAAATAGACTAGATTAATGAAGATAAGTGTTGGTGGCAATGGAATAAGGAGAGGAAGGCCATCAAAGCATGAATAAAGAGATAAAAAAAATCAAAGGGATATCAATTTGGGGAGCCAAATAAAAGTATCACAGGTGTTAATACGTGGGGTTAAGCCCACTAATAAAAGTAAAAAGTGATGATGATGAAAATCATATCATAGAATATTAGGGGTATGAATAAGACCCCTAAAAAAAGAGTTATTAAGGAATTAATTGGTTTTTCTAGTCCTAATTTTATTTTTATACACGAAACAAAATTAAGTAGTGAGGAATGGAAGGATGCTTTTAAAAAAATATGGAAGATAGATGACTATCTAGCAGTATCTTCTATAATAGCTTAAAGTGGTATTGCAATAATATGGGACAAACACAAATGGAAGGACAATTTTTGGAAGAAAAAAGTAATTGCATTGTTGGACTATTTTACAAGAAAGAGGAAAACATCAAAGTTGGGTTTATAAATATATATGCTTCAAATATAGTTACTCATTCTGAAAGATATTGAAAGAACCTTAGCATATTTTTGTCAAACATAGACATGATTCATAATTGTGATCTATGGATAGTGAATTCAACACAATTCTATCTCCTTTGGAAAAGAAGGGTGGTACTCCAGGATGTTCTAAATCAATACAATATTTTGCTTCATTTGTCAATTAAAATGGTCTTTGGGATGCTAGTCCTTTAAGTTTTCAATAGACATGGGATGATAGGCGCAATGGGCAAACTCATATAGTAGAAATATTGAATAGATTCTTGTCATCCAACACATGGTTGCAAACATAGTCTACAATATCTTTAGATATTTTATTGTGAGCACGATCGTATCACAAACCCATTCTTTGGGGTGAATACAACATAATTCTATCTCCTTTGGAAAGGAAGAGTAGTACTCTAGGATTATCCAATTCAATACAATATTTTGCTTCATTTGTTAATTCAAATGGCATTTGGGATGTTAGGCCTTCAAGTTTTAAATATAAATGGGATAATAGGCATACTAGGCAAAATCATATAGCAATAACATTTGATAGATTCTTGTTATCCAACACATGGTTGCAAACAAAGTATACAATCTCTTTAGATATTTTATTGTGAGTAGGATCAAATTACAAACCCATTATTTTGACTTGTAATTTACCCAGTAATGGTCATCCAAAGCCATTTTATTTCTAGTCTATGTGGCTCCAAGACCCTAATTTATTCTAGATAGCTATGTTATGGTGGATGAGGTAAACTTTAAAGGATCATATATGTATAGGATTTTTCAAAAGATAAAATATTTAGAGGATCAAATAAATATTTGGGATGCCAAATCTTCTAGTAACTTTTTTAAAGAAAACAAGGTAATTAATCCTAGCTTAAAAATTTACAACATGATGCAGTCTAGAGGAGGGGTTCTATTGAAAGACAACCTCTTCTAACAACCTAAACATCTCACAATAGATTCACACAACCAAAAAATAAATAATATGTTATAAAAATCAATACATCATTAAATTACTTCTTTGTTAGGTTCACTAGAAATGCAGTAGTACATCCATTTTATGCTTTTCCAACAATGGAAACAAGGTGGGATATTGAAGGATTAAAGTTATGTCTGATGAGGCCAGGAATTGCCTCATCCATGAACACTTTTTGATACATTATAACTATTTGACTCACCCTTTTTACTATGTTTTTATGTTAATTATGGGTAAAATGCATTATATAATGGTGTTTGCATATTCTGAAATGACAAAGTGCATATACTCTGTTTTACTATTTTTACTGCAATTTCACCGCTTTCAGTTAATTAATTAGTAGCGTTGTAGTAATTCAGAATCATAATATAGACCTTGTTGAATATCTGGTGCTTAAAAATATTGTGTTCCTCTGTTTAAACTAATTCAAATGGAAAAAGGCACCAAGAACTTGTCCACTGTAGCTGACTGTGCAGGAAAATAGGCTGTGACTGTGACAGTTCCAGCCAGCTGTACATATACAGCAAGGCTTGGAATCAGTCACTCCAGCACGTGCCACCAATGCAGAAGGGTGTACAAGATAAGGGAAAACAATCCAAATAGTCAACAACTTCCTCCCTATGCGTTTGGAGCGTAGATAAGCAACGAATGGTCACCTGCCTGTTATTCTGGAGCAGTGCAGGAATAAGCGGCGCAAGAATAGGGAATAGCACAAGAATAACCAAAAATGGTCAAAATGCGCCAAAACCATGGAAAGTATGATTGGAAATTGACCAAGCGGTTAGTCCACCCTATTTGGACTCCGTTCCTTCACCATAGGCGGACCAGCTGGGATAAAGGGATAAAGGTTGACAAATTATAACCCTGCATTCCAAGAAACTATTTTGTAAACAGTTGGAAATCCCTAAAACTCAACAAACAGATATATCAACTTTGTCTTATAAATAAAGCTCCCAGCACGGTTGAGCATAATAAGATAGATATATAGAGGAATAGGAGATAGTTATTAGCAGAAGATAAAGTCTTTGTAGCATTACAGTAAATTGCAGGTTTTTCCTACAGTATTGTAATGCAATTTCAGATGGAATAAAAGGTGCATTCTTTAGATTTTATTGGAATTTGATGGTTGATAGTGCACATTTAATTTACCTGGTATAATTCTTCACCCTCTTCTGGTTCTAGAAGCAAGGGCCACTTGCAGGATCAGAGGAAGGGCAGCACAGTGACAAAAAATTCTTGCTGATTTCTTGTTGCAGTAGATCAGTAGAATTTTGTCAACATTTATTTGTAGAATTAGTTTCATTTCAGAATTGCACCATAGCATCTAGAACAGGTTTAATCATGTGTTAGAATAGTATTTAGCATTTGACCTGTAATGGCATCATTTTTAGCATTTTTTGCAATTTTTAGAATTACATCATTTAATTACATCATTTTCAACATTTTCTGTAATTTCTAGAATTATGTCATTTTTAGTTTTACTGCAATAAACATTAATTTGGTTTCTCAGATTCAACTTATGTTCAGACAATTGTGAGTTTTATCATTGGTTTAATTTCTGCAAGCGTGTGTGTGAATTTCCATTCTGCAGTTTACTTTCCTGCAATTTTGCTTTTTGGTCAATTCAGTAGCATTTTATTTCTTGTCAATTTTAGATTCTGTAGTTTCATTTTCCTGCAAATTGTGCAATTTGATTTCCTTTGTTAGAAATTAGGAAGTTACAACAACCCCCAACACTGCTAACAGACCTACCAATAAAATCTTGTTCTTGGATAAACTGAACCTGCAACTGTGACACCTCCTATCGTATACAACCTTTGGACACCGCCCTGGACTGACATATAATTACTAAATGATGAATGATCAATGACCCTCATCATTTTTGGTGCCATTGTCGGGGAACAAATGGTGTTGTTAGGAAAAGTGAAACAGGTCAAGAATTGTGTTACAATTTTTGAAATACTGCATTTCAGTTTATTTAGTGAATAGGCATGAATGCATAGGCCAAGAGACGAAAGAGGGAGGTTTATCAGAACTAGTTCTGAACCACCAAGGCGTTCTTCATGATCAGATGAAGAATTGCCTATGCAAGAAATACCTTCTTCACCAACTGAAGCTTTGGAAAGATTAGAACAAGAGCTTTTTGTAGCACTTGCTGCTAAACATTCCCCTAAGCCTGAACCATCCACATCAGACTCAAGAAAGAAAACAACTATGGCAACAGCACCACCACCACCAGGTGGGTATAATGCTGATGATCCTCCTAAGACTTTTGAATACCCTATACAGTTGGATCCAGCTCTAGATGCTCCCATGAAAACTATTTCTCCATCCATATTGCCAATTTTTAGGGGAACTGTTTCAGAAGATCCTGATCAATTTTTGTTTGAATTCAAAGTGTTATGTCAGACTTATGACTACATAAATGATAATCAAAAATTGAAATTGTTTCCTTCCACTCTTAAGGATGCTGCTCTCCGATGGTTTATGAGTAATCTTGAACCTAATTCAATCCATACTTGGGATGACATGGAGACTGCATTCTTACATAAATATCAAGATTATTGTAGAGTACAAAACAGGAAAGATGAGTTGTTTCGGATCAAGCAAGAAGAAGATGAGAGTTTAGAGGATTATCTTGATCGCTTTGCCTTTGTCCAAAAGAGATGTGGTCCTGTAGAACCAGATTTCTTAAAACCTATCTTCTTAAGAGGATTGCAGGATGAATCTAGGGAAGTGTTAGATTTAATGGGAAAAGGAGACATAGATCAACTTGACATTGAAGATATTGTGGAGTTATGCAAAAATTATTCTCGCACTCACCAACGAAGAAAGAAGCGAAATTTTGGCAATAGTGACATAAAGGAGTTGATGGAGGAAATGGCTAATTTAAAAACTGATATCCTTGTTCAACTTAATTCTGCATTAGGTGAGAGAAACATAAAACCCAATTCTACACCACCTTTGGCAATTTATTGCCCGAGATGTAGAAATAAGCATGCCTTGCAGGATTGCCCTTTAAACAAAACTTCTATTTGTGGAATTTGTTCCAAGGAACATTCAACAGATAGATGTCCTTTGTTGCCTCATCTAAAATCTATTTTGGGCACCCAAACAGAAGAACTTAATGCTATTGGGCAGAGATCCGGTGGTGGCTATGCACAATATCCCAATGCTCCTCGGTTTCCAAATTGGGGACAACCTCCTTGGAATATGAATATGCCATGGGGACATGCAGAAGTCTCTGCACAACCTTGGAACCAACCTTGGACAGCTCCTCCAGATTGGTCACATTCTGGGTGGATGAACCCACCTTGGCATACAATTCATCCACAATGGACACAACAAGGACAAATATGGGGACAACAATACCCACCATATCAAGGACAACAAAGGTATCAAGGGCAAGCTCAAAACTTGTTGCCCGCTCCTAATCCAAATTTTTAGGGAAGAGCACAACATCAACAAACACAACCAGTGAAACAACCTCCACTCCCAGCTCGCACTATGACTAACCCAAATAATACCATAAAAACAACCCCTGTTTATGAGGTTGAGTCTGAAGACTCTGCTGCAGTTCATGTACTTGACTGTAGTAACATCCAACTTGCATTCAGGGAAGGTTTTACCCGAACCTGTTCCACCCACCATTGAAGAAATTAGTGAGAAACAAGAACCTCCAAATCAAGAGACAATGCAACAAAAACAAAAAGAAGAAATAACAAAAAAAATGCAAGAATCTTCTCTAGTAGCATTACCATACCCTGAAAGATTTGATCATATTGATACTGCCCCTGAATCAGAATTAGTGACAAAACTTAAAAAGATGTCAATTTCTCTCCCTTTGTTGCAAGCAATAAGGGATGTGCCTTTAATCAAAAAGACTATTCAGGAGTTATGTATCAAGAAACCTGGTAAAAAAAAGAAGGCCTTTCCTAAAACTGTTCAGGTAGAAGGAAAATTAGCTGATTTATTGTCTGGGAAACTAGTTCCTCCCAAGTATAGTGACCCAGGTAGTCCAATAGTTACAATTACTATTGGATTAATGCAAATTCCTAATGTGCTAATTGATCTTGGAGCTGCAATTAATGTCATGACTAAGGACACAATGCAAAAACTGTAGCTCAAAAATCTCAGTCCTACCACCACAGTTTTGGAAATGGCAGATAGGTCAATTGCTAAACCAGAAGGTATCCTAGAAGATGTAGCCATTGAAGTCTCTTCTTGGGAATATCCTATAGACTTCTTAGTGTTGCAGCCTAGAAATTCAGTCAATGGATACCCTATCATTCTAGGACGACCTTGGCTGGCTACTGCAACTACTTTTATAGACTACAAGTCAGGGGAAATGACCATTTCTAATGGTGTTGACCTGAAGAAAATTTCTTTGTATCCACCAGCTCAACCTTCAACTAAATTTTTTGGACAAATTTGGTATCCTGAATCTGATGAAGAACAAGAAACCATTGCCACTTTGGCTACAGTTGTAGTGAAGGAACATATTGAGGAAATCACTACACCAAAAAGAGAAATATTCGAGAATGAAACTATCCTAATTGAAACATTACAATCAGAAGGACTAACTGATGATCAAATTCTTGTTCATCGATTGTTGTGGAAAGAGGAGGAACAAATTTTAGAACCTCTATCATCCATGCCTAGTCAGGAAAGATCATTCATACTACCACATGGATGGCATCATCATCTTCTTAACACCTTCAAATGTCCTCTGATTCCATCAGGTATCATCTCTGAGACAGATTCTAGAGTATTTCATACTCTGCAGCCACATCATTGTCCATTAAATGCATTAATCAAGTAACTATGAAGCAACTAGTTCTGTCCATCCAGGGATCAAACAAATTGAAATACAACCAGGTAAATTTCTGAACATTAATAGTCGGCTAACTGAGGACCAAGAAACCAAATTGTTTGCAGTCTTACGAAAACATGTTCAAGCTTTTGCATGGAACTATAAGGATATGACAGGCATTCATCCCGAGGTATGTACACATAGGATATACACAGAAGATGTAAAACCAAGAAGGCAACCTCGGAGACGCTTGAATCCTGCTTCGAAGGAGATTGTGAAAGAGGAAATTGAAAAACTCTTAGATGTTGAATTCATTTATCCAATTTCAGACAGTAAGTGGGTTTCACCACTGGTCATTGTTCCAAAGAAAAATGGTAAAATGAGAGTATGTGTGGACTATAGGGAGTTAAATAAGGTCACACATAAGGATCATTTTCCATTACCATTCATAGACCAAGTATTGGATACCCTTGTTGGAAAGAAATTTTTTTGTTTTCTTGATGGTTTCAGCGGGTATAACCAGATACAAGTTGCGCCAGAAGATCAGGAAAAGACTACCTTTACATGTCCTTGGGGAACCTTTGCTTACAGGGTTTTACCCTTTGGGTTATGTAATGCTCCAACAACATTTCAAAGAGCTTTTTTAGCAATTTTTTCTGATTTAACAAATGAAAGTGTTGAAATTTATATGGATGACTTCACAGTATTTGGAGATACTTTTGAATATGCATTAGAACAGCTTGAAAAAGTGTTGATTCGCTGTGAAACATACCACCTCTCTCTTAATCCTGAGAAATGCTTCTTAATGATGGAGGAAGGAATTGTTCTTGGACATCATATCTCTTCTTATGGAATCAAGGTTGATCCTAAGAAGGTTGAAGTCATCAAAAACCTCCCTCCTCCACAAACTCAGATTGATGTACGCAGTTTCTTAGGGCACATTGGTTTTTATCATAGATTCATTGCTAATTTCAGTACCATAGCGAATCCCATGTTTGCATTACTCATGAAAGATTCTGAATTTGTTTGGTCTTCTGAATGTCAAAATTCCTTTGAAGACTTAAAGGAGAAGTTAACCACTCCACCTATACTAAGAGGTCCTAATTGGGAGTTACCTTTTCATATTCAAACCGATGCTTCCAATACTGCTATTGGAGCTGTGTTAGGACAGATTGAAAATGGGGAACATTATGCTATTTATTATATCAATAAAAACTTGACAAGAGCTGAGAAAAACTACACTACCACTGAAAAAGAATTCTTGGTTGTAATCTATGCTATTAACAAATTTCGACACTATATCACAGGGTACCAAGTATTCATCCATACGGATCATGCTGCAATCAAATATTTGATGAATAAACCATTGGTTAGTGCAAGAATTATTCGTTGGTTGATTTTGTTGCAGGAATTTGATGTTACAATAGTGAACAAACCTGGGAAATCTAATGTAGTCGCAGATTTCTTGTCAAGAATACCAAATGCAGATACAGGAGAAGTGGTGGAAGATACCTTTCTAGATGAAAAGTTGTTTGTTGTCTCTGTACAATCTCCATGGTTTGCAGACATAGCTAATTACTTAGCTACAGGGAAGATTCCTCTTCACTTTACCCCTAAACAAAAGAAATAGTTAATCAAGCAAAGCTCTTCTTTTAAATGGATAGAAGGATTACTGTTTAAATGCAGTCCTGATCATGTTTTACGTAGGTGTATCCACCAGGATGAAGTATATGATATCCTACGAGCATGCCATGATGAACCATCAAGAGGGCATTATTCAATCAAAAGCACTATTCACAAAATTTTGGGAACCGGATACTATTGGCCATCTTTGCACAAAGATGTAAAAAGGTACATTAGACATTGTGATGCCTACCAACGAATGGGAAAACCTACCTTTACTAATGAAATGCCATTACAACCTCAAATAGGAACAGAACCATTTGAAATATGGGGTTTAGATTTCGTAGGACCCATTAATCCTCCTTCCCAAGGCAAAGTGCATATCTTGGTATGTACTGATTATGTTACCAAATGGGTAGAAGCTCGTGCCTTTAAGCATGCTCGAGAAGAAAAAGTTGCTGATTTTCTATATTCATAGATTTTTTTGCGTTTTGGAGCCCCACAATCCATCACCACAGATCAAGGACCCCAGTTTACTTCAAAATTTATTGAAGCCTTCACTCAACTCTATCAAGTCAAACACAGAAAGTCCTCACCTTATCATCCACAAGCCAATGGCCAAGTTGAAGTGACTAATAGGGAATTAGAACGAATTCTGACCAAAACCATAGCAGTCCATAGAAGAAATTGGCTGGACAAATTACCAGAAGCTATTTGGGCTTATAATACCACTTGGAAATCTACCACTGGATTTACGCCATATGAATTAGTTTATGGAAAAAAACCTCTTTTGCCTATTGAGTTTGAATTACTAACTCTTCGAACTACTTTGGAAGTAGGTATTGATCTATCACAGGCACAAGAAGATCGCATTCTGCAACTTGATGCATTGGATGAACTACGCATGGATGCCCTACATCAGACAGAGATAATCCAAGCACAGCGAAAGATGTGGCATGATAGTCACATACAGCAACAAAAATTTTAGCAAGGTGACTGGGCCTTGTTGTTTGATTCACAATACAAGGATTTCCCTGGAAAGTTGCAGACCAGATGGCTTGGACCGTACCAAATTGAGGAAGTGTTTGACAATGGAGTTGTTCGCCTTACACCTATTGATGACTCACGATGCAAGTTGTTGGTGAATGGACATCGTCTTCGTATGTACCACAAACCACACAACAGGGAAGAATTTCTCAAGCAAGTGGAAAATTTGGATGTACACATTTGGGAAGAAAACACTTCTTCCATACCGAATTCAGCAGATTGACACAATTCAAAAAAATAAAAATAAATAAATAAAAATTTAGGAAGTGAAAACCTCTTTGAGGCGCTCCTGAGTTGGGTTTACATGAAAACCGGTGTTTCGGCATGTTTACCTAGTTGGTTTCACCATCATTGTTCGGTCTTGTCTCATGACCGTTGTTTCATCTATTTTCAGATTGCACCTACCTTAGTTCAAAGATTGATTAGCTGGAAATCTCAGCAGGAGCACCCCGAAATGTAGATAAAATGGTTATAACAGGTATGTGTCTTTTTCATTTTCTGAATAATGTAAATCATTAGTATATAGTGTATATATCCTTGATTAGTATAAAAGCATATAAAAAGGGGAATCAAAAATGGAAAGTTCTTGTCAGTGTTTCAAAAATGCCTCTGCCTAGTTCTGCTCTAGAATGAAAAAAACAAAAGTGCGCCAGAATCAAAAAGGGGAAGTGCAGGAATAAACTGTTTATATTCCAAAGCGCAGGAATGATTCATCAAGCGCAGGAATAAGTTGTTCATGTTTTAGGCACAGGAACGAGCTGTGTATAAGTGCCAGAATAAATCACTAAGCGCAGGAATGAAGTTTTGTGCAATAAATTCTACGACACGTGGCCTGTAGTGATTTAATTGGTTTGGGAGGAAAAAGGACAGGTCTCAGATTCAAGGTGGCATGTGATAGCTGGCATCCATAACAAGAACGAGTGAAATTAAGGGTTGACAACTTCACGTACGCTGCCACGTCACCTGTCCTGATTACTCTGCAAGTTTCGAAGCAGTTCCTGTGTTGCTATTATTATTCCTGCTAAGACGATTAAAACCCTAAAAATAGATGCAAGCTCGTACTGTCCAAAAATTCATAGACACCACAGAATAGAAGGCAGAAGACTACACCATGGGGGGAAATAAAATCAGAGCCGAACCCAAAAATATCAGCTACCTGGAGACCGATCCTGCATCTCTGCAAATCTTTACTGATGGGGGATTTTTGCCATTCCTACGAAAATTTGATGGCTATTCCGAGGGCTTGGCGGTAGAGTTCGCACGCACCTTCCGCAACAACCGAGTGCACATTAGCGGGATGACCATCCAGGTAACTCCCGAAATACTCAGCCAAATCACTGAATTACCCCTTCAAGGTTTGCAGATTGTGAAAACTGGGAGAAATATTTTAGTTGACCTAGTTAATCAGTTTAAGGAAGAAGGGGATGGACAAATTGAATTCTTGATGCATAGGAATGTTTGTAAGGGGGTAAAAAGACCTAGTTTACCATCCCCTTGGGATGAAGTTGCAATGTGGGTTATGAGATACATTACTTGTGATGGCCAATTTCCTGTTGTATCTGGCCCACACCTTCGTATTCTCAACCATCTGCGCCATGGATCAATAAAACCAGAATATAGGGTCAATATTCCCTTATATCTTTATCAGGAGCTAAAAGCTATGGCCCTAAAATACCAAGCAGGGAAAGGAAGCCCTAAACACCATGGGCTCATCAAACTCATTTGCAAGTATCACTTTAGGGGAAACCCTAGGAATTTTGACCGCTTCTTCTCTCCTTGGGCAGAAACAAATGATTCTAACTCTGCACCAGAGGAAGAGGAAACAGAGGAAGAATCTAAAGAAAACCCTAATCCAGAGCCCTCTGAGAGCAGAATTTCTCCTTCTCCCGATGGTCCCCCATCTTCACGAACTAGAAAACAACAAGCATCCACATCTGGTTCCCAGTTGAAAAGAAAAAGGGTAACATTTGCAAAAACTGTACAACCCAGCAGAGAAATTGGGAGTTCAAGTGAACATGCATCTGCTCCAGAATCAATAGCAGAACCTATATCTGCTCCTGAATCAACAACAAAATCTACAGTTGCTCCAGAACATCCACCTGCTAAGGAATATCCAGGTTCTACAGGGTTAAGAAGGTCTGCTAGACTTCAAAAAATTAAAACCCTGCCAGAAACACCAATAAATATCATAGACCCAATCCGTCTATCAAGTGAAGGAGAAGTTAGAACAGAAGATGCACAGGAAAAAGACATTGAAATAGAAATTACAGACAAAGGGATACAACCAATGGAACTGGACACAACTATGGAAGAAACTCCAATAAGCCCTATACGTCCACTAGTTGATTATACTGACTCTGATCCTGAGGAGCATTTGAATTCTGATTCTGAACCAGCTGAGGTTGATGTGCACACTCCAGTGCATGCTGAGTCTGAGAAATATTCTGAGTCTGAGTCCGAAGAAGAAATTGATATCCACACTCAATTGCATGCTGCAAAGAGTGTTATTAAAACCCAGACCCATTGGATTGAATAGGCTGAAGAAGCCATAAAACACAAAGATCAACAAATTTCTCTACTTCAACAACAAATTCAAGATCTGTAGAACAAATTGTTTCAACTGGAACATCAATCTACAGAGTTAGCAGAGGCATCACCTGATGAATGGGCACAGATCCTCTTGGATTTAGCTGAACAATCAGAGGCTAACACAACACCTGCACAAAGATCACCTGTTGGAGAGGAAGCAAGAATAGAAATATCTGATAGTATGATTCAACATGAAAATCCATCAAGAATTTTGATGAAAAATGACACTGCCCTTCAACAGGAAACACAAACACTTTCTGTGGAGGAACAAGAGGTTGCAGCTCAAGACCAGGTATCCACACTCTCTCCTCTTGTTTCTACTAATCCAATTATTACAGTTATAGTAGAACAAGGAACACAAACAGATTTGCCATTTGTAACACCAACTGTGGAAGTTGGTGTACAAGTAAATATAGTGGCACAAATGCAACCCATTGTAAGGCCCCCAGACATAGTGTCTTTAACTAGGTACAATGAAGACCTAGCATATTGGATGACCCAGTGTCATCAGTTAGAGGGAAAGGTTGCCACTTTGAACTCTGTAATAGCCAAATTAGCAGAGAAGGAAACAAAAATTAATAGGTTAAAAACACAGGTGCAGGATGTATGCCAGATTGCAGAATATGCAATACAATGCAGAAGACCACCTAGGTTTTATAGCCTCCTACTCAAGGAGAGATACCTTCACTGGAAAATCATGAGACTTGCTTCTGAGCTGCCTCATCAGTTGAAAACTCCTGGAGAGTTTGTGGAGGCATTTGTGCAGAGTCCAGCAGAGCAACAAAACCTGTTATGTGAGTTATTTTTGCATAATTTCTTTTTGCCAACAGAAAGTATGTTTTTGCCTCATATTTATACAGGTGACTTACAGCTGAGAGCCTTCATGTCCACTCTACAAAATCATATCTATTGGGACACAAAAAAGAAATTAACTAAAGAATTGGAATCACAAGTTGTTTTACTTATCAGGCCTGCTCCCCTGAATCATAGGGATTGTACAAGTAATCATTATACCTTCATGCGGAATACCAGAATGAAACAACTCTATCTAGGGAACCTTCAAAGATGTATAACTCAGTTTCAAAGTTTTTGTGCAGACTTCTTTGATGATGCTTTGGCAGCCTGTAAAAATAGATGGGGTGAGTTATCTATCTCTCTATAGAAACGGGAGCCAATTTCTCCCACTAATTTGTTGTGGTCAAGGAGAAGGGCAGAA
The DNA here is from genome assembly GCA_028583015.1 of Wollemia nobilis. Lineage (NCBI taxonomy): Eukaryota > Viridiplantae > Streptophyta > Pinopsida > Araucariales > Araucariaceae > Wollemia > Wollemia nobilis. Next base: position 7,311,309 of record JAQPPZ010000989.1, read on the forward strand.
GGCATTGTCCAAATTATCTTAGAAATCAAGGAGCTTTGGATAGGTCTGAGATACAGGATGCCCATAATTATCACTCCTGTCCCCTACTTCTTTGATAATGACCCACAACCTGATATGCACTTCCAACAGTGGTTTCAGTCCATAAAAGCAATCAGTGGATTCTATAAAATTGGTGGCGCATTGTTAAAATTTCATGAGAGATATCTAGACCTGGATCTGTGTGCCTCTGTAGCTGCATAGAATGCATGAGGGCATGCATTACCATAAGTTGGGGGGAAATGATGAGGCCAGGAATTGCCTCATCCATGAACACTTTTTGATACATTATAACTATTTGACTCACCCTTTTTACTATGTTTTTATGTTAATTATGGGTAAAATGCATTATATAATGGTGTTTGCATATTCTGAAATGACAAAGTGCATATACTCTGTTTTACTATTTTTACTGCAATTTCACCTGCTTTCAGTTAATTAATTAGTAGTGTTGTAGTAATTCAGAATCATAATATAGACCTTGTTGAATATCTGGTGCTTAAAAATATTGTGTTCCTCTATTTAAACTAATTCAAATGGAAAAAGGTGCCAAGAACTTGTCCACTGTAGCTGATTGTGCAGGAAAATAGGTTGTGACTGTGATAGTTCCAGCCAACTGTACATATACAACAGGGCTTGGAATCAGTCACTCCAGCACATGCCACCAATGCAGAAGGGTGTACAAGATAAGGGAAAACAATCCAAATAGTCAACAACTTCCTCCCTATGCGTTTGGAGCGCAGATAAGCAACGAATGGTCACCTGCCTGTTATTTCAGAGCAGTGCAGGAATAAGCGGCGTAGGAATAGGGAATAGCGCAGGAATAACCAAAAATGGTCAAAATGCACCAAAACCATGGAAAGTATGATTGGAAATTGACCAAGCAGTTAGTCCACCCTATTTGGACTCCGTTCCTTCACCATAGGCGGACCAACTGGGATAAAGGGATAAAGGTTGACAAATTATAACCCTGCATTCCAAGAAACTGTTTTGTAAACAGTTGGAAATCCCTAAAACTCAACAAATAGATATATCAACTTTGTCTTATAAATAAATCTCCCAGCATGGTTGAGCATAATAGATATATAGATAGATATATAGAGGAATAGGAGATAGTTATTAGCAGAAGATAAAGTCTTTGTAGCATTACAGTAAATTGCAGATTTTTCCTGCAGTACTGTAATGCAGCTTTAGATGGAATAAAAGGTGCATTCTTCAGATTTTATTAGCATTTGATGGTTGATAGTGCACATTTAATTTACCTGGTATAATTCTTCACCCTCTTCTGGTTTTGGAAGCAAGGGCCACTTGTAGGATCAGAGGAAGGGCAACATAGTGACAGAAAATTCTTGTTGATTTCTTGCTGTAGCAGATCAACAAAATTCTGTCAACATTTATTTGCAGAATTAGTTTCATTTCAGAATTGCACCATAGCATCTAGAACAGGTTTAATCATGTGTTAGAATAGTATTTAGCATTTGACCTATAATGGCATCATTTTTAGCATTTTCTGCAATTTCCAGAATTACATCATTTTCAACATTTTCTACAATTTCCAGAATTATGTCATTTTTAGTTTTACTGCAATAAACATTAATTTGGTTTCTCAGATTCAACTTATGTTCAGAAAATTGTGAGTTTTATCATTGGTTTAATTTTTGCAAGCGTGTGTGTGAATTTCCATTCTGCAGTTTACTTTCCTGCAATTTTGCTTTTTGGTCAATTCAGCAGCATTTTATTTCTTGTCAATTTCAGATTTTGTAGTTTCATTTTCCTACAATTTAAATTCAGCTTTAGATTGTGCAATTTGATTTCCTTTGTTAGAAATTAGGAAGTTACAACAACCCCCAACACTGCTAACAGACCTACCAATAAAATCTTGTTCTTGGATAAACTGAACCTACAACTGTGACACCTCCTATCGTATACAACCTTTGGACACCGCCCTGGACTGACATATAATTACTAAATGATGAATGATCAATGACCCTCATCAATGTCCCTTCCTCTTCTCTTGGTAGTGGAATTTTTTCATTATTATTTTCTTACCTGAATGCTATTACATCATCCATGCTGAGTAAGAGAAATGCTTCATGAGCTCCAACTCATGAACATAAAGCTCTTCAAAGTCATTGCCATTTTATCTTTGCTCTCTTCAAAATGCCACTTTTTTCATCTTATAATTGCTTTCCTTTGAGAACATTTATTTCACTTTGTCCCATTCCATCACATCCATCCAACCATAATCAACATGTATTTTGTTGGCCATTTTATCTTTGTGTCAACAATATTTCTTAGGGTGATTATTTCCACCATAAATATCACATGGATGCAAATCCCAAAACTTAGTTGTCACATGTCCTAATCATCCATAATGACTACAACAAAATATTTCATCCTTTGCATAGGTTTCTCCTTTCATAAACTTGGTGTTACTACTTTCTGTTTGACCAACATAACCAAGGCCTTCATTCTTTGGCCTTACATTTGGATTTATGGGCTTTATTATACCTTGCCCATTCCTTCCCAATCCTTTGCCATTATATCCCATTCTTTTCATTAACTTAAAGACAATATGTTTGATGTGCCTTTCAAACCACCTAATCTATTCACCACCAGTACATTCTTCAATAACATGGCCTTTATCACGACCATCACAATAATCAATATCAATAGGATCGAGAATGATGTCATGATGCTCATCTTCATGTATATTTAATGGTGTTACAATTATCCTATTTTGTGCATTCTACTTGTTTATCTTCTCTTCCTCATCTTCCTTCTCTTCCTCTCCTGTACTTTTATCTTTATTTTTCTCTTTCTCTTTATCTATAGTGCCGCTCGAAGATGATTTCAAAATGGAAGTGGGAATCGTTGCACTATCATTTTTATCATCATTATTGTTGGTGACCTAGGCCAACCGTCTCTTTTTTATTCTTATTCTCTTGCTTGTTTTTGCCTCTACGTCTACTTTTTTTACAACTTCTCTCAATAATGCCACATGTTCCTTCAAATTTATCTCATAATCCTTCAACCTTGTCTCACTATCTTGGAACTCCTTTTCTTTCTTCAAAAGAGCACCATTTTCTTCTCTTACACTCTTAATTTCTTTAACTAGAACCTGATTGAACCTCTACAAATTGGTTATCTTATCCTCATTGTCAATGTTATCATTGTTTGTGGCTTCTTTATTCACCTATGTAGCCAAATCCTCCCTAATCATTATTGAAGCATTCCTCCTACAATCTAGTGGGAAATCCTAGTTTGTTGAATGCTTTTGCATGTCTTTGTCATTATTTCACTTCCTTTCATTCTCTTGGTGTCCTCCCTAGCAATACACATGGCAGAAACAATACACCTAGAAATTTTTGCAATAGCAATTTTTTTATTATATGTGCAACCTCAAAGTTAACATCTAGTTTCTTGGGTCGCTTTGGTGTCCTTGCACTTTTAGGAGTTTGAGAATATACCTACCTTTTCTCACTTAACCTGAAAGACCTCCTTGCCTTTCCCATGGTGAAAACACTTCTTCTAGTAGCATTTGGGTTTTTTTTTCCTCAACACAATAGTGAGGGGTGTTGAGTACCACCAATCATGTACCCCAAATATAATGCTTATCAACCATAGATCAACCTTTTAAAGAAAACACAACACAATTATTTTGATAAATTACAAACTATTTTAACACCCAAAATATAATAACTCCTCACCACACTATCACATAACTCTCACAATACTTTTTGTCTCTTTTATACTTAGATACCATATACTAAGACATAATAACTTGACATTTACAACCATATTTTAACACATCATTGGACAATATACACTACTCTCAAAACATGAGTTTTGACTTGACATTCATGAAAATCACACATTCCACAAATTTATTGTTCAAACCTTACAACTCACCTTAACATAATACAATTGAATTTTAAAACATAACCATATCTCTTTATCGACCAACATTATAACTTAGACAAGATGTTTTGCATCATATGGATTTGAAGGTATTTTGACACTTAATAACCCTTGCTTGTATCTAAATATAGAGACTTTATGTGGGCCTCATTTTTTTCTCCTCCTTTTTTTTCCTTCTTTCTTCTTCCTCTTTTTCTTTCTCTCTCTTTTATTTTTTTAACCTAAATATCTTTCTTAAATCAACAAAACAAAACAAAACAAAAAGGCCTTTATGGATTTTGATCCTTTAACCTTAGCTTTAAAAACTTATACTTTGTTTCAACAATCCAACCCTCCTACTATTATGTATGGAAAAAGCGAAAAATTTACTTGTAATCCCCTTCAAACAAAATGCAATTTTAAAGCAAAATTGAAAATAAGGGATTTGAAACTAAGGCTTTAGCTTACATATCTTCAACTTTTTCATGATACCAAAAAGATCTTCCAACAACCGTTGAAATAAACCAACAAAGACAACAACACTAATGGGAGTTGACCTCCCAATCATAGCATAATATGCTGAAACTTCTACTTACTCATATTTATGTAAATGTAAAGTCCTATCCATAAGAATTTAAATTTACCAAGGCTCCATTAGACTCATTTTTCATTGTGTTCATGCCTAAAATTTTGACGACTTTCAAACCTTGTACAATATTTTGGTAGCCAAATAGTTCTAGTTCAAGAAACAAGATTAGAAATTGCACGTGCTAAAGCCTCATAAATCTTTTTTTTTTGGTCCTTTGTTGCATTATTTATTAAATTTATTTATAGGTAAAAATTCATAGTCCACATTAAAGCCTTACACTATTGCCATGTATCAATTTGGCTTAAGGCCATTTTTTGGGTTGGAATCTTAAATATTTTCCTCTTCTTGGCTAAACTCTCCTCCTCTCCACCATGATAACCTTAACATTATAGACCACAAATTTCCCTTCAAAGTTCTATATGACTTCACCTCTTCTTCAGCCTCCTCTTTGGGTGCAACGACTTAGCCATCTCCTCTGCTCAAAAGGCACACTAGTAGAACTTCATGGCATCCTTGACCTAGGGCACCTCCACTATCAATTGTAGCTTCAACATAGAAAATGACAACATATTAGCCACCATAGTCATGGCTACTACTACTTTGTCATTTTCCTTCTATTCTCTGAATGTTTCTTCAATTTCAAGGAGCAATGAATTGGGGGAATACAAGTAGATGGAATTCAAACTGAAAAATTCCTTGTATTATTATTATATTACATTTTTGGGTTTTTTCGAGTTAGTTATCTAAAATTTATTCTTTAATACATTTGTTTTGTTTAAATATGTTCAAATATTACTTTTAATTGTTTGTGGAGGTATTTACTAGGATCATTAATTTAATTTTTGTTTAGTATTATGAGCTATAGGATTTAAATTCAATATATTGAGATAACTTAAATAGTGTTAATGTGTTAAAGTCAAATGTGTTTTATGGTCTTGGTCATATTAAGTCAATTCAATTTGAAGAGTTATAAAGGTGCATTATCAATGGTACCTAACACCTTTATATATTGTTTTTTAATAAGAGAGGATAATTTTATATTCTCTCAATACTCATGGATAAGACATTGGTGGTTGAGATTTTCAGTGGATGAGATTTCCATACATTGTGAGTTAAGATTCAATTGTTTCTAATTAGAAAATATCTTTGGGATTTCATATATGAAACTACACCAAAGTTATAAACCCATGAAGAGGCAACCAAGTGGACTACAAAACATCGAAGAGCAATAGTTATGATTGGTCTTAGGCACTAAAATGCATATCTACGTTACATAGACCTCTTTAAGATTATGAAATAATTTTGGGATTATCTCAATACATTGTTTGGTTCATAAGCATCAAGCACAAATATGGCACTTAAGCAAAAAAAATTGGATTAAAGATGATGGAAGGTGATGATATCGTCCAACACATAAGTAAGTTTTGCTCTTTGATGAATCAACTAGTTGGAATTCCAAGGTAGAAAGTGATGATATCAAAGTTGTTTTGTTAAATAGAATGACTTATAGTTATGATAATATTGTGTCCATATTAAAAAAAATTAATCCCACTTTAGAATATATTATTTTGTCTTTGATTGACGAAGAAAATTGAGTTAAGAAAAATAACTCACTTAATGAAGAAAATATATTATTTGTAAAAAAGAAGTAAAATAGTAAGGGTTATTCATCTAATGATCGATTTGTGTGATTATAATGCAAAAAATGGGGCAATATATGTTGGATATTAATTATTAATAAGAAAAATACAAAACCAAAAGTTATTCCATGATTTTGAATAAGACTAAAAGTTTTTATAGGCCTTGAAAAGTCACTATGACTGTTGGACTTCCTAGAATGTGAAATGAAGTTTATAACATTATTTTCTCTCTTGTAAATGTAAAATAGAGTATTATAGCTTTATAATATTGTAGAAAAAAATTTGTAATAATTTTGAGTTCATTTGGAAAGTAAAACAACATTCTAACCCATTCATTTTGTGAAATACATGCTTGCTATCCCTGTTTTTTAAACTTGTAGTCAACTTTAAAAGCTCATAACTTTTGTTTTATAGATATATTTTACATGTGTGATACACAATTATAAAGGTAATTTTGTGTAGAATTATCTCCCAAATTTTCATAAAATTTTTAGTATTTTTGGTCCTTCAAATTCAGACAATCATGCATTGCTACAAAATTTATTGTATTTTTTTTTGCGTTTTTGCTACACTTTTTGTGCTCTTTGTTTTGGGTCAAATAATTCATTTGGTATCAGATATTATTTTGTTTTTGGGTTTGAGTGAACTTGGTTTCATGGTCATTCTAATATTTTATCAAGTTCTTAGACAATTTTATTGAATAAAAACTTCATTTGTTGTTGCTTGAGTCTAATGGCCAACTTTAGCAACTCATTACCCATTCCAAAATTTAATGGGCTAGATTATGATTATTAGAGCATAAATATGAGAATATTTTTATCTAGAAGATATATTTGGGAGGTATTGGAGAGTGGTTATGAAGAACCACCTGACTGGAACACATTACAAGGAACTGATAGGACAACAAAAAGGAAAACAAAGAAGAATTCATTAGCCCTCTACCATATTCAATATACTCTTGCCAAGAGTTTATTTCCATGTATTGTTGTTGATACATAATACAAGGAGGCTTGGAAGTCTCTTGAAGAGGCTTACCAAGGAAGTGACCAAATGAGATTGGTAAAGTTGCAAACCTTTAAGAAAGAGTTTGAGAATCTGTAGATGAAAGAGGCTGAAAATATGGGTGATTATTGTGTTAGAGTGGAGGATGTGGTGAACAAGATGGCCACTCTTGGAGAGACATTGAAGAAAGATATAGTTGTGAAGAATGTATTAAGATATCTTACCCCTAAATGGAATCATGTTGCAATAATTTTTTAAGAGATAAAAGATTTGTCTACACTTGAATTTGATTGTCTAATTGGTTCTCTTATGTCACATAAGGAAAGACTAAGAGAAACCAATAAATAAAATGAGAAGAATTCTTTTAGTTCTAAATTATTATTTTTTAGAATGATGAATCTAGTCCAAGCACAAGTAAAGAAACACATGGAAAAGGAAGAAATTATAATTACTCAAGAGGTAGAGGAGGAAGAGGAAGAGGAGGTATTGTTGTTGGAAGAGGACATGCAAGGGCTGGTTACAAAAGAGTTGAATGCTATAACTATCATAGAATGGACCACATTGTAAAATATTGTAGAGTGAAGACCATAAGTGGAGATAGAAGAGCTCACTATATATGTGAGTATGAGGCTACACAAGGTAATTTATTTTTGACTAGTGACATGGTTAAAAAAACTAGTCAAGAAGTTTGGTATCTAGATTCTGGTTGTTATAACCACATGTCAGGAAATAAATAGTTGTTTGTTGATGTGAATGAGAATTTCAAGACCAAGATCATTCTTGGGAACAATAATAATCTGGATATGGCTACAAAAGGCACCATGGATATTGGCACTAAATAAGGTACAACAAAAATTCATGATATTTACTATGCTCCCAATTTGAAGAATAATTTGTTGAGTGTTGAACAACTTGTAAAAAAACTATAAAGTTGTGTTTGATAACAATGAATGTATCATTTGAGATAAGAATAATAGAAATTGTATGGTCACCATTATTCCTATGAAAAATAATTGGATGTTTCCTTTGAATTTTATAGGAAAAGGGACTGTGAACATGGCACACATAGCACTTGAAGATAAGAATTAGCTTTGGCATCTCAAATTTAGACACTTGAATTTTAAAATTTTAGAATTTTTATCTTCAAAAGATATGGTAAATGGACTACCTAATTTTGGAGAGCACAAGGATGTGTGTAAATCATGTGTGGTTGTAAAGCATGCAAGGAAGGAGTTTCCAAAAGGAAAATCATTCCAGGTCTCATACCCACTCTAACTTGTACATTCTAATATTTGTGTGTACGTATACAAACACAAATTTGGGGCAAGTCTTCATATTTTCTCACATTTATTGATGAATTTTCAAGGAAGTGTTGGGTGTATTTTTTGAAACATAAGGATGAATATTTTGGCATGTTCAATATTTTCAAAGCATTGGTTGAGAATAAAAGTGGATATAAAATAAAGTGTTTGAGAATTAACCGTGAAGAGGAATTTTGTTCAAATGATTTTAATTATTTTTGCAAAAAATATAGCATCAAGAGGCAGCTCATTATCACTTATACACCACAGTAAAATGGGTTAGCTAAGAGAAATAATAGAACCATTGGATAAATGGCAAGAAGCATGTTGAAGACAAAAGGTTTGAGCAATTATTATTGTTCTTATGTAGTTGATATAACAATGTACATTCTCAATAGATGCTCCACAAGAGCACTACACAAGAAGAATCCACATGAAGCATGGTATGGCACAAAACCCATTGTAAGACATTTGATAGTTTTTGGTTGTCTTGCATTTTCACATGTGAATAAAGGGAGAAAGAAGTTGGACCCAAAGAACAAGCCATGAATTCTTGTGGGATTCTGAAACACATAAGACATATAGATTGTATAATCCAAAAACTCACAAGTTTGTAGTCTCTAGAGATGTAATTTTTGATGAAGGGGGAGTGTACAATCATAAAAAATCTACAAAAAAATATATGATGTTGAAGAAGATAATACAATTGGGGAGCAACCTTCAAATATTTCCTGTATTCCTCCAAGCCCACCTAGCAGCCCATCATCAAGTTCAAAGAAGACTACACCAAGTTCAAGCATAAGAAAATCATATACAAGTCCCAACAAGAATACAAATGAAGGAAAGATAATACTCAAAGCACATCCATCCAACCAAATGATGAACAAGAACTTTTGAATGAGGTTAACAAGAAGCCACTTGCAAGAGTTGAACCAAGTTGTTTCAAGATTGGAAAATCTCCAAATGTATGGTGATGATGAAGAAGAACCAAAAGGTGAGTTTATGAATTATGCTCTATTTTTTGAAGCTAAATATCTACCTTCATGTTATGAATATACTTATACTAATGATGTTTGGGTGCAAGAAATAAAAGAAGAAATTGAATCGATTGAAAAGAAGACACTTGGGAACTTGTGGAATTACACAAGGACAAGAAGATTGTTGGATCCAAGTGGGTCTACAAAATAAAGTTTAATAGTAATGGAAGCATAGAAAGATATAGAGAAAGGTTGGTTGCAAAAGGGTTCACTCAAAGATATGGTGTGGATTATGAAGAAACATTTGCCCTTATTGCAAGACAAGATACAATTTGGATGGCTCTTTCATTGGTCGCCAATAAACAATGGAAATTTTATCACATGGATGTGAAAAGTGTATTCTTGAATGGTTACTTATATGAGGAGGTTTATGTTCAACAACCTCAAGGTTTTGAAGTGGAAGGAAAGGAAAATCATGTTTGCAAATTGAAGAAAGAATTGTATGGACTGAAGCAAGCACCTAGAGCATGGTACTTAGATGGGTGCTTCCAAGATTATGGTTTCAAGAAAAATAAGAATGACCTCACACTCTATTTCAAGAATGAATATGATGATATTCTTCTTGTGTACCTATACGGTTATGATTTCATCTACATGGAAAGTAGTTAAAATATGATGAATTATTTTAAGCATGCTATAATTAAGGAATTTGATATGAAAGATTTAGGATTAATGCAATACTTTATTGGTGTGGAAGTACATCAAGGTGATGGAAAATTTTTTATTTGTCAATTAAAATATGTAAAATATATGTTGAAGAAATATGGCATGGAAAATTGTAAACTAGTTTGGACACCTATGGCACATGAAGACGTGTTGTGTAGAAATTACGAAGAAGAGAAAGTTGATGAAAAATTGTTTAGAAGCATTATTGGGAGCTTATTATACCTTACTACAACAAGACCTAATATTACATTTGTAGTTTCACTTGTGTCAAGGTATATGAATGAACCTTCACAAAACCACATGAGAGTAGCCAAAAGAATCTTGAGTTATGTCAAAGGAACCTTGATTTTTGGCATACATTATAATGCTAACAATAAAACGGAGTTTTTTGGATATAGTAGTCAAATTGGGGAGGTTGATTGGATGATAGAAAATCAACTTCTAGAATTATTTTTTCACTTGGTTTGGGAGTGTTAAGATGGAGCTCAAAGAAGCAAAGTATTGTTGCTTTATCTTCTACAGAGGTAGAATATGTTGTATCTACTACAACAAGTACACAAGAACTTTGGTTGAGAAAGGTACTTGAAGAGATTGGTGAAGTTCAAAATAGTCCAACAATTTTTTGTGACAACAAGTGCAATCAAGATTGAAAAATATCCAGCCCATCATAGTCAAACTAAAAATATTGATTTAAAGGTTCATTTTATAAGAGGTATGGTGGAAAATAAGGTGATGAGATCATTATTGTACCTTAGGCTTAGCCTTAAGCCTAAGATATTTCTTGCATTTGTATTCATGTGAGGCATAGTATGCCCGCGTTAGATTTTGGCTTGTTAGTAGTTAGGATGCATTGGTTATGTTGTTGAGGTTGTTCTTGTCTCTAGCATGACACTATTTTGTTTGCATCCATGTTGTTACAAGGTGGTTTTCCCTACATAGCATGTTGTTGCAGTTGGTTGTAACCCTTATAACTCCTTTGATTCCCTATATTGTACTATATAAGCATTGTGCATAATAGATAATATAGCTTTACTTTTATTTCCATATCACTGGTATCAAAGCTATAAGAGAGTTAGAAAGAAGTGTGGCAAGGTTGTCAACTTTATTTTCAGCTTAGGTACTTAGTTTGGGTCAATACCAACTAGAGCACTCATTTTATGGCTATATGTTGTGTTGGATTGGTTTGGGCCAATTCATAGCAACCTTTTGTGAAGCTCAAAAGGTGCTAGAGGGTTCTCAATTACCCCTACACTAGGTAACTCTAAGAGGACCATCAAAGGGTAGCCAAGGTTTGGTGGTAGCACCTTGAAATGGGTGTCCCCTCATGAACCACAACTTGCCCTGAGGAAGGCAAAAGGATATCAATAAAAAGAATCCAAGATCATGACATCCCTTGGAAAGTAAGCTCTCATAGTCATTTGTAGTTATAAGGTGATTCTGATAAACATGACTGAGTGAAGGCCTTGGCACCCCTTGATCATGAGAAGGACTTGACACCTTTTTGAGAGAAGGATTGACCACATGAGGTATTGGTTACAATAGATTCTAGTTTTTCAAAACTTGTACTCATCAAGTAGCATCAGGTTTTATGTTTTGAATGCCATCTTGGAGGACTTTACCAATCCTAAACCGTTGGCCAACAAAGATCACACAACACCTGAGGTTGTTATAGGAGAGTATGGATATCAAATAGCACTTGGTCAACTATGGAAGGAAAGGATGACCCATGAAATCTATAGGTCTTGTACTCAATGAGGTCATGCTCTGTTTAACTCCAATTGAGTTAAATTGCTTCTACATTGCATACAGGTGGCTAAAACCTTGATATTTTTTATCGAGGACCTTATTTTTTATCATCAAAGGTTGTGCTTAGCTTGATAGTGCTATTCCATGTATATAATATCTTTCGTATGTTGTTATTTCTCTACGTATACTCGAATAATGATAGCCTCTTGTAATGGCTCCAATATTGCAGGTGAAATGCTTGCTTCTAGGGTTGGATTGGACATGGAGAAATGATATTTTTAAACACCTTGATTTTTGAGAAGGATGAGCTCTTTAGTGGCTCTTTCCTCTTGCTCAAACTCTGCCCTAATACCTTCTGATATAATGGTCGTGTTGCTTCCTGTAAAGAGATATTATTTTGTCCTTTTTTGCAGGAACAAAAGAGGTGCTTTATAATAGTTAGATTTGCACCAATATGATGGACCTTTTTTCTAAAATCCTTTTTTATTTTTATGAGGTAGCTCCTTGCCTTCACTAATCCTCTTCCTTGGATAATTTAATAAGAGTTAATCCAAGCTAATAAGATACTCTTAATATGTTGATTTTAAAGTAAGGATTTTTGCACTTTGCACTTAAATGAAACCCTTATATATTCCTTGAATCTTGAGACTCACCAAGTCTCGATTTGAGGCTTCCTTCAAGGACTTTAATGGTGGTTTCCTTCTCTACCTTTTGAATTGTATTGGTGGCTTCTTTTGGCCACAAAATGCTACAAATTTTGTGCACCAAATAGTGTCTCTAGACACTTTTGATAATATGCTAGTTTTGTGCCTTTAACAAGACACAAACTAATTTCTTGAGAGTAACTAGTTAAATATCAACTAGTATAGTGCTAATGGATTAATAATGCACTTTAATGGTAACAATAATCTCAACTTATTGCTCATGTAATTAAACTCTCAAATTTATTCCAAATGCACTTAATAATCTCTACAAATTTTAAGAGTAATATGTAAAGAACCCTTAATGAATAATTTGGAACTTTCACTATAGTAAATATTGTAGGATATAGTTTTCTTTCTTTCTAGATAGATAATAGGTGGGTGATAATTTTCTTTCTTTCAAAAAATATCCAACTTCTATCTAATGTAAAAGTATATCTTAAAATGAATTCTCCTTTTTGCACTTTCTTGAAGACTATAATATGAGCCCTTCTCCTTGCAACTTTAATTCAAATATGGTGCTTAATGGAATTTGATAATGAACCCTAATTTGAAGTTCAACTAATTTCACCCTAGTTGCTTACCTTTAATGGCTTCTATCGTAGATGTAGATCTTGGTGTTTTAATTCACCAAGTTGTTGCCTTATAATGGATGAAGTCGTAAATTCTTGTTGGTTGTCCAAAACAACTTCTTGCTTCACCAAATTGTGGTCTTGAAATTTCTATCTTGAGCCTAGGGTTTGGTGGCTTGATCCTTCCAGTGATCTTTGATTTTTTATAGTAGGTTTATAAATTCCTTGCTTCTAAAATGTGTCTTCTTGTTGTGAGAGGTAATATCCAAATCTCTTGGATTTGGTAGGCTTCTTCTGTCTAAATCTTCCTTCAATATTCTTGTTGAATTCTGACTTCAAACACGATTTTCTTCTCAAGATTTTGAATGTCTTGATTTCTTCATTGGATGCTTCTTCGGGATTTGAAACTCTTTATGAAATTCTTCTCTTGGGATTGTTGTCGGATGGTGATAATTGTCCCAAGTCCTTCACTATTAGGAACTTCTCCTTATAAGTGGATTTCTTCAATGATTTCTTCTAGGAACTCTTTCGATGATGCTTCTACGAGCTCAACAACAAGGCTCTCCAAGACTTATTTTTTCTCCTTGAGACCTCTCCAAGGTCTTCTATCTTGCAACTTATTTGGTCTTCCAACTAAGACCTTTTCTTCAACCTTCTACTTATGAAAGTGTTGGTGATGAGATCTTCTTCTTGGATCTCTAAAATCTACTACTTCTAGATTTTGGAATGGGACCTTGTTGGTCATTTTATTTTGTAATTTGAAGGCTTTTATGGAGATCACAAATCTCCTATTTCACGGACTCTTCTTTGGAGTCTTCTAAATCAGGAACTCTTATTCTAAATTAGAAACTTTTATTTGAAGTCTTCTTTAGGAAATATTCTCTAGAGTCTTCTTCTGAATCAAGAACTCTTATTCTAAATCAATAACTTTTCTCTAAAGTCTTCTTCATAATTAAGGCTTTTATGGCCCTTTCTTCTAGATCAAGTCTTCTATGGTATTTTCTTCTTTTGCACTCTATAGGTATTTATCTTGAATGGAGATCACCAATATCCTATCTTCTGCTTGACTCATCTTTTGGAGTCTCTTATTTCTTGAGTCTACTATAAGGCTATTGTGGCATTTTCTCATCTTCTATAATATGAAGGATTGTGGCTCTTGTAATGAGACCTTTTTTTTTATATCTTTAAAATATTTGGTCTTCTCCTTGTTGCTGCAAGTATTGGAATGATTCTACGAAGATATTCTTCTTATCTCTCTTGTAGGAAGCTTCCCAAACTTTTTTGAATCTTCTTTATTGCAACACATTTTTAGAAAGTAGAACAGAAAAATTTATAAATCTGGAGATAATAATATTCACTAGTTGATTTTTCAATCTAGTGGTACGAATGATGAGTCCTAGTCTTCATGAGTTTTATTGCAACTCTTTGGAAAGACTCTAGCCAAATGTAATCTTAGAATTCCTATAATTGAAATTTATTTTAGTACTCACTTGTGATTCTTCCTATTCCTATTGACCTACTAGACTTCTCTTATGATAACTTTTACAAGTGGCGATGCATAATGGCAAGTTTAGTTTACAAAAATGCAAAGAGGAACTATGGTGGATGTAGACCCTCCTATTCTTGATTCACTATGGCTCTGATACCACTGTTAGATTTTGAGGATATATGTAGTGGGAGAGATCTAACATAGATCCTAATAAGATGCAAAAAATATGATAGAAAGTGATTCTATAATATAACTGAAATATACTATAAATAGAAAGTGGCAAAAATACAATGCATTATGGAGATGGTGGTCACTCCATTAATGTAATCTAAAGAACTATATTGTACTCCATATAGGAGTTCTACCACTATCTACTAATATCTACTATAATGCACTTGATATGCTTGATATGTCCTTGATATCTCACTATGAGGCCCTTTATTTAGGAAGAGAGATTCCTTGGCCAACACTCTACCTAGTTGTACAAGGAGATACCTAGCACATTAACATTTTTGAATTTATTACATTGCTTGAAGTAAGTAGCTAACTTCCTCCTAAAGTAATCTCCTACTCTAATTATGTACCAAAGGTGGTACATTTACATGACCCAAATGATATAATATACTTTAACTTTATCAAAATACTCCCCCTATTATCTGTGCAAAGCTTCTTGATGCAACTCAAAGATTTATTCTCGATAAAATCCTTAAAGACTTTGAATGTAGCAAAAACTTCACTCTTGAACTTGAGAAAATATGCCCAATTTCTCCTTGAAAAAACATCAATAAATGTGAGTGCATACTTAGCTCCCAAAAAAGGAGTGAGAAAAACCATCAAGTCACTATGCCCCAACTCAAGATGGGAAGAAGCTCTCTTGGACTTACCTTTGGAAAAAGGATTTTGATGTTGTTTTCCAAGTGCACAACCTGGACAAAATTCATCAATATAGGAGACCTTAGGTAATCAAATGACCATATCATGAGTGCTTAAATCCTTCAAATATTTGTAATTAAGATGGTCAAATCTCTCATGCCAAATCATGCTTTCTAAATTTGCATGAGCTACCAAACAAGTACCTCCAAGTAAAGAATTAAAACCCTCAAAGAGATAAATACATGATCTATGGTCAGTAAATCCCTGTAAAAAATAGATTGTATGTCACTCAAATCTCTAATCTTAGCTCCTTGAGGTGTAAACAATATAGTTTTTCCCCATAGAATGACAAATTTGGTACATGGAGAGCAAATTGGTGGAAATTTTTGGAACATAAAGAATAATCTAAATGCATCCACAATCAACCTGTATGTCAGATTTTCCCTTAACTGAAATGGAAGAAGAATATCCAACCTTAATGCAAGATGTAGAAGTATAACACAAGGTGGTAAATGACTCCTTGGATGAAGTCATGTGATGAGTCACTCTGGAATCCAAAATCCAATCCTCATAAATAGCATTAGATGTTTTCCAAAAATATTCATATCCTTACCCTTATCTTTTGAAGGAGTGAAGGATAATTTTTTATTCCTAAAGGCTTCCTCTAAGTCTTGTATCTTTTTCCAACACTTTTCATCAGAATGACCATTGACTCCACAATATGAACAAGGAATATTTGACCTATTTTTGCTTTTGGACTGCTTAGGTTTATTATTGGACTCTTTGGAGGATGACTCTTTTTTATGTGAATATTTGGGATTTTGATGAAATGAAGGAGAAGGGAAAGGATTAGGTTGGGACTTAGACTTGGACTTTACATTGCCTTTGGAAGTGGAAGTGGAGGATGCAACAAATGCTTTATGTGAGGAGCTATAATACTCAGAGTTAAGAACTTCAAATTGCTCCCTCGATATATGGGCACAAAACTTATCAAAAGTAGGTATTTTTTTATTAGAACCCATGGAATCTATATTGGAAAAAAATGTAGAGGTAATCCCTTACATTCATCCATCCCAATTTTACAATCACATGCATCCCAATTAATCCCTTACATTCATCCATTTTGCAATCACAAACAAACTTATGATACTCTTTTATAACTTCAGGTAGCTCTTCTTTCATTAATATTGATAACCATTTAGATTGAATAAGTGTCATAATAAGTGTGAATGGGCAGTCGAGTTGGTGTGAGACGGTCAACTGAGGTATGTGATTCATACCACGGTTTCATTCAACTTCAGTTCAAATCACACTGGCTACAATAAACCATTTTTTTCATGACCTGGTTCATGGGTGCTATCATCGAAGGGCTGATATTTTTTGAAAATAATCCCTCCCACCCAACAATAGTGGGTTTCTGGGTAGAGAACTAATTAGGCTGTAAACTACAATAGTAGGTTAATTTATTGGTGGGAAGGTTGGGTCAACTGATGGAACCATAGTTGGGGGTAGAGTGGAAGGCTAGGTAAGCTGAAGAAATTGCAGTAGCTAGTTGTGTTGCTGGGTGTAAGCTTGATTTAGTTTATTTTTATCAATTGGGCATTTTGGTTTGGTTGAAGGAACTATAACATCAGGTTTGTGGTTGGATGGAAGGCTGGGTCGATTTAAGGAACCATAGTTAAGGGTATGGGTGGAAGGTTAGGTTAGCTAAAGGAACCATAGAAGATAGTCGTGTTGTTGGGTGTAAGGCTAGATCATGTTATGGTGGAGGGTTTGGGATCTTGGTGATTGGTGCGAGAACTAAAGATATTTGCACTAGTGCTCTAGACTCTTGTTGGACATCGACTTGTTTTGTTGTCATCTCTCAACTATTATTTCTTTTTTCCATTGGGAAGGAAGCTTTTTCAGTTGGTCTAAGCTTTGTTTTTAAGGCTTCTATTGATCATGAAGATTTATCTATTAGATTGAGCTCTAGCTCTCATTGGATGGGAGGTATTGCTCTCTTATTGTCTTATCTACCCTTTGAAGAGATATTTTTATTATTGTTGTTTCTAGGCTAGGCTAGGCATCGCCTATTGGATAGGATGTTTTTCTTTGCACCTTGCATTTCAAATTTTCTGGATTTGCTTCCAATTTGGCTTTGGATATTTGCTCTCTTTTAGTCAGGAAAGGTGTATTGCAGAGTTCTTGAGGGATGGGTTTTTAAACTTTAGCTCTCTATTTGGTAGGATGATGATTCAAATTTGAATGCCTTTGAGATTAGATCTATGTTTCTCTCTTTGGAAGAGAAAATTTTAATTTGGTGACCCAACTATAGGTTTTTTCCTACTGTCGGTGGTTGCGATTTTGGATTTAGGGCCCCTATTTGGCAGAAAATATTTTTTGTGCCCTACGATTCAATTGAGAGCACCTTTCCTACTAGGATCCAACTATAGGTTCCTTTATACCTACTGTTGGATGCCCAATTTTTATCTATTGTGGTTTGGACCCTAGGTTTTAGAGCTCCAACTATAGGTAGGATTTCTAAAATTTGAATTTTAGTTTCAATTGATGTTGCTCATTTTAGGTTGGCTTGATTTGAATTTGCTATTGTTTGGTCCTCAATTTTTGTTGGATATTTTAATTTGAAACATATTTTCTCTTGTTTTATTTGAGCTAATTATTTTATTACTAGATTGTATCTAGCCGATTTTGCTCTCTTTTAGTGTGAGGTACTCCTTGGGATTGGCCTGGGAGTACCTATGTTCTGCTTTGTAAAAGGTTTGGGGACCCTTTCAAAACCCCTTTATTTACCTACTAGAAAAAAATAAGTGTCTTCATGTGTGGCTTCCATATGTGATAATTATGTGAGTTAAATGGCTCAAAATCCTCTAAACCCATTTTTCAATCACAAGAAATAAAATGCAAGATCCACAAAGATGGTGTTCAAATTGACACCAAGAAACCCCACCCAAAATATTTGTATTCAATGCTTCTATAAATAAGAGCCCCTTTAAAAATAAAATTCCTTTATAATTCAAGCATTACAAAAATAGTATATGATCAGATTTAATTTTTATAATCACTAAAATTTTGCATATCTCAAAAGAAAAAAATTGAGTAACAACTTCACAAACAAATCTTTTACAAAGTTATTTTCAAATACATAGAACTACCAGCAAAATACATTAAAAAATGTATTTTTAGCAAACCTTGTCAGTAACTTAAATGTAGATTTGAGTTTGAAATTTGGAAAGAACTCAAGAGTGAAGAAGATAGGTTGCAAATCTCAGAAAACTAGATCTTCAACAAGCAGCCTTAGATATTGCAGAAAACCAAATATTTCACGGACTGTGTACAAGAAAAAACCTGCATACAAAAAAAAGAATATATATATGATAGTGGTCACAGATGGTGATGCAGGAGCATCCGGTGGCAGCAGAGCAATCTTGCATTTTTCTAAGTGTGCCTTGATGTCGCGATATCACGACAAAAAAAAGTGTCACGATATCGCGACATGTCGCGTTTTCATGACTCAAGAAGGAGAGAGAAAGAGCGGGGCAAAAAGTGTCATGATATCACGATAGGAAAAAGTGTCGTGATATCATGACATGTCGCGTTTTCGTGACTCAAGAAGGAGAGAGAAGGAGCGGGGCAAAAAGTGTCACGATATCACGACAGGAAAAAGTGTCGCGATATCGCGACATGTCACGTTTTCACGACTCAAGAAGGAGAGAGAAAGAGCGGGGCAAAAAGTGTCGCGATATCGCGACAGGAAAAAGTGTCGCGATATCGCGACATGTCGCGTTTTCGTGACTCAGGAAGGAGAGAGAAGGAGCGGGGCAAAAAGTGTCGCGATATCGTGACATGTCGCATTTTCACGACCAAAAGGCGAGAGAGGCGCAGGAAGGGAAAGGTGTCACGATATCGCGACATGTCACATTTTTGCGACTCGAGAAAGGCAGGAAGGCCGAAAAGCAAAAGTGTCACGATATCGCGACATGTCGCATTTTCGTGACCCGAACAGGACAGGAAGGCAGAGAAGCCAAAAGTGTCGTGATATCGCGACATGTCACATTTTTGTGACTCGAGGAAAGCAGGAAGGTAGAGGAGCCAAAAGTGTCGCGATATCGCGACATGTCGCATTTTCATGACTCAAACAGGACAGGAAGGCAGAAGAGCCAAAAGTGTCGCGACATCACGACATGTCGCATTTTCATGACTCGAAGAGGATAGGAAGGCGGAGAAGCCAAAGGTGTCGCGATATCGCGACATGTCGCATTTTTGCGACTTGAAGAGGGCAGGAAGGCAGGGAAGCCGAAAGTGTCACGATATCGCGACATGTCGCATTTTCATGACTCGAAGAGGACAGGAAGGCGAAGAAGCCAAAGGTGTCGTGATATCGTGACATGTCGCATTTTTGTGACTTGAAGAGGGCAGGAAGGCAGGGAAGCCGAAAGTGTCGCGATATCGTGACATGTCGCATTTCGCAACCAAACAAAAGAAAAGAAGGCGCAGGCGGTTACAGGAGCCGTTACAGAGGAAACGGTCGAGCGGTGGTATACCGAACGTCATCAATGGTTGACAAGTGATATACCAAGGTGCAGTGAAAGTAGACGAAGACGAAGAGTCGAAACGTTTTGATAGCCAGAACAATGAAGAGACACGGGAGATGAAACGGAAGCATCAAGAAAAAGGGAGACGGAGATTCATGCCAAATATTTTAAAAGGGGAAGCGAAGGCATGCACAAGGGTGGGAAAACTATGGAGACAGAGTTGTAGACGTAAAGGCAAGAAGCCATTATGGACCTGTTAGGCCATTTTTCTTCCAGGCGGAAGATGTTGTAATAGAAGCTATCTTTCGAGAATAAAAAGTTTATTCGGCAGACTATTGCCATGACTGTAATTTTGTTCTAATTTTTTGAATGTGATTATAGATTCGTCATGAGCGAGTTGGCTCTCGATCAAGTGGTATCAGAGCGGGAGTTCCTGAGTGTGTGAGCAGATCGCCGAAAGTGAGGCAGTTTGCACCAGGATCTATGGAAGGGTTATGCGAAGAGAGTGAGGAAGAATGCCTCCACGAAGAAACCATGGTGGTGGGAGGAATGTGATACCTGAGGAAGATTTCAGAGCTTTGCAGAGGCAAGTGCAAGCCCTACAAGAGGAGTTGCGAAGAGGGGTTGAACCAAGGGGAGAAGACCATAGTGAAGATGAAGCTTGGGAGGTTGATAACCCATCAGAGGAAGAGGAAGCAATGAATCCTATAGAAGTTAGATTAGTTAAGGCCATTACTCAAATCGGGAAGAAGCCAAAGTTTGATGTCTCCATGTACTCTAGGAACCTCAATCCAAAAGAGTTGATTGATTGGATCAATGATATGGAGGAGTATTTTGAGTATGAGGAGGTTGTAGATCCAGATCGGATCAAACTGGAAAAAACAAAGTTGAAAGGCCATGCTAGCATATGGTGGAAAGAAGTACAACTAGAAAGGAATAGGAGAGGAAAGGAAAGGATAACCAGATGGGACCAAATGGTTGAGAAGTTGAAGAGGCAGTTTATTCCTACAGATTACGAATTAGAGCTGTTGAGGAAAATGTAGAGCTTGAGACAGTCAAGCAAATCTGTCAAGGAATATACCGAGGAGTTTTACCAGATTTTAATAAGAACTGGACATTCAGAGGATAGTAAGGAGAAAGTAGCTCATTACATAAATGGGTTAAGAATGAATATCCAAGAAGAACTCAGTCTGGTCAAAATTACCACCATCGAGGAGACATATCAGTTTGCCTTGAAGGTTGAAGAGAAGTTGAACAGAAGATTTGAAGGCAAACAAAGAGGAAGAGGTCGAGGTGGAAGAACCGGGGGAAGGACCAGTGGAGGAAAATTTGATGATCGGAATAAGACCGATGAAACGAGTACTAGCCAAGATCGAGAAGAGGAGAATACTTACCACCCCCATAATCAGAACAACGGTTACCAAAGGGGAAGAGGTAGAGTTGAACGTGGGTATGGAAGAGGTGGATTTCGTGGAACCTGTTTCCATTGTGGAGAAGAGGGACATCGGGCATATGAGTGTCCCCAATACCAAGAGAGGACGAATAAGCGACCTGAGGATCATGCCAGAGCTGTTGTAGCAGATGAAGGTGCTGAGTTTGAACATTCTGAAGAAGCAGAAGAAGGAGAAGTGTTGATGACAAGAAGAGCATTGATGAATGGAGGGAAAGATGTGGATCAAAGGAAGAGCTTATTTCGCACGAGATGCAAATGTGCAGGTAAGACCTGTAATGTTATCATAGATAATGGTAGCACAGACAATTTGGTCTCGGGGAGAAATGGTGACTAAGCTAAAACTGGAGAAGAGGGCGCACCCGCATCCATATCGGATTGCATGGTTGCGGAAAGATCATAGGGCATTAGTCAGTGAGCAATGTTTGGTTAAATTTCATATTGGAACTTATCAAGATGAGGTTCTATGTGATGTTTTGCCTATGGATGCTTGTCATTTGTTGTTGGGGAGGCCATGGCAATTTGAAAGACGTGCGGTGCATGATGGACATGCGAATACGTACTCTCTGACCAAAGGTGGAAGGCATCACAAGTTGAAGCCATCAAGGGAAGTGGATGAAAAGGTATGCAGTAGTGCAAGAATTTGTCTGGTAGATGGTAGAAAATTTTTGGATGGCCTGAAGAGGGAGTCTATGTGTTACGCCTTAATTCCTACAGTTAAGAAGGAACAATGTATGGATATTCCAGTAGAGGTTGAAAGTCTATTAGAAGAATTTCTTGATATTGTGTCCGATAATGTGCCTGAGGGCTTGCCACCAGTGAGAAATATTAGCCATCAAATTGACTTGATTCCAGGGGCCAGTTTACCCAATAAAGCAGCCCATAGAATGTCTCCCACGGAGAACGAGGAGTTGAACAGACAAGTTCAAGAGTTGTTGAGGAAGGGATTGATTAGAGAAAGTTTGAGTCCATGTGCAGTACCTACAGTACTAGCACTGAAGAAGGATGGAGAATGGAGAATGTGTACTGATTCCAGAACCATAAATAATATTACCATTAAGTATAGATTTCCATTGCCTAGAATGGACGATATAATGGACTATTTGAGTGGAGCTAAATACTTCACAAAGATTGATTTAAAGAGTGGGTATCATCAGATTCGCATCAGAGAAGGTGATGAGTGGAAGACTACTTTCAAAACCAAAGAGGGTTTGTACGAGTGGTTGGCTCATGTCGTTTGGTCTAACCAATGCACCTAGTACATTCATGAGGTTAATGAATGAGGTGTTGAAAGAATTCCTAGAGAAGTTTGTTATTGTTTATTTGGATGATATTCTGATTTTTAGCAAGACATTGGAAGAACATTTGATGCAAGTTCGGATAGTTTTTGAAAAGCTGAGGGAGGAAGCGATTCTTGATTAATTTGAAGAAGTGCAGTTTTGTGAAGAAGGAGTTGGTGTATCCGGGATTTGTCATCTCGGATGAGGGTCTAAAAATGGATCCAAAAAAGGTGAAGGCTATCATTGAGTGGCCTACTCCAAGGAACATAACGGAGGTAAGATCATTCCATGGTCTTGCAAGTTTCTATAGAAAGTTCATTAGAAACTTTAGCAGTATTTGCGCACCCTTGACAGAAACCATGAGAGGGGATAAGAAGGAGTTTAAGTGGACTACAAGGGCAGGTGCAAGTTTTGAGATGTTAAAAAGGAAGGTGATGGAACAACCCATTTTGATACTTCCAAATTTTAATAAAGTATTTCAGGTTGATTGTGATGCTAGCGGCAGTGCCATTGGAGCTGTGTTGAGTCAGGAAGGTAAACCTGTGGCATATTTTAGTGAGAAGTTAAATGATGCTAGGAAGAAATACTCTATTTATGATCAAGAATTTTACGCTATAGTTCAGGCTCTTAAGAAATGGAGACACTATTTGTTAGCAAAAGAGTTTGTTTTATATACTGACCATCAAGCTTTGCAGTATATTAATAGTCAAGGGAAACTGAATCAGAGACATCTAAAGTGGGTTGAATTTATATAGAGTTATACCTTTGTTTTGAAGCATAGGAGTGGGAAGTCTAATAGAGTTGCAGACGCCTTGAGTAGGCGGCAAAATTTGTTGTTGGAGATGAAGGTGGAGGTCGTTGGGTTTGAAGAACTCAGGAGTTTGTATCCAGAGGATCCGGACTTTGCAGAAGCTTGGAAGGCATGTTTGTCTCCTATTACCTTGGATAGAACTAAATGGCTGGATTTCACAATCCAAGATGGGATGCTATTCCGAAAGAACCAATTGTGCATTCCTAGAAGTTCAATGAGGGAGAATCTGATAAAGGAGAAGCATAGTGGAGGACTAGCCGGGCATTTTGGTCGAGATAAGACCATTGCCCTTGTCAGTGAGAACTACCATTGGCCACAGTTGTAGCAGAATGTGATGAAATTTGTGCAGGGTTGCAGAGTGTGTCAGATGGCTAAGGGAGTGAGACAGAATACAGGATTGTATCAACCATTACCTGTACTAGAAAGACCATGGGAGGACATCAGTATGGATTTTGTTCTTGGCCTACCAAGGACCCAACGAGGAAATGACTCCATTTTTGTTGTGGTTGACAGGTTTTCGAAGATGGCTCATTTTATTTCCTATCAAAAAATGAGTGATGCAGTTCATATTGCTGGCTTGTTTTTCAAGGAGGTGGTACGCCTTCATGGTCTACCCAAGAGTATCGTATCTGATAGAGATACCAAATTTGTGGGATATTTCTGGAGGACTTTGTGGAAGCAGTTAAAGACGGATTTGAAGTTCAGTTCTGCATACCACCCGCAGACTGACGGACAAACAGAAGTGGTGAACAGAAGTTTGGGTAATCTCCTAAGATGTCTGGTAGGAGACAAGCCCAAGGGATGGGATTTGATTTTTCCACAAGCAGAATTTGCTTACAACAATTCTATCAACAGAAGTCTTGGTAAATCACCATTCCAGATTGTGTATGGGAACAACCCAAGGAATGCTTCGGAGTTGAGAACGATGGGTAAAGGAGAAAAGAGTAGTGCTGAGGTTGAAGATTTTGTTGAACACCTAAAGAGTTTGCATGAGGAGGTAAAACAGCATATTAGTAAGATGAATACTCAGTACAAGGCCAAGGTAGATCAGAAGAGACATTTCAAGGAGTTCCAAGTGGGAGATGAGGTCATGGTTCACTTGAGAAAGGAAAGGTTTCCTAACAAAACCTATAACAAATTGAAGATGAAGAGGTTTGGACCATGCAGGATCATAGGTAAAAGAGATTCAGGTAATGCCTATGAAGTGGAGCTGCCAAGCGAGCTAAACATATCACCTATTTTTAATATTTTAGACTTGGTAGAATACCATGAAGGAGGTGGTAGTGAGGCACCAAGAATGGATTTGTGGAGTATTCCAGTGACTGCGCTAGTCACAGATGAGATAGAGGAAATACTGGATACTCAAGAAGGCAAAAGTACCAGGAACCGATAGTATTCAAAATATTTGGTCAAGTGGAAAGGCAGGCCTATCGAAGATGCAACTTGGTTGTCAAAAATAGAGGTCGACCGCCTGGGTCTTCCTCCAATAGTACAGAAGTAGAGGACACTTCTCAATCCACCCCGGGTGTCTGATGCAGGAGCATCCGGTGGCAGCAGAGCAATCTTGCATTTTTCTAAGTGTGCCTTGATGTCACGATATCGCGATAGAAAAAGTGTCGCGATATCGTGACATGTCACGTTTTCGCGACTCAAGAAGGAGAGAGAAAGAGTGGGGCAAAAAGTGTCATGATATCGTGATAGGAAAAAGTGTCACGATATCGTGACATGTCACATTTTCGTGACTCAAGAAGGAGAGAGAAGGAGCGGGGCAAAAAGTGTCGCGATATCGTGATAGGAAAAAGTGTCGCGATATCGCGACATGTCACATTTTCACGACTCAAGAAGGAGAGAGAAAGAGCGGGGCAAAAAGTGTCATGATATCGCGACAGGAAAAAGTGTCGCGATATCGCGACATGTCGCGTTTTTGTGACTCAGGAAGGAGAGAGAAGGAGCGGGGCAAAAAGTGTCGCGATATCACGACATGTCGCATTTTCATGACCAAAAGGCGAGAGAGGTGCAGGAAGGGAAAGGTGTCGCGATATCGCGACATGTCACATTTTCGTGACTCGAGAAAGGTAGGAAGGCCAAAAAGCAAAAGTGTCGCGATATCGCGACATGTCGCATTTTCACGACCCGAACAGGACAGGAAGGCAGAGAAGCCAAAAGTGTCACGATATCATGACATGTCACATTTTCATGACTCGAGGAAAGCAAGAAGGCAGAGGAGCCAAAAGTGTCGCGATATCGTGACATGTCGCATTTTTGTGACTCGAACAGGACAAGAAGGCAGAAGAGCCGAAAGTGTCACGACATCGCGACATGTCGCATTTTTGCGACTCGAAGAGGACAGGAAGGCGGAGAAGCCAAAGGTGTCGCGATATCATGACATGTCACATTTTCGTGACTTGAAGAGGGCAGGAAGGCAGGGAAGCCGAAAGTGTCACGATATCATGACATGTCACATTTTCATGACTCGAAGAGGACAGGAAGGGGAGAAGCCAAAGGTGTCATGATATCGCAACATGTCGCATTTTCATGACTTGAAGAGGGCAGGAAGGCAGGGAAGCCGAAAGTGTCGTGATATCGCGACATGTCTCATTTTTGTGACCAAACAAAAGAAAAGAAGGCACAGGCAGTTACAGGAGCCGTTACAGAGGAAATGGTCGAGTGGTGGTATACCGAACGTCATCAATGGTTGACAGGTGATATACCAAGGTGCAGTGAAAGAAGATGAAGATGAAGAGTCAAAACATTTCGACAGCCAGAACAATGAAGAGACGCGGGAGATGAAACGGAAGCATCAGGAAAAAGGGAGACGGAGAGTCATGCCAAATATTTTAAAAGGGGAAGCGAAGGCATGCACAAGGGTGGGAAAACTATGGAGACAGAGTTGCAGACATAAAGGCAAGAAGCTATTCTGGACCTATTAGGCATTTTTCTTCCAGACGAAAGATGTTGTAACAGAAGCTATCTTTCGGGAATAAAAATTTTATTCGGCAGACTGTTGCCATGACTGTAATTTTGTTCTAATTTGTTGAATGTGATTATAGATTCGGCGTGAGCGAGTTGGATCTCGATCAGATGGTTGGAGGTGATTGATGGCGGTTTTGGATTGACGACGATCGAGTGAACACGGTCCTCGATAGTTTTGCAATTATTAAAATAGCCCATAAAAGAACTCCAAAAAACTTCCAAAAAATAAATTTTTTTTGATAAATCCCCGTGGTCAGAGAGATCAACCAAGATTCAATGAAGGGCTAAAAAATATATAGAATCTCTTCACAAAATAATAGAAGAGAAAAAAAAATCAATTTTCACCTTCTAGGGCTTAGAAACCTCCAATCTCCAACTGCAAAACCTTCAACATGATCCGGTTGCATGAACCTCAACAATGGATGTTTCCAACAATCCTCAAAGCTTTGATACCATGAAAGAAATGATGAAAAAATACAATACACCAAACCAAGTCATACGGATCAAGGGGTTTAAGTAACACCACATTAACCAAAATAGAGTGTAGACACATAAAATTGACCCACTTTAGTGGGCAATCTTACCTGATACCTCTAGGGGACCCCTTAGACTTGCCAAGGGCAAGGGTAAGGCTCCTTCCCCTCTTTTTTGCATTTTTTTCCTCTTTATGCAAAATTGTGCCCGGTCCTTGACGGGGCGCAACTTTGCATTGTGAAGTCACAGTTGGCCCTAACTGGACATGATTTTGCATTTTTAGGGTTTGACATGTTGAAACTCTAATTTTTTGGTCTTGGCATGTTTTACATCGGCCCTCATTTTCCTAATTTTTTCACCTTCAAATCCACTATATAAGGAGGGTTTGAATTCACTTTTTCACACATGCTCACATAATCAGTATTCTAAGGATTGCTTGTTAACATTTGATTTCTAGCAAAGTGTTTTACTCGGTCTACATCCTTCTTCTTCTTCTTTTGTAAGCAAATTAGAAGTGTGAAGTTTGGTTGATTGTTTACTGCATTGGATTGTTGTAGTTTGCTCTTAGTGGATTGTTGTTGAAGCCCTAAGGTCTCAAACCTTTCTGCTTGCTTCCTCACTCTCTACAAAGTGAAAATATTCTATTGCATGTTTGATTTCATTCGTTGCATCATAGTTTTGTTATTTCCCTTCAATCTGAGATATTTTGTCTCACTTCTGCAAAATTGTGCTTGGTCTTCTACGGGGCATGATTTTACCTTGTGTTATCATAGTCACCTGTTATGGGGTGCAATTGTGCCTAAGCTAAATCTAGGGATAATATATTATTCTAGTTTTTATCATTACATTCTATACTACATTTAGAGCATAGTGGTGTATTATGTTTCTATGATTTCATTATTCTTTTCTGCTATATTGTATTATGTTTGTTTTTCTCCAAAGGTCAATTTCTGCTTTTAATTATCAAAGGTCAGCTAAAAGGACCTAGGGGGCTTGACTGTTGTGCCTCCAAGTATTGTTATATAGTGGCCTAAGCAGGCCCCCTAATGCTAATCACATTTTTCAAGTGTTTGTCAAGTTATCTTGCAAGAACATAAAATACTAATAGCATTGGATAAAAGGATAAAAGCAAGGATAAATGACTAGATAAGATAAGTGTTCTGATTAGTCTTTAGGTTGTTTGATTGAATGATTTATATTTCTATTGTAAACCCTAGATAAGATTTTATTAAAATACATCTTATTAATTTCTAGGCATTTGAAATATAAACAACATATTGTATGCATTTAGGGATAATTATGTTTGTGCATTATTTCTTGAACCCTTGCTTAAAAAGTTTTTTGTTTGAAAACCCTAGGTTAGAAATAATTCAAAGAGAAAATAATTCTAGGGTTATCTCTTGCATTCTATATTTTTACATTTTCCTTTTATTTTTTATAGCATAGATCTAGAAATTCCAAATCTAGGTGTTTGTCTTGAATCTCATATATCAAACATTCTTGAAAACCAGAGGACTTGGAGTGAGTCCTTAAACCATTATTGGTGAATCCTTCCTCCTATAGCATTGAGTGTAGAGAAAAAAATACCCTCGTGGTTCACCCTAAAGGCTTCTCTCTTGCGGATCCAACTTTTGGGTACTGTACATGGTAAGGCAGTTTTTACCCTCTACATCTTTGGTGAACTCGACATGAACAACTCCTTTATTTTTACAACTTTTTTTAAGCAAGATCACTAATTTTGTTTATGTGGTTGATGAACCTTAATAACATCTTTAAAATAATTGTGTTCTTGTTGTTAGCATTCTATTATATCATTTCACTTTTCTAATGGCTCATATCCTTAGAAGTCAGTGAAAGCATCTTGAATCTAATTGTATTCCTCCAAAATATGATCAGATTGATAGAGAGGATCCTAACATAGATCCAGAATAATAAGATAACATGGATACTAAGATGATTTTTGATCCTTATGAGGGACCTAATGGTAGCTTTGTCTTTTCATTATTTGAGCATATTTTGGGCTTTATGAAAGCTAATAGGGATAGGATATTGGGAGGTATGGAGTGATAAGCTCACCTCAAAAGATATGAGACTCCACCTCCTCCAATAAGATCCCCTATACTTAACCAGGAAAATCCTGTGCCTAAATAAATGCATCTTGATAATTTGAACTCAATTTTTGATACTACTACAACCACCAACATTGGAAGGAATATGCAAGCTCCTCCAATTAGTAGTGTCACTCAAAAGTGTTTTCAATTTCTTCCTCAATATTCTAATATCAACACTTTTGCTTCTATCCCACCAAATTTTAGCTATCCATTTTCATGAAATGCCACATAGAACATTAGTATCCATGCATCCAATTTGAATCAGGTATTGGTCCCTCAAAACACATATGTTCCATATTTAGGGAATATGGAAACCATGCATAACAGTAATCCTGAAGTGCAGAATTTAACAAATATGGTGAAGCAATTGGTTTCAAAATTTGAGATGATTCAGCCTTCAAGTTTTACTTACAGTTATAAGAAAATGTGTAATCAGCCATTGGATCCTGTTGTGGCTGCTCCACAACGTACCCCAAAATTGGGGACCCACCTTTTTGCATATTTTCCAAGAAGACCGAAGTGGCCCATATGCTAAAGATCAAAGAAAAAGCAAAACACCACAAGGAGAAAAAGTGTCGCGATATCGCGACATGTTGCATTTTCACGGTCCAAAGCAAAGAGAAAAAACAAGGAAGAAAAAGTGTCGCGATATCGCGACATGTTGCATTTTCACGGCCAAAAAGAGAAAAAGAAGGAGAAAAAGTGTCGCGATATCGCGACATGTTGCATTGTCGCGGCCAAAAGAGAAAAAGTGTCACGATATCACGACATGTTGCATTGTCGTGGCCAAAAGAGAAAAAGTGTCGCGATATCGCGACATGTTGCATTTTCGCGGCAAAAGAGAAAAAGTGTCGCGATATCGCGACATGTTGCATTTTCGCGGCCAAAAGAGAAAAAGTGTCGCGATATCGCGACATGTTGCATTTTTGTGGCCAAAAGAGAAAAGTGTCGCGATATCGTGACATGTTGCATTTTCACGGCCAAAGAAAAAAGTGTCGCGATATCGCGACATGTTGCATTTTCGTGGCCAAAAGAGAAAAGTGTCGCGATATCGCGACATGTTGCATTTTCGTGGCCAAAAGAGAAGAAAAGTGTCACGATATCGCGACATGTTGCATTTTCGGGCAAAAGAGAAGAAAGAAAAGTGTCACGATATCGCGACATGTTGCATTTTCGCGAAAAAGAAAAGAGAAAGAAACAAAAGTGTCGCGATATCGTGACATGTTGCATTTTCGCGACTCAAAAGCAAGCAGAGCGAGAGAAACAAAAGTGTCGCGATATCGCGACATGTTGCATTTTCGTGACTCAAAAAGGGCAGGCAGGCAGAGAAACAAGAAGTGTCATGATATCGCGACATGTTCCATTTTCGCCAAGGGAACGGAGTAGTTGACAGTGCGTCTGATATTAGTGATGAACACCAGGATAGTGAAACTGAAGACTGCATAGTGACGTGGACATAAGGACAAAATCCAATGAATAAGACAAAATGTTACATAAGGAATCTTTAATGATTTGAAATCATTTAAGATGGTCATTACACATGGAAGGAAACGGACGCAAGCCCATGTGGAGAAAAATTTTATAATGAAACGAAGGGCCACAAAATAGAAACGAAAAGCCTTTTTGGAAACCAAAACACATGCATGCACAAGGGAAGGTGAAACGAACAAGTCCATTGGAAAATGAAACGAAAAGCTTCCTAAAAATTTTAAATACGCCAGGCAAGGATGTTTTGAGGGGTTGGAAACTGCTGCAAGCAGAGTTGCAGATTTGAAGGCAAGAGGGCCATTCTGGACCTGTTTGGGCTGTTTTTCTTCCATGGACTGGTTTGGGAAAACCAAAAATTTTTGTTATTGTAAAATGACAAATTTTTAATACAGAAAATTTCAGAAAGTTGCATCTTATGGACAAGAAAGGAGGAGTCATTTTCTGCATGCAAGATTAAATGTCTATTTTTCCCCTTTTCAGATTTTAGGCTTGTAAATGGAGTTTATGCAAGTTTTCTTGGTTGCTTCATGCGAATGTTTAAATCTGAAAACCTCATTTAAAACCCTAGGAGCCAACACTTAGCTTATCCGGATTGTGCTTGTTTTGCAAGTCCAATAGGTTAGGTTGCATGCATGAAAACCTCACATCTTCGGTTTTGTCGAAATAGGATAGCATCAAACTGAATGCATCTTGTTTTCCATTTTTTGCATTTCATTTTCATTTTTCTGCATTTTATTTTTCCAGAAATTTTAACTTTTTTTTAATTTTCAGGCATTAAAATAAACATTTAAAAAATTTCAAAATCCAAAAATAATTTCACCATTGCGTAGGTTATACTTCAGACTTCCAATACGCACTTTGAAATTTCATTTTCGGAGTTGTTTAGTATTTTTAAAAATTCATCGAAGTTGTTGTTTTATTGCAGATTTTAAAAAATCCGAAAATAGAAAATTTCCATTTTGGGCCGAAATTTCATTTTTTCAGTTTCATGTTTCATTCATGAGCCTATGATGACATTCCCTTCATGAAAATTCCAATTTCATTGAAGGAGTTATGTTTTATGGCATTTTCACAAATTTCCATTTTTTGAGCCTAAAATTGCCCTCTTCATAAAAATTCTAATTTTACGAAAGAGGGGTAATTTGAGCATCACATTGAAGGTCATATGAGGGCCAACTCACATTTGCTTTATTTTGGTTCAATGAACAATCACTAAAGTTTCATGGTAAAATAAACCAACATTGCCCCTTGTTTACAGTTACTTGCAATCACTAAGGTGTTCCAAGCATTTAAATTGAATATCTTTATTTGAGATTACTAATACACATATGCAAATGCTAATATAGCGGAGACCTTGGAGAAGTTGTTTGTTTAACTTCTTTGCAAGAGGGGATTTGGAACCCAAATCCTAAGGGAGAGTGTACTTTCACAATTGGGTGAAAATACCACTCAACATTTTGGCGCTAGAAGGAGGGCCTGAATTGGTTTATTTCAGTGTGATTTAAATGCTATAGGGATTTAAATTTTGAATATTTCATGCCCTATTGATTATTATCTTTAGCCCTCTTTTAACAATACAACCTTGTAGTGTTAAAAGGAGGACATGAATTGCTATGCATTGTTCTAACGCTTTTGATTGTTCATACAGGAATAATGTGTTTTGATTTGATTTTGAAAAATTTTGGTCTTGACTAACGAGGTTGTCTCCATGCAATTACTTTCATTTGATTTTAATGGATACATCTCTTGGTTGATGCTAACATGATTATTCATACGTTACATGTTTGATATTTGCTAGTCATTTCATGCTTATTTGTAAGGAATTATTTTGTCTAAAATGTATTTGTTGTCGGTATTATGCTCTTCACTTGCGTGTAATGCGATCTTGTGAATCGGAAAGCCTACAACACTAGGAGTATGCTCTTCACTTGCGCATATGCGATCGGGTGAATCAGAAACTAATTTACATTTTTAGAATATTGCTTTGTCATGGTTCCTTCTTTTATTCATGACTAACAAATTGGTTTTGAAGTTATTCTTTGAGTTTCATTAATGGCTACAACTGCAGGAACGTGGTATGGGATACATGTTAATCCTTTGAACATTAGTGGAGATTCTCATGATTTACCCAAGAACGTAGAAAAACATTTGCCCAAATTTAAACACAATGGTCCAACATTAGCCGAGGAACATATTCAAGCCTATGTGGATATCCTAGTTAGATGGAATGTCGAACATGAGGATGTGGCATGTAGAATGTTTCCTGGAACCCTAGATGAGGTGGCATATGATTGGTACATCAATTTACCCACTGGTTCTATTACATCTTGGACTCAATTGAAAGATGATTTTATCAATCAATTTAGGTTGCTCATTGATCCTCTCACGATATATCAACAATTTACTTCTTGCAAAAGAGAACCTAATGAGCCAGTGAGAAGTTTCAACTTGAGGTTTCGAAAGCTTTATGCGAGATTAATTTCTCCCTATACTATTGAGGAAAGTGGTGCTCTTCAAATATACTTTCGAGCATTGGATCCATTGTTTGCCATATTTGTTAGGATGAATCCCTTGGTTACTGATCTTGCATCGGCCTACATAGAAGCTATGATTGTAGATCAACAATTGAGGCCACAAGGTTATGGAATGGAGCAATCAACTATGGTAGGACAACTAGGGGCTTGCAATCAAACCTCGATGGTAAATCAAGCGTGGGCACAACAAAATTTGATATCAAATGTTTTTCCCTACAATCAACTTTATCCTACCATACCAACTTATGCTCCCACATGTGCTTATACAAGTACTTCCATCCATCCAACTATGCCTCAATTAGAGAATCATG
Organism: Wollemia nobilis; assembly: GCA_028583015.1. NCBI lineage: Eukaryota > Viridiplantae > Streptophyta > Pinopsida > Araucariales > Araucariaceae > Wollemia > Wollemia nobilis. The sequence continues at coordinate 7,344,828 of JAQPPZ010000989.1, forward strand.
TGGTCACCCATGGAACCATTGCAACAAATGTTCAAGCTTTGTCCATGGATATCAATCCAACTAATCCTACTACTTCTACCACTCAACCCAAAGAGTTCGCATCAGAAGTAAAAGAGCAAAAGAAAGTGGTTAAGAAGGTATGTAGGCATGTTCCACCACAAAAATGAGCACGTCAATGTATGCATCCAAATCATCCTAGGAAGAAAATTCATAATGCCGATCTTAATGATGTTTCATGTTATGCTTCTTCAAGCGATACAAGAGATTTTGAGGTGACTCACGTTGAAGTAAATACCTATTCGAAAAGTCTTGAAGAGCATGAAGTTTTTGGAGAAGAAATTCTATGGATGGGTAACAAGAAGTTGGAATCAAATGATCACCATCTTGTTTTGGAAAAGAAATATCTAGAATCATTACCCAAAAAGGAGGATTTGGATGAACAAACTTATGTGGATATGATTTGGTCAGATGTACTTGCAAAGGATTGGAGCAACTATATGACACGGAATTCAAAAATCGATCCCATTATAGAAGCTCCTAAGCCATCACAAGTGGCTGAAAATGAATTTGAAAGAAAATCAACAAATGAAGTTGAAGACATAATCGAATTTCACCACTTGTTCTCGAAAGACACTTTGGATGATGTTCTCGAAAGTGATGACCAAGAGGATCCACACCTTCCAAATTGTGATAAAATTGAATCATGGGTTACAAATTTGGATTATGATAGCTTTACCAATTTGAATTCAAGAGATAACCCACTTTTGGAAATAACTGAACCATCTAAGGAAGGTGAAGATGAATTGGATGAGAAACATGTTGATGAATCAGAAGATGAAGAAGAAGTACTTGAGCGTCACAACTTGAACTTGGAAGATGATTACTATGATTCGTGGAAGAAATGGGAAGAATATTATCAATCTAAATCTTCTAATAAACTTGTTGTGTCAATTAATATGCAGGATAACTCAATTGCTTCCTCACATGAGGATACTATAAATCCTGTACAATTTGAGAAAGTTTTGGAAGAGGAATTCGAATCTCATCAAATTTTGGAACATGATAAGGATTCTACAACCATGAATCAAGAAAGAGAGTCACTTGCTTTAGATTCCTTTGAAGGAAAAGAAATTGAAAATCTTGATCCACTTACTTGTGCTACAATGATTATGCCATTTCAAAATGAGAAAATTACAAAACCTAAATCATTTGGGTTTGATATCATTGATGATCCAATTGAAAATCTCACGTTACCCAAAACAACCCAAGTGATTGATCATGGAAATGTGTTAGTTAACCCACCCCTAGATAGACAAGACTTATGGTTTGAAAGGGATGGACATGTGTTCAATTGGGTACCTAAGTTTGGTGCCTTTGATAAACAAGTCATGGAGAAAGAACAAGTGCTACATGATGATGAATATGAGGAAAAGAAATTGAAATCCTCAAGTTTGGTAAATGAAAATGTGAAAAGGTAAAATCTAAACTTTGTGTCCAAACATCCAAGATTTAGGTGAAGATTTGATAATTCAAATGATTATGATGAAATGCCATTGAAGTGAATGAAGAACAAGGATTAATTTCTAACCACACCTTTGATAACATTACTTTAATAAATGAAAAGGAGCTTGATGCACTTTAATTGCTAAATCAAATTCATCAACAATTAATTCTTGAACCTAGGATAAAAACTTCTAATGATCCCAATTTAGTAAATATCCTAGATGCTTGTAAATTGTTGCACAATTTTGATTGGCCTAAGAACATGGAAAATGAATTAGCTTTGAAATTTTTAGAAATAGGCTCTTGCTTACAAAATTTCATTTTGAATAAAGAAAGCCTAGTTCTAAATCATGAATGGAATTATGAAATTTACACCTTAAAGAATAGACAAGAAAGAATTGAAAATCAACCATTGTCTAATCAATTTGGTAATTTGAATCTCACCTATGAGAATACTAATGGAACTAAATCTAATTGGTGGGGTGAGAGAGGAAAGTTGAAGTTGGTTGCATTGTTTGGTCTAGTCTTGTTTTTGTTTGATTCCTTCCACATTTGGCATGTGTATCACATTATATGTCTTTTGGAATGCTCAAATCATGTTTGGGATCCGGGAAAATGATAATCCAAACTTTGCACCATCTTGTATTATATTGTACATTTGTATATAGTCTTTGGTTTTTGGTTTTGGTTTGTGTTTTCAAGTTTCATTTTTGGGATTGTATTTTGGGTTTGGTTTTAAGTTTTGTGTGTTGGTCCTTTGGACACTTTTGGTTTGTCTTGAAAAAAAAAAAAAAGAAAAGCGAGATGTCAACTTATGTCCTTATGAATGTTGACTAAGACTAAGAGAATATGAAACATCGGAATTGTATTGCAGAAAGCTCCACGAGTATCGCAAACACATTAAAGAATATCGTTTGGAACTTGTGATGCATGAAGTTGTCAGTTTTACAAATTATGGCAAAGTAGGTGGTATACTCCATCCGCATTTCAAAAAGAGCAATGCATTCATCCATATCTCATGTTACATTCCACATTGCATATACATTTCATCTCAGTTGCATCTACATTTCAAATACAATCATTGAAAAGGTGTCGAATCCTCTTAGGGTTATTACATAACATATATTAAAAGGATCCTAAGGTTGGGAACTGATGCCCGAACTATCTTGAACCAAGCACGTTCTACACATATTAAAGAGGATCTTGAGCAAAATGGTCAAAACCATACTTGGAAGAAAAGGTGAGGCGAAAGGAGTATTTCGTGTCTGTCCTATCATGCAACATAATCCTTAAAACAGTGGTTTTTACCACTCCCATAGTGCTTAAAGCCTAAAATCAGAGTAGTAAGGATAGGGTTAAATCCTCATCGAACTTAGGTTGAGGATCCAATTCCCCAAAGCTCCGATTTGACCTTCATGGAGTAGTAAGGATAGGGTCTAATTCTCATCTCGCTTAGGTTGAGAATCCGATTCCCCAAAGCTTCTATTTTGCCCACTCAAGAACTTGAAATTCCAAAGCAAATATTTTTCATTCTACTTTTATTGCATCATTGATATTGGATTGGAAGGATCGTACTACATGTCCCTTGCAAGGATGGGTAGTCATCCCCAAGGTTCAAGAAATCAAAAGTAAAGTCAAATCCTGGATTATGGGGTTGATCTCCATCGGGGCTATAGACGCCTGACTGGAAGTGGAGTATGCTCATGCGTGGCAACATGTCTTGTCTAAAAGCAAGACCACTGACTGCTCAAACGGATAGGCTAGCCTGACAGTTTCATCCATAACAGAGTTAAATCATTTTGTTCAAGATGAGGTAATGAACTCCAGATCAGAGTAGTAAGGATAGGGTTAAATTCCCATCTCGCTTAGGTTGGGAATCCTATTCCCCAAAGCTCTGATTTCACTTACACTTGCACATGGGTTCAAGATGGTAGTGACACATAACCAACTTTGGGATCTAGTAAATTAATTCAATTATACACATATTTGGTCCTAAGAGGGTTTGACAGTTTTAATATGTTTGTTCAGGATACTAGAAAGTTTGAGCTTTTGCAAAGCAGGTTGTTATATCTCTAGCATCTTCACCACGCATTAAATCCTACAGGAATCATTCATAACCTCTCATATGTACGAATCATAAGTGAAACTGACAATGGAAAGTTGAACGAGTTTCAAATGATAGGGAATGAAGCACATTGCACACACCGAGCTGATGCTTAATAATTCTAATGCTTCATGTATTTCTCATCTAGTTTCATTCTTGGGATATTTGCTGACGCTTGTGTTTGAGTTTTGAAGGTGTTCAGGTTGAGTTCTCACCGAAATGCTCAGGAGCATTTCCCAGCAGAGTCGCCATTTGTTGTGGCTGCTCCACAACGTACCCCAAAATTGGGGACCCACCTTTTGCATATTTTCCAAGAAGACCGAAGTGGCCCATATGCTAAAGATCAAAGAAAAAGCAAAACACCGCAAGGAGAAAAAGTGTCGCGATATCGCGACATGTTGCATTTTCGCGGTCCAAAGCAAAGAGAAAGAGCAAGGAGAAAAAGTGTCGCGATATCGTGACATGTTGCATTTTCAGGCAAAGAAGGAGAAAAAGTGTCACGATATCGCGACATGTTGCATTTCCCCAAAAGAGAAAAAGTGTCGCGATATCGCGACATGTTGCATTTTCGCGGCCAAAAGAGAAAAAGTGTCGCGATATCGCGACATGTTGCATTGTCACGCCAAAAGAGAAAAAGTGTCACGATATCGCGACATGTTGCATTTTCACGGCCAAAAGAGAAAAAGTGTCGCGATATCGCGACATGTTGCATTTTCGCGACCAAAAGAGAAAAAGTGTCGCGATATCGCGACATGTTGCATTGTCACGGCCAAAAGAGAAAAGTGTCGCGATATCGCGACATGTTGCATTTTCACGACAAAAGAGAAAAGTGTCGCGATATCGCGACATGTTGCATTTTCGAGGCCAAAAGAAAAGTGTCGCGATATCGCGACATGTTGCATTTTCGCGCCAAAAGAAGAAAAGTGTCGCGATATCGTGACATGTTGCATTTTCGCGGCCAAAAGAGAGAAAAGTGTCGTGATATCGCGACATGTTGCATTTTCATGACAAAAAGAAAAAAAGTGTCGCGATATCGCGACATGTTGCATTTTCGCGACAAAAAAAGAAAAAAAGTGTCGCGATATCATGACATGTTGCATTTTCATTGACTCAAAAGGGAAGAGAAAAAAAAGTGTCACGATATCGCGACATGTCCGATTTTCGCCAAGGGAACAGAGTAGTTGACAATGTGTCTGATATTAGTGATGAACACCAGGATATGAAACTGAAGACCGCATAGTGACGTGGACATAAGGACAAAATCCAATGAATAAGACAAAACGTTACATAAGGAATCTTTAATGATTTGAAATCATTTAAGATGGTCGTTACACATGGAAGGAAGCGGACGCAAGCCCATGTGGAGAAAATGAAACGAAGGGCCACAAAATAGAAATGAAAAGCCTTTTTGGAAACCAAAACACATGCATGCACAAGGGAAGGTGAAACGAACAACCATTGGAAAATGAAACGAAAAGCTTCCTAAAAATTTTAAATACGCCAAGCAAGGATGTTTTGAGGGGTTGGAAACTGCTGCAAGCAGAGTTGCAGATTTGAAGGCAAGAGGGCCATTCTGGACCTGTTTGGGCTATTTTTCTTCCATGGACTGGTTTGGGAAAACCAAAAATTTTGTTATTGTAAAATGACAAATTTTTAATACGAGAAAATTTCAGAAAGTTGCATCTTATGGACAAGAAAGAAGGAGTCATTTTCTCGCATGCAAGATTAAATGTCTATTTTTCCCCTTTTCAGATTTTAGGCTTGTAAATGGAGTTTATGCAAGTTTTCTTGGTTGCTTCATGCGAATGTTTAAATCTGAAAACCTCATTTAAAACCCTAGGAGCCAACACTTAGCTTATCCGGATTGTGCTTGTTTTGCAAGTCCAATAGGTTAGGTTGCATGCATGAAAACCTCACATCTTCGGTTTTGTCGGAATAGGATAGCATCAAATTGAATGTATCTTGTGTTCCATTTTCTGCATTTCATTTTCATTTTTTCGCATTTTATTTTTCCAGAAATTTTAACTTTTTTTTAATTTTCAGGCATTAAAATAAACATTTAAAAAATTTCAAAATCCAAAAATAATTTCACCATTGCGTAGGTTATACTTCAGACTTCCAATACGCACTTTGAAATTTCATTTTCGGAGTTGTTTAGTATTTTTAAAAATTCATCGAAGTTGTTGTTTTATTGCAGATTTTAAAAAATCCGAAAATAGAAAATTTCCATTTTAGGGCCAGAATTTCATTTTTTTCAGTTTCATGTTTCATTCATGAGCCTATGATGACATTCCCTTCATGAAAATTCCAATTTCATTGAAGGAGTTATGTTTTATGGCATTTTCACAAATTTCCATTTTTTGAGCCTAAAATTACCCTCTCTTCATAAAAATTCTAATTTTACGAAAGAGGGGTAATTTGAGCATCACATTGAAGGTCATATGAGGGCCAACTCACATTTGCTTTATTTTGGTTCAATGAACAATCACTAAAGTTTCATGGTAAAATAAACCAACATTGCCCCTTGTTTACAGTTACTTGCAATCACTAAGGTGTTCCAAGCATTTAAATTGAATATCTTTATTTGAGATTACTAATACACATATGCAAATGCTAATATAGCGGAGACCTTGGAGAAGTTGTTTGTTTAACTTCTTTGCAAGAGGGGATTTGGAACCCAAATCCTAAGGAAGAGTGTACTTTCACAATTGGGTGAAAATACCACTCAACAGATCCTATTATTTTTGCTAGGCCTTATCCTAAGCATTTTCCTATGCCAGTTTTACCCATTTATAAGGGGATAGAAGATCCAATTGAGCATTTAAGAAGATTTAGAACAAATTGCCATGATCTCATTTATGATGATATGTTGCTACTTAAAATATTTCCTAAGAGTCTTGGTGGCATGGCATTAGAATGGTACTATCGATTGCCTAATTATTCCTTAAAGAGTTTTGAAGAGACAACATAATTATTTGTTCAACAATTTGGTGCTTACATTGAGAAAGAAGTGACAATGAAAGATGTCTATAATTTAAAACAAAATAAAGAAGAAAGCTTTTCAAAAATTTTGGCTCGTTGGAGAAGTTTAGTTGGATGTTTGAGATATACTTTACCTCCTAAAGATATGCTTGAGATATTTATTGGTAATTTACAAGAACAATTATCTTATGCATTAGAGACTACTACTATTACATATTTTGATCAAGCAATTGATTTAGCAAGAAAAGTAGAACAGGCTCTCATCAAGAGAGGCCAACTCAAAGTTAAAGAAGAAAAACCTACTAAGTCTCAACACAAGAATAAGCACATAGGAGGTGATAGTGGAATGGATAGTAGGCCTGTTAACAATGTTACTAACAACCTACAAAATATAGTACTTCAAAAACCTCCACAAAGGAATTTTACAAGGCTTAATATGTCTATGGAAGAAGCTTTGAAATAACTTTTAGAAGCTAAGGCGATTGAGTTACCTCCTATTAGAAAACCAGATACTACAACTCATTGGTATAAGGTAGGTCAACATTGTGCATATCATAGAGTGGAAGGACATTGGATAAATTCTTGCAAGAAGTTGAAACATGTAGTTCAAGATTTGATTGATGCAGGACGTATTGACTTAAGTAATTCTCAAGTAGTGAATAATCAAGTACCTATCCAACAAAATGTGACTACCAATCAAGATATGGGAATATTTAAAGATCCATTACCAAAACATAACCAATAGATAGCAAATCAGGTGGCTCATCAGAATGAGCCTCCTCCCTATGGTAATATGGTTGGCATGGTTGGGATAACTACAAGAAGGCAAGCTCAAACTCAACATCCTCAACAAGGATAAAATTTTGTATTACAACCCAGTTCAGTATTGAAGAATAATCAAGGAAAAGTTGCAGATATGGGGATTCCACCTATTGTATTGAGACCACAACCTAAGGTTTCATTTGATCTCCAAAAGCAGTTGGCTAGTACTCCAACAAAGATATCAATTTTAGAACTCCTCCAAACTTCTCCCAACCATAGAGATGCTTTGATGGAATTTTTAAGGCAACAATCAGTTCCCTCAGATATTTCACCCAATGCTATAGTTGATGTCGTAGGTTCTCTTGGGATACATCATATCTCATTTTTGGATGATGATAAACCTTCCTCAAACTTGCAAGAAGATTCTTCACTTTACATCACTACACTTATTGGGGATACTTTTATCAAAATAATTTTGATTGATAATGGTTCTTCCCTCAATTTGTGTACATATCAATTCTTTCAAAAATTTGGATTAAAAGAGGAAGACTTAACAAAATCCGATATCATTATAAAATCTTTCAATAATGAGTCCCAAGAGGCCTGTGGTGTCATATCTCTTCCTCTCAAGGTTGGGCCTAAAATATTGGATACTTTGTTCTATGTGGTACATTGTCCTGCATCTTTTAATCTTCTCCTCGGACATCCTTGGATTCATGCAATGAAGGTCATCCCTTCTACTCTTCATCAGTGTCTCAAGTTTGAGTTTAAGAATCAAGTTATCACCATTCCGGGCGACCCTCGACCATTTGAATTTTGTTCAAATGTAGAGCGAGCTCAATCTGAGTTCAACCTATGTCCCTCAATCTCTTCAATGGTTTCTCTACGTTCCTCATCTCAAATATCAAAGCAATTTCAAAATTTAAAAATGAGTGAGGAACATATCTCAAATTTTTCATCTCAGGATCATGATAATCAGTTTCTTCAAGAACCTCTTCTGGATCTAGCCAAGCTACCACCATCACCAAGAACCATGGGTTTACCCCATAAGAAAGGTGATGTTGTACACATTGGCACGTGTACCTTTATCTTCATAGGAACTACCTTCGAAGAAAATATACGTGGTAGCAACCCCTCTCCCATTGAGTGTTCTTTTGCTCATTGTTACCTTTCCAATGACTACCCACTTCCTAAACAGATCCTATCTAGTATGGGATATGTAGGTAAAGGCTTGGGGCCACAACATAAGGGCATTCAAGAGCCTTTGGATGTCGAGATCTGGCTTGGGAGATGTGGCATAGGTTTTATACCTAGTAAAGACCAACCTTTACCATTTGACAATGATGATCATCTTATGACTTATGTTGAATATATGGATTATCAAAAGTCAGGAGTGGGTGATGAGGATGATGGTCCCCCTTATTCTTCTGATGTCTTGTTTTGTAATATGATTGATTTTGTATGTTCTAAAAGTAAACCTTCTATTTTAAAAGAGGACCCTACTTCATTGTCCTATAGTGACCTTGCGAAGTTAGGAATTGCTCCTCCTTATGTTAAAAAGAATGGTTATGTTCGAGAGTGCATTGATTATCATGCTATGGCTGCCAAAGAAAGAGCTATGAAGGAGCCTCTCCATAATTCTAATTATCGAGAAGGCTTACCTTTTAGAGATTTCTTTGATAAAATAGTCCATGGTACGCTTGTTTCTTTTTTTAAGAAAGGTGACACACTTAGATTTTGTGTCGACTTTCATTCTGCTTGCTTAAATTAATCAATTAAATTAATTAATAATAAGAAAATAAAATATTAGAAATTGCATCTAATCAATTAATTATCATTTAGCTGTGCATTTGCATTTTTCGTTGCATCCATCTGCTTGTTCATATTGCATTGTTGCTTGTCATCCTTTTGCATTGTCTGCCTGACATTTAATTCAACTTGCATGCTTGAGTGTCATATTTTGCATGATTGCTTGTTCATGACTGCTTGATCATATAGATTTTAGGGATCTTGCGACAATGGCATGTGATGATACCTAGTTAGGTCATAGCTCACATGCATTGCACTCTCTCTAGGGTTCTGATGCCTAGTAAGATCCCCACCTAGGGCTTTCTTCTTTAGTCTTCTTTCTTGCTTTTGTTTGCTTCTTCAAGTATTTTCCTTGGTCTTGGAAATAGTGAGAGTATCTCTTAGATCAAGGATGATAGTTCGTTAATATTTCCTTGTCACTTTTTCGTTGCCTTCTTTTTCTTTGTCTTCCTTTGCTTTTGACAAGGAGATACGTGCGTTTTGTTTCTTCCTTTGTCCTTCTTAAGTTGTCTTCTCAGCACAATTGCACACACTCATTGTCTTGTTTTCTTCTCTAAACCCCTATCGGGGGTAGCACTCACCTAATATATATTTTATCCTTATATTACACCCCACATGGGATAGCTATACATCCTAGTGGGTATCTTATCGGATATGATCTTCTATTGGGTTATACTCCCTTTTGACTCAGCGGGCTCAACACCCCATTACAGGATAAGCTCCTTGGCCATTTTTAGTAGGCCTCGGCATACATCCTAGTGGGTAATCACCCCACAATAGTCAATTAGTGAGCAACCACCCATAGCGGGTCAGACTCCAACACCTCATCCCTCTTGGTGAGCACTACACCCATAGCAGGTTTAGCTCCCTCTTCTTCTGGTATGATTCATAGTATTTAGTCACATTGGTCCCTTGCGACCTACGCTGATTTCAATACTATGTTTCACCCATCCTTCTCTATTTCAGATGGTTGACCTTTGGATTATCTTCTTTTTTCTTTGTCTTCTTCTTCATCTTCTCTCTCTTCTTCTTCTTCGTATTGTTGGTCTTATTTCTTTGTCTTTGTCTCATATTTTCTTTCTTTCTTCCATCCATTTCATCCATGCATTTCATATAGCCTTGCATTAAGATAGATTGCATGCATAAAACATCAAATTAAAGAACATATAAATAAAAATTGAATCACATGCACACATTCACAAAATATAAAAAGAAGCAGCTATGTATTACTCGATGAAAAAGAGAGATACATTAGTGTCTGGTTGGTGTACCATAGTCTAGTCTTGGTACACTCAACCAATCCCTAGGGGTGCATGCCATAATCAAAATTGGCATGTCATCCTGATCCCTAGCCCTAGCTCTGAGAGCCTATCTCCTCTACTCTACCTAGAGGAGGAGGTGGTCCAGGTAGCCGCATACCCATGGATGGTGATGCCGAGAATATTCATGATCGAGATCATGACCTGCTAGCTGATCGAAGAGATGAAGGAAGTGTCACTCTCTACTCCACTAGTACTACCTGGTAGTACATAGTCTCATAAAAGGTAGCCCACTGAATGGCCACCTCCAGCCTCTCCCCTACCCTCTATAGTTCCACCTGTAGAAGGTGGATCCCATCACTAGCCTAGCTGCTCCCGATGATAGCCATCCCCTCTGCTTGAGCCCTCTAGCGCTCTATGTCCAGATGGCTCACCTCTCCTCAAAGATGATCAACCTCTACTCGAGTTGCATCCCTCTCCCTCTCTATAGTGCTCAATGAGCCTCATAGTCCCTCGATCCTCTTGGACCTATCCTCCTAGAGTAGGTCCACCTACCTCTATAGAGTCACCACCTATACTCGTAGTGCCTCTACCTCCTCCCTCGGATCCCCTCATCCTAAAGCCTAACCCTAGATAGCTACCACTGATGTGGAGGCCTCTCCCGATCCTCCACCTAGTAGTACCCTAGCCTCTATGGGGGCAACTCTAGATACCCCTACCTCCCTAGTCCCTACAAGCTGGTGTCCTCCATCACTAGCTCAATCTAAACCTGAGCCTACCTCTATCTTGGAGCTATTGGTCCCTATTGAGCCCTCTCTATGGCTCTACGAGCTACCTCCTAAAATCACTACATGTCTAAGCCCATCACCTAGTGCCTCTATATCAAAACTGGTAAGGAGACCCTACAGGGCATGACTCCTCTATACCACCATCGATAGTCGAAGGCCACTCCCACATCATCCACCCTAGGATCCATGTAAGGAGGATCATCTAAGTCCTCCTCACCCACGGTTAGGTTAGTTCCACCTCCTACCCCTATTAGGTCTCGATAGACTCTTCGATACCAATAATCCCCTAGGTTTAAGATGCCCTACAAGATCCCAAACTACCTCAAGACTCGATCAAATCGAAAGACCTCTGGCTCCCCCTTCTCTATCATCAACCACCTAATCCTCCTAATCCTCGCCAGCTCTATCCTATCCTCAGCCCATCCTAGGTGTAGATGCCAGGGCTACCATACTATCTTGGCCTCCCTCAGCTCATCTACTATCTACCTCACTAGTGGTAGATGCTCGACGTAGGTCCTCATGACCTGCTCTAGGGATCTGGACCATCTATATGTTGTTGGTCACTCTAGACTGGGCAATGGTCCTGGTAGTGCATCCAATCTCTGCACCGCTATGTGCTCCCAGCTCCATACCTAGAGCAAAGTCATGCACACTATACCTATATGTCGCTTGTACATGACATTGTACAATATCCTGTACAAGCGGGCCAACACATATGGACCCCATGCGAACCTAACTCTCTAGTCCCGCATGTCTGCCACTACACCCACCATCACCCATGGTAGATATCACCTACTAGTATGGCACATCAGCATACCCACAACCACCCCATAGAGCATGATCATCAATGGGTCCACCCCATACCACCCCACCAAGTCATCTACGACTATGGTGCTCTCATGCACCTAGTGGGTCCAGCCTCTCAAAAATCATTGCAAGGTCATTGGTCTCCCTCATGCTCTATAAACTATTATCCCTCTGATAGGGATGCGTAAGATGCACCACACATCCTCTAGTGTGATGGTCATCTCTCCCATGGGTAACCAGAAGGTAGATGACTCTGGGTACCATCTCTCTGCTAGTGCTATCAGCAGAGCCCTATCTACCTCTACCCGAGGTAGTCTAGCTAGGTGGTCTAGTCCCACCACTCCCAATGTGTCCCTCTCTACCTATCTGAGTGCCTCTAGCTCCACCTCCAAGGAGCTGGCTCTCCACTCATGACTCTCAAGTACCCTAAGCTGCAATAACAACAAAATAAAAATTTTCCATCAATAAATTTAATTAAAAAAAATTAAAATTAATTAATTAATTACATTAAATTAAATAAAAAATATTAATCATTGCACAATTAAATTTTACATCTCCAAAGTTGCTTGCTTGCATCCTTTCTTCCTTTCCCTTCTTTCTTCCTTTATTTTCTTTCTCTCTTTTCTTCTTTTTTTTTCTTTTCTTCCCTTTTCGATGAAATCATGCTTGGTTTTCCAAGAGCACGATTTCATCGAAGCGAAGTCGCCCCGCATCCATGAGGTATGATTTCATGAAATCATGCCTAGTTGTTTTTGCTAGGCATGATTTCACCGCTACTACCCAAGGAAAAATCATGATCGGGCCATGAGATCACGCCTAGGTCGTACATGGCAAAACCATCAATTTTGGTAGAAAACTACCCAAAAATTGCAAAAAAATTGAAAATTTCAAATTGCAAGTGTGGTTTTCGACCCTACCTATGCTCGCTCCGCTTTCATGTTGGCTTTGCCCCTCATGATCATTGAATGATGTATCGGTAGTGCCATCTCCCCATTTCTCTAGAGCTCCTTTTCTGCTTTCTCACACGGTTAAAAAGAATTAGGGTTTTGCCCCCTTTTCACTTTTAACCCTATTTTCACATGCTTTTTCTCTTTTTTGTTTCTTCTTCTTCTTCTTTTGAGTTTACATTTTTGAGTTTTTATGAGGAACGTGTCCCTCATAAAACTCGAGGGGGCACCCTAGCCTTAGAGGTATTAATGTCCCTAATACCTTGATTTACGTGTAAAACATGAAAGTGTTCGGAATAACACTATTTTTGCACCATCCCTTTCTTCTAAACTAGCCACCCTATTTTTGCTTGTTGTCTTTTGTTTGCGAGTGTTTACACCTTTTCTTTGACACATTTATTAGGCCATAAATGCATCAAAGAGGGGGTAAAATGTAGACATGAAAAATTGACCCACTTTAGTGGGCAATCTTCCCTGAGCCCTCTAGGGGACCCCTTAGACTTGCCTAGGGCAAGGGTAAGGCTCCTTCCCCTCTTTTTTGCCTTTTTTCCCTCTTTATGCGAAATCATGCCCGATCCTTGATGGGGCATGACTTCGCATTGCGAAATCGTGGTCGGCCCTAACGGGGCATGATTTCACCTTTTTAGGGTTTGACACATTGAAACCCTAATTTTTTGGGCTTGGCATGTTTTACGTCGGCCCTCCTTGGTTTTCCTACTCTTTTTACCTTCAAATCCGCTATATAAGGAGGGTTTGAATTCACTTTTTCACACACGCTCACATAATCGACATTCTAAGGATTGATGATTTATTGCTCACTAACATTTGATTTCTCGCAAAGTGTTTTATTCGGTCTGCATCCTTCTTCTTCTTTCACAAGCAACTTAGAAGTGTGGAGTTTGATTGATTGTTTGTTGCATTGGATTGTTGTTGCTCGCTCTTGGTGGATTATTGTTGAAGCCCTAAGGAGAGATTGACTACCTGGGAGATCTCAAACCTTTCTACTTGCTTCCTCGCTCTCTGCTAGGTGAAAGCATTCTATTGCATGTTTGATTTCATTCGTTGCATCATAGTTTCATTATTTCGCTTCAATCTGAGATGTTTCGTCTCACTTCTACGAAATCGCGCTCGATCTTCTACGGGGTGCGATTTCACCTTGCATTATCATGGTCACCTATTATGGGGTATGATTTTGCCTGAGCTAAATCTAGGGGTAATCTGTTGTTCTAGTTTTCATCATTGCATTCTAGACTGCATTTAGAGCATAGTGGTGTATTCTGTTTCTGTGATTTCATCATTCTTTTCTGCTATATTGTATTATGTTTGTTTTCCTCCAAAGGTCAATTTTCGCTTTTAATTATCAAAGGTCAGCTAAAAGGACCTAGGGGGCTTGATTGTTGCACCTCCAAGTATTGTTATACAATGGCCTAAGTAGGCCCCCTAACGCTAATCATATTTTTCAAGTGTTTGTCAAGTTATCTTGTAGGAACAAGAATTATTGATAGCATTGGATAAAAGGATAAAAGCAAGGATAAATCACTGGATAAGATAAGTGTTCTGATTAGTCTTTAGGTTGTTTTTTGAATGCTTTATATTTCTGTTGTAAACCCTAGATCTGATTTTATTAAAATACATCTAATTAATTTCTAGGCATTTGAAAGATAAACAACATATAGTGTGCATTTAGGGTTAATTTTGTTTGTGCATTATTTCTTGAGCCCTTGCTTAAAAGGTTTTTTATTTAGAACCCTAGGTTAGAAAAGCATTCAAAGAAAGAATCATTCTAGGGTTAGCTCTTGTATTCTTGCATTTTGTATTTTTGCATTGTCCTTTATCTTTTATAGCATAGATCTAGAAAGGCCAAATCTAGGTGTTTGTCTTGAATCTCATACATCAAACATTCTTGAAAACTAGAGGACTTGGAGCGAGTCCTTAAACCATTCCTGGTGAACCCTTCCCCCTAGCACCGAGTGTAGAGAACAACATACCCCCATGGTTCACCCCAAAGGCTTCTCTCTTGTGGATCCAACTTTTGGGAATTGTACACGGTAGGGCAGTTTTCCCCCTCTACATAGAGAGACTAAAAACAAATATAAGATAATGGAAGCTGATACAAAATTGTAATATCATATCATAAATCATAAGAATTTATGAGTACAATAGATAATCCTTGCTTAAATAGGCAAGGAAGATCAACCACAACCATAGGATCAACAAAGATATAAGGATCAATATCTATCGTACAAATAGGGAGGTGTGATATGATCCATGGAGAAAAGATCTCAAACCTCTAAATGTAATCAATAAGTGTAACTCCCTAGGAATTTCAAATATCCCCATAATATCTAAATAATATAAAAATAAATATCCATATATAAAGTGGGTGGGGAAAATAAACTAAACAAATATAAAAATAAAGTACCTAGGTGAGCAGGAGCTAGAGTCTAGACACCTACTCTAACAAATTTGCACTAAATCTATGAAATGAAAAACAAAAGTGCATGATCCATTAACAACACATGGTATTTGTAACCATTATAGGTAATAGTATGAAAATATAAATTGGGTAAAATCAATTAAATAGGCAATAATGTCAATGAAGGGTATAATGGATGGGTGTGAAAATTCAATTATAACATGCAAAAGAAGTAAAATCCACACAAATAAGATCAAGTGCTAGCTACTAATAGTCATTATGACCATTATATGCATTATGGTCAACAATATGGGGTGTATAAAAGAAAAATTATCAAAAATTCATTCATTTAGAAATTGATAAAAAGCAAAGAAGAAAAGAGATGAAATTTACTTGCTTATTATATGGACTATTGATTTTGTCGATACTAATGGATTTGTAAGTTGTTGGGGTGCATACTATATTACGTTGACCCTACTAAAATATTTATTTAGGATTTTGACCTAATGGAATGAAATATTATTTGAAAGTATCTATAACCCCCTAAATATCGAATGATGTTTTCTCTTGAATTGTGGTTTGATGACATAGTTTTGTTTAAACCTTGGGCTTTAGGATTTTTTTTTTTAATTTGGTTTGTTCCCTTGATTTTGAAAGCTTGACTATATCTACAATGAAGTTTTCTAGAAACTTTGGGTTTGAAGAATTCCAATTTTTGTTGAAATTTATTTCAAAGTTTGGTTGATTTTGAGTGATTAACTATGGCTATAAAGACATAATGTATTGCTTGAATGGGGATTTTTACCCTTTATTTTGTATTTTGTCTATTTTATTTTTTAACTTGTATTTAGTAACAACATTACTTTTTGATAAGTGTTGTAAAATAAAGAACTTTGAGAAAATCAAGTGCTATAGTTAGGCATTGTCACAAAACCAAGTGTCATTATCAGTAGAATAGTGTATATCCCCATCATTTTTTATAATAATTTATATCCATGTGAGAGAAATTTGTTCTAACCTTATCAATTTTAAGAAGATGAGAAGGGAGAATAACTCAACATTCTTTATGATAATGAGTAGAAACAAATCTTTATGTAAGAGAATTTGCTTTTTGAATGTATGCATATTGTAGATACAAACAATACGGAATATGAAGGGTTTAGAGAAAATTTGCACAAGGGGAGATTCATAGGTGGAAGAAGAAAAGTGCAAAATTAACAATCATGTTTTAAGGCTTTTCCAAAAGCATTGTAGTTTACAATAGTTGTTTATATATTTGTGTAATGTTGTATGTACATCATGTTGATATGATAGAGTGATTGCTTCTGACTACTCACGTATTGATATAATATCACATGGACAAGTTAGTGTCATCATAGTTAAATTATTTTTTTAAGTAGGTATAAAGTATAACATTATTCTAGTCTATTGTGAAATCTCTCTTCTTATACTTGGAAGAAACATAGCATGTAGATGATGCCATATTTATCATTTAGATAGTCCTCATATGGAAATGTATAAATGTAGGTAAAAATTGCTTGAGGGTATGTCCTTTGAGAGTGTACTTTAGGATCATATCATATACAGAACTCAAGGTGCAATTTATATGATGGTTGTGGATGTATTAACATGTTTTTTGTCAGTTACTACAATGAACAAGCTTGTCTTCATTATTATCAAATAATTCTAGTCTAGGGTTGCACTTATTACAAGTTAGTCAAGAGGGTTTGTGTATGCATTGAAGACCATGATACTTCCTTCAATTTGTATGGATGTAAAAAAATTTGATGTTATTTCAACTATACGTAATCATGATTTAGTGTGAAGTTTGAGGTGGAGACCAAATGGTTCTTCCAAACCCCATAAGGGGGGAGGAGGACCAAGGTTCAAATCTTGGGCCTCGTCATACTAAACGCTTGTCCCTTTCCTAGTGCTTACAATGACATAAAAAGTTTAAAATGATTGTGGCATTGTGGTTATAGGGGTGAATTGCATGAGTACTATGTGGTAGATTCTAATGCAAACAATGTAGAATACTGTGGCAACCATAAAAGATGAACAACGTGCCCGGATCATTGTGGTGGCTATCGATTCCACCATGTAAAATAAAATAAAAACATGATTTAGTGTGAATATTTGTTTTCCATATATGTAGCTTAGAAATTTTTACTAAGAGTAATGCTCTCTTATTTTGTAGGATAGTGATGTATATGGATTGAGTGATGTGAAGTATTTTAAAATTATCTTGTTCTTGATATTATTATATTCTTTAACAAAAAGTCTTGGATTTATTACCTTAGATCTATTGCTAAATTCATGCATAGATGGATGCATATTATTGGAAAAGTTACAACTACAATCATAGTTTGAGGAGAAATACTTGTATATTTGATAAGAAATAAAATTATAGAAACAAAAAAAATATGAATTTGCAATTTCTAAAAGCCTTATTATCATTTCTTGGATGTAGTCCATGGTACCACCCTTGATTTGCAATGTTGGTTCTTCAATAGTCTATATTTTTTCCAATAATTTATATCATATTGAAACAGGCTCCACGTATATTACATCATCACCAAGTAGTGGTATTACAATGGCTTCAATATTATCCATGTATTGCTTGGCAAGATTCAAAATTGGGTCTCCTTCATGAATGTTTAGGAATCTAGTATGTTGAGCTAATGTCATTTGATGGTCTCCATTATATGTTACACTTACTACAATTGTAGTTATGGCTCCTATTGTGTATGGCTCATGATCTACTAGCAACTAATAGATGGTTGTGTTTGGTACAAAGTCTTGGAAATAATTTCTATGGTGGTTGCATCTTTGGTTGGTAATGTATAATCACAATCATATTTAGTTTCAGACACTACACTAAAAGTTATAATACATGCTCATTTTCTTTTTGCAGCTTCTCCTCATGCATTTACACAAATTCAAGAGGCATAGTTAGCATTATTATCAATTCCATTTTTCATCCATTAGATACATATGTATAATTTTCTTTATCTTTTGTACTTTGTTAGGGTTTGTCTCATTTGTAATAATGACATCTCCACAAAAATGTTTTCTATTTTATAACCAATGATGTTCTCATTGAGATGTGCTCTCCAATTAAATTTGTGTATATGTATAAAATTAAACTTATGAATAAGCATCGATCATGAGTTCATATTTAATTGCATTAGCTATTAATTTTTTTGATAGTTACCTTTTAATCTATTGTTCTTTTTTGTATCTCGTCATTTTCTCAATGCTCACTAGGAGATGCTTTGCTTCATGGATTGCAAAATTGCTAGTATGTGGTGCAAGTGTTATTAGTCATTGATTAAACAATTTTTTGGAAGAAATATGCACAAGCATTCTATGAAGGATTTATGATTTAAGTGAGTTCAACAAAAGCTTGGCTCTAAAAAAAGCACATATGTTTTGTTTTTGTAGTATAGTCAAAATGAGGTTAAATTCTCTGTTAGCAAGGTGTCTTTGGTTTATAGCAATGTCTATTTAGAATCAAGAGCATGAATGAAAAAAATAATTGTATGATTATTTTACATTAGAAGATTGGAAGTTGTGACTAAAATTGGAATTGCTTTCTTAGTCAAGAAAAAGTGCACCTACTTTTTATAATATAAAAAAAAAAAAAAGACACAAGTGGTGGTTGATATGAGATTACTTGGGGCTATTTTTTTTATACATTGAGAAGTATATGTTTCCCTTATTTATGAATTTTTGAGTTTTCTTGTTTGGAGGTTGATTGTGACATATCTATATAAAATTGCTTACAATAATGATTGGATGGTTTAACCCAATTTTAGATAATATGACGTCTAGTGGTTCCTTATAGTTATCAATGGATCCATCAACCTTGTATTTGAATATGAAGACCCACTTGTAGCCTATGGGTTTATTTCCTTTTGGTAGATCAACAAGATCTTATGCGTTGTTATTCATTAGGGATTTATACTTTGCATCCATAGTTGTCTTCCATTATGATGAGCTAAGTGCATCCTGAACTGGTGTTGGCTCTAAGTTCTCCATCAGTGAAGCCATCAAGCCTAGATTTACTTCCTAATAAGTATTGTTGTGAGTACATGGTCATGTGCAAGTGAGGCTAACAGGTGCATCAAGTTTAGCATCTCTAATGGTACTGGTGAGATATTTTGGAGTCTTTCGATGTTGAGATGGAGCTATAGGTACATTAACTATTATAGGTTTATCAATAACTTCTAGAACTTCTTCATGAAATCCCTCATCTAAATCCATACTCACAATTGGAGATGTGGCATATTTATACTCAAAATTGTCAATATTTGACTTGGTTTCAAATTTTTTATCAAATACCACATCTCTACTTATATGAAATTTCTTGGTTAGTGAACTGGATTTTGACCGATCATCATACTCAACAAATATGCATGATAGGGTCTTTTCATCCAACTTGGTTCTCTATTACTTTGGAACATGCATTTATGCCTTGCTTTCAAATACTTTGAGATATGCAATGAAAGGTTTCCTCCTATACCAGGCTTCTTCAGGTTTAACTCCTTTTAGTGCCTTTGTGGGTGTTCTATTTAGAAGATACATTGCACTAGAGATTGCTTCAAACCAATACTACTACTCCATATTGGCTCTTGTGAGCATGTAGTAAACTATTTCATGATAGAATGGTTCCTTCGTTAAACAACCCCATTATGTTATGGAGTGAATATTGTATTGAATTGTTGCTTAATCCTGTTTTGCATAGGAAACCTTGAAAATTCATTGGATGTATATTCCCCTAAACTTGAATGGAATGTCGAGTTTTCATTTCTACACATATCTTCAAGTGTTGTAAATAATTGAGCATGTCTAAATTTAGTTGCAATAAATAGACCCACATCTTCCTTTAGTAGTCATCTACAAAAAAATTAAATTATATTTGTCCATCAAAACTAATTGGTATAGGTTCGCATAGATCAATAAGTATCACATCCAATGGTTTTGGATTTGTAAGTGCTCAACTCAAAAGGTGCTCAGTGTTGTTTCCTTGCTAAATAACCTAAGTATACTAGAAACATTGGCAAAAGGTTTAGTATACCTAACGCCATGTGATGCTTACTCAACTAGAGTAAGTATCTGGAAATTTTATGACCATATCTCCTATGCCAAAGAGAGGTAGCATTTATCATTGTTGTTGATAATACAACATTAGAAGAGGATATGACATGAGTACAAACAATCAATTCTTATAGGAACTTTATGTCAAAATATTGCCATATTTTGTGATCAAAAACTTCTTGTTGCTATCAACAACTCAAAATTTGACCACCATGATGTGATCCAGAACTTATTGTATAGACAATAGGTTGTTTATCAATCTAGGTATATATAGCACCTTTTTAGTGGTGTAGTTGCCTTCAAAATGATTGAGAGGAACGTATCCCACTCCTTTGACATGATAGGTTGTATTGTCTATAATGGTGACTAGTTTCCCATCATTGACTTATAAGGATTCAAACCACGCTTTATCCCCTATCATGTGCTTGCTAGCATCTAGTATACCAAATATCATTCTTAGGTATAGTGTTTGCCTTGGACATCAACATCTTATGTGTTTCTTTTGAGTATTAAGCTAATTTTGCATACCCAACATACCCTTGTTATCACTTTTTCTTGGGATGTAGTTTGTACTATGACTTTCCTTGATGAGGTTGATCAATTCAACCTCCTTGAGTCATGGAGCTATATCAAGAACTATTTGTGTCATGTCCTCTTTTATCACAGATATGGTAGTACCTATTTTGTTTCTAAGGTTTCTATAATGATGATAATTATTATGGTGATGGGGAAGGACCCTTCTATTGCTTATTTTTCCTAAAGTTTTGAATTATTTGTCAACTGATCCCTCAACTTATTGGTTGATTCTTCTTGTTAAAGCATATTCACTACCTCATCAAAAGACACTTTCATATTTTAAACTTGCAAGGAAGTGATCAACACTCAAAATGAATCTAATCGAGCTCAAAGCATGATGGATACTAATAGCTTATCTTCCACTATTTCATCAATAACAGTCAATCTAGCTTTCAACTCTACAACTTAATGAATAAAAACCTCAATTATTTTCCCATCGTAAACTCTCAATGTGTGGAGTTGAGATTGAAAGTGAATATTTGTTGATTCATTTTTCCTTCGTAAATTGTAGAAATAGTGTCCCATACCTCATTGAACAAGATTATTCTATATACATATTTCATTACCCAACTCAGAGCAACGTGAATAACCATGTTATTTTCTAATGGTGGTTATCATAACAAACCAATAAATTTACACGAGTAGTTCTAACCACTCAACTAATCTTGACCTCATTACTTAATAATGATGTAATAAATCTCCAACACTTCCCTTTATTACATCATGATCCATACATGGGTAGCGGTACAATAATACAAATAACTATACGATGAAGTAGGACATACTCAATAGTTCAAGTACACTTAGAGTGCAAACAAGGATACACTCAACTATTCACAACAAGAAGTAGTGGGAATGGCCTCACTATATTTATTTAGTGGGAATGGCTTCACTATATTTCTTTAGTGGGATTGACCTCACTGAACACTTAACTATCCATGATGTTTTAACACAACTAGATAGGGACACACACACTATCCAATACCAAAGTTACAAATCACACACACTACTATTCATAATAATTGTGATGGGGACACACAACCAATCACAAACAACTAGATAAGGACACACACACTATCCAACATCAAATTTGTAAATAGGAACACACACTACTATTCAAAACACTTGTAATTGGTGACACACAACACCAATCATAAAAAATTGGATAGGGACACACAATGTTGTTTACAACACTTGTGATTGGGGGAACACAAAATCAATCATAAACAATCAATCGGACTAGACCTTATTGATTTACATCATATTATGAATTGGGATAAATACAACCATTTAACTTGAGTGTGGCATGGGTCTTATTCTATTAAATACAATTTCAATAGGAATTACAACCATACTAAACATCCCCTTGTGAATAGGGACGCACACACAACTATTCACAAGGATGAATCTTGAATCAATTTAATAAACATGTTCCTCCTCATTGTCTTCGTAGGGAGGGTATTTATTGTGTGCCACAAGATTGTATTTTCATCATTGTCTTCATTTGCAACTATCACCCTGTTTATTTTGGCTTTCCATCTATCAAGTACTTGGATTATTGGATGCAATTCATACTTGTATGCTCCCTTTGTTTGTAGTAGAAGAACATAAATATATCCTTGAATAAATAACCCTTACTATTTTGCTTTTTATTTACAAATAATACCTTGAATTCATTGATTGAGTCATTTTCCTTAACTCAATTTTCTTCATCAATTAAATATGAAATTACATCTTACGAAGTAGGATTAATGTTGTTCAATGTGAATACAATATTTGCATAACTAAAAGGTATGTTATTTAACAAAATGATTTTGGCACCATCATTTTCTACCTTATCATTAATTCTAGCTAGTTGATTTATCAAAAATAAAATGATCATCTTCCATCACCTTCAAACCAAATATTTTTTGCTTAAGTGTCATCTTTGCACTTGATGCTTATGAGCCTAACAATGTATTGAGTGATTCCCAAACTTCTTTTGTAGTCTTTGAGATATGTGATGTAGTTGTGTATCTGAGATTCTGATACCAATCATAGCTATTGCTCTTTGATATTTTGTAGTCCACTTGGTTGCCTATTTAGGGGTTTGTGACTCTGGTGTAATTTCATTTACCACATCCCAAAGATATTTTTCAATTAGAAGTAATTGAATATTAAATTATATGAAAATATCATCCTTCAAACTTCTCAATCACCATTATCTTGTTCATGAGTACCAAACAATATTTTCCCCCTTAATCAAAACAAACTATAAAGTTGTTGGATATCATTGATAATGCACCTCTATAACTCAATTTTAACACTAATTGAATTAGTTGACTAAAGCAAAAACATTGACACTTATTAATGACCTTAAAAAAATAACCTAATACTAAACACAATACCTTGGACTCTAAAAAATTTACTTGAATTTTTAATAATCACTTTAGAAAATGATATTAAATTGTTAATAATTAAAAAAATAAATGGTAGGAAACCTTCTAAATATGGATGGCTTTATCTTGATGTTCTTACAAACGTAAAGCATGTAAATCAACAAAGTTGATTGTTGTGAAGTATTATAATATTCCAAAGCAACATGTATATAGCATGTTTATTGGTTATGTAAAGGCAACAAAAACCACCACAATGATTGGTTACCACATGAAGCTTGGTCTCTTATGACTTGGCCATGTAGGATATTTACCATTTTGATTTGGTTGAACATGACATCATATACGTGTTACAAATTCAAAGTAATCATGTTCTCCATTATTTACACATAGATTCACCTCATCATAAGGGTGCTACTTTTGGGTAAGACCCAAGTAGGTATGGGTATCTATTCCACCAAAATTTCCTAGGGCTCACACCTGGCCTACCCCCTTTGACACACTCAATGATCATGCCTAAAACAATAAAAGCATAAACAACACAAACCAACAAACACCAACAAACACAAAAATACAAACATAAAAACAACGATAAAAAGAATACAAAAACAACAAACAACAACAACAAAACACAACAAACAACATCAAAACACAAAAAATACACAAAACAATAAATCATACCAAAACACAAAACATAAAAAAAAAAACAAAAACAAAAACAAACACAAAAACAACCCAAAAAAACAACACAAAAAACACACATGCCAAAAAATTAAATTGATGGAATAAACATATAACATCTATGGCCTTTTTAGACCAACTTGCCTTTTAACCAAGAATCAACACAAGAAACATAAGAATGATCTTTCTGATTTGGGGAATCTGAAATACCCTGACTGGAACAAAGAGAGGTTAATACAAAGAAAAATGAACTAGGTACCTCTAGTATTGGAGCCATCTAGATAAAGGATAGAGAGAAGAGCATCCCTAATATGTGAAGCCCATCATCTAGGAGGGTGGTTGTAGCATGTAATATCACCTTTATCCAATGCTCAATTAGCTAAAGCATCAACAATCCTATTATGTTCTCTAACCACATGATTTTATTAAAATTTCAAAAAGCCCATTTGAATTAATTAAATATTCTCAATAGTTCTTTTTATTTTCCAACCAACCTTATGATTTTTAGGAGTCTTCAATAAATTAATCATGACTTGGAAGTCAGATTCAACCAAAAAATTTTGCCATCTAACCTTAGTAGCCTCTCGAAGGCCTTTGAGGATACCATACCCCTCATCAAAGTTATTGGAAAGTATACCTAAATCCTCAGTAAAAGTGAAAACCAAGGAACCATCTGAAAGTCTACCAATTCCTCCCACACTAGCTTTTTCAGGGTTCCCCCTAGAGGCTTCATCTATATTGACTTTTCCAAAATCCTTTGGAGGAGGTTGTCAACTCCTTGTTCTATCCATATTTTGATTACTCACATTCCCTTTAATATGGTTGCCAATAGTAGAGTGAATATTTAATCTTTGTAAAACTTGGTACCATTGTTGGTGGGAGTCTTGGGGGTGATTAAGGAGTTGTTGGACTAGTTTAGCTAAGTTGATAATGGTATTTTACCAACTATAATGAATATCCTTCCTTTCCTATTTGAAAATCTGGTTGTTTCTTTCTTTCCAAATATTCTCAGGTAGGATGGTAGTTCCCATCCAAACTAATTGTCTAACAAAATGATCAACAACCTCATGATTAGGCCAATCCCTTCAGCTATTTTCAAGAGTACAAAAAATTGACCACTGTAAATCGAGTAAGGTAGCCATTCTCCTTCATAGCTTAAAGGCTAAAGGACACTCAATAAAAATATGGATAATATTTTCCACATTCTTTCCACATATCTCACATCTAAACAAGCCATGAAAGCCATATTTCATAATTTGGTCACCAGTGAGCACCCTTCGATGTAATAAAAGCCAAATAAAAAACCTCACATTCAACTAGAGCTTATAAGGCCACAAATATGTAAATATGTCATAGTACTAGTTGAGATTATTATGGCATAAGGTCAAATAACCTTGAGCAATGATATATTCACCCATAGTAGTGTTGTTCCATCCAAAATAGTCCTTATCGTAAGACCAAGAGAGAGATCTCATATGAAGGATGAGTTGGATATCTTACCTTTGCTTTTCTAGAATTTAAATAGGTCGATCCTCGATAGGGATCCAATATCTACCAACCTCTAAATCACCAATTTGGTACTGACAATAATTAGCTACCTTTATCTAGTTAGCTTAGTGAAGCTTCTCCATCCAGGGCCTCCAATCAAGAAACTAAGTTATCAAAGGTTGGTGACCATCCCAAGAATCTATCCAAAAATTAGCATGTTGACCATTATGAATGATCCAAAATAACTTATTCTTTATCAAATCCTCACCAGTCCTAAGAACTACTAAAATGAGAGAACCTCTCATATGAATTTGATAGTGAACAAGGTCTTTAGGACCTTTGTTTTCAGCATATTTAACACAAAGATTATTGGCCCATAGAGAATTAGGGTTATTCAAAATCCTCGAATACAACTTTACAACTAAAGCCTTATTGTTTATCATAGTAGACTAGAATCCTAAACCTCATTCATGCTTTGGAAGGCATAAAGTATCCCATTTCACCAAGGTCTATATCTGATTTCACCAATGTCTATTTTCTTTTCTCCTTAGTACCATGATGTTTATTAGTCTTGCAGCCTGCCTTTTGGTTAGTGTCCATCTTCATTTTTTCTTGTTTCTCATCTTATCCTAATTGAATATAGGATAGTTTCTAACCATGAACTATGTGTATAGCAATCAAAGCATTATTGGAAGATTCAACAAATCTTGTATTAGGATTTTAATTATTTGAAGTTTTAGCATTTAAAATATTGTTCTTGTCTATATTTTCTTCCTTATTTTTTATTGAAAACCTTTGATTTCCCGATTTGTCTTTGAGTCCTTCCCTGCATCTTTAAACTATGTTTCTAATATTTATATCTCTATTATGTCCTCTTCCTCACCTATGAGTTTATTTGTAGAAATAATTCCAAATATATTAGTTGACAACATCACTTGATCCTTCATAACTAGTATTTTTATTGTTCTTCTTCTTAGGCATTTGGAAACCTTCTAAGTTTGCATCCTAGCCAAATGACCATATTCACGACATATTTTGCAATGAAAAAGAATATTCTTATAGCCCACCACCTACTCCCAAGTGTCCTCCCAAAATTTTAATGAGATATTTTGTGGAAGGGGTTTTTAAAAATCCATTAAGACACAAATTTGAGCATAAATAATGTGTTTAGATTTGTGTGTACAGTTAGTAATCATAATGAAAGTTCCACAATTGTATAAAATACAGCTAGATTCTAAAATTTAATTGGGAGGCAAAAGAGTCTAACCCAAACAGGTCCTATATAAGGCATCTCTTCTTCGGCTTTAAATTTATTATGCCAATGCTTCATGAAAAGCCTTGCCCTTCCAAAGAAATAGAGACCCCCTTGAAATATTTTCTCTCTATCTACATCATTAGAAATAATAACAAGAAAATAACCATTGGGATAAGTAGATATTTATAACTCACCTTGTATTTCTAGTATATTTATTGCCCACACTTTGAAATCAGATAGGCTAAAAAAAAAACACAAGAAATGACAAATCAATCCGCTTCTTTCTATATCTTCTATGCCATATTGAATGTCACCCATTTTTAGCTTAACAATTGGGGTTCCATCAGCTACTCTTAGACATCTTGACTCAATTTTTCTAGGATCAATATTAGGCATTCGTAGATTTCTCTGAGGTGCCTTATGATTATTATTAGCATTATTCTAGGACTATCCACCATGGAAGGCATCCCTAAAATTTATTTTTGGGGCCAAATCCTCAAAATACTTACCCTTGAAAGGGGTTTCCATAGTGGATTTGTTTTGGGGGTGTTCCTTAGTAATGGGATTGCTTGAGTTCTAAACCATTTTTTCTTTTCCTAAGGAGGCTTCTCTTATTTGATCTACAACTTGAAACTTATTTTTGGTTCTCTTTAATCCATGCCTCAGATGTCGAGGAAAGGTGTGATTTTTACTTTTTCCTTGGATAGCATTGGAAGCAGTTTTCAATCAAGTGTATAGCATGAAGATTTGCTTAATTAAGAATTCCTAACCCATTGTGGGTCTCCTGCAACATATATTGCATTTATCTTGGGCAAAAACAATAAAAAAACCATTCACTTCATCATACTACGTGCATATAGAATATAAAAAATTCTCTACCAAAAATTTCTAGATTCTTGTAAACTAATGGCAGTATACTAATCTCCAATTTGACTATATCCATGTACAAACTAGAGTGTTACCTTATGCTTGAACCCGTACCTTTGCCATAAGTTCTTGTATGGTAAGCATGCCAATGTACATATCGCCATAATTCTTCCATGTTAGCCAAAGTCCAATTTAGGCTAAAATCCCTTATGTATAAGTGAGGCTCCAAGAATACTCTCCATCAACACAAAGATAACAAAAGTTTATTATTATTGTTTCAATTCAACATTAGATTACACAAACCTAGATTTTTGGCTCTTGATTCCCTTTATAAACTCCCCCTCGCCAAACTACCTTTTCATATTGATCATATTCAACAATTGAACATGCCAAAGAAACGAAATTATAATTTAATATTATGGTGTAAATATCTATTAGAAAATTAATTTCTCTTATTCTATCATGGAAGTAGTAGTAGTGTTTTCTTCTTATTATTTATTTATTTAGCGATGTGTCACTAAAGTCCATTGATTGAAAATATAATGGCATTACTATACAATGCACCCACCTACAAATGGCTTCACTTTCTCCTCCACAAGCATACCAAAATAATCCTCTATGTTCACTTGAGAAGTTTCTACATCTTCATCTACCAATGTTTATGACAAGCCCAAAGACCTATTAGATATTTTAATATCCAACAAAGACTTTAAATCATGCTCTAATACTACTGATAATGCAATTTGTATTACTTTTCGTTGAATAAGAGTAGTTTAAATACATATTTTGTTGCCTAATTTAGAGCAACATGAATAACCATATGATTTTCTAATAGTGGAAATTCGATGAGGAATCAGTTTACAACAGACACAAGATATGAATGACAATCCAAAACTTCATTGTATTATCATACCAAAAGGTGCCTATAAATAGGCATTACAATGGATAAGAATGCATTAAATAATGCTTATCCTTAGCTAACAACTTATTAAAAACATGTGCTACTAATCCATATCATTCCTCCCCACTGAGGAAGCATTGGTCCCCAATGCGTACAAAGGTGGAAGAGAAAGAAGGAAAATAGCCAGGAGTATCGGGTACAACTAAAAATGTACTGTTATAAAACAAGAAGACCAAAATGATAAATTTTTACAAGTATTTAGAAAACCAAAAACTAGCACTCGATCTGAGTCAGGCTTGAAATATTCTCTGCAACGACTGTAAACACTGCTATACCGATGGAAATTTGAATGGGTCCCTGAAATTGGTAGAAGAAAGCAGCATCGGTGGTACAGTAAGGATGTAGGAGAATATTCCTTGAACTACATGTGCAAAAGCTACCAAGCTAAAAATGTGTAGTAAATATTGGTTTTAATTGTTGGATGCACATATTAATGAAAGATGAAACATTGAATAATATTGGGCTGCGTGCATTAATGATGAAACATTATTGCAAAGCGCATTATGAAAACACGCATTAATGAATAAAACACATGCATTAAATTTTGGTGTTTAATGTGGAATCAATTTACAATAGACACGAATATCATAATATAATCCAAAACGTCATTGTATTATCATACCAAAAGGTGCCTATAAATAGGCATTACAAGGTATTACAATGGATAAGAACGCATTAAATAATGCTTATCCTTAGCTAACAACTTATTAAAAATATGTGCTACTAATCCATATCAAAATTAGAACCAACAACTTTACATGAGTGGTTCTAACCACTCAACTAATCTTGACCTCATTATTTCATAATGATGTAATAAATCTCCAATAGATGATGGAGGACCCTTTTGTGGTTTCTTTTTCCTAAAATTCTCGAAAATAAGTGCATTTTTTATCAATTGATCCCTCACCTTGTTAGTTGATTTTTCTTGTTGAAGCATATTAACCAACTCATCAAAGGACACTTTCATATTTAAGACTTGTAAGGAAGTGATCAACACTCACAATTGAATCTAGTCGTGCTCAAAGTATGATGGGTACTAAGAGCTTATCTTCTACTATTTCACCCATGGCATTCAATTTGGCTTTCAACTCTGTAACTCAACAAAGAAAAACCTCTATGCTTTCTCCATTGTGAACTTTCAATATATGGAGTTGAGAGTAAAGGTGAAGTATTATTGATTCCTTTTTTCCTTTGTAAATGGTAGAAAGAGTTTTCCATGCCTCAGATACTTGTGCTTCATAAATGTGGGGTTGGATAACATCTATTATGGCAAGGGCAATGACCATCAATGCTTTGGCATTTGCATCATCAATTTTTTGTTGGGCATATTCATACTCTTTAGTCAAGTGACAGTGTCAATGGCAATGTCCTAGAGTTTTTCAACTGCCAAGAAGGTTCTCATCTTAATCTTGCAAGGTCCAAAGTTTGAACCTTTGAGTAACTAGGATTTTAAAAGAAATTTTGATGCTTGCATGGTGAAGGTTCCTTATAATTTCCAAATGGTTCCCCTTTTAATATATTGCCAATCCAATATAATGAACCTTTTTGTATACTTGCTCTTCCTATATACCCGTTAGTAAATGGAAGAATTTATTCCTCTCGATATACACAATCATATGTGAGAGAGACTCTAAGGTATGTGAAAGAGAACAATACAAGGTACAAAAACAATATAGAAAGGAATTTACCCTATCAATGAAACCTGCTTAAATATAAATCCTTGTATGCATGTGTAACTTCATATGTATTCAAAATTTCTTAATTTTATGGTTTATGTCTAGAGATAGTGATGAATAGGATTGAATAATGGAGTGAAAGTATCAAGAAAACATGTTCTTATATCTCCTCGATAATTGAAAGGGTCAATGCCTAGACATTGTTATGGCATCTTTGATAGGCTATAAACACAGTAGCTCAACATGATAGCTTTAGTTGTAAATATGAGCTAGATGTGGTGTTGATACCGAATGTGTCTTGTGTGCTTAAGCATATGTTCAATTGATGTACAAGTATGAAAATTTCAAAGAAAATATTAAAAAAATTGAAGGTGTTGATCACCGTTAAAAATGCACCTTTTACAAAAAATACTTTTACTACCCCCCAAAATTTTATAAAATATTCACTATAGTTAATTTTGCATTTATTTACCCACAAATACTATAGGAAATTGCAAAATTAAAATAAATTCTTTCCTAGGGTAGAAATTTTTGGTCTTGGTGGGTTTTGACCTCTTGACCTCTACTTTAAAATTTCATACTTTGTTTCAACTTGCCAACTCTTCTACTATGTGTTTGATGTATGCAAAGAGAAAAAGGTGATTTTAACCCTTGGAAATAAAGATAATTTTTAAAAGCAAAACAATAAAAGTAGGGAATTAAACTTAAGACCTCCAAGTTTATAGTCTTTAGGTTTGTCTTGATGGCAATACTACTATCCACCTTTGTGTGATTCAAAATCTCTCTCACCTTAGCTATCCACATTGCCTGGGTTCTCCACATGTCTACTCTACCCAGTAGAGCAACCTATCAGAGTGATGACTTTAGGATTTTTTTACCTAACCAACTCTTCATAAACTCTTTGATGGACTCTTTTTCTAAATCCATGGACCTCCTAAACTTGGTAGTGTCTTTCACGTCCTCCTTCAAAGACTCCTAAAAGTTCTTCACAATGACTATAACACTCTTCAAATAACTCCTTAAAATAAATTTTGTTGAACTTAGCCTCCTCATTCAGATTGAATAACGACAACATGCCTCCCACAAAGCCTCATATTTCTTCATGAAACTCTTAATTTAACATCCATATAACACCCTTGAACATAGAGTAAACTTAGATGATATTAAACTCACAACTCAATTAGAGGAATGGGAAAAAAGGGAAGAAATCTTATGGAAGCAAAAATCTAGAATTCAATGGCTCAAAGAAGGAGATCGAAACACAAATTTCTTCCACAAATATCTTCTAGCTCGAAGATCTCACAACTTTATTTCTTCCCTAAAATCATATTATGGAGATGTTGTTTATACTTGGGATGGCATGAACTCTATTGTTGTTGATTACTTTTCCAATATTTTTGTTGCTACTCCTCTTGACTCGACTTCTCAACAAAATATTCTTCAAGCAATCCATTCTCTTATCACTTCTAATGAGAACTCTATTTTGACTGCTCCTGTTACTATCAATGAGCTTCAACAAGTAGTTTCTAAAATGCAAAAAGGGAAAACCCCAGGTCCTGATGGTTTTCCCATTGAGTTCTACCAAAAATTTTGGGATATCCTTCATGTTGATTTATTAGAGGTGGTGGAAGAAGCTAGGAAAGCCAAAGAAATTTTGAAGGTTATAAATAAAACTTATATTACTCTTGTTCCTAAATCTCAAGAGATTGATCATATCTCAGCTTTTAGACCTATTGCTTTATGTAATGTTCTTCTCAAAATCATTACTAAAGTCATGGCAAAAAGGTTGAAGCCTCTTTTGCATAAGATTATTTCCCTAGAGCAAGTGGGTTATGTGGAAGGGCGTCAAATAGTAGATGAGATAGTTCTTGCTTAGAAAGCCATCCATTCCATGGATATGCAAAAATCTCCTTCCATGTTCATTCGGTTAGACTTATCCAAAGCTTATGACAGAGTGGATTGGCACTTCCTTATCAAAGTTTTGAGGCAATTTGGTTTCTCTAAGGATTGGATGGATTGGATTATGGGATGTATCTCTTTAGTTTCCTACTTAGTTCTTATCAATTGTAGGCCTTCTCAGTCGTTCCTAGATTCCAAAGGTATTAGGCAAGGTGACCCGCTATCCCCTTATTTATTCATCATTCTTGTTGAATGCTTGGGTAGGACTATAACCAAAAATTGGGAAAAAAAAACCCTTGAGGGAGTTACCATTGCTTATGGAGCTAGACCTATCTCTCATCTTCAATTTGTGGATGACTCTACTCTTTTAGGTAAAGCTATAGTTAAGGAAGATTCTAATATTAAGCAAATCATTAGCTATTTTTCTAAGGCTACTGGGCATTTGATCAATGAAGACAAATCTAAAGTTATTTTCTTTCACTACTCTGCTAGACAGGAATCCATGGTCTTGGATAAATTAAGATATAAGAAGACCTCCCTTTCAATCACTTATTTAGGTATTCCCATAAATATTCAAAGGCAGAAAAATAAAGATTGGAATTGGTTGTTGGACAAAGTCAAGAAGAAAATTGGAAAGTGGACCAACAGGTGGCTTTCTTCTGGGGTAGTATCACCTTGGTAAAATTAGTCCTTCAAGCTATTCCTATTTATGTATCTTTCGTGTTGAATATTCCAAAGGTTGTTCTTCGAGAACTGGATCAAATCAGTCATCGTTTCCTTTGGAGTGGTACTAAGGAGAAAATAAAATGTGCCTTGGTTAAATGGGACACTTTATGTCTTCCTAAGAATAAAGGGGGGTTAGGATTCTGGTCTTCTATTAATAACAACAAAGCTTTAGCTGCTAAATTGTATTGGAGGATGTTGCATAACCCCAATGCTCTTTGGGCCAATAATCTTCGTGCTAAATATGTTGAGAACAAAAGTCTTGAAGACCTTGTTCGCTATCAACTTCCTACCAAAGGTTCTCCTATTTTAGCAGTTCTTAATACTGGTGAGGATTTGATAAAAAAAAATTATTTTGGATCATTCATAATGGTCAACAGGTAAATTTTTGGACAAATTCTTGGGATGGTCACAAGCCTTTGATAACTCAGTTTCCCGATTGGAGGCCTTGGATGGAGGAGCTTCACCGAGCTAACTAGATAAAGGTGGCTAATTACTTTCGGTACCATACTGGTAATTCAAAGGTTGGTAGATATTGGAACCCTATTGAGGACTGGCCTATTCAAATCCCAAAAAGGCAAAGACAAGATATCCAAGGCATCCTTCATATGAGATCTCTCTCTTGGTCTCATGAAAAAGATTGTTTTGGATGGAACAACACTACTAAGGGTGAGTATTCAGTTGCTCAAAGTTATTTAACCTTATGCCATAATAATCCCAACCATTCTTCTGACATATTTTCTCAATTGTGGGCTCAAAAGCTCTGGCCTAAGGTGAGGTTCTTTAATTGGATTTGATTGCATTGTAGGGTGCTTACTGGTGAGCAACTTATGAAGCGTGGTTTTCATGGCCCTTTTAGATGTGAGATGTGTGAAGAGAATTTAGAAACTCTCAACCATATTTTTATTGAGTGTACTTTAGCCTCTAAGCTATGGAGGAGAATGACCACTTTACTTGGCTTACAGTGGTCCAATTTTTTTACTTTTGAATAGCTTTGGAGGGATTGGCCTAATCAAGAGGGTGTTGATCATTTTATTAGGCAGTTAGTTTGGATGGGTTCTACCATTCTTCTTTGGAATATTTGGATTGAAAGGAACAACCAAATTTTTAATCAAGATAGGAAGGATATTCATTATATTTGGAAAAATACCATAGCCAACTTAGTTGAATCAATCCATCAACTTCTTAATCACCCCCAAAACTCCCACCAAATATGGGATCAATTGATGCAAATATTGAAGATTAAATATTCTAAGGGCAACAAACTTAAATGGAATGTGAGTATTAGTAAGATGGATAGGACAAGAAATTGGCAACCTCCTCCTAAGTATTTTGGAAAAGTCAATACTAATGGAGCCTCTAGAGGGAACCTTGGAAAATCTAGTGTGGGAGGAATTGGTAGACTTTCAAATGGCTCCCTGGTTTTTACTTTTGCTGAGAATTTGGGTATTCTTTCCAATAACCTTTCTGAGGGGTATGGTATCCTTAGAGGCCTTCAGGAGGCTACTAAGGTTGGATGGGAAAAGGTGTTAGTTGAGTCTAACTCTCAACTTATGATTAATATTTTGAAGACTCCTTCCAAGAATCATAAGGTTGATTGGAGAATAAAAAGAATTATTGAGAAGATTCAATTAATCCAGATGGGATTTTTGAAAGTTGATTACAATCATGTGGTCAGAGAGAAAAACAAGAGTGTTGATGCTTTAGCTAATTGGGCTTTGGACAAAGGTGATCTTACTTGTTATGGCCACCCTCCTAGATGGTGGGCTTCGCAAATTAGGGAAGCTCTTCTTTCTATCATTTCTTTGGATGGCTCCAGTTCTAAAGGTACCTAGTTTCTTCTTGATTTTTTTTGCTTCTCTTTGGTTCATTCAAGTTTTTTTTAGTTCCCTAGATTACTCTTTTCTTTCTTTTGTTTCCTTTGTTGTTTCTTGCCTTAATAGTCCTCTGGTCTAGATAGGTCATTGTTATGTTCAATTTTTTTTCTTTTTTCTTTTTTGTTTTTTAAGATGTGTGTGTTCTTTTGTTTTGTTTTGTTTTTGTGTTCTTTGTGTTGTTTTTTGTTGTTCTTGTGTTTTTGTTGTTTTTTGTTTTTTTATGTTTTTTGTTATTGTTCTTGTGTTTTTGTCATTCTTGTTCTTGTGTTTCTCTTTGTTTGTGTTAATTCGTGTTTTTTGGTGTGAGTGTTTTCTATGTTTTTTTTTTGTTTATTGTCTGTTGTTGGTTGTTTTTATTTTTATTTTTTTATTTTTTAGGTTTTGGTTGTGTTTATTTTTCATGTTTTTTTTTGTCTTTGTAGTGTTATGTTGTTTTTGTCTTGTTTGTGTTTTGTTATGTGGTTCTTGTGTTTTTCTATGTGGTTCGTGTTGTGGTTTCTTTTATCTTATTGTGTGTGTGTTTGGTTGTGCTTTTGTTTTTGACACACTCAAGGAGCATGTTTTTTATTTTATTTTATTATTTTTGTTGTTTTTTACTTATTTATTTACTTATTTTTAAATTGGTTTTGTGTGTTTGTTTACTCCTTGAGTATGTCAAAGGTGGTAGGCCAGGTCCAAGTCCTGGGTGTTTTTGGCGGAATGGATACCCCTACCTCCTTGGGTCTTACCCGAAAGTGGCATCCCTTTTGGGATTTTTTCCACAAATTAAAAAAAAAAACATAGAGTAAACTAGCAAATCTACTACTCTATTACTATCTAGATATCTTAAACCATTTGCATGTACAAAAACCAATAAAAACACAAATAAATATAGTAAAATATCTATGGGTAATGCTTTGCAAAGAGATATCTTCAACAAAAAATGTTGATGGTCTTGATTTGAGACTACTTCTACTTGAGAAACTTTGGCACCATAATAGTCAGCACTCTATTGTCCATATTGTCACTCACATTGTCCATCTTGGCATTCTTTGGTAGCCTAAAGCGATGTTAGAAACTCCTATACTACATTTCTATATGGTGATATTTTTTGTTCTTGCCTATGTCCTCCTTAGTATGCTCTTTGCTTATCTAAAGTATTTATTTGAGGTAAGCCAAGGCAAAAATCAATGCTCTGATACCAATATTGGTTTGAACCAAAGAACCTCTCTCACATTTCTTATTGTTTCAACATCTCATATTTAATATAGCAGATCAATTACCTGATAGTTATCACGAATCAAGATCAAGATAGTTGTTATAGATCAAGATAACAAATCAACTGATTTAACCTCCTATGAGGTGTAAAAATAGTAACTAATACAATAATTGCCTAACACTAACCACTAATAGTCGATTTCAACATTATAGGAAATATTATGGTCAACAAGAGGGAATGTTTAAAAGGGAAAATGATCAAAACTTCATTCATTTAGAAATTGGTAAAAAACAAAGAATAAAAGAGATGGAAAATTATTTGCTTGTTGTATGGACTAATAAATTTGTTGGCAATGATGGGATGTGTATGTTGTTGGGGTGCATACTAAAATACATTAACCCTACTAAAATATCTATTTAATATATTGATCTAACAAAATAAAATATTATTTGAAAATATCTATAACCCTCTAAATGTTGAATGTTGTTTCCTCTTGAATTATGGGTTGATGTCATTTGTTTTTTTTAACTTAAGCTGTAAGAATTTTTATTTTTGTTAAAATTTAGTTTGTTCACTTGATTTTGAATACTTGACTATATTTATAATGAATGTTTTTAGAAACTTTGGGTTTGAAGAATCCCAATTTTTGTTGAAATTTGGTTCAAAATTTGTTGATTTTGAGTGCTTAACTATGCTATAAAAATGTAATATGTTGCTTGAATGGATATTTTTACCCTTTATTTGATTTTTTCTATTTTTATTTTTCAATTTGTATCGAGTAACAACATCATTTTTTATAAGTGATGTAATATTAAGCACTTTGAGAAAATCAAGTGTTATAGTTAGGCAATGTCACAAAACCAAGTGTCAATGTTGGTAGAATTGTGTATATTCCCATCATTTTTATGATAATATTGATCCATGTAAGAAGAAAAATGTGTAAACTAACAATCATTTTTTAAAAGGTGTTGACAAAAGCATTGTAGTTTATAATAGTTGTTTATATATTTGTATAAGGTTGAATGTACGCCATGTTGATATGATAAAGAGTGATTGCTTCTTCTCACTACTCACATATTGATGTGATATTAAACGGACAAGCTAGCATTGACATAGTTAAATCATTTATTTCAATACTAATAGAGTATAACATTATTCTAATCTAGTGTGAATTCTCTTTTCTTATACTTAGAAGTCACATAGCTTGTAGATGATGTCATATTTGTCATTTAGGTAGTCCTCATATGGCATATGTACAAATGTAGGTAATAATTGCTTGAGGGAATGTCCTTCAAGAGTGCACTTTAGGATCATGTCATTTATAGACCTCAAGGTGCAAATTAGATTATGGTTGTAGATGTATTAACATGTTTTTTGGCAGTTACTATAATGAACATACTTATCTTCATTATTGTCAAATCATTCTACTCTAGGTTTGTACTTTTTGCAATTTAGTCAAACAAATTTTTGTATGCACTGAAGACCATGAGCCTTCAATTTGTATGGATGTAATAATATTTTATGTTACATCCATCAATGAAATTGTTGGATGAAGATACAATGTGTAAGGTTTTTTATTTGATGTGGTTCTTGATCTCACGTATGTGAAAGTTTCTCTCTTTGGAAGGTCCAAGGTTCAAATCCCACTCGGTATGAGGGGACCGGGACCCCTCATAAAAACATGTGTAAACTCATTGAAGAAAAAAAATGCATATGAAAGTTTCACATATTTTTTTTATGCGATAGTGTGTAAATTTCTTTGTCGCTCTTAAACTTATGATCCTTTCTTACCTTGAATTTGTACAAATTCTATATGTTGTAGTTGAATTTATCACTTATAAAGGTTCACAAAGTAAACACGTTATTTGTATGGTGAAACATGCTATGTTGTACATCACAATGATATATATTTAATCATAATCAAATGTAATGGGTTCCACATGTCCAATCCTCCAAATTAGGATCCTTTATATTAACACTATTGATAAGCATTTGATATAGAATGCACTTATGTTGAAGACTATTACATTATTTAGTACATGCCAATGTACCACCTTGGTACATTATTCTAAATATTAGAATAAGATTGTGTCTTAGATTTATGAATGAATAAATATTTTATGTAATGTATTAATGTGCAGGAAATGCACAAGTGCCATGTAAATATGTGTGCAAGTGTTATGAGTGTAAATGTGCACAAGTGTCTAATATGTAAGTGTGCACATGTGTCCTTAGAATAGGAAAGTGAAGAGTTATAAATAAGTGTGAAGGTCAAGAGTGCAACATATGAGAAGTCACATACAATTATATATTTGTGACAAAGCATTGTAATATTAATCAAAAGTGCATAGCTTTATGCTTGCACTAGTAGACCTTTATTCAATAGCATTTTCAGTATTTTATGTGCAATATTGTGAGCATGTCTATGTGATTATTATGTGAGTATTCTTATGAGTTATTCTATTTTGATATTATATTATGAGTTATTATTTGATTTATTATATTGCAACTTCATTATATTAGATCCTGTGATTATTTTCTTGTGAGATTTACATTAGTATTAAAGCTTCAAAAGCTAACAACTTCAATGATCCTTCTAAAACATATGTCAATACCCTATCATTCATTCAATGTATCAAATGTTCATTATATAATAGGATTTTGAATCAATGCCATCATAAAATTAGCACAAGTAATACCTCACAATACCTTCACAATCCACCAATGCATTGCAAAGTATTTGGAAAGCATGTAACTTCAAATATTATATATCAAACTTTCCCTTCATCAAGTAAGATGTTGTTGCAAATAGGTTCTTGCCATAAACAAAATTATTTTCTTTACCCTTATGTAATCCATATTTTTAAGCTTTGGTGCAATTTGTTGCCACTTGCAGTCCAAGTTCTAACGGGTATTAGAAAAATATTTTATTAGTCTTTCTACCAAATTGTAATACACTCTCTCATGGCTCAAAATTGTCAACGCATGGATTATCATCATGATACTATACAATAAGGATTGCACTTATGTCTCAATTAGAAATAAAATATGTTGTCTTCGTCATCAACACCCATAATTTAATTATTATATCTAACCACTTTGATAACCATCCTATGCAAAAATATGTCACTCCATAAACCTCTTGTTCCTCTATGATCACTTGTGTTTTCCAGTAATAAATTTTTATGTAAGTATATGTTTGATTCAAAATTCAAAATTTTGAATTAAAGAAGATCAATAAAAAATACAATTTGAAAATAAAAGTATAATAAATCAAAACATATAAATATATAAGCAAAACAAGAGAATGATTTTATTGCTTAAAAAGAGAGTACGATGTAAGCAATATCTAAGAGGAAATGTGAAGCTATAACATTGCATCCATTACTCATACTTTTTATAGTGAGGGTGCATCTCCCTTTCTAAGAAATCATAACACCTAAGATTTTATTGCTCAAAAAATAGAGTACAATGCAGGCAATCTCTAAGAAAAAATATGAGGCTACCACTGCTCATGTTTTTTATAGTCAAGGGTGCATATTTCTTTATACAATAATTTTTGTGTTATAAATACTTCATATTGAATATGGAGGGCCACCCACATGAAAATGTGGCAGTTTACCTTCCATAAGTTACAATGTCATCAATTTGAAAATGTGGTGATTCACCTTCTATGAGTTATAAAGTGCATACTAAACAAAAAATGTGTACATATGATTTGACTTTTTGTATTTTATCTTCTACATATATGTCAACATGGCTAGGGATGCATTTTGGCTATAAAAATTAAAAATTACTATTTTTAGTAAATGTTTTGTATTACATTTTTGAAGGCCTCGGAGTGTTTTTCATGTAGTTGCTAGCAACCTATCGATGAGAGGGTTACTCATTATAATTGTTTTTATCCCTCCAAACTTTTCAACACTTCTTGAACGAGTCAAAATAAAGTTCTAGACACAAAGTTATTGAAAGCATGAGATTTCGGAAATAAAACACTGAGATGCAAATAAAACAGAACTAAATTGATGCATAAAATAACACGGATAGAATTAAATTAAAAACAAGAGCACAACCCTTTTTATTAATGTAATTCCGCTCGGTTACAGTATCTCTCCTCAGTTACATGTTCTCGGTTACAATAGATGAACAGTGATCCCCTTCCGCATGCCCACACGTAAAATGGGCGGGCTGTAGTGTTGCCGCCGCTTGTGATGATGAGTCCCTGCTTGTTGCTGTTCTTGCTGCAAAAGAAATAGTAAACTGTTAATAGCACCTGCGGTAAGAAGTCGGAACGTTTGTCTTTGTGAAACAACGAATAATGTATGCAAACATTTGATTAAATGCATAAGTTAAATAACTCTACGTAACCTGCTACTTTTATAAAGAACAGAGAACAACAAGGCATTCGAAACAACATGTATTCGCCAATATAAGACGTAAACTGTTATTTAACGCATTCGAAGACAACATACATTATAAAAACATGAACTATTTTAACATGTATTCGAAAATAGCATATACTACAACAAGTGTTTTTGAAATAGCATAAGTCAAATTAACTAGGGAACGTATATAGGGATACCCAAACGGGCCACCCCGTAAAAGCTTAACTAGGCACCAATCCACTAGGGATGGGCCCAAAATCCGGATAATCAGGGTTGTCGTCGAATTGATGGACTCTGTGTCCAATATCGTATCTGAAGATTCAGATGACTGTAATCGGGCGTTTAGTTTAACAGCACTTCGTTGTTTTTCCAGAAAATGCTTCCGTCTCCCCCCTTTTTATATTACGTATCGAGCCGGTTTTTTATAGAGGGTTCGGCCTCTGAGAGCATTAATGTTCAAAACCCTAAATTCGCAGGCGCCGCTCAAATTTGATCCTTATCGGGCCATTATGGGGCCTGGCTCGCACACGGCTCGCAGTTATGAGGCGTGGCCTCGAATCGGATATTCTAATAACACCGCTTGTCTCATTAATGTAGTCGGTAAAATCCGCCGTTTTACAGAGCCATGGGGTCTCTTCGAGAAGGGACACGTAGAGGTGCCACGTGGCGGTCGTTCCTTGGATGGTCGAATGTATGCTTTTGATTGGTGGCGTGTCTGCTTTTGACTTTGGCCAGGTGTTGGCTTGAGGCCCAAAGTGTCGCGATATCGCGACGCTTTGGGCCGGCTTGCTCGGGGCCCAAAGTGTCGCGATATCGCGACGCTTTGGGCCGCTTTGGGTCGGGGCCCAAAGTGTCGCGATATCGCGACGCTTTGGGCCGGCTTGGGGTCGGAGCCCAAAGTGTCGCGATATCGCGACACTTTGGGCCCGCTTTAGGTCGGGGCCCAAAGTGTCGCGATATCGCGACGCTTTGGGCCCGCTTTGGGTCGGGGCCCAAAGTGTCGCGATATCGCGACACTTCGGCCGGGGCTTGGTTTTTGACAAAAGGCTTGGCGCGGATAAAGGCTTGGCTTGAAGAAGGCTTTGAAGAAGGCTAAGAAGGCTTTGAAGTTTGTTAAAGGCTCTAGAACGACCGACTTTGCTCTGCTCATTTTTTGATCTTTTAAACTATTGTGTGAGTGGTTAAGACCACTATTTGACCTCTAAGGGCTGCCCTAAAAGCTGTGATATCAATGTGATCAATGTTTGTAATCACTTAATCGAAATGGTGCTATTTTGGTGTCTACGAGATGCCCCTTTTTGGGAAGCGCTGCGGGTGACGCAATGCTGAGCAAAAATATACGACCAAAGCACTAATGATTAGGGTTTCTTGGTAACCTAACCAACTTTTAATGCCCCAAGTATGGAAAGGGCATGCATTCTTGAATCCTTGCTTCTGACGAGCTAAGGAATTTGATTTCAAGTGTTAACCTATTTTGGTGAGGTGTGACTTGAGCTTGGACATTGATCAGTCATGATTAGGCAAAGGGCGCAACCTTTTATCCACAGGGGGAACCTTGTGTTCATGCTTCACGGAATGCCAAGTATTTGATCAATTTAATGATTGCTTGTTTACTGCCCCAAGCAGGAGCGTGATTGTCTTTGTCAATGATTCTTTGAATGCATG
This sequence comes from Wollemia nobilis, assembly GCA_028583015.1. Classification (NCBI taxonomy): domain Eukaryota; kingdom Viridiplantae; phylum Streptophyta; class Pinopsida; order Araucariales; family Araucariaceae; genus Wollemia; species Wollemia nobilis. The sequence goes on from JAQPPZ010000989.1 coordinate 7,386,931, forward strand.
TCATTGCCTTGATTGGGTGTGTGGTTGTTGATTGGTGACTAAGTGTGACTACCCCCTCAAGCGACGAATCGATGAGGGAATGACCTTCGTGAGAAAAGCGACGAGTCGCTTGACCCAAGATGACTTAGGTTAGGGTGCCTTTAGATGTTTTTCCATTTGAGCACGTGCAATTTCCCGACATTTGGACCTATTTTTGGTGGGTGTTAACCCTTTTGGTGATGCCATAATGGGGTGAAATCATCAAAAACCCATCTTCCCGTGGAGCGGTCCAGCTATGATAGCCTTCTTGGGGAAGTAGGAGAGTGACAATTTGAGCCCCGACATCGATTTTCTATGCCAAGAGGTTGAGTGCAAGAGCACTCGTGTCCGGCAATGCTTATTGCTTCTTTTTGTGTTGCATTTTTGTGATGTTTTTGTTGTTTTGATTTTCTTTCTTTACGTAGATGTCATGATTTTATGCACAATGATTGATGTTGGTGGATGCATGCTACTTTATATGGATGGATGCATATGGTATGATAATTACCAATGTTGTATGTTGATTTATTTTGATGGATGCATGATGAATGCAAATGCATGTGATATGCAGAAATGAAATGGATGTATGGACTTGGTGATATTTGGTTATGGCACCATAGACTGTTTAGAACTCCATTACTTTGCTATGTACAAATGTGGTGTTTCTTCTTTTTGTATTTTCTGATGGTATTGCAAGGATGAAAAGTAGTGCAATTGGTTTAGAAATGTAGCTAAGGTTTTCTGAGACTCAGACAGTTTTAACTCACTAGCCATGACTGTACTTTATCTTACAAGACTTTTGAACAAGGTATGAATCGGACTTGTTTTTGACCAAGTTATTTCACATCCCTGTGTGTGCAATTGAGTTCATTTATGTGGTATTTGTCAGGATACCGCCAGTGCCAGATGGGCTTTCAACCGAACTCGTATTGAGGATCACCTAATTAGCTCCACTAACTCCTTTGTTGTATGTAGTTAGATTAATCTGCGGTGTCATCCAGGATACCATAAGCTAGCTCATCCACATGCAAACATTGATCTATACACAAGTTAATGTGATAGATATATCGTCATGCGAGAAGTTTACCGCCAGTGACCGATAGGCTATCAACCAAACCGGTATCGAGGCTTGCCTCATGACCTGTCGAGAATGCTTCGAGAGTTCCGGGGATTCAAGGTCAACTCCCTTCTTTTCTTCAATTGTATTGGGATACTTGCTCGTTATAGTGATAATAATCACTTGTTTATTTTGATTTATTTTTCTTTTCTCTTGAGCAAGGGATTTGGATATGGAGTGACGATAATCACTATTCTTTGTGCTTTTTGAGATGTGCATTGTAGGGTGTCAAATTTTGAAGTTTTGACATTTTGCAAATTTTTGACGTTTTGCAACTTTGGGATTCTTAGGGAATTGGGTAGGGAGGATGCTTGTCCTTTTGCCAACTCTCAGCATTCTTGGGGTCATTCGCACAGGGGGATGAGCAAGATAACCGTTTCGCTTATGGTAACCTGGATTATCGTGCAGGTTTCATCCTTCGTTCACACAACTCGGGAATTTTTATGTGTTTTAATTTGTGTTGGGATGTTACGTAACAAGGTGTATTGCAAGTGTAACTCTACCTTCGTAAAATCTGTTTGACTTGATACATTTCATTGCTAAAGAGCAAAATGATGACTGAATCACGAAAAACTCTTGATACATTAAGAGACCACTGACTCTAGTGTGGTAAAGTGCATGGTGTTTTTGTTGTTTTTGTAAAATGGAACAGTGTGGAACAAGATGGACTAGTAGAACCATGACAGCCTATGGTGCCTTTGACCTATACGACCATGAATATGCAATGTATGGATGCAATGCTTAATGCAGCTACATATTTTTGTATTTTTGATGGATTGATTTTGGTGAATATGAAGATGAATTGCGAGAAGAACTCTCTATTGATGAATTTGAATATGCCTAGAAATGAGATGCAAATTTTTGTTGTTTTTGGTGATTTTTGTTGTTTTTGAATTTTCATGATTTTTGACCAAGTGATTGTGGAAATCCTTGGAGCATTTTGGGATTGACCAAGCGATTGCAAGAATCCTTGGAGCCTTTGGGATTGACCAAGCGATTGTGATAATCCTTGGAGCATTTTTGACCAAGCGATTGCAAGAATCCTTGGAGCCTTTGGGATTGACCAAGCGATTGCGAGAATCCTTGGAGCATTTTGGTTTGACCAAGCGATTGCAAGAATCCTTGGAGCATTTGGGGATTGACCAAGCGATTGCGATAATCCTTGGAGCATTTTGGGGTTGACCAAGCGATTGCGATAATCCTTGGAGCTTTTGGGATTGACCAAGAGATTATAAAATCCTTGGAGCTTTTGGGATTGACCAAGAGATTGCAATAATCCTTGGAGCCTTTTGGGATTGACCAAGCGATTGTGATAATCCTTGGAGCATTTGGGGTTGACCAAGAGATTTGCGAAGAATCCTTGGAGCTTTTGGGGTGACCAAGAGATTGCGATAATCCTTGGAGCTTTTGGGGTGACCAAGAGATTGCGATAATCCTTGGAGCATTTTGGTGACCAAGAGTAAATCCTTGGAGCTTTTGGGGTGACCAAGCGATTGCGATAATCCTTGGAGCGTTGGTGAATTGAGACAAGCGATTGTGATAATCCTTGGAGCATTTTGGGGTGACCAAGAGATTGCGATAATCCTTGGAGCTTTTTGGTTTGACCAAAGGGTTGATGGACACCTTTGGAGCATTTGGTGTAATCCACTTGCTCTTCAGGGAATAGAGGTACCCCCAGCTTGACAATCTTTGTGCACCGGATCTGGCTCTGTAGGAATTGGCACGAATGGATCGGCCTTATGCACGGATAGGAGGACAGGGTCTGCCTTCGACACTGATGGTGCTATGATATTCTCTGGGTGGAAGTTGCTCGCGACCTTCCCAAAGGAGTGGGATCGACATGTGATGCTGGTAGGCTGGGTCTATGCGCCACTCATGCCCTAGTATTATGTTTATCATTTGACATGCTTCATCGATATTTACGGGGTGTCGATGCTTGCCGTATGTGATTGTTGTGGGCTATCTCTGTTTCATCCTCACCTTCGGACAATGTGTATAGCTCTTTAGAATCTGGGGATTCTGAGATATGGAGGACTGCATCATCAGGTAGTCCTACAACCAAGGGTTGATCCTCTTCGAAAAGAGCCTCATGTAAGTTGGGCATTGGGAGCTCCAAAATCTTGGTCTCTAGCGACTCCGAGTGTTCTAGCACTTTGTATGTATCGGGAGATTTGAGCTCCTCCTCTTTGATTTGTTCTTGTTGAGGAACTTGGGGTTCATGGAGGGGTAGCTGAATAGCACCCCCCATGTCTTGGTGGGGCTGTTCATCCCGCTCTTCTTCTTGTTCTGATTCCTCAGAAGCTTCGAACAATGTGTATAGCTCATCAGGATCTGTAGATTCTGAGATATGGAGGACTGCATCATCAGTGAGTACAGTTAGAGGTTGATCCTCTTCGAAAAGAGCCTCATGTAAGTTGGGCCTTGGGAGCTCCAAAATCTTGGTCTCCACCAACTCTAAGTGCTCTAGCTCTTTGCATAGATCGGGAGATTTGAGCTCCTCCGCTTTGATTGGTTCGTGTTGAGAAACGGGGACCTATGGAGGGGTAGTTGAATAGCACCCCCCATGTCTTGGTAGGGCAGTTCATCCAGCTCTTCTCTTTGCTCCGATTCCTCAGAGGCTTCTTGGTGACTTTCTAAGGGTGGCCCATAAACCTGAGTGGGTTCTTGAGGAAGGCACTCGTCATTGTTTATAGGAGTAGCCTCCTGCTCATGTCTAGGAGGCATTGGGGGTGATGCTTGATAAGGTCGCAGAGACTCGTCTCGCACCTGGGGGTTGTGCTCCTCATACTGTTGTGCTCTTTGGATGCAAGGGGTTGGCGCCTTCTCAGGTAGTTTATAGCGCAACTTATCCGCTTTGCGCTGCATGTATAAGTTTTCTAACTCCCGACGACCTTGTTCAACCTGCGTTATTTGAGCTTGGCGGACGACTTTTCTGGCGACTGTCGGGTCGATGTGGTCTACCCTATTTTGCTCAAGAGGTTCGGATTTGTGCCTCTCATAATGTTTTGTCTTATGTGTGTGAGGGGTTGGAGTCCTTTCCTGCATAGTGTGTTGGAACAACTCCTCCTCCTGGTGTTGAAGGCGCTCTTCGTTAATATGATACAGTTCCTCTAACGATAGTCGGTCTTGCTCAAGTTGCGTGAGTTGCACCCGGTGTGCGAAATGCTTGATAGATTCTAAGATAGTTGGTCTTGTCGCCTCATGTGTAGAAGGCCTAGATGCCTCTCTGACATATCTATCTTGGTCGTAGTGATCCAAGATCTCTAGAGGCCGTCTCTCTCTGATGGGGGTAGCGGCATTTATCTGAGGTGCTGGCCTCAGAGTGTGACCATGATATCTAGCAGGTGCAAAGGCGTATTGCTCCCGCGATGTGTATTGTTTTTGAGGAAGGTAGGAATCTTCCTCATGCTCTCTTTCATAAGTGAGCACGATTTGGCGGACGGAGTTGGCTTGGCCTGCTTGAGGAGCCTTGTGCTCTGAATTTGTCCTTGTAGTCCTGACAACTGGAGGGGTTGAAAGAGGGATAGTGTAACCATGTGGTTCCTCTCGTCGAACCCTAGGTTGACTCAGCGCTTCATCGCACGGTGACCGCTCATAACGAGCATCTAAGGGAGCTCTCCTATGGATGTACCCCTCATGGGAGGATGTGTGTCGAGTGCTATGCTTGAACAGGAGTGCTCCCAGAAGGGGTACCCCCATAGTCCTTATCTGTTAAGGTGTGGAGGGGACCGCCTTGTGTGTCGAGCCGCCAAGGTGGTATGACCAAATCCTTGGGGTTAAAGCGAAGGCGACTGGCGCCCTCCCTTTGTGCACCTTCCGCAGCGTCCGCCCTTGATTGGGCTTGGCTACGGGTGTACATCATCGTGGTGCTCTCTACTGTCTAAGCAGATTTTATCTCGTTTATGATGATTTGTCTTTTTGTGTACACTAAGCAGAAATGAACACACGCATACACAAAACCGTGATTATCTCTTTTAAGGATTGATAGTGTGTCCTAAACTGGTTTAGTGCATTTTGATGTTTTGTTTTGTTTTTGCAATTTTGGAAGAACGTTTAAATGCATAATGTTGGCTCATATGACTCCCATAAATGGTCGCCCCTTCAATATACCATTGTCGGACCGATATACCAACCTCTCTATATACCCGCCCTTACGTGAGGGAGACTATAGGTACGTGAGAGCAGATGGTACGTGGAACATAGGCGGTACGGAAGGGGAATCGCTCTGTTTATGACACCTACCATAGAAGACTTATCCTCGCGTGCATGGGAATCACCCCAACAACACTCGGTCAGCTTTCGTCGGGATTTACGTCTAGCAACAATCGCGATCGAGGTAATGGATGCAATATCTCAAGCCAAAGTGATAATGGAATCCACCTTTGGTCTTGCTCAAGGGTTGGGGTTTTACGACCAACGCCTTGGTTTAAAGTACCACGTGGTGTGTGGGATTCATTTTACTTTGCAAATTTGAAACAAGCAACCGAAAAAGAAATCTTTCCCTATGCCAGACATATACTACAAACTGGAAAACAACAAGTAGAAAATTGAAAAAGTTTACTACCTTAAAGCAAGAAAAATTAGAAAAATCCTCTACCCTTCTTTAAATAAAGCAAGAAAAATTTTTAAAAAAAATTTCTCTACCTTATTTTAATAAATAAAAAGATTTAATTATTTAAATAAAGAAGAAAAATTACGCATAGCTACATAATTAAAGAAAACAAGAAAAATTTTTAAGAAAAATTTTTCTACCCTTATTTTAATAAAGTTAAAAGAATTTTAAGATGTCCAAACTGAAAAAAACCGGAAGACTCGAAAAACAGAAATTTGGACGAAGCTATAAGAATCGTTACCTCCTTTCTCGCCTAATGGATGTCTCCGATTTTCTCCGAAAAATAGATAGTAATGTCCCCGGTGAGCACGAAGAGCACAACAAGAATTTTTAATCTAACTTATTTTTAAAAATATGGGAACCGGTCCCACCGTGATCGCCACTGAAAGCATGAGATTTCGGAAATAAAACACTGAGATGCAATAAAAATAGAACTAAATTGATGCATAAAATAACACGGATAGAATTAAATTAAAAACAGGAGCACAACCCTTTTTATTAATGTAATTCCGCTCGGTTACAATATGTCTCCTCAGTTACATGTTCTCGGTTACAACAGATGAACAGTGATCCCCTTCCGCATGCCCACACGTAAAATGGGCGGGCTGTAGTGTTGTCGCCGCTTGTGATGATGAGTCCCTGCTTGCTGCTGTTCTTGCTGCAAAAGAAACAGTAAACTGTTAATAGCACCTGCGGTAAGAAGTCGGAACGTTTGTCTTTGTGAAACAACGAATAATGTATGCAAACATTTGATTAAATGCATAAGTTAAATAACTCTACGTAACCTCTGCTACTTTTATAAAGAACAGAGAACAACAGGCATTCGAAACAACATGTATTCGCCAATATAAGACGTAAACTGTTATTTAACGCATTCGAAGACAGCATACATTATAAAAACATGAACTATTTTAACATGTATTCGAAAATAGCATATACTACAGCAAGTGTTTTTGAAATAGCATAAGTCAAATTAACTAGGGAACGTATATAGGGATACCCAAACGGGCCACCCCGTAAAAGCTTAACTTCGGCACCAATCCACTGGGGATGGGCCCAAAATCTGGAGAATCAGGGTTGTCGTCGAATTGATGGACTCTGTGTCCAATATCGTATCTGAAGATTCAGATGACTGTAATCAGGCGTTTAGTTTAACAGCACTTCGTTGTTTTTCCAGAAAATGCTTCCGTCTCCCCAATATATTGTATCGAGCCGATTTTTTATAGAGGGTTCGGCCTCTGAGAGCATTAATGTTCAAAACCCTAAATTCGTAGGCGCCGCTCAAATTTGATCCTTATCGGGCCATTATGGGACCTGGCTCGCACCCGCTAGATAATCGCCGTTATGAGGCGTGGCCTCGGATCGGATATATTGTTGAGACCGCTTGTCTCATTAATGTCGATTGGTGAAATCCGCCGTTTCTGAGAGCCATGGGGTCTCTTCGAGAAGGGACACGTAGAGGTGCCACGTGGCGGTCGTTCCTTGGATGGTCGAATGTATGCTTTTGATTGGTGACGTGTCTCGCTTTTGACTTTGGCCGGGTGTTGGCTTGAGGCCCAAAGTGTCGCGATATCGCGACGCTTTGGGCCGGTTTGGCTCGGGGCCCAAAGTGTCGCGATATCGCGACGCTTTGGGCCGGCTTTGGCTCGGGGCCCAAAGTGTCGCGATATCGCGACACTTTGGGCCGACTTAGTCGGGGCCCAAAGTGTCGCGATATCGCGACACTTTGGGACCGCTTTAGTCGGGGCCCAAAGTGTCGCGATATCGCGACACTTCGGCCAGGGCTTGGTTTTTGACAAAAGGCTTGGCGCGGATAAAGGCTTGGCTTGAAGAAGGCTTTGAAGAAGGCTAAGAAGGCTTTGAAGTTTGTTAAAGGCTCTAGAACGACCGACTTTGCTCTGCTCATTTTTTGATCTTTTAAACTGTTGTGTGAGTGGTTAAGACCACTATTTGACCTCTAAGGGCTGCCCTAAAAGCTGTGATATCAATGTGATCAATGTTTGTAATCACTTAATCGAATGGTGCTATTTTTGTGTCTACAGTTATACCCATAACTTTGTGGTTGGGATTAAAAAATAGGTTTTTAGGCATAAAATATACCTCAAAAATGTTAAATGCCTAGATAAATGGTATTGTACCATACAACATGCACTTTGTATAATATGTTGAAGCTTAACTCACATCTATATGACTCCAATCCCACCTAGATAATCCTCCTTCAAGTATTTTAGAAACTAATCTATGATATCATTGTGCAATTCACTTGAGGTGTATCAGTATTGAACATCTCTAGTCTAATTAGAGAATAACCGTTTAAAACCTCCTCGAATTTTACACTTGCATTTTGTTGTACTACCATATAGTCATCCACATTGACAAGTGTTGATGTTTCCAATATTATTTCATTCCCTAATACATTCCCATTTAGACCAATGAAAGGTAAAATGTAGTGTCCCAAATCTCTACATACAATCTAGAAATACAACAATTTATATTTTCAAGCATATGATTTTCTACATGCAATCTGGAAATATACTTTTTCCTATTATCAATTTTATCATAATAAAACTTAACATAATTGAAAGTTGTTTATGCTACACGTATGTAAACACTCTACGTGTACACTAATGTACATTGGAAATAATAAATATATGCTATTAGCTTATTTCCAACTAGACAAACACACCTTGTGAGCAAAAAATAATAAATACAAAGCATAATCATAGCTAGCTTCTATATGCTTGTGGATTTATTTTATTTTTTCAATATCTTCCTAGTCAATATTAGCAAGAATATTTATCCACATAGTGCTCAAACACGATACCTATTATTCATTCCCCATTCAAAGGAAACAATACAAGCATTTTTTCTTTACAAGCAACCTAAAAAGGCAAGTTTGTAGCAAGTAGTTAGACTTACCTAGCTAGTACCATGTAACATTCTATGCTTTTTCTTATATCAATTCAACTAAAGAAACCTCTACAAATGCTCAAAAATGGCTACATTATATATCCTATAAAACAAAGAATAATTTACAAGCAAAATGTTATAGCTCAATGTGTCATAAACAATAAAAGCATATATGTAAAGTATATATATCTGATTTCATCATTAGCATGAAAAATCTAGAATCTACAATATTTGAATTTGTAAACTTTTATGGCATCATTACTAGTATGGAAAATGATATTTTTAAAATATTAATTAAATCCATGCACATACCTATAAACATATAACAATATCCTCAATGATCTTAATTGTACAAGTATATAGCTATATACTCAATGCATATGTCTAGGTAGCATAATCTATGCAACTATGTGCTCTATGCATATGCCAAGTGACACATTATTGCATCAACCAACCAAAGTTTAAAATCCATCATTTGACAAGGCAATAAATACACAAATACTATTCAATGATAAAAACAACTATTTATAAAATATTTTTTTATCCAATTGATGCTATAATATCATAATTATTTACATTACAAAACAGTCAACCCTACAAAAGATCTACAATTCATAATATTTATAGCTACAAAATCTTATATATCAACATTGTTGGAATAGAAAAATATAATTTTTAAACTATTCACTAAATACATGCATAAACCTGAAATTGCATTAGTCTTTATCAATTTCTTGAAACTTTTAGGTTATACAACTACATAATTATTCTCTCAATGCACATGCCCAAGTAGTACATTCTATGCAACTATGTGCTCTTTTCATGTGCCCAAATAGCACATTTTTGCATCAACTAATAAAAGTTCAAGTTAAAACCCTTTCCAAATCTAGAAATATAAAAAATACATGGCATCATATTACGATAAAATCATCTTGTCTAGATGTGCCATGAGCCCATAGTTGTTTACATTATAAAATGTAATCATATCTATATAATCACGTACTCCCATTTCTATAACAATAATAGAAAAAAGCAAAATTTTTTACAAGTTCAAAAATGACATAACATCCTTACAAAGCATTTAAAGTATTCAAGCAAGCTTAGAGAGATCTACCATATCTCTACCAACACTTTGAAGTCTACAATCAATAATATTTATAGTATGAGTATTATAATCACATGATCCCTATACAATTTCCTTTGCAAGAAACTAACCTCCTTGGATAGCATGACCAGACTTCTCATTATCTCTTCTTCAAGTTTCTTCATCCCTTTACAATAGTGGTATCACCACCCATATTCATTGTATTGCCTATATGTTTCCTTGAATCGATTTTTACTAAGCAACTGTTTTTTTTGTCTTCTGTATCTAGCAACACACATATTATTATTATTTACACTCTTTATTGAAATTCCATAGGTTTCAACTTACCTCCTCCATTTCCCAACATCTATACTAGTCCAAAATGTTATAAACATGACAAGTTTACCTCAAAATTATAAAACAAATTTTGAACAAGCATCAACTTACATATTACCTTTTTATAATCATATTTACAATATTCATTAAGGTTGACCAAACCATGTAGTCAATCTCACTTGTAAACACATGTCAAAGTACACATAACCTTTTTATAATCACACTTACAAGAGTTATAAAGCAAGTTCAATCAAGACTTACATCCATGTATCATTTCAAAAAATAAAATTCTATGTAAATACAATTAATTAATCTATGGGTTAATTCATAATGTTATCTCTTACAAGTAAAAAGCATCATGATTGTATTTTCACCCAAATACCTAGCTCATGATGGACATAAAGTTGATAAAATTGGCCAATAGTTAATCTAAAATATTTCATCAAATAAACTCAACACATATTATTTACTTTATTAGTCACTAGTTATCATGTCTCTAAGTTTTAGAATATGAATTGAAAAATGTTAAAAATTATTTTATTTTTTTTACTTGAAGAAAAAGGGGTTGTACTTGACTCCCCCACCCTTGAAAAATCACAACTCTCTCCTTTAGAGCTTGAGATTTTACAAACATATTCAATTCTCATCTCAATTAAGTTGCTATAGCTAAATATATACAACTTTTTCATACAAAGTTTAAGTTTTTTATTTTCTTTTTTTGGATCTTCTTCAATTTTCTTTGTAAATATTAATATTCCAAAATTCATCATCCTTATTCTTGACATTATCCTGTAGCAACCTTCACAATACCAAAACTCAACCTTTATTGTCTACACATTACATCTTAATAGAGTAATATTTCCACAATTTTGAGCTATCATAGTCCACTTTACATGGACTGCTAGTTTCCTTCATGAAGCATAAGTACAACCACAAAAGTCATAATAAATAGTTTAAATGAAAACACATTAATGTTATAAGGCATAGAAAATATTACCAATGGAAAACATTAAAGTAAATCTTAATCATTATTTGATTCAAGTAGTCAACATTTTCTTGTCAACTAAACTTACTACTTCTTGTTAGAGTATATTACATCATTTGGGTCATGTAAATGTACCACCTTTGGTACATAGCTAGAGTAGAATATTACCTTAGGGGTAGTTAGCTAGTTACTTCAAGTAATGTAATAAATGCACAAGTATCAATGTGCAAGTTGTAAATGTGCAAGGTGTCCCCTTGTACAACTAGGTAGAGTGTTGGCCAAGGAATCCATATTCCTATATAAAGGGTCTCATAGTGAGTGATTATATATCATTGTAGGTAGTAGTAGGTATAGTGGATAGATCACCATATAGATTGGTGATGGAGTACAATGTAGTTCTTTAGCATCAGTTCTAGAGTGTCCATTCCTCCATACTGCATTGTAACATTTCCATAACTTTCCATTAATAGTATATTTCAGTGTTATTGCAAAATTTTATTATCTTACATTTCTACATATATTGCATCATGTGATTGCATTCTCCTATAACATACATTATCAAAATCTAACAGTGGTATTAGAGCCATGGTAGGTCGATAGGATTAGGGAGAGCCACAAGAGAGATAGAGAGGAGAAGAAAATGTCAATTATAGAATTACTAAGATTGCATTTGTCTGAGTCTTTCCACAAAGTTATAGAAAACTCGTGAATACTAGGACTTAACATTCATTCCACTAGATTGATAAATCAACTAGTGAAGATTCATCATTGATAGATTTAGAATTTTTGTCCTAATACTTTGTTGTAGGAAAAGGAGATTCAAGAAAGTTGGGAAGCTTCCTACAAGAGAGCTAGGAATAATATCTTCTTAGAATCAACCCAGAACCTAAAGCAAAGAGGATATTTTAGGAACCTGAAGGAAGTCCTATTGTAGACCTGTAGATTGCAAAAGATAAGAAAAATTCCAAAGCAACCTTACTGCAGATTGAAGGGAGTCTAGAGTAGAGTCCAAAAGAATATAGGAGATTTGTGATCCCCATCAAAGACTGTAGACAATAGATTGAAGACTTATTCCAAAAGAAGTTGAAAAAAACCCATAGAAGGTTTCATTGAAGGACTTCCAATATTAGAAGATTGAAGAAAGACTAGCAAGGTCTTGTATCTAATTTCAAAAGTAGTAGATTTCAAAGATCCACAAGAGAGATCTCATTGCCAACACTTCCATAATAGAAGTTTGAAGGAAATGTATCATTGAGAAGACCAAAGAAGCTACAAGACTGAAGACCTTGGAGAGGTCTCAAGGAGAAACAAGGAGAAGGCTTGGAGAGCCTTATTGCAAAATTTGTAGAAACCAACAAAGGAGTTCCTAGGAGAACTCATTGGAGAAATTCACTACCAAGGAGAAGCTCCTAATAGTGAAATATTTGGGATAATTATCGCCATTCGACAACAAGCCCAAAAGGAGAAGAATTTGGAAAGGAGTGCCAAATCCCGAAGGATAATATTGAAGACCTCAAGACTTTCATATTCTTGAGAAGAAAGCCCTTTTTGAAGTTAAAATTCAACAAGGAGGTTGAAGGAGAACTCAGATAGAATAAACCTACCAAATCCAAGAAGATTTGGAGATTGCCTTTCATAGCTAAGAAGGCACATTTCGGAGATAGGTTTTGTTGGATATACAATAAAATACTATAGGGTTCTTAAAACATATCCCAGTCATGATTTGGAGGAATTTCTACCAAATTTGTGAGATTCAAGGACAATATTTCATTAAATAAATTGTCTACTAGAACGTAGCAATCAAGATAGAATTACTAGCTGCAAAACGTTGGAGTTCCAGTCCACATCCTAAATGAGAAATTGAAGCTATCTACTACAAATTCAAGGAAAGAAACCAGAAGGGTTCACAGCTGCAAGCAACCACCATTCTAGATAGAAACTTGGTGAATCAACTCATCAAGATATTCATCATCTTCAAAGGTCATCAAAGGTAAGCAACTTAGGTGCAAAAGGGTTCATTACTTGAACACTTATTTGGATTACAACTTAGCTTCATTAAGAACCTTATTAGAATTCATAAGTTGCAAAATAGAAGGTTGCATTTTAAGTCTTCAAAGGAAGTGCAAAATTTGGTTACTGTTAAGGGTTATTACCTGCACATTGAATAGGAGTTAGATACATCATTCCTAATTATAAAGAAGAAGACTACATTAAGTTGTAGAGATTATAGAGCATTATTTAAGAGTTAGAATTAGTGCATATTACAAGTTACTATTAAGGAGTAATAAGAATATTGGATTTGCACTATATTAGTTTCTCTTAAATCTTATTAGAAGTGCACTAAATATTTCAGTAATTCATATTGCTTATATGATTATTAGCTTGGATTCATTGTTACTAACTATACAAGTAAAAGGATTAGATACTAGTGTTGTCAATAAGAAAGGCAAAAACACATTGCTCTCAATAAGTAAGAGCAAGTAGTGGCCATATCCAAGAAACCAAAGGAAAGTTTTGGATCACTGTACGTAAGTGCTCAAGCTATACAACGAGGAGCCTTCATATAAAATAAGGAAATAGCATCTGAAAGAGACAAGAAACACGCTAAAATTTGGTGCAAAATAAGGTCTCTTATTCATAATACATTGGAGCACCATATACCTCTAAAAAAAAGACAAATTATTGAGTGTCTCAAGACACTTAACACAACAGGTATTCTAGGTCTATTACTGGCACATCAACGAAGGTAGAAAAGAAGCCAGTCCATGGTTCACAAGCATCAAGTTTCAGGTGTCTAGGAACACCATTAAAATCACAAAAGAAAGTAGTCACAATCAACATCCACAACAGTGAGTATCTATAGGTATCAAAACCAACAAAAGGACAACATATTAGGGTAATTATCATCTACCAGAATACAACTCATTATAGCAAAGAGAAAAGGAGCTTTAGCCAATACAAAAGGTGCATTACCATGGGTGAACTACCAGCCAAGAGTAGCACCATAGAACCATCCTCGAAGCACCTCACCATTGCCATTGAACCAAGATCCAACATCTTGAGAAGAATATCACTTAGTTGTGCCTGAAGGAAGCATTGAAGAACAAGAAAATAATTGGGTATATGTTGGCAAAAGAAATATATAGGGAGAAAGATGTTGGAGAGAAGCGTCTCATGCAAACCACCACTTGTCACTACTGAAAAAAGTGCTCATATTCCCTAACACCCTCAAGAAATAAAATGCTCACTCCTTGAGTGTTAGAATAATCATCGTTTCCATAGAGGAGCATTACAAGGCATTGTTGTCATAAAGAAGTGTTATAGCATCTTGAAGCTATGCAGGGATAATTTCAAATAGCATTGAAGCTCACAAGCCATGTGGACACCATCTCAAGAGGCGTTGACAGTATCTCAAATATTATAAAAACTCATGCCACGTGAGATTCATCAAAATAAGATCATAGCTACATAAGCGTTCACCTCCAAGCTGAAGAAGACAAGCAAAATTGAAGAGAATATTGCAACATCCAAAGAACACTGTAATTGGAGTCAAAGAAGGTAGTGAAGGACTATCATAAACCAGCTTTTTTAAGGAGCATTGAATGCTCAAAATCATAAGCAAATACTAGTGCCATTTGGAGAGAAGACTAAGTGAAATATCAAGCAAGAATAGCAAAATCGAAGCGTGAATATTGAAGGAGAAGCATACAGATTTTACAACTAAGGTCAGAGTAGGAGCATTGAATGCTCATCTACACACAGTGACCAAATACATTGAGGTTCGATGAAAAAGAGTGAAGCCTCAAGCAACACGACATGTGACATTGATAAGGTAAAATCAATACTAAAGTTGCTTGCTTTAATTAAAAGGTATTTGGAGTTATAAGGGATATAATCAATTTACTATTGCATTGGAATAACAAGCATTTACCAGCATTAGTAAATTATAAAGCAAGCTTAATTGAAGGTATTAGAATATTCTCATATTTACAAATAACCAAGTAGGAGATATAAGGTTGTCAACCTTGGTTAATTCAATATTAATTTGCAAATATAATTATTTTCTAATATTCCAAAGATAGGGAGTTATAAGGCATACTACTTCAAACTATATATATACTTGGAATTTAGAAAATTGATCTATTGAATAGAGAAGCAAATCAATTGCTTGCACATAGAGTTGGAATTAATTGATAATACTTGTCTCATACTCAAACTAAGGAGACAAGAAGAAGTCCAACTATAAGAACTCCATTAGAGCATTAGGAGAGATAAGATAAAATTAGAAGTTGATTATTATTCTCAAAATATTACAAAATCAACTCATATGGTAATGTAAATACTGCTAAGTTTATTATTAAAGTCTGTAGCATATCTTAAATTACTTGGGAGATATGAGGAAGCCTACAAAACCTAAATTCAAGAAAGGTTTTATCAAAATTAGTTCACATACTTTAAATTGGGTAGACTACTTAAAATACTCCATTCTCAAAGTCTCTATAGAACTAAAGAAGCCCACTTCAAGATCAATCAAATATGGATGAGATATTAAAAATGCTTTTAATAATGTAGAACTATTCCATGAAGTAGAATTCTACTCTCAAAACTTAATAGATACTCTTGAAGGATATAAGTATCTATCTACTAGCGATAAAGAAAGATTATCTTCATTCCTTAAGGAGGCAAAAGAGGGAAGCTTTACAACATTAATTATGTATTATCATGAGGTTCTCTTTATAGCATGGTGGAATACACAAAAATTGGTCTTTTTTACACCAGAGGAATATTTTATGATTTACCTATCATTAATTGTATTTGTACTTGCTCAACACATGAAACAAACTAGCAATTCAAATCAGTATTATTGTGATGATAGACTAACTTATCATGAAACAGAAATTCCACTAGTATCAATACAAAATTGTAGGAGGAGGAAGAGGAAGAAAAGGTATACTAAGAGAGAACATAGCAAAGAAGATATGAATAGAGAAGAAACCACAAAAATAGAACCAGATATATATATTTAGACTCAATCATTGGAGAAGTCCTCAACCAAAGCATTCTCGGTCTTGTGTGAAGATACAAACTACTTGGACAGATTTTGGTAAACGAAGAAGAATAATATAATTTCCACTATTCAAGAGAAGAAGATCCATATTGAAGACTAAATAATATAATACAGGGGGATGTTAGAGTATATTATGTCATTTGGGTCATGTAAATGTACCACCTTTGGTACATAGCTAGAGTAGAATATTACCTTAGGGGGTAGTTAGCTAGTTACTTCAAGTAATGTAATAAATGCACAAGTGTCAATGTGCAAGGTGTCCCCTTGTACAACTAGGTAGAGTGTTGGCCAAGGAATCCATCTTCCTATATAAAGGGCCTCATAGTGAGTGATTATATATCATTGTAGGTAGTAGTAGGTATAGTGGGTAGATCACCATATAGATTGGTGGAGTACAATGTAGTTCTTTAGCATCTGTTCTGGAGTGTCTATTCCTCCATACTGCATTGTAATATTTTTGTCACTTTTCATTAATAGTATATTTTAGTGTTATTGCAGAATTCCATTATCTTACATTTCTGCATATCTTGCATCCTGTGATTGCATTCTTCCATAGCATACATTATCAAAAGCTAATACTTCCTCTAACTATGGAAAAGAGAACGTAACTTCACAATTATCTATTTAAACCTCTCTATTGGCTAGCCTATCTACACATTTGTTTCCTTTTCTTAACATATGTGTAAACCTAATTTCTTCAAACTCTATAGCAAGATCTTATATTTCCACAATGATCTCTTGTATGTTCCATGGAGCCTTTGCTTTCCTTAAAATTGTATTTATTACTATTAGTGAATCAAATTCCATCCATACTCCATTCCATTTCATTTATCTACATATTTTAATCCTTCCAAATTTTCCCAAGCTTCAACTTCATTATTTGTCTTAAATCCACTATTAAAAGCGTAATGTGACAAAATTTCACCCCTATTATTTCTAATAATTCCTCCTCCTAGTCCTAGATTTCCTTTAGATAGCTCCATAAAAATTCAATTTGACTAACATCATAATTCCATTTGATGACTTGACTCCATTTATCAGGGCTCTTTTTTAAGAAGGAAAAATGTTAAAAATTATTTATTCATTTATGCATGTTATTTGTCTTAAATCCACTATTAAAAGTGTATTGTAACAAAATCTCGCACCTGTTATTTCTAATAATTCCTCCTTCTCTTGGTCCTAGGTTTCCTTTAGATAGCTCCATCAAAATTCAATTTGACCAACATTATAATTCCATTTGATGACTTTACTCCATTTATCAAGGCTCTTTTTGAAGAAGGAAAAAAGTTAAAAATTATTTATTCATCTATGCATGAAATTTTTTTTCAATTGGTTATATGGGATTGAAATGGACCTGTTGGTCACGAATCTGCCACAGGAAAGGATTTTTACAATTGCGCCCTAGACCCGGCCAACATTGAAAGGCTGGAAGCAAGAAATGGCTCCCAGACCAATCTCCAGAGTGGGTCGGTTCCCTCTACTATTCTAAAATTGGGTTTAAGATAGGGTTCTTTGGAAAGAGATTTAAAAGGTTGCGAAAGAAATGGGAAATATGGCCACGAGCCGAAGTGATGGGATCAAAAAAACAACAGCAGGAAACTAAAAACGCAACAACGACAAGTAACATAAGAAATCAGCTTCATCCTCGCACAATCACATGCCGCAAATCCCTCCAAACCCACATTCCAGGAATTGTACCCTGACTGCAGTATTTAAATCCAGGATGCAGAATTTAAATGTAATAGCAATGCGGGAGTACGAATGCTATTAGAAATGCAGAAAACAGAAAGCAAATTCATCCATGCGACGCTTGAAAAATTAGAAGTCGATCCTTGTATTCCCATGAGATATAATTCCAGTTTCTAGCAGCAAGTTTTTCCAACCCTTGCAAATGAAAATTACATTGGTTTTTATAGAGGTCCGTCCTCTTTGCGGCATTAAAAACGTAAAACCAACTTCCTCGTGATCTACAATAATATCTTGAAAATTAGGAACACGACCCCTTAATAGCGGCCTCGAGGAAATAAAAATTAAATGCCATGAAACGTTCGCGGTCCTTTATTAAATACGATTCTTCGAACATGTGCATGAAAACCGTTGAATTAATCCACGAACCGCAGCTTTGAACCAATAAATCTTTTAATTTTGGTGGCTCAGGCGCTTTTCGTCCTTAACCGCATCGGAAATCCGCAAAATATTTAATTCGGGTTAATATTAAATCATCGGAAATCGAAAAAACCCTTTCGGCCGTTCATATTGCACTTGGCGGGAAAACTGCGCAGGTCGCGAAAATGCGACGGGTCGCGAAATCGCGACGGGTCGCGAAATCGCGACGTCTTATAATGCCGTATGCTTTGACCACCGTTGACCCGCGAAAATGGCACATGTAGCGATTTCGCTACGTCTCCGGCTTCCTCTTCGCCATCGCAAGCTTGCTCCGCGAAACGGAACATGTAGCGATTTCGCTACATGTTTCGTCGTTAGCTCCTCCCTGCGCTCTGCCCCGCGAAAACGGAACATGTAGCGATTTCGCTACATGTTTCCGTCGCCGTACCAAACGCCATTTTTGGTCGCGATTCGCTGACATGTCAGCGACGCGCTGCAAGATATTAACTTTATGCCTCTGCCGCCGACCGACCCGCGATTCCGGAACACGTCGCGATATCGCGACGGTTCCGCCAACCTGCCTGCGTTGACT
The DNA here is from genome assembly GCA_028583015.1 of Wollemia nobilis. Taxonomy (NCBI): domain Eukaryota; kingdom Viridiplantae; phylum Streptophyta; class Pinopsida; order Araucariales; family Araucariaceae; genus Wollemia; species Wollemia nobilis. Next base: position 7,405,759 of record JAQPPZ010000989.1, read on the forward strand.
GCGTTGACCGCGATTCTGCAACATGTCAGCGCGTCGCAATTTTCAGACTTAGTCATTTTTTGCTCATTTTTTCTCCTTTTTTCGCTCAAGCTGCATCAATCAAAGGTCAGATCCCCAACAATACATCAATGCATTCATCAATGAGAATCAATGTGGCAAAAATGCCAACAGGACCCCACCCATATTACATCATCACCACATAATGGTATTACAACAAAGCATGGATATTATCCATATATAGCTTGGTAAGATTCAAACCTGGGTCTCCTCCCTTGAATGTTGAGGAATCTAATCAATTGAGCTAATGGCATTTAATTTTTATGCATGACAATTATGAAGAATGTTATTGGCTATTTTACATTGTTTGTTAACAACAAATTTTTTTATCGCAAGGGACAATGCAACGGTTCAGGGTTTAGCTCTTCTTTAGGATATCCAAGCTTCAAACTGTGGTGTGTGTGGTTGTGTGTTAATACCCTATTGATAAGCATAGCTCTTAGCCTTACGAGGGGTCATGGATGGGAGGGGACTGCTCAACCCTATGCGTTGATCATAGGAATTTATCACACTACCCGAATAAATATAAAAATATCAATTTTATTTTTTAATTTATATATTTGATTGATATTCAGTTACAAAGTGTTTTTTTTTATAACATGTGTTATATGTCCACTATTGTTTTTCCTATTAACTTGCATTTATCGTGAATTGTTTATCTTAAATAGATCATGTTGGGTAACCTTGGATTTGAAAAAATTGTTTTGTTATCATGATTTATCACCATGTTTTTTCTAAAACGTTTCTATTTTGAATATGTTTTGTTAGATTTGTTTTCTTTCTAGAAAGTATTTATGAAATAAATTAAATAACTTCACTCTTTTATAAACAAATAGTAGTGTTTAGTGAATGACAATATAAAATATTTTATATTTTATATGGTTTAAAATTTTACCTATGAAGGAATTCCTTCGAAATCCAGTTGGTAATATTCAACATGTGTTGTGGTTAGGGTTTTTTCGCAATAGCTTTAAAGTGGGTAAATCTCAATTTCAGAGAGTTTAAAATTTTTACAAGTGGAGGAATTCTTTTGAAATACAATCAGTAATTTTCAATGTGCATTGTGGTTAGGGTTTGTTCTTAGGAGCTTGATAGTGGAAAGATCTGAGTTTCGGCTAGCATAAACTAATTTTTTGGTTTTTCAGTGACCTCTCACAGTGAAGAGTTTAAAATTTTAATGATGGAGGAATTCTTTGAAATCCAATCGATAATTTTCAATGTGCGTTGTGGTTAGAGTTTGTTCACAAGAGCTTGACAATGGGTAAATTTGAGTTTTGAAAGTACAAATAAATTTTTGGTACCATACAGGTTTCCATTCTGGTTGTTCGATGACCTCTCATAGTGAAGAGTTTAAAATTTTACCGATGGAGGTATTCCTTCAAAATCTAGTTGGTAAAGAAATCCAATCGGTGAAGTTTTTTAAGAACACCAATAATATAAGAGGAAGTTCGTCTTTGCTATTTCCACAAGGTGATATTTAGGGTTACAATCAATATTTGCAAGTTTTTTTCTAACTTTGAGAGATAAGTGCTTGGAAAATAAAAATATAAAAAAAATTAAAAGGGTTTCAAGCTAGTGAGCAAAGGTTTTTTATTTGGATGATCAACGATGGCAATGGCGTAGGTGAGTGAAGCGACAAGCGATGGTGATGCATCTATTGACGGTGATGGTGGTAGCGAAGGTAGATCATTGAATTTAGATAGTATCAAGGTAATCACGATCTTTGATGTGTGTGTCAAGAGTGAACTTGTGATCCCTAATGAAGGTGGGGATCCTTTAGAGCAAGTGGAAGGAGAGATCTGACTTCAGTTGTTGACATGTCACAAGGTCAAAATGGATCCAAGCATGTTTCCTCCTCCTGCTCCTTTGTAGTCCTTTTCAAAAATACAATTTTTTTGGACCTCCTCCTCACCCTAAGGTTGATCTACACCGTTCTCAAGGTGCCCTCTAAATTCTATTGGAGCTTGTTTCCTCCCTTGTGAACCAGTATTCTCATTCTCTTATGGGAAAATTTTTAGGGCCTCGCCGTGACATGGAGTCCATCCATAAATGGGCTATTACCCATTGGCACCCTCAAGGATCCATGGACCTAGATGCCTTTCCCATGGTGATTTTTCTCATTCGTCTAAATAATCCCATTGATTCAAGCAGAATCATATCAGGTGGACCATGGTTCTATGGTCGAAGAGGGCATTTTCTTAGGAAATGGAGTGTGGATTTTGATCTAGAGATTTAAAATATCAATATAGCTTTGATATAGGTTCATATTTTAGGTCTTCCTCTTCATTTTTAGGATGAGGATATTTTATGGGAGATTGCCTAGGACATTGGTGAGTTTATCGATCTTGATTCACCTACAAAATCTAATACCCGCATGGTCCACACCTACATGTGCATCAATGCTAACTTTTATTACTCTCTTTGTTCTTCTATCAAGCTAATTCTAGATGAGATCTCCAGGACTCAGATCATATAACATGAGAACAAGCCAACCTTCTATTCTAGGTGCTCCAAGCAAGGTCGCCTCAACTCTCAATGTTGGATGTCTAAGATTTCTAAGGTGCCTTCCACCAAAAAACATTCAGGAGAAAGGTTATGGCAGCAAGAGGGTTCCCACAATCGATCTAAATCTTCTTCTTTGGTGGGCTCCAGGCCCTCTCCTTTTGGTACTAAAATTGTTTTAAATCAAGATATTCCTTCTCTAGGTCTATTAAGGGAGGCTTTGAATGATTAGGTCAAATATTTATCGTCTATTGCTCAAATTTTGTTGGGATATCCTTTGAATACTTCATCCTCTACATGTCAAGCTCTCCAAGATGTTCCTCAAGTCGATATCTCTTCCTCCTTTAAGGTATGTCCTTCGACTTCTGTTTCTAATATTTTTTATTCTATGCCTATTCCTGAGGCTCCTCCTTCTGTTGAGAATGTTGCTCCTCAAAGCCCTCCTCCATAGAGCCCTCCTTCCCTTAAAGACCTTCTCAGTCCTTCCCCATATAAAAATCTTCCTAGCAATCTTTTTACCCTTAGCCCCCTTTTCACCAGAAATTAGAAAAGGCTCCATGTTGATATCAGTTGCGAGAATAAATGAGGTTGTCCTTCCTCTCAACTCATCAAAAATAGAGAATATTCTAAGGACATTACCAATGAAACTCAGTTCACTTTAGTCTCTCCTCCAAGAAAAACCTTCTTTCAGATCCACTTGAAAATGATACCCGATCCAAATTCCCCTCTTCACAAGGAACAGGTAAAAGGTCTTCTTCCATAATCTCCAAATGAAGATCCTCTCATGGAATGTGAGAGGTCTCAATGGACACAACAAAAAACATTTGATTAAGTCCATGAGGAAATACCTTAAACCAACCATTTTCCTCTTGCAAAAAGCCAAACTAGATACCCAAAATGCTTCACGCATTTCCAAATACATATGGAAAAACTGTGAATTCCTCATAAGCCTTACCAATGGAGCCTTTAGAGGGATCTTATGTTTGTGGGATCCAAATTTTGTTGAAGGTAGACTCCTATCTGTGGTAGAAAACTACATGAACATATTGTTCTTCATTAAGGACTCTCATTGCAGATGGGTTTTATCAAATATTTATGCTCCAAACTTCCCATCTGGGGTATTTCATATCTAGAACAATCTTAGTCAAATGAGAGAGGTTTTTCCCAATGAGGTTTGGATGCTGGTTGGAGATTTTAATTCTTCCTTATTCCCCACTGATAAGAAAGGAGGCTCTAAAATAATAGTCAATTCCTATGAGTATTTTGCTTTATTTGTGGATGAGAATGAACTCATGGATATCCAACTCAAAGACCCAAAATTCACTTAGAGCAATCATAGAAAGGGTGACTTTCTTATTCAAATAAGGATTGATATATTCCTAATATTCATCAATGGCATATACCCCTTTGGATATGTTATCCTTTGTTATCTGCCCCGAATAGGTTCTAATCACAACCCCCTTCTCCTTGATTGTTCATTCCAGGTCTCCATGTTCAAAGTTCCTTTCAGATTTGAGGCTGTGTGGCTTCAATATCTAGATCTCAAGGCACTCATTGCAAATTGGTGGTCTTACAGTTTTTCTAGGTCCCTAGCCTCTTAGGTCAACAATAAGCTTCATTTTGTGAAAGCACAACTCAATAAGTGGAACAAAGATATTTTTGGTAATATTTTTTCCAAAAAATAGAATATCCAATCCCAACTCACAAACATTGAGCTTCTTGCCCAACAGGGAGAATTGGACACAAATATTCTTGAGGTTGAAAGGAAGCTTCTATTTTAATACCATAATATTCTTAAAAGTGAAGAAGTTTTTTGGAAGTAGAATTCCAGAGTTACCTGGTTGAAAGAGGGAGACTCTAATACTAAAATTTTCCATGCCACCACGATGAGGCACAGGGGCTCTAACAAGATCAAGGAACTCACCAGAGCTAATGGGACTGTTATTTTAGAAATTATAGATATCAGAGATGAGGTAGTGGCTTTCTTTGAAGATTTTCTTGGACCCAGTTTGGAGTGCAATACACAAACATCAGAGACCCTCTTGAACAATATCCCTAGGTTGGTATCCCAGTAGCATAACAATTGTTTGCTTAAACAATTTTTTGTTGAGGAAATATGTAATGTAATTTTTTCAATGCAAGGTGGGAAGGCTCCAGGCCAGGATGGTTTTCCCCTAATTTTCTCTCCAAAATATTGGGACATTATGGGGCTTGACATCATTTCAGTCATCCAAAAAATGCAACAGATTACAAAAATTCCTAAAGATGTAAACTTCACCTTTCTAGCCCTTGTCCCTAAGTCCAATAATGTCAAATATTTATCTAATTTTTGTCCAATTAGTTTGTGCAATATTTTTTATAAAATCCTCACCAAAGTGATTGCCACAAGATTGAATCTTATTCTCCCTTTTGTCATTGATTCCTATCAAGGTAGTTCTATTCTAGGGAGACTAATTAATAATAGCATAATTACAATCCATGAGCTTATACATTTTGTTTCTAAAAGTGGTAAATCTAACATTTTCCTCAAATTGGACATAAAAAAGGATTTTGATAGAGTGTCTTTGAGTTTCCTCTTCTTTTTCTTGTCCATATTTGGTTTCTATCCTAATTGGATCAACCTATTCAAGGCATGCATCTTAGGAGCCAAATTCTATGTCTTAGTCAATGGCTCCATTATTTGTTATTTTCAAAGCACCAAAGGTCTAAGACAGGGTGACCCTTTGTCCCCTATATTATTTATCATTATGGTGGAATCCCTAGGTAGAACTTTGTGGTCTTCTTGTTTCAAAGGATAAATTTTTAGCATTAAACTTGCCTCGTCTCTCATGCCTATATCCCTCCAAAATTTTGTGGATGATACTATTATGGCCACTCATGCATCTGTTCCCCAAGCCAAAATTATCAAGTCCATTCTTATTTCCTTTGAGTCTGCTTCTGGCTAAAAATTTAACTTCTCCAAAATTAAATTGTATTTTCTCAATATGCCCTTAGACAGTAAACCAACATAGCTAATATCCTTGGTTGTACCATTGCTGACCTTCCTGCTACCTACCTAGGTTTTTACACTTTTTTTTGGCTATACCAAAAAATCTATTTGGTTTCCACTCATTGTGAGAATTCTCAAAAAAAATGTAGGATGGAAAGGAGGGCTCCTTAGTCAAGTGAGAAAAGCCACCTTAGTCAAAGCCACTCTCCATAACATCCCTATTTTATTTTTATCCATCTTCCATGTTTAGGTTGAAGTTTATAACAAGATTGAACAACACTAGAGGAATTTTCTATGGTCATGCTTAGAACACAAAAAATATTCCATTTGATTGCATGGGACTAGGTTTGCTCCAAGAAATAATATGGTGGTATCGGGCTTAGGAAGGTCAGACAGATGAACCTAGCCTTCATTACCAAGCAAGGATGGTGGATCCTTCAAATTGAAAAGTTATTGTGGGTTGATATCATCAAGGCTAAATACCTCTGGCATCAACCAAATTTTTTGGATGATCCTTCACCTATTCAAGGTTCTACCACTTGGAATTCCATCTTGTGTATGAGGGAGATCATAAACAAAGGATTTTTTTGGAAACATGGTGATGGCTATAAGATACACTTTTGGAAGGACAAGTGATTGGGTAACAACCCTCTTTAGAACCGTCTTGATCTGATCTACCTCAAACCTGTGGCTGACATGTTGTTTAGTACATAGGTGTGCAATTTTATTGATATTGGTAGGAAGCACTAGAAAACCATTCCTCACAATATTATTAATTAATATAAAAAAAAGAGCTAATCTTGTTTTGTCTAACATGTTACATCTCTATGTTATTCCTAGTTGTTCCGTTGAAGATAATATCTTGTGGGCACCTAGTGAAAATGAGATTTTCTTTATCAAAATTGCTTATTTTCTTAATGAAAACCTCGGTCAGCCATGGTTCCCTTCTAAGATCATTTGGAAGAAGTATCTCATTCCCAAAGTCTATTTCTACTTTTGGCTTGTTGTTTAGGAAAAAATCCTCTCCATTCCAAATCTCCAAATTCGAGGGCTCTCCATTCCTAACTGCTATTACCTTTACAAGCAGGAGTGCAAATCCACCCAACATATTTTCCTCTCCTATCCTTTCTCCCTCAAATTTATTTGCTTCTTATTTTCCTCTGTGGGTATTTTCTAGGTTCCTCCATTTTCTCTAAAGGACCTCTGTTTATAGTGTCCTAATCCCTTTAAAATTTTTTATGTCAAAACATTTTGGACATTCTGTGTCCCCCATTTCCTATGGGAATTTTTGTGTGAAAAAAAATTCAAAGCCTTCAATAACTCCATCCATGATTCCAACTATGTTCTTTCCAGAGTTATCCACACGACAGTTGAAAATCTCTCTCTTATTCAGGACACTAGGTGGTTGGAGTCCCCAAGTGAATCTCAATTAGCCAAGTCGCTCCAACTCCTTATAATATTTCCTCTCCCTCTTATGTGGTTGATCGCTCGATTATCAAGTGGTCTCCTCCACCTTTAGGATGGATCTAGTATAATTTTGATGGTGCTGCCAAGAGCAACCCGAGATCAGCTAGAGCAGGAGATATCTTTTGAGATCATACAATGAAGATATTGTTGGCCTTTGCAAAAAATATTGACATCCAAACCAGTCATTTTACTGAAGCTCGAGCCCTCTTCTAAGGTTTGTCTTTCCTATTCATAATAAATTTCCCTAACCTTATTGTTGAATGTGACTCTATGAACATTATTAGAAGTATTATAGGCACCCAGTCAACATCCTGGAACATCTCTAGTTTAATCTCTGAGGCAAAGATTTTTTGGAGCTCTTTACCTAATATCACTGTCCAACATGTCTTTAGGGAAGGAAACCAAGTCGTTGACTTTCTAGCTAACTTGGGGGTTTCTTTGCCTAACCTCACCATTTTGAATGAATTTTTTCCTCCCCCTTGGTCTATGGCAATCCCATGCCTATATCTCTTTTGTGAGTTTTCCTAGGATTCAGGTTTCTTGGGTAGCACATCTTCTCTATGTTATGAGAATCCTCCTCAAATTGGATAGCATTTTCAAGACACATCATTGGAGGTTTCATCGATCTATGGAATTTTTCTATGTTCATAGGATCTATTTTCAATACACACTTTCATGTGCGACTTCATCTTGACAAAATGAATGTTCAGGGCATGTTGAGCTTGTGTCTCAACATGGAGAATGTCTTTGTGAACCATACGTGGAGATATTGTATTGCACCATCTTCAATGAACACCTCATGTAGGTTTTTTTTTGCGTGAAGAATGATAAAATGGAGTCATCTATTATTTTACCCAGAAACGTGAGCAAGCTCTACGTGAACCCGTTGAGGCTTCCTATTTTGTCCTTGCAAGGGTTTCTCTATCAATTTGTCTTTCTTCTTAGTTGTTTTGAAGAAGGTGCTTCCTTTTTATTTCAAATGGTTTGGAGCATTTGTCCTAACTATAAATTTTTTGTATAAGGTTACGGGATCCTTTCAAAACCCCTCTTACCAATCAAATATATATATATATATATATATATATATATAGATATAATATTTTATATTCACAAATATTAAATTCTAAGAATTAAAAAATAAGTAATAATTAAACACTCATTATAATTATTTTAATGAATTCAAAATAAAATTATAGTGTATATAGATATATGTATTTATCTTTTACTTTAAACGATGTCAAGAAGATTTCATTATATATATAGATAAATGGATTACTTGTTCTTTCTTTTATATATCCTCGAATGATAAGTTGATATTATAAAATAAAATTCTTATGAGATTTCTTAAGTTTTCTTATGCAATTCAACTGAAATTCCATAATCAAGAACACTAATTTTATTATTCCCACATTGTGTTAACCATACTTTATAGAATAAACTAAAAAATAGGAGGTTTATGGATGATATTTAGAAGGCAAGTTTTGAGATGAAGAAAAACATTTTAAGATAAAAATTTAAAAATGATGATAAGAAGTTGATGGTTTTTAAGCATGAGCAAGGATAAATAGATATACATTAAACTACAAATATAAACGAGGGCAATATTTTTCATTAAAATTGGTGAAGCTTTTCACAAAATATTCAAAGCTTCTTCAATACATGCTAGACCTTGTCCCTGCAAAGGTGGACTCTTAATCTATCCAAATTACTAGCATCAATTCTTTTTGTTGTTTATGTTGATGTGCAAACCTAATTTTTTGCTTATATTTTCCACTCATATGCAATTTAGAATAGTTTTTAATATGGTATGCATGGAACCCCTAACTAAACATATTTATAATATCTTTGCAATATGCACAGGATTTTTACCCAAAATTTTCAACATTTATGGTTTTTATAAGAGATAAAATTGTCAACTCATTTTGCTTTTATAATATGAATGGCATCATCTATGCAAATGCATAGCTCAACATATACATTATATTAATTATGACCATGATATATTTATGGATGATATATTTATGCATAAATTTGTTAGCCAAACAAGAAATAAAATTTTCACAAGCAAATATATGAAATTATTAGTAAAACACTCTTGTACATTAAGTGCTTTGTACTCTGTTGTTGGAGGCAACCAAAGACTTGAAATAAGTTATTACCATTGATCCTTTCTATTAAATCCACATACTACATAAAATGGAGTCACCAAATAGAGACATCAAGAAGAGAGAATTAGTGTGTATGGAGTAAATCCCTCGCCATGACGAAAATGATGTTGAATACACTCAACATGTTAAACACTAAGAAATTCATAACCCTAACCATCTTAAAAAAATCCTAGAAATGGAATTATTATAATAAGTGCATCTTATGCTAATATAGATGCTTGTAATCAAATGGTATTAGTTCAACCGGCTAGATTCCTCAACGTTAAAGGAGGAGACCTAGGTTCAAATCTTGCCAAGCGATACATAGATAATATCCAAGCTTTGTTGTAATACCACTATGTAGAATATATATAGGGGTGGATATCGTTTCAATCCCACGTAACTAATTTTATATATAGATAATATCCAAGCTTTGTTGTAATACCACTATGTAGTGATGATGTAATAGGGGTGGGGATTGAAACGATCCAAACCCCTATTACATAATCACTACATAGTGGTATTACAACAAAGCTCATATATATATATATATATATATATATATATATATATATATATATATATATATATATATATATATATCCTTGTAATGCATATCAAATGCTTAAAAGAGAGAGTGGCTTATAGACGAGAATATTGTGATATTTTTACTATAGTTTCTAATAAGATAACCCTAGCTCATTAGGCTATCAAGGAAAAGGTAAGTGGATAATGATTCATGGGAGGGGTGTATGTATATAATATAAAAGGAAAAGATAAGTGGATAGTGATTCATGGGAGGGGTGTGTATATATATAAAAGTTGACTCAAAAAAAATATTGTGTTCAGAATGCACTTGACTGTGTTTCTATACATTTTTTTCTATTTTACTACTTATCCTCAAACATGATTTTGAAATTGAAAGTAAACGAATAAATTTGGTATAGTAAAAAAACACTAGTATTATTGTCTTTTTTAATATATTGAGAGGCATTATTATTTATTAAGAGATTATAGGGTCTTTCTTTATACATTCTTTCCCTACTCCAACAAATGTTTGACTCTCTTCTTATAGAGGCTTCACTTTTAAGCACAAGGCTCGACAAAGAACATTTTTCTTTATCATTATTTGATAATCTTACATTTGTGCAACATTTATTTGACAACATATGTAATGTAGGTTGTAAACCATATAACACCATCAACTAACTGATTTTACAAACTAAGACCAATAGATATTGATAAATATCATTGACCAACCAATAGTAGAGAAAAAAAGGAGAAAATCACATTAATATTTATAAATAATTAAATTAGGCTGATGGGAGCACAAAAATTGCCAAAATTAGAAGTATAAAAGTAGAAATCAAAAAACTTAAAAAGTGTCCTAAGATTTTAAAGTTAAAAAGGAAACAAATTGTGACTAGATGGCAAAAACTCCTTGTTAGTTTGAGTAGAAAATATTTGACACTATTAGAATCATAGAATACCTTTTAAGCCATTGACCATTGTTATCTTTCATTTTAGAGTATGTTAGAATTATCAATATGTTAAACTTCTTAAAAAATTTCATTGAGGATTTGATGAGAAAAAGTTGCTCTACTAAGGTTTGGGTTTGCTACCATTCATAAATTTGGTTGCTTTGGTTTTGAATACTAATATTGCTACCAATTAGGTGGTTGCTCTCTTTTTTATAGCTTCATCGTCTGTAGATGTAATGATTGTTACAAATAGTGGAACTCATGGCACCGAAGTGAGCTCGAAAGTTTGTTTTAAAAGTGGTGGATGAGGTAATGATTCTTCTCCATATGTTGTGCTCTCTCTTGATATTGTTCTTCAATTGTAAAATGGTATGAGAATCATTATCTTATATCTTATTTTGTTGCTTAAATATCATAGCAAAAATATCTTCAAAATTAGTTGAAACTTCACTGGGAAGCTTATGGCGGTATGGTTGCAGGTATCCATAATTTTACTAATTTTTTTTTTCTTTCCTTTAAATAACCCTCGCAAATGCAAACAGTGGTTGCTAAGTCCAGTTGTTGATTTCTTAGGAATATTTTTATGGTCCTTTCTCCTTGGACTCCTTTTCAAGTTTCAAAGAAAGTTGCATTTAAAGTGTCGATTTGGCTTGAACTCCTTGGTCTTCCACTCCCTTTATGGATGTTTATTCATGATATTGTTAAACCCATTGATCGGGTTATTTGTCAAGAAGAAGAGCGGTTTTTCTCAGGACAACCTAATAAAAGAGTTTATATCAAGGCTGACCTCGCACAAGACCTTAGAGAATTTATAGACATTCAGGTTAGTATAGAGTGTTTTATGCAAAAATGGTTTACTTTAATTTACCTAGTACTTGTTTTTGATGCCAATCCACCACACATTGTACTAAAGATTATTCGTTGGTTGCTTGAAAACCTCTAATGGTTGCTCTTACTCCTCATATGTGATTGCATCTCCCAAACCCTATATTGAGGGTGATTGGATCATAGTTTCTAATAAGAAGGGGGCGACCAACCCTAAGTCAACACTTTCTAATAGAGATAGGGTTGTGAAACTGCCATCTTAACCTCTTATTGTTCTTGTTTGTCCTATTTTGACTCCTCAAGCTCTGCCTACTAAGAAACCTCCTGAGCATAAATCAACCTCAGTAGAAGGGAATTCACTGCTAGTACCTCCACCCTCTAGGCATTTGTGTAGTCCATATCGAGATGGATCACCATCATCGAGGGGAAGCCAAGAGGCTAAGCATCATCCTTCGATTGTTGGTGAATTTTTTCAACATTCTAAGACCTCTTTATTTAATAGGTTTTTGGTGCTGGCCGATAGTGTGGGTTGGTGAATTAATTCAACCTTCTCAGACCTCTACATTTAATAAGTCTTATTTTTTGGCTAACAGTGGGGGCAGCCCTATGGGAGACAACTCCATGGATATTTCTCCTCCATGAATTTCCTTTTGTGGAATGTTCGGGGACTTACAAAGTCCTAAAGAAATTTTTTTGTTCTATCCACTCTATAAAGTATTGGTCATGTTGATGTTATTTGTTTACAAAAAGTTAAGATCTTTGGTTTTTTGTTAAATATGTTTCTCAACTGTATTGCAGGTTCTTTTATGCATTTCACTACTCACCATGAAAATGGTCGAGGTGGTGCTTCCATTTCTATCTCCTCCAAACTTAAGTAATTTTTGCTTAGGTCTCGTGAGGATCCTTCTCACCATGTGGTCTAGATTTTATTGTATATTAGTGGGAACACTCTAGGCATTGTCAACATTTATATGCCTAATGATGGGCCTAGTCGCTTTGCTCTTTGGTGGTACCTGGTTGATCACTTATCGATGGCATATTACATTTTTTGTGGTAATTTTAATATGGTTGAGCATGCTGAAGACAACGTTGGCCACCTCCCGATGAACTGGTGTGTTGGAGAGCATGAGGCATAGTTTTTTCTTAAACATAGATGGGATCTTTTTTATTCTTTTTTTTACCAATGTGATTGCATGCCTCCACCCTGGTTCACGTGGTCCAATTTTTGTGCGAGTAATGATAGAGTCTACAAGCATCTTGATCAAGTTATGATGTCAGAGGTATAATTTTTTTTATTCTCCTCCATCAATAATAATATTGTGATGGTCTGGGATCAATTCCTGTTGTCAAATCATTTCTTGATTTCCTTTCAAATTGAGTGGAGTGGTCACCAATTTAATTTTCCATGCAATCAATTTTATTTAATTATTGCTTTATTGCAACACCTTGGTACAATTATTACGATTGAGAGAATCTAAAATTTATTACCTTGACCTCCTTACTCTGTCAGTTAGATTTCTTGGTGGAATGAGATGATTATATGTGCTACCTCTTTCATGCGATATTTTGGTAAACAAGTGGCACATGTCAAAAAGTGTACTCATTTGGTTGTTATGAAGGAGTATCAACATAATTTATTGTTGTTGTAAAATGATCCATATGACTAACAATTACAAACCAATGTTATTAGTATTCGCCACCAACTTATAGTCCATGAAAGGCATGAAGCCAGGGGGCTCAAATTCAGGTTCGTCTGCACTGGCTGAGGGTTGATGATCATCCATCCAAAGCCTTTTTCAAATATCTTCATTATAGGTAGGCCAGGATCCAAATCAAGGCTATTCAAGTCTCTCATGATAGGCTTGACTTCTCTTCATGATATTGCATCAACCTTTGTGGATCATTATAAGCTTACCTTTCAAGCACAATAGGATTCTCTAGAACATCAGATGGTTTCCAGTAGTGTCTTGATGTTGTTCCTGCTAAGTTTTCTACTTATGACATACTTCTTTGTGAGGCTCCTCTTTTACTTGTTGAGCTTCATAATGCTCTTATGATTATGTTGGATGACAAGTCCCCTGGTCTTTATGGATTTCCCTACAAAAATTATAAATCCACTTGGAATTTTATTAGGCTTGATCTACTCAATGTCTACAATGAAGCATTAGCCAACAATTCTCTAGGCAATATTATCAATCGTGGAAACATTAATTTATTCCTAAAGTGGGTAATATTGAGCTTATCGCTAGTTGGATACCTATTACTTTGTTTAATGTCTCTTACAAGATTTTGGCTAAAGCTTTAGCTCTCTGTATTCGCAACATTCTCCCTATGATTATTAGACTAGAGCAAACGGGTTTCATTAAAGGGCATTACATCTTGGATAATATTATTGCTATCTAGGAAGGTTTAGAATGGGCTTGTCTCTCTGGCCAAAAGTCCCTTTTCCTTAAACTAGACTTTGAGAAATCTTATGATCTATTGAGTGGTCTTTCATTCTTGACATACTCCAAGTTCTCATCTTTGGCCCCTTTTTTATCAGGGCTATAAGTATGTTGTTTGTTGATGCTTTGGCTTGTCTTACTATTAATGGACATAGGTCAAAGGATTTTGGTTTATTTCATTCTATTCACTAGGGCTATCCTTTGGCCCCCTCACTTTACATCCTTAAGCTTTTGGTTATCTTCTTGCCAATAAAGTGTCTAAGGGGTTGATCAAAGGTATTATTTTGCATGACATGTCCACCCAGATTATTAATGGGCACTTTGCAAATGATTATTTTCTCACTATCAATAAGGATGAGGTTTCAATTTCAACTACTTTGGTTTGTTTGGACATTTTATGTAAGGCCTCGGGATGCAACATCCAATGGTCTAAGTATCTTTTTTTCTTCCTTGCTTCTTCTTCTATGTTTGCTTGGATTAGATATTTTTCATGGCATTGGCTTCAAAGGGGTGAGCATTTTAAGTTCTTAGGAATTCCCTTTGCTTTTGACAACTCACCCTCTAAACTCTAGTAGTATGTCATTGGCAGAATTGAAAATAAGATTTCTTGTTGGGCCTCGCATCCCCTTTCTCTTGTTGGCAAGTTTTAGGTTTGCACAAAGATTCTTGTTGCCACCCATGTTTATTACTCCTCTTGTTGGGTCCCTTCTAAGAATTGTTATAATAAGTTGGCCAAAATCCTTAGGGATTTTCTTTGGGACAAGGTGAAGAATTCGTGTGGTTTTCATCGAATTACTTGGGGTATTTGTTGCACACCTACTGAGAAGGGTGGGATGGGCATCATTGATATTTATAGGTAAAGCATTTATTTGTGTGCTAAGTGGGTGGTTAAAGCTATTGAAGGCCCTAAAGCCTAGAATATTTTGATTCATCATTGTATTTATTTAGGGCTACCTTATGAGCATAAATTTTGGGCTAATATTGACCTCCATACTCTCATTATTACTTCTAATTTACTTACGATTTAGGGTTCCTTTGTTGTTAAAAGTATTTGGTAAGATTTTGAGACGGTAAAACCTCATATTTGCTGAATTGGTAATGGTTTTTATAATGGTATTTTGTTCAATTCTTAGAATATCTTGTGATCTCCTATTTTGTCTAACTCTTTAGTTCTTCTTGTTGATATGCTAGGAATTAAAGCTTTGAGGTTGTTTTGCAAGGTCATCTACTTTATTAAATATTTAGTGCACTCTTGATACTGGATTACTTACCTGATCTCAAACATAAATTTAATCTTTAGAATTCATATCTTCCTTCCATTATTAATATTCAAGACCTTATACCTGATGTCATGCTTCATAAGCTCGATCTTCGACCCTTGAGTTCCTGGTGGAGGGATTGGTGTTGGAATGTGGATACTCCTTTCACGAACTACTCTTCTTCCTTTCTTTATCAGCTTCTTAGTCCTATTTCCCCTGGTGTTGACAAACTTAATGAGATATGGTAAACTCACTCTACCTCTTATACTTGGATTGATCATCTGAACCATATATGGTAGTCTAACCTTGAATCCAAGATTACCTTTTTTCTCTCATCTCTTATTTATCAAGGACTTCCTATGGGAGAGATACTTAGTAGGGTTGGTCTTCCTAATCCTAAATGTACAACTTGTGATCGTTTTGAGACTTTTAAACATTTGTTTTGATTCTACCCTTATGCTCAGTTTGTCTGGTCTTGGATTCACTCGTTGTTCAAGCCCTTTCATACTAAATTCTTTAGATGGTTGTTGATCTTTTTTTGAGATAATAGTTGTTGGCCTGCTTATATTGTTGCTCTATGGAATTTATTTCATGCTATTATTTTGTTTCAACTTTGGAAAGGTATGAATGTTGTTGTCTTTTTTGGAGATTCAATTTCCAGATAGTTTTTTATGAATGAAAATATTACGATGTTTTTTGCAGTTACTGTTCAAATCCATTCACAGGCTTCCAAGTTGACTCATGAGTTGGCAAATTTGATAAATCTTATCAGGTACTAGCATGAGGATCCATGCACTATTAGCTGGGTTTCACCTAACATCCCTCTGCCTCAAGGTCCCTCTATTTATTTGAGGCCTCAATGTAGTAGGTTGATGGGGTGAAATTATCCAACCTCAGGCCATTCTATCAGTGCCCACAATAGGGCTTGATATCCTCCAAGAGTGACTTCCTTTGCCTAGTTATGTTGTTTATTTATCCTTTTAGAGGTTGGTTTTACTTTTGGCCTGGGGCCTCATATTTACGGTGTTGATCATTTGGGTGGCCTTGTACCCCGAGATGTGATTTTTCCAACTCCCTATTTGTTGTAACCTCTCTTATTTTTATTGAATATAATTGTTGGTTCCAATAAAAAAAGTTTGCATCCAAAAACTATTATATAATATGTATGTCACTTATATTCTAATTTTTTTACATTCTTTGTGGAATATACATGCATGTGCTCATTAATATTTACCATATATTTCTATTTTTGATGTACATATTAAGTGTGTCTACATTCAAGGATTGCTTCATGAAGGATTAAGGCATTTAAAAAAAATATCTCATCTTTTAGAATTGAAATATTTGTGAATGATTATTCAATTTAGTTGATTCTTAGACCAACTTGTGTAGAATTTGAATAGATTTAAAATGAGTGATCGTATTAAGAAATATGAGAAATATTGAGGAAGATACAACCTTGTGAAGTCAACCATCCAGAACAAGGGTAATGATGATCAAGTCACAAAAAACAAATTTGCAAATATTTGTCAGCTAGTGTTCGAATGATGGGAAGAGAAATGAAGGGCTAGGAATTTAGTGGGGCATTCTATCTGGACATAGAATTTTTTAGCTAAGTTTTTTCTTCTTCTTTATCTTAGAAATTTTACATGCAAGTTATTATCATTTTTTTATCAAATATTATATTTTCTATAGGACATTTTGATAAATTTCAATAGATTTTGAGTTTTAGTTTCCTTTCCATGGACCAATTTATAGTTAAATCCTTATAATCATCTCTAGTGGTAGAGGTTAGTGAGCACACCTTAGAGAGATCCTCATTGCTCCAAGATAGGGTAGTTTTTGGTAAATTTAATGGGTATTGGCCAGGGACTTTAGCCTTGAGAAAATGGATTGATGGGGATTGGAAGTCTCCAGGAGTGATTCTATACTTTCTTCCCAATGGTTTCTTCCTAGCAATTTTATTCTCTAGGAAATAAAGAGAAAAAATCCTAAAAAGGGGTCCTTGGTTTATAGGAAAAGCAAGACTCTTCCTTACCCATTGGTATGAAGGCTTTCAACCTAAAAATGTAAATCTATGTCTAGTACCAGTTCAGGTTAGGATATTTGGATTACCCATTGAATTTTGAGAAATAATTACCTTCAAGGCAATAGGAAACACTCTAGGAGAATTCCTTGATATTTTAAATACTACGAAAGACGAATTCTTGGCTATTTATACTTGAATATTGGTCAAGATAAGTAAAGCTTTACCAGAATCAATAATTCTTAAGTATGGGGTAATATGTGGACCCAAACCATAGATTATGAAAATATATCTTTTAGATGTATAATATGTCATGATGTGGGGCATATTGAGAGATCATGCCCTAAGAAGAGCCCAACAAAATCATATGTTGAAAACCCCAAGAGAAACTCACAAATGGATATTGTTGAAGATGGTTTTCAACTTCCAAAAAAATAGATCTAGAAAAATAAAAGAAAATAAACAGTGGAGACTAGTAAGGAAGGATATTGTAAGAAATACCAACTCTTTTGAGGCTTTAGCCTATGAAGAAAAAGTAGATCAAAACTTAGAGGATACGGTACAATAGGCTTAATATATTAACAATGAACCGTCTATTTAGTATGATTAAGATTAGGGAAGAGTATTATCTATAAACCTAAGGAATGTGTCTCATTAGATATTGAAGACTCTCTTGAAGTACCATGCACCATTCATGAGAAAAAAAATGGTAAATAAAATACAGTTTTAGAAGTTAATACCTCTGCCACTAATAACTAAATACTAGAAAATGAGCTAGATAAATCAAAAATTTATGTAGCAGAGCTAGGAGAGGATAACTATAATAAAAAATAAAATTGTGAAAGAATGAGGAATATAATAATAATACCTAATCTTGATATAGGTAAGGCAAAAAGAGAAAATCCCTCAAATTATAAAGCAATATCTAGGGAGACAAGAGCAAGCATAGAGAAAGGAACACAAACTAGGTTGGTTGAACTTCTCTTTACCAAACAATAAAATGATATTGGTAATACGTAGGTGGTGCCAATAGCCTCTAATGAGACATGATTATAATATCATGGAATATGAGGAGTGCTAATGCCCCCTCAAAGCAGAGGTGTATCAAGGACCTCTATTTAAGTAATAAGCCTAATATTCTTTGTATTCAGGAAACTAAAATGATAAAATAAGTTTCAAAAAATATGAAAGTAGTATGGGCAAGACGTGAATGGGATCCTATGGATTCTTAAGGAGTGGTAAGGGGAATTCTAACTTGTTGGAATCCTTCTAAAACATCATGTGTAACCATTCATAAAACTAGACATTGGATAGCCTCTTTAGTTACTTGCTACTTTGCAGATATTCATTTCATCGTTATCAATGTCTATGGATCTACAACTCAGTTAGGTAGATTAGAAGTTTAGTTGGGATTGAAGCCTTTATGAGAACTAAAGACAGGATTATGTATAAGGGGTCCGACCCAAAATCTATTTATAAAAATAGGGTGAATTAGTTTCAAAACTAAGGTGAATCTATCCAAACCCATATTAGAAGAAAAGGTGTTCCACAAAAAATTATAAAAGTGTGGTGAATTTTTCTAAAAATACAAAACTTGGATGAAAGACTTAAAAAAACGTATGTCAGATGAAAGACTACAAAAAATTTGGTCAGATGATAGATTGTAAAAAAATAGACGTCAAACAAAAGACTACAAAAATGGATGTTATATGATAGACCAAAAAAAGGGATGTCAAACTAAAAAACTCATCAGTTGTCTCACCTTTGTAGGCCTTTTGATCAAGCAAATCAAATCAATCATCTTCACACCAAAATTTGGGTTATTTGAAGCCCTAAAAAGTAAGTTCATCTTTGGGGTAGATTTTGACCTATTAAATCATCTTAAAACTTTACAAAAATACCACCATTAGATCAGGATTGAAAATATATTTTCAATGAGTACAATATGCCTATGTTTGGACATTTGTTGATGCCTAAAACTATGAAATTATGTTAGTCACCCTATGTCAGTCACCCTGTGTCAGTTACCCGATGTTAGCCACCATATGTCAACCACCATATGTCAACCGCCATATGTCATCCACCATATGTCATCCACCATGTGTCATTCACCATTTGTCAGTCACCACATATCAGTCACCATATATCAGCCACCATATGTCAGTCGCCATATGTTAGCCATCATATGTTAGTTACCATATATCATCTACCATATGTCATCCATCATATGTCATTCACCATATGTTAGTCACCCTGTGTTAGTCACCATATGTCAACTACCATATGTTATTTTCCATATGGCATCCACCATATGTCAGTAGTCATATAATGAGCTTAATGAAGCAATTAGATATGTAGACCTTTTGATCAAGCAAATCAAATCAATCATCTTCACACCAAAATTTGGGGCATTTTAAGCCCTAAAAAGTAAGGTCATATTTGGGGTAGATTTTGACCTATTAATTATCTCAAAAATCTACAAAAACATCACCATTAGATCAAGCTTAAAAAGAGCTTTCCAATGAGTATAAATATACCTATGTTTGGACATTTATTGATGTTTAAAGCTATGAAATTGTGTCTAGCACCTTGTATCAATTACCTTGTGTTAGTCATCATATATCAGCTACCATATGTCAGTTGCCATATGTCAACCACCATATATCAATCACCATATATCATCCACATGTGTCAATCATCCTATATCAGTCGTTATATGTTAGACGCTATATATCAGCTACCATATATTAGTTGTCATATGTCAGTCATCATATATTATCCACCATATGTCATCTGTGATATTTCAACCACCATATGTCAATCACCATATATCAGCTACCATGTCATCCACCATGTTTTAGTCACCCTATGTCAATCACCATATATCAGCTACCATATGTCATCCACCATATATCATTCACCATGTGTCATTCACCATGTATCAGTCACCTTGTGTTAGTCATCATATATTAGCCATCATATATTAGCTACCATATTTTGGTTGCCATATATCATCCACCATATGTCAGTCACCATATGTCAGCCACCATATAACAAGCTTAATGAAGCAACTATATATGTAGACCTTTTGATCAAACAAATCAAATCAATCATCTTCACAACAAAATTTAGGGTATTTGAAACCCTAAAAAGTAAGATCATATTTGTGGTATATTTTGACCTATTAAATCATCTCAAAAATTTACAAAAACATCACCATTAGATCAGGCTCGAAATGAGCTTTCCAATGAGTACAAATATATCTATATTTGGACATCAATTGATGCCTAAAAACACAAAACTGTGTTTATTACCCTAGTCAGTCACCTTGTGTTAGTCGCCCTATGTCAGTTGCCATATGTCAACCACCATATGTCATCCATCATATATCAACCATCATATGTCAATCGCCATATGTCATTTGTCATATATCATTTACCATGTGTTAGTCATCCTGTGTCAGTCACCATATGTTAACCATGTCAACCACCATATATCAGTTGCCATATATCAACCACAATATGTCAGTCACCATATATCATCCACTATGTACCTATCAGTCTATGTCAATCATCATATGTTAGTTTTCATATGTTAACCACCATATATCATCCACTATATGTCATCCACCATATGTCATCCGCCATGTGTCAGTCCTTATATGTCAGCTACCATATGTCAGTCGCCATATGTCATCCACCATGTGTCAGTCACCTTGTGTCAGTCACCATATGTCAACCACCATATGTTAGCCACCATATGTTAGTCGCCATATATCATCCGCCATTTGTCAATCGCCATATGACATCCACCATATGTCAGTCACCATATATTATCAGTTGCCATATGTTTGTTGTCATATGTGAATCACCATATGCCAGTCGTCATATGTCAATCATCATATGTCTATCACTATATGTCTATCACCTTATGTTAGTTGTCGTATATTTATCACTTTATGTTAGTCACTATATGTTAGTTATTGTATGTTAGTCGCCATATATCAATCATCGTATGTTTTTTACCTTATGTTCATCACCCTATGTCTATCAATTTATGTCAGTCACACTATGTTTGTTGCCCTATATATTTTGTCTACTATGGTCGCTTCTATGTTTATAAACCTATGTCTATCATCATATGTTTGTCGCCCTATATCAGTCACGTTATATCTTTCATCTACTACGATTGCTCTTTGTCTATTAGCCTATGTTTGTCGCGCTATATCTATCACCCTATGTTTGTTTGTTGTGGTCACCCCTTATATTTCATCTTTCGTCTATTGTGTATCTCTCACTATCAAGGAGAAATAATGTTTTAAATATATATCGCTCTTATGTTAGCTGTATATAATGGTGGTATAAGAGGTGAATTTTGTGGGATAAATTAATTTTTTTATAATTTGAAAGTGAAATTTAGGCAGGAATGCTTCTTGAAATAAGTATCATAGCGAGGCGAATGGACCCTAAAAAAATTTGGTCCCAAAAATTTCAAGCGAATGGGTCGACATCTAGGGTCCCCATATTCGCCAATTTCCAATTTCAAAAATTCTAATATTTGCCTAATTTGTGAATATGTGCCACTATGCATAACCTTGAGTAAAGACCAAGAAATACGATCCAGGATCATATGAGATTTTAATGCCATAACCAAGTTGGATGAAAATTTTGGGGGAATTAGGAAATTAACCCAAAGTATGAAAGATTTCTCAAATTTTATTCAAAATAATAATCTATGGGAGGTTGAGTTTGAAGAAGATAACTATACATGGACCAACAATAGGAGAGGCTAGAACCTAATAGCAAAAAAATTAGATAGATGCATACTCTCAAATCATTGGCTAGATGAAGGAACTTGTGCTAAAATTAATACCTTAACAAGGATTGGTTTAGATCGCTGGCCAATAAGAGTTAAAGTGGTGGTAAGTGAATTCAAATAAGAACATATTTTAAATATGAGTAAATGTGGGAAGAACATCCTCAATTTTTTAATATGATTTCACAAACATGGAATTATTCAGGAAATGGTGAGTTATATGCTCTTCCAAAACAAATTAAATCTATGACATCTAGATTAAAAGAATGGAACAAGAACACTTTTGGAAATATTTTTAAGAAGAAAGAAGAACACTTTTGGAAATATTTTTAAGAAGAAAGAAGAACTAGAAGATAAACTTTCAAAATTAGGAAAATGTGATCATAATAATCCAAGCTTAGAGGAAAGGGAGTTTCTTTGTGAATATCATAATATTTTGAGTAAGGAAGATAAATTATAGAGATTAAAATCAAGACAAACTTGGTTAAAAGAAGGTAAAAATACAAAGTTTTTTCATAGGGTGACTATAGTATAGAGATCAACATCCAGAATTAGTAGAATTAAATCAATAAAAGGGGTTTGGATTGAATATCGAAGTGAAATTAGAAAAGAAATAAAGTCTTTTTATCATAACATTCTAGGATTAGAGGAGACTGAAATTCCTAATGATAAAAATCTTCAAGATATACCTTCAGTTATAACGAATGAAGACAATAGGAAACTAATGGAGCCTATTACTCTAGAAGAAGTTCATTTAGCTCTTTTCTCTTTTAATAAGGATAAATCTCCAGGTCTAGATGGGCTCTTTGCAACTTTTTACCAACATAATTGGGATATAGTGAAGGATTATTTATTGGTGGCAGTGGAGCAGTCTAGGGTAAAACAATACATACCTTATAAAATAAATGCAACATATCTTACCCTAATTCCAAAAAATAACGATGTTGAATTGTTTGATTTTTTTAGACCCATAAGCCTGTGTAACATGTCATATGAGATTATCTCCAAAGTGATGATGAATTGATTATGGCCATTGTTAAAAAAAATTATTCCCGAAGATCAAGGAGGATTTGTGAAAGAGACAAATTTTGGATGGGATCATAGCAGTTCATGAAGTTATACATTTGAAAAATTCAAGAAAAGAGAAAGCAACGATCTTAAAACTTGATATGAGTAAAGCCTATGATAAGGTTAAATGGGATTTTCTTTTTGCAGTTTTAGAAAAGTTTGGATTTGGGAAGAAATGGGTTATATGGGTTAAAGCTTGTGTCTCTACAGTTTCTTATTTAGTGTTGGTCAATGTGTTGGTAATATAATATTTTAAAGAAGGCTTACAAATATGGGCTTATAAGTGGACTTAAGGTTAGTAATAACATTGACATCACCCATCAATAGTTTGTAGATGATACAACCTTTTTTGGAATGGCAAGGATAAATGAGGCCAAAGCTTTGAATAACTTTTTAAAGGAATACGAAAGAGCATCATGGAAAAAAGTTAATAGGACCAAATCCAAAATTTACTTCCTTAACACTCTAGCTAATATCAAAGTATTAACACTCTAGCTAATATCAAAGTAAGATTTTGCAAGTTACTTTAAATGGAGGAGGTAAATTTGCCAATAACTTATCTAGGGATACCTTTATTTAAAGGTAGAATGAGGATAGAATTATGGAATCTAATTATTAGTAAAGTTTAGAATAAAATTCCAACTTGGAAAGGTAGATGGTTATCGTTAGCAGGAAGAGTGCAATTAATTAAGTCAGTCTTACAAGCCATTCAAACATATATGTTATTGTATACTATGCCAAAATTAGTTAAAAAAATTAATCTATATTATGCGATCCTTTTTATGGCCATGTTTACATGATATAAGGAAATTTTATTTGGTGAAATGGAGCAAGGTGTGTGATGATAAAACTATGGGAAGTCTTGGTGTAAGAGTTCTTACAAATGCAAACTTAGCTTGTAGAGGAAAAGTAATCTAGATATTGTACAAAGAGAGTCAAAGACAATGGGTAAAAATTCTTCGAAGTTTATTGAGCCCAATGACCCAGGTTTAATATTTATTGCATTCTCTCTACCAAATGGTTTTAAAAACTCTATTGATCTAATGATTAAAGGTCTACGATGGATGGTGGAAATTGGAGAAAAAAAATATATTTGGATGGATACTTGGTGTTATAAAAAACCACTCAATTTAGATCTCATTTTGAAACTTTGGATGAGATTGCTTCAAGAAATATGATGATAGGGTTTCAAACATTTTGTACAAGGATCGGGAAGGAAATGGAAAGAATATTTTGTTACAAGTATACAAGATATTAATGCTAGGAGGCAAATGAGTAGAAGATAACAAATGAGATTATTTCGAGGGGACCCAAGGATAAATTGATTTGGGAGTTGAAAAGCTCAAGAGAATACACAACAAGAAGTGGATATAATGTAAAGCACCAACAAAATAATAATATCACTAGAGAGATATTTGGGATAGCCCAAGAATTCCTAAAGTCAAAATGTTTGTTTGGCTAGTAGGTCATAGAATAATTTTATCCTAAGATAACCTAATGAAAAGGGGTTTTCATGGCCCCTCTTAATGTGTTCTTTTTAAAAAGTAGGAGAGTATAAACCATATCTTAGGACATTGCTTAATAGTTTGGAAACTATGGCAATGGGTTCTTAATATGTTTGGTAAATGCATGGTGATGAATAGCATAATTGAAGAATGGTTAAAGCAATGGCAGAGCACTTATAAAAGTGAGGCTTTACAAACAATATGGGATTATATCAAAAGATACAATACTTTGGATTGTATGGCTAGAAAGGAAGAGAATAATTTTAAAGGAAAGGAAAGTGATTTAGAGGTAATGAAAAGGAAGATATGTTTAGCCAGAGGATTATAAACCAACCCTATCAACTCACCCAGTCCCTAATATGGAATCAGAGAGCCTTGATAGATGGAGTCAAGTCATTGAATGTAATCATGATGTTGGATGCAACATAAGCAAAAAGAAGGCAAAGAATATAAAGTGGAAACCACTAGATGTGGAGTTGGTTAAATTGAATTTTGATGGAGCATCAAAAGGAATCCAAGATCAGCAAGAAGATGAGGAATAATTATAAATAATAGAGGAGAGATTTTGTCTCATTATGCTTTCAATAGTGGATTTAAGACAATTAATGAAGTTCAAGCTTGGGTAGCTTTAAAAGGGTTAAAAATATGTAAACAAATGAAGTGGAACAAAGTATGTATGGAAGGTGATTCTCTCATAGTAATAAATGTAATTTTAAAGAAAGCAAAGGCTCCATGGAATATACAAGAGATAATTGTGGAAATTCAAGATCTTGTTAAAGAGTTTGGAGAAATCAGGTTTACACATGCATTAAGAGAAGGAAACAAATGTGCAGATAGACTAGCCAATAGAGGGGTTTTGATTAAGAATAGTGAAGTTAAATTCTCCTTTCCATGGTTAGAGGAAGTAAGTTTAGCTAAAGCTAATAAGAAAATGTTGACCACCTGAATCAAATAATGATTAAGATTTACTTTAATGTTTTCCATTGGTAATATTTGCTTTGTTTTATATTTTTTTTGTTTTATAACATTGATGTGTTTTCATAAAAACTATTTATTATAATTTTTGTGGTTGCACTTGTGTTTTAAGGAAACTAGCAATCCAGATTTGGTAAAGCGGACTATGATAGTGCGATGTTTTGGAAATATTACTCTACTAAGATGCAATGCATAAATAGTAGAGTTGAAGTGTTGGTATTGTGAAGGATGCTATAAAAATTATCAAGAATGATGCTAAATTCTAAAATATTTGGAATCATACATTAAATTTAAAAAATCCAAAAAATGAAAATAAAAAATTCTGACATTTTATGTAAAATGATGTAGGTTTCTAGCTATAGCATCTCAATTGAGATGAGAAGTGTATGTATTTATAAACTCTCAAGCTCTAAAGAAGAGAGTTATAATTTCCCAAATACAACCCTTTATAATCCAACAATAAATATATATATATATATATATATATATATATATATATATATATATATATATATATATATATATATATATAATCTTAATGTTTATTTTTTTTTAAAAATTTGAAAAAACTTGTATTAAAACAAAGATCAATTACAATAAGGGAAGGGACTCTTCCTAGCCGAACTCAGAGAGAACACAATCTTACAATAGATGAAGCAGCTTGTCATGAAATCGTGACACAAAAGTTCTCAATAGGCCGCGAACAAGCAACATGTCACGAAATCGCGACACCTTTCCCCTTTGGCCGCGAAAAAGCAACATGTCGTGAAATCGCGACATATTTCGCCTTTGGCCGCGAAAACTCAACATGTCGCGAAATCGTGACACTTTTCTCCTTTGGGCGCGAAAGTGCAACATGTCGTGAAATCGTGACAACTTTCCTCCCCTGGCCGCGACGAAGCTACATGTCGCGAAATCGCGACAACTTTCCTCCCTCGGCCGCGACGGAGCGACATGTCACGAAATCGTGACAACTTTCCTCCCTCGGCCGTGACGGAGCGACATGTCGCGAAATCGTGACAACTTTCCTCCAGCGACCGCGACGGCGCACCATGTCGCGAAATCATGACAACTTTCCTCCAACGACCACGACGGCACAACATGTCGCGATATCACGACAACTTTGCTCCAGCAACCACGACGGCGCAACATGTCGCGATATCGCGACAACTTTCCTCTAGCGGCCGCGACGGCGCAACATGTCGCGATATCGCGACAACTTTCCTCCAGGGGCCACGACGGCGCAACATGTCGCGATATCGTGACAACTTTCCTCTAGCGACCGCGACGGCGCAACATGTCGCGATATCACGACAACTTTCCTCCAGCGGCCGCGACGGTGCAACATGTCGTGATATCGCGACAACTTTCCTCCAGCGACCGCGACGGCGCAACATGTCACGATATCGCGACAACTTTCCTCCAGCGACCATGACGGCGCAACATGTCGCGATATCACGACAACTTTCCTCCAACAACCGTGATGGCGCAACATGTCGCGATATCATGACAACTTTCCTCCAGCGACCGCGACGGCGCAACATGTCGCGATATCGCGACAACTTTCCTCCAGCGACCACGACGGCGCAACATGTCGCGATATCGCGACAGTTTTCCACCCTTTGCATTTTCTTTGATCATTGGTGCAAGGACCTTTCCAGACCCTCTCTAATCACCTCATCCTCAATATCCATGTCATTGTGCAACTGAACTCCAACCTCCTTTTTCGCACCCATCTTAGCCAAAAAGTCAGCCGCTTTGTTCAAATCTCTACTCGCATAAACTGGGATCACGTCCTCCAATTCCTTCCATAATTCTTTAATTTGAGTGACAAGAGCCCTCAACCTCCAAGCTTTCAGATCAAAGTTCCTCATGCAGTCCAGAGCTCCAACCAAAATTTGCGAGTCTGATTCAAGAATAATCCTGCGGTGGCCATGTTTCACTGCCCAAACAGAAGCAGACTTAATGGCAATGGCTTCGACTTCATTGTTAGTGGTTCTTCCCTGGCCTTGCAATTCCCAATAGAGCACAGTCCCAGCATGGTCCCGGCACACCACTCCAATTTCGGCTCTACCCGGATTGCCTTTTGCAGCTCCATCAGTATTGATTTTAATCCAACCTACAGGGGGAGGTTTCCAACGAATTTTGTCCTGTCCCTCTAGCAGTTCACCGTGGTCATCCATAGCTCCAATGTCAATTTGAACTTCCTCCTCCGCATGAACAGCCACAGTTTCGGTAACCTTGCTCCAAATGGTCTGCCAAACCCCATCTAGAGCAATGAAAGTTTCTCTAAAAATTTTGGCATTTCTTTCCAGCCATACTTGCCACCAGATAAAGCTTAACCCGAGCTCCCAACCAAGACGAAGAGCTTTAGATTTGAATCTACCCTTCTACCATTTTGCCCAGATATTCATCCGATTCAGGTCACCACTTACTTGAAATTTAAAGTATGCAAACCATCGCAGCCAAATCTGACAGGTGAAAGGGCAACCAAACAGCAAGTGGTCAGCAGTTTCCTCGCTCTTGTAGCATAGCACACATTGAGAAGGGCCGATGATACCTTTTGATCTGAGATTATCAAAAGTGAGGATTCCATTGTGCATGCACTTCCAGGCAAAAAAGTTGACTTTCGACCAGCCTTTAGAGTGCCAGATTTTCCTCCAGTCCTCAACCAAAAAAGTATGAGGGGGGGGCTCTGGGAGAATGCTATCATATCCGTCCTTTACTGTATAGACGCCAAGACTCCCAAAGCCCCAGGCTAATTCATCCTCCACGTCTCCCCCTATAAGAAATATTTCAGTCAGAATTTTAGTCATGATGGGAATCAAATCCGGAGGGATTGAAATGGGCCACTCATCCAGCTTCTTGAACTGCTTAAACTTACACTCCCCCAACTGAGAAGTTGTGAAGTAACTTTCAATACAGATCCATCCCTTGGCTTCAATGGCTGCTTTTATTGGCTGTAATTCAGGAAATTCAGCAATGATGGGTGGGAACTGATCCCAAGAGTCTGTCCAGAAACGAGCCTTCTCCCCTCTTCCCACTTTCCAAAATAAGCGGTCTTTAACAACCTGAGACCCTAACTTGAGAGCACGCCAAACAAGGGACCCGAGTACCATCCAAGGGGAGGCGAGCAACATCAATTGGGTTGGCTTGTCCTAGGTATTTGCTAGTTAGGATTCTATTGAAAAGGGAGGTGGGTTGGGAGATCCATCTCCAGTATAGCTTTCCAGCCAAAGCTTTATTATTCAGCCTAGATTTTCTCAAACCCAGACCTCCTTTAGCCTTGGGCTGGGTAACTTTGTCCCAGCCCACTAAGGCCCACTTTCTCTCTCCCTTTGCTCCTTCCCATAAAAACTTTCTAGCCATCCTGTCCAACTCCTTCCAAATTGTAACCGGGGCAGCCAGGATAGAGAATTTGTAAATTGGCATGGCTTGAATGACTGACTATAAGAAAGTTAATCTGCCACCATAACTCAACCACTTGTGAGACCAGTGATTAATTATGTCCTTGATACACTCTAGCAGATTCCTCCATGTGTCTAATTTTAGCTTCTTGAAGTGCAGGGGGACCCCCAAGTAAACCACTGGGAGAGAAGTCCTTGTGAATCCCAGGATTTCTAAAATTCTATTATGAAGCCTTTGCTCCAGATTAAAAAAAACCACTTTGGATTTCTTGTCATTAATGACCTGTTGAGTAGCCCTAAGATAGACATTAAGAGTATCCCTAATCATTCTTGCTTCCCTAAAGCTGGCCACTCCCACCAAACCGAGTGTCATCCACAAAACTGCAGGTGCGTTAAAACTTCGTCACCCACCCTGATACCCAATAATCTACCTTGCTGTCTTCTCCTCAAGAAAAGTCTGCCAAGACCTTCAGCCAGAATGAGAAAAAGATAAGGAGAACAGGGATCCCCCTAGCGTAGACCCCGAGAAGCTCCAAAAGGTTGCGAAGGAAGGCCCTTGATTAGCACAGAGTAAGTCGGGGAAGAGACACGACTCATGACCCACTATATCCAGCCACGAGAGAAGCCAAAGGCTGCCATCATTTTAGCCAGGAAACTCCATTCAACCCTGTCATAAGCCTTTGACATGTCCAGTTTTATGAACATCCCTTTATTACCAAAAGTGTGCATTGAATGGATTGCTTCTTGGGCCACAACCACCCCATCCAGAATCTATCATCCCTCAACAAAACCCCCTTGCTCAGAGGAGACAATGTTGTGAAGAAGAGGTTTTAGGCGCTCAGCCATTACCTTTGTGATTATTTTGTACAACACATTACATAAGGCAATAGGCCTATAATCAGAAATATGAACCCCCTCCTCCCCTTTTGGAATCAAGGTAATGAAAGTGTGGTTTATAGCTTTAAGCATTCTCTTATTTTCTCTGGACTCTTCAACAACAGCCCTTACATCATCCTCTAAGCAGTCCCAGAAAGCCTAAAAAAACTCAATTGGGAAGCCGTCTGGACCGGGAGTTTTACCAGTGCTCATTCCAAAGACCACAATTTTCAATTCATCCCTATCAATGGGTTTGAGGAGGGCCTGATTTTCATCCTCCGAAATAATAGCAGGTATGACAGATATAACTTCATTTTGGGCCTCTACATCTTGTACCACACTTTCCTTAAAAAGCTTAGAAAAATAATCCATAGCATGGGAATGTATGCCTGGAAGAGTATCAAAGGAGTGACCGTTCTCATCTTGAAGGACCTCCATCTTATTCATCTGTCTTCGAGCACAAGCAGTCCGATGAAAGAATTTTGTATTTCTGTCCCCTTCTAATAACCAGGTGGTTCTAGCTCTCTGCTTCCAATAGATCTCCTCCTGGTTGTCAATGTCCTCAACCGTTGTACGCAAGGCATCATCCTCAGCTTTGAGCTGATCTGTAATTACTCCTTCTTTGAACTATTTTTGGACCTCATCCCATCGGGCCACCAACGGAGCTCTTTGGGCTCGGAAGTCGGTTTATTAGAATGCCTCCAATACTTCAACTGAGATTTGACATATTGAAGTTGTTTGTGGATTCTGAACATTGCTCTCCCATAAGCTGGGCGGCCTTCTTCCCACCACTGTGGAATTTTCTCCCGAAGTTCTTCTTTCTGAAGCCAAAAATTCTCAAATCTGAAAGGTTTGTGATGTTGCCCCATCCTAGTCCCGCCTTCCAGCAGAATAGGACAGTGATTAGAAACAGGACCTTCTAAAATCTAAAAATTTATATTCCATTTTACAAATGCCTCCTCTGAAACCAAAAAATGATCTAGCTTAACCTTCCTACTATGTGGCTCCCTCCTTTTATTAGTCCAAGTGAAGTTATTGCCAGGACATTTAATGTCCACTAAGTGCAAAGCCTGGACTTGGGCAATCATGAAACGGTCCCCTGGGTCCAAAAATGGTGTTCCCCCTTCTTGGTCTCTAGAAGATAATTTAGCGTTAAAGTCCCCCACTATAATCCAGTCTAGATCTTCCCTTGAGGCTCGCATGTTATGCACAGCCTTCCACTGCCGCCTTTGACCCTCTAGGTTTTGAGACCCATAAAAGTTAGTGATTAGAACGAATTTCGCAGAGACATTATTCCTAAAAAGAGAAGTGAGAACACCCCTCCAGGCAAGATGTTCTATTGCAGACCATTCAAGAGAGTTCCACAGAGTAACAATCCCCCCTGAGGCACCTTGGGCAGCCACATCCATATGACCAGCACCCCTCCAAATTCTGTTGACTATTTTAGACATAAGATCCAATGACATCTTAGTCTCTTGTAAAAGCAAAAAATCAGTATTGCGATTCTCTAATAGTCTTTGAACAGCAGATTGATGGGTTCTGTTGTTTAAACCCCTCACATTCCAAGATTGTATAATCATTGGTTACCCTGGGAGCAATAAGAGTCTATTGTCCTCACCGATCCTCCCGTGATCAATTTGTCTCCTTGGGCTGCTAGCAACTCCTTATTGGATCTTCTACCTACTCCTTGAGAATTGCTATTTTTTGATCTTTTTTCTACCTGGGTTATCCCCAAAGATGGCCTTTCCTTGTTCTTCTCTGCTATTCCCATGCGGACATCCTGAGAAACTGTCTGCTCCTGGTTATGGACTACTAAGGCACCAGAACACATTGGTTGTGATACCTCACAGAGTTCAACTACCTGTTGTATGACGGGAGGAGATGAGAGGGGGAGTTGCCCGAGAATATTAGAAGTTTCCTTAAAACCCTCCATGCCCTCCATAAATTGTTCCTCTTCGTCAACCAATGACTTAAAAATCTCATACCTATTGGCAGGCCTGAGATGGGATTGCTCCTTTCCCTCCTTTTTCTTTGTTCGTCTTTTTCTTCTAGGCTGTTCAAAACCCTCTCTCTGAGCTTCCTGGCCTTGACCGGTGCTATTAGAATCTTTATTAGGTGTTGCCTTATCCTCTTTAGGCAGGTTTGGCATTCTTGAAGGGGCCTCCATTTTGGCATTCATATTATTAGGAAAGAAACGGGCCAAATGTCCATGTTTGTGACAAACCCTACATC
This sequence comes from Wollemia nobilis, assembly GCA_028583015.1. Taxonomy (NCBI): domain Eukaryota; kingdom Viridiplantae; phylum Streptophyta; class Pinopsida; order Araucariales; family Araucariaceae; genus Wollemia; species Wollemia nobilis. The sequence goes on from JAQPPZ010000989.1 coordinate 7,437,834, forward strand.
TAAAGGGTAGGGCCTCATAGTCCAGTTGTTGAATCCAGGAGAGACCTGCCAATTCAATTTCCAACTCTGTCGGCAAAGGCTGGCTGAGATCCATCTCCACACATATTCTAGCATACACCGCCATGCTCCCTTCAATAGTGTCTCTGGCAACACCCAGATGTCTACCAATAGAATTACCAATCATTGCCAACACCTGCTCACCCCAGAACTCCATTGGAAGAGCATATAGACGGATCCAAACTGGGACAGCCGTAGGTTCAACACGAGGATCGAAGCCCACCCTCCATGGTTGAACAAATAGCCCTGTCGGGCCATGATTTTTCTTCTTCGACTCGAAAGCCTTATTTCTATCGGCCAGAGCCGAAAAGCTAACAATAAAATAACCATTACTAATAAACCACAATGAATACTCACCGTGGGGCTCCCAATTTTGGCGGATCCAAGAGTGCAAAAAATTCAGGGAAGGGCGAATCCCCATGAACTTGCAGATTAAATCATGGTTAGCTCTGTAGATGACTGATTCTTCAACCATACTTGGCTCAATGACGATTTTTGGCCTGGATTCGACCTGTGACAAACAACCATTCACCCGATGTGCTGACGACCTATTCCTAGCAGTCGTGAAGAGCTTCTTATATGCCATCTTTTGGGCTTCGTCGTTCTTCGGAGGAGAATTTTCTTTAAACAAATTAGCGTAAGAGTTGGTACTCCCTGGAAAAGGAGCCGGAGAAGTCCCCATTGGACCCTCCTGGGGCACCGATCTAGCCTTCAGATTCACCGTACCCCAAAGACACTTCTGCAATCCAGCAGAAGCCCGAGATTTTTCGAAGTTCCAGAAACCCTAGTTCAGAGGAAAAAATCGCCAGAGCTCATTTTCCCGCTATCACATTCATATTTGATATTGTAAGTGAATGTTATCATATATAATCTTAATGTTAGATAAAAAATTGGGAGAAGATTCTAAGGAACATAACTCTCACTTACAAAATGATCACTACGACTACCCATAGGATATTACAACACAACTTCCCAATTGTGTGAGTACTAAATAGATGTACTTTATAGACAAATTAGTAGGTTAGATGTTTCACTTATATTCACCGTGCACTTTCTTTTCAATGTACATACAAAGTGTAAAATATTCTCTTAATGTTAAATAAAGCATTGAGAGAAGATTCTAAAGAACATAACTCTCATTTTTATAATATGAATATTACAACTTGCCAACGTCACACCTTTTTAATTGTGTAAGTACTAAATAGATGTACTTTAGAGACAAATTAGTAGTTAGATATTTCATGAAGCAAGAGTCTAAGATATGAGAAATCATAGATTTTCTTTTAGTTACCTAGATATTAATAATCAATAAAATTTAAGATTCATGAAAGTAATAAAAATAGAATTTGAAAAAATCTTTTTAAGTAACGAATCAATTTAATGACTAATACATCAACTAAAACAACAACAATATTTTTAAAATATAATTTTAGATTTTAAAAAAATATTTTGAAAGAAATGAAACCACATATTATATTTCTTTAAAATATTTCTTTATGAAATAATTTTTTAAAATTTTATGAGATTAAAATGTTAAAAATCAAACAGGTTTTCAAGCTAAACATTGACAATTGAATCTTCACAATCTTTTAAAAATATAAAACTATCTCTTTTATGTATGACATTATATCTCCAATATAGTGTTGTACTTTAGTACTCCCATTTGCAAACCTAATTTTGGTTTCTTAAGCACATTGCATTCACAACACCACCAATATTTCCTTCCCACATTTCAAACAAAATTATAACAATTAGTCCATATACGTGGACACCTTTAAATAATAAATGAAAGCCAATAATGACAAAATAGAGATGCTCTAGTACGATCTCTTGTTAACGAAAAAACAATAATAAAATTGTGGGTGGGGAATGAGATCTGCTTAAGAGTATATAACAAGCCAAGGCCAAAATTGCAAGGATGAAAGTCATGTTGAAGGAGAAACACCTAGGACCCAGGTGTTGTAGGTGAGTTGGAGAGGAGATGGCAATCCTCCAAGGGAGGTCCCAGGTTCGAATCTCCACTCTACCAAAAAGCTGAATTGGGTACCCAAAATCCAATTGATAATGTTGGTATGGGCAGGGCTGGGTGCGACTCCGAGTGACTTTGACGGTTTAGAACCCCCTATTCGTGGTCTGTTAGACCAAGGCGGTCCCGCAAGGGGTTTTTTGTCTTAAAAAAAAAAAAGGAGAAACACCTAGTTTTAAAGCAAATAACTTTGAAGGAAAAAAAAGTAAAGCAACTTGTCCACATAAACATTGTTTGCAAAATATCAAAGATTAAAACAAGTTAAAAAATAAAATAAAAGGAAACAATTATTAACTTTGAATATAGACTGATGCAATACTTAGAATTCATGGTTCCTATTGGATAAAAAAAAAACATGTTTCACATTTTACCACTTTTTAGTGAGTGCACAAAACAAAAAAAATCCATCATGAAAAAAAAAGATAAAATATGAGAACAAAACAAAGGCAAAACCTTTGCTAACAATAGTTCCTACACAATCTATATTTTTTTCTAGTTGTTTATTTGTATAAGATTGAAATGACCTCTCATATTATATCATGACGTCATAGTGGTATTACATTAGCTTAATAATTATGCATGTATTACTTAATAAGATTTGAAGCTTGGTTTCCTTTCTTGGAAGTCAAGTTAAACTAATGTCTTTGATCCTACATAATCTATGTTAAAATATAACTTCCATTGACTTGGTTACATTTCTGAGGACTTTGAACCACTGTCAAATCTCTACCATTTGCCTTTGCCCTAATATTTCCATGAATGTGTTTCTCCCAATGGTGTTTTTACAACATGTTTTTGACTGTTTTCATCCTGTCTAGCACAAGGCTCATAACTCCTTGATCTAGTGGTCGAAGCTTAACAATCATAATTCCCATAGAGTCGTTAAAAATTATTTAAATTATAGAAGTGGCATGTGGTTTGTTAGTTATTCCTTGAGTATTGGAAGTTGGTCCCTACTTGTGTCCCATATTTTTAGCTATCATTCCTCCTTGCACCTGATGGACCTCATGGTTGACCTTCATTACCGCTTTGAACCTGAGTCCCTCCACCTGGATGCTCTCATTGAGGACATTTTCACTGATCATAGGCTTCTAGGTTTCCTTAAAAAAATTATCAGGCATGACAAAGGTCTTTCGATTGAGCTTACTCGTTCCTAAAATGAGGGCAAAGTCATCATTAAGGGCCTTCATTTTTAGATAAATAGTAGTCTTCTAGCCAAAGTCATGGGCATTCTGGATGATGGAGAAATTATTCTACGAGAAAAGCACTCCATGGTGGCTGAATTGAACTAATTTAGGGATAAAGGGGAGAGTCTTAGTCGTGATAAATGTGGTATTATTAGGGAATCCCTTCTCAAACCATGGGATAAGGTGATAATAACCATACTTTAATACTTCATCGTGGATGGGCCTAACACCCCGTTGAGGAGCTTCCACCTTGCCTTCCTCAACCACATTCGGGGAAAGAAGGTTATAAATATACCTGAGTACATGTTCTGGTTGATTAAAAGAACCATTTTAAATTTACAAAAGGGATCATCTAAATACCCTACTAACCAATGACTTCATCTAATCTTGTTTAAACATATGGTTCACAAGGAATCTCAATGGGTCCCTGGTGCTTTTGCTTTTGGTTTTGTTTTAGCAAATGTTATTGCAAGCATGGGTGGAAGTTCTCTTGGTGGTAATCTTGAAGAGAACACTTTGGGTGGCCCTTCTCAAGCAACTAACTAGATGTTAGAGTATGACTCTCCTGTCAATGATGGTCCTATTGCCAACATATCAAAATAGCACCGCCACTCATCTAGGGCCAATAACCAATGGAACCTAGACTTAGGACTTAATACTTAATTAAATAAGTAAAAGCTAACACCTAGTCTAGAACACACATTCTAACTTAGACTTAGGACTTTAGGCTTTAGTAAATGATAAAATAAACTAAGCCTAATAAACAATAGCCTAGATCTAATGATGTCCACATCAAAAACTTAGAATGGGAAAGGTAAATCCCCCATTGTCATTGAGAATGATAGAGATATTTTTGAAGACTCACCTCCTCCTCCTAAATTCGATAGGATAGAAGAACCCTCTATAAGGTAGTCAATGCAGAAAGCTACTGATAAAAGAAAAAAATCTAACTCCGAGGAGATGTTAGGCATCTCTTTTATCACCAATCTCAACCACCTGGAAGACCTTAGTGATGTCCTCAAGGCCCTAGCTAGGGTAGCTAGGTTGACCTCGTCCCTTCTTCAGTAGGCCAAGGCCATCCTCGATGAATATAATTTTGCGAAGGGTGGTCCGTCCTCCCCTACCATGGACAATGCTGAGTAAATGGGTTTTTTATCGAGACCTACTTTTGCAATTTCTTTTTGGTTATTGGGTTTCTAGTTTTGGGCCTATATGCCCTGTCTCTTTTTGGGTTTCAGGTTTTGGGCTTGTGTGCCCTGTCTTCTTTTGGAGATCCTCCTAGGTGTTTATCTTGGTTTAGGTGAGCTTCTCTCCCTACATGGATCATCGATATTTTGGTTCATGGGCTTCGCTTTGTAAAAAGGTTCGAGGACCCTTTCAAAACCCCTTCCTCCAATCAATACAAAAAAATCTTCATAATTTTATTAATTCAAAATCAAAAGAAAATATAAAAAAAAAACAATACATAGTCTCATCACCAATATATATATATATATATATATATATATATATATATATATATATATATATATATAAGAAATAACATCTAATGCAAAAACCTATCATTCCACACAAATTATATTAAAAGGGTTTAATTAAGTGCATAGATAAAAAGGACACCAACTTAAAACAACCCATGGACATATAACCAAAGCCCAAGCTCCTTATCACTATAGCCTCATTTTTTTTTTTTTTGCAAAACAAGAGGTTGTACTCGGGTCCCCAACCCTTGACAAATCATAACTCTCTTCTTTAGAGCTTAAGATTTTATAAACATATTAAATTATCATCTCAATTGATTTGTTATAGTTAGAAACCTGCATCATTTTAGAAAAATTGTCTAAATTCTCGATTTTCATTTTTTTTATTCTTTTCAATTTTTGTGTGAATACAAATATTCCAAAATTTAGCATCTTTCTTGACATTTTTCTACAACAGCCTTCACAATACCAAGAATTCACCTCTACTATTTATGCATTGCATCTTACTAGACCTGGATTGCTAGTTTCCTTCTTGAAGCACAAGTGCAACCACATAAATTATAATAAACAATTTATATGAAAGCACATTAATGTTATAAAATAAAACATATATTACCAATGGAAAGTATTAAAGTAATTTTTAATCATTATTTGAATAAAGCAGTCAACATTTTCTTGTTAGCTTCAACTAAACTTACTACTTCCTCTAACCATGGAGAAGAGAATTTAACTTCATGATCCTCAATTAAAACCCCTCTATTGGCTAGCCTATCTACACATTTGTTTTCTTCCCTTAACATACATGTAAACCTATTTTTTCAAACTCTATAGCAATGTATTGAATTTCCACAATTATCTCTTGTATGTTCCATGGAGCCTTTGCTTTCCTCAAATTGCATTTATTACTATGAATGAATCACCTTCCATCCATAAATTTGTAAGCTTACTACAGTGGTAAGGGCTTTGGTCTCTCTTTGAGAGGTCCAAGGTTCAGACCCACTTGGTATGAGGGGACCAAGACCCCTCATAAAAATCTGTGTAAACTCATTGAAAAAATCACCTTCTATCCACTCTGTTCCATTTCATTTGTTTGCATATTTTTAACCCTTCGAAAGCCTCTCAAGCTTCAACTTCAATATTTGTTTTAAATCCACTATTGGAAGCATAATGAGACAAAATATCTCATTTATTATTTCTAATTATTCCTCCTCCTCCTAGTCTTGGATTTCCTTTAGAGGCTCCATCAGAATTCAATATGACCAACTCCACATTTGGTGGTTTCCACTTTATATTATTTGCCTTTTTTTGTTTCTACTATACCCAACATCATAATTCTATTTTATGACTTGACTCCATTTATCAAACAAGGCTCTTTGCTTCCAGATTAGTAAATTAGGTGAGTTGATAGGGTTGGTTTAGACTATTTTATGGCTAAACAAATCTTCATTTTCATTACCTCTAAACTACTTTCTTTTCCTTTAAATATTATTTTATTCTTTTCTAGCCATACAATCCAAAGTATTATCTTTTGATATATCCCAAATTGTTTTAAAGCCTCATTTTTAAAAGTGCTCTGCCATTGCTTTAACCATTCTTCAATTTTGCCATGCATTTATCAAACATATTAAAAATCCCTTGCCATAGTTTTGAAACTATTGAGTAGTATCCCAAGAGATGGTCTATACTCTCCTCCTTTTTACAAAGAACACATTGTGAGGGGTCATGAAAACCCCTTTTAATTAGGTTATCCTAGGATAAAATTCTTCTATGACCTACTAACCAAACATACATTTTGACTTTAGGAATGCTTGGGCTATCCCAAATATCTCTCCACATTCTTGTGAAATTCCTATTTTGTAGGTGCCTTACATTATATCCACTTCTTGTTGTGTATTCTCATGAGCTATTCAACTACTAAATTAACTTATCCTTGGTTCCCCTCGGAATTATCATTGTTGTTATCTTTCTACTCAACTTCCTCCTAGCATCAATGTCTTGTATACTTGTAAAAAAATATTCTTTCCAGTTGTATCTTCCTTCCTAATCTTTGTACAAAATGTTTGAAAATAATCTCATCCATGGTTTCAAAATTAGATCTAGATTGAGTTGTTTTATCACACTAAATATCCATATTTTTCTAGTTTCCACCACCCATATTAAACCTTTAATCACTAGATCAATTGATTTTTTTAAATCATTAGTGCAGAACCATTTGGTAGAGAAAATGCAGTAAATATTAAGTTTGAATCATTAGGTTCAACATACTTACTTAGAAGAATTCTTGCCCATTGTCTTTGACTCTCTTTGTACTATCTCCAAATTACTTTTCCCCTAAGAGCTAAGTTTGCATCCATAAGAACTCTTAAACCAAGACCTCCCCTAGTTTTACCATCACACACCTTGCTCCATTTCACTAAAGAAAATTTATTTTTATCATGTAATCTTGACCACAAAAATGACCGCATAATATAGATTAAAAAATTTCCTATTGATTTTGGCATAGTATACAAGGACATATAATATTTTGAAATGACTTGTAAGACTGATTTAATTAGTTGCACTCTTTGTGGTAATGATAACCATCTACCTTTCCATGCTAGTAGTTTGTTCTAGACTCTACTTATAACTGGATTCCATAATTCTATCCTCGTTCTCCCCTCAAATATGGGCATCCCTAAATAAGTTGCTAGCAAATTTGCCTCCCCCATTTGAAGCAACCTGTATATCCTTCCTTTGATTTTAGCTGGGGTTTTTAGGAAGTAAATTTTAGATTTTGTCCTATTAACTTTTTGCCTTGATGCTCTTTCATATTCCTTTAATAAGTTATTCAAGGTTTTGACCTCATTAATCCTTGCCTTCCCAAAAAGGGTTGTATTATCTACAAATTATTGATGGGTGATGTTGTTGTTATTATTACCAGCCTTAAATCCACTTATAAGCCCATCTTTGTTAGCCTTCTTCAAGTTCCTACCCAAAACCTCTGACATAACAATGAACAAATATGGTGATAGAAAAATAGATAGGTATTAACGTGGAACGAAATTCCAATCATGGAATATGCCACTAGAATTGCATCATCACATTAACCGGTTAGAAAGCAAGATCTCCCTATCTAAGATCTCTCTTGGATTTAAATGATTATGTTACTAACCCATTGGCCAAAAATGAATATGAAACTGTAGAGACACAAGCTTTGACCCAACGTGAGGGGGACCACGATCGCTCAGGAATCGTACCGTCATCGTCGGTTTAGCATGAACTCAAAGGATTCAGATTAGACTACTACCTTTGCAACAGGTATGCCCTCGAGGTTTGAACCTAGGTCTTTTCTTGGTAAATGCCTAGCCAGACAGACAATTACCAATCCACCTAACCCTTAGGGGCATATATTGATAGAATATTACAAAGAACCCATCTGAACCTGGGAATTTATCCTTAATATATTAAAAAAGAGTTAAATGAACTTCTTCTAAAGTAATAGGCTTTCCTATTGTCTTCATCTATTATAACTAAAGATAATTCTTGTAGAAGTTTACCATTAAAAACTTCAAACTCTTATGATCCTATAATATTATGATAAAAAAACCTTACCTCCTATCAAATCTGCTTCTATTTGGGCAGTAAAACAAGGTCACAGGAGGATAATCCTAGAATCAGATTCTCAAATAATGGTTGGAGCTCTAGATTGCATGAGGAACTTTGCTTTGAAAACATGCAGGTTGAGGATTCTTGTCACTCAAATTAAGGAATTATGGAGGGAATTAGATGATGTGATTCCAGTATATGTGAGTAGAGATCTAAATAAAGTGGCAGACTTCCTGGCTAAGATGGGTACTAAATGAATGAATGAAAGATTTTAATTACGTTCGCAAGACCCAAATATGGTCTATGGGACCTCAAATATGGAAGTACAATTACTCAAATCATATCATATGATCTTTAATATCTTTGAGAAGGTTGTTCCTTCTCCTGCTGATTTGTGTTAGCAATTCTCCAACTTTTTTATTTTACTGTCTTCAAATAAATCTTAATAAACTCGTTCCCAAGTGTTTCTTTGTATTTGTCACGGATATCCGAAAAACTCCGGCATTTATAGATGAAGTGTTCCTCTGTCTCTACCGCCCTTTGTCTTGCATAGAGTACATATCCTTTCTTCCCATTGTTCTTTGGGCGTTGTCCATCTCCCTGTTTCACATCTAAGCCTATGAGAAGGAGGTAGGGGTTCAGTGGCACAGTGACATGGCTATTGAGGATCAGATGATCAGGCAGGTTGGTGAGCAAATTCAATGCTTAGCTAATTTGGATAACCATTCCAGAAATATTGTTTAGGAGATTTATGTTTCAATGTAGATCTTCTTTTATAGTTGTAAACAAGTGAACAATCATTGTAGAAATATGGTTTAAGAGATTTGGCTCCAATGCAAATCTTCTTTTACTGTTGTAAACATGTGTTCTCTCTGACTAAGGCTGGAAAAAGTCTCATCTCAATTTGTAAATGATCTTTGTTTTAATACAAGTTTTTTCAAATTATTTTTCAAAAAAATATTCAAAATTAATAAGAACCATAAGTATATCTTTTACAATCCTTATATTTTTTTAAATTTATATTAAATTAGAATTTAATGTTTATAAAATATTAAATAATATGTAAAATATAAACATTTCATAACATTAATACAAGACAATCAAAATCCCGGGAAGATATTCAGAAAATCCAATTCATTCCTTAAGAATTAAATTTTAAAATATTTATAAATTTAAAGAAATACACATTACTCACGAAGAAAGAGTTGAATTCAAACAGTCACTTAAGTATACAATCATTTGTTTAGATTAACATCTAACGGTTTGCCCTCGCATCGTAAAATTTAATATTTAATATTGACATCATAGTAGACCACTGAAAATACCAGAGGCAGAAGCTCCAGCACAAAGTTATTAAATGCAAGAAAATTGCGGCAGCACCCAAGGTCAATCTTATCCCTCCTTCCTCGATGATTTTCTCTGGATTGGGTACCGGATCCGGATTACTCACAAGTCGTGCCTAATTCTGGCCAAATTCGACCAAAACACACCCCAAACTGGCCCAATTTGATCAGATTTAGTGGGGTTTAGAATCCGCATCAACAATTTTATCCTAACGATCGGCGATATTCTAACAAATCGAAGGTAAAATCAATCCGGCCGCCTCTCAAAAATCCATTTTGAATTGCTGATTTGGTTAAAGCAGATACCCATCATGGCGAGCACTCCCCAGAATTCGAACCCTGCACCTTCCCCCAGTACCCCCACACCCACTTTAGAAAAACGCATAACGCCCCCTGCATTTTCTTCCCCGTTAGCCAGCAGATTCTCCCCTCAAACCCTAACAGCAAACGATCCGTCAACTGACAGAAATCATCATGGGGGTGAGGCCAACAGATTTTCCCCTCAAACCCCAACTGCAAAAAATCCGTCAACAGACAGAAATCACCATGTGGGTGTGCCACTCTCATCATTTCCCCGTGCGAGTCCGCCGACAATGCCACACCCACAAACATCTTCATCACCATCACCATTACGTCCAGGCTCTGAATTTAGGGCAAGCCCATATCAGATCCTCAATGGATCCAAAGAGTCCCCAATTCCCAGATCCCAGTCCCAATCCCCTGAAATCACCACAGTCTCCACGCTCCAAAAACAACATAGTAGTCCTGGGATATCCCAATTCAATACCCCTCCTGGCCCCCCATTGTTCAGCTCCCCCTCCAGGCCTGCCAATCCTGCTGCCCCATTTAGTCCCATGATGCCTCTACCTCAGCCTGCAGGGGCTGCTCCTCACTTCTCTGATGCCCCCTTTGCATCACCAAGACCAAAACAGCCTGGTGCGCTTCTGCCCACATCGTCATTGCCTACTGCCTATTCCAACGGGACACCGGAGCCGCAACCCATTGACACGCCTGATTTGGACAACTCAAGCTTGGTTGCAGCTTCGCCCTATGTGTTGTTCTCTGCACACAAGGTATGACTGAGACACCTTATGCTAACTTTCAGCTAGCTTTCATCCGGGATAAGTGCCTTTTTAATTGTTTATATGAGATTGAAACAGGCCCAGGCCCAGGCCCAGGCCCACCTGAATTATATCTTAACTGTATTATTACTGTATATTGTATAATAACATTTTGGTAGTATATTGTATAATAACATTTTGGTAATTATTTTATCAGAGATAAGTGTTTTTAAAATTGTTTATATGAGATTGAAAAGGGTCCGCTGAAATATATTTTGACTGTATTATTACGGTATATTGTATAATAATATTTTGATAATTATGCATATATTTCCTGATAAGATTTGAACTCAAGTTCTTACCCTGAAAGTCCATGTTCTTAACAATTTGAACTCATGCCATTTGACAGAAACAATTGTTTTACAAATGCAGAATTGTTGACAATTTAAAGAACAAAATTATTATGTATTGTAGGTGAATATATGAGGAAATTTGTAAATAAATTTTTAATTGATTATATGGGATTGAAACGGATCAAGCTCATGCTACATCATCATGATGACTACATAGTGGTCTTATATCAATTGACGAGATTTGTAAGTGGGACTCCCAATTGAAACTCCACATTTTTAATCACTTGAACTAATGCCACTTGATGAAATTCATAAAATTTTACTATTAGTGCTTGTAGTTTGTTTTGAAATGTGAGATTTTGTGTAAAACTTGACTAGTGGTTTCTGGAAAATTTGGTAATTGGCAAAAAGCAACCCATAAAAATTTCTTAGAAATTGATTATGCATTGTATGATATGAGTTTGTGAAAGTAGTCACATTGTTGTTATCGTGGTCGTATGTCTTGTCCTCTGCACACAAGGTATGAGAGATACATTTTATGCTAACTTTCAGCTAGCTTTGATTAGGGGATGATTTTTTTCTTTGGTTATATGGAATTGAAATGGCCTACCCTAATTACATTATGATTGAGTTACTATGGTTATATCTCAACAAATCATATAGTGGTATTTGTATAATAACATTTTGGTAATTATATATATATCGTCCTTGAAAGTCCTTGTGTTTAAGCACTTTGAGATCATGCCATTTGATATGGATTAGTGTTTTACAACGGCAGAACTGTTGACAATTTTTTCTAGCTGGAAATATATATTTTTAATATATTATGGGTTAATATATGAAAAAATTATAGAAATTTACAATGGCTTTATGGACATTTTGTACCAAACTTGGCTAATGGTTATGAAAGAATTGCTAATTTGTGTATATAATATTTTAAATTTTATGCAAATTTTACTATCTGGCAAGAATAGCTCATAAAATTTTCTCAGGAATTGATTTTGCATTGTTTACTATGAGTTTGTAAAAGTTGTCACATTTTTGTGGATGGTTAGAGACATAGAATTTTGCTTCATAGTGAGCTGATTTATAGTTCCTTGACAAAGACACCTTATGCTAACTTTCAGCTAGCTCTGATCAGGGATGAATTTTTATATTGGATTGAAACAGGCCTACCTGTATTACATTATGATCAAGTTACTTGCATCTCAACAAATATATAGCGGTATTTTATAATGAAATAGCCCGCAAAATTTTCTCAGGAATTTATTTTGCTTTGTTTGCTATGAGTTTGTGAAGGTTGTCTTATTTTTGTGGATGGTTAGAGACTTAGGCTTTTGCTTCATGGTGAGCTGATTTATAGTTCCTTGACAGTGACACCTGATGCTAACTTTCAGCTAGATTTGATCAGGGATGATTTTTTCCTTCCAACAATATGTTGGGTTATATGGGATTGAAACAGGCCCACCTGTATTACATTATGATCAAGTTACTACGGTTATATCTAAACAAATATATAGTGGTATTGTATAATAATATTTAAATACTTATGCATATATCGCCTGACAAGATTTGGATCTGGGTCTCCACCTTGAAAGTCTATGTTTTTTAACCATTTGATAGGGATGGATGAATGTTTTACAAATGCATTAACTGTTGCAATTTTTTCTAGCTGGAAATAAAGTTTTTATGTGTTATGGGTGAATAATGACGAACATTATAGATTTTTGTTTTTTTTTTTCAATTGATTATATGGGATTGAAATGGGCCCACCTATTTTACATCATGACTACATGGTGGTATTACATCAGCTTGGCTATATGCATTGTTTGGGAAGATTTGAACTTGGATATCCTCCTTGCAATTTGAGGAATTTAACCGATTGAACTAATGCCATTTGATACAAATCATACAATTTTACTGTTAATGTTTATAATATAATGGCTTTATGGACATCTTGTATAAAACTTGGCTAGTGGTTATTGGAAATTTTGCTACTTGGCAAATTTAAATTTTTAAATTTTATGAAATAGTAGCTAATTGGCAAAAGTAGCCTATAATTTTCTTTTTGGGGATTGATTCCGCATTTTTTACTATATGTTTGTGAAAGTTGTCACATGCCTCGCCTGATAATATTTGAACCTAGGTCTCCTCCTTGAGGTGTTTAACTGTTTGAGCTCATGCCATGGGATCAGGGATTATTGTTTTACAAATGCAGAACTGTCAATACTTTTTTCTATCTGGAAATAATTCTTTTATATATTATGGGTGAATATATGAAGAAATTTGTGCAATTATACTATTATTGCTTGTAAATTTTTGAGAACACAATGACTTTATGGAGATTTTGTGTAAAACTTGGCAAGTGATTATTGGAAAATTAGCTAATTGGCTAGTTTAGTTTCTGAAATGTTAAGAAAAATTAGCTCATTGGGAAAAAGTAGCCCACACATATTTCTTAGGAATTGATTCTACATTGTTTGCTATGAGTTTGTGAAATTTTCACATTGCTGCAGGTAGTTAGACATAGGCTTTTTGCTTCATAGTGAGCTAATTTATAGTTCCTTGAACTAGTTAGAGATTCCTTTCATCTGGTGTAGGCGGTGAACTTGTTCATGCAAATTGCTTGGATTTTGGAGCTTTTTATTTTTGCATTGTTTTGCATTTTGGCAACATGCTGAATCCTGTATTTGATCCAATAAATAGGAGTATCTAGTAGATTGAATTGTCAAAAGGCTCACAACCATGCAATTCTTTAGGGTAGAAGCAATGATGGTGATGAATAAGCTATCAGGATTATAGGAATCAATCAAAATTGAAAATTAACAAATCCTTTTTCCTATATATCTATGTTGTATTGATACATTCATATATTATGAACCACTTTTTGTTATTTCCGAGTGAGTGCGGCCATGTGTCTTGACATTGATGCATTTGCTTCTGTAAATTAGTCTAAAACCCAATTCACCTTAGCTGCAGAGGAATGCATCTATGTTATGAATATTGTGTTGAGTGAGAAAGAAGGGAAAATGTTAAGTCATGAGTATTAAGACTTCAAGTGTTCTACAATCAGAATGAGAGATGATACATTCGTGAATTGAATGTTGCATGTCAAGAAGGAGCTACTAATGCATTGCTTTATATTTTGGAGACATGCATCGTCATGAATGTAGTCTAATACTTACAAATTGTGGAGAACATTTAATTATTGGGTGGAAATAATGGTGGCAATGAATGAATTAAGAAAACATGATAGTTTTCATTAAAAGGGCATTACATTGTTTTGCTTTTTAATAAAAATCCTTTTCCGAATTGGCATGTTGTATTTCATTTTGGATATTCTATAAACCCTTTTTTCCTACTTCCATTTCAAATCAGATGTGTCTCAGTGTCTTGGCCAATGCTTTTTGTATACTTGCATTTTATTTGATGCTCTGTATGTCATGCATGTTAGTGTAATATTGTTGTCGTCTTAAAGTTGATCTCTTTTGTGGCTTGTGAACATTATGTAGGTACTGAAGCAAAAGAAATTGAGCAGCAATTCAAGTATTGGATTTGGTGCTTTGGTGTCTTTGGGGAGGGAAACAATGCCAGGTCCTCAAACTGTGCAACATAATCCCTACCGTTGCCAGAACTGTGGAGCATATGTTAATCTGTATTGTAGCATTGTGCCAAGCACAGGGGAGTGGAAGTGTGTCATTTGCAAGAAGTTGAATAGCAGTGAAGCTGAATATAGGGCAGCAAGTAGGGAGGACCTTCGAAATTGGCCCGAGCTCTCATCAAGTGTTGTGGATTATGTCGAGACGAGCACACGACGTCCTGGGTTTGTCCCTGTCTCTGACTCAAGAATGTCAGCTCCAGTTATACTTGTCATTGACGAGTGCTTGGATGAACCCCATCTCCAACATTTGCAGAGTTCTCTTCATGCCTTTGTAGATTCCCTCCCTCCAACTACCAGGATTGGAATTGTTACATATGGGCGCACTGTCTCAGTATATGATTTTTCTGAAAGTGGTCTAGCGTCTGCAGATATGCTTCCGGGCAGTAAATCTCCATCACAGGAATCTTTGAAAACAATGATTTTTGGGACTGGTGTATATCTAGCTCCACTTCATGCATCCCTTAATGTTGCACACAATGTTTTCTCATCTTTGAGACCGTTCAGGGGTGATCAACCAGAAGTAGCAAGAGATAGATGCCTTGGCACGGCTGTAGAGATTGCTCTTGCCCTTATTCAAGGTCCATCTGCTGAGATGTCTCGAGGAACAGTGAAAAGATCTGGAGGCAATAGTCGAATATTGGTGTGTGCGGGGGGACCTAACACCTTTGGGCCTGGTTGTGTTCCTCATTCATTAAGCCATCCAAACTATGCATTTTTGGAGAAAAAGGCTTTGAAATGGATGGAACATTTAGGTCGTGAAGCCCGACGCCATGACACAGTGGTAGATATCCTTTGTGCCGGAACTTGTCCAGTGAGAATTCCAATTTTGCAACCTCTTGCAAAAGCTTCAGGTGGTGTTCTGATTCTTCATGATGACTTTGGAGAGGCATTTGGAGTTAACTTGCAAAGAGCAGCAAAAAGAGCAGCCGGGTCCCAGGGCATCTTTGAAGTTCGTTGTTCTGATGATATTTTTGTGAGCCAAATCATAGGACCAGGTGAAGAGGCTCACTCAGATTCTCACGAGACATTCAAAAATGATAGTGCTGTTTCTATTCAGATGCTCAGCGTGGAAGACACTCAGAGTTTTGCTGTGATCATAGACCTAAAGAAGGACATTAAGGAAAATCATGCGTTCTTTCAGTTTGCAGCTTGTTTCACAGATGTTTATCAATCAAACATTACAAGGGTTATTACATTAAGATTGCCAACAACAGATGCCCAATCAGCCTACATAGACAGCATTGAAGGTGATGTTGCAGCTGTTCTCATAGGCAAAAGGGCTGTTTTGCAAGCAAGGAATTCTTCTGATGCTGTGGATATACGTCTTGCAATTGATGAAAGAGTTAAAGATATCACTACAAAGTTTGGAACACAGTTGCCTAAAGTTAAGCTGCGTCGCTTTCCAAAGGAGCTTTCTGTACTTCCTGAATATCTGTTCCATTTGAGACGGGGTCCTCTTTTGGGAGGTATTATTGGCCACGAAGATGAAAGATCAGTTCTCAGAAACCTTTTCCTACAAGCTTCTTTTGATTTATCACTTCGCATGTTGGCTCCACGTGTGTTAATGCACCGAGATGGAGGCACATTTGAGGAGCTTCCAGCATATGATCTTGCCATGCAATCCGATGCAGCTGTTGTACTTGATCATGGAACTGATGTTTTTATATGGCTGGTATGTATCTGTAACCAATGCTTTACTTTTATGTTCGGAGGGGTTATTTTGCAAATGTAGTGGATGTATAGTTCTCATCATACAAAAGTGCTTTATTTTGTGTGCTCTTTGTATTATTTTTTTTATTGGTCTCAATTTATTGTTTTGGTCCCCAGTCTTGTTCAAGTAGTAATTCTACCTATTTTTTACTTATCCAAAAACAAGATACATATCTTGTTAACCTATGTTTTAGTTTTATGCTGGGAGTAATTTTCCTCAGAACAGAGTGTGTTTGTACATCTCAAGATGTGTGGCAAAATGCTTTAGGTTATGCGTTTCTTATGAATTTTCTGTTGGGTGTAATCTGTTGGTCTGTTTCCTGATTTAAGTTTGAAGAATGGATAGATTATTAATTTGTGACCAAAGTTTCTCTTGGGCATAATCTGTTGCTCTGTTTCTCTTGTGGAATCACTGATAAGTTTAGAAATGTTCTATTTTACATTTCTTATATATCCCTTTTTAATCCTTTTTCTGAAACAGGGTGCAGATCTTGCTGTTCAGGAAGGAAAGAGTGCGGCAGCATTAGCAGCATGCAGGACACTTGCGGAGGAGCTAACAGAACAACGGTTTCCTGCTCCTCGCATCCTTTCGTTTAAAGTTAGTTTTTTATCTCTTGAACTACTTTGTTACCAATCTCTTCTATAAATTCACTGAAATTAAGTATTCTTTATGTGGAAAAAAGAGGCTAAAACAACATCTGACAAAGTCATTAAGCAATTTCGGTTTATTCCAATGATCATACTTCATAATGTATTGGTGACGTGTTATTCAGAAAGGAATATGTGAAACCTTGTCTTTGAATGGTAACAAGTTTCCAAAATCTAGAGTTGTCTGGGGAGCCCAAAAAAATCCATGGTGTTTCCCCAAAAAACAAAATTCAGAAAATCATGAAAAAATATCACTTTGTAAAATATAAAAAATTTAATACAAATACATCATTAGAGAGTGTAAAGATAAAATAACAATGTTATATAGTACAAGTTAGTTAGAATTTTATTAAAGCATCATAATTGAGCCTTGTTGAACCTGCACAATGCTATTCGCGGCTGTGCTTTTGTGATGTTGAGGAAGATGTACTGAAAATGCCATCTCTGCTCTCTACAACTTTCTTTGTTCAATAAGAATTGTCAAATGCTCTATATGCCAAGCCTGTTGCCTTGATACCCATATCCACATATCAGATATGGGTAGGAATCCAAGACTTCCTGAATATCTAATACATCTAGATATGGCCTAAACACGTTTAGAGTTGTATGACAACATGAGATTAAAAGAACATAGGCTTTTTTAAAAAGGAACTTAAAAGAAAAAAAAAACAATTAAAATCCTCTAATGTGATAAAAATATCATACTTGATCAAGTGGCATTAGCTCAACTGGTTAGATTCCTCAATATTTAAAGAGGTGATACATGGATAATATCCAAGCTATAATACTACTATGTGGTGATGATGTAATACGGGTGGGGCCCGTCTCAATTCCATATAACCAATTGAAAAAAAACATCATACTTAAAATTTTGTAAACATTTTTATCTGTCTTTCTTTAATTGGTTATATGGGATTGAAATGGGCCCCACCCGTATAATGTCGTGACCACAGTGGTATTACAATAGCTTGGCAATTATGCATATATCAGTTGGATTGAAAATCGAGGAATTTAACTAGTTGAGCTCATGCCATTTGATAAACATTTATATCCTTTAGTATATAGATTATATGTGCTTTTTATGATGTTGTACCCATCTATATTCATATCTTATACTGTATCCATGTCGTGCAACACTGGCAGAAAGGGATGATAAGTGGATGCAAGGCAAATTGCAAATCTACGCCTTGTTCTCATGCTTATTGAATGGCTTCTTTTCCTTCCTTTTGTATTTTTAACCACCTTGACAGAAAGGAATAATAAGTGGATGCAAGGCAAACTGCATGCCCATGCCTAGTGCTCATGCATACTGCATGGTTTCTTTTTCCTTTTTTTTAGTGTTATTCTCTTTAACTAGTAGTATATAAGTCATATAAAACTTTTTAAAAGATCCAAATCTGATTGGACCAAAGATGATTGCGTCAAGAGCTTGCAGGCTTTTGTTACTGTCCACAATGTCAAAGATGAGACTAATAATGTAAAAGTGGTCGACAATTATTTATCTTGATGTATGACCAGCTTATTTGAAGCCATAGATGCTACTTTTGCCTTTAGAGTTAGGATAAGTACCACTTAATGGGGCGTGATCAAGTGTCTAGTCCTACAGATTTTAATCAGAGCATCTCCACTAGGGAGAGATTTTTATATGTTGATGCCATTTTCTTTTTATGTTTACTGAAAACCATGACATGGTTGTATTTTGCATTTTTGTAGGGTCAAATTCTAGCAAACCTTATTTCCCTTTATTTCCTCATTTCCTGTGATTTAATCATAATTATGCGTTACTATTTTGCTTCTAATATATGGAGGTGGAACCTACTCTAGATATTTTAGGCATTCTATTTTAACATGCTGTGAATTTATTTTTCATGTGACTCTTGATTATGCAGTGATATCTTTTTAAAAATTATAGACTTACAAGTCTCGTTTTACAAACTATAGACTTTTGCTAACAATCCTTTATTTCTCTCTCCAGAGAAAAAGGAAAAAAAATAACAGGAAAAAAAAAAGAAAAGAAAAGACAAGGAAACCCCTTGGCTAGCAATTTTGTTGTATTGCAAATTTCATGGAGGAAATTTTCAAGGCTAAATTCTTGTTAACTTTGCAGGAGGGGAGCTCCCAAGCACGTTATTTTGTTTCGAGATTGATACCTGCACATAAAGATCCTCCATATGAGCAGGTATATTAGACACCAGGTTGATTGTTTGTGTTGGTCTGAAACTTGTGTTTATGCTGGGGCTACAATCTTAATTTTGATTTTGCCAATTAGTCAATTTCTTTTTGTCCAAAAGTAAAACTATTTGTTTACCTTAGTCATGGAAATAACCTAACCATTTTAGCACATTCTCCTTTGTTATAATTTGCAGGAAGCAAGATTTCCTCAACTGCGCACCTTAAGTCCTGAACAAAGGGCAAAACTAAAAAGTAGCTTTCTACATGTTGATGATTTTAGCTTTTGCGAGTGGATGCGCAGTATGAAGTTGGTTCCTCCTGAACCAAGTTAATGCTGGAACCGTATCAAAGGTGTTTTCTATACCCATTTTATGCCCTTGACACACACAATGTAACAATTCAAATTTTAAAATTGAGTTGAGCATGGATTATATGGGTTTGTGCATTGGATTTGTATCAAGATGGAATTCTTGGATGGAAAGATGTCCAGACAAGCCCCTTGATGGCAAAAGGATGAGAGTAACCTGTTAATTTGCATTGCAATTGTTTGAGATTTTGGAACAGGACGCTAGAAATCTATTAGATGCCTTTGTAGAGTTGCAATTTTTTGTAGTAGAAGCATATATCATGAAGGCATCATTTATCAATAAGTAACTGCAAATTGGTTGCATGGAAATGGTGACTTGGCAGCAATAAACTGGTTATTGAATCAAAGAAATCATTTTGTTTTGCAAGCAATATTTTACAGTTCTAAATGGTCATGGTGCCTTATATTTATAGGTTCCAATTATAGTGTATGAGAGTGCTTAAAGGGTTTAAATGACATTTGCTGGAAACTTAAAGAAGATTGTTGTGATCTTGCCACTATAACCATTTCCATATTTTATTTCTTATTTAAACTTGAATTTTATTTCTTATTTCTTATTTAAACTTGAGGAATGAATTATTATATTTTATAAGCAGTGCAATAAATTTGGTATATGGATTGCAGCTTGCACGAGGAATTACTTGCTATTGAATCTTGGTTGTTGTGATAGCACTTTAGTTGTCTATCTTCTGGCTTTATAATAAATTTATGTTCTGGACTTAGAAAACATGGTAACTTTACACAAGTTGTTAGTTGCACGGGAGTTCTTATGTTTGTCATTGTTTTGACTCTTGACTCTGCTGCTCATTTGGTTTGTTGGCTATATTTTCATTTGATTCAATTCTTGATCTTGTTTATAGACTTAAGTCCTGCTTATTTCATGATTTTATATGTACTTGCCAGCGAAGCCATGGTAAACACTTGTTGGAAATTTACCAATGTTTTAGTATTAAAAGGCTTGTTATTGATTCAAGATTCACTAGGCTTATATTCTTATTTTTGTAGTTTGTTTGCACATTATCATGGATCTATAGGGGAAAAAAAATATGAGAGAGTATCAGAGTAGAAGCTATAGCTTTATGGGAGAGTAGGGATCCTGAAGAAAGCTAATCCATGTACAAATATGAGATTGGGCTATGGATCAAGGGAGACTTAAGTTGGATCAGCGAGAGATATAATTCTCATCTTTTTGGTAAAGATCTAAATTTTTAAAGTAGTTTGTACTCTACGTAACGAAAGCCCCTTCCTGAAGTTCTTGTTCCGACACTGTTTACACACTCTTCTATTTCTCAGAGGATCTAAACACACAATAATATAGCATTCATGCATGGAGTTATTGATACAGAGAACTAGGTACATGCTTCTATTAAGGATCCTTTTTCTGTTGGAAATAACTAGCTAGCGAAGATTCTTAACAACTATAAAGAACAAATTACAATAGAAAAAGGGTTTTCTTATGTTTTGATAAGACAGTTGATAGCTAGCATAGTTAGCTGTATGGTTCAGTTTGAGGTTCGGAAGGCCAAAAAAGTTTGGAGGTTAACTACTATAAAAAACAATTTACAATAGAAAGAGGGTTTTCTTATGTTTTGATAAGACAGTTGATAGCATAGTTACCTGTAAGGTTCAGTTTGAGGTTCAGAAGGTCAAGAAGGTTGGAGGTTTGGTTTTTTTTAAGGATGTTCAGTTCAGTTTCTTTCATGTCTTCTACATTCAATATTTTATATTTTATATTTTATGAATGTAAAGTTATACTTTATGAGCATTTTTTTTTTAAATATATAAAAAAAAGGTTTGAACCCGTCCAGGATGGACTTGGTAACTGTGGTTGGCATAGACAAATATATGCTGTGAGATCATCCGATAATTCATAGTACTAAAATCCCATTAACTCAAACCAGACACCGTATTTGATTAAAATGCTCTATCTTAAAGAAGGATACTCTCATAGCCATGGCATGCATCTTAGCGAAGTCTAGCAATGTGTTGCAGCATTTACTGGCGTTGAATATGTGGATCTTGATGGGTTATTAGAAGGTATTTTTTATTTTTTATTTTTTAAATTTGGTTGTATGAAATCACATAATAATTATATAGTGATTATTATATAGTGATGACAATTACACATGTATTATATTTGGCAAGATTTAATCTTATAGTTCATCATATCATTTGATAATGATAAAAATTATCAAGCAAAATGGGTTACAGGTGAAAACTATTTAAAGTGAATAATTTTTAATTGAATGTAATTAGAAGAGTTTCGTACCATTTGTTTTGATAATGTGTTAAAAGTGACATATATTTTATTATATTATATTATATGATGAGGAAATTTAGATTAAGTCGTGCAATTAAAATAAGAAGGTGGAACAATAGAATATTAAATATGAAATATTATCTTCCAGAAAAATATTTGAATCTTGCAGTTGAAGAATGAAAATCTAAAAAAAATCTTCCTTTATTCTTCAAGTAAAAGACAAGTTGACTGATTTCACATCACTTTGCCGTTGAGATAGAAATAGTAGAAAAAAATAATTAATAATAAAATTTAAAAAATTTGAAGATATTATTGATTGGTTGTAGTTAAATATTTGTTAGTGTTCTTGTTCTAATTATAATTTCTTTAATAATTAAGATTTATTTTCTTTATTAATTAAGTTATTTTGACTTCATTGTACTTTATAAATTTTTTCAATACAATAAGAAATAAAATATAATTTACTAATTAAATTCTTTTGATTTCATTTTACTTTATTAAATGTTTTCTATACAATAAAAAAATTAAGATATAATTTTATAGGTTATTGAAAAAGAAATGATAGAGAGGTGGATAATCATATTTATTTATTAGTTATGACTGACTTATAAGACAAGCATTTTTAATAATAATAATAATAATAATACTTAAGGTATTATATCAAGTTTGAATATCTTAATAATATTTCAAGATGCCATGTGGGTTC
Source organism: Wollemia nobilis (assembly GCA_028583015.1). Lineage (NCBI taxonomy): Eukaryota > Viridiplantae > Streptophyta > Pinopsida > Araucariales > Araucariaceae > Wollemia > Wollemia nobilis. The sequence continues at coordinate 7,460,451 of JAQPPZ010000989.1, forward strand.
ATGAGTATTTGAAGTGTGCCTAGAATATCTTGAGTACCACGTGGTAGTTATCATGTTTGAATATTTTAAAGAAATATATTTGAAATAAATTGATCGAGTTCTTAAAGGAAAATAATTATGTCATATTCTTTTATAATTAAAATATTATATAATGTATTGAAAAATTAAATTGATTGAAGGGTGAGTGCGCAGTTGAGTTGGTGTGAGGTGGCCAGTTGAGGAACATGATTAGTACAAATCCACATATTGAAAAATTAAATTGATGGAAGGGTGAGTGCGTAGTCGAGTTGGTGTGAGGTGGCCAGTTGAGGAACATGATCAGCACAAATCCATGTAACTCCAGTTCAAGTCACACTGGTTTACTATAAATCACGACACCACCAAATAGTTCAATGTGACTAAGTCGATAAAAGGGAAGGGCCAACCCTTTCAAAACCTTACTACTAATTTAAAAAAAAAAATTAAATTGATGGAAAACTGGTTTACTATAAATCTCAATACCACCAAATAGTTCAATGTGATTAAGTCGATGTAAAAAGGAAGGGCAAACCATTTCAAAACCTTACTTCTAATTTAAAAAAAAAAAAAATTGATGGGAAAAATAGATTAAATTTTCAATATTTCTAGGTAAAAAAGTTTTTAGCTAAGATTCAACAAAGGAAACATAAGAATGATCTTTTTGAGTTAGGAAATTAAAATACCTTGTTTGAACGAAAGAGAAGCTAATACAAAGTAAAAAGGAACTAGGTTAGCATTGTAGCCATTTAGAGAAAGTATAGACAAAAGAGCATCTCTAATTTGCGAGGCCCACCATCTAAGAGGGTGGTCGTAACAAGTAAGATCACCTTTGTGCAACGCCCACTTAGCTAATGCATTAGAAAACTTGTTTTGTATTCAATTTTTAGAAAGCCCATTTGGATTAATTGAATCTTCTCAACAATTATTTTTATTCTCCAATCAGTCTTATGATTCTTAGACAAAGTCTTCAATAGATTAATCATGACTTGTTAAAAACCTCTTTTTCTCATCCACATAAATCATTAACAAATTGCAGATATATTGAATAACAACCACAATGAATGATCCACATAATATAAAACAGGATAAATATGTAAATTACTGCAATGTATTCAAACATAAGCAAACCCTTGAGGTAGGGCAACACCATACAATACTCCTTTTGGAAGGAAGCCACTCCACAATATCTTTTACTCGAGCCAAGACCTCTACAATATAATTCTCTTCATGATGATTACAATGACCAATATCTCTTCTTTATATACCCATCTTCTAATTCTACTTTGGGGAGCCCACTACTAATATAATATAATATAATATAATATTATATTATAATATAATATAATATTATAATACAATCAATCTTGGGTTATGTGTGGCCCATGCCAACCCTTATACAATATAATAATATATCCCCAAATATCTATTTCTAGGTACCCCAACATTACAATAATATAATATTAAATACTTATATTGGGTACTTAACAACTTGAGAGTCGAATTCAACCAGCACCTTTTGCCATCTAACCTTAGCCGCCTTGCGAAGGCCTTTGAAGATACCATACATCTAAACAACGTTATTAGAAAGAATACTCAGATTTTCAACAAAAGTGAAAACCATGGAACCATCTGAAAGTCCACCAATTCCTCCCACATTAGTTTTTTCAAGGTTCTTCCTAAAGGCTCCATTCGTATTGACTTTTCCAAAATCCTTAGGAGGAGGCTGCCAATTCCTTGTTCTATCCATCTTTCGATTACTCACATTCCCTCTCAATTGGTTGCCAATAGTAGAGTTAATATTCAATCTTTGCATTACTTGATCCCATCGTTGGTGGGAGTCTTGGGGATGATTAAGGAGTTGTTGGACCAATTTATCTAAGTTGGCAATGGTCTTTTGCCAAATATAGTGACTATCCTGTTTGAAAACCCGGTTGTTTCTTTCCTTCTAGATATTCCAAGGCTGGATGGTTGTTCCCATCCAAACTAATTGCCCAACTAAATGATCAACAACCTCCTATTTAGGCCAATGCCTCCAAGGTTGTTCAAGAGTGGAAAAATTGGAGCATTGTAAACCGAGTAAGATAGCCATTCTCCTCCACAGCCCAGATACTAAAGGACACTCAATAAAAATTTGACTAAGAGTTCTTACATTCTTTCCACACATTTCACATCTAAACAAGCTATGAAAGCCATGTTTCATAAGTTGCTCACCAATGAGCACCCTTGGATGCAACAAAAGCCAAACAAAAAACCTCACCTTAGTCCAGAGCTTCTGAGCCCACAACTATGTAAATATATCATAGGTCTGGTTGGGATTATTGTGGCATAAGGTCAAATAACCTTGAGCAATTGTATACTCACCCTTAGTATTGTTATTCCATCCAAAACCGTCCTTATCATGGGACCAAGAGAGATTTCATATGAAGGGTGTGTTGGATATATTTCCTTTGCCTTTCTGGAATTTGAATAGGCCAGTCCTCAACAGGGGTCCAATATCTACCAACCTCTGCATTACTAGTCTTGTACCGACAGTAATTAGCTACCTTTATCGAGTTAGCTTGGTGTAGCTCTTTCGTCCAGGGCCTCCAATCAGGGAACTAAGTTATCAAAGGCTGGTGACCGTCCCAAGAATTTGTCAAAAAATTTGCCTGTTGACCATTATGAATGATCCATAATAACTTTTTCTTTATCAAATCCTCACCAAGCCTAAGAATCGCCAAAATGGGAGAACCTCTAGTAGGCAATGGATAGCAAATAAGGTCTATATGACTAATGTTTTCAGCATATTTATCATGAAGATTTTTGGCCCACAGAGCATTGGGATTATTCAAAATCCTCCAATACAACTTTGCAACTAAAGCCTTATTGTTTTTAATAGCATATCGGAATTCTTACCCCCCTTCATGCTTGGGAAGGCATAAAGTATCCCATTTCACCAAGGACCATTTTCTTTTCTCCTTAGTACCACTCTAAAGGAACCAATGATTGATTTGATCCAGTTCTCGAAGAACTACCTTTGGGATATTCAACATTGTAGGAACATAAATAGGTATAGCTTGAAGGATTGATTTTACCAAGGTAATTTTACCCCCGGATGAAAGCCACTTATTGGTCCACTTTCCAATTTTCCTCTTTGCTCTATCCAACAACCAATTCTAGTCTTTTTTTTGTCTCTAGATATTGATAGGAATGCCTAAATAAGTGATTGGGCCTTCTTATATCTTAACTTATCCAGAACTATGGATTTCTGTCTGGGAGAGCAGTGAAAGGATATGACTTTTGATTTATCTTCATTGATCAATTGCCTCGTAGCATTAGAGAAACAACTAATGATTTGTTTAATTCTAGAAGCTTCCTTAACCGTAGCTTTACCTAATAGAGTCATCAACAAACTAAAGATGAGAGATAGGCCTAGCTCCACGAGCAATGGTAACTCCCTCAAGGGTTATGTTATCTCTGTTTTTGGTCATAGTCCTGCCCAAGCATTCAACAAGAATGATGAATAAATAAGAGGAGAGGGGTTCGCCCTGTACCTCTGGAAGCTGGGAACAGTTGTGAAGGGCAGCCATTGATAAAAACTAAGTAGGACGCCGAAGAGATACATCCCATAATCTAATTTGTCCAATCTTGAAAGAAGCCAAATTACCTCATTACTTTGACGAGGAAGTGCCAATCCACTTTGTCATAAGCTTTGGATAAGTCTGAATGGATAAACATAGATGGATATTTTTGTGCTTCCATGGAATGGATGACTTCTTGAGCAAGAACTATCTCATCCACAATTTGTCGCCCTTCCACATAACCTCCTTGTTCAAGGAAAAATAATCTTATGCAAAAATAGTTTTAGCCTCTTCAACACGATCTTGGTATTGTTTTTGAGAAGAACATTACATAAAGCTATTGGTCTAAAAGCTGAGATATGTTCTGCATATTGAGCCTTTGGGACCAGAGCTATATAAGTTCTATTGATCACCTTCAAAATTTCTTTGGCCTTCCTGGCTTCTTCCACCACCTCTAATAAATCAACATGAAGAATATCTCAAAATTCTTGGTAAAATTTGATAGGGAAACAATTAGGACCCAAAATCTTCCCTTTTTGCATTTTAAAAACCACTTGTTGAAACTTATTGATAATAACTAGAGCAGTCAAAACAATATTATCCTCAGAATTGATAAGAGTGGGGATCACTTGAAGGAAATTATGTTGAGAAGTCGAGTCAAGAGATGCAATAGTGAACAATTTGGAAAATTAGTTGATAGCGATAGACTTCTTGCCATCCCAAGTGTGGACAGAGTCTCCAGAATTTGATATCAAGGAAGAAATAAAGTTGTGCAATTTGCAAGCTAGAAGAGATTTGTGGAAGAATTTCGTATTTTGCTCTCCTTATTTGAGCCATTGGATCCTAGATTTATGCTTCCATAAGAGCTCTTCTCTTTTTTCCTATTCCTCCAATTGAGCTGTGAGTTTAATTTTTTCTATACTTCTACTTTCTGTGAGGTCATCTAAACGGATTTGTTCATTCAAATATTCAAGCTAAGCAATCTCCAAACTCATCCCAATTCCAAATCTTGATTTTAGATTTGATGTATTGCAACCTTTTGGTAAAACAAAACATCTTAGTCCCATACCTTGGTTTACCTTCCTGCCACCATTGTTGTGCTCGGGGTTTGAAGGAACAATCTCTAAGCCACATTAATTGAATTGGAAGGGCGAGAAACTGACATTGGTTTTCCACATTTCAACCATGATTGGCTAGTGATACAAACTAGCATTATTAAGAGTTTGCACCTTAGGAATGTGTCCATGTGGATGAAGAAATTGTCAGAGAACAAGAACCTATCCAATCTCTCCATGATGCAAGCTAAGCCTTCTCTTTTGTTAGACAAAGTCATGAGGCCATTATTTCATTGAATTTCCACAAGGTGAAGGTTTGCAATATATCCACTCATGAGGTTCGTGCTCCCATCCAAATTCCCATTTCCCCTCATATTCTCGTCTAGAGAGAGGATGGTATTGAAGTCTCCTCTGATCAAGATCCAAGCTTCAAGGAAATGAAAGATAATATAAGTTATATCCTTCCATTGTCTCCACTTTTCCTCCAAAGTACTTGGAACATAAATAGTCAAGCATAGCATAATTTGGTTAGATTGTTTACTTTGTGCAACCACAACTAAAATACCCTAGCTACTAGCCATATGATGAATAGCAATCTCTTTTGGATACCAGATGCAAGAATGCCGCCAAAATCCCCATGGAAGCTAAGGGAAGCCACTTTTCTAGTCGACCAAAATTTTACTTGCAATTGACTCCATTTCCTCTACTGACATCTGTCTCTTGAAGGAAAACAAGATGTGGTTGGTTTGTCTGAATCATTCTTCTAATTTCATTTTGTTTTGAAAGACTCCCTTTGAGTCCTTTAATCTTCCAAGTGATCATATTCATTAATAACGAGGCCAAAGATGTTGGTATGGGCATTAATATTACCTTCCTCTACAAGCTTTTCACCTTCTTTTACCATATGATGATTAGTATTGCGATGTTAGGACCCCATCTTAACACTTGATGTAATAAATAGTCCTTGTGCAATGTGGGTAGTACCCATGTTAATATTTTGTAATATTTTTATTATAGTTTTGGATTAAGAAGTGCCTATGCCAAATGGCGCCCTTCTATGTAACCATTTTTTCAAGAATGTAACTGATTGTAGGTAGGATATTCTAGCCCGGGTGGCATTTTGCATGTAAGCCAACCTTGGGAGTTAGGTGCTAGAGGAATTCCTTAAAACTACGAGGGGTAGTATTGTATGTATCTTTTTGCATAATTGAATGAAGTATTGAAGGAGGTTGCCCCCTCGAAGAGGCTTGCGATTCAGTGCTATTGTGAGATTGTTCCATTTGCAATTTACTTTCATAGTGTGCATTTACTTCCATAGTGTGTTGTGAGCATTTATGTTTATTTTCAGTATTTGTGTGAGTGTGTTTATTTTTAATAGTAGGTTCCTAACAAGTGGTATCAAAGCGCTTTCCAAGGCCGTGTTCTGCTGTGACTACGATGGATTCTACCAATTCGACTGTTAGGTATACGATTTATGAGTTCAATTTTTCGTTTGTTAGTTTTCCTTATTAAAAAATACAACAAAAATATATATTCAACAAAAGGCCAAATTTTTTTTTTTACAATCTTTCTACAATAGTTGAGTAGGTTAGAAACCCTATATCGAGGGTTTTAAAACATCGTGACGGAGTTGTCATTATTTTCTAAGCTAGATAGCCCATAAAGCGTCTAGTGAAGTGAGGGGCGATCAGGCTCCAATACCCAAGCCTCAAACAGCACTCGCGCACAGAATTGAGCTCCCACGCATCTTTAGGTGTATCGGGAGACCATCTAGGATTTAACAAAATTTTATCCCTAGGAAGCTTTTTTGGCCTTGTATTGTCCATAGTGCACGGGACACAACATCCCGGAAGACTACCCTCTTGTAGTGTCAGAGAGGTAGATAGTGTGCTCAAGGGTATGTGTGGAATCCTCCTTGAGTAGTGGCCTAAAATATTGGTTCGAGTACTATTGTTCATCACTGCGGTATAATAGAGGGCCTATGGGTATTACATACACCCTTTCCTAGCGTACCCTGGTTTTTTTTAAACCTACAAATAAAGTTTGTTCTCCAAGTCTTTAAATTCTACTTAACCTGCAACCAAAAATCCAAACCTGTTACCATATCCTTCACAGAAGTTGAGCATACGAATAAGACATCCCTATTCCAAAATTCCTGCATGCAAAATAGATGATACAAAATCATTGAAAAATATAACAAGTGGACAAGGAGCTTCAAAGTCTAAAATAGGGAACATAGGGGGGTCAAAGTCAGTTATAGTTAGGAAAATTTTTTGTTAGTAACCATCAAGATAGGGTTGTCAGGATAACAATGTTATAAGAATCACCCACACAATCAGAATAGTTATCTATGACAGAGTCAGAATCAGACAGGTTACAGAACAGTGTCAAGAATCAGATCAATGGTCAGATAGTTCAAAAAGGGAACAAAACAATGTCATTAGTCAATCGGTGGTTAGTAATCAGCATAGACAGGGCAGAGACAGTTGATACAGTTCTTGGAACCAATATTCGAATGCAAAATCAACCCTAGTAAAAAAGGCATTGAATTTTTACTCAAATAGGGATATCTCTTCACTCAGAGCTCAGATTGACTCTAAAATTTAGCAGATAGTTCTACATTCTATTCCAGATAAAATTGTCCTTGGCAACTCTTGGTCAAATTTTGCATCGATTTTCTAAAATTGGCAATTTTTTATTTTTCTTGTTAAGGCCATAACTTCCCAATGGTCAATCAAATTGATCCCAACATTTTGGGACTAGAAGCAACTCATTATTCTACACCAAAGACCCTCAAGGACCCACCTATGAATTTTTAAGTCCAAGTTGAATAAATTGCCCCAACATCGACTTGCACCCAACCAGGAGATCCCAAAAAGTCAAAGAAGTCAGTATATCTCCTCATTGAGCGCTCAGATCAAGCGACCATCGAAGTGGTCCCTATCATAAAATAAGTGTTTCAACGTAATTCCCAAACCATTTTTTGGACCCTTACTAAAAATAGTAACTCCTAAAAGCTACCTTTCTATTTTTAGTGAGTCCCACAAAAAAGGTCCAAACCTTCAATTATGGCTGAGGGAACTCGCCAACAAGCATTGGAGAGGGAAATTCAATCCAAAGTGGACAATATGGGCAACCAAGTATGGAATGTCATCTTAACAAAAACATACAGACAATGCAGTCACAAATCTAATCATTCCAAGAATCTATAAGTGGAATCTCACCCTTGCACAAAAAGAAATGAAGGTTGAATTGGATAGTCAGACGTCTCTTCTAGGTTCCACAACTCAACATGACCAAGAGGACATTGGTACAAGCCACCACTAACAAGCTATACCCAACTCACAATGGGATGAGGTTACCAAAATTAGACTTTCCCAAGTTTGATGGAAAAGATCCTAAGGGGTGGATTTGTAAGGCAGAACAATATTTCACTCTTCATAATGTTGATCGTTTCCTATGGTTGACCATTGCTTCTTTTAATTTTGAATCAGATGCACTCCATTGGTTTTTGTGGCTTAGAAAGGTTGAACCTGACCTTTCATGGTCCGATTTTGGTCAACGCCTACTCACTCACTTTGGTCCTAGCGAGTTTGAAGATTTTACAGGAGCCCTTTTTAAACTCAGACAAACTTCAACTGTTCGAGAATACCAAACTCAATTTGAAAAACTCGCCAATCGAACAACAGGACTAAGTGTTGACTCTTTCTAGAGTTGTTTTGTGAGTGGATTGAAGGATGACATCAGGGCTAAGGTTAAGTTGTTGCGACCTCAATCACTACCACAAGCCATACAATTGGCCAAATTGGTAGAGGATAAATTCAAGGCTCTTGGTTGAACTTCTAAATTTCCTCCATCTAAGTCATCTTTTTCGAACAAGCCAATGCCAAGTTCGACTAATAAATCTCCACCTATAAAAAAATTGAGTCATGAGGAGATGGAGAATAGAAAGGCACAAGGATTATGTTACAATTGTGATGAAAAATATCCTAGAGGGCACATGTGTGTGCAACAAAAATTGTACTTGATCCACATGGATAAAGTTCCCACTTCGGACTCTTCGAGGATGAGGAGAATCCTCAAGAAATAGAAACCACAGATCAAACGATCGAGCAAGAGGAAAACCAACCAAAATTTTATGTGCATGCTTTGGCGGGAGTATCCACCCCCCAAACCATGAAGGTGATTGGCCATTTCAAGGGACAAAGGGTCATCATTTTGATTGACTCTAGTAGTACATATAATTTTATTGATCCATGTGTAGCCAAACAAGGAAATTGTTACATCACCATATGCAACTCCTTTGAAGTCATGATTGCTAATGGTGGCACCCTACCCTACAAGGGAAAATATCATAATTTTAAGCTAAAAATTGGGGACTATAATCTCAAGTATGACATGTTTGCTTTACCCTTAGGAGGGTGTGATATAGTTTTGGGAGCACAATGGTTATGAATGTTAGGACCAGTCCTATGGGATTTTGTAGAATTATGGATGAAATTTAGTCAAGATGGGTAGGAATATACCTTCCGTGGCACAAAGGTAGGAGCAGTTCAATTTATTTCTTCTCATAAGATGGAAAAATTGTTAAAGAAATCTTCCCATGGCGTGGTAGCTCAACTTTTTGCTATCATCGCTCCCAAGCAAGGGGAGTCTAGTCACCCACAACAATTACAAGGTATATTAAACAAGTATGCTCATGTCTTCGAGGAACCCAAGGGACTTCCTCCTCAAGGCTCACATGATCATGCAATACAACTTTTTCTTGGCAGTCTGCCTCCTAATGTTCGCCCATACCAATATGCTTATGCTCAGAAAACTAAAATTGAGAAAATTATACAGGAACTTCAAGCTTCTAGAATTATCCGTTCTAGTGTTAGCCCCTATTCTTCACTAGTGTTGTTATTCAAAAAGAAGGATGGCACTTGGCACTTGTGTGTGGACTATTAGGATCTTAATAAAATTACTATCAAGGATAAGTTCCCTATTCCTGTTATTGATGAACTCTTGGATGAGTTGCATGGGGCTCAGTATTTTTCCAAGTTGGATTTATGGTCGGGCTATCACTAAATCCGCATTAAGAATGAAGATATTCCCAAAATAACCTTTCTAACTCATGAAGGGCATTATGAATTTTTGGTTATGCCTTTTGGGTTGACCAATGCACCTTCCACTTTTAGAGTTTGATGAATTCTGTTTTTAGCCCTCATCTTCACAAATTCATTCTAGTCTTCTTTGATGACATATTGATCTATAGTCACACATGGGAGGATCATCTTCACCACTTAGATGAAACTCTCAAACTTTTGTTTGACCATCAACTTTATGCAAAGAAATCAAAATGTTCCTTTGGTTAGCAAGAGGTTGAATATTTGGGGTATATAGTCACTAAGGAAGGAGTTCAAGTGGACCCTAAGAAAATTTAGACATTGAAAGAATGGCCCAAACCTCATACCTTGAAGGGACTTCGTGGATTCTTGGGTCTTACAAGATATTACAAAATTTTTATAAAATACTATGGCAAGATCACAGCTCCCCTCACAACCATGTTGTGGAAAAATTCTTTTGTGTGGATTGATTCGGTTGAGAAGGCTTTTGTTGATTTGAAGTATGCTATGACCACCACCCTTGTTTTGGTAATGCCAAAATTTTCTAAACCCTTTGTCATTGAGAGTGATGCATCAGGCATGGGCATTGGGGCAATTTTAATGTAGGAGGGTTGACCATTGGATTTTACTAGCAAGGCACTTTCTCCTCAAAATTTGGGAAAGTCCACTTATGAGAAGGAAATGCTTTCCATTTTACATGTGGTCACCCATTGGCATCCATATCTCATTTAGTCAACATTCTTCCATCAAAACTGATCATCAGAGTCTAAAATATTTTTTAGAACAACATGTGGCTACTCTAGAACAACAAAAATGGGTCTCCAAATTGTTGGGGTATGACTATGACATCTCTTATAAGAAGGATAAAGAGAATGTGGTGGTCAATGCCTTGTCTCACCTCCATGAAGATCAGGCCATGCTACATGCTATCTCTACTCCTCTTCCACAATGGATTCATCAACATAGTGAAGATTTAGCCCAAGGATTCATCATTGCAAACTCTCCTCCACCATATCCAAGTGGATCCTCAGTCCCACCCTGGCTATGTTTGGGATGATCAGGATTTATGGTTTCATGATCGTTTGGTTATTCCATCTGAGTCTCAAATCAAGGACCTCCTCCTTCAAGAAATGTATGCATCCCCCACAGCTTGTCATTCGGGTTTTCTCAAAATATATACCCGAACCAAGCGTACCTTTTTCTGGAAGGGAATGAAAAAAGACATCAAAACATTTGTCGCTGAATGTGATCGCTGCCAACACATGAAAGGTGAGACTGTGTGTTCTCCAGGCACACTTCAACCTTTGCCCATTCCTGAGCAGGTTTGGATAGATATATCTATGGACTTCATCAAAGGGCTACCAAAATATGGAGGTAAATCAATTATTCTAGTGATAGTGGATCATCTTTCGAAGTATGCTCACTTCTATTCCCTATCCCACCCTTATACTACATCCATTGTCACCCAAATATTCCTTGATTCCATCTTTCGCCTCCATGGAATACCTAAATCCATTATCTCTAATCGGGATCCTACCTTCACTAGTCACTTTTGGTAGGAACTATTCAAGTTGTAGGGGACACAACTCAAGATGAGTTTGGTCTACCATCCTCAAACCAATGACCAAACCGAAATTGTCAATAAATGTTTGGAAACCTACCTTTGTTGCTTCACTTCTAAACATCCTACTCATTGGGCTAAGTGGCTTCCTTTGGCTGAATGGTGGTACAACACCACCTATCACTCTACCACTAAGGTGACTCCATTTGAAGTAGTTTATGGTCAGCCTCCACCAACTCCAACTTCTTACATTCCAGGTAGCTCCAAGGTTCAAGCCATGGATTCCACTCTCTGTCAGCGTGACTCCATTCTTTGCCAACTCAAGCTCAATTTAGACATGGCTCAGAATCATATGAAATGACAAGCATATCAACATCGTACCGAACATAGCTTTATCGTTGGTGACATGGTCTTTCTTCGCTTACAACCATACAAACAATCATCTCTCCAATTGCGTGGTTGTCAAAAAATTACCCCCAAATACTATGGTCCTTATCAAGTGTTGTAGAGGCTTGGGGTGATGGTGTACAAACTAGCCCTTTCGACTAGTTCCAAACTTCATCTAGTCTTCCATGTGTCATCTCTCAAGCAAGTTATTGGCAACAAGGTGCAAGTGCAGTCTACACTTCTAGAGTTGGACGAGGAAGGGTCCATTATTCTTGAACCTAAATGCATTCTTGATCGAAGATCGCGTACCCTTCATCGATGGTTTATCACAAATGTCTTGGTCTAGTGGCATGACTTACAACTAGAAGATGCAACATGGGAACCTCTTCACCAAATCCAACAATAGTTTCCTCACCTTCAACTTTGAGGACAAATATTTTTGAAGGGGAAGGGCATGTTAGGACCCCATCCTAACACTTGATGTAATAGTCCTTGTGGAACGTGGGTAGTACCCATGTTAATATTTTGTAATATTTTTATTATAGTTTTAGATTAAGAAGCACCTATGCCAAATGGTGCCCTTCTATGTAACTATTTTTTCAAGAATGTGTTAGAGTTACTATGCTACAGTAACTATAATTATTACCTCATTTGGTAATTTGTAAATTATCATGGGTAGATTATTTTACTACTTAAGGTTAGATATTCGTTAATCACTTTCTTTTAACGAATATTAGTTGTTAGCAAAATTTACTAGATTGTTATTTTGGTTAGCGTCATTAGCGTGTTGTTACCTACAACCTAGGGGATGATAATATTCATGCATCTCTAGGCTATCTTTAGCCTATCACGTTTGTATTTAAACCATACCTTATGAATAATATTGGTAATGCTCATGATTTGATTTTTGGTCTCAATGCCTTCATTGGTATTAGAGTAGGCATTTCGCCTTGCTCCGCTCTGACTTAGGTTCCACCATAGGTGGAAAAGACATGTACGACCTACGATACAGGTTCCACCATAGGTGGACAAGACTTGTACTTGATGTAGATTAGGATCTACATTGGAAACGTTTCCCAAGATAGAGCTCAACATAGAAATCGAGGTGGTGCAAAATTTCTTGCGGAGCACAAAAATCTGCTAGGCACCAGATCTATCAGATCTCACAACGCAAAATCTCACGTGCTGCTAGTCCGATCCTGCACAGCAGGTACATAGCTGTTAAAATATGGGCACTGATACCGACAACCACACCACTCTAATGGGTGCGAACAACCTACCATCTGCTGATAGGCCTTGCTGATCTACGGGATTGACAGCTCATAGGTTGCAATGACAAGCTACTATGGACTGACAACCCGCTGACAAGTTGTCGGGCAACAATCTAACACCAATATGGCGTAGGCATCCACTGAAACTGACAATTGCTGGAACCTAACATCATTGGTGCAACCCTCGAGGAGGGATCTGCTGATTGAGATCAAAATTTGAATTGTACGAGCTGATTGACCTGATTGGGTGGGCATGCATCCTAAGGTGGACACGTGGATCCATGCACAGATATAGAGGGATAATATTGAACTTTACTAGCTTGACACGTGTACCAGACTAATGGGTGACACATGGTAGACTTGCCACATGCCACCTGGATGCAGTTACAAAAAATAGGACAGATGACACATGGTGAACTAGCCACGTGCCACACAAATACTGACAAGGACGACATGTGGCGCACTAGCCATGTACCACACAAATGCTAACAAGGATGACACGTGGCAGACTAGCCATGTGTCACCTGGATGAGAACATAATCCATGTGGTTGGCAGCAAAACCAGCCATATGGGGAACTGATTTCCCATAGGCAATCAATTTCATAAGGGAGGAAGGAATTTTATATCCCTCAAAATGCAACATCGTGCTGCATGTGGGATAATTCTCACCAAAGGTTTTTAAAATATTTTGAGGGAAGGCCGCGATTTCAAGTATCACTGGCCTCCCCTCTATACCCGTCGGGCTCTCTAGCCCCGTTGGTGGCTAAGGCCCGTGGTAAGACTCCCGAAAGGAGGTCGGGAGTTTGACTCTCGTTGGGGAGTCTAATGAAACATTTTTTTGCAATAAAATTTTTTCCAAGGTAATGTTTATTTATTTTTTCTTTGCATTTTTTAATTTAAAGTTTCTTTTTATTTGTTTTTAATAATTTAATTGTTAATTATGTTTTAAATCAATTTTTTTACAAATTTAAATTGATTTTTAAACACAATTATATTTTATTATTAAATTAAAATTATTTTGATTAACTTTATTTAAATTTTGCAAATTAAAATCAAATAAAAGGAGATCCATTTTTGCAAACCCTTGAAATAGTGCTTTTTTATTCTCAATTTTTTTTGGGATATAATACATATAATAGCACATTTTGAAATAGTGTTTTTGTTTTCTCCAAGAGGGGATGTAATACAAATAAATAGCACATTTTTTTGCAAATTTGGGAGATTTAAAACTTTCTCAAAATTTTTGAGAGTAAGAGTTTTTCTCATGAAGAATAGACCTTGGGTCCACTAATACCAAGTCGTGTGTCGACTGGTTCTGGAAAGCCTTTCAAAAGCTTGTCGTGTGTCGACTTGGCTTGAAAGGAGTGCTACCTTGTTAAATTTGCAGAGCAAAGGGGAGACAAGAAATTGTGATTATTTTTTGCAAATTTGTAACACAAGGAGGGGGGCACTTGAAAATCAAAACTTTTTGCAAAATCAAAAGCAATTTGTGCATTTTGTTTTCTCAAACCTTGGGATATAACACAAAATATTGCACATTCATATTTTTTGCAAATTGGAGAAGGATCTCATCCCATTGAAGATCTAAATTTTCACAACCTTGTTTATTTTGCAAACAAGAGGGGGGACAAACCAAGATTTGGATTCTTCTTTTGCAAAATTGTAACACAAGGGGAAATTGTGAAAATCAAAGGGTTGAAGAATTGAAACTTGTTTATTTTGCAACACAAAAAGGAAAGGCAATTGTTTTTGTCAAAATTATTTGCAAAATTGTAAGACAAGGGGAGAAATTGAATATCAAAATTTTTGCAAACCAAAAATCAAAATTTTGTTGCAAAAATTATTGTAATAAGGTGCATTTTCGATAGCATTCGACACCTTTTGTTAAATTGGCATTGTTAAATTAGGTGCATTTTCGGTAGAATCCGACACCTAAGTGTTAAAAATTTGTGGGCACTTTTGATGGATTATTGCATTTAAATTCTTGTTTTTGCAATTACCTCTTAAGTTAAAATCAAGCAAGCTTAAGACCCCAAATTTTACACCCATTTGTGTAATTTATTGCACAGGTAAAGCCAATTTTTTGATATTCACTCCATACAAACCCAATATTCACTCTTCTTGTTTGGCTTAAACTCCTCAAACTAATCATCCTTTTTCAAAAGGGTTTTTAGGCAGGTGCCATTAAATATCAATTAGAGTGAATTCTCTTTCGGTACTCTTTTAGGGTATATCGAAAGAAAGAACAAGTTTTTGTGAAATAAAGGAACCTTCAAAGTAGCAATTGTTTGCACTAAGGGGGGATAATTCCTTTCTTCCTTCAAAACATATTTTGACAAGAGGGAGATAAAACTTGTAAAGGCAATCAAAAAAGCAGAAGTCATCAAAATTATACCTTTTCTTTTAGGCTTCATAATAGCAACTTTTTGCTTGAAGTACTTATAATAAGGAGGGGATTCTTTGATAAAAAATTGATAAATTGCCTAAGAAGCAAAGTTTTGTACAAAGATATTTTGCACTCAAGGGGAAGACTTCAGAAATTACCTAAGGGAGACAGATTTGTAAACCTAGGTAACACCATTGCAAACCTCTTTTTAGGCTTCATAAATAGCAAATATTTTTGTTTTAAGTACTTGCAATAAAGGGGGATTGTACCTCTTTTTAGGCTTCATAAATAGCAAACTCTTTTTGTTTGAAGTACTTGTAATAAAGGGGGGATTTTTATGGTGAAATTTTTTTAATTTGCCTAGGAGACAATCTTTGTAAAAAGCCTTAAAAAGCTTCATAAGTTGCAAATATTTTGCACTTAGGGGGGATAAAAATTTCTTTCCTACCTCACAAAATATTTTGCTAAAAAAGGAGGAAGACTTATAAGGGTGCATTTTTGGCAGTGATCGACACCTTAGTCAAACTTCTTGCAAAATTTCATCAAAACAATATTTTGCTAAAAAGGGAGGACGACTTATAAGGGTGCATTTTTGGCAGAGACCGACACCTTAGTCAAACTTCTTGCAAAAATTCCATTACAACATGTTTTGCAAAAAGGGAGAAACTTATAAGGGTGCATTTTTGGTAGCGATCGACACCTTAGCTACCTTATCAAAACTTTTGCAAAATCATATTATAACATAATGAACCTCATATATAGTGATCTACTCTAGTACACCTAGCAATTGTAGCGGTTGGTTACCCATGCAATCCGATAGGATGAAAATATTACAATAAGGACATTCGTTGTTGTTAAAGCAAAGTGAGGGATGACCCATTTTTTCTTAAGTACTTTGGAAGTACTTATTTTTGCTTAGACCCAGAGGTGGACCTAAGCAAGAGCAGCTAGAGCCATGAGCCATAGTAGCTCAACCAAGATGAAAGAAATGTTGTATGGCTTCTATAAGAAAGGTAAATCCTATGGTAGACCCAGTGGTAGATCTAGTGATAGACCAAGTGGAATATTCACAGGCAGATC
The DNA here is from genome assembly GCA_028583015.1 of Wollemia nobilis. Lineage (NCBI taxonomy): Eukaryota > Viridiplantae > Streptophyta > Pinopsida > Araucariales > Araucariaceae > Wollemia > Wollemia nobilis. Next base: position 7,476,878 of record JAQPPZ010000989.1, read on the forward strand.
CAGATATAGTCCCAGAGGTACTCATCTAGAGGTACACTTACAACCCGAGCCAGAGCAAGAGCCAGCAGATCAACATCTTTCATTTCTCTCCATCACTGTATTGGGGCAATTATATACATTATCCAAATAATGTAATAAGGGGGGATGTTAGAGTTACTATGCTACAGTAACTATAATTATTACCTCATTTGGTAATTTGTAAATTATCCTGGGTAGATTATTTTACTACCTAAGGTTAGATATTTGTTAATCACTTTTGATTAATGAATATTAGTTGTTAGCATGATTTACTAGATTGTTAGTTTGGTTAGCGTCATTAGCATGTTGTTACCTACAACCTAGGGAATGCTAATATTCATGCATCTCTAGGCTATCTTTAGCCTATCGTATTTATATTTAGACCATACCTTATGAATAATATTGGTAATGCTCATGATTTGATTTTTGGTCTCAGTACCTTCAGAATGTAACTAATTGTAGGTAGGAGATTCTAGTCCGGGTGGCATTTTGCATGTAAGCCAACCTTGGGAGTTAGGTTCTAAAGGAATTTATTAAATATGCGAGAGGCAACATTATATGTATATTTTTGCATACTTGAATGAAGTATTGAAGGAGGTTTCCCCATAGAAGAGGCTTGTGATTCAGTGCTATTGTAAGATTATTCTTTTTCTGCAATTTACTTTCGTACTGTGCATGTTATTTCCAAGAGTGTTGTGAGTTTATATGTTTATTTTCAGTATTTATGTGAGAGTGTTTATTTTTATTAGTAGGTTCTTAACATGCGGTTTGCATTTTGATTAGTGTCCATCTTCATTTTTTTTTTTCTATTTCTTGTCCCACCCCAATTGAATCTCGATAGCTTCTAACCCTAAAGAATGCGTATAAAAAACCAAAGTGTTATTGGAAGGTTCAACAAAGTTTGTCTTGGGGTCTAAATTATTATAAGTTTTGGCAGTTAACAAATTGTTCTTGTTTATATTTTTCCCCTTATTTTTCTGTTGAAAACCTTTGATTTGTTGGTTTGTCTTTGAGTCCTTCCCTACATTTTTAAATTGCATTTCTAAGATTTCTATCTCCATTATGTCTTCTTCCTCACCCAAAAGGTCATTTGTGGGAAAAATTCCAAACATATTAGTTGACAACATTGCTTGATCCTTCATAACTGTTTTCTTTAGTGTTCTTATTAGGCATTTGGAAACCTGTTGAGTTCGTGTCCTCTTTCTTTTGATTTATTTGGGTAAAATACTAGCCAAATAACCATATTCATGGCAAATTATACAATGGAAAGGAATGTTCTCATAGTCCACCACTTGCTCCCAAGTGTCCTCCCTAAATTGTAATGAGACCTTTTTTAGAAGGGGTTTGTCAAAATCCATTAAGACACAAATTTGAGCATAAATAATGTGTTCAAATTTGCGTGTACAGTCAACAATCATCATGAAAGTTCCAAGGGAGTTTTCGATTGTAGAAAATACAAGGGGATTTCATAATTCAACTAGGATGCCAAAGAGTATCACCCATGTTGGGCAAAAGCATTGGTTAGTTTTCTATGTTCAGATTCATTGCCTCATTTAATTTGTCAACCCGGGGTAGCTCATAGACTTGTAAGCAACCTTGCATAATATATGCTTGTAATTCCCTCCAATGAGATGGGTCCCTCAGATTTATGGTTTGGGGTGTTAATTTTTCGTTGGAGTTTTGATTTTGTTTCCAAACCACTAATCTATACTACTTTATAAAAGACATGACTAAATTATATTCAAAAACTAAAACTGCACATTTGCTAGAAATTACAACAAAACAGAGGAAATAACAGAAATTAAAATTAAGCTACAGAAAATAAAATATAATTGAAAAGAACAGAAAATAGAGAAAAAGATAAGGAAAAAACACCATTGAGAGTGGGCCCATGCTTCCAACAGGTTCTAACCGCTTAAATCATTCACTGAACGCAAGTTGATTTAATTAGAAATGACTCAGAAATATTTTATTGAAATTGCAGCAAGATAGATACAAAAAAATTTTAGGATCACGTGTTCAGGGGTGGCTTGCATATTTATAAGATATGTGGCCATCCCTATTACAATTAGGAAATAAATAAAATTTTTTATTCTATTTTACAACAATATGTATGAATAAATGGAATCGAGTAAAATATTAAGCTCTTTAAACTATTTCAACATATTCTATTTTATCAGAATATGTCTAATATTTGCTTTACTCGATTTACATAGATCTTTTACATAATAGCTGAAAAATATTTAGCTGATCGTCTTTGACATTATCCCTAGTCCAGATCCAACGTTGAGACTCCATCTGTATCCTTTTTTGAAATCACGTTTTGTTTTATCATCAACAGGGTCGTGCTGGAATTCAACTTTAACAAGAATTAGGCACCGTATCTGTAGAAATTGAGAAGCAAGCGCTAACACGGGAGTTACGCACCTAACACGAATCAGGAATGCGTCAGTCAGCACAAAAAAGGAATCAGGCACTTCAAAGGGAATCGAGTGCCTGACTTAGTGCTTCACACCAGTGTACTGCAGACATTTTACCTTTCCTTTTGCCATCATGAAATTGAAAGTGTCAGGTCTGAGGGGGTCCTCAACGTAAACATGATGACACACAACAAATTATATGAAATCTACACCAAATGCGCTTAGAAAAAAATATTAAATATCATGCAAAATGAACTATTAAACATATATAAAATTTTCATAAAACATACATATCTACAGAAATAAGTGTTGCAGTTCATAGAGAAAGTAGTACAAAAAATGAGCATTTTCAGGGTTCATCATCCCCCCATGCTTAAGGGTTGGCACATCCTTGTACCACTTTATACTGGTAATTACCAATTTCATTCACAACCTTCCAGTAAGCCCTAACAATTTCTTTCCTCTTCTTTGTAGCAGCCTTAGATTTTTCCTTATCTCTGGGATTTTACCGCGTTGGTGTTGTGGGAGTGGTTGCCTCCTATTTTTTAGCAGATACAGGCTACTTAGTCTCCTCTACCTATCTTGAAGGTATGGGCTCAAATGACTTCTCAATTTCTTTTTGTGCAGCAGATTGTTGCTCTGCTAGAATTACCTTTTCCTCTTGAGGTTGTTCAACCCCTACATCCGCTTGAGAATGTTTTGGCTCAACTCCTGTATCCTGGTTAGGTTTCTAATCTACCAAACGAGTAGAATCCTGAGGCTTTTTAGCATCCAAATTCCCTTCTTCACCCTTGTCTAAAATTTGAGGCTCTTCAACCTCCACTTCATCCTTCTTTTCATATTATTTTTTTACAATTTTTTTTGAATTCTGAGGTTCTTCAATCTCAACTTCATATTCCTAAGTTACCTATTCTGTAGAGTGAGATGATGAACAGGGCTTCTCTACTTCTATTACAACATCCATTCCTTACTCATTTTATGTGTGAGTGTGCAGGGAAGTACTTTCAATTATAATTATGGGGGACCTTCTTTGAGATTGAGAGCTCCTTTGTTCACAAAACGTTTGAGCAAAAGCCACAGAGTGGTCTCCTACCTCAGCCTCTTGGCTGGAATTTTTGAAATTTGACCTAAAAGAGCCAGAGGAGAATATTTTCTCCTTATAATCTAGAGAATTAGCAGGCACTTTCATGGACTGGTCAGTCTGTACTGCCGCTTTTGTCCTGGCTAGTCATCCAGCCCTAGTCTTTTGGGCCTACAACTATAATTTTAATATTGTCCCCTATAGATGGTGGATAGTATGATATAATTCCTACAATTTTGTTGTAGCTACTTTTTGAGTCTCTTGGAAGAGAGCTTGCTCTTCCTTGTATTTGGCCTCCCAAGTGTAGGCCTGTTCTTTCAATATCTGTAGCTATTGTTGTAGGTTTTATGTTTATATTTTCTACTGAGGAGTTTTATCCTTAAATAAATCTTGTAATATGTGGACCATGAACTCTTCCTTATTCAGCTCATCAATTACTACTTCATTATCTGATGAGCTAGAAACCACCATAGACGCCTTCATCCTTCTGCTTCTGGTTCTAGTGGAAACTAGTATGAAAGTAGGGCTTGGCGGATCATGCCCTGCCTCATCGTCAAATTAAGGGCCAGTAGGGGACAAAGCCTATCCTTATTCCTCATCAAATTAATGGAAAAATAGGGGATAAGACTTGTCTTGCTTCTCGTGTATTTTTCTCACATAGGGACGTAGGTGTTGTCTCTACTTGATCTATCTCCTTATCAATCGATTGATCAGTCTGTCCTGGCTCTTTCACTTCTTCCTCTACCCTCAAAATTGCATTATTATCCTCAAATTCCTCAATCATCACATTTTTATGTGACTCTACATATCGTACCAAGGCCAAAATTAGGCCATGGTCAGCCAAGGCAAATGTTGTGTCTGCTTGGCACCTTTTGGCCTCATATTTGAGTGCACATGTAAGGTAATGGGGGACATTGATCTTGTCCCCATGTAGCATATGATTTAGAAACAAAAAATGATTCAAATTGAGCTTGGAAATCCTACCCGTGTAAGTGAAGAATCAGGTAATCTGCTCGAAAACTACCCTCTAGAGCTCGAGGATGTGTTGCTTGGGAAAACCAGCATGCGTCAGGTGCTCTGTTAGAATTTTGAAGAATCTCTATGCACAAAGAGTTGGGTTATCTTCTTTGTACGTGTGCTCCCCTATTAGGGGAAGGCCTGTCACTATGGCAATATGTTTTTCGATGACTGGAATCTCTAGTACCCACATATGAACAACCCCATTCCTCATGGATGCTGTAAACTCATTAGCTACCTCTGCGTCTTGGCCCTAGCTAACCAGTCAATAGTACTCCATCTAACCTACAACTTCAAATTGTGTTTGGACATCCATAGAAATACCTGAGCAGTCGGTAGGTTCACTTTTATTTAAATCATGGTTCTTAGATTTTTCCCCTATAGCTTTGAGTGCATTTTTCCGCTCGACTCAAGATTCCCTCTACAATTGTTTCACACTCTGGTTATTTTGGGTTACGACACTCTATAATTTTCCTTGTTACATGGTAATTGTTTGCTAAGTAGTTTCTAAAACCGGTTGCTTCCTTGGACACAGGTGGTTAACTACCGTAATTAGTAGTAATTACGTTTATCCATGTAAAATTTCCTTAGAACATGTATCGGATCTTGCGTAGGTGATAACCATAAGCATTTTACCAATCAGAGTTATGACACTTGGAAAAGTGCCAAGTGGAACAATACGGGTGGCTAGGACTACAATGGGGGTTGTTCTGGCACTTTTCCATAGACACATGCGTATAAAAATAATATATACATAAAATAGAATATTTAATCATGTACCTAAATTTTTTCTCTGCATTTACCATGCGTAGATATCCGTGATGCATTGTTATTGGCTAGTAGATGATGACTAGGCAAACCATAACAAAAAATAATGGTCATATCCCATGCGACGAATTTCTCTCTGTATGATTGGTTCTTGATAACTGCAATATGATACATTCGAGACATCTTGCAAGGTTTCAAAAAAAGGTTAGAAAAAACATATCTTCATGGGATGACAAACATCCCCTCCTCGAAATTTGTTTGCTGATAACTTTTCTCTTTGGTATGTGCACAATCTCTTTAACGAATAAAATTAAAATAATTTCATCTGTGATAGATTTGACTTTGCGCGTGAGTGGAGTGTTGACGTGGCTCGAGCCACTGCCCAATACTAAAATTTATTTTTACGAGGCACAAACGCCTATGAAAATAGAAAGCAAACACATTTTTCTGTGTGGAAATCAGGATCCTTTCGATTCAAGATACGCAAGTGCCTGGAAAATATAAATTAGGCGCCTTAGCAATCAAGCACTATGCTTAACATGGAAAGCATACATCTTTTGTTGGCAATCGGGCACCGTACTTAAAGCAAAATTTATACAAAACTCAAACTTTATATACAACCTTTTTTTTAATCAAAATATTAGGTGTCGCTTTCCTGAAAAGTGGAAGTCAAGCACCATTTCCTTGAAAAACAAGAATCAGACACCATTCTACTTGAAAACAAGATGTAGGTGCCATATCCTTGACATACCGGGAGTCTGGTGCCTTGTACCGTACAAATGGAAATCAGGCATCACCTTCCTAAAATATAGGAATCAGGCACCTTTCGTAAAAAGAGAATCGGGTGCTATTTTCTCTAAGAACCGAGAATCGGTCGCCTTTATCATCTGAAAATGAAAAGAAAGCACTACTTTATTTCAACATCTGCTTGATATGCCTACTTATGTATGCTTAAGGTTGACCAAGCCTTTAGCGTTCTAGTTGAAGAACAGGGAAAAAATTAGCATCTGCTACTTGAACTAGCAGTTGAGTGTTTTATTGTTCATAAAGACCAATCCAAACACTCTTGTATAGATTTAGGTATAGTAATCCCATTTCTAAGTGGAGATAAACTACTCCTACTACAAACAATTCTTCTAGAAATCTAGGAAGACACAGCTTCATGGATCCAATGCTTGTTAGGTCTAGGTTTTCCAGGCTGCCTAACTGCTGCACTTGGGGCATCATTCCTGCAAAACAGAAATACAACTAATTTTTTTTTTTTTTTAAAGAATAATTGTTTTTGGGACCATGTGGACAACGTCCACATATTACTAAAATTAGAATCAACTGGGGTCTCCCCCATGCCTAATATGGACTTCATCATGTATGTTTCAGACACATGATATGGGCGTAGGCGGTGACCATTGACTGTTAAAGTAATGTTGCTATTGTCAATTGTTCTGATCCTAACAACTCCATTTTTGATGACTTCAGTTACTTCATATGGCCCCATCCAATGCTGCATGAGATTACCTTTCCTTTCCTGGAACTTGGAATCATACATTAATGCCCATTCTCCCATTTTGAGCTGCTTTGGCCTGGTGTGGTGGTCATGTCACTTGACCCTTTGTTTCTGGATGACCTATGTGTTAGGGTAAAAAGTAGTATTTAATTTTACCATTAGGTTATTACATTAGTTACTTTGTTTTACTATTGTAAATGTCTTAACAATAATTTATTGTTATGACGTGATATATTATTCACATTGTTAAGTGAATAATATATTGTTAATAGTTAGCATTATTTCCTAAGTTGTTAGCTACCTTTAGGGGAAGGCTACCTATTTACGTTGTTAGCTACCTTTAGGGGGGACAACCTATTAGGCTATTCATAGCCTAAATCTATTGTTATTTAAACTCATTTGCATATCAATATTATACTAATGATTCAAGCTTAATTTGCATATTGAATTTACCAACATTGGCATCTAAGCTATGGAGCGAGCAAGGGACATCATTGGAAAATGCAGGATGAGGTCTTCTCATTCCAACTAGACCAAGGGGCTCAATTATCGAGGTGCAAGATCCCCCTGGATAGGCACACGTTTCAATGCAGAGGTACAAAATACCTTGGGATTTGATTTTTTTTACTGGTTATGCTTTGGAATTAATTTTTTAACCCTACTAAGGTTTTGGGAGAACTTTTTTCTCCACTGAATATTCGTTCCAGACAGTTCCAGGCAGCCTATAGAATGTCTGCCCGTAGACGGACTGACAACCTATTAGGCTACTGTTGACTCAGTCTAGTCCCCGAGAGGATAGGCCCACCTCTACGTGAGGATAGGTGCACCCTCTGACTGATGACTAGAGACCAGACTTTGACGATCGGCCCATGGTGGCCCACCTCTAAGTGAGGGCAAGCACACCCTCTGATCGACGACTAGAGACCAGGCTCCAACAATCGGCCCATGGTGGCCCACCTCTACGTGAGGGCATGAATGCCTCTAACACAACTTGATGGACTGACCTGACTTAGTCGACTGGCGACCCTAACACCTAGACAAACCAGTCATGACAAAATAAACTGACGGCCCTAACAACTAGACATACCAACTCGCAGACCTGACACCTAGATAGATCAGCCACGACAGACCATATTGGCGGCCCTAACAACTAAACAGACTGAATAGTGGCCCTGACACCTAAACAGACTGATGCAACTTGAAACCTAAGAGACACGTGGCTATTTCGCTAACATGGACCAGAAACCTAGGAGACACGCGACTATTCCGCTAACAAGGAAAGGGCATAAAATTCAAGATAGTCTACGTATGTGGCAGTTCGAGAAAAGAGATTCCACGTGGCAGTTTGGGGGCTAGACCTCTTGTTTGGGCAGTAATATACATTTTAAACGATTGCCTAAAGGCAATCGCTTTAAAAAGTACATCATCCCACTTTTATAACACCAAAGTGCACCCATAGGGTGCATGTGGGACATTGTCCCAAGTTTTTTTTCTTTGCACGGGCTTCACGAAGGAAGAAAGTGAAGGTGCTAGGCCTTCACTCCCAAGGAAGGGCCTAGCCCGACCGGTTGATCAGCCCAAGCTAAGGCTCGGAGCTCGTGGTCGCGGTTTCAAAACCCGTCGAGCCTTGAATATATTTTTTGGTGAATAAAAACATTGAATCTTTGTTTCCCAAAGGTTAAAGAATTTTTTTTAAGTATTTTTTTGTATTTTTTTTTTTAGTATTTTAAATTAATAAATTCATAATATTTTGAATTAAAAATCATTTTTTTAACAAATTAAGTGATTTTTTTCAAATATGTATTTTATTAATTTATTATGCTAGATTAAATTAAATTTATGCAATAAAATTTGAAAAATACAAGGCCATTTTTTTTTTGCAAATTGTAAGAAATGATGTTTTTTTTGTTTTCTCCAAAAGAGGGGATAAGAGACAAAAACCAAAGCACATTTTTTTGCAACAAATTGAGATTTGTAACACTTTGCTCCAAATTTTTTCTAATCATTTTTTTGAGAGTATAAGTTTTGTCTCATGAAGAAGAGGCCTTGGATCCAAAAAGCTCTTCGTCGTCTAAGAGTTATTAGAAAGAGGAACGAACTTCGACGACAAACAACAAGATCTCTTTTTCGTCGTATGCTTCGAGAGCATAGAAGAAGTTTACCTCGTTTCAATACTTACATAGATCCTTGGAAGGGTTTGGATCGAAGTTATGGTCCCATGAGGATTAGAGAACCTTTTAATCCTGATGCCCCTCCAATTTTTGAGTATTGAAGCCTTAAGGGTCCACTAAAACCAAGTCGTTTGTCGACTGGTTTTGGAAAGCCTTTCAAAAGCTTGTCGTGTGTCGACTTGTCTTGAAAGGTGAGCTACTTTGTTATTTTTGCAAAACAAATGGGGGATAATTGATCTTTGATAAATTATCTTTTTGCAAAAATTGTAACACAAAGGGGGGAGAATTTGAACATCAAATTTATTTTTTTGCAAAACACAAATCCATATTTTGTTGCAAAAACTTATAATTAGGTGCATTTTCGATATTACTCGACACCTTTATTAAAAATTGGCATTCCTAAATTAGGTGCATTTTTGGTTGCATCCGACACCTATGTGATAAAAATTTTGTGGGCACTCTTTGATTGATTATTGCATTTAATTTCTTGTTTTTTGCAATTATAAGTCATCAAAATCAAGAGCACTCAAAACCCCAAAATTTCACAATAATTTGTGTAAACTCATTTGCACAGGTATAAAGCCAATTTTTCTTGATATTCTCTCCTAAATCAAAATCCCTAATTCACTCTTTTTTGTTTGGCTTAATTCCCTCAAACTAACTATCCTTCTTCGGGAGGATTTTTAGGCAGGTGCCATTAAATACCAATAAAGAGTGAATTATCTCTAATTTCTTCTTGTTTGGCTTAAATATCCTCAAATTGATAAATCCTTCACAAGGATTTTTTAGGCAGGTGCCATTAAATATCAAGTAAAGAGAAAAAGAGAGACCATATTGGAACCATTCTAGAACCTTCATCATGGCAACTATCAACAAATACCTAAATGATACACAATTGCTTAAAGGTCCTAATTTTTCAGCATGGAAAACCAAGATGAAAGCAATACTTACTGTAGAGGAAATGTGGGATTTAGTGGATGGCACTGATACAAGACCCACATCAACAGGAGCAGATCAAAAAGCATGGGACAAAAAGAACAATCATCTTCTCATGTTGATTCTCCTAGCTACTACTGATGAGATCCAACCTCACATAAGTGAAGCTAAAAATGGTAAAGATGCATGGGATGCACTTTGTACCATTTTTGAAGGTAAGAATCAATCGACTATTCTAAACCTTCAAACACAACTTCATACACTCCATATGAAGTCAGGAGAATCAGTAGAGCTATTCCTTTGCAGAGTGGCAGAACTGAAGTCAAAGTTGAATGCTTTAGGAGCCAAAGTAGAAGATACTATTCTGACTTCAGTAATATTGAGGGCTCTTCCAGAATCCTATAAGATGTTAATAACATCCCTTAATGTATCTCAAAGAATAGTCACCTTTGTGGAGTTAGTCAATTTGCTTCAAACAGAAGAAGCAAATCAACTCCAAAGTGATGAAGTGTCAAACAATGCACTTTACACAAACAAACAAGGTGGAAAGAAGAAAGGTAACTTTCAAAAGGGAGGATCATCTTCAAGATCATCATCAAGAGATAAGGGCAAGCAACCTCAATCTCAAGGGAAGTATTGCACACATTGCAAAATGGACAACCATGACACCAATCGGTGTTGGTTTAAGAACAAACAAGACAAGAAGGGCAAAAACAAGCCATAGAAGAACAATAGACAACAAAGAGGACATGTTGCTATTGAAAATTCTGATTCTGATTCAGAAAGAGCACACAAAGTGCTCATGACCCATACAACTTCTACACAGAAGGATTATATTTGGTACATTGATTCAAGTACCAACAAACACATGACTGGCGACAAGCAGTGGTTTGAGATATTTGTGGCAAGAGAAGGCAAACCAGTAACAATTGTTGATAATAAGACCTATCATGTCCAGGGAGAAGGTAGTGTAACTATTTCCCTTCCAGATGGAAAGTGTCATATTCACAATGTCCTTTATGTTCCAGGATTGACAAACAACTTGTTGTCAGTTCCACAAATCCTAGATAAAAATATGGTTGTCAATTTCAAAGTGGAAAATGGACTGAAACATTGCTATATCACCAAGCAGGGTAAACACATAGCAACCGGTTCTTACAAGCATGGCTTGTTCACACTAGATGTTGTTTCAACACCTCATGTTGCCATGGTGGTCAACACGAAGGAGGCCACTTCTCTTTGGCATAAGAGATTTGGGCATCTTAGTAAAGGGTATTTACTTGAGCTAAGTAAATCTCAAATGGTGAAGGGACTTCCCACCCTTTCATCTACATTGCCAATCTGCTCGGATTGCTTAGCAGGGAAGCAACACCGAGCACCATTCGAAGCTAGCTCTTCTAGAGCTAAGAGACCATTGGAGTTAGTGCACACTGATTTGTGTGGTCCCATGCCACCAAGTTTTGGAGGCAAAAGGTATTATCAATTGTTTGTAGATGATCACTCATGAAAAGATGTGGGTCTTCTTTCTTCAACTAAAATCTGAAGCATTTTCCTACTTTCAGCAGTTCAAGCAACTAGTTGAGAAAGAGTCTAGATGCTACATAAAGACCCTCCACTCAGATCGAGGGGGGAATATACCTCAAATGAATTCTCTTCATTTCTAAAAACACATGGGATCAAAAGATAACTAACCACAACCTATTCTCCATAGCAAAATGGAGTTGTTGAAAGGAGAAATCATTCCATCATGGAAACGGTTCGCAATATGCTTAAGGGTGCAAATCTTGAGCAATGCTATTGGGTAGAAGCTGTCACAATGACAATATATATTTTGAATAGGGCACCCACAAAGGCCCTTAAAGATATAACTCCACAAGAAGCATGGAGCGGCAGGAAGCCCTCCATCTCTCATCTAAGAGTTTTTGGGTGTAAGGCATTTATGCATATACCTAAAGAAAAGAGAAAGAAACTAGATGAGAAAACCTTACAGTGCATTTTCCTTGGCTATGATGAATATTCTAAAGGGTATCGATTGTATGACCCTAGAACAAAGAAAATACATGTAAGTAGAGATGTGGTGTTCGATGAGGCTTTCACACCTGACATCACATCCTCTGTATACCTGGAAGATGAGGAGCCACAGAAATAAACTCCTCCACCTCAGAAAAAGGTGCCAAAATGGTATACAAGTATGGTGAGAGATTCAAAGTTGACCTCACCTCCTGATCTTACTCTGAATCATCCTCGAACTCGTAGCATGTCTCGGTAGAAGAGAGTAGAAGCATCACCAACAGTTGATGACCTTTGCCAACATTTCGAAGAGCTTTCTGTAGACAGAGAGATTGATAGTGGAGAAGACATGGAGATTGATGATGAGAGGGTTTATATGTCTTCATATGATGAACATGAACCCACCATGGTCAAAGAAGCACTTAGTGAGCCACAATGGAGGGCAGCTATGGATGCTGAATATAAATCTCTCATCAAGAACAATACATGGAAGTTGGTTAATTTACCTTCAGGTAAGAAACCCATTGGCTGTAAATGGGTTTACAAAATGAAATACAAGGCAGATGGAACCATTGACAAGCATAAGGCCCACCTTGTGGCAAAGGGCTATGCTCAAAAGGAAGGCATCGATTACGAAGAGACCTTTGCACCCACTGCAAGGATGACCACCATTCATGTTCTTTGTGCTATGGCAGCACAATACGGATGGAAACTTCATCAAATGGATGTCAAGAGCACCTTCCTAAATGGTGATTTGAACGAGGAAGTATACATGACTCAACCACAAGGATTTGTTGAGGAAGGCCATGAGCAACAAGTTTGCAAACTGGTTAAATCCTTGTATGGGTTGAAACAAGCCCCTAGAGCATGGTATATAAAGATAGACAATCACCTTCTACAACATGGATTTAAGAGAAGTCCTTCAGATGCAAATCTCTATGTTAAGAACATTGGTTCTGAGATAGTGATACTTGTACTCTATGTGGATGATTTGATCATAACTGGCAACTCAGAGACATTGATAGACATCATGAAGAATGACTTGAGAGAGTCATTTGATATGATAGATTTGGGACTTCTCCACTATTGTCTTGGTCTAGAGATTGAACAAAAAAAGAATTACCTAAGGGTGACTCAAAAGAAGTACGCCAAGACACTGATCGAAAAGTATCGTATGACTGATTGCAAGCCAAAAGCAACACCGATGGAACAAGGGCTTCAGTTGTCATGATACGATGATTCACCTCAGGTAGATGGCACTCTTTATCATCAAATGATTGGGAGCCTTATATACCTGACAAACACTAGACCAGATATCACATTTGCTGTGAATTATCTTTCTCGGTTCATGCAAGAACCAAAAGTTACTCACTGGAAAGTAGCAAAGCGTGTTCTCCACTATATCCATGGTAGTGTGGAGTATGGTTTAGAGTATAGGAAGAATGACAAATTCTTCTTACAAGGTTTCATGGACTCTGACTATGCTGGATCAGTAGATGACCGAAAGTCAACATCTGGATATGTTTTTCATCTAGGATCCGGACCTATCTCATGGCACAACAAGAAGCAACAGGTGGTTGCTATATCTTCAATAGAGGTAGAATATCACATAGCACGAGAAGTAGTGTGTGAAGCGATATGGTTGAGTCACATCATAGCAAGTATGGGTTTACCCAAGAAACTTCCAATTCACTTGTACTGTGACAACCAAGGTGTTTTGAACTTAGTGAAGAATCTAGTTCACCATGAGTGCACCAAACATATTGACACACAGTGTCATTTCATTCGTGACGAAGTTCCTAAACACAACATCAAGCTCCAATTCATTCCCACTGATGAACAGGTTGCAGACATCTTCACAAAGGCACTTGGACGTGTCAAATTTGAGTTGTTCAGAAGTACACTTTGTATTTCAAAATAATGTAATAAAGGGGGGATGTTAGGGTAAAAAGTAGTATTTACTTTTACCATTAGGTTATTCCATTATTTACTTTGTTTTACTATTGTAAATGTCTTAACAATAACCTATTGTTAAGACGTGATATATTATTCACATTGTTAAGTGAATAATATATTGTTAGTAGTTAGCGTTATTCCCTAAGTTGTTAGCTACCTTTAGGGGAAGGCTACCTATTTACGTTGTTAGCTACCTTTAGGGGAGAACAACCTATTAGGCTATTCATAGCCTAAACCTATTGTTATTTAAACTCATTGCATATCAATATTATACTAATGGTTCAAGCTTAATTTGCATATTGAATTTGCCAACACTCTGTTCTTTGCAGAGCAACAAGGCGGTATTTATACAGCTGGTTAAGCTACTGAACCCATTCCTTCTGAGCATCGTCCAGGTTTATATTCAACTCTACTACATTTCTAAGTGTTTTAACTTCAAAATCCATAGGCATCATAGCATTCTTCCCATATACTAGTTGGAATCGTGTGAAACCAGTAGTAGTCTTCCAAGTGGTCCTGTAGGTCCACACTACTTTTGATAATCTAGTGGTCTAGTCCTTCCTATGTTATTGTACTATATTTGTTAGGATATTTTCCAACTCTTGGTTGGTTACCTCAACTTCCCCATTTTCCTGTGGATGGTAGGGAGTGGTTTTTTTATGCCTGATTTTATATTGCTGCATGAGTTCCTGAATCATATTTGAAGTAAATTGAGGTCCTTGATCAGTTGTGATCTCCCTTGGAACCCCAAACCTTATGAAAATAGATGAATACAAGAAGTCTACTACAATATTCTCTTTTTAATCACACAAAACCTACACTTCAATCGACTTGTTCACATAGTCAGTATAAACTAAGATAAACCTCTTACCTATTAACTGTGGATTGATGGGTCCTGCGAAGTCCATCCCCCATTTATCAAATGACTCTTTGTGAATGTGTGGTTGGAGTGACATTTCATATATAAGAGTAGGTCTACCTATTCTCTGACATTGATCACAATGGATCACATGCTTGGCTGCATCTTTGAATAGTGTAGGACAGTAATAACCAGCGTGCAACACTTTGTATGCATTCATTTTTCCTACAAAAATGGCCACCATAAGGTTCATCATGGTAAGCCTTCAATGTTTCTATTATTTAATTCTCAACAACACACCTTCTCATGATCTGATCAGACCCTGTTTTAAACAGGCACCCATCAATCCATGAGAAGTCTACACTTTTCTCAATTAAAGTTTATTTTTCACATGATGAAAGTGCAGGGGATACTTTACCAGTGGTTAAATAATTAGCCATATCTGCGTACCATGGTATATGTTCATTCAGAGCAAACAAATGCTCATATAAAAATTTGTCATATGTAGTTGCATTATCTAAAGGTGTTAACCTAGATAAGAAATCAACTACCACATTATATTTACCTAGCTTGTCTCGTATTGTCACATCAAACTCCTGCAGAAGCAACAACCATCTAATAATTTTACCACTAATTCCAAGTTTATTTTCTAGGTATTTGATAGCTGAGTGATCAGTATGTAAAAAAACCTGATATCCTATGATATAATGATGAAATTTGTTAAGAGCATGTATAACTGTAAGAAATTCCTTTTTTGTGATAGTATAATTGAATTTAGCACCTGTTAGGTGTTTGCTGACATAATAGATGACATAGAAATCATCACCATCCTTCTTTCCTAGCACTGACCCTATTGCATTGTTAGATGCATCAACATATATGTGAAAAGGTATGGTCCAATTTTGATCTCTCAGTATTGGGGCAGTAATCAATTTTTCCTTTAAGGTGTTAAATGCTTTTTCATGTTCCTATGTCCAGAAAAACTCTATGTCCTTTGATAACAATGTGCTCAGGGGTTTAGCAGTTTTGCTAAAGTCTGATATAAACCTCCTATAGTAACCATCTAATCCCAAGAAACTATGAATATCCTTATGTGTTTTGGAAGTAGGCAGATTTTGGATAACTTCTATCTTCTTCCTATCTACTTTGATCCCATATGTAAAAATGTGGTACCCTAAAACTATCCCAATCTGCATTAGCATATAACATTTCTCATTACTTAGGAACAAATTAGTTTCCTCACACTGCTTAAGTGTTTTATCCAAATTTTCTATGGTTGTTTCAAAATTTTTACCATAAACAGTGAAATCATCCATGTATACCTCCATAGTTTCTCCAATCATGTCAGAGAAGATGCTCAAAACTGCCCTCTGAAATGTGGCAGGAGCATTACAAAGACCAAAAGGTAAAACTTGGTAAGCAAAATTCCCCCAAGGGCAATTAAATGTGGTCTTGTCTTGATATTTTCCCCTATTTGAATCTTATTATATCCACTGAACCCATCCAGGAAAGAAAAATACTTCTTACCCGATAAGGTGTCAAGGACCTAATCTATGAAGGGTAAGGGGAAGTGGTCTTTCTTAGTTTCTTTGTGTAGCAACCTATAATCCATACAAATTTATCGCTTGCCATTTTTCTTGGGCACCACCACCAAAGGTGATACTCATTCACTATCTGAAATGGGGTAAATGAACCCAACTATGAGGAGTTTCTGCAATTCAATCTTGATAATTTCCTTCATTGTTGGATTCATTCTTCTCTATGGTTTTCTTATTGGTTTAACCTGGTCCTCCAGATATATCCTATGAGTAAAGGTTTTAGGAGTTATTCCTCTCATGTTTGAATACTCCCAAGCAAAGGCATCTTGATGTTTTACCAATGTTTCTTTTAGTTTGATTTGTTGTTCAGCTATCAACTTGTCATCTATGTTCAACACTCTACCAAGTGCAACCTCTATTTATTGAATATGGTGGTCTTTTCCTCCCCTTAATGGCAACTTAGGAGGAGGAAAGGAGGGTTATCCTTAAAAAAAAATTGATATTACCCTATCCTCATCACTCTCATCTTCCAAATAATCAAGTGTCATGACAGATTGGATCATTGATAGACCACCAAAGTTTTGGTTTTTATTTTCAGGTTCTCCCAACAATTTTGTAAGTTGTGCAGGTGGATGGATGATCAGTTTTTTTATGTTCTAACCATCAAAAATGGTCATTTGGCCATCTCTATAGCTTATGTAAGCATCAATTGTTGCCAACCAAGGTCTACCTAAGATTAATGGATATCCACCCAACCCAAACTTGGATTGTAACACTAATAAATCTGTTGGATACTCTCATGCATCCACTGTAATAGTGATATCCTCTAACATTCCCTCTGGAAGCATTGTAGACCTATCTACCAACTGCAAAATAGTCTTGGTTGGATTTAGGTTAGATAGTTTAATATTTTGCATGGTTTCTTTGGGCATCACAAATAATGGTAGCCCCCAAATCTACTAATATATTGGGTAAATCACAACCCTCTATTTGTACGGTTAGGATAGGGCTTCTTGAATCTAAGTATTTTTGGCTGTAGGTGTTCCCTAACATAAGATCAACTAACTGACCCACAAAAATGATTGAATTTGCAAGTTTTATTCCTGGTTTCTTTAGGCATAATTATCTTATGGCCTTGCCATAGATAGGAATATCTCTGATGGCCTGAAAGAGAGCGATTGTGACTATTAGGTTCTTTAGACTAGAGAGAATATCAAATATTTATTGTACTGGATTTTTGGGTTCCTGCATCCTTTGTGGAAAAGGTGGAACCTCTTCTCTATTATTTATAGGTGTTGATTATTCTTCTAATTCTACTATAAGAGGTGATTTCTCTTTTCCTAATTTTATGTTTTCCTCCTCTTCTGCCAGAGGAGTGACTTTTACACCTACTTGTTTCCCTAGCCTTAATTGTATTCGACTACAATCTACTTTAATATTGTACATGGGGTACATCTCATTCTCTATTTGATAAGCTGGTTGTTGTTTGTTATTTGGATTGGCTATAGGCTGTGCTGGTAGTTGAGTAGGCCTAAAACTAGGAGGAGCTAGTAGCGTTGGTTGTAGTGGAATTGGAGCATCCTGTTGTAGGTTTTGATTCCAAGCATTTTGGTTCCTCCACAGCTGCCTAGGCTGTTGGTATTGCATCCATGGATAGGGGTTGTAAGAATTTACTCCTTGAGGATACTGATTCCAAGGTTGTTGTCCACACCAACCCATGTTGGGTGGCTGAGCTTGACCTTGGTTTTGAAAATTGTTGCCCCCATAAGATGACATTCCTGCTGGCATGTTGTTTCCCATAGGAGACTACTTCCAGTTTCTCCTATTACCCACGAAGTATGATTTTGCTACCTCAAGTTCCTCTCTAGGTTTTGATAATTGCGGACACAAATTTATTTGGTGATATTTTGAATATACAACACACACTCAAACTTTATTTTTAGGATATTCATTTATAAGATGTTTTCCCTGCATTTGGGACAAAAGTATGCCAATGCTGCCTCATTTTCTTGCTTCTTTTTTTGAAGCAAAAGGGTGTCCATTTGAATATCCAAAGATGATAGCATCTCGCTCTTGAGATCTTCAAGCATATTGTCTATTTTCGTTTTAGTGATAGTGGTTGAATGTTTGATATTTCTAGGGGTCAAATTACCTTTCCTTCTTGAAAATTTTTGACACAAATGCCAAATATCATCCATATTATGTTGATAAATATCCCCTCCAAAAATTATGTTTAAGGCTTCCAGATATTCATTTGTAAGTCCCTTTAAAAAAATGCTTCTTAAGGATCTGTCTCCTAGTTTCAAATAGGGTGATCTTTGTAAATTAAAGTTGAACCTATCTCAATATTCCTCCACAGATTCTCCTTTCTCTTGTGTCATGTCTAGGACTTCTTCCCTTGCATCACATGCTCTGCCAAAATCCTGGTACTGATCTAGAAAAAATTTCTTCAATTCTTCCCAAGTAGTTATTTGTTTGTTCCCCCCACTGATGAACCAGTGTAAAGTTGAATCATCAAGAGTGGAAGGGAACAATTTTAGGTTTTGGCTATCAATCGTATAATCCACTGATTTGCATATGACATAAAATCTAAAAAAAAAAATATCTAGATCTTTTGTTGGTAGTCTTCTAAATATTGGAAGGTGGACAGGGGAGATATGTTTCATCTTGTGGTCTCCTCGTGCCTCTTCTATGGGAAAATTAAAACTAGTGGATGCTTCCTCTGCATCAGCCATGTTGTCTATGAACAGGGTATCAACACTAGCTACGCTCAAAGCAAATTTTAAGGTTTCTAGTTCGTTTCTCTTATCCTGCAGAAGGATTACTAAATATGTGTTTGATATAGTTCCTTCTCTAACTGCTTGCCAACATTGAAAGTTCAATAAGCCTTCCTCAGACTAAACCTACTTATCTATGATCCTTCTCTAAGATTTTTTTGATTTGTTTCAAAAGTATCTTGTGCAAATACTGGATGTTCAAGCCAATGCACAGGTGGAGATTGTGGAGAAGAGGTTTCAGTCTTAATATCAGGTATAGCTAAAGCATAATACTTTTGTGAAACATCTTTATTTTTAACAAAACAACCGTCTGGTCCTCTATTCTTAGGTAGACTCATACAAAGCTAAAATGGAGGTTGTGTAGGTAGTAACCTAAACTACTACTAACATGATTCCTTCAGAAAAAAAAATTACAATAGGCTACTTCCCGAAAATGGTGCCAAAATGTTGGGCAAAAATATTGGTTAGTTTTCTACATTCAGATTTATTGCCTCATTTAATTTGTCAACCCGGGGTACCTCGTAGACTTGTGAGCAACCTTGCACAATATATGCTTGTAATTCCCTCCAATGAGATGGGTCCCTCAAATTTATGGTTTGGGGGGTGTTGGTGTTTCGTTGGAGTTCTGATTTAGTTTCCAAACCACTAATCTATCCTAATTTATCAAAGACATGACTAAATTATATTCAAAAACTAAAGCTGCACATTTTCTCAAAATTACAGCAAAACAGAGGAAATAACATAAATTAGAATTAAGCTACAGGAAATAAAATAGAATTGAAAATAACATAAAACAGGGGAAAATATAAGGGAATAACATTATTGAGAGTGGTCCCACACTTCCAGTAGGTTCTTCCCGCTTAAATCATTCACCGAATGTAAGTTGATTTAATCATAAATGACTCATAAATATTTTATTGAAATTGCAACAAGATAGGTACAAGAAAAATTCGAGATCATGTTTTCAGGGATAGCTTGCATATTTATAAGATATGTGACCATCCCTATTACATATTGAAAATAAATCAAATGTTTGATTCTATTTTACAACAATATGCATGAATAAAGGGAATCGAGTAAAATATCAAGCTTTTTAGACTATTTCAACATATTCTATTTTATCAAAATACGTTTGATATTTACTTTACTCAATTTACATAGATATTTTACATAACAATTGAAAAATAGATAGCTGATCATCTTTGACATTTTCCATAGTCTGGATCCAATGCTGACTCCATCCGCATCCTTTGCTAAAATTGCATTTTGTTTTACCAACAACAGGGTCGTGCTAGAATTCAGCTTTAACAAGAATTAGACACCTTATATGTAGAAATCGGGAAGTAGGCGCCAACACAAAATTCAGGCACCTAATGGGAATCAGGTGCTTCAAAGGAAATCGAGTGCCTGAATTAGCGCTTCACACCAATGTACTGCAAATGTTTTGCCTTTACTTTTGCCATCATGAAATTGAAAGTACCAGGTATGAGGGGAACCTAAATGTAAACATGCTAACACACAAAAAATTCTATGAAATCTACACAAAATGCACTAAAAAACAAATAGTAAATATCATGCAAAATGAACTATTAAACATATATAAGATTCTCATAAAACATACATATCTACAAAAATAAATGTCGCAGTTCATAGAGAAAGTAGTACAAAAAATGAGCATTTTCATGGCTCATCAACCCACACAAGTCCTGTAAAAGGTATTTCTTCTTTGGATTTAGATTTAGTGTGTCAAGACTTCATGAAAAGCCTTGCCCTTCCAAATAACTTGGGACCCCCTTGAAATATATTCTCTCTGTTTTCATCATTAGAAAATATAACAAGAAAATAATCATTGGGATAAACAAATATTTGTATATTACCTTTTGTTTTCTAGTGTTTTGCAGCCCATAGTTTGAAAGCTAATAGGCTCAGATAGAAACCCAAGAAAAGACGAATCAATCATCTTCTCGCCAGATCTTCTATGCCATCCTAAATGTCATCTTAACTTAACTCTTAGGGTTCCATCAACTACTCTTAAACATCCTAACTTAGTTTTTCTGGAATAAATCTTAGGCATTCTTAGAGGTTTATGAGAAGCCTTAAGATTAATATTAGCATTAGGATGGGATTGTCCACCACAAATGACATCCTTAAAATTCATTTTTGGGGCTAAATCCCCAAAATCCTTACCCTTGATAGAGGTTTCCATAGTGGATCTATTTTGGGGGTGTTCCTTAGCTTCGGGTTTGCTTGAGTTCTGAACCATTTTTTCTTTTCCTAAGGAGGCTTCTCTTATTTGGTCTACAACTTGAAACTTATTTCTAGGTCTCTTTAATCCATGCCTTGGATGCCAAGGAAATGTGTGATTTTTTTTTTTACAACAAATTGAAAGCAATTATCAATCAAGTATGTAGGATGAAGATTTGCAACCTCTATTGCTACTTGCAATTGGCACACAAACGAAACCCTTGCACAGTCACCTTCGAAACCCTATGACACAATATCCTATTTTATGTTATATTTTTTATAAATAAAATTTATAACATTTTTTTATGTATGGTATTTCATTATATAAGATTGAAATGAATTCAATTTATATTATATTTTGGTATTAAAATAGTTTAGTAATTAGTGGATTGAAATGGTTCCATTTGTATTATATATATATATATATATATATATATATATATATATATATATATATATATATATATCATGTGATAAGATTTAAACTTGGGTCTCTTTGAAATGAAGTAAGCTAACCAATTTTTTTAATAAGTTATATGTGGCTTCTATTAGGGTTCACTCCCATTAAATACCAAAATATTATATTTATTGCAACATACATTTTTATCACAATTTTTTTTCTTTTTTCTTAAACATATTCTTCAACTTCCTCAAAGTGATATGTTTCCACAATCATCTCCTTGACATAATTTTTATTAAGACATAAAATCTCACTTGGCCATTTGCCTTCTAAAATTTGAATTTCACCAGGATGAAGATCAACACATAATTCATTAATTTATCTACTACTCAATTTTCTTCTCTATAAATATGCTCACACTACCAAGATATTACCTTTAGTAATAGGTGATGAACATTAACAATAATATTATATTTTATCCAATCTCCACATCCATTTTTGTTAATAGTATTGATGATAGTTTGTGAGTCTCCCTCAATTGAAATATATTTCCATCCTTTTTCTAGTGCAATTTTAATCCCTGTAAGAAGTATCCTAGCCTATGCATACTTTTTAGTTGAAGTTCCATATGATTTTGAATAAATGAGGAGAATTTTGCCTTCACTATTTCTAAAAACACCACCTCCACCAACCTTTCTTGGATTTCCTTTAGAAGCACCATCAAAATTAATCTTGATAAACCCAATTTTTGGACATTTCCATTTTATCATAGATTGAAGTAGATCCTTTGTTTAAATTCCATTTTCACAAATGACTCTTCCATGTATGTTCAATTCCTGTAGCCAAGTTATTAGCACCTCTTTTTATACAATTGAGACTTCCCATGATCAACACCATATTTGTAGACATTTTGTAAGAGAGGTAATAATACGGTTCCAAACTTGGGCATGATTTTGAGATTTATTTTTAAAATTTTTGTTATTCCTTTCAAGCTATAAATTCCAACAAATAATGATAGGTCCAATCCTCCAAAGAATATAAAATACTTTAGCTTTGAAATAATTTATTCAATATTTTATCAACTCTTTCAATGTTGATGGATTTGCCCAATATAATTTCATATTTAAAAAAAATAACCCCAAATGGTGAGCAAATGGACAATGAAGAAGTAAATAGTTTGATGTTTATAAATCCTTATTACACAAGGCATGTCTTATTGGTCCATAATATCATCTTCTTTGTAGAATCTCTCCTGTAGTAATCTTACTTTGAACTGCTGACCAAAGAAATATTGAGACCTTAAAGAGATCCTCTAAAGACCAAATGTTCTTCCAAGAAAATTATTTGGGAGAAATTATTTTTTATTGTTCTAAATCCTCATATCCCAACTTGATCGAGTATCCACCATCCTTTGATAAATTCCAAATTAACTCATTGTTTTGTGTAATAATCAATATATAAAACTCTCAAAGCATATTTTGGAGTTCATCTGCAATTTGTTTGAGTTCCTCTCCTTCAACCAAGTTACTAAAAGAAATCCATGATCTAGAGTTTTTGCTCATAATAATATAATCTTTGACCTTTGGAACTTTACATGCTAGGCATGCTTGAGCCAATGGTTTCCATTTTGAGTTAGATATAAGAGGATAAGGCTTCAACCAAGCATCAGACCAAAAATTTGCATAAATCCCCTCATTGAAAGACCATATAATATGTTTCTTTATCAATTGCAAACTCTTTGATATGAAGTTCCATGTTGATTATCCTTTGGGTAGAGTTCTTTTCCTAAATAATTTCATTGCATAAAGAGAACATATATATTTTTGAAGTAATATTTTTGCTCAATTCTTTTCTTGATCTCTGAATAACCCCCACCCAAGATTTTCTCCTAATTCCAAATTCATATGTTTGCAATTATGCAATCCCGCTCCTCCAATATTCTTTCCTTTGTACATCCTATCCCACTTACAAAGAGGAAACCTATTAATCTCCCAAATCTTCTTAAAAGCATCCTTACATTCTTCACTGCTTAATTTTGTTTCTTGTATTAAAATAAACTCAAGGCTATAACAACTTTTTAATTCCTTAATAACTCTTTTTTTAGGGGTTTTATTCATGCCCCTAATATTCCATGATATCATTTTCATCATCAACACTTTTTATTTTATTAGTGGGCTTAGCCCCACTTCTTGTTAACACCTATGATATTTTTATTTGGCTTTCCAGATCAATATCCTTTTGAGTTCCTTTTTCTCTTTGTTCTTGCTTTGATGACCTTCATCTCCTTCTTCCATTCCCACCAACACTCTCATCTTCATCAATCTCTTCTATTTTTTCATATTTTTTAAAACAAGACTTATCTTCTAAATATTTATGTTTCCCTAAAGAATCGAAAGTGCAAGGAATAGCCTCATTAGAATTTTCTTCTTTATGTTACCCTGAAAACTCTAAACTACATAGATGATCCTCCATAGTCATCACTTTCTTATGTTGGTATGAAAACCATAAATTTCCTTGGATATCCTCCACAATATTTTCTTTACTATACTGCTCTTGAAATCCTAAAGTGTAAGGAATACACTCCATACTACTTTCATTTTTATTGTAAGGAAAATATTTTATTCTACGTGAGGATAATAAAGGTTATTTACCTAGATTAAGTTTGACCTCCTTCACCTCATTTGCTTTAAAATTCATCTCTCCATCTTCCTTTGTTTTAAAAATAGTATTCCCCTTTTCCTTCACACCTTTATCTCCTTCTATATTTGAACTTGCACATTGTACTTCCTCATCCCCCATATCATTTTTTTCTTAGTCGTTGATTCGAGTGAATTGTAATGGCCTTTGCCATCTGATGATGTAGAGGGATTTTTCTAGCTATTTTTATAGGGGTGGAAAATCCTTGATTTGACCTCACTTCTATTGTGATATGATCTCCTTGTTTCAAATTGAAGCTACCCTCATGCCCAAAAATTTACGTCTCTTCCTCCATTTTCACTTTGCAGTTACTTGTCATGTGCCCAGTTTTATGATATTTACGACATCGAAATGCAATATTTTTTTAATCCACTTGTTGATCCTATTCTCTTGATTTAGATTTAATCATAATTGACTACGATAAAGGTTTAGAAATATCCATGGCAACACATATTTGATTGTATACAACATGCCTTCTCTCCTTAGTAATTGGTCCCTCTTGGATTAATTCATCTACAGTATTACCAATATTCTTCAAAACCTCTTTATTGATGAGTTGATAAGGAAGTCCAAAAAGTGTAATCCATATTGGAAGCCTTTTAATAGTTTGTGTCCAAAAAAAAATCTCACTCCAAGGTCTTAAATATAATGCATTTTTATCCCTAAACCATGGACCTCCATCCATTATATTATCCCTTATTTCTAAAATAGAGAAAATAAAGAGAAAATATCATTTTGGAAGAAAAGTCATGGAGTAATTAGAATTCAATTTCCACATCCACTTGATCCAATTTTGAATCTCAAAAAAATCTGACCAATATCCATGAAAATTACATATTAACCCTCTAGTTTTAAGAGCTATTATATCATGCTCAATCATCTCATCCTTGATAATCATTTTTGGTGTAGAATTTGTTACTTGGACTACATTTTCCATAGATTCAATCTTCTTCTTATTGCTAGATAGGGCATCCATACTTCCAACTTGGTCATTCATACTTTCAGTAAGGACTTTCACAAATGAATTTCTTTTCATGTTACTATGATTTTCTTCAAATGAATCTTTTAAATTATTTTTAGATCTAGAACAAGAAGTAGCACTTATTCCTTGATCACATTTTTCTTTCTACTTTATGCTTCTCTGCTCACACTTCCTCCTCAATCTCAGCTTGTGCTTGCACTTGCTTTTGGCCGCACTCACTCTCGGGTTGTTCTCACACTCACTTATAGTTGCACTCACTCTCAATTCATGCTCACGCTCACTTTCAGTTGCACTCACTCTCGCCTTGTGCACTCACTTTTGGCTCACACTTGCACTCACTTCTAGTTGCACTCTCTCCTAGCTCATCCTCGCACTCACTTTTGATTGCACTCACTCCCTACTAAAGTAATTTAACCAGTTATGTTCATGGTATTTGATAAATTTTAAGTTTCACCCTAAACCTTGGTTTAAGAACTAAAACTCTTCATAATGTGGGAGCATCCAAACAATTATAGGCAAGATAACTACCAACAGTAATTGTCACAGTTGGCATATAAAGGAGGGAGAGGAATTAGTAGAAAAAGGAGAGGAGCGACATGCATGGAGAGAAAAGAAAAATTTTCGTTCAAGGGAGCCAGGGAAATGATGTAATATACAGTCAACTGGTACATTGGCAATAACATTAACTTTCCACCTTGAATGTAATTTGAATGGCAGTTACATTATATGTATGGTAATTGCATTAAATATTGCAAATTGTATAAACTAGTATTTGTATAAAATTGCAAGTGAGGATGAGGACGAGGTTAAGACATTATTTTGAACTACCCAAGTAGGAATTACCATACCCTCCAAGTTGGCACAAGTGGAATTTGCACCATTACTACCCTTTGGCTTAAGTGATGTTATTTACAAACACAAGTGGAAGTTGTACTATATCATTCGCACACACAATTGGAAGTTACACCATATCACTCACATAAGTTGCATCGTGTCATTCACACAAGTGGAAATGAAAGTTGATTATGCACCATATTGTTCGCACAAGTGGAAGTGGAAGTTGCACCATGCATCATGTCATTTGCATAAGTGGAAGTGGAGTTGTTTTTTGTACCATGTCGTCCGCACAAGTGGAAGTGGAAGTTGCACCATGTTTTTTGCACAAGTGGAATTGGAAGTTGCGTCATGCACTATGTTGTTCCCACAAGTGGAAGATACACCATGCACTGTGTTGTTCACACAAGTGGAAGTTGCATTGTGTAACATATCATTTACATAAGTGGAAATGGATGTTACATAATGCAACATGTCGTTCGTACAAGAGGAAGTGGAAGTGGAAGTTGCATCGTACAACATGTCATTCATGGAAGTGGAAGTAGTGTTAGAGTTAAATTCTATTACATAATTTAGGTCACGTAAATGTACCACATTTGGTACATAGTTAGAGTAGAAGATTACTTTAGGGGCAAGTTAGGTAGTTACTTCAAGCAATGTAATAAATGTACAAGTGGCAATGTGCAAGTTGTAATGTGCAAGGTGTCCCCTTGTACAACTAGGTAGAGTGTTGGCCAAGGAATCTATCTTCCTATATAAAGGGCCTCATAGTGGTAGATCATATATCAATTTCATATCAAGTTCTTATCAAGTGTATTGTAGTAGATAGTAGTAGTGCTCTTGTATGGAGTACAATGTAGCTCTTTAGCTCATATTAATAGAGTGATCATTTCCTCCATATTGCATTGTATTTTCGTCATTTCTATTTATAGTATATTTTATTCATATTGCAGACTCATTTGTCTTCATATTTATTGCATCTTATTAGGACATGTGTTAGATCTCTCCCTTACATATATACTTAAAATCTAACAGTGGTATCAGAGCCACGGTAAATCGATATAGGAGGACCTACATCCATCATAGTTCCTCTTTGCGCTTTTGTAAACTGGATTTTCCAGTGTGCACTGCCACTTACAAAAGTCATCATAAGAGAAGTATAGTAGGTCAAGAGGAATAGGGAGAGTCACAAGTGAGGATTGAAATAAATCTCAGTTGTAGAAATTTTGAGATTATATTTGGCTAAAGTATTTCCACAGAGTTGCAGAAAAACTCGTGAAGACTAGGCCTTGACATTCAAGCCACTAGAATGACAAATAAACTAGTGAAGATTATTATTTATAGAATTACAAATTCTTCAATTCCAGTTTCTAACAGCATGTTGTAGGAAAAGAGATTCAATAAAACTTTGGAAGGCTTCCTACAAGAGAGTTGGGAGGAATATCTTCTTAGAATTATTCCAGCACTTACAGAAACAAGGAAGAAGATTGAATATTTCAAATACCTTGAGAAAGGTCCCATTACAAGAGCTACAATCCTACAAAGTGCAAAAGTGAAGAAAATGCCATAGTAGCCTTATATCATACTCAAGGAAGAAGAGAATCCAGAAGTTGAGTCAAAGAAGATAGGAGATTGGTGATTTTCATTCAAGATCAATAATTGTAGAGTGTAGAAGCAGAAAAGGTCATAGAAGCCTTGATCAAGAAGAAGGCTATAAAAGCCTTAATTATGAATAAGACTTTAGAAAATAATTCATGATTCAGAAGATAAATTCTTGATTTAGAAGAATACTCCAAAGAAGAGTTCCTAAAGAATACTTCAGAAAAGAATTCCTGATTCATAAGAATACTCCAAAGAAGAGTTCTTGAAGAATACTTCAGAGAATATTTCCAAATTCAAAAGATAAATTTTTGATTTCGAAGAAAACTCCAGAAAGGAATTCCTAAAGAAGACTCCAAAGAAGAGTCCAAAAAATAGGATATTTGTGATCTTCTTTACTGATTAAATATTTCCTTCAAGGAGCTGAAGAGATCAAGAGAAGATCTTGTTGAAGAAATTTCATTTTGGGAAGAAAGAGAAGGACTAAGAGAGTCTTATACAAATCCAAAAGTATCAGAATCAAATATCTAAGAAGATCTCATCACCAATACTTCCAAAAGTAGAAGGTTGAAGAAAAGGTCTCAGTTGGAAGACCGTAGAAGCTAAAATATAGAAGACCTTGGAGAGGTCTCAAGAAAAAAAAGAAGGTTTGGAGAGCCTTGTTGTAGAGCTCATAGAAGCATCATCAAAAAATTTCCTAGGAGAACTCATTGGAGAAATCCACTACCAAGGAGAAAGCACCTGATAGTGAAGGACTTGGGACAATTGTTGCCATCCGACAACAAGCCCAAGAGAAGAAGAATTTTGCAAGGAGTGCCAAATACTAGAAGAATAATCCAATGAAGACCTCAAGAAATTCAGAATCTTGAGAAGAAGATCCTGTTTGAAGTCAAAATTTGATAAGAACTTTGAAGGAAGATTTAGACAAAAGAATCCTACCAAATCTAGGAGATTTGGAGATTGCCTCTCACAACAAGAAGACACAATTTAGAGAAAGGAGTTCTCTGAATCTACAATAAAAAATCAAAGATCACTAGAAGGATCAAGCCACCAAATCCAAGGCTCAAGATAGAAAGTTCAAGGCTATAGTTTGGTGAAGTAGAAAGCTATTCTAGACAACCAATAAGAAGCTGTGAATTCAACCATTACAAGGTAGCAACTTGGTGAATCAAAAATACCAAGATCTACATCTACTTTAGAAGCCATCAAAAAGGTAAGCAACTTGGGTGCAATTAGGTTGATTGATTAAACTACAAATTGGATTATTATTATTAGACATTGTTAAGGCACCATACTTAGATTAAAATTTGTAGAAGGATAGATTGCATTATAGTCTTCAAGAAAGTGCAAAAAGGGAGAATTCATTTTAAGGTTTATTTGCACATTAAATAGGAGTTGGATATTTTTGAAAGAAATAAAATTATCATCTACCTATTTTCTATCTAAAAAGCAAGAAGACTATATCCTACAATATTGATTGTAGTGAAAAATTGCAGAGTATCCATTAAGGGGTTCATTATAGATTACTCTTGAAAAAATACAGTAATTTATTAAGTGCATTTAGAAATTACTTTGAGATTTTATTGGAGCAATAAGGTGAAATTATTGTTGCAATTAAAAGTGCAGTGAAATTGGAAGTATTGTTAAGTTCATTTGCACTATACTAATTACTCTAAAAAAGGATTAATTTGTGTTCTTTAAAGGACACAAAATCAAATTGTTGTCAAAGTGTCTAGAGACATTATTGGTGCACAAAACCTATAATATTTAGTGGCCATAAAAGCCATCAAATCAGATCAGTTTCCTCCAAGGTTTGGAGAAGAAAGTAACCACCAAAAATAAAAAAAAGGAGCTTCAAATCGAGACTTGGTGAGTCTCATATTCAAAGTGCACGAAGGGTTAGAAAAAAGTGCAAAAAACTATATCTAAAAAGAGCTTCTATCTACATGGTTACAAGCTTAGATTCATTAACAAAATATCCAATCAAAAGAAGAGAGGTATCTAATAAATAATACAACCTCAAAATATTCCATTACCTATAAGAAGGTTGTCATAAAACTAAAAAAAAAATTAGATTGCAAAATGAGGTACAAAAAGGTATTTTATATACAAATATTTTTACATTATATTACACTATTCTAATCTGCTATATGCAAGAAAAAGGGTAAGGTTTAAAGTACCTCAAAGGCACATTCTTCTCAGGGTAAAACAACCCAAGGAATCGTATAATAGCACACTCCACGTAAGGGAATAGAGCCTCTCAAAAGGCTCATATCTTCTATGATTTGGATAGTTGAACCTACAAGCAAACAAAGCACAAAAAATTACACTAGCTATATGTCCAAGGAGCATCATTGGAGTATCAAACTCCACCATAGCATTGCTTGAATACCTCAAGATCATTGTCAAAATCCTAGCTCCAAGTGTCCAAAGGTGTTGCTCTCCACTCAAGCTGGAACAAACTCATACCAAGTGCCATCAAACAAAGGAAAAGTTGGTCATGTTGCATTGTTAATAAAGGTATTGCAAATATACATTGAAGAGGTGTTATGGAGAAAGCTCATACACAAAGGGAAGGTGACACTTGTCACCTAGAAGGAAACACTAACGTTTTGCACACAAGCGTCCATTCATTGTAATTTTGACCAAGAAAACTTTACAGGGAAGAAGGTTGGTGTGTTAGAAGGAAGAAGACACATATCATAAAAAAGAATGAGCGCTCATCCAAGACTATAACACTCATCCTTTACTTGGCAAAAATTTACAAGTGGTAATAAGAATCTTCTCATCCCTCAAGCACTCAAAGATAACTATCATGACACTTGTTTCTATATTAGGTGCCAAAGACCAAGGAGCAACAATAATTCATAGACGAATTTGTAGCAGTGTTCGTAGCTGAGTTTGTGGTAGATTTACATAGCAACATCAACATTCATAGCACATTCATAGCAGCCAGAGTTGCAACATGGAAGAAAGGTGAAGGGCATTAAAGGCTCTGGTCAATGGATGTCAAAGACTCGAGAATTGAGATGCCACCATCCAAGCTTTGAAGCCAAGGAAGAATCAAAATATTTCATTGGCTATAACACCCAAAGAAAGGACATAAAGCTTGTTGTCATCTACGACTAAATTTAGTGCCGATATTTCGGGTTTGCAACAATACAAAGATAAAACTTTACCTTATTCTAATTTTCTTTCATTAAATAGGGAGTTATAAGGTATAATATAAGTTTGAAACATTAAGGGAAATCAACCATATTTGAAAGCAATATTAAAAGGAAAAATATATATTAATAGCCTAATATTTGCAATCTAAAATATAGGAGAAATAAGGATTTCTACCTGGATAAATTAAACTTCTATTATTGCAAATATCATTGTTTTCTAATATTCCATATTAGGGAGTTATAAGGAATACTACACCAAAGTAGGTAATTGGAATATAGAAACATTAAATATCAAAATATCAAAGGCTATAAAAGAAGGTTCAATAAGTAATATCAATAATTGGAAACTAATTACAATACTTGTCTCAAACTTACATTAAAGGGAAAAATGAGATCCAACAATTAAAACCTCATAAAAATTAAAAAGTTCTTAAGTTTAATAGGAGAAATAAGGTGTAAAAGAAGTTGATTTTTGCTATTCACAAAACTTTACAAAATCAATCCAAAATTGAACTACTATTCTCAAAAACACTCTATCTATCATTCAACATATCCAAAATTACTAGGGAGACATAAGGCATTCTATAAAACTTGATAATAATTGCATTCATTCAAATTTTATCAAGTACTCAATCCATTTATGAATCATAAGGTGTCTACAAATCTTACAGGGATTTTATTAAATCATATTTATTAACTAGGGAGACATAAGGAAGCCTACAAAACCTAAGCTCTAAAAGGTTCTATCAAATCAAGCTCATAACTAGGGAGTCATAAGGTAGATCACTTAAGAAAATTTGATCTCATAAGATACAAGCTCTATCAAAGTACTATATACTCTAATCCAAGGAGCTATAAATATGACTACCAACACATTAAGAAATACACTTAGAAGTGGAATGATAAAAATACCAATATGGATTAAAAGCATGATTGGTAATACAATAAATAACAATAAGAAAAGTACAAAAGGAAAGGAAGAATCAATAAGATGGGAAATAAGTTCTGAAACAAATAGCTACAGAAAAATAGATTCTTCTAATGAAGTTGATGATAGCTATATCAATGAAAACACAAAAGACCACAAGGGAGAAAAAGAGATAGATCAAGAAGACATCATACAAAGAAGTAAAAATGGAATAGCTTCAATTGTGCACATATGGTTTAAGGATCTAGTTAGAGATATTGATAAACATGATATCCCCAAGATAGACTACAAAGCAGTTAGAACATCTCTATTGTGCATCTATTATAATCAATACGGTCATGAAAAGATCAATTGTTGGAATTTCCATCCATGAAAATATTGTGAAGGGAAAAATCACTCATCTTTCTTTTGCTACTATAAATACAAGTATTATAAAATCCATGAAGAAAGTTTACTACAAAGAATAGATTGCTACTTTCAAAATCTTATTCCAAAAGCATCTACTAATAATGAGCTCAAGTTTGATACTTATGAAGGTCAGAGAGACAAGTCATATAGAAATCCAAAGGAGAAAATATGGGTCAATTCTGATCCACTTCAGACATGCCAAATCATGAGATCACTAGTTCATCAAAGACATATGATGTCAAATAATAGAGGATTGGAAAGGACAAGAAGCTATAACATGAATATTGAAGCAACTAAAGAAAAACCTAATCAAGCCAAAGAGCATCCACAAGAAGAAGATTCATATTGAATATTGAAATCTTCAATACCCAAATAATGTAATATAGGGGGTGTTAGAGTTAAAGTATATTACATCATTTAGGTCATGTAAATGTACCACCTTTGGTACATAGTTAGAGTAGGAGATTACTTTAGGGGGAATTTAGCTAGTTACTTCAAGCAATGTAATAAATGCACAAGTGGCAATGTGCAAGTTATAATGTGCAAGGTGTCCCCTTGTACAACTAGGTAGAGTGTTGGCCAAGGAATCTATATTCCTATATAAAGGGCCTCATAGTGGTAGATCATATATCAAGTTCTTATCAAGTGCATTGTAGTAGATAGTAGTAGTGCTCCTGTATGGAGTACAATGTAGCTCTTTAGCTCATATTAATGGAGTGACCATTTCCTCCATATTACATTGTATTTTCGTCATTTCTATTTATAGTATATTTAAGTCATATTGCAGACTCACTTGCTTTCATATTTATTGCATCTTATTAGGACCTATGTTAGATCTCTTCCATTGCATATATCCTCAAAATCTAACAAGTAGAAAATGCATCTTGTAATGTGTCATTCATGAAAGTGGAATTGGAAGTTGCATCATGTCGTTCAAGTCTTTCAAGTAAGTGGAAGTTGCATCGTGTCATTCAAGATGTTCAAGTGAAAGTTGCACCATGTCATTCAATTCATTCAAGTAAGTGGAATTTGCACCATCATTTAAGTAAAAGTGAGTGGAATTTGCACCATATCATTCAAGCAAGTGGAATTTTTACTGTGTCATTCAAGCAAGTGGAATTTGTATTGTGTTGTAGCATTCAAGTAAGTGGAATTTACACCGTGTCATTCAAGTAAGTGGAATTTACACCGTTTTGTTCAAGTAATTCAATTCAGTGGAAGTTGCATCATCGTTCAAGTACAAGTGGAAGTTGCATCGTGTCATTCAAGTAAGTGGAATTTGCATCGTGTTGTTCAAGCCATTCAAGTGGAATTTGCATCGTCATTCAAGTATAAGTGGAAGTTGCACTGTACCATTCAAGTGGGTGGAAGTTGCATTATGACATTCTCACAAGTGGAAGTTGCATCATAGTATTCAAGTAAGTAGAATTTGCACCATGTTGGTGGAAGTTCCACCATGCACCATGCCATTCAAGTAAGTGGAAGTTGTTCAAGTGGAAGTTACGTGTCGTTCAACTAAGTGGAAGTCGCATCATGTCATTCAAGTAAGTGGAAGTTGTACAGTGTCATTCAAGTGGAAGTTGTACTATTTTTTTTGCACAAGTGGAAGTAGAAGTTGCATTGTGTCATTCACACAAGTGGAAGTGGAAGTTACATCGTACCATTCACACAAGTGGAAGTTGCACCATGTCATTCAAGTAAGTGGAAGTTGCATTATGTCATGTCGTTCAAGTAAGTGGAATTTGCACTGTCTTTCAAGTTATTCAAGTAAGTGGAAGTTGCATTATCGTTCAAGTACAAGTGGAAGTTACACCGTGACGTTCAAGTAAGTGGAAATTACATTGTGTTTTTCAATTAAGTGGAAGTTGCAACATGCCATGTTGTTCAAGTAAGTGGAAGTTGCATCATGCCATATCGTTCAAGTAGGTGCGATATACACCATGCCATTAAAGTGGAATTTACATTGTGTCATTCAATTATTTAAGTGGATGGAAGTTGCACCGTCGATCAAGTACAACTAAAAAATTACACCATGCCATTCAAAAAAATGGAATTTATGCCATGTCATTCAAGCCATTCAAGTAAGTGGAAGTTGCACTATCGTTCAAGTACAAGTGGAGGTTGCACCATGTTGTTCAAGTAAGTGGAAGTTGCACCAAGTTGTTCAAGTAAGTGAAAGTTACAGCGTGTCATTCGCACAAGTGGAAGTTGCACCGTGCATCATGTTGTTCAAGTAAGTGGAAGTTGTTCAAGTGGAAGTTGCACCATGTCATTCAAGTAAGTTGCATCATGTCATTCCAATAAGTGGAAGTTGGACCATGTTGTTTAAGTGGAAGTTGCACTGTGTCATTCAAGTAAGTGGAATTTGCACTGTGTATTTCAAGTGGAATTTGCACCATGTCGTTCAAGTGGAATTTACACCATGTCATTCAAGTGGGTGGAATTTGCACTGTGTCTTATGTATTTTCATTCCATTCAAGTGGAAGTTGCACTGTGTCATTATGTTTCATTCAGGTGGAAGTTGCATTGTGTTGTTCAGATCCATTCAAGTGGAATTTACACTGCATAATTTTGTTTTGTTCAAGTGAAAGTTGCACCATGTTGTTCCATTCTATTTTGTTCAAAGAAAATCAAGGATAAGACGGAAAATATGGCCTTATGAAGAAATCCAAGCTAAAATGATAATAGTTTGTAAGAACAATTCATGTTCATAAGTTGGAGATCATGATATATTTCCTATTATCCAATGAGTATGATGTAGGAGTATTCAAATGGTTATAGGAAAGGTAACTACCAACCATAAGTAACTACCGTATTTTACATATAAAGGAGGGAGAAGAATCGATAGAAAAAAATAAAAGGAGCAACATTTATGGAGAGTTATTTATGTATGGGAGCCAACGAAATACATGTTGATTATGGTTGGATGGATGTGAAGAAATGGGACAAAGTATATAAAATGTTGAGTGCATTCTATAAGAGGAGGTCTTGTTCTCAAAGGAAAGCAAAGATAAGACAAATAAGGTAACCTTGTGAATAAATCCAAGCTAAAATGACATTAGTTTGTAAAAACAATTCATGTTCATGAGTTGAAGCTCATGAAACATTTCCTCTTACACGGTCAGTATGATGCAAGAGCATCTAAATAGTTATAGGAGGGGTCACTACCTACCGTAACTATGATATTTTGTATATAAAGGAGGAATATGAATTAGTAGAAAAAGGAGAGGAGTTTCATTTATGGAGAGTTATTTGTGCATGAGAACCAGGAAAAAGATGTAATATACAACCAACTAGCACATTGGCAATAACATTAACTTTCCATATCAAATTTATTGTGTTTGAATGGTAATTGCATTAAATGTTGCAAGTTGCATGGACTGGTATTTGTGGAATATTGTAGGTGAGTACGAGGCATGATTGTAGCTTGCATAAAGACATCGTTCAAGTAGGAATTACCCTACAAGTTAGGATTAGTCGTTTGAGTCAATTATCTTATTAGCCACTAACCATACAAGTGGAAGTTGCATCATGTTGTTCAAGTGGGAGTTGCATCATGTCGTTCAAGTGGAATTTCCCTTGCTGTCTTGGGGTATTGTCTTGTAATTATTGTGTCATGTTACCATCTTGGAAATTGTTGTCTTGTCAATTATTGTCTAGTTATCTAGTGCTTGAAAAAAATTCATTATAGATGTTAGTGAACAGTGAATCCTTTGTTGTTAGGGGAGGTTGTTGTTCAGTTGACCCCCTCCATATAGACTGAATCACTTCACTTTCTCTAAACCACATAAGCTTTGCTTATTTTTTATTTTTTCTTAAAAATTAGGGTTTTGAAAGGGTTGCCATCTCCCTTCTACATCAAGTTAGTCACATCAAGCTATATAGTATATTTGGTTCCATCAAGATTTGAACCTTGGTGTGAGCTACATCATCCATATGTCTCAACCATTGAACCAAGGACTCATTGGCCACATGAGCTTTATTTTATTTATACCTTATTTTGTTCATTTTTACAACTTATTAAGAAGTTCATAGAGTTATATATATAATGAACTTCAATATGAAACTTTTAAATGCTTATGTCGGTTATATGAGATTGAAATGGTTTATACTTAGACTATATCATGGTCTTGTTATAGGGTTATTATTATCAATTGTACTATAATCAATGTAAATTTATACCTTATAGGTTATTGGAGCCAAACATTCCCATTAATCGAACTTCAATCCCATAGGAAAAGTTTTGTATTTTTGTAGATTATAAATTTTTAATTGATTGTGTGATTGATATGGTCTTTCCATACTACATCATCATTTCTATGATATTTCAACTAACCACATAGTGATATATCATGTGGTAAGATTTAAACTTTGGTATTTCTATTAGGAGTCCACTCTTTTAATCCGATGAATTAATTCAATTTTATTTATTTAAAATTTGTTATTATATAATTTTTTTAGATAAATAGCTAAAATTTAATTATAAGCAAAAATCTAATTACAAATTGGTGTCTTGGTGCCTACATTTTTTGGCAAGCCCCAAAATACAAGTCAACTTCCTCTCTTTTCCATAATGGATCACTAAACTCTTAGGTTTTGCTAGATGCCTCTTTAGAACTTCTATCCTCCCCTTTGCTTTGTCTCTCTCGTCTCCATCCCTTTACTCGCTTCCTTCTATTTCTTTTTGTCCTATTCCAATAATTCCTTAGGATCAATCATATCATCCATTTAATGTTAATATAAGGTTGCATTCCTTTGATAGTCCCCAAAATTCATACTCTCCAATTTTCTCCATATTGCAGGTTCATCTTCTAACATATGGCTTTCTTCTAGGTTTTTAACAAGCACTGGTTCAACCAACTTTCTTTTTGTTATGTGCCAGGTCCACTCCATTGCTTTGTATTCTTCCTTGAAGATGTTTTTATTCCTCTCTAGCCATATTTTCCACCATATAAAACTTGGACCTAATGCCCAAGTAGTCTTTAAATATTTGGATTTAAAATTTTAAAGGTTCCAATAGTCCTAGAAGGAGTCCATGGTGAGGATTGATCTCTTTCTAGGGTCGAAGATGCCATGCCATAGACTCCACATTCTTTGTGTAAAAGGACATTCAAGGAGGTGGTGGGACATTGATTCCTTATCTTGGTTACACATTATACACCTATTAGGTCCTATGAACCATCGTTTGTGCATGTTATCCTGAGTAGCCTGAGTAAGAATGTTATTGTGTGCCACCAACCATGAAAAGCAATTTACCTTTGTCCATCCTTTGAGTTGCCATATTTTTAACCAAGGGACTTTCCTTAGTTGCCTCACTTGTGGGATGTTTACTTTGAAACCTTTTTTCACCATATAGATTTCCAATTTGCCTTTTCCCCATGCCAATTTATTTGGTTCATCTTTTCTCAAACATATTTTGTTGTTCAAGATTACCATTAGCTCTTGTTTTTGTTCTTCCCTAGAATCAATCGACCAGTCCTCCATGGGGTACCATTGTTGGCTATTTGAATCTTGTTGTGTAGATGATTTAATGTAGTGATAGATATGGGTCCATCCTTTCTTACTTAAATCAGAGATCAAGTTTGCTAGATGGATGAAAGAGAAACTATGGGTGGGAAGTGGTCCCAAGAATCTTCCCAAACTCTTGCACTTTTTCCATTCCCCACTCTTCAAAAAAGGCCCTAATTTATAATACTAGCTCCTCTCGTCATAGCTTTCCAGATTTAATATCCCTCCATATTGATTGGAATATAAGGGATATCTTCATTTGTATGCATTGGGTAGTATTTTGCTCTTAATATTTTGCTCCACATTAGTTTGGGTTCGTTATCCATATCCAATACAATTTTCCATTTAGGGCCTAATTATTATCATTTGTTGTACGAATTCCCAATCCTCCTTTTACTTTGGCTAACATACTCTATCCCATCTGACCAATGATCTTTTATATTCTTCCTTAACCTCAGACCACAAGAATTTTCTCATAATCTTGTCCAAGTCCATACACTTTTTAGGTCTGCCATAACTGAGAACTTGTACATTGGCATTACTTGGAGGACTAATTTTAGCAGGGTCAATATGCCTCCAAAACTCAACCAATGATTTGTCCAATGTGATAGATTATCATGCAGTTTAACCTTGCTTACTCTCCATTTTTTACTCTTTAAACTTTTAGCTGTGAGAGGTATGCCCAAAAATTCTATTTGAAGAGAAGCCTATGAAAATATGAGTATATTAGTGATTTTATCTCTTACTCTTTTTGTTACATTGAAGAATACTGCATTGGATTTTCCTTCATTCAAAAGTTGACATGTTGCCACTATTGTGCAATCTAGAATATTTCTTATTTCATTGCTTCTATTAGTGATGTTGCACCCCACATCCCTGTATCATCAACAAATTGAAGTTGAGTGAGGTTCATCTCAAGGCCCATTCTTATTCCTGCAGGGTGTTTTCTGCTTTTCTTTTCTTTATTAGCCTTCCCAACATATAGAATAAATAGATAAGAGGATAATGGGTCCCCTTGCCCGATGCCTTAGAGGTACAGAAAGGTTGTGAGGGTTCTCCATTGATGATAACTAAGAAGGATACCAAGGAGATACATTCCATGATCCATGTTATTCGGTCCTTCTGAAAGTCAAATTTTCTCATAATCTTTGCTAGAAACTCTCAACTGTCTTAATCATATGCCTTGGATAGATTTAGTTTTAGAAATATGTTTTTGTTCCCACTTTGATTAAGAGTGTAAAATTTTTTTGGGCCACAACAATCCCATCTAGGATCTATATCCCTTGTAAAAATTCTCCTTGTTCTGGAGAAATCACTTCTAGGAGGAGATTTTTTAGTTATTTAACCATTAACTTGGTCATTATCCTGTAGACCACATTGCATAATGCTATGGGTCTGTAGTTGGAAATTTCTTCTGCTTTTCCTCCTTTTGGTATGAGGGCCACTAGGGTATGGTTAAATGCCTTAAGGATTCTTCCATTGGTTTCAGCTTCCTCCACTGATGTAGTCAGATCCTCTATTATTATGTCCTAGAAGGCTCTATAAAATTATACAAGAATCCCATCTGGTCCTAGAGATTTTCCTGTCTACATACCAAACATTGTTGCTTTGACTTTTTCCACTTTGATTTCTTCTAGAAGCTCCTCATTCTACTTCTAACCTATCAAATTTGGCATATTATCCATAATTTTCTATTGATGTTAGGAGGATATATGTGTATCTAAAGTGAATAAGGTCATAAAATAGTTTTTTATTAAGTCTTGCATACTTGAGGTTAAGGTTTGTTTGATTCCTTGGCCATTTGAGAGGGCATTAAGTCTGTTGTGGAGGCTCCTTGATGTGGTTGAGTGGTGAAAGAACTTGGTGTTTCTATCTCCTTTAAACCAGGTTATTCTTGCTCTTTGCTTCCAAAATGCTTTTTATTTATGATCTACTACCTCTTCCCTTTTTAGCAGACTCTCTTCATGATTCAGAAGATCTTATGAGATAGGTCCAAATCTTATATGTTCTACCACTTGTTGCATGCTTTGTGAAATGGATGCTCTTTGTTTTTAGAAGTATATCCTTTGGATTCTGATCCAAATCTTCAACTTATTTCTTATAAACTTTAATTGAAATAAAATTTGATATTGTGATGTCTCATGTGATGGTTTACCATATGTCCACCATTGTTGGATTAGGCTTGGGAGTTCCTTGCTCTGCAACCATAAATTCTCAAATCTAAAAGGTCTTTTTGGAGAGGCCCTTTTGGCAATGTGGAGGCTGACCAGGAAATGATGCAAAGGTAGTTGGTGTAGAACCTCTGAATGACATTCCCAAAAATGTAAGACCTCTTTCCCTACCAATATTTTATCTAGTATTGATTTGATTGTTTGTTATCCTTTCCTCTTATTTTTCCAAGTAGTGCTACATCCTGGGGGTGGAATATCTATCAAGTACAGACTGTCAGTTTGGGCAATTGTGAGTCTATCCTTTTAATTCAAATGGGCCATACCCCCTTATTGATCATTCAAAAATATTTTTTCATTGAGGTCTCCTCCCACCAGCAACAAATATTTTGGATAAGCTTCCCTTATAGCTTGGATTGCATTTCACTTCTTGTTTGTCCACTTTCTATTGGACTTTTTGGTCATGAACCTCCTTCATTCCACATATGTTAATTATTAGCTAGATTGTATTTGATTCTCTATATTTTAATTTGAGGATCAAGACCCCTCTAGATTATGATAGTCCTATCTTTTGAAAAATATCTTTGTTCCACATTATGAGCAATAAAAATTGACACCAAACAGTAAACCACTAGAACAAGCAATGCACAATATAGAAATGATATGTATTGAATAACAATGGAGATTTGATCTTCGATTACAATGATTTATACCCCAAATGTATTGAGGACTACAAGAATGTATTGCTTTTTCTAGATTATAAATATATAAAAGGTAGGAACCCTTTTATAGCACATACAACAAGTCTTGGTGTCCTTTATCTTCTTTTACCACAAACAAAGTTATGAGTGGGCTTGTGTATCCGTAATCGGGCCACTCTATCCACCGTAACAATTGTAACCTACACATAATTTGTTATCAAGGGGGTTAGTAGCATATGAAGGCTTCCACAATGTGAATTTGTCTCTGATCTATAAATCACTATTAAAATCCTTGAATATGAACAAATACAGACATGGTACAAGATATAAAAAATACATAAACAAAATGATCTGCCTGATTAATACCTGTTATCGATTTGTGCATGCGAGAGTTTGAAGTGTTATCATGCATATGCTCTTGATTTCTCTTCATATCGTGTGATTATGTTCTGATTATCTTCTCTTATTTTTCATCTATGTCCCAAAATGGATAATATTTTATAATTTCTTTATTTAATGTTGGGGTTTCGACAATAGCAACGAGCGGTCAAGATTAAATCTTGGTGGACGGTTGAGATTGCGATAGCAAGGATCACATTAAAGAGTGGCAAGGATTACCACGTGGCACAATAAGATGTAAATTTTATGGATGGCTCAAATTTATATCTATATATATAATATTTATATTTATATAAATATATAAAATATTTATGTTTATGTATATATAATGATAAATGGTTAGAATTTGGTGTCTACACACATTATAGCCACTCCTCTTGAGAATTCTTGAGTGGTATGTGCCTCGTAGTCTCCATATCTCAAACATCTTTAAAATATAGTTTGCATTGCTACAAATGATGATTTAGTTTCCTGTAGTAACACCACATTTGGGTGACTTTCCTCTATCATTCTTTTAACAATCATTTGTCTGGGGTGGTTGTTTAATCCCATTATATTCCATGTGTTTATTATCATTGAGGTTCAATGTTGTAGAAGTTGGCTATGAATTTGACCAACCTTGACTCTCTCATATGTTCCCCTTAGTGTTGCATCTTTTCCCTATTGGTCCTCCTACCAACTCCTTTGGATCTTGCATTCTCCTATTGTTTCTCCATTTGGCTTATCTCTAAGGTTAGCTTATCTTTGTTCTTCTCAGTTATTCCCATGATGACATCCTTTGATGTTTGTTGCTCCTGATTATATATTATTAGTGTCCCTTCCATCTATGAGTGTGGTGGTCTATTGGGCTCTCTCATTTGCTCATGGACTAGTATGGTTTGAGGGTTTTTGAGATAGTTGTGGCTTTCATCTAGGCCATCCAATCCCTTTAAGTGTTGTTGTTCTTCCATTACTATGGGTTGAAGGATTTGTTGCTCTTTTTTTGTAGGTTTGTTTAGATTCCCGATTGGATCTATATTCTGTGAATCTTCTCCTTCTATTGGATCATCTAACCTAAGGATCTCATATGTGTTGGATGAGGCCCTCCATTTTGGGTATTGATATGTGTTTCCTCCATTTTTTTGATTACTCCTCCTTGCCTGGGTGTTATTTTTTGCTTCTTTCCTCGTAATTGTTTGAAATTTTTGCTTCACTTTCTTTTTGTGGTGATTGGTCTCTTGAGCTCACACTTGTTTGTTGTATCTCATCCTTGGCTAATTTGGGATAATTTCTAACCAGGTTTGCATACTCGTGGTATGCTTTACATCTGAATGGAACTGATTCATAGTCCACTTTTTATTTCTATATATTCCCTCCTACTTTGAGGTCAATTTTCATTGAGAGTGGCTTTCCCAGGTCTATCTCCACACAAATTTTGGTATATGCAACCAATCCTCCTTCCACTGATTCTCACGACCTTCCTATATATTTTCCAAGAAAGTTTCCAATCATTTCTAGAATATTCTCTTTCCAAAATTCCTAAGGGATGACATAGTTTTAACCAGATTGGAGCTACATATGGCTCAATTTGGGGGTCAAATGTTGGTTGTCAAGGTTGTATGAATATACTATGGGGCCTATATTGTATGGACCTCCTTCAAATACCCTATCCCTATTAGAGATCAATATGAAATCTGCTACAAAATATCCATTTGGTAGTGTTAGGATTTCCAACTCACCTTGTGGAGCCTAATGTTTCCTAACCCATGTGTACAAGAACCGTGGGAAAGATTGAAATCCCATAAAATTTTATATCAAGGCATGTGTAGACTTGTACACTATATCATCTACTATTATTTCCTCTTCTATCTCCAATGTTGGAATTTTTTTTGCTTGGGGTAGAAATCCACTGTGTTTCATTTACTCTGCCTCTTTCTCCTTTCTCTTGCCTAGGGCTTGCATAATATTTCGAGCCTGAACTTTTGTGTTTTCTTTGTTACTATTGTTGCCCTTCATTAAATCTGTTAAAGAAAGAGTGTTGAGATTTTTTGGATTATGTTTTATACCCGATGAAGGAAGCCCCCAGAGGAATCTTCCATTCTTCTAGAGCAAGATCAATGGTCTTGCAGTTAAGGCTTTTTGTTTTACATAGAGAAATTTCATATCATGACCACATATTCAAAATTGTTATTATATAATATTCTAAATATTTTATAATATTTTTAAATTATTGTTTTATAATAAATTTATTTTATTCTTTTGTTTTTGTTTATAATATTAAAATTTTAAATGCATTTATATTTTTAATTTTCGGGGCACATGGAGCTTGTGGCTCAACATGGAGAATATCTTTGTAATCCATATGTAGAGACATTGTAACCGCACCATATTCAATGAAGACCTCTTGTAGGTTTTTAATTGTGTGATGGATGAAAAAATAGAACCATCTATTATCTTACCCAAACATGTGAGTACGATTTACTCCAAATAAAATTCGGGAATAATTGTTACTAGTCTCTTTTGGCGGATGAGGGATGACTGTGAGTTCCCAGGGTAAATTTTTGTTTCAACTTTTTGTTTGCATATGAGCTTGCAGGAAGTTGATGGTAAAACAGTTACTATCCATCATGAGAGGATTGGTCAATGGTTGGACTTATGATATCTTGTGTGGAACTTATGTTTCTCTCATGCCTTTCTTATTGCCCATTGAGGCTTCCTCTTTTGCCCTGCGAGGGTTTCTATATCTATTTTTGTCTTTCTTCTTGGTTGATTTGAAGAAGGTGCTTCCTTTTTGTTTCAGATGGTTGGGAGCATTTTTACTAACTAGAAATTTTTTGTAAAATGTTACGAAAACCTTTCAAAACTCCTCTTACAAATAAAAAAAAATTGTTAAGCCCCATCATGAGAAAAAAAAGTATCAAATCATTAGAATTAACTATCATATGGAAGTTTTATATAGATTTAAAAATATGTAAAATAATATTCTCAACTTAAGAATATGGTAAAATATCTGCTTTATCTCATCAAATGGCAAAGGCCTTTACATTTTATTTGAAGCAAACATTAGAAAAACCTAAGAACAAGGAATTGTAATGCACAAATTTGAGTTGAAAGGGAAATAAATGTGAGAATGAATATGGGGAGGCAAATTTTAAAATGGATTTGTCAAGTTTAATGTAAATAAATAATCTTCATTAAGTTGCAAGCTTACTGCAATGGTAAGGGCTTTAGCATTTGTTTGACAGGTCAAAAGTTTAAATCCCACTCAATATGAGGGGCCCATGACCCCTCATAAAAGCTTGTGTAAACTCGTTGAAAAAAAGTTCATTTCTTTCAAGT
Source organism: Wollemia nobilis (assembly GCA_028583015.1). NCBI lineage: Eukaryota > Viridiplantae > Streptophyta > Pinopsida > Araucariales > Araucariaceae > Wollemia > Wollemia nobilis. The sequence goes on from JAQPPZ010000989.1 coordinate 7,521,286, forward strand.
AGTAGAATGTCATCTTACAATAAAAGTGAAAATAACATAGATTTTGTCCCTTTAATAAAGAAAGTTGTACGAAAGATATCCATTACAATTTTAGGGTTGGAAAGCATAAAAAAGATACTATGAATGATGGCTCTTGCACTTTGGAGTTTTTGGGTCATAATAAAGAAGATTGTGTTTTTGAGGTTATCCCTCTCCAAGGTAGGATAACCCTATAAATGATAAGTTACGATTTTTTTTTGGTGGGGGGGACATATAGTAATAGCCAAAGCATTTAGTTGGAGGCATATTAAGGGCCATCCTTCCCTGTGAATTGAACTTGGGTCTTTGTTAGGAGAGCCCAATGCTTTTACCATTGTGGTCTCTGACAAGTTATGAATAATTTGGAAACATGGAAGAAATTGATAAAGATGAATGTGTTGGTGGGATAGTAAAACACAAAAAAAACAATTATGAGAAAAATTAATTTAGAATGCTAAAAAACAAATAAAATAATTATTAACAATAAGTGAGATTAATCTACTTGTTGTGGTGCAATGGTAAATGCCCTGGGTGCTGGTAGAGGCCGACCTAGGTTCCATTCCCCTTATCTCCATCCTACAGATATATGGTATAGTTAGGAATGTCCTATGTGCTGGTAGAGGCCGACAAGGCTCCATTCCTCCTATGCCCAACCTGTTGAAAGTGGCACCTTGAAAGGGGTGTTTTCCACTATAAATTAGTTTTTACCCAGGTGTTGTAGGTGAGTTGGAGAGGAGAGGGCAATCCTCCAAGGGAGGTCCCAGGTTTGAATCTCCACCCTACCAAAAAGCTAAATTGGGTACCCAAAATCCAATTGATAATGTTGGTGCGAGCAGGGCTGGGTGCGACTCCTGGGTGACTTTGATGGTGTAGAACCCCCTGTTTGTGGTCTCTCAGACCAAGGCGGCCCCACAATAGGTTTTTCACTTTAAAAAAAAAAAGTGAGATTAAACCTACAAATAAGAATTAAAAGTGGAAAGAAAGATGATAACTCTATGTTGATGATATTACAATATTTGATACCTTGAATACCATTGTAAATATTTAGATTAGGAAAAATGTTTAATATTTATCAATAGTAGACCCATGAGGAATACCGTAGCGGTAAGTCCTTGTGTTTTCATCCAGAAGATCCAAGTTCAAACCCTAGTATGAGGGGACTGGGACCCCTCATAAAAACCCATGTAAACTCAAATTTTAATCAAGTGGTATTAGCTCAACTGATTAAATTCCTCAATATTTTAAGGAGGAGATCCCAAGTTTGTATCTTGTTAAACAATACATAGATAATATCCAACCTTTGTTGTAATACCACTATGTGGTGATGATATAATACGGGTGGTGTTTTTTTCAATCCCATATAACCCATTGAAAAAATATTTATCAATAGTAGGTGTCAAGTTGTGAAGTGTGTTTATGTGTCATTTGTAAGTATGAGTTATGAGTGAAAGGTGGAATGTGTGCAAGTGTGAGTTATAAGTGAAAGGTGTCATGTGTGATGTGTCAAGATTAGAAGTAGGAAGTTATGTTATCATGAGAGATTTCATCATAATGTAAGAAGGGCATATGAAATGTTGCATCTCCCATGAGTTTAAGAGATCAAAAATCAGGAGTATTGAAGAGTCTTATATAAAGTTATTTATTGATGATAAAGCTCCATGCTATGTAATTCAAATGTAAGCGAGTATTTTATGTTATGTAATAAAGTTTTTATTTTGTGAATATTGATGTTATTATGAAATGAGACTATTGGTTGATGATTATATGATCCTAGAACTATAGACCTGCGATATTTTGGGTTCACTTTGCTAACACTCTAAATGCTCATGGTATGAATGAGGTTAAAAGAAGTTATAAATAATTAATAGGTTGTTATATTCATGATTTATTTTAATATACATAGTGAAGAATATAAGGATGCATTTAAAAATATTTAGTTAAGTTATGGTGTTGTTTTTTGTCTAAGTGATTCAAATCTAGATAGTAGTTGATCAAGGGAGATTCTATATGTTAATGAAAATGAGAACAAAATTTTTATAGAGTACTTACATTTTAAAAAGGATGAGAAATATGTTATAATATTTTCATAAAAATAGTTCCAACATAAATTATATATTGTTTATTTAAAGATATACTTAAAATTCTCTAACATGAGAGTGCAAATTTAGAAATAAATTCCATTTAGAAAAGAAAAATAATTTGTAATGTCTATCAAGCCATATATCATATGAAATTATCTTAATCGATATGAGCTAAGATATCTAGAATATTGTGGTGAGAAAACTCTACCTTTTCAAAACTTCCATTATTAGGGCTCGTGTGGCTACATATTATTTAATGATCCTTCAGTTATTTTTTTTTGCTGGAGAACAAGGGGTTGTACTTGAGTCCCCCAACCTTGATAAATCATAAATATATTCTTTAGAGCTTGATATTTTACAAATAGATTCACTTCTCATTTCATTTGAGATGCTATAGCTAGAAACCTACATCATTTTATATAAAATGTTTAAATTCTTGATTTTCATTTTTTGGATTTTTTTCAATTTTTCTTGTGAATACAAATATTCCAAAATTTAGCATCCTTCTTGACATTTTCCTATAGTAATCTTCATAATACAAAAACTTCACCTCTACTATCTATGCATTGCATCTTAGTAGAGTAATATTTCCAAACATTGCACTATCATAGTCTCCTTTACCAAATTTGGTTTGCCAGTTTCCTTCCTGAAACACAAGTGCAACCACAAAATTATAATAAATAGTTTATATGAAAACACATTAATGTTATAAAAAAAAAAGATATTACCAATGGAAAATATTAAAGTAAATCTTAACCATTATTTTATTTAGGTAATCAACATTTTCTTATCAGCTTCAACTAAACTTACTACTCCCTCTAACCGTGGAAAAGAGACTTTAACTTCACAAACCTCAATGATCCTTTAATTTTATTAATTAAAGTTTACTTAATTATTTATATATATAATATCTTCAGTTTAATTATCAAATAATATATTTTTAATTATTTTCTTTAGTAAAACATGTATTTCTTTTTAAAGTAAATTAGAACTTAAACAAACAAGCGTGAGTTTTCATACAAGACAATTATATTATTTTGTTAAAAGTCTTTAGAAGTATGGGTTACCTTGTCATGATGAGCTATTTGAACTTGGATTGTATTCTTCCTTCTAATACTTACAATGATCTTTTAACAAGGTTTTGGGTTCTCAAGCTAGTTACAAATCCCCCACGTTGGGTATCACTAGTCACATTGAGCTATACAACCCTTTTGGTGTCAATGAAATTTAAACCTTGGTGTGGGTTAATCATTCATATGTCTCAACCATTGAACCCAAGCCTTATTGACTACTTGACAATGATATCTGAATATAAATTGCATTCTTCCATTCTATGTAGAAGATATTAACAATTTAACAACCTTAATTTGTATCATTATTTAATTTTTTGTTTTTCTTTGAAATGCATTTTTTAATTCTAAATAGCTTAAACATATAATGATTATTTTTTAAAAGAAAAAGATTTATTTACTTAACAAAAAAATACAAAACTCTCTAGTCAGAGATATCAAAGTGAACAGAGCATTCTAGAAAATAGAACATGATAAAAAAAATGACTCATTATTGGATTCCTCGTCATCCTCACATACCACCCCTGCCCTTCTGCTTCCTGATGATTTGGTGATAATAACTAGGGGTTATATTTATAGCCTGATTTGCTAGTGTGTCGACCTCTTTGTTGAATTCCTACCTTACGTGTTGATAGGATATTTTACCAATTATCCTGCCTAGTTGTCTAATCCTATCTTGAATAATCTTCAATTATAAAGATCTAAAATCTTTATTTTTGTCAAGATTTGTTATTAATAGTTTAGAATCCCCATAAACTATGACATGAGTGATTCCTTGCTTTGCCACCAATTTTAAGTTGATTTTACATCCAATATCCTCTACCACATTGTTAGATGTTCCCAAGTTGATCATGTATTTGAGCAGGATCTCACGAGGTCCTATAAGAATCAGTCCCCATGTCGTTGCTTGATCAAGGTTGGACTTGGAGGCACCATCAAAGAAGAGCACCAAAAAATAGATGTTAGGCAAGGAATTGTTTGCTCTATAGCCTCCTTGTGTCAAGAAAGCTTGGAGATTAAGTTGGTAGATCATTCTTCTTTCTATGGGTGATAGGTCTTCTTCAAACTGTTGTTGAAAAAAACTAGATTTGACATTTAAGACTAATTCTTCTTTTATCCTTCGTATTAGAGTTTTGTTGTCCTTACCTTTGCCTTAAAAAATCCTTTGGTTTCTATCCAAACAAATGTGCCAGATGCTAAAATATGGTATAGACCTCCACATATATTTCAGGAGGGGCTTACCTACCAATTTACCTTTATATTCTTTGTTCCACTTGGTAAAACATGTGTTTATGGTTAACCTTATAGAGTAGGAAGTGTCAAGAATTTTGGTTATTCCTAACCAAATTGTGTTGGACATTTTGAGTAGATGAAGTTGTCATTGATGTCAAGGATAAATTGTCATTGATGTCAAAAGGTTAAATGGATTAATGCAAAAGGTTGGTGGCAAAAGAGCTTCATAATGTTTATTTTTAAATATTATGTGAAGCACAAAATAAAATGTTTTTATTAAAACCATGGTTGGGCAAAATAAAAGGTTTTTATTAAAACCATGGTTGGGCAAATCAAAAAGGTTTTCTAAAACCTAATAAGGCTTTTATTTTAAAAATTCCAAAGGAGATTTAATATTTAATTTATAATATTTAAATTCCTTTGAATTTAAATAATTATAAATAAAATTAAAAAGGTTTTCTAAAATCTAAGGAGACTTTTATTTTAAAAGCACAAAGGAGATTTAATACTTAATTTATAATATTTAAATTCCTTTGAAAATTTAAATAATTATAAATAAATATATTTCGAAGGCAAATTTGGAAGCGTCAATGATAGCATGTTTCCCCAATGAATTTTCCTCTCCGTCGATGTGTGTGACAAGGGAAGGCATATGGTATAAATACCATAGCCATTCCTAAGGTTTGGCATTCTTTTCATTTGCATCCACCTTATGCGAAAAAGCTCATGCGAATTCTAAAATGTGTGCCTCCCAAAAAACATAGTGTGTGGTTTTGTCGATGTCGAAGGAAGAGCCAAGGGCTCTTAAGGGTTTGAAGGAGTCAAAGCGCACATTGTGCTTTGAGGCTCCAAGTGGAGCACGTGTCTCACACGGTGTGGAAGTCATGGCCAAGGTGTTGTGGGAGTATTGTGCTAAGTTTCGAGCCCCGTAGATTGTGAAAAGTGGTAATAATTTTTGGAAATTATTTTAATTTGTTTTGCTAAGGTTTAGGAGGGATAAGGTGGAAAGAAGTTAAGTTGTGAAATTAACATGAGTGTTGAGGAAATATTTTTGTGATATATGAAGGGTTATTTTTGCTAAAAGTAAAAGCTAGGCTAATTTTGTTTTACTTTAGAAAAGTGAGAGATTGACTTATTGCATTATTTTATAAAGTGATTTATTTAATTAATGCAATATTAAGTAGGGAGTTATAAGTAAGGTTTGGATGGGGACAGGACGGCTCTGTTCAGAACTGACCTCCCCAAATATTTTGACGAAGCCCTGGTTCCCATGATGCAATTTATTACATGCGATGACTCGGACTAGAAGTTGTTTAGTTTCCATCTGAGTTTCGTTAACCAACTTCGCGATGCCACCTTGTTGAGCACTCCTCATTTCCTGCTTTACTCCCTGGACCTTACAATTAACAAAGTTTGGAAAAACCACTCTCGCCCTTCCCACCAAGGACTTATGGTCATCCTCTATCGCCACGCTTTGGCCCATCAGCCCCCGCTTTAGAGTATTCACCCCTGGCATATGTCCTACCCACTGAGGTTCTCGCCTCTCCTGCTGCTTTGAAGTCCAGAGAGGACATTCCCAGTGACCCTGAATATTCCCCTCCCCCTAGAGAGCGTAGGCCTACCCAGAAACATAAGGCATCATCTCAAGTCCCTGGCGGTGTTTCGACCCTCGGTGCTAGCTCTGCTAGAGGGGCGACCCCTCGTCGGAGCAGGTCCTCGGCCAAACTCAAGAAGCCCAAAGTTGATACCCCGAAAACCATCGAGATTAGTTCAGATTCTGAGAGCAAGTTCTAAATATTTTTGAATAGGATCCTTCTCAACATAGCGATCAACTCGCTCACCTCGACTGCCAATGTGACTACAGTAGCTGCCAACACCTTCAAGGAACTCCGATGCAGGCTGGGGGATGGCCCCAATGGTGACAAGAATTAGTTCCCTGGTGTGGGGACCCCACCCAGAGTTGCCCTAGGAGTGTAGCAGGGTGGACGGGAATGGTGTGTGGTCTACTCGGGCCCAGGGCCCCCTAGCTGCTTTGGGTGGAGTTTTATTTCCAGTCTCTGGCTTCTGTTCATTTCAGCAAGCATATTTTGCAGGTTTGGTCCTAGGGACCTTGGTACCCCTGATTTTTCCTTTTTCCTTAGCAGTATGGGTTAATTTTGTTCAGGTTGTTAACCTGGGGCTAGGTTGCAAGGCCCAGGGTTTTGATCTAGGACCTCACCCCGATATTTTTTGGTTTTTTTTTGGTTCAAATATAAGTTGCGGCTTCTATTGTAAATAAGGTTTTGGGACCCTTCAAAAATCCGTTGTATATAGAACTTGCTACATATAAAAAAAAAGTAGAGTTTGGATTATTTTTGAGATATCTTTCTGAAAAGGGTTATGATGAAATTGAATTATTAAGATGTTCTTTTGATGAGTTAGAGTTTTGGAAGAAGTGTTTTGATTAAATATTTGTGGTGTTGGATATTATTTTAAGAAGGAGAAATAAGGTGTAATTAAGTTTGATTTTTGTAATTGAGGATTATTTTGTGAAGAGGTTAGTGTGATATTTTATCATCTAACTATTGAAATTGGCAAAAGAGAAAATTGTGATTGAGATAGGTTTTCTAAGGTCACTTCTACATCAAATAAAAGGTATGGGCATATTCTTCTTTGGTTGAAGTGATTGATTGAGGTTTTTTGAAAATAATATTGGAGTGAAAAGGACTTTGTTAAGTTTTCCTTGTTGAGTGTGTTTTGAATTAATGCTTCAAGGTTTTCTAGAATAGAGGTTAAGGAAAGTAACCTTGTTTGATAAGCATTGTTGTTGAAGTGATTGGTTGAGTGAAGAACTTGAACTAGGGTTTGCAAAGATTTCCTATGAGTATTTTCATTTTTTTTTTAAGTATTGTTTGATAAGCATTGTTGTTGAAGTGATTGGTTGAGTGAAGAACTTGAACTAGGGTTTGCAAAGATCATGAGTATCATTGTTATGTGAGATTGGTTGATAAGCATTGTTGGAACATTTGAGTGAAAGTTCATAAGTTTGGACTAGGGTTTGTGAGCAAGGATTATTTCATTGAGTGAGTGATTGAGTAGAGTTGGTTGAGCCTAGTCAAGTGGATGTGTTGATGTGATAGTTCAAGTTCTGTGAAACAAATTGTTCTATATTTTGAATTGATTTGAGAAAGAGGTTGAGTGTTGATGAATGTGAAACATATTGAGTCTCTAACAATTCTCTATATGTTTCTATGATAAAAGAGAGATTGAAAGTGATTGAGAGTTTGTGAGTGTGAAGCATATTGAGTCTCTAACAATTCTCTATATGTTTCTATGGTAAAAAGAGAAATTGAAAGTAATTGAGCATTGTGGTGAATGTGAAGCATATTGAGTCTCTAAAAATTCTCTTTATGTTTCTATGATATTGGACAAGTTCTAGTGAGGACTTGTTGAGAAGATTTGAGGTAAGTCTTTGAGAAGACTTGTGGACAGATTTGTGTGAGCTTTTGTGGAAGCTTACAATACAGTTTGAGGACAGAGATTATTGAGCAGATTGGACAAGTTCTAGTGAGGACTTGTTGAGCATATTTGGACAAGTTCTAGAGAGGACTTGTGGACAGATTAGTGTGAGATTTTGTGGAAGCTTACAAGGTAGATTTGAGATAAGTCTTTGAGAAGACTTGAGAGTAGAGTTGATTGATTGATTTGTTCAAACCTTGAGTTAAGGTTTGGGGCAGATCCAATAGAGTTGATTTGTGATTGGATCAAGCTTTGTGTTAAGGCTTGAGGATAGATATTGAGGATATATTTGTGCTAGACCGAAGGACTATGTTTAGTATAGATCAGAGGATAGATATTGAGGATAGATTTGTGCTAGACCGAAGGACTATGTTTAGTGTAGATTTGAGGATAGATTTTGGTGCATATTTGAGGATAGGTTTGTGCCAGACCAGAGATAGAGATTGAGCAGATTTGTGCTAGATCGAAGGACTATGTTTAGTGTAGATTTGAGATAGAGATGAGAGTAAGCTTTGGAGGTGATAGAGTATAGAGGATGATAGTCTCTAGTGGATAGAGATCCATTAGCTAGGGTAGTGAGGATAGGTGTCTTCAATGGATAGAGATCCATTAGCCAGAGTAGTGGGGGCAATAGTTCTTCTAGAAGATCACCAGCTAGAGCTAAGGAGAAAGGAGTTCTCCTATGGATAGAGATCCATGAACTTGATTAGGGGATTGGTGTCTCCTTTGGATAGAGGTCCATAAACATTGTAATAGGGAAAGGATTCCTAAGAGATTGATTGAGAAAATTTTAGTGAAATATTTTCTTCGTGGAGTAGCCCACATTGGGTGAACCATATTAAATTGGTGTCTCTATTGTGTGTGGTGATTTATGCATTGCTTTGATTACTACTATTGATATTGCTATCTATACATTGCATAATATTGATTGGGAAAGAAAAGTAAAAAGTGGTCTTATACTTGTTCACCCCCTCTTAGTATAAGCTTGTGTTCTTCAATTGGTATCAGAGCGGGTTCCTTCGAAAGAGTTTAATAGCTTGAAGGAAAAGCTTTCAAGAACATAATGGATTCTAAGAATGGGTCCTCAGATAATTCAACACCAGTATTTGATGGAAGCGATTATATATTTTGGAGTATGAGAATGAAGATTCACCTGAAGGCACTTGGCAATGAAATTTGGGAAGCAGTTGAAAATGGATACATACCACCAGTTGATCCACCTACAGATAAGGAAGGTAAGCTTCTACAACATTACAATTCAAAAGCAATGAATGCAATTTTGAGAGGTTTGCATAGAACAAAGTTCATAAAAGTTATGCATTGTAAATATGCAAAAGGAATTTGGGATAAGTTACAAAGCATATATGAAGGAGATAAAAGTGTCAAGAAGGCAAAGATATGAAATCTCAAGGGACAATTTGAAGATTTAAAAATGAAGGATGAGGAAAACATTAGTACTTATCTACTTTGGGTAGATGAAGTTGTTAACGCCATGCAAGGACTTGGACTTGAGATTGAAGAATCTGATATTTGTGATAAGATCTTAAGATCTCTTCCAAAAAGGTTTAGTGAAAAGATCTATGCTATAGAGGAATCAAAATATGGTGATATTTTGACAAGAGATATGTTACTTGGTATTCTTACAACTTTTGAGTTAAGAACAAAAGAGGAACCTAATATTCGAAAGGAAGCAACATTCAAAGCTACTAAGAAGACAAAGGGCAAGAAGTCAGATTCAAGCAATGAGTCATCCAGTGATGAAGAAGCTAATTATGGCAGAAGGAATAAGGATTCAAGAAGATTTAAAGATGCAAAATCTGTTAGATGTTTCAATTGTGGAAAGTATGGTCACTATGCAACTGATTGTCAAGAAGCTAAAAATAACAATGATGAAGAAAAATAGGATCATAAGAACAAGGAATCAGAAAAATACAGGTACCAAAAGAAAGGTAAGGATGGACAAGGTAGACAAGGGAAGAAGTTCTTTCAAAGACAAAAGAGGAGCTACTATGCAGACAAGGCAAGTAAGTACTCAAGTGATAGTGATAATAGTTTCTCAGATAATGATAAATATGAAGTCCTATTTTTGATAGAAGGAAAAGAATAAGTTAAGAAAAGGTCACCAATAATTCTCAAGTGTTTTAGATGTGGTAATTTTGGACATCTTGAAGATAGTTGTACAAAGAATGGTTTCAGTTTCAGTGATGATGAATATGAGGATACACTTGAAGGACCAGAAGAGAATATTCTAATGGCACTAGAAGAAGAAGGAGGTGATCCTATAGAAGACAAGTCAGAAAAGAATGAAGATGTTCTCAAAGGCAAACAAATAGAGGAAGAATCAGAAAAAGGAGAAGTTGATCTTGAGGGAGAGCTTATTTATGCTCTTAAAACTTTAAAGAAGGTAAGAAAGCAAAACTCCCAACTTGAGCTTCAGTTTCAAGAATGTGATGAAGAGAGAGGAAAGCTTATAGAGGATCTAAACAAGTCAATGGCTAAGACAAAGAAGTTCAAGGATAAGTTAGAAGCAAAGGTCTTAGAATGTGAAAAGTTAGAACAAGAAGTAGCCCTACTAAGGGAAGAAGTAGAGAAGTCTAAGGATAAGCTACACAAGTTTGGAAGAAGTTCAAAGAATTTGGATAAGATTATCAAGTCACAAAAGCCTACATCAAGCAAAATAGGTCTTGGTTTTGAACAGGCTCAAAAGAAACAAGAAGAAAAGTCAACCTCAAGTTCTGAAGAAGAAGAAACTTCAGAAGAAGATAGTGTAAGAGAAAGTGAGACTTCTGAGGATGAGTTGGACAACAGAAAGTTCAACAAGGAAAGAAACAATGCACAAAGGAGAAACAGATGGAACAGGAACCAACATAGGGTAAGAGAGACTAAGAGACCAATGAGGTCAAGACAAGGAAACTTCAATGGATGATGTTTCTCATGTCATAGATTTGGGCACAAGGCTTCAGAATGCAGGACACATGAAAGATAGGAATATGGGAATTTCAGAAGCAGGCAACCTTTTCATGGGTATTGCTACTCATGTAATCAATTTGGTCACAAGGCAATGAATTGCAGGGTCCATGATAGGAATAGATATGGCTTCACCAGAAGAAATCCCAAGATATTTGCACCTACAAGGAATAATAACATTAAGTGTTATAAGTGCAATAATGATGGACATACAACAAAGTGGTGTAGAGCAGACATTCCAGAATCAAGCATGAACAAGAATAGGAACAGGAATATGGACATGAACAGGAATACGAACAGGAACAAGAACATGGATATGAACAAGAATAGTCAAAGGAATCAGAAGGATCAGATGAGAAGGAAAGAGGACAAAGGTAAAGACCAGTGCTTGTTGGGAGTAGAAATACTCCCACCCTAGAATTAACCACCTCAAGAGGAGGTGGGGGAGGGGCTAAGCTAAGAGACTCATTCTTAGCCCCGAGCCCCAAAGGTGACCCTTTGCCATTGATGTCAAAGGGGAGAGATTTAAGTAAGGGGGAGAGATTTGATTTAAGAAGAGAGCATTGAGTCAAGGGGAGAAGAAAAAAATAGGTTAAGAAAATTTGAAAAGATAATTGGGTTGCCATCAATGACAAAGGGGGAGATTGTTGGACATTTTGAGTAGATGAAGTTGTCATTGATGTCAAGGATGAATTGTCATTGATGTCAAAAGGTCAAAAGGAGTAATGCAAAAGGTTGGTGGCAAAAGAGCTTCATAATGTTTATTTTTAAATATTATGTGAAGCACAAAATAAAAGGTTTTATTAAAACCATGGTTGGGAAAATAAAAGGTTTTTATTAAAACCATGGTTGGGAAAATCAAAAAGGTTTTCTAAAACCTAAGGAGGCTTTTATTTTAAAAAGCCCAAAGAAGATTTAAATATTTAATTTATAATATTTAAATTCTTTTGAATTTAAATAATTATAAATAAATATATTTTGAAGGTAAAGTTGGAAGCAATGACGACATTGTTTCCCCAATGAATTTTCCTCTCTGCTGACATGTGTGACAAGGAAGGCATATGGTATAAATACCATAGCCATTCCTAAGGTTTGGTATCCTTTTCATTGCATCCACCTTAAGTGAAAAAGCTCGTGCAAATTTTGAAACGTGTGCCTCCCGAATAGCGTAGTGTGTGTTTCTAGCATCGAAGGAAGAGCCAAGGGCTCTTAAGGGTTTGAAGGAGTCAAAGCACACGTTGTGCTTTGAGGCTCCAAGTGGAGCACGTGGCTCACACGGCATGGAAGCCATGACCAAGGCATTGTGGGAGTATTGTGCAAAGTTTTGAGCCCCACGGATTGTGAAAAGTGGTAATAATTTTTGGAAATTATTTTAATTTGTTTTGCTAAGGTTTAGGAGAGATAAGGTGGAAGTTAAGTTGTGTGTTGAGGAAATATTTTTTGATATATGAAGGGTTAATTTTTGCTAAAGTAAAAGCTAGGGTAATTTTGTTTTACCTTAGAAAAGTGAGAGATTGACTTATTGCATTATTTTATAAAGTGATTTATTTAATTAATGCAATATTAAGTAGGGAGTCATAAGTAGAGTTTGGATTATTTTTGAGATATCTTTCTGAAAAGGGTTATGATGAAATTGAATTGTTAAGATGTTCTTTTGATGAGTTAGAGTTTTGGAAGAAGTGTTTTGATTAAATATTTGTGGTGTTGGATATTATTTTAAGAAGGAGAAATAAGGTGTAATTAAGTTTGATTAATTTTTGTAATGAATTGAGGATTATTTTGTGAAGAGGTTAGTGTGATATTTTATCATCTAACTATTGAAATTGGCAAAAGAAAATTGTGATTGAGACAGGTTTTCTAAGGTCACTTCTACATCAAATAAAAGGTATGGGCATATTCTTCTTTGGTTGAAGTGATTGATTGAGGTTTTCTAAAACAAGATTGGAGTGAAAAGGACTTTGTTAAGTTTTCCTTTGTTGAGTGTGTTTTGAATTAATGCTTCAAGGTTTTTGGATGGTAGGAAAGTAACCTTGTATCTTTTATAAGCATTGTTGTTGAAGTGATTGGTTGAGTGAAGAACTTGAACTAGGTTTAAAAGTTTACAAAAAAACTGATACATTTTATGATTATGTGAGATTGGTTGATAAGAATTGTTGGAACATTTGAGTGAAAGTTCATAAGTTTGGACTAGGGTTTGTGAGCAAGGATTAATTCATTGAGTGAGTGATTGAGTAGAGTTGGTTGAGCCTAGTCAAGTGGATGTGTTGATGTGATAGTTCAAGTTCTGTGAAACAAATTGTTCTATATTCTGAATTGATTTGAGAAAGAGGTTGAGTGTTGATGAATGTGAAACATATTGAGTCTCTAACAATTCTCTATATGTTTATATGATAAAGAGAGATTGAAAGTGATTGAGAGTTTGTGAGTGTGAAGCATATTGAGTCTCTAACAATTCTCTATATGTTTCTATGGTAAAAAGAGTAATTGAAAGTAATTGAGCATTGTGGTGAATGTGAAGCATATTGAGTCTCTAACAATTCTCTTTATGTTTCTATGAGATTGGACAAGTTCTAGTGAGGACTTGTTGAGCAGATTTGAGGTAAGTCTTTGAGAAGACTTGTGGACAGATTTGTGTGAGCTTTTGTGGAAGCTTACAATACAGAGTTTGAGGACAGAGATAGTTGAGCAGATTGGACAAGTTCTAGTGAGGACTTGTTGAGAAGATTTGGACAAGTTCTAGAGAGGACTTGTGGACATATTAGTGTGAGATTTTGTGGAAGCTTACAAGGCAGATTTGAGATAAGTCTTTGAGAAGACTTGAGAGTAGAGTTGATTGATTGATTTGTTCAAACCTTGAGTTAAGGTTTGGGGTAGATCTAATAGAGTTGATTTGTGATTGGATCAAGCTTTGTGTTAAGGCTTGAGGATAGAGATTGAGGATAGATTTGTGCTAGATCGAAGGACTGTGTTTAGTGTAGATCAGAGGATAGATATTGAGGATAGATTTGTGCTAGACCGAAGGACTATGTTTAGTGTAGATTTGAGGATAGAGTTTGGTGCAGATTTGAGGATAGGTTTATGCCAGACCAGAGATAGAGATTGAGCAGATTTGTGCTAGACCGAAGGACTATGTTTAGTGCAGATTTGAGATAGAGCTGAGAGTAAGATTTGGAGGTGATAGAGTATAGAGGATGATAGTCTCCAGTGGATAGAGATCCATTAGCCAGGGTAGTGAGGATAGGTGTCTTCAGTGGATAGAGATCCATTAGCCAGAGTAGTGGGGGCAATAGTTCTTCTAGAAGATCACCAACCAGAGCTAAGGAGAAAGGAGTTCTCCTATGGATAGAGATCCATGAACTTGATTAGGGGATTGGTGTCTCCTTTGGATAGAGGTCCATAAACATTGTAATAGGGAAAGGATTCCCAAGAGATTGATTGAGAAAATTTTAGTGAAATATTTTCTCCGTGGAGTAGCCCACATTGGGTGAACCACGTTAAATTGGTGTCTCTATTGTGTGTGGTGATTTGTGCATTGCTTTGATTACTACTATTGATATTGCTATCTATACATTGCATAATATTGATTGGGAAAGAAAAGTAAAAAGTGGTCTTATACTGTTCACCCCCCTCTCAGTATAAGCTTGTGTTCTTCAAATTGAAATTACCTTCAATCATTCAAACAAAAGATGAAAAATTATTTCATTCTTCTGCATGCACCTGTAACAAACATGAGGCCCTACTATACTTATATTTTGCATATTATCACATGTTAATATTTTATTTTGAGAGACTAACCAGATGAATACTTGTAGTTTAGGTGTTGCTCTATTTTTTCATATTGTTGATAGTTTTTTGTTGGCAGGCCTAATCTATTGATGTTGGACTCCTAGATGCATTGTGTATTCCCCATTACTATTGATGCTATCCTAAATAAGTTTATCTAGAATAATGGGATGAAGAGATCTAATGCTCACCACGTGGGACTTAGAATATTCCCAATCTCCTTGAAGCTTAGATGGAATGGGAGGGGAGATCCAATTCAAAGTTTCTAAGGTCCAATAAAACAAGTCACCTAATTTAAGTATTCTTTGGCTTTCCAAGTGATTCTGCAATCCGATTGAAGTTCTCTCTTAATGGTGGATTTCTTGGGATTGGGTCCTCCCATAGATTAATTGACTTATTTGGTAGCCAAGAAATTCTATCCTCTATTATAATCTTTGTTGTCACTATATGTTTCCAAACCAATGAGGCTCTAGGAATTTTGTCTATGTGTTTGAGCATTTGAATACCTGTTTTATTATTTATATACTTGTTGACTAGTATGTGTTGCCATGGTTGATTATGCTTAAGCACATTCTAGAGAAGTTTTGCTCCTAGTGCTTTTGAAACTATCTCCATTTTTTAATCCCCAATCCTCCTTGAATTTTACTTTTGGTGACCATCTCCCAATTGACTAAGTGGAACTTTTTTCTTTTTGATTGCCTACCTCCCTACCATAAAAAGTTGTGTATGATTCCATATATATTTTACAAAATAAACTTGGAAGTATGATATGCTAATAGTTGGTAGACTTGAAGAGAATCTAACACTGATTTGATGAATATTGCCCTTCTTGCATGACTGAGCCAACTATTACTGTAACTTTGTATCCTCCTAACCATCATGTCCAATGTTGGGGTCTAGCAGTCTAAGTATTTGAGGTGGAAGCTCATGGGAACTCCTAGGTATCTAAAGTATTTTTCTATGCTAGACCAAAATCCTAGGATAGTGCAAAAGAGTTTGAATCTTATTGCTGCAACATTTTGTGTATAAAACTAATTTTTTTGAGTGTTTATATGAACCTTGGTAGCTTATGTGAACCAATATAGGCATTTCTTGAATTGTCTAATATTTTTCTTGGTGGCTTCACCTAGAAGAGTGGTATGATCTACAAATTTGGCATGTGTTACAACTTTACATCCTACTGCAACCTCTATCCCTGTTATTTTTCTCTCTTCGAATATGGTTAATTAATCTTCCAAGAGTCTCAACTAAAATGATGTAAAGGTATGGTGATAATGGATACCTTTGTCTTATTCCTCTTGTAGCCTAAAAGAAATTTATTGGTTCTCCATTTATTAAGGGGTTTCTCCATGTGTTTTTATGCATGCTTCAATCCACTTGATGACCTGATGTGGGAATCCAAACTTTTGTAGGACCTGTTCTACAAATTGTATATTAACTCAATCAAAGGCATTTTTCATATCAAGTTTTATAACAATTTGTTTTGTTTCTACTATTGTGGAGGGCTTCATGCACCATTATGATATTATCATATATTTGTTTTCCATGCATGAATCCCCCTTATTCTTCTGATATTCGTTTGATAAATTTCTTCTTTATTCTATTGGCCAACAATTTGGTCATAATTTTATAGGAAGAGTTACATAGAGAAATAGTTATGAATCTAGAGAAAGTAATGGTATTTTTTCTTTAGGAATCAATGTTAGAAAGGTGGATTTGATGGCTCTAAGAAGCTTACCTTTCACCCTAACGTCCTTAATCATGCATAGCAAATCTTATCTAATGATGTGTAAGTATTGCTGGTAAAATTTGTTTGTGAATCCATCAGGTTCGGGAGCTTTATCCTTTGGTAGAGCTACTATAATATCCTTAAGTTCCTTCATAGTTATTGGCTTACTGAGATCTTGTTTGTCTTCTAAACTTAATATTGTTGGTATATGCTGCAATAGTATTCCCTAGGAATGTGGGTCACCATTTTCTCTGGAGAGCAGAGCTGAGTAATGTTGATTGGAAAGTTCCTTAATTTTCTTCTTGTCTATATAAGTGGTTCCTTCATGCTCTATCTCCTTGATTGTGTTTCTTTGGCAGCGTTGCATGGTTTTCAAATGAAAATATTTGGTGTTTCTATCCCCCTTGCTTAGCCAAACCATTCAAGATCTAAGCCTCCAATGTGTTTCTTCTTCAGTGCTTAATTTATTGATCTTCTGAATCAGGTCATTTCTTGCATATTCTTGCTATTTTTGAGAAGGATGATCCCCAATTTTTGTTTCTAGCTGCTCTAGTTGTTGCATCAACTAATTTTCGTCTAGTTTGACTCTCACTTTTTTTGTCAACCATTTTTATGACGTGCTTCAATTTTTTAATTTTGTTTTTCACTTTTTTTAGGGGTTGGTGGATTTGACTTGTTGGTTCCAAGTGTTTTCCACAAGTTCACTGAAATCTTCTTCTACCACTCATTCAGAGTTGTACTTGAAAGGAATTTTTTTTGTTGTAGGCTTTGGTCGCTATCCAAGAGAATTGGCTTATGATTTGAGATAGAGTTTTGAATGATGTGACTAGAAGTGAGGAGAAAGTGTGTTAGGAGATTTTCACTAATCAAAAATCTATCCAATATTTTTGCATTATAGTTTACCCCTTCTCTTCTATTAATCTAAGTGTACTTCCATTTGGTCAATTGAATATCTTGTAAGCTTTCATCCACCATAATTTGATTGAGCATATCTCTATTTGGATCCCTTATTAAACTTCCTTCAACCTTCTCCCAGTGGTAGAGAATCATGTTGAGATCTCCTCCTAGTATTATATTGTCAAACTTCTCAGTGTCTAGTCATTGTGCTAATTTTTGTCATGCTTCTCTTTTCTAGATAGGATGATTTGGATCATAAAAGTTTATTACTGCTACACTAGTTCCATATGGTAAGAGGAATTTTGTGTCTATCTAGTTATTGTGCTTATGTTGTACGCTACAAACTAATTTTTGTGGATCCCAAGCCAAAACTAGTCCCCCTGAAGCTCCCATAGAATCAATAGTTATCAATTATGATTGTGCCCATATCTTCTGCCATTCTATAGTCAGTGTTGCCTCTACTATTTTTGTTTCCTGAACACAAACTATTGTTGGCTTTTGCTTATGTATTATAACTTTGAGATAGTTTTTTCAAAATACTTTCTAGTCCCCTACAGTTCCATGACAAAATCTTCATTATATAAATATTATTAGTGAATACTAATGTAAATTTTTAATTTGTAAATCTTTGTTCAAATTAATTGTACATTCATAAAAATTTTGAAATAATATACCTTTTTACACAATTTTATAATATTGTTAAGTAAAAACAAAAAGTTCAACATCCCTTTATCACGTTTTAGAGTGTATTTATTTATTTATTTTAAATCTTATTGTATGTTTGTTTTCTCCTTGAGTATGTCAAAGGTGGTAGGCCAGGTTCGAGTTCTGGGCGATTTTGGTGGAATGGATACCCCTACCTCCTTGGGTCTTACCTGTTGTGATGTCCTTCACAACGACCCCAAAATTGGGGACCCACCTTCAATTTTATGATTTCGGAAAAAAAAAATTTATCCAATTTTGCTCACATCAAGGTCTTTGAAATTTTGCTTTCACTTTGGAATTGCTGACATATTTGCATCTTGAAGGTTTGAATGTAGTTGCAATGCTTCAAACTGAATATTTTGATTATTTGCATATTAATTGCATTATTTCAAATCAAATAATTTGATTAAAATAATTTTCAAAGGTTTAAATGATTAATTTTCATTTAAATAATTAAATTTTATTTTAGGGTTTGCCCTAAAATTAATGCAAAATTGAAATGGACATATCTTGAGGTAGGCAACTTCGTTTGATTTCATTCAAAACTTGGTAAAAAGATATGGAGTTTCTCTTTCTAATGATACCAAACTTGCAAGATTTCAAATGTCAATTTCACCAAAAAAATAGCAGGTTAATTTAGCAATATGAAAACTTTGAAATAATTTTGGAAAAAAAAGGAAAGTTACGGGAAAGTAAAGTTTGGTTTTGTTTTAATATTATGATTATTATTTCATTATGCAGGTAATACAAGGGCAAGGGTTGAAGAAGATAGTTATAAATTCCGTTCCCGAAACGGAATAACTAAATTGTTCAAATTATAAATAAATCATTGAGATTCATGGAAAAGGTTAAACATTTTGTGCAGAGAAGGAGAGGAAAGGAATTGGAAGGAGCCAAAGCCATCTTTTGAAGAAGCTACAGAGAGCTGGAAATTATAGAGAAACAGATTCTATTGTAAGATTTTTTATTATATCAAAATATTTTAGGGATTCAAATAAGCATCATTTTGGTATTTGAATTATAATTAAAATGTTTGGTATAGTTTTCAATAATTAAAAATTCCATGGAAGATTGCATCATATCATTGTTCTATTGTGTGAATACTGGTGGGCAATGATTTGGTTTAAGTCTCTATGATTATTTCTGTCTGTAGCATTTGTCCGAGATAGAATAATATTTCTTCTTTATAGAACTTTTGATTATTTATTTTATATTCAATTATGTTTGCATAGCCTAGTTCAATGTTCATGAAAATTAAAATTTCATACTAGGTTATTAATAATTTATTATTTAAATATTAAATTGTTTTAATATTTAAATAAATAAATATATATAAGATAAATGATTACTCTGGTTTCAACTTTGATTTAATAAATTTGAGAATTAGGGTTGATATCTTTTATTGAAATTTGTTTGGATTTCATGCTTCAAATACCATTTTATTTATTTACCGATCCAAACCCTACATTGAGAGGATTATATTTGTTATTAAATATTTTATTCCATAAATATTTAATAGGTAAATAATATGAGAAAAACATATTTATGAACTTGATTTTCGAAGTATAAAATTCACATTTCATAGATCAGTTTTATATTAAAACCCTATGGATTATAATTATAAGATTTGAAAATCTTACAATTTTAGGGTTAAACATTATTACTTTATTTCATTTCCAAATATTTTAATGTTGATTTTATATTTGGGATGAATAAAATATTTTATAAATAAGTATTATGGTTCTAACTTTGATTTAATAAGGTTGAGAATTAGAAGTGATTTATTTTATTAAAGTTTGTTTGGATTTCATGTTTTTAACTATAATTTATTTATGCACAAATCCAAACCTGACATTGGAATATTATGTTGGTTATTAAATATTTGATTTCATAAATATTTAATAAACAAATATAATAAGGAAGTACATTTATGAACTTGATTTTAAATCATAGAACTCACAGTTCATAAATAATCTTTATAGCAAACCCTATGAATTTATGATTAATAAGGTTTTTAAAACCTTATGATTTTGGGGTTAAACATTTTTATTTTTTATTCATTATCTCAAATAGTTCAATGTTAATTTTATATTGGAGATGAATAAAATCTATTCATTGGTTAAACTGTAGGTTTTAAAGGTGAATATTTATAATCATGGTTTATATCATTAATTTGAAATTTCACATACTTTAATTTTTATTAAGGTAATTGAAATTTCACATTAATTAAAATGCTAAGGCAAATTGTTATTTCAAATTAGTTTTGAAAGTATTTTAATCAATGGTATTGTTAAGTTTGCATCAATAGATCTTAATCATAAGGCAGATTTACTTTATCATTTGGATGATAGAATTTTTACATGATGAACTTGAAATCATTTACATAATTTCCTAGGCCTCTTGTTAACAAAAACTTGCAAACCCAAGAGTTTATTCAGGCACTTATAAACAACTATGCATGACACATAAATATTAAAGTAAGAACCTTGGAGAAAAGAATTTCTTTGCAAGAGAGAATTTAAAATTTTGAATTGTCGAGTGGTTTTGTAAACTGACAAAATCACACCTCAACAAATTGGCGCTAGAAGGAGGGCCTGAAAGGTAAATATTTTATTTTCATTTGAAGTATTTCAAATCTTAGTTTAAAAAAAATGAAAATTTTCAATTTATGTCGCATTAACGTTAATCTATCATAAATTCGAAAATTTGGTTATGATTCATTTTTTGCAAATTTTTCATATATAGCCTTGCATATTAAAACTGGTTCAATGGCAGAAAATGATTTACCCTATTTTAAGCATGATGGGATGATTACAGCTAAAGAACATTTTCAGGCATATAAAAACATTATGTTTCATTTTCAAATTATGCGGGGAAGATGTTCTCTATAGAATGTTTCCATACACATTAGATGAATTTGCTAAAGATTGGTTTATCAATTTACCTGCAGGTTCTACCGCTTCTTGGAATCAACTAGAAACAACGTTTCTTGAACATTTTGGAACATTGGTTGACACGGATTTGTTATCAAATCAATTTTCCTCTATCTTTAAAAAACCTAATGAATCCACGAGTCAATTTAGTGATAGATTTCATGAGTTGTATACTGAAATAGAAATACACTTTATCATTTCAGAAGAAGAAGTTGTTCAAATATACTTGGAAGCTTTAGATCTTTTTACTGTTAAGTTGTTAGAAAAGCTTCCTAAAGATGTATCTTTATCTAACGTCTATGGTGGGGCAGTAGTTGTAGAACAATGGTTGATTTCAAGAGGAATTGATGTGGGTAGATTATCATTACTTAACCCTAATATTTCAAATCAATTACCATCAATGAGTCATGATACACATTTTTTGACACCATCATATAAAATTGAATGTCCTAGTTTTTCAACTACTTTTGATATTGTTCAAAAGGAAGTTCAAGTTTCAAACCCAATATCTATCAATGAGGATTGTTGTAATCAAGTTTATCAAAATGTAGAAATGCATGAGTCTGCAGATATTGGAGGAATCTTAGATCTAACTAGCTTTGAAACATATGATAGAATATAATCTTTTGTAGATTTGAATGAAACAATTGAAGCTACAGAATTGCAAGATTATAGAGGTAATTTCATTAAGACTAATTGTTGAGCAAGGTGCAGCAAAAGTATTGTCATTGTTGTCAACACAGACAGAAATTGATGCAGTTGAAGCAGTGGACAAGAATTCAGAGGTCAGTCAGATCAAGTACAGTGAAATTCCAAGAAAACAGAAGTGGCCCAGATTCAGAAATTTGCAGAAAAAGACAAGTAAGAAAACTGTCGCGATATCGCGACATGTTTTCTGTCGCGATTTCGCGACAAAAATGAGGAGAGAGAAGGCGCAGCCGAAAATGTCACGATTTCACGACAAAAATGAGGAGAGAGAAGGCACAGCCGAAAATGTCATGATTTCACGACAAAAATGAGGAGAGAGAAGGCACAAAAATGTCATGATTTCACGACAAAAATGAGGAGAGAGAAGGCGCAACCAAAATGTCACGATTTCGCGACAAAAATGAGGAGAGAGAAGGCACAGCCAAAAATGTCACGATTTCGCGACATGCTGGAAGGAAAGAAGCAAAGTTGAAAAATTGTCGCGATTTCGCGACATGTTTCAGGTAAAGGCGCAGGCAATGAAAAGTGTCACGATTTCACGACAGGATCGGAGTAGAAGCAACAAAGGTGTAGCGATTTCGCTACAAGTCAAAATGCAAGGCAACAAAGGTGTAGCGATTTTGCTACAAGTCAAAATGCAAGGCAACAAAGGTGTAGCGATTTCGCTACAAGTCAAAATGCAAGGCAACAAAGGTGTAGCGATTTCGCTGCAAGTCAAAATGCAAGGCAACAAAGGTGTAGCGATTTCGCTACATGTCTTGATTTCGCTAGTGCATGAAGTAAGAAATGTACGGATGCGAAAGATGTCACGATTTCGTGACATGTTGCATTTTCGTGGGTGAATAGCAAAGAACAGCGCTAAGGCAGAAAAGCGTCGCGATTTCGTGACATGTTTCGATTTCGCTGAGGCTTGCGGAGAAAAGTGTACGACAGCAAAAAGTGTCACGATTTCGTGACATGTTCCATTTTCGCGGCTACAAGCGAAGCAGAGTGCAGGGAAGCGCAAAGTGTCACGATTTCATGACATGTTCCATTTTCATGGCTACAAGCGAAGCAGAGTGCAGGGAAGCGCAAAGTGTCACGATTTCGTGACATGTTCCATTTTCACGGGTGCTGGCGAAGGAGAGTTGTACGAAAGCGGAGAACGTCACGATTTTGTGACATGTTCTATTTTCATGGGTGCATGCCAAGATAAGGTCGAGGAGGCTGAAAACGTCATGATATCACGACAGGTCAGGTTTTCACGGTCAACAGTCCAAAAAAAGTCAAATGGGCAGAAATGTCACGATATCGCGACAGGTAACAGTTTGGCGGGTAAAAGCCGAAGGAGCATGCACAGTGACAGGTGTCAAAAAGTGTAAAGGAAAATCATGCAGCCGATTACGTAAGAGTTAACTGGAGTCAGATCTACAGTTACACAGTGACAGGTGTTGAAAAAGCATTCGAACAGCCGTGTTTGCAGAATTCGAACAGCCGCATATGGAGAATCGAAAATGCATTCGAACAGCCGTATATGCAGAATCGTAAACGCATTCGAACAGTCGTATTTGCAAAATTCGAACAACCGCATATGGAGAAGAGAAAATGCAATCGAACAGCCATATATGCAGAATCGTAAACGCATTCGAACAGTCGTATTTGCAGAATTCGAATAGCCGCATATGGAGAAGAGAAAAGAATTCGAACAGTCGCACAAGCAGAATAAAAATTGCATGCACGTAGAGAA
Source organism: Wollemia nobilis (assembly GCA_028583015.1). Lineage (NCBI taxonomy): Eukaryota > Viridiplantae > Streptophyta > Pinopsida > Araucariales > Araucariaceae > Wollemia > Wollemia nobilis. The sequence goes on from JAQPPZ010000989.1 coordinate 7,544,634, forward strand.
AGGAATTCAAACAGTCAGAGTATGTCATTCGACTGCATGCAAAATTAGAAAAGTCATAGAAGACGAGGAGTCTCGATGAGGAAAAGGGGTTATAAAAGTACAGTCATGCAGAGATTCAGGTTGCTACTGTTAGAGTGAAATTACTATGAAAAGAGGGTTAGAAGAGGGCCAAGAGAGAAATAAGCAGAGCCATGAGAGTGTGCAGAGTTTGTTTAATTGCAGACCAGTCAGGGTCGTGTAAACAGTGAAGACATTTTTATGTCATTATAATTGCTCAGAATTGCAGTCCAAGTTGGTGCTTGGTACTAGGGGTTGGTGCTCCTATCTGTTGCAGCAGAAAATTAAGGGGTTGGTGCTCCTTCCAGTAGATGCTGGTAAAGTGTTTGTAAAATTGGTATTTTGCAAAGACTGGATTTGGATTGGAGTCCAAGCAGTCATTTTTGAGGAGTAGCCAAATTGGTGAACCTCGTTATATTGTGTGTTGTGGTGTGCTCTCTTGTTCAATTTGCTTTTCTGGTTTTCAAGTTCTCTTTGCTTCAGTTTTAAATACTGTAGATTTGAATTTTAATAGCTACACTGATTCACCCCCCCCTCTCAGTGTCATTGTGTGAATATCAATTGGTATCAGAGCAAGGTTTCTTGAACAAGCTTAATCAGCTAAGGTGATCTTGGAAGAAACACAATGGCAGGTGGTGAAGGATTCTCATCCAACAAAGCTCCCTTGTTCGATGGAACTAATTACACTTTCTAGAAACTCAGGATGCAGACATATCTGAGTGCGTTGGGATACGACATTTGGGATTCTGTAGATAGTGGATACACAACACCCACTACTCCTCCAACAGATACTGCTGAGAAGAAAAAATTTGAGAACAACTCCAAAGCAAAGAATGCCATAATGTGTGGGCTTGTAGACAGTGAACTGATAAGAGTCATGAGCTGCAAATCGGCAAAAGACATGTGGGATAAACTGAAGAGCATCCATGAAGGAGACAACAAGATCAAGGAAGCCAAGCTGCAAACTCATCGAGCTCAGTTCGAAGCATTACAAATGAATGAAGATGAGAACATAGAGGCTTATATGTTGAGAGTCAATGGAATCATTAATGCAATCAGAGGACTCGATGAAGAAATTGATGATGCAGTTGTCATGAAAAAGGTTCTCAGAACTCTTCACAAACGATTTAACTCCAAAGTTTTTGCAATAGAAGAGGCGAAAGATCTAAACAATTTTAGCATGGATGAGCTGCATGGTTCCTTGACTGCATACGAAATGAGAATAGGACAAACTAAGCCTATAGACAGAGAAGCTGCTTTTAAAGCACACAAGAATATAAAAGCTGAACATGAATCTGAGGATGAAGAGACACTGGATGAAACGAAAGCTAATTTTGTTTAGAAACTCACAAAGGGAAAAGGAAAATATAGAGGAAAGCTTCCATTTAAGTGCTTCAATTGTGGAGGAGTCGGTCATTTTGCGAGCCAAATGTCCAATGCATGAGAAAACCAAAAATGGTGAAGGGTCACACCAAGAAAAAGGTGACTGGAAGAAGAAACAAAATTTTAGAAAGAACAACTTCAAGAAGAAAAGCTTCATATCTAAGAATGTCGGCTCTTTGAAGAAAGCTCGAGTGAGGATTCTGAAGAAGAAACAGGTGAAGCTCTGTTCATGGCACTTGAAGAAGAAAGAACAGAAGAAAATCAGGAAGGTGATGAAAACTTTAAGGATGAGGCTGAAGTATATCTGGAAGGAGAATTGGTTGCTGCACTTGAAGAGTTGAGTGTAGAAAGGAAAAAGAATAAAAAGTTTTCAAGAAAACTAGAGGATGCCACTGACATAATAAACAGTTTGAAAATACAGACAGAGGAATTCAAGAAAATGTCTGAAGTTCTTGATGAACAATTAACTGTAAAGACAGTTGAATGCAGCAAGCTAGAAGAAGACATTGTTAAGTTAAGGATACAGCTAGAGGAGATGAATAGGAAATTGAGCTATTTTCATAAGTTTGAAGAAAGTATTGTAAAAGTTGGATAAAATGTTAAATAACCAAAGGCCTTCCGGCATCAAATTTGGTTTAGGCTTCGATGAAGGAGAATCATCAAAGGGTTCAAAGGCCTTAAATGTAGAACCCATAAAGAAAGAAGAAAAGATCGGGGTTGATCAAGAAAAAACAAATCATGCCAAAGAAAGCAATAATGCCAGACTCAAGAAGAGTCCTGACAAAGATGGATTCACAAAAGTCACACATCCAAGAAGGAGAAGATTCATGGCTCCTACTTCAAACTGGCAAAGACCTGCACCCAGGTTTAATCATTCCTTTTTTGGTTATTGTTTTAAATGCAATGCTTATGGCCATAAGATTTCAGATTGCAGTCATAATGTATCTCAAAGGAATTTCACGAGTAGAAATGTTTTTTCTCCTTTAATGAATTATGCAGTTGAATGTTATAATTGTCATAATTTTGGACATATTGCAAGAAACTGTAGAAGCACTTTTGCATCAAATAATTATCAGGGTAGAAAATCTCAACCAAATGGGTTGAAACAAAACAAGAAATTTCTTGAAAAATAGGCACATGCTAATGAAAGGGCAAAGGCAAAACAAGTAGCCAAATCTATCATCAAACCAGAATGGAAAGAAAAGGAATCTTTGATTGTTCAGACTGCTTTTAAAGCACAGAACAAATCTGCACCATGGATACTTGACAGTGGATGCTCCAGTCACATGACAGGTGACAAGCAAAAATTTGAGAAGTTACAGAATTATGAAGGTGGTTCTGTGAAATTTGGAAATAATGATGGAGCAAAGATAGTTGGAAAAGGATCAGTCAAGATCAGTGATGGAAAGATAAAATCAAAAGAAGTCTTGTTTGTGATTGGTCTGAAGCATAACTTGCTGAGTGTAAGTCAAATCTGTGACCGAGGTCATGAAGTCATTTTTAAGGAGGGTTGTGAAGTGAGAAAAGCACACAGTGGGAAGCTGATAGCTACTGGATCAAGGACTTCTGGTAATCTATATACTCTCTCGAAACTGCAGAAGGAACATGCTTGATTGGACAGGAAGATGAAAATTGGCTATGGCACAAGAGGCTCGGTCATATTAGTTTTGACAATCTAGCAAAAATAAGTTCAAAAAGAGCGGTAAGAGATATACCAACCATTGGCAAACCAAGTAAATAGCATCTGTGCTTCATGTCAAAAAGGAAAGCAAACCAGATCCACATTTAAATCAAAGGAATACTTCACCAGCAAACCGTTGGAGATAATTCATACTGATTTGTGTGGACCCATGAGAACTCAAAGCATAAATGGTGACAAATACTTTATGCTTGTTCATAGATGATTACTCCAGGATGACATGGGTATTATTTTTAAAGCTTAAATCAGATGCCTTTGAGATGTTTAAGATTTTTAAAAAATAGGTTGAAAATCAAACTGGAAAGAGGATTAAATGCCTAAGATCAGACAGAGGAGGAGAGTTTATTTCAGAAGAATTTGCAGAATACTGTCAAAAATATGGGATAAGAAGACAGTTTTCAGCAGCAAGGACACCTCGACGAGAATGGTGTTGTAGAAAGGAAGAAACAAGACAGTGCAGGAAATGGCACGGACAATGCTGGCTGAGAACAAAATAGCTGACAGATTTTGGAAAGAGGCAGTCCATACTGTAGTTTACATTCAAAATAGGTGCATGCTAAGACCGCATGAAAGCAAAACACCTTATGAGCTGTGGTTCAGCAGAAAGGCAACAACAAGATATTTCAAAGTATTTGGCAGCAAGTGCTACATCAAACGGACTGAAGATAATCTCGATAAATTTGAAGATAGAGCTGATGAAGGTATTTTTCTTGGTTACTCAACAAAAAGCAAAGCCTACACATGTTACAACAAGAGGCTAAAGAAAATTGTTGAGAGTGCTGATGTTAAAGTTGATGAAGGTAGAGAGCAAGAAATTACTTATCAAGAAAACTACCCTATTTATGAAGAAGTCATTGAAGGAGATGATGAAAAGGAAATAGAAGAGAATCAAAAAATTGATCCAGATGTTTTAAAAACTGACTCAGAAGAAGAAGAAAACAAGAAATTTAAAACAGGCAGCTGGCAGAAATATCATCCCAGTGAACAGATTATTGGGGACCCCACAGATGGTATTCAGACAAGAAGAGCAGTAGTGCGGAACTATTCTCTGTTATCTAGCATTGAACCTAAAAATGTTGTCGAAGCAAGCACGAGATGAAAGTTGGATGAAGGCAATTAATGAAGAACTAGATCAGATTGAGAAAAACAAAACACTGGGAATTAGTACCACGGCCAACAAATAAAAACATAATTGGCACTAAATGGATTTTTCGAAATAAATTAAATGAAGATGGACAGGTTGTCAGAAATAAGGCAAGATTGGTCTGTAAAGGCTATGCTCAGGTTGAAGGCATTGATTTTGAGGAAACCTTTGCACCGGTAGCCGGACTAGAGGCAATCGGAATGTTTCTGGCTTTAGCAGTCCATAAAAATTTCAAAGTATATCAAATGGATGTAAAATCAGCATTTTTGAATGGAAAAACTGGAAGAAGAGGTTTACATTGAACAGCCAGATGGCTTCCAACTTGGTGACAATCCAGATTTTGTTTGCAGGTTAAAGAAAGCATTATATGGTTTGAAACAGGCACCCAGAGCATGGTATGCAAGGTTGGATAACTATCTTATTAAACAAGGGTTCAAGAAAGGTTTGGTGGACAACAATTTATATGTCAAAACAGAGAAGGGCCATCTTATTGTTCTTGTTGTTTATGTAGATGATATAATATTTGGCAGCAGCATGGATGAATATTGCAAAGACATATCAACTAAAATGAAGAAAGAATTTGAGATGTCTATGATTGGTGAACTTTCTTATTTCCTAGGACTGCAGGTCAATCAAAATGAAAAGGGCATTTTTATTTCTCAAGTTAAATATGTAAAAGAAATGCTGAAAAAGTTCACAATGGAAGATAGTAAACCTGTTAGCACTCCCATGACAACAGGCTGCAAGTTGAGCAAGGATGACAAATCTCCAGATGTAGATCAAACAATGTACAGGTCTATGATTGGAAGCCTGCTGTATTTAACAGCCACTAGACCAGATATATTACAGGCAGTATGCATGGTTGCAAGATTTCAGGCTAGTCCCAAAGAAACTCATGTGACAGTTGTAAAGAGGATCTTCAGGTACCTCAAGGGTACTATGGATTATGGGTTGTGGTACCCAAAAGGTAAAGACTTCACTTTGATTGCATATTCTGATGCAGATTGGGCAGGATGTATTGATGACGAAAAGAGTACCAGTGGAGGAGCATTTTATCTTGGAGACAGTCTGGTAGCATGGCACAACAAGAAACAAGAATCAGTCTTTCTATCCACAGCAGAGGCAGAATACATTGCAGCAACAACATGTTGTACACAGATATTATGGATGAGACAAACGTTGAAAGATCTTGGTATTCACTTCAAAGAACCAATATCAATAAAATGTGATAACACTAGTGCTATCAACATATCCAAGAATCCGGTTATGCATTCTAGAACCAAACATATTGCGATCCGGTATCATTTCTTGAAGGATAAAGTTGTTGAAGGAGAGGTCAAATTGGATTTTGTTCCAACTACAGAGCAGGTAGCTGATATATTCACAAAACCATTGCCCAAGGAAGTTTTTGAGTACCTTCGAAATAAGTTGGGAGTGGTCACAATTCCCAAGAATTGACTATCATTTGGGATCACATTCTCAGGGGGTGCATTTATGCCTATACTTATAGTTTTGCTTATATTTATGATTTTTGCTAACTATAACAACATTTGTCTGAGAGTGGTGTGCATAGACTCAGGGGGAGTCTGCAACAGCCCTTTGGTATTATTGTCAAAGGGGGAGAAGAATTACAAGAGAGTGCATAAGTGTTGCCAACAATTCCAAAGGGGGAGATTGTTGAGCAAGGTGCAGCAAAAGTATTGTCATTGTTGTCAACACAGACAGAAATTGATGCAGTTGAAGCAATGGACAAGAATTCAGAGGTCAGTCAGATCAAGTACAGTGAAATTCCAAGAAAATAGAAGTGGCCCAGATTCAAAAATTTGCAAAAAAAGACAAGAAAACTGTCGCGATATCGCGACATGTTTTCTGTCGCGATTTCACGACAAAAATGAGGAGAGAGAAGGCACAGAAAATGTCACGATTTCATGACAAAAATGAGGAGAGAGAAGGCACAAAAATGTCATGATTTCACGACAAAAATGAGGAGAGAGAAGGCAGCGAAAATGTCATGATTTCACGACAAAAATGAGGAGAGAGAAGGCACAGCCAAAAATGTCACGATTTCCTGACAAAAATGAGGAGAGAGAAGGCGCAGCCGAAAATGTCACGATTTCGCGACATGCTGGAAGGAAAGAAGCAAAGTTGAAAAACTGTCGCGATTTCGCGACATGTTTCAGGTAAAGGCGCAGGCAATGAAAAGTGTCACGATTTCACGACAGGATCGGAGTAGAAGCAACAAGGTAGCGATTTCGATAAAAGCTAAGTCAAAAGGTGTAGCGATTTCGCTACAAGTCAAAATGCAAGGCAACAAAGGTGTAGCGATTTCGCTACAAGTCAAAATGCAAGGCAACAAAGGTGTAGCGATTTCGCTACAAGTCAAAATGCAAGGCAACAAAGGTGTAGCGATTTCGCTGCAAGTCAAAATGCAAGGCAACAAAGGTGTAGCGATTTCGCTACATGTCTTGATTTCGCTAGTGCATGAAGTGAGAAATGTACGGATGCGAAAGATGTCACGATTTCGTGACATGTTGCATTTTTGCGGGCGAATAGCAAAGAACAGTGCTAAGGCAAAAAAGTGTCACGATTTCGTGACATGTTTCGATTTCGCTGAGGCTTGCGGAGAAAAGTGTACGGCAGCAAAAAGTGTCACGATTTCGTGACATGTTCCATTTTCGCGGCTACAAGCGAAGCAGAGTGCAGGGAAGCACAAAGTGTCACGATTTCGTGACATGTTCCATTTTCATGGCTACAAGCGAAGCGTGCAAGGAAGCGCAAAGTGTCACGATTTCGTGACATGTTCCATTTTCATGGGTGCTGGCGAAGGAGAGTTGTACGGAAGTGGAGAACGTCGCGATTTCGTGACATGTTCTATTTTTGCGGGTGCATGCCAAGATAAGGTCGAGGAGGCTGAAAACGTCGCGATATCACGACAGGTCAGGTTTTCACGGTCAACAGTCCAAAAAAAGTCAAATGGGCAGAAATGTCACGATATCGCGACAGGTAACAGTTTGGCGGGTAAAAGCGAAGGAGCATGCACGATGAGTGTCAAAAAGTGTAAAGGAAAATCATGCGACCGATTACGTAAGAGTTAATTGGAGTCAGATCTGCAGTTACACGTGACAGGTGTTGAAAAAGCATTCAATACACGTATTCGCATTCAATACCGCATATGGAGAATCAAAAATGCATTCGAACAGCCGTATATGCAGAATCGTAAACGCATTCGAACAGTCGTATTTGCAGAATTCGAACAGCCGCATATGGAGAAGAGAAAATGCAATCGAACAGCCGTATATGCAGAATCGTAAACGCATTCGAACAGTCTTATTTGCAGAATTCGAACAGCCGCATATGGAGAAGAGAAAAGAATTCGAACAGTCGCACAAGCAGAATAAAAATTGCATGCACGCAGAGAAAGGAATTCAAACAGTCAGAGTATGTCATTCGACTGCATGCAGAATTAGAAAAGTCATAGAAGACGAGGAGTCTCGATGAGGAAAAGGGGTTATAAAAGTACAGTCGTGCAGAGATTCAGGTTGCTGCTGTTAGAGTGAAATTACTGTGAAAAGAGGGTTAGAAGAGGGCCAAGAGAGAAATAAGCAGAGCCGTGAGAGTGTGCAGAGTTTGTTTAATTGCAGACCAGTCAGGGTCGTGTAAACAGTGAAGACATTTTTATGTCATTATAATTGCTCAGAATTGCAGTCCAAGTTGGTGCTTGGTACTAGGGGTTGGTGCTCCTATCTGTTGCGGCAAAAAATTAAGGGGTTGGTGCTCCTTCCAGTAGATGCTGGTAAAGTGTTTGTAAAATTGGTATTTTGCAAAGACCGGATTTGGATTGGAGTCCAAGCGATCATTTTTGAGGAGTAGCCAAATTGGTGAACCTCGTTATATTGTGTGTTGTGGTGTGCTCTCTTGTTCAATTTGCTTTTCTGGTTTTCAAGTTCTCTTTGCTTCAGTTTTAAATACTGTAGATTTGAATTTTAATAGCTACACTGATTCACCCCCCCTCTCAGTGTCATTGTGTGAATATCACTAATCATAAAAGTTTATTACTTGAGGAAGATGAATGTTTCATTGAGGATAAATTTTTTGAAAGTAATGAATGTGAACTCGAAAAGCTTTTGATTGTTGAATTTGCAGTGTGAAGAAGTGATTGAACATCACTCCCTAATTTTAGAATATGATTATTGTTGATGGAATAAATGGGAAGATTTTGCTTCTCTTTCTAATGAAGTAATTGCTTCACCTAAATTGCAGGACAAGTTGCAAAGGTTAATTCTACAGCTTAAAAGAAACATTGATCAAGCACAAGGACAGATGCATCAAGATGCATATCTTGATAAGTATATAAATCATTCTCATGAGACAAAGATCGAAGATGCTAAAAGTGATATTCTTTTAGATAATGGAGAAGTCCTAGAGTGGACTAGTTTTGAAGCACATGATAAATTAGGATCTTCCCTAAATTTGGATGAGATCATTGAAAATAATGATCAAAATTTTTAGTATTCTCAAAATAATGATCAAGAAGAAATGAAAGAAGGGATGCAATCTCATCAAATTTTTCAAGAATATGATTATTATAATGTTTGGGGAAGATATGAGAAATTATTTGTTTCTAATTATCCTAATGATGAATTTTCCATTTTACTTGATATGCAGGATGTTGAAACTTCTATCTTGCATGAAGATTTGGCAAATTCTATCCAATTGGAAGATGACATGTCAATTTCAGAAGTAGAGAAGGTTCTAAGATTTTATCATTTTTAACATGAGTTTGTAGAACATTCTTCTGTAATAGAAAGGGAAGAAATGGTAAATGTTTCTTATGATTCATCTATTTTAGATGAAGAAGAGGTAAATTCTTTTATTTCATTCTCAAATACTGAAGATTTGAGTGAAAATTTTCATGATTGTATTGAATATTCAAATGAAGAAACTTCATGTATGGCTAACAAAGAACTAGAATTTCCTATTCATCCTAAAGATACTATTGCATTGTTTGATCAACAAGATTTATAGTTTAAAAAATATGGACATATTCTTGATTGGATGCCTAATTTTGATGCTTTTGAAAAATAGGTCATTGATAAAAGAATGTGAAATGGTGGTGGTAATGATAGAGATCATGAAGAAAAAGAAAATACCATAATAGCTTATCAAGTAGTGGTAAATGAAAGCATACAAAAGGTAGAATCTTATCCTTTATATTCAAACATTCAAGAATCAGGTAAATTTTTGCATAACTAGTTATTGGCTTCTACTATTGTTTATGATGAGATGTCATTAGAGGTCAATGAAGCAATAGAAGGGATTCTCATTCCCACCACCAATAGGATTGCATTGTTAAATGAAAAAGAGGATATGCTTGAATCATTGAACCAAGTTCATCAACAACTAATAATTCAACCTAGGATACAAAACTATAATGATTCTTATTTTGTAAATATCCTAGATTCTTGCAAATTGTTACATGAATATGATTGGCCTATAAACATGGATGATGATATTTATTTAAAACTTTTAGAAGTTGCTTCATATTTGAAAGAAATCCTATATACTTTTGAAAATGAGAATTTAGGTCAAAATGATGAATCAGGGTTTGAAATTCCTACCTTTTTGAATAAGCATTAGATCATGGAAGATCATGTATTTTCTTGTAAGGTTAATGAATCGAATCTTAAACACAGAATTGCTTATAAATTTGAATCAAGTCAGTGGGGTGTGAAAGGAAAAACGAAGTTTGCATGGTTTGGCCTAATCTTCTTTTGGTTAAAATTATGTAAAACTTGGAATGCAAATCATGAGATATATCTATCGTGTATGGGATCCAGGGAAATGATGGTAGACATTTTGGTAGTGTCTTGTATATTATGTATATATATTTTTTTTTTTGATGAGGAATTTTTTATATACAACATATCCGCAACATGTGAGGGGAGAGATTTGAACCTGGGCCTCTCAATAACTAGAGAGTTTTAACTACCCACTTGCTCTCCAACTCCTTTACATGAGCGGATATTATGTATATTTTTTGTAAATAGTTTTTTGGATTCGTTGTGTTGTTGTTGTTGTTGTTTGATTTTATGTATTGATGTTGTGTTGTTGATGTTGTCATTATGTTAGTCTTCGTATGTTTTGTTTCTTTTTTATTGTGTTTGTTGAGCTTAATGACAAATTGACTTTACCAGATTTTGTTGGAGTGTCATGATTTTTTTGTGATTCAAATTGATACAAATTTCATGTGGGTGTTTCAAAAGTAAGGTGATTATGATTGAGACACTGGTCACTTGTTGGTTTTGCTTGGTATTTGATCCTGGACTGCATAGGATGAAGTTACTTGTTTTGAAAACCTGTGAAACCTAGAGAAAAAGGAAAATAAGATATTAGTTTATGTCCTCATGAATGTAAACTAAGATAAGGCAAATATGAAAAATTGGAATTATATTACAAAAGCTCCACGAGTATCACAAAACACATTAAAGAATATTGTTTGAAATTTGGATGCATGAAGTTGTTGGTTTTGCAAATTAAGGTGAAATATATTATATACTCTTTTAAACCTTACCTCATCTCTAACCCGGGTGGCAGGTGGATTTGTTGCAAAGTACCATTCTACATAATAAATGTGAGATATATAAAAAAAGAGTTGAAAATAAATTCAAATCTATTACTACAAAAAAATATATATACAATCTTCACCGGAGCTATAAACGCTTGACTGGCAGTGAAGTAAGGTCTAGAGAAAAAGTCATGAAAGAGCGATTATGATAAATCTATCATCCAGAACTAAATAATCTTCATCAGAGCTATAAATGCTCGGTTGGTAGTGAAGCAATGTTTAGAGTAAATGAAATGCAACATCCACCTAATATTTAGGTATTTTATATAATCTCTACCGGAGCTATAGACGCTCGAATGGCAGTAGAGCGAGATCTAAAGAGAATCGGGTGTAAGTTTAACTTTCAAAGAGGAATTATTCATAGCCTGAAATGTGAAACTGGTGATGGAATGTTGAATGGTTTCAGGTGATAAGGAATGAATCACTTCGCACACACTGAGCTGATTGTTGAATGATTCTGGTAGTTCATGTTTGAATTGGTCTATTCTCATTCTCTGGATACTTACTAATGCTTGTAATTCTAATATTTGGGTTTTGTTTGTTTTCAAAGTTTGTTGTTTGAGTTCGAAATATCTAGGGACATTTACCAGCAGAGTCACCAATTTTGTGACGTCTTCACAACGACCCCAAAATTGGGGACGCACCTTCAATTTTATGATTTCGGTAAATTTTTGTTTATCCAATTTTGCTCGCATCAAGATCTTTGAAAATTTACTTTCACTTTGGAATTGCTGACATATTTGCATTTTGAAGGTTTGAATGTAGTTGCAATGCTTCAAACTGAATATTTTGATTATTTGCATATTAATTTCATTATTTCAAATCAAATAATTTGATTAAAATCATTTTCAAAGGTTTAAATGATTAATTTTCATTTAAATAATTAAATTTTATTTTAGGGTTAGCCCTAAAATTAATGCAAAATTGAAATAGACATATCTTGAGGTAGGCAACTCTGTTTGATCTCATTCAAAACTTGGTAAAAAGATATGGAGATTCTCTTTCTAATGATACCAAACTTGCAAGATTTCAAATGTCAATTTCACCAAAAAATAGCAGGTTAATTTAGCAATATGAGAAATTTGAAATAATTTTGGAAAAAAAAGGAAAGTTATGGGAAAGTAAAGTTTGGTTTTGTTTTAATATTATGATTATTATTTCATTATGCAGGTAATACAAGGGTTTAAGAAGATAGTTATAAAATCTGTTCCCAATGATGAAACGGAATAACTAAACTTTTCAAATTATAAATAAATCATTGAGATTCATGGAAAAGGTCGGACATTTTGTGTAGAGGAGAGGAAAGGAATTGGAAGGAGCCAAAGCCATATTTTGAAGAAGCTACAGAGAGCTGGAAATTACAGAGAAACATATTCTATTGTAAGATTTTTTATTATATCAAAATATTTTAGGGATTCAAATAAGCATCATTTTGGTATTTGAATTATAATTAAAATGTTTAAGTGGTGGGCAAAGATTGCATCATATCATTGTTCTATTGTGTGAATACTGGTGGGCAATGATTTGGTTTAAGTCTCTGTGATTATTTTTGTCTGTAGCATTTGTCCGAGATAGAATAATATTTCTTCTTTATAGAACTTTTGATTATTTATTTGATATTCAATTATGTTTGCATAGCCTAGTTCAATGTTCATGAAAATTAAAATTTCATACTAGGTTATTATTAATTTATTATTTAAATATTAAATTGTTTTAATATTTAAATAAATATATATAAAAGATAAATGATTACTCTGGTTTTGATTTAATAAAGTTGAGAATTAGGGTTGATATCTTTTATTGAAATTTGTTTGGATTTCATGCTTCAAATACCCTTTTATTTATTTACCGATCCAAACCCTACATTGAGAGGATTATATTTTTTATTAAATATTTTATTCCATAAATATTTAATAAGAAAATAATATGAGAAAAACATATTCATGAACTTGATTTTCAAAGTATAAAATTCACAGTTTATAGATCAGTTTTATATTAAAACCCTATGGATTATAATTATAAGATTTGAAAATCTTACAATTTTAGGATTAAACATTATTACTTTATTTCATTTCCAAATATTTTAATGTTGATTTCATATTTGGGATGAATAAAATATTTTATAAATAAGTATTATGGTTCTAACTTTGATTTAATAAGGTTGAGAATTAGAAGTGATTTATTTTATTAAAGTTTGTTTGGATTTCATGTTTTAACTATAATTTATTTATGCACAAATTCAAACATTACATTGGAATATTATGTTGGTTATTAAATATTTGATTTCATAAATATTTAATAAACAAATATAATAAGGAAGTACATTTATAAACTTGATTTTAAATCATAGAACTCACAGTTCATAAATAATCTTTATAGGAAACCCTATGAATTTATGATTAATAAGGTTTTTAAAAACCTTATGATTTTGGGGTTAACCATTTTTATTTTTTGTTCATTATCTCAAATAGTTCAATGTTAATTTTATATTGGAGATGAATAAAATCTATTCATTGATTAAACCGTAGGTTTTAAATGTGAATATTTATAATCATGGTTTATATCATTATTTTGAAATTTCACATACTTTAATTTTTATTAAGGTAATTGAAATTTCACATTAATTAAAATGCTAAGGAAAATTGTTATTTCAAATTAGTTTTGAAAGCATTTTAATCAACGGTATTGTTAAGTTTGCATCAATAGATCTTAATCATAAGGCAGATTTACTTTATCATTTGGATGATAGAATTTGATAAAAGCGTGTTTTACATGATGAACTTGAAATCATTTACATAATTTCCCAGGCCCCTTGTTAACAGAACCTTGCAAAACCAAGAGTTTATTCAGCACAGGGAAACTCTATGCAGCATAGGGGCAATAGAGACAGAGGAACACTTCATCTATAAATGCCCGAGATTTTCAGATATCCGTGACAAATACAAAGAAACACTTGGGAACGAGTTTATTACAGATTTATTTGAAGACAGTAAAATAAAAAAAGTTGGAGAATTGCTAACACAAATCAGCAGGAGAAGGAACAACCTTCTCAAAGATATTAAAGATCATATGATATGATTTGAGTAATTGTACTTCCATATTTGAAGTCCCATAGACCATATTTGGGTCTCGCGAACGTAATTAAAATCTTTCATTTCATTTCGGGCACTTATAAACAACTATGTATGACACATAAATATTAAAGTAAGAACCTTGGAGAAAAGAATTTCTTTGCAAGAGAGAATTTAAAATTTTGAATTGTCGAGTGGTTTTGTAAACTGACAAAATCACACCTCAACATTACCCAAAAGTGGCATAGATTTTGGGATGTTTTCCACACAAAAAAAAATATCATGTTTTAGAGTGCACTATTATTTGATGCATTGCTAATATTATTATATGCTTCAACATTCTATCACAAAATACTTTTCAATTTTCACTTGATCTTAAACTTAGAATTTTGATTGTTTCAAAACTTAAAATTTGGAGTTAAGAAAGAACAAGACAAAATGCAATTAAAAAATAAGAGTATAACACACCAAAACATAGGAGTATATTAAAAAAATAACAAAATGATTTATTTAGTAAAAATCCGAGTATAATACAAGCAATATTTGAAGCTGCAAGTTTACTACAATGGTAAGGGTTTTGGCCTCTCTTTAAGAGGTTCAAGGTTCAAACCCCACTCAGTATGAGGGGATCGGGACCCCTCATAAAAATCTATGTAAACTCATTGAAATGAAAAGCAATCTTTGAGGAGAGATGTGAGGCTATAGCATTACATCCATTACTCATATTTTTTCAAATCAAGGGTGCACCTCTCTTTATACAAGAACCGGTGTATTAAAAACTCGTCGTATTGAATATGGAAGGTCATCTATACATAAATGTGGTGGTTCACCTTCTATGAGTTAAAAGGTCACATGTATAGAAATGGGATGATTCGCCTTCCATGAGTTACAAAATCCATTTAATTGAAAATTACAGACATATGACTTGTCCTTTTGTATTTTATCTTCTATTAATGTGTCAACATTCGTTAGAGATGCATTTTGGTTATGAAAATTTAAATATAGAAAAATATTATTTTTTAGTAATTATTTTATTTCGTATTTTTTAGGGCCTCTCAAACATATTTTCCATGCATTTTTACTATTGAAAGTTCTAGCTCTTCATCTGATATTTCTAATACATTTTGAACGGATCAAAACAAAGTCTCAATCATAAAGTTGTGCCCTTAAAAGTGTGGTTAGGATTAAAAAATAGATTTTCAAGCATTTTTAGCAAAAAATCATGCCTTAAGAAAATTATATCCCTAAATTACCATGATGTGCATAACATATATTTATTTAAATAATATCTCTTTATGTGTTTTTTTCAATTGGTTATATGGGACTGAAATGGGTCCCACCCGTATTACATCATCAACACAGTGGTGAAATGAAATGAAATATTTTAATAACGTACACGAGACCCAAACATGGCCTATGGGATCCCAAACATGGAATCATGGTTATTCAAATTATATGACCATTAATATCCTTGAGGAGGTTGTTCCTTCTCCAACTGATTTGGGTTAGCAACTCCCCAGCTTTTTTATTTTATTGTCTTCAAATAACTCTGCCATAAACCTTTTCCAAGCGTTTCTTTGTATTTGCCATGGATGTCTGAAAAACTCGAGCATTCATAGATGAAATGTACCTCTATCTCTATCGCCCTTGTGCTGCATAGAGTACATATAATTTCTTCCCATTGTTCCTTGGACGTTGTCCACATCCATGTTTCACATCTAAGCCTATGAGAGCTAGTCCTTATCTGAGCAATGAGGATTTTTTCCCTCCACTTGATTTTAGCACATATATACATTTTTTCCTTGTGGTCATACGTTGGGTTAAACTTTGCAATATAGTATTGTCTTTTCCTGCTTGCATTTTTCCACATTCCACTTCTAAACTTTTTATTCACATAGTTTTTTGTCTTTGTTGAAATTTGAGCATTCATTTATATTGATTTCCCAATGTTTCATCCATTTCTGATTTTGTTTCATCCATGTGTTCTTTCGCCTATGTAGATCTTCATCCCTAGCTACCCTAGGCCATTAATTGTGTTTCATGCTTTCTATTTTTTCAAGTAACATAACAGCTTGGTCATAGCAATTACCTCTAAAGGGAACACTCTAGTTTCAGCTAGAACAATTTCATAAGGGATTATGGCCTTAATTCTAAGAAAATTTATGATTAGATGTTTTTAAATCCTTTCTATTTACCTCCGTTTTTTATTTGTCGTGCCACTAGCCCACATCTCACAACCATACAACACAACCACTATGAAAAGTAGGCCAAATAAGACCTTGGTGGTCTTCCAGTCCCACAACTCGACATTCCTACACCTATTTTGAAGTGCATATAGCGCTCTCCAACCACTTTGAGTTCTTTTCATCCTACATGTATTCCAATTGAGCTTGTCATGAAAGTCTATGCCCATGTATTTGTATTCTACCACTATCTCAAGAGGTTCTCCTGCAAACTAAAATTCGAGATGTTGCTTCTTCCCAACAAATCTTGGATATTATTCATGTATTACTTGGCAATATTTGAACCATGGTCTTCCCTTTTAAATATTGAGGAATCTAACTAGTTGAGCTAATACCACTTGATAATATCTCTTTATGTGTTGTACATAATCCAATTTTATATTTAAATTGATGTGAACTAAATCTTTAATTAAATTAAGTATTTATCCTTCCAATAGCTATCAAATCATTTAATCGATGCTAATTATCTTTTTAATAATTAAATAAAATACAATGTTTTGATTGCGTTTTTCGAGCTCTGGCGATTTGGCGGGAAACCTTCTGTGCAGGCACCGGGCGAAGCTCCAGGGTTTCTGGTGGGAAGATTCTTCCAGGACCTCCGGTGGATTGAATCTACACTACTTTGAAGGATCGTTCGTTGCCTCTGGGAGGGCCCAATGGGGTCTCCTCCAAGATCTATCGATGGGAAGAAAAGCTCATATGCTGATATATTAAAAGAAAACCCTGCATCTTCCTCCGATGAAGCTCAGCCGAAGTGCTTATCAAATGCTATTTAAGAATGTCGGAAAGGGTTTACCCGCAAACAGAGTTAACGGCCGCCTTCCACAATCCGCTTCCGTGCCTAAGATTGTCATAGAACCAAAACTAGTTGAGGATACGATTATATACCGTGCTACCCATGATCTGATCTCGCAAATTCATGGGTATCCGGCCCACTCTGAACTTTCTACACACCTGGGTGAGACAGAACTGGGAGCCCATTGGTGAGTACTCTCTATGGCCTATAAGCAATGGGTATTTTATTATTAGTTTCTCTTCTTTAGCAGATAGAAACAGAGCATTTGAATCAGAGAAGAGGAGCCACGGCCCGACAGGATTATTTGTCCAACCGTGGAGAGTGGGTTTTGATCCTCGCATTGAGCCCACGGCTGTCCCGGTTTGGATTCGGTTGTACGCTCTCCCGATGGAGTTTTGGGGTGAGCAGATTCTTGAGTTGATTGGTAATTCTCTAGGTAGATATTTGGGAGTTTCCAGAGATACCATTGAGGGAAATACTGTTGTCTTTGCTAGAATATGCGTAGAAATGGATATTAGCCAGCCACTTCCAGCCGAGGTGGAATTGGAGTTGGCAGGACTAACCTGGATACAACAGCTAGACTATGAAGCCTTACCTTTTAGATGCAGAGTCTGCCATAAGCATGGCCATTTGGCTAGGTTCTCGCCCAAATATCCTGACCACAAAAGCGGAAGCTCCGTCGGGAGCGCCAAATCGCCCCAGAGAGGGTAAGTTCACTCCGGTCAAAGAACCCCTCAATATCCCCCAAGGTTCTGATGCCCAGAAAGATGGCTTTGAACAGCAGAAGCGGAGGAAAAACAAAAAGAGAAATGGCAAAGAGCAGGCTCAAACCAAGCCAACCAATCGATATGAAATCTTCAAATCCCTTGTAGACCAAGAAGACCAAGTCATGGAAGGAGTGGATGGGAATGCCGAGGATAATAACACCCACTCTCATGCTCCTCTATCATCTACTCCTGTCTTAGAACAGTGATTGAAACCCCCGAGACTTTGGCAACCAGAGAACCTAGGGGCTATGGTAATCCATTCCCCCGCACAACCAGTTATTACGGATGTCAACATGGGAAGTTCAGAAAAGAACAGAGAAAGACCAACGTTGGGGATTACCTGTGGAAAAGAGGTCTAAGAATAGTAATTCCCAAGGAGCCGGTAGAAAATCCAATAAGGATCTACTAGTAGCGCAAGGGGACAAGCCGATCAATGGAGGATCGGTGAGAACAATTGACTCTTATTGCTCCCAAGGTTTCCAATGATTATACAATCCCGGAATGTAAGGGGTTTAAACAAGAGAACCCATCAATCGTTGCTCAAAGACTTTTAGGAAGACACAAAACAGACTTTTTGCTCCTTCAGAAACAAAAATGTCTTTAGATCTTATGTGTAAAACTCGTTAGTAGAATATGGAGGGGCGCCGGATATATGGATGTGGCGGCCCAAGGAGCTTCGGGGGGATTGTTACTCTTTGGAACCCTCTCGGTGTGGATAGCAATAGAACATACAGCTTGGAGGGGTGTTCTCACATCTCTCTTTAAGAACATTGTTACAGTTGAACATGTTTTAATCACAAACTTCTATGGGGCTCAAAGCATTGATGGCCAACGGCTTCAATGGAATGTTGTTCATTCAATGAGATCCTCCCGGGAAGATTGCGATTGGATTATTGCTGGGGATTTTAATGCCAAATTATCTCGCCAGGGATCGAGAAGGTGGTATCCCAGTTTTGGATCCAGGGGATAGGCTTCTCGATTGCTCAAGTCCAGTGCCTTTCACCTTGTTGATATCAAAGGTCCCGGCACTTATTTTACGTGGACTAATAAGAGAAGAGAGCCACACAAGTAGGAAGGTAAAACTAGACCGGTTTCTCGGTCTCGGAGGAAGCATTTGTGAAATGGAATATTAAATTTCAGATTTTGGAAGGCCCAGCTTCGTACCACTTTCCCATTTTGGTCGGAGGGAGGGGCTATGACAGTGCAGTACCATAAACCATTTAAATTTGAAAATTTTTGGTTGCAAAAAGAAGATCTCCGAAGAAAAATTCCTCGGTGGTGGGAAGATGGCCGCCCACCTTTTGGGACTCGCAATGTTCAAATTTCACAAACAGCCTTCAATTTGTCAAGTGTAAACTCGAAACAATGGAGGCAAACTAACAAATCAGACTTCCAAAGACCAACGGGCCCCCTTGTTGGCCAGATGGGATGAGGTGCAAAAACATTTCAGGGAAGGAAACATTTTCGAGCACCTTAAATCCGAGGATGATGCTTTGCGCAAAGCGGTTGAGGATATTGATAATCAAGAAGAGATTTACTGGAAACAGAGAGCAAGAAATACTTGGTTATTAGAAGGAGACATAAATACAAAAATTTTTCAGCGCTCTGCCCGTGCTAGGAGACAAGCGAATAATATGGAATTCCTTCAAGATGAGAATGAATACTCTTTTGACACTCTTCCTGGTATGCACTCCCACTCAATGGAGTATTTCTCAAAACTCTTTAAGGAAAGTATGGAGCAAGATGGGGAAGCCCAAGATGAAGTTATTGTTGTCATTCCTTCTATAATCTCTCCTGAAGAGAACCAGGCCCTACTTAGACCCATAGATAGAGATGAACTTAAGAAGGTGGTCTTTGGGATGAGTACTGGCAAATCGCCCGGTCCTGATGGCTTCCCTATTGAGTTCTTCCATGCCTTTTGGGATACCCCTGGAGGAAGATGTTCTGGCTGTCACTGAGGAGTCCAGAACCAATAAAAGAATGCTCAAGGCTCTAAATCATACCTTCATTACTTTAATTCCAAAAGGAGCAGGGGGGGGTTCATTTATTTGATTTTAGACCTATTGCCTTATGCAATGTGATCTATAAAATAATCACTAAGATTATGGCTGAAAGGTTAAAACCTATCCTGCATAATATAATTTCCCCAAAGCAAGGGGGTTTTGTTGAAGGGAGGCAAATCTTGGATGGAGTGATTCTAGCACAGGAGGCTATCCATACAATGCACCAATCTGGGAACAAAGGAATGTTCATTAAACTGGATATGTCCAAGGCTTATGACAGGGTGGAGTGGGGCTTCTTGGCAAAGATGTTGACAGACTCTTTGGTTTCTCTCAGGACTGGACAGACTGGGTCATGAGCCGTATTTCTACGCCTTCATACTGCTCTTATCAAGGGACTTCCCTCGCCTCCTTTTGGTGCCTCTCGTGGCCTTCGGCAAGGAGACCCTTGCTCTCCTTATCTCTTCCTCATATTGGCTGAAGGATTGGGTAGACTCTTTCTGAGAAGAAGACTTCAAGGTTAGATAATAGGTATTAAGGTCGGGGCTGAAGTTTTGACTCATTTACAGTTTGTAGATGATACTGGATTGGTGGGAGTGGCCAGCCTTAGGGAAGCAAGAAGAATCAGAGATACTCTAAATGTCTACCTCCGGGCCTCTAATCAAGTCATCAATGACAATAAATCCAAAGTGATCTTCTTCAATATTGATCAACGGTTACAAGACAGAGTTATTGAGATTTTAGGTTTCACTCGGACCTCTCTCCCAAGTAGTTTACCTGGGGGTCCCTCTCCATTTCAAAAAACTAAAAATAGATGTTTGGAAGGACCTATTGGATGGCATCAAAGATAGAATGAACCATTGGTCTCATAGATGGTTAAGTTATGGGGGTCGTCTAACTTTTCTGCAGTCAGTTATTCAGGCCATGCCAATTTATAAATTCTCCATCCCGGTCGCTCCCCGCCTATTTGGAAAGAGCTCGGATAAAATGGCTAGAAGATTTCTATGGGAAGGTGCCAAGGGAGAGAGGAAATGGGCCTTGGTTGGTTGGGACAAGGTTACCCAACCCAAGGAAAAAGGAGGGTTGGGACTAAGAAGCTCCAAGTTTAACAACAAGGCTTTGGCTGGCAAACTGTACTGGAGGTGGATTTCTCAGCCAACATCCCTCTTCAGCAGAATCCTCTCTAGCAAATACTTGGGTTCTGTCCATCCTAATGATGTGGGCCGCTTTCCTCTGGAAGGTTTTGGATCATCAGTGTGGCAGGCGCTCAAGCTTGGAGCTCAACTCATCAAAGATCAACTATTCTGGAAAGTGGGGAGAGGGGATAAGGCTCGGTTCTGGACTGATTCCTGGGACCAGAATCCTCCCATTATTGCTGTGTTTCCTGAATTGCAACCGATAAAATCTGCTATAGAAGATAAGGGATGGATCCAAATTGAGAGCTACTTTAACACTAGTCAATTGGGGGACTACAAGATCATAAAGTTTAAGCGGCTGGATGAGTGGCCAATACCAATCCCTCCGGAGTTGGTACCTACTTTGGGAAAAATCTTGGCATAACGGTTTCTTACTGGGAGAGATGAGGAGGATGAACTGGCCTGGGGCTATGGGAGCCTTGGGGTTTATACTGTGAAAGAGGGATATGATGAGATCCTTCCAGAGCCCCCCCCACACTTTTTTTTGGTTCATGATTGGAGAAAGATATGGCATCCCTAGGGCTGGCCGAAAGTGAACTTCTTCGCCTGGGAGTTTTTGCATAATGGAATTCTCACCTATGACAATCTCGCACTCGGAGGCATCATTGGCCCTTCTCAATGTGTGTTATGCCACAAGCAGGAGGAAACTCCGGATCATCTAATGTTTGAATGTTCTTTCACAAGACAGATCCTGGAAACGCCGGTTCTCCCACTTTAAACTTCAGAGCTAATGGGGTCTTGTCTCGAAACAATATATGGGAAAGCTGGAAGAAAGGTAGATTTAAATCCAAAGCTCTTCGAATTGGCTGGGAGCTTGGTTTATTTTTTATCTGGTGGCAGGTGTGGTTGGAGAGAAATGCCCGTATTTTCCGTGAAACCTTCTCCTCTCTAGAAGGAATATGGCAAGTCATTTGGAGCAAAGTGGCGAAAACGGTTGCCATTCATGCCGAGGGGGAAATTCAGTCTGCTTTTGAGCCTTTGGAAGAGGGAGTTGTTATTCAACAAAGGCAGGTGAGTGGTAGTTGGAAACCTCCTCCTGAAGGATGGATCAAAATCAATACCGATGGAGCCGCTAAAGGCAATCCGGGAAGTGCTGGAATTGGAGTAGTGTGCCGCGATCATGCTGGGTCTTTGCTCTATTGGGAACTCGTAGGGTCTGGGATGTGCCACAAACAATGAAGCCGAGGCCTTTGCCATTAAATCTGCCTCCTTCTGGGTCATCAAACAGGGACACAGGAAGATTATTATTGAGTCTGACTCCCAAATCTTGGTGGGTGCTCTTGACTGTATGAGAAACTTTGTCTCGAAAGCTTGGAGGTTGCGGATCTTAGTCTCCCAAATTAAAGAGCTTTGGAGGGAATTAGATGATGTGATACCTGTCTATGTGAATCGAGATCTCAATAAGGCGGCCGATTTCCTTGCTAAGATGGGTGCTGAAAGGGAGGTTGGGATGCAGCTGCACAGTGACATGCCTGTGGAGGATGCAGAGATTCGACAATGCCTTGAACGATTTTTGAAATGATGTGCAGTGTTTTTTATGCTAAGGAAGATTTCTGTCGCGATATCGCGACCTGTAGCGCCGTCGCAGCTTCAAGTTGGAAGTTGTCGCGATATCGCGACAAAGTTGCGCCCTCACGGCCTTTGGTGGGTTTTTGTCGCGATATCGCGACATGTCGCGCCATCGCGGCCCCTCGGGAAGGCGCATGGTAAAATTGTCGCGATATCGCGACGCTTTGGCAATTTGGGGCTAACTGGAAAACTTGTCGCGATATCGCGACACTTTTGCAGATGGAGAGCAAAGTGGAAAATTCGTCGCGATATCGCGATAGTTTTGAGAACTGGGCGCCGAAAGGAAAAACCGTCGCGATATCGCGACACTTTTGGCGATCTGGTGTCATAAGGAAAACCCGTCGCGAAATCGCGACCATTTTGGCTGATGTGGTGCAAAGTGGATAATTTGTCGCGATATCGCGACATTTTTTGGCGATGGCTGCTGCAAGAAAATCTCGTCGCGATTTCGCGACAATTTTGGCTTACCAGTGGAATGGAGAAAACTGTCGCGATATCGCGACGCTTTTGCGATCTGGATGCCATAAGGATAATTCGTCGCGATTTCGCGACACTTTTGATGGTTGGATGATTCGGAGGCACTCGTCGCGATTTCGTGACCTTTTTGGCGTTATGGAGCAAGTTGGTCTTCTAGTCGCGATTTCGCGACAATTTTGGCGAAGGGTCGCTGGAGGGAGATGTCGTCGCGATTTCGCGACATGTCGCGATTTCGCGACATGTCGCGTTTTCGTGACTGTTGGCACCGCTGCGGAGGAGACGGGGTTGACTGTCGCGATCTCGCGACATGTCGCGATTTCGCGACATGTCGCTTTTTCGCGCCCAGTTGACTTCTTTGCTTTGTGTTGAGCTGGGTTGACTTTGTGCTCTACTCTTGTAGTGTTGTTTGCTGTTCTTGGTTGGGATGTGTTCTCTCCCGCTTGTAATTGCTCTTTGTATTAATACAAGTTTTTCATTTTTTCAAAAAAAAAAAAAATTAAATAAAATATATTTAAAATTATACATAATGGAGGTAAAAAATAAACTTATTGAGAGCAAAGAATGGCAAGCAACGATGGTAGTAGTTCTCCCCGAGTGAAAATTTCCCAAAAATTTGAACTGATAGTTGGTGGGAAATCGAGCGAGAAGCTAGGCGGGATTCCAGGCGAAGATGTAGATGTCGACAATGAAAATTCTAACAACCCTGAATCAGGCTCCCTTGATGGTTTGGATGGGGGTTTGGAGGTCACAAATGTTAGTGGGGTCCTATCAGACCCACCCTAAAAACCCTTTTCTGCCTCTTTCACGAAGATAGTTTCAAATGGAGCAATTTCATTTTTGATCAATATTTCCCAAGACTATACTCCTATCTCAATTTCAGGTAGGGAGGTTATTATTCTTCTAGAGTTCATGGCACCTCTAATTTCTCAAGAATCATTGTCCTTGGTGGGAAATTTTGTAGGCTCATAATCGAACATCGAGTCCATTCGCAGATGGGCATTTTCCAAGTGGTGCCCTATTGGCAATATGGAACCGGTAGCTTTTCCCAAGGGCTTCTTCCTCATCCGGTTAAACAACCCATAGGGTACCAGTTGAATCCTCACTTATGGTCCTTGTTTTTTAATTAGAGGAGCCTTTTCATTAGAAGGTGGGGGGAGCATAAACATGGCACCAATTTGAGTCAGATTACCTAGTCTCGTAGCTCAGTTTTGGCATGTAGGAATCCTGAAGGGCATAGCTCAAACAATTGGGGATATTGTTGCTCTAGATTTGGCAACCAAATCAAAATCTCGGATGACTTATACCCATTTATGTGTTATTGCTAACCTGGATTTAGAGCTCCCTACTTATGTTGATCTCATTTTTGGTTCCTACCTCAAGTGACAAGCAATTGAGTATGAGAACAAACTGATATTTTGTATCAAGTGCCAAAAACAATGGCACCTTTGGGCTCAATGTCCTTTATTGAGAAGAGATTTGAAGAAATATGGGTTTTAGGGCAAGAAAGGTTCAGATAGCAGCAAACCAACTCAACGGATTCAAAAAAAAAATTAAACTAACAAAGACAAACAACCAATGTCTAACATGCCTGAGAATGACACCGACCAGGTACATTCCTTTTTCAAACCCAAACCCTTCATTCTGTTAAGTGGTCAATATAATTATTCTAGAACTATTTCTACTGATGGAGCTTGCAAATCATCTATCTACAACCTTGTACCCCATTATTCACAAGCTCATATCTCAGATGTCCCCGTAAACCCTCTCTCAAATGTTGCAGTAAATCCTCAATCCCCTACTAGGTCAGGTTCCTCTCATTCTACCCTTCCTAATTTAGATCGTTCCTAGTCCCCCTCTAGGTCAATACCGTCAGGTATCCCTTTCTCTAATATTTTCTTGAACATCATCAATGACCCACCTTCTCAAGAATAACCCTTTACCTATCCTTCAAGCAATAATTCCCTTGTTTTGGAGCAACTTTATAGCCCCATTAAACAAACAACTAGAAGCCAAAAGAAAGTTGCTATTGATGATGGTAGTGATAAAAATAAAAGAATATCGTTTATCCAAGAAATCATGTGTAAAGAGATTGAAAATGATATTTTCAATGGTATTCAATCTACTATCCTATCATCGTTGGTAGATCAATCAAACTTAGATCTTTTGAAATATGATGGAAAGTGATCTAAACCACCTCCATCCCAAGGTAGGGGACGGGGGAAAAATCTTCAATAAAAATCCATAAATGAAGATCCTCTCATAGAATGTGAGATACCTCAATGGGCTTACTAAGAAAATGCTAGTCAAGTCCATGAGGAAAGAGCTCAGGCCCAAAATCATTTTACTTCAAGATATGGACAACAATAATAGGATAGCTAAGTTATTGTAGAAAAATAGTGAGTTTATTTTTAGCCCAACTCAAGGCTCTTTTGGTGGTCTCCTTTGCATGTGGGATCCTAGCAAAATTGAAGGTAGAATAATTTCTTCCTTAGAAATAATTATCAACATTCTACTATTCGATAAAGATTCTAAATTTCAATGGATCCTGTCAAATATATATGTGCCTAACAATCCTTCTGGACATCTCATTTTATGGAACATTATAAACCAAATGAGAATTCATTTCTCAAATGAGGTGTAGATGCTCGTTGGTGACTTCAATACCCCCCTTTATCCATCTGAAAAGATAGGTGGGGTTCCCATTTCTCCAAAATATTTTGAATACTTTGCTAAATTTGTTGATGGGAATGAATTGATGGACATTCACCTCAAAGGAGCAAAATTTACTTGGAGCAATAGAAGAGTGGGCAACCAATTGATTCAATTGAGACTTGACAAGTTTCTTCTATCCAAGGAAGCAATTCAATTTTTTGGCGATGTTACGCTCCATTCCCTTCTAAAAAATAGGTCATACCATAGCCCTCTGATCATGGAAAGTCAGAATTCAGCTCTCCTTTTAAAACTACTTTTAGATTTGAATCTACGTGGCTTCAACATGAGGATCTTATAAATTGTGTTGTTGAATGGTGGGATAAAAAAATTTCAGGCTCACCCATAACCCAAATTACCAAAAAGCTTCACTTCATTAAGGTCAATCTCAAGGTGTGGAACAAAGAGGTGTTCGAAAATATTTTTGAATGCAAACAGTGAATTGAAGATCGGTTAAAATATTTAAAAAATCAACTCCAAAATGGAAAGTTGAGTCCTGAACTCATAAGCAAGGAAAAATACTTTTAACATAATATCATAACATCCTAGCCAAAGAAGAGGTTTTTTGGAGATAAAATTCCATAGCACTATGGTTGAAAGAAGGAGATTCTAATACCAAATACTTCCATGCTTCAACTCTCAGGCATAGGAGTGCCAATAAAATTAGAGCACTATTGTGGAAATATTTGAATATCCTTTCAGACTATCACGCTATTCAAATCCTTGAAGACCCACAAGAAGATATGTGAGCTCTGGTTGACTCACCGCTTCATCCTAGGATAACTTTGAAAGCTAAACAGGCCAGGTCTAGACACCCTAATATGAGCTTGCTAACTATTTATTCAAGAAACAGCTCTACCAGATTTAATTGAACAGTAAAATATGATTGACCAAGCATATGATGCAAGCATAGTTAAAGATAGACCGATGCCTTATCCGTTGGGTTATCATAGCAATTTTTAACCATTCATATGATAGAGAACATAAAAAGAAGGAGAAACTGATGAATCTATGCTCATTCGAATGTCGTAACAAACACAGGCTCATTAATCAATGAAGAGATGTTGTCTACATGTTCAAATAATGTAAGATGTAGACAAGATAACATACACATTGCACAAAGTTTTCTAGAAAGAGAGAACCAGATAGCTTGTATTAAATTCAGAATGAAGCATTTACAATGAATAAACCCGGTATATCACTCAGGTTTGTCTGAACAATACAATACAATGGATCACCCTGTTCAAATGATGTAACAGGGGATTGCTATCTACTATCCTAAAAGTAGTGACATATAGACTCTGGCTCTCTAGAACAGCTTATGGAAATCATCTCAGATAGACTGTCCTACTTTCGACAATACCTGCACAAGGGTGGGAAGAAATTGAGAAGATGGCTAAACAAAGAAATAGAGAAAATATGATAACCTAGACAGAGCACTCAGAATACCTCTCAGGAGCTTGTTGTGCGATTGCTTGATGATGAAGCCTGATTGCCTTGACTCCTTTTATAACTGGGTTATCCAAAATTAGTTACAGATGCTTGGTGTAGGGGTTGCCACTTGGAACATTTTCATGGTCGGGCATCATTTCGGCTTCCTGAGTTTGTTATAGCAGAATCAGTTGATGCCAACTATCGAAACCCTTGCTAGGCTACTTATTTGTTTTAAGAAAACTAATCTGTTTGTTATTAGGACTTATATGTTTAGCTTTTGATTTGAAGGGGGCTCTTTAATAGTGGTGGGCTAGGCCTTTGAATATACTATTGAATTTATGCAAAAAGGTAATATGAGTGTATTCCTTTGAATTCCTGTTATCCTAGTCATCTGCCTTCTCATCTTTAGGTGCTCTTTGACTAGGACTGACGTAGGTATATTTTTAGGATGAAACAGAGGGGGACCCGACATGATGGTGAAGACAGGGAAGAAAGAACACAATGAGATGGAACAAGATGAGAGACAATATGGATGGTGGTGGGAATAGTTGAGCACAATGGATGTGGAAGACTACAGATAGTGGTGGTGAGATGGTGTGTTGTGGAGTAGACTGTGATGGTGATCAAGAGAGAATGCCCAGAAAGAGGAGGGCAAAGGGAAATGAGAGGAAAGATAGAATGGAAAATGAGATCTGGAAGTGCGCAGATTGGTAGGAGTGACTATAAAGGCACACTTCCATAACTACATTCCATTGGGGTGATCCCTCTATAACTACATTTCGTTGAGGCATTGGTATCCTTTTGAAGCACAAAAAATGTTGTTGTTTGAGCACTTTCTTCTTCTTACGCCTTCTACATCTTCTACACAGGAACTTTCTACCTTGCTCACAGTCTCCCATGATCATTACTTTTTGCATGCTCTGGCCCGTCATTACTATTGATATTTTTATCATGCCTACTTCCTTTATTTAAAGCCGCATAGAGATAGTCCACTCTATCAACTGACAACAACAACATCATGCTCTGTATATACGAGCAAATCTACCTATCTTGGGTCTGCATTGAATCTATCCTTTGAGTTGCTCATTTCATGATCTCACTTTTCTTGGTACAATTCGGGGACTTGAGCTTGTGTGAAATATTTTATTCACGTGGCTCAGTGATCTCTACTTCGAACAAATTCCTCAATTTACTCAGTTTTCTTACCTTCCTTCTGAGTGGTCTTAAGTCGATGGTGTTGCATTACTCCTTTGGGATCTTGTATTTTATAGCAACCGTAATTTTGAAACTTGTCATGAATGATCTGGCCGATCTTCGTCTACCTCAAAGAGATATATTATGCTTGAGACACCTTGTGATTTTATCACTTTTGGTTCATGGGATGCTTGGCACTCCATACTATCTATCAGTCCTTGAATAGTGAGCCACTCATTCCCCCATGTAGAACAATCTTCATTGATCTTGCCTAGGATGATCTAGGATCATTGATCTCTTTTTCACATTTCACTTAGGTCTATCACTGATTGAATCGATGAGGGCATTCTTCATGAGCGATAGGAATGGGCGAAAATACATTATCACCGATTGCTTGAGGTTGTCATCGATTGAATCAATGATAGTGTTCTTTCAAAGATGATGACTAGACTTGTTCATCGATGGATCTTTTTTGTCACTGATGTGTCGATGATAAGCTTTTTAGAAGAGCAAAAAAGACTATGCATAGATTGACTTTTTAATGATCATTGATGGGAAGGAGGCTTCATTGATCAAATCAACGACAAAGCTTTAGACTAGCGATGAGTTAACCTAGCTCTAAGCATTATCATTGATGAAAAAGACTATCACTGATGAGACTGATGATGGATCGACGATGGGAGCAATGAAGAGTGATAGTGATTTTGAGAGAGTTTTAGCCTATCGCTGATGGGTGTTATGGTCGCTGATTTGGATCGATGACAAGGCTTTGCAAGAGCGATGACTTTATCTTTAAAACAACTTTGCTTGACCAACTTCCATCGAGAGGAGGACTTGCTAGTTTATGTTGTGGAGACCCTCACCTTAGGCTTGAAATTAGTTTTTACTAATTAAGAAGGGTGATCACTGATGGAATTGATGATAATTTCTTGCAAGGGTGATGATATATGTTGCCTTTTTTATGTCTCGAAGCTATCATTGATTGGGAAGAATGATCATTGATCGGATCGATGATAATGCTTTTGCAAGAGCGATGATGTATTTTTATGAACTTGACTGCTCATTGATGTCTACCTTTGGTCACTGATAGGATCGATGATAGTAGACTTTTAAGCACGATGATACTTTTCAGCTTTTAGGTTGCATTTTAATTGATCGTTGATGAGATAGACTATCAAATATGGGATTAGCGACTATGGTTTGGATGAGCGGTGGATATTTTATCATTGATGACTGACTCGGGTCATTGATAGGATCGATGATGAGGGTTTTGATGAGCAATGATGCTTTTTGGGCTTAAGTCTATCGATGATGACTTAGAGTTGTCATGGATTAGATCGATGAAAGGCTTTTGGAAGAGCGATGGGTGGTTAAAGATCTTTTTGACTTGGTGAATGACTTAGGAAAACCTTAGGAGGGATATTTGAGTGAAAATAGGGTATACTTGGATAGTTTTTGGCCTTGGTTTAGCTTAGGAAGACTCTGTGACTTTTTGGTCTATATCTTGACTTTATTTAGGGTTAAGCTTGCTACTAGATGGTCTGAAACATTATGGACTAAATGCATGGATTGGAAATGGAGTGACTTATAATGATTGAAACAAAGAATATGGGATGTCATAATGGTATGAAGGTGTAGTGGCCTTACTTAAGATGAAAAGGGGATGAGCTTATGGTGGATGGAATGGAATATGATAGTACTCATGCTTACCTTATTATGATCATGGAGGCTTCTTCTGACCAAGACTATTTTTCAAGGCTTCCTTCTTCTTTTTGAGCTCAACCTTTCATCCTACAATCACCTAGACATCCAGACCTTATTGAAAAGTAGGGGTGTGAATTAAGTTGGGATTTTTTGAAGCCCAACATAGGCTCTATCTGGGACAAGAGAAATATTGAGTCTGACAGGATAAAATTTTCTCTTGAGAACTCTAGAATCTCTGGTTATAAGCAACAAAAATTTTACCTGAAATCTTTCCCCTATAAATTTCCTGTAGCAGCTACCCGTAAGTACTTCTCCTAAGGAGTTGATTGAACACTCGAATCTTATGGATTTTCATCATGGCTACCTCAACTAAGACTATCAGGATTTGAAAGCAAAAACAAACCAACTAATTACCTACTTCTATAGACTGAAACAAAAACACACAAAATTTAAAAGAACTGAAACTAATTGAATAATATATACATATGTACAGAGGTAGACATAAATAGTTCATACAAAACTAATCTCCATCACGAGGATGGTAGATCTTCAAATGCTGGCCATTTATCAAAAATTGCATTTCTTCACCTTGTAGGATCTGCAACCTGTAGGTGTGCTGGCCTGTTTTTTGGAAAATCTGATAAGGGCCTAGCCATTTGGGCTCCAGTTTGCCTTTTTCTCCTGGTTTGTCATTTTTTGGGTCCCAATACAATACTATGTCCCCTTCTGCAAATGGCTTTCCCCTAGCCTTCTTATTGAATACTTGTGCAGTCTTCTGAGTTCCTTGGGTCATTCTATTAAGAGCATTTCTTCTGTCTTCTTCCAATTTGACTATCTGATCCATTCTTCTTTGTAGACTATCAGGATTTTTGTGATCTTGGAGTAATAAAGCCAGGGCAGGTCTTTCAACTTGTGGGGGAAGTAAAGATTGTTCTCCATATACCAATTCATAAGGTGTTTTTCCTATAGCTCTCTTGATGGAAATTATGTCAGCCCACAAAGAAAATTTTAACTCACTATCCCAACTCTTTTTATTTCTGCCTAGAGATATTTTTATCCTGGTTATAAGATTCTTATTAGAGGATTCTGCCAAACCATTTCCTTGAGGATAATAGTTGGTTGAATGGGATAATTCAATACTATACTTACTACAAAAATCTACCATTTCATAGGAAATAAAACTACTGCCATTATCAATTACTAGTTTTCTGGGTACCCCAAATCTAGTCAAGATATTTTCTTCTAGAAATTTAATAATGACTTATGTAGTGGATATTTTTAATGGAGCAACTTCCACCCATTTGGTGAAATAATCTATGGTAGTTATTATCCATCGATGACCTCCTGATGAGTTTGGATTAATCTCTCCTATCAGGTCTAGACCCCATTGGGTGAAAGGAGCTTCTACTATTACAGGTTTTAAAGGTTATAGCTTGGAAATAGTGTTAATGTCTACAAGTATTTCACAATGTCTTTATACCAGTCATCTTCAGATGCTCTCTTTTTATCAGTTTGATGTGTATTAGCATTCTTTACTATATTATTGAAGTCCTCTCCCCTTTAGTTGCTAGATATTTTTCCAGGCCTTACCCTTTGATGGTTTTCACAGCTTTGAATTCCATTGTGTATTGTTGTAGCTTGACTGTCCACCTAGCTGAACTGCCTGTAGGCTCATTTTGAGTGAAAACATCTTTGACAGCCGAAAAGGGAATACAGGCTATGACTTTATTAGCTCCAAAAATTCCTTTGAAGTGCTCTAAAGCTTTTATGAGTGCAAAGGCCTACTTCTCTATCATGGTGTACTTTAGTTGTGATCCTTTCAATCCTGAGCTCATGAATGCCACTGGTCTTTCTACATTTTTTGTATCCTTTTGTGACAATACAATGGCAAAGGCATCTTCTGAAGAGAAAGAGTAAATATTAAAATCTTTGTGATAATCTGGATAGGCTAATACCGGAGCTTGGGTGATAGCATATTTGATTTTTTGGAAAGCTTACAAATTTTCTTCTATCCATCTAATAATACCTTCTTTCTTGATCATGTTGTTTATAGGTTTTGCAATTTGGGTGAAATTTGGCACAAACCTTCTGACGAAGTTAATTTTTCCAAAGAATGATCTGACTCCTTTCAAATTCTTGGGTGGAGGAATCTTGGCAATGGCCTCAGTTCTTTCAGGGTCTATACTGATCCCTTATTTAGAGATAATGTGTCCCAAAAACTTGCCCTGTTTTTCTCCAAAGATACACTTTTTGGGATTCAATGAAATACCAAATTCTTTACACCTAGAAAATACTTGGGTGAGATGCTCAAAGTGATCTTCAGGGTTTTTAGAAAAAATAGTTATGTCATCCAAATAGACTACCACCATTTTAAACATCAGACCTTTGAAAGCAAAATCCATGGCTCTTTGGAATGTGGCCCCAACATTCATCAATCCAAAAGGTATTCTGAGATATTCAAATATCCCCCAGGGAGTAGTGAAGGTTGTTTTGTGCCTATCTTCAGGATTCACTTGAATTTGGTTATAGCCTAAGAATTTGTCTAACAGAGACATTTTCGCTGATCTTGCAATAGCCTGTAATAGTTGCTCCATGTTTGGTAGTGGGTAATTATCTTTCAAAGAGTTTTTATTTAAATTTCTAAAGTCAACACACAGTATGATATCTCCATTTTTCTTCCTTACTGGCACCAGATTGGCTATCCAGGTTGAGAACCTAACTTTTCTAATAATCTTGGCATCCAATAACTTCTGAACCTCTTTATGCATTATGGGGTGTAATGTTGGATTAAACTTCCTCTATTTTTGTCTATATGGTTTAGTACCCTCCTTGAGTGGAATAATATGCTTCATTACCTCGGTGTTGAAAGTTTTGAGATCTTCATAACTCCAAGCAAAGGCATCCTTATGCTTTTTTAGATATTTTATGTATTCTCTTTTTTCTTTTTCTGACATAGATTTTTCCACCTTCACCATTTTAGGTTCTTGCTCAGTGCCAATATTAATTTCTTCTACTTCCAATCCTTGCAAGGTTGGTTTATGGGCTTTATCAAAATCATCAAACAAGACTCTCCAATGATATCAGTCCTTTGGGCAGCTTGTTAGTCTTTAATTGTATCACTTCCATAGGTTCTCCAATCACTTTCTTAAGATTTTCTTCATCTTCCTCATCACAAATAATCTCAACATATTGATTCTGTAGTGTCATAAAATATTTGATGTCAATGTCATCCTGAAAGACTTGTAGATACACTATGTTGTCTGGGATAGAAGGATTATATACTGAAATAGTAGGGAACCTTTCTTGGTATTCAGTGTCTATCTCTGGACTATCTAAACCGAAAGCATTAATTACCAATAGGTTGGCTACCTAATTTTTTCTCGTGGGATGTAAGTGATGTTGAAAGCCAAAAACTTATTTATTTCTTCTTGCACAACCTATTTATACTGTTTGAGTCTGGGGTGTTTAACTTGATATTTACCTTTGATCTGTTGTATTATTAATTTGGCATCTCCATATACAGTCAGATAGTTAATCCCCAATTCTTTAGCCTTTCTTAAGCCTAACAGTAATGCTTCATATTCTACCACATTATTTGTGCAAGGAAAGTGCAGTCTGTATGGTATGCCTAGATAGTTTCCATTGATATCAGTCAAGTTGACCCCAACTCCTACCCCAGTGTGTGACTTAGCTCCATCAAATGTGAGGGTCCACATTTTTGATGTCAAAATTCTTGTGGACTCGGCATCAACCTCTACGATTTTTGTGGGTCCATATCAACTGCTGTGGGTACCTTATCTAAGAATGGGGAATGCCAGATAGAGTAGACTCCTATCTCTTTCTCCTCAAAATACTAGACTAAATTGATAGTGGTATTATCAGACTTCTTGAGCTCAACAAAATATCTATGGAAGGGTTCCCTCTTGAGGGTAGCCTGCTCTTTGGTCGTTAGAGGAATAGTGGTGTAAGACCAATCCAATTGAATGGATCCTCCTAATTGCTCAGCCCAATGTCTAGAGAGTAGTAGTGAGAAAAATGGATCTACATCAACTACGACTACGTCCATGACTATGCCCTTCTTGGGGTATTGGTCTAGATAGACAAGTAGTCCTATGATTATCCCTGCACATGGGATTTGTCTACTATCCATAATAGATATTGGGGGAGAGTCTTTGGTGCATATTAGACCTAACTGATCTGCCACCTATTTGGGCATGACATTGTGTGAAGCTCCACTATCCAACATACAGTTATGAATTACATATTGTTCCCCAAAGTCAAAATTATATCTCAAGGATATATAGAAAGGTCTGACTGTTGAAGGATTTCTGGAAATGGGTTTGGACTTTTCTACTACTAAGAAATTGCATATGTGGTTATGAGATGGCTCAACCAAACCAAAGGCTCAACACACCTGATCTCCTTTTTTGGGGTAATATTAACTCCCCCAGGTAATGTTTATTTTTTGTTTGGCCAGCTCTTGGCCTACATCAAATTCAACTTTTTTTACTTCAGCACTCTTGTCAGACTCTGGTTGTTTTTGAACCTCATTCCTCATTTCAATTTTAGGGGTTGACTATTGATTACCACTTGTTTGTTTAGTGGTAACTTTATCTCTATTTGGAGTCTATTGAGTTGCATCAGCTTTGTTAGCTTTACCTGACCTATCAGGCACTATCCTACCTCTTAGGTTGATAGTGTGCATTATTTCCAATCTTTCCACCTCTTCAGTTGTTGGAATGATATTTCCTAATTTCATCATTTCATATCTATCCCCCTGAGGTCTTTTAAGGATTTCTAGATTTTCTAAGACCATAGCTCTGGGTTCTTTTTTTGACTTAGGCAATTTTTCCATTTCTTTTTCAAACTATTTTTCTCTTTCTTCATCTTCTTTAGTCCAACAGGCATTAATTCTTATTTCTTCATCTGATTCTTCCTCTACATTGTCATTGGGATGTGCCCCTAGGTAGATTGCATAGTCGGTTGGGTTATGGGGTGCATCACACTCACTACAGTAGTATCGAAAGTCAGAGATAGTGTTAGCAGTGGCCATGGGATTTGGGACTACATCTACATCTTTTGGACCTTCTCTCCTTTTCCAACCATTATTTTCACTTTTGCTTCCTTCTTCCCCATTATTTCTTGTCCAGTTTTTATTAAAGTTCCTCAAAAATTGGGGTCTATTATCAATCTACATTTGGGTTGGTTGTTCATCAATTATAGACTTATCCCTCTCAATTTTAGATAACCTATTGTTAATTGTATTGAACATTTCGATGAATTGGCTGGATAATATTTCTAGAGGGTCAACTTTAGTTTTCCTTAACATTGTGAACCCAACTTTCTTTGGCTTCCTATCCACTTGATTGGAACTTGGTTCAGAGGCATATGGCTTCATTTTCCCACTATCTAGCATATTTCTTTCTATTTCTAGGGCTTGTTCCATACAATCATCAATGGTGTTTGCCCTATGTTACCTTAACTCATAGCTGAATTCTCTTGAGAAAGCATTCTTATAGAAGCATATGGCTTGATGGTCAGTGGGTCTTAGGGTAATTGGGATTTTATTTTTGATTTTGAAAAATCATCTATTAAAATCTTCTACAGACTCATTTTCCTTCTTCTTTACTATTGTGAGCTCTATCAATAAAGATTGCTCATTCTTTATTTCCTCATATTTCTTCAAAAATATTCCTTCCATAGTCTAGAAATCGAGGATTTGGTCAGCTAGGAGGGAATTGAACCAGTCTCTTGCATCACCCTCTAACATTTGTAAGAATAGTCTGAGAACTACGTCCTCGTGTTCAACCTCTAGGCTATCTAATGTGTATAAGAAGCCTTTGACATGATCTTCCCTAGAGACAACCGTATTGCCTTGGAATTTAGGCAAATATTTATGGGCTTTGGTTGGCAAGGGATGTAAGTTCTGGGGTAAATGGAAAGGTCTATATCTATTAGTCCTCCATACTTGTAGGTTCTGGTTTGGTTGTGCCATGGTGATAATAGGGGTACTGACTATGGGAATGCCAATAACAGGTTGGCTTACAGGTGTAGACTTCTTAGCAGACTTATTACTAGCTATATATACCCTATTATGATAACCAAAATTTTTAGGGACTAGGGCTTTACGAGTAAATACCTCTAGGTCTTCAAATACTGGGAAGAGCTCTTTGTCACTACATCTAGTGTGTGCCAGGTCAGATTCTTCTTTATCTTCTTTTGGGTTCATTTAGAGTCACCAACACTTGGGTGCAATAGAATCTCACTCAAGCCAAGGTTGCTCAGCTTTTGAATTCTCTCTGTATTTGGAGGATCCAAAAACACAGCCTCTCAGAAGGTCACAGTTTAAGAAATAACTCCTTCTACAAGGGTTTGGTCAGAATACCATGGTGTTGAGGGGCTGATGTGGTCAAAAAGTGTCATATGGAGACAAGCCACAAAATACATGGATGATTGTAAAAGGCTCTCCTCGACAATGATGCTAGAAAACTGTTGTGGAAATATTTGAATATCCTTTCAGACTATCACGCTATTCAAATCCTTGAAGGCCCACAAGCAGATATGTGAGCTCTGGTTGACTCATCGCTTCATCCTAGGATAACTTTGAAAGCTAAACAGGCTAGGTCTGGACACCCTAATATGAGCTTGCTAACTATTTATTCAAGAAACAACTCTACCAGATTTAATTGAATAGTAAAATATGATTGACCAAGCATATGATGCAAGCATAGTTAAAGATAGATCGGTGCCTTATCCATTGGGTTATCGTAGCAATTTTTAACCATTCATATGATAGAGAACAAAAAAAGAAGGAGAAACTGATGAATCTATGCTCATTCGAATGTCGTAACAAACACAGGCTCATTAATCAATGAAGAGATGTTGTCTACATGTTCAAATAATGTAAGATGTAGACAAGATAACATACACATTGCACAAAGTTTTCTAGAAAGAGAGAACCAAATAGCTTGTATTAAATTCAGAATGAAGCATTTACAATGAATAAACCCGGTATATCACTCAGGTTTGTCTGAACAATACAATACAATGGATCACCCCATTCAAATGATGTAATAGGGGATTGCTATCTACTATCCTAAAAGTAGTGACATATAGACTTTGGCTCTCTAGAACAACTTCTAGAAATCATCTCAGATAGATTGTCCTACTTTCGGCAATACTTGCACAAGGGTGGGAAGAAATTGAGAAGATGGCTAAACAAAGAAATAGAGAAAATATGATAACCTAGATAGAGCACTCAGAATACCTCTCAAGAGCTTGTTGTGTGATTGCTTGATGATGAAGCTTGACTGCCTTGACTCCTTTTATAACTGGGCTATCCAAAATCAGTTATAGATGCTTGGTGCAGGGGCTACCACTTGGAGCATTTTCATGGTCGGGCATCGTTTTAGCTTCCTAAGTTTGTTACAGTAGAATCAGTTGATGCCAACTATCAAAACCTTTTCCAGGCTGCTTATTTGTCTAAGGCTACTTTGTCTATTATTGGGACTTATTTTTTTAGCTTTTGATTTGAAGGGGGCTCTTTAATAGTGGTGGGCTAGGCTTTTGAATATACTATTGAATTTATGCAAAAAGGTAATATGGGTGTATTCCTTTGAATTCTTGTTATCCTAGTCATCTACCTTCTCATATTCAGGTGCTCTTTGACTAGGACTAACGTAGGTATATTTTTAGGATGAAACAGAGGGGGACCCGACGTGATGGTGAAGACAAGGAAGAAAGAACACAATGAGATGGAACAAGATGAGAGACAATATGGATGGTGGTGGGAATAATTGAGCACAATGGATGTGGAAGACTACAGATAGTGGTGGTGAGATGGTGTGTTGTGGAGTAGACTATGATGGTGATCAAGAGAGAATACCTAGAAAGGGGAGGGCAAAGGAGAAATGAGAGGAAAGATAGAATGGAAAATGAGATCTAGAAGTGTGCAGATTGGTAGGAGTGACTATAAAGGCACACTTCCATAACTACATTCCATCGGGGTGATCCCTCTGTAACTACATTCCATTGAGGCACTGGTATCCTTTTGAAGCACAGAAAATGTTGTTGATTCGTATAGCAATCACGAATATTAGAAGCACTTAGATTATTAACCAGAATTGCATTTTTCTTAATTGAAAGATTACAAAGCTTAAATAAGAGAATTACTAACAATAACCTAGAAAGCTTAGGAGGAATAATAGGAAAGAAGGAAAATAGGGAGGAAAGAAAAAATTAAGTTAGGAGTCAAACTCCCTGTCATCCACATCGTCCAATCCTGTTGACTCACTTGTCGTCCAAGGAGGTAAAAGGGTAAGGTCCAAAGCTTACAGTGGTAAAATAAAAAATTTACCTTTTTTACCCTTTTAACTTCCAACATTCTCCCCCTTAAAGTTGAGAGGCCTGACTATACAATCTCTCAGCTTTATATATTGAGCTTTAGCCATGCCTTTGGTGAAGATATCTGCAATGTTATCCAAACTGCTGCAATATTTAAGCTCAACTATATGCTGCTCCACCATGTCTCGAATGAAGTGATACTTCATATCGAAATGCTTTAATTTGCTATGGTGGACTGGATTGTATGCCAACTGAATGGCACTTATGTTATCACAATACAGTTGAGTTGGACCACTTTGACTTTCGCCAATCTCTTCAAGGATTTTTCTCAACCATAAGGCTTGAGTACTAGCATGTGTGATGGCTATATACTCAACCTTAGTAGATGATAATGCTACAATGGTTTGTTTCTTAGAACTCCAAGTTATTAGTCCTGACCCTAGACTAAAACAGTTCCTTGATGTAGATTTCCTATCATCTACATTGTTGCCCCAATCACTATCACTGAAGCCAACTAATTTCACAGAATTACACTTGTGGTAATGGATTCTAAAATCCAATGTACCTTTTACATATCTTAAGATTCTTTTAGTTTCTTGTAGATGCAGCTCAGATGGACTTGCCATAAACCTTGAAACTAGAGAAACATCATATTGAATATTGGGCCTTGTGTTGGTGAGAAACATCAAACTCCCAACCATGCTTCTGTAAGTGGTCATGTCAACCTTTAGTGCTTCTTCGTCCTTGCTCAATTTGATTCCATGTCCAGTTGGAGTTGCAACTGATTTGCACTGCTCCATGGCAAATTTCTTGATCATGTCTCGAGCATACTTATGTTGACATAAGAAGATCCCCTTATTTTATTGATGCACTTCCATGCCTAGGAAGTATCACATTAAACCGAGATCTTTCATCTCAAACTATTTCATCATGGAGTTTTTGAACTCCATATTCATTTTATTGTTACTACCCATAAATATTAGATCATCCACATACAAACAAACTATGAGAATGTCTACTCCATGCTTTATGTAGTACAAATTTGGTTCACTTTTGCTTCTCGTGAATCCATACTTGCTAAAATAGCCATCAATGCGTGAGTACCAAGCTCTTGGTGCTTGCTTGAGGCCATAGAGTGCTTTTTTCAATTTATAAACAAGGTTCTCCTTTCCTTGTTCTTGAAAGCCTTGAGGTTGTTGAACATAAACCTCCTTAGTCAGGTATCCATTTAGAAAA
This sequence comes from Wollemia nobilis, assembly GCA_028583015.1. Taxonomy (NCBI): domain Eukaryota; kingdom Viridiplantae; phylum Streptophyta; class Pinopsida; order Araucariales; family Araucariaceae; genus Wollemia; species Wollemia nobilis. The sequence goes on from JAQPPZ010000989.1 coordinate 7,584,281, forward strand.
GCACTTTTCACATCCATGTGTTGAATGTTCCATCTTTTATGGGCAGCTAAGGAAAGAACTGATCTGATTGTCTCTTGTTGTGCAACAGGGGCAAAGGTTTCCTCATAGTCAATGACAAATTTTTGAGTAAAATCTTTTGCTACTAGTCTCGCCTTGTGCCTCTCAATGCTTCCATAAACATTGTATTTGGCCTTGTAGACCCATTTACATCCAACACATTTTTTTCCTTTTGGAAGCTTTACTAGCTCCCATGTATCATTATTTTTTATAGAGGTTATTTCCTCTTTCATGGCTTCTCACCATACATTTTGAGTACAAGACTTATCGTAGCTAGATGGTTCTAGTTGTACACTAGTTAATAAAGCATAATTAACTACATCTCCCTTATGATCTTGGGAGTCATCATCCCCATACATATGCAAATTTTCTAGAAGCCAAGCAAAACTGAATTCATTTCACTAGCTTGGCTTCTAGTGTATCTTTTCTGGTAATTTTGATCCAACATTTGAAAATATGGATGATGTAATGTTCTTTTACCTCTTGATGGAGATTCAATGTCCATCGGTGAAGAACTTACAGATCTCTGTGGAGAAGGACTTGGAGTGGCGTCAGATGTACTCGAAGTACTCTTGCTTGGGCTTGGAGGGGATGTGCCTTTGTTTTTCTTGGGAGACACCTGTTGTACCTATTGTACCTGTGAAGAATTTACATCTTGGGATCCATCATCAACAAAAATTCTTTGATGACCCCATTCTCCCCCTTCATCAAAAATTACATCCCTTGAGAGAATAATCTTATGAGATTTAGAATTGTAGAGTCTATATGCTTTCATAGACTAACAATACCCTACAAAAATGCAAGCTTGACTTTTGGGATCAAGCTTCTTCCCCTTCTCATCAAGAATGTGTGCATATGCTAAAGAACCAAAAACTTTGAAATGCTTTACATTTGGTTTCTTTCCGTACCACCCCTCATAAGGAGTGACACCATCTAAACTAGAAGTTGGACTTCTATTTAGAATATATACACTCGGTTCTTACAAAGATCAGCCCAGTACATATTAGTTAGATGCTTAGTCTGAAGCATCATTCTTTCCATCTCAACTATGGTGCAGTTCTTTCTCTCGACCACACCATTCTGTTGTGGGGTATAGGCAGTGGTGAGTTGCATTTTGATCCCACTTGATTTACAATATTTCAAGAATGTATTGGAGGAGTACTCGCCTCCTCGATCTGTCCTAAGACATTTTACATAATTTCCACTTTGTTTCTCTACATTGTTTTTGAAATCTATGAAGCAATCAAAAGCTTCATCTTTATGTTTCAAGAAATAAATCCAACAGATGCGAGAGAAATCATCTATGAATGTGAGAAAATAAGAATTGTTTTCGATACTCTTTGTATGCATTGGACCACAGATATCCGAATGCACTAACTAAAGTGGATAGCTAGCTCTCCATGCTTGTCCTTTTGGAAACTTCAACCTTGAGTGCTTTCCCAAAGCACATCCTTCGTAGATCTCCTTCTGTTCGTTGATTTTGGGAAGTCCTATCACCATAGCTTGAGAAGTTAACAGTTTCAAGCTAGCGGAATTAAGGTGACCATATCGCAAGTGCCAAAGCACACTTGGATTAGTTATAGCTACATTTGCAAGTTGAGCTCCCCCTGGCTCGTCAAATTTGAGAGGGAATATTCGATTCTTGATCATTGGGACCTGTGTGATGACACGATTATAATTGTTTTATCAAGAATGATACATTTTCCTTCATCAAAAACAAGTTTGTAATTATTCTCCATCATTTTGCCAATGCTTAGCAGATTGTGTTGGAGCTTTAGAGTGTAGTAGATGTCATTTACTTTCTTTAGTCCTTTTGTTGGAACCTCCATGGCTCCAATACCTTTGACTTGCAAATCTTTATCATCCCCTAACTTGATTTAGGATTTATAAGTGGAATCTAGAGTGGTAAATAGATATTCTTTTCCACTCATATGGTTTGAGCAACCAGTATCCATAATCCATGTGTCATTTAGATTCTGTTCTGATTGTCCATATGATAGAAATAGATTAGAAGTATCATCTTCTTCTCCATAATTTCCATATTGACTGTTGCTTCTTTGAGAAGTTTTTGACCAGCAGTCGTGAGCAAAGTGACCTAGCTTGCCACAGCTAAAACAAGTTGTTTTGGACTTGTCACTTCCTCATCCTTGATTTCCACTTCGTCCTAGATTTCCTCCTCAACTTTGGTATCCACATCTGTTCTGATTGCCTTCTCTATTAAAATTGCCTCCTATGTTCTGATTACCACCTCTGTAGTTGCCTCTGCCTCTACCTCTTCTCTGGCCTCTACCTTGATCTCTTCCACATCCTCTGCCAGCATTTTCATTAGATGTGAAGGCTTTATCATCGCCTCCATAGCTGATTGAAGGAGATTTTTGTAACCTCTCTTCATGAGACATTAATGACCCTATTAATGCATCAAATGTTAAAGTGGAAAGATATTTTGACTCTTCTATGATTATGGCTATATGATTCCATTTTTGAATAAGTGTTTGTAACACTTTCTTTAAAATTGTTTCAGGCTTAATTTCTTCGCCAAGAGTAACCATTTTATCAACTACTGCCTTGACTCTGACACAGCACCAACTTTTTCGTCTTCTTTCATTTTGAGATTTTCAAAATCTCGTTTTAGTGTTTGAAGCCTTACTTGCTTCACTTGATCACTTCCCTGGAATCCATATTTCAAAGCTTTCCATGCATCTTGTGCAGTTATACAAGCGGCTATTCTATGGAATATACCTTTCTCCAATGCTGCTTGGAGATGATAAAGAGAAAAAGAGTTGCTCTTTTGTGCTTTTTTCTTTTTTTTCTTATCTATGGCACTTAATGTTGTCTAGTCTGCGGGTTCGATGTAACCCTCTTCAATTATGTCCCACAATTATTTTCCTATGATAAAATTCTTCATTTTGATAGACCAATACTCATAGTTGTTGACAATTTTGTCACATTGCACAATGGGGTAGAGAAATCAAATGTTTTGTAAAGTATTTCTTTCAATTTCATGAATTTGTTCCCTTGCTATTAGAAACAACATTTTCAAGTGTTGCAGCAATTTTAGCTTTCCCTGCCACCCCCTTGTACATAAAAAAAAAAAAAGAGCTTTGCTACCGAACAAACTAAGGAAGATAGCTTCGCCCAAAGAAATCGCTAAGGATGAAAACTACTTCGGGCTCGAAGTCCCTTAAACAGTTACTTCGGGCGAAAATCTTGCGAAGCGGCGTTGCCGAAGAAAGAATTCAAAGAAGGCGTAAAAGGAGCTTCGCACCCGAAGCATTTCCAGCAGCTTACTTCGAGCGAAAATCTTGTGAAGCGGCGTTGCCAAAGAAAGAATTCAAAGAAGGCATAAAAGGAGCTTCGCACCCAAAGCATTTCCAGCAGCTACTTCGGGCGAAAGTTTTACGAAGCGACATTTCAAGAGAATAGCTTCGTCGAAGAAAAATCGTGATCCTAACTTGCTAAGGCTGAGAAAACTACTTCAGGCCCGAAGCACTTCAAACAACTTCGGGATTTGAAGGAGCACAACGTTAAAAATACTTCGCCAAGAAATCACCGAAGCACCTACTTTGGGCCTCCCTGCCAGCGAACCATTTCTACTTTGCCAAAAAGTCATTGCGAAGCATCTGCTTTGGCAAACCTTCGTGTGAAGTACTTTCACCCGAAGTGGAAGCAGTCAAAGCATTTTTTAAGGCAAGAATGCGCTTTGGCCAAAATCCTCCTGAACCATAATTTTGAAGGAAGATCACGGTGAAGCATTTTAATAGTTCATCGACGAAGCAGTTTTGGCACGTCTCTCTGGCAAAGCAGTGAGAAGTGAAGAGCCCATCTTGCGAAGAAAATATGCTTCGGCACCCACCATCCTCGAAGCAGTTTAGCGAAGCTCCATCATGCAAAGTGCAAATCAAGAAGAATCTACTTCAGCTCAAAACCATTGCGAAGTGAAGTTGCGAACGAAATTCAGCAAAGCACTTCAAGGGCACGCGCTCCAAGCCGGGTATTTTCCTGAGGCAATCAAGTGCCTCATAAATACATTTTTACGTGCCCGATAAACTCGTTGCTCATTTTTAGCAATTGGAAATGAAGTATCAATCCTAGAAGAAGATCCCGACGAGCATGGCACCCACTTGAGCACTATACCCAGAAGCCAAGGACACTTAGACAGCTTATTAATGCATATTTCCCCAACTGACCTGATCACAGTTGCTAGTTTTGGTAACATATTTGAGAGCTCAGTCACAAGAGCCGCAAGGAGCTGACTTCTCAAGTTTTGAGGGTGTACTCCTCCTTTTTGTGCATTTATGGCTCAGAGGGTCGGGTCCTCTATAAAAACCCAAGCATTATAATGTAAAAGGGGGGGAAATTTCTACTAGAAAGCTGTTGTAACTTACATTCCTATGATTAATACTAAAGATCTTTGGACTCTACTTCTCTCTTTTATGTTGCCTTCTGCGATTATTTCTTTTGTCTTTTCTTCATTTGCATACTATAATTCTGAACTCTGGATTTAGGTGTGTGATTGGAGTGGAACCCTGAGATTTTCTCGAAGGATACATAGGAGAGGAAAACGCTGTGTGGGCTTTCTTTTATGCTGCCTGTGGATAGTGTTTCTGTTATATCCACTTTTCTTACTCGTCGTTACTCTGAACTTTGAATTTCAATGAAAGGAAAAGGAGAATCCTGGGACTCGTCCAGAGGATACATAGGGGGGCTGATACTATGTTCATTTCATTTATTCTTGGTGTTTGTTGCTGCTATTTTAAGTTATTGGATAGTAATCGTGCTTCTGGTTCTTTCCCACCATTAATCTACTAAAATTTCTTCATTTACTCTTTTATTTCTTTCCTGCACCCTCACTTTATTTATCTCTTTCCTGCACCCTTATCTTAAACATCAAAGTAGTTTAGTATAGGAGCCGACCTTTCTTTGGAGATTGGCACGAGGGGCATCTCTTCCCTTCGGCCTTTCAATGTTGGTCCAGGTCTAGGGCACATACATTTACCCAAATCCTTTCCTGGGAATATTTGATGACCAACAGTTTCTGGCACGCCCGGTGGGACCCGATCAGTCTCACCTTGTGAGTAGTAGTGAGAACCGATGCTCTCATTACCAAAAGACTCTTAGCATCTGGCGACTCTGTTTACCCAAGAATCTTTAAGTCGTAGAGACCGGTGCCAAAGTCTGTGCCTTCATGCAAACAAGATGGAGAGTTAGGAATAGAGGAGAGGAAATTGAGTTCTTTGAGCTTGATATTGAAGCCTTTGGGGAACGATCTAGGTTGGTCACCCCCGAGTCTTTGTTACATGGAACATCCTCACAAGAGGCTACTATTGATGAACAAGGCCTAACTTCTGATAGCACAATGGCTAGCTTTCCTCCTAATCCTCCCAACTCATCGAAGCGTCCTAGTGCTTCCATTCCTATTGGTCATCCTATTAGCAATCAACGAGGAGCTTTGAGAATTCCTATTTTTCAAAATCCAAGAGTAAATATGGCATAGCAACAACAACAACAACAACAACAAATGTAGCAGCAACCGCCGCCCAGACTATACCCAGCATGGAATTCTTCAAGACAGTTAAATCTAGCGGGACAAGGGCAAGTGTCGCCTGCTGCTATAAAGAAAATCCCAATGTTCGATGGAACTGGGAATACTACCCTAGAGCACATCCAGGATAGTTTCTCTGGCGGTGATCCATGACATCACAGAAGAGCGGGTTATGGCAAAGCTTTTGGTTCTATCTCTTAGAGGAAAACTCCTCTACTGGTATAGATCTTTACCACCCGGTACCATTACGGGATGGGACCAGTTAGTCAGACAGTTGATGCGAAGCTTCAATGAGTCCACCGATCCGACCTCTCTCTTGCACTAGTTCACAATGATCTAGACACATCCACAAGAAGAGATCACCGACTTCAATGTTAGGTTCGCTCGAACCTAGCAAAGAATACCAGTTGGACTTCAGACAACTGACGAAGCTACAGCGTACTATTTCCTTCGAGCGTTCAATCATGATATCAGCGTCATGGTTAGGTATTCAAATATCAATACCTTCCCATAGTTATATGAGTTAGACCATAAAGTGGAGATGGATCTAAGAGCTATGGGTAAGCTTCCCCTAAGGATGTCGATGCCCATACTTCTCGATTTCCATCAATCCCAATATGTGAGCGTAGCCGCTTCACAGATCTCTGCAATCCTTGCATACTCGATCTCATCTTGGAACCCGAATCCCATTGTATCCCAAATCACCACTCCACAAATTCATTTTCCCATTTTTTTGACTTTGTAGCCCACGGTCACTTCGGCATTCCCTGTAATGCCAGCACCACTTCAACACCCCGCCCTACCTCCAATACCAACAATGGCTCCATTGCCACCTATTCCTAAAATCGATGACATGCAAGCCAAAATACTGTAAGAAGTTTAGTCCCTGAACTCCACAGTGCAGACCCTGTCTAATGACATGACCATTATGAAGAAGAAGCAAGTGCAACATGAGTTTCTACTGAGAAGATCTTATCCTACACCTGCGCTTACTAAAGATCAAGCGGTCTAGCAAGGAAGAGCTTTGGCAAGAAATGTTGCAATAGATGAAGTCTCGAGCACTTTCGATTATATACATTGGTGCTCCATGTGTAATGACCCTCACGAAGAGAATACTTGCATGTTGCACCAACACTATGTACAAACACTGGCGAGCAGTGGTCGTGGCGGTCAAGTCAATGTCATCAGGCAATTGGATCAGAACCTGGTAATTGGTGAAGAAGAGCCAGTTGCAGTCCTTACCAGATGAGGAAAGAGGTCAATAGATGTGGATGCTACTCAAATAGCTCTCTTAAAGGTGCATGCTCATCATGAGAAAGGACAATAACTTCCTCCAGCCCCGAACGAAGCTCGACAGCCTACACTAGTCAAAGAGAAGGCCCAACAGGCCCCTACAAATCCACCATAGGTGGAAACTAAGGAACAGGCTAGAGAGAAGCTCAAGCTTCCTTCGCTGACCAAGCGATAAAGGGTCGAAGCTACAAAATAGTATCACACCAGATATGAGCCGAAAAAGGAACCTAAGGTACCCAATTCCTTGGCATACAACATTGTAGATGAGCTGAAGAGGATTCCAGCCAAAATTAGTCTGTACGACGCACTGCAACTACCTGGACAAGTGGACCTGTTGCAAGAATCGATGAAGATAACCAAAGCAAGAAAAGTAGCACCGCTTGCCCTAGTACAGACCCTATCCACATCCATTATAGGGAAGAATAGGCCACTATCGTTCTACATGTCTCTACAGATGGAAGGGTACATTGTACATAACTGTATGATTGACTCTGGAGCCGCCACAACAGTCATGCCCAAAGCAGACAGGGAACTTTGTCGCTGTACATAACTGTATGATTGACTTTCTCTAACTCTCACGCAGGATAGTTCCTTGACATAGCGTTCAACCATCTATTTTGTTGCGCAGAAGATTGTCTGGTAGAAACAACTCAGGAGTCGTTATTAGAGTGCATCCATTGTGCACAGAAGGATTTGATTGCACGACTCCAGATATCAATTGAGCATACAACAACTGACGATTGTGGATGTGCGGCTCGTAATGAATGCACAAATGTTGTGTTGAAGGAGCCTTGTTGTGTTGAAGGAGACAACAGTTTTGCAGCCTGTTACAGCAATGGATACAATGCACATAGTCTGATGCTATTTTAAAACTGATGGTGATTCAGTTTGGTGGGAGAAAAGGGGATTTAAGCAGTAAATTTGATGTATTTTGCGACTCTAGACTGTGTACGCAGAAGAATCAACATTTTGCTAAGGTTGCAGGCGTCCAAGACGATCTGAGGGATACTGGACGTAGCCAAACCCGAAATATCATTTGAAGATGCAGGTGCACATGTCAACAGATAGGAGGAGCCTATTGTGATAGCAGATCCGATCAGATATTGTGTGCAGGTGACGTCAAACATCGGCCAGTCTTGGGAGATCCGAGTGTTGCCAGGCGAACAGAGTGCAGTCGAATGCCCTAAAACATAGTGACATTGGAGGCATTGATGCACAAAGTGTAGACGGACCCTGGGATGCTTCCCTTTGGTTCTCGTCGAGGCCAGTAGCTCAGCCGGTTGGAGGCCAAGCACCAAGGCGCCACACGACGATAGGTCGGGGGTTCACACCTCGTCGACCCCCCCAACGGTATATTTTTTTTTGCATTTTATTTAAGTTTTTTCAATTTTTTTTAATAATTTAATTTTTTTGATTAAAAATCATTTATTTTAAATTTATGATTTTTTTTTAATCAAAATTATTTTATTATTAATTTAAAGATTGATCAAACTTAATTTTTTGCAAATTAAAATTAAAAGAAAGGGCACTTATTTCTTTTGCAAAGGGGATCAAATTTATTTCTTTTGAAAAGGGGATCAATTTTTTTTTCTCCATCATCAAATAAATCAACAAGGCATTAAACTCATCACACCTCCAAACCTATTTTTTTAGGCTTCATAAATAGCAAACTTTGTTTGTTTGAAGTACTTCACACAGGGGGATTTTTTTTGTGACATTTTGTGCTAATTTGCCTAGGAGGCAAGCTTTGTAAGAGGGGATAAATTTTGCAACACCAAGGGGGGACAAGCCTTCTGGAGCACCCATTTTGTGCTGCCCCTTGGAACCCCGTACAGGGGAGATATAATTTTTGCAAAACCAAGGGGGGAAGACTTATAAGGGTGCATTTTCGGCAGTGACCGACACCTTAGTCAGATTATTTTTGCAAAATTCATTGTAAAAGGTGCATTTTCAGCAGAGATCGACACCTTAAAAATGGGCAGAGCAAAGAAAAAGATAGCCCTAAAAACTGATGTTGCTAAATCAGTTAAAGACCCATACTTTCCACCAGAGATGGATGGGTTGGATTTTTATGAGGAGGGCACATTCCTCACACTAAACAATGGTTTAGTAGCTCTCCTCAATGATTTTGAGTCTTGTATAGACCTTCAGACAAATGGTGCTCAAGTTCCTATTGGCATTCTAAGGGGCATATACTTGGTATTTGTTGCACTTGATCGTGCCCAACGTAAATTGGAAATAAATAAGAAAAGTGAGGTCCTAAAGGTGAATGCTTATTGTGACACAAGTGACATTCAGTCCATTGTGGCAAATGCTTGTTGTGACACGAGTGACCTTCAGCCCATTGTGGCACATGCTTATTGTGATACAGGCGACCTCATACCTTCTATGGTAGATATCAGTTGTAGCACATGTGATCTCATTTTAGTAGCAGATTTTGCTTGTGACACTAGTGACTTAACAACTGAACCTCCTCAAAAAGAGCTCCATAATATCATCAATAGCAACAAATGCAATATTGTTAAAAGCATTGATGAAGATGTTGAAATTGGGTGTTTTGAAAAACACACCAAAGGATTTGGTTCCAAAATGATGAAGAAAATGGGATTCAATGGTGAGAGATTAGGTAAACAAGAACAAGGCATTAAATCTCCAATAATGCTAAGTGTCAGGGCAAAGCATGAAGGCCTTGGCTATACTGGACATGCAAGTACCAGTAATTCTATGTTTGTAAAACCTAAATCTCCTACAACTCCTAAAAAACATTGTTGCAATCACTGTGGAAAGACAAGACATGTTGCAGCTAAGTGTTGGAGATTACATCCTTGTGATTCTTGTGGATGTACAAATCACTCTTCTTCAAGATGTTGGTACAAAGTGAAAATAACCAACAAGGTTCATATTGATTGTGGATGGACAGATCTCACACAATGGACCATGATGAAAGAAATGTTGTATGGCTTCTACCAAAAAGGTAAAACCTATGGTAGACCCCGAGGCAACTTCCATGACAGACCGAGTGACAATCCCAGAGATAATGACCCAGAGACAGACCTAAAGACAGACCCAGTGACAAAGTTCCAGAGGCAGATCTACAGGCAGATCCAGAGGCACTTATCCTGAGGTAGATTCACAGGCAGATCCAAAGATAGACCCAGAGGTACAATTCCAGAGGTATGCTTAGAGCTAGAGCCAGAGCCATGATCCTAAAGTCGAAGACAAAGCACAAGCCACCATTCTTTCATTTCTCTTATTCTTTTTCACTATATTGGGGCAATTATATACTTTACCCAAATATTGTTGTATGGGGGGATGTTAGCATAGCTAGTAGTTATATTATTACCCAAATAATGTAATAAGGGGGGATGTTAGAGTTACTATGGTAATTCTATTTATTACCTCATTTGGTTACTAGGGTAGTTAGTTATCTACCTAGATTAGATATTCGATAAATCTTTCTATTTATCGAATATTATATTGTTAGTACATTAGTTGTTAGCATACAATAGTTAGGGTTAATTATTGTTATTTGTTAGCGCTCTTAGCTCATCTGTTAGAGCTATTGTCAGCCTAGGATATTGTATATAACTATTACAATCCTATCAATAAATTAGTTCGCATTCTAATATTTTATGATTCAAGAAGCAGCCACAGTTGAGAACAGATGCCCTAATGAAGAAGAATATGAAGGGCTAGTTCAATTAAAGAATAATCATGTGCCTAAGGGATTAATTACTCTTGAAAGCCTCTTTGATCATAATGATCGAGCAGTTTCTCACAGGATCAAAGTTAATGCAAAGCAGTATCAATATTTAGAACTTGAACCTGGGAAAGCAATAAAAGTTGGAACAGATTGCACTTCGAAAGAGCTAGAGCAGATACGATCTCTATGCAGAAAGTATCCCGACACAGTGGCTTGGCCTTATCAAGATCTAAAGGGATATGATTGGCAACTGATCCAGCATACAATTGAGTTGCAAGAAGGGATCAAACCTTTCCAACAAAAGCAAAGGTCTATCAATCCAAAGATCGAAGTCTTGATGAAGGTCGAACTCTTGAAAATGCTCAAGGCGAAGATAATTTATCCCATCAAGCATTCTTCTTGGATCGTGAATCTAGTCCCAGTTAGAAATAAGAACAGAGATATACGATTATGCATGGATTTTTGCAACATAAACCAGGCTTCTCTCAGAGATCATTACCCTCTCCCACAGATCGATCAGATCTTGCATTCGATGGCTGGGGCTCAATGCTTCTCCCTACTCGATGGTTTCTTCGGATACAATCAAATTTGGGTCAGGGACGAAGACCAGCATAAAATCGTGTTCACGACCAAGTGGGGCACATTTGCTTACCAACGAATGCCATTCGGCCTTTCGAATGCGGGAGCTACTTTTCAGAGGGCAATGGATTTAGATTTTCACGAGCTCTTGAATAAGGTTATTATTATCTATCTAGAAGACATGACCGTATTCTCCCGAAGAAGGGAGGATCACCCCTTACAACAAATTTTCAAAAAATGTCAAGAATTTGGCATTTCAATCAATCCGAAGAAGTCCATATTTGTAGTCAATGAAGGGAAGTTGTTGGGACATGCGATATCAGAAAAGGGTCTCGCTGTAGATCCTGACAGAGCTAAGGCTCTAATGAAGCTCCCACTCCTAGTAGACAAGAAAGGACTTCAATATTTCTTTGGCCAGATCAACTTCGTGAGGAAGTTTGTTCTAGATTTTTCCCAAGTCATCAAGCCGATGTCCGAACTTTTGAAGAAAGGTGCAGAATTCATCTGGACGAAGGAGAGAAAAGAAGAATTCAAATAAATAAAAGCCCGAATTGCTCAAGCACCGGTCCTTAATACAATTGGGACTTCATCCTATATGCTATAGGAGAACCCGAGAGCTATGCTGCACTCCTGACACAAAAGGGGGAGGATGAAGAAGAGCGCCCCATCGCGTTTCTAAGCCAAGTGATAAACCCTCATGAAGAAAAATATAATTTCATAGAAATGCAGGTGCATGCAGTAATGAAGTCTCTTAGGAAATTCAAATAATTCATCTCCCAAAGTCAGGTTACAATCTTTGTCATTCACCCTGATATGCGCAATTTAATCATCCAAGGAGAATTGGGTAGTAAAAGAGTCGATTGGGTCAGCAAGATACAAGAATTTGACATCGAGATCAAACCCACAAAACTAGTTCACGGTCGCATATTGTGTCAAGAACTGGCGAAGAGCATAGCGACTGAAGCTACAGAATCTTAGTGGGACTACTCGCCAACAGAAGGATGCTTCGCAAACCTAGAAGAGAACGATAAATACTGGGTCAATGAGTCAAATACTTCAACACCGGTAGATGTCCTTCACATCTAAATGCTTCATAGCGAAGACATTTCAGGATGCGGTCCTCCTGATATACCTTGCACCCCGAAGGCCTATTTTTCATAAATATTGATGGCGTCCTTCTCAGGTGCATAAAATATGATGATAAAAGGAGAGTACTAGGAGAATTCCATTCAGGATTATCTGGAGGTCACTTCGCAGGGAGAACAACAGTGCTGAAAATAATCAAGGCGGGTTATTACTGGCCTACACTCTTTGCTAATACCTTCACAGTTTGTCGCAAATGCGATCAGTGTCAGAAGTTCGTCGATCGAAGCAAAAATGCTTCAATGCCTCTCCAACCGATACAAGTAGAGAAGCCCTTTCAACAATGGGGGCTGGATTTCATAGGGGTCATAATGTTGAACTCCTCCGCTGGGCATAAGTTCATCCTGACCGCAACTGATTACTTTACCAGATGGGCCGAAGCAGTTCCCATGAAGAATGCAGATCAAGAGACCGTCATCGCTTTCCTAAAGGGATTGATCACCCGGTTTGGCATTCCAGAAGCGATCATCATGGACAATGGTCCTAGCTTTGTAGGTGCCAAAATCAATGAGTTCCTTTACAAATATAGGATATATCATAAAGTATCCTCCAACTACTATCCACAGGGCAACGGATTGGTAGAATCCACCAACAAGACCTTATTAAGGGTGCTAAGAAAGCTCATAGAGACGAACAAAAGGACTTGGCATCTCCTTCTAGATCGTGCCTTGTGGGTCGATCGAATTTCTGTCAAGAAGTCAATTAAGACTTCACCTTATGCCTTGGTCTACGGCAAGGAGGCCATCTTACCTACCCACGTAGAGATCCCCACATTGTAGCTGCTAGAAGGAGAAGGAGTTAATCCTATGGAAAACAGACTGGCTCAGCTGTTACAGCTAGAGGAAGATCATGAGAAAGCCTATTAGAGCTTTGCTAAGCATGCTCAGGTCACCCGCGATTGATTCAAGAAGAAATCATCCGATCGCACATTCAAAGTGGGAGATATGTTATGGAAGTGGGACTCTTGGAAGGCCAAGCCTGGGAATCACAACAAGCTAGATGCTTTCTGGGATGGGTCGTTCAAAATAGTAAAGGTGAACTCAGCCAACTCTTTCATCCTCAAGAATGCAGATGGCCAGGTATTACCAATTTCTGTCAATGGTCTTCATCTAAAGACTTTTCATCGCTGAGGCGAAAAAAAACCAAAAAAAAAAATGTATGTACTTTTGTATATAATTTTTTCATTTGTGTATATACACCCTGTTCCGAGATTGCAAAAGGCTAAGTGTTACAATGATAAACTCTAGCTTCGCCAAGCCTAGCAAGGATCTCCTTCGAGGATTTTGTGTGCAAAGTAACTGATGTGATATGCTTCGCAGCAAAGCACTTTGGCTTGGAAGGAGTCCTCGAAAGAAACAAGGCTAAGAAATGCTTTGCAAAAGAAGTATGAGCGAAGCAGTTTTCAAAGAAAATCCAGCGAACCGTTTTCCAAGAGGAACAAACTTTGGAAAATTTTAGTGCGAAGCAACTGACGTGAGATGCTTCACAGCGAAGCACTTTGGCTTCCAAAAGGTCTTCGGAAGACCGAAGGCGTTATCAAAAGGGAAAAGTAGGAACAAAAGAGCTTCGCACCCGAAGCATTTCAAAAGGTGACTTCGGGCAGAAGTTTTGCGAAGCAGATTTCAAAAGAAGCCTTGCAAAGCAGTTTCCAAAGAAGACAAGCTTCGGTGTGCAGCCTTTGCGAAACAAAGTGGCAGCACGGCGAGGAAGAACTACTTCGGGCCTGAAGCATTGAAAAACAACCCGCACCAAAAGGTCTTCATGAAGTATTTTCAATGTTGATTTCAACTTCGTCAAATCAGGAGCATTTAAAACGTGTCTTGGGGGACACATCAACGGCAACCTAGGGGAGTTCGAAGTGGATGAATTTAATGCAAAGGTGGCGGATTGCATCCCAAGAGGATTTGATTAAGAGAAAATCTCACGCCCAGGTATGAGGTGGCAGCAGGTTGCATTTCCAATGCAAGGCATAATCATCGAAGCGCGTGGCCCCGCGTACTACACCGTCGTAGAGCCAATCAAAGGGCATGGCAACTTCCTCCGTCTGAAGTGTAAATTTAATTTTAGTAGGTGCCATAAATTCAAGTGGTTGCCTTTTAAGGCTATAAAATGTGAGGCCCTAGCAGAGAGAAGGTTATTCATCCATCAGTTCATGCAAGACTAAGAGCCTTCGGCTACTCTGAAATTCTCCTGCCCTTTGCATCGAAGACCTTTGTGTCGAAGCCCTCTGTATCAAGGACTCTGCCACCACCATTTTAATAATGGGAAAGAAAAACTCTAAGGAGAAAGGAAAGGAACCAGAAGTAACAGGCCCCAAAAAAACAAAGAAGGGCAAGGAAGAGAAAAAGCATACGCCTAAGAAGATCAATCTCACCCCTCGCCCAAAAAAGCAGTCAATGGAAGAAAGAGAGGACTCTGAAGAAGAACATCTTGAAGAACCACCAATTGATGGGTGGGAGAAAATTAGAGACACAGAGCTCTCAAAGGGTGTGGCTGACCTCCGATGCACTATTGAATTTATGACAAGCAGACTCACCCCAGAGAACAAGAGAGCTACTGCATATTATTCTCAGATTTGCTGGTATTTGACCCCACCTGCTCACCACTGTCCCGAATTAATCTGTGCTATCGTGCAGAACTACCAACCTGCCTCCAGGCAAGTGTTGGATGCTATGGGCCATAAGTTGTTTTCGATTCTGAAGGAAGATGTGCAAGTAGCCTTCGCGCCACAAGAAGGTTCGCCCAAGGGCTATTCTGTTCGTAACGTCATTCTGAGCGAACAGATGGAGAGGTTCACCTCCAATAACTACATATTGAAATTTTTGCGCGAGAACCTCAAAAGTGGGCTCCCTTCAAGCAAGCTACCCTAAATTCCCTTATCCTTGGTGGCCTTCAAGAACACTGATATTTTTTCTATCATTTCATGGGTGGCGGGCCTGTCGACAGATGCTTCAGTGCAACCCTAGCAGGTGTCTTTGGTCAAATGTATTTCGAGAGGGGAATTCTACGCCCCTGATGCTTCAAGACCAAACACCAACCCAGTTTTCTTTGATTGGGCAGAATGGGTGGCCCGACCCTTGCATATGCGACTCACCAGCATGAAGAATTTGGTGACGGGCCAGTACTTTGCACCCTGTTCTTTCCTTGTTTGGTTGTTTTTCTACCATGTACATAAGCAATTCCCCCACATTACCATTTCTTCGAGCGGCAAGGATGGAAATCCTATGCCTGTGTACTAGTGGACTTCCCTCCTATTGAGGACAAAGTCTTATTATTATTTTAATCAACAGTTCTTGGGACCTGCTATGCATTTGTTGAAGGGCTCTTGCCCTCGGGTGCCCCTCAGTTTGAGAGATAGAATAGTAATGGAGAAAAAGGGGGATGTCTTTCAATTAACACAGGGACTGGTGATTCGCCTATTCGACTTCATAAGGAAACCCTTCCTGCTGCCTGTTTTCCCCTCCGAGTACCAATTCGCATTGGAGGTCGCTCAGCAGAGCGATGTAACAAATGTCGTCTACGGCCACGGTCGGAAATGGGCACATACCTGTGACTTCCCCTTCAAGATGGGGGTAATTGAAGTATTTGCCTTGAAGCAGAATGTATTCCTGGAGGAAAAGCTTGCCGATTTTGGCCTACTCCAAATTCCTCAACAATGGCTCTATGATCCCTTGGGAGTGATGAGGGATCACTTAAAATTCAAGAACTTTCATATTTGTCCCCACCCTAAAATTGTGGAGCAAAGAAATAATCCCAATGGGAAGGATCTAGAGTGGCATGTAGAAAGGATGAGGACATTGCCTCCTTGGCACAAATTTTACCCTATGGAGATCGAGTTTGACCTGGACCAGCATCCCTTCCCAACTCCAGACTCCACGTTTTGGAGAAAGGCAAAAGATGATTTGAAAGAAGAATTGAAGAATTGGGGCGAGGAAAAACTTTGGGAGTGGTGGATAATGAGATTCCATCGCCAAAAGATGAATTCCTATGGACTCTTGACAACGGATAAAGACTTTGCAATTGTCTATGAAGCCAATGTTCAAACTTGGAAGTCCATATCCTTCACCGACTTTGTTCCTCCAGCTACCCCAGGATCGGGTGAAAGCCCAAGAGGAGCTGACGATGCCTCGGAACAGGAGGAGGAATTCGAAGCTACACCAGAGGCACTACCACGGGGACCATCAAAAAGCCACGACACAAGTTCCAAAGAGTTAGAGCAACCATTTGAGAGGAAGAAAAGAAAGAGGCAAGAGCAAATTCAAGTGCCTCCGAGCCACCCAAAGCGACCCCGCACAAAGCTCCCAAGTGCTCCTGTCGGACAACCTACACCAGGCCCGATCGAAGCAAATGTTGAAGATGCGGTGCCACCAAGTGCCGAGACAGTCCCAGATATAGACATCATTGATGTGGAGGAGCTCCTCCAACAAGAGGGAGACCCCGAAGTAGAATTCGTGGAGGTCGGGAGTGCCGAAGCCCAAAAAGAGTAGGAGCCCATTACACAAGAAGTCACCATGGCCGCTCTGCAAGAAGGGCATGCAGGTACGCACTCTCCACCCTTTGCCTTGGTCTCTCACATGTCCATTGTGGTCCCAGCCAAAGATTCTCATCAGTCTCATCCTCCCTCACAAAGTCAATCACCTCTTCACTTGTTGCCCCTTGCCACCGATCCCGTTAGCCCCACTCCACTCAAGTCATCAATTCGGGACAAGTCTTTTGACACTACTTCGCCCATCGATGCCACCATTCCCTCAGTTCCCAGGTAGGGCGAAGGTAGTATTCCAACGTCGAACCTCGTTCCTCATTCCCCTGTCCCACATGGCATTGTTACACTCGTCGAAGCTCCCATCACACCCGTTGCCAAACCTTCTGGTGAGGCATCCCATGTTCATTCTTTATACCTGTTCACCCCTTTGGCTGGAGATCCAGCCTCATTTGAATCAGATATGTCCTTAATTAAGGAACACCCTCTAGCCGAGAAGCTACTCCTAGCCTGGCAAAACACAAAGAAAATACTGAAGGAGGCGAGGAAGAAGAGAGGGCGCTCCATGGCCCAGGTCGAAAAGTGCGCTGTCTTTGATTTGAAGACCGAAAAGTTGCACAAAGTAAAAAAGATTTCGAAGGTCCAAAAGCCCCTGGATGAAATGACTCTAGCGGACTATGATTATCAAGATAAATCCAAGGACCTAGAGCATTTAAATGTGGATAATGAATCTGCATCTATGCATGTCAGGATTGAAACTTTCCATGCGCATGCAAACATCGCTAATCAACGCAGATTTGAAGCAGAAAATGCCAACATCAAGTTGGAAGAAGAGCTAGCTAGAATCCGCTCCAAGCTGGAGGATTCAGAGAAGCAATGTAAGCTGATGAAAAAGGAAGCACATGCCCTAAAACAACAAATACTACAACTGCAAGGCACAGCTGAGCACCAAGCACAAAGATAGGCCGAAAATGATCTGAAGGCCAAGGAAGTTGAAAGCAAGATTTTGCAGTTGCAGCAGCAGTTGCACGAAAAAGAAATCTTGGAACTGTTTGACAAAGGCAGAATCAAAGAAATCCGCTCACACTTGCTCAAGAATTTTAGGTCTCGGGCCTCCAGTGCCCTATCAATTTTAACCTATATCACCGAAGCACAGCGTGCCACTACCTAAGAAGGACCAATCATAGATGAGGTCACTCAGAAAGCTAGAGGCCGACTCAAATTAGCCTTTGATGTCCAAAGCACTAAATATCAAGACTTACAGGTTGCTATAATGAGTCAGACGGCTAGGGATTGGTCCACAGCCCAAGCCATAGTTTGCGCCTTATTTTCCAAGATGAGGAAGGCGCAAAAGGTGAAAGACCTCCTGGATATGTTTGAGAATGAGCAGCGCGCATCGCTAGGCTATTTCTAGGATCTCTCTTCCTTAGGTTTCTTCAGCTTCACGGATGATGATGGGAACCTTCTGACTAAGGAAGAGCTTAAGTCAGCATGGCTTCAATTTGAAGGCGACGTCTTAGAGATAGATGAATGGGCAAAGCCTATAACATAGGGGTAGGTCACATATTTCATTCTGAGACACTGCAAGATTGCAGCCTGCCTGAACGATCTGTACATCAAAGCCAAACATGCTGATATCGGCCAGATTGATCGGTTATGTGTTTTGGTTAAGGCATTGCAATATCAAGAGCCTTTATTGAAGGGTGCATGGGCTTATATTCGCCAAACCATGAAGCGCATCCGAGATCACCTCGCCCCATCGCCGTAGTAGGAAGCCACGCCATAGGAAGCAGAAGAAGAAGAGAAAGAAGAAGACGAGCAGGCCGTGGAAGCATCCCCAGAGATAGAAAAGGGAGAAGGGTCTGGAGGTAACTCTGGCCCAACGGATCAAGGCTGAGGGTTCTCCCACCGAGACGAGCTCATTGCCCCATGAGCCGCCAAGAATGTTGATAATTTTGTCACATTGCACAATGGGGTAGAGAAATCAATTTTTTTGTAAAGTATTTCTTTCAATTTCATGAATTTGTTCCCTTGCTTTTAGAAACAACATTTTCAAGTGTTGTAGCAATTTTGGCTTTCCCTGCCACCCCCTTGTACATAAAAAGAAGAAGAAAGAGCTTCACTGCCGAACAAACTAAGGAAGATAGCTTCACCGAAAGAAATCGCTAAGGATGAAAACTACTTCGGGCCCGAAGTCCCTCAAACAGTTACTTTGGGCAAAAATCTTGCGAAGCGGCATTGCCGAAGAAAGAATTCAAAGAAGGCGTAAAAGGAGCTTCGCACCCAAAGCATTTCCAGCTACTTCGGGCGAAAATCTTACGAAGCAGCGTTCGAAGAAAGAATTCAAAGAAGGCGTAAAAGGAGCTTCGCACCCGAAGCATTTCCAACAGCTACTTCGGGCGAAAGTTTTACGAAGCGGTATTTCAAGAGAATAGCTTCGCCAAAGAAAAATCATGGTCCTAACTTGCTAAGGCAGAGAAAACTACTTCGGGCCCGAAGCACTTCAAACAACTACTTTGGGCGAGAATTTTGTGAAGCGGTGTTGCCAAAGAAAAATACAAGGGAAGAGGAATGAAAACTACTTCGCACCCGAAGCATTTCAAAAGGTTACTTCGGGCAAGAAATTTGCGAAGCGGGATTTGAAGGAGCGCAACGTTAAAAATACTTCGCCAAGAAATCGCCGAAGCACCTACTTCGGGCCTCCCCGCCAGCGAACCATTTCTACTTCGCCAAAAGTCATTGCGAAGCATCTGCTTCGACAAACCTTCATGCAAAGTTCTTTCACCCGAAATGGAAGTAGTCAAAGCATTTTTGAAGGAAGATCACGATGAAGCATTTTAACAGTTCATCAGTGAAGTAGTTTTTGCACATCTCTCTGGCAAAGCAGGGAGAAGTGAAGAGCCCATCTTGCGAAGGAAATATGCTTCGAAACCCACCATCCCCGAAGCAGTTTAGCGAAGCTCCACCATGCGAAGTGCAAATCAAGAAGAATCTGCTTCGGCTCAAAACCATTGCGAAGCGAAGTTGCGGATGAAAATTCAGCGAAGCACTTCAAGGGCATGCGCTCCAAGCCGGGTATTTTCCCGAGGCGATCAAGTGCCTCATAATACATTTTTATGTGCCCGGTAAACTCGTTGCTCATTTTTAGCAATTGGAAATGAAGTATCAATCCCAGAAGAAGAGCCCGACGAGCATGGTGCCCACTCGAGCACTATACCCAGAAGCCAAGGATGCTCAGATGGCTCATTAATGCATACTTCCCCGGCTGACCTGATCATAGTTGCCAATTTTGGTAACAAATTTGAGATCTCAGTCACGAGAGCCGCGAGGAGCCGACTTCTCAGGTTTTGAGGGTGTACTCCTCCTTTTTGTGCATTTATGGCTCAGAGGGTCGGGTCCTCTATAAAAACCCAAGCATTATAATGTAAAATGGGGGGGAACTTTCTGCTAGAAAGCTACTGTAACGTACATTCTTGCGATTAATACTAAAGAGCTTTGGACTCTACTTCTCTCTTTTATGTTTCCTTCTGCGATTATTTCTTTTGTCTTTTCTTCATTTGCATACTGTAATTCTGAACTCTGGATTTAGGTGTGTGATTGGAGTGGAACCCTGAGATTTTCCCGAAGGATACATAGGAGAGGAAAACATTGTGTGGGCTTTCTTTTATGTTGCCTATGGATAGTGTTTCTGTTATATCCACTTTTCTTACTCGTCGTTACTCTGAACTCTGAATTTCGGTAAAAGGAAAAGGAGAATCTTGGGACTTGTCCAGAGGATACATAGGGGGGCTGATACTGTGTTCATTTTGTTTATTCTTGGTGTTCTTTTCTACTATTTCAAGTTATTGGCTAGTAATCGTGCTTCTGGTTCTTTCCCACCATTAATCTACTAAAATTTCTTCCTTTACTCTTTTATTTCTTTCCTACACCCTCACTTTATTTATCTCTTTCCTGCACCCTTATCTTAAACATCAAAGTAGTTTAGTATAGGAGTCGACCTTGTGTAGTTTTTATGGGTGGCAGGCTACTCATAATCGTTGTCTCACTTGGGATAATTTTCAAAAGCGTGGGTTTGTTGGCCCCTCTTTATGCTATAACTGTGGGAAGGCTGAAGAATTTGTTGGGCATTTACTTCTCCAATGTGACTTTGCTCGACAAGTCTGGCATTATTGGTGGGGAGTATGGAATCACCCTTGTTCGCATGCTTCATCAATAGTTGATTTTTGGAGGAGTATGGGGCGGCCCCCTGCAATGGCTTTATTTTTACAAGTTGGATGGAGTATTGGTCCTTCATGCATTTTTTGGCAGATTTGGCTTGAACGGAACCGTCGGATTTTCCAAGGTAAGGAGTTAACTACTTCCTAGGTCTGGCAGAGGATTTTGCGAATGATCCAGGAAACTGTGTCTACAAAATGTCAGATTATTTCTCCCGTGGACCATGCGGAACGTCAGATCATGGAAAGATTAGGCTTGATGGTTAATGGTCCTGGTCCTAATGTCTCTTGCAGACGGATGGGTCAGAATAATCAAGTGCGGAGGGTTGGCAAATGGAATCCGCCTCCTCCGGGAGTGCTGAAAATTAATACGGATGGATCTTCCCGAGGTAATCCGGTAATCGTCGGTATTGGTGGTGTGGGGCGGGATAATAGTGGTACTATCCAATTTTTTTTCTCTTGCTTTAAGGGACATCATTCTAATAACTTCATGGAAGCACTCGCAATTTTATATGCTTTGGAGCAAGGGTATGGCGTCGGATTGTTTTTGAATCTGATTCTCAGATTGTTATAAATTTGTTAAATTTTGGAGATAGTCTTCATGGTTGTTGGCGGTTGAGTTGGGTTGCTCGGCAAATTCTTAATATCTCTGCTCACTTGGACTTCATTTCTTTTGTGCATATTCCTCGGGAGTGGAATAGGGTAGCGAATTTGTTAGCTAAATGGGCTTCTAAGCTTCAAGATGGTTGGGATGTTCAAAATTGGTCTCAAATTTCTTCTGATTGCTCTCAATCTCTCTCTTCTTTATTGAGAGCTGATATGTCTGAATAGCTTCTACTTTTTCTTTGTATCATAAATGTTTTGCTGAGTTAATAAATTTTTACCCTCTTTTACAAAAAAAAAGTATAGGAGTCGACCTTTCTCTGGATATTGGCACGAGAGGCATCTCTTCCCTTCGGCCTTTCAATGTTGGTCCAGGTCTAGGGTGCATACATTTACCCAAATCCTTTCCTGGGAAGATTTGATGACCAACAGTAGTCATACCCGTTGAACTCTGGAATTGGTAGATTGTTATGTGAGGCCATAATTACTAAAACACTCTTTTTATTTCTCGATTACAATAAATCACTCTGCTTTTTCAAATAAGGAAGAAGGAAGAAATAAGAAGAAAGAAGAGATTACAAATTTAAGTCAAATCTGACTTGGTTCACTCTATCATTGATGGCTTGTTCCTCTTGTTGTGGTGTTGCTATTTCTTGAGTCACGAAATTGTCTGCTACTTCTTCTTCGTCATCACTGATCAATATTATCTCTGGTGATTCTAGTTCTAATATTTCCACTAAATTACTAGAATGAGTATATTCATATTCTTGAGGTGCAATTTCTATGGATTCAGATTGCTCAAATCTACTCCCAAACGAATTGTCTTCAGAGTCTGCCTCGTACCTTGAATCTAGATGTCTCTGATGTGAGATTATTGCATTTTGCAACTGACTAAACACAGTATGAAGCCCATAAGTTCTCACTTTTTCATCAAAGTTTTCAGCATTCTCTCTTACTAAAAGTGCACAAAGTGCATGATAACATCCTGTGGAGCGAATCATGAATTTTGCCCTTCAATATGTCTCTTTTACAAAATTCTAGTCCTCAAAGTTTTGCCTCTCTTAGACTTTTAGAAAGAAATATCTAAAGCCCTTTAGGTCTTTTACACAATCTTCTATCACCTTTTAAGCCTCTTAGTCACAATTTTTCAATTTTGATTCTGCTTACATAAATTGCCTCTTAGGCAATGTCCCTTTTTTTTAAATATATTATAAAAAATATATCTATATTTGTATTTAATAAAAATATATATAATTGCTTTAAAAAATATTTTTTTTTAAAAACAATTATTATTTAATTTTTTATTAAATATAAAGACATGTATTTTTTAATATAATATAATAATAAAATTTATATAAAAAAAGAACAAATTAAGTAAAAAAAATTAGACTCCGCAGGAGTCGAACCCGTGACTCCTATCTGCCAAGCGAAGCCCCCTAGCCAACTCGGCTACAGCTACAGATGGAACCTAAGCAGCATACACTACTATTTCAAGATAATCGGGTAGATTTCATACAAAAATTAAAAAAATCAACTTGCAAAACTGCCGAGTTTTGAACCCGCGACCTCCTGGAGGGCGTGCGGCTTAAGGTTGGTTCCTCGAGCTAGTTGAGTTGCGTGGCCCAACGAGGATGCAAGGGAGGCTTGCCTTATTTATCTCCTCGCGGTCGCGCACAAGGGAAAAAAAAGTTTGGGGACTTTAGTCCCACATGCGTTGTGCAAAATAGTGCGAGGCTTTTAAAAGCCTCAACATGCCCCTACTTAGTCGATTGCCTTCGGGAAATCAGTAACCACCATTTTTTCTCCTACTTGAGCCTATCATTGTGCGCCACATTGTCGTTACCCTTTGTTCGCCATGTCACCTACCACTTAGCCTATCTGCCACGTCACCTGTCTGCTCTGGTTCGCGTGTCCACCTTCATCCACTTGCCATGTGTCACCTTCTGGTTAGCTCCTCGATTCGCATGCTCTTTGTGGGCCTTTCTTGACCTCGCCTCGGTTCATGTGCCTTTTGTGGGTCCTCTTCGACCTCACCTTGGTTCACATTTTGCAATCCTCTCGACCTCAATCTACGGGCTCCTCGACCTCCTCAAGATCTATGCCTCGCTTACGGGATTCTTAGAACACCTCGGGATTTGTGTCCGCCTATCGATCTCCTCAGGATTTGCGCCTCGCCAGCCTCTCGACCTTAGCTCTAGCTTTGATACCAGATATAGCAATCACGAATATTAGAAGCACTTAGATTATTAACCATAATTACATTTTTCTTAATTGAAAGATTACAAAGCTTAAATAGGAGAATTACTAACAATAACCTAGAAATCTTAGGAGGAATAATAGGGAAGAAGGAAAATAGGGAGGAAAGGAAAAATGAAGTTAGGAGTCAAACTCCCTATCGTCCATGTCGTCCAATCCTGCTGACTCACTTGTCGTCCAAGGAGGTAAAAGGGTAAGGTCCAAAGCTTACAGTGGTAAAATAAAAATTTTACCTTTTTTACCCTTTTAACTTCCAACAATTCGACCTCTTCTTCCTTTTATCGTGCCTTTTACATCTTTTGCATCGAAACTTCTTGCATTGTTTATAGTCTCTCATGGTCATTACCTTTTAAACTCTTTGGCCCATATTTACTATTGACTCCTTTGTCATGTCTACTTCCTTTATTTAAATCCGCATAGAGATAGTCTATTCTATCAACTAACAACAACATCATGCTTTGTATATATGAGCAAATTTGCCTATCTTGAGTCTGCATTGAATTTATCCTTTGAGTCGCTTATTTCATGGCCTTGTTTTTCTTGGTACAACCTTGGAGGACTTGAGCTTGTGTGAAAGAGTTTATTCACGTGGCTCAGTGATCTCTGCTTCGAGCAAATCTCCAATTTACTCAATTTTATTGTCTTTCTTCTAAGCGATCTTAAGCTGATGGCATTGTATTACTCCTTTAAGTCCCTGTGTTGTAGCCATAATTTTGAAATTTATCATGAGTGATTTGGCCCCTCCTTGTCTGCTTCAAAGAGATATATTGTGCTTCTAGACATCTAGTGATTTTACCATTTTTGGTTTGTAGGATGCTTGACACTCCATACTATCTATCAGTCCTTGAATAGTGAGCCACTCATTTCCCCATGTAGAAGAATCTTCATTGATCTTGCCCAGGATGATCCAGGACCATTGATCTCTTTTTCATCTTTCACTTTGGTTTTTTGTTGATTGAATCGACGATGAGCATTCTTCTTTGAGCGATGAGAACGGGCAAAAATATATTGTCGTTGATCATTTGAGGTTATCACTAATTTAATCAACTATGATGTTTTTGCATGGACTACGACTAGACTTGTTCATCGATGGATTTTTGTTATCATTGATGCATCAACGATAAGCTTTCTACAAGAGCAAAAAGGCTATGCATAAGCTGAGCTTTTTTGGCAATCGCTGATGAGAAGGAGGTTTCGCTAATTAAATTGATGACAAACCTTTAGACTGACGATGAATTAACTTAGCTCTGAGCATTGTCACTGAACAATTTTGAGTGAGTTTTAGCCTATTTTTGATGGATGTTATGGTCGTTGATGAGGATCAGTGATAAGGCTTTGCAAGAATGATGACTTTACCTGTAGAACAACTTTGTTTGACCAACTTTCATCGAGAGGAGTTGCTAGGTTTATGTTGTAGAGACCCTCATCTTAGGCTTGAACTATTTTTTGCTCATTAGGAAGGGCAGCGTTGATCGAATTGATGATAATGTCTTGCAAGGGCAATGATGTATGTTGTATTTTTTTTATATCTCAGAGTTGTCACTAATCGAGAAGAGTGATCACTGATCAGATCGGTGATGATGCTTTTACAAGAGTGACGATGTATTTTTGTGAACTTGATTGCTCACTGATGTCTATCTTAGGTCATTGATAAGATCGACGATAATGCTTTTTAATCATGATGACACTTTTTAGCTTTTAGGTTGGGTTGTAGTTGGTCGTTGATGAAAAGGCTATCGAGGATAAGATTAGCGATTGTGGATTGGATGAGCGATGGTCGATATTTTGTCGTTGATGACTAACTTGGATCACTGATAGGATCAACGACGAGGATTTTTATGAGTGACGATGCTTTTTGGGCTTAAGTTTGTCAACGATGACTTAGATTTATCGTGGATTAGATCGATAAAAGACTTTTGGAAGAGCGATGGGTGGTTAAAGATCTTTTTGACTTGGCGAATGACTTAGTAAAACCTTAGGAGGGATATTTGAGTGAAAATAGGGTACACTTGGATAGTTTTGGCTTTGGTTTAGCTTAGTAAGACTAAGAATTTTTGTTCTATATCTTGACTTTATTTAGGGTTAAGCTTGCTACTAGATGATCTGAAACGTTATGGACTAAATGCATGGATTGAAAATGGAACAACTTATAATGATTGAAACAAAGAATATGGGATGTCATAATGGTATGAAGTTGTAGTGGCCTTACTTAAGATGAAAATGGGATGAGCTTATGGTGGATGGAATAGAATATGATAGTACTTATGCTTACCTTATTATGATCATGGAGGTTTCTTCTGACCAAGACTATTTTTCAAGGCTTCCTTCTTTTTAAGCTCAACCTTTCATCCTATAGTCACCTAGACATCCAAACCTTATTGAAAAGTAGGGGTATGAATTAATTTGGGATTTTTTGAATCCCAACAAGCACTAATAAGAAATGATGGGACAAGCACAACCAATATTCATGAAATTAGGTCTGAAGTAGTTAATAATTTTGAAAATATCTTGGGACCATGCCCACCTTGCACTCCCCAAGCTCACAATGCTCTCATTTAGAACATCCCCTATCTCATTTCCCAAGAGTTCAATGAGAATATTTTAAAATAATTCACTCATGAAGAGATCAAAGAAGCCATGTTTTCCATGTCTCCTAATAAAGCCCTAGGACCGAAAAGGTTTCCTCGGTTCTTTCAATATTTTTAGGATATTGTTGGCAAATACATCTCTAAAGTGGTGCAGGACATTCAAAGGATCAATTCATTGCCTAGAGATATTAATTCCACCTTCATTGCCCTCATTCCCAAATATCATGACTATAAACCCATCTCTGACTTCAAACCTATCAGTCTTTGCATTGTTGTTTACAAAATTCTATCCATAGTCATTGCAAACAGACTCAAGGAAGCCCTTCTATCCATCATAGATCCTTGTCAAGGGAGTTTTGTTCAATGCAAGCTCATAATTGATGGGATATCACTATCCATGAGCTCCTTCACTCAGTGTATAAAAGCAAAAAAGTTGATCTTTTCCTAAAACTTGACATGAACAAAGCTTTTGATAGAGTGTCTTGGGACTTTCTCTTCGTTGTGCTTACCAAATTTGGCTTCCATGAGGATTGGATTGCTTTAATCAAGGAATGCATAACCTCTGATTGGTTCTCAATTTTTTTCAATGGATATGTTACTTGTTATTTCAAAAAAAATTGAGGCCTCAGGCAATGGGATCCCCTATCTCCTTTCCTTTTCATCATCCTTGTTGAATCCCTTGGTAGATCCCTTAAGGCTGCATGCTCCTTAGGTATTTTGTCAAGCATTAAACCTTCTTCAATTTCTAGGCCAGTCTCTCACCAATAGTTTGTTGATGATACCATCTTGGCAACTTTATCCTCCATT
The DNA here is from genome assembly GCA_028583015.1 of Wollemia nobilis. Classification (NCBI taxonomy): domain Eukaryota; kingdom Viridiplantae; phylum Streptophyta; class Pinopsida; order Araucariales; family Araucariaceae; genus Wollemia; species Wollemia nobilis. The sequence continues at coordinate 7,611,546 of JAQPPZ010000989.1, forward strand.
TTTGAAGCCAAGGTTATTAAAACCATTCTCAACTACTATGAAGAAGTTGTTGGTCAGAAGGTCAACTTCAAAAAAAGCAAAATTTATTTCCTAAACACTCCCATTTGTAGATAACTCAAAATAGCCAAAATTTTAGGATGTTCCATCTACAACCTCTCATCCACCTATCTGGGTTTCCCCATTTTCATGGAAATCCATAAGAAAATATGTGGAATAATGTTTTGGATAGTATCCTCAAAAAACTTGTTGACTGGAAAAAGACTATGTTAAGTCGGGCAGCTAAAGCCACTTTGATTCAAGTGTGCCTCTAGAGCATACTGGTCTTCTTTATATCTATTTTCAAAGTTCTTGCATCATCTGCAAGAAGATTGAACAAATCCAAAAGAAATTCTTATGGTCAATGAGAACCATAACAAATTCCATTTAGTGTCATAGGACAAGGTTTGTGCCAAGAAAATTCATGGAGGTCTTAAATTTTAAAAAGTATGCAAAATGAATATGGCTTTAATAGCAAAGAAAGGATGGAGGATAGTCAAATATGTTTAAGTTTCTTGAATTGACATCATTAAAGGAAAATATTTTCAGCAAAATGATTTCCTTAATGATTATATGCTTCCTAACGGGTCATAGTTTTGGAACTCTGTTATCCAAACCAGAGATATCATCAGAGAAGGGATAATATGGAGACTTGGTTGTGGTAGATGCATCAGATTCTGGGAAGATACATGGTTGAAATACTATCCTATGATCAATGATACAAATCTGGCCATTCTTAAAACAATCATTGACCAAATATTTGACAGCAAGGTCTACAATTTCATTTCTCAAAATTCTCAGTGCCAACAGTGGAAAATCATACCTACTCATAATCTCAATAATGACCAGAAGTGTGCTATCAAGGATCTAGCCAACCTCCTTAGAGTGTATGTTATTCCTAACAATCATTCCAAAGACACTCCCATTTAGAAGCCCTGTGAAGATGGCCAATTCTCAATCAAAATTGCCTATCATATCTAGGATTCATCATCAATGTCTTGGGCCCCAGTCAAACTAATATGGCTAAAAAATTTGATTCCAAATATTGGGTTTTTTTCCTGGTTTGTCACCCAAAACAAGATCCTAACCATTGAAAATATCATCATTAGGGGCTTTCCTATCCCAAATCGGTGTCTCCTTTGAAATTCCAACTAGGAGTCTATCTTCCACCTATTTTTGGTGTGCCCTTTCTCCTTGTCAGTCTTGTATTCCCTATTTGAGCTAGTCAACCTTGCCTGGATTCTACCATCATATATTAGTCTTCTGCATGAACAATGGCCCAACCCTTTCCTTAACTTCTAACTCAATGCCCTTTGGGCTTATTACTTACCCCACTACTTCTAGAAAATCTGGATGGAATGAAATAGCATGGGGATTTCCACCACCTCCAAGGACCTCCATTCCGTTTTTTTTGCACCATTACCTATGCCTCTGAAAATGCCCAACTCATTCCTTCTCAATCCACTCCTAGGGTTGGTCTTGAGGCCCAATTATATGCCAAATTCAATTTTTCCAGTAACTAACCTGAGCCTTACACTCCTCAAGTTGACATATCCATCATTGTTTGGACCCCTCCACCTGCTATATGGGTGAACTTCAACTTTGATGGTGCAACAAAAGGTAATCCGAAGAAGGCAGGTAGTGAAGGCATTATTATAGATGATTGTGGAAAAATCATCTTGGTATTTGTAGAAAATATTGGCATTCAGTAAAACAACACAGTCAAAGCTAGAGCTCTTTATCAAGGTTTGGTCATCTTGGATGGGTTGGGAATTGATCACCTCATTGTCAAAGGTGACTCTTTGAACATCATCAATTACCTTAAAGGAGTTCACAACCCGACCTGGAACATCTGTAATATCATTGGTGAATGTAGAAGGCTCATCGAGAAATACTCAAATATCATCATTCAACATGTGTATAGGGAAGGGAACAAGTATAGAACCAAAAATTTAGGAGCTCAAAATATAATCTTTGATATTCATTCACCTTGAAAGGTTCAAAAATACATTACTTAAATACATAAACTAATAACCAATACTTAGAAAGCTTAGGAGAAATATTAGGGAGGAAAGGAAAAAAGGAATTTGGAGTCAAACTCTTCCTGCCATCCATGTCGTCCAATCCTGCTGACTCGGTTTTCCATCCAAGGAGGTAAAAGGGTAAGGTCCAAAGCTTACAGATGTAAAACAAATTTTTACCATTTTACCATTTTAACTTCCAACATTATCCCCGTTAAAGTTGATAGGATTGACTATACAGTCTCTCAGCTTTATATATAGAGATTTAGTTATGCCTTTGGTGAATATATTTGCAATGTTATCCAAAGTGCTGCAATATTTAAGCTCAATTATCTGCTGCTCCACCATGTCTCGAATGAAGTGATACTTCATATCGAAATGCTTTGATCTGCTATGGTGGATTAGATTGTATGCCAACTGGATGGCACTTATTTTATCACAATATAGTCAAGCTAGACCACTTTGAATTTCTCCAATCTCTTCAAGGACTTTTCTCAACCATAAGGCTTGAGTACTAGCATGTGTGATGGCTATATAATCAGCCTCAGTAGATGACAATGCTACAATAGTTTGTTTCTTGGAACTCCAAGTGATTAGTCCTGACCCTAGACTAAAATAGTTCCTTGATGTATATTTCCTATCATCTATATTGCTGCCCTAATCACTATCATTGAAGCCAACTAATTTCACAGAATTACATTTGTGGTAATGGATTCCAAAATCCAATGTACCTTTTTACATATCTTAAGATTCTTTTAGTTGCTTGTAGATGCAGCTCAGATGGACTTGCCATAAACCTTGAAACTAGAGAAATAGCATATTGAATATCGGGCCTTGTGTTGGTGAGAAACATCAGACTCCCAACCATGCTCCTGTAAGTGGTCATGTCAACCTTTGGTGCTTCGTCGTCCTTGCTCAATTGGATTCCATGTCCAGTTGGAGTTGCAACTAATTTGCACTACTCCATGGCAAATTTCTTGATCATGTCTCAAGCATACTTGTGTTGACATATGAATATCCCCTTATTTGATTGATGCACTTCCATGCCTAGGAAGTATCGCATTAAACCGAGATCTTTCATCTCAAACTGCTTCATCATGGAGTTTTTGAACTCCATATTCATTTTATTGTTACTACCCATAAATATTAGATCATCCACATACAAACAAACTATGAGAATGTCTACACCATGCTTTAGGTAGTACAAAGTTGGTTCACTTTTGCTTCTAGTGAATCCATACTCGTTGAAATAGTCGTCAATGTGTGAGTACCAAGCTCTTGGTGCTTGCTTGAGGCCATAAAGTGTTTTTTTCAATTTGTAAACAAGGTTCTCCTTTCCTTGTTCTTGAAAGCCTTGAGGTTGTTGAACATAAACCTCCTCAGTCAAGTATCCGTTCAGAAAAGCACTTTTCACATCCATGTGTTGAATGTTCTATCCTTTGTGGGCAGATAAGGAAAGAACTAATCTGATTGTCTCTTATCATGCAACAGGAGTGAAAGTTTCCTCATAGTCAATGCCAATTTTTTGACTAAAACCTTTTGCTACTAATCTCACCTTGTGCCTCTCAATGCTTCCATCAATATTGTATTTGGTCTTGTAGACCCATTTACATCCAACACACTTTTTTCCTTTGGGTGGCTTTACTAGCTCTCATGTATCATTATTTTTTATAGAGGTTATTTCCTCTTCCATGGCTTCTTGCCATACATTTTGAGTACAAGCATTCTCATAGCTAGCTAGTTCTAGCTGTGCATTAGCCAATAAAGCATAATTGACTACATCTCCCTTAGGATCATGGGAGTCATCATTCCCATAAAATTACAAATTTTAAAGTTGCTGCAAAACTGTATTTATTTCACTAGCTTGGCTTCTAGTGAATCTTCTCTGGAAATTTTGATCCAGAATTTGAAAGGATGGATGATGTTGTAAAGTTCTTTTGCCTCTTTATGGAGAGTCACTGTCAATATCCATCGGTGAAGAACTTACTGATCTCTGTGGAGAAGGACTTGGAGTGGCGGTTGAAGTACTTGATGTAGTACTCTTGCTTAGGCTTGGAGGGGGTGGTGTTCCTTTGCTTTTCTTGGGAGACACTTGTACCTGTGAAGAATTTACATCTTGGGACTCATCATCAACAAAAATTATTTGATGACCCCATTATCCCCCTTCATCAAAAATTACATCCCTGGAAAGTACAATTTTATGAGTCTTGATATTGTAGAGTCTATATGCTTTTATAGACTCACAATACCCTAAAAATATACAAGCTTAACTTTTGGGATCAAGCTTCTTCCTTTTCTCATCAGGAATGTGCGCATATGCTAAAGAACCAAAAACTTTGAAATGCTTTACATTGGGTTTCTTTCCATACCACCCCTCATAAGGAGTGATGCCATCTAAACTAGAAGTTGGACTTCTATTTAGAATGTATACACTGATTCTTACAACATCGACCCAATACATATTAGTTAGATGCTTAGTCTGAAGCATCGTTCTCACCATATCAACTATGGTGCGGTTCTTTCTCTCTGCCATACCATTCTGTTGTGGGGTATACGCAGTGGTGAGTTGCCTTTTGATCCCACTTGCTTTACAATATTTCAAGAATTATTTTGAGGAGTACTCACCTCCTAGATCTGTCCTAAGACATTTTACAAAATACTCACTTTGTTTCTCTACATCGTTTCTGAAATCTATGAAGCAATCAAAAAATTCATCTTTATGTTTCAAGAAATAAATCCAGCACATTCTAGAGAAATCATCTATGAAAGTGAGAAAATAGGAATTGTTTTCGATACTCTTTGTCTACATTGGACCATAGATGTCCGAATGCACTAACTGAAGTGGATAGCTGGATCTCTACGCTTTTCCTTTTGGAAAATTAGACCTTGAGTGCTTTCCCAAAGCACATCCTTCATAGATCTCCTTCTGTTCGTTGATTTTGGGAAGTCCTGTCACCATAGCTTGAGAAGTTAATAGTTTCAAGCTAGCGAGTTTAAGGTGACCATATCGCAAGTGCCAAAGTACACTTGGATTAGTTATAGCTACATTTGCAAGTTGAGCTCCCCCTGGCTCACCAAATTTGAGAGGGAATAACTGATTCTTGGTTATTGGAACCTATGTGATGACACGGTTACAATTATTTTTATCAAGAATGATACATTTTCCTTCATCAAAAACAAGTTTGTAATTATTCTCCATCATTTACCCAACGCTTAGCAGATTGTGTTGGAGCTTTGGAGTGTAGTATATGTCATTCACTTTCTTTAGGCCTTATTTTGTTGGAACCTCCATGGCTCCAATACCTTCAACTTGCAAAGCTTTATCATCCCCTAACTTGATGTGGGATTTATAAGTGGAATCTAGAGTAGCAAATAGATTTTCTTTGCCACTCATATGGTTTGAGAAACCAGTATCCAAAATCCATGTGTCATTTAGATTTTGTTCTGATTGTCCATATGAAAGAAAAATATTAGAGGTATCATCTTCTTCACCATAATTTCCATATTGACTGTTGCTACCTTGAGAAGATTTTGACCAGCAATCGCGAGCAAAGTGACCTGGCTTGCCACAGTTAAAACAAGTTGTTTTGGACTTGTCACTTCCTCGTCCTTGATTTCCACTTCGTCCTGGATTTCCTCCTCGATTTTGATTTCCACCTCTATTCTGATTGCTTCCTCTATTGGAGTTGCCTCCTCTGTAGTTGCCTTTGCCTCTACCTCTTCGCTGGCCTCTGCCTTGACCTCTTCCACGTCCTCTTCCAGTATTTTCATTGGATGTGAAGGCTTTATCATCGTCTCCATAGCTGGTTGAAGGAGATTCATGTAATCTCTCTTCATGAGACATTAACAACCCAATTAATGCATCAAATGTTAAAGTGGAAAGATATTTTGACTCTTATATGATTATGTTTATGTGATTCCATCTTTGAAGAAGTGTTCGTAACACTTTCTTTACAATTTTTTCAGGCTTAATTTCTTCGCCAAGAGTAACCATTTTATCAACTACTGCTTTCACTCTAACATAATAATAACCTACTTTTTCATCTTCTTTCATTCTGAGATTTTCAAAATCTTGTTTTAGTGTTTGAAGCCTCACTTGCTTCACTTGATCACTTCCCTGAAATCTGTCTTTCAAAGCTTTCCATGCATCTGGTGCAGTTATACAAGCGGCTATTCTAGGGAATATACTCTTCTCCAATACTGCTTGGAGATGATAAAGAGCAAAGGAGTTCCTCTTTTGCACTTCTTTCTTTGTTTTCTTATTTGTGGCACTTAATGTTGTCCAGTCTGTGGGTTCGGTGTAACCCTCTTCCACTATGTCCCACAAACCTTTTCCTATGGGCAAGGTCTTCATTTTGATAAACCAATACTCGTAGTGATACCCATTGAAATCTAGAATTGGTATATTGTTATGTGAGGCCATAGTTACTATAACACTCTTTTTATTTCTCGGTTACAATAAAGCACTCTGCTTTTTCAAAGAAGGAAGAAGGAAGAAAGAAGAAAGAAGAGATTACAAATTTAAATCAAATTTGACTTGATTCACTCTTTCACTGATTGCTTGTTCCTCTTGTTGTGGCGCTGCTATTTCTTTATTCATGAAATTGTCCGCATCTTTTTACAAATTCCTAGTCTTCAATTTTTTGCCTCTCAGACTTTTACAAAGAAATTGTCACAATTTTCCACCTTTGAGTCCTCTTACATAAATTGCCTCTTAGGCAATGTTTTTTTTCTCCTTTTATTGTACTAAAAAGATATCTATATTTCTATTTAATAAAAAAAAAAATTGCTTTATAATTTTTTTTTTAAAAACAATTATTATTTTGATTTATTAAATATAATATAAATTGGCGAACTGGCGGGAAAATTTTTGAGCAGGTGACAGGCGATGTTCTAGGGTTTGTGGAGCGAAGGAAAATCCAGGGCATCAGGTGGGTTGCCGTAGTGTTTTTCTAGTTACTGTGGATCTGAAGGAACGTCTGCTGCCCCAGGAGGGCCCAATGGGGTCTCCTCCAGACCCTCTCTCTGGGAGAAAGAGATCTTATGCTGAATTGCTAAAAGAAAATTCTTCATCTTCCAATGACGAAGCTCAGAGAAATACTCTTCATACGCTCTTCAAGAACGCTGGCAAGAGCTCAACAGCACATCGAGTTAATGGATGCCTTCCACAATCCGCCTCAAGACCCAAGATTGTCATCGAACCAAAGATGGTCGAAGACACAATCATATATAGAGCTAACCATGATATGATCTGTAAATTCATGGGTATCCGACCTACCCTAAATTTCTTGCATACCTGGGTTAGACAGAACTAGGAGCCTCATGGTGAGTACTCCTTATGGTTTATTAGCAATGGGTATTTCATTGTTAGTTTTTCTTCTCTAGCCGATAGAAATAGGGCGTTTGAATCAAAAAAGAGGAACCACGGTCCGGCTGGGTTATTTGTTCAACCCTGGAGAGTGGGTTTCAATCCTCGTATTGAACCCACGGATGTCCCGGTTTGGATCCGGTTGTACGCTCTTCCAATGGAGTTTTGGGGTGAGCAGGTTCTGGAAATGATCGATAACTCCCTCGATAGACATTTGGGCGTCTCCAAGGACACCATAGAAGGTAACACAGCTGTCTTTGTAAGAATTTACGTGGAAATGGATATTAGCCAACCTCTACCGGTAAAGGTGGAACTTGAACTGGCAGGACTATCTTGGATCCAACAGCTAGATTATGAGGCTATGCCCTTCAGATGCAGAGTTTGCCACAAACATGGGCATTTGGCCTGGTTTTGTCCAAATATTTTGAACACAAAAATGGAGGCCCCGCTTGGAATGCCAAATCACCCCAGAGAGGGTAATTCTACTCTTGCCAAAGAACCATCCAATACTCCTCAGGGTAATGATGTTCAGAAAGATGGCTTTGAACGACCCAAAAGAAGAAGAAAGCAAAAGAAAAATGGTAAGGAGCGAGTCACAACTCAAGCCGACCAATAGATATGAAATTTTTAAGACACTAGTGGATCAAGAGGATCAAGTCATGGAAGGAGTGGATGGGAATATTGAGGACAATAACATCCACACTCATGCTTCTCCTTCATCTCCCCCTGTCTTAGAACAGGTGATTGAGTCCACTAAGTTATCGTAGCCAGAGAATGCAGGTGCATTGATAGTGCACTCCCAAGCGCAGCCAGTAATTAAGGATGTCAGCATGGGAATTGTAGAAAAGAACAGAGAGAGGCCAGCCCTAGGGATAACTCGGGTGGAAAAGAGATCCAAAAATAGCAACTCTCAAGGAGCGGGCGGAAAATCAAATAAGGACCTGTTAGCAGTTCAAGGAGACAAGCTGATCACTAGAGGATCGGTGAGGACAATTGATTCTTACTGCTCTCAAGGTTTTCAATGATTATTCAATATTGGAATGTTAGGGGTTTAAACAGTAGAACCCATCAATCTGATGTTCAAATACTCTTAGGAAAATGTAAAATAGACTTTTTGCTTATCCAGGAGACAAAAATGTCTTTAGATCTTATGTGTAAAACAGTTAATAGAATCTGGAGGGGTGCTGGTTATATGGATGTGGCTACCCAAGGTGCCTCAGGGGGGATTGTTACTCTTTGGAACCCTCTGGAATGGACTGCAATAGAACATATAGCTTGGAGGGGTGTTCTCACATCTCATTTTAGGAATAATGTCACAGTTGAACATGTTTTAATCACAAATTTTTATGGGGCTCAAAACCTTGATGGCCAGAGGCTCCAATGGAAAGCTGTACATAACATGAGATCCTCAAGGGAAGATTTAGACTGGATTATTGCTGGGGATTTTAATGCTAAATTATCTGCTCGAGATCAGGAAGGTGGAACCCCAATTTTGGATCCAGGGGATCAGCTTCTGATTGCCTAAGTCAATGCCTTTCATTTAGTGGATATTAAAGGCCCCAGAACCTACTTTACTTGGACTAACAAGAGGAGGGAGCCACATAGCAGGAAGGTAAAGCTAGACCGTTTTCTGGTCTCAGAGGAGTCATTTGTAAAGTGGAATACTAAATTCCAAATTTTGGAGGGCCCAGTTTCAGATCACTTTCCCATTTTGCTGGAGGGAGGGACTATGACAGGGCAGCATCACAAACCCTTTAAATTTGAGAATTTTTGGTTACAAAAGGAGGATCTTCGAAATAAAATTCCACAGTGGTGGGAAGAAGGCCGTCTACCTTTTGGGATAGCAATGTTTAGATTCCACAAACAGCTTCATTTTGTCAAAGTTCAACTGAAACAATGGAGGCAAGCTAATAAGTTAGATTTCTAGCTCCAAAGAGCTCCCTTGGTGGCCAAATGGGATGAGGTTCAAAAACACTTTAGGGAAGGAACAATTACAGAGCAGCTCAAAATCGAGGATGATGCCTTGCGTAAAGCGGTTGAGGACATTGATAACCAAGAGGAGACTTACTGGAAACAGAGAGCAAGAAACACTTGGTTATTAGAAGGTGATAGAAATACCAAATTTTTCCATCGATCAGCTTGTGCTAGGAGACAAATGAATAACATGGAAGCCCTTCAAGATGAGAATGGACACTCCTTTGATACTCTTCCTGGTATGCATTCCCATTCAATGGATTATTTTTCTAAACTTTTTAAGGAAAGTATGGAGCAAGATGTAGAGGCTCAAAATGAAGTTATTGATGTCATACCCTCTGTCATCTCTGAAGAAGAAAATCAGGCCCTTATTAGACCCATTGATAGAGATGAACTAAAGAATGTGGTCTTTGGAATGAGCACTGGCAAATCTCCAGGTCCAGATGGCTTTCCTATTGAGTTTTTTCAGGCCTTTTGGGATACTTTGGAGGAGGATGTTTTGGTCGTCACGAGAGGAGTCCAGAACTAATAAAAGAATGCTTAAGGCAATAAATCATACCTTCATCACTTTAATTCCAAAAGGGGAGGAGGGGGCTCATATCTCTGATTACAGACCTATTGCCTTATGCAATGTGATTTATAAAATAATCACAAAGATAATGGCTGAACGGCTCAAACATCTCCTTCATAACATTATCTCCTCAGAGCAAGGGGGTTTTGTAGAGGGTAGACAGATCTTGGATGGGGTGGTTCTCGCTCAGGAGGCAATCCATACAATGCAAAAATCTGGTAATAAAGGAATGTTCATTAAACTGGATATGTCCAAGGCTTATGATAGGGTGGAGTGGAGTTTCTTTTCAAAAATGATGGCAGCCTTTGGTTTCTCTCAGGACTGGATAGATTGGGTCATGAGCTATGTTTCTACGCCTTCTTATTCTGTTCTAATCAAGGGTCTTCCCTCGCAACCTTTTGGAGCCACACATGGTCTTCGTCAAGGGGACCCTTGCTCTCCCTATCTCTTCCTCATTTTGGCTGAAGGATTAGGTAGACTTTTCTTGAGGAGAAGACATCGAGGCCTGCTAACAGGTATCAAGGTGGGTGAGGAAATTTTGACTCACTTACAGTTTGTGGATGATACAGGATTGCTTGGAGTGGCCAGCTTCAGGGAAGCTAGAGGAATCAAAGATACTCTTAATGTCTACCTTAGGGCTTCAAACCAAGTCATCAATGATAAAAAATCCAAAGTGGTCTTTTTCAATCTTGACCAAAGGCTACAGGACGGAGTTATAGAGATCTTGGGATTCACAAGGACTTCTCTTCCAATGGTTTACTTGGGGGTTCCTTTGCATTTCAAAAAATTAAAAATAGATATCTGGAAGGATATTTTGGATGGTATCAAAGATAGAATGAATCATTGGTCTCATAAATGGTTAAGCAATGGGGGTAGATTAACTTTCTTACAGTCAGTTATTTAGGCCATGCCAATTTATAAATTTTCTATCCTGGCTGCCCCACATACTATATGGAAAGAGCTGGACAAAATGGCTAGAAGATTTTTATGGGAAGGAGCAAAATGGGAGAGGAAATGGGCCCTGGTTGGTTGGGATAAAGTTACCCATCCCAAGGAAAAAGGAGGGCTGGGATCGAGAAGCTCCAAGCTTAATAACAAAGCTTTGGCTGGAAAACTGTACTGGAGGTGGATTTCCCAACCAAACTCCTTATTCAATAGAATCCTCACCAGTAAATATTTGGGTCATGTTCACCCCAATGAGGTGGGTTGTTTCCCTCTGGATGGTACTGGATCCTTAGTGTGGTAGGCTCTTAAGCTTGGATCTCAGGTTATTAAAGACCAATTGTTTTGGAAAGTGGGGAGAGGGGAGAAGGCACGTTTCTGGACTGATTCATGGGACCAGTACCCACCCATCATTACTGAGTTCCCCGAATTACAACCAATTAAATCCACCATAGAAGCCAAGGGTTGGATCCAAATTGAAAGTTACTTCAACACTAGCCAAATGGGGGAGTATAAGTTTAAGAGGTTTAAGAGGTTAGAGGAGTGGCCAATTACAATCCCTCCGGAGCTGGCACCCATCTTGACCAAAATCTTAATAGAAAGATTTCTCACAGGGAGAGACGAGGAGGATGAATTAGCTTGGGGCTATGGGAACCTTGGTGTATATACAGTGAAGGACGGATACGACAAGATCCTCCCAGAGCCTCCCCCACATTCATTTTCGGTTCAAGATTGGAGAAAGATTTGGCATTCCAAGGGTCGGCCGAAAGTAAATTTCTTTGCCTGGCAGTTTATGCACAATGGAATTCTCACTTTTGAAAATCTCGAAGTAGAGGAATCATCGGTCCATCTCAGTGTGTATTATGCCACAAGAATGAGGAAACAGTTGATCACCTGATGTTTGAGTGCCCTTTCACGCGTCAGATTTGGAAGCATTGGTTCTCTCACTATAAACTCCAGGCTAATGGTGATCTAAATCGGACCAATATTTGGGAAAGATGGAAGAGGGGTAGATTCAAATCTAAAGCTCTTCAAATTGGCTGGGAGCTTGGCTTACTTTTCATCTGGTGGCAAGTGTGGTTGGAGAGAAATGCCCGTATTTTTAGAGAAACTTTCTCCTCGTTAGATGGAGTTTGGCAAGTCATCTAGAGCAAAGTCACAGAAACTGTTGCCATCTATGCTAAAGAGGAAAATTAGGTTGGTCCTGGGCCACTGGAAGAGGGAGCTGAAGAGCAAGAGAGACAGGACAGAGCTAGCTGGAAACCACCCCTAGAAGGTTGGATTAAAATCAATACTGATGGAGCTGCAAAAGGCAATCCGGGTAGTGCCGGAATTGGTGTAGTTTGTCGGGATCATGTTGGTTCAGTGCTCTATTGGGAACTGCAAGGCTTGGGAAGAGCCACAAACAATGAAGCAGAAGCCATTGCTATCAAATCTGCTTCCATTTGGGCAGTTAATCAGGGCCACAAGAGGATAATTCTCGAATCTGATTCTCAAATTTTGGTTGGCGCTCTAGACTGCATGAGGAACTTTGCTTCGAAAGCATGGAGGTTGTAGATTCTGGTCTCTCAAATCAAGGAACTATGGAGGGAATTAGATGATGTGATCCCTGTTTATGTGAGTAGAGATTTAAATAAAGCGATCGATTTCCTTGCGAAGATGGGTGCTAAGAAAGAGGTAGGGGTGCAGCTGCACAGTGACATGCCTTTGGAGGATGAAGTGATTAGGCAGGGTCTTGAAAAATCCTTGATACAATGAGCAAATAAAATGCTAAGGGTGGTTTTTGTTGCAATATCGTGACCTGTTGCACCGTCGCGGCCTTTGGAGGGAAGCTGTCGCGATATCGCGACATGTTGCACCATCGCGACTTTTGGAGGGAAGCTGTCGCGATATCACGACATGCTGCACCATCGCAAACTTTGGAGGGAAGCTGTCGCGATATCGCGACATGTTGTGTCGTCGCGGCCTTTGGAGGGAAGCTGTCATAATATCGCGACATGTTGCGCCATCGCGACATTTGGAGGGAAGCTGTCGCGATATCACGACATGTTGCACCATCGCGGCCTTTGGAGGGAAGTTGTCGTGATATCGCGACATGTTGCGCCATCGCAAACTTTGGAGGGAAGCTGTCACGATATCGCGACATGTTGCGCTGTCACGGCCTTTGGAGGAAAGTTTTCGTGATATCGTGATATGTTTCGCCATCGTGGCCATTGGAGGAAAGTTGTCGCGATATCGTGACATGTTTTGCCATCGCGGCCATTGGAGGAAACATGTCGCGATATCGCGACATGTTGCACCGTCGCGGCTACTAGAGGAAAGTTTTCGCGATATCGCGACATGTTGCGTCGTCGCGGCTTTCGAAGGAAAGTTGTCATGATTTCGCGACATGTTGCGCCGTCACGACCATGGGAGGAAAGTTGTCGCGATATCGCGACGTGTTGCGTCGTCGCGGCCAATGGAGGAAATTTGTCGTGATTTCGTGACCTGTTGCTCTGTCACAGCCGAGGATGGATTTTTGTCGTGATATCACGACATGTTGCTCTGTCGCGGCCAAGGAAGGATAGTTGTCACGATATCACGATATCGTGACTTGTCGCCTCGTCGCGGCCAAGGCTGGATAGTTGTCGTGAAATCATGACATGTCATGATTTCGCGACATGTCGCTCTGTCACGGTCAAGGTTGGTTAGTTGCCACGATATCGTGACTTGTGATTTCGTGACTTGTTGACTTTTTGCGGTCAAAGGTGGTTTGTGTCGCGTTTTCGCGCCTTGTAATCTTGTGTTTTCTTTGTTCTCGGTGGGAAGGGTCTTCTCCCCTATGTAACTGATATTTGTTTTAATACAAGTTTTTTCAATTTTTTCAAAAAAAAATATAATATAAATTATTCTTTTTAATATATAAAAAAAAACTTTAGAAAGAAAAAAAAACTTTTTTTTTTATTTTTTTCAAGCCTGTAGGAGTCGAACCCGCGAATCCTCTCACTAAACAAAGTCTTCTTACCAACTCAGCTTCCACTGTCGATGGGACTCAAGCACCATACACCTGTATTTCTAAGCTTTTGGGGCAAGTGTACCAAAAAAAATTTAAAACCTTCGTCGTTGTCGGGGCGAGCGCCTTAAGGCTGGCTCCTCGAGCTAGTCGAGCTGCGTGGCCCGACGAGGATGCAAGGAAGGCTTACCTCCTTTGTTTCGTCATGGCCTGTGCAAAACAACACAAAAAAACTTGTGCTTTTATCCCACATTCGTTGTGCGAAGGGGAAATAACACTATATAATCAAAAAGACGCACAAAGCTTATCGATTGCATTCAAGGAATCGGTGATCGCCCTTTTGTCGACTTCCTTAGCCAATCTCCTCGTGCCACATCACCCTAGTTGCTCCTTTGTCTGCCACATCACTTGCCATGTCACCTTACATCCAGTCAGCTCTCTTTTGGTCCGCATGTCCACGTGTCTGCCTCGTTGTCTGCTCGCCATGTGTTCACCTCTGGTTTGCGTTCCTCCAAGTCACGTGTCAGTCACCTAGGGAATCATGCTTGGTGTTCTCTAGTCATCTGGTCAACCTTGAATCGTGTGCTCTCTGCGGGCCTCCTCTCGACCTCGCCTCGGTTTGCACTCTATGGGCCCTCTCGACCTCCTCGAGATTCGTGCCTCGCTTGTGGGCCTCCTTGGGCCTCCTCAAGATCCATGCCTAGCTTACCTTGAAGCCCTAGACACCCTCTGCTCTGATACCAGATATAGAACCAAAAAGTTAGGAGCTCAAAATATAATCTTTGATATTCATTCACCTTGAAAGGTTAAAAAATACATTGCTTAAATACATAAACTAATAACCAATACTTAGAAAGCTTAGGAGAAATATTAGGGAGGAAGGAAAATAGGGAGGAAAGGAAAAAAGGAATTTGGAGTCAAACTCTTCCTGCCGTCCAATCTTGCTGACTCGGTTGTCGTCCAAGGAGGTAAAAGGGTAAGGTCCAAAGCTTACAGTTGTAAAACAATTTTTTACCATTTTACCATTTTAACTTCCAACAACAAGGTCGTAGATTTGCTTGCAAACAGGGGTGTTTCGGAGGAATCTCTTCGAGTGTGGCATAATGACTTTCCCCAAAGTCTCAAAAATTTGAATAATGATGATGAAAATTACTTCTTATGATGAGTTTTCAAGTCCTTTTTGGTCAACAAAGATTGTTGCTACTCATCGGATTAAGGTGGCCAAAACAATTAATTCTAGCAATGAGAAACTACAAAGACCATTCTTGCAAGTGAGCAAAAAATGTTTGAGTAGCTAGCTTCTTTTAGTTTCAACATTCTTTGAGTGTTGTACTCAAGGTTTCTTGGGCCTTTACTTTGTCTTGGGTTCAATCTGATATTGTTTTGTCATCTTCATTTTGGTTTGCTTCTCCTTTTGGAGGTTTTTAGGACATTCTTGTTGTTGTTCTGTTTATTTTGATGGTTGTGTAGGGGATCTCAGTTGAGTCTCCTCCTATCCCACTTTATAAAAGGGTCGGTGTCCCTTTCAAAACTTTTCATCAATCAAACAAAATATTATAAATATGATTTTATTAATAAATATTAAAAATATATAACATGTATTACTCAACCAATATAATAACTAAAAAGTGAAATATTAAAAAATTAAAATAATACTAATATTATGCATCAAACATCTTGTATTGCAATCTCTTAATACCTTTTACCTTAATAACATCATGTATCCTTAAAAAAACATTTTGAACAATAAAGTACAACTACAAATCCACATTTATACATGATATAACATACAATAAACACCAAGGAAATGAAGTAAATGAGCTCCTTCTATACAGTTTTTTGTTTTTTATTGATAGGAGAGTTGGTTACAACCACACTATTTTTAGTAGCTGGCAAGTGCAAGGTTTAAACCACAAGGGTTGCATCCACCAAATCTATTCCACCTCATTTTTTTATAGCCTGGCATGAAATGGACCACTAGGTTCTCGAGATTCATATTGTCATCGTCAGTCTGATGCGCACTTAAAGGATTCAGATCAAACTACTACCTTTACAATAGGCTTCCCCCAAGGTTTGAATTTGGGTCTCTTCTTGGTAAATGCCTAGCCAGACTAGCACTTACCAATCCATCTAGCCCTTGGGGATTCCATCTATACAGTTTTGTTCGTGGTTTTAAAAAATAAAGAAAAACTTTCCTCAAAATTTATTTAGATTGAAAATGATGAAAATAATAGTAACAATTTTGTGAGAGATGTTGTAGTGGTATAATTTTGGATTTTCATTCGAAAGATTAAGTTTAAACCTTAAGGAATCGAAACCTATTTCAAAAACCTGTGCTGATGGACTATCATAATTCGATTCCCTTGCAATAGGATCCCATTGACATCATTTTTACTCAACAAACTAAAATTTATAAAAAAAATCTAGGCAAAAAAAACATCACCCATATATTCAAAGGATATATATATATATAATTTTAAAACCTTATAAAGAAAAATTGCTATCAGAATTGGTTATTTGTAATAGTAAAATATTATAATGATTTAGATATTTTGATTTCAGTAGCACATCATTTAAAAAATAACTTTCTAGAATTTTATCTCTACAAAAATATAATTTAAAAGTTTATTTTGTGAAAAAACTCTTTGAATGAAATCTTCGGAGTTGAAGATGTTGAGGACATGAGCTAGGGTTTTAGGTTAGTGTTGGAAAAGTCTGTGAAAACCAACGTGTTGGTTGGTGAAAGGTGTGTTGTAGTTTGGCTTTAGATATGGCAGCTTCGGGGGTCCTGGTGACCCCCGATCTTTATCTTTTAAAGATGTTTTGAATAAGGATGCCTCTTCTTCTGATCATGCAAATGCCATGAATTTTTTTTTGCATGCAACCCTTGATCCTGTTTCTAATTCCTCTTTGACTTTGAAGCCGAAGAATAATGGATGGTTGGAGAAAATAAAATATCATCATGTCTTAGTTATTAGTCCTGATTCTATTGCGGATGATGTTTTATATTTGCGTGAACATGCGCTTATCTGCAAATTCATAGGTCTTATAATTTCTATGCCTTTTTTAGAAAACTGGATTAGGAGAAATTGGAGCCCTAAAGCTAATTTGAAAATTATTCTTGTAGCTAATGGGTATTTTATTGTGGTGTTCTCCCGTATGATATATCGTAGTAAAGTGTTTGAGGGGGGTCCTTACTTTCACAATCAGTATGGATTATTTATCAAACCCTAGCATTTAGGATTTGATCCGATGGAGGAGAGGCCTTCTAGGATTCCTGTGTGGGTCCATTTTCCATGACTCCCTATGGAATATTGGAGGTCGGATATTCTTCATTCTATTGCAGATATTATTGGGAAATCGGTTGGTCCGTCTCGCCAAACTTTGGATATAAAATTTGCTTCTTTTGCATGGCTCTATCTTGAAGTAGATCTTGAATAATCCATTACCTGAATTATTGGAGATTAAACTGGAAAACATGTCTTGGGTCCAACAATTAGATTATGAAGCTCTCCCGTTTCGATGCCACATGTGCCATAAATATGGGTATCTTTAGAGAAACTGTAAGAAAGTGAATTCTCAGCCTTCATCCTCTTCATCTAACTTTCAAGATGCATCTACAAAGGCAAAAGGAAAATATCCTATGGTTAATGAGATGTCTGGTTATGATGGATTTATTCCTGGTAAGTCTCGTTCAAAATTTAGACCTTTTGTTCATCAAAATAAAGGTGTTAGGAAGGTAGGTTCTGCTAACAGATTTTATGTGCTTGAGACTTTTGAGGAGCTGCATGTTGAGGAGTAAGTCTATAATGGAGGTGATATGGATGCTTGTATTCAAGATCCAGGTACTTGTTCTTTCCTAAATTATTCTTTGAAATGCAAACTTCTAATAAGGGGTGGTGCCTAATAACCCTCTTGTAGGAAATGAAGATAAATTCAAAGAGGTGTCAGATTGTCTTGATAAAGTTCTTGATCATTCCCCTTTGGCTAAAAACTTGATTGAGGGAAATGAGGATGAGACTAGGTTTGAACCCTCCTAGGACAGGATTGTTAGAGAGGAAGGGAAAAGAAAGTTTATTCTGTGTTAGGTATTCACTCAAAAACTATCAAAAAATATGGGGTGGAGAAGGTGGTAAAAGCAGGAAGAAAGAAGGATCAAGAAAAAGTAAAATTGATAAGGGAATCCTTAGTTCAGTCTGGTGTTGTTAAGACGTTAGATTCTCACTTCTCTTTTCTCCCAAAATGAAAGTGATATCTTGGAATGTTAGGGGTTTGGGTAGTAGACCTAGACAAAAAGCTACTTAGAATTTGATCAGAGATCATAGACTTGATATTATTTTCATCTAGGAAATAAAATTATCTTGTGAAGATATGGTTAGAATTGCTTCTAAGATATGGAAATGTGGTCACTATCTTGCTATTGGAGCCCAGGGTTCGGTGGGTGGTGTTGCATGTTTGTGGGATCCAAAAAGTTTAACTCTCTCTTGGTGGGTGGGTAGCAGGAACTCTCTCTGTGGTTGCTACCAGCTTTGTATTGTGGCTGGGGATTTTAATTCTATCATGTCCCTAGAGGAGAAGAAGGGTGGTGTGGAGTGTTTGGGCCCTTCTTTGATGTGGGATAATATTTTTTTCCTTAATATTGTTGATGTGAAGCCTCGAAATGGGCTCTTTACTTGGACTAATAGAAGATGTGGAACAAATTTTATTTCTAAAATACTGGACCGGTTCCTTACTTTAGATAGTTGGTTTGATGATAGCTGGACTTCGTTCTCAGAGATTCTAGGCTGGAGGGGCTCTGATCACTGGCCCGTTCTCTTTCAGTCCTTGAGATTCTCATTGCGAAGAAATCCACCTTTCAAATTTCAACTTATGTGGCTCAAGGATAAGGATTTTTATGAATGTGTGAAGATGTGGTGGGTCAAAGGGAAACCCAAATTTGGCACTGCTATGTTTACTTTTTTCAAAAGCCTCCAGTTTGTCAAATTTAAACTCAAGCAATGGAACAATTTTTTTTTGGAAATATCTTTCAGAAGAAAAAGCAACTACAAGATAGCCTGGAGGAGATCACTTTTCAAATTAAAGATGAAGGATTGACAAAGTATCTGTTGGAAATGGAAGCTTCCCTTTCTATTTAGCTTGCTGAATGGGAGCTTTGTGAGGAGATTTTTTGGAAGAAGAAATCTCGGATTGACTGGTTGTTGGAAGGGGATGGAAACACTTTTTTTTTCACAAATTGGTTAAAGACCGTAGGAATGGTAATGCTATAGTCTCACTTACTTCTGATCAGGGGGAAACTCTCTCATCCTTTGAGGATATGTCTAATGAAGCAGTCAAGTTTTTCTCCTCTCTTTTCTTCAGGTAGGGTCCTCATGATGTTGTTAATATGAGGCTTATTTTGAATTGTATTCCTAGGTTGGTCTCTAATGATATGAATAAGATGCTAATGGACCCCATCTCGATGGAGGAACTTAAAGTGATTGTTTTTCAAATAAAAAAAGGTAAAACACCTAGACCTGTTGGTTTCCTTATAGAACTTTCCAAGAATTTTGGGAAGTGTTATCTTTTGATTTGCTAAAAGTTGTTCAGGAATCCCAAGTTAATAAGCAAATGCTTAAAGCTATTAATTCAACCTTCCTTGCTCTTATTCCCAAATCTAAAAATGCTAGCTTGTTGGGGTCTTTCCGTCCTATTTTCCTATGCAATGTTACTTACAAAATTATTACCAAGATTATTGTGGATCGGCTGAAGAAAGTTCTTGGTTTTCTTATTTCTCCTGAGCAAGGTGGGTTTGTTAAGGATCATCAAATTTTAGATGGTGTGGTGGTTGTTGTTGAAGTTATTCACTCTATGGATATCTCTAAGGAAAAGGCTATGTTCATTAAGCTTGATATGTCCAAGGCTTATGACAGTGTTAGCTGGCCTTTTTTGCAGAACATCCTTCAAGCTTTTGTGTTCTCGTATAATTGGATTGAATGGGTCATGTGTTGTGTGATTTTGGCCTCCTTTGCAGTTTTAATTAATGGTTTACCGTCCACTTTCTTCTCGGCATCTAGGGGGATTAGTCAAGGAGATCCCTTGTCCCCCTATCTTTTCATCAATATGGTTGAAGGTTTGGGCAGACTTCTCAAGAGTTTTCAAAATTGTGGTGCTATCTAGGGATGGTCTTGGGTGGAGAATTATTTATCCCAATCTCATCTTCAGTTTTTTGATGATACTGCTATGATGGGGAAGGCAAAAATTGAGGAAGCAATGAATTTTAGGAAGGCTTTAGATATTTACTTATCTACCTCTAGTAAATTTATTAATGAAGAGAAATCAAAGATCTTCTTCTTCAATATGGAGGGTCAGATTCAACGTAGTATTGCTAATATTCTACGTTTTCAGGTGGGCTATTTGCCAGTGGAGTATCTAGGGATTCCTATTTCTTCTAAAAATCTTGGAAGGGCTTACTGGAAAAGTATTTTGGATAGATTTTGATCAAGGGTTAATCATTGGACTTTTCGATGGCTATCCTTTGCTGGTAGATTAACGTTGTTGAAGTTTGTCCTTCATGCTTTACCTATTTACATGTTTTCTATCTTGGCTTCTCCTAAGTGCTTTCTCAAAGAATTTGATTCTCTTTCTAGAAACTTTTTATGGGTAGGAAACCTGAACTGTAATAAATGGATTCTGGTCAGTTGGGATACTGTGTGTTGCCCTAAAGAGATGGGGGGTCTTGGTCTGAGGCAATCCGATTTGAATAGTATTGCTTTAGCTGATAAAATTTATTAAAGGTGGTGTAGTAATCCTGATGAGATTTGGGCTAAAATTCTTAGCCTCAAATATTTTGGTGGTGCTCTAGTTGATGAGATTCTGAGATTGAAGCTGAGGGGGAAAGGTTCCATTGTTTGGGACACTCTCAAAAAATGTTCCATGCTTATTAAATAGGGTCTCTTTTGGATTATTTATAAGGGAAACAATGCCTTATTTTGGAAAGATTCTTGGGATAATCATCCTCCTATCCTTTCTTCTTTCCCCCACCTTCATCTTCTTCGGGATATTTTTTTTGATGCGGGTTGGTCTAAGGTGGCTGACTTCAAGCGACAAAGTCCTCTTGGAAATTCTTTTACTCACTATTGGTGGGATTCGTAGGGGTGGCCAAAGGGTGGTTGTCCTAAGGATCGTGACACTTTTGATTCTATTTTAGCTGAGAGATTGTGTTGTTCTGTTGAAGACTCTAATATTCTTGCTTGGGTTCATAATTTGAAAGGAAAATGCATTGTTTCTCTAGGTTATCAAACCCTTATTATGCAAAGAAGAGAGGATATTGTGTCCCCATCGTGGAAGAAGATTTAGAATAAGTTTGGTTGGTCCAAATGTAATATTTTTCTTTGGCTTCTATGTCAGAAGAAATGTTCAACTTGGAATTATATTCAAAAAAGAGGTTTTCAGGGTCCTTCACTATGTTTTCTTTGTGGAAAGAATAAGGAAACCATTCCCCATCTTTTCTTCCAATGCTCATATTCCCTGGAGGTCTAGAACTTGTGGTGGTAGATCTGGAAAAGGCCCATCATCCATGCTACTTTTATTTTTGATTTTTGGTAAAGCTTGGGTAGACCCCCTACCTCTACTTCATATCTTCAAACTGCCTAGGATATTGGTCCTTCCTTCATCTTTTGGCAGATTTGGTTGGAACGCAATTGAAGAATTTTTCAAGGATGTAAACTTGGAGCCTTATAAGTATGGCTCAGATTCAAAAGGATAGTTAAGGAGACTATTGAGGTCAAGTATGTTCTGAGTTCTCCTCTTACTTTCTCTAACTGGCAGATTATCAATAGATTGGAGATTTCTTTATCATCACCAATTACAAATAGAGGCCTTGTTAGGGGGATTGGTTCATTGAAGGTCAATAGATCTAGGAAGTGGAGTCCCCCCTAGCGGTGTTATTAAAATAAACATGTATGGTTCTTCCAGGGGTAACCCAAGTAATGTTGGTATAGGAGGAATTGGTCGTGATAGTGAGGGTGTGGCCCATCTCTTTTTCTCTGTGTACAAGGGAATTCATTCGAATAATCATATGGAAGCGGTGGCAATTCTCCATGCATTGGAAAAATATTTTTCTTTGGGATGGATAAGGTTTATTTGTGAATCTGATTCCATGATAGTGGTGTCTCTTCTGAACAACAAGCATTTTCATGATGCTTCTTGGTTTATGGCTAGAATAGTGAAACATATTTTGAGCTTGACTGGGAATTTTGTTGAAATTTCTTTTGTTCATATCCCAAGAGAATGGAATAGAGTGGTTGATTTTTTGGTGAAGTAGGCTTCTGAAGGATTCCTTTACTAGAAAGCTGATAGCTGGAATGATCTTGATCAGAAGAAATCCAGACTCCTTAATCAGTTAATTCATGAGGACCAGGAAAGATAATTTCAAGGTGGAGGAACCCGATTGTCATGGGTTGTTGTGGCCTGTCGAAGTTGTTGTCAGAATGATCCATGGATTTCCTTGGTGTATTTATTGTATTTCGTATGATGTGCTAGCTTGGATCACTTGGAAGTCCTTGTGGAATGTATTGTTTTAGATTCTGAATAATTTTTTTCCCCCAAAAGAAAAAGAAAAAAGTCTTTGAATTATTAAATTTTCATTTATAGATAATGAAAAGGGATTAAGGATATAATTTTAGGAAAGAAAGATATTGGAAAATCATTACTAAAAATTAAAAAAAAAAGTTTTATTATCAAGTGTTTTATTATACAATAGTATTAGAATACTCTTTTTATGTTATATTATTGTTAATCTTTTTTATGATATTTTTTAGTTATGGTAGCAATTGATTTGGCCTAAAATGATATTTTTAATATGGTTTCTATTTTATAAGAGGATTCTCGTTAGTGATTAGTTGACAAAAAGAAATTTTTGTGGTCCATATATATGTGAAATTTATTGTGAGGAAGAAGAGACTGTGAACCACTTGTTCCTTTATTATCCCATAGCTATTAGATTATAGAAGATGATGGTTGCCTTCCTAAGTCTCAAATTCTATAGTTTCACCTCCTTTGAACATATATGGTGTACCTGACCTCGAATGGATGGTATGGACAAATCCATGAAGGAGATGGTATGGGTTGGTATGACACTTCTATTGTGGAATCTATGGAAAGAAAGGAATAGTAGGATCTTCAAACACTCTCATTAGGATACTCATTACATATGGTAGAGGACCCTAACTAATCTTAGAGAAACAATATAATATGTAATGAGACCTCCTCCAAACCTAATTTACATAAGCTAAGAATTACATCAGATGGTTTAAGAAACAAAAATACTCAAAAAAATAAATGTCATATATAGAGGGAATGTCATTAGCAAGACCCTCCAAATGGTACTGGGAAAATTAATACAAATGGGACATCGATAGGAAATCTTGGGAGAGCTAGCATATGGGGTCTAGGGAGACTTTTAGATGGTCACCCTATCTTCATCTTTGCAGAGACCTTGGGCATCCTCTTTAACAACTTAGTTGAGGCTTATGGTATTCTTTGAGGGCTACAAGATGTAGCCAAAGTTGGGTGGAATGTGATAGTGGTGGAATCAGATTCACAAATATTTATCAATCGATTGAAGGACCCCACATGAACTGCATTTCTAGATTGGAGATTACAAAGAGTGCTAGAGACGATAGGTAGTCTACAAACCATATTTATAATAGTTGAATATATTTATGCTCCATGTGAGCAAACTATGATTATGGATGTAATGGAAATTGGGTGTTGGATCGAGAAAATCTAACCTACTATGGATACTCACCTAAATGGAGGACACAACAAATCAAGGAAGATATTTCTCTATTTTATGCCTTGATGTTGGTAACACTAACAAGTGTACTTGATATTTTAAAATAAATTAGTAGACTTACTTCTAAGTGCAATCGCTCATTGCAATTAGAGTATTATTGTCAATCATTGTAAAATGGTAATTAAAATCCCTATATGCCTAGAGGGGCAAGAGATGTAAAATGGTGGTAAAATGCCATGTTTTTGCTTGGAATGGCAAGAGATGTAAATTACTTGATTTATTTTAAATAATATAAAGTCTTTACTTTATATAAAAAAAGTGTTTGACACTATGATAATATTTTATCCTGATGAAAAGTTACAAGCTTACTATAGTGGTAAGAGCTTTGGCCCCTCTTTGAGAGGTCCAAGGTTCAAACCCCACTCAGTATGAGGGGACCAATACCCCTCATAAAAACCTGTGTAAACTCATTGAAAAAATATTTTATCCTAAAGAAGAAGTAAAGAATTAGTGAAAGAGCCTTGAAAGGGCTTATCTATATTTTTATCTTTAAAAAGTAGAATAATAATCTCAACTATATGGTCTAAACAAGGTCTAGAATAAGATTTATTAGAATTGACGTGTCGAGAATAAAAATAAATAAATTTATGAAAAAGAATGAAGAAATTCAATGAATTCAAGATAATAGTCAATTATTATCATTTGAAGTCAAACAATTGAAGTAGGAAAATAAGTTTTAACAAATTGTCTAGGATGAAAAAAGGGTATAAGCTTAAGTCCACCCACAATTATAGAAAATATCTATTGGAATCCAAAATATCCAATTACAAAAGTTGTCATCATATATAAGGCAAAGGTGAAAGGTAAAGGGAAAGTAGTTTTTAATGTTCATGAGATCATAGGCCATGTGAGATGACCCTCATAAAGGATGTTATTAACCCAATATATGTTTATCCAACCAAACTCTGGTTGTCGAGGTTTGGTGTACAACTCTACCTTCCATTGGATTTGAATCTTGATTCAAAGTTTCAAAGCCTTATCGTTACACCCACTCAAGTTATATTTTAAAGACACAACACTATCTTAAAGAGAGTATAAGTGAAGCATGATAAAAAAAAAAAAATAGAAAAAATACTATATCAACATCCACATCATCTAGAGAGTTTAGATCCAATTGTTCACACAAAATCACATAGATGGTTTGCACACCAAGGACAATCATGGATTCAAATTTCAAGGATCAACGTTGAAAGAGATTCAATGTAAATAACATATTTCTAAGATGGATTGATCTTGATTTAACATATAGTATTTTTTTAGAGGTTTAAGAAAGTGATACTAAGCACTTATATAGACATGGAAAATTGACCCATTAAGATGAGTCATTTTCCTTAAAGATTTTTAGTTTTCCTCTCAAAAAACTAAGGTCATCTTCAAGATAATTTTCTCCTATCAAAATATATCTAAATTTTCCAAAACCTATACCATTGGATTGGGCTCAAAAATAGATTTCCAACTGTATAAGATTTGTCTCATTTTGACATCGTTTGACCCTCTAAAGTGCCAAAAAACTGCACATAGGTCTAGCTATCATGAATTTGCAGGCATGATTGCTTACCCGTAAATTCATGGGCAGGATTGCTTACCCATGAATTCACTTTCTAGGTTGTGAAATTGCTTTCTACCATGAATCCACTAAAAATAGCAAATCGTTCAACCACCTCGATGACATTGGGATTCGATCCAAAATTGGTCGAATCCCACACCACGAATTCGCGGCCCGAAATATTAGGCCGCAAATTTACCTAATCTAGCGAAAAAACTCAACTTCCCTCCCCCCAAATCTTGCTTTTTATTTTTTTCCTACATCCATCCCAAGGTTTTAAAACAACAACATGTCTCCCAACCAAGACTAATGATCACTTGAGCAAATTAATGGAGAATTGTGCAAACTAGTGAAAGAATAGGCAATTGTGTTGAAAGAGATTAAGGACTGAGAAAGTTTGTTGTAGGTTGAATGTTGGAGCAAGTTTGTTGTAGGTTGAATGTTGGAGCAAGTTTGTTGTAGGTTGGAGAACACTTTTAATACTTCTACTTGCTACTTGGATCCATTTTGCTACTATCATTTTTGCAACACCAAAAGATCAGATCTAGTATACCATCATTTCATCTATTCTAGTATCTTATATATCATTTATGCATTAACAAGTTCTTGTTTTTATGCATCTGTAATAAATATCATATTTGAGACAATTTTTCCCTAATTAAATCATATCAACTCCTCTTGAAACCTATACCATTGGATTGGGCTCGAAAAGAGCTTTCCAACAGTATATAATACATTCTATTCTAACACTATTTGGTCCCCCAAAATACCAAAACACTGCACATGGGTCTACCTATCACAAATTTGCGAGTAGGATTTCTTACCCACGAATTCACATAGTCACAATCCTGGGGGCAAATTCTTGCTTTCATATCCATCCTTGCATCCTTCATATTACATATTGTTCATCCTACATTTGATAGCATACTGTCTACTACATTGTTTTGTCACGTCATTTTAGTTTTCGTCTATTTGCAAGTAAGATCTACAATTTCATTTATTTTACATACAATTGTTTAAAATACCAAGGAGATCTAACTGCTATACCTTCAATATTAAATCCATAGTGACCTAAGTAGATTCCCATATACTAATTACAAAATTTAGTGTCTTATCTAATAAGTTGCAGGCCTATCGCAAATTCACTTTCAAGATACTAAATTCGTTTGCTGGTTCAAATGGACAATGAATTCGGTCACATGGAGCAAATGGACAGTGAATTTGCTTCATTCAACCATCCAAATCAAGTAAGTATCTGATTTGATCTATTTTCAATTCTTGAATCATATGAAAAGAACAAAAAAATACAATATATATATATATATATATATATATATATATATCGTATGAATCTATAATGCATTTAGCTTAGTCCAATTGTTTGTTATCTTCATGAAAATTGAAATGCATATAGCATATATTTTAGCTACATTTTATCCTGAACTTAGGCGTGTGCTATTAAAATAACTCATCAAACATCATACCTTGTCTAGACGTGGAAGTGGTCTATAAACGTTTCTTGGTGAACCCACCATAATTTATTGACAACCACCAAAGGAGGCACGACACTAGGTGCCCCTCATATCGAGGTGTAGTCCTCTGATTTTTAATCCTCCTTTTAGGCACGAATCCATTGGCCTAAAGGAAAGGGGTCAAAATTTTGGGTCTACAACTTCCATTTGCATGCTTTAGAACAAATCTTTTCAAAGGAGGGCATGTTGTGCCACAAAATGTAACATAAATAATATTTATGCTTGTAGATATATATTGTATATAGAAATATTTTAAGTCCATGGTTTGTGTATGTACTATTCTTATTATAGATTGATGTATCTGACATAAGATGGTAACTCAAGAAGCAAGCCAACCCATGGTAGTATAATACAATTTACCCCTCTTTGCATTCATCTTGTATTTTTTTATTTATCAAAAGATATATTTTGTCTTGTTTAAAAATATTGGAAGACACCCTTCCTTCATAATTTTAGGATCGTAGTATCCCATTCATTTTGTATATGGTAGTTTTTCATTTGCATCTAAAAACAATACATTTTGCTACTAGTCTCACCTTATGCCTCTCAATGCTTCCATCAGCATTGTACTTGGTCTTGTAGACCCATTTACATACAACACATTTTTTTCCTTTGGGTAGCTTTACTAGCTCCCATGTATCATTATTTTTTATAGAGGTTATTTCCTCTTTCATGGCTTCTTGTCATACATTTTGAGTACAAGCCTTCTCATAGCTAGCTTGTTCTAGCTATGTACTAGCCAATAAAGCATAATTGACTACGTCTCCCCTAGGATCATGGGAGTCATCATCCCCATACAATTGCAAATTTTCAAGTTGCTGCAAAACTGTATTCATTTCACTAGCTTGGATTCTAGTGAATCTTCTCTAGAAATTCTGATCCAACATTTGAAAAGATGGATGATGTTGTAATGTTCTTTTACCTCTTGATGGAGAGTCTCTGTCAATGTCCATCGGTGAAGAACTTACTGATATTTGTGGAGAAGGACTTGGAGTGGCGGTTGAAGTACTTGATGTAGTACTCCTGCTTGGGCTTGGAGGGGGTGGCATGCCTTTGCTTTTCTTTGGAGACACCTGCTGTACTTGTGAAGAACTTACATCTTGGGACTCATCATCAACAAAAATTCTTTTATGACCCCATTCTCCTCCTTCATCAAAAATTACATCCTTGGAGAGTATAACTTTATGAGTCTTGGGATTGTAGAGTCTATATGCCTTTGTAGACTCAAAATACCCTACAAATATACAAGCTTGACTCTTTGGATCAAGCTTCTTCCTTTTCTCATCGGGAATGTGTGCATATGCTAAAGAACCAAACACTTTGAAGTGCTTTACATTAGGTTTCTTTCCGTACCACCCCTCATAAGGAGTGACACCATCTAAACTAGAAGTAGGACTTCTATTTAGAATATATACACTGGTTCTTACAGCCTCTACCCAGTACATATGAGTTAGATGCTTAGTTTGAAGCATCGATCTTGCCATTTCAACTATGGTGCGGTTCTTTCTCTCGACCACACCGTTCTGTTGTGGGGTATAGGCAGTGGTGAATTGCATTTTAATCCCACTTGCTTTACAATATTTCAAGAATGCTTTTGAGGAGTATTCACCTCCTCGATATTTCCTAAGACATTTTACATAATTTCCACTTTGATTGTCTGCATTGTTTCTAAAATCTATGAAGCAATCAAAAGCTTCATCTTTATGTTTAAAAAAATAAATCCAGCACATTCTATAGAAGTCATCTATGAAAGTGAGAAAATAAGAATAGTTTTCGAGACTCTGTGTTTGCATTGGTCCACATATGTCTGAATGTACTAACTAAAGTGGATAGCTGGCTCTCCACGCTTGTCCTTTTGGAAACTTCGACCTTGAGTGCTTTCCCAAAGCACATCCTTCACAGACCTCCTTTTGTTCATTGATTTTGGGAAGTCCTGTCACCATAGCTTGAGAAGTGAGAAGTTTCAAGCTAGCGGAATTAAGGTGACCCTATCGCAAGTGCCAAAGCACACTTTGATTTGTTATAGCTACATTTGAAAGTTGAGCTCCTCCTGGCTCACCAAATTTGAGAGGGAATAACCTGTTCTTGGTCATGGGGACCTGTGTGATGACACGATTACAATTATTTTTATCAAAAATGATACATTATCCTTCATCAAATACATATTGTAATTGTTTTCCATCATTTGTCCAATACTTAGCAGATTGTGTTGGAGATTTGGAGTGTAATAGATATCATGCACTTTCTTTAGTCCTTCTTTGGTTGGAACCTCCATGGCTCCAATACCCTCTACTTGCAATGTATTATCATCCCCTAATTTGATTTGGGATTTATAAGTGGAATCTAGAGTAGCAAATAAATGTTCTTTGCCACTCATGTGGTTTGAACAACCAGTATCCAGAATCCATGTGTCATTTAGATTGTGTTATGATTGTCCATATGAAAGAAAAATATTAGAGGTATCATCTTCTTCTCCATAATTACCATATTGACTACTGCTGCCTTGTGAATATTTTGACCAGCAGTCGTGAGCAAAGTGACCTGGGTTGCCACAGTTGAAACAAGCTAATTTTGACTTGTCACTGCCTCGCCCTTGATTTCCACTTTGTCCCTGATTTCCTCCTCGATTTTTATTTCCACCTCTTTGCTAATTGCCTCCTCTGTATGAGTTGTCTCCTCTGTTGGAATTACCTCCTCTGTTCTGGTTGCCTCCTCTTTTTTGATTGCCTCCTTTGTTTTGATTGCCTCCTCTGTAGTTGCTTCTGCCTCTACCTCTTTGCTTGCCTCTGTCTTGACCTCTTTCCCATCTCTTCCATTGTTTTCATTGGAAGTGAAGGCCTTATCATCGCCTATGTAGCTAGTTGAAAGAGTTTCAGAAAACCTCTCTTCATGTGACATTAACGATCCGATTAATGCATCAAATGTTAAAAGGGAAATATCTTTGGATTCTTCTATAATTATGGCAATATGGTTCCATTTCTATGTAAGTGTTCACAACACTTTTGTTACAATTGTCTCAGGCGTGATTTTTTCGCCTAGTGTAACCATTTTATCCACAATTGCTTTTACTCTAACACAATAATCATCGACTTTTTCATCATCTTTCATTCAAAGATTTTCAAAATCTCTCTTCAGTGTTTGAAGCCTTATCTGCTTCACTTGATTACTACTCTGGAATCCATCACTCAATGCTTTCCATGTAGCTTGTGCAGTTGTACAAGCAACGATTCTAGGGAATATGCTTTTCTCCAATGCAACTTGGAGATGAGAAAGAGCAAAAGAGTTGCTTTTTTTTTCTTCTTTTCATGTTTTCTTGTCTGCGACACTTAGTGTTGTCCAGTCTGAGGGTTCTGTGTAGCCCTCTTCTATTATGTCCCACAAACCTCTTCCTATGAGCAAGGTCTTCATATTTATAGACCAATACTCATAGTCATAACCGTTAAATTCTGGTATAGGTAAGCTATTGTGTGAGGCCATAGTTACCAAAAAACTCTCTTTATTTCATGGTTACAATAAAGTAATTTGTTGTTTGAAAGAGGGAAAGAAGAAGAAGGAATAAAGAAGAGATTACAAACTTAAGTCAAATCTGACTTGTTCTACTCTATCATTCACTGTTTATTCCTCTTGATGTGGGGATGCTATCTCTTGATTCACAAAATTATCTGCTACTCCTTCGTCGTCACTTATCAATATTATTTTTGATGATTCTGGTTCTAAGATTTCCACTGAAATATTGTAGTGTGTATACTCTGATTCTTGTGGTGTAGCTTGTACGGATTTCGATTGTTCAAATTGACTCCTGAATGAGTTGTCTTCAAATTTTGCCTTGTACCTTGAGTCAGGATGCCTTTGATGTGCTATCACTGCATTTTGAAGTTGGCTAAACACAATGTTGAGCCCATAACCTCTTACTTTTTCATCAAACCTCTCTGCACCTTCTCTTGCTAGAATTGCACATAAGGCATGATAACAACCATTTGGTCTTATCATCAATGCCTCTTTACAATTTGTCAATTTGGATCTTTTGTCTCTTTTACAAAAAAAACTAAGCCTCTTAGTAAAAACTCCTTGATCTCTACTTATGGAGAGATATTTATAAATGAATATTTTTAATTAATTATTTTAACTACTGTGTTAATATTTTTCTATTTATCATATTTCTCTTGATCCTAAAAACCTCTTGTTATATGGGATTGAAAAGGGTCACAATAACATTTCAACAATTATACATGTATTATCAGGTAAGATTTGAACACAGGTCTTTACCTTGATCTTATTACTCCATATTTTTAACCATTTGAGTTTGTAATATTTAATAAAAATGTCTTATACTATTGTTGATTCTTTCAAAGCTTGTAATTTTATCTTATTAAATACTTCAAATGGGTCTTAAGGTTATTTATCCCATAAAACAATGTTTTTTTTGTATTTGATAGAATATTAACAATGATATGGATCACACACCATAAATTTATTTGTTTTTAGTTGAGCTATTTTTTAAAATGAATTATATTGGATGAACTTGGACCCTACCCATATTACATAATTATGATGTTATCATAATATTTCAATAAACCCCATTATTATGGAATTATAATAAAACATATTATCACAACATCTATGGAAAATGAAGCTTTTGAAGGATCTAAATGCTCTATTACGGTTTCGTCACAACTCTTTGAGTAGGGTTCAAAATTGCTCTCTACATGTCCATGGCTATATGTGAGGGCCCTTTTGGGGCCATCCCTTTGTCCCCTTCTCCAAAGCGTTCCTTTGTAGTCACAGTGAGGGAGATACAAGAAACTGAGGATGAATCTTTGAGAAGTGATGCTTTAAATTCATCTTCTCTACTGCTATGACCAAGAAGCTATTTAGATATTTTGATTTTAGTAGCACATTTCATGTAGATCAAATGGTGATTAAGGAATCATTTAAAAAATAACTTTCTAGAATTTTATATTTTTACAAAATATAGTTTCAAAGTTTATCTTGTGAAAAAAGTCTTTGAATTATTAAATTTTTTTTTATAGATAATGAAAATGGATTAGGAGGTTCAAGGTGTAAACCGTGATGTGGGTGAGTGTGTGAGGGGTGTGTGTGTGTTCATAAAAAAAAAGGATTAAGGATATAATTTTAGGAAAGAAATATATTGGAAAATGATTACTAAAAAGTAAAAGACACTTCAATATCAATAGTATGGCTGCAATGACATGATATAATCTTAATCAGCCTCACATGCATCAAGAAGTGCAACTCTATGTTTGGTCTCATGGACCTTGTAGCATTGTGAAGTCAACCAACAAGGATCTAGGGATTTACACCCCTTATCAATTCCTTCCAGGTCTTGGGAATCCATTAGCATGGAATCTCTCTCAAATCTGTCAACCAAAGACATCGACATGATTGCAATGTCATGGTCGGGGATAGATTCAATAAGATGATGATCATAATACCCTATAAGAAGATTATTGATGCAACTAAATTTACTCTTTTATTCTTTTAAGAAGTTTGGACTCATTTCAACCTCTTAAGCTTGATTATATTGAATAAGATCTCTAGGTTCATTAGTAATTTCTAGCACCATCTCTAGGACAAAATGAACACCAAGCTTAAATATTGCACTACTTTCCATCCACGTACACATGGACAAATTGAAGTTGTAATAGAATGCTAGTACGTCTACTTGGGATGTACAACCCTCAACACCCTCAAACATAGGATGCGAGTTTGCCTTAGATCCAACATTTCTACTACAAGACTCTTCACACCTCCATAGTCACAATATATTTCAAGCAAGTTTTGGATTTTAGCATAACGTCCCCATGGAAGTCACCTTCCACATTTTGACAAACACCATGATGCCAATATGGTTCAAGAAAGTAGCTAAGTTTAAATGATCTTTGCAACAAGTGTAGAACATTTAAACTCATGTCTAAGAGATCCTATAGTTCAAAAAATTAATATATAAATAATGCAATGGTCAACATAGGATTCCACATCAATTTTAGGTAAGAGATAATGTTTGGATCCATCTAAGGAAGAAGCATTTTTCTACCCACACCAAAAGATCAAACCACTACACTAGGGTTTATACACTAGTTAACACATGATAGGTGAGAATGTTTTTTTCTTGATTTGCCACATTACTCAGGGATGCATCCAATATTTAATGTAAAAATCCTTAAGCTATACCACCCTTATTCATTAGAGTACACCATTTTATTGGTTGGGATCCAACTCAGTTAGAATCTATAGTACCAAACTATCTTATTAACATCATTGATAAGTATACTTTCTAGGAGACACAACTTATTCAGGGTTGTCAAGTAAGGTCAATTCCCAAGCTTAGTGGTACATGCTTGACCAACTCAAGATTTATTTTCCATAATTGAAGGTTGACGTGATAATAAACATTACTTTCCAAGGAGGTTGAATGATTTGAGCAAATAAGGTGTTGCTAAAGGTGCCAAGGATGATGATGCCAAAGCACTTTGAGCTTGCAAGCATTGATGCCTTTTTGGACTCTTCATCAAAAAGATAAATGATACTCCTTCTTTAGATGTAATATTCCTTGTGGATCCGACTCAACTTGTGTTGTCATAACCATTATGGCACCAACCATGTTATGGTTCCAACATCCGTAGATAGATAAAGCTATGGCATCGACTCCATGTGTCACCACCAAGTGTTTGAATTCTTAGAGGGAAGCCTTCTAGTACCAAGTATTAAGGACAAGTATGCACACATCTAGTCTTGCCACTTGGCATATCACATACTAGCACCAACTATAAAGGAAGCATAATGGATAATTCTATAAATATCTATCATATTACTTCTTGATTAGTTGGAAGTTGAACAATTTCACCTTTTAGCTACTTTTATATATTGCAAAATCATATAAAACGTTGAGTAAAGGCTTTCCACCCATAAAGATTGATAAATTGAGGTTGTAATAAAATGTTAATGCATCTACTTGACAACCATCAACACCCTTAAATATAGAATGAGAGTTTATCTTAGATATAACATTCCTACTATAAGAATATTCATACCTCCACAAGTTACAATTTTTTTTAGGCATATTTTATTTTATAGTGAACCTCTAGACATAGTCTTCCACATTGTAACTAACACCATGATGCCAACATGCATCAAGAAAGAAACTAAAGTTGAATGATTTATACAAGTGTAGAACATCTAGACTCACGTCTAAGAGATCCTATAGCGATGACAATAAAAATATAAATAATGTTATCATCAACATAAGATTCCACACCAATTTTAGGTTAGAGATATGGTTTGGCTCCATGTAAGGAAGGAACGCTTCTGTGACCTGCACCAAAATCTTAAATAACTACACTATAGTCTATACACCATCTAACACACAACAATGGAGAATATTTTTGTTCTTGTTTTGACACCTTACTTGGGGATGCATCAAATGTTTCATGTATAACTCAAGCAAAATCATCCTTCTTCATTAGAGCTTTTTGTAGTACAACATTCAATAGGTTGGGATCCAACTCAGTTGAAACCTATAATATCAAACTTTTTAATTGACATTATTGATAAGTGTACTTGCTAGGGGACACATAACCTATTCATGCTTTCTAAGCAAGGTTAATTCCCATCCCAAGTGTAGTGGTACATGCTTGACCAACTCAAGTGTTATTTTCCATGGTTGAAGGTCATCTTAATGATGTTGGAATATATTACATTATTTGATACATGTTAATATACCATCATGGGTACATGTTTAGATTAGAAGTTTATCTTAGATTAGTGTTTGAGTATTTACTTAATGCAATGTAATAAATGCACGAGTATTATTAGAATGTTCAATGACGTAAATGTGCATGTTGTCCATGTGTACATGAGTCTAGAATATGAATATAGTGAGTCATAGGGAGATGGAAGACCAAGAGTCATACTCCATTATATATTGGCCTTTGGAGAGTGATTGTGAAGTTGAGTAGTAGAGTATTATAGTTGAGTGATTGAGGAAGCTAGAGAGAATGAATGAGTACATTAGAGTAGTGCTCAAGTTAGTCACAATGTAGAGCATGAAGAATGGAGCATTTGAGGACTCCATATTTTGTATGAAGTTACAATTTTTGTGAGCTTTCATTAATGGCTATTTTATGAGTTATTTTAGAAGTTTCTCATGCTATTTACTTGCATACTAGTTTGTCATTATCATAGATATAACATTGCATGCTTATTCTAGTACTTGTGGTTGCATTTCCTTTAATATATAACATCAAAAGCTAAAATATGGGGACCATATCTTTCAAATGAGGATGAATTATTTGAGTAAAACAATGGTTGATCAAGGTGCCAAGGATGATGATCTTGCAAGCTTTGGTGCCTTTTTGGACTCTTTATCATAAAGATAAACATCATTTCTTCTTGCGATGTTGACTTCCTTATGTATCAAACTCAACTTGTGTTGACATGACCCTTATGGAACCAACCATGCTATGGTTCCAACACTCATAGATAGATAGATCTTTGGGCCAACTCTACATGTCACCACATATTAAATTCACAGAGGGAAACCTTCCAACACTAGGTATTAAGGACAAGTATGCACATATCTAGCCTTGCCACTTGGCATCTCCCAAATTAGCGCCAACTACAAAGGAAGTATAATGAACAATTCTATAAATGCTCATGATATTACCTTTTGATTTATGGGAAGCTGAACTATTTCATATGCTTGATTTGTGGCACAATTGTATAAAGCTTAGAGTAGAGATTTATATTCTTCTTTGTCTACCTCTTTCGTTCCATTGTATGAGTTTTCTTATTTCCCTCTCTTACCTTTGGAATCAAGCTATTCCTAAAGTTCCTATGTTGGAAATTATGATACCAAATGAGATAAAATATAAGAGGACAATAATAGAAAAAAAATCAAAACAAGACAAGAATAAGACAATCAAAATAGGATAAAATTGGAATTGTAGGTAAGAATTAAAAAAGAAAAAAGAATGAAGAACACAAGGTTATACTAAGAGGGGGGTGAACAATATAAGACCACTTTTTACTTTTTCTTTTCCAAACAACGTTATGCAATATATCAATGGCAATATCAACAACAGTAATCAAAGCAATGCACAAATCAACATACACAGTAGAGACACCAATTTAACGTGGTTCACCCAATGTGGGCTACGTCCATGGAGAAAATATTTCACTAAAATTTTCTCAACAAATCTCTTGGGAATCCTTCCCTATTACAATGTTTATGGATCTCTATCCAAAGGAGACACCAATCCCCTAATCAAGTTCGTGGATACTTATCCATAGGAGACACCAATCCCCTTAGCTGGTTCGTGGATCTCTATCCATAGGAGAACTCCTTCTCCTATGCTCTGGCTGGTGATCCTCTAGAAGACTACTGCCTCCACTACACTGGCTTGTGGATCTCTCTCCACTGAAGACTCCTATCCTCACTCAGAAGACTATCCTCATTGTCCTGGCTATTGAATCTCTATCCACTAGAGACTATTATCCTCTGCTCTATCACATCCAAAGATTGCTCTCAACTCTATCTCAAATTTGCACTAAACATTGTCATTCAATCTAGCACAAATCTGCTCAATATTTGTCTCAAATCTACACTAAACACTGTCCTTCGATCTAGCACAAATCTGCTCAATCTCTATCTCAAATCTGTACTAAACACTATCCTTCGGTCTAGCACAAATCTACTCAATATTTATCTCTGATCTGGCACAAATATGTCCTCAAATCTGCACCAACATCTGTCCTCAAATTTGTCCTCAAGTCTTAACACAAAGCTTGATCCAATCACAAATCAACTCTGCTAGATCTGTCCCAAACCTTAACTCAAGGTTTGAACAAATCAATCAATCAACTCTGATATCAAGTCTCCTCAAAGACTTACTTCAAATTTGATCAACAAGTTCTCACTAGAACTTGCTCAATCTACTCAACAAGTCTTCACCAAGACTTGCCTCAAATCTGCTCAATAAGTCCTCACCAGAACTTGCTTAATCTACTCAACAAGTCTTCACCAAGGCTTACCTCAAATATGATTGTAAGCTTTCACAAAAGCTCACACAAATTTATCATTAAGCTTTCACAAAAGCTTCCTCAACTTTTTTCTTAAGTCCACAATAGGACTTACTCAACTTAGCTCGCAAGCTTTCACAAAAGCTTGCTAAACTCTGTCCTTAAGTCCTCTTTAGGACTGTTCACAAGATTTCACAAAATCTTGCTTAACTTTGTCCTTAAGTCCTCTCTAGGACTTACTTCAAATTAGCTCACTAGTTTTCACAAAAGCTTATTCAAATTAATTGCAAAACTTGCATACACAACTCAACTAAATTCTTTCAGAAAACCCCTTCAATCACACAATCAAGTTTCACTCAGAATCTTGTTTAACTTACAAAAACATATAGAGAATGTTTAGAGATTCAATATGTTTCACACTCACAAAACACTTAATCACTTTCAAACTCTCCTTCAAATCAATTTAGAATAAAGAACAATTTGTTTCAAAGAACTTGAACTATCACTCCAATACTCTCAATCAACTTCACTCAAAACATCCACTCAATGAAACACAACTTGCTTACAAACCCTGACCAAGTATTTCACTATACTTCCAACAACTCACTCTTGACTCAAGATGTTTCCAATTTCACATAACAATGATACTCATGATATTTCAACAAACCCTAGCTCAAGATAGTTCTCAACTTCACATAACAATGATACTCATGTTATTTTCACAAACCCTAATCATGCACATGAAAGTTTACTCAAATATTTCCAACAATGCTTATCAAACAATCTCACATAACAATGATACTCATGCTCTTTCACAAACCCTAATCATGCACATGAAGGCTCACTCAAACATTTCAACAATTCTTATCAAACAATCCTTTTCACTCCAACTTTGCATCTCACAACATTCAATCAAACATTATTTCACTCACAAAGATGATATGCCCATACCTTTTGTTTGATGGAGATTTGACCTCAAAACCTGTCTCAATCACAATCAACCTCTTTGTCAATCTCAATGGTTAGATATCAAAAATCTTCACTCAAATATTTCCATCAAAATAATTTCACCATACAAAAATATTAAATCTCAAATACACCTTATAATCTCCAAACTTAAAAATTAATTAGCAAAGATTCAATTTAATTCACTTCCACAATAAATTCCTTTATGCACCTTATTTCTCCTCTCAAAATAATTAACACAATATAGCTCTATTTCAAAATACAAGATATAATATTCCTTGCATACCTTATTACTCCTATCTCATAAATTCTAACCACAAAAATAAAAAATAAAATATTTTAATTTTATAATCCCTTATATCTCCCTCAACAACTCATAAACCACCTTTTAATTTCAACACCATGCACTTTTCGAATTATCAAAACCTTGGCAAATTAAAATGTGAAGCACATACCTTTTATTCTTCCCAACAAAAACCTTCATCGTGATTCAAACACCCAACCTTGCCTCACCAAGCGCCTTAGCGCAAAGCGCGTCCATCGCTTGGGCTACGTGCCCTCACAAAATAATAAAGTGCACCAACTTCCTCTTAAAGCTTATGCCTTCTCCATTTCGGTGCACACGCAAAAGGTCTTCCCTCTTGCAAAAGTCGATCGCGTGGATTGAACCCATGACCTCGCATTCACGAACGTCTAATGCAACCTCGGTTGCCACTTGCGCTACCAAGCGCCTTTAACCTAAGTTGACGCTCCCCTTCTCTTTATTGCAACGTCTGCCCCTTAAACATTTTAAACACATGCAAAAATCTCTTCCTCTTCAACGCACGAATTACTTTATCTTTTTGGGCATTAATCGCATTGATGGTTTTTTAATAAAACTTTGCCCCTTTTATATATCTTATGCCATGCACTCCAACGTTGGCGGTTTTGGAAATTCAAATTAATTTCGAATTTGATATTTAAATTTTGATGCCTTAATTTATTATTTAAATTTAAATTTTAACCTATGGTTAAAATATTTAAATTTAAATAAATTAAATTATAATCTTCAAAATCTGCCAACTGGTCTTTTTGAGAACTTATAATTTGATAACTCCTTGGCCTTTGTTTTTCTTCAACTTAACCTGAACCCAAAATATTCTAAGATTAAATATTATAATATTATTAATTCCTTTTAAAGTGCTTCTCTTTCCTTGGAGTTTTCTTTTAACCTGCTTCCCTTCCTTTGGTCTTCAATCTATTTTGGGCCTTTTTAGACAAAATAAATATTATATCCTATTCCTTTAAACCTCTTCCTTGCCTTGTGGAAAAACCACCTGATGACATTAATGACAATAAAACTTGGACATCAACCTCTTAACATGAATGACAACAAAACTTGCTCATATTTCCAACAAAGAAATGTAATCCATTTCGAAAGAACGTAAAGCATCAAAGAATATTTTGAGATGATCAAGAGATATTATACCCTCTATATAAATATATTATATTGCATTAAAGTAATATGTAAGAATTGAAGGTTGATGGAGTAATTTTTGGAGTTTTTTTTGCAAATTATTTTTTCTATTTATTTATTCTTTCTATATTGTGTTAAAATTTAATTGAGAGCACCACCACTTCTCATAGCCTAAGTTTTTGTTTTACTATTCCTTTTAGTGCATCGCAATAGAGTGTCCTACACCCTATGACACTATTAACCTTATGTACTAAGTCTATGCAATATTGTTAGGTATGTGACCCTTGTATTCTATAATACATTTATATTTGCATTAACTGTAAATAAAGTTACAATTTTGTATAAAAAATAATTTTATTATACCTTGTTTATATGCTATAAAACTTCAAAACCTAATTTTCTAACGTTAACCTTAGGGAGTTGTCCTTTGTACCACTACATTTTGAACCATGAAGTGTAGATCAACCCAATCTCCATGCCTACTAAAATCATAAATTAATACAATTTAAAAGAAAAGTGACAAAAAATTTGATTATATATGATTGAAACACTTCACCTAAATTACGTCATGACCACATACTAAAGTTACACCAACTATACATGTTTTATAAGATTTAAACTTAAACTTCTTCCTAACAAATAAGGTATTCAATCAATTAAACTCATGCCATGAGAAAAAAATGGAATGATACTAATTTCCATTTAAATTAAAATTTGAATTAATATTTTATAATAAAATAAATAAATTAAATTTCAATTATATCCATAGATAATACAATCTATACGATCATAACTATATAATTTATAAGATTTGCACATACACGATAACTTTTTTTTTGTTGGATAATAAGGGGTTGTACTCGGGTCCTCCACCCTTAACAAATTGTAGCTCTCTTCTTTAGAGCTTGAGAGTTTACAAATAGATACACTTCTCATCTCAATTGAGATGCTATAGTTAGAAACCTACATCATTTTACATAAAATGTTTGAATTCTTGATTTTCATTTTCTCGATCTTTTTAAATTTCTATATAAATACAATTCTCCAAAATTTAGCATCTTTATTGACATTTTCCTATAGCAGCCTTCACAATGCTAAAATTTCACCTCTACTATCTATGCCTCTACTTACATCTTAGTAGAGTGATTTTTCCAAAACATTGCACTATCATAGTTCGCTTAACCAAATCTAGATTGCTAGTTTCCTTCATGAAACACAAGTGCAACCATAAAAATTATAATAAATAAGTTTAAATAAGAACATATTAACGTTACAAAATAAAGCAAATATTATAGATGGAAAACATTAAAGTAAAGCTTAATCATTAATTAATTTAGGCAATCAACATTTTTTGCCAACTTCAACTAAACTTTCTACTTCCTCTAACCATAGAAAGGAAAATTTAACTTCACGATCCTCAATCAAAACCCCTCTATTGGTTAGCTTATTTGCACATTTGTTTCCTTCCCTTAATATATGTGTAAATATGATTTTTTCAAACTCTTTAGCAAGATCTTGAATTTCCACAATTATCTCTTGTATGTTCCATGGAGCCTTTACTTTCCTCAAAATTGCATTTATTACTATGAGAGAATCACCTTCCATCCATACTCTATTCTATTTCATTTGTTTACATATTTTTAACCCTTCTAAAGTTGCCAAAGCTTCAGCTTCATTATTTGTCTTAAATCCACTATTGAAAACATAACGAGACAAAATGTCTTCTATATTATTTCTAATTATTCCTCCTCCACATACAAGATAACTTATAAATAAAACTAAAATAGGTTTTTAATGTTCATAAGGTCAAAAGTTTTTTTCATACATAGGGGAGTTGGTTACATCCACAATATTTTTAGTAACTCTCAAGTGCAGGGTTCAAACCACAAGAGCTATTCCCAACAAGCCTATACTACATCGTTACTGTTGACTTCACATGAGGGGACCACCGATCTCTTGAGATTTGTACTATCGTCGTCAGTTTGACGCACTTAAAAGATTAAGATCAGGCTACAACCTTTGCAACATACCAAAACTAATTCACTAAACAATATTTTAAAAAACCCTGATAGTTAAATATAATTTTATTCGTCCTCGAGGGCTAGTGTTGAAATTATGTTGAATATTTTCCATGTTATTTAAGAGAGGTTAACTCTGAAAGGACTTTACACTCTGTAAACATTTCCTCGTCGAGGTTCGAAGCCGAGTTGGGCCCCGAGCAGGGGTATGGGGGTGGTAGCCCCTGTAACATCCTCATTGAATTTTGTTTTGGTCGTTTAAGCTATTTTTAGACCCATATGGGCATTTTTGGGTTAACATAATGTCAGCCCGTAGTTTTGTGCCTATGGTATTGTAAAACCCCTTATTGTGTTGATATATAAAGTAGCACTTGCATGAAGGTTTGAGAATGAATTTGTAAAAAATGTAATCCCAAGCAAAAAGTGAGAGAAATGATATTATTGTGTTGAAGACGATCAAGTTTATTTAATAAAGAGATATTCTTGCTAGGTTTCTTCTCGAAAGGATTGCCCAAGATAAAGTCTTGTGTAATGTGTTCTTCTTCTCTGTTTTTCCTTTTGATTAAACAATTATTGTTTTTCTAAATTTTGTTTATTGGGGTATTATTTCTCTTCAACTAGGTGGATTGGTAAGACGTTGGACACTTACCAAGAGGAGACCTAGTTTCAAACCTCAGGGGCATGCTCAATTTGAGCAAAGGTCAGTAGTCTGACCTGAATCCGCTGAGTGTGCACAACTTGATGACATCGATACCAACCTCCAGCCACCAGAAATCTCCCTCACTTCGAGTCGCCTTTACCAAGGCAAAATAAGGGTTATAATGATAATACCATAATTTAACGCTATGGTCGAAAACAATACAACTTAACTCTATGACCAGTTGTTCAAAAAAAATAATTACCAATTCCCCTATAAATAAAAAAATTATAATTTTGTTCCAATTAATTTTTTCATTCAAAATTATTTTTTCTGCGAACCATAGTCTATCTCAATTGCCCCGCTGTACAAAAGACCCACATCGCCCACATCATAGACTCCCCGAGGTGCATAACCCCCTTTCCCTTCTTTTGATTTATTCCTTACACTTATTTCACATCTAAGTTTTTATTAAACTGGTCTTCACTTGAATCACAAACATCCTTATTCTGCTACGTGTTAGTTCTTACATACTTAATTAATTAATTAATTTAAACATTTAAATTTTATATAATAATATATACATATTTTTAATTTTTTTTAAAGAAACTTTATAAAACTCTTAATAAATAGGGTTTTAAAAAAAAATAAAAAATAAAAAAAACTATCAATCAACTTATTTTTTTCAAATTTTAAACAAAAAGTTTATACAAACCCCACCAACCCTTATAAAATCATCACAATCCCTTATAATCTCGATTTGATTTTATAAAATTGTGAACGCTAAAAGCATTCTATACCGTTCCATTCCATTTCTAATCAGAGAGAATTGTGCAGCCTATTACTATTTGCCGGTGTGGCTTAATTTAGCGGAGCCCCTGTATGACCGTGGAGGTCCTAAATCCTGTAAAGACTCACGTTTGAAATTCTAACAATGGGAAAGAAGAAGAGACACAGGAGCCAGCGAACTTCAGACCCTGCGGAGCTATCTCTACAGTCTCTCAAAAAGCAAAAGGCGTTGGATTCTCCTCTGGCACAAATCCTTGCCCGTCCGTCGGCACAGAACAGCGCGCCAGATAACCCCCTTGCAAATGAAAATCAGAAACCAGACACCGCTCTGCCTCTCGAGACTACGAAGAAGAAGAAAAAGAAGAAGAAGAAGAAAACCGGCGTTTCCGAACAGGAACCAGAAATTCCTAACCTAACCGAGCCCACGAACAAGAAGAAAAACCGGAGTTCCAAAAATCAAACCACTCGGTACATTCCTTTTCTTCTTTTTCATATATATATATATATATATATTGGATTAAATGTATATCATTTGTACCTGCTTTGGTATTTTATTTAATCGGGCATTGGTATTGGGGGCATTCTGTTGATGGGTTTGGATTTAATTTTCGCTTCGAATTAAAATCCATATATTGTGGACGTGTTTTTTGAATTTTATTTGTTTGGGTGTTGTTTTTTAGGGGATTTTGTTGGTGGGTTTCTGGTTGGTTTTGGAACTTTACGCTTAAAGGTTTTGACACTGGTCTATGCAGGGATTTTTTCAAAGAGAAGTTGAAAGGGATATTTTACTTCAAGGGAAAAGCACTCGATGAATTGCTCGAAAAGCTTTCGAGGTAGATAAATTTTTGGTCTTCTACATATTCTTTGTGTCAATTTTGATTAAATTTAAATTTAAAATTTTCAATGTTTTTAAATTAATTTTTAAAAATCAAGATGCATCACACAGCCACACAGCCATTACCTTGGGAAGGAGAATGGAGAACAATTTTAGGTTATCAATAATAATAAAATACTCCTTCCATGAATGACAATCTACTATCAACAATAGCATTAATCTTAGCTTTTGAATTCACATTGCACGCGTGCAAGGCTAATTTTATATAGAACTTGTGTAGCCAGGGTCGTCCCAACTGGACACGTATTGATGCAATGAAGGGCATTTCCACTAGGGTTTGAACAAACCATCATTATGGCAATTACTCTGCCTTTTCACTAGATAATGACCTGTCAGATCGGGTTTAGGGTTTAGGGTGTAGGATGCGCTTTGGAATGCGGTTTCCCTACCATATGGTTACTTTAATACGAAGAACATGCTCAGTTGGGTTTAAACATGGGTCTTCATCATCGCAGCTATTGCTTTACCTTGTTGTTAGACAATGGCCTGTTAGATGTGGTTTAAGGTTTAAGATATGCTTGGAATGCAGTTTTTCTTACCATATGGGTGCTTCAACATGAAGAGTCTAATAAGTGGGGCTTAAACACAGACATTCCATCACAATTACACTGCCTCATCATTAGACAAAGGCCTGATTATGGGATTTATAGATTAGGGTGTGTTCGGTATGTAGATTTTCTTATGTTTTATTACTCTCACATCAGGA
This sequence comes from Wollemia nobilis, assembly GCA_028583015.1. Lineage (NCBI taxonomy): Eukaryota > Viridiplantae > Streptophyta > Pinopsida > Araucariales > Araucariaceae > Wollemia > Wollemia nobilis. The sequence continues at coordinate 7,655,868 of JAQPPZ010000989.1, forward strand.
ACTTTTCTTGTAATGCATTCATGCCGAAGGATAATCTGTTTTGTTTCTCATTTTTTTGTTGGTTATCCTACCCTTGTGTAATGTTGGCATCAATTGACAGCCCTGAGGGTCTTATATTATTCTTTACAATCTTGTTTTGTTATTGCCTCAACATCATTTTGTTGAAGACTGCTAAATGTATTTTCATGTTTAATTAATATGTACATCTATTTTTCTTGCATAATCTCCTTTCAATGTGGATTGCTTGCATTTGTTTACCAATATGAAGCTTAGATTTTAGACGTGACTGGTTGCAGTGCTATTGAAGCAACGAGGCATCCTAAAGGAAAGGTTCTTGACAACATATGGATGAAGGTAAATATTTCTTAGCCCATGCATTCTTGGCAAGAAGGTCATAATTTTTGTAAGTTTTGTAAGTTGATTCTTTGCCAAATGCTGAAACCGATACATAAGATCTTAATCTTCTCAAGTTCTGTATGTTGAGTATTTGCCTATTGCCCTAAACCTAGACCTTTTTCACAAAATTAATTTAAGCAGTTTAAAGTAGATATTTTGATAGAGCCTGAACCAATAACATATTATTTGTTTGTTGCCAATTAAAAGGTTTTAAATGTTTGAATGGGTTGTGGTAAGTGGATATCTCCTCATCGTTAGTGCTTGAATATTTAGGCTTGTGCAAAAATGTGAAAGTCTGCGTTCCCCATGCATACAAGAACTACCGAGATCCACATGAGATCGTTATGTGATTTATTATGAGAACTTTCTTTTTATAAATTTACGTAGCTTACAATCAGTTTTACAATGGTAGGTAGGATTACATTGGTGTAAACGAAGTGTCTGCAACTTGGCCTGTGTAAATTTTTGATTCGTGTGTTGGTGTGGCAAGCAGCAGCGGTTTTCTGTTGGAATCAATGATGTTACTCGCACACTGGAGAGAATGCCTGCTGCATTAGAGAAACCTGTTGAAAGCTATATGGGAGAACCCTTTTCTACTTGTGAAGGGAGAGATCATGAAGAAAATGGAACCAATGATCAGTATGTTGGAATTGAGACCAAAACACATGGACAAAACACGCATCTGCAAGTTAGTAGTTCTCTCTAATGCTTTTGCAGTACTTTTTTCATTGGATAACTATCAATAATGTGACGTGGCATTTACTTGTAGTTTTTTTTCTTCAATTGGGTTGTTCAACTGATACATTCTTACGTTTGAAGATCTTATTTAAATATGCCTCTTCTGTGGCATGAGTATTTTATCTTTATTGTTGGATAAAATGTGGAAGATTTTTTGACTTTTAATAACATTGTCATTACAAAGGTACATATCTTGTTTTTATATGGATACCTCCCAGTTAGCAAGTTAGGCAGGCGTCCTGTGTATGGCTGTGCATGGGGTCTTACGGAATAGAAATGCAAGTTGCTACAGGAAAGAATGGAATCTTTTTGGAAATGCAAAACATCATGAAATTAGGTGGGTAATCTCCAACAGGTGCCGAAGAGGGGGGCTGGATGTTTTGAGCACCCTCAGAGAAATTTATGGGCCACATGGCACCTTATGCTTGGTTTATCTTCTTTTCTGTCTTCTGTGGCTTTCTGAATTTATCTCAATTTTCATATGGGGCAAAGTTTTTAAAAAGCACGGGACCATGTTTATGCTAAACAACTTTTGGAACTTTTCTATTGGTGCCTGCTAAAAAAAATGAAACATTCCCATGGCATAAGACGCCTGCTGTAAGGAACCTCCTATTGAAATAAAGCTCACACACACAAAATACTGAAAGATAACTGAAATACATGCAATAACAAAATAACACTATGCAGAAAGTAATTGCAGAATTGAAACAATCTCACAAATAACTCAGAATCGCAAGCCTCTTCGAGGGGGCAACCTCCTTCAATATTTCATTAACTTGCAAAAAGATACATTCGTACATGGCTTCATGCCTTTTAAAGAGAAAGCTACATGCAATCCTACCTAAAGGCTCAAGAGTTGGCTTACATGCAAAATGCCACTCGAGCTAGAATCTTCTACCAAACATCGGTTACAATCATTACAATCTTGATAACGGTTACATGCGATGGCACCACTTGGCTAGGTGCCTTACTTGCCACATACATTACAAGGTATTACAAAATAACATTATAATAGAATCCCCCACGTTGGAAGTGGGTCATTACATAATAATGAGAATTACAAAATAACGTTAGGATGGGATCCTAACATGTCCTTCCCCTTCAAAAAGCTTTGTCCTCAAAGTTGAAGGTGAGGAAACTAGTGCTGGAGCTGATGGAGAGACTCCCATGTAGCATCTTCTGGCTGGAGTCCATGCCACCAAACAAGGACTTCAATAATGGTGCGGTTGCGGAGAGTGCGAGTCCGATGATCCAACAACTGTTCGGGTTCAAGCAAGATAGAACCTTCTTCATCTAACTCCGGGAGTGCAGATTGAACCTGTACCTGATTGCCCACCACCTTTTTGAGAGAGGAAACATGAAAAACAGGATGGAGCTTGGATGTAGGTGGAAGGGCCAATTTGTAGGCTGTGGCACCAATCCGTTGTAACACCTGGTAGGGCCCATAGTATTTCGCGGCAAGTTTTTGGCATCTGCGAAGCTGGAGGGACAATTGTTTGTACGATTGCAAGCGAAGGAAAACCATATCACCCACATCAAAACTGCGCTCAGAACGGTGTTGGTCAGCTTGTTGGCGCATCCGATTCTGGGCCGCATCCAAATTCATCTTCAGTTGACGGAGGACATCAGCATGCTGATTGAGAGTAGTGTCGACTGCATGGACCTTGGAGCTACCTGGAATGTAGGAGGAAGGCGTGGGTGGAGGGCGCCCATAAACTGCCTCAAAAGGGGTAACCTTGGTTGCTGTGTGATAGGAAGTGTTGTACCACCACTCGGCCAAAGGAAGCCATTTCGCCCAGTGCGTAGGATGATCAGAGGTAAAGCAACGAAGGTAGGTTTCCAAACATTTGTTGACAATCTCCGTCTGGCCATCCGTTTGCGGATGATAAGCTGAACTCATTTTGAGCTGAGTTCCCTGCAACTTAAACAATTCTTGCCAGAAGTGACTAGTAAAGGTTGGGTCACGATCGGACACGATGGAGGAGGGCAGACCATGAAGGCGAAAGATAGAATCAAGGAAAATTTGGGCAATGGTGGAGGCTGTGTAAGGATGGGATAGGGAACAAAAGTGAGCATATTTCGAAAGACGATCCACTACCACGAAGATAACAGATTTGCCTCCGGACTTAGGTAATCCTTCAATAAAATCCATAGAAATATCCGTCCAAACCTGGTCAGGAATGGGCAAGGGTTGAAGAGTGCCTGGAGAACGCACCGTTTCACCTTTCATCCGTTGACAGGTATCACAAGCTGCCACAAAATCTTGAATGTCCTTTTTCATACCCTTCCAAAAAAAAGTGCGCTTAAGCCGTTCATATGTTTTGAGAAATCCTGAATGGCCGACAGATGGGGCAGCATGCAGTTCTGTCATGAGAAGTTCTCGCAGTGGGGACTTGTGGGGAACAACAAGGCGTTGGTGGTAACGCAAATCCTGGCCATCCCAAGTGTAGCCTGGACATGAAGTAGGCTCGGTGTGTAGGGAAGCAACCAAAGTCTGCAATTCAGAATCCTGAAGTACCTCCTGGCGTAAGGAATCGATCCATTGGGGAACCGGCAATGAAATGGCACACAACATACTGAGAGCCTCAAATTGGCGAGAGAGAGCATCGGCCACAACATTCTCCTTGCCCTTCTTATAGGTGATATCATAATCATAGCCCATGAGTTTAGAGACCCATTTTTGTTGTTCAGGGGTGGCAACCCGTTGCTCCAAAAAGTATTTGAGACTCTGATGGTCTGTTTTAATGGAGAAATGACGCCCGATGAGATACGGTCGCCAATGGGTTACTGCATGCAAAATTGCCATCATCTCCTTGGCATAAGTGGATTTTCCCAAATTACGACTAGAGAGAGCTTTACTAGTGAAGGCCAAGGGTCTCCCTTCTTGCATCAACACTGCACCAATACCACGACCTGAAGCGTCGCTTTCAATGACAAACGGTTTGGAGAAATCCGGCATGGCCAAAACAGGCGTAGTGGTCATAGCATGCTTCAATTCTAGGAAAGCTTGTTCAACGGGTCCCGTCCAAGTAAAAGAGTCCTTTAACATGGAAGTGAGGGGAGCTGCAATTTTACCATAGTTACGAACAAATTTACGGTAATAACCTGTAAGCCCTAAAAATCCCCTAAGACCTTTGAGAGTGTGAGGTTTCGGCCATTCCTGAACCGCTTGGATCTTCTTGGGGTCAACTTTGACGCCCTCCTTAGTGACAATGTGTCCCAAATATTCCACTTCTGTCAACCCAAAAGAACACTTGGAACGCTTAGCATAGAGTTGATGTTGTGCCAACAACTGGAGAGTCTGATTCACATGAATAAGATGCTCTTCCCATGAGCGACTATACACCAGAATGTCATCAAAGAAGACTAGGATGAACTTTCGAAGGAATGGGCGAAAAATGTTGTTCACGAGGCTTTGGAAAGTGGAAGGGGCATTAGTCAAGCCGAATGGCATTACCAAAAACTCATAGTGACCTTCATGAGTACGGAAAGCAGTCTTGGGAATATCCTCATCCTTGAGCCGGATTTGATGGTACCCGAGCGAAGGTCGAGTTTGGAAAAATACATAGTCCCATGAAGTTCATCCAGTAATTCATCCACCACCGGAATAGGAAACTTATCCTTGATGGTGAGTTTATTGAGCTCTCGGTAATCGATACACAACCGCCAGGACCCATCTTTCTTGCGCACCAATAAAACTGGAGAAGAGTAAGGACTGTTGCTTGGTCGAATGACATCGACTTTTAACAATTCCTGTACTAACTTCTCGATTTCTGACTTAAGAGCATGAGGATACCGGTACGGTCTAATGTTGGGCGGTGCATTGCCAGGTAACAAAGGAATAGCATGGTCATGAGAGCGGCGAGGCGGTAATTCTGATGGCTCAGCAAAAACAAAATTGTGCTTGGTCAAAATAAGTTGCAAATCTTCAGGAACAGAATCCTCCTCTGAAGGATGAGGTTGGATCGCAAAAATCTGAGCTATGACACCCCGAGATGATTTTTTTAACAACTTCTCCATCCGATTGGAACTGATAATCTGTGAAGGCCTTGCTTTTAAGCCATGGAGAGTGTGGGACTGTCCATTCTGTGAAAATCGCATCCAAAGCCTAGAAAAGTGCCATGAGATGACTCCCAATGTGCCCAACCATTGAGCTCCCAACACGATATCACATCCCCCTAGTTGAAGTGCAAACATATCTTGTTTGAGCTCATAGTCCCCAATATTGACCTTAACATTACGACATTTACCTTTGCAAGGTAAGGTCCCACCATTTGCTACCATAACCTCAAAGGAATTACATGTATGTACGTAACAATTTTCCTGCTGGGCAATGCGGGGATCAATAAAATTGTGTGTACTGCCAGAATCAATCAAGATGGTAAGATGTAGGCCCTTGAAATACCCCACAACTTTCATGGTTTGGGGAGTAGTAATGCCAACAAGAGCATGAACAAAAATCTCAGCCTGTGGTTCATCTTGGTTGTCTTCCGCCGGGTTGGGTGGTTCCTCGACTGATTCTGTGTCATCATCACTGTGGTCACTGGTGTCAGGCTCATCAACATCTATGAGGAACAACTTCTTTTGGGTGCACCTATGCCCACGAGAAAACTTTTCATCACAATTGTAGCACAACCCTTGGGCGCGTCGTGCATCCATTTCGGCAGTGGTTAGACGTTTGGGTGCAGCAGTGGGTGCAACAGGTTTTTTGTTCATTCTGATTTTGGAATCTAGGAGGAAAAGAGGTTTTAGCCTGTGGAAATTTAGATATCCGCCTCTGAGCTGCAAATTTGGATTCGGCCAAACGAGCCAACTTGATAGCCTGCATCATGGATTGTGGTTTAAACATAGTGACCTCAGCTTGGAGATCCTCCCTCAAACCGCTGACAAAACAACTCATAAAGAACCCTTCATTCATTCTCGTAGTTTTGTTGGCCAATTTCTCAAATTGTATTTGATAATCTCTAACTGTCGAAGTTTGTTTCAACTTTGTCAATTGTCCTGTAAAATCATCATACTCACTAGGGCCAAAGCGAGTGAGTAATTGAGACTCAAAGTCTTCCCAAGAAGGATTAGGGTGAGTTTTCCGCAACCATTGGTACCACTGTAAAGCTTCAGATTCCAAGTTGAAAGAAGCCATTTGAACTCGGTGATATATGGGGACATCATGGAGGCTAAAGAATTGAGCAACACGACATAACCACCCATCCACATCCTTCCCATTAAACTTAGGAAAGTCTAATTTGGGCATCTTAAAGGTAGGATCACGATCATAGTGAGGATGAGAGTCATTTGTTGTCCTTCCTTTACCTCTGTTAAAATACGAGTGTTCAGTATGGTACTCAGTCTTGCTTGGACCACCTTGCAATTTGGACTCAACTTCTGCAAGTTGTTCTTCTATGCGGGCTCTGGAGTTAGCGTGATCAGTTCTAAGATTTTGAAGCTCTGTCATCACGTTTTGACTTGAGATTTTCATGTCATCAATGGTGCTTTGGAGTTTTTCAATCATTGAGGTGATCGAATCTACCTCTTTTTGTTGTCCACGAGTGCCACTAGCCATTTTGGATAGTCTTGAACCTCTTTAACTGAATTACTAAAAATAGAAGTGTGGTTTTTAGGAGTTACTATTTTTAGTAAGGAGTCCAAAAAAGTGCTTGGGTGTGATATATCAAAATGATCAGTGCGACGAGCTGATCACAATGGGCTAGGACTCAAAAAAATGTTTTCGGGATCAAATTTTGTATTTGTGGAATATTTGGCCAAAAAGGGGTAGTGGAAAATGACAAATTTGAGGAATTTCGAGAAAAAAGGGAGTTAGGACTCAAAAATTCTGTGAGAGGTGCAGGAGGGGCTAACTAAGATAACACAACAAATTTGAGGATTTTTGGGGTTGTCTAGGGCTTTTTATGAATTTTTTAGTGCTATTTTTCCTTATTTTTGGTTTAAAAATTACTCAAAATAGAGTAATGATAAAACCACTACAACTTCATTATAGCTCCGATTTGCACGATTTTTTAATTTTTGAGTGTAGAATCAAAAAGTTTTTTTTTTTTTATTTGGAGCTACAGTTCAAAGTTGGGAACTGGATCAACTCGTCTCTGATCTGTGCATTCTGTCAACTGACCACCTTGTCACCGTCTCTGTCACCTGTATAGCAGTTATCGACACCGATGGTTCTGTTTCTGACCTTGACCACCTGTATTTTTTGACTGTTACTGTTACTGTTGCTGACCCGATTGTTACTGTCACTGACTCGACTGGTACTGGAATATTTCAGACTACTATAGACACTTGCAGACTCTGTCCTCACTGTTGGTGCATGCAAAGTGCGTTCTTCTGTGATAGGGAAGTCTTTCTCCGTATGCTCACTTTTTGGGATCGTGAATGCAGGTTCAGTAGAACAGGGAGATGTGAGTTTTTGCAGGTTGAAGTTTTTAACAGAACCAGGGTATGCTAGGTAGAGGAGTATGTAACACCCATAGGCCCTTTGTTATACCACAGTGACAAACAATAGTGCTCGGACCAATATTTCAGGCCACTACCCAAGGAGGATTCCACACATACCCTTGAGCACACTATCTGCCTCTCTGACAGTACGGGAGGGTAATCGTCGGGATGCTGTGTCCCGTGGACTATGGATGATACAAGGCCGAAAAGCTTCCTATTGGATAAAATTTTGTTCAACCTAGAATGGTCTCCCGATACACCCGAAGATGCGTGGGAGCTCGATTCCGTGCGCGAGTGTTGTCTGAGGCCTGGGTATTGGAGCCTGATCGCCCCTCACTTCACTAGACGCTTTATGGGCTATCTAGCTTAGCCAATAACGACAGCTCCTTCGCGATATTTTAAAACCCTCGGCACAGGGTTTCTAGCCTACTCAACTACGGAAAAAAAATAGATTGTATTTTTTTTGGTTTTTGTAGATTTTTTTTTTTGGCTTTTTGAATAAAGGAAAACAGAATGAAAAAACACAGGAAAATTATACCTAACAAGCGGAAATGGCTGAGCAAGAATTGTCGTAGTCGCAACAGAACTCGGCCTTGGAAAGCGCTCTGATACCACTTGTAAGGAACCTACTATTGAAATAAAGCTCACACACACAAAATACTGAAAGATAACTGAAATACATGCAATAACAGAATAACACTATGCAAAAAGTAATTGCATAATTGAAACAATCTCACAAATAACTCAGAATCGCAGGCCTCTTCGAGGGGGCAACCTCCTTCAATATTTCATTAACTTGCAAAAAGATACATTCGTACATGGCTTCATGCCTTTTAAAGAGAAAGCTACATGCAATCCTACCTAAAGGCTCAAGAGTTGGCTTACATGCAAAATGCCACTCGAGCTAGAATCTTCTACCAAACATCGTTACAATCTGTTACAATCTTGATAACGGTTACATGCGATGGCACCACTTGGCTAGGTGCCTTACTTGCCACATACATTACAAAGTATTACAAAATAACATTATAATAGAATCCCCCCACGTTGGAAGTGGGTCATTACATAATAATGAGAATTACAAAATAACGTTAGGATGGGATCCTAACACCTGCCTTATCCTGAATTGGCATAACTCTTATTCCATAACTAATATCTCTCCCAGAGACAAATACTTTATAAAATCTGCTTGAAACAGAATTGACTTCTTCTCTTTTCATTGTGTATGTAGGAATCAATTTTGACCATTGCTTGAAGTAATTGTTTTATTTTAATGTGGATTGTCTTCTTTTCTCTTGATTCTTGATAGTTTCGTGGTCAAGTTTTCATTATGCAGAGCTTCTCTAGAGACATTCTTGGTATTATTTGGAGTCAAAGTATGTTGCTCACTTTCTCCAATTTTGTTTCCTGTCTTGATGTCTTCCTAGAAATGAGTTATCTATAAATTTATAGTCATTCCTATTTTCATTTACATTCTTTCATATTCATTGATTATTGTTTCATGCAGTTTTCTTTTCCAGGAGAGGGTTCATCAACATAATTTTTGTTACAAACAGTATATCTTGCTTAAACTGAGAAAAAACATACATGCAAAACCTGCATATTAGTAAATAATAGCAATTCAAATAATTAAAAGTGTGCAAAATCTGTTACAGATGCATATTCATTAAATAACGGCAACATGTAAAATGATTGAAGCAGCCTTTTGGAACTAAAAGCTACAATTTGTAGGCATCATAGGACTTGAGTTGATTAGAGGAAATATTCTAGAGAGACTGGAGGACTAACCTGGTTAAAAGTGCTTGCACTGACTGTAAGAAGCATCAATATAAGTTGGAACTTTTGATCCATATCTCCACAGCTCTCTGGCTTCCAAGAAATCATCAAAAGGACCCTGTAGGTGTCTTACAACTGGAAATGAATATATACGTTCTCAAATTGAATGGTTTAACAGCTCTCTACTGCAAATACTATGCTTTAATGACAAGTCAAATGAGAATTGGTAAATACAACCTTATCCAACTTTAGTATTAGTGATTAACATGGGGAAAACCCTTGTGGAGTAGAAAAATACCATATGGCAAGATAGATATTTATGTTTACTTTCACCAACATGGACAGTACAATGAGCTTGGATCTACAACATGGCTCTCTTGAGCCCAACACAATTGTTGGCACCCTTTTCTGGTGTATTGAAGTTACTAATATGTCTATGCTTTATCTTGAACTGCTGTCCACTTAGTCAATCTTGTCAAAATAACTGCTTTTTCATAGAAACCAAGGGTTCTGAAAAATCTATGTTCTTTTAGACCCATTAATGAATTGACCCAATCAATTGTGCAAGGGAAAAGCCAATGGAAGGCCAAGGGTTGATTTTGCCCCATAGCAAGGTTGTTTTGTTTCTAGCAGAATGAGATTGCTACATGTCAGCAGGTGGTAACCTAATCTTGATATTATTTCTTTTTGTTGTTGTGCAGTTGATAATCTTGTTTTTTTTTCATTTGGTTATATGGGGTTGAAATGGGCCCCACCTGTATTACATCATCACCACGTAGTGGTTTACAATAAAGCTTGGATATTATCCATGTATCGCTTGACAAGATTTGAACCTGGGTCTCCTCCTTGAATGCTGAGGAATCTACCTGGTTGATCTAATGCCATTTGATGTGTAGTTGATAATCTTGTTAGGATGAAGGATTTTCCAATTTTTGACAAATGCACATAGTGACATGATGTTGATGTTGTCCATGTGCGAGGGTTTAGTCTGTCAAGTATTTGATTGTGGTTTTCCATCAGTCCCTTAATGATTGGCATTTATTGTGTGGTTTTATACTGTGCATGGTTTAGGTGGTTTGATTAGTTTTGCTTGTCTTTGATGATTTTTTGAAGGTTTGGATAGATCCTTCGGTCCATCTGAATTACTCCCCAACAAAGAGGCTTTTCCTCACCAAAGTTCATTTGGAAGTAGGACGGGTAGGTTTCTTGCACCTATTAAGTGGTACAAGCTTGCTTTGCTTAAGGTCTTATCCTCAGCATATATCAATCAATATTCCTTATTCTCTTTGCATACAAAACTGATCATTTGGAAAATGCTCTTTTCTTCTATCATCTCATTGCTAATGGGTCTTGAGTCCTCAAGTGGTAGGTCTTGTTATTCCTTCCCATCCAACATGGAAAGTTCAAAAGGCTTAAGATTTTTTTTTTAAATGTTCCTTCAAGTATGAAGGAAATTTAGTCGGAATACATTTGCACTTCCCTCCTGATTAAGTAGAAGGTAAATCATATCCTCAACTTGGAAGTTGTGATCCATTCTATGTTGGCTGTCATTCACCATGCTTGGCTCAAGACTCTTTGAGTCTCTTGTGGACCCCTTTGTGAATTTGTCTTTTATTCTTAATGAACCTGGTTGTTTTGTTTGCATTGTTATTGTTTCCATTGTTTTCATGCGTAGCTCATGTGCCACTGCCAAGTCAAATGGCCATTGAGATGAATATCCATGGTTTGCTTCAAAAGGTGACATGTTGGTGGAAGCATAAATAGCCCTATTGTAAGAATGTTAGATGTATGGCAAACTCCGATTTGAAAATTTTGGGTGCCTTTCACCATATCTTCTCAATAAATAACACCAAATGAAAAATTACTGGTATTTGCTCATCCATGTGTGGATGGAAAGCTTTTGGCCTCTTTAATTGAGTATCCACCTTCCCCCACAATAGTGTCTGAAAAGAACTAGAGAATGTTGTTTCCTTGTTGGAAACAATGCACTTCTTTCAAACAAAAATGAACCCAAAATTTGGTAAAGAATTAATGAGCCGCTTCTTGACCCCTAGCCTTCTTGTGTGGAATTCCAGAAAGAACAACAAGGTAGCTAAGCATATCTTAAGCCCTCAGGGTTCCATTTCAGGGATGCCAGGACAGGATGAAAATATCCCCAATTTTTGGAGACTCGGGTGTGCCAAGGCTGCCCCTGGAGGAGACGTCCCCACAGTGTCCTGGGGATGCCTAGGCATCTCAGGGACGCATACATGTTTATGACACCTGGGATGTCCCCAAGTCATCCTCGGGATGACTTAATTCATTAAAAAAAAGAAGACTTTGAAGACTGCTTAGCTTCCCTCAATCAGATCCAAGAAGAAATTCACTGTAATAATGTTATTATAATCCTGCGAAAGGAGTCATAAATGCATGTAACAGTTCTGCTAAACAAGTATGATGCATTTACAATTCTTCCAGAAGATATAAATGCATATAGAGGCATACAGAAAGAAATAAAATGCATTTAACAGGCCTTTGAAGGAAGGACCAACACATTTAACAGGCCTCAAATAGCACAAAACATGTCTGCAATGCCCATAACAGGACTATCAAGCCTGTTATAGGTCTAAATATGAGTCATAGCAAAACTTCCATTTGTTGTTTTGAAAGTAGAGAAACTAATTTCAGACATGCCCTTTGATTACAATCCCATATATTACTTAATATATTTCATCTCTATTGCCTCATAGGTGTAGGAGACTTATAGTTGTTAAGAGCAACTTGTACATGCAGTTTAATATGCTTTCACATTGAATCCTTGTAAAGTCCAACACAACCTTTAACCAAATACAAATAATAAAGTGGACACAGCCATTTGCATTTCCATAATCAAAGGAGATAATTCATCAAGTCTTTCATGCAAGCCATAAGTTTGTTAAGGTTTTCATACAAGCAATACCACACAAGCTCACTTTTCACATGCCCTTGCAAAAACACTGAGAACTTGGTTTCACTTTCATTTTGCTTATGTAGTTGGAACTTGAACTATGGTTGAATTGAGAATCCTAATTGCCTATGGTTTTCAAATTTTATTGTTACATGAATGATGAATGTTTGATGGAGATTTTGATATTCATTGTTTTCTATGCTTTTATATTATTCCTAATTCCTAGATTCCTATACTTTTACGTATTTATAATTTATGCTAAAAAAATCCAATTTGGGTATTAAATATATATTTTTACATATATTTATATAAGTCGTCCCCCAGGTGTCCTGTTGCTGTCCTGGATTTTGGGGTCAAGTCCTTGTCGGCGCATACATGCGTCTCGCCATTCCGCTATCCCTGAAACTCTGTGAAGCATAGCTTAAGATAGATTAGGGGTACTCATGAACTCCATATAGAGTATTTGCAGAGTGAGGTTGCTTTGATTGGATACATACATTTTGATTGAGCATGTGATCAAGATGATAAACAGTCACCTTGGTTTAGGTGTTATTACTTGGTAAATCAAGAAGTAATCTACTATTGCTCCTTCACGCCAAATGTGGAGTATAAAAGTGTTGTGACACCTGGACAAGAGACAATTTGATTAGAGAGGTACTTGTTTTCTTGCCTTTGACGTGAGCAACCTACAATATTAAGTTGTAACAGAAGTAACATATAACTGGTGAAGAATCTAGTGTTCCATGTTAGAACCAAGCATATTAGTGTCCATCATTACACAAACAATTGAATCTTACTGTTCAATTGGACCATTCCAAGATTAGGATCCACTTGTGGACATTTTCACAGAGGCCTTGATAAAAGTCCAGTCTTGTCAAGCGAAGAGACATGTTAGGCCTTATGAAAATTTTCATGAATGGAGGATTGTTAATGTTTCCGAGATTTAAAGGATATTAATGTTGTGATATTTCTTGGTGACAATATAGCAGGTGGCTTGTGGTCTCAATGGTTACTTTCATTATTTCTTATTATTTACGAAGTTTCCTATGTTGGCATGTTTATCCAATTGGAATTTTTATTATCCATGCTTGGTTCCAGAACTCTTCTATAATTTATTTAATTACGGTGTATCAACTTTATAATTTTTGAGCTTAGTATAACATGCAGCTTAAATATTTAATGTTTCCTTTGTTTTCACTGTTGTGTGGCATATATCGCCTTCAGTATTAATAATTTGTTAATGTTCCATAAATGTACTTTTCACAAATGTTCCTGTTAAATCAACTTACCTGAGGCTATATATTTCACCAATTGCAAGGACTACAACTTGTGTCAAGAGGAGTGCAATGGGTGTATGCTCTGAGTTAAAAGATCATTTTTCTAGATATTTTCTTGATGTTAAAAGTGCTCATTTGCTGCTGTTAAGAGTAAATATGGATTTTGTGGGCACGTGAGAATTAGGAGCAATAGGAAAATGCAGAAATATTATATTCAACCTTGGAAACATAAGAATTACAAAGTTTAAATAGTGGTTGATTAAACAACCTTAGGGAATATAGGAGAAGTTAGGAAAAGAAGAAGAATAGGGAGGAAAGGAGAAAGGGAATTTGGTGTTGTCCGCCTTGCCGCCCATGCCGTCCAATCTGCCCAGTCAGCTGCCGTCCAAGTCAAACTACCTGCCCAGTCAGCTGCCGTCCAAGGAGGTAAAAGGGTAAGATCCAAAGCTTACCGTTGCAAACAAATTTTTTACTCCTTTTAACTGGCTTAATTTCCAACATTCTCCCCCTTAAAGTTGAGAGGACTGACTATACAGTCTCTCAGCTTTATATATTGAGCTTTAGCTATACCTTTGGTGAAGATGTCTGCAATATTATCCAAAGTGCTACAATATTGAAGCTCAACTATCTGCTGTTCCACCATATCTCGAATGAAGTGATACTTCATATCGAAATGCTTTGATCTGCTATGGTGGACTGGATTGTATGCCAACTGAATGGCACTTATGTTATCACAATACAGTCGAGTTGGACCACTTTGACTTTCTCCAATCTCTTCAAGAACTTTTCTCAACCATAGGGCTTGAGTACTAGCATGTGTGATGGCTATATACTCAGCCTCAGTCGATGACAATGCTACAACAGTTTGTTTCTTGGAACTCCATGTAATTAGTCCTGATCCTAGACTAAAACAATTTCCTGATGTAGATTTCCTGTCATCTATATTGCTGCCCCAATCACTGTCATTGAAGCCAACTAATTTCACAGAATTACATTTTTGGTAATGGATTCCAAAATCCAATGTACCTTTTACATATCTTAAGATTCTTTTAGTTGCTTGTAGATGCAACTCAGATGGACTAGCCATAAACCTTGAAACTAGAGAAACAACATATTGAATATCGGGCCTTGTGTTGGTGAGAAACATCAGACTCCCAACCATGCTTTTGTAAGTGGTCATGTCAACCTTTGATGCTCCATCGTCCTTGCTCAATTGGATCCCATGTCCAGTTGGAGTTGCAACTGATTTGCACTGCTCCATGGCAAATTTCTTGATCATGTCTCGAGCATACTTGTGTTGACATATGAAGATCCCTTTATTTGATTGATGCACTTCCATCCCTAGGAAGTATCGCATTAAACCAAGATCTTTCATCTCGAATTGTTTCATCATGGAGTTTTTGAACTCCATATTCATTTTATTGTTACTACCCATAAATATTAGATCATCCACATACAAACAAACTATGAGAATGTCTACTCCATGCTTTAGGTAGTATAGAGTTGGTTCACTTTTGCTTCTCGTGAATCCATACTCGCTGAAATAGCCATCAATGCGTGAGTACCAAGCTCTTGGTGCTTGCTTGAGGCCATAAAGTGCTTTCTTCAATTTGTAAACAAGGTTCTCCTTTCCCTGTTCTTGAAAACCTTGAGGTTGTTGAACATAAACCTCTTTTGTCAAGTATCCATTCAGAAAAGCACTTTTCACATCCATGTGTTGAACATTCCATCCTTTATGGGCTGCTAAGGAAAGAACTGATCTGATTGTTTCTTGTCGTGCAACAGGAGCAAAGGTTTCCTCATAGTCAATGCCAAATTTCTGAGTAAAACCTTTTGCTACTAGTCTCGCCTTATGCCTCTCAATGCTTCCATCAGCATTGTACTTGGTCTTGTAGACCCATTTACATCCAACACATTTTTTTCCTTTGGGTAGCTTTACTAGCTCCCATGTATCATTATTTTTTATAGAGGTTATTTCCTCTTTCATGGCTTCTTGCCATACATTTTGAGTACAAGCCTTCTCATAGCTAGCTGGTTCTAGCTGTGTACTAGCCAATAAAGCATAATTGACTACATCTCCCCTAGGATCATGGGAGTCATCATCCCCATACAATTGCAAATTTTCAAGTTGCTGCAAAATTGTATTCATTTCACTAGCTTGGCTTCTAGTGAATCTTCTCTGGAAATTCTGATCCAACATTTGAAAAGATGGATGATGTTGTAATGTTCTTTTGCCTCTTGATGGAGAGTCTCTGTCAATGTCCATCGGTGAAGAACTTACTGATCTCTGTGGAGAAGGACTTGGAGTGGCGGTTGAAGTACTTGATGTAGTACTCTTGCTTGGGCTTGGAGGGGGTGGCGTGCCTTTGCTTTTCTTTGGAGACACCTGTTGTACCTGTGAAGAACTTACATCTTGGGACTCATCATCAACAAAAATTCTTTGATGACCCCATTCTCCCCCTTCATCAAAAATTACATCCCTGGAGAGTATAACTTTATGAGTCTTGGGATTGTAGAGTCTATATGCCTTTGTAGACTCACAATACCCTACAAATATACAAGCTTGACTCTTTGGATCAAGCTTCTTCCTTTTCTCATTAGGAATGTGTGCATATGCTAAAGAACCAAACACTTTGAAGTGCTTTACATTAGGTTTCTTTCCGTACCACCCCTCATAAGGAGTGACACCATCTAAACTAGAAGTAGGACTTCTATTTAGAATATATACACTGGTTCTTACAGCCTCTTCCCAGTACATATGAGTTAGATGCTTAGTCTGAAGCATCGATCTCGCCATTTCAACTATGGTGCGGTTCTTTCTCTCGGCCACACCGTTCTGTTGTGGGGTATAGGTAGTGGTGAATTGCCTTTTAATCCCACTTGCTTTACAATATTTCAAGAATGCTTTTGAGGAGTATTCACCTCCTCGATCTGTCCTAAGACATTTTACATAATTCCCACTTTGATTCTCTACATTGTTTCTAAAATCTATGAAGCAATCAAAAGCTTCATCTTTATGTTTCAAAAAATAAATCCAGCACATTCTAGAGAAGTCATCTATGAAAGTGAGAAAATAAGAATAGTTTTCGAGACTCTGTGTTTGCATTGGTCCACAGATGTCTGAATGTACTAACTAAAGTGGATAGTTGGCTCTCCACGCTTGTCCTTTTGGAAACTTCGACCTTGAGTGCTTTCCCAAAGCACATCCTTCACAAACCTCCTTTTGTTCATTGATTTTGGGAAGTCCTGTCACCATAGCTTGAGAAGTGAGAAGTTTCAAGCTAGCGGAATTAAGGTGACCATATCGCAAGTGCCAAAGCACACTTGGATTTGTTATAGCTACATTTGCAAGTTGAGCTCCTCCTGGCTCACCAAATTTGAGAGGGAATAACCTGTTCTTGGTCATGGGGACCTGTGTGATGACACGATTACAATTATTTTTATCAAAAATGATACATTGTCCTTCATCAAATACAAGCTTGTAATTGTTTTCCATCATTTGTCCAACGCTTAGCAGATTGTGTTGGAGCTTTGGAGTGTAATAGATGTCATGCACTTTCTTTAGTCCTTCTTTGGTTGGAACCTCCATGGCTCCAATACCCTCTACTTGCAATGTCTTATCATCCCCTAATTTGATTTGGGATTTATAAGTGGAATCTAGAGTAGCAAATAAATGTTCTTTGCCACTCATGTGGTTTGAACAACCAGGTATCCAGAATCCATGTGTCATTTAGATTGTGTTCGATTGTCCATATGAAAGAAAAATATTAGAGGTATCATCTTCTTCTCCATAATTACCATATTGACTACTGCTGCCTTGTGAAGATTTTGACCAGCAGTCGCGAGCGAAGTGACCTGGCTTGCCACAGTTGAAACAAGCTGATTTTGACTTGTCACTTCCTCGCCCTTGATTTCCCTTTTCCTCCTCTGTATGAGTTGCCTCCTCTGTTGGAATTGCCTCCTCTATTTTGATTGCCTCCTCTGTAGTTGCTTCTGCCTCTACCTCTTTGCTTGCCTCTGCCTTGACCTCTTCCCCGTCCTCTTCCATTGTTTTCATTGGAAGTGAAGGCCTTATCATCGCCTCCGTAGCTGGTTGAAGGAGTTTTAGAAAACCTCTCTTCATGTGACATTAACGATCCGATTAATGCATCGAATGTTAAAAGGGAAAGATCTTTGGATTCTTCTATAATTATGGCAATATGGTTCCATTTATGTGTAAGTGTTCGCAACACTTTTGTTACAATTGTCTCAGGCGTGATTTTTTCGCCTAGTGTAACCATTTTATCCACAATTGCTTTTACTCTAACACAATAATCACCGACTTTTTCATCATCTTTCATTCGGAGATTTTCAAAATCTCTCTTCAGTGTTTGAAGCCTTACCTGCTTCACTTGATTACTACCCTGGAATCCATCACTCAATGCTTTCCATGCAGCTTGTGCAGTTGTACAAGCGGCGATTCTAGGGAATATGCTTTTCTCCAATGCAGCTTGGAGATGAGAAAGAGCAGAAGAGTTGCTCTTTTTCTCTTCTTTTCGTGTTTTCTTGTCTGCGGCACTTAGTGTTGTCCAGATCGAGGGTTATGTGTAGCCCTCTTCTATTATGTCCCACAAACCTCTTCCTATGAGCAAGGTCTTCATCTTTATAGACCAATACTCATAGTCATAACCGTTAAATTCTGGTATAGGTAAGCTATTGTGTGAGGCCATAGTTACCAAAAAACTCTCTTTATTTCACGGTTACAATAAAGTACTTTGTTGTTTGAAAGAAGGAAAGAAGAAGAAGGAAGAAAGAAGAGATTACAAACTTAAGTCAAATCTGACTTGTTCTACTCTATCATTCACTGTTTATTCCTCTTGATGTGGGGATGCTATCTCTTGATTCACAAAATTATCTGCTACTTCTTCTTCGTCGTCACTTATCAATATTATTTCCGGTGATTCTGGTTCTAAGATTTCCACTGAAATACTGTAGTGTGTATACTCTGATTCTTGTGGTGCAGCTTGTACGGATTCCGATTGTTCAAATTGACTCTGAATGAGTTGTCTTCAAAGTCTGCCTCGTACCCTGAGTCAGGATGCCTTTGATGTGCTATCATTGCATTTTGAAGTTGGCTAAACACAATGTTGAGCCCATAACCTCTTACTTTTTCATCAAACCTCTCTGCACCTTCTCTTGCTAGAATTGCACATAAGGCATGATAACAACCATTTGGTCTTATCATCAATGCCTCTTTACAATTTGTCAATTTGGATCTTTTGTCTCTTTTACAAAAAAAAACTAAGCCTCTTAGGCTTATTACACAAAAGTTCTACAGTTTATGATTCCTTGAATCAAGTGAAAAATTTATCCTTCGATTACAATAATTGTCTCTTAGACAATGTCTTTCTTTCTTATATGATATATATTAAAAAAATATATTACTATTTAATAGATTAAAAAATAATTGCTTTAAAAAAAACTTTAGAAAAGCAATTATAGTTAATATATTAAATATAATATAATTAATTTTAATAATAATATATAAAAAAAAACTTTATATAAAAAATTTATCCTTCGCAGGAATCGAACCCGCGACCTATTTCATGCAAGAATTCGTCCTAACCAACTCGGCTACCACTGCCGATGAGAACCCAAGGGCAAGATTACAAGTATATTCTGTTTCGGATCCGATTTCAACAAAAATAAAAAAATTTCAAGCTTTCATTGTCGTTGGGTTTCGAACCCGCGACTTGCAGGAAGGCGGGCACCTTATGGCTGGCTCCACGAGCCAGTCGAGCTACGCGGCTCGACGGGAAGGCAAGGGAAGCTTGCCTTCCTTATACTTCTCTCGGCCGTGCTTTAATTAATTTTTTTTTTTTGGGATTTTTGTCCCACATCGACCATGCGGAGGGCGATGAAGGTGTTTAAAACCTTCAGCGAGCGAATACTCACTCGATTGCCTTCGGGCAATCAGTGATCGCCCTTTTGCCTCCTTCTCGAGCAATCGCTCCCCGCCACGTTGCTTCCTTTGAGCCTGTCGTCTGTTGCCACGTTGCTTGTCCTCCTTCTGCCACGTAATCGATCTTTCTGCCACGTAATTGGTTTGCGTCAGTTCTGAGTCATCCAGTCTGCGTCAGCCTTGTTCTCCTCTCGCCACGTGGCGCTCTCCGGTTGGTTCTTCTGAGTTGCTCCTCCTCGCGTGCTTGTTGTGCGGGCCTGCTCCAGACCTCGCCTCGGTTCGCGAATCGCGGGCCTTCCTCGCCTCGGATTGCGTGCTGCGGGCCCCACTCGACCTCGCCTCGATGCTCGTGCTGCCTGGTTCCTCCACCTCGGTCCTCGGGCCTGGTTCCTCCACCGACCTCGGTTCTAGCGCCCTCTCCGGCTTCGGCTCTGATACCAGATGTGGGCACGTGAGAATTAGGAGCAATAGGAAAATGCAGAAATATTATATTCAACCTTGGAAACATAAGAATTACAAAGTTTAAATAGTGGTTGATTAAACAACCTTAGGGAATATAGGAGAAGTTAGGAAAAGAAGAAGAATAGGGAGGAAAGGAGAAAGGGAATTTGGTGTTGTCCGCCTTGCCGCCCATGCCGTCCAATCTGCCCAGTCAGCTGCCGTCCAAGGAGGTAAAAGGGTAAGATCCAAAGCTTACCGTTGCAAACAAATTTTTTACTCCTTTTAACTGGCTTAATTTCCAACAGATTTCAAATACTTTAATGACAAAGTTAGGCTTTGTTAAAATTTGAAGAGAATTTACCCGTCAATGGAGTCCTTTGTTTCATGAGTTTGTTAATGATAAGACTTTGTTCCCATTTGGTGGTGACATGCTAAGTGACTAGCAAAATAACACGCTTTACTGTCTTTCATATAAATGATAACAATATACAACTATGGTAATTCAACCATGCAGATTATACCTAAAGAAGATGCTGAGAAATTGTGTTAAAAGGTTTTCAAAAATATACAAAATGACAGGCTTTAAAAGAACTCTATCTAGCATTTCCAGCAGTAGTATGGAAGAGTAAGGATGTGATCTATTGTATCAGTAGTTAACATAAATATATAGATAGATAGATAGATAGTGTAGAATTCTTGGTGTTGGGTTGATTACCAATTCAATTCGATCTATCCATTTGGTTACCTGCATGGCCTGTTTCCATTCTTGGTTCACTTAGTCCTATTACAGAGAGATGGATTCTACTAGAAGTACATATTTGCTGGCAAAAATTAGGAGATCAGATCTGCCGGGTGATTTTGTTGTAGTAGTTCTAGTAAGTGGTTTGAAGAGTGAAAATGGTGACTATAAACAACTGCATTGTGGTAAATGAAGAATCTGGAATCTGGAGAGATTTCTGATAGATAAACAATTTTGCTACAATAAAAAATAATTTCTGAACTGCTAACTGTTATGAAATGAAATATTTATAATTTCATCCATGGGAGACTCAATAGGATCTGTGTGGGATTGAAAAGAAAAGAGAAAACTGGATTACATAAGAAACTTTTTTGTTTTTTCTGAAGCTGAGCTACAACTCATTTCAATACTGTCACTACATATATCCAAAATCTTGTCTGTGTTCATTTTGTAATGTTTGGAAATCTTTTTATGATATTCACCCTCTTTTGTAGATATTAAAAATTAATAACTTGTATAAGCTGCTCATGTCACCATGTTCCAACAAGTGCTTTTGTCTTAGATATTCTTATGCAGGGCTATGTAACATCTCATATTTCTCATCCTCAGCTTCACCTTGCTTGCAGAGTAAACAAAGGTGTTCTTCTCTACTAATAATTTTTCCGTTCTATTGTAGCAATTGAAAGATGATGAAAACTTAGTCTAAATTGGCTTATAATATATCCTTTTTATTTTGAGATCTCCTGGAGGCAATCTTATTCTTTGTAGGTGACTATTGGATTGAACATTTATAAAAACTCATTTTTCACTAGGATCCTGCCAGGGAATATCTTTTTATTCTTTCTGTATGAAGTCTTGAATGTTTGATGAGTCTTTTAGTAAATCATTTTCATCCATTTTCCATTTTTTTTTAATTTCATTTCATTCCATCTGTATCAACCTTTCTCTTGAGTTGCAAGCATTTTTTGATGTGGTAACATGCTTTTATCCATCTGCTTTATTTTGATTATATATATAAAAAATTGACACGGTGGTAACATTTCTGTTTCTGCTAGTATCATGGAATAAGGAGTTTGAATTGTAACCCCTAGTTCTTTTACCAAAAAGTGTTTCTAGACTCTCAACCTTTTTCCAAGATTCCTTTGATAGGCCAGGACCTCAAACAGGACAACCATATAAAACTACTATTTGTATGAAGATTTTAAAAAGGATTTTTCTTAGTTTTCAATTCTATAATTGAATTTATCTACATTTATTTAACATGGCATAAAAAGCCTTTAAACCTCCTGTTATGTGTTTCTCTATGCAATCATTCCTATTGTAACTAAAATCAAATTTAAGTTCCACGTACTTGTACGAAGAAACTACCTCCAATTTCTCACTCTTTAATGTGGTAATTATACCTTGATGTGGAGAACCAATAACCATTATTTTTCTGGTGCTTACATTGACTTTCATTTCAGAGTAGCTGCAAAATTTGTCTAACACTGTCAATTATCTTTATAAGCTAGTGGAGCACAGTTCATCAATTTCCAATAAAAGCTAAGTTTTAATACATATGATGCCGCTGTGGATTCTTCTTTTTTTCTTTTCCCCATTGGTGAAATTTGTTTATGTACTTGGTTGATGCCCCTCATCTGGAATAAGTATCTCCTGTTTTTTTGGGGTATTTTGACAGTGCTGCTTGTAGCATGTGTGCTCTGTTATCTTTCTTTCAACTCAAATTTTCTCTACATTAGGTAGGAGTTCTATTTAACAGAAGATGTCTTGAAGAATATGTGCATCCTTGAAAAGAGCCATATAGGATGGCTTAGATATGCTTGTGTGCATTAGAGAATGAGAGTTATCTTTGATTTTAATGGAGCGCACCCAGATGCATGTTGGGCCTTTTTTTTTTTTTTTTTTTTGAGGGGGTGGGGGTGGGGGTGGGGGTGGAAAGGAGGGGAGGGGTCGGAAATTCAAATTGCAAGCTTGTTGAACTCCTAACATTTTTTTATTTTTATTTTTGTAGGCAGTTCTGACTGCAATAGATTGCCATCCTCGCTTGATTGTTGGTCATCTCCCTGGCTTAGCTTCTATCAGGGGTGTACCTTTATTTTGTATTGAAGACCATGGAACAGGTTCAAAGCGACTAGGGCAACTCTTGAAGTTAGAAACAGCAACTGCCATTGGAATCAAGGTTGGTTTGGTTTGCAAAATCACTTGCTTATTACAGATTTCTTTGATGCTATTTTGTAATGTTCATTTTTGTTATAAATGGAGGAAAAAAAATTCTTTGTGAGAAAAAGAAGAGGTATCCACAATAAGCAATTAAATATACATTAGAGAATACAAATGAAGAAAATACGTGTGTGTATATATATATATATATATTACTCAGTTATATAGGATTGAAAAATGTCTCACTTGTATTATATCATGATCACATAGTGGTATTACAACAGCTTGACAGTTTTGCATGTATCTATTGGCAAGAATATAACCTGGGTCTTTTCCTTGAAAGTTGAGGAATATAACCGGTTGAGCTAATGCCATTTGATAAATGAAGATTTATATATAATAGTCAGAGTGTTTCACAATATTACATATTGTCATTTTTTTTGATTGATAATGAAATAAGACAATCTTCATTTATCAATCATATAAGCTCAAAAATTTCCTGTTGACTGATGAACATGCAGGTCCCAGTTCCTTTACCTTTATTCCACTACGATACCTTGTCTATTCCTTTTACTTTCCTAAAAACAAGGACTTCTCTTTAGGAGACTAATACTTCTTTTTACTTACTTCCTCCCTCATACTTACCTCATACTTTCCTATAGTGGGTAGACTATCTAAGTTTTCTTGCTGTATGCATGCATTTTTCAATGGTTGCATGCCTCTTTAGTGACTACGAATAATTGCCATTATTTTTTTGAATGACCTGTGTGTGGCTTCTATTGGGGGCCACTCCCATTACAAAAACAAAACATTACATTGCTCTCATTACATTTCTATCACATTAATTAAATCATATCCAACCTGTCTTTCTATCAAAAATATTCTTCATCTGCCTTTCTTATCAAAGAGATTTGCCATCTTCTTCATTGCTAAGTTTTCACAATCAACTCCTTTTTATCATTTCATACAAATGCCTTCTGAAATTGAAATTTTGTCAAGATAAAATTCAACACCATGAATGGCTAAAATATTTGCTGCCCATTTTTTAAAACCATAAATATAAATATATTGTTTATAACAATATGAGAGTTTCTTAATACATGTTTTTAGGGTTCTTATTCATGCCCCTAATATTCCAAGATATTGTTTTCATTGTTATTTTTTGTTTTTATTTCTGGGTTTAGCCCCACTTCTTTTTTAACACTTGCGATATTTGCTTTTGTTTTCCCATATCAATATCCCTCTGGGTTTCTTTTTCTCTTTGTTTTTGCTTCTTGGGTCTTCCTCTCTTTTTTCATTTCCACCAATACTTTCATCTTCATCCATCTCTTCAATCTTCTCACACTACTCAAAGTAAGACTTATCATCTATAAATTTTGTCTTCTTGTTCAGGATTTGTAGAGCAATAAATAACCTCAAAAGCACATTCTTCTTTATATTGCCTTGGAAACCCTAAAGTGTAAGGATACTCTTCCAAAACAGTTACCTTTTTATTTTGCCTTAAAAGCCCTAAATTGTTACAGACTTCCTCCATCCTCATTTTTTTATTCTGCTGCTCTTGAAACCGTAAAGTGCAAGGGATAACCTCTTACCACTTTCACTTTTATTACTAGGAGATGATTCTATACTACTTGAGGAAAATGAAGATGATTTACTTGGAAAGATCTTGACCTCTTCTGTCGTTTTTGTATTTGGATTTTCCTCCATATTTACCTTTTCACCTTTAATTCCTTTTGAACTGGAACTTAGATATTATATTTTCTTATCTCTTATATCCTTTGTTTCTTCTAAATGTTGATCCAAGTGAGTTATGGTGGCCTTTTCCATAAAATGTTGTAGATAGGCTTTCTTTATCCCTTCTTTAGGAGTGGAATATCTTTGATCTGATCTACCTTCTATTGATGTATGGTTTCCTTGCTTTGCCTTGAAGTTTTTCTTATGACCAAATTTTTTTGTTTCTTTCTTCATAGTTTTCACTTTGCAAAATCTTGCCAAGTGGCCATTTTCATAACAATCGCGACAACGAAATGCGATGTTTTCATAATCCACTTGTTGATCCCATTCTCTTGATCCAGATTTAATCTTAATGGATTGTGGCAAAGGTTTTGAAATATCCATAGCAACACATATTTTGTTATATATAGCGTGCTTCCGCTCCTTAATAGTTAGTCCTTCCTTGAATTCTCCCAAGCTATATCCAATATTCTTCAAAACATCCTTATTGATAAGCTGATATGGAAGTCCAAAAAGCCTAACCCAAATCGGAAGGTTATTAATAGTTTTTATCTCAATAGAGAATATTTTATTCCATGGTCTTAAATAAAGGGTATCTCTCCCTCTAAACTTTGGGCCACCACTCAATATTTTATCCCTGATTTTTGAATTAGAAAAGATGACAAAGAAAAAACCTTTAGGAAGAAAACTCAATAGAGTAATTTGAATTCAATCCCCACTTCCACTTGATCCAATCTGGAATCTCCAAAAACCTTGGCCAGGACCTATGGAACAACATCCCTGATGGTAACTTCTGGTGCAACTTATGCTACTTGGATCAAACTTTCCATATATTTGCTTTTCCACTTACCTTCAACTTGGGCATCCATACTTCCAACTAGGGCATCCTCACTTCCTATTACGACTTTCAAATATGACTTTCCTTCCAAATTGACTAGTGGGGTTGGGGCTCGGGCTCGCACTCGCTCTTGGTTCTTATTTCTCTCGGTGTTCCTTTGCTTCGAAATTTTTTTGGAAACAATATTTGCCGCATTCAAAGTAAGGTTTTGAAGCATTGATACACTTTGAATGAATCCGCTGCTTTTTCACTGTATTTGAAGATCTCAAGATTGGCTCGCACCCGCTCCTTGCATTCCTTTGCTTCGGCAATTTTTTGGAAACAATATTCGCCGCATTCATGGTAAGGGTCTGAAGCATTGATACACTTCAAATGAATCCACTGCTCTTCCGCCATATGTGAAGATCTTAAGATTGGCTCGCACTCGAATAATAATTGCCATTATCACATCAAGGAATACATAACATATTTCTCTTTCTCTAAAGCTTTGCCCTCAAAAAGTTGCTTGAATATTTAAAATATGGAAAAATCTAGATTGATATATTTTTAGATGAATTTGTTGCATAGAACAACAATAATTATGTGACTATTAAGATGCAATGGCTTTAGTACACCTCACGTTTTTGATACACTCTTGCTAGAATCTTTTTTATTTTTTATTTTTAATGGATTATATGGGATAGAAATAGGCCCCGCTTACTTCATGACCACATAGTGGTATCGCAAAAGCTTGACAATTATGCATGTATCGCTTAGCAAGATTTGAACCTGGCTTTCTGCCTTGAAAGTTAAGAACTCAACTGGTTGAGATATACCATTTGATAGAATCTTTTTTATTTTTATTTTTTGATTGGTTATGAAATAAAGTCAACCTTACTTTTAAATCCAGAGATTTCTTTCTGAATGTTTACTGATATACACACAGGTTCCAGTTGCTTCAATTTTGTTTCTAATAACAAATATTCTATCTCCCTAAAACAAAATTTCCAAGTAAAAACTTTTTTATCTTTCTGCTTTCCTAAAAACGAACACTTTCTTAATGGAACTTTTCCCTTGTTCTTGCTTTTCTAACTACTATGCTTTAACTTCCAATTCTCACACATGCATGCATGTTTTCTAACCTTGCATACATGTTTTTCAGTATCTGAATGCTTTGCATCAACATTGTACACATACTTCTTTCTGCCTTGAAAGTTAAGATCTCAACTGGTTGAGATATACCATTTGATAGAATCTTTTTTATTTTTATTTTTTGATTGGTTATGAAATAAAGTCAACCTTACTTTTAAATCCAGAGATTTCTTTCTGAATGTTTACTGATATACACACAGGTTCCAGTTGCTTCAATTTTGTTTGTAATAACAAATATTCTATCTCCCTAAAACAAAATTTCCAAGTAAAAACTTTTTTATCTTTCTGCTTTCCTAAAAACGAACACTTTCTTAATGGAACTTTTCCCTGGTTCTTGCTTTTCTAACTACTCATGCTTTAACTTCCAATTCTCACACATGCATGCATGTTTTTTTAACCTTGCATACATGTTTTTCAGTATCTGAATGCTTTGCATCAACATTGCACACATACTTCTATACTTCGTGAATTTGTTCCAAGAGAAGATTTTCATTAGATTGGACAGGCCTTTCTTTGCTTCATCATTATGCCATGTAACTGAGATTTAGACCCTGCTGCAATTTCCAATAAGTCCTTTTGCAATTGATTGTGTTTTGAGTTTCTCTTTCTTTGGGGCATTGCTCTTTGGTTTTGTCCTGTAGCAAATACCTCCTTCCTTGAATGAGAGATCTCCTTGAGTTGCAACCCCATCTCCATCGGAGGGGACAACCTCCTTCAATAGTTTCATTCATTATGTAAAAAAAGATACTTTCATTCTTGCCCCTCGCATTTTTAAAGACTTCATCACACTACCTAATGCTCAAGGCTGGCTTACATGCAAAATGCCACCCAAGCTAGAATCTTCTACCAAACAAAACAATTACATTCTTGATAACAATTACATAAAATGGTGCCACTTGTCTAGGCACTTCTAGTGTAACAAACTATTACATAATATCATTACAAAACATTATAATGGGGTCCCCACGTTAAGAAAGGGGTTATTACATAATAGCGTGAGGATGGAGTCCTAACACAAAATAGTTTATAGTAATAGACCTCATACCTTCCCACGTGTGAATAGTATCTCTTGCTTTTGTTCTCAAGGAGGGTATGGAGTTGTGCGATCTGTGGGCTAAAAGAGAGTCGTGGAAGAATCCTGTGTTTCGGTCCCCCTCATGGAGCCATTGGATTCTAGATATTTGCTTCCATAATAGCTCTTCCCTTTTTTCCCATTCCTCTAGCTGGGATGTAAGTCTAATCTCTTCCATACTCAGACCCTCCATGAGGTCATCCATGCAGATCTGTTCATTCAAATCTTCGAGTTAGGCTATTACTTCCAACTTTTTATTCTTGACATCTCCAAACTCTTCTTAGTTCTAGGTCCTTATCATGGACCTGATATATTGAAGCCTCCTCACAGAGCTATACATTTGGTTCCATGATGAGGTTTGCCTTCCTTCCACCATTGTTGCACTCTAGGCCTAAAAGAGCTATCTCTGAACCACATCAGTTGGAATCTAAATGCGAGTGTCTAGCCTTGGATTTGCACAGTTCTATCATGATTGGCCAATGATCTGAGCCTGCATTGTTTAGGATCTTCACCCTAGGAATGTGTCCATGAATTAAAAATTTGTCTGATAGCAGGAATTTGTCTAATCTTTCCAAAATGCAGGTAGAGTCTTGCCTCCTATCAGACCATTGTCTAGCTTGACATCCACAAGATGAAGGTTTTTGATGTATTCCTTCATAAGGTTTGTGCTCTCGTCTAAGCTACCATTTCCCCCCAAATTATCTTCCAAGGACAAGATGGTACTGAAATCTCCTCCTATGAGGGTCCATGCTTGAGGGAATTGGGTAATAATGCAGTTTATGTTCTTCCACTATCTCCGTTTCTCGGCAAGTAGGTGCATAAACATTCATGCATAGCATAACTTGGTCTAATTGCCTACTTTGAGCTACTACTGCCAAGAGACCCTAGCTACCCACCACTTGGTGGATAACTACCTCTTTAGGGTCCCAAAGGCATGCAATGCCTCCTAATGCCCCTTGGGAGATGAGGGATTCCACTCTTCTAGCAGGCCACACTTTCTTTGCAATTGTCTCCATCTCTTCCACCAACACCTTTGTCTCTTGAAGGAAGACAAGTTGTGGTTGATTTGTTTGTATCATTCTTCTAATTTCATTATGTTTTGAGGGACTCCTCTTGAGTCCTCTAATGTTCCAAGAAATGATCTTCATCAATATTGGGGGCTAAATATGTGAGTAAGGGCATTGACCTTACCTTATGCTATTAGCTTTTCTCCTCCTTTTGCCATATGGTGCTGATTAGTTTTGCATCCTACCTTTTGATTAGTGTCCATTTTCATCTTCTTACTTATCTCGTGGCTCACCTCTCCTAATTATAAAATAACATCCAACCTTGGCGTATGTGTGTACAACCCGAGGGTATTGCTGGTAGATCTAGTGAGGTCTTCCCTAGGCTCTGGGTTTTTTTGCAGTTCCTCCCTTTAACAGATTGTTACTATTTATTTTATTTTCCCCCTTGTTTTTCTATCAGTAGTCTGTTGTTGGCTGGTTTACTACTTCCTGTTTGTTGCTCTGCATGACAAGGGTAGTGTCAAGGGTGCTATTTATCTTTTTTGGTACAGATTCCTTCCTCCCACCATGGAATTGTGTCTCCATTGTATCCTCATTATCCAAAAGGTCGTTAATGGGGAGATTGCCAAACATATTGTTTGCCACCACAGCCTGATTTGGGCACTTGGAAACCTTCAGGATTTGTTTCCTCTCTTCCTTGCTCTGGGATCTTATGTGTGCAGTCTCTTGCTAAATGGCCATATTCATGGCAGGTTCTAGAACGAAAAGGTATGTTCTCATAATCCACCTCCTATGTTTCCTTCCCAAACTGTAGAGATTTTTTTGGGAGAGGTATGTTAAAATATATTAGGACACATATTCGAGCATAAATAATTTGCCCAAATTTATATTTACTATCAACAACCATCATGAGCGTTCCTAGGGTATCCCCAATTGCCGAAAAAACTATCAAATTCCAAAATTCTATTGACAGGCCAAACAACCTCACCCAAACTAGTGCTGTGGATGAGATCTTTTCCTCTGCATTAAATTTAGTATGCCAAGGTTTCATAAAGGGAAAAAATTGTCAAATTCCAAAATTCTACTAGCAGGCCAAACAACCTCACCCAAACTGGTGCTGTGGATGGCATCTCTTCCTCTGCTTTGAATTTAGTATGCCAAGGTTTCATAAAGAGGCCTTCCCTTCCAAAAAACCATGGCCCCCCTTGGAATATTTGTTCCCTATCTTCTTCAGAAGTAAAAATAACAAGGAAATAACCATTGGGGTATGCAGAGATTTGGAACTCACCTTTTGTTCACCATTGTTTAGTAGCCCACAATTTAAATGTTGAAAGGATTGGTTTGAACCCCATAAATCGACATATCAGCCCTCTCCTCTCCATGTCTTCTATTCTGTTCTGAATGTCCTCCATATTCACCTTCACTATTGGGGAACCATCTGCCGCCTTTAAACACCCTGTCGCAATTGTCCTGGGATCCGTCTTAGGCATCCTCAAAGGTCTTTTTGGTGCCCTATGTTTTTGATCACATTTGGCTGGGGCTGTTCCTCACGAAAGGCATCCCTAAAATTCATTTTTTTGGGTAGCTCCCTTGACTCCTTCCCCATATTGGGTATTGGTACAGTTGGCCCCTTTTGGTCATGTTTTGGACCATATCAATTTTCGACTCATCAGCTTCTCTGATCTGGTCTGCGTTGAGAATTTTGTTTCTGGTTCTCTGCAACCTTTGTCCTCGTTTTCATTGTAGATTGTGATCTTCTGTCTCTTTTTGGATTGTGAACTGGAAATGCTTGTTGTTTTATCCTTCACTTTGTATGGCTTGTAAAAATTGGTTGTCTACTGCATTTTGAATCCATTGCATTTTCTCGTTCTGCGACTTTTCATTACTGTAATCATCTTCGTTGAAAAATTCCTGTTTGGCTAACAGGCCCTGTCCTCCGTATTTTCTTTGCAATTTTGTTTAAAAACCTTCAATACCCTTATCCCAGCTCTTGGAATTGATTATATGGTGGCAAACTTTGGTGGGAATTAATACCATCAAAGCCTGCTATAAGGGGGTTTGTTGTCACCTTTCCAGATTTCCGTGGCTTTTTTTTTTTTGGGTGGCTTGGAGAGGCCAACGTAGCAGTTATTGTGGTTTATCGGTTTTTAGTAGTGGGAGAATATTAGGTGGGATGTGTGAGACCCATTTTTATTAGAAAGGGTCTAATAATAATTAGCATGGAGTGGGATCATGCTTTATATAAGTATCTTTCACGTCTTGGATTAGGGAGGAAATATTATTTCTTGGTGGACTCTTCTGAAATTTTAATCATATCTTCTAGATTATATGGGATGAGGCCTGCTCTGTCTCCAAACTTTATTGATTAAAAAATAATATTTTTGTTTATTAAAAAAATAATATAATGCTAATTTTAATCATATTATTAAATAAATGTTGACTTACTTTAAATGGTTCATTAAAATGTTTTGATAGTGTTGTCATGATGTAATTTTGGTGGGACCTGTTTCAACTACATATAATCACTGAAAACATGTTATATTTGTTTAAATTAATTTATGTATTTAAAAAAAATAATACTAATTTAATATTATTTCCATTGATACTAATTTTATTTATTTAAAAATATTATATTAATTTTTATCAATTTTGTTTATTTATTTATTTTTAAAGATCAATTTCAATGTGTTAGATTTTTTTTTTGGCTAGTTCTATCTGTTTACTCTGGAGCAATTGCTGGGAAGTAGCTGGTAGTGCAATACTCGTTGCTTTAGCACAAAGTCAAAGGCCTTTTTTAAGCCCATAAACCGATTTGTGCTTGCTGCTAAAGCTGCATTGATTGCGCTCAAAACTGAGCGCTAATGATTTCGTCCAATAACAGAAATTCTAGAGGGCAGCGATGTTTGTGGGTGAGGGATAAACTTGTGGGTGAGGGATAAACTAATATCTGTAATAAGTCTTGCCAAACTCTTAATGCATGAGCAATTAAAGTCTTAAATCAAACCCTCTGTAGGCTTTGCTTCTATCAGATTGGGGAATCTAAGAACTGCAGAATTAAGGCTCCAGTGTTCATAATCATAGCCTCCAGTTTGTCCAAGTTACGGTTCCATCCACGCCCAACCCCTGGCTCAGTTTCATCTATATTGCAATTAGTCCTCTGCTGCATGTCTTTAACCTCAAAAATCAGCTGTCGTTGCACCATGATGTTCAGAGGTTGTGCACTTTTACCATGACTTTTAGAACTTGGTCCTTTTGCAGTCAATACACTAATATTTGGGTAAAAATTCATTAAGAAATGGTGGCTTTTGATGAAGGCGCTTGCAAAATTGAAAGCACCCTGTCGGAAACTCTGTTGTGAACAGATGGTTAAGTCTGAGGCTTTCAGTGCTATTCAGTGCTATTGAGGGTTATGCTTAATGTGAGATCAAGTGCTTCACTCTGGTGTTGTTGGGTTCTCTAGTATTTCTCTATTCAGATGCTGCGTATCTTGTTTGGAAACTCTGTTGTGAACAGATGGTTAAGTCTTAGGCTTTCAGTGCTATTGAGGGTTATATGCTTAATGTGAGATCAAGTGCTTCACTCTGGTGTTGTTGGGTTCTCTACTATTTCTCTATTCAGATGCTCCATATCTTTTTTGGCAGCTGACAATCTTAGCCTTGATGCCAAAAGCAGTTCAATTTCTTTTATGCCCAGTAGTACCAGTGTTATCCAAATAAACTTTGTTTCATATCCAAAGTGATAGTACAGGTTCAGGATCATTGTTTTGCATATTAATGACTTGTCTTTTCTGCTAATTAATTATTGGTTCAATCTTTGCTAAAACACGTTAATGCTTCTATATAAGTTGTGTGGAAGGAATCAATAAAAATCTATCCAGGGCAGTATGTAGTCTGAGATTTTCTTAAAAGACGGTAAAACAAGATTTGTCTAATATTAAGAAGATTCTGGAGCCTAGGAAAGGACGCTTCGGATGTGCTGGGCCCTTTTATTTTTGTTTGACCGTCACATAAGAAAACAGAATTGCATAGAAATTGTTTAGTATGTTTCTTGGTCTGAAGATAGAGGTTTTTGTAAGATGTTGACCATGAAGTAATTCTGGGGTTTCAAAAAATTGGGTGCTAATTTCAAATGAATATTAATATGATATTTTTTACATTATTATTTCTTTGATGACGGTGCAAATTTTATTATATGGTTGTGTGCTTCATTTGATGGTGGTGGAATGCCAAATATTCATAATATCTGAATTGTTTTTTATTCAGGCAGGAGAATATACAATCAACAGTGCGATTCAAGATGCCATTAATGATCAGTTAATGAGGCTAAGTACTGAGATGTTTGTGGAACCCCAAGAGGAGATGATTTCAGAGTGAGACACTTATTCTATTTAATTATGATAATTTATCAACCCATATAATGCAATATCTGAAATTTGCTGGATAAGAAATGGGTCGTGTTCTGATGGCTGGTTATCGTCCTTGCAGAGATGAGTGAGGGCTTGCTGCGCACAAAATGCCTCATGAAAGGAAAATGTACTTCGTCAGCTGTAAATATTATTCAAAAACATGTTGTGACAACTGAAAATATTAGTCTCTGCCAAGCCTGTTTTTTGAGTTTTGCTGTAGTGAGATCCAATTTTGGAAGCCAGAAGATTTAACATGTAATACTCTGCTGGATAGGATCTTTGAGCATAATGCTATAATGTAATCATGCCAAATTTTCAACAACTATGCTCAACTACATTTTGGCAACACCATAATTTGAAATGGTTACCTTTATTTATGTTGCATGTGCATCATATATATATATATATTTGGAATCCTTAGCACTTCAATGCCATATGCCTAATGCAACTACCAGATTGTATTAGGGTCTTGAGTATAATGCATTACTTCAGAATAACACCACAATCTTGAAATGGTTGAGTTTAGCTTTCTTATATTGCAGGTTTTATTTATTTATTTACTTTGATTCCCTAGCCATGATATGGTTTCATGAATATCGGTTATGCAATTGTAAGGGTGACATTGGTTTTGTCAGCACATCTTAATTACTACAAAATACATTCGGTAAATTAAAAAAGAAAAAAAATAAAAAAACAACCAATGCAGAAAGCTCTGGATTGAGTAAATGGTGAAAGCTATAGCAGACTTATGACTATAAGCTTAATGATATTCTATTTTTCATTGCATGCCTAACACGAGTAAATTTAGACATTTCAAAGCTTTCATTTCCAAAACTTTTAGTTTCCTTTTCCGAAAGGGCAAATCTTAAAACTGAGTTATCAAGCTTAGTTGATATATTAACATGTTTCCTATAAAGAGCATGGATCACATATCACATACAGCTTATTTTATCTTGCTTAAAAGAGTAATTACTAAATACACAAGGAAGAATCTCGTAGAACCGGAGGTGTGTCATGCCAGCGCCGCCGGCTAAGTTAAAAAGTTTACCCGGCGCAACCGGAGGTTATAGTGGCAGCAAGGAACAGGATTTGAACCCACAAAGAGGGGGCGAAAAATGTAACGAGTTACCGATTCCTCTAGTATATGCAAAAATAATAAACAAAAAAAAAATACACAAAAAATCACCAATATATATTCCTCATGCATACTACTTCAAACTGACATGTACAATTTTACTCCAATGCATTGATCATGCCTGAGCATTGCATTCCATTCCATTGATTGACTATACTCTTCAGTTACAAAACAGAATAGTGGGATTACAAAGTTATGAGAATTGTTTTTTTCTTTCTATTCTCTTTTTTTTTTGGAAAGGGTTACCTTAAAAAAATAGCCATTGAAATATTATATTCTGTTGAGTAATATACAACTTGGTGTTAAGCCACAGCGAGGCCTTTAACCAGCTAGAAGAACTTCTTAACATGTCATCATATATGATACTCTGTTAAATAATATACAACTCACCAGTAAGGCCTTTGACCATTTAATTTGTAAATAGAGCATAAAATAGGAAGGAATTCAACATAGCTACGTTGTTTAACATAACATCCTGTAGACATCAACTTAAAAGTCCGTTTGGTTTGCCTCTACATCGCTTCTGTGGTGTCACCTGCTCTAGCAGTATTTACTTAACTATGATGAAACTTGTGCAGCAGGAACTGGGCCACTGTCATCAGTTCTTTTGGCATTGGTGTCGTTGATTGTAGCTTGCTGCTTAGCTGTTTGAGTGGTGGTACCATTGATTGCCTGTTGCTGGTCGGATGGATCTTTTATAATCTGGTTACGAGCTTGTGCACTTTGTGTAGCCTTCACCATTATTGGGTTGAACTGCAAATGTAACCAGAGCCAAGTAAGGGATTGCTAGCATGTCCTTTACATACATTTGCATAAGAAAATATGCAAAGTTAATAAACTACACGTGTTTGTAACAAAGAGTTTGTGGGATGCAAGATGAACCTGGTAAACAGAGTATATAACATTTCGTCGAACTTGGGCCATCATTTCCAGAAACAAATTGTACCCTTCTAGCTTGTACTCTATAAGTGGATCTCGCTGAGCATAACCACGTAAACCCACAGCTTGTTGGACAAATTTCAATGCTTGCAAGTGATCCTTCCACAAACGGTCAATATGGGTTAACACAAAATAACGTTCAGCTTCTTTCATTAAACCATGGGCCTCCTTTTCTACCAACTCCTGTGAAAGAAGACAGTATAGGGTTAGCCTTCTCAAGCTAATAGTTTCATCTATTTTACATCCCTACTGAGCTTTGCCTCCCTTTGTAATCATATGATTTGTCAATTCTCTGTTAAATATATAAGCTCACTGCAGTGAACATTATTCACTGGATATATCCAGATTATTGTAGATATTCTAAGGAAGTAGCATAGGAAAATGTATGCGAAAAGATGAATATGGTCAGTTAACACAGTTACATTATTTTGGACCAAGGAGGTTGCCTACTTTGCTTTCATCGAGAGACTTTGCCTTATAATTCAATGGGTGTCCTCCAAACAATGATTTGATTTTCTAGTTTCAGTCCCTTCACTTGAAGGAATCACAAGTCAGTTTTTGGCATTCTGTATCCAATTTCAGTTTTTTTAAATAAAAGCAATCTCAATATGAATAAAAATTGTTTCATGCTAGCTACATTAATTCTTTGGATTATTGTTTCCACATCTAGTTGTGCTGTCTATGCAGTGTCATATTCTTCTAGGATTACAGTAAGTGAGAAGGAACACCTGCTGGAGATTATTCAGCTGGGACCAATTTTGTACCTCCTCAGCTCTAACTGTTTTTTTCTGTGTGCTGTAATCTTTGTTTCAGTCTCCAAGCTGTAGTTATCGTAAGTGCTATTTTCTAAAATAAAAGAAAGGTAAATGTGGGAAGGCTTTTGCAAAGAAAGCTCTAACAAACAGAATTAGGTGGTTGTCCAAACCAGAACCACCAATTTTTCAGAATTATTACCAAGCTGTTAGCTTTAGGTAGGCACCTGCTTATGTGACATGTCAATGAAGCTTGGTGGGATTCTCAAGTATAGCCTTTCTTATTGGATCTGATCTATTATGTGCGCATTTCTGGAGGATATAGGAATGGATCTTCAGAATTTGTGAAGGTATGGATATTATAGAGGGATTGATTTTTTGTATTCCTCACCAAATCTACTCTATTTTTGATATGCAAAGAAGGGTACTTCCTCACCAAATCTATTCTATTTTTGTATTCAAGATGCATGATTTTTGGCACAAGTAGGAGAAACTCTACCCACTGGAGTTGAAAAGAAAAGATAGAGGACTCTGGATGGGAGATAAATTTGTTACCATGACAATTCACAAGGTTGGTGAACTCACGGTGTTCCTTTAGCGAACTCTCCAGGGTAGAAAACAACACTAAGATAATAGTTGGAATTTGTCATTCAATCAGGTTACACATGAATGGAAATCAAGTTTTGTCAAATTGGTGTGTCACTTTCATTGGCTGTTACAGCTTTCAACTTACACTCGAGCAACTAGTAGGCACAAACTAAGTTATACTATTCTTAACTGGGGAAGCAATAAATCAATGTTCCACGGGGACATGTCCCCCACCCCTAGGAATGCGTACCCCACCCTTGAGAACGTGTCCCCATCCCCCTTTTGTCCCTAGTACGAGGACGTGAAAGGGGACGTTTCCCCACTGTCCCTCTATTGGGAGGGGCAGACGGGGCATCCTCGGGACATCGCTAGGCCATGGGGGACCGTCCCTGGTACCCCTACTGTGAGAGGATGCGTTTCAGCTTTTTTTTTTTTAATTTTAAAACTTAAACATGAGGGGGGTGGGACTCATGAAAGTCTCCACCCTACAAACCCTAAAAAAATTCTATATCACACTTGTTACAAACATTTGAAAAAACACACTACCCACAAAAAAAAACGCAACAGTGAATAGAACAACGAGGAGGAGAAAAGAAGTCACAAAACACCCTTCTTCATATGGCAGCATATGCAATAAACCCAAAGTGGTATGAACCTAGGCTTGGGAGAGTGCCTCCTTATGATGATACAAAGGTGAGAGGTTTTTGAATGCAATTAAAAAAGATGTATGTGAGGGAGGAGGGCTCAAAACTTAGAGATGAGTGGCTCAAATTTGTGAATCTTAAGGGCCCTTGTTTCAACCAACCAAAGTGTGGAGAGGATAGGGCTACCATTGCCCAATCAGATCCCATTGGATGGTGGCAACTATATAGGGATTATACACCTAACTTGTGGCATTTTGCAATTAAGCTTCTTTCCCAAGTCTGCTGTTGAGAGGAATTGGTCCACATACAACTTTATCCACAATGTGAGGAGGAACAGGCTTACCTCTCACAGAGTGGAGAAGCTAGTTGCAGTGCATAGCTCTCTGCACTTGTGACAGAGTTAAGCAAAGTATATGCAATCTCCAGCTACATGATGGAATGTTGATCTAGAGGATGCGAGATAGGTTGATGAGGATGAGGATTAGAAGAGGTTGGTTGGAGTTCCATTGGAGGTTCTTCACTTCAATGATGACCACGACTCATTAGATACATTTACTGATAACTCAGCAAAAGGCACACTACTGCATGAAAATTTCTAATATTTTTAATACTATTATACTTGCTGAGAGAAATTGGTCCACATACAACTTTATCCACAGTGTGAAGAGGAACAAATTTACCTCTCACTGAGTGGAGAAGCTAGTTGCAGTGCATAGCTCTCTTCGCCTTTGTGAGAGAGTTAAGCAAAGTATAGGCAATCTCCAACTACACGATGGGAAGTTGATCGAGAGGATGTGAGATAGGTTGATGAGGATGAGGATGAGGATTAGGAGGGGTTGGTTGGAGTTCCATTGGAGGCTCTTCACTTCAATGATGACAATGACTCATTAGATACGGATACTGATAGCTCAACAAACTGCACACTACTACATGAAAATTTCTAATATTTTTAATACTATTATAATTGCCCTCCCCTAGCCATCCCCCAACTATTTCCCAAATCAGCTTGTCGTCCCCTGTCGTCCTCAAAACCCGTTTCCCCATCCCCTGTCCTCGATACTTTTGTAACCTTGCAATAAATAGATTGTGTGTTATCCCATGGTCTTATTTAGAGTTTGGGGACCTTGTCCATTAATTCCTTTCCATGGTGTTGGTTAAGAGTTTTTTGTATAGAACCAACAACACAAAAGGTTACACCTTTGGCCATGCCTTTGTACATCCAAAATTTACACCAATTTTTACTTGTTATGGTGGTCCATCTCTACTTGCAACTGATGTGAGCATACTCTAAGCTAACCAAGAGGAATCTTGACGCCATAGTTGAGAAAATCTGTAAAAAATCTTGGTTCGTGCCGATTTTTCCCGATTCATAGCCTAGCCAATATTTGCAAATTGTGATGCATGGAAAAAGCTTTTTTCAATGAATAATTGCATTTTCTTTGTTTTTTATTTTTTATTTTTTGCCATTTTTTTTTATTTTTTTGCTGATTCCCGATTTTTCCTGATTCTTTTTCTATGCCGATTTTGAATTTATCAATTATGCTTAACATTATGTGTCCAATACCACGAACATAATCAAGATGAGTAATAATGCCATTTTCAATCGTCATGAAATGTTTACCATAGAAGGTCAACTTAGGAGTTTGAGATGGAGCGACCAAAGTGATATGAATATATTGTCAATAAACATCGTCTTTGACTACTTAATTAGTTACCCTTTTATCAGGGAGGGCATTTGAATGGAGGTAATTGATCTATTAAGATTTTGACAAAAGAAGAGAATTTTTGAGAAGCTAAATAATAATTTTGAAAATGCTCTGAAGGTGAAGACGATGAGCACCAAGCTTATCCTGAACAATACATTGGGGAATTGTTTTACATCAGATAAATCGTTACAACAAAATAGTCTAGACCCTCTCAATGAAAGCCCAATCAACACACCCTAGACTTGGACCCCAAATCCATAAAGGGTTGTGGGTTTGATGATCCAATCCAAAAAGTGCATTTTATACGTATGTCTTAGGAGCGTTCCAAGACTAAGAGAGATGCATCTCTCTTGCAAAGATGTGATTGTGAACATGGCTGAAGATTAAGGGCAAGACTTGTAAACCGAACCCCCAAGTTGATGTCAACACTAGTGATCTCAATCAACTTGCCCTTATATAAGAATTGAAACTTAGATAGGGTACTCTTTAATTTAATGTGTTGAAAATATCGCCTTAGTCTTGCTAAGATTGACAACCATGGGTGATTATAGTTATGGAAACAATACAATTTCAACTACTAGTAATCACCATAAAGTTTGTGGGAATGCAACTACAACCTCCCCCTAATATTAATCATATTGAAATAAACATTGGAAGTGTCTGTATTTATTGACCAAATAAATATTAAGTGGTAGTGTATTAATTGACCACTGTTTAAGATTGTTAGTCTAAAGCTAAATTAAAATTCACTTTATATAAATTACCTTTATTCTTTTAAGGGTCCTACGGTAAAAGTCAAAGTCAATTTAGAACTTCGAAGTATTCTTCAATTAATATGTGGGCATCATCATTTGATCCAAGGACCCATATTGAAAGTTATAAGCCCCTCCTTTTTTTAAAGAGAATTGTAATAATAATCATGAAAAAATAGAAACGTTGTCTCCTAATAGGCAAGGATGCCTGACAAGAACCATAACAAAATGATTGCATAACATACTAAGAGCAGCACCACTAAGCATCAAAAGCAAACAAAAAATAGGAAGAAAACAATGCAAACAGAGCACGCAAAGAGGGAGCATTAGACATTAGAGTAGTTCTTCACTCCATGATAGGCAACTCTCCTTATTTTTTTTTATTTTTTGATCTTTATGACTCTACACTGGAGATGAGTGGTGTTAATTGCCTCATTAGCCAAGGCATCTACGTCCTTGTTAAATTTCCGCCTGATGTGGGAATATTTGATGCTAGTCATATTTTTTCCCCAACGCTTGATCCTGTCTTGGACAGTCCTCAATTGTAAAGATTGAAGATCTTTGTTTTTGGAGAGTGCTGTCATGACCAATTTTGAATCTCCATACACCAACAAGTGTCACAGCGAGCCTCATCCCCATCTCACATCCAAGGATTTTAGCCATGTTGTTGGATGTGATTCCTAAATTGATTTTGAATTAATTAGCACCTTCCTTGGGCCTGCAAGGATCAGTCCTCCTGCTACCGCTTGTCCCGGATGGGACTTTGATGCTCCATCAAAGAATAGTGCAGGGTAGTGGATGACAAGAGCTTCCAAATCAACAGGGTGGCACCTTATTGCCAAGAATGCATGGAGATCATGACTTTTAATCATATGACACTCTTTTAGAGTCCTGTCTTCTTGAATTTTGCTTTTGAGTAAAATTTGCTTTGACATTAGTTGTGATATCCCAAATGATTCTCCCTATTATTGCACCTATTTTGTTTCCTTTCCCTTCAAAGATCCATTGGTTTTTGTCCAGCCAGATGTGCCAAATTATAGTGTGTGGGATTGATTCCCATATAAATTTCACTAGAGGCTTTCTATTGAGGCCTCCTCTATACTTTTCACTCCAATGGTTTAAACAACTTTCAATGTTTAATCTCCCTGAAAAGACCGAACCAAATCTATTAGTAATTTCCAACCAAATAGCTATCACTTTTGGGCATTCAAATAGGAGGTTATTGATGGTCTCACTCTCCCTTAAACATCGTGGGTAGACATGAGTGATGGTCTCACTCTCCCTTAAACATCGTGGGTAGACATGAGGCCCCACTATGTTCCTCTTTTGCAAGTTATCCCTCGTTAAGATTTTTTTCTGTTGCACTAGCCAAGTGAAGACTTGCAACTTAGGTGGAATCCTCTTTTTCCAAATTGAGGATAATTTTTTGTTGATTGTTCCAACTAGTTGGGAGTGAACTCCAAGTTTGATTGTATACTCCCCTATCTTTCTTATGTCCTCCCACATAAGTTGATTTGATAGATGCCTCTTGATGGGTCTTATACCAGTATTCTGCCTCTTTGAAACAATCCCATTCATCTTGGTGAAGCATAGGGAGAGGAGGATATTTCTAGGCAGGTTCCTCTTCTAACCATTCTATAAGGTCACTAAGCTTCTCAATTCCCAAACTTTGCATTTGGTTTGGAGATCAAGGTTGCATATTTCTTGTAACGGAGGATTGCCAAGGATCGAATCTTCCCATAAATTGATTTTGTTGCCATCTCCATGGATCCAAGTGATTTTTTTTGCAATTATTGCCCTGGCCTCAACTATATGCTTCCATATTATCGATGCACCTGACTGGTTTTCTATATTTCTTAATAATTGCATGCTTGTAGAGTTATTTGTGTATTTGCTGATCAAGGTCTTTTAGGGAGCTTGGGGTGGCTTTAGCATGTTCCACAAGAGCTTGGCACCTAGGGCGCTGCTACATTTTCCATTTTTCTGATTCCCAAGCCACCATGCTCTTTAGCTTTGGTGATCACGTCCTCATTCACTAAATGGAATTTCTTCCTTTCAGTTTGCCTTCCTCCTTGCCATAGGAAGTTTATGATTATGCCATCAATCATATGAAGAATGCTTTTGGGAGCATGATAAACAAGAAGCTGATATATTGGGAGAGTGGATAGAATCGATTTAATCAACACTATTCTACCCACCAGACAACCATTACTGTAGTTTTGGATTCTCTTAATCAACTTTTCCAACATTGGACTCCAACTATCCTTAGGCTTTAGGTGGAAACCCATTGGGACTCCAAGATACTTGAATTGATGTTCTTTTCCTTGTTTGAATCCAAGGATTAAACTGAAGCTTTTGTTTTCAGCTTCTGAGGTGTTTTGGGTGAAAAATTACCTTTTTTTTTGTGTTAAATATTGCTCCAGTGGCTTGTGTGAACCCATCTAAGCATTCTTTGATCTGCCTCACATTTTACCTTGATGCTTTTCCCATAATGGTGTCATCAACAAACTAAGCATGAGTAACTTGTATGTATCCTGCAGTTGCCTTAATACCTGTGATCTTTTGGTCCATTTTAGCTTGTTGAAAGATCTGTTTAGAGTCTCTACTAGCAGTATGTAAAGATATGGGGATAAAGGGCAGCCTTGTCTGATGCCCCTGGAAGCCTTGAAAAAGGTTGAAGGTTCTCCATTGATCAGTGGGGAGATCTAAAGGGCAGTGATGCATGCTCCAATCCATCTCGTAAGTTGAAAGGGAAATCCAAACTTAACTAACACCTGTTCAAAAAATTGAATATCTACCCTATTAAAGGCATTAGCCATATCAAGCTTAGTGGCTATATGCTTCTTTTTGGATTTCCTACTGGCGTGGAGAGCTTCATGCACCATTATAATGTTGTCATATATCCGTTTCTTGGGGATGAATCCTTTTGCTCTTCAACAATTAATTTGCCAATTTTCTTTTTGATTCGGTTGGCTATGATTTTGGAGATAATTTTATAAGAAGAATTGCATATCAAGAAAACATTAAAACATTTTTCTCTTTAGGGATTAAGGCCAAAAAAGTGGAGTTGATAGCACTCAAGAGCTTACCATTTAGTTTGACATCTTCAATCATCTTAAACAGATCTTCGCGAATAAGATGAAAAAATTGCTGGTAGAAGTTATTGATGAACCCATCAAGACTTGGAGCTTTATCCTTCGAAAGAGAGTTGCCAATTTCTTCTAACTCGTCCATTGTGAGTGGTTTGCTCATTTCCTGTTTGCCCTCCTCATTGAGGACTGCTAGAATATTTTGCAGAAGCAACTCTTGAGCTTGAAGATTCCCATGTTCTTTGGTTAGCAGGTTAGAAAAATGCTTGCTTGCCAGCTCTTTGATTTGCTCTTTCCCTGTATATTTCATCCCTTTGTGTTCCTCTGATAGTTTTGCATTGTCTTGAGATGGAAATATTTGTTCTTGTCACATTTTTTCAGCCAAGTCATTCTTGAGCGAAGCCTCCACTGCGCTTCTTCGTCTGCATATATCTTGTAGAGCTTTGTTGCAACTCTCTCCTTGCATCCTCTTGGTGTGGCAGAGGAGGAGAGTCTCCAATTTTTGCTTCTAATTGTTCAACCTGTTAAAGCAGTATGCCTTTTTCTATCTTGAATTTGGTTTTATTTAATAGCCATTTCCGTATAGCTGTTTTGAGGTCATGAATTTTCCTTTTCCATATCTCTTGGGGATTGGTTGTCAAGACTTGTTGCTGCCAAGTATTTTCAACCAAAGTGATGAATTCTTCGTGAGCTGTCCAATCCGGATTATATTTGAATTCCAAAAGGTTTTGTCCACTGTCCAATGTGATGGGCATATGATCTGTTATAGATCTTTGGACTATGTGGCTTACGAGGAGTGGAAAATAAATCAATAGATATTCTTTCACTAGGAACTTGTTAAGCCTTTCAGCTATGAAATGTGTTCTGGATCTCCTATTGGTCCAAGTGTATTTTCTTTTTTTTGGGATAACATCTTGGAGATATTCATTAGTGTATTTTCCTTTTTTTGAGATAACATCTTAGAGATATTGATCAACAATAATTCTTTCTACTAATTCCTTATTCGGGACTTTTGATCTACCTCATCCAGACTTTTCCCAATGTCCGAGTGTCATATTCAAGTCTCCGCCAACGATTAAGTTTTCAGGCTTTTCAATGGTCAACCATTGAGAAAGATGTTGCCATGTCTCTTTATTCTGTTTTGGATGATTTGGCCCATAAAAGTTGACCATTGTTATGGGGTATCCATCTGTCATTTCAAACTTAGTTGCTATCTGGTTGTGTTTGTGCCTGTTGGTGCAAGTTCAAATTTTGGGGTCCCATGCTAGAATCAGACCCCTTGAAGCTCCTGCT
Source organism: Wollemia nobilis (assembly GCA_028583015.1). Classification (NCBI taxonomy): domain Eukaryota; kingdom Viridiplantae; phylum Streptophyta; class Pinopsida; order Araucariales; family Araucariaceae; genus Wollemia; species Wollemia nobilis. The sequence goes on from JAQPPZ010000989.1 coordinate 7,699,794, forward strand.
GCATCTACTACGATTGTTTCTGACTGCGGCCAGACTTTATTCCATTCTGCTACAACTATTATATATATCATTTTTATTCTTGAATACAGATTGCATGTGGATGATGCTTCTGAATTAGCGACTTTAAGTAGTTTTCTTTCAGGGGACTACTTAATCCCCTCCCATTCTATGAGAGTAACTTCATTTTTTAGACTACTTCTTGTTCACGAAGAAGCTCTCTAATATGTTTTAGCCTATATTTCCTTTTGAGCCTGTTCATTTCTTAACTGTTGATTTGTTTTCCTCCCCTTGGCAACAAATTGTGTTGCTAGGGTTCCTCTTGGAATGACTACTTCTTCAGTTGTGTTTCTTCAAACTCTTCTATTTCTTCTTCTAGAGGATTTTTTTCTTTTGTCTGAGTTTCTCCTAGGATATCCTCATTTTCTTCCATTGGAGTTTGCGGAGTGTCTTCCCATTTATCTTGGGAAGATGTGCCTTGTGCCTTGATCTCGTTTTGATGTTGTAGTTGGATTCTCCTCTTCAGAATTGAGAACAAAGAACTTGTTTGTGTTTTGATGTGGTTGTCTTTTTCTGCTCCTGAATCTTCTTGATTTTCTTCTGATTTCTTGGAAGACTTGTGTCTCATCCTTTTTCTCCTCCTGTGCCACTCCAGTTGGACAATTCCTAGAGAAATGACCATGCTCATGACAGGTAATACATTTGGATGGGATGTGTTCATAATCAAGGGGCTGATTATGTACCCAGTCTAACACCTTGATTCCAATGTACTCTGGAAATCCTTTTTTTAAGTTAACCTACACACATATTCATGCACAAATGGCATTGTTGGCTTTGGGGGGGACCCAATCTATGAAGGATCCAATGGTGTTTCCAATGATCTCCATTGTGGGTTTATTCCATAGGTGGAGGGGCAAGAAAGGTAGTCTTACCCATAATGATATTTCTTCGGGTTCTTCCTCCTGCGGGTCAAATGTTGTGGTCCAAGGAGTCATATACAATGGGTTAGAACCAAGAAACCATGGCTCTCCATGAAATATGGTGTTTCTGTCTTCTACAGAGGCAAAGGTTACTACAAAGTAACCTCTTCCTGCCATCATAAATTCATAAGAAGAGACTTTGGCTCCCCAGTTCATGTTGATCCATTTTTGTATCATAGTGGGACTAGGCCACAAACCCACAAACTTGCATGCTAAAGCCTGAGTAGATAAGGTAAGAATAGGGTGCTGAGTGAAAGCCGGTGGTACCTCAACCACAGGGGCCACATCCAATTTGGGCACGAAGGTGCCTTTGGAAGGACGAGAATGCATATTTGGTTGAGTTTGTTGCCTAGTTCTTGGCTTAAGAGCTTGAATCATTGAATCTATCTTCCCTTGATCAAAGGGAGGAGGATGTGAAAATAAAGAAAAAGAGCCATTACCTAGAGTAAATAAGGAAGCAACAACCATTAGGTATTTCGTAAAGCAGCTTGTGGCTAAGCATGGTCTCCCATTGCCCCAAACTAGGGGCAAAACAATAGAATTAGAAAATCCCGCCAAAAAACTAGTCGTTCCAGCTTCCTTCTTCATTTGCCGAATTCTAAACTTCACTTTTACTTCGTCATAAGCCTCTTATTAACAGCTCAATTTTTTTTTTTTTGTTCCTTGTCAATTTCTTCTCCTTTTTTGTGTATATGCTCTTGCAATTTTCAAAGGGTTTCTTTCTTTTATAAGACTAGTGGAATCTTTCTTTCCTAAGGGATTTCTCCACTGAAACTCTCTCTCTCTCTCTCTCTCTCTCTCTCTCTCTCATGCTCTGCTAGTATCTCCAACTGTTCTGTAAAATTTATTTACTATACTTTGAATATGCATATATGTTTTCACTTTAAGTTTGATATGATAGTGTTTTATGCCATTAGAAAACCGGATTTTTAATTGGCAAAGTCTTTTAGTGCTTTGGATCACAAGTTGCTGGAACATACATGTATTGTCATACATATATTCTTTATCATCTTGAATGCCATTCCTCGTAGAGCTTTCCATTCTGCAAGAGGTCTTTAACAAGGTGGTCTCTTGTTGTCCTACTTGCTCATTATTATTTGTAACCATTTGTAAGTAACATGGCAACGTTCCCGAAATGAAGAAGCAAACCCTCTTTGTAAAATTTGAAGATCAACAATTCAGCAAGCATCCAAGCTGTTATGAAAGAACTCCAACAACTATATATAATATATAACTAAATCTGATAAATAACTATGGAATGTGAAGGTGCATATACTGAAGCATGTCAAGGTGCACCTAATCAAGCAAGCGATTTGTACGCATGGCATAAAACTTGCACTAATCTATTATGGTACAAACTAAGCACACTTATATGGTTCACAGTTAAGCATAGAATCCTTGCATGCAAGCAACTACTCTATAAAGGCTTGCTCAAGCTATCTAGTTACCTATATTGGGTATACTAGTAATCTGTTCCTTATTGTTCTGATGCCAGTAAAAGTTGTAAATGAGTAAATAGCTAATTTAAGAAGATTGGGACACCCCCAAATTCCATATTGATCCAAATCAAGCAGATGACCAGCAAAACCCTTAATAATAGGACCAGTAAACCTTACATGATCAATGATTATATTCTTTTTCATCTGAGCCATTTTAAGTGAAGAAAACAAGTGACTACTTAATCATGAAATGAGTACATATTACAAAATCACAGATCATACATTGAATCAAATATGGAAACTAATCCCATGTACAGGGTAGACATCATTCTTTAGAAATAAAGAATATTCCATTGCACATGAACATGATGACTGATAGATTTGTGTATGGATAACAATGATTGCATTGAAAATGGATAATCCACAATGGCATCTTTTGGTTGAAACCCTACCACAAAAATTGAGCATACGAAAAAGACATCCCTATTCCAGAATTACTGCATGAAAACAAATGAAAGAAATTGCAGAGGAACATAACAGTCAGGATAGAAGCTGACAGAGTCAAAAACAGTGGGAACAGGGTGGTTAGTGTCAGAAATAGTCTGGATATTTAGTCAAATAATAGTCAATACAGGGTTGTCAGTTGTCGGTATTAGTAACAGTAACCTGTGATAGTCAAAATTTAAAATAGACAGGGAATAACCCGTGATAGAGTCAGACCAGATAGTTGACAAAACAGTGTCAGGATTGGTTGACAGTGTTAGTAGTTAGAGTAGAGTCAAACCAGATAGTTGACAACACAATGTTAGGATTGATTGAACAATGTCAGTAGTCAGAACAGACAGTACAGTGTATCATAAGAGGTTGGCCGACAAAAATACCAATTTTTTGAGAGAACCAAGCCTTCAAGAAGAAAACCGACAACACTCACAGACAACACCCCCCTAGAAAAAAAAAATAAAAGTAGTCGTTTGGGGTGCCGAAAAACGTTGTGGAAAAATTACGATCACCTTTTCGAGTTGATCATTGTGGTATATAGCACCCAAACCACTTTTCAGGCTCCTTACTAAAAATAGTAACCCCTGATATCAAATTTTTATTTTTAGTAAGCATTACCAACAGGTCATAACTCTTAGAACATGGCTTCAGGTACTGGAGAACAACAAAAGCAACAAGAATTAGAGGCACAAATTGCTAAGCACGTGGATCATATGGGAAAACAATTAAGGGCACAATTAGGCAACAACTTAGAACAGTTAAAGACAAAACTAAATGTATGAATTTGGTTGCTAGGACAAAGAGAAATGAAGCCAGAATTGGACAATTGTATCTCTACTGATTCCCTCTCACATGAAATATTGGGTCACCAAGATCACCATGATACAGATACGAGTCACCACCAGTGGAACGTACCACATAACAATGGATTTAAGTTGCCTAAATTAGACTTCTCAAAATTTGATGGAAAAGATCCTAAGGGGTGGATCTGTAAAGCAAAACAATATTTCAATCATCATATGCGTTTGACAATTGCCTCTTTCAATCTTGAATTAGATGCACTACATTGGTTTAAGTGGCTTAGGAAGGCCAAACCCAATCTTTCTTCGCAGGAATTTGAGCAACATCTACTCACTTGCTTTGGTCCTAGTGAGTTTGAAGATTTTACAAGAGCTCTTTTTAAATAGACAAACTTCAATCGTTCGAGAGTATCAAAACTCAATCTGAAAAACTGGCCAATCATACTATTGGTTTAAATGCCGACTTCTTTCAAAGTTGTTTTATGAGCGGGTTGAAGGATGACATTAGGGCTGAGGTTAAAATGTTGAGGCCCCAAACATTACAACAAGCAATACATTTGGCTAGATTGGCAAAAGACAAATTCAAGGCCCAAGGATGCACCTATAAATTTCCTCAATCTCGGCCACCTTTTCTATCCAAGCCTACAACAAGTCCTACCACTAAATCTCCAACCATCAAAAAATTGTCTTACGAAGAGATGGAGAACAGAAGGGCCCAAGGACTATGCTATAATTGTGATGAAAAGCATTCCCTAGGGCACAAGTGTGTGCAGCAAAAATTGTATCTGTTGGATATGGATGAGACACGAACCACAAAATTTTCAGAGGAAGAAGATCCTCAAGAGGCATAAACCACAAAACAAACCAAAGTTCCAGAGGAATCCCAACCGAAAATATCAATGCATGCTTTAGTAGGAGTATCAACTCCCCAAACGATGAAAGTAATCGGATACTTCAAAGGACAAAGGGTCATCATTCTTATTGACTTTGGTAGTACACAACTTTATTGATCCACGTGTGGCCAAACAGGGAAACTGTTACATTACAACATGCAACTCCTTTGACGCCATGATTGCTAATGGAGGAACCCTACCATGCAAAGGAAAAAGTCGTAATGTCAAACTCCAAATTGGGGAATATAATCTCAAGACAAACATGTTTGCCCTACCATTAGGTGGATGTGATATAGTTTTGGGAGCACAATGGTTGCAGATGTTAGGTCCAATTTTATGGGATTTTTCTGAGTTGTGGATGAAGTTTAGTCAAGAGGGAATTGAATATGATTTACATGGCATGAAAGCTGGTGCGGCTACCCAGGTGTTGTAGGTGAGTTGGAGAGGAGAGGGAAATCCTCCAAGAGAGGTCCCAGGTTCAAATCTCCACCTTACCAAAAAGCTGAATTGGGTATCCAAAATCCAATTAATAATTTTGGTGCGGGCAGGTCGGGTGTGACTCCCGGTGACTTTGACGGTGTAGACCCCACTTCGTGGTCTCTCAGACCAAGGCGGCCCCGCAAGAGGTTTTTCGCTTTAAAAAAAAAAAAAAAGAAAGCTGGTGCGGCTCAATTTATGGAAAAATTGTTAAAAAAGTCCACTCATGGAGTGGTGGCACAAATATTTGCTATTGATGCTTCCAAGGCAGGGGAAAAGGACCATCCAGTGCAATTGCAAGGTTTATTGAACACATATGCTCAAGTTTTTGAGGAACCCAAGGGACGACCTCCTCATGGTTCTCATGACCATGCAATTCAGCTTTTTCCTGGTAGTCTTCCCCCAAATGTCCGTCCTCATAGGTATCCTTATGCTCAAAAATCCGAAATTGAGAAAATAGTTCAAGAGCTTTGTGTTGTTGGGGTTATTCGCCCCAATGTTAGTCCCTATTCTTCTTTGGTGTTATTAGTATGGAAAAAGGATGGAACTTGGTGCTTGTGTGTGGATTATCAAGACCTCAATAAGATCACTATTAAAGATAAATTCCCTATTCCAGTGATTTATGAATTACTTGATGAGTTGCATGGGGCTCAATACTCTTTTAAGTTGGATTTGCGGTCAGGGTATCATCAAATTTGAATCAAGGATGAGGACATTCCCAAAACGACTTTTAGAACTCATGAAGGGCATTATGAATTCCTGGTTATGCCATTTGGATTAATCAATGCACCTTCTACCTTCTAGAGTTTGATGAACTCCATTTTTTGACCTTTCCTTCGCAAATTCATTTTAGTCTTTTTTTGATGATATATTGATTTACAATCATTAATGGGAAGAGCATTTCTAGCACTCCAACTTTTGTCTGCCAATCAGCTCTATGCAAAGCGGTCCAAATGTTCTTTTGGACAACAAGAGGTTGAATACTTAGGTCATATTGTCACTAAGGATAGAGTTCAAGTTGATCCCAAGAAGATTCAAGTTGTTCAAGACTGGCCTAAGCCTTGTACCATAAAGGGACTTTGTGGATTTTTGGGACTCATTGGATATTACAGAAAATTTGTGAAGAATTATGGAAAGATAACAACCCCCTTGACAACTATGCTGAGGAGGAATTCCTTTATTTGGACAAAACCTATAGAGAAGGCATTTGTAGAGTTGAAGCATGCTATGACCACTACTCCCGTGTTAGCAATGCCCGATTTATCTAAACCTTTTGTCATTGAAAGTGATGCATCTGGAAATGGCATTGGGGCAATTTTAATGCAAGAAGGTAGACCTTTGGTCTTCACGAGTCGAGCACTCTCAGGCAAGAATTTGGGCAAATCTACTTATGAGAAGGAAATGCTTGCCATTTTACATGCTATCAATCATTGGCGACCATATCTCATCCGGAGACATTTTTCCATCAAGACTGATCATCGAAGTCTCAAATACTTCTTTGAACAAAGTATGGCCAGCCCAAAACAACAAAAATAGATTTCTAAATTGTTGGGTTATGACTATGACATCACCTATAAGAAGGGTAAGGAGAATAGGAAATGCTTCATGCTATATCCACACCTCTTCCACAATGGATTCATCATCTCTAGGAAGAATTGATCAAGGACTCCTCTTTGCAAATTTTAGTCCATAAAATCCAAGCCGATCCTTCTTCATGCCCTGGCTATACTTGGGATGGTCAAGATTTACGGTATCGTGACCGTCTTTTTGTGCCTCAACATTCACAAATAAAGGATCCCATCCTACAAGAGATGCAAGCTTCCCCAACAATTGGCCATTCAGGATTTCTCAAAATCTATACAACGACCAAGTGTACCTTTTTTTGGACGGTAATCAAAAAGGATATTCATACTTTTGTGGCTAAATGTGATCATTGCCAACGCATGAAAGGTGAAAATGTGTGTTCCCCTGGTACCCTTCAACCATTGTCAATTCCTAAACAAGTTTGGACAGATATCTCTATGGATTTCATTGAAGGGTTACCTAAATCTAGAGGAAAATCGGTTATTTTGGTGGTAGTGGATCGTCTTACGAAGTATGCTCATTTTTGTTCCCTATCCCACCCTTACACCACCTTCGTTGTTGCTCAAATCTTCCTAGACTCTATCTTTCGTCTCCATGGAATGCCTCAATCCATTGTCTCTGATAGGGATCCTACCTTCACCAGTCGTTTTTGGTAGGAATTGTTCAAGTTGTAGGGAACCCAACTCAAGATGAGTTCAACCTATCATCCTCAAACTAATGGCCAAACTGAAATTGTGAATAAATGCTTGGAAACATATCTTCGTTGCTTCACCTTTGAACATCCTACACAATGGGCCAAGTGGCTTCCTTTGGCCGAATGGTGGTATAACACAACATATCACATTGCTACTAAGGTGAGCCCATTTGAAGCAATCTATGGTCATCCTCCACCAGCACCATCTTCTTACATTCCAGGCAGTTCCAAGGTTCAAGCTATGGATTCCACTCTCCACCAACGTGATTCCATTCTTTGTCAACTCAAGATCAATCTGGACTTGGCTTGGAACCGTATGAAACAAGCTGATTACCACTGCATTGAACGTAACTTTAAAGTCAGGGACATGGTTTTTCTTCGCTTATAGCCATACAAACAATCCTCTCTCCAGCTCCGTAGGTGTCAAAAACTTGTTGCAAAATATTATGGTCCCTATCAGGTATTACAAAGGATTGGGTCAACAACCTACAAACTGGCCCTTTCGGTTACTTCCAAAATCCATCTAGTCTTCCATGTTTCTTCTCTTAAGCAGGCTATCGGCAACAAGGTCCAGGTGCAATCCACACTACCATAGTTGGATGATGAAGGCTCCATCATTCTTGAACTTGAGCATTCTAGACTGCAGATCACGTAACCTTTGTCGACATGTCATCACCGATGTTTTTGTCTAATGGTGCGGCTTACACCCAAAAGACGCTACGTGGGAACCACTTCAACAACTTCTGCAACAGTTTCCTCATCTTCAGCTCTGAGGAAAAGCTTTTTGAAGGGGAAGGGCATGTTAGGACCCCATCCTAAAATTATGTTGTAATAACCCTTGCTTTACATGGGGGACATCCATGATAATATTTTGTAATAGTTTGGGGCATTAAAAGCACCTAGACAAGTGGTGCCATTATATGTAACTGTTTTGTTGGTAGAAGATTCTAGCTCGGGTGGCATTTTGCATCTAAGCCAACCTTGAGCGTTAGGTAGAGAGATAAAGTCTTAAAATTGAGAGGGGCAGGAATGAATGTATCTTTTTTGCATAACTAAATAAAGGTATTGAAGGAGGTTGCCCCCTCGAAGTGACTGCAATCCTATGTTACTTTGTGAGATTGTTTCATTTCTGCACTTATATTTCATATCACAATATCTTATGTTTCATGCATTTATGTTTTATTGCAATATTTTGTGAATGAATGTATCTTTTATTGCAATGTTTGTTGGTAGAAGATTCTAGCTCGGGTGGCATTTTGCATGTAAGCCAACCTTGAGCGTTAGGTAGAGAGATGAAGTCTTTAAAACTGCGAGGGGTAGGAATGAATGTATCTTTTTTGCATAATTGAATAAAAGTATTGAAGGAGGTTGCCCCCTTGAAGTGGCCTGCAATCTTGTGTTACTTTGTGAGATTGTTTCATTTCTGCACTTATATTTCGTATTGCAATATCTTATGTTTCATGCATTTATGTTTTATTGCAATATTTTGTGAATGTGCTGATTTTAATGAGAAGGTTCCTAACAGTATGGTTGATGATAATAAAATTTCAGCCTATCCACTTCCCTCATACGAAGTCACATAATTATTGTACTTGTAACCATGCCAGTCTAACTATCACCGATCTGAAAAGGAGTACCATCCATCAGCTGTATGGCATGTTTCAGATATTTTATGTGTCATTGAATAGAATAAATTACAACAGCTTCATAACAGTTGACACACGTTTTCTCATTTTTTTGACCTCCCTCTTTGCTATGCCTTACTCCTGCTCTGTTCACTACAACCTTGATCTACCATTGCCTCTGATTCAGCTTCTTTACTATGGATGATTCATGCTTCCTTTGTATCAGAAGACAAGGATGCACTGTAGATTTGATGTCATAGATAACAAGTCCAACAAATATGAGCAGGGACTTCCAATTCTTCATCAATTGTTTAATAAAATTCATAAATCTATCTCAGGCTAGACAGGATGAAGGCACTAATGGAATCCCTGTTTCATAGGTTGCTATGAATAAAAAGCTAGCCCCACTGCTTACTCAAAATGCTTGATATTATTGTGCTCTTGGTCCTGCTTGTCCAACCAACCATATTATTCTTACTTACCACCCCTATCTATCGGTCAGTGAGGAAGAGCTCTTGGCCCCTTTCGTGGAAAAGTGTATAGAAGCCATTCTAATTTCTAACAGAATGGGGGTGGCAATTTGATGTATGTATATGCTCCTGATTCATGCTATGCATAATCACTCAAGCTACTCAACTGAGTTCTTGTAAACTTGTACCAATGCATGCCATATTTTCAAACATGTTTTAAGGTTTTAACTGATACATATGATGACAGTTCTTATCTGATGCATAAGTTGGGTGTCTTCTTCACATTTTGTGTTCAATGCTAAGCTCTTTGTTAGCATATATCCCATTGACTTATTTTCCAGTCGAGCTCTCTCACCACTAGTAATAGTTATTCTGAAGATTTTTTTACCTGGTATTTTGTCTTAAAAGTTTCTTGCCAAATTAAGTATGATCAACACACTAACAGTTTACCAATGTATATGGTTTGCATATAGTTTCTTAAGAGCACAAGTTGTACCATTCATCAAAGATCAAATACTGATTATACGAGCAGGGGAACACACTTTTAAATTTGATTCAAGGAACAAAGAAGCAAAGACCAGAATAATTGTATGTAGCAAATATTTTAATGAAAAATACATTTCTGTTAGATGAGCATTTCAATCAACAGAGGATATTTCATTCATTGGAAACTGAAGGATATTTACATACTATACTACAGTTTATGTTTGCTCAGGTCAATGCTTACTGAGGTGTTGGATCTTATATAAATGAAATCACAACACACCTAATCAGCTTTGCCACAGTTTTCCGGCATTCTAGTTCACTGGGAAAGACAAAAAAGAAAAGTAAAAGAGCAAATAAAAATGATGTAAAAAACAGTACCCTTTTTTGCAAGTATGCCTCTTGACCAAGAAGTCGAAGATATTCCCGCAGATCCTCATAGCTACTAGACTTTTCTACTAGCAATTCAGGCGTCAAATCATTTAACAAATAGCAATACCTGAGATTTTTGAAATAATTTAAACATTAGCACTAGTTCGATATTGAAACATGGTGGGTGAAAGGTAAACACATGAAATGTTTGCTTCATATTTCACATTTATTTATCTTTCAATGAGTCCAAACTTTGGAGTTCCACTATGCAACTGATTAACAATGACAGGACATAATTTAGGAAACGCAAAATCTTACTCCTGCAATTTCTTAACCAGAGCATCAAGATTCCAGTTTTCCTTTGGTGTGTCTGAACCAATGTTTGCCTGTTTACATGACCAAGTGACTATGCAAGGATAAATATGCACAACTGGAAGCAAATAATAATTAAGGCAGGCAAACTCTACAGTTACTACGATTCAAATTACATCAAAAGCACAAGCATAATTCAGCTCATAAAACTATTGGCAATTGGAAAAATTAATGTTGGTGTAGATGCTACATGTAATGTAATCTCAAATGTAACAGCACTACTTACCTCCAGAATGTCATCCATGGTGAGTTCTGCATATTCTATCATTTGAGGTTGAAGATTATCAGCTACCAAAGCTCGTCTGCGCTCTGTATAAACACGTTCACGTTGGCTATTAAGGACCTCATCATACTCGAAGAGTCTTTTCCGAATCTCAAAAAAGTAATTTTCCACCTTCCTTTGAGCCTCGTCTAATGCTTTTGTAAGCATTTTTGACTCAATAGGCAAGTCTTCAACCCTGAAGGCCCTCATTAACCCCTGCATTTATGTAGGACCCAATCTTCCATAAGGGTTATAAAATTGTCATTCAGCCTTGGTGCTATTATAATAGATGTTATTCTCCATCTTCATATCTTTCTGAAAATAATAAGCAACTAACATTGCTCTCATAAGCTAAAATGAATTACTCTTGATTGGTAAATAACAAATAAGAGTTTATGGTAAGAAGCAATTGTTTTCAAAATTACTAAGGTATGAGAGCGTTGTGCACATAGTGCTTCATAAGTCCAGTATAAACAATGTGCACATGTAAATTTAACATCTAAGATGGATTTCATGTAATGGTGATGCTACAAAAACTATGGAAACAATAAACCCCGTCTTTTAAATATGCCATTGTTGAAAATAAAAATAACATTACCTGGCTCAGACTACTTATGCTTTCAGGGTCTTTGAGGGTTCACCATGTGCAACCCCATGATTATGCTCTTGTACAGTTATTAATTCTATGTATTTCATTTTCATGAATTGGATTGCAAAAAGTACAATAAATATCAAATTAGTGGCACTATACCGCATCTTAACAAGAAAGCCACTTGGAACATTTTTTTCATGCTATTTTACTACACATTTCTATAAATTCCATCATTTTTTTTTTTTGAAGAGGTTGAAAAGCAGGGGCATATCAGGGGCCACCCTTCCCGTGAATTGAACTTGGGTCTCTGTTAAGAGAGCTCAATAACTTTTGCTATTGCGGTGTCCCGGCAATAACTTTTGCCATTGTGGTGTCCCTGCCAGGACACTACAAATTCCATCATGAAGAGCAGCTCTTGGCCAAATTTTGCTTTGTATGCAAGGACAAGTGAAAGAGTTTTTCTTTTTTTTTTCCTTTTCTTTTGGGGTACTGCTACTGCAAATATGAAGAAGAGGAGAGGAGGTGCAATTTTAACGTAGAGGTGTCTAGTAAGACATTAAGAAAAAGGAAAACCACAACTGCTGTTGCACAATATTAAACCTGCAAGCATGTAAAGAGATGGATTATACAATTTCCAAGGTATTTTATACACATGCTTTCCTTTCCACATTGCTCAATCCTTATATTTCAAAGATGCATTTTGAAAAGCAATTAATGTGGACCTTTCATATACGACTCTGAGAGAAAAAAATTTAGGAACCTCACTTCTTGGCATGCAACACATTTGATAGTAGAGGATATAATGCAAATATGGCTGAAGAACATGCTGCACATATTTATGGATGGATGAATTGATATTTGCCATTGACCACTTGCCAATATCATTGTCACACAGTCTGCAGGGCCCTATTTTCTTATTGCTACTGATTGATCGACGAAGATGTAGAATTTCAATTTCAGCTTGTGAAAGATGCTTTAGGAAAGGTAGGACCCACCCATTGTTTCCATGCATTGACCCATATACTGAAAAGACATTGAAAAATAGATTAAGTGACAGACATGCTGACAACGTCAGAGACATGCAAATGTTTATCTGCAATTACAGCACATCAATGACAATTTTCAGGATATATCCAAGGAATGCTCAAGCTTATGGAGACCAGGTATGTGTCCTACTTTATTTTGTTGGAGACAATGCCTAAGGTGCAAGATACCTTGCAATTTATGGTCATTAGCACTACATGGAAGAAATGGTCACAGTGAAAGGAAGACAGTGAGGCAGCATGGTGGTTGATATAAGATAAGATAATTCTATTGATGTCCACATATGGCCAAAGTAGGCCAATGGGACTCATTGAAAATAGCTATTACAAATTACGAAAAAAATAAGCTAAACCAGAGGAAAGAATCTAGTGTAAACTACTCTAAAGTGGAACAATTGTATGGCATAAAATTACAGCCTCAAGGGTTACACAAAATGGATAAACTAAAACATGCTAAAAGAAATGATTAAGACAAATCTAGAAGTTTGAGGTACAAGAGAGATAGAAAGGAGCTCCAATGGATCCAAGCACCAATATTTATCTATAGTGGAATGTAAAGTAGAAAGATGGTTGTTGGAATTAACAACTATCCCAAAAGGGCCAACACAAGATATAATGATGCTCCCAAGAGAATGGCTAGAACTAAGAGGGTCTGGTTGGATAATCCTTGGAGGACATGGAGTTTGATCCCTCAAGACTCTTCTAGCATCCATGGTTGTGGAACCAATAGAAGAGGACAAGAAACTAGTAAGTTGCACATGTCTACAACTTTTTGGCATGTAAGAGGTGGCAAACACTTGACGTCGAAGAACTGTAGTATTTTCCTGTTGCAAACAAGAAGAGATAATTGAAGCCCTTGTAGCCCTTGCAGACAAGGTGCACAAATATGTCTTTAATATTTTGGATAGTTGTAGCTACTTGTTGTGACCATTGCACAACTAGCCCCAAATTTGGTGACCCACATTTAAATTTTGAATTTTGGGAGTTTTGGTTCTGTGAGTGATAGTTTTGTTAAGTTTTATGCCCATGGCCTTGCAATGAGAGTTCCAAGGTTCCTTATATGTTATCATCTTCTCTCAGTTGTTTGCAAGGTGCTTTGATGTCTGGTGTTGAGGTTGTCGTTTGTAATTTTAATATTTAAAGTGTCTTCTTGCTCTATTAAACAAGTATTTATTTCGATTATAAAAAAATATAAATAAAATATATATATATATATATATATATATATATATATAATAGTTCAAAGTATGTCTTAATGTATTGGCATTAGGAATTTCAGTTGGGAACCCGATGTTAGCGTTAATTTAATTTATCACGGGTTGTTTGAGAAGTTAGGTATTATGTTGGTGAATTTCATCTTATGTTATTCTTTGGAGACTTAATATTGGTCATGACAGGTTCGACGCGATCTTCGAGGCGAAGGCTAAGAGTAGTGCAAGGTTTCGAGGATTAACACATCACGGTTACAAACCGTTGGGCACAACTTATTGGATGATAGATGACACCATGGATCGATGTAGCCGATTACGGGCTGGACATTTTTGCAAGCCAACGCTGGAAGTTTTGGAACAGAAACGAGGTGGAAGAAGATTGGAAGTCTATTTGAACTGCTGCCAACATTATGGCTTCACATTTGTATGCAGAAATAGAAGATTTTGAATAAAATATGCTCTTATTGCAGATTTTTCTCTATGCTTTAGAGTTATTTTAATGGTGTTTTATGCGTTAAGTTGGTAGCATCATTGGATAACTTTAATGCATGTTTATTCCTTAGACTCTTGCCATAACTGGATCTTAGATTGTGTGGATGCAGGTCTAACCCGGTTGTGTTTATATTCAGGATCTAACGTTTTCTGCAGCGTGGATTGGATTAGGGTTTTGTAGTTCCTCTTTGGTCATTTTCCATATTCTGGTCCATATTCCAGATTTTTTTATTTTTTATTTTTCTAACCCTTCTCTTTTGCATTTTTTTTTGAAAACTTTGACAATTAAAATAAAAATTCCAAAAATAGATACATGGATCTCTAGAATAAGCTTTAACGTTTCATCTTATGCAATTTCGATTTTATTTTGAAGCCATGTCAAAATTATAAAAATTATTGAAAGTTGTTGTTTTATAAAGAATTTTGTAATTTTGAAATTTGACATAATTTCACATTTTGAAGGCAAATTTAATTTCAAGCTTTTGCATTTCATTTTCAAGCGATAAAGTAACTTCTCTTTATGAAAATTACAATTTCATTAAAAAGGGGTAATTTATATGGCATTCCATAAGCTATCATATTTAAAGCAATAAATTGACGTTTTTTTATGAAAATCAATTTCATAAAAGGGGGTTATTTATTTGGCTTCCACATTTTAAAGCTAGTCATTTCATTGTTTTATTTCATGCACAAAGCAATTTAAATGAATCCAATCATCATTTAATATTCACATTTGGGGATAGATTTTAATCTTTGTTTCATGCTCAAAGCAGTGTTTAAGGAAGATAAAACTTATTTAAAATCTGCTTGGTCATATGAGGGCCAATCATATTTTCGTTTCTTTTAAGTTTCATGAACAATCAATAGCATAGTGTAATAAAATAATACCAACATGGGCCCCTTGTTAACAGTTATTTGCAAATCACTAAGGTATTCCTAGCACTTATTTGATACATCTTCACAAGATTACAAGCACACATTAAGTAAAAGGAACCTTGGAGAAATATTAATTTCTTTGCAAGAGAGGGTTTTGTCTCAAAATCCTAACTATGAGTGTGGTTTTGCAATTGGGCAAAATTACCACTCAATACTACCAATGAGTGATTATTACTTAAGAATTATATTATATATTTCTTTACTAGTTTACATTTATTTTAGAGCTATTATTGATTAGAAACATATGACATTACATTAGCTTGCACATCAAAATCTAAAAAAAAAACACTTGTTGCAAAAAGATGACTTAGAGCAGCTTATATAAGTTATTGAGTTTACCATCTATAAAAGTGAGTGGTTATCTGAAGGATGCTTTCAAGCATCACAAAAGAACACAAAAAAGGCCTTTGTAGATTAATGTAATAGCAGTATTGAAGATAATTACAGCTGAGATCCCAAAACAAAGGGGGGGAACTTATTTATGTATTCTATTTTTCACTTTTCTTTTCTTTGTGTATATTCGAGTGGCCCTAACTGTTAACAGTGAAGGTTTTGGCAATCCAAATAAGAGGTCCAAAGTTTGAATCCACAAGGGGGTAGGGTCTATAACCCAAGTTTGAGTGGCTTAACACATATTGCTTAACAACATCATCCGCTGTGATCTACACTTACATGGATGTCCAAAAGTACATTCCTTTAATGTTTTTCTGTCCCATACATCTTATGGGTTCTTGTGTGACTAAAATTAAAAATATTACATTTGTATTCTACCTTTTCTGAATGATTTTTTCAAACATAAAATTTTTGCAAATTGTTAATCTATGTGATATTCAATATCATGGTTGGGCAAATCAAGAAAGCAATTCAGGATGGCAAGCCTGACCTGGCAATTTGGATAGCATATTTAATTGTCATTGTTCGGCATAGATGGCATTCAAAGCATTGTGTATTCTGTCGAAATTTTACACTAGCAACCATTAAAATGATTGGCCAACAAACAACAAAGTCAAATGTGCCAGAGATTTATGTTTGGGAGTTTGTTTATAATGACTGTAAACACTCGGCTACCGTCATGTCACCACTTATGTCAATGCATGGCTGTGAAAATTCTATTGCAGTAAACTCGATATAGCAAATCTTAAAGGAAGAAACAAATTTCCTCAAAGACGTTGCAAAAAAGGCCGGAATATTTGTTAACATAGTTATGAAAATCGCATAGAAAATTGCTGAGTCCCGACTTTCTCCAAGACTGCCCGAAATCTGAGTCAAATCATCCCGGAATTGGTCTTTGGCGATTTTTTGCCAAATTTTCAAAAATTCGCAATTCCCAATAGAAATATTGGCTGCAGCTGCACAAGTAGAGAAAAAGGTATAAACTCATTTTTTTCAATTTCCTTCATTTTCACCTGTTGCAAACTGGAGAAAGGGGTCTGCCTGTCTGCTACCACACCAAACCAAACACACTAGGCCATCCTAACACTGGGTTATTTGCAGTTTGAAGGAATCCGGCAGCCAACAACAGCCACCAACAGTCGCCCAAAGGATTCATCCGAGATAAGAAAAACTTTTTCAAACTCCGTTTTTTCTTTCCTTTTTCTTTCCATTTTCTTTTTCAAGCATGTTTTTGTTTTTTCTTTATAATTAAAACCAAATGCAACAGCCACCCAACTGTTGCATTTGAGCTAGAAATTTAAAAAACTAGGTCTAGGGTTTAGGGTTTTTTTTTTTTCTCCTTTTAAGTAAAAATTGCTGCCTGATAACTATGTATGCAAGCCCATTTTTTCAGCTATCAATTTTTAAAGTTTAAACCCTAAAGTCTAGGGTTTAGGTTTTTTTTCTCTCTTTTAAGTAAATATTGCTGCCTGATAACTATGTATGCAAGCCCATTTTTTCAGCTGTCAATGTTTCAAGTTTAAACCCTAAACCTAAACCCTAGTCTAGGGTTTAGGTTTTTTTTCTCCTTTTAAGTAAATATTGCTGCCTCATAACTATGTATGCAAGCCCATTTTTTCAGTTGTCAATGTTTAAAGTTTAAACCCTAAACCCTAGTCTAAGGTTTAGGGTTAAAACTTTAAACACCGACAACTGAAAAAATGGGCTTGCATTATAGGTTTTTCTTTTTTTTAAAGTAATTGTTTGTAACTTTGTTGTTACTTGTTTCCATGTGTAGGCATAAAAAAAATGTCGACAAAAAGAGATCCAGCATGGAAGTATGCAAGGGAAGGGGAAAAGAAAGGGGAAGTTTATTGCAATTTTTGTGGGTCTCTTATTCATGGAGGCATTTACCGCCTCAAATTCCATTTGGCAAAGAAAAAGGGAATGATGTCAAGCCATGCACAAAGGTGCCGGATGAAGTTTGTAATGTTGTAGATGCCCTCATCTCTAGCTCACAGGAAAAAAAAGACCTCAAACGAAGACAAACCGAGGCCATCTCATCCCCCCCTTCTCGAATTCACTATACCGGCAACAGCTTTAGCCGGTTTCACCATGAGAGTTCGAGTCCATCAATTGCACACGCAAGGAGTGGGACGAATGAGTCCCATTTTGTAGAACGTTCCATGCCAGGGGCACAACCCACACTTGAGGGTATGGCCGTGTGGAACCAAGAGAGGCACAACGCAGTGAGGAGAGCCATTGCCACTTTTTGGTATTTTTCTGACCTTTCCTTCAATGTGGCAAGGTCTCCATACTGGCAGCGCATGATAGATGTCGTCGCAAGTTGCGACATAGGATTTAAGACACCAACTTTTAATGACCTTAGGGGCCCTCTCCTTCGACAATCCGTGGACAACATTTAGGTTGTGCTTAAATTTATACACATGCATGATTAAATTATGTTTTTAAAAAGCAAACTTCAAAAAAATCAAAGGGGATTAAATTTATACACATGCATGATTAAATTATGTTTTTATACTTCAAGTTGTGCTTGAAGACCAATGTAGGGTGTGGAGGATGAAGGGTTGCAGTATCATGTCTGATGGTTGGATGGATGGGAAGGGAAGAACCTTGATTAATTTTTTGGTTGCTTCTACAAGAGGAATTGCATTCCTCAAGTCAATAGATGCATCATCACATGTTAAGAGTGTCAAAATGCTTATAGGGTTGTTGGGGGAGGTTGTGTTGGAGGTCGAGGAGGAGAATGTTGTCCAATCATTACGGACAACGTAGCAGCTAATAAAGCAACTGCTAATATTTTGCAGGAGAGATTCCCCATTATTTTTTGGACCCCATGTGCAGCCAATTGTCTCGATTTGCTCCTTGAAGACATTGGGAAATTACCTTGGGTGGCAGAGGTTGTACAAAAGTCCAAGACTCACAAAATTCATCTACAACCATGCATGGGTCCTCCAACTCATGAGGCAATTTATTGGTGGGAGGGAGCTAGTGCGGGTTAGAGTTACACGCTTCGCCACAAACTTCGTGACATTGCAAAGCATCTATAATGCAAGAGGGTCATTGAAGCAAATGTTTGTGAGCAATGACTGGAATTCCAAGCAAGCTGCTAGATACCGATTCTTTAGTGAGAGGCAAAATGTATATGCCTATCTGTTTTACGAGTCCTTCTGGATAACCATGGATGAGGCCATCAAGGCACAAGACTAGGTTTATTAAATTATTTTATTATTTATTATTTTAATTTAAAATATTTTCCATTTGGGAATCTTATATTGTAATTTGTAATTTTTTTTATTCTAAAATATTTTTGTTTAAATTATTGTACTTTTTTTTTTGGTGTAAGAGCCTTTGGTAAAGGTTATTTATCTTGTTGATGGAGAACAATCTGCAATGGCATATGTATATGAGCCTAGGATCAATGCAAAAGAGACAATTGCCGCATTTTATGGATATGTCCACAACAAATACGATCCCATTTGGACAATCATTGATATACGATGGACATCTTAGATCCATAGCCCTCTTCATGCAACGGGGTACTACTTGAACCCCCAAATTTTTTATTCTAATACATTTCATGCCGATTATGAGGTGATGGCGGGCCTTGGAGCTTGCCTTGACCGCATGTGCCTTGATAGGGAATTGCGCAATAAGGTATGTGAAGAGATGCAAGCTTATAAGGAATGTCGAGGCCTCCTTTTCCCATCCGAGCAATGCATTCGAATGAGGTCAAAATTGAGGCCAGGTAACCCTCATCGAATTATTATTTATTGTATTTTGATTTTGTTTTAAAAAATAATCTCTATTTACTATTTTACATGTGATTTTTTTTTTTTTTTATTGATCTAGGTGTAAATTATTAAATATAATTTTTTTTTGTTGTTTCTAAAATTTGAGGACTATGGTGCATTTACGCCCAACCTACAACGCTTGGCCATCAGAATATTATCTCAACCATGCAACGCTTTAGGTTGTGAGCTCAATTGGAGTATGTTTGAGCACATACACTCCAAGAAGCGCAATAGGCTTACACAAGAAAAGTTGAATGATCTTGTGTTTGTTCATTACAAACTTTGCCTCCACCATAAAAGAATTACAACAAAACACAAGATCTGTTTTATATAACACTTTGTAATTGACCTATATAACTGGTTTTGAGTTGGGTCAATTACCATGGTTTTGACATATTTTCAGTTTTATATAGGGGATATGTGAGAGTAAATGCAATCTATTTCTTGGGTGTGCAGGTGCTCTTATTTTATTTTTGTGTAGTTGTTGTTGGCATGCTACAGGTGGTACCAAAGCCAAGTTCTAGATCTTCCGGGGAAAAAACTGGGCAATTTATTGCATAAGGCATGACCTCATTTTAAAACATCAGATTGAGATGAACACTTCCAACAAACCTGGCTTCACCAATTTTGGATCTAATGGAAGGGAGAAATGGTTGCAATCACTCAACATTCAACTTAGGTATCAAATTGCAATCGGGTGTGTGTGTTTTATTTATTTTTATTTCAAAGTAGAATCGAAGAGCTGTCTAATGAGCTATATATACCCAGATTTTACAAAGTAATGGTATAAAAAGTGTTTTAAATTGACTATTATTGTCAAGCGCCAAAATCCTCATAGGAAGACGCAAACACATAAATTTGAAGACCTCTCATTGATTGGTCAAAAGGGCTCAAAGAAAGAGAAGCGTGACTCTCCCTATTTGACTAGGGACAATGTTAAAGATTATTTCATGAGGCTAAGAGAAGAAATTGTGGAGGTAAAAACTTTATGTTAAAGGCAAATGTGCATGCCACTAGATTCTATAGAAATGAAATTTAACATGCTTACACACAATTCCATTTCTACTTAAATAATTCTACAAATCTGCAGTCATGAGCAATAACAATGCACAAAACCTGCAACAGCAATAACAATAGCAGCAGCAATGGCAATAACAGCAGCAATAGAAGATGACAATAAATACAGGCAGTTTTATATTAACAATGGCATTTACAGTACAGCATTACAGTTTCAACATTACAATCTGCAGCCTGCAAACCCTAGGCAGAATACTCTTCATGGCTGCATACAAGACTGGACTGCATCATGCCCTACGCACATATGCACCAGCCCTCACACGTACCAATGCTCTCTATCAATCCATCAACCTGCATGACTGAACAACTCCTTGAATGAATGAGGGGAGGGCTTATTTATACACCCAAAAGTAGTTACACCCTCCAACTACCTGACACCTCATCATTTCCCCAAATTACATTTCATATGCATTTAATCTTGCATTTACATGACATTTCCCACTACAGGACAAACTACCTTATGACTTATAACTTTGTCGACTTACATGACTTAACATCACTTTATTATTACGTACAATATTAAATTGCACTTTATAACATTATTAAATATATGTATGCACATTTCGTCAAACACTTTGCATACAATTACAAAATAACATGGAATACCCAAAACCGATTCACCAAATACAGACATATCAATTTGCCTTCACATGCAAGTGGCCACCCGAGCTAGAATCTTCTACCAAACAAGTAGTTACATTCTTTATAACGGTTACATTAAATGGCCCCACTTGTCTAGGTGCCTCAAGTGCCACATACACATTACAAAACATTACATAATATCATTAAGATGGGGTCCCCACGTTAGGAAGGGGGTCATTACATAGTAATGTTAGGATGGGGTCCTAACATGCCCTTCCCCTTCAAAAAGCTTTGTCCTCAAAGCTGGAGATGAGGAAATTGTTGTTGTAGCTGTTGGAGAGGCTCCCATGTGGCATCTTTGGCTGTAAACCCTGCCACTGGACCAAGACTTCAGTGATGGTGCGGTTACGGAGAGTGCGGGTTCTTCGGTCCAAAATGTTGTCAGGCTCCAAGATGATCGAGCCTTCATCATCTAACTCAGGGAGTGTCGATTGGACTTGAATGCGGTTGTCGAGTACCTTCTTGAGACAAGAGACATGGAAGACTGGATGGATCTTGGAAGAAGGTGGTAACGCAAGCTTATAGGCCACTTGTCCAATCCGTTGCAATACCTGGTAGGGTCCATAAAATCGTGCTGCCAATTTTTGATGAGCACGAAGTTGCACTGAAGATTGCTTGTAGGGTTGGAGTCGAAGAAAGACCATATCGCCTACATTGAAGTTGTGCTCAGAACGGTGTTGGTCAGTCTGTTGTCGCATCCGGTTTTGAGCCAGCACCAAGTTCTCCTTCAACTGCTGCAAAAGTTGGGTATGCTCCTGAAGAGTTGCATCCACCGCCTGAACTTTGGAGTTTCCAGGAACATATGAAGAGGGTGATGGAGGTGGGTACCCATAAACTGCCTCAAAAGGAGTCATTTTGGAAGCTGTGTGGAATGAAGTGTTGTACCACCATTCAGCTAAAGGCAACCACTTAGCCCACTGTGTTGGGTGCTCGGAGGTAAAACAACGAAGGTAGGTTTCCAAGCACTTGTTGACAATTTCAGTTTGCCCATCCGTCTGTGGATGGTAGGCTGAGCTCATTCGCAGTTGCGTTCCTTGCAGTTTAAATAGTTCTTGCCAAAATCGACTGGTGAAGGTGGGGTCATGGTCAGACACAATGGATTTGGGCATACCATGGAGTTTGAAAATGGAGTCCATGAATATTTGAGCAATGGTGGAGGCATGGTAAGGATGGGCGAGGGAACAAAAATGAGCATACTTCGAGAGACGGTCCACCACCACAAGAATGACCGATTTTCCTCTAGATTTAGGAAGCCCTTCAATAAAATCCATGGAGATATCAGTCCATACATTTTTTGGGATTGGCAATGGTTGTAGAGTGCCTGGAGTACGAACCGTTTCTCCTTTCATCCATTGGCAAATTTCACATTCGGCCACAAAAGTTTGAATATCTTTTTTCATTCCCTCCCAATAGAATGACCTTTTAGCTCTCTCATATGTCTTCAAAAATCCTGAATGGCCTGCAGTAGGTGAAGCATGCATTTCCCTCATGATATCCTCACGGAGTGATGAAGTTTTAGGAACCACAATGTGACCTTGATATCTTAACAAGTGTCCATCCCATGAATACCCAATGTGTGAATTGGGATCCCTTTGGAGTTGTTCCTGCAAAGTTTGTAAGGGTGGGTCCTTGGTCACGTCTTCTTGAAGTTGGGAGACCCATTGGGGAAGTGGGGATGAAAGGGCACACAATGTCACTTGATCCTCAAACTGACGGGAGAGGGCATCTACCACAATATTCTCCTTTCCTTTCTTATAAACAATGTCATAATCATACCCCAACAATTTTGAAACCCATTTCTGTTGTGTTGGAGTAGATACCCTTTGTTCCAAGAAATATTTCAAACTTTGGTGGTCTGTTTTAATAGAGAAATGTCTCCCAATGAGATATGGTCGCCAATGATTAACAACATGGAGGATGGCCATCATTTCTTTTTCATAAGTAGATTTCCCCAAAATTTTCCCTGATAATGCCTTACTAGTGAAAGCTAAGGGTCGCCCTTCTTGCATTAACACGACACCAATGCCATGGCCCGAAGCATCACTTTCAATTATAAAGGGTTTGGAAAAATCAGGAGTGGCTAACACTAGGGTTGAAATCATAGCTTCCTTGAGATCTACAAAAGCTTTTTTGTTGGAGTTGACCACATAAATGAATTCTTTTTCAACATGGCCAGTAAGTGGAGTTGCTATCTTTCCATAATTTTGTACAAATCATTGGTAATAGCCAGTGAGACCCAAAAATCCTTGAAGTGCCTTGAGAGTTTGTGGCTTAGGCCAATTTTGTATAGCTTCAATTTTCTTTGGGTCAACCTTAACTCCTCCTATGAAACAATATACCCCAAATATTCGACCTCCTACATTCCAAAGGAACATTTAGATCGTTTGACAAATAATTGATGGTCCCATAATAATTGCAAAGTTTGATCCAAATGTTGTAAGTGCTCGGCCCAAGTGCGACTATAGATGAGAATGTCATCAAAGAAGACCAAAATAAACTTGCGAAGAAATGGGGAAGACATTATTCATGAGGCTCTAAAATGTTGAAGGTGCATTAGTTAGGCCAAATGGCATGACCAAAAATTTATAATGGCCCTCATGAGTTTAGAATGTTGTTTTGGAATGTCTTCCTCCTTGAGCCTTATCTAATGATAGCCAAAGTGGAGATCCAACTTGGAGAAAAACTTTGCGCCATGTAACTCATCCAACAATTCATCGATCATAGGGATAGGAAATTTGTCCTTAATGGTGAGCTTATTGAGCTCACAAAAGTCTATACATAGCCACCACGACCCATATTTCTTTCTGACCAATAGTACCGATGAAGAATAAGGACTATTACTAGGTCAAATTACCCCTGTTTTTAATAACTCTTGAACCAACTTCTCAATTTTTGACTTTAGCGCATAGGGGTATCTATAGGGTCTGATGTTAGGTGGCAAGCTACTTGGTACCAACTGTATTGCATGATCATGGGAACGACGTGGAGGTAATCTCATAGGTTCCACAAAAACTGCATTATGTTTAGTCAAAATGAGTTGCAAATCCCCTTGGGGTTTGTTTACTTCTGAAGTCTGTGGTTGAATTGCAAACAATTGGGCTACTACCCCATGTGAGGATTTTTTTAATAATTTCTCCATACAGCTTGAACTGTATAAATTGAACCATGGAGAGTGTATGACCTCCCATTCTGAGAGAATTGCATCCATAGTTCAGCAAAGTTCTAGGCTATTATTCCCAAAGTACGGAGCCATTATGCCCCCAACACAACATCACATCCTCCAAGTGGAAGAGCAAACATATCAATTTTGAGTTCATAGTCCCCTATCTTCAACTTAACATTTCGACATTTACCCTTACAAGGTAATGTTCCTCCATTTGCCACCATGACTTCAAAAGAGTTGCAAGCATGTATGTAACAGTTTGCTTGCTTAGCTACTCGGGGATCAATGAAATTATGTGTATTGCCTGAATCAATAAGAATTATAATTCTTTGCCCTTTGAAGAATCCTACTACCTTCATAGTCTGAGGGGTCGAGATTCCTACAAGTGCATGGACAAAAATCTCTAGTTGTGGTTCTTCCTATGCTTCACCCTCATCTTGAGGCTCTTCCTCCTGTGGTTCTACTTCTTCGTCAGGTATTTCATTCACTGTTGAGTCATCCACATCCAACAAAAACAATTTTTGTTGTACACATTTATGCCTCAGAGAATATTTCTCATCACAATTATAACATAAGCCTTGTGCTCTATGGGCATCCATTTCCTCCCTAGTCAATTGCTTAATTGGTGGAGATTTATTGCTAGTATTTGATGTGAACTTGGATGGAAATGTAGGTTTGGCCTGTGGAAATTTAGATGACCGCCTTTGGGCAGAAAATTTTTCCTCCACTAGTCTAGCCAATCCTATGGCTTGCATCATAGACTATGGTTTGAACATTTTTACCTCTGCCTTGATATCATCTTTCAACCCATTGATAAAACAACTCTGAAAAAATCCTTCATTCAAACCCCTTGTCCTATTAGCCAATTTCTCAAACTGAGTCTGATACTCTCGAACAATAGAGGTCTATTTCAATTTTGTTAAGGCTCTTGTAAAGTCCTCATACTCACTAGGGCCAAAACGAGTGAGTAATTGGGACTCAAAGTCTTCCCAAGAAAGGTCAGGAGTCATGTTTTGTACCCACTGATACCATTGTAGGGCCTTGGATTCAAAGTTAAAGGATGCCATGGTGACCCATAAATATCGAGGGACATTATGGAGTTTGAAGAATTGATCCGCTCGACACAACCAACCATCAAGGTCCTTTCCATTAAACTTGGGAAAGTCTAATTTGGGCATTTTAAATGGGGTATTAGTGTCAAAAAGAGCATGATGGGTTTCTTCATCTCTATTTCCTGAACTGCCACCCGGTCCTTCAGTGTTAATCTATTGGTATAATTTTGAGGCTTCCTTTAAACACTCTTCAACCTCAAGGAATTTTTCCTCAATCCCTGTTTTGACTTTAATCTGGTCAGATTTCAGGACCTGCATGTGATCTTTCATATGTTTAACTTCTTGTCCAATGTGTGCCATTTGGTTCTATAGGTTACTAAGTGTTTGATTTATTTGTTCCATAAATTGGTTTTGTTCCATCTCCCTCATTGCTCCTCTAGTCCCTCCAACCATATACTTGTGATTTGGACCACCCTAACTGACTTACTAAAAATAAAGTGTTGTTCCAAGGGTTACTATTTTTAGTAATGGTCCAAAAAAGTGTTTGGGTGCTATATATCAAAATGATCAGTTTGAAAAGATGAACACAATGGACTAGGTCTCAAAATGATTTTTTTTAGGCACTCCTAAAGCTTTTCTTCACCTAAAAAATGACTTTCTTCTAGTCCTCAACAACTGCCATATCAGTTACTAGTTGGTTTGTTATCCCCAACTACCTTGTCAGACTCTATCATTGACACTGCCCTATTTGACACTATTACTACTGACAATTGTCCAGACAAACTCTGTTTTGACTGTTACAACTGCTTGTCTGACACTGTTTTTGTCTGTCACCAATAACTGCCCTGTCTGACTCTATTCCCGATTGTTACTAACCCCAACAGTTTCTTCTTCAGCCAAGAATTTTTATAGTATGGTCAAATTCGTGATAGGTGTAGTCTCCACAGTATGCTCAAATCTATGGTTAGGGTTTTGGAGGTGTAACATATGACCATAATAGGGTAACACTAGGCCAAGGTGTGCGCACTGTCCATAGCCCTCTATTATACCGCAACGACAAACGATAATGCTCGGACCAATATTTTAGGCCACTACTCAAGGAGGGTTCCACACATACCCTTGAGCGCACTACCCGCCTCTTTGACAATATGGGAGGGTAATCTTCCCAAGTGTTGTGCTCGGTGCACTATGGATAGATACATGGTCGAAAAGCTTCCTATGGCTAAAGGTTTCTCCTAATCCTAAGGGGGTCTCCTGATATACCCAAAGATACGTGGGAGCTCAAGTCCATATACAGGTGTTGTCTGAGGCCTGGGTATTGGAGTCTGATCACCCCTCACTTCACTAGACGCTTTACGGGCAATCTAGCTTAGCCAATAACGACAACTCCTCCATGATATTTTAAAACCCCTGGCATAGGGTTTCTAACCTATTAAACTAAAACAGAGAGAAAAATGGCTCGATTTTTTCTTTTTTCTTTATAGGAAAATAAGCAGGAAAATGAAAACAAGGAAAATTTATACCTAACAAGTCGAAATGGCAGGACACAAACTATTTGCACTACAGTAGGACGCGGCCCTAGAAAGCGCTCTGATACCACTTGTTATGAACCTTGCAGTAAAATAAAAGCACATCCACACAATATTGCAATAATAACAGAAAATGAGCTTGAAATTAACAATATTGCAAGATGAAATGGAAATGCAATAGATTATATTGCAGAAAGCAAGAACACATTACAGAATCGCAGGCCTCTTCGAGGGGGCAACCTCCTTAGAAGCAGAGCTTTGATACAACAAAATATGAGATGCCTTCATCTATGCCCCCTTGCCTTTTTAAAGACTCTTCGTAACCCTAACTATAACGCTCAAGGGTTGGCTTCACATGCAAGTGGCCACCCGAGCTAGAATCTTCTACCAAACAAGCAATTACATTCTTTATAATGGTTACATTAAATGGCCCCACTTGTCTAGGCACCTCAAGTGCCACATACACATTACAAAACATTACATAATATCATTAAGATGGGGTCCCCACGTTAGGAAGGGGGTCATTACATAGTAATGTTAGGATGGGGTCCTAACATTAGGTCAGTTATTACACCTCACAGGAGAATACATCAGTTAGCTTGATCTGGTAACTGATCTATTGTATTAAATATGCAATATTCAAGTAACGAAGAAGTTTGCTTTTCTTGCTCAATCCTTTCATTTGTTATTAGCCCAATGGCCAGTCAAATGAATTATGTTTTGATAACGTCAATGGAATTTGTGCTTTGGAGGGCTCTCCCCGCTTGGATGACACGGCCAACATTTTGATGACATCAAGACTAAGGAATTGGTTGGAGCATCCCTACGTGTCTCTGTAGTTCTCATTTGTTGTAAATATCGTCTAATAGAAAACTATGCTAGGAGATGGTCTGATTGAGATTGAGATTTCGTTCCGGTCATGAAGCTCCATTCAGCTGTTGCGTTTGGATGAGACAGTGCCATCATGGATTGTGAGCATGCAGTACTTGTCTTCTCTGGTGAAATTGGTGCACTCGTAACCCAGAGTTCTGGCCAACACATGTTGAGTATAATTGTTCTCCTCGACCCTGTGCCTGTTCTTGTCAGAGAAAAGCGTAAGCAGCATCCTGGCTTGCCTGAATGCGTTATAGCCCAGGTGAAGGGGTCGAAACCCAACACTGTGCATCTGGGATGGAAATATTACTTTTGTGAGGTTGTTGCAGAGAGCTCGTTGCGATAGAGACGGCCAACGTTTAAAAAAAAATATTGGAATTTAGCCAACCAATCTGCATTTTACTTGTGTCGATGTTCTCAAAGCTACACGAAGGAAAGGTGGTCGTCAATTGTGGTCATTTGAGAAAATGATGCGGCTAGTGAGGTCAAACCGAGGTGCGTCAATTGCTGGTTGAAAATTTTTGAAGGGTCCACCACTTGCTTGGGCCCATAGCGCCATCCTAACCATGCAGAAGAGAGGAGACATACACAAATGGGCAACTTGGGACATTGGCATCACAACAAAGCTAAAGACTTTCAAATTGGAGGTCTCGAGTTCAACTCCCTGCTTTTTAATTTTTCCTTTCAAATTGCATTATTTTTTAAAAGGGTTTCAAGTAAACTTTCCCTTTTTCATGCCTAAAGCATTAAGTAGAGGAGTTCGCAATTTGAAACAAAGCTTGAATTTTTAAAGTAGAGGTCAAGAGGTCAAAACCCACCAAGACCCAAAAAACATTTTACTACCCTAGGAAAGAATTTATTTTAATTTTGCAAATTCCTATAGTTTCTTTGTGGGCAAATAAATGCAAAATTGACTATAGTGAATATTTTGCAAAATTAAGGGGGATAGTAAAATATTTGTAAAAGGTGCATTTTTGGCTCTCCGACACCTTCAAATTTTTCAAATATTTGGTTTAAAATTTTCATACTTTGTATATCAATTAAACACATGCTTAAACAAACAAGCAACGTTTGGTATCATCAACACCTCTGGCTTGCATTTACAGGTTAAGTTGTTGCATTAAGCTATTGTGTCTATAGCCTAACAAAGCTACCATAACGACGTTTGGGCATCGACCCTTAAATCATCAAGGAGATATAAGGTCATCTTTTCTTGATACTTTCACTCCATCATTCTACACTATTCATCACTATTGCTAGACGTAAACCCTGAAATTGAGAAATTCCGAGTATATAGGGAAGTTACACCCTCGTACAAGGATTTCTCTTTAAGCAGGTGTCATTGATAAGGCAAATCCCTTTCGGTATTGTTTTGGTACCTTGTATCGCTCTCTTTCATGTACCTTAAAGTCTCTCTCCCATACGGGCACACATATCAAGAGGACTAGCTTCTTCCACGTATTGACAAGCATATAGGAAGGGTGGTTATATAGAAAGGTTCAATATATCGAACTGGCTATATATTGAAAGGGGGCCATTTGGGAGTTATAAGGAACCCTCACCATGAAAGCATCAAAATATTTTTTTACAAAATCCTAGCTACTCAAAGGTTCAAACTTTGGACCTTGGAAGACTAAGATGAGAACCATCTTGGTAGTTGACAAACTATGGGACATCACTGGGATAGTAACTCGGCCTAAAGAGGACAAATGTCCCACAGAATTTTGATGATAAAGATGCTAGAGCACTGATGATCATCACCCTTGCCACAACAAATGTTGTTCAACCACACATTTGTGAAGCACAAACATCCAAGAAGGCATGGGACACACTTTCTACCATCTACGAAGAGAAGAATGAATCAACAATACTTCACCTTTAGTCTCAACTCCACACATTGAGAGTTCATGATGGAGAAAACATTGAGGTTTTTCTTCACCGATTTGCAGAGTTGAAAGCCAGATTGAATTCCATGGGTGCAATAGTGAAAGATAAGCTCTTAGTACCCATCATACTTCGAGCTCTACTAGATTCATTTCGAGTGTTGATCACTTCCTTGCAAGTCTCAAACAGGAAGGTGTACTTTGATGAGTTGGTAAATATGCTTCAACAGGAAGAAGCAATGAACAAGTTGAGGGATTAGTTGACAAACAATCCACTCATTTCCAAGAAGTTTGAAAAAAAGAAGCCGTAGAAGGGTCCATAGCCTAACAAAGCTGCCATAGCTCGATCCTTTCTGAGAAGAATACGACCATGGTTTTGGGCTATGTCCAACTTTATATAGGGGTTCATCCCCCATTTTGTAATCAACCCTATTTCTAAATCAATATAATGTGTTTAGCACATCTCCTAGAGAAAGTCATTTCTCTTGCCTAGGGCTTGTAGTTGTAATTGCAATCCATTTCTTGTGTGTGCATGTGCTCCTCTTTTTCTTTTGCTTTTGTGTAGTTGTGCCTCTATGTAGTTACATGCATGCTAAAATGCCCTTATAAAGGAAGAAGGTAGTGAGCTCCTCAACCAAGTCACAAAAATATAGTAAAATACTACTCAAAAAGGGTCTTGACCCAAACAGGTCAAATTACAAAGAAAAACGGGTCAAACAAGTGGATTTACATATTCTAACACAAATTTCCAATCTAAGAAATTTTCTTGTAGTTTTATGCATTTTTAGATTTGTCATGTATGAAGATACCTTATACACCAAACCAAATTCCAAATTATCAATGAATAATTATTTGGGTTTTATTGAAGGGAAATAGTTGCATTTAGATAATTGAAGATTTCCTCAAGAGAACAATCAAGAATTACATTGTGCTCTAACGTGGCACTAGTAGTGGTGTATGCTTTATGAATGAGATAGTTATGTATTAATGCATACGTGAAAAACTTAACACATGGTAGTCACATAGGTTATCGTGCTTAGTTTGTATATTGATGCATTGCATACAACGGGTAGAGACTAAGCCATTAGCTGCACCATACATTTTTGAACTGATTAAAAATTTAGGCAAACTATTATTTTTTGCAATTAAGTTTATGATATTCAAACAAAGTTCAACGTTAAACCATCTTGACCAAAATTTATGAAAAGTAAGAATATAATACATGAAACAGTAAATATAGTATAAAAAAATCATTTTTTAAAATTTTATTCTCTACTCTACAAGCCACCCACAAGTTTTGTAGTTTAAAATCTAAGTGCCTAAAGTGAAGCTTGAATTCGTTGCAGGTTGCTATTAGAAAGAAAGGGGGAACTAAAATCTATTTATGTTTGCTAATAACCTATATATGTATAACTAGTTACAAAATAAAGCTTTATAACTTTCAATGAGTCCCATTGGCCTACTTTGGCCATCCGTGGACATTAATAGAATTATCTTATCTTTTACCATAGACGTTGAGACCCTAAAAAGGAACTAACTACTAAAGCACTAAGACAATAAAAATGTGTACATTGTAAACATGAAAAACGAGATTAAATCCAAGATAGTAAAAAACGCAAAGCATGTGCTCCTAAAACCACGGGGCAATGGCAACTTCTCTTTTATTATTTTCAGCAAAATTTACATTCACGTCTTTCAACGTTTTCAACAACATCACCAAGTGCAAGGGATCAAATCCTTTTTATAGAGTAGAAGGAAGACTCCAAACTGTTCGTTTCCACTTCCCAAGGTTGTTCGTCTTCCGCTCCACAAGACTGTTCGTCTTCCGCATTCTGACGTTTACCTATACGTCCGCTGCTTTGACGTCTAGTTGCCATGACGTCTACTTAGTTTGACGTCTGCCAGACCAGACGTCTAGCAACCCTAACGTCTGAACCAGACGTCTGGCCTAGACATCTAGCAGGTCAGACGTCTAGTGGCCATACTGACTTCACACCTAACATTCTCCCACTTGAAGTCAGTATTCAGGAACTCTTCTGCCAAATATTTTCATCCAGTGCCAATTGCCCAATGCTGCCCTTGTTACTTTTTCAGCAAGCCCAAAGAAGTTCTCCACCATTCAAACTTCTCTACCTTGACCGACTTTGTAAGCATATCTGCAGGATTCACTTCAATGTCGATTTTTTGCAACGGGATCCTACCTTCTTCCACCACATTTTTGATAAAGTGGTACTTGACATTAATGTGTTTCGTGCGATCATGGAATGTTGGATTCTTCACTAAGCTGAATAGCACTCTGGATATCACAATGCAGCGTAATTTTCTCCTGCATTACCTTGAAGTCACCCAACAATCGCTCTAGCCAAATTGCCTCTTTGTTGGCATGAGTTGCTACAATGTATTCTTCTTCAGTGGTTGATAAAGCCACAATAGACTGTAACTTAGAAGCCCAACTCACCACTCCTCCAGCAAGGGTGAAGGTATATCCTGTGGTGGATTTTTTCCCATCTCTATCTCCACCATTATCAGAATCCACAAAACCTGTAACTTGCAAATCTGCTGATCCAAAGTAAATGGCAACATCTTAAGTGGCTCTTAAATATCTGAATATCCATTTCACCACATTCCAATACTCCTTACCAGGATTTGCCATGTAACGGCTGACTACTCCAACTACTTAGGCAATATCCGGTCTAGTGCTCACCATGGCATACATGAGGCTTCCTACTGCTGATGAATACGGTACACGATACATGCTTGTCTTCTCTGCTTCCGTTCTAGGACACTGGTTGGAAGACAACTTTAAGTGTGGAAGAAGTGGAATACTAATTGGTTTAGCATTCTGCATATTGAAGCGTTGCAAAACCTTTTAACTTAACCAGATCTTTCTTCCTTTTCTGTCCCTGTGTATCTTCATCCCTAAAATTTGGTTTGCTGCTCCTAAATCCTTCATTTCAAATGTCCTAGCCAACTGAGCCTTAAGATCAATGATTTTCTTCATGTTGGGGCCTACAACCAACATATCATCAACATACAACAGCAAAATAATAAAACTGCCATTGTCAAACCTCTTGTAGTATGCACAATGGTCAGCTTCACTCCTGCTGAAACCTTGGCTCTTCATGAAGGTGTCAAATTTCCTGTACCACATCCTTGGCGCCTGTTTCAACCCGTACAATGATTTCTTCAGTCTGCAAACAAAATGCTCTTTGCCTCTTTCTACATAGCCCTCAAGTTGATCCATATATATCTCTTCCTCGAGATCACCATGCAAGAAAGCAATCTTTACATCAAGCTGCTCCAGTTCCAAATCCCGTGCGACTACAAGTGTAAGTAGAACTCTAATAGTAGTCATCTTCACAACTGGAGAGAAATTCATTAAAGTCAACACCTGACTTTTACACATAGCCCTTTGCCACCAAACGAGCTTTATAGCGTTCCAACAGCCGATCACTGTTCTTCTTCACTTTGTACACCCACTTGTTTCCAAAAGTCTTTCTTCCAGGTGGGAGATCCACAAGTTCCCACGTTTTATTCTTGCCAAGTGCCTCGATTTCCTCCTCCATGGATTTCCTCCACTTTCCTGCATTTTCAGACTCTAGCTTCCTGAAATGAACTAGGTTCACCATCATCAGTTAACAAAGCAAAAGAGGACTGATACACATGAGAATACCTTTCCGGACACTTATGTGGACGTGTAGATCTTCTAACCCAATGATCTGTCGGTCTGGCTCTTGGTCTTGTGACTGTTGTGGCTGCTCTACTTCCTGTTCTACTGTGGAGTGTAAGGTACAATCTTCTAGTGCTTAATACCTTCCTGCATACAAAATTTATCAAATTCCTTGGAGCAATATTCACCCCCATTATCTGACCTGAGACACAAAATTGACTTGCCCAAACTCTTTTCTACCCGTGCTTTGAACTCCTTAAATTTCTGCAAAGCTTCTGACTTCTTCTTGAGAAAGTAAACCCACAATCTCCTAGAATAATCATCTATAATAGTCGGGAAAATAGATGGCGCCATTCAAGGACCGAGTGGGGACAGTCCAAATATATCCAAATGTATAAGTTGCAGAAAATCAGAACTCTTACCGGGACTTGCGATGAAACCGAACCCTCTTCTGTTTACCAAAAATACAGTGCTCACATAAGTCTAAATTGCAAGACTTAATCCCAGAAAGCATATCTCTGTCATGCAGAAATTTCAAGCCTGTTTCACTCATATGGCCTACGCGTTGATGCCATAGCATTACTACATCCTGAACAAAAGTTGTTGTTGTTGCATGATTTGTCACCGTATCACCGCATAAACGGTAAAAAGTCCCATAAGATTCTCCCTTTGCTACTACAAGAGCTCCTCTGGTAATCTTGCAGTAGTTGTTACAAAAGGTGACAGAATACCCTAGCTTATCCATCATTTTGATTGATAGCAAATTCTTCCTCAAATCGAGCACATGTCGCACATCACATAACATCCTTTCTCTACCATCGTCCAGCCTGATCCTTATATCCCCTCTTCCCACAATTTCTAAAGGATGATCATCACCCAAATAGACCTTTCCACCACAATATGGATGATATTTGTCAAACCAGTCTCTATGGGGAGACATGTGGAAGGATGCACTTGAGTCCAAAACCCAGGTATATAAAATTGATTTGTTGTTACTGATACAGAAGGCTTCACATGTTGCCGTCTCTCCTGAATCTGTTGCATTGGCTTCAGCTGATGGCTGATTTTGCTTTTCACCATTCTTTAATTGCCAATAGTTCTTGAAGTGTCCTGGCTTCCAACAATGCCAGCACTTCCCTTACTGCTTATGTCCTTTAGACTTAGATCTGGACTGCTTTCTACGTTGTTTAATCCCCTCGAATGATCGACCTCTCATAGATAGGGCTTCATTGGTTGAGGGTTCCAGAGACGTTTTTCGCCTCAACTCTTTTGCCAACAAAGCGGCTACCACATCATCAAAATTGAGAGTTCCTGATGATGAATTACTGATGGTCATCACCATATGATCCCAAGTGTCCGGGAGGGAACAAAGTAGGGTGATAGCTCTATCTTCATCGTCCATCTTCACATTAACTGAAACCAGTTTACTGATCAGAGTATTAAACTCATTCAAATGATCTACCACGGATGAACTTTCCTTCATTGTCAAGCTATAAAGATGCTTTTTCAGAAAAACCTTGTTAGTTGTTGATTTTCTTTCATACAACTTTTCAAGCTTTTGCCAAAGGTCTTCCGCGGTCTTTTCTTCAGCTACGTTGAACAAGACGGAGTCCGCTAGGCAGAGACGGATTGTAGAAACCGCCTTCGTGTCAAGCGTTATCCACTCCTCATCTTTCATGCTGCTCGGTTTACTCGTGACCCCTTTCAAGGCTTGCGCTTGGTCATTCTGAACCAACAAATCCTCCACCTTCATCTTCCATAGAGTGAAGTTCCTGCCATCAAATTTCTCAATCTCGAACTTGGTTACACCTTTTGTCATTGTTGCAGCTCCCACTTGCACAAAACCTTAGCTCTGATACCAGATGTTAGGAAAAACTCCAATATTTATCACCTGCAAGAGGAAGCACAATAAT
Source organism: Wollemia nobilis (assembly GCA_028583015.1). NCBI lineage: Eukaryota > Viridiplantae > Streptophyta > Pinopsida > Araucariales > Araucariaceae > Wollemia > Wollemia nobilis. The sequence continues at coordinate 7,735,003 of JAQPPZ010000989.1, forward strand.
AAAAATATAGAACACGGAAACAGTAACACAAGTGACACAGAGATTGTACGTGGAAACCTGCAATGTGCAGGAAAAACCACGGGGCAATGGCAACTTCTCTTTTATTATTTTCAGCAAAATTTACATTCACGTCTTTCAACGTTTTCAACAACATCACCAAGTGCAAGGGATCAAATCCCTTTTATAGAGCAGAAGGAAGACTCCAAACTGTTCGTTTCCTCTCCCAAAGGAAGCCTCCAAAAACTGTTCGTTTCCACTTCCCAAGGTTGTTCGTCTTCCGCTCCACAAGACTGTTCGTCTTCCGCATTCTGACGTTTACCTATACGTTCGCTGCTTTGACGTCTAGTTGCCATGACGTCTACTTAGTTTGACGTCTGGCTGAGATGTCTGCTAGACCAAAACGTCTGGCAACCCATACGTCTACCAGACCAAACGTCTGGTAGCCCAGACGTTTAGCAGCCCTGTTTCCTAGACGTCTAGCAGGTCAGACGTCTAGTGGCCATACTGACTTCACACCTAACATTGCATGTACATTAATGGATTGTAGAACTTCTTTAGAAACATTAGAGTTGTGTTTCAATTTTCAACAAAAGCTGTGCAGGCACGCATAATTTTGTATTCTTGTCTCGATGAAAAGTCTTTAGGTTTGGAATATGGAGGGAATGAAGTTTCCATATTTCAGCTGTGCATCCACCCATATATTCATATTCTTGTCTCTATATCAAGCTTCAAGAATTCACTGTGAAACACTCTATGGTATGCAGGGGATGCCGAGGCATCCTCCACACACACCTGAATCGAAGAGGATAAAGATGATGTGGTGCCTGTACAACCTAGGCTATAAAAATAATCTGCCTATTTCTTTTACCTGAGCCTTATGACAATTTTTTTGGAACCTTTATGCATTGATAATTATTTTTTGAACTTTATCTTCACGTAATTCACTATAAAAATGAACTAGGTGACCCTGTATAGAAATGCCTTTATGGTGGTAAAGACTACGCTTCTGAAATGTTATTGGCAATTAAGACCACTTGATTTGTTTACAATCTAAAATTACCATTGATCTTGACAGGTGGTTGTCTTCTTTGCATTTATGAGGTGAGAAGGGATATACAAGGAAAATAGCTAATCAAAAAATAATATAACATAAAATAAACCATGTCAAGGGTACAAGAAGAGTGCCCATGGGGTTCAAAGCAATTTGTTGGGAGTATAGAGTTTCATATCTTAAACCAAGGTTCAAATCTCAAGGGTGAATCTTAACCTTTTATCAAATAGCATTAGCTTAAACAGTTAAATTCCTTGACTTTCAAGGAGAAGACCTGTTGGTCACGAATCCGCCACCTGGAAAGGATTTGTCGTTATTGCGCCCTGGACCCGCGAACCAACATTGAAAGGCCGGAAGGAAGGGATGCCTTCCGTGCCAATCTCCGGAGAAGGCCGGCTCCTTGCGGGGGTTAGTAAGATGAGAGTGCAGGAAAGAGATAAAGAAACGGAAAGAATTTACAAATGTGATTGGAGTTGGGTGGGGGGAACTAACAGTACGACAACACATCAATCACCACTACTTACTGCATCATAAATACAAAGCATAACCAAGAACTGCAAAACCTAAGTATACTTTCTGTATTAAGCAATGTACGCACAGCTACAATGGTCCCCTAGCAAACATTCTCCCTACAAGGAGAACTAACAGCACGACAATGCATCAATCACCACTACGGACAATAACATAAGCAGAAAGTAACTTAGAGATGTCAGAGCCAGGTATATGTGTTATGCAGAGAATTTATACGCACAGCTACAATGGTCCCCTAGCAAACATTCTCCCTACAAGGAGAACTAACAGCACGACAACGCATCAATCACCACTACGGACAGCAACGTAACACACAACTGATGGAACTGCTACCACATCTATTATGAAGTTAAAAGTGCTTGGCCACCAAATGCCGAAATAAATCAACAAGCCATGACACAAGCAATGCTTTAGGTCTATCTGACCACCAAATGCTGAAACGAATCAACAAGCAGTGACACAGGGAAACGTAAAGCATAAAGAATAAAAGCAGCAGAACAGAACCAGGCATACAAATTATATTTATAAGCAGAAGCACGGTTACAATGGTTCCCTAACAGACATTCCCCTTCCACCCCTTTACAATGAAAACGTGGTGGGTATTTATAGCCCGAGTCCCTCCCGTTACATTAATGGGCACAAAGTCCCAGTCAAACATTAGTCGACAAAAGCAGCCGCGGAACTCGCTGATGCCGACTTCGTCGGGCTGGACTGTACTCTTGGCATGGTCTCCCTGAAGGTTGAACAGCCACGTGGCAGCGCGTTGGGTCGAACTTTATATTGACAAGAATGCGGGTAGCTGAGGTAGGTGGAAACTCACATCAGCATTAAATGAGGCAGCTGGCATAGGTAGTGCAGCCCATGCTTGTCCTTTTGCTCGGCATGTCTTGGCTCGGATCCCAAAGTTGGACACTTGTCGAATGATAATGCTTGACACGTGTCTGCCTTGAAAGGCAATCTATCCAACTTCGCCCGGGATTAGAGCGCAATCGGGTAGCACAGGTGAAAAACAGCGCAATCGGGTAGCACTATTTCCCTACTGCGCACCGGTCAAAGGGCGCAGTCCGACTTCGCTGCGAAGTCGGGTTACGCACCGGCACTTGCTGATTCTCACCGCCGTTCGGACTTCGCCCTGGAAAGGGGGAGCAGTCCGACTTCGCTGCGAAGTCGGACTTCGCCCCAACACTTGCTCATTTTTCCCGCTGCCGCCACTGCTACAAGGTGCGCCTAGAAAGAAGGGCGCAGTCGGACTTCGCACCAAAAGCGGGCGAAACGAACTTCGCACCAAAACGGGCGAAGTCGGACTTCGCACTAAAGCAAGGAGTACGAACTTCGCACCAAAACTGGGCGAAGTACGAACTTTGCACCAAAACTGGGCGAAGTCGAACTTCGCACCAAAACTGGGCGAAGTCGGACCGACTTCGCACAAAAAACTGGGTTTCCTGGTTCAGCTTCCCGGAGCCATAACTTTTGATCCGCTGACCCGATCGCCTATTATTGATATATCATTGGAAAGCTGGCGAGAAGATCTGCAATAATAAAATATCCAGGGCTCATTTTGTCCATTTTATCGCCCCTGTTTATGGCCCGCGAAAACCCGAACACCTCAGCATGCTCTTTGCCGCTTGAAAGCTCCATACTTAAGCCAAAATTTTAATGTGGCAAAATTGCCAACATTCCCTGGCGGCTTGCGGGGCATTGAGCTCGCCTCGATGTGAGGACCCAGGCCTTTATCCATTGGGCAACGGAGTCACCCTCGCTGTCCTCTTGATAATCACTGCCAGCAGCAACCTCCTTCTGAAACCCTTGGCACCCACGGCACTCTGCTTCTGCCGGAAAACTGAAAAAGAAAACACTGCACAGACTGAATTAAGGAAACAACTAAAACTTTGAATACTAGCCGGATTACTTATACAAAATTTTGCGGCATTATTGGCATGCCGCTAACACAAATCTAACTTTGGTTGCCTATCCGGTGAACCTGCAGTGTCCGGACCAGATCTGATTATACTTCAGATGATCTTTGAAGTCCGGCTGGCCTCCCAAAGTTTGCCAGGTCGCGAACGTGGTGCAACGTGGCAGATTGTCATCCATGCCGGTACCCGTACAATTAATGAACGATGTGGCAAGGAGATTTTTCAGACGGGAGCCCTCTTCGGGTACCGGTTGCGGTGATGGTTGGAGCCAATACCACCACGGTGGAGACTGTAGGTGAACATTCATTTCTCCGCTTGTGAGGTCAAGGCTACTCACCAAACCTTGATTCCTCCGGGTGTCTTCTATTAGCTTAAAAAAGGGCGCTTGCGATCAAGAAATCTGGATCTTCACTCGATCGGAGTCGCCGAGTGATTTTGCCGGATGAAGGCAAGCCAAAGATTCACCAACTCGGGCTTCCTTAAAATATGGAGACCGATCGTCTCACCTCACTGATTCGTCTATGCGAGCTTGGTAATCAGCCAGCCTGACGCGCTCGTCTGGAGCGTTGGTATTAATTTCTTTAAGTCAGGCTGGTTTCCCGGGTTCCTCGCTCGCCACCTTCTTGTTTGCACGAAGGCTTTAGGACCGGTCTTTCGAACTCAGAGAATATGAACGTGCAGAGTCGCCAGGTGCTCTGATTTTAAACAGCAATGAAGCGAGCACCAGTGCTTCAATTCTGTTTGGGGGTGAGAAACCTCCTTGTCCCACCGAGTATTCGGAAAGTAACTGTCAGCCCGAGTGAGGACGAGCTTGAGTTCTTCCAAATGCGAGACAAAGAGACCCACCGGGCGTGCCAAAAACTGTTGGTTACGAATCTGCCATGAGGAAAGGATTTTGGGTTAATGCGCCCAGATTCGCCCACCAGCATGAAAGGCCGGAAGGAAGGGATGCCTTCCGTGCCAATCTCCGGAGAAGGTCGGCTCCTTGCGGGGGTTAGTAAGATGAGAGTGCAGGAAAGAGATAAAGAAACGGAAAGAATTTACAAATGTGATTGGAGTTGGGTGGGGGGAACTAACAGTACGGCAACACATCAATCACCACTACTTACTGCATCATAAATACAAAGCATAACCAAGAACTGCAAAACCTAAGTATACTTTCTGTATTAAGCAATGTACGCACAGCTACAATGGTCTCCTAGCAAACATTCTCCCTACAAGGAGAACTAACAGCACGGCAATGCATCAATCACCACTACGGACAATAACATAAGCAGAAAGTAACTTAGAGATGTCAGAGCCAGGTATATGTGTTATGCAGAGAATTTATACGCACAGCTACAATGGTCCCCTAGCAAACATTCTCCCTACAAGGAGAACTAACAGCACGGCAACGCATCAATCACCACTACGGACAGCAACGTAACACACAACTGATGGAACTGCTACCACATCTATTATGAAGTTAAAAGTGCTTGGCCACCAAATGCCGAAATAAATCAACAAGCCATGACACAAGCAATGCTTTAGGTATATCTGACCACCAAATGCTGAAACGAATCAACGAGCAGTGACACAGGGAAACGTAAAGCATAAAGAATAAAAGCAGCAGAACAGAACCAGGCATACAAATTATATTTATAAGCAGAAGCACGGTTACAATGGTTCCCTAACAGACATTCCCCTTCCACCCCTTTACAATGAAAACGTGGTGGATATTTATAGCCCGAGTCCCTCCCGTTACATTAATGGGCACAAAGTCCCAGTCAAACATTAGCTGACAAAAGCAGCCGCGGAACTGCTGATGCTGACTTCTGTCGGGCTGGATCAGTACTCTCGGCATGGTCTCCCCGAAGGTTGAACAGCCACGCGGCAGCGCGTTGGGTAGAACTTTATATTGACAGGAATGCGGGTAGCTGAGGTAGGTGGAAACTCACATCAGCATTAAATGAGGCAGCTGGCATAGGTAGTGCAGCCCATGCTTGTCCTTTTGCTCGGCATGTCTTGGCTCGGATCCCAAAGTTGGACACTTGTCGGATGATAATGCTTGACACGTGTCTACCTTGAAAGGCAGTCTATCCAACTTCGCCCGGGATTAGAGCACAATCGGGTAGCACAGGTGAAAAACAGCGAGTCGGGTAGCACTATTTCCCTATACGCACCGGTCAAGGGCGCAGTCCGACTTCTTTGCGAAGTCGGGTTACGCACCGGCACTTGCTGATTCTCACCGCCGTTCGGACTTCGCCCTGGAAAGGGGGAGCAGTCCGACTTCGCTGCGAAGTCGGACTTCGCCCCAGCACTTAGTCATTTTTCCTGCCAGCCTGCCAGCCTGCTACAAGGTGCGCCCAGAAAGAAGGGCGAAGTCGGACTTCGCACCAAAACTGGGCGAAGTACGAACTTCGCACCAAAACTGGGCGAAGTCGGACTTCGCACCAAAACTGGGCGAAGTCGGACCGACTTCGCACAAAAAAACTGGGTTTCCTGGTTCAGCTTCCCGGGGCCATAACTTTTGATCCGCTGACCCGATCGCCTATTATGATATATCGTTGGAAAGTCGGTGAGAAGATCTGCAATAATAAAATATCCAGGGCTCATTTTGTCCATTTTATCGCCCCTGTTTATGGCCCGCGAAAACCCGAACACCTCAGCATGCTCTTTGCCGCTTGAAAGCTCCATACTTAAGCCAAAATTTTAATGTGGCAAAATTGCCAACAAGACCCAGGTTCAAATCTTGCCAAGCAATACATGAATAATAGTCAAGTTGTTGCAATACCACTATGTGGTCATGATGTAATGAGTGGGGCCCATTTCAATTCCATATAACCAATTAAAAACGGTCCAAGAGCCTTGCTAATCTATTAATTAGGTTCAAAAGAGGAGGAAGGCTCTAAGCCATTTGATAATTGAATGCTTATGGTCATATAATAAAACAGAATGTCACAAAGTGTGATACGTCTTTGCATGCTATTCAGTGTAGAAATTGTTTTAATGCATATCAGTTATTGAACAGTGTCTGTTCACTTATCTCTTGAGGTCCATAGCAGGAACAGTTACATGGCTTAACTTTATCTAGCGATTAGATTGAAATGCCTATTTATTGATCTCTAATTTCAAAGGGATTGTAAATTTTATAGCTACCTTGTGACCAAAGGATGGAGAATGGGATAATCTCAGTTCAACCAGACAGATGAGACTTGAAACATATTGAAATATATATCAAACCCAAAACTCGCAACTTTTTGTCATGTTTCAGAAACACGACACATTAATAATAAAAGAAAACTTGAAGAGTGAGGAGAAAGTTCTAAAAATGAATACTATGGAACCGAAAGGGATTAAACCTGTATGCGATCTCCACCAAAAATTCGAAAAATATTGTCTTCAAGACTTAAAAAGAATCTTGAGCTTCCAGGATCCCCTTGTCTGCCACTTCGTCCCCGTAGCTATAACTCATAAAACAACAGATCGCATTAGTAATGAAAGGAAGTGGAAAAAAATGATCATGTTGAAGATACTATGTGAAAAAAAGTTGTGTGCAAATCCCTGCTGTTAGCCCTCTGCCTCCTACATTTGAAATTATATGCCTGATTAAAATTATTTTACAATGGTAATTTTCATACCTGATTGTCAATACGCCTTGATTCGTGCCGCTCTGTACCCACTACATGAAGTCCACCTGCTGCAATTACCTGATTCAAGAGTACACTTACTAAGCAAAAAATGATAAACATTTTCTGTACTACGCTAGGCGGGAAGAACATGAAAAAAAGGTAATTAGTTGGGTACCTTTCTTTTCTCCTCTTCTGTGTAGATTTTATACTCATTGACAATAGATTCAAAAGCATTCCGTAGTTTAGCAATGACTTCATCTTGGGTTGGCCCCTGAAAAGGCAAAAAACTCAATGATATAGATACTGAAGAAAAATAACCCAAAATAAATATTACATAACATACTTTTTCTTTCAAGTAAAGCTCTACATAGACTTATTCTATATTTCTGCGAGCAGATTAGGGCCTATAATTGGCCAATTTATCTATGATTTGTAGACAGAATAAATTTGTATGGGGTCAACGGCGCACAACAAACCACAACCTATTTTAAGAACTTTGTCTTTGCAACTCATACTATTAATCATAGTTGAGAAAATCGGAATCGGCAAAGAATCGGCATTTTTAAAAATCAGCAAAAATCGGGAATTGGCAAAAAATCAGGGAAAGAATCGGCAAAAATAAAAACGAAAAAAACGAAATTTTTATTGAAAAAAAGTTTTTTTCATGCATTTTTCAATGAATTAACATTATGCATATCAAATATTGCAATAAAAACAATAATTTATGTCAAGACATCATACAAGGCTCAAGCTTGAAGTAAACATGAAAGTGACAAAACACATCTTATATTGCTTATAATATGAAAAGGTACAAAGTTACAAGTAACAACAAGGAAAAAAAGGTTTCATTTTTTATATGCTTGCACATGGAAACAAGTAACAACAAAGTTACAATCACTTGAAAAAAAGGAAAAAAAAAACCTAAACCTTAAACCAAAAGGCTAGGGTTTAGGGTTTAAAATTGAAACATTGACAGCTGAAAAATGGGCTTGCATACATAGTTATCAGGCAGCAATATTTACTTAAAAAGAGGAGGAAAAAAAAACCCTAAACCCAAAACCCTAGGGCCTAGACTAGGGTTTAGGGTTTAAACTTCAAGTTCAAAGTTCAAAGTTTCAAATTCAAACATTAACAACTGAAAAATGGGCTTGCATACATAGTTACCAGGCAGCAATATTTACTTAAAAAGAGGAGGAAAAAAACCAAAACCCTAAACCTTTCGGGTATAAACTTCAAAGTTTCAAACATTAACAGCTGAAAAATGGGCTTACATACATAGTTATCAGGCAGCAATATTTACTTAAAAAGAGGAGGAAAAAAAAACCCAAAACCCTAGACTAGGGTTTCGGGTTTAGGGTTTAAACTTTAAACTTTGAAGTTCAAACATTAACAACTGAAAAATGGGCTTACATAAAAAAACCTAAATCAGACGCAGCCTTAAAAAAAAAATTGGCAAAAAATCTTTGCATCGCCGAGAGTTTGCCGATTGCATCGGCATTTTAAAAATCGGCAGAAAAACGGGATTCTGCAGATTTTTTGCAGATTTTCTCAACTATGCAGTATTAATACTATTACCAAAAACTCTCCACCTTTGTCTAGTGCCCTGATCAAAGGTGCCTAAGGCTCTTTTTTTTTGAGAGAGAGATGGTTACTCTCAGGTGGAAGGCTCTTCAAGGGACATCTAGACTTATTACCATAACCTTTCAACCATTCTCTGACATTGGAGATGCCAAGCACCCTGCGGACACACCTGCTTCACACACAGATGGGAAGAGGTTGGTGCAATGATGTTCTTTGCAGATTGCCAAGAAAGTGGGTCACCCCCGGAACTTTCACACAAAGGATGCAGTACTACACAGCTAAATGATTGAGAACCTTCTAGATCTTTTGTCTAGCATTATGGACCTTGAGGACATGCGTGCATCAATTCCTCTTTACCACTAGTGATTGAACCTCAGATATTAGGAGAGGACCTCAAGGAAGTGTTACTTGCTTCCTCAATGTATCACCCAACTTAGCCCCTTTAGATCTAAGCACTGTCCAGTGGTTAACATCAGATCTCGAATTGGCTTCTTTAACGTGGTTGATAATCTAAAGTGTTCCTGTTGGTGTTCAAGTTCGGAAAGGATAAAATTCAGAAAAAGTTCACCCCTAAATAAATTCGTCATTAAGTTTGAAAAGCAAAAATGTATATTTAATTAATTTAAACAAAATGTCTCCATAGAAAAATATAAATATACAACAGTTTTACTTTAATTCTCCTCTTAATTAAATATTTTTTCCCCAAGTTTACTCATTATATTTAATTAAATATTTTACTTTTCTTAAGTTCACTCATTTTTGTAAGGCTACCGTAAACATACAACTTGGTGCAATTTAATGGCCATATTTACCCCATGCGTTCTCCTGATTGATCTAGCAAAATCTCAATAAAGTGTAGGGCAAAGATATTCTATTTCAGTAAACCAAAAAGATATATAACAATGTTGATATAATGAAAAAAACCACAACCAGCCATTTCACTTCCTACTGCACTCTCGAAACATTCAAAGGGCTACAAAGGAGAGCATGCAGCACATGGGATCTAGAGGAACAATGCCTCCCCACTACCAACCCTGGCCCTCTTGAGAACAAATTCCAGTTCCCTCGATATTTTTCACAGGATGTTGTTTGCATCTGTACAGGGAATGTCCTGCAATTTCAATGCCCTTCATCATTATGCCTCCCACGTTTTCTTCCAAGGGCATCACTGCCACTGTCACCGTAGCTATGGATTGCTGGTGGATTAGAGAGAATTATGATGCCATTAAAGTTCTATTTGAGGGTTTCCTTTGGTTACAATTCTTTGATTCAATTGCAACAGCTTTTGGCTCTCTTTGTTGCCTGTGCACGAACTCAAGTTTGTTCTGTTCTGAAGGGGAAGAGACTAGATCGGATGTTCAAAAAGGCTGCACAGATATGTTCTTGTTTTCTTCCTTGGTGATCACCAGTCTTGCATTTTTAATGTCATTCTAACATTATAGGAGGAATGTGTGTTGCACTCAAACTGAGAGACAACAAACGATCCGAAGTATCATAATTGTCGAAAATGATTACTAAGTTGACAACAAAATATCTTCGATTTCTTGGTCTTCAGTGCAGCTTCATATTGTATGATGTCTTGACTTGAATTGTTGCTTTTATTGCAATATTTGATTTGCATAATATTAATTCATTGTAATATGCATGAAAAAAAAAATCAAAAAAAAAAAAAATTGTTTTCTTCGGTTTTTTTTTTTTGCCGATTTTTTCCCTGATTTTTTGCCGATTCCAATTCTTTGCCGATTTTTAAACCAGCCGATTTACTACCCGATTCCTATTTTCTCTACTATGGTGACAACTAGTACCAATCTTGATCATCCAACTGTAATAAATCCCAACAATTCGAGGATAGCAAATAAGCCATTTGGAAAGCGCTTCAACTGTGGCTCAAGCTACTCCAACAACGTTTCAAAATCCTTTTGCTCATTCTGTCTTTAAAGCCTTCTGAGAACTTTTGGCTTTTGGATATTTGATTTGCCTTTTCTCTTGTGGCCCCATTTCTGGCAATGCATTCCAACTACAACCTGTCCAGGCCCACTTTCCACAGCAAATCAGGCCATACATTTTCCAGCCTTCAATCTGGATTGTTTTTTCATGTTTTAGAATATCAAATGAACTTATAATAGGCTAATCTTGGGTCAACATATGGAACACAACATCAAAAATTTGTAGCAAAAAGAACGAAATCGTTCGGAGCTCATATGAGAGAGAAATTGCTTATAATTCATCAAATAGACATATTTTGCCACAAAATTTCTATAGCACATAGTGTATTGAGTAACCTTTCATTTGGGAAAAAACCACTCAGATCCAGCTCTGTTTGATCAACAACCCATGAAAGAAATGTCATCTTCAGGTCTGAACTTCGAGAGCTCAAACAATGGAATTTGAGACTGCAAATAAGTGTGAGGCATTGCTATGGATGATGTAACCGATATTATAATTGAATCTCATTGAGTTTCTATATCAATATAGTTATGACTGCCTCACCTTGTACCTTCTAAGGATTGCCTAGACAAAACATTGTTCAACTACGCATAACATTCACCTTGTATGTCCAACATACCTACACTTTATATTGATTTAAAGCTATTGGAAATACACTTCTAACAATATCAAGTTTGGTAAATGAAACATCACAGTGCTCCTGCATTGGTCTTTGAACAATCTAGGTTCCTATCAAAACTATGCATCAGTGAGGCCCATGCCCAAGTCTAGGTCCTTGCTGTCCAAAACTCTGCATTAGTGAGGCCTGTGACCAAGCCTGTGTCCTTGCTGCCCAAAACTCTATACTATAAGCATACGTGGGTTGCCATATTGCTCCGATGGTGACCCAATATTCCAATCCGGATCAATTTGTAAAGGGAGTTGGTGAATTTTCTCCCCTGTACCAAGTATTTACTGCTTTCATATTATCATGTCTTGATGTGCTCTGGGGAAGAATCAATCTTCTGTATTCCAGGGAAACATGCAAGGACACAAATACAAAAGAAGATATTCATTGCTCGTTCGAAGATTTGAAGTGATGCTTCGAGATTGAATCTTTTCCAGACATGGAAAATACGTTGGACATACCTACTATCTTATTATATCTCTATAGGAGGTGTTATGGCTATTTATCTTGTGTCCTTTGGATTACACACACACACACACCTCTACCATCCGTGGAAATAGTCCTTATCCACCTATCTATTCATCTTTCAGATACTATATTGTATACCGAATCCTTCATAGGTTTCACATAAGAGACTTACAGTGTTTATTAACCTCCTAGGGGGTTTCGATATGCAGATTCATTTCATAAAAGTTTGAAATGCAAAAAGAATTCCCCCAGAAGCATTTCCATGCAACATAGTTTTACAATGTGCACCTCACAATCAAACACAAGATATCTCTCTCAATAATCTCCTGCAAGCAAGACACGAGCTATTCTGTATTTCCAGGGAAACATGCAAGGAATCAATTACAAAAGAAAATATTCATTGCTCTTTTGAAGATTTGAAATGATGCTTCGAAATCAAATCTTTTCCAGACGTGGAAAATGCGTTGGACATAACTACTATCTTGTTATACCTCTATAGGAGGTGTTATGGCTGTTTATATTGTGCCTTTGGATTACACACACACACCTCTACCATCGGTGGAAAGAGTACTTATCCTTTATGGATTTCACATAAGAGACTTGGTGTTTATTAACCTCCTGGGGGTTTCGAAATGCAGATTCATTTCATAAAGGTTAGAAAACCAAAACAGTTACCCAGAAGCATTTCCATGCAACATACTTTTACAATGTGCACTCACAATCACACACAAGATATCTCTCTCAATAATCTCCTGCAAGCCAGACATGAGCTAAATGACTAGTTTGGGCTTGTGGTTCACTAAGGACCATAACTGTTTTCTTAGGAATCTAATTTCAGCACTTCATCATTCAAGTCTTCTTTTCTTCCCTTTTTGCCACCCCTATAGAGTACAGATGGAAACACTATCAAGATCCTAATCTCAAGCATTTACCCTCCCATACATACAGAAAAAAAAAATGCCCCAACTTTACAAGCAAAATGTCTGTTGTATCTAATCAATTCACAACGTAATCGAGAAGGAACCTATAGTCACTCTCCTAATTTGTTAGGATATATAACTGTTCAGAAGCAATGTCATACCCATATACAGCAGATATCACAATATGATTAACCATATAATCCAAGTGTTTATGTTAAAGCAGCCAAATTGAAGACCAATTAAGAACTGTCCACCCCTAAGAAAGCCAGGGGATTTGCTACAATCCCTTCCTATGCTATGTGCCCATGACCAATCAGGCCCTTAAGCAGCAATCAAAATTTTTGCAATAGTCCTAAATAACAACTATTCAGAAACAAATTTGGTAGTTGAGATTTGGATTCAAAGCTGCCCTTCATAGACAAAATTGGGTTGCTCAACAAGAAACATCCCAATCTTGTGATTTAGATCCTCAGCGCCTTAGCAGACAGAAAATGAAACTAAATCCTGAGATAAAAATCAGTTAAGCTAAAAATACTAAAAGATAAACTTTATAGGACGCAGAAAGCCATCTATAAAATCATGCTCCTTGTAGGTTATTGCAAGAGTCTGCAAAGACAAAGGAGAGAATCACTCTCATTGTCTAAATCCACAATGCTAATGTCAGCACGAACTTGAAACCAAATATTATCATATGATAAGAGAATGGCTTCACAATGCTCATGGAAACCATCCTAATGAATTTACAAAAATTCCATACTGAGTTATTCATATACAAATTTTAAAAAATATTCAGGTATCTCTATTGGTCAATTCAGAATGGACTCTGATCTTTTTCCCATTAGAATGTGTGGTCATAAAAACATTGACAGGAGATATGTTTAACTGACCAATTTAGCACAACTCTCACATTTATTGGCTACTACTACTAACATATGTTTCACTATGAAACAGGTAAAAAGTAAAAGATTAACAAGTTCCGAATGGAACATCAACATTCAAATCTAGACTAATGATACCGTCAGGACTCAGAATAATCAATATTTTCAAGAATGATATTCAACTTTTTGATGATATCCTAGATTCACAAATTCTCAAAAATTATATTTAAATTTTGGTCACCTTTTCGCAGGCATATGACAGGCGATCCTCTGCTTCAAGCTCAGTCAATGATCTCTTACCCCATGTTCTGACTGCCATCTGAACTGCCTCCTCAACTAAGGACATATTATCTGGAGACAATTCGCATGGAAATAGATTTTCATGCACCTGATATCCAAGCCAACAAGATCCATAAACTTAGGCAATTGAATCCATACTCGTAATAGCTATTTTTCTGTTAATACTACTCAAAAATGGCATGGCAACCATGCACAAGAACTTACCTTCCAGTTCTTTCTTAATGGTAATTTTCGTTTTCCTTCAAGGTACTTTTCATCAATTGTATTGACAACCCTGCCACAGACATAATATATCAGTTGTTAAAAAAATTAGATTTCAAATCTTTGTTGTAAAAGAAAAACCAAATGGTCATAAACAATCAATAAAGCAATTAATAAAGTGAAATGGGCATTAGAACCTAGTAAAGCCATCTATGCACTAACAGAGATATGGTCCACGTTAATGTGAAACGTCCTTATAGTGGATAAATGGAGAAGGGTTTCTCTGGAAACTAAGGCTGACAACCACCAACAGAGCCATGCACATGGTTGTCAGTTCAAACATATCCCAGGCAAAACTTTGGCTATATTCTATTTTAAAATTCACTCATGATGGATGTTATCTTATCACTGGCAAAAATATCTAGATCTAAGCTTATGCAATCCAAACATGAGAAGCCCAGAATTTCTGCCTGATAAAAGAGCTGTTTCTGCAGTAGTAAACAAAATAAGGTCTTTGTGAGTTCCTTTATCAAGGAAATTACAGTCGCTCTAACAAAAGCATTTCTTTTCCTTATTTTCAAGAGGTAACATGCATCTCATGTATCTCAAACACCAAGTCCCAAATGTCCTATTCCTGCACATATATTACTAACAGCTTCTGGTCATATGTTCTACCTTTCTGATTTCAAATACGTACAATAGTTTTTTTATATCAAATGGTCAGTGCATTGTGGAAGTTAAAGCATATGTCAACAATAGTGCTTTGTAAAAGGACATGTAGAATTACTGCAACAGACCACACCACACCACACTCACCAAAATATTTTAGATGTTGAAACCAGGCAATTACTAATTATATGCAAATGTAGACACCAAAGCAGGCCTTATCTTGTTTGAGCTCATCCTGAATTGGTTGTTTCCCTAATTCTGTTCCATACATCCTTCAGCAATAAATAGAGCTCTAGAATTTCAAAGACTTTGGCAATTTGTCCATGCTTAATGGACCAAATCAAGTTATAACTAAATGGTATATAGCTCTACAAAGTACAAAACATGTTTGCAAGACAAAGTGTGAGAAGAACTACATTTGATTGTGGACTTTTTGTTGTGTTGGAATTTATATTAAGTGATCAATTTCTCTGTGAATGGAACATGCTGCTAAAAACTAGGCAACTTGCAATATGGGTGAATACCTTGGCATGAGAAGCTCACGCAACTTCAACCTTGCCATAAATTTTGCATTTCCACCTAGTATAATATCTGTTTCACGATCTGCCATATTTGTAGCAATTGTGACAGCTCCAAAGCGGCCGCTTTGGGCTATTATTTCTACTTCTCTCTCCACATTTTCTAGTTTTGCATTAAGAATCTAACAATCAAAACAATGTAGAGATCCATGCATCAGCATTATTTCAATGAAAAGCAGACAGACCCACATTAAATAAGGGGCTTGTTATGTATAACAACATTTCAGTGGTCAGGCATGACAATTTCTCATATAATTTTGAGGCCAGTTGAAGTCTTCAAATGATATACAAATTTCAGCAAATATGAATAGCACCACTATGTTCTTGAAGACCAAAGTCCTAAACATTTGTAGTGTTCCTATAATAATAATTTTTATTTACTAGCATCAAACACAGCTGTATCAAAATTAGATTGAGACCAAAATGAAAAATCAATACAATTCATGCTTAATTAATAGCATCTAAATATGACTCACAGTAAGAAGAATTGCTGTATAATGCCATGCTTAAAGTCTAATGGGAAGAAAGTAAATTGCATAGAATCAATCTTAAAATGGATGGAGTGATTTTATATTTAAAGGAGGATAGGACTCTCCCATCACCACTAACTTCTTCTGAATGGTTGTTTAAGATACAAATTAGAATGACGCATGAAAAATTGGACGTGTCCATCTTTTTACTCTTCAGCTTGCAACAAATTCTTGAATGACTTCAATGTAAATTGATACTAAAAAGGGAGCTATCATCATCTCAAAACATATCAAAACTTCACATTCAGCAGCTGTTGAATGTTGACCATGCTCATAATAGCATTCTCCCTGGTCTTAGAATAACTAACACCATACTGGTCAAAGGACTAGACTAAAAATTTAATAGGCATTGCTGAATGTTGAGCTCAATGGTCCTTTGGCAGATAAGACTCAAAAACCAAGCCAAGCCTCACTTGAACCAAGGAAGACCACCTTTGCCTTGTCCTGGGTGCATCATATCCTATGGCTGGTCCAAGGCACTTATAGGCATTGTTCCCACTAGATGCCAATTGCCACATAAGTAGCAAGAGAAGAATCTTGAGAAGGGCTCTGGATTTTGAATCTGGCCAATGCCATCACATAGATTTCTGTTCTCTAGCTGTGCTTTACATTTACTCAACAATCTGAGCCCTTGGCCGGCCAACTTTTTCATGACATTGTGGTTGCTTAGAAGAAAGGTATTCTTACATCCAAGAAAAAGATAAATAATATAGTTTCAGGCAATCAATATATGATTTTGAAGTCAGGTATAATCTACACCATGGATAACTCGTAATTTGCCTAATGGGAATCTGACCAGGGGTAGTGGCTTAGCCACCTTTTGTGAAATGTTTTACATTGTTTGATGTTCATGATTGCCAATATCTTCTGCTTGATATGTGTGCACACGGGCATGAAGGCTTGTCTCTATTTGCATGAGGAAAGGATGTGTTGTGCTCAAAGAATAACTCGAAGAGGAGGTGGAGGCAATGCACAAAATGATTTCTACACACAGATATGTTCATTTTGGTCAAGTACCAGCCCACTAGTCACGTGCATATAAAGATAGTGAAGGCAAGAGAACAAAAATCAAGATCCATACCATAAATTATACTAGAACAGTACAGAGCAGACATCTTATGATTATGATTACTCTACTTCCAATGGAGACAAGTAACTACATGTTTAAACTAAGTAGCTAAAGACAAGACACAACACAAAGTGCAAAAGACCGACATGAGCCTAATGACATCATTATTGAGAATTTGACTTCATAAAGAAATCTTTTCTTTCATATTCATATGTAATCTTATTTATTTCTTTATTATGCAATTATATTTATTTCTTGGTTTAGTTAAGTATAATAAGTTTATTTGTACAGCTTGAGTGGACCAGATGGTGAAGGCTTAAGTGCTTCAGATAGGAGGTCCAAAGTTCAAATCCAAAGGGGGTTGGGTTAGGGTATGTACATCCTGTATGCAGATAGCACAACACAACTGCCTCCCATGCATAGTGAACCTAGAGGAGTAGGGGATGGTCTGATATGCTCAATGCTCATGGACCTTAAAGGTTACTTTACTTAACTCTCGAGCCTTGGCTGACCTACAATTTATTGCAGCATTAAATTCTTGTGGTACAAATGAATAGGCCAGCTAGTGCCACAATTGCTATTATACCAGCATAGACATTTACTAATGCCCAGTCAAGAAATCCTCTCTCCTAACATGCTTCATTAGATTCATATCATACCAGGACAGACACTTACTAATGCCCAGTCAACAAAAATCCTCTCTTTTGACTAGCAAATATTTCCAAGGATAGAAATGGGAATTCCAAGGGCAAATGGTACTATTAACATCAGCACAACTGACACAAATCTGGCACCTGTAATTGACTTTTGACGACAACCTTGACAGGATTGTTGACTTCTGTTTGACCTTATTAAAGGCTGTGTTGGTTAAAACGATATTCACTAAAGGATGACTGTTGAGTTGAATGAAGTTCTCTTGCAAGATTAGCTGAGTTCATTACTTCAACTAGTTTGACTTCTTGTACTTGACTCCATTTAATGATGAGGGCTGTTGTAGTTAACTTATTGTGATGAATTTGATAATCAAAACTAAGGTATTTTTCCCCATAAATGTTGCACTTATTTGTGTTATAAGATCTTCAATTAATGTCATTCACGGGAATGAAGTTTGTAAGGATGAGTTCAGCTTAACTTATGGCACAGTCATTGATGAAAGGATCAGTTGAAGTATCTTATGGCCCATTAACGGAATCAAGGTGTCAAATTGCGTTATTGTTGGCCGAGTGGCTAATGCAAGGCTCAATTGAGGTAACTTATGAGCCATTGATGGAGTTAACAATTTAAGCCAACTCATGAGGCATAGATAATCATGGAAATGCAAAAAGTTTGAGGTACTTATCACCCACTTAGTGATGAAAGGCTTAATTGAAGTAAATCATGGGCCATGAATTTCAAATCCTGAATCAAGGTAACTTCAGGGGATATATTAAGTAGGTTCTTGATTGAAATAATTAAATTGTGAAAATTCAAGGCAGTGCTTATGCTTGGGCTAGATGGAAAAGATGAAATTGGTTGAAGTTCTAAACAAGTGTTCACGAACACCCATCTTCAAAGAGAGTTTGATGATCTTCTTCCTTTAAACTTAGATCTAGAGGGTTTGACCACTATCATAGAGTGGTTTGTGTGCAGATATATTAGAGAAATGTGATATCCTAATGTTGTATGAAGATATCCTAATGGGGGAATCCATAACAATGGTATTAGGGTCAGTTTGTTTACTGGTTAGTTAAAATGGCAAGCAACAAAAAAAAAAACAAGTCAGAATGTCTCAACCATATAAATAAATCAGACTATGAATGGCTGGAATGGTAGAAGCCATATGAAAGCATCTAGGATTAGAAAAATGGGTTATGTCAAGAGCAGCAATACCCCAATTTTTAGTAAGTATTGTTGGCAATTGTTCACACAATTAAAATTTGGAAAAATTACCTTTACAATGCCTTTAGGGTAGAATCAAACCAAAAATAATTATTAAACGTTGACACAAAAGGAGAACTGACTAGTAGACAACATAGAAAATCCTTAATTTTAAAGGAACTGTTGGTTACGAATCTGCCATGAGGAAAGGATTTTTGGTTAATGCGCCCAGATTCGCCCACCAGCATGAAAGGCCGGAAGGAAGAGATG
Source organism: Wollemia nobilis (assembly GCA_028583015.1). Taxonomy (NCBI): domain Eukaryota; kingdom Viridiplantae; phylum Streptophyta; class Pinopsida; order Araucariales; family Araucariaceae; genus Wollemia; species Wollemia nobilis. The sequence continues at coordinate 7,754,047 of JAQPPZ010000989.1, forward strand.
CCTTCCGAGCCAATCTCCGGAGAAGGCCGGCTCCTTGGGGGGGGGTCTGATTTAAGCTAAAGGGAACAGGAAAGAAATAAATGAACTGAAAGAGACAAATGTACAGAAAGAGATTACAAATATGTCCAAAGGTTGGTGGGGGGGAACTAACAGTACGGGAACACACCAATCACCGCTACTACCGCATACAAACACAGAGCATGACAAGGAATTGCAAAACCTAGGCGTACTTCCGATACACCAGCGAGCGTATGCACGACTTCAATAGCTCCCTAGCAAACATTCCCTACAAGGAACTAACGACGAGGGATCGTATCAATCACCGAGATACGTACACCGACGGGGGTAGAAAGTAAACCTAGAGATGTCGGAGCCGGTATATGTGTTAGGCAGAGAGTTTAACCGCACGGCTTCAATGGCTCCCTAGCAAACATTCCCTACAAGGAACTAACGGTGAGGATCGCATCAATCACCAGATACGGGCCAGCAACGTCACACATAACTGATGGAACTGCTACCACATCTATTATATGAATGCTTTAAATTAATGAAGTACAGAAGGTGCTTTAAACAAGCAATGCTAGAGGAACCTGATCGCCAAATGCCGAAATGAATCAACGAGCCGCGACACAGGTGGGCCTAAGGCATATAATGAAAGACAGCATAAAAGAATAAAGACAATGAGAACGAACCAGTGCATACAGATTGTATTCATAAGCGGAAGCACGGTTACGATAAGCACGAGTAGTTCCCTAACAAACATTCCCCTTCCACCCTTTACAATGAATTCAAGATGGGCTTTTATAGCCCAAAGTTCCCCCCGTTACATTAATGGGCTCGAGTCCCAGATGAAACATAAGGCGACGTAAGCGGCGAAAGAGCCGCAAATGCTGACCTTTTGTCGGATCGGGCTGCACCCGCAGCATGGTCTTCCTGGAAGCCGGGCAGCTACGTGGCGGAGTGCTTGGGCAAAACTTCAAGTCGGCGAGCTCGCTGGTAGTCGGGAGCGGGTGAAACCTCGGATCAGCTTTGAATGAGGATATTAACACAGGCGGTGCAGGCAGCCCATGCTTATCCCTTTTTGGTCGGCAGTCTTGGTTCAAATCCAAGTCTGGACACTTGTCTGATGATGGGTTATCTCTGTGTGACACATGCCTGCCTTAGAGGGCAGTCTATCCATCTTCGCTTGGGATCGGGGCTCCTTGGGATGCGTGCAGAAATCAGTGCAGTCGGGGAAGGCCTTCAAGCCTTGGTCAAATTCCGGGTTTGTTCCCCTACCGCACACCTGTCAAGGGCGCATTCCGACTCTGTTGAGAAGTCGAATCGCGCACGAGCGAACACCGGTGTCTGCCGCCATATGGACCTGCTCCGGCATTTTATCTTTCTTCTGCGTTGACCTGCCAGTCTGCCAGTGCAAGGTGCGCCCAGAAAGTGGGGCGAAGTACGAACTTCGCACCAAAACTGGGCGAAGTACGAACTTCGCACCAAAACTGGGCGAAGTACGAACTTCGCACCCAGACTTAGCCAATTTCAGATAGACCTGCTGGAAAGTTGGAAAATCAACTGGGGGACTCCAAGGAAAAAAAGGGGGGAGAGAAAGAGAATGGGAAAGAAAAGGAAAGGGAGAGAAGGAAGAAAAACGGAAGGAGGAAAAGAAGAGCAGCACTGTTACAAAACAATATTGAAGACATTGCACCCCGTGCAAAATGTGACAACAGGAACATAAAATTATTGCGGCGTTTTGAATTATGGGTCATGGATAAAATTGGACATTAGTTGAGGTAACCTGTGGCCTGATGATCCATGAAAGATTTGATTAAGGTAACTTATGAAGCATTGATTTGGAATGCTTTGTTGAAGTAACTGTGGAGATATTTATATGTTTATTGAGTTGAATTGAGATTAAACAGTTATGTTATTTATGTTTGGACTGGGCAAAGGGGAAGAAAGATGGACTGCCAAACTAGTGATGAACATCAAGGAATGACCACCTATGAACGTGGATTGATGATTTTGTTCCTTCCAGTGTAGACCTAATGGGTTTTATTAGTAACATTGGGAGGTTTGTGTTCAGGGACTGCCACAATCGGGAGTTTTTGTCTTGTATTTTGACATAGTATCCAAGACGTACCCTGGTGCGATTCATCATAACAAGACAAACACACAGGTATCCTTTTGATATAGTTCATAACAAGACAAGTATTTACAAGGCTACAATCGACCAAGTAAATTATGAAATGAGGGACAACTTCACGTAGAGTAGAAACTGAGCTTGGTGTCAAGCGTTCATCCTTGAATGACCATCAATACAACGAAGAAATAATAATGGGGCTTGAAAGTACATTCAATAACAATAAAGAAATACTAGAGAGAAAGAACCCTATGAGCAGAAAAAATAATTAATCACTAAAGCTAAGACAATTTATTGTATAGCTTTAAGCATAAAAGGTTAGAAGTTGTGCTTTTGCTTGATGAAGATTACAACATCATGTCCAGAAGCATCCAAAGAAATAAGTCAATGTTCATCGCCATGGTTGGAAAACTCGAACTTGGGACTTGGTACTTGGCAAAAACTTGCCTTAATATATATATATATATATATATATATATATATATATATTGCTTCAAATCAAATAGCATGACCTCAAATGGTTAAAAAACGGGGCTTTCAAGGGGGAGACTTGGGTTCAGGTCTTGGCATGCAATATATGCATAGATGCCAAAATGTTATCATAAAATACCGTGGTAACATGGTAATGATGTAATATGGGTGGGGCTCATTTTGATTCCATATAACCAATTATTAAATATATATTGCGTCAAACCTGTAGGGTTGAAGTCCAACTGATGAGAATGTTTGGCTCACAATGAGACAACCAAGTGTCAATTCCCATGGATGTCATGATAATCATATTAGTTGTAATAGCACGCTAATATGATTTGTTGAAGTACTGCAGTAATATAACCAATTTCAATCCCATATAACCAATTACAATTAAAAGCAAAATTGCTTCAAGAAAATAAAAATGTTCCCTAGAGATGTATCTGAGGCTTCAGCGAACGTCTCGAAGATGCGTCCTATTGTTCCAAAAAAGTCATCCCAAAAACATGTCTCGCTGTCTCCCATCAATCCCATCCCAAAAACTTTATGGAACATAGGAAAATAATAAAAAACGAATCCAGAGAGCTAAAAAGTCAATTTTCTATATGATTTTCATGAACTTCAAATTTAAAGCTATCCTTGGCAAAATATCAGCACAACTCGGAAATATCTTGGCAAGCTTTTGTCGAGTTTTTCTTGGCAAGTACTCTGCAAAAACTTAGAAAACTCGCAGGCAAGTAAATTGCCAAGATACTGGACGGAGGGTCCACTTTGTGAGTACTCATGAGTTGACTTTTTTTAATATTCATCGCCATGAATTACTTCCAATGAAATTGACTATTTAATGTTTTATCAAGACAATTATAAAATCATTAGCTCATTATGGAACAATAGGATTGAAAGATAGACAAGTAAAATGTGAATGTCCATAAGAGCAGGACGTCTTTATAGGAGCTCCATAGCATGATGCTAATGAAATTTAAGGTACCTCATGAGGAATGCCAATCTCTTTCAATTGTTCTGACAATGCATCGCTTTGTTCAACGCTTGTAGTACCAACCAGCACAGGGCGACCAGTCTTGTGCATCCGCGAAATCTCTACAAGGACAGCTTGCCATTTTCCTGTGGCTGCCCTAAACACTACATCAGATTCATCCTGCAAAAGAAATAGTTACCATGCATTTGGATCTTCTAGTGCAGAAATAACACATATTGAAACTACAATCATTGTAGAGGTTGTCTAATATTTTTACAAGTTATGTTTTTCCAAACAAAATATCTGCCATATAATAAGTTTGTGAACTTTCCAAGTTAAACTGCAACAGGAAAACTAGGACAAATCAGGTATTGTTGATGACCTCTCTACATGAGCAAACTAGTAGAACTGAAACCAAAAGAAAATAAATTTTCAACCAAACAAACATGCCTCTAATAAGTTTGTTAAATTTCCAACTTCAACTGCAAAATAAAAACTAGGAAAAGTCAAGTATTGTGATGACCTGTCTACAACAGCAAACTAGTAGAACTCAAACCTAAGAAATAAATTTTTCATCTAAACAAACATGCAGAATATCACTTGCAGTCTGGAAAACAGCAAAAATTGGTTCATTTCTTGTGGAACATAACCTTCCGTATCATTTGTTTATTGGTAGGAACCACTGTCACCCTTAACTTGTATATGTCCTCAAACTCTGTACTTTCAGTAGCTGCTGTACCAGTCATCCCACAAAGCTTAGGAAACTGCACAAATATATCAGTCAGGAATGAGAAATACTAATTACCTCTGTTTTGATGCTCGTCTATTTAGTGGTCAAAATATTAATCAGAAGAAAAAGTTCATATAGTTTTTCCACATCTGAGAAATGGATACAACCTGAAGAAAAAAGTTTTGGTAACTTATTGAAGCCAGTGTAACAGTCTCATTTTGGATTGGTAGACCTTCTTTTGCTTCTACTGCCTGATGCAGTCCATCACTCCAACGTCTGCCCTGTCACAAGCATAGATAAAAATTTGGTGAAGCAATCCAGAAAAATTAAGTTGGACCTTGCAACAAAATATGCAATTTTTTTCTTAATATGGACTCACCAAAAAGGGCTATTATAATGCATTGTAATAACCGAAAAGGTACTAAGAAAATAAGCTAAATGAGAGTAAAGAAACTAGGGTAAACTACACTAAGTGGAATAATTGTATGGCATCAAATAACACCCTCAAGGGTTAGACCCAAAAATGGGCAAACCATAACATGTTAAAGTAATGATGAAGACAAGATACAGCCAGCATTCAAGGTAGGAGATAGAAATAGAAAGAGATGAAGTGCATCCAAGTGCCATCCATAAGATGTAGGATGTAAAGTAGAAACAAAGCAATCATCTCTAACCATCCCAAAAGGGCCAACACAGGGCCTAATGCTCTCAAGAGTATGGCTAGGACTCAGGAAGCTTGGTTGGTTAATCCTAGAAGGACATAGATAAGACAAGATAATTCTATTAACGTCCACTGATGGCCAATATAGGCATGGGACTTACTGAAAAGAGCTGTTACAATGCATTGTAGTAACCAAAAAATAGTACAAAACTAAGCTAAACTAGAATAAAGAATTTCGTGTAAACTACACTGAAGTAGAACAACTATATGTCTTAAGTTTATAGTCTCGAGGGTTACCCAAAATGGATAGATCATAACATGCTACAAGTAATGATGAACAAAGAGCCAAAAAAGGTAGAACAAAGATAGTAAGGAGCTCCAGTGGGTCCAAGTGCCAACATTAACCAGTAGTGGGATGTAAAGTAGAAGCACAGACATCATCGTCATCCCAAAAGGGCCAATACAGGATCTAATGATACTTCCAGGAGAATGGCTAGGACAAAGAGGGATTGGTTGGATAAATCTTGGACATATAATTCAACCCCTCAAGACTCTCCTATAATCCATAGCCTCAAAATCAATAAAATAAGATAGGAACTTGATACATGGCATTTGTCTTCAAATCCTAAGTACACTAGTAGTAGCCAAAAATCGACACTTCAGAACTGCAATCCTATCCCAACACATGCAAGAAGAAGAAAGTGTTGAAGTCCTAGCAGCCACTCTCATATGCAGGCAAGGACACATAAATATGTCATTAACACTCTACAGAGTTGTGGCTTCAGATGAAAGCTTGTTAGTCAATAGTAGAGACAAGGTGAAAAAATTAGGTGATTAATCGAGTGGTAGTTGATCTCCTTTTTAATACTCAACGCCAAAAAGTAATAGCTTCATGAAGGTATAGAGCCAAGCATCTCTAATTAAGATAGTTGAAAAATGTGAAAATTGATCCACCTAAATCTCTATACAAGCAACAATGTCTCTCCTAAATCTCATAACAAACAAGACACCTGAAAAAAAAATGTTCTTCAATCTCCACCTCTTTGAGAAAGCAAACATGATATAACCTATCCTCATGAGGAATATGGTGATCTGCCTCCACTCCCAACTGATGTGATCAAACTCTAATCCGATCAAGAGGAATCTTGAGGCTATGTGTCCAATGTCAACAGATTTAATCAGGACAGTAATAATGATGTCCGTAATCCTCGTGAAATGTTCAATGCAGATGGCCCACTTAGGACCAAGAGGTTAAGATGGAGCGACCCAAGTGTTCTGAATATATTGTCAACAAACATCATCTCTGACTGCTTGATTAATCACCTTCTTAACAGGAAAAAGGAGGAGAGGTCATTTAGAGAGATTTTCAATGGAGGTATTTGATCTATGGAGATGCCAACTGACTGAAGGAGAAAAATAACTTGCGAGTACCATCCACGATGCTGACCAAAAGTTCTTTTATAAAAAATCCATTCTGAGGAGCAGAGCGCCAAATATAGGTATCTTTCTTAGCCTGAGATGCAGACATCCATGGAACCAAGTTGATGAACTTGGAAAATAGTTGAGAGAAGATTTACCATTACTTTTGTTATATCTAATGATACCAATCATGTAGATGCTCTTGTAGAAAATCCATATGATATTTATAGATTTGTAATATGCAGTAGTTGTAATGGGATTTCAAATTTGAACATTTACAGTTTTATAGTCTAAATAGCTATAGCTAAATGTACTTCTGATTTTCTAAAATATCATGCTTTTATGTTTATCTAAATTTTTAGATTATATTGTACAAATATATTACAAATGTAACCACAGGGGTTCCTTGAAAATTAACGTTTCCTGTATCTGTTTCCATAACCATATCAGTATCCTAGTGACTTAACTGCAAAATCAGGGGAAAAATATAAGATAGATTCCAAATATATCATTTTCAGTGAAAAAGAATTCAACTTCAAATATGTCCATTTTTTTTCTCAAAGCCTACATGTGTACCAAATATAAAAATTTATATTGATCACTATAGTTAAAATTTGCTTAAAAATTCATCAAATAAATGAAAACTCTTGGCACAAGAGGTTTGGGACAAGCAGTGGGGAGTGAAGAGTTTCACGCCATAGACCAAGGTTCCAATCCTATGGATAAACCTTAACATTGAATCAAATGGCATGAGCTGAAGAGATTAAAAACAGGCTATTAATGCGGAAACACAAGTATAAATCTTGTCAGGCGATATATGCATAATTGCCATGCAGTTTTTTGAAATACCATAACAATGCAGATTTAATATGCATGGGGCTTGTTTCAATCCCATATAATTAATAAAAAAAAAAATAAATCTTACAAGTTGTTTTATCTGCACCAGTCATCTACTTCTGCATGGAACACTCAAAATGAAACAAGCCAATAAAAGTTTTAACCATACACTTCTCATATTTTCACATTAGCCATGTCTCTTGTTCAAACTCATGAGCTTTTTAATGACTCGCAGGTCCTGCTACTATTTTTTCAAAGACTAAATAAAAAATGCTACATATTGTCCAAATGACAAAACATTCGTCCATCCTTCTTCCCAAAGAGAAATCTGAAAATGTTAGCTTGTGAATGAAAGGAACTTCAAACTGGGCAATTTGAAATCCAAAAGAACAAAACACACCCAAGAAAAATCAAACAAGAGTTGACCTATATTTCAAAACAACACACTCATAAGCATAGGGAACATTTTCTCTTAAATCAAAAAAATTGATATTATTACATCGCTATCACAAAGATCAAAACATCCTTCTCTATGAAACTATTTTGTGAAGTAAATAATATTTAATTAATTGGGCCTTCTCATGTAAATAATATGCAAGGTAGTGTGTTTTTCTAGTGATACCATCTAGTCTTAGAAGAAAGCAAAGAAAAAACAGAGGACCAAAACTAAAGACAGCTTTAATAATGTGCAGGATGACCAAAATATATTTTCCAAAAAGAAATTTTGTTGGACATTGGGATTAAATTACTTACAAGAAAAAAAACGGAAGAAATCCACGAACTCGTGTTACAGGTTATATTGTGAATCATATGTAAAAGTATTGTGTGAATGCTTTTTATTTTTTCTTTTTTTCAACAATTTGCTCTTTTACTTATAATTAAAAAATGAAAATATATCACATTTTAATCAAATTTTACATTTTTACTGTGGTCTTTGATGCTCTGTGAGTCACTTCCTTCCATATACTAACCTGCATGACACGGCCCGTGAACTCATCCACAATCAGAACCTCCTTGCCACGCACAATGTAATTCACATCTCTTAAAAACAACTCGTTTGCTTTTATGGCATTCAGTATAAATGACGCCCATTGTTCTCGAGGATCATATAGGTCCTTTACATTCAAAATTTCTTCGGCATCTTCATATCCCTGCTCACTTAACAAAACTGTTTTTTGTTTTTCATCAACCTGCCAAAAGATGAAAATGTTACATCACAGGATTGAAAATGGAAAAGATAAAAACGGAAGGAAGAAAGCACCTCTATCTCTGCAATGAACATGTATAATAACACCACAATAAAGACAAAACCAAAGGACCCCATGATGAATGCACAATAAGCATCCAATACAAATCAAAATTTTGAAAAATTGAAGTTTGCCCATAAGAAAAAGCCATCGTGAAAAGCCTTATAAGGCCAGAATCAAACCATTACAGTGAATAACATGGAGAATTTATTTGTTGAATCTAAGCATCCATTAATGAATCGAAAGAGTGTTAAACTATGCAAGTATAATTTCCTGCCCTGTTGCTATTTTTATATTGTTTGTTTCTTTTTCTGAATCTTGACCTCTACTAAAAGGAGAGAATAAATGGCTAAATCACTGGTCCATGCACATTTACAACAGATGTGGTCAGAGAAAATAAAAATGTTCATATTCAATTGACAAGTGCCTTCACTTTTCTATTGCATTTAATAACTTAAGCTTTACCATAAATCACTTAAGCAATTGAAAGAGAAAAGGTGGAACCTAAGAAACACTTGGGCATTTTCACAAATCTTCTTATTGTCTCTGGCCTCAGCTTCTTGCTCCCTTACAGCCTTATGCTTTTGAGACCATAAAGTGGGTGACATGGTTTGGGCATAGATTTTCTGCCAATTGATAACGTTTGTGTGGACCAACACCTTTAAATGGGTTAGTCATGGTAAGAGTTTCAGTTCATCAAATTGTATATCGGCTATATTATTGTAAAACTTTCCATGTCAGAACTTACTAATGAGTATTTTTCTTCATCAAACACATTATTGAGCTGCTGTTGTTATATTTTAGTATGAACATATTTATTATTTTATCTCCAGCATTTGATTTGCCTTTAACCCCTCATTAGGGCATAAAGCAAAAGACATATTCATCCAAACAAAGGCGACTGTGTGGACGACGATGTTGCCTCTTTACTTTTTATTTCTGATAGTGCATAAGGCATTTGCCATTGCACTAGAGATGGTCTTAAAAGCTTCACCCAAGCAATTGTGGGTCTTTGTTGCACAGCCAAAGCACTATCCATACCTGTGTTACGTTTATGCTGGCCTATCCATGTGCATAATTACTGATCTGTTTTCTTTTTGTGAATGCTTTGCATTCTTCTCTATTTTCAAAATTATGCATGCCATCTCTATTGTGCAGTCACCACTTTTAAATCCAGAAGTATCAACGATGAGAACTGCCCCAATTTGAAGCCAAAGTACTTTGCCCTCTAACTCCAAATTACCCTGGGTTGTACTAAAGTTTCCAATACCTTACTTCTTGGCCCTCTAACTCCAAATTACTCTGGGACATACGAAAGTTTCCAATACCTGATTTCTAACAAGAATGGTTAGTTCAACGGGAATAATCTTTATTGGCCCGAAGGTCTTTTATGTAATACTTGCGCTTTCTCTGTCATGGCCTCATGGATTTCTTCCCCTTCAGTTAATATCCATTGTTCTGCAACAATGGGACTTGGGTAGGCTTCTTCTTGGCCTGAGTGCTGTGACAGTTAACAAGATTCAAATTGGCAGCTTTGCGCTTTGGACATGCCTTGTCCTCATGGTCCCTAGGATCACACTGCTAAGACATCAAAGCATCATTGTACTTTGTTGATTTGGGCACTTCCATCATAAAATAGCACCACTCAATGCAGTTACAAGATTGAATAATTGAACCACCATTGACATCACATTGAATATGACCTTTATCGCCACCACCATACTGGTTCTAATATCAAACATGGCATGGGTGATTGAAAACTATTGCTTGTGGCTTTCTTTGATACTAGTGCCTCAGTCAAGAAAACTTGTCAATCCTTCTTATTCATCCTATTAAATGTACAATCTTTAACCACAAACTCAGTCAAATTGCAACTCACAAAATTGATTGCTTATGAAGTTTGCATTGTCCTAACCTCCAGTGTGGTAGTTTGTCCACCATACTTAATTCTTCACCTTCATGACCTTTTGCAAATCTTTAAACATTGACACCATGTCCCTTCTCAAGGTCATTATGAAAGCAAGTCCTTTCAAATCCCCTCTCTTGTCAAAGTAATGTCCCCTTTGTCCGTGGGATCATCTTGTCTATACTTTCCAAATACATGGCCCTATCATAGATTAGAGTGGAGCAACCTTTAATTTAGAACTATACTTTAGTAGCAAGCCTTCAATTGAACACTTCTCTTCAGACAGTCAAGGGAAAGGCTCTTTAATTTGCTAAAGAATTATTTCAAACATCATGTGTATGCTCTACCCAAGTCAGACTTCTCTTGAATTGTATTACACACTTCTGCAACTATTTTAGTTTCATTCCTTGACAAATTAAATCCTTTTTCAGATGCCTTTTTTTCCATTTTTCCCAACTATCAAAAAGGATTTTGTCATGTTCCATCACAAATAAAACGGGCATGTCATTTTGAATCACTTGAAAAGGCCTTTGTCCAATAATTTTTGGCCAACTAACTATTGGCAGTCCAAATGGTCACATGGGTGTTATAATGTCTGCTCAAGTCCTGGTGGTATTGAGTGTAAATTTTGGGAACTTCCAACAGACATCAGGTGGCATCAAACTTGCCTTGCCTTAGGCTGTTCTCAACTACTTCCTTCCGCCTAGTAAGTAGGCCCTGTCTGGATTCCCTTGATTGGTCCACCCATAGTTGGAAAAATCGCAACTCAGGATAAACTGGCATCCCAATTTTGGAGATTTTATGGACATCTCGGGAAAACTCGGCCAAAAAAAAGGAAGAAAATTCTTTAATTTAATTAAATAAAAACAAATTAAAAAAATAAGAACATTTTAATTGGAGAGCCAAAAAGCTGATTTTATATTTGATCTTCATAAAAAAGAGTCTAATTGCAGTTCTTGATCATGAAATCCAACCAAATACATCATACAAATCCAAATTTCAAAATATAAAGCAGTTTTTAAACTGCTTTCCCCTCCTCCCCCTGAAACTAGATGGTTGGCCTTGGATTTGGATAGGCAGTCAAATTGGAGGCTCCTCAAGTACGGGATCATCATGGTGTACTCCTCCGATCCTCTCAAATGTTCTACTTCCTCCTCTAGTGCCTCCATGTCTTCTGCAATCAACTCGGTATCCAACAGACCCTTGGCAATCGAATTTCATAGTGGATCTAGCTTACCCAAGTCAATCACCTCATAGGATTCATTAGCCTCCACTTGTTTATTTCAAAGCCAAAGATCGTATTGTATAGAAGATCATTGAGGCACTCCTAGGTCAACCTATTACGCTTCTTGGTGTGTATGGCCTCAAATAAAGCCAATTGTGCTCACACCTAGAAGCACTACAAGCTTAACTCAAGATGTAGATAGCCATTCATAATTGTCCCACCATAAATCTACAAAAAAAATTATTTTCAAAGTATTAATTCACAGTTGTAATTGTATCGTTGTAAATGTAAACTGCAAGAAAAATTCGAAAAATGTTTGAACTTTAAAAGATTATATATTTTACCTAGTTGTAAGATTGATCTTGATTCTCTAGCGAAGGAGGATGAAAACAGGCTCCAGTGAGCAGAATTATAAGTTTGCAACTTGGCCGGGATGAGGCAATGTTTCGCAAGGTCATTTATCATCCTAATTTTTCGCCATCTACAAGGCAAAGAACCCTTACCAAGGGTTCTGTCACCTGCAATTGAATAATAAATTCCAAAAATTTAGAAAAAGAAATACTAAAATTTTGAAGTATAAAACAAGATTTTAAAATTTAAATTTTAACCAGTAACGCTCACCCAAAATGAATCATCAAAAACATGTCTCTAGACCCGTTGCCCTCCTCTTTTGAATGAAATGGTGAAGCATATCATTCCTTGCTCACTAACATTTCCTTCAAAGCAAGTGATGCAGCTGGAAGGCTCTGCAAGGCAATGAAATTGGAGGCAAATTAGGTGATCCCAGGGCGAAGAATGCTCATCTTGTAATTATGCTCCCTCATCAAGCTAATAACCCATGTGTGATCATATATTAGTCGTGCAATGTTCTTCGCCTCTTTCGCCACAGTCTTCACCCATGTTAGTTTTCCAATGTCATCAAGCATGAGGTCAATGGAATGAGCAGTGCATGAGCTCCAGAAAATAGAGGGGCACTTCTCGAGAAGTCTACTTGCAAATGCATATACCTTGCCCATCACTACTTGGACAACGTTCTCCACTCCTATTTCCAGCACGACCTCCAACAAATTGAATAACATTTGTGCATTCTTCACCTCTTGCAAGGCATCAACCAACTTTACGAAGACCATGGATCCACCCAAAGCCACCATGAAGTTCACAAGTGCGCAGTTCCTTGCATCCTTCCATCCACGAGAGAGAATGTTGTAGGCCCTTGTTATCCATTTCTCCTTCTGCTCTTCTACAAGAGCACATGTGTTCATGACACACTCCTCCAAAAATGACCCGTCCTAGAGCAAATGATATAATAAAAAATGAGGTGAAATCTTAGTTGTGCAGCAAAGAGGCAAAAAATATAGATCACAAAAGGACGAGAGTTGAAGTGGGACATGGACTAGGGCCTTAGGCCTCTTTTTATGGAGATGAGGCCGAATTGGAAGATGTTCATGTCGCCGCCAAAAAATCCATTCTTAGCCCTCACAATCAGCAAGAGAGTGGGAGTGCTAGGATCGCAAGTGTTGGCCAAGGCTCTAAGTTCTTTGCCTTGTAGATGGCGAAAAATTAATAATGGGTTATCTATACGAGGCAATGGATAGAGCTAAAGAGGCCATCGAACACTATAACGGTGGCAACCAACGCAAGTATGAACTAATTTAGTGTATCATTGATCAAAGATGGACAAGGCAACACCATCGACCTATATATGCAGCAGGGTGCTTCTTGAATCCCAAATTCTTTTACATTGGCAATCTTAGCATTGAAGAAGAGGTCACAAGGGATTCTATACTTACACAAAGAGGATGATAGATGACCTTGCAAAACATTGCCTAATCCTTGCCGAGTTGCAAACTTATAAGGCCACTCATGGGAGCCTATTTTCATCCTCCTTTGCTAAAGAATCAAAGTCAACCTTGTGACCAGGTAATTGTTGACAATTTTGTCACATTTTGCCTAAGGGGTAAAATTTTGAATCGTTGCTATATTGTTTTTTCTATTTTAATTCGCTTTCTCCTCTGAAAACGGCATTCTCCAGTAAAGGCTCTTCTCTGGCATTTTCGTGGCGCTAAGGCGCAGCTAGGAGCACTTCTTTCCTTCACTTTTTATGCATGTTTCAAGTTCGGGGCAGCTTCGCTTGAAAAATCAGGAGTCAAAAGGCAGCTTCGCCAAAGCGGGAAGCTAAACCTACGCTTCGCTCATTTTTGGAGCGAGAGGCAGCTTCGCTGAAAGGATATTGCAAAAGCCCTGCTTCGGGCGTAAAAATTTGGCTAAGGCATGAACAGGGCGTTTCGCCCTTGAGGATAGCGAAGCTCCACTTCGGGCCACAACGTTGCCGAACTGCCACTTCGGGCCCATCCCCAGCGAAGTGGCGCTGCGAGCAAATAATTTCTAAGGCAAACAGTTAGGCTCGCCTTCGCTCCTTGGCCGGGCGAACCTGCAGTTTGGGTCTGCTCTCCAGCGAAGCGGCACTTCGGGCCTGTCCAGAGCGAACTTCCCCAACCGAAGTCCATTTCGGACTTAGTCAAAAGCAGCATTGCCGAAGCACAGCTCCCTCTTGGCCCAGCGAACCTCCAGTTCGGGCATCCACTCCAGCGAAGCTGCACTTCGGGCGCAGTTTCAGCGAACCTCCCCTCAGGGCCATGCCAAGGGCGATTCGGGCCTATTCCTCAGCGAAGCTTCCACGGAGTATTTTTTGGGCACTGGGGCTGCTTTCAAGAGGCACGCTTCCAGAGAAGAGGGTGGGTAGAAATTTAAGGCGCCTTCATGGCGCACGAGTTTGAAGCCTCCTGCCCATCCCATCAAGGCGGCGATGCTAATCCCAAAGAGATCTCCTCACCAACTGCAGTAACTGCCGATGCGAGCTCCCAACGACCAATCTCAGGGTGAGTCGTGTCTCATAGCTGCGCACTTCCCAAGAGGCCTCTCGATCCGCGCTATTTTGCCTGACAGGGGTCAAATCTCAGCTACCCCAGCAGTTTTTAGGGTTTGCTATTAATGCTACAGAGGTGAAGTCCTCTATAAAAACCAGCTCATTGTAATGAAAAAAGGGGGGAACGCTTTGCTAGAAAGCCACTGTATTCAGTTTTTGCATCAATACTAAGAACTCCTGGCTCTGATTCTATTTCTTCTTTGTATGATGCCTCCTGTGTTTATTTCTATTAATCTCGTCTCTTTATGTGATTGTTGTAATTTTGTTATCTGGATTTAAACGTCTTATATTGAGCGAATCTGGAATTCTCCTGGAGGATACATAGAGAAGGAAATATAGCGTTAGTTTCTGTTTTATTCTTTGTGTTGATTGCTGCTAATTCGGATAGAGATAGGTAATCGTGTTGTCTGTTCTTCCCCTCAGTTTCTACTATGCAATCTTTATCTCTTTCAGTAATTTCCCAATCTCTTTCCAGTTCCCTAATCTAAAAACCCCAAGCTTAGTGTAGTAAAGGAGCCAGCCTTCTCTGGAGATTGGCACGGAAGGCATTCCTTCCTTCCGGCCTTTCAAGGTGTTGGGCGGGTCTAGGGCGCATAAACAGACCAAACCCTTTCCTGTGGCAGATCCGTAACCAACAATTTTTTCTGGCACGCCCGGTGGGACGCGATCGTTCCACGGTATAAGCGGTATTGAGAAGTGGTGTTCGTCTCAGTGCCGTCAAATCTGAACATCTGGCGACTCCGCTGAACTCAGATACCTCCAAGTCTCGAAGACCAGTGTAAAAATCACGCCTTCATGCGTACGAGATGGAGAGTTAGAAACGCAGAAGAAGAAACCGAGTTCTATGAGCTTGACATTAGCGCTCTGGGAGAGCATCCCAGAATAGTCAGGCCAAGTACCTCTCTGGACGAGGCATCCTCGCAGGAAGCTGTCGTTGCTGAGCAGACTCCGACTCCAGACAGCACAACGAATAGCTGCCCGCCGAATCCCCCAAATTCTCCAGATCGTCACGACGTTCCGGTACCACCTAACGTTCAACCAGGTGCTTCGGGCATCCCGGTTCCGCCGAACCAGCCGTTGCCGCCGAATCCGAACGCAAATATGGCGCAACAGCAAAATCAGCAGCAAAACCCTCCCCAGCAGTTCCCAGCCTGGAACCATTCAGGGCCTTTGAACCTAGCAGCGCAAGATCAGATCCCTGCTGCAGCGTTGAAGGCCATCCCTACGTATGACGGTACTGGGAAAACCGCATATGAGCATGTTCAAGACATTGCCGCTCTGGCTACCATCCACGACATCACGGAGGAGAATATCATGGTGAGGTTGTTGGTCTTATCCCTTAGAGGAAAACTTCTCTACTGGTACCGATCGTTGCCTGCTGGTACCATCACCTCCTGGGATCAACTGGCAGGACAGTTGATAAAAGGATTCAACGAGTCGGCAGACCCTTTCTCCTTGCTCCACCAGTTCACAACCATTCAGAGACATCCGCAGGAGGAAGTTGTCGATTTCAACGTCCGATTCACTCGGACCTGGATGAGGGTCCCCGATGGCCTCCGGCCAACCTCTGAGCAAGCAACGTTCTATTTCCTCAGAGCTTTCAACTCTGATATCAGCATGAATATCCGGTACTCTGGTGTTAATACCTTCCCGGATTTGTACACGCAGGCACAAAAGGCAGAAGCCGACTTGATAGCCATTGGCAAACTCCCGCCGAAGCCGACGATGCCAATATTTCCCGAATTGCCTCAATACCAGTACCCCAATGCGGCCGCTCAGTCACCTCCCACACCTTCCATGTACCCGATTCCATCCTGGAATCCGAGCCATGCGCCTGTCTTTCCGCAGTTCCCCACTTCCACAGCTCCACAGCTCCCTCCACCTCCGCAGTATCCTGCATTACCTCCGCCAATGGCCCCATTGCCACTGCCGGCGCCATTACCGTTACCAACGCCTGCAAATGTCGACGTACAGACCAAGCTATTGCAGGAGGTACAGTCCCTCAATTCTGCCGTTAGGACAATGTCAAATGATATGACCATCATGAAAAGGAGGCAGGCTCAACAAGAATACCAGCCTAGGAAATTTCCTCCTCCAGCGATTACAAGAGATCAAGTCGCCCCAGCTGCGAGGCCTCCGGCGAGGAATGCGGTTGTTCTGAATTATGAAGAGGCGAGCACATCGGATCAGGTGTTCTGGTGCTCCACTTGCAATGATCCACATGGAGAAGACACTTGTATGGTCCACCTGAATTATATCCAAACGCTGGCGGGCACCGTCCCCAATGCAC
This sequence comes from Wollemia nobilis, assembly GCA_028583015.1. NCBI lineage: Eukaryota > Viridiplantae > Streptophyta > Pinopsida > Araucariales > Araucariaceae > Wollemia > Wollemia nobilis. The sequence continues at coordinate 7,770,866 of JAQPPZ010000989.1, forward strand.
AAATCAATATGATCAGGGAGGTGGATCGCAACCTCATGATCCCCGCCGAGGAGCAAGTCTCAGCTGACCCGAAATGGGAAGAAGCCCATTGAGGTCGATGCAGCTCAGATGGGGCCTCTGAAAGTATACGCTCGCCGCGAAAAGGAGCAACCGCCGGCGAAAGCCCCAGATAAGGATCCCTTGCCCCCGCCGCCGGCAAAAGAAAGACCTCTGCCCGCAACTGCGCCAGTATCGCAACCGATAGGCGAAACAAAAGAGCAAGCCAGAGAGAAGCTCAAATACCCATCATTGACAAAGAGACAGAGGGTTGAAGCTACGCAGCAGTACCGCACCAAGTATGAAGCTGCGAAGGAGCCAGAAAGGCCCTCTACCTCGACCTATAACATAGTTGAGGAGCTGAAGAAGGCTCCCGCCAAAATGAGCCTCTATGATGCCCTGCAACTCCCTGGACAAGTTGACTTGTTGCAGGAATCCCTCAAATCCGCGAAGGGAGGAAAGCTGACCCAGACCGTGCTGACTCAAACTCTGACTACCTCAGCTACAGGCAAGAATAGGCCGCCCCCATTCTACCTGTCCCTTCGGATGGAAGGATGGGTCGTGCACAACTGCATGATTGATTCGGGTGCAGCGACCACTGTCATGCCCAAAGCCGTGTGCGAAGTAATGGGCATGGAATATACACGGAGCAGTCCAGGCGTTCTTCAACTTGATGGGACTCCCGTGAAAACAGTGGGGGTTATCAAGGATATTCCAATCCAGCTGCATAAGATGCCTCAGATTGTTGTAATCCAAGAGGTTGTGGTCGTTGATCTGGAGCCGTATTTCAGCATGTGTCTCTCACGAGAGTTCACTGCTAAGCTGGGAGGTTATCTCTCTTTGGACTACTCTCACCTGGAGGTTCCGTTCAAAGGGAGGAAAATAAAGATTTATAATGAGAAGCCCTCCAGCTACCATATTGAGAAGATAGCCGACGATGAGCAGCAGAGCGAATCAGTCCACCTGATGACAGAAGAGCTGAAAGCGGTGGACTTGATGGAGGAATCCTTGGAGGAGCTTCGGACGGAAGATGAATTCTCCCTGACCGATTTTAACGCCATGATCGAGTCAGAGATGGGGTGTTACTCTATCACTAGGCCCGAGAAAGCGAAGGAGATAGTGCAGGAAGACAAGGGCTCTGCCCCAGATGAGCAATGGAAACTTTTCTTTGACGGTGCCCGATGCAAAAACGGCGCTGGGGCAGGGGTTGTCTTGGTCTCTCCCACTGGAGAACAGAAGGACTATTGTTACAGACTCGCCTGGAGCTGTACCAACAATGCGGCCGAGTATGAAGCCCTGTGTCTGGGGTTGAAGAAGGCCGAAAAGTTGGGGATCAAGCAACTACAAATTTTTGGAGACTCAAAGTTAGTCTGCAAACAGATCACCAACAAATGCGTTGCTAAACAACATTATCTCAAGGCATACCGCAATAGGGTCTGGGACCTGCTGGAGTCTTTCGAGGCGCTGAATGTCCAGGCTGTCTCACGAGAAAAGAACAAGCACGCAGATGTCTTAGCGTCCATTGGAGCCAGATACTCCCCGGCTGATGACATGATGCAGAAGCCTAAGGCGGTAAGGACCATTTACAGGCCTTCTGTGCCTGATAGGGACACCCACTGGCAGGTGTTCGAGAGTGACGAGCAAATCGTCAATTTTCTGATCCATGAAGCAAGCACTATTGAAGGTAGAGACCCTGATGACGAGGAATATGAGGGGTTGATACAGTTGAAAAATAACCATGTCCCGAAAGGACTGATCACTCTGGAGAGTCTATTTGATCAGAATGACAGAGCAATTTCTCACAGGATCAAAGTAGACGCGAAGCAGTACAAGGACCTTGAGCTGGAGCCTGGAAAGCTAATCAAAGTTGGAGCAGACTGTACTCCTAAAGAACTAGAGCAAATTCGGGTCCTGTGCAGAGAATATCCAGATATTGTTGCCTGGTGTTATCAAGACCTGAAGGGGTACGACAGGGAAGTCATACAACACACCATCGAACTTCAAGAAGGGGTCAAACCCTGCAGGCAGAAACAGAGGCCTGTCAACCCAAAAATTGAAGTTCTGATGAGGGCCGAACTCTTGAAGATGCTCGAGGCAAAAATTATCTACCCTATCAAGCACTCTTCCTGGGTTGCCAATCTGGTCCCTGTCCGAAAGAAAAATGGAGATATCCGCCTATGTGTTGATTTTCGGAATCTGAACCAGGCTTCACTGAAAGACCACTACCCGCTCCCGCAGATCGACCAGATCCTCCATGTAGTAGCAGGGGCACAGCGTTTCTCCCTCCTAGACGGTTTCTCTGGATACAACCAGATTTGGGTAAAGGATGAAGATCAACATAAGACGGCGTTCACCACCAAATGGGGGACGTTCGCCTATCAACGCATGCCCTTCGGCCTCTCGAACGCAGGGGCCACCTTCCAGAGAGCCATGGACCTGGCATTTGGTGAACTACTGAACAGAGTCATTGTCATCTATTTGGATGATATGACTGTGTTTTCACACAAGAGAGAAGAACACACCTCGCACCTGCAGCAAGTATTCGAGAGATGTCGAGAATTTGGTATATCTATAAACCCGAAGAAGTCTGTCTTCGCGGTAAAAGAAGGGAAATTGTTGGGCCACGTCATCTCAGAGAAGGGACTTGCTGTTGACCCTGACAGAGCCGAGGCTCTCCTCAAACTCCCACTACCAGTGAATAAGAAAGGCCTGCAGTCTTTCTTTGGCCAGATCAACTTTGTAAGAAAATTCGTGCCCGATTTCGCCCAGGTCGTCAAACCGATGACCGAACTCTTGAAGAAAAACGCCGAGTTCAGTTGGACAGAAGAAAGAAAGAAGGCGTTTGAAGAGATCAAGGCCCGAATCGCACAAGCACCTGTGCTGGTTAACCCTGACTATTCTAAGGATTTCATCCTTTACGCAGTTGGAGAGCCTGAGAGCTACGCAGCAGTCCTGATGCAAAAGGGAGAAGACGGTGAGGAACGCCCAATTGCTTTCTTAAGCCAGGTGATCCAGCCACATGAAGAAAGGTACAACTTCATTGAGCGCCAAGTACACGCAGTCATGAGGTCCCTGAAAAAATTCCGGCACTTTGTCTCCCAGAGCAGGACGACAGTGTATGTTGTCCACCCAGACGTAAGGAATTTCATTATTCAGGGAGAAATGGGCAACAAGAGGGCTGGTTGGGTTACTAAAATCCAGGAGTTCGACATTGAAGTCCGACCCACCAAGCTGATCCGTGGTCGGGCACTATGTCAGGAGCTCGCAAGGAGTGCCGCTACAGAAGTAACAACCTGCCAATGGGAAGATCCAGTGTTAGAAGGCAACTTTGCCAATCAATCTGCGGACAGCAATGACTGGACAGATGACTTGATACGGTACTTCAACACCGGAAGATGCCCAGACCGTCTCAATGCCTCGCAGAGGAGAAGATTCAGGCTGCAATCCCGCAGGTATGTATTGCGCCCAGATGGGCTGTTTTTCAGAAATATCGATAGTGTTCTCCTGAGATGTGTCAGGGAAACAGAGAAAGAGAAAATTCTCGACGAATTCCATTCCGGAATGTCGGGGGGCCACTTCGCAGGAAGGCCTACGGCCTTGAAGATAATCAGAGCGGGCTACTATTGGCCCACAATTTTTACGGATGCTTTTGCAGTCTGCCGAAGGTGCGAAAAGTGCCAAAGATATGCTGGCCGGAACAAGAACGCTCCTATGCCCCTCCAGCCGATCCAGGTCGAAGCGCCTTTCCAGCAATGGGGCTTAGACTTCATCGGGGTGATATCACCAAACTCCTCGGCAGGGCATAAGTACATACTGACTGCAACTGACTACTTTACCCGGTGGACTGAAGCAGTCCCGACAAAACATGCCGACCAGGAGGTAGTCATCGCCTTCTTGGAAAGTTTGATAACCCGCTTCGGGGTCCCAGAGGCAATCGTGACTGATAACGGCCCAGGTTTCATAGGCGCCAAGCTCAGCGAGTTCGCTTGCAGGTATGGAATCTACCTAAAAGCCTCATCTAACTATTACCCGCAGGGCAATGGCTTGGCCGAGTCAACGAACAAGAATTTGCTGAGAATCTTAAAGAGGACCCTGGAGAAAAACAAGAGAACGTGGCACCTGCTCTTAGACCAGGCGCTATGGGCCGACCGTATCTCTATCAAGAAGTCCATCAAAACGACACCGTATGCGTTGGTATACGGGAAAGAGGCAGTTCTGCCTACGCATGTCGAGATGCCTGCACTCTGGATGCTGGACGATGAAAGAGAGGGCCTTGATCCCATGGACGCCAGACTAGCCCAGTTGCTGCAACTGGAGGAAGAAAGGGAGAAAGCTTACGAAGCTTTCATGAAGCATACTGAGACCACCAGAAGCTGGTTCGAAAAAAGAGCCACCGTCCGTACCTTCCAGGTTGGAGATCTAGTGCTGAAATGGGACGCGTGGAAAGCAAAACCGGGAAACCATGACAAATTCGACGCCTTCTGGGAAGGCCCGTTCCAGATTTCCCGAGTTAACCAGGTGAATTCCTTCATCCTACAGGACATGGAGGGCCGTACTCTGCCCATACCTGTCAACGGCCTTCACCTGAAGGCCTACCACCGATGAGGAGCATCAAAAGGTTTACCCGTGTACATAAGTTTTCTTTTGCTGTTATTTTCATTCCGAATGTATATATTGTTTTCTGCTTTAAGTGAGCGTTTGCGCTCCATAATGGAGCAATTTTGTCTGCTCTGCCCTCTTCCCTTTGCCCGGGTTCCCCGACGATCCGTCCGGAGCTGAGCCAGGTAGAAAATCAGTTGTTTTGCTGCAGAAGATGCATTTTTGTTAAAAGTGTTTAGACAGGGCATGGCTTCGCGAGGTTTTCAGAGCGAAGGCGTGGTTCGGCCTTCTTATGTGCGAAGCCCAACTTTCCCCGGAGTAAGAAAAGGAAAAGGGGGCATTTTTAATTCCAAGTTCGCTGCATTTTCGGCCGAAACGGGGCTTCGCCAAGACCGCCCCCCGAAGCTCGTTTCCAAAGAACTATTGGCGCTTCGCCAGTTTCCAAGCCGAACTTGCACTTCGGGCATGATGAGAAGCGAAGAGGGAGTTCGGACATATTTTAGAGCGAAGAGCAAGGTCAGGGGCTCCCAATTGTGCGAGAAGGACAAAATGAATCCGACAACTTTAAGGCACGAAAGCCCACTTCGGGCGCCTTGGTGGTCGAAGAGGTGCTTCGCTCAAATTTTGAGCGAAGCTTCCCCCTATGAACCATTGAGAATTGCGAGCCTCGAAGCGCGCGAGAAAAGACGGCGCTCATTTAAAATCCCAAGGCACGCGGTTTTAAACTGAAGTGGCAGTGCGCATCCCAAAGTGCGTTGACAAAATAAAAGCTAGCGCCTCGAAAAGCGGAAAACGGCGAATTCACATTTTCAAGGAGGATTGCGAGCCCACGAAAGCTTCGAGCCTCGAGAAAAGCACCCGGTCACCAATGAAAAAGCGCCGCTTTCTACCCACTTCCAGTTCGGGCATTCACTCGCTGCGTGCGCCATTAATGGGGTAGGTCAAGCCCACGTCTATAAGAGGAGAGGCGCTCTAAGGCCAAAATCATTTGTTCTCCTGCAAATTGCTCTGCGCTGTGCTAAAGAAGCCCTCGGCGAAGCGAAACTGATAGTGATTACCAGTGCGCCTGTGCATTTCTACCATTCGAAATGGGCAAGCGAGGGGCCGAAAAGAAAGAGAAGGCGCCCAAAGGCGGAGGTCCGGAGAAATCAAAGGGGTCGGAAGCCGAGAAAAAGCAGAGATCGAAGAAACAGAAGCTGGAGGGCGCAGAGAAGCAGAAACCAGAGAGCGTAGAGGAACCGATAATGGAAGAGTCAGAGGAAGAGGAAGTTCCCCCACCCGTCGACAAGCTAGAAAAAATAAGAGATGGTATCCTCTCCAAGAGCATCGAAACGATGCGTCGTACAATCGATGAGATGTTGATGAGGGTATCTGCTGAACACAAGAGAACAGTTGCGTATTATTCGCACCTATACTGGTATTTATGCACCCCTGTACACCACTGCCCAGAACTGGTGTGTGCTATCGCCAGGTTCTATCACCCTCTGACCAGACAAGTCAGAGATGCCGAGGGAAACAAGTTGTTTTCAATTTTCTCTGACGATGTCCAGAACGCCTTCGCTCCCGGACAAAAGCCCCCCTCAGATTATGTCATCAAGACAGTCAACACTAATGAGCAGAAAGGCAGATATCTGCCTACTCCTCAAATGCGGCGGTTCATGGAGGAACAACTGAGAAAGAAACCAGCATCTGATCAATGGCCAGATATGCCAATGTCTTTGAGGCAATTCAAGTACCCAGACATTTACTCTATCCTGGCGTGGGTAGTAGGGCTCTCCACCGATACAACCGTATACGCATGGCAGGTCGCCCTCGCCGAATGCATCTCACATGGGGAATTTTACGCTCCTGATGCCATGGGGCCAAAGACAAAGCCCGTGTTCTTCGACTGGGCGGACTGGGTAGCTCGCATCCTGCACTCTCGGCTGACCGACTTGAAGAAGGGGAGCGACCCATCTTTCGGGTCCTGTTCTTTCCTAGTCTGGCTATTTTTCTATCATATGCATAGTAAGTTCCCCTCCATCGCAGTCAATTGTACCGATAGGGAAGGAAAAGCATTGCCAGTGTATCAGTGGACTCTGGTTCTGTCACGAAAGGAGTCCTACTATGTTTTCAACCAAGAGTTCCAAGGCCGCGCCCTGGAAATTATATGCGGCGCTTGTCATCGCATCCCCAGGGAAATGAGAGACAACTTGGTGCAACAAAAGCTGGGGGATGTTTTCCAGCTCACGCAAGGTCTCATAATCAGACTCTTTGGGTTTACTGGCAAACCCTTTCTCCTCCCATATTACACCAGCGAGTATCTGTTTGCTTTGGAAGTCGCTCGGCAGAGTGACTACATAGATGAGGCCTATGGCCACGGGAGAAAATGGGAGCACACTTGCGCCTTCCCTTTCGTATGGGGCGACATCGAAGTCTTTGTCACCGGGCAAAACATGTTCCTCGCAGCCACGCTCCAAGACTTCGGTTTGATCGAACTTCCCCAGCGGTGGAGGTACGACCCCCTGGACATATTCAGAGACTTCCTTGGTTTCAAGAGTTTCCACCTTTGCCCCCGTCCAGAGATCGTGGAGCAGCGCAACAACCCGTCGGGCCGCGACCTTGAGTGGCATATAGAAAGGATGCAGTCCTTCCCGCCGTGGCACGATTTTTATCACATAGAGGCGGAATACAGCCCGTCGCAACACCCGTTGCTTGATCCGGATTCTGCTTTCTTCAAAAAGATAGGAAACAAGTTGAAAGGTTGGTCCGAGGAGAAGATCGCTAATTGGTGGATCATGAGGGTCCACCACAGAAAAGAAACATCTGATGGATTCCTCGTAATTGATGGCCAATTCTCTGATATCTTTGATGCGAACTGCAACACCTGGCAACCGGTCTTGTTTATGAATGTTGTGCCTCGAGGAACCGGCGGCGAAAGCCCCAGGAGAATAGAAGAGTTGTCAGAGCAGTCTGAACAGCAATCGGGGCAGCAGGAGCAGCAAGAACAGCCGGCCGGACAAGTTGCAGAGTCCAGCCATCGCGCCGAGGAAAGCGTGCAACCGCCAGCCAAGGAGAAGGAGAGATCAAAGAAAAGGCCGGCTGGCGAAATGCAGATGCCGCCTCCTCAGGCGAAGAAGCCTCGGACCAAATCTGCCCGTGCTGCCAGCGAGCACCCTCCAAAAAGTCCTGTTGACGCAGGCGCAAGCGCGGCTGCACCCGCCGTTACTCTGCAAAAGGAGATGGAAATTGTTGATGTGGAGGCGTACACTCCAACCGAAGCAGAAGGGAGGACCGGTCAGAGCCCCATAACGCAGGAATTTTTCACGACGGCTCTCACCGAAGAGCACGCAGGTACGCGCCCTCTCTCTCCTCTCTCCTCTTCTGAACCTCTAGAAATGGTACCCCTGGGTGATAAAGCCATAGTATCCGCCTTGCCTGTGGGCAACGAACCACCATCAGCTATCCCCCTTGTGGTCTCTCGGCCACTAATAGAAGAGATCCAACTCCCCGCCACTTCCCAACTTACCCATTTGGCGTTTGGTTCATACGCTTCGGTCCCTAATGCTTTTGCAGCCTCTGCCTCACTCGGACCGGGCGCCACAAGTCAAGTCCCATCATCGCCCCCCAATCCTTCATCTGTCGCAGAAGCCCTAGGTGGTGTCCCACTCCCAGGCCCTAACAGCCCGCCCACGGCTGTCCAAACCTCTGTCCCCTCAACAGTCACCGAAGTCCCCATCTCCACTGTTTCCGATCCTTCCACAGAAGCCCTCCCCCAGCAGGCCCTGTTCCTTTTTACACCTTTGTCAGGAGGGGCGGAGCCTTTGGACACTGAACTGGAGATGATTGAGGAGCGTCCCCTAGCGGAGAGCCTGCACCAGGCGCGGCAGAGCTCATACAGATGGCTCAAGGATGTCAGGAAGAAGAAGGCGCGGACCCCTGCTAAGGTTGAAAAGTGCGCCATATTTAATCCCCAGAAAATGGAGCTCCATAAGGTAAAAAAGGTGCCGAAGGTCCAGAAACCTGTGGAGGAAATGACGCCTTCAGATTACTCCTACCAGCGCACCATCAAGGACCTGAAGACGCTTGACGTGGCGGAGGAGACGGGGTCTATTCATGTTAAGATTGACTCAATCTACCTTCATAATGAGCATATCAAGGAGCGCTGCTTCGCAGCAGAGAATGAGAACATGAAGTTAGAGGAGGCCCTGGCGCGAACCAAGGCCCAGTTGGAAGACGCTCGAACTGAATCAGAGCAGCTACGACAGGAAGTGGCGGCTTTAAAGCAGGAGGTCTCCGAGCATAAGAGTGCTACTGAGCGCCATCTCAAGGCGCATGAAGAAGCAGAGGACCGGGTGAAAAAATTGGAAGCTCGGGTCCAGGAAGTGCAGCAGCAGTTCGAAGAAAGAGAAGCGAAGATGGAGATCTTCTCGAGAGACCGGATTAAGGACCTCCGCGCTCATTTGTTGAGAAGTTTCCGGTCTAGAGCGTCCAGCGCCTTGTCTGTTCTTATATACATTTCGGAAGCCAAGCAAGCGGCTTCTCAGGGCCGACCTGTCGTAGATCAAGTCGCGCAGGAAATACAACGTCGACTCAATTTGGCCATCGAAGTGCAAAATTTGGAGCACATGGATCTTGAGGTCCCTGCGATGAGCCGAACTGCGCGGGATTGGGCTACCGCCAGATCGACTCTTCGTGCCTTCTTTTCTAAACTGAAAAAAGTTAGGAAGGCCAGGAGGCTATTGGACTCCTTCGAGCAAGAAAGGCGCACTTCCCTAGTGTACTTTCAAACCCTCACGCAGCTTGGCTTTCCCAGTTTCACAGATGATGATGGGAACCTTCAGTCCAGGGACGAGCTCAAGCCAGTATGGATCGCTTTTGAGGGCGATACTTCTGAAATAGACGATTGGGTAGACCCCATCACGGAGACGCAGGTGATAAATTTGATATCCAGGTACTGCCAGATTGAAGCTTGCCTGATAGATCTGGGTAATAGGGCCAAATATGTTGATATCAACCAGATCGAAAGGTTCAAATGTCTGGTGAAAGCGCTCAGCGACCGCGAGCCGTTCCAGGAAGAGGCCTGGGCCCACATTCAACGCACTCATGAGCGCATCCTGGAACGCCTCCCTTCCCAGGAGCAAGAGCAAGAGCAAGAGCCTAATAGAGAAGGAGACGAAGATCAAGAGCATAGCGAAGAGGAGGAAGGAGAAAGAGAGAGATTGGAGGAAAAACCCTTAGCCAGCGACGGACAATCAGAAGAGGAGTCAGATGATGACTCCGAGCCCAATGGATGAAGGCTTAGGGTCCTTGCATTGAGGCGAGCTCAATACCCCGCGAGCCGCCAGGAATGTTGACAATTTTGTCACATTTTGCCTAAGGGGTAAAATTTTGAGTTGTTGCTATATTGTTTTTTCTATTTTGATTCGCTTTCTCCTTTGAAAACAACATTCTCCCACGAAGGCTCTTCTCTGGCATTTTCGTGGCGCTGAGGCGCAGCTAGGAACACTTCTTTCCCTCACTTTTCATGCATGATTCAAGTTCGGAGCAGCTTCGCTCGAAAAAACAGGAGTCAAAAGGCAGCTTCGCCAAGAAGGGAGGCTAAACCAACGCTTCGCTCATTTTTGGGAACGCTTTGCTAGAAAGCCACTGTATTCAGTTTTTGTATCAATGCTAAGAACTCCTGGCTCTGATTCTATTTCTTCTTTGTATGATGCCTCCTGTGTTTATTTCTATTAATCTCGTCTCTTTATGTGATTGTTGTAATTATGTTATCTCAATTTAAAACGTCTTATATTGAGCGAATCTGGATTTCTCCTAACGGATACATAGAGAAGGAAATATAGTGTTAGTTTCTGTTTTATTCTTTGTGTTGATTGCTGCTAATTCGGATAGAGATAGGTAATCGTGTTGTCTGTTCTTCCCCTCAGTTTCTACTATGCAATTTTTATCTCTTTCAGTAATTTCCCAATCTCTTTCCAGTTCCTTAGTCTAAAACCTCAGCTTAGTGTAGTAAAGGAGCCAGCCTTCTCTGGAGATTGGCACGGAAGGCATTCCTTCCCTCCGGCCTTTCAAAGTGTTGGGCGGGTCTAGGGCGCATACACAAACCAAACCCTTTCCCGTGGCAGATCCGTAACCAACAAGTAATATATTTAAACTTTTGAGCTTTAAACATTTTTTTAATTTTTCTTGTAGTTTACATTTACAATGATATAATTACAAATGTAAATTAATACTTTGAAAATATTTTTTTTGTAGATTTATGCTGGTAGGATTATGATTCAAAATCACCTAATCTGAAGAGGTGTGCCATCCTCATCTTGAGTCAGCCTTGTAGTACTTCTGCATGTGAGCACAATTGATCTCTATTTGAGGTTGTACACAATGCAAACCAAGAAGCGCAATAGGTCGACCTAAGAGCACCTCAATGACCTTGTGTTCATATAATACAATCCTCAACTTCACACCAAACAAGTGGAGGCTAATGAATCCTATAAGGTGATTGCCTTGAAGGAGCTAGATTCACTATCAGATTGGATTGCTAAGAGTTTGTCGGATACCGAGTTTACTATAGAGGACACTGAGGCACTAGAGGAGGAAGCAAAACATTTGAGAGGATTGGAGGAGATATACCATGATGATCCCATACCTGAGGAGCCTCCAATTCGACCACCTGTCCAAAGCCAAGGCCAACCATCTAGTTTGAGGGGGAGGAGGGGAAAACAAAAAACAGTTTAAAAACTACTTTATATTTTGAAATTTTGCATTTGTATGATGTATTTGGTTGGATTTCATGATCAAAAACTGTAAGTTTATTATTTATTATAAATATCTAATACAAAATCATCTTTCTCGCTCTCCAATTGTTGTTTAATTTTTCTTTTTTTAAATGAAAACTTTTCTTTGTTTTTTTTTTTTTTAACTTTTTTCGCTGAGTTTTTTCGAGTTGTCGATAAAATCTCCAAAACTAGGGTGTCGAGTTTATCCTAAGTTGCGGTTTTTCCAACTATCTTTGCCATCACAATTGTACTCTATTGGGTTCTAGTATACAATTGTTCCTTCCTCGTCATCGGCATCGGGTTGATCATGCACCACTATCATTGAGTCAATAAGGATCAAGTTTGCTTCAAACTCTTTCTTCCTGTGCACCACTTCTACCACAAGCTTTCTCCCTTAACTAGTGTAAACTTGTTAGGAACATTCTAATAAAAATAAGCACATTCACATAGATATTGCAAATAAAGCAGAAATTCATGAAAGAACAAAATATTGCAATATGAAATGTAAATGCAAAAACATATAAATCTCACAATCACAACACAGAATCATAGGCCTCTTCGAGGGGGCAACCTCCTTCAATACTTTCATTCAATTGTGCAAAAAGATACATTCATTCCTGCCCCTCGCATTTTTAAAGACTTCATCACACTACCTAACGCTCAAGGTTGGCTTACATGCAAAATGTCACCCGAGCTAGAATCTTCTACCAAACAAAATAGTTACATTCTTGATAACAATTACATAAAATGGCACCACTTGTCTAGGCACTTCTAGTGCCACAAACTATTGTTGGAGTATATTACATTATTTGGTACATGCTAATGTACCAATGGTACCTTTATGGTACAATTATAAATAATAAATTAGGGTTGAGTTATAGTTTAGAGTGTGAGCTATATTTCCCCTTTTATGTAAGTGTGCATGTGTAGGAAATGCACAAGTGTCATGTAAAGTTGTAATGTGTAGAAAATGCACAAGTGTCATGTGAGTTAGTGTGCAAATGTAAGTTGAGTCTATGTGCACAAGTGTCTTATATGTAAGAGTGCAAATATGTAATGTAAAGATATGCACAAGTGTCTTAGATTAGAGTGTGCAAAATGAAGGTCAAGAGTCATGTGTAGAAAGGGATTTTACATATTCCCAACAGTTCCCTTTCCACGTAATAAATTACAGATCTGCAAGCATTGTAGTATAGTAATGATAATGCACAGAAAATCCTGCAACAGCATTAATAACAGCAGTAATGGCAGAAAATACAGCAATGACAGATAACAGTAAATACAGCAGTTTTATATTAATAATGGCATGAGTGATACAGCATTACAGTTCAGCATTACAACACAGCCTGCAAACCCTAGGCTGATTACCCTCCATGGCTGCGTACAACAATGGCTGTATCAATCCTCTTTCCAGGAACATCTTGAATGAATGAGGGGGGGTTTATTTATACACCCACCAAGTAGTTACGTTTCCAACCACCTTGCAACTACCCTCAAATTACATTTCATGTGCATTTGCTTTGCATTACATTTCATTTGCACTACAGGACGAAATAGCTTATTTAGCCGACATAAATGACTTAATATGACTTTACATGACTTTATTCTTTACGTACAATATTAAATTGCACTTTACAACATTAAAACATATGCACGTGCATTTTGTCAAACACTTTGCGTGCATTTACAATATAACACATAATATCAAAACTGGTTCAGCAAATAAGAATATCTCAATGTGCCTGTCTACATCATGTATAGGTGTGCATACAATATAGAGTCAAGTGTTCATCAAGTATGCAAGTGTCAAGTAGAGAAGCCAAGAGTCATGAGACTTGGCATATGGAAAGGAATAGTCAAGTATCCAAAGAGTCATACTACTATGGATATATACTCCATAAGGATACTTCATATCATATCACATTACAGAGAAAAGAGCAAGTTCTTATCATATTTGTAAGAGAAAGTGGAGTAATAAAGATTGCATACATTTTGAGCAATTAATATTGTAAGTTGTTCTAATGCTTAGTACATGTATGATTCGGGCTACTGTTGTTTATTATTTGATGTTATTTGAAATATTATAAGCCTTGATATTACATATTAATTTGTTCATATTATTCTACTCATATCATTATCTTGACCTTATTGTATTGTGGCTATATTATATTCAATCCTGTGATATTTGAGGTAGTATTAAGGCTTAAAAAGCCATCAACTATTACAAAATATTACATAATATCACTACAAAACATTATCATGGGGGTCCCCACGTTAAGCAAGGGATTATTACATAATAGTGTTAGGATGGAGTCCTAACATGCCCTTCCCTTCGAAAAGCTTTGTCCTCAAAGCTGAAGATGAGAGAACTATTGCTGAAGTTGTTGAAGGGGCTCCCACATGGCATCTTCGAATTGTAATCCGCGCCATTTAACAAGAACATTAATGATGACACGATGGCAAAGGGTGCACGATCTCCTATCCAAAATGCATTCAGGTTCAAGAATGATGGAGCCTTTTTCGTCCAACTCTAGTAGTGCGGATTGGTAGTGCAGATTGCACCTAAACCTGTTAGGAAAAACTCCAAGATTCCACACCTGCAAGAGGAAGCACAATAACAAAAAATATATAACACGGAAACAGTAACACAAGTGACACAGAGATTTTACGTGGAAACCTCGCAATGTGCAAGAAAAACCACGGGGCAATGGCAACTTCTTCTTTTATTATTTTCAGCAAAGATTACATTCACGTCCTTGGACGTTTTCAACAACTCATCTTACATTATGCAAGGGATCACATCCCTTTTATAGAGCAGAAGGAAGACTCCAAAACTCGTTCGTTTCATCTTCCAACGGAAGCCTCCAAAACCGTTCGTTTCATCTTCCCCTCCAAGACTGCTCGTTCTCTTCCCGCAGCCTCCAAAGACTGTTCATTTCATCTTCCGCTCCCAAGACTTTTCGTCTTCCACGTACGTCTACCTAGACGTCTGCTTCTTTGGCGTCTTCTTGGCATGACGTCTGGCCTAGACGTCTGGCCTAGACGTCTGCCAACCCAGACGTCTGCCAGCCTAGACGTCTGGCAGCCCAGACGTCTGGCCTAGACGTCCGCCAGACCAAACGTCTGGCAACCTAGACGTCTGGCCCAAACGTCTACCAGACCAGACGTCTAGTGGCCATACGGACTTCACACCTAACATTCTCCCACTTGAAGTCAATATTCAGGAACTCTTCTGCCAAAAGATTTTCATCCAGTGCCAATTGCCCAATGCTGCCCTTGTTACTTTTTCAGCAAGCCCGGAGAAGTTCTGCACCACTCAAACTTCTCTACCTTGACCGGCTTTGTAAGCATATCTGCAGGATTCACTTCGTGTCGATTTTCTGCAACAGGATCCTACCTTCTTCCACCACATTTCTGATAAAGTGGTACTTGACATCAATGTGTTTCGTGCGATCATGGAATGTTGGATTCTTCACTAACTGAATAGCACTCGGGCTATCACAATGCAGCGTAATTTTCTCCCGCATTACCTTGAAGTCACCCAACAATCGCTCTAGCCAAATTGCCTCTTTGCTGGCATGAGTTGCTGCAATGTATTCTCGCTTCAGTGGTTGATAAAGCCACAACAGATTGCAACTTAGAAGCCCAACTCACCGCTCCTCCAAGGAAGGGTGAAGGTATATCCTGTAGTGGATTTTCTCCCATCTCTATCTCCACCATAATCGGAATCCACAAAACCTGTAACTTGCAAATCTGCCGATCCAAAGTAAATGGCAACATCTGAAGTGGCTCTTAAATATCCGAATATCCACTTCACCGCATTCCAATGCTCCTTACCAGGATTTGCCATGTACCGGCTGACTACTCCCACTGCTTGGGCAATATCCGGTCCGGTGCTCACCATGGCATACATGAGGCTTCCTACCGCTGATGAATACGGTACACGAGACATGCTTGTCTTCTCTCGCTTCCGTTCTAGGACACCGGTTGGAAGACAACTTTAAGTGTGGAAGAAGTGGGGTACTAACTGGTTTAGCATTCTCGCATATTGAAGCGCTGCAGAATCTTTTCCACATATGACTTTTGACTTAACCAGATCTTTCTTCCTTTTCTCGTCCCCGTGTATCTTCATCCCTAAAATTTGGTTTGCTGCTCCTAAATCCTTCATTTCAAATGTCCTAGCCAACCGAGCCTTAAGATCAATGATTTTCTTCATGTTGGGGCCTGCAACCAACATATCATCAACATACAACAACAAAATAATAAAACTGCCATCGTCAAACCTCTTGTAGTATGCACAATGGTCAGCTTCACTCCTGCTGAAACCTTGGCTCTTCATGAAGGTGTCAAATTTCCCGTACCACATCCTTGGCGCCTGTTTCAACCCGTACAATGATTTCTTCAGTCTGCAAACCAAATGCTCTTTGCCTCTTTCTTCATAGCCCTCAGGCTGATCCATATATATCTCTTCCTCGAGATCACCATACATCAAGCTGCTCCAGTTCCAAATCCCGTGCAGCTACAAGTGCAAGTAGAACTCTGATAGTAGTCATCTTCACAACCGGAGAGAAAATTTCATTAAAGTCAACACCTGACTTCTGCACATAGCCCTTTGCCACCAAGCGAGCTTTATAGCGTTCCAACAGCCCGTTGTTGTTCTTCTTCACTTTGTACACCCACTTGTTTCCAACAGTCTTTCTTCCAGGTGGGAGATCCACAAGTTCCCAAGTTTTATTCTTTCGAAGTGCCTCGATTTCCTCCTCCATGGATTTCCTCCACTTTGCTGCATTCTCAGACTCTCTAGCTTCCTGAAATGAACTAGGTTCACCATCATCGGTTAACAAAGCAAAAGAGGACTGATACACATGAGAATACCTTTCCGGACACTTTTGTGGACGTGTAGATCTTCTAACCCAATGATCTGTCGGTTCTGGCTCTTGGTCTTGTGACCGTTGTGGCTGCTCTACTTCCTGTTCTACTTGCTGTTCTGCATGCTGATCAAAAACTTCAGCATGTTCATCTTCATAGTCATCTTCACTCAATTCTACTTCAACAGGTACAACATTAGGATTTTGCTGTACCTCCTTCCTTTGCATGGATTTTTCATCAACAATTACATCCCGGCTAATAATTACCTTGTGGGCAGTAGGATCCCACAGTCTATACCCCTTCACTATATCTCCATAGCCGAGAAAACACATTTGCTTGACTTCGGGTCAAGCTTGGACCTTTTTTCTTTGGGTACATGGGCAAACGCGTCACAGCCAAAAGTGCGCAAATGAGAGTAATCAATTGGCTTACAACACCAAACCTCCTCCGGAATCTGTCCATCCAATGCAGCTGTAGGTGACCTGTTAATAAGATAAACAACTGTATTAACAGCCTCCGCCCATAACTTTTTCTCCAACATGGCTGCGCTAAGCATGCTTCTTGCACGTTCCATGATTGTGCGATTCATCCGCTCAACCACACCATTTTGCTGTGGAGTGTATGGTACAGTCTTCTCGGTGCTTAATACCTTCCCGCATACAAAATTTATCAAATTCCTTGGAGCAATATTCACCCCCATTATCTGACCCGAGACACAAAATTGACTTGCCCAAACTCTTTTCTACCCGTGCTTTGAACTCCTTAAATTTCTGCAAAGCTTCCGACTTCTTCTTCAGAAAATAAACCCACACTCTCCTAGAATAATCATCTATAAAAGTCAGAAAATAGATGGCGCCATTCAAGGACTGAGTGGGGACTGGTCCAAATATATCCGAATGTATAAGTTGCAGAAAATCAGAACTCTTACCATGACTTGCAGTAAACCAAACCCTCTTCTCGTTTACCAAAAATACAGTGCTCACATAAGTCTAAATTGCAAGACTTAATCCCGTAAAGCATACCTCTGTCATGCAGAATTTTCAGGCCTTTTTCACTCATATGGCCTAGGCGTTGATGCCATAGCATTACCGCATCCCGAACAGAAGTTGTTGCTGCCGCATGGTTTGTCACCGTATCACCGCATAAACGGTATAAGGTCCCATAAGATTCTCCCTTTGCTACTACAAGAGCTCCTCTGGTAATCTTGCAGTAGTTGTTGCTGAAGGTGACATAATACCCTAGCTTATCCATCATTTTGATTGATAGCAAATTCTTCCTCAAATCGGGCACATGTCGCACATCACATAGCATCCTTTCTCTACCATCGTCCAACCTCGATCCTTATATCCCCTCTTCCCACAATTTCTAAAGGATGATCATCACCCAAATAGACCTTTCCACCACAAAGATGGCTGATATTTGTCAAACCAGCCTCTGTGGGGAGACATGTGGAAGGATGCACCCGAGTCCAAAACCCAGGTATATAAAACCGATCCGTTGTTACTGATACGTAAGGCTTCACATGTTGCCGTCTCTCCTGAATCTGCTGCACTGGCTTCAGCTGATGGCTGATTTTGCTTTTCACCATTCTTTAATTGCCAACAATCCTTCTTGGAGTGTCCTGGCTTCCCACAATGCCAGCACTTCCCTTTCTGCTTATGTCCTTTAGACTTAGATCTGGACTGCTTTCTACCTTGTTTACTCCCCTCGAACGATCGACCTCTCACAGATAGGGCTTCATTGGTTGAGGGTTCCAGAGACGTTTTTCGCCTCAACTCTTCTGCCAACAAAGCGGCTACCACATCATCAAAATTGAGAGTTCCTGATGATGAATTACTGATGGTCATCACCATATGATCCCAAGTGTCCGGGAGGGAACAAAGTAGGGTGATAGCTCTATCTTCATCGTCCATCTTCACATTAATCGAAACCAGTTTATCGATCGTAGTATTAAACTCATTCAAATGATCTACCACGGATGAACTTTCCTTCATCCTCAAGCTATAAAGCTGCTTTTTCATAAAAACCTTGTTAGTTGCTGATTTTGTTTCATACAACTTTTCAAGCTTTTGCCAAAGGGCTTCCGCGGTCTTTTCTTCAGCTACATTGAACAAGACGGAGTCCGCTAGGCAGAGACGGATTGTAGAAACCGCCTTCCCGTCAAGCGTTACCCACTCCTCATCTTTCATGCCGCTCGGTTTACTCGCGACCCCTTTCAAGGCTTGCGCTTGGTCATTCTCGAACCAACAAATCCTCCACCTTCATCTTCCATAGAGCGAAGTTCCTGCCATCAAATTTCTCAATCTCGAACTTGGTTACACCTTTTGTCATTGTTGCAGCTCCCACTCGCACAAAACCTTAGCTCTGATACCATATGTTAGGAAAAACTCCAAGATTCCACACCCGCAAGAGGAAGCACAATAACAAAAATATAGAACACGGAAACAGTAACACAAGTGACACAGAGATTTTACGTGGAAACCTGCAATGTGCAGGAAAACCACGGGGCAATGGCAACTTCTCTTCTTATTAATTTCAGCAAAGATTACATTCACGTCCTTGGACGTTTTCAACAACTCTCCTTGTTACATTATGCAAGGGATCACATCCCTTTTATAGAGCAGAAGGAAGACTCCAAAACTGTTCAGTTTCATCTTCCAACGCAAGCCTCCAAAGACTGTTCGTTTCATCTTCCGCTCCCAAGACTTTTCGTCTTCCGCGTACGTCTACCTAGACGTCTACTTCTTTGGCGTCTTCTTGGCATGACGTCTGGCCTAGACGTCTGCCAACCCAGACGTCTGGCCTAGACGTCTTCCAACCCAGACGTCTGCCAAACCAAACGTCTGGCCCAAACGTTTGCCAGTCGACGTCTGACAGCCCAGACGTCTGGCATCCTAGACGTTTACCAGACCAGACGTCTGGCAGCCCAGACGTCTGCCAGACCAGACGTCTAGTGGCCATACGGACTTCACACCTAAAAAAACCTTGTTGCCAACAACCTTCTTGAGAGAGGAGACATGAAAGACTGGGTGAATTCTGGAAGTGGCCGGAAGGGCCAGTTTGTAGGTTGTTGACCCGATCCGTTGTAACACCTAGTAAGGACCATAGTATTTGGTGGCAAGTTTTTGGCATCCACGAAGCTGGAGAGATGATTATTTGTAGGGTTGCAGGCGAAGAAAAACCATGTCCCCGACTTCAAAGCTACGCTCCGAGTGGTGTTGATCAGCTTGTTGATGCATTCTATTCTGAGCCAAGTCAAGATTGACCTTAAGTTGTCGAAGAAGGGAAGCACGTTGTCTAAGAGTGGAATCCACAACTTGAACCTTGGAGCTTCCTAGAATGTAAGAGGAGGGTGTTGGTGGAGGATGACCATATACTGCTTCAAATGGGCTAACCTTAGTAGCGGTATGATATGACGTGTTATACCACCATTCAGCCAAAGGAAGCCACTTGGCCCATTGTGTAGGATGTTCTGAGGCAAAGCAACGGAGGTATGTTTCCAAGCACTTATTGACAATTTTAGTTTGGCCATCAGTTTGAGGGTGATAAGCCAAACTCATTTTGAGTTGAGTTCCCTACAACTTGAACAATTCCTGCCAAAAATGACTAGTAAAAGTAGGGTCCCTATCAGAGACAATTGATTTAGGCATTCCATGGAGATGAAATATGGAGTCTAAAAATACTTGGGCAATGATGAAGGTGGTATAGGGGTGGGACAAGGAACAAAAATGAGCATACTTCATGAGACGATCCACTACCACCAGAATAACAGATTTTTCTCCTGATTTAGGTAACCCTTCAATGAAATCCATAGAGATATTTGTCCATACTTGTTTAGGAATTGGTAAGGGCTGAAGGGTTCCAGGGGAACACACATTTTTTCCTTTCATACATTGGCACCTATCACATTCTACCTACAAAAGTTTGAATATCCCTTTTCATTCCCCCCCCAAAAAAAAGTATGCTTGGTCCTTGCATAGGTTTTGAGAAACCCTGAATGCCCAATTGTTGGTGATGCATGCATTTCCTATAGGATGAGGTCCCTCATTTGTGAATTTTGGGGAATGACAAGTTGGTCATGATATCATAAATCTTGACCATCCCAAGTATAGCTAGGGCATGAGTTAGGCTTTGCTTGGATTTTGTTGACCAAAGTTTGCAAATAGGAGTCCTTGGTCAGTTCTTCCCTGAGATGATGGATCCATTGCGGAAGTGGTGTAGATATAGCATGTAGCATTTCCTACTCTTCATATTGTCAAGATAAGGCATCAACCACCACATTCTCCTTACCTTTCTTATAGGTGATTTCATAGTCATAACCTAACAATTTAGAAACCCATCTTTGTTGTTTTGGAGTGGCCACCCTTTGTTCCAAGAAATATTTGAGACTTTGATGATCAATCCTGATGGAAAAGTGTCGCCCAATGAGATACGAACGCCAATGATTAACAACATGTAAAATGGCAAGCATCTCCTTTTCATAAGTAGACTTGCCCAAATTTTAGCCTAGAGAGTGCTCTACTAGTGAAGGCCAATGGTCTTCCTTCTTGCATCAAAACCACCCCAATGCCATTGCCAGAAGCATCACTCTCAATTACAAAAGGTTTAGAGAAATCAGGCATTGCTAACATAGGGGTAGTGGTCATAGCTTGCTTCAACTCTACGAAAGCCTTCTCTACGGGTTTTGACCACATAAAAGAATTCTTCCTCAACATGGTTGTCAAGGGAGCTGCTATCTTCCCATAATTCTTCACAAATTTTTGATAATATCCAATGAGTCCCAAAAATCCATGAAGTCCCTTTAAGGTTCGAGGCTTAGGCCAGTCTTGAACAACCTGAATATTTTTAGGGTCCACTTGAACTCCATCTTTGGTTACAATGTGACCCAAATATTCAACTTCTTGCAACCCAAAAGAACACTTGGACCTCTTGGCATAAAGTTGATTCTTAGACAAAAGTTGTAGTGTTTGATCCAGATGTTGGAGATGCTCCTCCCATGAATGACTATAAATCAATATATCATCAAAGAAGACTAAAATGAATTTGTGAAGGAAAGGTCAAAAAATGGAATTCATCAAACTCTAAAAAGTGGAAGGTGCATTGGTCAATCCAAATGGCATAACCAAGAATTCATAATGCCCTTCATGAGTTCTAAAATCTATTTTAGGAATGTCCTCATCCTTGATTCGAATCTGATGATATCTTGACCGCAAATCCAATTTTGAAAAATATTGGGCCCCATGCAACTCATCTAGCAATTCATCAATTACTAGAATAGGAAATTTATCTTTAATAGTGATTTTATTAAGGTCCTTATAATCCACACACAAGCGCCAAGACCCATCCTTTTTCTATACCAACAACACAGGGGAAGAATAGGGACTAACGTTAGGATGAATAACCCCTGCAACACGAAGTTCTTGTACCATTTTCTCAATTTCTGATTTTTGAGCATATGGATACCGGTAGGGGCGAACATTTGGGGGAAGACTACCAGGAAGAAGTTGAATCGCATGGTCATGAGAATGATGAGGAGGTAGTCCTTTGGGTTCCTCAAAAACTTGAGCATGTCTTTGCAATAAAACCTGCAATGCCTCTAGATGGTCCTTATCCCTTTCCTCAAAAGCTTCTATAGCAAATAATTGAGCCACAACCCCATGGGAGGATTTTTTTAACAATTTTTCCATATTATGGGTTGAAATAAATTGAGCAACCCTAACCTTCATGCCTCGTAAGGTGTATTATGTTCCTTGTTGGCTAAATTTCATCCATAACTCAAAAAAATCCCACAAGACTGGACCTAACATCCGCAGCCATTGTGCCCCCAAAACGATATCACACCCACCTAGTGGTAAGGCAAACATATCCACCTTAAGATTATATTCCCCTATTTGGATTTTGACATTACGACACTTTCCTTTACATGGCAAGGTGCCTCCATTAGCAATCATGACTTCAAAGGAATTACAAGTAGTAATGTAACAATTTCCCTATTTGGCCACACGTGGATCAATAAAGTTATGTGTGCTTCCTGAGTCAATAAGAATTATGACCCGTTGTCCTTTGAAGTGTCCTATCACTTTCATCATTTGAGGAGTTGATATTCTTGCTAAGGCATGCATCGAGATTTCTGGTTGGGATTCATCTAGAACTTTTAATTATTCTGTGTGTTCCTCCTCCTGATGATCCTCTTCTACCTCCAAAGATTCTATGGTTGTTGCCTCATCCACATCAAGAAAATACAATTTTTGGTGTACACACTTATCCCTTGGGGAATACTTCTCATCACAATTATAGCATAGCCCTTGGGCCCTTCTAGTTTCCATCTCTTCTCATGTCAACTTTTTGATGGTAGGAGATTTGTTGGTAGGAGTTGGTGTAGGCTTGGACGAAAAAGGTGGTCGAGATTGAGAAAATTTGGGGGTGCATCCTTGAGCCTTAAATTTTTCTTCTACCAATCTAGCCAAAGCTATTGCCTATTGTAATGATTGTGGCCTCAACATTTTAACTTCAGCTTTAATGTCATCCTTCAAACCACTCACAAAACAACTTTGGAAGAATGCAGAACTCAAACCAGTGGTATGGTTGGCCAATTTTTCAAATTGAGTTTGATAATATCGAATGGTTGAAGTTTGTTTGAGTTTAGAAAGGGCTCCTATAAAATATCCTCAAACTCATTAGGACCAAATCGAGTGAGGAGTTGTTGCTCAAATTCAAGCCAAGTAAGATCAGGATGTGCTTTCTTGAGCCATTGAAACCAATGTAGTGCATCTGATTCAAAATTGAAAGAGGCAATTATCAGGTGCATATAATGGGGAACATTATGAAGACTGAAATATTGTTCTGCTCTACAAATCCATCCCTCTAGATCCTTCCCATCAAACTTTGGAAAGTCTAATTTGGGTAGCTTAAATCCATTGTTATTGGGGGCGTCTCATTGATGATTGCTAGTTCCTTCATCCTTACGGTCATGAGAACCAAATCGATCATGTGTGTGGGGATTATTAGATAGACGACTGTCCAAGTCTTCAATTTTTCCATTTAATTCCACCTTCATTTCCCTTTATTCCCTGACTACATAGTTCAAGGATTCATGTAAAGATTTGATTTCCAACCTTAACTGATTTAAGTTTTCAGATAATTGTTCCCCCACATGCTTTCCCCAAGACTCTACATGATAGCAATTTTTGCATCTAATTCTTGTGCCTTTTGTTGTTCCCTAGTACCTAAGCCATGTTCTAGGATTTGTGACCTTTTGATGATACTTACTAAAAATAGAAGTGTGATTTTAGGAGTTACTATTTTTAGTAATGAGCCAGAAAAAGTGTTTGGGTGCTATATATCAAAATGATCAGCTCGAAAAGATGATCGTAATGGACTAGGTCCCACAATGACGTTTTTCGGCACCCCTAAAAAAGTGCATGGAGGCTATATACCAAAATGATCAGCTCGACGAGACGGTCGCAATGAGCTATATCCCACAACACTGTTTTTTTTACTTTTTCTAAGGGAGTGTTGTCTTCAAGTGTTGTCGGTTTTTCTCCTAGAGTCTTGGTTCACTCAAAAATTTGGCTTTTGTCAGACAACCCCTTACTAGATCTGCACTATTTGTTACTGACATTGTTCTATCACTGACACTGTAGCTCATTGTCTCTGACGACTGTCTGGGCTGACTCTGTTACTGACAAATTCCTTGTCTATTATGATTCCCGAATGTCACAGGCAACTGTTACTGACACTGGCAGACTCTGTCTTGATTGTTATTGACTCTGACTGAATTCATACACTATTACTGACTATTCTTGACAGAACCTATCTTGACTGTTATGTTCATCACCAAATTCTTTCGTCTGTTTCATGCAGTAATTCTGGGATAGTGCAGTCTCCTCAGTATGCTCAATTTCTGTGGTAGGATTTTTGGTTTCAGGTTTAACATTCAACAAAAACAAGGTACCCACTAGGAGCTTCTAGTGCCACAAAATATTACATAATATCACTACAAACCATTATCATGGGGTCTCCACGTTAAACAAGGGATATTACATAATAGTGTTAAGATGGGGTCCTAACAAAACTTTTCAAGTTGTTCATTAGGCAACTTTTCTTGCCAATCTTCTGTCATCATTCATAATCATGGCTATTTCTCTATTTTCAGCTGATCTTTTAGCTCTTACAAATTCCAAATCTTTGGAATCAGGATAATTCTATAAGCCTTGAATCCAAAACTTAAGAACATCTTGAACTTTGTTCCTCCTCTCCCTTTTTCATCATTAAATTCTTGTCTCTGTTGTCTTACAAGTTTTAATGTTTTAGTTCAATTTCCTTTTCATTTTTTTAATGGTCATTCTGCAAACTGGAGGATTAATGTGCAAGAAATGAAAAATTTGGTAGAAGGGTCATCAATTGTTGTACATTTTCATTTTACATGCAATTGCTATCATGTAATCTGTGTGTTACCGACTTACTGTCGAATGAAGTCAATGACCAGAACATTCCAGAAAAATAAGGAATCCTTTGTTTAACTTATTTCTGAATATCTAGTTTGTTGCCTCTTTATCAGCTCAGCATCCCACCAATGATTTTTTCCACCCCCATTCCCCACCCCCCAAGTTTTTCAACCATGACTCTAGAGGCTATTGACCGTGAGGTATTATTGGTTATAAGGTATTCACTGCAATGGTACTGATGGCAATGCCTAGTAATGATGACACAATATGGATCCACAGCTATGACTGGGAGACAAAATAGCAACAATGCCAAAAAATGAAGCTATTCTATTTGTTTTTTTTTAATAAGCCAAAGCTATTCTATTTGTTAAAAAGTAGAATGCAATGACATTTACAACTTATGCACAATAAGAGAACCATCTAGAAGAGTTTATACACAATAATCTTATCCACAAATGATAACAATAAAATATGAGAATAAGAATGTATAATTGCTATTTGTGGTAATGTAAAACTGTAAAGAGAAAAACTTTATAGCTTAACAATAGGTGCTATGAATGAAAAAAGCAACATCTTATGGCACTAGCAACTACTAGGTGTTGTAAGATGAGAATCAACCAGATAAAATATTATAGGGAAACATGCAAGTCAGTTTGGATTTTTCCCATGGCAAGTGATGGATTAATATAAGTTGTTATCCCATTTCCAAGTGAATATGATTCAAAATGGTAAAGTCAGGAGAATGTTGAAGTGGAAGAAAAATCAGGATACATAAGTTAACAATAATAACAAATGTTCTTCCCCAAATGTTTAACATTGTTGAAAGAAAAGTAGATACTACTTCCTAGTTCATTTCAAGTTTCATCTTAGCTGCAAGGAACTAAAGAATGTCTATCTCAAGATAATTTTGTAGATTTCTTTTTCCCCTTTTAAAAATAAAACATCCTATATTATATTCTAACACAAGCGAGTTACATAAAAGTGTTATCAGTTGACAGAAGCTTATAAAAATATGCTCTCTAATAACATAGTTAATGAGCACCACCATATCAAAATTAACATCCAAACCAAAGAAATTAAATATCTTCATCTTTTTTGGAAAAATCCATTATCACTGTCATCTGAATAGCAATCCAGATTGAGAATTCCTTTAAATATTGTCATTGGAATTATCACAATGTCTGTGCTTCCAACAGAAACTTATTCCAGAAAAGTAGCTAGCTTCCCCAATGCCAGTACTAATTCATCCATTCTTCACCCAAAATGACAAATTCCATCAGACTGGACCAACAAATAGAGTGGCACAGGCATCCTCAACAAACACATTCTTAAAAAGACCGTGCTACTTTGCACTGACAAGAAAAACACACTAAAGAGTCCTTTCCTTTTAGTGAAAAGAACATGACTTATTGCAGGAACCTAGTTTTCCCAAGTTTGCAATAGGTACCTAGAGATATGATATTATAATGTATACTGGATTATGGCATAGTTGACATGGTCACACATAAAACAGGGTTCATTATATTAATCAAGTGGTCAAAGGTTAACTGGTGGGTGAAGGGTTTATCATCCCCTAGATTATTAGGTGAAATATTATATATAGGGATTGATACCATTGTATTGTCATTATGAGTTGTAAGATTCAAGTATTAGAGTATTCCATTTGAAGTGGCAATCTCATTTCTAAAGATCTTTTGGAGTTATTCCTTCCTTAAGGATAATGGACGGTGATTTAATTTGACGTTTCTGAATAATGCAACACTATGTTCCATAAGGACATGTTTCAGGTTTCCAATGCCATCTCAGAGACACGTTTGTTGTCTTCAAAGCACATCCTATCAATGCAAAGTCATCTCAGAAACACATCTCGCCATCTCGAAAGCGCATTGCATCGACCTACATCTTCTCCATCCTCAAAAATTTATTGAACATAGATGCAACATGATTTATGACATTGGCTATTAAATCTTAAACAAGTGATGTCAGAGTAATGATTTGGGAAAATGCAACAGTTTTTTTTCCTCCCAGGTGATGGGGGAAAAAATTCTAGTAAATTTTTCATATAAAAAGGCTCCATATTGCAAAGGGCCTATCTTTTCACAAAAGCTACAGATTCAGAAAATTCTTGCACCAACCTTTCCAAAAATTTAGATCTACAAAATTAGTGGTCACATAAAAAAATTCAAGTAGTTTTTACAAAGAAATGAAATAGATAAAATATATGTGGGAATAAAAAGTTGTCATATCTTCCAATTCAGTTTGAGTGTCACTTCTTATAGTTTGAAGAACATTTTCAGATCTACTCGTCCACATTATTTTTCTTTCGATTTTATGATGAAAAGAGAAATCCATGGATTGTTGAATTGCTAGTTTTCATTGGGAATTTTATTTGGGACTCATGGGGCTACTAGAAATTTGTAGAAGTGATGATATTGATGCCAAAGATTTGTGCCTTAAATTTCCCAATATTGTTATAGGTCCTTTGGTCGGCCATTGCACCTAGCTGTGTGTGATAGGATAGTCCTTCACTAATGATGAGTTTCCAGGAGGAAAAGAGAAAAGTCAACTAGGAAGAAATTGAAAGAGTATTCTAGACCAATTGGGAACTTAAGATTTTGACGCTAGAAAATGATTTAGAGGATAAAGGATTGTTGAAGGAGGATAAGAATATAGCTAGTTTGATGGACATCATATAAAATTGTGATAGAAATGAAATGAAATATTATTAATGTCCGCGGTGGGCCAAAATAAGACCCAAGGGACTATAAGAAGTACAATAATGACTGCCAGCTAGCAGGCTAAAAAGCCCAACAAAGAAAATAACTAAGAAAAATACAAGATCAAACCCGACAAACGGGCCAAAGAGAAAGGGAAAAGAAAAGAAAAGGGAGAGCATATGGGGGGAGGGCTACAGTCCAACAAAGAGAAGTGCATGCCAAGAAGAACGAAGAGAGAGGAGGAGGGGGGAGGGAGAAGCCCAGGAGGGGCAAGCTCCGAGAATCCCCCAAAAACTAATCTCTCCTAACAGTCGAGGCCAAAGTACCGGAGCTGAAGAAGTCCATGATATGTCTCTACCCATTGCTATTTTGGAACCCTGACAAACTGTTGGTGCACTATCTAGTGACCCTGCTTCTGTTCAAACTGGATGGTGTGGGGCGTTTCCGGACGAAGTCACCTGGTCCGTCGAAGTTGGTGAAGTATGTTGTGATGAGTCGATGTTGAGGAGGGTGAGATCCATTTGGAGAACTTTTATGTCGTCGAAGCTGAGTTATCTCCCTAAGAAAGAGTGCGAGACAACGCTGGTCCGGGTATCTAAAGAAGGTAGAAACACATCGAGAGTTGTCCCTGAAAAGGCAATGGAACCTACCCCGGATCTCATAATAAATGGGACAACAAAAAATGAAGTGATGCAAGGTCTCAACTTCACCCAAGGAGCAAAACAAGCAAATCCGCTCCTCCATCGGAAGATGGTGATCTGACTCAATCCGGAGTTGGTGAGAACACACCCTGAGTTGCCCAATAGTGATCCGAAGACTATGCATTGTGTTCTCGCTGAAGGTATTGTGGAGGAACTATTCTGCCCTCCCGTATCTGTAAGAAGTGCTCATGGTAGAAAGACAGCTTGCGGGAAAGAGGGGCAACAGAAGAGATCCATGTGCATCTGGTGTACTGGAGACTAACATCCTTCCGAATCTCGTGGAGCATCTTCTCCTTAGTAAGCCAAGAGGGGGGGAGAACCCCAAAAGAATAAAGGGGCAGCATGTCTATCTGTATCTGAATGCTGGCCAGGAGAGTAGAAACTTGAAAATACCAGCTCCTCCGGCCTCCTCGAGAACTTGGAGAGAGTTCCATCGAGGAGCGAAGGGCGAGGTAAGGGTACCGCCTGCAACCCTCAGGGGTATCTCCGAAAGTAGAGAAATAAAGAAGATTAAGAAGCATAAAGAAGAAGTTGAAGGTGATTGTGATTATATTCAAATCAGGGATTCTATTTTGAAGGTGTATAGATGAATTCAAAAGGAGACGAATAGTGCTTCCACAAACCCTAGTAGCATGTATGAGTACTTCACTATGACTTGTCTAAGAGATTGCAAATCTAGTCCATATTAGATCTATGACTGGTCATTTGGAAGCATACCAAATTTATATAAGCAATCAACAGCAATGTGATGGTGGATCAACAAGCTACAATTGGTAGCGAACAACTGTCTTTTGGCCATAACTCCCACAAACGATGTCAAAGCTTAACAAAACTTTGTAAAAATGTTCTTCATAAGAGTGATATCTCCAAGGATTTTTAGGTCAAAGTTCATCCAAATGACCCCCTACTGAAATGTGTAATCTTCCGTCATCAGCCAAAGCCAAAATTAAATGATATATTGTATTTGTACAAGCCTAGTGGCTAACATTGTATAATGTGAGATGGGGTTCATTGTATAAACCTATTGGCCCATAGTTCACCTTGTAAAGTGAACCTTGTGACTTAACCTAACAATATGTCGCCTAGACATTTATGAGATAATGTAATTATTAGAGATATTTAAACACCTCTTCCACTAATCCATTGCTATCAGTTCATAAACATTTGTTTATTAACAACGGGTACCAAAGGTCACTTTTGGTCACAAATCTGCCACAGGAAAGGGTTTTGTACGTGTACACGCCCTAGACCTGGACCAACATTGAAAGGCCGGAGGGAAGAGATGCCCTCCGTGCCAATCTCCGGAGAAGGCCGGCTCCTGTACTAAACTATTTAGGGTTTTAAGCTAAGAGTGCAGGAAAGAGATAAAAAGAGAAAGGGTGCAGGAAAGAGATAAAAAAGAGTAAAGGTGCTGGAAAGAGATAAAAAGAGTAAGGGTGCAGGAAAGAAATTAAATAGCTGGGTATTGTGGTGGGAAAGAACCAGCAGCACGATCACTAACTGAAAGCTTGAAGTAGCAGCAATAAATACCAAGAATAATGCATAAATAAATACCACGCAAAGTTCCCTATGTATCCTCTGGAAGAGTTCCAGGATTCAACTATTCTCCCACGCCTAAATCCAGATTTCAGAATTATAGCAATTAGGAAAATATGTGAATGTAACAGAAACCACTAACCACAAGCGGCATAAAAGGAGTTTAACGCAATATTGTCTCCCCTATGTATCCTTCAGGAGAATTCCAGGGTTCTGTCCCCAATTACACACCTAAACTCAGGATTCAGAATTGCAGTATACAAATGAAGACAGAATAGCAGAAATAATCACGGAAGGCAGCATACAAGGAAGAAATGAAGCCCAAAGTCTTTAATATCGATTGCAGAAATCAAGTTACAGCAGCTTTCTAGCAAAAGTTCCCCCCCTTTTCTCATTACAATACTAGGGTTTTTATAGAGGACCCGACCCTCTGAGCCATTAATGCGCTGGATTCGGAAGTACGCCCCTGGCAGTTACAAAAATCCGCGCCCGTCCCCTTCTGCGACTGAGGTTTCACATCCATTTCCACAATTAGCAACCATGGCCGCATCAACCGGGGAAATCTGCATTTATGAGCCGTTTGACTTGTCCTGGGCCGCTCCGGGTGAGGTGCTCGAGTGGATGCACAAGTTGCCCTTGCCCTTCTCTGCGGCTGATAACTCGTATCCTATTGCTACAAATGGGCACCGGGTCTTTCGGGCCAGAAAAAATGCATTTATGAAACACTCAATTGCCTTGGATAAATACCCGGCCTTGGAATGTGTGCTTTTCGGGAGAAGCACCGTCGTCAGAAAAGGTTCCGGAGAAGCCTCGTTGAGAAATTGGCCCGAACTGGCAGTTCGCTGGATTTTTGGCCGACTTGGCCGACGTTGGGATTCTGGCCGACGTTGGGATTCGCGGCCGACGTTGGGCTTCTGGCCGACGTTGGACGCTTTGGCGGACATGAACTTCGGGGCCGACATTGCACTTCGGGGGCCGACGCGGAGGTTCGCGACGAAGTGGAGTTTTCTGGCCGACTTGGCCGACATGGAGCTTCGGGGCCGACATGGAGCTTCGGGGCCGACGTTGCACTTTGAGGGCCGACGCGAAGTTTTCTGGCCGACTTGGCTGACTTGGCCGACTTGACCGGCGTGGAGCTTCGGGGGCCGACGCGGAGGTTCGCGGCGAAGTGGAGTTTTCTGGCCGACTTAGACATTTTGGCCGACTTGAAGCTTCGCTGGCCGACATAGCACTTCGCTGGAAATCTGCGCTTCGGGGGCTGACATGGAGCTTCGGGAGCGAAGTGAACCTTTTGGCCGACGTAGAGCGCTTTGGCCGACATTGAAGCTTCGCTGAAGTGGAGGCCCGAAGTGGCAGTTCGGCCAAATTCTGGGCGAAGTGCCCCTCATGCCTTAGAGATTTTTCTGCCAACTAGATGGAGGTTCGCTAAAACTGTGGCCGAAGTGAATGCTTCGCTAAGATTCTAGCGAAGTGACCCCGCTGACTTAGAAAATCCCGGCAACTTACAATCACAGCTTCGCAACTTTTCTGCCCGAAGTAGGTGCTTTGGTAGCTTCGCAAGCGAAGCTCCTTCCATGCCTTAGAAATTTTCCGAGCTCGAACTTAGGCTTTCCTGTCCCTTCTTTGCGAAGCTGCCCCTTTCCTTCTTTTTGTTCAGCGAAGCTTCTTATCTTACCCTGTTTTGCTGGCGAAGTGACCTGCCAGCCTTAAACTTTTTTCATCGTCGGGACGAGGAGGTTCGCCGGAGTTGGGGCCGAAGTGGATGCTTCGCCAGGCTCAAGCCCGAAGTGGCAACTTCGGCAGCGTTCTGGGCGAAGTGCCCCTCATGCCTTAGAATTTTTTTCGAGCCCGAAGTGGACTTTTGCTGGATGTACTTCCCGGGGCCATAACTTTTGATCCGCTGACCCGATCACCTATTGTAATATATCGCCGGAAAGCTTGCGAAAAGATCTGCAATAATGAGACATCAAAAGATCAATTCGTCCACTTTATCATCCTCTTTTAGGGCCCGCGAAAATGCCAACGCTTCTGCGTGTGATTTGCCGATTTAAAGCTCCATACTTAGGCAAAATTTTGTCAAAAAATTTAATGTGGCAAAAATGCCAACAATCACCCACCCCTTTCTTTTTGTTTTCCTTCTATATTTATGCAATAATTTGAGTAATGTGTTGATTTCTTTTGTTCTTGAATATATTGCATACTTCAACATGGTATCAAAGTTAAGGCCTTACCACGAATTTCAACATGGTGTCAAAACTAGTATAAATCACCATTACTTGATCCAGAATCTTGATTCTTGATCTATTGCAATGACAATTCGAAAATTGTGTTTTCCATAAGAGTAGCTATGGACCAAGGTGTTTTGGACCAATGTTGTATTCTTAAAGTTTTATAGAAACCCTAGTTTGTACTTTTGGAGCTTGGTTTGCAGTTATCTTGCGGCACCACTTTAGAGGACTCGTTGTTCATAGGAATTGGTGCAAAACAAGCATACGCAAACAAATTCCATTAGTTTTCATCTCATTTTTTGACATTTGATTCACCTCATCTGCAATGGCAGGCTCTAGGGAAGTGGTGTTTCTCAAAGAAGCAGCTATGGTGCAATAGTGTGGATTGAATTTTTTATGGTTTTTTAAAAACCCTGACTTGTCTTTTTTGAATTTTTCTAAAACATCCATTCCCTTCATCATTTTGGGTTCTTTGTCACCAAAATACCATTGATGAGAGAGCAACATATTTGACATTTGTTGGATCAAAGAAGATGAACACAAAGATATCATCCCTGCTTACCAAAGGAATTTTGTACAAAATCCAATGCAATGCGAAGAACTCTAGGTTTCAAGTCCATAGAAGAATCATTTCCAGTTTCCCTCACTCTTTTGAAGCTTAGATGAAGGACAGGTGACCTATGATTCATTCTCCAAGAAACAGTTGTATATGGGACAAATTGTTCAAAAGAAGGTCAACATTTTTGGAGTCCTTGCAGAAAAATATGAGGGGTCTCAATTTAGCAATTTGTCAAAATTTTCAGGGCATCAACTTCAAGGTTGAAAGGGTATGTGAGTGGTTTGCCACACAAATTGAGGACAAAGGAGATTGTACACACTCCCTTTTTCATTGTTGTCACTCATATAGCATTTGGTGCTCCTCACTTCTCATCCATCTTTGTGGACATTTCACTTTGCAGTCCATGTGGCACCTATGTGGATGAAAAATAATAAATTTCTCATATTTGTATTCACTTGTGGCCAATTAAAAACCACAAATTGTGAACATTTTTTATCCACACTTGTGCAAGTGGTAGTTTTTTATTGGTGCAAGGATATAGTTTAGTATGATGGACACGTTCTACCAAGTAGTATATCTAAAGCAATTGAGTCAATTTTGAAAAAAATGATGTTTCCAAATACATCGCTCTGGGGCTGTTTTGGAGGGCAAATTTTTGGAGACCATATAACTCCTTCATATGGAAGTCAAATTTGCTCATTTTTTCAAATCACACAGTTTTTCAAAATCTACAAAATAGTGCTTAAGATGCTATTCTATTTTGGCATCTTAAGAATGAATCTGTGTAAGAACTAGTTGGACCCGGAGTTGGTGTTTTCCTATTTGCATGGGACTCGCAAATATCTTGACCAAGGTCATGCCCAAGGTGACTTTTACTGAATTGTAGGATGGACTTCTTTATTTTTTTTTAAAAGTAAAGTTTGTTTTTTATTAGGATAAAGAACGGGATTTGAAAGGGTCCCAGTCCCTTGTACAACAAAGATGCCCTCTATCTCGCAACCACAGACAGACAAACCTTTGCCAAGATCACAAAATGACAAATTTTTGCCAGGATCACAGAAAGCCAAACTTTTGCCAAGATTACAGGATGGACTTCATATGGGATAGCTTCCATTAAGGGGGAAAGATCATTAATGTCTTCTCTCTTTGGCCCCTTAGCTTGCAATATTCCCTCATTGAAAAAGGCCAACATTATATAAGATGTATTTGGGGAAGCCAATGGGCTAACATTTTATAGTGTGAGATGAGGTTTATTGTATAAGTCTATGGGCCCATACTTCATCTTGTTAAGTAAACATTGTAAATTAACTTGTGACTTGAACTAATAATATGTCAGTTACACATTTATTACGGATTATATAATTATTAGAAACATTTAAACAGCTCTTACACAAATCCATTGTTATTGATGTATGATCATTCATTTATAAGTAATAATGGGCGCCCAAGAGCACCCACTCCTTTCTTTCATTTTCCTTCTATCTTTGTGCAGTGATCTGGGTAATATGTTGAGGCGTTAACATGAACTTCAACAAAACACAATGCAAATTAGTTGTGACTTGAAGACAATGTTTTGGGCATAACTCAAAGAAATGGAGTCCAAATCATATCATTTTTTTTTTAAATAGATAAATCAGCAGAGCAAGTTTTGTACAAGTTTGGTGCAAAAATCTACCCATTTGACCCCTCAAATGATGAAAATAAAACCGTTTTCCAATCATGATTTTGCAGCTATACAAGCTTGTAATGTATGAAATTTTTTCAGCATATTCTTGATAATATTGTCCAGGTGCTGATCTCGAACTCAAAGTTTCGAGTTGAAGAAAATCAAGAAACAGTGCAATTTGAACAATAACAGAGTACAATAAATCAGAACACAGAAATATATGAGAAAAATAACAGAATGATTTTATTGCTCAGAAAACAGAGTACAATGCAAGCAATCTCTGAGAAGAGATGTGAGGCTATAACATTGCATCCATTACTCATGCTTTTTACAGGCAGGGGTACATCTCTCTTTATACAATATTTGGTGGGTTGGAAATCCACCGTATTGAATATGGAAGGTCACTCAGTATGGAAATGTGGTGGTTCACCTTCCATGAGTTGCAAAGTGCATATTAAATGAAAATTACATACATATGACTTGTCCTTTTGTGTTTGTCTTCTAGTGATGTGTCAACATGGCTAGAGATGCATTTTGGCTTTGAATATCTAAAAATAGAAAATTACTATTTTTAGTAATTATTTTATTTTGCATTTTTGAGGGCCTCTCGAAGTGTTCTTTTCTCTCCTGCGAAGTTGCTGGGAGACAAAGTCTATGGCATTGGTTCCCTGTCTTGTTCTCCCTCTAAGCTTTCCAACACATTTTGAATGGGTCAAAACAGAGTCATGGGCACAAAGTTATGCCCCTGACAAGGTGGATAGGTCACATGCCTAGATCATTTCTTCCCCTCTTGAAAAGCAATGGTCCCCATTGCATCAACTTTTGACATCAGGTGTGGAAACTGTTTCTTTATCTGATTCTTTGTGAGCCATTCCCCTTGGTGACCAAGTTGTCCTGCCTTGACCACTCTGTACATTTGAATGGACTGCCTTCTGGTGGTCTTAGTCCATGTATCAACAATTTGATCCTCCTCCACTGGTGCTAAACTGTCTGGATTGAGTTCTTCAATGTCCAATTGTTTTGCTACTGTGGAAGTGTCCAACAGAGGTGGATGATAAGGCCTGAGAAGTTCAACATTGAAGATTGGATGCAAACCAAGATAAGATGGAAGATTCAACTCAAAAGCATTCTCTCCCACCTTCTTGGTGATGGTGTATGGTCCATAGCGAAGAGGTCTGATCTTCCTATGGGGTCCTGCAAGTCTCTCCTTCTGAAGACGTAACCATACTTTATCTCCAACCTTGAACTGATGTGGGACCCGATGTTGGTCATGGCATTGCTTGTATTTCTGATTTGTCTTCTCCAAGAGGTCATGGACCTATTGTTGGATATGCTGAATCTGTTCCACAAACCATGCTGCCTTTTCTGCTTCTTTCTGTCCATGAGGTGAGTACTCCATGGGTTGCACAGGGAGAGCTACATCAGTGGGTGCCAAGGGTTGGAACCCAAAACAGACATGAAATGGGTTGTGTTTGATAGAGTTGTGCAAAGCTCGATTGTACCCATGCTGAATGTAGGGGAGGCTCTCATCCCATGTGCATGGATGCTTGGAATTGTACATTCAAAGAAGATGTACAATCAGTCGATTCACAACTTTTGTCTGACCATCAGTCTAAGGATGGAAGGCTATGGACATGGTCAGCTTGGTGTCCATCATGCTCCATAGGGTGGACCAGAAAATACTCAGAAATCTGCTATCCCTCTTAGAGACAATGGACTTTGGCAAACCAAAGTTGAGCCATACATGACTAAAATAGAGTTTAGCAGTCTCCTTAGCTGAAATGGATTTCTTACAAGGAATCATGATAGCCATTTTTGAAAAACGATCAACTACTACAAAAACACAATCATTACCATGCTTAGATGTGGGCAAACCTGAGAGGAAATCCATGGAGATGGATTCCCAAGGCTTGGATGGCATTGGCAATGGTGTATACAGTCCTTGCTTCTTGTTGGTTGGTTTGGCAACAGCACAAGGGGTGCATGACTTGATGTACCTCTCGACATCATTCCTCATATTGGGCCAATAGAAGTACTTTTGGAGAACTGACAATGTTTTCTCCACCCCAAAGTGACCTGCTACTTTGTTGAAGTGCGCTTCCCAAATCATCTTTGAGTGCTCACTAGATGGTACACAAATATGTCCCATGTGATAGAGGAGATTATCTTGCAAATAAAAGTCAAGAACATGCTTACCCACACAAAGAGCTTGGTATGTATCTACAAAATCAGAATCAGCTTCATACAAGGTGGACCAATTGGAAGTCTCATGCCCACAGGAATCAAGAATGGTGGTGAGTGCGATAATTGGAGGTCGACTCAAACAATTTACTATTGAATTGGCACTCCTTTTCTTCTGCTTGATGATCAAATGAAATTGTTGCAAATATATGGCCCACTTTTGATGTCTTTCATTCCTTAGCTTACTCTATGTCTGAATGAACTCCAAAGGTCTGTGATCTGTATGGATGATTGTTTCCTTGCCCAAGATGTAGTGCTTCCATTATTTACATGCTTGGACAATGGCATAGAGCTCTTTGTCATATGTGGGGTATTTTTGAACTACTTCATTGAATGTCTCACTGTGATAGGCAACTGGATGCCCATGTTGTGTGAGAACAACTCCCAATGCATACTCTAATGCATCAGTCATTATCTCAAAAGGTTGTTGCAGATCAGGTAGGGAAAGTGTAGGAGTTGAACACAATTGGTCTTTCAACTTCTCAAATGCTCTCTGTTGTGTATCTCCCAAATGGAACTTGGATTTGGCACCTCCTTTGGTCACTTGGTGTAGTGGCCAAGCAATGTGTGAGAACCCCAATACAAATCTTCGATAGAAATTGGAAAGACCCAAAAAGCTATGAAGCTCTATCAGAGTCTTTGGGGTAGGCCAATCTCTAATTACCTAAATCTTCTCAAGATCAACATGGACTCCTTTGTCAACAATGTACCTAAGGTACTGAATCTTCATCATGCCAAATGAACACTTTTCCAAATTAGCATACAACTTGTGTCTTTGAAGAGTCTGAAGTACCTATTGAACATGTTGCAGATGCTCCTCCCATGTCTTACTATAGATGAGAATGTCATCTAAGTAGACTACCACAAATGAGTTGGTGTAGGGACACAAGATGTCATCCATCATCCTCATGAAGGTGGCAAGTGCATTGGTCAAGCCAAAAGGCATAACCAACCACTCAAATAAACCCTCCTTGGATTTAAATGCAGTCTTCCATACATCAATGGGCTCGATGGGTATTTGATGATAGTTGGATTTGAGATCAATTTTGGTGAAGAACTTTGCACCACAAAGTTGGTCCAACAAGTCATCTATCCAAGGGAGTGGATAGTGGTTCTTCATAGTGATTTTATTCAAAGCTCTATAGTCAATATAAAGTCTCCACATTCCATCTTTCTTTGGAGCCAAGACAATTGGACTGCCACATGGTGAAGCACTTGGTCTGATGTGCCCTTTCTAAATCAATTCTTGGATTTGCCTCTTGATTTCATCATTTTCAAGGACTGATCTGTGATAAATAGGTGCATTAGGCAAAGGAGAACCAAGAACTAAATCAATGGAATGCTTTACCTTGCAATGAAGTGGCACCCCAATTGGTGACTTGAACAAGTCATCATATTCTACTACAATTTGGTCCATTTGTTTCTATTTGCAAATCTTGAGATTAGTGTGGTGGTAGCAACAATCATCCTTATGCTTTGCAGCTTGATCATCAAGAGAATGAATTTCCTTGTTTTGGCTATCATCTTCCTGCATTGTTTGGCATTGACTAAGGAAATAGAGGTAGGAGGAGATACCTCTGGTATCCTAAAGCACTAACCTCTGATAGTGATGATGACACTTCGAGGTCTTGACTCATACACACCATGTCTCTTCCACATGAATGGTTGGCCCAAGATCACATCACAAACATCCAAGGGCACATCACACAAAACTTCATCTTTGAAGGGTTTGATGGCATAAGAGAGGAGACATTGTTGAGTGACACGAATATCTCTCCCTTGTTGCAACCATCCAACATTATATGGTTGTGGGTGTGGTGTGACAGTAGATTCAAATCCTTTACAATGTGAGCAGGAATCAAATTCTTTTGACTCCCACTATCAACAATGAAATGCAATGGCTTACCCTTGACCCACATCTGTGAGTGAAACAAATGTTCCTCCTCTTGTGACTCCTTTGGTGCAGCATGTGTGGTGGCAATGGTCACATTTGGTTTAGCTTCCATGATTCGCTTCCCTCTATCCTCAACCTGTGGATGTGGAGGAGGTGGTGCAGTGGATGTAGAGGGTTGCATCTCAGCGAATAGTGACTGAATTGCTTGACACTCCTCCCTTGAATGTTGGTTGCTCTTATGATAATCGCACCATTTTCTGGTCTTGGCCTTTTGGGGATTCTTATCTTGGGAGTCTTTCTTTTGCTTTCAATTTTGGTTTCGGGGCTGACCCTCTTTGTCTTGATTCTTTGGATTATCACTCTTGCCTTTCTTGGGCTGGTACTTGGTATTCTGATTCTTGTTATTTGCTCCTCCTCCTTTCTTGTTTTTGTTTTTGTGCTTCTACTCCAATTTGATAGCAAGTTTGTATGCCTCTCCCAATGTCTTGAATTCAAAGAGGTCCATGTCCTCTCAAATGTACCATTGCAGCCCACTATGATACTTGAGGATTCGATGCCTTTCAATATCTTGAATACCTAGTTTTGCTGCCATGGAATGGAAAGCATTAGTATAATCTTGAACAGACTAGTCTTTACCTTGACGCAATTGTTGCCATCGCATGTACTGATCATCATAGGCTCCCACGAGATAATATTCTTCCTTTACAGCCTCCATGAAATCATCCCATGTGAACCTTGCTTCTTCATCTTCATTCTCCTCCTTGACCCTGTTACAATATGCTTCCCACCAATTTCGAACAGGTAATGAAGCTTTCAAGAGTGCAAAAGTGATTTTCTCATTGTTGGTGAATTTATTTACAGAAAAGTATGAAGACAACTGATCCAACCAATTTTCTATTGCATCAACATTAATTTTCCCTTCAAAAACAGGAATATCAAAATTCACCTGCACCTTAAAAGGTGTGGGAGCACTAAATGGTGCTAGGGCAATGAGAGGTTGTGCAAAGGAGGAGGTTGCAGAATTTGCAGTAGGGAGCCATTGAAGAATTTGAGCAAATTGATCCATCATCTCATTCTTCTGTTTCACAAGGGCTTCATTCAACATCTCCTTGAAAGGATCGATTGTCTTGGTGTTGTCCATTCTAT
This sequence comes from Wollemia nobilis, assembly GCA_028583015.1. Classification (NCBI taxonomy): domain Eukaryota; kingdom Viridiplantae; phylum Streptophyta; class Pinopsida; order Araucariales; family Araucariaceae; genus Wollemia; species Wollemia nobilis. The sequence goes on from JAQPPZ010000989.1 coordinate 7,810,263, forward strand.
TTGCCATTTGAGATTGTTTGGAACAACAAGGGAGATAATCAGAGGGATCTCGCATCTGATACCCGAGCTTCCAATAGCCTGATCTCATATTTATGGACATACACTCAAAAGACAAACTCTAATATGATAGCCTTATCTGGAACTGAAAGTCTCAAGTTAAGGAAAATCAAGGAACAATGCAATCACAACAATAACAAAGTACAACAAATCAAAACACATAAACATATGAGAAAAATAACAGGATGATTTTATTGCTCAGAAAACAAAATACAATGCAAGCAATCTCTGAGAAGAGATGTGAGGCTATAACATTGCATCCATTACTCATGCTTTTTACAGTATGGGGTACATCTCTCTTTATACAATATTTGGTGGGTTGGAAATCCACCGTATTGAATATGGAAGGTCACCTATATGGAAATGTGGTGGTTCACCTTCCATGAGTTACAAAGTGCATATTAAATGAAAATTGCATACATACAACTTGTCTTTTTGTGTTTTGTCCTCTACTAATGTGTCAACATGGCTAGAGATGCATTTTGGTTGTGAATATCTAAAAATAGAAAATTACTATTTTTAGTAATTATTTTGTTTTGCATTTTTTAAGGCCTCGGGAGTTTTTATTAATGCAGTTGTTGGGAACCAGGTCTACGGCATTGGTTCCCTATCAAAACCCCTTGTTCTCTTTCTAAGCTTTCCAATGCATTTTGAACAGGTTAAAATGGAGTCCCGAGCACAAAATTATGCTCCCGACAAGGTGGATAGGTCACATGCCTGGATCATGTGCACATCAAATTTTGGGCCAAATTTTGTGCTTTAATCCTTCAAACATGAAAAAACAGTCCACCTCAGAAAATTAGCTAGACTGGCATTGGTTAGATGTCAAAAGGTGCAAACGACAAGTATATGATGGGAAGAGCACCTAGAAAAGTGGGCACATCATTGCCAGCATCCCCAAATCACTAAACTCAAACCATTGTTGCACATTCAGAAATGCAGAGAAATGACAGAGTAGGAAAGTATATTCTGACATATCTTTTACAAAGTAGTTGAAGATAGAAGGCATTGGTGATCTTGAGGGGGCAGCCAAAAGTGAAATGTCATTGTAATCAGTAGTAAAAACACAGCAAGGAGTATGTTTATGCTGAAGCCCTCTAAGCTCATACCATAGCTATAACCACTGTAAATGACACACACAAACCAATTGCTTTGCCTGTTGAGCTTATTGTCCTAAGGGTTCTCCATGTAAATATGGTGTTAAAGCATTCTTGTGTGTGCTTCAATTTCGATACCATATGTATATTTTTTTATCTTAAGTCCTTCATGGATGTAAGCATTGCACAGTAGTTTGAAGTACATACATAATTTTTAACCACAGAAAATTGCTCCTTTTCACTATGTATACATTTTATTAAAGTAGAAGATCTAATTAGGATCCATTAGTGGGAGATCTTAAATCAAGCTCCAAGGAAAGAATCAAAGGCAAAATCTTAGACAAAATGAAGAATCACTGATAAGACACAAAATCTAAAGCTTTTAAAACTCATGGAGTACTGTGAATTTTCCTTATAAAATCACAACTTTTTTGACAAATCACAAAAACGTTCAAATTGATTGTTTCATAAAATATGGTCTCATACAATATCAGTGGTCAATATAAACAATGACAATTAATCAGTAAATTTGATTGCATTCTAAAGACCTAAGAAAATGGGTTCCAAATTTTGAAAAATAAGCCTAAACAAAGCACAAGCCTTCAGCACCATCAAAGGGAAAAAATGTCTCAATTAAAGATGCAAGCAATACTTTCAAATCCCAATCAAGGAACATGTAGTCGCATCACTGGAATATTTTGTTAAAAGATTGAATTTTCATGCCTCATTCTATGTATCAGAGATGTCAAAACCGCAAATCTTAAATCAAATTCGCAATTCTTACAGTGTAATGCACATCTCTGACAAATGCATCTGCAATTTTGGCAGCTTTGTAGTACCGGTCACTGGGCTTCTCTGCACTTCCAGATATAATAAGTGGTGTTCTAGCTTCATCAATCAAGATGGAATCAACCTCATCGATAATACAAAAATTGAACCCTCTCAAAACCAGATCATCTACACTCTGCAAGGAAAAACATAAAAGGTCACACTTTAGCATTAGCTTTTATGAAAAGAAAAGTCCTCAAAAACATCATGCTCTGAAAACGTAGATAACAATCCTAAATTGACACTCGTAGTTCATAAAACAGCTCGACTGATTTTTTATATTATTAATATAAATGACATTGAAAATAATATAAGGCCAAAAAAATCGGTATTGTAAAGGAGAAAATAATATTCCGATTCAAAACCATTTTGGCAAGTGATCTATTGTTATTGAACAACTAAAAATTCATAAGCATTTTACTTTCCATGGCAAGATTATCTCTCAGGTAGTCAAATCCAAGTTCACTGTTCGTAACATAGGTTATATCATATGAGTAATTTGCTCTCCTCTGTTCACTTGACATGTTCTCTGTCAACAAAATGCATCAAGATCAGTTTCATCCATAAACTTTAAGAAGACACAAATTCGAAGAGTAAATTAACATGAATGTCATCTTGAGTACATATGAATAATATTGGCATTCAGAAGATGGCATTTGATTATGCTAACATATATGTCAGCAAAATGGTACCAGTGTACTACATGACAGCCATTGCCAAACAAAAGAATGCTATTTAACTTGTATCTAACCAAAAAGAAGGAATGATATCCAAATCTTTTCAAATATCATAATGCCAACATGAAAAAATTGTATCCTGTTCTAAGATTTATTCCAAATTGCAGCTCTAATTATTCAACATAGCATCAAAGCGATATGTGGTGCCAAGAGGGAATATACAATCATGATAGAACATATGCTGCAGTATGTTGTTCAACCAAATGTTAAGAGAAGGAATATATTGCTTGTGTGGAAATGAAATGAAATGAAATATTATTAATGTCTGCGGTGGGCCAAAATAAGACCCAAGGGACTATAAGAAGGACAATAATGACTGCCAGCTAGCAAGCTAAAAAGCCCAACAAAGAAAAGAACTAAGATAAATACAAGACGAAACCCGACAACCAGGCCAAAGAGAAAGGGAAAAGAAAAGGGAGAGCAGAGGGGGGAGGGCTGCAGTCCAGAAGAGAGGAGTGCACGCCAAAAAGAAAATGCACAAGTTGCGTTGCAGACACCAGTTGAAAAGGCTGTGAGAGAATTCATAATTCAAGTATATTGAGCTGAAGAAGTGGTGAAGAAGCACGACACCTTCGATCACCAGAAAAATTTCCAAAGTATTACAACAGGCTAGAGATGCTTGTCTCACTGCACAATCAAAGAGTTATAAAGGAGAGAACTGGTGCTCTTGAAGAAATCCAACTGGTCCTAGAAGTTCAATTGAGAATTTAGACATTTCCAGCATAAAGCAATATTTGGATTCTGGAATGCTCTCTATCAATGATTACTAGTAACAGCGATGATACGAATGAAGAAAAATTTATCCCAAAAAAAAAATCAAATAAGGAAGAAAGTCTGAAAAAGTTGAATATTAGAGCTTATGGGAAATGAGTCTCAAAATGATGAAGCACACTTGCCAACTACAGATGGTGATCAATAGTTTTAGTTGCAAGAACCTGTTTGCATCCACTAAGGTGCAGAACTTACTAGACCCCTTAAGTGGCTTAATTGTATTCTACCGCATGTTCAAAATATAGCTGTTAGAAATTTATAGTATCATAAAAATTCTAACTACAATCAAATTATTCAAAATATGGCAACCTAAAGAGCAATTGCAAACTTACGTTGAATAAGGCCAACCTGAAGTCCCAGGAAACGAGGCACTTGACCCACCCATTCACAATCCCGACGAGCAAGATAATCATTCACCGTAACAATGTGCACTCCTTTCCCAGTCAAGGCATTCAAATAAGCAGGTAAAACTGCAACTAGGGTTTTGCCTTCTCCTGTCCTCATTTCTGCAATTTCCCCCTTGTGAAGAACCATGCCTCCTACAATCAACAGATCAAAAATTTAAATCCAGACTTCATAATAGAATATGCATTAAGATCATAGATAAGCATTGTTTCCACATGCCTGTTATAAGATCCCAATTAAGAAACTCCGATATTAATAGCAAATCCAGACAGTAATCAAAAAAGCAAAGAAAAGTTCCAAGAATGATCAAAGTAGTTGCAAATACCTTTGTCAATGCCCAAAAAAATCCTATTAAACATATGTTGATGTCTATGTTAAAACAGTTGGCCCACTTAAAATCTTCTTAATGAGACATGACGATAAGTGTACAACTAAAATTAGTTTTATTTCCTGTATATCCAGTAAATAAAATATTCAAAACCATGTGAGCTCATTTCATGATAATTAATGAAATTTTTCACCTCAAAAGAAAGCTTCAAGAAATTGCTTAACATAAGCAGGATATTTTGAAACTTATCTAGACTTCAATGTAGAAATCAATCTAAATGCCCACAAGTTGAAACGTAGAATACCATGTAGCAAAAGAGAAAAAGAAAAATAAAAACATGATAACAAACAAGCTGTAAAACATATACACTGCCCGCAGTTATGGAGTACGGAAAACATCCAAGAAGATGTCTATGAAGTCATTACCTAGCATGAAAGCCCCTGCTGTATGAAACCTTGAAATGTCATATATCAGAGAACATGAAAGAATGCCATTGATCGTTACCCACTATCTGATATTCACACAATGACACTGAGAGGGGGGGTGAATCAGTGTAGCTATTAATTTTAATATCTACAGCATTTAATATGAAATAAAGAGAACTTGAAAACTAGAAAAACAAATTGAACAAGAGAGCACACCACAACACTCAATATACCGAGGTTCACCAATTTGGCTACTCCTCAAAAAATGACTGCTTGGACTTCAATCCAAATCCAGCTTTGCAAAATACCAATTTTACAAATACTTTACCAAAGCATCTACCGGAAGGAGCACCAACCCCTTAATTTTCTGCCGCAACGGATGGAGCACCAACCCCTAGTACCAAGCACCAACTTGGACTGCAATTCGATCAATTTAAAATGACATAAGAATGTCTTCACTTCATGCACGACCCTGACCTGGTCTGCAATTAACCCAACTCGCACACTCTCACGTCTCGCTAATTTTTCTCTTGACTCTTTTCTAACCCTCTTTTTACAGCAATTTCCCTCTTACAACAGCAACATATATTCTCCGCACGATTGTCCTTTTATAACCTCATTTTTCTCATAGAGATTCTTCGTCTTCTATCTCTCTTCAATCATGTATGCAATGGAAGACATACCCAACTGTTCGAATTCTTTTTCTTGCCAATAAGCGGTTGTTCGAAACCTAGTAAATACGGCCGTTCGAGTCCTTCCATTTTTTGAATGCATTTTCGATCCTCGCATATTCGGCTGTTCAAATACTTCAAATACGGCCATTCGAATACTTTTTCTATTCGCATATCCGACTCTTTGAATTCTGCAAATACGTCTTTTCTAATGCTTTTTCAATCTTGCATATTTGGCTGTTCGAATACTTCAAATACAGCTGTTCGAATGCTTTTTGATCCTGCCTATACGATTCTTCGAATGCTTTTCAATCATGCATATTCAGCTGTTTCAGTGCATGTTCGACACTGTCAATGTGTAATCGCTAATCGACATCGATTACTTTTTACGTAACTGGTCGCATGATTTTCTGTATGCTTTTATCCGACACGTGTCACCTTGCATGCTCCTTCGGCTTTTACCTGCCAAACTGTTACCTGTCGCGATATCGCGACACTTTTTGTAGCCGTACCCTTCATGCCCTTGCTGTCGCGAAATCGCGACCATTTTGGCTTTTGAAAGCTTTCCCTCTGTTCATGTCGCGAAATCGCGACACTTTGAACATTTGCTGACGTCATCCTTAATGATGTCGCGAAATCGCGACGCTTCCAGCTTCCAGCAGCTTTCCTTGCACCCTGTCGCGAAATCGCGACACTTTCAGCTTTTGCTGACGTCATCATCATTCTTGTCACGAAATCGCGACGCTTTCAGCTTCCAGCAGCTTTCCTCGCACTCTGTCGCGAAATCGCGACATTTTCAATTTTGCTGACGTCATCCTCACTTTGTCGCGAAATCGCGACGCTTTCCGCTTCCGTACACTCTTCTTTGCCAGCAACCGCGAAAATGGAACATGTCGCGAAATCGCGACGTTCTCTCGCTTCCGTACAATCTTTGCTTTATGCGAGAGCGAAATCGCGACAACTTTGTGCCTTGTGCTTTCGACTTGCTACATCTTTTAGTTTTGCAATTTTGACTGGTAGCGAAATCGCTACACCTTTGTTTCCATACATTTTGTCATGCAGCAAAATCGCTACACCTTCTTGTTTGTGCCTTTTCACTTGTAGCGAAATCGCTACACCTTTGTTGTCATTCATTTTAACATGCAACGAAATCGCTACACCTTTGTTTTCTGCACTTCCTATTTGTAGCGAAATCGCTACACCTTTGTGCCTTGCATTTCCAGCTGTGCTTTGGATCGCGAAACTTCGACATGTAGGGAAATCGCTACACTTTTCGTTGCAAGCTCCTTTCCTCCATTTATGTCGCGAAATCGCGACATCTTTTCACCTTGCTTCCTTCTCTGCCAACATGTCGCGAAATCGCGACAGTTTGCTTTGCACCTTCTCTCTCTCCGGCCATGTCGCGAAATCGCGACAATTTTTCTTGCATTTTCTCTCTCTCCGGCAATGTCGCGAAATCGCGACAATTTTTCTTGCATTTTCTCTCCTCGGCAATGTCGCGAAATCGCGACAATTTTTCTTGCATTTTCTCTCTCGGCAATGTCGCGAAATCGCGACAATTTTTCTTGCATTTTCTCTCTCCTCGGCAATGTCGCGAAATCGCGACAATTTTTCTTGCATTTTCTCTCTCCTCTGTTTTGTCGCGATATCGCGACAGTTTTCTTCCTTGTCTTTTTTTGCCAATTTCTGAATCTGGGTCACCTCTGTTTTCCTTGAAATTCACTGCACTTGATCTGATCGACCTCTGAATCGCATCAATCGCATCAATCTGTCTGTGTTGACAACAATGACAATACTTTTGCAATTCTTTTGTTGCACCTTGCTCAACAATCTCCCCTTTGGAATTGTTGGCAACACACTGCAACCTTGCTCAATTTCTTCTCCCCCTTTGCCAATAATACCAAAGGGTCGCCGCAGACTCCCCCGAGTCTATGCACAACATTCTCGAGCTTAAAAAGTTTGAATGCTCCCCCTGAGAATGTGTTTCCCATAGCTAGTCAATGCTTGGGTGGTGTGACTACTCCCAACTTCTTCCGAAGGTATTCAAATACTTCCTTTGGCAAAGGTTTTGTGAATATATCAGCTACTTGCTCTGTAGTTGGAACAAAATCCAATTTGACCTCTCCTTCTGCAACTTTATCCTTCAAGAAATGATATCGGATTGCAATATGTTTGGTTCTTGAATGCATTACTGGATTCTTGGATATGTTGATAGCACTAGTGTTATCACATTTAATTGAAATTGGCTCTTTGAAATGAATACCAAGATCTTTCAACGTTTGTCTCATCCATAATATCTCGAGTACAGACATGTTGTTGCCGCAATGTATTCGCCTCTGCAGTGGATAGAGATATCGATTCTTGTTTCTTGCCTGTGCCATGCTACCAACTGTCTCCAAGATAAAATGCTCCTCCACTTGTGCTCTTTCTGTCATCAATACATCCCGCCCAATCTGCATCGAATATGCAATCAAAGTGAAATCTTTACCTTTTGGGTACCACAACCCATAATCCATAGTGCCCTTGAGATATCCGAAGATCCTCTTTACAAACTGTTACATGAGTTTCTTTGGGACCGGCCCGAAATCTTGCAACCATGCATACCGCTTGTAATATATCCTGGTCTAGTGGTCGTTAAATACAAGCAGGCTTCCAATCATAGACCCGTACATTGTTTGATCTACATCCGGGGATTTATCATCCTTGCTCAACTTGGCACTCGTTGTCATGGGAGTGCTAACCGGTTCTATCGTCTTCCATTGTGAACTTTTTCAGCATTTCTTTTACATATTTAACTTGAGAAATAAAAATGCCTTTTTCATTTTGATTGACCTGCAGACCTAGGAAATAAGAAAGTTCACCAATCATAGACATCTCAAATTCTTTCTTCATTTTAGTTGATATGTCTTTGCAGTATTCATCCATCGTCATCGCCAAATATTATATCATCTACATAAACAACAAGAACAATAAGATGGCCCTTCTCTGTTTTGACATATAAGTTGCTGTCCACCAAACCTTTCTTGAACCCTTGTTTAATTAGATAGTTATCCAACCTTGCATACCATGCTCTAGGTGCCTGTTTCAAACCATATAATGCTTTCTTTAACCTGCAAACAAAATCGGGTTGTCACCAAGTTGGAAGCCATCCGGCTGTTCAATGTAAACCTCTTCTTCCAGCTTTTCCATTCAAAAATGCTGATTTTACATCCATTTGATATACTTTGAAGTTTTTATGAACTGCTAATGCCGGAAACATTCTGATTGCCTCTAGTCTCGCTACCGGTGCAAAAGTTTCCTCAAAATCAATGCCTTCAACCTGAGCATAGCCTTTACTGGACCAATCTTGCCTTATTTCTGACAACTCGTCCATCTTCATTTAATTTATTTCGAAAAACCCATTTAGTGCCAATTATGTTTTTATTTGTTGGTCTAGGTACTAATTCCCATGTATTGTTTTTCTCAATCTGATCTAGTTCTTCATTAATTGCCTTCAACCAACTTTCATCAGTGCTTGCTTCAAGAACATTTTTAGGTTCAATGCTAGATAACGGAGAATAGTTCCGCACCGCTCGCTTCTTCTTGTCTCGAATACCATCTTTGGGATCCCCAATAATCTGCTCACTTGGATGATTTTTCTGCCAGTTGTCTCGCTTTAAATTTCCTGTTTTCTTCTTCTTCGATTCAGTTTTTACACCATCTGGATCAATTTTCTGATTCTTATCTCGTTTCCTTTTCATCATCACCTTCAATGACTTCTTCATAGATGGGGTAGTTTTCTTGATAAGTAATTTCTTGTTCTCTACCTTCATCAACTTTCACATCAGCACTCTCAACAATTTTCTTTAGCCTTTTGTTGTAACATGTGTAGGCTTTGCTTTTTGTTGAGTAACCAAGAAAGATACCTTCATCAACTCTATTTTCAAATTTACCGAGATTATCTTCAGTCCGTTTGATGTAGCACTTGCTGCCAAATACTTTGAAATGTCTTGTTGTTGCCTTTCTGCCAAACCACAGCTCATAAGGTGTTTTGCTTTCATGTGGTCTTAGCATGCACCTGTTTTGAATGTAAACTGCAGTATGTACCGCCTCTTTCCAAAATCGTCGACTATTTTGTTCTCATCCAACATTGTCTGTGTCATTTCCTGCACTGTCCTATTCTTCCTTTCTACAACACCATTCTCGTCGAGGTGTTCTAGCCGCTGAAAAACTGTCTTCTTATCCCATATTTTTGACAGTATTCTGCAAATTCTTCCGAAATAAACTCTCCTCCTCTCGTCCGATCTTAGGCATTTAATTCTTTTTCCCGATTGATTCTCAACAAGATTTTTGAAGGTTTTAAACATCTCAAAGGCTTCGATTTAAGTTTCAGAAATAGTACCCATGTCATTCTTGAGTAGTCATCTATACACAAGCATAAAATATTTGTGTCCATTTATGCTTTCGGTTCTCATGGGTCCACATAAATCGGTGTGAATTAGTTCTAATGGCTTGCTCGTGAAATATTCTTTTGCTTTGAAAGTGGCTCTGGTTTGTTTTCCCTTTTGGCATGACTCACAAATACCGTTTGAAGGTTTACCAATAGTTGGTATGTCTCTTATCGCCCCTTTTGAGCTGATTTTTACCAGATTATCAAAGCTTATGTGACCGAGTCTCTTGTGCCACAACCGGTTTTCTTCTTCCCGACCAACCAAACAAGCTCCTTCGAATTCTCGAAAGAGTATACAGATTTCCATAAGTTCTCATCCAGTGGCTATTAACTTTCCATTTTTTGTCTTTCTTACTTCACGGCCCTCCTTCTTGAAGATTACATCATGACCTCTCGTCACGATTTGACTTACACTCAACAAGTTATGCTTCGGACCAATCACAAACAAGACTTCTTTTGATTTTATATTGCCATCACTCATCTTGACTGATCCCTTTCCCACAATCTTTGCTCCATCATTATTTCCAAATTTCACGTAACCACCTTCATAATTCTGTAAATTCTCAAATTTTTGCTTGTCACCCGTCATGTGACTGGAGCAACCACTCGTCAAGTATCCAAGGTGCATATTTGTTCTGACCTTTAAAGGCAGTCCGAACAATCAAAGATTCCTTTTCTTTCCATTCTGGTTTGATAGCAGATTTGTCTACTTGTTTTGCCTTTGTCCTTTCATTAGCATGTGCCTGTTTTTCAAGAAATTTCTTGTTTTGTTTCAACCCACTTGGTTGAGATTTTCTACCCTGATAATTATTTGATGCAAAAGTGCTTCTACGGTTTCTAGCAATATGTCCAAAATTATGACAATTATAACATTCAACTGCATAATTCATTAAAGAAGAAAAAACATTTCTGCTGGTGAAATTCCTTTGAGATACATTATGCCTCGCAATCCTGAAATCTTATGACCATAAGCATTGCATTTAAAACAATAACTCGGAAAAGGAATGATTAAACCTGGGTGCGGGTCTTTGCCGTTTGAAGTGGGAGCCATGAATCTTTTCCTTCTTGGATGTGTGACTTTTGTGAATCCATCTTTGTCAGTACTTTTCTTGAATCTGGCATTGTTGCTTTCTTTGGCATGATTTGTTTTTTCTAGGTCAACCCTGATCTTTTCTTCTTTCTTTATGGGTTCTACATTCAAGGCCTTTGAACCCTTTGATGATTCTCCTTCATCGAAGCCTAAACCAAATTTGATGCCGAAAGGCCTTTGGTTATTTAACATTTTATCCAGCTTTACAAGTACTTTCTTCAAACTTATGAAAACAGATCAATTTTCTATTCATCTCCTCTAGCCGCATCCTTAACTTAACAATATCTTCCTCTAGCTTGCCGCATTCAACCTGTCTTTACGCTTAATTGTTCATTAAGAACTTCGGACATTTTCTTGAATTCCTCCGTCCGTATTTTTAAACTCGTTTATTATGTCGAGTGGCATCCTCTAGTTTTCTTGAAAACTTTTTGTTCTTTTTCCTTTCTCGCACTCAACTCTTCAAGTGCAGCAACCAATTCTCCTTCCGGATAAACTTCAGCCTCATCTTTAAAGTTTTCATCACCTTCCCGATTTTCTTCCTCGTTCTTTCCTCTTCAAGTGCCATGAACAGAAGCTTCACCTTTTTCTTCTTCGAATCCTCATCTGAGCTTTCTTCAAAAGTTCTAACATTCTTGGATATGAAGCTTTTCTTCTTGAAGTTGTTCTTTCTGAAATTTTGTTTCTTCTTCCAATCACCTTTTTCTTGGAGTGAACCTTCACCATTTTTGGTTTTCTCATGCATTGGACATTTGGCTGCAAAATGACCGACTCCTCCACAATTGAAGCACTTAAAAGGTAGCTTTCCTCTATATTTTCCTTTTCCCTTTGTGAGTTTTCGAACAAAATTAGCTTCTGTTTCATCCAGTGTCTCTTCATCCTCAGATTCATGTTCAGCTTTTATATTCTTGTGTGCTTTAAAAGTTTCTTCTCTGTCTATAGACTTGGTTTGTCCTATTCTCATTTCATATGTTGTCAGGGAACCATGCATCTCATCCAAGCTGAAGTTGTTTAGATCTTTTGCCTCTTCTATTGCAGAAACTTTGGAGTTAAATCTTTTGTGCAGTGTTCGAGAACCTTTTTCACAACAACTCGCATCATCAATTTCTTCACCGAGTCCTCTCGATTGCATTAATGATTCCGTTGACTCTCAAGGATATAAGCCTCTATGTTCTCATCTTCATTCATTTGCGAGTGCTTCGAACCGTGCTCGATGAGTTTGCGACTTGGCTTCCTTGATCTTGTCTGTCTCCTTCATGGATGCTCTTCGCTTTATCCCACATGTCTTTTGCTGATTTACAGCTCATGACTCTTATCAGCTTCACTCGTCAACAAGCCCACACATTATGGCATTCTTAGCTTTGGAGTTGTTCTCAAATTTTTTCTTCTCAGAAGATTCTGTTGGAGGAGTAGTGGGTGCTCTGTGTATCCACTATCTACATAATCCCAAATATCATATCCCAATGCACTCGGATATGTTTGCATCCCGAGTTTCCGAAAGTGTAATTTGTTCCATCAAATAAGGGAGCTTTGTTGGATGAGAATCCTTCACCGCCTCCCATTGTTTCTTCCAAGATCTCCTTAGCTGATTAAGCTTGAACAAGGCACCTTGCTCCGATACCAATTGATACTCACACAATGACACCGAGGGGGGGGTGAATCAGTGTAGCTATTAATTTTAATATCTACAGCATTTAATATGAAATAAAGAGAACTTGAAAACTAGAAAAACAAATTGAACAAGAGAGCACACCACAACACTCAATATACCGAGGTTCACCAATTTGGCTACTCCTCAAAAATGACTGCTTGGACTTCAATCCAAATCCAGTCTTTGCAAAATACCAATTTTACAAATACTTTACCAAGGATCTACCGGAAGGAGCACCAACCCCTTAATTTTCTCGCTACAATGTATGGAGCACCAACCCCTAGTACCAAGCACCAACTTGGACTGCAATTCGATCAATTTAAAATGACATAAGAGCCCACCCGACCGGTCTCGCAATTAACCCAACTCGCACACTCTCACGGCTCTGCTAATTTTTCTCTTGACTCTTTTCTAACCCTCTTTTTACAGCAATTTCCCTCTTACAACAGCAACATAAATTCTCTGCACGATTGTTCTTTTATAACCTTACTTTTCTCATCGGGACTCTTTGACTTCTATAGCGTTTCAATCCTGCATACGATCGGATGACATTCTCGAGTCGTTCGAATTCTTTTCTCTTCCCAATAAGCGGTTGTTCGAATACTTCAAAAAGGACCATTCGAATACTTTTTCTATTCTGCATATTTGGCTGTTCGAATCCATTCAATACGGTTGTTCGATTCCAAGCAATACGATTGTTCGAAACCCTGCAATACGGCTGTTCGAAACCCTGCAAATTCGGCTTTTCGAATGCTGCAAAAATGTCTTTTAGAAAGCTTTTCGATCCTTCATATTTGATTCTTCGAATGCTTTTCCAGTCGTGCATATACAACTGTTCTAGTGCATGACTAACACTTGTCAATCTGAATCGCAGATCCGACATCGATTACTTTTACGTAATCGGTCGCATGATTTTCCTCGTCTGCTTTTTTGACACGTGTCACCTTGCATGCTTTTTCGGCTTTTACCCGCCAAACTGTTACCTGTCGCGATATCGCGACACTTTTTGTAGCCGTACCCTTCATGCCCTTGCTGTCGCGAAATCGCGACCATTTTGGCTTTTGAAAGCTTTCCCTCTGTTCATGTCGCGAAATCGCGACACTTTGAACATTTGCTGACGTCATCCTTAATGATGTCGCGAAATCGCGACGCTTCCGGCTTCCTGAGGCTTCTCTCGCAACTTGTCGCGAAATCGCGACACTTTCAGCTTTTGCTGACGTCATCCTCAATGTTGTCGCGAAATCGCGACGCTTCCGGCTTCCAGCAGCTTTCCTTGCACCTTGTCGCGAAATCGCGACACTTTCAGCTTTTGCTGACGTCATCATCATTCTTGTCGCGAAATCGCGACACTTCCGGCTTCCAGCAGCTTTCCTTGCACCCTGTCGCGAAATCGCGACAATTTCAATTTTGCTGACGTCATCCTCAGCTTTGTCGCGAAATCGCGACGCTTCTGGCTTCCGTACAATCTTTGCTTTATGCAATAGCGAAATCGCTACAACTTTGTGCCTTGTGCTTTCGACTTGCTACATATTTTAGTTTTGCAATTTTGACTGTAGCGAAATCGCTACACCTTCTCGTTGTGCATTTTGGACTTGTAGCGAAATCGCTACACCTTTGTTGCCATTCATTTCAACATGCAATGAAATCGCTACACCTTTGTTGCTGAGCATTCTCTCTCCTCTTCGGGTCGCGAAATCGCTACACTTTTCGTTGCAAGCTCCTTTCCTCCATTTATGTCGCGAAATCGCGACATCTTTTCACCTTGCTTCCTTCTCTGCCAACATGTCGCGAAATCGCGACAGTTTGCCTTTCACTTTCTCTCTCCTCGGCCATGTCGCGAAATCGCGACAATTTTGCTTGCATTTTCTCTCTCCTCGGCAATGTCGCGAAATCGCGACAATTTTTCTTGCATTTTCTCTCTCCTCGGCAATGTCGCGAAATCGCGACAATTTTTCTTGCATTTTCTCTCTCCTCTGTTTTGTCGCGATATCGCGACAGTTTTCTTCCTTGTCTTTTTCTGCCAATTTTTGAATCTGGGTCACCTCTGTTTTCCTTGAAATTCACTGCACTTGATCTGACTGACCTCTCGAATCGCATCAATCGCATCAATCTGTCTGTGTTGACAACAATGACAATACTTTTGCAATTCTTTTGCTGCACCTTGCTCAACACAACCATCATCAACATGTGTGTTTTGACGAATAAATTCTTCAAGTTGGTCAATGTAGATCCCAAAGAGTGAAGGAGAAAGAGGACAGCCTTGTTTGAGGCCAGTGGTGCTCTGGAGTCTAGACATCCTCTGAGAAACCCAAAGTTGTCCGAAAACAGCCAACAACTACCTCGTCTAGCCTCTTGATGGCAGATATAAAAGAGTTCCAAGATGTCAATGTTGAAATAAAAGATGCCTAGAACAGTGTCAAAGGCCTTTCTAAACTCCACAAAACAGCAAAATACTTTAGAATACCATTGGCAAGCCTCCTCAATAATAGCCCTTAGAGTGACAACATGATCAATGATATAATGATCCCTTCTAATACCAACCTGCCCTCTCGCTCTAAGCTTGCCCTAATCCAGCAGTTCTGAGATTTTTGTGTTCAAAATTGCTGCATTAAACTTAGCAAATGTGTTCCCAATCGTGACAGCCTTGTAGTTATTTGGATCTGAACGGTTCCCAGGGTTGTGGATGGGGTGGATAATATCCTGTGACTAGGAGGAGGGAAGTCAAAACAAACAGCCTCATTGAAATTTTCTTAAATGTGATAGTTAAGAGCATCAGCACCATACTTCAAGAACTCAGCCTGAAATTCCTCAAAATCAGCAGCCTTGCTAGTGCTTAATTTATGGATAGCTCTTTTGACGTCCCCTAAAGAGAAGAGGTGACATGATGTTGGGGAAAAGATATATGAATGGTGATCTGCACTGGCAAATTAATATAAGGAATTAGCATGGGAGACCAGGACTTGTTATTGACACACATGGGATGGGGCTTCCTAGGAAGAAGAGTGTGCCAAAAGGCTTTGTAAGAGTGATGAAGCATTGAAGAACATCTAGAAGTTCACAATGCATAGTGACAAGAAACTCTCACTTTTTATGTCAAATGAGGCATTTATATTCCCTTCAAGTGCAAATATGGCTGTAGACTCATGGATAAGAGCAAGACTGGTGGATAAGAGCAAAACAGAGCTTCTGATGCATGGAATTACATTCCTTGTCATATCAAGGATTAATGTGGCAAGAACCAATATGATGAACAATCTTTAGCCTAGGGAAAGTGTGGGGACAGAAGTGAAGGGCTGCATCCCATAACATACTAGACAAAAGTTCATATCGGGTTCTCACTGTGGTGGAATTAAGAGAGAAGTATTGAGACATCAACTGGGAGAGATGAGCAGAATAACCATTAGCAAAACACAGATCAAAATAAATCATGGCATTGTTGGTAGAGATTTGCAAAGTGAGCTCCTTGGATCGATTAGACAGTCAATGACCCAAAAAGAATACAACAGTGTATTGTTAACAATTCTATGTCACAAGGAATGAATTTGGTGTTAATGGAGCAGCGGAGCAGCAATGGAGGCAGAGGAGGGAGGGTGTTGGTGGTGGGCGGGAACCTTGGTCACAGCCACCAGGAAGCGCCAGGCGAGGATCCAGAGGCAAAGGATGATCAGGTTTCCGTCCTCAAGGCTGGCAAGGTTCGAGGATCCGATCCTCCTATCAAAGATCCTGACAAAGGGACCCAGCGGAGCAGCAACGGAGGCAGAGGAGGGAGGGTGTTGGTGGTGGGCGGGAACCTTGCTCACAGCCACCAGGAAGCGCCAGGCGAGGATCCAAAGGCAAAGGATGGTCAGGTTTCCGTCCTCGAGGCTGGCAAGGTTCGAGGATCCGATCCTCCTATCAAAGATCCTAACAATGGGACCTAGGTAGGAGCAGCGGGCCCTAGGCGGGGCCTGTCCTTTGTTGAAACCCTCAAAGGCAAAAGGAGTGACTTCTTCGAATCACTTCCACCCCTAATTCCAGATAACAACCGATTAAGGGTTTCACCAAACATCATGGATAGCTTTCTGTCCTTGGATTCGCATTCCTTGGTGGGGAAATTTCTGGGAGGGAGGTCTGATATTGAAACCATAAGGACATGGGCCTTTTCCAAATGGAGAACTGCAGGACTCATGGAGATTGTTGTTCTTGCCAAGGGCTTTTTCATCATCAGGCTTAACAACAAAGAAGACGCGAGCCGCATTCTTTCAGGAGGGCCATGGTTTTTGGGAAGGCGCAGCCTCTTCCTCAGACCCTGGGGAGAGGATTTTGATCCTGATACGCAAAGTATTAACACAGCTCCTATTTGGGTTCGTCTCCCGAATCTTCCATCCCAGTTTTTTCATGAGTATTTTTTGAAAGGGATTGCCAAGATTATAGGAGAGTTGGTTGCCATCGATCACTCCACCTTGGCTAGGTCAAGGATGACACATGCCAGGATATGTGTAAATGCGAATCTTGACTCTGAGCTCCCAACCTTGGTGGAACTCGAATATGGAGATTACCTAAGAAGACAACCTGTGGAATATGAGAACAAGCCGGCTTTCTGCATGGAATGCAAAACTCAGGGCCATCTCAGGAATCAGTGTCCAAGTTGGGCAGCCAACAAAGAAGTGCAAAAAAATCCTCAGACGGGAGCTCCAAATGGAAGAGGTCAGCCCAAGAACCAAGGACCTCGGTTTCTCACAAACAGAGGAGTATACAAGGCAGTCAGAAATGACCATCTTCACCATGAGCAAGATAAGCAGCATAAGGATAGAGGAAAGCAACAAGTCCAAAAGAATCAGGATGCCCTGGTAAGTCCTTCGATTCCCAACTCTAATAAGTTTGAAGCCCTTGCTAACAATGAGGATGAGGCAAAAATGATAGAAGAAGAGGAACCTCTGATGGGCCTTCCAAAAAACCTAGGATCCCCATCAAGGTTTGGACCCTCGAACGGTATCCACACAGATCGTCCTCCAAACTTTCCCTACGGCATGCCACAAGTCTCAGGAGATTACAGGCAGAGTATGGAGGAAGATGAGTCTAGGACAGATATTCTAGAGAGAAGAGTGATCGAAGGGTGCTCTAGTCCCATTATTCAGCAAATAATTCCCCCAAAATTCAGTCCAAAACAGACAAGAAGTTCAACGAAATCCTCCATTGATTATGGTAGTGAAAAAAAGAGAGGAAGGATTTCAGAGGCTGAACACTACAGGATTAGGATTGAGAACGAAATTGCAAATGGAAAACAAAGAACTCTGTTATCTCAAGTTATCACCAGCTTGGATGATAACAAATCCAATAAATCTCCTCCACCACAGGGTAGGGGGAGAGGGAAAAACTCCAAGCAATCTAAATGAAGGTCCTCTCATGGAATGTGAGAGGCCTTAATGTGAGGGAAAATCTAATTCAAATGAACTAATGGATGTAAAGCTTAAGGATTTCTTTTTGCTCAGGGGTTTTTTCCGAGTTTTAGGTGGGATGCTCAGGATGGGTCAGGCCATGCAAAGGCCCTGGTTGTCTTTTTTTGTTTTAAGTTCTATCTTGGTAGGGATGCCCAGGTTGAGGGTTCCCAGGTAAGGATGAAATGTTGGGGAAGAGGACGGAGGATCCTCAGTCTGACTCTGGTTAAGTTTCTCAGCCGCGGGCTGCTTTTTGTAAAAAGGTTTTGGGTCAACCTGAAAAACCCGTTTTAATGATAAATCTTTAATTACCAAAAAAAAAACAATTCTATGTCACAAGCAATTTATAGAAAATACTATTCTTTGTAGCTACATTGTTGTGCAGAGACACAGTTTTCTTGCTCCTTGATTACGATTCAATGCTTTTTAAAAGTGAAGCAATCACTTAGATAGATGGTGGTGTTTACTGATTGAGAAAGATAGAGGAACAATCCTAGTATTAATTTGCCTAGATGTGATAAGACTGCTAATTTTACTATTGGCAGCAGTTCTACATTGTTTTGCAAACATGCAGAGGATCGTGTTACATTTTGTGGGCCAATTTTGGAGGTCCTTACACAACATGGAAGTGATAAACAAGTACGAGTGATGTATTTGAAGGCCTCCACCAAATGAAAGAGATACTAGATGCTGTATTTCAGGATGGGGCACCTTAAGCAAGAGACAAAAGACTTGATATGGACATCCAGTGAGATGAGATGAAGGAAGCTTCAAGGTGCTCTTTCTGTTGGTTTCCTCCTAAATCCCAAGTGGTCTCATAAGAGACCATGGACGGATGATAAGTTGTCCCAAGGATGGCAACCCTATATGGATAGAAGTTATCCTCTTGGAGATCACTATACTCAAGTCAAGAATGCATACAGAAAGTACATTAGTGCACAAGGGCACAATAGAAATTTTCACTTGTTGGGCACAATACAAGATAGGGATCCCCATGGTACAAAGGTTGGCTTTCTATATATATGTATTCGTCACCTCACAGTATTATTAAAATCTTAATTATGTAAAACAATATTTATATTAATTTATTTTGCTTAGTTGGTGTCGAGTTCATTTGTGTGCAAGCAAAATTAAAGTGAAAATGCCTTCATTCATTAGATGATTCTTAATAGGCTATGAAACAAAAAGTCAGACGATCTTGTATGCATTTGTTTTGATCTTCAATTTTATCCTAAGCTTTACCTAAGTACCAAACTCGTTCTGCGAGGATGTGGGCTTACAATGGCTCCTTAGATGATAGAAATGATGAATTTCCATTCCTGGTGCTTGAGAAGGATATCTAAGGCCCCTTATCTAGAGGTAGGAGTCCCTTATCAATGGAAGAAGCACAATGCAACAAATCAAGTAGCATTGCCTTTCATGTTGTTGGGCCAATACCAAGGCATGACTATTTATGACCATCTTTTTTCATTTTCTTATTTGACAAATTTTATTTAAGATATTTCATCAATGCATATTACACTTGAACTATTATGTATTATTGTGCAATATACAGATTTTAATTGCATAATGTAAAATTTGTCATTTAAATGATCTTTGACTTTATTCTGATGTATTTGATGTATGGACATATTTTTTTTTATATTTGAAGTATCAACAATAAACATAATTGATAAGTCTTTAAAATGATTGTGTACCTGTGTACATGTGCATGTGTGTGTATACACACATATTTTAAAAATCTGTTTTTATGTCGCAACCTCAACTCCGCTTCTCCTCATATTCTAGTTGCTATTGTGTTTCTCATTTCTGGTAATATAGCTTTAAATGATATAGGCTGATCTCCTAAGTAGGGTTACTAGAACCACTAGCCTTGGGATAAGGGGTGAGATGAATATATATATATATAAATGAGCCTGAGCTGTCTCATCTAAAAAGGAAAATGCAATTTGTCCCTGCATCGTAAGAAACTTTGCATAAAAGTGGCATCATGCAAAACATGAAAGAGCTCTTTTAAAAGGGACTAACACCTTTAGGCTTAATAAAATGAAATTATAATACTGCAATATCAATTTTAGGTTTATTTTTTGCTATAAACCTCAAAATGATATTTATAGCAAAGCATCTTTTATAGAAGCATCCACGCAGTTATGCAGGCATAAACCTGTGAATATCACTACTATTAGCGCTAATTTATGGTCAAAAATCACTCTAGCTCTTTTACCATGTTGCTGATTTTGCCTTTTGCATTTCCTACAAGACGGCAATTAACGAAAAATTTAGAGTTAATCTATTGTACCTATAAGCTGCACATCAAATGGTCGAAGACCCAACACTCTTTTAGAAGCTTCCCGAACAACTGCAAATGCTTCCTGTTATCAGAGCCAAACTTAAGCTTAATTTCACTTTCAAATCAGACTATATCTTTAAGTAATCTTCAATATATATAATCACAGAACATGCAATGACACATTTTACATATAATTTGACATCCCACTTCAACACAAGTTACAGAATGTGAATTCAGGGGGGGGGGGAGGGGGAATATGCTTTTTTATTTTATAAGATGTTAAGTGTAGCCACATATACAATCATACAAGATGTCAATTACAGACCTTCATATGAAGATACTTAAAAGACAGCATATGAATCTTAATCTACATAATGAATGTACCTCAAAAAATGCAACCACCATGTGTTTTGAAATCGATGAAGGATTACATAAGTGTACAGAAGAGTCCATGGAGAGAGTACCTTGGTTTCTATCAGATACATACCTTTTGCATAAAAAATCTTAAAGACGTGTTAAACACTTCATTCTACACTCAATTCCCCCAAAGACCAGAGAACAAAAATACAATATAGATATCTTAATCTACAGATTGAAGATGCCTGCAATAAAACAACCATAGGCTGTTTTGAAATCAAGGAAGATATATGAGGAAAATGGAACCAAATGAACAATAATAATGAATATCAGAGCTGCACAGCATACTCAAGGCACTATAGAAGTCCACCACTAAAGATTTCATATGGATAGATAGATGATCAGGCTTAGTACCAGCTGTTACCAATGATTATAAATTCATATCATTTGGTTTCCCCTCATCCCAAGGACAAAACATGTCAAATCTAGGGATTTGATATGATAATATATACAAAATAGTCAGCAGGAGCCACACATAACCCAAGGTTTATCGCATTGAGATTTTATATTGTAATGATTGGCTACGAGTTATAACCTCCCCTAGTATTCTAAGGTGAAAGAATATAAAAAGTGGATCATGGAGTTATGAGATATCAAGCTTTTAGATTGCAATCGTCTTGGAGGTGGTCACCCTCAAAGTGGCACCCTGATATGGGGGGATTTAATAGAGTTATTTCTTCCTTAGCGAGTATTGATGGGCGTTGCACTACCTTAATGGTATTCTCTATATTCGTCTCTTGTGTTGATTTATTGTATGGTGGATGATTTATTTGATATTTTAGTGATTTAATATTTATGTTATTGAGTATCAAGACCTGTAACAGATTGTGGGCATATTTGAATACCAAGGAGAAAAACCTGATTGACCCACTCAGCCTTATCAGCTTGAGTGTCGGCACAGAATTTGCTTTCATACTTATCAGTAACCATATTCCCACCAACTATCCAATAATGAAATATTCAGTTGTATTAAATGTCATTTTATAATTGGTTTATCACTTATTATTATTTGAAGTTAATTTTGTTCTTAAATGATAGGTACCTACATTATGATATTGTATTGCATATTAGAGTTAATGGAGTAATTGGCAGGGGCCATGCGTATAACCCAATGTTCTTGGTATTGTCAAATAATTGACGGTTAATTAGTTGGTGAAGAGTCTTACCCAATCCTAAGATTATTGACTATCTATCTATATGTATATAGGAATAGATATCATTGTATTGCAAGCAATTAGTTTTGATACATCAAATATTGGCATTGTAATTATCTTGGTGGTATCCCATACCTCCGTGAAAGTGACACTCTCATAATGAGTAATCATGTCAAGTTATTCCTTAAGAAGTATCCTATGGTGTTGCCCTACCTTAAGAGTATTTCCCTACGTTGGAAAAATCGTGATCAGCAATTTATAGGCAAGGCCTAGAAAAAATTGGACCAGCAATTAATCAGGAAAAGATGGCAAAAAACACAATTTTTTCAAATTTTTTAAAAATAACGGCAATTGTTTTAAAAAATACACTACACATGAATGAGTTGGAGGGGGGTCGAAAAATTTGCGATATACATGACAATAGCTAATTTTTTAAGGTTTTCAACACTAGTATTTTCTATGTTTGTCTCATGTGGATCTATTGCATGGTGATTTTATTTGATATCTCTACGTATTGAAGCATACTTTATGTTATTGGCTATCAAGTTTCGTAACAGTAAACGCTAGCATTTAAAGTCAGAATCTGCACCACATTTTGTAAATATGACAACTATTCTATGCTGACATTTGAAAACAAAATGTTAAAATTGTAAAACAGAACTCTATTTCCTAGGCATTAAGAATTTGGTTTTAGCTGCCTAAGACAGATGCTCAAGTTCTCATGTGACTACAGGTCTTGACATAAATGAGTTTTTACTTTGTTTTCTGAGAGTCTCTACACAAAACCCAGGGTAGATGCCTTTTCATTTCGTGTAACACTTATTGCTATGAGGTAAACCACAACCACTAATTCATCAGATCAATTTGTATGCTCAGATTTGGACTTGGATTTTACCAAAAGACTTGGAAAACACATTTCAGTAAAGTTTAAAGAATGTTGCAATGGTTTGTTGTACTATACTAAACAGAAGACTTGCTATTCCCTCTTATAGGAGGTTCTAATTGTTTTCTGTGAATTAGTAAAGCAGGTACCCGTGCAGATGACAACACCATTGCAAAGCTATTGAGCATTGAATATAGTTGTAATAAATCTTAGTCACATTGTGACACCATGATATAGTTAGAATTTATATCCAGTGAATGTCTTCATTAGCATTCCATGAGAATGCCAGATGCATAAAACCTTCTTTAAAAATACCTTACACCTTCAGCATGCATGTCCACTTAAATATTGCTGACATCAAGGAAGGGCCATCAGTTCAATGTTGACACCCACACTTATTCTGTGAATTTGATCGTGATGTTTTTTTAATGGGTAAAAAACATTTCCTAAAGATGATAAAAAGCAACCCAGCAACCTAAAGTTGCATGCCCTTCAAGAGGTAGCAATATCAATCAAAATTTGCAAGCTAGGGAGGCACTTTGTGACAACTGACAAGCTACAAGAAGAGTAACTAGAACATTGAAGTAAAGACATGGAAACTGATACAAAATGCCAAAGAGTTTTAACATCACCCAATTGATTTGACCAATACTTTCCCCTTCTTCCTATTGCCCTTAGCATTTGGAGTGATACTGAAGATTGACACACTGTCATTTGCTTGCAGAGTCTTTTAACATATTGGAATCTTCCATCATCATTTTATCCAACATTTCATGCACTTGATACACTACTGCCCCTGAGACAATTGTTACTGCAAATATCTTTCTCCACAAATTTAAAGTCCTCAAGAATCTGCTTATTTGGCAAAGGTTGATTACCTTCAATAGTACTCCCTCCTTAAGGAGATAGATTTTCAGATGCACACTCAGCAGTATTCCCCGAAGATTTGGGTTTCCAGCTTCTATTTTTCTTTTGTGTTATCTTGTTCATGATCTTCATTTTCTGTTTTATCACTTCTTTCAGATGAATTTAGCTCCTTAACATTTGTGAATCTTCTCTTACTCCATTCTTGAGATCTTTCATCAATGGACTTGTAATTCTCTACAGTTGACTACTTCATGTTTAGGGTTCTAACTCATTTCTGAGTCTGCCTCCTGATGATGCAACCTGATGTCATTTTGCTTACAGTGCATTGTAACAATTTGTTTTTGAGGAGTGTCATTGCCCTACTTCGGTCATCTGTGGACCTTAATAGAATTATTTTATCTTGCCTATCTTAACATCCTAATTTTATCAAATGGCATGAGATCAATTGGTTAAATACTTCAACTTTCAAGGAGGAGACCCAGGTTTAAATCTTTCCAAGCAATACGTGCATGATTGCCAAGTTGTTATAATACCACTATGTGGTAATGATGTAATAAGATGGGGACATTTCAATCCCATATAACCAATTAAAATATAAAAATTACCAGAAAAAAAAAAACATCCTGATATTATTCTTCTGCTCCATGCCTGTTTACTAAAAAGTTCTGCATTTGAAATATTTTTGCCCATAGATTTTTTCCAGAGCAAAGTTTCAACTTCAATGCTTTGAAAGACCCTAAAACATGTCCAGTTCAACACAATACTAACACACGAGATTATTGCATATTTTGGGTGTCCTTCAGACATATTTCCTACAAGTTAAGAAAGTCTTTCCCAAACAAAAAGAATTTCGACCTCTTGGTTCCAGGATGGAATCCAAGATGGCAGGGCATCAAGCAAAGATCATGTTTCTTAAAAAATCAGTGGCCTGATTCCAACACTTCAGCGTTCTCCTCCTCAGAAAATCAGGATTCACAATAAAGAAACAACTGGCACACGGAGTAATTAAAAATCCCACTCAAGGAAATACCATTCATGAGAAAACCATATACAAAAGCTTCCCTGGACAGCCATAAATTTTTTAAAATTTCAAATCTGCAAATCAGTTCAAAACATGAAAACTCATTTATCCTAATTTACAGATTCTTGTTCTTTTATCTTAAGAGGCATTAACTTCTATGCTTAGGAAGAATAAATCCAAACCATCTAGTTTGACTTTCTTTCCTCCTTTAAAAGCTGCAGTCCTGGACTAGAAAAGCCAGTCACTGTCTTTTGAAGGAAATGCTGCATATGGGCCATAGACCCATCAGTTTTCTGTGTCCCTAAAGACAATCAGAGATTATTGGAGACAGTTATACCAGATTTTACTCATACCCAAACAATTGATCTTCAGCCCATCGCCAAGGCTCCAGGCAATATCAAAAGTAAAGAGAAACAAATGATTTTTTACAATGCTATCTTCCAGCAAGAGAACCCCAAGCAAAAGGCATCATGAAGGAAGACCACAGTGAACAAAGATGGACATGTTGTTAAAAACTGCACCATTATAATGAAATTCAAAAACAAACTGTTCAATAAACAAACTGTTCAATAAACAAACCACCTTCAAACAGATCAAGAAGAGATGGAGAAGATGGAGACCAAAAGGAGGAAAAGCATTACCAACTCTAGTGAGAAACCGAACCCCCAAGTGCATCTTCAAAGCCTTATTCACACAAAGTCCTTCCATCCACTACCGCTACCCTTATTTCTTCATAAGGATTATTAAATTTAACAAATTTGCAAATTGAAGTTTAAAACACACAAACCTGTAGCTTAGGTTTTGTTATGTCCCACCTTTTCTTAAAAATAAAAAGCATTAGAAGTGATTGTCCTTACATAGTAAAAATGATACCAAAGGTGGAGATATAGATCAAGAATTAGCATGAATCTGAGTTTTTATCACTTCGTCAACCTCATGGCCTTTGTTCTAATAATATCATGCATAAATTCATGAAAATATAGTGGGGATAAAATCTTTTAAAACATACATACTGCTAGAAGTGAATCCACGGATTCTCCATTGACTAGGCGTTCCCTGAACTCTGCAGTTTTGGCCCTTAATTCACCATCAGATAACTGAGATATTTTTGCTTCCAAACCATTCACTGCAGCCACAGCTCCAGCATACTGCTGTCTGGTTGCCTCAGATGTGTCATTTCCTTTAAATAGCCCACCAATGAGGCCCCCCAAGGATGCCACAGAAGACACTCTAACATCCCTGTAGGCTCTGGAAGAAGCAGTTCCACCCTGCCAGCTCAATAATCTGCCATTTCTATTTATATATGATCTACCTAATTCCCCCTGTGAATGTGAATAAGAACAAAGACCATGGTGATGGAATGATGGAGGAGAGGAACCCAATAAAGATGGCAGTGTAGAAGTTGAGCAAGGGCTAGAAGCAGCACTTTGGGAGTTATTTTTGTGTGATGCACAGGATGCCCCTATGTGCTCACCCCTGACGAAGGATCCTGCAATCTTCTGAGCTGCCATCCTTGCACGACAGACAAGAAATCTGTGACTGTCTAAATATACCTGCCAAAATCAGGCAACTGTTGTTAGAGTCTAGTTCTCTGGATGCTTCTCCCATCCGCTACTGCTTTGAAACAATATAGCATATACTGTCCATATAATATAAATTGAATTTCACACTGAGTGATGGCAACCCAGTAGCAGTGAACAATAACATGAGAAATTCTAAAATTACCTATAATCCACGTCTACCCAAGGCTTGGAAATCCACAATAACATCAAATTTGAATTCACAAGCAAATATGTATAATAACTACTTCTTTTTTTTTAAGGAATTTGAATTTTCGAGCTTAAAGTGCATATCACATAATCTCTCAAGTGTGAAAATTTGTAACGATATAGTCAAAACCTAAAACATAAATATCACGGATACCAAACCGCCACAACGTAGAAGAGGTATAAGTAAAAGGAAAATATGGAAGAGTTTATTTACTTACCCAATTGTGCCTGCCAGTGGAAGAAGAATCTTCTAATGGTCAACTCCAATGTAGACCCAAATGAAATCTTCGGGCTACTATTGGATAAAATATGTTTGAAGACTCGTTAGTTAAATTACTCATTCAGAGTATGAGATGCTTCACTGAAGAAGATATATTAGTTTGATTTGACATGGACCAGCAATGGGGTGCTCTGTGAGTTGGGTATGGTGTTGAACATCTCAGTTGGAGACTACACGAGAGTGAAAGAAAATGGTGGCCAGTAGTCTGGGGAAATTTTTAAAACTCCTGCTGAGAAATGGGATAAGGGAGTTTTGAGCAGACCGAGATTGTGAGGCGGCAAATGCGCCTCATCAGTCAAGCATTTTGGGATAATACCAGAGATCGTGATTTTAATAAATCAACGATGTGGATCCGAAAAGAGCTTTAGCATTTGAAGGAGTATTGTTGAATTGATTTAACGAATGATTTTTTTTTATTGGTTAAGCAGAGGCGGTTTGCCAACGTCTCAAAGGTTTTAAGAGTGTAAAATAATTTTTTAAAATATGATATGATTTTTTTTAGAGAGGATGTTATTTATTTATTTAGTATATGTTTATTTGAATTTTGAATTTTGAATTTGTATTAATGTCCATGGTAACCAAAAGAAGTCAATAGGATTGTAAAGTAAGACATATACAAAGCAACAGGAGTGCCTAATGCAACTTCATAGAAAATAAAGTAATAAAAACAATAAACATAATGATATATGATATACAAGATCTGTGGTTCAAGGATTACTCTCAACATTCAAGGCTAAAGAGAAGAAGTCAATAGGATTGAAAAGGGATTGTAAAGTAAGACATATACAAAGCAACAGGAGTGCTTAATGCAACTTCAAAGAAAAACAGTAAACATAATGATATATGATATACAAGATTTGTGGTTCAAGGATTACTCTCAACATTCAAGGCTGAAGAGGAGTGATATAAGAGTTGGATGTTGTTGTAAATGTTCTTTGTTGGAGTCGACGACAAGTTGATCTTGTTGTATCTCTGTGATCACCCTGGCGCTTCCTAGTCGTGGCCTCTGGAGGTTGGAAGAATGAAGTGATAAGTCGGGATCCTGTTATCTTCTGCAAATTGTTACTAAGTAGTTCTTTCCTAAGATTGAATAATTCCCAGATGAAAAGGGCAATGCATCTCTGATCTTATTTTTTATCCAAGATTTTAGAGTATGGTTGTCTTTGAACAAGCAATAATATCTACCTTGTATCTCGTAGTAGACAAGATAGGTGAAAATGAAATGCTCCTCGGATTCCACATCAAGACTGCACAATCTGCAAATACGTTGATCTCTGGGGAGGTGATGATATGTCTCAACACGCAGTTGGTGGAAGCAAACTCGTAGCTGAGCTAGAGGAAACCTGAGGCTATGTGACATCTCGTATCAAGTTATATTTTGGAGTAGTGATCAATCCATTCTCTAGTTGGAGATAAAAGTGAGAGTAATGGAGCAGTTTTGGTGAAAGAGGTTCCTTTGGATCAGTCCAAGTAGTTTTATATATGTCGAGTAAATCTCATCTCGAATATCCTTATTGGAGTATGGTGCATTGATTGATGTTTTAGTAGGAGGAGGTCTCATGATGTCTAGGCCAAGAGATTGAAGTAGAGTAGTAGTCTGATCATACCAGCAATTCCTGACCCCTTGATTTACCAACTGTCTTGAAGATTATAGTGCTAAATATGGATATCTTCTCATGTCCGACATACAATGAAATCTACGCAGTAAAGAGATAATAAGAAATATTATTGTTGTAAGCAATGGACGAGCACCAAACTCAGCTAGAATGATGGGATGTGGAACAGTTCTTTTGGAACGAATGAACTTGGATAACATTAAGATGAGGACCCTTTCAATACGAGACCAACCCAACTGTTTGAGGCTAGGGCCCCAAACTTCACAGCCATAGAGCAATGTAGGGGTAACAAGAGTGTGGAAGAATCTGATCTTCCTACTGATGTCCTGAAACTGGAACTGCAAGCATTGCTTATCCAGAGAGGCTAAGGTAGCATAACTTTTGTTTAACCTTGCTTGAGATGCAGGGATCAAGTTGAAGGTAGGTCATGTGAAAAGAACTCGCAAGTATGTGTACGATGTGACAATCTCAACAGCCTTCCCTTTATATATGATGTGATGTTTATTTGTCTAACCAAATTTTAATAATTAAAGTATGTGTACAATGTGACAATCTCAACAACCTTCTCTTTATATATGATGTGATGTTTATTTGTCTAACCAAATTTTAATAATTAAAGCATGGTGTATGGTAGGAACCTTAAACAACTTATTTGGAGTTTTATAATTAAATAAAGAGTATTTGTGAGTTACATCCATCTAAAAATATGTTATTTAAATATGTATTTTTTTTTTAGTTTTGGGAGACAATGCAACAGTATGAATTTTGGCTCTTTTCGGAAGGTTAAAGGTTCAAACCGTGGCATGTGTGGTTGTATATTAATCATCTATTAATAAGCTTAGCTTTCGGCCTTCCGATGGGGTCATGGTTGGGATGAGAATGCTCAACCCTAAGAATTTGTAGTAGTAGTTAAAAACACTAACCAAATAAAAAAAAATTATGTAAAATTGAACTGAATACTACTAGTGGTATTATATTGAATATATTAATGAAATGAAATGAAAGATTTTAATTACGTCTGTGAGACCCAAATATATGGGACCTCAAATATGGAAGTACAATTGCTCAAATCATATCATATGATCTTTAATATCTTTGAGAAGGTTGTTCCTTCTCCTGCTGATTTGGGTTAGCAATTCCCCAGCTTTTTTTATTTTACTATCTTCAAGTAACTCTGTCATAGACCCGTTTTCAAGTGTTTCTTTGTATTTGCCACGGATGTCTGAAAAACTCGGGCATTTATAGATGAAGTGTTCCTCTGTCTCTACTGCCCCTGTGCTGCATAAAGTACATATCCTTTCTTCCCATTGTTCTTTGGGTGTTGTCCATCTCCCTGTTTCACATCTAAGCCTATGAGAGCTAGTCCTTATTTGAGCAATGAGGATTTTTTCCTTCCACTTGATTTCAACACCTATATATGCTTTTTCCTTGTGATCATATGTTGGGTTAAACTTTGCAATATAATATTGTATTTTTCTGCTTGCATTTTTCCACATTCCACTTCTAAACTTTTCATTCACATAGCTTTTGATGTCTTTGTTGAAATTTGGGCATTAATTTATGTTGATTTCCCAACATTTCATCCATTTCTGATTTTGTTTCATCCATGTGTTCTTCCGCCTATGCAACTCTTCGTCCTTAGCTGCCCTTGGCCATCTGTCGTTTTTCATGTTTTTTGTTTTTTCAAGTAACATAACAACTTGGTCATAGCAATTGCTTCTAAAGGAAACATTCAAGTTTCAGCTAGAATAATTTCATAAGGGGTTGTGGCCTTAATTTTGAGAAAAATTATGATTAGATATTTTTGAATCCTTTCTATTTGCCTCCATTTTACCTTTGTTGTGCCACTAGCCCACACCTCGCAACCATACAACAAAACCGGTGTAACAAGTAGGCCAAATAAAACCCTGGTGGTCTTCCAGTCCCACAACTCGGCATTCCTACACCTATTTTGAAGTGCATACAGTGCTCTCCAACCGCTTTGAGTTCTTTTCATCCTACATGTATTCCAATTGAGTTTGTCATGAAAGTCTATGCCCGAGTATTTGTATTCTACTACTACCTCAAGTGGTTCTCCTGCAAACTAAAATTTGAGTTGTTGCTTCTTAGTTTTTGCTGAAAAAATCATGATTTTTGTTTTGCTTGTGTTTACCTGCATCCCAACTTCCTTACAAAAGAGTTATAGAGCTCGAAGGTGATCTCCTAGATCTTTGACTGTTTTGGCCATAAGAATTACATCGTCTGCACACATGAGGAGTTTTACCACATATTTGGCTAAGTGCACACCCTCTCCCCCAAATTTGTTATCCATTCTTCTAACTTGTCAATGTACAACCCAAATAAGGTAGGAGATAGAGGGTAACCTTGTTTGACACTTATGTCACTACCAAAACATTATGATAACCCTTCATGTGTTCTGATTCTAGCTTTTACATGCTCATATAATATGTGAACTGCTTCCCTGTAGTGAGTTGGAATCTCTAGCTCTTCTATTCTGCTCCATAATTTTCTCCTTGGCACTGTGTCAAATGCCTTTTTTAAGTCTATAAAACAACAGAAAGCCTCCTCTTTTTTGTCCCATATTTTTTCCACTATGTGTTTGAGTGTGATACAATGATCAATAGTTGAGTGCTTGGGCCTAAAACCTGCTTGTCCCTTTGCTCTCTTTCCCTTTTTTTCTACCCATATACTGATCCTATGCTCTATCATACTCCCAAACAACTTTGCAAAGAGAGGGTTGATCATGATAGTTCGATAGTTTGAGGGATTATTTACATCTCCACTTTTAAACAAAGGAATGGTCAAGCTAGTTGTCTACTCGGTAGGGAAACCATTTTGTATGACCTCATTGAAAATTTCTTTGATCTGCGATGCCAGAATATCTACCCCCCATTTTATATGCTCTGCTTGAAGATTATCTATGTCACGGTCTTTACCAGTTGCTAACTTTTTTATCCCTTGAATAATGTCTTCATTTGTGAAAAGTTCTTTCTTGATAGTGCTAATAGGGGGTGTCTCATTCTGGTTACTACGTTGATACAATTGTTTTGAATACTCCAACCACTGATTAACTATTACGCTATTTTCATCTTGTATCCTTTTTATGCTTAGCTCCTTCCAAAATTTATTTGGTTCATGCTTCCCTAAGTAAATCAGTTCTTTCCTCCTTGTTCTAGTGTATTCTTCTTTTTTTGCCCTTACCAGTTTCTCATATGCTTTTCTATTTTCTCTTGTTTTACCCGTTGGTTCCTTTAGTAATCTTTGTGCTTCTTTACAATATTCATCGAACCATGGGTTGGTTGGGAAGCTATTCCTTTCTTTCTTTTGAGGTTTAGCTCTCTTGCATTTGTTTAGATCTTCTTGGATAATGTGCATTAACCATTCACTCTTACTGTAATCCCTACTACTATGAGGTAGTTTCTCCCTTTCCTATAACTTGTTATTTAATACTGCCCTAAAATTCTATCGATTTTCATCTGTTAAGAGAATGTTTCCCTTGTAAGGATATTTGTTTCGATTGCTTTGCAAGTGTTTTTCCCTTGGTTTGTCTCCTTGCATTCAAAGTTTCATAACAATTGGGTTGTGATCTGACTTAAGTTCCACCGGAGAATCTTCCACTTCTAGCTCCTCTATTTTTGGTATGTAATTTTGTGAGCATATTACATAGTCTATTACACTTTTTCCCTTATATGTTTTGCATGTATACCTTCCTGAATTTTTCCATTTGTTCATCCCATTGCAAATAATCAAGTTGTGTATGTTGCAGAGGCCTAACAACTCTTCTCCATATTGCGTGATAACCCCATGCTCATCTTCTGAAGTCCTGGTCCACTGTTGATTTTCCTCTTCTGGTATCCAAAGAGGATTCATCTTAATATCTTCACTTCCTTCTAGAATGTTAGCTTGTTTATTTGTTGTCCCTACATTGAAATCTCCAATTAATATAATCTCCCCCAGCTTACTGTATATTGAAATATCTCTTTTTAGGGAGGAGTATGGATCTTCTTTGTTAAGGTCATGTTTCTTATAGAATTTAGAATTATTGGGAGCAAAATAACATGTTGCTATGCTAATAACTGACTTATTTTGTAGGATCTTTATCCAGATGTACTGTTTGTTTTCATCATGTTTTTCAATTTTAATGACCCTATCTCATTCCTCTTTTATTAAAACCATAATACCCCCATGCCCTTTGTCATTTTCTACTGCTTTATTCCATACTGCTATTTTTTTGTATCCCACAAATTCTGGAGTCCTACATCCATCATGTTCATGTGTTTCCATCAGGATGATTATATCTTTGTCTCTAGCAATGGGCCCTAACCCGGGTCCTCTTTGATGAGGCCTGGAAATGCCTCAATCATAACATGTTTTGAACACTAAAATTACCTATAAACTCTTATGTTTTATCTAATATGTTAGTCAAGTTGATTCAATATGTTGTATATTAACCATTTTGCATGATCAATGTATTTGGAATATTATATGCTGATTTTTACAGCTTTTTGCATAGTTTTGTGTTCTTTTTGCTATGACTTGCTAAAATGGGATATGCTTAGAATAATAGCAACATTTCACTAATCATGTTTTGAATTGTCTCAAGCATTTATTTCACCTAAATCTGGCAACAATGCAAGCAAACTATTGCTGTGCAGGAAAAACTAGTTTTTCCCATGTAAATTCCAACCAGCTGTCCATAAATAGCAAGGCATGGAATTCACATGTGGAAAGAAATGAAGACCATTGGAATTTGATCTTAGGAGATAACCCACCTGAGAGATGCAGAAGAAATCACTGGAAAAGCACACATTTGTTCATTTCGAAGTATCTTCGGAATGAACAGATATCTTCGAAATGAGAGAACACAACGTCTTCGAAATGAGCGGATCTTCGAAATGAAGAATGCAATATCTTCGAAATGAGCGATCTTCGAAATGAGAATTGCAGTATCTTCGAAATGAGCGATCTTCGAAATGAGAATTGCATTGTCTTCGAAATGAAGCCACTTATCTCCGAAATGAAAACAGAATGTGCTTTGACTTGTTGACCAATTTTTGAAGCTGGAAAAAGGGAAATAAAGGTCAAAAAAGGTAAAGGAAAAGATCTTCCATCTGTCTTTGCCGTCATTGCCGACCAAAGCCATCATTAATGGAAAGATCAAAAGATAAACCCAGGATTTGTTGCAACATAGTAGGATTAGATCTTTTGAAATATTCACAATTTGTAATTAGATCATAGGACAACTATAAATATTGCTCCCATTCAGGTTGAGCCTAGTAGGTAGTAAGTAGTGAGAAAAGAGTAAGGAAGCTAGGAGAAAGCAGAAAATACAGAGAATAGGTAGAAATTGACTACTATGAGTCCTGTAACAGTTTTTTAGCAGAATTATTGTAATCATGTTCTTTAATCAATAAAGTGCACCAGTTCTATTTCATATTGCTTGTAAATGAGTGTGATTAAGATCTAGAGAGAGAGAGACTCATACCTTCTTCTGGACAAGGAGGCTGGCCACTTCCGCACCTAGGAGGAGGACTAACAAGTAGGTTTTTATTCTGATTTTGTTGCAGCAGAATGAGTTGTAGAACTTGTTATTTCAATTGCTTGTAAACAATTGACAATATCTGCAGTCTTAGTTTATTTATGCTTAGATTAATCTTGTGCTTAATGTTTTAGTTGTAATCTCTACTTTCACCAAAGCTTCCATTTTATTTCAGACTGTTATTTCCAGAATTTGTTGTTTTCTGTAATTTCTTGCATTTTGTGTTTTGTCGTCAACCCCTGCACGTAAGATTGACAACCTTCTGTTACAGAGCCTTGACAGGATTTTATTTTCCATGCTATAATTAGATTTCCATTGCTGCAAAAGTAAATAGATTTCCTTTCTGTAATTAGAATCAGACTTTCAATTCTGCAACTGTTATTTCTGCAACATAATTAGGTCTCATTCTGCAATTGTAAATCAGGATTTCATTTCTGCAGTTAATGATTAGTTTCCATTTTTGCAATTAGATTAAGGTTTAATTTATGCAATTAGAGATAGGAATGTCCTAAAACCCCCCACACAACCGGTTCCACCAATAAGACCTGTTGCTCTAGATTGACCTAAGTTATAGTTGTTTCACTTCTTCTTTCATAGATAGCCTTGTACACAGCCCTGGATTGACAAATTCATTGAGAATTAATGATGGTATAATGACTACGCATCATTTTGGCACCGTTGTCGGGGAATAGTGTTGCCAGAAGAAAAAAATAGTCCAATAGCTGTAATCAGACTAAATTATGAAAATTCAGGATAAAATCGAATACAACAATTGAGGAAGGTAACAACTATTGACTTAATTTATGTCATTCAAGAGTAAACATGAATGAGTAAGTCTAGGGATGAAAAATGTAGAACTACCCCAAAGGATCCCCAGCTTTTTCCATTAAGGATATCTTCACGCCTAAGGGGTGAATCACCAGTGTTTGAACTACCAGAAAGATTGATAGAAAAATCACCAGCCTCACCATCATTAGAACATTTTGAGAAAGGAAAATCACCAATTTTATCATCATCGAATATCTTAAGGAAGAAAATTCATCGGACTCATCATCAACAGAGAGGCTTGGACCTCTTGAGAGAACAATTTGGAAAGCTTTAACTTCTCCTAGGAAACAGGAAACTATGGCAGTAAGGAGGCAATATAGATGGCCAACATGGCTATGTCCATAATGAAGGAGATGATCAGGATATGCCCCAACCTTCCGAAACATTTGAATATCCTATTCGTCCGAATCCAACACAAAACTCTCCCATGAAGACCATTTCACCTTCAGTACTTCCAACCTTCCGAGGTGTTGTATCTGAAGATCCTGACCAGTTTTTGTTTGAATTCAAGGTAGTATGTCAGACCTATGATTATATAAATGATAATCAGAAACTTAAGGTTTTTCCCTCAACACTCAAGGATGCAGCATTACGCTGGTTCATGAGCTTAGAGCCAAATTCCATAAGAACCTGGGATCAAATGGAAACTATGTTTTTAGATAAATATCAGGAGTATTGTCGTGTAAGGAATAGAAAAGATGAGTTATTCAGAATTAAGCAAGAAGATGATGAAACATTGGAAGATTATCTTGATAGGTTCTCCTTTGTTCAAAGGAGATGTGGACTTGTAGAACCAAAATTATGTAAAACCATATTTTTGAGAGGATTGCAAGATGAATCCAGAGAAGTTCTGGATTTGATGGGAAAAGGGGATGTAACCACTCTCAGTAATGATGAAATTGTGGATCTCTATAGGAATTACTCTCGCACTAAGCAGAGAAGAAGAAAAAGCCGCACAAATGGCACTGATGTGAAGGACCTGATAGAGGAACTTGCAAATTTCAAAACCGATATTCTAGTGCACCTAAACACTACTTTGGGGGAAATGTCTCGCAAAAGCAAAAAACACAGAACCCTTGGCAATTTATTGCCCAAGATGTAGAAATAAACATGCTTTGCAGGAATGTCCTTTGAATAAAACATCTATCTCAGCCATTTGTAGTATCTCGTTCAAAAATGCATTCAACTGATCAATGCCACCTGCTACCACAACTCAAAACTGTGTTAGAAAACCAGACTGAGGAACTCAACTACATTGGACCAAAACAAGGGGGAAATTTCTCTCAATACCAAAATCCCCCTCGTTTTCCTACAAATTGGGGGCATAATCCTAGTACTATGCCTTGGGGACAACCAGAACCTCCCCAACGTCCTTGGAATAATCCTCAATGGACAAATTCCCAAGAATGGCCACAAGCAAATTGGAGTAACCCAGCCTAGAATCCAAATCAAAACAACCCCTCATGGAATCAAAACAACCCATCTTGGAATCAAAACAATCCAGCCTAGAATCAAAATCAGACTAATCCACATTGGATGCAAAACCAACCATAGTGGAGTCAGCAATACCAATCCTATCCAAGGCAGCAAAGGAATCAAGGTCAAACTCAACATTTGTTGCCTCGCACCTAATCAAAATTTTCAAGAAAAACAAGAGCAAACACAACAAGTGAAACAACCTCAACTCGCCACTCAACCAATCACTAATCCAAACTAGCATGAGACAGACACCTCCTGTCTATGTGGTCAAGTCGAAGAAAATGTTGAAATTAATGTTCTTGATTGTAGTAACATCCAACTTCATTCAAGAAAAGTTGTACCTGAACCAGTTTCAATTGAAATTAAAGAAAATGAAGAGCAAGAATCATTGGAACCTGAGAAAGTCCAACCAACAATAGAGACAGAAGAAAAATTGGAACCAGAGAAAATCCAACCAACAATAGAGAAAGAGATAAAACCACAGGCAGAACAATTACCAAGGATAATTCCATATCCTGAAAGATTCAATGCAATACCAAAAAATTCTGAGTCGAAATTGGTCAAAGAACTCAAAAAGTTAACCATATCATTGCCCTTATTGCAAGCCATTAAGGAAATACCAGAGATTAACAATACTATCCAAAATTTGTGCATTAAAAGAGCAGGAAGAAAAAAGAAAGCATTTCCTAAGACTATGCAGGTTGAAGGAAAGATAGCTGATCTCTTATCTAGAAAACTAGTACCTCCAAAGTATAGTGACCCAGCAAGTCCAATTATCACAGCTTACCATAGGTTCAAGCACCAATATCAAATGTCTTAGTAGATCTAGGAGCTGCAATAAATGTCATGACCAAGGATACAATGAAACAATTACAGCTCAAACATCTCAGCCCCACATTTACAGCTTTAGAA
Source organism: Wollemia nobilis (assembly GCA_028583015.1). Taxonomy (NCBI): domain Eukaryota; kingdom Viridiplantae; phylum Streptophyta; class Pinopsida; order Araucariales; family Araucariaceae; genus Wollemia; species Wollemia nobilis. The sequence continues at coordinate 7,847,221 of JAQPPZ010000989.1, forward strand.
ATGGCCGATAGGTCGCTTGCAAAACCTGAAGGTATCATTGAAGATGTCCCTATAGAAGTTTCTTCTTGGGAATTCCCTGCAGATTTTTTGGTTTTACAGCCAAGAAATTCAGCACATGGATATCCCATTATTTTGGGAAGACCTTGGCTTGCAACTCCAGCAGCCTTCATAGACTACAGATCCGGAAATATGACTATTTCAAATGGTATTGATCTAAAACAGATTTCTTTATATCCTCCTGCAAAACCATCTAGCAAATTTTTAGGTCGGTTATGGTTTTCTGACTCAGATGAAGAACCAGAAGAGGTCATTTCTACACTAGCTACCTTAGTAGTAAGAGAACACATAGAAGACCTCAGTGACACAAAAAATTTAGAAAATGAAACAATCCTGATGAATGTTCTGCATGAACAAGGTTTAGAAGGGGAAGCAACAAATATCCAACAGTTGTTAAGTAATGAGGAGAATCAAAAATCTGAAGATGAACCATCTGGTACTATCACAGGGAAACTCTGTTTCACTACCACATGGATGGCACCATCATCCGATTTTTCCTTCTCACTGTTCCATACAAGATATGCTTCCCTCAAGCAAGCAATAAAACAGAAACCGCTTCTCTTCTCCCATCTCAGCAATGTCCTCTTAATCCCCTAATCACCAGGTATGAAGGAGTGAATTCAGTCCTTCTAAATACAAAACAAATAGAAGTCCAACCAGGCAAATTTTTGAACATTTACAGCCAACTTGCTAGGGAAGAGGAAGAAAAATTGATAGTTGTCTTGCGAAAGCATGTTCATGCTTTTGCTTGGAACTACAAAGATATGTCAGGAGTTCATCCTGATATATGTACCCACAAAATCTATATCGAAGAAGTCAAGCCAGTTAGACAACCCCGGAGAAGATTGAATCCTCGCCTTAAGAGATATTGTGAAAGAAGAAATTGAAAAACTTCTGGAAGTAGGATTCATTTACCCAATTTTCGATAGCCAATGGGTTTCTCCATTGGTAATAGTTCCTAAGAAAAATGGAAAAATGAGAGTATGTGTAGACTATAGAGAGTTGAATAAGGTGACATACAAAGACCATTTTCCATTACCTTTCATAGATCAGGTGTTAGATACTCTTGTCGGAAAAAGATACTTTTGTTTTCTTGATGGATTTAGTGGATATAATCAAATTCAGATTGCACTTGAAGATCAAGAGAAAACAACTTTTACATGTCCATGGGGAACATTTGCCTATAGGGTTTTACCTTTTGGTTTGTGTAATGCCCCAACAACTTTTCAACGAGCAATCCTAGCAATTTTTGCTGATCTCGACCACCAAAAGTGTTGAAATATACATGGATGATTTCACAAGATGTGGACAGACTTTTGATTTTACATTGGAAAATCTTGACAAAGTCTTAACTCGTCGTGAAACATACCGGTTATCCTTGAATCCAGAAAAATGCTTCATGATGATGAAGGAAGGGATAGTTCTTGGTCATCACATCTCTCCCGAAGGGATCCAAGTTGATCCAAAGAAGGTGGAAATTATCAAGAATCTCCTTCCTCCTAAAACTCAGACTAATGTCAGAAGCTTCCTAGGACACATTGGTTTTTACCGCAGGTTTATTCCCAACTTTAGTACAATAGCCAATCCTATGTTTGCCCTATTGACTAAAGATTCTGAATTCTCCTGGACTGCAAGGTGTCGGGAATCATTTGAAGCTCTGAAAGAGAAATTAATAACTCCACCTATGCTCAGAGGACCTAATTGGACATTACCATTTCACATACAGATCGATGCCTCCAATACAACAATTGGAGCAACATTAGGACAAATTGACAATGGTGAACACTATACCATCTACAACATTAGCAAGAACTTGACAGGAGCCGAGAAAAATTATACAACAACTGAGAAGGAATTTCTAGCAATAATTTATGCCATCAACAAATTCAGGCATTATATCACAAGGTTATCAAATATTTATTCACACAGATCATACAACCATTAAGTATTTGATGAATAAACCTATGGTAAGTGCAAGAATTATTCGTTGGTTGTTGTTGCTGCAAGAATTTGATATCACTATAATCAACAAACCAGGGAAAGCTAATGTTGTGGCAGATTTCTTGTCCAGAGTTGCAGAACACAGATGAAGGGGAATTAGTTGATGACACTTTTCCCGATGAAAAACTATTTGCTATATCAGTCCAATCACCTTGGTTTGCAGATATAGCCAATTATTTGGTCACAGGGAAAGTTCCTCCACATTTCACTTCAAAACAGAAAAAACAATTGATCAAACAGAGTTCTTCTTTTGAATGGATTAAGGGTATGCTTTTTAAGTGCAATTCTGACCATGTGTTACGTAGGTGCATCCGAAAGGATGAAGTATATGATATCCTTAGAGCTTGTCATGATGAACCCTCAGGTGGACACTATTCTATAAAAAGCACAATTAGGAAAATCTTAGGGACAGGATATTATTGGCCATCTCTTCACAAGGATGTGAAAAAGTACATCAGGCATTGTGATGCATGCCAAAGAATGGGGAAACCCACTCATACAAATGAGATGCCATTGCAGCCTCAAATGGTTTTAGAACCATTTGAGAGGTGGGGGCTTGATTTTGTAGGACCTATTGATCCACCTTCTCAAGGAAAGGTGCATATTCTAGTATGCACTGATTACCCGACAAAGTGGGTAGAGGTGCGTGCTTTCAAACATGCTCGTGAAGAGAAGGTCGCCGATTTCTTGTATACTCAGATTTTTTAGAGATTTGGAGCTCCACGGTCTATCACCACAGACCAAGGACCCCAATTTGCATCCAAAGTCATAAAGGCATTTACAGTAATTGTATGAAATCAAACATAGGAAATCATCACCTTACCACCCACAAGCAAATGGCCAAGTTGAGGTAACAAACAGGGAACTAGAACGCATCTTGACAAAAATAGTAGCTTTTCATAGGAGGAATTGGCTAGATAAATTACCCGAAGCAGCTTTGGGCCTACAATACTACTTGGAAGTCCACTACTGGATTCACACCTTATGAACTAGTCTTTGGTAAAAAGCCCCTCTTACCTATTGAATTTGAGCTACTAACATTGCGCACAACATTGGAAATTGGAATTGAATTGTCGCAGGCATAGACAGACAGGATTCTGCAGCTGAATGCATTGGATGAACTTAGATTGGATGCTCTGCACCAAACTGAGGTAATTCAGGAGCAGAGGAAGTTGTGGCATGACAATCACATTCAACAGAGGAAACTTCAACAAGGAGATTGGGCTTTACTGTTTGATTCTCGCTATGAAGACTTCCCTGGAAAACTGAGAACTAGATGGTTGGGACCTTACTGGATTGAAGAGGTATTTGACAACGGAGCAGCTCGTCTATCTCCTATTGATGGATCACAAAGAAAGTTGGTAGTAAATGGACATCGCCTCAGAGTGTACCATACACCTCTGACTAAAGAAAAATTCTTGCAGCAACTTGATAGTTTGGATACACAACAGGTGGAAGAAATTTCCTCTTCCACTTCAAAACAATCAGCATGATCATGGATTTCAAGAAAAAATAGAAAATACAAAAAAATAAAAAAAAATAGAAAACAAAAAGATGAATAAATTTTGAGTATGAATTCCTTCATGGGCATGGTTTCAGGGGAAATCATGAAATTCCTTCATGGGCATAGTTAGAATCAAAAAAAAAAAAAAAAAGAGAGAAAAGGAGAGGTAAAAATAATAAAAAAAAAAAGAAAAGGGAAAATCAAGAAAAAAAGAGAGAAAAATGAATAACTCAGTAGTGAAAACCTTTTTAAGGCACTATCAGGTTGGTATGCATGAAAACCAGCTTTTCAGCATGCATAACCTTGAGAAATTTCTGAACCATCATTGTACAAATTCACCAAGTGCACTTGTTTTGAAATGTTGCAGAAAATCTCAGCAGAACATCAACAAAGGCAGTCATTCTTCAAAACTTGCATTAACTATTTTTATCAGGTATATATTTCTTACATTTCTTCATTGTAAAATGATTGGTATATAGTATATGACAGTTAACCATTAGCATAAAAGGTATTCATAAGAGTTGGCATACTTAAAACATGTTTTGAAAATGAAAATATTGATTTCCGCCTAATCTTCGGAACAAGAATGCCAAACACAGTGCCTACTGTATTATCTTCGGATTGAAATTGTCTTCGAATGACAAGAGAATGAATGTTGCACTTTGTCTTCGGAAAGAAGCTTTGTCTTTCGAAATGACAATTTGTCTTCGAACGAAACTTTGTCTTCGGAATGATGACTTGTTGCATCATCTTCGAATGAAGATCTGTCTTCAAATGAAGATCTATCTTCGAAATGAAGATCTGTCTTCGGAATGACGATTTACCTTCATAATACAACCTGATCTTCGAAATGAGGATTGATCTTCGGAATGAGGATTAATCTTCGGAATGAAGATTTAAATTTGCAAAGAAGACTTGTCTTCGAAATGAAGGCCTATCTTCGGAATGAAATTATAATCTTCGAAATGAAGTTTTTTTTGCAATTAAATTATAATCTTCGAAAAGAGCATTTCCACGTGGCATCCAAGAAAGACAAGGTACGACAAAATCAAATTCTTTTAGCTGCATACGATAAAAAGGAACACGTGTCAACAAGGATATGGTTTATTTTGCATGGTACTAGAATCAAGGAAGACATGGTTTATTTTGCACGTGAGAATCTATAGACTAAACAAAAAAATTAAAACCGAATGAGGTGGATCTGATGGCAAGGACGTCCATGCAATCATTGATGGATAAGTGTTCGATGCAACAGTAGAAATGCATGCCACCTTTCTTTTCGAAGACGTGTTTGTGAAGTACAGTGCTCAGGTTACGGTTCATTTCAAGAAGAAGACGAGAAATAGGGCAAGCGAAGATTTCGAACTAAACCCTACAAATCTGCAACATAAAAAAAACCAGAGATCCAGCAGAGGAATAGCAGCAGTAGTGAATGGTTTTTAAACAAAAAATATGGGGCGAAATATCAGAACGGAACCAGCAGATACCACCTACCTCCGAGAAAATCTGATAGTCCTACAGATTTTTGAAGATGGAGGGCTTATGCCATTTCTGGATAAGTTTAATGGGTCCTCTGAAGATTTGGCTGGCATGTTCACCCATACATTCAGAAACAACCGAGCACATGTTAACGACATGACTATTGAGGTAACCCCTAAAATTTTAAGTCAGATTACTGAGCTGCCATTAGAAGGGATTTCAATTTCTAGATCTAGCAAGAATACATTGGCAAACGTAGTTAATCAATTTGTAGAAGAAAATGATAGAGAGCCAGAGTATTTAACCCACAACAACACATGCAAAGGGTTAAAAAGGGCCAACCTACAGGAACCCTGGGATGAAGTAGCCACCTAGGTAATTAAATTCCTAACCTGTGAAGGGTAGTATGTGCTGTTGTTAGGGCATCATCTACGAATTTTGAACCATCTCAGACATGGTGAGCAACAACCAGAAGTTAGGGTAAATCTTCCCTTGTATTTGTATCAAGAATTAATAAACATGGCAAAGAGATATCAAGAGGGTAAAGGAAGCCTTCGCCATCATGGCCTCATCAAACTAGTTTGCCAACACCATTTTAGAGGAAACCCTAGGAGTTTTGATAGGTTTTACTCTACCCTAAACGATGTCATTTTTAGGGATGAAGATGAGGAAGAAGAAGAACCAGATGCTACTGACATTATTGCAGAAGAAGAAACAATTGTTGCAGAAAAAAAAACAAAGGCTCATTGCAGAAGCTATTACAGAACCACACCCAGCAGCAGCAACATAAAACCTTGCTCCTAAACCCTCAACTTCATGAACCAAGAAACAAAAGAAAAGAGGGTCTAGAACTGGCAGCAGAACAGAAAAACAAAAGAAGGTTCATTTTTTTGGAGTGACTACTGATTTGACAGAGCAAGAAATGACAAGGGAAACAGAGGCATCTGAAACTGTCCCCACAACCCTTGCTGACACCAGGAAACAGAGCAAAAAGAAGAAGTTTGCATCTGGAACTAGGAGGTCCACTAGAATCCATTTGAAAGAAACAACAGAACAGGTTATGGAGGAAGAAAAAGGACAAAGCAGCCCAGATGTCACAGAAATACAACCAGCCTCTAAAAATTTTCTAGAATTCCCTGAATAGATAGCTGAGGCAGAAACTAGGCAGGATAATTTGGAGGAGGCTACAGTTCAACAAGCTACAGATATGGTGGATACAATTATAAGCGGTTTCATAGAACCTGTTGAACAAGAGCAAATTGTTGCAGAAGAAGAGATATTAGTTGAGCAGCCAACTGCAGCTGATCTGTCTGCATCAGATTCTGAGGCAGAAATAGAAGTGGAAGACATCACAGAGCAACTGAGGGCAGCAAGAAGTGTTGTCAGAACACAAACCAAGTGGATTGAGGAGAAAGAAAGCATCATTGAGATACAAGAAAGAAAAATTGTAGAGCTTCAGCAGGAAGTGGCAGAATTGAGAAAAATGTTGTCACAGTCTAAAAAATAGCCAACTGTATCCTTTGATGAAGACAATTTGGCTCAATTGCTTTTGGGTCTATCAAAGGCAGATGACTCTGTTGAGACAGACATGGGCGTTCATTCTAAAGCAACACCCCTTCATTCTGAAGAAGTGCCTGTTCATTCTGAAGCAACACCATCTCATTCTGAAGCATTGCCTTCTTGTTCTGAAGATGCTTCAAAAATGGTAAAGAGCATAGCAGAGGATGTTGAAGATGAGCCACCAACACAGGAACAGTCCCAACAACAAGAAAATGTTCAAGTAAGTACTCCTATTGAGGTCCCTATATTTCAAACTATTACACCTTCAGTTGAAACAACAGATAAGGGGGTACAAGTAGAATTACTATCTGATGACAACCCAATAGAAATAGCAAATAAGGGGGTACAGGTAGAATTATTGGTAGATAGTCAACCAGTGGAAGTGGCAGAAAAGGGAGTTCAAGTAGATCTGCTGCCTAGGATTCCCCCTGTAGTCAAACCACCTAATACTGTGTCTCTAGAGCAATATAATGTAGACATAGCCAATTGGATGATTAGATATGAGCAACTTGCCACTAAGACTGAGAAATTCAAATTGGAAAGGAAACAACTAGAGGCAAAAGAAACAAAAAACCAAGCATTAAAAGAAAAGGTGTCTGACTTATGCCAAATTGCTGAATTTTTAGTTCAATTTAGACGACCAACCAGATTTTACAAACCTTATTTTGAAGGAGAAATACCTCGGATGGCAGGTCATGAGGATTAGTTCAAACCTCCCATATAAATTGGACACAACTCATAGACTTCTTGGAGGCATATTTTGACAGCCCCATAGAACAGAAAAATCTCCTATGTGAACTATTTTTGCACAACTTCTTCATTCCAGAGGAAGTAGAGTTTCATCCTCAAATCTACATTGGAGATGTTCAACTGAGAGCATTTATGTCTACTTTGCAGAATCAACTTTACTGGGATCAAGAGAAAAAGTAGAATAAAGAGATTGAAACAAGGGCTGAATTGTTAGTCAGAGCAATCCAGCCAAACCACCCAGTTATCACCAGACAACACTTCTCAATGATGAACAGGGATGATGTAAAGAGGATGTACTTGAACAACTTAAGGGACTGTGTGGCTAGATTCCAAAATTTTTGTGATCATAATTTTTTCCCAACATTGTCAGTGTGCAGAAACAGATGGGATGAACTTTCCATGTCTTTGCGAAAAAGAGAACCCATCTCCCCCATCAACATAGAATGGTCCAGAAGAAGAGCAGAAGGTGTAATCCAACTGATTGAAATCATGCAACATAACTGGATAGGTCTTAGGTTTAGGCCTCCAACCATCATTACTCTAGTTCCATTCTATTTTGAGGAAGATGCCCAACCTGATGAACAGTTTGAAGACTGGCTCAAAAACATTCAAGAAAATAGGGGGTATTATATAGGCAAGAAATTATTCTACAGGTCATGGAATCTAAACATGGACATATGTGATTCCATAGCCCAATAGAATGCATGAGGACATGCATTAATATAAGTTGGGGGGAAAATGATGAGGCCTGGAAATGCCTCAATCATAACATGTTTTGAACACTAAAATTGCCTATAAACTCTTATGTTTTATCTAATATGTTAGTCAAGTTGATTCAATATGTTGTATATTAACCATTTTGCATGATCAATGTATTTGGAATATTATATGCTGATTTTTACAGCTTTTTGCATAGTTTTGTGTTCTTTTTGCTATGACTTGCTAAAATGGGATATGCTTAGAATAATAGCAGCATTTCACTAATCATGTTTTGAATTGTCTCAAGCATTTATTTCACCTAAATCTGGCAACAGTGCAAGCAAACTGTTGCTATGCAGCAAAAACTAGTTTTTCCCATGTAAATTCCAACCAACTGTCCATAAATAGCAAGGCATGGAATTCACATGTGGAAAGAAATGAAGACCATTGGAATTTGATCTTAGGAGATAACCCACCTGAGAGATGCAGAAGAAATCACTAGAAAAGCACACATTTGTTCATTCCGAAGTATCTTCGAAATGAACAGATATCTTCGGAATGAGAGAACACAACGTCTTCGGAATGAGCGGATCTTCGAAATGAAGAATGCAGTATCTTCGGAATGAAGAATGCAGTATCTTCGAAATGAGTGATCTTTGAAATGAGAATTGCAGTATCTTCGGAATGAGCGATCTTCGGAATGAGAATTGCATTGTCTTCGAAATGAAGCCACTTATCTCCGAAATGAAAACAGAATGTGCTTTGACTTGTTGACCAATTTTTGAAGCTGGAAAAAGGGAAATAAAGGTCGGAAAAGGTAAAGGAAAAGATCTTCCATCTGTCTTTGCCGTCATTGCCGACCAAAGCCATCATTAATGGAAAGATCAAAAGATAAACCCAGGATTTGTTGCAACATAGTAGGATTAGATCTTTTGAAATATTCATAGTTTGTAATTAGATCATAGGACAACTATAAATATTGCTCCCATTCAAGTTGAGCCTAGTAGGTAGTAAGTAGTGAGAAAAGAGTAAGGAAGCTAGGAGAAAGCAAAAAATACAGAGAATAGGTAGAAATTGACTGTTACAGTCCTGTAATAGTTTTTTAGCAGAATTATTGTAATCATGTTCTTTAATCAATAAAGTGCACCAGTTCTATTTCATATTGCTTGTAAATGAGTGTGATTAAGATCTAGAGAGAGAGAGACTCGTACCTTCTTCGGGACAAGGAGGCTGGCCACTTCCAGACCTAGGAGGAGGACTAACAAGCAGGTTTTTATTCTGATTTTGCTGCAGTAGAATGAGTTGTAGAACTTGTTATTTCAATTGCTTGTAAACAATCGACAATATCTCTAGTCTTAGTTTATTTATGCTTAGATTAATCTTGTGCTTAATGTTTTAGTCTGTAATCTCTACTTTCAGCAAAGCTTCCATTTTATTTCAGATTGTTATTTCCATAATTTGTTGTTTTCTGTAATTTCCTGCATTTTGTGTTTTGTTGTCAACCCTTGCATAGAAGATTGACAACCTTCTGTTACAGAGCCTTGACAGGATTTTATTTTCCATGCTATAATTAGATTTCCATTGCTGCAAAAGTAAATAGATTTCCTTTCTGCAATTAGAATCAGACTTTCAATTCTGTAATTATTATTTATGCAACATAATTAGGTCTCATTCTGCAATTGTAAATCAGGATTTCATTTCTGCGGTTAATGATTAGTTTCCATTTCTGCAATTAGATTAAGGTTTAATTTATGCAATTAGAGATAGGAATGTCCTAAAACCCCCCACACAACCAGTTCCACCAATAAGACCTGTTGCTCTAGATTGACCTAAGTTATAGTTGTTTCACTTCTTCTTTCGCAGATAGCCTTGTACACTACCCTGGATTGACAGATTCATTGAGAATTAATGATGGTATAACGACTACGCATCACTCTTCTCCAAGGGTAACCTCTATAGTTCCAGCTTACCATCGTAACATGTTTCCGAGCAGGCCATACTCCCTATTTGTTTTGTTTAGATGTGATGTATGCCTTTCCATTTCTTAAATATGCCTGTTTCCCTTCATTCCTTGCTGCCCTCACCTTTTCCCATTCCTTGTTTTTTTCTTCCTACTGTAAAAATGTTAGGTCATCATATAAATAGAATTGTGACCCTCTCAGCATGCCTCTGTTTTTTAGTAACCTTGTTTTGTTCTCGTAGCTCATCAATGTGACCCGGATATGCCTATCTTTGTCGTCTTCTCTCAGCCTACCAATTATGCTTATTTTTTTATTTTATCTTTCCATTGTAACCGATCTGAAAAGAAGTCCCTGGTTAAACGGTTTATGTCTTCCCTATCCCCATAATATTTCAACCCTTTGATGATTATATTTGATAACTTCTCATGTCTTTCTTTCTCTTCTGTTATTTGAATTTTTACTTGCTTCTCTATCAACTCTTTTTGTTGATTGATTGGTTCTTTTACTACTTGAGACCATGTATTTGCCTTTGCTAATTCATTTCATAGCTCATTTTCTCTTGTTTCAATGTTTCTGAGTGTTTCTCATACCTCTTTTATTTGACTTGCATTTGTTTTTCCCACCTTTATTGCATCATTGTTTGGGGGGTGGATGGCTTGTTTGAGGACATGCCATTCACGCTGACCTATGTTCGCAAGGTTTTGTAGCTTTGACACCTGCTCCTTGAGTTGGTTGTTTTCCTTTTCCAGCCTCTCGAATGGTGTTTATAATCTCATGTGATTTAGTATCTCTTAATTTCTCCCTCCTTTCCATGCTTTCAAGTTTCTCTTTCATCTTCATTATCTCTTGCACATAAAGTCTTGGTGCCCACATAAGTGGTGTGGTTGTGGGATTGTAAGTTTCTTCCTCATATGAAAACTCATTTTGGTGACCTCCACTTTCCATGTTGAATGCTTTCTTGCAGTTATTTGTTATTTTTTTCTCCTAGCTTGTTTTTCTCTCTATATTTCTTTTATCTTTCTTTTTTTGTCCCCTTTGTTGGGTTGACTGATCTCCTCGTTCGATGATGGTCAATGCCTTTGTTTGTTCTTTATTCTCCACATGTTTATGTGGTAGAATATTCTTTATTTTTATTTTACAATTAGTCCTCTTCATTATTGTTGCCCTTGCTCGAGCTTTTCGACGCTTTATTATCCTCCAGTACTGTTTCTCATTGACATATATTGGTTCTTGCAATTGTTGTTTCCCTTCTTCCATTGTTGAACCCCCTATATTATTGATTCGATGAAATAGATATGTAATAAAACCTTCTGCCACAAACCCTCCTCTGTTGCAAACCCTCCTTCGCTACAAGCCCTTGTCAAACCCCCTTATACTATTGATCTGATGAAATAAATATATAATAAAACCCAACTCTCCTTGCTCTGCAAACCCTCTACTTGCTCTGTCTAACAATGTTTTACTTAAATTGTTTTATTTATCGAAAGAAGAAGGAAAATGTGCTTACCCGATGAGATAGGTGTATAATAAAAAGCAATCATTTTCTCCCATAGTCATTCACCACTCTCGTTCATTGTTCATTCGCTCTCGTTATGTTGCGATTGTATTCTTCTTCGATAATACGATGATTGCATTCTATTGTTTGCTGCTCCCATTTCAATAATCTGCTCTCTGTTCACTGTTAATCTACTCCCATTTCTTGTATTATGTTGTTCACTGTACTGAATGGGCCCTTCGTTCGCTGTTAATCTGCTCTCGTTTCTTGTATTCTGTTGTTTGCTGTACTAAATGGGCCCTCCGTTCTGCTGTTAATATGATCCTCTGTTCTGTTGTTAATCTGCTCCTCCGTTCACTGTTAATGGGTCCTTCTTTCCGTTGTTAATCTGCTCCTCCATTCGCTGTTAATGGGCCCTCCGTTCGCTCTTCTCTCGAAAGCTCAATCTTCCTCACCCTGCAAGGTTCAAATAGTGCAAGGTTCAAATCCTGCAGTGTTACATCAAAACTCTAATTAGAAAATGTAAATTTCAAATATTACAAGGGAGGGTTGCACATTTTTTCTTTTTTTGTTATAGTGAGAAACCCCCACGACCAACGCACAGGGTTGAGAAGTTTCCTCCCAACCATAACCCCTCATAAATAAGAGAGCTATGCTTACCAATAAGGAATTTAACACACAACCACCATACACCCACCCCCTCACATACGTCCACATCTCATTTTGAACCTTGGACCTCCTAAAGAAGAACCAAAACCCAAATTGCTATGTTGTTCCCCTAGGACTAAAAGGGCTTATAGTAGCCAGTGTGATTTTAACCAGAGTTGAATCGACCCACGGTATGGATTGCAAACCTCAACTGGTAGCCTCACATCAACTCACTCACCCTTATTGGACATTATACTTAAATACTCGAAGTATAGTTGGATAACTATATTTGATATAATATTATATTAAAAATCTAAAGAAGAGGTACAAGGTTCAAATCCTAAGGTGTTACATCAAAACTCTAATTAAAAAATGTATTTGTTGTGGCTGATCCACAACACACCCCAAAATTGGGGACCCACCTTTTTTGTATGTTTTCAAAGAAAATCTCAGTGACCCAGACGCTAAAAATCAAGAAAAATAAAAAAATGCACAAGTATGAAAAAGTGTTGCGATATCGCAACATGTCGCACGATCGCTGGCAGAAAATGAAAAGTGTCGCGTTTTCGCGACGTGTTGCGCGGTCGCTGGCAGAAAATGAAAAGTGTCGCGATTTCGCGACGTGTTGCGTGTGATCGACGACGAGAAAATGAAAAGTGTCGCGATTTCGCGACGTGTTGCGCTGTCGGCGCAGAAAATGAAAAGTGTCGCGATTTCACGACGTGTTGCGCGGTCGCTGGCAGAAAATGAAAAGTATCGCGATATCGTGACATGTTGCAAAATCGCGGGTCAAACCAGTCAAACAGGGTAAGGCACGAAAAGCGTAGCGATATCGCGACAAAAATCAGCAAAGAGGCACGAAACGAAAAAGCGTCGCGATATCGCGACAGGTCGCGGTTTCGCGGCTCCAAAGCAGCGAAGTGGTACGGATGAAAATATGTCACGATTTTGCGACATGTCGCGTTTTTTCTGCCAAATACAGCAAGAATAGCCCGAAGCAAAAAAGCGTAGCGATTTCGCGATGGAAAGTTGGCAAAGTGTACGAAAGTGAAAAACGTTGCGATTTCGCGACAGGTTGCAGCAAAAGGCGTGTCGAGTGAAAAGCGTCGCGATTTCGCAACATGTCGCGATTTCGCGACATGTCGCGTTTTCGCTGGGCAAGAAGGCAAGAAGGCTGTTGACAGGAAAACGTCGCGATATCGCGACATGTCGCGTTTTCGCGGTGAAGGCAAAGGAACGAAGCTGCATGCCTAAAGATTGCAAACCTCAACTGGTAGCCTCACATCAACTCACTCACCCTTATTGGACATTATACTTAAATACTCGAAGTATAGTTGAATAACTATATTTGATATAATATTATATTAAAAATCTAAAGAAAAGGTACAAGGTTCAAATCCTAAGGTGTTACATCAAAACTCTAATTAAAAAATGTATTTGTTGTGGCTGATCCACAACACACCCCAAAATTGGGGACCCACCTTTTTTGCATGTTTTCAAAGAAAATCTCAGTGACCCAGATGCTAAAAATCAAGAAAAAGGAAAAAATGCACAAGTATGAAAAAGTGTCGCGATATCGCGACATGTCGCACGATCGTCGGCGAGAAAATGAAAAGTGTCACGATTTCGCGACGTGTTGCGCGGTCGTCGCAGAAAATGAAAAGTGTCGCGATTTCGCGACGTGTTGCGCTGATCGCTGCCAGAAAATGAAAAGTGTCGCGATATCGCGACGTGTTGCGTGATCGCTGGCGAAAATGAAAAGTGTCACGATATCACGACGTGTTGCGCGGTCACTGGCAGAAAATGAAAAGTGTCGCGATATCGCGACATGTCGCAAAATCGCGGGTCAAACCAGTCAAACAGGGTAAGGCACGAAAAGCGTAGCGATATCGCGACAAAAATCAGCAAAGAGGCACGAAACGAAAAAGCGTCGCGATATCGCGACAGGTCGCGGTTTCGCGGCTCCAAAGCAGCGAAGTGGTACGGATGAAAATATGTCGCGATTTCGCGACATGTCGCGTTTTTGCTGCCAAATACAGCAAGAACAGCCCGAAGCAAAAAAGCGTAGCGATTTCACGATGGAAAGTTGGCAAAGTGTACGGAAGTGAAAAACGTTGCGATTTCGCGACAGGTTGCAGCAAAAGGCGTGTCGAGTGAAAAGCGTCGCGATTTCGCAACATGTCGCGATTTCGCGACATGTCGCGTTTTCGCTGGGCAAGAAGGCAAGAAGGCTGTTGACAGGAAAACGTCGCGATATCGCGACATGTCGCGTTTTCGCGATGAAGGCAAAGGAACGAAGCTGCATGCCTAAAGACGTCACGATTTACATGGGGCCGTTACGAAACATGCTGGAAACGCAGAACACGTGGCATACAGGTGTCAGGATTACATAAGCGTTTCATGTAACAGAGAATATCGAACGTTTCGGCAGCGCGCATAAAATCAAAAGCAATGAAAAGGCGGGGAATTTGAAACGACGCATTCTGGGAAGTGAAACAAGGCGACGTAGGGTGAATCGAAGAGCCGTATCAGTTAGTATAAAATCAAAAGCGCAGATCGATACAGGGGTTGGAAATTGTTGCTAGCAGTGTTGCAGAGACAAAGGCTGCAAGCCATTCTGGACCTGCACTTGGAGCAATTTCCTTCATTTGTTCTGGATTTGTTTAACCTGGAACATTCTGTCATTGTAACTGATATATTATTTAATACAGAAACACAGAGAGTTGGCATCTCATTGATAAGAAAGAAGGAGTCATTTTGCATGCAAGATTTAATGTTTTATCTTTCCCTTTCAGATTTCTAGGCTTTTAGGTGAAGTTTAATGCAAGTGTTCTTGGTTGCTTCATGCGAATGTCTAAATCTGGAATTACAATAAAAACCCTGAAACCCGCACCTAGCTTATCTGGATTGTGCGAATTTGCAGGTTCAATAGGTTAGGTTGCATGCAGAAACCTCATTATCTTCGATTTTGTCAATCAAGATGATAGCACTCTGGCCGTAGTTTAGTTTCATTCATTTTTATTTGCATTTCTTTATTTTCAATCCTTTATTTTTTCCTGCATTTTTTCACTATCATTCAAATAAATAATTGAAAATCTACCAGAGCCTGAAATCCAAATAGATTCATCTTTTTATATTAACTTACTGTGAGTCCATTGTATTTCAAAATAAAATAAATCACCAGGCCCCTTGTTAACATCCACTTGTAACCCTAAGGTATTCCTAGCATTTCAATTGAACAACATCATTGGTAAACAAAGAACCAGCATAACAGGAACCTTGGAGAAATTATTCTGTCATAATTTCTTTACAAGCAGAGGATTTTGGGACTCAGATCCTATCGGAGAGTGTGCTTTCACAATTGGGTGAAAACACCACTCAACAGATTGGCGCTAGAAGGAGGGCCGATTGGTTTACTTTATTTTGATTTTCATGCATAAGTGATATCTTTTTTATTTAATTTTGAAATTGTATCTTAAATCTCACAAACGGCTAAACTGCAGCATTTGTTTTTGTTTCTGTTGCAGGAAATAACCGAGGGTTTCATCAGGCAGGCTGGACCCACCGCGTCGTATTGCGACTAGGTCCCAAACAACCGGGGAAACCATTTTTCATGACCTTACGCTCACTGGTACTCCCAAGAATAAAACCAAGCAAGTCGTAAGCTTACCAGTCACAAAAGACCTTTTTTCTCCAGGAACATCGAGTGGACCTACACCAGTGACATCAGTTGCCACTAGTGTTCCTATTGTCAGTAATATTTCCACTGCTCTTGTAGGGTTGTCTTCATCGATTTTGAGTCAAATGGCTCAACCTCCAGCAGCTCCTTGGTATGGAGCTAACAATATTCCTTTGAACATTGCAGGGGATATCCATGAAATCCCCAAGAACATAGAAATATTTTTTCCTAAATACAAACCAGATGGCCTAAGAACAGCAGAAGAACATATCCAAGCCTATAGGGATGTTTTAATTAGGCTGCAAGTCCAACATGAAGATGTGGCTTGCAGACTTTTCCCCATGAGCTTAGATCCAATAGCATATGAATGGTATATATGCTTACCAACTGGTTCAATCACTTCATGGACGCAAATGGAGAACGCTTTTGTCAACCAGTTCAGGTCACCTTTGGATCCCGCAACCATTTACAATCAATTCATTACATGCAAAAGGGGCCAGGGGGAACCAATCAGAACATTTAATCAGAAATTCCAAAAGTGCTATAATAGAGCTAGTTCGGCATTTTGCCATCGATCCCGCAGTGGCTTTGTAGATATATTTTGGGGCATTGGACCCCATGACAGCCATGTTTGCAAGACGAAATCCTCAAGTCACCACGCTCGCTCTAGCCTATAATGAAGCCATGACCATCGAGCAACAAATGACACCACAGGGCTATGGGTTTCCCCAGATGCCTATGATGGGACAATATGCTCCATATGGTCAAGCTCCCTTGGCAAATCAGATCATGGCACCGCAAATGCCAAGCATGAACGCCTTCCCATATCAGCAACCGTATCCACCAAAGACTCGCGTATGCACCCATTCCAATCCAACCAATTACATCCATTCCACCTGTTCCCGCATTTTTGCAGAATAGTCAATCGACTATGCAAGGAACCAGCCAAGTTAATTCTTAGGCTATAGTTCCTTTCCCAAATCCAACTCCGATTCAAAGTGTCAATCCATACGGGAATCAAATTCCTCAAAACCCGACCCAAATGTTGAATCAAGACCCAACCAATTATGCAAATCCAACGGGGGTTAACAACAATGTGATTCCATCGAAGGAGATTTATTCAGAGGTCGAAGAGCTCAAGAAAATAGTTCATAAGCTGAGCAATGACATGGTTCAAAAGCAGAAGTATGAATCCCATGCCCCTCACTCAAATCAAAATTTTAACAATAGAGGGAGACATTGGAACACAAAGCCAAACAATGGAGGAGTACCCGCTCCCATTGCTAATCAACTAGATACTTCTATAGGACCTAGCCAATCCAATTCCCTTTTGAATCTTTCAGATTTGGCGTGGGAAAGGGGGTGTAGGTTGCACAACACAAAAGAACACAATGAGAGGAATTGTCCTGAAATTGCTAGATACACTCATTGTCTTCAGGCACAAGTTGATGATTTGGAATTGGTATCAAATGAGGGTTCATCGCAACATCAAGATGATAACATTATGGTGATGGAAACTGTATATCATCAAGAAGGTGAGAGTGAGGAAGAAGAAGACGAAATTTTGGAACAGGAGGTGCAAGCTTTTCGAGATTTTAGAAAGGGGAATCATGGATACCATTTGAGAAGTAAATCTAAAGCCCCTAAAACCTCATCAACACCTCCAAACAACTCTATTCTTCCTCCGGATACTAAGGCAAATAATAATCCTCCTCCTCCACTCATAAGAGAAATGTCTAATGACGGGCGTAAGACAGTCAAATTCGAAAAGCCAAACTATGACATAGTGGAGGATCTGAAGAAGTCCAAATCTAGCCTTTCGTTCTTGGACGCGGCTAGATTGCCCGGCCAAAAGGAGGCATTGATAAAGGCTCCGAACTCACCTGATCAAACGTGGAAGGGAAAAGGAGTTGAGTCCCATCTGATTTTACGAAAGGAGAGACGGGATGTCCCGCCATTCTTATTGACTCTAAGAATTGCGGGTAAGAATTTGCATAACCGTTTGGTGGACACGGGTGCCACGAGCAACCTCATGCCTTCGGAGATATGTCAAATGCTAGGTCTCCAACCTGTTTCATCCAAATGCAAGGTCCTGCAATTGGACCGATCAAAGGTAAATGTGGTAGGGACCCTATATGATGTCAAAATTCAATTAAATTTTGAACCCAGGGTCCAGCAAGTTGTCGACATTCTAGTTGTTAATATCCCAAGTAGATATGGAATGCTACTTGCGAGGGATTGGATGAAAACTCTGAATGGCTATTTTTCAACAGACTGCTCACATATGTGGCTACCCTGGAAAGGAATTGCAAATCAAATAAGAGTGGAAAATGAACCGAGGCTTAAAGAAATCATAACAGAATTTAACAAGCCGAATGAAGTTCAATTTTCTGAGCCAGAACTGGGGGTTTATGCACTTGATGTTGAGGAAGCTACTGAAGAGCCTAAAAAGGAAACATGTCATGGTGGCTCTTCTGAGGAAAATGATTGCACATGGTTGCTCAGGTTTGATGGATCAAAATCTAGACAGGGAGCAGGAGCTGGAGTCGAGCTCACTGGTCCAGGAGGTAAACCATTATTGGCTGCTTACAGATTGCAATTTCCTTGCACGAACAATGTGGCATAATACGAAGCATTGATCTTTGGTTTACGTCTAGCATTGAGCAAGCAAGTTAAATGCTTGAAGGTATTGGGAGATTCTGAGCTAGTAGTCAAGCAGATCAAAGGACAATATACATGCTGTGACAGGAGACTGAGCCTTTATAGAACTAGGGTTATGGACCTTATTGAGGAATTCGACGCATTCAATATAGCCCTTATTTCTAGAAAAGGAAACCGAATAGCAGACTCTCTTGCAGTCGCCGCGGGCATGTTAAATCCGGTTGACATAAAAAGGTGTAAAAAGTTTTCCATTGAATTGGTTCCTTGTCCATCAATACCCGATAATGTCAAGAATTTCCAGGTTTTTGAAAATGACAGACACATCTTCAAATTTGTCACGAACTCGGGTATTTTTGAAAATCAGGTGATTGATGAGGAGCAAAGGTGGCAAGATGAAACAGAAAACGAGAGTGAAACCACGTGTCAATCCAACAAAATACCTAAAGACGTGGTTTCATTGGAGAAAATGTTCGACGTGGGATACAAGACCAAAAAAGGAAAAAGAGTCCCACTCCCCAAAGATGCATGTAATTCGATTAATCTAGGGAGTGCAGACAATCCAAAGGAGGTGTACATTGCAAAGGCATGTACAGATGAAGAAAGGAGCAACATAATACAGGCATTGAAGCATTACATAGATTGCATTGCTTGGAATTACAATGAGCTGAAAACATACAACCAAGACATTATCACACATACCATCCCTTTGAAGCCAGACTCCAAGCCTTTTAGGCAAAGACAACGAGTTGTTAACCCGCTATTGGAGCCTTTGATCGAAAAGGAGGTCAAAAGATTATTGGAAGCGAAAATCATTTTTCCTGTTAGGCACTCAACCTGGGTTGCTAACCTCGTTCCAATAAGAAAAAAGAGTGGAGAGATTAGGTCGTGCATAGATTTTCGAAATCTTAATAAAGCCTCTCAAAAGGATAATTATCCATTGCCATCAATCGATGAAATTCTTCAAACGGTAAATGGATCTGAAATGATGTCCTTTCTTGATGGGTATTCTGGATACAACCAAATTCTTATACATCCAAGTGACAGGATGAAAACAGCCTTCACCACCAAGTGGGGGACATTTGCATATAAGAGAATGTCGTTCGGACTGTTAAATGTCGGTGCAACTTTTCAACGCGCCATGGATTATGCATTCAAAGGGCTCATAGGCAAATGTATCATCGTGTATGTGGATGATATTCCAGTATTCTCGAAGAAGAGAGAGGACCATGTCAAAGATTTAAAGAAAGTGCTTCAAAGATGCAGAGAACATGGAATTTCCTTAAATCCAAAAAAGTGCATTTTCGGAGTAACAGAAGGAAAATTGCTTGGTCACATCATTTCAAAAGAGGGCATATCCATTGATCCCGAAAGGATACAAGCTATCCAAAATTTACCTCTCCCAAGTAGTAAAAAAGAACTGAGATCTTTCTTTGGGAAAGTTAATTTTGTGAGGAAGTTCATCTCGAGCTTTGCTGAGATAGCCAAACCTCTGAACAAGATGCTCAAGAAAGATGTAGAGGTCAAGTGGAACGAGGAAAGTAGGGTGGCCTTTCAGAACATCAAAGATGCCATTTCCAGAGCCCCGGTCCTCATAAGTCCAGACTATTCCAAACCTTTCTATATTTATGCTTTCGCATCAGAACACTCTTTCGCGAGTGTCTTGACCCAAAAAGGTGAGGATAGTGCAGAGAACCCCATAGCATTTTTAAGTGCCCCTCTAAAAGATGCTCAATTAAGGTATTCCATCCTTGATAAGCAAATGTACGCACTTTTTAAAATGGTAAAAAAATTTAGACATTACATTGTGCACAGCAGAGTTATTGCCATCGTGCCTGACTCTATTGTTAAGACCATGTTTTTACAAAACGAACTAGGTGAGAAAAGAGGGAAATGGATTTCCACCATCCAAGAATTCGATCTCGAAATCCAACCTATGAAACTAGTTCGAGGACAGGGACTGGTGAAGGCGATCGCTGAAAATAATCCGCAAATAACATGCCAATACTCGAATACATAATACATTGCTAAGGATGACTGGTATGTTGATATTGTGCAATTTTTATTGAATGGTAAGTGTCCTTCTAATTTGAATTCAACCCAGAGAAGAGCTTTAAGGCTTAAGTCTGTCAATTATCTGATGAAATCTGGTGTTCTTTACAGGAAGAATCATGAAGGGATCTACCTGAGGTGCCTGAACAAAGAAGAAGCTGCCAGGGTGTTGCAAGAATTTCACGGGAAACATGGAACCGGTCATGGTGCGGCAAATGCTACAGCGCATCAAATCCCGAGAGCAGGATACTCACCGGCCCCACATTTTCAAAGATGCACATGCCCATGTGCGATCTTGTCATATCCGTCAAGTGGCTGCCAATAGAGAAAGAAATGCAACCATGCCATTACAACCTGTAGTTGAAATGAGACCATTTGCACAAGTGGGGACTAGATTTCATTGGGGTTATTAACCCAAATTCTTTTGATTCTCATAAATTCATATTGACAGCTATAGACTACTGTACAAGGTGGACAGAAGCGATTCCTACTAAACATGCCACCACAGACGTTGTAATAAAATTCCTTGAGGACCATATTATAACAAGATTTGGAATGCCCGATTCTATTGTCAGTGACAATGGTAAAGCTTTTATTTCTACACAATTTGCAGATTGGGCATATGACAACAAAGTGAGCTTAAAGTTTGCATCTAATTATTACCCTCAAGGAAATGGTTTGGCCGAATCTTCAAATAAAAATTTGTTGAACACCATTAAGAAATTGCTGGAAAAGAACCCTCGGGATTGGCACAGCCAATTAAAGTTTGCCCTTTGGGCAGATAGGACCAGAGTAAAAGAATCCATAGGGAATACTCCCTATCATTTGGTCTATGGGCAAGACCCGATATTTCCTGCAAATTTGAAGTTGCAGACCTTACATTTCATACAAGAGTACTTGGGGACAGATGATCAAGTTGAAGCCAGAGTTAAGTCATTTGCTGCACCTTGATGAAAAGAGAGAAGAAGCCATGAATCACATGAATAAACACCAGGAAGTTATCAAGAGATGGTTTGACAGAAGGGCCAAAATTAAGTCCTTCAGAATTTCAGATTTGGTATTACTATGGGACAAAAGACATGAGGAAAAAGGGAATCATCAAAAGTTTGATTGTCTTTGGTTAGGCCCCTATCAGATTTCAGAAATTCTCGGGAAAAATACCTTTAGGCTAAAAACTTTAGAAGGGAAAGATTTTATGCTACCGGTTAATGGGCAGATTTTAAAGCATTATTTTAGCCCTTAGGTTGTGAGATTTTGATGTTATTCTTTTCGGTTTTGGTGGGGATTTTCAGATTTTGTTTTCATTGTTTAGGATTGTTAGTCTAGTTAGGATTTTGGTTGTGGGTTTGATTTCAATTGACATGTTTTGTTTATTTTGAAAAAAATAAAATAAAAATAAATAAATAAAATAAAAATAAAAAATAAAAAAATAATAAAAAATTGAGATGTCAACTTATGCTTAAGATTAGGAGAATATGAAATATTGGAATTGTCTTGTAAAAGCTCCACAAGTCACACAAACATTTTAAGTTATATCGTTTGAAATTTGTGATGCATGAAGGAGTCAGTTTTGTATGGCAAATATTTCATTTGCAATTCAAGAGATAATGCATTCATGTTACATCTCACTTTACATATACATTCCATCTTAGTTGCATATGCATCTTAGGTACAAATCATTAAAGTATGTCAAATCCTCTTAGGGTTGTGTTATAACATAAATGTAAGAAAATCCTAAGGTTGGAAACTGAGTCTTGAGATATCTAGAACCAAGCACGTCTTATACATTAAAAAGGATCTTGAGCAAAATGATCAAAACCTAACTTGGAAGAAAAGGTTGGGCGAAAGAAGTTTTTCATGTCTATCCTATTATGCAACATGATCCTTAAAACAGTGGTTTTGACCACTTCCATAAAGCTTAAAGCCTAAAATCGAAGTAGTAAGGATAGGGTTAAGTCCTCATCGAACTTAGGTTGAGGATCCAATTCCCCAAAGCTTTGATTTGACCTACATGGAGTAGTAAGGATAGGGCATAAATTCTCATCTCGCTTAGGTTGAGAATCTGATTCCCCAAAGCTCTTATGTCTCATTTCATGATAAATCTTGGATTGGAAGGATCGTACTATTTGTCCTCTGCAAAGGATGGGTAGTCATCCCCAAGGTCTAAGCAATAAATTAATAGTTTCCATTTTTTTTTCAAAGCTTGGATTGGAAGGATCGTACTACATGTCCCTAGCAAGGATGGGTAGTCATCCCCAAGGTCCAAGAAGTAAAAAATTAATTTTTCCCATCTCATCTTTATTTTGGATTGGAAGGATCGTACTACTTGTCCTCTCGCAAAGGATGGGTAGTCATCCCCAAGGTCCAAAGAAATGAAGATAAGTCTTGGATTATGGGGTTAGGTATGCCCATGCATGGCAACATGTCTTGTCTAAAAAACAAGACCACTGATTGTCCAAAGGGTTAGACTAGCATGACCATTTCTCCCATAATTGGTTAAATTATTTTGCTCAAAGTGAGGTAATGAACTCTAAATCAGAATAGTAAGGATAGGGTTAAACTCCCATCTTGGTTAGGTTGGGAGTCTGATTCCCCAAAGTTCTGATTTCACATTCACTTGCACATGGGTTCAAGATAGTAGGGACTCATAACCAACTTTGGGATATAATAAAGTAATTAATTAGTGGATCCTAAGAGGGTTTGGCAATCTTGAATGTTTGTACATGATACTAGAAGAAAGACCATGCCTTTTATAAAAGCAAAATCTCTTAGCATATTCATTAGGTTACACAAATCATTCACAATCTCACATATGCATTCATATAAAATTGACAATGGAATGTTGATCAATTTCAAACGATAGGGAATGAAATTCATTGCACACACTGAGCTAATACTTGATGATTCCGATGATTCATGTACTTCTGATCTTTGGGCATTTGTTTATATTGCTTATGTGCTAACGCATGTTTTCGAGTTTATATATGTTTCCAGGTTGGGTTCTCACTAAAATGCTCAAGAGCATTTGACAGCAGAGTCGCCATTTGTTGTGGCTGATCCACAACACACCCCAAAATTGGGGACCCACCTTTTTTGCATGTTTTCAAAGAAAATCTCAGTGACCAGATGCTAAAAATCAAGAAAAAGAAAAAAATGCACAAGTATGAAAAAGTGTCGCGATATCGCGACATGTCGCGCCGTCGCTGGCAGAAAATGAAAAGTGTCGCGATTTCGCGACGTGTTGCGCGGTCGCTGGCAGAAAATGAAAAGTGTCACGATTTCGCGACGTGTTGCGCGGTCACTGGCAGAAAATGAAAAGTGTCGCGATATCGCGACATGTTGCGCGGTCGCTGGAAGAAAATGAAAAGTGTCACGATATCGCGACGTGTTGCGTGGTCGCTGGCAAAAAATGAAAAGTGTCACAATATCGCGACATGTCGCAAAATCGTGGGTCAAACCAGTCAAATAGGGCAAGGCACGAAAAGCGTAGCGATATCGCGACAAAAATCAGCAAAGAGGCACGAAACGAAAAAGCGTCGCGATATCGCGACAGGTCGCGGTTTCGCGGCTCCAAAGCAGCGAAGTGGTACGGATGAAAATATGTCACGATTTCGCGACATGTCACGTTTTTGCTACCAAATACAGCAAGAGCAGCCCGAAGCAAAAAAGCGTAGCGATTTCATGACGAAAAGTTGGCAAAGTGTACGGAAGTGAAAAACGTCGCGATTTCACGACAGGTTGCAGCCAAAGGCGTGTCGAGTGAAAAGCGTCGTGATTTCATGACATGTCGCATTTTGCTGGGCAAGAAGGCAAGAAGGCTGTTGACAGGAAAACGTCGCGATATCGTGACATGTCGCGTTTTCGCGGTGAAGGCAAAGGAACGAAGCTGCATGCCTAAAGACGTCATGATTTACATGGGGCCATTACGAAACATGCTGGAAACGCAGAACACGTGGCATACAGGTGTCAGGATTATAGAAGCGTTTCATGTAACAGAGAATATCGAACGTTTCGATAGTGCACATAAAATCAAAAGCAACGAAAAGGCAGGGAATTTGAAACGACGCATTCTGGGAAGTGAAACGAGGCGACGCAGGGTGAATCAAAGAGTCGTATCAGTTAGTATAAAATTAGAAGTGCATATCGATATAGGGGTGGGAAATTGCTGCTAGCAGAGTTGCAGAGACAAAGGCTGCAAGCCATTCTGGACCTGCACTTGGAGCAATTTCCTTCATTTGTTCTGGATTTGTTTAACCTGGAACATTCTGTCATTGTAACTGATATATTATTTAATACAAAAACACAGAGAGTTGGCATCTCATTGATAAGAAAGAAGGAGTCATTTTGCATGCAAGATTTAATGTTTTATCTTTCCCTTTCAGATTTCTAGGCTTTTAGGTGAAGTTTAATGCAAGTGTTCTTGGTTGCTTCATGCGAATGTCTAAATCTGGAATTACAGTAAAAACCCAGAAACCCGCACCTAGCTTATCTGGACTGTGCGAATTTGCAGGTTCAATAGGTTGGGTTGCATGCATAAACCTCATTATCTTCGGTTTTGTCAATCAAGATGATAGCACTCTGGCCGTAGTTTAGTTTCATTCATTTTTATTTGCATTTCTTTATTTTCAATCCTTTATTTTTTCCTGCATTTTTTCACTATCATTCAAATAAATAATTGAAAATCTACCAGAGCCCGAAATCCAAATAGATTCATCTTTTTATATTAACTTACTGTGAGTCCATTGTATTTCAAAATAAAATAAATCACCAGGCCCCTTGTTAACATCCACTTGTAACCCTAAGGTATTCCTAGCATTTCAATTGAACAACATCATTGGTAAATAAAGAACCAGCATAACAGGAACCTTGGAGAAATTATTCTGTCATAATTTCTTTACAAGCAGAGGATTTTGGGACTCAGATCCTATCGGAGAGTGTGCTTTCACAATTGGGTGAAAACACCACTCAACAGCTTGCACATTTTTTCTTTTTTTGTTATAGTGAGAAACCCCCACGACCAACGCATAGGGTTGAGAAGTTTCCTCCCAACCATAACCCCTCGTAAAGAAGAGAGCTATGCTTACCAATAAGGAATTTAACACACAACCACCATACACCCACCCCCTCACATACGTTGGACCTCCTAAAGAAGAACCAAAACCCAAATTGCTATGTTGTTCCCCTAGGACTAAAAGGGCTTATAGTAGCTAGTGTGATTTGAACCAGAGTTGAATCGACCCACGGTATGGATTGCAAACCTCAATTGGTAGCCTCACATCAACTCACTCACCCTTATTGGACATTATACTTAAATACTCGAAGTATAGTTGGATAACTATATTTGATATAATATTATATTAAAAATCTAAAGAAGAGGTACAAGGTTCAAATCCTAAGGTGTTACATCAAAACTCTAATTAAAAAATGTATTTGTTAGTGTGAGAAACCCCCGCGACCAACGCATAGGGTTGAGCAGTCTCCTCCCAACCATGATCCCTCGTAAAGCCGAGAGCTATGCTTATCAATAAGGAATTTAACACAACCACCACACACCCATCCCTTCACACACTCGCCCACGTCCCTTCACACACTCGCCCACATCATAGTTTGAACCTTTGACCTCCTAAAAAATAACCAAAGTTTGAACTATTATGTTGTCCCTTGGGACTAAGAGGGCTTATAGTAGCCTATGTGATTTGAACCAAAGTTGAATGAACCCACGGTATGGATCGCAAACCTCAACTGCAACCTTACATCAACTCACTCCACTATACTTTAATACTCAATGTATAGTTGGATAACTATATTTGATATAATATTATATTAAAAATCTAAAGAAGAGGTGTAAGGTTCAAATCCTAAGGTATTACATCAAAACTCTAATAAAAAAAATGTAAAGTTCAAATCTTGAAAGGGAGGGTTGGACACTATACTTTAATACTCAAAGTATAGGATAACCATAAATTTGGACACTGTATTTTAATACTCAAAGTATAGTTGGGTAACCATATATTTGATACACGACATTTTATGAGGATCTTTACATATGGCTTATGACCTCGTGGGCATTCATCAAAATTCTAATTAGAAAAATGTAAAGTTCAAATCTTACAAGGGAGGGTTAATACAACATTTTTATGAGGATCTTTCCATATAGCTAATGTCTATTCTATCTTTATAACAACTTGGTTATAATTCATGTATTTTTTATTAAGATATTAACATGTATTTCCTCCTTAAAAGTTGAGAAATGTAACTAGTTGAACAAATTTTAAATTATTTAGATTCATATAAATTATATTATAAACTAAAATAAATTATTAATTTAAAATAAATTTATTAAATATATATATATATATATATATATATATATATATATATATTTTGTACACACCCTCTACCATGGTTTGAACATGATTTTCTCAGATGAGAGCCCAAATCATACCATTGTGGTGTCCTACGAGGACAGATAAGATATACATGATTTAATTGACCTAATATTTATATAATTTTTTTTGTTTGGTTAGTGTGAGAAACCCCTACAACGGATGCTTAGGGTTGAGCATTTTCATCCCAACCATGACCCCTTGTAAGACCGAGAGCTAAACTTATCAATAGAGGATTAACACACAACCCTCCCACACACACCATGGTTTGAACCTTGGACCTCTCGAAGAAGAGTCAAATCCCAAATAGTTTCGCTATCTCCTTTGGGATAAAATTTTGGGTAGATAGAAACCTCTAGAGCCGCTCTTAAGTGGTTGGTAGTGTCGTCCCATATTGGTCTACCACTATCTAGAGGGAAGCCACGAGAGATTTTTTTTATACTTCTTCGGATGTCACGTCTATATAGAGATTCGAACTCAAGACCTCTTAATTTTTTTAATACTTGTTTGGATGTCATGTCTATATAGGGATTAGAACTCAATACCTCTCAAATGGAGGGAGTTGTTCGCAATCACCAGTGCACCACCCTAATGGGTTAATTTTTTATTATTTTGATGGAAGTGGCACATAGTTTATTATTTTAAAAAGCATATAGAAGAACTAATGGTGTGTGTGTTTCTTGTTTTAGAAAGCAAACAAGTATTACGAGTACGAGCAAAAAACATGAGCAGGAAACATAATGTAGATAAAGAACAAGTGTCACTTCTTATTTTATTATCTTAAGAGAAACTCAAAAGCTAAAGGATTCTTGTAAATAAAATCAAGATAACATGGCAAGAAAGTCATTTTTTAAAATCATTACTAGAAGTAAGGATGCCCTAGTTAGTAATAAAAGGAAGAGCAAATCCATGGCAAACCATGTTTAGGCGATAGATAGTACACCTGAAGTGATTATAAGGATGATGATCGAGGTGATATAATAGTTCTTAAAAAAAAAAGTTTAATATGTAAGTTCCATAGATATAGGTAAGGTCTTTCGAAAATCAAAATTTGATGAAGTAGAAGTGGGGATCGAATTCAAATTATTTAATGATTTTGTTTCCGAAATGATTTTTCCTTATTATATTCTCCTTCTTATAAGGGATAAAATAATGTATAATGACCCTTGGTTTAGAGGTAAAAATGCATTATATTGATGACCATGGAGTGAAAAAAATGTGTGCATAACAAGGACTATTTAAAGGCTTCAAATGTGGATTTGTCTTTTTGGACTTCTTTATTAGCTCATCAATAGAGAGGTTTTGAAGAATATTAACAATATTCTAGGGGAGTTCATTAGAAATCAACTACTAATAAGAGAAGGCATGTTGTAGACACTTGAACATGTGTTGTCATGGATATTTCAAAACCTTTACCGTTGTGCATTAGGATTAAATCTTAATTAAGAGAATGAGATCAACAAGTGAAATATGAAAACATTGCATTATGATGTCACAAATGTTATGAGAATGGGCACATGGCAAGTGATTGCAAAGTGAAAATGATGAAAGAAGAGATGGAATTTTTTGGGCATGAGACAAATTGCAATCATATCATAATAGAAGCTTTGTTAAATTAAGGATTTTCCACTCCTAAGAAAGTGGCAAAAAAAACTTTCCATCATGAAATGGCAAAAGCCATTACAATATACTTGGATCAATTATCAAAAGAAAAAAAAGAATACAAGGGATAGAGGAAGTATAATAAACAAGTTTAAATTCAAAAGCAATTAAAAATGTGAAGGAAGATGGGGAAGCAAATTTTAAAATGAACAAGGTGAAGGAGGTCAAGGTTAATCTAGGTAAATCATCTTAATTTTTCTCAAGGAGCATAAAATGCTCTCCTTGTAAAAAAATGAAAGCAGTAGAAAATGTACTCACTTCAGTTTACAATTTCAAGAGCAACATAATAAAAAATGCATATGGAGGATATCCATAGAAATTTAGGGTTTCTAGGGTAGCATAAGAAAGTAATTACTATGGAGGATCATCCTTGTACTTTAGGGTTTTGAGGGTAATATAAAGAAGACAATGTTTATGAGGCTTTTCTTTGCATTTCATATTTTTTAAAGCAACATAAATCTCTAGAAGATAAGTCTCATTAGGAACAAGGAATAGATATATGGAGATATGATAGTAAATTGTATACGAGTATTATGGATAGTTGGTATGGGCCACACATAACCCAAGGTTTATTATATTATATTATAATAATGAGTGGGTTAGGGTTTAGTAGTTGGATCTCCAAAATAACATTAGAGGTTGGGTATATAAAGAAGGGATATTGTCATTGTAAGGCTTATCACTCATGAAGTATTACTTGTAATTGTATTTGCTATTTCTAAGTGGCACTCTCATCTTGGGAGATCTTGTGGAGTTATTCCTTCTTTAAGGAGTATTATTGGTGTTGCCTTACCCTAATGGTATTATCTATCTTTTTCTCATTGTGTGGATTGTTATTGTGGATGAATAACTTGATATTTTTGCATAATGATGAATGATTTCTATTAATTAAGATAAAGTTTAATAACAAACAATATGCAAGAGGTATGAGGTGTAAACCAATTGGTTTGATGAAACCTCATAAGGGGGACAGACGTCTAAGGTTTAAATCTTGGCCCTCATCAGACTGGGTGCTTGTTCGTATTCCAATGTGTTCCCAACAACGTAAAAGGTTCAACATGAATGCGACTTAGTGGTTATAGGAGCAAACTATGCAGATTACTGTGGCGACTACTGATTCCACTAAGTTAATAAAAAAATAAACAATATGAAATAATAAAAGAGGTTGATGAAGATGAAAGTGTTGGTAGGAATTAAAAAAGGAGAGGAAGGTCATCAAAGCATGAACAAAGAGAAAAAAGAAACTCAAAGGAATATCAATTTGGGAAGCTAAATAAAAATATCATATGTTTTAACAAAAAAAAAGGGTTATAGTTGCAAGCTTACTGTAATGGTAAGGTCTTTGGCCTCTCTTTGATAGGTCTAAGGTTCAAACCCCACTCAGTATGAGGGGACCAATATCCCTCATAAAAAATTGTGTAAACGCATTGAAAAAACAAGAAAATGGGTCAATCCCATTAATAAAAATAAAATGTGATGATGAAAATGTCATCATGAATTATTAGGGGTATAATAAGACCCTTAAAAAAATTATTAAGGAATTAACAAGTTGTTAGAATCTTGAGTTTATTTCAATACAAGAAACAAATTTAAGGATGCTTTTAAAAATATTTGGAAGATAGGGATTTGTATGTCAATTTCTTCTGTAGGAGCTTTTGACTGTATTGCAGCAACATGGGACAAATGAGAATGGAATGGACAATTGTTAGAACTAAAACGTAATTGAGTTACCAAACTATTTTGTGGGAAAGAGGAAAACATCAAAATTGAGATTATAAATTTATATGCTCTAACTATAGTTACTCCTTATGAAACATGTTGGAGGGACCTTAGCCTATTTTTGTTACAGACAATGACGTATCATAGTTGTGATCTATGGATTCTTGGGGATGACTTCAATATAGTTCTATATTCTTTAGAAAAGAAAGGTGTTACTCTTGGATGGTCTAAAGTAATGCAAGATTTTGCTTCATTTGTCAATCCAAATGGTCTTTGGGATGTTTTTCCATCAAGTTTTCAATATACATGGGATAATAGATACATTGGGAGAACTCGTATAGCAAATATATTGGATAGGTTCTTGTTATGCAACATATGGTTGCAAACAGAGTATACAATCTCTTCAAATATTCTATTGTGAGCAAGATCAGATCACAAACCCATTCTTTGGCTTGTGAATTACTCAATAATGGTCATCTAAACCGATTTTGCTTCCAGTCTAGCGACTCCAAGAACTTGATTTCTTCTAGATGATTATGTTATGGTGGGATAAAGCAATATTTGAAAGATCATGTATGTACAAGTTTGTTGGAAAGTTGAAATATTTAAAGGGGTAAATGAAGATTTGGAATACCAAATATTTTGGTAATATTTTTAAAGAAAATAAGGAAATTGAGTCAAAGCTCAAAAATGTATAAGAGATAGTATAAATCAATGGAATGGACCATGATTCTCATGTGTAAGAAAAACAATTACTTTTTTATTATCATAATGTGTCGAAAAAGGAGGAGTAATATTGGTTCAAAAAATTAGGAAGAAATAACTCAATAAAGGAGATAGAAATACCAAATGTTTTCATGCTACAACAAAAACAAAATTTTATTTTCATCACATTGAAATATTTTAACTCTAGATGGAACAAAAAATGAAGAAGATTAAGATATCAAGAAGGAAGCAATTAATCATTTCAAAACTATTTTATCCAATTATAGGAAAGATAAGGAGGCACAAGGTGTTACAAAATATTTCATCAATTATCACACACAAATAAAATGAAAGCTTGATGAAGAAGATATCTATGTAGGAGCTACATGAAGTAGTTTTCTTTTTCCATCCTAAAAAAACACTTGGCTCCAATGGAATTCCTACAATTTTCTTTCAAAATTTTTGGGATTTATTGAAGAGTGATATGTTGGTTGTAGTTGAAGAGGCTCAAAAAAGGAAGGTTATAGTAAATGAGATCAATGTTACTTTTATTATAATGGTTCCCAAGAAAGGCAAGGCAATATTTTGATAATTTTTGTTTAGTAAACCTTTATAATAATGATTTATAAGATCATTTCAAAAATTATAGCAAATAGGTTAAAAAACATCCTAGACTATACTATCTTAGAGGAACAAATTGGTTATGTTCATGGTTAACAAATTTTTGATGGTGTAATCATTCCACAAGAGGCCATACATTCTCTTCATTCCATGAAAAAGCATGTATGCTTATGAAATTAGATATGAACAAAGCATATGATAAGGTTTGCTAGAGTTTTCTACATGATATTCTCAATTTTTTTGTTTTGATCAAGGTTGGTGTGAATGGGTTAAATATTGTTATAACACTTTGAAATATTTTATTTTGATCTATGGTTCTACTATTGATTACTTTGAGCCATCTTGTCGAATTCTCCAAGGTGATCCACTATCTCCTAATCTATTTATTATTCTTGGGGAGGCATTATGGAGAGCTTTCTCAAAGGTAAAAATGCAAGGAAAAATTTAAAGGTCGTTAGGTTGCAAAAAATGGTCCCTTTGAATCTCATCTCCATTTTGTTGATGATAGGGCCATACCTTAGCGAGGCCATGGAGCTCAAATCAATATTATCATGCTATGAGAAAGCTACTAGATAGTTGGTTTGTACCACAAAATCCATGATTTTTTTCATTAATATTGCACTAGATTTATAACAAACTTTTGTGTATATTTTCTAGAAGCAAATAGAAGCAATCCACCCACTCAAATATTTTACAGGAAAGCATAAAGAGATGAAAGAAAGAAAAGAGATATTGGGGGGTGCTTGTACGCACCATAAATAATCATTGTATTATCCATATATAAGATTCGTAACAATCTGATAATAAAATAAGGAGTGGTAGGTGGTATTTATACCAATACCAAAATCTCGATTACATAAAATATATTTAACCTAAGCTAATATAACAAGAGGGATTTAAGGTTAATTACAAGTTATAAAGTGTGTTTAACCACAAAAAAATTAATCACGACCTATAAAGCTTACATAGTAAAATTTTACATCAAATTTATTGCATTGTATGATGAATGTCCTTATGCTTATCAAATACTACATTATACAATGTCAGCCTTGGCTATGAATTATATTAAAATTTTAACACCCCCCATAATTTGAATTGAGAGGTCGAGGAGAGAAGACATTAGTGACAACAATATCTTTCTCCCCATAATGAATGCTCTAGTGACCCTCTAGATTTGAGGTAGATCCTTCAAAATCTCCCTTGTCATCTAGAAGTTGTCCATTGATCTTCAAAAACTTGGCTTCAATCCTTTACAATTTTAATAAGCAATTCTTTATCAAGTGTCCCTCCCTCTTACAATATCCATAAATTAATTACAAGTTATGACCATAACAAGGTTAACCATGGCCTATAGGGCTTACATAATAAAATATTACAATAAATTCAACACATTGTACAATGAATTCCATTAGGCCTATCTAATATTACATCATACAACGTCAACCTTGGCCATAAATATAATTACAATTTCAACACTCCCCATGACCTAAACTGTGGGGCCAATGATAAAATATATTAGTGACAATAATACCCTCTCCTCCTAATGGAAGCTCTAGTGGGCCTCTACATTTGAGACAAATCCTTCAGAATCTTCGTCATTATCTAGAAGTCATCTACTGAACTTCACAAACTCAACTTCAATGCTTTGCAATTTTAGCAATCAATTCTTCATAAAGTTTCCCTCCCTCTTATAGTATTTGCAAGTGGTATTTGAATTCTTTGAAGACTTAGCCTAGCCCTTATGCCCTTGGGTCTTAGCCTTCTTAGATTTGAATTCCTTTGTATGATCTTGTATTTGTGGAATGTCACTACAATTCCTCATTGCCACCTAAAAATAGACTAAAAGAAAAAATAACATTGACCAAGAGCAAGAGTCTTTTGAGATTCCAAGAATACAAGAATCATATGAACCATTAGACTCAACATTTACAAAGAAGGGAACAAATTAGCAAGGATATTCTTTACACATTCTCTATCATCTTTCTTTTTGCCTCTAAAAGATGCAATATTTGCTCTCAATGGCTTAAATCTCATAATATATTCCTTAACGTTATCAAAATCAATCAATTTAAGAGACGAGGGCTCTAATTCTAACTGAATTCAATAGTATTAAATTTCCCAAAAACTCATGCAATTTTGATCATACTCTTATAGGGTCCCTCTCCTCTTTGATGTGGAAAAGTAACTTTGGTTTAATTAGCAAGAAAAATAGTCCAACAACCTCTTTTCCTCTTTGGTAGCAGGTTTCTTCATCAAGGACTGTTTCTTTATCTTCTTGAAAGATGCACCACATGTTCTTACTGCATAACAAGCCAATCATTTGGGTTGACCAAAAACTATAATTTCACCCATAAAGGTGAGTAACTAAGGCTTTATTATCCATCTTACACTATTCAACCCCTAATACTATAATAGGTCCATGAACAGATGCCACCAGTGCATAGAGCTCAAAAAATTATGCAATTTGAATACATATGGGCTTAAAACACTTTTATATGCAAAAGTTATGGCCTCTGTAATATTTTCCCTAATGGACCCAAAAATAAAAAATAAATGTCCAAACCTTTGCAAGATCCAATCCTGACTTGCCAATTGCCAAATTTTGATTTGTCATTGTCTTCCAATCCTATTTTACCACTTCAACTCCTTTACTTTGCCAAATAGATGACCCTTTTCCTCTGATTGGTTGACTAGGTTTATATAGTAAAATTTTTGTTTGAATGGCACAAAGTAGCACCATAGTAGTTGTTGGCTAAAGATCACTTTTCTTCAATTTTATGTACCAAAGGTATTCTATCCTAGGTCTCTGCTAATCTAAAAACAATGTGCTATGTAAGACAACACAATGTTGATTGGGATGATCTGCGTGCGTAGAGCAGTTGGCAAATGCCCTGGGTGCTGGTTGTGGCCGACCCAGGTTCCATTCCCACTGCCTCCACCCTGCTGGATATGTAGGCATAGTTGGCAAATGTCTTGTGTGCTGGTAGAGTCCAACAAGGCTCCATTTTCTCTATGCCCAACCTGTGGATATATTAATAATTCAACCCCCTTGTGACTGATGCCATGTGGTATACCCGGATGGGACAACTACGGTTGGCCATAGAGCTAGGTTCTTGGGGCTTCTAAACTACCCAATTTTTGGGGGTAAGCGATTGGGATGACGATGGGCGGGAAGTCCTCTGCGGGAGAGCATGGGAGCGACAACGTTTCGAACCATGGGCACAGCGGAGCGGGCAGAGGGCACCCCGGGTCTGGTGATGCGGAGGTGTCCTTGCCAAATGAAGAAGAACGGATTGACGACGATGTCAGTCGGGGTAAGGACCCACCAAAAAAATGGGGGGGTGGGCCACAGAAGTCGTATGCCCAGGCAGCGGCTTCAGAAACCCTAAGTAGTTTTTTTACCAAGGAGTTGTTCCCGGCTGGGGATGAGCTGGACATCCCGACGGAAGTACTCTCAAGCTTCATGGAGTATGAGAAGTATACCCTCATAGGTAAGTTCATTGGTGGTCGTCCCGACATGGAGACCATTCGCAAGTGGGCGACAAGCAAATGGAGGACCTCTGGACATATGGAGTTGGCGGCCCTATCCCGGGGTTTTTTTGCTATTAGACTGAACAACAAGGAGGACTACTATAAAATCCTGGCTGGCGGGCCATGGTTTCTGGGCCATAGAAGTCTGTTCCTTAGGAAGTGGGGCATGGACTTTAATCCTGATACCCAGAACATCAACATTGCCCCAATATGGGTTAGGCTCCCGAGTCTTCCCCTCTTCGGTTGGCATGAAAATGTAATAAGAGGTATTGCTCGCTCCATAGGGGAGTTGGTCACCATTGACCCTCCCACCCGAGCTCGAACAAGGTTCGTCCAAGCCCGTTTTTGCGTGTTGACGGATTTGGAGGTGGAGCTCCCATCCTCCATCACTCTTCGGTCTAAAGGCACCGTTCTTCACAAACAAGCTATTGTCTATGAGAATAGTCTACCTTTCTGCCCCCAGTGTCGTTCTCAAGGGCACCTCCAGTCCAATTGTCCTCTTCAAAAATTGGGTAAGCAGAAGCGTGAAACCTGTAACCCCCTAGAACATGGCGAAGGATAGGCAAAATAGTCAAATCTTCCAAATGTGATGGGCCATGAATCTCCAGGCCCCTCTAGGGACCATGGCGATTTCTCCCAGGCTGTTGAGAATTTCACCCACCAAACGGACCCTGTGCAGTTTGGAGCAAAAACCTAGCTAGGAGCAGACTCCCATCTGGAAAGCCATTCGCAGGAGGAGAAGGATTGGACTCCCTCCCAAAATATCACTCAATCTGATTCACCCAAGCTCCAAGACCAGGGCCACCCCGATTTCAATTCACAAACATTGCTAGAAGACTACCTCCTAGGTAGGAGGGGTGAACAGTCTGGTCACATTAGCCCTCGAAATACGAGGAGCCAAAAACAGAGTGTAGATTTTGGTAGTGAGAGGAAGTAGGGCCATCCTCCTAACAAAGACATGAGAGACAAAGAGACAACGATAGATGTTGCTAATGGAACCCAACGTCTACTGGTTCTGGATGATTTTGATACTCAGACGGACGAAGCGCATGTACCAAAACCTCCCCCCCAACAAGGGAGGGGAGGCAAGAAGAACCTCAAACTGTCTAGATGAAAGTTCTCTCATGGAATGTGAGAGGACTGAACGAAATAGCCAAACGAAGGTTAGTGGCTGATCTCCGAAAGAGGACTAACCCTTCCATCCTAATTTTGCAAGAGACCAAGACCGATGCTATCTCCTCTGATAGAGTTGCTAAGGCCATTTGGGCCAAGGCAAAATTTCTATACAGCCCTGCAGTGGGAACAGCGGGAGGGCTCATGGTTCTGTGGGATCCAGTGAGTGTTGAGGGCAACTTGCTGTCAATTTCCAATAGGATTATCAATGTGCTATTCCATTCCAAAACTACCAATTTTTCCTGGATTCTATCCAATGTTTATGCTTTGAATTCTGCCACAGAGAGAGCATAAATGTGGAAGGCTATTTCCTAGATGAGGGAGAATTTTAGTAATTTTCCTTGGGTCTTAGGGGGTGACTTCAACTTTCCCCTTCACCCATCGGAAAAAAAAGGAGGGTCTGACCATTCAAGCCACAGCTTGGAGGACTTTAGAGATTTTGTCTCTACTAACAGCCTGCTTGACATCGAACTCAAAGGAGCATCCTTCACGTGGAGCAACAGAAGGATTGGGAGCAGCCTGATTCAAGTCAAGCTCGACAAATTTTTCATTTCCCAAGAAGCTATTCCCATCCTTGGCGGTGCAACTCTCTCGACCCTACCAAGGATTGGGTCTGACCACAACCCTATTTTTTTGGAGGTGAATGACGGGCCCGTTTTTAAGACCCCCTTCAGATTTGAATCCATGTGGATTTCTCACAAAGACTTCAAAGGATTGGTTTCAACGTGGTGGCAACAGGAGGTGGGAGGAAACGCCCCTAAGAGAGTGGCTTTAAAACTCAAAATGGTCAAAGAGAGGCTGAAAATATGGAATAAAGAGGTTTTTGGCAATATTTTTGAGTCCAAAAAGTCCATCTCGAACAACCTAAAATTTTTGGAGGAGAGGATGGAGCTCGAAGGTTACATCGAGGGTCTCAGGGAGGAAGAACGGAGTCTTTTGGTGGATTACCATTCTACTCTTGCAAGGGAGGAAACCTTATGGTGCTAGAAATCTAGAGACCTTTGGTTGAAGAATGGAGACTCCAACATGAGGTTTTTCCATGCATCTACCATGAGGCACAGAGGGGCCAACAAGATTAGAGAAGTGTATTGCAAGGATGGGCGTGTAACCAAGGAAATAGAGGAAATCAAGAGCAAAGCGGTTGATTTTTTTTAGGACCTGCTTGGCACTCCTCTCGACAGCAACATTCAGGTCCAGAAATCGTTGCTTGCCAACTTTTCGACTAAAGTCCCCCATGAGGTAAGCATCAAGCTTCTGGAACCTTTTTCCTCGTCCGAGATTAAAGAAGCTTTGTTCTCCATGCAACCAGACAAGGCCCCTGGCCCCGATGGTTTTCCCCCTCATTTTTTCCAAGTCATGTGGGATGTTGTGGGTTCGGATGTGTGCGAAGCTATTCGGGACATACAAGCTTCCAGATCCATCCACCCGAAACTCAATTCCACATTTCTTGCTCTCATTCCTAAGTCTCCAACCTGCAAGAGTTTCTCTGACTACCGGCCCATCAGCCTGTGCAATGTTTTTTACAAGATCCTCACCAAGTCTATAGCCAATAGACTGAAACCCGTTCTCCCTCTCCTGGTTGATCCTTGTCAAGGAAGCACTGTTAAAGGCAGAAACATTCTTGATGGTGTCATCACTGTCCATGAAACTCTTCACTCTGCTTTCTGCTCAAAGAATGTTGCTCTTTTTCTTAAGCTAGACATGAACAAAGCCTTCGACCGGGTTGATAGAAGGTTCTTGTGTGTTGTCCTCCTCAAGTTTGGCTTTCATCCCCACTAGATTGACCTTGTATGCAGCTGTATATCCACTCCCTCTTTTTTTGTCCTGATCAACGGGTCCCCAGTCGGGTATTTCCAAAGTGCCAGAGGCCTCAGACAAGGCGACCCTTTGTCTCCCATCCTCTTCATCCTTTTGGCGGAGGTTCTGAGCTGGTCTTTGAAAGAGGCTCTTCATCAGAACAAGATTTCCGAAATTCTACCGACTTCTAGAGTTGAACCTGTCACTCATCAACAATTTGTGGATGACACCCTCATCTCCACTGGGGTGTCTATTGCCCAGGCCAAATCCCTCAAGCGGATCCTTTCTCGTTACGAGCAAGCTGTCGAGAAAAAGGTTAATTACATCAAGAGAAAAATTTATTTTATTAACACTCCCCTGCATAGGCAACTCCGGATTGCCAAAATTTTAGAATGCACCATTGAATCCCTACCTACGTCTTATCTAGGGTTGCCCCTGTCTTGCAATGGCCGTTCCAGTGGAGGT
This sequence comes from Wollemia nobilis, assembly GCA_028583015.1. NCBI lineage: Eukaryota > Viridiplantae > Streptophyta > Pinopsida > Araucariales > Araucariaceae > Wollemia > Wollemia nobilis. The sequence goes on from JAQPPZ010000989.1 coordinate 7,885,823, forward strand.
ATGTGGAACATGATCCTGGAACGCCTTCACAAGAAACTTGGCACTTGGAAGGGCAAACTCCTGTCGTAAGCCGGGAAAGCCACCCTTACCAAAGCTTGTCTTCAGGGGATCCCAACCTACTTTATGTCGGTGTTCATGCTTCCAGTTTTTGTTCACTCCAAGATCGAGAAGATTCAGAGGACCTTTCTGTGGTCTAGCAATGAAGAAAAATCCAAAATTCCTCTTGTTGCCTGGGACAAGGTTTGTTCGCGGAAATACCAAGGCGGCTTGGGGATGAGGAGATCAAGACTTATGAACTCAGCTCTGATCGTGAAGCATGCTTGGAGGATCCTAACTAGTGACCCGATGGAGTGGGTTAAGCTAGTCAAAAGGAAGTATCTTGGCTCCAACTCTTTTTTTGACACTGAGATCCCTCCTGAAGCGTTGACTTTTTGGAAATCTATGCTCCAAACCCATCATTTGATCAGCTTGGGAGCTCGATGGATTTTGGGTGATGGCAACCTCATCCTCTTTTGGAAGGATAGGTGGGTGACTGAAGAAGCCCTTGGATTGAGGGCGGACCTTGCTGGGCTGAGAGAACAAACCGACCCAAACTCCCAACTCAAGGTGGTGGATTTCATAGACCCGAGCTCCCGTCTCCCTCGATGGAAACTTCCAGGTGTGGAAGGGTTTAATAATGAGGTTGCCTTTCTGGCAAACATCCTCCAATTAGTTTTAATTCCATTTGTTAGGAGGACTGACAGAATCATCTGGAGTGGTACGGAGGATGGTCTTTTCTCTATTAGATCAGCCTATGAGTTTCTTACCAATGAGACTGCCCTGGATTATCGGTGGAAAGTTGTCTAGAGGAAAGGGGTCATCCCTAAAGTGAACTTCTTTGCATGGATTACTTTTCACAACAAAGCCTTAACCATTGACAACCTTCACAAGAGGGGTTTTGCCTTCCCCAATAGGTGTTACATGTGTTTAGCGAAGTGCGAGACGAGGGACCATTTATTATTGCACTACCCCTTTTCCCACTCGGTCTTCAGCATTGTCCTATCCTCCTTCCAAATCCTCTGGTGCTCTCCTCGATCCCTTAGAGATGCTTTCCATCAATGGCCTAATCCTTTCAAGAATCCTAAACTCTACTTCCTCCTTGAGGCCTCCTTCCACCATTCCATTTGGTAAATTTGGTTAGAAAGGAATGCCAGAGTCTTTGGCAGAGCCCCAAAAGTGCCTCCTTGTGTCGCTCAAAGGGCCTTATCCTATGCCATTGAGAACTCTAATGCTGTTCCCAGTCCCCGCCCCCATCTTTCGATCGAAGAAGCGATTTTCAAAAGGATGAATCTTTGCCCATTTTTGGAAGCTGTTACAGGCCCTTGTCGAAGAAGTGTTAGATGGACCAAACCCCCCGTGGGATGGATTAAATTAAATTTTTATGGAGCGGCAAAGGGTAATCCTGGGCCCGCTGGTTCAGGGGGTGTTGTTAGAGATCATGATGGGAATCTTGTGGTGGCCTACTATGAAGAGTTGGGCTCTCAGACGAATCACTATGTCGAAGCCCGAGGCGCTCTAAAAGGAATCCAGATCCTCTCTGAGGATCCTCGACCTCTAATTATTGAAGGAGATTCACTCAACATTGTGAATTACCTCCTAGGCACCAAAGACCCGTCCTGGAGGGTCTTCAACATCGTTCTTGAGGCAAGGTCGCTACTTTCCCAACGTGGCAGGTGGAAAGCAAGTCATATCCTTAGAGAAGGCAATCACGTGGCTGACCACATGGCCAACAAAGGGCTCGCGACTACGTGTCCGGTCGTGTGGTGGTCTCGCTTCCCTTCAGAGGTGGAAAGAATTGCCAGAGTAGATATCCCTTCATGAGGTGTTCCCCACGTAGATTTCGGAAGATCAGGAGGACCAGGATTAGCTATTTCTGGTGTTTAGCTGTTGTGCTTTCGATCTCCACGTTCTAGTTTCTTCGACTTTTTCTTGTTGTTTTTCTAGTTTTTTTTTAGTTTTGTTATATGGTTAATCAGGCTTAATGTCCTTTTTGTAGCCTCATGGCAATTAGTCTAGGGTCTGCTTTTCTTGCAATTCGGCTTATATTTCCAGCCAGGAGGCATGATACATCATTAGAAGTATGGCTAATTTTGTACATAAGGTTTTGGGATCCTCTATAAAAACCCACTGTTAATCTTTTAAAATAATTACCAAAAAAAAACAATGTTGATTGGGACTCAAAGTCAAATCCCTTTCCAAAAGCATTCACATTTCCACATCTAAACCAAAATAAAATGCAAAAGGGATTAGCAAAGGGATTCAAACATGGATCCTCCAATCTATAAGGTTTTATCCATCTTGGTTTAGCCAATTAGCTAGAGCCCTTTCCACGATACTGATGTCTCAGTCTATTACAAGATAAAGCAAAAGGGAAATGGTGGGATCTAAACATTGTCCAATCTATATCCAACACCCTATCACTCATTCGCCTAGCCAATTTTCCACCATTTGAGCATACAATCAAGAGGGCAACACAAGTACCGTTTGTCCTTTTCAACTTGAATTTAAATAGATAAGAAAACACATGGATTCAAAACCACAATGAGAAGAGAAGAAAGTTCTAAAAAATGCCCTCCTTAAACCATCTTATTGCCCTCAAAGGACACACTAAGGGGGAATATTCTCCTTGAATAAGGACTTCCTACCCCGATAGCATAGTGCTATAGAGAGAGTGCATGAGAAGGGGATAAAATTTTAATTTAAAAAATTGTTGCCCTATTTCATTTCTATAATAATGCCATAACAAAATTGGAAACACAACTTGGAAAATATTTAATTAATTTTTGTAGGTATAACTCAATGATAATGAAGCAAAAGGTGGAGAAGACATGAATTCTCTGATAGATTTAAAGGAAAATGACAATCCATGGAGTAAAACTCTCTTAGGCTAAAAAGGCTTTTGAAGTTTCAAGAAGAAGATTTTTTTATTTTATTTTAAAAGAAGGATAGGAGGCTCTGAATAAAATTTTTGTGTGACCAAGCAATGTTGCTCCATACCCACTCTGATACCATAGTGGAATTCACAATATTTTCTAGAAACAAACAAAAAAAATCCATCTACTCAAATCTTATACAAAAAACATATAAGGACGAAAGAAAAAATAAGAGACACAGAGATTGAAAGTGTTTATAGGCACCATAAATAATCACTATATTGTTTGTAGATAAGATTCAAAATAATTCAATAATGAAAGTGAAGTGGAAAATTTATACCAATACCAAAACCCCAAGTACATAAAATATATTTAACCTAAGCTAACTTAATAAGAGGGCTTTAAAGTTAATTACAAGTTATTATGTGGGTTTAACCATAACAAGGTGAACCACAACCTATAGGGCTTACATAATAAAATATTACAAGATATTCAATACATTGTACAATGAATGCCCTTATGCCTATTCAATATTATATCATACAATGTAGGACATGGCTATGAATCAAATTACAATTTCAACACATCCCTCCAATAGTAATACCATGGAGTTTAAATCAATATTATCATGCTATGATAAGGCTACTAGATGGTTTATACTATAGAATATAGGATTTTTTGTCAACACTAGACTAGATTTACAACAAATTATTGTACATATTTTAAGTTTTAAAATAATAAAATTTCCACCAACCTCCTTGGAAACTTCTTTGTCTCAAATAAAATAAAAGGGATATTTGGGTCTCTTGTTTGGATAGAATGAAATATTGTTTGGTAGGTTGGAAAGGGAAGTTCTTAACCATGGCAAGAAGGTTACATCTTATAAAGACTATATTACAATCCATCTCTATTAAAATGATGTCACTTTCAAGATTTCTAGTAGGTATAGGATTAGATATTGATAAAATCCAAAGAGACTTTATTTAGAAAGGATGTGAGGAGAAATTTAGGTTTACTCTTTGCAAGTGGGATGGGGTTTGCAAGGAAAAGAATACTAGATGGGAATACTTGCAGAATTGTAGAATTATAAGTTTGGCTTCTTTTTTTATTAAAATGGCTTTGAATTACTTATAGGCAAGTAAGAAAGCTACATCATTGACCCTTATAAGTAAATAGGGCTTTCATCCAAAATTTCATAGGAGAGAAACAACTATGTCTTAAGTGCATTCTACTAATACAAGGAAAGAGGAATATGTGACTTTCGTCTAAGTCATTATATATAGGAATCAAATTTAGTGACATAAATATGAAGAATATGGTAGATATCTTCCCTAGTTTTATGTGTCCACCATCGTGGAGGATCTCCATAACAAGTTAGAAATCTACAATTTAAAGCCCAATTCACCATAGCATTTGCGATCTTATTTTATTTTCAAGGATCATGAAGAAAATATACTTTTTTTAATATTGACTAAAGCACACGTATCTTGTCAATCACCTTTGTAACTTTCAATCCTGAAAGGAGGTCCTCGTGGGAATCTTCAATTAATTAATGGTTACTTGTGAATATGATTCTACTTATACTATAGACCAACTGACCTTAGCAAATTTTTGAAGGTCATGAAGGATAACACATGCTTTTGCTATATTATTATAGAGGATGCCAAGATTCTCTGCAAAAAAGAAAATCATGACTACCATACGAGAGTCTTCTTGTTCCTCTCATGCTTGCCCTTCCTAGGTTACCTATTGACGCACCATGAATGTTGATATTTCTCATACCTCTAGGAGGGGCTTGCTATGGTCCATCTCTTTGAATAGTAGGTCAAGGATTCTATGGGTGCCTATGTCTTGCTATGGTCCTATAGGGGCTTGCTATGGTCCATCCCAGCTTGTCTTTGTCTTTTGACCAAGATGGTGATCAACTTCTAAGAACCTAACAAATAGCCTCCTTGATAGCCTCTGCTACCATGACTGGTCAGTCCCTTGCTATAATCTAGACTATATCCTCTGCATTCCTTTCCTTACAACTTTTGTAGTAGTGTGATATATTTATCCATCCTTGACTATGGAGTTGTTCCATAAGGTATCACTATTTTGGAAGTTATTGAGACAATAGAAATGAATAGTCCCAAGCATTTCTCCAAAATTTTGCTTTATTGTCATTCCCCACTACCTAGAATAGTTATGGTTTAATAATTATATCCCCTATCCTTAGTACCTCAAGAACCAAATATCCTTGTCAAGGAAGTTGATATCTAATAAAAAAAATTGGAGCTCAATTTTTTGTATACTTGGCTCTAAATATCCACGTACATAGCTCATTAAGGGAAATAATTAACTGCCAATATAATTTTTCTACCAAGGTTAAGTTTTTTTTTTATCGCTGACTGGAGGCCTAAACCTCCTTTTGTTTTGGAAGACATAGCTGATCCCACTTCACTGGAGCCCACTTAAGCTATGTTTTTTCCCCACTCCATATGAACCTTTGATTAAAGCTTGTTCAAATTTCTCAATACATCGTTAGGAATACTTAAGACTGAGGAAACATAGAGAAGAACATATTATGAAATTAATTTAACCAAAGTTAACCTACCTCTAAAGGAAAGCAATGGATTGGTCTAGTTATTTAGCTTGCTCTCTATCTTCTCTATCGCCCACCCCTATTCCTCTTTTTTTGTTTGGCCATCTTGAATGGGAATTCTAGATAAGAGATTGGAAGAGATGCTTGAAATTCAAAAAATTAGAATCATGATTTCCACTCTAGCAGTGCAATGAAAGAATATGATATTAGACATTTCCTCATTCATAAGTTGTCCTATTGATGCTAAAAAGAGATTTAGAATTCTTTTGAATTTGGATGCTTCAAATGTAGTAGCACAACCCATCAAGGTTGAGTCATCTATAAATCGTAGGTGAGAGAGTGAAGGGCTTACTTATGCATATTTTATTACTTGAATGGATCCATTATTCCTTTCCTTAGAGATAATATGGCCTATACATTATTCCAAACTGATGAACAAAAGGGGGAAATAGGATCCCCCTAGGGTAGTACACTGGAAGCTAGTAAACAAAGGATATCGACTACCATTTATCATCATAACATAAGATATTGAGGAATAATGGTTCTAATCCAATCCACCTAATCATGGGAGAAGCCAAAATTCCTCAAGATCTATAGGATAAAATCTTAGTCTACCTTTTCATAAACCTTGGAGAGGTCCAAATAAACAAACATGGAGGAGGATATTTTTGCTGACATGGAGAGAAGGTCCTCCTAGGCAAGCACTATTTCATCTGCAATTTTTTTCTTCCCATAAATCATCCTTGCTTTGGTGAGATTATCATAGGGAGGAAGGGTTTCAAACTTTGGGGTATCACCATCATAATGGTTTTGATGAGAATATTAAATAGGGATATAAATATAAAGCTAAGATCCTGTTGGCAATTTTGGGTACCTTGGGTACATTGCCTTTGCTCTAAGTGTAGATGTTGTCATTGATGTCAAGAAGGTCTTGAAGCAATCTGGTTTGATGTCAAAGAAATTGTTTTGATGAAGGTTTCAGTTTGGACAGTGAGTTTCCAAGAAGATCAGAGTAGCCCAGTTGCAAAAAGATCAAGAAAAAGACAAGTAAGAAAAAGTATGCAGGCGGCTAGAAAAACTGTCGCGATTTCGCGACATGTTTTAGGAGAGAGAAAGTGCTGGCAAAACTGTCGTGATTTCGTGACATGTTTGAGGAGAGAGAAAGTTTGGGCAAAACTGTCACGATTTCGCGACATGTTAGCAGAGAAGGAGAGCAAGTTGGAAAGTGTCGCATTTTTGCGACTCGAAAAGTGCAGGAAGGTAGAGAAAGAAAAGTGTCGCGATTTCGCGACACATTGCCAGGAAAGTTGTTCGGACGAGAAAGTGTCACGATTTCATGACATGTTGCAGGAGAGAGAGTCCGAAAGGAAAAGTGTCACGATTTCACGACATGCTGTAGAAGACAAAGTGAGGACTGTTGCGACTTCGTGACAAGATGCAAAAATCAAAGTAAGGACTGTCGCGATTTCGTGACATGCTGAAAAGCTTGAAGAAAGAACTGTCACGATTTTGCGACATGCAGCAAAAGGAAGAGTCTGAAACAAAGAGTGTCACGATTTTGCGATAGGCTACAAAGAAGTTGTATGGATGCAAAAAGTGTCATGATTTCGCGATAGGTTGAGATGGCAGCAGTAAGTTGCAGAAAGTGTCACGATTTCGTGACAGGTTGAAGAGAAAGCTTGCAAATGCAGAAAGTGTCATGATTTCGCGACAGGTTGAGTTGGCAGCGTTCAGTTGGAGAAAGTGTCACGATTTCACGACAGAAACTGGAAGCAGGTCTTCTATAGGAGAAGTGTCGCGATTTCACGATAGAAGCAGAGAGGAAGGCTTTGTAGACAAAAGCGTCATGATTTCGCGACATGTTCCAGTTTCGTGGGCATATGGCAGAAAAGAGCTTAAGGCAACGAAAGCGTCGCGATTTCGTGACATGTTCCATTTTCGCTGGTGCAAGCCGAGAAAAGGTTGAAGAAGCAAGAAGGGTCGCGATTTTGCAACAGAGTTGTAGTTGACATCAGCGAAAGCATATGTGTCATGATTTCATGACAAAAGCAGAGAAGAAGGCCATAAAGGAAAAAGGGTCATGATTTCACGATAGAGTTGTAGATGACATCAACAAAAGTCAGATGTGTCACGATTTCATGACAAGGACGAAGTCAAGGCTGACAAAGGCAAAAAGTGTCACGATTTCATGACAACAAGCAATAGAAGGTGTATGGCAGGAAAAGGTGTCGCGATATCGCGACATGTTGAAGTTTCGCGCCAGAAGCTATAGGGAGGCAGTGAAGCCGATAGAGTTAAATCTAGGCCGACGCAGCATAGGGTTTTGCAGCCGACGTGGTTGAAGGGTAAACAGCCGACTAAGACCAAGGTTTTAATCTTGAGATTGTGAGTATAAAAGGAGGGCTGCTTGAAGAGTTTGGAATCGATCAAGTGTGCGTTCGAAGTGCGATTTGCACAGATAGAGTGCGGGGAGAAGTTCGATCGTAGAGGTGCATAAGTGGAAGTCTGATCGACTGCTGTGTTTGAGTAGAGTGTGCAACGACTATGCTACTGTGTTTGCACAGAGTGTGTGACAACTGTGCTACAGTGTTTGAGCAGAGAGTGCAAAGATTGTGCTGTTGTGTTTGCATTGAATGTGCGAAGACTGCGCTACTATGTTTTGGCAAAAGTGCATAAGTTGATCGAGTGCTGCTGTGTTTGCACAGACAGTGAAAAGTTGGTTTTGACCAAGTGCGGCTGTAACAGAAAAGAACAGAGGAAGAGGACAGATTTGTGCTAGACCGAAGGACTGTGTTTGGTGCAAATTTGAGGAATGGCTTTGCAGTGATAGAGTTGAGGACAGAGATCTCCAGCCAGAGCAGGGAAGACAGGTGTCTTCTATGGATAGAGTTCCACTTGCTAAGGGCAGAGGAGGTAGAGGTCCTCTAGAGGATCACCACTAATAGCAGAGCTAGGGGAAGGTGTCTCCTTTGGGTTGGTGCCCATAAACTTTGTAATTGGGAAGGTTTCCCAAAGAACTGTGATATAACTTTTAGATAAAAGTTTTATCCGTGGAGTAGCCCACTTTGGGTGAACCACGTAAATTGTTGTGTCGCTTTGTGGATGGTGTGTTGTGCATTGCTTTGATTACTCGTTATTATTATCGCTATCTATACACTCGCATTATACTATTTTGAAAGTTGATTTTAAAGCAAATTGAAAAAGTGGTCTTATACTATTCACCCCCCCTCTCAGTATAAGCTTGTGTTCTTCAATTGGTATCAGAGCGGGTTCCTTCGAAAAGGTTTAATAGAAGGAAGGAAGAACTGGTTAAGAACACAATGGATTTTTTAGGTGGCAACGCAGCACCTATTCTTGATGGATCAGATTTCGGTCTGTGGAGTGCAAGAATGAGAGTTTATCTAATGGCACTTGGTAATGAGGTATGGGAAGTGATTGAAGACGAATACACTATTCCTGAACATGGTCCTTATACCAAAGAAGACAGGCTCATGCTTCACAGCAATTCAAAAGCCATGAATGCAATCCTGAGAGGCTTACAGAAAGCAGATCTCACCAAAGTTATTCACTGCAAGACAACTAGTGAAATGTGGAAACAATTGCAGGTGGTTCATACAGGTGATGCAAATGTTCGAAAGGCCAAATTGAGACATTTTAAAGGTATGTTTGAACAACTCAAAATGAATGATGATGAAAATATTAGTGACTACATGCTTCGTATGGATGAGGTTGTTAACTCCATGAAAGACCTAGGTCTTGAGCTTGCTGAAAATGATGTGTGTGATAAGATTTTAAGATCCCTTCCTAATAGATTTAGTGAAAATATTTTTGCTATTGAGGAAGCTAAAGATTTAGATAAATTGAAAAAGGATGAGCTCCATAGTATTCTTGCAACATTTGAGCTGAGAACTCAAGTGAAAGTTGATGTCAAGAAAGAGGCAGCTTTCAAAGTTACCAAGAAATCAAAGGGCAAATAGATTCAAGAGAGTGATGAGTCTTCTAGTGATGAAGAGGCATATTACAGCAAGAAAGGCAAGTTCTCTAGAAAACACAAAAGCAAGAAAAACATAAGGTGTTTCAACTGTGGAAAGTTTGGTCATTATGCTACTGACTATATTGTTTCAAAGAATGAAAGTGATGAAGATATACAGGATGTTAAGAGCAAGGATTCTAAAAAGCACAGGTATTACAGAAAGAACAAATATGAGCACAACAATCAAGGAAAGAGGCATTCACACAAGAACAAGAAGAGCCTCTACCTGGACAAAGCAAGTAAGTGTTCTAGCAGTGATAGTGAAAGTTCTTCTAGTGATAATGAAAATGAGATGCTTGTTCATTTCAAAAAAGGAGGAAGAACCGAAACATAAATTCATTGTCATGAAATGTTTTAGATGTGGAAATTTTGGGCACCTTGAGGATAATTGCACAAATAATGAATTGGTTGCTAGTATGTATGAGGATGCTTCAGAAAATGATAAGGAAGATGTATGTATGGTTTTTGAAAAGGGTAGCACCTCTAGTGATAAGAAATCTGAAAAAGGCCTTGATAATTCAAAATGCAATCAAATAGAGGATCTTGAATGTGAACTTACTAATGCTCTTAGTGTTTTGAAAAAGGAAAGAAAGAAGAATGCTAGACTCAAGGATAAGTTAGATGAATGTTGTATGGAGAGATATGAACTCATAGAAAGTCTTGACATCTCTATGGCTAAGACTCAAGAACTCAAGAATGAGTTAGAATCTAAGATGCTTGAGTATAGTGAATTAGAACAGAAAATGGCTGCCTTGAAAGAGGAAAATAAATATTACAAGGATAAGCTATACAGGTTTCAAGATAGCTCCAAAAGGGTTAAATCTCTCATCAAAGGTCAAAGAAAACCAACAGATAAAACAGGTCTCGGGTTTGTTGAGCCGCACAAGAAACAGGTTGGGGAATCTAGCAAGAGATTACAAAAGGAAGAAAGTTCTGATGTAGAAAGTACTTCAGATCAAGAGTCCGTGAGTGATAAATGCGCAGAAATAGAAAATAGAATTCTGAATGCGAAGAAGAAGTTTACCCGACCTAGAAGGTCATTTACAAGAAAGTTTAATGGCAGATGTTTTGCGTGTCACAGGTTTGGCCACATGGCTTCGCATTGCATGACTCAAGTAAGGAAGATAAATGACAGTTTCAGGGGCCGTAACTTATTTCAAGGATATTGCTACTCTTGTAATCAGTTCGGGCATAAGGCAATGTTCTGCAAAACTAACAACAGGAACACGGTTACTCATAACAGACGGATTCAAAAAGGAGGTATGCCGAACAGAAATAACTTTGTTACATGCTATAAGTGCAACAATGAAGGACACACAGCTAGACAGTGTAGAGCTGATTTTCCAAGGTACATGAACAGAAAAAGTGATATAAATAGGTCCAAGGATCAAGGTATGAATAGTGACAGGAACAGAAATACAGACAAAGAATTCAAGAGAAGGCTCGGCAAGGAAATTGTAGACACTGATGATGATGAGTGTCTAATGGGAGTGTCACTCCCAAACTTGTTTTAAATCACCTCATCGGGGAGGTGGGGGAGGGACTAAGCTAAGAGGCTCATTCTTAGTCCCGAGCCCCAAAGGTGACCCTTTGCCATTGATGACAAAGGGGGAGAGATATGAGAAAGGGGGAGAGCTTCAAGTGAAGAAGAAAGCTTCAAGTCAGGGGGAGCAAAAACTTCAATTGCAGATTCTTAGTTGTTGGATCAGTAGGGTTCAATTTTGGCTCTTGAGATATGTTTTCAGTTAAGGGTTGCCATCAATGACAAAGGGGGAGATTGTTGGCAATTTTGGGTACCTTGGGTACATTGCCTTTGCTCTAAGTGTAGATGTTGTCATTGATGTCAAGAAGGTCTTGAAGCAATCTGGTTTGATGTCAAAGAAATTGTTTTGATGAAGGTTTCAGTTTGGACAGTGAGTTTCCAAGAAGATCAGAGTAGCCCAGTTGCAAAAAGATCAAGAAAAATACAAGTAAGAAAAAGTATGCAGGCGACTGGAAAAACTATCACGATTTCACGACATGTTTTAGGAGAGAGAAAGTGTTGGCAAAATTGTCACGATTTCGTGACATGTTTGAGGAGAGAGAAAGTTTGGGCAAAACTGTCACGATTTCGTGACATGTTAGCAGAGAAGGAGAGCAAGTTGGAAAGTGTCACGATTTCATGACATGTCGCATTTTCGTGACTCGAAAAGTGCAGGAAGGCAGAGAAAGAAAAGTGTCACGATTTCGCGACACATTGCCAGGAAAGTTGTTCGGATGAGAAAGTGTCGCGATTTCGCGACATGTTGCAGGAGAGAGAGTCCGAAAGGAAAAGTGTCACGATTTCGTGACATGCTGCAGAAGACAAAGTGAGGACTGTTGCGACTTCGTGACAAGATGCAAAAATCAAAGTAAGAACTGTCACGATTTCGTGACATGCTAAAAAGCTTGAAGAAAGAACTGTCATGATTTCGCGACATGCAACAAAAGGAAGAGTCTGAAACAAAAAGTGTCACGATTTCGTGATAGGCTACAAAGAAGTTGTACGGATGCAAAAAGTGTCACGATTTCATGACAGGTTGAGATGGCAGCAGTAAGTTGCAGAAAGTGTCACGATTTCGTGACAGGTTGAAGAGAAAGCTTGCGAATGCAAAAAGTGTCACGATTTCACGACAGGTTGAGTTGGCAGCGTTCAGTTGGAGAAAGTGTCACGATTTCATGACAAAAACTGGAAGCAGGTCTTCTATAGGAGAAGTGTCACGATTTCATGACAGAAGCAGAGAGGAAGGCTTTGTAGACAAAAGCGTCGCGATTTCACGACATGTTCCAATTTCATGGGCATATGGCAGAAAAGAGCTTAAGGCAGTGAAAGCGTCACGATTTCGCGACATGTTTCGTTTTCGCTGTTGCAAGCCGAGAAAAGGTTGAAGAAGCAAGAAGGGTCACGATTTCACGACAGAGTTGCAGTTGACGTCAGTAAAAGCAGATGTGTCACGATTTCATGACAAAAGTAGAGAAGAAGGCCATGAAGGAAAAAGGGTCACGATTTCGCGATAGAGTTGCAGATGACGTCAGCAAAAGTCAGATGTGTCACGATTTCGCGACAAGGACGAAGTCAAGGCTGACAAAGGCAAAAAGTGTCATGATTTCATGACAGCAAGCAATAGAAGGTGTACGACAGGCAAAGGTGTCGTGATATCACGACATGTTGAAGTTTCACGCTAGAAGCTACAGGGAGGTAGTGAAGCCGACAGAGTTAAATCTGGGTCGATGCAGCATAGGGTTTTGTAGCCGACGTGGTTGAAGGGTAAACAGCCGACTAAGACCAAGGTTTTAATCTTGAGATTATGAGTATAAAAGGAGGGTTGCTTGAAGAGTTTGGAATCGATCAAGTGTGCGTTCAAAGTGCGATTTGCGTAGATAGAGTGCGGGGAGAAGTTCGATCGTAGAGGTGCATAAGTGGAAGTCTGATCGACTGCTGTGTTTGAGCAGAGTGTGCAACGACTATGCTACTATGTTTGCATAGAGTGTGCGACAACTGTGCTATAGTGTTTGAGTAGAGAGTGCAAAGATTGTGCTGCTGTGTTTGCGTTGAATGTGCGAAGACTACGCTACTGTGTTTTGGCAGAAGTGCATAAGTTGATCGAGTGCTGCTATGTTTGCGTAGACAGTGAAAAGTTGGTTTTGACCAAGTGCGGCTATAACAAAAAAGAACAGAGGAAGAGGACAGATTTGTGCTAGACCGAAGGACTGTGTTTGGTGTGAATTTGAGGAACGGCTTTGCAGTGATAGAGTTGAGGACAGAGATCTCCAGCCAGAGCAGGGAAGACAGGTGTCTTCTATGGATAGAGTTCCACTTGCTAAGGGCAGAGGAGGTAGAGGTCCTCTAGAGGATCACCACTAAGAGCGGAGCTAGGGGAAGGTGTCTCCTTTGGGTTGGTGCCCATAAACTTTGTAATTGGGAAGGTTTCCCAAAGAACCGTGATATAACTTTTAGATAAAAGTTTTATCCGTGGAGTAGCCCACTTTGGGTGAACCACGTAAATTGTTGTGTCGCTTTGTGGATGGTGTGTTGTGCATTGCTTTGATTACTGTTATTATTACTGCTATCTATACACTGCATTATACTATTTTGAAAGTTTATTTTAAAGCAAATTGAAAAAGTGGTCTTATACTGTTCACCCCCCCTCTCAGTATAAGCTTGTGTTCTTCGGATCCACCTTTTAGGACTTAGGTATGAGTGCAATGTGGATCAAGAATATTTGGAAGAACTCGATGGCGGAGCTAGCTAGTCTAGGTGTTTTTCCTTTTTCCATATTGAAAACACTTTGTTTACTTCATAGAGATTGACATTGTCAATACCTCATTATCCTCTTACTTAATAAGGGAAGAGATTCCCTGAAGAATTTTCTCTTGAGCCCTAGGGTCTAAGGGCTAAAGAGAAAAGTTTCTTGAAGTTGTCAATGGAAATTGTCTTGATACCATTCCAAGAGTAATTTATATCAACAATGTTGGTATTTAGGGAGGGAAAAAAAATTAAGGCTTGTCTAGCTAGAAGAGATTTATAGAAAAATTAGAGTTCGTGTCCCCTTTATTCAATCATTGGATTCTAGATTTCTATTTCCATTAGAGCTCCTCCATCCTTTCCCACTTCCTAACTCAAAAAAGACTTGGATTTCCTATTTTTTGAGCTCCTCTGTAAGTCCCAAGGAAAAAATTTGAGCATTTACTTGCTCCAATTAGAAAGACAAACTTACCTTTTTAGCCCTCGCATCCTTAAATGCCTGCTAATTATATTTCTTAATTTTTGTTTTGATGAACTATAATCTCTTGAAAAAGCAATTCATTTGAGTGTCTCATATTGGCTTTCCTTCCATCCACCATTGAAGAACTAATGGCCCAAAGAAAGTATCATTGAACCACATAAGCTAGAATTTAAAGGGCAAGTAATTCCTATTAGATTGCTAGAGAAATATAAAAAAAGGCTAGTGGTCTAAACCTGCAATATTAAGGATAAGAGATTTCAAAATTACTTCTAGAGAGATAAGGCCATTCGAGATTACAAACCTATCCAAGTGCTCTAGGATGCATGCATGTCCCTAACATCTATTCATCCATGTCATAAATCTATTGTTGGGATTGACATCAATTATATGGAGATGCTTGATGTGCTCATGCATTAAATTATTCATAGTGTCCAATGTTCCCATCCATCCCATATTTTCATCTAAGGAGAGAATGGTGTTAAAATCCCCCTATAACAATTTAGTCATTGGAAAACTTGAGCTTGAGGTGTCAGATATAGTTCCATTGCCTCCATTTGTCCTCTATAGTAGTGGTTGCATATATGTTAATACACAAGAGTTGCTAGTCCTTTTGCTTCCATTGTTCTTGAAGTCCAAGGATGACCTAGATTCCCATAGTTGCATCCACCAAAAATTCCTTTGGATCACATAGACAAGAGAGCCCAAATGATGCTCCTTAAGAGATGATAGATTCTACTTGACTTATGGGCCACAATTTCTTAGCCATCATCTTCATATCCTTTATTGCTAACTTAGTCTCCTGAAGAAAGACTAGATTTAGATTATTTCTCTTAATTATCCTTCTAATTTTGTTGTGTTTTAGGAAAATTTCTTTTATCCCTCTTACATTCCATGAAAGGAGTCTCATGAGGAAGGGTGGGTTAAAAGTTTGGTGATAGGAGTTACCTTACCCTTCATTCTCTTGAGTTTTTCCTATTATAGACCAAAAAAATATTGAGTAGGTCCTTCTTCATGATCCTTTGTGTACACCACCAAGGCCTTATTAAGGGGATCAAGATATATCCTCCTACTTTAGGCCAAGAAATTCTATGTGTTTCACGAGTATAATTCTCTTCTTTTTTGGCTCCTCACTTATTTTTCCTTTGCTAACCTTTGTGGTTTAAGTTTGTGTCCATATACATATTGATCCGGTTGTCAACTATTTATAGAGGTAACTTTTCCCCTAACTTGGATTCGATAGTTTCTTGAAGAATTGGCTTTGCCATTGGTTCTATCTCCATTTGACATTCTTCTCTTGTAATTGTATTCATTAATCAAATAAGAAAATTTGTTGTTTGGTGTTGCACTACTTTCAACATCTACTTTTTTATTTGAATGTGATTTCTTTTTAGGTTCTTGAAAGTCTTCAACCTTTTTCTTTACCTTCATTTGCTTTGAAAACTTCTATGGATAGTCTCTCACCATGTTCCCATACTCATGGTATATTTGGCATTTGAATGGGATATTTTCATAATCATTTTTTGCTCCCAAGATTCATCCTTTATTTGTGATGTGATCTCTTATGGAAGAGGTTTGTTGAGGTTCATTAGGACATGTATTTTAGCATATATCATATGGTCAGAACTTTAAGTACTACCATCCGCCATCATAAAAGTTTTGAGAATGTTTCTAATCACTTCAAAAGATATGGGGTTCTAGTATTCAGTTGGTAGCCCAAATAACCTAACCCATATAGGGCCCATAGAAGGCATTTCCTCTTTCGCTTAGAACTTCGTATGCCAAGGTTTCATGAATAAGCCCACTCTTACAAAACCCATGATCCTCCCTATAAAACATGTTATCAATCCTCTTCACACTCAAAGAGTGCTAGGAAATAGCCATTGGGGTAGAGCATGATCTATAATTTTCTCTTAGCTCTTAGATGCATAGTCTATAAAGGTTGATAGTTGATATCTAAATCCCATGAATCTATATATCAAACCTTTCCTTTTCATATCTTATATGCCCATTTGAAGGTCTATTTTTTTTCAGTTGAACTATAGGGGAGCCATCCATCGATTTCATGCATTTGTTAGCATTATTCCTTGGGTCTATATGCAACATTCTTAGATGCCTGTAGAGAAACTTGGTAGCGACATCACCCAAGATCCTCCACCTCTTGATCATACTACATCCTAAAAGGAAGGTTTAGGGGAGAGGGATCCCCCCACTATCTGTTGGAATATTTTCAACATTGCCTCCTTAGTCCTAAGTATTAAGTCCTAGTATTTAGTTTTAGTTTAATGTTTTGATTTACATATTTCTAGTTAATTTGATTAGCATACATTGAGGTTTTGGCTTGGTTAATTAATGTTTGACCATAGTCCAAGATTAGCATGTTGTTAGGATAAGAGCTATCTTTAAGTTAGTTTGTTGTGATAAGTTTAAGAGGATTTCTCTCAACCACCATGTCTATTTTTAGTTCTTTCAAGAACTATAAAACTATGTAATGCATTGTTGATCAATAGAACAATTTCACCATTGTTTCTCATTTGGTATCAGAGCAGGTTTGCTCAAATGGATCAAAACCTGTGGAGAGTGGTGTGAAGAGATCTGAAGCACACACTTTGTCAGAGAAACTCAAGTGGCCAACACTCAACAGATTTGCAAGGAAGAGCTCGAGTAAATCATTAATATCTCACGAATCCTGAGGTATTTGATTATGAAATTTTGAGGGTTGTTAGGTAATTGTATCAAGAGGATGCAGTAAAAATTTTAGGTGATTTGGAGCTAATTTTCTGATTTTATTAGCATTTTTAGTTTTTCAATAAAATGGTTGTATAAGGTGGAATACAGGGTATTTGCTTCTCAAATTTTGGGAGAAATATTATTTCGATAAAATCATAATTCAGACAAAATTTCAGATCATTGGGATCTGTATTGATTGATTTATGTGAATATTTATTTTTCCTTCAACAATCCTAGATCCGGAATTGTGATAAAAAGGGAAAAAGTAAATGATCACATATTTTTCACCTTTGTGATTTTTCTTCTGAAATTTAGAGGGTTTTCAGATTATTGTCTCAAGAATACAGAGTTTAATTTTCAGAAATTTTGGGGTTGTATGGATTGATTTATGTGAAGAACATTGAGGTTGTCTCAAAAACACTCTAAGATCTAGAAAGGGCAAAAGTAAATTGATCACATATTTCTCATTTGTGTGAATTTGGATCTGAAATTTAGTGGATTCTCAGATAAGTATATCAGAAGTCTACAGGAAAGGAGTGGCTGAGAGCTAGGTGGAAGATTGATGAGTGGTGGATTGCAAGATGGCCACAATGTATGAAGACTTGAAGGTGCCAAGTTTCAATGGAGAAGATTATGCTTATTGGAGCATAAGGATGAAAACCTTTTTGATGGCCAAAGACCTCTGGAGCATTGTAGAAGAAGGATATGAAGAACCTACTTGGAACAAGCTACAAGGAGAGGAGCGAAAAGATATGAAAGGGAAGCAATATGAAAATTGCTTAGCTCTTATGGATTTGAGGAGAGGAATGGAAAAGAATGTTTTTCCTCTCATAGCCAATTGTAGATCAGCTACAATGGCATGGCAAGTGTTAAAGGATGCTTATGGGTTTGATGAGGATACCCATAAAGCCATGAGTGACAATCATGAAGATTGTTTAAGCAAGGAGGAGCCTTGCTTCCTTGAAGCAGTTTCTGAATTAGATCCTTTTGAAGGAGTTTTTGAAGAGTCTTGTAAAGACTCATATGAAGTCATGCTTTGTAATGGAGAATTATTTCTTGCAGAGGAAGGCCTCTATGTAGAAAACCAACAAGATGAAGAATGCTTCATGGAGGAAGCATATGTTGCTGAATTTTGTGATGAAAAGATAAGAAGAGGTGTGTATTCCTCAAGAGGACGAGGAGGAAGAAGAGGATTTGTTGTTGATAGAAGAAAAAGTGATAAAAAATATCTCATGGAGGAGATAAATGAAGAGTGTATTATGGATAATGCACCTAAAATTCTCATGGGAGAGAATAAAGATGATAATAGGATCAACCAAAATTGTTGGCATGTTGATGGAGAAGCAATGTTTATGGAAGACCATTGTCTTGAAGACCATTCACTTGGAATGGATGTATGCTCTCTTGACAGAGAAAATGAAGATCTCCTACAAGGAGAAGATAAAATTGTTAGAGTTCCTCTAAAAGGGGAGAAGAATGTGAAAAATGAGATAGAAACAGAAAATGGAAATGAGATTGCTGATTTTCTTATCGTAATGGCAAAGGAAACATCACTCATGGATGAAGATCACTCACTTGGAGTGACTACATTGCAGAAAGAGAGTTGTCTTGAAAAGGCAACTATGTATGATTGCTTGAATGAATGGTGTTTCAACACACCAACATGGATTGAACAAAGGAGGAGAACTATTAGTGAAGAGTTGATGGTTGATCTTGAAGCACCATACAATGAAGGAGAACTGCTACAAAATAGCTTTATGGGAAGCACCAAATCTACTCATACTAAAGGTAATGTTTTTATGATTAATGATTTGTTTTTTGTGAGCAGGAATGAAAAGAAAGGTGATTGTCTCATTGAGACAACTTTGATGAAGAATATTTTTGGAGAGAATACAGTGATGGAGAACTTGGGTCACATGGATCAAAATGATGTGTTCAAAATTCCTTGGGAGAAGGATTCTTGTAAAGTCATTGTTGTGAGAGAATATTTGTGTGAGGAGCAACTTTATGTTGCATATGTAGTTGGTCATTATATGGCCATATTTGTTGTGATTTTTTGTGTGAAAATATGTGAAAGAGTTGTATGGTATAATCATCTATGTGAGATGATTAATTGTAAATACTCATGTGGAGTATTATTTAGTGTTGAATATGTAAAAGAATATCAAAATGTGAGAGCATGGTTTAAAGACCATAATGATAAAGATGTAAGAGAGTGGTTGTTGAAAACCACAAGAGGAGATACTTTTGTTGAAGGGGGAGCTAATCAACAAAAGAAGGCACTCAAGCATTTGCAGGAAATCCCACATAAAGAGTGGAAGGAGTGCCACCATAAGTATTTTGTAAATTCTGATTTCTTGATTCAAGATTGGAGGAAACGTAAGAGAAAAAATTTCTTCCAACTCTGTGATGCTTAAAGAACTCTTGCATGAGTATCTTTAGCATCAAGGGGGAGAATGTTGGAATATTTTCAACATTGCCTCCTTAGTCCTAAGTATTAAGTCCTAGTATTTAGTTTTAGTTTAATGTTTTGATTTACATATTTCTAGTTAATTTGATTAGCATACATTGAGGTTTTGGCTTGGTTAATTAATGTTTGACCATAGTCCAAGATTAGCATGTTGTTAGGATAAGAGCTATCTTTAAGTTAGTTTGTTGTGATAAGTTTAAGAGGATTTCTCTCAACCACCATGTCTATTTTTAGTTCTTTCAAGAACTATAAAACTATGTAATGCATTGTTGATCAATAGAACAATTTCACCATTGTTTCTCACTATCATCGCCATGACAGAGCTTTAGATGTGTCCAAAACCCTATTGCTTGGAACCAAGGATAAATATAAATTACTAGCACTTTTTGAACAATATTTGATATGAAGAAAGCCAATCCTAAGCATCGCATTCCATAACCATTCCACCTAACTGAAGATTTTGCATGTAATGGAGGTGGCAATGCATGCAAAACCTAGTGGAGCTTCCCCAAGTTTGGATTTAAGGGTAAAACCTAGGTGGAGATTATTTGGAGATCAAGGAAAGAGTTGGGAAAAAATGTTACTTTAAAAATATATAAACTCTCTTGATGTACTACAATTATTCAAGAAAAAATGCTACCAAAAGGATCACCAACATGGAACTTCATATAAGATAGTTTGCATTGATCAAGAAGCATATA
This sequence comes from Wollemia nobilis, assembly GCA_028583015.1. Classification (NCBI taxonomy): domain Eukaryota; kingdom Viridiplantae; phylum Streptophyta; class Pinopsida; order Araucariales; family Araucariaceae; genus Wollemia; species Wollemia nobilis. The sequence goes on from JAQPPZ010000989.1 coordinate 7,905,995, forward strand.
ATGGTTAGTCAATGAGATAAATTATGCAATTTTTTTTATCTAATGTTTGGTTGAAGCCTTATCCTCTTATCCATAAACTAAAATGGAAACCATTGGTTCTAACATGTCTAGCTTGTAAAGGTCCAAAGGTCAAATATTATATTGATATGAGAAACAACTCTAGATTATAAATTTCTATTAGCAACCTAGTTGAAGAAGAGGAACTCAAATAAATTGCACATGAGCTTCAAAATATGCTTCAAGAGTTCTTTTTGCCTATTTTTACACAAAAGGAAAAGTTGTTTTAGAATCTTTTAAAATATGGTGGATACTTCGTCAATTTGAGATATGAAGATTTAGACCAATCCAAATTTCTCACTCCCAAAGATTTCCCTTGGAAGAATGTCTGGTTACTATAGGCTCTCCTTAAGGCCTTAACATTCCTTTGGTTAGTGGTTCAATGTAAGATTCGTACAAGAGAGAGTCTCAAAATAATGATATTACAGAACTTTTAATTTACCTTGTGTGAGAAGAATTTAGAAAAATCAAGCTATTTACTTCTTCATTGTCCCATTGCTCAACATTTGAGATTACTTTTTGAAAATTATGAGAATAAATTGGGTAGCTCCATCAACATTGAAAGAGTTAATGAAATGTTGGATTTATCATTTCAAAGCTAAAGAATTATTGTATTATGTATATGATATTTCTAACCATTATTTGTTGGAATTTATGGCTTGAAAATAAAAATAGGTTTTGAAAATAAAAAACGAACAACACCAATTCAAAGATAAAGTAATCAAAAAGCATAATAACAACACAATATTGCACAAAATGAATAAGCTTTTATTAATGTGGGCATATCTCCCAACTGTACAATGAATGTGTCCTAATATGGGGTTTTACAATACTTTTGATACTAATTTTACAAATATGCTAGGTTTCAAAACCCTAGTGCAACGAGTAGCTAGTGTCTTCTCGCTCGCCTTCAATCCAAATAAGAGTTGTGTGTGGGCTTGTGTATCCCTATGGGACCACCCTAGCTTCAAAAACTTCCAAAAAGTTGATTCTTGCACCTGCAAACAAAAGAACAAAAAAAAAGGATAAGAAGCACCTGTGAGGGCTCCACTGTGTGAGGCCCTTAGAAAGATAAAAACAACTAAAATCCTAGATGCCGTTGAATGTAACTGAAAACATAAATGCAAGAATGTAAATAAAATGCATAAAATATTCTTACCTTGTCAATATGTGAGTTTTTGTCTCTGCTTCTATTGTCGATGATCACGAGGATGCCTAGATGACACCCTAGGGTTGTAGGATTACAGATCTGCTAAAGTCAAGAGGCATTCTGTGATGGCTGCAGATGCACCAGAAAGGTTCTAAAAATTCCTAGATGCATCCTACAGACTCTAGAGGGTGTTTGAGGACTGAGGTAGGTGTCACAGTAAATCTGGTTTGCACGGGTTTGGCAGCAATGAAAATGGACGATGCAATGGCAGTAACGAACAACAAAAGTGATGGCGAAGTGGCTAGGGCAGAAGGGCTTGAGTATTTCTCCCAAGGATTAAGATTCTAAGGTGCTTAAGGGTATTAAGGGTTTTATTCATCAAAATGACTCCTCTTTTATAATTTTCCCTTGAACATGTTAGGGTTTCGACGACACAAAATGGGCGATCGAGATTAAAACAAGAGGAAGGGTGGAGATTAAGCTTGGGTAAGTGGCACATATTGAGTTGGATGGATGGATGGGATTAAAACATGGTGGAGGGCTAGGATTAATTATATTTATTAAATATATATAAATAAATATAAAATATTAATATTTATGTATATATTAAATAAACACACACACACACACACACACACACACACACACACACACACACACACATATATATATATATATATATATATATATATATATATATATATATATATATATATATGAAGAACACAAGCTTATACTGAGAGGGGGGGGGTGAACAGTATAAGACCTCTTTCTATTTTTTCTTTTATATTACAAAATAGTAAAGCAATGTACCCACAACAATATCAAAACAATGCACAATATCATCCACAAAGTGACACCAATTTTTACATGGTTCACCCAGAATGGCTGGGCTACGTCCACAAAAATTTTCTCTAAAAGTTATCTCAAAGTTCTTTGGGAATCCTTCCCAATTACAATGTTTATGAGCCTTGGCCCAAAGGAGATACCTTCCCCCAATCTGAATTTATGAGCCTCTGCTCAAAGGAGATACCTTCCCCTCTGCTTTGGAAATGATCCCTCAGAAGATCAACTGTCTCTCCCTCTTGCCAGCACGTGGAACTCCTTTCCACTAAATACCTCCTGTCCTCAATGCTTAGCCTAAGAGACCTCTACCTTCTATGATCACGTCCACAATAGCTCAGCAACCTGTACCAAACATAGTTAGTCGGTCTAGCACAAGTCTTCCTCTGTCTGTCAAATCTGTCCAACACTTGAACAGATCAATCCTCTACACATAAGCCTTCTCAAAGACTTGCCAAATCTGTCCTTAGGTTCTTCTCAAAGAACCAATGCACCTCTATCCTTAAGCAGTAGCACTCCGCATTCGTATTTGCCCTTGTGCTCTCTACGCCCTCTGCTCTCTTTGTGCAATCATAGCCGCACTTGATCGAACTTCAACCTTTGCACCTCTGTGCAATCACAGCGGCACCGTCTTTGCACACTCTGCTTCCTTTGTGATCTTTCACACTTGGAATGATTTGACAAAATACACTCTGCACACTATGAATGAATTTTGCACTCTGCTCTCGACGATCGAACTTCTTGCTCTATGCACTAACTGCGAACGTCGCACTACAACAACTCATTCATCCATCAACTCTCCAAACAACCCTCCTTTTATAACAAAATTTTCATGATGAAAACTTTAATCTTAGTCGATTGTTATAACAAAAACAAACCCTAATCTACGTCGGCTGCAAGCCCTAATATTTGTCGGCTAAAATTTAACTTTGTCGGCTTCACTGCCTCTGTAACTCTTCTGTAGCTTCTACCGTGAAACTACAACATGTCGCGATATCACGACACCTTTGCAACCGTACACTTTCTTTTGGATTTTGTCATGATATCATGACACTTTAGCCTTTGATGACTTCAACCAAGCTCTTGTCGTGATATCGCGACACTTTTGTCTTTGTCAGCATCAATTTTGCTTTTGTCACAAAATCGTGACACTTCTCCTATAGAAGACCTGCTTTCGGTTTCTGTCGCGAAATCACGACACTTTCACTTCCTTGCACTCTTTTCTGCTTGCACTAGCAAAAATGAAACATGTCACGAAATCACGACACTTTCGCTACCTTGTGCTTTTCTCTGCCTTACACCCGCAAAAATGGAACATGTCGCGAAATCACGATGCTTTCGCCTTTGAGCTTTTCCTTCTTGAATTCATCGTGAAATCATGACACTTCTTCTTCCATGCTCTTTCGTTTTGCTTCTGTCACAAAATCATGACTCTTCTCCTGTTGAAGACCTGCTTTCTATTTCTGTCATGAAATTGCGACACTTTCTCCAATCGTATGCTGCCATCTCAATCAGTCGTGAAATCGTGACACTTTCTGCATCCGTAAGCTTTCTCTTCAACCTATCATGAAATTGCGACGCTTTCAGCTTTCGTACATCTTCTTTGCAACCTGTTGTGAAATCGTGAAGCTTCTCATTTCAGACTCTTCCCTTTGCTGTATGTCATGAAATCGCGACAGTTCTCACTTCGAGTTTTGTAGCAATTCGCAAAATCGTGACACTTTATCTTGCTTCCACTTTGTCTTCTGACTTGTCGTGAAATCTCGAAACTTTTTCTCCTTAGCGCTTTTCTTTTCTTCGGGTCGCAAAAACCCGACATGTCGCGATATCGCGACACTTTTTCTCCCGGACTCTCTCTCCTACATTATGTCACGAAATCGTAACACTTTTTCTTTCGGACTCTCTCTCCTGCAACATGTCGCAAAATCGTGACACTTTTTCGTCCGTTCAACCTTCCTTGCAATATGTCACGAAATCGTGACTTTTTTGACTCCGAACATTCTCTCTCCTCTTTGAGTTGCAAAATCGCGACATGTCGCGATATTGCGACACTTTTCTAACTTGCTTTCTTTCGAACCTGTCATGCCGTAACTTCATCAAAACAAATTATTTTACATCAAATCAAATTCCTTCAAAATCTTCTTGACATCAATGACAACTTATACACTGGAGCAAAGGCAATGTACCCAAAGTACCCAAAATTGCCAACAATCTCCCCCTTTGTCATTGATGGCAAACCTTTACTGAAAACACGTCTCAAGAGCCAAAACTGAAACCAACTGTATTAACAACTGTGAATCTTCCTTTGAAGTTTTGCTCCCCCTGACTTGAAGCTTTCCTCTTCACTTGAAGCTCTCCCCCTTACTCATATCTCTCCCCCTTTGTCATCAATGGCAAAGGGTCACCTTTGGGGCTCGAGACTAAGAATGAGCCTCTTAGCTTAGTCCCTCCCCCACCTCCTGATGAGGTGATTAATTCTGGGGTGGGAGTAAAACTCCCATTAGGCACTGATCATCATCAGTGTCTATAATTTCCTTGTCGAGCCTTATCTTAAACTCTTTGCCCGTATTCCTGTTCTTGTTACTGTTCTTGTTCTTGTTCTCATCCCTGTTCTTGTTCATGCCTTGATCCTTAGACCTGATCACGCCACTGTTCCTGTTCCTGTATTCTGGAATTTTTGCTCTACACTGTCTGATTGTGTGACCTTCATTGTTGCACTTGAAACACTTGACGATGTTGTTTCTCTGAGGTAAACCTGATCTTTGAATCCACCAGTTTTGCCCAAACCTATTCTGACCAAACCGTTTCTGGTCGAACCTGTTTTGATCAAACCTGTTCCTATTATTTACCTCGCAATAGACTGCCTTGTGCCCAAACTGTTGAAAAGAGTAGCAATACCCTTGAAAGTAACTAGCACTTCTAAAACTGTTATTTACCTTCTTCACTTGAGCCATGCAATGTGAAGCCATGTGACCGAACCTGTGACACGCAAAACATCTACCTTGAAATTTTCTTTTATTTGACCTCTTGGGTCCTGAAAATTTCTTCTTCTCATTCTGAAATCTGTTTTCTGTTTCTGCACATCTATCATTCAAGGACTCATGATCTGAAATACTTTCCTCATCGAAACTCTCTTCCTTTTGGAGTCTCTTACTAGACTCTCCAACTTGTTTCTTGTGTGGCTTAACAAAACCAAGGCCTATTTTATCTGTTGTTTTTCTTTGACCTTTGATGAGTGACTTAACCTTTTTGGAGCTATATTGAAACCTGTAAAGCTTATCATTGTACTCTTTAGTTTCTTCTTTCAAAGAAACCATTTTCTATTCTAACTCACTATACTCAAGAACCTTAGACTCTAACTCATCCTTGAGTTCTTGTGTCTTAGCCATAGAGAAGTCAAGACTTTCTATAAGATCATCTCTCTCCATACAACATTCATCTAACTTATCCTTGAGTCTAGCATTCTTCTTTCTTTCCTTTTTCAAAGCACTAAGAGCGTTAGTAAGTTCACTTTCAATATCCTTTATTTGTTTGCTTTCTGAATCATCAAAGCCTTTTTTAGATTTCTTACCACTAGAGGTGCTACCTTTTTCAAAAACCATACATGCATCTTCCTTATAGTTTTCTGAAGCATCCTCATATATACTAGGAACCAAATCATTATTTGTGCAATCATCCTCAAGGTGACCAAAATTTCCACATCTAAAACATTTCATGATAATGAATCTATGTTTCGGTTCTTCCTATTTTTCTGATATGAACAACATCTCATTTTCATTATCACTTGAAGAACTTTCACTATCACTACTAGAACACTTACTTGCTTTGTCTAGGTAGAAACTCTTCTTGTGCTTATGAGAATACCTCTTTCCTTGATTGCTATGCTCATCTTTGTTCTTTCTGTGATGCTTGTGCTTTTCAGAATCCTTGCTCTTAGAATCCTGTTTATCTTCATCACTTTCATTCTTGGGAACAGATACGATCGTAGCATAATGACCAAACTTTCCACAATTGAAACATCGTATATTTTTCACGCTTTTGTGCTTTCTACAGAATTTGCCTTTCTTGTTGTAATATGCCTCTTCATCACTAGAAGACTCATCACTCTCTTGAAGCTATTTACCCTTGGATTTCTTGGTAGCCTTGAAAGATGCCTCTTTCTTGACATCAACATTCACTTGAGTTCTCAACTCAAATGCTGCAAGTATACTATGGAGCTCATCCTTTTTCAATTTATCCAAATATTTAGCTTCCTCAATAGCAGAAATATTTTCACTAAATCTATTAGGAAGAGATCTTAAAATCTTATCACAAACATAATTTTCAGCAAGCTCAAGACCTAAGTCTTATCACAAACATAATTTTTAGCAAGCTCAAGACCTAAGTCCTTCCCAATTACAATGTTTATGAGCCTCGGCCCAAAGGAGATACCTTCCCCCAATTTGAATTTATGAGCCTCTACTCAAAGGAGATACCTTCCCCTCTGCTCTGGAAATGATCCCTCAGAAGATCAACTGTCTCTCCCTCTTGCCAGCACGTGGAAATCCTTTCCATCGAAGACCTCCTGTCCTCAATGCTTAGCCTAAGAGACCTCTGCCTTCTATGATCACGTCCAAAACAGCTCAACAACCTATACCAAATACAGTCAGTCGATCTAGCACAAGTCTTCCTCTGTCTGTCAGATCTGTCCAACACTTGAACATATCAATCCTCTGCACACAAGCCTTCTCAAAGACTTGCCAAATCTATCCTTAGGTTCTTCTCAAAGAACCAATGCACCTCTATCCTTAAGCAGCAGCACTCCACATTCATCTTTGCCCTTATGCTCTCTATGCTCTCTGCTCTCTTTGCGCAATCATAGCTACACTTGATCGAACTTCAACCTTTGCACCTCTGTGCAATCACAACAGCACCGTCTTCACACACTTTGCTTCCTTTGTGATCTTTCACACTTGGAATGATTTGACGAAATGCACTCTGCACACTATGAATGAATTTTGCACTTTGCTCTCGATGATCGAACTTCTTGCTCTGCGCACTATCTACGAACGTCGCACTACAACAACACATTCATCCATCAACTCTCCAAACAACCCTCCTTTTACAACAAAATTTTCATGATGAAAACTTTAATCTTAGTCGGCTGTTATACCAAAAACAAACCCTAATCTACGTCGGTCGCAAGCCCTAATTTTTGTTGGCTAAAATTTAACTTTGTCGGCTTCACCGCCTCTCGTAACTCTTCTGTAGCTTCTGTCGTGAAACTACAACATGTCGTGATATCGCGACACCTTTGCAATCGTACACTTTCTTTTGACTTTTGTCATGATATCGTGACACTTCAGCCTTTGACGACTTCAACCAAGCTCTTGTTGTGATATCGCGACACTTTTGTCTTTGTCAGCATCAATTTTGCTTTTGTCGTGAAATCGCGACACTTCTCCTATAGAAGACCTGCTTTCAGTTTCTGTCGTGATATCGTGACACTTTCGTTTCCTTGCACTCTTTTTTGCTTGCACTAGAAAAAATGGAACATGTCACAAAATCGTGACACTTTCGCTGCCTTGTGCTTTTCTCTGCCTTACGCCCGTGAAAAAGAAACATGTCACGAAATCGTGACGCTTTTGCCTTTGAGCTTTTCCTTCTTGAATTCATCGTGAAATCACGACGCTTATTCTTCCATGCTCTTTCATTTTGCTTCTGTCATGAAATTGTGACTCTTCTCCTGTTGAAGACCTGCTTTCTGTTTCTGTCATGAAATCGTGACACTTTCTCCAACCGTATGCTACCATCTCAATCAGTCGTGAAATCATGACACTTTCTGCATCCGTAAGCTTTCTCTTCAACCTGTCGTGAAATCACGACGCTTTCAACTTTCATACATCTTCTTTGCAACCTGTCGCGAAATCGCGACGCTTCTCATTTCAGAATCTTCCCTTTGCTGTATGTCATGAAATCGCGATAGTTCTCACTTCGAGTTCTGTAGCATGTCACGAAATCGTGACACTTTATCTTGCTTCCACTTTGTCTTTTGACTTGTCATGAAATCGTGACACTTTTTCTCCTTAGCGCTTTTCTTTTCTTCGGGTCACGAAAACCCAACATGTCGCGATATCGTGACACTTTTTCTCCCGGACTCTCTCTCCTGCATTATGTCGTGAAATCGTGACACTTTTTCTTTCGGACTCTCTCTCCTGCAACATGTCGTGAAATCATGAAACTTTTTCGTCCGTTCAACCTTCCTTGCAATATGTCGCGAAATCGTGACATTTATGACTCCAAACATTCTCTCTCTTCTTTGAGTCACGAAACTGCGACATGTCGCGATATCGCGACACTTTTCTAAATTGCTTTCTTTCGAACCTGTCATGCCGTAACTTCATCAAAACAAATTATTTTACATCAAATCAAATTTCTTCAAAAGCTTCTTGACATCAATGACAACTTATACACTTGAGCAAAGGCAATGTACCCAAAGTACCCAAAATTGCCAACATATATATATATATATATATATATATATATATATATATATATATATATAAATAATGGATGGCTATGATTGGAGGATAAAAATGGATGACAATTGGCTAGATTTTGGTGTCTACAAGATTTAAAAAAAAATATCAAAATCATATCCAAGTTTGGAATTGTATCATTGCCTCTCTTGTAGAATGTTTATAGATACGGTGCTCATCATGGGAAGTCTCAAGTGAAGAAAAAGAGGTGCTAGCCACTTGGTTATAGGAATTTAACATATAAAGGATTCATATAAGAAAATTACGCTAAAATAAAGGATTTTCTTCGGTCTATGGTAAAATGGAAATGTCCAAAATTTAGGTTTAACAATATTAGTTTTTATGGTGCTTTCAAAGGAAAGTTGGGAAAAGTCGATGGAGGTGGTGCTTTTAAAAATAATTAATGTAAAATTCTTCTCTCTTGGATTCATATGGAACTTCAAGTAAAAACTATGCAAAGACTAGGGCACTTCTTATAAGGATTAAAATTACAATTGAAAAATGATAGAAATATATTTCAATTGAGGGGGATTCATAAATTATCATTAATGCTATCAACAAAAATGGATGTGGGACTAGATAAAAAATAATATTATTTTTTAAGGTCATAATTTATTATTAGAGGTAATCCCTTGGAAATGTAAGCATATCTATAGAGAAGGAAATTGTGTAGCAAGTAATGTAGCCAATCATGGTGTTGATCTTGCTTAGTGAAATTCAAATTTTAGAAGGTAACTGTTTGAATGATATTTTATCTCTTAATTGGAAAATAAATTATGTCAAGGACTTTGTTGCAAAAACATAGCTCATTAAGGAAGATAAAGAACATATTGATAGAAAATAATATAAAAAATATCTTTGATAATAGGGCAAACTAGATATGATTTAATTAACCTAACAACAAATGTAATATTTTGGTATTTTAATGGGAGTGGCCCCAATAGAAGCCACGTATAGCTTATTAAAAAAAAGAAAGAAAAAACTAACGGTTAATATAAAATAGTTATCGAAATTATATTTGAGCTATCTAAAATGAAAAAGAACATTCTTAATAATCAACATAGGATTTATGTAATGCATATGTGTATCTTGTTTATGCATGTAAAGTAGTTAATAGATGGGTTAATTTGAGGTATATATATTCTCTAGATTCAAATGAAAGAGTAATTATGATGAAATGAAAATAGGTTTGAAGTAATTATGTACATGTAGGTTTGTTCATAAGATGAAATATCTTAATTGATAAATGAAGATTTAGGATGTCAAATATTTTGGCAACATATTAAAAAAAAGATTAAAGTAAATCCAAACTTAAAAATTTACAACATATAATAGAATTCAATGGAATGAACAAAGATACTTATGTAAAAGAAAAACACTTACTTTCTCATTACTATAATGAAATTAAAAAGAAAGAGTCATATTGGTCCCAAAACTCTAGGGAGGGATGGCATGAGGAAGGAGAAAAAAAGAAAAGAAAAATCATGTATAGCCAAAACATATTTGTCTTTCACAAATGACATTAGCTCAATTGGTTATATTCCTTGGCTTTCAAGGAGGAGACCCAATTTCAAAATTTGCCAAGCAATATATGCATAATTGCCAAGTTATTGTAATACCATTATGTGCTCATGATGCGATATAGGTAGGCTCATTTCAATCCCCTATAATTGATTAAAAATAAAATTATATTTTTTCTTTTCATAAAGTAAAAAGTATATCAACTTCAAATAAGAGAAGTATTGAGGAAGAAGAAGATATTAGAAAGCAAGTAATTAATTATTTCAAAGATATTATATCAAAAGTCAAGCAACATAAGAAGGCTCAAGGTAAGCTTTTATAAATTATTCTATCAACTATCACATGAGGATAGAGTGAAAACATAAAAGCTTACACAAAGATCTCTATGAAGGAGCTATATGAAGAATTTTTATCTTTTCATCCTAATAAGGTACCAGTATTGATGGATTTCCTATAATCTTCTTTCAAAAATTGTGAAATTTGTTGAGGAGTGATGTGTTTGTAATAGTTGAAGAGGCCAAGAAAAACAATAGAACAATCGGTGATATCAATACCACCTTGATTGCATTGGTTTCCAAGAAAAGATGAGATATACTTTTTATTCGATAATGTTTTGTCATTGAAGAACACAAGCTTATACATAGAGGGGGGTGAACAGTATAAGACCACTTTTTACTTTTCTTTCCCAATCAATATTATGCAATGTATCAATGACAATATCAACAGTAGTAATCAAAGCAATGCACAAATCACCACACACAATAGAGACACCAATTTAACGTGGTTCACCCAATGTGGGCTACTCCACGAAGAAAATATTTCACTAAAATTTTCTCAACAAATCTCTTGGGAATCCTTTCCCTATTACAATGTTTATGGACCTCTGTCCAAAGGAGACACCAATCCCCTAATCAAGTTCTTGGATCTCTATCCATAGGAGAACTCTTTCTCCTCTGCTCTGGTTGGTGATCTTCTAGAAGAACTGTTACCTCCACTACACTGGCTTATGGATCTCTATCCACTGAAGACTCCTATCCTCACTCAGAAGACCTGTCTTCACTACCCTGGCTAATGGACCTCTATCCACTAGAGACTATCATCCTCTATACTCTGTCACCTCCAAAGCTTTCTCTCTAATATTGCACTAAACATAATCCTTCATCTAGCACAAATATGCTCAATCTCTATCTCAAATCTGCACTAAACACAGTCCTTCTATCTAGCACAAATATTCTCAATATCTATCCTCAAATATACACTAAACATAGTCCTTCGATCTAGCACAAATCTGCTCAATCTCTTATCTTGTCTGGCACAAACCTATCCTCAAATCTACCAAAATCTATCCTCAAGCCTTTACACAAAGCTTGACTCAATCACAAATCAACTCTGCTAGATCTGCCCCAAACCTTAACCCAAGGTTTGAACAAATCAATCAATCAACTCTACTCTCAAGTCTTCTCAAAGACTTGTCTCAAATCTGCATTGTAAGCTTCCACAAAAGCTCACACTAATCTATCCACAAGTCCTCTCTAGAACTTGTCCAATCTGCTCAACAAGTCTTCACCAAGACTTACCTCAAACTCCTCAACAAGTCCTCACTAGAACTTATCTCAAATCTGCTCAACAAGTCTTCACCAAGACTTACCTCAATCTCTCAACAAGTCCTCACTAGAACTTTCTCAATCTACAAGTCTTCACCAAGACTTACCTCAAATCTACTCAACAAGTCTTCACCAAGACTTACCTCAAATATTATTGTAAGCTTCCACAAAAGCTTACTCAACTCAATCTAACACAAAATCCTCTTCAATCACTTAGACAAGCTTCACACAAAATCTTGTTTAATCTCATAGAAACATATAGAGAATTATTAGAGACTCAATATGCTTCACACTCACAATAATGCTCAATCACTTTCAATATCTTTCTCAAATCAAATTAGAATATAGAACAATTTATTTCATAGAACTTGAACTATCACTTCAACACTTCCACTTGACTAGGCTCAATCAACTCCACTCAATCAATCACTCAATAAAACATTCCTTTCTTACAAACCCTAGTCCAAGCATATGAACACTCACTCAATTATTTCCAACAATACTTATCAAACAATCTCACATAACAATGATACTCATGATCTTTCACAAACCCTAGTTCAAGATAGTTCTCAACTTCACATAACAATGATACTCATGTTCTTGCATAAACCCTAATCATGCATATGAAGGTTCATTCAATGTTTCCAACAATGCTTATCAAACAAGGTTTTTATCATCAAATCTCACTCAGAAAAACCTTTAACAATCAAACTCAACAATGCTTATCAAACAATCCTTTTCTCTCCAACTTAGCATTCACAACATCCAACAATCATTCACAAGGAAGATATGCCCATACCTCTTGTTTGAAGATGATTTGACCTCAAAAACCTATCTCAATCACAATTTCCCTCTTTTGCCAATACTAAGGGTTAGTTAGCAAATATTTATTCTCAATAAATTCTCACAATAATATTCCTCAACAATTCAAAATATCAAAATTTACTCAACCTTATTTCTCCTTTCAATACAATTTATCAACTTTGTTTTCAACAAATATTTCTAACTCCTATGGCACACCTTATTACTCCTCTCAATAAGCTCAAGACACTCAAAAATCAAACCCTAACATAAAACAATGCAAATCCTTTTATCTCCCTCACAAAACCTTAATCATGCAAATAACCTTAAAAAATTATCTCCACAAATTTAGGAGCCTCCGCAAATTTTGGAACTAGTGCATACCTTATTTAGCCCAACGTAAAAGGTGCCTCGATGGGTTTCGAACACCTAACCTCACCCCTCCAAGCGCCTTAGCAAGGCGCGCGCCCACCACGTGGGCTACAAGCCTCTATACAAAGGAAAAGGCTAGCGCCTTTCCTTTGTATTCCATCGAGCATGCAAACTTCACCAAAAACCTTCCTCCACTTCGCAAAATGCAAACCCATGGGATTCGATCCCTGCACCTCATGATTGCCAATGTCTTAGTGCCTTCCTTGCTACCAGTCGTGCTACAAAGCACCTTGGATATAAAACAGAAACATCTCCTCCTTGTCCTATATGCTGCCATGCACAACCTTTGAAAACACATGATCGCTTCCTCTTTTTCAATGTGCACAAAATACTTTGATCGTGGATGATTTCATTTACCAAAGCTTTACCCCCTTTATATGCATTAGGCTATGTCTTCGATGACGTCGATAATTCGATTAATTCAAAAATTTGAATTAATATAAACTTTATAACCCTATCCTTTAGGGTTGGTTTAATTAATTTATAAATTAATTCATAATTAAATTATAATTAATATAATTAAATTATAATTAACTTAATAACTTTAAAAGTTAATTAAATTAATTTATAATAAAACTATTATAATTAATTAAATCTGTGGGTCTTGCACTTTTAATATTATAATAAATTATTATAATATTATTTGGCTTGGGCCTTCCTTTTGCCCTTTAAACCTCATCTGACCACCTGGGAGAAAACTTTCTTTTGCACTTGATTACGAAACCTGAAACTGATGTTGCTCACTGAAACTGATGCTTACTGGTGCTGACTTCTTGACATCAATGACAACAAAACTTGCTCATATTTCCAACAATCTCCCCCTTTGTCATTGATGGCAACCCAATTTCCTTTTACCATTTCCTTAACCTTTTTATGTTCTGCTCCCCTAACTGAATGCTCTCCTCCTAACTCAAATCTCTCCCCCTTACTCAAATCTCTCCCCCTTTGACATCAATGGCAAAGGGTCACCTTTGGGGCTCGGGGCTAAGAATGAGACTCTTAGCTTAGCCCCTCCCCCACCTCCTCTTGAGGTGGTTAATTCTGGGGTGGGAGTATTTCTACTCCCAGCATGCACTGATATTTACCTTTGTCCACTTTCTTCCTCATCTGATCCTTCTGATTCCTCTGACTATTCATGTTCCTGCTTGTCTCTAGAATTTTTGCTCTACACCATCTTGTTGTATGCCCATCATTATTGCACTTATAACACTTAATGTTATTATTCCTTGGAGGTGCAAATATCTTGGGATTTCTCCTGGTGAAGCCATATCTATTCCTATCATGAACCCTGCAATTCATTGCCTTGTGACCAAACTGATTACAAGAGTAGCAATACCCTTGAAAAAGCTGCCTGTTTTTGAATTTCTCAAATTCTTGTCTTTCATGTGTCCTGCACTGTGTAGCCTTGTGCCCAAACCTGTGACATGAGAAGCATCATCCATTGAAACTACCTTGCCTTGACCTCATTGGTCTCTTAGTCTCTTTTACCCTATGTTGGTTTATGTTCCATCTGTTCCTCATTTGTGCATTGTTCCTTTCCTTGTTGAACTTTTTGTTGTCCAACTCATCCTCAGAAGTCTCACTCTCTCTTACACTCTCTTCTTCTGAAGTTTCTTCTTCTTCAGAACTTGAGGTTGACTCCTCTCCTTGTTTCTTTTGTACCTGTTCAAAACCAAGACCTGTTTTTCTTGATGTAGGTTTTTGTGTCTTGATAATATTATCCAATTTCTTTGAGCTTCTTCCAAACCTGTGTAACCTATCCTTAGACTCTTTTACTTCCTTCCTTAGTGAAGCTACTTCATGCTCTAACCTTTCACATTCTAAGACCTTTGCTTCTAACTTATCTTTGAACTTCCTTGCCTTAGCCATTGACTTATTTAGATCCTCTATAAGCTTTCCTTTCTCTTCATCACATTCTTGAAACTGAAGCTTAAGTTGGGAGTTTTGCTTTCTTACCTTCTTTAATGCATCAAGGGCATGAATAAGCTCTCCCTCAAGATCAACTTCTCCATTCTCTGATTCTTCCTCTATTTGTTTACCTTTGAAAACATCTTCATTATTTTCTGACTCATCTTCTATAGGATCACCTCCTTCTTCTTCTAATGCCATTAGAAGATTCTCTTCTAGTCCTTCAAGTGTATCTTCATATTCATCATCACTGAAACTGAAACCACTCCTTGTACAACTATCTTCAAGATGACCAAAGTTACCACATCTAAAACACTTGAGGATTATTGGTGACCTTTTCCTAACCATTTCCTTTTCTTTTCCAGAAATAGAACTTCATATTTATCATTATCTGAGGAACTATTATCACTATCACTTGAGTACTTACTTGCCTTGTCTGCATAGAAACTCTTCTTCTGTCTTTGGAAGAACTTCTTTCCTTGCTTGCCTTGTCCATCCCTGCTTTTCTTTTGGTACCTGTATTTTTCTGATTCCCTGTTCTTATGATCCTATTTTTCTTCATCATTGCTATTTCCAGCTTCTTGACAATCAGATGCATAGTGACCATACTTTCCACAATTGAAACATCTAACATATTTTGTACCTTTAAAATTTCTTGGATCCTTGTTCCTTCTGCCATAATTTGCTTCTTCATCACTGGATGACTCATTGCTTGAATCTGACTTCTTACCCTTAGTCTTCTTAGTAGCTTTGAATGTTGCTTCTTTCTGGGGAATAGGTTCCTCTTTTGTTCTCATCTCAAAAGCTGTGAGAATGCCATGTAATTCATCTCTTGTCAAAATATCACTATCTTTTGATTCCTCTATAGCTGAAATATTTTCACTAAACCTTTTTGGGAGTGACCTTAAAATCTTATCACAAACATCAGATTCTTGAATTTCAAATCCAAGTCCTTGCATGGAGTTAACAACCTCATCTACACGAAGTAGATAAGCACTAATATTTTCCTCATCCTTCATCTTTAGGTCTTCAAAAATTCCTTTGAGATTTCACAACTTTACCTTTTTGACCTTCTTATCCCCTTCATATATGCCTTGCAATTTATCCCAAATTTCCTTTGCTGATTTGCAGTGCATAACCTTTATAAACTTTGTTCTATGCAAACCTCTCAAAATTGCATTCATTGCTTTTGAATTGTAATGATGTAGAAGCTTACCATCTTTATCTATAGGTGGAGTAGTTGGTGGTGTGTATCCATTTTCAATTGCTTCCCATATTTCATTGCCAAGTGCCATTAGGTGAATCTTCATTCTCATACTCCAAAATACATAATCGCTCCCATCAAACACTAGTGCTGAATTATCTGAGGATCCACTCTTAGAATCCATTTGTGTTCTTGTAAGCTTTTCCTTCAAGTTGTTAAACTCTTTCGAAGGAACCCGCTCTGATACCAATTGAAGAACACAAGCTTATACTAAGAGGGGGGTGAACAGTATAAGACCACTTTTTACTTTTCTTTCCCAATCAATATTATGCAATGTATCAATAGCAATATCAATAGTAGTAATCAAAGCAATGCATAAATCACCACACACAATAGAGACACCAATTTAACGTGGTTCACCCAATGTGGGCTACTCCACGGAGAAAATATTTCACTAAAATTTTCTCAACAAATCTCTTGGGAATCCTTTCCCTATTACAATGTTTATGGACCTCTATCCAAAGGAGACACCAATCCCCTAATCAAGTTCATGGATCTCTATCCATAGGAGAACTCCTTCTCCTCTGCTCTGGATGGTGATCTTCTAGAAGAACTACTGCCTCCACTACACTGGCTTATGGATCTCTATCCACTAAAGACTCATATCCTCACTCAGAAGACCTATCTTCACTACCCTAGCTAATGGACCTCTATCCACTAGAGACTATCATCCTCTATACTCTATCACCTCCAAATCTTGCTCTCAGACAAAACCCTTCAGTCTAGCACAAATCTACTCAATATCTATCCTCAAATCTACACTAAACATAGTCCTTTGATCTAGCACAAATATTCTCAATATCTATCCTCAAATCTGCACTAAACATAGTCCTTCGATCTAGCACAAATATGCTCAATATCTATCTCTAGTCTAGCACAAACCTATCCTCAAATCTGCACCAAACTCTATCCTCAAATCTATCCTCAAGCCTTTACACAAAGCTTGACTCAATCACAAATCAACTCTGCTAGATCTGCCCCAAACCTTAACCCAAGGTTTGAACAAATCAATCAATCAACTCTACTCTCAAGTCTTCTCAAAGACTTATCTCAAATCTGCATTGTAAGCTTCCACAAAATCTCACACTAATCTATCCACAAGTCCTCACCCTCAACAAGTCCTCACTAGAACTTGTCCAATCTGCTCAACAAGTCTTCACCAAGACTTACCTCAAATCTACTCAACAAGTCCTCACTAGAACTTGTTCAATATGCTCAACAAGTCTTCACCAAGACTTACCTCAAATATCTCAACAAGTCCTCACTAGAACTTGTCCAATCTACTCAACAAGTCTTCACCAAGACTTACCTCAAATCTATATTGTAAGCTTCCACAAAATCTTACTCAACTCAACTCTAACACAAAATCCTCTTCAATCACATAGACAAGCTTCACATAGAATCTTGTTTAATCTCACAAAACATATAGAGAATTGTTAGAGACTCAATATGCTTCACACTCACAATAATGCTCAATCACTTTCAATCTCTTTCTCAAATCAAATTAGAATATAGAACAATTTGTTTCACAGAACTTGAACTATCACTTCAACACTTCCACTTGACTAGGCTCAATCAACTCCACTCAATCACTCACTCAATGAGACACTCCTTGCTTACAAACCCTAGTCCAAGCATATGAACACTCACTCAATTATTTCCAACAATGCTTATCAAACAATCTCACATAACAATGATACTCATGATCTTGCACAAACCCTAGTTCAAGATAGTTCTCAACTTCACATAACAATGATACTCATGTTCTTGCACAAACCCTAATCATCATATAAGGTTCATTCAACTCAACAAAAAAAAACTAGTTCAAGATAGTTCTCAACTTCACATAACAATGATACTCATGTTCTTGCACAAACCCTAATCATGCATATGAAGGTTCATTCAATGTTTCCAACAATGCTTATCAAACAAGGTTTTTATCATCAACTCTCACTCAGAAAAACCTTTAACAATCAAACTCAACAATGCTTATCAAACAATCATTTTCTCTCCAACTTAGCATTCACAACATCCAAAAATCATTCACAAGGAAAATATGCCCATACCTCTTGTTTGAAGATGATTTGACCTCATAAAACCTATCTCAATCACAATTACCCTCTTTTGCCAATACTAAGGGTTAGATAGCAAATATTTCTTC
Source organism: Wollemia nobilis (assembly GCA_028583015.1). Classification (NCBI taxonomy): domain Eukaryota; kingdom Viridiplantae; phylum Streptophyta; class Pinopsida; order Araucariales; family Araucariaceae; genus Wollemia; species Wollemia nobilis. The sequence goes on from JAQPPZ010000989.1 coordinate 7,924,254, forward strand.
TCAATAAATTCCTCACAATAATATTCTCACAACAATTCAAAATATCAAAACTTACTCAACCTTATTTCTCCTTTCAATACAATTAATCAACTTTGTTTTCAACAAATATTTCTAACTCCTATGGCACACCTTATTACTCCTCTCAATAAGCTCAAGATACTCAAAAATCAAACCCTAACATAAAACAATGCAAATCCTTTTATCTCCCTCACAAAACCTTATATCATGCAAATAACCTAAAAAAAATTATCTCCACAAATTTAGCAAGAGTCGAAATTCAAAACTGGTGCATACCTTATTTAGCATCGAAAAAGCTTCCTCGGTGGGTTTCGAACACCTAACCTCACCCCTCCAAGCGCCTTAGCAAGGCGTGCACCCACCACATGGGCTACAAGCCTCTATACAAAGGAAAAGGCTAGCACCTTTCCTTTGTATTCCACCGAGCGCATAAACTTCACCAAAAAAACCTTCCTTCGCTTCACAAAATGCAAACCGTGGGATTCGATCCCTGCACCTCGCGATTGCCAATGTCTTAGCGCCTTCCTTGTTGCCAGTCGTGCTACAAAGCGCCTTGGATATAAAACAGAAATCTCTCCTCCTTGTCCTATATGTTGCCACGCACAACCTTCGAAAACACACGATCGCTTCCTCTTTTTCAATGCACACAAAATACTTTGATCACGGATGATTTCATTTGCCAAAGCTTTACCCCCCTTTATATGCATTAGGCTATGTCTTCGATGATGTCAGCGATAATTCGATTAATTCAAAAATTTGAATTAATATAAACTTTATAACCCTATCCTTTAGGGTTGGTTTAATTAATTTATAAATTAATTCATAATTAAATTATAATTAATTTATAATTAACTTAATAACTTTAAAAGTTAATTAAATTAATTTATAAATTAATTTATAATAGAACTATTATAATTAATTAAATCTGTGGGTCTTGCACTTTTAATATTATAATAAATTATTATAATATTATTTGGCTTGGGCCTTCCTTTTGCCCTTTAAACCTCATCTGACCACCTGGGAGAAAACTTTCTTTTGCACTTGATTACGAAACCTGAAACTGATGTTGCTCACTGAAACTGGCGCTTGTTGGTGTTGACTTCTTGACATCAATGACAACAAAACTTGCTCATATTTCCAACAAGTAATGTGATCTACATACAAAAATTATGGGAAGATTTAAAAGCATTCTAGATTCTAGATTATGTTATTCTAAAGTGTTACCCATGCCAACTATCCATAATACCCATACATAATATAATATCATATCCCCATATTCCTATTCCTAGGTACCTAAACATTCCAACCCTCAAACATGTTTCATTCTTGAAACATGAGAAGAAACTAGATAGTATGATTTGCTAACCAATCTTGAACATGCCTCCATCCAAGTGAAATCTTGATTGGTGGTGGTTTGCGATGATGCCAAGTTATCATTGTGCTACTTTAACATCCAAAATTGCTTTGTTTGCTACATGCTTTTGTTTCTCTAATTTGACATTCTGAATGATTGGTCCTATTGTTCCATGATGTTTTTGCACCACTGTGAAATCTAGAATTACCATGTTTTTTATGCCAGCTATTGCCATACTTGATGCCTTTTTAACTCCATGTAGATCCATAATAATATTGATCCCACAAGCCCTGCCTCCAAGATTATTGTCGCTCATGGTGGTGTGAGTGGTAATATGCTATAACCTTAACCTGATGTTGTGTTTCCTTTGATTCTTCTGCATTTTGTTTTATTATTTTAAATTACTCCTCAATATCTTCTCTTATGTACACTTATTTTGGTGCATATATGTGCTCTTCTAACAGAGCTTCTTGGATTTTATTGCTACTTCTTCCTAGGACTCTGCTACTACCTCTGTTGTAGACTTAGCTTTTGATTCCTTTACTAGTTATTTAACTTGTTTCCCTACCATAAGTGCTTCTCGTTTCTTCTTGGATCCTTGCTCCTTAAGCTAAGAAATGTCTTGTACTATTATCTTCTTTTTCATGTACCATAACTTCATGAACTTTTTTTGCACATTAATGTTAATAATAACTAAAGAATCCAACCAAGGATAATCCAAAATACTTGATATGATTGATGATTACAATGTTAATATCCCTTCTTTATATACCCACCTTCTAATGCTACTTTGGGAAGCCTACTCCTAAACCCTTATTCCACTCATTATTATAATATAATCAACCTTATATTATGTGTGGCCCATGCCAACTATCTATAATACCCATACACAATATAATATCATATCTCCATATTCCTCTCCCTAGGTACCATAATAATTGCATAAGAAACATACATTCTCTTTATTTCATGTTAAAAAACCAAGTATGCTTGTAGAATTAGATATGAATAAAATACATGATAGATTTGTTGCAGTTATCTACATGATATTCTTAAACAATGATTTTGATCAAGGTTGGTGTGAATGGATTAGATGTCATTATAACACTCAAAAATATTTTATTTTTGTTATTGTACCGCTATTGAATACTTTGAATCATCCCATGGAGACCACCAAGATGTTGAAAGGGTAATTTGGTTCATGGCTAAAGTTGACATTATATGATGTAATCTTGGATAGGCCTAAGGGCATTTCATTGTACAATGTATTTAATTTATTGTAATATTTTATTATGTAAGCCCTATGGACCATGATTAACCTTGTTATGGTTAAACCCACCTTATAACTTGTAATTAACCTTAAATCCCTTTTGTTATGCCAAATTAAGTTAGGCTCATTTATGTAATTGGATTTTTGGTATTGATACAAATACCTCCCACCACTCCATCATTTGGATTATTGGTGTTGTGATTCTTTTCTGCACATAATACAATGATTATTTGCGATGACTAGACACAACCAACAATCTATCTCTTTTCCTTTCTTTCATCCTTTTATGTTTTGTATATAAGACTTGAGGGGATGGATTGCTCTATTCATTTTTAAAATAAATTGTGAATTCCAACATGGTATTAGAGCAGGTATGAAGAGACATTGCTTGGTCATGTAGAAATATTGTTTAGAGGCTTTCTTTTAGGGTGAATTACTTCTCAAAGCTTTATAATCATATTTGGGATATAAAGTAGAGAGGATATTTCACTTGTCTTTAACTCATTTGTTTTTTTTTTTGTTATTTTAGAGAATTTATGTCTACTATTTTTTGGAGATTTTATGTCTACTATAAATTTTGCTTTGTTATCACCAAAGTTTCTTTGACCTATTTAATGCGAGTTTGAATCCAGTTTAGACCCATCCTCTTCTGTCTCCATAGGGAATCCATGGCATGGTATTTGAAAGGGAGAAAGTCTTTTCGATTCAAATTTTAAAATTAAAATCGCTCCCTCATGCCAATTTTTTCAAAATTTTGATGGCCTTTTATAGGGATTGTGACATCCTCTTTTACAAAAGTGATTTGCTTGGCATTCCATTTGAAAGGTCTACCAGGTTGGATAAATGTGTGTGGTATAGTGTCGTGTGTGCTCTAGGTCATAGGTCCAAACCTACCCTAGTTGTTTTTGTAGGGCCTTTGTAAGATTTTATAGAGAATAAAAATCGAATTGTCAAAATCACTTGTACCTTAGAAGCAAGGCAAGTTGATTAGGAGGACTATGACTTAGGAATTGATTGGAGAAGATTCCATGTTTCAATCAAAGAGAGTCCTCTCTTTGTCAAATGCACTCTCAATGATAGGTCTATGTTGCATCACCTATGGGGGCATCAATGGATGTATCATCATGATAAGCTTTAGTTGATTGGCTGTGCTAAGCACACAAAGAATCTCATGGATAATTGGCCATAGGTTTAATTGTCCTGATATAACAAGTTTTTAAGAATATTTTTAATTATTGTCAGGTTAATTAAACCACATCCAACTTACCTTTTATCAAATATATTTTTCATTTAACTTTCTATCAAATATGTTCATCTTCTTTAAATTGCTAGGTTTCAACAATTAAATCATGACATCATTTTTATTAAGAGAAAATCTCACTTACCTAGTTGCCTTCTAAAATTTAAATTTTGCCAAGATGAAGATTAAGACCATAATTGGCTAAATTATATGCTACTTGGCTTCCTTTTTTTTTTTTAAGTGAAAAACCCCTTGCGGAGCCACCTTGGTCTGAGAGACCACGAACATGGGGTTCTACACCGTTAAAGTCACCCGGGAGTCACACCCGACCCTACCCGCACCTACATTATCAATTGGATTTTGGATACCCAATTCAACTTTTTGGTAGGGTGGAGATTTGAACCTGGGACCTCCCTTGGAGGATTGCCCTCTCCTCTCCAACTTACCTACAACACCTAGGTATGCTACTTGGCTTCCTTATCTATATAAATACACTAGCATTTCGAAGATAATCCATCCAACAATTGTTGATGGCCATAATAAATAATGTAATTTTTGAATGCAATCCTTGCATCCATTTATATTGATAACATTATTATAACTCATGAATACCACTCAATTGAAATATATATTTATACTTTTTCAAAAGTAAAATTAATCCCTATAAGAAGTGCCCCGACCTCTACATAGTTGTTAGTTGAGATTCCATATGATTATTAACAAGTGAGGAGAATGTTTCCTTTATTATTTTGAATAACACTACGTCCACCAATATTTCCTAAATTTCCTTTGAAAGCATCATCAAAATTACATCTAATGAACCTGAATTTTAGGCATATCCAATTTGCCATATGTTGATGTAGATATTTTATGTTTGCATAATTATAAAAAATGAACCTTCCATTTATATTCAAATTTTGTGGAGAAAAGGTTATTGCATTTTTTCTTCACTTGAGAACTCCCATGATAAGCACCGTGTCTATAAACATTATAAAAGAGAGGAAATAATATAAATCCAAACTTGGTCATTAATTTTAAGATTTGCTTTTTAAAATCTTATTTTTCCTTTTAAGCCATAAACTCCAACAGATAATGACAAGACTAATACTCCATAAAATGCATAATGCTTTAGTTTTGAAATAATTAATCCAATATTTCATCAAATATTTCAATGTTGATGGATCTACCTTAATATTTACTTAATTTTGAAAAGAAATACCAAATCATATAAGCAAATGAATAATGAAGAATTAAATGATACAATGTTTCTACAACAACTCCAATGTACCCACACCAACCACCTTTAATTTTATTAGCTTGTGGTGTTATTTAGGATAGTCGTCTCTTGAGCATTAGGGTTAAGGTTTGGTACTTTATTAGACTATAAATAGGGGAGGTGGTTTAGTTTATTCACATTCGTTCTTCTAACTTCGATTACCTCTAGTGTGTATAAGAGTTTGCCCTCTCTATATGTCTAACATAATTTTTCATCTTTGAGTAGCTCAGATTGTTTCTAATGTTTGGAATATATATTTGTGATTATTTAGTAGATTTAGTATTTTGGAAATTGATTATGTTGTAAATATTTCGTCATATGTTGATTTCATTGTTGTTATTCCAAAAATTATTGTTGGAGTTATTGTTTCTTGAAGTTGTATTATATTGTAAGTGGTATCAGAGCAATGATTTTTGATCCTTGTGATGGTGGAAAGTGAGAATAGAGTCATGAATGAGCTTAGTTTAGAACCCCTTTTGCCCAAATTTGTTCAATCGGGTAATTTCTAACCATTTTTTTCTATTATTAAGCTCTTTATGCAAATATCTTTTGTAAGATTATGATTTAGGTAGAATATTTCATGTGTAGATACCCTTGTAGGATACCTCTCTTATTTTGATCATATCATCTAGTTGATTAAAGCAAGATATATCTATAATAATTCTTTTTTGGATAATTTTGAGTGTACTAGGACATTGTTGTTCAACTACTTATGCATGTTCGATCCTTTGGCTTCTAAAAGCTAGGAGTAGATCAACAAGCACCCACAAAGGATAAATATGACTAGTGATTATTGTAGGAGCTATAATAACTATCATCCAATGAATAAAGACAAACACCACATCCCCAAGGATGTCAATAATTTCAATCCTCATGCTTGTTCATCTAACTCCATCACGAATTCCTCTTCCACATCCTTTGCAAGGAATACCCCCCTCTAACCTAGAACTAGAGATTTTCTAATACATTCAAACAATGGATAACAAATTGGATGAGTGGATTACATGGATCAATAATAGTTAAGAAACTTGTAGCCACAAGTTGGATGAGATAATTGGGAATATCAAAGAAATATAGGGGCACTTGTATGATCTTTTTGATAAAATTTATAGAAGACAATTGGAGTTTAAGATTCCTAAAACCAAGAAAACCCTACATAGTGAATTTGAGTAGGTTAACTCTTAGCAAGATCAAAATAAATATAAGGAACCAAAGTTTGTCATATATATATTTTTAAATAATTTGAAAATTTTATATTAAAACAAGATCATTTACAAGTTGGGATGAGACTCCTCCCAACCTTAGCCGACAAGAACACCTATTTACAATAGTAAAATAAGATCTGCATTGAAGCTAAATCTCCTAAACCATATTTCTACAAGGGATGTCCACCTATTTACAATAATAAAAGAAGATATGCATTGGAGCCAAATATCCTAAACCATATTTCTACAATGGTTGTCCAAATTAGCTAAACACTGGATTTGCTCACCAACCTACCTAATCCTCTCATCCTCAATAGCCATGTCATTGTGCCACTGAACCCCTACCTCCTTCTCAATACCCATCTTAGCCAAGAAGTTTGCCACTTTATTTAGATCTCTACTCACATAAACTGGAATCACATCATCTAATTTCCTCCACAATTCCTTAATTTGGGTGACAAGAATCCTCAACCTCCATGTCTTCAAAGCAAATTTCCTCATGCAATCCAGAGCTCCTACCAATATTTGAGAATCTGATTCTAGGATTATCCTCTTGTAACCTTGTCTTATAGCCCAAATAGAAGTAGATTTGATAGCTAAGGCTTCTACTTCATTGTTTGTGGCCCTTCCCAAGCCTTGCAATTCCCAATAGAGCACTATACCAATGTCCTACAGACCACTCCAATTCCAACTCTACCCGAATTACCTTTTGCAGCTCCATCAATATTAATTTTAATCCAACCTTCTGGGGATGGTTTCCAACTAGCTCTATCCTACCCCTCTTGCACTTCAACTTCCTTCTCCATCATCCCTATATCATCCCGAGTTTCATATTTAGCATACATTGCCACAATTTCTTTGACTTTGCTCCAAATGACCTACCAAACGCCATCTAAGGATGAAAATGTTTCTCTAAAAATTTTGCCATTTCTCTCCAACCACACTTGCCACCAAATGAAGTTTAATCCAAGCTCCCAACCAATACAAAGAACTTTAGATTTAAATCTACCCCTCTTCCATCTTTCCCAAATATTAATCCGATTCAAATCACCATTGACTCGAATTTTATAAGATAAAAACCATCTATCTCAGATTTTGCGCGTGAATGGGCACTCAAACATCAAGTGGTCAGATGTTTCCTCACTCTTGTAGCATAAAAAACATTGAGATGGACCAACAATTCTCCTACATCTTAGATTATCAAAAGTAAGAATTTCATTGTGCATGAACTGCCAAGCAAAGAAGTTTACTTTTGGTCAACCCTTGGACTTCCAAATCTTTCTCCAATCCTCAACCTGATATGCATGAGGAGGAGGTTCTAGAAGGATATTATCATATCCATCCTTCACTATGTAGACTCCAAGGCTCCCATATCCCCAAGCTAATTCATCCTCCTCATCTCTACCTATGAGAAATATTTCTGCCAAGATTTTAGTCATGATGGGTGTCAATTTTAGAGGGATTGATATTGGCCACTCATCCAACTTATTAAAATTATAATCCCCTAACTGACTAGTGTTGAAGTAACTTTCAATCTGGATCCAACCCCTGCTTTCCATGGTTGTTTTTACCGATTGTAGTTCTAGAAATTCAATAATGATAGGTGGGTATTGATCCCATGAGTCTATCCAAAATCATGCCTTCTCCCCTCTCCCCACTTTCCAAAATAATCCATCTTTCACTACCTAAGATCCTAACTTTAGAGCCTTCCACACCAAGGACCCATTATCATCCAAAGGGAAATGACTCACCTCATTCGGGTTCACCTGTCCCAAATATTTACTAGTTAAAACTCTATTGAATAAAGAATTTGGTTGGGAAATCCACCTCCAATAAAGCTTTCCAACCAAAGCTTTATTATTTAACTATGATCTCCTCAGTCCTAAACCTCCCTTTACCTTGGGTTGACTTAGTTTCTCCCAACCTACTAATGTCCATTTCCTCTCTCCTTTTACTCCTCCCCATAAAAATTTTCTAGCCATCTTGTCTAACTCTTTCCATATGGTATGTGGGGCAGCAAGGATAAAAAAATTATAAATTGACATGGCCTGAATGAATGATTGCAAAAAATTTAATCTACCCCCATAGCTTAACCATTTGTGAGACCAATGATTAATTCTTTCTTTGATACAATCCAAAAGATTCCTCTAGATATCTATTTTTAATTTTTTAAAATGCAAAGGGACCCCCAAATATACCATTGGGAGAGAAGTCCTCGTGAATCCCAAGATCTCTAAAATTATATCCTAAAGCCTTCAATCAAGATTGAAAAATACCACTTTGGATTTTTTTATCATTGATGACTTGGTTTGTGGCCCTAAGGTAAACATTAAGAGTATCTCTAATCATTCTTGCTTCCCTAAAGTTGGCCACTCCCACCAATCCTATGTCATCCACAAACTTGTGAGTTAAAACTTCCTCACCCACCTTGATACTTGTTAACAAACCTTATTGTCTTCTCCTCAACATGAGTCTATCGAAGCCTTTAGCCAATATGAGAAAAATATAATGGGAACAAGGATCTCCTTGACAAAGGCCTAGAGTAGCTCCAAACGGTTGTGAGGGAAGGCCTTTGATTAACACTAAGTATGTCAGAGTAGAAACATAACTCATGACCCATTCTATCCAATCTAGAGAGAAACCAAAGGCTGCCATCATATTTGACAAGAAGCTCCACTCCACCCTATCATAAGCCTTTGCCATATCCAATTTTATGAGCATTCCCCTATTGCCATATTTTTGCATTGAGTGGATTGCCTCTTGAGCTAGAAGTACACCATCCAAGATCTGCCTGCCCTCTATAAAACTCCCTTGCTTCGAGGAGATAATGCTATGTAGGAGAGGTTTTAGTCGCTCAACAATTACCTTTGTGATTATTTTATATATGACATTGCATAATGCAATAGGTTTATAATTTGAAATATGCACCCCTCCTCCCCTTTTAGAATTAAGGCAATGAATGTATGATTTAATGCTTTAAGCATTATTTTACTATCTCTGGATTCCTCTATAACAACCATTACATCCTCCTCCAAGTTGTCCCAAAAGGTTTAAAAAAACTCAATTGGAAAGCCATCTGGACTTGGTGTTTTTTAGGTTCTCATTCCAAATACTACTTTCTTTGGTTCCTCTTTATCAATGGGTTTAAGTAGGGCCTAATTATCTTCTTTAGAGATAATAGAGGGTATGACAACAAGAACTTCTTTTTGAGCCTCTTCATCTTGCACAATACTTTCCTTAAACAATTTAGCAAAATAATCAATTGAATGGAAATACATACCTGGTATTGTATCAAAGGAGTGCCTGTGCTTATCCTGAAGAGCTTCCATCTTGTTTGTCTGTCTCCTAGCACAAGCAGCCCGATGGGAAAATTTGGTATTTTTGTCACCTTATAATAACCAAGTGGTTTTCGCTATTTGTTTCTAGTAGATCTCCTCTTGTTTGTCAATGTTCTCAAATGCTTTACGCAATGCATCATCCTCTTCTTTGAGTTATCATGTAATTGTTCCTTCCCTGAAGTATTTTTGAACCTCATCCCATATGGCCACCAATGGAGCTCTTCGGACCTGGAAGTTTGTCTTGTTAACTCGCCTCCACTGTTTCAGTTGACCCTTGATATAATGAAGCTGCTTGTGGAATCTAAACAATGTTGATGAGTGTCATCAATCACACCATTTAATCATTATAATTGTCAATCCAGGGCGGTGTCCAAGGCTATATACGAAAGGAGATATAGGCAGCTTGAAAATCAGCTCATTCAAAAAAATAGGCTTTATTGATGAGACAAGTCAGTTTTGGGGGTTTTTGGTGTCACCACTAGTCTTATGAACTGAATTAGAATCTTAATTACATTTGCTGAAGAAGAAGTGCAGAAATGGAAAGGTTGCAGAAAACTAAAACTAATTACCCTTGCAAAATCTAAAATAACAGGAATAAAACCTATTTACGCTTTGCAAAATGAAAATGACAGAAATAACAACTTTGCAGAAATTTAATTCTAATGGCACTAGCAGAATGGAAATAACAGAAATGAAAAGAATTGCAGAATTGAAATGCACACTCAACTAATTAATCACACAATGGAGAATATCAAAATGCTGGAAATAACTGATGAAAACAGGAAAAAAACTTATGCTAGGTGGTCAGCTGCCATGCACACACATCTACTACTAAAAATATGACTTGCATTTACTAAAACACAGTTAAGAACAGAAAATAAAATATGACAAGTCTCTGCTTAATCTGCTACAACAAAAGTTGCAGAAAAACCTGTCACCAATAAGCCTTCTTCTAAACCTGGAAGTGGCCCTTGCTCCCCTGTTCCAGAAGAAGGCAGAAAAACTCTCTCTTAACTACTTAAACACTCAGACATTTAATGGGACAAAATATGAATGAGAAATCCTGCACTTTATTTAGTCTCAAGCAACATTACAATATTTGCAGGAAAACCTGCTAAAAATTGCAATTTGCCACAGATCTACTTTCTTACCACAAGTCCTATCCTTATTCTCTACTTCTCTACTTCTCTACCTCTCTACCTCTCTACCTGGCTCAACCAACATGGGAGCCTATTATTTATAACATTCTATTACATATGCCAATCCATTCTGTTGCTGCCTTTTAGGGATTTAGCAACTATTCTAAAGAAGTCTTCCTGAAATGCAACAAATTGTTATGCTGCAACATATCCATTTTCCTTGTTGTGTGTCATCCATTGGGAGAAATGCATTGGAAGGGGTGAGAAGACTCCTCATATAGCTAGATCCATCTTCATCTCACCATTTGCCACCTTTTTGACCATTTTGTTTATAGTTTTGACCAAAACTGGTCCTGTTCTGCTCATTCCGGAGCTGCTCCGGAATATCAGGTAGTGTAACAGTTTTGCACTTATCCATGCATCAGATGTGTAAGAAAGTGGTTTTGACTGACTAAACAGTCTTCCTTCATTCCTAGAAGACCAATTCTATAGATTTTACATGCTGGAATTGACAAATTCCAAGCCATGCTATTTATTGATAGTTGGCTGGAATTTGTATGACTATTTCCAGATTTCCTGCAATTCAATATTTTGACTGGTTGCTCCTATTTGGATCACGTGGAAGTGTTGGCAAGTGGAGAAAGAGTCACTCCTAGCCTCCCTCATCTGTTTCCAAGTGTTTCCTGCATATTTAATTGACAAATTCCATGCCTTCCTTCATAGTGACAGGTGGCTGGAATTTGTATGGACTGTCACCTATTTTTTTACAGCAGTCAAAACATGCCCAACTGCCCTTTTGGAGTGCTTATAACTTTTGCCTCGTAACTCCAATGTACACCAAATTTTACCCACATGTTCTTGGCTGTATGAATTACATCTGGTTCAATTTTCAGCTCTTAACTCCTCAAGAATTACTCCCAGCATTGCTGTCAAGTTGGCATCTAACACAGATTTTTACCAGAATTTCCAGCAGTCAAAAAGTGTGAAACTATCATTTTGTGGGCCCCATAACTTCCAGATTATTTGTCCATATGCCTTCAAATTTGGGTCATGTGTTCTCTCCATTATGAAATATAATTGGTATGAATTTGGTTCCTTAAATTGCTTTGGATCATTCCCAGTAGATCCGCCAATATGCCCCTTAACGCAGATTTGCACCTGTTAACAACTCAAAAAAACTAAGGCATGAGCTCCAAAATGATGTAACCTTCATAACTTTTTATCTACAGCTCGGATTGACTTGCTTCAAAAAGAAAAGTTGTAGTTCTCGATGAGAGGAATCTATCAATGCCATCAGAATGTAATTTTACTATAGTATGACATCAGAATTGACATGATACTCATTTTTGACCTTTTACAAGTAAAATGCTTAAAATAGTCAAAACAGGGGTATAATGTTTCTAACATAAAATCATGTAAACAATTAACAATTAATATATTCTAATCAACTATTTGGCAATTTAACTTTGTATATTTAATAATATGGCAGTTTTTATATGTTAACCATAGTGCAAAATGAGGCATTTCCAGGCCTCATCATTCCCCCCCAGCTTGAACTGATGCATGCCCTCATGCATCCCAGTAGGCCTAGCAATATGCAGGTTTTATCCTGTTAAACATATTTTGCCACCTGAGAATTTTATTCTTGTTGTACTAAACATTTTCAATTAGCACAGGTATTTCATTTTTTTGTATACAACCTTGCAATTTTTCAACTTTTTTTCTTTCTTTTTTTTCTTTTTTTTTCTTGTTTTTATGTTGCTCTTTATTTTTTTCCTTTGCAATTTCTAATGTGCCCTACTATTCTACAACATTTGCAAGAATTTCTAGCACACTTTGTCTCGGTTTGAAGCCTGCTTTAGAATGAGACTGTTGTTCTGAAGATGCTTCAAAATTTATTGCAGTAGGAGTAAAACAGAATCTTCAGGTGTTGAATTTTCCATGCAACTAAGGGCAGAAGGGGGTGTTTCTTGACATTTTTAACTTGCCAATATTATATGAATAGTTTATGCCAAATACCGATTATTATATATTAAATGCTAAATGCTTACTATGACTGAATGCAAGAAACACATACCTTACTGTCCTGAAAATTTATCATGCACCTTACAAGCTGCTTCTGATGATTGTTGGCAAGATATCTGAAAACATAAACATAACACATGTGCAGTGTGAAATTTGTACAATGGTGGAACAATGATGGGTGGATCAACAAGGCAATGCATGCCGAAAACCGGTTTTCATGCAAGCCAATTCAACGGCACCTCCGAGAAGGTTTTCACTACCAAATTATTCATTTTTTTTTTTTTTTTTTTCATTTTTCTTTTCCTTTTTTCATTTTTTTTTTTTTTTATCAGAAGAGGCTGCCATTTCTGGTTTTCAACCAACTTCCATATTTTCAAGGGCTTCAATGAGATAGAATGTATCTCATGAGGCTACAATGTGAGAGAATTTCTCTCATTCTTGATAAGAACAATCCTTATTCTACAAAAACATGTCAATTTTTCTATATGAAAACATCTTTTTCAGCTAAAAGCTTGCAACAATGATGCAACCTTCCTTCCATACAAGTAGTAATAATCTTCTTGTGTCATCATTGTCTCTATATTTTTGGAAATGAAGTATTGACCTCATTAGTTCTTCTCTCTACTGAAATTGATGCATATCCTCATGTATCTTCATTTTGTGGGACATGCCTTATGTTGCAATTTTTCTCTTTTCTTTTGTTTTTCCTCTTTTTTTCTTTCATTTTTTTCTTCTTTTCTCCCTCTTTTTTTCATTTTTTTTTTTTTTTTGTTTTTTCAAGATTCAAAGATATGATCATTTGGAATATTTGTCAAAAGAGGAAACCTCTTCTACCTTATGCAAATGTAACTGTGTGAAATATTGAGCAAACTCCACCTTTGTTAGTGGTTGATGGTACACCTGTAAAAGATGTCCATTCACCACTAATGTCCTCCTTAAATCATCAATCGAAGAAAGTTGAACAACTTCATTCTCAAACTCCTTTGATTCATCCTTGCTGCTTTTAATGTGATCATCATGCCACATTTTCCAGTTTTGTTGAGTGAACTCTATTTGGTGAAGTGCTTCCAACCAAAGTTCATCAAATGCATTCAACTACAAAATCTATTTTTTTGTACCTGCAACAACTCAATACCAATTGCTAAAGATGCATAAAGTGTTAGTAAAGCATCATGATGACATCCATGAAGAAAACTATTTTGTACTGGAATGGGTGACAATTTTTCAAAATTCTGCTTTTCATCATTCCATAATAATTGTTGAACAGTAGTTGGTTCATTTTTAATATCTGAAATATGAACATTTTCAGCAAAAACAAACTTTTTGGATGAATCCAACTCTTCTTCATTACCCTTTACAACTATGGAGCCCAAAATCGAAATATTCTTTTCATTTTCCTTATGTGATTCAAGAAACAATGAACTTCCTAGACAATCATACTTGGGTGGAGTAAGTTTTCCTGCAAGCAAGTCTACTGATTTTCCACCTATTTGTATGGTTTCAGGATATACTTTCTTTTTTCTTGGTTTCTTAAAACACATTTCTTGAACAATCTTATTAATGATTGGTACATCTTTAATAGCTTGAAGTAAAGGGATGTTAACAATTAAATGTGTTAATTCCTTTATCCAATATGATTGTGAAGATGTCAATTTTGATATTTCAAACTGTTCAAGACATGGTACTTTCTTTGATGAGTCATATTTTTCTTTTTCTTCTTCTTGTTTCAGTGCAGATTTGCTTTCATGCTCATTCCTTTTAGCTCCTATTTCTACACTGGTAAGTGGAATATTTTCAAGAAGTGGTTTTGAACACAACTGAGTTTTATCACAGTCACAAGCATTTATTATGGTTGTATTTTCTGATTCAACCATAGATACAAGGGTTACCTATTTAACATTGTTGGGATTGGCCACAGGTTGAGCTGAAAATAGAGGTTGTTTTTCCTTTTGTTGTTGTTGTCCATGAGAGAAACTATGGGTATGAGTGGGCAACAAATTTGATTTCTATTTTTGATAATGTTGCTGCCCTTTGTATAGTTTTTGTTGTTGTACCCATTGATATCCCTGTAGTTTTGGCTGTAACCATGGTGGATGTTGTTGATTCCATTGTTGTTGCATCCAGCCATGTTGAGACAATTCTTGGGAATATGCCCATGGTGGTTGATTCCAACATTGTTGAAGTGGACCTATAGAAGACCATGGCATATACCAAGGATTATTTCCCCAATGTGTAGGAAATTGAGAAGCATTCTGATATGGAAACTTAAGAAAATTATCTCCTTGTCTTTGTCCTACAAAGTTGTATTCTTTCATAGGTTGAGACTATTTTTCAAAGACACTTTTGAGTTCTGGTAACAAACTACATTGATTTGTGGGGTGTCCTTTTTGACAAATGCTACAAGTAGCAGGTATAAATATTTTGTTCAAAGCACAATCATGAAGAGAGTGTTGCTTCTCATTACATTTTGAACAATAGATGATTGAAGGTTCAACAGATTCATTCTTTTCATCTACTGCTTTATCAAGATGTACTAAAATATCAGCCTCTTCCATGCATTCTTTCAAATCATTTGTGTTACTACCAGTTTTGTTTTTTCTATGCCTTGAATGAGAATAATTTTTACAAAGTTTAATGATTTCCTGAAATTCAAGTGCATTTGCATCTCCTTTCCCTAAGATATCCAATGCATCCCTAAATTTATCTTGCAGTCCTCTTAAGAATATGACTTTGCAAATTTCAGGTTCAACACTTCCACATCTCTTATGAACAAAAGAAAATCTGTCTAGATAGTCTTCTAAGATTTCATTTTCCTCTTGTTTCATTGTAAGAAATTCATCATTTTGATTCTTGACTTGACAATATTCTTGGTATCTCTCCAAGAATATGTTTTCCATATCATCCCAAGTTCTAATTGAATCAGGTGCTAAGGTGATAAACCATCGTAGAGCTGACTCTTTAAGAGTGGAAGGAAACAATTTGAGCTTTTGATTGTCATTAGTGTAATCATGAGCTTGACATACAATTTTAAACTCAAACAAAAACATATCAGGATCTTCAGATGTAGTTCCCTTGAAAGTTGGTAACACTGAAGGTGAAATGGCCTTCATGGGAGCATATTGATTAAGATCTAATTGAATGGGATTTTGAAAAGTTTTGGCAGGTGCACTAGTTGTACTAGGATAGAACACATTACTAGCTCTCCCTAGATTCTCTTGTGACACTTCCATTATAGGTTCCCAAAAACAATTATAAATCTTGTCAAATTTTCCTGAGTGTATGGATTTGTCAAGAGAAAATGGTGTTGAACTACTGATTTTTCTTTCTTGTAATAATTTCTCAAAGGATCCTGCAGTTCTTGAAGTGGATGATTGTGATTCTTTGAAAATTCCAACATTTTTGGAAATCAAAAATTTAGACAATTTTGACATAATTTCAACCTCTTGTAAAAAATTTCTTCCTATGGTTTCTTGCTTATTTTCTAAATGGGCTGAAATGCAATTTACCAAAAATTATTACTTATACCAGTCATTTATCCAGATTTCACTCTAAATTTCACAACTTAGCACAATTAATAATTATTGGGTTGCTTTTACCTTCTAACAACACCGTGGTCCCCGACAATGATGCCAAAAATGATGAGTGTCATCAATCACACCATTTAATCATTATAATTGTCAATCCAGGGCGGTGTCCAAGGCTATATACGAAAGGAGATATAGGCAGCTTGAAAATCAGCTCATTCAGAAAAATAGGCTTTATTGATGAGACAAGTCAGTTTTGGGGGTTTTTGGTGTCACCACTAGTCTTATGAACTGAATTAGAATCTTAATTACATTTTTTGAAGAAGAAGTGCAGAAATGGAAAGGTTGCAGAAAACTAAAACTAATTACCCTTGCAAAATCTAAAATAATAGGAATAAAACCTATTTACGCTTTGCAAAATGAAAATGACAGAAATAACAACTTTGTAAAAATTTAATTCTAATGGCACTAGTAGAATGGAAATAATAGAAATGAAAAGAATTGTAGAATTGAAATGCACACTCAACTAATTAATCACACAATGGAGAATATCAAAATGTTGGAAATAACTGATGAAAATAGGAAAAAAACTTATGCTAGGTGGTCAGCTGCCATGCACACACATCTACTACTAAAAATATGACTTGCATTTACTAAAACACAGTTAAGAACAGAAAATAAAATATGACAAGTCTCTGCTTAATCTACTGCAACAAAAGTTGCAGAAAAACTTGTCACCAATAAGCCTTCTTCTAAACCTGGAAGTGGCCCTTGCTCCCCTGTTCCAGAAGAAGGCAGAAAAACTCTCTCTTAACTACTTAAACACTCAGACATTTAATGGGACAAAATATGAATGAGAAATCCTGCACTTTATTTAGTCTCAAGCAACATTACAATATTTGCAGGAAAACCTGCTAAAAATTGCAATTTGCCATAGATCTACTTTCTTACCACAAGTCCTATCCTTATTCTCTACTTCTCTACTTCTCTACCTCTCTACCTAGCTCAACCAACATGGGAGCCTATTATTTATAACATTCTATTACATATGCCAATCCATTATGTTGCTGCCTTTCAGGGATTTAGCAACTGTTCTAAAGAAGTCTTCCTGAAATGCAGCAAATTGTTATGTTGCAACATATCCATTTTCCTTGTTGTGTGTCATCCATTGGGAGAAATGCATTGGAAGGGGTGAGAAGACTCCTCATATAGCTAGATCCATATTCATCTCACCATTTACCACCTTTTTGACCATTTTGTTTATAGTTTTGACCAAAACTGGTCCTGTTCTGCTCATTCCGGAGTTGCTCCGAAATATCAGGTAGTGTAACAGTTTTGCACTTATCCATGCATCAGATGTGTAAGAAAGTGGTTTTGACTGACTAAACAGTCTTCCTTCATTCCTAGAAGACCAATTCTATAGATTTTACATGCTGGAATTGACAAATTCCAAGCCATGCTATTTATTGATAGTTGGCTGGAATTTGTATGATTGTTTCCAGATTTCCTGCAATTCAATATTTTGACTGGTTGCTCCTATTTGGATCACGTGGAAGTGTTGGCAAGTGGAGAAAGAGTCACTCCTAGCCTCCCTCATCTGTTTCCAAGTGTTTCCTGCATATTTAATTGACAAATTCCATGCCTTCCTTCATAGTGACAGGTGGCTGGAATTTGTATGGACTGTCACCTATTTTTTTACAGATCAAAACATGCCCAACTGCCCTTTTGGAGTGCTTATAACTTTTGCCTCGTAACTCCAATGTACACCAAATTTTACCCACATGTTCTTGGCTGTATGAATTACATCTGGTTCAATTTTCAGCTCTTAACTCCTCAAGAATTACTCCCAGCATTGCTGTCAAGTTGGCATCTAACACAGATTTTTACCAGAATTTCCAGCAGTCAAAAAGTGTGAAACTGTCATTTTGTGGGCCCCATAACTTCCATATTATTTGTCCATATGCCTTAAAATTTGGGTCATGTGTTCTCTCCATTATGAAATATAATTGGTATGAATTTGGTTCCTTAAATTGCTTTGGATCATTCCTAGTAGATCCGCCAATATGCCCCTTAACGCAGATTTGCACCTGTTAACAACTCAAGAAAAAACTAAGGCATGAGCTCCAAAATGATGTAACCTTCATAACTTTTTATCTACAGCTCGGATTGACTTGCTTCAAAAAGAAAAGTTGTAGTTCTCGATGAGAGGAATCTATCCATGCCATCAGAATGTAATTTTACTATAGTATGACATCAGAATTGACATGATACTCATTTTTGACCTTTTACAAGTAAAATGCTTAAAATAGTCAAAACAGGGGTATAATGTTTCTAACATAAAATCATGTAAACAATTAACAATTAATATATTCTAATCAACTATTTGGCAATTTAACTTTGTATATTTAATAATATGGCAGTTTTTATATGTTAACCATAGTGCAAAATGAGGCATTTCCAGGCCTCATCAAATGTTGTCCCATATGTCGGGCGTCCCTCTTCCCACCACTATGGAATTTTCTTTCGAAGTTCCTCTTTTTGTAACCAATTTTTTTTGAATCTAAATGGTTTGTGATGTTGCCCTATCTTGATCCCCACTTCCAACAAAATATGGAAGTGATCAAAACATAGACCCTCTAAAATCTAAAATTTTAGATTCCAATTCACAAATACCTCCTCTGAATATCCATGAAGTGTAATGCATGGACTTGGGAAATCATAAGTCGATTCCCTAGATCCAAAATTGGGGTTCTCCTTTCCTGATATTTACATGATAATTTAGCACTAAAATACCCAGCAACAATCCAATCTAACTCCTCCCTTAAGACTCTCATATTATGCACTACTTTCCATTGACGAATCTGACCATCTAGGTTTTATGTCCTATAAAAAATTATGATTAAAACTTGCTCAGTTGTCACATTGTTCCTAAAAAGTGATGTGAGAACACCCCTCCAACCTATATGTTCTATTATCATCCATTCAAGAGAGTTATAAAAGGTAAATATCCCTCTTGAGGCTCCTTGGGCAGCCACTTCCATATGACCAACACCCTTCCGAAGTCTATTTACTATTTTACACATAAGATCCAATGACATTTTTGTCTCTTGTAGAAGTAAAAAACCTGTTTTACTTTTTTATTAGAGTCTTCGATCAACATAGTGATGGATTCTACTATTTAAACCCCTAATATTCCATGATTGTATAATCATTGGTTACCTTGATATCAGTAAGAGTCTATTGGCCTCACTAATCCCATAGTGAGCAGTTTGTCTTCTTGAACTGCTATCAATTCCTTATTTGATTTTCTACCCACTCATTGAGAGCTGATATTATTTGATTTCTTTTCCACCTCAGTTATCCCTAGAGTTGGATTTTCTCAGTTCTTTTTTGCTATACCCATGATGACATCCTTAATTATCGGATGCTCTTGGTTATGCACTATCGACACCCCTACAATCTCTAATTGTGGTAACTCGCTGCACTCTATTACCTGTTCTACGATAGGAGTTGAAAGAGGGGATTGAACATTGATGCTATTGTTTTTATTATTCTCATCCACTCCTTCCATGAATTGTTCTTCTTCTTGGTCCACTAGTGTCTTGAATATCTCATACCTATTTGAGGGCTTGAGTTGGGTTTGCTCTTTGCCAACTTTTTTCTTTTGCCTTCTCCTTCTTTTGGGCTATTCAAAACCATCTCCTTGTGCTTCTCCACCCTGAGAAATGTTGGTTGTTTCTTTATTGATTGTTGAATTATCCTCCTTAGGAAGTGTAGACACCAAATTACAGCCACTAATCCTCCATCCCACCACCCACTTGTCCACCATACACCTTTCCCACAAATTATTTGGCCCAATTCCACCTTTCCCGCCAATTATTTGGCCCAATTCTACCTTTCCTGCCAATTATTTGGCCCAATTCCACCTTTCCCACCTTCAAAAGACCCACTTTACACCTTTCCCGCCTTCAAAAGGCCCACTTTAGCCCTTTCCCACCATTTCCTAACCCAATTGGGATTATTTTAATATTATTTTATATTTAATATAATATTTTATATTATATTATAATATATTTATTATAAAATATATATTTATAAACTCAATTAACCACAGCCGTCCGATCCAATCTAATCTCCACCGTCCATCTTCATTAATCCATGCCACATCTAAAAAGTAATCTCAACCTTAGGATCTAATTTAATCTTAGCCACACGATCAAAAGTGTAAGGCTAAAACCCTAAGAAAACCCTAGGTTGGATTATAAATAAGGGCATTTGCAAATGCTCAAACCCTGGAACCCTGATATTAGAATTTGCATCTTGAAGAGATCATTGGCGAAGCCCTAGCGAAGCAGAAAGAGATAGAGCCCTAAAAATCCAAAGCCCTAGCTAGCCAATAGGACTTCTGCTGTTCCAGCCATCCCCCATATCCATCCTTTCCACCTTGCCCTACTCCATTGCCATCGTCGCCACTTTCGCCCATCCATCGCATTCGTCGCATCCCCCATGATCTGCTTCTACATATTTTATCCTCACCGCAGGTGCCCTCCCAAGCTTGCGAAGCTCACTGTAGAGCTTGCCAAGCGCACGCCTACACCTGTTGTATTGCAGGCTCACTCCAGAGCCTACGAAGCTCGCACCAGAGCCTGCCAAGTGCACATCCGAGCCTACTGTTATCACCGAAGTGTGAATCAGAGCCTATTGCATCATGCCATATATTGTCAAAACTACAATAACAAAACAAAATATCATCACAAGCAAGGTATATCATTATTTGTTTTATTCTGTTACATGATCTGTATATTTAGCATGCCATTTGATCTATTTTTGGTTAGGGTTTATTGATATCTGAGGGTCTCACACTATGGAGCCCTCATAGGTGTTATTAACCTCTTTCTTTGTTTGTGTGCATGCAGGTCTACAGATTCTATTTATTGTTGAATGGTTGTTGAAGCTGGAGTGGCCCGAACACACGGATACCTGAAGCCCACTCATTCCGTTGGAAGCGAGGACACACTATTTGAAGACACTTCATTGTTGTAGCTAGGGTTTTGGAGAACCCTAGCATATTGTAAATATTTGTATCAAAGGCTCACTGAGTACAGATTGTATCAAAAGGAGTTTATTAGCTCCCCCCCATTTATTGAATAAATTTATCTATTTGTGCAATCTTGTGTTTCCTTGGGTTATTTGATTTCTTTATTATTTTAAGTGTCGTGTTCTTGTCTTCACAAATGGCGATCACGGTGGGACCCCACAAGGGTTTCATTATTTAATAGATCTACCTTGCTAACTTAATTTTACTTCTATTTGTTGTAGAGTTTTTAGAAGCGCAGAAGTCGTCGATTTCATCGCTAGGGTTTCTGAAGCAGTCTGCAACACTTTCAGAGATTATGCAGGCATTCGAAAGCATCTACAGACAACCACAGGTGCTCTGTTATGCCTACACAAGCGCTCTACTGTGCCTGGCATTGATTTGGAGCAGAGCTAAGGCTTCCAAGTAGGTCCCATAACCCTAGTTTACCATTTAGCGATTTACGTATTCTATATTCTGCTTCTTTTTTTGCTATTTTTGGGTTTAACACTAAGTAATCTGGGAAAGAATCCTTAGCAAGTCACATTTAGGGTTTGTGTGTATTTCATTATACCAAATTCATTTCTTGTTCTAAAGTTGTAGATCTAGGTGATTGTCTGCATTTTTGAGTGCATATGAAACAGAAAAGCATCCTAGATTTCGCATTTTAGAGTTAAAGATTGCTTTAATTTTGCATATCTAAAAAGGAACAACATCTTGATGCATAAAGTAATCCTGCCCTAGGCTGGCCCCTTTGGCAGAGAGGTGGACGAACCCTCCGGTTGCTCTTGTGATTTTAATCACTTGTAGGTAGGGGATTTTAAGGGTGTACTCTACACTCTTTAGGTGAAATTTGCATCTTTATGTTGGCTTCTGATTTAGATTAGTAAAGTTAGTAATATTTAATATTGTTTGCACACCATAGAGAACAAGAGATCTAATAAAATTAATCACACACACTTGCACGATTCACATTTTTAACAGTAGTGGCTGGATTTCATCACCAGCCATTGCTTGAGATTTGGTGACGGTGGCAGTGATTTCCATCCACCAATCTCTGCCCTAGAAACCATAGGACTACCCCCGAGCAAACTTGTTGGAGGTCATTACCAACAAGAATCTCATTGCCTCAACCAGCCATAGCTTTTTACCTTTGTTTTCTTTAAGCAAGATTAAGTTACATCAAAACACACAAGCCAACAATTCTAAAAAGAATCTCACATTAACGAGAGAAAATAATTAATGAACAAGGTAAGCCACACACGGTGAAACCTAGGATTGATTGTTTTCTTTAATTTAAATTCTGAAAAAGTTTTTAGTTTGTGTGATTTAGATTAAACTTTGAATCTTTGGTTTAATTACTTTATGGTGCTAACGAGACAACAAAAGAAAGTAATAAATCAAAGTGGTTTAATGGAAAACACTTCCCATCCTCCCGCTACTTTGGTAGCCAACCTATCCAGCATGGTTCAGACTACTTCGTCTGGATCGTCATATCCATCCCTACCTCAAGTAGGAACCCTTCCACACAATGTGGAAACAACCACCACCCACATAGACATGGACAAAGTGAGGGCCATCTACAAGTCCTCCAACTATGTCTTAGAGCCCCTTAGCCAAGAGGGATTTGAAGAACCCGAATTGGCTACCGCCCACCTTACCCAAGGATATCATAATTCAGGTTATGAATATGGTATGCCTTCTTCCATGAGCCAACCGCAACAAAGCCCAAGTGTTCCAAACACTTACCTCACATCCACCTATTCCAACCCATTGTATGAGGAGTATGTCAATGCTGCCTCACAAATCCCTAACCACCAAGTTGTCACATCAAATGCAACTTGTGCCATGCCCATGTCTTCTCATCCATCATCATCCACCCCTCCATCATCTCACTTAGCCACCATACCCATGTCTTCTCATCCATCATCATCCACCTTCCCATCATCTCATCCAACCACAACCCCATCCTTTGATACATGGTCAAATCAAGAACTTACGGACACATTAGGGCTCATAAATAGGTTGCTTTCACAATGAACAAAAGGAAAACAACCGGTTAACACAGACCCTATGACCCAAGTAGTTCCAAATCAACCTCCACTCACCAATCAAAATCCAGCATGGGTTCCCCAACCTTCCATAGTGTCCATCCCTAATCCACCATCAATCCACACATCAACCACACCAATTACTATTGCCGCCAACCAACCACACAACTCATTCTTCCATCAACATCCTCATCAATCATCCCCATCCTTCAACCATCAATCTTCACCACACACCCATCCCAATGCATTTCACAATACCATGTTGGTCACACCCCAACATCTACCATCCAGCCCATCAACCAACCACCACACAATCCAAGGTCCTCACATTCCAGTAGAAGATCTTAGATTCCAGGAAATACAAAAGCAAATTGATCAGTTGATGCAAAATTCACCAAGAATAATGAGTCAAAAGCTCACATTAAGCCAACTGATCCATCAACCAATCCACCCTTTGGTACCATCACCGCCATATCCGATAGATTTTACGATACCAAAATTTGACAAGTTCAGGGGAACTGAGGATCCTAAGGAGCATGTGAGTTCATTTGTCCACGTATGTTTTTGGATTAGCGATGATAATGCTCTTATGCTCCGAATGTTTCCTCAAACATTAGGGGGAGATGCCATTGAATGGTACAATCAATTGCCTACACATAGTATTTATACTTTTGATCAATTGATAGATCTATTCTTGGAACGCTTCAGCCCTTAATATTAGAAAGAAGGTGTCCTTATCGGATATATATTATTTGAAACAATGGGATGAGGAACCTATCTATGATTTTGGAAACCGTTGGAGGGTAGTCATAACCAAGTTGCCATTCTCCCTCCCAATGGAAGAAATTATCAAACTTTTTACCAAGAGTTGCTTAAAACCCATCTCTTGGATGCTACAACTCAATACTTATAGAACATTTGAGGAGGCTTTAGCACAGGCTAGTGTCATTGAGGAGATAAAAATCCAAGAGGGTGTCATTAAGCCTAAGAAGAAAGAGTGGCAAAATAGGGGCCAATACCGAAATAATCAAACTGGCCAAACCAAATCAACACAAGCCTCAATGGCTAACACAACTAATCAAGTCAATCAAGTGGTCATGAGCCAGCCCGTAATGGCTCAAAAACCAATGCAACAACAAATTGCCTATCATGCGGTCCCATCAGTAACCCAAGCACCAACGGTACAAAACACAACGCCAACTGTGGAACAACCTACCCACCGCCAATTCAATCGGCCCCAACGTCAATACACTCCTTTAGCGGAATCATATTCATCCATATTTTGAAGGTTGTATGAGACCAATAAATTAGCCTTGCTGGACATTAGGCCCGATGATCCCACCAAAAGGCCTAAAAATTATAGAGAGCACTTGTTTTGCCCATACCATCGACAAAATGGGCATGATATCAATTCCTGCCATATGTTCAAAAACATAGTGCAAGACCTCATAGACCTAGGGGCCATTAACATGGATAACCCCTTAGCTCCACAAAATCAAAATTTGGGCATATATCAGACACCTCTACCTAACCATGGGGAGGTCCAACATAATGTAGGAGGTAACAATCAACAACCACCTCCTAATCAAGTAAATCATGTCCAACAATACCAAAACTTTGTAGGAGCAGTCCATGTGGTCACTAGAGGGCAAAGGCAAAATCAACAAAATCCTCAACAACCTTCGAACCCACCTCCCATCCAAACATCACCAAATCCATCTCCACCAATAAATCTATCCAATCCATCCAATCAGCCCATCCTTCATCCAATAAGGCCAGCGGTAACTTTAACCAGCCGGTTAACCACTAGTTTGAAAATGGCATCAACCAAACTTTCTGTGTATGAGCTTATCCAACAATCCCCTAGGCATAGAGAAGCTTTAATGGAAATACTCAAGTCAATTGAGTTAGAATCCCAAGACTCTAATGCCTTCAACAACTTTGTAGGGAGTGTTAGAACGTGCATGGAGCCATCAATTACCTTTTATGACTTTGAGGTAAAATCAATGAATTCAGAATCAGTAGACCCTCCATTGCACATAATGGCCCTAATAGACAGAAAGCCATTCAAAAGAGTCCTTATTGATACCGGCTCGTCAATCAATATCATTACTACCACTGCCCTTATCCACCTCAAATTACCTCCATCCCACATTTCCAAATCATCATTCACCCTCAAAGCATTTAACGATGCTTTGTGTACCATAATTGGCACTATTGTTTTACCTATAGAAGTAGGGGCCAGAACGTTGCACACCATGTTTCACATCTTGGAAGGAGCCATGGCATATAATATACTCCTTGGTAGACCTTGGATGAGGGAAATGAAATGTGTTCCTTCAATTCTCCACCAATGCTTGAAATATGTTCATGATGGACAAGTCCATTGCATCCCCACGGATGTCAAACCTTTTAAGTATTGTAATTTCATTTCAAATCCTTATGAATCCATGTTACCTTCCACCCATTTATTCTTGGCACCATCATCAAATTCATCCACATCATCTCTTAATCCACCTTCTTCCAATCCATCTACATCTTCTTCTAAAGCTCCCATCTTAGAGGAGCTACCCATCACATCACCTCCTCAAACATCCATTTCTTCTTGTACATGTGGTCACAATCAGTCTACTATTAGCACATCGTACATCACATCTACCCCTTCTTCTACAACCACTTCTTCTGTTTCATCATTACCCCATCCTCCATCTTCTAATTCCACACCGCCATCCAATCCCACTCCATCGATCGATGTTTCACAAGTCGAACTCTCGGATTGTGACATATTTAATTCACCACCATCCATAACCAATCCAGAGCCATCTGAATCCCCACCATCAACCACGCAAACCCAAGTCAAAGTCCACATCACCAATCCTGGTATAGGTGAATATGTGGTCCAAGACGTCACCATCACACCCCTAGCCATTCCAACAACCAAATATTTTGGACGTCCCCGAGACCATTCTTTATCCATAGGCGTTGTTTACGACATGAGTGCAGCTCCAAATAGCATTAACTTTGTTTATGGAGGGTTGGATTGCTCAACTGGGGCAAACCCACCCAAAGAACCACAAGAGCCTAGGCATGCCAATATACCTAACATAGAGGATTTTCCTGCTTGCTACTTTAACATGTTCAATTGGCAAGGTCAAGGTCTAGGTTCCCATGAGCAAGGGATGCATGATATTTTAGAGGTCCCATATAGAGGCACCCATGATCATTCCGGTTTAGGCTATACCCCATTTTCTTCCATCGCTTCTCTTGAGCAAGCCTTTAAAAAGCTTAGCCTCAATGATGAAGATCACCCCATCCACCCATTACCCTCAACATCTTCTCTTGAACAAGCCCTTCAAGAACTTCGCATCGACGAAGTAAACGAGGATGACCCCATCAACTTCTCCTATCCTACCTTTGATTCCGATGATGAAAGTTATGAAGAATTTGAAGTCATGTCAAATGCTTCTGACGATTCTGAAGAGGAGTCACATCCCATTGTCCCCATCACCCAACAGGAAGAGTTTTACCTCCGAATGTTCCCCATCCATCATCCCATATTCCACCTACTTCTTCCACAAGAACAAGCGGACCCACCAGGAAATCCACCTTGAGCCCCACACATAAGCCAAGAAATGTAACATATGTACATATTCAAAAAAAAACAAAAAAAAAAACAAACAAAACAACAAAAAAAATGCGTTGCTCATGTTAATGCCATGTCTATTACAGGGATAACACCATTCGACATCGGTTCAGCTCCAATCATTCCATCCATTCATCCATCCATGCCATCCTTCCTTCCACTAAGTCAATATGAATCCTATTGACTTATTCACCCCGCTTCGTAATCCATACAATCTGGCTAGGCCAATTCCAATTGACATTAGCCTTATTGACTTGGACCGGATTTCCTCCCCACCCTCCTTTTTGGAGCTCATCCTATCCGAGGAATTGCTAAGGGCTTTGGCCAACTATATTCCTCCTTCATCGCCACCTTCACCCCCATCACCTTCCACTAGAGGTCCCGAGGTCTTTTAGGCAGAGTTAGGCAATGATAAGCAAGAAGAATTAGATGACACCCTAGACTATCCCGACTGGCTCTTAGGACTAGTACCCATTCGTAAGATTAATGGGGCAATACGCATTTGCATTGATTTTCGAGACCGGTCTTAGCTCTTCCTTGTCTGGGGGTCCTCTTCTATGCATGACTATTTATATATATACATGGCCAAAAATTTAAAATAAAAAAATCATTCACATAGGCATTCCCACATTGCATACATTCCATTTGCATTTACATTTAGGCATTTGACATGCATTTTTATTTTTGCATTCATGCATTGTTTCATTTGCATACATTAAATCATACATATTCCATGGCATTGTACAATTTCCATTTGCATATCAATACTCCATTGCATTAGGCATATACATTTGCATTCATCCCGTCCCATGTTCAATGATCTGACATAGTAATGATGATATGGTCATAAACAAAAAGTCAAGTTATAACAATTGGGGGTACCTAGTTTAAAGAAACCATGCAATCCTCACAAAAGTCATATGTCAACCACATCGCATGCCAAAATCACAAAAGCCTAGATTTTCAGTCACTCAACCATTACTAGTATAGCAAGCAACCTCCAAATGGATGTCTGATTTTCTTTAGGACCAAAAACACAATTGATACACTAAGAAAGTCTTGAGCATTGCCGATCGATCATGAAACAATCTTGAACCAATCACATTCCATCACATCTTAAAAACATTATGAGATAGGGGGGGCTAGTACCATCCTTGGGTAGTACCTCGTGGCGAAAAGGAGATATCCCTCGCTTGTCCCATTATGCAACATAGTCCAAAAATAGTGGTTTTCACCACTACCAACAGTACTCCAAACATAAACATAAAAACATAGAGTAGTAAGGATAGGGTCAAAATTCTCATCACACCTCGGTTGAGAATCCAATTCCCCAAAGCTCTATACAAAACTAACAAATAAGATCCCAAATACCCTTGATCCCTAAAGTCATAAGGATTCATACTACACGCCCCTGACCAGGATGGGTAGTCATCCCCAAGGCCTAAAAGATCAATCCCATAGGACTATGGAGTGAATCTCCACCGAGGCTATAGACGCTTGACTGGCAATGGAGTAAGCTCATGCGAGGCGACATGTCTCTCCTCCAAAAAGGGAGACCTCTGAACGCACATAAGGACAGGCTAGCCTCTAGGTCATCTCCATAATAGGTCATGCCTAATTTACTCATAATGGGTTAATGAATGTCCCATGCACACACATAGGTTCTTGATTGGATAGGGTCATTGTCATACTCAAGACTTGGTAATTGAACCTCACTCACACACACATCTGGTCCTAAAGAAAGTTAGACAACCTTAGTGAGTTTGGTTGATGACACTAGTATGTTTGAGTCTTTGAAAACCTTTCAGTCTTCCATATCAACATCCATGTCTTCTTCCATATCAACATCCATATCTTCTTCCATATCAACATCCATGTCTTCTTCCATATCAACATCCATATCTGCTTCCATATCAACATCCATGTCTTCATTAAAAGTCAAGTTGCAAAAACGCCAACAAATTTGGTACCCCCAATTGCAAAACAATGGACAACAAAAATGGCCAATAAAATTTCTGAACTATAAAAAGATCATTCGAACACTATGCATTCCTCTCATATAGTTTAGATTCATTATACATTTACTTGCATTAATCATCCATAACACATGTCATTTAGCTGGCATTAATCATCCATATAAACATCATTCATATATATCATTATTAGTTGGCATTCATAAAACATTCCATCAAAATATTGTTCATAAAACATGCATAAACCATTCATAAAATAAATATTACAATAAATTTCACATAAAAACAAAATCCATGTATATATATGTATAAATATCGCATATACAATAAATTTCAAAAGACTACAAGGGAGCCCCATATCCGCCCACCGTCGCCAATACAGTACTGGCTCATTAGGCCCATCTTGAGGCAACCCAAACTGCCTCAACACCCTAAGTACTGAAAGTACTCCACCTCCTCATCTCGCCGCCCAATCAACCATCGAGCCTGCCTCCCCCGACGTAGCTGCTCCCCATCACCATTCCATCAAGCTCCATGTTATGGCCTCCATATCACGTCCACCCGAGTCAACCCTGACCACATATCCCGATACCACTGACCGATATGAATCTCTCGACTTGACTGAACTTCCTCTTCCATCACCCATCGCCTAGCGTAGGGCTCCCCCATTTACCATGACTCACATGGCAACCCCTCGAGCCGAGCCACAATAAAATTCTCCCAAGCCCAACACTATAAAAGGAAGTTGCATCCAATCCCCTTCCTCTCCCTCCGAATCACCTCATATAACTCCCGATACAAATGCGCCAATAAGGCAAACACCCATGCATACTCCCGAGGATCCATCAACAGATCACTCACCAACCCCAATAGGTTCCAAGGGAACCTATAGCCAGTGCTATTAGGTAGCACTATGTTTGCTAGCACAAACATGATCAAGGTGGGAAGTGCATCCAACTCCTTCGCCTTGTACATGCTTAGATAGCATATACCCCCATCCCCCATATGCGCCTCTCGCCATCGGTCCCGAACATCCGCTCCATCTCCACCTTCTTATCATGACCAACTACCACCCTCTCCCCTTCTACTCGAACCTTGAGAATGTGGTATACATCCTCAAGCGTAATAGTAGCCTCCCCAGTCGGTAGCTGGAACGTCCCCCTAGCAGGGTCCCATCTCTCTATCAATGATGAGAGATATCCCTCATTCACCCTCACCACATCTAGCCTAGCTACACCCTCCAGGACCACCTTCCCTAAAAACTCCCAGTCATCAGTGATCAACTTCTTCCTCATCCCAGGAATGAGAGGAGAAAACTGATGTCGAGGCTCTATGTCCCTCAACTACAACAACAAACAATTTCATTAATACTATTACAAAAAAAAAAAAAAAATAACAAAAAAAATGCACAAGAGATAAAGTGTTTTTAAACATTACCGGGGCAAATGGTGCCTCAACTCCGCAAGCAACTTTTGATCCCTCTATCGCCATAGCTTTCGTACAAATTCTCACTAGCCTCACTAAGCTCACAAACCCACTCCACTCCTCTGACACAGATTCTCAAAGTCTGAAATGCACAAGTGAGCCTCACAATTCACTAAGAAAGCTATTTATAGAATTCACTAGCACATTCAGGTGCAGGTCTACACCTGCAAATTCGTAGGATCACCTGAGTACCTGCGGGTGCACCTAGGTGCATCTGCGTGCCTGCGGGACACAACAGGCATAGTCGTGCGCTTGGAAAAAAAATGGAACAAAGACAAAATCGATCAAAATTGCAGCTTACCTCCTCCAAATTTCACCAAATTTCATCCACACATCATGCACATCCTAAAATCAGGTTTTATAAAAACAGAAATCGTTTTGCAAGCATAATTTTTGAGAATAAACCAAATCTTCAAAATACGCTAATTGAGGCACAAAATGCAGCAAAACAATCCAAATTTTCACAAAACTCACATCTGATCATTCTGCATTATATTCTTCATCATCACATACAATTGTGCAAAAATCGAAGTTAAACGAACCTCGTATCTAGTAGGTTATTCTATAAACTTGGCGATTGCAGTGATGGTCATCCATGCAAATCCGTAAGATGAATAATATACAATAAGGACACTTGACAATGATTATCATCCATTATCACATCATCAAAGATCACAATCACATTTGGCACCTCATATTTTGAGTATAGCTTTGCCAAGAACAATTTTCTCAAAGGTGGTCATTGATGCCCTTTTCCATGGGGTACGAAAACATATATAATAAAAATCATAAACACTCATTCATTTGACAAAAGTCACCATATAGGAAATATCGGTAGGTTGATTGGTTCCATTATGGAATTGGTGAAGAAATTTCCACAATCACTACCCCACCCCTACGTTGACTTAGTCATCATGCATCTTCATAAATTGCATACTCAATGATGCCATTGCGACATCTTATTCAACAACATCGAATCATCCCAAATTTTGGGGTAACCACAATTTGATTATGATTTCCCATGATAGGATACATCTTACAATCACATGGTATTATACACCAACCCCTTTCCCACCATTGGGGCATAAACAATATCACATCATTCATATCGTCCACAATCACATGGTATTATACACCAACCCCTTTCTCATCGTTGGGGCATAAACGGTATCACATTTTACATCATTCATAGATTTGACATTCCTAGAGGAGCCTCCATTTTTGTGTTCATATTGTTTGGGCAGAATCAAGCCAAATGCCCATGTTTATGACAAACTCTACACCTGAAGGTCAATACCTTATAATCCAGTTGTTGAATCCAAGATATACTTGCAAGTTCGAGTTCAACCTCTACTGACAAAGGCTAGATGAGACCCATTTCCACACATAATCTAGCATAAACTATCATGTTTCCATCTATTGTATATATAGAAACACACAAATATCTTCTAAGAGAATTATCGATGATTTCCAATACTTGCTCACTCCAAAAATCCATTGGAAGTGCATGCAAATAGATCCAAATCAGGATAATAGTGGGTTCAATTCGAGGATCAAATCCCACTCTCTAGGGTTGAACAAATAATCCTACCAGACCATGGTTCCTCTATTTTGATTCAAAAGCCCTATTTCTATTGGCAAGTGAGGAAAAGCTAACAATAAATTATCCATTACTAATAAACCATAAAGAATACTCACAAGAGGCTCCAAATTTTGCCAAACTCAGGAATGTAAAAAAATTAAGGTAGAGTGAATACCCATGAATTTATAGATCATATCATGATTGGCTCTATATACGACTATTTCTTCTACCATCCTTTGCTCAATAACAATATTTGGCTTCGATTCTAACTGTGGCAAGCATCCATTGACTCTTTGAGATGTTGATATTTTTCAAGCAACTATAAAGAGCATTTTTAATGTAATTTTTTGTGCTTCTTTAATATCTGTTGGAGATTTTTCTTTCATCAAGTCTGCAAAAGAATTCTATCTCTCTAAAAGAGGATCTGGAGGTTTCCCAATTAGGCCCTCCTAGGGCAGCAATTTTATCTTCAATCCCACAACAACCAGAAAGCAATACTTCTACCCAATGGATGCCCTAGTTTTCTCTTCCCATATTATTCTAAGTTTATTACAATTGAGCAAGCACTTTATGGGTACTTAAAATGGATGAATTTTGGATAGGATCTAGGATGCTTCCATTTTACTCAAGTACATATTCATGTTTTCATGGGTGCTCATAAAATTCATGTTGATGATGAATTGAATTTTGCTTTTGATTTAGATGCTTCAATAATTGGTTTCACCTAACTTCTTGAATAACCTCGTGACATTATGTTCCCTAATTGATATTATATGTTTTGGTGACTATGACCCTTGAGGAAGGATTTCCAAGATATAACAAGTTATACAACCACAAAAAGTGCCTAATTAGGGTAGGGTCATTCTCACTACTTCTAAGCTTGATTCCAATGCCCATGAATGACTCCTTTGGGGGTTGAAGTATCATGGCTCTCCTTTTTATTGGTTAAATTTGAAGAAGATGTTCCTGATGTAGTTTGATGAAGGACCTTCCAACTCATATGTGGTTAGGTTAATGCTAACTAAGTAATTAGGGATTGTGGATGAATATTATAAGAAATTCAATGAGCCTCCTCATATACACATATCATTTGAATATTGTGATGGTCGTGGAACATTTAGACATGGGATCTAGGATGAAACCTAGATCAAATTTGACATGCATGATCCACACCCTCTAGGATACTAAGCATGTAGGCCAAGTAGCTAAAAATAATCTCTGATTGCCTAAATTTTAGCCATGACACACACTTTTAATCCAATAGGACTTATTTTAATAATGGTAGTGAGGATTTCTCATAAGTATATTTTTGTTTCAAATGTATATTGTGGCACTTAAGGTTTTAGGCATGTGATAAGAAAAAAAAATTCCACATGGAAGGTGAGGAAG
Organism: Wollemia nobilis; assembly: GCA_028583015.1. NCBI lineage: Eukaryota > Viridiplantae > Streptophyta > Pinopsida > Araucariales > Araucariaceae > Wollemia > Wollemia nobilis. The sequence continues at coordinate 7,957,840 of JAQPPZ010000989.1, forward strand.
GAAGTTCCAAAGATGAGGAGGTCCCTACATCACCACATCTAGAGAAACTAGTGGAACCTAAGAAACCTAAACAAGGTTTAGGTACTATGACCCTTTTGGTATTTTTCCCAATGTCAATGGAAGCCCATTACAACATCAAGATACAATATTTTTTTAAACAACAAAGGGTAACTACTTTGATTGATTTAGAAAGCACTCATAATTTTATCAATCATGATATAGTCAAATCATTGAGGTTGTATATCAACAAAATTGACAAAGACAAATTCAATGTTTTTATTTCCAACTGTGGTAATACTTAATGTGGGACATAATTATAATGTCCATATTCAAATGGGCACTTATAATTGTAAGGGAAGACTGTATATAATGGATTTGGATAGTGCAAATGTTACCCTTGAAATTCAGTGGTCATCTTAATCAAGGGATGTTACTTTGAACCTATAATAATTGTATGTATAGTGGATGAAGAATAGAAATTTCATTCATACCCAAGGTTTGCAACCCCCACCATCCAATTTTTAGCTTTCATTAGATGAACAAATATTATAAAAGGGAAGCAAGGGAGTTTTTTCTTCAATTTCTTGAATGGAAATCATGGCCACTAAACAAACATCTCCTACTCTTCCTTATAAAAATGTAGTCACTCATCAACAAATATGCTAAGATGTTTAAAGAATCCAAGGGTGTTCATTTCAAGTAGATACATGATCATGATATTCATCTGATTTCATGAAATCATTCTCCAAATGTCTATTTTTATCACTATCCTTAGCCTCAAAAGATAAAATTTGAGATGTTGGAGCTGACAATTATTGTGCCTAATACAAGTCCCTATTATTCCCTAATAGACATGGTCAAGTGCAAGGATGATAATTAGTGATTGTCTCTAGAATTTAGTCCACTCAATAATATCACTACCATATATAAGTTTCCTATTCTTGTTATTGATGATTTGTTAAATGAATCACATGGTGCAAAGTTTCTTACCAAGATAGACTTATGTTTCTGGTTTCATCAAATTAGGATTAGAGAGGATGATATTCCTAAAATTGCTTTTCATACTCATGAGGATCATTATTATTTTTTGGTCATGCCTTTTGGTCTCATAAATACCCCTTATACCTTCCAAAGTTTAATATTTTTTGTCTTCTATCCTTTCCTGCAAAAAATTGTGTTGGTCATTTTTTATGATTTTGGTCTATAGTAGAATCTTGGGAATCCCGTTTACATCATGTTGAATAGGTGCTCTAACTTTTGAAGTAGGAATAATTATATGTAAAAAGATAAAAATTTTCCCTTGATATGTCTTAAGTATAGTATATTGGTTAAAATGTGTCTCATAAAGGTTCCAAGGTAGATCCTAACAATATTAAGACCATGTGATATTGGTCAATGGCTAAATCTCTCCAAAGTCTTAGGGTTTTTAAGTCTCATTGGATATTATAGAAAATTTATCAAATAATATGGAAATATCATAGTTCCTTTATAAATATTATCAAGAAGGATGCCTTTGTTTGGTTTGATGAGGCAAAAGAGGCTATGTGTACCACTCATATTCAGACTACTTTGAACTTTAGCAAGTCCTTTGCCATCAAATGTGATGCTTTCAAAATATGTATTTGTGTTGTCCTAATATAGGAAAGGTTATACCCTAACCTACGAAAGCAAATAATTGTCTAGCAATAATTTGGGTCAATCTACTTATGATAAGGAGATGTTAACCATATTGCATGTAGTAGACAAATGACAAAGTTACTTGTTGGATTGACGTTTCATTATCAAAATTGATCATAACAATTTCAAGCACTTTTTAAATCAATATCTCCCTTGTCCAAAGTAAAATAAATGATTGAATAGATTTTTGGGCTATGACTTTAAGATTGAGTATAAGAAAAACAAGGAGAATGTGATAGTATATGCTCTTTCTCACAAGTACGAAGTTCTTATAGTTGTTCATGCTATATCTTATCCTCTTACACTTTGGATAACCTAGCTATAGGAATAATGACATTCAAAATTATTCTTCTAATTCATGATATTGAGGTTGGTAACCCATGCAATCCATTATTATCTTTGGTCTACTAGGATCTTGAGGAAAATGATCACACTTATGTCATTAACTCCTTCCAAGTCAAGAACAACATCTTTCAAGAATTAGATGCTTCTTCTTTTGTAGGATTTGTTTTCTAAAAATATATTAGTAGGTCAACCAATATATTTATTGGAAAGGAATGAAAGTTGATATCAAATAGTTTATGGTTGAATGTGAAGTGTGCCAAAGGAATAAGGAAAAATTGTAAAGTCTTCAATATTGTTGCAACCACTCCTTGTTTTTTATCACCATTGGGAACACATATTTGTGGACTTCATTGAAGGTATTCCAAAATAAAATAGCAAGACCATGATTTTGTGGTTATGGATACCTCTCTAAGTATGCTTATTTATGTGTCTTATAATATCCATTCACTACTAGAAATGTGGCTAAGGTATTCCTTGACTTTATTTCCAAATTGCATGGTATGCCAAATTCTATTATGTGTGATTGTGATCCAATTTTCACCAAAATTTGTAAGGAATTATTCACTCTCAATGGTACTCAACTTAATATGAGATGTTCCTATCACCCTCAAACTAATGGATAAATAAAAATTGTGAACAAGTATCTTGACGCATATTTTAGATGCTTTGCCCTTGATAAGAAATATTAGTGGGTTAAAGAGATTCTATTAAATAATGGTGGTATTATACCTCTTATTGTATTTCCACTAAGATATCCCCATTTGAGGTATTATATGGGCAAAAATTGCCATCTTTGATAGACTATATTTTGGGGTCCTCTTATGTGGCTCAAGTGGATGATTTTCTCTAGTAGTGATAGATTATGCTCTAGATCCTCAAGAATAATATTCGTTAGGCTTATAATCATATGAAGCAACACCAATATTTACACCTCTTAGAATAAAACTTTAAGGTTAGTGATATAGTGTTTTTGTAACTCTAGCCATATAAGCGACTTTCTATCAAGACTAAGTCTAGCAAAAAGCTTGCACCCAAATTATATGATTCTTATAAGGTGATTCATAGGATTGGGAATGTGAAATTTTAGTTGGAGATCCAATTTACCTAAAAAATACACCTTATTTTTCATGTTTCTTGTCTTAAGTATGAACTTGGTTTGAAGGTGCAGTCATAGATAAAACTTCCAAAGTTGGATAAAGAAGGTCATGCTGAACTAATGCTCTAGGTATTTTTATAATCTAGGGTATGTAATCTATGCTTTCACAAAATGTAGGAGATACTCATAAAATAGGAGGATCTTCTTGAAGAAGATGGAATGTAGGAACCAATGACTGTTCTCCAAAGAAATTCAAGTTTGAAGATAAAGCTTTTGGATGAGGGGATCCATGTAATGGCCCTAATGTAGCAATGTTGACTATATTTACTTTGTTTGTATTAGAACCTTAGGTTAGGATAGTCATCCCTTTAGAATTAGGATTCAATTTTGTTACTTTATTAGACTATATGTAGGGATAGTTGTGTAATTGATTCATCATTTCTTCTAACTTTTTTTTGCCTTTGGTGCCTACCAGAAACTTTTCCCTCTCTAAGTGGCTAGGAATTTTGCCTTGTCTAAGTGGCTTTGACTATTTTTGAGATCCAAAATTTAGATTTATGACAGTTTAAAGGATTTAATATTCTAGAATCTATTCTTATTATTTTTTTGGTATATGTTATTCCTATTGTTGTTATTTTAAAAGTTATCATTGTATATCATTATTTGTTGAAGTTGTTTTGTTATAGTTTCTATATCATTCTTCCATAAGGCACTATAAAATATCCATGATATCCTCTTCTTTGCATACTCTCAATTATAAGGATATTTGTTTGGTTTGTTAACCAAGGGATTTTTGAGGCTTTAAGGAGAGCCTAAAATGACTAAACATTATTCCAAGAAAATCCTTAGGAGTAGGAAAATCTAAGCCTTATATCCTAACTTGACTTAGTATCCACTATCCTTTGATATATTATAAATCAATTCATCCATTCACATAAAAATAAGAAAATATAAATCTTGAAGCATTATTTGAAGCTCATTCGCTATTGTTTGAGATTCTCTCGTTTGACTAGGTTGTTGATAAAAGTCCTGATCTAGAATTGTTGTTTACGTTGATATATTTTTTATGTTTGGACCTATGTTAGATTTTGATATAATATGCAAAGGGAGATAACAATCATAAGATGCAAAATAATATGAAAGAAAGTAAATCTTCTAGATGAATGAGATATGCAATAAACATAAATGATATAACTGAATGCAATGTAGCTATGAAGGAAGTGAACACTCCATTAATAAAGCTATAGACTACATTGCACCCATCACCATTGAATGATGATCCACATAGAATTGTACTACCTACGAAGATGATCTAAGCTCTTGTGTCACCAAATATCCATGTTCTTATATCTATCTAACAATGACACCTTCCTTATATAGGCAAAATAGGATACTTGACCAACACTCCATCTAGCTGTACAAGAGACACCTTGCACATTTACAACTTGCACATTGACAATTGTGCATTTATTACATTGCATAAAGTAACTAGATAACTTCCCACTAAAGTAATCTAATGTCCTAAGTATGTACCTTGGAAGATACATTTACATAACCAAAATGATGGAATATAATCTATTTCTAACACCCCTTGTATTACATTATTTGGGTATTGAAAACTTTTAGTATTCAATATGGATATTCATCTTCTTCTTGAGATTTATACTCTCCTTCTGCATACTTTGTATTCAGGTTCAGCAGGTAATTTGTGTCTTCATATGATGTAGAGTAAGTTGTAGTTGAAGCTAAAGATTCTTATTTCATTGGATGATCTTTGGTTTGTTCCGATTCATCTTCCTTATATTCTATCCAACCACCTTTATAGTTTTCTTTGCAAGTGTCTTCATTTGGTTTTGATTGCTGATGTATGAGTAGGGCATGGTGCAATTGTCCTCTCATATTTTTATTTTTGATCCTTCTAAGCTTGCCTTTTAGGTGTACTAGTTATTCATTTTCTTCAACCTGTTCCTCTGTAAATATGTTAGTAACATTTTGAACCATCACAATATTTTGTGAGATTCCCATTGAGTCTAGGATGTATGTATTTTCATGGATTGAACCTATTGCTTTTATTCCATATTGATTCATATTGAGACATGTATTGATCCCATCCATATATCCAAAGTTAATCATATAATTGTCTTCTACTAGCTTGCTTACTGATATGAGATTGAATGTTAATCCAGGAACATACAATACATTTTGTAGTAGAAGATTTGGAAATGATTTATTGGGAGTTACACATCCATATCCATGTATAGGATAAGTTTGGTTATCTGCAATTCTTAGTCTATAACCTTTAGAAACTTCAAGACAGTCAAACCAATGTATATTTCCTGTCATATGATGATTTTCTCCTGAGTCAATATACCACATGTGCTCATGTGTTGGTTCCTATTGGAGCAAGTTTTACATTAATTGTATGACATTCCTTTACCCATTTGAATAGGTTGAATTTGAAGAGATGAGATAGAATTTTAGTCTTCCTTACAACTCCCTATATTAGGATATGCAAATCCTAATTGAAGTATATAAGTTTGATTTGATGAAACCTTTAGTAATATTTTAGATTTGTAGGCTTCCTTGTGTCTCCCTAGTAATGAGAGTATGAACACCTAATTTTAGGTTTTGAATAAATCTTATATCTTCCCAACTTGATAACCTTTGATCAATTTTTGTATAATGCCTTATGACTCCCTAATGTTTTTGGAATATAATATAGTGTTTTTGTAAAAATAAAGTTCAATTTTATGATTGATTTTGTACAGTAAAAAATCAAATTTTCTAACACCTTATTTCTCCTAATTGAACTAAGCACTTTTCCAATTTTGAAGAGGTTTTAATGTTGGATTCCTTTTGTCCCTTTTTGAGAAATTTAGAGACAAGAAAATATAAATTTTTAACTTTAACAATAAATATTTAATAACCACTTTTTATAACCCTTAGGTTTTAATTTATAATTTCCAAAGACCTAGTTTGACGTTTTAACCCTTATCACTCCCAAATTTGGAAATTTAGAAAATTAATAATATTTGTAAAATATCAAAAAATTAATCCAAGTCAACTTCCTTATTTATTCTAGGTTGAGATACAAATATTATTTTAATTTGGTAAGTTATTCGTTATAGCTTTTGTTTTCACTAAACTAAATTTTATACCTTAGTTTATAGCACTTATATCTCCATAGTTGAACGCAATAATAAAGTGGGATTTAAACCTTACCTTTTTTATACTAATCTCCTCACTGTTCGGTGATTCCTTTGACTAAATATAAGAGCGATGATAAAGTTACCTTGGGTATTGGAATCAATGGAGATGCTCATCTTTAATTTTGGAACATATACGTTGCTGAATTTGGAAGATTTGACCTTCAAGACCTGGAGACTTAAATGCTCCTTCTACCTTCCTTCTACACTGTGCTTGAATGGCTTTTATTGCGTTTCACTCTCTCTGCATACTGTGATATTTAGACTTTGGGTACGTTTTATTGGAGGAGTAAACTCGATCTTTGTGACATGTGTCACGTTCGTTACGCATGGGTGCTCCTTTGTAACTCTTTCTTGTTCAACGTTGTTGGTCACTTTGTAACGACTGCTCACTCGTGTGGGACTTGAGGAGAATAACAAGTATCACCACATATGCTTGAGCATTGAGAGATGAAGTTCATGTAACGTATGCTTGAGTGAAGTTCTTATAATGTATGCTTGAGCGTTTGAGATACGACGTTCTTGTAATGTATGCACCTTAGAAAATAGATGCCAAGTGGAATTCACGCTCCTTGCATGTAGTCCTTCATTGTAACACCTTCCAAGGAAATTATTATAACTCAGGTCTTTTCATCTGCCATTCCTTTGCTTTGCTATGTTTCTTGAGCATCAAGTAAACTTATCTTTTACAAGTGGATTGATAAGGCACTATGGATCTTGAATAGTGATTCATATGCTTCCTTTGGTGGAAAATCTTCACCAAGTTCTAAATGTAGCTCCTTTGTTCTTTATCTTATATGCCTCCAATGTATTAATACCCATGCATCTTTGTAGTTTAGATGTTGTCCATTTCACTTTGGTAGAAATAGATACCTTTTAGATGTTGTCCATCTCACATTGTTGTACATATTACGTTGGTAGATGTGCACTCTTTTCTCTACATAGATGTAGCTTTGATGATAGCCTCTTGTGGGTTTTGTTTTGGAAGTTCGTTCGTCCAAGATGAGCCCTTTGAGTGGCTCCTATTGCTTGGGAAGAAGAGTGCTTACGTTCGGTCTTTCATGGCTGCTTGTTCCTATTGATATTGTACCTTTTGGGGACACATACAAATATGCTCTTGGGCTGTAAAAAACTAGATTAAAATGGTGCAATAAAATGTACTATAGATTGTACATAAATCTCCTTCTTTTTCACTCTTATTTCAGATATGAAATTCTGGTTTTATGGCAGATTTTTCTTCTTGCAATACAAGGATTTTGAGGTTGTATTTTATGAGTAGACACCTTCCCCTTTTTTCTTGGATACTTTTATAAAAATCCAAGCTTAGATAGCAGTAGATAGAAGCTTTTTAATTTATGCAATTTTCTGCATTTTCTTTTCTTGCATCCAATCTTGTAAAGCTTTGGATTTGAGACTCACCAAGTCTCAATATTTGAAGCTTCTATTTCTATTTCTGGTTAGTTGTGTTCTTCTCCAAATTTTGGAGGATTCTAACCTTTTTGGGTGTCTTATTTCAGCCACAATGAGTTGCATATTTATGTGCTTCAATAATATCTTTAAACACTTGATACAAATAAGATTTTGTGCCCTTCAAGAACACAAAACTAATTTCTTTTGAGAGTAGTATAATAGTGCAAAATAAATCTAATAGAATTTATTTTTAATACACTTACAATTTCACCTTACCACTCCAATCAACTCTCAAGTAATCAATCTACTACATTTGTAAATCAAAAAATGAAAAACACCAAAGCAAATAGATAAAACCAATACACAATATGTTTCACAATGAATAGAGACAATATTTTATTGATAAAAATGGAGCCTTGATCTCCAATGTTTACAACATCATTTGGTATTGATACAAATATTACAGATCTAGGGTTTAAAAACCCTAGTTTCAAAGAATAACTGGTGTCTTTCGGTTCGTCTTCGATCCAAATAAGAGTTGCATGTGGGCTTGTGTATCCCTACGGGACCACCCTAGCTTCAACAACTTCCAAAAAGATGATTCTTGTACCTACAAACAAAAAACAACAAAAAAATATTAAAAGCACCTGTGAAGGCTCCACTATGTGAGACCCTCAAAAAGATAAAACAAATAAAACTTTATATGTTGTAATATAATACTGTAAACAAAAAGTAAAGAATATAAAATAAAATGCAATGGATGTCTTATCTTATCAATGTTAACTTCTACTTTTCCTTCTATGACAGAGAATCATGCGAACGCTCGAACAGTATCCGAAGGTTGAGGGATTTCAGATCTACTATGAGAAATGCACCAAGACGTTCGACGATGGCTATGGATGCACCAAGGCATTCAAGAAATGCCCATGGGAATCTTGTGAACTCTAGAGGGCATTTGCGATTAAGGGAATGCACCAAGGCATTCAAGAAATGCCCACGAGCATCCTGTGAAATATGGAGGGTGTTTGGGGGTTGAGGGAAAGGAGGTAGAACTAGATTTGGTTTGTGTAGGTTTGGCAACGACAAAAATGGGCGATGTGATTGCGATGGTGAGGGGAAAATATGATAGCAAAAATGGTTAGGGTAAATGTTCTCCAAACTTTCTAAGGAGCTTAAGATTCAAAAAGATCTTAAGCCTTAGATTTGTCAAAATGACTCCTCTTTTATAATCTGCCCTTGAACATGTTAGGGTTTCTATGATGCAAAAATGAGCAGCCGAGATTAAAACATGAGGAAGGGTGGATATTAAGTCTAGGTAAGTGGCATGAATTGATATGGATGGATGGCTGAGATTAAAATGTGGCGGAGGGCTAGGATTAATTCATATATATATATATAAATATAAAATATTAATATTTATGTATATATTGAATAAATACGCATATGTATATATATAAATAATAGACGACTATTATTGGAGGCTATGAATGGATGAAAAGTGGCTAGATTTTGGTATCTACATATGCTCCTTTTTGTATCATGTTGCGTGAAACATAATGTGGTGCAAAAATACGAGACACCTAGTTTGGCGTGATGAAGCAACTTTCTTTCCTTGCAACACAAAGAAGATTTTGAAGACACAATTTTTTTTGGTGTGGCTTACCTCCTCAATTGGTGAATGAGTGAAAAATGAGTCTCACAAGCCAATTGACAGAATTATGGGGAATGATGCAGGTGAATGGTGCAAGTGCAAGTGTATGATGTAAATACGGATGATATGAATGATGTAAATGCAAATTATATGAATGATGTAAATTGATGTCATTTTTGTCCCAACAGAGAAAGGGGTCGTTGTAAAATGCTAGTGGTTTATTCCATTTTTACCCCAACAAAGAAAATATTTTTGCCAAGTGTATATGCTATGATCATGTAAGATGTATCCCGTTATGGGAAATCAAAATCATATTTGGGTACCCCAAGTTTGGGTGATTCCATGATGTTGAATAAAGTACCTTTTGGCGTCATTGAAATGCAAAGTGATGAAATTGCATAAAAGAGAAAATAGGTTGTCCTCGGGGCCATTCATGATTGTAGCTAATTCCCACATGAAATTCCTAAATGGTTGCTCAATCACTTTAAACGACCTGGATCCTAGGAGATTGGTGCAATTGCAAAGGAAAATTATGAAGGTTATCCATGTTGGGAACCCCATGGAAAGGGCATCAATGACAGCTATGGAGCAAATTGGTCTTGGCATAGTCTCACTCAAAATATGAGGGACCCAAAAGTAATTTTGTTTTCGAACAAGGAGATATTGGATGATGAAAAATGGCCAAGTGTCCTTATGGTGATTTATCCATATTATCTAATTGCATGGACAACCGATCGCTATAATCACCAAGGATATAGGATAAACCACTAAATACGAGGTTTACTTGAAATTTGTAGTTGAACTTAGCAAATGTTTGAATGAAGGTGTAATGATGAATGAAATTGATGATGTTGAATGCATATGTATGAATAATGCAATGAATGATTCTATTTTACTCCAATAGATGAAGGGGTTTTTGACATGAGAAAATGAAATTATTGTGAAAAGTGCAATGATTGATTTTTTTTTACCCCAATAGGAAAAGGGATTTATGAAAATGTAAGTGATTGAGTCTGTTTTTGCCCGAACATAAAGGGGTTTTAAAAATGCAAGTGATTGAATCTATTTTTTACCCAATATAAAAAAGGGGTTTTGTGAAAATGTAAGTGTCCTTATGGTGATCTACCCATCCTATAGAATTGCATGGATAACCAGTCACTACAATCGCTAGGTGACTAGGATAAACCACTAAATACAAGGTTCACTTGTACTTGCAAATGTACTTGGCAAATATTGAATGAAAGTGTAATGATGAATGAAATGGATGATGTGAATGCAAATGTATGGATAATGCAAGGAATGATTTTGTTTTTTCTCCAATAGATGAAGGGGTTTTTGACATGGGAAAGTGTGATCGATTCTATTTTTGCCCCAACAGAGAAGGGAGTTTTGAAAATGTAGATGATTGGTTTTGTTTTTGCCCTAATAGAAAAAAAGGGTTTTTGAAAATGCAAGTGTCCTTATGGTGATCTACTCATACTACTAAATTGCATGGATAACCACTTGTTACAACCGCCAGGTAACTAGGATAAACCACTAAATACAAGGTTCACTTTGAGGATTGCTTGACCAAAGGGGTTAGGCCCTCTAGATTTTTTTGGACTAAAATGGGACCAAAGGAGTTTGGTTCCTTTGGAGCCTTTTGAATTGAAATGTGACCAAAAGGGTTAGGCCCTTTAGAATATTTTTAAATTGAAATGTGACCAAAGGAGTTAGGCCCTTTGGATCTTTTTAACTTTGATGTGTGTTTGCGAGGCAAAGGGCTCAACCTTTAACAAAAGGACATAACCTTTTGAACCTACCAATTGACTTGTTGATGATGTAATGTGTATGTGACCAAAGGAGTTTGGTTCCTTTGGAGCCTTTTGAATTGAAATGTGACCAAAGGGGTTAGGCCCTTTGGAGATTTTTGACTTTGATGTGTGTTTGCAAGGCAAAGGGCTCAACCTTTGACAAAAGGATGCAACCTTTTGAACCTAGCAATTGACTTGTTGATGATGTGATGTGTATGTGACCAAAGGAGTTTGGTTCCTTTGGAGCCTTTTGAATTTGATGTGTGTATGCGAGGCAAAGGGCTCAACCTTTGACAAAAGGATGCAACCTTTTGAACCTAGCAATTGACTTATTGATGATGTGATGTGTATGTGACCAAAGAAGTTTGGTTCCTTTGGAGCATTTTGAATTTGATGTGTGTATGCAAGGCAAAGGGCTCAACCTTTGATAAAAGGACACAACCTTTTGAACATGAAAATTGACTTGTTAATGATGTAATGTGTATGTGACCAAAGGAGTTTGGTTCCTTTGGAGCCTTTTGAATTTGAAATGTGACCAAAGGGGTTAGACCCTTTGGAGCTTTTTGAATTTGATGTGTATTTACGAGGCAAAGGGCTTAACCTTGAATGACCCAAGTTGTGTGCTTGTTTGTTTAATTGGAGGAATGTGTGATACCTTGAACACCCCCAAGTTGTGTTGTTGTATAGAACTTTCTAGCGATATTTGCATATGCGAATTATATATATATACATGGCTTTTACTTTTGTGTTATGCTTTTGTGTGGATGTTTTTGTGTGAATGCATATGTATATGTGTATTGGATTCTTTTGATGGATGATAATACAATTATAACGTGTGTGAATGTAAATGAATTAATGCACTAATGATAATTTATATTTTAGATTTTGCTTGACCATGTATAGTATTATTGTTTAATCAGGGGCACTAAACTAGTGGTATGTGGAATAAAAGACTCATGTAGTGATATGGATGTTGATATGGAAGAAGATATGGATTTTGATATGGAAGACTGCTTATTTTACAGAGACTCAAACATGTTAGTGATATCAAATGCAAGAACCCTGATGTTCTTATGTAAATTTGATAAATAATTTAATATAAAATGTAATCATAGGCCACTTAAAGGGGGCTCCCTTGTAATCGCTTTACCGCTATAGGGGGCTCCCTCCTTGCCACTTATAGGGGGCTCCCTCTTTAGAATCTATGCTTCTTATTCTTCTTCTTGGATGATTTGTGTGAATGGCCAACCTAATATATATCTACCCTAAAGCTACGTTGGTGAAGAGACATGATGGTTCACGTTATGAAGAGACGTGATGGTTCACGTTATGAAGAGATGCGATGGTTCACTTTATGAGTTAATAATATAATAATTAAATGATTAATAATACTAACTAATAATGTTAGGATGGAGGATCCTAACATGCCACCCTCCTTAAAAAGAGCTTTTTCCTCAAAGCTCAAAGTGAGGAGCTTTGTCCTTTGTTTTCCAAGAAGGATTTGTGTAAGTTCTTGGACTCTTTTAATGTCATCCTTTCGTAGGTAGGGATATCGAGAAGGATGAAGCGTTAGCGTGGGGTTTCCAAAAAAATTAGTAAATGTGTGATGATGAGGGAAGGGCAACCCTTGGGGTTCTTCAAATGCCTTAAAATGATGCATAAAAAGAGGTGGTAAAACTTCTACATTCTCTTGTTGTTCCCTGGGAGAGGCAATGGAGGAGTGTGCAGTCACCTTTTTGCCTTGTTTTTGAATAGGTTTGATCCTGTGGTGATAAATCACTATTGGAGAGGAAATTGAGTGTAGTTCTTGTAGAGTGCATTTTTGGCCATAATGAGTCACTTTAGGAATGTCTACCTCATCCTTACCTGATGCATCGATCACTTGTGGTATATCAACTTCATTATATTTATTGTTGTGAGTAGGTGCACCACGAACTTCAGACACAACTACCTCATCTTTGCCTTTTAGGGATTGACAAGGATCAACTTCCTTCAATAAATACAACGTTAGTGTAATGCATTTCTGATGGGATCCAAATTGCTCATCACAATTATCGTAGAGGTATTTCGCTCGTCGTTCCTTCACTTCCTTTGGGATGAGGTACTCAAACTATAAGGGTCGGTTAGATTTTGGGCATCGTAAGTGGTTTGTGCTTTCCCAATAGGTGTTTTTCCTAATCGACATTGTGTATTAAATTTAACTTCGACTAATTTGGCCAATACATAGGTCTGCATCATGGTATAGGGATTGAACCTTGTCACCTCCATTCTAATTTCCTCTTTCAATCCACTAATAAATCTATTGATGAGAATTGATTCATCCAACCCTGTGTTGTGTTTGGTGATATCCTCAAACCGAGTTTGATACTCATGCACAAAAGTGATTTGACAAAGATCTTTGAGCAATTCCCACATGACTAGGTCCCACATGGCTCTGATACCAAATGCAAGAACCCTGATGTTCTTGTGTAAATTTGATAAATAATTTAATATAAAATGTAATCACAGGCCACTTAAAGGGGGTTCCCTTGTAATCGCTTTGCCGCTATAGGGGGCTCCCTCCTTGCCACTTATAGGGGGTTCCCTCATAATTTATGCTTCTTCTTCTTGGATGATTTTTTTGAATGACCAACCTAATATATATCTACCCTAAAGCTACGTTGGTGAAGAGACATGATGGTTCATGTTATGAAGAGACGTGATGGTTCATGTTATGAAGAAATGCGATGGTTAACTTTATGAGTTAATATTATAATAATTAAATGATTAATAATACTAACTAATACTAACTAATAATGTTAGGATGGATGATACTAACATCAAACAAACTCACTAAGTACTATCTAATTTCTTTAAGACCAAATGTGTGTGCAGTGAATTCATTTACCGAATCATGAGTCGAGGCAATCAAGAACCAATGTGTGTGAAAGTGAGTTCATTAACCCATCTTGAGTAAATTGAGATGAAAACCTATTATGGAGAAGACCAAGAAGCTAGCTTGTCCTTATGTGTGGTTAGAGGTCTCTTCAAGAGAGACGTGTCGCCATGCATGAGTGTACTCCATTGCCAATCAAGCATCTATATCCTTAGTGGAGATTAGCTCCATAGTCCAAGAATATGATCTCTAAGCTTTGGGGATTCGAACTACCTAGCAATTTGACTAGAAATGTAGTTCTATCCTTACAACTTGAGGATTTATGGTGTGTGATGTGTAAAATATTTAGAGCTTTGGAAAATCGAATTCTCAACCAAAGTGTGATGAGAATTGTACCCTATCCTTACTACTCTTTCTTTTGTTTGGAAATGATTGTGATAGTGGTGAAGACCACTATTTTTTATTGTTGGACTATGTGCATGATGGGACAAGCAAGGAATACCCTTTTCACTTCGAGGTTCAACCCAATTATGGAGTTATCCCTTTTTGACACAAGATGTATTTAATATTTGTGATTGTGTTTGGTTCAAGAGTGTTAGAGTCAATTCCCACAACTCAAGATTTTCTTAGTGAAAATGTGTCTTGGTCCTAAAGAAAACTCGACATGTATTGGAGGTTGCTATAAATACTAGGAGTGGCTGAGTGATTGAAAACACCTAGGGATTATGGAAATGTGGTTTTGCAAATGACAATTTGACTCTATGGAATGGTGCAATGAAATGGATGATGATTTTGAAGGTGCCCCTGATTAAGGCAACATGACTTTATTGGATCAATTATTGTCTAAACTGAATAAATGACCTCCTAATATGAAATGGAATGTGTGAAGGTGGTTGTGAATGCAATGTATGAAATGCAATTTGTGAAATGTAATGTTTGTCATGCAATGTGTAAAATACCGTGTAGAAAATGTAATGTGTGAAATGCAATGTTGTTTTTGTGTATTAGCTATATATATAAATCATAGTAAGCATGGAACGCTTTCAAGTGTATGATGTTCAGTGGCTTGGGTTCTTCTACTCCCCCTAGCCTGGTAAGCTTATGTGCTCCTTGAATCTTGTGAACTCGGATAGCAACAAGCAACATGTATAGATGCAAATGATAAAATTATGCAAATGCAATGCAGAGATTTTTGTTTTTTTTTTTTTTGAATTGAAATGTGACCAAAGGAGTTTGGTTCCTTTGGAGCCTTTTGAATTGTATGTGACCAAAGGAGTTTGGTTCCTTTGGAGCCTTTTGAAATTGAGATGTGACCAAAGGGATTAGGTACCTTTGGAGACTTTTGAAATTGAGATGTGACCAAAAGGATTTTGATTCCTTTGGAGCCTTTTTGAATTTGACATGTGACCAAAGGGATTAGGTACCTTTGGAGCCTTTTGAAATTGAGATGTGACCAAAGGGATTTTGATTGCCTTTGGAGCCTTTTGAAATTGATATGTGACCAAAGGGATTAGGTACCTTTGGAGCCTTTTGAAATTGAGATGTGACCAAAGGGATTTTGGTTCCTTTGGAGCTTTTTGAAATTGAGATGTGATCAAAGGGATTAGGTACCTTTGGAGCCTTTTGAAATTGAGATGTGACCAAAGGGATTTTGATTCCTTTGGAGCCTTTTGAAATTGAGATGTGACCAAAGGGATTAGGTTCCTTTGGAGCCTTTTGAAATTGAGATGTGACCAAAGGGATTTTGATTTCTTTGGAGCCTTTTGAAATTGAGATGTGACCAAAGGTATTAGGTTCCTTTGGAGCCTTTTGAAATTGAGATATGACCAAAGGGATTTTGATTCCTTTGGAGCCTTTTGAAATTGATATGTGACCAAAGGGATTAGGTACCTTTGGAGATTTTTGAAATTGAGATGTGACCAAAGGGATTAGGTACATTTGGAGACTTTTGAAATTGAGATGTGACCAAAGGGATTTTGGTTCCTTTGGAGCCTTTTAAAATTGAGATGTGACCAAAGGGATTAGGTACCTTTTGAGCTTTTTTTTTTGTATGAGGAAGGTGTGATACCTTAAGCATTCCCAATTTACTTGATTATTGATGATGTGAGAGACTGGGAGGATGCGATATCCTGAGAATCTCCAGTAATCTTGATGATTGATGATGTGAGTGATTGGGAGGATGCGATATCTTGAGAATCCCTAGTATGCTTGATGATTGATTTGGTACCAATGTCTTGATCAGATGGGTTGAACATACCATTTGTGAGAAAGACTTTCCTATCAATAAGATCTTGGATAATATCTCTAAATGTATAGCAATTATTGATGTCATGGCCCACTTGTTGATGATAGGGACAATACAAGTGCTTCTTATAACCTTTTCCATGTGGCTTGTTAGGATCTTTTGATTTGATTTTTGGAAGTAGAATATCTTGTGCTTCATAAAGCCTTTGAAAAATGGTTGAATAAGATTCTGAAAGCATCATGTAGTTGTGAAGGGGCTTTGCAGGATGCTTGGTGTGTTTGTTCGATTGTGTTGGATGTTGAATTTGTGGTACAAGTATCGTAACCTGAGATGTGGATTATGGAATTGGATGTTGCAACTACTGTTGTGGTTGTTGAAATGGATGATGACTCAATTGTAACTCAATGTTAGCGAGTCGATTTAAAATTTGTTGTAAAATTAAAGTGTGTTGACAATATGATTGTAAGCCCTGGTTTGTTTGTTGAGTGTATTGAGATGATGAATGGATGAGATTGAGTGTGTTTTTGGTGGTGTGATGAATTGAGGGGTGTGGGGATGGTGACTTGGGAAGATAGTAAAACCCATTTTTATTGGATGTGAAGTATGCTTGCTGGTTAGGAATGGAGTGGGGTTTAAAGTTTGACATCGAGGTTTGTTGTTGAGGGCTGGAACGAGCATCTTGTTGACTCATAAGCAATTGGTTGAGATTTTGCCATGCTTGTTGTATGGCAATTTTGGAAATAGATTGTGTGGAAGTGGAAGGGGGTGGAGGTGAATTGTGGATGTTAACAATGTGGGTTGAAGTTGATGGAGGATAGGTTGTGAAAGGTATCACAACTAAATGTGAAATGGTGGATGAAATGGTAGATGGAATCTGTGAAGCAACATTGACTTGTGCTTCATAGAGTGGATTAGAATGGGTAGTGGTGTAAGTGGATGGGATGGAAGTGTTTTGGCTATGTTGTGGTGAAAAATTGTGATGAGATGGTGCAAAGGTTGCCTCAAAAAGAGGGTTGGTGAAGACTTGGTTGTGATTATTGAGGTACGAATGAGCATTTTCTTGCTGGAAAGAAGAAGCTTGCATGGATGGAATATGAAGTGGTTTGAAGACAGGATTGGCGAGGTTAGGAGTGGAGCACTCCATGGATGTGGTGGGTGCCTGACTCATGTTGCTAGTCCGATTTTTGGTCAAGACTCTAAACTATGAATAGGCAAGGATTGGTGAATGTGGGTGATGTGTGTGGTGTGCAAAATGGAAATGAAAATGAAAACACTCAGAACAAACAAACAAAATATGCCCTAAGTTTTGCAACAAATTTTTAATTTTTTTTTGTGATTGGTTTTGTGTGTTGTAGATGTGCTAACCTAAACTATTATGCAAGGTGGAATCTAAGGCTGTATGGCAAATGAGATTCTTCCTAGTGATGAAGTCCATAAAGTTTGCTCATGGGTGACTATGGTTGCTAAGAGCAGATATTGACGGATGGAGATGAAACCCACCATCACCAAATCTCAAATAATGGTTGGTGATGAAATCCAACTCACTATTTTTTATTGTGAAACATGCAATGTGTGTGATTAATTTTAAGATCTTTGTTATCTATTGTGTTCACTCAATGCTGAAAACACACCTATTTCACTCGTCTAAGATAGAAGCCAAGAACATGAACACTAAGCTCCTCAAAATAATAAGGGTACACCACTTAAGACCCACCCTGAATCATCAAGTGATTCCAACAATGGAGGGTTCACCTAGTTCTTTAGCTCTGAATCATCAAGTGATTCCAACAATAGGAGTATGCTTAAGTATTACGATCTTGTTCCAAATTAGAAAAATAAAACTAGAAGATTTCAACTCTATTATGCAGCTAGTAATGCTTTTGTAATTTCAAATGCAAACAACATACAAAAATAGTGAATGAATACACCAGAAAGCAACATAAATCTAAAATAAATATGATTTACTATGAATGCATGATATGCAATGATGTAAATGCCTAAGATGCAAATAAAAATGTAAATGCTTTAAACAAAAAAATAAATGATTTTCTTTTTGTTAATTTTATTGTAAAAAGTAGGAAAATGAAAACAAAAATGGGTTAGGGTTTGAAGCAAGCTTACCAAGAAGCCTACGTATATCTTCCCCACTCTTTGAAACACATACAAAGCCTTTGTAACACTGTAGGGTGTTCCCTGAATGCTGTAGGGCATCCCTCAAGCGTTGCAGGGCGTCTACGCGACCTTCGATCGAATTTTGCAACCTCCAAAAACCCTTGTTTTTAATGAAAATTGTGTGATCGAATTTCTAGAACCTGCAAGATGGAAATAGAAATAGAAATTAGTGACAAGATAAATTAGCATGAAGAACCCTTTGGGTGTCCCTTCATGATCACCATTTTATAAATAAAAAAAATGAACAACACCAAAGCAAATAGATAAAACCAATACACAGTATATTGCACAATGAATAGAGACAATATTTTATTGATAAAAATGGAGCCCTGATCTCCAATGTTTAAAACATCATTTGGTATTACTACAAATGTTAGAGATCTAGGGTTTAAAAACCCTAGTTTCAAAGAATATCTAGTATCTTCTGGCTTGTCTTCGATCCAAACAAGAGTTGCAGGTGGGCTTGTGTATCCCTACGGGACCACCTTAGCTTCAACAACTTCCAAAAAGATGATTCCTGTACTTGTAAACAAAAAACAATAAAAAGAGATCAGAAGCACTTGTGAGGGCTCCACTGTGTGAGACCCTTAAAAAGATAAAACAACTAAAACCCTAGATGTTGTAATATAATACTGTAAATATAAAGTACATGAATATAAAATAAAATGCAATGGATACCTTATCTTGTCGATGTTAATTTCTATTTATGCTTTTGTGATCAAGAATCGTTCGGATGCTCAAACGACACCCAAAGGTTGAGGGATTTTATATCTACTGTGGGAAATACACCAAGGTATTCAACGATGGTTATGGATGCACCAAGGAATTCAAGAAATTCCCAAGAGCATCCCGTGAACTCTAGAGGGCATCTAGGGGTTAAGGGAATGCACCAAAGTGTTCAAGAAATGCCTACGAATATCCTGTGAACTTTGGAGGTCATTTAGGGGTTGAGGGAATGCACCAAGGCATTTAAGAAATTCCCACGAGTATCTTGTGGACTCTGAAAGGAGTTTGGAGGTTGAGGGAAAGGAGGTAAAACTAGATTTGGTTCGCGCAAGTTTGGCAACGGTGAAAACGGGTGATGCGATGGCGACGGTGAGGGGTAAAGATGATAGCAAAAATGGTTAGGGAAAATGTTCTCCAAAATTTCTAAGGAGATTAAAATTCAAAAATATATTAAGCCTTAGATTCGTCAAAATGACTTATCTTTTATAATCTGCCCTTGAACATGTTAGGGTTTTGACGACATAAAATGAGCGACCGAGATTAAAACATGAGGAAGGGTGGAGATTAAGTCTGGGTAAATGGCATGGATTGAGATGGATGGATGTCTGAGATTAAAACATGGTGGAGGGCTAGGATTAATTCATATAAATAAATAAATAAATATATATATTAAATAAACATAAATATAAATATAAAATATTAATATTTATGTGTATATATATATATAATGGATAACTATGATTGGAGGCTACAAATGGATGACAAGTGGCTAGATTTTGGTGTCTACAAGGAGGCACAAATGTTCATGGTCATCTTGACATAAGTTGATCATCAACGGTGGATGATAGGCATACTTGCTAATAAAGATATCATAACCCATAAGATCGCTGGAGTCTTGGCAAGTCAACAAGTATCACATACAAGTAGTGAGCAAATAGAGTCCCTAGCTTGGAGAATGAAGGATTGGAAAGGACACATCTATGTGCTAGTATCAACAAGACTCCCTCCTCCCTAGGACCTCGATTGTGAGACTCTCTTAGAGCCAAAATATAGGCAACAACTGAACCAAAAAATGGAAGTCCAAATACCATTATAATATTCCACTTATGGCAAGGCGAACATGGCCATGAGACCTATAGTTGCGCTCGAAATCCTCCTCCAAAAGACCAAGTGCAAATTTATTCTTTCCCTCATGGAATATTTTTGCAAGCTTAAAAAGAGGCACTCGAACCTCACTTGGGCCAAGCTACCTATTGAAGAGGATTGGATGAAGTTATTTAAGCGATTAATAAGGTTGTCGAGTTTGGGTCCCTCATCCCTAGTAGGCTAGAGATCCTCTGAGAGCCACCATTATTGTAATGAAATTTCACTATACATGGAATTTTTTCACCTGAACAAAAATTCCATAGGGGAGACAACATAGAAGGAAAGTGCAATACTAGATCAATCATATCCTTGGAAGGTACTACTATCAAAATATATTTTTAAAATCCAGTAACCAGACACATGAAAGAAAAAATATAGTGGAAGAAGGTGGAACCAAAAGGGTAGTAGTATCTCAAGGGCTACACTGCACATAAGATTCCAATCACCAAAAATCTAAGGATTGATTGATACAAGCACCAATCAAAATGATGAAAAATCAAGCCAAAAAATGACTTAGAAACCAAGCGAGCATGGATATGGAGCCCACTCTATCTCAGGATTGGAAATAATACTTCTCTAACAAGCAAGGGTTAAATCCACTTGGGCTCAAGTTTCCATAAGGATAAGAGGCCTATTAATGATGATTTTGAGGGGAACCACTCTATTTGTAGGAAATTTATGGTGATTAGACCCTAGGTCAGCTTTAGTTTTATTGAGAATAAATGCAACATGGTACCTTCAAATCAACTACCAAAGAAGACATAGGCTTACCCACTCAAGACTATTAGAAGGAAGTTCAAATTTTGAATTTTGAGATAGGTTGTATAAATATTTAGTTTATATCTAAGTAATAAAGAGGAAGAATAATATTTTTAAGCCTAGTACTTGGTCTTAAGTAAAGTTTTTCTCTCATCTCCTTTTGTGTGTCAAGCTGGACTTGATCTTTGAGTCATTATATGTACAGGCCTTCGAGCCTTTTTTGTTTTTTGTATGATTGTAAAAGCACTTGCAAACATAAATACAAGGAGCTGTGACTACCAAAATATTTGTCCTAGTCTTTGTGTGGAAGGTTAAGACTAATATTTATTATGAATTTTATAGGAAGATTAATCGATAAATAACTATACCAACTTGGAATCATATTCATCTATGTTGTCATGTTTTATGCATGTGTTCAATAATCCCATTGATACCTAGAAGGAATATGTAATTCTTGGTGCATCACCACCTATATTTTAGGCTAGTTAGTTTTATCGCTCTCCTCTATCCATTTTCTTATATAAAACCCTATAGACTAGGCTAGATTACAAAGAGAGCATCGAGATCACATCCAAACAAGGAACTAAACTTGAGAAAACCCCTAAAGGTTGTCTGTAGAGCCACGTCCCATGATTCTTAGACTTCCTAACTATGCGCTCCATGTGAGGCATGAGCATCAAATGCAATGAACAACTACAATGGGTGATCATTTTCCTTGAAGCACAAAACCTAAAACTAGTTTCTAACAATATGCCATGTAAATATTTTATAGAGTAGATGCTAACAATGCCCTACTTGAGGCCTATCGTATTTGTTTATCCTACGCATCATACATTAGTGTATTCCATCTTTAGTATATGTATGTGTGTGTGTGTGTGAGAGAGAGAGATTCATGCCTTGCTTTCTTATTGCACAACTTTGAAGCTTAAGGCACCAAAAGTTTGTTTTGTAAATTTTCTTTTAAGCCACTACATTCTAGCCCCATAATACTATTTATAAAAATAATTTTGCCCAATATAGAGCAATTACATAAGCAATGTGATTTCCATAATTGGTGGAAATCACAACTAACTAACACAAGACTCATACGTGAGTGGTTCTAACCACTCAACTAATTTTTTGTCCTTATCATATCATATTATGTAATAAATCCCAACATTCCCCCCTTATTACATCATGATCCAAACATGAGCAGGGATAATAAAAAGAGTACAAATGACTATATAATGAACTAGAACACACTCAATAGTTCATAAAGTATACTTAGAATATGAATAGGGACACACTCAATTATTCACAACAAGAAATAGTGAGAATGACCTCCCTATGCTTCTTTGGTGGGAATGGCCTCATTGGACACTTGACCAAGGAAAAAGACAAAATGTTTAAACCATAGTCATACAACATAATTGGATAGGGACACACACTCTATCCACCATCATAGTCATAAACAAGGATACACACTATTGTTCACAATAATTATGATTGAGGACACACAACCAATCACAGATAAGTGTGCTATGGACCTCCACTTAATACATCAAACACAAATTCAATGGGAATTATGACCATACTAAACATCCCCTTGTGAATAGGGACACACACAATTATTCATAATACTTGTGACTATGGACACACAACTATTTACAACACTTGTGACTATGGACACACACAACTAGTCACAAACAATTAGTAGGACCAAACCTTACTGATTTTCATCTTCTTGTGAATGGGAATAAACTCAACCATTCACCTTGACTGCAACATAGGAATCACTTTTCCATATGATCAACAAGGTAGTTGAATGGTAGTTACTACTCTTGAAAAATATTATTGATCTTTGATTACCTAGTGCTTATCGAATATCTTCAAAATATTGATTATTAGGTGTAATTTTAAAAAGCTTATGGGCATACTGAATATTAGAAAATAATTAATATTTCCTTCCTCCCTCAATGTGAACTCTTAACTTGCACAATATTTAGGAGTGTCGAGTATCATCGATCATGCACTCCAAGTACACAAGACCAAAGTACAATATACATTTTTTATTGGAAGCTTCCAATATTTTCCTTGGTGTCTCAATCTTGGTTACAAAACAACACCTTTAAATAATTTATATGTACAATAGATCCATTATATCCAATATTCATTTAATTATCTAATAAATCTTATCTCCACATCCAATAATTAACCCAACCAATTGGATGTTTACTCTTGCAGGGGCTAAGCGACATGGAATTCAATTGTTAAGGGATCAATCTTAAAAATCATTATACAAAGTTATACTCAAAATGTAGACAATATGAGTAATAAATCAACAAGTTTATCGACTAAAATTAGGGTATCTTCATAAACAATTGAGCCCATATAATTTGGTTAATGAGGTAGGCTTTATGTTTAAGGCTTTTCTTTATACCTATGAATCCACATAGTAGCTTCCCAAAATCCTAACAAGTCATACAATATGGAAAAGCTTACCCAATACCTCCTAAATGATTGAATGTACCACCAAAACCTCTAAATCCATGAAGAGAATGTATTCAAAATATGTGAAACTATCAATGTCATCATCATCCATGATGCAAATAATTTTTTCTTGCAATAGATGGCTCTAGAACCCTTTCACCTTGACATCATGTGTTGCAAAAATTGCTAGCACCCTGAACAACCTTGTTGTCCCTTACTCTAGAGAGAATGCCATCATTGTCCTTAATGGACTTGGTAATGATGACATCACCACATCTTTGCCAATAATGAAGAAGTGTGTTATGTTAAGAGTCATCTTGCATATTTTGTTTTATCACCTAGAGCCTAAACTAGTGATTGAAAATAGAGCTCCCAATGATACATGTCCCAAACACTGTTCTTAGCCATAAAGTGAGTGATCATGGCTACATTGTCGACAACCTTGATTTTGACATCAAGGTCAGCTAACCAGAGCTAGCAGTCACAGCCAGACTTGGGAATGAATGTGTCCCACATGTAACAAAAGATCAAAGGTTAAGTATGCTAAAACAATATCCCATGGAGGAACAAATCTAGTAAACACCTTTTTGCATCTGCACTTCCAAATACGCCTGAGAAGGATGAGTCTACAAACATCCCATATTTTGGGGTATTGATACAACTGAGAAAAACCAAGCAAAGAAAGCTTCCAAGATATAGTGAAAGAGTGAAAAAGAAAAGAGTAGAAGATATCCCAAAACTATTTAGCCATGTCAAAAACCAAAAAAAGTGAATAACTAAAGCATTACAAAAATTGCATTGAGGGGGAATGTGTAAAATCCGTCATCCAAGAAGTTGAGTTTTGGATTCAATAAGAACTTTTCAAAATTGAGTAGCAAGAAACTGCCATTGGGCATTGGTAAAATTCACTTGCCACTTGACATTGAGGTTAGATTCTAAAGAAGGACACAAAAGATTTTTGTATATCCAACTAAAAGTAATGGAAGATATTCTATGACCATTAAGCCATCTCTATTCATTCCATATATTATGGATAGTTGTTCCCAACTTTATAAGGACCTCACAAGGGATGGAAGCCAAAACTAAGTGATAATACTCTTTGAACCTAGAGGAAAGGGAACAATAATTGCATATTTGGTTCCAAGTAAGAATTAAGAAGCTACTCGGATCCTAGATATCTCTAATTCTATTAATACCTTTCTTCAAAAAAGCTAGACCTTGAATAACATTGCATAAAGCTAAAGGTTTATCATTATGGAGGATAATTTTATTCCACCAAAGACTATTTAGATCGATGCTTAGACCATGTCTCAAGGAGTCAAACTTCCAAGCCAATAAATGAGAAATTGATTGCCAAGATTTCTAGTTTTGGGTAACTGGAATAGATCCTTTAACCATAAAGTAAGGCACATTAAGGATATTATCCTCCTATGGGGTTTCTTTCCATTTACCTTTGCGAGTAGCTAGTGTGATTCTATAACAAAATAGCTTTTTCCAATTTTCATCACCAGTGATTTCTCTAGAAACCTATTTTGCAACTAAAATTTTGCTCTGGGTAAGACGATCAATGATGCCTAGACCTCCTAAAGCCTTAGGTTGAGTACAAATATTCTATGAGATGGCAATCATTACCACCTCCCCATCCGATTTGGTCCATAAAATTCTACAAATAACCCGAGTTAATTTGTTATAGGCTACCTTGAGGGCCATCCAACAAGAGGACTAATAAACATGAGAGGTTGCTGTAATTTTATTTGCAACTTGAATTATTATTGCTAAGGAAAGTAACCAAGTTGTCTAAGCATTAATTTTTTTTGAAGTCTTTCCATAACACAGTTCCACATATCCTTAGGAGAGATATTAATCCCAAAGAGAATTCCCAAATAACGTACAATAATACCATGATAAATGATCTTCCACTCAGTTATGGAGTTGCATCCACAAGGAGAGGAAGAGGTATAGAAAACTTCAATTTTAGAGTCATTGATATGTGTAGTGAACCCAATAGATAAATATTGATTATAATGCTAGAATAATAAAAAGGAATCACTTTTATTAAGGAATCACTATTGTATTGTATGGGGAACCCAACAATTAATTAATAATTATATTCTTTGATGCCTCAACTATACCAAATGAAATGCCTATTTCTACGAGTGTGAAGGTGTGATCAAAGGTCACAACCTTTGTGAAAGAGAGAGTGATCAAATAATTAACTAATAATGTGATTAGTATGGTGGTTAGGAGTAGAATCCTAACATGCCACCTTCCTTAAAAAGAGCTTTGTCCTCAAAGCTCAAAGTAAGGATCTTCGTTGCTTGTTTTCCCAATTGAATTTGTGCAAGTTCTTGTACTATTTTAATGTCACTTTTTTGAAGGCAAGGATATATTGAAGGTCGAAACATTAGTGGGGGGTTGCTAGAAAGAATAGTAGAATCTTCCTTAGGAGAATTGTGATGATGGTAGGCTTTCACTTTAGCCGATTATTCCTGTGTATAATGAAGGGAAAATAAAGTTGCACTCACTCTTTTGCCTCCTTTTTGAATCAGGCTGCCTATACGACGAGAACTCACTATTGGCGATGAACTTGTGTGTAGTTATTTGAGAGTGTATGTCTTGCCTTCATTGTTTATTGCATGGATGTCTACCTCATATTTTCATGGTGCATCGAGCACTTCTTGCACATCGACCTCATTTCCTTCATTGTTATGATCAGGTGCTTTGGTAATGTCGTGCACATCTTCCTCACCTTCTTCCTCTATGGAGTGATAGGGATCAACTATATTCAATAAATACAATGTTTGTGTAGCACAACAATGAAGGAGCCCAAATTGCTCATCACAAGTATAGCAGAGGTTGTTCGCTCGTCGCTCCTCCATTTCTTGTAGGCTAAGGTACTTAACTGGCAAGGGTTTGTGTTTTGAAATAGTGTGCGTGAATGTCGATTTATCAATAGGTTGCTCCCCATGTTGACGTTGAACATTGAATGTATCATCAGCTAACAAGGATAATCCAATGGCTTCCCGTAGGGTGCGAGGAGTGTACATCATGATCTTCACTCTAATTTCATCTTTCAATCCATTGATGAACCCACTTATGAGGACTGATTCGTCCAACCCTGTGATGCGATTGGCGATATCCTGGAACTAAATTTTATATACACTCACTGATGTGATTTGACGTAGGTGGGCAATATTAAGTAGCAAAAGTAGGTTGGGGTCGTGAGATATTCTTCCATCGGCCATTTGCATAGTCGTTTGGCGAAAAGGTGTTGCAAAAAGTGTTGAAAGTCATCACAAAAATTTCTTGAAAAATTATCGTTAAAAATTGCATAAAAGTCATCCTTCGGCCATTGCGGTTAGGTTTTGGAGATTTTATAACCTTCGTAAGTGGTAGAATTAGCGAGAATTTTCAATGCCTTGACAAATTTTAGCAAGAATTTGCAATAGTAACAAGTCTTACAGGGTTGTGATACAGTGGATCGCGTGAGTGTGGAACGTTTGGCAAGATGTAGGCTTGGTTTGGTGTTTTAATTGGTTGTTCACATATGGCTGTGAACAAAAATGGTTGTGTTTTTGTTTTTCAATTAGTTTTTTTCCTTCGGTCTATGAAATTCATGGTGGGTTTTAGTTTACCTAACTGCCCTATTTTTTCACCTGTGCTCATTGGTGGTTCTCTGTTTGTTGTAGGGGCTCGTTGTTTGCTACAGGTGAGGTCCTAGTTAATACATGGACATCGAATAAACGTAGTGCCGGCGTTTAGGATACTGAGTTTCATCGGTGACTAAGTCTTGGTATTCTGGAGCAAGGAAAGGAGACGAAGACGTTGTAATGCCATATTTTGCTTGAAAATTTTGATATTAATTTTTTATGCCATTTTTTAAACTTCCTTCTCTTCGCTATCTACGACGTCGGCAAACCTTTCTCGGCGATCGAAAATTTAGATAACCTTAGTCAGAACTTTGATAAAATAAAAAAAAAATCTCCAGTTTCTTAGGCTCCGTCGGAAAATGATGCTCATGCTGAAAAACTTCTAAACGGTGATGACAAAATATTTAACGGTGATTGGAAACAAATTTATGATGCTAGAATTATTTAAACCTTAGGTTATTTAATTTTTCCTTTCACCGATTTTCGAATGCGCTTGCCAGAAACGTAGGGTGAGCGACTGGTTGGAAATTTTTTTTTTTTCAGCGAGCAGCGACGTTTTGTGAATCCGATTAACTGTATAGTAGTTATTTTCGATTTGTGGCAGGTAATTTAGATGTTTTTAGTCAAAAAATGGATGCTTGAAAACTGCTGGTTTCTTCTGCTCACCGGGCTGTCACGTATGCAGGGGATTCGTGACGTTGTGAATTGTATATTTGCGCCAGAAAATTGCAATCAGCACCACGCGATAAAACGAAGAAGGGAAAAAAATTTGTTTGATTATTTCTTCCCCTTTGACGAGGCTCTGATACCAGATGTAGTGAACCCAATAGAGAAATATTGATTATAATGCTAGAATAATAAAAAGGAATCACTTTTATTAAGGAATCATTGTTGTATTGTATGGGGAACCCAACAATTAATTAATAATTATATTCTTTGATGCCTCAACTATACCAAATGAAATGCCTATTTCTACGAGTGTGAAGGTGTGATCAAAGGTCACAACCTTTGTGAAAGAGAGAATGATTAAATAATTAACTAATAATGTGATTAGTATGGTGGTTAGGAGTAGAATCCTAACAATATGAGAGCTAGAGATGTCACAAAATAGTTGAACAATCTCTTTATCCGTATCCACCTCTTGTTGGGTATTTTGAAGAAAAAGAAGGAAATCATCAACAAAATGAGAGTTAAGAGCATGCTTATTTGTAGGAAGCTCAATACCTTGAATGAGGCCATCAGAATGAGCCTTATGAATAAGATAACCAAGAGCATCAACAACCAGAACATACAAAAAATGAGCAAGGGGGTAAACTTGTCTGATAGAGTGTTGAAGAGGAAAGGAGGGGGAAAGAGCTCCATTAACTTGAACACAAGCTGAAGCATCACCAAAGAGCATACCAATTTTATTATATAATTTTGGACCAAAACCAAGCCAAGAAAGCATACTAAAAATAAAATCCCATTTGATTCTATCATAAGCTTTGTCAAAATATAACTTAACCAAGAGGACATCTTGATTCGAGCCGATAGCCCATTGTGAATTTTTCCAGGCCATCATAATATTATCTAAAATATAATGAACTTTAATAAAAGCATATTGTTTTAGGTGAACAATCGCTTGAGCAACAATTTTAATTTTTAAAGCTATAGCTTTAGCTATGATCTTGTATGAAACATTGAGGAGGGTAATAGGTCTCCAATTGGAGATTTGGTTACAAGCCATACCTTTAGGAATCAACTCGATAAGCCCTGCATTGATATAAGCTCTGAGGGAACTGTTATGGAGAGATTCTAGGTAAACATGATGAAGATTAGAGGAAATAATATACTAATTTTTTTATATAACTCCACTAGGAGACCATCCAATCCAAGAGATTTTTCATTCTTCATAGAAAAAAGGGTAGTTTGCAGATCATACACAGAAAGAGGATATTCAAGTTGATCCTAAAAAAATGGGGTCTACTAGGGAGGTACGTTCTTGCACATATTCAATTAAGATACATTGGATGTCATCCCTTGGATCCACTATAAAAAGTTGAGAGAAATGATCTACAAAAAGATTCATGATCTCTTTAGAGTCGAAAAGATTCCTCCAACTCATTGATCCTTTCTGAAATATTCTTATATCTGAGGTAGTTAATTTTTTTTTTACTTGTCTTCTTGGGAGATCCAATTGAGGTGAGATCTAACATGCACCCCTCTAGAACGGTAAGACTCATAAACTCTAGCTTGATTTTCAACATTAGCTAGATCACATTGAACAACAGTGTTAGTAGGGTCTTTCATAAGCATGGAACGGAGATGAGAGATATCCTTACAAAGGAGACTCTATTGAATATTATTCCTCTTGGAAACAGAGCACCCATACCATCTAAGGGATGAAACTGTATTATAAATAGTTGTTTCAAACCATTTGGTCTAGCCAGTATTACCAGTTGGTTTGAAAAATCTATTCCAAACATGCTCTACGAGGTGGCAGTAGACAAGACTGTCAAGGTGGGATACATTTAATTTGAAAGGAAGTGACATGGAATTAAGAGAGAGAGGAATTTTGAATAGAAGATAATATATGAAGGTGATCAAACAAAGTTGTGTGAGAAAGGACACAAACTTTCGTACATGGAGAATTTAACTAGGAAATAATTACTGAAATAAAATTTGTCCAGATGAACAAGCTTCCTAGAAGAACCTATACGATAGTTGGACCACGTAAATCAATTATCTTTATGAGAGGAGGCTTTACCAAATAGAGATTCATGCACACATAAATTATTACGACAAAACAACCAACTACCAAATTCAACACTAGAAAGGGGTCTACTACTAGTCCAAATTTTATCACTAGGATTCTCAATCATATTAAAGTCACCTCCAAGGATCCATTCTATAGGAGGGAGAGAAAAAACTAACCATTCCTAGATGATAATATGACTAGGAGTATCATTGGGAGTATAGATAGAACAAAATCCAATAAAATGAGAGCTGAGAGCCAATCTAACCCACACACAATGGTGAGCAGGGTCTTCACCATGGTCTAGAATAACATAACAAAGAGACTTGGCTATGGAAAGGGTAACACCTCCTTTACCATTAATATGAGAAGTAGTAAATGTGGATGCATATCCAACACTAATAATGTCAATAAAATGGGTAAGAGTGTGACCCGTGAATTTCAGTTCTTGAAGAAAAAGAACAGAAATATGATTTTAAGCAACTACTTTTCGAACTTGAAACTTACGATAAGAGATGGAGAGCCCCCTAACATTCCAATATAGAAGATTTAAATTCATGAAGGGTTAGAGGCTGCTTGAACTCATGAATTAGAGACTAGAATATATTTTCACTGATTGGCAACAATTGTGTGTTGTCCAAATGAGTTTGTTGAGCAAGAACCTTATTTTGAGCAACTTGAGAGAAGGATCTAGCAAGGTATCTGATAAAGGATTATTTTTCCTTTATACAGATGCAATAATTTTGGGGGGGTCGACAAACATTATTGTTTTCTTATCATTCTCCACCCATCTATCATAAGACTGTATTTCAAGAGTTACGGTAAAGGAACGGAAGTTAACTCAAGACTCATGGTTGAATTTGGTGGGGCTTGTGGATAAATAAGAGTATACGAGGATATAGTTTGAGCTATGGAAGAGGTAAGAGGGTTCTTGGGGGGAACAACCTAAGAAGGAGAAGATTATTTAGGAACAAGGGGTGTTGAGGGCCATCGATAGGGAAGTTATTGGTTAAATTTTCAATTAAAATTTTCATATGAGGATCATTAGTTGAAATTTTTTCTATAATTTGTTTTAGCGGTTGCTTCCATTTATTCCTTTTTAGATAAATTTTTTTCGGACAATTTCTGATCAAGTGTCCAACTTCTCTACATTAAAACATGCATTAGGCAATTTTAGGTAGATATGAAGTTGTCTAACATGGAAACCTGACCCATTGAGGTCAAGGGAGGGGGAAACGGCTTGGATATGTTCATTTCTACACAAATACAAGGGTGCACTCTATACTTAGATAATTTTCTAACTTAGGGTGAGACCACAAAACCTTGCCAAGAACAACAACAATTTTACTAAGAAAGGGGCAACATGAAAGAGATAAAAAATGCAACTCTATCCAGAGAGGGTATTTTTCCCTAAATAGATCCTCTGGATGAAAATCCAAAGATTAGCCTTGCAGATAACAAATTTTCTTGCAAATAACCTAAGTTTTGTATTGGAGGGTTTTTTTAGCATGTTCAATATTTGCAAAGGATATTGCTATGTACCCCCTTCCCGACCATCGAATAGTCTCAACTACCCAACCTCTAGTATTTTCCCAAACCCCCCTAACCCATTTGAGAAATTCAACCTCAAGTGGTATCCCTCGTAAAAAAAATAAACTGATATTACATTCATATAAGTCATTAGCTACTTAAGCAAAGGAATTAGCAAGAATGACTGAAAGAGGCTTACCTTGCTCTGCATGCGATCAAGGTGTTGTTTAATTAAGGTTTGACGGGTCAATAGTGTAGCCCTCTGGTAAGCTCCTCTCGTTCTCTAGGTTTGCAGGCTTCTCCATGGAATTTTTTGCAAGGTTCTAAAGGGGATTCAAGGGAACCTGAGATTCAATACCATTGAGGGATGAATTTTCGTCCATCTTAGAAACCTCACATCTCATGCAAACTATTTTTCTATACCCAAATGCTTCTCCACTGCAAAGTTGGGCTTGTCATCAGATGGTAATGATTGTCCCAATTCTTCACTCTAAGCCCTAAAATATGCACAACTTTTGGCAACTCCAAATATGGGTAAAAATCCTAAAAATAGCACAAGAGTGCCCTATCTATTTTTTTCCACAAATCTTTGAAATGTTTGGATGTTCATTGGTGGAAGGAAAATGCCCTCAAAATATTG
This sequence comes from Wollemia nobilis, assembly GCA_028583015.1. Classification (NCBI taxonomy): domain Eukaryota; kingdom Viridiplantae; phylum Streptophyta; class Pinopsida; order Araucariales; family Araucariaceae; genus Wollemia; species Wollemia nobilis. The sequence continues at coordinate 7,989,964 of JAQPPZ010000989.1, forward strand.
AAAGTTGAAACCATGAGCGCTCTTGAAAGCAAAAGCGACCATGGAAGGGCTCTTCAAAATCCTATTCATAAAGCAAAAGCGATCACAAAAGGGCTCTTCGAACCCTATTCAAAATATGTATCACTATTCCAAAAACTCAACTCCCAAATTGAAAGTTGGGTAAAAACCCTAAAATTAACACATGAGTCTTTCAAATTTTCAAAAAGGTATTATTGTTGGAAGTTTTTACTTCATTGTTGCCTTCCTCCCAGTAATTCAAAGTTTCAACCAGTGTAGTTCATGTCCAATAATTTCAATCTAAATAATTTGACTTTAATTTCAATAACTATAAGACATAAGAATACACGTCTTCATAATGAAATTTATTTCAAAATAATAAATTGCATAATTTACATCACTATGATTATTTATAATGTCAAGCAATAATACTAATAAAACCAAATTGTTTTATTAATCTCCTCTAAATAGTTTTAAAGACAATATTGGAAGTGAGTGCACCTGGATGCAGCGCAACAGATTCGGACTTTGGCTCTTCTTCGAGAGGTCCAAGGTTCAAACCGTGGCATGGGCGAGTGTGTGAGGGGGTGGGTGTGTGGTGGCTTTGTGTTAAATTCCCTATTGATAAGTATAGCTCTCGGCTTTACGAGGGGTCATGGTTGGGAGGAGACTGCTCAACCCTGTACGTGGGTCATAGGGGTTTCTCACAATAACCAAATCTAAAAAAATATATTGGAAAGTGAGTAATTGATTTTTTAATGTTATTATATTAAATTAATAATATAATTTTAATGTAATATTTTCATAATTAAGTTTATATTTCTTAACAAGATTTAAATTTGTCAAAAATTAAAAAATCAATTGATTAAAATACACAAAGTTTAATAAAAAAAAAGTCAATTGGATATTATTAAATGGTATTAGTTTAGTCGATTAAATTCTTCAATTTTCAAGAAGGAGAATCAGGTTCAAATCTTGTCAAGTGATACATGAATAATATCCAAGCTTTATTGTAATACCACTATGTAATGATGATATAATTCCATATAACCAATTTAAAAAATATATAAATAATCAAATATATTTTATAAATATGGAAATTAGACAACACATATTTTATCCATTTCAAATTTTAAAAGATAAATGAGATTTTATTTTTTAATAAAAACAATATCAAAGAGTTGATTGTATAAGCTCAACAACTTTAGGAAGATGACATCATCTTTGATAAAAAGGCAAATGAAGAATGTCTTTCACTAATACCTATCTATCTATTAAGTTTGGATACAATTTAATTAACTAAGATTTAATGGATACGATTTAATTAAGTGAGATTTAATGGAAGTTGCCTAATAAAAACCACACAACTTATTATAAAAAAAATCATTATATTTAATTTTTTCATTCATGCAAGTCTCATTCAATTTATTAGATAAATATACCTATGCTAGAAAATGATGTGTTTTTGACATTTTTTTTTCTTTATAATGGTTTAACCATTCATGTATTTTTAAGATAATGTACTATAACTTCTACAAGATGGACTTCTTAGAATCAAATAACAATATACTACATCATGATCATCTGTACTAAAAATAAATAAATGGACCCCACTTATATTATGTTATAACCACATATTGACATTACAATATTTTGACAAATTATGTATGTATCACCTGCCAAGATTTAAACCTATAACATCTACTTGAAAGTTGAGGTATTTAACCAATAAAACTCATATCATTTGATCAAAATCCTTTTTGTACCTATTACAACTAAACTTATAATAATGGATATAATCTACATCTAATGCAAAATCACCCTTTTTGAACTTAATGAACTCATTTAAAATCCATATATAGGTATTTAAGCTTGCTTATGTTGCTATAATTTCTAGCCCCTCACTTTTGGTAGAGTACTTGAATTCTTTTTATCTTTAGTTGTATTATGTGTTCTTCCTTTAGAAATTTAATTATCTTCTCCTTTAATTTTACTACATATCGATAAATGATAAGTTAGAAGTGTTAAAAATGATAGATCTATAATGATTCTCAATTCATTGTCAAAATATAGATATTATAAACTTAATTAATGATAAAACTATTTCCTTTAATTATAATTCCTAAAAAAATTTAACTTTGATTTCAATATACATAATGTAAATTGCAATTTTATAAATGAATGCCCATGACAAGCATCCATTGCCTTGTAACCACACTTTATTTATATATATAGAGAGGAGAGTTGGTTACAACCACACTATTTTTATAAACTGTCAAATGCAGGGTCTACTTCCACCAAACTTATTTTGCCTCGTTTTTGTTGATCCAACGTGAGGGGGACCACTACTCTCTCACGATTCGTATTATCGTTGGTCTGGTGCGCACTCAGAGGATTCAAATCAGACTACTACTTTTGCAAATAGGCTGCCCCCAAGGTTTGAACCTGGGTGTCTTCTTGGTAAGTGCTTGGTCATACAAGCAACTACCAATCTACCTAACCCTTAGGGGCAAAAGGACTTATGATAACAAGTGTGATTTGAACCTGATTTGAATGGATCTGCAGTACCCCACCTCACACCAAATCAGTTACGCACTCACCTTCACCAACTCAGTTACTCACTCACCCTTCTTTGTAACCTTATTATTTATTATTAATAATTTTATGCTAACATTTGTTAAAAACCCATAATTAAATATGATTTTATATGTACAACTTTATAAGATTGAATTTTGATTTAGTTTTCTTTGAATTGAAAATCATTAACTTATATTAATAATGACTAGAGTTTACAAAGACAAGCCCGAGGGCGAGAAACAAACACAACTACAAAAGACTAAAAGATACAATTGCCACTAAGGACAAAACGTGGCCATAAGACAACAACAAATATAGAATACAAAATATTACAGCCTTTTTCTACATGATATGTGATAACATCTGATAAAGAAGACTGTGCCATGATAAAAAGATCCCCAGAATCTGCAACATCTACCGTCAATAGAGAGAAGCATCTGCAAAACATAGTATTAGGCATGTGATATAATCATATTATACATGTATATAAACCGATTTAAATAGTATTGGAGCATAAGCACCTGCTGGTAACCATCCATATTGTGGTGACGTTCTTGCAGCCGAGGAAAGAAGACATCGTCTTTGGCTCTGAATTTGGATTTGAAACCAATAAGCACACGAGCCACCTGAAGCAACACCTTAAATTTTGTGAGTCTCCTCAGAGACTCAGTAAGGACCCTCTGAACCTTCTGAAATAATTCCTCATTTCTAGCTAACCATATAAACCATAAAATCTCCGTAGAAATGAGCAGCCAAAACATGTTATAACAGTGATGCATTTGAGGAATAAAACCAAAAATAATAAGTTGTATAAAGCATGCATTTTTATCATTCCACCCATGCATATCAGATAAGAAAAGACCCCATATTTCCTTAGCATATAAGCAGTCAAAAAAGACATGATCAAAGGTGTCAGGAACTCGACATAGAGAGCAAGTAATAAATGTTTTAGGATCCTTGTTAAGAGATAATTTCTGCAACAAAAACAACCAACGAAAACAAGCCTTCTTAGGCTCTAAAGGGCTGGACCAAATGTGCTGAAAGATAAGTTGTCCCTGCTTATCAGAAAGATCCAACTGCCAACAACCATTAACATGTTTTACTATATCAGAAGTATCACAAAGAAGATTATATAAGATTTTGGGTTTAATGTCTCTAAAATTAGAACCATCTGTCCATTTGCATGAATCATAAAACTGATTATCATCATCAATAAGAATATGATTTTGAAATGTCATGAACGAATCTCTCAATAATGAATACGTCTACTAGTGTGACTGAGGAAGATCGTATTTCATACGGAGAAACTCCCATGACACCAAAAAATCATTATCCACAATCTGTTCAAAAGTATTTATGCCTTTAGAAGCCCACTTTTTAGCAGAACAACCTTGAATAAGAGCCAAAGGCTTCCCATTATGCATAAGGTTCCACCAAACAGAACCTTTAAGAGAAAGTAAATTAGTAACATTACCAACAACTTTACCAATTATTACTTTACCTCTAACCAATTCCCAGGCTTTCCATATACTACGAAAAACTACAAAACCAACAAATATAACAGAAAAATTGCCAAAAAGAATATCTGTAATATAAAACCTCTTCCAAAATTTAGTTTTCTTTATAATATATATATATAATGCCTAGAGTATCACCTATGCCTTCTAATAATTTCAAAATAAAGCTCAAAACACCACCTTCATTCATAATATTTTGAGTCAATAACTAATGATTTGCTCTTAGAGCATGCCTAGAGTATCACCTATGCCTTCTAATAATTTCACGACAAAACACAACCTTCATTCAAAATCTTTTAAGTCAATAAATGATGATTTGCTCCATTACAAGAAAAAGTTGCAATTTGTGGTAGCTAACTAATAAATTGAATAATTTTTTATTTTTATTTTAATAAATTATTATATTATATTTATAATATTTTAATAATTAAATTTATACTTGTTAAAAAAACTTAAATTATTAAAAAAATAAAAAATCAAGTGATTGAAATGCACACAGTTTAATGAATGAAAAAACTTATATGCATATATTTTATAATTTATTTTGTTTATTTGTTTGAGAAAATTTTACGGAGAGTTGAGCTTATCAATGGGAAATTTAATACACAACCATACACACCCATCCTCTCACACGCTCACCTACACCGCGGTTTTATGTCCAATAAAACATATATATTTATATATTTTTTGGATACACAAAGGAGTTGGTTACATCCACACTATTTTTAATCATTGTCAAGTGCATAATTCATACAAAATTTTTTCGGGAAGTGTGATAAACCCAACGCATAGGGCTAAGCAATCTCCTTCCAATCATGATCCCTTGTAAAACCGAGAGCTACACTTATCAATAGGAAATTAATACACATCCAAATGTTACGGTTAAACCTTGGACCTCCCGAAGAAGAGCCAAATCCCAAATCCCATACTGTTGCTTTGTCCTCACCGGGACAAAATTTATACGGGTAGTGCGATAAACCCAAACCCAACCCCTACAACCGATGCATAGAATTGACCACATCCAAATGTTGTTGTTAAACCTTAGACCTTTCGAAGAAGAGCCAAGCCCTATATTGTTGCTTTGTCCCCACCGAGATAAAATTTATTCGAGTAGTGTGATAAACCCCTACGGCCGATGCATAGAGTTGACCACATCCAAATGTTGCGGTTAAACCTTGGACCTCCCGAAGAAAAGCCAAACCCCATACAGTTGCTTTGTCCCCATGGGGACAAAATTTATTTGGATAGTGTGATAAACCCCTACGATCGATGCATAGCGCTGGCCACTCTCCTCAGGACAAAATTTATACGGGTAGTGCGATAAACCCAACTCCTACGACCGATGCATAGAGCTGACGACATCCAAATGTTGTTGTTAAACCCAAACCCAACCCCTACAACCGATGCATAGAGTTGACCACATCCAAATGTTGTTGTTAAACCTTGGACATTTTGAAGAAGAGCCAAGCCCTATATTGTTGCTTTGTCTCCACCGAGATAAAATTTATTCGGGAAGTGTGATAAACCCCTATGATCGATGCATAGAGTTGACCACATCCAAATGTTGCGGTTAAACCTTGGACCTCCCGAAGAAGAGCCAAACCCCATACAATTGCTTTGTCCCCATGGGGACAAAATTTATTTGGATAGTATGATAAACCCCTACGATCGATGCATAGGGTTGACCACTCTCCTTAGAACAAAATTTATACGGGTAGTGCGATAAACCCAACTCCTACGATCGATGCATAGAACTGACCACATCCAAATGTTGTTGTTAAACCTTGGACCTTTCGAAGAAGAGCCAAACCCTATACTGTTGCTTTGTTTCTACTAAGATAAAATTTATTCAGGTAGTGCGATAAACCCCTATGACCCATGCATAGAGTTGACCACATCCAAATGTTACGGTTAAACCTTGGACCTCCCGAAGAAGAGCCAAACCTCATACAATTTCTTTGTCCCCATGGGGACAAAATTTATTTGGATGGTGTGATAAACCCTTATGATCGATGCATAGGGCTGATCACTCTCCTCGGGACAAAATTTATTCGGGTAGTGTAATAAACCCCTACGACCGATGCATAGGGCTAACTCTCCTTAAAACAAAATTTATTCGGGTAGTGTGATAAACCCGTACGATCAATGCATAGGGTTGATCACTTTCCTCCCAACCATGACCCCTTGTAAAACCGATAGCTACACTTATCAATAAGGAATTAATATACAACATTTATTCGGGTGGTGTGATAAACCCCTATGACCGATACATAGGGCTAACCACTCTCCTTAAAACAAAATTTATTCGGGTGATAAACCCTTACGATCAATGCATAGGGCTGATCACTTTCCTCCCAACCATGACCCCTTGTAAAGCTGATAGCTACACTTATCAATAAGGAATTAATATACAACCAATCGCTTCGATTTGAGGCTTGAATCTTCTTTTGTAAAGCCGAGAGCTACACTTATCAATAAGAAATTAATATACAACCAAACATTGCGATTTGAACTTTGGACCTTTCGAAAAAGAGCCAAACCACAAACCGTTGGACTGTCCCCAATGGGACAAAAATATTATTCGGGTCGTGTAATAAACCCCTATGACGAATACATATGGCTGAGCAATCTCCTCCCAAACATAACCTGGAGAGCGACACGTACCAATAAAAAAAATTAACACAACCAAACATTACGATTTAAACCTTAAACCTTTCCAAAAACCCTTGTAATGATATAAACACAATCTAATCTAAGGTGGTTCATATAACATCGGCATGTCCAATCATTTATATCTAGAGCACATGGGATAGTCCATGGGCCATGGGTTGACCACCTTAGTGGAGGCTTTCAAATATGAGGGACCAATTTTTTTTGGTGGGGAATGAAGAATTAAAATTTTTTATTTATATTTAAAAGGAATAGGTTGATGGGTGGTAATCAATTTTTGGATAACGGTTGATTGGTGACGATAAATTCTTTGACTAGGTGGTTGGTTGGTGATAATCAATTCTTTAGAGAAGTAAAGAAGTGAGTTGCTCTAATTTGATTTCCTTATCTTTATCATACATATTAAAGTTTATAATAATTAAATAAAATTACGTTCACAACAAATTTATAATAACAAAATTTTACTTAAATTAAATCTTTAACCTCTAAATATTCAATTATACCTATTTAGACCTCAACAAATTTATGGCCCTTCCATTTGTCTTAAAGCCCGGTTTGGTCTTTATAGTTATAATCAACGAATTGACTACTCAATGTTGCACCATCACAAATTTGTGGCCCTTCCATTTGTCTCTTTATAGTTATAATCAACGAATTGACTACACAAGGTTGCATCATCACTTCATATATCACCCTCCATCATTCAGTTTGTTATGAAAAAGATATTTATGTTTATTATACATAATTTCACCAAAATTCACTTTACAACTTTAATCCTCTTATAAACCAATAAATTACTCCTTTAAATAAACATATTAAATGTTTAACACCGAAAATTTTTAAATTTGAATGAATTTTATAGGGTTGTGTGTTATTTATAATTTTTAACTAATTATTCGAGATTAAAATGATTTGACTTCTATTTTTAAGCGGTATTATAATAATTTGTTTTTTTTGAAATAATTTTTACTCTCCGAGGTTTCCTTTATAAAGAGATAATGGGGAGCTAGAGATTATAATAATTTGTTTTTTAGTTATATACGAGAGTTGGTCACAATTATACTATTTTAGTAACTAACAAGCTCAAGATTGGTTTTTCGGGATTTGTACAATTATACTATTTTAGTAACTAACAAGCTCAAGATTGGTTTTTCGGGATTTGTACATCATGGTCGCTCTATCGTGTCTCATAAGATTTAGATCAGACTAATGCAAAGCTCTCGAAGTTTGAACTTGGGTATCTTTTTGGTAAGTGCCTAGCCAGACAAGCACTTACCAATCCACCTAACCCTAATTTGGTTATTATGTATGTATGATTTAATAAGATTAAATTTTGAGTAAAAATAAAGAATTTAATTGATTGAACTAATAGCATTTGATGTATTTCATTTATAATGGACATATAAGTTTGTATATTAGAGTGATATCTTAGTGAATTAAGTTCTCATTATATATTATTTTGTTATTGAAGTTTTTATTATTATACAAAAACTTAAGATTAAAATTATTCTAAGAAATGTATACAAAAACTTGAGCTTGAACCTCATTCATACAATAAAATATCATTTGTACAATAATATAAACAAAAACTTGAGCTTGAATCTCACTCATACAACTGTATACAAAAACTTGAACCTCACTCATACAAATGTAAAATTATTCTAAGAAAATGTATACAAAAACTTGAGCTTGAACCTGGCTCATACAATCAAACCATTTATTTTTAAAGTACAATAATGTGGACAATTATTTTTATATTATTTATTTTTAAAATTTAATCTAAAAGCTTATTATTATTATTATTATTTTGTTGAAGAATGATGTAAAGTACAATCCACACTATAATTGGAACTACCCTTCCTTTGATTGGAACTTGGATCTCATTGATTCATTGATGTGAGTTTTAAAATATATTAATTTAAAGATTAAAATCTTAATTTTAATTTTATTTATAATTCAAGTTGATATTTGTTAATTAATTAATTTATTGTTGTTTTCGTAGATAATAAATTATATATTTAAATTGTTTCCATTAAAAAATTAAAAAAAATTATCAACAAAATAAATAACAAAAATTATTTCTTAAAAACAATAACTTAATTTTATTTTTAAGCAAACTTATTTCTTTTAAAAAATAAAAGAAATAACATAATATGATAATGATAACGAAGCTTTGTTGTCCTATACCTTATTTTCACCCTACATCTAACCTCACACAAGTACATCATCGAATCTTCTTCTCGCCGTGTCAGTGTGGGTTGACGGCTCAGGTTTTTGTCCTTCCTCATAAACTAACTCATCTTAATGTCGGCTCTCTTGCCCTGGGTTAAGGGTACGGCTTACTATGCACATCTTAGGGTACGGCTTACTATGCACATCTTAAACTCAGTTATTTATTTTCTTGATAAGTGGTAATTTAATAATTTTTTAGTAAAATAAATTGAGTTCAGTGGTTTAAATTTTTTTATTTTTAAAGAAATAACGTTTAAATAATCTTTGATGCAATATAATATAATATGAAAAGATCTCTTTTAATTTCATATAATCAATCAAAAAAGAAAATTCAATACCGATAAGATTTTAAACTTCACAAGATTAGAACAAACAATTAAAAAAGAATATATATACAAACTTTCAATTTTATAATTGAATTTTAAAAAAATTTTGGTAGGTAAAAATTATATTAAAAGTGGGTTTTGAAAGGACCCAACAACAGGTCAATCGACAGTTTGGAAAAAACTGCCCAACAATTAATTTGAAGAATCCCACCCAACGAGAAATAGACAGTTTGGAAAAACCTGCTCGACAGGAAAAAACAATTTTGAAAAATCCCGCCTAACTGGAAACCACCAATTTTGAAAAATCTTGCTTAGCGAAAAACCACCAATTTTGAAAAATCCCGCCTAGCGGGAAAATACCATTTTTGAAAAATCTCGCCTAACGGGAAACCGTGCAAGATGAAGAATTTGAAAATCCCGCCTAGTGGGAAGCAACTGAAAACCACTAGATTGGAAATCCCGCCCAACGGGAAAACCAGAATATTGGAAAATCACGCCCAGTAGGAAATTCCGTCCCGCCCAACAGGAAAAACCAGTAGATTGGAAATCCCGCCCAACGGGAAAACCAGTAGATTGGAAAATCCCGCCCAACGGGAAAACCAGTAGATTGGAAAATCCCGCCCAATGGGAAACCACCAAATCCCGCCCAGCAGGAAACCACCAGTTTTGAAAAATCCCGTCGAACAGGAAAACATGCAGGATGATGAATTTGAAAATCATGCCCAGCGGGAAGCAGTTGAAAACCACCATATTGGAAATCTCGCCCAGTGGGAAAACCAGAATATTGGAAAATCTTGCCCAGTGGGAAATCTCGTCACGCCCAGCAGGAAAACCAGCAAAAAAACGGGTTTGAAAAACCCCGTCTAGCGAGAAAACCAGCAGGATTGGAAAATCCCGCCTAGCAAGAGAACTAGCAGAAGAACGAATTTGGGAAACTACAGCACTGGAATCCCGCCAACAGGAGTACGAGAAAGTCGAAAGGATGCAGGGAAAACAAACGCAAGCACAAAGAAAGGATCCTGGAAGCCACAAAGGACCAGGAACCCACCATCCTTGCTCACGAACAATTCCAAGGAAGTGGAACTGGGACTGGGAACAACTCAGGAACAAGAAGAGGCCCTCCCCAAGGCCAAAACAAGCTCTGAGAGTCCACCAAGAAGCAGGACCAGAAAGCATAAGCCCCCGAACAAGAAACTGAAACGAAAACCTGCGAAGCCCAAGCAAAAAGCGGTAGTAGACACAAAGATGGGATCCATGAAAACCTAAACTGAGGGATTCAGGGGTATGGATGCATAGATCACCTGTCCCCCCAGGATCGAGACATGCAGCAGAAAACCCAAAGCACCCCAACAGAAAGGACCAAGAATCCCCATCCTTGCACATGAACAACTTCAGGGAACTGGGACTGGGGCTGGGAACAACTCAAGCACAGGAAGAGGCCCCCCCAAGGCCATGCAAATGCTCAAAGCGTCCACCAAGTAGTAGATCCAGCAAAAAGAAGCCTTCGAACAAGAAAACGAACATGGTCCCACCCAAAGGGATGAGACCACCAGCAACCAATGGCATCCCAGAGAGGAAACACGAGCAAAGAGGAAACTGGCCCCCCAGACCAACCTCGATGAAGAGAGAACCTCACGGGATGCACAAGTAAGCAAACGATAACCCAACTTGCAACCACCACAGATCAAGAAAGCCCAAGGAATCAGATCCTAGTAACAACCTGCAAAAAAGCCTAGGGAAAAGCCAAAGGGAGATCAGGGACAGGATCCCAGGAACATGCAAGAAACCCCAAAGGATCCCTGGGAAGCACCAGGCCCTAGATTCAAACGAGGAAACCTCAAAAACTACTAGGAAATAAGCAGAAAGTGGGCAAGGATCTCCCCTCAAGGAGATCATCTGCTATAAATCATTCCCAAAGTGGGATGACCTTGGATGAATCAGAGACTGGGTAAGAACCAGGAAAGGGGGAGGTCCTACTTGAATGGGTAGGACAATTGTGCCGACTATTGAGCATATCGCATCATTGAATGCTCGAGGGAGAGGGAGCAGGTTCCTCCCCTCCCCCTTCACCCAATTTTTCAAGAACTTGACCCAAATGAATTTCATGAATTTTAAAGTTTTAATGAAGTGGTATTAACACATTAAATTTTCAATTTGTAAAAATGTAAAAAATAAACTTAAGTCCAAATAATACCGAATATATATAATAACTAAACTATTAAAACAATTAAATGGAAATGAAAAATTTAAATAAATATAACCAATAAATAATTAAATAATAAATTTGAAGGAAAAAATCTAAGCAAAACCAGTTTCAATCCTAGAAGTAATAAATATTTAACTTTTGGAGGGTTGGTAAATGGAATTTGCTTCTTCTAGGAGTGCTGAAGATTAATAATACAGATGGATCTTCTCAGGATAATCCGGGTAATGCTGGTATTGGTGGTGCGGGGCGGGACAGTATTGGTACTCTCCAATTTTTTTTCTCTTGCTATTCTTTATGGAAGCCCGTGCCATTTTATATGCTTTGGAGCAAGGGTATGCTTTGGGTTGGCGTCGGATTGTTTGTGAATCTGATTCTCAGATTGTTATAAATTTGTTGAATTCTGGGGATAGTTTTCATGGGAGTTGGCGGTTGAGTTGGATTGCTCGGCAAATTCTCAATATCTCTGCTCACCTGGAGTTCATTTCTTTTGTGCAAATTCTCGAGAGTGGAATGGGGTAGCGGATTTGTTAGCTAAATGACTTTTGAATTTCAGGATGATTGGGATGTTCATTTGTTAGCTAAATGAGCTTCTGAGTTTCACAATGGTAGGGATGTTCAGAATTGGTCTCAATTTTCTTCTTATTGCTCTCAATCTCTCTCTTCTTTATTGAGAGCTGATATGTCTAAATAACTTCTTCTTTTTCTTTGTATCTTGAATGTTTTACTGAGTTAATAAATTTTTACCGTCTTTTTCAAAAAAAAAATAAAATAAATATTTAACTTTTATATCTGAAAATCGATGAAAGTGAATTCGTTTAAAAAGAAAAAATGTTTTGCTTAAAAACAATTGGTATAAACGGCTTGAATTGTCGCCTTGAGATTCTAGGCTGAACTAATGTAAGTAAATATAATTCAAGTCCGCCTATTCCATGGCTGTGCGCATCAGTGTATCATTGCTCCAAAGATCCTTGCAAGACAAGGACAGAGAACATGTTCAAATATCTTGGAAACTTAGAATATTTTCAATAATGGAGAATGGATCTTGGCTGCAGCTTGATGGATTGTGGGTCATTCCATTTTATCTAAAGCAAAACTTTTTTCTGGTCCCTGAAAACCAAGTTCACTGCTGCCTGTGTTCAACTCACAATCATGGGAGTCTGCATTATGGTATCCATGGTGCATGCTTTGCCAACACAGATTCAGAATATTGTGGTACAAAGAATCCATCATCTACCTTTAATTTGGTTGACTTTCATGGTAGTTAGTGCTGCACTTTTTTGGTCCTTATCCTTGTTATCCAGGTACTATCAGTTAAAAAGCAGGAAAAAAGAAACTCCAACTTTTCTAACAGAAGAGTCCCATATTATCCGTCATGTCCGTGAACAGTAAATTCTTGGGTGGCTATATAAAGGAATTAATGAATGGGTGGTCAGCATAATGGATTTAGATCAACCATGGCGATGGTGAACTCTGCAATTGTGAGAAGAGAGGGAATGAACAAGTTCACTTGTTTGGTTATTAAGGTGCTTATGCTGATGATATTCTCAGGCTGGGTTTCAATCTGGATCTTGAGGCCCACTAAATTTTGGACAAAGGCTTGGCTTCATTTGGAAAAGAAAACCAGCACACCTGCCTTTGGCTTAACAGGTATAAAGTGCTTGGTTGATCGATATTCAGATTCATATAAGGATAATTTTGATAAAACTTGACTAAACCCAGAAACCCATTTCTGATATAGTTTGTAGTGTGCTGCATTTCTAGAATACTATATGTGAGACAAGATGACTCTTAACTTCCATTAGACAGGATTGGTGTATAGGATGTATAAATGCTTACTTATTTGTTTAGATTAATTCTAAGAGTGTCCAGTTTTAAAAGTTCTGTTTGGTTCTCTAATTTAAGATTTAATGGATTAGGTGATAAGTACAACTGCAATATCCATATAACTGTACTCAATAAGAGACATGTTAACAAGTGAATTTATAGCATTGTACTCCTAGATATGGTTTCAGTCAATAGCCCAATCATGGCCTTTGACAGCAGACTTTATCAATCACATATATTTCCGAATAAATTTTTTGATAAATTACATAATTGGTCAGTCAAGCAGAAAACGGGTTGGCTATCCAACTACACAGTGTGTAGTTGTTATGTTGCTTAATGAAATTTTGTTGTCTTTTCAAATTAAACTCTGCCTACTTATTAAGGTAACCAAATGTATGGACATGATGGTACATCTGGAAGCCTGTAACAGGCAGGTACGAAACCAGGTAAAAAAGAGTTAGAATCCTATTGTATAGTTTCTTTATGCAACTACACATTGTATGCAGAAAGTTGTCCATTAACTGATCAACTCACTTGAAATATGGGGTGATCCGCCATTGGCAAGGTATTCTCTTTCCAAGTTCTTCCCACACATCCAACAATAGATTTCATAAAAGTTACACTGAGATTTAGTGCAAGTTGAATTTTCTAAGTCAAATTTGCAAGAGGAGGTGTGTTTCATCGTCTCCTTCATTTAAGTTATGATTCATATAAATATTAAATCTCCGAAGTGATTCTGGATGAATTCATCTGATTGATTTGACTTATTTTTAAGTTTCTCAATCATGACTTTCTTCTTTGAAGGCAGGTGTGTTGGTGTTTTATTATGTTATGTATGAAAGATGCTCTGACAGGGAGCTCTGTTTTGTAGGTCCTGATATTTTCCTATACTCTTTTCCACTAGTCCTTCTTGCAGCACTGGGTGCAATATATCTACATGCTTGCAAGAATGGAAACATAAGCAAGTAAGTTATGATTCTTTATGCTTTGTGCATATAAAGAACTTCTATTTTTGTGATCAACTACAGTGGCAGTAGTGCTTCATGCTTTTATGTTTGAAACGCAGCCGGACCCCAAGGAAGACTAGAGTCCGTCTATTGTCTTATCCAGTCTTTACTCAAGGACCACTGGGAATTGTGACCATAGCAGAGCTATTGTCTGCGATCATGTTCCTAGGACTTTTTGTATGGACATTGTATACTTATGTATCCAATGACTTTAGCAGAATAACTGCAAAGAAAGTCTTAAAATCAGGCAATTATCATATGTAAGTATAGCAGTACTTGTGTATTCATTCTTGGTTTATTTTTTATATAATGACAAGTTTTAGGTTTTTGTTTCTTCTTTATATGGTTCTTATGTTCTTGCAAATTCTCAGATGGCAGTATAAGCTGGAGAGAGTTGGGGTTCGACTAGGCTTTACTGGAATGCTATGCCTAGCTTTGCTTTTCTTGCCAGTTTCACGAGGCCTGGTTTTGCTACAGTTGATTGGCATTCATTTTGAGATATCTGTCAAGTACCATGTGTGGATAGCTAACTTACTGATGGTGATCTTCACATTGCATGCACTGTGTTTCATGATAGTCTGGGGAAGCAGGAATTGCCTTAAAATTGAGGTACGTATTCACATCGTTCCTCGTAGATCACCTTGCAACTGGATTGTTCTGAGATCACCTTAAGGTTTTGCTTATTTTCTTGTATTCTGCATAAAAGCTCCCTCTCTTTTTTTTAACCTGTAGTGACAAGTCCGCTATACTTGCCTAAACTAAGATAAGATGAGTTTTAATGTCCTCAGACCAAATTGGTGTGTAAAATATATCAGCTATGTGCTTGCTTAGATGATTATTTCCATGGCTGTTAGATTCTAATGAGTTCTATTTGATTATCTTGATTAGTGCAAGTGTTTAGGTGTGATAGATACCATTATATTGCAAAGATAGTAAGAGAAACTGTGATTTATCTTCGTAAGAGAGAATATGCACTTATTGCACTTTAGGGGTGGTGGAAACAGGGAAACAATTTATCTTGGAATGCAAAGCTTATAATAATATTTAGGATAATTATGATGACACATTAGCAGTGGACTTTATGTCTGAATTGTTTGAAAAATCAAGAATAAAGAAGCTATGAGCAAGATCAGTAGCAAAAGATCAGTTCTTCAGAAAGAATGATGATTCAACTTCTATTTTTCACATAAACTTGTTTTTTTAAAACGAACAAGATAACATATTATGTTTGATATGAAAGCTTTGTTGTCCCATAAATTATTTTGGTCTCGTGGACATTAAAAACTTTCTTCTATATACGTTGAAAATGAAGACCTATATGGATTCATTTCTTTCTGTAAGTGATATACTTTAGTTTGATATATTACTGTTTGGTGTGCAGTTATCAAGATGGGATAGAACAGGGCGTGTGAATCTTGCAGGAGTGATTACTTTTTTCTCAGGGATGATAATGTGGATGACCTCAATTCACCCAATAAGGCGAAAATTCTTTGAGCTATTCTACTACACTCATCATCTTTATCTCATCTTTATAACATTTTTTCTTATGCATATTGATGATAGGCATTTCTGCACAGTATTGGCTGGTATTTTCCTCTTCCTTCTTGACAGGTTTTTGAGGATTCTTCAGTCAAGAATAACTGTGAATGTCCTATCAGCTCGAATATTGCCCTGCAAGGCTATAGAGCTTACTCTACCAAAGCACCCAGGTAAATATACTGGACATTATACCACGAGTATTAAAAGAGTGAGACATTATATAAAAAGTGGAAAACAGTTTTGATGGAAGTGGATATCTAATATGAATTTTGATTAAATTTCAAGTATATTTAAAAGGTACAAAATTTGAATTGGTAGGGACAATTTACTATAAGCCTGCTGAAGGGTGAAAACCCAGAAGGTTAAAATAATGAATAATATAAGTGAAGTGAAAACTTCTCTTGTGATTCACAAAAGTCTCTAGAGCCAACGGGTATGCTGTCTACATTAACTTCAAAACCCACCTTTACCTTTTACCTATAAATTCTGTATGGTCCACCAGGGTTTATCCTTTAATTGAAGAATTTCTTCAAAGCTGAATTTTGGTTTTCTCATAAGTATGGGTTAACATTTGAGCCCTGAGCCTCACACTAGCTCCAAGCCATTAGAAAACATTACAATAAGGAAATTACACTGGTCAAGAATTCACTTTTTTTTTGTTTTTACAGGTTTGAAATACAGTTCCACAAGTGTGATATTTCTCAAGATTCCCCTTGTATCTCGCCTGCAATGGCATCCATTTACAATAACATCTAGCCCAAGTGTGGATAAGGACCAGATTTCAGTTCTGATTAAGTGTCAAGGAGAATGGACTCAAAAGCTATATGATTTAATCTGTTCTTCCCACGTTTTGCAAAGCAACTCTAGAAGCATTTCTGCATCTGTTGAAGGCCCTTATGGCCCAGACTCCAATTATTTTCTAAGGTATATATTATAACTTGTACTTATTACTAAGACTTCAATACTGCTGTCAACTTACATTAGGCTGAATTGGTCCATCTACTTAGGCTAATTTTGTTGTGGATATCCATTTTTAGATAACTTCCAAGTCATTTTCTTGATTCTTTTCTTTACTGTAATTCATCTTCTAGTTCTTTTAACCTATACACCTTACAAATTCTGTCTATGTTGTCAGATATGATAATCTAATCTTAATTGCTGGAGGAAGTGGAGTGACTCCTTTTCTAAGCATAGTAAAAGAAATTATATCTCAGAGAATCAACAACCATTCGACTCCAAAAGTACTGCTAATATTTATTGTCAAGCTCTCAGAAGATCTATCCATGCTAAGTCTCATCTCCCCTTCTCTTCTGTGCCAATCAGACTTGCATACACAAGAGTTCTTGAAGGTCATGGCATTTATTACACAGGAAGATTGTCCACCCAATTCTGATTGTCTAACTCCAACAAAAGCCAGTAGACCATTGCCAACAAGCTATGATGTCAAAACAATGCATTTAGAGGCCATGGAATCAAGAGTACCTCCTCTGCTTGGGGCGGAAAGTAACCTATGGAGAGCAACATTGGTAGCAATGACATTTCTTGCATTCCTTGTTCTTCTTGGGATCTTCAAGAGCTCGTTTGTGTATCCCAAGGATCATAACTCAGACATGAAGTACCCTCAATGGGGAAGGAGTTTGTTTATGGTTCCAGCAGTGGTAATAGGAATAGCTACTACAGTGTCTGGCTTGGCCTTTTGGAGATGGACAACTTATATGAAGCATGGCGGGGATGCTCAACTTTCAACAGTCAAAACGAATGCACAGACCAAGGAGTTGGTTTCTCTTGAAGAAAATGGATCTGATGACAGTCTTTCCTTAAATTCAGAAGACATGCACTATGGAGGAAGGCCTGATTTTCAAGGTACTGTATATATTTCCTGTATGTTTAACTTCATTAGCACTTCCTTATCCATGCTTTCATGTTCATCTTAATAGCAGTAAGTTTTTTTATTTGGTAGCTCAAAATAGTCTTTTATTCATGTATATATCATTCCAAATATTGTAGGATTGAAATTCATTGCCAAATACCATACACTATGATGGATTTCTATGACTCTTGACAAATTTAAATCATGATATAAAAAATGTTAGGTAGAAAAAGAATTCTTGATGTGCAATATATCATACATATTAACATCAAATCACCTTATCAGGAGTGATAGCATAATAGTTCTCTTGTCTTGCAGGCGGAACATTAGATGTCAACAAGTCTATCATAGTATATTCTTATGTGTGGAATTCCATTTCACTATTTCCACTTGTCTAAATGAATGAGGTAGTGTGTATCTAAATAACACCCTCGCTTTGGTACAACTTTGAGAAATGAGTAGTTTATAAACCTATCACCCATCAAATCCTTCACCAACAAAGTAGCAGGCTTAGAGGTGTAAGTCCTCGGTCCCCCTTATATGGGATTCCTTACTTTTATAAACATTGAGATACAAAAACAAAATTCAAGTCCACCTGACCCCAAGGTGGAGGGGCTAGCAGCGAACTTGATGGGCCCTAGTGTTACTGAGCTGTTGCAAGGGTGGCTGCAACAAGGCTGAGAACCAACATGCAACATAGTTACTGCAAGAGCAGCAAAGGAGCATGGGGAATTGACTTATCATGCAAGGGGCATTTCTCTAGTAATTAATTAAGGTATCAGAACTTCATGGCTACCTTATTGGCTTGGGACTATATTTGCAATGGAGAATAGCAAATCTGGTACTTTATTATTCACAACCATAAAAGGGCAGAAATTTGAGATTGAAAAGCTACAACATTTTGTTTGTTTGGTAGCAAGAATAAAATCTCAGCTCTATCTACAAAATTTGATTGATTCCTATAGGCTATCTAATTGTATCCTTAAGGAAAGCATTTCACTATGAAATTGGTTGTGGATGAAATGACAAAAGAAAGAAGAAAATCTAGAGTTAGATAGCTTTTGCCTTCAACCACCACCAAAATGTATGCCTGAAAGTATTAGGCTGGTTGCAAACCAGACACCAATGATCAATTTCACCCAAGTGTCAAAGATTCTTTCCTAATGATCGAAATGGATCCATAACAAGTCACTTGAAGAAAGAGAAGATGATGTCAAGAATGAATGACCAAGTTATAGTAGCCTGACAAGCTTCCAAGACAAAGCATGTTGTCTTTTGCCTGTAACTCCTTGAAATGAATTTGGAATTGAACAAAACTTCAGAGGAATCATTCTAACATTTGAAGAAATGATCAAATTACTTTGGGATAAAAAATCCATCATCTGGAAAGAACAATTGAGACCAATGAGTCATGTTTTCGGCATAAGTCTTGACCAAATAATGTCCAATTTCAGTGTTTTTTCTAGGTGAAAGAGGACTCAAAGGACTACATTTGGTATAAATTTCAACCTATCATATATCCATTTGACCCTTCAAAAAGGAAAAATCATTATACTCTAAAATCCTTGTTCTTTTTTCATGCAAGCTCCAAATGAAACAATATTTATATTAAATATTCTTTACTTCATTGTATATGTTTCTACCAAATTTCAACTCAAATTTTTCCCATTTAGACCTCCAAAGGCCAAAAGCTGTCCAACCAACAAACTGGCTAGAGATGGGCTTAGTTAAAATGTGCAAGGTGCCCTAAAAGTAAACTAGAAAAGTGCCAAGGAGAATTTATGCAAGAGGAAGCATGACATATCACCACCATACATTTCCACACCTGAAAGATCCTAAAGAATCAAAAACAATAAATTGCACTTTCAGATTTAGAATAGGAGATTAGATGAGGCTTACTAGTGCCAAGACAAGGAAGGAAAAGGGAGTTTTAAAGACCCAAAAATAGGGGTAAGCAAGTTGCAACAGAAGAAGAGAAAGAAATCATTGAGAGACATTATGTGAAGGTGCAAACAAGCAAGAAACCACTCTATGTGAGGGTGCAAAACGATGAGTATTTGTTGTACATATCAAGGCCAAGTTGGCGGGACAGAAAACTTGTAATACCTCTATTTTGTATGGAACTTGAAGCTTAACCAATTCATCCATGGGTTTCTTCTCCTAGAGGTTTTTTCACACTTTAAATTACCATGCCTTTACAATTGTGAATTTGTTTTATTTTGGATTTTAGAATACTTTCCAAGAACATTCCAAAGCATGCATTCA
Organism: Wollemia nobilis; assembly: GCA_028583015.1. Lineage (NCBI taxonomy): Eukaryota > Viridiplantae > Streptophyta > Pinopsida > Araucariales > Araucariaceae > Wollemia > Wollemia nobilis. The sequence goes on from JAQPPZ010000989.1 coordinate 8,009,994, forward strand.
CCACAAATCATATTGCAAAAGAGTAGAAGTGAAAATAAGAGAGCATATAGACAATGTAGAAATGAAATTTAACATGCTTACACACAATTCCATTTCTACTTAAATAATTCTACAGATCTGCAGTCATGATCAATAACAATGCACAAAACCTGCAACAACAATAGTAACAACAGTAATAATGGTAGATGATACATAAATGGGCAGATTTATATTAACAATGGCATATACAATTACAACAATATAGTTTCAACATTACAATCTGCAGCCTGCAAACCCTATGCAGAATACTCTTCATGGCTGCATACAAGACTGGACTGCATCATGCCCTACGCACATATGCACCAACCCTCACACGTACCAATGCTCTTCTATCAATCCATCAACCTGCATGACTCCAACCATTCCCTTGAATGAATGAGGGGAGGGCTTATTTATAGGATAGCCTTGGCGGTTACTACAACCAACCACGCTCAACCATCCCCAACTGTCCATTCATTAATGCCTTAACTAATCAGTCTAAGATGTAACTAACCAGTCTTAGACTAATTAACCAGTCTCAGACTAGTTAACCAGTCTCAGACTAATTAACTAGTCTGACTTAACTAAACCAGTCATCTAATTAACATGACGACTAGTTGTACAATTTGTCATTTTATTCCACGTTATTAATCAGTCCATATTACATTATGATGGCTGATTTACATTGCCAAAACATTACATTATCAATTTGCCTGTCTACATCTATCCCCTCCTCTAAACTGGTCGGCGTCCTCGACGACACAAGCTAAACACTAGGAATAGAAGTACTGAACAATGGAACAAAAGCTCTTGTCATGCTCCTTTCGCTTTCTTTGGTTCCAGACATCTTTGGCAATAGACTTCACTTCAGACTGCTCGCAACACCTTGATCTTCGATTGTGCACTCCACTTGCTGCAAGCAGGTGTAACATCAACATGATCAACAGGACCAGTATTCGTTGATTATTCACTGCACTTTTTGGAATCAGCCATATCATCAGCATGAGCAACACCATCAACATCATGAACATGACGGGCAACGCCCGTCGCCACCTATGGGGGGGGTCAAGGGACAGCGTCCCTTGCGGGGTCGAGGGGCAGAGCAATTCGTTCTTGGGAGCTTTCACTAAAACCATCACTGCCTGAACTAAATTTTGCTCCTTGTCAACCTTTTGGGAGCTTTCACTTGACCCATTGAAACAACTTCCCCTCAGCTCCAATTCATTGCTTTCTTGATCCAATTGCCTACTTATCAACCTCTGATAGACATCTCCCTTGTCGGATTTTACTTTTGACGGCAACTCCTCTGACTGCACTGCCTTAGATGACAACATATTTGATGGCAATGTCCATGACGACAATCCCTGACAGCTCAGTCTCTGACGGATTAGGCTATGTTGAATCAGTCTATGACGGATGACTGATAGACTATGATGAATTGGCTCAGACGGATTGGTCCTGACAGATGACGGAGTAGTCCTGAAGGATTGGCTCAGACGGATCAGTCTAGGACGGATCAGTCCTAACGGCTCCTCATTAGACGAGTAACTCCAAACGGGTAACTAGCTAGATAGGTAACTCCATACAGGTTGCCTCTAGACGGGTGACTTGCTAGACGGGTTGCTTCCAGACGAGTAACCTTCCAGAAGGGTAACCTTCCAGACGGGTAACTTCCAGACGGGTAACCTTCCAGACGGGTAGCCTTTCAAACGGATACCTTTCAGATGGGTAACTTCCAAACGAGTAGCCTTCTAGACGGGTACTTCCATATGGGTAGCTTTTAGACATATAGCTTCTAGACGGGTCCTTCTCATATGGGTTTGCCTCATACTGTTGCTCCTCAAACGACTTTGCCTCAGATGACTCCAAGCATGATGGCTCCTGCTCGAACGAATCCACCTCAGACAGATTCTCCTTAGACGGGTTCTCCTCAGACAGATCATCCTTAGCCATCTGAATGCATTCTCCAACCATCCTAGCCTCATTCGTCGAACCTGAAAAAGTCGTCGTCTGGCTTCCTTCCTGTTGACTGCACTCATTTTTCTAGTGACTTGACTGATTGTATTCTTTCGTCTGACAACTTATCTAACTGCATTCTGTCGTCCTATCACCCTCCTGACAACACTTTGCAACTTCTTGAGGTGTTTCAACTTCTTGCAAAAAGTCTCTGTCATCAATTGAAATCAGATTCACTTGCTCAATTTGAATCAAGCTCATCAAGTTAACCATCTCAAGCAGGTTCACTTCCTCTAATGCAATTGGCTTCACCACCTCTGCTTCCTAGCAAGGGCTATAACTCTTCTTCGACTCTTCAAACTCTTGATGAATCACTAGTTCATCTTGCTTTGCAGTACTTTGACAATCATGTGCAAAGTGCCTCCACAATTGGCATTGCCAACATTGCATAATAGGTCTACCCTCACAATCATACTAAAGTCTTCGATTGTGAGTTCTCTGATGGTTGTTATAGACTGGTTCATTAGTGGTATCTCTTCTTTGGACAATCTCCCTTGGTGTTGTATATATTTGTGGTGATGATCTTGCACTCTCTGAGTCATACTCGTCCTCAGAGTCATCAGTCGTCTCTTGGGAGTCGCTTCCTTCCTTGACTTCTCGACCCCAATACTGTAGCGATGAACTATTCTCCTCCCCAAAATCATCACTCTCAATGTCTGAATCAGTCTCAATATCATAATCACTTTCATCCTCAAAATCACTCTCATCGGTAGGAACATGATGTCAATACTTCAATATTTTTACATCACTTTCCCAAATCAAGGCGTATTTCAGAGCCCCTTGGTATGATGTCGGAGGGATCCTTATCATATTATTCCAGTATGTAGGAAGAAGACCATCTATGAACCATCTCCGCTTCAATGCGTTTGATTGGTCTTCCTCAAAATGGTCAAATAGCCTAATCAACTTCCTATTATAGGAACGAATAGACTCGTTCTCACCCTGTTTCATGCCATAGATTTCAGTAATGATGGCATCATCATTGTCAAACAATTGAAATTCTTGGACGAAGGCATCATGCAACTCTTCCCATGTCTAGTACTTGTTTGCAAGGAATTTCATGTACCAATCCATTGTGAATCCACGAAATGTCGCAGGAAACCACCTTCTCCAATCGCTTTCCACGGCATGCGACAAATTCTCCAATGTCTTACCGGGTCTTCTCTTGATTCGCCATGAAATAGTGGACACTTACACGATATGCCCAAATTGGCCTTTGGTTTGATAGGTTGGCATAACCTCGACAATGGTTCGTGGCATATTGTTCTCTTATGCGAAGCCTGACGCGCATCACCTTGCAATTGCTCTTCCATTGTACTCTCGTTTGTACCATGAAACATTCCAACCTGCAATTGCTTCGATGTTGGACTCCTGTCCCGCTCCCCATCGAGCACACTAACCTATAGTTTCCCTAGTGTTGGACTCTCGTTGCACGCACTGTTGGACATGTCATCTATCTTTTGCACCAATGTCGGACTCGTGTCCTGGTCACCATCATGCACCACAACTTGCAATTGCTTCAACACCAAACATTCTGCGTCAGCATGCAACTTCTCATTGACTGCTCCTCTTTTTGTTCTGTCGTCTTCCTGACAACTGACTGGTCTACCTATTATGTTGTCATTCTGATAGCTGATTGTGCTTTTGCCATCATCTTGATGGCTAATTGCACTTTTGCCATCAGTTTGGCCGACGTCCAGACTGGTTCCATCAGTCCTGCCGATGTCTAGACTAGTTCTACTTCATCACTATCAACCTTGGCCAATAAAGTCAGATTACAAATATTTCAACATTTCTGATTACTGCATAATTTTAGTTGCTTTCCACTTCATTTTATAGGATTTGCACATTTTTAATACTAAAAATTTGGCAAGTTCAAGTAAAAGTAATTATTAATTTGAAACAATAGGAAACATTGCATTCACAATAGATTTTAATATTTATTAGCATTGTGTCAAGCTCTTTATATACTGTCCATACTTTGTTCTTTCTATTTAGGAGTATTTCTAGGCATTGAAAAGTAGACTGATGCCAAAATAGAGGGGTCCAAACAATAACTAGTGATAGGTTTTGCCTTAATCCAAGTGAAACGAGTACAAGAGCACTTCAAGTGTTAAACAATTTGTTTAAGGTTTCATTAGCAGAAATTACAGATCAAAGGAAATCTTATAATAGATTGGTCAACAATGAAAATGTGCCTTTCTAGGATCAAGAGGAGCTTACCAAATATGTTAAAAAGTCTTCTACACCAAATTATTAACTATGACTAAAGCTCACATCTTTGGTTGAACTTGTTGTGAATAATAGACAGGGATGTAATCCACTAGTATCCTAACCTAAGTTTGTAGTGTAAAATGAGAGTGTCACAATTCTATCTCCAACCTCTCCACCATATTAGAGACATTGAAAGACAAATCTTACGCAATAAAGATGCTAGGATAAATTTTGAATATTCTTAATCATATGCTTGTTAGTAGAGGTTAAGTTGAACTTAAAATTAAGTTTTGTTTAAAGCAGTTGGTCTGTAGTAGCTTGGCTACTACCTTCCAATTCTAGCCAAGAATTGGTTGTGGAAGAAAAAGCAAAAATAATTTTGCAGCCCCAGAATTAGTAGTGTGAACTGGAAATTTTAGAAAATTTTCCAAAAAAATAACTGTCGGAATTGGTGATCTGTTGACAAAGTCTCGATTCATCAATAAGCTCCTAGTTCGTCAACTTCCCTTCCAACATCATTATGATGTCATCTAGATTTGCTAAAATTGTTAAATATGGAAACTCTCGATTCATCAACAAAACTTTCGATCCACCAACAAACCTAAACTAGAGATTTTACTAAGAGTAGAAAAAATTTGCCTCTAGTAACTCTTAGGTAAATAATTGGCTATAAATAGGAGTTATGGGCTCCATTGTAAGGATCTTTTGGCCATTTGAGAAAGTCAAAGCTACACTTTGTGATACTCCATTAGATTCGTGAGTTTATTTTTATTAATAATAGAAAGATTGTATGAGATATTTACTTACTGATTGTGGCACCACTTTTTTTCTTTTCTTTTTTTTAATTTTATTTTTTTATTATGGATGCATATTGACTATGGCATTGCCCTCTCAATTTTTGTCATTACTTTCTTCTATTATTGTTGTTAGAGCACATTGATGTTATTCAATCCCCTTAGATGTGCTGATTGATCAACACTAATCTCGCTATAGTTTCGACCATATTTACTTTTATTGCATTTACTTTACATTTCTCGCACCCTTACCTACCCGGATTTCCTTTCCTACTTAGGTTAGCTTAACTCAACTAGATTAATGCAAAGTTGACCCGAATCCTGAGGTTGGAAAGGATTTGTTCCTTCCGTCCAATTGTTTAAATGTGAACTTGCGGGCACATAAAATTTTCGTCGATCAATAGTCCCTCATTGGTTTAAAAAATAAATGTTGAACCATGCAAATGTCCCTATGAAAAAACAATGCAACAATTTATATTCTACAATCTTTGCAAGAGGAATTCATTGAGATTAAAAATGAAGGATCATTATAACAAATGGTTTCAAATAAAAGTCAAATGGTATGATCTCAATCAATGTTAAATGCCTTGAACTTCAAGGAGGAGACCTAGGTTTGAATCTTTCTAGGCGATGTAGGCATAATTATCAAAAAATACCATAATGCAATAACAATATAATAGGGTGGGCCCTTTCAATCCCACATAAACAATAAAAAAAATTGAATTCTCAATCAAAAGGTCGTTATGAAAACCATTTGTGAACCCTCTCAAATATGGCTTCACAACTTTCCAAGACTTCCAAACCTCTAAAAACAAATGATCCTTGAATTTTTAGTGGCTATGTGATGCATATGGACTGCAATTATGATTCATACCACCTAAGCATGCCATATGGATTACTCACTATAATAGGATAGCAATTAAAGAATTTTTATGCCTCATTCCCATCAAAGGTATAAATAGTATATTTGATACAAAGGGTAGTATCTTGGCTTTGAAATTCAATGATGCAATTGAGCAAGTTAGTGAATGTGTGTCATATGCCACTCCGTAACATACTTTGAAGCCTTTAGAATTGACCCATAAAGAGTTAACGATGAAGCTCCATACCCGCTCTGATATCATGCCGGAATTCACAATATTTTCCAAAAGCAAAGAAGCAATCCATCCACTGAACGAATGAAAATAAGAGAGACACAAAGATTTGGGGGCACCTATAGACACCATAAATAATCACTATATTATCCATAGATAAGATTCACAACACTCCAATAATAAAATGAGGATTGTTGGGGGATATTTATACCAATACCAAAACCTCAATTACATAAAAGAGTTTAACCTAAGCCGACATAACAAGAGGGCTTAAGGTTAATTACAAGTTATAAAGTGGGTTTAACCATAACAAGGTTAACCGTGGCCCATAGGGCTTACATAATAAAATATTACAATAAATTCAATACATTGCATAATGAAATGCCCTTAGGCCTATCAATATTACATTATACAATGTCAGCCTTGGCCATAAATCATATTAAAATATCAACACTTTGAAGAAGAGGTACACTAGATATTCTCATCAAACACATCTCTACTAATATATGCTTCTTGGTGTCATGATCCATGAGATGATATCCCTTTGACTCATTGCTACATCCAATGAAGATACATCGCTTGGATGTCTCCTCTAGATTCATTCACTTCTAGTTCGAAATGTGCATGAATGCAATGCATCCAAACGTGTGGATATGTGACACGGCGGGTTTGTTTCCCATCCATGCTTCTTCTTGTGTGACATCATTCAATGGAAGTGTGGGTGCACAGTTCAATAAGTAGACCGCAATATGAACACTCTGCCCAAAATTTGGCTCCAAATTGGTATCGCTCAACATGCATCACACCATCTCCTAAATAGTATGAATTCGCCTCTTCGCAACTCCATTTTGTTGAGGCATGTAGGCATTTGTCAACAGTTGTTTGATGCCATGTTGCTTCAGGAAAACAAAAAATTGATTACTAGTGTACTCCCCCTTCAATCTAAGCGAAGTGTATGAATGGGATGACCAACAATCTTCTCCACATTAGCTTTGAACTCTTTGAAATAATGGAAAGCTTCATCCTTGGTCTTCAGGAAATACACCCACATTTGTCGTGTATGATCATCAACAAACAGTTGAAAATATCTATAGCCATTGAAACTCGTATCCGTAAGTCCGTATAGATTGGTATGCACCAGGTTGAGTGGACCAACTGCTCTATGACTGCTTGAGCCAAATGGGACTTGATGCTGCTATTTGGCTAAACAACTCGTACAAAGGTCATGACACTTCATCAAGGATGGAAGTCCATGTACTATGTCATGATGTAGGAGTGACTTTAGATGGTCGAAATTGAGATGTCCAAATGGCCTATGACATAGTGAGACAACTTCATCTGCATTGGTTGCCAACACTTTGTTGTCTCGCATTACAACCACAAGTTGAAACATCTTGCCTATGCCAATAGCACAAGTAATGATCATCAAACCTTTGGATTTCTCTCGAATGAGAGAGTTGCTTTGTACATGTTTTCAAACATTCAACACACAAATTGTGATCAAGCGATTGATTCATAGAAAGCAAGTTCTTCATGAGGCCAGGCACATAAAGAACTTGATTCAAGCGATACATATGCTTTCCAAGATGCAAAGGAACATCACCAATTCCAACAACGACGGATGAACTTGCCCACAATAAGATGAATGGTCAAGGTTCACGAACCATTCCTTTTGGCTTGTCATATGTATGGTAGCTCCCGAATCAACATGCCAAACTAGGCTTGACTTCAAAACAACATCAAGAGATTGAACAGAATTGACATAGTCTTGTCCTTCTACATCTAAATCAGTGTCTTCAGCTGTAATGCCATGTTGGTGATGAGGTCCATTCTTCTTTTGCCAATGAGAACTCTTCTACTTCCCTCTTGACGAATTCTTAGATCGGTTCTTAGAAGTTGTGAGAATGTGTTGTACCAACACTCCTGAAGAATGTGTCTTAGTTTATGTAATGTTTCTTTGTCCTTGATGCCGTCCTTGGTTTTGCCCTTTGCCTTTTTGCTAGTTTTGGTGCTTGTTGGGGATTCCATTACCTTGCTTTGACTGCATCGACTTCATGCCTTTTTGATACGTGAGCAAAGTGCGTTCATCTTTAGTCTTCGTCTCTCGAATTGCTTCTTCCTCTTGAAGCAACTTTACATCTCAAACGTGAGACTTTGATTTGTCACGTTCAGAGTTGTTACCAAAACATTGATTGTTGGTGGCAGTGCACGCGACACTATTGGAACAGATACATCATCATTGATGTTTTTGCCAAATGCTTATAGTGAGGCTCGCAACTTAGTGATCCATCGCAGAAAGCCTTCCAACTTCTTACCACTTTTCATCTTCAAGTGATGCAATTGGCTTTGTAAGTGTAGAATTTGGTTCCGGTTCTTGGACGATTCGAACACCGTACTAGTTTGTCCCATGCATCCTTTACGGTTACAGCGTTACAAATGTAGGGCTGGATCTCACCAGTCATGTTGAACATTATGAACAATCTGGCTTTCTGATCAACTTTATTGAACTTTCTTTGTTCTTCGATGTCAACAACCTGTCTTTGTAGATTGCCAGATACCACTCTGCACAAATCTTCAACTCCTTCCATGTGGAATGATTGTCACCTTTCAGTAACTGCGAATCACGCAATAACATCTTTGGGGATATGCTTATACTTGGACAACAATTAATGCCTTGAACTATGAGAAAACAGATTGGTTTCATTAAACAAAAAAATCAGGTGTGGGTACTCACTCTTTTCCTTCCAACTTGAATCTTCAAGGAATATTCTTCGAATATTCCATCAATGCTCCAAGATAATATAAAATATACCAAATCACCGTGTTGTTACCTGCATTTAATAGCAATAAAAATAGAGCATGTGGGATTTTTTTTAGTAAAAACAACAATGAATTCATGCACCACAACAAACATTGCAAACGTCCAATCAAACAATCCGATGCCCAAGATGGCAAGAAGCTTCATGTCTTCCTCCTTCACTAGGTAAACGATTGGATGACAGCACAGCAAATGACTGTGTTCATTTTTTTAATTTTTAATACCACTTTACAAGCCTGTTATTTATTTAAATAGGTTGAAGCCTCATCCTTTGCATGCAACAAGTTACGTGCAAAACTTTCCTCCTGGTAAACTGTAGGTAACCGGTGTTTTTTTTTTTTTAATGTGCAGCGTAAGCCTTCAGTCAACAACACTTCATTGGAAGTCTTCACTCCTCTTGGTTTTGCTTCAACCGGTAATTAACTTTATGATGGCCCATTCACCTATTAGATGACAACTTCAAATTAGACGACCTTTATGCATCTTTAGACAACCTTGTTATTAGATGACCCAGCCAACAAAGGACAAGGTCAAAGTAAATTTCTTCTAATGACCTTGTAACCACAAAAATTTAAAACGACCTTTCTTCAAACGACAATATCTGTAGACAACCCTTCTTAAATGACATTATCTTCAGATGACAACTCCAAATGACAGCTTCTCCAAGACGATCACGAACAATTAATCTTGTTCCACTCCTATGCATCTCCGACACGAACCAAGGTAGCAAGATACAAGGAGGATACAAGGAGGATGATTGCTTACACATTCTCTAGTGCAATGCTTCTCATGTTTCATTTCTTTAGACGACAATTCTATCTTGCACTGGAATTCAACAATTATTTCTTATAACAACTCTTCCAACATGAACTTGTGCAAACATAAACAAGAATAACAAAAAAAAGTTGTATTCTTCTTCAATTTGGAGTTGCTAGAGTCAACACACTATCACCAACTTCGATAAGTGTCTCCTATTCAGTAACTAGATCACCTTTACAAATCAAAGTTTCATTAAACGTCAACATGCTATCACAAACATCAAGAGGTGTCTCCAGCTCAACAACTAGATCACCTTCACAAATTAAAGCTTTGTTATGATATTAGCATATTTTGATACCAACATCAGAAATGCAGAATGCATTTTGAACACTATGATTAACCTTTGCATTGATATGATAAAAGTATACATACATGTGTAATCAAGAAGTGAAGCTATAACTACTTTCCAACTTTTCATATTCTTTATAACCTTAAGATGAATATTCACGATAACAAAATATTCACTACCATTATAAGAGGTCTTGAACCATATATTTTAATAACTAGATATTTTAATACTAATAAAGTTAAGGGATTTCATGAGATGTTAGGTTTACCAATCTCTTTATATAACCAATGTCTATAATTTGACCTTCCATGTTCAGAATTTAATTATAAATTTACTATGAATTATAATAAAATTATTATTTTATTCTTCCATGTTCAGAATTTAATTATAAATTTACTATGAATTATAATAAAATTATTATTTTTTATTTTAAATAGGTATATTGTGTGTTATCTTTGAATTATTAGTTTAGTGAACTTTATAACAAACTTTTATACAAATGACTAGAATAAAATTTATGCTATGATACAAAATTCTTAATAGTGTGATAAGGGAAAGAGGTCCATAATTGAGCACCCATAATCATGACTTTTATAGAGGTCATATGGAGTCACGAAGAATAAAGTAGAATAGAAGGTTTTTAACATCGGTAAAGCCAAGTATCTTATAAAAATATATTGTTATTAATTACAAAATTTGATCTTACTATCTTTCTTTTTATAATACTAATTCTTTATTAATAATTTTAATGATGAATTGTCCTATAGGTAACATGTCTATGATGTTGTCTTATTACAGTTTTAATTTTAATATGCTTTTATTGTTTTTTTTTTTAATTGGTTATTTGGAATTGAAAAATTACATCTAAATGTATCATTTGGCAAAATTTAAACCTAGGTTTCTTCTTTGAAAGTGGAGGAATATAACCAATTAAACTAATGCCATTTGATACATGCTTTCATCATATTAAATATTGTTTTAAATTGGTTTCATACTAATATCAATACTATTAGTTAAATTTTTTTTCAATGCATATCCCAAAATGTTGTGCATCCAACCATCAAAATTTACATATATTAAAAACAATTATATATATATATAATTTGGCTAGTGTGAGAAACTCCTACTTTAAGCAAGTTCCCCAATCATGACCCTTTCTAAAACCAAGAGCTATATATATAATTTGGTTAGTGTGAGAAACTCCTACTTTGAGCAAGTTCCCCCAATCATGACCCTTTCTAAAACCAAGAGCTATGCTTATGAATAGGGAATTTAACACACAACCACCAAACACCCACCCCTCACACAATCGCCCAGCTGCGGTTTGAGCCAAAGCATAAATAAATAATTATATTACTTGGGCGCGGTTTGAGCCAAAGCATAAATAAATAATTATATTACTCCATGTAAATGTTACATTCAAATCTTAAAATTAAGATGTAATTAAAAAATATATAATCACATAATATCAAATAACATTAGCTTAGATTAAGTTCAAATCTTGTCAAATGATATATGAATAATATCCAAGTTTTATTGTAATATTACTATATTATGATGAAGATGTAATACAAGACCATTTCAATCCCATATAACCAACTAAAAATATATAATCACACAATAAATTTTTTTTTATAATATATTATACAGTAATTTTTTTAATATAATAATATATATTATATATAAATTTATTTAATTTTTTATTATATCAAAAACGCTTTTAAAAGTTCAATATTTAATATTCGACATTTAATCTCTCATGCTATGACAACTATTGATCACCTGCTCAAATATAGGTACTTTCCGATGACTTATGTAAAAAAAAGTGCAATGCAACGAGGAAGCAATAAACCTACACGTTTAACCCCAAACTCAGCATGCTTAAGTACTTTGAGTTATGCCCTTTCAAATAGACAAAATCTAAGGGTCATCTCATATTTCCTGTAGTAATATAAGTAATATTAAAAAAATATATATATTCCACGTTCTAAAATGACTTTAAGATGACCTTACGCACGCTCAAAATATAAAAGTAGGAAAAAAAAAAGCGATAGACTCCCCCATGCTATGTATGGAAAGGTTTTTTTTAAATAATTTATAAAATAAAAGTAAAATGGTTTGTCATCTATATTAAATAATGTTGTTCATTTAATATAAAACTATTCAAACTTTGATACCTTATTTTCTTAAGCCTACTATTTATAGTATCACAGTCTTTTCTTATATAATATTTTAAAGAAAGTTAATCTTTCTTTTTCTTTTTTTAATAAACATAGTTGATCTTAATTACATTGTGCATTAACAAAAAGAACATATGTTATAAAAGGTAGTATTTATAAGTGGTAGACTTTGAGGTCAAAAACTTCTTTTTTATATATTTTTTATTATAGTAAATGAAGAGGTTTTGAAAGGGTTCCAAACCTTTTACATTTACAGAAGATAAAAATTATTTCCAACACTTTTATAAAATTTGGATTAAAATGGAGCATGTTGCATACTTAGATACAACAATTTTGATTTAACTCAATTCCATGGGGATTCAGTATTTCTTAAACTCAATCGATTTAGAATCTTCAGAAGCTTTAATAAATTCTCTATTAGCTTCAGATCAAATCTCCAATTCTATTTTTTTTTAGAACTTCGGAAGCTTTCACCTAGTCTTCATTCAATATGCAACATTTTTTAATCAACTCCTGAATCTCAGTTTAGTTTCCTTGAAAACTGACCCCATGCTAATAGATCTTTTATAGTGATCAATTCCACTAAGGCTTTGAAACTTCTAAGTGAGCAACATCTTTCAGAGTCATAATTATCAAAGCCTCTGGGAAAACATCATTTCATACCTTGGATCCATCCATCTGAACTCCCATGTTTACCATACCATAACATTTACCGCATCATTAACTTCCCTATAGATGTGCTAGATCACAAATGACTCTATGTTTGATACTATATTCATTGCATCTTGTATAATACTTTCAATGTTCCAGTTAGCGGTTTGCTTGGCATTCAAACTCTTAATAAAATTCATAGAGTTCCCTTCCACTATAAGCTTCTTAACATTCATATTTTTTGCAAGCCTTACTCCTGTAATCATGGCTCTCACCTCTTCTACATATGTATGGCCAAAGTTCACCACGTAAAAAGATATCACTACCCCTAAGCTAGATATCAAAACCCCTCCCCCTCTAGCCTTACCTGGATTTCCTTTAGAGGCTCCATCAAAATTTAGTTTTACCCACTCTAGGGGAGGAGTCCATCTCACCTTTCTCTTTGGCCAACTAATTTGATTTCCTATAGCTCTCAGAAGTCCCAGTCTATTGCTATTTCTTCCTCCAACTCATTTTCATAGATTTGGTTGTCCATATTAACAACCACATTTTTAGCAATGACAACTTTGATACTCGTGATAATGACCTCTACACTATTAACCTTATTTTGGAACACTTGTTTATTCCTCTCCCTCCATATTTACCAAATGAAATGGGTTAATACAAAGATCCAAATTTTCTTCAATCGGGGGCTATGATAAGGGTTAACTCATATTTCCCATAAGGCCTCCAAAGACTTTGTTGTCACCCATTGAGTTTTAAGCGATTGAAGAAGCGTATGCCAAAACTCCAAAGAAAGGGGGTAATGGAAAAAAAGATGATCAACTATCTCCTCATCCCCACAACATAAATAACACCTATTAGGAATGATGACCCCTCTTTATAAGATTGCCCACCATCAATATTCGATTTTGCAATGCCAGCCAAAGAAAGAACGACAACTTCGGTAGGAGATCTTTAATCCAAACTTTGTGAGGAAACTCCTTTTTCATATTGAATATGAATAAGAAATAAAAAAAAAGAAATATACAAATTATTATCTAAATTCGTTATAACATGACTGCAAAACTATTCATCCCTTCATCTTAATTTCATCTATATAATGTCGAGGTAGCAAAATTAATTTTGTCTAATGCTTTTAGCAATTGTATTTTAACCAAGGTATTTTACTACATGAATTAATCATAGAGTTCATTATCCAATATTTCTTGAAGTGATTGCAATAAGTCTTGTTCTATCATATATTGTGTTCTAGAATAAGTGAGTAATGTTTGGAAGGAAGCATCCTTTGCAAGATTTCCTAGATCCATATTTTTGATAACTTCTACCATGGTTGTAATATAAAACAAAACAAGTTAGAGTATAATCACAAAATTATAGACATCAAAGGAAGTGCAAATCCAATTAAATAATTATAATATCTGAAAGAAAAACCATATATGCCTCAAAAGAAGTTGCCTTAAAAACTAATATTTTAGTAAACTCCTTAGAGACACCTAAGACTACTTCCTTTCATTTCAACTGACCACCAAACAAAGTAGAACAAGCATATCAAACTCTATTCCACACTAATTTGGTTGACTGACAATCCCAAAATATGTGCTTTATAGTCTCAACCAGTCTACAGTCACATAGTTGGAAGGCAACAATCCAAACTAAGCCAGCTTAACCCTACAGGGTAGCTAGAGTTGAATGACTTTTCAAACCAATAATCTCTAAGTCATAATTTTTCCTGATTTCCATACCTAAGCATTCACGCACCGTCAAGAAGACTCAATGTAATTAAATTTCCATTTCTCATTCAACCTAGAGGCCACCACAACAGGAGGAAGAAGTGACTAATATATAGTTCTAACTACATGACAACAATCTAACCACCTCTAGTCCATCATTTTATTACAAACAAAAGAAGTAGAAGCTTCTCATGAAGCTTAGGTTTAAATAAAGCCTAAGTTTTGAAAACAATTGGTTGATAACTAAAGAGCAACTTGAATTGTGTTTTGAACACTTTTCATGATTTCTAGTCTACAACAACAAAATCTCAAAGACCAACAACTCTCCATAGGCCCTTATTAAACAAGATTTTTATTTTCATCTAGGAATCTAGGGCTAGAGATGTATTATTAAGAAGGAACAAACTATTTCATCAAATGGAGAAAGTTGTGAAATTAAGACCTAGCTTGAAGGGCAAACTCTTCCAATGTAATAACTTGTTAGCTACTTGTCAAGCCTTTTAGAGAACTTGGATTAGAATGGATCCCTTGGTAGAAAATGTTGTGCATTGAGAACCTTATCAAAATAACAAATAGATCTTTACACGACATTAATAAGAGCTTGACTAATCTTGAACCTGACTTGTGTCTTCCATGACTCCTTTCCATTCAACATTTTTTGCAATCCACTTGACCATGAAACTAACCCTTTGACTCGGATCTATTAACCAAAATCCACCTTTAGATTTCCATTGTATCCAATGCACCAAAGAAATTACCATTTTAATTTGATGGAAATCCCAAAGTTTCTAAAGGAAACTCCTAAATAGACGGGTAAACTTTTTATAGTGAGATTTATATGGTAGACAACAAGAAAAATAACACACGTCTTGCAACAAAGACCATCTCTATGAGTTGTAACCTACACATAAGGGGTAAATATCTTGTCACTTAGTTATCCCATTTTCTTTGAAATCTGGCCAAAAACTAATTTCAATATCAGTAACAAAGACCCTAAATCCAAAGGGTATACCTAGATAGCAAATTATCTTACTATGAACTTGTTTTATTCTTGAGGATGCCAAGGAAGCCTACCTTTATTTCAAACCATCAAGAATTTAATCTTTGATGAAGCTAATTAACTTATAGCACAACAAAACACATTGAGAATGACCAAGGCATTTTATACTTCTTCAACATTATTATACAAAAATAATGTCAAACACATCAAGCTTTTCATCATTGTTCAAACCATCAAAAGTTATATTTAATTTTTAAACCATACACTTACATCTTTTCCATACACAAATAAAACAAAAACACTCCTATTTATATACTAAATTTAATATACAAATTTCAAGGAATTCTACAATTTTAAACTGGCTAGTTACAAAATTCATATATAAAGGTAACATTTAACTATCAAAACCTATATATCAATAGAACCATGCTATGATGCCTTAACAATAGAATAATAAAAAATAAAAAACACTCTATTTATTTGTTTGCTGAATTTAATATATATCAAAGACATTCCTATATGTTTGTTAAATTTAATGTATATTAATAATTATATATTTTATTAAAATGCATTTTAAAGTTTGCTGATTATAACAAATTTTATTTATTACAAGATTAAAATATTTTATTTAGAAATAAATATTTAATATTTAAATATAAAATTTTTATGTTTGTGAAAATTTAAAAGATTATTTATCTTCATTGGTCAACCTTCACCACTATTAAATCACTTTTTTTTTAAGATGTAAAAGAAAAATTTATCAAGTCCCAAATAAGATATAAGATTACAATTACGAACTAATTCTTTATATTACTCCCCTCAAATTAAGGGAAGTCTCACAAGCAATTAATTTTTAATTTAAGTCAACCTCCAAAACTATATTTACAAGCAAACTTTCTCTCTTGGTGCCTTCTCATGGAAGAGAAATCTATCCACCAATTAGCTTTTACTTTAGGTGAAGCTCCATTTATACATCTAATTCGGGTCAGGTTCCATATGTGCACAAAACTTTACATCCACATCTCTTAAAATGGATCTTGACCTTAACCCACTCAACCATTTACACTCAACTATTAAAACAAGTTAATATTTGTTTTATTTTTAGGATTTAAAAAATATATTAAATATAAAAAATTAAAAATTTATTTAAATATTTAAATTTTAATTTATTTAAATCTAAATTTTTTAAATTAATACCATTTAATATTATTTATATTATAACAACATTTAACCATTATAAAATATATATATTTTATTTTATTAAGTTTCTATTTATATTTGTTTGATTTGATACATATTTGAGTATTATGTCGATAAAATTTTAACTTTATTGTGTCCTTTAATAGGTATATTTTCTACATACGCCAAAGAAAATGTTGGAGCAAGTGTGGGCGTGTTGGCTTGTGGTCCCCAGCAAATGCAAGAAAGTGTGGCATCTATTTGTCAACGTTCTTTCCCATCAAAACACTCGGATCCAAAAACCACTTTGACATTTCATTCCATCAACTTTACTCTCTAACTTTCGTTCCACAGCTTTACTTTAAAACAGGTTGTTAAATATTTTGTTAAGAATATTAATATTTTGGTTAAGGAATATATATTGGTTATAATATTAAAATTACAGTTTTATATATATTTGTTTATGTAGAGAAGTTGGAGAGCAAATGGGTAGTTAAAACTCTCCAGTTGAAATTGAGAGGCCCAAATTCAAATCTCTCCCCTCACATGTTGTGGATAATCTATATAAAGGTTATATGGATATGCTATGTAAAGATTATATCGTGACCACATAATAATATTTACCCTTTTAAAAAAAATTACAATTCTATATATAAAAGTGTTATGCAAGGTAAGGTACATATGGTTTTTATAGGGATCAATTTATTGAAATATCATATTTATTATTAGAATAATGGGATTCTATTTAATTTATTTATCTTTAAAATTATTTATCAAATGTTTCTTACATTTTAAAGTTTTAATTTTCTTTTACTAAAGTTTTAATATCATTTTCATTGAAATGGAACTTCTTTAGGTTAATTATCTTCTAAGTTATCAACAAGATGAAAATCAACTTTATGATTGGTTAAATTATTTATCTATATATATATGAAAAAAAGTAAATTTATATTAAATTTAAAATAAAAGCCTTTACAATAAAAAAAGGTGGGTGGGTTAACACACCCCATTGGGAATCAAACTAACCCTCATAAACAAGGGTTAGTAAACAAAGCTACCAACAAAACACAAGTTTACCAGTCATGATCATTGATGATCATTACATCAAAGAAAGCATATCATATGGGGTAATGTGCCTTGATATGTCCTGCATAAACTGTTAGTGATTATGGGATGAGAATCCATCCCTCTGCATCACGATTAAGGCCTTCATAACTCACGTCGCTCCAACCAACAACTGACCTAAGTGAAACTGGTTGAACATCATCCCACCTCCCAACTGGTTGATCATTTTATTGAAATATCATATTTATTATTAGAATAATGGGATCTATTTAATGTATTTATCTTTAAAATTATTTATCAAATGTTTCTTACATTTAAAAGTTTCAATTTTCTTTTACTAAAGTTTTAATATCATTTCATTGAAATGGAACTTCTTTAGGTTAATTATCTTCTCAGTTATCAACAAGATGAAAATCAACTTTATGATTGGTTAAAATATTTATCATCCTATCTATCTATCTATCTATCTATATATATATTATGAAAAAAGCAAATTTATATTAAATTAAGATAAAAGCCTTTACAATAAAAAAAAGTGGGTGGGTTAACACACCCCATGGGGAATCAAACTAACCCTCATTGACAAGGGTTAGGAAACAAAGCCACCAACAAAACACAAGTTTACCAATCATGATCATTGATGATCATTACATCAAAGAAAGCATATCATATGGAGTAATGTGCCCTGGGCGTGTTGTCCTGCATAAACTGCTAGTGATTATGGGATGGGAATCCACCCTCTCGCATCGCGATTAAGGCCTTCAGTACCCGCGTCGCTCCAACCAACAACTGGCCTAGGTGAAACTGGTTGAACATCATCCCACCCCCAACCTGGCGGGACGAACAAGCAATGTCAACATTAGGCCGCTTCCTGACTAGTGAGGGCTGGGACCAGTGCCTGTCTACGAGAGCACTTCTTGCATATGATGGAGGCCGACGATGAGAGCGGGATCGAAAATGCTCCTGAGAAGAGCGCTCTTGGGGGATCCGATTGATTGTACATGGAGCATTGGCCTAGTGCACTAGAAGAACTTGCAGGTGATCCAACTCCATAGCAACTTTGTTGGCTTGAGTACATATCTGTAGCCACATGTCATTAAAAACTTCTAATTTGTCAGCATGAGTAAATGTGACAGAAGGTGTATACTGTTTAAAAACAATTATGTTACGGGCCTTCCAAATATGAAAGAGCAGGCTAATCCTGAAAACCTGCCACACTTCAAAAAGTGGGAGAGACAAAGTAAAAGAGTCCCCAAGAAGAGCTTGGGGCCAAGAAACTCTTGCAGTTATAAATGGGAAAAAAAAGGAAAGAACCCATTCCCAAGCTTACCTAGATCTTCTGCAATTCCAAAAGAGGTGAGTACAAGACTCGGGTACACCACAAAAAGGATATTTAGGATCAGGAATTCCAAGGTGCTTCAAATGTTCCCCCAAGGGAAGGCCTTGACACAACAAGCTCCATGCAAAAAAAGATTGCTTGGGCTCAACATAAGTAGCCCAAACATTCTGAAATCTAGAATTCCATCTAGTCCTTGTAGAAAATAAGTCCCAACGTTGATTGAGCTTAGGCACCAGAGGAAGATGAGGAGATAACCATTTATACCCCAAATGAGCCTTATAATTAAGCAAAGGAGTGTCAACATGCCATCTCCAGTCTGACCACCAAGGATGCTACGAGCGCACACCAATCTTGTGCAACATAGAAAAAGGGGTGAGAGCAATAACAACATCATAAGTATCTTTGTCCACACCATTCAGCCTGAAGGTGCGTTTGAACTCATTCCATGGGATCCAATCCCTGGTCTGGCGAGAAAAGAAATCAACTATTGTAACAATACCCTTTTTGAAAAACCATTGAGCATGAATCCATTGCACCCGAGCTAAGGGAGAACCTTGATGAAGAAACATGGGGGACCACCAAATATTCATAGAATTGATGGATAAGCCTTTATGAAAGCCATCTCCTCTCCAACAGATCCAAGGAGTGAGTTGCTGTCAAGCTTTCCATATACTTTTAATAACAAAGGAGCCAAAAATCTTAACAAAAATTGGAGCAACAATGAGAGAGGGAAAATCCAACCCTCTCCATGCTCTACGATTTAAGGGAAGACCAGAGGAAATGAAATGTCGAACCAAAACTTTCCAAGCTTCAGCTCCCCTTAGAGCCCTGACCACCCACTTAGCACACAGAGCAATACCTTATCGTCTACAGTCCAACAGACCCATTCCGCCAGATTCTCTGGGAAGACAACAAATATCCCAGGCAACTCTATGAAATCCCTTTGTTTTAGAAGAATTATTCCAAAGAAAATCTCGAAGGAGTTTCTCAAGCTTCTTATAGCAAGCCTGTGAAGGAACCCAACAAGAGGAATAGTATACATGAGTGGCAACTAAAACTTTAGAGCAAATATGAAATTTACCTACTAATGACAACTTCTTAGTAAGCCAGAAATCAAGTTTCTTTTCAACTCTTTGAAGCACATAATTCCAAAGTTGAGTAGGGGAGCCTTGAAAGGCAAAAGGAATACCAAGAAACTTAAAAACTTCTCCAGGAGGGATCCAATTCCAATGATACCCTTGAAGCCAAGGTGACATAGGCAAGGGAGACTATCTGAAGCAGGAGGTCTTCCTCCATTGTATGCTAGAACCAGAGGTTATGCAAAAGGTGTTCAGACAAAATAGAGCATTAGAAATAGATTGCTCCTCTTCCCTTATAGTAAGAAAGGAGTCATCAACAAAGTGACCATTAATAAGTTGTCCCTGATCATTCGGAAGAGCAATTCCTTTAATAAGACCTACAGAAGCTTGAGCAGCTAAAATATAGCTGAAGGCTTCAACAACAAGCACATATAAAGAGGGAGCAATAGGACACCCTTGCCGAACAGACCTAAAAAGGCCCACTACTTCAGACTATGAATTGTTCAGATTGAGAATAGTCGAAGCATCTCTGAATAGCATAGCAATAGTCTGAATGAAAACTGGCCCGAATCCTAAAGCTTTGAGCATAGCAAGAATGAATCTCCATTCAATGCGGTCATAAGCTTTCTCAAAATCAATCTTAATAAAAAGCATGTTCTGGTTTGACATCCGGGCCCATTCCATGCCCTCCTAGATAGCCAAAACATTGTCGAGGATGTACCTTCCTTGAATAAAGCCAGTTTGCTCTGATCTGACTATCAAAGGAAGAAGAGGCCTAAGGCGAAGAGCCAAAGCTTTGGCAATGATCTTGTAACTAACATTCAACAAAGTAATAGGCCTCCAATTAGTGATCAACTTTGGGTCCCCTTGCTTGGGTATGAATTTGATATTGCCCCTATTAATAATTGCTCCCAAAGAGCCTACTCGAAGAGCCTCCAGATAAACTTTATGCAGATCAAGACCAACTAAGTCCCAAAGACCCTTGTAGAACTCACAGGGAAAGCCATCCAGACCTAGCACTTTATCATTTGCCATTTGAGATAATGCATCCTCCAGATCTATAAGGGAGAGTAGTTTATCACACCTTGCTCTTTGAGACTCTGAAACCTTAACTGGTACAACTGCCATACAAGTTGCCAATGCTTGCTCCCGCTCAAGGGAATAAGCTTGAGTGACAAAAACATTAGTATAGTGCTTGACAAAAGCATCAATCATCTCAGGAAGAGAGGTAAGCCTTATTCCATTGTCTTGAATGGCCTTGAATTGAGTAGCTTGCCTAGGAGGGCGAAGCCTTTGAAAAAATTCTTTGGTGACCCTATCACCAACTTTAAGCCAATGAAGACGGGCTTTAATTCGAGCTCCTCGAGCCTCATAAAGTTTAGCAAGTTTAAGTTCATGCCTCAGCTGGGCAACATGAGACTGAAGTTCAGGATTAAACGGATAGGCCTCAAGCCTGAGAGAAGCTTTGGCAAGCTCATCATGAAGGACAACATTGGAATGTCTTCTGAACTGTACCACATTTTTCCCCAAAGTACGGAGCAAGATAGTTGTACGAAAAATGGCATCATTCCACCATTCTATCCAACCCAACTCTCCAGTAGGTCTAGGAACTAGATTCCAGACTCTACGGATATGACAGACCATGGAAGGGTGCTGAAGAAAGGAAGTATTGAAAAAATTGTGACTTGTAGTGTCTCTGAGGTAGGGATTTCATCAACACATTAAACATGATGGGTGAATGGTCGGAAGTAGTGGTACCAAGAATGGTTTCCACAAATGGAGCTGAAGCATTTCTCCTATGAAAGAAAAACTGCACATGATCTGAAAGCATGGCTCTGTCCAGCCTTCTCAGAATTCTTGCATGGCCAGCCTAGAAATTGGACCATGTATACCACAAATTTTTAAGAAAATCCTGGGGAGAAAAACAAGAATTGGGGTTTGACAAACCCAATTTGTTTTTCATGAAGTACCAGGCCTCTCTTTCCCTAGTAGCCCACCGCATGGGAAGTTGTCCTATCTTGTCTGCAAGCTTTTTAGTCATATTAAAATCTTCGCACATAACCCAAACAATAGGTGGTAAAGAAAAAGCACACCACCGCCAGAGGCTACAATGCTCCTGAGCGTCATTGGAGGCATAGACATTAATAATGCCAAAAGATAGCCCACCAACCTCAAGTAAAACCCAAACTGCGTGATTGGAGGGGTCCACACCCCATGAGACAAAACTATCTTTCCACCTAGCTACCAAAAGAATGACAACTCCCCCTCTACCAGGGGAATGACTGGTGGCATAAAAAAAGCAACCTGGCCAAAGAAAAGGGCAAGTACATTGTAGAATAAAGTCAAAAATCTTAATCTCTTGAAGACAGAGAAAGTCAGGATTACCATAAAACCTGGAGCATAAAGCAATCTCATCTCGGACCAAGTATTTGTGGACTGGGTCCATCAGCCCTCTGACATTCCATGATAAAAAAATCATGGAGATCGATCAAGACTCATATGTTCGGCTACATCTTCAACATCTTCGAGGTTTGAAAGAGAATCATAAATATTACTGAGAAAATGCTCCTGACCTGCTTTCCAAAACTCTGTTTGATGCCTTTTGTCCTGGTGAACCAAGGAGTCTCCTCGTGGTGGGCTACGAGATCTTCGGCCATTGATAGAAGCCCATTCAGGTTCCATGAAGCTTGAGGAAGACTACCCATTGATATGCAGAACTAGAGAATCTAAAGACTGAGTAGGAGTAGAAGAAGTAACAATTTTGGCAAAGGAAGCACTAGTCGGTGGTACATTAGCAACCATCTGTGAAGCCCTAGCACTGGGTGTTACTGATTGTGTGGTATGTTGCTCCATCACCACACCATGCCCAGCTGGCACAGAAGACACAAGGGGTTGAGGTGAGCTATTGGGAGCAGCTATAGGGTTTACATTTTTCCCATTCTTACCCTTCTTCTGGACTACCTTCCATTCATCTTGCCCCCCTTTGGAAGCAGGGATAGAGCTAGTAGTAATAGGAGCCACAATCATCTCCTTAGCTTTAATCTTATCCGCCATTAAAGGATAATATTTTATCTTATGGGCAGTTGATTGGCAATGGTAACATGTGTTAGGTAGGTTTATGTAGACAACACGTTGCTTGAACCTATAGTCACCAACTTGGACATCAAAAGTCTCCTTGAGGTCTTTAGAAAGATCGACTTTGACACAAAAATGCTTTTGAGGGCGTGAGGCATAAAATTTATCCATTTCACAATAGATAAATTCACCAATGGGGGCCACAAGGTTCTGATAGTAAGGCCAGAGTGGCAGAGGAAGACCAGGGAATTCAACCCAAATCGGAACCCGCAAGGAAACATCATTAGTGACCAAAAAATCCTTGGTCCAGGGCTAAAAAATCAACAAGGAGCTACGAATAGACCAAGGCCCATGACTGAGGACCGCTTTGGCCTGAGCAGGGTCAACAAAATGAAACAAAAAACCCTTTGGTGAGGTTCTGGATACCATCAACCTTGACGCCATGCCAAGCTTGTTGGATCCAGTTTCGAAGGAGGGTCTCACCAAGGATGCGACCTAGAAAATACCCTACCAGCGTATGGCTTTCCAACCAAGAACAAGTAGTATTAAACTCACTCAACGGGATAACAACATCCGGAGGAGAAATATTACCTCGTGATAAACTTTGGGAATGAACTTTCGTGGTTGCTTGTTCACCTTTAGCGCCATTGCTCCCTTCTGTAGCTTCAACAGAAGTTGGAGCTGCTGATTGAGCTCCATCCATAAAAAAGAGGTTCAATCCACCAAACGACGGAGTAAAGTCGATGAAAGCAGCAAAAAAATGCCCTAAGAGGCGTCCCGCACACACTCCAGAGTGGAGAGGCAGTATGGCACCAAGAACTCGAAACCCTAATGCATGCAACTTCTTCCTCTCACATGAACTATTTTTTTGGTTACATCATCCTATATATTTTTTTATAGATAAATTTACAGTTTCAAGATATTATCTTCATTAATAATTGATCTAAATATAGAAAAATGTTATTGTTGATCCAATATTTACATATTTTTTTGAAAGCCTTAATAATAATCAATGTATCCCCTTCAATTGAACAATTAATAATAATCAATGTATCCCCCTCAATTGAACAATGTCTCCATCTTATTTTTTCTTTTGGCTATCTTGGTCCATATAAGTGCCCTAGCCTCTACATGGTTGTTTATTAAAATTCCATATTTTCAATAGGCGTGAGAAGAATTTTGCCTTGACTATGCAAAAACACTAACTCTACTAGCTTTTCCAAGGTTTTCTTTGTATACACCATAAAAACTAAATTTGATGAACCTTAACTTTTGGGCATTTCCATTTTACCATGAGTCAATGTCAATCCTTTGTATTAAATCCATTGTTGTAAATCATCCTTACATGCATCTTCAAATCCTATAACCAAATGACCAACACATATTTTTCCACACTAGAGAATTTCTAGCACCATTCCTATAAACATTTTGCAAGAGAAACAACAATATGAATCCAAATCTGGATGTGTTTTTTTATTGTTTTTTGAAAGTTCTATTGTTTCTTTCAAGCCACAAATTCTAATAAATAATGGTAAAATTTATCCTTTACAAAATTCTTAATGCTTCAACTTTGAAAAAAATTATTTAACATTTTATCAACTATTATAAGGTCTATGGAGTAAACAAAAGATAATATTTTTTTAAGTGTCACCAAACGGTGGAAGCAAAGGAACAATGAAGTAGATGATTTGAAGTTCCTAGCTCCTCCTTACGTAGGGCACACTTAAAAGATATATGATACCCTCTTCTTTACAAATTTCATACCAACTTATCAAACACTCTTCCATGGTAAATCCTTAAGATTATGGGAATTTGATTGCTCTAAAGCCTAATATCCCAACTTGATAGAGTATCCATTATTTGTTGATAAATTTCATACCAACTCATCCTTTAATGGAAAATGAGCAAATAGAACTCTTAAAGTATATTTTGAACTTCATCCACTATTTTCTTGAGGGAATATCCCTCAATCGAATTGCTAATAGAAATCCAATACTTAAAATTATTTCTCACATTGTTTTGAGGTTTGAGCCTCTATAAACCAAATAGGATCAAGCCAATAGTTGCCATCTTGAAATAGAAATAAGAGGATAAAAATTCAACCAAAAATTTGTAAAATTCCTCTCATTTACAAACCATTTAATATGTTTGTTTACTAATTACAGATCTCTGATATGAAGTTCTATGTTTTCAAACCCCTAAGCAAGGTTTGCTTCCTGAATAATTTATTGCACCCATATGACCTACATATTTTTGAAGTAATATTTTTGTCCAATTATTCTCTTCATATTTGAATAATCTCCACCAAAGTTTTACTACTAATGCCAAATTCAAAAATTGTAATTTTGTAGTTATACCTATCCAATATTATTTCCTCTATAGACCTTATGTCTTTCAAAGAGAGGAAATCTAAAATTTTCCTCGTATTCTTTCTAAAGAGAACATCTATGAATTTCATCATTGGATATTGTGCTTGTTGTGAATCTTGAAAGTGACATCATATGTAAGGATACATTGTAATGTAGCCCTTATGAGTTGAAAATTTCATACCATGGTTAGGTACTTCCCTTTTCAATCAACGAGACAAATTTATTCTATCTAAAATTGGATTCTAAAGCTTTTCCTTTTAAAAAAAACATTATTTGACAAGGGAATACCTAGACATGTTGATGTATTTTTCCAACCTTAAACCCTAAAAGTTGTACAATAATTTGTAGTAAATCAAGGGTAATGTTGATAAAAAGATTGTAGATTTTGTTTATCAACCAATTGTTTAGTAGCCTTCTCATAGCAATGGTAGCAACGATTTAAGTTCCATGGCCTCACTAACCAAAGGAAGACCTAAAATAAAAGTGTTAGAAACAAATATGATACTAGACTTATAAAGTCCATTTGTCATAACCTAAATATCTTTGAATTTTTCTTTAAATTTGTGTTTGCGAAATCTCTTCCCAAAGCCTTAATGGGAATATAATATTAAAACCATTTACATCAACCTTGACCAAAACTAATTTTTTTAAGAATATAATATTTAAACCTCTAGCAAACCCTATTGTAAGGTTTGCTCATAACCAATTTTACAAGCATACCTTGAAAATCCATGGATTGAAGAGAATGTGCAACCTCTTGTACTATGATTATATCCTCAAGAATTTTCTTTACACAAAGAAAACCATCTTTTTCCTCCAAGCAAATAGAATCTAGAATTTTTATCAATCTATTTTCCAAAAAAATTTAAATGGTCTTATAAATCATATTACAAAGGCTTATGGGATGAAATTAATCAAAATATTTTGTTCCCATTTCTTGGTAACCAATGCAATAAAGTATATTGATTCACTTATTATAGCCTTCCTTTTTCTAGTCTCTTCAACCACAACCAATATTTCATTCCTCAACATATCCCAAAAATTTGGAAAGAAAATTGTACAAAATCCTTTAGGACCCAATGCCTTTTTAGGGTGGAAAGAGCAAATTACCTTTCATAGACTCTACATCGGGATCTTTCTCATCAAGCATTCATTATGTTCTTTTTAGTGTGGAAAGAGAAAAACACCTTTCATAGATTCTACATTGGGATCTTTATCATCAAGCCTTCATTATGTCTTTCGGTGGTAATTGATGAAATAATTGAAAAATATCATCTTGAGGCACCGTATCCTTCGTAACTCATGTTAAAATATCTTTGAAATAATAAATTACTTCCTTAAGTAGTCTCTTCTTCTCTAATAATTCTTCTGTCAAAAATTATTATTTTTTAATCCAACAAAAGAGCATATTCTTTTTAGTAGTAGCATAAAATGGTTTGCTTTTTCTACATTCTTTCTTAATCCATATCTCCTTGGATTTTTGGGCCTAATATGATTCCTTCTATTGTAGTGTATTATGACAATTAGAGAGTAACTATTTTTCTTGCACATAAGCATCTTTCTCTATTATGTTGATTTACACATTTTATTATAAATTATTGATCTTAGATTTAATTTACCCATTGAATTTAAATATGTCACTAAAAAATTTTACATTATATTATCATCTTCATATTTAGATAATTTATATTTTGAATAAGCCTAAACACACATGATCCTTCAAACTTTGCTTCACACCACCACAAAATAACCATTTACAAGAATTCAAGGTCTTGGAGCCACGTAGACTTAAAATAAAATGGACTTGGATGATTGTTATTTGAGTAGATCACATCATAAAGGAATTGTTTTTTAATTTGACTCCACTTGTAACAAAATATCTAAAGAGATTAAATACTTCCTTTGTAGGCAACTATTGGATATAAAAATTTGTCTAATATTTCTACCACATAAGATTGTCCAACACACTTATTATACTGTGTATATTGAAATATTAAAGGAATACCATTGCAAAGCCTATTGAAATTGATAAAGGAGACAAAATACTCCATTGATCTACACCAAACATGAATACCACCTTTGTTTTGCAAAGGGAATATAAGTGAGTGGAAAACCACTTTAAGAATTCAAAGATTAAAATTAATAATTAAAGTTGACACAAATAAATTGAGGTCCTTATAACATTCATCTTCAAGAGTGAATATATTTAGCCCATAGATATGTATAAATCAATTTTTTATGTCTTCCTCTTTCCTTAAAAAAACTAACAACCCAATTGCTTCTAGCAATTGGCCCTCTTATTTGCAATTATCCTATACAATTGCAATACCTCATGACAATCCCTTAGCACAAATCGCTACTTAATCATCCATCTTTCATATCTTTTTAAATTTTTCTTTATGTTCCTTACTATCTATTTTGGTTTCCTACATTAAAATAAATTTTATACTATAACAATTTATTAATTCCTTAATAGCTCGTTTCTGGGGACCTAGTCATATCTTCAATATTCTAAAATACCATATTCGTTATCATTTTTGTTCTTATTATGGTCTCAAACCCTCTTCTTGTTAATACTTGTGATATTTGTTATGGTTTCCCAAATCAATATCCCTCCAAGTTTCCTTTTTTTTTTTTGTACTTTGAGGGTCTTCCTCTCCTTTTTTCGTTCCCACCAATACTTTCATCCTCATTAACCTATTCTATTTTTCATATTACTCATAATTTAACTTGTTATATGTGTATTTATATTTAACCTAGAGAACCTAAAGTGAGAGGCATAACCTTGGAAATACCTTCCTTTTTATTCCACCATAAATAAACCCTAAAGCACAAATGAAAATAATAGATGAATAGTACTTACTTTCTCATGTTTCTATTATAAATAAATAGATAAAATAAATAAAATGTAATGCATATTTATCATACTTTATCAATTATGCTTCTCTAAAAACCCTAAAGTGTAAGAGATAAACTCTAGATTAGTTGTATTCTTATTGTAAGGAGATGCTTTTCTACTATTTGAGGAAGTTGGAGATGATTTACTTGTATCAAACTTAACTTCTCCTACCTTATCTACTTTAAAAATTGAATTTATAGCTTCTTTTGTAGCCTTAATTCCTTTTATATTTTTACTTGCACATTTCACTTCCTCATCCTATGCATTGTTCTTAGTTTCTTCAAATGTTTGCTCTGAACAGACCATGCTTGCCTTTGCCATCTATTGAGGTAATGTTTTGGTAACCATTTTGGTACTAGAAAAATCTTTGATCCAAGCCATCTTCTAGTACCATATGATCAAATTTCTTCATACGTGATTTTATCTCATGACAAAAACCTTTTTTTTGGCTTTTAAGCCTTACTACCAAAAAATATCACAGGTCCCAATATAAATAAGCCATAATATTAAAGGTCAAAATATCAATAATGAAGGAAAAATGATCATCAAGCTCGATATAATAGAGATCTACTAGGGTTTGCACATAGTGCCACTACCATTGCATGCAAGCCTTAGTAAGGTGGAATGGATGTGGATTGTAGGGCTTAGGTTTGGCTTTCTTCATATCCAACACTTACAAAAACTACAACTAATTTCTTGTTTTTATATCTTGTCACATAATCATCATAGTTCAAAATTGCTTTTTATTTTTGCTTTGAGTTAGGGTTTTTGGGGTTTTTCATGTCCCCCAACCCTGACAACCCATCGATTGGCACTAATTCTACAGGGGAAAAGGCAACTGTCAATGGAACCCATGGAGTCTTCTAAGAGAAGACTTTAGATGGAGAATCACAAGGTACAAAATAGGAGCATGCGTGTTCCAGGGGAGTAATGAAGGATGTAATACCAGTGATTAAGGACCCTTCGGTTGGTCCAACTTTCATAGGGGTGATTAAAGACACCAACAACAAAATTACTAATACTGAAGCACAAACCCATAAGATTATGCAAGAAACTAAAAAAAGAAAAGAGAAGGAACTAGAACAGGCAAGGCGAAATGGATGTTTGCCCCAAACAAACTCTACCATTGTTTTTGAGATAGTTGAGGAACTAATTGTTGATGACATTGTCTATAGATCCAACCATGCACTTATTTGCAAATTCGCAGGTCTAAGACCCTCAAACAAGTTTCTTTATAATTGGGCCCACAAACACTAGGACCCTCAAGGGGATTTGAAATAATTCTCCTACCCAATAGTTATTTTGTGGTAGAATTAATTATGCCTATAGATAGGGACAAGGATTTTGAGGTAGGCCCTTATAATATAGATCCAACAAGCCTTTTCATGCAATCTTGGAGGCTAGCTTTAAACCCACACATTAAGCCATCTACAACACCCATTTGGCTCAAACTGTTTGCCCAACCCATAGAATTTTGGAGAGATGATAGGTGATATTTAGGGTACCTACATAGGGTAGTCTAGAGAAGAAATAGAAGGGGGTTCGATAGCGTGTGTTGAAATGGATCTAGGAAAATCGCTTTCGATTGAAATTGAGCTAAGGGTGGGGAGGATTTCCTAGAGGTAACATGTGGACTACAATTCAATCCCCTTCAGATGCAGAGCATGTCATGAATATCATCACCTGGTGAGACAATGCTCAAATCTAACAACGATGGTCGAGGAGCAAAGTCAACCAAACCTAGGAACTCAACCCAATTAGCACAAAAGAAAAATTAGGAAGGATTATAAACCATCTTGAGGAGAATAGCACCCAAGACAGATGAAGAATCCAACCGAAAGTAGGTAACTCAAACAATCACTCAAATAGAAGAGCCCCATCAAATAAATATGAGCTCCTTAGGTTTGATGATCCAATGGATAAAGAATACTTGACAGAGTTTCCATTGCCTTCCCAGATTCAACAACTGTATATTTGAGCCATGCTTTTTCAAACCCTCCCTCCCCTCAAAAATCAAAGGATTCCAATCCAACAGATTCAATTGATCCCAGTCAGTCCCCTTGTCCCATTTCCAATAACACACTTCAACCAATTTGTTCCCATATTGATCAAGCGAACCCTCCCATCACATATCTACCCCATGATTGGTATAAGACCATCGTGGTCCACAACCAGAACCATCACTATCCAAAGGATGTGATTATGGGATATGCTAAGAAAAATAGAAAAAACCAACTATTGGGATCAAACAAATTGAGAAGAGACGGAAGAATGCAACTTCACAGGGAGCAGGAAGAAAATCCAACAAAGAAAAGATTCAACAAGGAGAACAATTGAGAGAAACCGGATATGTAAAGTCAATAGAAACTTTCTACAACACCAATTCCCAATTATAGTACACACATGAAATGTTAGGGGACTCAATGGATACCCTAGACAATTGGTCGTTAAAAGAATGCTATTAGAAACTAAGCTGGATGTTATGTTATTGTAGGAAACCAGAACCTCTCTCAAATCAATAAGAACCATATCAAGTAGAAACTGGAAGCAATATGACTACATAGCCCAAGCCTCCTAAGGATTTTTAGGAGGCTCTCTAATATTGTGGCATCGACATACTTTCTAGGAAATTAGCTCGACAACCGCCAAAGGAGTTCTTATGATAAGACTTAAGAATAGGAATACAGGAGAAATATGGATGATTATTAACATATATAGGATGAGGGATGTTAAATATAAAAAAACCAATAGAAATAGTTCAAGTTATTAGAGAAGTCTACCCAGAGGACCTTTGGATAGTGGGTTGAGATATGAATGCTAAGATATTGATGAATGATTAAGAAGGGGGAAGAGCACAATTGAATGACAAGGATAGACTCCTCATTACCCAAGTAGATCGATTGGAGCTTATTGGTATTCCTCCTCTACATTGTACCAATACTTGGACAAACATGAAGAAAAAGAGGGACACGATAAAATACATGCTATATAGATTTCTAGTAGGAGAGGAAGCATTCCACTGTGGTAATGTCAATCGGAGATTCTTAACAACTTGACCTCCAATTACTTCTTGATTAGTCTATCCATAGACAATAGAAAGCATAACCCTAAAAGGTTCATATTTGAGAATTTTTGGCTTCAAAATGAAGACATTCTAGATCTGATTTGTCAATGGTGGTAGCAAGGGAAACCACCCCATGGGATGACCCAATTCTAACTCCACTTACAACTCAAGCATGTAAGACAAAACTTGAAATATTGGAGCTAAATCCAATGTAATGACATTCAAAAGAAATAAATAGATATCATAGTAGAAATACAAGAGGTGGATGCCAAAATTAGGGAAGGGGCGATATCCAAAGAGCTTCTTTCTCAAGAGGAAGCCCTTTTGAATAAATAGGATGGAATAGACCAGAAGGAAGAAGCTTATTGGAAAAAAGGGTAAGGATAACATGGTTGTAGAAGGGAGATCAAAATACCAAATTCTTCCACTACTCAACAACTTCCTACAATATTCATAACCTGATGGATGCTCTTCTTGATGACCAAGGTTCTAGACAAGACACTACCCTAGGTATGCAAAAAATAGCTAATAATTTATTTAGTACTTTGTTTACTGTAGATCCAAATGTGTCTCCAATCCACCAATAGGAGATCCTGGATAGTATCCAATTTTGGTCTCCCAACACCAAAATGAGGAACTTCTCAAGGAAATCACTACAAAGGAAGTCAAATCAACTATCTGCAGTATGAAAACTGACAAATCACCTAGACCAGATGGTATTTCTATTGAATTCTTCAAATATTTATGGGATACAATAGCAGAAGATATTACAAAAATATTATAAGAGATCAGATCCAATGGTCATATCCTTAGAGCCCTTAATCACACCCACCTAGCTTTGATTCTGAAAGGAGAAGACATGGAGGACATTGCAAATTTCTGCCCCATTGCTCTTTGCAATGTGATCTACAAAATCCTCACCAAGATGATGGTAGAAACACTTAAAAAAATCCTCCCAACAATCATATCTCCTTAACAAAGAGGATTTGTGCAAGTAAGATAGATTCTAGATGGCATCATATTGGATAAATAATATTTCCACACCCTCATAAAGAAAGAGAATAAAGGAATGCTCATAAAATTTGATCTCTCCAAAGCTTATGACAGTGTCAAATAGGACTTCATGATCAAAATCCTCAAAAAATTCAAGTTTCGAAAGATAATGGATTTCATGGGAGCTAGAATGTGTCTCATTGGCTTCCTTCTCAATCCTCATCAATGGAGTTCCATCCCAACCCTTCCAAGCCTCTAGGGGGATCAAACAAGGAGACCCTATGTCACCATACTTGTTCATTCTTTATGTGGAAGGCTTAGGAAGATATATTCAATAAAAGAAGATATGGAACATCATTACAAGAATAAGTGTTATCCCTAGTCTAGATCTTTAGTGTATGATACCAAAATTTGGAGGGAGGCTACAATCTAAGAAGCAATTAGCATAAGAAACTTCCTCAATTGCTATATAAAAGCCATCAAACAACTCATAAATGATAATAAATCCAAAATTATTTTATTTAATTTTACAAAGAGAGTTCGAGAAAGGATTACCCAAATCCTCAAATTCTAGAAAGCTTCTCCTCCTTTGGAATACCTAGGAATACCCCTCTCAGGAAGAAGTTTAAAATCTAAGTATTGGAGAAAAATAAAAGATAGAATCTTCTCTAAAGTAAATCACTGGACAAAAAAGTTGCTAAGTTTTGGAGGTAGAGTTACATTACTAAAATAAGTCCTCCAAGCAATGCGCATGTACAAATTCTCAATCCTAGCAACTCCAAAAGGTTTGTTGAGCTCAATAAAATAATGCAAATATTCTTATGATATGGTGTCAAAGGGATTTAGAAAATGGCCTTGATCAGCTAGGAAAAATTTTGTCATCCAAAAGATGATGGAGGTCTTGGAATTTGAGTGACAAGAACAAACAACCAAGCTCTAACTGGTAAACTCTATTGGAGATGGTTATCCTACCCAGACCAACTATGCTCCAAGATTCTACCAAAATACTACCCATAACAAATAGGAGCTGACCTTCCTCAACTCCCAGTAATAGGGGAAGGTTCAAAAATGTGGAAAACACTAAAGAAAGGAGCTCCCATAATTAAGAAGTGCTTATTCTGGAAAATTAGAAATGGGAGCAAAGCTAGATTTTGGGATGACTCTTTGGAATGTTACCCCCCATTTAATTCTAATATCCCCATCTAATTATCTTGAAACTAGTATTTTATGAACATGGCTAGGTCAATGTGGGCCACTACCTCAAACCTTTAGACAATGCATCCCTGGAACACCAATTATGACACCCTTCGAAGGAATGACCATGTGAAGGATGAGAGGTGGATAAGGTAGAACTAAAGGAAATCCTAACCAGAAGAACTTTGGTGAAAAAAGTAGGACAAGGTAAAATAGCTTGGGATTTTGGCACCCTTGGTATTTACTTAGTCGAAGAGGGTTATAGATCCATCTCTTCTGCACCTCAATCCCCCAATCCTTTTCCTTGGTCAAAGTTGTGGAAACCTAAAGGTTGGACAAAGATAAATTGTTTCTTCTGACAAGTGGCCCACAATAGTATCCCAACTCAAGACAATCTATGTAAGATAGGCTTCAGAGGTCCAAACCGATGCATAATGTGTAAAAGTGAAGAGGAAACTACCCCCCACCTACTCTTTACATGCCTATATGCCCAAATGATTTGGTATTGGTGGTACGAAACATTCAACCAGTAGGGGACCTCACTCCCAACCATGGAAACCTTATAGAATTACTAGAAAGCCAAAAAATTCACATCCACAAAAATAAAATGTTCCTGGGATCTAGGTATTGGTTTTATATGGTGGCAATTATGGTTGGAGAGAAATGGAAGAACTTTTAGAGAAGACTATAAACCAACGAAGAGAACCTAGAACACCTTAATAAGGAAGCTAACAGAAACCTTAAGAGGTAAAAATATTAGAAGAATATTAGATACCTAAAGAGGAGAAAGCAATATGAAACACTCTAAGGAGAGGAGCAACACAAGTGACTTAGATCCAAGGTCAACAAGATACCATAGATAACAGGGCATTGAATGGATATGATCAAACATGTTAGTACCTTCTACGGATAAAAAGGAGATAACGACAAGAATATGGAAAGAGAAAGCCAAAAGAAATTATCTCCTAGCTATAAGGCTCTTTGGTATTAGTGTGTATGCAAAAAGAAAGCTTATTTGTATTTTGGGCCTGGCTAGAAAAGGAATAATTCTTTCCCTTTTAATGTATTTTGAACTCCATTATTAAAATTTAACCTTTTCACTCAAAAAAAATATCAATAATGAATATTAGAATTATATATGATTAATCTAATACGTATATCAAGGCCAATATAATAATAAAAATAACATTCACTTATATAATCAAATATGAATGTAAATGACCTAAATCATTCATGAACTATGCATGAAGAAAACTTACAATATTAATTGCTTAAAATATGTATATAAGCTTTATTTAATTTTCTATATCTTCCCTTTTACAATTAGATAATCGTATCTCTATATTCTCATAGAGTTTTGTCTCCATAATATAGACATAGAAGATGATTCTTCATGTACTTGACTATTTCTCTCCATATGACAAGTCCCATGACCTTTGGCTTATCATCTTGCCACTTGCATACTAGACTCTTCACTTTCTTCTTACATGCACACTTAATCTAAGATACTTGTGCACATCCTCACATTACATATTTGCACACTTATATACAATACACTTATGCACATTCTCTCAATACACTCTTGCACTCTAACTCACATGACACTTTGTGCATGTCCTGCATGTTACACTCTTAGATGACACTTGTGCATTTCTTGCACATTACCACTTATATAAAAGGGGATATATAAATCACACATCTAAACTAAATATTCACCCTTAATCTATTACATATTTACATTTGTACAATGAAGGTACAATGGGGGTACATTTGCATGTACCAAATAATGTAACATTCCTCAACATCCCCTTGTATTACATTATTTGGTTATTGAAGACTTTAGTCTTCAATCCTAGTCTTAGATCTTCAATCAACTTCTTTCAGACCTTTATAAGAATCTTTAGTATACAAATATTCTTTGGCTTTAGATTTGTATCTTCTATTACCCTTCCTTTTGTGTTTTCCTCTATTCTTATTCTTTTCTTAGTCTTCAATAGTGATGTGCCTGATGATGTACCTTCTAAACAATGAGTTAGTAAATTGTCACAATAATACATCATGGATTTTAGTGATTCTTCACTGAAGCTAACATAAGCTTCATTCAAGCCATCTGTATCACAATTTATATTCTTTTCTTCTTGTCCTTTTTCTTGATAGATCTTAAAGGTAAGTAGTGACAAGTACATCATTAAGCATTCTTTTGAAGAAAATATAATGGTGTTTTGTGAATTCCACCATGTTCTAAAAAGTTTTTCATGAAGATAACTTATAAGTGTTGTAAAATTTTCATCTTTTGCATCTTTGAGAAATAAAGATAATTTTTCTTTTAAACCATTTGATATTTGCTTCTTTCCATCAAAATCATCTATAAAGTTTTAATAATGAAAATTTAACGTGTTTACCATTTCTTCACTATCTTCATTGAATGCATTTCTAATAATTTCTTCCATAATGATCAAATTTTACAATTCAATTCCTTTTAAGTAGTAAACATGTGTTGCAAAATTTATTATTATTAACATAAATCATTCACCAATATGTAAAAATATCAAATCATTCATCCACAAGTAATTATCCACAATAACAATCCATAAATAAGAGAGAGATAGATAATACCCTTAAGGTAGAGAAACGCCAATAATAATCCTTAAGGAAAAAATAACTCCACAAGATCTCCCAAGATGAGAGGCCACTTAAGGAGGGCAAAGTACCATAAGCCACTTTGTCGGCAAAGATGATTACATAAGATTCATCTCCATGATGATTACAATGATAAATATCTCTTATTTATATATCCATCTTCTTATTCTACTTTGGGGAGCCTACTATTCTTATAATATTATATAATATTATAATATGATCAATCTTGGGTTATGTGTGGCCCATGCCAACCCTTATACAATATAATAATATATCCCAAATATCTATTCCTAGGTACCCTAACATGCCACCCTTCTTAAAAATGTCTCATCCTAAAAACATGTGAAGAAACAAGATAATATGATTTGCTAGAAAATGTTAGCAACTGATACCAATCTCGATCATCCATCCATCCAAGTGAAACATGTTGATGCTAGTATACCATTTTGTTACTTGAGTATCCAAATCTGCTTTGTTGACTCCATGCTTCTACTGTTGTATTGTTGGAATATGTAATGCAACATTGTGTAAATTATTCTTAGAATAAAATATAAAGTCTAAAGAACAATATTTGAATTAGAAAATAATTCTATTTTATGTAAAAATATTCCCACCCAATTAATTTTTTTGATAATTATGTGTTTGTATTTATAGCGGGTTTTAACAAGGATCCCAAAACCTGATTACATAAGCAATGGGCCTAGGGCATCAATCCATTGAAACTGAACACCAAAATAGAAATCCCGCCCAACGGTAACAGTAAGCATGAAACAAACCCTCTCGGCGGGAAACAAACAAATAAGAAAAAAAATAGTTTTGGAGATCCCGCTCAACGGGGAGTAGCCAAAAACCACCATCGAGAAGATCCCGCCTAGTAGGAAGCAAAGAAAAACCGTTACAATAAAATCCTGCCTCGCGGGAAGCAGTCAAAACCACCACAAACAGTCCCGCCTAGCGGGAAGCAACAGGGAAATCCCGCCATTCGGGAAACCGGCAGAAAAGAAAGGATACCGCCTCGCGGGAAAACCGACGGATTTGGCGGATCCCGCCCTATGGAGAAACCATCCCGCCCACCGGGAAAACATTCATTTCAGCGAGAGACATCCTGTAGGAAGCCGACAGCCAGCACAGAGAGGATCCAGCCCATCAGGAAGTGACCAGAGAGTTGCACCACAAGGAACCCGCCCCGAGAAAATAGAAGAGGATCCCAGCAGCAGGGACCAAGAATCCCGTCCAAGCACAGAGCCCGTCGAGGATTCACAAGAAAAAGGGGGAAACTGTCCAAACCCTAAACCGTCACCTCCACCGCACTGAGAAACGCAGGGGACCAGATCCACGCGAATCACCTGCAAAAAACCCCAAGGGGAAGCCTGAGGGAAAAAGGGAAGGGATCCCCAACCAAAAAGGGATCCCTGGGAAGCACCAGTCCAAAAAAACAACCAAGGAAACCCTAGCCGGCCGGGGAGGGGCGCAGATAGTGGAGAAGGATCTCCCCCCAGGAGATCATCCGCAAACAACCACTCCCCGGGAGGGATGACCTGGGTTGAGCCAGGGACTGGGCAGAAACCAAAATCCATGGGAGGGGGAGCAGGGGAGGGACCAGAGCCCTCCCCCCCCACCCAATTAATAAATAAAATAAGGGTGTTAGGAATATTTAATTTGTGAAAAAAATTTATTCCTTTTCTAGAAAATATTAGAAAGTAACTAAGCACTTTCTAATATTTGATAGATGCCACTTATCACAATCTAATCTTGAGATGTGTGACAAGTGGCATCTATCAAATATTAGAAAGTGCTTAGTTACTTTCTAATCTTATCACAATCTAATCTTTGAGATGTGTGATAAGTGGCATCTATCAAATATTAGAAAGTGATTAGTTACTTTCTAATATTTTTTAGAAAAGGGGAATAAATTTTTCCCACAAATTAAATATTCCTAGCACCCTTATTTTATTTATTAATTGGGTGGGAATATTTTTACATAAAATAGAATTATTTTCTAATTCAAATATTATTCTTTAGACTTTATATTTTAGTCTAAGAATAATTTACACAATGTTGCATTACATATTCAAACACTCCCCCTTAATGCAATATTGGGGAAATGAATTATGAAACAAAGAAACATTCTCCCCCTAAATATACAAACAAGGATGAGAATCAAATGAGTAATATAGTTACAATGAGCTTCTATGACCAAGAATGGTCTACAATAAGGCACCAATACAAAATCGGCCAAAATGAGACTGCAATCCCCCAACGGAGTAGCTTCAGATACAAGCAACTTACAAAGCCATCCATCAACCACGAGTGGTTGCAAATGACAAGAAGAAAACATCACAAGGGTGTATTCAATAAGCCTGCAAAACCCCAAACGGAAGTACCTGCAAGCTACAAGAAGCTCAACATAAGATCAGTTAGATACATCATCATAAATATACTCACCACAACATATATGATGATAACAAAACGGATCTAACAAATAGTGAACTATAAGTCATCAAAAAAATATGCCAAGCCATACTTATAGTCACGTGCTATATAGTTGATAAAAAAATATCATGATCAAAGTTGCATAAAGCAAACAAGGAGTACCATGATAATGCAAACTCTAAAGTACCATGTGTTAGGAGGGAAAAACTTGAAAGGATATTTTATTGATAAAAATGTGTTACATATATAGGCAGAAGGCCTATATGATGAACATGACACTTGTCAATGAAACTGACAAGTGTCAAAACGGAGGCATAGTGCACTTTAACTCTAACATTCCCCCTTAAAGTGCACTATCCTAACTAAAGAAAAACAAAGCAAGTCAACATTAGGTAACATTCCCCCTTAATGTTGACTTCTCTAAAAAATAACCTATCATCCTCTTTTTTTTTTTGGTCTAGGCTCGTGCTCTTTGCGCTTGGCTCTCCAACTGTGAATAATGCTAGATTCACTGTGTATACATCTCGGTCTATGGCCTCAGGGTCAGCCACTTCCACGGGTCTGTTGCCACTGGGTCAGCCGTCTAAGTGCCTCGGGGTCATCATGGGTGCCTCAGGGTCAGCCACTTTTGGGTCTGTTGCCTCTACAGGTCATCCTTAGAGGATGTTGCCTCTCGTAGGTCACTGACTAGATTCACCATGAGTATGAAATCCCTCCTCATGGTGAACTCAATCTAGAAGGTGTCGGTCTCTGCCAAAAATGCACCTAATGAAAGGAAAAATGAGCCATATAAGAGTGTCGGTCTCTGCCGAAAATGCACTCAATACAATGAAATGAGCCATAGATCCAAATAGGAGGACAGAAGAAAAAAAGAATCTTCTGAAGTGTCTTCGTCTGTAGTCTTCAGAAGTAGATCCAGAAAAAACCTCGAATAGAGTCTAGGGTGTCTTTGTCTATAGTCCCTAGTATAAGTGTCCTTATGGTGACCAAGTCATCCCACCGAAATGCATGGGTAACCAGCCATTGCATTCGCCAAGTGTATAGAAAAGATCACTAGTTACAAGGATCACATATGAAAGTACCTTGGGAGTGTCGGGTACAACCGAAAGTGCACTCCAAGGGAGAAAAATTTTGAGGCTAAAAAACTGAACTGAAACAGCCTCAAAATTACAATTTGACACCACCATTGTGTCCGTCGTGGAAAAACATTTCCAACGACTATAAATACCCCTATATTTCACCATCAAAGGGGCCTTCATCATAATGAAAAACAACATGCTTCTCCAAGACAGCAACTAAAACCTCGCACTGTGGCGGCATCTCTCTCTGGCGGAAAAAAAAATAGTCTCTCAATTTCCCCTTGTGGAAATACATTAAAGATAGTCAAATAGGCCACTTTTTCGGCCAATACAAATATCCCTCTTACATTAAAAATTTGCATATTAAATGCATAATGTGGCCTATATTCTTGGTCGGCCACCAACTCTCGGCCACATGCACTCCCTCTTGCAATTAAATTAAAGTGGCCCTCCCAATAAAATATACGTGACAAAACATTTAAAATATCTATGTGACTATATGGCCATATATTTGAATAAAATGCTTTGACCAAATAACCACCAGATGGAGACCGCCTGTAACAACAAGTTAGCAGCAGTAACAACTCTCCATTAAAAACAGAACTCCCTGTATCCATATCAATTTGAAGTTTAACTACAGCAAGATTCAACATCAAACAACAGTCCTCGGCCATGGCGGTGGCGCGCTCTCCTTCTCGTGTTAAAACACTCTGATACTACTCTCTGTCTGTCATAAAAATTTTGTCATAATCCAGTCCGAGATTATATTCAGCAGACAAGGGCAAGAAAAATTGTTGTCCTTTGACGAAAACCAGAAATTAGGCACGCAAGGAAGCGCCATGTATCATCCATCCAGGGGCGGCGTTCATGGAGGCCGAGATCAATTCAGTTGGGATGATGTGAAGGCCAACAAGCACAGAGAAAATAATCTAGGTCATAGCATCAAGGCTCCTGTTGGGCAATGGCAGAAAGGTCAGGACCTTTTCTGGTACTCTAAGGATAAGAAGGGAGGCGATGCAAGTGGTGATGCGGCAAAAGAGGAAATCAAGAGGATCAAAGACGAAGAAGAGCGAGCCATGCAAGAGATTTTAGGTTTGGCACCAAAGCGTGAGAGTCGTCCTCTACCTTCTCCGGTGTGTTTACGGGTATATCGTCCACCATTTCGCTCCTCAACGCGGCAGATGGATAGCCAAATTGCATGCTTTATCTGCAACATTCAGTGTTGCAGATCTTCAATGTTCGACTCGCTATCGAAAATTAGAACTGCAATGTAAGCATTGCTATATGATGATATTTGGCAAAGAGGCCATCCTCAGATGAATAGAGCTTCTGGTGTGGGAATCTAGGCCGCAGATTTGCCGCCCCCCACTCAGAAGTCTTCCTCTACAATTTTAGAAACGAAGTCACCATTCTCGACTTCGAACAAAACCATAATCTTCCTGTGAAACGTGCGCCACTTCCTGGGATCTCTCTTTCGCGAAAACGGCCGCGTATTGTTCGTGAACTCCAATAAATTGTTCGACAAAATAATGGAACAGACGACCGTAAAAATTGCCCCAAGATACATCAACGACACTCAGTGGGCGACCCTGCTGACCTCGCTGAGGCAGAAGAAGATAATTGAGAGGCAGTAGAAGAGCAAGCCCTCGCCATTTTTGTCTCTGGCTGTAATAACTCAATTTAATATGAAATTCTGGAAACTCATCCGCAGCGTCCACGACATCCATTAAGTCTTTCATTCTCCTTGACAAAATCGAAGACACATAGGCCCCCATTTCGGCAAACCCTCTTGTGTGTTGAGCGAGACCTCCATTAATGCAGCGAGTCTTGATTCTGTGTTCTCTAGCATGCGTATCATTCCCAACTACAGAGCCTTCATATCAGGGAGCCTTCGAAACATCGAGAATGCCCTTGTCCTGAAACAGGAACGGTTGGAGTGCACTTTATCACAATTTTATAGAGGGCTTAAAAAAATTGTATTCTTCGGATTCGATGCTGAATCACCCGCAGTCCATACTGGGAGACGAATCCCCCGGCTGCGACCAGTTCGCGGGGCATTAGGATCATAAGAAGCCAGATTCAAAGCCCTAAAACTCGTCCTCCGTTCGAATCTAGCTTTAACATCACCACCACAAGGAAGATAACCACGACAAAAGCAGAACGATGACCTTCATTTTGAAATCGGCATCCTTGTCGTCCTGCGTCGTAAAAAAAAATTGCCAGCAGCCTTCGTTTCTTGGATTCCATGGCCGTAAAATCAACACCATTCGAACTTGAGAGTCTCCTAATCATTCAAAAAATGGGCATTCATTAATTTTTTTTTTTTTTCAACTTCTGGTTTCTGATCCATCCAACAAGGGATGGAGAGCATACTCCCTCAGTATCCAAAAAAAAAATGAGAGGGAAATGGGGGAGGGAGGATTTCCATGAGGGAAATCCCCCCTCAAGCTCACAAGGCCAGAGAAAGCTTGGAGCTCTGATACCAAATGTTAGGAGGGAAAAACTTGAAAGGATATTTTATTGATAAAAATGTGTTACATATATAGGCAGAAGGCCTATATGATGAACATGACACTTGTCAATGAAACTGACAAGTGTCAAACTGAATGCATAGTGCACTTTAAATCTAACACCATGTATAAAAGTTGCATAAGGTATATGAAAATAATAAAGTTTGCACACCGGTTGCATAAAACCAACCATAAAATATCATGTACAAAAGTAGCATAAATGCTAACAAGAAAGTACCATGATAAACCAATTGCATAATGCCAATTACATAAAAACATGTACAAAGTTGCACAAGGCAACAAGAAAGTACCATGTAAAAGAGACGCATAAAGCAATTGCATCATATACCATAATTGCACAATGCCATCTACAAAGTAACATGTACAAAAGTTGCATAAGGCAAACAAGAAATTACCATGTTCAAAAGAGATGCAAAA
This sequence comes from Wollemia nobilis, assembly GCA_028583015.1. Taxonomy (NCBI): domain Eukaryota; kingdom Viridiplantae; phylum Streptophyta; class Pinopsida; order Araucariales; family Araucariaceae; genus Wollemia; species Wollemia nobilis. Next base: position 8,052,976 of record JAQPPZ010000989.1, read on the forward strand.
AGCAATTATACCACCAAATATCAACTCATATATATAGCACAAAATACCTCATAAGGATGAAGTTGTCATCACACAAGTGTAACTACACTTCATTCCCCCTTGAGGACAACTTCACCAAATCAAGTGAGTCCCTCAGCTTACAAAAATGCTCCTTGGGAAGAGGTTTGGTGAACAAAACAGTAGAATTAGAATATAATGGGCAATACTCTAGCTGAATAGTCTGCTTTGTTCACTTTCTAATATTTGATAGATTCCACTTATCGCACATCTCAAAGATTAGATTGTGATAAGATTATAAAGTAACTAAGCATTTTCTAATATTTGATAGATGCCACTTGTCACACATCTCAAGATTAGATTGTGATAAGATATAGAGTTGTAGTAGAAAAGCTTCTCTTAAAATAGGGGTGTTGTCTACTACATCTTAACATATCTTGTCATATTGACTTGTGTTGTAATATCATGTTGATGCATATTGTTGGATAACATTGAAGCATTTTTGTATTGTTGAATCAAATAAGTAATATATTGAGCTTCATAGTGGATGTTTCCCTTCTTCATTTTATTCTCATCCCTGTTTGTATCCTTATGGGGAGAATGTTTCTTTGTTTCATAATTCCTTTCCCCAATATTGCATTAAGGGGGAGTGTTGGAATATGTAATGCAACATTGTGTAAAGACTAAAATTTAAAGTCTAAAGAATAATATTTGAATTAGAAAATAATTCTATTTTATGTAAAAATATTCCCACCCAATTAATAAAATTTATTTTATTAAATAATTAATAAAAAAAATCGCATGAAAAAGTTTAAAGATTTTTATAAAGCAAAACTTAAAAAAAAAATTTAAAAGTTTTTCAGACTATATAGCCGACTGTTTTTTTATATAGCCAACTATTTTTTTTTACTTGAGTATCCAAATATGCTTTATTGACTCCATGCTTCTACTACTGTATTTTGATAACTTGAATGATGAGTCCACTTGTTCCTTGATGCTGATGAACCGTTCTAAAAACTAGGATTACTATGATTTCTCTGCCAAACAGTGCCATATTTTGTGCCCTTCTGATTCCATGTAGAACCATAATATTGCTGCCTTGAACCATACCTCCAATATTGTTGTCACTCATGGTGGTGTGGATGGCGATATGGTGTAACCTTAACTTGATGTTCTACCTTCTTTGACTTCTCAACATTGTTCTTTCATGTTCTCTTTGTTTGGTATGTCCTTCTGCTCTTCTATCAAAGCTTCCTTGGACTATGTTACTATTATTTCCACAGACTCAGTTGCTGCTACTTCTTACATGGACTCTGTTACTGCTACTGCCTTCTTGGATTATGTTTTAGGTTCTTCAATTTGTTTCTCTATAACCACTTCTTGATTTTCCTTGGATCCTTGCTCCTTAAGCTAAGAAATATCCTACAATGTTATCTTATTTTTCCTATACCATAACTTCATAAACTTCTTTTGCACATTAATGTTAAAATTACCCAAAGAATCTAACCAAAGATAACCAAGAACAATATCCTCATCATCCATCTCAATAGCATAGAAATTTGAATTTAAAACATATTTATCCATGGTGATCTTCAAATTTTCAAAAATTTGAACATGCTCACCCTCTAGTTGTATGTCCTTATGCTTGAACTTGCAATTTATTAGCCAAAGTGATATTAATAAAATTTTATCTGCTACCAGGGTCAATGGAAATAATAACTTTTTCCTTTTGAATGCTTCCATGAACCTGCAAAATAGAACTTTTAGATGAATTTAAACCCTTTTGATCTTTCTCTTGATTTTAAAAATCCAAATATGTGCCTTTTACATTCTTCTAATTATCTTCCCTAGTGAAGTAGGGAAAAACGGTGCACCAAATGAAATATAAACAATGTATGTATCTATGCCCTATCGCTAATGAGCGCCAAACGGAAGCATGCAAGTAAATGGAAAGATAGCGAATAACAAGAAGTAAAGCAAAACAAGTATATCTCTTATTAATTGAAATGATACAAAATTATGGGTTACAATGCGTCCCCTTGAGGGCTCAAAATGGGTGATACAAATGTTTACAACTCGGGTGCCCAAAGGTCAAATCTCTCAAGGAATTCGGGTGCACATCCAATGTCTTTCCTCGTACCCACAATCGAAGTGGGCGGGCCAAAGTTGCTGCCACTTGTGTCTTTGATATCTGATGTCTTAGGCTGCCTCCCAATGCACTGTAATGACCTGCACCTACACACAAGGAAACCAAAATCGTCAAATAGCGAGTGCGTGTGATAAAAAGCATGCAATCCCCATAGGGGCAAAATAGCTAATAGTGATAATAAGCATCAAATGAACTCCAAATGCTGTGAAATTATAGAGGGATGTAAAACAGAAGGTTTTGGGAAGATATCACCAGAAATTGCACCAAAATTGCATCCGATGGGGCTTCAAAACCCGAATGACCGTTCGCAACCTACAAAACCCAAAGCAAGCAATTTCTGACCCTACGCATATCCAAAATGCATGAAAATTGGACAGAATGCATAAAATACTATTCTAAGAAAACCCATTTGATTATATTTGCAATATCAGTCATAGTTTGGGTGTTCTCTCAAATGACCGTCGGATACCTACAAGAGACCCTACAAAACACTAAAAATGCAATATCTCGGCCAATATAGCTCAGAACGACATGAAATTTGAACTGTAGCATCATATAAGCATATATAAAATATCTAATTAAAAATAGTTAAAAAATTATGCATAGATTTCTATTCATTTTGGGGTGGAGCGAATAGCAGGCCTGTAGATTAGGGGGCGCCTCGGGGTGCGGCGCCCACAGAATCTCCCTAAATTTTGTCACCAATTCCACTTGGGAATGATGCAATACCCAATAGGATGTGTTGTCATCAAATTTGGTATGGAAATAACTCAGGTGGGTTAGTTTTTGTAACATATTGCGCCTCCTAATTCACTCGCAAACCTCCTTCGCTAGGTAGAGATTCCGAGGGAAAAATGGGCACAAAAGGGTGGAAGGAAATCTCGGAAGCACTCCATTGCTTTTGCTCTCAAAATATCCTCTCCTTTGGTGTGGAAAATATCTCCACTTTATAGCCTAAGGAGGCTTCAGGGGTCAAAAGGCATGCGAGGGCATGCGAGGCATGAGGTGCCACTTGGCCACCAGGGTGGCATGCATTGGAGGGAGAAGAGAATCTCCCAATTTGGCCTCCCTCATGGGCTGGAGCATTAAGATGCTACGTGCCCTGCCCTCCTAGCCATTATGGACCAGAAATATAACCGTTGGTAGGCGCCATTTGTCCAGGTTTGACTTTTTGCTAGTCAAACCTGCTATTCGCTCCACCCCGGAGCGAATGCTGCTATTCGCTTCGGGGTGCAACGAATAGGTTTTGTATTCATCCCAAGGTGGCACGAATAGTAGCAGGGTGTCCAAAAGGTGCCAAAAGTGGCCTAGGACCTTTCAAACCCTTGAATTAAGTGGTTAGAACCATTGTATACCTCTTGAGGGCTGCCCTAGGGGCCTTGGTGTGTCGCGAAGTCACTACTTATGGTAGCACAATCGGATTGACCAGTTTTTAGTGTCTATAGATGCCCCTTTTTGGGATGCATTGTGTGCAGCACAGCACCGAGCAAAAATAGATGACTAAAAATGTTCAATGACTAGGGTTACTCAATAACCTAACCAACTTTAGATGCCCCAATCCTGGAAAGAGCATGCGTCCTTGAATCCTTGCTTTTGATGAGCTAAGGACCTTGCTTTAGCTTAGACATTGTCTGTCATGAAAATGCGAGGCCTATGTTTCCATGATGCCATCAATGTTGAGCATTTTAATTTGATACTTTGTGCTTGTTTACTGCCCCAAGCAGGAGCATGATTGTCTTTGTCAAAGATTCGTTGGATGAACGCAATTTGCATGATTGAGTGTGTGCTTGTTGATTTGACTTGAGTATGACTACCCCCTCAAGCGACGAGTCGATGAGGGAATGACTCATGAGAAAAGCGACGAGTCGCTTGACCTAGATGACTATTGTTAAGGTTGCCTTCAGTTGTACTCATTGAAAATTGGAGCATAGTTTTGAAAGGATTTGAATGATGCTATGGGGGTTTCGTGGAAGCAAGAAGTTGAAAACTTCATTCCCATGGGGCGGTCCGGCCACAATGGCCTTCTTGGGGAGTAAAGTAATAACTTATCCATGCATCCATGAAAAATTTGTATTCCATCTTGACCCTGAATGAATTCCATCAGATTTGACTTGTTTTTGGTGGGTTTGGAACCCTTTTCTTTGTTACTTCCTGGAGGAAGGAATGAAAAACCTCACTCCCGTGGGGCGGTCCGGCCATGGTGGCCTTCTTAGGGATTGAAGTTAAGTTCTTTCCATGCTCACTCAGGAGTGTTATTGGTTGCCTCTTGATTACTACAAAAATTTGACCAAAATAGAGCTATTTTTGTGGGTTTTTGGACCCTTTTGGTGCCTTTTGAAGTTGTTTTGCCCTATGAACCCTGTATTCGCTCCGGGGTGGAGCGAATACACATTCTGTATTCATCATAGGGTGGAACGAATGGGCAGAAGTCCATTCACCCCACCCTGGGGCGAATAGGATTGTTATAGGCCTATATAAACTTCAAAAACTAGTTTTGGGCTCATTATTGCATGTTTGCTTTTGTAGTTTGAGAGGTGAGGAGGAGGAGAGCGATTTTGCATAGCGAAGCGCTATCAAAATCATCCTGCATCATCATGAGTCAGCAAGCGGAGGCATCCAGTGAAGGGGCTAGGCCAAAGAAGGTAAATGCTGACTCACGTGACCTCGCTTATTACAAGTGTAATACTTGTTATTTTTTTTTTGTTCTTTTTATTTTTCGTGTTTTTGATGTTTTTTAATTGTTTTATCTATTGTTTTGTTAGGTGATGAGCCGGTATCACACACCGAAGCTCTTCGGTACCACGTGGGATGCCTTGACTGAGGCTGACTAGGAGTGGCTTGATGCCCTAGGGCTCAAGCACGTTACTCGGTTGGAGCCCATGATAGGCGATCGAGCTTACTTGATGGCTTTGATTAGCCTATGGGACCCGCGCACCAATACCTTCCATCTATCGATGGGAGAGATGACGGTGACACTGGAGGACATCTACCAGATTCTGAGGATTTCGATAGAGGGGTGACCCATCCGATCATCACACCATGACCTGAGGGATGAGGTGCTGAGGAGGTACTTCGAGAGGATGCGGATGCGGCAGAGTTGGACTGTCGTACTAGAGGTATACTGGTGGGGTATTGGTATGAGGAGGAGGTGTTGGGGGTGAGGCATGCACTACTGATGACCCTCATCTCCAATATGCTCCTCCCAGACTCATCAAGAGCCAAGTTCCCATGGAACCTGCTAGAGCTGGTGTTTGCCCTAGTGGGGTGCACTACGGAGGAGCCATTGGTGATGGCATGGGGGATGACCATTCTGGCACAGCTCTATGATGAGCTGTACGAGATCCACTACCGAAGTGGAAGGGCTTAGGGTGCAGTTTCCTATTGCAGTGTTGGGGATGGTAGCACATAGCTATGGGGTGACCGCAGGGCTTACCCTGGTTGACCCGAGTGTAGCTGGTGGACCGAGATATAGGATATGGTATCCTATGGCAGACGATGCAGGAGAGAGGATAGAGTCGATGGTTCATGGGTGATGTAGATCACTATGTCGATCTCTTCTCTCGCCTGGCACCAGGGTAGGTGTACTGGTGATCGTACAAGGATTGTCCAGTCTGGGTAGATGCTGGAGAGTAGCTCCGATGGGTGAGGCGAGGCAGATGGGTTATTTCCTGACATGGGACCGAGTGGGAGTACTTCCCATTTTCTTGGGTCATGCGATAGTTTGGGCTACGATAGGGGTTTCTCGGGGAGCCGATGGTGTACCGACATCATGGGGATGAGAGGACTCTGGCATGGCCGACTATGGAGGAGGTGAGTGAGGAGTCGGATCTTATGGTCGACATTCTAGACATAGATGATGTCGGGATGATAGGGGAGTATGACTCATGGTGGGTGATGCGCCAGTGGTGAGGGACAGGGACCCTGGGAGGTGAGGCAGCTGGGGTGACAGATGAGGTGATGTCGGATGCTCCAGGGGAGGACCAGGCAGAGGGTGATGAGCAGGGAGATCTCCTAGACTTGGGAGATCAGGGTGATGATATGGATGTAGAGGATCCTATGGTAGAGGTACCACAAGATGCACAGGGTGATCGGTATGCGGAGCTAGAGGCTGAGTTAGCTAGGGTTACGCAGGAGAGGGATCTCCTATGGGACCAGCTGAGAGCTTAGGGTCCGAGGTAGGAGGGATCCAACACTGAGGAGGTGGAGAAGCTATGGGTGGAGGTGTTGTGACTATAGTCCATAGTGGATACCTATCAGGCACGGGGGCAGCAGAGGCAGGCCTACGTGGATAGGTTGGAGATGGAGGTGGTGCGCCTTGGGGGATGGCTACCGGATGATGGGGAGAGCAGTAGGTCGTAGCGATCTCGATAGAGCGAGATGGTGCAGTCTTCTACTCGGCAGAGGGAGGACATGGTTGGTGGTAGTAGGCATGGGGGGTCTCAGCGGACCCGTACCACTAGGGGTAGTGTGAGTCGTAGCACCGATCCTGCGTGATCATGGTGGCATAGACTCGTGGGACTATTTTTGGGGTTTTGTTTTTGTTTTTTCGTGTGAGGTCTGAGGACCCACTTTATTGTAGCCTACGGGCATTTTTGGAAACTATGATGTATATTTTTTTCCCCATATATATATATGAGATTTTTATTATGATCATCATGTGTTTCATTTATTGTTTTATTGTATGGATGCAATGTGTGTATTAAGTTATGCTTATAGGTTAGATGCTTAGTATGTATGCATATGGATGCAATGAGATGGTGATAGATAGATATCATGTATGTATATGTAATGTGGTTTGATTGGAATTGCAACTATCTATATGCATGGATGCACAGTGAGATGAAATATTTGAATGATTGATAAACATGGATTGTGGCTAATGATTTGACATACTATGTGAACACTATAGATTGTACAAAATACATTAACGCTCTTTGTTTGTTTGTTTCTTTGCTTTATTTTTTTTGTGAATGAAAATGTGAGACCATTATTGTGATGTGGTGAAATGGAGTAAATAAAATGAGATGTTAAAAGAATGTAGGTGAGGTTTTTATGAGACTCAAACACTCTAGCTGATGTGATCAAAGGTTGTATACTGACTATGCAAGAATTTTTGACAAGGTATGAATCTGCTAGGATGACCAAGGTACTTCATATCCCTGTGTGTGCAAGTGAGTTCATTCCTGTGAAATGCATAAAGATACCGCCATTGCCAGATAGGCTATCCACCAAACCTGGAATGAGGATCACCCTATGAATGTCACAATCCTGGGTTTTGTACTTAGTAGGACTAGACCACTAGGCAATCTAGGTTACAAAAGCTAGCTCATCCACATGCAAACATTGGTCTGCACACACGCAAAAGCTAATGTGATAGACATATCATCATGCGGGAGGCTACCGCCATTGACAAGTAGGCTATCCACCAAACCTGTAATGAGGATCACCTGATGGTTTTCCAAATGCTGAGAGTTCCAGGGATTCAAGTTTGACTCCCTTCTTTTCTTCAATTTTATTGGGATACTTGCTCATGGGTAGTGATGATAATCACTATTTATTTTGAATTTTTGTTTTCTTTGAGCAAGGGATTTGGGAGTTGGGATTTGGGATTAGTGGTGAAAACCACTATTTATTTTGATTTTGATTTTTGCTTTTGAACTTTTGATTTCTTTGATTTTGATTTTTTTTGGGATGGGGATTTTTGGGAATTGGGATTTTTGATAGTGGTGAAAACCACTGTTTATTTTGGGGAATTGGGTAGGGAAGATGCTTGTCCTTTTGCCAACTCTCAGCATTCTTGAACCATTCACACAGGGGGATGAGCAGGATGACCTTTTCGCTTAAAGTACCCTAGACCACTTCATGGATTTCATCTTTCTTTGTGCAAAACTTGGATTTATTAATGTTTAACTATGTTTGGGATCTGATGTACACAAGGCATAATCAATGCAAGACTCTACCTCCTAAAAATCAAGCTAGCTTTCTACCAAACCTGAAGAGAAGCTAGAAATGGTTGAGTGACCAAAAACCCTAATGACATTCTAAAACAAATGACTAGGTGAAGGGGTGGACACAAATATGAAAAATGGAAAATGTGGGTGAAAACTGACAATTGCAACATTGAACGATGCTTATTTTCACAACATTGATTTTGGGCGATAAGTATTGTACCATCATGATGCTAGACATGCATGAGCAACTCTAAAATGTAAAGTGCAGATGATGAGTATGCCTAAATGCAAGCGATGATAGAATGCAATGGGATGCAATGTGATGCGATGCTATATTTTTGTATTTTTGATATTTTGATGATGTTTTTGAAATGCAATGCGATGCAATGTTTTTGGATTTTTGATTGATATATATGTATGTACATGTGACCAATGGGCTTATTGGGGGCCATTGGGGCATTTTGGGGGGACCAAAGGGCTTATGGATGCCTTTGGGGATTTTTGGTTGACCTAGATGGTTCTAGACCATATAGGAGCATTTTAGGTTGACCAAGTGGGATATAGGCACCCTTGGAGCATTTTGGGGTGACCTAGATGGTTCTACACTACCTAGGAGCATTTTAGGTTGACCAAGTAGGATATAGGCACCCTTGGAGCATTTTGGGGTGACCTAAGTGGTTTACCGACCTAGGAGCATTATTTTAGGTTGACCAAAGCGGAATATAGGCACACCTTAGGAGGAGCATTTGGGGTGACCTAGACGGTTCTAGACCACCTAGGAGCATTTTAGGTTGACCAAGCGGGATATAGGCACCCTTGGAGCATTTTGGGGTGACCTAGATGGTTCTAGACCACCTAGGAGCATTTTAGGTTGACCAAGTAGGATATAGGCACCCTTGGAGCATTTTGGGGTGACCTAGATGGTTCTAGACCGCCTAGGAGCATTTTAGGTTGACCAAGTGGGATATAGGCACCCTTGGAGCATTTTGGGGTGACCTAGATGGTTCTAGACCGCCTAGGAGCATTTTGGGTTGGGCCATCATGCGCTAGGCATGGAATGGCCGCAAATGAAGGATGTTCAAGGGTTCAGGATCCTCGACACCTTCAAGGGAGGCTAGGCGATACGTTCCGGGTCCTATCTGACTGGTAATGACATAGGGACCTAACCAATTTACCGTGAACTTGTCCCTCAGATGGGGCGGCAAATTAGAATTTTGTTGGTTCTCCTTCAGAACGAGGTCACCAACTTGAAAGTCTCTTGGGTGGACTTTCATATTATAGGCTCTCTTAAGTCACTCTTGATAAATGCATAGGTGCTCGAGAGCATTAATGCGATGTTCATCAAGTAGCGTAAGCTGATCTAGGTGAGCCTACCGCGTAGTGTCATCATCGATGAACTCTTGCATGGATATGTGCAGCGATGGTATTTTGAGCTCTAGAGGCATGACCGCCTCGGTGCCATACACTAGCGAAAATGGAGTAGCCCTAGTGGGTGTCCGAATACTAGTGTGATAGGCCCATAGAGCAAGAGGTATTTGCGTATGCCAATCTGTGTGACTCTCTCTAATAGTCTTCTTGAGAATAGCGATCAATGTTTTGTTAGAGGCCTCTGCTTGCCCATTTGCTTGCGGATAGTAGGGTGTCAAAAAACTATGCTGGATATTATACTTTGTTGTCAAAGCACGCACATATTTGTTTTTAAACGATGTCCCATTATCCGAAATGATCTTGGATGGAATACCAAAATGACAAATGATATTATGCAATAGGAACTCCACTATGCGGGGTCCCATCGTAGTGGTAAGGGGAATTGCTTCCACCCATTTAGTGAAATACTCGGTAGCCGTTATGATAAACGTGTGATGGCCCGAGGATGCGGGGGAGATTTTCTTGATTAAATCTAACCCCCACTATGAAAATGGCCATACCGATTGAATCGGTTGCAAGGCCTGAGAAGGTACGTGTGTCAAATTAGCATGATGTTGACACTTCACGCACTTCCTCACATATGCGCAGCAATATCGCTCTAAGGTTGGCCAATAATAGCCCATGCGAAGAATGCGCTTGGCGATGGCCATGCCGTTGAAATGGCCACCGCATGTACCGTCGTGTGCTTGGGCGATTGCCCAAGTCGACTCTTGATGCTCTAAGCAGTGAAGGAGGATCCCTTCGTAGCTTCGACGATACAGAATATCTCCTAGCAAGACATATTTTGTCGCCTTCCATCTGAATGTTCTTTTAGCGACGTGTGAAAATCCAGGAGGGAGGTTACCAAGCTTTAGGTATTCCCTGATTTGTGTTGACCAATCCTATTGTGAAGAAGCCTCGATCGCATGAACGACCTGTCCCTCTCGAAGTTCATCCATAGAAAAAGTTGACTGGGAAAGAACTTGTAAGAATAGCATTGTGTTGCTATCGAAAGGGGCTTGAGGGAACAGAGTCCCCCAATCGGCCTGGTTCAAGCATTCATGAATGTGCGAGAATCTCTCCTGATGAGGTTCAATTTGAATCGAGTGGACTTTCGGCATGACTTGATTGTTCTCACGCTCAACCGTAGATTGCGAGAGCATTTTAACCTGTATGGTAGTCATCTGATCCATAGGGTCTTGCGGGATCAAGGACCCTAGAGAGGCCATTGTATCCATAAAATGATTAGATGATCGAGGGAGTGCCTCGATGTTATACCATTCAAATTTTACCAGGAATTTATCCACAAGGGCTTTGTAGGCTTGCAGAACTGGGCATTTGCACTGGTAGATCCCTTTGACTTGGTTAACAATGAGCAAGGAGTCACCAAAGATGTTGAGCTTTATTATTTTCATGGTGACAATCATCTGAAGGCCTATGAGCAAGGCTTCGTACTCGGCATTATTGTTGGTACATGAGAAATCAAGTTTAAATGACAAGGGTATGGGAGCCCCATGCGGTGTGAAAAACATGATTCCTATGCCACCCCCTTGCTCGCATTTGGAGCCATCAAAAAATAGGGTCATATCTGCCTGCGCTTCAGGATTGTCAAAATCTGGCGATTTTGATATCTGGAAGACCCCATCATTGGGAAGGTCCATGCTAAGAGGTTGATCATCCTGGAGAGGAGCCTCTGCGAGTTGATCGACGATGACCTGACCCTTAATTGATTTTTGTCCAACAAACTCAAGGTCGAACTCCATCAACAACATGATCCATTTCATCGTGCGACTACTATGATAAGTGCGACTCATCATGTAGCGCAATGGATTCTCTTTAGATACAACATACGTGGTATGGCTAAGCATGTAATGTCGTAGCTTCTTGGTGGCGAAAACCATCGCTAGGCATAATTTCTCAACGTATGCGTACTTGATCTCATAACTAACCAGGGTGCGGCTAAGATAGTAAGTAGTCTGTTCCTTATGAAATTCATTGTTCTGGGCTAACATGGCGCCCAATGCCATCTCAGTGGCTGAGATGTATAAGCGGAATGACACTCCTGGCCTAGGTGGTGCCAACACTGGCGGTGAAGCCAGGTATTGCTTTATTGCATCGAAGGCCTCCTGACACTCGTCATCCCAATGGAATGCGACCCCCTTGTGCAACAACTTGTTCATGGGGTGACACTTGTTCGACAATTGCGCTATGAAGCGCTTGATGGACGTGATTTTGCCCTGCAGACTTCGGAGTTGCTTGATCATGGTTGGGGGAGGCATCTCGAGGATGGCCTTGACCTTGTTAGGGTCCACTTCAATGCCTCACTTAGAGATGATAAATCCCAAGAGCTTTCCAGATGTGATGTCGAAGACGCACTTCTTGGGGTTCAATCTCACGTTATGTTCAATGAGGTGGTCTAATACTTTGCTCAAGACCTCAAGATGCTCATGGCGTAATAATGATTTAGCCAATAAGTCATCCATGTAATCTTCCAAAATTTTATGCATGTAGTCATGGAAGATGTATGTCATTGCATGCTGGTAGGTGGCACCGACATTTTTAAGGCCAAAAGGCATGACCTTGTAGCAAAATGTCCCCTAGGGCATTGTGAACGCCATTTTGAGCTGGTCCTCTAGGTTGATACGAATCTGATTGTACCCAGAGAAACCATCCATAAGGGATAACATTTCATGGCCCATTGTGGCATCTACCAGGGCATCAATGCTTGGCAAAGGGAAATCATCCTTAGGACTCGCTTTGTTTAGGTCTCAAAAATTGATGCAAATGTGAATCCTCCCATCTGGATTTTTGATGGGAACCATGTTGGACAACCATGGTGGATAGTCTACAAAAATGACAAATTGGGCATCCAACAACTTTTGTAGCTCGTCTTTGACCATCAAGGCCACTATCGAATGCATATTTCTAATATTTTGCTTGACAGGCTTGGCCTTCGGGTCAAGCATCAGATTATGGGTGACTAGATTTGGGTCCAGTCCCGGCATATCTTTATAGGACCATGCAAAAGCTTCCTTCTTCCTGGTGAGAAGGGCTATGTAATCGGCCTGCTCTTTGAGGGATAGACTTTCCCCCAGCTTGATATGTTGTGGATTTTTTAGATCTGAGCCGATATCTATGTCAATCATAGGCTCGATTGACATATGTGACCCCTCCTCCAGATGGTGAGGGGTAGGGATCAAATGGATGTCATCCTGTTGGATTTAGATCATCAGTGGGAACCTCGTGTTCCTCCTCACATGAAACATCATGGGAGCTCCTTAGAGAGAAGTGAAATGGTTACAACATCTCATCGTAGGGCCAATACTCAGAAGGCGATGGGGGTGAATCTCCTCGATCAAAGTCAATTACCCCCAAGTCAAGGTGCAATAGCTTTGATGGGTTATTCAGATCTCGCAATGGCTCGAATAGATCTATGGAAATCATATTGATGGATGGATGATTTCCCCTAGGTGGATGATGGTGACCATGGTCCTCTGGATGCAGCATGACCTGAGGAGGTGGCTATGGAGGTGGTGGAATGATAGGCGGTGGTCGATGTGGCTATGGGGGAACTTGCCCTTCGTGAGGTAGAAGTTACCACCAAATGGGCTCTTGTAATGGGAATAGGCATAGAAGGTAATCATCATTCTCATCCCAAGGGATGATCTGCATGTACTCTCCATCAGAACTATCAGAGTCAATCGGTGTGACCCCATAATTCGACTCATCATAAGACATCCACTCATAAGGGGACCCTGGATCTTCTTCCTCACCATCATGGGGAAGAGTGTGCGAACCTTCACCTCTCTCGTAGGATTGGATACCATCTCGAGGTGGTTCATCATCTCCCAAGGGCATAGGGAAATAGTCCCCCAATGAGTAGACGTGATTAGGGTTGGCAAAGGGATCTCGGGCCAACTCATCTCTGTTATTGAGGCATAGGTACTCCATGCCATCAACAAGAATATCCAAAGGCAAGGGGTTGTTATGTCCCAACCCTAACTTATCATATGGCATCTGGTACTGGGGTTGAAATGGAACCCATGTGCCTTGCTCATACAAGCCTAACCCATAACCATGCCAATTGCATAGGTCAAGATACTTCAGGGTGAAGTTAGGGTTAGACAAGTAGTGGATGTCTTCTCCAAAGGGCTCTTCATCCTCCTCCTATTGTTGGTAAGGTTCGATGTCATAGTCAAGTCCCCCATAGATGAAATTCATTTGATTAGGGGGGACACCTAGGGGCACGATAGTGCCTATGGGAAGATGGGGTCGACCCATGTCTTGCACCGACTCTATAGCAAGGGTAGTTGTGACCTCCCTAACCATGTATTCTCCTAATCCGGTGGAGGCCAAGTGAACTGTCACCTGAGGCTATGGATAAAAGAGTGATGAGAGCGAGATCTGATCTAAATCATCTTCTACCACCTATGGTAGCTCTTCATCATCTGGGCTAGGTATCTCTTCTATGGAGATGGTGGATATGGTCGGTTGCACCTCATCAATGGGCTTCTTCCCTAGGTTCCTCAACAAAGGTTCCACCGGCTTGGTGGGCATTCGAGGGGGTGCCAATGATGAGGAAGGTATGTCATGCGATGATGAGGGGGTCAAACCTTGACTGGATTTATTCGGTTGGAAATCCAGATGTGTCGATGGCAAGGTTGACTCAGGGATCTGCTGCACCATGTTATAGTACTTGTAGGGCTCTAGGTCCATAGGGACGACATGAACTTGCCCTTCATAGGTGTACTTGAGGCACTGGTGAGCAATGGAAGGGACACACTTCATGTCCCTAATCCATGGTCTACCTAACAAGATATTGTACGCCATCTCACCCTCCAGTATGTGGCATAGCGTCGAGATGGTCTTCTCTCCTACCTGAATAGGCAGGACAATCGTACCAACTATCGAGCATATGGCATCATTAAAGGCTCGAAGGGTGTATGTAGATGGGACAATATGGGATGTCGGGAGCTTCAAGTGCTTGAGAGCTGTTGTAGTGATGATATTGCTAGAAGACCCTATGTCTATCAACACTCTCTTGTATGGTGTCCCATTTATGCATGCAACGATGTGCAAGGGAGGGTCCACCATATCATTGGGAACCGGTTTAAGCTCATCTTCTCGGAAGGCTATCATCGGTTTGGTGCACTATCTGACATGCCCCACAAAATTATTGAAGGAGTTAGACTCCTAGGGCTGAAGCTCAATGGCCTTAAGGATCTCCATTAAAGCCTCCCTATGGGGTTGTGATTGCTGAATCAGCTCATAGATGGAGAGTCGGGAAGACATTGTTCTTAAGCTCTGAGCGAGCTTACTCTTGAGGGTGGCCACAGGCCTAGGTGGAAGGCTCGGTAGAGGAGGTGGTGGCTGCTATGACATCGAAGGGACATCACTCTGAGCCGTAGGTGGTGCGACTGGACTTGGGTACCACCTATTCCTCATGACGATGCTAATCATACCAACGTATCCCTGCTGAGGGGGGCATGATGAACCTCATTCACCTGGGGCATAGGCTTGGTCTGCTCTGCATGGGCAGGTAGGGGGTCTTTGAAGACCTCCATCTACTGGTTGTTTGGTGTGATAGGGTTATCTACCTGAAGGTCCTTCCTATCAATCATGTCCTATACCAAGTTTTTAAACTTGTAGCACATGTTCACATCATGCCCGTTTTGCCTATGAAATTTGCAATATAGGTCTTCTCTGTATCCTTTGGGCCTAGGTGCATTCGGGTCGATAGGACGACTTTTAGGTAGGTGAATCGCATTAGCCGCTAAGAGGTGGTCAAACAATGAGTCCATGGACTCTACAAGGGGTGTAAACTATCGCTTGGGGTGACGCTGTTGATTCTGCCCTTGACTATTTTGATTGTCCTTAGTATAGTCCCGGTGTGTGGCCTGATAATTAGGCTTTTGAGGTGGCGCAGCTTGCGCTGGCCCCGAGACACTAAGGGCAACCTGATTCACTGCTGCCGGCTTGGACTGTGTTGGGGTGCTCTTGGCATTCTTGTTCCACTCCTTGCGAGGCTTCACAATCTCCCCCTCTTGAATCTTGATTTCTTCGATGGTCCTAGCTTGCGCTAGAGCATCCTCAAGAGTGGGGTATTGTTGCAGCTGCAACAATGAGGAGATGGGCCTCAGGCAGCTCTTGGAAAACATCTGAGTCAGCTCCGACATGGGGAGCAAATAAGGTAGCTTGGTGAGCAAGGCCCACCACCTATTGCCATAGTTTGTTATTGACTCGTCGTCATATTGCTTCAACCCGGCTACATCGGCCAATGTCGCCTTCCTCTTGGTATTGAAGGTGAAGCATTCTAGGAACGCGTCTGCAAGTTGATCCAAGGTGCGGATGCTATGCTTAGGGAGTTGGTAAAACCACTCCGAGGTGGGGCCCAAAAGGGTAGTCACAAATATCCACAAAAGCAAAGCATCATCATCATGAATGCCAAAACACTGACCTAGAAATCTGGTAACGTGCTCCTGTGCATCCTCTTCTCCCTTAAAAATAGCCAACTATGGCAACTTATAATGCTCTGGATAGGGAGGCATAGGTACTGAAGGATGGATTGGCTGAGTACGCAACTGGCGCATAGTGGGCTTCTGAGATCCAGACCTAGAGGTCTTGTTCTCTACCGACTCTAGGCGCTCTAGTAGCTCTTTATATGGATCTGAGGACTTAATCTCCTCATCCTTGCTCACATCCTGAGGTGGAGGTCTAGGATCCCCCAACCTAAGGCGGGGTGTTGGCCTGTCACCCCCTGCCTTGATAAGGCATCTCCAAATACTCTACTTTTGGCTCATGCTCACTGTAGGCCCCATAGGGCATCTCTCGAGCCGGTCTATAAATAGGGGTGTCTGCCCACTGTGGGCGCCCTGCATCTGGCCTATGAGGTAAGTCTCGCCCTGGCCTAGGAGGCCACGGAGGCAACGTCGAATAAGGTCTAGGAGACCTATCTCGAATGAGTGTGGGTTGCCTCGGAGGGACTTCCTGCCTATGGGTCTTAGGGGTAGGGACCCTCTCCCATAGAGTCTATTGGAACAACTCGTTGGTCTATCGCTCAATCCTCTCTTTCTCAAGCTGATGCAAGCGGTCTAGTTGTTCTTTGTCACGCCGAAGTTGCTTGAACTGAGCTTGGCATTCCGCATATCTCACAACTACTTGCCTAACTTGTTTCGTTGTGCGAGGCCTAGGGGGTCTAGGAGCCTCGCCTTGGGGCCGACCTCGTTCGAGATAATATGTGATCTCTATGGGGTGCTTGCCTCTCTCGAGGTTCGCCGCATTGACCTGAGGTTCGGGCTGGAACATATGCTCATTATACTCAGCAGGTGCAGAGGCACATCGGGCATGCGTAGAATACTGCTCTTGAGAAAAATCTAGGATTTCCTCATGCCTCCCTTCCTGGACGAGAAAGGGTAGGGCCGAATTGGCTCACCCCGACCGATGAGTGTCATTCCCGTCGGGCTGCATGAGCTATTGTATCCTATCAAGGTGACATGGAGGTAAAGTCATATCAACTTGCTTCGGCCAGTGTGTGAAGTCGTGCTCCTACCTATGATTAGGTGTGTCAGCCCTGACGGGTACACGGATGCGTGGCACCACTCTATCTATTAGCACCTCAGTGCATTGTTGCCTTCCATCAAAGAAGGCCTGTGATGTATCTACATACCGGGAACACTCTCCCAAGTAATGCTCATCATCCCTCGGGGTGTCCTATAGAGGATCCCTTCGGAGATGAGGCTCGTGCCCTGCTATCTTGGGGCTAGGTGGAGTGGAAGCTCACCAGGGAGGTATGACCAAGTCCCTAGGGCTATAGCGGAGATGATTCATGTCTCCTAATCCACTCTCCATAGCTTTTGCCCATGTTTGGGCTTGGCTGTAGGTGCGCACCATGGCGCTCCTCTATCAATACCCCAAGTGATTATCTTCTTTACAAATTTTTAATGAAACAACAAAAAAGAAAGGAAACACTCAATAAGATAGATGATTATCTTGTTTAAGTTTTAAATGTGAATCCCTAAACTATTTTGTGTGTTTCAGATGTGTTGTTTGTAAAGAGTGACCTTGTGTCGCGTGTTTGGAAACTTGTTGGATGATATTCTTGTGTTTAATGGGCTTTCACCTGTATACTCGTAGCTCGATAACCTGGTGATGAAATCCAGGTCACATAATCCCACCTATAATGTGTGGTAATGAAGTCCACACATGGCCAGGGAGCACAGGTCCTACCAGTTCCTCACCCAGTTCACCCGTAGTCTGCGATACACCTCTCCGAAGAGAGATGCGTGCTATAACCCATGGGCTATGACGGATCTTGGAACCGACCTTGGCAAAGAACAAGGTACGTGGGATTTGAGATGATGGATGGAGATGAAAGCCACCTCATCAAACTCTACTAGTGGATGGTGATGAAATCCACCTCACTAGCATTTAAATGTGTCGTGGTGTGTGTGGTTCTTTTTAACTTTAAAGAAAGTAAGCAAAGAAGCATCCAATGATCATTCACTAAATGCATGCATAAAAGTGTGTTTTACTTTCAGAAAGGGTTAGTACCAAAAATATCTCACGAATGTAGCTAGGAATGTGAAACCCTAAATGTTAGCCTACCCATTGGGTAGGCTACAAGCAAACAAGCCAAAGAGATGCATTCCTACTCGAATTTGTTTTGATTTTTTTGCCTTTATATGTTTTTGTTATTTTGCATTTTAAGAAAAGGAGAAATGAACTTCTAACCTTTCTAAACAAGCAAGATGCGAGAAAAACCAAATAACACTGAAAATAAACAATTTTCGTAAATTCAAAACAGAGATGACAGATTCAGGGACCTACCTCATCACTGCCAAAACTTGCCATTTCTGAAATTCTGCTCCAAAAGCTCTCTATTTTCTATTCACTCCAGGGTGTGATGAATAGCAGGTCTGTATTCACTCCGGGGTGAGGTGAATTCACATTCGCCCTAGGGGGCACAAATAGCAGACCAGTGTTCGCTTTAGGGCAGAACGAATAAAACCTACAACATAAAAAGATGAAAAATGAGATCCAAACTTCACCTAAAGCAAAAGGGACAGGGTCCCACCATGATCACCACTGAAGTAGGGAAAAACTATGCACCAAAATGAAGATAAAAAATGTATGTATCTATGCCCTATCGTTAATGAGCGCCAAACGAAAGCATGCAAGTAAATGGAAAGATAACAACCAACAAGAAGTAAAGCAAAACAAGTATATCTCTTATTAATTGAAATGATCCAAAATTATAGGTTAAAATGCGTCCCCTTGAGGGCTCAAAATGGGTGATACAATTTTTTACAACTCGGGTGCCCAAAGGTCAAATCTCTCAAAGAAATCGGGTGCACATCCAATGTCTTTCCTCGTACCCACAATCGAAGTGGGCGGGCCAAAGTTACCGCCACTTGTGTCTTTGATCTATGATGTCTTAGTCTACCTCCCAATGCGCTGTAATGACCTGCACCTACACACAAGGAAACCATAATCATCAAATAGCGAGTGCGTATGATAAAAAGCATGCAATCCCCATAGGGGTGAAATAGCTAATAGTGAGAATAAGCATCAAATGAACTCCAAATGCTGTGAAATTATAGAGGGATGTAAAATAGAAGGTTTTGGGAAGATATCACTAGAAATTGCACCAAAATTGCATCCGATGGGGCATCGAAACCCAAATGACCGTGCGCAACCTACAAAACCCAAAGCAAGAAATTTATGACCCTACGCATATCCAAAATGCATGAAAATTGGACAGAATACATAATATGCTATTATAAGAAAACCCATTTGATCATATTTGCAATATCAGTCACAGTTTGGGTGTTCTCTCAAATGACCGTCGGATACCTGCAAGAGACCCTACAAAACACTAAAAATGCAATATCTCGGCCAATATAGCTCAGAACGACATGAAATTTGAACTGTAGCATCATATAAGCATATATAAAATATATAATTAAAAATAGTTAGAAAATTATGCATAAATTTCTATTCATTCTGGGGTGGAGCAAATAGCAGGCTTGTAGATTGGGGGAGCCCCGGGGTGCGACGCCCATAGAATCTCCCTAAATTTTGTCACCAATTCCACTTGGGAATGATGCAATACCCAATAGGATGTGTTGTCATCAAATTTGGTGTGGAAATCACTCAGGTGGGTCAGTTTTTGTAACAAATTGTGCCTCCTAATTCACTCGCAAACCTCCTTCGCTAGGTAGAGATTCCGAGGGAAAAATGGGCACAAAAGGGTGGAAGGAAATCTCGACAGCACTCCATTGCTTTTGCTCTCAAAATATCCTCTCCTTTGGTGTGGAAAATATCTCCACTTTATAGCCTAAGGAGGCTTCAGGGGTCAAAAGGCATGCGAGGGCATGCGAGGCATGAGGTGCCACTTGGCCACCAGGGTGGCATGCATTGGAGGGAGAAGAGAATCTCCCAATTTGGCCTCCCTCATGGGCTGGAGCATTAAGATGCTGCATGCCCTACCCTCCTAGCCGTTATGGACCAGAAATATAACCGTTGGTAGGCGCCATTTGTCCAGGTTTGACTTTTTGCCAGTCAAACTTGCTATTCGCTCCACCCCAGAGCGAATGCTGCTATTCGCTCCAGGGTGCGATGAATAGGTTATGTATTCATCCTAGGGTGGCATGAATAGTAGTAGGGTGTCCAAAAGGTGCCAAAAGTGGCCTAGAACCTTTCAAACCCTTGAATTAAGTGGTTAGAACCACTATATACCTCTTGAGGGCTGCCCTAGGGGCCTTGGTGTGTCGTGAAGTCACTACTTATGGTAGCACAATCGGATTGACCAGTTTTTAGTGTCTCCACCTAGCATTTGCCTCTTTCTCTTACTTGAGTAATTTTATTTATTTTTCATAGTCTTCATTATGTTTCTTGAAAACTTCCCATTGTCCTTTCATTTCATTTCGCTCATTTCTAATCCTTTGTAGTTTCTTTTCAATGTCTTTGATGATATCCATTAGGCTAGCTATATAATATGGGTCCCATTTACTCAAGAATGCATGCTCCACTTCGTCCCAAGTGAAGTTATATTTATGGGCACTATTAAAATTATGAAACCAAGAGAGAGCTTCTCCTTCAAGACAATAAGGAAGCATAAATTTATAATACAAGGATTTAAATAGTTTCCACCATTATCTAACATCAATATCATCTTCTCCAAAAAAAATTGTAGTTCCATAGTTCATGCCCTAATGCAAACTAGGGTTTTATGAAAATATATATCTCTCCACTGATTTAAAGCTAAAATTCCACATAAACAACTAGATCTACAATTTTTCTTCCAAATGAACTAAATTGCAATTGATTTGCTTCCCCGAACTAATAAATTTCATCTTCCAAGAAATTCATGATTTGAAAATTCGTCACTGCGCTTGTTCCAGAAGGCTGACTTCAAAAGGTCATATCTCCCTCAATACTGCTCGGATTTCCTTCATAGACCACTCATTTTAAAGCTCTTTAAATTTTGCACAAACAGATCCAAGAATCGATTGAATCGGTTAAAATTTTGTATAGGTATGGCTCCTAAAATATGAGATGTTTTTCTAAAAATACATGCCCTAATTCCACAAAAAAATCCCTACTTTTTTCCAGAATCATTGCTCTGATACCACTTGTTGTAAAAATTTATTATTATTAACATAAATCATTCACTAATATGCAAAAATATCAAATCATTCATCCACAAATAATTATCCACAATAACAATCCACAAATGAGAGAGATAATACCCTTAAGGTAGGGAAACACCAATAATAATCCTTAAGGAAGGAATAAATCCACAATATCTCCCAAGATGAGAGGCCGCTTAAGGAGGGCAAAGTCTTATAAGTCATTTCGTGGGCAAAGACGATTACATAAGATTCATCTCCATGATGATTACAATGATAAATATCTCTTCTTTATATATCCATCTTCTTATTCTACTTTGGGGAGCCTACTACTAATATAATATTATATTATAATATAATATCAACCTTGGGTTATGTGTGACCCATGCCAACCCTTATACAATATAATAATATATCCCCAAATATATATTCCTAGGTACCCTGACAACCTGTATCTCCCAACGTTACAAAAAGAAATAAGAAACCTGCAAATTTTAAAATTTCCTAAACCTTTGAAGTATAAATCCTTTAAACTCCCTAATAAATGAAATGTGAAAAATTTTATAAACTTCTAATCACTTTTTCAAATTTTCTCAAAAATATCTTTAAAATAAATCTTCTAATTTAAAATCTTCAAATATAAAAAACTTTAGAAAACCAAATCAAATACACCTTAAAAACTATTTGAAGTAGAAGACCTTATCACTCCATACTTTAATATAACTCACTTTTTTTTTTTTAATTATAACTCCTAAAACTTATAACTCCCTCTAGATCTTATTTTATAATTAAATCCAACTAATTAAACTTATAATATCCTTATAACTCCTTTTAATTTATATAAAATCCTTTATCAAAATTAACTCACTCCTTATTACTCCTAATTGAATATATCTAAGGTTAGGGCTTTAATTTTTCATCAAGGTAATAAAGCTTACCTTATTAACCCACATATCTAGTCTTCCTTGCATGCTTGTATCTCCATTGCATACTCATCTAATCATTGCAATAACATTCTATGCAAACTACTATCTTAGTTTTACTAGTCGATGCTCTCAATAGCCTTCAAGGATGTTCCTTGCTCATTTTCAATATGTCAATCTACATGGAAGTCGTTGAACATTAGCAATAAGTGTTTCAAAAAATGTTACTTAGCAGTGAAACATTTTCTAGTGGTTGCTTCTCCATGAGACGTTAGGTTTTGGAATGTTGGCTTCTTGTTGGCCACTTCTCGACAAGGCATTAGGTTTCAAAATATTATCTTCTTGCTGGCCACTTCTCCACGAGGTGTTAGATTTTGAAAGCTTCTCTGTAGGCTTCTATGACCCTTTAGTCTTTAAAATGTTGCATCTTTGGTGTGTTGATGTCTTTATTATTTATTGTGAAAATATTGTACTTCCTAGTTTGTTGTTGTGAGAATGTTCCTCTTTCTGGTTCGTTGTTGTGAGGGTGTTCTTCCTTCTGATTCACTTTTGAGAGGACTTTGTTCACACTGTGAAAATGATGCTCCTTCTCGTTCGTTGCTATGAGGACTTTGCTCATGCTTTGAGAATGTTGCTCCTTCTAGTTCATTGCTATGAGGAATTTACTCCTCTCAGTTGCTCGTGTTGCTCCTCTACTTTGTTGTTTTGGTTTCATTTTGCTTTTATGAGCCTATGAATGTAATAAACCTATAACTGGTCTTCACAACCTATGAAGACACTCTATTGATGAGCCTGGCCAATCACTTACATCGACATACAAATGGATTCTTGTAATTTCACTCTCCTAGTTTATGGATGAGCTAAGTTTGTTGACGTCTAAATGGCTTCTCAAATTGCACTTGTATTTAGAACTGCATTACTTAGATTATTGTAGATGGCACTTTCCTTTTCTGTTGGCGGTGCTCTATTATTTATAATGACCTCTTCTCTGCTGGCGCTTACTGTATTACCCATGCAAGCTGCGTAGACTTGCTTACACTATGTTGCCCGCTTGGACCTCTTTCCTCTTTACTTGGTTGCTTAGACTTCTTATGTTGGCCACTTAGGCCATGCCTTATATGCTTAGCTACTTAGATTTTTACCTTCTTATGTTGGCCACTTAGGCCACTCTTTCTATGCTTAGCTGCTTAGACTTCGCTTGAATATTTGTCTTGATTCCTAAAGACATTTCTCTAGTATACATTACCAATATTTTTTTGATGATGGTGCTTTGGATAGCACACAAGTACTTGTCCAGTTTGGTCCAGTCTTCTCTTTATGATGATTTATGTGCAGTAAATGGCTTTTATATTGATAGCTTTACCTTGAATATCTTTCTAAACCAAAGTCCAAGACTAAAATATTTGTATTATTTCTAGTCAACCTTGGTTTTACCATAATTATTTCTCTATACCTCTTAATCCCTAGAGGCTTCTCTGTACTCTACTTATTTCTTTATGCATTTATCTCTGAAGTCTTCTTCTTTGTACTCTGCTTCTCAAACTCTATAGGAAGCTTCTCAATATTGAAATCTTAACTGCTCCTCTATCTCAGAAAGTTGAAATGTTTTAGTAATTCTGTAGGAATATTTGGTTCTTCTCAATTTCTATTGAAATCTAACTCTAATATCTAAAATATTCTTCAATGTCTTAGGTCACACCTAAGAACAAAATATGATTCTCCTATTTTCTAGAGAACCCAATATCAATATTAGGGTGACTATAAATATTCCCAAATGACCAACTTTCCTCCTAAGTTGGCTCTTTCAATTTTTAATAGTGATTGTCATATTTTCTCTAGAGAATCCAAAATATTATCAGGGTGACTTTGAATTTCCCCTTTGTAAACACCTAAAAAGTGTCATATTGGTATTAGTTAAATTTTTATATTTTTAATAAATTTTACAATTATTTTAATTAGTACATTGCAACCTTATAAATATTAACGTTGACTATCCTAAGCACCTTCTTATGCCTAACCCATGGTCATCATGAGACCATCCCTCTATTTTAACCCAATTTTACCTCACTCTAGTTGGCATTTACTCCCTTCTCTCCTCCATATTCCAAGCTCATTAATGCACATGGGTGAGGATTCCCTCCATCCAAGCACATTGATGAACATGTCATTTTTGTGGGTGAGGAATCTCTCCACCCAAGAGCATTAATGAGGTATATCATAGCACATCATAGTGTGTCATAGCCCAAATAGAAAATATTGCACACTTGTCCATCCAAGCAGCCAAGTGGGGAAACTTAAGATTCCTCTCTTCTCTCACCCAAGCCACTTGTCTATCATCCTATCGCCCCCTTATCATTCTTTTGATCCTTGGAAAATATTATAAATATGCTCTCATTTCATTCACTTCAGGAGAGAGCGCACAAAACACTACCAAAACATTACTAAGATTTTGTTTGGCCCTCCTTGTGGATATTTGAATTTGTGAATGTAGGTATCTCATTTGGAGAGCTCAATGCCATCAATCATAGAGTCCCTTTGAAAAGCATGGTAATATTTATTTTGTAGCTACGCTCATATCTGAAAACAAAATAACATCGGATCTGCACCAAAAGCTCTGAGACACTTCCAAAAAGGTCTAGATTTGAGTTTGAAGCCCCTACCAGAACATAGAGACAACTACCCTGGGTGGCTACACAGATTCAACCACCCTGTGTAGCTACACATAAGACAACCATCCTATATGGCTACACAAAACCAATCGCCCTGGGTGGTTAGATCTCGAAGGTAGACAATGACTTAGAATCAACAACAAACATTTAAGCAAGGTAAAACAAGGTAATTTATAAGGTTTTGTAACCATTTTGCATAGTTTTATAACTTTTGTAAAAGGTTTTATAAGCTTTTTGTAATTTTTTTTGTATGATCTTGGGCCCTATCTTGAAAGGCCCAACAAATGCTACTGATGCTTTTATTGTGGGCTTATGTGCAGGTACTAGGATGGGTATAGAGGCTCAGGAGGTCAAGCAACAAGACTTTAAAACCCTCCCTATAATTTTTTGTGTGATTAAGAAGATGATTTGTGGCACCATTGAAATCATTTGCAAAGAAACCCTCCATTTTGGGAGGTCCATTGTAATCAAACGGACTGATTTATAACAAACAAAGTCTATAAATGCAATATCAAATTTCATTTTTTTTATTTACATGTTATGGTACATTTTCCTAGTCACACCCATACGTCAAACTATCTCTTGAGTTGGATTTCTCTATCAAATTTCCAAATTTTATTTTAAGTTAGTCTTCTCTATCAAATATTCAACTTTTATCCTAAGTTGGCCCTTTCTATCAATATAGCCGAGTCTTATTCTTCACTAGTTTTTCTTCAACCAAGTGGAAATACCCTAGCATATAAATTAGGGTGACTATTCCTTGTTCCCTTAGGTTCTACTCAATCGGTCCTTTGAAAATAAAGTCCAAGTCTTCACTACCTTCAAAGTGGACATACTCTAAATTATCTCTATCAAGAATGGATAGAGTTAGATAATGATGATGGTGACTAATAAAATAACTCTATAAAGAATGGATAGAGTTAGGTGGTAGCTCTGATACCATTGTTGGCTTTTAAGCCTTATTACTACAACATATAACTGGTCCTAATATAAATAAGTGATAATATTACAAGTCAAAATATCAATAATGAAAATTAGAATTATATATGAGCAATATAATATGTATATCAAGGTCAATATAATAATTAAAATAGCATTCACTTATATAATCAAATATGAATGTAAATGGCATAAATCATTCATGAACTATGCATGAAGAAAACTTACAATATTAATTTCTCAAAATCTATATACAAGCTTTATTCACTTTTTTGTATCTTCCTCTTACAATCAAATAATCAAATCTCCATATTCTCATTGAGATTTTTCTCCATAATATAGACATAGAAAATGACTCTTCATGTACTTGACTATTTCTCTCCATATGACAAGTCCTACGACCTTTGGATTATCATCTTGCTACTTGCATACTAGACTTTTCACTTTCTTCTTACATGCACTTTTAATCTAAGATACTTGTGCACATCCTCACATTACACATTTGAATGCTTACATACAATACACTTGTGCACATTCTCTAAATACACTCTTGCACTCTAACTTGCACGACACTTGTGCATTTCCTGCATATTACACTCTTAGATGACACTTGTGCATTTTATGCACATTGACACTTACATAAAAATGGAAATATATCACACATCTAAATTAAAGACTCAACCCTAATCTATTATATATTTACATTTGTACCATGAAGGTACCAGGGGGGTACATTTGCATAAACTAAATAATGTAATATTCCTCAACACTTTTCACTCTTTTTTTATTATTTTTAGTTTGTGATCCCTTACAATGTATTTGGTTTCATAACATTTACAACATCGAAATGCAATATTTTCATAATCTACTTGTTGATAATATCCTTTTAATCATGATCTAATCTTAATGTATTTGGAAAGATTTTTGAATATGACAATCCATGCTCAAGTATAGATAGCATGCTTTCCCTCCTTAGGTAGTTAAAATCTTCGTAGATTAACTCCCTTTGAGTATTACTAATATTCTTCAAAACCTCCTTATTCATTAGCCAACATGATAAACCAAAAACCTTAACCTATATTAGAAGCCTTTTCAAATTCTTCTTCTTGACAAAAAAATCCTTACTTCATGGTCTTAAATAACAAATAGCTTTTCCTCTAAACCATGGGGCATCACATATTATTTTATCCCTAATTTTCAATAACTCAAGAAATGATAAGAAAAAAATTGGAAGAAAGTTATTGACTAATTTGAACTTGATCCCCACTTCCATTTAATTTCTTTTTGAATGTTTGAAGGAAATTTTTAATTTTTTTTGAACTCACATATTAACCTTATGCTATTAAGAACTATTATATCGTGCTCAATCATGTTATCCTTGATAATCACTTCCAGTGTATCCTTTACAAGCTAGGTAGTGATTATTATAAATTTATTTATTTATTTATTTATTTTTTAAGCGAAAAACCCCTTGCGGGGCCGCCTTGGTCTGAGAGACCACGAACAGGGGGTTCTACACCATCAAAGTCACCCGAGGGTCGCACCCGACCCTGCCCGCACCAACATTATCAATTGGATTTTGGATACCCAATTCAGCTTTTTGGTAGGGTGGAGATTTGAACCTGGGACCTCCCTTGGAGAATTGCCCTCTCCTCTCCAACTCACCTACAACACCTGGGTAAATTTATTTTTGTTTTTGTGTTCTTTATTGATAAAGTATTACCGCCCCAATTAAGGCATACTTACTTCCAACTAAGACTTCTTTCAATGATATTTCATTCTTTCCACTCATCATTTTATCAAGAGAACTATTTACCTTTTGAATTTCTTCAAAGATTTAGCAAGAACTTTGAAGGTGAGGTTTGTTCCTTACATACTTGTTCTTTCTACACACGCATGTATGTACACACTAAAATTTTTCTTAACATTTTTTTTTTCAAAGATATATAGGTGTACCATTTAGTAATATGCAAGGAGTAGGTGTAAAGTGTCTAGTATGGGATTTTAAAGATTGGCTATGCAAGTGCAATTTTATAAGGGACATAATATGTGCAGGTATGTGGAGCTTTTGATGA
Organism: Wollemia nobilis; assembly: GCA_028583015.1. Classification (NCBI taxonomy): domain Eukaryota; kingdom Viridiplantae; phylum Streptophyta; class Pinopsida; order Araucariales; family Araucariaceae; genus Wollemia; species Wollemia nobilis. The sequence continues at coordinate 8,080,716 of JAQPPZ010000989.1, forward strand.
ATGCCAAAAGAACCAATACTTATCAAAATACACTTGACATACCATTGATGTGATCTATACATGATTAGGATGCAATACATGCACACATACACTCAATATAGATGCACGTACCTTGCACTAGTCCAAAATGGTTACACATAGACAACTTTTTTTTTTCTAAAAAATATATATATTTCATATTAATTATAATTTGTTTTATTTTGTAATGATTATTAATGGTGATGATAGTCATTTATCTTATCTTGTAAACAATGAATACTTAGTAAAATATTTGTTATTGCTATAACATAAATTTCAAATGTTTAAAATTATATCATATGATTTTATATTGAAAGAAGGGGCATATAATGACCATTTTTTTACTGAAGAATATGCAATTAACAATTTCTTGTCGAAGAATTTTATGTTTGCACTTGAGACATTGATAGGAGCAATTGTATCATGGTCGCTTAACTATATTTTTAGTTTAAATATCTAATATTGCAGATCCTTGATGTTAGATTATATGTGTTTGATGTGATGATGCAATTTTTTTTTTATTTTACATAAAAAAAAATATATGCTATAATAGTTCATCTAGCTTGTGGCTCGTTCATATGGATAACATTGTTGAAATTATGGGGCTAGGGTTCTTTTGAAGATGATCAGAACACGGAATGATAGTTGAGGATTACAGTTCTAGGGGGTTCGACCATGGTGTTTAGATTGGGGAAAAGCCTCCCATGTAAAAATTCATCTTTTCGATGTGTGAAAAAAACTAGTTTTGTCGATGGAAAAATAAGCAATCAATTCATTTGTAGACCCTTAATATGAGGAAAAATAAAAGTGGTTATCTCAAGTCAATGAATGGGTCTCCCTTGGTGACTCTGGGAGAGAAGGGTTAAACGACAATATATAAAATATTGAATATAAGGCTCTAATTTATCGCTTCATGGGAGTCAATCTTCAATGTGGAGCAATTGAAGCTTTGGTAGTCAAGAACTAGGATATCAAAGGAGAGGTGGATATGAGCTTCTACCCAAATGGTTATTTCTTTGCTATATTTTTTGTAGAGGATAGAAATCAAGTTTTCAATACAACCCCCGATTTTATGGTCGTGCAAGGCTTTTCATGAAGGCTTAGCACACTAGATTTAAGCTATATTAAGAAATGTCATCCTAAGCCCCAGTTTGGGTGAGGCTTTTTGCCCTCCATATTGAATTCTAGAATGAAAAAGCCTTTGAAGCTATCGAAAATACACAAGGGGTATACATAGGGGTATAAGAATGGATGCATACATTTAAGTTTTTGGCCTATGCACAGATCTACATTTATTTAAACCTATAAAACCCTCTTCCAGAGAAGATCAAGCTAAAGGTAAAAGAGCTGGTGTATGATAAGTCAATTGACTATGAGAATCTTCCTTTTCGGTATTGAATATGCCATGAATACGGTCATCTCTTCAAAAATTGTTCTCAAAATATACAAAAGGCCACAAGTAAATAAGGTTACAAGGAGGTTTTTCAGCTACCAAAAATAAAGCAAATAACTTGAAAATAAGCAAAAAATGGCATAAACATTAGGACTAATAACATTTTTGAAAGCTTACCAACTGAATAAGAAAGCGAGAATGGAAAAATTTCAGAGTTTCTTGAAACCCCAAGTGAAGGAAATTAATATGAGGATTGGATAAGGCTCTAAGATATCCCCATAGGGATAGAGATCAATAGAATACTAAATGACGAGGTCCCTGCTCAACATAATTCTGAATATGAAGAACTTCCCCAAGGGCAAGGTAATGATCAAGCAATGGAAGATCTCCAGTCTATGGGAATTATTTATACAAAAAAAGAGAACAATTTGGTACATGCAATATAATTTTTTTTAGGAAAAGTAAAAATATTTATGATCAAACAAACGTTAAACAAACTAAAGGTCGCAAATGTGGGTCCTCACAAAAAAAAGGGAGAAAATCCAACCAAGAAATGCTCCAACAAATAACATTACAATGCATAGAGGAGGGTTACCTAACCCAAATTAATGGTCTCTTGGATACTAATAGGTAAAAGTAATCTTCATGAAGATCATCTCCTGGAATATAAGGGGTCTTCATTCCTCCAAATCAAGAATGGTCAAGAAACTGATAAGTAATGAAAAGCCTGATGTTTTTCATTCAAGAACCTAAAATGTCATCTGATGAAGTAGATAAGATTTAATGAAAATTTTGGCCCAATAGTCTTGTCATTTCAAGTAATATCGAAGGTTTCTCAAGGGGGCCACTCATCTTATGGGATAATTAAAAAATAGAGTGTGTCATTGACAAAATTGAGAGAAACTAGATGGTTATCAAGGCAAAACATAGGTTGGCAAATTGATCTTATTAATATTTATGGTCCAAACACTCCTTACCACAAGAAATATTGTTGGTGGAATATTGCTAGCTGGTTATCACAACAAGCAAACTTACCTTGCATCATTGGGGGTGACTTCAATGCAATAAGACACCTTGAAGAAAAACAAGGGGGAACTAGGAAGCTTGATCAAGCCACCAAGGATTTTAACACCTTCATTGAAGATTTGGATCTTATGGAACCCTTTTATTCTAAGGGTATCTACACCTAGAGCAACAAGAGACCCAAGAACCAAAGGGTCTTAGAGAAATTGGATATATTTCTTACTTCTATAGATTGGCTCAATAGGGGAGCATTGATGCAATTTGAAGTTCTACAATATGGGGGTCTGACCACTAGCCCATCAAAATATCTATTGAGGCTGACAACAAACCGAAAATAATCCCCTTTCGCTTTGAAAGAATATGGATTAGGCATAGAAAATTTGATGAACTGGTGGATGGATGGTGGAAAGAGCAATCACATATTTATGGAATAAATATGTTCAAGTTCACAACCAAACTTCAAAGGTTAAAGCAAAAACTGAAAATTTGGAATAAAGAAGATTTTGGCAATATAATTGAGGAAAAAGCTCAACTATAAATGAACTTTGATATATTGAGGATCTACAACATGCTCAGGATGATCTTCTAGAACAATAAAAATGCTTGTTAGGTATATTAAATAAAGTTCACCTAAAAAAAATATTCTGGTAGCAAAAACCTAAAGTGCAATGGTTGGAAGAAGACGATAAGAATACAAATTTCTTTCATCACACCACCTTGGCTCATAGGGCACATAACAATATCTCAACACTAGAATATCTTGAGAGTCAAGTAATATATGCTCTAGGAGAGGTGGAAGATCACATCATATTCTTCTTCGAGTCCTTGTTATCCCAAGAGGACATAGGGTCGATGCTCAAAATTGCATGCTTAAGTTCATCCCAAAAATGATCACTCCAACTCAAAATGCTTGCTTAACAAAAGGAAGTGAAAGAAGCCTTGTTCCAAATGAAGAGCTTTGGGGAAGCTGACCCTAACAAATTTTCCCCAAATCTTATTTCAACACTTCTAGTACCTAAATAATGAAATTGTAGTTGTGGTTCAAGAATCTTTCACTAGTAAATGGATGTTGGGTAAGTTAAATCACACCTTTATTGCACTCATTCCCAATATGGATAATGCCATGACAATGGGCACCTTCAGACTCTTTTCTTTATGTAATTCAATTTACAAAATCATTTCTAAGGTTACCACAAATAGGCTCAAATTGGTTATCTCGAACATAATTTTTATGAGCAAAAAGCTTTTATTAAAGGAAGGAACCCACTGGATGGAGTCTCTATCATCCACAAATTAACCCACTCTCAAGAGTAACAAAAGACAAAGCTTGCTCATTAAGTTGGATATGAAAAAGGCCTTCCATAGAGTATACTGGAAATTTTAACATAGAGTGATGGAAAAGTTTGGTTTTGATGAAGATTGGAGACAATGGCTAGCGTCCTTATATAAAGTCCCCTCCTCGATTCTAATCAATGGAAGCTTGAGAGGATTTTTTAAAAGTTCAAGAGGTCTTAGGCAACAAGATCTCATATTCCCTTACTTATTCATCATTATTGCATAAGTCATAGGCAAGGGCTAGAAGCATCTTTAGTGAAAAGGACGGACCCTAGGACTTAAGATAAACAATATGTGTCACTTCATTACTCACTCCCAATTTGTAGATGATACCCTCCTAGCCATAAAACCAATCCTAAAGGAGATCAATAGAGTCAAAGGTCTACTTACTACATATGAGATTGCCTTTGGACAAGAGATCAACAAGATAAAATCTAAATTGTATGGAATCAATCTAAAAGAGAGACCTTATATTTTATGCTCGTCAGACTGGTATAGGCATAAGTTCCCTCTCTAGTACTTACTTGGGTATGCCTCTATTTAGTAGTGGAAAAATTGGATAGTTCTAGGAGTAAATCATCTCTAAATTACATAAGAAAATGGGAAAGAAAAATGGTAATATGCGACAAGCAAACTAGTTACGATGAAAGCAGCCTTTGGAGCTCTACCCATCTTCTGGACGAGTGCAATCTAGCTCCCCGATGAGATCATCAAAAGAATGAAAAATATTATAAAAAAATTCTATGGAGAGGAAATACTAAAGATAAGAAAATACATTTGGTGGCTTGAGGTAAAATTTGTAATAGTCAATACATGGGAGGCTTGGAAATCAAAAACCTTTGAACAAAAAACAAGGCAATGCTAGGAAAATTAATTTGGAGAATATATGTAGATCATGACTCCCTCTAAAGCAAGGTCTTTACAACAAAATATTTAAATGGGGATGAACCTAAAATAATCTTCACTGCTAAAGACACTCCCTAGGTATCACTCATTTGGAATAGCATTAGGAGGGTTAGGAAATTAATGCCAAGATTTCTCAAATGGGATGTTAGAACAAACTCAAAGGTTAACTTCTAGAAATATGCTTGGCTATAAAACCAACCTCTTGATTTTAGGGAAGACTTAAAAAATATTCAAATCTTTCTTTGTAGGACTTGGGGAGAATATGTAGAGAAGTGCTAGAACTAGGAAGAAAGAAATGGAAGAGCTATTATAAGGTGGAAGGGCCTTGCAACTACCCACCTGAGTTTAGTCAGGAAAGGATAGCTCTCAAATTTCTCTTACTCAATCACAAAATAATGGCTTTTAGGGGTGAGAACAAACTAAGATGGAGTCCCACACATTTAGGGGACTACACTGTCAAATCGGCTTACTCTACCTTCACGATGGCAGAAATTAACCCTACTCCTTCAATAGTGTAGAAAAGGGTTTGGTATTCTAAAGCCTAGCCAAAAGGTATATTTTTCCTCTAGTTGGTTGTACATGATAAATTTCTATGTGGTGAACAAATGAAAAAAAAGGGTTGGCCTGAAATACTTAAATGTGTTATATGTGATAATACAAAGGAAATTGGTCCTTATTTTATCCTCTATTACCCCTTTTCCTATAAGTTATGCGAGAAATTAATGAAGAAATTTATAATCTCCTAGGTTATGTGATCAACTATAATAGCTTACATTTAATATTTGTCAATCCGGGGTAATCAAGGTTAGATTTAAAGAGTAGCAATCCAATATAGATTGTACCGTAGTAATTAATTCTTAAGCTTGATTCTGATCTCTTTTAGTCTTAGGTTTTGCAAGAAATTAAAGTTTACAAAAAGTAAAATAAAATTGTGTTTAAATTAAAGATGCAATTTATACTAAGTCTATATGAATATGTGTGGATCCACGTATGATTTAATAATGCATTATTTATCTAATGTTTCTATTTTTTTATCATATGTAGATTTAATAAAGTTTATGTTCTACTTTTACTCTATGTTCTAACTTTATCTACTATGTTGGTGGGGGGAAGAGATTTAGGGGACTAACCTTTCGGAGTGGGCCCTACCTCCGGAAGGTTAGTTTAAACCCCTTCCCCTTTCTCTACTCTATTTTAACTTCAGTAATCTACTCTTATTTAACTAATGTAATGCTAATTATTTCATGGTTTCAGGAAAAATAAAATGATGATTATATAAAAGAAATCATGCAAAAACAAATGATAAAATAATTGACACAGTTACCATATGTGAAAGTGTTGTTGCTTTATTACTAGAAATTCAAACGTACATGGTTGCACATCCAAATTTCAGAAATTGTATATAGAATATTACATTAGAAATAGTCGCAGATTAGACATTTTCTCCATTAGACCTTTTCAAAGGTCTCCCTATGTAATATATAATATGACTTGGACAATTCCGAATATAAATCTTCCACGTATTTTTCCATGTGGTGTTGTGGACTTGATAATGCGACAACTATGTACTAACAAAAATAATCTAAACTAACACAATTTCCTAATCCTACTTGGACTCAGTAAATAACCTAAGTGGTCCAAGTGGCACTTTATGAACTAACATAACAACATAATACTTAGACATTTCGCAAGATATAACACATAACTATATGCCCCTTAAATCACGGGAAGGACATAACAATATTGCATCAGAATCTAATCAACCTAACAATATTCCAATTATACAACCTTACGAAATAAAGTTACAACAACTTTATTAATCACAATATCCTCATGAAGAATATGTGACAAGTCAACTAACTAAGCTGACTGTAATCTTTTGTTGCCATGTAAGAGTGCCATGCTATCACTGATGTGGCATGCAACAGTCAGTCAACTTTCTTTGATAATTGTTGCTAAAAGTTCTCTTCGGTAACAGTATTTAGTAGCTACCTTCTACAACATACTTCAGTAACTATCTTTCGTAACATACTTCAACTACCATATTCTGTAACAGTCTTCAGCCACTATTTTGTCACCACGCCTAGAGCCTTCTTAATCCATCGTCCTTGCATTCATATTTTCACGTCTAAGGTGTAATCTGAAGCTTGTACTGATGCGTCATATGCCCGTTAGATAGTCTTTATCATTTTCTATATAATCACTCACAACTTGGACGTATTTTGCATGAAATGCACATATTTTTCAGATTAACCACATCCATCATTTTAACTGATAAATCATAGAAATAAGCAGAAATAACTACTTAAAATATATTATAACCACAAATTAAAGATAAAAATGAAATAATTTACTACAAAAAATACATGCCAAATAATTACTCATCATTTTCCCCCAAACTGAGAGATATGCATGTCCTCATGCATGTGAAGAAAATGAGGTTTCAACAAAATATCACAGATATCACAAATATCACACATGTTTTCACAAGAAATTTTATGCATTAGTCCAGAAATCCACAATTGCATAAGATAGGAAAATACAATTATTTTCAAAAATAATCAGATAAGCCTATTAGATATTGTTTCTTAAAATCAATGGTAGCAATACTGAAAAGAAAAAAAACTAAACATTTTTAGAAGTAAAAATACAATACAACACAAATGTTCTAATCAGATTTCTGCAACAGAAAATACAATATTTCAGATTTTTTAAGATTATTTTCATGACAACACAAATGTTATAGAATCTACCAAACAGATTTGAAAATACTGATATCTACAATTGTTTGATGAAAAATTACCTGTAACAGTATAATAATTTTAGCAGTCTCTAATCATTAAAACTTCTACAGAAAAATGAATTGTTTTTAGCAGTAATCATGGAACATTAAGCATTGTAGACAAAAAAATTCAAACAAAAAACACTATCTATAATGTCATCCTCAGAGATATATATGTCACACAGAAAATAAATCTACAGATATAAGACATTCAAAACATTCAAACATTTTTATAGAAATATCAATATATAAATATCAACATATTAAGTCTGAAAATCATAGAAATATTTAAATAGTTTATCAGTTCATCCAACTTGTGATCGTCGGGTGGAAATTCTTGATGATGGAGGTCGTGTTGGTGGTAATTTGTGTTCCCATTTCACCTTTTGTACCTACTCTTTGGCCTTCTGCTCATCGATCGATGTTTCGACCATGACTATTTTGATATGCTCAACCTCGAGGGAATCCTCTCCCTGCACTGTATCTTGCATTTGAGAAGGTAGAGGTTTCTCAACTGATGCAACTATGTTGTCGATGACTGCGTTAACTTCTGGAGGCATCCCAATGTTTAAGACCAGATTCCCTAGTGCAGTTTCTATCTTGGTGGAAGGATCCGATATTTTCGATTGATTTTGTTGTGTTAGACTGGTAAGTGGTTGGGAGCTTTCTTCTTCAAGGAGCTTGGAAAAGTCAAAGGGCTTGTTGGTGTAGGTCGTTTTACTAAAATTGATAAACTTTTTCTGCTTTCTACCGGTTGTAGATATTTTATTGGGAGAAGCATCGACAGGTGGTGATCGGTTGATGAAATCAATAGGTTTCATCACCTTATCCGCTGAAATTTGCTTGATCATGTCTATCTGGAGGGCAAGGGCTCGTTGGACCAATTTTGATTTCTTTGCGAAATCCTCCCTCAGTTTATCAATTTTTATTTATATAGCAATGTTCTGTACCCAGAGGTGTGACAGAGATTCAGTAGCCAGGTGTGGGTAGATTGGATTCATGCCTATACATTTCTCTTTTTTTATGAGTTTCAAGAGTGTATTTCTAACGTCGATTTTTTCATGCAGGTTGAATTGGTTTGGCAATTTTGGTGTGAGTTCAGCATTTACATTTTGGAATTTCAGGCTCCTCCTCCTAATTTTCTGACTCAGGTTCCTCCCCATATGGACTCTCTTCTTGGGGCTCACTATCGATAGACTCAGAGTGGTCCGGTAGGTTAGACTCTTTGACTATTGTCTCCCAAGATACTTTTACTTCATTTGATTTTTGCAAGACTAATAATTTGATAAGGCCATGATGTGCAATTAAATAAATTTTAGGTTTTTCATGAGAGTTTTTAGGCTGAACACGAAAAATAGTGGATTTTAGAGATTGAAATAGAAAATATGGTAGATTGATGACACAATCATTATTTTTTGAAAATTTCAAGTTTATCAACATTCGGAGATGGTAGGCTGCACAGGTAGACATTCAACCTTCTAGAGTGAAAAACTTAATAATTAGGACGACGACTTCCTACCACATAAGAGGAAGTGAAGAAGTGGCCACACCCTTAATCCATCCTTCCTTATCATTGATGATAGTGCATTTTTCATTGAATTTTGCTACAAATTGGGTGACACTTTTAGAGGGATTCTTATAATAAGGCAGCCCTACTTTCGATAAACCTAGAACTTCAGAAATAACACTCGGGTTTAGGTCAAACTAGATATCTCCAACTCGGGTGGTCATCTTTGTAGGGTTATAGTTCAAAATAAATTATTTGGCAACCCCCTGGTCGTGCCCTCTAAACTTTGTGAGGGCATCCCACCACCTAGCTCTTTGGAACAATTCTTTTACAGAATCACTAGGATTTTGTGTTTCGATAGATGGGGGCTCACTTCATTTTTGAAACATAGAACGGGGCATGGTTTTAGGGTAAAGGGTAGATAGAAATTTTGGTGAGGAAATTTCAAAATTCGTTTTTAGTAGCTGAGAGACCTGCAAAATTTATTTCAATCACACAAAAAAAACATCTTACATTTTGCAAAATAGAAGAATTCATTATTTCCATAAAATATTATGCAAAAATGTAATATTGAGGAGTAATTTCCATAAATAGTTTAATTTTAATTTCCATAAAATATTGATAGGTTCTTTTATCAACATAAAAAATTTAATTTTAACCTATCCTTTTGCGTAAACGACTAAAAAATATTCATTAATCGTACATGCAGCAGAATAATTGAGACGTTTAAAATATCTGGTCTTCTACGACTAAAAACAAAATTGAAATAGTAAAAAAAAAGTTACTTGTCGCTTTCACTTTTCACCTTGCTAAACTTTTGTCACCCTAAAAAATTATTCTTTGAAATATTTTTTTTTCCGCCCACATTTTCTCTTAAAATTTCAAGGTTTCAATCTTGCTTCACTGGTAAATCCGGTAGCATTTCAATTTTGTTTCGATTTGCAGAGAATTTTCGATGGTTTTACACGGCCTTCTATGGAAGGAAAGATAATTTTTAGGGTTTATTTTCCTTTGCATGGAGTTTTAGCCATGCAAAGGATCTAGATCGTATGTTTACCCTTATCCAACGACAGTGATCACTTAACCTTCATCGATGGTAGCGGCCGCTTGACCTTAATCGATGGTAAAGAAAAATATCATGGCTCGGTGAATCACGTCCATCAATTTTGGTTTAATCAATGGTTTAGGGTTTAGATCCGTGTCACTGTCGTGTGATTAGCTAGTAAAAACCACGTGTCGGTGATCGTCTCCATTTGCAGCTATCATGGCGAAGTTTCTAGATTTATCATGAGTTTCCTTCCTTTCATCGCAACCTTCCATTCAAGATTTAATCAACGACTAACGTTGTCCATCCATGACATCCCCCACGATTGGCGCAAGGATCCACTTATCATTCATTGACATCAGTTCTAGGGTGGTTGATTTTTCCTTTGGCACAAAATTTACCCGCCACCTTGGATGGTGAGGGTGGAATTTTATCGCCAAGTGTTATAAGATCTTTTAATCACCACAACGACTAAAAAAAAAAATATTTTAATCTTTTACTGCGTCTATGGCATATGGTCATTTATCCTCCAGCGTGTCACTAGCCCACGTCATCTTCTTACTTGCGTTCTGTTCTGTTGTTCATGCCACGTTTTATCCACGTGGTGTTCATCATCGACACCTACATTTTACGACCAATTAAATTGGTCCAAATCCTAGCTTGTTTGCTTTTGCGTGCACATGTACCTAGTAATCGACGAGGCTTGAGTAGTCATCTCTTTGTTTTTATTTAAAGGAAGGCATCCAAGTAATATTTTTCCAATTGATCATCATCTTTGAAACATTTATTTTCAAAATTGAGGGGATTTAAAAATTAGTGGTACGTGGCACTATTTTGGGTGTACACATCATATACTAGGTTTCTCCTTTACACCTTCGTGGACACACTTTAAAAAAGGTTTTATTAATATTTATATATATATATTATTTTGTTCCCTTTTATTCTTCCTAAAATATCACTGCCACATTTTCCTTATAATATTTGTTGACACGCCTTTATCACTCATCTTGTCATTTTTTGAATTGCCATGTGTCTCTTATACCTAGGGCTAGTTTGAGTTTTGACACTTAAGAACATTTCATGGTATGTGTTACGGATAACATCTATGGATGGTGCTTACAAAAGATTACTACATAATATTGTTATAGAATATTATTACAGAAGATATCTACGAAAAATGTTTATAGAAGATATCTACATAAGACATCTATAGAAGACCTTTACGGAAGACGTATACGGAAGACATCTATGGAGGATCTCTACGAAAGACATCTACAGAATACATCTACGAAATACGTCTACAGAAGACATCTACGGAAACTGTAGTTGTTAAAGTTGAGAAAATACTTTACCTGATTCTTCCCCCCAAACTGTATTGTGAACTCCGTATGCCTTTATTTACCTCCCCCCCAAACTGTAATTTTGGCTATATAGCCAAAACAAGATGAAGGGTGTTTTATTTATATTGGTGGATAGTATAATAATGAGTGTTATCTATGGGGGTTTATTATAATTTTTGTGATTGTGCTTCCTGAATTTCATTAAGGAGTATCCAAGTGAGAGAAAAATAATGATTATAAAGCTTGATATCAGTCATCAATATATGCAAAAATAGATTTCTATCAAAGGCTTGGGATATTTTCAATCACTTAGAAAAAAATGGAATAGATATTATGATATTATGATGGCTTTTGCTAAAAGATACAAAGTTTTGAGAGATACAAGCCACATTTTTGTAGGAGAAAATGAACTATAGTAACTTCATAGGAATTTTCTTATGACTTTTGCCTGCTTATGACATTCTAGAGTTGTTTTACAAAGACTCAAACATCCTAGTGACTTCAAAAAAATTCATCTATTCATTTCACAAATCAATATGATGTTAAAGTTATCCTAATGTTTTCAAGCTTCTCAAGGACCAACTGTGTGTGTAGTGAAGGTTCATTTCCCATTATGAGTAAGGATTGAGTAAAACAATGGTCACTTATGCCAATAAGCTAGCTTATCTATGAGCATCCATAGGTCTTGTCCAGACTTAGCGCTACTACGTAGGGATACCTTATTGCCATGTAGGTTTCATTCAACCTATTGTTGTAATGAGGATCACCCCATGGTTTTCAAGACACTAAGAATTCTAGGGATTCAAGCTCTTTTACCCTTCTTTGAATTTTCTTGGGATACTTGCTCATTTTGTGAGGAGCAAGGGATTTTTATTACCTTTTTGGGGTTCTTGCTTATTTTTAGGGGAAGCAAGAAGATACTTTTGGGATACTTTCTCAATTAGATGAGGAGCAAGGGATTTTTTTTTGAAGGAGTAAGAACTTTGGGGAGTCGGATTCCCAACCACTCTATCAAAGTTCTGATGGGAATTTGATCCTATCCTTACTATTCTTCTCCTTTTTTTTTAAGGGTGAAGGGCAAGCTTGTCCTTTTGCCAATTCATTAGTACTCTAGACCATGCGCATAGATGGATAAGTAGGGGAAACCTTTTTACTCAATGGTAGTAGTGACTTATGAGTTAATCCTTCCAATTCTCACAATGTTTTTATATGTTCTAATGTGCGTGGTCCAAGAGAAAACTTGATTAACTAGGAATATCTTACAACACCAAAAGATTGCTTGACTTTCAATGAAAATTTGCTCAAAACACTAGTGGTGGTTGAGTAATTGAAAACACCTAGATTTTATTTAGCAAACAAGGTATTATGCAACATGTGGTAGTCATTTTCCTACAAAATCTTAAAGAAATATCCTCTCAGGCTATTTTTGAAATATTGAGACTGAAAATTGATGAAAATAAGATAGAAATATTGCAAATATAGAAACTTCATGATGAAACAAAGGAAGCATAATCTTTTTTTTTAGGAGAGAGAAGTTATTATTCAATGATTGTTGATTGCAGATCAGCTTGTTGCCTAAGGTGGTGTATGAATTTTTTTCTTTAGATAGTGGCTTCTTTTATAGTTTAAACCTATGCCCATTAAGTAGTAATTTTCTAGTTGAGTTATCAATAGGCTTTGAGTTTTACTGCACCATTTCCAAATATTTTCTAATTGAAATTTTCATGATACAATATGTTTGTCCTGCCACTTTATAGTTTTGTTGGTTCAATCCTGTATAATACCTCTATTTTATTTCATTATTATATATTATATATATATATATATATATATATATATATATATATATATATATTTGTAATAATTTCTAGAGGTTTATTGTAGTAGATTATCTTAGATTGTTTCCCACCATCTAGCAACTTATATTTTATTCTTCTTTCTCTCTCTTTGGTTTTGGTTTTGTTTGGGTTTTATGTTTTAATCTTATTGTTGTCAAGTTTAGATACAAATCACAGCAAATGAATTTATAACTATCCTTAATATAGTAGGGAAGAATTGAAATAAAATTTCAAAATAATCCTAATGTTTTGCTAAAATTAGGTGTGACTCATGTTCCTATGAATCCATACAACCAATCTTAGCACACTAGGAGTGAAATGAAATATTGCTGGAAAAGTAAAATTTAACAATCCTAATGTTTTGCTAAAATTAGGTGCGACTCGCGTTCCTACGAATCTTTGTACAACCAATATTAGCACACTAGGAGTAAAATGAAATATTACTGAAAAAGTAAAATTTAACAATCCTAAAGTTTTGCTAAAATTAGGTGCAACTCGTGTTCCTACGAATATTTGTACAACCAATCTTAGCACACTATGAGTAAAATGAAATATTACTGGAAAAGTAAAATTTGCTGGAAATAAAAGATTAAACTATTACTGTTTGTTTGAATGTTTAGGAGGGTTTCACTATGGTTGTGTCACTCAACCATACCTACTTTCTTCTTTTTACAGGTCCTAAATATTTAGGGGTGTTTCACTATGACTGTGCCACTCAATCATACCTACTTCCTGTTTTGCTCACAGGTCCTAAGTCAAACTAAACAATAATAATCACCCAAAGCTAGAAAATTTGCAAAAAATAAAATTTGTAAAAAATAAAATTTGTAGGAAATAAAATTTAAACTATGAAAGCAGTAAAATGATTCCTCAAGAGAAAAGAACCTGGCAACGTCGAACAAAGGGACTTGTTGGGACAATCCAGTGCCAATCTGACTTGTATGCCTTCCTACATACAAGTAAGCTTCTCTTGGCCACTCTGACTCGTATGCATTCCTACATACAAGTAAGCTTCTTCTTGCCACTATGACTCGTATGCGTTCCTACATACAAGTAAACCTCTCCTTTTTGCACTGCCAACAACTTTTCTGATTAACCACTACGACACTACTCTCCCCAGCAACGATGGCAAAATGATTGGTTGTAATAGCTTACATTTAATATTTCTCAATCCTGGGTAATCAAGGTTAGATTTAAAGAGTAGCAATCCAATATAGATTGTACCATAGTAATTAATTTTTAAGCTTGATTTTGATCTCTTTTAGTCTCAAGCTTTGCAAGAAAATAAAGTTTACAAAAGGTAAAGTACAATTGTGTTTAAATTAAAGATACAATATATACGAAGTCTATATGAATATGTGTGGATCCACGTATGATTTACTAATGCATTATTTATCTAATGTTTCTATAGTTTTATCATATGCAGATTTAATAAAGTTTATGTTCTACTTTTACTCTATGTTCTAATTTTATCTATCGTGTTGATGGGGGGGAAGAGATTTAGGGACTAACCTTTCGAAGTGGGCCCTGCCTTTGGAAGGTTAGTATTAACCCCTTCCCCTTTTTCTACTCTATTTTAACTTCAGTAATCTACTTTCATTTAATTAATCTAATGCTAATTATTTCATGGTTGCAGGAAAAATACAATGATGATTACATAAAAGAAATCATGCGAAAATAAATGACAAAATAATTGACACAGTTACCATATGCGAAAGTGTTGTTGCTTTATTACTGGAAATTCAAACGTACATGGTTGCGCATCCAACTTTCAGAAATTGTATATAGAAGATTACATTAGAAATAGTTGCAGATTAGACATTTTCTCCATTAGACCTTTTCAAAGGTCTCCCTATGTAATATATAATATGACTTGGAAAATTTCGAATATAACTCTTCCACGTATTTTTTCATGTGTTGTTGTGGACTTGATAATGCGACAACTATGTACTAACATAAATAATCTAAACTGACACAATTACCTAACCTACTTGGACTCAATAAATAACCTAAGTGGTCAAAGTGGCACTTTATGAGCTAACATAACAACATAATACTAACTTCGACATTTCGCAAAATATAACACATAACTATATGCCCCTTAAATCACTGGAAGGACATAACAATCTTGCGTCAGAATCTAATCAACCTAAAAATATTCCAATTATATAACCTTACGGAATAAAGTTACAAACAACTTTATTAATCACAATATCCTCATGAAGAATATGTGACAAGTCAACTAACTAAGCTGACTGTAATATTTTGTTGCCATGTAAGAGCGTCATGTTGTCACTGATGTGGTATGCAACATTGGTCAACTTTCTTCAGTAACTGCTGGTAAAATTTCTCTTCGGCAAAAGTCTTCAGTAGCTACCTTTTGCAACATGCTTCAGTAACTGTCTTCCGTAACATACTTCAACTACCATATTTTTTAACACTCTTCAGCCACTATTCTGTCACCGCACCTAGAGCCTTCTTAATCCATCGTCTTTGCATTCATCTTTTCACGTTCGAGATGTAATTTGAAGCTTGTACTAATGCGTCATACGTTGTCTTTATCATTTTCCTGTATAATCACTCACAACTTGGACTTATTTTGCATGAAATGCACACATTTTTCAGATTAACCACATCCATCATTTTAATTACTAAATCATAAAAATAAGCAGAAATAACTTAATTAAAGTATATTATAACCACAAATTAAATATAAAAATGAAAAAATTGACAACTGAAAATGTATGCCAAATAACTACTCATCATTATGCCTGTATCTTTTGAGTCATTGTTTTTTTTTTTGAAAATTTTGAAAAAACTTGTTTTAAAACAAAGATCAATTACAATTTGGGAAGAGAATTTTCCCAACCGAAATCAGAGAGAACACATGCTTACAATAGTAAAAGAAGATTTGCAATGGAGCCAAATCTCTTGAACCATTAACTAGCTCACAGGGGGATCGGATTGGTCTGTTGATGCAACTTGTTGCGATATCGCGACACTCTTACCCTCTTCTCCTTTGGCCGCAAAAATGCAACATGTCGCGATATCGCGACACTTTTCTCCTTTGGCCGCGAAAATGCAACATGTCGCGATATCGCGACACTTTTCTCCTTTGGCCGCGAAAATGCAACATGTCGCGATATCGCGACACTTTTTCCCCTTCTGTCCGTGACATTGCAACATGTCGCGATATCGCGACACTTTTTCCCCTTCTGTCCGTGACATTGCAACATGTCGCGATATCGTGAAACTTTTTCCTCCTTTGGCCGCGACGAAGCAACATGTCACGATATCGCGACACTTTTTCTCCTTGGGCAGCGGCGTTGCAACATGTCGCGAAATCGCGACACCTTTTCCTCCTTTGGCCCCGGAGAAGCAACATGTCGCGACACTTTTTCTCTCTTGGCCGTGATGTTGCACCATGTCGCGATATCACGACACTTTTTCTTTCTCGACCGCGACGAAGCAACATGTCACGATATCCTGACACTTTTTCTCTTTCGACCGCGACGAAGCAACATGTCGCGATATCGTGACACTTTTTCTCACTTGGCCGCGACGAAGCAACATGTCGCGAAATCGCGACACTTTTTCTCTTTCGGCCGCGACGAAGCCACATGTCGCGATATCGCAACACTTTTTCTCCATTGAGCGCGACGATGAAAAGTGTCGCGAAATCGCGACACTTTTCTCTCTTGACCGCGACGATGAAACATGTCGCGATATCGCGACACTTTTTCTCTTTTGGTCGCGACGATGAAACATGTCGCGATATTGCGACACTTTTCTCCTTTGGCCGCGACGTTGCAACATGTCGCGATATCGCGACACTTCTTCTCCCTTGGCCGCGACGTTGCAACATGTCGCGATATCGTGACACCTTTCCTCCCTTGGCCGCGACGAAGCAACATGTCGCGATATCGCGACACCTTTCCTCCCTTGGCCGCGACGAAGCAACATGTCGCGATATCGCGACACCTTTCCTCCCTTGGCCGCGACGAAGCAACATGTCGCGATATCGCGACACCTTTCCTCCCTTGGCCGCGACGAAGCAACATGTCGCGATATCGCGACACCTTTCCTCCCTTGGCCGCGACGAAGCAACATGTCGCGATATCGCGACACCTTTCCTCCCTTGGCCGCGATGAAGCAACATGTCGCGATATCGCGACACCTTTCCACCCTTATCTTTTGAGTCATTGTTAGCTGAAAGGAAAAAAACCTTTAAGGGTAAGGCTCTCCTATTCTTATGGAACACGATCCCATCCATTGCTATGGTACCTAGAATTAGGTATATGGAGATATGATATTACATTTAATGTGGGTATTACAAATAGTTGGCATGGACCACACATAAGTTAGGGTTGATAATATTATTATAATATAATAATAAGTGGGATGAGGGTTAAAAAGATGGTATATAAAGAAGGGATATTGTTATTGTAATTATGAGGGAGATCATTCATATGAAGTATTTCTTATAATCATCTTTGCCCACAAAGTGGCTTATGATACTTTGCTCTCTTTAAGTGGCATTCTCATCTTGGGAGATCTTATGGAGTTTTCTTTATCTAAGGAGTATTATTGGTGTTGCCCTACCCTAAGGGTATTATCTATCTTTGTCTCATTGTGTGGATTGCTATTGTGGATAGTTATTTGTAGATGAATTGATATTTTTGTAAATTGGTAAATGATTTCTATTGATGGAGAATAAAGTTTCATAACAAGAGGTATAAAAGCAACAATTCTGGTAAAGTGAGGATTGCTTTTTTTGTGGATTGCAAAATTAGGGCAAATATTTTTTTCTAACAATGTCTCATTTTTTGGGAGTTCTATCTTTATGTAAAGTTATTTGTTCAAACGATTCTTGTACCATTTTGTTTGAAATTTAAAAAGCTTTAAAATGAGTGATCATATGAAGGAATATGAGTGGTATTGAGTGAGATATGACCCTATGAAGTTAGTCATTTGGAACAAGGACAATTTTTTCTAGAAAATGTCTCATATTTTAGAGCCACATCTTTGTGTAAAATTGTCAGATTCAAACGATTATTGTTCCATTTGGTTGGAATTTGAAGAGCTTCAAAATGAGTGGTCATTTGAACAATATTGAGGGAGATACAAGCCTATTAATTCAACCGTATAGAACAAGGATAGTGATGAATTTTCAAGTCACATTTTTTTTCCAGAAAATGAATTTTGAGATATATGTTAGTTGGGTAAGTAAATCATTTGCTGTTTTTTTGGGGTCTAATTGTTTGTGTGGAATTTTAGCTTCAAAATATGTGGGAGATATATTTTTGTAAAACACTAGTTTGCATTTTTGTGGATGTAAACTCAAGGAGTTACAAAATTGATCCAGATTGCTGGAGACAGTGGATTCTTTAAAGTGAAAAACTAGAAATAGGAAAAAGAATTGCAGAATGAATAGCAAATTTTACTAATTTTCAATAGAATTACAAATATGACAATCTCTAAGAAGAGATGTCTGCCAAAACAATATGTGTGAGAAATATTATTGTCCCCATTACAAATTTCTCCCTTTCTTGGGATAAAACCATATATTTATACAGATTTGGCAAGAGAAGAAGAGCCATGGTCATTTCGTTGGTTACGACGGTGACGATTATAATAGTTCAACTACAACCACGAAGGATGTTAATGGTTCAGTTTTTGCTAGGTGGGATGCAAGATGTGGAAGGTCCACTATAGTTGTCAAGCGCTTTGCAATCCGTCCTCAGATCATAGTTTATACTTCATCTAAATCTAAGCCCTCCAAGCCATCTGATTTTCATCCAAACCCAAGCTCTCCAAGCCATCCACCCATGCCGCCTGAGTTGTCTGAGTCCATCCAATCCCGAGGTCCAAGCTGTCCAAGTTTGTTTGAGTTCACTGAGTCTGATCTTGTCCAAGTTGTTTGGATTAGTCGACCCTCATTGAGAACTAATGGTCACCATTGCGTCAAGTTTGACATCAAGTGTGGAAGCTACTTTTTTATCTGAGTCTTCATGAACCACTTGGCTTGGTGGTTGAATTGTCCTACTCGGATTACTTTGTATAGCTATGGATTTTTTCCTGGTGGTTTTAGTCCATGTGTCAACTATTGGATCCTCCTTCGCTAGTGCAAGACTTATAGGGTTGAGCTCCTCAATCACCAAATTCTTTGCTATTGTGGAAGTGTCTAGCAATAGTGTGAAATATGGATTTAGAAGCTCAACATTGAAAATAAGATGCAAACCAAGGTAAGGTGATAGATCCAACTTGAAGGTATTTTCTCCAACATGCTTGGTGATGGTATAAGACCCATAACACGAAGGTATGATTTTCTAGTGTGTACCTACAAGGTATTCCTTTTGTAATCGCAATCAAACCTTATCTCCCACTTTGAAAGAGTGTGGGGTGCAATGTTGGTCATGGTGTTGCTTGTACTTTATGTTCATCTGGTACAGGAGGTCATGAACCTATTGTTGTATAACTATATATGCTCGACAAACTTTATTGCCTTTTTTGTTTCATTTTCCTTGTATGATGTGAAGTCCATGGGTGAGATTGGAAGAGCTGCATCCATAGGCGCCAACAATTGAAAATCAAAACACACATGACAGGGGTTGTGTTTTGTAGATCTGTGCAAAACCCTATTATATCCATGTTGAATGTACGATAAATTATCATCCCACATTTGAGGATGCTTTGAATTATACATATGCACGATCAACCTATTAATAATTTATGTTTTTCCATCAGTCTAGGGATGGAAATTTGTGGATCTAGTGAGTTTTGTGTCCATCATTTTCAAAAAGGTGCTTATGAACATGTTGTCTCTATCTAAAATGATGGATTTTGGTAGGCCAAAATGAAGCCATACATGGTTGAAGTAGAGTTTTACAGTTTCTTCAATTGTAACATTCTTCATACAAGCAATCATAAGAGCCATTTTGGAAAAGCAATCAACCACCACAAAGACAATCATTTCCATGCCTAGACACAAAAAAAACTGAGAAGAAATGCATGGAAACATATTCCCAAGGTTTGGCAGGTATTGACAAGGGTATGTAAAAGCCTAGTTTCTTGTTAGTTGGCTTTGCAATTGTGTAGGGTGTGCAAGACTTGACGTATTTTTCTACATCGTTCCTCATCTTTGGCTAGAAGAAGTGTTTTTGAAGAACAACTAGCCTTCACACCAAAGTGATCTGCTACCTTACCGAAGTGCGCTTCCCATATCATCTTCGGTCTTTCATAAGAGGGCACACAAATGTGTCTTGTGTGACAGAGAAGATGTCCCTATAGATAAAATCATAAAAATGCATACCTGATTGAAGGGCTTGATATGTTTCAATGAAGTTAGGGTCGACACCATACAAGGTGGACCAATTGGACATCTCATGCCCATAATAATCAAGAACGATAGTGAGTGCTATGATGGGTGGTCAGCTCAGGCAATCTGCAGTCGAGTTAGCACTTCCCTTCCTATGTCGGATGACTAAATAAAACTGTTGCAAGTATGTGGTCTTTTTTTATGCCTCTCATTCCTGAGCTTGCTTTATGTTTGTATAAATTCCATAGATCTGTGATCGGTGTGAATGATCGCTTCTTTGCCCAAAATATAATGTTTCCATTGCTTGCAGGACTAAACAATGGCATAAATTTCTTTATCATATGTGGGATACCTTCTAACAATCTCATTGAAAGTTTCACTATGGTATGCAACAGGGAGGCCTTGTTGTGTAAGGACAACTTCCATTGCGTAGTCTGATGCGTCTATCATCAACTCCAAAGGTTTCCTCAAGTCTATGAGGGCAAGAACAGGTGTTGAGCATTGGCTCTCTGTTGTGTTTCTCCCCATTGGAACTGGGATTTGGCTTCCCCTTTTATCATTCGGTTCAATGGCCATGCAATATGTGAAAACCTCAAAACAAATATGTGGTATAAATTGGCAAGACCCAGAAAGCTAAGAAGCTCCGTGAGTGTCTTTGGAGTTGGCCAATTTCAAATAACTTGAATCTTTTTAGGGTCAACATGAACACCTTTCTTATTGACAATGTACCCAAGGTACTAGACTTGCCTCATTCCAAATTTACACTTCTCTAGGTTTGCATATAATTTGTGCTTCCAAAGTGTTGTTCCCATGTCTCGTAGATAAAAATGTCATCCAAATACATAACTACGAATGAGTTGGTGAAGGGCCAAAGAATTTAATCCATCATTATCATAAAAGTTATTGGTGTGTTAGTTAAGCCAAAAGGCAAAACCAACCATTTGAACAGACCCTCTTTAGACTTGAATGTTGTTTTCCACACGTCTGTGGGCTCAATGGGAATTTTATGGTACCTAAATCTAAGATCAATCTTGGTGAATAACTTCGCACTGCGTAACTGATCCAACATATCATCAACCTAAGGTAATGGATATCAATTCTTCATAGTGATCTTGTTTATAGCTCGATAATCAATGCAAAGTATCCATGTGCCATCTTTCTTTGGTGCCAGGTCAATTGGACTACTGCAAGGAGAAGAACTTGGTCTGATATGATCTTTTTTAATCAATTCTTGAATCTATGTCTTTATCTCATCATTTTCAAGAACTAATCTGCAATAAACAAGGACATTAGGCAAAGTAGAACCAGGAATCAAGCCAATATAATATTTTACCTCACAATGGAGTGACACTCTGATGCATGACTTGATGATATATTCATATTCTGCAACGAACTAGTCTTTTTTCGTTGTTGTTGTGATGAATGTGTAGTCACAGTGGTAGCAACCATCTTCTTGGCAAATTGAGGCTTGATCATCAAGAGAACAAACTGCTTTATTTTTTACTCATCCTTTTGTATTACTTGGCACTAATGAGGGAAATAGAGGTGGAAGGAGTTACCTTTGGTATCCTATATTGTTGGTCCCCAAGGGTGATGATGACTTTGTGGGGTCTTGACTCATATACATTGTGTCTCTGCCACATGTGTGGTTGGCCAAGGAGCACATCACAAACATCCAATGGAACCACATCACATAAAACTTCATCTTTGAATGGTTTGATGACATAAGAGAGAAGATATTGTTGAGTGACATAAATATCTCTCCCTTGATTTAGCCATCCAATGTTATATGGTTGTGGGTGAGGCTTCACAAGCAGATTTAGATTTTTCATAGTTTCAACAAGATCAAATTCCTTTGACTCCCACTATCAACAATGAAATGTAAGGGCTTCCCATTTACCCAAAACTCTGAGTGAAATAATTGCTCCTTCTTAGGCAGATCCTTGGCTTTGATTTGTGTAGTAGAGGTAGCAATTGTTACATGTGGTTTAGCCTCCACGATCAGCTTACCTTTATGCTTGGTTGGAGGATGTGTTGGTGTTGTGGATGTAGAGGGTTGTGTCTCAGCAAATAGAGATTGAATTGCTCAACACTTTTCGCTAGAATGTCGGTGCTCTTATGGTAGTCACACCATTTTCCAGTCTAGTTCTTTTGGGGCTTCTTATATTGTGGCTCTTTGTTCTGCTTCTAGTTTTGATGGTGTTGCTGACCTTGTTTGTTTAGTTGCTTTTGGATATCACCTTTGTCTTTGTTGTGTTGACCTTTGGTATTTTGGTTCTTGTCATTTGAACTGTCTCCTTTCTTGTTTTTACATTTGTGTTTCTACTCAATCTTGATGGAAAATTTGTACTCTCCACCCAAGGTCCTGAACTCAAAGAAGTCTGTGTCCTACCTTATGTACCAATGTAGCCCACTACAATACTTGAGAATTTGGTGCATCTCAGTGTCTTAGATGACAAGATTTACAAAAAATGAATAAAAAGCATTGGTATAGTCTTGAAAAAACTCTTCTTTGCCTTGACGTAATTGTTGCCATCGCATGTGCACATCTTCAAAAACGCCTATCGAGTAATATTCATTCTTGATTGCTTCCTCAAACTCATCCCATGTAGGATCTTCTAAATCTTCTTGATTCTTGGTATATGCTTCCCACTAATTCTAGACTCGTATTGAAGCTTTTAGCAAGGCAAAAATGACCTCATTATCAAAGAAATATGCAGATAGCTTGTCCAACCAATTCTCCACTACCATCGCATTGATTTTTCCTTAAAATATTGGGATATCAAAGTTCACTTGAACTTTGAACGGTTTTGGGGCACTAAATGGTTGTGCCATGGTACAAGAAGATGGTAGTCGATCAAGAATTTGGGCAAATTGATCCAACATTTGATTCTTTTGTCTTTCAAGGGCTTCATCCAACAATAGTTTGAAAGGGTTTGTTGTTTTGGAATTGTACGTCATCTAAGATCATTTGAAACGACTTGGTACATATCAGAGGGGTTGCAAATCTGGTATCCAAGCTTCTAATTGCCTAATCTCGTCTTTGGGATCATACACTTGCAAACAGACTGCTCTGATACCACTTGATCCAGATGTCCAAGATGATGGATTCTTAAAAGTGAAAAACCAAAATAAAAAAAAAAGAATTTTGGAATGAATATCAAATTTTATTAATTTTTAATAGAATTACAGAGATGGAAGACTCTGATAAGAGATGTCTTCCAAAAAAATATATGTGAGAAAGATTGTTTTCCCCACCACAACTTTTCTCCTTGAGATTAAACCATATATTTATACAAATTTGGCAAGAGAAGAAGGGACATGGCCGTTCTATCAGTTACAACAATGATGGTTATGATAGTTCAACTATCGCCACATGGGATGCTAACGTTTCAACTTCTACTAGGTGGGATGCAGGATGTGGAAGGTCCACTATAGTTGTTAAGCACTCTGTAGTCTGTCCTCAAATTGCAATTTGTACTTCATCTAAATTCAAGCCCTCCAAGTCATTCGATTTCTATCTAAACCCAAGCTCTCCAAGTCATCCGTCCTCACCACCTAAGCATATAAGTTATCTAATTTTGTTCAATCCTGAGGTTAGAGATGTCCAAGTCCATTCGAGCTCGCCCAAGTTCGATCCTATCCGAGTCGTCCAAATTTTTTTTGGAGAAGATGATATTGATGTTAGAAACTGGTGGAAACATTTTGAATCCTTGTATTCTATGATTTCTTGTTGGAAACTTATGCTTAATTCTTATCTTAAAGGAGAAGCTCTCTCCTGGTTTTATAGTTTTTGTAATGCCCATAATTGTGAATTGACTTGGGAAAAAAAACAGAGCAAGCCTTTGTGAGTCAATGGGACCCATATAAAAAGATAGCTAGTTTGAAGGATACACTCAAAGACTGCAAAATAAATAAACATGCTTCAAAAAGAACAAAAAGCTGCAAAATTTCAAAGAAGTGGTAGAAGGGACAAAATATGTCAGTGTACAGACCGAGGGAACCATATCTTTGGTGGCATATAAGCTAAAAAGTGGACAAAAGGATTTGTTTGAATCTAAAAATTATATTTGCATGTTCATGGTTGCATTCAGAAGGAAAAGATTATTATTTCCATAAACCCCAATAGCAAAAATAATTTTATTAATATTGCTTTTACTAAGAGGTTGCAGTTCCAAGCAACAAAAATTAAGGACATACATCTTGAGGGTGAGAATGTTCATATTTTTCAAGATTTGAAGATAACCATAAATAAATATGTTTTACATTCAAATTTTCATGCTACTAAGATGAATGATGTGGATATTGTTCTTGGTTATACTTGGTTGGATTCTTTCGGTACTATTAACATTAATGTGCAAAAGAAGTTTATGAAGTTATGGCATAGGAAAAAGAAGATAACACTACAAGATATTTCTCAGCTTATTGAGCACAGATGCAAAGAGAAACAAGTAGTTATGGTAGGGGAAAAAATTTAAGGAACCAATAGAAGAATCAAAAGTCAAATCTTCAGTAGCAACAACAAATGAGTCCATGGAAGAAGTAGCAACAAAGTCCAAGCAAGCTTTGTCAGAATTGCACAAGGATGCACCAAAAGGACACAAGAGAGAAGAGCATGAGGAAGAATTTAAATTAAAGAAACAAAATATTGAAGAATCAAAAGAAACAAAATGTCAGGTTAAGGTTGCAACATATCGCCACCCATGCCACCCTAAGCGGCAACAATATTGGAGGTATGGCATAGGGCATTAATATTATGGATCTACATGGAGTCAAAAAATCAAGTATGGCAATGTCATAGTGATTTTGGATTTCAAAGTGGTGCAGCAACATTAGGAACAAAAGGACCAATGATTCGAAATATCAAAGTAGAGCAGCAGAAGCATTGAGCCAACAACGCAACTAGGGGCATTGAAGTGGCACAATGGTAGCTTGGCATCATCGAAGACCACCACCAATCAATATTTCACTTGGATGGATGGATGATCAAGATTGGTATCAGTTGTCAACATTGCTTAGAAGATCATATTATTTAGTTTTTCTCATGTTTCGTCCTCAAAATATTTATGAGGGTGGAATGCTATGGTACCTAGGAATAGTTATATGGAGATATGATATTATATTGTATATGGGTATTATGGATAGTTGGCATGGGCCACACATAACCCAAGGTTGATTATATTATTATATTATATTATAATAATAAGTGGGATGAGGATTTATAAGATGGGTATATAAAGAAGGGATATTGTCATTGTAATCATCATGAAGATCATTCATATGAAGTATTACTTGTAATTGTCTTTGCCCACGAAGTGGCTTATAATACTTTGCCCTCTCTAAGTGGCACTCTCATCTTGGGAGATCTTGTGGAGTTTTTCTTCCTT
Source organism: Wollemia nobilis (assembly GCA_028583015.1). Classification (NCBI taxonomy): domain Eukaryota; kingdom Viridiplantae; phylum Streptophyta; class Pinopsida; order Araucariales; family Araucariaceae; genus Wollemia; species Wollemia nobilis. The sequence goes on from JAQPPZ010000989.1 coordinate 8,106,608, forward strand.
AAGGAGTATTATTAGTGTTGCCCTATCCTAAGGGTATTATTTATCTTTGTCTCATTATGTGGATTATTATTGTGGAGAATTATTTGTGGATGAATGATTTGATATTTCTGCATATTGGTGAATGATTTCTATTAATGAAAATAAATTTTCATAACAACCATGCTTGTCTTGTAATGTCCAACCCCCATTTGAACACCAAATTTCTGCCCTTGTTTTGAATTTTTGTTTTTGTTTTTTGTTTTGTTTGTTATTTTGTGTTTTAACAACTTCAAAGGTGCCAACTTTTAACTTGTACAACTTTTAATCTATGCACCCAAAAAAATCTACAAACTTGGGAATAACAAGATAACACCTTAATATTCAATTTTACCAAAGGAATTTGCAAGATTCAATCATATCCAAAAACTATGATTTTTTGAAGTTGGTTGGATTAACACTGGTTACCAACAAATTATAGCTAACTGGAAATGAACATGATTTTCAAAATACTTATCCAAATGACATGAAATTCGGGCACAAGATATTACAAACATAAATCTCAAAACCCTTTTAACAAAATTGCATAAAAGTGAAAGTACCAGGAGATACGCAATCCTGGAATTTTCTGGAATTTGCAACAGCAACACTTGAACTCTATTATTTCATTCACTTCATCAAAAATAAAACATTCTCCAGCAAGATAATACAAAGTATGGCGAATACAATGCTAGGCGCCAATGATAGAAGCCAGAAAGGCGACCAAAGAAGGGGTGTTTTTTGCACAAAGAAACCCCACGTACTTCCTTCACTGGTACGACCAACAGGCTGTAAAGTACGACTGCCTAAGGAATGTCTCAAAGTGCCACGAACTTTGTTGGAATAGTTCCACACTGGTACGGCTGGGCAAAATGACCAATGTCTCTAAACCACCAATGAAACCCTAGCCCAAATCGCTATGTAAATGCATAAAAATATCTGCAATTGGGGCAACTAAGTTGGAATAGATGGTAGGAAATGAACACCACAACAAACTCTTACAAATCTTGTCAATCTCCTCAAAACCCCTACTAATATCTGCAAACAATAAGCACAAAATGCAACCTCTGATATAAGATTGCCCTAGAGCACCCAGAGAGTGTCTTCCAACTCTGAAAGTGCTGATCCTGAAGGTGGTTTCGTCACCTACAAACAAAATCTGCAAAGAGAAACCTCTGCAAATCCTTCTCTCCAAACAAGAATACTGAAATGCCAAAGATATCAAAATGAAGCACAAGTTACATCTTTTATCCTTCCTCAAACAGGTCGGCCTCATTAGGGATGAATTACATTTCATTTGCTTTGAATTTCATTAGCAATAACCCCCATGAGGGGTCGTACCACTTAGGCTAGGAAAAAGATACAACTTAAAGTTGTAATATATCATTAATTTATCATCCCAATAAGTCCCTTATAACTCCTAAATATAAATTATAATGCCCACCTTATAAAATGCACTTAATAAATAATATATTAATTAAATAAACTTCGGGCATTAAAATAATATCACTTCATAAGCCGGACCCAAGAAGTAATAGCAGAAACAAATACCCTTTTCGCTGAAGTGCTCACCCGTAACATCCATTTTCCAAGAAATTGCTCCTGATTGACTTACTAAAAATAGTAAGTCCCTTGAATTACTGCTAAAAAAGGTCCTGTAAGCTGACAACTGGAAATGCAGAACGTCCAACTGTAACATATCATCACTTAGTGGTCCCTAAACACACGACATTGCCTACGGAACCCCATGAATAGGCAAGTCCACTCTGCACTCTGAAGTTGACTAATATGGGGACATTACAGTCCTCCCTCCCTGAAATTGCTTGTCCTCAAGCAATGTCATCTCAACATCAAATTTGCCCAACTGAACCAAGTTGAAACTAGATGTGATCCCACGGTCCCATAACAACCTCAAAAAAATTCCACCACACTGATGCTGCACCACTCTGATCACAATAGGAAAAACATTGTGCTCAGACTGCACTCCTTGCTCCTGCAACCCAATAATAAACTCATCCTCATAATCTAAACGGATATGCCTGTAAGGACCGAGCTCAATGTCATGATAAGTCTCATGCCCCAACATCACTGAGTGAAGAACTCCCGTAATCCTTCTAATCAACCAGATTCTACGCACCTGAGAATATAATCTGCTCAACAAAGTAACATAATACTCAACAAAACTCATCACAGAGATCCAACAAAGATGTTGATCAATCATCCATAGGTGGCTGATATAGAAGAGAACAACAATATTAATTCTGGAAATGATCAACCGGGAAATGCATCTACCATAGAAATCAACAATCACCATATTGACACTCAATCTCCCAGTGTCAAGTGATGAACCAAAACAGCCCAACACTCCCAATCAGCAGCAAACAAATGAGTAATATCAGAAGAAATATCAATCATCAACATGAAGTGGCTGCAACCACACTCATAATATGTCCAAAAATGAAGATATATCCCACTATCCAAAGCTAAAATAAGCATCTCAAGGTCTGATTTTAGAAAAATCAACGTACCACATGAGTAACCACTGCTGCAAATAAGAAATCTGTCATCTAAAGTGAAAAACCCAATCATATTCCAAATTGAAATTACCTCCGAATAAGTCACTAACTCTGCAAGTCACCAATTTTTTTCAATACTTCGCTCCAATCCACTTGCATGATCACAAATGGATTCATAAGGTGGCTGATCAAAAGTGTAGCAACAACATACTTCTTATTCATTTGGTCAACCATATCCCAAGGCACGCACCTTCCATCGTCTTCGATGCCCAGAAACATAAGCATGCGATCCTGGGTGTAGAAGCTCATGTCCTCAAAAGCTCTGTCATAATGTGGCAACACCATACCATACATCCTATAAATTTTAACTATGGAAGATGTATGAATATATGTTGGTACAACACAAGGCCTCTCCATCCCATCAGTTGTTGAATCATTATTAATCTCCTCTCCTTGTGGTGTGTCCACAAGATCCATCACCATGTCACAACGGTCAATGCCATCATGATCCGTCATAGGAAGCAAGCCAACCTCATGCATCTCGAAGAGTGGGTTATCAAATGATGTCTCACTATCCATTTCAAACAATGGATTGTCGACCCACTGGAAATTGTCATTATCCTTATACTCATCCCAATTAACCCATTGATCCAAATTTACACAATCTGATTTCATTGGACAATGGACTAACTCAAAGTCCTCCTGAATGCTATCGAGCTCATCAACCAACTACCCAATCTCCATGGCTCTATCCTTATTCTCTTGTTCTCTAGTTTTTATAATAGCAACAAGTTCCCTTTCAGTTTCATGCAATGTCATGTGAGCATCTGATAATGAGACTCTAGTTGACTCAAGCTCAAGAGTGAGCCTATCAACTTCTTCCTCTTTATCCTTTAATGCACCAAGGGTCTCTTCAACAAGCTTGATAGAATGATCCTTGTCTGTAAGTATATTTATGAAATATGATTTCATGGTTTCCAAGGCTACTTTCAATGTTTGTAAATCAACAATAGAGATTATCCCTTCAACACCCTTTTGCCTCCTCTCAATATGAGCCTTCCAATAAAGCTCTTCAACAAATTTATGAGTGTGATCAACACGGGATAGGGCTGCAAAAATTGTGTCTTCACTAGTCCTTGAATTAAAATCAGATTTTTGCATTAAAATTTCAGAATTATATACCTGGCAATGGTCTTCAAAAAAATCATTTGCCTTGGCTTCCTCTTTGCTTATCATTCGCTCTACTGATAGTTCATCACTTGGGGCAAGAGGAATTTCATTCCCAAGTGGTTCTTTGTCAAACTTAGGTGCCAACACACCCGGATCCCACGGTACAATAAGCTGATCACCATGTTCAGAAATCAAATGAACATTGTACTCTTCATGAGGAATTACCTTACTAAATAAGTTGCTCTCCAGATCAAGGAAGGTGTGACTGTACCGAGCTCCCTTATTCACATGCTCTCTCTGAAACACATCAGTCCTATGGTCATCTGAAAATGCATCAAGGTTCTTATCAACATAGGTAAGTGTGTCATCAAGCATTAAATCTGAAAAGGCATCATAATCAGCATTATGAACCAATCTTCCCTCATAGCTATCATCAGGTACTGATTGAAAATTTGTATTTCCAACAACATGCTTAACATCTGAAATTATATCAATGTACTCATCATAGTTGGTTGCTGCAATAAATTCAACATTCTTGGTCTCTACATTGGCATTAGTAAACTTAACAAATTTGTCATCATTAGCATCAATCCTACTAGTGCCCTCAAAGCATTGATCATCCTTAAAACTTCCCTTTGAGTGGTCTAATTCTGCAATAAAAACCAATGTAGTGTTCTTTTCCTCTTGTTCCACCTGCTCTTTATTAGCCAAGTAAGGTTTCATTTTCTCCTTACATTGTTTGAACGCACAGTTAACCAATTCATATGCAGCTGAAAAAATACCCTGTTCTTGCCTCAAAACACCCAATAACATAGATAAAATGGGCTGGGAGATAACATCACTTTCATTAATGGTCAAAACCATAATGGTTCGCATGGCAACAATAACATTATTAGCATGTTATTTTCTGACTGTAACAATGAAAAAGTGAAACATTTTGTGAATCAAATCATTTAATCCCAAATCCAACATAATGTTACTCATTCTGAGTTTAGAAAATGTTTCAAGAATAGCAACCCTTCTAGAGAAATGAGAACATGTGCAATCATCAATATTCTGGAAACTATCCACCAACAACAGAATTATCTTTTCCAATGTATTATCACAATAAGGAGCTTTAGGTGCCGAAAATCTCATGATCTCACTCAAACAAGAAGCAACCATAAGTCTTACCTCCTCATCCGAATGACTCAATAAATTTGGCTTAACCAAAGAAAACACCAAAGGATTCAAAGCAACCTGCATAATGTGAGAAGGTGGACTAGCTATCTTTACTAAACCTTTCTCCACATCCCTTAAAGTATAGAGAAGGTTTTCTTTTGACAAGAATGGATGTTCAATTGCCTTACCTGCAATATAAAGTTTAACACAAATTTTCGGGATTCCTTTTTACCCTCAAATCATACTTAATAAGGAAGTCCATAAAATCTGCAAATGACATAACATTTTGATAATCAACTCCCATTGATTGATATGCATTATAATCTTCCCAAAATACCTCTTCTTCATTGAGTGGCTTCATCAAGCTATTATTGCTGCGACTATAATTTGTGTCCATGTTGTAACATGCGTCAATTAACAATTCCCTAATAGGTTGGCAGGGTGAGTTGAGCTCTGATACAAATGTAATGTCTAACCCCCATTTGAACACCAAATTTCTACCCTTGTTTTGAATTTTTTTTTTGGTTTTTTGTATTGTTTGTGATTTTATGTGTTTTAACAACTTCAGAGGTGCCAACTTTAAACTTGTACAACTTTTAATCTATGCACCCAAAAAAATCTACAAACTTGGAAATATCAAGATAACACCTTAATCTTCAATTTTACCAAAGGAATTTGCAAGATTCAATCATATCCAAAAACTATGATTTTTTTGAAGTTGGCTGGATTGACATTGGTTACCAGCAAATTACAGCTAACTGGAAATGAGCATGATTTTCAAAATACTTATCCAAATGACATGAAATTCGGGCACAAGATATTACAAACATAAATATCAAAATCCTTTTAACAAAATTGCATAAAAGTGAAAGTACCAGGAGATTCGCAAATCTAGAATTTGCAACAGCAACACTGGAACTCTATTATTTCATTCACTTCATCAAAAATATAACATTCTCTAGCAAGATAATACAAAGTATGGCGAATACAATGCTAGGCGCCAATGATAGAAGCCAGAAAGACGACCAAAGAAGGGGTGTTTTTTGCACAAAGAAACCCCATGTACTTCCTTCATTGGTACGACCAACAGGCTGTAAAGTACGACTGCCTAAGGAATGTCTCAAAGTGCCACGAACTCTGCTGGAATAGTTCCACACTAGTATGGCTGGGCAAAATGACCAATATCTCTAAACCACCAATGAAACCCTAACCCAAATCGCTATGTAAATGCATAAAAATATCTGCAATTGGGACGGCTAAGCTGGAATAGATGGTAGGAAATGAATACCACAACAAACTCTTACAAATCTTGTCAATCTCCTCAAAACCCCAACTAAAATCTGCAAACAATAAGCACAAAATGCAACCTATGATATAGGATTGCCCTAGAGCACCTTGAGAGTGTCTTCCAACTCCGAAAGTGCTGATCCTGAAGGTGGTTTCCGTCACCTACAAGCAAAATCTGCAAAGAGAACCCTCTGCAAATCCTTCTTCTCTCCAAACAAGAATACTCAAATGCCAAAGATATCAAAATGAAGCACAAGTTACATCTTTTATCCTTCCTCAAACAGGTCGGCCTCATTAGGGATGAATTACATTTCATTTGCTTTGAATTTCATTAGCAATAACCCCCATGAGGGGTCGTACCACTTAGGCTAGGAGTACAACTTAAAGTTGTAATATATCATTAATTTATCATCCCAATAAGTCCCTTATAACTCCTAAATATAAGTTATAATGCCCACCTTATAAAATGCACTTAATAAATAATATATTAATTAAATAAACTCCGGGCATTAAAATAATATCACTCCATAGGCCAAACCCAAGAATTAATAGCAGAAACGGATACCCTTTTCACTGAAGCGCTCACCCGTAACATCCGTTTTCCAAGAAACTGCTCCTGATTGACTTACTAAAAGAAGTCCCCTGAATTACTGCTAGAAACGGTCTTGTAAGTTGACAACTGGAAATGCAGAACGTCCAACAGTAACATATCATCACCTGGTTGTCCCTAAACACACGACATTGCCTACGGAACCTCATGAATAGGCAAGTCCACTCTGCACTCTGAAGCTGACTAAGATCGGGACATTACATGTCTAGTGCATATGGTTGGAAATGAATGCAAGGATCTTCAAGAAAATCATATTTAATGAAGAGAAAGTTTGGAGTAGGTTTGAGGCTCATCTTGCAAAACTATGTGAAGTGTACTATCCCCACATTCAACCATTAGCGTAGGAGACAACAATTTTAAAATCTTGGGAGGTCATTAGAACTATTATGGAAAAACATCAGTTAGGCTCCAAAAGAAATAGACATGTTGATGAGAAAACTACAGATCTCTCTTGGACCAAGCCTATTCAAGGATATTGGAAGCTCAATTTTGACGATGCCAACAAATGTAACCTCGACCCAACAACTTATGGTTGGATCTTGTAGAATGATCATGGCTCTCCCATTGCCCATGGGGCTCGCCACATTGGCTAGAACACCAACAACCTTGTTGAAGCAAAAGTTGTCTCCTCATGTCTCCTCTCTTCATATGTCTCCCCATGCACTTTGTGAGGAAGGGGGCTCACAAATTATCCTTAATGCTCTAAAGAAAACAAGGTTCCACGAGCTTGAGGGGTGGGGGGATGGGTTTCGGGGATGACAGGTCAATGTTAGGGGACAGTTGGGGGATGGCTGGTATAATAGTATGAAAAAATTAAGAAATTTAGAATAATCTATAAATTCTACACACAATAAAAATGAAAAATACTAAATACTAATAGTTTACAACAAAATATTTAGAACTTAGAAGCCATTAAATTCTTATAATAATTTAAAAATTAAATTTTACAACAAATGTCAAAATGAAAAATAGTAGCAAAATACTAATAGTCTCAATGCTCATTTACAAGTTACAACAAAAAAGTGAAATACAAAGAGAACAAAAATACAACAAAATAGTGAAATAAAAAATACTAATAGTCTCGATGCTCATTTACAACAAAAGTACTAAAGTCTCATTCCTATGGAGCTTTTGTTGGGCTATCACTATCATAATCTGTACCTGATTAGTTGCCCTCATCATCTAAGTGAAGAGCCTCCAATGGAACTCCAACCAACCCCTCCTAACCCTCATCCTCATCCATCTGTCCTACATCCTTTGGACCAACATCCCATTGTGTAGCTAGAGATTGCCTGTACTCTAGCTTGAGTCTCTCACAAAGGCGAAGAGAGTTATTCACTGTAACTAGCTTCTCCGCTCTACGAGAGGTAAGTCAACTTCTCCTCACATTGTGGATAAAGTTGTATGTGGACCAATTCCTCTCAGCAGTAGAGGAACTAGCAACCTATGAAATAAGCCTAATTGCAAAATGTTGCAAGTTAGGTGTGTCATCCCCATATAATTGCCACAATCCAATGGGATTTTGTTGGGCAATGCTAGCCCTATCCTCTATACACTTTGGTTGGATGAAGCAAGGGCATGTAATATGCACAAATTAGAGCCACTCATCTCTAAGTTTTGAGCCCTCCTCCTTCGTATATATCTTTTTAAGGGCACTCAAAAACCCTTGTCTCACCTCTAGATCTTTATAGGGCACCACTCTCCCAGGACTAGGCTCATCCCACTTTGGGCTTACTGCACATGCGGCAATATGAAGGGGGTGTTCATGTTATCCCATATCCTCTATATAATAGGTCTAATGTTGGCCTCATAGAATAATAATAATAGATCTCTAGCAAAAATGACTTTTTTCTATCTCCCTTAACATGTCAAAAACCTCATAGATCTCTCCTAGATTAGGAGCATCTGTATCAACATATCTGATGACTGCAACAATTGGGGAAACAAAAGACACAATGTACCTACAAGAAATTAAAAAAAAAATTAATTAAAAACTTAGACTATATGAGCAAATCCAATTTGAAACTAAAAATGAAAAATCATAAATGATAAATCAATGAATCATAAACAAAAAAAAAAAATATGAACCAAATCTTAACTTCAACATTTCTTACTTGGCTTGAGTCCACCAACTATCTTCCAATACTTTGTCTCTGATTTTCTTTCCCTCCTCTGTCCTTGATTCTAGCCATCTCTTCCACTCCATGCATACTACCATGGACTGTAAAGCATCTTGCACCTCAGTCATCCTCTCCAATAAAATGAAGAAGGTGGCATATCTAGTATCTCCTAGTTTGATGAACTCCTTTGAGAAGGACCGAAAGAGGGCTAAGGAAGTGTGATAGTTTCAAATGAACATTCGCAAGTCTCTGGGTTCTACAACCATAGCCCTCGCCCAATCTATCCTCCCAATTTCCTTCAATGCATGAACACAACACGAGGTCCAAAAAATATGTCTATATGAATGTTCTATCATTTGCCCCACACACTGGAAAACGAGGGCTGCATTTGTAACTACCTGTACTGTACAATAGAAAAATTTAGAATAATTTATACAACAAAAATGGTCTCATTTAAACAACCATATAGATTTTGATTTTTATAAGAAAAATGGAAATTGTCAAATTGATTACCTGTACAACATTGGAGGGTCCAACCTCCTCAATAGCGTCTTTCAACAGGAGGTACTGGAACTCAGCATCCTTACTTTACCTCGTGCAATCAATGACTCGAAGAAAATAGGTACTTGTTGAATATGTGACAATGATATTGATGAGTGGACGTTGACGAACGTCAGTCCACCCATCCATGATGATAGAACATTCATTCGTCAACCATGTGTTCCTCATATGCTCCATAACCAAACTGCATTTGGAATATTGTTTTTCCAAGAGATAGGTACAAAGCAAAGAAATGACTTAGAAAATTACACAACAAAAAAAAAATAGATGTAATAATGGTCGGCAATATATCTCCTCTCTTATTTTCATATTTTTAAAATGTTTGGGCAAGACATTTCTTACATTCAATGATCAAGTAAATTGGTTTCCTCTTTCCCTTGAAATAAACAGCAACTCCTCCTGCAGTGGCATTGTTATTAGTCTGCAACCAATATGGTCAAGCAAATTGGTTTGCTCTTTCCCTTGAAAATAACAGGAAGTTCAACAACAACTTCAATTGTTATCCATGTAGAATGAACTTCTGTCATAACAACAGATTGTTCCTTCTTCAAAGACATCAGTTCTTTTAATCTTCTATTCATTTCAATCAAATCTTTTTCTGGATTATCCTGGTTTACTGGTTGCAACCTTATTTTTTTTATTCGTTTATCAATTTCTGCAGTAAAAAGCAAGTTAAGTTCTTCATCAGCAAAAACAGATTCTTTGTTTTCTTCTGCTTCAGTTATTTCATAAATTTCTCCTTCTGGATCAATATCTTCTCCAAGCAATATTAAGCTCCATTGTTCCTGATCATCTTCAGAGAATTCTTTGTAAAATTCTGCACACTAATCAGGAGCTTTCCTCTTGCATTCATTTGCATAATGTGGACCTTTGCATTTGTAACATCATACCTGTTTACCTGGATTTTTCTTGAAGAAAGTTTTCTTGGCCTGTCCTCTTCTTCCTCTGACCTTCCTAAAAGTATAATTATTTTTCCATGGCCTGTAATTTTTCTTTTCTTGCTTTTTCTTTTGAAGCTAGAAATTCTATCACAGCCAAAGTCTTGAGTGCCCAAAATATTTTTTCAAAGGGCCTTCAGGTCATTAATGTTTCCTAAATGGTTTTTATCCCCTTCCAAATACAACTTCTGTATTTGGGTTTTTATCAACTGGACTAATTCAATGACTGTAAAATCATTCAGAGTTTTCTCATTCATAGATTCTATTCTATCTAGAATTAAATCACCGAGTCCTAATGGCAATCCTTGAAGAAAATGCAATTTGGAAGCTTCATCAGAACAGATTCTGGCATTATATTACAATTCTTTCATGGAGTTGAGATATTCTTCCACCTATTTGAGCCTCCAACATCTCTGTTTATAAAACAAATCTTTAAACCATATTCCTTCCCTTTTTCTATTAGGGATAAATTCTGTCCTAAGATGAGTATCTAAATCATTCAAAGTCCTTGGAGGACCTTTGTATGTTTGATTACCAATTTCATCCCTAAAAATCAGAACAGAACCAGCATCCCACTATTCTTTGGTATTACTCTGAAAATATCCTGTTGCGAGATTGAGGGCTTCTAGATCATCTAATCATTAAGAGTTCGCATTAACTTCATATGATTGATGAACGTTGCAAATTTTTCTGCCCATTTTCTAGATTTGCCTCCAGTAAGATGAAGTATCATAGGGTTACCAGATACTTTCCTTAGTGGATCAGAACTTGATTCCGTATCAGTGATTAGGGAAACTTATGCTCCTTCACTAGCTGAAATCCTAAGGGGTCCTTCCATTTGAAGATGTCCTGCCTCAATTTCATTATCGTTTGAGTAGCGAACCATTATTCTATCTATCTTATACAGATCAAAAGGCCATCAGAAAAGATTACACGGCTCAGGCAATTGGCCTCAATAGTGCATTTTGTTACCAGAGATACTTTATGGATGCACCCACCTAAGATCATCGTGGTTGTCTGTCCATGTTTACAGGGATGATTGCAATGCACCCTGGCAAGAATTAGGACATAATATTCTATGTAAAAAAGAAAAAGTCTAAGACAATCAATTCTCAAAAATACTAATTATAGTTTCAGTCACTTAACTCCCATTGCAGTTGTCACTTATGTGGATTCACATGGAAAGAGAAATAAATATACAATTAAAACTCATTTTAGATCGGGAGGAAGTAGGATGGCGAGCAGCTCGGTGGGATGTGGTGCTGGTTACGAGTCCCGTCAAAACCGTAGTGCGGAGGATGCTGATCACAGGTCAGGAGAACAGTTGCAGGTAGGCAGCGAGGACGACAAACATAGGACCTTTGACCCTGGGGTCCAGTCTTGGGTAAATGTTCTAAAGGGCAAGCAGAAGGTGAATAATTTTTGTTTTAACTTACAACCGCTTGCAAGAAGACCGGACTCTTTGGCGGACATGGCTGCTGCACAAGGGGAGCTTGTGTTGGTTGGAAAATTTTTGGGTGTCCAGCCCGAGTTAGATGCTATTAGAAAGTGGGCGTGGTCCAAATGGAAACCACTAGGGTTCATGGAGATTGTGGCCATGCCTAAGAGCTTCTTTCTTGTGAAGCTAAATTGTGAGGAGGGTAGGATAAGATTCTTCAAGGGGGACCTTGGTTTTATGGTCGTAGAGGGCTCTTCTTGAGAAAATGGGCACCGAATTTTGATCCAAACACTCAGAGTATTGCTGAAGCACTGGTCTGGGTTAGGCTTTTGGGCCTTCCCCTCCATTTATGGCATGAAGAGATTCTTGCTGGTATTGCTCGAGAAATTGGGTATTTGATTGCGATAGATCCGGTAACCCTAGCTCGGTCTAGGTTGATGTTTGCTAGAATGTGTGTGAATGAGAATATGGAAAGGAGGGACAACCAGCTTCAATTGTCCCTAGTCTCTATGTAAGAAGGTTAGACACTCCAGCTTCAATTGTGCCATGAAAAAGAAAGGAAACTAGGGGAAAAAGATGTGGCAACGTAAACAAAACCCAAACCCTCATCCTTCTGAGAAGGAGGGACAACCAGAGATAGGTATCAATTTGGCAGACAATGGAGATGCTCCAAAAAAGACTCAATATGAGGCTCCAGCGAAAGGAGGGGTTGCTCTCGAAGAAGGCGAGTTTGAAGAAGAAAATCTCGAGGTAAGCCTCCCACTCTATGAACCTTTTGTGAAGGATAATGTGATTGTTGGAACAAATTATTTTAGTTGTCTACAAGATTTAGAAAATGAAACAACCCGAGTGGATGGTTTTGGTGAACATAGCGAGGTAAATCCCAAACCCCCTTTGAGGAACCAGTTCGAATGGAAGGAAACAAAGTAGATCTGAGTATCACCCCTCAATATCTTGAGAAAGAAATGGAAATTATAGTAAAATCAGGAGGGGAGAGTAGTAATCCAAATAGGATTACAAGAAGCCAAAAGAAAGGGAAAGTAGATGTTGGATCAGATTCTCAGAGGGGAAGACCACCGAAGGCAGAAGTCAAAGAGAAGGAAACGGCTATTGAGGTGGCGAATGGCACTCAGGTGATCCTTAAATTTGGGGGAAAGAAACACCCTTTGAAATCTAAGTAATGAAAATAATGTCTTGGAACATTAGGGGGTTGAATGCCCCCTCAAAACATCGAGTGGTTTTTGCTTTAAGACAAGATTGTCAACCAGATATGATTTTACTGTAGGAGACTAAAATGGATCTTCAAAATTTAGAAAGGATAAAACATGTTATTTGGAAGGAGGCAGAATGCTTTGTGAATCCGACAAATGGGCTCTCTGGGGGTCTTATGTGCCTGTGGAATAAAAACAAAATTGAAGGAAGACATATAGTTAGTAATAGTAATTTCATTTCTTGTTCTGTCATAATTTGGAGACAAAACAAAGTTGGATACTAACGAATGTTTATGCTCTAAACTTGATGATGGGAAGAAGACAACTATGGTTGGAATTATGTCAACTCAGATCAACCTTCAAGGGTATCCCTCAGGTCCTAGCTGGGGACTTCAAATCCCCGTTGTATCGATCTGACAAAAAAGGGGATCTCCTATCCCTTCCAAAGGAATGCAAGAATTTGGAAATTTCTTGAATGACAATGAACTCATGGACATAGATCTTAGAAGAATGAAGTATACCTGGAGTAATAGAAGGCTCGAAGATCAGTTAATTCAGATAAGGTTAGACCATTTTTTGGTTTCTCAGGAAGGTTTGGTGGCTTTCGGGGACACAACTCTTACAACCCTCCCAAAAATAGGATTTGACCATAATCCGATCATTTGGGAGGTCGAGGATAGGAGGAAACAATTTAAGAGTCCTTTCCATTTTGAACTAATGTGGATGAGACATGAGAATTTAGAATCTAGAATAGAGGAATGGTGGAAGAAAGACTTTTCGGGGCCTGTGATCACCCAAGTAGCCTATAAATTAAGATTTATCAAACAAAATCTCAGATCTTGGAATAGAAGAGTTTTTGGGCACCTATTCTCACAAAACTGGAAATTAAACAAAAGTTAGAGGAAATTGACAAGAATATTAATGAAGGGGGGCTGGATGAGCAACTAAGGATGTCTAAATGGAAGCTTCTATTAGATTATCATAATATTCTTGCCTGCGAGGAAGTATTTTGGAAACAAAAGTCTAGATTAACATGGCTCAAGGAGGGTGACAGGAACACAAAGTTCTTTCATGTCTCTACCTTGAGACATAGGGGAAGTAATAAAATTAAAGAGCTGGTGAAGGAAGATGGAACTTTTGCTAATGAAATTGAGGATATCCAAGCTGAAGCAGTAAGATTCTTCTCAGACCTGCTTGGATCAACAATGATTGTGAATGAGGATGCTGAAAGAAAACTTCTTAATAACATTCCCTCATTGGTTACGGAGCAACTGAACACTTATCTCATGAGCCCTTTTACTGAAGAGGAGATTAAGAAGGCAACTTTTGGTTTAGGAGGGGAGAAAGCCCCAGGGTTGGATGGTTTTCCTACGGCCTTTTTCCACAAATTCTGGAACATTGTAGGATCTGATATTACAAAGGTTGTTATGGAAGTACAAAGATCTCATTACTTACCAAGGGATGTGAACTCAACCTTTCTAGCTCTCATTCCAAAGATTGTAGGAGCCAGAGACCTAAAGGATTTCAGACCTATAAGTTTATGTAACACTTTATACAAAATTCTGTCAAAAACTATTGCCAATAGGATGAAAGCGGTTTTGCCTTTCATCATTGTTGGCCAGCAAGGTGGCTTTGTTAAAGGTCATCAAATCCTAGATGGCATTATAACCATTCATGAGGTTATCCACTCGATGGAGAAAAGTGAAATGGCAGGGATGCTTTTGAAACTGGATATGAATAAAGCTTATGATAGAGTTTCATGGGATTTCTTGTCCAAGGTTTTGCTGAAATTTGGTTTTCAGGCTAGATGGGTGGGGCTAATCAGAAAATGTGTTTCCTCAGCAATGTTCTCGGTTTTGGTCAATGGTGCTCCAGCAGGATACTTCAGTAACAGCTAGGGGCTATGCCAGGGTGACCCTCTATCACCCTACCTATTCATAATCCTTGCAGAAGCTTTGGGTAGAGCCATTTTGGCTGCAGTGGAGGAAGGCAAGGTGGGAGGTTTCAAACCAGCATCTACATCAGACCCCATTTCACATCAACAATTTGTTGATGATACCATCCTGGTCTCAAAATCCTCAATCCCACAAGCGAAGGAGCTAAATATTATTCTGGATTTGTATGAAGCAACAACGGGACAGAAGGTAAACTTTTCTAAAAGTAAAGTCTACTTTCTTAACACCCCTGTCATAAGACAGAGGAGGATTGCCAAAATTTTTGGATGTGACATTGGAGATCTCCCAACAACATACTTGGGGATGTCGTTGTTCAAAGGAAGGATGAAGATGAGCTTGTGGAATCCAATAATTGATAGGTTGACTAAAAAACTATTTGGCTGGAGAGGAAACCTCCTTAGCCAAGTAGGTAAAGCTCAGTTAGTCAAATCTACCCTCTAGAGTATCCCCATTTACTTTATGTCTCTCTTCAAAGTTCCATCTAAAATCAGAGATAGAATGGAACAAATTCAGAGATCGTTCCTGTGGTCTAGTTCGGAATAAAAAAAGCGTTTTGCTTTGGTGGCATGGGATCGGATATGCTCAAGGAAAGAAGTGGGGGGTTTGGGCTTTAGAAGAATCAAGCAGATGAACGAAGCATTGATGGGGAAAATAGGCTGGAAACTGTTGAAGAATGATCAGTTAGATTGGATCAAAATCCTCAAAGCTAAATACCTGAGAAATGTGAGCAACTTTCTCCACTCTGAAAATTTGCCAAAAGGTTCTTCTTTCTAGAACAGTTTGGTGGAGATTAGATCTCTTCTCTTGAAGGGTCTCCGATGGCGTATCGGTGATGGAAGGTTGGTGAGTTTTTGGAAGGATAGATGGCTGAAAGATGTGCCTTTGATAGAGGACCCGGAGGTAAAGATTCTTGAACCAACCTTCTCTCAGCGATTTGGGAATGTTGTGGCTGATTACATGTTAGTCAGAGATGATGGTAAAATGTGGAAGGACTTGGCTATCCCAGGTTTGGAGTCGGATTTGTTATTAGTGGTTAAGAAGTTGCAAAGACTCCTCCAACTAAACCCTCTAAGTAACATTAGATCTACTGATTCTGTCATCTAGAAAGGGGAGGACAACGGTTATTACTCTGTCAAATCAGGGTATCACATGCTGGAGCAGGAAGGAAGGGGATGGATTCCAGTTTCCAAAATCTGGATCAAAGGCCTCTTACCGAAGGTAGCCTCCTTCTTTTGGTTGGCGGTTCAAAACAGGATTTTAACGATAGATAATCTCCATAAAAGGGGTATTCCTATAGTGAATAGATGTTTCTTGTGTGAGCAAAGTTGGGAATCAGTGCATCATCTATTCCTTGAATGCTCCTCCCGACAGATATTGGGCGACTTGATGAGCCATCTTCGTGTCTCTTGGATTTGCCCAAACAGTATGGTAGATTTGTGTCTGCAGTGGGAGTCACCATTTAAGAGTAAAAGGCTTACTGCTCTATGGAATTTTTGCCTCCCTCATTTCCTTTGGGGGGTATGGAAGGAGCGCAACAGTAGAATCTTTAAAGACAGGAAGAGGGAAGTGTCTTCTGTGGCTCTTCGTATTCTGAGTGCAGCAGCGAAAAATAAGAATCCTCAATTTTAAGGAGGTTTTGGAAAATAAAGAGGAAGAAGCGATTGCTCTAAGATGCCACCTTTTGCCTCTATGCCCTGAAAAGAGATTAAGACCTTCTAGATGTGATACCAAATGGATGCCCCCACCCCATGGTTGGATAAAACTTAATGTGGATGGCGCAACAAAAGGAAATCCGAGGTGAGCAGGGGCTGGAGGGGTCTTTAGAGACTCGAATGGTAAGATCCTACTGGCTTTTGTTGAGCCTCTTGGAATTCAATCAAATCACTTTGCGGAGGCTCGGGCCTTTTACCTAGGAGCTAAATTGATGAGCAATATTAATTTTAAGAACATCATAGTAGAAGGTGATTCATTAAATTTGATCAACATTCTGAAAGGCAACCAGGAAGCTGGATGGAGTATTGAGGATATGACTAGTGAAACGAAACAGATCTTATGTTCTCTTCAAAATTTTTAGTTAAATCATGTATATCATGAAGGGAACAGAGTTGCCGATATCTTGGCAAATATAGGGGTGGAGGTTGAAGATTTCACCACCTGGAAGGATGACTTCCCGATCCAAATTACTGAAGTTGCGGCTAGAGAGGAGATTAGAGAAGGTAGCATTCATGAGAATTAGAGGTGCAGGGAAAGAGATTATGGACTCTGAGGCTTTTACAATGGTGTGTGGGGCAAAACAAAATGGGCCCCCCTTGAAGGCGTGGAGTAGAAGCAAGAACCAAACTTGCTCGGGCCAGCTCAACAATTTTCCCATCAGCATCTTACAAGTGTTGAATCCACTCATTTTACCAGACATTTATTTGGAGTCGACTTCGAATCGCCTGGTAGCGAGAAGACCCAGAGCTGCAACTGAGGCAGTGGACATTTTAGCTCATCTTCGTAGGGAGAATCATTTCCCCTATTAGTGATGCATGTTGTTGTTGAATTGTCAATGTTTTGGGTTTTAAGTGCAGGTGGCCTTTCTGTGTTTGTCGTTCCTCGGCTGATCTAGCTGCTGGTCTTTTGCTTAGAAGTCTGTCTTGTAGCTGTTTTTGTTTTTAGTTGTTGTTTTGTTCCATTTATCATCTTGGATGGTGAGACTGAAATGTAAAATCTTTGGACATGTTTTGTAAAAGGGACGGGGCCCTTTCAATCCCCTTCTTAACCATCAATAAAAAAATAAAAACTCATTTTAGATCTAAAACGCTTGTGGAAAGCACATATAGTCTATGCTTCGCAACATATAGCAAAATATGCGCTTAGAAGACTCATGAGGGACAAGAGTAATGAACTTGTTCGATAGAATCTATTAATCACAATATCCTAAACATAGCAGGTAGAGTCATCTATGTTCTATACAAGTATGTTTGTGAATTGCATAATAACAGCAGAAAAGAATATCTAAAAATTAAAGAATGGAGGTAAATTGCTTTGCATACAAGGGCATCAAAGCCTTCTTAGGAAACTATGCAGTCTCTTCCTTGTCTACTTTGGCTTTTAAGATGTCATGTTCTATCAATAAACATATGTACTTTGTGTCAAGCTCTTTAATTGTCTTATGATCTTTTTGATTTTTTGGACAAGTATTCAACAATTTTCTGTAAATTGTGAGCATTCTTATGTATATCTTTAACCATTAGAATAATCCTATTGTTGTCATTATGTAAAGTTATCAACTCTATTGAGAGCGTACGAATCTTTTCTGCTTACTCTGCTTGTCTATTTTTTCTCATTTGCTTTACCCTCGCTTCCTGCAATTTATATTTTTCATATTAAGCAAAAGAAAGAATCTTAAAATTTAATAAAAAGAAAAGGAACACAACAAAATATCAGCTTGTCTTATTTTGCGCATTTGTTTTACCATTGATTCAATTTACATTTTTCTTGTTAAACAAAAACTTTAAAAAATCTTAAAAATCTAACAAAAAGAAAGGGAACACAACAAAATATTCAATTCATGTCTATAAAAACTAGGCAGAGTGATAGAGGCCTCAGAAAAACCATGAGCAACAAAAATGTGCCTATAATAGAATAAAATGAATACTAAAGATCAAGGCAAGGGCCCGATGCAAGGGATACAACCAAGGTTACCAGGTGCGGGGGTGCAGGTGCGGCTAATTTTTAATATATATATTATCCAAAATAATAAAATAAATTATAAATCATACACATTGGCATCATAAAAGCATATATGATATTCAACAAGATGTCAAAGTCATAAAAAGTAAACAATATATAGGCCCTCCTCAAATAGTGCATGTACAATATATAGTAGTGCATGTACAAAAATAACAAAATATAGTAGTGCATGTACAAAAATAACATCAAATATAGTGCTGTCGGAAGTCTGCGTCTCAGCCTTTCTTGTCTCTTATCTGCTGTCCAAATTCTAAGTCTCAATCTTACCTGTCTATCTCTATTGGAAGTGCCATCTCTTGCCTTTTCACTTGTGCAAATAGTTAAAATGAAGTAAAAACCCTAATAGAATGGTTTATATAGAAGTGGATTGGAGTCCACTTTATACATTATAATTTAATATTTATAATTTTATTATAAAAAACTAAAAAGTTTAACGTATAAAGTTTAAACTATAAACTTAAAAAAAAAAATTAAAATGTTTTAACTTTTAAGTTTTTAAATTTTAACTTTTAGACTTTTAGTTTTAGTTTTAAGTTTTATTTTTTATTTTCTTTTAAAGCCCGTATGGGCTGGGTGGGCCCATGGCTGAGCCCACCTAAATACTAAACAGTAAAAAACTTTAAAATATAAAATTAATTTAATTAAAAAGTAAAAAACTTTAAAATTTAAAAATTTAAAATATTAAAGTCAGGGTGTGGCTGGGCCCACCTAATAACTAAAAAATAATAATAAAAACAAAAATTTATGCATTTCAATGCCCAAATAGGGCAGGGTTCGGCTGGCTGAACCCTAACTGGTCGCAGGGTTCGGCTGAGACAAACCCTGTCTGATAGGGTTCAGCTGGGCCAAACCCTGTCAGATAGGAAGCGGCTAGGGTTTGGCCAGGCCGCACCCACGCACCCGATGCGGGTGCGGGTTTGCGCACCCAGCCAACCGGGTGCGTGAACCTTGTTTCCTTGGATACAACTCATGGGGTCTTATGGGTAGTTTAAGCTGTTTGCAAAAATAACAGTTGTGAAGATTCCAAAGATGGTGGAATCCAGGGCATAAAGGTTCTAGGTGGATTCCCATATTGTTGGAGGGGTGTGCATATTAGATGTCTTACAGCCTTTGGCAACTAAGATGCATATGTTAAAAATTTAGAATATAAAATTTGAAGAAATAAACAATTATTGCAGACATTCTACAAAACACAAAATGATGTTGGCATATGTTGTAGATGTTTTTAGGATGACATTTCGGCTCTTAACTTTAAGACCCCCTCATCAGATGAAAACAACATCAACAACAACAGTAACTTATGTTATAAGGGTGGTATATTTCCATATTGCATTGATACACCTCATTTGCTCATTTGCATAGCTTGAGAGATCAAACAAGCTATCATGGCATAAGCTTCAATTGTCAGCAACAATAGTTACAAGAGGATGAATTAAACAACAACCTAACTGTGGTAATTTGTCAACTTCACCAATGACCTGATAATTCAGAGCTATACAACCCATTCGTCTGAATTCTTGTAACCATATTCTTCAATCTCCTGCAGTTACACATAAGGACTAGGAGATCAACTGCAATCTCAACTGTAACCAATTGACTACAATTGAGATTTTTGTTCATCTCCTTCTTCTCCTATAACTGTTGTTGGTGATGATTGAAGTTTATACCTCAGAAAAATTCCAGCCATGGGTTTTATAACTCTGAATTATCGCCCCATTGATACTCATATGAAGCTAGCAATCCACCACAGTCGAGATTGTTGAACTCATCTACTGGTACTTATGTAACTTTTGTTGCTTAGAATTGAAGTTTATGACCTGATCGCTTGTTTGACTTGTCATGTTGTGCATATCTAAAGAGAACAAATGACGCGAATTGTTGAATTATGGAACTATACCACCTCCATAATCCAAACAACTGTTGTTGTTGATGTGGTTTTCATAGTCAGGTCTAAAATAGTGGATCAGGAAGTTATTCAATTTAGGAATATAAAAGCAATGAGGACTTTTGTTGCGGTGTTGTTAGGCTGGCTGCTTATGGATATATATAATCAAAAAGTATGTAGTGGAGAGATTGAGGGTGGAGAGAAGCATGCATATTCAGGTCAATTCTACAACACCTCTAATGCTAGGTAGTCCAAGCACATCAAAGGACTTGTATCTCCATACCATGCCCCTAGGGCATTGAAATGTATCAAGCCCCATCAAAAGAGTGCGATACTTATTCCTTTGGAGTTATTTTTCTGCTCCTAGGCAAACCACATTTAGACAAGGATATTGCAATACATAAAATGATTTTAGTTCAGATACTATTTCATAGGTAAATGAAATGAAATGAAAGATTTTAATTACGTCCGCGAGACCCATACATGGCCTATGGGACCCCCAAACATGGAAGCACAGTTACTCAAATCATATGACCATTAATATCCTTGAGAAGGTTGTTCCTTCTCTTGCTGATTTGGGTTAGCAACTCCCCAACTTTTTTTATTTTATCGTCTTCAAATAACTCTGTCATAGACCCTTTTCCAAGTGTTTCTTTGTATTTGCCACGGATGTCCAAAAAACTCGGGCATTCATAGATGAAATGTTCCTCTGTCTCTATTGCCCCTGTGTTGCATAGAGTACATATCCTTTCTTCCCATTGTTCCTTGGGTGTTGTCCATCTCCCTGTTTCACATCTAAGCCTATGAGAGCTAGTCCTTATTTGAGCAATGAGGATTTTTTCCCTCCACTTGATTTCAGCGCCTATATATGCTTTTTCCTTGTGGTCATACGTTGGGTTAAACTTTGCAATATAGTATTCTTTTCTTGCTTGCATTTTTCCACATTCCACTTCTAAACTTTTCGTTCACATAGCTTTTTTATTTTATGTCTTTGTTGAAATTTGGGCATTCATTTATGTTGATTTCCCAACATTTCATCCATTTCTGATTTTGTTTCATCCATGTGTTCTTCCGCCTATGCAGCTCTTCGACCCTAGCTGCCCTAGGCCATTTGTTGTTTTTCAGGTTTTCTGTTTTTTTCAAGCAACATAACAGTTTGGTCATAGCAATGGCCTCTAAAGAGAACATTCTAGTTTCAGCTATAATTAATCATTAGGGATTGTGGCCTTAATTCTGAGAAAATTTGTGATTAGACGTTTTTGAATCCTTTCTATTTGCCTCCATTTTGTATTTGTTGTGCCACTAGCCCACACCTCGTAGCCATACAACACAACCGGTGTCATTAGTAGGCCAAATAAGACCATGGGGGTCTTCCAGTCCCATAGCTCGGCATTCCTACTCCTACTTTGAAGTGCATATAGCACTCCAACCACTTTGAGTTCTTTTCATCCTACATGTATTCCAATTGAGCTTGTCATGAAAGTCTATGCCTAGGTATTTGTATTCTACCACTACCTCAAGAGGTTCTTCTTCAAATTGAAATTTGAGATGTTGCTTCTTCTTTTTTGCTAAAAAAATCATGATTTTTATTTTGCTCGTGTTCACCTGCATCCCAACTTCCTTACAAAAGAGTTCTAGAGCCCGAAGGTGATCTTCTAGATCTTTAGTTGTTTCGGCCACAAGAATTACATTGTATGCATACATGAGGAGTTTTACCACATATTTGGCTAAGTGTACACCCTTTTCCCCATATTTGTTTATCCATTCTTCTAACTTGTCAATGTACAATGCAAATAAGGTCGGAGATAGAGGGCAGCCTTGTTTGACGCCTATTTCCTACGTTCTGATTCTTGCCTTTACATGCTCATATAATCTATGAACTGCTGCCCTGTAGTGAATTGGAACCTCCAGCTCTTCCATTCTGCTCCATAATTTTTTCCTTGGCACTGTGTCAAATGCCTTTTTTAAGTCTACAAAATAGCAGAAAGCCCCCTCTTTTTTGTCCCATATTTTTTCCAGTATGTGTCTAAGTGTGATACAGTGATCAATAGTTGAGTGCTTGGGCCTAAAACCCCCTTGCCCCTTTGCCTTCTTTCCCTTTTCTTCTGCCCATATGTTGATCCTATGCTCTATCATACTCCCAAACAGCTTTGCAAAGAGAGGGTTGATCATGATAGTTCGATAGTTCGAGGGATTATTTACATCTCCACTTTTAAACAAAGGAATGGTCAAACTAGTTGTCCACTCTGTAGAGAAACCATTTTGTATGACCTCATTGAAAATTCCTTTGATCTACGGTGCAAAAATATCTACCCCCCATTTTATATGCTCCACCTGAAGATTGTCTATGTCACGGGCTTTACCAGTTGCTAACTTTTTTATCCCTTGAATAATGTCTTCATTTGTGAAAAGTTTTTTCTTCAAAATGGTAGTAGGGGGTGTCTCTTGCTGATTACTATGCTCGTACAATTGTTTTGAATACTCCAACCACGGACAAGTTGTTATGCTATTTTCAGTTTGCATCTTTGTCACACTGAGTTCCTTCCAAAAAAAATTTGGTTCATGCTTCCCTGAGTAAATCAGTTCTTTCCTCCTTGTTCTTGTGTATTCTTCTTTTTTTGCCCTTATCAGTTTCTCATATGCTTTTATGTTTGCTCTTGTTTTACTCGTTGGTTCCTTTAGTAATCTCCTCGCTTCCTTGCAATATTCATCGAACCACAAGTTGGTTGAGAAGCTATTTCTTTCTTTCTTTTTAGGTTTAGCTCTCTTGCATTTGTTTAGAGCTTCTTGGATAACATGCATTAACCATTCACTCTTATTGTAATCTTTGCTACTATGAGGTAGTCCCTTTCTTTCCCTTTCCTGTAACTTGTTATTCAATGTTGCCCTGAAACTCTGTCGATTTTCTTCTATTAAGAGAATGTTTCCCTTGTGAGGAAGTTTGTTTTGATTGCCTTGCATGTGTTTTTCCCTTGGTTTATCTCCTTGCATTTGAAGTTTCATAACAATTGGGTTGTGATCTGACTTAAGTTCCACTAGAGAATCTTCCACTTCTAGCTCTATTTTTGGTATGCAATTTTGTGAGCATATTACATAGTCTATTACACTTTGTCTCTTATATGTTTTGCATGTATACTTTTCTAAATTTTTCCAACTGTTCATCCCATTGCAAATAATCAAGTTGTGTATGCTGCAAAGGTTGAACAACTCTTCTCCATATTGCGTGATAGCCCCATGCTCATCTTCTGAAGTCCTGGCCCACTGCTGACTTTCCTCTTCTGGCATCCAAAGAGAATTAATCTCAATATCTTCGTTACCTTCTAGAATGTTAGCGTGCTTATTTGTTGTCTTTGCATTGAAGTCTCCAATTAATATAATCTCCCCCAACTTACTGTATATCGAAATTTCTTTTTGTAGGGAAGAGTATGGGTCTTCTTTGATAAGGTCATGTTTCTTATGGAATTTAGAATTCTTGGGAGTAAACTAACACGCTGCTATGCTAATAACTGACTTATTTTCTAGTATCTTTATCCAGATGTACTGTTTGTTTTCATCTGGTTTTTCAATTTTAATGACCTTATCCCACTCTTCTTTTATTAAAACCATGATACCCCCCTGCCCCTTGCCATTTTCCGCTGCTTTATTCCATATTCCTATTTTCTTGTATCCCACAAAGTCTGGAGTCCTATATCCATTGTGCTCATGTGTTTCCGTCAAGATGATTACATATCTGTCTCTAGCAATGGGCCCTAACTCGGGTCCTCTTCTCCAAGGGTAACCTCTACAGTTCCAACTTACCATCGTAAGATGTTCCCGAGCGGTCCATACTCCCTATTTGTTTTGGGTTTGTTTAGATATGATTTATGCCTTTCCATTTCTTATATATGCACATCTCCCTTTATTCCTTGTTGCCCTCACCTTTTCCCATTCCTTATTTCTTTCTTCCTGTTGTAGAAAGGTTAGGTTGTCATCTAAATAGAATTGTGACCCTCTCAGCATGCCTTTGTTTCTTAATAACCTTGTTTTATCCTCGTAGCTCATCAATGTGACCCGAATATGCCTATCTCTGCCTCCTCTCAACTTGCCAATTTTGCCTACTTTTTTGATCTGACCTTTCCATTGTAACCAATCTGACAAGAAGTTCCTGGTTAAACGGTTTGTGTCTTCCCTATCCCCATAATCTTTTAACCCTTTGATGATTATGTTTGATAACTTCTCATGTCTTTCTTTCTCTTTTGTTATTTGACTTTTTATTTGCTTCTCTATTAACTCTTTTTGTTGATTGACTGGTTCTTTTACTACTTGATACCATGTCTTTGTCTTTGCTAATTCATTTCGCAGTTCGTTTTCTCTTGTTTCCATGTTTTGAAGTGTTTCTCGTACCTCTTTTATTTGTCTTGCATTCGTTTTTTCCATCTCTATTGTATCATTGATTGGGGAGTGGATTGCTTGTTGGAGGATATGCCATTCACGCTGACCCATGTTCACAAGGTTTTGTAGCTTTGACACTTGCTCCTTGAGTAGGTTGTTTTCCTTTTCCAGCCTCTGAATGGTGTTTATAACCTCATCTAATTTAGTATCTCTTATTTTCTCCCTTCTTTCCATGCTCTCAAGTTTCTCTTTCATCTTCATTAGCTCTTGCACATAAATTCTTGGTGCCCACATGAGTGGTGTGGTTGTGGGATTGTAAGTTTCTTCCCTATCTTGAAACTCATTTTGGTGACCTCGACTTTCCATGCTAAATGTTTTCTTACTTTCATTTGTGACTTTTTTATCCTTGCTTGTTTTTTCTTTTGTGTTTTTGTGTTGTCGCTTTGCCTCTGTCTCTTTTGTCCCCTATGTTGGTTTGACTGATCTCCCCGTTCGACGATGGTTAGTGCCTTTGATTGTTCCTTATTCTCCACATGTTTATGTGGCAAAATATTCTTTACTGTTATTTTTCAATTAGTCCTCTTCATTGTTGTTGCTCTTGCTCGAGCTTATTGGTGCCTTATTATCCTCCAGTACTATTTCGCATTGACATATATCGGTTTTGCCCTTCCTTCTTTGGGTGTCTCAGATGGTAGTATTGTTGTATGCCCTATTGCTTGTGGATATGTCAATCCCCGTGTTCCATTAGCTCCGCTGATTGGAATAGTATGTGCATACATGGAGACCAATTGTCCTATGGTTTCTACTTGTTCTTGCAATTGTTGCTTCCCTTCTTCCATTATTGAACCACCCCTATACTACTGATCTATTCTTTCCTGTTCCCTGTCAAACTTTCATAAAACCTAAATAATTTCAAGCACTAAATCAGAGATGCCGAAACTTAACTCACCATTTTCGCGATTTCTCGGGTTTCGACTATGAGAGTCGCATGCAACAACATAAGCTACAAACGTCTCTAGTGCTTCTTCAAAACAACGAACGACCAATTGTTGCCCACTCCTCTATATTTTCATTCTCGTCCTCTTTCCTACTATTGCCCACTCCTCCCATAGTTCCCACCCCTACATGAGCAATACAACGGTTGTTCACAGTTGTCGTTCCGCCAACCGAACAAACGGTTGTTCACAAACTGGGAAAACATGAAAATGGCTTCAATGGTGAGGTAAGTTTTGG
This sequence comes from Wollemia nobilis, assembly GCA_028583015.1. Lineage (NCBI taxonomy): Eukaryota > Viridiplantae > Streptophyta > Pinopsida > Araucariales > Araucariaceae > Wollemia > Wollemia nobilis. Next base: position 8,132,814 of record JAQPPZ010000989.1, read on the forward strand.
CATCTCTAATTTAGTGCTTGAAATTATTTAGGTTTTATGAAAGTTTGGCAGGGAACAAGAAAGAACAGATCAGTCGTATAAGGGTGGTTTGATAATGGAAAAAAGGAAGCAACAATTGCAAAAACAAGTAGAAACCATAGGACAGATGGTCTTCGTGTATGCACATACTATTCCAATTAGCGGATCTAATGGAACACGGGGATTGACATATCCACAAGCAATAGGGCATACAACAATATTGTCACCTGAGACACCGGAAGAAGGAATGGCAAAACCGATATATGTCAATGCGAAACATTATTGGAGGATAATAAGGCGTCGACAAGCTCGAGCAAGGGTAGCAACAACAAAGAGGACTAATCAAAAAATAACAGTAAAGAATATTCTGCCACATAAACATGTGGAGAATAAGGAACAATCAAAGGCACTAACCATCATCGAATGGGAAGATTAGTCAGACCAACATAGGGGACAAAAGAGACGAAGACAAAGCTGCAACACACAAGAACACAAAAGAAAAAACAAGCAAGGATAAAAAAATCAGAAATGAAAGCAAGAAACATTTAGCATGGAAATTCAAGGTCACCAAAATGAGTTCAAAGATAGGGAAGAAACTTACAGTCCCACAACCACGCCACTCATGTGGGCACCAAGACTTTATGTGCAAGAGCTAATGAAGATGAAAGAGAAACTTGAGAGCATGGAAAGGAGGGAGAAAATAAGAGATACTAAATTAGATGAGGTTATAAACACCAATCAAAGGCTGGAAAAGGAAAACAACCTACTCAAGGAGCAAGTGTCAAAGCTACAAAACCTTGCGAACATGGGTCAGCGTGAATGGCATATCCTCAAACAAGCCATCCACTCCCCAATCAATGATATAATAGAGTTGGAAAAAATGAATGCAAGACAAATAAAAGAGGTACAAGAAACACTTCAAAACATGGAAACAAGAGAAAACGAACTGCGAAATGAATTAGCAAAGACAAAGACATGGTCTCAAGTAGTAAAAGAACCAGTCAATCAGCAAAAAGAGTTAATAGAGAAGCAAATAAAAAGTCAAATAACAAAAGAGAAAGAAAGACATGAGAAGTTATCAAACATAATCATCAAAGGGTTAAAAGATTATGGGGATAGGGAAGACACAAACCGTTTAACCAGGAACTTCTTGTCAGATTGGTTACAATGGAAAGGTCAGATCAAACAAGTAGGTAAAATTGGCAAGTTGAGAGGAGGCAGAGATAGGCATATTCAGATCACATTGATGAGCTACGAGGCTAAAACAGGGTTATTAAGAAACAAAGGCATGTTGAGAGGGTCACAATTCTATTTAGATGATGACCTAACCTTTCTACAACAGGAAGAAAGAAATAAGGAATGAGAAAAGGTGAGGGTAGCAAGGAATGAAGGGAGATGGGAATATTTAAGAAATGGAAAGACATACATCACATTTAAAAAAACCCAAAACAAATAGGGAATATGGCCCACCCGGGAACATCTTACGATGGTAAGTTGGAACTGTAGAGGTTACCCTTGGAGAAGAGGACCTAGGTTAGGGCCAATTGATAGAGACAGAGATGTAATCATCTTGACGGAAACACATGAGCATGATGGATGTAGGACTCCAGACTTTGTGGGATACAAGAAAATAGGAATATGGAATAAAGCAGCAGAAAATGGCAAGGAGCAGGGGGGTATCATGGTTTTAATAAAAGAAGAGTGGGATAAGGTCATTAAAATTGAAAAACTAGATGAAAACAAACAATACATCTGGATAAAGATCCTAGAAAATAAGTCATTTATTAGCATAACAACGTGTTATTTTGCTCCCAAGAATTCTAAATTCCATAAGAAACATGACGTTATCAGAGAAGACCCATACTCTTCCCTACAAAAAGACATTTTGATATACAGTAAGTTGGGGGAGATTATATTAATTGGAGACTTCAATGCAAGGACAACAAATAAGCAAGCTAACATTCTAGAAGGCAACGAAGATATTGAGATTAATTCTCTTTGGATGCCAGAAGAGGAAAGTCAGCAGTGGGCCAGGACTTCAGAAGATGAGCATGGGGCTATCACGCAATATGGAGAAGAGTTGTTCAGCCTTTACAGCATACACAACTTGATTATTTGCAATGGGATGAACAGTTGGAAAAAATTAGGAAAGTATACATGCAAAACATATAAGGGACAAAGTGTAATAGACTATGTAATATGCTCACAAAATTGCATACCAAAAATAGAGGAGCTAGAAGTGGAAGATTCTCTAGTGGAACTTAAGTCAAATCACAACCCAATTGTTATGAAACTTCAAATGCAAGGAGACAAACCAAGGGAAAAACACATGCAAGGCAATCAAAACAAACTTCCTTACAAGGGAAACATTCTCTTAACAGAAGAAAATCGACAGAGTTTCAAGGCAGCATTGAATAACAAGTTACAAGAGAAGGAAATAAAAGGACTACTCACAGTAGCAGAGATTACAATAAGAATGAATGATAGATGCACGTTATCCAAGAAGCTCTAAACAAATGCAAGAGAGCTAAACCTAAAAATAAACAAAGAAATAGCTTCCCAACCAAACCGCGGTTTGATGAAGATTGCAAGGAAGAGCGGAGATTACTAAAGGAACCAACTGGTAAAACAAGAGCAAATAGAAAAGTATATGAGAAACTGGGAAGGGCAAAAAAAGAAGAATACACTAGAACAAGGAGGAAAGAACTGATTTACGTAGGGAAGCATGAACCAAAGAAATTTTGGAAGGAACTAAGCATGAAAAAGATGCAAACTGAAAATAGCATAACAGATAATTAGTGGTTGGAGTATTAATAACAATTGTATGAGTGCAAGGTCCGAGGTGTAGACCAATTGGTTCATCCAAACCCCATAAGGGGGGCGGAGGTCCAAGGTTCAAATCTCGGGCCTCGTCGGACTGAACGCTTGTCCCTTTCCTGGTGTTTTTAGCGGCGTAAAAGGTTTAAAATGATTGTGGTATGGTGGTTATAGGGGCGGACTGCGCGAAAATCTATGTGGCGGCTTCTGGGGCGAACAACGCAGAATACTGTGGCGGCCATAAAAAGCTGGACAACCTGCCCGAATTCGTGGCGGCTATCGACTCCACCATGTAAATTCAAAAAAAAAAAAAAAAAACAATTGTATGAGTGCAATAATCAGTAGGAGACACCCCTTACTACAATTGTCAAGAAAGAACTTTTCACAAATGAAGATATTATTCAAGGGATAAAAAGTTAGCAACTGGTAAAGCCCATGACATAGACAATATTCAGGTAGAGCATATAAATTGGGGGGTAGATATTCTTGCACTGCAGATCAAAGGAATTTCCAATGAGGTCATCTAAAACGGCTTCCCTACTGAGTGGACAACTAGCTTGACCATTCCTTTGTTTAAAAGTGGAGATGTAAATAATCCCTCAAACTACCATGATCAACCCTCTCTTTGCAAAGTTGTTTGGGAGTATGAAAGAGCATAGGATCAACAGATGGACGGAAGAAAAGGGAAAGAGAGCAAGGGGGTTTTAGGCTCAAGCACTCAACTATTGATCAATGTATCATGCTTAGACACATAGTGGAAAAAATATGGGGACAAAGAAGAGGAGGCTTTCTGTTGTTTTATAGTCTTCAGAAAAGCATTTGACACAATTCCAAAGAAAACATTATGGAGCATAATGTAAGAGCTGAAGGCTCCAATTCACTACAAGGCTGCAGTTCACATATTATATGAGCATGTACAAGTCTAGAACCAGAATGCAGGAAGGGTTATCTGAATGTTTTGGGAGTGGCATAGGCGTCAAACAAGGTTGCCCTCTATCTCCGACCTGACCTTATTTGGGTTGTATATTGACAAGTTAGAAGAATGGATAAACAAATATGGGGAGAGGATGTGCACTTAACCAATATGTGGTAAAACTCATAATGTATGTAAATAATATAATTTTTCACCCAAACAACCAAACATCTCACCTTGAAACTCTAAAACAAAGTTGAAATGCAAGTGAAATAAAAAATAAAAGAGAAATCTCTATTTTGAGACAACAAATTCTTTATTTTAATACAGTTCACATATATAAATCAATCTCACCTTAATTTTTTAAACACAACAAGAAAAAAGAAGAAGAAAACAACTCACCTTTAGTTTCTTCAATTTCTTCGTAATCCTGTGACATTCAAACTCAAAGACTGAAATTCAGTGACGCGACATATTGGTGGAAAATTCTCTTGAACCCGGATCTTGAGTAACCATGGCCGATCCTGAAATAGTTTTTTTTTTAAACACATAATGTATACCAATGATTTGATAGTTGAAACTTAAACCATATAAAATTGCATACATAATCACAACAATGATTTAAACCTTAAATATAAACTAAAACCCTAACTAATATTAAAATTAGACTAAAACCCTAACATTTAGAAATATGAGTTTCATGTAGTTGGCTATGTTAAGATCCTATTCTACTTTACGTATGTTAGTCAAGTGCACCATTGATTTGCGACTTCTTTGAAATCATCGCTAAGGTAATTTGTTTACATTCAACATATAATAATAAATAGAAATAATTCTATTTATTGGGTATGGTTTATAATTTCCCGTTTTTTAATAGAAAAAAATAAAACTATATCATAGTTACATGTATCTTAAAAAAACATTCATGCTAGACATGCTTAAATGTGGCAAATATGATGTATATGTTATTAGTTTATTATAAAATATGTATAAACAAAATAAAAGATAAAAATAGTTAAAAATAAAGTTGAAGTGTAAATTTTTTTTTAATTTATATTTTATATTTATATAAAAAGGACATTTAACATGTAAAAATTATAATGATATACCTAAGACAATACTTTAGTAACAAATTTTATAAATATTTATTAAAGATTTATTTTTTATTATAATAATTGAATTTTGATTTAATTTTTTATCAATTATTTTGCACGAGAATATATTGGTTGGTATATATTGTATATTTTATTTTTATTATTTTTAATATATAAAGGAATTGATAATATTATTAGATATTGTAATTATAAATTTTTGTGAGTTTAGTTATATAAAGTTATAAATTTTTGTGAGTTTAGTTATACGAAGTTTATGGACCCAACCTTGGACATTGCACTAATTACTATAAACTCTAGCCCGTTGGATTAAATAAAGTCAATGGGGGTAACCTGTTGGATTAAATAAAGTCAATGGGACCCTTGCCTTAGAACATTGAATTGGAGCAAATATTCGATCACTACCATCTAACCTATTTTTTTTGGTACCTTGAACCTCCTTAGTTAATTCATTTTTTTGGAATAAATTTTTTTTTTAAGCATTTTTGTTCCTTCCTAACTTATTATTTTTATCTTTCTCTAAAAACCTCATTAAAAAACATTTTGTTGTGGTTATTATGCTCGCGTAACACGATATGGTGAACCAGAAATACTCTAGCACTAGTAGTATGTTCTTCAATTGCAGTGTAATACGATCTGGTGAATCAGAAACTAGCACATGTTTTTTTAATAGAGTACTGCTACGCCATGTTTTCTTCTAAAATAACCCTACCCTATTCTTGTCAAACTAAAAATTTAACACATGTTGTATAATTATAAATTTTAAATTATAACATTGTCTCACGAGGGACAGCGCAATGGTTCGCGCTTTGGCTCTTCTTCAAACTGCGGCGTAGGCGAGTGTGTGAAGGGGTGGGTGTATAACTGTGTTTGGCCCCTATTGATGAGTTCAGCTCTCACCTTTACGAGAGGTTATGGTTGAGATGGGATACCTAGTCTAAGCGTCGGTCATAGGAGTTTCTCACACTAACCTCGATCAAACATTTATAACATTAATTACTTAATATAATTAAAATAGTTTAATATAAATATAATTAATTTTTGTTAAATTAAATAGTGTTTGAAATGTTCAGCTTAATATTTAAGCTACTTAGTTCAATGTTAGGGTCTAACAAATAACAAATAAGTTCTAAGATCATATCTATCTTAAACCAGGTTTCAATTGATTCCTCTTTGGCCTTCACTTGTGTTATCTAGGCTTTCCACTATTAACATTTAAAATAATAATAATAATAAATACTAAAAATATATATAAAATTGTAATAGTCCCACATATTAGAATTATGAATATTTTTTTAATTTTAAATTTGGTTAGTGTCAGAAAATTTAGGTGTTTAGGGTTGAGCATCCTTATCCCACCATGACATTTTATAAGAGGGAGAGTTGAGCTTATTAACAAGGAATTTAAGAAATTTATAACACAACCATACACATACACCGTGGTTTGAACTTTGGACCTTTCGAAGAAGATCCAAGACCAAACTGTTGCGTTGTTCTACTGAGAATATAATTATAAATATACTATGTAGGTATTCTTAGTGTATATCAATACAATCATATCATTTGGTAAATATTAAGCTTCATTTATAAGATTCAAACTTTAATTTAGGTTTGAAACTCTTTATTTTCTACACTACTCAAATAATATTATTAAAAAATATTTTTTATTGCAACCAAACAATTATATTCATAAAAAAATAAGAGAGGTTACATTAAAAAGGGAGCTAGAAAAATCACAGCTCGAAGCGCAAGGTCGCCCAAACAATCAACATCGTAAACACCCGAGGTCAAAAACAAAACTAGCCCCTAAAAGGGTGAATAAACAAAATAAGTAAACAAATGAAGCCATTCCAAGAGGAGAAAGCCCTACTGTGGGTACTCACAGAACAACCTGATGCTAAAAAATGTCACTCCCTCAACCTGCTACACCAAGGCCTTAAATAAATAGAGAGACCTGAAGGTGGAGAGAGGTCAGGCGAAGCCATATTGATAGTGCACGAAGCTTCGCGCATGTGCCAACTCATGAGTTAACTTAGAAGTCTGCGAATGAAATGAACAGTAACAACATAAAACACAGTAAGTATTTCATGCAAGGAGAACTGACTAAAAATTGAATCTCCGAAATAAATATCATCGTCATATAATAAAATTAGGGCATTTGTATTATTTAAAATTAAAAAAAAATAATTGATTAAATTTATATCATTTAATTTTTTAATAATAATTAAAAAATTAAATCAACTATATCACATAAATATCTTATTTAGAATTTTTTAATTATAAAATATTTATTCTTACTTTAAATAATATTTAATTTAAAAATTGCATAACTTTTTTAAAATATATATTTTTCCTCTAGGTAAATTTTTAATTATAAAATATTTATTCTTATGTCAAATATTATTCTATTTTAAAATTATATAGAACTTATTTTTAGTTCATAGAACCTATATAAACCCAAATCCAATAAAGATGAAGTCAATGGCAACTAAACCATTTAAATAATAGAACCAAAACAACCACCAAAGGTGTGGTAGGGTGGTTGTGCCTTGACACCTTGCCAACAACTCCCACAAGGTTAGTCTAGCTTACGCCATGAGTGGGAGCATGGTGTGTAGGCTAGGCTCAAGGCACAAGAAAGGTGACGAAACATCTCCACACTGGAGGCCTGTCGCCCCTTCGAACCTTTGAGATCCACGAAGGTTGCTTGAAGGACAAGTGATGAGCAACCACCAATGCGGTGAAGTTCAAAGGTGAGGAACCAAGGCATGTGAAGCCAATTAGATGAGGGACCAGACCGGATGATGAAGTCATCACTTTAAGAAGATCCAAATGGGGCACAAGTCCACCAAGTGGGTCGCTGACCCAATAGAGCGCATTCGGGCAACAAGAGCACCTTCGAGCAAAAGAAGCGAAAGAGGTCATCGCCTCATCCAAATATGCTAGTGTGCATGTGTTCCTGTGAGCTCGTCGAGTTGTGTGTTCGTATGGACGTGCCAATAAGCCTTACGACCTGTGAGCCGATCGAGCATCTATTTTGCTGTGTTGTCCCTGTATGTTGTGTTGTACCTTCAAGATTGTTGTATGGTCATCGTGTCGTGATGTAATGAAGGATCGTTGATCCCTATTAAGCAATGATAAAGTAGTGGCTTCGTGCTTGTATGACTATTTTTGTTTCAATGTGTGGATGTTGGCTTGAGTGTCATGTGGTGCATGCTTTAAGGATATATTACTTGTATGGTTGTATGCTTTCACTGACCATGTATGGATGAATGTTGCTTTTGTTGACCTTGATGAATGGATGGATATATGGTGTGCTTATGTTGTGGTGTGTTGTGCAAGGAACTCTACATGAAGCTACTTGAGGTGTATTCTATGGTGTACCAAAGTCACTTTGGTCGCGAGCGATGTTGAACAAGGCGTAGGATCACTACCCTACAGGCCTACCCGTGTTATAGTTGGTATCAGAGCCTTGGTTTCAATATCTTGGCCATCGAGCTCAACCTAGTTAGTACCAACATGCCAGCAATCAGAGAGCCTTGTGTTGCCACACTATAGGTAGTGGAGGTTCTCTTACCGGTGAGAAGGAGAGCAAAGAGTTGTTCCATGAGACGAAGTAAGGAGCGACCATGTGCAATGAAGAAGAGGTAAGGTTCCTCATGTGTGCAAAGAAGAGGATGGGATCCTTGTGTGTTGAGTTGGTGAACATGATGTCATGGGCAAGTAAATAAGAGGATGGGATCCTCATGGGTTAAGTGAGTTTACACGGTGTCAAAGTTATGCAAGAGAAGGGAAGGATCATCACATGTTTGGGAATTGAACACGATGTAGGTTGTGTGCGATATCCTAGCCCCATGTAAAACTAACGATGTTGTTATGAGTTTTTCATGCCAAGTAAGAGATATCTTAACGAAACATAAGGGTTTGGACTAAAATATTAGTTGGGGCCCAATAAGGCAAGTATCTAGTGAAGAAGACTTGAGACCAGGAGGGTCTGCCTTTGGGCAAAGTCTCAACGTCTTCATTTTTTTTGTGATATTGAGCGATGTTGTGTATCGAGAAGTGCCTTGAATAGTGCAAGACTACCATGACATAAACTTAGTTGGGTTTAGCCCCAATGCTAAAGAGAAAAAGTGAAAGTTACCTTGGTGGGTTCACATAATTGTGACCACTGTAGCATTTGAAAACAAACATCAATTTGCTTGAAGGTTGAAGGCTTCTACTACCGAAGTAGATATGGTCGACGATGGGTTCATATCCTTAATCCTTGAAGTGCATGGGAACCATGAGGACACTCGTAAGGAGTTAATGACCAACAGGTCGAACCGATAACCCAACCAAGCCAAGAGGCTAGATGACTTAGAGGTCCGGATGGCCATGCGCGTTGGTGAGATTTAAAACAAGATAATGAATATGGACCATGGAGCCATCGACTTGAGACTCGCCCTTCACAAGCATGGAGTGCGAGTCACCAATTTGGAAAGCATCTTGACAAGGTTGGTCTACCAAGTGAGTCGGAGCACGACTATAACCAAAGCCATGAAATGAAAGATGGTCAATGTTTGGGAGGAGCAAAATGTTTGAGGGACCCCCTCTCCCATGGCCATCGGTGCAAATCAAATGTGGATCAAGTCACGAGAACCAACTTGTTATGATGGTTCACAAGAGCTGAGCTCTCTCAACCTCTTCTTTTGCGACATGAACCAGTATCTCAAGAAGGTTAGACCCCTCCCTAAGGATGAGCAACTTGCCTTAGAATACAAGTACCTAATAGGAATTGCGTTGACTTGGTGGATCAACCTGGCCGAAGAAATGGTCGAGGGTAGGGCGAACGAAAGGATCGAATCATGGGATAACTTGAAGAGACAGCATTGGTAGATCAGTTACAGCAAGAGAATGTTAAGTGGATCGTCAAGATCAAACTTCATAAGTTGAGACACGCCGACAAGATTAGGGACTACACCCAAGAGTTTTTGAACCTGATGGTAGAAGTGAAAGGTCTACTGAAAGGTGAAAAGTTGTTCTTGTTTCGGTTTGGACTCAAGCCTTGGTCCCAAGATGAGATATAGAGGTACAAGCCTTGCATCATCCATGAGGCAGTTATGATAGTTGAAGGATTGTTCGACTATCGTAATGAGGTTGAGGATGGTAAGGACGAACATTGGAAAATACCAAATTTTGAGTCCAGGGGGGAGGGCCCACAAGGATCGTTGATCAATCACTAAAAATCAGGATGGAAGTCGTATTGAGGTCCAAGCGAGGGACCCAAACCAATCCTACCTCATGAAGATTCTACACCCCGTAATAATGGAGATGACAAGTCAATGTTCCTGTTGAAGTGTTGGATCTACAATGGACCTCACACTTAGAATGATTTCCTGAAGCATCAAAACATTGTCGTAGCCCAGCAAGATGAGGATGAGGATCCATAAAAGTATGGGGAAGCTAAGTAGGTGATGAAAGTCATCCAAAGAGTTGGCTTGGTCAAGGATGGTGGAGCTGAATGGGACTTCGATGAAATGCCCATGCAACTGGTTGGAAGATCCAAGCGAACCCACCCAACAAGTAAGTGATGAAGTGCTACAAGCACCCTCATTATGATTTTGTATAAAGAGGTCCAAGAAGTCAATGATTTTTTGCCTAAACCAATGATATGCTACAAAGAGTTGCTAAGTAGTGTGTGCTATCAAGGCTTGGTTCTGAGAAGAATACTACCACAACCCCTCACTTTTTTTGGGCATGCAACAACTTTGTGTTGATGTCAAGGATGACATTGAATTTAAGTGGGGGAGGATTATGGTAGGGTGGTTGTGCCTTGACACCTTGCCAACAACTCCCACAAGGTTAGTCTAGCTTACGCCATGGGTGGGAGCATGGTGTGTGGGCTAGGCTCAAGGCACAAAGAGGGTGATGAAACAACTCCACATTGGAGGCCTACCACCCCTTCGGACCTCTAAGGTATGTGGAGGTTGCTTGAAGAACAAGCGATGAGGAACCACCAACGTGGTGAAGTTCATAGGTGAGGAACCAGAGAAGGTGAAGCCAATTAGATGAGGGACCATTTTGGATGGTAAAGTTGCCCCTTTAAGAATATCCAAAGCAGACACAAGTCCACCAAGTGGTTTGTCGACCCAATAGAGAACCTTCAGGTAAAATAAGTGAAAGATACCATCGCCTCATCCAAGTATGCTAGTGTGCATGTGTTCTTGTGAGTTCACCGAGTTGTGTGTTCATATGGACGTGCTAATAAGCCTTATGGCATGTGAGATGATCGAGCACTTATTTTGTCGTGTCATCCTTGTATGAGATATTGTGCCTTCGGGCTTGTTGTATGGTTGTCGTGCTATGATGTAATGAAGTATCGTCGATCCTTGTTAAGTAATGAGAAAGCAGTGGTTTCATGCTTGTGTGCCTATATGTGTTCCAATGTGTGGATGTTTGCCTAAGTGCCATGTGGTGCACACTTTAAGGATAGATTGCTTGTATGGTTGTATTATTTCGCTGACCATGTATGGATGAATATTGCTTTCGCTAACCCTAATGCATGGATGGATATATGTTGTGCTTGTGTTGTGTTGTTGTGATGTGCAAGGAACTCTACATGAAGTTGCTTGAGGCATATTTTGTGGCATGCAAAGCCAGTTTGACCGTGAGCGGTGCTTAACGGGGCATAGGATCACTACCCTATAGACCTACCCCTGTCATAAAAGGTATGGGGATAAACATGTGACCTCAAAGGAAAAGAGAAATAATGGGAGTAAATTTTTTTCCAAGAATTCGAAAGAAAAATGTGAACGTTTGAAGAGAAAATGGAGGTTTCTCTAAAAATTTAGGAGAAATAGGTCATGAGGGTGTTGAAATAGGGCAAGAGTGCCTGTTAAGGGTGCCAAAGAAATTCTACAATGACCTAAGAGCAGTCTGCAAGATCTGGAAGGTTGTGATGGAAAGCCATCAATTCTATCTAGAAAAACTAAACTTTGACAAGTCCAGAGAGAGGCGTATATATCTAATCGAATAATACGGTATAATAGTTGCATGGAGCCCTTGTCGCCAATCTTGCGTCTGTTCCTGTCAAATTTACATTGTGTTACCATTGGCAATAAACTGATTTTGATAGGGGGCTATGATCCCCTCATGAAATATTTTAATTAATATGTTTGGGAACCGAAATATTTTGTGATGTTTATATGTAATTGTGGTTTGTTATGATGTGCTAATACTCTAGTCCAAAGCTTTTCTTGGAAATGATGTTAATGAAAAGCAAGGAATGAAGTATTTCTATAGAATTTAAGTATCTTTTCATGATTGTGAGGTTCATATATTGTATGATATTTAAATTATTTTTATATAAAATAAAATAAGAAGTGTATAAATTATCTTATAACTATGGAGGAGTGGGTGTATATTTCATATTATAGACTTATGATTTTATGTAATGTTATATACACAATAATTATGAAGGTAATGGTTGAGTGGCTAAAACTTCTCCTAGACAACGTTATATCCTCAAAACAAAAAGATTTAGTAAAGGGTAGGCAAATCTTGGATGGTGTGGTTCTAGCTTAGGAGGCAATCCACTCAATGCAAAAATATAGCAACAGAGGAATATTTACAAAATTGGATATTTTAAAGGCTTATGATAGGGTGGGGTGGAGCTTCTTGTCAAAGATGATGGCAACCTTCAACTTCTCTCTAGATTGGATAGATTGGGTTAAGACTTGCATATCTACACCGACATACTTAGTATTTCCAGAGGAATGCTTACAAAATTGGATATTTCAAAGGCTTATGATAGGGTGGGGTTGAGCTTCTTGTCAAATATGATGGCAACCTTCAACTTCTCTTTCGATTGAATAGATTGGGTTATGACCGACATCTCTACTCTAACATACTTTGTGTTAATTAATGGTCTTGCTTGTGTCTCGACTTCGACATACTCAATGTTAATTAATAGTCTTCCCTCGTAACCATTTGGAGTCACCAAAGGCATTTGTTAGGGATATCCCTTTATATTTTCTCATATTGGCTAAAGGCTTGGGTAGAGATATCTTAAGGAGAATACAAGGTTTGCACACAAGTATCAAGGTGGGTGAGGAGGTTTTGACTCACCCACAATTTATGGATGACACAAGATTGATGGGAGTGGTCAACCTTAAGGAAGCTCTTAATGTTTATCTTAGGGCCACAAATCAAGCCATCAATGATCATAAATCTAAAGTGGTCTTCTTAAATCTTGACTAAAGGATTTAGGACAATTTTCTAGAGATCTTGGGATTCATGAGGACTTCTCTCCTAGTGGTCTATTTGGGGTCCCTCTACATTTAAAAAAAACTAAAGATAGTTGTTTGAAGGACTCTCTTGGACCGTATCAAAGAAAGAATTAACCTTTGGTCTTACAAATGGTTAAAATTTTGGTGGTAGATTAATTTTTTGCATTCAGTTGTTCATGCCATGTCAATCTATACATTTTATATCATTTTTTCCCCACATACCATATGGAAAGGTTTGGACAAGATGACCAAAAAAGTTTTATGAAGAGGAACAAAAGAAGAGAGAAAATGGGCGTTAGCAAGTTGGGAGAAAGTAATCCATCACTAGGCAAAGGGAGACTCGGGCTTGAGTAGATTAGAGCTAAATAATTAATATTTGGTTGGAAAGCTTTATTGGAGGTGAATCTCCCAACCAACTTCTTTATTCAACAGAGTTTTAACTAGTAAATATTTAGGACAGGTGAACCTGAATGATATGAGTCCTTTCCATTTGGATGGTAATGGATCCTTAGTGTGGTAGGCACTAAAGCTAAAATATTAGGAAATGAAAGATGAATTATGTCAAAAAATGGGGATAGAGGAGAAGACACGATTTTGGTCAAATTCATGGGATCAATACCCACCTATATTTGTTGAATTTCCATAATTGCAACCAATAAAAAAAACTATGGAAAGTAGGGTTTGGATCAAGATTGAAATTTATTTCAACACCATATAACTAGGGGATATGTTTAAGCAACTTAAGAAGTTGGACGAGTATCCAGTTCCAATCCCTCCAAAATTAGCACCCATTATGACTAAACTCTTGACAGAAAGATTTCTCATAGGTAGGGATGAGGAGGATGAATTAACTTAGGGTTATGGGAGACTTAGAGTCTACATAGTGAATGATGGATATGAAAAAATCCTTCTAGAACCTCCATCTAATGCATATTAGGTTGAATATTGAAGAAATATTTGGTTGTCTAAGGGTTGGTCGAAAGTAACCTTCTTTGCTTGACAATTCTTGCTCAATGAAATTCTTACCTTTGATTATATTAGATGTAGGGGAATCAGTGGCCCATCCCGATGTATGTTATGCTACAAAAGTGAGGAAAAAATTGACCACCTAATTTTTGAGTGTCTGTTCACATGCAAGATCTAGAGAAATATTTCTTAGCTTATAAAATCCAAGTCAATAGTGTTATGAACCAGATTAATAATTGGGAAATATGGAAGAGGGGTAGATTTAAATACGAAGCTCTTCATATTAGGTGGAAGCTTAGATTAAATTTTATTTGGTGGTAGTTGTGGCTAGAGATAAAATTCAACCTTGGGTGGCTAAAAATGGTTGAGAGGGAAGACTATTTTAGAGAAACCTTTTCATCTGTAGATGGCATATGAAAGGTCATTTGGAGCGAAGTCACGAAAATTATGGTAATGTCTGCTAAAGAGGAAACTCGGGCTAATATAGGGATGATGGAGAAGGAAGCTGAAGTGTAGGAGGGACAAGAAAAAGCTAGTTGGAAGGTACCCCCAGAAGAAAATATTAAAATTAATAATGATGGAGCTACAAATGTAATCTAAGTAGAGCTGGAATTTGAGTGGTCTGTAGGAATCATGTTGGGACAATGCTCTATTGGGAATTATAGGGACCAATTAAGGTCACGAGCAATGAAACAAAAGCCTTAGCTATCAAATATGCTTTTATCTAGGAACTAAGACAGGATCATAGGAGGATAATCATAGAATCAGATTCTTAAATCTTGGTAGGAGCTCTAGATTGGATGAGAAACTTTGATTTGGAGATGTGGAGGTTGAATATTCTTGTCACCCAAATTAAGGAGTTGTGGAGGGAATTGGATGATATGATTCCAATTTATGTGGGTAGAGCTCTGAATACATTGGAAAAATTCCTAGCTAAGATGGGTACAAAGGAGATAGGGGTTTAGTGGCATAGCCACATAGCTATTGAGGACAAGAGGATTTGGTAGGTTGGTGAGCAAATGCAACGTTTGGCTAATTTGGATAGCCAATGCAAACACATGGTTTAGGATATTTGGCTCCAATGCAAATTTCCTTTTAGTATTGTATCTAAAAGTGGTTAGTCCTTAGGATCTTGGGCTTTAGAGTCATGAATTTGTTTTTGGAAAGTTAAAAAGAAGAAACAATTGCTCTTATTAGCTAAGGTTGCGAGGAGTCTTGTCCAAAATTGTAAATAATATTGCTCTAATATAATTTTTTCAAATGAAAAAAAATCCATTGAATTAATTGTTAGGATAGGTTATTGTTACCTAGATTATTTCATTATTTTCACTATCGTGTATTATTCACTTAAAAATGTTTGTTAAGGCGAATATTGTTAGACTATATTAGGATTGATTTATTATTAGCCTAATAGTTGTTTCTTGTTAGCATAATTAGCTCGTTGGTTAGAGCTATTGTTAGCATTTGATATTGTATTTATATTTTCAAATTCTAATGAAATTATGTTCATTTTACCCAATAGTGGTATCAGAGCGGGTTACTTGCTCTGCTTCGATTGAATTTGGTTAGTGGTAATTGGAGGTTCATCTGATCTGGATCATGCATGATCTGATTCGGCTCATTGGGAGCTACACCGATAGTCTCTATCATAGAGCCCATCACATGGATCTGGATGACTTTTAACATGGGATGGATCCCTAAGCAAGGTGAACGACCATGACCTAGACGTGGCTAGAGTGATTTAACCTGGACGTGGCTAAAGTGATTTGACCTGGACGTTGACTAATCTAGACAACCTGAAGACTACCTGGACTAGACACAAGAATAGCCTAGATTGGATACAAGAACAATAAGCTACATGTGGACCAAGACCAACCAGGAGTTGAGGCGTGATGATGGAATACATGTGACATGGATTGGAGAAACAGATTTATGCGTGGAGCAAAACACAAGATGGTTGGGCTGACTACTCGAAGGTAATCACATACATCTATGAGTATTATGTTTTTTAAAGCATATAAAACTCACTCTCCTCTCTGATGTGGTATATTTTCCTTTGCATAAATATGTGGCTCGCTTTGTGCATTTTCAAGACGATGATCTATAAAATTTATAGGTGGAAAACTTCTTCGAGGAAGTAGACAAAGTAGTGCAAGAGGCCAATTTGTTCTAGCTAGTCGGTGGCTAGTGTGAAAAACACAGCGAAGGCAGATAATTTTGCACTTCAACCCCCCACCAGAAGACTTGATTTGATCCCTACATAGCCGAAATTTGTGCAGGAATACGCATATTACTTGTAGGTTGCAAGAGGCTTTTCGACAATTTTCTACTCGAAGGTGATCATGAAAGAGACTGTTATAAAATAAAATTGTCATTCTGGAAACAAAACAATAGGTTTCAAGTTTCATCCAGACCAATGTTTGCAGGCTATGGGTGCCTCATAGTCCGAGGTAACCCATATTCCCGTAGAGATATGAAAGCAGCGATCATGGATGGCTTAAGAGAAAGGAATTACGATTACAAACCCCTCGCAAAAGTTTACGCAAACACTATGTACGTAGATACCTCCTTGGTTCTATTGCAGGAGATATCGTAGCTTTTGCAACATTGCATAATTAAGGAATATCAGGTGTTTTGTGCGTACTGGAGGAAGCTAGTCATTAACGGAAGAAGAAGCTAATCGTCGACAGAGGAGGATCGCAAGCACCCACAAGATAAAGAGTGCCTCCTGCGCTATAGCTTCCAACTAGGAAGCTAACTCGAGAAGTTGATCGGGTCAGGCTAAGGCGTTGTTCAAAGGTAGATAGGGGGATCAAATCCCATATCCCATAGACCCCATAAGGTAATTTTTTAAATTTTTTTTTCAAGCAATTTTTTTGTTAATTAAATATAATTTTCTTAATTATTTTTTTAATACCTTTAATTAAGAAATTTTTATATTTAGTTAGTCTAGAATGTTTTCATTAAAATTTATTTTTTGCTTTCAAATGAAAATTTTTAAATACCTTTTGAAACACAACATAATTTCATCCTAGTACATTTTGCAAAACCAAGGGGGGACATTTTCATGTCATTTTATTACAAATTTCTCAAAACAAGATGAAAAAGGGAGGAATAGAGAGTGAAATTTAATTTGAAAAGCAATTTATAATTGTAATTAGGTGTATTTTTGGTGGAAATCGACACCTAAATTTTCAATTTTTTGTGGGCACTTTTTGTTGTATACTGCATTTACATCTCCATTATAGTTTAAAAAACAAGCATAATAAGTCCCCAAAAAATTGAACCCATCCGTGCAATTTATTTGCACAACAACGTTCGATATAAACGGTACCTCTGGCCCACACTTACAGGTAAAGTTGTTGTGCTTTGGGCTACTGCATCTATCGCCTAACATAGCTACAACAATGACATCTAAGCTTGTTATCTATAAATCATCGGGGATATATAAGTTTGTCATTTTGTTATTTTTTCGCTCCATTCAATACCCTAATCGTTATTGTTGTTAGACGTAAATCCTGATGAAGTGTCTATCCAAAGTGTTTATGGGAAGTTATACCCCATGCATGAGGAAGACCTTTTATGGTAGGTGTTATAAACAAAATGATTCCCTTTCAGTACCGTCTATGTTCCACGTATCGTTTTGCTCTCATGTATCTATAGTCTCCCTCATGTAAGGGTGGGTATATTGAGAGGTTCGGTATAAAGGCCTGGCAGGTATAAATAAAGGGGGACCATTTGGTGATATAAGGAACCCTCATTATGGTAACCATACCCAAATGTGTGTCAGATACTCAGTTACTAAAAGGTTCCAATTATGCACCATGGAAGATGAAGATGAAGGCTATCAAAGACATTAGTTAATAGGGAATTGGTTACCATATTGGTATCCAATTGCAACTCCTTCCATAAACATTGAATATTGAATTGGTTCCTAAGAAATTTGTTGAGAAAATTTATAAGAAATATTTTCTCCATAGACGTAACCCACATTTGGTGAACCATGTTAAATCTTTGTCTCTCATGTGTGTAATGATTTGTGCATTATTTTTTTATTGCTATTTATATTGCAATTGATAAAATTGGATAATATTTTTTGGGTAAGAAAAGTAAAAGTTAACCTTATACTGTTCACCCCCCCTCTCAGTATAAGCTTATGTTCTTCACATGGATCTCAAGAAAACCTCTGAGATTTTGTTGAGGTTGGCTCCTCATTTGATATGATCTTTGATGCTTTGCTTACTAAACTACTTATATTTATCAAAATAAGAGAGAGAGATTACAAAAAATAAATTCTAAGTTAACAAAGGTGATATGCTAATATGAAAATATTATCCTATGCACTACTAGGATGAAATAAATATATTCCTTATCTATTAATAGCTAAATAGGTGAGCATGGTTATAATATAACATCAAGCATTCAAACACAAGATGTATATAAGAAATTGGACAACCAAATTAGTCACAACTTCATATATATCATGAAATTTCTTTACAAATATGCTAGATCAAAAGAGGTTTGAATACTATTAACAAATGGCTCAAGGTTTGAGTCCATATGCATACACAAAAGAAAGTGAAAGGAAAATACACACAAGGCTAGGTATTAGGCATGATCAATAAGTCTTCAATGCCTTACAATGTAATTGGAACCACTATTTGTAAGAAAAACTAGGGTTTTTTTGCCTTAAAATTTGTACAAATGACCTAAAATTTCACTCCAAAAATTGAGCCAAATATTGGTCCACTTTAAATGTTGATGACCTCAAGGTCTCTAAATTTGGAGCTATCAATACCCTAGGGTTTGGAACCTTTGGAATAAGATCTTATACTACTACAATATCTAATACATCAATTATATTTTCTAGAATACCACGTCCAAATGGTCCAAGTAGGTGGACTTGAGGCCTTTTGCAACTACTACTTTTATGAGCCCAACTACCTTCTTCTAGAATATCATGCATAGATGCTAAATATAATCTTACTTTATTGGATGATTGGTGGGGCTCCTATTGATTTTATTCTTGTTCACGTACTCCTTAGATCGAATGATCAACACTACTTGGTGCTTCATCATTTGAGTATCCCTCATTTTTGTGAGTTATTGGATTATAACCAACTAGATCTCCAACCATTGGAGTCTTCTCAATGTGAAGAGGGAAGATCATGTGACTACCACATGCAAAATTTCCATGAGCTTAATTAAATAGGAAAGACTTGGTCTACAAGCCCAAGTATACATAGAAGATATAGCCTGCAACCATTGACATTATTGCAATCTAACCAATGACAAGGGGTTAACTTTTAGTTAATTCCAAGAAGGATATTAGAGATGATGCAAGTTGTTGGCCAATTTTAGCTATTATCAAAAAGGTTATCAGGGATGATGTAGGCCATTGATCACCAAGATTGGATGGTCTACAAAATTTTACGATCTAGGTGCTCTGATCTCCTTCCCACTTTTCTATATGCCATTGATGTTGAATATCTTCTTGATACAATGTGGGCTATTACTCATCAAGATTAGGTTATCTACAAGACTTTGTGACTTAGATGTATCAATATTTTTTTAAGTCTTCATAGATTGTTAAATCTCATTTCTACCCCATATCAATAGTGGATCTCTTCTATATGTGCACCTTTATGGAACATCTACTTACTTCTTCCATGGGTCATCAATGAATTTACCACATGTTAAGGCCTTGATCATTGGCAAGGTATTTCTTTGGAAACTCCTTTAGTAGATTCATAAAATAGTGTGGGCCATTATATGGACAGCCAATGGCTCGCATGGCCTTGAAAAACTCTTTTCTGACCATTTTACTAGAAAACAACTCCCACTATTTATCAAAATATCAATGGCCTACATAGCTTCAAAACCCTTTAGAGGATATTTTCCTTATGGAACAAGCACCCATCATAGATTTGGAATATCGATAGTGTGCACAAATTTTATAATTTGTATGGCCCTTTTGACTTATCAAATTAGCACTCATTGTCCATCATAATATCAAAGGGTTCACATGGAATCAAGAACTTTTTGAATCTCATATACACAAAAAATAACACCCACCATAGATTATAGAATCAACTATGCACCTTGCTTTTGCCTTCCTTCCGTTGACTAGCCTCCATCAAATCCAACTTGTAAAATTGGCCAAGGAAAAAATTTATCCTAGATGTAGTGCAATATTCATTGCAAAATTCATAACTCTTATATTCCAAGAGAATATAATCATTTTATTAGGATGCATAGTACAACCTTCTTACTTTTTTCTCCTTGTCTGCTTGGGAGGTTTAATTTTTCTATCTTGTCCTTTATACTAACTTGTTTTTGACATCCCTCATTAAATTTTTGCAAATATGTTTACAATTCCTCTAATATTATGGGTATTTCCACCTTCTTCTTAGTACTTATCCCATAGTCTCTTGTAATTCTATTTGACTTAGGGATAGTATACCTCCCTAGCTCATATTCCACCTTGTGTTCCTTATTATTCTCAATTTTTTGTTTTTCATCCTTTTTGAACTTCTTCAATTGGTTCAATCTCCTCATTATTATTTTTTTATTCTTTTCCTCTGTTATAATATCTTCTTATGGTTTTTCCTTCTCCAAGTCCTTGCATTGACTTTTCACTGATGTCACTTTTATTTCTAGTATCCACTTTTTGTTAGTCTGCTTTTTCTTTGATACATTCGTAAATCATTTATTAGACTTCTCATTACCTTGTTCTTTCAATACTTGTCTTGCTTTGTTTGGGCAATTGTGGATATAATATCCATATTCATGGTAGTGGGTGCATTTAAATGATATTTTCTTATAATATAGCTCTTGCTTCCATACTTGACCTTATAGTTCAATTTCAACATGCTCTAGTAAGTATTCCATTATGTCCATCTCCACACATATTCTGGCTTATATGGTTAACTTTCATTATTTTATCATCTCTGATGTTTTAGTGAAGTACAATAAAAAGTCTTATTTCTTTAAAATATTATTTCTACCACAATTGATATGGGAAAAAGGTGTCTTAACCCATATAGAAAAGGAGTTTAGAATTCCTTCTCTTGGATCAAAATTATCATCCCAGTGCTTTATAAACAACTCACTTCTTACCATGAACCAGGGACCTCTCTCAAAAATAATTTTCTTGTCTTTTGGATTGTTAAATATTACCCAAAAAACCCTCTTCCTGCATATATTATCTCTGGTTATTGTGAGATTAATGGTATCCTATTATTTTTAAACCACGTTTCAATACCCTTGAGAGACAAATATAGGTTAAATAATCAACATATCAACCCACATTCAACTAGCTTGTTATAATACTCTATAAGGTTATGTTCATAAAACTTTACCTTTGGAATTTGTTATTTTCTTTTTACAAATCCATCCTTTTTGGGGAAAGAAAAATCTCTAGTTTCCTCTTCCTAGGTTCAACCATTGTTTGTATTATTTCAACAGGTATACTTTTTAGATCAACCCCTAAATATGAAGATCCTTGGGCAACCATTTTGAAAAATCTAAATTATTTACAGTTTACATATTTTTTCTTCTTCATTTATGATCTTAGATCTTTATCGTCTTCCCTGTATTGATTGCATGCCTCCTCTAGTGTATTCCAGTTGCAACAATTTAAGATTTGGTTTTCTTACCTATTTCTTGGTTCTACTATGCTCCTCTAGTACCCACCTCCCCTCCTTTCTCAAACCCTCTTATGTCAACGACTTTAAGAGAACAATGCATAATGTAGTGTAGCTTCAACTAGGCAAAGTTAGTTAATGAGTAAATTGATATTATTGGTATAGTATGGTTGTAAAAAATATTTCTTTTGTAATACTGGTAAGATCTCTCAATATTACATAAAATCAAGTTTAACTTTTGATCTTGATATCATTGAAGTAGAGTTTTTAATGTTATCTCCCATTAGATTTGAATGGACTATATATATATATATATATATATATATATAGGATTTTAGCAGATAGGACTTATTTTGGATGGCTTTAATTTAAAATTTAATGTAAATTTTTTTGTTTTATATTTTCAACTAAAGGTATTTATTAGTAATTTTTATTGTTTATGGGTTGATTATTGACTAAAGATTAAATTTTTTAATAAAATAATAATTCAAAACTTCATTCTTCTACCTGATTCACAATGAAATTGATAATATGATTGAATTAAGCTACATTTGTGTAGAAAAATAATTTGCAAGGAGAAGACATAAAAGGAAAAATACATACATATTAACTCTTATAATCATATGCCACACAAAGGGTCGTGATTACTTTAGCTATTAAGATTATAAGAATAATGAATGAGAGCATATTGAAGGAGAATTGAAGAATTTCATAGAGGGATTCAAATTTAATATTTATGAAAACAAATAGATATTTAAATTCTTCATTAATTCAATATAAAACCTCAATAAATAAAGAAATGACCTAAGTGTTCTTTCTTGTGCCTACATATAATGTTTAGAAGATGTTTCTAATAAAATAACATGAATTTTGAGGAGTCATATGGTGGACATGGTTTTCCTATCATAAATTTAAGAGCTATTTAAACTCAATAAAGAATAGTGTGGACCCCAAGGACATAAGTGGTATGTACCAAATAACATGTGGTATGTGTCATAAAGTGTATGTTTATGAAACATATAGACCAACCAAGAGATAAATTAAGGAGCTTTTGAAATATTTAACATTAAGTGAATTTGCAAAATCAACTTTAGTAAAGGAATCTTCTACAACTATGTACCATATTAAAGAGCATTAGTGTATTAGACAACTAAGATTGCTACAATAAAAAAACTTGAAAAAACTTTTGATGTTGTTAAACACCCTAACAATCTCAATGGGGATGGTGAAATTGGGTTGTCATAAATGGAAGTGCAAATATATAATTATTAATATGAATGAGAATAATTAATTTGGAGTGTGTCATTTCCATGCATAGTGGACTCAAGGAGAATAAGGTGGTTTGATCTTTCCAATGTTTATAAACTTTCAAAAGTTACTTTAATAATATTATGTGAGAAATTACAAAATTCTTATATCCTTAAGGTGCTAATTAATAAAATGATTAAATGCTTATATTTTCAAAGTCTTAGTTAATAGATATAAGTAGTTTGCAATTAATAATTTAAATAGTAAAAATTCTTATAAAAATTATCTTGGATTTATTTCTAGTGATCACAATTTTGTAAGCTTTACATAAAAATATCTTGATTATGACTTTGGCTTTAACCTTTCATCCAAAAAATCTAAATTCAAACCACAACAAAATATGCATAAATATGTAAAAAAATAAAAAATAGAAAGACATTTTACTATTTTTCGATGACTAATTCTACTGTTAGAATGGGAGGAATCATTTCTACAACTATTATTGATTAAAAATAAACATGTCATAAGGTGTCTATCTTAGGAGTCTTAATTTACCATTCTTATGCTATATATATATGAAATAATTAGCATGAAAATATTTTAATTCATATTTGTCATCTAGAAACCAATTTAAAATGTTAGTTAACTCTAAAAAAAAATATTTTTTTGATTTTTCTTTCAAGTAATGTAAAGTATAATTAATTTTTTTGGATGAAAAGGCCATTATATTAATAAAATAATGTCTAATCATACAAAAAAATGGTGGGTGGGATTAGCACACCCCGTAAACTAACACACTAACCATTGTGGTTAGGAGTACACAAGAGTGTCAAAAAAAATCCACAAAAAGCCAGATAACAACCGCCAAAATAGTGTCAAATATGCATTCAAAAAGAAAGGAGGCGGGAAATCTCTGTCAGGTGGAAGGCCTGGAGTTTTTCTCCATATGGTCATAAGTCCATACAATAGTTGAAGAAGTTGGAGCCCCCCAACCATCAGAAGTAGTACCACTAATAGTATGGATTTGTGCATCTGGTACAATTTCACCCTAACCAAAGGTATCATCTTGATCAGGAGATTGAACATCCTCACCAAAGGCTGGGTGAGATGGTCCTCCAGCTCTAGATTCTTCATATTTGCACTCTAGGGGGGTTGGGAGTAGCAGAGGGCTACGATCGGTGACGGGTCCCCCGATGAGTCAAAAATAAGGACTTGGAACCTCCCTTGGAAGAGGAAGGAAGAGGCACATGACTCATAGCGCAAGACGCATTCCTCCGATGATCCATGAGGGTACATAAGTACTACAACTCCACATGTACTTTTTCAACCTGTACTTGAATATGTAACCAACAATCAAAGAATATATCATATTTATCAACAACAGAGAAGACAAGACCGACATCTTGTTAAGAAAAAATAGCTCTATTCCAAGATTTCCATAGATAAAACATGGTGCAAATTCTAAAAATATTCCAAACAACATCCAATTTGAAGAAAAAATAAATAGGGTCACCCAAAATATCATGCACCCAGGTTAAATCCTCTTGCATAAAAGGTTTGAAAAATTCAATAATCCACTCCTAGGCCGACTAAACCCAATCACAAAACCAAAAAACATGCAGTAAATCTTCCACATGTTCGTAAATCGAGGAAATTGGATTATGAACACCCACATGCTTGAGCCTATTGCCAATAGGTAACCCCTAGTGCAAGAGGCTCCAAGCAAAAAACTATGTTTAGGCTCAATATAAGTAGCCCAAGCAATATGAAACCTCTTATTCCATCGAAAGAGAAGAGAGACTAAGTCCCGTATCAGAGTGAGCTTATCAACCATTGGAACTTGCGAGGTGAGCCATTTGAAACCAAGATGAGCTTTATATTGTAAAATAGGATGCTCCCCAGGCCAACACCAATCTGACCACCAAGGTTTTTGAAAATGCTTATGCAATTTTCTCCAAATAGAAAATATAATACTATCAATAACCACCTCATAAGTATCTCTATCACTAGGATTTAAATTGTGAATTTGACAAAAATTTCCCAGGGTATCCAACTCCTGGTATGTCATGAGAAGAAATAAAAAATGGAAGGAATACCACGCTTATAGAACCTCTACGCTTTGACCCACTGCACCAGAGCTAGGGGAGAGCCCTACCAAGTGATAACGGAGACCACCAAATATTCATGGAAGGCAAAGAGGCACATGCTTTGCAGAAACTCCATTTCCAACTAAGCCAAGGTTTGAAGGCCTCCCAGGCTTTCCAAATACTATGAATGACAAAAGAACCTTTAACTTTAACAAGGATAGGGGTAGTAAGAATGGATTGCAATCCCACCCCTTTCCAAATTTTCTTCCCCTAAAGCAAACCAGAAGAAATGCAATGCCTGACCAACACTTTCCAAGATTCATCCCCAATTAAAGATCGGGTGATTCATTTAGCACAAAGGGCAAAACATTGTCGATGACAATCAAACCCATGCCTCCATAGTCCTTGGGAAAACAACAAATTTCCTTGGCTACCCAAGGAAAACCTCATTTGATAGAGTCTTTGGCCCATAATAAATCTCTCAGAAGCTTATCTAGCTTTTTATAACAAGATTTTTATGGAACCCAACAACACGAATAATAGACATGGGTAGTGGCTAAAACCTTAGAACAAATCTAAAATTTTCCTGCTAGAGAAAGTTTATTACTAGTCCATTAAGAAAGCTTCTTATCCACTTTATTAATAACATACTACCATAATTGAGTAGAGAAACCATGAAACACCAAAGGAATTCCAAGAAATTTAAACACCTCACCTGGTTGAATCCAAGTCCATTGAAAATGATGCAACCAACATGGCAGTTGAGATTGAGATTATCGAAAACAAGAGGTTTTTTTACATTGTATATAAGAACCAGAGGCTAAAAATAACATCTCTAAGAAACTAATAGTCGAGGAAAGGGATTGCTCATCTTCTCAAAGCGTTAAGAAAGAATCATCAGTAAAATGACCATTGACCAACTAATGGTCAGAATTGGAGAGAGCAATACCCCTGATTAATCCTTGATCCACCTTATCGGCCAAAAAATAGCCAAATTTTTTTGTAGAAAGAATGAAAAGATATGGAGCAAGAGGGAACCCCTATATTACAGAGTGACCAAGAGAAATTTACTAAGATTGACTATTATTCAAAGTAAGAATAGCTGAAGCATCTTGAAATAACATAAGAATGGTGCTCACAAACACTGGCCCAAAACCTAGAGCCTGAAGCATGGCAGTGATGAAGTACCACTCCATATTATCATAGGATTTCTCAAAGTCAATATTAATGAATAAAGCATCTTGTTTAGAATTTCTTGCCCACTCCATACCTTCCCAAACAACAAAAATATTATCAAGAATGTATCTTCCCTGAACAAAGCTAGTTTGTTCAAGTTCAACAATCAAAGGTAGGAGAGATTTAAGCTTAAGCATAAGGGCTTTGGAAATAATATTATAGCTCACATTAAGCAGGGTGATCGACCTCCAATTAGTGATGAGCTTAGGATATCCATACTTAGGAATAAATTTAACATTGTCTTTGTTAATAATGGAACCCAGTGAACCACATTGCAAGGCTTCAAGATACACTTTGTGGAGATCAAAACCAAGCATATCCTAGAATTATTTGTAGAATTCACATGGGAAGCCATAAAGACCAGGTGCCTTATCATTTTCCATGAGTGATTAGGCATTTTTCAAATATTCTAGAGAAAGAGGAGTGTCACAGAATAGCATTTTATCAATAGAAAGCTTGTTGGAGACAACAATGGTATAATTAGCAAGAGCTTGCCTTCTAGCATCATCAAGGGGTTGAGAAGCAAAAACACCTTGATAAAGTGAAACAAAGGCTTTGACAATATCTGGAAGGTCTGTGGATCTATTCCCATCAACTTGAATGGCTTGAAACTGGGAATACTAGGCAGGAGGTCTGAGGCATTGAAAAACATCTTTGGTCACTTCGTCCCCCAGTTTGAGCCAATGCATTCGAGCACGTAATTGAGCACCCTTATCTTCATATAAATTAGCTTTTTTAGCTCATTCCGAATATAAGAAACTTGGAATTGAGTAAGAGAGCTAAAAGGAGAGGCTTCAAGCTTGAGATAGGCTTTGGATAGCTCACTCTACAAGGCAGACTTAGCTTGTTTTCGTTGTTTTGAAACTTCAACACCCAAATTCTATAACACCTTAGTGGTTCATTGAATTGCATCATTCCACCACTCAATCCTTCCAGAAAGACCATCAGGTCTAGGAATCAAATTCTAAATACGGTATATATGAGCTTTCATGCTAAAGTTATGCAATAAAGAAACATTCAAATAAAACTATGAAGAATGCACTCTAGGTTGAAAGTTTAACATTGCCACCGAGAATAAAATAGGTGAATTATCAGACAATGTAGTACTAGGCAAAGTCAGCACATACGATGAAGAAGGTAAAATATGGGAGAACTGAAAGTTGTCATACTTAGAAATCATGGCTCAATCTCATATTTCCAAAATACTAGTAGAAGCAACCTAGAAATTAGACCAAGTGTACCAAATATCCTGAGGGAAGTCAAAAGGCGAGAAGCAAAAATTAGGGTCATAAAGGTAAAGCTTGTTTTTCATAAAAAATTAAGCTTCCCTTTCACCTAAGCACCACTGCATCGGGGCACGACTAATCTTATCAGAATATTTCTCCACCATATTAAAATATCCACAGAGCACCCAAGTGGCAAATGGCAGATTCATGGGAAGCCATCTCCACAACTCACATCAGTTAGAAGTGATGTTCGAGGCATACACATTAACCACCCCAAATGATTTTTTGTAAATCTCGAGTAAAATCTAGATAGCTTTATTGGATGGGTCAACATCCTAGGTCACAACATTCTTATGTAATCGAGGCGTAAGGATAGTGACGACTCCCCCTTTTCCTAAGGAGTGCTTCATGTAAAAAGAGGCACTTTGTGGCCACAAAAAGTCACATGCACATCACAAATTGAAATAAAAAATCTTAACTTCTTGCAAACATAAAAAATCGAGGCTTCCATGCACTCGAGAAACATTTGACATCTCATTTTGAACCAAATATTTTCTAATCAGGTTCGTGAGTCCTCAAACATTCCATAAGAAGAAAATAATTGGTATTTTTTAGGATGCATGATCTTCATGACATCCTATGCATCGCCCAAATGTTTAAGCAAGCCAAAATATTTGGAGTCCACATGGAAAGCATCACTATTTAACTAATGATGTTTGTCATTCCATACAGGGCTATGAGAGCGACAAAATTTCAAGGCCCGACCCTCCATCAAAGAATAATTTGGAACCACCACCACTGAGACCAAAGAAGGGCCCAAACAAAGAGATTGAGACATCAACAGAACTGGGAGTTGCATGCCAACAATCGAAGAGGCCGTATCAATAGGAGTCTAAACAACTTTAGTAGAAGCTTACATGTCCCAAGAAGGAGTAGGGGCAGTTTGTGCAATAGAAATCGAAGCTTCCTACTGTTTAGCACCATAGGTTTTCCTGCTAGAGATAGTAGTCCATTATTTAGTGTTTCCCTGTGAGCCATTAGCAGGAGCCATGGGAGTGGGTAAGGGATTTACCTTATATTTCCACTCCATCAGAGGGTACTCTCAAATTTTGTGAGCTACAGATTGACACTGATAATAGGTATTGGGCAATTTGATATAGGCAACTCTTTACCTAAAGGATTGGTACTAGATCTTGATATCAATAAACTCCTACAAATCCTTGGTAAGGTTAAATTTGATACAAAACCTTATAGGGGATTGAACAGAGAAGAAATTTTCTGACTCAAGATAAACAAACTTACCTAAGGGGGCATCTAAAGTCCGCAAAAAATCCCAAAGGGGAACAAAAAGACCAGTGAATTCAACCCAGACTGGGACTTCTAGTGCAGCTTGGTCATTGACTTGGAAATACCTAGAGTAGATTTGCATAATCAACAAATAATTATGAATAGTCCATGGTCCCATAAATAGAACCTTCTATGCTTGACTGGGTTTGAAAAGCAAAAAAGGAAATACCCTTTGGTAAGGTTTTGTACATTCTCCACTTTGACTCTATATGGGCCCTAGACTTGTTGGACCCAGGAATGAATAAGGGTATCATATGGGATACAACCCTAAAAATAACCCACCAAGGTATGAATTTCAAACCATTCACAAGTTGTATGAAATTCATGCAAAGGAATAACAACTTCAGGGATAGGGCCTTTACCTCGTGATACACTTTCAGAACAAACTTGTGCGGATGCTTCCCTGGTGCCATTGAGCTCTCCAACAAACTTAGAATAAATTGAGTTGACTGTATGAGCGGTAACCATTAAAAAGAGTGAACTAACACTACCTCAAGATAGTGTTAATACAACAGATAGGATTTTCCCGCCCCTAAACCTATCAAACTAGCACTTCATAACCTTGTATCGTGGTCATCAAACTAGCTTGCACTCTCAATATCATGAGACTTTAGAGGAGGCACCACTCCCTAACCGATCATATATATTATGATTTTGACGTATAATTAATTTCCCATTATTATGCTTTATATATATATATATATATGAAATATTTAGCATGCAAATATTTTAATTCATATTTGTCATGTAGAAACCAATTTAAAATGTTATGTAACTCTAAAAAAAGATTTATTTGATTTTTTCAAGTAATGTAAAGTATAATTAGGGGCATAACCAAGTTATCTTCCTTGGAGGTATAATGGGACAACTTTTTTCGTTACTTGAACTTGGATATTTTGTATGAGAGTTCAATAACATACCGTTGGATGGCACAAGGATAACAATTTTAGAAATGTATTTGTTGAGTTACATGGAAATAAGTATAGGTATAACTATAAATATAAGAAAATTTTTAAACCATGTTTGTTCTATGGTAAATATATGACAAAAATTTGCACATGTAAAATTGTTATTGATATTTTGAAAATATGTTTAAAAGGACGAATGAAATTTGGTGTAATGGCAGTTTCCTAGTTATTATCATCCATGTGGTTGTGAGGTCAATTCTTCTTGTGTTTTCTTGAACGAGCGCTGATATTTGTAAACGATGTTCAATATATAAAAAAAATATGTTTAAAATGAATAATTGATGTGAAGGAAGAGACAACTAAATTATTTTTATTTAGTGGAATGTACAAATTTAATAATGAGTTAGCCCCTAAGGGTTAGGTGGATTGATTATTGTTTTTCTAGTCAGACACTTACCAAGAAGAGACCTAGGTTCAAACTTTGGGGGTATGCCTGTTGTAAAGGTAATAGTCTGATTTAAATCCTTTGAGTGTGCACCAGATCGACGATGAGGTGGTATAGGCTTGTTGGGAGTAGTCCCTATGGTTTGAACCTTGCACTTGGTAGTTACTAAAAATAGTATGGATGTAACCAACTTTCCTATGTATCCAAAAAAAAACTAATAATGAGTTTAAGAACCTCCAAGTTACTTACCAACAAACAACAAGAAAAAAATCTATTATAACTTAATCCTAATGAAATATATATCCATCTATTTTAATCTCATGGTCTCATTTTTTTTAATTGGTTATCTATGGGATTGAAGCAAACCTCACTCGTATTACATCATCACCACATTGTGGTATTATAACAAAGCTTGGATATTATCCATGTACATCTTGGAAAGATTTGAACCTTGGTCTCCTCCTTTAATGTTGAGAAATTTAATCGGTTGAGATAATGCCATTTGATTCTCTTTCCTTTTGTATAATATCTCTTTTTTTTCCTTAAAAAAATCATAATTTTATATTAAGTGAATATGAAATTATATTTTTCAAAAGTTTTTAAATAGTGTTCAAAGCTTCAATACTGATCTAAAAATCAGGTTGCTTATACATCATAGCTATCTATCTCTATCATGCTAAGTTCTATCCTTATATGCCTTCCTAAATTGTCAACCAATATCCTTTAAATCACTGGCTTCTAAGTTTTTTTTAAATTACCTTAACTAGACTAGATTAACCCCCAGATAGAGATATGGATCAGTTACAATGCATTGCCCTCACTAAATTATTGTATTAAGCCCATACCTGGTTCAATCTAAAGCCCCTCCTTTGAAAGTTTATCTACTTCACTATTCAGTTCTCTATAAATATGCTAAAATTAAAAGCTTCACTTCGATCCATAACTTCTTTTATTTGAGAGAAGATGGGTTGTAGAACCATGTTTTCCATCCTCTAAATACCAAGTATCTGATTTGAAATAATAAGAGTAAAAAATATATAGTAATCCTTTTGCTTCACAAACTCTAGTGACTCCCTATCTGGACTCATCAAAAAATCACTAGGCCCCTGATTTATTGACCTTTGGGGCGTGATTTGTTTTATTACCTTAGTTGCTTCCAAAAATTTATAGTTATTAAAAATTTCAATGATTTAGGAGGAGACCTTCCAAGTAGGCTTCTCTTGATCCCAAAATATTATTACATTCCTATATAACCATACTCCCCATGACACAAACAGTAGAAAAGCTATAAAACCTTTGTATGATCTATTTTCAAACCAAGATTCCAAGCACTCTCATAGGGAATATATTGCCATCCTATAGGAAGCTTTAAATACACTATAATATCTCTCCAGCCTATCTAGTAAAGCAACAAGCCATTACTAAATGATCAATTATTTTATTATCTCAAACTATCTAGGGTACCTTTTACCTTGTGGGTAAATTCTTGGGGGTTTGGTCGGACTTGGATTCCACCAGGATATGGGCTTGCTCTAAATGGAGACCACAAGGTCTTATGGAAATTGTTGCCCTCCCAAAATCCTTTTTCCTCATTAAGTTGAACTGTGAATATGACATGAGTCAAATTCTTGGTGGAGGACCTTGGTTTTATGGCAAGAGAGGCCTTTTCCTCCAAAAATGGGGGACTGAATTTAATCTAGATTCTCAAAAAATTTACACGGTGCCTATGTGGGTCAGACTCCCTCGTCTCCCCTTCCATATATGGTACAATGATATTTTGAGAGGTATTGCCAAGGCTATTGGAGATCTCATCTTGATTGATTTTGCTATGAGAGCAAAGTCAAGGATGATCTTGTTGGCAATTTGAGTTATTTTATGTTGTCATTGATGTCACATGGATCACATTGAGTTTTTGTGGCCAAAGCATTTCATAAATAAGCATTTATGATATTTTGGAGAGCATGGATATATACAAGGTTTTTGTGAAAACCAAGGCAGACAAAATAAAAGGTTTTATTTAAAACCATGGATGGCATATTTGAAATGGGTTTTTCTTAAAACCTAGATTGGCTTTTCGTTTCGTTGAAAAAGGTGCCCCGATGATGGAGATATTTATTTTTAAATATTTGGTTTAAATTTTAAATTATTTAAAATTAAAATTAAAATTTTAAAATTAAATATATTAATTTATAGTGCCGACGTCTAAAGAAAGAGGAAAGGTATATATATATGCCAACAAGAGCTTAGATAATGAATCCCAACGCTTATTTTTCGAATGCCTTCGATTGGGGAACGAATTGCGAAAAGAGAGAGAAGTGTGACTTTGGTCTATTGAAAAATCGTTCGTGGAGTTTAATAAGACGCATAGGCATCTTTGGCCTAGCGGTTCGTGCATTGTGTGTTACGCAAGAGGTCCTACGATCGAGTCCCACCGTGGTTATTTGCTTTGTTGAAGCGCTCAAAGCGCTGTTAAGTTTTTCGAAGGGTGCAAAAGTTTATGGTATAAGTTTTTGTTCGTGTCCCTTTGGACACGTGAGGGCGTGTGGCCCAACAATAGGTTGTCTATGGTTAAAGCGCTGAGCAAGGAGACGTCACAAGATCGGATCCCGTCAGGGATAGAGATCAGTTAATAATTTTTTAATATATTTTATTTTTCTAAAGTTGCCCTAGGAGGAATAAGGGTTGTGATGCATGTTTATAAAAAAGAGAGATTTCTGGTGTTTCTCCTTTTGAAAGTATATCATATTATATATCGTTGGAAAGATTATTTCGAGGGCTATTTGATTAACTTGCTTAGAGGGAGAAATAAGGTGTATGTAAAGAGATATTTATATTTTTGTAAAAGGGTTCAAAAGTGAAGGTTGTTTTGTTCTTTTTCAAAGGTGATTAATTCTTTCATGAGGGGACATGTTGTATTTTATTGAGTAGGAGTGATAAGGTGTTATTTGGATATTATTGTTGTGATATTAATCATGATCTCTAACCCTTGTTAAAAGTTGAAAAAGAAGTTTGTTGAGTGTGGAAGATTTAGTGGACATCCAATAAGGCATCAAAAGGTATGAGCAATATTCTCCATTGACTTTGTTTATGGTGGTTGATTTCTAAAATATCATTGGAGAGAAAAGGATTGATTGTGGTTTCCTTTTAGAAAGTGGTTGGTTGAATGCTTCAAGGTTTTATGGTTTGAGAGTTGTGTTTAAACCTTGTTTTATAAGCATAGTTGTTGAAGCCCATTGGTTATGCAAAGAACTTGAGTTAGAAAAGAACATGAGTATCATTGTTATGTGAGATTTGTGGTTGAGCATTGTTGGAAACATTTGAGTTGGTTGATACATGCTTGGACTAGGGTTTTGTGAGAAAGAGTTATCCCTTGTGGTGATTGGTTGAGTTGAGTTGATTGAGCCTAGTCAAGTGATTGTGTGAGGTGATTGTTCAAGTCCCATGAAACAAACAATTCTATAATTCTGATTTGGGTTGAGATTGAGCTTTGATATTAGAACATATTGAGTCTCTAACAATTCTCTTTATGCTTCTATAATATTTGAGTTGAGTTAAGATTGACTTGAGTTGAGTTGAGATTGATTTGAGTTGAGATCATTGTTGTCATCCATTGTAGAGTGCATTGCCATTCATTTTTGAATTCATCATTGAGCCTTGCCTTCATAGATTTGTGGATGATATTTGAGTGCTACTTGAGCATGATTGGTTGAGCCTTTGAGAAGGCTTTTGGGATAGATTTGTGGACATATTTGTGGCAGTTTTTGTGTATGATTGATTGAGCCTTTGAGAAGGCTTTTGGGATAGATTTGTGGACAGTTTTGGGACAGATTTTTGAGCAAGTTCTTGGTGAGCTTGTTGAGCATATTTTGAGCAAGTTCTTGGTGAGCTTGTTGAGTAGATTTTGAGCAAGTTCTTAGTGAGCTTGTTGAGCAGGTTTTGGGCAAGTTCTTAGTGAGCTTGCTAGAGCAGTTTTGGGCAAGTTCTTGGTGAGCTTGTTGAAGCAGATTTTGGGCAAGTTCTTAGTGAGCTTGCTAGAGCAGATTTTGGGCAAGTTCTTGGTGAGCTTGCTGAAGTAGTTTTGGGCAAGTTCTTAGTGAGCTTGCTAGAGTAGATTTTGGGCAAGTTCTTAGTGAGCTTGCTAGAGCAAATTTTGGGCAAGTTCTTGGTGAGCTTGCTAGAGCAAATTTTGGGCAAGTTCTTGGTGAGCTTGCTAGAGCATATTTGGGCAAGTTCTTGGTGAGCTTGCTGAAGCAAATCAGTGGATTACCTACCTGAGCAGATCAGGATTGCCTTGCTAAACAAATCAGTGGATTGCCTACCTAGGCAGATCGGGATTGCCTAGCTAAGTAGATCAGTGGATTGCCTACCTGAGCAGATCAGTGTATTGCCTAGCTTTGAGCAAATCAAAGTAATCATTTGTATTGGGATAAGGATCCTTATTTTTGTGTGAAATATTATAAGGAGATTATCTTGTGGAGTACCCCACATTGGGGGAACCATGTTAAATCTTGTGTCTCAATTGTGTGTGGTGATTTGTGCACTTGTTTACTATTGCTATCTATGTCATTAATGCATACTGCTATATTTGGTTATTGCAATTAAGGACACTAATTGATATTGGTTTGGAAAGAAAGTAAAAATTGGGCGTTATACTGTTCACCCCCCCTCTCAGTATAAGCTTGTGTTCTTCAATTGGTATCAAAGTCAGGTTCCTTCAAAAAGGCTAACAACTTGAGGGTAGATTCTACAAGAACACAGATGGCTTCAAAGAATGGATATCAACAAGCTAAAAATGAAAGAACTACAAGGAAATATCATAGCTTATGAGATGAGGGTGAGTAAGCATCAGGTTCTAATAAAAGATATTGCATTCAAGGCTTCAGAGAAAAATAAAGGGAAAGTTCCAGAGACATATAGAGATTTAGATAATTATGAGGAAGCTAACTTCATCAAAAGGAAAAAGGACTTAATAAATTTTAGGGATATGAAGAAAGTCAAATGCTACAAGTGTGGTGATTTGGTCACTATGCACACAAGTGTCACACAGAAAAGATGTGAAAACAAGATCACGGAAGAAAAGAATATGGAAATCAAAGCATGACAAAGATGACAGATTCAAGCAAAACAAGTATGAGAAGAAGAAAAATTTCCGTAAGACAAATAAAACTTACTACATTTTAGAAGCAAGTGATAGCCCAGATCACAGTGATAGATACAAGTCAGATGATGAAAAGGAAGAACATCTATTTATAGGAATAGAAGGTGAAAGAGAACAATGCTTTGTATGTGGTCAAAGAGATCATAGATCAGGATATTGCAATGGTTTCAGTGATAGTGAAGATGATATGACACATCAAGGAAACAGGCATGGTCAAAGAAATCATGAAATTTTATTTACTATAGAAGATTATAATTATCTTAGTGACAGTGAAGATGAAGAAGGGTTTTTCTATGGGATAAAAGAAGTAGAAGAAGAACATTCACTCCAAACTGAAGAAGTTAAGCAAGAGAAAATTGTATGAAATATAGATGTCTCAATTGATCTAAAGGAAGACTTCAATGATATCCATGAGAAACTACAAGAGGTTAAGGAGAATCTAAAAGAATTGAGATGTTCCATACTTGAGAAGTTTGATCCATCACATGACTCAAAAGGTCAAGATATTTTCACTAAGAAGGAAACATGTATTTCAGAGACAATAAATATGGATGCCAATTTGCTATTTGACACAAATGAAGAGAAAGAAGAGGAAGGTCCCAAAGCACCAAAGGTCTCATATTTTAGGTTTGGGGAATCACACTCAAAAGGAAAGGAAGTTCTAATAGATGAAAGCAAGGAAGCACCTAAGTTTTATGAAGAAAGTTCCAAAGTTCCTATGGCTTCAAAAATTCAGTTTGGATCTTGTTTTGAGATAGGTGAATCAAGTTCAAAAGGAAAAGAAATTCTTGAAGAGGAAAGCAAGGAAGAAACTAAGGAAGAGGATTTAGATACTACAAAGAAGGTTCAAGGATGCAATGCACAAGTTGAAAATGATCATAAGGATAATGGTCAAGAAAGGTATGAGGAACCAAGGCATGAACAAAGGGCTTTTCAAGGACATTGTTTTTCTTGTAATGGATTTGGACACAGGGCTATACATTGTAGGATCCATGGATCAAAGAAGTTTGATTTTTCTAGAAGAAACTTCAAAGGAAGAAGGTATGGTTTTTAGGGACATTGCTTCTTATGCAACAGGATTGGTCATAGAGCTTCTCGAGTGCAAAGAAAATGAGCAACATGGTTTTGGTTTTAGAGCTACACAAATCAGAAGTCATGGTCATAATGGTCATGAAAACAAAACTTCACAATACAGGGTTCAGGAAAGGAATGGATATGGAAATTATTTCAAGAAAGAATTCAGGATATGGGCACCATCCAAAGGCTACAATATCAAGTGTTTTAATTGCAATAAATTTGGACATATTGCAAAATGGTGTAGGACTCAATTCCAAAAAGGTTCAAGACAAGAAGGTCAAACAGGTTCAAGAAAAAAGGTCAAACAGGTTCAAGACAAGAAGATCAAGTAATTCATCAAGAGAAGGATATCAGAAAAATATGGAAGGAAGTTGATAGAGGAAAGAAACAATGTAATATGGGAGTAAAAGTACTCCCACCCCAAAATTAATCACCTCAAGAGAGAAGGTGGTGAGGGGGCTAAGCTTAAGAGTCATATCTTTTAGCCCCATAGGTGTCCCTTTTGCCATTGATGTCAAAGGGGAAGAGATTTGAGTAAGGGGGAGAGCATTGAGTTAGGGGGAGCAGCCTCCAAAGAGAGCATTGAGTTAGGGAGAGCAGCCTCCAAAGAGAGCATTGAGTTAGGGGGAGCAACCTCCATAGAGAGTATTGAGTTAGGGGAGTAGCTTTGATTCTCAGAGATGGTTTTTGCAGTGATTGTGGTTTTTGAATTAGAGGTGTTGCCATCAATGAAAAAGGGGGAGATTGTTGGAAATTTGAGTTATTTTATGTTTTCATTGATGTCACATGGATCACATTGAGTTTTGGTGGCCAAAGCATTTCATAAATAAGCATTTATGATATTTTGGAGAGCATGGATATATACAGGGTTTTTGTGAAAACCAAGGTAGGCAAAATAAAAGGTTTTATTTAAAACCATGGATGGCAGATTTGAAATGGGTTTTTCTTAAAACCCAGATTGGCTTTTCGTTTCATCAAAAAATGTGCCCCGATGATGGAGATATTTATTTTTAAATATTTAGTTTAAATTTTAAATTATTTAAAAATTAAATTTAAATTTTAAAATTAAATATATTAATTTAAAGTGCCGATGTCTAAAGAAAGAGGAAAGGCATATATATATGCCAAAAAAAGCT
This sequence comes from Wollemia nobilis, assembly GCA_028583015.1. Lineage (NCBI taxonomy): Eukaryota > Viridiplantae > Streptophyta > Pinopsida > Araucariales > Araucariaceae > Wollemia > Wollemia nobilis. The sequence goes on from JAQPPZ010000989.1 coordinate 8,170,424, forward strand.
TAGACTTCATGAACCCCAGCGCTTATTTTTTGAATGCCTTCGATTGGGGAATGAATTGTGAAAAGAGAGAGAAGTGTGACTTTGGTCTATTGAAAAATCATTCACGGAGTTTAATAAGATGCATAGGCATCTTTGGCCTAGTGGTTCGTTCACTGTGTGTTATGCAGGAGGTCCTACGATTGAGTTCCACTGTCGTTATTTTCTTTGTTGAAGCGCTCGAAGCATTGTTAAGTTTTTCGAAGGGTGCAAAAGTTTATGGTATAAGTTTTTGTTCGTGTCCCTTTGGACACGTGAGGGCGTGTGGCCCAACGACAGGTTGGATGTGGTTAAAGCACTGAGCAAGGAGACATCACGAGATTGAATCTCATTAGGGACAAAGGCAAGTTAATAATTTTTTAATATATTTTAATTTTCTAAAGTTGTCCTAGGAGGAATCAGGGTTGTGATGCATGTTTAGAAAAAGAGAGATTTATGGTGTTTCTCCTTTTGAAAGTATATCATATTATATATCGTTGGAAAGCTTATTTTGAGGGCTATTTGATTAACTTGCTTAGAGGGAGAAATAAGGTGTATGTAAAGAGATATTTCTGTTTTTATAAAAGGGTTCAAAAGTGAAGGTTGTTTTGTTCTTTTTCAAAGGTGATTAATTCTTTCATGAGGGGACATGTTGTATTTTATTGAGTAGGAGTGATAAGGTGTTATTTGGATATTATTGTTGTGATATTAATCATGATCTCTAACCCTTGTTGAAAGTTGAAAAAGAATTTTGTTGAGTGTGGCAGATTTAGTGGACATCCAATAAGGCATCAAAAGGTATGAGCAATATTCTCCATTGACTTTGTTTATGGTGGTTGATTTCTGAAATATCATTGGAGAGAAAAGGATTGATTGTGGTTTCCTTTTCGAAAGTGGTTGGTTGAATGCTTCAAGGTTTTCTGGTTTGAGAGTTGTGTTTAAACCTTGTTTTATAAGCATAGTTGTTGAAGCCCATTGGTTATGCAAAGAACTTGAGTTAGAAAAGAACATGAGTATCATTGTTATGTGAGATTTGTGGTTGAGCATTTTTGGAAACATTTGAGTTGGTTGATACATGCTTGGACTAGGGTTTTGTGAGAAAGAGTTGTCCCTTGTGGTGATTGGTTGAGTTGAGTTGATTGAGCCTAGTCAAGTGATTGTGTGAGGTGATTGTTCAAGTCCCATGAAACAAACAATTCTATAATTCTGATTTGGGTTGAGATTGAGCTTTGAGATTAGAACATATTGAGTCTCTAACAATTCTCTTTATGCTTCTATAAGATTTGAGTTGAGTTAATATTGACTTGAGTTGAGTTGAGATTGATTTGAGTTGAGATCATTGTGGATCATTGTTGTCATCCATTGTAGAGTGCATTGCCATTCATTGTTGAATTCATCATTGAGCCTTGCCTTCATATATTTGTGGATGATATTTGAGTGCTACTTGAGCATGATTGGTTGAGCCTTTGAGAAGGTTTTTGGGACAAATTTGTGGATAGATTTGTGGTAGTTTTTGTGTATGATTGATTGAGCCTTTGAGAAGGCTTTTGGGATAGATTTGTGGACATTTTTGGGACAATTTTTTGAGCAAGTTCTTGGTGAGCTTGTTGAGCATATTTGAGCAAGTTCTTGGTGAGCTTGTTGAGCAGATTTTGAGCAAGTTCTTGGTGAGCTTGTTGAGAAATTTTTGAGCAAGTTCTTAGTGAGCTTGCTAGAGCAATTTTGGGCAAGTTCTTGGTGAGCTTGCTGAAGAAAATTTTGGGCAAGTTCTTAGTGAGCTTGCTAGAGTAGATTTTGGGCAAGTTCTTGGTGAGCTTGTTGAGCAGATTTTGGGAAAGTTCTTGGTGAGCTTGCTAGAGCATATTTTGGGCAAGTTCTTGGTGAGCTTGCTGAAGCAGATCAGTGGATTTCCTACCTGAGCATATCAGGATTGCCTTGCTTAGCAAATTAGTGGATTGCCTACTTGAGCAGATTAGGATTGCCTAGCTAAGCAGATCAGTGGATTGCCTACCTGAGTAGATCAGTGTATTGCCTAGCTTTGAGCAGATCAAAGTAATCATTTGTATTGGGATAAGGATCCTTATTTCTATGTGAAATATTATAAGGAGATTATCTTGTGGAGTACCACACATTGGGGGAACCACGTTAAATCTTGTGTCTCAATTGTGTGTGGTGATTTGTGCACTTGTTTACTATTGCTATCTATGTCATTAATGCATACTGCTATATTTGGTTATTGCAATTAAGGACACTAATTGATATTGGTTTGGAAAGAAAGTAAAAAGTGGGCGCTATACTATTCACCTCCCCCCCTCTCTCAGTATAAGCTTGTGTTCTTCAGATCTTTGCAAGGACATGTGTCAACATTGATCTTGAAGTAGACCTCCCAATCTCTATAAAACTCATCTCTGGCCTCAATTCTTGGATTCAACCTATACAATATAAAAATATACCTAATTTCTATCCAAATTATAAGAAAACAAGGTATCCTTATAATATTTATCCCTTTAAGAAAAAACCACAAAGAAAACCTTGTCAAATAAAAATATTGAAGGTAATTCTTCTCAAGGAATTGCTAAGGATGTGGTGGATAGCTATCATGTTCAAGAAGCTGAGGAAGGATGGGTTGAGGTTAAAGTTCCTTTGACTGCTAATGATCTGCACTCTCTCTTATAAGAGAAAGGGGTTTATGAAATCCAAGAACTGGTATCCCATGAAGCTAAAGAAAGACAAGCTAGACTTGAAGTTCTGATGGCAGCTATTTCCTCACATGATACCTCAAAAGTGATAGAAGGTAAACAAATTTTAGAAGTCTCTTCCTTTGAAGAGGAAGGTGAATCTCAAGAACATGTTTTCCAGGTCCTTAAATCTCAAAAATAGTCTCCCAAAGTTAAGCCTAAATTGGGGAAAGACCCTACTTTCCTATGTCCAAAAACAAGAAGCAAAAAAAATGGAAGTGTTGATGTGGGTATATAACACAAAGTTGTTAAGCCTTTCAAAAAATATATCAGAAAAAGGGAAACCAAAACTGAGATAACCAATGGATCTCAATAAATTCTAAAAATTAAGGGAGGGAAAGATATTTTTGAAAAACAAACAAGTGTTGCTTCCTTCAGATCACAACCTCCCCCCTCCTTTGGTGGAAGAAAGAAACTCAATTTCAGGTTTTCGTAAATAATTTTTTTGTCCTAGAAGTAAGAGGCCTAAATATTTCTAGTTTTTGTTGCTTATCATGTGATAAGATTGTTTAAAGTATAATTTTAGAATGGGGGGAGGTCTTGGAGGTTTCATTTACAAGGACTTCTCTCTTTAGTAGCTTGTTGAAATCCTTTTGGCATATTTCATCTATTTTCAAAATTAGAATTTATCTCTTTGGACAATAAATTTTGGTGTATAGGTTTTTTAATCTATGGTGGCAACAAGTCCTTTTCCTAGTGGCCCCCCTTAGCTTAAAATATTTAAGGGATTCTCTCCCTTTTTAATTTTTGTGGGGGTACTCAAGTTATGCCCCATTATTTAGCACGTTGGTATTCTCTTAGCGATAGCTTGGGAAAGAACTATTGGATTGTGTTTTTTAATTTTCTTTACCTATTCTCTTGGTGGCAACTTGGGCAGGAACTGCCAAATTATTTTGGAAGTTTCCCAGTCCAACTCCTCTCTATTGTCAGTGGGACCAATTATGATCCCAAGGTAGAAAAGGAACCTGTTGTGGATGTTCTTATTGGAGTTTGAGTATTCTCTTAGTTATTTGCTTTCTTTTTGCTCCTATATTTTTTTGCTCAATTCTTTTTTTTGTTTAGTTTTGGATTAGGCTTATTTTCTAGTTTCATTGGGTGGGACAACTCCATGTCTATTTCTCTTTGGTTTTTCTATGGAATATTTTACTTCTAGGTTTTAAAAGGTTCGAGGATCCTCTCAAAACCCCTTATATTACCTAATAAAAATAAAACTTACATAAATGGAACTTTCCTAGATAATTTCAAATCCTCTTCTATAATACCTCCCATGTCAGAACCTTATTTTTTATGGCAAGCCATAAGAATAGCCTTGTATTCAATGAGAATTGTTTCTTCCAAAGTGACTTTCATCACCATTTCAAATCATCATTTCTATCTTCCAATAGAGTATTATAACCCAAATTTAGAGTGCACTCCATTGTAGCTCCATTATTTCCAAACCAATTGATTATGTTACTTCCACAACTTGATATGTCCAACTTTAAGTCTCCTCACATATTCTTATCACTGGTGTGCCTTCTATCCTTGAAGCCCCAACATTGTTTCTTCCTTCCTTCATTATCTTCAATTTATAGATGATTTTAGGTTAGCTGCTTGGGATAGAGTTCGAATTGCATGAGATATTAGGGTCTAAATAACATTATTAGGTAGTCTATGCATACCACCACAACATATCCAAGGATATAGGCCTAGTCTTATCCTTAAACCATTATCTATTTTCTAGGTAATCCAATCACCTACAATATAAAATGTATGAATCATTTCCTTCCAAAAAATTGAAATATTATGGGTTTGCTTTACTAGGGCCCTTATCCACCCCTTGAATGTGAATGGCTCTAAATACTTTTCTTGTATGATCTTATTCCATAAGCCTACCTTTGATATTATCTTTCAAATAAACTTGGTTGTTAGAGCCTTGCTAAACATGAAGACAATCTTAAGTCCCCATCCTCTATTTTCCTTAAGCTTGGCTAAGGAGTGTCATTTAACCAAGGGAATACCTTTTCTTTCCCTTTTACCTATTCATAAATGCATGTAGTTTAATTTTCTATTTTTTTCATAACTCCTTTTGGTATATGAGCCAAAGATTGCCAATATACTGATATCACCTCTAGCATAGACTTGACCAAAGTTAATATCCTCCCTAAAGAGATCCATTTTTTGCACTATATATTAATTCTTCCTTCCACCTTGTTTATCATCACATTCTAATATTTTTTAATGTAGTCATTGGGTTTTAAAAATAACCCTAGATATTTAAACCCTTCTTAAATATCAAATCTATTAAAGGAGAAATATTTACGTATTAATATGGTATGATCCTGATCCACATGGTTAAAAGAGATGCTTGAATTCTATGCATTAATATGCATGCATATTGTTTTAATTTCTCTGCAACTCTTAGTGTTCTATCTATGAAAAGGAGAGCATCATATACAAAAAGTAGATAGGTAACTTCCATTGTTCTACCTATTCTATTACCATTTATTGCTTCTATCCCCTTGGATTCTAAAATGCACCTACTTAATCCCTCAATTACCAAAAGAAATAATAACGATGCAATGAGGAAACCTTGTCTTATCCTCTGAGAAGCTTTGAAGAATTGAAATATTAATCTATTAACCAAAACTACAAAAGAAATAGAACAAAGACATCCCACAATCCATTTCACCATATTTACACAAAACCCAATATGAGTAAAGTATAATTCTTAAATATAACCAGTTTACTCTATAAAAAGCATTGGAGAGATCCAAATTCATCATCATTATCAACAAATTATTTGATTTTATGGTATGCAAACTTTCTTGAGTAACACAAATTACTTCATGAATCTATCTAACATGTAGGAACCTAAACTTCTTAATAGATATAGAAGTGGAGAGGAACCTTTTAATTCTTGATGCAATTAAATTTTACTATGATTTTGTACACATAATTTCACAAATAAATAGGCTTAAAATCATTAAAGGAAGAAGGATTTCCCTTTTTATGGAATAAGAGCAATGAAGGTAGAGTTGAAGATTACATTTACCCTTCTTGTCTACCTAGACACCTCTGCAACCTTGAGTAGGCCAGACTCCAAAAGGTCATAGACCCCGAGAAAGAATTCCATAGTCCAACCATTAGGTCTTAGACTCTTATATTTTTGGAAGGAAGTTAAAACAAATTTTATCTCCTTCTTTGAGACTTCCTAATACAACTCATAATTGGCTTCCTCATCTATAAATCTAGGAAAGAGATAAATTATTTTGATAATTTTAGCTATATTGACCTGCCTAGGATCCTTGTATAGTTGACCAAATTGTCTTACTCCAATTCTGTTATCCCTTTAAAGGAGGATACTTTACTTCCATCTTGACCTTTTAACTATCAAATTGTATTTTTTTGTTTTCTATGATTTGTGAAGCTATGGAAAAATTTAGTGTTTACATACCCATTTGTAATCTAGAGTGCTCTACTTTTGAGCCTCCATCATGCTTTTCTCTCTATCAAAAATATTCTTTTCTCTTTTTTCTAAACTTTTATACTTAAGCCTTATTTCCTCATGTACTTATTTTTCAAAGTCATATGCTAGATACATTGCAAGCTCCTCCTCAATCTCCCTCAAATTTTTCTCCTCCATCAGTTTCTTTTTATAGGCCCACTAAACTGCAACTACCTTAACCCTTTTTATATTTGTTGTACATTCATAAAGTGATTTATACTTAGAGATGAGGAAGTGTGTTATTCTATTCTTACATGATTTCTTTAATTGTACTTTTTTTGGTAAGTGTTTGTATTTATAGCGGATTTTAAAAAGGATCCCAAAACCTGATTACATAAGCAATGGACCTAGGGCATCAATCCCTTGAAACTGGACACCAAAACAGAAATCCCGCCCAGCGATAACAGTAAGCATGAAATAATCCCCCTTAGCGGGAAACAAACAAATAAGAAAGAAAGTAGTTTTGGAGATCCCGCCCAGCGGGGAGTAGCCAAAAACCACCATCGAGAAGATCCTGCCCAGCAGGAAGCAAAGAAAAATCGTTACAATAAAATCCCGTCTCGCGGGAAGCAGTCAAAACCACCACAAACAGTCCCGCCTAACAGGAAGCAACAGGAAATCCCGCCATCCGAGAAACCAATAGAAAAGAAAGGATCCCACCTCGCGGGAAAACCGACGGATTTGGCGGATCTCGCCCTGTGGAGAAACCATCCCGCCCATCGGGAAAACATTCAGTTCAGCGAGAGCCATCCTGCAGGAAGCCGACAGCCAGCACAGAGAGGATCCAACCCATCAGGAAGTGACCAGAGAGTTGCACCACAAGGAACCCGCCCCGAGAAAATAGAAGAGGATCCCAGCAGCAGGGACCAAGAATCCCGTCCAAGCACAGAGCCCACCGAGGATTCATAAGAAAAAGGGGGAAGCTGTCCAAACCCTAAATCGTCACCTCCACCGCACCGAGAAACGCAGGGGACCAGATCCACGCGAAAAACCTGCAAAAAACCCCAAGGGGAAGCCTGAGGGAAAAAGGGAAGGGATCCCCAACCAAACAGGGATCCCTGGGAAGCACCAGTCCGAAAAAACAACCAAGGAAACCCTAGCCAGCCGGGATGGGCGCAGATAGTGGAGAAGGATCTCCCCCCAGGAGATCATCTGCAAACAACCACTCCCCGGAAGGGATGACCTGGGTTGAGCCAGGGACTGGGCAGGAACCAGTAACCATGGGAGGGGGAGCAGGGGAGGGACCAGAGCCCTCCCCTCTCTCCTTCTTTAATTGTACTTGATTTGTCCTTTGAATAATATTTTTTTTCGTTTTTTAGTTGTAATCTTTATATTTTTCCAACAACACCTTTATTTTTAATTGAGCTTGTTATATTTTCTAATTCCACTTGTTTTATTCTCCTAATCTACTTATTTATTGCTTTCCTTATCCTATGTTGTATTTTTTTAATTCTATTAAAAATTAGGTCTTATTTCCCTATATAGTATTTGAGCTCATTACAAGTTATAATTAAAAACCTTCTAGAAAAAAACTAAAATAGTAAATTATATAATTATAACAAAGAAAACAAGAAGCAAAATAATATTCGTAATAAAATAAGATTCAATAATAATAGATATAAATGAGTAAAACAAATCCATATTTCAATTTTAAGAACAATCCAAGCCACTTAAAGAGAACAAGTCCCTTATTCATACCAAAGGCAATGAAAGATGGACACAAATGACTTATGATCATACTACATCATAACTCTTATATTTATAGTCTAACAAAGTTCTAAAACCTAATCCTTATATTCAAGGAACAAATATCCTAACCTAGGGACCTAAGTCAATAATAAATATAGTTGACATGGCTAACAAAAAGCTTTGCCTTTAAGCTAGAAATTTCTAGAGAATGATTGTTGGTTCCCACATTGCATATTCCTAAGGAAGATCCATCCACTTGATGAGAACTCATGCACTTGGCAAGACCACAAATTACATACTTGAAACTGTAACATTTCTTTTAACTATAGGTCAATCCATCCTTCTTCATCAAACTATAGAAGCATTGTTTGAGACTACACCTTCTAACCAAGTATTTACTTAAGAAATATATAAAAATAGGTGTATTTTAGAGGTAGGAGGAAGCTCCAATTGATATGCCACTTTATCAATTCAAGAATCACCTTTTAGGGACCATAGAATATGGGTGTCAAATTTTGACTACTCTTTAGAAAAAATACTTGTATTATTGAAGCTAGAAAAGGGCCAAATAACCCATCTCAAATTATCATTTAGAGCAGTGTAAATCTTGTTGTTGCTTCATATGAGTTTAAATATAACAAAGATTATCCTTGAGAAGTGGAAGGATAGTTTAATGCTATTGGAGGAAGTCATCTACTTGATCCATTTAGAAGTAACCTGAAAGATAGTTTTTTTGAGGACGGAGGCTTATAACCATATTGTAGATACCTAAAATTGGATCATCCAGCTAAACCAGTTCTAGAATAAATGCACAAAATGATCAATACAACCATGATGATTGTCTTAAACTCAAATTTTGTAGCTAAAACTCATCATTAGTGATTTTTCCATCTCAGAGCAAATTTGTTTCTTAGCCAACGAATTCACACCCTGATCAAACTTGTAACCTATCCCACCAAACTTGACTTGTAATAGTCAATTCCATGAATTTTTTGGTTAAATAAATTTGTTGGTAGTGAATTCATAGATAAAAATTTTGCATCTGAAGTGTAGCCAACATTCTAGCTCTACTTGCAACAACCAACCAGGATGTAATTTCCTCTGCCCATATCTTTATTGTCACAAATAATCAATAGATAGGGGAAGGTGGCTAATTTTCCTCCACCTTCCCAAAACTAGCCCCAATCACGGAGGTAGCTAATTTTGCTCAGCCCAATCAACAACCCAAAATCAACCTCCACAAACAAGACATCTCACCCCTCCCCTTTGGAAAACTCCTAGGAGGGCCAATTCTATAAATTGACTCCTTGGGATGGCATTATCAAGATGCTCTCAAAAGGAAAATAATTGCCATAGAAATTTTGAATCAAATTTTCTCAAGCAAAGCATTGCTACCAAAATTTTCCCACAAAGGTCATTTTCAAGTAATTTATTAGGCTCCAAAGGGAAAGAGGCAACTTGCATGTGGTTTTTGGTGATATTCTCCCTATCTATCCACCTACATTTTCCATTAGTTTTTAACGAGCTTGTTTATCTCATCAAGTAATCCAATTAGCTTTTAGTAGGTATTTCAGGAGGTTTTTGGGATAACAGATTATCCCTGAAGTTCCCTGAGCAACTTTAGCAGTTCCCTATAGCCTTTGTGAGTCTATTATTTTTGTTTTTACCTGTTGAAGGTAAATTCATTGTCTAGACTCTATTTAGGCAGTGTATGTACCCCAGATGGTCAAAATATTAAGATTTTGACCTAAAACTTTTTAACCTATTTCTATCATAGAAGTGAATACACCACTTGTAACTAGTTTAGGTGGTGGATTTGTCTTCTATGTGTTTGGCCTAGAATTCCCTCAACGTCGTACATCTACTATGTCTAGCATATATCCACATAGTTTCTCACCATTATTTTGAAATCCTCTCTATTTTTTCTCCTATCAACCTATTTATATCATCTTAGCAAATTCATCGACTATAGAACTTTCAAGCAATAAGTTTGCCACAGGTATTATAGCATCCACTTCCAAGGTTTAAATTCATTTTTTCTTGCATATAATAAGGGGCCTGACTGTGCCAATTAGGAAGTCTTCCACTTTTTGTTATTTGGTAGACCCCTAAACTCTGATCCACTTTTTATTCTATTTTTTTTTTATAGTTTTTAATGTATTCACCAATTGAAATGATTCCAAGTGATATATTTGTTAGGCAATGTATTCACACCAACCACTGAGACCGATACGTACACTTCTTGTTATCTTTTTTTGCAAGTAGTGTAAGTTATTTGCTAAATTTTGTTTGCATATTTCTTTATTTTTATATTTAGATAAATACATATAAAAAGGTAAAATTAAACGAATCTACCCTTTAGCTTAGTATTTTGTTTCTATTACTTAGGTATTTAAACAAAACTTCATGTAGTCTTGCATTAGGGTAGTTTGTGTTCTTCTGAATCCTTCTTATAGCCTTGCTTTTAAGAAAATAAAAAGAAAACTTATTTTCTTGTCGTTTCATCAAAATCAAACTTACATATAGTATAACATATTATATTTTACACTTTTGTCTTCACATTGCATTGCATTTTCATCTTGCATATTATAATCTAGGATAGAGCAAAACCCAAATTTTTGTCATACTAAACACATTAAACTAGGTTTATAAAAAAATTTAAGCCCTTGGTGAACCCAAACCCCTCACCAAAGATAACAACACACAACACAATTACAACGAGTTATCAACCAGACTCCCTCATTCAAGTGTGGGCTAACCCTTAAGGGGCAACAACTCCTTGGGGCATTCCTTTTTGGTGCTCCACATCTTTGGTAAATTTTGATATGAAATACCACATGGGTCCAAAACCCTTTTGACCTAGAACCTTGTCTTTAATCAACATAAAATTTACTACACTTTAATTAAGATCATTTAATATTTTTTGTGTTAGAAAATTATCAATATTATCTCACAAGAAATAATCCCAAGGTCTTACCATAACATGCATAAACCAATGAATATCAAAATCACATAAAAATTTATTGAATATATCTACTATAGCATGCATAAATGAAATGTTACTTTGAATACATATTACATGGCTTTGTATTTAATATATACATATATAAATCTTCACATTACATGACTCTTGACCTTTGCTCTCCTCAAATTCATGGGATATTGAACATTTTATATTTCCCTCTTACATAATAAATATCACATATTATATAAAAACAAATATCTTATGATTGCTCATAACTCCCTACTTCTAAACTTGACACTTCACACTCATAACTCACACTTACACACAAGACACCTCACACATATAACTCCACACTTAATTACATGACACATACTCACACTTAAGAACTTGACACATACTATTGACTCAAATATTAAACACACACCCTAATATAAATATTTACAAAGGGACCAAACAATGCAATACCTCCAACACCCCACCCAATTACATTATTTTGTATGAATAAATTTTGCCTTCAGTCTCTAATTATTGTCTTTGTTCTTTGGCTTTGGTTTTGGTATTGTTGGCAGAACTAAATTTGATTTTGATTTTTTTGATTTGCCTCTGGTACTAGTTATAATTTGGCTATTTATGTGGTTTCTTTTGAAATTATGTTCTAAAGAAGTTTTTAGTGACATCATAAATATTAATTTTACAATATGATCATTATTTTCTTTGTACCAACAATTCCTTTGAGAATGATTATTGCCCCCACAACTTTTACAATGATAAAGATCCCAACAATTTTTTACTTTGTGTCCATATCTATTGCAATGTTTAAACCTGTTCATAGTGTGAGTGTAATTTCATTTTTTGCATTTTGTATGGAACTTTATGGGCTTTGAATAGAGCTTATTTGTATCACAACATTCATATTTAACTATAGGGTTGTTTATTGATTCATCTATTTTTCTTAGTATTTTTGTCTTAAGAATATTGAAAGTGATTGTTGCATTGCATATTGATTTCCATGTATTGCAATAATTAGCATCCTTAAAATAAACATGTATGCAATATTAAGTATCAAAAGAACTATACTTTTAGATTTTTTTTTAATGGATTATAGATGTTCCATTAATTATATTGACCCATGTTTTTATCCTTCGAAGATAAATTATTAATGATTTTTTGAAGGCTTTTGTTTGTCATCATTTTGAAAGTTTGTTTTTCTTTGCTTCCTAAACATGATGTGTTTATTCTAGTTCACACAAATTCTTTCAAAAAAAATTATTTCTTTTGATGTGGAATTACTTATTACTTCCAAATAAAAAATTCAATCTTCTTCAATTATTCACTTATCAATTTAATTTTTCTTCAACTTCAATTTCATTCACTTCTTATGACTCCATTCAATTTTTTTTTTTTGAAAAAAATGAAAACTTGTATTAATACAAAGACCAGATACAAGCGGGAGAGAACACATCCCGACCCAGAGCCAAGAGCAACACAACAAGGGCAGCGCACAAAGGCAACACTAGCGGCCACAGGGCAAAGAGAACAAACGGCGCGAAAAGGCGACATGTCGCGAAACGCGACATGTCGCGAAATCGCGACGAGCAAACCCGTCACGGCCGCTTCGGCGCCAACAGTCGCGATAACGCGACATGTCGCGAAATCGTGACATGTCGCGAAATCGCGACGGGGAAGACCCTCGACAGCCACCCGCAGAAGGCGTCGCGAAAACGCGACGAAAAAACTAAACAACAGTCATGCCGCAAAAGGGTCGCGATATCGCGACAAAAAACCAACCAGTCGCTTAAGAGCCAAACATGCCGCGAAATCGCGACAAAAAAACCAAGCTGCATCCAATTAACCAACCTGTTGCGAAAACGCGACACAATACCACCTTTGAACAACATCTTCAAAAGAGGCACAATATCGCTAGCAAAACCCAACAAGAGCCACGACAGCGCTACATGTCGCGATATCGCGCAAGAAATTCGCCAAAGGCCAGGAAGGCACAACCTGTCGCGAAATCGCGACAAAAACCAACTCGTTGCCGCGACAGCGCTACAGGTCGCGATATCGCGACAATTTTCCACCCGGCCGCCTAAGTGCCAAACGTGTCGCGAAATCGCGACAGGAATACCATGCAGCTTCCAATTCTCAAACTTGTCACGAAAACGCGACGAAATATTAACTTTGCTTTTCAACTTCATGAAGGGAACGAAAGCGCGGCAAGAACTCCACACGGACCACGAAAGCGGGACCTGTCGCGATATCGCGACATGTCGCGATATCGCGTGTCGCGAAATCGTGACATGTCGCGATATCACGACATGTCGCGACATGTCGCGATAGAAACCCACCAGAGGCCGCGGAGGCTCAACCTGTCGCGATATCGCGACAGCAACCAGCCAGAGGCCGCGACAGCACTACATGTCGCGATATCGCGACAAAAAAGATCCTTAGCAAAAAAAACTTTGCACATTATTTCAAAAATTGTTCAAGGCCTTGTCTGATCTCTGCATCCTCCACAGACATATTGCTATGCAGATGCATCCCAACCTCTCTCTCAGCACCCATCTTAGCAAGGAAATCAGCCGCTTTATTGAGAGATCTACTAGCATAAACAGGTATCACATCCTCTACTTCCTTCCAAAGCTCTATAATTTGGGAAACCAAAATCCGCAGCCTCCAAGCTTTTAAGGCAAAGTTCCTCATGCAATCAAGAGCACCAACGAGGATTTGGGAATCAGACTCAATGATTATCTTTCTATGACCTTGCTTGACGGCCCGGATGGAGGCGATTTAATAGCAAAGGCCTCGGCTTCATTGTTTGTGGCATATCCCAGGACCTTGCAATTCCCAATAGAGCACGGTCCCAGCATGATCACGGCGAGATAACTCCACTACCGGCATTGCCCGGATTACCTTTTGCGGCTCCATCGGTATTGATTTTGACCCAGCCTTCTAGGGGAGGTTTCCAACAACTTCTTACCTGTCTCTCAAGATCAGCAACTCTCCCTTCCAAAGGCTTAGAAGCTGGCTGATTTTCCTCCTCAGCATAGATGGCAACGGTTTCCACAACTTTGCTCCAGATGACCTGCCATATCCCATCCACCGAAGAGAAGGTTTCACGGAAAATACGAGCATTTCTTTCCAGCCACACCTGCCACCAAATAAAAAGGAAACCGAGCTCCCAGCCAGGTACGAAGAGCTTTAGATATAAATCTACCTCTCTTCCGGCTTTCCCATAAATTGGTCCGAGACAAGTCTCCAAGAGCCACGAAGTTTAAAGTGGGAGAACCAACGATGACAAATCTGTTGTGTGAAAGGACAATCAAACAGAAGATGATCCGTAGTTTCCTCATTCCTATAACACAAAACACACTGGGAGGGGCCAATGATGCCTCTAATTCTGAGGTTGTCAAAGGTCAAGATACCATTATGCATCAGTTGCCAAGCAAAGAAGTTCACTTTCGGCCAGCCCTTGGGATGCCATATCTTCCTCCATTCTTGAGCTAGAAAAGAGTGTGGGGGGGGCTCAGGAAGGATCGAATCATAGCCCTCCTTCACAGAATAAACCCCAAGGTTCCCAAAGCCCCAGACAAGCTCATCCTCCTCATCTCTCCCAGTAAGAAACCTTTCTGCCAAAAGTTTTTCCAGAGTTGGAGCCTGCTCCGGAGGGATTGGAATAGGCCATTCACCCAGCCGCTTAAACTTTTGAACCTTATACTCCCCCAATTGGTTGGTATTGAAGTAGCTCTCAATATTAATCCAACCCTTATCTTCAAGAGCTGATTTTAACGGATGCAAATCAGGAAACACAGCAAGGATAGGAGGATGCTGATCCCAAGAATCAGTCCAAAACCGGGCCTTCTCCCCTCTCCCAACTTTCCAGAACAATTGATCTTTGATAATGCGAGATCCAAGCTTGAGCGCATGCCACACAAGAGATCCATTACCCTCCAAAGGATAGCGGCCCAAGTCGTTGGGATGAACAAGACCCAAGTATTTACTAGAAAGGATTCTGCTGCAGAGGGACGTAGGCTGGGAAATCCACCTCCAATACAATTTACCAGCCAGGGCCCGATTGTTAAACTTGGAGCTTCTTAAACCCAGCCCACCTTTTTCCTTGGGCTGGGTGACCTTATCCCAACCAACCAAGGCCCATTTCCTCTCTCCTTTGGCACCTTCCCAGAGAAAACTTCTAGCCGCTTTGTCCAGCTCTTTCCAAATTGAAGGAGGGGCGGCGAGAATAGAGAATTTGTAAATAGGCATGGCCTGAATAACAGACTTCGGGAAAGTTAGTCGGCCCCCATAGCTTAACCATCTATGAGACCAGTGATTCATTCTCTCTTTGATGCCATCCAAAAGTTCCTTCCAGAAATCAGCTTTCGGTTTTTGAAATGCGAGAGGAACCCCCGGATAAACAACGGGAAGGGAGGTCCTAGTGAAACCCGGGATCTCCATAACTCTCTCTTGTGACCTTTGATCAAGGTTAAAGAAGACCACTTTTGATTTTGTTTCATTGATGACTTGATTAGAAGCCCGGAGGTAGACGTTAAGAGAATCTTTGATTCCTCTTGCTTCCCTGAGGTCGGCAACTCCCACCAAACCCGTATCATCCACAAACTGTAAATGAGTCAAAACTTCAGCCCCGATTTTAATTCTTGTTATCTGTCCTTGACGTCTTCTTCTTAGGAGGAGTCTGCCTAAACCTTCAACCAAGATGAGAAAGAGATAAGGAGAGCAAGGATCTCCTTGGCGGAGACCCCGAGAGGCTCCAAAAGGTGGCGAGGGAAGTCCCTTAATTAAAAGCAGTAGGAAGGCGTAGAGATACGGCTCATGACCCGGGCAATCCAGGTCTGAGAAAAACCAAAGGCTGCCAACATCTTGACCAAGAAGCCCCACTCTACTCTGTCATAAGCCTTAGACATATCCGGTTTGATGAACATTCCCTTGTTACCTGAATTATGCATAGAATGGATAGCCTCCTGAGCCAAGATCACTCCATCCAAGATCTGTCTTCCTTCAACAAAACCCCCTTGCTCAGGGGAGATTATATTATGAAGAAGGGGTTTTAGTCTTTCAGCCATAATTTTAGTGATAATTTTGTAAATCACATTACATAATGCAATAGGTCTGAAATCGGAAATGTGAGCCCCCCCCTCTCCTTTAGGAATTAAGGTGATAAAGGTGTGATTTAGAGCCTTGAGCATTCTTTTGTTAGTTCGGGATTCCTCAATGACAGCCAACACATCCTCCTCCAAGATATCCCAGAAGGCTTGAAAGAACTCAATAGGGAAACCGTCCGGACCGGGCGATTTTCCTGTGCACATCCCAAAGACCACCTTCTTGAGTTCATCACGATCAATGGGCTTAAGAAGGGCCTGATTCTCTTCATGAGAAATAATAGAGGGAATGCCCTCAATGACTTCATTTTGGGCTTCCACATCATGCTGCATACTTTCCTTGAAGAGGTTTGAGAAGTACTCCATAGAGAGGGAGTGCATATCAGGGAGAGTGTCAAAAGAGTTTCCATTCTCATCTTGAAGGAATTCCATGTTATTCAATTGCCTTCTAGCACAGGCAGAGCGATGGAAAAATTTAGTATTTCTGTCCCCTTCTAATAGCCAAGTATTTCTTGCTCTCTGTCTCCGATAAATCTCTTCTTGATTATCAATGTCCTCAACCGCTTTGCGTAAAGCGTCATCCTCGAATTTAAGATGCTCAGAAATAATTCCTTCTCTCGAATTGTTTTTGCACCTCATTCCATCGGCCAACAAGGGAGCCCGTTGGAGTTGGAAATCAGATTTGTTAGTTTGCTTCCACTGTTTTAGTTTACTCTTAACAAAAAGAAGCTGTTTATGAAATTTGAACATAGCTGTTCCAAAAGGGAGACGACCTTCTTCCCACCACTGTGGAATTTTCCTTCGTAGGTCCTCTTTTTGCAACCAAAAATTTTCAAATTTAAAAGGTTTGTAATACTTCCCTGACATAGTCCCTCCCTCCGACCAAAATGGGAGAGTGATGCGAGAGCTGGGCCCTCCAAAATCTGGAATTTGATATTCCATCTAACATAAGCTTCCTCGAGACCTAGAAACCGGTCAAGCTTAACCCTCCTATTGTATGGCTCTCTTCTCTTATTAGTCCAGGTAAAGTTTGTACCAGGGCCTTTGATATCAACAAGGTTAAAGGCCTGGACTTGGGCAATAAACAGCCGGTCCCCTGTATCCAAAACAGGGATGCCACCTTCCTGATCCCTAGCAGATAATTTAGCATTGAAGTCCCCGACAATAATCCAATCACAATCTTCCCGGGAGGACCTCATGTTTTGAACAACTTTCCATTGAAACCGCTGACCATCGGTGTTCTGAGCCCCATAGAAATTTGTAATTAAGACTTGTTCAGCTGTAACAATATTCTTAAAAAGAGATGTGAGGACACCTCTCCAGGCTATATGTTCTATTGCTATCCACGCCAGAGGATTCCAAAGAGTAGCAATCCCTCCCGAGGCACCTAGAGCAGCCACCGCCATATGGCCAGCACCCCTCCAGATTCGGCTGACAGTTTTACTCATAAGGTCTAATGACATTTTTGTCTCCTGAATGAGCGGAAAGTCTGTTTTACTTCTCTCTAAAAGTCTTTGAACAGCAGATTGATGGGTTCTCTATTGTTTAAACCCCTCACATTCCAAGATTGAATAATCATTGGAAACCTTGGGAGCAATACGAATCAATTGTTCTCGCCAATCCTCCATTGATTAGCTTATCTCCTTGCACTGCAATTAGATCCTTATTGGATTTCCTGCCCACCCCTTGGGAATTACTATTTTTCGACCTCTTCTCCACCAGGGAAATTCCAAGAGCTGGTCTTTCTCTGAGCTTTTCTGCAATTCCCATGGTAACATCTTTAATAGCTGGCTGAACTGGGGAGTGGATTACCAGAGTCCCTGGGTTTTCTTGCTGCAAAGTCTCAGAGGAGTCAATCACCTGTTCAAGGACGGGGGGTTGATGAGGGAGGAGCATGAGTAAGGATGATATTATCCTCAAGGTTCCCATCTGCTCCTTCCATAATTTGGTCTTCTTGATCCACAAGAGATTTGAAGATTTCATACCGGTTGGTTGGCTTGGGAAGAGCTTGCTCCTTGCCATTTCTCTTTTTGTTTCTTCTTCTCTTCTGCTGTTCAAAGCCATCTTTACGGCCCTCAGAACCGGGGGGAATGACAGGTGGTTCCTTGACCGAAGTGGACTTACCTTCTCGGGGGCGATTTGACATTCCCTGTGGAGCATCCGCTTTGGTGCTCAAGATATTTGGGCAGAACCTTGCCAAATGGCCATGCAAATGACAGACTCTACATCGGAAAGGTAGGGCTTCATAGTCTAACCTGTCTGTATCCGGGGAATGTCCTGCTAACTCCGAGTTCCATCTCAGCTGGTAGCGGTTGACTAATATCCAGTTCTACACAAATTCTCGCATAAACAGCAGTATTTCCTTCAATGGTATCCTTGGAAACTCCCAAATATCTACCTAGAGAGTTGCCTATCAATTCAAGAATCTGCTCACCCCAAAACTCCATCGGGAGAGCATACAGCCGGATCCAAACCGGGACTGCCGTGGGCTCAATGCGAGGGTCGAAACCCGCTCTCCACGGTTGGACAAATAACCCTGTCGGGCCATGGCTCCTCTTCTTTGATTCAAATGCTCTGTTTCTATCCATTAGGGAAGAAAAACTAATAATAAAATACCCATTGCTTATGGGCCATAAGGAGTACTCACCGATAGGCTCCGAGTTTTGTCTCACCCGGGGAATGCAAAAAGTGCGGGGGTGGGTCGAATGCCCATGAACTTGCGGATCGGATCATGAGTAGCCCGATAGTTTATCGTGTCTTCAACCGAGCTCCGGTTCGATGACTATTTTTGGTCTTGATGCGGATTGCGGGAGACATCCATTGACTCTATGCACAGGAGAACCCTTGCCCGCATTCCTGGATAGCAGATGGAAAGCACTCCGCTGAGCATCATCAGAGGAAGACGCAGGATTTTCTCGTAATATCTCCGCATAAGAGGTCTTCTTCCCCTCGAGAGAACCTGGAAGAGACCCCATTGGGCCCTCCCGGGGCACCGAAAGAGCCTAGAACAAAAACCAGCAGCAAACCCCCAAAGACCCAGGAAGAGGTTTCCGATCTGAAACCCTAGAGGCTCGGCCGTCGGCAATTCAGAAGGTTTCCCGCCAAATCGCCAGAGCTCAAAAATCGCCGTCGTTCATTTTGTATATCATTTTACATAAGCCTTGTTATATGACTCCATTCAATTTTATTTTCAATTTATTATTCAATTTAATCAATCTTTCAATTTCTCAATATTCTTCTTTCAAGTTCATAATCTTCTTCTTCTTTAATTTCTCTTTTTCCAATTTTGTAGAAATCCTCTTTAATTTCAAATTTCAATTTCTCATTCAATTTCAAAATATTCTTCCTCTTCAATACAAAATTTCAATTCAACAAATTTTTATTCAATTTTCTTCTTTAGATCAATTTCAACTCAACAATATTCTTCTTATATCTCCCTTTAATTCATTCTTCTTTTAATATTTCAACAATAAATTATTCAAAAATTTAATCTTCTTATGACTCCCTTTAATTAAATGTTCAACAATCAATTTCTTCTTAATTATTCAAAAATCCATTCTTCTTATAACTTCCTTTATTTATTTTATTTCTCTTCTTATATCTCCCAAATTTTCATTATCAAACAATAATGATCAATTTTCAACTTATTCCTCCTTCACATTAAACATTTATTAAATCTTAATTAATATTTTCTTCAATAAATATTCAACTTTATAAGGATGCTAAACCTTACCTTATTCTGTATTGACTTCCTTCTTCCAATATCTAGTTTGATCCAATTATATTTGACTAATGTTATTGTAGAAATGTAACTATAGATTCTAGTGCTATGCCTCCTAGCTTGCACACTTGACCTTATTCATTTTTACTTAATCCTCCTCTGGAAATGTCGTTTCCTCCTATATCTCCTCTCTTATGTAATAGATGTTGCTTCAAACTCTCCCTACTTTATGTGGACATCATCTTAAAATTCTACACTCAAAATAACATGTTCTTCAAATGATTCAGTGTCTTTGTCATCACCAAATTCCATGCTCTCAAGGCAATATTTTCTCTATCGTCTCTAATATTCCATGCTCCTCCACTGTCTTTGAATAAAAAACTATTGTAGTTTAAAAAAACACATTCTTAAAGTTGTACTATGCTCCAAGTTCTCCAAATAATGTTGTTATGAAAACAATTTCTCGAAACATTATTTTTATCACAATGTCATGCTATAATATCTTTTCATGAGTTCCAGGTTTATGTTCTCCTCTCCTTTGTTTACTTTTCCACCAAAACTCTACTTTTTCTTAGACATTTTTTTACCAAAGTTCATCCTTCACTCCACCATGCTTCTGCTTCCTCAATATTTGTTCTTCACAATTTAAATCTTCTCTTCTCCAGTATCTTAGTTCCCTTCAAATATTAATGTAAGGATAATTTCTCATAAATGTTGGTTTCTATCCTTACAAAATCTATTTCTCTCTATCCACAACATAGTAGCTCTGATATCATTCTTAGCACATTATCAATATTATCTCACAGGAAAAAATCTCAGGATCTTACCATGACATGCATAAACCAATGAACATCAAAATCATAGGTTTTTTTTATTAAATATGTCTACTATAGCATGCATAAATGCAATGCTACTTCAAATACATTTTAAATGGTTTTGTATTCAATATATAGATACATAAGACTCTTCACATTACATGACTCTTGAAATTTTCTCTCCTCAAACTCATGGGAGATCCAACCTTTGATATTTCCCTCTTACATAATAAATATCACATGTTACATAAAGGCAAATCATATCATGATTGATCATAACTCCCTACTTCTAAAATTGATGCTTCACACTCATAACTCACACTTACACACAAGATACCTCACAAATATAACTATATACTTACTTACATGAACATACTCACACTTAAGAACTTGACACATACTATTGACTCAAATATTAAACACACACCCTAATCTAAATATTTAAAAAGGGACCTAATAATGTAACACCTCCAAAAATTTGCATAATGTAAATCACATTAAACAAATATAACAAGAATATAACCAAATTGTTAGTCCTATTGGGGGAATATTAATGACTCTTTGAGTAAATTATCGTACAATTCGTGAGGGTTATATCTCTTGGTAAGCATAATATGGTGGGCTAACAATATTCATAAGGTGGATTGTTCTCATTGAGGATATAAGGATTATAAAACATATTCTCTTTCTTCCCTAAGCAACTCTAAAAACAAAACCATAATAAAAATTGAAATATCCCTTTGACCATGTCTAAACCCCCTTACCTTACTCAGAATGTTGTGCATCAATTAGCACAAATCTAAGTGCTTCATTTAAACTTATAGAAAAGCAAACCATGATTGAAAACCCAATATTTAAGGAAAAAGCAGAAAAAAATCCTCCTTTTGAAACTTTTCTCCTATTCACAATGAACAAGGGGAAGTAGTTTTTAAGTCCATGGACCATCTAGTTGCTTTCCTATAAGGAAATAGGGAAGCTATGCAATCCATATTAAAGGTAGATGACATGCCTACTTCTATTATAGAGGAACTTCTCTTAGAGCTTTCACAACAACCTAGATCTAATCCTACAAGTTCTTGGTGGAGAGACTCTATCATTACAACAACCATAGAAGAGAGGCCATTGAATATTTTATCTTCCTTTGGAAATCATGGATCTATACCTCCATATATAGATACATTTAGGCTAAATCACTTTGTCTCTCAATCTATGAGCATTCCATAAGTTTAAAATATGGATATCGTTCTCAATATACCAAATGCTTCAAATGTGATTTCTTCTAATCCATTATTTAGCATACCTATTCCTGCTAATATTCCCTCTACTAACCCTTGTATCCCAACTAATTTTAGAAGTAATAAAAAAATGATCCTTTTTGGATCAACCCATCCAAATTCTTAGTATTATCCATTGGTTAATTCACAACCTCAATTTGTAACACCACAAGTTCCTTATCTTGGATTTTAGGATATAAACACTAAGTTAGAATAATTGGTTAAAAAAACTCAAAATTTAAACAATAGTTGGCTTCTATCCAAGGAGCCATAGGAAATAAGTATTCCTATAATAACTACTACAACTAAACCATAGATCCATATCTAGTGATTCAACCTTATTCCTATAACTTCCTAGTTCCAAAGTTTCAAATGTATAAGGGAGAAAATGATCTAAAATATCACCTTAGAGTTTTCCAAGTTGCTTGTCATGACCTCACCTATGATGAGGTGTTGTTATTAAATTTATTCCCTAAAAGCCTTGGTGGTGAGGCCTTAGAATGGTATTTATAGATACCTCACCACTCAATCAAGAGCTTTTATGACTTAGCAAAGATGTTTATTCAATATTTCTTTGTCTATATCATAGAAAAGTGTACAGTAGATAATTTATATAAACTTAAATAGGGTAAAAATAAGTCTTTCATTGAGTTATTAACTTGTTGGCATCTGTTGGTTAGAAATCTCCCTTTTACACTGCCATAAAGAGATCTATTATGTATTTTATATGCAACTTACAAAAGCAAAATTTGTACCCCTTAGAAATAACTTGCATCTTCTCTTTAGAAGATGTAGTGGACCTAGCAAAAAAAGTAGAAGTTGCCCTTCAATGCAAGGGAAATTGAAGCCTAAGAAAGAGGAAGAAAATTTCTCTTCCTCCAATACAAAAGGATAGTGTAAAACAAGCATGTTGTGAGTGATGGTGTAACCTACTCTTGCCTCATTAACCTTTTTTGAATGCTTCTTGTCCTTTTATAGATGATAACTTAAAGTTTATTCCACCTAAGGGAATAAGTACCATCCAAGGAGCAAAAGCTAGTATCCAAGCCACAAAAAATGTAAACAAAAAGTTGAGGCTTAAGATATTAATCTTATTAACCCCAATGATTGGCATAACGATCTGATAGATTTAAATCTAGTTAGGCTACCCCTATCATCTTGCACTTTTAAGGTTTACCTCTAGAAAAGTAATTGTCATGCAAATAAGAAGTTTTACCTTAATTTTTCTAGGGACAACCATCGAGGAAACAATTTATGGAACAAATCCACATCCAACATAATAAAAGTACATCTCATATTATTTATCCAGCCTTTACCCTCTCCCTAAGAAGATTATTTATAACTTTGGTTATCAATAAAAAGGTCTAGGACCTCGTGAGAAAGGTATAAAAGAACCTTCAGAACTTGAGGCTTGGCCAAGACTTTGGATATTAGGATACATCCACAATACTAATGAAATATTACCTTATCCCTCTTCAAGTAGTAGTGATGATGACGCTTACCTCTTATCCTTCAAACCCTAAAGCAAGATCACCTTTATGGAAGGGTTAGATTGGGATGAGGATGAGGATATTGAATCTTCTTACTAATTTTCAATCTATTTTTCAAATTTGATCATAAAAACATGACAAGCATTATGCATCTTGAGCTTATAGATAAAAATAGTAGCCTTACTAATCAAAATGAGTCGGGTTTGATTCAAGCAAAAGATAGCATTTCCCTTCAACTAATGGAAAGTCCCTTAGCAACTATAAATAACTGTGAGTGATTTTTTACCACATATTCCTCCTAGGGATGCTTACACCAATGGTATTGATCAAGAGGACATCCCTAATAAAGGGCTGTTCCTTAATTGTACATCCATCATAGTCATCTAACATTGAGTAATGGACTTTAGGATGTGAAGAGATTGAAAGCTTAGGGGTGTTACCAATATAGTACTCATAGATAAAAAGAAAGGTGTTATTTGTGTCTACATTAACTTTTGATACATAAACAATGCTTATCCCAAATATATCTTTTCTCTATCAAACATAGACATGATCATAGATTTCACCATACATTGTGGAATGTTATCCTTAATGGATGGCTTTTCTGGGTACAAATTCAAATTGCACCAAAAGACCAACCTAAGACAACTTTCATTACTCCTTAAGGGATATTTTATTACGAGGTCATGTCCTTTTGGTTTAAAGAATGCAGGATCAACCTATCATGATGACATGACATACATATTTCATGATATAATGCATAGTATTGTTGAAGAATATGTTGATGATCTTCTTGGATGATCCATAAATGAGATCATGTTAGAGACTTAAGGTGTATCTTTGAGTGAATTAGAGAATATAAAGTTGGATTAAAACCCTCCAACTGCATATTTGGAGTAATCTCAAGGAAGCTATTATGATTTATTATCTCCCAATATGGAATTGAAGTAGACCCAAACAAGATATCTACTATCACCAAAATGCCACTGCCTAAAAACCTAACCCAAATTTGAAGCTTGCAAGGTATATTGTAAGCTTTTAGAAGGTTCATCTCTCAACTAAAGGATAAATTATAGCTTGTCATGCCCCACCTTGGTAAGACTCTCTTATGAAATAAATTATGTATTGATAAATGATGGTTTAATACTTAGTTTTGATGCATTTGGATGATTTTATGCATTTGTTGTTTTGATTATATAATATGTGGATATGGTATTGTTGATTTTGTGCTTGGATACGAGACCAAGTGCTCTTGTGGGTGGTCAAGAAAGTCGACCATCGAGTACGAGATATCAAAAAATGAAAATGATGTGACAAACGACTCCAAGGTAAGATGTACCTAGGGTAACAAGTGGTTACCACATATAGTTTGCATTCATATAGTTTTGTTTGAAGGTAATCATCATCACCTGAAAATCCATCCATTGCAAAAGTTGATAACCTCAAAGTTATCATAAACTCTTTTGTGTACTAGATAGGAGCAATAAGGAATGGTGGTGTATTACTCCATCTTGTTTTGGTTTGTGTGTTTACCTTCCCTACACTTGTGGTTGTTTGCTTCATGTGATGAAAATACCATTAATGGAAATCAATTAAAAGTATTTCATGATTTCTAATGATATATTAATAAGATGGACTTATTAATAATTAAGGTATATTTCCTTGAACATTAGATTTTAATGTTATATTAATATTAATAAGGTGGACTTATTAATATTTACAATTAATTAATATTTCTAATGTTGAGTTGCATATTAATAAGGCAAATTTATTAATATTGATAATTATATTTTATAATTAATATTTTCTAATGTGGAATTATATATATATATATATATATATATATATATATATATATTAATAAGGTGGACTTATTAATATTTACATATATACTTTATAAACATTAGAAAATCAAAAGCATTAAAGACAATGGCAATTATGAAAAGACTTTGCATTGATTAAAATTAAAAGAGATATAAATGAGTTTATTTCTTTTATAAAGTTAAAAGAAATTTAATTTGGGTTTTACGAACCCTTTTACCTTGCAAAGGAAGTGCATTTAATTAATAGATTAGGGTTTGATGTTATTTGAAAAATGTAACAAGCAAGAAGATGTTGCAAAAACGGTTTAGGGTTTCATCTTCTTCCTCTCTTTTAAAAAGAGATGGAAAGGAGGAAAAAAATGTGTGAAAGGCAGAAGAGGAAGGAATGCATTGTTGAGCTTTGGTAGAGGATTACACTCTCCCCTTTCAAGTTTCATTTGATTAGAAAGCTTCTAATAGTTCCAAGGTAATTTTTGATGCTATGCTTTCTTTGAGAACGTTGATGTTGCCTTGCATTCGTTGAAATTATAAGGTTTCCATTTGTGCTTAGTTTTCTTTATTAAAGAATATAGAAAACTAAGGAAAAATAAAATATAAATAGTGGAGTATTTATATTTTGAAATTATTAGAATATAAAAAAATATAGGGTTTTCATTTGTGCTTAGTTTTCTTGATTAAATAATATAGAAAACTAAGGAAAGATAAAATATAAATAATGGAGTATTTATATTATGAAGTTATTAGGATTCCACATCTGCTTAGTTTTATTTATTAAAGAATATAGAAAACTAAGGAAAGATAAAATATAAATAGTGGAGTATTTATATTTTGAAATTATTAGAATATCGAAAAATATAGGGTTTCCATTTGTGCTTAGTTTTCTTGATTAAAGAATATAGAAAACTAAGGAAATATAAAATATAAATAGTAAAGTTGGGTTTGAAGTAATTGTGCAAGAATTTTGTCTAGGTTAAGTGTAAGCAGCTCGGGCCCTAGCGGCCAACATTTTTGTGGTTTTTGCTCAAGATTTTAGCAGAATATGTTGCAGGGGATCCAAGATGGGTTAGAAATATATCTTTCAATAGATCTTCATGTTGTGAACTTGATTGACAATGGCTTCCAATTTGTTGCACAAAAGAAAAGTGAAAATCATACCTTTCCTCGGTGTCCAGGGCATGGATTAAAGAGATCACGAAACAAGTTTCAAGCAGCTGATCAAAAAATGGCTCAGATCTCAAGCGAATCCGATGCTAAGGTGCACCCACAAAATAAATCCACTGTGGAAACCCCTTTCAAGGGTAAGGATTTCCAAGACTCAGCCCCAAAAATGAATTTTAGGGATGCCCTCCATGGTGGACAACCTCAGCCTAATGCTAATATTAATCTTAGGGCTTCCCGTAAACCTCTAAGAATGCCTAAGATTGATCCTAGGAAAATGGAGTCAGGATGTCTTAGGGCAGCTGATGGAACTCCTATTGTTAAGCTTGATATGGGCGACATTCAGACTGGCATTGAAGATCTAGAAAAAAGAGGACTAATTTGTCGTTTCTTGGGTTTTCGTCCGAGCCTATCTGCTTTCAAAGTTTGGGCTGCAAAAAATTTGGAAAACTAAAGGTGAGTTACAAATCTCTATTTATCCAAATGGTTATTTTCTTGTTTTATTTGCTAATAATGAAGATAGAGAGAAAACATTTCAAGGGGGTCCTTGGTTCTTTGGAAGGGCAGGGCTTTTCATGAAGCCCTGGCATACTAAATTTAAAGCCGAAGAAGAGATGCCTTCTACAGGTCCCGTGTGGGTTAGACTCTTTGGCCTCCCAATTGAATTCTGGAATCCGACTATTTTTTCTTCAATTGGAAACTCTTTAGGAACTTTTATGATGATTGTTGATTGTACTTAAAAAATTGAACATATTATTTATGCTCGGATTTGTGTTTTAATGGATTTTGACAAACCCCTTCCTAAAAAAATCTCATTACAATTTGGGGAGGACACTTGGGAGCAAGTAGTGGACTATGAGAACATTCCTTTTCATTGTAGAATTTACCATGAATATGGTCATTTGGCTAGTGTTTTCCCAAATAAAATTCTAGATCAAAAGAAAGAAGATATAAACTCAGCAGGTTTCCAAATGCCTAAGAAGAAGAACACTTAGAAAAAACTAGTTATGAAGGATCAATCAAAGTTATCTGCTAATATGTTTGAAATTATTTCCACAAATGATGTCCCAAGTGAGGAAGAGGAAATAATGGAAACAAAAATCTTAGAAACACAATTTAAATATGAAGGGAAGAACTCAGAGACAAACCAACAAATCAAAGGTTTTCAACAAAAAAAAGGGAGAAAATATACACAAGAAAAACAATCTTTTAAATGTTAAAACTTCAAATAATATAGGTCCCAAGATAGACTCTATTGAACCTTACGGTAACACTTTGGCTTTGTACATGCATTCTTCAAGGTTAGAAGCCATCTCAGATTCAATTGGAGTAAGTCAAAAAATAGGAAAAAAAATTGAAGATGGATTCTAATCAAAAGGCAAGTCGCAAGACCAATCAACATCATATGGTAAAAGAAGGTGAAAATCTTGTAGAGGAAGGTAAGATTAATGCCCTTCCCAAATTTTTTAGCCCTGGTATTAATGAATATCATCACTTGGAATATTAGAGGACTCAAAGGGAGTCTTTCAAAACAAAATGAAATTAGAAGAATGATTCAGATAAATCATCCACATCTTGTTTTCCTTCAAGAAATGAAGATGTCAATAGAGGAAATGGAATCAATTGCTAGTAAAATTTGGCCAGCTGGAAAAGTGGTTTCCCTCAGTTCCCAAGGGACTTCTGGTGGCATTGCTTGCCTTTGGGACCCAAAAGAGGTAGTTATTCACCATATGGTTGGAAGTTGGGGTCTTTTGGCTATAGCTATTCAAAGTAGACATTCCAACCAAATTATGCTCTGCATTACTATTTATGCTCCGACTACTTTGGAGGAAAAAAGAAGATAGTGGAAGGATATAACTTATATTATCTCTCATTTTCCTGAAGCTTGGATCTTGATCGGAGGAGATTTCAATACCATCCTCTCTATGGATGAGAAAATGGGGGGAAATAGAAATTTGGATAGGAGCACTGACCTCATGAGCGAATATATTGCAAACCTCCATCTTGTGGACATCCAACCAGATAATGGCCTTATGACTTGGTCTAACAGAAGGTAAGGCTTAGCTTGTATAATGGAGAGATTGGATAGGTTCTTGCTCTCTGACAATTTCTTAATCCATGGTCACATTCCTAAAGTGAAGACTCTTAACAATGTTGGTTCGGATCACTAGCCAGTCATGGTGGAAATGTGGAAAACCAATGTGAGTTTCTCTCCTTTTCAATTTTAGTTAATGTGGCTTAGAGATAGTTCCTTTAGACCTCAAGTGCAACAATGGTGGAAGGAAGGTAAACCTAGGTATGGGACTAAGATGTTCTATTTTGCCAAAATATTGCAATACATTAAATCCAAAATCAAGACTTGGAACTGGAAGGAGTTTGGGGATGTTCATAAAAAAACATGAAGTTATTGCTCAACTTGAAAATTTGAATAAGAAAATCCATTTAGATGGCCTCACAGAGAGTAGAAGTACAGATGAAATTAGACTCACAACTCAGTTAGAGGAATGGGAAAAAAGAGAAGAACTCTTATGGAAGCAAAAATCTAGAATTCAATGGCTCAAAGAAGGAGATCGAAACACAAATTTCTTCCACAAATCTCTTCTAGCTCGAAGATCTCACAACTTTATTTCTTCCCTAAAATCAGATTCTGGAGATGTTGTCTACACTTGGGATGGCATGAACTCTATTGTTGTCAATTACTTTTCCAATATTTTTGTTGCTACTCCTCTTGACTCGACTTCTCAACAGAATGTTCTTCAAGCAATCCCTTCTCTTATCACTTCTGAGGAGAACTCTATTTTGATTGCTCCTATTACTATCAATGAGCTTCAATAGGTAGTTTTTAAAATGCAAAAAGGGAAAACCCTAGGTCCTGATGGTTTTCCCATTGAGTTCTACCAAGAGTTCTAGGATATCCTTCATGCTGATTTATTAGAGGTGGTGGAAGAAGCTAGGAAAGCCAAAGAAATTTTGAAGGTTATCAATAAAACTTATATTACTCTTGTTCCAAAAGCTCAAGAGGTTGAACATATCTCAGCTTTTAGACCTATTGCTTTATGTAATGTTCTTCTCAAAATCATTACTAAGATCATGGCAGAAAGGTTGAAGCCTCTTTTGCATAAGATTATTTCCCCTGAACAAGGGGGTTATGTGGAAGGGCATCAAATAGTGGATGAGATAGTTCTTGCTCAAGAAGCCATCCATTCCATGGAAATGCAAAAATCTCCTTCTATGTTCATTCGGTTAGACTTATCCAAAGCTTATGACAGAGTGGATTGGCACTTCCTTATCAAAGTTTTGAGGCAATTTGGTTTCTCTCAAGATTGGATGGATTGGATTATGGGATGTATCTCTTCAGTTTCCTACTTAGTTCTTATCAATGGTAGGCCTTCTCAGTTGTTCCCAGCTTCTAGAGGTATTAGGCAAGGTGACCCCCTCTCCCCTTATTTATTCATCATTCTTGTTGAATGCTTGGGTAGGACTATAACCAAAAAGAGAGAAAACAAAACCCTTGAGGGAGTTACCATTGCTCATGGAGCTAGACCTATCTCTCATCTTCAATTTGTTGATGACTCTACTCTATTAGGTAAAGCTACAGTTAAGGAAGCTTCTAAAATTAAGCAAATCATTAGCTATTTTTCTAAGGCTACCGGGCAATTGATCAATGAAGATAAATCTAAAGTCATTTTCTTTCACTGCTCTACCAGACAGGAATCCATGGTCTTGGATAAATTAAGATATAAGAAGACCTCCCTTTTGATCACTTATTTAGGTATTCCTATCAATATTCAAAGACAAAAAAATATTGGAATTGGTTGTTGGACAAAGTTAAGAAGAAAATTGGAAAGTGGACCAATAGGTGGCTTTCTTTTGGGGGTAGAATCACCTTGGTAAAATCAGTCCTTCAAGCTATTCCTATTTATGTTTCTACCATGTTGAATATCCCAAAGGTTGTTCTTCGAGAACTGGATCAAATCAGTCATCGGTTCCTCTGGAGTGGTACTAAGGAGAAAAGAAAATGGGCCTTGGTGAAATGGGACACTTTATGTCTTCCTAAGAATGAAGGGGGGTTAGGATTCTGGTCTGCTATTAATAACAACAAAGCTTTAGCTGCTAAATTGTATTGGAGGATTTTGCATAACCCCAATGCTCTTTGGGCCAAAAATCTTCGTGCTAAATATGTTGAGAACAAAAGTCTTGAAGACCTTGTTCGCTATCAATTGCCTACCAAAGGTTCTCCCATTTTAGTAGTTCTTAAGACTGGTGAGGATTTGATAAAGAAAAAATTATTTTGGATCATTCATAATGGTCAACAGGTAAATTTTTGGATAGATTCTTGGGATGGTCACCAGCCTTTGATAACTCAGTTTCCCGATTGGAGGCCTTGGATGGAGGAGCTTCACCGAGCTAACTGGATAAAGGTGGCTAATTACTATCGGTACCATACTGGTAATTCAGAGGTTGGTAGATATTGGATCCCTATTGAGGATTGGCCTATTCAAATCCCAGAAAGGCAAAGACAAGACATCCAATGCATCCTTCATATGAGATCTCTCTCTTGGTCCCATGATAAAGATTGTTTTGGATGGAACAACACTACTAAGGGTGAGTATTCAGTTGCTCAAGGTTATTTGGCCTTATGCCATAATAATCCCAACCAATCATATGACATATTTTCTCAGTTGTGGGCTCAAAAGCTCTGGCCTAAGGTGAGGTTCTTTACTTGGCTTTTATTGCATCGCAGGGTGCTTACTGGTGAGCAACTTATGAAGCATGGTTTTCATGGCCCTTTTAGATGTGAAATGTGTGGAGAGAATGTGGAAACTCTCAGCCATATTTTTATTGAGTGTACTTTAGCCTCTGAGCTATGGAGGAGAATGGCCACTTTACTTGGCTTACAATGGTCCAATTTTTTTACTTTTGAACAACTTTGGAGGGATTGGCCTAAACAAGAGGGTGTTGATCATTTTATTAGGCAGTTAGTTTGGATGGGTTCTACCATTCTTCTTTGGAATATCTGGAATGAAAGGAACAACCAAATTTTCAATCAAGAAAGGAAGGATATTCACTATATCTAGCAAAATACCATTGCCAACTTAGTTGAATCAGTCCAACAACTCCTTAATCACCCCCAAAACTCCCACCAAAGATGGGATCAAGTGATGCAAATATTGAAGATTAACTCTTCTAAGGGCAACCAACTTAAAGGGAATGTGAGTAATTGCAAGATGGATAGAACAAGGAATTGGCAGCCTCCTCCTAAGGATTTTGGAAAAGTCAATACTGATGGAGCCTCTAGGGGGAACCCTGGAAAAGCTAGTGCGGGAGGAATTGGTAGACTTTCAGATGGCTCCCTGGTTTTTACTTTTGCTGAGAATTTGGGTATTCTTTCCAATAACCTTGTTGAGGGGTATGGTATCCTTAGAGGCCTTCAAGAGGCTACTAAGGTTGGATGGGAAAAGGTGCTAGTTGAGTCCGACTCTCAACTCATGATTAATCTATTGAAGACTCCTAAGAATCATAAGGTTGATTGGAGAATAAAAATAATTATTGAGAAGATTCAGTTAATCCAGATGGGATTTTTGAAAGTTGATTACAATCATGTGGTCAGAGATCAGAACAGGAGTGTTGATGCTTTAGCTAATTGGGCATTGGACAAAGGTGATCTTACTTGCTATGACCACCCTCCCAGATGGTGGGCTTCGCAAATAAGGGAAGCTCTTCTTTCTATCATTTCTTTGGATGGCTCCAGTACTGGAGGTACCTAGTTCCTTCTTGCTTTGTTTTTGCTTCTCTTTGGTTCGGTCAGGGTATTTTAGTTCCCTAGCTCAAACAAATATTTCTTTTGTTTCCTCTGTTGAATCTTGCCTTAAAAGTCTTTTGGCCTAGAAAGGTCATTGTTGTGTTCTGTTTTTTTCTTTTTTTTTTAGTTTTTTGAGGTGTGTGTGTGTGTTTTGTTTTGTTTTGTTTTTGTGTTGTTTTTGTTGTTCTTGTGTTTTTGTTATTTTTTTGTTTTTGTTTTTTTATGTGTTTTTTGTTTTTATTATTTTTGCTTTTTTTTTATGTTTTGTGTTTTTATTTTTTATTTGTGTGTTTGTGTGTTGTTTTGTTGTTTTTATAGTTTTTTTGGGTGTTTTGTGTTTTGTTGTTGTTTTTTATTTTTTAAGTTTTTTGTTGTTTTTATGCTTTTATGTTTTTGTTTGTTTTGTGTTTTTTTGTTTGTTTGTCTTTGTTTTTTGTTGTTGTTTTTTTGTGTTTGTTTGTTCTTGTTTTTGTTGTTTTAGGCATGCTCGTTGAGTGTGCCGAAGGGGGCAGGCTAGGTGCGAGCCCTGGGTATTTTTGGTGGAATAGATACCCCTGCCTCCTTGGGACTTACCCAAAAGTGGCATCCCATTTGGGGTGTTTTCCACAAACAAAAAAAACAAAATATAAATAGTGGAGTATTTATATTATGAAGTTATTACAATATCTAAAATTATAGGGTTTCCACTTGTGCTTAGTTTTCTTGATTAAAGAATATAGAAAACTAAGGAAAGATAAAATATAACTAGTGGAATATTTATATTTTGAAAATATTAGAATATCAGAAATTATAGGAATTCTGCTCGTGCTTAATTTTTCTTGATTAAAGAATATAGAAAACTAAGGAAAAATAAAATATAAATAGTGGAGTATTTATATTTGAAATTATTAGAATATGCAAAATTATGAAGTTACTTCTTGTGCCTAGTTTTCTTGATTAAAGAATATAGAAAACTAAGGAAAGATAAAATATAAATAGTGGAGTATTTATATTGTGGAAATATATTGTTTGTTTGTAGAAATAAATTGTGGAAATTTATTGCTTGCTTTGTGAAGATATATTGTGGAAATATATTGGTTGTTTTGTGGAAATATATTGTTGGTTTTGTGAAAGTTTTGAAAACATGAAGTAGGAACTGCATGTTAATATAGATACTTTCTAAATTATTAAATGAACGTGGAGTTCATTAGTGAAGAAACATTATGGGGTGTTTCTTACTTGTGTTGTTTTAAAGAAAACAATTGAATATTAAATGGATGTGGAATCCATTTAATCAAGGAAATTATGGGGTTTCCTTGTTATGCTTTGAAAAGAAAAGGAATTTTATTTTTGGTTATTTATTATGGAAATTATGAATTGGTATTTGGACATGGAGTCCAATGGTTAAAAATGAAACTTATGGGGGTTTCTTTAAAATGCAAATAGAAGTGTAATATGGGAGTACTTTGTTTGCATTGAATGAAATGTTTTTGCCTAAGGAAAATTATGGGGTTTTCCTCCTTGCTTTCAAATGAATGAAAGAAGAGAATATATACATTGTTTCTAGATGCATTGAAAAGAAACATGCATTTAGGTTTGCATTCTCAACATAAAGGAGTTGTCTTGATCCCTTACCTATCCACTCCTTGAATAAACCCAAGGAGAGCTCGATCAAGGAGAGTTCCACTATGGCTTTTTGAGAAGCTTTTTATTTATGAACATTTGTAAAGAAAGAAAAGAACTTGTTGGTAAATGATTAAATAAGTAGTTTTGTATATTATTTGAGAAGTACTCAATTATGAAATAAGAATATGTTTCCTTGCTATGAATATATAAGAGAAAATTGATATAGTACTTTTATTGATTAAATATTTAGCATTAACATGCTCCTCTCATTATGAAATGTATGTTTTAAAATTTATGTACATATTTTGAAAGAGTAGATGTTATACTTTATTTTATACATGCAAATTGAAAGGATGTTAAATGTTATAATGAGAGAGAATGAGAGAGAGAGAGAGAAGGAATGATATTAAAAGTGGATCCAAATATGGGGAGTCTTTGGAAAATATTCAAGTGGTGTAGCTTGAATCCTCTTTTCCAACCGCAAAGGTTTGGATCCCATTAGCAAATTGGATTTGGTGATGGTACCTTGAATGACCATTGGGTGTCCATGTGAGGGATATCATGCAGAGTGATAATCACCTCAATTAAACCATTGCAAAGATGGGATAATTGAGCACTATAGTTTTATACATGGTGTAATGTATAAACTAAAAGGCTTTACGCCTAAGTACTAGTATAGATGGATTTATACTAGTAATGAAATTGGCATCCTTTTTCTATAAATACTAAGATAAGGTTATTCCATATGCTATGGTCAAATTATCCTATAATTGTAGAGAATGTAAGGAACTTGAGTGACCATGTGAAAGCATAATTTAAGCTGCAAAGGTGTATAAGGTAAACCCCAATGATTTTATGGGAGATTGACAACTCCTATCCACTTGAGGGATGTATACAACATCATGAACTCAAAATGTGGTGAAGCCTTTATGAATATAAATATTGAACTAGAAACATCTTGGAGAACCTTTTCAATATTTCTCCCATCAAAAAAATATTATCTTATGGGTTGGTTAGTTTTGGGTTGTTACGCTACCCTTTTACAAACTTTTGAAGAAGAATATTGAATTCATTTGGGACAAATAATGTCAAAAGGCTTTTGATGCTTTAAAAACATATCTTCTATCTCCATTGGTGCTTGTCCCACCTAATCCTCTTAAACCACTATTGCTATACATAGCAATAATAATTCATGCCTTAGGTGCCATGTTGGAACATTATGATGCTCAACATAGGGAAAAGATGATATACTATATTAGTAGGACCCTTGTTAGCTATGAAACTAGATACAAACCTTTTGAAAAATTGTGCTTGGTAGTAGTCTTCGCTTCCCAAAAGTTGAGATAGTACATGTTAAGTCATAAAATGTATGTCATAGCTAAAGTTGATCCTTTAGGGTACCTTATGTCCAAATCCTATCTCCTAGAAAGGATAACCAAATGGGTAATGACCCTTAATGAGTTTGATCTTGAATTCATTGGATAAAAGTCGTTAAAAGGATAAGTAATAGTCAACCAATTGGCAACAACCCCTATACCAACTAGTCATCCCATAGTAATCGAGTATCTTGATGAAATGGTATGTAGACTTGAGGTAGCACAACAATAATCTTGGACCCTTTACTTTGGTGGCATATAATGTGTCAAAGGCATGGGAGCAAGAATCATTCTACAATAACCTCAATAGATTGTCATCCATTTATCCTTTAAAGTTTAATTTCTGTGTACCAACAACATGACTGAATATGAAGTGCTTATTTTAGGACTTTGAGTGGCCCTAGTCTTAAATATGGTAACTCTATCTACCTTTGGAGATTCATAGCTAATCGTCAATAAAATTAATAAATTTTGTCAAACTAAATATGATAAAATTGACTACCTTTGGGTAGTCTATCCCACAAAATATTGTCCCTTTCCTGGTGCTTTTAGCGGCGTAAAAGGTTTAAAATGATTGTGGCATGGTGGTTATAGGAGCGGACTGCATGAAGATCTGTGTGGCGGCTTCTAGGGCGGACAACGCAGAATACTATGGCAGCCATAAAAGCTGGATAGCCTACCCGGATTCGTGGCGGCTACCGATTCCACCATGTAAATTCAAAAAAAAAAAAAATGATAAAATCGAGCCATATAAGGATATTTTGGATAAGTTAATGGTTACCTTTGATAAGGTCACCATCAACATGATTCCATGTTCTAGTAATCATTAAGCAAATGCAATGGTCATCGCTATCTTGCTCATGCATCTAGAACTAGAGGATGAACAAGCAACAATTATCATATACCAAAGAATCCAACCTGTAACTTCATAGTCAAGCGAATAACCCTTAGCAATATTCACAATAGAGCAAGCTCCTATCCTTGATCCTTGGTACAAGGATATTTATACTTTTCTTAAGGTCAACATTTTAAAGGGGGGTGTAAATTAGAATGAATGAAAGAACCTCAGATAATACACTAGTTGATTCAAATAATTAGAGGTATCTTATATAGGTGCTCTTTCAACAATATCCTTTTGAGGTATTTTTACAAAGCTAAATAAATAATTCAAGATGATCATGAGGGAGCATGTGGTTTTCACGTCAATGGAATTATCATTGCTAAGAAGCTCATTCGAATGGGATATTATTGGCCAACCATAGAAAGGCACACCTAGCTTTTTGTATGCAAATGCAAAAAGTGTCAAAAGTGTGATAATATTATCCATACATCTTTGCAAGAGATTTATTCCATGAAATCTCCTTGTTCCTTCTCAAATTGAGGGTTGGATATCATTAGCAAGATAAACCCAGTGTCATCCAATGGACATAAGTTTATCATAACCATAACTAGATATTTCACAAAGTGGATAGAGGTTATGCCCTTATTCTCTTGCATGATAGTTTAGGTTTTAAAATTTTATCTTAAACTAGATTCTATCATGGTATGGTATCCCTAACATAATCATCTTAGATAATGGAACTCCCTTTGAGAATGAGGATGTTTCCAAGATTTGTGTAAAGTCTAAAATTTAGCATAAATGGTCAAAACCCACAAGGTAATGACTAGGCTAAAGCATCTAACAAACTTTAATAAAGATATTAAAGAAGCTCATTAATAAAACATGTCAATATTAGTATTTATAGCTATATCCTGCTTTATGGACACATCATACTAGTGTTATAACTCCAATTGGTGTTACACCTTATTCCTTAGTATTTGGAATTGAGGCCATCTTCCCTTTTGAATTAGAATTTTGTCCCTTCAAATAATTTTAAAGGATGCTTATATAGGTGATAAGTATCATCATGCTTGCCTTATCCAATTGGAATTGCTATATGAAAAGCATATCCATGGCTTAAAGCATCTACGGTTTTATCATAACAACTAAATAAAGCTTATGAAAAAATAGTGTGACCTTGTTTCTTCAAAATAAGAGACGTAGTTCTTAAATAAAACCAAAAAAATATTAATGCCAAAGAATACCTAAAAGATAAATTCAATCCTAATTGTCTAGGTCCATTAATAGTGACAACTAAATATGGATCAGGCACATATTGCTTGACTATATTATATGGTAAAGAACATAAAGAGCATATAAATAGAATGCATCTAAAAACATATTATGCTTGAATTTGTATGTTTTTCCTACTCATGTGCCTAATTGCATGATTGATTACATGCACGATTATTTGAAAAACATTTTTCTTGCTCTCATGTGCTTGATTGCATGATTGTCTGAGTTTGCTTATTCATACCATAACATCACAAGCGAAAGCCCATGATGAGGTGATGATGATAATAGCTAGAAAATTGACTACTTAACATGATGAGGTAGTATATCACTCATTGATCAGACCTCCTCAATGACTACTTAACATCTTTCATTATCCTATTGATATTTTGTAATATATAAGGAAGCTAAGGTCTTTGGTCATACCATGACTACACATAAACATATTAGCTTCTCCTTCTAGATTCCAAAATATATGGAAAGTTGCATGTCTATATTTGCATTGCTTGCTTGATCATGTGCCTATTACCATCAACTACTTGTGCCATAATTAAATGATAATTTATTTTCTTGTGTTCATGTGCTTGTTGCTTGCTAATTCTTACACACAAATTTGAGATATTAGCCATGACCCATGATGATCCTAGTTAGGATAGATTGCATTTTAACTATGTAGCTAAGATAGAAAATATCTCTAGTGAATATTTTATAAGTACATATCTCATCACTTTCTCAACATATTCGATATCTCATTTGCATGATGAATTTGGTACTACAAAGCAAATTTATACACATAATATAAAAATGGTAGTCTAAACTAGCAAGTTCCTCCTTGAAAATATGTTTTATCTCTTCTATCATATAACATCTTTTATCACAACATTCTAATATATCATTTAATTCATCTTGACCTCTAGAAAAATTAGATGATAGAATCATTCAATGATTGGCAAGTGCTTAAAATTCCTAAAGCATCCAACATGGGGTAATTCTATCAACTTTTTTCCCTCTATGTAGGATGTATCAAGAATTAGAAAAAACATCAACATTTCAATATTGGCATCATTGTAAGCATCGTAAATCAAGAACACAAATCATCGTCTTTTCATCATTCTTATCAAAGTAATCATTACACATGCTCGATCTTATCTATGAGACGATTAGGGACAATTAATTTTATATATTTAATGATTTACAAATTTCTAACAAAATTTGCAATGCATGCCAATCAAGGGATATTTAAGATTATGATAATCTTGTTTGGTCTAACACAAGCATAGGATGAATCAAACACCTTCTCCAAACACTTGTTCAATTTTATTCATCTTTATACCCAAACATAAGGTAGGGTAGAATCATTCGATTCTTGATAATTATTTAGCATATCTACACGCTCAACAAGTTAGGATCTATCAAACCTCCTTCTTTGGTATAAGGGTCTATTAAAAATTTTAAGTGATAAAATAATATCATATATTATCGAATCCATTTTTATACCTAAGATGGACGAATGAAAATATTACACATACCTAGAAAGTGTTCAATACATCTAATGACATTGGATAATTGGATCAAATATTCTACCATGGTATAAACATCTATCAAAAGTATCATAAAACCCTCTTTTCCTATCAAAATCAGGGCAATATGATGAAACGTAATTACTGATAGCCCTATATCTTTAATTCTTAACCACAAGCACAAAATAAAACTTGTTCTACATCTTCCTAATCATTGATAATATCACATACGTGATGGATTATTTGCATGGTTTGCATAATTGCATGTTGCATGCATGCTTATTTGTTTGATGCATTTATAGTCAAGGGATTTCACAATGATGTGATGATGATAACTACTCAGGTTAGCTCATATGCATTACACTTGCACTAGGTCATTGATGCTAGTGGATCACCATCCTTAGGACTTTGGATTCTCTTGTATATGGGTTTTTCTTTTTCTATTGGTATGAAATGATTACTTTTATATCAATAATTGCATGCTAGAAAACTTTTTTTTTGTATCATTTGCTTGTCATGTATATACCTCCCTAATCTATGCTTTTTGGAGTAGGGATGATAAGAATTATTTCTTGATTAATGGCTTTCATACACAAGTGTGCGATGTCAAAATCATTAACAAGAAATAACTCTCATTATCTTCCTTCCTTGAAAGGCATAATCTATTTGTTATGTGTACACATCACAAATAAACATTCTTATTAGTCATATCATACACATCCTTTCATATTTGCAATTGATATTGCTTTTTCATAACTATTACTATCGTGACTGCATGCTTGCATAGTTACATGATTGTTTGATGCATATAAAATCAAGAGATTTCACAATTATGCAATGATTAAAAATAGTTAGGATAGCATACACTTGCATTGCTTTTGTACTAGGTCTCTAATGCTAGTGGATCCCCACCCTTAGGATCACATGTGTGTTGCATGTTCAATCAATTTTTATTGTGCATGATCCATCTACTTGCACATTTGCATGATTGAGTAATATACATCAATTTACTCCATCAACTTTGTCCCTTGTAAATTTTTTTACAAGAATAGCATAACATTTGACATGTATCTTAAAGTATAGGAACCATGGTGTGTTGTTTGTCAAGCTATTATCTAATAAAAAATCATGGTTTAAATCACTTCTACTTCTACCCAATTTTCCCAAGCACTTATTTTGTGGCAATAGCATGTTCCAATGCAACCTTGTTATACTACAAAAAGAGTTTCCATGGATAAAAATCGAATAGAAAGTCATTGAGATGTAATAAAGAACCTAAACTATGCATATAATTATATACCTTGGGAATCAAACACTAGTGGCAATTTCCTAAAAGGTATATTGTCTTATATGTTTTCATATTTGCATTGATTGTTTGTGTTGTGGATCAATCCATGTATGCATTAACATCTATATTTTGATAATGAGAACTGGAAATATTTTTAACCATTGAATAGCATATGATGGATATATGCCTACCATAAATTAAAGTCAGCCCTTAGTTCTCAATGGTAGTAAACTTGCATGCTTCTATTTTTCACACCTATCCCTTAAAAAGTCTAATCAAACATATTCTTATAAAAACTATCACCTACTTTCCAAATGATGTTTGTTTCTCTTAGGTTGTAGGAAAAGATGGCCTTAACCTCTAAAACCTTTGTTATGTTAATTACTTCACTTGAGCTCTCTTATTAGAATTTTTCAAGTGATAGAACAAGCACACTCCATTCTCTCATGAGCCCTAATAAGGAGCTCAAGCAAAACCTTAGACAAATTTATCCCATTTTGCTTTGTTAAATTACAAGTGGATGTAAAAAGGGAAATATGTTTTCTTAAAACCGGATAAAACATTTGAAATGATAAAATTTATAAACGTGCCAGATGAAAAATATCCTATGACATCAATATCATTGATGTTAAGATTTTCTATAAAATTATTGCTCACAAGAATTGCCTAAATAAGCTTCGTAGCTGGGAGCATTAAACATAACCAAAACAATATGGATATAGATTGTCCAAAACATAGCAATAAGGACATAGATTGTCCAACAAAAAAATAAATAAGAACATATACTATCCACAACATAAAAATAAGGACATAGAGTATCTAAAACATAGCAATAATAACATATACTACCCAACACAACAAATCAATATGGACATAGAATATCCAAAATATAGCAATAAGGACAAATTGTCCAACACAACAAATCAATAAGGACATAGACTGTCCAACACAACAATAAGGACATAGGCTATCTAACACAACAAAGAAATAAGGACATTAACTATCCAGTACTATAACATTTATCATTGTATGGACATTGACAATCCTTAGCATTGTATCATGTGGACATTGATTATCCTTAGTATTGTATCATGGACATCGATTGTCCCTAGCATTATATCATATGGATATTGATTGTCCCTACCATTGTATCATATGGACATTGACTATCCATAGAATTATACTATATGAACATTGACTATCCCTAGCATTGTATCATATGGATATTGATTATCCCTAGCATTGTATCATATGGACATGGATTATTCCTAGCATTGTATCATATGGACATAGATTATCCAAAGCATCTGAAGGCATTAAATGTCTAAAAGCAAAAACTCATCTAAGTGTGTCCATTTATTAGACTAGAGGAGTCACCACTTAAGAGCAAGCAATTTTTTTAAAATGATATAAACTATGCAAAGACATAGACTTCCTAAAAGTATTTAGTCATAATCGTCTAAGTTCTTATCCATTAATCAAGCTAAAAGACCATCGCTTAGGGACTAATGACACAAAAAAATTAAAATAATAAATATCAATTTGTTAGGAACTTTTAAATGAGTCCCACAAACTGATGCTCTTTAATGAGCATATTATTGTACCTTTAAAATACATCACTTAAAAAATATAATAATGTTAAGCAAACCTAGATGCATACGATAGACTTGTTTTAGCAAATAGATTAAATTTACATAAAAATATTCTTATCTTCTTGACCTCAATAAAACCATCTCGAGGAAATTTATAAATATTGACTAAAATAATTCATACATTTAATCACAGAAACCTAATCATTTGTAACTTTTAATTAGTTTATTCCAAAAGCAAACTTTTTGTCATTAACATAATAAATCAAAAAAATTCAAATCATAGTTAATTCCCTTTTAAATCTCCTAATAAACCTCAAACCTCTTCATTAACCTACATTCATCTAATCATGCCCATTTTTCACATCTTAGCTTGGAAATTTTTCATTTTGAAATAATGTCAAATTCATTTTTTTTATTGGTAATAAGGGTTTTGAAAGGGTCCCGTAACCTTTTACAAAAGAGATATAGCTAGGAGATGATCTCCTAAATAAAAAGTGTCCAAAATTAACAAAGACTCTCTATGGTCCATGAAGAAGAACCCATAAAAAGGATTATAAAACCTCATAGGGGTGGAAGAGAAGACCTTTAAAAATCATAAAAGAAACCCACGCAGGGGTAAACAGAGAACGAGACTACAAAACCCTTCCAAACAAAAAAAAAAACAAAAAACCTAGATAGTTACACCATATTTAGTTGTTGGGTTTTCCTTTATCGTGTCCTACATCAGTGTGCTCAACACCCACCAAGCTCTTGAATTCCTCCAAGATTTCATATTGGTACTTGTATTCGTCCAGGAGAGCTTCTGCCTGAGTTAGAAGAGAAGAGGTCATCTTGGTAGCTCTTCCGAGATCTTTCATAATATCATGGAGGTCTTGAAGTTGATCTCGATTAGAGATATTTGGCTAGCATGACATACAAGATGCCAACAACAAGGATGACTGAGCAGATGTTCCTTCCACACCTTCCATGTGGTGGCCTTTCTTGGACACACTTTCAGGCATAATATGGAATGATAGAGTCATCAAAAACATCATTGTTGTCAAGGATGATTGAAGCTTTGTACTTGCGACTACCCATCATTCTTCTGGTTGTTTAGCATCATGGTTTAGACTTCAAGGAAGTCGAAGTCCCCTCAACTTTTGCATCATAATCCAAAGCACGATTCACTTTAGGAGATGATGGGCCATCACCACCAATGTCATCCATAGGCCCAACAATTGAAGCTATCACTCTTCTAGTTTATATCTCAAGGGCATATCTGTACATGACCA
Organism: Wollemia nobilis; assembly: GCA_028583015.1. Taxonomy (NCBI): domain Eukaryota; kingdom Viridiplantae; phylum Streptophyta; class Pinopsida; order Araucariales; family Araucariaceae; genus Wollemia; species Wollemia nobilis. The sequence goes on from JAQPPZ010000989.1 coordinate 8,213,284, forward strand.
TGTGGAGTCCTTGGTGAAGGGGGAAGGACAAAAATACCTTCTTGATATTCATCATCGAGTGTTTGATAGATAAAAAAATATACTCTAAAATATTGATAGTTTTCTTCCCCCTCAAATGATTGAGTAAGGCTAGATAAAAATTTCATAGGATTGCACCAGGACTGTCCAGAGTGAAATACTGCAGAACAATGATCATGACAATGTCCTAGGGCTTAGGGATGGTTTATTTTAGAATTATCCTTTATCCCTACCCAATTTCTCTCCTCTATATTTGAAGAATGATAATTCACACTGAAGGGACTGTTTTTCCCTATGAATGATATCACCGTCATTCAACAACCCAATGATCTTAGCCAAGAGATCAGTAGTAATGATAAAACTCAATCCATGAACAAAAACATGGCCCCCATCCTAAGTCCATATGAAATCCATAGATAACTCTGAATCACTACCACTAAACTGTTGTAGAGAATTGAGAGGATTATGGTCTCTAAAAATATCTTCAACCAGGGCATTGAGATGAAGGGAAGAGGACTCAATTTTAGTCATGGTTTTGGGACTGGAATGCAAAGGGACAAAAGAATGGAAAATCCTGAACTTAGATACAGGAGGAGGGATGGAGGATGGGGGGTCAATCAAGTGGCCTAGGATTTTAAAAGTAGAGGAAAGTTTTATAATATGTAATCAAAGAGGCTAGGTTAAAATCAAGCAAGTTTTCTAGGAAATTGGGAAGGTACCACTCAACACGATGAGGGTGATATTATCATGATACATCCAATGAGTAATCAGAGCATGGTTTAGCAAAGCATAAATCAAGAGTATTTGAAAAATCGAGGAGAGGTCACCAGATTCAAAAGCAATACTTGTAGCCAATGATAAGAAACTTTCCCATTCATGATTAAGAGGATTCAACCCGCTACCAGTCACATGGAGATATGAATGTTCATTGCACTGATTCTGAACATCTCTGGCACATATAACAAAATCTCTTCATTCAATGAAAATGGAAAGATTGTTGTCGTGGATAAGAGCAAAAAAATTGACATTCTTCATAGTGATATCATAGATGAAATCCAATGTGTCAACGTAGAAATGGGGAATGAGAATAGAAAGCCATGCTGGAGTGTCATGTCACCAATTCTTCCTTAGGAAATGCAACTATTTTGTATAACTTGAAGAAGTTTACGTGTGATATAGTATAGTTCCATCGATCTCCAACCTATCACAGATGATCCTCGAAGTTCTCTCTTCTTGATCTCCACTATCTGTGATGATTTACCAAAAACCAATGTTGTTGATGGTGGCTAGATTTGACATTCACTCAGAGGTAAGTGTCTCATTTGCCAACACCTGAATCACCTTTGCTAAAAGAAGACCATATGTGGCATCAACTAATAAACATCGAGTTCAACCTATGACAACCTTGTTAGTATTGAGAGTGGTTGACACATGTGATGTCCCTGTGGGCATGGTGGGCCCTCTATGAATGACATCCATAGGTATTTGAGAGCTTCGAGTCAAATTGAAGACTTGAGAGAAAACTTGAGCATCATCCCAAATGGAAACTGTAGAATTTCCAGTATTTGAGAAGGAGGTCCAAAAAAGTATATGGATAGCCAAATTCCATGAAAATAATGCAACTAGGAAACCCTACCAAATTATCCAACCATGCATAGGGGAATTAGAAGTATGATATGTGTGGGGACCTCCATTAAGTAGGGAAAGAGAAATTATCAGTCCAAATGGTTAGGCAAGGCTCAAAAACTCCCATGTTGGAAAGAATATCTGTTGCACAATTACCTTCATGAAAAACATGGTGGAAATTCATATTGGTGAAGGAGCTAAGGAAACTCTTGGCTTTTGCAATTAAATTTAAGATGTTCCAAGATATGGACTCGTACCTGTGATGCTTTAAATGATATTATTTTAGTCCCCTTCAACATTAGAGTTTTTCAAATCAAAATAATTTTCCTATAATTTTAAATCAATTTCAAAATCAAATCTACCATCAAATGCTATCATATTTATCATAACATATTGCAACATTTATTTTCTCAAACAACAATTTAATATAAAATTTCACATCACATCAACTCAACATACATTTCAACACATCATCTCAATATAATAATTTACATATATATATATATATATATCATCTATCATCTATCATACATCAATATAGTGTACCATAATCAATCAAAATTGTACACTTAGACTCAAGTCAGCTATCTCAGGCACCTAAGACTCAAGTCAGCTAGCTCAGGCACCTAAGACTCAAGTCAACTAGCTCAGGCACCTAAGACTCAAGTCAGCCAGCTCAGGCACCTAAGTCAAAATTAGTACCCTATACTACATGACTAGAAAATACTGTAACCAAAATCTAACCATCAAGCCTAGGTCTCTAATCCACCCTAAGTAGGTTGAGCAAGAAGATGCATAGACTACTAAGATGCCCTAGTCATCGACATTTTATATGAGTAGGATCGAGTTCATGTCTTGGTAGGTGATGGATACCTCTGATATAGAGGGGTTTTTGAATGGTATAAGGTCCTATAGTGTCCACTTATCTCCACCTCAATTGAGTGGTCGGCCTGAGCCTTAGTCAACTAAACATGTCCCTTGATCAAGTGGTTTGTTATGACTCTAACAACCACGTCCACTACTATAAATCTCGCTACAACACCATTATACTCCTCCATTAGTCATGCAATATCTTGGTCCCTCTAATCCCTCTTAGATTGAGCCACATCCTGCTCTGCTAAGGCCTAATCCAGTTGATCCTAGTATCCTATCCTCTTAGTGGTTCTCATCATAATAGCTAAAGCAAGATCATTCTTGAGCTTCCCAATCTCATCCTTCAACTATCACAACCTTCTCTCCATTACCTTTTTCTTACCCTAAGTCCTCTCATTTGTAGTCTTGCTACCTACCTCGGTCTCTAGAATTAAAGCAATGAGAGGAATAACCATAGCTCAAGAAGTTATGGACCCATCCCTCTACCTCTGGCTCAAACTCCCACTAGCAACCCAAATATGACAATATACAACTAGGTTGGACCTCATATATGGCCACCATAGTACTAGATTCACCCTTGCAAGACAAATTTGCATGTACCAACACTAGTACCCTATTAGCATCCCTATGTCATCAATTGCTAAACTAGTCATTGGAGGATCATTTGTATCCTCCTCTCTAAAGCTCTTAAGGTTTGGAGGGTATCCAAATACCAACCTCCTCTCCTTAGTGACCCATTGGTACCATAACTTCCCCATTATAGGAACACCCTAGGGAAGGCCACATTATAGGATATTCTAATCAAACCAGTATAACTCAAACTCTCAATGGAATCCCCATAGCCATCTGATCCTCCTCATCAACCCTAGGTGTGTCCTTCATGGGTTCCATGCCATTTGATATATCTATAACTCATTAATAATCCATAGAGTTGCTATCAAAACCCCTCTAAAGGGTCTTTGAACTATCTCACAAGCATGGTACCACCTAAACCTTGTCAAATCCTATACATTCTCATCATTTATTGAAAATTTGAATGGTTGTATAATGGTCACATGCTTTGATGCCCATACCTGTAATAGTATATAGCACACGAGGCTCTTATCATCCTTGTAAACCACTTGGTGGAGGGTCTGATACAAGTTATGCAAAATTAAGGGTCCCTCATCTAGATGATGATATCAACCTAGCCCCAGTGCATGAACCTCTTGCTAGTGTCTTCAATCAATAAATTGGATGTCACAACATAGAACATCCTTATCAACCTATCTAACTAACCTACCTAGAATATGGTATTAATGTCAATGTCATATCACCTCAATGGAAATTATGGGTCCCTAGTCATCCTCTGCATTGTACAAATTCTATGGCTCCTCAAAATTGGGGCTCCTCTAATTGACATCTATAATATCCTTCATATGTCCTCTAATCTTATTGACATATCTTCTATCAATTATAGAAAAGTGGTATAATAAGAGTGCCATCACTATGCTAAAGTTATGATTAAAGCATAACGCAACTCAATGTATGACATAGTGACTAGGGAACTAGTACCAGTCACATCCAAAGCTACCCGATTTGTTAGAGTTATCACATCTAAGGTCAATTATAGAGTACATGATCATCGGTATTGGCACTCCAAAATATTTAGCACTTACATGCACAAGATTAAAAATAAAGTTATCCCTCTCCAAAAATAAAGCAATTTCTATCCTCCATATCCAATTTTAATTTTTTGGCTCTACATAAATTTTTTGTCTTGTCACAAATTAATTGGCATTTAGGATTTGGCAGATTCTTCACCTATCGTGATGAATTTGCAATGTATGTGTGAATTCACCACCCATGATTTCTTGGATCTAAGAAAGAAAAATATAAAAAATTAACAGATGGAAAGAGCTCATACCTATCATTGGGCCCTAGGTGGTCCTACTCCACCTCATACAAAATCTAGTTTTTTGCACCAGATGGCCCTGTTGTGCCCATTTTGTGAAGATCTAATGTTTTTTGTAAAGCCCCATTCACCTCTCTTGCATTGTGAAAATTACCTCTCCTCATACCCTTTGCCCTATTTTACCTTGTCCGTATAAAATTTTTCCTTTTGAAATTTCTTACCTAACCTATTTGAGTTCCATCAAGACCCCAATTTGTCCCTCAAAAACTCAAGGGGGCACCCAGTATGGGGGTAAAATTAGTTTAAACCCTTATTTTAATCATGATAAGAAGATTACCCATTAAAACACTAGGTAATTTTTTCATTTTCTATGAGCATATATTTTTGTATTTCACCTCACATAGATCAATCAAAGCCTAGAAAGCCTATTTTTCTAAAAACTAGGGGCATCTACAACTATTTTTTTCTGCATTTATTAATTTTAAATTCATAAAAGGGGGAAAATATCGATACCTAAAACTGGGTCATACAACTAAACCAATTTTGTCATAAATAAATGCAATGATTAACCCAACCATGATGATTGCCTCAACCCTAGATTTTGTAGCTAAAAGTCATTAATAGTGAATTTGTCTTCTCGTAGCAAATTTGCTAACTAGAAAATTCATCCTTCACCCTATTTTACCCTATCATGTAAAATTTTTCCTTCTTAAATTTCTTACCTAACCTATTCGAGTTCCATTAAGACCCCATTTTGTCCCTTAGAAACTCAAGGGAGCACCCAAGCTAGGGGGAAATTAATTTAAACCCTTATTTTAACCATGATAAGAAGATTACCAAATTAAACATTGGGTAATTTTTCATTTTCTATGAGTGGATGTTTTACTTTTCATCCCACATACATCTACAACTATTTTTTGATGCATTTATAAAATTTAAATGCATAAAAAGGGGGTAAATGTAGATACCTAAAATTGGGTCATCCATCTAAACCAATTTTATCATAAATGAATGGAATGATTAACCCAACCATGATGACTGCCTCAACCCTAGATTTTGCAGCCAAAACTAATTAGCACTGAATTTGCCATCTCATAGCAAATTCGCTAGCTGGAAAATTCACACCTTGACCAAAATTTTAACCTATCCCACTACAGTTGACTTACAATGGTCCAATATGCAAATTTTTTGGCTAAACAAATTTGTTGATAGCATATTTGGAGGTAAAAAATTCATATTTGAAGCACAACCAGTTCTAGCCCTACCTATAGTAGCCAATCAGAGTGCAATTTCCTCTGCCTGTCATCTTTGTTTTCATAAGTAATCAATAGGTAGGGGAAGGTGTTGGACATTTTGAGTGATAAGTTGTCATTGATGTCAAAAGTAAGTGGTCATTGATGTCGAACTAACAACACCAGTCAGTGGCAGTTTCAGTTGGCAGCATCCATTTCGGTTTCAGTTTCAAGACCCGGTTCCAGGAAGTCAGATGAGGTCCAAAGTGCAAGAAAAAGCCCAAATAAATAATATTATAATATTATTTTATAATATTATACAAAGGAAGTTTAAAATTAATTATAAATTAATTTATTAGTTAATTTATTTAACTTATAAAGTTATTTAAATTAATTATTAATTAATTTAATTATTAATTATAAATTAATTTAAGCTAAGGTTAAAAACCCTAAGGTGGGTTATTGAAAATAAAATTCGAAATTAGATTTTGAATGAAATAGCGCCGATGTGAGGAGAAGTTTAAAAACGTGTATAAAAGGAGGAATTCTCACACCACCAAAAATTACCATGCCTTTGAAATATATTGCGAGCTTTGTAATTTGCGTTGCGTCCAAGGAAGAGAGAAAGCGTGCAAAATTCGTGAGAAACAAGACGATGACGGAGGCATAAGAGGAAGGACCTTATCCTTCCTTCACGTGGGCCTTAGTAGCCCATGCGGTGGGCTCCCAAGCGCTAAGGCGCTTAGGATAGAGGAGACGGCGGATCGAATCTCGTCGAATCCCCTTTTGGGGAAGAAAGAGGTATGCTTTGATAATTGGTCGCCAAAAATTTTGGAATATAGTTTGGGCATTTAAAATTTAATTTTTGCATATTTTTATTTGGTTCTAAGGTTGCAAGGGAGTTATAAGGGTTTTGCAAAATTAAATTTTTAATGTTATTTGCTCAAAGGTTTTGAAAGGGTTGTAAGGTGTTTGGTTGATATTTTATGGTGTTGGATATTATTTTAAGTTGGAGTTTATAAGGTGTATCAAAGAAATTATTTTTTATGTATGTTATGATGAGTGTTATTTTTAAAGGGAGAAATAAGGCATAAATTGAGTTGTGATTATTTTGTGTCTAAGGGAATATTTTTGAGAAAGTATTGAAGTGATATTGTTGTGTTTAACCATTGAAATTGGAAAGAAGGAAATTGTGATTAAGACAGGTTTTTCCAAAGGCACTTTGACATCCAACAAAAGGTATGGGCATATTCTTCCTAGTGAGTGATTGTTGAAAATTGTGAATGGAAAGTTGGAGTGAAAAGGATTGTTTGGTTAGCATTGTTGAGAGTGTTTTGATTTATTGCTTCAAGGTTTTCTGGAATTAAGAGTTGTTGATAAAACCTTGTTTATAAGCATTGTTGTTGAAGTGAGTTGTTGAGTGAAGAACTTGAACTAGGGTTTGGAAAGAACATGAGTATCATTGTTATGTGAGATTGGTTGATAAAGCATTGTTGGAAATATTTGAGTGAGTATTCATATGCTTGGACTAGGGTTTGTGAGCAAGGATCATTTCATTGAGTAATTGGTTGAGTAGAGTTGGTTAAGCCTAGTCAAGTGAATGTGTGAAGTGATTGTTCAAGTTATGTGAAACAAATTATTCTATATTCTGAATTGTTTTGAGAAAGAGTTTGAGTATTGATGAGTGTGAAGCATATTGAGTCTCTAAAAATTCTCTATATGTTTCTATGATAAAAGAGTGATTGAAAGTGATTGAGTATTGAGGTGAATGTGAAGCATATTGAGTCTTTAAATTATTATATTAAATAAATATATCTCTAACAATTCTCTATATGTTTCTAAGAGAGTGATTGAAAGTGATTGAGTATTGAGGTGAATGTGAAGCATATTGAGTCTCTAACAATTCTCTATATGTTTCTAAGAGAGTGATTGAAAGTGATTGAGCATTGTGATGAGTGTAGAGCATATTGAGTCTCTAACAATTCTCTTTATGTTTCTATGAGATTGGACAAGTTCTAGTGTGGACTTGTTGAGCAGATTTGAGGTAAGTCTTTGAGAAGACTTGTGGATAGATTTGGGTAAGCTTTTGTGGAAGCTTACAATACAGATTGAGAGTAGATTTGGATAAGTTCTTGAGAGGACTTATTGAGCAGATTGGACAAGTTCTAGAGAGGACTTGAGGATAGATTGGTGTGAGATTTTGTGGAAGCTTACAAGGTAGATTTGAGATAAGTCTTTGAGAAGACTTGTGAGCAGAGTTGATTGATTGATTTGTTCAAACCTTGAGTTAAGGTTTGGGGTAGATCCAATAGAGTTGATTTGAGATTGAGTCAAGCTTTGAGTTAAGGCTTGAGGATAGAGATTGAGGATAGATTTATGCTAGACCGAAGGACTATGTTTAGTATAGATTCGAGGATAGAGTTTGGTGCAGATTTGAGGATAGGTTTGTGCCAGACCAGAGATAGATATTGAGGATAGATTTGTGCTAGACCGAAGGACTGTGTTTAGTGTAGATTTGAGATAGAGCTTTGGAGGTGATAGAGTTGAGGATAGAGATCTCCAGCTAGAGTAGGGAGGATAGGTGTCTTCTATGGATAGAGTTCCATTTTCTAAGGGTAGTGGAGGCAGAGGTCTTCTAGAGGATCACCAACTAGAGTAGAGTTAGGATATTGGTGTCTCCTATGGATAGAGATCCATAAAATTGATTAGGGGATTGGTGTCTCCTTTGGATAGAGGTCCATAAACATTGTAATAGGGAAAGGATTCCCAAGATATTGATTGAGAAAATTTTAGTGAAATATTTTCTCTGTGGAGTAGCCCACATTGGGTGAACCACATAAATTTGGTGTCTCTATTGTGTGTGGTGATTTATGCATTGCTTTGATTACTACTGTTGATATTGCTATCTATACATTGCATAATATTGATTGGGAAAGAAAAGTAAAAAGTGGTCTTATACTATTCACCCCCTCTCAGTATAAGCTTGTGTTCTTCAATTGGTATCAGAGCAGGTTCCTTCGAAAGAGTTTAACAACTTGAAGGAAAAGCTTTCAAGAACATAATGGATTCTAAGAATGTGTCCTCAGATAATCCTACACCAATATTTGATGGAAGTGATTATATATATTGGAGTATGAGAATGAAGATTCACTTGATGGCACTTGGCAATGAAATTTGGGAAGCAGTGGAAAATGGATACATACCCCAGTTGATCCACCTACAGATAAGGAAGGTAAGCTTCTACAACATTACAATTCAAAAGCAATGAATGCAATTTTGAGAGGTTTGCATAGAACAGAGTCCATAAAAGTTATGCATTGTCAAGATGCAAAAGGAATTTGGGATAAGTTGCAAAGTATATATGAAGGAGATAAAGGTGTCAAGAAAGCAAAGATACGAAATCTCAAAGGACAATTTGAAGAGTTAAGAATGAAGGATGAGGAAAACATTAGTACTTATCTACTTCGAGTTGATGAAGTTGTTAATGCTATGCAAGGACTTGGACTTAAGATAGAAGAATCAGATGTTTGTGATAAGGTCTTAAGATCTCTTCCAAAAATATTTAGTGAAAATATTTCTGCTATAGAAGAATCAAAGGATGGTGATTCTTTGACAAGAGATATGTTGCTTGGTATTCTTACAACTTTTGAGTTAAGAACAAAAGAACCTAATCCCCAGAAGGAAGCAACATTCAAAGCTACTAAGAAGACAAAGGGTAAGAAGTCAGAATCAAGCAATGAGTCATCCAATGATGAAGAAGCTAATTATGGTAGAAGGAATAAGGATTCAAGAAGATTTAAAGATACAAAATCTGTTAGATGTTTCAATTGTGGAAAGTATGGTCACTATGCAACTAATTGTCAAGAAGCTAAAAATAACAATGATGAAGAAAAATAGGATCACAGGAACAGGGAATCAGAAAGATACAGGTACCAAAAGAAAGGTAAGGATGGACAAAGTAGACAAGGGAAGAAGTTCTTCCAAAGACAAAAGAGGAGCTACTATGCAGACAAGGCAAGTAAGTACTCAAGTGATAGTGATGCTATTTTTTCAGATAATGATAGAGATGAAGTCCTATTTATGATTGAAGAAAAGGAAGAAGTCAAGAAAAGGTCACCAATAATTCTCAAGTGTTTTAGATGTGGTAACTTTGGACATCTTGAAGATAGTTGTACAAGGAATGGTTATAGTTTTAGTGATGATGAATATGAGGATGCACTTGAAGGACCGAAGAAAATATTCTAATGGCACTAGAAGAAGAAGAAGGTGATCCTATAGAAGACAAGTCAAAAGAAAATGAAGATGTAGACAAAGGTAAACAAATAGAGGAGGAATCAGATAAAGAAGGATATGATCTTAAGGCAGAACTTATTTATGCTCTTGACATAGTAAAGAAGGTAAGAAAGCAAAACTCTAAACTTGAGTTTCAGTTTCAAGAATGCGATGAAGAGAGAAGAAAGCTTATAGAGGATCTAAACAAGTCAATGGCTAAGACAAAGAAGTTCAAGGATAAGTTAGAAGCAAAGGTCTTAGAATGTGAAAGGTTAGAACAAGAAGTAGCTCTACTAAGGGAAGATTTAGAAAAATCCAAGAGTAAGCTACACAAGTTTGGAAAGAGTTCAAATATTATGGATAAGATGATCAAGGTACAAAGAAGGTCAACAAACAAAATAGGTCTTGGTTTTGAACAAGCTCAAAAGAAACAAGAAGAAGAGTCAACCTCAAGTTCTGAAGAAGAAGAAACTTCAGAAGAAGAATTAAAGAAGAAAGTGTAAGAGAAAGTGAGACATCTGAGGATGAGTTGGACAACAGAAAGTTCAACAAGGAAAGGAACAATGCACAAAGAAGAAACAGATGGAACAACAATCAGAATAGGTTAAGAGAGACTAAGAGACCAATGAGGTCAAGACAAGGAAATTTCAATGGAAGATGTTTCTCATGTCACAGGTTTGGACACATGGCTTCATAGTGTAGGACACATGAAAGACAAGAAAATGGGAATTTTAGAAACAGGTAACTTTTCCATGGGTATTGCTACTCATGTAATCAGTTTGGTCACAAGGCAATGAATTGTAGGGTTCATGACAGAAAAGGATATGGCTTCACTAGGAAAAATCCTAAAACATTTGCACCTCCAAGGAATAATGACATTAAGTGTTATAAGTGCAATAATGATGGACATACAACAAAATGGTGTAGAGTAGACATTCTAGAATCAAGCATGAACAGGAACAAGAATAGGAACAAGAATAGGAATATGGGCATGGATAGGAATAGGAACAGGAATATGGACATGGATAGGAATAGGAATAGGAATGTGGACATGGATAGGAACAGGAATAGGAATAGTCAAAGAAATTAGAAGGATCATATGAGAAGGAAAGAAGATAAAGGTAAAGACCAGTGCTTGTTGGGAGTAGAAATACTCCCACCCCATAATTAACCACCTCAAGAGGAGGTGGGGGAGGGGCTAAGCTAAGAGATTCATTCTTAGCCCCAAGCCCCAAAGGTAACCCTTTGCCATTGATGTCAAAGGGGGAGAGATTTGAGTAAGGGGGAGAGATTTGGTTTAAGGAGAGAGCATTGAGTTAGAGGGAGCAGTTTCCTAGGGGAGTAGAACAAGAAAAAGGTCAAGATTTGGTAAAAATAATTTGGGTTACCATCAATGACAAAGGGGGAGATTGTTGGACATTTTGAGTGATAAGTTGTCATTGATGTCAAAAGTAAGTGGTCATTGATGTCGAACTAACAACACCAATCAATGGCAGTTTTATGTAGCATCCATTTTAGTTTTAATTTCAAGACCCGGTTCTAAGAAGTCAGATGAGGTCCAAAGTGCAAGAAAAAGCCCAAATAAATAATATTATAATATTATTTTATAATATTATACAAAGGAAGTTTAAAATTAATTATAAATTAATTTATTAGTTAATTTATTTAACTTATAAAGTTATTTAAATTAATTTAATTATTAATTATAAATTAATTTAAGCTAAGGTTAAAAACCCTAAGGTGGGTTATTAAAAATAAAATTCAAAATTAAGATTTTGAATCCGAAATACACCCCCAACAACACCTAAAATAAGGAGGCATAAGAGGAAGGACCTTATCCTTCCTTCATGTGGGCCTTAGTAGCCCACGCGGTGGGCTCCCAAGCGCTAAGGCGCTTAGGATAGAGGAGACGATGGATCGAATCTCGTCGAATCCCCTTTTGGGGAAGAAAGAGGTATGCTTTGATAATTGGTCGCCAAAAATTTTGGAATATAGTTTGGGCATTTAAAAATTAATTTTTGCATATTTTTATTTGGTTCTAAGGTTGCAAGGGAGTTATAAGGGTTTTGCAAAATTAAATTTTTAATGTTATTTTCTCAAAGGTTTTGAAAGGATTGTAAGGTGTTTGGTTGATATTTTATGGTGTTGGATATTATTTTAAGTTGGAGTTTATAAGGTGTATCAAAGAAATTATTTTTTATGTATGTTATGATGAGTGTTATTTTTAAAGGGAGAAATAAGGCATAAATTGAGTTGTGATTATTTTGTGTCTAAGGGAATATTTTTGAGAAAGTATTGAAGTGATATTGTTGTGTTTAACCATTGAAATTGGAAAGAAGGAAATTGTGATTAAGACAGAGTTTTTCCAAAGGCACTTTGACATCCAACAAAAGGTATGGGCATATTCTTCCTAGTGAGTGATTGTTGAAAATTGTGAATGGAAAGTTGGAGTGAAAAGGATTGTTTGGTTAGCATTGTTGAGAGTGTTTTGATTTATTGCTTCAAGGTTTTCTGGAATTAAGAGTTGTTGATAAAACCTTGTTTATAAGCATTGTTGTTGAAGTGAGTTGTTGAGTGAAGAACTTGAACTAGGGTTTGGAAAGAACATGAGTATCATTGTTATGTGAGATTGGTTGATAAAGCATTGTTGGAAATATTTGAGTGAGTATTCATATGCTTGGACTAGGGTTTGTGAGCAAGGATCATTTCATTGAGTAATTGGTTGAGTAGAGTTGGTTAAGCCTAGTCAAGTGAATGTGTGAAGTGATTGTTCAAGTTCTATGAAACAAATTATTCTATATTCTAAATTGTTTTGAGAAAGAGTTTGAGTATTGATGAGTGTGAAGCATATTGAGTCTCTAACAATTCTCTATATGTTTCTGTGATAAAAGAGTGATTGAAAGTGATTGAGTATTGAGGTGAATGTGAAGCATATTGAGTCTCTAACAATTCTCTATATGTTTCTAAGAGAGTGATTGTAAGTGATTGAGTATTGAGGTGAATGTGAAGCATATTGAGTCTCTAACAATTCTCTATATGTTTCTAAGAGAGTGATTGAAAGTGATTGAGCATTGTGATGAGTGTAGAGCATATTGAGTCTCTAACAATTCTCTTTATGTTTCTATGAGATTGGACAAGTTCTAGTGTGGACTTGTTGAGCAGATTTGAGGTAAGTCTTTGAGAAGACTTGTGGACAGATTTGGGTAAGATTTTATGGAAGCTTACAATACAGATTGAGAGCAGATTTGGATAAGTTCTTGTGAGGACTTATTGAGAAGATTGGACAAGTTCTAGAGAGGACTTGAGGATAGATTGGTGTGAGATTTTGTGGAAGCTTACAAGGTAGATTTGAGATAAGTCTTTGAGAAGACTTGTGAGCAGAGTTGATTGATTGATTTGTTCAAACCTTGAGTTAAGGTTTGGGGTAGATCCAATAGAGTTGATTTGAGATTGAGTCAAGCTTTGAGTTAAGGCTTGAGGACAGATATTGAGGATATATTTGTGCTAGATCGAAGGACTATGTTTAGTACAGATTCGAGGATAGATTTTGGTGTAGATTTGAGGATAGGTTTGTGCCAGACCAGAGATAGATATTGAGGATAGATTTGTGCTAGATCGAAGGACTATGTTTAGTATAGATTTGAGATAGAGCTTTGGAGGTGATAGAGTTGAGGATAGAGATCTCCAGCTAGAGTAGGGAGGATATGTGTCTTCTATGGATAGAGTTCCATTTGCTAAGGGTAGTGGAGGTAGAGGTCTTCTAGAGGATCACCAGCCAGAGTAGAGTTAGGATATTGGTGTCTCCTGTGGATAGAGATCCATGAAATTGATTAGGGGATTGGTGTCTCCTTTGGACAGAGGTCCATAAACATTGTAATAGGGAAAGGATTCCCAAGAGATTGATTGAGAAAATTTTAGTGAAATATTTTCTCCGTGGAGTAGCCCACATTGGGTGAACCACGTAAATTTGGTGTCTCTATTGTGTGTGGTGATTTGTGCATTGCTTTGATTACTGCTATTGATATTGCTATCTATACATTGCATAATATTGATTGGGAAAGAAAAGTAAAAAGTGGTCTTATACTGTTCACCCTCCCTCTCAGTATAAGCTTGTGTTCTTCAGAAGGTGGCTATAATTCTTCCACCTTCCTAAAACCAACCCCAATTATGGGGGAAGCTAATTTTACTCAATCTAGTTATCCCAGTCACCAACCCCAAATTAGACCTTGTTAGTAGGACACCTCACCCCTATCCTTTGGAAAACTCCTAGGAGGGCCAATTATACAAATGGCCCCTTGGGATGACATTATCATGATGATCTCAAAAGGTAACAAATTGCTATAGAAATTTTGAATCAAGTTTGCTCAAGCATCGCATTGCTACCAAAAATTTTCCATGAAGGTCATTCTCAAGTAATTGATTGGGCTCTAAAGGCAAAAAGGCAACTTGCATGTGGTTTTTTATGATATTCTCCCATATCTATTATTTTTCTTTTACTCATCATTATCTCTTTAGATTAGCTATTTATGCATGCATCCACCTACATTTTCTATTCGTATCTAATGAGCCTATTTATCTTATCAAGCAATCTAGTTAGCTTTTCATAGGTATTTCAAAAGGTTTTTGGGATAATAGATTATCCCTAAAGTTCTTTGAGCAAGTTTAGAAGTGCCTTGCAAACTTTGTGGGCCTGCTCTTTTTGTTTATATTTGTTGAAGTAAAATTTGTTTCCTAAACTCTGTTCAAGCAGTGTATTTGCCCCAGACAATTAGAATCTCAAGATTATGATCTAAGGTATTTCTACTTGTTTTTGTCCTACAAGTAAATATGCCACTTGTAACTAGTTTAGGTGGTAAATTTGTCTTCTATGTGTCCAACCTAGAATCCTCTCAACATCCCTACATATACTCTGTTTAGCATATCTCCATATAACTTCTCATCATTATTTTGAAATCTTCTCTCTATTTTTGTCTCCTATCAACTTGTCTCTATCATCTCATAAAATTCGTCAGCTATAGAACTTTCAAGCAATAAATTTGCCATAGGTATTACGAAATCCACTTCCAAGGTTTAAATTCAAATTTTCTTGCATATAACATGGGGGTTGACTATGCCAATTAAGAAGTCTTCCACTTCTCGTTGTTAGGTAAACCCCCAAACTCGAATCCACCTTTTATTATTTTTTTTTGCAGGTTTTAGCATATTCACTAATTGAAAATATTCCAGGTGACAAATTCAAACATAGGCAATGTATTCACACCAACCACTAAGATAAGTAAGTATAATTTCTATTATATATTTTTTTTAGGTAATGTAGGTTGTTTACTAAGTTTTTTTTATATATTTCTCTATTTTTATATTTAGATAAA
Organism: Wollemia nobilis; assembly: GCA_028583015.1. Taxonomy (NCBI): domain Eukaryota; kingdom Viridiplantae; phylum Streptophyta; class Pinopsida; order Araucariales; family Araucariaceae; genus Wollemia; species Wollemia nobilis. The sequence goes on from JAQPPZ010000989.1 coordinate 8,228,568, forward strand.
TGCGTATAAAAAGGAAAAATCAAAGGATAACTATTAAGGGATAACCCTTAAGGGATAACTCGTTCAAGTGTGGGCTAACCCTTAAGGGATAATTTTAAAGGTGCTAGCATTCGATGGGCATTTATTTTTGGCACCCCACACATATAATTCTTCAAATGTTGACATCTTGATGGAAAGATGATAAAAAGTACTATACCACCATTATGTTAAGTGAAATCATTAAAACCACTAATATTGTTTATCTAGGCAAAGCATCTTAGGTATGTACCTAGGCACTTGTTCATGATTTTTGTTTGACCATCTGGATAAGGGTGATAAGAAGAGTGCAAATTAAGTTGTGAACCAGGGTAAATATTTTGTGTTCTATGTGCATGTATTTTGTGAGTTGTTATTTTTCTTCTGAATTAGTTATTTATGCATTATTATTTTGGAATAAGTTTGGTTATATCTCTTGATTTGGTATTAGAGCCAAGTTTTTAGCCATAGAGGGATGCCTTTATTTCTAGGGTTTAAATTCATTTGAAGAGGATCTAGGGTTTCTAGGAGTTATAGAAAACCTATTCTAGAGTGGGAGTTTTATGCAGAAGGAGCTTGAAGTAAAATGACGTAAAATCATTCAAGGATAGAGATTGAGAAATTTGATGGAAAAATTTTTGAGCTATGGAAATTAAAAATAGAGGATCTACTCGTGGACAGAGATCAATGGTATGTTATTTTTGAATAGAAACCTGCTAGTACATCTGATGAATATTGGAAAATTTTGAATTGGAAAGCGAGGAGTCTAATTCGACTGTGCCTTGTAGATTCAGTCTTAATCAATATTTCTAGAGAAGCTACTACAAAGGATCTCTGGGAAAAGTTAGGGGCTTTGTATCTATTTATGTCCTTGGTGAACAAATTATTCCTCTAGAAGAAATTGTATAATATAAGGATGAATGAAGGGGATTCACTAGCAGATCATCTTAATGCATTCAATACGGTGGTAATTCAACTTATATCTATTGAAATTAAGTTGAGTGAGGAAGATAAATGTATTACTTTGCTATGCTCTTTACCAAATTTGTGGGATAACCTGGTTGTAGCAATTGGTAGTACAACTTCATCCACATTGAAGTTTGAAGATGTTGTGGCATATCTATTATCATAGGATATGAGGAGAAAAGCTATTGGAAATGTGGTAAGCTTGGACACATGAAAAATGATTATAGATCAAATAATGTTGATTTTGGAAAGATATCTAATGAATCCACTTCCACAGAGATAAATAAATCCACTAATGAAGGAGGGAATGTATATCTGACATCGTGCTCCACACGTTTAGATAGAAATGATTGGTTGATCGATACTGGTGCCTCTTTTCATATGACTCCTCATAGAGGGTGGTTTAGTGAATATGAAAGATATGATGGAGGGGAGGTATTTTGGGATATGATTCACCACTTAGAATCATTGGTCATAGAAAGGTGAAAATATTATTGTAGGATGGTAGGGTTAAAATCCTCCCAGGTGTGATGCATATTCCTGGCCTTGCTAGAAATTTAATTTTTGTAAGCAAATTGGTTGATGTAGCAGTAAATGTTAGGTTTAGTAAGTATTCATGCAAAATGGTTTGTGGATCTATGGTGTTAGCAAGAGGAGTCCAGATTGGAACCTTGTATAAGCTATTAGGAAGCACTATGACAAATGAGTGCAACAACTCAACTATTCTTAAGGCTAAATCAGATAAAATTTCAATGCTATGGCATCAAAGAATGGGACATATTGGAGAAAAGGGATTGCGTACCCTATACACAAAAGGTATGGTTCAAGGTATCCCTAATTTTTCAATGGTTTTTTATTTTTGTGAACATTGTATTTATGGCAAGCAAAATCATGTGAGTTTCCCATCTGGTGTTGCAAGATCAAAAGGGGTATTAGATTTGATTCACAATGATATATTTGGTCCTGTTCCTATTCCATCCCTTGGAAAATCATGGTACTATGCTTCTTTCATTGATGAATTTTCAAGATATGCATGGATTTATTTTCTTAAAAGTAAATATGAAGTGTTTGATAAGTTTAGAGAATTTAAAGCACTTGTTGAAAATCAAACTAGGAAAAAAATAGGTGTTGAGGTTTGATAAAAAAGGAGAGTATTGTTCAATGAAATTTGAGGATTTTTGTAAGAAATATGGTATTGAAATATAGAAGACTACTCCATATACACCCCAAAAAAATGGAGTTGCTGAGAGATTTAATAGATCACTAATGGAAAAGGCTAGAAGTATGCTCAGTGGTGCAGGTCTGGCATAAGAATTCTGGGCAAAGGCAGTAAATGTGGTATGTTACTTGCAAAATCGATCTCCTACATCAACATTGCTGGATCAAACTCCATTTGAAGCATGGTTTGGTAAGAAACCCTCTCTTTCACATCTTAGAGTTTTTGGTTGTGATGCATACATGCATATTCCAAAGGAGAAAATAAGTAAACTTGATAATAAGGTTGTTAAATGTATCTTTATTGGTTATAAAGATGGTGTTAAAGGATATAAACTTTGGAATCCAAAAACTAAAAGTACAGTTTATAGTAGAGATGTGGTGTTTAAAGAAATGAAAAGTGATCATAGGAAGGACGTAAGAGAAGAACTTGAAAAGGTGTAATTTGATCTCATGGAAGAAGAATCCTACTCAGAAGAATAAGAGGAAGAACCAGAGGTTCATACACCTATGGTAAGGATATCAACACGAGAAATAAGGCAACCTGATAGGTATAGTCCATCTGCTTTTTCTTATTCCTTTGTTTTATATGTTACTAATGAAGATCCTAGAATAGTTAGAGAAGTTGTTAATTCTAAAGAGGCAAACCTTTGGGAAGAAGCCATGATGAAGGAAATGATGACCCTAAAAGAGAACAAGATATGGGATCTAGTAAAATTACCTGGTGGGAGAAAAGAAATAGGTTGCAAATGGATCTTCAAGAAGAAGTAGAATGTTGAAGGAAAAGTGGAGAAATATAAAGCTCACCTGGTTGCTAAAGGCTATTCTCAGGTAGAGGAAATTTATTATGGTGAATTATTTTCTCATATTGTAAAGCTAGCCTCAATAATATTTCTTTTATCTGTGGTTGTTGCATTTGATCTTTAAATAGAGAAAATGGATGTCAAAAATGCATTCTTTCATGGAGATTTAGAGGAGGAAATCTATATGAGATAGCCTGAAGGATTCATTATTGGAGGAAAGGAGGATTTTGTATGTAAGTTAAAGAAATATCTATACAAACTAAAAGTCACCTAGAATGTGGTATTAGAAATTTGATACTTATGTCTTAGGACTTGATTTTGTTCGTAGCAATGTTGATCATTGTGTATACTCAAAGCAAATTGATAATGTACTTGTCATTATAGTTTTGTATGTTGATGATATGTTACTAATAAAAAAAAGTAAGGAAATGATCAGGGAAGTGAAGTCTCAGTTAGCATCACAGTTTGACATGAAAAATCTTGGCCTTGGAAATTTTATTTTGGATATGCAAATAAAAAAATATCGTTCAAACAAAAAGTTGTGGTTGAATCAGAAAAAGTATGTTGAGACAGTTTTGAAGAGATTCAGTATGCAGGATTGCAAACCAGTGAAGGTACCTATTCCTTTGGTTGAAAAATTATCAGCTGAACAATATCCAAAAATAGAATAAGAGGTAGAAGAAATGTCCCATGTTCCTTATGCAAATGTTGTAGGGAGTTTAATGTATGCCATGGTGTGTACTAGACCAGATATTGCCCATGTAGTGGGAGTTTTGAGCAGATATATGTCTAAACCTGGTAAAGAGCATTGGACTACTATAAAAAGGGTTTTCAGATATTTGCATGGTACATCTAATTTTTCAATCTGTTATGAAGGTACAGGTAAAGAGAAAAAATCCTTGGATATAGAAGGTTTTGTTGATGCAGATTGGGCTGGAGATTTGGACAATAGAAGATCTACTAGTGCATATGTATTTAATCTATTTAGAGGGGCTATTAGTTGGATGAGCAAAAGGTAAATTGTTGTTGCTCTTTCAACCACTGAAGCTAAGTACATGGCAGCCACTGATGCAAGTAAGAAAGCATTATGTCTACAAAGACTATGTGCTGAAATTGGGTTCTTTCAAGGAGTTGTGAAGATAAATTGTGATAGCCAGAGTGCTATATTTTTGGCGAAGAACCCTACTTACCATTCAAAAATGAAGCACATTGATAAAAAGTACCACTTCAACAGGGAAATGATTGAACAGAAGAAAGTGTTGTTGTAAAAAGTGGATACCAAGGAAAATATTGCAGATGCTTTAACCAAGGCAGTTAGCATAGAAAAGTTCATATTTTGTATAGTTGACATGGGTCTGGTAAGAGCAAGTGTTGGAACTAACATTGATTACATCCTTTATGCAAAGTATTCAACAAGTGGGAGAATGTTGGATGTGTCTCATCCTTTGCAGAGGAAGTACTATACAGTAGGCCCCCATGTCGGTAGTCCCTCTTGTTGGTGAGCGATCCCAAGGGTGTGGAGCCATCCCATGGGGGTTCAGAGGGGGGGGGGACGAAGCCCCCCTCAAAAATTTTCTTTTTTTTTAGAGCGATTACTAGGATTTTTGTGATTGGTGGGTATGGGTGGTTTTAGCCCTTGGTATTGTACCCACAGTTTTCTAATACCACATTGTGGTTTAAGGTTGTAAAAGTTTTATTTAATATTAATTGTAATGTCCCATTACGGATAAGGAGTGAAAAATAATATCAAAGGAGGTGTGGCTCTTGTTTGCTGGATTAGCCCATATTGGGTGAACCAGGGTAAATCTCTTGTGTTCTATGTGCATGTATTTTGTGAGTTGTTATTTTTCTTTTGAATTAGTTATTTCTGCATTATTATTCTAGAATAAGTTTGGTTATATCTCTTCAAGGATTAAAAAATATTATCAACCTCAGTAGTCTCTGCTACTGCTCTCTCTTGTCGAGTCATACTGCGAGTACGAGGTTTATTCAAAGTCCTATCTAGTGGTGTGGATATATTTGAGTCTTTGATAGTACTTTTATACCACTTAGGAATATTTTTTTGTGGTGAAGAAGAAGAAGAAGACTTCTCAACCTTAAAATCCTCAACATCAAGGTATACATTGGATGTGTTATGTGATATGAAAGCTTCATCAAATACCACATCTCTACTGATATGAATCTTCTTGGTGAAAGGATATAGCGACTGATATATTTTTGAATGCTCATCATAACCAAGAACATATTGCAAGGTATTCTCATCTAATTTCTTCCTCTTTACTTTTGGTATGTGCATAAAAGCCTTACATCCAAAAATGCGAAGATGAGAAATGGAGGGTTTTCGACCACTCCATGCTTCTTGTGGAGCTATATCCTTTAGGGCCTTTATGGATGCCCTATTCAGCAGGTACATTATTATTGTGATAGCTTCTACCCAAAACTACTACTCTAGATGGGCTCCTATAAGCATACAATGAACCATTTCCATGATGGAACGGTTCATCCATTTAGCAAATACATTTTGCTGTGGAGTATAAGCAGTAGTGAGCTATCTCTTGATTTCATGTGCAGTAAAATATAATAAAAATTATTTAGAGGTGAACTCCCCCCTCGATCTGAGCGAAGGGTATTTATAGAAGTCCCTGACTCCTCAAAATATTTTTGTTGGAAGTAATTGAAATCTTCTGATTTTAGATGAAGAAATAAAATCCACATATTTTGTGAGTAGTCATATATAAACAATTGAAAGTAACTCTTTCCCCCATAGTTTTTTGACATAGGACCGCACATATCAGTGTGAACTAACTCCAAAGGTTTCTTTTCTCAGGAAGAGCTCTTTTTAAATGGTACTCTATGTTGATTCTCTGCAAAGCAATCAGAGCATACTGATAATGTAGAAAAAAGGGAGGGAAGGCCCTTTACCATATCATATTTACTTAGCTCAAGTAAATATCTAGAACTTAGATGCTTGTACCTCTTGTGCCAAAGTGAAGTAAGCTCCTTTGTAGAGACTGCCATGGAAACATGAGGGGTGGAGATAGCATATAATGCAAATAATCCATGCTTGTATGAAGCTATTACAATGTGTTTACCCCTCTTGGTGATAATGCAAAACTTCTTTCCATCCTCAACATGAAAATCAACAACTATATCCTTATCCAGGATTTGAGGGACTGAAAACAAATAGTTCGTAAATCCTAGAACATATAGGACTCTATCAATCTGACATTTTCCATTTGTAAGGCTAACTAAAATGGTGCCCTCACCTTGAACCTAGCAGGTCTTATAATCAATAATAGTTACTGGTTTGCATTTCTTGGCTTCAAATGTCTCAAACCATGATTTATCGCTAGTAATGTGTTTACTAACACCATAATCAACATACCACACAAGATCCTTTTTTTTTTAGATTGTGTTAGTCATGAGCACCTTGTGTGCCCACTCAGAATCTGAGTCTGATTCTTCAACAACAACATTCATATTGGGTTGCTTGGTTTTTTTTTGTGGTTTTTTATGGCCCTTGTTCTTAGGTTGTTTATTATTGTACTAACATCGATTGGTGTCATGGGTATATTTTTCACAAATTTTACAATCTCTTCTGTTGTTGAGGTTGTTTTTCCTTGGAATCCTTGGAAGAAGATCCCCCATTTTGAAAATTACCTTTCTTCTTAGAACCATTATTGTTTGAATAGAGGGTTGTATTAGAAGTTTCATTTTTTTGAAGTTGGATAGCCTCCTTAGTTTGAAGCAAATTTACAAAGGAGATCTCAATCCCCAATACTTAGGTTCGTAGATCTCTCTCCACAAGAGAACTCTATCCCCTCTACTCTGGTTTGTGGATCTCTCTCCATAGGATAACTCTATCCCCTCTGCTATGGTTTATGGTTCTATCTCCATAGGAGAACTCTATCCCCTCTACTTTAGTTTGTGGATCTCTCTCCATAGGAGAACTCTATTCCCTCTGCTCTGGTTTGTGGATCTCTCTCCACAGGAGAAATCTATCCCCTTTGCTCTAGTTTGTGGATATCTCTTCACAGGAGAAATCTATCCCATATGCTCTAGTTTTTGGATCTCTCTCCATAGGAGAACTCTATCCCATCTACTGTAGTTTGTAGATCTATCTCCATAGGAGAACTCTATCCCCTCTACTCTAGTTTTTGGATCTCTCTGCATAGGAAAATTTTATTTCCTCTGCTATGATTCAATACAAATCTGGCTCAACACTCAGCTTAAAATTGCTCCAAGCCTTCACACAAGGCTTGCTCAAATCTGTATCAAGATCTACTCAAATCACTTGCTCAACACTGCCCCAAATTTGCACACATTACATGCACAAATTTATCTCAAACCTGCTCATACAATCTATCCAAATCTACTTTGTCTTCTCATAATTCTATTCAAATATGCTTCAAGTCTTCTCACAAATCTATCCAAACCTACTCCAAGTCTTCTCACAAATTTGCTCTCAACTCTGTCCCAAGTCTTCTCACGAGACTTTCTCAAATCTACCTCAAATAAACTTCAAGTCTTCTCACAAGACTTGCTCAATTCTACCTTAAACCTGCTTCAAGTATTCTCACAAGACTTGCTCAAGTCTACCTTAAACCTTCTCATAGAACCTACTCAAATATTCCCAAATATTGCATACAAACAATGCTTATATCTCTTTCAAAAATGCTTTCTTCAACTAGGCAGTTCAGACATATTCTACCTAGAATTCGTTTAACCTCTTGAAAATATAGAGAATGATATGTACTATCAAATACCCAATATGTTCTTCATATTCACAAATATTGCATTCATCCAATACAATATCTACTTATTGCAAATCCCTTTCAAATCAAATCAAACTATTGTATAACTTTGCTTCAAAAAACTGGTTTATATTCCTTGCAAATTTACTCTCAATGAAAAAACACAATAATGCACAAATTGCTTCACAAAACTGGTCTCTAACACTTGCCCATTCACATTCAATGTCACTCACCTCAATGCCCAAATTATTCACTAATTCTTTCACCAAGAATACACAATTTGTTCTTAAAAAATCTAACACAAGTGTTTCCAATTTCACCAATCAATAATGCACAATTTGTTTCATAAAACCTAGCTCAAATATTTCCAATAATTCACATATGTAATCCTTATTTCTCCATCTTATTATTCAGAAATATTTTCTCAACAAAAAACCTTAGAGAAGGAATGATATCATAATACCTTTAATTTTCTTTGATGAAGATGTGCCCTCAAAACCCGTTCCAAAATAATTTTCCTTTTTGCCACTTCAAGAGGTTAGACAATTTTCTTTTCAAAATAATCACAAAACATTTCCTCAAATATGTGCTCAAATATACTCAATAATTTCTCTTTAGTATTCTAAAGATAAAGCTTTGAATTTTAATACTAAAACCTCAAACTTCTCTTTTCTAAGGTGTTCCAAAATACAAAATATCAATAGACTTAAATTACACCTTATTTCTCCTTTCTAAAGTGCCAAGACAATACATCAACAATACCAAATACAAATTAATTAAACACTATTTACACCTTATCACTCCTCACTTTTGCATATAAAAAATAACACCTTAAAATATTGCAATTTCCTCCTTTTTATTTTCTTCTAAAATATTTTCCAAAATAAAACCATGTATTGCCCTTATGACTGCCTAAGTCAAATAGTGCGCACAATGACCAAACAAGACTTATGCCTCCTAATAATTTACCCTTAGACTAAAAATTAATTATTTTGCACTTACCAAAATCGTCGCAGGTGAGAATCGACCATGACACCTCTTGCATGCTCGTGCTTTGGTGCCACTTACACTTCCGCTAGGCCAGCCGCCTGTACATGAACATGTATGCACGATTTATCTTTAAAACCTTTCGGTGAATCCTCTCTATAAAAAAAAACATGAAAAACATCATTGCCAAGTTTCAACCGTAAGACCTCATGCCAGCCTTGCATCTTAGCGCTGCCTAGATTGCTGCTAGGCCAACCACTCACTTGAGAATCAATGCGTACGATATTATCCTTATTCACACCGTTCTCTCTCCTTTGAAATTTTATCTTCTCCCTTCTCTATTTCTCACACTTGCGCATGATGGAGATCAATTTTTCCTTGAACAAAAACCTTACCAAGTGAACAATTTTTAATCCATATTTATATGGATTTCACCTCCTTTCTTGACATCGACACTTATATTAAAATTTTCATTTGATACCTTCAAACACGTTGGCACCAAACTCATATTGAGTTTAAATTATAATATAAAAATATTATAATAGACTTTTTAACTTCCCTTGCAACACTTGAACCTTTGTCTTCAAACCTTTTGTCCCAAATATTATAATATTATATCTTTTAAGACTTTAGTCACTTGTGATTCAAACTTGCTTTCTTTTTGAACCATGGTCTTAAAATTGGGTCTTCAAACCTTTTATTCAATTACTTAGAACTTTGTCCCAAGTGCTTTGAGATGAACCTTACATTGTCTTCTTTTGATATCGACATTTTGACATCAATGACTATGCACCTTTGATATCAATGACAACTCATTATGTTTAATATTTCCAACACCATACCCTATGCTTACAAAGCTTCCTAATTGTGTCTCTCCACATGAGGCATGAGTGTCAAGTGTACATAATCATCACATAGGAGACCACGATATTTTGAGATATCAATAGTTTATCTAGCATGCTCTATGGGATAAATTTGATCTAATTTACCCTATGAATTTTATTGAGTTTAATTTTATGAAGAAATACAAAAAAACACTAAAAATATAGCCACTATGCTTCCATAATAGTTTGTCTAACATGCCCAAAAAGAAAGCAACAAATAAACACCTATTCACATGGTGCACCAACTACAACAATTTTGCTAGTATGCATACATGATTAAGGTTTTTGTGAAGATATTGGTTTATTTTGCTTATCAAAGCATAAGAAAATTCACCTAAATAATCCATTGATAAAAAATGATCCATCAATTTATAAGAAAATACCTGTAACTAGATCATTCATAAGAACAAACCGATAAACACCAATGCCACACTTGAATCGAAGACCCAAAATACGAGCTCATTGTCAAAATATGGTTGTGAATTAGAATCAACCTTCAAGAAGGTACTCAAATTGGAATAATAGAGGTCCCCTACAACCACCTATTCCTCTTACAACATGGGATGATTTCAATCTCAACATTCAAATTGCTACCTTACATCACTAGTGAGGATGCAACCACACCTATAAAAAATTTACACCACATGGTAAGGTAATACATGGTACATAACATTGAGGATCAAAACATGGCCCTCAAACTACTAGAAGCTTATTTTAGAGGTAAATCATAATAGTGGTACAAAAAAGTTTTCCCACACTCAATCAGAAACTATGACCAACTTGCATACTTATTGGATGATAAATTTAGAGAGAAGGTGAATAATGTGTCTCTCTTGGCTTACCTGACTTTTATTAAGAGAGATATTATAGAGACAATGGATGATTTCAATACCCAATTTCATAAAACTTGGTGTCAAATCTCTAATGAAATTTTCCCCCTCCCAAGTATGGCTTTTATTTATTTTTTAAAGGCTAATAATTCATAGATGGTTGTAATAATTAAGTTTAAGAGAGAAAAAAATGTACTAGTGGCCTATGAGATAGCCATCCAAGCTAAAAATAACCTCATCCAAATAGGAAGGTTAGCCTCCATGCCCCCATGCCTTTATTTTCAAATATTCAACCACCCTATCAACCACCTCCAATAGTCTAGCCTACTACCTTCCAACCAACCTACTCTTGCTATAAACCCTATAAAGGCTTAGACCTATCTCCCTACTTTCAAATACCACTCTACAATTCCAAGCTATATGAGATAAAGAAATTGCTAAGGATAGTCTTTGATGATGTCATAGCCCTCACAAGGCAATAGAATGCCCAAATATTTCAATATCAAAATAATTTGAGACCTCTCTTCCAATAGAGCAACCAAGGCTACAAACCTCCTCTAAATGGCCAAAGTTATCAAATCTCTAATTTCCAATCCAATAGGAATGTAGGTCAACCCCAAAGCTCTAATCCATAGATAGTTCCTCTACAAATCCCATTAAAATAGATTTACCTTAACTTTTTTAGGGATAGTTACCATGCAAAAAAACTATGTCGAGGATCCTCATGCATGGTACTACCCTTATACCAAGGCTTATCTCCAAAATACTTATCTTTAAAGAAATACTCAGCAGACCTTTGTTCAACCAAATGAAGTTGTACATGCCCAACCATCTACTTCATACTCAAGGCTAAAGCCACAAGTGTTGAACCATCCCTCTCCTATCCAACCCCAAATTTCTCTTCCAATAACATATTCTGCTAATTAGGAGTAGACTCTGATAACTTATGATAAGGAAGAAGAATATGTTATGTTTGATTGAGCAAGTACTCCAACACTTGGGAGGCCACAAGTCTAATCGAACTATATGATGAGGCCCAAAATAAAGTCTATAGACGAGCAATGAAAGGCTAGTCAAGTGGGCCTTAATGCTCAAAGTAGGCCTTTGGATCCTAGAAAATAAGTTTCCCTTATGATCACACCAAACCAAAATATGTAAAACTCCCCAATGGATGCTAAGATGAATGTTCTTGAGGCGCTACGGTAGCATGCCTAGATTCAATAGCTAGCTAGATCTCTCTAAACTATAATAGAGAGGCCCATAGCATAATGGGTACCAAACATACTTTAGAAGGTATATTCTAATAGATATTTCAATTTGGTACACCATATGAAGAAATATACTATGGACTTGCCTATTTGGATGTCCTATCGATGTCCAAGAAAATAAGGAATTTTTAGGAATCCTTGAAGAGAAAAATGATGTTGGACAAGTAGAAGTCACCTATTGTCCTATAGATATCTAGCCTTGTTGTAATCCAAGCTAAATCTATGTCATTTTACCTAGCTTTAATATAAAAATATAAATTGATCCATAATTGCATGGTAGATTCTAGATCAAGAACCTTAGTCATACCCATGAGAGTAGTAGATGCATTGGGATTGGTGTATGATCTAGTCAACAAAGGGGTAGTCCAACTCAATAGAAATATTGCTTAGATATTTGGACTAGTTTGAAGTTTATCCCTCTCATTACAATCTTGTTTGAACCTCATAGTGCATCATGATATACCAATCGTTGAGATCTTGGCTATTGTTGTCATATTTGATTGTCCTTGGAAAGGCAATTGCCACTCCCAAGGAGTGACACAATGGGGCTATGGATGAGAGCATAGGTTTTGGCTCAATCAGAGGTCTTTGGGAGTTTTTATAAGGTTGAATCCTTGTTAGGATGTGATATTCAAGGCACACTTGTACTCAATAAAGGGAAAAAATATGCAAGAGATAAAAATAAAAACAACTCAACAAAAGAAAAATATGGTAATGTGCCAAGAGATCCGATAAGATCTTCCTACAAATATAGACCTGAATACTAAGTTCCAGTGGTTAACACTTCCTCTCCTTAACATAATGAAGCACAAATTACTGGTTATAGGTATGCATAAAGAGGAAGGTCCTATAGGAGAGCCAACGATAGATGACTTGTCTGAACATAGACACAAACCCCTCACACATACATACACTTAATAAAACTCAAAATAGGTAAAATATCACAGAAAAATACATACATACAGACATGGGTCAGCAGGACGTCATAGATGGCTATATAAAAAACTTGACACATGCTCCCATATATATATGCAAGCAAAACTTTACAAATATTGTGTCAAAAGTGAGGGTTTGAGATTGTCCACAAGATGCTCAAGAACCGGTTGTTTTTACAAAAAGAAATGAAAGGAAATCCTACAAGAGAACACAATTGTAAACTTGTCGATCCTTTCTACAACCTAAACTATAACTATATATAGTTGACAATAGGGAAATATTCCATCCAAAATTATCTGTAAATGAATCTAACAATCTCATCTACTTTTCCTAGGGATCCTATTCATTGAATGAAGTACTCTTTGACTATAATAACTATCAGGCCTGAGATTGTCAACACCATACTTAGTATTGAATGAAGATCTAAGGTATTTACTCAAGGTGTATTTTGGTAGGGGATATTTGTCTCCTTAGTCAGGGAAGTATTAACTTGGATTATATATCTCTATTGCATTTTATTTGATTTAGGTGTTAATATTGGCTTGACTATATGACACCCCTTTTGGATCTAGGGTCATCTTACAAATTGGTCAAGAGTTTTATTGTTGGTGCTTCATTATAGATTGAAAATATTTGATATCAAGACTTATTCCAAAAATCCTTTGGCACTTTTTTACTTTTACTATTGGGGGTTTTGTTGGGAAAATTTTATGCAAGTTCTAATTATTGAGATTTATATTGGTTTCTTCTTCTACAAGATAAAAGCTCTGATCCTCTTTGATCAGGATTTTGCCTTAGTCATGCATGAATAGTAGGAATCACTACAAATTTGGTGGCTCACAAGGGCCTTATAGCTTTCTTGAAGGAGAACTCAAAATTACATTTATCCTTGGGCATGGATTCAAATCCTTGTCTATCTAAAAAACAAACATAAGGAAGAAAAAAAAGTATTAAATTTATTAGATTAAGAATTTACTTCTTAGATTTATCAAACTTTGACATTGCCTTTTGTTTGTTATCCTAGTGTTGAGGGTTTAATACGTTCAAGGGTAGTTTTTTAGGTGAATTCTATTCATGGGTATATGGAGAACATCTCCTTCTATAGTCTCTAGCTCGAATGAATTTCCTTCATTACAATTGGAGATAATGTATGGTCCCTCCCAAAATATATCAAAATTAGTATGGTTTCTAGGCTTACTTTTATGTTCATCCCATTTGAGGACCATGTCACAGATCTCAAAGGTTTGTGGGGTAGCCATTTTATCAAACCATATTTTGACTATTTTATTTGTTGATTCATCCAAATCATTACCCTAGATATAGTAGTTAAAAGAAGCTTTTAAATATATACCATGTTGGAATATGAATTGAATTATTTATAAACTCATGAATGCCTTGGCATTGTATGTTATTATTGTATTTAGAATGCCAAATATGGTTATAATATCCTCTAGGAACTCTATGATTACTTTTTCTATGGCTTCCTTTAAAGGGACTGCTTCAACCCATCTATTAAAGTAGTCTATAGTTGTTAAAATCCATTTGTGCCCCTCACTGGATGGTGGATTAATAATTCTAATAAAATCTAACCCCCATTGTGCAAAAGGTTCTTCTATTGTTATAGATTTCAAATGCATGGAGAAGTTTATTTTTCTCCCTATGTATAATTTACATTTTTCACAATTCCTAACCAATTTATGAGTGTTTGTAAACATGTTGGGATAATAATATCATATTTTCATGATTTTGTTTGTAGTTTTTTTGTCTATGAAATGACCACCAACTAATACTTGATGAAATTCCTACAATATGCTTTGGGTTTCTCTCTTTCTAACATATCTAAGTAATACCCATCAAAATTTCTTAAAAATAAAATTCCTTTTGTTATTGTATAATGAACATTTTGCAAGCAGAAAGCTCTTATTTGAGCTTTGTCTAGATTTTAGGGGTATTTTCCTATTTTTATATATTCGATTCTTTATTACACCCAATTTGGTTCCTCCTCTTCCTTATTCATTAGGTAATCTTATGGCTTCATCTTCTTACTTCTTCTCTTGAATCATTCCTCTCCATGGCTATGCCTTTAACCATATTTTCGTAAAGTGCTCTCTCTCTGACTAGTCTAGTGGCCTTGATTTCTATATCATATACCAAAATCTTGGTAATCCATCAGGACTTTTTTTCACTAATTTCTCCACCCATTATATAATTTCTAATACTAGAATGTATGACCAAAGCAGTGGTTTTGTTATTGGAGATTATGTGTCTAAAATGCTTCAGTACCCTCCTCAAGGCATACACCTATATTTTGATAAATTTATATTTTTCTTCATATTCTTTCAATGTTTGACTAAAAATACCACCAGGCATTCTTTTGGATTCTTATCCTTTGCATCATCAATGTTGGTATATTAAGCTCCCATCCATATGCATAAATAGTAAAATATTTGCTAAAATTTGGGTTTATGAGCATTGGATTATCTGCAATAACTTCTTTTATTTTCTAGAATACCTATTTTTCATCCTCTATCCATAGAAAGGGGTGATCCCTTTTCAACATTAATTTCATGGGCTTGACTATTGTTGCAAAATTTGACATAATTTTTTTGATAAAATTGATCTATCCAAAAAATATTGTAGTCCTCTTTTGTATCTTGGTAGAAAAGGTTCATAATTGCTTAATTATGTCAGGATCTATAGCAATACCATATTTGGACACCACATGCCCTAGTAATTTTCCTTGTGGCACATAAAAGACACATTTCTTTAGGTTTATGCATACCCTAAATTCTTGGCATCATTGGAAAGTCCTTTTAAGGTGCTGTAGGTGATCATCATTCCTTTTTGAGAACACCATGAGGTTATCTAAATAGATTAGTATGATCTGTTAGTCTTACAATGACACTGATAGGGGGGGTGAATCAGTGTAGCTCTATAAACTTAAATTTATAGCTCTTAATACCGCATCAATTAAAACTTATTACTAGATACAACAAGTATAACAAAAGAGCATCACACAACACAAGATTTAACGAGGTTCACCAATGTGGCTACTCCTCAAAAATTGATTGCTTGGACTACCATCCAAATCTAGCCTTTGCAAAGCAACAACTTTACAATCAATTTACCAACACCCACTGGAAGGAGCACCAACCCCGATTTATCTACACCAAATGGAAGGAGCACCAACCCCGATTTATCTGCACCAACAGAAAGGAGCACCAACCCCCGATTTACCAACACCAACTAGAAGGAGCACCAACCCCGATTTACCAGCACCAATAGGAAGGAGCACCAACCCCTGATTTACCAACACCAACTGGAGGAGCACCAACCCTTGATTTACCAGCACCAACTGGAAGGAGCACCAACCCCTGATGCCAAGCACCAACCTGGACTTCAATTTGAAACTAGAAGTTTGATAGTAAGATACCTTTGCTTTTGCAAGACCCTGACTGGTCTTCTTCACCTTTGCATTCTTTGCGCACTCTGCTCTCTCTGTGCAATCACTTCGCACACTCTGCTTCGCTATAGTCAAACTTCACGATCGTCTTCTCCCTTTTGCGCACTCTGCTCTCTTTGCAAATTTTGCACTTAGCATGATTCGACACGACTTGCTCTCTATGCACAACGACCGTATCTCACACACCTTCGACCTTCTCATCAATTCTCCAAACAACCCTCCTTTTATAACAATATTTTTTATGATGAAAACCCTAATCTTAGTCGACTATAAATCCTAATCTTAGTCGGCTTTCATAACAACTGTAAACCCTAATTTTAGTCGGCTATCATCGGTCTTCGTCGGCTTCAACTCAACCACGAAAATACAACATGTCGCGATATCGTGACACTTTCGCCTCCGTACGCTTTCTCTATTCTTTTGTCGTGATATCGTGACATTTCTGCTTCCATAGACTTCGTCTTTGCTTTTGTCGTGATATCGCGACACTTCTGCCTCCATAGACTTCAACTTTGCTTTTGTCGCAATATCGTGACACTTCTGCTTCCGTACTTAGCTTCTTTGCTTTTGTCGTGAAATCGTGACACTTCTGCCTTCGAAGTCTTCTTTTCTACTTTTGTCATGAAATCGTGACACTTCTGCCTTCGAAGTCTTCTTCTCTGCTTTTGTCATGAAATCGTGACACTTCTGCTTCCGTACTTTACTTCTTTGCTTTTGTCATGAAATCGTGACACTTTTGCTTCCGAAGTCTTGCTTTCTGCTTTTGTCGTGAAATCGTGATAGTTCTGCTTCCGTACGCTTCCTCTATTTCTTTTATTGCGAAAATTTGACATGTCGTGATATCGCGACACTTTTCTACTTTACTCTTTCTCCCTATTTTCTATCGTAAAAATGCGACATGTCGCGAAATCATGACACTTTTCTTCCTTGCATTTTCTCTTGCTTTAGTCCAAAAATGTGACATGTCGCAATATCGTGACACTTTTCCTCGCTTTTATCTTCCTTTCTGCAAAATGCGACATGTCACGATATCGTGACACTTTTCATTAACTTCTCTTTCTCTTTTTAGTCCTGAAAATGGCGATCATGTCACGATATCGCGACACTTTTTCTCTCTCCTCTTCTTCTTTGTTAGCTCGAAATACAACATGTCACGATATCGTGACACTTTTTCTCCTTGCTCTTTTTCTTCCAACATGTCACGAAATCGTGATAGTTTTTCCACTTGCCTTTTTCTCTTCCAACATGTCACGAAATCGTGACAGTTTTTCCTGCTTTTTCTCTCTTCCAACATGTCGCGAAATCGCGATAGTTTTTCCACTTGCCTTTTTCTCTTCCAACATGTCGTGAAATCGCGACAGTTTTTCCTGCTTTTTCTCTCTCTTCCAACATGTCACGAAATCGTGACAGTTTTTCCACTTGCCTTTTTCTCTTCCAACATGTCGCGAAATCGTGACAGTTTTTCCTGCTTTTTCTCTCTCTTCCAACATGTCGCGAAATCGTGACAATTTTTCTTGCTTTTTCTCTCTCTTCCAACATGTCGCGAAATCGTGATAGTTTTTCCTGCTTTTTCTCTCTCTTCCAACATGTCGCGAAATCGTGACAGTTTTTCTTGCCTACTGTATATGTCGCGATATCGCGACACTTTTCTTACTTGTCTTTTTTCTTTGATCTTTTGCATATGGGCCACTTCGGTCTTCTTGGAAAATCACTGTACATACTCTGAATAACCTTTGAACTCCTGTCTTCCTGCATCCGAATAGCTTTTGAACTTCCTATCCACTCGCATCAACAGATCTATCTGATTGTGTTGACAACAATGACAATACTATTGCTGCACCTTGCTCAACAATCTCCCCCTTTGGAATTGTTGGCAACACATGTGCAATTTCCTGTAACTCTTCTCCCCCTTTGACAATAATACCAAAGGGCTACTGCAGACTCCCCCTGAGTCCATGCACAACATTCTCAGGCAAAATTTATTACACTTAGCAAAAATCATGAACATGAGCAAAAAGATAATCAAATACTTAAATGCTCCCCACGAGAATGTGATCCCTATAGCTAGTCAATTCTTGGGAAGTGTGACCACTCCCAATTTATTGCGAAGGTACTCAAAGACTTCCTTGGGCAATGGTTTTGTGAAGATATCCGCTACTTGCTCTGTTGTTGGAACAAAATCCAACTTAACCTCACCTTTCGCAACTTTCTCTTGCGTACAACACGCTGTCGCTGCAATATATTCTGCCTCTGCTATGGATAAGGAGACTGACTCTTGTTTCTTACTGTTCCACGCGACCAACCTGTCTCCAAGATAGAACGCACCTCCACTGGTACTCTTTCTGTCATCTACACATCCTTGCTCAACTTGCAACCTGTCGTCATGGGAGTGCTAACTGGCTTACAATCCTCCATTGTGAACTTTTTAGCATAGTTTGATCAACACGCAACTCTCAGCTGCACAAAAGTTACTCTCAAATAAAAAATGATCGACTCTCCAGGCAGCCTGCACGTAATTTCTTTAGCCTTTTGACTGCCATCTCCTCCGTGACTGACGACTTTGCCTCGCATCAGTTGTGCAGCTCAATGTCTCTGGTTTCTAATGGCTGTCATGAATGTTTTCATCGCCTACGCAGGTATTGACAGTGGACCATTACATCTAGCATTGGAACCTCAATCTGCATAGTCATCAACACTCGGTATTCTGCTTCTTGCTAGGGCATATGTCAGGGCTACTCAATGTCTTAGGCAAACATTCTTCACGTGATTCCAGGGAGCATTTCTCCTCGCTGTGATCAAGGGAATCCTCGGGCAATATCTCACATTTCTCAAATAATGCAAGACTTTCTTAGGTGCATAGGCATCTTGTCCTCCTTGGCGCTTCACCACCTGGGCGCTATTCTCTCAACGTCTCTGCCTTGCATGTGCCAATTGGCACTCTTGACCAACTGGGTGCTAGTGCCATTGTTTGCTTTGACTTTGGCATCTCTTTGATAACGGCTACTTCTTTAGAGAAAAGTAATGCTCTCTTATTACCTCCACAAACAACTACATGAACTGAAACACACTTTGACAACTTATACGACAACTCCCCCTGACTACTTGCCTTTCATCCTCAACTAACCAAACAACATAGGAGCATTAAAATAAAACTTTAAGATTGCTCCCCCTGAGGATGTGCTACCTAGAGTTGCTTAGTGCAATAGAGGAGTAGTCTCCTTCAGTCCAAGGAGACACGATTTCCTTTCTTCTTTCTTTCTCCACTCTGGTTTGATTACAGTTTTGGGCTCTTGTTTTGACTTTTCTTTTTCAGTAGCTTGTGCATGTTTTTCGAGAAATATTCTATTTTGTCTCATTCCATTTGGTTGAAATTTTCTTCCCTGAAATTGATTTGATGCAAATGTACTTCGACAATTTCTTGCAATGTGCCCAAAATTATGACAGTTATAACATTCTACTGTATAATTCATCAGAGGAGAAAAAGCATTTCTACTGGTGAAATTCCTTGGTCTTACATTATATTTGTAGTCTGAGATTTTATGTCCATAGCCATTGCATTTAAAATAGAAACTAGAAAAGGGATAATTGAACCTGGGTGATGGTCTTTGCCATGTTGCCGTAGGAGCCATAGGTCTTCTTCTTCTTTGATGTGTGACATTGGTGAATCCATCATTGTCAATTCTCCTTTCGTGCCTGGCATTATTGCTTTCTTTTGCATGAGACGTTTTTCCTTGATCAACCTGTTTCTTATCTTCATTCTTTATGGATTCTACATTTCTGGCCTTTGATCCATTTGATGATTCTCCTTCGATGAAACCCAGACCAAATTTGATGCCTGCAGGCCTTTGGTCATTTATAATCTTATCCAGCTTCATAGAACTTTCTTTGCGTTTGTGATAGCAACTAATTTTGTGATTCATCTCTTCTATCTACATCCGTAAACCAACATTCTCTTCTTCTAGTTTGCAGCAATAATCTATTTTCATGGTAATTTGTACTTCGAGATCTTCAGATATTTTCTTGTATTCTTCTGTCTGTACTTTTAGACTGATTATGATTTCGTTTGCATCCTCAAGCTTTCTTGAAATTTTCTTATTCTTTTTTCTTTCTATCTTCAATTCATCCAGAGCTGCAATTAGTTCCTCTTCCAAATTTACTTCTGCATCAATTTCTTCTTCATCACATTCCTGTTCTTTTTCTATTTTTTCTTCTTTGAGTGCCATGAAAAGAGCTTCACCTATTTCCTTTTCGAATCCTCACCGGAGCTGTCTTCTGATGAACTAACATTCTTGGAGATGAAACTTTTCTTCTTGAAGTTGCCTTTTCTGAAATTTGTTTTTTTCTTCCAGTCACTTCTTTCTTGGTGCGATCCTTCATCACTTTTGTTCTTCTCATTAAGTGGACATTTATCTGCAAAATGCCCAACGCCTCCACAATTGAAACATTTAAATGGTAACTTTCCTCTGTATTTTCCTTTTCCCCTTTTTAGTTTTCGAACGAAGTTTGCTTCCATTTCATCTGATGTCTCTTCTTCCTCGGATTCTTGTTTTGCTTTCATATTTTTATGGGCTTTAAAAGTAGCTTCTCTGTCTATGGGTTTAGATCTTCCTATCCTCATCTCATATGCAGTCAAAGAACCATACATCTCATCTATACTAAAATAATTTAGATTTTTAGCTTCTTCTATCGCTGAGACTTTAGAATCAAACCTTTGAGGAAGAGATCTTAATACCTTTTTCACGATGGCAGAGTCTTCGATATCCTCGCCGAGTCCTCTGATCGCATTAATGATTCCATTAACTCTCAGCATATATGCCTCAATGTTTTCATCGTCATTCATATTTAATGCTTCGAACTGAGCTCGATGTGTCTGTAACTTGGCCTCCTTGATCTTATCATCTCCTTCATGAATACTCCTCAGTTTGTCCCATATTTCTTTTGTCATTTTATAGCTCATGATCTTTACTAGTTCACTGTCTGCTAATCCGCACATGATAGCATTCTTTGCTTTTGAGTTATTTTCAAACAGTTTCTTTTCGTCAGCCTCTTTTGGAGGAGTGATGGGTATTGTGTATCCACTAACTACTGAATCCCAGATGTCATATCCCAAAGCACAGAGATATGTCTGCATCCTGATTCTCTAGAACGCGTAATTAGATCCATCAAACAATGGTGCTTTGTTTGATGAGAAGCCTTCACCACCTGCCATTGTGTTACTTCCAAGATCACCCTAGTCGGTTAAGCTTGTACAGGAACTTAGCTCTGATACCAATTGTTAGTCTTACAATGACACTGAGAGGGGGGTGAATCAGTGTAGCTCTATAAACTTAAATTTATAGCTCTTAATACCGTAACAATTAAAACTTATTACTAGATACAACAAGTATAACAAAAGAGCATCACACAACACAAGATTTAACGAGGTTCACCAATGTGGCTACTCCTCAAAAATTGATTGCTTGGACTACCATCCAAATCTAGCCTTTGCAAAGCAACAACTTTACAATCAATTTACCAGCACCAGGAGCACCACCCTATTTACCCACTGGAAGGAGCACCAACCCCTGATTTATCTGCACTAACAGAAAGGAGCACCAACCCCTGATTTACCAGCACCAACTGGAAGGAGCACCAACCCCTGATTTACCAACACCAACTAGAAGGAGCACCAACCCCTGATTTATCTACACCAACAGAAAGGAGCACCAACCCCTGATTTACCAACACCAACTGGAAGGAGCACCAACCCCAGCACCAACCCCTGATGCCAAGCAGCAACTTGGACTTCAATTTGAATCTATAAGTTTGACAGTAAGATACCTTTGCTTTTGCAAGACCCTGACTGGTCTTCTTCACCTTTGCATTCTCTGTGCACTCTACTCTCTCTATGTAATCACTTCACACACTCTGCTTCGTTACAGTCAAACTTCATGATCGTCTTCTCCCTTTTGTGCACTCTGCTCTCTTTGCAAATTTTGCACTTAGCATGATTCGACACGACTTGCTCTCTATGCACAATGACCGTATTTCACACACCTTCGACATTTTCATCAATTCTCCAAACAACCCTCCTTTTATAACAATATTTTTTATGATGAAAACCCTAATCTTAGTCGGTTGTAAATCCTAATCTTAGTCGGCTTTCATAACAACTGTAAACCCTAATTTTAGTCGGTTGTCATCGGTCTTCATCGGCTTCAACTCAACCGCGAAAATACAACATGTCACGATATCATGACACTTTCGCCTCCATACGCTTTCTCTATTCTTTTGTTGTGATATCATGACATTTCCTTCCATAGACTTCGTCTTTTCTTTTGTCACGATATCGCGACACTTTCGCCTCTGTAGACTTCAACTTTGCTTTTGTCGTGATATCGTGACACTTCTGCTTCCATAGTCTTCAGCTTACTTAGCTTTTGTCATGAAATCATGACACTTCGCCTTCATAGTCTTAGCTTCTTTGCTTTTGTCATGAAATCGTGACACTTCTGCCTTCGAAGTCTTCTTCTCTGCTTTTGTCATGAAATCGTGACACTTCTACTTTCGTACTTTACTTCTTTGCTTTTGTCATGAAATCATGACACTTTTGCTTTCGAAGTCTTGCTTTCTGCTTTTGTCGCGAAATCATGATAGTTCTGCTTCCATACGCTTCCTCTCTTTCTTTTGTCATGAAAATGCGACATGTCGCGATATCGTGACACTTTTCAAACTTACTTTCTCTCTCCTATTTTAGTCACGAAAATGCGACATGTCGCGAAATCGCGACACTTTTTCTTCCTTGCTTTCTCTCTTCGCTTTAGTCATGAAAATGCTACATGTCGCGATATCGCGACACTTTTCCTCCTTCATTTTCTCTTCACTTTGACGCGAAAATGTGACATGTCGCGATATCGTGACACTTTTCTTCTCTTCCTCTTTCTATTTCTTTAGTCGCGAAAATACATGTCGCGATATCATGATACATTTTTCTCTCTCCTCTTTTTCTTTGCTTAGGCCGCGAAAATACAACATGTCGCGAAATCGCGACACTTTTTCTCCTTTCTCTTTCTCTTCCAACATGTCGCGAAATCACGACAGTTTTTCCACTTGCCTTTTTCTCTTCCAACATGTCACGAAATCGCGACAGTTTTTCCTGCTTTTTCTCTCTCTTCCAACATGTCGCGAAATCGCGACAGTTTTTCCACTTGCCTTTTTCTCTTCCAACATGTCGTGAAATCGCGATAGTTTTTCCTGCTTTTTCTCTCTCTTCCAACATGTCGCGAAATCGCGATAGTTTTTCCACTTGTCTTTTTCTCTTCCAACATGTCACAAAATCACGACAATTTTTCCTGCTTTTTCTCTCTCTTCCAACATGTCCGAAATCGCAACAGTTTTTCCTACTTTTTCTCTCTCTTCCAACATGAGTGTTTTCTCTCCTTTCAACATGTCACGAAATCGTGACAGTTTTTCTTGCCTGTTGTATATGTCGCGATATCGCGACACTTTTCTTACTTGTCTTTTTTCTTTGATCTTTTGCATATGGGCCACTTCGGTCTTCTTGGAAAATCACTGTACATACTCTGAATAACCTTTGAACTCCTTGTCTTCTGCATCTGAATAGCTTTTGAACTTCCTATCCACTGCATCAACAGATCTATCTGACTGTGTTGACAACAATGACAATATTGTTGTTGCACCTTGCTCAACATGATCTTGTATATTAGATCATGGAAGGCAACATCCACGGCCCTCTAGAATGTTACTCAAGTGTTAGATAGCCCAAAAGGTATTCAATGGTACATACATGTTCCCCATTTTATGGTGAACATCATCTTATTTTGATCTTCATATTTTACCCAAACCTGATTAAATCTAGAGAAACCATCCAGTAACGAAAACCTTTTGGACCTTGCTACCATTTGAAGGATCTACTCCATGGGAGGTAGTGGATAATGATATTTTAAGGAATATTTGTTTGGATTCCTAAATTCCACACACAATTTAATTTTACCATTCTTCTTTCTTATAGGTACTAGGTTAGACGCCCAAGTGGTATGCTTGATTGGGTATATGGTTTTATATTTTATCAACTTATCCAATTCCTTTTGTATAAGGGGTTCCATTTTTGGATTGATTGGTCTAAATTGTTATCTACATATTTTAGCTTGGTCCAACTCAATTGTGTGTTAAATAACACTTTATCATATCCTTTGAGATCTTCATATGTCTAGGCCATCACATATTTGTATTTTTGGCATAATTTGATAAGTTGTTATTTTTCTTCTCTTGTGGCTACTTTTCCTACATTTAATGTCTTTCCAAGAGATACTCCTATTTCTTGATAATCCTATTTTTTTGTAGTAAAGCCTTCCCTTATATATATCATTTGGTATGAAAAGGGATTCTAGGTTGATTAGTCCCTT
This sequence comes from Wollemia nobilis, assembly GCA_028583015.1. Classification (NCBI taxonomy): domain Eukaryota; kingdom Viridiplantae; phylum Streptophyta; class Pinopsida; order Araucariales; family Araucariaceae; genus Wollemia; species Wollemia nobilis. Next base: position 8,253,094 of record JAQPPZ010000989.1, read on the forward strand.
TGGCATTTTATTTGAACTTAGATGAACGATTTGATATTCATATGTTTCCTCTATTTTAGAGGTAGTTTCTTTGGCATATTCATCTAATTGCTACAAGAATCAAATAATATACTTATCATTCTAAAATACTTGCCAATTTTCTTGGTTACCAAGTATTGTTGGCCTTACTATCATCTTTACAAGTTGATGGTTTTTCCAAACATCATTGATTGGCTTGAATTATGAACCAATAGTAGCCATTCTATCTGCATCTGCATTTTTTTCTATTGGAATTACTTTTATGTTGATAGCATACAAATATTCCATCAAATACCAAACTCTATTTCTATAAGATTTTATCAACTTGTTCCTGGCTAACCATTCGGTTCTTACTTGTCTAACAATTAGTTCGGTGTCCCCAAAAAATTTGAAGCATCTTGATTCCCCATTTTTATACCATTTGGAGCTCTAGATCCAGGGCTTTGTATTCTTCTCTATTATTGGAGCAAGCAAATTGCAACCTATATACTTGAAAATACTTTACCCCCTCTAGGGAAATAAGATATATTCCTACTCTTACCCATATCCTGCTTTGAGCCCCATCAAAATATAGCTACCAAATTCCAATCAGATTTTTTTATTTTATTTCTTGGAGTAGCAATAGTTTCCTCTTGAGTTATATATTTTCCATACCTATTTGTCTGTAATAGGATTTATATTTTTTGATATCACCTTGTTGCTCTATTTTTCTCGCTTCTGGATTTTGATACGACTTTCTACCAATTTTGTTTATCTTTTTTTTTTTTTTCTCTTTTAGTATGAAACCTACTTCTTTATAGTTGGTATATCCCAAAATACCATGACTATGGTGGTGGTCCTTTTTTAGTATTCCACTATATTAAAAGGTTTAGGCCACCTTTTTTCTTTGGTGGTATTTTGGGTTTAAAATTTTTTGCCCCTTTCTACTGTTGATGGCTAGCAGTATCCTGTTATGACATTCCTCATGGTTTCAAGAATTTACGTGGAGATTATATTGTGTAATTGTATATTATATATTTTTTCTATGGTACATTTTCTTAATTTAGTACCTCTATTAGTTTCCTTCTAACATGCCCTATTGTCTCCTCTTGTGACATTAGGATTTACTGAGAGACCCCCATTGATGAGGTTCATTTTATAATTCTAAGTTATTGTGGCAATATTCATTAAGACTGATCAACTCCTCTTGGTGATTTTCTTGAAATTTTACAAGTATTTTATTGCCTTGTTAATATATCCAAAAATTGCATCCCAAGTAGTGAAAGGAGGTGTTGTTGGCTACAAATATATGGTTTGTTGATTTGGAAAATAAGGTAAGAGCGGGGGCAATAGCCTTGGTGGTAGTTTATCTATTTGTATTAAATCATCTTCAGCTATGAAATCCATTTTATATATTTGTGGTATAGAATCTCCTCCTCTAACTTTTATTAACATAGATATCTCAGAATTCAATGCTTTAAAATAATAAAAGCATTGCCAAACCTAGTGGGGGGTGGAGCATTTTAAATATCCTATGCAAGAATTTATGGAATTTTAGGTTGAAATCCTCTATCAATTTCATGGGAGCTCTTATGATTATTGCCACTTATTGTAAGAGCAATACCCCATCTACCTTCTCTCTGAGTTTCTCCACAAAAACATTGTCAAGCTGGTTCCAACATGTGATCAATCTAGATTGGAGTGTAATGTGCAATTATCAGGTCTTTCCTCTAAAAGATGTGGCCAAAAACCTTAGAACCATGTTTTGATCTGATATATTGTGGATTGTGCATAGGAATACCACATGGTTAAGATGCTGGATGGGGGTGGTGAAATATTCCTTGGTAAAATAAGTGAGAGACTTTAAAGCAGATTGGGATATCAATTCCCATAATTCATTTGGTGCTAGTGGTGCCAATCGATCTTTGTCATTCCAGGTAGGGAATAGTTTGGGAAGTGGTTGCGAAGATGGAGTAGCCATATTATGGACTATGACTGTCATTCTTTATGAAATGGTTGCACGTGGTGATAGAAAATTCTATCACAATTTGCAAATGCAAAAACTTAATCATTGATTCTTGTTTGAATCTTTATTGGTTCCTCATTCTATTTGGAGTAACTAGGTGAATAGAAATTTGAGCTTTTGAAAATTAAGTAGACTAAGGTCTTCACTCAAACCTCAATATGATATCTTTAGTAGAGGTTTCTCCTTGTGTTCATTCTATAACAGAGTCACCAGGTGAGTAAAGAGGTACTTCAACAAGTGAGAATAGATAAAGATGCTCACCAAGTCTAAGCCCTACTCCTTGTTATGATTTGTTAGCTTTTGATGTAATATTCAATGGAAGATAGCAATCACAAGATGCAGAATAATATGAAAGAAAGTAAATCTACAAGATGACTAAAATATGCTATAAATAGAAATGATGAAAACCAATGTAGCTAAGGAGGAAATGGACACTCCATGAACAAAGCTACTGGACTACATTACACCCATCACCAATATATGGTGATCTACACAACACTATGCTAATACCTATGAATATGCTCTGAGCTTCTCTGTATGTTTATGTATGTATGTGTTACAATGAATCCATTTTTATATAGGAATATAGATTCCTTGGCCAACACTCTATCTAGTTGTGCAAGGGACATCTTGCACATATACAACTTACACATTGAATCTTGTGAATTTATTACATTGCATGAAGTAACTAGATAACTTCCCCCTAAAGTAATCTAATGTCCTAAGCATGTACCTAGGAAGGTACATTTACATGAACCAAATGATGTAATATAATCTATTTCTAACACCCTCATGTATTATATTATTTGGATATTGAAGACTTTAGTCTTCAATGTGGATCTTCTTCCATTGAATAGTGGAATTTGTATTCTCCTTCATTGCTTACTGTGATCAGGTTCAACATGTAGTTTGTGTCTTCATATGATGCAAAGTAAGCTATAGCTGAAGGTTCTTCTACATTTTGTATGTGTTCAACTAGTTCGGTCTTCATGATGCCATGTTTTTTTAGCATACCTTTTCTTCCTTTTCCTCCTTCTCCTGTGATTCTGCATTGGTGCTGGTAGAATTTTTGCTTCTTGACAAGTTAGTCTATCATAACAATAATATTGTTCTTTATTGCTAGCTTGTTTCTTGTGTTGAGTAAATACAACACAATTAATGATAGATAAACCATCGAACACTCTTCTGGTGAGAATATGACCAATCTTTGTGAGTTCCACTAGGCTATGAAGAGGAATTCATGAAGATAACCAATCAATACTGTAAAGTTACCCTCTTTGGCTTCTTTAAGAATCAAGGAGAATTTCTCTTTGTCACTAATGGATAGATACTCGAATCCTTCTAGAGTATCTATTAAGTTTTGAGAGTAGAATTCTACTCCATGGAATAGTTCTTCATTATTGAAAGCTTTTCTCAAGATTTCATCCATGATAGATCTTTGAAATAGTGATTCTTGCTATTTCTTAGAATTGAATTTGATAGAATCTTAGCAGTCTACCTTATAACTCCCTATATTGGGATATATGATCCCTAATTGAAGTATATAAGCTTGATTTGATAAAAAAATTATTATTCCTTATGTCTCCCTAGTAATGAGAGTAAATACACCTAATGGAATTTTAGAGTTTTTAGAAAGCTTATATCTTCCCAATGAATTTAGAACTTGATAATATTTGGTATATGCTATTATTATCAAGTTTTGTAGAATGCCTTATGACTCCCTAGTATGTTTTGGATAAGATATAAGATGTATATAGTGCTTTTGTAAATTGTAGTTCAATTTTTGGTTGATTTTGTAAAGTTTTTGTAAATCAACCTCTATTATCCCTTATTAATCCTATTGAACTAAGCACGTTTTCCAAATTTGAAGAGGTTTAATATTGGATCTCTTTTGTCCCTTTTTGTAAAATTTTGATACAAGTAAATTGCTAAATTTTAACCTTTGAAATTATTTGATAAACCCCTTTTAATATCCCTTAGGATTTGATTTTAGTGTTTCTAATTTTCAATAACCTAATTTGGTGTTGTAATCCTTATAGCTCCCAAAAACAAAAAAATTAGAACACAATAATATTTGCAAATATTTAAAATCAATTTCCAAGAGAAATCCTTATTACTCCTAAGTTTAATATTTCAAATATTTTATTGATTCGATAAATTATTCCCTTTGAGGTATGGCTTTCAATATGGTTAATTTATTCTAAGTTTAACCTTGATTTATCAATAGAAGGGATTTGATAATATTTGCAAAATCTAATAAAAATCGAGAGGACTGCAAGGGACTTCCCTAGGAAGTCCTATTCTGCTTCCATGCTTCCCCATTCCTTGGTCTTGTCCCAGTTCCCTGGCACTTACCTGACCCTTCCTTCTTGGTTGTCTGGTTTGGTAGTTGATCTCCTTGGGATGGGAGGTCACTTCTCCTTTTGTTTGCCCCCTTCCATGCATGTTTTAAGGGTTCTTTTATGTGCCTCAGGTCTAGGATGTCCCTGGGACCTTCCCTAGGCTTTCTAGGTTGTTTTAGGGATCATTTTACCTGGTGCTATAAGTGTGTACCAATTTTTTTGTAGGTTTCTTATTGGCGTTGGGATTCAGAGGTTCTCCAGCTATGGTGTGTCGTGGCTTTGGGAGAGTTGTTTCTTAAGCAATTTTGCACAACATATTTTTGGTCTGGTAGGGACCATGTGCTTATTCTTGTGACTCTGATTGGGTTTGTGGATGTGGGCTTCTTGGTGGGTTCTCGGCATTTTCATGGATTTGAGAGGGACCTTTGCATTGCTTACTACTGTAATCCCATTGTTATTCCTCATCCAATGTCTTGAAGATGGTCGTTGGTGGTTTTGAAGGTTTTTTGGGGTTTCTTACTACTACATTTTTTGGTCTGGTAAGACCTGTGCTTAACGCCTGTAGCTTTTTCACTCTGTGGATCCTTCCTTTTGGGTTCCCTAGGAAATTTCCTCCCTCTTTCCCTTGGTTTGCGGTTTTGCTTCTATTCCTTCCTCTGCTTCTTCTAGTGTATTTGTAGCTCAACCTCATTTCAAGGGATTTCATGGCCTATGGAGATCCTAGTTTGTTGTTCCATTTTTAGGCCTATGTGGGATGTTATTCTAGTATTTTTCTTGCATCCCTACATGTTTCTTGATCCTTCCTAGGTGGAATTTTCTTCTTGACATCTCCTCTATTTCATCTTGCTGTTTAGGGTGGTTTTGTGTCGGTAGTTTTGTTTTTTCGATATTTCCTTGGTGGACACCAGGTTTTAGTCTCCTACATGAGATTTTTTAAATTTATGTTTTCCCTACTTTGGAGGGAATTTTCAAATTTCTCGTTCGGCAGGAATTTCAAATTTCTTATTGGGTGGGATTTTAAAATATTTCATGCTTGGCGCTACGGGCACATTTTCCTTCAGGCTATCTTTTAGCTTTTCCTTTGGCCTTTCCTCTGGCCCATCCTTGGGCTTTTCCTTCAACCTTTCCTGGCATTGTATTTGGTCTGGTGACCTATTTTAAAAAGGTTTTGGGGCCCTTTCAAAACCCTTTTTAATGAAATCTTAACTTACCAAAAAAAACCTTGATTTATCAACCTTATAACTCCCAAAAAATGAAAGCACATTTAAAATGGGAATAAATATTACCTTGCACTATACAAAGACTGCAATAATTGATGCTAATTTTAGGTGTGCAAGGATTGTAATATTAATATATCTGCTTTGGTCGTTCCCTCCAATAGAATGCTTGAAACCTTTCTTATATTTAATGCTTCAAATAAGGTATCTTTAATCTTTGCCTTTGATCCCCTTTGACCAGAGTATTAAAGGCTCTTCCACCTTACTTCCATCAAATCTGTGCACGAAGACTCCAAAGTGTTGAATGTGGATGTGTGAATGTTGTTGAATACTTGGTCTTTGCCACCCTTAAAATGGATGAGAATCTTGTATTAAGTGTCAAGTGGCACATCCATTTTCTTCTTGAGTGCTTGAGGAGTAGAAGGTACTATAAGATACATGTATCTTCCTTTGAGTAACGTATGAACATTACATTATTTAGTGGAGTGCTTGGTCTCTTTGTGGACAAGTGTCTCTCATATTCTCAATGCACCAACCTGTTGTTAGTAACTTATTTCTTGGTCAAGATGAGCACTCGTGTGAGGAGCATTAGGATTTTATCTCAAGTGACAAGTTTCACTCTCTCCTTGTGTATGGATGTCTTCTCTAATGCTTCTTCAATGTACCCTTTGGAGATTTTTAAACCCTATAAAATTTTTAGCTTCTCCTTTGTTCAATGTCACTTGCTTGTGAGTTATTTCAAGTTGGAATGAGGAGTAACGATTTAGAGGCTTGAGCATCAATTTTGAGCAATGCAAATGTGGAGTTTTAAACACTCCAATGGTGTCTTATTATTCTTATTTTCACACCTATTATATATTCTCCTTTTGTATATGATGTTGCTCTTGAATATAATGTTGCTTCTCCCTTTGTTTTATGCCTTGTATTTTATAGGTTCGATCATCCAATATATGAGGAGTATGATCCCTTAGAGTGGCTCCTTTTGCTGTGCTTAGATAGTGCTAGAATTTTACCGCCTTTGGTTGGTTTACCCTACAGATATTGTGCCTTTGAGGTACCTTCAAATCTTCCCTCTTTCCTGTATAAACCAGATTAGGATAGTGCAATACAATGTAACAAATTTATGTATAAAATAACCTTTATTGCACCCTCTTTTGCACTCTTTGTTTAGGTCTAAATTTTTGGTTTTGTAGCAAAATTTTTGAATGCAATATGGGGATTTCAAGGTTGTCTCTTTGATTAGACACCTTCCCATTTTTTCTTGGATACTTTGATGACAAATCCAAGCTTCAATAGAAGTATATAGAAGCTCCTTATTTGATGCAATTATTCTACACTTTTCTCCTTGCAACTAACCCTGTAATGCTTTGGATTTGAGACTCACCAAGCAATCTTTGAAGCTTCTATTTATGATTTTGGTTAGTTTTCTTCTTCCCCAAGTTTTGAAGGATTCTAACTTGTTTTTGTGGCTTCAATTGGCCACTATGTGTTGCATATTTGTGTGCACTAATAATGTCTTTAGACACTTTGTCAAATTCTAATTTTGTGCCCTTCTCAAGAACACAAACAATAATATTTTTGAGAGAAATAGAATAGTGCAAATGAATCTAATAATATTTCACTTTTAATGCACTAAAAATTTCACCTTATCACTCCAATATTTGATATAAGTAGATAGAAGCTCCTTCTTTGATGTAATTATTCTGCACTTTTCTCCATGCAACTAACCTTGTAATGCTTTGGATTTGAGACTCACCAAGTCTCAATATTTGAAGCTTCTATTTCAGATTTTGGTTAGTTGTCTTATTCTCCAAATTTTGGAGGATTCTAACCTATTTTTGTGGCTTCACTTGGCCACTATGTGTTGTAGATTTTTGTGCACTAATAGTGTCTTTAGACACTTTGTCAAATTCTAATTTTGCACCCTTATCAAGAACACAAACAATAATATTTTTGAGATATATAGAATAGTGCAAATGAATATAATAATATTTTATTTTTAATGCACTAAAATTTCACCATATCACTCCAATCAACTCTCAAAATAATGCACTTAATCAATTTACTACAAATAATCAATAATAATCTGAAATGAGTCTTCAAGAGTTATTCTACAATTTCACTACAATTAATATTGTAGGACTTAATATTCTTTTTCTTTTCCAAAGTAGATTATATGTAGTTGATAGATGTAGTTAGAAAATCTAATCAACTCCTAACTAATGTGCAAATTAACCTTAAAAGGAACTTTTCTCCTTTTGCACTTTTGAAGACTGTGATCCAATTTTCCTTCTTGTGACTTTAATCCAAATTAAGGTGCTTTAACAAATTCGATAAGTAATCCAATTAATGAATCTACTTCCACCAATAGTTGCTTACCTTTTCTAAATATTTTATAGCTCTTTTTCCACTTTTGTAGAGGATGTAGATCTTGGTTTCTAGGATCACCAAGTTGCTACATCGAGTAGGATCTTGTTGCTTAGTTTCTTCTTCACCAAAAAGTGGTCTCAAAATTTCTTTTACGAGCCTAGTTTTTTATGATTTGTTCCTTTAAGAAATATTCTCCTTTTGTTGTAGATTTGAAGAAATTTGTATCTGAAATGGTGTCTTCTTGTTGTGAGAGGTAATATTTAAAACTCTCAAATTTAGCGGATTTCTTCTATCTTCAAGTCTTCTTATCAAATTCTAACTTCAAGCAGGATCTTCTTCTCAAGATTATAAATGTCTTGAGGTCTTCTGAGATTTGGCACTCCTTGCCAAATTATTCTTCTTCTTTTGGGATTATTATTGTATGGCAATAATTGTCCCAAATATTTCACTATTTTCTATTGTGAATTTCTCCAATGAGTTCTCCTTTGATGATTTCTTTAGTAAGGCTCTCTAAGCCTTTTACTAGATGCTCATTGAGACCTCCCCAAGGTATTTGATCTTGCAACTTCTTCTGGTATTCCTTGAGATATTTTCTTCAACCTTCTATTCAAAATGTTGGTGGTGAGATCTTCTAGATATCTTATTCTGCTACTTATGGATTTGAGTAGGACTCTCCTAGTCCTTATTATTCCAAGATTAGAAGTTCTTCAATGAGATCTTCTCCTGATCTCTTTAAATTTAATTTTTCTTTAGGTGTTGGCCTAGTTCTGAAGACGATACTCTTCCTAACTTTCTTGTAGGAAGTTTCCCAACTCACTGAATCTCCTTTCCTTGCAACAAAGTATTAGTACTGAAATCTTAATTTGCTTTTGAATCAGATACTCTCTTTTGGAGTCTTCTTCAAGATCAAGGCTTCTGTGGCATTTTCTTCAGTATCATGGCTTATATGACATTTTCTTTAGTATCAATGCTTTTATGGCCTTTTATTTAGTATCAAGGCTTTTGTGGACTTTTTCTAGATCAAGGCTTCTATGGCATTTTCTTCTGGAATAAGGCTTCTATGGCATTTTCTTCTGGATCAAGGCTTCTATGATATTTTCTTCTATATTAAGGTTTTTGTGGCCTTTTATTCTTCTGTGAAGATCTCAATCTAGCAATGGAGATCTCTAGTCTCCTAACTTCACCACAACTCTTCTTTAGAAGTCTTCTTCCATAGTATTATTTTCTTGCATAAGGAACTAATATATACATTATGAAGGCACGCCGACCTTTAAGCAATTAATTTGAAGTCTCCTAGATTTATGTTGTAGGTGTATCAATCATCTGAGAATTAATTTTCTTCAACAAAAGAAAATTTGGGTAATAGTTAACAAATTCCAGATATTCTGAATGATCTTCACTAGTTGATTTTTCAATCTAGTGGATTGAATGTTGAGTCCTAGTATTCATGAGTTTTTATAGTAACTTTATGAAAATATTCTAGCCAAATGTAATCTCATTTTTTTTGGAACTAACTTTCCTTTCAGTCCTCACTTGTGGCTCTCCCTAATTCTACCACCTAGACTCTTCTAAGAATTTTTGATAGTGCCTGGCCCAACAGTGCGTGAGGTTGACAAAAAACTTAGGCTCAATGATAATGGTGGTTTTCCTATTGATCTACTACAGATAGATCTATCGTGGCTTTGATACCACTATTATATTTTGATGTAGTATTCAATGGGAGATAGCAATCACAAGATGTAGAATAATATGAAAGAAAGTAAATCTACGAGATGATTGAAATATAAATAGAAATGATGGGAATGAATACAATGTAGCTATGGAGGAAATTGACACTCCATGAAAAAAGCTACTGGACTACATTGCACCCATAACCAATATATGTTGATCTACACAACACTATGCTACTACCTAAAAATATGCTCTTAGCTTCTCTATATGTTTGTGTCTGTATGTGTTACAATAAGGCCTTTTTTATATAGGAAGATAGATTCCTTGGCCAACACTCTACCTAGTTGTGCAAGGGATATCTTACATATATACAAATTGCACATTGATACTTGTGCATTTATTACATTGCATGAAGTAACTAGATAACTTATCCCTAAAGTAATCTAATTTCCTAAGTATGTGCCTACGAAGGTACATTTACATGATCCAAATGATGTAATATAATCTATTTCTCCAATTATGGGATAAGTGATGTGTCATTAGGGTCTCATCAAGTGTGCCATTAAGTTTTTGTCATCTCTAATTATCCTTAGTAGGGCAATCATACCTCGCGAGAAGCGACATAATGGGACCATGACCGAGAGCGTGGGGTTTGGCTCAATCAGGGGATTTTGGAAGTTTTTAAAAGGTTGACTCCTTGTTATGATGTGATATTCAAGGTGCACTTGTACTCATGAAAGGAAAAAAATATGCAAGAGAACAAAAAAAAAGAGTGGCAATGCACCAAGTGATTCACTAAGATCTTCCTGTAAAAATAGGCTTGAATGCTATGTACCAGTGCTAAACACTTCCTCTCCTTGACATAGTGAAGCACATATGAGATTTACCAGTTATAGACATGCATAAATATGTAGGTCCTATAGGAGAGCCAAAAATATATGACTAGTCCAAAAATAGGTGCAGGGCCCTCACACATACATACACTTAATGAAACTAAAAACATGTATAATGCCACAAATAAATACATACATACAAAAATTGATCAGTAGGAGGTCATAGAAGGCTATACCAAAAAATTGACATAGGCTCTCATATGTATGTATATCTATATATATGTGTGTATGTGTGTGTGTATGTATATATATGCAAGCAAAATTTTACAGAGATTGTGCAAGAAGTAGGGGTTCAAGATTACCCACAAGCCACTTAGGAGCCAACTATTTTTACAAAAATAAATGAAAGGAATGAAGAACACAAACTTATACTAAGAGGAGGGGTGAACAGTATAAGACCACTTTTTACTTTTCTTTTATAAATAATATTATGCAATATATCAATGACAATATCAATAGTAGTAATCAAAGCAATGCACAAATCACCACACATAATAGAGACACAAATTTAATGTGGTTCACCCAATGTGGGCTACTCCATGGAGAAAATATTTCACTAAAATTTTCTCAACAAATATCTTGGGAATCCTTCCTTATTACAATTTTTATGGACCTCTATCCAAAGGAGACACCAATCCCCTAATCAAGTTCATGTATCTCTATCCATAGGAAAACTCTTTCCCCTCTATTGGTTCATGAATCTCTATCCATAGGAGAACTCCTTCTCCTCTACTTGGCTAGTGATCCTCTAGAAGACTACTACCTCCACTGCACTGGCTTGTGGATCTCTCTCCACTGAAGATATCTATCCTCACTCAGAAGACCTCTATCCTCACTGCCCTAGCTATTGGATCTCTATCCACTGGAGACTACTATCTACTACTCTGTCACCTCCAAAGCTTACTCTCAACTCTACTCAATCTCTGTCTCAAATATGCACTAAAAACTTTCCTTCGATCTAGCACAAATATGCTCAATCTCTGTCTCAAATATGCACTAAACACTATCCTTTGGTCTAGCACAAATATGCTCAATCTTTGTCTCAAATATGCACTAAACACTATCCTTTGGTCTAGCATAAATATACTCAATCTCTATCTCAAATCTACACTAAAAATTGTCCTTAAGTATAGCATAAATATACTCAATCTTTGTCTAAAATCTGCACTAAACACTGTCCTTCGATCTTACATAAATATGCTCAATCTCTATCTCTGATTTGGCACAAATATATCCTCAAATCTGCACCAAAATCTATTCTCAATTTTATCCTCAAGCTGTTGGATATTTTGAGTAGATGAAATTATCATTGATGTCAAGGATAAATGATCATTAATGTCAAAAGTCAGTTTCAGTGAGCAGTGCAAGGAAAAGTAGTTCCACAATCAATGCAAAAAGGAGAGTTCGCTTCTAGTTGGTCAAGACTCAATTCCAGGAAGTCAGATGTGGTCCAAAGTGCAAAGAAGAAGCCTAAGAAAATAATATTATAATATTTATTTATAATATTATACAAGGAAGTTTAAATTAATTAATATAATTTTATTATAAATTAATTTATTAATTAATTTACTTAACTTATAAGTTATTTAAATTAATTATTAATTAATTTTAATATTAATTATAAGTTAATTTATGTTAATTTTAAATAACCCTAAGGTGGGTTATTAAGTCGAAATTCAAATTTTGAATTCGACCATCGAGCATCGATGTGGGAGTAAAATAATCAAGTGTGTATAAAAGGGGGACTCCTCCACCTTAGCCAAAGATATATGCCTTCGATAATTAATCTCCAAGTGATGCAAAAACGTACGAATTGTGTTGTGCAAACAAGAGGGTTTCATTATTTTTAAAAGTACCAAGTGGTAGGCAAAGGTTTATCACCCACCGTAGAAGGCTCCTTGGTCACCAAGCGTAGGTAGCACAGTTGGCAACCACAACGAAAGCAAAGCGTTGGGGTAGCGAGTGGCAAAGGTTCAAATCCATGATAGTCTGCATTTTTGTTGAATTCGATGAAAGACGAAGGTGCTAAAAGGAAGGAGGCTTCCCTTCCTTCTCGTGGGAACCTATAGCCCACGTGGTGGGCACAAAGTGCCAAAGCGCTTGGCGCTTGGGGAGACGGTGGTTCAAAACTCACCGAAACCCTTTTGGGGTAAAATATAAGGTATGCAATTTGTTGTTGGCACCAAAATTTTTGGAGGAATTAATTTGAGCCATAAAAGTTTAATTTTTGCATAATTTATTTAGTTTATAAGGTTTTAAGGGGAGTTATAAGGTTTATGCAAAATAATTTTTGGTGATATTTGCTTTGGTGTTAAAAAGGGGCAATAAAGTTTTTAAGGAAAGTTGTTTGAGTTTTTGTGGTGTTGGATATTATTTTAAGTTGGAGATTATAAGGTGTATCTAAATAATTATTTTTCATGTATGATTTGATGATTGCTAATTTCAAGGAGTAATAAGGTGTATTTGAGCTTTGATTATTTTTGCGACTAAGGGATATTTTGAGAAAGTGTAAGAGTAATATTTTGGTCATCTAACTATTGAAATTGGTAAAGAAGAAAATTGTGATTGAGACAGGTAAGGGCACTTCCACATCAAACAAAAAGGTATGGGCACATATTCCTAGTGAGTGTTTTTTTAATGCTATGAATGCTAAGTTGGAGTGAAAAGGGTTATTATGGAATAGAGAGTTGTTGATAAAACCTTGTTTGATGAGCATTGTTGAGTTGATTGTTAAAGGGTTTTTTGGAATAAGAGTTGTTGATAAAACCTTGTTTGATAAGCATTGTTGTTGAAGTGATTAGTTGAGTGAGGAACTTGAACTAGAGTTTGTGCAAAGATCATGAGTATCATTGTTATGTGAAGTTGTCAAATATCATGAGTATCATTGTTATGTGAAGTTGTCAAAGATCATGAGTATCATTGTGTTGCCATTTTTACCACATTGTTTTTGTTGTTGTTGTTCATGCAAAAGAATGCACAAATTGTAGAGATACTCACTCCTCTGTTTGTCCCTCCAAGCACCTCAAAAGGGATAATTAGTAAAAACAAAAATCTCTACAAGTTTTGTGCCAAAGCAAAGTAAGTGAAAAATGTCGCGATATCGCGACATGTCGCATTTTCGTGACCTGTCACGTTTTTGCGACGTCCTATGCGGAAAAAAGCTAAGCATAGAAAATGTCACGATATCGCGACATGTCGCATTATCGCGACATGTCGCATTTTCACGACCTGTCACATTTTCGCGCTATAAAATAGCAAAGGAAGCAGTAACGACAAAGTTGTCGCATTTTCACGACATGTCGCATTTTCGTGGCAGACAGTGGCAAGAAAGCAAAGTGATAGGAAAATGTCGCGATTTCGTGACATTTCAGCAGCAAAAGGGAGCGCTAAGGAAAATGTCGCGATATCGCGACATGTTGCATTTTTGCGGCAGGAAAGTGACCAAGGAGCAAGATGGTACGGAATGTCGTGATACCGCGACATGTCGAATTTTCGTGATAGAAAGCGGCAACGAAGGAGAAGACAAAAAATTGCCACGATATCGCGACATGTCACGTTTTCGCAGGGAGAAAGCTAAAAAGTACAAGGCAGGATAAAATTGTCGCAATATCGTGACATGTCACATTTTCATGGGGATAAAGCGAAAAGGACAGCGCTAAGTATGAAATGACACGATTTTGTGACTTGTCACATTTTCACGACTTGGAGCAGTAAAGGAACGAAGCGGAGGAATATGTTGCAATTTTGCAACATGTCATGGAGACAAAGCCAACAAAGTGGAAAATGTCACGATTTCATGATACATCATGTTTTCGCAACTAAAGGCGACGGAAGGGAAAAGTGGCAGAAACATGTCATGATTTCGTGCAATACAGCAGCGAAGGAGCCAAGAGAGAGGAGAATGTCGTGATTTCGTGACTTGTTGCATTTTTGCGGAAGTGAACAAAAAGAAGGCCAAGCGAGAGGAAAACATCATGATTTTGCAACACGTCACATTTTCACAAAAGTGCAAGAGGACAACAGCCAAACAGAGGAAGATGTGATTTCGTGACATGTCGCGATATCGCAACTTGTCACATTTTCATGATAAGGAACAACCAAGGAGCCAAGTGAGAGGAAAATGTCACGATTTCATGACACGTCACATTTTCATGACTAAAGGCGATGGAAGGGCAAAGCGAGAGGAAAATGTCACGATTTCGTGACATGTCACATTTTCGCGACTGGTAGCAACAGGAGAAAGTAGTGAAGTAAAAATGTCACGATATCACAACATGTCGCATTTTCACGACAGAAGCGACAACAAAGGTCCAATAAAGTTTTGTCCACATTTTTCTTCAAATTGCATAGGAGATCGTAAGGAGAAAATGAGGATCAAATGAAGTAATGTTTTAAAATCTCTCCAACTGATTTTGAGATCGAGGTTAGAGAGGCTCCAAGATTAAATGTTTTGTTGTTTACCTATGTGCGCAAGATGGGAGAACATGTTCAATCATGCAGTTTTCGATGCCACCAAAATTAAATATGCCTTCGGTATTAAAAGCTCTTGTTCGTGATCTCCTAACACTTCAAGCATGCCTCGAGAACGGTCATTTAATGGAGAAATCTGGTCCCTTGTTTTCGTTCGATTTTCAAACTTGATCCATAAAAGCAGGGAATGTGATTTCTCCGAGACAGATTTAGGGGGATTGTTTCTCTTTTCAAATGCATATTTTGTGGATCTCCTCTTCAAAATATGTTTTATGTTTTAAATGTTGTGATGCGAAAGGGAGAGGGAAGGCCTCTATAAATACTAATGTATATCTCAAGAAAAAGGGGAGGACCTTTTTGCAAAAATTGAAGCAAAAATCCTAAGTGCATTTTGCTCTATTCTTAGAGTCTTTTGAGTTGGTGATCCAAACTGTTGTTCATGTGATGCTTTCTGTGTGATTCACTTCTACTTAGTCCAGTGTTAAAATATAAGTTGAATTCTGCTGTTCTAAATTTGGCTATGTTTTCATTTGAACATTTGAAGTATAATTGAAGGCAAACTTATGGTCAATGTTTGATCCAATTTTTGTATGTGCATTCTAAGAATCAGTTGATGCTTATCTTAGGGATTTATTTTGAGGTTATTTGCTATCTGAGGTTGTCTATCAACTATCAGCTTCGGCCATATTTCCATCTCTTTCTATTATTTCTAACCCTTACCTTGAAATCAGTTTTAGATTAGTTTGGGAGCCAACCCTCTCTGGAGATTGGCCTGGGAGACTTCTCTTTCTCTCGGCCTTTCAATGTTGGTCGGGTCTAGGGCACATTTTATATGACTAGGCGGATTCATGACCAACAGTTTTTGGCACACCCGATGGGACAAACAGTCTCCATATTTTAAGGAAGCCCGAGTTTGGTGAATCTTTGGCTTGTCTTCATCTGGAAAAATCACCTGGCGACTCTATTGAGCTGAAGATCCAAATTTCTTGATCGTATATGCCTTTTAAAGCTAAAATAAGACACCCCAGAGGAATCAAGATTTGGTGAGCAGCCTTGACTTCACAAGCGGAGAAAAGAATGTTCACCTGGTGACTTCGACTTAGTGGTGAGAACCATGATCTCTGCAGACCACTGCTATAATAAAGAGGGTATGCTATCCCAAATGGGATGATCCTGGCCCTCTGAATCTCCAAAGTTGGCATGAGATTCCCAAAAGTGCCTTGAAAACCTTGACAAAATACAATGGCACCAAGGGAATGGCCCGAGAGCACCTTGAAGATGTTGCTACTCTAGCGACCCTCCATGACATAACCCATGAAGATGTCATGATCAGAATTTTGGTTCTATCTCTGGAAGGAAGGGCGTTGCAGTGGTACAGACTGCTCGGGCGTAAGAGCATCTGCTCATGGGATGACTTAGCAAAAGTGCTCATCAACACATTTGATGGCTCTCAGGATCCCTTCCAGCTCTTGATGCACCTCTCCACCATCACGAGAGCACCTCTAGAGAGCATCACAGACTTCAATGTCTAATTCTGTAGAAGTTGGAAGAGAATTCCAGGGGAGATCCAGCCGACACCCGCCCAGGCCCACCTCTTCTATGTTCAAGCTTTCCACCCGGACATAAGCCTCCTCTTGCTGTAATCAAGTGAACGTAGATTCCCTCAAATCTTTGAGGAAGCAGTACAAGCAGAGCAACTTCTGCTCCTATCAGGAAAGTGGCAGTGGGGAGAAACTCCATCACTTTCTTCGGTATTTGTTGTTCCTGTCTATCTCGCGCAGTATTCACCATGGCATATTCCTCATACTGTGTAGAGGCCTCGAATGCAGTTGTGTGGAGCTCGAGAGGCAGATCTCATCCAAGGCCAACAATGGGAATATGCAAGCACCGCCCAAGCGATGAATAATATGGTTGCTTGTAGTTTCCATCAAGAGATGGGCCAAGAAGGGGAATAGGCTCAAGTGGCAGAACCTGAGAGCAAAGAGGGCACATTTTTGCACCCTTTTTGTGTCCTAGGGCATAACACGCAAGTATTCAGCCAGAACCCAATAAGCAGGCCTCACCAAGAGGCTGAGCCTGAGGAGATCCTGGAAAAAGGCCTATCACCGAAAAAGTCCTGTTATCACATCAAGGGGTTGGAGGAGCCTGTACTCAGCCCATAGTTAGTGGAATCTTTAAAGTGGTGGTATTGGCTCCAGCCATCACTACAACCGGTACTCGAAGAATGCCCCTATGTGGCAAACCTCTTTGCCACATTATTCGTCAATTGTATGGGTACTGGCATGCATGATAACTTGCCACGTTGCACCCTGTTCGCAACATGGAGAACTTCGGGAAGAGGCCAACCGAACTTCAAATATCAATTGAAGTACAATCAGATCTGGTCCGGACACTGCAGGTTCACCGGATAGGCACCCAAAGCTAGGTTTGTGGTGGCGGCATGCCAATCATGTCACAAACTTTTGTGTAAATACTGTAAATAGCTCGACTAGTAAATAAAGTGTCGAGGGCACTAAGTGTTGCTTAGGAGCTTAGGTACAGTTTTTTGTTTAGTTTGTGTGTGTTTCTTTTTAGCACTCCAAAGATATAGCAGTTTTTAGGTGTTGTTTTTAGCATCCCCTGGCACAGCAGTTCAGTGCCATATAAGGCACTGTCATTTTCAGACCAAGCGCTTGGGCAATTGTATAGCTAGAATGGGCAAGAGGAGCGCTGAGAAAAAAAAGAAGGCCCCAAAAAAGTTGAGGAGTTTGCTGCCGTCAGTGGACAGTCAGAAGGGGGGACAATGGGGATGACTCTGTTGCCCAATGAATAAAGGCCTAGGGTTCGTGCATACAACAGAACTGTATACCCCGAGAGCCGCCAAGAATGTTGGCATTTTTGCCACATTGTTTTTGTTGTTGCTATTCATGCAAAAGAATGCATAAATTGTAGAGATACTCACTCCTCTGTTTGTCCCTCCAAGCACCTCAAAAGGGATAATTAGTTAAAAACAAAAATCTCTACAAGTTTTGTGCCAAAGCAAAGTAAGTGAAAAATGTCGCGATATCGCGACATGTCGCATTTTCGCGACCTGTCACGTTTTTGCGATGTCCAATGCAAAAAAAAGCTAAGCATAGAAAATGTCGCGATATCGTGACATGTCACATTTTCGTGACCTGTCACGTTTTCGCGCTAGAAAATAGCAAAGGAAGCAGTAACGGCAAAGTTGTCGCGATTTTTGCGACATGTCGCATTTTTGTGGCAGATAGTGGCAAGAAAGCAAAGTGATAGGAAAATATCACGATTTCATGACATTTCAGCAGCAAAAGGGAGTGCCAAGGAAAATGCCACGATATTGCGACATGTCACATTTTCACGGCAAGAAAGCGACCAAGGAGCAATATGGTACGGACATGTCGCGATATCACGACATGTCAAATTTTCGCGATAGAAAGCGGCAACGAAGGAGAAGACAGAAAATTGTCGCGATATCACGACATGTCACATTTTCATAGGGAGAAATCTAAAAAGTACAAGGCGGGATAAAATTGTCGTGATATCACGACATGTCACATTTTCACGGGGAGAAAGCGGAAAGGACAGTGCCAAGTACGAAATGTCATGATTTCGTGACTTGTCACATTTTCGTGACTTGGAGCAGCGAAGGAACGAAGCGGAGGAAGATGTCATGATTTCGCGACATGTCATGGAGACAAAGCCAACAAAGTGGAAAACGTCGCGATTTCGTGACACGTCGCATTTTCGTGACTAAAGGCGATAGAAGGGCAAAGTGGTAGAAACATGTCATGATTTCATGACATGTCAAGATTTCGTGACATGTCATGATTTCGTGACATGTCACGATTTCGTGCAATATAGCAGCAAAGGAGCCAAGCGAGAGGAGAATGTCGCAATTTTGCGACTTGTCGCATTTTCGTGAAAGTGAATGAAAAGAAGGCCAAGCGAGAGGAAAATGTCATGATTTCGTGACACGTTGCATTTTCACGAAAGTGCAAGAGGACAACAGCCAAACAGAGGAAGATGTCGCAATTTCATGACATGTCGCGATATCACGACTTGTCACATTTTTGCGACAAGGAACAACCAAGGAGCCAAGTGAGAGGAAAATGTCGCGATTTCGTGACATGTCACGTTTTTGTGACTAAAGGCGATGAAAGGGCAAAGCGAGAGGAAAATGTCATGATTTCCCGATGTGTCACATTTTCACGACTGGTAGCAACAGGAGAAAGCAGTGAAGTAAAAATATCGCGATATCGTGACATGTCGCATTTTTGTGATAGAAGCGACAACAAAGGTCCAATAAAGTTTTGTCCACATTTTTCTTCAAATTGCATAGGATATCGTAAGGAGAAAATGAGGATCAAACGAAGTAATGTTTTAAAAGCTCTCCAACTGATTTTGAGATCGAGGTCAGAGAGGCTCCAAGATTAAATGTTTTGTTGTTTACCTATGTGCGCAAGATGGGAGAACATGTTCAATCATGCATTTTTCGATGCCACCAAAATTAAAGATGCCTCCGGTATTAAAAGCTCTTGTTCAGTGATCTCCTAACACTTCAAGCATGCCTCGAGAACGGTCATTTAATGGAGAAATCTGGTCCCTTGTTTTCGTTCGATTTTCAAACTTGATCCATAAAAGCAGGGAATGTGATTTCTCCGAGGCAGATTGAGGGGGATTGTTTCTCTTTTCAAATGCATATTTTGTGGATCTCCTCTTCAAAATATGTTTTATGTTTTAAATTCGGTGATGCGAAAGGGAGAGGGAAGGCCTCTATAAATACTAATGTATATCTCAAGAAAAAGGGGAGGACATTTTTGCAAAAATTGAAGCAAAAATCCTAAGTGCATTTTGCTCTGTTCTTAGAGTCTTTTGAGTTGGTGATCCAAACTGTTTTTCATGTGATGCTTTCTGTGTGATTCACTTCTGCTTAGTCTAGTGTTAAAATATAAGTTGAATTCTGTTGTTCTGAATTTGGCTATGTTTTCATTTGAACATTTGAAGTATAATTGAAGGCAAACTTATGGTCAATTTTTGATCCAATTTCTGTATGTGCATTCTAAGAATTAGTTGCTGCTTATATTAAGGATTTAGTTTGAGGTTATTTGCTATCTGAGGTTGTTCTCCCTATCAACTATCGGCTTCGACCATATTTCCATCTCTTTTTGTTATTTCTAACCCTTACCTTGAAATCAGTTTTAGATTAGTTTGGGAGCCAACCCTCTCTAGAGATTGGCCCGGGAGACTTCTCTTTCTCTCGACATTTCAATGTTGGCCGGTTCTAGGGTGCATTTTACATGACTAGGCAGATTCGTGACCAACACATTGATATGTGAGATTGGTTGATAAGCATTGTTGGAAACATTTGAGTGAATGTTCATAAGTTTGGACTAGGGTTTGTGAGCAAGGATTATTTCATTGAGTGATTTGTTGAGTAGAGTTGGTTGAGCCTAGTCAAGTGGATGTGTTGATGTGATATTTCAAGTTCTATGAAACAAATTGTTCTATATTCTGAATTGATTTGAGAAAGAGGTTGAGTGTTGATGAATGTGAAACATATTGAGTCTCTAACAATTCTCTATATATTTTTGTGATAAAAGAGAGATTGAAAGTGATTGAGAGTTTGTGAGTGTGAAGCATATTGAGTCTCTAACAATTATCTATATGTTTATATGGTAAAAAGAGAAATTGAAAGTAATTGAGCATTGTGGTGAATGTGAAACATATTGAGTCTCTAATAATTCTCTATATGTTTTTATGAGATTGGACAAGTTCTAGTGAGGACTTGTTGAGTAGATTTGAGGTAAGTATTTGAGAAGACTTGTGAACATATTTGTGTGAGATTTTATGGAAGCTTACAATACAGAGTTTGAGGACATATATTATTGAGCAGATTGGATAAGTTCTAGTGAGGACTTGTTGAGAAGATTGGACAAGTTCTAGTGAGGACTTGTTGAGCAGATTGGACAAGTTATAGAGAGAAATAGAGTATAGAGGATGACAATCTCTAGTGTATAGAGATCCATTAGCCAGGGTAGTGAGAACAAGATTCTTCAATGGATAGATATCCATTAGCCAATGCAGTGGAGGCAACAGTTCTTATAGAATATCATCAACTAGAGCTAAGGAGAAAGGAGTTCTCCTATGGATAGAGATCCATGAACTTGATTAGTGGATTGGTGTCTCCTTTGGAAAGAGGTCCATAAAATTTGTAATAGGGAAAGGATTCCCAAGAGATTTATTGAGAAAATTTTAGTGAAATATTTTCTTCGTGGAGTAGCCCACATTGGGTGAACCATGTTAAATTGGTGTCTCTATTGTGTGTGGTGATTTGTGCATTTCTTTGATTACTACTATTGATATTTCTATCTATACATTGCATAATATTGATTGAGAAAGAAAAGTAAAAAGTGGTCTTATACTGTTCACCCCCTCAGTATAAGCTTATGTTATTCAATTGGTATTAGAGCAGGTTTATTCGAAAGAGTTTAACAACTTGAAGGAAAATATTTCAAGAACACAATGGATTCTAAGAATGGGTCCTCAGATAATTCAACACCAGTATTTGATGGAAGCGATTATATATTTTGGAGTATGAAAATGAAGATTCACCTGATGGCACTTGGTAATGAAATATGGGAAGCAGTTGAAAATGGATACACACCACTAGATACTCCACCTACAGATAAAGATGGTAAGCTTCTACATCATTACAATTCAAAAGAAATGAATGCAATTTTGAGAGGTTTGCATAGAACAGAGTTCATAAAGGTTATGCATTGCAAATCAACAAAAGCAATTTGGGATAAGTTACAAAGCATATATGAAGGAGATAAAAGTTTCAAAAAGGCAAAGATATGAAATATCAAAGGACAATTTGAAGATTTAAAAATGATGGATGAGAAAAACATTAGTACTTATCTACTTCGGATAAAATTTGTTTACGCCATGCAAAGACTTGGATTTGAGATTGAAGAATCTGATGTTTGTGATAAGATCTTAAGATCTCTTCCAAAAATATTTAGTGAAAAGATCTCTGCTATAGAGGAATAAAAATATGGTGATATTTTGACAAGAGATATGTTACTTGGTATTATTACAAATTTTGAGTTAATAAAAAAAGAGGAACCTAATATCTGGAAGGAAGTAGCCTTAAAATTGACTAAGAAGACAAAGGGCAAGAAGTCAAATTCAAGAAATGAGTCATCCAGTGATGAAGAAGCAAATTATGGCAGAAGGAATAAGGATTCAAAAATATTTAAAGATGTAAAATATGTTAGATGTTTCAATTGTGGAAAGTATGGTCACTATGCAACTGATTGTCAAGAATACAGAAATAACAATGATGAAGAAAAATAGGATCATAAGAACTGGGAATCAGAAAAATACAGGTACCAAAATAAAGGCAAGGATGGACAAGGTAGACAAGAAAGTAAGTTCTTTCAAATACAAAAGAGGAGCTACTATGCAGACAAGGCAAGTAAGTACTCAAGTGATAGTGATAATAGTTTCTCAGATAATGATAAATATGAAATCCTATTTATGATAGAAGAAAAAGAAGTTAAGAAAAGGACACCAATAATTCTCAAGTATTTTAGATGTGGTAATTTTGGACATCTTGAAGATAGTTGTACAAATAATAGTTATAGTTTCAATGATGATGAATATGAGGATGCACTTGAAGGACCAAAAGAGAATATTCGAATGGCACTAGAAGAATAAGGAGGTGATCCTACATAAGACAAGTCAGAAAATAATGAAGATGTTCTAAAAGGTAAACAAATAGAGGAAGAATCAGAAAAAGGAGAAGTTGATCTTGAGGGAGAGCTTATTTATGCTCTTAAAAATTTAAATAAGGTAAGAAAGTAAAACTCCCAACTTGAGCTTTAGTTTCAAGAATGTGATGAAGAGAGAGGAAAGCTTATAGAGGATCTAAACAAGTCAATGGCTAAGACTATAAGTTAGAAGCAAAGGTCTTAGAATGTGAAAGATTAAAACAATAAGTAGCTCTACTAAGGGAAGAAGTAGAGAAGTCTAAAGATAAGCTATACAATTTTGGAAGGAGCTCAAAGAATTTAGATAAGATTATCAAGTCACAAAAGCCTACATCAAGAAAAACAGGTCTTGGTTTTGAACAGGCTCAAAAGAAACAAGAAGAAGAGTCAACCTCAAGTTTTGAATAAGAAGAAAATTCATAAGAAAAAAGTGTGAGAGAAAGTGATACTTCTGAGGATGAGTTGGACAGTAGAAAGTTCAACAAGAAAAGGAACAATGCACAAAGAATAAATAGATGGAACAGGAACCAACACAGGATAAGAGATACTAAGAGACCAATGAGGTCAAGGCAAGGAAACTTCAATGGATGATGTTTCTCATTTCATAGATGTGGGCACAAGGCTTCACAATGCAGGACACATGAAAGACAAAAATATGGGAACTTCAGAAGTAGACAACCTTTTCATGGGTATTGCTACTCATGTAATCAGTTTGGTCATAAGACAATGAAGTGCAGGGTCCATGACAAGAATAGATATGGCTTCACCAAAAGAAATCCCAAGATATTTGCATCTACAAGGAATAAAAATACTAAGTATTAGAAGTGTAATAATGATGGACATACAACAAAGTGGTGTAGAGCAGAAATTCCATAACCAAGCATGAATAGGAACAGGAACAGGAACATGGACATGAATAGGAATAGTCAAAAAAATCAGAAGAATCATATGAGAAGGAAAGTGGACAAAGGTAAAGATCAGTGCTTTATGGGAGTAGAAATACTCCCACCCCATAATTAAACACTTCAAGAGGATGTGGGGGAGGGGCTAAGCTAAGAGACTCATTCTTAACCTCGAGCCCCAAAGGTAACCCTTTGCCATTGATGTCAAAGGAGGAGAGATTTGATTTAAGAAGAGAGCATTGAGTTAGGGGGAGTAGTTTCCCAAGGGGATCAGGATAGAAACAGGTTAAGAAAAGCTAAAAAGATAATTGGGTTGCCATCAATGACAAAGGGGGATATTGTTGGACATTTTGAGTAGATGAAGTTGTCATTGATGTCAAGGATGAATGATCATTAATGTCAAAAGTCAGTTTCAGTGAGCAGTGCAAGGAGAAGTAGTTCCGCAATCAGTGCAAAAAGGAGAGTCTACTTCCAGTTGGTCAAGACCTGGTTCCAGGAAGTCAGATGTGATCCAAAGTGCAAATAAGAAGCCCAAGCAAAAAATATTATAATATTTCTTTATAATATTATACAAGGAAGTTTAAATTAATTAATATAATTTTCTTATAAATTAATAATTGATTTACTTAACTTATAAGTTATTTAAATTAATTATTAATTAATTTTAATATTAATTATAAGTTAATTTATGTTAATTTTAAATAACCCTAAGGTGGGTTATTAAGTCAAAATTAAAAATTTGAATTCGACCATTGGCAAAAATATTTTACTCATAAGAAAGATGTGCCCATACCTTTTGTTTGATGGAGATATGTCTTCACAACCTGTCTCAATTACAATCAAACTCCTTTTTGCCAATTTCAAGGTTAGATTGAAATAGCTTAACTCAAAAATTCACCACAAAATTTTCCTCAATATTCACCATACAAAATTATCAAGTCTTAAGTACACCTTATAGTCTCCAAACTTTTCAAACAAATATTCCACTAACTCAGTTTCACTATAACCTCTTTCAGAAATTTAATGCATAAATTAATCCAACATTCTCACTTATGTCTCCCTACTCAAAAATTGCATTTCCAAAAATATTTGATATTACAAATTTGAAATAATGCAATTTACTTTTAAATCACAATTATAACATTTACAACCTTTTTAACTAAGGTAAAAATTTATTTTACCTTACCCTCCTTTTAACTCCCTAGGTGCTCACTTAAAAAATTAGACCACATGCTCAAATAGCGCTCACAATGCAACCTTAGACCACACGCTTTATAAATAAAATAATAAAAATTAAAGTACCTTGCATGCTCCTCGATGGGATTCGATCCCTAGTATCACACCGCCTCCAGCGCCCTAGCCATGACCCAACTATCGCATGAGCTAGGCACTCACTTGGGAGGGAAAAGTGCCTTGTGCGCTTAGTACCTTTGATCCTATGCCAAAAGTTTAAAACCAAAACAACTACCCTCGTCGAGACTCGAACGTGGAACCTCCGCTCTCCCAGTGACTTAACCACCGACCACTTGCCACTAGACCAACCAGTCGGTTGGTGATCAACCTCTACGCCTTGAACACTTTATTCGTCACATTTTTCATTGCACCTTTTAAAAATTAAAATCCCTTCGTATGCTCATGAAATTCGCACTTAGATTTTTTTATGCTTTTTCACATATGCATTAATCGAAGACTTAGACTTTTGGTTGGCAAAACATATGGTATTTATACCATATGCCAATCATCATCGAACATCAATGGGGAGGAGAAATAAAAATAAATTTGCGCCCACCCTAACTTTAGGGTTTAAATAATATTATTTTATAAATTAATTTATAATATAAATATTATAAATAATTTATAAATTACCTTAGGCTTTAATTTTAACCTTTAATATTATAATAAAAATATTATAATATTATTTCCATTGGGCCTAGGTATTTTTCTCTTTCGCCCTTAGAACTTTTTTGACCTCCTTTAATATTATAATAATAAATATTATAATATTATTTCCTTTAGGCCTTTCCTTTAGGGTATTTAACCGTCCTTTTGACCAATCATGTGAAGCTCTTAAACCAAATCTCTTGGGCTTAAAATATAAATATTTTAATCCTTATTTTGCCAAGTCCTACACTAATCACTGACACTAACTCTTGACATCAATGACAACACAACTAACTCAAAATTTCCAACAATATCCCCCTTTGTCATTGATGGCAACCCTTTCTATGTAATTGTTTCTTTTTCCCATTTTTTTATAAATTGCTCCCCCTGAATGAATGCTCTCCCCCTAACTCAAATCTCTCCCCCTTTGACATCAATGGCAAAGGGCCACCTTTGGGGCTTGGGGCTAAGGATAAGACTCTTAGCTCAGCCCCTCCCCCACCTCCTCTCTTTGAGGTGGTTAATTTTGGGGTGGGAGTATCTCTACTCCCAGCATACACTACTCTTTACCTTTGTCCACCTTCTTCCTCAACTAATCCTTTTGATTCCTCTGAATGTTCTTGTTCTTGCTTATCTCTGGAAATTCTTCTCTACACCACTTATCCATATGCCCAACATTATTGCACTTATAACACTTAATGTTGTGGTTCCTTGAAGGTGGAAATATATTGAAGTTCCTCCTGGTGAAGCCATATCCTTTTCTATCATGAACCTTGAAATTTACTACCTTATGACCAAACTGATTATAAGAGTAGCAATACCCTTGAAAGAGATACCCATTTCTGAAACTTCTATTGGTGAAACCATATCCCTATCTTTCATGTGTCCTGCACTGTGTAGCCTTGTGACCAAACCTGTGACATGAGAAGCACCGTCCATTGAAGAAACCTTGCCTAGACCCCATTGGTCTCTTAGTCTCTTCTTCCTTGTGATGTTTCCTGTTCCATATGTTCCTTATTTGTGCATTATTCCTTTCCTTGTTGAACTTTCTATTTTCCAACTTATCCTCAGAAGTCTCACTTTCTCTTTCACTCTCTTCTTCTAAAGCTTCTTCTTCTTTGGAGCTTGAGATTGACTCCTCTCCTTGTCCTCTATATTCTTCTTCAAAACCAAGTCCTGTCTTGTTTTATGAAGATCTTTGTACCTTGATAATCTTATCCAAGTTCTTTGAGCTTCTCCCAAACCTGTGTAGCTTGTCTTTAGACTCTTTTACTTCCTTCCTTAGTGAAGCTACCTCATGTTCTAACATTTCACATTCTAAGACCTTTGCCTCTAACTTCTCTTTAAATCTCCTTGTCTTAGATATTGAGTTGGTTAGATCTTCTATAAGCTTTCCTTTCTCTTCATCACATTCTTGAAATTGAAGCTTGAGTTTTGAGTTCTGCTTTCTTACCTTCCTTAATTCCTTAAGAGAAAAAATAAGCTCACCCTCAAGATCAACTTCTCCTTCCTCTAATTCTGATTCTTTATCTTTTAGATCATCCTCATTCTTTTCTTATTCATCTTCAATAGGAGCACTTCCTTCTTCTTCTATTGCCATAAGAAGACTTTCTTCTTCTGGTCCTTCAAGAGCATTCATATTCATCTTCACTAAAATAGAATCCATTCCTTGTACACTGATCTTCAAGATGACCAAAGTTACCACACCTAAAACACTTGAGAATTATTGGTGTCCTTTTTCCTTTTTCTAATATCTTATTTTTCTACTATCAAAAATAGAATTTCTTCTTCTTCATTATCTGAGGACCTTCCATCACTATCACTTGAACTCTTACCTGCCTTATCTGCATAAAAAATCTTC
The DNA here is from genome assembly GCA_028583015.1 of Wollemia nobilis. Lineage (NCBI taxonomy): Eukaryota > Viridiplantae > Streptophyta > Pinopsida > Araucariales > Araucariaceae > Wollemia > Wollemia nobilis. The sequence goes on from JAQPPZ010000989.1 coordinate 8,280,496, forward strand.
TTATGCCTTTGGAAAAATTTCTTTCCTTGCTTGTCTTATCCATACCTACTTTTCTTTTGGTACCTATATTTTCCTTCTTCCTTGTTCTTATGATCCTGTTTCTCATCACCATTGCTATTTCTAGCTTTTGGACAATCAGATGCATAGTGACCATATTTACCATATTTGAAACACTTAACTATTTTTGTACCTTTGTACTTTCTTGTGTCCTTGTTCCTTCTACCATAGTTTGCTTCTTCATATCTGGATGACTCATTACTTGAATCTGAATTCTTACCCTTTGTCTTCTTTGTAACTTTGAAAGTTGCTTCTTTCTTGGGGATAGACTCCTCTTTTATTCTCATCTCAAAAGTTGTGAGAGTTCCATGTAGCTCATCCCTTGTCAAAGTTTCAATATCTCTTGTTTCTTCTATGGCTGAAACATTTTCACTATACCTCTTAGGGAGTGACCTTAAAACCTTTTGACAAACATTTGATTCTTCCACTTTAAACCCAAGTCCTTGCATGGAGTTAACAACCTCATCCACATGAAGTAGGTATGTAGCAATGTTTTCCTCATCCTTCATATTTAGATCTTCAAATGTTTTCTTGTGATTTTGCAATTTTGCCATCTTGACCTTTTTGTCTCCCTCATATATATTTTTTAGTTTATCCCAAATCTCTTTTGTTGATGTGCAATGCATAACTTTTACAAACTTTGTTTCACGTAAACCATTTAATATTCCATTCATTGCCTTTGAATTATTTAGTTGTAGGAGCTTACCATATTTATCTATAGGTGGAGTAGTTGGTGGTATGTACCCATCCTCAACTGCTTGCCATATATCATTTCCTAGTGCCATTAGGAAAATATTCATTCTCACACTCCAAAATGCATAATTGTTCCCATCAAACAATGGTGCCTTATTTCCTGAAGATCCACTCTGAGAATCCATCTGTGTTCTTGTAAGATTTTCCTTCAAGCTATTAAACTCTTTCGAAGGAACCCCTTATGATACCAATTGAAGAACACAAGCTTATACTAAGAGGGGGGTGAACAGTATAAGACCACTTTTTACTTTTCTTTCCCAAATAATATTATCCAATATATCAATGGAAATATCAACAATCAGTAATCAAATTAATGCATAAATCACCACACACAATAGAGACACCAATTTAACATGGTTCACCCAATGTGGGCTACTCCACGAAGAAAATATTTCACTAAAATTTTCTCAATAAATCTCTTGGGAATCCTTCCCTATTACAATATTTATGGACCTCTGTCCAAAGGAGACACCAATACCCTAATCAAGTTCATGGATACCTATCCACAGGAGAACTCTTTCCCCTTTGTTGGTTCGTGGATCTCTATCCATAAGAGAACTCCTCTCTCCTTTGGTTGGTGATCCTCTAGAAGACTACTACCTCCACTACACTAGCTTGTGGATATCTCTCCACTGAAGACCTTTGTCCTCACCTTAAGACTTTATCCTCACTACCCTAGCTAATGGATCTCTATCCACTAGAGAATATTATCCTCTACTCTTTCACCTCCAAATATTACTCTCAACTCTGCTCAATCTCTATCTCAAATATGCACTAAACATTATCCTTCGATCTAGCACAAATATGCTCAATCTCTCAAATTTGCACTAAAAACTGTACTTTTGTCTAGTACAAATCTACTCAATATATATCTCAAATATGCACTAAACACTATCCTTTAGTCTATCACAAATCTGTTCAATATTTGTCTCAAACCCTTCTACCAAATCCCTCATCCCTCTTCTCACCTTACACAAAGTTTATCCTCAAATCACAACAAAACTGTTCTCAGATCTGTCCCAAGCCTTAACACAAAGCTTGAACAAATCAATCAATCAACTCTGCTCTCAAGTCTTCTCAAAGACTTACCTCAAATATGTCCACAAGTCCTCTCAAGAACTTGCTCAATTATTCTCAAGTCTTCACTAAGACTTACCTCAAATATGCTCAACAAGTCCTCACTAGAACTTGTCAAATATGCTCAATAAGTCTTCACTAAGACTTACCTCAAATATGCTCAACAAGTCTTCACCAAGACTTACCTCAAATCTGCTCAACAAGTCCTCTCTAGAACTTGTTCAATCTACTCAACAAGTCTTCACCAAGACTTACCTCAAATCTGCTCAAAAAGTCTTCACCAAGACTTACCTCAAATCTGCTCAACAAGTCCTCACTAGAACTTTTCCAATCTACTCAACAAGTCTTCACCAAGACTTACCTCAAATCTTCTTCACAAGTCCTCACTAGAACTTGTTCAATCTCTCAACAAGTCTTCACCAAGACTTACCTCAAATCTGCTCACAAGATTTCACAAAAGCTTACTCAACTCTGTCCTTAAGTCCCCTCTAGGACTTACTCAAATCTGCTCACAATATTTCACAAAAGCTTATTCAAATCAATTGCAAAACTTGCATACAAAACTCAACTTAATCTCTTTCAGAAAACCTCTTCAATCACACAAACAAGTTTCACTCAAAATATTATTTAACCATAGAAACATATAGAGAATGGTTAGAGACTCAATATGTTTCACACTCACAAAAATACTCAATCACTTCCAAATCTATTTCAAATAAATTTAGGATAAAGAACAATTTGTTTCATAGAACTTGAACTATCACTCCAATGCCTTCAATCAATAATACTCATCCAACCTCACTCAACCATCCACTCAATGAAACACAACTTGCTTACAAACCCTAACCAAGTGTTTCACTATACTTCCAACAACTCACACTTATGGAACTCAAACCTTGACTCAAGATGATTCCAAATTCACATAACAATGATACTCATGTTCTTTCACAAACCCTAGTTCAAGATAGTTCTCAACTTCACATAACAATGATACTCATGATCTTTCACAAATCCTAGCTCAAGATAGTTCTCAATTTCACATAATAATGATACTCATAATATTTAACAAACCCTAATCATGTACATAAATGCTTACCCAAATATTTCCAAAAATGCTTATCAAACAATCTCACATAACAATGATACCATTTTCTTTCACAAACCATAATCATGCACATGAAAGCTCACTCAAACATTTCCAACAATGCTTATCAAACAATCCTTTTCACTCCAACTTTGCATTTCACAACATTCAATCCAACAATATTTCACTCATAAGAAATATGTGCCCATACCTTTTGTTTTGATGGAGATATATCTTCAAAACCTATCTCAATTACAATCAAACTCCTTTTTGCCAATTTCAAGGTTAGATAAAAATAGCCTAACTCAAAAATTCACCACAAAATTTTCCTCAATATTCACCATACAAAAATTATCAAGTCTTAAGTACACCTTATAGTCTCCAAAATTTTCAAACAAATATTCCAATCACTCAGTTTCACTATAACCTCTTTCAGAAATTTAATGCATAAATTAATCCAAAATTCTCACTTATGTCTCCCTACTCAAAAATTGCATTTCCAAAAATATTTGACATTACAAATCAGAAATAATGCAATTTACTTTTAAATCACAATTATAACATTTACAACCTTTTTAACTAAGGTAAAAATTAATTTTACCTTACCCTCCTTTTAACTCCCTAGGTGCTCACTTAACAAATTAGACCACGTGCTCAAATAGCACTCACAATGCAACCTTAGACCACACACTTCAAATAGTGCTCACAATGCAACCTTAGACCACACGCTTTATACACAAAATAATAAAAATTAAAGTACCTTGCGCGCTCCTCGATGGGATTCGATCCTAGGTCACACTGCCACCAGTGCCCTAGCCACGACCCAACTACCGCATGAGCTAGGCGCTCACTTGGGAGGGAAAAGTGCCTCGTGTGCTTAGTACCTTCGATCTGGTGCCAAAATGTAAAAACCAAAACAAACTGCCCTCGCTGAGACTCGAATGTGGAACCTCCGCTCTCCCAGCGACTTAACCACCGACCACTTGCCACTAGACCAACCAGTCGGTTGGTAACCAACCTCTGCGCCTCAAACAATTTATTCATCATGTTTTTCATTGCACCTTTTAAAAATTAAAATCCCTTCGTATGCTCACAAAATTTGCACTTCAATTTTTGCACTTTTTCACATATGCATTAATCGGAGACTTAGACTTTTGGTTGGCAAACCATATGGTATTTATACCATATGCCAATCTCATCGAACGTCGACGGGGAGGAGAATAATTAAAAATAAATTTGCACCCACCCTAACTTTAGGGTTTAAATAATATTATTTTATAAATTAATTTATAATATAAATATTATAAATAATTTATAAATTACCTTAGGCTTTAATTTTAACCTTTAATATTATAATAAAAATATAATATTATTTCCATTGGGCCTAGGTATTTTTCTCTTTCGCCCTTAGACCTTTTCTGACCTCCTTTAATATTATAATAATAAATATTATAATATTATTTCCTTTAGGCCTTTCCTTCAGGGTATTTAACCGTCCTTTTGACCAATCATGTGAAGCTCTTAAACCAAATCTCTTGGGCTTAAAATATAAATATTTTAACCCTTATTTTGCCAAGTCTTGCACTGATCACTTGACACTAACTCTTGACATCAATGACAACACAACTAACTCAAAATTTCCAACAAGGAAAGCCTACAAGAGATCACAATTGTAAATATGTCAATCCTTTCTATAGCCTAAACTACAACTATTTATAGTTTACAATAGGGAAATATTCCCTCCATTTTTTTTGTAAATGAATCTAATAATCTCATCTACTTTTCCTAGGGATATTAGTCATTGAATGAAGTACTCTTTGACCATAACAACTGTCAAGCATAATGTGGAATCAAACTAGCCAATATTTTATTGCTCAAACTAAATTTTAAATAGGCACTTAAAGATACCTTTAGTTACAACTGATAACAAATATATATATGTCGATCTCAAAAATAGGATAAGCTACTAAAAAATACTCATACAAATGGAGTTCCTATAGCAAACAAGGCTAAAATGCCATAGTAGCAAATGTCTTCCATCATCTTCACAAAAAAATTCTTACTCATATTATTCATGCTTCAAACTAGAAGCATGCATGTACATCGAACCAACAATCGATTCCCTTTATAGACATGTAGGTGCCTCAAATTGTAATTGAATCATTGTAGGAAAGGTTGCAAAAAAGAGAGGAAAAAGGCACAAATCCTTGTGAGAAAATACATGGTAAAAAAATTTGTGACTAAGAAGGACCAATGTCTCATCATGGTACCCACTAAGGCTGATACACTCAAGGCCAAATTCAAGTAACTATAGAAATATAAGGTGAATAATTACACCAAGAATGAATAATGTCTTGTCAAGACACCCACCATGGCTAAAGCACTCAAAGATGAGGTTGAAGTAATCATAGGAAGACAAGACAAAGTTACCAATGTGGAAAGTGAAAGTAACTCATAAGGTGCTTGTTGAATTTCTAGAAAAATGTATGGATTAGTGTGATGCCTTAAAAACATCACAAAGGTGACTTCAACTCCTATTGAGGGAATAGGAAAATGCCTAAATGACATATAAGTGGACTAGAACAATAGAATGGAGTGTCAAGTACCACCAAGTTGCACTTCATTTTACAAATCCACAATATTTTCAAGAAGGTTTCAAAAACCCAAGTTGGAGGATAGAAAATCCTCAAAGGCTTCAAAATCTGAAATAGCCAAGAAGTTGAAGCTTAAGCTAATGCGAAAGTTGTGCTTTATGTGGTGTTGCTCAAAGGAGTGTTGTAAGTTATGTTGGTGAATATATGATCCAAGTTGAAAAATCCACTAAGAGATAAGCCACTAGGGGCAAAGACAACTCCAATGCGTGGAGTACCCATGTGATATCCATGATCACATAAAAAGGGTCATGGTCTTGTGAAGGAAGAGACAATGACAACTCCCAAATTGGAGTACCCAAAGGATTCCCATGATTGAAAAATACTACCTTGTTGGAAATTTGAGTTATTTTATGTTGTCATTGATGTCACATGAATCATTGATGTCATATGGATCACATTTAGTTTTGGTGGGCACATGATATTTTGGAAAGCATGGATAATTTTAGGGTTTATGTGAAAACCAAGGTAGGCAAAATAAAGGGTTTTATTTAAAACCATTTATGGAATATTTGAAATGGGTATTTCTTAAAACCCAGGTTGGCCTTTCGTTTCGTTGCAAAAGGTGTTCCGATGATGGAGATATTTAATTTTAAATATTTAGTTTAAATTTTTTTTATTTAAAATTTTAATTTTAATTTTAAAATTAAAATTAAAGTTAGCACCAATGTCTAAAGAAAGAGAGAAAATCAATAATGCACCGACGTCATCGAAAATGAGGAGAAGACTATATAAAGGAGGATCCTAAGGTTCATTTTAAATTCATCCTTGCTCATGTTAATCGTTGGCTAGCATCCAAAGAGAGCTCGTGCGAAAATAATTTTGAAAAGGGAGACAATGAATAAATCCAAGGTTGGTCGAAAGCCCAAGACATTGTGGGTAGAGTGGCACATTGGCAATTGAATTTTTGTTAAGGTGTGTGGCAGTGCTTTACGTCAAGGTTCGAATCTCCTTGATTGCATTCGAAGGCATTGGAATGAAAGCGCTCAAAGCGCTTTTGGTTTACGTGGAAGGAAGGACTTAAGGCACGTCGTGCCTTTTCCTTTCAAACGAGTGACTAGCTTGTGTGGCAACCTTAGTCACAGCTAAGGCACTCACGGTGTGTGCAAGTTGGGGGTTCGAATCCCCTTGAGGAGGTAATTACATTTTGCTCTAATTCAATTTGGTTGATGCCCTAGGATAGGAGTTATAAGGTGGTTAAGGAATAATTAAAGTTTTAATTAAACTTTATTTTTATAAGGGTTGTGATTATTATTTCAGAGGAGATGAGTTGTTGATTTAAATTTGATATTCATGAAATTGAAAATTAAGATTTAGGAGAAATAAGGAGTTATAAAATATTTTTGAGAGCCTTATTGATTATTATTTTTGATAAGGGTTTTTTATTAAAAGGACTTTGGTGGATGTGTTTATTAAGTTGGAGTAAAAAGGTGTAAATTGAGTTATGCTTTATCTTGTGATTATTATTTGAAGTCCACTAACCCTTATTGAGATTGGAGAGGAAAATTGTGTTTAGTGTGGTAGTTTTTGTGGACAACTTCTTGGCATCAAAAGGTATGGGCACATTCTCCTATTGATTGTTTATGGTGGTTGATTTCTGAAATATCATTGGAGTGAAAAGGATTGGTTGTGGTTTCCTTTTTGAAAGTGGTTGGTTGAATGCTTCAAGATTTTCCGGTTTGAGAGTTGTGTTTAAACCTTGTTTTATAAGCATAGTCATTGAATCCCATTGGTTGTGAAATAAATTGAAAAGAATATGAGTATCATTGTTATGTGAGATTTGTGGTTGAGCATTGTTGGAAACATTCGAGTTGGTTGATACATGCTTGGATTAGGTTTTTTGTGAGAAAGAGTAGTCCCTTGTGGTGATTGGTTGAGTTGAGTTGATTAAGCCTAGTCAAGTGATTGTGTGAGGTGATTGGTCAAGTTCCATGAAACAAAATATTCCATAATTCTTATTTGAGTTGAGAGTGAGATTAGAACATATTGAGTCTCTAAAAATTCTCTTTATGCTTCTATGAGTTGACTTGAGTTGAGTTGAGATTGATTTGAGTTGAGTTGAGTTGAGAGTGAGATTAGAACATATTGAGTCTCTAACAATTCTCTTTATGCTTCTATGAGTTGAATTGAGTTGAGTTGATATTGATTTGAGTTGAGTTGAGTTGAAGATTGAGCTTAGAACATATTGAGTCTCTAACAATTCTCTTTATGCTTCTATGAGTTGATTTGAGTTGAGATCATTGTGGATCATTGTTGTCATCCATTGAAGAGTACATTGCCATTCATTGTTGAGTTCATATTTGAGCTTTGCCTTGATATATTTGTGGATGATATTTGAGTACTACTTGAGCATGATTGATTGAGCCTTTGAGAAGGCTTTGTGGACAACTTTGTGGAAAATTTTGGGACAGATTTGTGGATAGCTTTGTGGACAATTTTGGGACAGCTTTGTGGACAGTTTTGGGATAGCTTTGTGGATAGTTTTGTTGACAGTTTTGTGGACAGTTTTGGGATAGCTTTGTGGATATTTTTGGGATAGCTTTGTGGACAGTTTTGGACAACTTTGTGGACAGCTTTGTGGATAGTTTTGAGATATATTTGTGGACAGATTTGAGAAAGTTCTTGGTTAGCTTGCTAGAGCAGATTTGGGTAAGTTATTGGTGAGCTTGCTAGAGCATATTTGGACAAGTTCTTGGTGATCTTGTTAAAATAGATTTGGGCAAGTTCTTGGTGAGCTTGCTAGAGCAGATTTGGGCAAGTTCTTTGTGAGCTTACTAGAGCAGTTTTGGACAAGTTCTATGTGAGCTTGTTATTCAATTTTGGACAAGTTCTAGGTGAGCTTGTTATTCAGTTTTAGACAAGTTCTGTGTGAGCTTGTTATTCAGATTTGGACAAGTTCTGTGTGAGCTTGTTATTCAATTTTGGACAAGTTCTGTGTGAGCTTGTTATTCAATTTTGGTCAAGTTTTGTGTGCGCTTGTTATTTATATTTGGACAAGTTCTGTGTAAACTTGTTATTCAGTTTTGGACAAGTTCTCTGTGAGCTTGTTATTCAAATTTGAACAAGTTCTGTGTGAACTTGTTATTTCCTAGCTTTGATAAGATCAAAGAAATTATTGTATTGGATAAGGATCCTTATTTTTGTGTGAAATATTATAAGGATATTATCTGGTGGAGCACCCCACATTGTGGAAACCATGTTAAATATTGTGTCTCAATTATGTGTGGTGACTTGTGCTCTTGCTTACTACTGCTATTTAAGTTATTAATGCACATTGCTAAATTTGGTTATTGTAATTAAGGACATTAATTGATATTGATTTGAAAATAAAGTAAAAAGTGGTCTTATATTGTTCACCCCCCTCTCAGTATAAGCTTGTGTTCTTCAATTGGTATCATAGCAGGTTCCTTCGGAAAAGCTAAGAGCTTGAGGGCATATTCTACAAGAACACAGATGGCTTCACAAAATGGATCATCTAAGAATAAGGCTCCATTGTTTGATGGTAACATTATGCTTTCTAGAGCATGAGGATGAAAAACTACTTGATATCACAAAGATATGAGGTATGGCAAATGGTTGAAAAAGAGTATAGGATTGAAGGTGATCCCGAGGCAGATAAGACTATTAGGAAATTGGTTGAGATCAATGCAAGAGAAATGAATTGTATTTTGAGGGGGCTTCGTGAGACAGATTTTGCAAAGGTCATGGTATGTAATTCTGCTAATGATATGTGGACCAAATTGCGGAATACTTATGAAGGAGATTCCAAGGTAAAGTTGGGAAAACTACAAACTCATAGAAAAATATTTGAGGAATTAAAAATGGAAGATTCTAAAGATATTGCAATTTTTTTACTTCGTGTTTATGATATTACTAACACCATGAGAGGCCTAGGTTTTGAGATGAAAGAATCATAAGTTACTCAAAAGGTTTTGAGATCACTTCCCATGAAATATGATTTTAAGGTTTCAGTAATAGAAGAAAAAATGGATATCAACAAGCTAACAATGGAATAATTGCAAGGAACTCTCACAGCTTATGAGATGAGGGTAAGTAAGCATCAAGTTCCAATAAAAGTGTTAGGATCCTCAATCCTAACATTATTAGTAGTAATTAGTTAGTATTATTAATCATTTAATTATTATATTATTAACTTATAAAGTGAACCATCACAACCCTTCATAACGTGAACCATCACGTCTCTTCATACGTGAACCATCATGTCTCTTCACCAACGTAGCTTTAGGGTAGATATATATATTAGGTTGGCCATCCATATCAAATCATCCAAGAAGAAGAATAATAAGCATAGATTCTAAGGAGGGAGCCCCCTATAGTGGCAAAGCGATTACAAGGGAGCCCCCTTTGAGTGGCCTGCGATTACATTTACATTAATTTGTTAATAATTTTATAGTAAGACCTTGGGGTCTTACCATTTGGTATCAGAGCCATGTGGGACCCAATCATGTGGGAATTGCTCAAAGATCTTCATCAAATCACTTTTGTGCGTGAGTATCAAACTCGGTTTGAGGATATCACCAAACACAACACAATATTGGATGAATCAATTCTCATCAATGGCTTCATTAGGGGATTAAAAGAGGAAATTAGAATGGAGGTGACAAGGTTCAATCCCTATACCATGATGCAGACCTATGGATTGGCAAAATTAGTGAAGATAAAATCAATGCACAACAACGATTAGGGAAACCACTTATGGAAAAATTGTCGACCACTTACATCGCTCCCAAACCTATGCATAATGGAAGGGCACAAAGCACTTACACAACCCCCAAATCTAACCGAACTTTACAAATTAAACATCTTAGCTTTGAGGAGATGAAGGAACGACGAGCAAAAGGACTCTGTGATAATTGTGATGAACAATTTGGACCCCACCATAAATGTGCTACACTAACATTGTATTTATTGAAGGAAGTTGATCCCTGTCTCTCCATAGAGCAAGCAGATGAGGTAGTTGTGTCCGAAGCGACCAGTGCACCTACTCACCGCAATGAAGACAATGAGGTCGATGTGCAAGAAGTGATTGATGTACCAAGCAAGGATGAGGTAGACATACCCAAAGTGATCAATGCTAGCCAAACATGCACTCTACAAGACCTACACATACCTTCCTCACCAATAGTGAGTTCTTGCCATATGACCAAACCTATTCGGAACCAACGCAGAGTGACTACACACTCCTTCTCCGTTGGCTCTACCAAGGAACCAAAAAAGGATATGAAATCATTACCATCACTTTTGATGCATCATTCTGAAGTATTTGAGGAACCCCAAGGGTTGCCCTCCCATCGTCATCATGATTTTCCTAAGGAAGATTCTACTATTGTTCTTGGCAACCCCCGCTAATGCTTCATCCTTCTCGATATCCCTGCCTACGAAAGGATGCCATTAAAAGAGTCCAAGAACTTACACAAATCCTTCTTGGAAAACAAAGGACAAAGCTTCTCACTTTGAGCTTTGAGGACAAAGCTCTTTTTAAGGAGGGTGGCATGTTAGGATCCTCAATCCTAACATTATTAGTTAGTATTATTAATCATTTAATTATTATATTATTAACTTATAAAGTGAACCATCACAACCCTTCATAACGTGAACCATCACGTCTCTTCATACGTGAACCATCATGTCTCTTCACCAACGTAGCTTTAGGGTAGATATATATATTAGGTTGGCCATCCATATCAAATCATCCAAGAAGAAGAATAATAAGCATAGATTCTAAGGAGGGAGCCCCCTATAGTGGCAAAGCGATTACAAGGGAGCCCCCTTTGAGTGGCCTGCGATTACATTTACATTAATTTGTTAATAATTTTATAGTAAGACCTTGGATGAAAGAATCAGAAGTTACTCAAAATGTTTTGAGATCACTTCCCATGAAATATGATGCTAAGGTTTCAGCAATAGAAGAAACAATGGATATCAACAAGCTAACAATGGAATAATTGCAAGGAACTCTCACAACTTATGAGATGAGGGTAAGTAAGCATCAAGTTCCAATAAAAGAGATTGCATTCAAGGCTTCAAATAAAGAGAAAGGGAAAGTTTTAGAAACAAGTAGAGGTTCAGATAATGATGAGGAAGCTAACTTCATAAAAAGGAATAAGGACTCAAATAATTTTAGGGATATAAGGAAAGTCAGATGCTACAAGTGCGGTGATCTTGGTCACTATGCATACATGTGTCCACATGAAGAAAAAGGTTATGATGAAAATAGGGTGAAAGAAGAAAAGAATATGGAAAGCATAAGCATGACAAATATAACATATACAATCAAAATAGGTATGAGAAGAAGAATATTTTTCATAAGGTAAAGAAATCTTACTACATTGTAGATGCAAGTGATAGTTCATATTACAGTGATAGAAACCAGCCAGATGAAGAAGAATGTACATTCTTTGGAATAAATAAAGAAAGGCAAGAACATCTATTCCTAGGTATTGAAGTTAAAGAGGATATATTTATTGAATAAAGACATGAAGAGCTTGCCATAGCCATTGAGCAAGAAAAAATGTACAAGAAAGGTCTAAGGATATTAAAATGTTTCATATGTAGATATTTTGGATAATTCAAAAACTCTGGATAATTTTTTGGATTCACAACGAGATCCATTTATAAAAATAGGGCTTGGTTATGAAGGGAAATAAAAAATAAGTACACAAGGACCTATATTTATATCAAGAGGTTTTGTTTTAGAAATCTATAAGGAAGAACCAGTTTCTAAAGAAAAAGAAGCAGTAGAAATGGATACTTGCATTTCAGAGGCTATAGAGATGTGTGTCAATTTGCTACTTGACACAAATAAAGAGAAAGAAGAGGAAAATTCCAAAGCACCAGAGGTCTCATATTTCAGGTTTGGGAAATCACACTCAAAAGGAAAGGAATTTATAAAATATGAAAGCAAGGAAGCACCTAAGATTTGTCAGAAAAGTTCCAAAGTTCCTATGGCTACAAATATTTAGTTTAGATCTTGTTTTGAGATAGGTGAATCAAGTTCAAAATAAAAATAAATTATTGAAGAGGAAAGCAAGGAAGAAACTAAGGAAGAGGTTTTAGATGCTACAAAAAAGGTTCAAGGATGCAATGCACAAGTTGAAAATGATTATAAGGATAATGGTCAAGAAAGATATGAGGAACCAAGGCATGAACAAAGGGTTTTTCAAGGACATTGTTTTTCTTGTAATGGATTTGGACACATGGCTATACACTGCAGGGTCTATGAATAAAAAAAGTTTGATTTTGCTAGAAGAAACCTAAAAGGAAGAAGGTATGATTTTTAGGGGCATTGCTTCTTATGTAACAGGTTTGGTCATAGAAATTTTCAATGCAAAGGAAATGAGCAACATGGTTTTGGTTTTAGAGCTTCACAATTCATAAGTCATGGTCATAATGGTCATAAAAACATAGCTTCACAATACAGGGTTCAGGAAAGGAATGGATATGGAAATTATTTTAAGAATGAATTCAGGACATGGGCACCATCCAAAGGCGACAATATCAAGTGTTTTAATTGCAATAACTTTAGGTTTATTGTAAAATTATGTAGGACTCAATTCCAAATAGGTTCAAGGCAAGAAGTTCAAATAGGTTCAAGGCAAGAAGGTCAAACATGTTCTAGACAAGAATATAAATTAATTCATCAAGATAAGGATATCATAAAAATATGGAAGGAAGTTGATAGAGGAAAGAAACAATGTGATATGGGAGTAAAAGTACTCCCACCCCAATATTAATCACCTCAAGAGAGAAGGTGGTGAGGGGGATAATTTTAAGAGTAATATATTTTAGCCCCATAGGTGTCCCTTTTGCCATTGATTTCAAAGGGGGGGAGATTTGAGTAAGAGGGAGAGCATTGAGTTCGGGGGAGCAACATCCATAGAGATTATTGAGTCAGGGGGAGCAGCTTTGATTCTCAGAGAGGGTTTTTGCAGTGATTGTGGTTTTTGCTTTAGAGGTGTTGCCATTAATGACAAAGGGGGAGATTATTGGCAATTTGAGTTATTTTATGTTTTCATTGAATGAATTGTTGATGTCATATGGATCACATTGAGTTTTGGTGGGTAGATGATATTTTGGAAAGCATGGATAAATTCAAGGTTTTTGTGAAAACCAAGGCAGGAAAAATAAAAAGGTTTTATTTAAAACCATGGATGGCAGATTTGAAATGGGTTTTTCTTAAAACCCAAGTTGACCTTTCGTTTCATCAAAAAAGGTGCCCCGGTGATGGAGATATTTAATTTTAAATATTTAGTTTAAATTTTAATTTTAATTTTAAAATTAAAATTAAAGTTAGCGTCGACGTCTAAAGAAAGAGGAAAAATCAATAATGTGTCGATGTCATCGAAAATGAGGAGAAGACTATATAAAGGGGGATCCTAAGGTTCATTTGAAATTCATCCTTGCTCGTGTTAATCGTTGGCTAGCATCCGAAGAGAGCTCGTGCAAAAATCATTTTGAAAAGGGAGACAACGAATAAATCCAAGTTTGGTTGAAATCCCAAGATATTTTGGGCAGAGTGGCGCATTGGCAATTGGATTTTTGTTAAGGTGTGTTGTAGCGCTTTACATTAAGGTTCGAATCTCCTTGATTGCATTCGAAGGCATTGGAAGGAAAGTTCTCGAAGCACTTTTGGTTTGCGTGGAAGGGAGGAATGACTTAAGGCACATCATGCCTTTTCCTTTCAAACGAGCGGCTAGCTCATGTGGTAACCTTAGCTGTGGCTAAGGCACTCGCGGTATGTGCAAGTTGGGGATTCGAATCCCATTGAAGAGGTAATTACGTTTTGCTCTAATTCAATTTGGTTGATGCCCTAGGATAGGAGTTATAAGGTGGTTAAGGAATAATTAAAGTTTTAATTAAAATTTATTTTTATAAGGGTTGTGATTATTATTTCAGAGGATATGAGTTGTTGATTTAAATTTGATATTCATGAAATTGAAAATTAAGATTTAGGAGAAATAAGGAGTTGTTATAAAATATTTTTGAGAGCCTTATTGATTATTATTTTTGATAAGGGTTTTTTATTAAAAGGACTTTGGTGGATGTGTTTATTAAGTTGGAGTAAAAAGGTGTAAATTGAGTTATGCTTTATCTTGTGATTATTATTTGAAGTCCACTAACCCTTATTGAGATTGGAGAGGAAAATTGTGTTTAGTGTTGTAGTTTTTGTGGACAACTTCTTGGTATCAAAAGGTATGGGCACATTCTCCTATTGATTTTTTATGGTGGTTGATTTCTGAAATATCATTGGAGTGAAAAGGATTGGTTGTGGTTTCCTTTTTGAAAGTGGTTGGTTGAATGCTTCAAGGTTTTCTGGTTTGAGAGTTGTGTTTAAACCTTGTTTTATAAGCATAGTCATTGAAGCCCATTGGTTGTGAAAGAACTTGAAAAGAACATGAGTATCATTTTTATGTGAGATTTGTGGTTGAGCATTGTTGGAAACATTTGATTTGGTTGATACATGCTTGGACTAGGGTTTTTATGAGAAAGAGTAGTCCCTTGTGGTGATTGGTTGAGTTGAGTTGATTAAGCCTAGTCAAGTGATTGTGTGAGGTGATTGGTCAAGTTCCATGAAACAAACTATTTCATAATTCTAATTTGAGTTGAGAGTGAGATTAGAACATATTGAGTCTATAACAATTCTCTGTATGCTTCTATGAGTTGACTTGAGTTGAGTTGATATTGATTTGAGTTGAGAGTAATATTAGAACATATTGAGTCTCCAACAATTCTCTTTATGCTTCTATGAGTTGACTTGAGTTGAGTTGAGATTGATTTGAGTTGAATATTGAGCTTAGAACATATTGAGTCTCTAACAATTCTCTTTATGCTTCTATGAGTTGATTTGAGTTGAGTTGAGTTGAGATCATTGTGGATCATTGTTGTCATCCATTGAAGAGTACATTGCAATTCATTATTGAGTTTGTTGAGCAAGGTGCAGCAACAGTATTATCATTTTTGTCAACACAGTCAGATAGATCTGTTGATGCAGTGAATAGGAAGTTCAAAATCTATTCAGATGCAGAAGACAGGAGTTCAAAGGTTATTCAGAGTATGTACGGTGATTTTCCAAGAAGACCGAAGTGGCCCATATGCAAAAGATCAAATAAAAAAGACAAGTAAGAAAAGTGTCACGATATCGCGACATATACGATGAGGCAAGAAAAACTGTCACGATTTCGCGACATGTTGGAAGAGAGAGAAAAAGCAGGAAAAAGCGTATCGCGATTTCGCGACATGTTGGAAGAGAGAAAAAGCAAGTGGAAAAAGCTGTCGCGATTTCGCGACATGTTGGAAGAGAAAGAAAAGCGAGAAAAAGCTGTCACGATTTCGTGACATGGTGGAAAAGAGAGGAAGCGTACGGAAGCAGAACTGTCATGATTTCATGACAAAAGCAGAAATCAAGACTTTGGAAGCAGAAGTGTCGCGATTTCATGACATGTCGCATTTTCACGACTAAAAAAGGAGAGAGAAGGCAGAGAAGGAAAAGTGTCGCGATATCGTGACATGTCGCATTTTTGTGAATCAAGAAGGGCAAGTAGGCAGAGTAAGCAAAAGTGTCGCGATATCGCGACATGTCGTATTTTTGGACTCAAGAAGGGCAGGCAGGCAGAGTAAGAAAAGTGTCGCGATATCGTGACATGTCGCATTTTTGCGACTCAAGAAGAGAGAGCCAGTAAGAAAAGTGTCGCGATATCGCGACATGTCACATTTTCACGACAAAAGAATAGAGAAAGCATACAGAAGGCGAAAGTGTCGTGATATCGCGACATGTATTTTTGCGGTTGAGTTGAAGCCGACGAAGACCGATGACAACCGACTAAAATTAGGGTTTACAGTTGTTATGAAAGCCGACTAAGATTAGGATTTACAACCGACTAAGATTAGGGTTTTCATCATAAAAAATATTGTTATAAAAGGAGGGTTATTTGGAGAATTGAAAATGTTGTTGAATGTGTGTGAAATATGGTCGTTGTGCGCAGAGAGCAAGTCATGTCGAATCATGCTAAGTGCAAAATTTGCAAAGAGAGCAGAGTGTGCAAAAGGGAGAAGACGATCATGAAGTTCGACTATAATGAAGCAGAGTGTGCGAAGTGATTATGCAGAGAGAGTAGAGTGCGTAGAGAACGCAAAGGTGAAGAAGACCAGTCAGGGTCTTGCAAAAGCAAAGGTATCTTACTGTCAAACTTATAGATTCAAATTGAAGTCCAGGTTGTAGCTTGGCATCAGGGGTTGGTGCTCCTTTCTGTTGGTGCAGATAAATAAGGGGTTGGTGCTCCTTCCAGTTGGTGCTGGTAAATCAGGGGTTGGTGCTCCTTTCTATTGGTGTAGATAAATCAGGGGTTGGTGCTCCTTCCAGTGGGTGCTGGTAAATTGATTGTAAAGTTGGTGCTTTGCAAAGGCTGGATTTGGATGGTAGTCCAAGCAGTCAATTTTTGAGGAGTAGCCACATTGGTGAACCTCATTAAATCTTGTGTTGTGTGATGCTCTTTTGTTATACTTGTTGTATCTAGTAATAAGTTTTAATTGCTACGGTATTAAGAGCTATAAATTTAAGTTTAAAGAGCTACACTGATTCACCCCCCCTCTCAATGTCATTGTAAGACTAACAATTGGTATCAGAGCTAAGTTCTTGTACAAGCTTAACCGGCTAGGGTGATCTTGGAAGTAACACAATGGCAGGAGGTGAAGCTCTTTTCATGGCATTTGAAGAAGTAAAATCAGAAAAGGAAGAAGGAGTGAACTCTAAAGTATGTGGTGAAAACCCTGAGGCTGAAGTAGATCTAGAAGGTGAGTTGATCTCTGCACTTGAAGAGTGGAAAATAGAGAGGAAAAAGAATAAGAAAATTTCAAAAAAGCTTGAGGATGCAAATGAAATCATAACCAGTTTGAAAGTACAGATAGAAGAATCCAAGAAAATCTTCGAAGATCTCGAAGTGCAAATAACCATGAAAATAGATTATTGTAGCAAGCTAGAAGAAGAGATTGTTGGTTTAAGAATGTAGCTAGAAGAGATGAATAAGAAAATTAGTTGTTATCACAAACGTGAAGAAAGTTCTATGAAGCTGGATAAGATCATAAATGACCAAAGGCCTGCAGGCATCAAATTTGGTCTGGGTTTCATCGAAGGAGAATCATCAAATGGATCAAAGGCCAGAAATGTAGAATCCATAAAGAATGAAGATAAGAAATAGGTTGATCAAGGAAAAACGTCTCATGCAAAAGAAAGCAATAATGCCAGGCACGAAAGGAGAATTGACAATGATGGATTCACCAATGTCACACATCAAAGAAGAAGAAGACCTATGGCTCCTACGGCAACATGGCAAAGACCATCACCCAGGTTCAATTATCCCTTTTCTGGTTTCTGTTTTAAATGCAATGGCTATGGACATAAAATCTCGGATTGCAAATATAATGTAAGACCAAGGAATTTCACTAGTAGAAATGCTTTTTCTCCTCTGATGAATTATACAGTAGAATGTTATAACTGTCATAATTTTGGGCACATTGCAAGAAACTGTAGAAGTACATTTGCATCAAATCAGTTTCAAGGAAGAAAATTTCAACCAAATAGGATGAGACAAAATAGAAAACTTCTCGAAAAACATGCACAAGCTATTGATAAGGGAAAGGCAAAACAAGAGCCCAAAACTACTATCAAAATGGAGTGGAAAGGAAAAGAGCGACTTAAGGAAGAAAAGGAATCCTTAATCGTACAAACAACATTTAAAGCACAGAATAAATATGTACCATGGATACTTGATAGTGGATGCTCCAGTCATATGACAGGTGACAAACAAAAATTTGAGAAGTTACAGAAATATGAAGGTGGTTCAATAAAGTTTGGAAATAATGATGGAGCTAAGATAGTTGGCAAAGGTTCAGTTAAAATTAGTGACGGAAAAATTAAGTCAGAAGAAGTCTTGTTTGTGGATGGTTTGAAACATAACTTGTTGAGCGTAAGTCAGATTTGTGATAAAGGTCATGAAGTAGTTTTTATGAAGCAGGGTTGTGAAGTCAGAAAAACAAATAGTGGAAAATTGATAGCAACTGGATCAAGGACATCTGGCAACCTGTACACGCTCTCAGAGACTTCAAAAGGAGCTTGTTTTATTGGACAGGAAGAAGAAAATTGGTTGTGGCACAAGAGACTCGGTCATATCAGTTTTGATAATCTAGTAAAAATCACCTCAAAAAGGGCAGTGAGAGATATTCCCACCATCAACAAACCTACAAACAACATTTGTGCTTCATGCCAAAAGGGGAAGCAAACTAGAGTCACATTCAAAACAAAAGAGTACTACACAAGCAAACCTTTGGAACTAATACACACTGATTTATGTGGACCCATGAGAACACAAAGCATAAATGGTGACAAATATTTTATGTTGTGCATTGATGACTATTCCAGAATGACATGGATATTTTTCTTGAAGCATAAATCAGAAGCTTTTGATATGTTCAAGATTTTCAAAAACCATGTTGAGAATGAAACAGGAAAGAGGATCAAATGTTTAAGATCAGATAGAGGAGGAGAATTCATTTCAGAGGAGTTTACAGAGTACTGTGAAAAATACGGTATTAGGAGACAGTTTTCAGCAGCCAGGACACCTCAGCAGAATGGAGTGGTAGAAAGAAAGAACAGGACAGTGCAAGAAATGGCACGGACTATGTTGGATGAAAGCAGAGTAGCAAACATATTTTGGAAAGAAGCAGTCCATACTGCGGTGTATATCCAAAATAGGTACATGCTGAGAACACATGAAAGCAAAACTCCTTATGAGTTGTGGTTCGGTAAAAGGGCAACAACAAAATACCTCAAAGTTTTTGGCAGCAAGTGCTACATCAAAAGAATTGAAGATAATCTTGGTAAGTTTGAAGATAGAGCGGATGAAGGTATTTTTGTTGGTTATTCGTCAAAAAGCAAAGCTTACAAATGCTACAACAAGAGGCTAAAGAAAATTGTGGACAGTGCCGATGTTAAATTTGATGAAGGTAGAGAACGAGTAATTAGCTATGAAACGAACTACCCAATTTATGAAGAGGTTATTGAAGGAGATGAGGAAAACGAAACGGAAAAGATACAGAAAATTGACTCAGATGATTTAAGTTGTGATTCAGAAGTGGAAGAAAATAAGAAATTCAAAACAGGCAGCTGGCAGAAAAATCATCCTAGAGAGCAAATAATTGGAGACCCCAAAGTTGGTGTTCAGACAAGAAGAAGAGTAGTAAGTAACTACTCTCTATTATCCAACATTGAGCCCAAAAATGTTGCTGACGCAAGCAAAGATGAAAGTTGGATGAAGGCAATAAATGAAGAATTAGATCAGATCGAGAAAAACGAAACTTGGGAGTTAGTACCTAGACTTGCAAATAAAAATATAATCGGGACTAAATGGATTTTTCGAAACAAATTGAATGAAGACGGACAGGTAGTCAGAAATAAAGCAAGATTGGTATGTAAGGGTTATGCACAAGTTGAAGGCATTGACTTTGAGGAAAATTTTGCACCAAGTAGCTAGACTAGAGGCAATTAGAATGTTTCTGGCTTTAGCAGTCTACAAGAATTTCAAAGTTTATCAAATGGATGTGAAATCAACATTTTTGAATGGGAAACTTGAAGAAGAGGTTTATATTGAGCAACCAGATGGTTTCCAACTTGGTGATGATCCCAACTTGGTTTGCAAGTTGAAGAAAGCATTATATGGCTTAAAACAGGCACCCGAGCATGGTATGCAAGGCTAGACAACTATCTCACTCAACAAAGGTTTAAGAAAGGTATGGTGGATAGTAATTTGTATGTCAAAACAGAAAATGGGCATCTTATTGTTCTTGTTGTATACGTAGATGATATCATATTTGGCAGCAACAAAGATGAGTCGTGTAAAGATTTAGCAAATAAGATGCGGAAAGAATTTGAAATGTCAATGATTGGTGAACTTTCGTATTTCCTCGGGTTGCAAGTTAATCAAAATAAGAAGGGCATATTTATTTCTCAAGTTAAATATGTGAAAGAGATGTTAAAAAAGTTCACAATGGAGGATTGTAAGCCAGTTAGCACTCCCATGATGACAGGTTGCAAGTTGAGCAAGGATGACAAATCTCCACCTGTTGATCAAACCATGTACAGATCTATGATTGGGAGCTTATTGTACCTGACAGCTACCAGACCAGATATTTTGCAGGCAGTATGCATGGTAGCACGATTTTAGGCTAATCCCAAGGAGACTCATGTGACAAAGATGAAGAGGATTCTTCGGTACCTCAAGGGTACTATGGAGTATGGGTTATGGTATCCGAAAGGTAAAGACTTCACCCTTATTTCGTATTCAGATGCAGATTGGGCAGGATGTGTAGATGACAGAAAGAGTACCAGTGGAGGTGCATTCTATCTTGGAGACAGATTGGTCGCGTGGCATAGTAAGAAACAAGAGTCAGTTTCTTTATCGACAACGAAGGCAGAATATATTGCAGCGACAACATGTTGTACGCAGGTATTGTGGATGAAACAAACCCTGAAAGATCTTGGTATTAGCTTCAGTGAGCCAATATCAGTTAAGTGTGATAACACCAATGCCATTAACATCTCCAAGAATCTAGTTATGCATTCACGCACAAAACACATTGCTATCAGGTATCACTTTTTGAAGGAGAAAGTTGCAGAAGGTGAGGTTAAGTTGGATTTTGTTCCAACTACAGAGCAAGTAGCAGATATCTTCACAAAACCATTGCCCAAGGAAGTTTTTGAGTACCTTCGCAATAAATTGGGAGTGGTCACACTTTCCAAGAATTGACTAGCTACGGGGATCACATTCTCGGGGGGAGCATTTAAGTATTTGATTATCTTTTTGCTCATGTTCATGATTTTTGCTAAGTGTAATAAATTGTGCCCGAGAATGTTGTGCATGGACTCGGGGGAGTCTGCAGTAGCCCTTTGGTATTATTGTCAAAGGGGGAGAAGAGTTACAGGAAATTGCACATGTGTTGCCAACAATTCCAAAGGGGGAGATTGTTGAGCAAGGTGCAACAACAATATTGTCATTGTTGTCAACACAGTCAGATAGATCTGTTGATGCAATGGACAGGAAGTTCAAAAGCTATTCAGATGCAGAAGACAGGAGTTCAAAGGTTATTCAGAGTATGTACAGTGATTTTCCAAGAAGACCGAAGTGGCCCATATGCAAAAGATCAAAGAAAAATACAAGTAAGAAAAGTGTCACGATATCGCGACATATACAGCAGGCAAGAAAAACTGTCGTGATTTCGTGACATGTTGGAAGAGAGAGAAAATAGGAAAAACTGTCATGATTTCGTGACATGTTGGAAGAGAGAGAAAAAGCAAGAAAAACTGTCATGATTTCGTGACATGTTGGAAGAGAGAAAAAGCAGGAAAAACTGTCACGATTTCATGACATGTTGGAAGAGAGAAAAAGCAGGAAAAACTGTCACGATTTCGTGACATGTTGGAAGAGAGAGAGAAAGTAGGAAAAGTGTCGCGATTTCACGACATAAAGCGAGAAAGCAAGCTTGGAAAAAGTGTCACGATTTCATGACATGTCACATTTTGCGACTCAAAAAGGAGAGGAAGGCAGAGAAGAAAAGTGTCGCGATATCGCGACATGTCGCATTTTTGCGACTCAAGAAGGAGAGGTAGGTAGAGTAACAAAAATGTCGCGATATCGCGACATGTCACATTTTCGTGACTCAAAAGAGGAGCGAGAGAGTAACAAAAGTGTCACGATATTGCGACATGTCGCATTTTCGCGACTCAAGAAGGGCAGGCAAGCAGAGTAACAAAAGTGTCGCGATATCGCGACATGTCGCATTTTCAAGATAAAAGAATAGAGAAAGCGTACGGAGGCGAAAGTGTCATGATATCGCGACATGTATTTTTGTGGTAGAGTTGAAGCCGACGAAGATCGATGATAGTCGACTAAAATTAGGGTTTACAGTTGTTATGAAAGCCGACTAAGATTAGGATTTACAATCGACTAAGATTAGGGTTTTCATCATAAAAAATATTGTTATAAAAGGAGGGTTGTTTGGAGAATTGAGAAATGTTGTCGAATGTGTGTGAAATACGGTCGTTGTGCGTAGAGAGCAAGTCGTGTCGAATCGTGCTAAGTACGAAATTCGCAAAGAGAGCAGAGTGCGCAAAAGGGAGAAGACGATCATGAAGTTCGACTGTAACAAAGTAGAGTGTGCGAAGTGATTGCGTAGAGAGAGCAGAGTGCGTAGAGAACGCAAAGGTGAAGAAGACCAGTCAGGGTCTTGCAAAAGCAAAGGTATCTTACTGTCAAACTTATAGATTCAAATTGAAGTCCAGGTTGTAGCTTGGCATCAGGGGTTGGTGCTCCTTTCTGTTGGTGTAGATAAATAAGGGGTTGGTGCTCCTTCCAGTTGGTGCTGGTAAATTAGGGGTTGGTGCTCCTTTTTGTTGGTGCAGATAAATCAGGGGTTGGTGCTCCTTCCAGTTGGTGCTGGTAAATTGATTGTAAAGTTGGTGCTTTGCAAAGGCTGGATTTGGATGGTAGTCCAAGCAATCAATTTTTGAGGAGTAGCCACATTGGTGAACCTCATTAAATCTTGTGTTGTGTGATGCTCTTTTGTTATACTTGTTGTATCTAGTAATAAGTTTTAATTGCTGCGATATTAAGAGCTATAAATTTAAGTTTATAGAGCTACACTAATTCACCCCCCTCTCAGTGTCATTGTAATACTAACAGAGTTCATATTTGAGCTTTGCCTTGATAGATTTATGGATGATATTTAAGCACTACTTGAGCATGATTGATTGAGCCTTTGATAAGGCTTTGTGGACAGTTTTGGGATAGCTTTGTGGACAATTTTGGGATAGCTTTGTGGACAGTTTTGGGACAGCTTTGTGGATAGTTTTGGACAACTTTGTGGATAGTTTTGAGATAGATTTGTTGACAGATTTGAGCAAGTTCTTGGTGAGCTTGCTAGAGCAAATTTGGGCAAGTTCTTGGTGAGCTTTCCAGATTTGTACAAGTTCTTGGTGAGCTTGTTAAAATATATTTGGGCAAGTTCTTGGTGAGCTTGCTAGAGCAGATTTGGGCAAGTTCTTGGTGAGCTTGCTAGATCAATTTTGGACAAGTTCTATGTGAGATTGTTATTCATTTTTGGACAAGTTATGTGTGAGTTTGTTATTCAATTTTGGAAAAGTTATGTGTGAGCTTGTTATTCATATTTGGACAAGTTTTGTGTGAGCTTGTTATTCAGTTTTGGACAACTTCTGTGTGAGCTTGTTATTTAGTTTTGGACAAGTTCTGTGTGAGCTTGTTATTCAGATTTAGACAAGTTCTGTGTGAACTTGTTATTCAATTTTGGACAAGTTCTGTGTGAGCTTGTTATTCAGATTTGAAGAAGTTCTGTGTGAACTTGTTATTGCCTAGCTTTGATAATATCAAAGAAATCATTGTATTAGATAAGGATCCTTATTTCTATGTTAAATATTATAAGGAGATTATCTGGTGGAGTACCCCAGATTGGGGGAACCACGTTAAATATTGTGTCTCAATTGTGTGTGGTGACTTGTGCTCTTGCTTACTACGCTATCCGAGTTATTAATGCACACTGCTATATTTGGTTATTGCAATTAAGGACATTAATTGATATTGATTTTGAAAGAAAGTAAAAAGTGGTCTTATACTGTTCACCCCCCCTCTCAGTATAAGCTTGTGTTCTTCATACCTTTTATTGTAGGAGGATAAAAAATCATGATGGAATCATAAGAGGACCATGTTTGTGAAGAAAGTCTACTTCCAAAATAGTTTTTAATGATGAAAGTGAATTTAGGAGTGTTGGTTCAACCAAAACAACACTCTATACTACAGCAATTTGATTCCAAGACCTAAGCAAAACTAGATTTTTCCTCTACCAAGAAATTTTCTAGTTTGTCAAGGGTAGAGGGTTAAAAATAAAAAATAACTTGTTTCTAAGGAACCAAAATAAAAATGGTAGAACCAGCAAGGTCAACGATGGTAATGACAACAATAATCAACATAATGTAATTGATAAATTGAACACCAATGTTCAACACCTCCAAGAGCACCAAGTAAATGTGCTCATGTCAATCCCTCAGGCTGGCTATCTCCTTGGTAGGAAGGCTTATTTAAAGACTTCTTTAAAGAGGTGGAAAAGGGTGGTGTAATCAATGATTAGGTATCACCGAGGAGGGGCTGAAAGGTTGGCACGTAGGGGCTAGCATTCGACTGATAGGTGGGTGGTTGAGCTACTAAATATCGATGTCAAAAAATAGGAGACTGATGGGTGAGGCATCGAGGATAGTGCTGCTATCAGGCTAGGCATGCCTAAATTTGACAATTAAACCTTTAAAAAGAAATATAGCTATTAATATTTAAAATTTAACCTTAATTTATCCCTAAGATTGGAGTAAACAAGGACTAGGAGACTCAAACTTGACCAAATTTTGTGCATGGAGGGAAATCAAAACAACAAACCTAACAAAGGACCTATCAAGAACCTAAAATTAGGATTTTTGGGGAAATATTTCTAAGAATTTAGGCTCAAGAAAGGTATCTAACCTAGCATTTAGTAACAAATATTGGAAATAAGGCAAAAACATATGCAATTTTTTCCTTATTTCAAACTTAATTCCCTATGCAAACTGAGAGCTAAACTACCATGAGCCTAATCTTAGGCTCTGATACCAATGATGTGGAACCAAATTGGCCAATATTTTATTGCTCAAACTAAAGTTTAAATATATACTTAAAGATACCTTTAGTTACAACTGATAACAAATATATGTGTAGATCTCAACAATAGGATAAGCTACTAACTTAGGATCTAACAAACTAACAACTTGATCTAGAAAGCTAACAACCTTACCTTCTAGATAACCAATGTGAGCATTGTGTTCTCACATAGTACATAGGATAGAATATCACCTAAACTAAAGTTTATAAATAATAAAATAAACCTATGTCTATCCTTATCAAGGTCTAAGATTATCATCATCATACTTAGTCTTGAATAAAGGCCTGAGGCATTTACTCAAGGTGTCTTATGGTAGGTGATTTTTGTCTCCTTAATCAGGGAAGCATTAACTTGGCTTATCTACCTCTATCATCTTTCATTTGACTCAGGTGTCAATATCTTCTTGACTATCTAGTGCCCCTTCTAGATCCAAGGTCATATTATAGACTAGTTGAGAGTTTTGTTGTTGGTGCTTCATTGTGGATTGCAAAATCTTCGATATCAAGACTTATTTTGAGAACCCTTTAGCACTCCATTTTAACTATTAGGAGTTTTCTCTAGTTAAAATTTCATGCAAGTCTTGCTTATTGATATTTATTTTGGTTTCTTATTCTTCATGATAAAATATTTTATTGCTAATGATCAGTGCTTTGCCTTAGTCATGTGTGAGTAGTGAGGAATCACTACAACTAATTTCAAAATCTATTTATCAAGGGGTTTGATTGCTAAGTTAGGAGGTTATCTATCTCATTAAATGCACATGGTACTAAAAACCAGGTATGGGACCAAGCTAGATATTTCATCAAAATCCTTCTATATCCATCATGTGAATAATATACCTTCTATTAAACTAGATGATGAGTAGACTTGCATTTCAAAAGAAGGGCAGTCTGGATAAGACCTATCGATTGATGACATCTGCTCATTTATTTCTAATGATCAAATGAGCCTATGGGTAGCCGAGATATGGAATTTAGATCCCCATGAAGTCTTTGAGCAAATGGCTATGGAGACATATCTAATTCAGGAGGAGAATTCCCTTGTTACCAAGGTCATGAAGACTAGAGAAGACCTAACGAGCATTTGAAAGATATAATTTGATGGTGCGAAGAGAAAAAAGGAAATAGGTGCTGGTGTTTACCTGCTTTCACCAAGAATAATAAAATTTTTACAGTCTTACTAATTATAGTTCAACCACTCAAATAATATTTTCGAGTATAAGGCCTTGGTGTATGGCCTTCAACTTGTTAAAAATAAAGGTATCAAATTATTGTAGGTCTTCAACAACATTGAGTTGGTGATCAAGTAGGTAAGATCTCAATGCTTAGAAAAGAATAGACTAATGAGGTCTTAAAAACAGGGTTTAGGACCTGATTGAAGCTTTTGATATCATTAAATTCAAAGTCCTCCATGGGATAAAAATATGGATGTTGACCATATGGCAATTATCATATCATAGTTCAATCCTATGAGTGATCTAATACAAAATTATTTATACATGAATTTAGTATTCAAGCTAGCCATTCTTGATAATGACATTCATTGATAAGTGGTTGGCAATGATGAACACATTATTCATTTTATTTAGTAGGAGCTAAGTTCTTTGAGTAATTGTCCCCTAGATTGAAAAAGCATACAAATACCAAATCATATAGTTGAAATCCAACAAGCTTCTTAAGGGGCTAGTCATGTTGGAGTCCTTGTTTAGTCTTGATGAAAATTTTAAAGGTAAGAAAGGGATGGTTGTCAATAAAAATAACTACTAAGAAATAGAAGTTACCCTAGAGTATCTACTTAAAAGGAAAAGGTAATTTTTGATCCACCTCTATCAAAAGCATGATGGAGTGATAACATGGAGTAATGAATATCGTAAAGGGTACAACAAATACATCATCCAACATATGATAGAGTTAACTCCTAAAGCTAAGCCAGTGTAGCAAAAGCATAGACTTATCAATATAAAGATTGAGCTTCTTATAAAGAAGCTAGCTAAATTGATTGAGTTAGGGATTATATATCCCCTCAAGCACACTAAATGGATCTCCAATTTGGTTCATGTGAGGAAGAAGAATGGAAAAACTGGGTTGTGTGTTGATTTTAGGAATTTGAACAAAGCATATTTGAAATATAATCATCTCTTACCTTTAATGGAAAAGATGCTCTAGACCGTGGTTAGCTCTAATAAATTATTTTTGCTAGATGGATTCTCTAGTTGCAATCGAGTATGGGTAAAAGGATGAGTATCAATACAAGATAATCTCCACCATAAAATAGAGTACCTTTGTGTATTAGGAAATTCCTTTTAGCTTGTTGAACGTCGCTACAACGTTTTAGAGGACCATGGACATTGCCTTCAAAGACCTTATCAATGAAATCATCTTGATCTATTTGGATGGTTTGAATATCTTCTCCAAGTGGAAGGAAAATCACTTTACAAACTTGGAGAAATTTTTTAAATGATGCTAGGAGTTTGGTGTATGCCTAAATTCTAGATAATGCATATTTCGTATGCATTAGGGTAAGTTGTTAGGCCATATAGTATTGAAATAAGGTGTTGTTACAGATATTGATAGAGTCGAGGTCATTATTAATCTCTCATTGGACCAACATAAAAAGGCTCTCCAATATTTCTTTGAGTAAATAATCTTCATCAAGAGGTTCATATCAGACTTTGTAGGTATCATTAAGCCCATGACTATTATGATTTATAAGTATTAGTATTTCATATGGACTAGGGAAGGAACAAAGACCTTTGAATGGATTAAGAAATCCATAGAAGAAGATCTAGTGTTGGCAAATCCATAATTTGATGAAGATTTCATCTTCTAGGCATTCAAGGGTAAATTATATATTACAACCTTGCTCACCCAAAAATATGATGATAAGCATGAGCACCCAATCACCTTATTTAGAAAAACTTTGAAGGGCTACGAAGAGAGATACAAATTTGTTGAAAAACAAGTGTATGCCCTGATTAGAGGCTTGAAGTAATTCAAACACCTAGTCTTAAAAAATAATATCATTACTTAGATCATCGACTCTAGCATAAAGGAGTATATAATGGATGGAGAGATTAGTGAGAAGAGAGTATGATGGATCACCAAGATATCGGAGTATGAAATAGAGATCAAGCCTACAAATTTGATTAAGAGAAGAGCCTCATGCCAAAGACCGGTTTAAGACATTGCTAAGAAGGAAGTAAATAAAAATTGTGCTTAATCAATTCAAATGAAGGGGTACTATATTGGGTAGATGAGATGATCAGTTATATGCAAATAAGTCAATACCCATGAGGATTATATCGAGCTTGAAGGAGGGAATTCCAATTGTAGAATGTCCATTATGTTTTAATTGAAGATATTCTAGTTTAGAGAAACTTTGATGGCATCCTGTTGAGGTGCATTAGGATGGAGTAAACCCAACCTCTACTTCAATAATTTCATCAAGGATTATTAGGTGGCTATTACTTAGCTCAAACCACTACTACAAAGATCATGGGAGTTGGGTATTATTGGCCTACCCTATTTTTAGATCCTCACTAGTGGGTGAGAAATTGTGACAAGTGTAAATTCTTCATGGAAAGGAAGATAAATTAATCGATGCCTTTGAAACCTATAATTGTGGATCAGTCATTCTCCCAATGGTACTTGTATTTCATTGGCATGATCAACCCACCATCAAGTGAAGTCCATAAGAGGATTTTAACTATCACTAACTATTTCATGAGGTGGATGGAAGTAGACCCATTGAAGTAATCCACCAAGAGAGTTATTATTGGCTCTTTGGAGGATATTATAATCATATTTGGTATCCTAAATATCATTATTATTAACAATTCCAAGTCAATCATCTAATCCAAGATTACTTAGTTCACCCTCTATAATGGCATATATCTAAAATTTTCCTCAAACTATTACCCTTAGGGAAATGGTTTAACATAACCCACTAATAAGAACCTAACCAAGATTCTAAATAGGATGAGTTTGGATAAATAGAGGTGGTGGAACCTCCATCTTAGAAGAGCCTTAAGGGTAGATTGAATCACCCAAATAAAGCTAAAGGTTATCCACCTTATTCCCTGGTCTATGGAAAGGATACAAGGTTACCAATCTTAATAGAGTTTCCAACACTAGAATTGTTTCATCACTTGGAACTCTAGTAAAATAATGTCATGATTGTGATAATGGGGGAACCATTCAATATAAAGAACCAAAGAGAAGCAACCTTAGAATAACTATGGAGGCAGTGAGGAGTGGTAAAGATATGGTTTGATAAGAGAGCAACTACTCATGGATTTGAAATTGGGAATAGGTGCTTAAGTGGGATGAATATCGAAGTAAACTAGGGCCCCATATTAAATTTAATGCCATCTAGAGTGGCCCCTACATCACAACTACCTAGAAGAAGGAGAATTAATTCAATTTGGCCACACTTTATGGTGGTACATTATTGATTTTGATCAATGGAATCTACCTGAAGATTTATCCTTGAGCTCTAATGTAAAAAAAAAAAAACATATTTTAAAGTTTGTTTTATAATAGGTTTTTGTAGAGTGAAGGAGTCACAAGAGCAAATCAATGTCATTGAATGCTATGAATTATTCAAAATCAATGGGCCACATTTTTAGAGGTGTTGAGTGGAAGCCTTTCTTTCATAGCAACACTAGTTGCCTGATAAAATAACCTATAGATGATGCATGCTAAATAAAAGTGTCAAGGAGAAGAATCAAGGCCAAACTAATGCAAGTCATCCAATCATGGAGGATACATGGTAGGTTCATATAAAATTAGAAGTGAATTAAGAAAATACCAAAGTAAAACTAGTGTAAACCACATGATTAAGCAATCAATGGTCACTATTGCTAAATTCAACATTAGCATAGACATACCATCCCATAATGGTAACAACCATTAGATAAACGAGAGAAGGCACACAATATATCCATTTTATGGGGCTCCCTCTTACATAAGTGTTCTCATACTTAGTCAAATTTCACCCCTAATTTATGGTAAGCTCTTGAAAATGTCACATGGAGGGCTCACATTGTATCAAGAATAATTAGAAGAAATATGTGAAGTCAGTTAGCACCAATATGATTGATTTATAAGGATATCCTATAGACTATCTAATCAGGGAGAAAGGTGTAGGCATCAAATCCACCTCCCAGAAGAAGAATAAGTAATTAAAAGGATTTGCTCAATTTTGATAGTTTTGACACAAATGATAGTTTGCTCAAGTTTTTTAAATCATACAGTAGGGAGCAAACCGTACATATAGAATGGAAAATCATACAAGATAGTAGCAAATTGTACAAGGCACACCGAAATTCATCCACATGCAAGGGAAATGTAATTTCAAAGTGAAATGGTGCATAGATTTTCTAACTAAGGTGTTAAAATTAGTAAAAATCCACTTTAATGTATTCAGTTGTATATGGGAAGTTGTAAATAATGGATTGTCTCAGGAACCACTTTGGAACGTCCTGGGCAACGTTATATAAGGCCCCATTTTCAAAATTATAGGTCTAATTGCTAGAGTTAAGAGATAGTATTGGTAGTTGTTGATTCTATGAGTTATTGCAATTACATTGATATATTTTCCACATTGTAATTGAATCCATAAACATCAATGAGTATAATTATGGTTGTGGATGACTGTGTATGATCCTGGTAATGATGAACAGTGACTTGTGGATGAATATGATGTGTTTGTGTTTTCTGTTAATTGTTATAGATTAGTTTTATGCATTGTTTCAACCTTGTGGTATAATCTGGTACTGGTGAACTTTGGAGAATGATATAGAAGCATGGCAGTAGCAAGGAAGATGTATTGAGTGACATTGTACGATTTATAGACGTAATCAGACACAGGATCTCTCAACAAGTCAGTAAAGTTGTTTTACCTATTACGGAGATTGCATTGATTGGTCTATCAAAATCTTACAAAAAATATTGGAGAGAGATTAGAGCAATGCAACATCTATATTAGCATCAGACTGTGTCATTAGTTCATACAAATCGTACACCGTTTTCCTTACAAATCGTACAAAGCATTTTTTACCCGATTTGGTAAAACAGGTGATTTATAGGAACTTACCCGATTTGGCAGTTTTGGGGAATCGACTTGATCGATTACAAAACTGTGTATAGCAGTCTCAAAAACTAAATCCATCAATTTTTTTGTGTGCAATATCATGCCATATTTAACACTGTACGATTTAAGATCATACAGTGTAGGCATTGATGATCGTACAAGGTGAATATTGTTCGTACAAGGATAGTTCGATTTAACCTATTAATCATTATTAGCTCTATAAAATACCTCCCCACTAGGAATAATCCATCCTTGTGCTACATTTGGCATCTTTGCCTTATCGAATCTGGCATTTTTTTGTTAAAACGGGTCAAATTTGACAAAGTTGAATACTGAGACTGGAGGTGATTTTTTATAACGGACACCAGTGCACAAAACCATGGGAGATAGTAACTAGGTGATAAAATACCAATAAGAAGAAGCATGAGGATTTATTAAAGATAAAACACAAGTAACTCAAACCGTAGTACTCAAGAACTAGACATTGAGCAAGTTTGGACATCCGAAGAAGACTTTGAGGTATTGTTGATAGAGATAGAAGTCGAGGAAATAGAACCACCAAGCGTAGAGGTAAGGGTTGACAAATAAAAGTGCAAGATGATAGAGAGTGGATGGTGACACCTGAGAAAGTGATAGAAGAGTTTCCAGAGAGTGTAGAGGATGAGATTCAAGCACCATATCAATAGGGCACGAGGTCTCAGGAGGACAGACCAAGACCACCTCCCTCACATCAGCGAAGGAGGTTGCAAGGTGAATATGTACGAGAATTTGGTCATCGAGTGGCAATAAAAAACAAGATACCTTGAATTGATACTTCTGAAGACAACGAGAGTAAGACACCCCCAAGGAGGAATCAAACAAATATTCCAAAGTATGCCTCAAGTGATAGTGACGACTCTCCTAAGATGGCTAATAGGGCAGCCAAACAAAGATGTCCACCATTTTCAGGTGAGGGTAAGGAAGATCCCACACGGCATATAGGGACTTGCATAACCATTTGGAGAGCAAATGGTGTAGATAGACCTAAGAATTGGGTAATCCTATTTCCTGCTACCTTAAGAGGATTTGCAATTGACTGGTATTTGAAGAGATAAAATAATGTAGATTTTCAGACTTGGAACCGAATAAAGGAGAAATTCATCAAATTTTTACCTTTAAAATATGATGGAGACATTGTTACGAAACTAGGCATGATGAAGCAAAAAGTCGATGAGGATATGAAATCCTATAATCGTATACTAAAGCAATTAGTCGATAATATGCAAATGCCATTGGCAGATGTTCTAGTAAAATGGTGGTTCGTAGATGGATTACTCCCAAAATATAAAAAAAAAAGATGAAGGCAGTACCATCGAAAATGTATGAAGAAGTGCTCAAACACGCAAAGGATTTTGAAAGTGAATTAAAACAAACGTATATAGGAATTCTGTCTCATCCCAAGTTGAAGGAATCATATAGTGAAGAAGATGACACTATACAGAGGACGGTAGCATCATTTTGCAAGGAGTTTGATAAATTCATAAAAGAACAAAAGGTCAAACCTAAGAGAAATGACATATGGTGCACGGAATGCAAAATGAAGGGACATAAAAATATGAAATGTCCAAGGAATGGATATTATCATATTTTTAATGTGATGGGGCGTGAGGTAACACTATGTCCATATAATGCAAGAATATGCCCACAAGTATTGTCAATCCAGGACCAGGAAGAGAAACCGAAGACCCAAGAAAATGAGCAACAAGTAACAAGTGGCAATTATAGAAACATTAGACGAGGTGGAAGATCAAACCAGGGTAATCGACAAGGAGGAAAAAGTCATTTACAGTATGATTCAGAAGGAAGACCAATCATATAATGTCGCAATTACCAGGAATGGGGGAATTTTGCAAAAAATTGTCCTACATCTCAAAGGCAAGATACACCATAAAAAAACACTACACACATGTGTATATGGTGTGGTCAGAAGAACCACAAAGAAGATAATTTCCCAAAGCAGGTGAGTTCGAGTAACCCATAGAATGTTAGTTATTTTGACGTCAAAGTTCCTCAAGTTAAGGAGGAAACCCAAGAAGTTTTAGTCGTGACGAGAAATCAGGCTAATAAAGATAAGTATCCTGAGCCAGCAAAATAAAAGCAACGTTGGCAAGAAGCAAAGAAAATATTGCAAGAGGAATTTGAGAAGATTAAACTAGCAGAATCGAGAGCAGATAAGGAATTAAGAAAACCATCGGATCAGGAGGTAGTTGTTCAAAATTTGGTAGCACAAGTTTTGGATACCACGGTGGAAATTAAAGTAACCAACCTCTTAGAAGCTATTCCAACATTACAAAAGGCAATGGTGGAAGAACTGCAGGCACAGAAGGTGATGGGAGTACAGAGCCAACCAATTCAAGAAGAAGAGCAAAAATATTAATTTATGGATCCAAATGTATTGATTTTTGATGTAGGAAAGAAACCTACATTACTACATATGGAGATCTTAGGACACAAATTGACACAAGTTATCATGGACGAAGGATCTAGTGTCAATGTTCTACCTGAGAGAACTTGGCTAGAACTGGGTGCTCCATCCCTATGGACATTGAGCTTTCGATTACATGGTGCTAATCAGAATGGCATTGGGACAAAAGGAGTCTTAACAACACAATAAGTAATGATAGTTGAACAAGAATATGTCTTATATTTCATTGTGATTACAAGGCAGAAACTGGTATATGATGCTCTCTTGGGGAGAGGTTGGCTACAAGTAGCCAAAGTTAATCAAAATTTGGGAAAGAATCAGATCACTTTTAATAAGGGTTAGCATAAATACATGATTAATTTATCAAAAATTCCTCAGAAGATGAAGGGCATGACCTTATGGGGAAGGAATGTTATACCTAGATGAAAGTAGAAAATATGAAGCTCGATATGATAGCAGACTTCTTCATTGGAAAATGGAAGAGTACGAAATGTTTCAGCCCAACTGCCTCTGTATTTTATCAGAGGATATCAAGAAAAAACAAGACAAACCAAAGGTTAGTAAAGAACCTAAGAATGAAGTAGAAGAGAAATGGACATTCCCAAATAGCTTTGTAGAGTATATAGTAGGAGATGCAAATATTGAAACAATACCGGCACATCCTGAGAACGTATAGAAAGTTATGAGTGAACCAGAAAATATCAAATATGAGGGACCTCAGATAGTAGACTTCAATCTAGGAATGGAGGAGGAACCTAGGCTGATTCATTGTGGCGATGATTGGAATCCAGTATTGAAGGCAACAACTTTTAAGATATTCTTGGAATACAAGGATGTCTTCGCATGGACATATAAGGACCTGAAAGGAATTCCACCAGAACTATGTTTCCATAAGATCACACTAATTATTGATGCTCAACCAGTAAGGAGAAGACCATATATAATGAACCCAAAGTATGTTGCATTAGTGAATGCAGATATAGAAAAGATGCTAGAAGCAGGGATTATATTTAGGGTGACAAACAATGAATGGGTTTCACCTATAGTGATCACCTTGAATAAGGAAGTGGATAAGATCAAAATATGCGTGGACTTTGGGATTCTAAATGTTGTAACTATTAAGGATCCCTTTCCCATTCCCTTCATAGATTTTATCTTGGAAGAAGTTGCAGGAATGATATCTATTCATTTTTGGATGGATTCTCGGGATACAAGCAAATCAGCATCGTCGAGGAGGATAATCTGAAGACCACATTTATTGTGGAGAATGGCATATATGCATATAACCGAATGCCATTTGGGCTCTGTAATGCCCCAGCTACATTTTAGTGCATCATACTATACATATTTGATCAGCTAGCAACAGGGAACTTTAAAGTATTTTTGGATGATTGGTCCATTTATGGGAAGATCAAGGATCACATCTTATTGCCCTTAGCGAATATATGAGCAGGTGCAGAAATGCACATATATCATTAATCTTAGGGAAATATTTTTTGATGGTACCATATGGGAAATTGTTAGGACACATTGTGTGCAATAAAGGATTGAAGACAGATCCTGATAAGATTTGATTAATATTACACATGGAAGAACCATTTGATGTGAGTTCACTTAAGACCTTCCTTGGTTCGACGGGATACTATCGAAGGTTTATCAGGAATTATGCACATGTATCCTACCCATTAGATTCTTTAACAAAAAAGAATATTCCATTTAGATGGACAGAGGAAAATCAAGGAGCCTTCGAGGAGTTAAAGGCTAAGTTAGTGAGTAGCCCAATTTTGGTGTTTCCTAAATGGGATAAGGAATTCCATGTCCATGTTGATGCTTCGAATTTTGTAATTGGATGTGATTTAGCACAATAAGGACAGTTTAAGCTAGATCAGCTTATTTTCTGTTAGCATATCATGCATGGGATTGTATTACATTATTGTAAAATATTGCTCGTAGGCAATCTCCAATTAGGTTGGTTAACCAACTCATCGGTTAACCAACTGCTTCAAACTGCTTTGTAATGTTTATAATCAAATCAATGAGAATGTACAATCACTTCGCGAAATTCTTCATTTTCTTTGCTAGTAGCCTTTTTTCAAGGCTAGAGAGGAACTATAGTACAATAGAAAGGGAAGCCTCGGGAATGGTATATGTCGTTCAAAATTTTAGGCATTACCTATTAGTAAATCCCTTTGCTTTCTATGTCAATCACCAAGCACTATTGTACTTGATAAATAAACCAGTGATCCAAGGACGAGTTACCAGGTGGCTCGTCACCCTTCAGGATTTCGTATTCTGAGTAGTGGTGAGACCTAGTAAGAAGCATGTAATTGTAGACCAATTCTCTTGGATACGATCGGGGGAGCCTATAGGAACATGAGTTCCTGATGAATTTCCAGATGCGTAATTATTTGCCATCGATGTTGTTCCATCATGGTACAAGTTGGTTGGTCAATATCTATCCACAAGTGAGTTGCCACAAGAGATGACGACAACCGAAAAGAAAAAAATAATAATGAAATAAACATCTTTCCAGATAATAGTAGGATTACTATATAAAATGGGAAGTGATGGTATCTTACGGAGATTTGTAATGTATGAATAAGTCAAGGTGGCATTGAAATAAGCCCACATAGGATTAGCAGGAGGACATATGGGATCGGATGTGACTGCTAGGAAAGTATTGCTAGCAGGGCTATGGTGGCCCACACTGTATAATTATGCAAAGGAGCATGTGAAAGCATGCGATACTTGCCAAAGAGCAAGGAATCCAGTTAGGAGGGACTTTATGCCCTTACATCCATCACAACCATAAGAGTTGTTTGAACAACGGGGATTGGACTTTGTAGGACCATTAAAAACATCTCAGAAGTGGAAGTGTAGATACATTGTAGTAGCAACAAAATACCTGACAAAGTGGGTTGAAGAAAGGGCATTACCTGATAATTCCACCAAAAGCACAGAGAGATTTTTGTACAAGCAAGTAATCACAAGGTTTGGTATTCTGCTACAAATAACAAGTGACCAAGGGGGACACTTTGTTAACAATATTATCAAGATGCTGAAAACATATTTCAAGATTTTACATTCATTTTCTAGTCCTTTTTCTCCCTTTTTCCGGAGCGATTGTTGGGATTCCCATGGTTGGTGGGTGGTTGGTGGGTGTGGGTGGTTTAGCCCACGGTATTGTGCCCATTGTATTCTAATACCACATAGTGGTTTAGGGTTGTGAGAGTTTCCTTTATATTTTATTGTAATGTCCCATTTTTGGGCAAGAAAGAAAAATAATAATATCAAGGAGGAGTGGCTCTTGTTTTGCTGGAGTAGCCCACATCGGGTGAACCAGGGTAAATCTCGTGTGTCATATGTGCATTGTGTGGTGTCATTTCTTCTAAGTTATTTATTTTTGCATTATTTCTGGAATAAGTTTTTGTAGATCTCTTCATTTGGTATCAGAGCCAAGTTGTTAGCCATAGGGGGACGCCTTTATTGCTAGGGTTTCATTTCATTTGAAGGGTTTCTAGGGTTTCTAAGGGAGAGAAAACCTATTTCGAAGTGTGAGTTTTTTGTAGAAGGAGCTTGAAGGAAAATGATAGGAAATCATTCAAGGATAGAGATCGAGAAATTTGATGGAAAAATATTTGAGCTATGGAAGTTGAAGATGGAGGATCTGCTCATGGACAGAGATCAGTGGGCTATTATTTTTGAACAAACGAAACCTGCAGGAACATCCGATAAATATTGGGAAAATATGAATCAGAAAGAAAGGAGTCTAATTCGACTGTGTCTTGCAGATTAAGTCCTAATAAACATTTCTAGAGAAGCTACTGCAAAGGATCTCTAGGAGAAATTAGGGGCTTTGTATCAATCTAAGTCCCTGGTGAACAAATTGTTCCTCCGAAAGAAATTGTACAATCTCAGGATGAATGAAGGAGATTCGATTACAGATCATCTAAATTCATTCAATACAGTGGTAAGTCAGCTTACATCTATTGATATTAAGTTAAGTGAGGAAGATAAATGTATTACCTTGCTATGCTCTTTACCAGATTCATGGGATAACCTAGTTGTAGCAATTGGTAGTACAACTTCATCTACATTGAAGTTTGAAGATATTGTGGCATCTCTAATATCAGAGGATATGAGGAGAAAATCCATGGAGGGCACTTCAAAGGAAGCCCTAACAGTGAGAGGGCGTGCCAAGGAAAAGGATAAAACAAGATACGATGATAGATCTAAGTCTAGAGGTAGATCCAAGTCTCGTGGAAAGTTTGAGAGAAAGTGTTGGAAGTGTGGCAAGCCTGGTCACATGAAGAAGGATTGCAGATCAAAGAATGTTGATTCTGGAAAGAGGTCTGATGAATCCACTTCCATAGAGACACATAAATCTACTGATGAAGGAGGGGATGTATATCTGGCATCCTACTCCACATGATCAGATAAAAATGATTGGTTGATCGATACTGGTGCCTCTTTTCATATGACTCCTCATAGGGGGTGGTTCAGTGAATATGAAAGATATGATGGAGGGGAGGTACTTTTGGGAGATGATTCACCACTTAAGATCATTGGTCGTGGAAGGGTGAAAATACTATTGCAGGATGGTAGGGTTAAGACCCTTCCAGGTGTGATGCATATTCTAGGCCTTGTTAGAAATTTAATTTTTGTAAGCAAAATGGTTGATGCAGTAGTAAATGTTAGTTTCAGCAAAGATTCATGCAAAATGGTTCGAGGATCAATGGTGTTAGCAAGAGGAGTTCGTATTGGAACTTTGTACAAGCTATTGGGAAGAACTATGACAAATGAGTGCAATAGCTCAACTGTTTTTGAGGTTGAATCAGATAAAAGCTCAACACTCTGGCATCAAAGAATGGGACATATTGGAGAAAAGGGATTGCGTACCCTACACACAAAAGGTATGGTTCATGGTATCCCTGATTGCTCAATGGTTTTTGATTTCTATGAACACTGCATTTATGGAAAGTAGAATCGTGTGAGTTTCCCATCTGGTGTTGCTAGAGCAAGAGGGATATTAGATCTGATTCACAGTGATATATTTGGTCCTGTCCCTATACCATCACTTGGAAAATCATGGTATTATGCTTCTTTTGTTGATGATTTTTCAAGATATGCATGGATTTATTTTCTTAAGAGTAAAGATGAAGTGTTTGATAAATTTAGAGAATTTAAAGCACTTGTTGAAAATCAAACTGATAAAAGGATTAAGGTGTTGAGGTCTGATAATGGAGGAGAGTATTGTTCAAATAAATTTGAGGATTTTTGTAAGCAGTGTGGTATTGCAAGACAGAAGACTACTCCATATACACCTCAACAAAATGGAGTTGCAGAGAGATTGAATAGATCCCTAATGGAAAAGGCTAGAAGTATGCTCAGTGGTGCAGGTTTGGCACAGGAATTCTGGGCTGAGGCAGTGAGTGCGGCATGCTACTTGCGAAATCGATCTCCTACATCAACATTGCCAGATCAAACTCCATTTGAAGCATGGTTTGGTAAGAAACCCTCTCTCTCACATCTTAGAGTTTTTGGCTGTGATGCATACATGCATATTCCAAAGGAGAAAATAAGTAAGCTTGATAATAAGGTTGTTAAATGTATCTTTATTGGTTATAAATATGGTGTTAAAGGATATAAACTTTGGAATCCAAAAACTAAAAGAACGGTGTACAGTAGAGATGTGGTGTTTAGGGAAACTAAAAGTGATCACAGGAAGGAAGTAATAGAAGAAGAACCTGAAAAGGTCCAATTTGATCTCATGGAAGAAGATCACACAGAAGAGGATCTGGAAGAGGAGCAGACAGATGAGGATCTGGATGAGGATGAACAAGAGGTTCATACACCTGTGGTAAGGAGATCAACACGGGAAAGAAGGCAACCTGAAAGGTACAATCCATCTGCATTTCCTACTTCTTTTGTATTATCTATTACTGATGAAGATCCTAGAACTGTTAGAGAAGCTATAAATTCTGAAGAGGTAAACCTTTGGGAAGAGGCCATGGATGAGGAAATGATGGCCCTAAAAAAGAACAGAACATGGGATTTAGTGAAATTACCTGGTGGAAGAAAAGCAATAGGTTGTAAATGGATTTTCAAGAAGAAGCAGAATGTTGAAGGTAAAGTGGAGAAATACAAAGCTCGCTTGGTGGCTAAAGGTTATTCTCAGGTAGAGGGAATTGATTATGGTGAAGTATTTTCTCCTGTTGCAAAGCTAACCTCAATTAGATTTTTGTTATCTATTGTTGTTGCTTTTGATCTTGAAATAGAGCAAATGGATGTAAATACTGCATTCCTTCATGGATATTTGGAGGAAGAAATCTATATGAGACAACCTGAAGGTTTCATTGTTGCAGGAAAGGAGGATCTTGTATGTAAGTTAAAGAAATATTTGTACGGACTGAAACAATCACCTAGAATGTGGTATCAAAAATTTGATACTTATGTCTTAGGAATTGATTTTGTTCGTAGCAATGTTGATCACTGTGTATATTCAAAGAAAATTGGTAATGTACTTGTCATTATAGTTTTGTATGTTGATGACATGTTACTAATTGGAAACAGTAAGAAAATGATCAGGGAAGTGAAGTCTCAGTTAGCATCACAGTTTGATATGAAAGATCTTGGCCCTACAAATTTTATTTTGGGCATGCAAATAAACAGAGATCGTTCTAACAGAAAGCTATGGCTGGATCAAAAAAATATGTTGAGACAGTATTAAAGAGATTCAATATGCAGGATTGCAAACCAGTGAAGGTACCTATTCCTTTGGGGGAAAAATTGTCTGTTGAACAATGTCCAAAAATAGAAGAAGAGGTAGAAGAAATGTCCCATGTTCCTTATGCAAATGTTGTAGGTAGTTTAATGTATGCCATGGTCTGTACTAGACCAGACATTGCCCATGCAGTGGGAGTTTTGAGCAGATATATGTCCAAACCTGGTAAAGAGCATTGGACTGCTGTGAAAAGGGTTTTTAGATATCTACGTGGTACTTCTGATTTTTCAATTTGTTATGAGGGTACAGGTAAAGAAGATAGATCCTTGGATATAGAAGGGTTTGTTGATGTAGATTGGGCTGGAGATCTGGACAATAGAAGATCTACTAGTGCTTATGTATTCAATTTGTTTGGAGGAGTTGTTAGTTGGATGAGCAAAAGGTAAACTGTTGTTGCTCTTTCAACCACTGAAGTTGAGTACATGGCAGCCACCGATGCCAGTAAGGAAGCAGTATGGCTACAAAGACTATGTGCTAAAACTGGGTTCTTTCAAGGAGCTGTGAAGATAAATTGTGACAGTCAGAGTGCTATATTTCTAGCAAAGAACCCTGCTTACCATTCCAGAATGAAGCACATTGATACAAAGTTCCATTTCAGCAGGGACATGATTGAATAGAAGAAAGTGTTGTTGGAGAAAGTGGATACAAAGGAAAATGTTGCAGATGCTTTAACCAAGGCAGTTAGCACAAAAAAGTTTAGATTTTGTACAGTTGAAATGGGTTTGGCAAAGTATTCAACAAGTGGGAGAATGTTGGATGTGTCTCATCCTTTGCCGAGGAAATACTGTACGGCAGGCACGAGAGGGTAAGAGGAGTGGAGCTCCTCAAGAGGAGGGTGAAGCCCTCCTGGGGGTGTCGAGGGGGTGTCGGGGGGAGGGGGCGGTAGCCCCCCGGCCACGTCGAAGGCGGTTTTTGGCAACGTCAAAAAAAAATTTCCCCCTTTTTTTGGAGCGATTGGCGGAGCGATTGCCAGGATTCCCATGGTTGGTGGGTGGTTGGTGGGTGTGGGTGGTTTAGCCCATGGTATTGTGCCCATTGTATTCTAATACCACATAGTGGTTTAGGGTTGTGAGAGTTTCCTTTATATTTTATTGTAATGTCCCATTTTTGGGCAAGAAAGAGAATAATAATATCAAGGAGGAGTGGCTCTTGTTTTTTTGGAGTAGCCCACATCGGGTGAACCAGGGTAAATCTCGTGTGTCATATGTGCATTGTGTGGTGTCATTTCTTCTAAGTTATTTATTTCTGCATTATTTTTGGAATAAGTTTCTGTAGATCTCTTCATATCTAAGAAATGTGATAAATTAGGAATAAAGGATTTGTCCTTATTGGTAGAGGTGTATGGAGCTAAACTAATATGGAGATTAATCAAGTAAAACAACTCACTATGGATCAAGATCATGGTAAACAAGTATATTGGAGGAACCCCACAAAAACATATACTAATAATGAATGTAATTTCAGATCAAGGATCTACTACATGGTAAAATTTGTGTGCAACACTATCTTTTTTAGAAAAGTTTTTTCATGGCTCATTGGTGATGAAAA
Organism: Wollemia nobilis; assembly: GCA_028583015.1. NCBI lineage: Eukaryota > Viridiplantae > Streptophyta > Pinopsida > Araucariales > Araucariaceae > Wollemia > Wollemia nobilis. The sequence goes on from JAQPPZ010000989.1 coordinate 8,322,774, forward strand.
AAAAGCAAACATATATACAAATGAAATCAATGGCATGCCACCAATAGTAATATATATATAAATACATCGAATAAGATATTGTTTTAGGAGAAAAGGTATGGAAAAAAATTTAGTTTTTCTTAAAACTAACAATTCTCAAAGTGAATGGCTATAATTCAAAATAAAAACTTGTGGGGAATGGAATATTGAATCAATAGACATAAAGAATGAATATCAAAAACTTGCCAAGTTGTGAAGAGAAAGAAATGTCAAACTCATAGATGAACTAGACCAGATAATATGGGGACCAATAATTAAAATAGGAAGATATTGTGTCAAACAAGGATACAATTGGCTATTAGCTAATAAATATGGTCACTTAATTCTAAATAGCAAGTGCTAGAAAAAGTTGATAAATTTATGTGGATCTTAACTCATAAAATAATTATTCTTGCTAAAAACCTAAGTAGAAGGGGTATACATACGCTATGAGTATATAATGTAAGAAGCATGAAGAAAATTTTGAATACTTGTTCATTCAATGTGAAGTCTTGAACCAAGTTTAGAACTTCATGTAGTAAGCATTAGGTTTCAGAGTTGACACCCATTCTAAAATTAAGAGTGTGAGGAATTTTTAACCATATGGAACACTAATTATACTTTTTCAAATATGGAATACAACAATAAAGATAATTTAGGAAGTACTATTATGAATTGTATTGTGGTAAATATGGAAAGCTCAAATGCAGTTTTCTTTTGAGATAGAAAGATGCAACCTTTTGGGGAATATTCATGTAGCATAACAATCCTCAAACTCTTAATTAAAACTAATAAAAATGATATTGAGAATGAAGACTCACTGGTGGAAGTTAAAAAAATAATAGTTCAAATTTTGGAAATATCATTTATAACCAAGGAGGTAAGTAAGAAATATGAGCCCCCAATATTTAGTATTAGAGCATACCATCTATTTTTTATGGTGCATCAAAAACGAATCCGAGAGAAGTGAGAGTGATAGGGATTCTAATGAATGAATTAGAGAGAGTATTGGTAGAATCCGTTGAAGGATTAGGAACGAATTCAAATAATTTTGTATAGTTGTAGGCTTTGAATAGAGGATTGAAAATTGCCAAGTGGAAATATAGGTTAGAACTGATAGTATATGGAGATTCAAAATTGATCATCAAAGTAATGAGCAAAAAGGTGAAAATATCAAATCTAATGTTGGATGTGCTTCTATAGGAGAACTAAGAAATATGCAGCCATTTCAAATCCATAAGTTTTTTACATGTGGGAAGAAAATTTAATAATAAGGCTAATAAACTTTCCAATGAAGGAGTTCAAATGGAGCATGGAAAGACCAAAATAAGATATTTTGACATTGCTAAAAAATGAGTTACTGGTGGAGTGTTATTCACATGAGCTACAAAATAGTACAAGAGTGATAGAGAAAAGTGTGATAGATGTTGGTGCTATATATTTTGGCACTACATACAATTAGAGCTATTTTGCTTGTGCTACATTCCAATGGGGCTACATGTCACTAGTGCTACACATCACTAGTACCACACATCATTGATGCTACACATCATTGGTGCTACATGTTAGGGGTGCTACACCTCAATGGTGCTACACATCATTGGTATCATAGTTTTTAATGTTATTAGTGTTATGTGTTATCTCTGGATTAGGAGATTCATTTTTTTAGTACCAATGTATAATATATATGTTACTTATTTATCAAGCATAGGATAGTCTAGATCAAGAGAGATTTTGGCTTAAATAAATAGTAGCTAGATCATATCTTCTAATTTTACCTATGGAAATTGGGTAATAATTTTGTATTATAATATTCTCTTTATATGTAAGGAAATTAAAAAAAAAAAAAACTAAGGCTTTGAAAATACAAGAATTTAGTAAATTTCTTAATGAACACCTTAAAGATATAAGAATTTAGTAATTTTCGTATAACATTATTAATGTAACTTTTGGAAGTCCACAAACATTGTGCATATCTAACCACCCTATTATCCTCAAATACATTATACATGGAAGGAGGTATTCCATATTAATTATTCGTGTTCCTATTAATAATTATATATCTCCACTTCCAAATATGACTTAGCCTAATTTCATCATCTTAGGGTGTTTAACAATGTCCAAAACTTTTCTAAATTTCTTTTTATGTAGTGATATTTTTTGGCTAATATACTAATGTCCTTCATCTTAGTATGGTACGTAGTTGTAAAAGAGTCCTTTACTAAAGTTGATTTTGTAATTTCACTTAATGTTAAATATCTATATTTCTCCTTAATTTATGTCTTGGTTGGTCTATATGTTTTACCAACATACACTTTATGACATACACCATATATTATTTGATAATGACCTTGGGATCCACACTATCCTTTTTTGAGTTTAAATAGCTCTTAAATTTCTTATACGATAGGAAAACCATGTCCACCTTATGACTCCTCAAAATTCATGTTATTATATTAGAAACATGTTCTAAACATTGTATGTAGGCACAAGAAAGAACACTAATTTTTCTTTATTTATTGAGGTTCTATGTTGAATTAATGAAGACTTTATATATTTTTTTGTTTTTATAAATGTTAGGTTTGAATACCTCTACAAAATTCTTTAATTATCCCTCAATATGCTCTCATTAGTTATTATTATAGTCTTAGTAGCCAAAGTAACCATGACCCTTTGTGTGCCATATAATTATAAGAGTTAAAATGTGTGTGGCCTTCCTTTCATGTCTCTTTGTGAATTTTTTTCTACATAGAATGGAAATAAATTCAAATAGATTATTAATTTCATTATGGATTAGGTAGAATATTAAAAAATGCTATAGTTAAGAAACAAGGAGAATGAAGTTTTTCATTATTATTTCCTTGAAAAATTAAATATTTAATCAATAATCAACTCATAAACACTAGAAATTATTATTATTTTGCTAGAGAAAAAGGGGTTGTACTTGGGTATTTCACCCCTAACAAATCACAACTCTCTCTTTTAGAGCTTGAAAGTTTACAACTAGATTTAATTCTCATCTCAATTGAGTTGCTATAGCTAGATACCTACATCTTTTTTTATAAAAAGTTTGAATTCTTTATTTTCATTTTTTGGATCTTCTTCAACTTTCTTTGTAAAAACAAATATTTCAAAATTTAGCATCTTTCTTATTTTCATTTTCTTATAAAAACCTTCATAATATCCAAACTCCACCTCTACTACCAATGCAGTGCATCTTAGTAGAGTAATATTTTCAAAACTTTACGCTATCATAGTCTACTTTACCGGATCTAGATTGTTAGTTTCCCTGAAGCATAAGTGTGAATTGTAATAAATAGTTTATATAAAAACACATTAATGTTATAATAAACAAAAAATATTTCCAATGAAAAAAATTAAAGTAAATCTTAATCATTATTTGATTCAGACAATCAAAATTTTATTTTCATCTAGCTAAGCTTACTACTTTCCTTTAACCATGGAAAAGATAATTTAATTTCATGATCCTCTATTAAAATCCCTCTATTGGCTAGTCTATCTACACATTTGTTCCTTTCTCTTAATGTATGTGTAAAACCTAATTTTTTCAAACTCTATTGCAAATTATTGTATTTCTACAATGATCGCTTATATGTTCCATGGAGCCTTTGTTTTCCTAAAAATTGTATTTATTACTATTAGTGAATCGTCTTCCATCTATACTCTATTTCATTTATTTTGTTTACATATTTTTAACACTTCCAAAGTCACCCAAGCTTCAACTTCATTATTTGCCTTAATTCCACTATTGAAAGTGAAATGTGATAAAATCTCACCCCTACTATTTCTAATTATTCCTCCTCTTATTGATTTTGGATTTTCTTTAAATGCTCCATCAAAATTCAATTTGGACAGCTCCAATTTCAATGGTTTCCACTTTATATTCTTTACCTTCCTTTTGTTTATCTTGTACCCAACAATCATAATTTTATTTGATGACTTGACTTCATCTATCTAGGCTCTCTGCTTCAATAATAGGGATTGGGTGAGTTGATAGGGTTGGTTTAGACTCCTCTATGGCTCAAAAAATATTTCATTACCCTTAAATTGCTTTCCTTTCCTTTAAATATTTTTTTGTTCCTTTCCAACCATACAATCCAAAGTATTGTATCTTTTGAAATGTATGGGATTGTATGTAATGCCTCACTTTTAAAATTTCTCTACCATTTCTTTAACCAGTCCTTAATTCTACCATTCATCATAATGCAATTACCAAATATATTAATAATCCATTGCTATAGTTCTCATACTATTGAGCATTGTCCCAAGATATGGTCTATACTCTTTTTTTTTGTATAGAACACATTATGAGGGGCCATGAGAACCCCTTTTTATTAGGTTATCCTAAGATAAAATTTTCCTATGACCTACTAGACATACAAACATTTTGAATTTTATAATGCTTGGGTTATCCCAAATATCTCTCCATATTATTGTGGTATTCCTATTTTGTTGATGCTTTACATTATATCCACTTTTTGCTATGTATTCTCCTAAGATATTCAACTCCCAAATTAGCTTATCCTTGGCTCCCCTTGGAATAATCACTATTGTTATATTTTAACTCAACTGCCTCCCAACAATAATTCTCGATATATTTATAAAAAATATTCTTTCCATTTGTATCTTCCTTCTTGATCCTTGTACATAATGTTTGTAATCCTTTGACCATATTTATCTTGAAGTAATCTCATCCATGGTTTCAAAACTGGATATAGATTGAGTGGTTTTAATATCAAACTAAGTATCCATCCAAATATAATTTTTTTCTCTAGTTCCCACCATCCATCTTAGACCTTTAATCACTAGATCAATTGATTTTTTAAACTATTTCATAGTGCATAATCATTTGGTAGTGAGAATGTACTAAACATTAAGCTTGGATCATTGGGTCATGATACTTAGTGTTAGAGTAGGTTGTTTACCTTAGCTTATGTTCACCTCGGTACTTTATTTTCTTTTTATTTAGTTATTCCATGTATTTTTTCCCACCCACTTATGTGTGGATATTTCATTTATATTATTTAGATATTATGAGATATTACATATTTATTTCCTAGGTGTTATGGGGATATTTTTAGGTATATTTGGAGGGTTGAGATTCTTTCTCTCCATAACGGTTATAGATCTATGGACCATATCACATATTTATTTTGTACGATGGATATTTTTCCTTATCTCTTAGCTTGATCCTATGATTGTGGTTGATCATCCTTGCCTATATAAGCAAGGCACCTTAATTGTACTTGCAGTTCAATTCAGATATAATATATGGCATTGTTGCTCCTTGTTTTGCATATCTATTTTTAAGCTTATGCTATCAATTTGCTTTTAGATTCTTATTTTTGGTTGAATTTGGTTCTGTTAAAACATAAGACCCTTGTTGTTTGGAATGATCTGATTATCCTTCATTTTATGGTATTAGAGAAATATGTGTTGTAGTCATTTATTAGTAAGTGTTGTGCAGTTATTTTTTCTTGCAAGTTCGAATATTTGCGTGGAAGCTTCTTTTTTTGTGAATAGGTCCTTGATGGATTTTTGGATAAATTTGCATATCTCCTTCCATTTTCAGATCATCATTCGCCTCTTGAACCCTCTTCTACCCATACAACATCAGCCTCATCCCCTTGGATTTTTTTTTATTTGTGGAAAACATCCCAAAAGGGATGCCACTTTCGGGTAAGACCCAAGGAGGCAGGGGTATCCAATCCGCCAAAATCGCCCAGGGTACGATCCTGGCCTACCACCTTTGACATACTCAAGGAGCAAACAAACACACAATAATATTAAAAAAATAAATAAATAAATAAAAATAAAAATAATAAAATAAAATAAAAAACATGCTCCTTGAGTGTGTCAAAAAGAAAAAGCACAACCAAGCACACACACAATAAGATAAAAAAACCACAACACGAACCACATAGAAAAACACAAGAACAACATAACAAAACACAAACATGACAAAAACAACAGAACACTACAAAGACATAACCAACAAAAACATGAAAAACACAAACAACCAAAACCTAAAAAATTAACAAATAAAAATAAAAAAACAACCAACAATAGACAGTAAAAAAACAAAAAACATAGAAAACACTCACACACAAAAACATGAATTAACACAAACATACATAAACACAAGAACAAGAACAACAAAAACACAAGAACAATAACAAAAAACACAAAACAACAAAAACATAAGAACAACAAAAAACAACACAAAGAACACAAAAACAAAACAAAACAAAAAACATACACACCACAAAAAATTAAACAAAAAAAAAAAATTGAACATAACAATGACCTTTCTAGACCAAAAGACTTTTAAGGCAAGAATCAACAGAGGAAACAAAAGAAAGAATAGTTTGAGCTAGGGAACTAAAATACCCTGACCGAACCAAAGAGAAGCAAAAATAAAGCAAGAAGAAACTAGGAACCTTCAAAACTGGAGCCATCCAAAGAAATGATAGAAAGAAGAGCTTCCCTTATTTGTGAAGCCCACCATCTAGGAGGATGGCCATAACAAGTAAGATCACCTTTGTCCAAAGCCCAATTAGCTAAAGCATCAACACTCTTGTTTTGATTTCTGACCACATGATTGTAATCAACTTTCAAAAATCCCATCTGGATTAATTGAATCTTCTCAATAATTCTTTTTATTCTCCAATCAACCTTATGATTCTTAGAAGGATTCTTCAAAATATTAATCATGAGTTGAGAGTTAGACTCAACTAACACCTTTTCCCATCCAACCTTAGTAGCCTCTTGAAGGCCTCTGAGGATACCATACCCCTCAACAAGGTTATTGGAAAGAATACCCAAATTCTCAGCAAAAGTAAAAACCAGGGAGCCATCTGAAAGTCTACCAATTCCTCCCGCACTAGCTTTTCCAGGGTTCCCTCTAGAGGCTCCATCAGTATTGACTTTACCAAAATCCTTAGGAGGAGGTTGCCAATTTCTAGTCCTATCCATATTACAAATACTTACATTCCCTTTAAGTTGGTTGCCCTTAGAAGATTTAATCTTCAATATTTGCATCACTTGATCCCATATTTGGTGGAAGTTTTGGGGGTGATTAAGGAGATGATGGACTGATTCAACTAAGTTGGCTATGGTCTTTTGCCAAATATAGTGAATATCCTTCCTATCTTGATTAAAAATTTGATTGTTCCTTTCATTCTAGATATTCCAAAGAAGAATGGTAGAACCCATCCAAACTAACTGCCTAATAAAATGATCAACACCCTCTTGTTTAGGCCAATCCCTCCAAAGTTGTTCAAACGTTAAAAAATTGGACCACTGTAAGCCAAGTAAAGTGGCCATTCTCCTCCATAGCTCAGAGGCTAAAGTACACTCAATAAAAATATGGCTGAGAGTTTCTACATTCTCTCCACACATTTCACATCTAAAAGGGCCATGAAAACCATGCTTCATAAGTTGCTCACCAGTAAGCACCCTACGATGCAATAAAAGCCAAATAAAGAACCTCACCTTAGGCCAGAGCTTTTGAGCCCACAACTGAGAAAATATGTCAGAATATTGGTTGGGATTATTATGGCATAAGGTCAAATAACCTTGAGCAACTGAATACTCACCCTTAGTAGTGTTGTTCCATCCAAAACAATATTTTTCATGGGACCAAGAGAGAGACCTCATATGAAGGATGCCTTGGATATCTTGTCTTTGCCTTTCTAGGATTTGAATAGGCCAGTCCTCAATAGGGATCCAATATCTACCAACCTTTGAATTACCAGTATGGTACCGATAGTAATTAGCCACCTTTATCCAGTTAGCTCGATGAAGCTCCTCCATCCAAGGCCTCCAATCAGGAAACTGAGTTATCAAAGGCTTGTGACCATCCCAAGAATCTATCCAAAAATTTACCTATTGACCATTATGAATGATCCAAAATAAATTTTTCTTTATCAAATCCTCACCAATATTAAGAACTGCTAAAATGGAAGAACCTTTGGTAGGAAGATGATAGCGAACAAGGTCTTCAGGACTTTTGTTCTCAGCATATTTAGCATGGAGATTATTGGCCCAAAGAGCATTGGGGTTATGCAACATCCTCCAATATAATTTAGTAGCTAAAGCTTTGTTGTTATTAATAGAAGACCGGAATCCTAAACCCCCTTCATTCTTAGGAAGACATAAAGTGTCCCATTTCACCAAGGCCCATTTTCTTTTCTCCTTAGTACCACTCCAGAGGAATCGATGACTGATTTGATCTAGTTCTCGAAGAACAACCTTTGGGATATTCAACATGGAAGAAACATAAATAGGAATAGCTTGAAGGACTGATTTTACCAAGGTGATTCTACCCCTAGAAGAAAGCCACCTATTGGTCCACTTTCCAATTTTCTTCTTGACTTTGTCCAACAACCAATTCCAATATTTTTTTTTGCCTTTGAATATTGATGGGAATACCTAAATAAGTGATCGAAAGGGAGGACTTCTTATATCTTAATTTATCCAAGATCATGGATTCCTATCTAGTAGAGCAGTGAAAGAAAATAACTTTAGATTTGTCTTCATTGATCAACTGCCCAATAGCCTTAGAAAAATAGCTAATGATTTGCTTAATATTAGAAGCTTCCTTAACTGTAGCTTTACCTAAAAGAGTAGAGTCATCAAAAAATTGAAGATGAGAGATAGGTCTAGCTCCATGAGCAATGGTAACTCCCTCAAGGGTTTTGTTTTCCCTCTTTTTGGTTATAGTCCTACCCAAGCATTCAACAAGAATGATGAATAAATAAGGGGAAAGCGGGTCACCTTGCCTAATACCTCTGGAAGCTGGGAATGACTGAGAAGGTCTACCATTGATAAGAACTAAGTAGGAAACTGAAGAGATACATCCCATAATCCAATCCATCCAATCCTTAGAGAAACCAAATTGCCTCAAAACTTTGATAAGGAAGTGCCAATCCACTCTGTCATAAGCTTTGGATAAGTCTAACCGAATGAACATGGAAGGAGATTTTTGCATATCCATGGAATGGATGGCTTCCTGAGCAAGAACTATCTCATCTACTATTTGACGCCCTTCCACATAACCCCCTTGCTCAGGGGAAATAATCTTATGCAAAAGAGGCTTCAACCTTTCTGCCATGATCTTAGTAATGATTTTGAGGAGAACATTACATAAAGCAATAGGTCTAAAAGTTGAGATGTGATCAACCTCTTGAGATTTTGGAACAAGAGTAATATAAGTTTTATTGATAACCTTCAAAATTTATTTGGCTTTCCTGGCTTCTTCCACCACCTCTAATAAATCAGCATGAAGGATATCCCAGAACTCTTGGTAGAACTCAATGGGAAAACCATCAGGACCTGGGGTTTTCCCTTTTTGCATTTTAAAAACTACATGTTGAAGCTCATTGATAGTAACAGGAGCAGTCAAAATAGAGTTCTCCTCAGAAGTGATAAGAGAAGGGATTGCTTGAAGAACATTTTGTTGAGAAGTTGAGTCAAGAGGAGTAGCAACAAAAATATTGGAAAAGTAATCGACAACAATAGAGCTCATGCCATCCCAAGTATAGACAACATCTCCAGAATCTGATTTTAGGGAAGAAATAAAGTTGTGAGATCTACGAGCAAGAAGAGATTTGTGGAAGAAATTTGTGTTTCGATCTCCTTCTTTGAGCCATTGAATTCTAGATTTTTGCTTCCATAAGAGTTCTCTTTTTTCCCATTCCTCTAACTGAGTTGTGAGTTTAATTTCATCTGCACTTCTATTCTCTGTGAGGCCATCTAAATGGATTTTATTATTCAAATTTTCAATTTGAGCAATAACTTCATGTTTTTTTTATGAACATCCCCAAACTCCTTCCAGTTCCAAGTCTTGATTTTGGATTTAATGTATTGCAATATTTTGGAAAAAATGAACATCTTAGTCCCATACCTAGGCTTACCTTCCTTCCACCATTGTTGCACATGAGGTCTAAAGGAACTGTCTCTAAGCCACATTAATTGAAAATGAAAAGGAGAGAAACTCACATTAGTTTTCCACATTTCCACCATGACTGGCTAGTGATCCGAACCAACATTGTTAAGAGTCTTCACTTTAGGAATGTGACCATGGATTAAGAAATTTTTAGAGAGCAAAAACCTATCCAATCTCTCCATTATACACGCTAAGCCTTACCTTCTGTTAGACCAAGTCATAAGGCCATTATCTGGTTGGATGTCCACAAGATGGAGGTTTGAAATATATTCGCTCATGAGGTCAGTGCTTTTGTCCAAATTTCTATTTCCTCCCATTTTCTCATCTAGAGAGAGGATGGTATTGAAATCTCCTCCAATCAAGATCCAAGCTTCAGGAAAATGAGAGATAATATGAGTTATATTCTTCCACTGTCTTCTTTTTTCCTCCAAAGCAGTTGGAGCATAAATAGTAATGCAGAGCATAATTTGGTTGGAATGTCTACTTTGAATAGCTATAGCCAAAATACCCCAACTGCCAATCATATGGTGAATAACTACCTCTTTTGGGTCCCAAAGACAAGCAATGCCACCAGAAGTCCCTTGGGAACTGAGGGAAACCACTTTTCTAGTTGGCCAAATTTTACTAGCAATTGAGTCCATATCCTCCATTGACATCTTCGTTTCTTGAAGGAAAACAAGATGTGGATGATTTATCTGAATCATTCTTCTAATTTCATTTTGTTTTGAAAGACTCCCTTTGAGTCCTCTAATATTCCAAGTGATGATCTTCATTAATACCAGTGCTAAAAAATTTGGGAAGGGCATTAATCTTACCTTCCTCTACAAGCTTTTCACCTTCTTTTACCATATGATATTGATTGGTCTTGCGACCTGCCTTTTGATTAGAATCCATCTTCAGTTTTTTTCCCTATTTCTTGACTTACTCCAATTGAATCTGAGATGGCTTCTAACCTTGAAGAATGCTCGTACACAGCCAAAATTTTACTAGAGGGTTCAACAGTGTCTATATTGGGACCTGTATTATTTGAAGTTTTGACATTTAAAATATTGTTTTTCTTGTGTAAATTTTCTCCCTTTTTTCTGTTGAAAACCTTTGATTTGTTGGTTTATCTCTGAGTTCTTCCCTTCATCTTTATATTGTGTTTCTAAGATTTATGTTTCCACTATTTCCCCTTCCTCACTTGGGACATCATTTGTGGAAAGGATTTCAAACATATTAGCACATGACTTTGATTGATCCTTCATAACTAGTTTTTTTTAGTGTTCTTCTTCTTAGGCAGTTGGAAACCTGCTGAGTTTATATCTTCTTTCTTTTGATCAGGAATTTTATTTGGGCAAGCACTAGCCAAATGACCATATTCATGGCAAATTCTACAACGAAAAGGAATGTTCTCATAGTCCACTACTTGCTCCCAAGTGTCTTCCCCAAATTGTAATGTGATATTTTTAGGTAGGGGTTTGTCAAAATCCATTAAAACACAAATCCGAGCATAAATAATATGTTCAAAATTTTGAGTACAATCAACAGATATCATAAAAGTTCCTAAAGAGTTTCCAATTGAAGAAAAAATAGTAGGATTCCAAAATTCAATAGGGAGGCCAAAGAGTCTAACCCACACGGGAGCTATAGAAGGCATCTCTTCTTCGGCTTTAAATTTAGTATGCCAGGGCTTCATGAAAAGCCCTACCCTTCCAAAAAACCAGGGACCCCCTTGAAAAGTTTTCTCTCTATCTTCATTATTTGCAAATAAAACAAGAAAATAACCATTTGGATAAATAGAGATTTGTAACTCACCTTTAGTTTTCCAGCTTTTTGTAGCCCAGACTTTGAAAGCAGGTAGGCTCGGATGAAAACCCACGAACCGACAAATTAGTCCTCTTTTTTCCAGATCTTCAATGCCAGTCTGAATGTTACCCATATCAAGCTTAACAATAGGAGTTCCATCAACTGCTTTAAGACATCCTGACTCCATTTTCCTGGGATCAATCTTGGGCTTTCTTAGAGGTTTATGGGAAGCCCTAAGATTAATATTAGCATTGGGCTGAGGTTGTCCACCACGGAGGGCATCCCTAAAATTCATTTTTGGGGCTGAGTCTTCAAAATTCTTACCCTTGACAGGGGTTTGCATAGTAGATTTATTTTGTGGGTGCACCTTAGCACCAGATTCACTTGAGATCTGAGCCATTTTTTGATCAGTTGCTTGAAACTTGTTTTGTGATCTCTTTAATCCTTGCCCTAGACGTCGTGGAAAGGTATGGTTTTCACTTTTATTTTGTGCAGCAAATTGGAAGTCGTTGTCACTCAAGTTCACAACATGATCTATTGAAAGATATATTTCTAACCCATATTGGATCCCTTGCAACATATCCTACTAAAATATTGAGTATAAACCACAAAAATATTGGTCGCTAGGGCCCGAAGGCCCTAAAAACCAACCTCTGGATCTGCTTGCACTCAACCCAGATGAAACCCTCGCACAACCGCTTGCCAAAAATCTCGTTCACACATAGGGATGCGCTAGGATCTGTGTTGCTCCAAATGATCTAAAAATTGGTGGAGACGTTCTAGGGTTTTTCAGGCATCTACCCTCAAAATTTCAGCTCAATCCGAGTCCGGATGAGTGAAATATGGCCGAAACAAGTTCGACAGTTTGGGCAGTCCTACGAAAAACGTCCCTCCTCATCCCCTTGGATCTATCTTAAGCAACACAACCCATTTTTATATTTTTCATATATCTTATGATAGAATGAATTTTTTGCAACAAAAATTTACACAATACTGTAGAGGCTATTTTATGAATTGTGCCAAAAAATTTAGCTCATTTGGATAAGTATTCTTCGAGTTATTGCAATTTTATGGAAACCTATCCAGATTTTATAATTTGCATATATCTTCATCGAAGCTTTAAATTTTTTAAATAGTTTTTTATAAAATCCGTAAAATACATTGATAGACCTATATATAAAATTTTAGAGCATTTGGAGGTATATTTAAAAAGTTATTCATATTTTAGTGATTTTGTTAAAATCACTCTACAGAATTCAGTTTTTGGAATTTTTCAAAAATTCTTACATTTTTGGAACACTCTCCAAAAACTAGGTAGGGTATGTTCTTTTAAAAATCGGATATATCATATCATTCATATAAAAAATTTCCAAACATAATCAGTTCACATATTCATTCTTTGTAAACGTAGATTTTTTCAATATTTTGTATCTGATTTGCATAAGTGGTGTCTGTAGTTGTTTCTTTTCTACTTTTCTGATTAAAGCAGACAATTGTAAAAGCTGAAGTTATAAAATTTTCTTGTATGCCTAAAATTATAAAGGTAAGGAGATACTATATTCTTGTGAATCTAATAAAATAATATTTTGGGGGTTGTCTTAGTGTCGAATTTGTTAGAGAATATATTACATTATTGGGTACATATCAATGTACCACCTTTGGTACATTACTAGAGTAGGAGTTTACTTTAGAGTAAAGTTAAGTAGTTACTTCAACATGTAATAAATGCACAAGTGTTAGAATGTGCAATGATGTAAATGTGCATGTAGTCCACATGTACATGAGTCATAGGATAGAGTCAAAGGTAGAGTAAGGGCCAAGGAACTTATATTCCTATATAAAGGCCTTATAGTGAGTGAAATAAGAGAGGAGAGAATATAGAGAGTGCATAGTATAGATTGGTAGTGTGGTACAATGTAGTTCCTTTAAAAATAGTTTATGGAGTGTTCATGTCCTCCATTATACTACATTGTACTATTTTTGTGAGCTTTCATTAATGGCATATTTTTGAGTTATTGCATAAGTTTATCTCTTTTTTTCCTACATATTATAGTGTCATTATCATATAGATATCATAGCTTGCTTATCTTGCATCTTGTGGTTGCATTTCCTATATCATATACTCATCAAAAGCTAATAGTGGTATCAGAGCACATGATAGATCGATAGGAAATAGGGAGAGCCACAAGTGAGATTGAGAGGAATCCAAAAAATATCATTTACAGAATTTCTGAGATTGCATTTGGCTAGAGTCTTTCCACAAGGTTGCAAAAAAACTCGTGAAGACTAGGACTCAACATTAATTCCACTAGATTGACAAATCAACTAGTGAAGATTGATTATCTCTAGATTTAGAGTTTCTTCCATTACAATCCTAATACTTTGTTGCAGGAAAAAAGAGATTCAAAGAAATTTGGGAAGCTTCCTACAAAAGAGCTAGGAAGAATATCTTCTTTAGAATCAATCCAACACCAGAAGCAACAAACAAAAGAACAAATATTTGGAGGCCTGAAGAAAAGGTCCCATTGCTAGATATTGTAGACTTGTAGAGTGTAGAAGAAGAAAAGGCCATAGGAGCCTTGTTGCAAATTCGAGGAAGAGACTCTAGAGAAGAGTCCAAGAGAATATTGGAGGTTGGTGATCTCCATTGAAGACTACAAATAGTAGATTGAAGAGACTCCAGAGAAGAGTCCAGGAGAAGATTGGAGGTTGGTGATCTCCATTGAAGACTGCAAATAGCAAATTGAAGAGACTCCAGAGAAGAGTCCCGGTGAAGATAGGAGATTGGTGATCTCCATTGAATATTGAAGACTTCACCTTGAAGGAGTAGAAGAAATTATCTTGAGAAGCTGAAGAGACCTACAAGAGGTCCCATTGAAGAACTTCCAATTTTGGAAGAGATAGAGAAGGACTAGAAAAAGTCTTATTCCTAAAGTAGATTTTAGAGATCCGAGAGGGAGATCTCATTGCCAAACTTCCATAGTAGAAGGTTGAAGAAAAGGTCTCATTGAGAAGACCAGAGAAGCTACGAGGGTGAAGACCCTAGAGAAGAGGTCTCAAGGAGAAAGAAGGAGAAGGCTTGGAGAGCCTCATTGAAGGAGATTCGAAGAAGGCCATTAAAGGAGTTCTTAGGAGAACTCATTGGAGAAATTTACCACCAAGGAGAAGTTCCTGATAAAGGAAGAACTTGGGACAATTATCGCCATCCGACAACAAGCCCAAGGGAGAAGGATTTGGCAAGAAGTTTGCCAAATTTTGGAGGATATTGGTGAAGACCTCAAGACTTTTAGATTCTTGAGAAGAAGGCCTTGATTGAAGTTAGAATTCAACAAGGAGGTTGAAGGAGAAAGGATCCAGACATTACTACCAAACCTGAGAGGTTTGAATATTACCTTTGAAGGCTAGAAGGCTCATTCGGAGAAAGGAGATCTATTGGTTTCTACAACAGAAAACTGAAGGGTTCTTGAAGGAAAATCTCAGCTGCGATTTGGAGGAGTTCCCTACCAAATTTTTGAGATTCAAGGACAAAATTTTAGTGGAGAGATTGACTACTTTGCAATCTAAAATTTTTAGATTTGAGGACAACAAGAAAGCAACAACTTAGGCAACATCAATAGTTGCTAAGTTTTAGATTTCCAAGATACATCCTGAAGGTTGAAGCCACCAAACTATAGTATCAGGCAACAAGATATAAGGAGGTACAAAGCTGCAAATTGGTGTGTTGAGAAGCTATTTTGGACAGCAAAAGAAGAGCTGCAAGTTCATCTAGTAAAAGGTAGCAATAAGGTGAATCTAATCACCTTGCAATCCTTCATCTACAGAGTTCGTTAAGGTAAGCAACTTTGGTGCAAAAGGTTCATTAGTTGAACTTTAGTTTTTGGTTCATTATTAAGATTCATTAAGCACCATATTAGAGTTAAAAGTTGCAAAGAGAAGGTTGCATATTATAGTCTTCAAGGGAGTGTAGAAGATAGTTTCTTTTAAGGTTAATACCTACACATTAAAATAGGAGTTAGATATATTTCGATAGAAAGAAAAATATCATCTTCCTATTGTTTAAGTTGAAGTAAAGAAGACTACATTAAGTTTGCATAGTTTATAGTGCATATTTCAAGTTACTTTGAGAGTTCTTTTACAGGAGTGATAAGGTGAGATCAATATTGCACTATACTAATTGTTCTTAAGAGTTTTTAAGGTGCACTAAGTATTTTAGTTGCAGTGAAAATTAGTGCAAAGTTAAACCTCTAAAATAGCATATTAGTTGCATGATTAAAAGCTTGGATTCATTGTTACTAAGTTATCCAACAAAAGAAGTTAGAAGTTAGTGTTTTCTAGTAAGGAAGGTAACAATACATTACTATTTGCTCTCAAGGATTAGAGCAGAGAGCCATCATAAATAAGAAGCAAGGAATAGCTTCAAAAGGAGACCTATAGCTTCGAATTCAAAACAAGAGACTTAATATTATCTATTGCAAAGGTGTTTGCATTACTCACCAATTTTATCCTTTCAAATACAATAAATAATAATAAAAGAAAGAGTGTCTTAAATACACTATAAAATGTAGCAAAGTGCAGTCTCCAAGCGACCACATTATTGAATTTTGAGGAGCAAACTTCGAGCAGGGTAGAGAGTCAACAAAGGGGCTCACAAAGCTAGGTGTCAAGGTGTCTAAAGATACTATTTTCATTGTTATATCTAGTGCCTATGGTAGCATCAACCTGCAGCACTAGGTATCCATGTAAAGGAGCTTCCATCTATTGCATAGCACAAGGTATCTATATAATCAAATTATTTTGCACAAGTTATGTATGTAAGGATAACACAAACTATCTACGTAAGCTATCATCCATTACACTCTACAAATATAACACTAAGGACATCATATTGTAAGTATAAAAGGGACATGTATAGGGTAAAAATAAAGGTGCGATACCCAAGTCACAGCTTAGAAGAATATTTCTTCGAGAGGAATCACCTAAATCCTCCATTGGAACACCATAGAACCATGGTTACAACACCCTAGGATCGTCATAGGTGGAGCTAACCTTGAGAGGTAATATCATCATCGATAGAACAACTTGCACTCATTGACAAGAAGGAGAAAGTGTTTGCTATCAAAGGAGCCAAATAATATTGCAAATAATTGGTAAGAATAGGCACTGAAGAAGCCTTAAGCAATTGATATGTTGGAGATAGCTTGCATGCATAAGAAGGTCATACACTTTTCACAACGATGTAAGAAATATTATGCCACTTGCGATGTAAGAACTATTATGCCACTTGGCACAAAGGAAGGTAAATATTTCATAATGCCAACACTCAAAGATAGGTACTCATTAGAATAATACTCGTCCAAGAGAGTGCCAACTATTAGAGTAATGCTTTTCTAAGAGAGCACCATCCATAATAGTAACGCTCATAAAAGGGAGCGTCAGCCATTAGAGTAACGCTCATACAAGAGAGCACCAGCCATTAGAGTAATGCTCATCCAAGAGAAGAGCACACCAACAATTAAAATATTGCTTGTCCAAGAGAGGAAAGCACCTGCGGTTGGAGTAACATCTCATTTACCTAAGCGCTTCACACAAGACTTGCACCACTTGTCTCAATGTGGTTATAGTTTGTAATTCTTTATATTTGCATAACTTACATTCCCAAGCAAGACATGCACCATTTTTCACTCATACCAAAGTGATAAATAAAATATTAAAGAGCTAAAATAGAAGGGAAATCATATCTTTAGCCAGCATCGAAGTGCTTACACACAGGGAGGTCAAAGTCCATTAAAATAGGAGCATTGAATGCTCACCATCATTCAACAAATACAACACTCAAAGGATCCGTTGGAGGGGCGAAGATAGAGATATATCATGTGCAGCATTAAAAAGGTAATATCAAATTAATTACTTGATTTTATCAAGGTTAAAATGAGTTATAAGGTAAACCATATAATATTAAATTTAATATTGCATTGGAGCAATAAGAATTAACCAAGCATTAGTGAATTATAAAGCAAGTCTATATATTCAAGTGATATTTCAAGGTACATTAGTTGAAGCACACACACACACACACACACACACACACATATATATATATATATATATATATATATATATATATATATATATATATATATATATATATATATATATATATATATATTCAAATATTTATAGTAGGAGATATAAGATTTTAAACTTTGGATAATTGAAATATTAATTTGCAAATATTTTTATCTTATAAATTTCTACATTAAGGAGATATAAGGAATACTACACCAAACTTTGGAAATTTGAACTATTGAGGACAAAAAGTTGAAAAGAAGCAAATATATTGTTTTCTTGAAAGAGTTGGAATTAATTGCTTATAATTGTCTCATAGACACATTAAATAGACAAAATAAATCCAACCATAGAGAACTCCGTCAAATTGAAAAGTGCATAGTTCAATAGAAGAAACAAGGTGAAATAGGAGTTGATTATTATCATTCCCAAAACATTACCAAATCAGCTCGAAAGGTGAACTATTACCAAGATTAGAGTATATTCTAATTACTAGGGAGACATAAGTATCTTACAAAACCTAAGCCTGAGAAGGGTTTTATCAAAGTAGTTCACATACTCTAAACTAGGGAGACATAAGGAAGACAATTTCAAAGGTAATAAAATACATAAACATCAAAAGGTTTATTATGGAGGAAATAATTAAGAATGCATTCAATGAAAATAGTGAAATGGGATTTCATGAACTTAGGTTCTATTCACAAAATTTGATAGAAAAATTTGATGGATTCAAACTCTTATCTACATAGTTAAAAGAAAGATTTTCCTTGTTGTTAAGGAAGCAAAAGAAGAGGACTTTACAACATTAAATGGATATCTTCATAAAACTATATTTAGGACTTGGAGGAATACTCAAAATATGATTATTATTTCCTCATAAGAGTGTTTAATGTTCTATTTATCATTAATCACTTTTGAGTTCTTTCGAGGAATGAAACAAATGAAAGTAAATACTAGTAATGAATCTAAAAATCTTTGAATCCAAGTCAATTTTATTGTGATGATAGGCTAACTCATCATGAAGCATATTTTCCTCTAGTAACAATGTAGAAATGAAGAAGGAGGAAGAGAAAACATGGCAAAAGAGAACAAGACAAAAATACTCAATAGGATACAAATAGAGAGTATAATGAAGAAAGCACAAAGAATGAATCTAATGATAAAGAATAAGAAGAAGAAGAACCAGATCAAGCAGAAGCACATCTAAAGATCGAAGATCCATATTGAAGATAAAGTCTTCAATACCCAAATAATGTAATACAAGAGTGTGTTAGAGAATATATTACATTATTGGGTACATATCAATGTACCACCTTTGGTACATTACTAGATTAGGAGTTTACTTTAGAGTAAATTTAAGTAGTTACTTCAACATGTAATAAATGCACAAGTGTTAGAATGTGAAATGATGTAAATGTGCATGTAGTCCACATGTACATGAGTCATAGGATAGAGTCAAAGGTAGAGTGAGGGCCAAGGAAATTATCTTCCTATCTGAAGGTCTTATAGTGAGTGAAATAAGGAGAGAATATAAAGAGTGCATAATATATATTGGTAGAGGAGTACAATATAGTTCCTTTAAAAATAGTTTGTGGAGTGTTCATGTCCTCCATTATACTACATTGTACTATTTTTGTAAGCTTTCATTAATGGTATATTTATGAGTTATTGTAGAAGTTTATATCTTTATTTTCCTATATATTATAGTGCTATTATCATATAGATATCATAGCTTGCTTATCTTGCATCTTGTGGTTGCATTTCCTATATCATATACTCATCATAAATTTGTGCATCCTATCTACATTATTTTGCTCTTTGGTGATTTTTTTAGAATGGCTTCTTTATTTTCTTCTATATTAGATCAGTGTGAGCCATTAACAATGCATAATTACCACACATGAAGACCAATAATGGAAACAATCATTAAAATAAAATGATTATGGGTTTTAATTTTTGAAGTACAACCAGTGTTCACTAGAGAATATAAGAAATTTCAGCACCAATTCAAATTAGATGAATGTATGGGTTTAATAGAAACTTATGTAAGTGATTGTATTTTATTTAATTTGGAAGGATGTGACTCTCCTTTCAAAATTTGAAAAAAATTAAATGGTTTATTTGGTAAGGTGGATCACATAAGAGCCATGCAACTTGAACTTGAGATCACTTCTCTCAATCCTGAAGATTTTCCATCTATTGTAGACTATATTACTAAGTTCAAGAACTTGTTGATACAATTGAAAGAGAGTGGGAGGGACAAGAAATATGAAGAGTGTGTTTACCTTATTATTTCCAAGTTGAAAGATCCATTCCAAATATTTGCTTCTACCTTTTTCTCTAGCATGGATGCCTTAGGTGCCATATTCAAAATGCATGATTTGGAGTTATTTTGTGAAATACTTACTAGAGAAGAATCCAAATTGTCTAACCTTGAGTCTTCCACCTCTCAAAAGGTATTAGTAGCATCTAGTCCTAAGGGTAAGGGAAAATCAAAATGAAACCTAAGCCCACTCCATATCAAAGTGCCCCTAAACTCAAAGAATATAACTCTAAATCCAAAGAGTCTTCTAAATCCAAGAATAAGTATTGTCTTTCATACTCCTTTTATGGGGGGAATGGTCATGTAGAAACTAGATTTTGGAAGAGAATCCAAGTGTTGGAGGATGCAGTCAAAAAACACAACTCCACCTCCTTATAGTGAGCATGTCAAAGCACTTAATGTTGTTGGGAGATTTCAGTTAATTGTTGGAGATAGTTGGGTTATAAATTCTTGTGCTTCTCACCGCATGACTTCTTCTAAGGAGTCTTTTGTATCTCTTAGTTTGAGTTCTACTTCCAACATTGAGTTTGGAGATTCTTCCTTTATTTTTGTTAATGGAAAAGGTGAAATATAAATTTATGATGGTCGTATCAATGATGCATTATATGTTCTTGGCATCACTATAAATTTACTTTCTGTTTATCAAAATTTTCATTCTAGTCAGGGCAATATAGTGACTTTCACACCACAAGGAGCTAAAGTTAGAACCTTGTTGGAGCCTTATTCACTTGTTGCACAAGGTTTTGTTGATCATAGTTCCATACCATATCACTTTGAGGGTTATATGATACTTCTTTTGTAGGGACATGCTTGGTTGCTCATGCAAATTTTGAGAGTAAGCTTTGGCATGAGAGATTTGGACATCTTAATTACAAATATTTGAAGGAATTGAGCACTCATGGTATGGTTGATGTTTTACCTAGAGTTTCTTGTCTTGATGAATTTTTCCTTGGATGTGCATTAGGGAAACAACACCAACATCTATTTCCTAAGGGTAATTCAAAGAGAGTTTCTTCACCACTTGAGCTTGTGCATAATGACTTGATGGATTTCCCTACTTCTTTCAAAGGAGCTAAGTATGCACTTACATTTATTGATAATTTCTCAAGGCATACTTGGGTTTATTTTCTCAATTACAAGAGTGATGTCTTTTCACACTTCAAAGTATTTAATGATTTTTCAAGAATCAATCTTCTAGTTGCATAAAGCAGCTTCACATTGATAATGGAAGGGAGTACTTCAACAGAGAATTTTTTGATTTTTTGGCATCTCATAGGATTGTTCACCAACATTCTATTCCTCGTACTCCATAGCAGAATGGATTAATAGAAAGGAAGAACTAAATTTTAAAGGAGATGGCTAACTGCATAATGCATTCCAAGGATTTTCCTCCTGTATACTAGGCAATAGTAGTTAATGTGCGAACTACATTCAGAACTGTACACCACATAGATCACTTGAGAATTTGACTCTAGACGAGGCTTGGTCTGGGACTAAGCCTGATGTCTCATTTTTTAGAGTTTTTGGAAGCCATGCTTGGGCCTTTGTGCCAAAGAAAAAAAGGAAAGTCTTATATAAGAAGAGCAAACCCTTGATATTTGTTGGGTATTGTGAGGACATGAGAGCTTATCGACTTTTTTATTTTCTTTTTCATGTTTAGTTTGATGAGCGCTTCTCTTCTCATGATTCTTAATCTTCTTCCATGTCTTCTTCTTCTTCTTTACTTCCATCCATTGATGATTCTTCACTTCATCCCAAGGATCTCTTCTTTGAGGATCAAGTTTAGGAGGTAGCTAAGGAGGTTATGAATATAGATTAATATGAGAATCCTATTCTTGCTAATGTTGTCAATATGCCTAGGTGGGCTCATACCGCATTTTTTGAGGCGAAACCTTTCATATGAAATCTTCCACCCACTAGACATCATCATGCATATTCTATAGGTTCTAAACTTTTATGTCAAGTAGTTTTGGAGATCCACAATCTTTCTCACAGGCTCATGGGATATAGGAGTGGGATGATGTGATGACAAATGAGTATTCTTCTTTGATGAAGAATCATACTTGGGATTTGGTCTCTCTTCCTAAGGGAATAAATTTGGTTAGGTATAAGTGGGCATAGCGAACCAAATATGTAGCTGATGGATCCATTGAAAAGTATAAGGTCTATCTTGTCACGAAGGTTTTCTCATAAGTCGAAGGTATTGATTACTCTAAGACTTTTGCACCCGTTTCCAAGATGGATTCTATATACCTTGTACTTTCTATTGGTGTATCATAGGGTTGGCTAGTGTACCATATGGACATAAATATTACCTTCTTGCACAAATATTTACAGGAGGAAATATACATGGAGAAACCCATTGGTTTTGTTCATGACTCTTCTCTTGTTTTTAGACTATGAAGGTCTCTTTATGGTCTCAAATAGACCTCTTGGACCTTGTATGAGAAGATAGATTCTTTTCTTTTAGCTATTATTTTTTTCGCTGCCACTTAGATCCTACAGTGTATATACAACATGTTGGAGAGGATATGATTATACGTGTCTTGTATGTTGATGAATTGCTTCTCATTGATAGCTCTACTCCCCACATTCAAACTATTCAAAGGGCTCTTTCAGCATAGTTTGATATGATAGATCTAGATCTTTTGTAATTTTTCTTCGATTTGTAAATTTATCAGTTAGATTTAAGGATTCATTTGAGTCAGCAAAAGTACACCCATGATCTTCTTCAACATTTTGGTATATTTGATTGCAATCCATGTCCCTCTCCTTTCCAGTATGGGGTATCTCTTACTTCCACCTATACCACTCCTATTTGTAATCCTACCTTGTATAGGTAGTTGGTTTGAAGTTTGATGTACTTGATTCATACTGCCCTGATATTTATTTTGTAGTTGGGCTTGTGTGTTGGTTTGCACATGTTCCTCATAATAGTCATCGACAGGTTGTCAAGAGGATTTTGAGATATCTATAGGGTACTTCAAACTTTG
The DNA here is from genome assembly GCA_028583015.1 of Wollemia nobilis. NCBI lineage: Eukaryota > Viridiplantae > Streptophyta > Pinopsida > Araucariales > Araucariaceae > Wollemia > Wollemia nobilis. Next base: position 8,345,932 of record JAQPPZ010000989.1, read on the forward strand.
GATTCCACTACACCAGAGGTTCTACTCAGTTGGTTGGATATATTGATTCATATTGGGTAGGTTCTATTAATAATAGATATTCCATTTTTTGCTACATTTTTTATCTTGGTTCTTCTCTAGTTGCTTGGGCGTGCAAGAAGCAATAAGCTATTACACTTTCACCTATAGAGGCAGAGTACCAAGCAACAATCACAACAATTTAGGAGGTTTTTGGCTACGATAATTATTGACAGAGTTTGGCTTCACATAGGATTAACCAATTATACTTTGGTGTGACAACCAAAGTGTAATTTGTTGGCAATTTTGGGTACCTTGGGTATATTGCCTTTGCTCTAAGTGTAGATGTTGTCATTGATGTCAATAAGATCTTGAAGCAATTTGGTTTGATGTCAAAGAATGTGTTTTGATGAAGGTTTCAGTTTGGAAAGTGAGTTTCCAAGAAGATCAGAGTAGCCCAGTTGCAAAATATCAAGAAAAAGACAAGTAAGAAAAAGTATGCAGGCGACTGGAAAAACTGTCATGATTTCGTGACATGTTTTAGGAGAGAGAAAGTTCTAGCAAAAGTTTCACGATTTCACGACACGCTGGAATACAGAGTCAAAGCTGGCAAAACTATCGTGATTTCGTGACATGTTGGCAGAGAAAGAGAGCAAGTTGGAAAGTGTCACGATTTCGTGACATGTCGCATTTTCGCGACTCGAAAAGTGCAGGAAGGCAGAGAAGGAAAAGTGTCGAGATTTTGTGACACATTGCCAGGAAAGTTGTATGGACAAAAAGGTGTCACAATTTCATGACATAATGCAGAAAAGAGAGTCCGTAGTGTGAATTGTCACGATTTCGCGACAAGATCGAAGAGAGAGAAATTTATTCAAGAACTGTCACGATTTCGTGACATGATGCAAAGTTCCAAGTGAGGACTGTCACGTTTTCACGACATGCTATAGAGGTCAAGTTGAGGACTATCATGATTTCGCGACATGTTGAAAAGCTCGAAGTGAGAACTGTCATGATTTTGCGACATGCAGCAAAGGGAAGAGTCTGAAAGGAGAAGCGTCGCGATTTCGGGACAGGTTGCAAGGAAAGCTTTCGGAAGCTGAAAGCGTCATGATTTCACAACAGGATGAAAGAAAAATGTACGGATGCAGAAAGTGTCACAATTTCGTGACAGGCATAAAAGATAGCGTACGGATGCAGGAAGTGTCACGATTTCATGACAGGCAGAAGTGAAGAAGCCAGCGGATGAAGTTGTAGCGATTTTGCAACAGGCTGGAAGAAAAGCATATGGATAGTGAAAGAGTCACGATTTTGCGACAGGCTGGAAGAAAAGCGTACGGATAGTGAAAGAGTCACGATTTCGTGACAGAAACTGGAAGCAGGTCTTCTATAGAAGTGTCACGATTTCGCGAAAAAAGCTGAGAGGAATGCCATGAAGACAAAAGGGTCACGATTTTACGACAGAGTTAAAGATGACATTAGCAGAAGCAGATATGTCACGATTTCGCGACAAAAGCAGAGAAGAAAGCAATGAAGACTAAAGTGTCATGATTTTACGATAGGAGTGAAGATGACGTCAACAAAAGACAGAAGTGTCATTATTTCACGACAAGGACGCAGTCAAGGCAAACAAAGGCAAAAAGTGTCACAATATCGTGACAACAGGCAAAAGAAGGTGTACGACAGGCAAAGGTGTCGCGATATCACGACATGTTGTAGTTTTGGAGGAAAAGCTATAGAACCAAAGGCGGTTGAAGGATAGAGTTAACTTTGAGCCGATAGAGTTAAATCTGGGCCGACGCAGCATAGGGTTTTGCAGCCGACGTAGTTTGAGGGTTACAGTCGACTAAGTTTGAGAGTTTTGATCATGAAATTTATTCTATAAAATGAGGTGTTGGCATTTTTGCCACATTGATCCCCATTTGTTGAAGTTTAATGCTTAAGTTGTTGCCTACCTAACTTTTCTACTGACTTTGATGAGGTTTTGATCAAAAAGGAGCAAAAAAAACTAAGTCCAAAAATTGCAGCGATTTGCTGACATGTTCCAAAATTGCGGGTCGGGTGACTTCAAATTCCAAGTGTCGAAAAGTGCAGCGATGTGCTGCAATGTTCCATTTTCGCGGTTCGATGATTGCAAAGAAAGGCTCGAGGCAAGAAGTTGCAGCGATTCGCTGCATGTTGGTTGCAAAGGGAGTTCGAGGTGGAGGTTGCAGCGATGTGCTGCACGTTTCAAAGGCGCGAAAGACTTAGTTGCAAAAAGGCTTAAGTGCTAAAATTGCAGCGATGCGCTGCACGTTTTGGGAAAAGTACACAAGGCAAAAAGTTGCAGCGATGCGCTGCAACGTTCCAAAATCGCGGGGGTTGGTCGCTACGGGAGTCTAAAGTAAAAGTTGCAGCGATTCGCTACATCTTTTGGAAGAAGGTCCCATAAAGCAAAAGACGTCGCATTTTCACAACAAAAGGGTGGCAGTTGGTATGGAAGGAGACATATGTAGCGAAATCGCTACTTGTCTCAGAATCGCGACCATTTTGGTCTGAAGAGCAAAGACATAAAAGTTGCAACGACTCGCTGCACTTTTGACAAGAGGGCCAAGTGAGATAAATTTGCAGCGATTCTGCGACAGGGAATGAGAAGAGCAAGAGACATGGTGATAATATTGATTTCATGACGCATTGATCAAAAAATGACTAAGTATTCAAGTATGCAGCGAAGTGGTGACAAGGAAATTCAAAGGCATTTAAGAAGCAAAAAGTGTCGCATTTTCGCGACCCATCGGCAAGACCGTACAAAGTGCTTGAAACATGTAGCGATATCGCTACATGTTTCGTTTTCATGGGACATAGCGAAGGGAGGACCAAAAGAGACAAAAGGTGTTGAGAGATCACCCGATGTGCCATTTTCACGGAATGAGCTAGCGATAGAAAATATGAAGCCGATTATGCAGCGATATCGCGACAGGGAGGATTTTCACGAGTTTGAACAGTCAAAGTGTACGGTATCAAAAAAGTGTCGCATTTTCGCGACCCGTCTCATTTTCGCGACCTGCGCAGTTTCCCGCCAAAACACAGTATGAACGGCCGAGAAGTTTTTTTTGGGTTTCTGATGATTAAATGCTAGCCCGAATTAAATGTTTTGCGGATTTCCCATGCAGTCAAGGTTGAAGAAGCGTCCAGGCCACCAAAATTGAAGGTTTTATTTGTTCGAGGCTGTTGTTAGTGGGTTGTTTCAACGATTTCATGCACATGTTCAAAGGCAAATTTAATGAAGGTGACCGCTGATGTCTAATTGCATTCAATTTTGTGGTGCTTCAAGGCTGCGATTAAGGGAATCATGTGCTTATTTTCGGTGGCATAATTGTAGATCTCAAGAAGGTCGGTGGCAAACATTAAATGCTGCAAAGAGGATGGCCCTCTATAAAAACCAATGTAAACTTCATTGCAAATGATTGGAAGTTTTGCTAAAAACTGGAAGTGCATTTGTGAGAATAAAGTATTGGCTTCAGATTTTTCAAGCAGTTGTTTGGGTGATTGTCTTTTCTGTTCCTTTTGCATTTCTAATAGAATTTATATTCCTTAAGTGTTGTTACATTCAAATTCTGCATATTGGATTTGAATCTTGCTTGTAAGGATATGATTCCTGGAGTGTAATCTTGGAGAGACTTTCTGCATATAGTTGTGTGAGAGTTGAATCATTATCTTTTGTTGCTTGTTGTTGCTGCACTTTAAGTTTTCTGCTATTGTTCTTTCGATCCCATAACTCCGGCCTGCGGCCATATTTCCATTTCTTTCTGCAACTTTTAATTTCTTTCCAAGCAACCCTTATCTTCAAACATAAATTTAGATTAGTAAAGGGAACCAGCCCACTCTGGAGATTGGTCTGGGAGCCATTTCTTGCTTCCAGCCTTTCAATGTTGGCCGGGTCTAGGGTGCACTTGTAAAAATCCTTTCCTATGGCAGATTTTGGACCAACAGGAGGGCTGTTTCGAGATTGAAGGTATGGAATGCGTGTATCAAAATTGCGCAAGTTAAGTTCACGGTGCACAAAAGAGCAGTCATGTCGAATCGATCAAAGTGTGCATTTTGAAGTGCAATATTCGCAGATAGAGTGCTGGGTAGAAGTTCGATCGTCGAGAAGCAGAGTGTGTGAAGACTGTGCTACTGTGTTTGCATAGAGGTGCATAAGTTGATATTTGATCGAGTGCTGTTGTGTTTGCGCAGAGGTGCATAAGTTGATATTTGATCGAGTGTTGCTGTGTTTGCACGACCAGTGCAAAAGTTGGTTTCGACCAAGTGCGGCTGTAACAGAACAGAAAGAGATAAGAGGATAGATTTATGCTAGACCGAAGTACTATGTTTGGCGCAGGCCAGAGATAGACGACATATGTGCTAGACCGAAGGACTATGTTTAGTGCATATTTGAGGACCAACTTTGCGGTGATAGAGTTGAGGACAGAGATCTCCAGCCAGAGCAGGGAAGACAGGTGTCTTCTATGGATAGAGTTCCACTTGCTAAGGGCAGAGGAGGTAGAGGTCTTCTAGAGGATCACCGATCAGAGCGAGCTAGGGGAAGGTATCTCCTTTGGGTTGGTGCCCATAAACATTGTAATAGGGAAAGGTTTTCCCAGAGGTTGAATTGATAAAATTTAGAGAGAAATTTTATCCGTGGAGTAGCCAACTTTGGGTGAACCACGTAAATTGTTGTGTCTCTTTTGTGGATGGTGTTTTATGCATTACTTTGATTACTGCTATTAATACTTCTATCTTTACACTGCATAATACTAATTTGAAAACTATTTTGAAGCAAAAGTAAAAAGTGGTCTTATATTGTTCACCCCCCTCTCAGTATAAGCTAGTGTTCTTCAATTGGTATCAGAGCGGGTTCCTTTGGAAAGGTTTAACAGTTTGAAGGAAGAACTGATTAAGAACACAATGGATTATTCAAGTGGCAATGCAGCACCTATCCTTGATGGATCATATTTTGGTCTGTGGAGTGCTAGAATGAAGATTTATCTAATGGCACTTGGTAATGAGTTATGGGAAGTAATTGAAGATGGGTACACTATCCCTATAAATGGTCCATACACTAAAGAAGATAGGCTCCTACATCATAGCAATTCAAAAGCTATGAATGCAATCCTGAAATGCTTACAGAAAGCAGATCTTACCAAGGTGATTCACTGCAAGACAGCTAGTGAAATGTGGAAATAGCTGCAAGTGGTTCATACAGGTGATGCAAATGTCCGAAAGGCCAAATTGAGACACTTTAAAGGTATGTTTGAACAACTCAAAATGAATGATGATGAAAAGATCAGTGACTACATGCTTCGTATGGATGATATTGTTAACTCCATGAAAGACTTAGGTCTTGAACTTGCTGAAAATGATGTGTGTGATAAGATTTTAAGATCTCTTCCTAATAGATTTAGTGAAAAGATTTCTGCCATTGAGGAAGCTAAAGATCTAGATAAATTGAAAAAGGATGAGCTCCATAGTATACTTGCAGCATTTGAGATGAGAACTCAAGTGAAAGTTGATGTCAAGAAAGAGGCGACCTTCAAAGCTACCAAGAAATCAAAGAGCAAACAGATTCAAGAGAGTGATGAGTCCTCTAGTGATGAAGAGGCATATTACAACAAGAAAGGCAAGTTTTTCGGAAAGCACAAGAGCATGAAAAACATAAGATGTTTCAAGCTGTGGGAAGTTTGGTCATTATGCTACTGATCGTACTTGTTTCAAAGAATGAAAGTGATGAAGATATACGGGATTCTAAGAGCAAGGATTCGAAAAGCACAAGCATCACGAGAAGAGCAAAGATGAGTACAACAATCACGAAAAGAGACATTCTCACAAACACAAGAATAGCTTCTACCTAGACAAAGCAAGTAAGTGTTCTAGCAGTGATAGTGAAAGCTCTTCTAGTGATAATGAAAATGAGATGCTGTTCATTTCAGAAAAGGAGGAAGAACCGAAACATAAATTCATTGTCATGAAATGTTTTAGATGTGGAAATTTTGGGCACCTTGAGGATAATTGCAAAAATAATGATTTGGTTGCTAGTATGTATGAGGATGCTTCAAAAAACTACAATGAAGATGCATGTATGGTTTTTGAAAAGGGTAGCACCTCTAGTGATAAGAAATCTGAAAAAGACCTTGATAATTCAAAATGCAATCAAATAGACGATCTTGAATGTGAACTTACTAATGCTCTTAGTGTTTTGAAAAAGGAAAGAAAGAAGAATGCTAGACTCAAGGATAAGTTAGATGAATGTTGTATGGAGAGAGATGAGCTTATAGAAAGTCTTGACATCTCTATGGCTAAGACACAAGAACTCAAGAATGAGTTAGATTCTAAAATTTTGGAGTATAGTGAGTTAGAACAGGAAATGGCTTCTTTGGAAGAGGAAACTAAAAAATACAAGGATAAACTGTATAGGTTTCAAGAAAGCTCCAAAAAGGTTAAGTCTCTCATCAAAGGTCAAAGAAAACCAACAGATAAAATAGGTCTCGGTTTTGTTGAGCCGCACAAGGAACAAAGTTGGGGAATCTAGCAAGAGATTTCAAAAGGAAGAGAGTTCTGATGAAGAAAGTACTTCAGATCATGAGTCCGTAAGTGATAAATGCGTAGAAACAGAAAACAGAATTCTGAATGCCAAGAAGAAGGTTTTGGGACCTAAGAGGTCGAATAAAAGAAAATTTCACGATAGATGTTTTACGTGTCACAGGTTTGGTCACATGGATGTACATTGCATGACTCAAGTGAAGAGAGTAAATGACAGTTTTAGGGGCCGCAATTTCTTTCAAGGGTATTGCTACTCTTGTCAACAGTTCGGGCATAAGACAATTTTTTGCAAGGCAAATAATAGGAACTAGGTTAGTCAGAACATGCGGATTCAAAGAACAGCTATGCCTAAAAGAAATAATATTGTTACTTGCTATAAGTGCAACAATGTAGGTCACACACCCAGACAGTGCAGAGTTGATCTTCCAAGGTACAGGAATAGGAACAGTGGTATAAACAGGTCCAAGGATCAAGGTGTGGACAAGAAAAGAGATGAGAACAAGAACAAGAAAAGTGACAAGAAAAAAAACATTGACAAAGAGTTCAAGAGAAGGCCCGAAAAAGAAATTGTAGACACTGATGATGATGAGTGCCTAATGGGAGTTTCACTTCCACCCTTGTTTTAAATCACCTCATCAGGAGGTGGGGGAGGGACTAAGCTAAGAAGCTCATTCTTAGTCCCAAGCCCCAAAGGTGACCCTTTGCCATTGATGACAAAGGGGGAGAGATATGAGTAAGGGGGAGAGCTTCATAGTAAAGAAGAGAGCTTCAAGTCAGGGGGAGCAAAAACTTCAAAGGCAGATTCTCAATTTTTGGATCAGTTGGTTTCAGTTTTGGCTCTTGACTAGTGTTTTCAGTTAAGGTTTGCCATCAATGACAAAGGGGGATATTGTTGGCAATTTTGGGTACCTTGGGTACATTGCCTTTGCTCTAAGTGTAGATGTTGTCATTGATGTCAAGAAGATCTTGAAGCAATTTGGTTTGATGTCAAAGGATGTGTTTTGATGAAGGTTTCAGTTTGGAAAGTGAGTTTCCAAGAAGATCAGAGTAGCCCAGTTGCAAAAGATCAAGAAAAAGACAAGTAAGAAAAAGTATGCAGGCGGCTGGAAAAACTGTCGCGATTTCGCAACAGGTTTTAGGAGAGAGAAATTTCTAGCAAAAGTGTCACGATTTTGCGACACGCTGGAAGACAGAGACGAATCTGGCAAAACTGTCGCGATTTCGTGACATGTTGGCAGAGAAAGAGAGCAAGTTGGAAAGTGTCACGATTTCACGACATGTCGCATTTTCGTGACTCGAAAAGTGTAGGAAAGCAGAGAAGGAAAAGTGTCGCGATTTCGTGACACATTGTTAGGAAAGTTGTACGAACAAAAAGGTGTCGCGATTTCGCAACATAATGCAGAAAAGAGAGTCTGTAGTGTGAACTGTTACGATTTCGTGACAATATCAAAGAGAGAGAAAGTTATTCAGGAACCGTCGCAATTTTGCGACATGATGCAAAGTTCCAAGTGAGGACTGTCACGTTTTCGCGACATGCTGCAGAGGTCAAGCTGAGGACTGTCGCGATTTCGCGACATGCTGAAAAGCTCGAAGTGAGAAGCTGTCATGATTTCGTGACATGCAGCAAAGGGAAGAGTCTGAAAGGAGAAGCGTCGCGATTTCACGATAGGTTGCAAGGAAAGCTTTTGAAAGCTGAAAGCGTCACGATTTCATGACAGGATGAAAGAAAAATGTACGGATGCAGAAAGTGTCACGATTTCGTGACAGGTAGAAAATATAGCATACGGATGCAGGAAGTGTCACAATTTTGTGATAGGCAGAAGTGAAGAAGCCAACAGATGAAGTTGTAGCGATTTCACGACAGGCTGGAAGAAAAGCGTACGGATAGTGAAAGAGTCACGATTTCGTGATAGAAACTGGAAGCAGGTCTTCTATAGGAGAAGTGTCACGATTTCACGACAAAAGCTGAGAGGAAGGCCATGAAGACAAAAGGGTCACGATTTCACGACAGAGTTAAAGATGATGTTAGCAGAAGCAAATGTGTCGTGATTTCATGACAAAAGCAGAGAAGAAAGCAATGAAGACTAAAGTGTCACAATTTCGCAACAGGAGTGAAGATGACGTCAGCAAAAGACAAAAGTGTCACGATTTCGCGACAAGGATGCAGTCAAGGCAGACAAAGGCAAAAAGTGTCACGATTTTGCGACAGTAGGCAAAAGAAGGTGTACGGTAGGCAAAGGTGTCGCGATATCGCAACATGTTGTAGTTTCGGAGGAAAAGCTACAGAACCAGAGGCGGTTGAAGGACAGAGTTAACTTTGAGCCAACATAGTTAAATCTGGGCCGACGCAGCATAGGGTTTTGCAACTGACGTAGTTTGAGGGTTACAGCCTACTAAGTTTGAGAGTTTTGATCATGAAATTTATTCTATAAAAGGAGGGTTGTTTCGAGATTGAAGGTATGGAATGCGTGTATCAAAATTGCACAAGTTTGCAGTGCGCAAAAGAGCAGTCATGTCGAATCGATCGAAGTGTGCGTTTCGAAGTGCGATATTCGTAGATAGAGTGCTGGGGAGAAGTTCGATCGTCGAGAAGCTGAGTGTGCGAATACTGTGCTGCTATGTTTGCACAGAGGTGCATAAGTTGATATTTGATCGAGTGCTGCTGTGTTTGCGCGACCAGTGTAAAATTTGGTTTCGACCAAGTGCGGCTGTAACAGAACATAAAGAGATAAGAGGACAAATTTGTGCCAGACCGAAGGACTGTGTTTGGTGTAGACCAGAGATAGAGGACATATGTGCTAGACCGAAGGACTGTGTTTAGTGCATATTTGAGGACCAACTTTGCGATGATAGAGTTGAGGACAGAGATCTCCGACCGGAGCGGGGAATACGGGTGTCTTACGTGGATAGAGTTCCACTTGCTAAGGGCGAAGGAGGTAGAGGTCTTCTAGAGGATCACCGATCGAGAGCGAGCTAGGGGAAGGTATATCCTTTGGGTTGGTGCCCATAAATATTGTAACAGGGAAAGGTTTTCCCAGAGGTTGAATTGATAAAATTTAGAGAGAAATTTTATCCGTGGAGTAGCCCGCTTTGGGTGAACCATGTAAATTGCTGTGTCTCTTTTGTGGATGGTGTTTTGTGCATTGCTTTGATTACTGCTATTAATACTGCTATCTTTACACTGCATAATACTAATTTGAAAATTGTTTTGAAGCAAAAGTAAAAAGTGGTCTTATATTGTTCACCCCCCCATCTCAGTATAAGCTTGTGTTCTTCATAATTCACATTTATCGCAATCCTATTGAGCACCAACAGATCAAGCATATTGAGATTCACATGCACTTCATTCTTTAGCATATTCAAGATGGATTTCTTTGCTTAGAGTACATTCTAACTCAGTAATAGGTTATAGACATCTTTACGAAGCCTCTTCTATAACCTCGCTATCTTGACTTGCATGGCATGCTTGGGATTTTAGAAGTTATCCTTGGGGGGTGTCCATGAGGACATATTCCTTCTTCATACTCTCTCTTTCTAGTAGGATGGTATTTTTCCCACGTGTATTTTCCTCCTAGTTCAATATTTATTTATGGATATATTAGACAAGAGTACCTGATCAAGTCTTGTTGCCATGACTCATATTGTGGATATGCCACTTTATTTTTTGGCCCCTAGCTTCACTTGAAGTGGGGTGTTAGAGTAGGTTGTTTATCTTAGCTTATGTTCTCCTAGGTACTTTATTTTCTTTTTATTCAGTTATTCCATGTATTTTTTCCTACCCACTTATGTGTGGATATTTTTTTATCTTATTTAGATATTATGAGATATTAGATATTTATTTCCTAGGTGCTATGGGGATATTTTTATGTATATTTGGAGGGTTGAGATTCTTTCTCCCCATAGTGGTTTAGATCTATGGACCATATCACATCTTCCTTTTGTACAGTGGATATTTGACCTTATCTCTTGGCTTGATCCTATAGCTATGGTTGATCATCCTTACCTATATAAGAAAAGCATCTTCATTGTACTTGTTGTTCAATTCAGATATAGTATATGATATTGTTGCTCCTTATTTTGCATATCTATTTTTAATCTTATGCTACCAATTTACTTTCAAATTCTTGTTTTTGGTTGAATGTGGTGTTTTGTTAACACCTGAGATCCTTGTTGTTTAGAATGATCTGATTATCATTTCTTTCACTTAGAATATTAATCTCTAAATTACTTTTCCCCTTGAATCTAAGTTTTCATCCATAAGAACTCTTAAACTGAGACCTCCCCTAGTTTATTGTCACACACCTTGCTTCATTTCACCAAAGGAAATATCCTTTTATCATGTAATCTTGACCACATTATATAGATTAAAAAATTTCTATCGATTTTTGCATAGTATGCAGGGGCATATAATATGTTGGAATGGCCTATAATATTGATGTAATTAGTTATACTCTTCCTACTAACAATAATCATCTACCTTTCAATTTCGGTAGTTTATTCTAAACTTTACTTATAACTAGATTTCACAATTATATCCTCATTCTCCTCTCAAATAAGGGCATCCCTAGATATGTTGTTATAAAATTTACCTCCTCCATTTGAAGTAACTTACAAATCCCTACTTTGATTCTATGTTTAGGATGTAAATTTTAGATTTTGTCCTATTAACTTTTTGCCCTAATGCTCTTTCATATTCCTTTAATAAGTTATTCAAAGTTCTACTATCGTATTTCCTTGCCCTCCCAAAAGGGTTGTATTATCTACAAAATTTTAGGGGTGATGTTGTCAATGCTATCACAAGCCTTAAGCATGATTATTCACCCATCTTTGTATGTCTTCTTCAAGTTCCTTCCCAATACCTCTGCCATAATAATGAAAAAATATGATGATAGAGGATCTTCCTGTCTAAAACCCCTCTTGGCTTTATATAATTTTATTACTAACCCGTTGACCAACATTGAACATAATAAACAATAAAAATTATTAATAAATAGCCTTAATTGAAAATATAAAACAAAATATATACTAAATTAAGGCCATCCAATAATAAATCTTATCTTTTCATTAATTAATTTATTTTTTTCAATTAATCCCTTCAAACCTAATAAAAGATAGTATTAAAAAATCTACTTAAATAATATCCAACTTAATATTGAGAAAGATGCTACCTTATTAAAAAAAACATTATTAATAACTATATTATAATAATTTATTAACTAACTTCATTGATATATTATTTTTTGGATAATTAAATAATTTTATGTAAAAAAAATTACAATACATAATAATACTATGCTTGTTTATGATTTTAGATACATACGTATACACATTTAAACATTTATTTATGTAATATATTAACATAAATTTATTTATATATTTTGAATTTTTATAACTTTCCAATAAACCAATCTAAACCTCTATTCACACTTCAAAAAATATTATATACATAGTTCATAATTTTTTTGGTTTATAACTTTTTCCTATAAACCAATCTAAAGCTCTATTCACACTTAAAAAAATCTTTTTACTTTTGTAATTAGAAAACATGATCCATTTTTTCCTATCTAAAGAGTTTGCCGTCCATGACAGGTCAATGGCAATCATTCCTTTCACATTAGAGCCCAATCTTTTCATGCTTTTGTAGTTCCTTGGGTTGCTTGTCTACTTTCTTTTCACATTTGCACTTTACCGGTCATTCCCCTTTCACCTTCTTTTTTAGACTTGACTTCTCAACTTTTCAAAAAATATTATATACATAGTTCATAATTTTTTTGGTTTATAACTTTTTCCTATAAACCAATCTAAAGCTCTATTCACACTTAAAAAAATCTTTTTACTTTTGTAATTAGAAAACATGATCCATTTTTTCCTATCTAAAGAGTTTGCCGTCCATGACAGGTCAATGGCAATCATTCCTTTCACATTAGAGCCCAATCTTTTCATGCTTTTGTAGTTCCTTGGGTTGCTTGTCTACTTTCTTTTCACATTTGCACTTTACCGGTCATTCCCCTTTCACCTTCTTTTTTAGACTTGACTTCTCAACTTCTCACAATTGCACTCATCACTTTTAATTTTTTTTTTTTTTTTTAAGATTTGAAGTTTATTTTTGTTCTGATATTTTATTTGGATTTTTATTTAAAATATTTAAATTCAAATTACAAAGCAGAAAGCCTCCTTAATGTTTCTAAGAAAGGGGAAGCCTATTTTGTTTTTTAAAATATACACATTATTTTTATCTAATCAGTCTATCAACAAGTCTTTAAACTCTCATTCAAAATACATACATTCAAAATTACAAGAAAAATACTTTTATTATAACTTCGAAAAAGGTAACCCAATTATACTACTTATTGAGATATCTATTCAAACCTTATTGTCATATATTCATTATTGACATATCTATTCCGACCTTATTGACATATCTATTCATCCTGGCTGGATTCATTAGTTGGCTTCTCAATTCACAAACTTGCATTCCAAGATGGGCCCCTTCTAATGATTCCATTCACACACAAAGTCCTTTTTACTTGGTTTGTTATGTCCCTATCTATAGACACAAGAATGTTCATATCTATACCTATGGGACACGGTGTCTTCCCCTTGACTTTTGAGGGTTGTCCTCCAATTCATAGCACCTACACAAAAGTCCAATATCTAGTTGGCTTTGAACTCAACTGCACTTCATGTCATGTGACCCTTCCAACACTCCATTGAATAAGACTGGAATGATAGATGCCAAGATGACATTTAGAATTTATGAAACTTCATATCACCTCATCTCCTCCACCATCTGTGATGCTTTTCTTGCTTCAAATCATAACTAAGGTTGTTCACCTTCTAGGAAGGTGAGCTTGGGAATATGTGATGTACCTTAAAGGATGTCCAAAAACATGAAACTTCCAACACACCCAAGAGTTCAATTGTTTGAAAGGTTTCGCTTTAAATATTCAATCCGTGTAAACTTGACTTTATTGGATATGGTTCCTTTTTCCCTTTAGATGATAAAGTGGATTTGCTTACGTGTCAGTTTGGTCCACTTAATAGCAATGAGATATGAAAAAAACAATTTTACGTATCCCCTTGCCAAGGTGTTTTGGGTTGGGAGGGCATTGGGTCCCCTTTGGTTGGGTTAGATTCTATCTTGTCGTGCAAGATAAAGTCACCCCAAAAAGTTTGCAAAATAAATATCTATATTTTAATAGTATATTATTGGATTGTTTTGTTTTTAAAAAGCTTTTATAATTTATATCTTTGGTTAAAGACAAAGTTAATGGGACTCTAACCTTAGGGCAGCCAATTAACAAGTATTTGGCTGCTACCAATCTACATATCCTTTTTTAGACTATCCAAGTTATTCAGGTTACTTAAGTTCAAATCACTGGACGAAGGTTGCATTGTACCCAAAAAAATGTGATCTCAGTTGTGTCACCTATTATACTTCACTTAAAAAATTTGTATATAAAAACATGATTAAATAATTTTTTTAATTAATTTTATTTAAAACTTTTAATAGCTTATCGCTTTGTATTTTGAACCAATTTTTATAATAAATTAGAAGTATAAGATTTTTAAATTATTTATTAAAATATAGTGTATAACTTTTTTTATTATATCAACCTTAGACCGCTCAAGATATACAATTTTTTAAATTAAAAATGTTTAAAAATTAATGCATAAAAACAAAAGCAAAAGAGTTATAACTATGCCTACCTTGTTAAAAAACACATTGAGTGAAACTCTTTAAACAAATAGATTATTTTTATTCTTCATTGTAAGTCATATATAGATCAAATCTTGATTTTTATCTTTTTAATTGGTTATATAAATTGTATTGTGATTGTATTTTTTTATTAATTGTTATATGGAATTGACATGACCTTTATTTATGTTACATCACAATCATATTTTAGTATTACAAAAGCTTGACAATTATGCATGTATCCTTTGACAAGTTTTAAATCTAAATGTTCTTCTTAAGAGAGGAATATAACTGATTAAGCTAATACCATTTGATTTGAATGCACTCCTCCTTAAAATTTGAGGAGTATAATCAGTTGAGCTAATACCATTTGATTTGAATGCATGGTTTATTATTTATTACAACTATATGTAGTTTTTATTTGAGTCCACCCCCATCAAAATATCAAAATATTACATTTGAATATTTGTTGTTAGGTCGATTAAACCATATCCAACATGTCTTTTTATTACAATTATTTTTCATTTTTTTTTTATTAAATATATTCATCTTCCTTGAAGGCTATGTTTTCACAATCATCTCTTTCGTATCATTTTCACTAAGACATAAAATCTCATGGTTATTACCTTCAAAATTTTGAATTTCATCAAGATAAAGATCAACATCGTAATTGGTTAAATTATCTCCTACAATATTTTCTTCTCTATAGATATGTTTATATTTCCAAGAGATTGCTAATAGATGATAAATAAGCAATAATATTATTTTTTATTCAATCCTCATATCCATTTTTGTTGATAGAATTAATGATAATTTGTGAATCCTTCTCAATTGAAATATATTTCCATATTTTTTCAATTGTAATTTTAATCCCTAGAAGTACCCTAGGCTCTGCATAGTTATTAGGTGAAGTACCATATGATTTTCAGTTAGGAGAATTTTACCTTCATTATTTCAAAAAACACCATCTCCACTGGCTTTTCCCAAATGTCCTTTAAAAGCACCATCAAAATTAATTTTGATATACCCAATTTTTGGACATTTCCATTTTACTATAGATAAAAGCAAATCCTTTATTTTAAGGCCATAACCACATATGAATCTTCCATGTATATTCAAATTTTGTAACCAAGTTGTTACCACCTCTTTTTCTACACTTGAGACTTCCCGTGATGAGCACCATTTTTGTAAACATTTTGCAAAAGAGTCAATATTACAATTTCAAACTTAGGCATGATTTTGAGATTTATTTTTGAAATTTCTATTATCCTCTCAAGGCAAAAATTCCAATAAATAATGGCCAAGACCAATCCTCTAGAGAATACATAATGCTTTAGCTTTGAAATAATTAATCCAACATTTCATCAACTCTTTCAATGTTGACGGAGCTACCCAATATATTTCATACTTCTAAAAAGTAACCCCAAATGGTATAAAGTAAATGGTCTGTTATTTCTAAAGCCTTATCACAAAATGCACATCTGAAAGGTCCATGATATCCTCTTTTTGTAGAATCTTTTATAAGAATCTTATTTTGAATTGCTAACCAAAGGAATGTTGAGGCCTTAGGGAGAGCCTCTAGTGACCAAACATTATTCCATTCAAAATATTTAGGAGTAGAAAATTTCAATTGCTCTAAATCCTCATATCCCAACTTGACCGAGTATCCATCATATTTTGATAGATTTCAAACCAGCTCATATTTTTGTGTAAAAAATAGCAAATAAAACTCTTGAAGCATCTTTTGAAGTTCATATGTGATTTGTTTGAGTTCCTCTCCTTCAACTAGATTACTAATAGAAATCCATGATCCGGAGTTGTTGTTCCTATTAATATAATCTTTGACATTTTGACCTTTACAAGCTAGGCATGGCTAAGCCAATGGTTGTCATTCTAAGTTAAAGATAAGAGGATAAAAATTCAACCAAGCATCAAAGCAAAAATTTGCATAATTCAACTCATTGACTGATCATCTAATATATTTCTTGATCAATTGCAAACTATCTAATATGAAGTTCCATGTTGACGATCCTTTAGGTATTCTTTTCCTAAATAATGGAATTGCATCAAGAGAACCTATACATTTTTGAAGTAAAATTTGTACCAAATATTTTCCTTAATCTCTAAATAATCTCCAACCAAGCTTTGCCCCTAAGACCAAGTTTTAAAGTTTATAATTTTGTAAGCTTACTCCTCCAATATTTTTTTTCTTTGCAATCACTATCCCACTTAAGAGGAAACCTAAATTTTTCCTTGCATCCATTCCAAAGAATCTCTCTATGAATTTTATCAAATTTTTATGTTGTACTTACTAACAATCTTAAAAGTGACATCATGCAAAAAAGAATGGATTATAAGTAGGCTTTTTAAATTGTAGCCTCCCCACCATGGTTAAGAACTTATCTTTCCAACCTACCAGACAAACTTTCATTATATCCAAACAACATATTCAAAACTCCTTTTTATTTCCTTTATGAGACAAAGTAATACCCAACTAAGTTTATGGAAATTTTTCAATTTTAAACCCTAAAATAGCCATAATAATTCATTGTAAATCTATGGCAATGTTAATGAAAAAATCCTAAAATTTCTAGTATCCGTCAAGTGTCAAGTAGCCTTCTCATAGCATGATAATATTGTTTTAAACTCCATGGCATCACTGACTACGGGATGGCACAAAAGAAAATATTATCAATGAATTGAAGATGAGATTCAAAGGGACCATTTTTTGCAACTTGAATACCTTTTATTTTTCCTTCCATTTTTACCTTTGAGAAAGCTCTCTCTAATGCCTCTGCAAGAATAATGAATAGATAAGAATATAGTGGATCACCTTGGTAAAGTTTATAATATGACTTAAAGTAATTAGAAAGAGAACCATTGATCAAAATAGGATATTTTGTAGTACTATAACAACATTTAATACATTTACACCAACTATAATCAAAACTAAACTTTTTGATAATACCATATAAAAAACTCTAAGAAAACCTATCATATTCTTTGTTCATATGTAATAAGCATACCCAGATTTTCCATGGAATGAAGAGAATGTATGGCCTCATGTGCAATGATTATACTATAAAAAATTTGTTTACCATGAACATAACCATATTTTTCCTTTGAGATAGCACAATCTAGAATGCTTTCCAACGTGTTTGAAAAAAATTCTGAAATGATCTTGTAAATCACATTACAAAGGCTTATTGGGTGAAAATTATCAAAATATTTTGTCTCATATTTCTGGGGAACCAATGTAATAAAAGTGAGATTGATCTTACTTTTAGTAACCAAGGAAGGAGATAGAAATACAAAAAGTTTTTATACTACAACAAAAATATATTTTTCTTTTCACCACATCAAAGTTATTTTAACTCCATATGGAAGAAAATTTGAAGAAGATGACAATATAAGGAAGGAAACAAAATGACTCCCAAGATTTTGGAACCAAAATGACTTCTCCTTTTTCAATGCATTATGATAATTAGAAATTAATTGCTTTTCTCACATAATATTTCCAATCCATTCCATTGATTTCTGCTATCTCTCAAAAACTTTTGAGCTTGGATTCCTTTAAAAATACTACCAAAATATTTGACATTCCAAATCTTCATTTGATCCTTTAAATATTTCATATTTAAAAAAAACTTGTACATATATGATCATTCAAGATATGCTTCAGCCCACAATAACATGACCTAGTGGAAAAAATAAGGACTTGGAGCCACATATATTGGAAGAAAAATAGCTTTGGATGACCATTGTTGGTTTAAGCAAAAAAAACTCATTTTATTACTTTTATATCACATATAAATACAATAGATCAATTATTAAGATCATTAATATTAGATCAAGATAGTTGTAACTGATCAAGTATTAGATCAAACTAATCTATCAACTAACCTCTCATGAGGTGTAATATTAAATAGTGTATGTTTACTTAACATCCCTCATTATAACTTTATTTTATATACAAAGAGAGCTACAAAACAATTCAAATTTGCATGTGCAAGTACCTTTGTAAAAATATCCACAAATTGTTCTTCAGTAGGAATGTACTAGAGCTAAATTTTATTATTATGAACTTGATCTTGAATTAAATGACACTAAACTTCAATTTGTTTTATTCTTTCATGAAAGACTAGATTCTTGACCAATTTTAGAACACCTTGATAATTGTAATTCAATACTATTGATCAATTTTTTGTACACCCATATCTGACAGTATGAAATATAACCATATCACTTCACACATAACTCCTTACGTATTGTGACATTCTACCTTTGTGGAGAACAACTTTATTGCATGTTGTTTCTTGTTGTGATACATGAAAAGTCTAGATCCTAGATGAAATGCATATATAGATGTTGACCTCTTGTCATCTATAGATATGGCTAATCTAAGTCTATGTAGAAAAAAATTATTATTCTTATTATACTCCATATAATATTTTATTATACCATGAACATAATGTAGTATGCTCTTCGTTGCCTTCTAATGAATTACCTTAGATTCTTGCATGAACCTCAAAAGATACCTCATAACAAAGTTTATTTTAGGTTGGGTATTTATTAGGTATATGGGAATCCTAATTAGCTGATGATAAAGAGTACTAGATATCTAAGGTGATTTATCATATTGAGAAAGTTGTAATCCTTGCTCCATTGGTGTTTCCTTAGGTTTATAATCTATCATCCATTATTTTTTGATTAGTGTCTTGGCATACTTTATCCGTGAGACCACAATGTGATTCTTTTGTTGTCATACTTTCAAGCCAAGATAATAATACAAAACTTAGAGATTTTTCATGTTAAATGACTTTCAAGTTATTCTTCATACCATTACCAGATCATTTGAGCTACTAGTGATGACCAAATTATCAACATAGAGCATGAGTATCACTATATCTTAGATTCAACCTTCTTAATATAAAGATTTATATTAGAGGGACTTTTAGTGAGACCATGTTGCAATAGGTAATCATTAATTTTAATGTACTTAGCTCTAGGAGCCTACTTCAATCCATAAAATGACTTGATCAATATAGAATTTTTCTGATGTTTTCCATTGATAACAAAGCCTTCAGGTTGTGTCATGTACACCTCTTCTTTGAGATCACTAATAAGGAAGGCACTCTTAACATTGATGGCGAGGTCAAGATTCAAAACACACCAGTCTCACAAATTGTAGTAAATTTCATTAATATGGTCTCTGATTACAGTTTTTCTCAGCACACTTCCTCCTCCCAAATCCCGAACTCACCATCCCCCATCCTTACAGCATTTCAGGTTTTTTTAACGAGGCCACCGATCCTCTGGGCCATCAATGCCCTGCCTAACAAATTCTAATTCTAATTTTCCCTCCCTCGGTCGAACTTCCCAAATTTTGTCATAAATGGCCACTGCCTTACCCACCATGAAAACCTCATTAAAGATCTTCTCTGACCTGCAAACGCCGCCTTGGTCAGATCGTCCTTTCGCGCCTCTGTTTCACCCATAATGTCCATGCTCTGTACTATTGTGAAGACCATTCCCATCTTAATACACGCGGTCACCAATTTCAATTTCAATCTTCGTGGCAGCCCGCGCGTTTAATTAATTAATTTTTTTTTGCTTTGTCTTCGACTGACCGTGTCACTTTAACACACGTGGAGGTCGTGTGTCACTATGGCTTTCCTTCTCATTTGAACGCGTGTCCACAAGCTTGTCTTCATACTTGTCGCGATACCACGACATGTCGCGATATCGCGACCCACTGTCCCTTTGCTTTCACCTTGGCAGAAAAAGTCGCGATATCGCGACCCAACGGTCACCTCTCTTCAATTTGCAAATGATGTCGCGATATCGCGACGTCGCGATATCGCAACGTCGTGATATCGTGACCAAAACCTTCTCCCCTTCTTCGTCTGCACCGAGCCTTTGATTTTAATTGCCAACTGTAGTCGCGATAACGCGACGGAAATTCAACGCTGTTGAAGTCGAAACAAGAGTCGCGATATCGCGACGTCGAGATATCGCGACGTCGCGATATCGTGACTCAAACTGGCCATTGCCCTTTCGAAGCTTTGGGGTCACGATTTCGCGACCCCAATGCAACTTGTGCCTTTACTCTAAAACTTCCTCTTCTTTTTACAAAACCTCCCTCTTGGGCCAAGATTTGAAACAAACCCAACACAAGTACTTAGAAAATAAAAGAAAACAATAAAATGATTTGGAGGATGCAAGATTGCTCCTTGACCACTGGATGCTCCTGCATCAAACATCCATTTGCTAAATTTTCCAACCAGATTGTGTTGCTAGTACATAGAGTACAAAAATAGTTTTAATGATCTCTATGGGTGTAAATATCTCTTCATAATTATTTCCTTTTTAACCCTTTGCAATGATTCATGCCTTATACTTATCAATGGATGCATATGCCTTGTATTTGATTTAAAGATCCACTTGTAACTTATGGGCTTGTTTCCTTTTGGTAGCTCAATAAGATCATATGTGTTTTTCTTCATCAGATATATATTATGCATTCATAGTTTCCTTCCATTGTGGAAAAATAAATGTGTCCTTCACTAAAACTAGTTACGAGTTCTCTACCACTGAAGCCATCAAGCCAAGATTTACTTTCTAACACATACTACTATGAGTATGTGGAAGTAAGGTTAGGATGTGCAACAAGTTTAGCATCTCTGATCGTATTGGTGATTCATTTTGGAGTCTTTCTATATTGAGATGAAGCTATAGGTACATCATCTACTACAAGTTCATCAACAACTTCTAGAAGTTTATCATCTAAAGCTTTACTCACAACTAGAGATGTGATATATTTAGACTCCTTAGAATCCTTAGTATATGACTTAGTTTCAAATTCTTTATCAAACACCACATCTCTACTTATATATAATTTCCTAGTGATTAGATCTATCATTCGATAGGATTTTGACTTATTATCATACCTAAGAAATATTCATGATAGGGTCTTTACATCCAACTTGATCCTCTATTATTGTGGCACATGCATGTATGTCTTGCTTTCAAATATCTTGAGATGTGCAATAAGAGGATTCCTCCTAGACCATGATTCATTAGGTGCAACTTCTTGTAGTACCTTTAAGGGTGCTCTATTTAGGAGATACAGTATAGTGGAGACTAATTTAGCCCAATACGACTACTCTAGATTTGCTCCTATGAGGATGCATAGAACCATTTCCATGATGGAACGATTCCTTCTATTAGCAACCCCATCCTATTATGGAGTGTATATTGTAGTGATCTATAAATTAACACTATTTTGCATGAGAAACCTTGAAAATTTATTGTATGTATATTACCCCCTCGATTGAAGCAAAGAACTTCAATAGAAATCCTAGTTTTTGTTTCTATATGCATCTTGATGTGCTAGAAATACTTGAGCATTTCTAACTTTAGTTGTAAGAAATACATCCACATCTTCCTTGAATAATCATCTAAAAACAACTAAAAGTACCTCCATCCATCAAAATTGGCTAGCACGGGTTTGCATAGATTGATTTGTATCACAACCAAAAATCCTTTGGCTTTGTGAATGCTCAACTCAAAGGTGCTCGATGTTGTTTCCTTACCAAACAACTCAAGCATACTAGCAATATTGGTGAAATATTTGGTAGACCTAACACCATGTGATGCTTGTTCATTTAGAGCAAATATTTAACTCCTATTAATATATTCCCTATGCCAAATAGAGGTAACATTTATCATTGCTATTGACAATGTGACATTATAAGACGATATGATATTGAGTGCAAACAAATAATTCTTATAGGAACTTGTTACCACAATCTTCCTATATTTTGACCACCATGTTGTAATCTAGAATTTATGGTACAAAAATATTTATCAATCTAGGTACACATAGTACCTTCTCAATTGTGCATTTGTCTTCAATAAGATTGAGAGGAAAGTCTTCCACTCCTTTGACATGATAGGTTTTATCATATGCAATGGTAACTACCCATTGTTGGCTTCTAAGAATTCAAACCATGCTTTTTCCCCAGTCACGTGCTTCTTAGAACCTAAATGAATATACCAAACATCATCCTTCGATCTTGTATTTTCCATGGATATTAGAACCTTATATGATTATTTTATGTCTAAATTTGATTCTTCATGTGCAACATGCCCTTGTTGTCACTTCTAATTGGGATGTGATTTTTACTATGAATTTTTCTAATGAGGTTGGCAGACTTAATCTTGAGTTATAGAGTTATACCAAAAACTCTTCATGTCCTCTTCTTTATCAAAAAAATTGTAGTACCTTTTTTATTTCTAAGGTCACTTCTGTGAGGATAATGATGATGGGGAAGGACCCTTATATGGCTTCTTTTTTTAAACTTCTTGGAATGAGTGCATTGGTTGTCAACTGATCCCTCAACTTGTTGCTTATTCCTATTTAAGTATATTCACCAACTCATTAAAGGACACCTTCCTATTTGAGACTTGCAAGGAAGTGATCAACACTTGAAATGAATCTGGTAGATCTCGAAACATGATGGGTACTAAGAGCTTATCTTTCATTATTTCACCCATGGCATTCAACTTGGATTTCAACTTTGTAACTTGATAAAGAAAAACTTTAATGATTTCTCCATTGTAAACTCTAAATGTATGGAGTTGAGACTGAAGATGAAGGATTTTTTATTCATTCTCCCCTTTGTAGATGGTAGAAATAGTGTTCCATGTTGTCTTGGATGTTTATGCTTCACAAATGTGTGGTTGGATAACATTTTCTATAACAAGGGTGATGATTATTAGTGATTTGGTATATGCATCATTAATTTTTTGTTGGATATCTTCATCCTCTTTAGGTACTCAACCACTATGCTAGTGACAAAGTCTCAAAGTTTCTAAATTACTAAGATGGTTCTCATCTTAGTCTTTCAAGGTCCAAATATTGAACCTTTGAGTAGCTAGGATTTTGAAAAACCTTTTGATGCTTGCATTATGAGGGTTTATTATCCCAAGTGACATCCCTTTCAATATATTGGTGGTTTGATACACCAAACCTTTCTATATACCCGTCCTTCCTATATACCCATCAATACGTGGAAGAAACTAGTCCTTTCAATATAAGTGGTTGTAAATGAGATAGACTTTAAGGTATATGAAAGAGAATGATATGAGGTACCAACACAATATAAAAAAGGATTCACCCTATCAATAACACTTGCTTAAAGAGAAAACCTTGTATGTGCATGTAACTTCCCTATATACTAAAAAATCAATTTTAGTGTTTATATCTAGCGATAATGATTAATAGGGTAGGAAATAATGGAGTGAAAATATCACAAAAATGATGTCTTGATACCTCCCCAACATTCTAAAATGTGGATGCCTAGGTGTCATTATGGAAACTTTTTTAGGCTATAGACATAGTAGCTCAATGTAATAGCTTTAACTGTAAATACGAGCCAAAGATATCATTGATACCAAACACTATTTGTGTTCTTAAGCACATGCTTTAGTGGTATACAAAGTATAAAAAATTTTCTAAAGCAATTTTCTTAAAATTTCAAGGATCAGTCATAACAAAAATGCATCTTTAAAAAAAATGACTACCCTCCTTAATTTTGCAAAATATTCACTTTAATCAGTTTTGCATTTATTTGTCCACATTACTATAGGAAAATGTAAAATTAAGAAAAATATCCTTCCTAGGGTGGTAAAAAGCAATTGTGGTCTTAGTGGGTTTTGACCTCTTGACCTGTACTTTAGAAGTTAATACTATCTCAAATTACCAACTCCCCTACTATGTGCTTGATGTATGCAAAAGGGAAATAGGTAATTTTAACACTTTAAAACAAAGGTAAGTTTTTTATTTATAAAGAAAAATAGTAAAAGTAGGGAATTGAACCTGAGATCTCCAATTTCAAAGTCTTAAAGGTTGCCTTGATGCTAATATAACTAGTCATGGGACTTCTTTCTATATTGTCCCTGCTTCCAATGATCATGTACTTATCATCCCCTTTGAACAATATATTATTTACTTTAATACACAATTTTTCTAATTTCACATTATATCAATCAATCATCTTCCTAGCACTAACTCCTTCCAAAATGTTAGAGATATTGTCGAAATATTTTTATACTAGGCTATCAAATACAATTTTAGAGTCCAAAATTCACATAGAAGAATGGATGCATTCGTGGCAAATTGGTTTGGGTTGAATCAATCCAAGTACTAGTGGCCTCTCAATGCTTATTTGAAAAGGAAAGAAATGGAAATGAAAAATGGGAAACCAAAGGAAATAATGGCTAAATATTAAGAAATATCATAGGTCCCACATGCATAAAATATTGGTCATGTCATCCTCCATTATGGGGTCTAGGACAACACTATCATGATCTTTGCCATGATTCAACTCATCCCATCCTTTGGTACTTAGTCCATTCACCCTTTGGGATATATTGTCCTCCCTAAAATACTAGAAGTTCCTCGCTTGGGACCTCCATATTTTCATGGCAACTTGGACGTAGTTGTCACTATATTTATTCTTTGTCTTAGCCTACCTCACCTTGGCTTCTATAGTCACCATTATGACTCGAATATTCGACTACCAAATGTAAAAAAATTAAATGGAGTAGATATATAGTGAGCACATGTCACTTAAAGGAAATGGAGGGAGGATGTATAGTGGGTATATGAATCCACTTGAAAGGAAATTTTTGGGATTCAATACAAGGAAAATACCCCCAACAGAGACAAGAAACAAGAAAATGAGCATGACATACACCGAGAGAAGGAAAGAGCAAGAAATTTCTAATACCAATGTTGGTTCGAGCAAAATAAGCTCATTTTATTACTTCAATATCACATATTTAAATACAATAGATCAATTATTAAGATAGTAACAAATCAAGATAGTTGTAACTGATTAAGTAACAGATCAACTAACCTCTCATGAGGTGTAATAGTAAATAATAGAATATTTACCTAACATAAATCACAAGTCAAAAGAATAGGTCGATAATATGATCTTGATCACAATAAAATATATGAAGAACTTGTACACTTATTTTACAACTATGTGTTGGATAACAAGAATGTATCTAATAATTCTACTATATGATTTTGCCCAATGTGTCTATCATCCTATGTATATTGAAAACTTGAAGGACTAACATCCCAAAGGCTATTTATTTTTATAAATGAAGTGAAATTTTGCATTGATTTAGACCATCCTAGAGTACCACCCTTATTTTCCAAAGGAGATAGAACTATGTTGATGTCACCCCAAGAATCCATAGATCATAATTATGGATTATCATCGAGTTTGAAAAAAATATGCTAAGGTCCTTCCAATATATTTCATGATGATTAATATAGTTAAAGCATATATATATTTATAACCCAATATTTGATGTTTTCTCTTTCCTATAAAATAGTCCAATAAGCTAGTTATTTTTTTATTCTAACAAATGTCCATCCTATTTACATTTGTCTCATATTGTTGCAATACCATCTAAAGCTCCTATAGAATAAATTGCTATGCAAGCACCCGTCTTTCAATTTTTTTATAAGCATTCTTACATTCCTCATTACATAGTTTTATTTCTTGCATTAAGATAAACTTAGGACCATAACAACCTGTTAATTCCTTGATAACTCTTTTTTAGGGTCTTATTCATACCCCTAATATTCCATGATATAATTTTTATTATCATTATTTTTATTCGTGGACTTAGCCCTACTTCTTGTTAACACCTATGATATTTTTATTTGGTCTCCCAAATCGATATCCATTTGAGTTTTTTTTCTCTATTTTCATGCTTTGATGGTCTTGCTCTAATTTATCCATTCCCACCAACACATTCATTCATATCAATCTCTTTCATTTTTCCATATTGTTCATAATGAGACTTATCTTCTAAATATTATAGATTACAAGGAATAACCTCAAACACTTTCTTCTTTATGTTGCCCCAAAACTTTTAAAGTGCACAAATGATCCTCCATAGTCATTACTTTTTTATGTTACCCTGGAAACCCTAAATTTCCATGGGTATCCTTCATATGTTTTTCTTTATAAGTTTAATCTTGAAATCCTAAAGTGCAAGATACACATTGTACTACTTTCTTTTTTATTGCAAGGAGAAGATTTTATGCTCCTTGAAGAAAATGTATATTGTTTACCTGGATTAATCTTGACCTCCTTTACCTAATTTGCTTTAAAATTTACCTCACCATATTTATTTTCTTTAAAATTTGCATTTCATCTTCTTTCATATATTTAACTCTTGTATTTGAAATTGTGCATTGTACTTCCTCATCCCTTGTGTCATTTTTTCTTCTAATGGTTAATTTGAGTGAACTATAATGGCCTTTGTCATTTGATGATGAAGAGGGGTTTTTCTTTCCACTTTCTCTAGAGCAAAAAATCCTTGATTTGGTCCAACTTCTCCTATGATATGATCTCCTTGTTTTATATTGAAGTTTATCTCATGCCCAAAACATTTCATCTCTTTCTCCATCATTTTAACTTTGTAATATTTTACCATGTGTCCAATCTCATGACATTTGTAGCATTAGAATGCAATGTTTTCACAATCTACTTGTTAATCACATTCTCTTGATTTAAATTTAATCCTAATGGGCTTGGGTAAAGGTTTTGAATTATCCATGGCAACAAATTTGAGTGTATACAACATGCCTTCTCTCCTTAGTAGTTGGTCCCTCTTGGATGAACTCTCGTAGATTATTGCCAATACTTTGAACAATACCTCCTTATTGTTGATTTGGTAAGGAAGTCCAAAAAGCCTAATCCACACTAGAAACCCTTTAATAGTCTCCCTCCATAAAAAAAAGGTCTTACTCCATGATCTTAAATATAATGCATATTTGATCCTAAACCAAGGACCACCATCTATTATTTTATCTCTTATTTCTAAATTAGAGAAGATAACGAGAAAACATATTTTAACAAGAAAATCCATGGAGTAATTTGAATTTACTCCCCACTTCCACTTGATCCAATTTTGAATCTCAAAAAAACCTGACCATTACCCATGGAACTTACATATTGACCCTATAGTTTAACAACTGTTATATCATGCTTGATCATCTCATCTTTGATAATTACTTCTGGTGTAGTATTTGCCACCTGGATAAGGTTTGTCATAGATTCACTCTTCCTCTTATTTTTTTTTAAGTTTTTGAAAGGATTTCCCTTTCACTTTTACATTAACTTAGTCACATTGAGCTATATAGCCTATTTGATGCCATCAGGATTTGAACATTGGTGTGAGCTATATCACCCAAATGTCTCAACCATTGACCATAGCCCCATTGGCTTCGTTCTTTCTCTTGTCACTAACTAGGACATCCATACTTCTAGCAAGGATGTAAGGACTCTCGAAAATGATTGTCCTACCATGTTACCTAGATTTTCTTCATGTGAATCTTTTAGTTTTTGAGTTTCTCCTAAGATCTAGAACAAGAAGTAGCATCCACATTTTGCTTCCTACTTCATAATCATGCTTCTTGCTTGCACTCGTACTCACGATTTAATTGCAAGATTATTTATTATCACACCTTATTGATATTTTTAAGTATTTATTTTCTTAAATTATTTTTAAAAAATTATAAATTATATATTTTTTCATTGATTATATAAGATCTATAATACATTTTAATAAAACTTTAATAATTATATTATAAAAATATATTTTTATATATTTTAGTTTTATTTATTTTAAATCATTTTAAAGTTATTGTAAATTACTCACTTCTTGATTGGTTATATAGGATTGAAACCAGTTTTAACTTTGTATTAGGTCAATGATGTTATAATAACATCTTATCATTTTAAAGTTATTTTAGGCTTAGTATTTCTTGATTGGTTATATAAAATTCAAATCAATTTTACATACAATAAATCTTGATGTTATAATAACTTTTTGACAATTATACTTATTAAAAATTACATTCAAAATACTACCATTTAAGTATCGGGGTACAATGTAACGGTTTGGGCTTTGGCTATTCTTTAGGAGGTCCAAAGTGGCATATGGTGAGAGGGTGGGTGTGTATGGTTGTGTTTGGCCCCTATTGATAAGCTTAGCTCTTCACTTGCTTTACCAAGGAGAAGGTTGTAGATCTTATTAATTTATGAAAGACTAGAAATAAATTTATTGATAAGCTTAGCTCTTCACTTGCTTTACCAAGGAGAAGGTTGTAGATCTTATTAATTTATGAAATACTAGAAAGAAATTATAAGAATTGATTGAAGAAAATTTATAAACAATAGTAAGTATTAAATTTGTATTTATATAGTTTTATAATATTTAAATAAAATGAAATTAATAAATTTTTAATCATAAAATTATAAATTGATATTTGATTTTAATCAAAATATTTTCTATTTTTATTTTATTTTTTTTAAAAAGACATTATTATTATTATTATTATTATTATTATTATTATTATTATTATTATTATTATAATAGTTCAAATAAAACATGTCTAAAAGTAATTTCTATCAATTATTTTAAATATTTTTTCTAGTTTGTTTTTCTTACTTTTCGCTAATTCTTTTTCTTTGTAAATTCTTTAATATTAATTTTTATTAAAAAATAAAATAATCATCATGCAATTGCCCTCTTTATTTAAAATCAATATATAGAGTTGGTATTTTAAATGTTAATTAATTAATTTATTATTTTATTTATTTTGAAGATATATTGACATTAATAAAATAATACATCCTTAATAACTTTTAAATTTTTTTCAATAAATCTCTATTTTAAAATTTAAAAATAAAATGTACATTAAGTTATTTTTTCTTTTTTTTTGAAAATTTTGAAAATATTTTATTAGGGCAAATACTATTGATAAGTTGGGACGAGGCTTCTCTCAACCTTAGCTAACAAAAATACTTGTTTTCTCTTTTTGTCTTTCCAAGAAAATTCCATGGCTCTAAAGCCTAGGATCCTAAGAGCTAACCAATCTTGGTTATAAAACAAAAAAAAAAACTACAATGGAGCCAAACCTCCTAAACCATGTGTATTTGTTGTCTATCCAAATCAGCCAAGCATTAGATTTTCTCACCAACCTATCTAATCCTCTTGTCCTCAATAGCCATGCCACTATGCCACTAAACCCTTACCTCCTCAAAACTCATCGTAGCCAGGAATTTCACCACTATATTTAGAGCTTTGCCCACATAAGTTGGGATCACATCATCCAATTCACTCCACAACTATTTAATTTGGATGATAATAATCCTCAACCTCCACATTTCTAAAGCAAAGTTCCTCATGCAATCTAGAGCTCTTATCAATATTTGAGGATTTGATTCTATGATTATCCTCCTATGATTATGTCTTACCTCCTAGAGAAGCAAATTTGATAGCTAGGGCTTCTACTTCATTGTTTTTGGCTTTGTCAATGCCTTGTAGTTTTCAATAGAGAATTGTTCCAACATGAATCCTACAAATCACTATAATTCCAACACTTCC
Organism: Wollemia nobilis; assembly: GCA_028583015.1. NCBI lineage: Eukaryota > Viridiplantae > Streptophyta > Pinopsida > Araucariales > Araucariaceae > Wollemia > Wollemia nobilis. The sequence goes on from JAQPPZ010000989.1 coordinate 8,375,672, forward strand.
TAGATTACCTTTATGGAGCTCCATGAATGTTAATTTTAATCTAACCTATTGGGAGAGCCTTCCAACTAGCTTTGTCCTATATCTCTTGCACTTTAGCTTGCTCTTCCATTGTCCCTATATCAACCTGAGTTTCCTCTTAGCATAGACCACCACAATTTCAATAACTTTGCTCCAAATGACTTGCCAAACACCATCCAAGAAGGAGAAGGTTTCTCTAAAAATGATCATTTCTCTCTAGCCATAATTACCACCAAATAAAATATAATCCAAGCTTCCACTTGGTATAAAGAGCTTCAAATTTAAATATGCTCCTCTTCCATATTTCCTAAATATTGATCAACATCAGATCAATGTTGGCTTATATTTTATAAGCTAAGAATCATCTCTCCCAGAGCTGAAATATTAATAGGCACTCAAACATCATATGATCATATGTTTACTTGTTTTTGTAGCATAACACCTAAGATGGGCCAATATTCTCCTTCATCTCAAATTATCAAAGGTAATAATTCTATTGTGCATGAATTGCCAGGCAAAGAATTTTACTTTTGGCCAGCCCTTGGACTGCCAAATATTTCTCCAATCCTCAACCTGGTATGCATGAGGAGGATGGTTTGGAAGGATCTCTTCATATCCATCCTTCATCATGTATAATCCAAGGCTCTCATATCCCTAAGCTAATTCATCCTCCTCATCCCTACCTATGAGAAATCTTTCTACCAGGATTTTAGTTTGTTGGAATATATTACATTATTTGGTGCTTGCTAATGTACCATCATGGGTACATGGTTAGAATAGAAGTTTATCTTATATTAAGATTTAAGTATTTGCTTAAAGCAATGTAAGAAATGCACAAAGTGTCATTAGAATATGCACTGATGTAAATGTGCACGTAGTCCACATGTACATGAGTCTTAAGAATATAATAGTGAGGTTTCATAGGAATATGGAAGGCCAAGAGTCATGTCTCACTATAAATAGGTCTTCTTAGAGTAGAAGAGTGAGAGGATTTTGGAGTGCATAGGGTAGAGTAGTAGTAGATATAATGTAGAGCATTTTTACAATTTGGAGTGTTAGAGACCTCCATTGCATAACATTGTATATTTTCATGAGCTTTCACTAATGTCTAATTCTTGAGTATTTTTAGAAGTTTATTATCTTATTTTCATGCTTATTAATTAGTCATTATCATAGAAATAATGTTGCATGCTTATTTCATTACTTTTGGTTGTATTTCCTTCAAGTTTATAGCTTCAAAAGCTAATAGTGGTATCAAAACACTAGGTAGATCAATAGGAAATAGAGAGAGCCACAAGAATTATTGAGAGGAAATTTTAAATCTCATTTTTAGAATTTTTGAGATTGCATTTGGCTAGAGTATTTCCATAGAGTTACAAAAAAACTTGTGAATACTAGGACTCAACATTGATTCCACTAGATTGAAAAATCAACTAGTGAAGGTTATTTTCTTTTCAAAGAAATTTCTAGTATCATTTCCTAATACTTTGTTGTAGGAAAAAAATGAGATTCAAAGAAAGTTGGGGAAGCTTCCTACAAGAGCTAGGAAGAATATATTCATTAGAATTAATCCAATAATTGAAACAATAAGTTGAAGATTTGATATTTTGAGGCCTAAGGAAAAAGATCCCGTTGTGAGGTTTGCATATTAAAGAATTCAAGTTGGAGATTAAGAAGATATCTAGATGCCCAAGAAGCTACATTAAAGACTACAAATCAAGGAGGAGGTCCTAGAAATAATATCCCATTGAAGGAAGAAGAGACTCAAGGAAAAGAGTCCTAAAGAAGATTGGAGATTAGAGATCTCCATTAAAGATTGAAGAGAAGATCCAAAGGAGGTATCATTGAAGAACTTCTATATTTGGAATATTGAAGATAGATAAAGACTAGGAAATGTCTTATTTCAGATTTTAGAGATCCAAGAAAGATATCTCATTGCAAAACTTCCATAGTTGAATATAGAAGAGATAAAGGAAGGTCTCATTGAAGTTTTAAATACTAGAAGAGAAGCTACAAAATTTGAAGGCCCTAGGAGAAGACCTCAAGCTACTTGAAAGGAGAAATAAGGAGAAGGTTAGGAAACCCTTGTTGAAGGAGACTTGAAGAAATCCATTGGAGAATATTTGAGGAGAACTCAAGGAGAAGTTCCTAAAAAAGAAGAATTTGGGACAATTATCACCATCCGACAACAAGCTCAAGGGAGAAGGATTTGGAAAGAAGTTAGCCAAATTTTGGAGGAGATTAGTGAAGGCCTCAAGACTTTTAAATTCTTGAGAAGAAGTCTAGAAAATACGCCTTGAAGTCATATTTTGACAAAGAGAAAGGATCTAGAAGAAACCCACAAATTTGAGAGTTTTAAGAACAACCACCGAGTTAAATGCTGATTGGAAAGAAGAAGATTGTTGATTTTACAACAAAAAATTAAATATTTCTTGAAGAAAAATCTTAGCTACAATTTGGAGGAGTTTCCTACCAAATTTGTGAGATTCAATGATAGAATTTCAAAGCAAAAATTGATTGAATAAATTGATTGATTGATTTGAGGATAGTAAGAAAGCAACAATTTAGGCAACATTAAATAACTGCTAAGTTTCAGATTTTCAAGGTGGATCCTTAAGGAGAGTTGAAGCCACCAAACTAAATTTTTGGGTAGAAAAGTAATTAGGATTGAAGCTGCAAATTGATGAGGTAAAAAATTATTTTGGACAACAAGAAAGAGTTGCAATTTCATAAAAAATGAGGCAGCATGTAGGTGATCCAAATCACCAAGAAATCTATCTAAAATTGAAGGTTAAAAAGGTATGCAACTTAGGTGTAAAAGATTCATTAATTGAACATCCATATTTGATTTATTATTAAGTTTATTAAGCACCAAATTTTGGGGATTAAAGTTGTTAGAGTTAGATTATATTACATCATTTGGGTCATGTAAATGTACTACCTTTGGTACATAGTTAGGATAGGAGATTACTTTAGGGGGAAGTTATCTAGTTACTTCAAGCAATGTAATAAATGCACAAGTGGCAATGTGCAAGTTGTAATGTGCAAGGTGTCCCCTTGTATAGCTAGGTAGAGTGTTGGCCAATGAATCTATCTTCCTATATAAAGGACCTCATAGTAGTAGATATCATCTCATATCATAGCATCTCATCCTATCATCTTCATCTATCAAGTACTCCTGTATGGAGTACAATGTAGCTCTTTAACTCATATTAATGGAGTGATCATTTCCTCCATATTGCATTGTATTTTCATCATTTCTATTTATAGCATATTTTAGTCATGTTGTTATTTCATGTTCTTTCATATTTCTTGTATTTCATTGGGACCTGTGTTAGATCTCTCCACTACATATATCCTCAAAAGCTAACAGTGGTATCAGAGCCATAGTGCTTTGAGATGAGGACCTACATCCATCATAAGAGAAGTCTAGTAGGTCAAGAGGAATAGGGAGAGTCACCATTACTACTGTTGGCCTGCATCTTTGCCACTACATGCAAAAGTTGCCATTAGGATTAACTGATAGAAAAAGCCATAGTAGTCAACAATATTAGAAAAGTGAATATTGAAATAAATCTCAATTGCAAAAAATATGAGATTACATCTGGCTAGGGTCTTTCCACAGAGTTGCAAAAAAAACTCATGAAGACTAGGACTCAACATTCAAGCCACTAGTTTGAAAAATCAACTAGTGAATATTATTATCTCCAAATTTATAAGTTCTTCTATTCCAGTTTCTAACAACTTGTTGCAGGAAAATGAGATTCAAGAAAAAGTTGGGAAGCTTCCTACAAGAGAGTTAGGAAGAACATCTTCAAGAATCATTCTAGCACTTGCAGCAACAAGGTAGAAGACTAAATATTTCAAAGACCTTGAGAAAGGTCTCATTACAAGAGCTACAATCCTACAAATTACAAAAGTAAAGAAAATGCCACAGTAGCCTTATAGCATACTCAAGGAAGAAGAGACTCAGAAGTTGAGTCATAGGAGGAGATAGGAGATTGGTGATCTCTATTCAAGATCAATACCTATAGAGTGCATAAGTAGAATAGTCCAAAGAATCCTAGAAGAAGAAAAGGCTAAAGAAGTCTAGAAGAAGAATAGGCCAGAGAAGCCTTGAAGTAGAAAAGGCCATAGAAGTCTTGAATGCCATAAAAGCCTTAATTATAAAGAAAAATTTAGAGAAGAATTACTATTTCAGAATGAAAATTCTTGATTCAAAAGCAAACTCTAAATAAGAGTCCTTGAAAAAAAAATTAGAGAAGAATTCCTGATTCAGAAGAAGAATACATGACTTAGAATAAAGACTCCAAATAAGAGTCCAAGAAATAGGAGATTGGTGATCTCCATAAAAGCCTACAAATTGCAAATAGAAAGGCCAGTGAAGTCCTATTCCAAAATTTAGAAGTAGCAGAATCAGAGATCCGAGAGGAAGATCTCATCACCAACACTTCCATAAGAATAAGGTTGAAGAAAAGGTCTCAATTAGAAGACCAGAGGAGCTGCAAGATAGAAGACCTTGGAGAGGTCTCAAGGAGAAAAAATAAGGCTTGGAGAGCCTTGTTGCAGAGCTCACAGAAGCATTGTTGAAAGAGTTCCTAGGAGAACTCATTGGAGAATTCCACTACCAAGGAGAAGCTCCTGATAGTGAAGGAATTGGGATAATTGTTGCCATCCGAAAATAAGCCCAAGAGAAGAAGAATTTGGCAAGGAGTGCTAAATTTTAGAAGAAGAATTTGGAAAGGAGTGTCAAATCTCAGAAGAAGAATTTGGCAATGAGTGTCAAATCTGAGAAGAAAAAATTGGTGAGGAATACCAAATCCTTGAAGAAGAATCCAGTGAAGACCTCAAGAAAATCAAAATATTGAGAAGAAGGTCCTGTTTGGAGTTAGAATTCGATAAGAAGCTTGAAGGAAGATTCAGAAAGAAGAGGCCTACCAAATCCAAGATATTTGGATATTACCTCTCACAGCAAGAAGGCACAGTTCAGAGAAATGAGTTCTCTAAATCTACAACATAAAGTAGAATATCACTAGAAGGATTAAGCCACCAAATCCAAGGCTCAAGATAGAAAGTTTGAGGCTAGATATTGGTGAAGGAGAAAGCTGCTCGGGACGACCAAAAAAGAAGTTGCATATCCATATACTACAAGGAAATAACTTGGTGAATCATAAGCACCAAGATCTACATAATCTACTTCAAAAGCCATAAAAAAGGTAATAAAATAAGGTGCAATTAGTTGAACTTCAAATTAGGTTTCATTATCAAATTCCATTAAGCACCATATTTGGATTAAAAGTTGCAGAAGAATAGATTGCATTATAGTCTTCAAGAAAGTGCAAAAAGGGAGATTTCATTTTAAGGATTATTTGCACATTAATTTGGAGTTGAATAGATTTTAGAATTGCAACTATCTATCAACTACCTATCATCTACTTTGGAAAAAGAAAAGAATACTAGATCCTACAACTTTGTTTGTAGTGAAAATTTGTAGAATACTTATTAAGGGTTCATTACAGATTACTCTTAAAAGTTGCAGAGATTATTAAGTGCATCTGAAATTATTTTGAGAGTTTATTTACTGGAGCAATAAGGTGAGATTATTGTTATCATTAAAAAGTTCATTGGCACTATATTATTTGATCTCTAACTAGTTACTCTCAAAAAATTTAGTTTTTGTTTGTTGATTGTTAAGGATCAAGAGCATAAAAACCAGTAGATTAATCAAAGTGTCTAGAGACACTATTTGGTGCACAAAACCTGTAGCATTTCATGGCCCAAAGAAGCCACAAAAATTAGATCAAATTCCTCCAAGGAGTGGAGAAGAAAGCCACCATTAAAATCAGTAAGAGAAGCTTCAAATTGAGACTTGGTGAGTCTCAAGATTCAAAGTGCACTAAAGGCTATTTAAAAAAGGTGCAAAAATTACTTCTACAAAAAGAAGCTTCTATCTACATGGTTACAAGCTTGGTTTCATTAGAAAAATATCCAAGAAAAATAGGAAAGGTGTCTAATCAAAAGACAACCTCAAAATCCCCCATTGCCTTCAAGAAAGTTGCCATAAAAATCAGAAAAATCAAATCTGCAAAAGGAGTGCAAAAGGAATGCAATAAGGGCATTCTTATATACAAAATATATTACATATTGGTGCACCAGTCTAATCTATTTTACATAGGGAAAAGGGTAGAGTTTTAAGTGTCTAAAAGACACCATCTTCTCAAGGCATAACAACCCATGACAGTCGAATACTTGCACACTCCAAGAAGGCAAAAGAGCCCCAAAGAAGGCTTGAATCCTCTACGTCTTGGACAGCCAAATTTGCAAGCAAACATAGCACAATACAAGGCAAAGGGAAGCATTATATTCAAGGGTAAAAAGGAGAACATAACAGGTTGAAGAAATATCAAAACTAGACGTACATCCAAGGAGCATTATATACCATTATTGGAGGTTCACCAAAGCATCACTCTTCACTCTATATGGAACCAACTCATAAGCAAGCACCATCGAACAAAGGAAGAGCTGAGAATATTATAGTATTTAAAGGTGCTCCAAAGGTACGTTAAATAAGTGTTATAGAAAGATCCCATGCATAAGGAGGAAGTGACACTTGTCACTTGAAAAGGAATCCTAATGTTCCTTACATGAGCACCCATATTTCACACATTCAAGCAAAGGAACATTACTAGAAAGAAAGGTGGTATGTTAGAACAAGGGAGACACTTGTCTTCAAAGGAAATAAGTGCTCCTCCAAGGTTGTAATGCCCATATGTTACCTACAGGTGGTTTCAAGCATCTTTATTCCCTCCAAGCGCTCAAGAAGTAAATGGTGTGACACTTGTCACATAGCACAAGAACCCTCTTCTATTAAAAGGTGCCAAAGACCAAGGAAGTCGATATATTCCATATTCTAGTATTTACTCATAGCACAGGCTGAATTACAACATGGAAGAAAGGTGAAAGAGCATTAAAATCTCTGGTCAAGGAGGTCAAATAAGTCCAATGTTGAAGCCAAGGGAAAATCAACGTACACCATCCTCCATAAGCGTTCAAAGGAAAGGCATAGAAGTGGACCATCATATACATCCTAAATCTATAGAAAATATGTAGAGAATACATCATCAAAGGTAAGGTCTCTACTTTATTAAATTTACTTTCATTAACGGGGAGTTATAAGGTATAACATTAGGTTGAAACACTAAAGGAAATCAGCCATATTTGAAAGCAATATAAAAGGGAGAAATACATATTAAATAGCCTAATATTTGCAATATTATAACATAGGAGAAATAAGGAATTCTACTTGGAAATAAGAATTTCTATTATTGCAAATAATTATTTTCTAATATTCCACATTAGGGAGTTATAAGGAATACTACATCAAAGTAGGAAATTGGAAATTAGAAACAATAAATATCAAATTATTAAAGGCTATAAAAAGAGGTTTATTAAAGAAAATTAAGAGTTGGAAATTAATTGGTATACTTGTCTCAAAACACATTAAAAGGGACAAAAGGAATCCAACTATTAAAACCTCATCAAATTAGAAAGTGCTTAAAGTTCAATAGGAGTAATAAGGTGTAAAAGAAGTTGATTTTTGCTATTTACAAAACTTTACAAAATCAACTCAAAATTGAACTATTATTCTCAAAAGCACTTTATCTATCATTCAGCATATCCAAAATCACTAGGGAGACATAAGGTATTCTACAAAACTTGATAACAATAGCATTCATCAAATATTATCAAGTACTAAGGTCTCTACAAAGTCTACAAGGACTCTACTGACTCACATCTCTTAACTAGGGAGATATAAGGAAGCCTACAAAGCCTAAGCTCTAAAAGGTTCTATCAAATCCACATTTACAATCCTAAGGATTAATAAGAAAACTATCTCAAAACTATCAAGAAGGAATATGGATGAAATAATAAGAAATACCTTTATCAATAAAGAATTATTTCATGAAATGGAATTATATTCTCAAAACTTGATAGATACCCTTGAAGGATATGAGAATCTATCAACTAGTGATAAGGAGAGATTCTACTTATTTCTCAAAGAAGCAAAAGAGGGTAGCTTTGAAGCATTAATTGGTTATCTTCATGAAAACCTCTTCAGGGCATGGTGGAATTCACAAAAGATAGTTATATTCACATCTGAGGAATGTTTGATGATTTACCTATCATTAATTGTGTTTGTACTCACTCAACACATGAAGCAAGCTAGCAATACGAATCAATATTACTGTGATGATAGACTAACTCCTCATGAAGTAAAACTTCCACTAGTACCCATGAACAATCATAGGAGAAGGAGGAAAAGGAAGAAAAGACCTGTTAAAAGAAATTTTAGCAAAGAAGACATGAATAGCAAAGAAATAATAAATACTAAAGTACCCTCAACTACAACTCTCTTTGCATCATATGAAGATACTAACTACTTGCTTGATTAGACTACAGTAAGCAATGAAGGAGAATACAAGTTCCAGTTCTGACTCCAATAAATAAGAAGAAGAAGAACCAATGCAAGAAGGCATACAATGAATTAAAGAGGACCAGATCAAGTTGAAGAACATCTGAAGACAAAGATTCATATTGAAGATTGAAATCTTCAATACCCAAATAATGTAATATAGGGGGTATTAGAGTTAGAGTATATTACATCATTTAGGTCATGTAAATGTACCACCTTAGGTACATAGTTAGGATAGGATATTACTTTAGGGGGAAGTTATCTAGTTACTTCAAGCAATGTAATAAATGCACAAGTGGCAATGTGCAAGTTGTAATGTGCAAGGTGTCCCCTTGTACAGCTAGGTAGAGTGTTGGCCAAGGAATATATCTTCCTATATAAAGGGCCTCATAGTAGTATATATCATATCATATCATCTCATCCTATCATCTTCATCTATAAAGTACTCCTGTATGGAGTACAATGTAGCTCTTTAGCTCATATTAATGGAGTGACCATTTCCTCCATATTGCATTGTATTTTTATCATTTTTATTTATAAAAAATTTCAATCATATTGTTGTTTCACTTTCTTTCATATTTCTTGTATTTCATTGGGACCTGTGTTAGATCTCTCCATTGCATATATCCTCAAAAGCTAACAAAAGTTGCATGAGAAGGTTTCTAGTTTAAATATTCAAGGAAGTGTAGAAGATATTGTCTACAAGATTTAAAACCTGCACATAAAAAATAGGATTTAGATATATTTCAAGAGAAAGAAAGATATCAACATACTACTACCAACTAAAGATAAGAAGACACTATTATAAAAGTATATATTGCACATCCTATATTGCAAAGTAAGGTATACTACTAGCTTGATTAAAGAGCTTGAAATTATCATTTTAAAAGTAACCAAGCAAGGAGAGAGTTTCCAAAGAGAAGAAGGTAATACAATATCCAACATTATTACAACTTGCAAAGAAATGAGTAGCCACCATTTTGTGAAGCCAAGGAAGTTAGTTTAAAGTACAGGGGGTAAGCATCTAAATCAATGCATCTTAAGGTTTCAATATCATTACATTGGAGCCATTAGATAGAGCTCTAATGTTAGTATCTCCAAGGTGAAAAGGAGACATCTTGGACATCATCAACCTACACATTTACATTCAAGCAAATCAGATATTGCTTAGAGAAGAAGTCATAAACAAAGAGAAAGCAAAATATTGCTTTAGACTTCTCAAAAATATGTATTAGTCTAAGGACTATTGAGCTAAAGGTAAGAGAACTCAATAGCAAAACTAAAGTCATCAAAGCAGGTAAGTACAACATTCAAAATTATTTGGTGAAGGTAATATAAATAGGTACTGTGAAGTCTACCTCAAGCAACATAATTAGAAGGTGCATTTTCCAACAAAGAGAGCATATTTGGTCATAGTTTCTATTCTACCCACGTAACAACGTTGATGCATTGGATAAAGCATCATTGGAATTAAGACTTAGTCTTCATTTTACCCTCACAAAAACATCAACTTGCACGAAGGTAAGCATTCATGATCAGGCCACATAAACAGTATTGAAGACCTTTACATGGTGTAATTCAAATCTAGTAAGCTTACACCATTGAAAAAATGAGAACACACATCGGATTGTAGCGCTGAGTCATCAAGTTTGCACTAGGTTCATAAGGAAAATAAGAAGTTATTCACTGCTTGAATCTACTCTATAAGCCACAACATATACTTTGTTGGCACCTGAAAGAAGCATTGGAGAACAAGGAATATTTGCCCACTCATAATTTCATCTAGAAGTTGGAAGGATTTCCATAAAATTGATTGTAACCTCTACAATTGAAGGAGGAGAAAATATTCTCGAAGCATTAAGTAGCTTTCAAGAAGTGTAGTGAGTGAGCATTGAATAGCTTCTAAGAAAAAAATTGGAACAAGATTAGGGCATAGTGGTTGAAGAGCATCTACCATGTGGAGAAAAATACCTCATGTCACTTAGGTAAGGAAAAGGAGAAGATACCTTGTGTTTGAAGATACCTCAAGCATATCTTCATTAATAGTAAATAGGTTATGTTGAGTTTAATTTTTCATTCATACACTCAAGAATATAACGCTCTCAAGAAGAGTTAGACAAAGAGTCTACATAAAATATATTGATAGAAAGAAGTAAGATACTTGGCACCACTTGGCATAGGTATTGAAAGAGAAAGGTGTTGCAGAGATGTTATCAAAGAGGTTGAATATCCTAAGTGCCACTTGCATATCAGTTAGAATCAATAAGAGAAGCATGTTAAAGAAGCACATATATAGCACATGACTTGGATAAAACATTAAATGAGAGCAAGATAGCATGTATTAGAGGAAGGCAACACATAAGTCAAAGCAAAGAGGAGTGTGTAAAGTGTTTGCATTAAGGAGAAAGGATTCAAAGACCAAAGGACGTTGATGAGAAGGATTTAAGGCAGTCAACCACCATTAATGCACAGGAAACCACATTGAGTGAAAGCAGAATATAGTGACATTGCACATCATAGTGGGCACTTGGAAGGTAGGAGTTATCCCCATAAATATTGCAAATTTCAAAGGTGAAATTAAGGCATATATATTAAATTTGATATCAACCAAGTTTTATACTCTAGGGTTATTTAATAGTAGGAGTAATAAGGTGTTAAAAGATACCCTAGAAAGTATATTGAATGCCTTAAGGAGTAGAAAATAGAAGCATTAAAACCATTACTATTACTGCTTCAAATATTTGCAAATCATTAAACAAGGAGACATAAGGTTCCTTATAAATTGAAGTGAAGTTTAATTTGAAAATAAATAGTTTTTTTTTTATTTCTAAACTAGGGATATATATTGAATCTTACATCAAATTGAAATTATAGAAATTTAGAAACTACATTATACAAAGGTTGAAGGAAGCCAAACTCTAAAATTGCTTAAAAGTTGGAAGATTGTTTTTATTAGTATCATATACAAATTGAAGAGACATAGATAATTCAACTTAAATATCTTAAAATATATTGAGAGTCTTATCCATAAAAATTACATCCTTAATATTTCTACAAGGGAAATAAAATATTGATTTAAGGTGATAGAAGTTGGACATTTTATTAACCTTTTCATCTAAACACTAGGGATACAAAAGGGATTCAACTCAAAGAAAAAACTAGAAATCTAAGTCTACTATCAAAAAAAATATTCAAAATAGTTGGAAAGGATAAGGTATTCTAAAAACTCCAAAACTAAAAGGATATTATCATATACTAGAGAAGTCAACCTCAAGGGTTTAGAATTTTTGAAATTCTACCAAAGTTCTTTAACACAAGGTTTACTGAAAAAACTATGGAAAGGCTTATTAAGTATATAGGATTCAAGGACTCAAAATGGTTCAAAGACACTTGATTCTAAAAATGATCCTAAGGAAAATGTAATTAGAAGAGAATAACCAATATGGCTAGAAAAGAGTTTTGAGAACCTACAAACAAATAGGTTGACAAAACTAGGTTCTATAGAGATATCTTCTAATGATATGATGAAAGAAAATGATGGCAACTATATCAAAAATCATGTTCAAAATATAGAAATGAGTATTGATCAAAAATATGACATACGGTTTTATAAAAGAAGTAAAGGTGGAATAACTTGAATTGTACACATATGGTTTGAATACTTCATCAAAGAAATAGATGAACATGATTCTCCTAGAAAAATTAATAAATAAGTTGGGATACCATTACTATGCACTTATTACAACAAATTTGGTCATGAGAAAGCAAACTGCTAGAGTTTCCATCCATGTAAATATTGTGGAGGAAAATCTCATTCATCTTTCTTTTGTTACTATAAAGACAAGTACTACAAAATATTTGAAGAAATATTGATATTCATATTATATTATTTCTTTCAAGTTCTTATTTCAAAAGCATCCACTAACAATGAATTCAAGCTTGACATTTTTGAAGATCAAGGAGACAGGTCATTTAGAAGACAAAAGGAAAGAAAATTAAGCAATTCTAATTTACTTATGACTTACAAGATTATAAGATCCTTAGTTCATCAAGGATACCTAGAATATTTCAAGGTCAACGATTATACCAAACACTTTAAAATTCTTGGAAAAAAAAATTCAAAGAATAGTGGAATGAAGAAGACATGGAAATACAACATGAATACTGAAGTAGAAGAAGAAAAGGACCAGTTCAAACTAATGAGTACTTGAAAAATGAAGATCCATATTGAAGACTAAAGTCTTCAATACCTAAATAATGTAATACAAGGGGTGTTAGAATATATTGCATTATTTCGTGCTTGCTAATGTACCATCATGGGTACATTTTTAGATTAGGATTTTATCTTAGATTAGGATTTAAGTATTTGTTTAAAGCAATGTAATGAATGCACAAGTATCATTAAAATGTGCAATAATGTAAATGTGCATGTAGCCCACATGTACACGAGTCCAAAGAATAGAATAGTGAGGTGTCATAGGAATATGGAAGGCCAAGAGTCATATCTCACTATAAATAGGTCTTATTAGAGTAGAAGAGTGAAAGGATTTTGGATTGCATAGGGTAGAGTAGTAGTAGATACAATGTAGAGCATTTTTACAATATGGAGTGTTAGAGACCTCCATTGCATAGCATTGTACATTTTTGTGAGCTTTCATTAATGGCTATTTCTTGAGTATTTTTAGAAGTTTCTTATCATATTTTCATGCTTATTAGTTAGTCATTATCATAGATATAACATTGTATGCTTATTTCATTACTTGTGGTTGCATTTATTTTAAGTTTATAGCTTCAAAAGCTAACATAGTCATGATGGGTGCCAATTTTGGAGGAATTGAAATCAGCCACTTGACCAACTTCTTGAGCTACTTAAACGTATAGTCCCAAAGCTAGTTGGTGTTGAAATAAATTTTAATCTTGATCCAATTCCTACTTTCCATGGCTATTTGATCGGTTGTAATTATAGTAATTCAACAATGATAGGTGGATGTTGATCCCATGAATCTATTTGAAATTGTGCCTTCTCCCCTCTCCCCACTTTCAAAAATAATCTATCTTTCATTACCTAATATCATAGATTTAGTGCCTACCACACTAAGTACCCATTTTCATCCAAATTAAAATGACCCACATCATTTGGGTTCACCTATCCCAAATATTTACTAGCTAAAACTCTACTAAATAAATAATTTAACTAGGAGATCCACCTCCAAAAATTTTGCTAGCCAAAGCTTTATTATTTAGATCTAATCTCCTCAAGACCAAGAATTTCTTTGCCTTGGGTTGGCTTACTTTCTCCTAGCCTACTAACGTCCATTTCCTCTCTCCTTTTGCTCCTCCCCATAAATTTATTTTGGCCATCTTGTCCAACTCTTTTCATATGGCATGTGGGATAACAATGATACAAAAATTGTAGATTAGCATGACTTGAATGAATAATTATGAGAAATTAAATCTATCCTCAAAGGTTAACTATTTATGAGACCAATGGTTAATTCTATATTTAACATGGTTCAAAATATTTCTCTAGACAACTATATTTAGTTTTTAAAAATGCAGAGGGGCCCCCAAATAGACCACTAGGAGAGAAGTCCTCATGAATCCCAAGAACTCTATACTTATATCCTAAAGCCTTCGATAAATATTGAAGAAGACCGCATTGGATTTTCGAATATTTATGGCTGGATTTGTGGTCCTAAGATAAACATTAAGAGTATATCTAATCATTCTTGCTTCCCTAGGGTTGGTCATTCCCATAAATCCTATGTCATCCACAAATTATAGGTGATTCAAAACCTACTCATCCACCTTGATACCATGAGAAAACCCTATTGTCTTTTTCTCAAGATAAATCTTCCCAAGCCTTTAGCTAGTATGAGAAAAATATAAACGGAACAAGGATCTCCTTGACAAAGGCCTCTGGTGGCTCCAAATAGTTATAAGGGAATACCATTGATTAGCATTAACTGTGTTGGAGTAGATATGTAGCTCATAACCCACTCAATCCAATCCTAATAGAAGCTAAAGGATACCATAATTCTTACCAAGAATCTCCACTCCACCCTATCATAAGCCTTTGACATATCCAATTTTATAAACATTCCTCTTTTGCTATATTTGTACTTCAAGTTAATTGCCTTATGAGTTATAATCACACCATCTAAGACTTTCTTGCCCTCTAGAAAACCCCCTTGTTCAAAGGATATATTGTTGTTTAGGAGAGGTTTAAGTTGCTTAGCCATACCCTTAGTGATTATTTTATGTATGACATTGCATAAGGCAATAGGTCTATAGTCATAAATACACACCACCACATCCCCTCTTATAATTAAGGCAATGAAGTTATTATTTAATGCTTGAAGCAATCTTTTATTGTCCTTGGACTCCTCTATGACAACCATTACATTATGCTCCAAGTTGTCCCAAAATATCTAAAAAACTAAATTGAGAAGCTATATGGACTTATCATTTTTCCTATACTCATTTTAAATACTACCTCCTTATGTTCCTCTCTATCAACAAGTTTAAGCAAGGCCTAGTTTTGTTCTTTAGATATGATAGAGGGTATGACAACAATAACTTCATAAGCCTCTTCATCTTGCACCTAACCTTAAACAATTTAGTAAAATAATCCATTGAATAGGAGTGTATACCTGGGATCATATCAAAGGAGAGCCCAACATAATCCTAAAGAGCTTCCATCTTGTGTGCCTACCTCCTAGCACAAGATAGTGGAAAAGTTTGGTGTTTCTATCCCCTTTTGTTATCAAGTGGTTCTTGCTCTATATTCCTAGTAGATATCCTCTTGGTTGTCAATGTTCTTTCTCTCTTTACACAACTCATCATCCTCTTATTTGAATTGTTCTATAATTTTTCCCTCCTTATAGAGCTTTTGTACCTCATCCCATATGGTCACCAATGAAGCTCTTGGTCATGGAATTCTAACTTATTAAATATCCTCCAACATTTTAGCTAATCCTTGACATAGTGTAGCTGCTTGCGAAAGATAAATATTGTTATCCCATACTTTGGACATCCCTCTTACCACCAGTGTAGGATTTTCTTTTGAAACTCCTCCTTTTGTAACCAAACATTTCCAAATATGAATGATTTTTTGTGGTGTCCCATCCTAATCACTCTCCCATTAGAATGGGGAAGTGATACGAGACTAGACCTTCAAAATATATAATTTTAGATTACATTTCATAAATACCTCCTTCAAAACCATAAATCATTCTAACTTCACCTCCCTACTATGTGGCTCCCTCCTCTTGTTATTCCAAGTATAGCTAGGTCTAGGGCATTGAAAATCCACCAAGTGTAATGCATGTTTTTGGATAATCATAAGTTGATCCTCTGAGTCCAACTCTAGGGTTCCTCCTTCTTGATACTTAGATGATAGTTTAACATTAAAATCCTCAAAAATCCAATATAGCTCCTCCATTGAGACTCATATTTTACATTGCTCTCCACTAACGAATTTGTCCATCTAGGTTTTAGGCCCTATAGAAATTTATGAACACATTATTCCTAAAATGGGATGTGAGAACACCCCTCCAAGATTTATGCTCTATTTTCATCCATTAAAGAGAGTTTACAAAGTAACTATCCCCTCTAAGGCCCCTTGGACAACCACTTCCATATGACCAACACCCCTCCAGATTTAATTTACTCTTTTACATGAGATCCACTAATATTTTAGTCTCTTAGAAAAACAAAAATATATTTTACTTTTCTCTAAAATTCTTTGTATAATCAATTAATAGGATTTGTTTCTTAAAATTCTAATATTCCATGATTTTTTAATTATTGATTAGATTGAGAATGGTAGGATTCTATTGTCCTCATTGATCCCCCATGGACCAACTTGTCTCCTTGAGATGTTATCAATTCCTTGTTTGAATTTTTTCCCACTCCTTGAATATTGATATTATTCACTCTCTTCTCCATGTGGATGATCACCAAAATTGACTTATCTCTATTATTTTTTGCCACACCTATTATGGTATCCTTTACTATTGGCTTCTCCTCGTTATGCACTATCAAAGCCCTTGTTATCTATGGTGATGATAGTTCACTATACTCTATCACCTACTCTAGGATAGGAGCCAAAAGAGGGGCCTGAACATGAGTGTCATTGATTTTGTTATTACCATCCACTCCTTCCATGAGTTTTTCTTCTTCCTACTCCACTAGTGCCGTGAATATCTCATACCTATTTGAGGGCTTGGGCTAGGTTTTCTCCTTGCCACCTTTTTTCTCTTACCTCCTCCTTTTGGGATATTCAAAACCATTTCCCTTTTGTTTCTCCTCCTTTAGAATCGATGGTTGCTCCTTTGGTAACTATAGACTTACTCTCCTTAGGTGGATCTTAAATTTCTAGAGGGGCCTCCATTTCCATGATTATATTGGTGTAGAACTGACCAAGCGCTCATGTTTATAGCAAATTCTACACTTGAAGGGAAGAGCCTCCTAATCCAGTTGAGTGTTAGCGTACTTTAGCTATTTGTTAGTTGTTATATTTCTTTAGCAACTTGTTGCAGCGGCATCCTGTTGAGATGCGCCCTCTTCGGGCTAATCCAGGAATGCAGTTTGTACTGCTGTATTATTTAACACCCTGCTGTGAATAATATTTCTAGTTCATATTTTTTCATGGCATCAGAGCCAGCTACGAATTTTTTTTGCAGGGAGGCATGAAGGGAAAGGCTGGAGGTTGCTGTGTTTTCAGCTGGGAGAAGGCTGCTGCGTTCTTTTTCTGAGTGCGAATAATTTTTTAATCACGCAATCGTGATTAATTAAAATTAAAAAAATATATATATATCGCAGGGACGCAGGTCGCTGCAGTCCCAGTTGGAGGAGGACGCAGCGCGCGCCCCCCCTGCCCACCGGAATGCGGACGCAGCGCCAGCGCCATGTCCGCGACGCTCGCCCAGCATGAGCACGGACGCGCCAGCGCCACGTCCGCGACGCTCGCCAAGCACGAGCATGGATGCGACAGCATCGCGTCCCCCACGGACTATGACGTCCGCTCCCCGTGGATGCGCAGGAGAGGAGGAGCACCCCCCCCATTGAGCGGAGCGGAGCGGACGCGCAGGAGAGGATAAGTGCGGACGCTCGCTCCCCCCCCGTTGGAGGACGCGGGCAGCGCGTTTTGCGCGTGCGCTCCCCAACGCCCCCCCCGCGTTGGAGGACGCGAACGCAGCGCGTATCGCGCTGCGGCATCCCACAGCCCCCCCTGTCAAAAAAGCTGACGTTAAAAAAAAAAAAATAATAATAGCAGACCTGTGAAAAATATAGCGGAGGAGAACAGCAGAGGACGTCAGAGGAGGCCAGCCACAGTGAGCAGCAGCGTGCGACGGGAGGCCACGATTTGCAGCTGCAGCAGGCTGAGGTCCTCAAATACGAGGGGGCCTTTTCTCCTCCCAGATCAGCCCACGGGCTCACTGGCAAGTGAGCTGCGTGGTGGGTTCCGGGAACCCAGCAGTCGGGGGTTCAAATCCCGCTGACTCCCCCCTTGCAAAGGTATAAAAAAAAAAAAATTCAAAGGTTTTATTTAATTATTATTTTTTTAATTAAAATTTTTAATTTTAATTTATTTTTTATAGTTTTTAAACTTTATAAATTAAAATTTAATTTTAATTTATTTTTTCATAAGTTTTAAAACTATATAAATTAAAATTATTTATTTTAATTTTAAATATATAATAATTATTAAAATGCTTTGTTAAAGAGATTTTTTTAAGGGGGGATATTTTTTCAAAAAATCAAAGGGGGATTGTGAGTAATTTTCTGAAAAGGCAATTTGGCGAATTGTAAAAGGTGCATTTTCGACTGCGCCCGACACCTTGTGGGTTATTCTTGTGGGCAGTTTTTTTTGTTGTATGTTGCATATTTCATTTTTACACTATAACATTAAAAATTAAAATCAAAACACTTCCTATGTCCCCAGAATAATTAAAACCCATCCGTGCAATTTATTGCACTGCAGCGTTCAGTATTTGTGATACCTCTGGCCAGCACTTACGAGTAAAGTCGTCGTGATTTGGCTACCTGTATTCGCCGCCTAATATAGCTTGCTACAACGACGTCTGAGCTTGTTCTCTATAAATCGTCGGGGAGAGATAAGTTAGCCATTTTTGCATTTTTTTACTCCATCCACTACCCTTTATCGCACTTGTGTTTAGGCGTAAATCCTAACGAAGTATTCTTCATAGTGTTTAGGGGAAGTTACGCCCCACGCATGAGAAGAATCTTCTATGGTAGGTGCCATCAACAAGGCAATTCCCTTTCAGTACCGCTTATGTTCCACGTATCGTATGATCTCTAAAACTCACCTATAGTCTCCCTCACGTAAGGGCGGGTGATTTTTGTTGATCTTTCTAAATACCTATAGTTTCCCTCATGTAAGGGCGAGTATTTTGTACGGTATAATGGCCTAGAAAAATGTATATCGAAAGGGGGACCAATTGGTGATATAAGGAACCTTCACTATGGCCATTGTTGCAAAGTTAATGACTGATCCGCATCAGTTATTGAAAGGTCCAAATTATACACCATGGAAACATAAGATGAAGGCAATTCTCCAAATGGAAGATTTATGGGATATTGTTACTGGAGTAGCAACTAGGCCTTCACCAACAGCAGGATCCACAGGTCCTTCCGCGAGATCGGATAGCTTTTGACAAGAAATACGATCGAGCAAAGGTGCTCATTTTGTTTGTTGTTTCAGATGAAGTGCAACCTCATATAGCTGACAAAGCAAGTGGTAAAGAGGCATGGGATGCCCTTAGAACCATATATGAGGGAAAGAATGATTCAACCATTCTTCATCTTCAACAACAACTTCATAACCTGAGTTTGAGACAGGGTGAAACAGTTGAACTCTTTCTATGCAGAGTGTCTGAATTGAAAGAGAAATTGAATTCTTTGGGAGATACTGTGGATGAAAAGCTTCTCATTTCACTTGTGATGAGAGCTTTACCTTCTTCATTTGATATGTTGATAACCTCCATCCAGGTGTCTCAACGACAAATTACCTACATCAAGTTGGTCAATCTGCTTCAACAACAAGAGGCACGCCAACTTCACAAGGATGATTCTTCCAATACAGCCCTATACACCAACGGGCAGGGTTCTAGGAAGAAAGGTAATGGGCAAAAAGGATGCAACTTTCAGAAAGGAGGAAATTCTCAACAACATACGAAAGGAAAAGGCAAACAACCTCAACAGAAGAAGATGTGGTGCAAGATCTGTGAGAAAGACAACCATGACACCAACAGGTGTTGGCATAAGAACAAGCATAAAGGCCAAAACAAACCACAAAATAAAAACAAGCAACCCCAGGTGAATGTTGTTGTTGAAGAATCTGACTCAGATTCTGAATGGGCACACAAGGTGCTCATGACTACCACAGATTCCACACGGAGGGATCCTATCCGGTATGTCGATTCCGGAGCTAGCAAACATATGATCGGCGACGGATCGTGGTTTGAATCATTTGTGGCCAAAGAGGGCAAACCTGTCACCATTGTCGATGATAAAACCTACAGGGTTCAGGGAGAGGGTACAGTTTCAGTCACTCTTCCTGATGGCAAGTGTCAGATTGAAAAAGTCCTCTATGTTCCGGGATTGGCCAACAATTTGTTGTCAGTGACACAAATCCTGGACAAAAATATGGTTGTCAACTTTCGTGTTGAGAATGGAAAGAAGTGTTGTACTATTACCAGGAAGGGTAAACAGATTGCAATAGCTTCATATAAGCATGGCTTATTTGCCCTAGATGCTATCTCTACTCCACATGTTGCCATGACTGTCTCTACCAAGGAGGCAACATCCCTATGGCACAAGAGATATGGGCATCTTAGTTCTGGCTACTTACTTGAGCTCGGTAAGTATGAGATGGTAAAGGGTCTTCCTTCCCTTTACGCCACATTGCCAGTGTGCTCTGACTGCTTGGCAGGAAAGCAGCATAGAGTACCATTTGAGAAGAGCTCAACAAGAGCACGAAAACCTCTGGAGTTAATTCACACCGATCTGTGCGGTGCTTTCACATCCAAAATTTTTGGAGGGAAGAGGTATTTTCAGTTATTCGTAGATGACTACTCACGAAAGATGTGGGTTTTCTTTCTCCAACTGAAATCTGAAGCTTTCGCATTCTTCCAGAAGTTCAATAAATCCGTTGAGAAGGATTTAGGAGCTTCTATTAAAACCCTCCGCTCATATCGAGGGGGAGAGTTTACCTTTAATGAATTTTATGCATTCTTAGATAAGCATGGAATCAAGAGACAGTTAACAACTGCCTATACTCCTCAGCAAAATGGAGTTGCTGAGAGAAGGAACCGTTCTATCATGGAAATGGTTCGTTGTATGCTCACGAGAGCTACTCTTGGGCAACAATATTGGGCGAGAAGCCGTCACCACTCGTAGTGTATCTCGTTGAATAGGGCACGCACAAAGGCCCTAAAAGGAATGACTCCACAGGAAGCATGGAGTGGTCAAAAACCCTCCATATCTCATCTACGTATTTTTGGATGTCACGCTTTCATGCACATACCGAAAGAGAAAAGGAAGAAGCTAGATGAGAAAACACTGAGATGTATTTTTCTTGGTTATGATGAGCACTCTAAAGGATATCGGTTGATAGATCCTTTGACCAAGAAAATTCATATCGATAGATATGTTGTCTTTGATGAAGCTTTCACATCACGAGAGCACATCTAAAGTACACCAAGATATTGTGGAATCTAAGGAAGAGAATATTCCTTTGTCAACACAGACAGGAGGTCCTTCTACATCTTCTTCAACTCCACTGAAGAAGAATTCTAAATGGTGTACAAATACAATCAGAGACACAAATTTATCCACTCCTCCCAATTTGAATTTGGATAGACCTCGTACACGCAGTATGGCTCAAAAGGAAAAATAAGCCAAAGAAACTGGTGAGGTTGATGATCTTTGTCAATATTTTGAGGAACTTTCTGTAACTCCAAGTACAGAAGTAGAGGATATGGATATTGATGATGACAGGGCATTCATGTCTACCATAGATGATCTTGAACCTGCATCAGTGCAAGATGCTCTCAGTGAGCCTTAGTGGAAGGCCGCTATGGATACAGAGTATGAGTCTTTGATGAAAAATAAAACTTGGAAGCTTGTTGATCTGTAGCATGGAAAGAAACCCATTGGCTGCAAATGGGTCTATAAAGTCAAGTACAAGGCATATGGAACAATTGATAAGCATAAGGCCTGTCTTGTTGCAAAGGGCTATGCTAAAAAAGAAGGCATTGACTACGAGGAAACTTTTGCACCTACTGCTCGGATGACCACAATTTGGGTTATGTGTGCTATGGCAGCACAATATGGGTGGAAAGTTCACCAGATGGATGTCAAAAGTGCCTTTCTAAATGGTGATCTCTAAGAAGAAGTCTACATGACTCAGCTCGAAGGATTTGAAGTGGAAGGCCAAGAGCGAGAAGGTTTGCAAATTGGTCAAATCCTTATATGGTCCGAAACAAGCTCCTCGAGCTTGGTATATAAAAATGGACAATCACCTTATGCGACATGGATTTAAGAGATGTTCTTCAGATGCAAACCTCTATTTCAAGAAACGGGGTTACGAGATAGTGTTGCTTGTACTCTATGTGGATGATTTGCTCATTACAGGGAGTTCGAAACTATGATCTCTACTGTCAAAAGAAACTTGTGCAAATATTTTGAGATGATAGATCTCGGACTTCTCCATTACTGTCTTGGTCTGGAATTCAGCCAGAAGGAGCACACCATCAAAGTGTCTCAGAAAAAATATGCCAAGACATTGCTGGAAAAATATCGCATGACTGATTGCAAGCCAATGGCAACTTCGATGGAGAATGGACTTCAGTTATCACGATATGATGATTCACCTCAGGTAGATGGTACTCTCTATCGACGGTTGATTGGGAGTCTCATATATCTGACCAATACTAGGCCAGATCTCGTATTTGTTGTCAACTATCTTTCGAGGTTCATGCAGGAGCCTAAGACCACTCATTGGAAACCAGCAAAACGTGTTCTTCACTATGTCCGTGGTACTATGGAATATGGCCTAGAATACAAGAGGAACAACAAATTCTTCTTGCAAGGATACACGAACTCCGACTATGTCGGATCATTTGATGATCACAAGTCAACTTCTGGATACATTTTTCATCTGGGATCCGATCCTGTCTCTTGGCACAGCAAGAAGCAACAGGTGGTTGTTATTTCATCAACGGGAGGCGAGAATATCACGCCGCACGTGAAGTCGTGTGCGAAGTGATATGGTTACGTCGCATCTCGACAAGTATGGGCCATCCATAAAAATCTCCAATACACTTGTTTTGCAACAATCAAGGTGTTCTGAACCTCGTCAAGAATCCAGTCCATCATGAAATAACAAAGCACATTGACACACAATGTCATTTCATTCGAGATGAAGTTCCAAAGCACCGAATTCAGCTTCAGCACATTCCCACCAATGCTCAAGTTGCAGACATTTTCACTAAGGCACTTGGACGTGTCAAATTTGAATTGTTTCGTAGCTCACTTTGTATTGCAAAATGATGTAAGGGGATGTTAGTATAGCTATTAGTTATTACATTACCCAAATAATGTAATAAATGGGGATGTTAGCGTACTTTAGCTATTTGTTAGTTGTTATATTTCTTTAGCAACTTGTTGCAGCGGCATCCTGTTGAGATGCGCCCTCTTCGGGCTAATCCAGGAATGCAGTTTGTACTGCTGTATTATTTAACACCCTGTTGTGAATAATATTTCTAGTTCGTATTTTATCATTGAGTTCAAGATAATCCTACAAGTTTGAGTTCCACATTTGTTGGAAGAGGTTGGATGAGATCCATTTCAATGCATAATCTATCACAAATGGTTGCATTTTCTTCCATTGTAAATCTATAGACACTTAAATATCTTCCTAGGAAGTTACCTATGGTTTCCAAGACCTGCTCACTCCAAAACTCCAGTGGAAATGTATACATTTGAATATAAACTGGGACAACAATACCACTCTCTAGGGTTGGACAAATAATATTATCAAACCATGGTTCCTTTTTTATTATTTGAATTCTCTATCTTTGTTGACTAGTGAGGAAAAGTTAACAATAGAATACCTATTACTAATAAGCCACAAGGAATACTCACTAAGAGGCTCCTAATTCTTTCTAACCCATGAATGCAATAAGTTCAAGGTAGAGCCTATACCCATGAATTTATAAATCAGATCATAATTAACCCTATATAGGATTGTTTCTTCTACTATAATATGCTCAATGATGATATTTGGTCTTGATTTAGACCGTGGAAAGCATCCATTGAATTTTTAAGGTGTCTCCTTGCTCATTGATTATTTTTTAGTAGAAAAAAAAAACATTTTTAGCATTGTTTTTTGTTCTTCTTTAGTCTTTGTTTGTGGTTTCTCCTTCAACAAAACTGCAAATGAACTCTATCTATGTGATAGAGGATCTGGAGGCACCCCCATTAAACCCTCCTAAGATAGAATTCTTGTCTAAAAAGCATCTCCTACACAACATTATATAGTCCCATTATCCCTTATTTTAAATTACTTTTTTATTTTTATTTTTATATTTAATATTTTTTCATCATTAAAATTTAATATCAATTAATATTTTAAATTTAAAATATATACAATAACAAAAAAAATCAAAAATCAAAATTTTCCATAGATAATATTAAAATTAAAAAGACTCATATTTAAGATAACATATTAAAAAGGGTGAGTACATAGCCAAGTTGGTGTGAGGTGGCTAGTTGAGGAACGTGATCTATAGGGTGTGGATCCATGCAATTTTGGTTCAAATCACAAAAGTTTACCATTAATTCTTTTAAGTGTGAGTGCGTAGCTAAGTTGGTGTGATACGGCCAATTGAGGAACGTGATCCATATGGTTTGGATCCATGCAACTCTGGTTCAAATCATATTGGTTTACCATAAACCTTTTAGCTTGAGAGGATGGTCTGAGGAATCAAACTAGGGTTTCAAAGGCTAGGGTAGATTCCTAGGGAATATTTTTGTGTAAAAAACACCATCAAAGAGGATCAATCTTGTTGGAGGGCATTTCAACAGTAAGGATCACAACCAAGAATGGGGGTCATAGGTACTTCGGTACCAAATCCTCTAAAACAAGGAATCTCATATCGGGATAAGCTATGTGGAACCCAAGATAGTTTTAATGACTATTAAACACAAGGAAGTACAATCATAAACACCATGGAAAAGTGATAAATGGAGGATTCTTTACCTAGAAATGTGAAAGAATGTTTACCACAAGCAAAATATATATGAGTATTGGAAATAGTAAAGGACTAGATAGCTAAGGATATAGTTTATAAGATGAAATATAATCTAATAGGTAAATTCGTGGGTTTCATAACATTTGTGCACTTCCTCCATACGTGGATAAGAAAAAATGGCATCTAGAAGGAGAATACAAAATTCTAACTCTCCCAAATGGGTATTTTTCTATACAATTCACATCAATGGTAAACTAACAAAAAGTGTTTGAAGGAGGGTCATATCATCATGGGCTAGCGAGACTATTCCTACAACCATGGAATATGGGACTCAACCTGAGGGTGGAACCAACTGTAGTACTAATATGGGTAAGATTATTTGCCCTTCCCCTTGAGTTTTAGAAAGAGGAGGTACTCAAGGCAATAAACAACTTACTAGGTCATTATCAAGGTAGATCAAGAGAAATAATTTTAGGAGGATTGACAAAATTTGTTAGGGTTTGTGTAGAAATGTACCTCAATAAACCTCTTCCAATAGGTATAGACCTAAAAATAGAGGATTTTATCTGGCACCAATAATTGTATTATGAGGCTATTCCATTCAGATGTCAGGTATCCCATGCTTATGAACATCTAGCTATAATGTGCCCAACAGTTAAGGATCATCATTTTGAATAAGAGGGGACAAAATCAAATATTAATATGGTGGGCCAATCAATTCAAAAAAAGGTAAATCAAAAGGAATGGAAAGGTCCAATAGACTTTGAGGACTTCCAAAAAGTAATCAAAAGGTCAAACAAAAAAATTAGTAAAGTAATCAGAGACAAGGAGAAAAAGTAGGAAGAACAAACAATATATATGAGATATTCAAACAACTGGGAAGCCTAGAAACATAAGGTAATTTTCAAAAGGAAGGACTACAGGAGGATACTCAGAAATTCACACTAGTTTATTAGGAACAATACTCTAATATAGTTTTAGGGAACAAGCAAGGAGCAAAACCAAACACAACCTCTCATGGAAGAGGAGATTCAACCCACGAAGGATACCATAGGAGGGGAAATAGATATCAAAGAAGGAAATAAGAACAAATACGACCATACTTTAGGTATTCATCAAGTGGAGAAGAAATAAAAACTAAATCAATCTGTAGGGAGGAATTCAAACAAGGGAAAGATGGAGGAACAAGGAAGAAATTTCAGCCAGAATGGAAAGGTAAAATTGATGGTTGATTTTTTCTCTCTCAATTCTCAATGATATTAATTACTTGGAATGTGAGGGGTTTAGGTAGTCACCCCAGACAAAATGTAATCCAAAATATTATCATATATTGAGTCCATATATAATTTTGTTACATGAAACCAAAATGCAAGGAGAAGATTCACAAAAAATAAATAGGAGGAAATGGCATAAAGGAGAGATCCTTACTCAATAAACACAAGGAAAATTAGGTGGATTGACCACTATGTGGAATAACAAAATGTTCCTAGCAATAGGGGGTTCTCCATGAGAGGGGTGTTGATGGTTCAGTTACAAAATAGGAAAAATGGGAAAATTTGGACTATAGTTAATTTCTATGGAGCAAATACAGTCAAATTACAAAGGGATTAATGGGAAACCATCTAGAATTTCAGAAACAACTACCCAAAGGACAAATGGATTGTAGGAGGAGACTTCAATGCAAATCTTAGAATAGAGGAACAACAAGGAGGTAGAGCCATGTTGGAGAAAAAGGATAGGTTCTTTGTGAAGAACACAAGCTTATACTGAGAGGGGGGGTGAACAGTATAAGACCTCTTTTTACTTTTTCCTTTATACTTCAAAATAGTAAAGCAATATACCCAAAGCAATATCAAAGCAATGCACAATATCATCCACAAAGTGACACCAATTTTAACGTGGTTCACCCAGAATGGTCGGGCTACGTCCACAAAACTTTTCTCTAAAAGTTATCTCAAAGTTCTTTGGGAATCCTTCCCAATTACAATGTTTATGAGCCTCGGCCCAAAGGAGATACCTTCCCCCAATCAGAATTTATGAGCCTCTGCTCAAAGGAGATACCTTCCCCCAATCAGAATTTATGAGCCTCTGCTCAAAGGAGATACCTTCCCCTCTGCTCTGGAAATGATCCCTCAGAAGATCAACTGCCTCTACCTCTTGCCAGACACGTGGAACTCCTTTCCACCGAAGACCTCCTATCCTCAATGCTTAGCCTAAGAGACCTCTGCCTTCTATGATCACGTCCACAGTAGCTCAGAAACCTGTACCAAACATAGTCAGTCGGTCTAGTACAAGTCTTCCTCTATCTGTCAGATCTGTCCAACTCTTGAACAAATCAATCCTCTGCATACAAGCCTTCTCAAAGACTTGCCAATCTGTCCTCGGGTTCTTCTCATAGAACCAATGCACCTCTGTCCTCAAGTTCTCTGATAGAACTATCAAACTCAGCTCACAAGTCCTCTGCTAGGACCTGTCCAAATCTGCTCACAAGTCCCCATCGAAACCTGTCCAAAACTGCTCACAAGTCCCCATCGGAACCTGTCCAAAACTGCTCACAAGTCCCCACTGGAACCTGTCCAAAAACTCAGCAAGCTCACCAAGAAAAACTTTCTTAGTAGGAAATCACAAAGTGAATTGTTAGAGACCCAATGTGATTTGTCAAACTCATAGAAGCATAAAGAGAATTGTTAGAGACTCAATATGTTCTATACTCAAATCCCAATCTCAAAACTCAACTCAAATCAACTCAGCTCAATCTCAATCTCAAATCTGAAAACTCAACTCAATATCTGAAATGGATAGGATAGAATGTTTTCTTTCAAGAACATGAAACCCCAACAATTGCCAACTATGCAAAGAATCACATAACAATGATACTCATGTTCTTTTCACCATCAATTAGGGTTTCAACAACAATGCTCATCAAACAAGGTTTAGTCAACCAACACCATTCAACTCAACATCAACCTTGAAGCATTCAACCAATCATCACAAGAAAAGGAAACAAGTAGAAATCCTTTTCCCTCCAAAGATATTTGAACAAAATAGCCACCAACACAATATCACCAAATGCAAAGAATAACTTGCTCAAATCAACTCAATGGAGTAAGCCCAATATCATGAATCAAGTAAAGCAATAACTTGATCAAACAACCTCTATGGAAGCAACTCAACCATCAAACTCAAAACAGCCAACCAAGGGTTCCACCAACTCAATGCAAGTAGCTAGACTCACAAATATAAACCCTAGTGCACAAAGCTTCCACTATCTCAAACCAAAAATTATGCATTCACCAAAAACTCTCCTTAAGGATAACAATGCATAAGTAGTCTTCAACAAACCAGAAAATAGGATTTACACCTAGCCAAAGGATACCTAGTAGAATACCTTTTCACTCCAACCTTATTTCAGAAAACATACACCAATCATACTCATAAGAAGAATGTGCCCATACCTTATTGGAGTAGAAGATAATTGAACCTTCAATCTGTCACCACACACAACTCTCAAACTTCCAACCAAGTTAGGGTTAGAATAAAAAGAAATGAGCAATAATATAAACTTCCTTTATTACACCTTTTAGCTCCACTTCTTTAAACACAACCACCATAACATGCCAATAAATCAACAATCAGAGACTCACACCTTATACCTCCATTTTTAATTTTAGCATAGCAAAGAATAATCTTAAAAATACATCCAAAGAAATATGCCCTTATTTCTCCTAAGCTTTTATTCAATGCTAATCACAAAAGCCAAAACTCATAAAATTTAATCACACCTTATAAATCGCTGTCCAAGAAACTCCGAATTTCGTGGCATAAAGACGTTTTAATAAAAACGTGTGTTACTCTAGCAAAGCACCCCCGCGAGACTCGAAACGGTGACCTCCGCCAATGCAGCGCCCAACAACAGCCTTCGTTGCCACTAGCCCACGCGGGCTACGAAGTTCACAAGTGAACTTCCCTCCACTTCACCCTCAAAAAAAACTCCCGAAGACTTTTCAACCGCACGTGCTTCTAAGTCTTCCTTCGATCGCAGCGAATACAGAGCACAAACACCGCAAATTGCATTCGAGGAATTTCGAATTAATTAGCCTTCCAACCTTAGGAGTTGGAGAATAAATAGTCTCTTCGAAGACACCTTGACGTCGGCGGAAATAAAGACCATTTCGAAATTAATCAAAAGTCTTTTCAAAAAGGGTTTAAAAACCCTTAAATAATTTTAATAAATTAAGAATAAAAAAAGGTTTAAAAACCTTTAAGTATTTTTAATAAATTAAAAATAATTTCTCCCTTAATTAATTAAATAATTAATTAATTAAAACCTTGAAGGGTTTTAAATAATAATTAAATAAATAATAAAGAGAACCTCCATTGGTTTTAATAAAAACCATTTAACTTGGTTTTAATAAAAACCCAATCCAACTTGGTTTTAATAAAAACCGGTTTGGTTTTAATGAAAAACCCTTGCCAATGGAATCTCTCCGGATTCTCTTAAAAATATTCTCTTGGAATCTTCCACCTTTGAAGCCAACACATCCTCTTAACATTAATGCCATTTCCTTTTGACATCAATGACAACTCATAGACAAGAAGCTAGGATCTCAAACCCAAAATTGCCAACAATCTCCCCCTTTGTCATTGATGGCAAACCATGCTTCTCAACAACACAGAAACTCAACATAAACAGCTCCCCCTGTCTTGAGGCTCTCCCCCTTACTCAAATCTCTCCCCCTTTGTCATCAATGGCAAAGGGTCACCTTTGGGGCTCGGGACTAAGAATGAGCCTCTTAGCTTAGTCCCTCCCCCACCTCCTGATGAGGTGATTAATTCTTGGGTGGGAGTAAAACTCCCATTAGGCACTCGATCATCATCAGCGTCTATAACTTCCTTGTCGGGCCTTCTCTTGAACTCTTTGTCCATATTCCTATTCATGTCATTGTTCTTGTTCTTGTTCTCATCCCTGTTCTTGTCCATGCCTTGATCCTTGGACCTGATCATGCCATTGTTCCTGTTCCTGTATTCTAGAATTTCAGCTCTACATTGTCTGATTGTGTGACCTTCATTGTTGCACTTGAAACACTTGACGATGTTGTTTCTCCGAGGTAAACCTGATCTTTGAATCCACCAGTTCTGACCAAACCTGTTTTGACCAAACCTGTTCTGGCCAAACCTGTTCTGACCAAACCTGTTCCTGTTATTTGCCTTGCAATAAATTGCCTTGTGCCCAAACTATTGACAAGAGTAGCAATACCCTTGAAAGTAACTAGCACTTCTGAAACTGTCATTTACCTCCTTCACTTGAGCCATGCAATGTGAAGCCATGTGACCAAACCTGTGACAAGCAAAACATCTGCCTTGAAACTTTCCTTTAATTGACCTCTTAGGTTCTGAAAACTTCTTCTTCTCATTCTGAATTCTGTTTTCTATGCATCTATCATTCAAGGACTCCTTTTCTGAAATACTTTCCTCATCAGAACTCTCTTCCTTTTGGAGTCTCTTACTAGACTCTCCAACTTGTTCCTTGTGTGGCTTAACAAAACCAAGGCCTGTTTTATCTCGTCTTTCTTTGACCTTTGATGAGTGACTTAACCTTTTTGGAGCTATCTTGAAACCTGTAAAGCTTATCCTTGTACTCTTTAGTTTCCTCTTTCAAAGAAGCCATTTTCTGTTCTAACTCACTATACTCAAGAACCTTAGACTCTAACTCATCCTTGAGTTCTTGTGTCTTAGCCATAGAGAAGTCAAGACTTTCTATAAGATCATCTCTCTCCATACAACATTCATCTAACTTATCCTTGAGTCTAGCATTCTTCTTTCTTTCCTTTTTCAAAGCACTAAGAGCACTAATAAGTTCACCTTCAAGATCTACTTCACCTTCCTCTATATCTTCCTCTATTTGTTTGCTTTTTGAATCATCAAAGCCTTTTTTAGATTTCTTATCACTAGAGGTGCTACCCTTTTCAAAAACCATACATGCATCTTCCTTATAGTTTTTTGAAGCATCCTCATACATACTAGAAACCAAATCATTATTTGTGCAATCATCCTCAAGGTGACCAAAATTTCCACATCTAAGACATTTCATGATAATGAATCTATGTTTCGGTTCTTCCTCTTTTTAAGATATGAACAACATCTCATTTTCATTATCACTTGAAGAACTTTCACTATCACTACTAGAACACTTACTTGCTTTGTCTAGGTAGAAACTCTTCTTGTGCTTGTGAGAATACCTCTTTCCTTGATTGTTGTGCTCATCTTTGTTTTTCCTGTGATGCTTGTGCTTTTCAGAATCCTTGCTCTTAGAATCCTGTTTATCTTCATCACTTTCATTCTTGGGAACAGTACTATCAATAGCATAATGACCAAACTTTCCACAATTGAAACATCTTATATTTTTCATACTTTTGTGCTTTCTAGAGAACTTGCCTTTCTTGCTTGTAATATGCCTCTTCATCACTAGAAGACTCATCACTATCTTGAAGTTGTTTACCCTTGGAATTCTTGGTAGCCTTGAAAGTTGCCTCTTTCTTGACATCAACCTTCACTTGAGTTCTCAACTCAAATGTTGCAAGTATACTATGGAGCTCATCCTTTTTCAACTTATCCAAATCTTTAGCTTCCTCAATAGCAGAAATATTTTCACTAAATCTATTAGGAAGAGATCTTAAAATCTTATCACAAACATCATTTTCAGCAAGCTCAAGACCTAAGTCTTTCATGGAGTTAACAACCTCATCCATACGAAGCATGTAGTCACTAATATTTTCATCATCATTCATCTTGAGTTGTTCAAACATACCTTTGAAGTGTCTCAACTTGGCCTTTCCGACATTTGTATCACCTGTATGAACCACCTTCAAGTGTTTCCACATTTCACTAGCTGTCTTGCGGTGAATCACTTTGGTGAGATCTGCTTTCTGTAAGCCTTTCGAGATTGCATTCATTGCTTTTGAATTGTTGTGATGTAGGAGCCTTTCTTCTTTAGTATTAGGACCATGTTCAGGAATAGTGTACTCATCTTCAATCACTTCCCAAACCTCATTCCCAAGTGCCATTAGATGAACCTTCATCCTTGCACTCCAAAGACCAAAATCTGACCCATCAAGAATAGGTGTTGCATTGCCACTTGAATGATCCATTGTGTTCTTTACTAGCTTTTCCTTCAAGTTGTTAAACTTTTCGAAGGCACCTGCTCTGATACCAATTGAAGAACACAAGCTTATATTGAGAGGGGGGGTGAACAGTATAAGACCTCTTTTTACTTTTTCCTTTATACTTCAAAATAGTAAAGCAATATACCCAAAGCAATATCAAAGCAATGCACAATATCATCCACAAAGTGACACCAATTTTAACGTGGTTCACCCAGAATGGTTGGGCTACGTCCACAAAACTTTTCTCTAAAAGTTATCTCAAAGTTCTTTGGGAATCCTTCCCAATTACAATGTTTATGAGCCTCGGCCCAAAGGAGATACCTTCCCCCAATCAGAATTTATGAGCCTCTGCTCAAAGGAGATACCTTCCCCCAATCAAAATTTATGAGCCTCTGCTCAAAGGAGATACCTTCCCCTCTGCTCTGGAAATGATCCCTCGGAAGATCAACTGCCTCTACCTCTTGCCAGCACGTGGAACTCCTTTCCACCGAAGACCTCCTATCCTCAATGCTTAGCCTAAGAGACCTCTGCCTTCTATGATCACGTCCACAGTAGCTCAAAAACCTGTACCAAACACAGTCAGTCGGTCTAGTACAAGTCTTCCTCTGTCTATCGGATCTGTCCAACTCTTGAACAAATCAATCCTCTGCATACAAGCCTTCTCAAAGACTTGCCAACTATCCTCAGGTTCTTCTCATAGAACCAATGCACCTCTGTCCTCAAGTTCTCTGATAGAACTATCAAACTCAGCTCACAAGTCCTCTGCTAGGACCTGTCCAAATCTGCTCACAAGTCCCCATCGAAACCTGTCCAAAACTGCTCACAAGTCCCCACCGGAACCTGTCCAAAACTGCTCACAAGTCCCCATCGGAACCTGTCCAAAAACTCAGCAAGCTCACCAAGAAAAACTTTCTTAGTAGGAAATCACAAAGTGAATTGTTAGAGACCCAATGTGATTTGTCAAACTCATAGAAGCATAAAGAGAATTGTTAGAGACTCAATATGTTCTATACTCAAATCCCAATCTCAAAACTCAACTCAAATCAACTCAGCTCAATCTCAATCTCAAATCTGAAAACTCAACTCAATATCTGAAATGGATAGGATAGAATGTTTTCTTTCAAGAACATGAAACCCCAACAATTGCCAACTATGCAAAGAATCACATAACAATGATACTCATGTTCTTTTCACCATCAATTAGGGTTTCAACAACAATGCTCATCAAACAAGGTTTAGTCAACCAACACCATTCAACTCAACATCAACCTTGAAGCATTCAACCAATCATCACAAGAAAAGGAAACAAGTAGAAATCCTTTTCCCTCCAAAGATATTTGAACAAAACAACCACCAACACAATATCACCAAATGCAAAGAATAACTTGCTCAAATCAACTCAATGGAGTAAGCCCAATATCATGAATCAAGTAAAGCAATAACTTGATCAAACAACCTCTATGGAAGCAACTCAACCATCAAACTCAAAACAGCCAACCAAGGGTTCCACCAACTCAATGCAAGTAGCTAGACTCACAAATATAAACCCTAGTGCACAAAGCTTCCACTATCTCAAACCAAAAATTATGCATTCACCAAAAACTCTCCTTAAGGATAACAATGCATAAGTAGTCTTCAACAAACCAGAAAATAGGATTTACACCTAGCCAAAGGATACCTAGTAGAATACCTTTTCACTCCAACCTTATTTCAGAAAACATACACCAATCATACTCATAAGAAGAATGTGCCCATACCTTATTGGAGTAGAAGATAATTGAACCTTCAAGTTGTCACCACACACAACTCTCAAACTTCCAACCAAGTTAGGGTTAGAATAAAAAGAAATGAGCAATAATATAAACTTCCTTTATTACACCTTTTAGCTCCACTTCTTTAAACACAACCACCATAACATGCCAATAAATCAACAATCACAGACTCACACCTTATACCTCCATTTTTAATTTTAGCATAGCAAAGAATAATCTTAAAAATACATCCAAAGAAATATGCCCTTATTTCTCCTAAGCTTTTATTCAATGCTAATCACAAAAGCCAAAACTCATAAAATTTAATCACACCTTATAAATCGCTGTCCAAGAAACTCCGAATTTCGTGGCATAAAGACGTTTTAATAAAAACGTGTGTTACTCTAGCAAAGCACCCCAACAATAGCCTTCGCTGCCACTAGCCCACGCGGGCTACGAAGTTCACAAGTGAACTTCCCTCCACTTCACCCTAAAAAAAAACTCCCGAAGACTTTTCAACCGCACGTGCTTCTAAGTCTTCCTTCGATCGCAATGAATACAGAGCACAAACACCGCAAATTGCATTCGAGGAATTTTGAATTAATTAGCCTTCCAACCTTAGGAGTTGGAGAATAAATAGTCTCTTCGAAGACACCTTGACGTCGGCGAAAATAAAGACCATTTCGAAATTAATCAAAAGTCTTTTCAAAAAGGGTTTAAAAACCCTTAAATAATTTTAATAAATTAAGAATAAAAAAAGGTTTAAAAACCTTTAAGTATTTTTAATAAATTAAAAATAATTTCTCCCTTAATTAATTAAATAATTAATTAATTAAAACCTTGAAGGGTTTTAAATAATAATTAAATAAATAATAAAGAGAACCTCCATTGGTTTTAATAAAAACCATTTAACTTGGTTTTAATAAAAACCGGTTTGGTTTTAATGAAAAACCCTTGCCAATGGAATCTCTCCGGATTCTCTTAAAAATATTCTCTTGGAATCTTCCACCTTTGAAGCCAACACATCCTCTTAACATTAATGCCATTTCCTTTTGACATCAATGACAACTCATAGACAAGAAGCTAGGATCTCAAACCCAAAATTGCCAACACTTTGTAGCAATATCATGTCAAATGAATCTATAGATGTCCCAATTGTAGATAGCACCATGACTTGGACAAATAAAAGAAAGTCAAATATTTCTTGGATTGTTTCTTCATGGGGAAGGAATTATACCTACATACCAAGCATCAAGTGAGGGTCATGGGTAAGCTTTCTTCATATCATTTTCCAGTAATCCTTACCATAGAATAAGATAATCATAAATTTGTAGAAACTTTTAAATTTGGGCTATGGTGGCTGAAAGATGAGGAGTTGGAGGACCACATAAATGAATGGTGGGAATTAGAAACTCCACAAACAACTAAAATATGTAAGGAACCAACTAAAGGAGTGGAGTAAACACAATAATTAACTCACTATAATCCAAAAGAATGAAATGAAAGATCAGAAGGAGAAGATTGCTCAATATATAATACAAGGAATTATTATGGAATATTTGTTACAATGTGAGGTAGAAATTATTAGGAGAGAGGAAACTTTGGAGGAACAAGAAGAGATCTATTGGAGGTAAAGAGCCAGCGTTACATGGTTAAAAGAGGGGGATCAAAACATAGTTTTCTTTCATAAGACAACAACAACTAGAAGACAACATAATATAATTAAGGTCTTACATATATGATGGGTCAGGTAAAAACCAGTGGTAGTGAAATAAAAACTATAGCAAATCAATTTTTCCATACTCTTTTTAATAGTAATGAAAATTTGAATGCAACATGGTAGGAGAAGGTACTAGAGGAAATTTCACAATTAGCCAAACTTGAACACCATAAATTATAAATAAAGGAAGTTTCTTTGGAAGAAGCATCGTAGATCATAAAAAAATTGCAAAAAATAAAGACCCCAGGACCAGATGGGTTCCCCATTGAATTTTATCAAAAAATTTGGAAAATTGTGGGCCAAGCAATGGTGGAGGCACTGGAGGAAATCAGACAGAGTAAGCAAATGTTAAAAGCCTTGAGTCATAATTTTATCACTTTAATTCCTAAGGTCCCACATAGTGAGATAATTAATAATTATAGGCCTATTTAACTATCTAATGTAGTATACAAGATATTAAGAAAGCTTAAGGTAGAGATTTTAAAACCTTTTTTACCAAATCTGATTTCAAGTGAGTAAGGTGATTTTGTTGAATGAAAACAAATTCTATATGGTATAGTAGTGGCCCAGGAGGTGATACACACAATGTATAAGAAAAAAGACCCATGTATGTTAATTAAATTAGATATTTCTAAAGCCTATGATAGAGTAGACTAGTCCTTTATGCAAAGGATTTTAGAAAAATGGGCTTTGTAGAGGGGTGGAGAGACTAGGTAAAAGCATGTACATAGACTACATCATTCTCATTTTTTGCAAATGGTAGTCCCTCTTCCATTTTCATAGCAGAAATGGGGATGAGGCAAGGGGACCCTCTTTCCCCTTACCTTTTTATCCTTTATGTAGAGGGTCTAGGAAGACTGTTAAAAAAAGAGAGACAAGAGGGGAGGCTAAGGGGTCTGAAAATAAGTTCTCATATTGAGATAAATCACCTTCATTTTTTGGATGATACTGCTCTTATTATTCAAGCCAATATCCTAGTAGCAAGAAACATTAAAAAAAATAGATGGGTATACTCAAGCTACTGGGAAAACATTTAATGAAAAAAATCTCAAATAGTTTTTTTTCAATACAACGAAGAGGGTGAGAGATAAAATTATATAATTTTTGAACTTCATGGAAACTCCTTTACCCATACAATATTTAGGATTACCTTTATCTGCAAAGAAAACAAAAATCAAGGAGTGGAAAGGGTTGATTGACAAACTATAAGCTAAGTTGAGCAATTAGACACATAAATGGCTAAGCTTGGGAGAAAGGTTTACAATGATTAAATCTATGCTACAAGCCCTCCCGATTTATAATTTTTCCATACTTCAAGTTTCAAAGAAAATTCTAAAAGATATTGACAAACACACAAGAAAGTTTTTGTGGTCAAGTGCAAGGGGATATCAAAAACTAGCACTAGTTGGGTGGGAGAAGATATGCCAACCAAAAAAATAAGAAGGATTGGGGATAAGATCAACATTCCAAAGCAGAAAGGTACTAGTAAGGAAGCTATATTGGATATGGATTACAACTACTGGGGGCTTATGAAGCATACTGTTACAAGCCAAATATTATGCAAGAGTGGCTAAGAAAAAAATCCCAAGACTCAAAGTGGAAGGAGAGGGATCTATAGTATGGAGAACAATGGAAGCAGTCCAAGAGTTAATAAATTCATACGTATATTGGAAGTGAGGGGATGGCAAGGATGCTTTATTTTAAGAGGATTCATGGAATCAATCCCAGCCAATTATTCAAACATTCCTAGATATGGAGAGTTGGAAAGTAGAGCTTCAAAAGGTAGGGTGGTGGAAATCCCCTTACTATATTAAATCATGGAATCAACATGTTCCAGAGTTACTACAATGGAAATATCTGTGATAATGGCTAGTGAGGGGGACAAAGGAACTAACCAAAAAATTATGGAGACATCTCCAAAGACACCCAGTTCAGGATGGTTTTAAGAGGGATATACTTGGATGGGGAGGAAGCAAGTTGGGAATCTATAAGGTAAAGGAGGGATACAAGGTAGCCTATGGATATGAGATTGCCCCAACACCACTTCCATGGACATTTTTTTGGCAAAAGGAAGGATGGCCAAAAATTAACATTTTCTCATGGATTATTAACCATAGAAAGTTCTTGATATTTGATAATTTGAGAAAATAAGGTTTCTACAAGTCTTCTAAATGTGTTGGAATCTTGGATCCGATAAGACCCTTTTAGGTGCTAGGAATTGGGGAGAGAAGAAATGTGGAAGCAGTTCAAAATATTTGGAAAGTTTTTCAAGATGTTTTTATTACACATATCAAGCGAGAGGGAAATAGGGTGGTAGATTATTTAGTAAAATGGGAAAAATAATAGGAGAAAAGGCAATATGTGGACTCTCATATGGAAAATCATATAAGCTAGTGCCAATGAATCCAAGGGATGCAAGATGTGGTACAAGAAGATAGCAGAATAGGAAGAGAAAATAGTGATTATAATGAATCTATCATAGTTAAGCCACAAAGTAATGGCCAAGAAATAAATGACAATTTTTCCTAGTGTCAAGCTAGGTAAGCAAGGTTCTTGGTTGTTTGCCATTGGATTTTGTGTCTTCATCCTTAGGCTAATTTTGCTCTACTATATGACATTACTACTAGTAGACTCAAAGTGGCCAAGGTGGGTGGTTTTTAAAAACATAACACACATAGCCATAGACATTTTATTGAGTATGTCTAGATTAAGAGAAAATAAGCCTCCACCCCACACAACAATAGATATGTTAGACATGTTCAATATGCCAATAATGAATTCAAAATAAATATAGATGGATGGTCTATGAAATTCAAATGAATGAGAAAAATTGGAATTCAACTATGGTAATGTTGATGTGTATGGATAACTGCATTATGGTGGTCGTAGGTGATGTTTTCAACAAACACACTTATCTAATATTTTTATGGGTAATTTTTTAGCCAGGAGGGATTGGAGGAGGGTTTTCTTTCTCCCTTGTTTCCTGTCCAACTCATTTTACTTCGTAATACAACTTCTATAAATATAATATATTTTTCAAATTTTCAACAAAAAATGATAACGTATTAAAGACCATGTCTATAATAATAATTAACCATCATGCTTCAAAATATTTTTCATCATTTTATATCTTAAAGTGGTAGCTAGGTGATTATGATTTTTGCATGATTATGATATTATAGAGAACAAGTCAGCTTACACTGGCCAACACTTTCACACACCCTTCCCTGCTTCCCAATTGGTTCCACCTTTGTAACACAAGTGGAGAAGGCAAGCCTGGCCCCATTGAACGAGAGGTCCACAATTCAAAATTTTACGATGTGAAGGAGACACGAAAAAAATCTCTTGTGGCTTCCTTATTGATAGTGGTATACCCATATAGGATGGCATTGCTGACCACCTAAGAGTAGCTCTCGAGGTTTCTTTCTAACCTAGAAGTTTACCCC
Organism: Wollemia nobilis; assembly: GCA_028583015.1. Classification (NCBI taxonomy): domain Eukaryota; kingdom Viridiplantae; phylum Streptophyta; class Pinopsida; order Araucariales; family Araucariaceae; genus Wollemia; species Wollemia nobilis. Next base: position 8,414,526 of record JAQPPZ010000989.1, read on the forward strand.
CCAAGGGCTAGGTGGATTGGTAATTTTTTTGTCTTACTAGGCACTTACCAAGAAGAGACCTAGGTTCAAACCTTGGGAGCATGCTTGTTGCAAAGGTAGTAGTTTGATATGAATATTTAGAGTATGTGTTAGACCAACAATGACAATACAAGTCCTAAGTGACCAATGATCCCCCTTACGATAGGTCAACAATAACAAGGTGGTATATGTTTGTCGGGAGCAACCCCTATGGTTTGAACCCTACACTTAACAATTACTAAAAATAGTGTGGATGTAACTAATTCTCCTATGTATAAAAAAACTATTGTGGAGAACCATACCTCGTCATCTATACATAATTATTATACTTGAAATGTTAAATAAAGTTACACGCCCTCTTTAAAAATTTAGTTGTGACATTAATCTTTAAAGTAATTATAAAAATCAATCTCATATAAAATTTAAATAATGTTGAGTCACATTTATGAATGAAAAATATTTATTAAAGTTCCACTATTACATTTAACAAATATTTATTTTTAAATTTATAAACTAATATTTAATATATTTAATTTTTAATTATTTTATTTAAAAAACAAATTAAAAAATGCAATGAACATTTAGAACAACTCTTTTTAAATGAATAATTTTCCAACATATTTTTTCAAAAGAACAAAAATATTTCATACATACTAAATAGAAAATGATATTTCCTAGATAACTTTAATAGTGAATGCTTTGGAACCTCAAAAAGAAAGTTTAAGATTGATTTTTTTTATGTTGAAGTAATATGAAGTATAACACGTGGTACAATAGGGGCCACACATTTTGGGACATAGCAATAGGGGAGGCCTTCCTCGCCAAGATTTTATTTGAAGTTAGTGAGATGAAACGTCAATGACATGCCATTGGGATGTCCTGCAGGACTTAAGATTGAAATTTTAAAGGGATAAAGTTGTACATCATGCTCCATTAACTCGAATATGGCTTAATACACATATATTAGATAAAAAACATCTTACACAAGGATGGTTACATCGTCTATGGTCCTGTTTAATTTACTTTGACATCTTTTTTTGTGTGGAAAACATCCTAGAAGGGATGCCACTTTCAAGTAAGACCCAAGGAGGTAGGGGTATCTCTTTCGCAAAAATCATCCAGGGCTTGCACCTAACCGAACACCTTTGACATACTCAAGGAGCAAACCTGAAACAACAAAAACAAGAACACACAAACACAAACACACAAAAATATCAAAAAATAAAAAATAAGAAAACATGCTCCTTGAGTGTGTCAAAAGATAAAGCACAACCAAACACACACACAATAATATTAAAAAAAACAACACAAATCACACAGAAAAAACACAAGAACACCATAACAAAACACAAACATATCAAAAAACAATAGAACATTACAAAGACACAACCAACAAAAACATGAAAAACAAAAACAACCAAAACCTAAAAAATAATAGATAAAATAAAATAAAATAAAAATAACAACCAACAACAAAAAACAAGGAAAAATAAAAACATAGAAAACACTCATACACCAATTAACACAAACATACAGAAACACAAGCACAAGAACAACAACAAAACAACAAAAACACAAGAATAACAAAAAACAACACAAAAAACACAATTTTTTTTTTTTAAAAGCACACACATGAATAGAAAAGAAAAAATAAAACACAACAATGACCTTTCTAGACAAAAATACTATTAAGGCAAGAATCAATAGAGGAAACAAAAGAAATATTAGTTTGAGCTAGGGAACTAAAATATCTTGACCAAACCAAAGAGAAGCAAAAATAAAGCAAGAAGAAACTAGGTACCTCTAGAACTAGAGCCATCCAAAGAAATGATAGAAAGAAGATCTTCGCTTATTTGTGAAGCCCACCATCTAGGAGGGTGGTCGTAGAAAGTAAGATCACCTTTGTCCAAAGCCCAAATAGCTAAAGCATTAGCACTCTTGTTCTGATCTCTGACCACATGATTGTAATCAGCTTTCAAAAATCCCATCTAGATTAGCTAAATCTTCTCAATAATTCCTTTTCTTCTCCAATCAACCTTATAATTCTTAGAAGGAGTCTTCAAAATATTAATCATGAGTTGAGAGTCAGACTCAACTAGTACCTTTTCCCATACAACCTTAGTAGCCTCTTGAAGGACTCTAAGGATACCATACCCCTCAACAAGGTTATTGGATAGAATACCAAAATTCTCAACAAAAGTAAAAACCAGGGAGCCCTCTGAAAGTCTATCAATTCCTCCCACACTAGCTTTTCCAGGGTTCCCTCTAGAGGCTCCATCAGTATTGACTTTTCAAAAATCCTTAGAATGAGGTTGCCAATTCCTTATTTTATCCATCTTGCAATTAGTCACATTCCCTTTAAGTTGGCTGCTCTTAGAAGAGTTAATATTTAATCTTTGCATCATTTGATACCATCTTTGGTGGGAGTTTTGGGGGTGATTAAGGAGCTGACGGACTAATTCCACTAAGTTGGCAATGGTTTTTCCAGATATAGTGAATATCCTTTCTTTCTTTATTAAAAAATTGGTTGTTCCTTTCATTCTAGATATTCCAAAGAAGAATGGTAGAACCCATCCAAACTAACTACCTAATAAAATGATCAAAACCCTCTTAATTAGGCCAATCCCTCCAAAGTTATTCAAAAGTAAAAAAATTGGACCACTGTAAGCCAAGTAAAGTGGCCATTCTCCTCCAAATATAAGAAGTTAAAGTACACTTAATAAAAATATGGTTGAGAGTTTCCACATTCTCTCCACACATTTCACATCTAAAAGGGCCATGAAAACCATGCTTCATAAGATGCTCCCCAGTAAGCACCCTGCGATGTAATAAAATACAAGTAAAGAACCTCACCTTAGGCCAGAGCTTTTGAGCCCATAATTGAGAAAATATTTTAGATTATTGGTTGGGATTATTATGGCATAAGGCCAAATAACCTTGAGCAACTGAATACTCACCCTTAGTAGTGTTGTTCCATCCAAAATAATCTTTATCATGGGACCAAGAGAGAGATCTCATATGAAGGATGCATTGGATATCTTATCTTTGTCTTTCTCGGATTTGAATAGGCCAGTCCTCAATAAGGATCCAAAATCTACCAACCTCTGAATTACTAGTATGGTACCGACAGTAATTAGCCACCTTTATCATGTTAGCTCAGTAAATCTCCTCCATCCAAGGCCTCCAATTGGGAAACTGAGTTATCAAAGGCTTGTGACCATCCCAATAATCTATCCAAAATTTACCTATTTACCATTATGAATGATTCAAAATAATATTTTCTTTATTAAATCCTCACTAGTCTTAAGAACTGCTAAAATGGGAGAACCTTTGGAAGGCAATTGATAGTGAACAAGGTCTTAAGGACTTTTGTTCCCAGCATTTTTAGCATGGAGATTCTTGGTCCAAAGAGCATTTGGGTTATGCAAAATCCTCCAATATAATTTAGTAGCTAAAGCTTTGTTGTTATTAATAGTAGACTAGAATCCTAACCCCCTTCATTCTTAGGAAGACATAAAGTGTCCCATTTCACCAAGACCCATTTTCTTTTCTCCTTAGTACCACTCTATAGGAACCGATGACTGATTTGATCCAGTTCTCAAAGAACAGCCTTTGGAATATTCAATAGGTAGAAACATAAATAGGAATAGCTTGAAGGACTGATTTTACCCAGGTGATTCTACCCTAGAAGAAATCCACCTATTGGGGTACTTTCCAATTTTCTTCTTGACTTTGTCCAACAACCAATTCCAATATTTTTTTCTATCTTCAAATATTGATGGGAATACCGAAATAAGTGATTGGAAGGGATGTCTTATTATATATTAATTTATCCAAGACCATGAATTCCTCTCTGGCATAGTACTGAAATAAAATGACTTTAGATTTGTCTTCATTGATCAATTGCTCGGTAGCCTTAGAAAAATAGCTAATGATTTGCTTAATAATAGAAGCTTCCTTAACTGTAGCTTTACCTAAAATAGTAGAGTCGTCAATAAATTGAATATGAGAGATAGTTCTACCTTCATGAGCAATGGTAACTCCCTCAAGGGTTTTGTCTTCTCTCTTTTTAGTTATAGACCTACCTAAGTATTCAACAATAATGATGAATAAATAAGGGGATAGTGGGTTACCTTGCGTAATACCTTTAAAATTTGGGAACAACTAAGAATGTATGCCATTGATAAGAACTAAGTAGGAAACTAAAAATATACATCCCATAATCCAATCCATTCAATCCTTAGAGAAATAAAATTACCTCAAATTTTGATAAGGAAGTGCCAATCTACTCTATCATAATATTTGGATAAGTCTAACTGAATGAACATGGAAGGATATTTTTGCATATCATTGAAATGGATGATTTCCTGAGCAAGAACTATCTCATCAACTATTTAATGCCCTTCCACATAACCCCCTTGTTCAGGGTAAATAGTCTTATGCAAAAGAGGCTTCAACCTTTCTGTCATGATATTATTAATGATTTTGAGAAGAACATTACATAAAGCAATAGGTCTAAAAGCTTAGATATGTTCAGCCTCTTGAGCTTTTGGAACAAGAGTAATATAAGTTTTATTTATAACCTTAAAAAATTCTTTGGCGTTCCTGGATTCTTCCACCACCTCTAATAAATCAGCATGAAGGATATCCTAAAAATCTTGGTAGAACTCAATGGGAAAACCATACAGACCTAGGGTTTTCCATTTTTGCATTTTAAAAAGTACATGTTAAAGCTCATTGATAGTAATAGGAGCAGTCAAAATAGAATTATCCTTAGAAGTGATAATAGAATGGATTGCTTGAAGAACATATTGTTGATAATTTGAGTCAAGAGGAGTAGCAGTAAAAAGATTGGAAAATTAATTGACAACAATAGAGTTCATGCCATCCCAAGTGTAGACAACATCTCCAAAATCTAATTTTAGGGAAGAAATAAAGTTGTGAGATCTTTGAGCTAGAAGATATTTGTGGAAGAAATTTGTGTTTCGATCACCTTCTTTGAGCCATTGAATTCTAGATTTTTGCTTTCATAAGAGTTCTCTTTTTCCCATTCCTCTAACTGGGCTGTGAGTTTAATTTCATCTGCACTTGTACTCGTTGTGAGGCCATCTAAATGGATTTTCTTATTCAAATTATAAAGTTGAGCAATAACTTCATATTTTTTTATGAACATCCCCAAACTCCTTTCAGTTTCAAGTCTTGATTTAGGATTTAATATATTGCAATATTTTGGTAAAACAAAACATCTTAGTCCCATACCTAGGTTTACCTTCCTTCCACCAATGTTGCACTCGAGGTTTAAAGGAACTGTATCTAAGCCATATTAACTGAAATAAAAAAGGAGAGAAACTCACATTTGTTTTCCATATTTCCACCATGACAAGCCAGTGATCCGAACCAGCATTGTTAAGAGTCTTCACTTTAGGAATGTGACCATGGATTAAAAAAATTTTAGAGAGCAATAACCTATCCAATCTCTCCATTATACAAGCTAAGCATTGACTTCTGTTAGACCAAGTCATAAGGCCATTATTTGGTTGGATTTCCATAATATGGAGGTTTATAATATATTCACTCATGAGATCAGTGCTCCTGTCAAAATTTCTATTTCCCCTTGTTTTCTCATCTAGAGAGAGGATGGTATTGAAATCTTCTCTGATCAAAATCCAAGCTTCAAAAAAATGAGAGATAATTTAATTAATATTCTTCCATTGTCTTCTCTTTTCCTCCAAATTAGTTGAAGCATAAATAGCAATGTAGAACATAATTTGGTTGGAATGTCTGCTTTGAATAGCTATAGCCAAAAGACCCCAACTTCTAACCATATGGTGAATAACTACCTCTTTTGGGTCCCAAAGGCAAGAAATGCCACCATAAGTCCCCTAGGAACTGAGGAAAACCACTTTTCTAGCTAGCCAAATTTTACTAGAAATTGATTCCATATCCTCTATTGACATCTTCGTTTCTTGAAGGAAAACAATATGTGGATGATTTATCTGAATCATTCTTCTAATTTCATTTTGTTTTGAAAGACTCCCTTTGAGTCCTCTAATATTCCAAGTGATGATATTCATTAATACCAAGGCTAAAAAATTTGGGAAGGGCATTAATCTTACCTTCCTCTATAAGATTTTCACCTTCTTTTACCATATGATATTGATTAGTCTTGCAACCTACCTTTTGATTAGAATCCATTTTCAATTTTTTTTCCTTGTTTCTTGACTTACTCCAATTGAATATGAGATGGCTTCTAGCCTTAAAGAATGCTTGTACATATTCAAAATGTTACCAGAATGTTCAACAGATTCTATATTGGGACCTATATTATTTGAATTTTTAAAATATTGTTTTTCTTGTGAATATTTTCTTCCTATTTTTTGTGTTGAAAACCTTTGATTTGTTGGTTTGTATTTGAGTTCTTCCCTTTATCTTTAAATTGTGTTTCTAAAATTTTTGTTTCTAGTATTTCCTCTTCCTCACTTGAGACCTCATTTGTGGAAATAATTTCAAAAATATTAGCAGATAACTTTGATTAATCCTTCATAACTAGTTTTTTTTTAGTGTTCTTCTTAGGAATCTGGAAACCTGCTGAATTTATATCTTCTTTCTTTTGATCTAGAATTTTATTTGGGTAAACACTATACAAATGGCCATATTCATGGAAAATTCTACAACAAAAAGGAATGTTCTCATAGTCCACTACTTTCTCCCAAGTGTCCTCCCCAAATTGTAAAGTGATCTTTTTAGGTAGGGGTTTGTCAAAATCCATTAAAACACAAATTTGAGCATAAATAATATGTTCAAATTTTTGAGTACAATCAGCAATCATCATAAATGTTCCTAAAGAGTTTCCAATTGAAGAAAAAATAGTTGGATTCCATAATTTAATTGGGAGGCCAAAGATTCTAACCCACACGGGATCTAAAAAAGGCATATTTTCTTCGGCTTTAAATTTAGTATGCTAGGGCTTCATGAAAATCCCTACCCTTCCAAAGAACCAGGGACCCCCTTGAAAATTTTTCTCTCTATCTTCATTATTAGCAAATAAAAAATGAAAATAACCATTTGTATAAATAGATATTTGTAACTCACCATTATTTTTCCAGCTTTTTGCAGCCCAAACTTTGAAAGTAGATAGGCTCAATTTAAAACCCATGAAACGATAAATTAGTCCTCTTTTTTCCAAATCTTCAATTCCAGTTTGAATGTTGCCCATATCAAGCTTAAAAATAGGAGTTCCATCAACTACTTTAAGACATCCTGACTTCGTTTTCCTGGGATCAATCTTAGGTATTCTTAGAGGTTTATGGGAAGCCCTAATATTAATATTAGCATTAGACTGAGGTTGTCCACCATGAAGGGCATCCCTAAAATTTATTTTTTGGGCTAATTCTTCAAAATTCTTACCCTTGATAGGGGTTTCCACAATAGATTTATTTTGTGGGTGCATCTTAACACCATATTCACTTGATATTTGAGCCAATTTTTGATCAACTTCTTGAAACTTATTTCATTATCACTTTTATTTTGTGCAGAAAATTGGAAGTCGTTGTCACTCAAGTTCACAACATGATATTTGTTGAAATATAGATTTCTAACCCATATTGGATCCCCTGCAACATTTCCTACTAAATTTTTGAGGAAAACCACAAAAATATTGGTTGTTAGGTCCCGAAGGTCCTAAAAACCAACCCCTGGAGCTGTTTGCACTTAACCCAGATGAAACCCTCGTAGACTCGCTTACCAAAAATCTCATTCACACATAGGGATATGTGTTGTTGCAGTTGATCTAAAAATTGGTGTAGATATTCTAGGGTTTGTCAGGCATCTACCCTCAATATTTCAGCTCAATTCGAGTCCGGATGAGTGAAATATGGTCGAAACAAGTTCGGTAGTTTGGGCAGTCCTACGAAAAACATTCCTCACAATTTTTCCCAATACCTTGTACTCATCGAATTATCACCCATTTTATACCTAGTGAGTATGTCCTAGATTTAGTTATTGAGGTGATGTTTGCTCTTCAATAAAATGAGAGGTTTATTGTAATTTTTCTTTACCTTGATATCTTAATGCTTATTATTTTTTATATCATATAAAGAATTAAAAAATATATAAATAAGTAACTTTTTAAAATAATTTTTAATAATATCAAGTAATTATAAGTATCATTTTTTATGTATCATCATCCATCATCACCATGCAATCACAATGGTATTATAACAGCTTGAATATGTATTATTTAACAAGATCTAAAATCTAAATGGTTGAGCTAATGTTATTGATATGCATTAGTTTACCTCTTATTTTAAATTTATTTTTATTTAATTTTTATTTCTAAAATTGTTATTTAATATTGTGATGCATGTATCCATGGTTTGTTTGACACACAATGCACACCATTATGTTTGAACGAGTGATTCTCAATGATGTACATGAAAACCAAAGCTCAAACCACACAAAATTACACACATCGTGGTTTGAACGTTGGACGTCCCAAAGAGAGGCCAAAGTCCTAACCATTGTGTTTTTCCCACCAAGATATGTATCCATGAATTTAGACTCAAATGTGAGATTATTTTATATGTAGGGTAGGCATATTGTCTAACGATGCATGCAATGCACATTAGATATGTGTATTGGATACATGTGCATTTTAGCAATTCATAGGTACATTTGCCATACATTTTAGGTTACATATCTTCTTGCATTAGTGCACCTTTACCCCATGTTAGCCCATCTATGTACCTTAAATTTAGAGGTCCATATTGAGTACTCTATACCCATACTTTTCTCCAATACAACCTTTGCTATTATTTATAATTTATTATGGATTAATATTTTAAAATTAGTATTATACCAAAACCCAAAAAACCTAACAAAATCATATTTTGAGTCAATGAAGTCTAGCTTAGAAGAAGAAGGATATTCTTTATGTTTATGTTTTGGATAAAATGTCAAAGATCATGTTTCCTATATATATATATATATATATATATATATATATATATATATATATATATATATATATATATATATATATAAAAACGAATCAATATATGATGACTTTAAAATATTGCTTATCACCTTTTGCTATTAACGAAGCTAGTTAATATAATTATAAGAACCAATATACCTTAAAGTCCAAACAATGTTCAATAAAAATAGTCATTTAAGGATATCAAAATCAAATAGAATGTGTTCAACTAGTTATATAACTTGATTTTCAATGAGAAGACCCATGTTTGAATATTTTTAAATGATACATTTGTAATTTCACCAAATTGTTAAAATACCACTACATGGTCATGATAAAATATGTGTGAGGACTATTTAAATTCCATATAACCAATTAAAAAATGTTAAACTATAGCAAAGACATGTCATCAAAGAGTTGTTTTCCAAGGCATTAAACTCTTAGTTGATTTGGGATATCCGAATGTTGAGATTGAAGGGGACTCAAAGAATGTGATTAATATTCTTAATTCCACTATTGATCCAAGCTAGAATGTCGTAAATATGATGTGGGAGTCAAGAAGGTACCTCCAAGGTTTAAATCAATTCAGTGTGGCACATATTCTAAGGGAGGATAATTCACTTGCTAACTGTTTGGCCAATCTTGGAGCTAGCCTTCCTAGTTTTACAGTGTGGAGAAATAACTTCCCGACAGATCTCCTAAATATTCTTAATGCAGAGTTCTCTTAAATTCTATCAAAAATCAGATCAATGGCATTTTAGTATGTTACATCACCTTTATTTTGAAAGTGTTGGCACTTATGGTAATTTGAATTGTTGGAATGTCACACCCTATGATTGTGATGTTCATCTCATTCGTTGGTGGCCTAGCTTCTTCTCAAGGATAATAATTCTCCATAACATCTATTATGGGTAGTTGGTGCCATTTGCATCCTTCAAAAATTGCTCTTTTTCAAATTCAAACTGGAAGAAACGCCCATTTTGAATATGTCTTTCATGGCAATCGGGTTTCAAATACTCCGTGGTGTAAATCCAGAGCTATCTCATCGCTGATCTTACCTCTGCTTTGTCTGTTTGGTTTATAGATCCACCTTCTTATTTTTGGTGCTGGTAATGTTTCCATGTGGTGTTTATGTTTGTCTTTTGTGTCCTTTCTACTAAGTTAGGGTGTTTTTTTTGTACAACTGTGTTTTATGGTCCATCTCCCATGGGGGAGTTGTAGACATTAAAAATTGACTCATTTTCCTTAGTTTTTATCCTAGAAATTTTCCTTAGTTTTTCTCCTAGAAAAGTAAGGTCATATTCAAGATAATTTTTACCCTATCAAATCATATCAATTCTTCTCAAATTTTATACCATTGGATAGGGCTCGAAAATAGCTTTCCAACGGTATATAATATGTCCAATTTTGACATCGTTTTCCTTGATTTTTGTGCCAATAACAAATGTTGTTGCAACCGTGTGATGGTATCGTCCCTGATTAGACAAAATCATCTCTAATCATACGAAATCGTCCCAAACTCTGTGCAAGATTGTCTGGACGATTTTTTCCAAAATAGAAATTTTCTTAATTTGATAATAAGACAAAATTTGTTGTAACCGCATGACGACATCGTCCCTGATTAGACGATATCGTCTCTAATCGGACGAAATCGTCCGAAATCCTGTAACAAAATCGTTTGGATGATTTTTTTCAAAACAAAAAATCTCCTAGCTTAGCAAAGCGACAAAGTTAGCTCCAACTAATATTTGGCGTATTCTAATGGAGGCATGTTGGTTACAGTCCTAAAATCCGCAAAATCACCTAAATGGAGAAGCATCCTAACCCCCTAAAACAAACTCCTAAGCCTATTTAATCCAAGGCATTTTCTTGGATTCACCCTAGCTTCCTGACTCCTGACCCCCTTGACTCCATAGTTCTCTAGCTGATGGAATTATTGGAGTCCCTCCCTCTTCAATTCCCCTTTGTTGCATTGTGTTTTCATCATTTTATTGTAGGTCTGGACTGTGCATCGTCTTGGAGCATACGAAATCGTCCGAGACTATTTCATCAAATTAGAGACGATTTTGTCAAATTAGAGATGATTTTGTCACATTGGAGATGATTTCATCACCAGATCACTTGGGGGCAACTTCATAACTCTGCTTGAAATATATTTGCTTTTAATTTCAATTTGCATTTCATTTGGTATTGCATTTAATTACTGCATTTGGTGTTCACCTTCATTCTATTTCAATTTACATAATGTCATTATTTAAAATATGAATTATCACATTTGCCTTAGTAGAATTAATTTTGATCATTTAGTAAACATTCTATATCATTAATCTATCCATTTATCCTAGAATTGTAATCATATAATTGCATGTAGCACCATTTCTGCCATCAAATTGTTCTATTGCAGGTTTCTGACAATCCGAGACTATTTCATCAAATTAGAGACTATTTCATCAAATTAGAGATGATTTTGTCAAATTAGAGATGATTTTGTCAAATTAGAGATGATTTTGACAAATTGCAGATGATTCTATAAAATCAAAGATGATTTTGACCTACAACAAGCGATAGAATCTTCATCAGACATCCGGATTCAGGTAAGGTTTGAAATTTCTTCAACAGGCATTGCATTAATTTAAATATTCTATTTTTTGTATTCTTTGTCCACATTGGAAGTTAAAATACATATAGTTTAGTTTAGTTTGCATCTTGGCCAAACTTAGGTGCATGTGATTTGATTAAAAATAACTCATCTAAACAAATCCTAAAACCTAGGCTCGAAAACTGCCACAAATATTTCCTGGTGAACCCAAAACCCATTCATCAAAAAATCACCATATATAGAAAGTACGATTAAGTACTTCTCTTTCGAGGTGTAAGCCACATATTCCCCCATTCCCCTCTGAGGCGTAGATCCATTTGCCTAGAGGAAAGGAGTGCGGAAATTTTTGGGCTACATTCTTTGGTGAACCCGACGTGAATAACATAGGCATCTTTCTGATTCAAAAACATCAAAAACAAAAAATATATACAAGAAAAACAACAAAAAAATCATCATTTCAAATTTGTATGTTTTAGATTCAATTCTAAATGGTAGATACCAAATATTACTTTTAGAAGTACTAAAGAAACCATGAGTCTTAACTCAAATCAATATGAGCCCATCAATAATGTTGGGAAAATTCAGCCAAATGCATTTGTTCATTATGACCAACCTCATCCATATTCAACATCACCTTTATCACACTTTTCTCATTTTTCATCCTTACCCCAACAAGACAATCCCTTTTCCAATCCTCTTCATAACGATATTATATTTTCTCCCACATATCCATATTATGCCTATCGATCCACATACAATCCTTCTCCACCATTTCAACATTCTTCTTTCAACACAACACATCCATTTCAACAAGGAAATACTTCTTCTTCCAATCCTACCATGCACTCACATCATACTTCACAATATTCCTATCATCATTCTACCCATAATAAAGAAAAAAGAGGTAATAAACCATTAAGTCCTTTTATGGCTGAATGCCTAAGACTATTATCAAAAGCCTCTCAAAAACCTTCACCACGTAAATTTACTAAGCTCAATCAACCAATGGATATAATTCTCAAGCATTTACTTGATACAAATAGGATTGAGTTCCCTCCCATAAGACAACCTGATACCACAACAGATTGGTATAAACCTGAGCTACATTGTGAATATCATAGAATGGATGGACATATGACACAAAAATGTAGAAGTTTAAGATGTGCAATTCAAGATTTGATTGATGAGGGTATTTTTACTATAAAGGAATTACAATCTACAACTGATTATAAATCTCCAATAAACAATCAAACTCCTACACAAAAAATACCCATAATCAATCAAGACATGGGGATCTCCCAAGAACCCCTATTCAATTATCAACAATAGGAAACCAATCAAATATTGCATCTTAATATGTCCCATCACAATGATATCACTAATATTGTAATAGAAACTACAAATGAGCAACCTCAAATTCAATCAACTCAATTTGATATTCAAGAGATGGATTCCTCATTTGACCAACCTTCAAAACTATCTTTGGCTCTAGAGAATGATCCAAAATGGAATGTAAGTATAGAAAGCCCATCTTTAGCATCAAAATCTCAATCTGAAATCCACTTTGATAGCCAACAACAAGTGATTAATCCTCAAGCAAAGATATCCCTTTTAGAAGTATTACAAAGTTCTCATGTTCATAGGGAAACTTTGTTCAAGATACTTAGCCAACAATTTGTTCCTCATGATCTTTTCCCTAAGAACACAATTAATGGTGTAAGCCCTCTTGAGGTTAACCATATTTCATTCTATGATGAGGAGATTCCTTCCTCTACTCCACAAGAAGACTCCTCTCTTTACATTACATGATTTATTAAAGAAACATCTATTAAAACTATCATGGTAGATAATGGCTCCTCTCTTAATTTATGCACTTATCAATTATTCCAAAAACTTGGATTAAAGGAAGAAGATCTCAATGAATCAAATGTTATTATAAAATCTTTTAACAATGAAATTCAAGAAGCTCGAGGCACTATAATTCTTCCCCTTAAGAGTGGATCCAAGATCCTGGATACTTTGTTTTATGTAGCATCTTGCCCTTCACCTTACAACCTACTTCTCAGAAGTCCTTGGATTCATACGATGAGGGTTGTCCCTTCCACTCTTCATCAATGTTTGAAGTTTAAACTTGCAAATAAAATTGTTACCATACATGGTGACCCAACACCATTTGAAGAATATTTAACGGTTGAAACATCAAGTTCTATACATTCTCCATTGTCACAACTACCTCCTATCAATCACTTTTCTTCATCTATATCTGATCATCATCCTTCATCACAACAATCTCAACTATCAACAAATCTACTTCAATTACCTTCACTACAACCAAATTATCCTTCAAAACCTCTTTTGATTTTGAAGCCACCTTAGACATGCTATACGCAAATCATCTCATATAGTGTATATAGATCATCTTGTATATACCACCAATTCCATCATCAAAAGTAAAAAAAAATCAAATAAAACAACTAAAAAAATAATAAAAAAAATATATCAAAATTATTTCAAATCATTCTGCATTGTTATTTATTATTGTATTTCAAAATTTTGAAGCTATATTTTCCTTTATTTCGGATTAATTCAGAAGTTATCTTGAACCATACACTTAATTTCACAAATTAATTATTTTGATTTTATCACTATGATTATAAATCTCTCTTGTATCGAAGATCACTATTTCACTAAATAATATTTTGAGTTTTGGGAAATGATCTTGCTACTTCTTGAACCAAGTACACTTTTACACATTAAAATGATTTGTTGCAAATTCAAAAAATGATACTACATAGTAGTCTTAGTCTCTTGAGCAAAAAGTTTCCCCTGCTATCCTATCATGCGCATGGTCTAGAATTTTTGAGAATTGGAAAAAGGACAAGCTCACCCCTGCCCGAATAAAAATCCCTTGCTCTACAGCCAATCCGAGCAAGTATCCCAAAAGAAAAATCAAGAAAAGAAAAATTCAAAAATCAAAAGAAAAAGAAAGAGAAAAAAATCAAAAAGAGAACGAAAAGAGAAAAAGAAAAGCAATAAAATCCCCTTGTTCAAAACAAAATGAACAAAATCCCTACCCCTTGAAAGTGAAGAAAAGAAGGGTGAATGAGCTTGAATCCCTGGAATTCTCAGTTATTCGAAAATCATGAGGTAAGTCCCATAACAGGTGATTTGTGCCCAACTTGCTTGACATTGGGTAATTCCTTTTCGCGTGGCGACATGTCTGTCACATTAGCGACCTTATTTTGTATAGACCTATGTCCGCTTGTGGATTAGCTAGCTTTTGATGACTTGACTTACATAGTAGTCTGGTACGGTTTCATGCACAAAAATCATGGTTAATGAACCCTTCACTTGCACACACATTGGTTCATTCAAGTTCGCTTGCATCACTACCTTACTCAAAATTGGTAAATGAACATTACAAAGCACACACATTTGATCCTTGAGAGATTTTGTGTCATTATGATGAATCAAAATGGATGATGAACTCACACAATCACACACTGGGTTCTTGATAAATTTGAATTTATCCTTGAAATAATTTAAAATATTTCTTTGATTTTTGCTATAAAACATAAGTTTGTAACCATTTGCATTAATCCCCACAACTCACTTCATTTTAGCACATACAATATATATATTATCTTCAAAATTTTCCAACATGTGACACAATGATTTATTTTACATTACTTTGCATTTTAAAAAGAACAAATAATTTCATATCATCATGCATTTCATTTTGATTTTCATGATGATGGTATAATTCCTAAGTAATTATTTCATATAATTTCACACTTAGGAATTATATGCTTAGCGCAAATCATCTTTCAAATTTTTCATGCTTAAATTCATACATTTTCACAACATCTATCAAACATCTTGTCCCAAAACAACATCAAACATTTCTTTCTCATCATAAAGCCTTAAGATTATTCTTAAGCACACAATATTTTGGTATTAGCAATACAAAACTTCCTCATAACAGGATCCGCTTCATGACCTAGCGAGCATTGATCTCCACCAACGGTCATATAACAACACAACATCCTTCGAGGTTCATTGCTAATCCATCAAATTTATCACCACACAAAAACATCTTTCTCAAAACACACTTTACAAAATCATTTTCCTTTTATGTTAAGCATGATCAAAATGTTCAAAAATCAAAGCATGACTACAAGAAATTATGTAACACAACCATCATAAGCAAATGTAATAAATCATCCAATAAATCACACAAAGTCACATAAAACAAAGAAGATCAATTTCGAGTTTTCCACCAAACATAGAATTTGGTGTAAAAACTCGAGGGGGCATCCTAGTCAGTAAATTAGTAATTATTTTTCTAAAACATCAATTTCACATAAACTATTCATTCTAAACCATCTACTCCATTTTTGCCCATGTCAAATCATAATCATTTCTACTCAAGTGTCTACACTTTTCTTTGACGCATTTATTGTTCATAAATACGTCAAAGAGGGGGAAAAATGTAGACATGAAAAATTGACTCATTTTCCTTAGTTTTTCTCCTAGAAAAGTAAGGTCATATTCAAGAGAATTTTTACCTTATCAAATCATATCAATTCTTCTAAAATTTTATACCATTGGATAGGGCTCAAAAAGAGCTTTCCAACGGTATATAATATGTCCAATTTTGACATCGTTTTCCTCAATTTTTATGCCAATAACAAATGTTGTTGCAACCATGTGACGGTATCGTCCCTGATTAGACAAAATCGTCTCTAATCGTACGAAATCATCCCAAACTCTGTGCAAGATCGTTTGGATGATTTTGTCCAAAATAGAAATTTTCTTAATTTGATAATAAGACAAAATTTGTTGTAACCGCACGATGACATCGTCCCTGATTAGACGATATCATCTCTAATCGGACGAAATCGTCCGAAATCCTGCAACAAAATCGTTTGGACGATTTTGTTCAAAATGGAAAATCTCCTAGCTTAGCAAAGCGACAAAGTTAGCTCCAACTAATCTTTGGCATGTTCTAATGGAGGCATGTTGGTTACAGTCCTAAAATCCACAAAATCACCTAAATGGAGAAGCATCCTAACCCCCTAAAACAAACTCCTAAGCCTATTTAATCCAAGGCATTTTCTTGGATTCACCCTGGCTTCCTGACTCCTGACCCCCTTGACTCCATAGTTCTCTAGCTGATGGAATGATTGGAGTCTCTCCCTCTTCAATTCCCCTTTGTTGCATTGTGTTTTCATCATTTTATTGCAGGTCTGGACTGTGCATCGTCTTGGAGCGTACGAAATCGTCCGAGACTATTTCATCAAATTAGAGACGATTTTGTCAAATTAGAGATGATTTTGTCACATTGGAGATGATTTCATCACCAGATCACTTGGGGGCAACTTCAGAACTCTGTTTGCATCTATTTGCTTTTAATTTCAATTTGCATTGCATTTGGTATTGCATTTAATTACTGCATTTGGTGTTCACCTTCATTCTATTTCAATTTACATAATGTCATTGTTTAAAGTATGAATTATCGCATTTGCCTTAGTAGAATTAATTTTGATCATTTAGCAAACATTCTATATCATTGATCTATGCCTTTATCCTAGAGTTGTAATCATATAATTGCATGTAGCACCATTTCTACCATCAAATTGTTCTGTTGCAGGTTTTTGACAATCCGAGACTATTTCATCAAATTAGAGACGATTTTGTCAAATTAGAGATGATTTTATCAAATTAGAGATGATTTTGTCAAATTAGAGATGATTTTGACAAATTGCAGACGATTATGTAAAATCAGAGATGATTTTGACCTGCAACAAGCGACAAAATCTTCATCAGACATCCGAATTCAGGTAAGGTTTGAAATTTCTTCAACAAGCATTGCATTAATTTAAATATTCTATTTTTTGTATTCTCTGTCCACATTGGAAGTTAAAATACATGTAGTTTAGTTTAGTTTGCATCTTGGCCAAACTTAGGTGCGTGTGATTTGATTAAAAAGAACTCATCTAAACAAATCCTAAAACCTAGGCTCGGAAACTACCACAAATGTTTCCTGGTGAACCCAAACCCATTCGTTGAAAAATCACCATATATAGAAGGTACAATTAAGTACTTCTCTTTCGAGGTGTAGACCACCTATTCCCCCATTCCCCTCTAAGGCGCGGATCCATTTGCCTAGAGGAAAGGAGTGCGGGAATTTTTGGGCTACAAGAGTTGATGTAAAAGGTTGAGGGATTCCTTTCAAAACCTTCCCTTCATAATAATACCAAAAAATATTTATGGAAGAGTGCACACATATAAACAAGGAGTACATGTAAATAAGGAGTAGGTAGAATGTAAGCAAGGTAAAAGCTCGCAAATAGAATAGAATGTAAGCAAGGCACAAGCTCACAAATATAATAGAACGTATGCAAGGCACACACTCACAAATAGAATAGAATGTAAGCAAGGCAAAAGCTCACAAATAGAATTACAATATTTAATTTAAATCTTCAAAGAAATTTGAATGATGAAAGCAATTTATGTAAAAATGTTAGTTATTAAAAAAAAAAATTTAAAGAAGTCTAAGTTGAAAGTAATATATCCTAGTTGAGTAAATACAACTTTTTCCTATTAGAGGATAAAGGAAATGAGGAATCTATGGTAAACCCCATAGAGGTGGAAAATGATTCATCAAAAAGTGATTATTAAATATTGTTGAAATATGAGTAATATGACCTTATTGGCCAAGGCATGTATTTATTATGTAATTCAATGGACAATCATTATGCAATGTATTTTGCAACAATTCAATGTAGTTAGCCCTAGAGGCATTTATTAAACCACTATTATGGTTAATATATATATATTTTTTTAAGGCAAAAAACCCCTTGCGGAGCCACATTGGTCTAAGAGACCACGAACAGGGGGTTCTACACCATCAAAGTCACCCGGGGGTCGCACCCGACCCTGCCCGCACCAACATTATCAATTGGATTTTGGATACCCAATTCAGCTTTTTGGTAGGGTGGAGATTTGAACCTGGGACCTCCCTTGGAGGATTTCCCTCTCCTCTCTAATTCACCTACAACACCTGGGTTATTATGGTTAATATTAACTAGACCTTTTTAATGCCTAATATGTGATAGACAAGGATTTAGGATCTTGTAATTATCCTCAAATATTTATGTTGGATTGGGATATGTAGTTATTAATGTTGAAGATTTGGTATAAATATCCTTCAATCACCCAATCCATGTGTTCTATTTTTTGGGTGCATAAGGACACCTCACTCTTTTCTTTAAATCTATTGATTTTATTTGACTTTAATTTAGTGCAAGAAACCCCTAAAATAGACACTCAAGGTTGGACATCCCCATACCACCACGACCTCTCATAAATGGAGAGTTAATCTTATCAATAAGGAATTTAATACACAACCACACACACTTTACGATTTGAACTTTGGACCTTCCAAAGAAGAGCGAAAGCCCAAATCATTATGATGTCCCCTCCGGGACTTATAGTTTTTCTTTTTATATTTGGTTAGTGTGATAAACCCCTACAACTGACACTCAAGGTTGTGCATCCCCATCCCATAATGACCTCTCATAAGGGGGAGAGTTGAGCTTATCAATAGGGAATTTAACATAGAGCCCCACACACACACACCGCGGTTTGAACCTTAGACCTCCCAAAGAAGAGCCAAAGCCTGAAACATTGCGCTATCCCCATGAGACTATTTTATTTTACTTCTTACTATTTTGATTTATAAGACTTATGTTGAATGTTATGATTCTCTTGTTTTTAGGAAGTATTACAAAATTTAACATGGTACAAGGGCAGGTATGTATCACTCAATCATGTGGAGAAACTATTTTAAAATATTTATTTTTTCAATCACTGTGACAAATTATCTTTGGAATATTTATAAGCAATTTTTGACATAAAGAACATAAGAAGGAATTCTCTTTTATTTTATCCTTATAGAAAAATCAGAAAGAATTTTAATAAAAAATATATTTTTAAGTGTCACTCTAGGAAGAGTCTTGAGCTCTTTATTCAAATTGCATAATTTTTTGAGTTTTTGAATTGATAGTATCTATTCAAGGACTTCTTACAATTGAAAGAATATCCCTTTTATGGTTGTATTCAAGATCTATAACACTCTTACTAAGGGAGAAAATGGTAGTCTTCTATATGATGGGAGATTTGGATTATTTTAGATCATTATAAGGGAAGAACTATAGTCTTCCAACTGATAAAGAATATTTAGATGAATCTATCCCATTAGACCATATTATAGCATTCTAGACAATGAAGGAGGCTCAAATATTATTTATCCTATTGATCCCATTATGGGGAGTTTGAAATGTTATCACCTTTAATATCTTATCTCCTTGGTCCCAAGTTCAAGTTATGGGAGATGTTGGAATATGGGTAATCTAACCTTATTTGCAAAGGTCATATTATTTGATGTAATTATTATGTAAGCATAAGAGCAATCGCCATGCAATGTATTTTGCTATGATTTGATGTATTTATTCTTAGAGACATTGTTTAAACCATTATTATGGTTAATATTGACTAAACCCTTTTAATACCTAATATGTAATAGATAATGTTTTAATAACTTGTAATTAACCTCGAATTCGTATGTTATGTTGACTTGGGATATGTAATTATTAATATTGAGGATTTGATGAGGATTTTGTTATAAATACTTATGAGCCCTAAAAAAGCTCATATTTTTGTATAAACTTTTCATATATAATGTAGCATTATTATTATAGAATGTGTATTTTATGAAAGTTTTATATATATTTAATAGCAAATTATGTATGTTGTCTAATATTTATTTTTAAGTGAATTGTGTGTAGATTCAATGATTTTTACTGCCTTTCAGCATGTTTATGTCAAGGTCCCATTCGAACCTGGCACTTTCTTTTTTATGATGGAAAATCAAAGGTAAACATAATCGCAACAAATAAAGTAATGACACTAAATTTGGTTCCCGACTTCCGTTTCAGCACCCGACTCCCGTTTGGTGCTCGACTTCCAAATTGGTGTCTAACTCCCATTTGGCGCTTGACTCCTGTTGAAGCAAAAGTACAATACAACCCCTATTATCCGTAGAATAGAACAACGATTTCAGCGATGGATGAGGATATGATTTCAGAGATGGATGCAGATGAAGGACAATGTCATAAAGCAGATGTCATCTATTTTTTAGCAAATACATAAATATCCATGTAAACCGATAAGCGTGATATCAAATGTATTATGTTCTGATAAAAATAGAATACGCTTAATTAATCTGGCAATAGATGAAATTGATTGTATATTCGCTTTATCCTCCCTATTTTTGTGTATTTTTTGTAACAACAAAATCTAAAATAGATTTACCTCCAAATGTAACAAGGTATGGTTGCATATCTTATAAATATGCAGGCCACCCTTGAGAAACAGATCCCAGATTTTTTTTGTAATTTTTTTGAAGTTGCATATAATACAATTCATTTGAGTGTTTTATTAATCTCAAACTAGCATCCGGTGAATGAATTGACTCGGGTGGAATCTACTGGAAGCTTGGGCCCACTCTCAATAGTATTCCTCCCACTTTTTCCTTGATTTCTATAATTTCATTTATTTCTTGTTTTATTGTATTTTCTGCAAATTAGTTTAGTTCTGTAGTTTCCCCTATTTTCTGTAATTTTTGTAGCAAGTATGCATTTTACTTTTTGTAGTTTATTTTGACCATGTCTTTGATAATATGAAAATAGGTTAATGGTTTGAAAAACAAAAAAAAACTCCAACACAACAACACACCCCCCAAACCATAGAATCTAAGGGACTCATCTTATTAAGGAGATTACAGGCATATATTGTGCATGATTTTTCACAAGTTTACGAGTTGTCCCAAGTTGACAATTAAATGGAGGTAATGAATTAAACCGTAGAAAATTAACCAATGTTTTTCCCAACATTTTGGTATCATTATCGAGGAAAAACCAACTATAAAATCTTATTCTAAAGAAAGTGTTTTTGAAGTAGTTTAGGTTACTTTCTACAGAACTACTCCATTCTAATTTTGTATGAGTCCACCTAGAGTTAGAGGACTAGACGATTGTTTCATCAAGAGCAAAAAAATATTTCTCTAGAAACCTCTATTTCAGTTGTGCCAAATCCTGACAGTGATATCTCCCCACCACCTCCACCTGTGCATTGGAGTCAACATCCACTTTTTGCACAGGATCCTTCTGAACTAGACCAACAAAATATTAGGGAAGGATCAATGGTAGGAAGAGTTCAATCTAAGGAAGATTTGTTGAACATTCAATGTTGGCAAGTAGTTGAAGATGGGACTATTTCAAACACTGATTTAGTAATCCTTCTAGAGGATAAAAGAAATGAATTAGAAGCCTTGAAAGTTGCCCTGAAAATAGTAGGTGTAGAAACCCTGTTTACAGACAATATGGCTGAAGTAGAAGAAGCATCCACTAGTTTTAACTTCCCCATAGAAGAGGCAAGAGGAGACCACAAGATGAAATATATCTCTCCTGCCCACCTTCCAATATTTAGAGGATTTCAATCAGAATATCCCGACCTATTTCTTTTTAAATTTGACGTTCTATGCAGGTCGATAGACTATAAAACTGATGCTCAAAAATTAAAGTTGTTTCCCTCAACTCTTGATGATTCAGCCCTACATTGGTTCATCAATTTAGGACATAAACATATAACTACCTAGGAAGACATGAAAAAAATCTTCCTAGATCAGTATTAAGACATCGATAGAGGATGAGATTCTAGAGAAGAAGTCCTGGATATGACTCAGAAGGAAGGTGAGTCATTGGAGGAGTATTGGGATAGGTTTAGTTTTAATTTGCAAAGATCTCCCCATGCAAAACTAGGAGACAGGTCCTTGAGAAGTATCTTCTTAAAGGGGCTTACTAATGAATCTCTTGATGCATTAAACATGATTTCTGGAGGAGACATTTATCAACACCAAATGTCTGATATCCGATAGTTATGCCAAAACTACTCAAGAAGGAAGGGTAAATTAACTTCTAGAAATATCAAACAATCAGCCACAGTCACAAAAATAGAGATAGGAAATATGCTAGAAGACCTCAAGAGTGAGATGTTGTCATCTCTTGTGCTTCAAATGGACACTCTTCTACTTCAGAGAAAGAAGTAGGAGAATGAGGTAGCATTAGCCTATTTTGTCTTAAATGCGGGGGAAAGCACCCCAGAAATGAATGTCTTGAGAACAAAGTTAGAGTATGCATTGTATGTCAAAAAGATCATAAAACTAAGTTGTGTCCGCAATTACCAAAATCTAGAGAAGATCTTGAAGTAACAAAAGCTTATTTCATGGGAAATAGGAGAAACTGATAACAGTATCCTATGGGAAACAACATGCCAATAGGAATGCCATCCTATGGGGGCAACAATTTTCAGCACCAAGGTCAAGTTCAGCCACCCAATATGGGTTAGTGGGGACAACAACCTTGGACACATACCTCCAAGAAGAAAATCCTTATAATCCTTACCCATGGATGCCATACCAGTAGCCTAGACCATAGTGGAGAAATCCCAATGCTTGGAGCCCAACTCCATAGCATGCAGGTCAAGTCCCACTACAGCAAAGTTTACCAGCTTCCCCTGCTTTGAGACCTACTCAACTTCTGGTATAGCCTACATCTAATCCAAACAATAAAACACAACCAACATACCATATGGAGAATGAGATGTACCCCATGTATAATATCAAAGTAGATTGTAGTCCTATACAATTGAGATCAGGTAAATAGGTAGGTGTAGAAATAGCTCCTTTGTTAGAAGAGGAGGAAAAGGTAGATTTAGAAAAAGAGGAATCACCTCTTATAGAAGAAATAGAAGATGAACCAGTAGCTATAAATACTAGAGAAGGGGTTCCACCTTTCCCAAAAAGGTTGCAGGAACCCAAGAAGCCAATACAACCAAAATTTGATATTCTTTCCAGTCTAAAAAATTTGACAGTCACAATCCCTCTTTTTCAGGCCATAAGAGACATTCCCATCTATAGCAAGGCCATAAGAGAATTGTGTCTAAGAAAACTAGGAAGAAAACCAGCACAAGCAATCAATTTGGTAGGTCAGTTAGCTGATCTTATGCTAGGAAACACCTACAACCAAAAATATTCAGACCTAAGAAGCCTTGTTTTAACTATAAAAATTGGAGGCTATGTTTTACCCAACACATTAGTAGATCTAGGGGCTGCCATTAATGTCATGCCCAAGGATACCATGCAAAAACTCATACTAACCAACCTAAAGCCAACCAAAATTATCCTTTAGTTGGTAGATAGGTCTACAGTGCTCCCTGAGGGAATATTGGAAGATATAACAATCATAGTGGATGCATGGGAATACCCAATAGATTTTCTAGTGTTACAATCCAAGTCTGGGTTGGGTGGTTATCCACTCATCTTAGGTAGGCCTTGGATGGCAACAAATGATGCCTACATAAGTTGCAAAAATGGACAAATGACCATTTTTGATGGTCAGAATATGAAAAATCTGATCATCCATCCACCTGCATAGTCTGTAGATTTATTGGGAGAACCTGAATAGTGGAAACCAGAACATGAGTGGTTTATCAATGATTCAATCCATCATGGCACTTGATGAGTTGGAGGATGAGAGTGATGAGGAAAGAGTGATATCAAAATTTTTCCAAGGAGAACCCTCCTATCCTCCTCCAGAACTACCACTTTTTGGAGGTAAAAATCACCATATTAAGCAAATTGAGGTTGCACCTGGGAGGGTATTAAACATAGATGATGAGTTGACATTTGATCAATAGATCAAACTAAAAGAAACATTAGTCAAACATCAAGGTGCCTTTGCTTGGGAGTATTCAGACATGAGAGGAATAGCTCCTGAAACTTGTACTCATCGCATATATCTGGAAGATGAAGTAAAACCAGTAAGACAACCACAACGTAGGATGAATCCAACTATGAAGGAGATTGTTAAAACAGAATTGTAGAAACTCCTGACAGTTGGGTTTATCTACCCTATTTTAGATAGTGAGTGGGTATCACCTTTGGTGGTGGTGCCCAAGAAAAATGGCAAGTGGCGTATCTGTGTTGATTACAGGTTGCTCAATAAAGCAACCAAGAAAGACCACTTCCCCTTACCCTTCATAGATCAGGTCCTTGATACCTTAGCAGGGAAGAAATACTTTTCTTTCCTGGATGGGTTCAGTGGATATAATAAGATTTAGATTGGGTAAGAGGATCAAGATAAGACCACGTTCACTTGTCCATGGGGAACCTTCGCCTACCGAGTTTTACCCTTTGGTTTGTGCAATGCACCTGCCACATTTCAAAGGGTAGTTTTGAGCATCTTCTCTGATATGATTGGAGAAACTATGGAAGTATACATGGATGATTTCACTATTTATGATGAAACATTTGAAGAAGCCATAGAAAAAGAACACTTCAGCGATGTGAGGAAACCAATCTGTCCCTAAGCAATGAAAAATATTTTATGTTAATGCAAGAGGGGATAGTATTAGGACATCATATTTATGTATATGGGATCAAGGTAGATAGAAAGAAGATAGAGGTAATCCAAAATCTGCCCACTCCCAAAACTCATAAAGATATCCAAAGTTTCCTTGGATCAGTTGGTTACTATAGGAGGTTTATAGCAGACTTTAGCAAAACTACTAAACCCCTAAGCACATTATTATCAAAATATATAGAGTTTTTTGGACAAATGAATGTGAACAGGCATTTAACATTTTGAAAGAAAAACTGACTACTGCTCCAATACTGAGGGGTCCAAATTGGACCATCCCCTTTCACATATATGCAGATGCATCCAATAATGTGATAGGGTCAATACTAGGACAGAAGGATGGTGATGATTTCTATGCCATTTATTATGTCAGTAAACATCTTACAGGTGTTGAGTTCAATTATACTATCATAGAAAAGGAATTTCTTATAGTCATACATGCTCTTAACAAATTTTACCACTATATTATAGGTTATCAGGTTTTTGTGCACACTGATCATTCAACTATCATATACCTGACAAACAAACCTGGCATTAGTGGTAGAATTATCATATGGTTGTTACTTCTACAGGAATTTGATGTGACAATTATTGACAAACCAGGTAAGGACAATGTGGTGGCAGATTTCCTTTCCAGATTGACACCTCCTGATCATACAACCATAGAAGATCAATTTCCAAATGAGCATTTGTTTGCTCTGAATGAACAGATACCATGGTACATAGATATGGCTAATTATTTAGCCACTGGTAAAGTATCCCCTGCACTTTCACCACATGAGAAATAAACATTGATAGAGAAAAGTGCAGACTTCTCATGGATTGATGGGTGCCTATTTAAAATAGGGCCTGATCAAATCATGAGAAGATGTGTTGTTGATAATGAGATTATAGAAATACTAAAAGCTTACCATAATGAACCTTGTGGTGGCCATTTTGCAAGAAAATGAACTGCATTCAAAGTATTGTAGGTTGGATACTTTTGGCCTTCACTATTCAAAGATGCAACCAAGCATGTGAGCCAATGTGACCAATGTCAAAGGATGGGTAGACCAACTCTCAGAGATGAAATGCCACTCCAACCACATGTGCACATTGAGCCATTTGATAAATGGGGGATGGACTTCGTAGGACCCATTAATCCATAGTCAACAGGTAAGAGGTATATCTTAGTTTGCACTGACTATGTGACCAAGTGGGTTGAAGTGCAAGAATTGCATGATTCTAAAGAGAATACTGTAGCAAAATTCCTATTTTCATCTATCTTTACAAGATTTGGGGTTCCAAGGGAGATCACAACTGACCAAGGGCCTCAATTTACTTCAAATTTGATCCAAGAAATCATGCAGTAGTATAAAATCAAGCATAACAAAACCACTCCTTACCATCCACAAGAAAATGGGCAAGTAGAGGTAACCAACCATGAATTGGAGAACATTCTCACAAATATGGTACAACAACATAGGAAAGACTGGGCCACAAGATTACCAGAAGCAATGTGGGCTTACAAAACCACCTAGAAAACTACCACTAGTTTTACACCATTCCAGTTGGTATATGGGAAGAATGCTATGATGCCCATAGAATTTGAGATTAAGACTCTTAGAACTGTAGTAGATTTAGATTTGAATCTGGATGAGGCACAAAAGGAATAGATTCAGTAGCTTAACCAACTAGATGAATACCGACGTGATGCTCTGCATCAGATAGAGATCATCCAAAAACAAAGAGCCAAGTGGCATGATCATCACACCAGGCCAAAGTAGTTCAAAGTAGGGGAATGGGCATTATTGTATGACTCCTGGTTCTAGGAGAGGAAAGGGAAACTCATGCAACTGTTGGATGGGGCCATATGAAGTAATTGAAATCATCAACAATGGAGTTGTTAGAGTCAGAATAATTGATGGTAGCAACATTACATTAACAGTCAATGGTCACTGACTACGGCCATATCATGTGTCTGAGACTTATATGATGAAGTCCAGATTAGGCATGGGGGAGACCCCAGTTGATTCCAATTTTAAAATTTGTTAGTAATATGTGGACATTGTCCACATGATCCAAAAATAATTATTCTTTTAAAAGTCATGCAATTTTTCTTTCTTTAGTTGTATTTCTATTTTATAGGAACGATGCCCTGAGTGCAATCGTTAGGCAGCCTAGGAGACCTAGGCCTAATGGGCATAGGATCCATGAACCTACGCATTTCCAATTTTCTAGGAGATAAATATTTTAGTAGAAGTAGCTTATCCCCACTCGGAGGGGGATACCACATCTGAACACGTGTATGGGTGTTTGTTTTGGTCTTCATGGAGAAAAATGCCCGAATGTTGGTTCAGGTAGTGGATGTTGATTCTATCCTTATCCTTCAAAATAGAATACCAAAATTTTGATCAGTTGTAGGCGTACACCAGTGGACACATCAACAGACATTGAAATAAAGGAGGAGCACCTACCTTTCATTTTCTATAGGGGAAGGCGCCTGATTCCCATTTTCTGAAGAGAAAGGCACCTGACTCCCATTTTTACGATGGAAGGTACCCGACTCCTATATTTCAGGGAAAAGGTACCCGACTCCCATTTTTATGGTGGAAGGCACCCGAATCCCATATTTCAGGGAAAAGGTGCCCGAATCCCGTATAGCGATAGACAGACGCCTGATTCCTATTTTTTCAAGGAAATGGCGCTTGAATTTTGATTTTTGAGAGAGCGACACCTAATTTCCTTGAGTTAAAAAAAAGCTTTATATTTTAAGTACGACATTCAATTTCTAGAAAAAGGTGCCTACTTTCCATTTTAAGCACGATGCCCGATTGCTAACAAAAGGTGCCTACTTTCCATTCTAACAAGTGCCTGTATGCTTTGATTTGAAGGAAGGCACTCGATTTCCATACAAGAAGGTGCTTGCTTTCTATTCTAATGGGTGTTTGTACCTCGTATGAATAAATATTTAGCATTGGGAAGTGGCCCGAGCCACGTCAACATTTCATCCACGTGCATAAAGTCAAACTTCTCACGGATGAAATTATTTTAATTTTTCCATGAGATATTTATGCACGTTCCAAGGTCATCAGTGAAAAATTTCCAAGGGAGGGATGTGTGTCATCCCAAAGACATATTACTTTAATATTTTTCTTGAAATCTTGCAAGAATCCTCAAATGAATCAAATTGTAGCAACCAAGAACCAGTCATACGGAGAAAAGTTTACCGCATGGGAAATGCACAAATCATTTTTTGTTACAGTACACATGGTCATCATAAGGCAACCAATGCAAGTGCACCATGAACGTCTACACATCATACATGCACAAAACATAATATAGGTGTATACTTAATTTTATATTTTGTATATATATAGTTTTCATAGATGTATATTTCTATAAAATAGTGTCGACATGATCCCCATTAAATTGTCCATCCAACCATTTTGCCCCATTTGGCATTTTTCCACGTGTAAATATTCTATTGGGAGATTACTCTTGGTCATCATCCACTTAAAATCTAGCACATGCTTTAATGAGATCTTGCACAGATAACTATAATTATTTCTAATTACGGTAATGGAGTGCCTGCGTTCACAGATATAGGCAATTTAAAACCATGTATTGGAAAAAATCTGTGCAAGAAAATAATAGAGTTGCAGAAGATAGAAACCAAAGTGTGAGAAATTATTGCAGATAAAACTCAGAGCCAAGGAAAAATTAAAATTCACTATGGGAGAAAAATTGACCAATCATTTGCTAAGGAAAAATGAGCCCAATGACTATTCAGGCATTAGTGAGGATGTGCAGAATTAGTTCGAAGCTACCGGATGGATGGAATATTGTTGTCTGGTCAGCCAAAACCAGGATGCAGAGGTAGCTAAGGAGTTCACAATATCTTTGAGGGATGGGGTTGTCAGAATGCATGGATTGGAAATTCCAATCATAGAAGCCTACATTGCCACTATTACAGGCCTTCCTCAAATAGGGGAACGCATGTACAAGGAGGAAAACCCTACACTCTATGCACAATGATTCTTTGGACAACCAAATCCACACCTGACACGCTCTAGTTTGTCAAAGTAGCACATCCTAGAATTTTGGTGACCAATCTTCGAACAGATCACCCGATTCTTCACATGCATGGGTAGGTTTTCTTGGCTCAATTCAAACCATTTTTATTTCCTCAACCATTTACTTCATGGGGATAAAATCAATGTCCCCCATTATCTTGCATGTGCTCTCAAATATGAGGCCAACCGATACCAGGAAAGAACGACTTCTACCTTGGCTCACCATGGGCTGATTTTAGCCTTGGTGAGACATGTCGAGGCACAAAGGGAAGTGTCTATTGAGGAAGCCGAAGGAGATAATGTTGTTCCTGAGGAGGAGGAAGAAGTAACGACACCTGAACAGAGTGAACAGTCGGCTACCAAGATAGTAGAACAAATAGATAAGGCACTTGCATCCTAGCCTGAGCAAATAACATAGGACGTAGGGTAGGCTTCATCCCCTATTTTTCCCCAATTTGATGAGGATGCAGGGTAGGCTCTATCAAGCCCTACTCACATGCCAATTTCCATAAGGACCAGGAGTAAGAGGATGAAGGCATCCATGGTCATTTATAGCTCATCAGATGATGATGATGAGGAGACTAGGGGATTAAGAAAAGATGAATTTATGGCCCAGATATTGTAGGATTTGGCAAGTGGAAAGTCTCCTCAATAGGAAATGCAGATGGAGGATCTACAACAAGTAGTTGCAAGTATTGAAAGAATAGGCATATACTTGGGAGGCCAAGTATAAAGAAGAGTAGACTCTTTTTCAAGAGTCCAGGAAGGCAGCTGTAGTGAAGATGCAAGAGTTGTACCAAACCATCCATCAACTTGCAAGAAATGATATTAAAATTGTAGCTACAGGCCCAAAATATTGAGATTGAATGACCAACCAGGGTGGATGCAATAATTCAAATATATTGGGTGATGGATGTACCCACTACCTCTCTAGATTTAAAGGAGAGAATTACCACTTCTAGCCCTTTTCGATCAGATGCAAGGAATGCCAACATTGAAGCTAAGGCAAGGGACCATTTTGAGGCCCCTACTAAAAATATTTCTAAACAAGGGAGTCCAAATTCTCAAGTAGGGACCCCTACAATTATAATTGATGATAGTGAGACTGAACAATCTTCACTAAATGCCCATGTAGAAGTAGAGCAGGAGTCAGATGCAGTAATGGAGGTTGAACAACCTCATTTGATAGCACATTCTACAGACCAAGGGCAAGAACAAAATACTGAGGTATATATGGAGTGGTCTCTAGCATCATCTCACTCTACAGATACAAAGGTCAATCAAGAAGATGAAATTGAGGTTGAAGAGCCTCAAATTTCAACCAAGTCTATAGAGGAAAATCAGAAGGTTGAAGAGCCTCAGGGCTCAACACACTCTATAGAAAAAGAATTGGAAAAGGATGCAAAAATTGAGACTGAGCAGCTTCAGATAGAAAGGGAACCCTCAGTAGGTCAGTCACCAGATGACCAAAATGTGACTAATGAGTCACCTGAACAGGTACCTACAGAACAGGCATAGGTGAATCAGAAGTCTACATCTTCTAAAAATTAGGGACAAATAGCAACAATAACAGTAGAAGAGGAGAATCCCCCTGTTTCAACAATTCACATAGGCCCAAAAATATAGCCAAAGAAATTGAGATCTAAAAGGAAGGTTGTACGGGGACCTCAATGAAGACCCAGGACTAGAGCAAGGACTACACAACTAAAAGAATTAGGCATGAATTCTGATGAAGAATGGGTAGAATATCTAAAGGTGTTTGTTGAGTAGAAAAAGAAATTTGAAAATCTCAAAGAAGACATAAAGGCAGACAAGAAGGAGTTTAGGAAGGCCTCTAAAAAGGTGGCCAAGGAATCCAAGAAATAATCTAAGACTCCTCCCAAGAAAATTAAATTTGCTCGACCAGATCAGTTTTAGGATTTGTATGGGTCAACTAGTAATCAACCTTCAAAGATGAAGGTATATTTTGAGAAGATGGGACTACTAGGTCCTGTACCACCTACAACTCAAGCAACAACAAGCAAAGCCCCTCTGGTAGAGGAAGAAGATTTTGATGATGATGTTGAACTTGAACCAACAGTGGCCAGATTGCCTAAGGCCAAGATTGCTAAAAAATCTAGTGTTCCATTTGGGGATGAATCAACAATCCCAAAAGGAGAAATCTTACCCCCTTACCATGAGTACTGGAAGCAGGCTGAGCCAACATTCCAGAAAGAAGCCCCAACCTTTACTAGGTATTACTTGAGGAATGTGGCAGGGAGGAAAGTTTGGACAAAGGAACAACCAGGTATAGGAGCTAGACCAAGTCAGCCAACTCAGTGCAGTAAGTGCTAGAAACAATCGTAGCAAGAAGTGAGCACCCCTAAGGCACAAAAGGGTCAAAAACCTAGAGATAAAGAAAAATCCAAGGCCGCAACCAAGAAGAGGAAGGAGAAAAATAGGGCCTATTGGAAAGTTGTAAATGAGACTGGTAATTATCAATATAAAGTGGCACAGGGACGTGCCAATCCTTAGGCATGGGGGAATGATGAGCCCTGAAAATGCTCATATTTTTGTATAAAATTTTCATATATAATGCGACATTATTATTATAGAATGTATGTTTTATGAAAGTTTTATATATATTTAATAGCAAATTACGTATGTTGTCTAATATTTATTTTTAAGTGAATTGTGTGTAGATTCAGTGATTTTTACTGCCTTTCAACATGTTTACATCAAGGTCCCATTCAGACCTGGCACTTTCTATTTTATGATGGAAAATCAAAGGTAAACATAACCACAACAAATAAAGTAATGACGCTAAGTCTGGCGCCCGACTTTCGTTTCGGTGCTCGACTCTCATTTTGGCATGTGACTCCCATTTGGCACTTGACTTCCATTTCAACACTTGACTCCCATTTGGCAACTGACTCTTATTTGGTGCCTGACTCCCATTGAAGCAAAAGTACAACATGACCCCTGTTATCGATAGAACAGAACAACGATTTCAGCGATGGATGCGGATGCGATTTCAGCGATGGATGCGGATGAAGGACAATGTCATAAAGCAGATGTCATCTATTTTTTAGAAAATACATAAATATCCATGTAAATCGATAAGCATAATATCAGACGTATTCTATTATGATAAAAATAGAATACGCTTAATTAATCTGGCAATAGATGAAATTGATTGTATATTCACTTTATCCTCCCTATTTCTATGTATTTGTTGTAACAAAAAAATTTGAAATAGATTTACCTCCAAATGTAATAGGGTATGGCTGCATATCTTATAAATATGCAGGCCACCCCTGAGAACTAGATCCCAGATTTTTTCTATAATTTTTTTGAAGCTGCATATAATACAATTCATTTGAGTGTTTTATCAATCTCAAACTAGCATCCGATGAACGAATTGACTTGGGTGAAATCTATTGGAAGCTTGGGCCCACTCTCAACAGTATTCCTCCCACTTTTTTCTTACTTTCTATTATTTCATTTATTTCTTGTTTTACTATATTTTCTGCAAATTAGTTTAATTTTGTAGCTTCCCCTATTTTCTATATTTTTCCAGCAAGTATGCATTTTACTTTTTGTAGTTTATTTCGGTCATATCTTTGATAATATGAAAATAGGTTAATGGTTTGGAAAACAAACAAAAACTCCAATGCAACAACACACCCCCCAAACCATAGAATCTAAGGGACTCATCTTATTAAGGAGATTACAGGCATATATTGTGCATGATTTTTCACAAGTTTACGAGTTGTCCTGGGTTGACAATTAAATGGAGGCAATGAATTAAACCATAGAAACTTAACCAATGTTTTGCCCAACAAATACCACTCAATCCATTGCATCAGTGTGAGATCCATGTGATCTACTATTAAGGTGCTCACAGATATCCACTCTTCTCTTTCATCTCTTGTTTTTATTTCACTTCTCTCTATTTTCTTGCATAAGACTTATGTTGAATGTTATGCTTCTATGCATTTCTATAGTAAAATATGACAAAGAAGGGATATTTGAGCATAGTATAATAATTTTTAAAGGTAAAGAGTTAATCAATAAATTTAATGGTTTATAATCAAATGGTTTAGATATAAAAAGTGGATTAAAAAGAAATAAAGAATGACCTAGTATTTTTTAAAGACTAATCTTCTAAGATTAATTCTTCTTGTAAATTTTTTGATTTTGAAATCTAAGTATAAAGTAATGGGTGGTGGTCCATGGTTTATGGAGAGGATTGACCTGTAGTTAATAATATGCTAATTTATTTTTTGTAGAGATTAAAAATATTGGAGGGGTTGTTGTGTGGTTTAGGCTATTAGGAATTTCATATAAGCTAATCAACATAGCGATATATATATATATATATATATATATATATATATATATATATATATATCATATGAAATTCATTTGAATGACATCAAACTCTATGGAATTTCATCTAGTTGTATACGTGTAGATGATTTTTCATGGATTTATTAAAATATTTATCAAGATCCATCATTATTATATATATAATATCATATGAAATTTAATTGAGTGGCATCAAACTGTATGGAATTTCATCTAGTTATATAAGTGTAGATGTGTTTTCATGGATTTATTAAAATATTTATCAAGATCCATCATCATTAAATTTAAATCAATAAAGTGGGACCAATAAATGAGCTACAAAAGCATTCCATTTGATGTAGCAAATGACAAAGAAATTGGTGACATGGCAAGAAGATGCAAACAGAGTGCATTTGAAAAAGACATGAAAACTTGGAAATAAATAATCTAAAGTTAAAGTAAGGGACCATGTAACAAAAACAAGTGACCTAAGGAATTAATGGGCTATCTTTGTCCTACTCATTTCTAATAAAAAATATAAAATAGGTAGTGAAAAATGTAGGTAGGCATTGAAAAGGATAAGGAAATTGTTGATGGATGCAATACTTAGGAAATATAAACATATTTACATAGCAATATAATTGTAAAACAAATAGTTCCTAAGAGTAGCAATTTTGCATTTAATGAAGTACTTAAACTAGAGGAAATTCTTCAAGAAACAATGGGTTGTATACACTTCCAAAACAAATTAAATCAATGACATCTAGATTAAAATAGTGGAACAAAAGTTTCAAAGCCAAATAAAAATAAAGGAGCGATGGCGAGTGAAATCTATTTTTTGAATCATAGTCAAGCAAAAAATAGAGAAGCAGTAGTTCGGGAGTAGGGAATGATATGGGCACACACGGCAGTGGGACTAAGGATGGAACCGATGACCAGGGAAACAGGAACGGGGTCCCAAATAAATTTGTCCCTATAGTTTCAGATTATAGAAACAATGTCTTCGAGGGGAAAGAACCCTCGGATAAAATAACAATGGGTAATAGGAAATCCCAACCAGCATCGTTTGCATAAAATCTCAAGGGAAGGCCCAAACCCTCCTCAATGGCATCACACACATTCTTTCCTGATGGATGTGATGTAATCCTATCGAAAGAAGTCATGGTTGGGTACATTTCCCTTGATTCCTTCTCCCTAGTCAAGAAATTTATAGGGTGAAGACCTGATATGGAGGCTATCAGGTGATGGGTGATGATGAAATGGAAAACCAAGGGTTGTCTAGAATTGGTTGCTATGTCAAGAGGCTTCTTCATGATTCGGCTCAATACTCAAGAAGACGCAGATCACATTCTATCCAAGGGGTCCATGGTTCTTTAGGAGAAGAAGCTTATTCCTCCGCAAGTGGGGTGTGGATTTTGATCCAGAAACCTAGAGCATCAACACAGCTCCCATATGGGTCCACCTTCCAAATTTACCCTCTCACTTTTGGCACAAGGATGTTCTACAAGGGATAGCCCGAGCGATTGGAGAGCTTGTCTCCATAGACCCTACCACGCGTGCTCAATCAAGAATGACATAGGCTCATATTTGTGTTAATGCAAATTTAGAATCCTAGCTTTTGACCCATGTGAATTTGATTTATGGGTCTTACCATTGATTCCAAGTGGTGGAGTATGAGAACAAACCCTCCTTTTACACTGAGTGCCACACCCAAGGGTACCTTCAAAGCTAGTGTCCAAATTTGAGACCTATTTTGAATGATCACCAGGAGATGCAATGCCCACCCAAGGGAGAGGTTCAAAGAATGAGAGCTAAAGCGGGTCCACGTTATGAGCCCAAAGGCAAGCAACCTGCTCCCCCATCTCCGAATGGTGACAAGAATAAAAGGCAAGTTCCCTATTTACTTTTTCCAATAGGTTCATTTTATTCAAAAATTTAGATCTCAATGCAAATAATGATAATGAGGAGACTCCCGAAGAAGAACTCCCTGGCTCAAATCACCCTGATCAATCCTCCAAGAAGGCAAACCCTCCCCTACAACCTCCTCATTCATTCCCTGACCCATGTCCAAAATCCTCATTGGCCATGACTATTGCTCCCCAGCCCCCACCGACCAATCCCCCACCACCATCTAATCCCCCACCCAGCTCCCCCCCATACTCCAATAGGTCTGGCCCTTCTCACCCCCCACCCGACCCCCATGGCGATAAGGTTGAGAGCCCTAAGTCATCTTGTGATTCTCCCAAATATTGGAGCCCTAAACAGACCATAAGCTTTAAAAAATCCCTAATTGATGTCAAAAGTGACAAAAATAAGGGTAGACCCTCTCTTGCAGAGCAAAGAAATAGAGATATAGCGGAAGACATAGCCAATGGCACCCAACGAACTCTCTTTTAGGAACTAGGAATTTCCAACAGAGATGAACCAAAGAGAACCAAACCTCCTGCGCAACAAGGCAAAGGGGGTAGAAAACCCTCCAAGAGTTCCAAATGAGAATCCTCTCCTAGAATGCGAGAGGGTTAAATGGAGCAGCAAAACAAAGACTTGTTGCTTCGATGCGAAAGGATTCAAATCCTACAATTTTTCTAATTCAAGAAACCAAATTAGGCATGCAATCCTCACCAAAAGTTGCCAAAATTATATGGAGAAAATGTGAATTTTCCTTTAGCCTAACCTCTAGAACCTCTGGTGGTCTCCTCTACCTTTGGGACCCAACCAAGGTGGAAGGAAGAGTGATTTCTGGTGAGGGATAAATTTCCAACATGTTTTTCCATGATTCTATTTCTAAGCACTCTTGGGTATTGACGAATGTCTATACCCTGAATTTTCCTCAGGATAGGCTGAACCTTTGGCATACTCTCACTCAGATGTGTAAGGCTTTCAATAATATCCCCTGGATCCTTGTCGGGGATTTCAATGCTTCGCTGTATCCCTCTAAGAAAAAATGAGGGAAAGAGATCACTCCCAGAATCACGGGTGACTTCAACAATTTTGTGGATGTTAATGAGTTAATGGATGTTCAACTAAGGGGATCTCATTTTACCTAGAGCAACATAAGGGTAGGGGGTGATCTCATTCAAGAAAGGCTTGACCATTTTTTTCTTTCTCAGGATGCACTACTTCTGTTTGGAGATGCCATTTTATAGGCCCTACCAAATATTGGGTCTGATCATAGCCCCCTTATTTTTGAAACTGCCAATAGACCTTCTTTCAAAACTCCCTTTCATTTTGAGGCAATGTGGACCCAACACCCTGACCTTAAGGCTCGCATTATTGAATGGTGGGGAGAGAGTTTCTTTGGATCTGTCACCAACCAAGTTACTCAGAAGTTGTAGTCTATAAAAGCCAAACTAAAGATATGGAATAAAGAAGTTTTTGGAAATATTTTTGAAAATAAGCAGAACATTAGGGACAGACTCCAAATTATTGAAAATCAGTTTTAGCAGGGTCAAGGGGATGCCAGTTTGAGAGCCAAAGAAAAGCAACTACTTTTATATTTCCATAACATTTTGAAGAAGGAAGAGATGTTTTGGCATCAAAAATTGAGATATTTGTGGTTGAAAGAAGGAGATTCCAACTCAAAGTTTTTTCACATTTCTACGCTCAAGCATAGAGGGGCAAACAGGATCAAGGGTCTAATCAAAAATGATGGCACCTTCACCTCCAATATTCACAAAATTCATGATGAAGCGGTCCTTCACTTTGAGTCCCTCCTAGGTTCCTGCCCTCCCCGCTCTGCCCAGGCCATGGATTCCCTCCTCATGCACATCCCCAAAATCATCACTGATAGCATGAATACCTATCTACTCAGTACTTTAAGTTCTGAGGAGATCCACCAGGCCCTCTTCTCCATGTAGCCAGATAAAGCCCCAAGCCCTTATGGATTCTCCCCAAGGTTCTTCCAAGCCTTTTGGGAAATCATCGGCCCTGACCTATGCCAAGCCATCAAAGAAATGCAGAGATCCAGAGTCATTCCCAGAGATGTGAATTCTACTTTTCTTGCCCTCATCCCTAAAGGCCCCAATTCTAGATCCCTATCTGATTATCATCCCATCAGCCTGTGTAACATGGTCTACAAAATATTTTCAAAGGCTATGGCCAAAATATTAAAAGGTATTCTCCCATATTTGATTGACCCCTACCAAGGAAGCTCGGTTAAAGGTAGAAATATTGTGGATGGGGTCATAACCATTCATGAGCTGATCCACTCAGCCCATAAGTCCAAAAAATTAGCTTTCTTCCTAAATCTTGACATGAACAAGGCCTTTGACAAAGTGGATAGGGAGTTTCTATCTAAAGTTCTCCAAAAGTTTGGGTTCCATGACAACTGGGTTCATCTGATCATGCAATGCATCTCAACTGCTTGGATTTATGTTCTTGTGAATGGATCTGTTGTAGGGTACTTCCCTAGTACTAGAGGACTGAGACAAGGGGATCCTTTATCCCCCATCCTCTTCATTATTCTTGCTGAGAGCCTTGGAAGAGCCATAAAAGTTGCCTGTTCCATGGGTCTGATTTCTGGCATCAAAGCAGCATCCAATCTCCAACCCTCAACCCACCAACAGTTCATGGATGACACTCTATTGGCAATGGTTGCATCTATTTTTGAGGCAAGAGTCATCAAAGCTATCCTCAACCTCTACGAAGAAGCACAGGGCAAAAAATCAACTTCACCAAGAGTAATATTTATTTCATTAACACTCCAGTGGCCCGCCAAGTCAAAATTGTGAACATTCTAGGATGTTCTACTGTAGCGTTTCTAGCTTCTTATCTTGGCCTCCCAATGTTTCAGGGGAATCCTGCCAAGACGATGTGGAATAATGTTATTGAGAGATTTCATAAGAAACTTGCAGGGTGGAAAGGCGCCCTTCTCTCTCAGGCAGGTAAAGCTACCCTGGTCATGTCAGTTCTTCAAAGCATACCTATGTATTTTTTATTATTTTTCAAAATCTCTACAATAGTTGGTATTACAATTGAACAAATCCAAAAATGCTTCTTATGGGCTGGAGCTGAAAATTAAAAAAAGTTTCACTTAGTGGCCTGAGACAAAGTATGCTCTCCAAAATATAAGGGTGGGCTTGGATTTTGTAGAATTAGCAAAATGTATTAGGACCTCTTAGCTAAGAAGGCTTGGAAAGTTTTCACTAATGAAAATTTGGAATGGATTTCAATCATTAAAAGAAAATATCTACAGCATCACTCCTTTAGAGATGAAGAAATCCCCCAAATAGGGTCTCATTTTTGGTGGTCTATCATCCAAACCAGACCCCTACTCCAAAGAGGAACCAGATGGCAACTCGAAGATGGAAGATCCATCAATTTCTGGCATGACCCATGGGCCAGGGATGAGCCCCTTATCAATGACCCAGAAATCACTACTATTAAACTTCTAACAGATCACAGGTTTGGCCCGAGAGTTTTGACTTCATTGTGTAAGACTAGGACCGCCCCAAGTGGAAGCAACTTCAGTTCAGAATAAGCAATGCAATCATTGATAGAGCTATCACATCTTTACAGGTGATTTTTAGAGCAAACTTCATACCCAGGACCCAAAAAAAAGATAAACCATTCTGGAAAGGTATTGATGATGGCTCCTTTTCGGTCAAGTCTGCATTTTTCTTGTTGGATTCCCCTCATGACCTACGCAAAAACCAGGTTTCCCCAGTTTTCATCAAGAGAATTTGGCTCAAACACCTCATCCCAAAAGTCGCCCACTTCTCTTGGTTAGCTTCCCAAAACAGAATTCTCACTACAAAAAATCTGATCAAGAGGGGTGTCATAGTTCCCAACAGATGTTACTTGTGCTTACAAGCATGGGAATCCACTCAACACCTGTTGATCGAGTATCCCTTTGCCTACACTACTTTCTCAATGCTGGTAAATATATTTCAGGTCAAGTGGGTATGGCCCCAGTCAATCACTGACCTTTTTACCCAATGGCCCCAAGTGTTTTGTAACCCTAGGCTCAAGTTTCTGTGGGAAGCAGTGTTGCACCATACCCTATGGTAAATCTGGCTTAAGCACAATAGTATAATCTTCAATGACCGCTTCAAGGACCCAAAAGAAGTGGCTAATAAAGCATTATGCTTTGCCATTGAAAATGTAAATTTGGTCCCTTGTTCGAAGATCCCAATGTCTGGGTTGGAAGAATCCCTATTCAAATCCCTCGGCATCTCTTCCGAGTGCACCAGATCCCATGCCCAAACCAGTTGTAGGTCCACCATCAAGTGGACCCCTCCCCCCTTAGGATGGCTCAAGGTAAATTTTGATGGATCGTCTAAAGGCAACCCTGGAGATGCTGAGGCTGGAGGAGTCATTTGGGACCATGAGGGAAAAATCATCAAGGCCTTCATCAAAAACCTGAGAGTCCAATCCAACAACTATGTCGAAGCTCGTGCCCTCTGGAGGAGCCTTGAACTCAGCAAAGGTCTAACTAAACCAATAATATTTGAAGGGGATTCCCTAAATGTGGTCAACCATATTAAGAATAATTCCAAGGTTGGGTGGAATATTCAAAGTATCATTCAAGAAAGTCAATCCATCCTTAGGCAACACCTGATCAACACAATCCAACACATTTTTAGAGAAGCCAATGTGGTGGCAAATTTATTGGCTAATAGAGAAGCCAATCAGAACAATCTCACTATATGGGAAGACTCTTTCCCTCAAGACATCGTAGATGATGTCAAAAATGATGTTGAGCGCAATTCCAACTAAAAGCAAGCATAATCCCAAAGGTGTTTTTATCAACACCAAGGGTGTTCACATTAACACCATGGTTATTTTTTCCCCTTCCCATTTAATCATTATCTTTTGAAATGCTGGTTGTACTTTTTTCATGTGGATCGATCAGATCGTGGCAAAGCTTTGGGACCCCTTTATCATCATCCCTCCACCCCATGCCTCCGCTTCTTCCTCCTTATTTTT
This sequence comes from Wollemia nobilis, assembly GCA_028583015.1. Lineage (NCBI taxonomy): Eukaryota > Viridiplantae > Streptophyta > Pinopsida > Araucariales > Araucariaceae > Wollemia > Wollemia nobilis. Next base: position 8,454,972 of record JAQPPZ010000989.1, read on the forward strand.
CCTCATCTCTCGATGTTTGCCTCTCCGTTCTTCCATTTCCTTCACCCGTTTGTATTTCGTATCGTTTGGTCCACCTTGTTAGTTGGAATCTTCCATCTTGTTAGTTGGCATCTTCCACCTTGTCGCCCATCCTCTCCTCTTGCTTTTTCGTTCTATTTCCTTTTCACGTGCAGGTGTTGATGTGGTCCAATACTTTTGTCCTACGGTTGAAGTTCCAACATGCATTGGAAAGGGCCCTCCATCTTGTAATCCTTTCAGTTGCAACCCTAAGCACTCTTTATCAATCTACCTCCTTCTAGAGTGAACTCACTTGTTGCTTAGCATCCTTGCTTCTGTGCTTCTATCTTGGTGCTTATACGGCTATGGCCTACCCGATATTATGGCCATTCTTGAGATGTCTGTGTTGCAGCTCGAACCTGTAGCTAAAGCTCTACTCGGAGCCAAGGGACTCATCCCCTTCTTCAATCTTTTCGAGGGCATGGATGAAGGTGTCACCAATGAGTTTGTAAGGTCATGGAACAATGGAGTGGTTTAGATCCGAGGACTCCACATTGAGGTAAACATCCATATTTTAGCTAAAATCTCTGGTTTATCTCCCAAGAGTAGGGCGGTGCATTGGGACATACACAATTTCAAAGAAGAAACTGAACACTTTCCTAAGAAAGGCAAGGAGTTGACCTGGGTTAAGGGGGAGTCCTTGGTCCTCTCTTCCTCATCCTTGGGACTCTGTCATTGTTCCCATCATCCAGTATATCATAGTTGATGATGTTAGCAGTCCCCTCCGTTCCTTCCACCTTGCCTTCATCAACCATCTACGTGACATCAAGCCGATTAACATTCCTAATTTTTTGATTCGGTCTATAAGCCTTACCATAGAAAAACTTCAGGGATAAGAAGTCTTCCAAGCACCTATCGCACCAAGGATTATTTCTCATCATTTACAAGCATACCCTTCTGTCCCAACCTGTTGTTGGACCTTTGGCTCCTCCTCCGATCATCAAGCCCTCCCTTGAGCCAGCTCATGGTCCTAAAGCCTCGTGATCCTAATCCTTCGATTGAGTCCCCTAGTGTTGTGCCCCTCTCTCATAGCCCCTCTATTGAAGTGCCCCTATAATCCTCTTCTCCTTTAGATGGTCTTTCAAAAGTTGTCAATCCCATTCAGTCCAACAACAAAGATGAGGAAAGTCCATCCCCCAAACCAAAGGAGTCAGCCCCTGTGGAGTCTTGAGCTACTATAGCCAAAATAAGACCTCTGAGGAGAAAAAGGAAAGCGATCCGACCCTCTCCTAGCAAAATTTCATGACACCTGAAAAGGAAATGTGTAGAAGGATCATGTCCCTCGCCCGAGATCATTTTAGATGATGAGGAAGATGTTAGGTGTAATGTTGATGATGCACTTCAAACCAGCACCATCAATCACGTATCCAGAGTGGTGGAGCAACTCCAGGCAGCAGCTAACATGATCAGGGAGGCGGGTGTCATATTTTCTCACACCATCAAAGACCTCCAAGAACTCCCGACTGCCCTCAGTGTCCTCCTTGCAAAGTATCAGAACGTTGGCACCAATCAGGAGGATGAAGATGATTCCCAGTAGGTCTAGGAGTGGGGTAGTTGGCAGATGGTTTGTCAATGGTTTTTTTAATTACGTAATGTTGTTGTTTTCCTTATTTAGGGTTTCTAGTCTATGGGTCTGTTTTAATTTTCCTGTTCAGATTTTGGATCTAGTTTGTATTAGGTTTTTGCAGACTATTGGTTGTCCTCACGTCCATCCCTGTGATAGTGGGATGCATCAAATTTTATACTATTGGCATTCCAAATGCCCAATGTAATAGGGATTGGGTCCCTTCAACCCGACAATTATCTATTGGCTAAATTTTGTACTAATCAGTAGCTTGGTTACCTTATTTTTAGACATGTTGAATGGTAACATTGGTGGATAAGCTCATGAGGGATTTTGCTTCAAAAATCAGGCTGAAGATGTTCCAAGGAGTAGACTGAGTCTCTACAAAGTTTTTAATATTAGGTATCTAGTTGATAATTATATTACAATAAGAATTTATGAAAACTTAAATATAGATAAATATATAATGATATTACATATACACAAAATCTAAAATCAATGTTGAGGCAATTGAAATCCTTGACCTCTTGAGAGCACACCCTTGAATATAATATATGATTATGATTTCTAGAAAACTAATTGTGGTTATAAATATTTTGATTTATGAGAGTAGCTCCTTATAAAATTCATATATAATTTACTTCAAAAAATAACAAATAAATTAGAATTACAACACAAAATAAAAATAATATCGATAATAGGGAGGTTTTGAAAAATATTGACAATAACCTATGGAATTTAGTCTAGGAGGGACTAACAACTAAGGAGTAGAGGGATATTGTATACACTTAAATATGTGTTGTCATGGATATTACTATAGTTCATTAGGATTAAATTTGAATGAAGAGAATGAGATTGATAAGTGGATTATGAAAATATTCCATTCTAATGTCACAAGTATTATGAGATCAAACACATGGTAAGAAATTGCAAAGTGACAATGATGAAGAAAGAGAGAAAATTTTGGGCTTGAGACAAAGTTCCTTATCATAGAAAAATCCTGAATCAAAAGAATGAGATCAATAAGTGGATTATGAAAATATTGCATTTTGATGTTGCAAATATTATGAGACCAAACACATGGCAAGAAATTAAAAAGTGACAATGATGTAGAAAGATATGGAAAATTTTGGACATGAGACAAACTTCAATATGAAACAAGGAAATCGTATCATAGTAGGAGTTGGATAAAATCAAGAATTTTCCACTCCTAAGAAAGTGGTAAAAAAACCCTTTGCATCTTCAAATGGCAAAAGCCATTACAACTCACTCAAATCAACCATCAAAAGAAAAAAATACACAAGGGATGAAAAACTATAATGCACAAGTTCAAATTTAGGTGTTAAAGGTGCAAAGGAAGATGGAGAGCTAAATTTTAAAGCAAAATAGGTGATGAACGTCAAGGTTAATCCAAGTAAAACATCTTTATTTTTCTAAAGTATTATAAAATCCTCTCCTTTCAATAAAAATAAAATTAGTAAAAAGTGTATCCATTGCAATTTAAGATTTCATGAGCATCACAATTAAAAAATGCATATGAAGCATATTCATTAAATTTAGGGTGTCCAAAGCAATGTAAGAAGGTAATTACTATGGAGGATCATCCTTGTACTTTAGGGTTTCTAAGAAAACATAAGAAATAAAGTGATTATGAGGATATTCCTTATATTTCGAATTCTTTATAGTGGCCTAAATATTTAGAAAATAAGTCTTGTTATGAACAATATGGAAAAATATAAGAGATTAATGAAAATGAAAGTGTTGGTGGGAGTGGAAAAAGAAGAGGAAAGTCATCAAATCTTGAAGAAAGAGAAAAAAAACTCAAAGGGATATAGTTTGGAAATCCAAATAAAAATATCATAGATATTAAGAAGAAGTGGGGATAAGCCCATAAATAAAAATAAAATGTGATGATGAAAATGGTATCAAGGAGTATTAGGGGTATGAATAAAACCCCTAAAAAATAGTTAAGGAATTAATTGGTTGTTATGGTCCTGATTTCATTTTAATAACAAAAAAATCAAGTAGTGAATGTATGGATGATTTTTAGATTTAGAAGATAGGGGATCATCTAGCAGTTTCTACATGAGAATCAGGTAGTATTACAATGATATGGGACAAACAAAAAAGGGATGGATAATTGTTAGAAGCAAAAATCAATTTGGTTGCTAGGCTATTTTGCAAGAAAGAAAAAAGCATCAAAGTTGAGGTTATAAATGTATTTGATCCACCAATAGTTATTCCTTGTGAAAGATTTGGGATGAACCTTAGCATATTTTCGTTAAACACAATGATGATCATAAATGTAATCTATGGATTCTTAAGGTTGAATTCAACACACTTCTATCTTGTTTGGAAAATAATAGTGGTACTCTTAGATGGTCTAAATCAATATAATATTTTGCTTCATTTGTCAATTCAAATGGTCTTTGGGATATTATTCCTTTAAGTTTTAAATATACATAGGATAATAGATACATTGCACAAACTCATATAATAGAAACGTTGAATAGATTATTGTTATCCAACACATGGTTACAGATAAAGTATAGACTCTCTTTAGATATTTTATTATGAGTAGGGTCAAACCACATGCCCATTATTTTAACTTGTAGTTTATCCAATAATGGTCATCCAAAGAAATTTGACTTCTAGTTTATGTGGCTCCAAGACCTTGATTTCTTTTGAATGATTATATTTTAATGGGCAAATTTTGAAGGATCATGTATGTACAAGTTTGTTCAAAAAATAAAATATGTAAAGGAGCAATTGAAGATTTAGAATGCCAAATATTTTGGCAACATTTTTAAAGAAAATGAGGAAGCTAAATCTAAGTTCAAAAATTTACAAGAGATAGTAGAAACCAATGGAATGGACCAAGATTCTTATGTACAAGAAAAATAATAATTATTTTTTATTATCGTAATGCATTGAAAATGAGTCATATTGGTTCCAAAGGTCTAGAGAGAAATGGCTTAAGGAAGGAGATAGAAATACTAAATTTTCTCATGCTATAGTAAAAACAACTTTTTCTTTTCATTGCATCAAAAATATTTTAACTCTAGATGGAAGAAATATTAAGGAAGAAGAATATATTGGAAAGGAAGTAATGAATTATTTCGATAATTTTTTGTATAGGTAAGATAAGGAGGAAACAAGGTAAGTTTTTGCAAAATATTTCATCAATTATCATGTAGGAACAAAACAAAAACTTGATGAAGAAGATATCTATAGAGGAGCTACATGAAGTGGTCTTCTCTTTCTATCCTAACAAGGCATTAGCCCCGATGGATTTCCTATAAATTTATTTCAAAAATTTAGGATTTATTTAAGACTAATATGTTGGTTGCGGTTGAAGTTGCCCAAAAAAGAAAGGCTACAATAAGTGAGATCAATGCCTCTTTTATTGCATAGGTTCCCCAAAAATGCGAGATAAAACATCTTGACAATTTTCATCTAATAAGACTTTGTAATATGATTTATAAAATCATTTGAAAAATTATGGCAAACATGTTGAAAATCATTCTAGACAATGTTATCCCAAAGGAACAATGTGGCTTTGTTCATGGTAAACAAATTCTTGATTGTGTGATCATTGCACAAGAGTGATACATTCTTTTCATTCCATCAAAACCAGGTATGCATATAAAATTAGATATGATAAAGGAATATGATAGAGTTTGTTGGAGTTTTCTACGTGATATTCTAAAAAAAATAGAGTTTGATCTAAGTTGGTGTTAATGGATTAAGTGTTTTTATAGCACTCCATAGTATTCTATTTTGATGAATGGTTTTCCTATTGGTTACTTTAAGTCATCTCATGGAATCTGCCAAGGTGATCCATTATCGATTTATTATTCTTGCAAAGGCATTAAGAAAAGACTTCTCAAAGGTAAAAATAGAAAGAAAAATCAAAGGTCCTTGCATTTTTCTATGGAATATGGTCCTACCATTATTTGGTGGAATTTATGGCTCAACAAGGGCAATAGAATTTTTAAAATAAATTTCAAAATCATGTCCAAATTTGAAACTGTATTAATTGATGAGCAAGGTGCAACCTAAGTATTGTCATTGTTGTCAACACAGTCAGGTTGATCAATTGATGCAATGGTTAGAAGTTGATTGGTGAGCAAGGTGATGGATAGGAGTTGTTTGTTGAGCAAGGTGCAGCAAAAGCATTGCAAAAGTATTGTCATTGTTGTCAACACAATCGATTGATGCGATTGATGCGATTCGGAGGTCGATCGGATCAAGTGCAAAAAGTTTGAAGGAAAACGGAGGTGACCCAGATTCAGAAACTGGCAGAAAGAGACAAGGAAGAAAACTGTCGCGATATCGCGACATGTTTTCTGTAGCGATTTCGCGACATGGTCGAGGAGAGAGAAGGCGCAGACGGAAATGTCGCGATTTCGTGACATGACGAGTTTTCGTTGAGGAAAGAGAAAATGTGTCGCGATTTCGTGACAAAAAGCAGGAGAGAGAAAATGCATGCCAAATTGTCGCGATTTCGCGACATGTCCGAGGAGAGAGAAGATGCGAGCAAAACTGTCACGATTTCGTGACATGGTCGAGGAGAGAGAAGGCGCAGCAGGAAATGTCGCGATTTCGCGACATGTCGAGTTTTCGCTGAGGAGAGAGAAAATGTGTCGCGATATCGCGACAAAACTGAAGAGAGAGAAACTGTAAGGAAGATTGTCGCGATTTCGCGACATTACCGAGGAGAGAGAAAGTGCATGCCAATTTGTCGCGATATCGCGACATGGCAGAGGAGAGAGAAAGTGAAAGGTAAACTGTCGCGATTTCGCGACATGCTGGCAGAGAGGGAAGCAAGGTGAAAAGATGTCGCGATTTCGCGACATAAATGGAGAAAAGGAGCTAGTAACGAAAAGTGTCACGATATCGCGACACGTCGGGTTTTCGCGACCCGAAGAGGAGAGAGAATGCTCAGCAACAAATGTGTAGCGATATCGCTACATGTTGAAATGAATGGAAACAAAGGTGTAGCGATATCGTCGCATGATGAAAATACATGGCACAAAGGTGTAGCGATTTCGCTACAATTAGGAAGTACAGAAAACAAAGATGTAGCGATTTCGCTACAAGTGAAAAGACACAAACAAGAAGATGTAGCGATTTCGCTACTGCATGGAGCAAAGAGCATACGGAAGCCAGAAGCGTCGTGATTTCACGACGAAGACAACGATGACATCAGCAAGGGCCGAAAGTGTCGCGATTTCGTGACAAGTTTCAAGGAAAGCTGCTAGAAGCCGAAAACGTCGCGATTTCACGACAAGAATATTGATGACGTCAGCAAGAGCTGAAAGCGTCGCGATTTTGCGACAAGAAGGATGATGACGTCAGCAAGAGCCGAAAGCGTCGCGATTTCGTGACATGTTCCATTTTCGCTGGAGTTTGCAAGCAAAGCTGTACGGAAGAGCAAAGTGTCGCGATTTCGTGACATGTTCCATTTTCACTGGAGTTGGCAAGGAGAGTTGTACGGAAGAGCAAAGTGTCACGATTTCGCGACATGTTCCATTTTCGCTGGAGTTTGCAAGCAAAGCTGTACGGAAGAGCAAAGTGTCGCGATTTCGCAACATGTTCCATTTTCGCTGGAGTTTGCAAGCAAAGCTGTACGGAAGAGCAAAGTGTCGCGATTTCGCGACATGTTCCATTTTCGTTGGAGTTGGCAAGGAGAGTTGTACGAAAGAGCAAAGTGTCGCGATTTCGCAACATGTTCCATTTTCGCTGGAGTTGGCAAGGAGAGTTGTACGAAAGAGCAAAGTGTCGCGATTTTGCGACATGTTCCATTTTCGCTGGAGTTGGCAAAGGAGAGTGTACGGAAGCCAGAATGGTCGCGATTTCGTGACATGCTTAAGGATGACGTCAGCAAAAGTTCTAAGTGTCGCGATATCGCGACATGAACAGAAGGAAAGCTGTCAAAGCCAAAATGGTCGCGATTTCGCGACAACAAGGGCATGAAGTGTGTGGCTTCAAAAAGTGTCGCGATATCGCGATAGGTAACAGTCTGGCAGGTAAAACCCGCAGGAGCATGCATGGTGACGCGTGTCATAAAAGACATCATGCAGCCAGTTACATAAAATGTAACTGATGTCAGATCTGCAGTTACAGATTGACAAGTGTCAGTCATGCATTCGAACGACCGTTTGCATGTATTCGAATAATCAAATATAAAGTATCGAAAGTTTTTCGAAAAGTTTTTTTACAGCTTTCGAACGGTCGCACTCATGGAATCGAACAGACATTTTGCTTGTATTCAAAGGGTTTCGAACAGTCGAAGTGCATAGAACCGAAAATACCGTATTGCATGGATTCAAAAGACGTATTGTAGGGTTTTGAACAGCCGTATTGCATGGAACCGAACAGCCGTATTGCATGGATTCGAACAGTCAGAGTATGTGATTCGACTGCATGCAGGATTGAAAGGTTATAAAAGAATAGTCGTACAGAGAAGAAGTTGTAGCTGCGTGATAGAAGATGCTGCAGAAAGAGGCTGGCTGTAAGTGAGCTATGAGAGTGTTGTAAGAGATTATAACAGTGTTGTGTTAATGCTGTGAAGAGCTACAAGAGCATGCCATATGAAAGGGTCTGTAAGTGTGCGAAGGTAGAACTGTAAAAGAGTGTATGTTTCCATGAGATTGATTTGATTTAAGCTAGACCAATGAGGATCTTGTAACACTGAAGGCATTTTTATGTCAATCAAAATTGAAAATAGAAATCCAAGTTGGTGCTTGGAATCAGGGGTTGGTGCTCCTTCTAGTTGATGCTGGTAAATTAGGGGTTGGTGCTCCTTCCAGTGGATGCTGGTAAATTGATTGTAAAGTTGGTGCTTTGCAATGACTGGATTTGGATGGGAGTCCAAGCAGTCTAGTTTGAGGAGTAGCCAAAACGGTGAACCTCGTTACATCTTGTGTTATGTTATGCTCTCTTGTGGTACTTGTTGTTTCTGGTTTTAGCTTTCTTTTGTTTTGGCTTTAAGAGTTAAAGCATTAAGTTTTAAAATAGTTGCACTGATTCACCCCCCCTATCAGTGCCATTGTAAGACTAACATTAATGCCTCTCTTATAGAATGTTTGAAGACATGGTGTTCACCAAAGAAGTCTTAAGTGTAAAAATAAGGTACTAACCACTTGGTTGTAAGATTTGAATATACATGGAAGAGTCATTTATGACAATAACATTAAAACAAAGGATCTACTTCAATCTATGGTAAAATAAAAATATCCAAAAATTAGGTTTAACAAAATTTATTTTGATAGTGCTTTTAAAGGAAAGTTGAGAAAAACTAGTGGAGGTGGTGTTTTTGAAATAATGAAGGCAAAATTCTCCTCACTTACTCATAATCATATGGAACTTCAACTAACAACTATGTAGAGGCTAAGACACTTCTTAGAGGGATTAAAATTGATGGAAATATATATATATATATATATATATATATATATATATATTATGAACACACACCCACTCCCTCACACACTCAACCACGTCAAAGTTTGAACCTTGGACCTCTCGAAGAAGAGCCAAAACCCAAATCATTACGTTGTCCCCCTTGGGACTAATAGAAATATATTTCAATTGAGGGGATTTACAAATTATCATTAATGCTACCATAAAAAATGAATGTGAGGAGTGAATAAAACACAATAGTATTATTGATGTTCATAATTTATTATTGGAGACAATATATTAGAAACTTGAGTATACTTATAGATAAAGAAATTGGGTGCCAAATAATTTAGCTAATCACAATGTTGATCTTTGTCTTGGTGAAATTCAAAATTAAAAAGGTATGTCCTAGGGTGGACAGTGCAACGGTTTGGGTTTTGGATCTTCTTCGAAAGGTCCAAGGTTCAAACCGTGGCGTGAGTGAGTGTGAGGGGTGGGTGTGTGTTCATAAAAATAAAAATAAAAATTAAAAAGGTACTTGGCCAAGTTTTATTTTTTTTTAATGAATACACACCCACCCCCTCACACACTCACCCATGCCACGGTTTGAACCTTGGACCCCCCGAAGAAGAGCCAAAGCCCAAACCGTTGCACTGTCCCCCTGGGACTTTTTTAATTTTTTATTTATTTTTTGATGAACACACACCCACCCCTCACACACTCACCCACGCCACGGTTTGAACCTTGGATATAATGTGGTTTGAACCTTGGACATAATGTAAAGGATCTACTTATAAAAAACATAACACTTGTCCTAGTGGGGACAACATAGTGGTTAGAGCTTTGGCCTCTCTTCGGGAGGTCTAAGGTTCAAACCACGATGTGTGTGTAATTTCGTGTGATCCGAACTTTGATTTTGGTGTACATCATGGATAATCACTCGTTTTGTCATGATAGTGTGCATTATGTGTGTGAAAAAAACATAGATAGATAGGTATTAACGTGGAACGAAATTCCATTCATGGAATATGTCACTAGACTTGCATCATCACATTAACCGGTTAGAAAGCAAGAGGGCCACTCCTTCCACACATATAACACTTTGAAGAAGATGAAGAATGTATTTCATAGAAAAAAGAAATGAAAAATATCTTTGAGAAAAAGACAAGTTAGATATGGTTTAATTGACCTAAGAGGAAATATGTAATAGTTTGATCTTTTGATGGAAGTAATTCTTAATAAAAGTTACATATATATTTTTCATCTATTTGTTGTGGTGTAATGGTAAATGTCCTGGGTGCTGGTAGAGGCTAACCCAAGTTCCATTCTTCTTGCCTTCATCTTGCAAATATATGGTGCAGTTGGAAATATCTTATATGCTAGTAGAGGCCTATAGGGCTCCATTCCTCCTACGTCCACCTTGTTGATAGGGGTCCAAGCCCCTCTCAAAATCCTATGCTTACCCTAAACATTTTGCCCCCAAGGGTTAGGTGGATTGGTAATTGTCTATTTGGCTAGGCACTTACCCAAAAGAGACCTAGGCTCAAACCTTGGGGGCATGCTTGTTTGCAAAGGTAGTAGTTTAATCCAAATCCTCTAAGACCTAGGCTCAAACCTTAAGGGCATACCTATTTGCAAAGGTAATACTCTAATCTAAATCCTCTAGATCGATGATGACATTACGAATCCCGAGCAACTGATGGTCCTATTCATACTAGGTTTTAGAATAACGAGGTGGTATAGGCTTGTTGGAGGTAGGCCCTATGGTTTGAAGCAATCAATGGTCCTCTTCATATTGGGTTTTAGAATAACGAGGTGATATAGGCTTGTTGGAGGTAGCTTCTATGGTTTGAACCTTGCACTTGGCAGTTACTAAAGTGTGGATGTAACCAACTTATGTCTAAAAAAAAAAAAACAAATATGGTGATATTACATCAAACTTGATAATTATGAATATATTGCTTTGCAAATTTCCTCCTTAAAAATTGACAAATTTAACTAATTAAGTTAATAACATTTGACTCTAAAATTTTTGTAGGACCCATACTTGCTTTTGGATATAATGTATTTTTGTAAAATATTTTGAGTAGTTTTTGAGGTTTAGTAGATTGGTAAGACGTCAGACACTTACTAAAAGGAGACATAGGTTCAAACCTCGGGTCATGTTCAATCTGCGCAAAGGTAGTAGTTTGATTTAAGTTCGTTGAGTGTGAGCCAGTTTGATGACAATAGTACCAACCCAAAGCCATCAGAGATCTCCCTCACTCTGGGTCATGTTTACTAAGGTAAAATAGGGATTATAATTGTAGTACCATGAATTGATGCTACGATCGAAGACAATACAACTTGACCCTATGATCGATTGTTCAAAAAGGAAAGATAATTATCAATTCCTCTATCTATATATATTTCGAATAAATTACTATGAATTTTATTTTATATTTTAAATTGTAAACTCAACAATTTATATAGAGTTGAGTACCAACCTTATAAATTAAACATCAACCTTATAAATTACTATAGGATTAGGACTTAGAAATTTTAAATAAGAGTTTAAAGTTTGAACTTAAGGTGGGGTTGTATATTATGGTGAACAAGAATATATTAAACAAACACATTATTCCATATTGTCTACCTAGTGAATGTTAAAAATTATTTTACTTTTATTAGGACTTAAAAAAAACCTCCCATTTGCTAGAGATAATTTATTTTAATTAAATAAATTTAACTTATAATAATTATTCATAAACTTTTTTAATGAAATATATATTTTCAGGTTAATGCGAGAAATCAAAGTTGAACATCTCCATCCCAACCAACTATGACCTCTCACCCTTACGAAATCTGAAATCTGAACTTATCAATAGAGACTAAACACACAACCATACACACACTCACCCTCACTATGATTTGAACCTTGAACCTTAAAAAAACAAAAGCCAAAGCCCGCATGATTGCACTGTCCTTATATATTTTTATACAATATAATTAATTAATCTTTTAATATAATTTTTATAAACTAAACGAGTTGAATGGTAAACGTCTTAACTTCAATTAGTTCCAATACTAAGTCTTTTTGGGTCCTTTCACTTTGAGTAAAAGTTTGTCGAGGCGGGATAAGAGTTATAATGGTAACTTTCCATATTTGAATCGTGTTATAATATGACAGAGACCGGTTACCGATTCTCCTATGCATCCAAATAATAATAATAATAATTACAAAACAATAATTAAAAAATAGAATAATTATATTTTATATAAATAAATAATATAACAAAATATTTCATTTTATAAATTTTATAATTATTATTTTCATAAATAATTTTTTCAATAATTTTCCCAAGGGTTAGTGGATTGGTAAGTGTTTGTTTAGCTAAACACTTATCAATAAAATACTTATGTTCAAACCTGAGGGTAGCCTTACTACAAAGATAGCAATCTTATCTAAATCTTTTGAGTGCACGTCAGACCAACGATGACAGTACGAATCCCAACGATCACTGACCCCTTTCATGTCGAATCAACAATAATTAAGCAGAATAGGTTTGGTGGGAGTAGCCCATGTAGTTTAAACCATACACTTATCAGTTACTAAAAATGGTATGGTCAAGAATGAGGTAGATAGTTTGAACCCTACCAACTGTGCTGGTAGTTACTAAAAATCGTGATTGTAACCATTGCTTCTATATACCAAAAAAAAAAAAAAAAAAAAAAAAAAAAAAAGAAGAATGAGGTAGAATAGGTTTGGTGGGAGTAGCCCATGTAATTTAAACCTTACACTTATCATTTATTATAAATAGTATGGTTATAACTAACTTTCCTGTATAACCAAAAAAAAATTATTACAATAATATTAAGACAAATAAAATAATAAATTTTTTTATATTACAATGTATATAATGTTTTTGTAATAACACTTCAAAACAAATTAATTGTATTACAATGTGTATAATGTTTTTGTAAGAACACTTCAAAACAAATTAATTGTCTTAAGTTTCTAAAAATAAAGCACGTTTATAAGACTTTCCCTTCTTAAATACAAAAATGTAAAATTCTTTACATTGGAATTTTCTTCTATTTTAATATTTATTTAATTTTTATAAATTATATTTTATAATATGAGTGAGTAATCTGACTAAGAAACCTTGAATCATTTTTACATTGGAATTTTCTTCTATTTTAATATTTATTTAATTTTTATAAATTATATTTTATAATATGAGTGAGTAATTTGACTAAGAAACCTTGAATGATTTTTAATTTTTTTCTTTTAAACTTTGAATGATTTTACTTAAAAAAAACTTTAAAATTTTAAATAAAAGTTTATAATTAAAATTTTATAAAAGTTAAGGTTGTATTTCATATTTTAGAATAAAATAATAGTTTAAAAGAATTTATGACTTCATTCAATTAAAAGTTTTTAGTAAAAATTTATTATTATAATAATAAATATTTATCAAATAATATTAACTTAAATTGTCCAAGTTTAAAGTAAAAAATACATAAATAATATCCAATTTTTTTTATAATACCATTAAATAATATGATGATATAATAAGATTTATACTATTGTTTTAATTCTATATAACTCATTAAAAAAATAAAAATAAAAAATTATATATTAAACATAAAATATCATAAATTAAAATATTTATTAACAATAATTAAAAAAATATAAACTAAGGCTGTCTTTTATTTTACAATTTAATAAGTTGAAAAGCTTAGAACAACGAGACGTGGGTTTTAGCTGAGAACCCAATGCTTTTCACCACTACAATTCTGTAGGGACAAAGAAAGTTATATCACATTTCATTATTGTTAATTTAAAAAATATTAAAAAATAACTAAAAACCCACCCCCAAATTTATTAAAATTGCTAATTCTGTGTGCTGGAAAACAAAATCAACAGGTCTAAAAACTCTCAAAATTAAATAAAAAACCAGAAAAATGATACTCGGTCAAAGGAAAGACCCGCTAAATTGTATAAAATTAAGCACTGCTTTACTTTAAACCGTTATAATATAGTAAGTCGATGACGTCCAGTTGGAAGTACAACTAAATCCCTCAGTTGCCCGCAAGAAAGCGATTTTTCAAAACAAAAAAATATACTATTGTTATTATTATTATTTATCACGTTATTGAATGCCAAGAGTAGAATACAAAATAACAAGAGGGGAGGAAGGAGGTGCAAGGAAGAAGAGGAGCATGATATTCTGAAAGACTCCGCGTGTAGTAGTACCAGCTGGTGCTGCAGTAAAAGAAAAGAAAAAGCAGCAGCAGTTTCCATGCACTTCAATCCAAATCAGTAACGACCTGGGACAGGAGTTTTGGTTCTTTATTTTCTTTTAAATACCTATTTCATAGGGTGGACTCTGAGATCTCTGGAGTCTGAAATCATCCCGGAAGAGTATTCTGAGAACCCCAGATCCTTTGATTTTCATTTTCTTATTTTTTCTGGGATTTGACAGTCTGTGCAGGTTATAGCGCTCTCTGCACACTGTGGGTGTTGGTGGGGGCAAATCATTTTTGCTCCAACAGGAATCCTGGCAATAATAGAATTGATGCAATTTGTATTGGGATTTTCATTGGGTTAGAGTCGGTGTTCGAATCCCGAGGGGACTGGGTCTTTACTTTCTTTTGGGTCTCTGTTTGGAGTGTTTGAGCAATGTGGGTTCATTATTAGGTCCCCCCTTGCGATTAGGTTCTGAATAATTCACAGACCCAGTTCGCAGAAAGAGTTTTGTTCCAGCCCTTAGGTGAAGGGTTCGAGTCCCTGGAAGGTGCAGCATTTGGGTGTTTTGAAATCTTTGCGAGGCATCGGATCTAGTCTTATAACGAAGCTCATTGCCGATTTGGGTTCTCGTTTGTCTATTTATAGTGGCCTCAAATCCAAATTTTATGAAGTCCTGAGTGGAGTTTTAGAACGTAAAGGTCAGGGGTAGTAAGTGGGGTTTTCTTGGCACAGCAAACCCTAGTTTTGCATTGGATTTGATTGGGCATTAGGAAGGATGCCTGATCCGATACCTTCCTGTTTTTTTGGGGATGCCCACAGAGGCAAGGAGGCCCAGAACCTAGTGACCTGCATGTACCAGACCAAGTTAGCAGGGCATTGCAGGCTGCTGACCGTGACCTGGTGCAAAAACGCCACAGGGCAAGGCCTGAGTGTGTCTGTGGATGACCCATTAGATCAATCGGTATGCAAGATTGACCTCAAGCCATGGTGCTTCTGGAAAAAGCAAGGCTCTAAGGGTTTCGAGGTCAATGGGACCAAGGTCCATGTTTGCTGGGATCTCTGCTCTGCCAAGTTCTGTGGGCCTGAGCCCCAGGAGTGTTACTATGTTGCAGTTGTGTGTGAGGAGGAGTTGATCTTGCTCTTGGGGGACATGAAGAAGGAGGCATTCAGGAAGACCAAGGCTAGGCCCTCAATCATTGAGGCCACCTTGGTGTCCAGAAAAGAACATGTCTTCGGCAAGAAGTATTTCACCACAAGGACCAGATTGGATGAGGCCCAGAGCCAACCCCATGAGATCTCCATTGAGTGCCAGACCACAGGACCCAGAGACCCAGAGATGAGCATTAAAATTGATGGAAAGGTTGTGGTGAACGTGAAGCGGTTGCTGTGGAAGTTTAGGGGCAATCAGACCATAAATCTGAGTGGGGTTCCTGTGCAGGTCTTTTGGGATGTCCATGATTGGCTGTTCAATCCTGGGTTTGGCCATGCGTTGTTTATCTTCAAGCGCATCTGTTCTTCTCCTGCTCCAGAGAAATCCACTGCACAGGATTCAAGCAGCAATGATGCATCAATGAAGTTTACTTCCTGTGCTAATGCAGAGGACAGGAATTTGGGTAACTCGTCAGCCTACTGTCTATTGCTCTATGCTTGGAAATTGAATTGACACAACTGGAATTGGGCCACCGGTTCTCAAAGACTTAAATCCCATCCTCAGGAGATCGCACCAAGGTGGTTCCAATGGGCTAATGATTCTGTAATAGTTGTATCAACTGGATCAATTTCTGCACTGAAAAGATCTGGCATGTACCAAAGCGGTTCCTACTTCAATTCCAAAGGAGTTTTCTCTGAACCCAACTACTCAGAAAAGAGGTTGTCATTAGTTGTGGTTGCAGGACTATTTAGTTTCATGATCCAGACCATTTGATATCCATTGGTTTTTATTGTGAAAGATGCAGAGCTTAAACTTGCAGCTAGTAATATAAAGACAGGAACCAGTTTGGTGTGGTTTTCTAGAACTTTCCGTTGCCCATGATTCATTTGGAGCTCCCTGTTGAGCTTCTTGTAGCTAATAATCGTGCCTTCTGTCTTAACCCGTGCTTTCAGTTTCATAGCATGGGGAAACGTACATGAGGTGGTGGAACTTGCAAAATTTTACTTTTTATGTCAGAAGACATTGAAGTTCTTATTTATTTATTTAATCTATTTCCTATTTGGGTCTTAAGAAGATAGAAAATACAAAGGGTGAATGATTCATTGAGAGCACACTTTACAGGCAAAGGGATCTCTGAATGTAAGGGTCCCTAAATGTGTACCGTTAAAATTCAGAGTTTGAATTATATTAAGGGAAGCTAAAAGCTAATCTTTGCGCCGTTAAGATGTCAAAAGTTTGATACGAGAACGTTGAGAGTCATTGTCTGCTTTGTTCTGCTGACGAGGGCCAGGGATTTAATATTTGTGTTTTGAAGCCAAGAATATTTTTTATATTGCGCATGGATAGTTTACCCCTAAAATATGATTGGTTCTTTTGTCTTTCTGATTGTTACTGTTTTAGCATTACTTTATTATGGGTCATTGATAAACTGTCTTGAATTTGATACAGTTGTTGGGTGAGACTTCAGTTCATAACATTCTTCAAGGAATTTCTCAAATTGACACCCACTCTCATCACACACTTGTGAGACTTTAAGCCACCTGAGTTTGAGCCTGAATTATTTGTATGAGAATGTCTTGTCTCAACCCACCAGAGTTTGAGCCTGAATTATTTGTATGAGAATGTCTTATCTCAACCCACCATTATCCACACAAACTTTTGATAAGAGACATCTCAAGAATGGGTTTGATGATACACTAGGTTAGTATACCGCACAGTAGGTACTGTAATGTTTCTTAATATAATAGGTAGCTGTGAATAAAATCAATTGAACAGCATTTCTGCTCGGGCAGCTATGAATGAATATTAAATAGGCCTAGTTATAGTTTGGTTTTTGGTTTGATGGTGGAGCAGTTAATTATGGTTGTTGAATTGCATTGTTAATGACTTCTTATGTAAGGGTCTCGTGCCCCATAAATGTTTAAATTTTATTTGGTAGTGGATGAGAATTTTCAGGAATGTTTAAATTTTAAGTGGTAGTGGATGAGAATTTTCAGGAATGTTTAACAGATTCACGCTATCATAAATCTATCGCATATTGAAATTAAAGCAAATTTGGAATTGCCCAGGCGGTGGAGTGTCTCGGACCAGACATTACATGCTATGGGGTCCTAAAATGTCTTTATGGGCACTTAGGTTAGTAGACTGCACAGTAGGTACTGTAATGTTACTTAATATAAGAGGTAGCTGTGAATAAAATGAATAAATAGTGTTTCTGCTTGGGCAGTTATGAGTGAATCTTGAATAGGCCTGGTTATAGTTTGGTTTGAAGGTGGAGCAGTTATTTATGGTTGTTGAATTCTATTGTTATTGAGTTAATATGCAAGGGTCTTAAGTGGTATTGGAGGTGGATTTATAGGAATGTTTAACAGATTTTTGGTCCATGCTATCATAAATCTCTCATATTAAAATTAAAATAAATTTGGAATTTGCCCGGGAGATGGAGTGCCTCGGACCAGACGTTACATGCAATGGGGTCCTAAAATGTGTTTATGGGCACTTCGGAGTCCGCAGTCAAAGAAAACGACTCTAATCTTAACTGTAAGAGGATGGTTATTTATTCCAGTAGACCTGTAACAGGATGATTTTTTATTTTGAGATCCTATAACCCCACATTGGACCCCTGCCTTGGTGACGTTCGTGTGAACCCTCTCCTGGCATGAAGTATTTGTTAGGAATGGGGAAAGAACACTATTATCTTTTAATAAAGAATTTGAAAAGCAGGCCTGCTATCTTTTGTGTTAGATTTACTTGTTACTACTAAAGACTGGAGCACAGAAATATATGAGCAGAACATAATCTTAGAAATCTACTGTATAACATAAAACAGATATATATGACCAGAATATAATCTTGGAAATCTACCGTATAAATATATACGGGTCGGCGAAATAATAGAAGCTAGGATTATGCATAGGTTATTTTTGTAAAATTAGTGAAAATTAAATTTTTTTAAATTTAAAATTGGTTAATATTTAGAACCCTTTAATAGGGTTCATTAGTCAAAATTTAGCCAAAAATTTTTAGGTGAAAAAATAGACTACAAATTTTAAGGTGAAAAAATGGACTAAAAATTTTAAGGTGATTTTTTTTTTTTTTTGTGGTAGATTTGCCCAAGTTTATAATAAATTGATTTTTTTAAGTTTAAATTTTCAACATTGCTTTTAATCATAGTGAATTTTTTACATTTGTTTGGACACTATTCACCTTTTACATGTGTTTGGGCACTATTCACTTAGATATTAAAACTGATTCGTCAAATTTTTATCAATATATTTTGGAACGGATCCCTTGCGCATAACCCTGATAAAAGCATCGAATTAGACAATACTTTCATCATCCATGTACAACCCCACACAGAAAGCCCTACGCATTTACAACCCCACACAGAAAGCCCTACGCATTTTAAGGGGCATAAGTCGAAGTCAAAAATTGTGGATGATTTTGTAAACAATGTAAATTTACAGAATCCTATGGATCTTAGGAAATAAGGTTAAAGAACTAGTATGCCATAAACTGTCTGATTGAAACTCAGGTTGCACAACCGTAAGGATTCCTAACTGCTGGTTATCCGACAAGTACATTGAGCTATTTCCACTTTTAAGGTTTATTGCTTCTATAATCCCTTGGTTATGGGGACAATCTAGCTTCAGATGACTAATGCATAACTGCTGCTGGATTTCAGCTTTCATTTTGGATGTTTTACTAAACATGCATAATGTGCTGATCCAATCAATGCTCTTCAATCAGAGCATAAAATATTTTGTTACTAGCATTCAGCTCTTGGTTGTAATCTCTCCTTTTGGTTTTGTGCCCTGGTTGCCATCAAAGTATATATATATAAATAATGGTGCTTAATAATAACTGGGTCGCTCAGAGTAAGATGTACTCTCTGTAGCTCTTGTACTTCTGCCTAACATGGGTCGCTCCAGAGGAAGATGTACTCTCTGTAACTCTTGTACTTCTGCCTAGCATTAACATTGATGTAGTAAAAATTTAACAGTGAATTAAGATACCCATTTTATTACCCACTATAACCAGTCTCTTAAAATCTAAGTCTGCTCTCATAAAAACATATCAAATGGCCCCTTTGTTCACTTAAGTCGGTATTTTGAAGTTTCCATGCTCTTCAAAAGTTTGGAAAAGATCAACTATAATTAAAAATATCTACGGGATAGACCATGTTCTCGAAGGTTAGTAGTGAGTTTTTCTCTAAAACCCCACATAAGCTTGGATATGTAGAACCTACTTAAGAAAAAGATCTCATCATCACTATTGGGGAGTGTACCTTTAGGACCACTGATATTTCATGCCATGTCTTTTCTTCCAAGGAGAATCTATTATACAACGCTAGAATACAAAGGCACCTTTCCTTAGGTAAAGGTCTGTGTCAGTGTACTATTGGCAGGAAGAGATCTATATATATCTATATATTGTTTAATTTGTTATATTCTATGCAACGCCTTTTGTATCAAGGAGAATTTGCAATGAAGTTCTTTGTACTATTTGCAGGCAAAATCTAGATTTTTTTTAAGATTAAAATAAGTTTTATTTATATATTATAGTTTGATTATGTAATGTTATTATAATAATATGACAATTTCATGTATATAAATTAATTGTTAAGATTTGAACTTAACAATTTTAATTTTCTTTAAAGTTGAAAAATTTAATCCCTATATATAAAAAGTATTACTAAAAAAAATTGAAAAATTTAATCATTAAACTCATATCATATAATAAAGGTTAAACTCCATCCATAATATTTAAACTTTGAAAGATGTAAAACTTTTCATTTTAATAAAATTAATTAAAAAAATCAACTGAAATTTTTCACTTCAAACAATTACCCTAAATATTATATATAAATATTAAAATATAAATTTTAATTTTAATTTAAAAAATAAACATTAAATTTATTTATAAAATTAAACTTTAAAATCATAAACAACATAAATCTGAAATTAAGACTAATTTATAATTTTATTTTGTTTTGAATATCATATACAAACTTTTTAATAACCTTTCTACTATGATAACATTCAGATCTAATCCATTTTCTGCCTTGTTAATACAATATTTTAGAATTCCTCGACAATAGCATAAACTTAAAGAAACTTATAGTGAAAATCCCAAAAACATGTACTTCAACATATATGGTATATCTAAACTTTATTTGAGATCATAAAATAAGGACAATAACCTTATTCAAGTTGCAAAAAATGAATACGTTGCAAATTATTGTGTTTTTAGGATGTTGATCTGATTATATTCTTTGTTTTTCTACCCATGACAGTTTTATATTCACACACCGCATATGATATGTACAAAATCAACCCAAAACTGTATACATATATTCCTTTTGATTGTTCAGATCATCATCATCATGTTGCTTTAAGCAACGGCTAGTCAAAACACCTATTGATTTTCTTCTATTTTTAAGGCATTAACATTAACATGAAATTTACTAATCTTGTGTCCCAACATTTAGTCCAATTTCTAAGTTTGACGATAAGTCTGACACTTCAAGGTTTATCTTTCATGTTTCATCTTTGTGTTGTAGTAGTCCAAGGTGACAGGTAAGCATGTTTCACTTCCCTGGGGACTCAGTAAAGGAATGTCAAAAGATTCCAAACAGAGGGTGTGCTATTATTCTTCTCAAGGTCTATCCAAAGTATGTTTCATTTTATTATCCAAAAAACTTAATATTCAGTTTTCGAGACATTTCACATGACATACGTGTACAGATAAATGAGTGCAATTAGATCCCTGTGTGCATCGTTTAAAAGTTGGAAAGTTCTTTACAATAACAGAGATTGAAAAAAGTCTTATGTTTAAATATTGTGTGAGTGATGGTTGAGGGTTTATTTTTTCATTCTTTCTTCAGATAGGTATAGGCTATAGTAGTTGACACAAATAAACATGCTTATTAAAGATTAGTGTTTCTTATGAGAACTTATGGAGTAGTAAGTTTATTATTATATATTTTATTAAATAATTTTTTAAATATGAATAATTGTATTTTGTTGAATGTTGTATAGTTTTATTTATGTTAACACCTCAACACCTCTGAAACAAATAAACAATCAAATACAATATTATGAAGTTACAGTAAATAATTTAAATTTTTTATATAGGTATTAAAAACTTATAAATACATGCAGGAGAAGGTTGCATGCTTTAAAAAAAAATGATCAGAGATTCAATTTTTTGAAATATAAAATAATTGTAGAAATGATATTTACTATGATCATTGTTAAATTGTAAGCTGAATCGCAATAAATAATTTATTTAACAAGACAGAGACTTTCCTAACCCATTAAAAAGGGAAAAAACAGAGAAGAGATGGGAGTTTCTCATGTGAATGGAATAATTAGAACTAAACTGAGAACTGAGACTTTCCTAACCCATTAAAAAAAACAGAGAAGAGATGGGAGTTTTTCATGTGAATGAGAATAATTAGAACTAAACTGCTACTTTGTGTGTTGTGAAGCCATGAATAGTAATTCAATTAATTGCCAAAGTGGAATAAAAAGAAGTGCTACAGGTGAATGGATTGACTGCCTATTGCTCTATTCCTGCACCCAACTCAGACAATGGGAAGTCACTACTTGTGGGTGCAGGCCTAATTATTTTGTTGATCCGGGAAATTTGAGATCCATTGGTTCTTGTTTAGAAGATGTAAGAACTCGGCTTGCCTCCTGCAATATACAGACAGGCACCACACTGTGGGTTGGTTGTCTAAGACTTTTTCCATAATCTGAAAATTCTGAGTTTTGAATATATTAAAAAGAGATTAAAAGCTGATCCGTCATCAATTGAGATGCTAAACATTTGCTACCAGAAAGTTGGGAGTCATTGTATAGTCAATGCTCACTTACATTTTACTCCTCAAATATGATATAGCAAGTTTTTTCTTGAGAGTGTTAATTATTACTCAAACCTGGTGATTTAAGATCTGTTTTGTATTGGGATACTTTGAAAATGACAAATTTGATGATATTTTTTGGAGTTACTCAAAGAACACACATTTGTAGGGCTCTGAGCCCACCAGGGTTTGAACTTTACTCATTTTGATGTAAGTTCAACTACGAATGACAAAGAAATGACATTTTCCACATTGTCCACACATTGTCCACACACAGTTGGATAAACAGATATGACAAAGAAATGACATTTTAGTTTGATAATTTAGGTAGATGGGGTCTTTCATATGCTGAAAGAAACTAAGCAGGAGATTATTTATAGTCGTGAAAGTGAGGGAAAGATGAAAGAGTTTTTGAATCATATTTGAGTTTGGTGACAGGAAGACACAGTGATCATTCTTAATAAGATGAAATGGATAAATCATAAAAGAAGGTAGGTTGGAAGTAGCTGTGAATGAAATAAATCGGATGATATTTCCACGTAAGGCAGTTATGGATGGACATTGATTAAATTGAGTATTGAGTTTGATTTGTTGGTGGAGCAGTTATTAGGAATGTTCAAATCTATTGATCCCAATTGCCCGTGATGGTTTCGTGGACACCTTCGATAATCATTAGGCTTCAAGTATTTAGGAATCTCATTGGCAACATGGGAAAGTACAGTATTCTTTTTTAACATAAATAAAGGCCGAAATGGTTGTACATCTGCAACTTAAATAGCAGCATACAACTACACAAAATTTATCATCCTTGTACATCACACCAAAGAGAAAAACAAAGCCCTTGTACACTCTAGAGGAGAGTTAAGTCCAAGTTCTCCATTGCCCACCCAAAAATTGAATATGCATCTTTCAACAAAGAAAACGTACACAATATGTGTATTTTACAAAACATTGCAAAGGTTAAAGAAATGCTAAGCCATGATTTAAACCTAGGTTGCACGGCCTTCAAGTCCCGAAGCTACCTATAAGTAGAAACTTAGGTAAAATAACCTTCTTCCTGGGTATACAGAGGTGTGCACTTTTTCTATTTTTATGGCGTCTTGCTCCCATAAGGTATAATCCCTTGATCATGGGATCAACTGGCCTTAAAGCAACCAGTGCCTACCTCTTGGTCTGATTAGGATGTCCTAGTCAGCATGGGTTAGAAGTGAAGGGAGTAGTTTATTCATTAGCAAATGGTACTTCTTGTCAGGTTTGTGTAGGTATTTGTTTTGATAAAGTTTAAATTTATTTATATATAATATATTAGATTATGTTTGAATAAAGAAGAACAATAAATTTTTTAATTTTAAGCAAGTTAATAATTATAATTTAAAAAGTTACAATTAAAAAATTCAATTTTTCCTACATGTTTAATCGATTCTAAAGGTAAGCACTTGGCCTCCCCTGCTGTCTGCCGAAGATCAAAACAAATCAAACTAATAATCGAATATGTTTGATATGCTGAATTGAATTTGTGTTATCTAGCATCCCTAGGAAATACAAAAAACTCTTCAATTGAAGTGGTGGTTTTTTTTTTTAAATTGTATATCCTAAATAAGGAAAAGGAGATACATCAGCATCATTCAAACTTAGCAAAACTCTGTCCAGACAGAGTTCGTATTCTTAGTGTATAAAATAGTTTGTTACAAGGCTTTAGTCCTCAATTAGTAACCTTGCTGCTTCTAAACTTGGGACCTACCTCTTGTGTTTTGACTCCCCCTTTAGTTGGTTGTACTTTTGGATCCTTTTGAGTTGCTTTGGTGAAGTACTTAGTTGTACTTTATGGTCAATATCAACATAAATTCTTTCTGTTTCTGTGCTTTTAACTACTTAGTGGTGCCAAAACATAACAAGATCACATCAGAAGAAGATATGATTGGTGCAACTCAGTAACTCTTGGGAGGTTGCCTAACACTAATGTCTTAAACTCTAAAAATTAGCGCATCCATGCTGCTATTCAAAACAAAAGGTCAATCAGTATTTTACAATCGAAGAGAGCCCTGATAAAAACATACGAAATGGGCTTCTGTTGATAAGTAGTCAGCATTTTGAAATTTCCATGCTCTTTAAAAGTTTGAAAATATCAACCCATAAGTCAATCTCCATCGTCTACTGAAAGTCTCTCCATTAAAAATCTACACCATGACATTGAATGGCAGATTTTCATTTTGCTGAATGGTCAACTATAAGATTATTAGGCCCATTTTGTCCCCACCTAAATTTGCAGCATAAAAATATCAATCAAAAGATACTAAGAGCTGCCGAAAAGCAAGATCTTTTCACCTCTAGTACTACTACATATTTAGGGACCATCGAAAGATATTAATAATGAGCTTCTGTCACTTAGGACATGAGTATCAGATATTTTATGCAATGCCTTTTGTTTTGAATATCAATTAAAACTGATTTATAATTTTATTTTGTTTTGAATATCATATACAAACTTTTTAATAAACTTTCTAGTATGATAACATTGAAATCTAATCCATTTTCTCCCTTGTTAATACAATATTATAGAATTCGTCTTGACAATAGCAAATCCTACAAAATCTATAGTAAACTTAAGAAACTTTTACTGAAAATTCCAAAAACATGTACTTTAACATATATGATATATCTAAACTTTATTTGAGATTATAAAATAATATTAAAGAACAATAACCTTATTCAAGTTGCAAAAACAGAATACGTTGCAAATTATTGTGTTTTTAGGATGTTGATCAGATTATTTGTTTTTCTACCAAGACGATGTCAGTTTTATATTTACACACCGCATATCATATGTACAAAATCAACCTAAAACTGTATACATATATTCCTTTTTATTGTTCAGATCATTATCATCATGTTGCTTTAAGCAACGGCTAGTCAAACACCTATTGATTTTCTTCTATTTATAAGGCATTAACATTTACATGAAGTTTACTAATCTTGTGTGCCAACATTTAGTCCAATTTCTAAGTTTGATGATAAGTCTGACACTTCAAGGTTAATCTTTCGAGTTTCATCTTTGTGTTGAAGTAGTCCAAGGTAATCTTGTGTGCCAACATTTAGTCCAATTTCTAAGTTTGATGATAAGTCTGACACTTCAAGGTTTATCTTTCGAGTTTCATCTTTGTGTTGAAGTAGTCCAAGGTGACAGGTAAGCATGTTTCACTTCCCTGGGGACTCAGTAAAGGAATGTCAAAAGATTCCAAAAGAGGGTATGCTATTATTCTTATCAACTATGGTGTGGTATATCCAATTTTTTTTGTTAAGTATGTTTCACATCATTATCCAGAAACCTTGTATTAAGTGGTGTACAAATTCAGTCTTGGGAACATTTCAATTGACATACGTGTACAAATAGATAAATGAGTGCAAGTAGATCCCTGTTGGAAAGTTGATAACAATAGAGATTGAAAAAGTCGTGTTTAAATATTGTGTGAATGACGGTTGAGGGAGTCAACAGGTTATCTTAAATTTTTATTTTTTATTTATTTATTTATTTTAGGTAGTTAAGGATAGGCTGTAATAGCTGGGTACAAATAAGCATCTTTGTTAAGATTAGTGTCTCTTATAAATTTATCATTATATATTTTATTAAATAAATTTTTAAATATAAATAATTGTACTTTTGTTGGATGTTGTATAGTTTCATTTATGTTAACACCTCAACACCTCTCAAACAAAAAACAATCAAATACAATATCATGAAATTACAGTAATAATTTAAATTTTTTATATAAATATTAAAAACTTACAAATAGCAGGAGAAGGTTGCATGCTTTAAAAAGAAAATAGGTCAGAGATTTATGATCATTTTCAAATTATAAAATGAATCTTACTAAATAGTTTATTTAACAAGACAGAGACTTTCCTAACCCATTAAAAAAAACAGAGAAGAGATGGGAGTTTCTTATGTGAATGGAATAATTAGAACGAAACTGCTACTTTGTGTTGTGAAGCCATTAATAGTAATTCAATTAATTGCCAAAGTGGA
This sequence comes from Wollemia nobilis, assembly GCA_028583015.1. Classification (NCBI taxonomy): domain Eukaryota; kingdom Viridiplantae; phylum Streptophyta; class Pinopsida; order Araucariales; family Araucariaceae; genus Wollemia; species Wollemia nobilis. The sequence continues at coordinate 8,481,275 of JAQPPZ010000989.1, forward strand.
ATAAAAGGGAGTGCTACAGGTGAATGGATTGACTGCCTATTGCTCTATTCCTGCACCCAACTCAGACAATGGGAAGTCACTACTTGTGGGTGCAGGCCTAATTATTTTGTTGATCCGGGAAATTTGAGATCCATTGGTTCTTGTTTAGAAGATGTAAGAACTCGGCTTGCCTCCTGCAATATACAGACAGGAACCACACTGTGGGTTGGTTGTCTAAGATTTTTTCCATAATCTGAAAATTCTGAGTTTTGAATATATTAAAAAGAGATTAAAGCTGATCCGTCATCAATTGAGATGCTAAACATTTGCTACCAGAAAGTTGGGAGTCATTGTATAGTCAATGCTCACTTATAGTTTACTCCTCAAATATGATATCAAGTTTTTCCTTGAGAGTGTTAATTATTACTCAAACCTGGTGATTTAAGATCTGTTTTGTATTGGGATACTTTGAAGATGACGAGTCTGATGATATTTTTTGAAGGAGTTACTCAAAGAACACACATTTGTAGGGCTCTGAGCCCACCAGGGTTTGAACCTTATTCATTTGGATGTAAGTTCAACTACGAGACATTGTCCACAGGGAGCTGGATAAACAGATATGACAAAGGAATGATATTTTAGTTTGATAATGTAGGTAGTTGGGGTCTTTCATATGCTGAAAGAAACCAAGCAGGAGATTATTTATAGTCTTGAAAGTGAGGGAAACATGAAAGAGTATTCAACTCATGGTTGAGTTTGGTGACAGGACGACACAGTGATCATTCTTAATAAGATGAAATGGATAAATCATAAAAGTAAGTTGGAAGTAGCTGTGAATGAAATAAATCGGATGATATTTCCACGTAAGGCATTTATGGATGGACATTGATTAAAATGGGTATTGAGTTTGATTTGTTGGTGGAGCAGTTATTAGGGATGTTCAAATCTATTGATCCCGATTGCCCGTGATGGTTTCGTGGACGACTTCGATAATCATTAGGCTTCAAGTATTTAGGAATCTCATTGGCAACATGGGAAAGTACAGTATTCTTTTTTAACGTAAATAAAAGCCCAAATGGTTGTACATCTGCAACTTAAACAGCAGCATACAACTACACAAAACTTATCATCCTTGTACATCACACCAAAGAGAAAAACAAAGCCCTTGTACACTCTAGAGGAGAGTTAAGTCCAAGTTCTCCATTGCCCACTCAAAAATTGAATATGCATCTCTCAACAAAGAATATATGTATTTTTTTTTAATTTAGCGAAAAATTTAATTATAAGGGGTTTTACATCATCAAAAATTATTTGGGAGTTGCGTTTGCCCTGACCGCATTAGTATAATCAACTGGATTTTAGGTACTTAATATTTATTTATTTTTATTTTTTTTTCGCCTTGGTCTAAGAGACCACGAACACGGGGTTCTACACCGTCAAAGTCACCCGGGGTCGCACCCAACCCTGCCCGCACCAACATTATCAATTGGATTTTGGGTACCCAATTCAGCTTTTTGGTAGGGTGGAGATTCGAACCTGGGACCTCCCTTGGAGGATTGCCCTCTCCTCTCCAACTCACCTACAACACCTGAGTTAGGTACTTAATATTAGATTCAAACCAAAAACCTCCCTTTAAATTAACCACGATTTTTTTTTTCTAAATTGTATATCCTAAATAAGGAAAAGGAGATACATCAGCATCATTCAAACTTAGCAAAACTCTGTCCAAACAGAGTTCGTATTCTTAGTGTATAAAATAGTTTGTTACAAGCCTTAAGTCCTCAATTGGTAACCTTGCTGCTTCTAAACTTGGGACATACCTCTTGTGTTTTGACTTCCCTTTGGTTGGTTGCACTTTTGGATCCTTTTGAGTTGCTTTGGTGAAGTACGTAGTTGTACTTTATGGTCAATATCAACATAACTTTTTGCTGTTTCTGTGTTTTTAACTACTTAGTGGTGCCAACACATAACAAGATCACATCAGAAGAAGATATGATCGGTGCAACTCAGTAACTCTTGAGAGGTTGCCTAACACTAATGTCTTAAAATTTAAAAATTACTGCATCCATGCTGCTATTCAAAACAAAAGGTCAATCAGTATTTTACAATCGAAGAGAGCCCTGATTAAGACATACGAAATGGGCTTCTGTTGACAAGTAGTCAGCATTTTGAAATTTCCATGCTCTTTAAAAGTTTGAAAATATCAACCCATAAGTCAATCTCCATCGTCTGCTGAAAGTCTTTCCATTAAAAATCTACACCATGACATTGAATGGCAGATTTTCATTTTGCTGAATGGTCAACTATAAAATTATTAGGCCCATTTTGTCCCCACCTAAATTTGCAGCATAAAAGTATCAATCAAAAGATACTGAGAGCTGTTGAAAAGCAAGATCTTTTGACCTCTAGTACTACTACATATTTAGGGACCATTGAAAGATATTAATAATGAGATTCTGTCACTTAGGACATAAGTATCAGATATTTTATGCAATGCCTTTTGTACTGGATTGAACCCATTATGCAACTCCTCCAGAGTATTAAGAAACATTTCTTAGACAGTAAGAAATCTAGATAGACCATTAAGTAATAATTTTATGTTGATTTTTGAATCATGGATTTTTCTACACTTCTGATGAAAGGTGCCTTTCAGGGTAGAGTTATAGTTTGGGTGCGGCAGGTCTGTAATCTAGTCAATTTTGTCTGCTTGTCTGAATCGTAGATATTTTGGAAATCTTCCGTCGATAGCCCAAACTATGCAATCTTAAAAGGTACAGACTAATCTGACACGCGTGAAGAAAACTTTGACTGAAATCCTGAAAGCATTACTCTACAGATGTGTATTTTATTTTTAGAATCATTACGTGCCAAGAAGATGGAAAAAGAAAGAGACCCAAACAAAAATCTTACAGTATTATGATTGTCGCATAACACGGCCAACCCAAAAGGTGCAGACCATAATCTTTTGTGTATATATATTTTATAAAACAGTGTATTTGTTTTAAATTTGGATCTGAGAGACATATCAATGGTATTTTCCTTTAAATCATCTTTTATATATTTAATATGCACTAGTCTATTTCTACATGATTTTTAAAGTATTTCTTCACTTGTGACAGGTAAATTTGTTATTCATAGTTCAGTGTCGTGATGGAAGTCTTTTGAAGGTGACACTTCAAACATGTTTTACTTCATTAGACTTAAAACTATTTTGCTTACAATTAATGTTGATGTTGATGGTTAAAATAAAACTGGGCTTAGGATTCCCATCATTTATAGGGTGGGTATATGGAACGTTTTGGTCGGTAAAGGTAGGCACTCAGCGTGTTTAACTTAAATTTTGAAAAAGATGGTTGAATATTTGAAAAGGACATACTGTGTTATTTTTGATTGATGATTCCAAATTGTATTATAAAAAATATTGTAACTTTTATTTTCATTCAGTAAATTGCTTCATATTCAATCTACGTCTAAATAAAATATTAAAATTTATTAATAAATCTATTGAATTTGGCTGTGCTTTGGGGGAATATTACATTGCCTTGAGTAGAGTGCAGAATCGGTAAGGAGGAATTGCATGTGATGAAAGTTTGGAAAATGTTTTTTTTTGGGTGAATCTCACGAAAGTTGTAAATTAGATATAAGTGGTCATCTGAGAAGATATTATCTATCACTAATTAAAATATAGGAAGGGCTTCATATGTGAATGGAGTAATTGAAAGTAAACTGGAACTTTATTACACTGAATCCAAGGAATGATTCGAGTAGATATAAAGATGTCCACATATGAATAACAAGTCGAGGAAGTCTTGTAATGAGAGGGTAATGACAAACTATATATATAAAGGATTACAATATATCAAATAATAGTAATTAATAAATAACAAAAAAAAAAAATTGATAAATATGAGAAGATCAAATATAATATAGTTATAATAGAGTAAGATCAAGATAACGATAGGAGTAGAATAATATAAGCAAATTAATATGTATATCAAGGCTTATAATATATCAAATAAAAATTATTAATAAACAATAATATGAATGTAAAATAATATAAGCAAATTAATATGTATATCAAGGCTTATAATATATTAAATAAAATTAATTAATAAACAACATTATGAATGTAAATAGCCTGAATCATATATATACAAGATACAAGGCATATAGCACAACTTACATATTAATTGTTCAAAATGTATAAAATCTTTATTGATTTTCTCTATGTTACAAATATGATAAGAACTTCTTGATGATTGACACTTCTCTATGAAGTACTATATAGCCATAGTAGAATGACTCTTTGGATACTTTACTATTTCTTTTCATATGTCAAGTCTCATGACTCTTGGCTTCTCTACTTGGCACTTGTATAATTGATGAACACAAGACTATATTGTATGCACACCTATATATGACTCTTAACCTTCAATTTGCACACTCTAACCTAAGACACTTGTTTTAGTTGCTCAACCATTACTTTCATGGTTATTTTGTATATGATATTGCGTAAGGTAATAGGTATGTAATCTAAAATATGCACCCCTTCCCCCTTTCAAAATTGAGGCAATGAATGTTTGATTTAATGCTTTAAGCATTCTTTTATTGCCCCTGAAACCAGAAAACTATCCTCTTGCTATGTGGCTCCCTCCTCTTATTAGTCCAAGTATAACTACGCTTTCTCCTCTTATTAGTCCAAGTATTACTGGTTGTAGGACATTTAATATCCACCAAGTGTAATGCATGGATTTGGGAAATCATAAGCCAATCCTTTGGGTCCAAAATTGGAGTTCCCCCTTCCTGATCTTTGGATGATAATTTAGCATTAAATTTCCCAGCAACAATCCAATCTAACTCCTCCCTTGAGACTCTTATATTATACATCGCTTTCCATTCACATATTTGACCATTTAGGTTTTGAGCCCCATAAAAAAATTGTGATTAAAATTTGCTCAATTGTCACATTGTTTCTAAAATGGGATGTGAGGGCATCCTTCCAATATATATGTTCTATTGTTGTCTATTCAAGAGAGTTCTCAAAGGTAACTATTGATGCAACAATGTAGATGGGGTCGATTAAACAACAACCTCTCCTAGTTGCTTAGACATCTTCATGCCACCACACAGAAAACAATAAATAAAGAACCAGATTTAATCAACAAATAGATGAATTGCAAGGATAGATTACATAGCAACAGAACACATGAAACACATAAAATAAAACACAAAATTTTGTTTTATTTATATTTCAACTGCTTCATCAAACATTACACAATTACTCTCTATAAAGCACCACACATTTGCAAGCACTCCTCAGAGTACCAATCTCCTTTTGAGATTTTATATCTCAAACCTCCTGCAAACACTACATAGAGTGTCAATTTCTCCATTTGAGGTTTTACATAACAAACCTCTTGCAAGCACTGCACAGAGTGCCAATTCCTCCCCTCTAAGGTTTTACATAACAAACCTCCTACAAGCACTGCATAGAGTGCCAATTCCTCGAAGCTCCTCTGCTCCCCTCTCCTCTCCTCTTCTCTTCTCTTATCTTCAATAAAAGTCCTATTTATTTATAAGCAATGAGGACAATGAGTTGTCAACTAATTTCAAAGGTGAGACTTCGAGTTTTTTTATATTTTTCTTCTTTTTTCCCTAAAAATCTAGCTTTTTCTAAAAACACATCTTTTTTCTAAAAATCTGGTTTTTTTTCTAAAAACACAAATTACCTAGTTGTCTCAAAAGGTGGCTGCCAAGTACATGCTTATCCTTATTTGGTCCTCCATAAAAGAAAAACTCCAACTATTTTGTTTTAGTTGGCTCTTGCCACTTAAATGCTCCTGCATCATACTCATCGGGTAACAAAAATATTTCATGAGCTCTAGCTCATGAAGTGTTTTTCCAAGCTATGACCACTCTAGCTTGGTTATCTACACAAGGTCAACTTCACTATTTTGTATTGTTCTTCCTCTGAGGATTAAACCTCTTCACATAGAATACACTCAACATTCTCTTCACATTTTCCCATTGCATCACATCCATCCAACCGTAATCAACATGCACTTTGTTGATGACTTCCTCTTGGTACCAACACTCACATGTGGAGTGATTATGTCCTCCACAACTCCCACAAGGATGTAGATTCCAACACCTACCTGCAATGTGTCCAACTCTTCCACACTGATTGCAACAACCCATTCACGGACCTTCATCCCTTGTATTACTCTTGCCTCTCCAAAATCTAGTCCCATTGCATCCTATTGGACCCATATAACCAAGGTCTTCATTCTTTGGTATTATCTCTGAAATTACGAGTATTTTTACACCGTGCCCATATCTTCCAAATCCCTTAAAAAACTTCTCCTAGCTACTCAGACATCTTCATGCCACCACGCAAAAAAACAGTAAATAAAGAACCCACTTTAATCTGTAAATAGATGAATTGCAAGGACATATTACATAGCAACATAACACACGAAACACATAAAATAAAACATAAAATTCTATTTTATTTATATTTCAATTGCCACATCAAACATTACACAATTGCTCTCCATAAAACACCACACATCTGCAAGCACTCCTCAGAGTACCAATCTCCTTATTTCGAGGTTTTATATTTCAAACCTCTTGCAAGCACTACATAGAGTGCCAATTTCTCCATTTGAGGTTTTACATAACAAACCTCTTGCATCTTCATGCCATCTCCTAGCTGCTCAAACATCTTCATGCCACCACACAAAAAAAAGTAAATAAAGAACCCATTTTAATCTGCAAATAGATGAATTGCAAGGACAGATTACATAGCAACATAACACACAAAACACATAAAATAAAACACAAAATTCTATTTTATTTATATTTCAACTACTACAACAAACATTACACAATTGCTCTCTATAAAGCACCACACATCTACAAATACTCCTCAGAGTACCAATCTCCTTATTTCGAGGTTTTATATCTCAAACCTCCTGCAAGCACTACATAGAGTGTCAATTTCTCCATTTGAGATTTTATATAACAAACCTCTTGCAAGCACTGCACAGAGTGCCAATTCCTCCCCTTTGAGGTTTTACATAACAAACTTCTTGCAAACACTGCATAGAGTGTCAATTCTTCAGAGCTCCTTTGCTCCCCTCTTCTCTTCTATTTTTTATAAAAGTTAAAGAATTTAACCATTGAACTTATGTTATATAATAAAGGTTACGCTCCATCCATGATATTTACATTTTTTTCACTCTCACGAATTTGATCTAAATCTATAAAAAAATGGTAAAATTTATCTAAAAAATTCAACTTTAATTTATAATATGAAAATTTTCACTCCAAACAATTATTTAAATGTTATAAGTAAACATTATTATTATTATTATTATTTGATACATAGGAGAATTGGTAATTGACTTTCCTTTTTGAACAACTGGTCACATGATCAAATCACATTGCCTTCGGTCGTAGCGTCAAATTATGGAGCTACCACTGTAACCCCTACCTCACCTCGGTAAATACGGCCCAGAGTGAGGGAGATCCTTGGTGGCTTGGGGTTGGTACCACCGTCATCAAACTGGCGCACACTCAGCAACCTATAAATAACCTAATAAACATTATATTTAATTCATAAAATTTAAACTCTAATTTAAAATATAATTTTTTTATTCTAATCATTTAATTCAAACCTATAAATAACCTAAATATCGAGTTAACACTAATTTATAATTTTATTTTGTTTTAAATATCATATACAAACTTTTTAATAACTTTTTAATAGGATAACATTAAAATCTAGTCCATTTTCTCCTTTGTTAATACAATATTTTAGAATTACTTTTGACAGTAGCAAATCCTACATAATCTATAGTAAACTTAAAAGAAACTTTTAGTGAAAATCCCAAAAACATCTAATTTAACATAAATGGTATATCTTAACTTTTGAGATCATCAAATAATATTAAAGAACAATAACCTTGTCCAAGTTGCAATAACAGAATATGTTGCAAATTGTTGTGTTTTTAGGAAGTTGATCAGATTATTTTCTTTGTTTTTCTACCCAAGACGATGACAGTTTTATATTTACACACCGCATATCATATGTACAAAATCAACCAAAAACTGTATACATATATTCCTTTTTATTGTTCATCATGTTGCACCGGCTAGTCAAACACCTATTGATTTTCTTCTATTTTTAAGGCATTAACATTAACATCCCAACATTTAGTCCAATTTTTAAGTTTGATGATAAGTCTGACACTTCAAGTTTCATCTTGTGTTGAAGTAGTCCAAGGTGACACGTAAACTTGTTTCTCTTCCCTGGGGACCGAGTAAAGGAATGTCAAAAGATTCCAAAAGAGGGTGTGCTATTACTCTTATCAACCATATCTATGGCTGTGGTCTATCCAATAATTTTTGCTCATTCAAGGTTATATAAGTCCTGGAGACACTCCACGTGACATAAGTGTACAAATAAATGAGTGCAAGTAGATCCTAAGCATACATATAAATGAGTGCAAGTAGATCCATCTGTCCATCTTCTAAAAGTTGGAAAGTTGATGACAATAGCAAAGATTGGAAAAGTCTTATAATTTAAATATGTTTCAATATTGTGTAAGTGATGGCCGAGGGCAACAGGTTATCTAAAATTTTTATTTTTCCATTTTCGTAAAGTAGTTAAAGATAGGCGGTAGTAGTTGGGCACAAATAAGCATGTTTATCAAAATTCGTGTTTTTCATGAAAATCTATGGAGTAGTAAGTTTATCAGGTTAGTACATTATATTAAATAATTTTTTTAATATAAATAATTGTACATTTTCTTGGATGTTGTATAGTTCCATTTATGTTAACACTTCAACACCTCTACACCTTTGAAACAAACAATCAATCAAATACAATATCATAAAGTTACAGTAATAATTTAAAATTTTTATATAGATTTTAAAAACTTATAACTACATGCAGAGAAGCTTGCATGCTTTAAAAATAAAATAGATCAACTTTTTCGAAAAATAAAATAATTGTTTAAATATTTGAAGTGATATTTACTATGGTTGTTGTAAGCTGAGTCTTAATAAATAGTTTATGTAACAAGACAGACTTTCCTAACCCAAAAAACAGAGAAGAGGTGAGAGATGGTAGTTTCTCATGTGAATGGAATAATTAGAACTAAACTGGTACTTTGTGTGTTGTGAAGCCATGAATAGCAATTGGCAAGTGGAATAAAAGGGAGTGCTACATTTGAATGGGTTGACTGCCTATTGCTCTATTCCTGCACCCAACTCAGACAATTGGAAGTCACTACTTGTGGGTGCAGGCCAGGGAGTGCTACATGTGAATGGATTGACTGCCTATTGCTTTATTCCTGCACCCAACTCAGACAATGGGAAGTCACAACTTGTGGGTGCAGGCCTAATTATTTTGTCGATCCGGGAAATTTGAGATCAATTGGTTCTGTTTAAAAGATGTAAGAATTTTTCTTGCCTCCTGCAATATGCAGACAGGAACCACACTGTGGGTTGGTTTTCTAAGACTTTTTCCATAATCTGAAAAATCTGACTTTGAATATATTAAGAACAGATAAAGCTGATCCGTCATCAATTAAGATGCTAAACATTTGATACCAGAAAGTTGGGAGTCATTGCCTTTTATAGTCAATGCTCACTTATATTTTACTCCTCAAATATGATATATCAAGTTTTTTCTTGTGAGTGTTAATTATTACTCAAACCTGGTGATTTAAAATCTGTCTTGTATTGGGATACTGTGAAGATGACAAGTCTGACTTCAGTTGATATTTTTTTAGGAGTTACTCAAATAGAACACATTTGTAGGGCTCCGAGCTAGGGTTTGAACCTTAATGTCATTGTTTATATGGAGTTGGATAAACAAATATAAGAAAGGAATGATATTTTACTTTGATAATTTAGGTAGATGTCGTCTTTTTTTTATTACATATTAGAGTTGGTTACAACCACTATTTTTAGTAATTGGCCAGCGCAGGATTTAAACCACAAGGACTGGATCTATCAAACCTATCTATCTCGTTAATTGTTGACCCGGTGTGAGATGGAGACCACCGGTTTCTTAGGGTTCATACCATCATCGTAGGTTTAGCACTCAGACTCAGAGGATTCAGAACAGACTACTACCTTTGCAAACTGGCACATCGAGACTAGCACTTACCAATCCACCTAGCCCTTGGGACTCATGTGATCTCTTATATGCTAAAAGAAACTAAGCATAAGGTTATTTATTTATTTATTTTTGATACGAGGGAATTTGGTAACATCTTTTCATATTTAATAACTGGTGGGAGACATTTTCTCCTAGGTTTCTGCCTTATTGAAGCTGCCTCTATAACCCCTGCTCCTCCCTGGTAAACTCAGCCTGGAGTGAGGGAGACTCACAGTTGCTCAGGGTTGGTATCGTCGTCAAGTTGGTGAGCACTCAGCGGACTCAAGTCAGACTACGACCTTTGCCCTTTACTAAGCATGTCCCTAAAGTTTAAACCTAGTTCTCTTTTTGGTAAGTGTCCAAAGTCTTACCAATCCATTAACCTTTTGCTAAGGTTATTTATAATGAAAAAGTATTTGAATCATAATTGAGTTTGGTGATAGGACGACACAGTCATCATTCTTAAATGAATAAATCTAGGTTGATTAGAAGTAGCTGTGAATGAAATAAATCGGTATTGCAGAGAAGGCAGTCATGGATGGACATTTTCAGTCATCATTCTTAAATGAATAAATCTAGGTTGATTAGAAGTTGCTGTGAATGAAATAAATCGGTATGGCAGAGAAGGCAGTTATGGATGGACATTGATTAAAATGGGTATTGAGTTTGATTTGTTGGTGGAGCAGTTATTAGGGATGTTGAAATCTATTGATCCGATTGCCCGTGATGGTTTCGTGGGCACCTTTGATAATCATTAGGTTTCAAGTATTTAGGAATCTCATTGGCAACAAAGGAAAGTACAGTAAATAAAGGCCCAAATGGTTGTACATCAGCAGTAAATAAAGGCCCAAATGGTTGTACATCTGCAACGTAAATAACAGCATACAACTACAAAAAACTTATCATCCTTGTACATCGCACCAAAGAGAAAAACAAAGCCCTTGTACACTCTAGAGGAGAGTTAAGTCCAAGTTCTCCATTGCCCACTCAAAAATGGAATATGCTTCTCTTAACAAAGAATACTTACACGATATATATATATATATTTTTGAATTTAGCGAAAAACTTAATCACGACTAAAGGTTTACATTGTCAAAATTACTTGGGAGTCATGCTTGTCCTAACCCCACCACTATAATCAGCTGGATTTTGGGTACCTGATGTGCCTTTAATAGGGTGAAGATTCAAACCAAAAAAACTCCCTTTGAAAAATTGTCCTACCCTCTCCAACTCCCCAACAACACACAAAACATCGTAAAAATTAAAAAATGCTAAATCATGATTTAAACCTAGGTTGCACGGCCTTCAAGTCCGAAGCTACCTATAAGTAGAAAATTAGGTAAAATAGCCTTCTTCCTGGGTATACAGAGGTCTGGACTTTTTCTGTTTTTATGGCGTCTTGCTCCCATTAGGTATAATCCCTTGATCATGGGATCAACAGGCCTTAAAGCAACCAGTGCATACCTTTTGCTCTGATTAGGATAGCATCTGATTAGGATAGCATGGGTTAGAAGTTAAGGGAGTAGTTTATTCATTAGCAAATGGTACTTTTTGTCAGGTTTGTGTGTAGGTATTTGTTTTTATAAAGTTTTAATTTTTTATATAAAAAAGAACAATAAATTTTTTAATTTTAATTAAGTTAATAATTATAATTTAAATAATTAAAATTAAAAAATAAAATTTTGGTTTAATGTTTAAGCCATTTTAAAAGTAAGCACGTGAAGATTAAAACAAATTAAATTTGTCTTATGTAAGATATGCTTTACCCAACCTTGCTTACCGAACCGAGCCGAGTCGAGTCGAGTCAGTTGTTAATACGTATTAAAAGAGAGTCTCCCCATTAAAAGACAGCGCGAATACTTGGAGCCTTCAGAGTTTCCTTCCCGTTCATTGATTGGCCGGACGCGGAGTCATTCAGTTTGCTTCTTGCATTCTTAGATATTTAGTTCAAGAAGCTGGCAAACTATTAAATCTCCGCCTACTACTATTATTTAGTTACTGCCCCTACTATTATTGAAAGTCGAGAACTGAAGGGGGAATTGGGCATTCAATTTGGAATTATTCAAGTTGGTGATTGGGATGTTTTATTAAGAAATAATAAAACTCTTCAATTGAAGTGGTGGGATTTTTTTTTAAAATTGTATATCCTAAATAAGGAAAAGGAGATACATCAGCATCATTCAAACTTAGCAAAACTCTGTCCAAACAGAGTTCGTATTGCAAGGCTTTAGTCCTCAATTAGTAACCTTGCTGCTTCTAAACTTGGGACCTACCTCTTGTGTTTTGACTCCCCCTTTAGTTGGTTGCACTTTTGGATCCTTTTGAGTTGCTTTGGCGAAGTACTTAGTTGTACTTTATGGTCAATATCAACATAATTTCTTGCTGCTTTTAACTGTACTAAGTGGTGCCAAAACATAACAAGATCACATCAGAAGAAGATATGATCGGTGCAACTCAGTAACTCTTGAGAGGTTGCCTAACACTAATGTCATAAAATTTAAAAATTAGTGCATCCATGCTGCTATTCAAAACAAAAGGTCAATCAGTATACTATTTTACAATCTAAAAGAGCACTGATTAAGACATACGAAATGGGCTTCTGTTGACAAGTAGTTAGCATTTTGAAATTTCCATGTTCTTTAAAAGTTTGAAAATATCAACCCATAAGTCAATCTCCATCGTCTACTCAAAGTGTCTCCATTAAAAATCTACACCATGACATTGAATGGCAGATTTTCATTTTGCTGAATGGTCAACCATAAGATTATTAGGCCCATTTTGTCCCCACCTAAATTTGCAGCATAAAAGTATCAATCAAAAGATACTAAGAGCTGCTGAAAAGCAAGATCTTTTGACCTCTAGTACTACTACATATTTAGGGACCATTGAAAGATATTAATAATGAGATTCTGTCACTTAGGACATAAGTATCAGATATTTTATGCAATGCCTTTTGTACTGGATTGAACCCATTATGCAACTCCTCCAGAGTATTAAGAAACATTTCTTAGACACTAAGAAATCTAGATAGACCATTAAGTAATAATTTTATTTTGTTTTTTGAATGATGGATTTTTCTACACTTCTGATGAAAGGTACCTTTCAGGGTAGAGTTATAGTTTGGGTGCGGCAGGTCTGTAATCTAGTCAATTTTGTCTGCTTGTCTGAATCGTAGATATTTTGGAAATCTTCCCTCGATAGCCCAAACTATGCAATCTTAAAAGGTACTGACTAATCTGACACGCGTGAAGAAAACTTTGATTGAAATCCTGGAAGCATTACTCTACAGATGTGTATTTTATTTTTAGAATCATTACGTGCCAAGAAGATCGAAAAAGAAAGAGACCCAAACAAAAATCTTACAGTATTATGATTGTCGCATAACACAGCCAACCCAAAAGGTGGAGACCATAATCTCTTGTGTATATATATTTTTTAAAACAGTGTATTTGTTTTAAATTTGGATCTGAGAGACATATCAATGCTATTTTCCTTTAAATCATCTTTTATATATTTAATATGCACTAGTCTATTTCTACATGATTTTTAAAGTATTTCTTCACTAGTGACATGTAAATTTGTTATTCATAGTTCAGTGTCGTGATGGAAGTCTTTTGAAGGTGACACTTCAAACATGTTTTACTTCATTAGACTTAAAACTATTTTGCTTACAATTAATGTTGATGTTGATGGTTAAAATAAAACTGGGCTTAGGATTCCCATCATTTATAGGGTGGGTATCTGGAACGTTTTGGTCGGTAAAGGTAGGCACTCAGCGTGTTTAACTTAAATTTTGAAAAAGATGGTTGAAGATTTGAAAAGGACATACTGTGTTATATTTCTGATTCATGACTCCAAATTGTATTATAAAAAATATTGTAACTTTTATTTTCATTCAGTAAATTGCCTCGTATTCAATCTACGTTTAAATGAAATATTAAAAATTTATAAATAAATCTATTGAATTTGGCTGTGCTTTAGGGGAATATTACATTGCCTTGAGTAGAGTGCAGAATCAGTAAGGAGGAATTGCATGTGGTGAAAGTTTGGAAAATGTGTTTTTTGGCATGTCAAGTGGGTGAATCTCCTGAAAGTTGTAAAATAGATACAAGTGGTCATGTGAGAAGATAATATATATCACTAATTAAAATATAGGAAGGGCTTCATATGTGAATGGAATAATTGAAAGTAAACTGGAACTTTATTACACTGAATCCAAGGAATGATTCGAGTAGATATAAAGATGTCCACATATGAATAACAAGTTGAGAAGTGTTGTAATGAGAGGGCAATGACAAACTATATATATAAAGGATTACAATATATCAAATAATAGTAATTAATAAATAACAAAAATCTTTTAAAATAAATATGAGAAGATTAAATATAATATAGTTATAATAGAGTAAGATCAAGATAATGATAGAAGTAGAATAATATAAACAAATTAATATGTATATTAAGGCTTATAATATATCAAATAAAAATTATTAATAAACAACAATATGAATGTAAAATAATATAAGCAAATTAATATGTATATCAAAGCTTATAATATATCAAATAAAATTAATTAATAAACAACATTATGAATGTAAATAGCACAACTTACATATATACAAGATACAAGGCATGTAGCACAACTTACATATTAATTGTTCAAAATGTATACAATCTTTATTGATTTTCTCTATGTTATAAATTTGATAAGAACTTCTTGATGATTGACACTTCTCTATGAAGTACTATATAGCCATAGTAGAATGACTCTTTGGATACTTTACTATTTCTTTTCATATGTCAAGTCTCCTGACTCTTGGTTTCTCTACTTGGCACGTGTATAATTGATGAACACAAGACTATATTGTATGCACACGTATATATGATTCTTAACCTTCACTTTGCACACTCTAACCTAAAACACTTGTTTTAGTCGTTCAACGATTACTTTCATGGTTATTTTGTATATGATATTGCGTAAGGTAATAGGTATGTAATCTAAAATATGCACCCCCTTCCCCCCTTTCGAAATTGAGGCAATGAATGTTTGATTTAATGCTTTAAGCATTCTTTTATTGCCCCTGAAACCAAAAAACTATCCTCTTGCTATGTGGCTCCCTCCTCTTATTAGTCTAAGTATAACTACACTTTCTCCTCTTATTAGTCCAAGTATTACTGGTTGTAGGACATTTAATATCCACCAAGTGTAATGCATGGATTTGGAAAATCATAAGCCAATTTCTTGGGTCCAAAATTGGAGTTCCCCATTCCTGATCTTTGGATGATAATTTAGCATTAAATTTCTCAGCAACAATCCAATCTAACTCCTCCCTTGAGACTCTTATATTATACATCGCTTTCCATTCACATATTTGACCATTTAGGTTTTGAGCCCCATAAAAAAATTGTGATTAAAATTTGCTCAATTGTCACATTGTTTCTAAAATGGGATGTGAGGGCATCCTTCCAATATATATGTTCTATTGTTGTCTATTCAAGAGAGTTCTAAAAGGTAACTATTGATGCAACAGTGTAGAGGGGGTCGATTAAACAACAACCTCTTCTAGCTGCTCAGACATCTTCATGCCACCACACAGAAAACAATAAATAAAAAACCCGATTTAATCTACAAATAGATGAATTGCAAGGATATATTACATAGCAACAGAACACATGAAACACATAAAATAAAACACAAAATTTTGTTTTATTTATATTTCAACTGCTTCATCAAACATTACACAATTA
Organism: Wollemia nobilis; assembly: GCA_028583015.1. Classification (NCBI taxonomy): domain Eukaryota; kingdom Viridiplantae; phylum Streptophyta; class Pinopsida; order Araucariales; family Araucariaceae; genus Wollemia; species Wollemia nobilis. Next base: position 8,497,173 of record JAQPPZ010000989.1, read on the forward strand.
CTCTCTATAAAGAACCACACATTTGCAAGCTCTCCTCAGAGTACCAATCTCCTTTTGAGATTTTATATCTCAAACCTCCTGCAAACACTACATAGAGTGCCAATTTATCCATTTGAGGTTTTACATAACAAACCTCTTGCAAGCACTGCACAGAGTGCCAATTCCTCCCCTCTAAGGTTTTACATAACAAACCTCCTACAAGCACTGCATAGAGTGCCAATTCCTCGAAGCTCCTCTGCTCCCCTCTCCTCTCCTCTTCTCTTCTCTTATCTTCAATAAAAGTCCTATTTATTTATAAGCAATGAGGACAATGAGTTGTCAACTAATTTCAAAGGTGAGACTTCGAGTTTTTTTATATTTTTCTTCTTTTTTCCCTAAAAATCTAGCTTTTTCTAAAAACACATCTTTTTTCTAAAAATCTGGTTTTTTTTCTAAAAACACAAATTACCTAGTTGTCTTAAAAGGTGGCTGCCAATTACATGCTTATCCTTATTTGGTCCTCCATAAAAGAAAAACTCAACTGTTTTTGTTTTAGTTGGCTCTTTCCAGCTAGATGCTCCTGCATCATACTCACCAGGTAACAAAAATATTTCATGAGCTCTAGCTCATGAAGTGTTTTTCCAAGCTATGACCACTCTAGCTTGGTTATCTACACAAGGTCAACTTCACTATCTTGTCTTGTTCTTCCTCTGAGGATTAAACCTCTTCACATAGAATACACTCAACATTCTCTTCACCTTTTCCCATTGCATCACATCCATCCAACCACAATCAACATACACTTTGTTGATGACTTCCTCTCGGTGCCAATTCTCGTGTGGAGTGATTATGTCCTCCACAACTCCCACAAGGATGTAGATTCCAACACCTACCTGCAATGTGTCCAACTCTTCCACACTAATTAACCCATTCACGGACCTTCATCCCTTGTATTACTCTTGCCTCTCCAAAATCTAGTCCCATTGCATCCTATTGGACCCATATACCCAAGGTCTTCATTCTTTGGTCTTATCTCTGACATTACGAGTATTTTTACACCGTGCCCATATCTTCCAAATCCATTAAAAAACTTCTCCTAGCTACTCAGACATCTTCATGCCACCACACAAAAAAACAGTAAATAAAGAACCCACTTTAATCTATAAATAGATGAATTGCAAGGACATATTACATAACAACATAACACACGAAACACATAAAATAAAACATAGAATTCTATTTTATTTATATTTCAATTGCCACATCAAACATTACACAATTGCTCTCCATAAAACACCACACATCTGCAAGCACTCCTCAGAGTACCAATCTCCTTATTTCGAAGTTTTATATCTCAAACCTCTTGCAAACACTACATAGAGTGTCAATTTCTCCATTTGAGGTTTTACATAACAAACCTCTTGCATCTTCATGCCATCTCCTAGCTACTCAAACATCTTCATGCCACCACACAAAAATAGTAAATAAAGAACCCACTTTAATCTGCAAATAGATGAATTGCAAGGACAAATTACATAGCAACATAACACACAAAACATATAAAATAAAACATAAAATTCTATTTTATTTATATTTCAACTACTACATCAAACATTACACAATTGCTCTCCATAGAGCACCACACATCTACAAATACTCCTCAGAGTACCAATCTCCTTATTTCGAGGTTTTATATCTCAAACCTCCTGCAAGCACTACATAAAGTGTCAATTTCTAAATTTGAGATTTTATATAACAAACCTCTTGTAAGCACTGCACAGAGTACCAATTCCTCCCCTTTGAGGTTTTACATAACAAACTTCTTGCAAACACTACATAGAGTGTCAATTCCTCAGAGCTCCTTTGCTCCCCTCTTCTCTTCTCTTCTCTTCTCTTTTTTTTTTTAATAAAAGTTAAAGAATTTAACCATTGAACTTATGTCATATAATAAAGGTTAAGCTCCATCCATGATATTTACATTTTTTTCACTCTCACGAATTTGATCTAAATCTATAAAATAATGGTAAAATTTATCTAAAAAATTCAACTTTAATTTATAATATGAAAATTTTCACTCCAAACAATTATTTAAATGTTATAAGTAAACATTATTATTATTAATATTATTATTTTTTTGATACATAGGGGAATTGACAATTGCCTTTCCTTTTTGAACAACTGGTCACATGATCAAATCACATTGCCTCTGATCGGAGCGTCAAATTATGGAGCTATCACTGTAACCCCTACCTCACCTCCGTAAATACAGCCCAGAGTGAGGGAGACCCTTGGTGGCTGGGGGTTGGTACCACCGTCATCAAACTGGCCAGCAACCTATAAATAACCTAATAAACATTATAATTTATTCATTAAATTTAAACTCTAATTTAAAATATAATTTTTTTATTCTAATCATTTAATTCAAACCTATAAATAACCTACATCTCGAGTTAACACTAATTTATAATTTTATTTTGTTTTAAATATCATATACAAACTTTTTAATGGATAACATTAAACTCTAGTCCATTTTCTCCTTTATTAGTACAATATTTTAGAATTCCTTTTGACAGTAGCAAATCCGACATAATCTATAGTAAACTTAAAAGAAACTATTAGTGAAAATCCCAAAAACATCTACTTTAACATAAATGGTATATCTTAACTTTTGAGATCATCAAATAATATCAAAGATCTCAAATAATATTAAAGAACAATAACCTTATTCAAGTTGCAATAACAGAATATGTTGCAAATTGTTGTGTTTTTAGGAAGTTGATCAGATTTTTATTTTTTATTTTTCTACCCAAGACGATGACAGTTTTATATTTACACACCGCATATCATATGTACAAAATCAACCAAAAACTGTATACATATATTCCTTTTTATTGTTCATCATGTTGGGCTAGTCAAACACCTATTGATTTTCTTCTATTTTTAAGGCATTAAAAATTAACATCCCAACATTTAGTCCAATTTTTAAGTTTGATGATAAGTCTGACACTTCAAGTTTCATTTGTGTTGAAGTATTCCAAGGTGACAGGTAAACTTGTTTCTCTTCCCTGGGGACCGAGTAGAGGAATGTCAAAGATTCCAAAAGAGGGTGTGCTATTATTCTTATCAACCATATCTATGGTTGTGGTCTATCCAATAATTTTTGCTCATTCAATGTTATAAGTCCTGGAGACACTCCACGTGACATAATTGTACAAATAAATGAGTGCAAGTAGATCCTAAGCATACATATAAATGAGTGCAAGTAGATGCATCTGTCCATCTTCTAAAAGTTGGAAAGTTGATAACAATAGCAAAGATTGGAAAAGTCTTATAATTTAAATATGTTTCAATATTGTGTAAGTGATGGCCGAGGGCAACAGGTTATCTAAAATTTTTATTTTTTCATTTTCGTAAAGTAGTTAAAGGTAGGCTGTAGTAGTTGGGCACAAATAAGCATGTTTATCAAAATTCGTGTTTTTCATGAAAATTTATGGAATAGTAAGTTTATCATGTTAGTACATTATATATTTGATTAAATAATTTTTTAATATAAATAATTGTACATTTTCTTGAATGTTGTATAGTTCCATTTATGTTAACACTTCAACACCTCTACACCTTTTAAACAAACAAACAATCAAATACAATATCATAAAGTTATAGTAATATTTTAAAATTTTTATATAGATTTTAAAAACTTATAACTACATGCAGAGAAGCTTACATGCTTTAAAAATAAAATAGATCAAAAATTTAAGTTTTTGAAAAATAAAATAATTTTCTAAATAATTGAAAAATAAAATAATTGTACAAATACTTGAGTGAAAGTGATATTTACTATGGTTGTTGTAAGCTGAGTCTTAATAAATAGTTTATGTAACAAGACAGACTTTCCTAACCCAAAAAACAGAGAAGAGATGAGAGATGGTAGTTTCTCATGTGAATGGAATAATTAGAACTAAACTGGTACTTTGTGTGTTGTGAAGCCATGAATAGCAATTGGCAAGTGGAATAAAAGGGAGTGCTACATTTGAATGGGTTGACTGCCTATTGCTCTATTCCTGCACCCAACTCAGACAATTGGAAGTCACTACTTGTGGATGCAGGCCAGGGAGTGCTACATGTGAATGGATTGACTGCCTATTGCTTTATTCCTGCACCCAACTCACACAATGGGAAGTCACTACTTGTGGTTGCAGGCCTAATTATTTTGTTGATCCGGGAAATTTGAGATCAATTGGTTCTGTTTAGAAGATGTAAGAATTTTTCTTGCCTCCTGCAATATGCAGACAGGAACCACACTGTGGGTTGGTTTTCTAAAACTTTTTCCATAATCTGAAAAGTCTGACTTTTGAATATATTAAGAACAGATAAAAGCTGATCCGTCATCAATTAAGATGCTAAACATTTGATACCAGAAAGTTGGGAGTCATTGCCTTTTATAGTCAATGCTCACTTATATTTTACTCCTCAAATATGATATATCAAGTTTTTCCTTGAGAGTGTTAATTATTACTCAAACCTGGTGATTTAAAATCTGTCTTGTATTGGGATACTTTGAAGATGACAAGTCTGACTTCAGTTGATATTTTTTTTGGGAGTTAGAATAGAACACATTTGTAGGGCTGTGAACTAGGGTTTGAACTTTAATGTCATTGTTTATATGGAGTTGGATAAACAGATATAAGAAAGGAATGATATTTTACTTTGATAATTTAGGTAGATGTGGTCTTTTTTTTGGATTACATAGGAGAGTTGGTTACAACCACTATTTTTAGTAATTGGCCAGAGCTGGGTTTAAACCACATGGACTGCATCTATCAAACCTATCTGTCTCGTTAATTGTTGACCCGGTGTGAGATTGGGACCACCCAATTGCTTAGGGTTCATACCATCTTCGTAGGTTTAGCGCGCACTCAGATTCAGAGGATTCAGAACAGACTACTACCTTTGCAAACTGGCACATCCAGACTAGCACTTACCAATCCACCTAGCCCTTGGGATTCATGTGATCTCTTATATTCTAAAAGAAACTAAGCATAAGGTTATTTATTTATTTATTTATTTTTGATACGAGGGAATTTGGTAACATCTTTTCATATTTAATAACTGGTCGGAGACATTTTCTCCTAGGTTTCTGCCTCATTGAAGTTGCCTCTATAACCCCTGCTCCTCCTTGGTAAACTCGGCCTGGAGTGAGGGAGACTCACAGTTGCTCAGGGTTGGTATCCTCGTCAAGTTGGTCAGCATTCAGCAAACTCAGACTACTACCTTTGCCTTGGTATCCTCGTCAAGTTGGTCAGCATTCAACAGACTCAGACTACTACCTTTGCCCTTTATTGAGCATTTCCCCAAAGTTTAAAACTAGTTCTATTTTTGGTAAGTGTCCAAAGTCTTACCAATCCACTAACCTTTAAGCAAAAGGTTATTTATAATGAAAGAGTATTTGAATCATAATTGAGTTTGGTGATAGGACGAAACAGTCATCATTCTTAAATGAATAAATCTAGGTTAGTTAGAAGTGGCTGTGAATGAAATAAATCGGATGGTATTGCAGAGAAGGCAGTTAAGGATGGACATTGATTAAAATGGGTATTGAGTTTGATTTGTTGGTGGAGCAGTTATTAGGGATGTTGAAATCTATTGATCCGATTGCCCATGATGGTTTCGTGGACACCTTCGATAATCATTAGGTTTCAAGTATTTAGGAATCTCATTGGCAACATGGGAAAGTACAGTAAATAAAGGCCCAAATGGTTGTACATCTTCAACGTAAATAACAGCATACAACAACTACACAAAACTTATCATCCTTGCACATCACAGAAAAACAAAGCCCTTGTACACTCTAGAGGAGAGTTAAGTCCAAGTTCTCCATTGCCCACTCAAAAATGGAATATGCATCTCTTAACAAAGAATACTTACACTATATATATATTTTTTGAATTTAGCGAAAAACTTAAATAGCAGCATACAACTACACAAAATTTATCATCCTTGTACATCACACCAAAGAGAAAAACAAAGCCCTTTACATTCTAGAGGAGAGTTAAGTCCAAGTTCTCCATTGTCCACTCAAAAATGGAATATGCATCTCTTAACAAAGAATACTTACACGATATATATATTTTTTGAATTTAGCAAAAAACTTAACTACGATTAAAGGGTTTACACTATCAAAATCATTTGGGAGTCGCGTTCGTCCTGACCCTACCACTATAATCAACTGGGTTTTGGGTACTTGATGTGCCTTTGATAGGATGAAGATTCAAACCGAAAACCTCCTTTTGAAAAATTGTCCTACCCTCTCCAACTCCCCAACAACACCTTTTGAAAAATTGTCCTACCCTCTCCAACTCCCCAACAACACACAAAACATTGTAAAAATTAAAAAAATGCTAAATCATGATTTAAACCTAGGTTGCACGGCCTTCAAGTCCGAAGTTACCTAGAAAATTAGGTAAAATAACCTTCTTCCTGGGTATACAGAGGTGTGGACTTTTTCTGTTTTTATGGCGTCTTGGTCCCATTAGGTATAATCCCTTGATCATGGGATCAACAGGCCTTAAAATTAGGATGTCCTAGTCAGCATGGGTTAGAAGTTAAGGGAGTAGTTTATTCATTAGCAAATGGTACTTCTTGTCAGGTTTGTGTAGTATTGGTTTTCGATAAAGTTTTAATTTTTTTATATAAAGAAAAATAATAAATTTTTTAATTTTAACTAAATTAATAATTATAATTAAATAATTAAAATTAAAAAATAAAATTTTGGTTTAGTGTTTAAGCGATTTTAAAAGTAAGCACGTGAAGATTAAAACAAATCATGATCCAATATATTTGATATGTTAATTTGACTTTATCTTATCCAAGATATGCTTTACAGAACCCTGCTTACTGAACCGAGCCGAGTTGAGTCGAGTCAGTTGTTAATACGTATTAAAAGAGAGTCTCCCATTAAAAGACAGCGCGAATAGTTGGAGCCTTCAGAGTTTCCTTCCCGTCGATTGATTGGCCGGACAGGGAGTCATTCAGTTTGCTTTTTGCATTCTTAGATATTTAGTTCAAGAAGCTGGCAAACTATTCAATCTTCGCCTACTACTATTATTTAGTTACTGCCCCTACTATTATTGAAAGTCGAGAAATGAAGGGGGAATTGGGCATTCAATTTGGAATTATTCAAGTTGGTGATTGGGATGTTTTATTAAGAAATACAAAAAATCTTCAATTGAAGTGGTGGGATTTTTTTTTAAATTGTATATCCTAAATAAGGAAAAGGAGATACATCAGCATCATTCAAACTTAGCAAAACTCTGTCCAAACAGAGTTCGTATTACAAGGCTTTAGTCCTCAATTAGTAACCTTGCTGCTTCTAAACTTGGGACCTACCTCTTGTGTTTGGACTCCCCCTTTAGTTGGTTGCACTTTTGGATCCTTCTGAGTTGCTTTGGCGAAGTACTTAGTTGTACTTTATGGTCAATATCAACATAATTTCTTGCTGCTTTTAACTATACTAAGTGGTGCCAAAACATAACAAGATCACATCAGAAGAAGATATGATCGGTGCAACTCAGTAACTCGACAGGTTGCCTAACACTAATGTCTTAAAATTTAAAAATTAGTGCATCCATGCTGCTATTCAAAACAAAAGGTCAATCAGTATACTATTTTACAATCTAAAAGAGCACTGATTAAGACATACGAAATGGGCTTCTGTTGACAAGTAGTTAGCATTTTGAAATTTCCATGCTCTTTAAAAGTTTGAAAATATCAACCCATAAGTCAATCTCCATCGTCTACTCAAAGTGTCTCCATTAAAAATCTACACCATGACATTGAATGGCAGATTTTCATTTTGCTGAATGGTCAACCATAAGATTATTAGGCCCATTTTGTCCCCACCTAAATTTGCAGCATAAAAGTATCAATCAAAAGATACTAAGAGCTGCTGAAAAGCAAGATCTTTTGACCTCTAGTACTACTACATATTTAGAGACCATTGAAAGATATTAATAATGAGATTCTGTCACTTAGGACATAAGTATCAGATATTTTATGCAATGCCTTTTGTACTGGATTGAACCCATTATGCAACTCCTCCAGAGTATTAGGAAACATTTCTTAGACAGTAAGAAATCTAGATAGACCATTAAGTAATAATTTTATGTTGTTTTTTGAATGATGGATTTTTCTACACTTCTGATGAAAGGTGCCTTTCAGGGTAGAGTTATAGTTTGGGTGCGGCAGGTCTGTAATCTAGTCAATTTTGTCTGCTTGTCTGAATCGTAGATATTTTGGAAATCTTCCCTCGATAGCCCAAACTATGCAATCTTAAAAGGTACAGACTAATCTGACACGCGTGAAGAAACCTTTGACTGAAATCCTGAAAGCATTACTCTACAGATGTGTATTTTATTTTTAGAATCTTTACGTGCCAAGAAGATGGAAAAAGAAAGAGACCCAAACAAAAATCTTAACAGTATTATGATTGTCGCATAACACAGCCAACCCAAAAGGTGGAGACCATAATCTTTTGTGTATATATATTTTATAAAACAGTGTATTTGTTTTAAATTTGGATCTGAGAGACATATCAATGCTATTTTCCTTTAAATCATCTTTTATATATTTAATATGCACTAGTCTATTTCTACATGATTTTTAAAGTATTTCTTCACTTGTGACATGTAAATTTGTTATTCATAGTTCAGTGTTGTGATGGAAGTCTTTTGAAGGTGACACTTCAAACATGTTTTACTTCATTAGACTTCAAAACTATTTTGCTTACAATTAATGTTGATGTTGATGGTTAATATAAAACTGGGTTTAGGATTCCCATTAGTTATAGGGTGGGTATCTGGAACGTCTTGGTCGGTAAAGGTATGCACTCAGCGTGTTTAACTTAAATTTTGAAAAAGATGGTTGAAGATTTGAAAAGGACATACTGTGTGTTATTTTTGATTGATGATTTCAAATTGTATTATAAAAAATATTGTAACTTTTATTTTCATTCAGTAAATTGCTTCATATTCAATCTACGTATAGATAAATTTATTAAAAATATATAAATAAATCTATTGAATTTGGTTGTGCGTGAGGGGAATATTACATTGCCTTGAGTAGAGTGCAGAATCAGTAAGGAGGAATTGCATGTGATGAAAATTTGGAAAATGTTTTTTTTGGCATGTCAAAGTGGGTGAATCTCCTGAAAGTTTTAAATTAGATACAAGTGGTCATGTGAGAAGATAATATATATCACTAATAAAAATATAGGAAGGGCTTCACATGTGAATGGAATAATTGAAATAACTGAAACTAAACTGGAACTTTATTACACTGAATCCAAGGAATGATTCGAGTAGATATAAAGATGTTCACATATGTATAACAAGTTAAGGAAGTCTTGTAACGAGAGGGCAATGACAAACTGATTGATGGATTTTTAAGCTTTTATACTAACAAATTTTTTTCAAGATAAATATGAGATGATTAAATATTAGAGTAACATCAAGAGTAAAATAATATAAGTAAATTAATGTATATATACAAAGCATCATATATGTACAACAATATGAATTTAAATAGTCTGAATCATATGTGTACAAAGCATCATATATGTAAAAAGCATGTAACACAACTTACATATTAATTGTTCAAAATGCATGCAATTTTTATTGATCTTATCTTTATTACAAATATGATAAGAACTTCTTGATGACTCACAGTTTACTATGGAGTACTATATATCATAGTAGAATGACTCTTTGGATGCTTAATTATTCCTTTCCATATGCAAGTCTTATGACTCTTAGCTTCTCTACTTGACACTTGTATACTTGATGAATACATGATATTATATTATATGCACATCTATATATGACTCTTGACCTTCACTTTGCACACTCTAACCTAAGACACTTATGCACATAGACTCAACTTACACTTGCACATTTACTCACATGACACTTGTGCATTTATTGCTCATACACCCTTATATAGAAAGGGGAAATAATATTCACACTAGACTAAACTCTAATCTAATATTTACAAGTTGTACCATGAAGGTACATTAGCATGACCAAATAATGTAATATACTTCAACATCTCCATGTATTACATTATTTGGTTATTGAAGACTTTAATATTCAATCATATTGATCTTCATTCTTCAAGTGACCTTGTAATGACTATGACCTTTTACTTTTCTCCTATTTGTTTCATCACATTGAACTTTGGTTTACCCAATACTTGTGATGGTAGAAAGGCTACTAAATCCCATTTTCTGTATTTTATCTTCCAGAACATTCAACATTTTCATCTTGGAATAAAATAAGTTATTGAGAAAAACCAATTGAATCTAAAGCATATATCCCATTTTTGTATTGATCATGTAGCCTCTATTATATTTCCATTCTCGATAACACATTTATTATTCATATTTATAAGTTTGAATTCAATTTTCAACCAACTTAGTAACTAAAATGAGAATGGTTGATAATCCTGAACATACATAACATCTTCTAGTACAAAGTGTAAAAATGGTAAACTAGGTGTTATTCCATGAACTAAGTACCTCTTATCATCAACAATATTTAAATATAAATTATCTTTGACTTCTAGACAATAAAACCATTGTACATTACCAGTCATATGATGACTAGCACCAAAATCTATGTACCAAAAATATTTTTCTAATTAAATCACTTGAAACTATTTTGCATTTTTGACAAGAGTGAGTTTAATGTTGTTCATTAAATGGACTTTGATTTTGAACTTTACTTTTTAAAAAACATGGTTTTTTATCTTAAATATATTTCTATGTTGAAAAGTTCCTCTTGATAACTTATCCATTTATGAACTTTTTGAAGTAAGTTACATTATAACTCCTAGGTTAAGATAAATCAAATATAATTCTACTTATCACTCTAATACCCTTAACTAAATTTAATTCTTAAAACAAATCAATAACATTTACTAACACTACTTATCACTCCATATGCTAAATAAATCATATAACCTTATAACTCCTATTAGTAATAAAACTTTGAAATATGTAAACCCTAAAAATTAGATACCTCCTGTTCTTGTTTCCATGACTCTACTTCACGAATAGTACACTTGATAGGACTTGTACAAACAACTCTAAATGATCTTAGCTAATCGAGGTGTGTCACCACACATGCCAAGACGTTACTCTTTCACACAAGGTACAATGTTTTACTTCTAACCATTTATTTCCAAACAAGATGTTTCACCTTCATGCATTTTGTTTCCAAGTAAGGTGTTTCTCCTTTGAATGGTAGGCATTATTTCATAATGATGTTGTCATTTAGACTATACCAAAATGCCAACGAAACCTTCTCCTTCCTCATCTAGCAATATCTTGGTCTTCCTTCTCAGTTGTTCCAATTTTAGAGGGTGCTTGGTATTCTTCTATACGTTGCTTCTCTTAGGACAACATGTTTTGGTTGACATTGCATATTGTTCAACATTGCTTCTCTTAGGATAGTATGCTTTGGTTGACACCACAATATTCCAAATATTTTTGCTTATGGTTCTACTCAATACTCACATACTTACACCATGCAATATTATTTGATGTTGCTTTAGGGTATCAATAGGGCATTGCTCAAAACGTGATCTCAAGGCACTGCTTAAAGAATATTCTCAAGATGCTGCATAAAGAACGTTATCAAGGTGTTTCTCAAAACATGTTCTCAAGGTGTTGTTTCCTTTAGAACTTTAACCTCTAGTTTGCTATATGCTTGCTCTTTGTACTATGTTTATATGCTTGCTCTTTGTACCATGTTTTAGCTCTAACTCCTTGAATAATTTTGCTCTACCTTGAGTTGAATAGTTATCTTTATTGACATCACCTTGAGCTAAATGGCTCTATCCTTATTAATGTAGCCTTGAACCAAATGGATTTGTTCTTCTATCATAGCCTTGAGTCAAATGACTTCTTCCTTCTTTTACTTTGGAGTTGAACTGAATTTTGCTTCCTTTGTTTGTTTTACCTTGAGACGCTTTACAAAGGATTATTGCTTTTACATATTTGACCTCAGCCCTTTACCATAAAATTTTGAATTCTAAGCATGAACCCTAAACTTCTGACTTTTATCTTCTATATTTGAGACTTCTCTTTTCTCTTAAATCTTGATCCTTCTATTCTATAGAATATAGAAACCTCTTGTATCTTCTATCTTTATTGCTGCTCATTTTCTTTATCTTAATATTTATCTTCTTGCTATCAATATCAAGGTTTAAGTGACCTAAAAATTTATGAATCATTTTTCTCTTATGTCAAGGTCTGTCTTCAAGACCTGAATCTTTTTATCTCTTATGTCAAGATCTATCTTCAAGATCCAAATCATTTTTTAAAAGGTCAATTTCTCTGTGACCTGAAAATTTCAATATATTACCTCTCTAATTAATTTGTTGCTTTATGAAAGCTTACTTTAAGATTGATATACCTTTCTTGATATATCCTTATTTTGTTCTATTTCTCGCGCTTAGAAGATAAGTTATTTTCTATATATTGTAGGAAGCTTCACACACTTATGGCGATTAATCTGAGCTATAATTATTTCTCAATAATATCTTAGGTCACACCGAAGAATCCATAAATAATTTCAAGGTAAATTGAATGTTCTTGATCCTTCAATCCATGTCAAGGGTTGACTATGTCCTTGAAATGATCAAATATCTTAAAATTGATACACCTTCCAATATAGATGAGTCATTATCTTCACTAGTTGATCTTCAACCATGAAAACACTCTATAGTTGAGTCTTGGTATTCACTGGTTATTCTTCAACCATGGAAAGACTCTATAGTTGAGTCCTGGTATTCACTGATAATTTTTCAATCGTGAAAAGACTCTAGCCTTTCTACTCACTATGACCTTACTATAGAATTTGAGTCACATTGCCTTTAAAGTGGACAAACTCTAAATCAATTTTATCAAACTAGACAAAATCAATTTTTGTATGTAGCTAAATAAATTTGATCAACCTATGTAGGTGTTAGCTCTGATAGAAACTACTTACAGTAGCGTTGATATCACTAATATCTTTTTAAGCCTTTAATACTAACATAAATCTCCTAAGATAAATATCATAGGATCAAATATAATATAGCCACAATACAATAAGATCAAGATAATGATGTGAGTAGAATAATATAAGAAAATTAATATGTATATCAAGGCTTATAATATATCAAATAATATTCATTAATAAACAACAATATGAATGTAAATAGCCTGAATCATATATGTACAAAGTATGTAACACAACTTACATATTAATTGCTCAAAATGTATGCAATCTTTATTGATCTTCGCTTTATTACAAATATGATAAGAACTCCTTGATGATTGAAACTTCTCTATCGAGTACTATATAGCCATAGTAGAATGACTCTTTGCATATATGACTATTCATTTCCATATGCCAAGTCTCATGACTCTTGGATTCTCTACTTGACACTTGCATACTTGATGAACACATGACTCTATATTGTATGCACACCTATACATGACTCTTGACCTTCACTTTGCACACTCTAACCTAATACACTTGTGTACATATTTACATTACATATTTGTACTCTTACATATAATACACTTGTGCACATAGACTCAACTTACACTTGCACACTTACTCACATGACACTTGTGCATTTCAAGCACATACACACGTAGAAAGAGAAAATAATATTCATACTCTAAATTAAACTCTAATATAATATTTACAAGTTGTACCATGAAAGGTGCCATAGGGGTACATTAGCATGTACCAAATAATGTAATATACTCCAACATTGATTAAAGTAGGTAAAAGGTTATAGTTTATTTTTTTAAACATATAATAATAGTTGAAGCATATAATGGATTATAGTTTTGATTATTATATGTCATTTTATTTTGAAGATTGGATTATAGTTGGATTTACTAGATTATAAGTGGATTTGAGCTAACATGAAGTATTTGACCAAAAAAAAAAAGAGCAAAAAGTGCAAAAAAATGCAACAAGGAAAAAAATTACAGTAGTTTTTGTAGTAGTGCAGGATAGTATGAATTTGATGGATCAAAATTCTTCAAAATTTGATAAAATTTTAGGAGTGAATTCTACACAAAATACATTTTCCAACGGTGTATGACACACACAAAACAAAGTTGTAAAACCAAAGTTATGAGCTCTAAAAGTTGACTACACGTTTTAGAAAAAACAGAGACAACAAGCATGTATTTCATAAAATGAATGGAATATAATGTTGTTTAGTATTCCAAATGAAATTAGAAGTATTACAAATATTTTTCCATATTCTTCTCCATCCATTTTACACTATTGTACATTTACAAGAGAGAAAATGATGTTACAACCCTTCATTTCACATTAAAGAAATCCAACAGTCATAGTGACTCTTCAAGGCCCATAGAAACTTTTTGGTTTTTTCAAATTCATGGGAGAACTTTTGGTTTTGTATTTTTATTAGTCAACATCAATATTCAACATACTTCCCCTTGATGTTTAGTGGTGAGACATGTTTGTCTCTCAGTCTCAATTTTTTTTCTTTATTGACATATTTGATAAACAGGTTTGCAAGCTGTTGTTTGGTGTTGCAAGGTGTGGTGGAAGATGAAGTTGGTGATGGCATAGCTAAAAAGGTGAATGGGAGAAATATCACATGTGAAGAAGATGGCATAGAAGAAGATGAAGGAAGGTATGAAAATGTGGGGTAGTGGAAGCACCAGTAACTGAGGGTGAATGTGATGAAGATGATGGTATGTCGCTCAAATCGAGTGTGGGATGTAAAGATGAGGATGATGGAAAGGTGGTATCAAGGGAATATCGCGGAGTGGGAGTGAACTGTGTGGATGATAGAGGGACTCGATGGAAGAGTGATAATGTTGTAAAATTTGAATGGGTCAGTGTCAGTAGGGATGCAATGGACCAATCCATTATGAACATATTTGATACAATGATGTAGCGTGGAAGGGACACATTGCATGTCCCGAATCCACGGGTATCCCAAAAGGAGAGGGTGGAAATGGTTTTGGTGTCGACCTAAATGAGGAGGACAATGGTGCCTATGATAGGGCGCATAGAGCCATCAAAGGCTTGAAGATCCATAGGAGTGGCGAGATGAGTAGGAGGGAGGTGAAGATGGTCAAGGGTAATGGTAGAAATGATGCTAATGGAGGAGCTTGTATCAATGAGAGCACGCTTATAAGTGATAAAAATGATAGAAGTTTGGATATGCAAAGGGGGATCCGCTCCCTCGCCTACAACTTCGATGATCTCATAGTCATGGAAGCTAATAGAAGGTTGCAAGCATCTCTGAATATTACCAATAAAGTTGGTTAAGGTGTCAGTATCATGGGTCTCAAGATCAAGAGAACAGAGAATGGAATTGAGGGTCTCGTAATGAGGTTGGGATTGCTACAGAAGGTCAATTATGGATAACCTTGCAGGGGCAGTGCGGATTTGATGTGAAAGGCTACAACGAATAATGATGATATTACATGGTATGGCAGCAGGAGCTGGTGGAGGAATTGGAGGATTAGAAGAAGATGATGAAAGAGAAGTAGAAGGGCTTTGGGATTCAGTAGAAGGTGGGTAGCGTTGGTTATGGGTAGCGATGTTGATCATACACACAAAACCTTGTTGAGAAGGACCGCGATTGACATGATTGACTTGTCAAGGATTGGATTAAGCATTAGGACCCCCATATTCGAGCAATATATTTTGATAGATCCCCAAGTTTTGATTTTATGGTGCAAGGGGATTAGATACCTAAATGGTACCATGATCAATGAGATCTTGAACTATGTGATGAAAGATGCGGTAAGATTTAAGTGGATGATCACGTTGGCAATAAAAATCATAGAACACCTATGGATTGTGGTCCCGCGGGAAGGGACTATTAGGATCATCAAGTCTGATATTAGACAAAGAGATAAGGCCTCCATCGAGTAAACAATAGAATAAAGTGTGCATAGGTTTGGACAAAGGTGTTCAATTGCGTGGTGGATGAGGAGGGCAAGAGTTACATCCCTGGAATGGATTGGGAGGTGGCAGTGGAGTAGTGTGGTATACAGGCTATGGTGGTTGAGGTGGTGTTGATTATGGTGATGAGGATGGAGTAGTGAGTAGCACCTAATTGGTTTGAGGTAGTTTGGCAGTGGGTGGTACGTATAGATTTCAATTGTAGCAAAAATTAGATGGATACAATTATTTTGGATGAAGCTTAATCTTACCCGTATGGACCTTGATGTCCTCGATAACCTTGGGTTGAGCAATAGCCTCCTTGAATATGCAATTATGATGGATTTGCAAATTTTGAGAGATTTTCTTGTGGCAAATCTTGGTGAACATTTTGACGAGTTCTGTAGGTGGAAGAGTAAAAGTAATATCATGAATGACCACCCTACATCAAGAGATAATATCAGTAATAGACTCGTCATCAAACTGGTATAAAGCATATACATATGACAATGTTGTCTTGGTTTTGATATTGATAGAAAAGTGTTTGAGAAAGAGATTGGCCAACTGTTCAAAATTGAAGAGGCTATGACGAGGTAAATGATTGTACCAATCTAACACTTGTACCCCAAGAGAAAGTGCAAATGTGCGAAGCATGAGGGGATCTCTACCATGAAGTTGGTAACAAGCGAGGCGATAATTGTTAAGGTGCTCTCTGGGATCTTCCTTACTTTTAAATTTGTCAAATTTAGGGATCTCAAATTGGTAAGGATAATGATGCATAGGAATAGACAGATGAATGGGTTCATTGCACAAGTTGTCATATGTGGGCTTTTGGGTCCCATAACCAATTGTGTGTAAATCTAAATTTTTTATTTGTTCTTGCATAGCTTGAATTTCACTAGAAAACACCATTGTACTATCCTGTGGAGATGGGAATGGATGTGAATAAGCAGGTGGAGGCAGTGGTTGCAATGATGCCTACGAATATCCCAAATGAGGTGGGTATTGCAACTATGATTATTTCTATTGATTTTAGTAAGTAGCCTATTGTGGATTAGGTGCTAACATGGCTTGATACTATGGAAGAGGGATCTGAGATGGATACGATGAAGTGTATGAGTACTGTACTCTAGCATGTTATTGCTAATCATGGTACACATGAATTTTTTGATTAGGCATTGGTACTTGTTATGCATGCTAGAAATTCGGATGTGATTGGGCGGTGATAGTGGAGGACCAAGTAGGCAATGAAGTGAAGAAAGCAGGTGGTGTCGAAGATGGTGGTGGAAGAGGTGAGGGCGTAGTGAAAGAAAATTGGCTAGAATATGGAGTGGTAATCGATGATAGCTAAGGTGGTATGGAAGGAGCAAAAAGGGAAGATTTGAGGTAGGCCAAATAGTGTGGTGGATTGGTGAGTTATGAGGGGTAAGTCGAGGGATATGAAAAAATATGGGTAGATGGTGGTGGTAAAAAAGGAGGGGGTGGAGGTAAGCAAAAAGAGGAGGATGATGCCAACGAATGACCGTAGGATGATGGTAGTGGAAAATTAGCTAGAAATATAGTAGTGAACTATGGAATGAGCGAGGGTGGCTATTGTGATGGAATGACTTAATGTTGTTGGAATTGTTGAGATGGAGGTTGTTGATATTGTGGTGGTACCTAATAGTATTGAGGTGGAATTTGGGAATATTGTGGTGGAAGTGATGATGATGGATAAGATGGGGGTTGTGAATGTTGTGGAGTTTGTTGTGGGTGTGGTATTTGGGATGAAGAAGAGGGAGGGGGTGGTGCAAAAGAAGGTGGAGTGGAAATCATACCTACTGTTTGGATAATAGTAACGACATCAGGGATGATTTGAGAGATGACAATGTTATGGTCGTCCCCAAGAGTGGATAAGAGGAATGTTCTAGGAAGGGGTTATTGGAATATGGGGATGGAGGTGTTGTGGGCTAATCAAAAATGATGATGGAGAGAGGCCTATCTAGTGTAGTGTAGATGAAATATTGGCAATAGGTCAATGGTGGATTGGAGGGGAAGAGATCATCTAGAGGATATGTGTCCTCATAGGTCTCGTACTCCTTCTAGAGTGGAGTGAAAGATGTGATATGGGACTTGCCTTAGGTATGGGTTATCCAGTTAGCAAATCATGTGGAGCTATGGAGGTAATTCTCTTAGACTCGAAAGGTGGGCCATTAGTCTAGGAGGAGGAGGTACCAACAACCATGATAGTTTGACAAGCACCCTTAGTGGCACGATAGAGAGCCTCACATGTCTGACTATGCATAAATGGCATGATGATGTGTGTGGTCGAGAAGGAACAATCAAAAGGTATGGAATTTGGACTTTTAGAAAGCTTTGTGATTGATTCTAAAACTTGTTCTAGAAAACATAGGTTTACATGGTGGGGTGCAAAATTTTCTATACCTGAAAGTTTGCACGGGGGGTGCAAACCTTGGGAAAACAAAAATAGAGGTTGGATTTGTTTTGTGTGGGACTACTCTATGCTGTGTGGAAGATTTTGTGTTATTATATGACCTGTAAGATAGGTTCACATGGTAGTGTGTAATTTTTTCTGTACCCAAAAGTTCACACGGGAGGTATGAACCTCAAGAAAATAGAGATAGAGGGTGTATTTGTGCTGTGATGAACCTCTGTATGTTGTGTATCAATCTCTATGTAATTTTATAGCTTGGAAGCTAGGTTTGCATGGTGAGGTATAAATTTATCTATATCCAAGAAGTTCACACGTGGGAGTGCAAACCACCTGAATACAGATCGTGCAGTGCTACGTGAAAATGAAACCGTGGAACAATCAAGCAAGTTATGAGAAATTTTGATATGTTGTTGTAACCACCTTTTATGTCTCAAAAATAAATAAATGTTTTTGAATTTTCATGTGTTTTGATGAGAAAACTATATCTAACCTAAAAACAAAACCATAGGAATGGGTGAATTCTACTTGAAACAGGTATGTTGTAGCATAGAACCTCCTACAACACCCAAAGGTGCACAAAATAGAACTATGTTTCCAATAAACGAATGACAACCTAAATGGAATCTAGTACAGTAAAATGGTATCCAAAGGGGGGAGACTCAAGATGCTCAAATGAGTCAATATACTCTCACAAAGAGAGGTCGTCCTATTAATGTGTTGCTAGTGGCATACCCATGCTTTCTCTTAACCCTCACATTAAGGCATGCACAATAACGATAAGTTACGACCACTAATTATTTTTAAAAGCCCTATGGTAAAGGATTTTTCTGAAACTACCCACTTAGAAGGTACCTTCCAATGATTAAATCTGGATAACCAACACTCGAGAGTGGGGGATCATTCGACGAATAAGATCGGTCGACCGCTCCTGGGGGGCTACTATGGTGATTAGATGAGGGGTGAGCTGATGGAGGAGAAGAAATCCAAAATCACCAGTCTCGAGTATTAGCATAGTCTACTGTGGCACATAGTTTATTACATTATGGTTGGGGAATAGTGGTTATACAGGTGGTTCAACTACCTACGGTGGTTGATGAAACTACCTACTACATGTATTATATATTCACCTTCATGTGAATAATATGCTTATGCTCTAAATTTCAATATGGTATCAAAGAAAGGTTTTATCATCTAACTTCTTCCACTTCTATTTTGGTATGTGCATGAATGCATTACATCCAAACACTCTTAATTGAGAAATGGAGGGTTTCCTACCACTCCATGCTTCTCGTGGAGTCATACCCTATAGATATTTAGTGGGTGCTCTATTCAAGAGGTACGATGTTGTAATCATCGCTTCTACCCAATAGTCATGCTCAATATATGCCCCCTTAAGCATACATCGAACCATTTCCACAATGGAACAATTCCTCCTTTCAACAACTCCATTTTACTATGGAGTATAGGTGATTGTTAGCTGTCTCTTAATCCCATGTGCATTAAGAAATGACAAAAATTCCTTGGAGGTATATTCCCCCTCGATCTGAGCGGAGGGTTTTGATGGAACATCTTGACTCCTTCTCAACAAGCTTCTTGAATTGCTAAAAGTACAAAAATGCCTCTAAATTCAATTGGAGAAAAAAACCCACATATTTCGTGAGTAATCATCAACAAACAATTGAAAATACCTCTTTCCACCATAGTTGTTTGGCATAGGATCACATAGATTGGTGTGTACCAACTCCAAAAGTTTCTTAACTCTTGAAGAACTAACCTCAAATGGTACCTGTTGAGTGGTGTTTTAACCCGATTGTGAAAACACACTCTCCTGTAGGATCCGAGTCCTAAATCCTCTGCTTGCAAAGAAAAACGATTTCTCCAAGGTTCTTATTATGCTGATTATTAATTATCAAGAATGTTGCCTAAAATGAAATGCTAAGAACACCTTAGGGTTTGCAAGTGGATGTTAATAAGGGGCACTCGTGGTTTATTAATTTTGATCTTTCAATGGACTCAAAATGAATAAAATCTGCTTTAACCTTTAATTTCGATGGATTTTCAATGATTTATTCAAACACAGTAATTAAACTGCTGAAAAATAAAATATGGGTTTGAAAAGCAAAGACAAAAATAAACAAAAGTAACAAATAACAATAGATTACAGTAAGAAAGCTGTCACTAATCTGATGAAACCGAAGATAATGAGGCTTTCTACATGCAACCTAACCTAATGAACCTGCACATCCACACAATCCAAATAGGCCAGGTGCGAGTCTCAAGGGTTTCTATGGTAATTCCAGAAAACAGGCATTCGCATGAAGCAACCAAGAGATCTTGCATTAACTTCACCTAAAAACCTAAGAAATCCGGAAGGGAAATGTAAACATTAAATCATGCATGCAAAAGTTACTCCTTCTTTCTCATCCAATAAGATGCCAACTCTCCGTATTTGTATTTAAATGATATCTCAATTACATTCAAAAATGTTCCGGTGTGAAAGAAAAGCCCGAATAAAAAGAAGGAAATTGCCCAAGTACGGGCCCGAATAGCACAAAGCCTTCGTCTCTGCAACTCCGTATTCGACAATTTCCAACCCATCTTCAATCTGCATTTCTGGCTTTATAGCAATGTTATGGCTCTTCGATTTCCTCTGTCGCTTCATTTCCTCTTCCTGTGGGCGACCCTTCAAATTCCTGCTTTTTCTCGCTTTGATTCACGCTCAAATTTGGAAACTTCCCAAAATTCGCTCTGCATGTAACGCCCCTGCAAGTCTGACACCTGCACGCCACGTGTCACGCACTTTCTGCGCCTGTCGTACCGCTTTTCTGTTACAAAACCCGACAAAACCGCAAGTCTGCCCGTTCATCTTTCCTACCGCGAAATCGCCACATGTAGCGAAATCACGACATTTTTCTCTGTCGTACGCGTCCAACGACTTTACGTCGCGATATCACGACCATTCTGGCCTCGAGCCTCCTTGGCAACTTTATGTCGCGATATCGCGACCATTATCATCCTCTCGCCTTCCTTCGACAAACCGTCGCGATATCGCTACCGTTATTATCTTCCGTATGCCTTGGCAAAACTTGTCGCGATATCGCGACACTTTTCCCTCTCGGACCTTCATGCAGCTTTCTGTCGCGAAATCGCGACCATTTTCTCCGTCCGTACTGTTTTCCAAAATGCGTCGCGAAATCGCGACACCTTTCATCATCCGTACGCTTCCGCAAAACTCGTCGCGAAATCGCGACGCTTTTCCCTTTCGGACCTTCATGCAGCTTCCTGTCGCGAAATCGCGACCATTTTTCTGTTCCGTACGCTTCGGCAAAACACGTCGCGAAATCGCGACCATTTTTCTGTTTCGTACAGTCTGTCAAAACCCGTCGCGAAATCGCGACCATTTTTCCGTCCGTACACCTTTGCTGCAATCGATCGCGAAATCGTGACGTCTTTCCTCATCGAGTCCTTTAGTCCTGTCGCGATATCGCGACGTTTTTCCTCTTCCGTACACATTTCGAAAACACGTCGCGAAATCGCGACACTTTTCATCATCCGTACGCTTCGGCAAAACACGTCGTGATTTTGCGACACCTTTTCTTTTCTCCTCACCGACACGTCACGATTTCGTGACACCTTTTTCCTCCTGGTCACCGACACGTCGCGATTTCGTGACACCTTTTTCCTCCTGGTCACCGACATGTCGCGATTTCGCGACACCTTTTTCTTCCTTGTCACCGACACGTCGTGATTTCGCGACACCTTTTTCTTCCTTGTCACCGACACGTCGCGATTTCACGACAGCTTTTCTGTTTTGTTGCCGCTGACCGCGCTGACTGCGATTTTCCGACATGTCGCGATTTCGTGACAATTTTCCGGTTTCGGTCGTGATTTCGCTACCTGTCGTGATTTCGCGACCCCTTTCTACACTTGTGCATTTTCTCTTTTTTTTCAATTCTGGCCTCTGGGTCACTGAGATCCTTCCCTGTGAGCCTGCAAAAAGGTGGGTCCCCAATTTTGGGGTGTGTTGTGGATCAACCACAACAAATGGCGACTCTGCTGTCAAATGCTCTTGAGCATTTTAGTAAGAACCCAACCTGAAACATATCACAAACTCGTAAATACATGTTAGCACATGAGCAAAATAACAAATGCCCAAAGATCAAAATTAGATGAATCATCAGAATCATCAAGTATTAGCTCAATGTGTGCAATGTGTTTTCATTCCCTATCGTTTGAAATTGATCAACATTCCATTATCAGTTTTGCATGAATGCATATATGGGATGGTGAATGATTTGTGGTCCTAAATGAATGAGCTAGAAGATTTTGCTTTTCCTAATAAGCATGATCATTCTCCTACTATTATGTACAAGCATTCAAGATTGCCAAACCCTCTTAGGACCCACAAGTTCATTTCCTTATTGTATCCCAAAGTTGGTTATGAGTCCCTACTATTTAGAACCCATGTGCAAGTGAATGTGAAATCAGAACTTTGGGGAATCAGACTCCCATCCAACCGAGATGAGAGTTTAACCCTATCCTTACTATTCTGATTTGGAGTTTATTACCTCACTTTAAGCAAAATAATTAAACCAATTATGGAAGAAATGGTCATGCTAGTCTAACCCTCTAGACAATCAGTGGTCTTGTTTTTTAGGCAAGACATGATGCCATGCATGGGCATATCTAACCCCACAATCCAGAACATATCTTCATTTCCTTGGACCTTGGGGATGACTACCCATCCCTTGCAGAGGACAAGTAGTATGATCCTTACAATCCAAAATAAAGATGAGATGGGAAAAATTTATTTATTTATTTTTATTTCTTGGACCTTGGGGATGACTACCCATCCTGGTTAGGGACAAGTAGTACGATCCTTACAATCCAAACCTTAGATATAAATCATTAATTCTATTGCTTAAACCTTGGGGATGACTACCCATCCTTTGCAGAGGACAAATAGTACGATCCTTACAATCCAAGACTTACTATGAAATGAAACATAAGAGCTTTGGGGAATCAGATTCTCAACCAACCAAGATGAGAATTTATGCCCTATCCTTACTACTCCATGTGGGTCAAATCAAAGCTTTGGGGAATTGGATCCTCAACCTAAGTTTGATGAGGATTTAACCCTATCCTTACTACTCTGATTTTAAGCTTTAAGCTTTATGGAAGTGGTAAAAACCACTGTTTTAAGGATCATGCTGCATAATAGGATAGACATGAAAACCACTTTCGCTCAACCTTTCCTTCCAAGTTAGGTTTTGATCATTTTACTCAAGATCCTTTTTAATTTATGATACGTGCTTAGTTCTAGATATCTCAAGACTCAGTTTCCAACCTTAGGAGCTACTTACATATATGTTATAACACAACCCTAAGAGGATTTGACATACTTTCATGGCTTGTACATAAGATGCATATGCAACTAAAATGAAATGTATGTGAGGTGAGATGGAATATGAATGCATTACTTCTTGAATTGTGAATGAAATGATTTATCATGCAAAACTGATTCTTTCATATATCACAAAGTCAAACAATATAACTTAAAAAGTTTTGTGCAACTTGTGGAGCTTTTACAAGCCCATTCCAATATTTCATATTCTCCTAATCCTTAAGCATAAGTTGACATCTCAATTTTCTATTATTATTATATATTTTTATATATTTATTTTTTTTTTTAAATTAACACACATGTCAATTGAAATCAAATCCATAATCAAAATCCTAACTAAACTAACAATCCTAAAAAAAATAAAAACAAAATCTGAAAATCCTTCACCAACACCAACAGAATAATATCAAAGTCTCACAACCTAAGGGCTAAAATAATGCTTTAGAATCTGCCCATTAACCGGCAGCATGAAATCTTTCCCTTCTAAGGTTTTTAGCCTGAAGGTGTTCTTCCCAAGTATTTCTGAAATCTGATATGGGCCTAACCAGAGACAATCAAACTTTTGATGGTTTCCTTTTTCCTCATGTCTTTTGTCCCATAGTAACACCAAATCTGAAATTCTGAATGATTTAACTTTGGCCCTTCTATCAAACCATCTCTTGATGACTTCTTGGTGTTTGTTCATGTGATTCATGGCTTCTTCTCTCTTTTCACCTAGTTCATTCTGTAAAAACATGGTCTTGACAGCAGAATCGGGTACAATGGCAATAATTTTGTTGTGTACGATGTAATGCCTAAATTTTTTCACAATTTTGAAAAGTGCGTACATTTGCTTATCAAGGATTGAATACCTTAATTGGGCATCTTTTAAGGGGGCACTTAAAAACGCAATGGGCTTTTCGGCATTATCTTCGCCTTTTTGGGTTAATACACTCGCCAAGGAGTGCTCCGATGCAAAAGCATAAATGTAAAAAGGCTTGGAGTAGTCTGGGCTTATCAAGACCGGGTCTTTGGAAATGGCGTCTTTTATATTCTGGAAAGCTACTCTACTTTCCTCGTTCCATCTTACGTCCACATCTTTCTTGAGCATCTGGTTTAGAGGTTTAGCTATC
The DNA here is from genome assembly GCA_028583015.1 of Wollemia nobilis. NCBI lineage: Eukaryota > Viridiplantae > Streptophyta > Pinopsida > Araucariales > Araucariaceae > Wollemia > Wollemia nobilis. The sequence goes on from JAQPPZ010000989.1 coordinate 8,522,091, forward strand.
TCAGCAAAGCTAGAAATGAACTTCCTCACAAAATTGACTTGCCCAAAGAAAGACCTCAATTTTTTTTTATTGCTCGGGAGAGGTAGGTCTTGGATAGATTGTATCCTTTCTGGGTCGATGGATATTCCCACCTTTGAAATAATGTGACCTAGAAGTTTCCCTTCTGTCACTCCAAAAATGCATTTCTTGGGATTTAATGAAATTCCATGTTCCCTGCACCTTTGAAGCACCTTCTTTAAATCTTTAACATGATCCTCTCTCTTCTTTGAGAAAACTGGGATGTCATCCACATACACGATGATGCATTTGCCTATTAGTCCTTTGAATGCATAATCCATGGCGCGTTGAAAAGTTGCACCAGCATTTAATAGTCCGAATGGCATTCTCTTATATGCAAATGTTCCCCACTTGGTAGTGAAGGTCTGTTTTCATCCTGTCGTCTGGATGTATAAGAATTTGGTTGTACCCGAATATCCATCGAGAAAGGACATCATTTCTGATCCATTTACCATTTGCAAGATTTCATCGATTGATGGCAATGGATAATTATCTTTCTGGGAGGCTTTATTAAGATTTCGAAAATCTATGCACAGCCTAATCTCTCCACTCTTTTTTCTCACTGGAACGAGGTTAGCCACCCAGGTTGAGTGCCTAACGGGAAAAATGATTTTTGCCTCTAACAGTATTTTAACCTCCTTTTCGATCAAAGGCTCCAATAGCGGGTTAACAACTCGCTGTCTTTGCCTAAAAGGCTTGGAGTCTGGCTTCAAAGGTATGGTATGCGTGATAATGTTCTGATTGTAAGTCTTTAGCTCATTGTAGTTCCAAGCAATACAATCTATGTAGTGCTTCAAAGCCTGTATTATATTGCTCCTTTCTTCCTCTGTACATGCCTTTGCTATGTACACCTCATTTGGATTGTCTGCACTCCCAGATTAATTAAATCGCATGCATCTTTGGGGAGCGGGACTCTTTTTCTTTTCTTGTTCTTGCATTCCATGTCGAACATTTTTTCTAATGAAACCACGTCTTTAGGAATTTTGTTGGATTGATACGCAGTTTCACTTTCTTCTGTTTCATCCTGCCACCTTTGTTCCTCATCGATCACTTGATTTTCAAAAATACCCGAGTTTGTGACAAACTTGAAGATGTGCCTGCTCACACTCAAAAACCTAGAAATTATTCACATTATTAGGTATTGATGGACAAGGAACCAGCACAATGGAAAAAATTTTAAATCTTTTTATATCCACCGGGTTTAACATGCCCGCGCGACTGCAAGAGAGTCTGCTATTCGATTCCCTCTCCTAGAAATAAGGGCTATGTTGAATGCATCAAACTCCTCCATGAGATCCATAACCCTAGTCCTATAAAGGCTCAGTATTTTGTCGCGGCATGTATACTGTCCTTTGATTTGCTTGACAACCAACTCAGAATCACCCAAAACCTTCAAGCATTTAACATGTTTGCTCAATGCTAGACGTAAATCGTAAATCAATGCTTCGTATTCTGCCACATTGTTTGTGCAAGGAAATTGCAGTCTGTAGGCGGCCAATAATGGTTTACCTCTTGGACCAGATGAGCTCGACTCCGACTCTCCGCTCCTCGTCTAAATTTTGATCCATCAAACTTGAGCAACCACGTGTGATCTTTTTCCTCAGAAGAACCACCATGACACACTTCTTCTTTAAGTTCATCAGCAGATTTCTCAACATCAAGAGCATAGACCCCTAGGTCTGGCTCAGAAAACTGAACCTCATTCGGCTTGTTAAAATCTGTTATAATCTCCTTAAGCCTCGGTTCGTTTTCCACTCTGATTTGGTTAGCAATGCCCTTCCATGGCAGCCACATATGCGAGCAGTCTGTTGCAAAATAGCCATTCAGCGTTTTCATCCAATCTCTCGCAAGTAACATTCCATACCTACTTGGGATGTTAACCACCAAAATATCTACAACCTCTTTGGACCCTGGGTTCAGAATTTAATTGAATCTTGACATCATATAAGGTCCCTACTACATTTACTTCTGAACGGTCCAATTGCAAGACCGTGCATTTGGATGAAACCGGTTGTAGACCCAGCATTTGACATATCTCCGTAGGCATGAGGTTGCTAGTGGCTCTTGTATCTACCAAACAGTTATGCAAGTTCTTACCCGCAATTCTCAGAGTTAATAAGAATGGTGGGACATCCCTTCTTTCCTTTCACAAAATTAGGTGGGATTCAAATTTCTTTTCCTTCCACATCGGATCAGGTGAGTTCAAAGCTCTTATCAACGCCTCCTTTTGACCAGGCAATTTAGCTGCGTCCAGGAATGAAAGGCTAGATTTGGACTTCTTCATATCCTCCACTACGTCATAATTTGGTTTTTTGAATTTGACCGTCTTCTGGACGTCATTAGACATTTCTCTTCTGAGTGGAGGGGGAGGGTTGTTACTTGCCTTTGTATCTGGAGGAAGAATAGAACTGTTTGGAGGTGTTGATGAGGTTTTAGGGGTTTTAGACTTACTCCTCAAATGGTACCCATGAGTCCCCTTTCTAAAATCTCGAAAAGCTTGCACCTCCTGCTCCAATACTTCATCTTCTTCCTCCTCGCTCTCACCCTCTTGGTGATATACTGTTTCCATCACCATAATATTTTCATCTTGCTGATACGATGGATCCTCATTTGATACCAGTTCCAAATCGTCAACTTGTGCCTGAAGACAATGAGTGTATCTCGCTATCTCAGGGCAATTCATTTCATTGTGTTCTTTTGTGTTATGTAACCTGCACCCTCTTTCCCATGCCAAATCTGAAAGATTCAAAAGAGAATTGGATTGGATGGGGCCTGCAGAAGCATCTAATTGATTAGCAATGGGAGCAGGAACTCCCCCATTGTTTGGCTTAGTGTTCCAGTGCCTCCCTCTATTGTTAAAATTCTGACTTGGGTGAGGGGCACGGGACTCATGCTTCGCTTGTTGAACTCTGTCATTACTTATTTTATGCACTAGTTTCTTGAGCTCTTCGACTTCCGAAAAGACATCCTTCGGTGGAACCACATTGTTATTAACCCCCATTGGATTTGCATAATTGATGGGGTCTTGATTCCACATTTGGGTGGGGTTCTGAGGAATTGGATTCCCAAATGGATTGATACCTTGAATTGGGATTGGATTCGGAACAGGAACTATGGCTTGAGGATTGAATTGACTAGTTTCCTGCGTAGTTGATTGACTGTTCTGCAAAAATGCAGGAACAGGTGGAATGGCTGTGATTGGTTGGATTGGAATGGGTGCATATGCGGGTGTTGATGGATACGGCTGCAGATATGGGAATGCGTTCATATTTGGCATTTGTGGTGCCATGAGCTGATTTGCCTGGGGAATTTGACCATATAGAGTGCCCTGTCCCAACATAGGCATTTGGGTAAACCCGTAGCCTTGCGGTGTCAATTGTTGCTCAATAGTCATGGCTTCATTATAGGCCAAAGCTAGCGTGGTGACCTGAGGATTACGCCTTGCAAACATGGCTGTCATGGGGTCCAATGCCCCAAAATATATCTGCAAAGCTACTACCGGATCGATGGCAAAATGCCTAATTGCTCTGTTATAGTTCTTTTGGAATATCTGATTAAACATTCGGATTGGTTCCCCTTGGCCCCGTTTGCATGTAATAAACTGATTGTAAATAGTTGCGGGATCTAAGGGAGACCTAAATTGATTGACAAATGCATTTTCCATTTGCGTCCAAGAGGTGATTGAACCAGTTGGCAAGCATATATACCATTCATATGCTATTGGATCCAAGCTCATGGGGAAAAGTCTGCAGGCTACATCTTCATGCTGAACTTGCAGTCTAATTAAAACATCTCTATAGGCTTGGATATGTTCTTCTGCTGTTCTTAGGCCATCTGGCTTGTACTTAGGCAAAAATCTTTCAATGTTCTTGGGGATTTCATGGATATCCCCAGCAATATTCAAAGGAGTATTGTTAGCTCCATACCAAGGAGCTGCTGGAGCTTGAGCCATTTGACTCAGAATTGATGTAGACAGACCTACAATAGCAGATGAAATGTTAGAAACTATAGGCGCACTAGGGGCAACAGATACTACTGGCGTAGGTCCACTCGACGTTCCTGGAGAAAACAGTCCTTTTGCTATCGGAGTGCTTACGACTTTCTTGACTTTACCCTTGGGAGTACCAGTAAGGTCGTGAAAAATGGTTTCTCTAGTTGTTTGAGACCTGGTCGCAATACGACGTGGTGGGTCCAGCCTGCCTGAGGAAACCCTCGGCTAGTTCGAAGAAAACCCGCAACAAACAAAAAAAACAAGTGTTGCGGTTTAGCCGTAAATTATTTCGAGAATTAAATTAAAGCAAAATATTCAGATATAAAAATTAAAATAAATAAACCGATCGCCCTCCTTCTAGTGCCAATCTGTTGAGTGGTGTTTTAACCCGATTGTGAAAACACACTCTCTGTAGGATCCGAGTCCTAAATCCTCTGCTTGCAAAGAAAAACGATTTCTCCAAGGTTCTTATTATGCTGATTATTAATTATCAAGAATGCTGCCTAAAATGAAATGCTAAGAACACCTTAGGGTTTGCAAGTGGATGTTAACAAGGGGCACTGTGGTTTATTAATTTTGATCTTTCAATGGACTCAAAATGAATAAAATCTGCTTTAACCTTTAATTCTGATGGATTTTCAGTGATTTATTCAAACACAGTAATTAAACTGCTGAAAAATAAAATATGGGTTTGAAAAGCAAAGACAAAAATAAACAAAAGTAACAAATAACAATAGATTACAATCAGAAAGCTGTCACTAATCTGATGAAACCAAAGATAATGAGGCTTTCTACATGCAACCTAACCTAATGAACCTGCACATCCACACAATCCAAATAGGCCAGGTGCGAGTCTCAAGGGTTTCTGTTGTAATTCCAAAAAACAGGCATTCGCATGAAGCAACCAAGAGATCTTGCATTAACTTCACCTAAAAACCTAAGAAATCTGGAAGGGAAATATAAACATTAAATCATGCATGCAAAAGTTACTCCTTCTTTCTCATCCAATAAGATGCCAACTCTCTGTATTTGTATTTAAATGATATCTCAATTACATTCAAAAATGTTCCGGGTGTGAAAGAAAATCCCAGAATAAAAAGAAGGAAATTGCCCAAGTACGGGCCCAGAATAGCACAAAGCCTTCGTCTCTGCAACTCCGTATTCGGCAATTTCCAACCCATCTTCAATCTGCATTTCTGGCTTTATAGCAATGTTATGGCTCTTCGATTTCCTCTGTCGCTTCATTTCCTCTTCCTGTGGGCGACCCTTCAAATTCTTGCTTTTTCCCGCTTTGATTCACGCTCAAATTTGGAAACTTCCCGAAATTTGCTCTGCATGTAATGCCCCTGCAAGTCTGACACCTGCACGCTATGTGTCACGCACTTTCTGCGCCTGCCGTATCGCTTTTCTGTTACAAAACCCGACAAAACCGCAAGTCTGCACGTTCATCTTCCCGGCTGCGAAATCACGACGTTTTTCTCTGTCGTACGCGTCCAACGGCTTTACGTCGCGATATCGCGACCATTCTGGCCTCGAGCCTCCTTGGCAACTTTATGTCGCGATATCGCGACCATTATCATCCTCTCGCCTTCCTTCGACAAACAGTCGAGATATCGCTACCGTTATTATCTTCCGTACGCCTTGGCAAAACTTGTCGCGATATCGCGACACTTTTCCCTCTCGGACCTTCATGCAGCTTTCTGTCGCGAAATCGCAACCATTTTCTTCGTCCGTACTGTTTTCCAAAATGCGTCGCGAAATCGCGACACCTTTCATCATCCGTACGCTTCCGCAAAACTCGTCGCGAAATCGTGATGATTTCCCTTTCGGACCTTCATGCAGCTTCCTGTCGTGAAATTGCGACCATTTTTCTGTTTCGTATGCTTCGGCAAAACACATCGCGAAATCGCGACCATTTTTTTGTTCCGTACAGTCTGTCAAAACCCGTCACGAAATCGTGACCATTTTTCCGTCCGTACACCTTTGCTGCAATCGGTCGCAAAATCGCGACGTCTTTCCTCATCGAGTCCTTTAGCTGCTTCCTGTCGCGATATCGCGACGTTTTTCCTCTTCCATACACCTTTCGAAAACACGTCACGAAATCGCGACACTTTTCATCATCCGTACGCTTTGGCAAAACACGTCGCGATTTCGCGACACCTTTTCTTTTCTCCTCACCGACACGTCGCGATTTCGCGACACCTTTTTCCTCCTGGTCACCGACACGTCGCGATTTCACGACACCTTTTTCCTCCTGGTCACCGACACGTCGCGATTTCGTGACACCTTTTTCTTCCTTATCACCGACACGTCGCGATTTCGCGACACCTTTTTCTTCCTTGTCACCGACACGTCGCGATTTCACGACAGCTTTTCTGTTTTGTTGTCGCTGATCGCGATTTTCCGACATGTCACGATTTCGTGACAATTTTTCGGTTTCGGTCGCGATTTCGCGACATGTCGCGATTTCGCTACCTGTCGCGATTTCGCGACCCCTTTCTACACTTGTGCATTTTCTCTTTTTTTCAATTCTGGCCTCTGGGTCACTGAGATCCTTCCCTGTGAGCCTGCAAAAAGGTGGGTCCCCAATTTTGGGGTGTGTTGTGGATCAACCACAACAAGTACCCAATGTTGTTTCTCTTCAAAGCCAATCTGAGCATACTAGCAATGTGGATGAAAGGTTGGCAAGGCCTTTCAACATCTCATATTTGCTCAACTTGAGCAAATATCCTGAACTCAGAACCTTTGAGAAACTGTGAATCTGACAGATATTTATGAATAGTGGCCATTGTGAAGGTTCCTTATAACACCAAATGGTCCCCCTTTATTTATACTTGCAAAGAGTATGTGAAAGGGAATTCAATCAAATTGATGGCACTTGCCTCAAAACCCTTCTGAAGAAGGTTGATGAGTTGGAGGAGTTTAAGCCAAACAATAAAAAAGAATTAGGGTATTAAATGGAGTGAATATCAAAACTAGTTTTCATTATTTCTCCTTGATGATTTATAGAGAACAATAGCTCAAACATCATTGTTGCAGCTATATTAGGCGTTAGATACAGTAGTCCAAGCACAACATCATCACCTGTAAGTGTGGATCAAAGGTACTGTATATATCAAACACTATTGTGTAATAAATTACACAAATAGGTGTAAAATTTGGGGTCTTTTATTTGCTTTGTATAATTTACGTTATGATTGAAATGCAAGAAAACAAGAAATTTAAATGTAAAAATAATCACAAGTGCCCACAAAATTAAACACTTAGGTGTCGGTTTACATCGAAAATGCACCTATTACAATGCCAGTTTTGTTACAAGGATTTTTTGTAAAATATTTGAGTTTTTGGTTTGCAAAAAATGATATTTAAATCCATAATTTTCTTCTCAAATAAATTTTTTTCATCCCCCCTTTGTATTAGAATTTTTCAAAAGAAAATGCTTTTGATCCCCCCTTTTTGTTGTAAAATAAACAAGGACGAAAACATTGAGATATACTCTTTCAAAATTTGATGAAGTGCAAATAGTTACTTATCCCTCCATGGGAAAAAAATGCACTAGGGTTTAAACAATATGCTTATTCCTCCTATTGTCTTGCAAAAAATTTGATTTGGAAAAATAAGAAAGAAAACCTTATCTCTCCAAAAGAAATTTTGTTAATTGGACAACTATTGAATACCCATTTGCAGTTTTATAACCATAGTTGTAATTGCAAAGAGAAATTGCAAGTAAACTAAGGAAATACCTTAGAAATGGACCCACTTGGCAAAAGATATTGTGGGTGGCCACAATGGGGTTTGAACCCTTGTCTGTCACCACCGAGCATCAAACAACATGCCACCCATGACTATCTCATCTACAGGCCGCGACAGGTAGACAAGAGCATGCCCACTATCTTAAAAAATAGTTGGCCAAATAATAAAAAAAAAACATTTGTATGCCTCTGCAGGATTTAAACTCGCTATCTCTAGCCTCGCAAGCACCTTAGCATAGTTGTGCTTGTCAGTTGAGCTACAACGCTCGACGAGTATAGAAATAAAGTGCCTTCACTTTATCCTAGTCAGGCGCCCAGGATAAAAAAAAAAAATTGAGATGGTTTAGACCCACATGCACTACGAAAGTGCTTGGGGATGGTTTAAAAACAATTGAGCATCCTTAGGCTTTTGATTGTCTTCGGGCAATAAAGTCGCTATCTAACCCTTTTGCCACATCGATGACACGTATGCACTCGATGATGACACGTATGCACCCGATGCCATGTTGAACACGCTACATCAAGTCGTCCAAATAAACCACCACCACATCATGCCTCAATATATGTGCAATATGAGTCAGACTCTTGCCACATCAGCCCTCATTCTTTGAGTGTGTTTGGTCTACCTTTGGTCCTCTAGAAAGGGAAAGCATGTAGCAACAGGATCATACAAGCATGGCTTGTTCATCTTAGATGTCGTTTCAATGCCTCATGTTGCCATGGCGAAAACCACAAAGGAGACTACTTCTCTTTGGCACAATATATATGGAGGATATTTGCTCGAGTTGAGCAAATATGATATGGTGAAAGACCTTCCCAACATTTCATCTATATTTCTAGTATGCTCAGATTGATTAGCAGGGAAACAACATCGGGTACCATTTGAGGTTAGTTCTTCAAGAGCTAAGAAACCTTTGGAGTTGGTACACACCGATCTGTGCGGTCCTATGCCAAACAACTATGGTGGAAAGAGGTATTTTTAGTTGTTTGTTGATGATTACTCATGAAAGATGTGGGTTTTATTTCTCTAGTTGAAGTCAAAGGTATTTTTGTACTCTTAACAATTCAAGAAGCTTGTTGAGAAGGAGTCAAGATATTCCATCAAAACCCTCTGCTCAGATCGAGGGGGGAATATACCTTCAAGGAATTTTTATCAATTCTGAATGCACATGGGATTAAGAGATAGCTGAAAACCGCCTATACTCCCCAACAAAATAGAGTTCCTAAAAGGAGAAATTGTTCCATTGTGGAAATGGTTCGCTGCATGCCTAAGGGGGAACATATTTATCATGAGGATTGGGCAGAAGTAGTGAGTACAACATCTTACCTCCTAAATAGAGCACCCACGAAAGCTCTATAGGATATGACTCCACAAGAAGCATGGATTGGTTGGAAACCCTCCATTTCTCATCTAAGAGTGTTTGGATGTAAGGCATTCATGCACATACCAAAACAAAAGAGGAAGAAGTTATATGAGAAAACCTTACAATGTATTTTTCTTGGTTACGATGAGCATTCAAAGGGATATCGGTTGATAGATCCTATGACCAAGAAAATGCACACTAGTAGATACATGGTATTTGATGAAGCTTTCACATCAGATAACACATATATAACTATATACCTGGAGGAAGAGGAGCCTAAGAAAAAGGCTCCACCCCCACAAAATAAAGTTCCAAAGTGGTATACTAGCACATTGAGAGATTCAAAGTTGACTTCACTTCCAAATATAACTCTAGATTGACCTTGTACTCATAGCATGACTCAATAGATGAGAGTAGAGGTATCAACTTCAAAGGTTGACAAGCTTTACCAATAGTTTGATGAACTATCTGTAGATGTAGAGAAAGAAAAAGAAATAGATATGGATGATGAACGGGTTTATATGTCAGCATTGGATGAGAATGAATCCACAACAGTTCAAGATGCACTTAGTGAGCCACAGTGGAAGGCTGTTATAGATGCTGAACATACATCTCTCATGAAAAATTATACATGGAAGCTAGTTAATATGCCTTCAGGAAAGAAGCCCATTGGCTGCAAATGGGTGTTTAAAGTGAAGTATAAGGTAGATGGTACTATTGATAAGCATAAAGCCCATCTTATTACAAAGAGAAATGCTCGGAAAGAAGGCATAGACGATGAAGAGACTTTTGTCCCTGCTACAAAAATGACTATCATTTGAGTACTTTGTGCCATGGCAGCTTAGTTTGGGTGGAAGTTACATCAGATGGATGTAGAAAGTGCTTTCTTGAATGGTGATCTGCAAGAAAAAGTGTACATGACCCAACCAGAAGGATTTGTAATTGAAGGGTAAGAACAGAAAGTTTGCAAGTTGGTCAAATCCTTGTATGGGCTAAAACAAGCTCCACGAGCTTGGTACATCAAAATAGACAGTCACCTACTGCTGCATGGATTCAAAAGAAGTCCTTCAGATGCAAATATCTATATCAAGAACAATGGTTTTGACATAGTGATTTTGGTACTATATATGGATGATCTGATCATAATAGGCAATTTAGAGAACATTATTGATGTAGTGAAAGATGATTTGAAATAATATTTTGAAATGATAGATCTAGGACTTCTTCACTATTGTCTTGGTTTGGAAGTGATTCAAAAAAGAATTATGTCAGAGTAACACAAAAGGAGTATGCTAAGATATTTTTCGAAAAATATCGCATGACTAAGTGCAAGTTTAAAGCGACTCCAATGGAGCCAGGACTTAAGTTATTACGATATGATAAATCATCATAGGTAGATGGTACTCTCTATTGCCAATTGATTGGGAGTCTCATATATCTAACAAATACCACTCCAAATCTCAGTTTTGCTATGGGTTATCTTTCAAGGTTCATGTAGGAACCTAAGGTGAGCCATTGAAAAGACACAAAGAGAGTTCTTCATTATGTCTGTGGTAGTACAAACTATGACCTAGAGGATAAGAAGAATGACAATTTCTTCTTACATGGATACACTAACTCAGACTATGCCGGATCTATTGATAATTGCAAGTTGAATTCTAGATACATTTTCCATCTTGGATATGGACTTGTCTCTTAGTACAGTAAGAAGCAGCAGGTGGTTGCTTTATCTTCTACAGAGGTAGAATATTGCATAGAAACTAGAGCAGTTTGTGAGATAATATGGTTAAGTCGCATTCTTACAAACATGGGTCTTCCAAAGAATCTTCCACTTCAATTATTTTGCGATAATCAAGGTGTTTTGAATATTGTCAAGAATCCAATATTTCATGAGCATACCAAACACATTGAAACTCGATGCTATTTAATTCGAGATGAAGTTCCATAGCACCACATACAGCTCCAGTACATTCCCACTAATGAGCAAGTTGCAGATATTTTCACCAAGGCACTTGCACGTGTCAAATTTGAATTGTTTTACAATGCTCTTTTTATTTGCCAATGTTGTAAATGCAAGCAATGAGCCTTCAGTCTTGGAAAGCATACATCTACCTTATCTTGTTGTCTCTATCATGATCCACTTTCAATTTTACCTTATCGTAAGGGTTAGTATCGTCAATCTGTGTGTTCTTCATCAGGGTTTACGGTTTGTGTGTTCCATGTTAGGTTCATCAGAGTCTACAGTCCATGTCAGAGTCTAGTCAAGCTCTACGTGTATCCATATCTACCAAACCTATGTATTTGCCTACTTTGGAGTGTGTGTCTTGGAGTTGTTACACTAACCACATTTTAAACTTTTCATCCAAATTTCCAGTATGCTCATTTTTATAGGGCTTGACTAGAATCTAACACAGACCGTAGACTCTGATGAACCTGACACAAAATACACAAACTATAGATCTTGAAGAAGTACACACAGACTGATGAGACTGAATTTGATGACAAGGTGAAAGTGGAAGCTGATCCTGATAGAGACAACAAGATAAGGTAGATGCACACATTCCAATACCAAAGGTTCATTGCTTACGTTTTCTACATGGTATCAGAGTGCATGGTGCTTGGGCAAGGTGGTGTTGGTTGGTGAAGGTGGTTAGCTTAACTACTCTAAGACACACACTCCAGGGTGGGTGGATACACAAGCTTGGTAGAGGTGGATACATGTAGGGCTTGACTAGACTCTGACACAGATCGTAGACTCTGATGAACCTAACACAAAACACATAGATTGTAGACCCTAACGAAGGACACACAGACTGACGAGACTCACTCTAATGACAAGGCAAAAGCGAAAGTGGATCCTAAAAAATATAGGAAGACAAGGCAGATGCATGCATTCTAAGATCGAAGATAGAATGCACGCACTCCAAGAATGAGAGCTAATGTGGTAGGAGGTTCAATTAGATTGCATGTAAATTGAGGCATGATGTAGTAGTGGTTGATTGGGTTGGTGTGATGTGGCATGTTCAACATGGCATTAGGTGCATACATGTCATCATAGAGTGCATACGTGTCATCGATGTGGTAAAAGGGTTGGGGAGTGGTTTGATTGCCTAAAGTCAATTAAAAGCCTAAGGGTGCTCAACGATTTTTAAACCATACCCAAGCACTTTCATAGTGCATGTGCGACTAAACCGTCTCAATTTTTTTTATCCTAGGCATCCGACCAGGATAAAGTGAAGGCATTTTCTTCCTTTAATCTTTGAGCGATGTAGCTCAACTGGCGAGCACCACTGCGCTAAGGTGCTTGCTAGGATGAAGATAGTGAGTTCAAACCCTATGGAGGCATACAAGTTTTTTTGTTTATTGTTTGGCCGACAACTTGTTAAGATGGTGGACATGCTCTTGTCTAGATGTCGCGGCTTGTAGATGGGATGGTCACAGATGGTATTTTTTCTAGCACTCGATGGTGATAGACATGGGTTCAAATCCCATTGTGGCTACCCACAATATCTTTTGCCAAGTAGGTCCATTTCTAAGGTATTTCCTTAGTTTACTTGTAATTTTTTTTGTAATTACAACTATTGCTATAAAACTGCAAATGGATGTTCAATAGTTATCCGATTAACAATATTTCTTTTGGAGAGTAAGGTTTTTTACTATTTTTACAAATCAAAGTTTTTGCAAGACAATAGGAGGAATAAGTATATTGTTTAAACCCTAGAGCATTTTTTTTCCCATGGAGGGATAAGTAACTATTTGCACTTCATCAAATTTTGAAAGGGTATATCTCAATTTTTTCATCTTTGTTTATTTTGCAACAAAAAGAGGGGATCAAAAGCATTTTATTTTGCAAAATTCTAAGACAAAGGGGGAAGAAAATTGTTGATTTGAGAAGAAAATTGTGGATTTGAATATCATTTTTTGCAAACCAAAAACTCAAATATTTTGCAAAAATCATTGTAATAAAACTGACATTGTAATAGGTGCATTTTTGGTGGAAACCAACACCTAAGTGTTTAAATTTGTGGGCACTTGTGATTGTTTTTGCATTTAAATTTCCTATTTTCTTGCATTTCAATAATAAAGTAAAATATACAAAGCAAAGAAAAGACCCCAAATTTTACACCTATATGTGCAATTTATTATACAACAACGTTCGGTATATATGGTACCTCTGGTCCACACTTACAAGTGATGTTGTAGTACTTGGACTACTGTATCTAATGCCTAATATAGCTGAAACAACGATGTTTGAGCTATTATTATCTATAAATCATCGAGGAGAAATAAGGAAAAACAATTTTGATATTCACTCCATTTAATACCCTAATTCTTTCTGATTATTTGGATTAAACTCCTCCAACTCATCAACCTTCTTTAGAAGGGTTTTGAGGCAGGTGTCATCAATTTGATTGAATTCCCTTTCACATACTCTTTGCAAGTATAAATAAAGGGGGACCATTTATTGTTATAAGGAACCTTCACAATGGCCACTGTTCACAAATATTTATCAGATTCACAATTGCTCAAAGATTCTAATTTTGCACCATGGAAGACAAATATGAGAGCTATCCTCTAGGTTGAAGATTTGTGGGATTTAGTGACTGGCACTAAAAAATGTTCTACAACAGTAGGGCTAGATCAAGAGGCCTTTGATAAGAAGGATAAAAGATATCTCATGTTTATTCTGCTTGTTACTACAGATGAGGTCCAACCTCATATCTGTGATGCTAAATATGGTAAGGAAGCTTGGGATGCTTTGATTACCATTTATGAAGAGAAGAATCAGTCCACTATTCTAAACATTTAAACTCAACTACATATACTCAATATAAAATCTGGTGAGATAGTTGACCTGTTCCTATGCAGAGTGGCAGAATTGAAAGCCAAATTGAATGCTATGGGAAAGATAGTGGCAGATACTCTCTTGACATCAGTCATCTTGAGAGCTTTTCCAGAATCCTGCAAGGTGTTGATCGCATCTCTCAATGTGTCTGGTAGACAAGTTACCTTTGTAGAATTGGTAAATTTACTTCAAACTGATGAGGCAAATCAGTTTTAGAAATATGAAGTGCCAGATAATTCCCTCTACTCCAAACAGGGGGGTAGGAAGCAAGGTATTTTTCATAAGGGAGGATCTTCATCTAAAGGAAAAGGGAAACAACCTCAATAAAAAGACAAGCAAAATATTGTAAAATTTGTGATATGAATAACCATGACACCAATAGGTTTTGGTTTAAGAATAAACAACAAAAGGACCAAGATCACAAGAAAAAGGAAAAAGGGAAATACAAACCATAGAAGAAGAATAAGAAACCCAAGTGGAATTTTGCTTATGTCGAATTAGACTTGGACTCAGATTATGAGCGAGCACACAAGGTGCTCATGACTCATACATCTTCTCAGCAGAAGGATGTAGTGTGGTATATTGATTCTGGTGCTAGTAAACACATGACTAGAGATAGATCGTGGTTTGAGATATTTGAGGCAAAGGAAGGAAAGCCAATGATAATAGCTGATGATAAGACCTATCGAATCTAGGGTAAAGGTGATGTTTCCATCACTCTTCTAAATGGTAAATGTTAGATTGAGAAGGTTCTCTATGTTCTTGTATTGGCCAATAATTTGCTATCCATCCCTTAGATCTTGGATAGAGATATGGATGTTTTTAGTGTTAAGGAGGGTAGAAAGAGATGTTTCATCACCAAAAATGGAAAGCATGTAGTAACAGGATCATACAAGCATGGATTGTTCATATTAGATTTTGTTTCAATGCCTCATGTTGCCATGGCGACAACCATAAAGGAGGCTACTTCTCTTTGGAACAAGATATATGGGTATATGAGTTTAGGATATTTATTCGAGTTGAGCAAATATGAGATGATGAAAGACCTTCCCAATATTTCATCCACATTGTTAGTATGCTTAGATTGCTTTGTAGGGAAACAACACCTGGTACCATTTGCAGTTAGCTCTTCAAGAGCTAATAAACCTTTGGAGTTTGTACACATCGATCTGTGCGGTCATATGCCAAACAACTATGGTGGAAAGAGGTATTTTCAATTGTTTATTGATGATTACTCATGAAAGATGTAGGTTTTCTTTCTCTAATTGAATTCAGAGGTTTTTCTGTACTCTCATAAGTTCAAGAAGCTTTTTGATAAGGAGTTAGGATATTCCATCAAAACCCTCTGCTCAGATCGAGGGGGGAATATACCTCCAAGGAATTTTTATCATTTTTGAATGCACATCAGAATAAGGGACAACTGAAAACCACCTATACTCTATAGCAAAATGGATTTGCTAAAAGGAGGAATCATTCCATTGTGGAAATGGTTCACTGTATGCTTAAGGGGGCATATTTTGAGCATGAGTATTGGGTAGAAGCAGTGAGTACAACATCGTACCTCCTGAATAGAGCACCCACAAAATCTCTATAGGGTATGACTCCACAAGAAGCATGGAGTGGTAGGAAACCCTTCATTTCTCATCTAAGAGTTTTTGGATGTAAGGCATTCATGCACATACCAAAATAGAAAAGGAAGAAATTAGATGATAAAACCTTACAATGTATTTTTCTTGGTTACGATGAGAATTTAAAGGGATATCGATTGATAGATCCTATGACCAAGAAAAAACACACTAGTAGAGACGTGGTATTTGATGAAGCTTTCATATCAGATAACACATCTACAACTATATACCTGGAGGACGAGGAGCCTAAGAAAGAGGCTCCACCCCCATAGAACATGGTTCTAAAATGATATACTAGCATATTGAGATATTCAAAGTTGACTTCACTTCCAGATCTAGCTCTAGATTGACCTTTTACTCACAGCATGACTCAGCAGACAAGAGCAGAGGTATCAATTTCAGAGGTTGACAAGCTTTACCAATAGTTTGATGAACTATCTATATATGTAGAGGAAGACAAAGAAGCAGATATGGATGATGAACAGGTTCATATGTCAGCATTGTATGAGAATGAACCCATAACAGTTCAAGATGCACTTAGTGAGCCTAAGTGGAAGGCTGCTATGGATGCTGAACATACATCTCTCATGAAAAATCATACATGGAAGCTAGTTAATCTGCCTTCAGGAAAGAAGCATATTAGCTACAAATGGGTGTTCAAAGTAAAGTATAAGACATATGGTACTATTGATAAGCATAAAGTCCATATTGTTGTAAAGGGCTATGCTCAGAAATAATGCATAGATTATGAAGAGATTTTTACCCCTACTACAAAAATAACTACCATTCGAGTACTTTGTGCCATGGTAGCTCAATTTGGGTGGAAGTTACATCAGATGGATGTAAAAAGTGCTTTCTTGAATGGTGACTTGCAAGAAGAAGTGTACATGACCCAACCAAAAGGATTTGTGATTGAAGGACAAGAATAGAAAGTTTACAAGTTGATCAAATCCTTATATGGACTAAAAAAAGATTCACGAGCTATAGGTAGTCACCTAGTGCAACATGGATTCAAAAGAAGTGCTTCAGATGCAAATATCTATATCAAGAATAATGGTTCTAACATAGTGATTTTGGTACTATATGTAGATGATCTGATCATAACAGGTAGTTCAGAGAAAATGATCAATGTAGTGAAATATGATTTAAAATAATCTTTTGAAATGATAGATCTAAGACTTCTTCACTATTGTCTTTGTTTAGAAGTGACTCAAAAAAAAATCATATCAGAGTAACACAAAATAAGTATGCCAAGACATTGGTCGAAAAATATCGCATGATTGAGTGCAAGTCTATAGCAACTCTAATGGAGCCAGGACTTAAGTTATCACGATATGATAAATCACCATAGGTAGATGGTACTCTCTATCACCAGCTGATTCGAAGTCTCATATATCTGACAAATACCACTCCATATCTTAGTTTTGTTGTGGGTTATCTTTCAAGGTTCATGCAAGAACCTAAGGCGAGTCATTGGAAACCAACAAAGAGAATTCTTCATTATGTTTGTGGTAGTACAAACTATGGCTTGGAGTATAAGAAGAATGACAAGTTTTTCTTACAAGGATACATAGACTCAGACTATGCCGGATCCATTGATGATTGCAAGTTGACTTTTGGATACATTTTCCATCTTGGATCTAGACTTATCTCTTGGCACAATAAGAAGCAGTAGGTGGTTGCTTGATCTTCTACAGATGTAGAATATCACACATCAAGTGGAGCAGTCTATGAGATAATGTGGTTAAGCCGTATTTTTACAGACATGGGTCTTCTAAAGAATCTTCCACTTCATTTATTTTATGACAATCAAGGTGTTTTGAATCTTGTCGAGAATCCAGTATTTCATGAGCATACCAAACACATTGACACGCGATATCATTTCATTCAAGATGAAGTTCTAAAGCACCACATACAACTCCAGTACATTCCCACTGATGAATAAGTTGCAAATATTTTCACCAAGGCACTTACACATATCAAATTTGAATTGTTTCGCAATGCTCTTTGTATTTGCCAATAATTTAATAAGGGGGGATGTTAGCACATAGGTTTATGTTTATTACATTATTTTAAAAATAGCGCTATGCGCTCTCCAAGTCAGTTTAGGTGGTTACTTGGTGGTTCATCAACCACCTTTACACTATTGAAGGCAACACAAATGTTACCAACCTGACATAAGGAGATGTGCTCTGACAGCGCGTAAACTCTCAATTTCGAAAGCGATTTCACGATGAATGTTTGAGAGAAAAAAAAATCGGTGTCACGTAGAGCAAAGATGGTAAGAATGACCCTCAGACTTTATTTTTTTAATATTTGTTAGCTCTTTGGTGGTTAAAAGGCACATCCTACCTTGTAATTCTCATCTGCTGGTATGGCAAAGTTGGTCGAGAGCCTGGTGAGGCACCGGTTCATATCTCATGCCCACTAAATTTTTACAAGACAAGATGCGGAATCACTTTGAAAAGGTATTTTTTTTATTCTACCTAAGTGTTCTTTATTGCAAAATAATTTGTTTTTACAATTTTAATTTTTCCAAGCATATTGATTTGTCTTGAAGGGATAAGACACACCAAAAGATAAACTAGTGCTAGTACCATTTGAAAATTCACAAACTAGTGCTATTTGGTCCTAAAACAAAGAAAGTGATTTAAAAAAAACAAGATATTTTTTTTTTGGGAGGGATAAGGCATTCGTTTTTTTTTTCTTCAAAGCACATATTTTATTTTGTTGCTGCTAAAACCTAAAGTAAAGGAACTAATTTTTCCACGGCGGGAGCAAAAAATATAGTTTCTTTTAGAATTTGAAAGTTTCTATTCCACTTTTACATCCTTGTTTATTTTACAACAAAAAGGGGGATACAAAAGTCTCTTGCAAAATTCTAAGACAAGGGGGAAGAAAATTGTGGATTTGAAAGCAAAATTGTGAGTTTGAATATCATTTTTGCAAATAAAAATTTCAAAAATTTTGCAAAAATTATTGTAAACAAAAGATGCATTTTCGATGGTAATCGACATCTTGAAAAATTGGCATTGTAAAAGGTGGATTTTTGATGGAAACCGACACCTTAAAAATGGGTAGATCAAAGAAGAAAATGTCACAAAACCAACTGATGATGTTGCAAAATCAGTTAAAGATTCTTACCTTCTATTAGGGTGGGAAGGAATGGATTTTACACCACTGCATAGTGTAAGATATTTTCCATCTTTGTATTTGCCAATAATTTAACAAGGGGGGATGTTAGCACATAGGTTTATGTTTATTACATTATTTTAAAAATAGCGCTATGCGCTCTCCAAGTCAGTTTAGGTGGTTACTTGGTGGTTCATCAACCACATTTACACTATTGAAGGCAACGCAAATGTTACCAACCTGACATAAGGATATGTGCTCTAACAGCACATAAACTCTCAATTTCGAAAGCGATTTCACGATGAATATTTGAGAGAAAAAAAATCGGTGTCACGTAGAGCAAAGATGGTAAGAATGACCCTCAGAATTTATTTTTTTAATATTTGTCAGCTCTTTGGTGGTTAAAAGGCACATCCTACCTTATAATTCTCATCTGCTACTATGGCAAAGTTGGTTGGGATCCTGGTGAGGCACCGGTTCATATCTCATGCCCACCAAAGTTTTACAAGACAAGAGGCGGAATCACTTTGAAAAGGTATTTTTTTTATTCTACCTAAGTGTTCTTTATTACAAAATAATTTTTTTTTGCAATTTTAATTTTTCCAAGCATATTGTTTTGTCTTGAAGGGATAAGACACACCAAAAGATAAACTAGTGCTAGTACCATTTGAAAATTCACAAACTAGTGCTATTTGGTCCTAAAACAAAGAAAGTGATTTAAAAAAAACAAGATATTTTTTTTTTTGGAGGGATAAGGCATTCGTTTTTTTATTTTCCTTCAAAGCACATTATTTTGTTTTTTTGCTTAAAACCTAAAGTAAAGGAACTAATTTTTCCACGGCGGTAGCAAAAAATATAGTTTCTTTTAGAATTTGAAAGTTTCTATTCCACTTTTACATCCTTGTTTATTTTACAACAAAAAGGGGGATACAAAAGTCTCTTGCAAAATTCTAAGACAAGGGGGAAGAAAATTGTGGATTTGAAAGCAAAATTGTGAGTTTGAATATCATTTTTGCAAATAAAAATTTCAAAAATTTTGCAAAAATTATTGTAAACAAAAGATGCATTTTCGATGGTAATCGACATCTTGAAAAATTGGCATTGTAAAATGTGAATTTTTGATGGAAACCGACACATTAAAAATGGGTAGATCAAAGAAGAAAATGTCACAAAACCAACTGATGATGTTGCAAAATCAGTTAAATATTCTTACTTTCTATTAGGGTGGGAAGGAATGGATTTTTTTGAAGATGGAAAATATCTTACACTATGCAATGGTGTAAAATCCATTCTCAAAGATTCTGAAGATTCAGAAGACCTTTAGATAAATGGTGCTCAAATCCCTATAGGTGTTGTAAGGGCATTCTACATGACATTGGTTTCACTTGACATGGCCCAGTGTCAAAAGAAAAGGGACATCAATGAGGAATCAGAGGTCATGATTCTAACAGTCGATGCTTCTTGTGATACAAGTGATCTTCAACCCATGATGGTGAATGCTTGTTGTAGCACAAGTAACCTAAAGCCCATTTAGCCAATGCTTGTTGTGATACAAGCAACCTTCTGTCTATAAGGGCAGATATTAGTTGTAGCACAGATGATCTCGTCACAAGAGAAAATTTTGCTTGTGACACCAATGACTTAAAAATTGAACCTCCTAAAAATGAGCTCCATAATATCATCAATAGTAAAAAATGCCATATTGTTAAAAGCATTGATGAATATGAAGAACTTGGATGTTTTGAAAAATACACCAAAGGAATTGGATCCAAACTAATGAAGAAAATGGGATTCAATGGTGAAAGATTAGGTAAATATGGACAATGCATAAAAACTCCTATATTACTAAATGTCAGGACAAAGAATGAAGGCGTTGGTTATTATGAACAAGAAAGTACTAGTAAAACCATGTTTGCAAAACCTAAATCTCCTTCAACTCCTATAAAGCATTATTGCAGTCATTGTGGAAGAACATGATATGTAGCAACTAGGTGTTGGAAACTACATCCTTGTGACTCATGTGGATGTACAAATCACTCCTCTTCAAATTTTTGGTACAAAGTGAAAATGGCCAACAAGGTTCATATTTATTGTGGATGGACAGATCTCACACAATGGACCAAGATGAAAGAAATGTTGTTTGGCTTCTACAAAAAAGGTAAAACCTATGGTAGACCTAGAGGCAAATCCAGTGATAGATTGAGTGGTAGTCCTAGAGGTAATGACCCCATGACAGACCTAAAGGTAGACCCAATGATAATGATCCAAAGGAAGACCTACAGGTAGATCTAGGGGTATTGATCCATAGTCAAATCCATAGGTAGATTCTGAGATAGACCCAGAGGTATTAAATTAGAGGTACACTTAGAGCAAGAGCCAACATAAGGTCTTGAAGGTGATTAGACAAGGGGTGAGCTGATGGAAGAAGAAATCCAAAATCACCAGTCTCGAGTGGAGATTGGTGATGAAATCCAATCCTTACACTATTGATATTATGTGAGTGTGTGGGTGTGTATTTTATGTAGACAATTTCAGAAGCAAAGCTACTCTAAATGCCTTTTCAAAATAAATTTAACCTAAGATGTTTTTTCAAATTGAAATCTAGCCTAAGATGCCTTTGAAAAGGGAAACTAAATTATATGCTTCCTCACAAAATCAAACCTATGCTAGGACTTTTGGAAATAAATGATAGGAATGAAAATGCTCTTTGAAATGAAACTAGACTAAAAGACTTCCTCACGAAACCAAATTAATCTAATGCTTTTTGAAATAAAATACCTTTTGAAAGCAAATTTAATCTAAAATGCATCCTCACGAAATCAAGCTAATCTAATGATTTTGAGAAATGAAATGTAGGAATGGAAATGCCTTTTGAAAGCAAATCTAGTCTAGAAAGTGTTTGTAAAGACTAACTAAAACAACCAAGTGTATGTGGGTAGTTAGGTGGTAACCCAAAAGACAAGTTAACCTTGAAATGCAAAAATTGACAGTGTACTAGAAAAATACCTGCATCCAGGTGATTGTAGAGTGCTCTCTCTCTGTGCATCAAGATTGCATCAATTTGGTAAGTTCACACCCTGAGGTGTGAACCTGTATTTTACTAGAAGTTCGTACAGGATTGTGCAAAGGTGTGAACCTGTATTTTACTAGAAGTTCATACAGGATTGTGCAAACTTGGTACCAGGAATTGGATCGACTGGTTTTGTGGTCCTGGTGACTGTTTTTCAGCTTTTGGATGGTCCTGACATAGTTTCCTGCACAAAAAATAGCCAAAAGTCAAATATTTGATCAATGAATACACAAAATCTTGAGATATAATGCATGCACTTGGAATAAGCAAAATACTTGGAAATTTAAAAACTAACTAGGTGTCGCACAAAAATACAAGGAATGATTTCACCTTGCATACACCATGGCAAGAGGTGATTTGGGGTCTAGGTATGGGGGCATGCAATCCTCGATAACATGAGGCTTTTAACCTCCCTTGAATTACCTTGCTAGTTGTTAGGGTGTTTGAAATTGATACTTGTGCTTTAGGGATAAATTTTGAGATAAATTGGGAAGTTCACATGCCCAAATGTGTACTCCCTAACCTCAAAAGCTCACTGGTGCACCAACGACCTTTTGTGATGTGGTATGAACTGTGTCTCAGAGCATTTTGTATGGGATTATTCAAAGTTGATAACTACTTGTCAAACAGAAACAATCCAAAAGATGTGTTAGACAGTGATTAAGCTAATGCTTGGTGGGGGTCCCACCGGATGTGCCAGAATGAAACCATTCAAAAAGGACACTACAACCATCATTCAAAATTGTAAAAATCTTGTTGCTTTTATTATTGAAATAAAAAGATAGGTTATAAATTGAAATCCTCTTTTACAACTCTTGCCCTATAGGCTACAATTGGGTCTTCCCCAAAGAAAACCCTTTTAAATGTGTTCAAAGGCATCAAGATCTATCTTTTTGATGTTCCTTAGTGTAGGTGGGTTTTTTGCTTATGGGCCACCATTGGTTTGATGTGTTCTTTGTACCTATTGAACCTGCAAAATCTAATTAGAATGTTTAGGGGCATGCCTCAGTCAAACCCCATATTTATGAAGATAAAAAGACTCTCTAAATATGCTTAAGATATTAAGAAAACTATATAAAATGATGTAAAACCCTAAACTAAGCCATACTCACATGTCCTGCAAGTTTTGTTTTACTATAGCAGAGGTTCACATGGATGGGTGCGAACCTAGTTTGAGCCTAAAAGTTTACATGGGGATGTGCAAACCTGATTTTTTTTATAGAACTTGCAAAATGTAATTTTTGAGTTGTCCTAATGCTGCTATTCCTTTGCTTTTTCGATGGGTCACCTTCTGAAGTCACCTTTTGCTATCAATAACTTGTCTAGATCACAAGGAATGTTATGAATATGATAAAAACCCTATTGCTATGTGCATGTAGTGGATGTATGATGAATGCTATGAGTTTGGAATGATTTGTACAAAGTTTCTGTAAGCTAAAGTTGGAATCCCTAAAATGGTAAAAATGACCTTCTACTTATAGACTTGGCCAAGGCTAGGGGAGGGGCTTAGGTATCCCATGAGGTGTCCTGGTTCATAAATGAGATTGGGTGAGAGAATCCCTCACCCATCTACTAGCCATGATGACCTAGAGGAAAGTCTCCAAATGGCATTTATTGAAACCTTTTTAGAAATATCTTCTAATTTAGAATTGCTTTTTATGTGCAAAAGTCTCCATTTCTCATTTATGGCCTAGGAGAGTGTGAGGTGGATGAAATATCTAGGTGAGAGGTGGCAAGGCTAGGCTAGTCAAAGTAGACTAGGTGAGGTGGAGGGTTTAGATTAAGCATGATTAGCCTAATTAACCATAGGATTAGCCATAAAGCAAGTTTTGACTAAAGTTAACTTTTTGTCTACAAAGTAATTTTGACCATGGTGGAGAATTCAACCTTAGTTGCGTTGTGAATGAGGTCACATGAGGACCTATAGTTAAGCGTAGGAAGGGGCTTAGCTAGCCCAAGGGGGCTAAGGATGATGAATATTGATTTTAATCAATGAATAGTGTTCTAAGCCAATTTATGCAATTTTCAAGGATTTTGCAAGTTGATTGACCGTGAAGATGAGGAGAGGGACAATGTGCGACTTTTGGGTGCCTACACAAACACCTATTGATTTTCTTCTATTTTTAAGGCATTAACATTAACATAAAATTTAACAATCTTGTGTCCCAACATTTAGTCCAATTTTTCCATTTGAGGTTTTACATAACAAACTTCTTGCAAGCACTGCACAAAGTGTCAATTCCTCCCCTTTGAGGTTTTACATAACAAACCTCCTGCAAGCATTGCATAAAGTGCCAATTCCTGAGAGCTCATGTGCTCCCCTCTTCTCTTCTCTTCTCTTCTCTTTTTATAAAAGTTAAGAAATTTAACCATTGAACTTATGCCATTTAATAAAGGTTAAGTTCCATCCATAATATCTAAACTTTAAAAGATGTGAAATTTTCACTCTCACGAATTTGATCTAAATTTATAAAAGAATGGTAAAATTTATCTAAAAAATTTAACTTTGATTTATAATATGAAAAATTTCACTCCAAACAATTATTTATATGTTATAAATAAACATTACAATTTATTCATAAAATTTAAACTCTAATTTAATATATATATATTTTTATTCCAATCATTTAATCTAAACCCATAGATAATCTAAGTCTTGAGTTAACTCTAATTATCTAAGTCTTGAGTTAACTCTAATCTATAATTTTATTTTGTTTTGAATATCCTATACAAACTTTTAATAACTTTTTTAGTAGAACAACATTAAAATCTCGTGCATTTTCTCCTTTATTAATACAATATTTTATCTTTTGTTAATACAATATTTTAGAATTCCTTTTGATAATAACAAATCCTACAAAATCTATAGTAAACTTAAAAGAAACTTTTAATGAAAATCCAAAAACGCCTACTTTAACATATATATATATAGTATATGTTAACTTTTGCGATAACAATCCCAAAAACATCTACTTTAACATATATGGTATAACTTAACTTTTGCGAAAACAATCCCAAAAACATCTACTTTAAAATAATATTAAAGAACAATAACCTTATTCAAGTTGCAATAACAGAATATGTTGCAAATTGTTGTGTTTTTAGTATGTTGATCAGATTAAGTTTTATATTTACACACCACATATCATATATACAAAATCAACCCAAATCTGTATACATATATTCCTTTTTATTGTTCAGATCATCATCATGTTGCAACGGCTAGTCAAGCACCTATTGATTTTTTTCTATTTTTACGGCATTAACATTAATATGACATTTACTAATTTTGTGTCCCAACATTTACTCCAATTTTTAAGTTTGATGATAAGTCTGACCCTTCATGTTTCATCTTGTGTTGAAGTAGTCCAAGGTGACAGTTAAGCTTGTTTCACTTCCCTGGGGACCGAGTAAAGGAATGTCAAAAGATTCCAAAAGAGGGTGTGCTATTATTCTTATCTCTATGGTTGTGGTCTATCCAATTTTTTTTTATTTTGCTCATTCAAGGTGATAAGTAAGCATTCATTATCCTTGTATTAAGTGGTGTACAAATTCCCTCCTCGGGACAAATAAACGAGTGCAAGTAGATCCTAAGTATAGAGATAAATGAGTGGAGTAGATCCATGTGCGCATCTCCTAAAGGTGGGAAAGTTGATAACAATAGCAAAGATTTAGAAAAGTCTTATAACTTAAAATGTTTAAATATTATGTGAGTGATAGCTGAGGACAGTAATTTTTTATTTTTTTAATTTTTCTTAAGGTAGTTAGAGATAGGCTGTAATAGCTGGACACAAATAAGTATGTTTAACAAAATTCGTGTTTGAAGTAGTAAGTTTATTACGTTAGTATGTTATATATTTGAATAAATAATTTTTTTAATATGAAAAATTGTACATTTTCTTCAATGTTGATTAAATAATTTTTTAATATGAAAAATTGTACATTTTCTTGGACGTTGTATAGTTTTGTCTATCTTAACACCTTAACATCTCTAAAACAAACAATCAAATCCAATATCATGAAGTTACAGTAATAATTTAAAATTTTTATATAGATATTAAAAACTTATAAATACATGTAGAGAAAGTTGCATGTTTTAAAAAGAAAATAGGACAGAGATTTAATTTTTTGAAAAATAAAATAATTATCTGGAAGTAATATTTACTATAATTATTATCAAATTGTAAGCTGAGTCTTAACAAATGATTTATGTAACAAGAAACTTCCCTAACCCATTAAAAAAAGGAAAAAACATGAGAGTTTCTCATGTGAATGAAATAATTAAAACTAAACTGCTACTTTGTGTGTTGTGAAGCCATGAAGAGCATTTCTATTAATTGTCAAAGTGGAATAAAAGGGAGCAGTTTACTATGATCATTGTCAAATTGTAAGCTGAGTCTTAACAAATGATTTATGTAACAGGGAAAAACAAAAACAGAAAAGAGATGGGAGTTTCTCATGTGAATGGAATAATTAAAGCTAAACTGCTACTTTTTGTATTGTGAAGCCATGAACAGCAATCCTATTAATTGTCAAAGTGGGATAAAAGGGATTGCTACATGTGAATGGATTGACTGCCTATTGCTCTATTCCTGCACCCAACTCAGACAATGGGAAGTCACTACTTGTGGATGCAGGCCTAATTATTTTGTTGATCCGGGAAATTTGAGATCCATTGGTTCTTGTTTAGAAGATGTAAGAACTCGGCTTGCCTCCTGAAATATACAGACAGGAACCATACTATGGGTTGGTTTTCCAAGGCTTTTTCCATAATCTGAAAAGTCTGAGTTTGGAATATATTAAGAAGAGATAAAAGCTGATCCGTCATCAATTAAGATGCTAAACATTTGATACAAGAAAGTTGGGAGTCATTGCCTTTTATAGTCAATGCTCACTTATATTTTACTCCTCAAATTTGATATATCAAGATTTTTTCTTGTGAGTGTTAATTATTACACAAACCTGGTGATTTAAAATCTGTGTTGTATTGGGATACTTTGAAGATGACAAGTCTGACTTCAGTTGATATTTTTTTAAGGAGTTACTCAAATAGAACACACATTTTTTTTAAGGAGTTACTCAAATAGAACACACATTGGCAGGGCTCTGAGCCCACCAGGGTTTGAACCTTAATCATTTGCATGTAAGTTCAACTACGACACATTGTCCACAGGGAGTTGGATAAACAAATATGACAAAGGAATGATATTTTAGTTTGATAATTTAGGTAGATGGGGTCTTTCATATGCTGAAAGAAACTAAGCATGAGGTTATTTATAGTCTTGAAAGTGAGGGAAACATGAAAATGTATTTGAATCATAGTTGAGTTTGGTGACAGAACGACACAGTGATCATTCTTAATAAGATGAAATGGATAAATCATAAAAGAAGTTAAGTTGGAAGTAGCTGTGAATGAAATAAATCGGA
Source organism: Wollemia nobilis (assembly GCA_028583015.1). Taxonomy (NCBI): domain Eukaryota; kingdom Viridiplantae; phylum Streptophyta; class Pinopsida; order Araucariales; family Araucariaceae; genus Wollemia; species Wollemia nobilis. The sequence continues at coordinate 8,549,358 of JAQPPZ010000989.1, forward strand.
TGGTATTTCCACGTAAGGCAATTATGGATGGACATTGATTAAATTGGGTATTGAGTTTGCTTTGTTGGTGGAGCAGTTAATAGGGATGTTGAAATCTATTGATCCCGATTGCCCGTGATGGTTTCGTGGACACCTTCGATAACCATCAGGCTTCAAGTATTTAGGAATCTTATTGGCAAGATGGAAAGTACAGTATTATTTTTTAACGTAAATAAAGGCCCAAATGGTTGTACATCTGCAACTTAAATATCAGCATACAACTACACAAAACTTATCATCCTTGTACATCACATCAAAGAGAAAAACAAAGCCCTTCTACACTGTAGAGGAGAGTTAAGTCCAAGTTCTCCATTGCCCACTCAAAAATTGAATATGCATATTGCATCAAAGAAAATGTACATATTGAAAATGTACATAATATGTGTATGTTACAAACATTGCAAAGGTTAAAGAAATGCTAAGCCATGCTTTAAACCTAGGTTGCACAGCCTTCAAGTCCCCAAGCTACCTTTAAGTAGAAAATTAGGTAAAATAACATTCTGGCTGGGTATACAAAGGTGTGGATTTTTTTTATTTTTATGGCGTCTTGCTTCCATTAGGCATAATCCCTTGATCATGGGATCAATTTGTTAGGAATGGAGCCTAATTATGAGGAGGCTAAACATAGAAAGTTTCTGGATTTATTGCAGGACGGACAGGGAAAGTTTCTAGATTTACAGTCTATTAGTTTACCAGAGAAAGTTTCCGGATTTACAACAGGACAGTCAGGGAATTTTGTTTTTATCTCAAAATTAGGTGCTGGGAACTCAGTGTTAATCTTGGAATGTATTAAAAAAAACAATTTTTTTTTTTTTTTTTTTCTGTTTTTTTTATATATGGTTGTGAGGAAAAACAGAGTATACAATGAAAATTATTGTGTTGATTCCTTGTATATATAGAGAGGAAATTACAGCAGATGTTTGTTGTAGGTTGTAACCCTCTATTGCTTGGATTGAGAAAGAAAGGATTGAATATTCTTGGTGGATGTAACTTATATTGGGTGAACCACGTTAAAATCGTTGTCTCTTCTACTGTGTGTTTGTCTCTTCTTCTCTTCTGCTGTTAAAGTTTGAAACACTGTAATTACTTTTCTATATTTTATATAGTGATTTACTCTAACAAGTGGTATCAGAGCGAGGTTTTATTGGGTGCACTTGACAGAAGGAGAATTTTTGGATCAAGTGGGAGCAATGGCGGAAGAAGGGAGGTTTAGAGTTGAAAAATTCAATGGCCAGAACTTTCAATTCTGGAAGATGCAGATGGAGGATTACTTGTCCCAGAAGGATCTTTACTTATCTTTTGAGGGGGAAATAGAGAGACCTTTAACTATGTCTAATGAGGAGTGGATTCTCCTTGATAGAAAGACATTGGGTACAGTGAGGCTGTGCTTGGGAGCCACCGTAGCCTTCAACATTTTCGATGAAAAGACTACCAAGGGGGTCATGGATAAGTTGGCCAAGATGTATGAGAAACCATTAGCATCAAATAAGGTATTCTTAATGAAAATGTTATTTAACATGAAAATGAGTGAAGAAGGATCTGTGCAGGATCATTTAAATGAATATAATACTTTCATTAATCAATTGCAGTTAGTAGGATTGGATTTTGATGATGAGATTAGGGCCTTATTAATCTTATGCTCTCTTTCGAAAAGTTGGAACAATTTGGTAATGGCGGTAAGTAACTCTGCTTCGAGTTCAAATAAATTAGAATTTGATGATGTGGTTGGTGTGATACTCAGTGAGGACATGAGAAGAAAAACCACAGGAGAATCATCTAGCACCGCCTTAACTGTTGAGAATAGAGGAAGAGGAAGAGAAAGAGGCAAGAGTTCACATCATGGCAAATCCAAAGGCAGATCCAAATCACGTGGAAAAGGAAAGCTACAGTGTTGACACTGTGGCAAAAAGGGTCATCTCAAGAAGGATTGTTGGCAAAGAAAGGGTGATGGAAATGAAGGTAATGATAATAATGGTAACACTTCAGAAGCCAATATTACTGGACAAATTCTACAAGATGCTTTAATCTTATCTCTTGATAGAAATAGTGATTATTGGGTAATTGATAGTGGTGTTTCATTCCATGCTACCTCACATAAGGAATACTTTATAGATTATGTTTATGGAGATTATGGACAGGTTCTGTTGGAAAATGACCAACCATGTAAAATCGTGGGTATTGGAAAGATTTTGATTAAATCCCCAAATGGATGTCAATGGGATCTTAAATAGGTGAGACACATACCAAATTTAAAGAGAAATCTTATATCGGCAAGTAAGCTTGATGGTGAAGGATACACGATTGCATTCGGAGAAAATGCTTGGAAAGTTACTAAAGGTTCATTGATAGTAGCTAGAGGTAAATTGGTGGATACTCTTTATTTACTTATTGATTTTTCTCACTTGCTCCATGAATTTAGTTTCTACAGGTGAGAGTGCATATTTGTGGCACCAAAGACTTGGCCATATGAGTGGAAAAGGTATGGAAATTTTACATTCAAGAAAGTTATTGCTTAAGTTAAAAGAGATTGATTTGGAATTTTGTGAGGATTGTGTTTATGGTAAAGCAAAGAGAGTTAAATTTCTCAAGGATGGCAAGGAAAGGAAGAAAGAGAAATTGGAGCTTGTGCACTCAGATGTTTGAGGCCCAGCTCCTCAGGTAACTTCTCTTGGAGGTTCCTCTTACTATGTACTTTTTATTAATGATGCAACAAGGAAAACATGGATATATTACATTAAGAGTAAAAGTGATGTTTTTAATACCTTCAAGAATTGGAAAGCATTAGTTGAAAATGAAACTGGAAAAAGGTTAAAGTGTCTAAAGTTGGATAATGGTGGAGAATATTTTAGTAGAGAATTTTATGTGTTTTGTTCTAAAAATGGAATTAGAAGAATCAAGGTATTTCCAAGAACACCTCAAGAAAATGGGGTTGTAGAAAGAATGAATAGAACCATCATGGAGCGTGCTAGGAGCATGAGAATACATGCAGAATTACCATTATTTTTATGGGCTCATGCTGTTGATACTGCAATATATTTGATTAATAGAGGACCATCTAGTGCCTTGGATGGAGGAATTCTGGAAGAGCTTTGGACAGGTAAACCAATAAATTATTCTTTCCTTAAGGTATTTGGATGTGAGGCTTTTATGCATATAGACAAAGATAACATAAATAAGTTAGATGCTAAGGCCCAAAAGTGCTATTTTATTGGTTACGATATTGATGGCTTGGGTTACATATTATGGGACTGTGATAACCGGAAAGTCATTAGAAGTAGGGATGTCATATTTAATGAAAAAACTTGTATAAAGATTGGTTGCAGGGAAAGAAACAGAAAGAGGAAAATACTGAATACATAGACCTTGATGGACACATAGAAAAGGTAACTCCAAAAGTGGTAGAAGATCAAAATGTACAACAACAACAACAAGCACCTCAATCTCCAGAAAGTGTTGTTAGACGATCTACCAGGATAAGTAGAATTCCTCAACGTTTCTCCGATTATGTTTTGTATACTGATGCTGGTGAGCCGAATGTTTTTAGGAAGCATTACAGATGGATACCAGGAATAAGTGGGAGCTTGCAATGAATGAAGAAATTGACTCTTTATTCCACAACCAAACTTGGGATTTGGTTGAGCTACCCAAAGGTAAAAGAGCTTTGACCAATATATGGGTGTATAGGATTAAAGAGGAGAATGAAGGGAATAAGAGATACAAAGCAAGACTAGTGGTCAAGGGATTCGCTCAGAAAAAAGGTATTGATTTTGATGAGATTTTTTCTCCAGTTGTAAAAATGACCTCTATTAGAGCTATTTTGAGTCTTATAGCTATAGAAAATTTGTATTTGGAGCAATTGGATGTGAAAACAATGTTTCTTCATGGTGATTTGGAGGAGAAAATTTAAATGCACCAACCAGAAGGCTTTCAGGTGAAAGGTAAAGAGGATTGGGTATGTAAACTGAAAAAGAGCTTGTATGGGTTAAAACAAGCTCCTGGATAGTGGTATTTAAAATTTGATAAGTTCATGGCTAATCACAGGTTTGAAAGATGTCAAAGTGATCACTCTGTATATTTTAAGCAAACTGGAAATGGTAACTATGTTATTTTGCTATTGTATGTGGACGACATGTTCGTTGTAGGAACAAATATGCAAGATATAAACATGCTCAAGAAGAAGTTGGCTAAATCCTTTGCCATGAAATATTTGGTAGAAGCCAAACAAATCCTTGGTATGAGGATAACAAGAGACAAGGAGAGTCACACTCTGAAATTGTCACAAGCAGAATACATTGAAAAAGTGCTTAAGAGATTCAACATGAACAATGCAAAGTCTGTTGCTACTCCATTGACAAAGCATTTCAAACTCACCAAATATTTGTGTCCCAAGACACAAAAAGAACAAGAGCATATGGCTAAGGTTCCCTATGGATCAGCAGTTGGAAGCTTGATGTATGCAATGGTTTGTACAAGACCAGACATTGCCCATGCAGTGGGAGTAGTGAGTAAATTTATGAGTAATCCGAGAAAAGGACATTGGCAAGCGGTAAAATGGATACTCAGGTACTTGAGAGGAACTTCAAATTATTCTTTGAATTTTTGATGTTCTAATATATGCTTGAAAGGTTTTGTAGATTCTGATATGGCAGGTGATCTTGATGGTCGAAGGAGCACTACTGGCTACATCTTTACTATAGGAGGAGGAGTGGTTAGTTGGATTTTTAAACTCCAACATGTAGTTGCCATTTCAAACACTGAAGCTGAATATGTTGCTATTGCAAAAGCAAGCAAAGAGATGGTTTGGTTGCAAAGACTAATGGAAGAACTGGGGAAGAAGCAAGAGGATAAGAAGTTGTGGAGTGATAGCCAGAGTGCTATACACCTTGCGAAGAGTTCGACATTCCATTCAAAAACTAAACACATCAAACTCAGGTATCATTTCATTAGATCAGTAGTGGAAGATGGATCTTTGAAATTAGGAAAAGTTCACACATCACAAAATCTTGTCGACATGCTTACAAAAGTGGTGTCAAGAGAAAAGTTGAGCTTTTGCTCAACTTCAGTTGGCCTTAAGGAATAAGAGGCCATGATGAGATTTTTTCAGTCCTTGGTTGCAGTATGGTGCAATGGAATTAGTTTCCAAGTGGGAGATTGTTAGGAATGAAGCCTAGTTATGAGGAGGCTAAACAAAGAATTTTTTTTTATTTACTGCAGGATGGGCATGGAAAGTTTCAAGATTTACAGTCTGTTAGTTTACTAGAAAAAGTTTTCGGATTTACAACAGGAGGACAGCGAAGGAAAGTTTTTTTGTTTTTATCCCAAAATTAGGTGCTGAGAACTCAGTGTTAATCTTGGAATGTATTAAGAAAAACAATTTTTTTTCTTATATATAGTTGTGAGGAAAAACATAGTATACAATGAAAATTACTGTGTTGATTCCTTGTAAATATAGAGAGGAAATTACAACAGATGTTTGTTGTAGGTTGTAACCCTTTATTGCTTGGATTGAGAAAGAAAGGACTTGAAAATTCTTGGTGGATGTAACCCACATTGGGTGAACCACGTTAAAATCGTTGTCTCTTCTACTGTGTGTTTGTCTTATTTTGTTAATTTTGTTGTTAAATTTTAAAAAACTGTAATTGCTTTTCTATATTTTATATAGTGATTTACTCTAACACAACTGGCCTTAAAGCAACCAGTGCCTACCTCTTTGGATGTCCTAGTCAGCATGGGTTAGAAGTCAATGGAAGTAGTTTATTCATTAGCAAATGGCACATCTTGTAAGTTTTTGTGTAGGTATTTGTTTTGATAAAAATTTAAATTTTTTATATAATACTTTAGATTAGGTTTTTTCTTAAAAAAATAAATAAATATAATTAAAAATTTCAATTTTTGTTACAGGTTTAATTTATAATTTAAATAATTATAATTAAAAAATTCAATTTTTATTAACCGATAAGGACTTGGCCTCCCCTGCTCTGCCGATTAAAACAAATTCAACTAATAGTCCAATATGTTTGATGCGGAATTGACTTCATGTTATCTAACATCTTTAGGAAATACAAAAACTTAAAAGAGATACATTGGATTTCTTTTTTAAATTTATATTCTAAAATGTATATGCATCATTCAAACTTAGCAAAACTCTGTCCAAACAGAGTTTGTGTTCTTAGTGTATAAAATAATTTGTTAAAAGGCTTTAGTCCTCAAATGGTAACCTTGCTGCTTCTAAACTTGGGACCTACCTCTTGTGTTTTGACTCCCCTTTAGTTGGTTATACTTTTGGATCTTATTGAGTTGTTTTGATGAAGTGCTTAGTTGTATTTTATGGTCAATATTAACATAATTTTTTGTTGTTTGTGTGCTTTTAACTTTTCAAAACATAACAAGATCATATTAGAAGATATAATTAGTGTAACTATGATGCAGTAGGGCATAGTGAAGGTCAATTAAACAAGTTATATTTTTTTTTATTACATACACAAATAATAACATAATTTAATTTGCCAATAAATATGGTCTTAATTACCACACATCTACAAACACTTCTCAGATATCAATCTCGCGATCATACCATACCAAATCCTTCACGACTATAATGCAGGAGCATCCAACTAACAAGAGCCAACTAAAAAAGCAAAAAAAAAAAACTAGCGAGAGCCAACTAAAAAACTCCAGCTGTTTTTGCTTTTCTTAGTTGGCTCCTGCCAGCTGGATGCTCTGACATCATTAAAAAAAAAACTCCAACTGTTTTTTGCTTTTCTTAGTTGGCTCTTTTCAGCATGCTCCCGCATCATAAAAAAACTCCAAATGATTTTTGCTTTTCTTAGTTGGCTCTTGTCAGTTGGATACTCTCACATCATAAATTCCACGACGGTCCTATTCGCAAGCATTCTTTAGAGTACCAATCTTCCGATCATACCAAATCTTTGTCTGGTCTTTTTTTAATGTTCCTTATCCTTACAGCTTTTCTTTTCATCTTTATATCTTGACTATCAACTGCATGTCTTCAAAATAAATTTAAAAAAATTCAACTGTTTTTGTTTTTCTTAGTTAGCTCTTGCCAGCTGATGCTCTTGCATCATAAATTTTTTTAACTGTTTACTCAGTAACTCTTGAGAGGTTGCCTAACACTAATGTCTTAAACTTTAAAAATTAGTGCATCCATACTGCTATTCAAAATAAAAGGTCAATCAGTATTTTACAGTCGAAGAGAGCCCTGATAAAGACATACGAAATGGGCTTCTGTTGACAAGTAGTAGCATTTTGAAATTTCCATGCTCTTTAAAAGTTTGAAAATATCAATCCATAAGTCAATCTCCATCGTCTACTGAAAGTCTCTCCATTAAAAATCTACACCTTGACATTGAATGGCAGATTTTCATTTTTCTGAATGGTCAACTATAAAATTATTAGGCCCATTTTGTCCCCACCTAAATTTGCAGCATAAAAATATCAATCAAAAGATACCAAGAGCTGCTGAAAAGCAAGATCTTTCCACCTCTAGTACTACTACATATTTAGGGACCATTAAAAGATATCAATAATGCTGTCACTTAGGACATAAGTATCAGATAATGCCTTTTGTACTGGATTGAATCCATTATGCAACTCCTCCAGAGTATTAAGAAACATTTCCTACACAGTAAGAGATCTACATAGACCACTAAGTAATAATTTTATATTGTTTTTTGAATGATGGATTTTTCTACGCTTCTGATGAAAGGTGCCTTTCAGGGTAGAGTTATACTTTGAATGTGGCAGGTCTGTAATCTAGTCAATTTTGTCTGCTTGTTTGAATCGTAGATATTTTGGAAATCTTCCCTCGATAGCCCAAACCATGCAATCTTAAAAGGTGCAGACTTATCTGACACGCGTGAAGAAAACTTTGACTGAAAACTATACTCTACATATGTGTATTTTATTTTTAGAATCATTACGTGCCAAGAAGATGGAAAAAGAAAGAGACCCAAACAAAAATCTAACAGTATTATGATTGTCGCATAACACAGCCAACCCAAAAGGTGGAGACCATAATCTTTTGTGCATATATATTTTTTAAAACAGTGTATTTGTTTTAAATTTGGATCTGAGAGACAAATCAATGCCATATGCACTAGTCTATTTCTACATGATTTTTAAAGTATTTCTTGACTTGTGACATGTAAATTTGTTATTCATAGTTCAGTGTCGTGATGGAAGTCTTTGAAGGTGACACTTCCAACATGTTTTACTTCATTAGACAGTAAGCAAACTATTTTGCTTACAATTAATGTTGATGTTGATGGTTAATATAAAACTGGGCTTAGGATTCCCATCAGTTATAGGGTGGGTATTGGTCGGTAAAGGTAGGCACTTCAGTGTGTTTAACATAAAATTAGAAAAAGATGGTTGAAGATTTTGAAAATTGTTTTTTATTTTGGCATGTCAGTGCGTGAATCTCCTGAAAGTGATCATGTGAGAAAATAATATATATCACTAATTCAAATGTAGAAAGGGCTTCACATGTGAATGGACTAATTGAAATAATTGAAAGTAAACTGGAACTTTATTACACTGAATCCAAGGAATGACTCCAGTTGATACAAATATCTCCACATATGAATTGCAAGTTGAGGAAGTCTTTGTAATGGGAGGGCAATGACAAATTGATTGATGGCTTTTAAAGGCTTTAATACAAACAAAAACAAATCTCAAATATAATATAGTTACACTGTATGAAGATCAAGATTATAAGAAGAGTGAAATAATATAAGCAAATTTATATGTATATCAAGATTTATAATATATCAAATAATATTCATTAATAAACAACAAATGATCAAATATAGTATAGTCATAATACATGAATATCAAGATAACGATGTGAGTAAAATAATATAAGAAAATTAATATGTATATCAAGGCTTATAATATATCAAATAAAATTCATTAATAAACAACAATATGAATGTAAATAGCCTGAATCATACATGTACAAAGCATGTAGCACAACTTACATATTAATTGCTCAAAATGTATGCAATTTTTATTGATCTTCTCTCTGTTACAAATATGATAAGAAATCCTTTATGATTGACACTTCTCTATGGAGTACTATATAGCCATAGTAGAATGACTCTTTGAATACTTGACTATTCCTTTCCATATGCCAAGTCTCATGACTCTTGGCTTCTCTACTTGACACTTGCATACTTGATGAACACATGACTCTATATTGTATGCACACCTATACATGACTCTTGACCTTCACTTTGCACACTCTAACCTAAGACACTTGTGCACATAGACTCAACTTACACTTGCACACTTACTCACATGACACTTGTGCATTTCCTACACATACACACTTACATATAAATGGGAAATAATACTCACACTCTAAACTAAACTCTAATCTAGTATTTACAAGCTGTACCATGAAGGTACATTAACATGTACCAAATAATGTAATATACTCCAACACCCTCATGTATTATATTATTTGGTTATTGAAGACTTTAGTATTCAATCATCTTGATCTTCATTCTTCAAATGATCTTGTAATGACTGTGATCTTTTGATTTTCACGTATTTGTTTCATCATCTTGAACTTTGGATTTACCCAATGCTTGCGATGGTAGAAAGGTTGTTGAATCCCATTTCCTATATTTTGTCTTCTAGAACATTCAACATTTTCATCTTGAAATAAAATAAGCTCTTGAGAAAAACCAATTGAATCTAAAGCATATATCCCATATTTTTTATTGGTCCTATAGCCTCTATTATATTTCCATTCTTGATAACACATTTATTATGCTCATTTATACATTTGAATTCAATTGATCTTCCACTTTCAACCAACTTAGTAACTAAAATGAGATTGGTTGATAATCCTAGAACATACATAACATCTTCTAGTACAAAGTGTAATAATGGTAAACTAGGAGTTACATTACCACTTCCATGAACTAAGTACCTCTTATCATCAACAATATTTAAATAAAAATTATCTTTGACTTCTAGTGTAACAACCCTCCTCGCACAACCATTGTTTATGGATAAATTAATAAAATTTACTTGCCTTTCTCTATAGAATGTGGTATTGTTGATAGTCACTGTGCATGCAGGACCAGGTACATACCTTTGACGATAAGAAGAGGGTTGACAGGAGAAAGGTAAGCAAGAAGTGATGATTCGACTCGTTAGTACATGATATCTCACATGTGCATCTATATAGGCATTTGAATGATTATTTTGTGATATGCATGTTCCTTGCTTTTGATAAAGTTGAATTTTGAATAGTTGATAATGATGAAGATGCCAAAATGCATGGGAGCCATCTTGGTGAATTATAAATTGATTATTATATGCTTGAAAGTGTATAGCATGATATAAAGATTAATAATGATGGGTAATGAACTAGAAATCGAAAGCATATTTATCTTATTAATAACTTGATATTGGGAATAAATGTCTTGTTATGTGCATGATGGGTGAAATAATGGTCTAAGGTTTTCATAATGAAACTTACACCTTCTCCATGTTGGAAAAAATGAAAAGTAGGGAAATATGTAAAGAGGGGGGTGTTCTTATTCATTTGCATGGATAAAAGAAAAGATAGTTGGGCAACAAGAGAAATCTTGCAATCTGAAGCGTTGGTAGTTGGGATTTGCATGCGTGGGGAAAGCCTGGTTTGAAGGGTTCAATCTCAAGCAATGATAACTCATTGAAAATTATAGTAAATAGCTGAATGTATCAATGCTTGTGATTACTCTGGTTTTTGTGATTGAAAAGCTTAGAAAAAGATTTTGCATGTCTAAAAATTGATTCGTGGAGTTCTGTTGTTAGAAAAGAGTGTTGTGTTTCATTTTTCTTGAAAGCGATTTTGCATACTTGGAACTTGAATCATGATGTTCAATTGCTATGAACCTGGAAGAGAAAAGTTACAATTATTTGTTATTTATAAAAATGATAATTGTCAACTGGGAAGAAATGTTAACATTATTGTAAAATGGTAATGGGACTATGGCAACAAATGTGATCTTTTCTGCTATTGCTATGTTTGTGAAAGCCTTTGGTTTCTTCCTAAAAGGATTTTAAAAAGAAAATCTCTGGTTAATTGTTGTATCTAGGTGAAACCGAATAATCTGTTATTGTGTGTTGATTATTTGGTTGTTTGTGTGAGTTTCTATTGTTTTCACGGTGAAGAAACGAAATCCTGTTGCAGTAAAGAAAATATAAACTTTAATAATTTGAAACCCAATAGAAATCTAAGATGAGTAGCGACTTTGTGAATAGAAAGTGGTACATTCATGTTTAAAATTATTTGAAAGACTGAGTGAATAGCTTGTAATTATCTATTATATCTGCAACAAGAAAAGTGTTAATAAGAAAACTTTAGGCATCTTACAACCATAAAGAGCCGATTCTTATCCCATCTCGTCAAACTACCACTATGAAGGGGTTGAGACGCGTCGTAAGAAAAATGGTGGCAGAAAAGGAGGTAGGAATTATATTTCAGATTAAATGTTATTGCTCCTTGTCATTTGAAATAATTATGTGTTGAAAAGGCTAGAGTTACTAGAGTATTAGCAATTTCAGATGTAATATGAACCAACAAACTATATGATTTGTGTGGCTCTCGAGAAACGTGAGCATGTGATATGTTAAACTTTATTTACATTTTCAATACAATGGTTATTTACAACATACATTGATTTACTGTGTTATTTAAAGTATTTGTAAATGAAATCCTATACCTGATGCTTTACTGTTAACATCACAAATAGGAACATTAAGTTGGAAATCCCTATTTAATATGGGATAAGTGGTAATTACTAGAATCCATTTAGCTATTGTCTAAAACGAAGAAGATTTGGAATGATTGATATTTTAATTGAAATTTGAGAATGGTTCAGTGGTTATATAATAACGATGCCATTATATGTTGAAAATGAGATGATTACTGCATGTGAATACTATAACATAACACTATTGACAAAACCCTTGTCGAATTGTAAAACCGTATTGTGAACAATTTGATAAATAGATTTGAGTGAAGCCTTTATTTGAATTAAACTAGAGTGAAATCCTTTTCTTATGAGCATATAATTAGAATGTTATATATATATATATATAGGTGCTTTGACCGTCCGTATGAACCTCAATTTATGAGTTAGAAAATATAAAACTTTGATGTCCAGTTAAAAGCGAATAGACACTCCCATTTAAGGAATGGGTATAGATGTTTTTATTGGGTTAACCTTGTTGTTAACATTAATGACCGAAAAGGAATTATCATTGTGAATGAAGAGGATTAACACTAAACTTTATTGTTGGTCCATGTAAAATTTGCCACTATGGTGTAGTAGAATAGCGAAGTCTGGTAAGCTTAGTGTAGAAAAAATATTTCATGAGTGAATGGAGAATAAGAGAAAATTAGCCCATATGTTTTAACTTGGATTTGGATATTTTGTATATATATAAGAAATAAAATGTGTGAGAAGGAATCTAAGGTTTTCTTGCTAATATTATAAGTTGAGCAAGGGAGAATTAGATTCTATATAAACTACAATTTTTGGGTTGCAATTGTGGTTTGTTTTAATTCGGTTTTTATATTTACTGAGCATAGGCTGGAATTAGAGTTATGTTGTTCTTTTCTTAAAGAAAATATAAAACAATGAAAAAATTGAAGTGTTTTATATTTGAAAGGAGCATTTATATTAGTATTGATATAGATATTAATTATTAAAAAGGAGAATATTGGGTTATTTTAATTATGTACGTATCTTTCAACTGACCTATGATTTATATACATATAGATGTATATGTACTAAATAAACTTACTTGAGGATATTATATTAGAGGATGAACTTGCATAGACTATTGGTACCTTATTAAAATAGGGAAGCCCAAAATGTTATTAGTGAACTTTTAAACTAATGGTAATTTATACTAGAGAAATAACATATGTTTTTAAGGGAAAAACTTAGGTGATAATCCTTGAGTCCCAATTAAATTCATGAGAAATATGGAGTAGAATTATTCATCGCAAAGGATGAATAAAATATATATATATATATATATATATATATATATATATATATATATATATCGGTACCATGATGAGGAATGGTTAATGTATTTCTCATGAAGGATAATAAAACATGAACACCCAATGTTGTTGAGATGTGGGTAAGCATGCAATATGACTCGAGAGCAACTATTTTTTCTGACGAAATAGGTCGGAATAAGTAACCTAGTCAAAAATAGTAACGAGGGGCGATATGGGACGTCACCTCTAGGTTGTTGCCCGGGAGTACAAGTGATAAGTCCTTGTACCATCTGGCTAGAAGAGAACAACTATTATAAATAAGAGTGTTCTACCATGACGTTTAGTATGGGATAAACCGTCGCGAGTCATAATGGACAATGAGATCAAGTCCAAGGTCAAGGTATTGACATGGCTCTAGCTGGTTCCAAGGAAAAAGGATAAACAACTAGACACTAGGCATATGTACACTAACCCCCTTGCATATTAAAATTGGAACAAGTTGATCAATTAGATCAAGGTTCAATATGCTAAGGGATGGGGAGAGTATGTGTCCACCCTTTAGGTGTTATGGGCCCTAAAGGAAAACCCCCTGGCATGGTTCGACCCTCATGCCAGAACAAGAGGACAATAAATGAGACAAGTCAATTCCACAAAATGGCACCTTTCATGGGATTTGGTCAATCTTGCCCACTTGGCTGTCTGTCTGCAGCAGTCTTGATACCCAAAAGTGGTATGATATGTATGTACTAATTAAACTTTGCGATAATGATCCATTGGGTGAAACAAATTTGTTATGAACATGAAAGCACTCTTAGGGATAAACAATAAACTTAAACAAAAAAAATTACCCTGAGAAATTGCTTGGCTTGTTTTTGTGGTACAACTAGATGAGTAGACTTGGGTTGTTACATCTAGACAATCAAACCATTGCAAATTACTGGTCATATGATGACTAGCACAATAATCTATATACCAAAGATCTTTTTCTGATTAAATCACTTGAGTGGAATCACTTGAAACTATTTTGCATTTTTGACAAGAGTGAGTATAATGTCGTTCATTAAATGGACTTTGAATTTGAACTTTTCTTTTTGAAAAACATGGTTTTGTATCTTGATAATATCTTCTATGTTGAAAAGTTCCTCTTGATAACTTATCCATTTATGAACCTTTTGAAGTAAGTTACCTTATAACTCCTAGGTTAAGATAAATCAAAGTTCCTAATTTAATTTCCATGGAGTAGAAAACCTTATGTCTCCATAAATTTAGAAACTAAGAATGAAATTTAATATTTATGTTTTCCTAAGTTGAGGTTGAAATCCTTTTGACTCCCAAATAACTAAATTTGCAAATATTCAATTTTTTATTTTCAAATTTCTTCAAAAATAGAAAACCAAATATATTTCAAAAATCTTTAAAAACAAATAAACTAATTTGATTCCTTATTACTCCAAACTTAAAATAAATCAAACTTCAAAAATAACTTTAATCTATCAAAAAATTAAATTACTCTAAACAAACCTTATCACTCCAAATAAACCCTATTCTACTTATCACTCCAATACCCTTAAATAAATTTAATTCTTAAACAAATCAATAACATTTACTAACACTACTTATCACTCCATATGCTAAATAAATCATATAACCTTATAGCTCCTATTATCAAAAATAAAACTTTAAAATATGTAAACCCTAAAAATTAATTACCTTTATTCTTGTCTCCATGACTCTACTCTGTGGATACTGCACCCAATAGGACTCGTACATACAACTCTAAATGAGTTTAGTTGATCGAGGCGTATCACCACGCATGCCAAGACATTAATATTTCACACAAGGTACAACATTTCACTTCTAACCATTTGTTTCCAAATAGGATGTTTCACCTTCATGCATTTTATTTCCAAGTGAGGTGTTTCTCCTTCGAATGGCATATGTTACTTTGTAATGATGTTGGTGTTTAGACTCTACCAGAATTCCAATGAAACCTTATCCTTCCTCATCTAGCAATATCTTGGTATTTATTCTTAGGCATTCCAATTTTAGAGGGTGCTTGTTATTCTTCTATGCGTTGCTTCTCTTAGGACAATGTGTTTTGATTGACACTACACATTGTTCAACATTGCTTCTCTCAGGAGAGCGTGTTTTGGTTGACACTACACAATGTTTTAGGCATTGTTGCTTATGGTTATATTGAATACTCACATACTTGCACTATGTAATATTATTCAGTGTTGCTTTAGGGCATAAATAGGGTGTTGCTCAAAACATGATCTTAGGGTACTACTTAAAGAATGTTCTCAAGATGTTGCTTAAAGAACGTTATCAATGTGCTTCTCAAAACATGTTCTCAGGGTGTTGTTTCCTTTAGAACTCTAGCCTCTAGTTTGCTATATGCTTGCTCTTTGTACTATGTTTTAGCTCTAACTCCTCGAATGATTTTTCTCTAGCTTGAGCTGAATTATTATCTTTCTTGACATCGCCTTAAGCTAAATGGCTCTATCCTTCTTAGTGTAGCCTTGAAATGAATGGCTTCGTTCTTCTATTATAGCCTTTATTCAAATGACTCCTTCCTTCTTTTGCTTTAGAGTTAAAATAAATGTTGCTTCCTTTGTATGTTTTTCCTTGATACTCTTTACAAATATTGTTTTGTTGGACATTTTGAGTCCCTAAGTCAAAGTTGTCATTAATGTCACCAGATGAAGTCATCATTAATATCAAGGACTTCGTCAAGAAACAAAGTTGTCAAGGTTGTCATTTGATATCCAGGGTGAAGCTTCAAATAACACCAAAGGTCAAGAGAATCAGTGCAGAAGTTAAAGGCAAAAGGACTCCATAATATTTTAATTTTATATGGAAGCTTAGTTTAAAAGGTGTTTTATAAAAACCTAAGGAGGCTTATTGCAAAGTTAAAAGGACGTCTAATATTTATTTTATAAAATATTTAAATTCAAAAGGAATTTAAATTTTATAAATAAATATCATTAATACCAAGTTGTGCAATAAGAGAATGCCCTAATAAAACCAAAGGTTTTATTAGATTAAATTATAACATTTAATTTAAATAAATTTAAATCACTTATAAATTAATTCGAATGCCGAAGTCGAATAAGATTGGAGGAGCGCCGATGTGTTTGCATAAAGGATGAAAGGCTATATATATACCATGCCTTAAAGGCATTTGAATCATCCTTGCTTCGAACGTTATTTTGTATGTGAATTGAATGAAGAGGAGCTCGTGAGAAAAGACAACAAATTCGTATTTTATGTGACAGCAATTGAGAACAAATGGAAAGCGCTAAAAGTTTGAGAGCCAGCTGGGCAGCGTGGCCTAGTGGTGAGGAGGCATTGGCAAAAATATTGAGGCACTGAGTGGCCTACATTTGAAACACGACGATAGTGTTTGCATTATGTTGGAAGCACCAAGGAACGGTGCACATTTTTATTTGGAAGAGAGAGGGAGGTTCATTGAGCACGTTGTGCTCTCCACTTCCCAAGTGAGAGCTTAGCTCGAGTGATGGTTGGAGCCACGACAAAGGCGTTGGTCGTGGGCTGCATTGAGGGTTCGAATCCCTCCAAAGGCAAGGTAATTAAATTTTGATTATTTTTAATATTGCCTAAAGTTGGGAGTTAAAAGGGTTGCTAGTTGGAAATAGTTGAAAGGGTTGTTAGTTGAAAATTGGTGTTTGTTGGAAATTATTTTTTATAAAGTTTGGAGTTATAAGGAGTTTGATTTTATTTTTAAATTAAAGTCTTAATTATTATATTTGCATATTGGAGGAGTAAGACTTTAAGAGTTTTGATTTTATTTGTAAAGGGATTTTTGCCAAAGATATTATTATGAATATGTTGGATATTATTTTAAAGTTGGAGTGATAAGGTGTATTTTTTTTATATCATTTTGTATTGTGATTCATTGAGAAAATTATTATCTTCTAACATTTCTTTGAGATTGGCAAAGAAGTGATTGTGAGTGTGGTAGATTTATGAGATCCCTTCATCATTAAGAAAAAGGTATGAACACATTCTTCCATAGTTGAGTTGATTGATTGACTTTCTGGAAAACAAATTTTGGAGTGAAAAGGATTTGATTAGGGTTTTCTTTTTGAGTGTTTGAGTTAATGCTTCAAGGTTTTCTATAATAAAGAGTTGTTGTCAAAACCTTGTTTTATTATCATTGTTGTTGAAGCCATTGGTTGTGTGAAGAACTTGAGTTAGGATTTTTGCAAAAGAACATGAGTATCATTGTTATGTGAAGATTTTATATAAGCATTGTTGTTGAAGTCATTGGTTGTGTGAAGAACTTGATTTAGGGTTTTGCAAAAGCACATGAGTATCATTGTTATGTGAAGATTGATTTATAAGCATTGTTGTTGAAGAGAGTTGTTATGCAAAGAACTTGAACTAGGGTTTAAAAATAACATGAATATCATTGTTATGTGATATTTGTTGTTAAGCATTGTTGGAAACATTTTGAGTTGATATTTATATGCTTGGACTAGAATTTGTTAGAAAGAGGTGTTTCATTAAGTGACTGGTTGAGTAGAGTTGGTTGAGCCTAGTCAAGTGGATGTGTGAAGTGTTTTTTCAAGTTCCATAAAACAAACTATCCTATATTTTGATTTGAATTGAGAAAGTTTTTGAGCATTGAGTTGAAACATATTGGGTCTCTAACAATTCACTTTATGTTTCTATGATATTGGTTAAGTTCTGTGTGAGCTTATTGAGCAAATTTGGACAAGTTATGAGTGAGCTTGTTGAGCATGTTTGGACAAGTTCTGAGTGGACTTGTTGAGCAGATTGAGCAAGTTTTGAGTGGACTTATTGAGTAGATTTGGACAAGTTTTGAGTGAGATTGTTGAGCAAGTTTGGACAAGTTTTGAGTGAGCTTGTTGAGAAGTTTGGACAAGTTTTGAGTGGAATTGTTGAGTAGATCGAGTAAGTTTTGAGTGGACCTATTGAGTAGTTTTGAGCAGGTTCTGAGTGGACCTATTGAGCAATTTTAAGCAGGTTCTGAGTGGACCTATTGATCAGATTTGAGCAGGTTCTGAGTGCACCTATTGAGTAGATATGAGAAGGTTATGAGTGGACCTATTGAGAATATTTGAGCAAGTTCTGAGTGGACCTATTAAGCAGATTTGAGCAAAATCTAAGTGGACCTATTGAGCAAATTTGAGCAGGTTCTGAGTGGACCTATTGAGCAATTTTAAGCAGGTTCTGAGTGGACCTATTGATCATATTTGAGCAGGTTCTGAGTGCACCTATTGAGTAGATATGAGAAGGTTATGAGTGGACCTATTGAGAATATTTGAGCAAGTTCTGAGTGGAACTATTAAGCAGATTTGAGCAAAATCTAAGTGGACCTATTGAGCAAATTTGAGCAGGTTTCGAGTGGACTTGTTGAGCAGATTTGAGATAGAGCTTTGGAGGTGACAGAGTAGAGAGGACAGTAGTCTCTAGTGGATAGATATCCATTAGCCAGGGTATTGAAGATAGGTCTTTTGATTGGGGACAAGATTCTTCAGTGGAGAGAGATCCACAAGCCAGTGAAGTGGAGGTAGTAGTCAGAGGATCACCAGCCATAGCAGAGAAGGAGTTCTCCTGTGGATAGAGATACATGAACTTGATTTAGGGGATTGATATCTCCTTTGGACAAAGGTCCATAAATATTTTAATAGGGAAGGATTCCCAAGATATTGATTGAGAAAATTTTAGTAAAATATTTTCTCCATGGAGTAGCCCACATTGGGTGAACCACGTAAATTGTGGTGTCTCTATTGTGTATGGTGTTTTGTGCATTTCTTTAATTACTGCTTTTGATATTGCTATCTATACATTACATAATATTTATTGGGAAAGAAAAGTACAAAATGGTCTTATATTGTTCACCCCTCTCTCAGTATAAGCTTGTGTTATTCATGTTGCTTTTACATATCCGACCTTGAGCCTTTACCATAAATTTTTGAATTCTAAGAACGAACCCTATATTTCTACCTTTTATCTTCTATATATTAGACTTCTATTTTATCGTAAATCTTGAGCCTTATATTCTCTAGAATATAGAAGCCTCTTGTATCTTCTATCTCTATTGTTTTTTTTTTTAATTTTACATGGTGGAATCCGTAGCCGCCACGAATCCGGGCAGGCTATCCAACTTTTATGGCCACCACAGTATTCTGCATTGTCCACCCCAAAATCCACCACACAGATCTTCATGTAGTCCGCACCTATAACCACCATGCCACAATCATTTTAAACCTTTTACGTCGCTGAAAGCACCAGGAAAGGGACAAGCGTTCAGTCTGACGAGGCCCGAGATTTGAACCTTGGACCTCTGCCTCCTTATGGGGTTTGGATGAACCAATTGGTCTACACCTCGGACCTATCTTCTATCTCTATTGTTGATCCTTTTATTTATCTTAATATTTATCTTCTTGTTGTCAATGTCAAGATGTGAGTGACTTGAAACTTTATAAATCATTTTTCTCTTATGTCAAGGTTTATCTTCAAGACCCAAATCTTTTTATCTCTTCTATCAAGATCTATCTTCAAGATCTAAATCCTTTTTTGTCAAGGTCAATTTCTCTATGATATGAAATTTCAATATATTGCCTCTCTAATTAATTTATTTCTTGATCAAAGATGACTTTAAAAATTGATATACCTTTCCAGATATATCCTTCTCTTGTTATACTTTCTCTTACACTTAGAAGATAAAATTCTTATCTATCCATTGTAGGAAACTTTGCACACTTCTGACGATTAATTAGAGCTGCAACTCTTTCTCAATAATGTCTTAGGTTGCACCTAAGAATCCACAAATAATGTCAAGGTGACTTGAATGTCCTTGATTCTTCAATCTATGTCAAGGGTTGGTTATGTCCCTAAAATGATCAACTATCTTAAAGTTGATACGCCTTCCAATATAGATGAGTCTTTGTCTTCACTAGTTGATCTTTAACCATGGAAAGACTCTATAGTTGAGTCTTGGTCTTCACTAGTTATTCTTCAACCATGGAAATACTCTATAGTTTATTATTGATCTTCACTAGTTTTTTTAAACTGTGGAAAGACTCTAGCCTATCTACTCACTATGATATTACTATAGAATTTAAGTCACGCCGCCTTTAAAATGCACAGACTCTAAATCAATTTTATCAAACTAGACAAAATCAAGTTTGTATGTAGCTAAATAAATTTGATCAATATATGTAGGTATTAGCTTTGATAGAAACTACTTGAATTAGCTTTGATACTACTGATATATTTTTAAGCCTTTAATACTAACATAAATCTCCTAGGATAAATATCAAAGGATCAAATATAATATAGCCACAATATAGTAATATCAAGATAATGATGTGAGTAGAATAATATAAAGAATGTCATATGTATATCAAGTCTTATAATATATCAAATAACATTTATTAATAAACAACAATATGAATGTAAATAGCCTAAATCATATATGTACAAAGTATGCAATACAACTTGCATATGAATTGCTCAAAATGTATGCAATCTTTATTGATCTTCGCTTTATTACAAATATGATAAGAACTTCTTGATGATTGAAACTTCTCTATTGAGTACTATATAGCCATAGTAGAACGACTCTTTGCATACATGACTATTTATTTCCATATGCCAAGTCTCATGACTCTCGGCTTCTCTACTTGACACTTACATTCTTGATGAACACATGACTCTATATTGTATGCACACCTATACATGGCTCTTGATATTCACTATGCACACTCTAACCTAAGACACTTGTGCACATATTTACATTACATATGTGCACATAGAATCAATTTACACTTGCACACTTACTCACATGATACTTGTGCATTTCTTGCACATACACACTTACATAGAAAGGGAAAATAATACTCACACTCTAAACTAAAATCTAGTATAATATTTACAATTTTTACCATGAAGGTACCATAGGGGTACATTAGCATGTACCAAATAATGTAATATACTCCAACATTAATTAAAGTAGGTAAAATGTTATTTTTATTTTTAACATATAATAATAGTTGAAGCATATAATAGAATATAGTTTTGATTATTATATATCATTTTATTTTGAAAATGGATTATAAGTGGATTTGGGCTAACATGAAGTATTTGACCCAAAAAAAAAAGCAAAAAGTGCAACAAAAAGGTAGCAAAAAAACAATTACAATACAATAATTTTTATAGCAGTGCAAGACAATATGAATTTGAGAGACCAAAATTGCTCAAAATTTGATAAAATTTTGGAAGTAAATTCTACACAGAAGACCTTTCCAATGGTGTATGACACAAATAAAACAACACAATAAAAACAAAAGTCATGAGCTCTAAAAGTTGACTACAATTTTTAGAAAAACAAGGACAACAAGAATGTATTTCACAAAATGAATGGAATATAATGTTGTTTTGTATTCCAAATGAATTTAGAAGTATTACAAATATTTTTCCACAATATTCTCTAGATATTTTATACTATTGTACATTTACAAGAGATAAAATGATGTTACAACCCTTCATTTCACATTTTGGAAGTCCAACAATCATAGTGACTCTTCAAGGCCCCATAGAAACTTTTGGAATTTTTTAAATTCATGGAAGAAATTTTGGTTTTGTCTTTTTATTAGTCAGCATAAATCTTCAATATACTCTCCCTTGATTCTAAGTGGTGAGACAAGTTTGTCTCTCAATCTCAAAAATTATTCTTTATTGAAATCTTTGGTAAATAGGTTTGTAAGTTGTTGTTTGGTGTTTCAATGTTTCAAATATACAACTTAATTTTCCACCACGTATCTTATGAAATGAACCTTCAAATAAATATAATTAGTTTTACTATGATGGACTAGAATTTTTACAATCTTGATTGCACTTGTGTTGTCACAAAAAATTATTGTTGGATTGTTTTAAACTTCACCAATCTCTTCAAGTACCTTTCTCAACCAAAGTGCTTGTGTACTTGATGTAGTAGCTACAACATATTCTACCTTTGTAGAAGATAAAGTAAAAATAATTTACTTCTTTGAGCTCTATATTATCACTCCTAAACCAAGTGAAAAACAAATTTCAAAAGTTGATTTTCTATCATCAAAGCAACCTCCCCAATCTGAGTCAATGTATCCGACAAGCTCTATTTTATTGTTAGCATCATAATGTATGCTAAAATTCAAGGTTCCTTTGACATACCTCAAGATTATCTTAGCTTCTCTCATGTGGTTTTGTGAAGGTTCATTCATGTACCTTGATATAAGTGAAACTATAAATGCAATATCAGGTCTTGTTATAGTAAAGGAGCATTAAGCTCCCAACAATGCTTCTAAATAATTTTTCTTCAAATTTCTCTTCATCATATCTACAAAACCCTTCTCCATGTGCCACAAGTGTCTAAATTGGTTTAAAAGTTTCCATACCATATTTCTTCAACATATATTTTGCATATTTTGATTGATAAATGAAAATTTTACCATCACCTTGATGTACTTCCACACCAAGAAAGTATTGCATCAGTCCTAAATATTTCATATCAAATTTATTCATCATAGCAAACTTAAAATAATTCATCTTTGAAATACTTCCCATGTATATTAAATCATAAAAATATAGGTAAATGAAAAGAATATCATCTTCATTCTTGAAATAGAGTGTAGGGTCATTCTTACTTTTCTTGAAACCAAAATCTTGGAAGTACCCATCAATTCCTGAGTACCATGTTCTAGGTGCTTGCTTGAGTCCATACAATGCTTTATTCAATTTGTAAACATGGTTTTCCTTTCCTTCCACTTAAAATCCTTGAGGTTGTTGAACTTAAACCTCCTCATCTAGATAACCATTCAAGAATGCACTTTTTCATGTCCATGTGATAAACTATACATTGTTTATTGACTATCAATGAAAGAGCCATTTGAATTATCTCTTGTCTTGCAGTAGGGAAAATGTTTCTTCATAATCCACACCATATATTTGAGTGAATTATTTTGCAACCAACCTTGATTTGTATTTTTATATCATTCCATTACTGTTAAACTTTGTTTTGTAGACCACTTGGATCCAATAATCTTCTTATCCATGGGCAATTCCACAAGTTTCCAAGTGTCACTTTTTCAATGGACTCAATTTATTCTTTTATTGCTTGTGTCCAAACATCATTAGTACAAGCATCTTCATAACATGAAGGTTCTAAATCAACTTCCAAAAATAGAGCAAAATTCACCATCTCACCTTTTGGTTCTTCTTCATCATCACCATACATTTAGAGCTTTTCTAATCTTGAAACAACTTGGTACAACTATTGCAATTGGATTCTTTTTAATCTCCTCTAAAAGTTCTTGTCCATAATTTTGTTGGTTGGATGTGCTTTGGGTATTCTCTTTCCTATGAAACTCAAATGCTCATTAAAAAAATAATCAAAATTACAAAGTTTATATAGTGCCCATAATATAGTTGGAGAGAATAAAGGGCAAAAAACAAATTTTAATTGAATTCTTCAAAACCTTTCGCTGACCACTTGCCGACAAGTCTTCTGCCGTCCACCTTGCCATATTTCGTCCAACCTAGGTGGAATTACTACTTTCCATCCACACTAAGGTAGGTTAAATGTGGTTAAATGCCAACATTCTCCCCCTTAAAGTTGAGAGGACTGACTATACAGTCTCTCAGCTTTATATATTGAGCTTTAGCCATGCCTTTGGTGAAGATGTCTGCAATGTTGTCCAAAGTGTTGCAATGTTTAAGCTCAACAATCTGGTGCTCCACCATGTCTCGGATGAAGTGATACTTCATATCAAAATGTTTTGATCTGCTATGGTGGATAGGATTATATGCCAATTGAATGGCACTCATGTTATCACAATACAATCTGGTAGGACCACTTTGCCTTTCTCCAATCTCTTCAAGGACTTTTCTCAACCATAGAGCTTGAGTACTAGCATATGTGATGGCTATATACTCAGCCTCAGTAGATGACAATGCTACAACAGTCTGCTTTTTGGAACTCCATGTAATTAGTCCTGACCCTAGACTAAAACAGTTCCCTGATGTAGATTTCCTATCATCTATATTGTTGCCCCAATCACTATCACTGAAGCCAACTAACTTGACAGAATTACATTTGTGGTAATGGATTCCAAAATCCAATGTACCCTTTACATATCTTAGAATTCTTTTAGTTGCTTGTAGATGCAGCTCGGATGGATTAGCCATAAACCTTGAAACAAGAGAAACAACATATTGTATATCAGGTCTTGTGTTGGTGAGAAACATCAAACTCCCAACCATGCTCCTGTAAGTGGTCATGTCAACCTTCGGTGCTCCATCATCCTTGCTCAATTGGATCCCATGTCCTGTTGGAGTTGCAACTGATTTGCAATGCTCCATGGCAAATTTCTTGATCATATCACGAGCATACTTGTGTTGACATATGAAGATCCCTCTATTTGTTTGATGAACTTCCATGCCTAGGAAGTAATGCATTAAGCCAAGATCTTTCATCTCAAATTGTTTCATCATGGAGTGTTTGAACTCCATATTCATCTTATTATTACTACCCATAAATATGAGATCATCCACATATAAACAAACTATGAGAATGTCTGTCCCTTGCTTTAGGTAGTAGAGAGTAGGTTCACTTTTGCTTCGAGTGAATCCATACTCCTTGAAATAGCCATCAATGCGAGAGTACCATGCTCTTGGTGCTTGCTTGAGGCCATAAAGTGCTTTTTTTAGTTTATAAACAAGGTTCTCCTTACCTTGTTCTTGAAAGCCTTGAGGTTGTTGAACATAAACCTCCTCAGTCAAGTACCCATTGAGAAAGGCACTTTTCACATCCATGTGATGAATGTTCCATCCTTTGTGGGCAGCCAAGGAAAGTACTGATCTGATTGTTTCCTGTCTTGCAATAGGAGCAAAGGTTTCCTCATAGTCAATGCCATATTTCTGAGTGAAACCTTTTGCTACAAGTCTTGCCTTGTGCCTTTCAATGCTTCCATCAGCATTGAATTTGGTCTTGTAGACCCATTTACATCCAACACATTTTTTTCCTTTAGGAAGCTTTACTAGCTCCCAAGTATCATTATTTTTTATAGAGGTTATTTCCTCTTTCATGGCTTCCTGCCATACATTATGAGTACATGCCTTCTCATAGCTAGATGGTTCTAGTTGTGCACTAGTCAATAAAGCATAATTGACTACATCTCCCTTAGGGTCTTGGGAGTCATCATCTCCATACATATGCAGATTTTCAAGTTTTTGCAAAACTGAATTCATTTCACTAGCTTGGCTTCTAGTGTATCTTTTCTAGAAATTTTGATCCAACATTTGAAAATATGGATGATGTTGTAATGTTCTTTTACCTCTTGATGGAGAATCAATATCCATAGGTGAAGAACTTACTGATCTCTGTGGAGAAGGACTTGGAGTGGCTGCTGATGTACTCGAAGTAGTACTCATGCTTGGGCTTGGAGGAGGTGTGCCTTTGCTTTTCTTGGGTGACACCTGTTGTATTTGTGAAGAACTTACATCATGGGATTCATCATCAACAAAAATTCTTTGATGACCCCATTCTCCCCCTTCATCAAAAATCACATCCCTGGAAAGTACAATTTTGTGCGTCTTTGGATTGTAGAGTCTATATGCTTTGGTAGACTCACAATATCCTACAAAAATACATGCTTGACTCTTGGGATCAAGCTTCTTTCTTTTTTCCTCAGGAATGTGTGCATATGCTAAAGAACCAAAAACTTTGAAATGTTTTACATTCGGCTTCTTGCCATACCACCCCTCGTAAGGAGTGATCCCATCCAAACTAGAAGTAGGACTCCTATTTAGAATGTAAACACTGGTTCTAACAACATCAGCCCAATACATATTACTTAGATGCTTAGTTTGAAGCATCGTTCTCGCCATCTCGACTATGGTGCGGTTCTTTCTTTCTGCCACACCATTCTGTTGTGGAGTATAGGCAGTGGTGAATTGCCTTTTTATCCCACATGCTTTACAATATTTCAAAAATTCCTTTGAAGAGTACTCGCCTCCTCGATCTGTCCTAAGACATTTTACATGGAACTCACTTTGTTTCTCTACATTGTTCTTGAAATCTATGAAGCAATCAAAAGCTTCATCTTTGTGTTTCAAGAAATAAATCCAACACATCCTAGAGAAATCATCTATAAAAGTGAGAAAATAGGAATTATTACCTATGCTTTTTGTCTGCATTGGACCACAAATGTCCGAATGCACCAGTTGAAGTGGATGGCTGGCCCTCCATGCTTGTCCTTTTGGAAATTTGGACCTTGAGTGCTTTCCCAAAGCACATCCTTCATAGACCTCCTTGTGTTCATTAATTTTAGGAAGTCCTATCACCATAGCTTGAGAAATTAACAATTTCAAGCTAGCAGAATTTAGGTGACCATATCTCAAGTGCCAAAGCACACTTGGATTTACAATAGCAATATTTGCAAGTTGAGCACCCCCTGGTTCTCCAAAATTAAGGGGAAATAACCTATTTTTGGTCATAGGTACCTGTGTGATGACTCGATTACAATTGTTTTTATCAAAAATGACACATTTTCCTTCATCAAAAACAAGTTTGTAATTTTTCTCCATCATTTGTCCAACACTTAGCAGATTATGTTGGAGCTTCGGAGTGTAGTAGATGTCATTCACCTTTTTTATGCCTTCTTTCATTGGAACCTCCATGGCTCCAATGCCTTCAACTTGCAAAGCTTTATCATCTCCCAACTTGATTCGAGATTTATAGGTGGAATCCATTGTAGCAAAGAGTCCTTCTTTGCCACTCATATGGTTGGAGCAACCAGTATCCAAAATCCAAGTATCATTCAGATTTTGTTCTGATTGTCCATAAGAAAGAAATAGATTAGATGTTCCATCTTCTTCACCATAATTTCCATATTGACTGTTGCTTCCCTGAGAAGACTTGGACCAACAGTCTCGAGCAAAGTGACCTGGTTTACCATAATTAAAACAAGCCTTTTTGGATTTGTCACCTCCTCGTCCTTGATTGCCATTTTGGCCTTGATTTCCACCTCTGTTTTGATTTTTGCCTCTATTCTGATTTCCACCTCTACTGGGATTTCCTCCTCTATAGTTGCTTCTGCCTCTACCTCTTCTTTGTCCTCTACCTTGACCTCTTCCTTGTCCTCTTCTGGCACCCTCATTGGATGCGAAGGCTTTATCATCACCTCCATAACTTGTTGAAGGAGATCCTTGTAATCTCTCTTCATGAGACATTAATGAACCGATTAATGCATCAAAAGTTAGAGTGGAAAGGTCTTTTGATTCTTCAATGATTATAGCTATGTGATTCCATTTTTGAAGAAGTGTTCTCAACACTTTCTTCACAACTATTTCAGGTTTGATTTCTTCGCCAAGTGTTACCATCTTATTGACAACTGCTTTGACTCTTACGTAGTAGTCACCAACTTTTTCATCTTCATTCATTTTGAGATTCTCAAAATCTCGTTTTAGAGTCTGAAGCCTCACTTGCTTCACTTGATCGCTTCCCTGGAAACCTTCTTTCAAGGCTTTCCATGCATCTTGTGCAGTTAAACAAGAGGTAATTCTAGGAAAAATACTTTTCTCCAATGTTGCTTGGAGATGATAAAGAGCAGAGGAGTTGCTCTTTTGTGCTTCTTTCTTTGTTTTCTTATCTGCTGCACTCAATGTAGCCCAATCTGTGGGTTCTGTGTAACCCTCTTCTACTATGTCCCATAATCCCTTGCCTATGAGTAAGGTCCTCATTTTGATGGACCAGTACTCATAATCGTACCCATTAAATTTTGGAATAGGTAGATTGTTATTGGAGGCCATAGCTGCTAGAAATAAACTAGAAACACACTTTTATTTCTCTATTACAATCAAAGCACTCTGCTTTTCAAAGAAGGAAAGAAAAAGAAGTTACAAATTTAGATCAAATCTAGCTTGATTCACTCTTTCACTGATGGCCTGTTCTTCTTGTTGAGGTTCTTCTATTACTTGATTCACAAAGTTATCTGCTACTTGTTCTTCATCGTCACTGATAAGGATTATCTCTGGTGAATATGGTTTTGGTTCTAGTATTTCAATTGAGTCACTATTGCTGAATTGTGGATTCACTGGTTCCTGTGGTGCAATTCTTATAGATTTTGACTGCTCAAATCTGCTACCAAAAGAGTTGTCTTCAGAGTCTGCTTCATATCCTGAATCTGGATGTCTTTGATGGGCTATTACTGCATTTTGCAATTGACTAAATACAGTATGTAATCCATAAGTGCGAACTTTTTCATCAAAATATTCGGGGTTTTCTCTTACTAAAAGAGAACAAAGGGCATGATAACACCCTGTGGATCGTATCATGAATGTTTACACAATTTCTACCCTTCAACTCTAATTATCCCCCTTTTAAAGCCTCTTAGGCTATTACACAATTTTCTAGCCTTCAAGTCTCTCATACTATTACAAGGAATTTTCATCTTTTAAAGCCTCTTAGGCTTTTACAATAATTTCCTCTTAGGAAATGATTTATCTCTATGCCTTCCTTTCTTTTAAAAGTTGCAAAAATTAAAAAAAAACTTTATTAACAATATTAATTAATAATAAAATAAAATATTGATTAAAACATTTAAAAAATATATTTTAATTAATATTTTAACTAAATTATTAAGTAACTTTAATAAATTTATTTTTTAACCTTTGCAATATAAAATATAAACTTGGAAGCATATAATAAAAAAATTGTTTTAAAGCAAATTGAGCCGTCGGGTTTCGAACCTGCGACTAGGTGGAGGGCAAAGGCCCTAAGACTGGCTCCTCGAGCCAGTCGGGCTAGAGCACCCGACTTGAAGCCATCGTGTGATGGCTTCTATTTGAAGCAAAGGGGGGGCGACTTTAAAAAAAAAACTATCCCTTATTTATCCCACATTCGTTGTGGTGTGGGAGAATGAGGGATTTATAAGGCACAACGCGCAATAGTTTACTCGATTGCCTTCGAGAAATCCTCCTTGCCTTGTTTTGCCAAAAATTTGACCAATCATAGTGCACCACGTCACCCTTCTCTGTTGCCTCGTCATGCCACATCACCCTTATTTGTTGCCTCGTCACGTCGTGCCACGTGTCCTGGGTCTGCCTGGGTTGTCCAATCAGCTCGTACCACCATGTGTCCTCACCTCGGGTTTTGTGCTGGTTTGTAGGCCTGCTCGCCTCACCTCGGGTCTCGTGTTGGTCTATGAATCTACTCACCTCACCTCGGTTTCTGTGTTGGTATGTGGGCCTCCTTGCCTTGCCTCGAGATCCACACTATTTTGTGAGCCTCCTCACCTTGCCTTGAGATCCGTGTTGTGCGGGCCTCCTTGACCTCCTCGCATCACCCTGCTCTGATACCAAATATGAAACTCAAATGCTCATTAAAAAAATAATCAAAATTACAAAGTTTATATAGTGCCCATAATATAGTTGGAGAGAATAAAGGGCAAAAAACAAATTTTAATTGAATTCTTCAAAACCTTTCGCTGACCACTTGTCGACAAGTCTTCTGTCGTCCACCTTGTCATCTTTCGTCCAACCTAGGTGGAATTACTGCCTGTCGTCCACACTAAGGTAGGTTAAATGCGGTTAAATGCGGTTAAATGCCAAAATTTCCTTTATTTGTATTCTTGGTGGGACTAGTAGATGATCTGCTTGTCCTTGAACTTGGTATAGTCTCCTTTGAACTTGTTGATGGGTTGTTAGGTGGGCTTGGTGGAGTAGAGGGAACATTTGAAGGTTGCCCTCCAATTGTATTATCTTCCTCAACATCATACATTTTTCTTGTAAATTTTTGATGACTATATACTCCTCCTTGATCAAAAATTGCATCTCTAGAGAATACAAACTTGTGATATTTTGGATCATATAGTCTATATGCCTTACTCATTTCAAAATATCCCACAAGAATGCATGTCTGAATCTTGGGGTTCAAATTCTTTCTCACTTCATCATTCAAATGTGCATATGCAAGACAACCAAAAACTCTCAAATGACTTACAATGGGTTTTGTGAGCCTCCTCGCCTTGCCTTGAGATCCGCATTATGCGGGCCTCCTTGACCTCATCGCATCACCCTGCTCTGATACCAAATATGAAACTCAAATGATCGTTAAAAAAATAATCAAAATTACAAAGTTTATATAGTGCCCATAATATAGTTGGAGAGAATAAAGGGCAAAAAACAAATTTTAATTGAATTCTCCAAAACCTTTTGCTGACCACTTGCCGACAAGTCTTCTATCGTCCACCTTGTCATCTTTCGTCCAACCTAGGTGGAATTACTGCCTATCGTCCACACTAAGGTAGGTTAAATGCGGTTAAATGCCAACATTTCCTTTATTTGTATTCTTGGTGGGACTAGTAGATGATCTGCTTGTCCTTGAACTTGGTATAGTCTCCTTTGAACTTGTTGATGGGTTGTTAGGTGGGCTTGGTGGAGTAGAGGGAACATTTGAAGGTTGCCCTCCAATTGTATTATCTTCCTCAACATCATATATTTTTCTTGTAAATTTTTGATGACTATACACTCCTCCTTGATCAAAAATTGCATCTCTAGAGAATACAAACTTGTGATATTTTGGATCATATAGTCTATATGCCTTACTTGTTTCAAAATATCCCATAAGAATGCATGTCTGAATCTTGGGGTTCAACTTCTTTCTCACTTCATCATTCAAATGTGCATATGCAAGACAACCAAAAACTCTCAAATGACTTACAATGGGTTTTGTGAGCCTCCTCGCCTTGCCTTGAGATTCACGTTGTGTGGGCCTCCTTGACCTCCTTGCATCACCCTGCTCTGATACCAAATATGAAACTCAAATTCTCATTAAAAAAATAATCAAAATTACAAAGTTTATATAGTGCCCATAATATAGTTGGAGATAATAAAGGGCAGAAAACAAATTTTAATTGAATTCTCCAAAACCTTTTGCCGACCACTTGCCGACAAGTCTTCTGTCTTCCACCTTGCCATATTCCATCCAACCTAGGTGGAATTACTGCCTGCCGTCCACACTAAGGTAGGTTAAATGCGGTTAAATGCCAACATTTCATTTATTTATATTCTTGGTGGGACTAGTAGATGATCTGCTTGTCCTTGAACTTGGTATAGTCTCCTTTGAACTTTTTGATGGGTTGTTAGGTGGGCTTGGTGGAGTAGAGGGAACATTTGAATATTGCCCTCCAATTGTATTATCTTCCTCAACATCATATATTTTTCTTGTAAATTTTTGATGACTATACACTCCTCCTTGATCAAAAATTGCATCTCTAGAGAATACAAACTTGTGATATTTTGGATCATATAGTCTATATGCCTTACTTGTTTCAAAATATCCCACAAGAATGCATGTCTGAATCTTGGGGTTCAACTTCTTTCTCACTTCATCATTCAAATGTGCATATGCAAGACAACCAAAAACTCTCAAATGACTTACAATGGGTTTTGTGAGACTCCTCGCCTTGCCTTGAGATCCGCATTGTGCGGGCCTCCTTGACCTCCTCACATCACCCTACTCTGATACCAAATATGAAACTCAAATGCTCATTAAAAAAATAATCAAAATTACAAAGTTTATATAGTTCCCATAATATAGTTGGAGAGAATAAAGGGCAGAAAACAAATTTTAATTGAATTCTCCAAAACCTTTTGCCGACCACTTGTCGACAAGTCTTCTGTCGTCCACCTTGACATCTTCCATCCAACCTAGGTGGAATTACTGCCTATCGTCCATACTAAGATAGGTTAAATGTGGTTAAATGCCAACATTTCCTTTATTTGTATTCTTTGTGGGACTAGTAGATGATCTGCTTGTCCTTGAACTTGGTATAGTCTCCTTTGAACTTGTTGATGGGCTGCTAGGTGGGCTTGGTGGAGTAGAGGGAACATTTGAAGTTTGCCCTCCAATTGTATTATCTTCTTCAACATCATATATTTTTCTTGTAAATTTTTGATGACTATACACTCCTTCTTGATCAAAAATTACATCTCTATAGAATACAAACTTGTGATATTTTAGATCATATAGTCTATATGCCTTACTTGTTTCAAAATATCCCACAAGAATGCATGTCTGAATCTTTGGGTTCAACTTCTTTCTCACTTCATCATTCAAATGTGCATATGCAAGACAATCAAAAAATCTCAAATGACTTACAATGGGTTTTGTGCCATACCATGATTCATGTTGAGAGTTCTTGTATAGTGTTGTTGTGGATGAAGAACACAAGCTTATACTGAGAGGGGGGGTGAACAGTATAAGACCACTTTTTACTTTTCTTTCCAAATCAATATTATGCAATGTATAGATAGCAATATCAATAGCAGTAATCAAAGCAATGCACAAATCACCACACACAATAGAGACACCACAATTTACGTGGTTCACCCAATGTGGGCTACTCCACGGAGAAAATATTTCACTAAAATTTTCTCAATCAATCTCTTGGGAATCCTTTCCCTATTACAATGTTTATGGACCTCTGTCCAAAGGAGACACCAATCCCCTAAATCAAGTTCGTGGATCTCTATCCATAGGAGAACTCCTCCTCTGCTCTGGCTGGTGATCCTCTAGAAGACTACTGCCTCCACTGCATTGGCTTGTGGATCTCTCTCCACTGAAGACTCTTGTCCCCACTCAGAAGACCTGTCCTCACTACCCTAGCTAATGGATCTCTATCCACTGGAGACTACTGTCCTCTCTACTCTGTCACCTCCAAAGCTCTATCTCAAATCTACACTAAACACAGTCCTTCGATCTAGTACAACTCTAGCTCAATCTCTATCTCTTAGCACAAACTTATCCTCAAATCTGCACCAAAATCTGCTCTCAAATCTGCACTAAACATAGTCCTTCGGTCTAGCACAAATCTGTCCTTGATCTCTGTCCTCAAGCCTTAACTCAAGGCTTGTCTCAACTCTATTGGATCTGCCCTAAACCTTAACTCAAGGTTTGAACAAATCAATCAACTCTGCTCTCAAGTCTTCTCAAAGACTTGTCTCAAATATGTCTTGTAAGCTTCCACCAAAATCTCACACTAATCTTCCACTCTTAACTTGCTCAATATCTCCACAAGTCCTCTCTAGAACTTGCTCAAATCTGCTCTACAAGTCCTCTCTAGAACTTGCTCAAATCTGCTCCACAAGTCCTCTCTAGAACTTGCTCAAATATGCTCTACAAGTCCTCTCCCCTCTCTACTCAATCTCTCCACAAGTCCTCTCTAGAACTTGCTCAAATCTGCTCCACAAGTCCTCTCTAGAACTTGCTCAAATATGCTCTACAAGTCCTCTCTAGAACTTGTCCAAATCTGCTCAATAAGTCCTCTCAAGAACTTATCCAAATATGTATTGTAAGCTTTCACAAAAGCTCACACAAAATCAGTCCACAAGTCTCCTCAAAGACTTACCTCAAATCTGCTCAACAAGTCCACACAGAACTTGTCCAATCTCATAGAAACATAAAGAGAATTGTTAGAGACTCAATATGTTCTATACTAATCACAATGCTCAATTAATTTCAATCACTCTCTTAGAAACATAAGGAGAATTGTTAGAGACTCAATATGCTTCAAATTCAACTCAATGCTCAATCACTTTCTCAACTCAATTCAGAATATAGAATAGTTTGTTTTATGGAACTTGAACAATCACTTCACACATCCACTTGACTAGGCTCAACCAACTCTACTCAACCAATCACTCAATGAAATAATCCTTTCTCTCAAACCCTAGTCCAAGCATAACCATCAACTCAAAATATTTCCAACAATGCTCAACAACAAGTCTCACATAACAATGATACTCATGATCTTTGCAAACCCTAGTTCAAGTTCTTCACTCAATAACTCACTTCAACAAAATCTAAAAAATCTAACAAAACAGCAAGGAACTCAAAACAATGCTTATAAAACAACTCTCACATAACAATGATACTCATGTTCTCTTCAAACCCTAGTTCAAGTTCTTTGCTCAACAACTCACTTCAACAACAATGCTTATAAAAAAATCTTCCCATAGCAATGATACTCAAACCCTAATTCAAGTTCTTCTCACAACAAATGGCTTCAACAACAATGCTTATCAAACAAGGTTTAACAACAATTCTTTATTCCAGAAAACCTTGAAGCATTAACTCAACACACTCAATAGGAAACCCTAATCAAGTCCTTTTCACTCCAAACTTATTTTCTAGAAAACCAATCAATCAACTCAACTATGGAAGAATGTGCTCATACCTTTTTCTTGATGATGAAGGGATCTCATAAATCTGTCACAACCACAAACACTTCTATGCCAAGCTCAAAGAGGTTAGAAGATAAATCTTTCTCACAATGTAATGTAAAAACTCAATTACACCTTATCACTCCACCTTTCAAAACAACCATCAACATACATAAAATATTTATCCAATAACACCTTATAATCTCCCAATTAAAAATAAATTCAACATCCACCAAAATTAACTCAAAACCTCTTTAATCAGATTTAATGGCAAAAAGAACTTTGGTAAAAATCAAATCTACTTTCCTTATAACTCCAATAACATAAATCACTTATCAATAAAACAACCTTTCATAAACCCTTATAACTCCAAATAACATAAATCAATTATCAATCAAACAACCTTTCATAAACCCTTATAACTCCAAATAACACTTTATAGAAAACCTTAGGCAAATAAAATTTTAATTAAAAATACCTTTGCCACTAGTGGGATTCGAACCCACAATCTCTGCCTTCATGAGCGCTCTAGCCAGGGCTTGACCACCACGTGTGCTAGATGCACACTTGAAATCTTAGGAGCACTTCATGCTCTTTCTCCTAAGTCTGGCGCTCAAAACAAGCACGTGCCAAAAGGCTTTTCCCTTGGCGCTCAAGATGAACACGCAAACTAACCACCACGTGAATCGATCGTGGTCACTTCCACTCCCAACGCTCTCATGAAATGTGTGATGCCAATGGACCACCCTGTCCAATGGGAGTGAGGCCTTCTCCTCCCCTTTTCATCTTTTTCCCTAGCACTAAAAGACAACTCGAGTTTATCTTCTTCCTCAATGATTGCACGAATTATCTTTCTCTTTGGTCGCATAAAATTTAATCGAAGAAGGTAAGTTCTAATGTTCTTTGGCATGGTATTTATACATGATTTCCCCTTTTTCCATAGACGTCGGTGCTCCATGAATTTTGATGACGTCGATGCTTTTTAAAACCTTTTATAATTTATAAATTATTTAAATTCTAAAAGAATTTAAATTTTATAAATTATATTTATAAACCTTTGACTTTAATAAAAATTAAAGCCTTCCTTGGGATAAAATTTAAACCTTTAATTTGTACTCCATTGATTTGATGAAGATTATTCTGCCACCATGGTTTTAATAAAAACCTTAATTCTGCCATCACAATGTTTAAACAAAAAACCTTTAATGACAACTTTTCTTCAACTCTTTGCATTGTTCCTGGTGACAGTAATGGTGTACTCCATGGTATTAATGATAGCTTCATGTGTTCACCTTGACATCAATGATGACTTCTCACCTTGACATCAATGACAACTAAATGAGCTCAAAATGTCCAACAATATCCCCCTTTGTCATTGATGGCAACCCAAATTATTTTTACTAAAAACTTGACCTTTCCTTTGTTCTTCTCCCCTGGGACATTGCTCCCCCTGGCTCAATGCTCTCTCAAATACCAAATATCTCCCCCTTACTCAAATATCTCCCCCTTTGACATCAATGGAAAAGGGTCACCTTTGGGGCTCGGGGCTAAGAATGAGCCTCTTAGCTTAGCCCCTCCCCCACCTCCTCTTGAGGTGGTTAATTCTGGGGTGGGAGTATTTCTACTCCCAGAAAGCACTATTCTTTACCTTTATCCTCTTTTCTTCTTATCTGATCCTTATGATTCCTCTGACTATTTCTTTCCATATCCATGTTCCTGTCCATGTCTACATTCCTATCCATGTTCTTGTTCCTAATTCATATCCATGTTCCTATTCTATTCATGTTCCTATTCATATCCATATTCCTGTTCCTATTCTTGCTCATGTTCATATCCATGTTTATGTTCCTGTTCTTGTTCCTGTTCATGCTTGATTCTGGAATGTCTGCTCTACACCACTTTGTTGTGTGACCATCATTATTGCACTTATAACACTTAATGTTATTATTCCTTGGAGGTGCAAATGTCTTAGGATTTCTCCTAGTGAAGCCATACCCTCTTCTATCATGAACCCTGCAATTCATTGCCTTGTGACCAAACTGATTACATGAGTAGCAATACCCATGGAAAAGCTGTCTGTTCCCATATTCCTATCTTTCTTGTGTCCTGCACTGTGAAGCCATGTGCCCAAACCTGTGACATGAAAAACATCTTCCATTGAAGTCTCCTTGTCTTGACCTCATTGGTCTCCTAGTCTCTCTTGACCTATTCTGATTGTTGTTCCATCTGTATCTTCTTTGTGCATTGTTCCTGTCCTTGTTGAACTCTCTATTGTCCAACTCATCCTCAGATGTCTCACTCTCTTTTACACTATCTTCTTCTAAAGTATCTTCATCTGAAGTTTCTTCTCCTCCAAAACTTGAGGTTGAATTTCCTTCCCATTTCTTTTGAACCTGTTCAAATCCAAGACCTATTTTGCTTGATGTAGGCTTTTGTATCTTGATGAACTTATCCAAGTTCTTTGAGCTATTTTTGAACCCTTTTAGCTTGAATTTGGAGTCTTCTAAATATTCTCTTAGTAGTGCCACTTCTTGTGCTAACTTTTCACATTCTAATATCTTTGCTTCTAACTTATCTTTGAACCTTTTTGCCTTAGCCTTTGATTTTTCTAAATCCTCTATAAGCAATCTTCTCTCTTCATCACATTCTTGAAACTGAATTTCAAGTTTAGAGTTTTGCTTTCTTACCTTCTTTACTATTTCAAGAGCATAAATAAGTTCTCCCTTGAGATCATATCCATATTTCTCTGAATATTCCTCTATTTGTTTACCTTTGTCCACATATTTATTTTCTATTGGCTTGTCTTCTATAGGATCACCTACTTCTTCTTCTAATGCCATTAGAAGGTTTTCATCTGGTCCTTCAAGTGCATCCTCATATTCATCATCACTGAAACTATAACCATCCCTTGTACAATTATCTTCAAGATGTCCAAAGTTACCACATCTAAAACACTTGAGAATTACTGGAGTCCTTTTCTTAACTTGTTCTTTTTCTTCAATCATAAATAGGACTTCATCTCTATCATTGTCTGAAAAACTAGCATCACTATCACTTGAGTACTTACTTGCCTTATCCACATAGTAGCTCCTATTTTGTCTTTGGAAGAACTTATTTCCTTGTCTGCTTTGTCCATCCTTGCTCTTCTTTTGGTGCCTGTATCTTTCTGATTCCCTGTTCTTGTGATCCTATTTTTCTTCATCATTGTTATTCTTAGCTTCTTGACAATCTGTTGCATAATGACCATACTTTCCACAATTGAAATATTTAACAAATTTTAGATCTCTGGATCTTCTATAATCCTTATTTCTTCTACCATAATTTGCTTCTTCATCACTGGATGACTCATTGCTTGATTTTGACTTCTTACCCTTTGTCTTCTTGATTGCTTTGAATGCTACTTCTTTCTGGGGAATAGGTTCCTCCTTTGTTCTTATCTCATGTGTTGTAAGAATACCAAGCAACATATCTCTTGTCAAAGTATCACCATCCATTGACACTTCTATAGCAGAAACCTTTTCACTGAATCTTTTTGGAAGAGTTCTTAAGACTTTATCACAAACATCCGATTCATCAATATTCATTCCAAGTCCTTGCATAGCATTAACAACCTCATCAATTCGAAGTAGATAAGTACTAATGTTTTCCTCATCCTTCATTCTTAACTCTTCAAATTGTCCTTTGAGATTTCGCATCTTTGCTTTCTTGACACATTTATCTCCTTCATATATATTTTGCAATTTATCCCACATTTCTTTTGTAGTTTGACAATGCATAACTTTCATAGACTCTGTTCTATGCAAACCTCTCAAAAGTGCATTCATTGCTTTTGAATTGTAATGTTGTAGGAGCTTACCTTCCTTATCTATAGGAGGATTAATTAAGGGATCATATCCAAATTCAACTGCTTCCCAAATTTCATTGCCAAGTGCCATCAGGTAGATCTTCATTCTCATACTCCAATATATATAGTCACTTCCATCAAATACTGGTGCTGAATTATTCGAGGACACATTCTTAGAATCCATTGTGTTCTTGTTAGATTTTCCTTCAAGTTGTTAAACTCTTCTGAAGGAACCCACTCTGATACCAATTGAAGAACACAAGCTTATACTGAGAGGGGGGTGAACAAGTATAAGACCACTTTTTACTTTTCTTTCCAAATCAATATTATGCAATGTATAGATAGCAATATCAACAACAAGTAATCAAAGCAATGCACAAATCACCACACACAATAGAGACACCACAATTTACGTGGTTCACCCAATGTGGGCTACTCCACGGAGAAAATATTTCACTAAAATTTTCTCAATCAATCTCTTGGGAATCCTTTCCCTATTACAATGTTTATGGACCTCTATCCAAAGGAGACACCAATCCCCTAAATCAAGTTCATGGATCTCTATCCATAGGAGAACTCCTTCTCCTCTGCTCTGGTTGGTGATCCTCTAGAAGACTACTGCCTCCACTGCACTAGCTTGTGGATCTCTCTCCACTAAAGACTCTTGTCCCCACTCAGAAGACCTATCCTCACTACCCTGGCTAATGGATCTCTATCCACTAGAGACTACTATCCTCTCTACTCTGTCACCTCCAAAGCTCTATCTCAAATCTACACTAAACACAGTCCTTCGATCTAGTACAACTCTACTCAATATCTATCTCTAGTCTAGCATAAACTTATCCTCAAATATGCACCAAAATATGCTCTCAAATCTGCACTAAACATAGTCCTTCGGTCTAGCACAAATCTATCCTCGATCTCTATCCTCAAGCCTTAACTCAAGGCTTGTCTCAACTCTGCTGGATCTACCCTAAACCTTAACTCAAGGTTTGAACAAATCAATCAACTCTGCTCTCAAGTCTTCTCAAAGACTTGTCTCAAATATGTCTTGTAAGCTTCCACCAAAAGCTCACACTAATATGTCCACAAGTCCTCTCTAGAACTTGCTCAAATCTACTCTACAAGTCCTCTCTAGAACTTGCTCAAATATGCTCTACAAGTCCTCTCTAGAACTTGCTCAAATCTGCTCTACAAGTCCTCTCTAGAACTTGCTCAAATATGCTCTATAAGTCCTCTCTAGAACTTGCTCAATATGCTCCACAAGTCCTCTCTAGAACTTGCTCAAATATGCTCTACAAGTCCTCTCTAGAACTTGTCCAAATCTGCTCAATAAGTCCTCTCAAGAACTTATCCAAATATGTATTGTAAGCTTTCACAAAAGCTCACACAAAATCAGTCCACAAGTCTCCTCAAAGACTTACCTCAAATCTGCTCAACAAGTCCACACAGAACTTGTCCAATCTCATAGAAACATAAAGAGAATTGTTAGAGACTCAATATGTTCTATACTAATCACAATGCTCAATTACTTTCAATCACTCTCTTAGAAACATAAGGAGAATTGTTAGAGACTCAATATGCTTCAAATTCAACTCAATGCTCAATCACTTTCTCAACTCAATTCAGAATATAGAATAGTTTGTTTTATGGAACTTGAACAATCACTTCACACATCCACTTGACTAGGCTCAACCAACTCTACTCAACCAATCACTCAATGAAATAATCCTCTCTCTCAAACCCTAGTCCAAGCATACCAACTCAAAATGTTTCCAACAATGCTCAACAACAAGTCTCACATAACAATGATACTCATGATCTTTGCAAACCCTAGTTCAAGTTCTTCACTCAATAACTCACTTCAACAACAATGCTTATAAAACAACTCTCACATAACAATGATACTCATGTTCTCTTCAAACCCTAGTTCAAGTTCTTTGCTCAACAACTCACTTCAACAACAATGCTTATAAAAAAAAAGTAAAAACAATCTTCCCATAGCAATGATACTCAAACCCTAATTCAAGTTCTTCTCACAACAAATGGCTTCAACAACAATGCTTATCAAACAAGGTTTAACAACAATTCTTTATTCCAGAAAACCTTGAAGCATTAACTCAACACACTCAATAGGAAACCCTAATCAAGTCCTTTTCACTCCAAACTTATTTTCAGAAAACCAATCAATCAACTCAACTATGGAAGAATGTGCTCATACCTTTTTCTTGATGATGAAGGGATCTCATAAATCTGTCACAACCACAAACACTTCTATGCCAAGCTCAAAGAGGTTAGAAGATAAATCTTTCTCACAATGTAATGTAAAAACTCAATTACACCTTATCACTCCACCTTTCAAAACAACCATCAACATACATAAAATATTTATCCAATAACACCTTATAATCTCCCAATTAAAAATAAATTCAACATCCACCAAAATTAACTCAAAACCTCTTTAATCAGATTTAATGGCAAAAAGAACTTTGGCAAAAATCAAATCTACTTTCCTTATAACTCCAATAACATAAATCACTTATCAATAAAACAACCTTTCATAAACCCTTATAACTCCAAATAACATAAATCAATTATCAATCAAACAACCTCTCATAAACCCTTATAACTCCAAATAACACTTTATAGAAAACATTAGGCAAATAAAATTTTAATTAAAAATACCTTTGCCACTAGTGGGATTCGAACCCACAATATCTGCCTCCGTGAGCGCTCTAGCCGTGGGCTTGACCACCGCGTGTGCTAGATGCATGCTTGAAATCTTAGGAGCACTTCGTGCTCTTTCTCCTAAGTCTGGCGCTCAAAACAAGCGCATGCAAAAAGGCTCTTCCCCTTGGCGCTCAAGACGAACACGCAAACTAACCACCACATGAATCGATCGTGGTCACTTCCACTCCCAACGCTCTCACGAAACGCGCACTGCCAATGGACCACCCTATCCAATGGGAGTGAGGCCTTCTCCTCCCATTTTCATATTTTTCCTTGGCACTAAAAGACAACACGAGTTTGTCTTCTTCCTCAACGATTGCATGAATTATCTTTCTCTTTGGTCGCATAAAATTTAATCGAAGAAGGTAAGTTCTAATGTTCTTTGGCATGGTATTTATACACGATTTCCCCTTTTTCCATAGACGTTGGCACTCCATGAAGTTTTATGACGTCGACGCTTTTTAAAACCTTTTATAATTTATAAATTATTTAAATTCTAAAAGAATTTAAATTTTATAAATTATATTTATAAACCTTTGACTTTAATAAAAATTAAAGCCTTCCTTGGGATAAAATTTAAACCTTTAATTTGTACTCCATTGATTTGATGAAGATTATTCTGCCACCATGGTTTTAATAAAAACCTTAATTTGCCATCACAATGTTTAAACACAAACCCTTATAAAATAATATTTTGACAACTTTTCTTCAACTCTTTGCATTGTTCCTGGTGACAGTAATGGTGTACTCCATGGTATTAATGATAGCTTCATGTGTTCACCTTGACATCAATGACAACTAAATGAGCTCAAAATATCCAACAGTGGAGCATCTATTGAGAATGTACATTGATGTATCAATTGCATAAGACCAGTAATAATTGTCCAAACCTTTTATCTTCAACATGTTTCTTGTCATTTCTATGATGGTTCTATATTTTCTCTCAACTACACCATTTTTTTATGATGTATAGGCAATAGTGAGTTACCTCTTAAAGCCATATTGTTTGCAAAAATTATTTAATTCATTTGAAAAAAACTCTCCTTGATGGTTAGTTCTCAAACACTTTATTTTATATCTACTTTCATTCTCAACCAATATTTTTAAAATCTTGAGCATGCCAAAAGCTTCATCCCTGTGTTTCAAATAATACACCCAAAACTTCCTTGAAAACTCAAGTACACAAATATCAAAATGTACAAATTGGAGTGGGTATGAGGCCTGACATTTTTTTTTTCTTTTGGAGAATCCTTCCTTGCATGCTTTCCAATCACACATGCTTCACACACACCCTTGTGCTCTACAACCTTAGGTAGTCCATTTACCATATCTTTTGAAGATAAAAATTCTACAATTTTAAAATTCAAGTGTCCAAATTTGAGATGCCAAATCCAATTCTTATCTTCAAGTGCCATGTGTACCATGTTCATAGTCCCTTTTCCTCCAAAATTTAAAGGAAATATCTGGTTCTTTGTCATTGGAATAATGGTGACCATACAGTTCTTATAATTCTTATCATAAATGATACATTCATGATTATCAAACACAAATTTATATTTTTTTCTACAAGTTGTCCAACACTCAAAAAATTATTCTTCAAATTGGAAGCATTGTAAATATCATAAATTTTCTTTGTACCTTCTTTAGTACCAGCCTCCATGGTGCCTTTTGCAGCCACATCCAAAGCATTATTGTTCCAAATAATTATCTTGGTCTTAAAATTCTCATTCACATCAAAAAACAAATCTCTCTTTCCAATTATGTGTTTAAAACAACCGAAATCTAGATACCAAACTTCTTGACTAGGTTTTTCAACCGTGTCACTAGTCAAAAATAAATTACCTTGTGTAGCTTCATCCTCTCATACATAGTGAGCTCCTCTATTTACATTTGTGGTCTTAACTCTACAATATCATGCAATGTGTCCCATTTTATGATAATTATAGGATTCTACTCTTTTTTATCAACCCTTCCATGTCCTCTTCCAGTTGCAACATCTCCTCTTCCTCTTCCTCCTCTACCTCTTGGGTAATTCTAATTTCTTCCTCTTCCATGTGCTTGTTTACTTGTTTAGTTTATTTTAAGTGGTTGAAAGGAATCATTTTCCATAAACAAGGATTGAGTTTAAGTCTAGGTGAGCATAAGGGCTTAGTATATATGAATAATGGGTGCTTGAGCTTCTAGTAAGTTGTCTTGGCCTTAAAAAAATCATATATAACTCATATAAAAAGTTTTTAGAAAAATTAATAGTTTTTTAAGTTGCATTAAAGATGTGTTTTTCATTTGTTTGTTGCTATCTAGGCAACTAAGCAGTCTAATATTTCTCACAATTTTAATAAAATATTTAAAAATAAATAGCAATCCCTATTACTACACACATTTTTTCCCTCCACTTTGAGACCATTGCTTTCTTTGCAATTTTGTTTTTTAAATTGTGATTTTAAGACGGTAATCAAAGTTTGAGGTGAAAAGCTTTAGGCTTTGAGCTCATCTACTTCTTCAAGAAACTACTTGAGTCTCTAACAAAGTAATAAGACCAAGGGAACACACTTGGCCTCTAGAAGGGGTAGTTATAAGAGGGAGTTTTATTTGACTTGGAGAAATGATTTAAGATTTTCATAAATAAGAAGAGCAAGATATATTTGCTTTCTAGTTTTGACTAATATACTTCATATTATAGTTGGTGGAGACTTAGGATATTAAAGGTTTAAACCACTTATTGGAATTTATAGTTAGAAATATATTAGTATTTTTTTGTCTTAATTAAAAAATATATACATACATCTTAAAACAAGGCCACATTTTTCTTGGTGAAGCCATTTTACTCCTTAAATTTACAATTACAATTTGGTCACTTGGTCACGCCAATTGAGCATAAAAATAAAATACTTTATTGGATCTTATAACTTCATCACACATTTATTTTTTAAATCATATATTCTTTGATATTATTTTTAAATCAATATGCAAGGTGGTGTAATTTTTTGACCTTTATTTATATATTTTTAGTTTTGTTTAGAAAATATTGATGAGAAAATTACTTGATGTATTATTTACCATGCTCACATGATGTATTTAGTCTTAGGATTATGTAATAGGTTCTTAGGAATTTTTTATTAGTTTTAATATTTTATTCATCCATGTATATGTGACCTTTACTTTCTCATGTTTCTAGAGACAATTAGATTGTTAGTTGTAGTTCCTACGTCAAGTTGTTAGTTCAAATTTTGATCAGTTTGGTACTACCTTATATTATAGTTGAGATCTACACTTATTTTGTTCTATTAGTTGTAACTGAAGGCATCTTCAAGTGCCTATTTAACTTTAGTATGAGCAATAAAAAAATAGTCAGTTTTAATCCACATCAAATATGGATTTTGAAATGATCATTATTGTTCCCGACAACCAAACTACATTA
Organism: Wollemia nobilis; assembly: GCA_028583015.1. Classification (NCBI taxonomy): domain Eukaryota; kingdom Viridiplantae; phylum Streptophyta; class Pinopsida; order Araucariales; family Araucariaceae; genus Wollemia; species Wollemia nobilis. The sequence continues at coordinate 8,593,683 of JAQPPZ010000989.1, forward strand.
TTTGCAAGCAAGATATTAAGTGCTTATCAATGGATAAGGATTTATAGGTTGTCCTTGACTCAAACAAAAAATGACAAGGAGAGAAATATGGGAAGGTCAAGTATGACTATGTTATTGAATTGATTTTCAAGAATATTAAATAAGAACATCTTTACCATACCTTCAAGTTGATAAATATAAAGAAAATTTTGAGTAAATTAAAGAGATTTGATAATCCCAAGATACACTTTTTAATGAGGATTTCACTCTTCTCAACCCAAAGTATTCTAGGAATATCAAGGACTATTTGGTTCAAAAATTTGAGTTTAAAAAGTAGTTTAAGAAGTAGACAAGGATTTCAAGTTCAATGGTTCTCAAGTAACCAATATTTTGATGGTCCTCTTGACACTTCCTTTATTTATTATGTTTTATGCCCTTTGTTAAGCAAGAATCGATGAAAAATTATGACTTCTAAAGATTTGCTAACCTCCTCATTAAGTAACAGGATTGATTAGTCCAAAATAAAAAAGCATGGTTTGAAGTACTAAACCCACTTCATTAAATACAATGAGAGGGACAAGTCTTTCACAAGAACCACAAGGAGGGATCTCTAGGGGAAACTCAATATAACTTTGATCAACATGGATTTAAAAGGGAGAAAAGACAACAATGAAAACATAAAGACCAATAGAAGGGAGTTCCATAAAAAAATTAGCTTGACATAAATTAACTTTTATAAATGTGAATACAAGAATGAATAAAGACATCATCATAAAGTTAAAAAAAAATATTTAATTACACAACTATTGCATTAAACTTGGTCATTTTAGATCTCTTCAACCTATAAAAATACATGAAGAGTTGTGATAAAGAAATAAATGGTCATAGTGAGGATGTTATGATTTCCACCTTTGGTATACAAATCCATGATTAATTTTGTTATCTTGATGAACCAAAGAAGAATACGCTTATCATCAACAAAGACATGGAATGTTAGCAAGATAATTTAGGTGTTATATTACATGAGACTTCATCTTTATATCAATGGAGGATATTTGTAATCAGTTATCATAATGATGAACTTGAGATTAAGAATATTATCCATAATAAAGGCTATGATGTTTCTTCATATAAGGAGAGGTCATTTTTCTAGCCTCTATAATAGAGAACCAAATTGATTTTGTAAGATCATAAGCTGACAATAATGTCTATGATCTCGTTAATTCAACTTGAAGGTAATGAAGGATGAATTATACACTTTTGCTTGGGTGAATGGGTATTGATTATCTAAATACTAAACTAATTCCATCATTTTTCAACAATAAGATTAAACATTGAGTTGTCAATTCCTCAATGAAGTCACAATATGAGAACAAATTCAAGATATGAAGCATGAAGCATCACCAAGAAATTATCATTAAATGGGATGAAGGTTTAATGTCACCTTACGAGTTCCTCCAACACATGTCTAATAATAGATATTAGAATGTGCAGACATGCTTGTTGTGTCCGTTAGCACTTTGTTAGGTTAATCCACATATTATTATTTAATTATAGAAGGGGTAAATAGATTTATACTTTTAAAATATTCTATTAGTATTTTAAGCCAACTCTTGTATTTTCTCACTATCTTGATCCAATATATAGACATCAAATTTGTTCACTTTAATCATCCATCAATTATAATTCTATCGTTTTTTATTGACGAGTTCTAATCATTTTTTATTTTATTTAAAATGTATATGTTTCCAACATCTAAAACACATTAAGGTTGTTTATAACTCAATTTATATTGAGTTTTATTAAAACAAAAAAAAAGGACGTTACTAGCAATGAATGTATAACTCTTTAATTTCTTAATACAAGAAATATGAGATACAATAGTTTCAATGTTAAAAATACAAAGGTCCATCTTATATCATGAAATATAAAGGAAACATATTGGAGTTTTAATTTTGTAAAAACTTTCATAATAAACTATTAATTTTAATTTCCTTCTTAAGGTTTCTATCGTAACCCATGCATTTAGTTTCATGGCATGGGGAAGCATGTTCATAAAGCCTTTAACCTCCTACACAATTCTTATATTTTAAGGAGGATATTGGAGTCTACATGTAGTTATGCTTTCTCATTTAGGTTTTATTGCTTTTAAATTATGAAATAAAAATTAATCTAGAAAGCATTGAATATATGAGGGTTATTTAATTTAATGAGAGTAATTATATGCAAAGTGATATATCAATATGTACTTCAAAAAAATGACCTCTAAAGGTAAGTAGATTTTAGGGTGCACCATGCATTGTGCATATGAGGCTATCCCTTATTCCTTTGAGTATATTATATATGGAAGGAGTTATTTGTGTTGTGTTATCCACATATGGAATATACATACCCTAAATAACTTTGTATTCAAACCTTGGAACTCCTATCTAGAGTACCCAAGTTGTCAATGTTAGGCTAGCTTAGATTGTACGAAATTAGCATTTAAGGTCTAGAAGCATTGAGCATACCAAACCATCATATACTCCTTTAGGTCCATTATATGTGGAAGGATGCATGTGTGTTGTGATATCTACCTATGGGATATACATACCCTACCCCTTGAACCTCCTATTTAGATTACCCAATCATCACCATTAAACCCCTTCTCCAATATATTAAGATATACCTAAAACTAATCTTTTCAATTTAAATATTTTTTCTTTGTTTCTTCCTTTATCCTACACATTCTAAAGCCAAAAATAAGCATATTACTTCATAAAAAAATAGATGTAACTCAGTTGATTTTGTATTATGTATTATTGGAGACTAATTTAATAATTTTATGAATATTATGTGATCTTATAACTTGTTTCAAGAGTTATAGGCAGTTATGAAACAATTGCAACTAGAATCCTCTTCATTCTTACTTCTGTCTTGTACATACACATCTACTACATCAATATAAATTTTATCATAGTCAATGTGTATTTATAACAATAAGTATCTAAACTTTGTTGTTACAAAGATGCGACCGATATTGTAGAGTGGAAACATATTTCAAAGTTCTTGTCTATCCTAGGAAATCTAGGGGTTAGATATGGGATTTGAAGAATTCTTGGCTAATCCAAGAAGAAACTAGGTAATCATGTTTTTGTGTGAGGAGAAGAAGAAGATCCTATCGATTTGATGTAATTTTAATTTCATTGTTTTATATTTTGGCTTAACATTGAAGGATTTTGCATTCAAGCGAAACTCAATGCATAAAATTGTCTAGTTGTTCAAGCATGTTATTTAGTTGATAAGGATTAGCCTAGGGATATTATTATTAGCCTATTATAAATTTTAGCATGAGTTTTAATGTAAAAAGAAGCTTTCTAACCATGCGATCAAATAAGAAGCTTTCCTAGTTGATAAGATTAAGTTAACTAACCATGCAATCAAATAAGAAGCTTTCCTATTTGATAAGATTATGTTAGCTACTTAATCTTATCAACTAGGGAAGCTTCTTATTTACATTAAAATTCATGATAAGAATTATAATATATAAGCCTAGGCTAATACAAATTATATCCCTAGGCTAATCCTAATGTATGTCGTGGCTAATAATAATATCCCTAGGCTAATCCTAATGTATGTCTAGGATAATAATAGTAATATACCTAGGTTAATCCTTATCATTAGGATTAGCCTAGGCATAGATATTATAATTTTTAGCATAAATTTTAATGTAAAAATAAGCTTCCTAATCATGCATTCAAATAAAAAGCTTCTTATTTGATTGCATGATTAGGAAGCTTCTTTTTACATTAAAATTCATGCTAACAATTATAATATATATGCCTAGACTAATAATAATAATATCCCTAGGCTAATCCTAATGATAAGGATTAGCCTATGAATATTACTATTATTATCCTAGGCATACATTAGGATTAGCCTGGGGATATTATTATTATTAGCCTCGCCATACATTAGGATTAGCCTGGGGATTAGCCTAGGAATAGATATTATAATTCTTAACATGAATTTTAATGTAAATAAAAAGCTTCTTATTTGACTGCATTATTAGGAAGCTTCTTTTTACATTAAAATTCATGCTAAAAATTAAAATATTTGTTCCTAGGCTAATAATAATATCCCTAGGCTAATCCTTATCAATTGGAGAGCACTTATTTATAGAGAGCAAATGTTTAAAGGTATTACACCAGTTATATGATAAATTGTATAGGTTGATATCGATGTGTCAAAAAGTACATCACTGATGACCTAAAGTGGATTCATTTGCTATCAAGAAGAACAAAGAATTTGGTAATATGAGTAAGATTATTTTACCAAGTTGGTGTCATCTACGACTAAGGCATCTATAATTGTAAACATATTTCTAAGTAATATCGTCCATGAGACAAAGAGGGTCTTCTAAAGCATCCCACATGAAGACACTTAGTTAAATTACATTTGCAGGGTCATTTAAATATCATCTAAATTTGTCTTAGAAGAAGAGCGGAATTATTAGAGACATAGGATAAAATGCATGAGATATTGAGGCATTTTCAAACCATTTGATACTTAGTTGACTGTGTGATATCTACATTGTTTCAACATGATTGAAGAAATCAGACTGAAGAAGTTGAAGAGACCCTTAGAAGGTCTAGTTACAAAACTTCTAGTTCTGGAATATTGGAGGTTGGTGATCTCCATTAAAACCTACAGATTGCATAAGTGAAGAAGGACCAAAAAATGTCCTATTCTAGATTCTAGCAACAACATATTATAGATATCTAGAGAGAAGATCTAATTACCAACACTTCCACAATATAAGGTTGAAGGAAAGGTCTCATTTGGAAGACCAAAGAAGCTATGAGATTGAAGACCTTGGTGAGGTCTCAAGGAGAAATAAGGAGAAGGCTTGGAGAGCCTTATTACAGATTCAAGATAAGGCCATTAAAGGAGTTCCTAGGAGAACTCATTAGAGAAATCTACCACCAAGGAGAAGTTCCTAAAAAAGGAATATTTTTGGGACAATTATCGCCATCCAACAACAAGCCCAAGGGAGAAGGATTTGAAAAGGAGTTTGCCAAATTTTAGAGGATATTGGTGAAGACCTCAAGACTTTCATATTCTTGAGAAGAAGGCCTAGATTGAAGTTAGAATTCGACAAGGAGACTAAAGGAGAAAGGATCCAAACATTACTACCAAACCTGAAAGGTTTGAATATTACCTTTGAAGGCTAGAAGGCTCATCCAAAGATAGGGGTTTGTTGAATCTACAACAAAATACTGAAGGGTTCTTGAAGAAAAACTCAACTATGATTTGGGGAAATTCCCTACCAAATTTTTGAGTTTCAAGAACAACATTTCAGTGCAAAAATTGACTATGAGAGAGGCAACAATTAGGGCAGCATTACTAGTTGTAAAACTTCAGAAGTTATAGAGTCCATCCTGAAGGTTAATCAAGTCACCTACTATAGTTTAAGGGCAGCAAGTTAGAGGGTTTTTGGAGCTACAAAAAGGTGAGTTAGAGAGCTATTTTGGACAGCCAAGAAGAGCTACAAGTTCATCCAGTTAAAGGCAGTAATAAGGTGAGTCTAATCACCTAGCAATCCTTCATCTATAGAGATCATTAAGGTAAGCAACTTGGGTGCAAATAGGTTCATTAGTTGAAATTTAATTTGGATTATTATCTAGTTCCATTAAGCACCATTTTAATTCTTTAAAAGTTGCAAAGAGAAGGTTTCATATTATAGTCTTCAAAGGGAGTGTAGAAGGAAGTTTATTTTAAGGTTTATACCTGCACATTAAAATAGGAGTTAGATATATTTTGATAGAAAAAAAAATCATCTTCCTATTATCCAGTTACAACAAAGAAGACTACATTAAGTTACAAATATTATAGTGCATTTAGGAGCAATTACTAGTGCATGATTTAAGGTTCATTTGAAGGAGTAATAAGGTGAGATCAATATTGCACTATACTAGTTGTTCTTAAAGAGTTTTAAGATGCACTAAATAATTTTAAGTTACATATTTTGAGTTACTTTGAGGGTTCATCTACAGGAGTAATAAGGAGAAACTACTATTGCACTATATTAGTTATTCAAATTTCACTAAGGATTTTTAGTTAAGGTGAACATTAGTGCAAAGTTAAAATTAGTTGCATGGTTAAGAGCTTGGATTCATTGGTACTAAAATTATCCAAGTTAGAGGTTAGTGTTATCTAAAAATAAAGGCAACAATACATTGCTCTCAAGGATTAGAGCAAGCAATCACCATATCTAAGAAGCAAAGGAAAAGCTTCAGAAATTTATCTTCATTTTTCCTCAAGCTATACAACGAGGAGATGCCATATCAAAGGAGAAGAATAGCATAAAAAGAGAGAAGGAACTCTCAAAAATTTGGTGTAAAAATAAAGTATCTTATTTATGTTACATTGATGCACCATATCCCTCCTAAAGAGGATGAAATATAGAGTGTCTCAAGACACTAAGGCAACAAGTATCCTACATCCACAATCGATTGAATCGTTGAAGACAAAAGGTGCAAACTTTGGGTGCACTGACCTAGGGTAGATAAGCATCCATTTGGGGTGTCTAGAGACACCATATTCAACACCTTATCCAGCACCCATGATTGCATCAACCCTACAACACAAGTACCTATGTAAAGATAAAGGTAAGGGCAGCGAATAATAAGTGGTATAGTAAAGGAAAAAATGAAGGTGCAATACCCAGTAAGGAGGTCAAGCGAAAGCACCACATTCTACCACTGAAGCACCATAGAACCACCACTCCATCACCCTTGGTACCTCACAGCTGGAGCCAACCATCATCCTCGAGTAGAACAACTTGCAAGAAGGAAATCATTTGTTGTAAAAAGAGTGAAGCAAGCTTGCAAATGGTTGGAATGAATAGGCAGTGAGAAGATCTTAAGGTTAATTTTTTGGTACGTTGAAGAGAGTGTGCATGCAAAGGAGATATCTACACTTGTCTTGAAAGAGGAAGGAATATTGTGCCACTTGGCACAAAGGGCATCATTACCCTCTTATCTCCAATGCTCAAGAAAGGCACTCATTCATATAACGATTCTTATCATTGTCCTAACATTCGAGGAATTTCAACGCTTAACAAGGAGAAGCTAATCCAGTGCCACGCAATTTAATGCTTCACAAGGTCTAGCGAATCTCGAGGAGGAGACTTAAGTAATTCCTACCACCACTTGGTGTCTGCTTTAAGAAGAATAAGCTTACATATAGCCACTAGATAAGAAGCGCACAAAGAATGAATGAACAAATGGGTGAACAAAAAAGAATTTGCATTGAGCATTAAGGGAGAGTGTATTCAAATCCTGAAGTCAAGGAGTCAAAGGTGCATTTAAGACTATCATAAGAGGACGTCCATCGATTTTGTCATAAACCAACGCTCATAATCAACACTCAAATTCAATACCAATCAACACGAGTTCAAAGGTATATTTGCACTTACTTGCTTTCATTAAAGTTTAAAAGGAGGTATAAGGGAACATATATTTCTAAGGTTAAAATAAGTGGAATAGATATAACCTTAGAGAAAGCAATCAGATCAAAAGTGCATAATATTAAGGGGTAATTTAAGGAGTATTATATTTGCAAATAATTAAGTAGGAGAAATAAGGGTTTCTACTTTAGACACTTAGAAATTATATTGCAAATATTATTAATTTCTAATATTTCAAAATTAGGGAGTTATAAGGTATACTACATCAAACATAAATAATTGGAATTTAGAAATATTGGATATTAAAGGATATAAAAGGAAGTTCATTATTTACTTAAGGAGTTGGAATTATATACTTACATTTGTCTCATACTCATACTAAAGGGACAAAATAAATCCAACCAAAGAACTTCAAATTAAGTGCATAGTTCATTAGGAGAGATAAGGTGAAATAGGAGTTGATTACAAAACATTACAAAATCAACCCAAAAGGTGAACTATTACTTACTAAGCACTTTATTAAGCTTATAGCTTACTCAAACCACTAGGGAGACATAAGGAATCCTACAAAACCTAAGTCTGGAGAGGTTTTATCAAATTGGTTCACATACCCTAAACTAGGGAGTCATAAGGTAGTCTACTTTAAAATCCTTCGAAACAACCATCAAGGATACTCTAATTGCTTGAGAATTAAAAGGTTTTTATCAAGAAATCTGAGAAGAGTAAAATCATTAAGTGAACTTTAAAATCCTCAAGGCATTCTAAAATCAAGTAGAAGATATAAGGAATTCTACTCCAAAGGTTAATAAAAGGAAACATGAATGAAATAGTGAGGAATGCATTCAATAGTGAGGAACTATTTCATATGGTGGAATTTTACTCCCAAAACCTAATAGATACTTTTGAAGGATACAAGATTTTATCTTCTAGTGAAAAGGAAATATTTTCATTATTCCTTAAAGAGGCAAGAGAAGGAAATTTTATAGCATTAATTGGTTATCTTCATGAAGTACTCTTTAGAGCATGGTGGAATACACAAAAAATAGTTATATTCATAGCAGAAGAATGTTTAATGGTATATCTATCATTAATTATTTTTGGACTCATTCAAAACATAAAGTAAACTAGCAATTCTAGTCAATACTATTGTGATGATATACTAATTAATCATGAAGCAGATATTCCTCTAACAATAGTGCAAAAAAGAAGAAGAAGGAGGAAGAGAAAACTTGACAAAATAAAGCAAAACAAAAATACTCATCCAAACAAAAAGTATAATGAAGAAAGCACAAAAACTGAATTGAATGAGTATGATCAATTCAAAGAACTGAAAGATCCTACAGATGATCATGAAGACAAAGCTCTCTCAATGAAGATAACATTTTATGAAGACACTAACTACTTGCTTGAATAGGACACAGACAACAGAGAAGGAGAATTCAAACTCCAATACTAGATAGAAGATCCATATTGAAGACTAAAGTCTTCAATACCCAAATAATGTAATACAAGGGGGTGTTAGAGTATATTACATCATTTGGATCATGTAAATGTACCACCTTTGGTACATAACTAGAGTAGGAGTTTACTTTAGAGTAAAGTTAGTTAGTTACTTCAAGTAATGTAATAAATGCACAAGTGTCAAATGTGCAAGTTGTAAATGTACAAGGAGTCCACTTGTACATTAGTTAGATAGGTAGAGTAAGGGGTAAGGAATCTATCTTCCTATATAAAGGCCTCATAGTGAGTGTTTCATAGAGAAGCATATGTAGTAGTAAGTATAGAGAGTGTGTGGTACAATGTAGTCCTTCATATCCTTTCATGGAGTGTTCATGTCCTCCATTATATAGCATTGTACTATTTTCATCACTTTCATTAATGGTATATTTTTGAGTTATTTGCAGATGTTCATCTCATTATTTTCCTACATATTATTGTGCCATTAGTTTATAGTTATCTTAGTGTTGGCAGTTTTACACCTTGCCACATGGACTCCCTAGTTGGCCTGCGAGAGCGATGAAGGTTCTATGAAGGAACTTCACTAGACATACTAGGAGGAGAGCTAGGGTGTTTGCTTGAGGGGATTGACTCTAGCATAACCAACGACTGAGTCATCTAAGAGCCTTGAGGGGTCAAGGATATTTGTCGGGTTCTACTATTATGAGTATCAACAAGAGGAGAAACAAAAGTTCCTTTTGTAGTAACTGCATTAGAGCTCCCTGGCTAAGATCCCGGTTGAGACTCCCTTTTACTAGCTCTTATATAAGGTTGTGGTTGGTTACCTTTACCATTTTTTCTTGTGAAAACATCCATTCCTCCACTAATATATTGAACTATAGTTGAAGGCGATGACGCTTCTACTATAGCTCAATTTTTGAACCGACCCTCCATAAGAGGGTAATATTTTATCTTGTGAGTTGTTGACTAACAAGGATAACAAGTTTTGGGGAGATTTATATAGACCACCCGTTGTTGAAAACGAGTCTCACCAACCTAAATATCAAGAGTCCTTGAGGTCCTTTGAGAGATCAATTTCAACGCAAATGTGTTTGTAAGGTCACACAACATAAAAAATTTGTAGCTCCATGCACACATACTTACAAATGGGTACGATAAGTTATGGTAGGAATGACCAAAGGGGTAGGGGGAGACTTAGGAATTCCACCCAAACAGGGATGCACAGGGAAACATCAGTAGAGACTGTAAAATTTCGGTACTAGAGCTAAAGAACTAAAATTCTATTTCTAATATACCAGGGACCTTTGCTCATAACCATAATGACATGTTGTAGCTCGACAAACTAGAAATAAAAGAAGCCTTTAGTAAGGTTCTGAATGTGGTCAACTTTTATGCCATATGGCTACCAAAATTTCTGAATCTATTGACGAATTAGCGAGTCACCAAGAATACTCTCCAAAAAATACCCAACAAGGGTGTGACTCTCAAGTAATTTGTAAGCTTTATCAAATTCCAGCATGAGAAATACTATGTTCGACATAGAGGATTTACCTTATGGAAAACCCTTAGGATAAACTTCTTGGATTTGTTGACTAGTGCCATGGCTCTCCGCAACTACAACTTCACTAAACAATGAAGTAATGACCTGAGAGGTAGCCATACAAAGGGAGAAGCCCCCGCCCTAGGTTGTGTAGTAAGAGCACTTAGATCCTTAATGGTATGGCGATCAAAGAAAGAGGAAACAAGCGACAACAACATGCGATCGAAAAACCCTAGCAAAGCCTCCATAAGAAACCCCCAAAACCCACATTTGATGTGGATTAAAACTAACTAATTTTTTATTTGTCATACTAAAGTTAAATAGATACTTTAAAATTCCTTTAATTACAACTGATAGCACAAAATATGCGTAGATCTCAACTATAAGATAAGGTACTAACAAACTGACCGAACTTAGAACTAACAACTTGACTTAAGAACTACAACTAACAATCTAAATGTCTCTAAAAAATGAGAAAATAAATCTCATGTATACATGAATGAATAAAATATTAAAAACTAAGAAAATAATCCTAAATACCTTTTACATCATCCTAAAACTAAATAAATCATGTGAAAAAGGTAAGAAAATAAATCTCATGTATACATGGATGAATGAATAAAATATTAAAAACTAAGAAAATAATCCTAAATACCTATTACATCATCATAAGACTAAATAAATCATGTGAACATGGTACATAATTTTCTCATCAACATTTTCTAAAAAACTAAATTTTTATAAATAATTGCTGAAAAATAACACTACTAACTGTTCGAGGAGGGACAATGCAACGTTCGGGTTCTGGTTCTTCTTCGAGAGGTCTAAGGTTTAAACCGAAGTGTGGGCAAGTGTGTGAAGGGATGAGTGTGTGTTAAATTTTCTATAGCTCTCGGCTTAAAAAAAATCGTGATTAAAATAAATAAAATTTAAACCCATAAAAATATATATATATATATAATTTTCAATAAACAATAAAATATTTTTAAAAACTAAACATTAACCACTTGATAATACATTAGTCGGCCATGTGTTAATGAACTCCATAAACCAAACTAAATATTCTATGAAAAATTCCTTTAAAACTAATCTATATTGTTATGTGGGACATTAGGTTATTTTAGTTTGAACTTTATAAAATCTTTGTTACAATATTTTAAAAACATAATCTAATTATACAGTTATTATACTTTACATTAATTTAATCCATTTAAAAAAATTAATCTAATTATTACCGCGATAAGTTAGCCCATAGAATCATCCATACCAAAATCACAGCTATCAACATAGCCCAAATCCACTTATAATCCAGTAAATCCAACTATAATCCAGTTAACATGAAACGACATGCAATAGTCAAAACTATAACCTTTTACCTACTTTTTACAATCAACTTGTCATTGCCCCTTCATTGCAGGACTTCCTCAACTTGCAATTCATATGTGGACATCTTTGTCCCTAGTCGAGTCATTCCTTGGATTCAGTGTACAGAAGTTACAGTTTGGTTTCAATTATACTATTTATATGTAAAGTTCTTTTATATATTTTTGGTTGTGTAAATTTTTTTATATTTTTGGTTGTATAAATTTTTTTTATAATTTATTTAATTGATTATAAACAAATTCTTAAATTAAAGATACATTTAATAGTATTTTATTATTTAAAGAATGAAACCAAATTATTTTTTATAATTTATAGTGGATTAAAAACAAATCAATTATATGAAAAATTCAACCAAAACAATTTACCAATAAACTTTCGTTTATTATCGACCTCCTCATCTTTTTAAATATTTCTATGATATAAATTCTCTTGTCATGTGACTTGTACCTAATTTACAGCTTTCAGGAGATTCACCCACTGACATGCCAAAAAAAAATCCAAATCTAGTAGGCTTTGCCATCAATTACTTGTCTGCTTTCATCACATGCAATTCCTCTTACTGTTAATCTCCTGACATGCAAAAACAAAAGTCCAAATCTAGTTGGCTTTGCCATCAATTACTTGTCTGCTTTCATCACATGCAATTCCTCTTACCCATAATCTCCTGACATGCAAAAACAAAAGTCCAAATCTAGTTGCCTTTGCCATCAATTACTTGTCTGCTTTCATCACATGCAATTCCTCCTTACTGATTCTGCACTCTACTCAAGGCAATGTAATATTCCCCTGAAGCACATCCAAATTCCAAAGATTTATTTATATTTAGTATAAATGTTTAAAATTATTAATAAAGGGCTGAAGCAATTCACAGAATGAAAATAAAAGTTATGACATCTTTTATAATACAATTTGGAGTCATCAATAAAAAAAAAATCATACGATGTCCTTTTCAAACCTTTAACATCTTTTTCAAAACTTAAGTTGTACACGCTGAAGTGCCTAACTTTACCGACCAAGACGTTACAGATACCCACCCTATAACTGGTGGGAATCCTAAGCCCATTCTTATTTTTTTTTTTGAAAAAATTGAAAAACTTGTATTAAAACAAAGAGCATATACAAGAGGGAGCGAAAACATCCCAACCAAGAACCAGGAAGCAAGAAGCCAAAACAAAGGGCAAGAGGGCAACACTTCCCAACTCAAAGCACAAGAAGAAAACCAGGCGCGAAACGCGACATGTCGTGAAATCGCGACATGTCGCGATATCGCGACAGTCAAGCCAGCCGAAGCCACATCCGAGCAACCGGTCGCGAAATCGCGACAGCAAGAGCCAGCAACCCCTGACCCCCAACAATGTCGCGATATCGCGACGGATTCTCCACAAAGCAGTCATCCCTCAAAAATGTCGCGATATCGCGACGCATTTTCCTTTTGCCACCTTTACGCCAGAAGTGTCACGAAATCGCGACAAGATTGCCATTCTTCAACCAATCCTTCCAAGTGTCGCGAAATCGCGACGAATTATCCTCATGAGGCACAAGCTCCAAAATGGTCACGAAATCGCGACGTCTTTTCCAAAAGTCATCAATTGGCCAAAAGGGTCGCGAGATCGCGACAGCCAAAGCCAGCAACCCCTGACCACCAACAATGTCGCGATATCGCGACGGATTCTCCACAAAGCAGTCATCCCTCAAAAATGTCGCGATATCGCGACGCATTTTCCTTTTGCCACCTTTACACCAGAAGTGTCACGAAATCGCGACAAGATTGCCATTCTTCAACCAATCCTCCCAAGTGTCGCGAAATCGCGACGAATTATCCTCATGAGGCACAAGCTCCAAAATGGTCGCGAAATCGCGACGTCTTTTCCAAAAGTCATCAGTTGGCCAAAAGGGTCGCGATATCGCGACAGCCAAAGCCAGAAACCCCTGACCACCAACAATGTCGCGATATCGCGACGGATTCTCCACAAAGCAGTCATCCCTCAAAAATGTCGCGATATCGCGACGCATTTTCCTTTTGCCACCTTTACGCTAGAAGTGTCGCGAAATCGCGACAAGATTGCCATTCTTCAACCAATCCTCCCAAGTGTCGCGAAATCGCGACGAATTATCCTCATGAGGTACAAGCTCCAAAATGGTCGCGAAATCGCGACGTCTTTTCCAGAAGTCAGCAGTTCGCCAAAAATGTCGCGATATCGCGACAGTTCTTCTGTCTGGCGCCCAGTCATCAAAAACGTCGCGATATCGCGACGGTTTTTCCCCTTGTCTCCGAAACACAAAAAACGTCGCGATATCGCGACGGTTTTTCCCTTGTCCTTTCCTTGTCATCGAAACACAAAAACTGTCGCGATATCGCGACGGAACCTTCCAAAGGCCGTGGCGACGAAACCCCGTCGCGATATCGCGACAGTTTCTCGCCAAAGGCCGCAGCAGCACAGCAAGTCGCGAAAACGCGACGAAAATCACCCTTAGCACAAAAATTTCTCATTGGTTCAAGAATTTTGCAAGTCCCTGTCGAATCTCAAAGATCTTCCACTGGCATGTCACTGTGCAACTGAACTCCTACCTCCTTTTCCGCACCCATCTTTGCAAGGAAATCGGCCACCGAATTTAAGTCACGACTCACATGGATAGGGATCACATCTTCTAATTCCTTCCAAAGGTCCTTGATTTGAGAGACTAAAATCTGTATCTTCCAAGCTTTCAGAGCAAAGTTCCTCAAACAATCAAGAGCGCCAACTAGAATTTGAGAATCTGTCTCAAGGATTATCTTTCTGTATCCCTGATTGATGGCCCAGATGGAAGCAATTTTGATAGCATAGGCTTCGGCTTCATTATTGGTGGCTCTTCCCAAACCCTGTAGTTCCCAGTAAAGCACAGTTCCAACATGATCACGGCACACAACACCAACTCCAGCATTGCCCGGATTGCCCTTTGCAGCTCCGTCTGTGTTAATTTTAACCCAGCCTGCTGGGGGGGTTTCCAACTGGCTATGTTCTTTCTAGCTTGAGCGACAGCTCTCTCTTCCTGTGGACCCAGCTCAGCCAAAATTTCCTCTTCAACATATATGGCAACCGTCTCTGTGACTTTGCTCCAGATAACCTCCCAAATTCCATCTAGCGAGGAGAAAGTCTCTCTAAAGATTCGAGCGTTTCTTTCCAGCCACACTTGCCACCAGATGAAGGAAAGACCAAGATCCCACCCCAATCGAAGGGCTTTAGATTTAAATCTACCTTTCTTCCATCTTTGCCAGATATTGTTCCGAGTCAGAGCACCATTACTCGGAGTTTAAAATGAGAGAACCACCGATTCCAGATCTGAACTGTGAAAGAGCACTCAAACATCAAATGATCAGCAGTCTCCTCATTCTTATGACATAAAATACACCGAGAAGGACCAATGATTCCTCTCTTTCTGAGGTTGTCAAAGGTGAGAATGCCATTGTGCATAAACTGCCAGGCAAAGAAGTTCACTTTCGGCCAGCACTTGGAATGCCAAATCTTCTTCCAATTTTGAACCGAAAATAAATGCGGGGGAGGCTCTGGGAGGATCTGATCATATCCAGCCTTCACTGTATAAACCCCAAGGCTCCCATGGCCCCAAGCTAACTCATCCTCTTCATCTCTGCCCGTGAGAAACCTAGCTGTCAAGATGTTGGTCAAAATGGTTGCTAGCTCCGGAGGGATTGTGACTGGCCACTCCTCCAACCGCTTAAACTTCTTGAATTTATACTCACCCAATTGGCTAGTGTTGAAATAATTCTCAATAGTGACCCAACCCTGAGATTCTATGGCAGTTTTAATTGGAAGCAACTCAGGATATTCAGCAATGATGGGTGGATACTGGTCCCAAGAGTCAGTCCAAAAACGTGCCTTCTCCCCTCTTCCCACTTTCCAAAATAATTGGTCTTTAATAACTTGAGAACCCAACTTGAGAGCTTGCCAAACAAGGGATCCATTACCATCCAAAGGGAAGCGGCTTACGTCAAAGGGGTGAACTTGGCCCAAATATTTGCTGGTTAAGATTCTACTGAATAATGAAGATGGCTGGGAGATCCATCTCCAATACAATTTACCTGCTAAGGCTTTGTTGTTGAGTTTAGAGCTTCTCAACCCCAACCCTCCTTTTTCTTTGGGCTGAGTAACTTTATCCCAGCCAACCAAGGCCCATTTCCTCTCACCTTTTGCTCCTTCCCATAAGAATCTTCTGGCCAATTTGTCCAGCTCTTTCCAAATAGAAGGTGGGGCAGCCAGGATAGAGAATTTATAAATTGGCATGGCTTGAATAACTGACTGTAAGAAGGTTAATCGGCCGCCATAGCTTAACCATTTATGAGACCAATGGTTCATTCTGTCTTTGAAGCCATCCAAAAGATCTTTCCAAATGTCATTTTTCAATTTCTTGAAGTGCAAAGGAACCCCTAGGTAGACTATAGGAAGAGAAGTTCTAGTGAAGCCCAAAATCTCTATAATTTTGTCCTGTAGCCTATGGTCAAGGTTGAAAAAGACCACTTTGGATTTTCTCGTCATTGATAACTTGATTGGAGGCCCTAAGGTAAACATTAAGAGATTCTCTGATTCCCCCGGCTTCCCTGAGATTGGCCACTCCAACCAGGCCAGTATCATCCACAAATTGTAAATGAGTCAGAATTTCTTCACCAACCTTAATACCAGTTATCAGGCCTTGATGTCTTCTTCTCAAGAAGAGTCTACCTAATCCTTCAGCTAGGATAAGGAATAGATAGGGAGAGCAAGGGTCCCCTTGTCGGAGACCACGAGAGGCTCCAAAAGGAGGCGAGGGAAGCCCCTTAATTAGAACAGAATAAGAAGGCATGGAAACACAGCTCATAACCCAGTCTATCCAGTCCTGGGAAAAACCAAAGGCAGCCAACATCCTTGACAGGAAGCCCCACTCCACTCTATCATAGGCCTTGGACATATCCAGTTTGATGAACATTCCTTTGTTGCCAGAGATTTGCATTGAATGAATAGCCTCCTGAGCAAGAACCACTCCATCCAAGATCTGTCTACCTTCCACAAATCCCCCTTGTTCTGAGGAGATGATGTTATGAAGGAGAGGTTTAAGACGTTCAACTATTATCTTTGTGATAATTTTATAAATCACATTACATAAGGCAATAGGTCTGAAGTCAGAGATATGAACCCCTTCCTCCCCCTTTGGAATTAGAGTGATGAAGGTATGATTTAGAGCCTTAAGCATTCTCTTATTGGTTCTGGACTCCTCTATAACAGCCAAAACATCTTCCTCCAAGGTATCCCAAAAGGCCTGGAAAAACTCAATAGGAAAACCGTCTGGACCGGGAGATTTGCCTCGTGCTCATTCCAAAGACCACACCCTTCAATTCATCTCTATCAATGGGTCTAAGGAGAGCCCGATTTTCTTCTTGAGTGATAATAGGGGGAATAACATCAAGAACTTCATTTTGAGCCCCCACATCTTGCTCCCTATTTTCCCGCAAAAAGCTTGGAGAAATAATCCACTGAGTGGGAGTGCATACCAGGAAGAGTGTCATAGGAGTGTCCATTCTCATCTTGTAGAACTGCCATGTTATTCATCTGTCTTCTAGCACAGGCTGATCGATGGAAAAATTTTGTATTTCTATCTCCTTCCAATAACCAAGAATTTCTAGCCCGCTGTTTCCAATAAATTTCCTCTTGGTTATCAATGTCCTCCACAGCTTTGCGCAAGGCATCATCTTCAGTTTTAAGTTGTTCAGTAATTATTCCTTCCCTGAATTGTTTCTGCACCTCCTCCCAGCGGGCCATCAAGGGGGCTCTTTGCAGCTGGAAGTCCGACTTATTAGCGTGCCTCCACTGTTTCAATTTACTTTTGACAAAATGAAGCTGTTTGTGGAATTTAAACATTGCAGTCCCAAAAGGTGGACGACCTTCTTCCCACCATTGCGGAATTTTCTCATGAAGGTCCTCCTTTTGTAGCCAAAAATTCTCAAATCTAAACGGTTTGTGGAACTGTCCTGTCTGAGTCCCACCCTCCAGCAGGATGGGAGAATGATCGGAAACAGGGCCGTCCAAAATCTGGAATTTAACATTCCACTTAACAAATGCCTCCTCTGAGACCAGAAAGCGATCCAGCTTTACCTTCCTACAGTGAGGCTCCCTCCTCTTGTTAGTCCAAGTGAAAAAAGTTCCAGGGCCTTGGATATCCACTAAGTGAAAAGCCCGGACCTGGGCAATCAGAAGCCCGTCCCCCGAGTCCAAAACAGGGGTTCCACCTTCCCCGATCCCGAGCAGATAATTTGGCATTAAAGTCTCCAAAGAATGATCCAGTCAAAAACTTGTCTTGAGGACCTCATGTTGTGAACAACTTTCCATTGGAGCCTCCGGGCATTAAGGCTTTGAGCCCCATAAAAATTTGTAATTAAAACATGCTCACCGTGACAATATTCCTGAAGTGAGATGTGAGAACACCCCTCCAGGCTATATGTTCTAAAGCAGTCCATTCCAGGGGGTTCCAAAAAGTGACAATCCCCCCTGAGGCTCCTTGGGCAGCCACATCCATATAACCAGCGCCCCTCCAAATCCTATTAACAGTTTTACTCATAAGATCTAGCGACATTTTTGTCTCCTGGATAAGCAAAAAATCTGTTTTATACTTCCCTAAGAGTCTTTGAACAGCAGATTGATGGGTTCTACTGTTTAAACCCCTAACGTTCCAAGATTGTATAATCATTGAAAACCTTGGGAGCAGTAAGAATCAATTGACCTCACCGATCCTCCATTGATCAGCTTATCTCCTTGTGCTGTGAGTAATTCCTTATTGGATTTTCTTCCCGCTCCTTGAGAGTTACTGTTTTTAGATCTCTTCTCCACCTGAGTGATCCCTAAAGCTGGCCTTTCTCTATTTTTATCTCGCATTTCCCATGGTGACATCTTTAATAGCCGACCGTGGCGGGGAGTGTATCACCAAAGCCCCCGGGTTCTCTCGACCTAGACTCTCAGAGGGTACAATCACCTGTTCGACTACAGGAGTGGATGAGGGAGAATCTTGAGAGTGAGTGTTATTAATCTCACCATTCCCATCCACTCCCTCCATGACTTGGTCTTCCAGATCCACTAATGACTTAAAAATTTCATACCGATTGTTTGGCTTGAGTTGCATCTGCTCCTTGCCATTTTTCTTTTTGTTTCTTCTTCGTTTCGGCTGTTCAAAGCCATCCTTCTGAACATCAGGACCTGGAGAAGTATTGGAAGGTTCATTGACAGGGGTGGGCTTCCCCTCTCTAGGGCGGCTTGGCATTCCAGTCGGAGCCTCCGCTTTTGTGCTCAAGGTGTTAGGACAGAACCTTGCCAAATGGCCATGCTTATGGCACACTCTGCACCTGAAAGGGAGGGCCTCATAGTCTAACTGTTGGATCCAGGGTACTCCCCGCCAACTCAAGTTCCACCTCAGCTGATAAAGGCTGGCTAATGTCCATTTCTACACAGATTCTAGAAAAAACAACTGTATTTCCCTCTATGGTATATTTAGAGACTCCTATATATCTGCCCAGGGAATTACCTATTATTTCTAAAACCTCGCTCCCCCAAAACTCCATCGGGAGAGCGTACAATCGGATCCAGCACGAGACAGCCGTGGGTTCAATGTGAGGATCGAAGCCCACTCTCCAGGGTTGAACAAATAACCCCGCTTGGTCCGTGGTTTCTCTTTCTCGATTCAAATGCTCTGTTTCTATCTCCTAAAGAAGAGAAACTAATGATGAAATACCCATTGCTTATTGGCCATAAAGAGTACTCACCTTGTGGCTCCTAGCTCTGTCGAACCCTGTATGCAAAAAATTCAGAGTAGGCCGGATGCCCATGAATTTGCGAGATCAAGTCATGGTTAGCTCGGTAGACGATTGTATCCTCGACCGCCTTGGGTTCGATAACAATCTTAGGTCTGGAAGCGGATTGCGGGAGGCATCCATTAACGCGGTGAGCATTAGGGCCGTTGCCAGCATTCTTAAGTAGCGTTTGAAAAGCATTCCTCTGAGCTTCACCAGTGGAAGACGAGGGGTTCTCTTTCAACATCTCAAAGCATATGAACTCTTTCTCCCAACAAGAGGGACTGGAGGAGACCCCATCGGGCCCTCCCGGAGCAACGAGCAAACCTTCAGAGTAGTTCAGAAACAAACCACCAAAGTCTCTGGTAAGATCTTTCGGGCCAAAAACCCTCGAGCATCGCCCGACGCCTGTTCAGAAGTTTTCCCGCCAAATCGCCAGAGCTCAAATTTTCGTTCTCCCCGCTCAGTTTACGTTAGATGTTGGATCCGGAAGTTTCAAGCCCATTCTTATTTTAACCATCACCATCAATATTAATTGTAAGCAAAATATTCTCCTTACTGTATAATGAAGCAAAACATGTTTAAGTGTCAACTTCAAAGACTTCCATCACAATAATTTTTTTATACATAAAAGAATAGGTAATTATCTTTCCTTTTAAGGATTGGTTACAAGGTTCAGTCCCATTGCTTTTTATTGTAGGGTTAGCATGATGTTGGCGCACACTCAAGTCAGACTACTACTTTTGCCCAGATTGGACATGCTCTCAAGATTTGAATCTAGGTCTCGTCTTAATAAGTGCCTGACTTCTTACCAATCCAGTAGCCAGTGTAATTTAAACTAAAATTGAATAAACCTGTGATATGGATAGCAGTAACGGCCTCACACCAATTCCATTACTCACTCCCTCACACCAACTCCATTACTCACTCCCTCACACCAACTCCACTACTCACTCACTTTTATAGAGAAGACAGATTTAATGTCACAAGTCAAGAAATAGTTGAGCAGATAGATAGACTGGTGTTTTCGTGTTTTTATTAAAAACATTCATATTAAAAAAAATTAAATTCAAATGCCGAAATAGATGTGTAAATATGTTTTAAAAACCAATATATACAAAAGATTATGGTCTCCACCTTTTGGGTTGGCTGTGTTATGCGACCATAATAATACTGTAAGATTTATATTTGGTCTCTTTCATTTTCCATCTTCTTGGCACTTAATCATTGTTTATTTTATGATTCTAAAATTAAAACACACATCTGTAGAGTAATGCTTCCAGGATTTCAGTCAAAATTTTCTTACGCGTGTCAGATTAGTCTGGAGCTTTTAAGATTGCATGGTTTGGGCTATCTAGGGAGGATTTCCAAAATATCTACTATTCAAACAAGTAGACAAAATTGACTAGATTACAGATCTGCCACACTCAAAGTATAACTCTACCGTGAATGGCACCTTTCATCAGAAGTGTGGAATAATCCATCGTTCAAAAAACAATATAAAATTATTACTTAGTGGTCTATCTAGATCTCTTACTGTCTAGGAAATGTTTCTTGATACTCTGGAGTTGCATAATAGATTCAATCCAGTACAAAAAGTATTGCATACAATATCTGATACTTATGTCCTAAGTGACAGAATCTCATTATTGATATCTTTCAATGGTCCCTAAATATGTAGTAGTACTAGTGGTGAAAAGATCTTGCTTTTCAGCAGCTCTTAGTCTCTTTCAATTGATATTTTTATGCTGCAAATTTAGGTGGGGACATAATGGGACTAATAATCTTATAGTTGACCATTCAGCAAAATGAAAACCTGCCATTCAATGTCATGGTCTACATTGCAGATTTTAAATGGAGATACTTTCAGTGGACGATGGAGATTGACTTATGGGTTAATGTTTTCAAGCTTTGGAAGAGCATGGAAATTTCAAAATGCTCACTACATGTCAACAGAAGGCCCTTTTCGTATGTCTTAATCAGGGCTCTCTGCAATTGTAAAATACTGATTGACATTTTGTTTAAGGGCAGCATGGATAGCTTAATATCTTCTTAAATTTTACGACATTGGTGTCAGGCAACCTCTCAAGAGTCACTGAGCTGTACCAATCATATCTTCTTCTGAAGTGATCTTGTTATGATTTGGCACCACTAAGTATGGTTAAAACTTTAAAAGCACAGAAACAGTAAGAAATTATGTTGATCTTGACCATAAAGTACAACTAAGCACTTCACCAAAGCAACTCAGTAGGATCCAAAAGTACAGCCAACTAAAGGGGGAGTCAAAACACAAGAGGTAGGTTTCAAGTTTAGCAGCAGCAAGGTTAAGAATTGAGGACTAAAGACTTGTAACAAACTATTTTATACATACAGTAAGAATACAAGCTCTGTTTGGACAGAGTTTTGCCGAGTTTAAATGATGCTTATGTGTCTCCTTTTCCTTATTTAGGATTTGCAATTAGAAAAAAAAAAATCCACCACTACAATTGGTTAAACATGTAGCATATAACACCTATCGAATAGTTGTTTTGACAGATCAAAAATTGAATTTTTCAATTGTAATTATTTTGGTCAAAATAAAAAAAATTATTGTTTTTTTATATTCAAAGAAGAAAATAATAAACTAAATAGTAAATTATTATAAATAAACAGTTAAAATTTTATCAAACAAATACCTATACAAAAAATACCATTGAATAAGCTACTCCCTTTAACTTCTAACCCATGCTGACTAAGACATCCTAATCAGAGCAAGAGGTATGCACTGGTTGCTTTATGGCCTGTTGATCCCATGATCAAGGGATTATACCTAATGGGAGCAAGACGCCATAAAAATAGAAAAAGTCCACACCTCTGTATACCCAGCAAGGACGTTATTTTATCTTATTTTTACTTAAGGGTCGCTTGGGGACTTGAAGGCCGTGCAACCTATGTTTAAAGCATGGCTTGGCATTTCTTTAACATTCATGTACATTTTCTTTGTTCAAAGATGCATATTCCACAATTTTTGATTGGGCAATGGAAATCTTGCAAGAGCTTTGTTTTTCTCTTTGGTGGATGTACAAGGATGATTAGTTTTGTGTAGTTGTATGCTGCTATTTAAGTTCCAGAGCTTAGATTTCTTTCTTCTGATATTGAATCAAGTTCATAGTTCATATAATCTTTGCAACTTAATAACAAGTTTCAAACCGGGCAGGTGTGCCCTGCGCTTAATGTGGACCTGCTCACAACCATTGGGCCCTTATTTACGTTAAAAAAGAATACTGTACTTTCCCATGTTGCTAATGGGATACCTAAATACTTGAAGCCTAATGGTTATCGAAGGTGTCCACCAAACCATCACCAGCAATCGTGAAGATTTCAACATCTCTAAATAAGTGCTCCACCAACAAATCAAACTCAATACCCAATTTAATCAATGTCCATCCATAGCTCTGCCTTACGTGGAATACCATCCGATTTATTTGATTCACAGCTACTTCCAACCTACCTACTTCTATGATTTATCCATTTCATCTTATTAAGAATGATCACAGTGTCGTCCTGGCACCAAACTTAACTATGATTCAAATACTCTTTCATGTTTCCCTCACTTTCAAGACTATAAATAACCTCCTGCTTAGTTTCTTTCAGCATATGAAAGACCCCATCTACCTAAATTATCAAACTCAAATATCATTCATTTACCATATATATTTATCCAACTCCCTGTGGAATGGCTCGTAGTTGAACTTGGCTCCAAATGATTAAGGTTCAAACCCTCGTGGGCTGAGAGCCCTGCAAATGTGTGTGTTCTATTTGAGAAACTCCTTAAAAAATATATATATAAAAGTGAAGTCAGACTTATCATCTTCAAAGTATCCCAATACAAGACATATTTTAAATCACCAGGTAGAAAAGACTTGA
This sequence comes from Wollemia nobilis, assembly GCA_028583015.1. Classification (NCBI taxonomy): domain Eukaryota; kingdom Viridiplantae; phylum Streptophyta; class Pinopsida; order Araucariales; family Araucariaceae; genus Wollemia; species Wollemia nobilis. The sequence continues at coordinate 8,617,206 of JAQPPZ010000989.1, forward strand.
TATATCATATTTGAGGAGTAAAATATAAGTGAGCAGTGACTATAAAATGCAATGACTCCCAACTTTCCGGCATCATATGTTTAGCATCTTAATTGATAACGGATCAGCTTTTATGTCCTCTTAATATATTCAAGACTTATAATTTTCAGATTATGGAACAAGTCTTAGAAAACCACCAAGACGTTACAGATACCCACCTTATAATTTTCAGATTATGGAACAAGTCTTGGTCGGTCGGTAAAATAAGAATGGGCTTAGGATTCCCACCAGTTATAGTTGGATTTACTGGATTATAAGTGGATTTGGGCTATGGATAATGAAAGGTAACAAGTCAGCAGAAAAGGGTAAGTACGGGAAGTGATGATTCCGCTAGGGCGCACATGGAAACTTGCACTTGCATATCATGGGCAATATAAATTGCATCTTTGCCTGAGTTTAATTGTTTGGAGTATTCCTTGATTGAATGGAAAGAGGAATGTTTTGTGGTGGCAATGATGATGGGAGCCAGGAGCTTGGAAAAACATGTTAGTGTATGTTTGGACATGCGTGTATATGTTTAATACTTTAAATGTTCCTTGTTTTATTTTTATATAAAATGAACTTATGTGTTTAGAGAGAGACGAGGAATATGTCTCAATCAAGGGAGCCACCCTTTAATTGTTGAATGAAGATTTGAGATTATTCTTTCATGATTCTATAGAAAGATAATTTTATAAATAAAATAGAAAATAAATAAAGGTAAATGGTTATTTTATTTATTCAGAGAAGGAAAGGAATTTTATGTAAAATGAGTAATAATTTACTTTGTATTTGCTCCATGTTTATATTAAAATATGGTGAAATTGTGTGGCCACTAGGCAAGTGTTATGTGTTTGGGTGGCCAGAGTCTTGATTCATTTTAGACTCTACGTATGCTTCTGACTTTACCTTTTTTATTTTAATTAATATGCGAAAACTAGCTATGTTCTATTGTTGCACCAAAGATGGAAAAGTCGGTAGAATCAAATCATTATTGTTGAGGTTCTTTAAGAACGCCATGATGAAAAGGTGGTGGTATGAGATTGTGGAGAGGACTCGCTAACCTGGCACTACGCATGGGTAAGAAAGGAAAACAATTTACCAAGTTTTTTGGGCCGTGGGGATGAAGAAGAAAAGATGATCAAAACAAAAAAAAAGAAAAAAAAAAGAGACAACGGGAAATTGGGAAAAGGGAGACCAACAAACATAAGAGTTTTAGGAAGCGAAAGACACAGGTTGGGTTCTCTTTTTGGTTACTATGTTTGCTACGTTTAAATGAATGCGAAATCTATGCATGTTGTGTCCAAATGGCAATGAGAACTGTGCATACTGTGTCTAAATGAAAATGGAAACTGAACATGCTGTGCAAACTCAAAAATGGAAGCGACATGTTTTAGGTAGAAACAATAGTGAGAAACCATGTCGAATTGACTGGAATAAATATGTTTCTGTTGCATCTTTTGTATGTCTATATTTTATGAAAATGGTAGGGTGATAGTTTGGTTTCTTCCGAGCATATCTTGCTTGTACAAAAACAGAAACAATGAGAAGATACCATAAACGCTTATGTGCATTCTGTGTAAAACAATTGAAATAGTGGATAAACTAATTAAGAAACGTTGTTGTGTAAGCTATGACTCATCGAAGTTAGGAAGCGACATGTTTCAAGAAGAATCAATGGTGTGAAACCATGTCAAACTGACTCAGAAGAACCGAGTTAAATTCGAGTCGAATGCTTGTTGTGTTGGTTGAGTTTTAAAAAAATATGAATGGAAGCACAACTTTGCTAGTACAGTTGATTGCTTAACTTCTGTGTTGATTGCTTGTAAACGTAGGAGTAAAGTTTACTCAATGACACATTGTTGAATGTTAAACTTTATTGAGTGAGACTTTTATTTGTGAAACTGCTACCTGGAAAATGGGGTAGAAAATGAAAAGGGAAAACATGATGATAAGTTAACTGGGTGTATATCTCGGGATAGGAGATAATTGAGTTTTTGTTTTGGTATATTTTCCATTAAAGTTTTTGGAATGCATGTGTGCATAGTAGGATGCATTCTCATCCGTTATGAGTTGTATCTGATCCCTATGAGCTCTGTAAGAACTCTATTGTGCATTGATGGTCATTGAATGAGCCGTTATTAAGGAAAAGAACCCAAAGTCATGGGTGAGTTCGAACTGGCAGCATCAAGACCTAACCAGATGGTAGGCGATGCTCATGCTTGCTGTGAGTGTAGACTCGAGTGGAAGAAATTTTAAAAGAAATAGTAGGTCTAAATCTAGAAGATGGTTGTTGAATCTGCTACCAACAATTGTGTTATCTATTGTAAAAATGGGTAAAGCCCTCTTGTATTTTCATTTGAAAAAGGGATTACAGAATTGGTCTTAGTGACGTCAAATTGAACATTTGTGCTTTGAAATATTTGCAATTAATAAAAGGGTTGTTGATTTAGAATGTTTCCTTAATATGACTTGTTTATGGATGTTACAGTTAGTTTCTTAATGCTTGAGGTAGACTTAAAATAAATTGTGAATATTGGAAGTTACTTGAGTGCATAAGCTTTTCTAGTGCAGCGTATGAAATATGGGATGAACACTGTTTTTCTTTACCAATATGCTGACTGGATAGGAAGTCGAGAGGACAGTATTTAGAAGTAAACTTCTTTATTTATTTTATAAAAAACATGAAATTATAAACTAAAGGATAGAACCGTGGAAAAGCCTTTCATAATATAGCTTTTGGGAAACGTAATTACCGAAAATTATGCAGTGTTGAGAGTTTGACAATTAAAGCATGGGTAGAATATTTGGACTCTTTAGAGTTTGCCCAAATGTAGAATCAAATTGATTAATATCTTGAAATGAACTTGCTTTGATATGATGTTGACATCATGGTTGTAGAAGAATTCATTTCAAACAGTAGATTACCCTAGGTATAGTAAATACTTATGCTTTAAAACTAAATGTTTTTGTTTAAAAATAGAGAGAGTCTTCTACTTAAGGTAGTTTAGTAGATAAGTTTAAAAGTAGTATAACTTTAACAAGATTCTTGGGTGGTTGTCCTGAGAATGTGATTAAAGATCATCCATAATGTTGAGGTGCGGGTATGCACACAACAATCTTCAATACAACTGCTGACTGATAGAATTGGTTAATAAATGACTGGGTTAGTGTAGCACCCTAAAATTGGCATAGTTAAACCCTCAATAAAAGATAAAAATTTGAATTTTAACCCCGAAACCGCCCGTTAACCGCTCACCTCATTTTTTGCGCCATTTTTAGAATTTTTTTTTACCATTGGACGATATCATCGCCGATCTGACGATATCATCCCAAATCGGACGAATTCGTCTAGAACAGAACGTCCAGACAATTTTGTCCCAAAACCGAATTTTCATAATTAGCTTATGTTTCAACAACCTCTCCAACTCGAGCAGAAGCGTGTCTGCGCGGTTGGATATTCCTACGTTGGAGATCTCCCAGATTGGGATGATCCCCAACCTCCTAACCTTTCCATAATCCTATATAAATTGAGATTTTCTTAGTTTATCCCCCTGCCTGGCTCCCTGGCTGATCATTTCCCTGCAATCTTAGCTTTTGTTGTGTTAGAACATCCTATTCTCCATCATTTGCATTTGTGTTTTCAAGTTTTATTGCAGGATCTAATTGTATTTCAGCCGGAGGAATCTCAGATCGTCGTAGGCGATTCAACCACAATTTTAGACGATCTTGACGAGATCGACGATGATCTCGTATGATTTGCAGATGATTTTGATTGCAGTTCAGATTGGGGGCAATCAGCGCCTTGAGTTTGCATTTTCTATCCCTTTTCTTATTTAAATTGTGCATTATATTAATTTACTTATGTTCTGCATCTTGGAGTTCACCCCATTTAGCATATTTGCATGATAAAATTCATCATTAATTATTAAAACATTGCATCCCATTTGATTAGATATCTGGATTTATTATTTAAGTATTTATACTCTTATTTTTATCATTTTGTATCATTCTTGCAATTGTATTTTTGGGTTTTGGTGTCTTTTTTCATGATTGCAGGTTTTTGACGAATTCGTCTGATGAATTCATCAGGTTGCTAATGATCTTGACTGATCTCATGTGATCTAGACGATTCTGTACAATTACAGACTATCATGTCATATTCAGGACGATCTGGACTCCTACAAGCTTCAGAATCTTCATTAGACATCAGAAATCAAGTGCACTCTTCTCCAATTTAGATATTCTCTGTATTTAGGATTCATTTATGTTTATTGTCTGCATATAAACTAGAAATTTTATATAGAATAACTTAGATTCATTTTGGCCAACCTAGGAATCTGAATGATTGAACATAAAATGAACACATCAAACCCATTCTCGACCTAGGCGTGGAAACTGCCACTTAAAGTTTCCTGGTGAACCCCACCATCCTTCAAAAATTTATCCTTATACCCCTCCCCCAAGAGGCATGACCTTCAAAGGGCCTCTCCGTATGAGGTATTGTCCCATCCTTCTCGCATCCCCCTTCCGGGCATGGATCCTTTAGCCTGAAGGTAAGGGTGCAAAAAATTTGTGTGATACATTTTTGGTGAACCCGACGTGAACTAAAACACCTTTTGAAAATAAAACAAAAAACAAAAAAAAACACATTGTTAAGAACATCTATAATCATTAGACAAACAGTTAAATTTTCATATCATATTTAGATGGTAGATTATAATAGAATACGAGTTATCGCCATAAATGTTGAAAATCAATTAACGACCATAGAGATTACTTCTGTACTTAGAGTACCTCAAACAAATAGAGCCCAACCTTTATGGGATGAACTTGATAGGAGATTAGGTATTATAGAATCCATATCTGTAGAACTTAGGCAAATTAAGAGGTTTGTCCTAGATAGAATCCTGGATCCTGATCAAGTAACCTTGTATCATGAACTTCAGAGAGCTTGCCATAGGTGGTTAGCAGATAAAAGAGCACTTGTGTCTTCAAAATTGTACACCTTTGAGGAATACCTTGAGAACGCAATTGTAGTACATAAGTTTCTATCTCGTATAGAGGATCAAGAAGTCGTTCTTACGGATAGAAAAATATGGAATAGAGTTCCTAGAGCTGTGTTGTATCGAGAGTATTGCCATGAACTTTATTTTTACAAGTCAGATTCTAAAGTAGATCATATTACCATAGCACACTTTGTCAAATTTTTGAAAAACCACTTCCAATTTGAAGAGGAGCATTTCATGACTCCTGATGAACTTGATCCTATCAATGATATCCATAAACTATTCATAGAAAACTAAGTCATTCTTTTTACTATTGTTATTTCTTGCAACTAGCATGATGTTTGTTATTTTTATTCTTGCACAATAATAAAATAATCACACAAAAAAATCAAACAAAAAACAAAGTAAAAACAAATAAAAACAAAACATTTTCCTTTTAAAGTATTATAGTAGGTATATAGTTAAAATATATACCTCTCAACCTTACCACATATATATATATATATATATATATATACTAAAACCTAAGTTTAGCACAATGCCTAGACTTAGGAATGGAAAAAAAACCGAAGAAGATGAGGATTGGTTAGGAAGACCATTAACTGACCAAAATGTCCCTCCTAAGGACCAAGTTCAGGAAGAAGAAATCCTAGACCAGAAAGAAGAAGAGCTTGATGTAGCAAATGAACAAGAAGAAACTAATAGAGAGGAAGGATCCTCATCCCCTAAAATGTCTCCGGGAGGAGCTATCACTTTTGAAAACATGGAACAATTTTGGAAGTTCATTAACACTAATATTGTTGTTTTTAATAGAGCAATCCATATGGACAAGGATCGAATTAGTGAAACTCAAGCAACTCTAGAAGACGTATTTCACACACGCACTAATCCCTTGTCCTTTATTGAACAAGAGAGTGATCAAGCTGGACCATCCAATTTGGATATAGTAGTTGCAATCTAGAACATGCAACAACAACAGGTTACCCAACCACCTAAAGTGCCTGTTAACAAGCCTAGGGTCATTCCCGCACAAAATAAACCCTCATTTACTACTCTATTTCACCAAGCTCTTGATCAACATACCTCAAATCAACAAAAACCCAAAAAAAAACCAAACACCAATTACCAACAATCTAGGGTACAACATAATACTATTACAAATCCTCTTCATAATACTCTTCCTACCAACACTTTGCACAATAGCAATATAGCATCTAATCCTTATGTTACACCATCATACATGATGAGGCCTGGATAAGCCTAATTTATAACATGTTTTAAATAGTTAAAACTGCCTAAAACTCTTGTGAATTATCTTATATGCTAGTTAAGTTGATTTAATATGCTGTGTATTAACTGTTTGCATGATTGAAGTGTTAAGGACATTATATTCTGATTTTTAATAGTTCTTGTATAGTTTTATGTTATCTTGTCATGCTTAGGTTGACGACAACACTTCATTAGTATTATTTTGATGATCATTAAGCATTAGTTTATCTAAATTTAGTAAATAGTACAAAGACTTATTAATGTGCAGCAGAAAACTGGTTTTTCTATATAAATTCCATCCAGCTGCCAATGAATGGCAAAGCATGGAATTCACATCCAAGGAAGAATGAAGACTATTGCAATCTGATCCTGAGGGCTAATCCACCTGAGAAATGCAGCCAAAACCATTTGGAGTCAACACAGTTGGTCATTCTAAAGATCTTCGGAATGAACACAGTGTCTTCAGAATGAACAGATATCTTCAGAATGAGAAAACACAGTGTCTTCAGAATGAGCAGATCTTCGGAATGAAAATTGCAGTATATTCAGAATGAATGGATCTTTGGAATGAGAATTGTAGTATCTTCGGAATGAGTAGATCTTCGAAATGAGAATTGCAGTATCTTCGGAATGAGTGGATCTTCGGAATGAGAATTGCAGTATCTTTGAAATGAGCCACTTATCTTTGGAATGAAAACAAAATGTGCTTTTTGACTTGTTGACCGATTTATGACGCTGGAAAAAGGGAAATAAATATTGAAAAGGGTAAGGGAAAATATCTCAGATCTGACTTTGTCGTCCTTGCCGACCAAAGCCACCATTTATGGAAAGATCAAATTTGATCTTCTTCCAGGATAAACCTAGGAAATTCTACAGGATATCAGGAACAACATATTTTCTGTTTATAATTAGATTTTAGGCATCTATAAAATATAGCTCCCGTCCAGGTTGAGCTATTAGATTAGATAGAGGAGATAGAAAATAAATAGGGAGATAATAGAATAGTGATTTCAGACCTGTAACAGATTTCAGCATAATTGTAATTATGTTTCTAAAGCAATAAAAGTGCAGTTTCATTCTATTTATTTTGTTATGTATGAGTGTGAGTAAGACTTAAAGAAGAATTCAAACATTCTTCCGAGAAAGGAGGTCGGCCACTTCCGGACCTAGGAGGAGGACCGACAGATAGGTTTTATTTTGATTTTGCTATAGCAGAATAAGTTGTGAACTTGTCATTTTCATTCTTTTGCATAGCTAACATTCCTAGTTGTTTAATTCTTGTTCATAATGTTTTTTTGATATGATTAGTGGTAGATCTGGTTATTATTTTCATTCCCAGTAACTTTTCAATTCACTGCAAATTTCCATTTCCAGCAATTTACAAGTTTTCTGTAATTTCCTTGCATTCTTGTTTTTGCTGTCAAAACCCTGCACAGAAGATTGACGACCTTCTGTTACAGAGCATTGACAGGATCTAGTTTTTATGCTTCATTTTAATTATTGCAAGATTAAATAGACTTTCAATTCTACAATTTAATTAGATTTCATTATTGCAATTGTAACTAGGGTTTCATTTCTGCAATTAGCAATTAGTTTTCATTCTTGCAAATAGATTAAAATTCAATTTATGCAATTTAGGGGTAGAAGTGACACAAAACCCCCACACAATAAATTCCACCAATAAGACCTAATGCTTCTAAATGAATTGAACTACAACCTTGCTTGAACATTCTCTCGTAAATAGCCTGGGACACCACCCTGGATTGATAAATTCATTGAGAATTAATGATGTGCTTAACAACAGCCCATCATTTGACATCGTTGTCGGGGAACACGGTGTTGTTAGAAGGTGAAAAGTAGTCCAATAATTATTAAATATGCTAAGTTGTGAATTTTAGAGTAAAATCTGAATATAATGACTGGTATTAGTAATTGTTATTGGTAAATTGTATTTCAGTCCATTTAGGAAATAAGCAAGAAACCACAAGAAGGAAAATTTCACAAGAGGTTGAAATTATGTCAGAAATGTCTAAATTTTTATTTCCAAAAATGTTGAAATTTTCAAAGAATCCCAATCATCCACTTCCAGCACTACAAGATCCTTTGAGAAATCATTACAAGGAGGAAAATTAAGTAGTTCAAAACCATTTTCTCTTGACAAATCCATACAATTAGGAAAATTTGACAAGATTTATAATTGTTTTTGGGAACCTAAAATGGAAGGCTCACAACAGAATCAAGGTAGAGCCAACAATGTGCTCCACCCTAGTGCAACTAGTGCACCTACCAGAACTTTTCAAAATCCCGTCCAACTAGATCTTAATCAAAATGCTCCCATGAAGGTCATTTCACCTGCAGTATTACCAACTTTCAAGGGAATTACATCCGAAGATCCTGATATGTTTTTGTTTGAGTTTAAAATTGTATGTCAAGCTCATGATTACACTAATGATAATCAAAAGCTCAAACTATTTCCTTCCACTCTTAAAGAGTTAGCTCTACGATGGTTCATCACCTTAGCACCTGACTCAATTAGAACTTGGGATGAGATGGAAAACATATTCTTGGAGAGATACCAAGAATATTGTCAAGTCAAGAATCAAAATGATGAAATTTTTACAATGAAACAAGAGGAAAATGAAATCTTAGAAGATTATATAGACAAATTTTCTTTTGTTCATAAGAGATGTGGAAGTGTTGAACTTGAAATTTGCAAAGTCCTATTCTTAAGGGGACTACAAGATGAATCTAGGGATGCATTGGATATCTTGGGAAGAGGAGATACAAATGCACTTAAATTTTAGGAAATTATTAAACTCTGTAAAAATTACTCTCGTTCAAGGCATAGAAAACATAGAATTGGTAATGAAAAACATGATTTTAAAGAATGCATGAAAGAGGCTGATATTTTAGTACATGATAGAAAATTAGATGAAAAAAATGAATCTACTGAATCTTCAGCCATCTATTGTTCAGAATGTAAAAAGCAACACTCTCTTCATTATTGTCCTTTGAAAAAAATATTTATACCTACTACATGTAGTATTTGTCAATTAGGACACCCCACAAATCAGTGTAGTTTATTTCCAGAACTTACAAGTATCTTTGAAAAACAGTCTCAACCTATGAAAAAAACCAATTTTGTAGGACAAGGACAAGGGAATAATTTTCATAAATTTCCATTTCAGAGTGCTTCTCAATTTCCTGCACATTGGGGAAATAATCCTTGGTATATGCCATGGTCTGATTCAGGTCCACTTCAACAATGTTGGAGTCAACCACCATGGGCATACTCCCAAGCATGGTCTCAATATGGATGGATGCAACAAAAATGGAATCAACAACATCCACCATGGTTGCAGCCAAAATTATAGGGATATCAATGGGTACAACATCAAAATTTGTACAAAGGGCAACAACATTGTCAAAACCAAAAACCAAATTTGTTGCCTAATTATATCCATAATTTCTATCGTGGACAACAACAACAAAAATTAAAACAACCTATGTTTTCAACTCAACCTGTGGTCAGTCCAAATCATGTTGAACAGGTAACCCCTGTTTCTATGGTTGAATCAGAAAATACAGCCCTAATAAATGTTAGTGTCTGTGTTAAAACTCAATTGTGTTCAGGTGAACCATTGCTTGAACCTATTCCACTTATCAGTGTAGAAAGTGAAGTTAAAAAGAATGAACATGAAAACAAATCCACACTAAAACAACATCAAGAAGAACAAGATACCTCATCAAATAAAGTATCATATTTTGAATAGTCTAAGATATCAAAACTAACATCTTCACAATTAGATTTGATCAAGGAATTAGAACATTTAACTGTTACAATATCTTTACCTCAAGTTGTACCTATCATTAATAGGATTGTTCAAGAAATGTGTTTTAGCAAACCAAGAAAAAAAAAAAAGTATATCCTAAAACCATACAAAAATGTGGAAAATTAGTTAACTTGCTTTCAGGTAAACTTATTACACCTAAGTATGATTGTACATAAAGCCCACAGTTTCTTAGAACACATAAGGAAAATGAAAAAAATACTTTAGTTTTGGCCTCCATTGTTGTAAATAAAAATGTTTCTCCAAGAACCAATTCAAATCAGCCTGGTACAAAACAAACTAAAATACAACCAAAACAACCTTTGAACAACAATATTTGGTTGACTAAAAACCAGGGAGCAAATTTGTTTGATATATTGGTGCAACATCCAAATGCTTTACTAACATTTTATTCATCTTTAGTAGTTGGCATTGAGTTGTTGCAGGTACAAAAAAACAAATTTTGCAGTTGAATGCATTTGATGAACTTTGGTTGGAAGCACTTCACCAAATAGAGTTCATTCAACAAAAATGGAAAATGTGGCATGATGATCACATTAAAAGCAACAAGGATGAACCAAGGGAGTTTGAGAATGAAGTTCAACTTTCTTTAGTTGATGATTTAAGGAGGATATTAGTGGTGAATGGACATCTTTTACAGTTGTACCATAAACCACTAACAAAGGTGGAATTTGTTCGCTATTTCACATAGTTACATTTGACAGAAGAAGCTTATTCTTCTGATAAATATTCCAAATGATCATATCTTTGAATCTTAAAGGAAAAATAATAAAAAAATCAAAAAAAGTAGAAATCAAAAAGATGAATAAATTCTGATTATGAATTCCTTCATGGGCATGATTTCAGGGAAATCATAAAATCCTTCATGGGCATAATCAAAATCAAGAAAAAAAAAAAAGAGAAAATGAGAGAAGAAAAAAGAAACCAAGAAAAAAAAAGAGAGAAAAATGAATAGCTCAGTAGTGAAAACCTTTTTCTAAGGCGCTACTGAGTTGGTATGCATGAAAACCAGTTTTCTGGCATGCATAACCTTGAAATTTCTAAGTCACCATCCTTGTTTTTGAAGAGTTACAGGAAGCCTCAACAGAATATCAACAGAAGCAGTCATCTTTCAAAACTTGCATTAACTTGTTTTAACCAGGTATATATGTTTCTTGCACTTTTCTCATTGTAAATATTTGATATATAGTATATGACAATTAACCATTAGTATAAAAGTGTTCATAAGAGTTGGCATACACAAAACATGCTTGGAGAAAGAGAAAAATGTTGGTTTCTACTATGACTGTTGTATCTTCAATAACCGTGGTATCTTTAGAATAAAGCCTTTGTCTTCGGAATGAAGGTTTGTCTTTGAAATGAAGCCTTTGTCTTCGGAATGAAGGTTTGTCTTCGGAATGAAGCCTTTGTCTTTGGAATGAAGGTGTGTCTTCGAAATGAAGGTTTGTCTTCGAAATGAAGGTTTGTCTTCGAAATGAAGGTTTGTCTTCGGAATGAAGGTTTGTCTTCGGAATGAAGGTTTATCTTCAGAATGAGGTTATCTTCGCTTTAAATTCCCAGCTTAGTCTTCAAAATGAAACATAATCTTCAGAATGAATATTTGACAATCTGTTTCCACATGGCATCCAAGGAGGGAGAAAAAGACATAGTCAGCAGAATGTTTTTACTCCATGTGATCATTGACACATGTCAGCTGACTTGCGGTTAGATTCATCTCATATTTTGCACCCATCAAGGAAGTATGAGAATCACAAGGAAAATAACCAACAAACATGCCACCACCATTCATTGCTAATAACCACTCATGTGGGAAAATTTGCATGTAGAATGGACGAGCTAAAAATAGTAAAGAAAATTTGATGGCAAGGATCTCCAATGATTGATGTCTAGATGTTTAGAGCACAAAATAAGGAAGTGTGCCATATTTTATTTCTGAAGACATATTTGCTAATGATTACAAGGGAAAGTAAAAAAAAATTAAAATTTTTTTATGAAGAAGAACAAGAGAAAACCCTGTAATTTTGTAGAAACAATAAATCAATGACCTAGCCAATGATTGTAGTAGCAGAAGAGAGCAGTCTTCTCAGCATCAGAATAGAGAAATAAAGTGAAAAATGAAAAATGGCCAGCCTACAAGAACCCTAGAATAACGTAACCACATGGGTTACCAAAATTTTCAACCTGTGAAGGGTAGTATGTAATTTTGTCAGGGCATCATTTCAAAATTTTAAACCACATCAGGCATGGTAGGCAAAAACCTAAACTTAGAGTGAATTTTCTAGCATACCTGCACCAAGAACTACAGAGCATGGCAAAACATTATCAAGAGAAAAAAAAGGAGCCCTCATCATCATGGTCTTATTAAACTGGTGTGCCAACATCATTTTATGGGAAACCCTAGAAGCTTTAATAGGTTTTATTCTACCCTGACTAATGTAGTTTTTGAAGAAGAAGATGAAGGAGAAGAGGATACAAATGTTGCTATAAAAAATATGCTACTGAGGAAGAAGAAAAGGCTAAAAAAAAATGCTATTGTAGAGAATGAAACACACCAAGCAAAAGCAACAAAGCATTTTTATCTAGAACCATCAACCTCATAGACTAAGAAGACAAGGGCTGAAATTGACAGTAGAAAAATAAAATAGAAGAGGGTTCATTTTTCTAAAGATATTATTTATCTATCAGAATAGGAGAGTGAAGTTCCCAGTGAAGAGCCCTGAGCTATCCCTACAACTTTGTTACCACAAGAAAACAGGGCAAGAAGAGAAAATATACATTAAGGACTAGGAGGTCTGCAAGACTCCAACAAAAAGAGATAAAAAAACAAATGATTGAAGAGAAGACTAGACAGGATAGCCCCGATGTCATAAAAGTGCAACAAGCCACCGAGAATTTGGATGTAATCATAGATAATTTCATGGAACCTCCTATATAGGAGTAGGGGTCTGAAGCAGAGGATGAGATCATTGTTAAGCAGCAAACTATAGTTGATTTATCAGTATCAGGTTCTGAGTCGAATGAAGAAGAGGAGGTGGACATCAAAAAACAACTGAGAGAAGCCAAGAGTGTTATAAAAATACAAATGAGATGGATTGAGGAAAGAAAAAATGTTATTGAAAAACATGAAAATAAAATTAGAGAATTATAGCAGAAAGTGGAGTTCTCAATCCAAAGAAATACATTTATGTAACATTATTGGGTAGGTCTCAAATTCAGGCCTCCAACCATCATTACTCTAGTTCCCTCCTATTTTGAAGAGGATTCCCAACCATATGATCAGTTTGAATAATGACTTAGAAACCTTAATGAGAAATTACACAGGCACTAAATTGTTCTATGAAACATGGAATATGAGTATGGACATTTGTGACTCCATAGCCCACTGCACTGCATGAGGGCATGCATTAATATAAGTTGGGGGGGAATGATGAGGCCTGGATAAGCCTCATTTATAGCATGTTTTAAATAGTTAAAATTGCCTAAAACTCTTGTGAATTATCTTATATGCTAGTTAAGTTGATTTAATATGTTGTGTATTAACTGTTTGCATGATTGAAGTGTTAAGGACATTATATTTTGATTTTTAACAGTTCTTGTATAGTTTTATGTTATCTTGTCATGCTTAGGTTGATGACAACACTTCACTAGTCTTATTTTGATGATCATTAAGCATTAGTTTATCTAAATTCAACAAATAGTACAAAGACTTATTATTGTGCAATATAAAACTGGTTTTTCCATATAAATTCCAGCTAGTTGCCAATGAATGGCAAGGCATGGAATTCACATCCAAGGAAGAATGAAGACTATTGCAATCTGATCCTGAGGGCTAATACACCTGAGAAATGCAGCCAAAACCATTTGGAGTCAACACAGTTGGTCATTCTAAATATCTTCGGAATGAACACAGTGTCTTCAAAATGAACATAGTGTCTTCGAAATGAACAGATATCTTCGGAATGAGAAAACACAGTGTCTTCGGAATGAGCAGATCTTCGGAATGAAAATTGCAGTATCTTAGGAATGAGAGGATCTTCGAAATGAGAATTGCAGTATCTTCGAAATGAGCGGATCTTCGGAATGAGAATTGCAGTATCTTCAGAATGAGCCACTTATCTTTAGAATGAAAACAGAATGTGCTTTTTGACTTGTTGACCGATTTATGATGCTGGAAAAAGGGAAATAAAGATTGAAAAGGGTAAGGGAAAATATCTCAGATCTGAATTTGTCGTCCTTGCCGACCAAAGCCACCATTTATGGAAAGACCAAATTTGATCTTCTTCTAAGATAAACCTAGGAAATTCTACAGGATATCAGGAACAACATATTTTCTGTTTATAATTAGATTTTAGGCATCTATAAAAGATAGCTCCCATCCAGGTTGAGCTATTAGATTAGATAGAGGAGATAGAAAATAAATAGGGAAATAATAGAATAGTGATTTTAGACCTGTAACAGATTTTAGCAAAATTGTAATTATGTTTCTGAAGAAATAAAAGTGCAGTTTCATTCCATTTATTTTGTTATGTATGAGTGTGAGTAATACTTAAAGAAGAATTCAAACCTTCTTATGAGAAAGGATGCTGGCCACTTCCAGACCTAGGAGGAGGACTGACAGACAGGTTTTATTCTGATTTTATTACAGCAGAATAAGTTGTGAACTTGTCATTTTCATTCTTTTGCACAACTAACATTCCTAGTTGTTTAATTCTTGTTCATAATGTTTTTGTGATATGATTAGTGGTAGATCTGGTTATTATTTTCATTCCCAGTAACTTTTCAATTCACTGCAAATTTCAATTTCCAACGATTTACAAGTTTTTTGTAATTTTCCTGCATTCTTGTTTTTGCTGTCAAAACCCTACACAGAAGATTGACGACCTTTTGTTACAGAGCATTGACATGATCTACTTTTTATGCTTCATTTCAATTATTTCAAGATTAAATAGACTTTCAATTCTACAACTATAACTAGATTTTCAATTCTGTAATTTAATTAGATTTCATTCTTGCAACTGTAACTAGGGTTTCATTTCTGCAATTAGCAATTAGTTTTCATTCTTGCAAATAGATTAAAATTCAATTTATGTAATTTAGGGGTAGAAGTGACACAAAACCCCCACACAATAAATTTCACCAATAAGACCTACTGATTCTAAATGAACTGAACTACAACCCTGCTTAAACTTTCTCTTGTAAATAGCCTTGGACACCACCCTGGATTGACAAATTCATTGAGAATTAATTATGTGCTTAATGACATCCCATCAATACACTCATAGATCCCATACCTATGTCCCACCGAACCAATATGGTGGACAAACTAGTAATCTTGAAACCATGGTGAAACAACTAGTTTCCTGCATGGACCAGATAGATCCCTACCATCCCTCGTACAACTATTGAGAGATGTGTAGTTAGCCTTTAGATCCTATAGTCGTAGCACAGCCGTATCCTAAACATTTTCCCCCCATTTTACAGGAGGAATGCAAGTTACAACAACTTTCTAGCAGAAAGTTCCCCCCCTTTTACATTACAATGCCTGGGTTTTTATAGAGGACCCGACCCTCTGAGCCATAATTACACAAAATGGAGGAGTACATCCTCGAAAGCTGAGAAGTCGGCTCCTCGTGGCTCTCGTGATCGAGCTCTCAAATCCGTTACCAAAACTGGAAACTATGACCGGGTCGACCGTGGAAACATGCATTAATGAGCCGTCTGAGCGTCCTTGGCTTCTGGGTGCAGTGCTCGAGTGGCCGCCATGCTCGTCGGGCTCTTCATCATGGACTGATACTTCATTTCCAATTGCTAAAAATGAGCAATGGGCTTATCGGGCACAAAAAAATGCATTTATGAGGCACTTGATCGCCTCGAGAAAATACCCGGCTTGGAGCGCGTGCCCTTGAAGTGCTTCGCTAGATTTTCATTCAACTTCGCTTCGCAATGGACTTGAGCCGAAGCAGATCCTCCTTGATTTGCACTTCGCATGGTGGAGCTTCGCAAAACAGCTTCGGGGGTGGTGAGGGCCGAAGTAGATTTCTTCCTCAAAATGGGGTCTTCACTTCTCGCTGCTTCGCTGGAGAGATGTGTCAAAACTGCTTCGGCGAGGCCCTTCGCCCGAAGTAGATACTTCGCTGGTGAGCTTGAAAAATGCTTCGCCGTGAACCTTCTTCAAAACTACGGTTCGGGGGTATTTCGGCCGAAGTGCATTCTTGCCTTCAAAATTGCTTTGATTGCTTCTACTTCGGGTGAAAGTACTTCGCATGAAAGATGGCCAAAGCAGATGCTTCGCAATGACTTTCGATGAAGTAGAAATGGTTCGTTGGCGTGAGGGGCCCGAAGTGGGTGCTTCGACGGCTTTTCGGTGAAGTATTTTCAATGTTGCGCTCCTTCAAATCCCGCTTCGCAAGTTTCTTGCCCGAAGTAGCCTTTTGAAGTGCTTCGGGCCCGAAGTAGTTTTCATTCTTCTTCCTTTGCATTTTTTCTTCGGCAACACCGCTTCGCAAAATTTTCACCCGAAGTAGCTGCTTGAAGTGCTTCGGGCCCGAAGTAGTTTTCTTGCCTTAGCCAATTCGGACCGCGATTTTCCTTCGATGAAGCTGTTCTTTTGAAATGCCGCTTGAATTCCGCTTCGCAAAACTTTTGCCCGAAGTAGCTGCTGGAAATACTTCGGGTGCGAAGCTCTTTTTTACGCCTTGCTAGAATTTCTTCTTCGGCAACGTCGCTTCGCAAGGTTTTCGCCCGAAGTAGTTGTTTGAGGGACTTCGGGCCCGAAGTAGTTTTCATCCTTAGCGATTTCTTTCGGTGAAGCTATCTTCCTTAGCTTGTTCGGCATCGAAGCTCTTTCTTCTTCATTTTATGTACAAGGGGGTGGCAGGGAAAGCCAAAATTGCTGCAATGCTTGAAAATGTTGTTTCTAAAAAAACAAGGGAACAAATTCATGAAATTAAAAGAAATACTTTACAAAAATTCAATTTTTCTACCCCATTGTGCAATGTGACAAAATTGTCAACATTCTTGGTGGCTCGCGGGGCAACGAGCTCGTCTCGGTGGGAGAACCCTTAGCCTTGATCCGTTGGGCCAGAGTTACCTCCAGACCCTTCTCCCTTTTCTTCTTCTTCTGTGGGCTGCTCCCCGACTTGTTCTTGTTCTTCTTCTTCTTCTTCTTCTGCTTCCTCTGGCGTGGCTTCTTGCGACGGTGATGGGGCAAGGCGATCGCGGATATTTTTCATGGTTCGATGGACATGAGCCCAGGCACCCTTTGAGAAAGGCTCTTGATCTTGCAATGCCTTCACCAAAACATGGAAGCGATCAATCTGCCCGATATCAGCATGTTTGGCTCTGGTATACAGATCATTCAGGCAGGCTGTAATCTTGCAGTATCTCAGAATGAAATCTATGATCTGCCTTTCCATTATCGGCTCTGCCCATTCATCTATCTCCGAGACGTCACCTTCAAACTGAAGCCATGCCGGCTTAAGCTCTTCCTTGGTCAGAAGGTTCCCATCATCATCCGTGAAGCTCGAGAAACCTAAGGAAGAGAGATCCTGGAAATAGCCTAGCGATGTGCGCTGCTCATTCTCAAACATGTCCAGGAGGTCCTTCGCCTTTTGTGCCTTCCTCACCTTGGAAAAGAAGGCACGAACTGTGGCTTGGGCCGTGGACCAATCTCTAGCCGTCCGACTCATTGCAACAACCTGCAAGTCTTGATATTTCATGCTTTGGACATCAAAGGCTAATTTGAGTCGGCCTCTAGCCTTTTGAGTGACCTCATCTATGATTGGCCCTCCTTCGCCAGTGGCACGTTGTGCTTCAGTAATATAGGTCAAAATTGATAGGGCACTGGAGGCCCGAGATCTAAAATTTTTTAGCAAGTGTGAGCGGATTTCTTTGATCCTGCCTCTATCAAACAACTCCAAGCTTTCTTTTTGGTGCAACTACTGCTGCAACTGCAAGATCTTGCTTTCAACTTCCTTGGCCTTCAGATCATTCTCGGCCTGTCTCTGTGCTTGGTTCTGAGCTGTACACTGCAGTTGTAGTATTTGCTATTTCAGGGTGTGTGTTTCCTTTTTCATCAGCTTACACTGCTTCTCTGAATCCTCCAGCTTGGAGCGGATTCTAGCTAGCTCTTCCTCCAACTTGATGTTGGCATTTTCTGCTTCAAATCTATGCTGATTAGCGATGTTGGCATGCGCTCGGAAAGTTTCGATCCTGACGTGCATGGATTCAGATTCATTATCAACATTCAAATGCTCCAGGTCCTTGGATTTGTCTTGGTAGTCATAGTCCGCTGGAGTCATTTCATCCAGGGGCTTCTGGACCTTGGGGATCTTTTTTACTTTATGCAACTTCCCAGCCTTCAAATCGAAGACAACGCATTTTTCAACCTAGGCTAGAGAGCGCCCTCTCTTCTTCCTCGCCTCCTTCAACATTTTTTTTGTATTTTGTCGAGCTAGGAGTAGCTTCTCAGCTAGAGGGCGTTCCTTCATCATGGACAATTCAGATTCAAATAAGGCTGGATCTCCAACCGAAGGGGTAAATAAATATAAAGAATGAATGGGGGATGCCTCACCAGAAGGTTCGGCGATAGGTGTACTAGGAGTCCCAACGAGTGCAACAATGCCATGTGAGGTAGGGGAATGAAGAACGGGGTCCGACGTTGGGGCACTACCTTTGCCCTGGCTAAGGTCCAAAGGATTGGTGGCATGGGAAGGCGAAGTGGTAGCAACAGACTTGTCCCGACCTGATGACTCGAGTGGAGTGGGGCTAACGGGATCGGTGGTAAGGGGTAACATGTGAAGAGGTGATTGACTTTGTGAGGGAGGGAGAGACTGATGGGGAGACTCGGTCGAGACCATGGTAGACACGTGAGAGACCAAGGCAAAGGGTGGAGAATGCGTACCTATGTGCCCTTCTGGCAGAGCGGCCATGGTGACTTCTTGTGTGATAGGCTCCTGCTCCTTTTGGGCTTCGGCACTCTCGACTTCCACAACTTCTACTTCAGGGTCTCCCTCTTGTTGGAGGAGTTCCTCCACATCAATGATGTCTATGTCTGGGACCGTCTCGGCACTTGGTGGCCCCGCATCTTCAACATTTGCTTCGGTCGGGCCTGATGCAGGTTGTCCAGCAGGAGCACTTGGGAGCTTTGTGCGGGGTCGCTTTGGGTGGCTCGGAGGCACTTGAATTTGTTGCCTCTTTCTTTTCTTTCTCTCCAATGGTTGCTCCGACTCTTCGACACTTGTGTCATGGATTTTCGATGGTCCCTGTGGTAGTGCCTCTGGTGTAGCTTCGGCTTCTTCCTCTTCTTCTTGCTCTGAAGCATCGTCAGCTCCTCTTGGGCTTTTCGCCGATCCTGGGGTAGCTGGAGGAACAAAGTCGGCGAAGGATATGGACTTCCAAGTCCCAACATTGGCTTCATAAACAATTGTGAAGTCTTTATCCGATGTCAAGAGTCCATAAGAATTCATATTTTGGTGATGGACTCTCATTATCCACCACTCCCTTAATTTTTCCTCGCTCCAATTCTTCAATTCTTCCTTTAAATCATCCTTTGCCTTTCTCCAAAACGTGGAGCTTGGAGTTGGGAGGGGGTATTGGTCAAGGTCAAACTCGACCTCCATGGGGTAGAACTCATGCCAGGGAGGCAATGTCCTCATCCTCTCCAAATGCCACTCCAGATCCTTCCCATTGGGATTATTCCTTTGTTCCACAATTTCAGGGTGGGGGCAGATGTGGAAATTCTTGAATTTTAAGTGATCCCTCATCACTCCCAAGGGATCATAGAGCCATTGTTGAGGAATCTGGAGTAGGCCAAAATTGGCAAGCTTTTCCTCTAGGAAAACATTCTATTTTAAGGCAAATACTTCAATTACTCCCATCCTGAAGGGGAAGTCACAGGTATGTGCCCATTTTCGACCATGGCCGTAGACGGCGTTAGTTGCGTCGCTCTGCCGAGCGACCTCCAACGTGAACTGGTACTCGAAGGGGTAGACTGGTAGCAGGAAGGGCTTCCCAATGAAGCCGAACATATGAATTACGAGCCCCTACGTCAGTTGAAACACATCTCCCCTTTTCTCTTGCACCACTTTATCTCTCAAACTGAGGGGGACCCGAGGGCAAGAACCCTTCAACAAATGCATAGCGGGTCCCAAAAATTATTGATTAAAAGAATAATAGGACTCTGTCCTCAATAGGAGGGGAGTCCACTGGTACACAGGCAGAGGATTTCCATCCTTGCCGCTTGGAGAAATGGCGATATGGGGGAATCGCTTATGTACTTGGTAGAAAAACAACCAGACAAGGAAAGAACAGGGTGCGAAGTACTGGCCCGTCACCGAATTCTTCATACTGGTGAGCCGCGTATGCAAGGTTCGGGCCACCCATTCTACCCAATCAAAGAAAATTGGGTTGGTGTTTGGTCTTGAAGCATCAGGGGCATAGAATTCCCCTCTCAAAATACATTCGGCCAAAGACACCTGCCAGGGTTGCACCGAAGCATCTGTCGATAGGCCCGCCACCCATGCAATGATGGAGAAAATATCGATGTTCTTGAAGGCCGCCAAGGGTAAGGGCATCTAGGGTAGCTTGCTTGAAGGGAGCCCGCTTTTGAGGTTCTCACGCAGGAATTTCAATATGTAGTTGTTGGAGGTGAACCTCTCCATCTGTTCGCTCAGAATGACGTTGCGAACGGAATAGCCCTTGGGTGGACCTTGTTGTGGCGCAAAGGTTGCTTGCACATCTTCCTTCAGAATGGAAAACAATTTATGACCTGAAGCATCCAACACTTGCCTGGATGCAGGCTGGTAATTCTGCATGATAGCATAGATTAATTCGGGACAGTGGTGAGCAGGCGGGGTCAAATACCAGTAAATCTGAGAGTAATATGCAGCAGCTCTCTTATTCTCTAGGGTGAGTCTGCTCATCATAAACTCAATAGTGCGTCGGAGGTCGGACACACCCTTAGAGAGCTCTGTGTCTCTAATTTTCTCCCACCCATCAATTGGTGGTTCTACAAGTTGTTCCTCTTTCGAGTCGTCTCCTTCTTCTATCGGCTACTTTTTAGGGCGAGGGGTGAGATTGATCTTCTTAGGAGTATGCTTTTTCTCTTCCTTGCCCTTCTTGTTTTTTTGAGGCCTGCTACTTCTGGTTCCTTTCCCTTCTCCTTGGAGTTTTTCTTCCCCATGTTGAAACTTATAGCGAAGTGCCTTACAGTGTAGGGGCTTTGACATGAAGGATTTCGATGCAAAGTGCGAGAGAATTGTAGAGTAACCACGAAGGCTCTTAGTCTTACATGAATTGATAGGCGAATAACCCTCTCACTACTAGGGCTTTGCATTTTATAGCCTTAAAAGGTAACTACCTCAATTTATGGCACCTACCATAATTAAATTTACGCTTCGGACGGAGGAGATTGTCATGCTCTTTGATTGGCTCTGCAACGGTGTAGTACGCGGGGCCACATGCTTTGATGATTATGCCTTGCATTGGAGATGCAAACCACTACCACCTCGTACCTCGGCATGAGCTTTTCTCTTAACCGAATCGCCTCGGGATGTGCTCCACCACCTTTGCCTTAAATTCATCCGCTTCAAACTCTTTTCAAGGTTGTTGTCAAGCACGTTCTTCGAGACACATTTTAAATTCTCTCTCATCTTCGACGAAGTTGAAATCATCATTGAAAATGCTTCATGATGAACCTTTGGTGTGGGCTATTTTTCGATGCTTCAGCCTCGAAGTACTTCTCCTTCACCACACTGCCGCTTTGCTTCGCGAAGACCGCCTACCGAAGCTTGCCTTCTTGGAAACTGCTTCGCCAAATTTTCTTCAAAAACTACTTTGCAAGGGCTCTTTTAAAATCTACTTCGCAAAACTTCTGCCCGAAGTCACCTCTTAAAATGCTTCGGTGCGAAGCTCTTTTCGTGCCTTTGTTTGAATTTTGGTTCGGCCCTTTTGAGGGTAAAGTGCTTCGCTGCGAACCTCCTTGCAATCGCTACTTCGCATCAAAAGTCCTCGAAGGAGATTTTGGAGTGTAATACTTAGCTTTTGCAATCTCGAAACAGGATGTATATACACAAATGAAAATTATATACAAAAGTACATAATTTTTTTTTAGAGTTTTACCTCAACGATGAAAAGTCTTCAGATGAAGACCATTAACAGAAATTGGTAATACCTGGCCATCTGCATCTTTGAGGATGAAAGAGTTGGCCGAGTTCACCTTCATGATTTCAAATGGTCCATCCCAGAAAGCATCCAACTTGTCATGATTTCTAGGCTTGGCCTTCCAGGAGTCCCACTTCCATACTAGATCTCCCACCTTGAATGTGCGATCGGATGATTTTTTCTTGAACCAATCTCGGGTGACCTGAGCATGTTTAGCGAAGCTCTGGTAAGCCTTCTCGTGATCTTCCTCCAGCTGTAGCAGCTGAGCCAGTCTATTTTCCAAAGGGTTGACTCCTTCTTCTTCTAACAACTGCAATGCAGGGATCTCTATATGGGTAGGTAAGATGGCCTCCTTGCCGTAGACCAGGGCATAAGGTGAAGTCTTGATTGACTTCTTGATAGAAATTCGATCGGCCCACAAGGCACGATCTAGAAGGAGATGCCAAGTCCTTTTGTTCGTCTCTATGAGCTTTCTTAGCACCCTCAACAGAGTCTTGTTGGTTGATTCCGCCAAGCCGTTGCCCTGTGGATAGTAATTGGAGGATACTTTATGATATATCCCATATCTATAGAGGAATTCATTGATTTTGGCGCCTGCAAAGCCAGGACCATTGTCTGTTATGATTGCTTCGGGAATGCCGAACCGGGTGATCAATCCTTCAAGGAAGGCTATGACAATCTCCTGATCAGCATGCTTCGTGGGAACTGCTTCGGCCCATCTGGTAAAGTAATCGGTCGCGGTCAAGATGAACTTATGCCCAGCGGAGGAGTTCGGTGATATGACCCCTATGAAATCCAACCCCCATTGTTGAAAGGGAATTTCTACTTGTATCGGTTGGAGAGGCATCGAAGCATTTCTGCTTCGACCGATGAACTTCTGACACTGCTCGCATTTGCGACAAACCGCGAAGGCATCAACGAAGAGTGTGGGCCAATAGTAACCCGCCTTGATGATCTTCAACATCGTTGTTCTCCCTATGAAGTGGCCTCCAGATAATCCTGAATGAAATTCTCCCAGGACTCTCCTTTTATCATCATATTTTATGCACCTGAGAAGGATGCCATCAATGTTTCTAAAAAATAGGCCTTCGGGGCGCAAAGTATATCGGGTGGACCGCATCCTGAAATGCCTTCGCTGTGAAGCATTTAGATGTGAAGGACATCTGCCAGTATTGAAGTATTCAACTATTTCACTAACCCAATCTTTCTCGTCCTCTTCCTGGTTTGCGAAGCATTCTTCTGTTGGTGAGTCATCCCACTGAGATTCTGTAGCTTCGGCCGCTACGCTCTTCGCCAGTTCTTGACACAATGCGCGACCGTGAACCAGTTTTGTGGGTTTGATCTCGATGTCGAACTCTTGTATCTTGCTGACCCAACCGGCTCTTTTACTACCCAATTCTCCTTGGATGATGAAATTGTGCACATCGGGGTGGATGACAATGACTGTAACCCGACTTTGGGAGATGAATTGCTTGAACTTCCTAAGAGACTTCATTACTGCATGCACCTGCATTTCTATGAAATTATATTTTTCTTCATGAGGATTTATCACTTGGCTTAGAAACGTGATGGGGCGCTCTTCGCCATCTTCCCTCTTTTGTGTCAGGACCGCAACATAGCTCTCAGGTTCTCCTATAGCATATAGGATGAAGTCCCGATTGTAGTCAGGGTTGGTCAAGACCGGTGCTTGAGCAATTCGGGCTTTTATTTCTTCGAATGCTTCTTTTCTTTCCTTCGTCCAGATGAATTCTGCACCCTTCTTCAAAAGTTTGGACATCGGCTTGATGACCTGGGCGAAATCTGGGACAAACTTCCTCACGAAGTTGATCTGGCCGAAGAAAGATTGAAGTCCTTTCTTGTCTACTGGGAGTGGGAGCTTCATTAGAGCCTCAGCTCTGTCAGGATCTACAACGAGACCCTTCTTTGATATCGCATGTCCCAACAACTTCCCTTCGCTGACTGTGAATATAGACTTCTTCGGATTGATTGAAATGCCAAATTCTCGACATTTTTCGAAAATCTGTTGTAAGTGTAAGGGGTGATCCTCCCTTCTTCGGGAGAAGATGGTCATGTCATCTAGATAGATAACAATAACCTTATTCAAGAGCTCACCAAAAGCTAGATCCATTGCCCTCTAAAAAGTGGCACCCGCATTCGAAAGGCCGAATGGCATTCGCTGGTAAGCAAATGTGCCCCACTTGGTAGTGAATGCGGTTTTATGTTGGTCTTCATCCCTGACCCATATTTGATTGTATCCAGAGAAACCATCGAGTAGGGAGAAGCGTTGAGCCCCAACCATCGAATGCAAGATCTGATCGATCTACGGGAGAGGGTAGTGATCTCTGAGAGAAGCTTGGTTCAAGTTGCGAAAGTCCATGCACAATCGTATATCTCCATTCTTCTTTCTGATTGGGACTAGATTCGCTACCCAAGAAGAATGTTTGATGGGATAAATTATCTTTGCCTCGAGCATTTTTAGGAGTTCGGCCTTCATCAAGACTTCGATCTTCGGATTGATGGGCCTTTGCTTCTGTCGAAAAGGTTTGATCCCTTCCTGCAACTCAATTGTATGCTGGATCAGTTGTCGATCATATCCCCTTAAGTCTTGATAAGACCAAGCCACTGTGTCGGGATACTTTCTGCACAGAGATCGGATCTGCTCTAGCTCTTTCGAAGTGCAATCTGTTCCAACTTTTATTGCTTTTCCAGGCTCAAGCTCTAAATCTTGATACTGCTTTGCATTAACTTTGATCCTGTGAGAAACTGCTCGATCATTCTGATCAAAGAGGCTTTCAAGAGTAATTAATCCTTTGGGAACGTGGTTATTCTTCAATTGAACTAGCCCTTCATATTCTTCTTCGTCAGGGCTTCTGCTCTCAACCGTGGCTGCTTCTTGAATCATGAAATTCACAATCTGCTCATCACTATCAAAAACCTGCCAATGCAGATCTCTGTCTGGGACAGAGGGCCTATAAATCATCCTCACAGCTTTGGGCTTATGCACCATGTCTTCTGCTAGAGAATACTTGGCTGCGATGGATGCTAGAACATCGACATGTCGATTCTTTTCTCTTGGAATAGACTGCAGATTGAGAGATTCGAATCGGTCGAGCAAGTCCCATACCCTATTTCGGTATGACTTGAGATAGTGCTTCTTTGAAGTGCACTTGTTTGTGACTTGATTGCATACCAATTCAGAATCTCCAAAGATTTGGAGATGCTTTATGCCCAACTTTTTTGCTTTCTTGAGTCCTAGGCATAATGCTTCATATTCTATTGCATTGTTGGTGCAACTCCACACCAACCGGTAACAATATTCCTTCTACTCTCCAGAAGGTGATACTAGAAGAATCCCCACCCCGACACCATTTTTGCATCGGGCGCCATCGAAGAATAATTTCCATAGTCCTTCGATGAAGACCTTATCTTCTGACTTGATGTGTTTCTCAGGCTTGGCGATGGCATAACATCCCATCTCAATTTCTATCATGGCATTAAAGTCTGCCAATGAAAACTCATCTTCACAACTTAACTGTGCGAGAGACTCCTCGACCAGGTCCACCTGCTCTATCTCTTCCACTATCGCATGCACAGGATCGCTACTTTCTCCTTCGGACATCTTTTCTACGAGGAAGGTAGAAGGCTTCTCATTGTAGATTTTCACCTTCTTCCCTTTGAATGGAATCTCCAAGTGCGAGTAATCCATAGATAGATATCCTCCCAGCTTCATCGTAAATTCTCTCGACAAGCACATACTGAAGTAGGGCTCAAGGTCAACGACTACCACCTCTTGTATAACTATGATTTGAGGCATCTTGTGTAGTCGAATAGGAATGTCCTTGATCACTCCTACAGTCTTCATAGGGGTACCATCCAACTGGAGTACACCATGACTGCTTCACATATATTCCATCCCTATCTCTTCGCACACTGCCTTCGGCATGACTGTCGTCGTGGCCCTAGAGTCAATCATACAATTATGTACAACATACCCTTCCATCTGTAGAGACATGTAGAATGATGGTGGCCTATTCTTCCCTATAATGGATGTGGACAAGGTCTGCACTAGGGCAAGCGGTGCTGCCTTTCTTGCTTTGGTTATCTTCAATGATTCTTGCAACAGGTCCACTTGTCCAGGTAGTTGCAGTGCGTCGTACAGACTGATTTTGGCTGGAATCCTCTTCAGCTCATCTACAATGTTGTACGCCAGGGAATTGGGCACCTCAGGTTCCTTTCTCGGCTCATATCTGGTGCGATACTATTTCGTAGCTTCGACCCTTTATCGCTTAGTCAGCGAAGGAAGCTTGAGCTTCTCTCTAGCTTGCTCCTTTGTTTCCCCCGAGGTGGATTTGTAGGGGCCTGTTGGGCCTTCTCTTTGACTGGTGCAGGCTGTCGAGCTTCGTTCGAGGCCGGAGGAGGTTGTTGTCCTTTCTCATGATGAGCATGCACCTTTAAGGGAGCCATTTGAGTAGCATCCACCTCTATCGACCTCTTTCCTCCTCTAGTAAGGACTGCAACTGGCTCTTCTTCACCAATTACCAGGTTCTGATTCAATTGCCTGATGACATTGACTTGACCGCCATGACTACTACTCGCCAATGTTTGTACATAGTGTTGGTGCAGCATGCAAGTATTCTCTTCATGAGGATCATTACACGTGGAGCACCAATGTATATAATCGAAAGTGCTCGGGGCTTCATCTATTGCAACATTTCTTGTCGAAGCTCTTCCTTGCTGGGCCGCTTGATCTTTAGTAAGCGCAGGTGTAGGATAAGATCTTCTCGAGAGAAACTCTTGTTGCGCTTGCTTCTTCTTCATAATGGTCATGTCATTAGACAGGGTCTGCACTATGGAGTTCAGGGACTGAACTTCTTGCAATATTTTGGCTTGCATGTCATCGACTTTGGGAATCGGTGGCAATGGAGCCATTGTTGGTATTGGAGGTAGGGCAGGGTGTTGAAGTGGTGCTGGAAGTAGAGGGAATGCCGAAGTGACCGTGGGCTGCGGAGTCAAAAAAGTGGGAAAATGAATTTATGGAGCAGTGATTTGAGATACAATGGGATTCGGGTTCCAAGATGAGATCGGGAGTGCAGGGGTTGTAGAGATCTGCGAAGCGGTTGCGCTTGCATACTGGGATTGATAGAAATCAAGAAGTATGGGCATCGACATCCTTTGGGGAAGCTTACCCATAGCTATTAGATCCATTTCCGCATTTTGGGCTAACTCATATAACTCTGGGAAGGTATTGATATTCGAATACCTCACCATCACACTGATATCAAGATTGAAAGCCCAAAGGAAATAGTATGTTGTAGCTTCATCAGATGGTCGAAGTCCAACTGGTATTCTTTGCCAGGTTCGAGTGAACCTAACATTGAAGTCTGCAATCTCCTCTTGTGGATGTCTCTGGATCATTGTGAACTACTGCAGGAGAGAGGTCGGATCGACGGACTCATTGAAGCTTCGCATCAACTGTCCGGCTAACTGGTCCCATCCCGTAATGGTATCGGGTGGTAAAGATCTATACTAGTAGAGGAGTTTTCCTCTAAGAGACAGAACCAGAAGCTTTACCATAACTCGCTCTTCTATGATGTCATGGATCACCGCCAGAGAAACTATATCCTGGATGTGCTCTAGAGCAGTCTTCCCAGTTCCATCGAACGTTGGGATCTTCTTTATAGCAGCAGGCGGCACTTGCCCTTGTCCCGCTAGATTTAGCGGTCCCGAAGAATTCCATGCTGGAAATAATCTGGGCGGCGGTTGCTGCTGCATTTGTTGTTGTTGTTGTTGTTGTGCCATATTTACTCTTGGATTTTGAGAAACAAGAATTCTCGAAGCTCCTCCTTGATTGCTAACAGGACGACCAATAGAAATGGAGGCACTAGGATGCTTCGATGAGTTGGGAGGATTAGGAGGAAAGCTAGTCGTTGTGCTATCAGAAGTTAGGCCTTGTTCGTCAATAATGGCCTCTTGCGAGGATGTTCCATGTAACAGAGACTCGGGGGTGACTAACCTAGATCGTTCCCCAAAGGCATCAATATCTAGCTCAAAGAACTCAGTTTCCTCTCCTCTATTCCTAACTCTCCATCTTGTTTGCATGAAGGCACAGACTTTGGTACCGGTCTTTACGACTTAAATATTCTTGGGTAAACAGAGTCGCTAGATGCTAAGAGTCTTTCGGTAATGAGAGCATCGGTTCTCACTACCACTCAGAAGGTGAGACTGATCGGGTCCCACCGAGCATGCCAGAAACTGTTGGTCATCAAATCTGCCCAAGAAAGGATTTGGGTAAGTGTATGCGCCCTAGACCTGGACCAACATTGAAAGGCCGAAGAGAAGAGATGCTCCTCGTGCCAATCTCTAGAGAAAGGCCGGCTCCTATACTAAACTACTTTGATGTTTAAGATAAGGGTGCAGGAAAGAGATAAACAGAGTAAGGGTGCAGGAAAGAAATAAAAGAGTAAGGGAAGAAATTTCAGTAATTTAGTGGTGGGAAAGAACCAGAAGCATGATTACTAGCCAATAACTTGGAACAACAGCAAAGAAAACCAAGAATAAATGAAATGAACACAATATTAACCTTCCTATGTATCCTCTGGACGAGTTCCAGGATTCTCCTTTCCCTTTCATCAAAATTCAGAGTTCAGAGTAACGACGATTAAGAAAAGTGAATATAACAGAAACACTATCCACAGGCAGCATAAAAGAAAGCCAATACAACATTTTCCTCCCCTATGTATCCTTCGAGAAAATTTTAGGGTTCAGTCCCCAATCACACACCTAAATCCAGAGTTCAGAATTACAATATGCAAATGAAGAAAGATGAAAGAAATAAACACAGAAGGCAGCATACAAGAGAGAAATAGAGTCCAAAGCTCTTTAGTATTAATCGTAGGAATACAAGTTACAGCAACTTTCTAGCAGAAAGTTCCCCCCTTTTACATTACAATGCCTAGGTTTTTATAGAGGACCCGACCCTCTAAGCCATAATTACACAAAATGGAGGAGTACATCCTCGAAACCTGAGAAGTCGGCTCCTTGCGGCTCTCGTGATCGAGCTCTCAAATTCGTTACCAAAACTAGAAACTACGATCGGGTCAACCATGGAAACATGCATTAATGAGCCGTCTGAGCGTCCTTGGTTTTTGGGTGCAATACTCGAGTGGCCGCCATGCTCGTCGAGCTCTTCATCATGGACTGATACTTCATTTCCAATTGCTAAAAATGAACAACGAGCTTATCGGGCATGAAAAAATGTATTTATGAGGCACTTGATCGCCTCGAGAAAATACCCGGCTTGGAGCACATGCCTTTGAAGTGCTTCGCTAAATTTTCATTCGCAACTTCGCTTCGTAATGGACTTGAGCCGAAGTAGATCCTCCTTGATTTGTACTTCGCATGGTGGAGCTTCGCAAAACAGCTTCGGGGGTGATGAGGGCCGAAGTAGATTTCCTTCGCAAGATGGGCTCTTCACTTCTCGCTGCTTCGCTGGAGAGATGTGTCAAAACTGCTTCGACGAGGCCCTTCGCCCGAAGTAGATACTTCGCTGGTGAGCTTGAAAAATGCTTCGCCGTGAACCTTCTTCAAAACTACGGTTCGAGGGTATTTCGGCCGAAGCGCATTCTTGCCTTCAAAATTGCATTCTTTACTTCTACTTCGGGTGAAAGTACTTCGCATGAAAGATGGCCGAAGCAGATGCTTCGCAATGACTTTCGACGAAGTAGAAATGGTTCGCTGGCACGGGGGCCCGAAGTGGGTGCTTCGACGGCTTTTCGGTGAAGTATTTTCAATGTTGCGCTCCTTCAAATCCCGCTTCGCAAGTTTCTTGCCCGAAGTAGCCTTTTGAAGTGCTTCGGGCCCGAAGTAGTTTTCATTCTTCTTCCTTTGCATTTTGCTTCGGCAACACCGCTTCGCAAAACTTTCGCCCGAAGTAGCTACTTGAAGTGCTTCGGGCCCGAAGTAGTTTTCTTGCCTTAGCCAATTCGGACCGCGATTTTCCTTCGGCGAAGCTGTTCTTTTGAAATGCCGCTTGAATTCCGCTTCGCAAAACTTTTGCCCGAAGTAGCTGCTGGAAATACTTCGGGTGCGAAGCTCTTTTTACGCCTTGCTAGAATTTCTTCTTCGGCAACGCTGCTTCGCAAGGTTTTCGCCCGAAGTAGTTGTTTGAGGGACTTCGGGCCCGAAGTAGTTTTCATCCTTAGCGATTTCTTTCGGTGAAGCTATCTTCCTTAGCTTGTTCGGCATCGAAGCTCTTTCTTCTTCATTTTATGTACAAGGGGGTGGCAGGGAAAGCCAAAATTGCTGCAATGCTTGAAAATGTTGTTTCTAAAAAAAGCAAGGGAACAAATTCATGAAATTAAAAGAAATACTTTACAAAAATTCAATTTTTCTACCCCATTGTGCAATGTGACAAAATTGTCAACAAAGTGCCTACATCGAAAGACATGTGACCATTAAAGATTTCTATAACTTAAAACAAGACAAAGATGAATGCTTTGCTGATTTCCTAGCTAGGTGGAGACAGTTGATAGGAAAATTGTACTTTGTGTTACCTTAAAGGGAGATGTTGGACATCTTTATTAATAATTTGCAAGAGCAACTATCTTACGAATTATCAACTGCTACCTTGACCACCTTTGATCAGGCTATAGACTTAGCCCGAAGAGTGGAATATGCTCTCATTAGGAGAGACCAGCTTAAAAAGAAAGACGATGAGAAAACATTCAAAAATCAATATAAGAATAAACAAGTTGTGGGTGATGGAGTCACCGACAATAGAAATATTGCTAATGTTAATGCTGCAAAGACAGCAGAGAAGTTTGTACTGAAACCTCCTGATAGACCTCCTCGAGAATTTACTAGGTTAAATCAACCTTTATCAACTATTCTATCGCAATTATTAGAACGAGGCTTGATTCAATTACCAAATATCCGGGAACCTGATCCAACTATACCCGGATACAGAGCATATTTACATTGTGACTTCCATAGAGGACCTGGACACACTACCAACTCTTGCAAAAGATTAAAACATAAAATACAGGACTTGATTGATAACAATGAGATGGAGGTGCAAGCCTTTCAACCTAAGCAAAATCCTCCTAATAATTCTCAACAGAACACCACACAAAACCAGAATCATAACACCAATCAGTCATTAGACATCTTTCAACATCCCTTACCAAAACATGGTAAGGAGGTGGCTAATCAAATTGAACATCATAATGTCCCTCCTTTTTCCCGATATGTAGGAACTATTAGTGGGTATTTACCTGTTCATGATCTGGAAACCTTTGACACAACTTTATCTGTGGTTACAACCAGGTCTCTATATAATATTCAGATACCTGATCTTAGTGATACAGAATATGAAACCGAGAGTGATATGGAAATCACATAAAATCAATTGAATAGTTCTGAAGATGAATCAGATACTATTCACCCTATCACAAGTCATATGGTTCCAGAAGAACCATTTCCAAGAAGAGTCACTACTAGACCATCGTCTCACCAATTACTTTATAATTAGCTAGCTATAAATGCCAAACCAAGACCCATTCATCATCCGCAGAATAATATTGTGGGTACCATCGGAGTTGTTACTAGACAACAGGCTCAAAATTCTCAACAAGATCAAATTCAAAATGGTGGATCAACTCCATTTGTTTTGAAGGTTCCTAATAAATGGAATCATCCACCTAATTTTCAACCTAAACCTCCTTATAATATTAATGAACAATTATCAAATATTATAGCTAGAATTTCCCTCTTGGACCTTTTAAGATCTCCTACACAAAGATGAATTAATGCTCACATTAAGCCAAATGATGGTACCACAAGACATTCAACCCGAAGCCATGGCCAATACTATAATAACTCATGAAGTTGATTGTATTGACTTTCGGGATAGAGACATACCTCAACATAGTTTACATAAATATAACCCCTTGTATATTACTACTTTAATTGGAGATGTAGCAGTCAAACGAGTTTTGATTGATAATGGTTCATCTTTAAATATCTACACTTTTGACTTCTACCAAATATTTGGGTTTAGAAGTGAGGAAATGAAAAGAACTGATATGATCATAAAATCTTTCAATGACGAAACACAAGAAACGTGAGTTATTACCATTCCATTGCAGGTTGGTCCGATAACCTTGGATACAATTGTGTTTATTGTACATTGCCCTGCATTGTACAATATACTCTTGGGTCGTCCTTGGATCAACGCAATGTGAGTTGTTCCCTCAACCTTACATCAATGTGTTAAGTTCGAATTTAATAATTAGTTGGTTACCATCCATGGTGATCCAAGACCCTTTGATATGTGTGTGTTGGCAGAACCTATTGGAGTTCAATTTTGCCCTGCTTTGTCATCCACACATCCTAATTCTCATTACCCATCTAAACATGTGAAACTTGCACCCACAAAGTCATCTACTTCTTCTCCATCAGTTGCACCTTTACATATAGCTCAACCATCTTCTAAACAAACCGCATTAGGACCTAAGAAAGATCCTAATCCCACAACCAATGTCTCTTGTTCTACTCTTATAACTTCCATACCTATAATAGACCCATCTATCAACACCTCTACACCGTCTACATCCACCAAAGTCATATTTTCCACATCAGAAGACATAGGGAATGTTCCTTCTACCTCTTATGCTCTTACTAATGAACTCTTACCAGATCTATCTAAAATCATTATATCATAAGAAACGAATGCTTCTATGCAAGATTCCCTTATTTTAAATAATTTGCCATCATCTCCTCGCACCTTGGGCCTCCCATAGCCTATGGGAAGTATTTACCAAGCCGAGAGCTATGCCTTTATTTATAAGGGATATGACTGAGGTAGAATACCCAGAAACATCAGAACTCATTATTATGGATATGCTCGATGTTATTTTACTAATGAATATATTAAAGCCAAACCTATAATGCTGAAATTGGGATATAAAGGGAAAGGTTTGGGACCTTTCTAGAATGGTATGAAAGAACCTTTTGAGGTAGAAGCGTGGCCCACCCGATGTGGTGTGGGCCTATTTCCTAGTAAGGGTCAGCCATTCCCATTTGAGGATGATGACCAACTTATATGTTACCAAGATTTTTTAGATGAACGTGATGCCTTGCGTTTAATGAATAATACATTCACATGTAATATGTTATCTATAGATTATCTTGAGATGATCATTGAATCTGATGATGAGTTGGAGGGAGATATCTTTCATGATGTCTCCGTTGAGGAATTATTACATAATGGATTTTATTTTGATGGCTCTATACCTAGTCTAGCCCAGCTTGAGGCCATGATTCCTTGAGACGAATTATCCAAGCTAACCTTGGAATAATTACAAGAATTGGGCGTTTCACCCACCCCACCTAATTTTGAGAGAGATCTCCACATGGAAGTACAAAATGTCATAAAAATTAACATTGGAACCGAGGATAACCATCACATAATCAACATTGGATCAGAATTAAGTCAAGAAAAATAGGATAAATACATTACATTTTTTAAAGAATATGAAGATGTCTTTGCTTGGACATATGAAGATATGCCAGGATTAGACCCTTTTGTAGTTATGCATCACCTAGTAGTACACCCGGATGCTAAACTTGTTAAACAAAAACTTAGAAAAATGCATCCTAAAGTGGCCTTACTAGTCAAAGGGGAGTTAGAAAAACTCTTGAATGTTATTTTTATACAAGCTATTGATTATGCTGAATGGATCTCGAATGTAGTTCCAGTAACTAAGAAAGAAGCTACTAAGGTTAGGGTTTGTATAGACTTTAGATATATTAATGTTGCATGCCCTAAAGACAATTTTCCCCTTCCCAATATGGATCAGATCATTGATTTTACTACTGGGAGTGGAATGATATCCTTAATGGATGGATTTTCTGGTTATAATTAGATCAGGATAGCTTCTGAAGATCAAGCTAAAACAACCTTTATTACCCCTTGGGGAATTTTCTGTTGGAAAGTGATGCCATTCGGGTTGAAGAACGCGGGTGCAACCTATCAACGAGCCATGACTTATATCTTTCATGATATGATGCATGATATACTACATGATTATGTAGATGACAGTATAGCTCATTCTACTAAAGAAGATGACCATTTAGATGACTTGAGAAAAGTATTTTATCGGTTAAGGGAATATCTTATCCGATTGAATCCAACCAAATGTATATTCGGAGTTAAGTCAGGTAAATTATTAGGGGTTATAGTTTCTTTACGTGGCATCAAAATTGACCCTCTCAAGATTACAACTATCACTAATATGCCTGCACCTACAAATATATCAAAATTGACCCTCTCAAAACTCCTTTCGCCTCACCTTTCGTGTCTGTCCTATGGGATTGGTAAAAACCACTATTTTAAGGATTATGTTGCATGATAGGACAGACACGAAATACTCCTTTCGCCTCACCTTTTCTTCCAAGTATGGTTTTGACCATTTTGCTCAAGATCCTCTTTAATATGTGTAGAACGTGTTTGGTTCAAGATAGTTCGGGCATCAGTTCCCAACCTTAGGATCCTTTTAATATATGTTATGTAATAACCCTAAGAGGATTCGACACCTTTTCAATGATTGTACTTGAAATGTAGATGCAACTGAGATGAAATGCACATGCAATGTGGAATGTATCATGAGATATATATGAATGCATTGCTCTTTTTGAAATGCGTATGGGGTATACTACCTACTTTGCCATAATTTGTAAAACTGACAACTTCATGCATCACAAGTTCCAAACGATATTCTTTAATGTGTTTGCGATACTCATGGAGCTTTCTGCAATACAATTCCGATGTTTCATATTCTCTTAGTCCTAGTCAACATTCATAAGGACATAAGTTGACATCTCGCTTTTCTTTTCTTTCTTTCTTTTTTTTCAAGACAAACCAAAAGTGTCCAAAGGACCAACACACAACTTAAAACCAAAATGAGATCCAATCCAAAACCAAAACACGAACACCAAAAGTCTATACAAATTTACAATATAATACAAGATGGTGCAAAGTTTGGATTATCATTCTCCCGGATCCCAAACTTGATTAGAATTCTTTAAAATACATATGACGTGATACGCATACCAAGTTTTGTAGGAATCCAACAAAAACAAGCTCAAACCAACAAAGAAACAAACTTCAACTTGCCCCTCTCACCATACCAATTAAATTTAATTTCATTAAAAATCCTATGGTGGAGTTTCAAGTTTTCAAATTGATTAGACAATGATTGATATTCAATTCTTTTACGTCTATTCTTTAAGATGTCCATTCCGCACTTTGATTCATGGTGTAGAAATAAGCTTTCATTTTCATTCAATAAAGCCATAACATTAATAATATTTGAATCAAACCATTCATTAGGCGAACCTTCATTCAAATTTTTTATGGTGAAACCAAAAAGGTGAGATTTTACCTTT
Organism: Wollemia nobilis; assembly: GCA_028583015.1. Classification (NCBI taxonomy): domain Eukaryota; kingdom Viridiplantae; phylum Streptophyta; class Pinopsida; order Araucariales; family Araucariaceae; genus Wollemia; species Wollemia nobilis. The sequence goes on from JAQPPZ010000989.1 coordinate 8,652,961, forward strand.
GGCATGTTTTCATTTAACCTTACTTGAAGAGGATTTGAAAATTCCTCTTTTCTCTCATGACATTCATCATCATGTAGCACTTGTTCTTTCTCCATGACTTGTTTATCAAAGGCGCCAAACTTAGGTACCCAATTGAAAACATGTCCATCCCTTTCAAACCATAAGTCTTGTCTATCTAAGGGTAGGTTAACTAACACCTTTCCATGATCAATCACTTGGGTTATTTTGGGTAACGTGAGATTTTCAATTGGATCATCAATGATATCAAACCCAAATGATTTAGGCTTTGTAATTTTCTCATTTTGAAATGGCATAGTCATTATAGCACAAGTAAGTGGATCAAGATTTTCAATTTCTTTTCCTTCAAAGGAATCTAAAGCAAGTGACTCTCTTTCTTGATTCATGGTTGTAGAATCCTTATCATGTTCCAAAATTTGATGAGATTCGAATTCCTCTTCCAAAACTTTCTCAAATTGTACAAGATTTATAGTATCCTCATGTGAGGAAGCAATTGAGTTATCTTGCATATTAATTGACACAACAAGTTTATTAGAAGATTTAGATTGATAATATTCTTCTCATTTCTTTCACGAATCATAGTAATCATCTTCCAAGTTCAAGTTGTGATGCTCAAGTACTTCTTCTTCATCTTCTGATTCATCAACATGTTTCTCATCCAATTCATCTTCACCTTCCTTAGATGGTTTAGTTATTTCCAAAAGTGGGTTATCTCTTGAATTCAAATTGGTAAAGCTATCATAATCCAAATTTGTAACCCATGATTCAATTTTATCACAATTTGGAAGGTGTGGATCCTCTTGGTCATCACTTTCTAGAACATCATCCAAAGTGTCTTTCGAGAACAAGTGGTGAAATTCGATTATGTCTTCAACTTCATTTGTTGATTTTTTTTCAAATTCATTTTCAGCCACTTGTGATGGCTTAGGAGCTTCTATAATGGGATCAATTTTTGAATTTTGTGTCATATAGTTGCTCCAATCCTTTGCAAGTACATCTGACCAAATCATATCCACATAAGTTTGTTCATCCAAATCCTCCTTTTTGGGTAATGATTCTGGATATTTCTTTTCCAAAACAATATGGTGATTATTTGATTCCAACTTCTTGTTACCCATCCATAGAATTTCTTCTCCAAAATCTTCATGCTCTTCAAGACATTTTGAATAGGTATTTACTTCAACATAAGTCACCTCAAAATATCTTGTATCACTTGAAGAAGCATAACATGAAACATCATTAAGATCGACATTATGAATTTTCTTCCTAGGATGATTTAGATGCATACATTAACGTGCTCGTTTTTGTGGTGGAACATGCCTACATACCTTCTTAACCACTTTCTTTTGCTCTTTTACTTCCAATACGAACTCTTTGGGTTGAGTGGTAAAAGTAGTAGGATTAGTTGGATTGATATCCATGGACAAAGCTTGAACATTTGTTGCAATGGTTCCATGAGTGACCACATGATTCTCTAATTGAGGCATAGTTGGATGGATGGAAGTACTTGTATAAGCACATGTGGGGGCATAATTTGGTATGGTAGGATAAAGTTGATTGTAGGGAAAAACATTTGATATCAAATTTTGTTGTGTCCACGCTTGATTTACCATCGAAGCTTGATTGCAAGTCCCTAGTTGTCCTACCATAGTTGATTGCTCCATTCCATGACCTTGTGGCCTCAATTGTTGATCTACAATCATAGCTTTTGTGTAGGCCAATGCAATATCAGTAACCAAGGGATTCATCCTAACAAATATAGCAGACAATGGATCCAATGCTCAAAAGTATATTTGAAGAGCACCACTTTCCTCAATAGTATAGGCTGAAATTAATCTCGCATAAAGCTTTTGAAACCTCATGTTGAAACTTCTCACTGGCTCATTAGGTTCTCTTTTGAAAGAAGTAAATTGTTGATATATCGTGAGAGGATCAATGAGCAACCTAAATTGATTGATAAAATCATATTTCAATTGAGTCCAAGATGTAATAGAACCAGTGGGTAAATTGATGTACCAATCATATGCCACCTCATCTAGGGTTCCAGGAAACATTCTACATGCCACATCCTCATGTTCGACATTCCATCTAACTAGGATATCCACATAGGCTTGAATATGTTCCTCGGCTAATGTTGGACCATTGTGTTTAAATTTGGGCAAACATTTTTCTACGTCCTTGTGTAAATCATGAGAATCTCCACTAATGTTCAAAGGATTAACATGTATCCCATACCACGTTCCTGCAGTTTTAGCCATTAATGAAACTCAAAGAATAACTTCAAAACCAATTTGTTAGTCATGAATAAAAGAAGGAACCATGACAAAGCCATATTCAAAAATGTAAATTAGTTTCTGATTCACCAGATCGCATATGCGCAAGTGAAGAGCATACTCCTAGTTTTGTAGGCTTTATGATTCACAAGATTGCATTACACGCAAGTGAAGAGCATAATACCGACAACAAATACATTTTAGACAAAATAATTCCTTGCAAATAAGCATGAAATGACTAGCAAATATCAAACATGTAACGTATGAATAATCATGTTAGCATCAACCAAAAGATGTATCCATTAAAATCAAATGAAAGTAATTGCATGGAGACGACCTCGTTAGTCAAGACCAAAATTTTTCAAAATCAAATCAAAACACATTATTCCTGTATGAACAATCAAAGCGTTAGAACAATACATAGCAATTCATGTCCTCCTTTTAACACTACAAGGTTGTATTATTAAAAGAGGGCTAAAGATAATAATCAATAGGGCATGAAATATTCAAAATTTAAATCCCTATAGCATTTAAATCACACTGAAATAAACCAATTAAGGCCCTCCTTCTAGCGCCAAAATGTTGAGTGGTATTTTCACCCAATTGTGAAAGTACACTCTCCCTTAGGATTTGGGTTCCAAATCCCCTATTGCAAAGAAGTTAAATAAACAACTTCTCTAAGGTCTCCGCTATATTAGCATTTGCATATGTGTATTAGTAATCTCAAATAAAGATATTCAATTTAAATGCTTGGAACACCTTAGTGTTTGCAAGTAACTGTAAACAAGGGGCAATGTTGGTTTATTTTACCATGAAACTTTAGTGATTGTTCATTGAACCAAAATAAAGCGAATGTGAGTTGGCCCTCATATGACCACGATGTAGTGCCTTAATTCCTTTTATCTTGAGGGTTTTAAAATAGATTTTATCTTGCATTAAATCCTCAATGAAGAATAGGGTCTTCAAATGTAGCTTCAAAATGTCACTTTAACTTATCCCTCTTAAATGAAATCAAATTTTCATTAAGATGAACAATTAAGTGCTTTGAAGAAATGACCTTCAATGTAATACTCAAATTACCCCTCTTTCATAAAATTAGAATTTTTATGAAGAGGGCAATTTTAGGCTCCAAAAATGGAAATTTGTAAAGTGCCATAAAACATAACTCCTTCAAGGAAATTAGAATTTTCATGAAGGGAATGTCATCATAGGCTCATGAATGAAGCATGAAATTGAAAAAATGAAATTCGACCCAAAAATGGAAATTTTCTATTTTCGGATTTTTTGAAATCTGTAATAAAACAACTTCGATAAATTTTTAAAAATACTAAACAACTCCGAAAATGAAATTTCAAAGTGCGTATTGGAAATATGAAGTATAACCTACGCAATGGTGAAATTGTTTTTGGATTTTGAAATTTTTTTAATGTTTATTTTAATGCCTGAAAATTTAAAAAAAATTAAAATTTCAGGAAAAATAAAATGCAGAAAAATGAAAATTGAAATGCAGAAAATGAAACACATGATACATTTAGTTTGATGCTATCCTATTCCGGCAAAACCAAAGATGTGAGGTTTTCATGCATGCAACCTAACCTATTGGACTTGCAAAACAAGCACAATCCGGATAAGGTAAGTGCTGGCTCCTAGGGTTTTAAATGAGGTTTTTAGATTTAAACATTCGCATGAAGCAACCAAGAAACTTGCATAAACTCCATTTACAAGCCTAAAATCTGAAAAGGGGAAAAATAAACATTTAATCTTGCATGCAGAAAATGACTCCTCCTTTCTTGCCCATAAGATGCAACTTTCTGAAATTTTCTGTATTAAAAATTTATCATTTTACAATAACAAAAATATTTTGTTTTCCCAAACCAATCCATGGAAAAAAACAACTCAAACAAGTCCAGAATGGCCCTCTTGCCTTCAAATCTGCAACTCAGCTCGCAGTAGTTTCCAACCCCTGCATGATTCTCTAAAATGCACATTTAAAGTTTTGAAATCGACTCTTCACTTTCCCTTCATTATTTGGACTGAAAATGCTTCGTTTCATTGTCTTCCAAAACTTTATGGCTCTTCGTATTTCTTTTGCTCGGCATGTAAACATTCGGTTTCCTTTCCAAAGCTTTTCGTTTTCCTTCAAATCCTTCGAAGTGTCTTTTCTCCGTTCTCCTCGATGGACAACTCATAACACCCCTACACTTCTTTAACACTTTATTAAAACTTTATTCCCCTTTTGTTATGAAGTTCCCTCCCAATATTAATATTGGGGTTACGTGGATGGTTCGCGATTATTCAACACCAGCAATGTTTAAAAGATTGACCTCATATTAGTTGGTGAGCCTATGTTTCATCCGCTTTTTATTAATTCGATCAAAATAAATGAAAACAAATACACCCTCAACCTTAGACTTATCATATCCCACGGTGGTGTTTTCTCATTGTAGCTGATTTGCGTGATTATGTCCCAACCGGGTCTCTACGAGCTGCAATGCTTATTATCCTGCTGTTGTCATAAGACCATTTTTTTTTGTAACTTCCAACTAGCTCATTGGACCCACATTATGTCGGGTCGTATTTCACTCGATCAATGAGCTACTCAACTATCGTTCGTCGAGTTTTACTTTATTGGACCCACATTATGTTGGACCGACATCAAAGCTTTACTTTATTGTCATAAAATTTTGTTAAACACCCGCTCGTGCCACGGTGTTGCCTTCTCTCTGAATGTCACGCTATACCACCTTCGTGGTTGTTCTATCTGCGAGGTCATCCCTCTGTTCGTGGGTCCCGACGCTGATGATAGTCGCCCAATCATCATGCATGGTTGTATCCTCACGTTATAATGTCACCGTGACCTTCGGCAAATATCAAACCCTTCCACTCCATACTATCATCATGCCTGGTCGTATCCTCGTGCTATACTGTCGAAATGTACCCATATACGTTTTGAATGCCCTGATTTACTGCCAAAAATTGCCGCCATATGAATGGACCCCACATCATTTTATTTTGCTTCGTTGTCCTCACATTCTTCTCGTCCAACTCGGCAGCGCTGGCTGTCTTCGTCATATGCCATGTCTTCGTTCGAAACACCATCCCTCTCGGTCAAGCGTGCCATAGTTTCATCTCCTCCGCCGTCAATGGTGTCGCTTATCCTGCCTGCATCATAACATGAATTAATATTAATTTTAAACAAAGACTAACATAAAAAAATAAATGATATGAAAGAAATTGCCGACTTCATATTCATATTTTATTTTGATTTTTTTTTTTAATTATTTAATATATATATATATATATATATATATATATATATATATATATATATATATATTTAGTTTCATTTTAAGCAGTACAGAGGAATCTACCATCACAGTGGTTGAACAGACGTGGTCATTTCATTTTTTTATTTTATTTTATATCACATATACAAAAGGAGGAAAACACCCAAATCTAACAATAAAAATCCTCACCAACGAAATGACGATAAAATATCATCAACAAAATATTAGCAATAACATTGCTAACACAACATTGACGATAAAAATCGTCGATAAGATATTGATGATAAAAATCGTCAACGACAAAATGACGACAAAAAGTCATCGACAAAAATTGACGGTAAAAGTTGTCAACGAAAAATTGACGACAAAAGTCGTCGACAATAATTTAACAATAAAAGGTTGACGACAAGAATTTGACGATAAAAATCGTCGACAACAATTTGATGATACAAAATCATCGACAAGAAATTGACAACAATTTGACAATAAAAAATCGTTGACAAGAAATTGACAACAATTTGACAATAAAAAAAATCGTTGATAAGAAATTGACAACAATTTGACGATAAAAAATTGTTGACAAGAAATTGACAACAATTTGACGATAAAAAATCGTCAACAAGAATTTGCAAACCCAAAACAAAGTGAAGAATTAGACACTAAAAACGAAATGCAAACACCTGGATACCAAAACGAAAAGGTGGGTCCCCAATTTTGGGGTATGTTGTGGAACAACCACAACAACACCATATTTTTTTATACCGTTTAGGAACAAGTTGACTATAATGTCGAAGGTTTGGTATAAATTTTAAGGGAAAAATGCGTCCATCCTCTAGGTGTTATGGCCCCTAGAGAACAACCCTTGTCGTGGATCGGTCCTCATGCTGGGACATACAGATGATAAACGAGGATATTTGTTTCCACTGAATGACATCTCCACGGGATTTGGCCAATCTCGTCCACTTGGGTGACTATCTGCAGTAGTCTGAACTCAAAAGTGGTATGTTATGTTTGTGCAATATTGTTTGAATTGATTGTAAAAAAAGGATGATCCAAAAAGAAGTTAGTTTGAATGCAAACCTTGTGAGCTAGGAAGAACATTTTAGACTTTGAGATAATCTTTCAAAAAAATAAAATAAAATCCTAGTCTTTGGATTTACTTTTACTAGACAACCAGGTAAGTAATCAGATCTAGGTTGTTACAATACACAAAGCAGCAGTTTAGTTCTACTTATTCCATTCACATGAGAAACTCCCATCTCTTCTCTATTTTTGTATTTTCTCTTTTTTTGCTCCCTATTTTAATGGGTTAGGAAAGTCTGTCTTATTACATAAACCATTGTATTTTTACATTTTGTTAAGAGTAAGCTTACAATTTGACGATGGTCATAGTAAATTTCACTTACACTCAAGTATTTGGACAATTATTTTATTTTTCAGGAAATTGTATCTCTGACCTATAGTAAATATCACTTACACTCAAAGTATTTGGACAATTATTTTATTTTTCAAGAAATTGGATCTCTGACCTATTTTTTTAAAGCATGCAACCTTCTACATGTACTTATAATGTTTTAATACCATATATTTAAAAAAAAATTAATTTAACTTTGTATTTGATTGTTTGCTTAAAGGTGTCAACATAGATGGAGCTATACAACATCCAGCAAAATGTACAATTATTCATATTAAAAAAATTATTATAATATATTAACATGATAAACTTACAACTCCATAAATTTTCATAAGTGACACAAATCTTGATAAACATGTTTATTTGTGCCCAACTACTACAACCTATCCCTAACTACCTTAAGAGGAAGAAGAAAAAAAATCTAAATAACTTGTTGACTGCCTGTAGATTATTTTCATCACCTACATCCACTATGTGGTAGACCATGTAGTCATTTTGTTAAGGGCATAATAAGAGGCTACTATAGCAAATGTAAGGATGAAAGGTAGGTTCAAAGTAGGCCAAAATATTGTAGAAGCGCACAACAAGTACAAAAGTAGGGTTGGATGTAGTGTAGGCTTAGGCAGATGACAAAGCAACAAGCAGATAACTATTGGATAATATTTTGGTGTTAAGAAAAGAAGCCTAGCATCCGACCAAGTAGAGCAAGAAAGTAGATTTGGTTGAGTATGAAAAGTTGGCCAGATATTTAAAATATTGATGTTAGCATTAGGATAATAAAAACCTGACATTCGGCTAGAACAAAAGCATGTGAAGACTCTAGTATGTGATACCTAACAAAGAAGAGAAAGGAAAAGAATAAAGATAGTCGAATTGACTACAATGTTGATGTCAACAAGATAACATAAAATTTTAGTACAATACAAAGCAATGCTATGTTTGAATAGAAATATTCCAAGGCATTGTCCTTGACATCCAGTATCTGGCATCTTGGCTTCAAAAAACGTCAAACTCTAGAAGGCGATGATGTCATCATCAAAAGCTTAAATATCCAGCAAGCCAAATGCAATTCCAGATGTAAAATAAAACTAAGTATGGCAACCTGACGATAAAAGCATCAAAGCCCAAAGCACAATTACCCAACATATGATGCTATAACTTGTAAAGCTTCCAAAGGTGTTGGACTCTTCAAACAGTAATATCATCAAAAGTGAGGAAGTTTCCCGACATATGATAAGAAGAATTTAGAAACCCAACATGATGAGAAGGCTATGCTTGGTCGTGATAACCGCTTGACAACAAGCAATATGCTTTCACATCGCTAACCTTTGCATAAGTGATTTGAAATAGTCCACATCTGTCAGAATGCCTGTGCTAAATAGTTGTCAGGCATCATTGTTGTTAGAATATCTTAACGATTGAAACCTTCCCCACCCCACATATGGCTCACTCAATTGGCTATGCACAATAGAAAGGAGTGGACTTTTACCCGTGGATTACAATCTAACAATGCAACACGCAAGCCAGTCTCAAGAGGAAATATGCATCGCACACGTTAGCAGAGCATGCCTAAAGCAGTTAAGCATAGTTGAGTTGAATGCGACAACCACTCTCTACATTTGCTGTAAAACCTGCAAAATATTTTGACAACAATCTTTCTTAGATAACTAAATACATTGTAAATCTCTATATATACTAGAATGCAAGTCATTCTAATGGTTGGTTTTTTGGTGTTTACAATTGACATAGTTGTATCGATTGAGGCTATATGCCTTTTGAATAAAGATTGGATTGTTGTCTAGACTCTTGCTAATTTCTTGTGTTGAACCTGTGTGTATGTCATATTGAGCAGTTAAACAATTCTGTTAAAACTAGGAACGAATAATTATGCTATAGTTATTCTACATTCTCAATTTCTATCTAGATTTATCATTATATTTTTGGAATGACTTAGCAATGCTCAGAGTTCTTCGTGCTTAATTGCTCTAAAGCATAAGGAAAGTAGGTTATTCTATGAGGTAATTTAATCTAAATTTGAATTGTGAGACTCTCTACATTATGTCTCTTGATGTTACCAAATCCACACCACTTTCAACTTAGTTTTCTAACCCTTCTGCATTTCTTACTTTATTATGCAAACCCCCTATTTTAGTTAGATTAGCTAGGCACAAAGGAAACTAGCCTTCTCCAAAGGTTGACTCAAAAATCCTTGTTTCTAAGGCATCCAATCTTGGCCGAGGTCTTGAGGGCGCATCTCATTCACTTAAGCAAATTTCAAACCAAAACTGCCTTCAGCCATCACTCACACAATATTTAGACATGTTTAAATTATAAATCTTTTTCCAATTTCTGCTATTATTAACTAATTATCCAACTTTTAGTAGATGCACACATAGATCTACTTGCTTATTTATCTATACATTTATATCACATAAAAAATCTTAACAACCGATTTTATATACCACTTAAACTATGGTTTTTTTAAATGAAAATGAAACATGCTTAATTATCACCTTAACTGAACAAAAAAATTTGGATAAACCACAACTATAGATATAGTTGATAAGAATAATACCACACCCTCTTTTGGAATCTTTTAACATTCCTTTACTTAGTCCCCAAGGAAGTGAAACATGCTTACCTGTCACCTTGGACTCCTTCAACACAAGATGAAACATAAAAGATAAACCTTGAACTTGAAAATAGGACTAAATGTTGGGACACGCTATTAGTAGATTTCATGTTAATATTAATGTTATGCCTTACAAATAGAAGGAAATCAACAAGTGTTTGACTAGCCGTTGCTTAAGCAACATGATGATGATCTCAACAATTAAAAGGAATATGTATATGGTTTTGGGTTGATTGTGTACTTACGAGATGTCAATTCATATATAGTTATTATAATAACATTACACATTCAAGTTATAATATATAAAACAATTAATTAAAAAAACAAAACTAGCAAACTGGATTAAAGACATTTTAAGACGCCCATGGCAACGTCTGGTCCGAGGCACTTCATCGCCTGGGTAATTTCATATTTGTTTTAATTTTAATATGAGAAAGATTTATGATAGCATGACCAAAAATCTGTTAAACACTCCTAGAAATTCCCGTCCAATGCCACTTAAAATTTAAACATTTCTGTGGCACGAGACCCTTGCATAAGAACTCAATAACAATGGAATTCAACAACCATATATAACAGCTTCACCATCAAACCAAACTATAACTAGGCCTATTCAATATCCATTCATAACTGCCCGAGCAGAAACACTGTTGAATTGATTTTATTCACAGCTACCTATTATATTAAGAAACATTACAGTACCTACTGTCAAGTATGCTAACCTAAGTGCCCATAAAGACATTTTAGGACCCCATGGCATGTAATGTCTGATCCGAGGCACTCCATCGCATGGGCAATCCCAAAATTGTTTCAATTTTAATACGAGAAAGATTTATGATAGCATGGAACAAAAATCTGTTAAACATTCCTAAAAATTGTCCTTTAGAATGCTAAAACAGTAACAATCAGAAAGACTTTTAGAGAATCCATCAATTTGTTGTTTGTAGACTTGTAGAGAAGAGTTAAACAGATTTTCTTTTTGCTTGGATTATCCAGGAGACCAAAATGTCGCTGCATCGCATGTATAAAACAACAAATAAACTTTGAAGGGGGTGTTGGTCATATGGAAGTAGCTTCACACGGGTCTCAGAGGATAGTTACCTTTTAGTAGCTTCACACGGGTCTCAGAGGATAGTTACCTTTTAGAACTTTCTTGGATGGACAACAATAAAATATCTATCTTAGAAAAAATGTCCTCACATTCTCTTTTAGAAAAAATTAACAATTAAACAAGTTTTAATGGGGCTTAAAACTTGGATCGTCAAATTTGTTAAAGAAAACGAGTGTATAATATAAGTCTCAAGGGAGGAGTTAGATTGGATTGTTACTATGGATTTTAATCTTAAATTACTTTCCAAAGATCAAGAAAGAGGAAATCCAATTTCGGACCCAAGGGATGGGCTTATGATTGTCCAAGTCCATGGTCAGGCTGTCTAGCTTTTATGGCCGCCACAGTGTTCTGCGTTGTCCACCCTAAAAGCTGCCACACAGATCTTCGCGTAGTATGCCCCTATAACCGCCATGCCACAATCATTTTAAACCTTTTATGCCGCTGAAAGCACCAGGAAAGGGACAAGCGTTCAGTTCGACGAGGCTCGAGATTTGAACCTTGGACCTTCGGCCCCCTTATATGGTTTGGATGAACCAATTGGTCTACACCTCGGACCTGATTATAGGAACCATATTATATCTATGCTTGAAGCTTTTTTATTTGATTGACGACATTAAGACATATAATTAGTTAATGGTGTTAATTAATTGTGACTATGATCTACTTATAAAAAACTAACACATAGAAAAGTAACTTAGATTATTTAACGATGAGGGAACTCTCCTCCCCCTTTTCTTCAAAGGGACATGTGTCAAGTCCTTAATGGAGGACTCTCTATATTAGTTATACAATATTTTATAAGACTAAAAGACAAGGAGGTCAACAACAAGAAAATTCAATACCTTACTGGAAATTCCAAGTGAGGGTGCTGGAATACGTGCGATGTTTGCTCTGTAGGTTTAAGTATGTCATCACTTCCTCCCCCGACTTCGTCTGAAGCTGGTGACGAGAGAAATGGCTCTGAAAGTGACCAAGCGATCCAGGAAGTTCATCCCCAAGGTGTACCATGAGGTAATTTTGAACCTGATTTTGTGATTTTGTTACATGAGTTTAATCAGGCCTGTGCATGGTTTGAAAGTAATACTCTTATCGAGTATTTTCTGGGTCGGATTCCCCCTAAGCATGTTCTTAAGAACTGGATTGAGCATTATTGGCGCTCGTATGGTATCCAAGTTGACCATGTACAAAATCTCTCCAAGGGATTCTTCCATTTCCACTTTGGTAGCCATGAACAAGCCCATAAAGTTTTGAACAAGGGCCCTAGCTACATTAACAACTCTCTACTCATTTTCCAGCCCTAGAGCCGGGATTTCATGGTTTCTAATGTTGTTTCCCTGGTCGTGCCCATCTGGGTTGAATTCCCAGACCTTCCCACTACATGTTGGCCCTTCCTGAAGAACTTGGTGTCCACCCTTGGTGAGTTTGTGTGCGATGAGCCCACCCGATTCATGTCGATCCGTCCAACTAAGAGAATGTGCGTCAAGGTTGACCTGGCCAAAATGTTGAAGGAGCACATCGATATTCAGATAGGTACCACTTGTTGTGGCTAATCCACAACACACCCCAAAATTGAGGGCCCACCTTTTTGCATGCTTTCAAAGAAGAAAGCAGTGACCCAGATGCTAAGAAAATCAAAGAAAAAGGCAAAAATTTCACTAAGGAAAAAATTTGTCGCGATATCGCGACATGTCGCTCTATCGCGGTCGAAAGTTGTCGCGATATCGTGACATGTCGCTCCGTCGCTGCGAAAAACGAAAAAGTGTAGTGAAATCGTGACATGTTGCTCCGTCACGGCCTAGAGAGGAGAGAGAAAGGTAGAATGGAAAACGGTAGCGAAATCGCGACGTGTCGCAAAATCGTGGTCAAGATAGTCAAACGGGGCACGAAGAAAAAAAGCGTAGCGAAATCACGACATGTCACAAAATCACGGTCAACGCAGTCAACGGCAGCAGGTGGGCGGAACCGTCACGAAATCGTGACGTGTTTGATTTTCGCGGCTTGAAAACGGGCAGAAGGCACAAAGTATGAAATGGTCGCAAAATCGCGACAAAACTGAGACAAAGCGCATAATTCGAAAGGCGTCGCAAAATCACGACGCATCGCATTTTCGCGACACGGGTGAAAGAAAAGAGTCTAAGGCCAAACAATGTAGCGAAATCGCGATGAAAATTGAGACAAAGCGCATGAGTCGAAATGCGTCGCGTTTTCACGACGCGGGTGAAGGAAAGAGTCTAAGGCACAAAGGCGTAGCGATTTCGCGCAACTTTTGGCGAAACGTTCTAGCCAGACAAAGACGTCGCGAACTCGCGACAGAAAGTGAAGACCATGCAGAGGGCAGAAAATGGTAGCAATTTCGCGACAGGTTGCGGAAGATGGCCCAAAACAGAAAATGGTAGTGATTTCGTGACAGGTTGCGGCCGAAGCATACGGAGATGAAAAACATCGCAATTTCGTGATAGGTTGCATTGGCAAGGCTGCTGGCAGGAAAATGTCGCGATATCGCGACATGTCACGTTTTCGTGATGAAAGCAAGGAAGTAAAGCAGCATGCATAAAAACGTCGCGATTCACATGGGGCCGTTACAGAACATACAAAAAAGCGTTGAACACGTGGCAGAAAGACATGAGGGTCATGGTAACGCTTCAGATCGACAGTTACATTTAGCAGAGAAGACCAAACGTTTCAGGTTTGAGTGAAAGGTCAAAGCATCAAAGAAGCGGTAAAATGAAATGAAGCGTTATGAGAAATGAAACGAAGCGTCGTAGAGGGAAACCAAGAGCCGCAGCAGAAAGTTTAAAAGTAAAAGCAAATGTAGATACAGGGGCTGGAAATGGTAAACAAAAAGCATTATTTTAATTGAATAAAGGAGTTTATTTGGCAAGAGTAACTTTTGTGTGTGAAACCAAAAGGAGATTGAAGGCTAAGACTGCTGTTATTTATGTATATCTTTCCTTTGCATTATTTTGTCTTGTATCTATTCGTTTACACCATAATGTGGGTTGTGATAGGTGAATGATAGAATGATGCAAATTATTTATTTCCTTAGAGTCTAGCATCTGATTTGATTTGACTATGTTTTATTATAGGTCTGTTAGGTCAGGTTGTTTTAGAGCTTCATCTCATAACTTGGGGTTTTGCGGGGAGGAGATTGCTAACCAGATTAACGTCCTTCCCAGTTTTTCCAGCTAATTCTCAGAAAGAACATTTCTGATATATTTTTTAATCTTATTTGAAAATCTGAGTTTCGGATTCTGGTACATTCCAGAATACTTTGCAAAATTTTATCAACACTAAAAGCTAACGTAGAAATAGCAGAACACTTAAACAAAGATAAAATGAACCAATTAACTATAAAATGAACCTCATGCTAAAGGCATTGTAATTTGTTGACCATGCCGGGGTTTGCTTCGATTAGCACGCCAAGCCCAACGACTTACCCAACAATCACTCCGATTTAAAGTGTGAATCCAAGATGGAATCCACCTGCCCAAACCCAAGCCATTGTACCTATTCCAGAGGTGGCTAATGCAGCAAATACAACTGGACCCGAAATTACAGTGCCTCAACCATAAGGGTTCGAATTCGCCATAGAAAACATGAAGGAAACCTTGGCCAAAGTTTTGGTTATGGTGGGAAATGTCAATAAAAAGGTGGACCAAGCCATGGGTCATAACCGGACTCATAACCATAGAGGAAAAGGAACATACAACACGTAGCCGAATAATGGGCGAGTACCCAATCCCGTAGCCAATCAGGCAGATGTCTCGAAATATTTTGGAGAATCAGGACCTTGTGACAACGATTGCGTGCACTGTGGCCACGGGAAGCATGAGTCTATATTGACTGAGGTTATACATTCCCAATAAAGTGAAGAAGAGGAGGATGTGGAATTCTTTGGAAACGAAGATGAAGAAACATTGGAAGTTCATGCCAACAAACGTTTTGGGAAAGGAAATCACAAGTATTACACTAGGAGTTCTAAGGAGCCCAAAACTTCCTCTACTCCTCCAAACAACCAATTACTCCCTCCTGATTTCAAAGGAGATGTCAATCCATCTCCTCCATCCATGGTGGAAAAGTCTAAGATGGTGCAAAACATGTCAAATTCAGAAAAACCCACTTATGATTTGGTGGAAGACATGAAGAAAACTAAGGCCAATGTCTCAATGTATGATATGTCCCGATTATTAGGCCAAGAAGTAAGTCCACCAAAAAGTTGAGATCCACCTGCCCAAGTTCATGAAGCTAAAAGTGTTGAGTCCCGATTGGTTTTGAAAAAGGAAAAACGAGATATACCTCCTTTTCTGATATCCATTAGAATTGCAGGTAAAAACCTGCACAATTGCTTAATAGATTCAGGGGCCTCGACTACCATTATGCCCTTATAAATCTGTAAAAAATTGGGACTTACACCAAAACCTTCTAGAAGCAGGGTGGTGCAACTGGATAGATCAACCATGGAGGCAGTGGGAGAATTGGGTGATGTTCTTATTCAAGTCAATTCAGAACCTAGGGTTCAACATCACATAGACATATTGGTACTTGACATTCCTATCAAATATGGCATGGTTTTGGGAAGAGATTGGAGTAAAAACCTAAACGGTTACATTGTGACAGATTCTTCACATATGTGGTTGCCTTGGAGGGGAGTGGCCAACCAAATTCGGATTGATAGTGAACCTAGGCTCAAGGAGATGATCACAGAGTACAACAAACCGAATGAGATCCAATACATTGAAGCGGAATTGGGAGCATATTGTTTGGACATAGAAACACCTGAAAGTTCCCAAAATGAAAGGATCGAGTGCAACGTTACTGAAGGACATCAGGACATTTGGACTTTAAGATTTGATGGATCCAAGTCCAGACAAGGAGCAGGAGCCGGTATCAAATTATCATGTTCAGACAAAGAGCCTATGTTCGCTGCATATAGACTACAGCTCCCTCGCCACCAACAATATGGCAGAATATGAGGCCTTGATTCTCGGACTTCAATTGGCCCTTCGAAAGAAAGTTAAGTGTATCAAGGTCCTTGGTGATTCGGAGTTGGTGGTAAAACAAGTGAAGGGACAATACGTATGTAAGAACAAGCGGCTCAGACTTTACAGAACCAGGGTTAGAGATTTAATAGATGAGTTTGATGCCTTTAACATATCTTTGATCTCTAGAAAAGGCAATCATCTAGCAGACTCTCTAGCCGTAGCTGCGAGTATGTTGAAACCAGTGGACCATAAGAAATGCAAGAAATTCTCCATAGAACTGGTCCCTTGTCCCTCGATACCAGATAATGTCACGAATTTCCAAGTGTTTGATAGTCACATATTCCATTTTGTCACTAATTCTGGTATATTTGAAAATCAGGTTATAGATGAAGACGAGAGGGATTTAGAGGAGGCAGATTTGGAAGAAAAAATTGTTGGAAAATGTAATAAGATGCCAGATGAGATGGCTTCATTAGAAAAAACTTTCGATATCGGATACCAACCAAGAGAAGGTAAAAAGGTTCCACCTCCCAGAGAAGCCTGTGATTTGGTTAACATTGGAAGTGCAGAAAACCCTCGAGAAGTATTCATAGGAAAAGCATGTACCAAGCAGGAGAAAGATTCCATTGCCAATACATTAAAGGAATACATAGACTGCATAGCTTGGAGTTATAAGGAGCTGAAAACCTATGATCAGAATGTCATAATGCATACAATTCCGTTGAAGCCAGACTCCAAACCCTTCAGGCAAAGACAAAGGCGAGTCAATCCATTATTAGAATCCTTGATAGAGAAAGAGGTAAAGCGACTGTTAGAAGCTAAGATCATCTTTCCTGTTAGACATTCAACATGGGTTGCTAACCTAGTCCCTGTGAGGAAAAAGAGTGGAGAAATAAGGTTATGTATCGATTTTAGAAATCTTAATAAAGCCTCACAAAAAGACAACTACCTATTACCCACCATTGATGAAATACTCCAAAAGGTAAATGGGTTGAAGATGATGTCATTACTGGATGGTTATTCGAGATATAATCAGGTCCTTATCCATCTGAGTGATAGGATGAAAACTGCTTTCACCACAAGGTGGGGCACCTTTGCATACAAGAGAATGCCTTTCGGACTATTGAACGCAGGTGCCACATTCCAACGATCTATGGAATTTGCTTTTAAGGGGCTCATAGGTAAGTGCATCATCGTCTATGTAGATGACATTCCTGTCTTTTCTAAGTACAGGGAAAACCACGTCAAGGATCTAAAGAAAGTCTTTCAAAGATGCAGGGAACATGGCATTTCTCTCAATCCAAAGAAATGCATTTTTGGGGTAACGAAAGGAAAACTATTGGGACATGTGATATCTAAGGATGGAATTTCCATTGACCCTAAAAGAATAGAGGCCATACAATAGATTCCTTGTCCCAACAACAAAAATGGGTTGAGATCATTTTTTGGGAAGATCAATTTCGTCAGAAAATTTATTGCAGATTTTACAAAAATAGCAAAGCCTTTGAATGACATGTTAAAGAAAGAGGTCCAGATCAAGTGGACAGATGAAAATAGAGATGCTTTCAAAAATATCAAGGACGCGATTTCTAAAGCCTCGGTTTTAGCGAGTCCCGATTATACGAAGCCTTTCTATATTTACACATTTGCTTCAGATCACTCCTTTGCGAGTGTTTTAACTCAGAAGAGTGAAGGCAACATTGAAAATCCTATTGCATTCCTGAGTAGTCCTCTCAAAGATGCGAAACCGAGATACTCCATCTTGGACAAGCAAATGTATGCTCTAGTCAAGACCGTTAAAAAATTTAGGCATTACATAGTCCACGATAGGGGTGTTTGCTATAGTCCCGGATCCTGCAGTCAAAGCCATGTTCATACAGAATGAATTAGGTGAAAGGCGGGGTAAGTGGATTTCAACTTTGAAAGAGTTTGATCTGGAGATTCAATCCATGAAGATAGTGTGGGGACAAGGGTTGGTTAAGGCTATAGCAGAAAAGGATCTCGCAATTTCATGTCAACATTATGAAGTCGCAGATATAACCAAAGATGAATGGTATGCAGATGTGGTGTATTTTCTACTAAATGGTAAATGTCCACCTCATTTGAATTCTACTCAACGAAGAGCCTTGCGCTTGAAGTCTACTATTTTCCTAATTAGATCTGGCATGTTATACAAGAAAAACCATGAGGGTATTTACCTTCGTTGTATTGATCAGAAAGAGGCAGTGCAAATACTCGAGGAATTCCATGGTAAACATGGGATAGGACATGGGTCCGCTAATGCCATAGCCCATCAAATCCTTAGAGCCGGTTATTATTGGCCTCGACTGTTCAAAGATGCCCATACTCATGTGAGGTCATGTCATACATGTCAAACTGCAGCCAATAGAGACAGGGGTGCTTCCATGCCTTTACAATCCGTAATTGAGTCTAGACCTTTTGCACAATGGGGCCTGGATTTTGTTGGGATTATCAATCCCAATTCATTCGATTCCCACAAATACATTCTGACAGCTACGGATTATTGCACAAGGTGGACTGAAGCTATCCCCGCAAAGAATGCTACTTCGAAAGTTGTTATTAAATTCTTAGAGGATAATATTGTCACTCGGTTTGGGATGCCTAATTCCATTGTAAGTGATAATGGTTCAACTTTTTCCTCTTTGGAATTTTCTAATTGGGCATTTGACAACGGTGTGAGTTTAAAATTCTCTTCCAATTATTATCCGCAAGGCAATGGATTGGTTGAATCTTCTAACAAGAATTTTTTATGCGTCATAAAAAAATTGTTGGAAAGAAATCCTAGATATTGGCATAACAAACTTAAGTTGGCTCTTTGGGCTGACAGAATCAGAGTCAAAGGGTCAATAGGAACATCTCCTTATCATCTGGTTTATGGACAAGATCCCATTTTTCCTACAAATCTCAAGTTACAAACACTGCATTTCATGAAAGATTATTTCGGAACTGATGATAAACTTGAGTCTAGACTAACACAATTAATGCATCTAGATGAAAAGAGGGATGAGGCTATGCTTCATTTTAGTAAACACTAGGATGTAGTAAAAATATGGTTTGACAAAAAGTCTAGAGCCAAGGCTTTTAAAATATCAGATCTAGTGTTGTTATGGGATAAAAGACATGAGAAGAAAGGGGATCATGATAAGTTTGACTACTTATGGTTGGGTCTGTACCAAATTTCAAAAATCCTAGGGGAAAACAGTTTTAGACTAAGAACCTTGGATGGAAAGGATTTGGCATTACCTGTCAATGGGTTGCACTTGAAACACTATTTCCAGGCTTGAAGCGGCTGGGGTTTTGTATTATATGTAATTATGCCATGCTTTGTTTCTTTTGTGTGTGCAAATTTGATATTTAAGTTGTTTTTGTTTGATATTTTTAGGTTTTGTATTAATGTTGTGCTTTGTTTCTTTTGTGTGTGCAGGTTGGACGTTTAGGTGGTGTATTTATTTGACATGTTTTATTTTCTTATTAAAAAAAAAAAGAATAAAAGTTTGAAATGTCAACACATGCCTAAGATCGAGAAAATATGAAACATTGGAATTATGTTGTAAAAAGCTCCACATGTAACACAAACAGTTAAATAATATCATTTGAGGCTTGTGATGCATGAAGTAGTCAGTTTTACAAATTATGGCAACACTTCATCTGCAATTCAAAGGGCAATGCATTCATATTACATCTCACTTTGCACATACAAGCCATCTTAGTTGCATATGCATTTCAGATACAAATCATTAAAGTGTGTCAAATCCTCTTAGGGTTATGCTACAACATAAATAAAAAATCCTAAGGTTGGAAACTGAGCCCCGAGATATCTAGAACCAAGCACATTTTATACACATTAAAAATGATCTTGAGCAAAATGATTAAAACCTTGCTTGGAAGAAAAGGTCAAGCGAAAGAAATATTTCATGTCTATCCTATTATGCAACATGATCCTTAAAACAGTGGTTTTTACCACTTCCATTAAGCTTAAAGCCTAAAATCAGAGTAGTAAGGATAGGGTTAAGTCCTCATCGAACTTAGGTTGAGGATCCAACTCCCCAAAGCTTTGATTTGACCTACATGGAGTAGTAAGGATAGGGCATAATTCTTATCTCACCTAGGTTGAGAATCTGATTCCCCAAAGCTCCTATGTCTCATTTCATGATAAAGCTTGGATTGGAAGGATCGTACTACTTGTCCTCTGCAAAGGATGGGTAGTCATCCCCAAGATCCAAGAAGTAAAAAACTAATTTTTCCCATCTCATCTTTACATTGGATTGGAAGGATCGTACTACTTGTCCTCTGCAAAGGATGGGTAGTCATCCCCAAGTTCCAAAGAAATGAAGTTAAGTCATGGATTATGGGGTTAAGTATGCCCATGCATGGCAACATGTCTTGTCTAAAAAACAAGACCACTGACTGTTCAAAGGGTTAGACTAGCATGACCATTTCTTACATAATTGGTTAAATTATTTTTCTCAAAGTGAGGTAATGAATTCCAAATCATAGTAGTAAGAATAGGGTTAAACTCTCATCTCGATTAGGTTGGGAGTCTGATTTCCCAAAGCTCTGATTTCACTTTCACTTACACATGGGTTCAATATAGTAGTGACTCATAACCAACTTTGGGATCTAATAAAACAATTCATTATAGATATGGTTGATCCTAAGAGCGTTTGATAATCTTGAATGTTTGTGTATGATATTAGAAGGTCTATGCATTTATAAAAGCAAAATCTCTAAGCATATTTATTAGGTTACACAAATCATTCACAATCTCACATATGCATGCATGTAAAACTGACAATGGAATGTTGATCAAGTTCAAGCGATATGGAATGAAAACAAATAGCACACACCGAGCTAATACTAATGATTCCGATGTTTCATGTACTTCTGATCTGTCGATATTTGTTTATCTTTTATGTGCTGACGCTTGTATCTAAGCTTGTATATTTCAAGTTGGGTTCTCACCAAAATGCTCTGGAGCATTTGACAACAGAGTCACCATTTGTTGTGGCTAATCCACAACACACCCCAAAATTGGGGACCCACCTTTTTGCATGCTTTCAAAGAAGAAAGTAGTGACCCAGATGCTAAGAAAATCAAAGAAAAAGGCAAAAATTTCACTAAGGAAAAAAGTTGTCGCGATATCGCGACATGTCGCTCTGTCGCGGTCGAAAGTCGTTGCAATATCACGACATGTCGCTCCGTCGCTATGAAAAATGAAAAAGTGTAGCGAAATCATGACATGTTGCTCCGTCGCGGCCCAGAGAGGAGAGAGAAAGGTAGAATGGAAAACGGTAGCGAAATCGCAACGTGTCGCAAAATCGCGGTCAAGACAGTCAAATGAGGCACGAAGCAGAAAAGAGTAGCGAACTCACGACATGTCGCAAAATCGCGGTCAACGCAGTCAACGGCAGCAGGTGGGCGGAACCATCATGAAATCGTGACGTGTTTGATTTTTGCGGCTTGAAAACGGGTAGAAGGCACAAAGTATGAAATGGTCGCGAAATCATGACAAAACTGAGACAAAGCGCATAAGTCGAAAGGCGTCACGAAATCGTGACGCGTCACGTTTTTGCGGTGCGGGTGAAAGAAAAGAGTCTAAGGCCCAGCAGTGTAGCGAAATCGCGACAAAAATTGAGACAAAGCGCATAAGTCGAAAGGCGTCGCGAAATCGTGACGCGTCGCATTTTCACAACGTGGGTGAAGGAAAGAGTCTAAGGCACAAAGGCGTAGCGATTTCATGCAACTTTTGGTGAAACGTTCCAGCCAGACAAAGACGTCATGAAATCACGACAGAAAGTGAAGACCATGTAGAGGGCAGAAAATGGTAGCGATTTCGCGACAGGTTGTGGTGAGATGGCCCGAAACAGAAAATGGTAGCGATTTCGCGACAGGTTGCGGCCGAAGCGTACGGAGATGAAAAACGTCGCGATTTCATGACAGGTTGCATTGGCAAGGCTGCTGGCAGGAAAATGTCGTGATATTGTGACATGTCACGTTTTCGCGATGAAAGCAAGGAAGTAAAGCGGCATGCATAAAAACGTCGCGATTCACATGGGGCCATTACAGAACATACAGAAAAGCGCTGAACACATGGCAAAAAGACATGAGGGTCATGGTAACGCTTCAGATCGACAGTTACATTTAGCAGAGAAGACCAAACGTTTCAGGTTCGAGCGAAAGGTCAAAGCATCAAAGAAGCGGGAAAATGAAACAAAGCGTTATGGGAAATGAAATGAAGCGTCGCAGAGGGAAACCAAGAGCCGCAACAGAAAGTTTAAAAGCAGAAGCAAATGTAGATACAGAGGCTAGAAATGGTAAATAGAAAGCATTATTTTTATTGAATAAAGGAGTTTATTTGGCAAGAGTAACTTTTGTGTGTGAAACCAAAAGGAGATTGAAGGCTAAGACTACTGTTATTTTTGTATATCTTTCCTTTGCATTATTTTGTCTTGTATCTATTCGTTTACACCATAATGTGGGTTACGATAGGTGAATGATAGAATGATGCAAATTATTTATTTCCTTAGAGTCTAGCATCTGATTTGATTTGATTGTGTTTTATTACAGGTCCGTTAGGTCAGGTTGTTTTAGAGCTTCATCTCATAACTTGGGGTTTTGCGGGGAGGAGATTGCTAACCGGATTAACGTCCTTTTGCAGTTTTTCCAGCTGATTCTCAGAAAGAACATTTCTGTTTCAATTTCTGATATATTTTTTAATCTTATTTGAAAATCTGAGTTTCGAATTCTGGTACATTCCGAATACTTTGCGAAATTTTATCAACACTAAAAGCTAACGTAGAAATAGCGGAACACTTAAACAAAGATAAAATGAACCAATTAACTGTAAAATGAACCTCATGCTAAAGGCACGGAGCTTAAAATGAAGTGGCCTATACCACGCATTTTCTCATTTAAAATCTTTCTTTAAGCCAGAAGATAAAAGAGATTGCTAATTTATTTTTGGGAGGGTTTCATTAATTTCAAGAGCATAAAAGAAGAAAGGGATTTTTTTGTTCTTTCTTTTGCTTTACGCGGTTGGTTATTTTAATAGATTAGGGTTACAAAGTTTGCTGTGAATCATCAAAGGCCCCTTGTTAATAGTTACTTATAGGATTTAAGTTATTCTAGATTACATTCATTTATTTGCATTAGGTCTTAATTGGTTATATGCATATGAATGTTTGTTCACAAGAAACTTGGAGAAATTAAAATAACAAATTTTCTTTGCAAGAAAGAGTTTCCTGTCAGAGACTCTAGTTGTGTGTTCATTTTGTAAAAGGACAAAATATTCACTCAACACCACTTGTATTCACCAGCGGGTGGTGTACATCAATCTCCCTAATACATGCTACATATGTCAATCGACCTCCCATTGCATTAAGGATTGCCCCTTGATGGTAGAAAAATTCAAGGCCAAGGCACCAGTTTCGACCGTTGGTGCTGTGTCAACCCCCACCACCTCGAACCCCCTAAAGGTGGTGAATGGACTGAAGTTTCCTATAAAAAGGAGAAAGGTGGTAAAATTGTTAACGTAGGGCATACGATGAAGACCTATGCTCAAGATCTTGCTCTCAAGCCTCCCATGCAGACCTCGATTATGGATTCGACTCATGCCCCTTCTCCTTCACTAGTTGTTGATTCCGAGGTATAGGAAGAGGGGTTTCATTCCTCTGTGCCCTTGGTCTCCCAGAAAGTGGCGGTGGCTGAAGGAAGTTTCTCCTAGAGTTTAGGCCGACGGTCCCACAGCCCGTCGCGAGGTGAGCATCATGCCCATTTAGACAAATGAAGGCTTACCAACTTCTCCCCCACGAACTTGGAGGCCTTCATGAATAATTCCTTTCACATTTTGTTGGACAACGCAAGAGAGGCCAGTGGTGGTATGCAACTCGACTCGTTCTAATGTTGATTCTTTCATGGAATGTACGTGGCTTGATGGACCCAGTCTGAAGTTACATGGTCAGGGATGATATCAATACTTATTCCAACCTGTATGGTCACCCAAATTTTATTTATCTCCAAGAAGTCAAAGCGGTAGAATTCACCTTGCAATCTGCTTGCTCTATGTTATGGCCTGGAAGTCATATGTATGCTACCAACCACCCTTAGGGTAGTGGAGGCATTGTCATTTTGTTAAATGATAGGTGGAGAAGTAATTTTGTCACTTGGGTTTTCGATCCCTCCCATCATGCGATCTGGATTTTTCTTGAAGTGAGAGGGTTGTCCTTCGGTATTATTAACATTTACACCTCTAACGAGGTCCAGGATAGATGTGCCCTATGGAGATGGTGTGTGTTGTCCCTACCAACCGCAGTTTGGCTTATGTGTGGTGACTTCAATATGATAGAAAAATCCTCTGATAAAGTGGGCTAGCTTCTTAATAGGTGGGCCACAGGAGAGCGACAGGCTTGGTACTTCATGAAAATAAACCAGGGGTCTTCGATCCCAATGCATGTTTTTCTACATGAAAATTTTTTGAGCATCTTTGGTTCATGTGGTCCAATTTTCAATCTAGTCTCGCAAGAGTTTTAAAAAGACTTGACAGAGCTATGTTGTCGGACCAGTGAGAGTTCTCCTTTTCCCATCAACTTCCTTTTGTCCCTTTTGTTGAAACTATTCCTAGAATGGTCTCGTCTGATCATTTGCCTATAATGTTTACAGTTAATGTTTCTTCCACTCCTCTACGACCATTTAAATCCTAGTTTTTCTTAACACGTCCTTCCTTCAGTATGAAACCACTGTTTGTCATATCCAAAGGATCTAGAATCTTGTTCCCAGACCCAATGGATATTCTAGATGGATTGAGTGGTGGAACGATGCCATCTTTCACACCACTGCTCTGAAGCTTCGAAAAAAAAGTAGCGTAACTACGCCAACACTCTAATACTGCTCTAAGAAATGAGATTGCAAAGGCTTCCATTAGACTAGAGGCTTGTCCCTTTGACTCTGCCATCCAAGCTCATATTTCTCAAATCTGGCATGAGCTCAAAGTGGTTGAGTTGTATGAAGCTAAAGGGGCTCAGATCAAAGCCAGGATCCATTGGCTTAAAGTGGGTGACAAAGTTTCTAAAGAGTTTTTCAAAGACTATGGCCTCCCAGGAATTCTACTCAATTCAAATCCCTTGTTGTTAACGGGGTTTGAATCACTTTTTTTCTTGAGATAGCAACAACGTTTACCAAGAATTCTACTCATGTTTTTTCTGCTCAACAATACACTTTGAAAAGGGAACAAGCTCTTTGATGTTGCAAAGAAGTTGTCCCTACTTGCCTCTCCCCTGCTCAAAGGAATGATTACAAGCACTTATTATCGATGCAGGACCTAGTTGATGCTCTTTTTCAAATGGTAGACGCTAAGGCACCTGGGCTAGATGGCTTCCCTTATGAATTCTACAAAACCTACTAGGATTTTGTTGGCCCTGACCTGCACAGAGTATACTTGGAAGCCTTGAGTACTGGCTCCCTAGGCACTCTAATCAATAAAGGAAACATAAAATTTATCCCCAAGTCAGGGGATCTAGATATCATCACAAACTAGAGGCCTATCACCCTGTTAAATTTTAGTTACAAAATTATTGCCAAAGTTCTTGTCCTGTGAATTCATCCTTTGCTTCCCACTATTGTAAGGCCTGAGCAGACTGACTTTATTCAAAATCACTACATTCAAGATAATTTCTTAGTAGTATGGGAAGGTATGGAGTGGGCTCATAGATATAATCAATAGACCCTCTTCCTCAAACTTGATTTTGAAAAGGCCTATGATAGAATTGAATGGATCTTCATACTTTCCATGTTGGAAGCTCTTGGCTTTGGCCCTCAATTCATTTCCACTATCAAGATGCTTTTTTAGGATGCTTCAGCCATGCTTTCTCTCAATAAATGTCAAACTAAAGCTATTGGGCTGCATAGGTCAGTAAGGCAGGGGTGTCCTCTAGCTCCTTCGCTCTTTATTTTAGCAGCAAAAGCTTTTGGTTATCTTTTGGCCAATCGTGCCTCTAATGGGCTGCTTCGGGGTATTTCTCTTCCTGGGAATACAGGCCAACTTATTAATGGCCACTTTTCTTATGATTCCTTCCTCACATTGTAGGAGGATGAGCAATCCCTATCTGAAGCTCTTTCATGCCTCGACACTTTTTGCAAAGCTTCAGGTTCTAATATTCAATGGAGGAAAACTTCCTATTACAGGAAATCCACTCAATATATATTTTTCATTGGCTTCAACACGTTCGATGGAGCTGGATTCAGCCTGGGAAAATTTTCAAATTCCTTGGGATTCCCTTTGTTTTTTAAGGCTCTCCATCACAATTATGGTCTTATGTCATCAACAAAATTGAAATTAAATTGGAGTATTAGAATGCTAAGAAACTGTCTCTTGCTGGAAAATTCTAAATTTTCTCAAAAGTGTTGGCCTCCACGCATGTTTACTACTCATCCTGTTGGGTCCCTTCCCAGGCATGTTATAAAAAACTTTAAAAACTGTTGCGGGACTTTCTATGGTCCAATGGTTCTGAGCGGAAGGGTTTCCACAGAGTGGCTTGGGATATCTGTTGTCTCCCAAGGAATGCTGGCGGTATGGGTATGTTGGACTGCAAAAGATAAGGTTTAGCCCTCTGTGCTAAATGGATTATTCAAGCTCTTAAAGTCCCTAAAGCTTGAAAAGTGCTTCTCAGTCATTGTATCTCAGCTGGGCTTCCCCTCAACCACAGAGCATGGGTAGGGATGGATCTTGAAGAACACAAACTTATACTGAGAGGAGGAGTGAACACTATAAGACCACTTTTTACATTTCTTTCTCAATAAATATTATGCAATGTATCAATAGCAATATCAACAGAATTAATCAAAGCAATGCACAAAACACCACACACAATAAAGACACCAATTTAACGTGGTTCACCCAATGTGGGCTACGCCACTGAGAAAATATTTCACTAAAATTTTCTCAACAAATCTCTTGGGAATCATTTCTTTATTACAATTTTAATGGACCTCTGTCCAAAGAAGTCACCAATCCCCTAATCAATTTTATGGATCTCTATCCACAAAACTCTTTCTCTTTAGCTCTGGTTGGTGATCTTCTAGAAGAACTACTACCTCCACTGCACTGGCTTATGGATCTATATCCACTAAAGACTCTTGTCCTTAATAAGAAGACCTATCCTCACTGCCCTAGCTAATGGACCTCTATCCACTGGATACTGTCATACTCTATCCTTTGTCACCTCCAAAGCTTCCTATCAGCTCTATCTCAAATCTACACTAAACATAGTCCTTCGGTCTAGCATAAATTTGCTCACTCTCTATCCTCAAATCTGCACTAAACATAGTCCTTCGGTCTAGCACAAATCTGCTCAATCTCTTTCCTTGAGCCTTAACACAAAGCTTGAATTAATATAAAATCAACTCTACTAAATTTGCCCCAAACCTTAACTCAAGGTTTGAACAAATCAATCAATCAACTCTGCTCACAAGTCTTCTCAAAGACTTGTCTCAAATTTGCATTGTAAGCTTCCACAAAAGCTCACACTAATTTGTCCACAAGTCTTTACCAAGACTTACCTCAACTCTGCTCCACAAGTCCTCACTAGAACTTATCCAATATGCTTAACAAGTATTCAACAAGACTTACCTCAAATCTGCTCAACAAGTCCTCACTAGAACTTGTCCAATCTACTCAACAAGTCTTCAACAAGACTTACCTCAAATATGCTCAAGAAGTCCTCACTAGAACTTGTCCAATCTCATAGAAACATATAGAGTATTTTTAGAGACTCAATATGCTTCACACTCATCACAATGCTCAATCACTTTCAATATCTTTTTCAAATCAAATTAGAATATAGAGAAATGTGTTTCATAAAACTAGAACTATCACTTCAATACTTCCACTTGACTAGGCTCAATCAATCACTTAATGAAATACTCCTTGCTTACAAACCCTGGTCCAAGCATATGAAAACTCACTCAAATATTTCCAACAATGATTATTTACCAATCTCACATAACAATGATACTCATGATCTTGCAAACCCTAATTCAATATAGTTCACAACTTCACATAACAATGATACTCATGTTCTTTCACAAACCCTAGTTCAATATAGTTCACAACTTCACATAACAATGATACTCATGTTATTTCACAAACCCTAGTTCAAGATAGTTCACAACTTCACATAATAATGATACTCATGTTATTGCACAAACCCTAATCATGCATATAAAGGTTCAACCAATGTTTCCAACAATGCTTATCAAACAAGGTTTCTATCTTCAACCTTTATTCTAAAAAACCCTTGAAGCATTAATACAAAACCAAACTCAACAATGCTTACCAAACAATCCTTTTCACTCCAACTTATCATTCACAACATCCAACAATCACTCACAAGAAAGATGTGCCCATACCTTTTTGTTTGATGAAGAAGTGCCCTTAAAAACCTGTTTTAACAAGATCAAACTCTTTGCCAATCTCAAGGGTTTAGATGACAAAATATCCTTCAAATAATTCACAACACAAAAATAATAACTTTCCTTACTACCTTATCACTCCTTAATCACTCAAAAACTTAGCACAAAAATTAAAGTTTTGCAAACCCGTTTTAACTCTCTTCAACAACTTATAATCCAAATTAATTATGCAAAAACCTTAATTAAAATAAACCTTTGGAAAACAAAAATGTTTTTCCCTATTTTATTTTTTGTAAGACAAGTCAACCCAAATAATGCGCATACCTTTGTTAATGTTTCCCAAAAGGCCTTGGCGGGATTCGAGTAGTCGATGGCTCTCCCCCAAGCGCTTCCATAGCGCCCGCACCCACCAACTAGGCTGCATGGCTCCACAAGAATCAAAAGGCATGAATGCACCTTTGATTTCCTCCTCCTCAAATGGCGCAAACACAACACGATCTTCCCTTCAATAAAAATGGAGTGCACGAGATTTGAACCAGCACCTAGCATTCCCAAATGCTTCTAATGCAGCCTTTGGTTGCCAACTCAACTACGAGGGGCTTCGAGTGACTTCAAAAGGCCACGAGCTATTGTCCTCTTCTACGCTCAACACATGCAAAAATGCACAAGCTTTTCTCTCATTTGCATGAGCCAAAATTTTTTTTTGCATGGGATAATTTTCAAATGCCAAACCTTGGCATTATTTATATGCAAACCATAGCATATAAATAATGCAGTGATTGACCACACCTCCTTTTATATTTGGCATAAAATAGGAGTTAGATCCCAAAAACCTTGGTGGAAAGATTTGGCATGGTACAAAAGCACTCCTTTTCTCAATTACAAATCTAGAAAAGGTTATGAATGGCTTATGCCAGCTTCCCCCACGATGCCCAAGCTCAATGTCAAATGGGACCTCGTTTCTACTCACACTAGATGGAAAGCCAGATTCCACTCAGCTTGGGCTTCTTACTTGGAGCCAAAGAAAGCCTTTTTTTCCTAGAGCTTGTTGTGTTAGGGACTGCCCCTTGGAAATTAAATTTCTTATATGGGGGTACTTGACCCTAGATGCCCATTCTGTCAAGAACCTGAATCTTGTTTACATCTTTTTTGGTCATATAGACATGTCCGTCTAGCCTGGAATTGGGTTGCTTATTTCTTTGCTCCGTACATGCCCCTACCAATTTCATGGCAACATGCCTTACTGGGTGATCCCATCCAATTCTCCCTCCCTCTGAAGGAAGTGTGGCAAATTTTCAGAGTCAGCATTCTATTTCACATTTGGAAATCTAGAAATAGAATTATTTTCAAACAGGTTGATCCATCTCTAGAATTTTCTTTGGTTGACAAGTTGGAAGTATTCCATGATGTGTGGTTTCAAATTTATGACTAGGCTAAGAAGGTGGCTATGGAGGTGGACCACTTGAAGGTCTTGCTGAGTTATTGGGGCGGTGCCCCATGTGTTGTGAGTAGGGTGGCCCCAGATCGCACACCTCCTAACCAATCTCACTCTTATTCTCATCGGTGCTCAGATCGTGCCAGACGCCAGCCACCTAGGAACATAAACAATGATACTAGGGGTAATTTGTAGTAGTGTGATACGTGGAACGTGCAACAACCGACACAGGTGGCTAGTGATGGGTGGGGTGCCCTGGTCAGCAATGAAAATCTCTCTTCTTGGTCATGTCCCTCATCTCCCATTAGTCGTGCTTCAGTATGGGGTGATGATCACTTTGATGGGTGGGGGGAGCCATCCACTCCGATGGATAAGGAGATGTCAGCAAAAGGCTCCATTCCATAATGCCTTTCTAGTTGTAATTAGTTCTCAATTTTGATGTGTTGGCAGTGGGACCAATTCTTTTTAGCTTTGTCTTTCCTAATCCACTATTAGGATTAGTGTGGTTTCCTCAGGGGTGTGATTTTTCCACCCACACTCTTTTTTTTGTTGTAAAATACTTTTAACTATTAATTAAATAGCCTTTTCATCAAAAATGAGCTCTTTTGGACTAGTTCGAAGAAAAGAAAGGAAGAGTTGTAGGAAGAAAAAAGTAGCAATTTTATCATTATTCGGATGATTGAAGGTGGGATCTCAAACACATTCCCTTTTTGTATATGTTAATTTGTGTGTACATATTAATTTATGTGGTAGTTATTGGGATAAAAAAGATAAAATTAAAAAATAGGGTTTTTAATTTTGCACTTGCTCTTTTTTTAATTGATTATATATGATCTAGATGGGTCCTGCTCGTAGTACATCATGACCACATGGTGTTATTACAACAACTTGTAAATTATGCACGTATAACGTGGCAATATTTGAACTTGGATCTTCTCCTTAAAAGTTGAGGAATTTAACTGGTTGAGCTCATGCAATTTGATTTTGCACTTGCTTTTTTATGCTTATATTTCTATTGCATACTTATCTATATCTAATTAGGTACTGAGGTACTATTCTAGATGTAGTATACTTAGTAAATATCTATATTTCTATACACTCAAAATTAAATTATTATAAGGGATTTAGGGTAAAATGGGATAACGAGTTTTAAATACAAAATATAAGTTGGTGATTTAGTATCTTGCATGTGTGCATGTTGCCATTTAAGGTCTATTATGGTTTACATGATTCATGTCGTAGAATAATTACTGCTATAATTTGGAATGAACGTAGATTATGGGAAATTTATCTTGTTTTTTGTAAATAGTAATCTATGTGCTATCTCCTTCTATGATTATGTTTACATAAAAAAAATGAGATTTAGAGGATCTTTATGTGAAGGGATTCTTTGTTATAATGAGTTGAATCACTATTTATTTTTTTGGGATGTCCTAGCTAAATGCAAAGGAGGGGGTCCTTTTAAATTAGTAGGTTTGTCTAAATATTGGGAAAAGGGGGGCTCCTTTGCTAAGAATCAATACCTCCAATATTTTATTACTGTTTCTTTATCAAGGTGAATGAACTAGGGTTATGTAGTGCATAATTGTAGTAATAAGTTCAGTCTATCCTAGAAAGAATGCACAACAAGACATTTTTCAGATTTATATTTTCTTATGTAATATCATCGACCATGGGTATACATATTTTAAGGATGATTTAATTTTTAGATTTAAAAGTGAAGACCCTTGGGTAAACCTAGTTTGAAGAAAGAAAATATGAATTAAGTGGATTTGTTAGCATCATGCAATGATGAGGAGAGAAAATAAATAATGTTATATTTGTAATTACTTATGATTTTGCATAATAGGCATATTTTATGTAATACATGAGCGTGGGATGTCAAAAGGTGCATGGGGGAACTGGCCCTGGATGTGTTCCCTCAAGGGTCATCCACACTCGGGTGGGAGAGCATTGCTACTAACCCGTTTTTGAGACTGTGCTTTTGTGTAGTATTTTACCTTTGGTTGGGGAGATTCAGGTTCACTAAGGGCTTATAGATTTCTCTAATCTAGTTTAAACTGTATAATTTAGAAAACACCTAGGTTTAATTCTATCATAGGAACTAATGCATAAGATGTTGATGCAAGGCAATATGAAGACATAATGCAAAATGCAAGATATTATCCTATGTGTAATTTAGTTTTTTGATGATTGTTAGTTATGCTATGGAAATAAAATATATATTTTTTCTTACATTGAGGAGGCAAGGGTGCAAGAAATATGAAAGAATACAAATTATCGTAATGTAGACTATATGTGATTCAGATTTGAATGCTTAATAAAGTGAAACAAAATACTTTATGCTAATATTATTTATTATTTCCATTTTATAAAATGAATTAAATAAATATGCAAAAAGACAATCAACAAACAACCTATGTTAATGATTGAAAATTGAAGGATCTATGATATTTACTTGTTTTGATGCTCAGTGTGAATACATTGTTTGTATGCTAATATGCCACCTAGAAATCTTACATCTAGCAAATTTGCTAATATCTACAAAGGAGACAAAAAATATATGGATTATGATTTGGGGGCCTGCCAAACAACAAGAAGCATGCAACTTCCATATTGGCATAGTCAAACCCCCCGCTTATACATAAAATTGGAATGGATAGCCTTTGGAATTTGATGATGTTGTATAGCAGGCAAATTTTTAAGGTGATAAGTTGGGTAATTAGAGAGCAAAATCAAGGTTTTAGGATTATTTTTAGTGATATAAGAACACCTAGAAGCAAAGGTATTTGGACTAGATATTGAGCTTCCTAAGAGAAATAAGATTTCTTAAATGGGTGGCGAATATGTTGCCTGTAATAATCATAAGTGGCATAATCATTTTAGAGACTAGACAGACAAAATGAGTGTTAAGTGTTAGACTGGGTATCTGAATACCTATAGAGAATATGCTACTTGGTTCAAGTATAGGTGGCAAATCCATGTAGGATGAAAGCAAAACAAAAATGACATGTTGATTTAGAGTGTAGATATTTTTCCATTGGTATTTTAGGAACCTAAAGGTTATTTCCTACCCTGTATGATTCTTAAGACATCTACAAGATAAACACAAACTATTGCCCATGCAAAAACGTTAGACAAAGACAAAAATAAAGATAGATGCATACACAATAATTAAATGATAAAAATATTAACCATAAAATAAGATAATAAGAAATGATATCACAAAAATCCAATGGAAAACATGAGATGCCCACTTGTTTGAAGATATTTTTGTGGTAGAATTTTGGCAACACTTTGTTATGTGCTTGCAATATTGAAGTTTGACAAAGTTTCAATGCATCAAAATTCCATCCATGTTGAGTGCCACCCCAAGGGCCCAATTTATAAAAATTGACCCTCTCAAGGGTTTTTCAAAAGGGAGGAGTGAGGTGGCTTATTAGAAGCCAACTGACTTGTGATTAAAGGTTGGTTGGTTGTTGATTGGGGGTTGACTGGAGGATGGGATTTCCCACAGTCAACACCTTAATTAGGGATGATTTAGAAAGGTGAAGGAAAGTTATACACCTTCTTGCCTACCTCTTTATTTCTTGCAATGGTAGATGGGTAGGTAGGAGTGATTTGCACCCTAACTAGCTACTGCAGGCAAAATTAAAGTTTTCACCTATATGATGCAAATACACTCCTTGTACAAATATGTTGCTAGTGTATTCACTAACTTGATGTATTTGCAAATTTGACCGTTAGAGAATAAATTTGTTAGGGAGCTAGAGAATTTGGAGTGGATGAGAATACGTCGACTAAAAAGTGTATTCACTCTAAGACGATGAATTTGCTACCATTGGGTTTTGATTGCAAACTTCGAGGTTGAGTAGTTGTTATGGTTGAGTTAATCATTTTGTGGATTTACATAAAGAATTTATGTAAGTTTAGATGGTCTAATTTTAGGTATTTATACTTGTCCTCTTTTTAATGTATTTAAAATTAATAAATGCATCAAAAATAGTTTTATATGGCTCTAATTTTTAGAGCTACATGATTACTAGGTCTTGATTGATTGATATGGGGTAAAACATATCAAGGTGTTATTTATAGGAGAAGAAAAAAAAATGGGTTTTTACTGGGTAATTTTTCTATCAATATTAAAGAAGGGCTTGAATTGGTTTTTGGCCCCTAGCCTGGGTTCCCTTTTGAGTTTTTGAGGGACAAAATGGGGTCCCAAATGAACTTTTATAGGTTGGGTAAGAAGTTGATGATAAATATTTCTACCTAAATAGGGTAAAGTAGGGCAAGGGGGCACAAGGACAAGTCATTTTCACCACGACTCCAAATAAAACCTAAGGCTTTGAAAAATGGTGAATCAGAGACATCCAACATACAAATTATGGCTAGTACGTAGTGGGATAGGTCTAGGTGGGGCCCAAGGATAGGTATGGGATCTTTCCATTCATTTTTTTTTTTTTCTTTTATGATTTTGATGTGATGGTTTATGTATTCACTCCACATGGTGCGAATATGTCATCTAGAATTCACTAGATAGGTTGTGTATTTGCTATTTTTGATAGGTTGATGAATTCCCTACTTGGCAAATTTACTCTAAGCTGGAAAATTCATGAAGAGGAAGAAAATTTGATTGATTTTTATAGTCAAATATAACTATGTTTTTATTGGTTTTTCTATGTAGGTGGTGGACATTTTGGAGTGTCAATATTGATGCTCATGTACCCTACAATCAATAGTAGAGATGATGACACCTGTGGACCAAGCAATTTTAGATGCGATGAGACTAGGATATTTGGTGATAATACCCAATATTGAGTTGGACCATGCATTGTTTATCGCTTTGGTAGAGAGATGGCTCTCGAAGTATACCAACTTCATTTTATCAATAGGAGAGGTGTTAGTGATATTTTAGGATGTCTATAGGATACTCTAGGTATGCCCAAATATAGAAGATCCAAGACCAAACACGGGCTATCTAGAGACTGAATCATGACCCACAATTCTTGCTGAGATGATATGAAATTGATATCAATATTGTGTATCATGCAAGACTACTAGATCGATTTACAATGCTACTATATATCATAGTGTTAGACTTGTTGGTTAGAGACACTAGCAATTTATTACTGCACTAGGGGTGGGATGGGCTGATCATCTACATGAGAGATGAGTGGGTGCAATTTGCATGGGGTCCATTTATTTTGCATAGGTTGTACTCAAATATTCATATAGTTGCTTACAAGGATGGGAAGAGTTTAGTTTATTGCACTCTCTTATAGGTTTGCGCATGTGAGCACTTATCTATTGGATGACCAGTTGGACTACCCATAGACCCAATTGACCCATAGGTTCTAACAGGTTTTAGGTACGATCATGTCCATGAGATAGGTAGGAGATATTTTAGGGAATGATGATGGAAACATGGTGGGTCATTTATTACTTACAACCTGATAAGGTGATATGGAACCCATGGAGAGGGCATCCTAGTTAGGATGAGGATGGTGCTCAATTAACCAGGGTACAAAGGATTAGATGGTTGCGAGGAGCTCATGGAGAGTTTGAGCTTTATCATTTAGATAGAATTTTTATGTAGTTTGGCCTCATTTAGGGGATCCTAAAAATGGGAGCATTATGGTTTCAACATGTGACTCAAGGTAAATAGAGAGTATATGGTGATATTTTGGATACCAAGAGTTTTGTTGAGGAGGATACAAATGATCCTTCTATTGTAGATCCTAAGATTGATTATGCACGAGCTGCTCCAAGCTATCTTTAGTGATCCCAATAGACTTGTCCAGTGTGAGTTACTTCTCTGATGAGGCAACCATAAATGGGTCCTATATTGAGTAGAATGAGTTGTTGTCATGTCTAAATAGTATAGGAGAGACTACAATGGAGATTGAGATATGGGTCTACATTGTCATGAACATTGGTTGTGCCCCCTTTTGCTACAATCATGATATCAGGGTAGGTACCAACAAGTCATCAGAGGAGGCATCCCAACAAGAGGGGGATGTCATGAGGAGGAAGACAGAGCTTCTCTATGGATAATTGGACGAGGTAGTAGCAACATAGGATACAACTCTCTCAAAGAGGGGTTAGACCATCATAAAGAGAGATTAGGCCTAGGGGTAAAGCAATTAGGTAATGATAGAGAGGGGTCAACTAAGGATTAAGAAGTATGATAACATTGCTAGAGTGGCCATAATAATTACTAGGAGTAGTAATATGGCCATTAGAGGCTTATTTGATCATATAGACTTTCTTTAAGCTTAGTATATGATGGAGGTGGTGAGGAACACTCACTATAGATTTTTTTACTATGAATGTTCCTCTAGACCAAAGGCAACTTTCTTCCTCAAGGACTCGATCTTGTTCCCGCTTTAGGATGAGATAAATGATGCAACCCTCCCAGTAGTTGATTTAGTTTCCTCCTAGGCTAGTTGATGGTGGGTTAGAGACTTAGGGCCAATGTTTTTCTAAATGTATGATTTTGGTTATGATGAGTGTCGTGAGAGCACTAATTTTTTATGAGGTGCCTTAGCTAGATGACATGGCCTGAGTGTATTGATTTTGATTGATTGTGGTTAACCAAGGTGATATACGAATATGATGTTGTAGACACCTAAAAGTGTTACATTTTTAATGGTTAATATTAATATTTAATAATGTGTGTAATTATTTTAATTAATGTATTGCAAACCTTAGAACTTATTAATATTGGCTATTCTAGACCCTTTGACCCACTTGAGCCTCTTTCTATGCTTAACCACGGTAATCATGAGACAACTCCACTATATTTAACTTTGGTTGACATTTATTTCCCCTATTTCCTCCACTTTTCAAGCACATTCAATGCATTTGTGTGAGTATTCCCTACACTCTGTCACTTTGATGAGAAATACCAACTTAGTGGGTGAGGAATATCTCCACAAAAGGGTAATGGGGTATGTCATAATGCATCATTGCATACCATTATTCATTGTGGTATGTCATAAGGTATTACGGCATGCCATACAACACCATAGGACATCATATCCCAAACTAGGAAAGTTGCACAATTGTCCACCCCAAGTGGGGAATGTAGGTTTACCATTCGAAGAGATCAAAGGCATCAAACATGGAGGCTCTTGAAATTTTTCACTAAAATTTTTTTGTAGCCACACCCACGGTAGGTATCCAACAGTGCACTAGATGTATAGTAGAGACCCCAAAAAAATCTAGGAAGGCTTAAATTCAAGATCAAAACTATCTACCATATAACAATTTCAACCACCTAGGGCATTTAACTAGAGTCTCAACCACACAAGGTAGTTATCTAGAGGCACAACCACCCACGATAGTTATCCAAAAGCACAACTGCATAGGGTAGTTACCTAGAGATCCAACTACCATGGGTGGTTGAGATTCAAGGTAAACAATAGCTCTAGACTGGTCACAAACTGCACATAAAGGTAAATCAGGTAATTTGCAAGGCTTTTTAAGCATTTTATGCAGTTTTGTAACTTTTGCATTTGATTTTGTAATATTTTAATAGCTTTTTGTAACCTTCTTTCATGGTTTTGGGCCTCATATCAAAATAACCCACATATGCTATTCATGTTGCCATTGTGATCTTGTGTGTAGGTATTGTATATGCATGGAATCTCATGAGGTCAAGCAATGAACCTTCTAAAACCTCCTACAACTTGTTGTGTGCTCAAGGAAATAACTTGCAACACCAAATATTTTACTTGTAAAAGAAAACCTTCTAGTTTGGGAGGTCTATTGTAACCAAAAATGTTGATTTGTAAAAGACAAAGCTTATCAATATCAAATATATTGCAAATATTTTTATATTACATTTTATCTAATTGTTATGGTGTATTTCCTCTTTCACACAATTAATTATCATGATGGGACCCTTTGCCCATAATATATTTGATGCTTGTTGTTTTGCATGAGCTTTGGCACTTACATCGGGAATAGAATATATTATGTGTTTTGCTTAGATTTCTTTGTGTTTGCATGATTTTTTAGCTTGCTTTCCTAATATTTGACTTTCTATCTCTAATACAGGAACCCAAGGGTAAGAAAAACATGTCACAACTCTCAATTTAGGGTTGGATATTGCAATATATACCCTCATAGGCTTAGGCACAACCACCTAGGGTGGTTCACAGGCTCAGACAATTGCACAAGGTAGTTCATAGGCTTAGGCATAACTACCCAAGCAAGCTTAGTCTCAACCATACAAGGTGGTTCTCAAGCTCAATCTCAACCACACAGGGTGATTCTCAAACTCAGACACAACCGCCCAAGATAGTCCTCAAGCTCAGAAAATCATTGCATAGGCTCAATTTTAAAGATACAATATGCTCAGTTTCCTTTTCTTCTAGCATATGCTTATAGGTTAGTCACTCATGTCCTTTACTATTACACAAAAATTTGTATCATAGCTCCTTTAATTTGTTTTTTTGAATCTCTTTTCTCCCTTTTTCCTTTCAAAATTCCAAAAAAAGAGCACTAGCATAGTTATTTCGTGGTTTCTTCTTCAAAATATCAAAGGCACATTATTGTAGTTGTTTCTTTGCATTAGATTAGTCATCATTTGCTTTTCAAAACTCAATAGCTTAAGTTGTCATTTCCTTTCCAAGCTCAGTAGATCAATTTGTGCATGCTTTCATAAGCTCATTTAGATCAATATTTCTTTTAATATCACATTAGATCATTGTTTTAATTGCATATTTAGGGTTAGTTTGATATTCTCACAATGACACTGAGAGGGGGGGGTGAATCAGTATAGCTATTAAAATTCAAATCTACAACACTTGATGCTGAAGCAAAGAGAACTTAAAAATAGGTAAAGCAATTTTCACAAGAGAGCACACCACAACACACAATGTAACGAGGTTCACCAATTTGGATACTCCTCAAAAATGACTGCTTGGACTCCAATCCAAATCCAGCCTTTGCAAAACACCAATT
The DNA here is from genome assembly GCA_028583015.1 of Wollemia nobilis. Taxonomy (NCBI): domain Eukaryota; kingdom Viridiplantae; phylum Streptophyta; class Pinopsida; order Araucariales; family Araucariaceae; genus Wollemia; species Wollemia nobilis. Next base: position 8,691,509 of record JAQPPZ010000989.1, read on the forward strand.
TTACAAACACTTTACCAACACCCACTGGAAGGAGCACCAACCCCTTATTTTTTTGCTGCAACAGATAGGAGAACCAACCCCTAATGCCAAGCACCAACTTGGACTGCAATTCTGAATTATCTTAATGACATAAAAATGCCTTCATTGTTTACATGACCCTAACTGGTCTGCAATTAATCAAACTCTCCACTCTCTCATGGCTCTGCTTATCTCTCTCTCGGCCCTCTTCTAACCCTATTTACATAGCAATTTCTCACATAAAGCAACACCCTTATTCTTCACGCAGACCTGCTTTTATATCATATTAGTCTCTATTTTTAACTTCCATATTTACGCATGCAACCCGTAACTGTTCCTTTAATATTCTCTTCTGCCACTTTTCAACTGTAACTTCTTCTTTATGTAACTCCTATTGTATTTATAGAGTGGGCATTTCGTTAAACACGTTACATGCAACATATACCTCTACCATGATTTGTTCGTCTTCTTTTACGTGCATGCATGCATTTTTCGATTCTATTTATGCGACTGTTCGATTTCTTCTTCTTCGATTGTTCTTAAAATAGCTACATGCTTTTCTTTTGTAATTGCTCCTGTAACTATCGCATTGACTCCAGTTAACTCTTCTTATTTTGGCTACATGCTTTTCCTCTACAACTACCCCTTTAACTGTTGTTTTGCTTCAGTTAACTATCAGAGATCGTGCTGTTGCGACCTATCACGAAATCGTGACACTTTTGTATCTTTATCCTCTTCTCGCCATTTATCTACAAAAACTCAACATGTAAAAAAATCGTGACATTTTTTGCCTCCTTTTTCACCTCTTGTATTGCACCCGCAAAAACCAGACATGTCGCAAAATCGTGACACTTTTCACTTCCTTGCACTTCTCTGCCTTTCGCCCGCGAAAACGGAACATGTCGCGAAATTGTGACACTTTCGCTGCCTTGTGCCTTTTCTGTCTTTGGCTCACAAAAACACATGTCGTGAAATCGTGACACATTCGCTGCCTTGTGCCTTTTTTGTCTTTAGCCCGCGAAAACCCAACATGTCACAAAATCGTGACACATTCACTGCCTTGCACCTTTTCTGTCTTTGGCCTGCGAAAACACAACATGTCGTGAAATCGTGACACATTCGTTGCCTTGTGCCTTTTCTGTCTTTGGCCCATGAAAACACATGTCATGAAATCATGACACATTCGCTGCCTTTTGCCTTTTCTGTCTTTGGCCCACAAAAATGGAACATGTCATGAAATCGCAACACTTTTCCTCCTTGGCGCTTTCTCTTCGAACCTGTCACGAAATCGTGACACTTTTTCTCCTTGGAGATTTCTCTTCGAACCTGTCACGAAATCGTGACACTTTCTCTCCTTGGCGCTTTCTCTTCGAACCTGTCATGAAATTGCGACACTTTCTCTCCTTAGCGCTTTCTCTTCGAACCTATCGCAAAATCGTGACACTTTCTCTCCTTGGTGCTTTCTCTTCGAACCTGTCGTGAAATCGTGACACTTTCTCTCTTTGGCGCTTTCTCTTCAAACCTATCGCAAAATCATGATAGTTTTCTTTGCCTGTGCCTTCTCTCCAAACATGTCACGAAATCATGACAGTTTTCTTTGCTTGCGCCTTCTTTCCAAACATGTCATGAAATCGCGACAGTTTTCTTACTTGCCTTCTTTGCTTCCAACATGTCGTGAAATCGCGACAGTTTTTCTACTTGTCTTCTTCTCTGACAACATGTCGTGAAATCATGACAGTTTTTCCACTTGGCTTCTTTGCCTCCAACATGTCGTGAAATCGTGACAGTTTTTCCAGCATTTTCTCTCTCCTCCGATATGTCGCGAAATCACGACAATTTTGACAACATTTTCTCTCTCCTTCGAGATGTCGTGAAATCGTGACAATTTTGACAACATTTTCTCTCTCCTTCGAGATGTCACGAAATCGTGACAATTTTGACAACATTTTCTCTCTCCTCCGAGATGTCACGAAATCGCGACAAAAAACATGTCACGATATCGCGATAGTTTTCTTGTCTTTTTCTTTGATTTTCTGAATCTGGGCCACTTCTGTCTTCTTGGAAATTCACTGTACATGTTTTGACTGACCTTTGAACTCCTGTCCACTGCATCAACTGCATCAAGCGATCTATCTGTCTGTGTTGACAACAATGACAATACTTTTGCTGCACCTTGCTCAACAATCTCCCCCTTTAGATTTTTTGGCAACACTCATGCACTCTCTTTTAATTCTTCTCCCCCTTTGACAATAATACCAAAGGGCTGTTGCAGAATTCCCCTGAGTCTATGCACACCATTCTTAGACAAACATTGTTATAGTTAGCAAAAATCATGAATATGAGCAAAACTATAAGCATAGGCATAAATGCTCCCCTTGAGAATGTGATCCCAATTGATAGTTAGTTCTTGGGAAACGTGACCACTCCCAACTTACTTCGAAGGTACTCAAAAACTTCCTTGGGTAATGGTTTGGTGAATATATCTGCTACTTGCTCTGTAGTTGGAACAAAATCCAATTTGACCTCACCTTCTACAACTTTATCCTTCAAGAAGTGATACCGGATTGCAATATGTTTGGTTCGAGAATGCATAACCGGATTCTTTGATATGTTAATAGCACTAGTGTTATCACATTTAACTAAAATTGGCTCTTTGAAGTGAATACCAAGATCTTTTAGGGTTTGTCTCATCCATAATATCTGTGTACAACATGTTGTTGCTTGCAATGTATTCTGCCTCTGCTGTGGATAGAGAGCCGATTCTTGTTTCTTGTTGTGCCATGCTACCAACTTGTCTCCAAGATAAAATGCTCCTCCATTGGTACTCTTTCTGTCATCAATACATCCTGCCCAATCTGCATCAGAATATGCAATAAGAGTGAAGTCCTTACCTTTTGGCTACCATAACCCATACTCTATAGTACCCTTGAGGTACCTAAAAATTCTCTTCACGGCTGTCACATGAGTCTCTTTGGGACTAGCCTAAAATCTTGCCACCATGCATACTGCCTGTAAGATATCTGGTCTGGTAGTTGTTAAATACAACAGGCTTCCAATCATAGACCTGTACATGGTTTGATCTACATCCGGAGATTTGTCATCCTTGCTCAACTTGCAACTTTGTTGTCATGGGAGTGCTAACAGGTTTACTATCCTCCATTGTGAACTTTTTCAACATTTCTTTCACATATTTAACTTGAGAAATAAAAATGCCCTTTTCACTTTGATTGACTTGCAGTCCGAGAAAATAAGAAAGTTCACCAATCATAGACATCTCAAATTATTTCTTCATTTTATTTGCTATGTCACTATAGGACTTATCATTGCTGCTGTCAAAAATGATATCATCTACATAAACAACAAGGACAATAAGATGGCCATTATTTGTTTTGACATACAGATTGCTATCCACCAAACCTTTCTTGAACCCCTATTGAATCAGATAGTTATCCAGCATTGCATACCATGCTCTGGGTGCCTGTTTCAAGCCATACAAATCTTTCTTCAACTTGCAAACAAAGTTGGGATTATCACCGAGTTGGAACCCATTTGGCTGCTCAATGTAAACCTCTTCTTTCAGTTTTCCATTCAAAAATGCTGATTTTACGTCCATTTGATATACTTTGAAATTTTTATGAACTGCTAAGGCCAGAAACATTTTGATTGCCTCTAGTCTAGCTACTGGTGCGAAGGTTTCCTCAAAATCAATACCTTCAACCTGTGCATAGCCTTTCTGAGACCAATCTTGCTTTATTCCTTACAACCTGCCCATCTTCGTTTAATTTATTTTGAAAAATCCATTTAGTACCGATTACATTTTTATTTGTCGACCTTGGTACTAACTCCTAGGTTTTGTTTTTCTCAATCTGATCTAGTTCTTCATTAATTGCGTTCATCCAACTTTCATCTATGATTGCTTTAGCAATATTTTTGGGCTCAATGCTAGATAATAGAGAGTAGTTTTGTACTACTGCTCTTCTTGTCTAAATACCAACTATTGGGTCCCCAATAATCTGTTCTCTGGGATGATTTTTTTACCAGCTGCCAGTTTTGAATTTTTTTTTTTCTTCTTCTTCTGATTCAATTCTTAAATTAGTTGGGTCAATTTTTTGATTCTCTTTTGTTTCCATTTCTTCATCTCCTTCAATGACTTCTTCATAAATAGGGTAGTTTTCTTGATAAGTAGTTTCTCGATCTCTACCTTCATCAACTTTAACATCTGCACTCTCCACAATTTTCTTTAGCCTCTTTTTGTAACATGTGTAGGCTTTGCTTTTTGTTGAGTAACCAAGAAAAATACCTTCGTCAGCTCTATATTCAAATTTACCGAGATTATCTTCAGTTCATTTGATGTAGCACTTGCTGCCGAACACTTTGAAATATCTTGTTGTTGCATTTCTATCGAACCACAGCTCATACGATGTTTTGCTTTCATGCGTTCTTAGCATGCACCTATTTTGGATGTAAACCGTAGTATGGACTGCCTCTTTCCAAAATCTGTCAGCTATTTTGTTCTCAGCCAACATTGTCCGTGCCATTTCCTACACTGTCTTGTTCTTCCTTTCTACAACACCATTTTGTTGAGGTGTTCTTGCTACTAAAAATTGTCTTCTGATCCCATATTTTTGACAGTATTCTGCAAATTCTTCTAAGATAAATTCTCCTCCTTTGTCTGATCTTAGGCATTTAATTCTTTTTCTAGTTTGATTCTCAACCTGTTTTTTAAAAATCTTGAACATCTCAAAGGCATCTGATTTAAGCTTTAAAAATAGTACCCATGTCATCCTGGAGTAGTCATCTATGAACAACATAAAGTATTTGTCACCATTTATGCTTTGTGTTCTCATGGGTCCACACAAATCAGTATGTATTAGATCTAAAGGCTTACTGGTGAAGTATTCCTTTGATTTGAATGTGGCTCTAGTTTGCTTCCCTTTTTGGCATGAAACACAGATGTTATTTACTGGTTTGCCAATGGTGGGTATATCTCTTACTACTATTTTTGAACTTATTTTTACTAGATTGTCAAAGCTAATATGATCGAGCCTCTTGTGCCACAACCAATTTTCATCTTCCTATCCAATCAAGAACGCTTCTTCTGAATTTTCTAAGAGAGTATATAGATTTCCAAAATTCCTTAATCCAGTAGCTATCAGCTTCCCACTGTGTGCTTTTCTGACTTCACATCCCTGCTTCTTAAAGATGACTTCATGACCTCTATCACAGATTTGACTTATGCTCAGTAAGTTGTGCTTCAAACCAATCACAAACAGAACTTCTTTGGAATTGATCTGTCCATCACTTATCTTGACTGATCATTTGCCAAATATCTTGGCTCCATCATTATTTCCAAACTTTACAGAGCCCCCTTCATATTTCTATAATTTTTCAAATTTTTGTTTATCTCCTGTCATGTGACTGGACCATCCACTATCCAATATCCATGGTGCAGATTTGTTCTGTGCTTTGAAAGCTGTCTGAACAATCAAGGATTATTTTTCTTCCTTGGGTCGCTCCTTTTCTTTCCACTCTGGTTTGGCTATAGTTTTGGTCACTTGTTTAGACTTTTCTTTGTCAGTAGCTTGTGCATGTTTTTATGGGAATTTTATGTTTTGCCTTAAACTATTTGGTTGAGATATTCTTCCCTGATATCTGTTTGCTGCATATGTGCTTCTACAGTTTCTTGTAATGTGTACAAAGTTATGACAGTTATAGCATTCTATTGCATAATCCATCAAGGGTGAAAATACATTTCTACTGGTGAAATTTCTTTGTCCTATATTATGAATGCAGTCTAAAATCTTATGACCGTAAGCATTGCATTTAAAACAATAACTAGAAAAAGAATGATTGAACCTGGGAATTGGTCTTTGCCATTTTGTAGTAGGAGCCACAAATTTTCTTCTCCTTTGATGTGTGAATTTTATGAATTCCTCATTTTCAACACTCTTCTCATGCCTGGCACTGTTGCTTTCTTTTTCCTGATTCATTTTTCCTTAATCAACCTTGATCTTATCTTCTTTCTTTACTTGTTCTATAGTTATGGCCTTTGATCCACTTGAGGATTCTCCTTCGACAAAGCCCAAGACAAATTTGATGCCCGTAGTCCTCTGACTATTTATAATCTTTTCAATCTTTGCAGAACTTCCTTCAAGTTTGTTATAGCAACTTAATTTTTGATTATTTTCTTCTAGCCGCATTCTTAAGACAACAATCTCTTCTTCCAGTTTGTAGCACTCATCTATTTTCATGGTTAATTGAACTTTGAGTTCTTCAGACATTTTCTTAAATTCTTCTATCTATACTTTCAAACTGCTTATTATGTCATTCGCATCCTCTATTTTTCTTGAGACTTTTTTATTCTTTTTCCTTTCTATACTCAACTCTTTAAGTGCAGCAAGCAACTCTCCTTCTAGATATACTTCAGCCTCATCCTTACTTTTTGTGTCACCTTCCTATTTTTCTTCTCGTTTTTGCTTCTTCAAATGCCATGAACAGAGCTTCACCTATTTCTTCTTCGGAATCTTCACCTGAGCTATCTTCAAAAGAGCTGACATTATTTGATATGAAACTTTTATTTTTGAAGTTGTTTTTCCTAAAATTTGGTTTCTTCTTCCAGTCACTTCTTTCTTGGTGTGACCCTTCATCACTTTTGGTTTTCTCATTCATTGGACACTTAGCTGTAAAGTGACCGACCCCTCCATAATTGAAACACTTAAACGGTAACTTTCCTCTATACTTTCCTTTTCCCTTTGTAATTTTTCGAACAAACAGTTGGCTTTTGTTTCATCCGATGTCTCTTCATCCTCAGATTCTTATTCAGCTTTTGTATTCTTGTGTGCTTTAAAAGCAGCTTCTTTGTCTATGGGCTTAGTTTGTCCTATTCTCATTTTGTATGTAGTCAAAGAACCATGCATCTCGTCCATGCTAAAATTATTTAGATCTTTAGCCTCTTCTATTGCAAAAAATTTAGAATTAAATCTTTTGTGAAGAGTTCTAAGTACCTTTTTTACGATAATCGCATCTTTGATTTCTTCACCGAGTCCTCTGATTGCATTAATGATTCCATTGACTCTCAGCATATAGGCCTCTATGTTCTCATCGTCATTCATTTGTAATGCTTCGAACTGAGCTCGATGAGTTTGCAGTTTGGCTTCCTTGATCTTGTTGTCTCCTTCATGGATGCTCTTCAGTTTTTTCCACGTGTCTTTTGCTGATTTACAGCTCATGATCCTTATCAGTTCATTGTCTACTAGCCCACACATTATGGCATTCTTTGCTTTGGAGTTATTCTCAAACTTCTTCTTCTTAGTAGTATCTGTTGGAGGAGTAGCGGGTACTGTGTATCCACTTTCTACTGACTCCCAAATGTCGTATCCTAACGCACTCAGATATGTCTACATCCTGAGTCTCTAGAATGAGTAATTAGTTCCATTGAACAAATGAGCTTTGTTTAATGATAATCCTTCATTACCTGTCATTGTGTTCCTTCCAAGATCACCTTAGCTGATTAAGCTTGTTCAGGAACCTTGCTCTGATACCAATTGATATTCTCATAATGACACTGAGAGGGGGGGTGAATCAGTGTAGCTATTAAAATTCAAATCTACAACACTTGATGTTGAAGCAAAGAGAACTTAAAAATAGGTAAAGCAATTTTCACAAGAGAGCACACCACAACACACAATGTAACGAGGTTCACCAATTTGGCTACTCCTCAAAAATAACTGCTTAGACTACAATCCAAATCTAGCCTTTGCAAAACACCAATTTTACAAACACTTTACCAGCACCCACTGGAAGGAGCACCAACCCCTTATTTTTCTGTTGCAACAGATAGGAGCACCAACCCCTAATGCCAAGCACCAACTTGGACTGCAATTCTAAATTATCTTAATGACATAAAAATGCCTTTGCTGTTTACACGACCCTGACTGGTCTGCAATTAATCAAACTCTGCACTCTCTCACGGCTCTACTTATCTCTCTCGGCCCTCTGCTAACCCTCTTTACACAACAATTTCTCACATACAGTAGCACCCTTATTCTTCACGCAGACCTGCTTTTATATCATATTAGTCTCTATTTTTAACTTCCATATTTACGCATGCAACCTGTAACTATTCTTTTAATATTCTCCTCTGTCACTTGTCAACTGTAAATTTTTCTTTATGTAACTCCTTTTGTATTTATAGAGTGGGCATTTCTTTAAACATGTTACATGCAACATGTACCTCTACCATGACTGTTCGTCTTCTTTTCTGTGCATGCATGCATTTTTCGATTCTATTTATGCGATTGTTTGATTTCTTCTTCTTCGATTGTTCTTAAAATAGCTGCATGCTTTTCTTTTGTAATTGCTCCTGTAACTGTCGCATTGACTCTAGTTAACTCTTCTTATTTTGGCTACATGCTTTTCCTCTATAACTACCCCTTTAACTGTTGTTCTACTTCAGTTAACTGTCAGTGATCGTGTTGTTGCGACCTGTCGTGAAATCGTGACACTTCTATCTCTTTATGCTCTTCTCGCCCTTTATCTATGAAAACTCAACATGTCACGAAATCATGACGTTTTCTACCTCCTTGTTCACCTCTTGTCTTGCACCCGCAAAAACTAGACATGTCACAAAATCGTGACACTTTTCGCTTCCTTGCACTTCTCTGCCTTTCGCCCATGAAAATGAAACATGTCACGAAATTGTGACACTTTCGCTGCCTTGTGCCTTTTCTATCTTTGGCCCATGAAAACACATGTCATGAAATCGTGACAAATTTGCTGCTTTGTGACTTTTCTATCTTTGGCCCGTGAAAACACAACATGTCACGAAATTGCGACACATTCGTTGCCTTGCACCTTTTTTGTCTTTGGCCCGCAAAAACACAACATGTCACGAAATCACGACACATTCACTACCTTGTGCCTTTTCTGTCTTTGGCCCATGAAAACACAACATGTCACAAAATCACGACACATTCGCTGCATTTTGCCTTTTCTGTCTTTGGCCCACGAAAATGGAACATGTCACGAAATCACAACACTTTTCCTCCTTGGTGCTTTCTCTTCGAACCTGTCACGAAATCGTGACACTTTTTCTCCTTGGAGCTTTCTCTTCGAACCTGTCATGAAATTGTGACACTTTCTCTCCTTGGCGCTTTCTCTTCGAACCTGTCGCAAAATCATGACACTTTCTCTCCTTGGCACTTTCTCTTCGAACCTGTCATGAAATCGTGACACTTTCTCTCCTTGGCGCTTTCTCTTCGAACCTGTCGTGAAATCACGACAATTTTCTTTGCCTGTGCCTTCTCTCCAAACATGTCATGAAATCGTGACAGTTTTCTTTGCTTGCGCCTTCTTTCCAAACATGTCATGAAATCATGACAGTTTTCTTACTTGCCTTCTTTGCTTCCAACATGTCGCGAAATCGCGATAGTTTTTCTACTTGCCTTCTTCTTTGACAACATGTCATGAAATCATGACAGTTTTTCCACTTGGCTTATTTGCCTCCAACATGTCACGAAATCGTGACAATTTTGCTAGCATTTTCTCTCTCCTCTGAGATGTCACGAAATTACGATAATTTTGACAACATTTTCTCTCTCCTTCGAGATCTCACGAAATCGCGACAATTTTGACCGCATTTTCTCTCTCCTCCGAGATTTTGCAAAATCATGACAATTTTGACAGCATTTTCTCTCTCCTTCGATATGTCGCGAAATCACAACAGAAAACATGTCACGATATCGCGACAGTTTTCTTGTCTTTTTCTTTGATTTTCTGAATCTGGGCCACTTCTGTCTTCTTGGAAATTCACTGTAAATGTTCTGACTGACCTCTGAACTCCTGTCCACTGCATCACCTGCATCAACTGATCTATCTGTCTGTGTTGACAACAATGACAATACTTTTGCTGCACCTTGCTCAACATAGTTCTACTCTTGCATGGTAAATAGGCATCAAAGAAAAATAAACAAAATCAAAATCAAAATCAAAAGACACATCAAATAACACACATTTGTATGTTACATTACATAAATATCTTATGAGGAAAACCTCTCGGTGATGTTGGATTTCACCACCAACCATTAGTTGAGCCCTTTAGACACCATAGCTAGATCGCATAATTTCCTAGATTTCATCACTAGGAAGTTGATTACTCTTGGGGCTAGCTTGGGGTAATTTTGACGTTAGATGCATTTTTGTTCATGGGCCTTAATACTTTTTGGATTCATAGCTATCATTTATATCCAATCCTAATCGAGGATAAAATAAAATCCTGATTGGGCAAGAATTTTTATGTAGACAATGCGACCTCTCTTGAGTGATTTATTTTACTCTTAGGATACCTAGATCCAACCCACCATCCTAGGAGGCCTTTTTAGCCATTTATGTCTCATTCATCATCATGGGAGTGGTCATAAACACATATTTCTAGATTTTATTCCACCATCCTTCATATTTCCTAGGTCTAGGGAACATCAAATCCACAAAACCCTTCCAAAAAACATAAAAATATTAAAAAAATCAAAACTTCAAAAATGAAAACAACAAAACATTCATTGTTTACTTGCTTTTCGGTTTACATGGATAGTGTGTTTTTCCTTAAAAATAAAAAGAAAAGAAAAGAGAGCATCCGCCAACACTCTTTCATTATATATAGCCTATGGTAATGACCCATATTCAACCCCAGGCTTCTTCCCAAATCCAAATCTCCATGGACCATTCAGGTCAATCTGCTCATTCTTCAACTTCTCCCCAAAATTATCAAGGGGAAACATCTCAAATCCATCAGGGTAGCATGTTCGATGAAGCCCATCATTACATACTTTCTCCACTTGAAACTCATCATCTCAAGTTTGATCAAGGTGGTAACCACCATATCACATACACCATCCCTTTTGAGTCCCCTCATCCTAAAACTCCCCTTTATCCACTTGAGCCAAAATCATACCTATTGATCTTGACACAACCCGACTCCTCTAGTCTACCATGTCCAATCACCTCCTGCTCCTTGGTATCCTTCTTCATCACATCCTCCACCAACTAGTTCATTCCCTCCATATTTACCCTTGCTAAATATTCTCGTTCATACTAGCTCCACACTCGCCCAAGTGTAGGATTATAAGTCTTATCATCCTCCATAACCTCCTACATCTTCTATTTTTTATCATACATTAGGTGTACAAACTTTTGGAATACCGTTAGTGTCCTCACCACCTGGGGGAACTAGTGCTACCCCTTCGTAGCACACCATAGGCCTAATATTTGTAGCCATCAACATTAATCACCCATATTCCTCCAATCATTTCCATTCATCACAATGCTTACACATATCTATATCACCTTCTTACATCACACACACTTCCCACCCACACCATTCAGCCCAAGTTTGTGTCACTTCCCATATACACTTATCCAATCCATATTCTTCTTTACAATTTCCTAACTTGCCTCCTCAATCCATGACTTCCCTTGTTGCTCCTTCCACCACTTACCCTTCATCCTATACCATTCATAGCACTGGTGCACATATTACATATTCTTCTACTATATGCTCTGCTTGTCCCCCACCATTCTATAATCCTAGGACATATTTTCATTAGTTCTCTTCCCATAAAGTACCTCCTAATCATTACCTATCTTATCACATCATTTATCACACCACCTATAGCATGAGCGATAATATTCCCAATGAAGGAGGTGTGATGAGAGATTCTAAAGGAGTTCTCAAGGTTTCTTTATGCAAATTGATCAACTGCATAGTTGTATGGTTACAACTATATAATTCCCAAAATGTACAACTACTGACTATATGATTACAAAATGTACATTGTATGATTATATGGTCATAAACGTACAATAGTAGTCAACTGTATGATTTGAAAAACATTCAATCCAATGAGAACGCTCAAGCAACAATCAATTTCTCAATCGGGTAAATCAGGTAATCATTCAATCAATCATCATTTATCTTAACTCTAAAATATTCAATGGGGAATAATTATGAAAAAATTATAGGGTAGAGCATGGTTGTATGATCCCACATGACAACTGTATGATTTGTAAACCCTCAATAAGTCAAATTAATTAAATATTGTATAATTCTAAATACCCACTTCTTGCACGCATATTTCTACCAATACAATAATGAATCTTTAATTCCATACATTCATTAGCATCCTACTACACAATTATGGACACTACACTTCTATTGTATAGTTCTAGATAAGTTTAAATACCACCATACATCATTGATAAATTACAAGAATAATATCAAAATGGTATTTATATCCCATATCCATTACATGCATCCACAGATCTATACTAATTGCAACATGTAGCATTTACATGGTTAATTAGAACAATTGTACAATCACACAATGTGCAAAACCCATTATTGAATTTTGGTTGTTCTCATTATTAATGGTCCATAGATACAACATTATCATTGAATCATTCAATAGTCATCAATTAATATGAACATCCTTTCATATGAACTATTATAAACCATTACATGGACAGCAACCAAAAATAAACAAAACTAATCAACCCCTAAAAAATCATCATGGTGCGCTTATAATGCCTGTCTAGGCCATTCCAAAGTGGTTCCTAGGACAATGCATTATTCACAACTAAAACCTGCAACTTCTCTAAAAAACACTTTATTAAGGTTGACTAACATTCTAATTTGATTTATATAAAATGATATATCATGCGCAATACACTTTTATTTAATTTCACTTTTATAATATTTATTTCCCTACATTTTACATTTTAGCCAAACCCTACATTATAGATTTAGACAAAATTGTGCAAATTCTTACATGACATATTGTAATTTCTTCTTCTTCTAGAAGGTGGATTTGTTACCTACATATGCCCTCCCATTTAAATCATACAACATCGCTATCGACTCATTCTTCTTGGTCTTGGCTAGTTGGTCCTATTGGAGATCTTGGATTTGGACTTGAAGAATGGCTCGTTCATTCCACAACTTGTTCGCATAGTTACTAAGCTCCATAGTCTTCATCGCATAGTGGTTTACCTTTTATTCGGCTTTAGCAAAAGTCTATAGTAACTCCTTCTCTCGCTCTGATGTGCCTTGGTGTAGCTTCTCTATCAAAGTTACCTCTATCCTCATGGCAATAGCAAGCCCCTCATTCTTATTTGTGATTACTTGATCTTATTTCTCAAATTCAGTCTAATGAGCCCATTTTATCTCTTCCTTAACCTAAAGCATAGCCTTATGGTCCATGCTTATTTGGTTATAGTGGTCTTCATCCTTTGCCATATCTATTATTTTGATGTCCTTCAATTGCAACTACCCTTCATGTATTTTTACTTGTTCTTCGCATTTCAGTATTTGTTCCTATTTGGCTGTCAATTGTTCTCCTATTGTTTGAGTTGTTGGTTATATGAACTCAACTTCTCTTGTTTTATTTGTACAACATATTTCTATAGTAATTCTTATTGTTCCTGCAACTGCTTCTTTTGTTCTTCCATATGTTGGGTCATAAGTCGATTCTATTCTTTCTGGATTTTAAGCTTATGTTGAAAGGCTTCCTTCATACTGTTCATTTTTATTTCTACCTCCTTTAATTTTATCTTGGCTTCTCGCTTATTGCATTCTAGCTCATCTTCTATTGCAGATATTTATTTTTGAGTTGCTTTTGCTTCTTCTTCTTAGGCTTCCTTAGCTAGATAGATCTGATCTAGCCCTAAGCTAAGCCATTCTATCTAGTGTGTTAGGAAATTTTACTTTCGAAACATGAAGGTTAACTCTGGTGGTGCTTTTCAATATTTTGTATTTATTGTATTTGATGGACATCTTTGATTTATGTCCAAATCTAGATATACTCATGAAGGTATGCTATATTTCATCTTTGTCTCTTCTAGTAAGTCCTTAATGCCTAGAATACTTGTTACCTCTCCCATAAGTAACTTTCATGGATGTTGGACATATATTTGTGCTTGTCTCCTCGTCCTATCTTCATTGCAAATCCACTCCATGACCTTCTTCATTTTGCTAAATTTTCACTATTGCCAATATTTTATCTTCCCTATACAACCTATCTTGACAGTAATCGTGTGCTTAGAAATATTTTGGATACCTACTCCAAGAAATGGTCCACTTGTTCATATGTTTCCTCTCCTTCTCCTTTCAAGATCCCGAATGTGGGTACTTGGATTAAATTTCACTTCCCTCTATCCATTTTCTATGGTTGGTTTACCTCCTTAGCTTCTTTTGGGAGTGATATTTCCATGATCTCTTCGATTGGTTGCATCCCAATCTCTTGTAGCAAAATCTATGCTATAATTAGCTCCTAATGCTTCTCCCTGTTGGATCTACAATCCTTAATTTCTATGACTTTAGTAGCTAATTTTTCTACTTTCTCTAGTACCTGGACTCCCTCTTGTGGCTCCTCTACCTATTCTTGAGGTGTCAATACTAGATTAGGTTATATCTCTTCTTCTACCACATTTTCCTCTCTTGAATTGCTATTGCCACCCTTCATGACAATACAATATTATATCTTTTTCTTGTCCTTATCTCCTATTGGTATCACCACTGCTTCTTTTGCTTTTATCCATAGTAGTGTTGCCACTTTATCTAGCCATTACTTGGCTTCCTCTATCAATTTTAATTCATTGATATTGATCAGTGTGGGAGATCCTATTGCTTCTCTTGGTTGGTTTATTTCCATTAGTATATTGATGTCTTCTAATTCCAAGTCTTCCAGTTCCAAGCTCATATCATTGGTTGGATCTATGAGTATTGCTCTCAATTGCTTAGTCTATACTAGAGATTTTTCTTGTGTTTTCTTCTCCTATTGTCTTCTTGTTTACACAGAACTTGGTACCGGTACTACTACCTCATCATTCTATTGAGATAGTGGTTGCTCTTTTAGCCCTTGTGCATATGTTCTCCCCATAATTTTAGATCCCAACTCCAACTTTCATCGTTGTTTCCTTCTATAGTGGACTTTATCTTTTGAAGTCTCCTCTTCCACCATTGCTAGCTCATGCTTCCTTGTGTTCCTTTTTGGTTTGAACTTCTCTAGAGTGGCTTTCTAGATTGGAACTATATTTACCCATCATAGTATTGAAGTCTAATCCTTTAGTATATCTCTAGGTATTGTTAACCTATAAAATGGAATGACTACCTGAGATACCATGTCTAATGTGACTAATTATTATGTGGAATTTCATGGAAAAAATCTTCTTCATTATGTGCAACAATCATTGGATTCATTGAGCCAAGAATGTACTCCAATCATATTGTACTCCCTACATAACACCTTTGACATACCATGCCATCCACATTGGCATATCTAAAAACCATGTCTCTCTGGATAGTCTAGATATTACCATGTTCATGGCGCACTATAATTTTATGTCCTTTAACTAGCTCTACTTGTTTCCACATCCTTGTGCTTCGAAGGACTTAGTAGTTGTTGGATATTTTATCATTGTCAATTCACTCAATAATATATGAGTTTCAATATGGTCAATATGACCTTTCTTAATCGGTTACCCTTCCCTTGGGAACACAAACATTCATAAAAAATGTGTAGTTGAGAACTCCACCTTCAAATGTTGTTTCTTAATGTGAACAAAGGTGCAATTCTTCTTGGCATCGTATGACTATGCAATCTGTAACAAGTACTCATTATAGAACATCTTGTTGAATGGAATTACTTGTGCTGGAATGCGTATACCCATCTTCATGAGAGTCAACTTCAGTGGATGATTCTCAAGATGCTCACTCCATAATTTCCAATAAAATTCTCCTACTAACTGCATGAAGGATATGCCCTTCAACCCTACTTGACCATCTTCCTCAAAACTCAACAGGTCACTATGATATTTTGGTGTGAATTCTCAATGAACTTCACTTTAAAGTTATATTTGGTTTGCTTGTGGGGGTTCCATTTGGGGTTCTTCTTCAAATTGCAGTTGCTCTTCTCCTCTACCACCATGACAATTATTGCATCCCCTCCACTACCTGTAACCTATTAACCTCCAAGTATGGTAGTTACATACTCATATTAGTTGAAACCCTAATTATTTCTCTTGTACAGGGTAGGTTACCTCATGTCTCAATGGAGATCATATTCCTTGTCTAGGTCATGAATTTATTTGATGTAGTGATCCCAGTGAGTGTTTTCTCTAACTTGTTGTAATTCTTTGAAAGTAAAATTGAAATTCTCACTCATAATTCCTTCCTCACAACCCTTCATCATTCTACCTACGTTCATATGATTGCACACAAATCCAAATTTATTAAAATTTTGTACAATGACACAAAAATATGTACCATTACATAAAATTGCACCAAAATCATATGAATTCATCCTCAATTTTGTACAAGTCACGTTGAAATAATACAATCTACCTTGAAAGCATACCATTTATTCCCAAATCATACAATATACTTCCAAATGGTATAATTTTCCTTGAATTCATACAAAATACCCAGGAATCATACAAATTGCCTACTCATCATTCATCATGCCCAGGATCATTCATCATTTTATCTTCCTTCTATTGAAGGATCATTTGGTGAAGGCACCCTAGTTACTTGAGTCTCATTTGGGCGACTTCTACTCCTATCACCTTGGGCTAAGTCTACCTCTAAACTTGGTGAATGAGTTCTTTTCCTAATTCAACTTATTTCTTCTTGTAATCATCCTCTTTCTATTCCTGTAAGTTCTCTTCCTTGCATGTGTCTTGTTATAAAATATCAAATTATGTGCAAGAAAAAAACACAGTAACACAGAAAAATAGTAACACTGATTTTACATGGAAACCATACAATGTGTAAGTAAAACCATGGGGCAATGGTAGCTTCGTTATTTTATTGATTTGGTAAACTTTGCATTCAATAAACTATTACATGCAAGGGGTCATTCCCCTTTTATAGAAAAATGAAGGAAGACTCCAAAAATTATTCGTTTCCTCTCCCAAAGGAAGACTAAAAAAACTATTCGTTTCCTCTCCCAAAGGAAGACTCCAAAAATTGTTCATTTCCTCTCCCAAAGGAAGACTCCAAAAAATTGTTTGTTTCCTCTCCCAAAGGAAGACTCCAAAAAATTGTTTGTTTCCTCTCCCAAAGGAAGACTCCAAAAACCATTCATTTCCTCTCCCAAAGGAAGACTCCAAAAAAAAATTTGTTTCCTCTCCCAAAGGAAGACTCCAAAAAAATGTTGATTTCCTCTTCAAAATTAGGTAAGGATCACTATAAGCTACACCACCATGCACCTCTCTACTAAAATAACATTGGAGATAAGGATATTGAATTCACCTCCTAACATTCTCCCACTTGAAGTCGATATATAGGAATTCTTTTACCAATGTTTTCCCATCCAAGTGCCAATTGCCCAATGTTGCCCTTATCACATTTTTAGCAAGACCAAAGAAGTTTTTCACCACTCAAACTTCTCTCTCTTGACCATATTTGTAATCATATCTATAGGATTCACTTTAGTACCAATTTTCTCCAATAGGATCCTACCTTCTTCCACCATATTTATTATAAAATGGTACTTAACATCAATGTGTTTCGTGTGATCATGAAATATTGGGTTCTTCACTAGTTGAATAGCACTTTGGCTATCACAATGCAATGTAATTTTCTCTTGCATTATTTTGAAGTCATCCAACAGTCGCTCTATCCAAACTACCTCTTTTCTAGCTTGAGTCACTATAATATATTATGCTTCAGTGGTTGATAAAGCCACCACATATTGCAACTTAGAAGTCCAACTTACAACTCCACCAACAAGAGTGAAAGTATATCCTATAGTGGACTTTCTCCCATATCTATCTCTACCATAATAAAAATTCACAAAACCTTTAACTTAAAAATTTGTCAATCTGTAGTAAATAGCAGCATTTGTAGTGCCTCTTAAATATCTAAGTATCCACTTCACTGCATTATAATGCTCCTTACAAAGACTTACCATGTACCAACTGACAACTCCCACTGCTTGGAAAATATCTAGTCTTGTGTTCATCTTATCATACATAAGGCTTCCTATTGTTGATGAATACATGCTTGTATTCTCTACTTCTATTCTAGGACTCTTTTCGGAAGATAATATGAAGTGTGAAATAAGTGGGGTACTAAATGGTTTTGCATTCTACATATTGAAGCACTAAAAAATATTTTCTATATATGACTATTGACATAACCAGATCTTCCTTCCTATTCTGTCCCTATGTGTCTTCATCCTTAAAATTTGGTTTGCTACTCCTAAATCCTTCATTTTAAATGTCCTACCCAACTGAGCCTTAATATTAATGTTTTTTCATGCTAGAGCTTACAAACAACATATCATCAACATACAACAACAAAATAATAAAACTACCATCACCAAACCTCCTATATTATGCACAATGGTTAGCTTCACTCCTACTAAAACCTTGGTTCTTCATGAAGGTGTCAAATTTTTTGTACCACATCCTTGGCACCTGTTTCACCCATACAAATATTTCTTGAGTCTACAAACCAAATTATATTTACCTCTTTCTTTATAGCCCTCAGGCTGATCTATATAAATCTCCTCCTTGAGATCACCATGCAAAAAAGCAAATTTTACATCAAGTTGATCTAGTTCTAAATACTGTGTTGCTACAAATGCAAGTAAAACTCTAACAGTAGTCATCTTCACAATTGGAGAGAAAATTTCATTAAATTTTATATCTAACTTTTATACATAATTTTTTTACCACCAAGCAAGATTTATAGCGTTCCAACAACCCATCACTATTCTTCTTTACTTTAGACACCCACTTGTTGCCAACAACCTTTCTTCTAGGTGGACAATCCAGAAGTTCCCACATTTTATTCTTGCAAAGTGTTTCCATTTCCTCCTCCATGATTTTCCTTCACTTTTCTGCATTTTTAGATTCTTTAGCTTCCTAAAATAAACTAGTCCCACCATCATCAGTTAACAAAGCAAAAGAGGACTAAAAAATAGGAGAATTTGAAATAATTGTTATTGAAAGTGATAGAATACCCTAGCTTATCTATCATCTTGATTTATAGTAAATTCTTCCATAAATCAGGCACATATCGTACATCACATAACATCCTTTATTTACCATCATACAACATGATCTTGACGTCCCCTCTTCCCAAAAATTCTAAAGTGTTATCATCACCTAAGTAGACCATCCTACCACTATGTGATTGATGTTTGACAAACCAGTCTCTATGATGAGACATGTGGAAAGATGCACCCATGTCCAAAACCCATGTATATAAAATAAATCTATTGGTGTTGATATAGAAAGCCTCACATGTTGTTATCTCTCTTGAATCTATTGTAATGGCCTCAATTGATGGTTAAATCTATTTTTCACCATTCTTTTCCTTTTTTAGATACCAAAAATCCTTTTTTGAGTGCCTTGGCTTCCCACAATGTTAGCACTTCCCATTTAACTTGCATCCTCTAGACTTATATTTGGATTTCAATCTACCTTGTTGACTCATTTTTAAAGATCAACCTCTCATAGCTAGAGCTTCATTGGTTGAGGGTTCTAGAGATGTTTTTTTACCTCAACTCTTCTACCAATAAAGCAGCTACCACATCATCAAATTTTTTAATGATGCATTGTTGATGGTCATTATAAAATGATCCCAAGTTTTTGGGAGAGGAAAAAGTAGGGTGATGTTGGCAATTTTGCGCTTTGCCACATTGGGGATTTTGCTAGAATATTTTTGATGTATTTTGATGCAGTATAAAGATACAATCTTGTTGTTTATGGCGGCTTTTAGCAACTTCATTTATTCCTTATGTATTTTTTGTATTGGTGCTATAAGGTTTTGTAAAACTTCATTCAAGATTTAAGTTTGCCTTGTTATGAAAAAGAGCACATCTTTGAGCCTGTGGAAATTAAAACAAATCATGAACGATTTAAAGAAGTTCATTATTTTGAAAATATCAACGCGTTCACCCCAAACAAGAGGCGAACGCCCCATTCACCCCAGTTTTGGGTGAATGAAAAGGTGAAGTATTTGAAAAGACTCAAGGGGAAGTAAAAGAGGCATGGTCGAACATTCGCATTCACCCCAACTGAGGGGTGAATGCCCCCTCACCCCTCCTTTGGGCGAATGAACTCTAACATTTAAAGCACAAGCGTGTTCGCCCGAATGCAAAGTAATATTGCGTTCACCCCACTGGAGGGGTGAACATCGCGTTCACCCCTCCTTTGGGTGAACGTACCCTACAAAAGAACAGTAACGCATTCACCCCAGTAGAGGGGCGAACGTCCTGTTCGCCCCTCTTGTGGGTGAACACATTTTAAAGAAGGGATCATGAGCACTTAAAAGAGGGTGGGGCGAAACAGATCATGGTCAAGGCTTCCAAAGGTGCTATATTTACAAACATTAAATAATGGTGGCAATAAGTGACTCGAATCATGGATCCCGAGTAAGAAACAAGTTGTGCAGAAAGAGCAGAAGAATCTTCATGATTTCCAAGGCATGAGGACGTTTCCAAGGCATTTAATGTTTTCCAAATTATTTGTGCACCGATGCCCGAGCTGCTGCTTTCTTGGAAAGTATTCCCTAAAATATGGATCGTTGTTTCTAAAGAGAATATTTTTAATGATTCCAAGGAGGAATTTTCTCATTTTTGTTTTTGATCTGGGATCATTTTGTTCTCTTGTGCATTTAATGAAAGAGGTGAAAACCTCTATAAATACTAATGGAATTTCTATTGTAAAAGGAGGTTAGACACTTTGCGAGAATACTCTCCAAGTTCTCTGCATTAATACAAGGCATCAGGCTTCTGAATTTGCAAGTGTTCTTGTGTGCAATTTCCTTCCGTAATAAGCACTTCTATTTCACATTCATGTTTCTTGTTTGCTGTTAGATTTAAATTCTGCATTTGGATTTAAATATTGCTAGTAAGGGAGTGAATTTTGGAGTGTCATTCTAGAGGTTATTACTACAAGTTTATAAGTAAATTTTGTTGTTTTTCCCCTGTTAAATGCTATTTCATGCTTTGGTGGTTTTCCTGTTGTTAGTCTACCCCGAATCCTGCACTTTGGCTTGTGGCCATATTTCCCATTTCTTTCCACATTTTTCCATTTCCTTTCCTGCATCCCTAGTCTTCTACCAGTGTAGGATTTAGTTTGGGAACCAGCCCTCTCTAGAGATTGGCACGGGGGACATTTCTTTCCTTTGACCTTTCAATGTTGGTCGTATCTAGGGTGCACAAATGTAGTGTTTTTTGATTAGGCAGATATTTGACCAACAGTTTTTGGCATGCCTGGTGGGACCTCAAAGTTTCCACTTCCAACAGTATGAAGGTTTGATGTTTGCCTTCATGCTATAACATTAGAACATCTGGTGACTCGACTATACTCAGAAATATCTGAATGTGAGAGCAACAAAAGTTGTGTCTCATGAATACAAGATCGAAGGCCAAAAATCTAGATCATCAAATCGAGTTCTACGAACTTGATATTCAAAGGTTGGGGGAACATCCTCAATTAGCCATGTTTCGGCGTACATCCTCGTTACCCCATATATCCCACATACCATCTGTTACATCCTCACGGTTAGCGGGTGTATGTTCTGCTCCTGTAAGCCCAATAAGTACTACCACAAGTTTTCCACAACCTCTACCCTATACAAACGCTAGTGTTCCTCAACCTACACCCCATATACCAGTCCATATGGCTCAAAACCCTCCACCAAGGCAGTTCCTAACATGGAATAGCTTAGGAGCTTTGAATCTACAAGCACAAAATCCGGTCCCACAAGCTGCTTTGAAAGCTTTATCGACCTATGATGGTACCGGTAAAATTGCATATGAACATATTCAAGATGTGGCTTCTTTGGTGACCATCCATGACATAACAGATGAAGATGTAATGATAAAATTATTGGTATTGTTGTTGAGAGGCAAATTTCTTTATTGGTACCGATCACTGCAACCTGGTACCATTATGTCATGGGATCAGCTAGCAGAGTTGCTGATTAAAAATTTTCATGAACAAGTTGATCCATACTCTTTGCTACACCAGTTTACGATGATTCAAAGACATCCGCAAGAAGAGATAGTTGATTTCAATGTCAGGTTTGCATGAAGCTGGCAGAGAGTCCCTGATGGATTACGACCCACACATGAGCAAGCTGCATTCTACTATCTTAGGGCGTTTAGCACCGAAATTGGTATGGCTGTACGACAGGCCAATGTGACTACATTTCCAGACTTGTATACGCAAGCTCAAAAGGCCGAATCTGACTTGATTGTTGTAGGTAGGCTTCCCCCGAAGATGACTATGCCCATTGTTCCTGACCTTCCATAGTATCTGTATTCAAGCATATTTTTGCAACCCATGCCTTCCATGTATCCAGTTCCCTCATGGAGTTCTAGCCCACCTCATGTTGCTCCAATCCCTATCCCGCAACGTCCAACCTCAAGTTTTTCTCAATTGTTGACTCAATCAGTTCCCTAATTTCTAGTGCCTATCCCTTTCCCAACATTTCTAGCACCCTGACTCCCTTGTTATTACCTGCACCACAAGCACCCTTACCATTGCCAGTGCCCACTCCACCATCTAATCCTGATCCCCTCACGACGTTGTTGCAGGAAGTAAAATCCAATAACACAACCTTAAGGACAATATCTAATGAACTTACCACAGTAAGGAAGAAGCAAGCAGAGGCTGAGTTTTGGTCTAGGAGATTTTAGACCCCACCTATTACAAGAGAACAAGCTTCTACAAGTAGAGGCCCGAAGAAGAGCCAAGCAATGATGGTGAATGAGGAGATTAGTGCAGCAGAAAATGTGTATTGGTGTTCGACATGTAATGATCCTCATGGAGAAGAAACCTGCATGGTGCATATGAATTATGTGCAAACGCTAGTAGAAAGTTCTATTGGTGGACAAGTTAATATGATTAGAGAGGCTGAACACAATTTCATGATGCCATCCTTGGAGCAAGTTTCTATACTCACAAGGTCCAGGAAAAGGCCAGTAACTATAAATCCGATGGAACTCGAGCCTTTGAAGGTTCCTACAGAACCAAAGGTACAAGATGAAAAGTGGCCACCTCCAATGAAAGCACCTAGGGTGAAAACTAAGGAGCAAGAGTCTATCAAGTTGAGAGACTTATTGCCTAAGAAGGATCAAGAGAAAGTACAAAATAAAGCATCCATTTCTCAACCTGTAGTAGCTGCTCAAACACAGAATGAAACAAAAGAGCAGGCCAGGGAGCGACTTAAGTACCCATCCTTGACAAAAAGACAAAGAGTAGAGGCTACTCAATAGTACCAGGATAAATATGAACGAGCTCCAGAAGAGAAGGTTTTGGCTATCTCAAGTTATAGCATCATAGAGGAAATGAAAAGATTCCAGCTAAATTTAGCTTGTATGATGCGCTGCAGTTGCCAGGACAAATTGATTTGTTGCAAGAATCCTTGAAGACTGCTAAAGATCAAAAAAAAATTCTTCTCAAACGATCCTAGCGCAAGCGCTACCCACTTCTACGACAGGAAAAAATAGACCTCCCCATTTTATTTATCTTTGAGAATGGAAGGGTGGATTGTGCATAATTGTATGATCGACTCTGGAGTTGCAACTACTATCATGCCAAAGGTAGTATGTGAAGTAATGGGGATGGAATATACTAGAAGTAGCCCAAGAGTGTTGCAATTGGATGGGACTCTGGTCAAAATAGTGGGGGTTATCAAAGACATCCCTATTGTCCTTCATACTATGCCGCAAATCACCATCATCCAAGAAGTGGTGGTAGTTGACCTGGAGCCGTATTTTAGCATGTGCCTCTCAAGGGAGTTCACAGCTAAGCTAGGAGGATACCTTTCCTTGGACTATTCACATTTGGAGATACCATTCAAAGGAAAAAGGATTCATATCCATAATGAAAAACCTTCACCTTTTCATATTGAAAGGTTAGAAGAGGAAGAACAATCCCCATGCGTAGTGAACATGATGACTGAAGAACTAGAAGAAGTGGATTTGGTAGGAGAAGCATTGGGTGAGCTTCACTTGGAGGATGAGTTTTTTCTCACAGATTTTAATGCAATGATCGAAATGGATATTGGTTGTTACACAATAACTAAACCGGAGCAAGCTGAAAAGCAAGTTCCCGATTCATAGACTTCTGACATAAATCAGTTATGGAAACTGTATTTTGATGGCGCCAGGTGTAAGAATGGCGTAGGAGCTGGTGTTGTATTGATCTCCCTTGAAGGCATACAAAAGACTTATTCTTATAGGTTGACTTGGAGTTGTACAAATAACGTGGCTGAATATGAAGCATTGTGCCTTGGATTGAAAAAGGCTAAAAAATTAGGCATTAAGCAACTATAGATTTTTGGTGACTCTGAGCTTATCGTCAATCAGACCACCAATAAGTGTGTATCAAAGCAGCATTACCTAAAATCTTATCGCAATAGGGTCTAGGATTTATTTGAAGCTTTCACAACTTTGAACATTTAGGTGATTCCTCGGGAGCAGAACATACATGCTGATATTTTAGCTTCCCTTGGTGCAAATTATTCCCCTGCAGAGCAAGTGGTCCAAAATCCCAAGACAATCAGGGTGATCTATAGACCTTCGGTTCCAGACAAGAATCTCTATTGGCAAGTATTCGATAATGATGAACAAATAGTCAATTTCCTACTCAGAGAAGTTGCTAGTGCAGATGACAGAGTATTTGCTGAGGAGGAGAAGGAAGGGATGATTCAATTAAAGAATAATCACATTCCTAGAGGTTTAATCTCACTGGAAAGTTTGTTCGATCAAAATGACAGAGCTGATAAGCACAGGATTAAGGTAGATACCAAGGAGTACAAGGAATTGCAGTTGGAACCAAAAAATATTATCAAGATCGAGACCGATTGTGTGCCAGATGAGCTTGAAGGCATTAAAAACCTATGCTACGAGTACCTCGACATTGTGGCATGGAGTTACCAAGATTTAAAGGGATATGACAAGGATGTGATTTAGCATACCATAGAACTATAGGAGGGGGTAAAACCTTTTCGACAAAAGCAGCGTCCTATCAATCCTAAGATTGAAGCGCTCATGAAGGCAAAATTGTTGAAGATGTTGGAAGCAAAGATTATATATCCGATTAAGCATTCAACCTGGGTGGCGAACCTGGTTCCTGTAAGGAAGAAGAATGGAGACATATGGTTGTGCATTGATTTTCACAACCTAAACCAGGTATCACTCAAAGACCATTATCCTCTACCCCAGATTGATCAAATTCTTCATGTAGTCGTTGGCGCTCAGAGATTCTCACTATTAGATGGCTTCTCCGGATATAATCAAATTTGGGTGAAAGATGAAGATCAATACAAAACAGCATTCACTACTAAGTGGGGCACATTTGCCTACCAGCGGATGCCCTTCGGGCTCTCAAATGCAGGCGCCACCTTCCAGAGAGCCATGGATGTCGCCTTCGATGAGTTACTAAATAGAATTATTGTAATATATCTTGATGATATGACTATGTTTTCGCATTGCAGAGAAGATCATGTTGCTCATCTTAGGCAAGTGTTTGAGAAGTGTCGTGAGTTTGGTATCTCCATCAATCCAAAAAAGTTGATATTTATCGTCAAGGAAGGGAAATTGTTGGGTCACGTCATCTCACAAGAAGGACTGGTGATAGATCCTGCAAGAGCTGAAGCGCTCATGAAATTGCCGCTACCTGCTAATAAGAAATACTTGCAGTCCTTCTTCGGTCAAATAAACTTCATCCGCAAGTTTATTGCTGATTTTGCCTAGGTTGTTAAGCCCATGACCGAGCTTTTGAAAAAGAATGTTGAGTTTAAATGGATGGAAGTCAGGAGATGAGCTTTTTAGGAAATCAAAGAAAGAATCACCCAAGCCCCAGTTTTAATTAATCCTGACTATTCAAAGGACTTCATTCTTTATGTAGTAGGTGAGCATGAAAGCTATGCTGCAGTGTTGACTCAAAAACAAGAAGATGGTGAAGAAAAGCCAATTGCTTTCTTGAGCCAAGTTATTGCACCACATCAGGAGAAGTACAACTTTATTGAGAAGCAGGTCTATGCAGTAATGAAATCATTGAAAAAGTTTTGACATTTTGTTTCTCAGAGCAAGACTGTTGTTTATGTAATTCACCCTGATGTCCGAAACTTCATACTGCAAGGAGAACTAGGTGATAAGAGGGTAGGATGGATTTCTAAAATTCAAGAATACGATGTGGAGATCCGACCAACAAAGCTAGTTCGTGGGCACGCCTTATGTTAGGAGCTAGCTAAGAGTGTTGTCGCTAAGACATTGGATGTGATTCACGAGGAAGACATAGGTGAAACAATTTGTGCAAATCATACTGCAAGTGACCATGATTGGATAGAAGAGCTGATTGACTATTTTGCTTCTGGGAGATGTCCAACTCATCTCGATGCCTCACAGCGTTGGAGGTTCAGACTGCAAGCACTCAAATATGTATTGTTGCCTAATGGGTTATATCATAAGAACATTGACGGAGTTCTTCTCAGGTGTGTAAAGGCATCCGAAAAGGAGAAGGTATTGGAAGAATTTCACTCTGGACTATCTGGAGGCCATTATGCAGGCAGACCCATGGCTTTAAAAATTATCCGAGCAGGTTATTATTGGCCTACTCTATTTGTCGATGCTCATAAAATAAGTCAGCGGTGTGATAGTTGCCAATGATATGTGGGCAAAATTAGGAAAGGAGTGTTGCCTTTACGTCCAATCCAAGTGGAAGCGCCTTTCTAGTAGTGGGGTCTTGATTTCATTGGTGTCATTGATCCACATTCTTCTACGGAGCACAAGTATATCCTGATGGTGATAGATTATTTCACCAGATGGGTAGAGGCTATTCCCACTAAGAAGGCCGATCAAGCTACTATTATTTCTTTTCTAGAGGGGCTCATTACTCGTTTTGGCATACCGGATTCTATTGTGACCGATAATGGCACTCCATTCATTGGAGCCCAAATTACAGAGTTTGCTAGCAAATACGGTATTTATTTGAAGACATCATCCAACTATTACCCATAAGGGAATGGGTTGGCCGAATCCACCAACAAGAATTTGCTACGAATCTTGAAAAGAATAATGGGCAGTAACAAGAGGAGCTGGCATTTGTTATTGAATCAAGCGCTTTGGGCTGATCGCATTTCAGTAAATAAATCTATCAAGACTTCCTCGTATGCTTTGGTTTATGGGAAAGAAGTTGTCCTTCCTACACATATTGAGCTACCAGTACTCTAGACATTGCAGTCGTTTCAGGATGAGAATGAAGAATATGACCCTATAAGTTCAAGGTTGGCACAATTGCTACAATTAGAGGAAAATAGGGAACAAGCTTACCAGGTATTTGTTGAGCATACTAAAGAGATGAAGAAATGGTTTGGGAAGAAAGCAAATGAGCATAGTTTTCAGGTGGGAGATTTCATTTTAAAATGGAACGAAAAGAAGGCCAAGCTGGGAAATCACCATAAGTTCGATGCTATCTGGGAAGGCCCTTTTCAGATTTCCATGGTGAATTCAGCAAATGCTTATCATCTCCACGATATGGAGGGTTATGATCTTCCCATCCCTATGAATGGCCTTCATTTGAAGGCCTATGTTTTATGATGACATTTCAGTGAGGTACTATTCTGTACATATGTAAATATTCTTTTTAAATGCAGTTGTTTTAGTTAGTCGATGATTTATATGTTATATATATAATATAAAAAAAAAAAAAAAAAGCATGAAGGGCATTCGCCCCAAGAAGAGGCGAAAGGGCTTTTCACCCTAAGATCGAAGCGATCGAAGCTATATGTGAAACTCAGATGCGCCAGCAAAAGAGAAAGGGTCTAAAAGCAAAATATTTTTCTAAGAGATGCCTTTGCCCAACAAATGAAGTCAGCCATTCGGGGTGAACTTAATTCATTAATCAGGTTCGATGACAACAAGTATGGAAGACACGTCGCGTTCACCCCAAGATAGGGGCGAACGAGCCATTCCCCCCTTTTATGGGTGAACGCACCCAGAAGGGCGACAAAGCTTTGTTTTTTTCATAGGGTTAAGATTAAAAGCACCTACTTTTTATGATTCAAAGCTTTTATTTATAAAGCGTTTTTAAAAGAAAAGACAAAAAGGGAACTTTAAATTATTTTTAGAAAAATCTGGTTTTCCAAAGCATATGCGAAAAAGCAAAGCAGGCAAACTCTTCTTTAAAAAGGGCCTATTCGCAATGAAGTTTAAAATAGATTGAAGGCGCCCAAGTCAAGCAAAGGTGAGACGTATTGACCTTAAATTTGAAGTCGCCAAAGGAAAATTAAAATTGCTTTGCGCCCGATGTGGTTATACCGAAAAGAGACGTGGTTATACTAGAAAGAGAAGATAATTGTAGTAGTTTTGGAAGCACGCTGCGTAGGAAATCATGCCCCTCAGTTACATGTCAGCAATCGGAGAACAAGGGTGTAGGTGAAAGAGCATTAAATTGAAAACGTGCCTTGTGCCAAATTTTTAATTTCCCAAGAGCGACGAATATTGAATGATTGGATATCAAGCGGCCAATTTAGCTTCCCCAACAAGCTTCAAGTGCTAGGGCACAATTTATGATAAAACTACATGGTGAATTGGGCACACTTTTTTAGGAGGATTCGGTAGCGGATCAAAAGAGAAATCATTAGAGCATTGAAAATGGTGCCAGGTTAATAGTTTGAAACACCT
Source organism: Wollemia nobilis (assembly GCA_028583015.1). Taxonomy (NCBI): domain Eukaryota; kingdom Viridiplantae; phylum Streptophyta; class Pinopsida; order Araucariales; family Araucariaceae; genus Wollemia; species Wollemia nobilis. The sequence continues at coordinate 8,720,230 of JAQPPZ010000989.1, forward strand.
TCTTCCTGAACATGCCTAACATTAAATTGGCATTTATTGTGATAGTTGCGGAGTAGTTCTATATAAACCCTGAGGTAAAATATTGTAGTTTATTTTCTATTTTTAAATTTTTATCATTGCGTCTTGCATCTTAGCTACAGGGAATTTCAGAGTCTACTCAGAGATTTTGTCAGAGAGAAGGGAAATGGGGAAACAAAGTAAAGAGCCCAAGGACGTCACAGAGGTTTCAGAGCCTAAGAAATCAAGGAAAAAGGAGGGAGGCTCTAGAGCCAAAAGGGCTCGTAAAAATGATTATGTGGACTTAGACCCATATGAAGATACTATGGTAGAGGTTGGAGACTGCCTTGTCATGCACAAAGGAATTGAAAGATTAAGGCAGGAGGTAGAAGCTACGGTAAGCCAAGGAGTGTCATCAAATAGCTGGCTAACAGTGCCATATCATTCGTAGCTGTCCTGGTATTTGTGTTCGCCCGTCCACCCATGCCCTGAGCTGGTGCAGCTCATCGCCCAGTTCTATGACCCTTTCACTAGGGCTGTAAAAAATGCCAGGAGGGAGATTTTGTTCACCATCACTCTGGATGAAATTCGGGAGGCCTTCACTTGTGGATTGAAGTCCCCCTCTTATGCAGTGCATAAAAAGCTACATATTGACGAGCAAGAGGATAGGTACGTCTCCACAGTGACAATGCACCAATTTATGGAGATGCAACTTGTTAAAGAGCCATAGATGGGGCAGCTTCCAAACTTGCCAAAGCCACTCTCGGAATTCAAGAGTCAAGACATATACTCCATGTTGTCTTGGGTCGTTGGATTGCCTTCGGATGAAACTGTGCATAAGTGGCAGGCGGTTGTTTCGTAGTGTATTTATAAAGTAGAGTTTTATTCTCCCTCTGCCATGAGGCAAGGTGGCAATCCAATTTTATTTGATTGGGCTGACTTCATCTCCCGAAGGATAAATTTTTAGTTGGAAAAAATGCAGACCGGGGAGTCCAAGTCGTTTTTGCATACATCATTTTTAGTTTGGTTTTTCTTTTTCCAATTGCAGCAGTATTTTTCCTTCATTGCAGTAATGCAGTTGGGTGAAAATAATGAACCCTTACTGGTTTATATGTGGACTCCCATTTTGACAAGAAGGGAATCAGTGTATAGCTTTAACAGTTGGTTTTTAGGTCCAACCATAGAGTTGCTCTGTGGTACTTGTGAAAGAGTTCCGCGATATTTAAGAGACGCGATCATCATGCAAGAAAAGGGTGCAATTTTTATGCTTACCCAAGGGGTAGTTGTGCAAATTTTTGGCTTTACAGGTAAGCTATTTTTGTTGTCGTATTTCACCATGGAACACATGTTTTCCACGGAGGTTGTGTGCCAGACTAATCATGTGAATGATATATATGGAGTTGGGCATGGAAAGAAGACTACATGCAATATGTCGTTCAAATTCGACAGCATAGAAGTGAGCCAAGTTGGGTAGAATAGGCTCTTGACGGTGGCGCTATAGGATTTAGGCTTGATTGAATTGCCACAACACTGGCGATATGATCCTTTAGGTAAGTTCTTGGCTATTATAAAGGCCAAATCATTCCATTGTTGTCCTCGACCTGATATCCAAAAGAGGAGAAACAATTTTGATGGGCCAGACATGAACTGGCATATCAAAAAAATGATGACCCTCCCACCGTGGCATGATTATTATGAGTAGGAAGTAGAATATAACCCCGCCAAGTATAAGACCCAGATTCCTCCATCGGGTTTATTCAGTTTTGTTAAGGAAGTCGAACCCGACTGGACTGAAGAAAAGATAATGAATTGGTGGATTATGCGGATTCACCACGGGAAGCCGACTACTACTTATGGGTTGAAATTAGATGAGAAGTTTTTAGATATTTACGATGAGTTTGTAGACTCGTATCAACCTGTCACCTTCACCAATATTTTTCCGCAAAGCTTTTAGCATTCTGATAGTGGCGAAGGTGAAACTGAATAGGAGCGCCCAATAGTTGAAGACGAGACCCCGAAGGAAGAAGAACAATAGTATGTATTTAAAAGGAGGTCTCAACGAATGAAGCAGCAACAAAAGGAGATGCCCATGCCCAAAAAGCAAAATTTACCGAAGGTGCCTCCATTTCCTAAGGCAGTGAAGAGGCCAAGAACTAGCGCAGTTATGACTTCTGTCATTGAGGCTCTAGCAGTTTTGGCCATCGTATTTTCTACAATGATAGTTGTAACTATCCCCATGGTTACTAATGTGTCGATGGCTGTGGTAAATCCTACTGTGGTAAATCCTTCGCCCATGGAAGAGCCCCCGATCAAAGTTGCAGAAGTATTTTTGATGGTGCAATCACTGGTGGAAGATCATCAGTTGGAGAGCTCTCATGTCGAATTTATGGATGGAGACATTGGAGAAAGGTCATAAGTACAGGAAGAAGAAGAAGTTTTGTAGCCACCTCCATCATCGCAGCACATGATGCTTGCGCTCGAAGGTACGTCTCTTCTTCCCTCTTCCTCTTCTTTGGAGCAAGCAGTGATTTCCACTTTGCTTCCATCTATTCCATTTTTATCATCCTCAGTCTCCATTTCTCCACCCTTTGGTATGCCATCCATGTCCATCTCATTTCCATCTTCTTCCACTCCTGAAGTCACTGCTACTCCTTCTTCTATTCCCATTCCTTTGTCTTCCATTTCTTTCAGTTCGTATGCGTCAGTGTCAAATCCCTTTTCACACCCTTCCTTTTTTGTTCCTGCCTCCACTACCATCGAAGCTGTAAGTACGCAAGCTCCTCCCATAGTAAGCATAACTACAGCTGAACCCGCTTCCTCCACCAAGACCACCATTTCCATTTGTATACACTAAAATGTGGTAAACTTGATTAAGCATCCACAAACAAGGATTAAATTGACATCATATGACCCCTTGGACAATCCTTAGGAGGTTTACAATGGTTCTAGCCACTCTGTAAAGGTTTTTGGAGGCTACTGGCCCAATTTTGGGATTTTTTGTCCCAAAATTCACCCCTGTCCCACCCTATGATGGTGGTAGATTCCCATTGTACCACCCTGAGATGGTGGTGGGCCATCGTCCTAGGGTGGGACAGTGAGCAGGTTTGACCTAGAAAAAGTCAAATATGGGATATTTGATGCCCAAAAAATACCATTTAGCATGCCATATTGAGCATGCAGGTTAGAGGGCACTTAATCCTTATGACACACTTCTTAATGGAGGCCCAAATTAGAGATTCTCTTCCACACCCATTGCATGCCTCCCGTTTGACAAGTGGCACCTCTCGCCCTTGCATACCTTTTTGTATATGAGCCCCTTTGGGCTATAAAATGGATTCAATATCCACACAAAAAGAGGGAGAGGATTTCTAGGATATTCAATGGAGTGCTACTTCCCATCACTGTATTGTGCCTTCTTGCCCTTGAAATATCTCTTTTGCGAAGGAGGTTACCGGGTGACTTCAAGAGGGTCCTTTGAGCATAAATTTTCCATCCGGGTGAATTTCTTCACCAAATTTAATGCAAATACCCTCTATAGTGTTTAGTATCATTCCCCAGTGATATTGGTAACAACAGGTGGGTAGAATTGGTTGGTATCCCCTCCTAGGGTGCCCCCAATTAGTTGCAGTCACCACCGCCCCCCGGTATGAGGACAAATACTTGCACAATTTTATTAATTTTTTTAATTATATTATTCTAGACCCTCATATTATGTTGTGGTTTAAATTTCATGCAATTTGGAGTTAAATTGACCTATTTATAGCATTTTTAAGTTTTTGCAGGTCCGTAGGGCCCATCTGGGCACCCCATTTGTATGCAGGTGTATCTGGGCATAAATTTGAAAATATAACCATACGGGTTGTCTTGAAATGTCCATTTATGCATTATTTCCAAATTTCATGAGTTTTGGTATGTTTAGGTTCAAGATTTGCTCATCTTGGTTTTCAGAGGTTGCAGGCGAGCGACGCAAAATTGAGGGGTCTACAGATGTAATTTCAGATATTTTTTAGTGATATCCTCTCAAAATATCTTCTTTGACATCTCCACAAATTTTCAAGTCATTATGAGTTTATTTGATTTAGTTTTAATATATGCGCTATTTTACCTCTGTGGGGATTGCATGTTTTCCACCATACACCCTTGCTATTTGACCCTTTTGGCTTCCTTGCATGCAGGTGCAGGTTCTTAGAAGTCATTTGGAAGGAATATCATACATCAAAGATTTAATATACAAGTAGCAGTGGCATTGGCCCACCCACCTCGATTGTGGGTATGAGAAAAAACACTTGATGTGCACCCTGATTCCTTGAAGGAATTGATCCTTGGGCACCCAAAACATTGTAGCAATTATATAACCTTTTGAGCCCTCAATATTACTGTTGTGTAACCTTGGATATGATCCACCCAATTAATAAATAAGACACTTTTTTTATTTCATTCTTTATTGCTTGGTATTGCTTCATTTTCATATGCATGCTTCCGTTTGATGCTCATGTGCAATATTGGATAGATACACATATTTTTTCTCTTTATTAGGTGCATCGATTTTCCCTAATTCAGTTGTGATCATGGTGGGACCATTTTCCCTTATTATTTTGGTGAAAATTTGACCTCAATTTTGCAATTTTTGCCCTTTTTGTGTTGTAGGTGCTCCCCTTCCCACCCTGGAACGGTGGTAGAGCCTTTATCTGGCACACCCTTAGATGGTGGCTTCACCGTCCCATCCTGGTATGGTGGTGAGGATTCTAATCATCCTACCCTGGAGTGGTGGTGAAGCAGAGATATTTTTGCCCAAAAATTTAGAATTTGGAGAGCTCAAAATGGACAAGGTAAGTGCCTAAACCCTCTGTTTTTTTGCTGCATTTTCAGAGACTGTTAAAATCAATTTTCTTGCTTCACTTGCTTGCATATAAATGTTAAAAGTTACATTTTTTATTTTCTTATAACATCACATAGAAAAAGGAAGAATAAAAATCAAAAGAAATCTAAAGTAGCAATGCATCTTTGTGGCTTGATTGCTTGTGGCTTACCCATTGGGTAAGCTAGCATTTAGGGCTTGCATCTATAAGTGACATTTGTAGGTTCCTTTTATCCTATATTTTTGAAAGTAAAACACACATATTTCATACATTTAGTGAATTATCATCTAATGCTTCTTTGCTTACTTTATTTGGGCTTAAAAAGAACCACACACACTTGCACGTTCCACTATAACATTGGTAAGGTTGGATTTCATCACCAACCCCCAATTCAGACTGGTGATGTTGGATTTCACCTCCTTCCACCAGATTTCCTTCTAGATGCCTTAGATAGAATAGGGCACTCTCTCAAGATGGAATAGGTCACTAATGTTCAAACTACCTCCCACTGTTGGAAACATTATTTCAGAGTGGAAGAGCTAGGTGAACCCCCCACTAGGATTTAAGCGGTGTACTCTAGATTATTTTGAGAAATCATGTTTGGCACTAGTGTCCCTAGTCACCACTTAGGTTGAGTTCCCTCATTCTAATTCCACAACAAGAGCAAAGAACAACAACAAATCTAAACACATTGAAACTAGTTTAGGACACACATTTAATCATTAAAAAGATAATCATATTATCTGCTTTGTGTGTTTCTTTGTTATTTGGGATAAAAACCTAACCCTAATTTTCAAAAAATAGTATTACAAAAAAACAAATCTACTTTTTTATTCTACATCCAATGCTTCAATAATCGTGCAAAATGGAGCTATAACAAAAAAGTTATTTTGGTTTTATTTTTACTCTATTTTCGACCCCGAAAATAGCGAAAACAACACTAAAATAGTCATAAAGTGGGCTAGACAACTCCAAAAGGTGCCAAATTTGTTTTTTGCCTTAGTTAGCCCCTAATGCACCTCTCCTAGAAATTTTGAGCACTAAATCTTCACGGTTCAAAATTTCCCAAAAATTCCCAAAAGTGGGCATTTCCCCATAACCCCGGTTGGCCAAATATTCCAAAAGTACAATTTTTTGATCCAAAAATAAAATTTTTGAGACCTAGCCCATAATGATCAGCTTTTCACACTGATCATTTTGATATATAACACTTATAGCCTTTTTCGGAAGTCAAAATTTTCTTTAGTGTGGGTTTCCTTCAAGGTTTGCCTAGTCAACACATTATGACAACTATGCATGGCCGAGATCGATCACGAGCTAGTGAAGTAGAAAAATTTATGAGATGTCCTGAGAACCATCGTTATAGGTATGAGTATCTCATTACTCCTGCATGGAGCCCTGATAGTAGTCACCTTTGCTATTCTCTTGAGGATCTCATCATTCGTGCACGACACCCTAAAAGTCATCGTGAGGTCCACTCCTCATTTAGAAGACCCGACCACCAAAGTACCTTTACCAAGAGAACATCAATGAATTACCCACATGATCAAGTGGATTATTTGGTTAGCCAAAACCAATTCCAATCACAAACCAGATATAATCAACCTTCCAAAGGGCCTAGCAGGGAGGTCTACACTCCCTCTACATCGTCTTCACCACCTAGAACTCCCATCCAATAAGTGTTAGCAACCTAGAGTAGGCCTATGCAAAGTTCGCATGCACCATCAGCCAAAGTGACCATGAGCGAGCTTCTACTATAGTCCTCCAAATATTGGGAACCTTTCATGAGGGTCTTGGATTCCATGGAGGTACAACATCATGACTTTGATGCTTTCACCAACTTTATGGAATACATACAAATGTATAAGAAGCCTGCTATATCATTTCAAAATCACGAGGTCAAACCCGTACCTACCAATTCACCAGATCCTGCTTTGCACATCATTGCAAGTATCAATAGGCTCCCCTATAAGCAAGTATTGGTTGACACAGGTTCCTCAATAAACATTATTACCATAGCTTCACTAAAACATCTCAACCTTCCATCCTCGCGCATTGCACCATAGAAGTTCACATTACAAGCATTCAATTATGCTTTATCCTCCACTGTGGGTACAATAATCCTACTTGTTGAAGTTGGACAAAATATTGTGCCTACATTGTTCTACATCTTTGAGGATGCAAGACAATACGACATACTTCTTGGAAGGCCATGGATAAGAGACATGGAATGTGTTTCATATATAGTTCATCAATGCATTAAATACATTGATGAAGGTAAGGTCCATGTGGTCCATGTTGACCTAGACCCCTTCAAGTATAATAAGTAGGTGGATCATCCACAAAGGCCTATAGTGTCACCCAAGCATTTGGACCACTAAATCCAATGACCTTATTCGGAGTCCAGATTCAACCCCACGGTTAGTTGTGAAGCTACCTTCACCACCGCTAGTACCATCCTCTATCTCTTCAAGCAAAGGAATAATTAGAAGATCTAGCTACAGAAGCTCCCATAGCTATCATCAATACACCTAATGAATATTTTTGCACTCCTACCAAAAAGGAGGAAGAGCCCACTATTGATACGGATGAATCAAATCCTATCATACCATATTCATCCACCATAGTTGAGGACCCAATTCAATTCGCCTGCCTAGAACTCGATGAGTGCATAGTACCCAATATTGCATTCACACCCATCATCGAGTTGATAAAGGATCTAGGTAGTCCCCCTACCAATTTTCCACCCATTGATAGTATTTTTAATGCACCCCTCGAGTAAGGGGGCAAGAAGATCACCTTGAATAAGTTGATGAGGTAGCCATGACTCGTTTAGATGCAAATGCATCTTCTCACGAGTTTGTGGGAATGATCAATATTATGAAAGAGAACCAAATCCCTCTGAATACCTTGCTTAGATTATACCTTGTGTACATCAAATCCCAAACATAGTTAAACATTAATAATCCAAGTTTTGTACAAAGATAGATGAAATCCATGAAATGGTCTAAGTTACCTTAAGCGAAAAGGTCATCCTGCTCATCCCCATGTGCAAATGGTTCAAGAATGTTGAGAGTTGGCAGAAGGACAAGTTCTCCCCTACCCAGTTCCCCCCACAACAATAAGTGGTTTTTCTCCATTTTTGCCATCAAAATCCCACATTTTCACATGTTTGCAACAGTCTAAATTTTCAAACCCCCACAAAGCAAAAATTCTAAATACAAAAATACAAAAATCAAAAAGTGCGCACGTCAAAAAGCACAAGAAATAGTGATCCCCATTGCTCAAAATTCAAATCCCTTGCTCAAGAGAAAAATAAAGAAAAAACTCAAAATAAACAGTGATTATTATCACTAAAAAGAGAAAAATAAAAAGTGATTCTTATCACTTCATATGAGAGCAAGTATCCCAATAAAATCCAAGAAATTAGGGAGTCTAACTTGAATCCTTGGAACTCTCAGAATTTGAAAAACCATCAGGTGATCCTCATTATGGGTTTGGTGGATAGCGTATCTGTCAATGGTGGTAGCCTCCCACATGAGGATATGTTTGCCATATTATCTTTTCGACGTATGTGTAGACCAATGTTTGCATGTGAATGAGCTAGCTTTGGTAACCTAGATTTCCTAGTGGTCTAGTCATACTTAGTACAAAATCTACGATGGTGGCATTCATTTGGTGATCCTCAATACAGGTTTGGTTGAGAGCCTGCTTGGCACTGGCAATATCCTTATGCATATCACAGGAATAAACTCACTTGCACACATAGGGATATGAATTACCTTGGTCGTCCTAGCAAATTCATACCTTGTCAAAAAGTCCTGCATGGTTAGTATACAACTTTTGATGAGTTGACTAGAGTGTTTGAGTCTCATGAAAACCTAATGGACATTCTCTAATACATCATATCACTTCACCACATTCATTTCAATTACATTATTCACAAATCCATTATATAAGTCTCATGACAACATTACATATGAGTTGGTGCAAAATACATCATCTATGGTGCTAGCATAATATGGCATATAGTCTACACATTTTATCCGCTAAATCAATAAATAATCCATCTCACTATACATCCATGCATGTACAAAATCAAATCAAATCATATTACAACATATGCATACAGGGTAGACATCCATCATCATCTCATAAATCAAATTGCATACATTTTCATACATTTCATAAAACAATAAACACATGATGATAAACCACATAAAAATTATATATATATATGTGTGTGTGTGTGTGTGTGTGTGTGTATCGAAAAAAAACAAATACATCACAGTTTCCAAAAATTCCCATAGGCTACAATAAAGTGGATCCTTAGACCTCACAATGCTAAACATCCAAAAATCCAAAGAGTCGAAAGAGCCTCAAAAAGCCCCAAAGGTATCCATAAACCCTTTGGTCAACCAAAAGGCCCCAAAGGTATCCATAAACCCTTTGGTCAACCAAAAAGCCCCAAAGGTATCCATAAAACCTTTGGTCACCCAAAAAGCCCCAAAGGTATCCATAAACCCTTTGGTTAACTCAAAAGCCCCAAAGGTCTCCATAAACTCTTTGGTCAACCAACAAGCCCCAAAGGTATCCATAAACCCTTTGGTCAACTCAAAATGCCCCAATGGCATCCAATAAGCCCATTGGTCAAGTATACATACATATATATTAATCAAAAACCAAAAAATAAAAAAAACAATAAAATAATACAAAAGCTAAAGAAAAGGGTTCAGCACCCACCAAAATAAGTCACATATGATGGAATTCATTCAAGGTCAAGATGGAATGCAAACTTCTAATGGATGCATCGACAAGTTACCACTTCACTCCCCAAGAAGGCCATTATGGGTAGACCACCCCACGGGAAGGAGGTTTTCAACTCTTTTCTTCCATGAAATCTCCATAGCATCATCCAAATCCTTTCAAAACTGTGTTATTTTTCAATGAGAACAACTGAAGGCAACCTTGACAAATGTCATCTGGGTCAAGCAACTCATCACTTTTCTCACTGGTCATTCGCTTGAGGGGGTAGTCATGCTTAACAAATTCATAATAAAAAAATCAACAATTAAACACTCAATCATGCAAGTTGCATTCATCTAATGAATATTTGACAAAGACAATCATGCCCCTGCATGGGGTAGAAAACAAGCAAATATCTCAATTAAGCACATAATAGTGCAGATGAACCTGCCTATTCGTAACCTCAAAAGTTACCAAAATACTTGGTTTTCTCTAACGCCTAGGGTTATAAGTCCCCTGAGCATACCTGGAAGCTGAAGAGAAACCAAGACCAATGTCTTTACTAAGTCAGGAGCAACGATTCAAGAACACACGCCCTTTTCATGACTGGGGCATCTAAATTTGGTTATGTTATCAAGTAACCTTAATCATTCAACATATTGGTCATCTATTTTTGCTCAGCGCTGTGCTGCACACAATGCATCTCAAAAAGGGGCATCTGTAAACACTAAAATGTGGTAAACCCGATTAAACATCCACAAACAAGGATCAAATTAACATCATATGACCCCTTGGGCAGCCCTCAAGAGTCTCACAGTGGTTCTAGCCACTCTGAAAAGGTTTTTGGAGGCTATCGGCCCAATTTTGGGAGGTTTTGGCCCAAAATTCACCACCGTCCCACCCTAGGATGGTGGTAGATTCCCACCATCCCACCCTGGGATGGTGGTGAGCCATCGTCCCAAGGTGGGACGGTGAGTAGGTTTGACCCATAAAAAGTCAAATCTGGGACATTTGGTGCCCAAAAACTACCATTTAGCATGCCATATGGAGCATGTGGGTTAGAGGGCATTGAATCCTTATGACACACTTCTTAATGGAGGCCCAAATTGGAGATTCTCTTCCACACCCATTGCATGCCTCATGTTTGACAAGTGGTACCTCCTGCCATGCATGCCCTTGCATGCCTTTTTGCACATGAGCCCCTTTGGGCTATAAAATGGATTCAATTTCCACACAAAAATATGGAGAGGAGTTCTAGGATATGCAATGGAGTGCTATTGAGATTTCCCCTCACTTTATTATGCCTTCTTGCCCTCAAAATATCTCTTTTGCGAAGGAGGTTACCGGGTGACTTCAAGAGGGTCCTTTGAGCATAAATTTTCCATATGGGTGAATTTCTTCACCAAATTCAATGAAAAACCCCCTATAGTATTTAGGATCATTCCCTAGTGATATTGGTAGAAAAATGTGGGCATAATTGATGGGTATCCCCTCCCAAGGTGCCCCCCAATTAGTTGCAATCACCATCGCCCCCGAGACGAGGACAAATACTTGCACAATTTTATTAATTTTTTTTAATTATATAATTATAGACCCTCATATGATATTTTGGTTTAAATTCATGCAATTTGGAGTTAAATTGACCAAGTTATAGCATTTTTAAGTTTTTGCAGGTCCGTAGGGCCCATCCGGGCACCCCAGTTATATGCAGGTGTATTTGGGCCTCAATTTGAAAATCTAATCATATGGGTTGTCTTTAAATATCCATTTATGCGTTTTGTACAAATTTCATGAGTTTTGGATATGTTTAGGTTCAAGATTTTCTCATATTAGTTTTCAGAGGTTGCAGGCGAGCGACGCAAAATCGAGGGGTCTACAAATGCAATTTCAGATCTGTTTTTAGTGATATCCTCTCAAAAAATCCTCTTTGACATATCCACAAATTTTCAAGTCATTATGAGTTGATTTGATTTAGTTTTAATATATGCGTTATTTTACCTCTGTGGGGATTGCATGTTTTCCACCATACATGCTTGCTATTTGACCCCTTTGGCTTCCTTGTGTGCAGGTGCAGGTTCTTATAAGGCATTGGGAAGGAATATAGGACATCAGAGATTGAAGATACAAGCAGTTGCGACATTGGCCCACCCACCTCGATTGTGGGTATGAGGAAAATCACTGGATGTGCACCTTGATTCCTTGAAGGAATTGATCCTTGGGCACCCCAAACATTGTAATAATTGTATCATATTTTGAGCCCTCAATGGAATTTCTGTGTAACTTTGGATCTGATCCACCCAATTAATAAATAAGACACTCGTTTTATTTCATTCTTTATTGCTTGGTATTGCTTCATTTTCATATGCATGCTTCCGTTTGATGCTCATGTGCAATATGGGATAGATACACATATTGTTTATATTCATTAGGTGCACCACTTTTCCCTACTTCACCATTTCATCTACTATTTCCATTCCACCTCTTCTAGTCATGTCCATTGTTCTCGTTGGGCCCAGTCGCTCAGACATTTTGGTTTCATTCACCCCATTTTTGGAGCTACATACAGTTCTTGATGTATAGGTGGCCCATAAGCAGCCTGACATAGAGAATATAAATCAGGCACACATGAGCTCTTCATAGTGGTTGAAGAGTATGTGGTGCAAATAAACATTGGCTCCAGCTCGATCGATTAAAAATGTTGCTTTTGACCCCATCGCAAAGGAAGCTCATATTACAACCATTACGCCATTGGTTCGGAAGCCCCAAGGGGAGTTGTTGTCGGGTGATCTCATTTCTAAGACTATAATGGAAGACCTTACATGGATAGATCCTATAGAAAATATGGGAAATATTCAATTCGATATGAACTCAGTGTACCTACATGGCGAGCATTTTAAGGAGAAATATTTTGAAAGTCGAAACAAAGTAATTGAGCTCGAAAATGCCCTGGCGAAAAGTGGAGCCCAAGGGGAGAAGACGGCCACTGAAAATGACTACTTATTCCAGAAGGTCAAGGTTCATTTGAAGGAGCGTGATTCCACCAGGATTGAAATGCACAAGCTTCAACAACAGCTAGAAGATGTGAAGTAGTTAACTGAGAAAGTAGTACAAACCATAGGATTTTCATGTGATAACATCAAGGGAACCCATCTTTGCTCTGCACAAAATTGTGAAAAGTTGGTCGTGCAAGTTGTTAAGGTGCTACAATATTTATGGGAGATATGGATACATATTCAATTGGAGCAACAGTTAATTGATACCACTGAGGATATGATGTCGCCCTATATGGAGATGGTAGTAAAGATATAGGCTTTGATTAATACCAATTTGTGCATTCACCCCCTCATTGAGATGGATTACACCTGGTCTAAGGTGAAAGGTACACTGCGTAGTTACTTCCAATGCATGGACCTGGTATAGGAGGGATGAGCCATACTCAACATTATTGAACGTGAACACGTTATTTCCATGTCTCATTTTGAGACCATTGATGAGTTGGGATTTTTGAACTTTGTGGATAATTGGGGAGAACCTCTTCCCATAGAATAGCTGGAAGCACTCTGGAATAATTTCATTGAGGATACTTCTGAGATTGATGCCTAGGAAGAGCCTCTCATATAATCTCAGGTGTTTCCCTTGATGCATAAGTATACGCGCTTGGAATTGTCATTATATGAGTTGGCTCAGTGAGCGAATCACCTCAGTTTGATAGATGTTCAGAATCTGCATTTCATTTATGAATCCCTTAGTGTCCCTTGCCTATTATCTACTCATGCTTTGGAATAGGTGGTCATTGCCTATGAGGTCATTACTAAAAACATCAAAGAGTAGGAGGATTAGGCAAAAGTAGAGCATGAAGCGAAGGAGAAGGCAACAAAAGAAGAAAAGCAAGCCGAAGTACTCAGAGTAGCAGAAGAAGCTGAGCATAAGGAGCACACCAAGAAAGAGGCACATTGAAAGGCATCTATAGTATTGGTGAAGGCACCAGCTAAAGACCATGTTGCCCAATGAATGAATTTTGGGGATTGCTTGCATCCATGCGAGTTGGATACCCCATGAGTCACAAGAAATGTTGGCAATTTTGTGCTTTGCCACATTGGGAATTTTTCTAGAATATTTTTTATGTATTTTGATGCAGTATAAAGATACAATCTTGTTTTTTATGGTGGCTTTTAACAATTTCATTTATTCCTTATGTATTTTTTTGTATTGGTGCTATAAGGTTTTGTAAAACTTCATTCATTATTTAAGTTTGCCTTGTTATGAAAAAGAGTGCATCTTTGTGCTTGTGGAAATTAAAACAAATCGTAAATAATTTAAAGAAGTTCATTATTTTGAAAATATCAACGCGTTCACCCCAAGTAGAAGGCGAACGCCCCATTCACCCCAATTTTGGGTGAACAAAAAGGTGAAGTATTTGAAAAGACTCAAGGGGAGGTAAAAGAGGTGTGGCCGAATATTCGCGTTCGCCCCAATTGAGGGGCAAACATCCTGATCGTCCCTCTTTGGACAAACAAACTCTAACATTTAAATCACAAGCGCATTCACCTAAATGCAAAGTAATATTGTGTTCACCCCACTAGAGGGGTGAACATTGTTTTCACCTCTCCTTTGGGAGAACGTACCATTCAAAAGAACAATAACACATTCGACCCAATAGAGGGGCGAACGTTCTGTTTGCTCCTCCTTTGGGTGAACGCATTTTAAAAAAGGGATCATGAGCACTTAAAATAGGGTGGGGTGAAATGGATCATGGTCAAGGCTTCCAAAGGTGCTATATTTACAAACATTAAATAATGGTGGCAAAAAGTGACTCAAATCATGGATCCCGAGTAAGAAACAAATTGTGCAAAAAGAGTAGAAGAATCTTCATGATTTCCAAGGCATGAGGACGTTTCCAAGGCATTTAATGTTTTCCAAGTTATTTGTGCATCGACTCCCAAGCTACTGCTTTCTTGGAAAGTATTCTCTAAAATATGGATCGTTGTTTCTAAAGAGGATTTTTAATGATTCCAAGGAAGAATTTTCTCATTTTTGTTTTTGATCTAGGATCATTTTGTTCTCTTGTGCATTTAATGAAATAGGTGAAAACCTCTATAAATACTAATGGAATTTCTATTGTAGAATGAGGTTAGACACTTTGTGAGAATACTCTCCAAGTTCTCTTCATTAATACAAGGCATCAAGCTTCTAAATTTGCACGTGTTCTTGTGTGCAATTTCCTTATGTACTAAGCACTTCTATTTCACATTCATGTTTCTTGTTTGTTGTTAGATTTAAATTTTGCATTTGGATTTAAATATTGCTAGTAAGGGAATGAATTTTGGAGTGTCATTCTAAAGGTTGTTCCTACAAGTTTATAAGTAAATTATGTTGCTTTTCCCCTGTTAAATGCTATTTCATGCTTTGGTGGTTTTCCTGCTATTAGTCTACTCCAAATATAGCACTTCGGCCTGTGGCCATATTTCCCATTTCTTTTCGCATTTTTCCAATTCCTTTCCTACATCCCTAGTCTTCTACAAGTGTAGGATTTAGTTCGGGAACCAGCCCTCTCTGGATATTGGCACAGGGGACATTTCTTTCCTTCGACCTTTCAATATTGGTTGTATCTAGGGCACACGAATGCAATGTTTATTGATTAGGTAGATATTTGACCAATAGGTGATAGCTATATCCTCATCCTCTATCTTCACATTAACTAATATCATTTTAGTTATTAGGGTATTAAACCTATTTAGATAATCTACCATAGATGAACTCTCCTTCATCCTCAAGCTATAAAGCTATTTTTTAGAAAAAAAGTATTTGTTGCTGATTTTATCTCATATATATTTTTTTAAGCTTATTCCAAAGGGATTTCATAGTCTTTCCTTCTTCAGCAACATTGAACAAGATAGAGTCTTCTAGGCAGAGATAAATCGTAGAAACTACCTTCCTATCCAGCATTGCCCACTCAACTCTTATGTTGCTAGCTTTATTCGTGATCCCTTTCAAGGCTAGGGCTTGGTTTTTTTGAACCAACAAATCCTCCACCTTCATCTTCTATAGGATGAAGTTCCTGTCATAAAAATTCACAATATCAAACTTGGTTACACCTCCTATCATTATTGCAGCTCCCACTCACATAAAACCCTAAGCTGTAATACCAGATGTTAGAAAATATCAAATTACATGCTAGAAAAAATACAACACAAATTTAATGTGGAAACCCTACAATGTGCAGGTAAAATCACGAGGCAATGGTAGCTTTGTTATTTTATTGATTTTGGAAAAATTTACATTCAATAAACTATTTCATGCAAGGGATCATTCCCCTTTTATATAAAAATGAAGGAAGACTCCAAAAACTATTTGTTTCTTCTCCCAAAGGAAGACTCCAAAAACTGTTTGTTTCCTCTCCTAAAGGAAGACTACAAAAACTATTCATTTCCTCTCCCAAAGGAAGAATCCAAAAAAATGTTTATTTTCTCTCCCAAAGGAAGACCTCCAAAAAACTATTTGTTTCCTCGCCCAAAGGAAGACTCCAAAAAACTGTTCATTTCCTCTCCCATAGGAAGACTCCAAAAAAATGTTTGTTTCCTCTCCCAAAGTGGGGAAGGATCTCTATAAGCTACACCACCATGCACCTTTATACTGAATAACATATCTTTCGTGACCTTGTCCTCTTATTATAGAACCTCTTTGAATATTAAATGGACCTTCCGCTCTATGAAGCAATCCCCTTCCTGCTTCTATTCTTTTGGGCTCTTGTTGGTGCATTGGTGGTCACCCTAAATTATCTCTATGTGGATGCCATCCCCTAAAGTTTTACAAGAATCCACCTCATAGATTACATCCTTGTTGTGAATTCTCAATAAATTTAAGGGTGCATGTTGTTTCTCCTCAGGCTGCCTAGGCCATCTTCGAGTAGGAGGTTGATTTATTCCCCTCATTATTTTGGGTAAAGGATATTAATGATTCCTAACCTCATTCACTTATTGCAATCCTCCTTTATGATCTACTTATCACCCTATAGTACTTGGAATTCCTTGTTGGTGATGTTGTTGTCGACTCAGTTCCTCTCTTTCGCAAGTATTGGGAGTCACATCCATGAACTCTATAGTGGCCAGGTGTCCTTCATTGCATTGAGATCCTAGTGATTTATTTTTTAATACCCTTAGTCTATTTTCTACATGTCCTAGTCACCTTATCCATCTTCGCTCTTCAAAATTATATTGTGGAAAAAACTAGCTAGTATCTCTCTATAATCTTCTAAAAAATTAGAGCCCTTACCTCTACCCATTTGGTTAGGTATTCTATGGCTCCCATGATATACTGACATTTTTGTCGTTGGGTTGTTTTCAGTGATCCAACAAAATCTAAACCCCATATTTTGAATAATTCTTGAGGTTGAGATGGATGCAAAGGCATAAATTAAATATGTAGTGGTTTTCCCACCCTTTGACAAGTGTCACATGCTTGCATATATTCCTTTGCAAAGCGGTACAATCTAAGCCACCATAATCCTACCAAAAGTATTTTTCTAGTAGTAACATCTGACCCCATGTGTTTTCTTGCTAAAACTTCATGAGCTTCTTTCAAAGTGGTTTTGAATTCCTCCTCCATTACACATCTTCTTAAAATACCATCCATTCCTATCTTATACTATAATTTATCTATCAATTGGAAATATGTTGACTTCATTATCACTTTCTTCCTTTCTTGTATAGTAACGAGCCACTTAGTGACTCATCCTTATATTACTATTTTTTTTATCAAGTACAAAAAGAATTGATGATTGACATAGAAGGAAAATATGTTTACCAAAAATTAATGCCTAAACTTTTGTATGGCATACACCATTCCCAAGTCTTTTAATTTTTTGTACTGTAATTTCTCTCCATCCTTGACAGTAAATAATTTGTAAAATAAATAAGCTGATCCAGCCTAAATTACCCTTCCTAAGCCAATATAAAACCTATTTTAAATTTTGACGCATCAATATGGACATGGAACTTCTTATCCCAATTCAAAAATACCAAAATGGGACTACACACAAGCATTGCCTTCAACTCCTCAAAAGTTCCTTGCTCTTCCATCCAACTGAAAGGAATATTTTTTTTTTATTTATGAATCTAATGGGTAGGACACACGTGCATAATTCTTGATAAATATTTGGTAATGTCATGTGGATCCCAATAAGGTTTTCAACAAACTCACATCATATGGCTCTTCCATGTCCAAAATGATATAATCTTATCAGGATTTATCTTCAACCCATCGTTGCACACTATGTGTCCTAACAACTTCCCATACGGTACCATCAGAAAATATTTTATTGGGTTCAAAGATATTTGTGCATTTCTACATCGACTCATACATTCGCTTAGAATTGGTAAATTATCCCTAATTTTACCATATATAGACCTATCATCTAGGAATGAGTTAAATTTTCCTATTGCCAATTGGTCAAATATATACATAATAATTTTCTAGAATGTGGTAAGAGCATTGCATAGTCCGAATGACATTTTTTTGTAATCATAAATGCCATTTTTCATGACAAACATGGTCTTTAACTTATCTTCTTTTGTTATGCTAGTCAGGTTGTAGCAAAAAAATCCATCCAAAAATGAGTAAATTTCATGTCCTACGACTTCCTCCAAGATAGAATCCATAAATGGAATAGGAAAGGGATCCTTGATTATTACTGCATTTAAACTACAAAAGTCCACACATATACTAATCTTGTCTACCTCTTTCTTTAAGGTAACCACAATGGATGAAACCCATTCTCTTGTGGTAACTTTAAAAATAATGTCGGTACCCAAAATATTTTCTATTTCAACATTTACCAGAGTTGCATGTTTTGGGTTCATTCTATAGGGTCTTCTTCTAACTGGTTGTGCCCCTGATATTAATGCAGTCTTGTGGATGCATAATTATGGTGGTATTCATTTCAAATCCTTATATGTCCATGCAAAAATGATCTTATACTCCAAGAATATCTTAAAATTTGTTGCTTTCAACACTGGATCCCAATCATCTCTGCACTAAATCAACCTTGAATAATTATTCATTCCCAAATTTACTTTCACTATCCGAGGTCCTTCATACTTAATATTTGTTGGCTCTATCTTGGCCTTTACCACATTCTTTGGATGTGTTGGTTTTTCATCTATCTCTGCATCGTCCACTATATACTCTATGAAGCTTTTGGAAAATGTCCATTTTTCGTATTCCTCTCCATTTAAATTTTTACTAACCTTCTTTTCATCTTGAACTTATATAGTATCCTTTATATCAACACATAGGCAGTTGGGTTGAAATACCTCATACTCCTTCATTTTCTAGTGGAGTAGTTCACTCTCTAATCGAGCTTCATCCCCACTATATTCCTTGAGGTACAAAATTCCCTCCTCATTGGACTCATATTGCTCTTCTTCTCCTGAGGAGCTCCCTGATTCATCTATTGTAGCGACATTATCACTAATTTTTTTATTCTTAAGATTAATCATAAATTTATGTTACTCTTTCTTGAATGTAATGTGATCCTTTTCCCAATTGTGATTAACTTTGGCTATTCTTAGCATCCTATCCTTATTAATGAATCATATGTTGGCTTATACATTGTAATCACAACAAAATATGAGATGAACTCCTGGTTAACTATTATCACTTTTTGTATCATCAATACTCAATACCATACTGGTATGCACCATACAACTTAAAATTGGGTGACCATAAAAATGGAGATCCAATCTCTTTCAATGTTTTTTTTGGTAACACGTTAACACTAGATCCTCCGTCCACAATAACTTGTGTTAGCTTGTGTTCTAGTGTCTCCATATGCACCAATGTTGGTTTCTTTCCACCTTTAATAATCAATATCGTTTGATCCATAAAGTAATACTTCCTTTCTCTTTCTTCCAATAGTTTACTCTAAACTTCCATCACCTTTTGGGGTTGCAATTCTTCCCCCATTACCCTTTGTAATGCTGGTATGGTTTTGAGCAAACTAGCTACTTTAATTTCCACTATTGTATTTAAAGCTTGTGTTTTTAGTTTTGCATTGATACTTTGTCCTCCAGATTGATTGGCTTATTTAATTCTTTTTGTTATTCTAACTTTATTTGCTTAGCCTATTGCACTTCTTCCTCAATTACCCTTTTTACCTCCTGCCATATCTCCTTCTCCTTGGCAGGCTCTGGGTAATTATCTTTCTCGGTTTGACTTTGTGTCATGACTAATATCTTTCTCTTTTTTCTTATTTATTGTGGGAGGTACACCAATGTCAATAAAATTGAAATTCTACAAGTTACTCATACCTAACTTCTTGGGATAATTAACTTCCTTGTGGTTACCTAGAAAACATCATCGACACATATGTGTAGCATTATTTTGTGTCATATCACATTTTGAGGAGTATGACATTTTTTTTGCAAAATTCCTCCACTCTTGGCAATCGCGATACTGTATGATTGGCCTTCCTTCTGAATCATACTACAAATGACTCTAACCTCCTTGTCGATTGTCTTGGTATGGCCTCCATCCTCTATGGTTATTCCTATAAGTTCCATTGGTTGCACCTTATCCATTTCCTTAGGGATTGGGTATTTCTTTGCCCCTTTGGATTATCAAGGTCTGATGCCTTACTGCTTTTAAATTGAATGGACAACCTACCACTTCATGTCCCAATACTTTACATATATTATAATATGTATTTTGAGGATAATTCACATTTTATGTCCCTCTATTTTACATTTAGTACACCATACATCCCTTCAGCCTTTTCTCATGTTTACTTTTACTTCCTTCAATATTTTATCAAAATTCTTACGGAATGACTGGATAGCGTGATGCACCTTGTCATCATCATCGCTATTTGAGTCCTCATGCTTGAAGTGACCCACAATTCCTTATACCATTTGCTTTACCTTGCTTTCAAAATTCTTTGCTCTTTCTAGAGCCTCCACATAGGTTGATGATGGAACTACCTTCATATTTTTATGATATTTGGATAGTAGTTCATCAAGAAACCATCGTCGAATAAGCCCATATGCTAGAGGTATTTGCATTTTGTCCATCAATTGATTTAATCTTCGATTATATGATTTGAAATCCTCATATTTTCCTTGCTTTTTAGTATATATATTAGTTATGATTTTAGCATCATCTCTCAAGGGATGAAGTTCATTGATAAATTGATCTTTCATTGAATATTGTAATCAAAATTTCAGTGTATTCTCTCACTTTAGATACCAATCTATCATGAGTTCTCATAATGTGGTGATAAAAATTTACAACCATTCATTTGGTTGGTTTACACCATTTCTTTACAAATGGTCCTAAATGTGCCAATATGTCATACCGGGTCCTTCTTCCTTTCTCCCATGAAGGGTAGACACCTTTACTTTCTTTCTCTCATAGTTGTGTTAGTCATTGGTGGGGCTTTCCCTTATTCTTCACTAGATGATGATTCTCTAGTTTGATTCCTTGCTATCACAGGTGATCCAATTTTCTACTTCTCATCAGATGTTTTTATCCTAGGCGCCTTATTTTCATCAACTAATCATCTTCCATTTTCTTGTGTGTCCTCACTTTACAACCTCCTTTGCTACTATACCAACTGTGAAACTGATATTCCCTCCTGAGATCTCACATGATGTTTCTCTAGTGCTTGAATCCTATCCTTTGCACCCCTTGGAAATATTCCTACCACTTGCTCAGGTGTCACCATCCACTGGTTGTATCCTTGCACACTTTCTATGTTGATGTCTTCTCTTATGCTCACATTCTCATTGAATCTTGGTGGTCCTTATACCACTTATTTTGTATCTAGCAATGTGTCCCACATTTTGATAACTCTATCCTCAGCCCACACTTGTTCTACTACAGGTTCATTTTTTGGGTTGCTTGCACTATCCCTTTGAGCAATCCATGTACTCATTCTTACTAGGACTTGCTCTTCCCTATGATCTTGTCTCCCACATATTTGTAAGCTTGTATCTATCATCCACATCGATTTGATTCATGCTACTTACTATTCTCAACTATTCAGTGACCTAACTTTTATTAGTCAGTGACACCATATGTATCATGAGTGGTAGTATTATCGATTAGGGGGTTGTGATGAGAGATTCTCAAGGTGTTTTGAAGGTTTCTTTATGCAAATTGATCAACTGCACATTTGTACGGTTATAACTATATGATTCCTAAAACATACAACTATTGACTATACAGTTACAAAACATACATTGTATGATTGTATAGTCACAAATGTACAATAGCAATCAGTTGTATGATTTACCAAATGCCCAATCCAATGAGAATATTCAATCAACAATCAATTTCTCAATAAAGCAAATTGGGTAATCGTTAAATCAATCACCGTTTTGCTTAACTCCAAAATGTTCAATAGAGAATAATTATGCAAAATTTAGAGGGTAGGGTATGGTTTTGTGATCCTACATTGTAACTATATGATGTATAAACCCTCAATAAACCAAATCAATTAAATGTTGCATAATTTTGAATACCCACTTCTTTCACATATATTTCTACCAATACAATTATTAATCTCTAATTCCAGATATTCATTAGCATCCTACTACATAGTTTTGCACACTACACTTCCATTGTATAGTTCTAGATAAGTGTAAAAACCACCATACATCATTGATCAAATATATGAATGATATCTTAATGGCATTTATATCACATCTTCATTACATGCATCCATAGATCTATACTAATTTCAACTTGTAACATTTCCATGATTAATTATAACAATTATACAATCACACAGAGCACAAAACCCATCATTGAATTTTGGTCATTCTAATTATTAATGTTCTATATATATGACATTGGCATTGTATCATTCAGCAATCATCAATGAGCATGAACAACATCCTTTTGTATGAACTATCATGAACCATTACATGGAAAACAACCAACAATGAACAAAATTGATCAACCCCTACAAAATAAATATGGTGCACTTATAATTCTTGTCCAACCCATTCCAAAATGGTTCCTAAGATAACGCATTATTCACAATTGGCACCCACAACTTCTTTGATAAACACTTTATTAAGGTTGACTAAATTTCTAAATTGATTTGTATCAAATAATATTTTATGTGCATTACACTTTTATAATATTTATTTCCTTACATTGTACATTTTAGCCCAACCCTACATTGTACATTTACCCAAAATTTTATATTTACAAAAATTGTGCAAATCCTTACATGACATATTGTCTTTTCTTCTTCTTCTAGGAGGTGGATTTGATTCCTACACCACCCACATTCCCCCAAAACCCCCTCAAACTCCTTATACTTCATCACATCCATTGGATTAGGGATCATTATTTCCCCAATCGCCATCTTGGGCCTCTTATCCTCTTATAGTACCCATAATTTATTACTATCCTCATGACTCTCATTAATGTCTTACATCATAGTTGCATAACCCACACCCATATCAACCACCATCTCATCAATACCATTATGGTCCTAATCTGTATCAACCCACATCTCAATTGTACCAATCACACCCCAACCAAAACACACATCATTCGACCTCTACACAACCTCTTCATTCCTACCCATCATCATACCCCCCACTTCAACCACCTACTTATCATTAGCAACACACTCAACAACCACCATCACATCCCTTACACACCCATAATCATGCTAATAAATATCATCAATATTTACCCTCTGGGTCCTAGATCTCACAAGTGTAATCTTCTGACCCTAACCACCACCATTACCATCACCTCTATTCACACCAATCATATCCATCCATAAAGCCATCCCATCCAACTCATCATGGCACTCACTATTTAGCTGCCCAAGCTACTCCAAACGTATTCCAACAGTTTGCCAATAAGGTCAATAGCTTAAAATCTTAGGTTATAGGTACAAGGTATCAAAAGCAACCCTTAATTCAACTTTAAAACTACCCCATAAACCCCTTGGTTCCAGTTCTACCTTATCCTTCCTTGTCCGAAATGACCAAATTTAAAAATTTCAAGTACAAAGAGGATCCTCAAGACCACTTGAGTACATTCATCAACACTTGATATCTCATCAATGAGATAGATCCCCTCATGATTTGTACCTTTTTACTATCCCTTATGAGAGGAGCCTTGGATTGGTACAACCATCTTCCCAGATACAACTTATACAATTTTGAACAACTAGCCAATATCTTCTTAGAGCCTTCATTTTAAATGTTAAGAAGAAGACCACCTTAATGGATCTCACCAACCTTCATGAATTTAATGATGAGTCTACCCTCGATTATGGTCATCAATGGAGAGTGGTAATGACTGAGTTACTCTTATCTATCCCCATCACTAAGCTAAATCATATGTTTACTTTGAATTGTTCCAAATCAATATCCCTCCTTCAACTCCAATAATATCAAACTCTTAAGGAAGCTCTCACTCAAGCCAAAATTATCAAGGATATCAAAATATAAGAAGGATACATCAATATTTAGAAGGAATAGCCAGGTAAAAATGATAAGATCAACAACACAAATAATAAATCCAAACCTACCCAAGTCAACCAAGTAGTATTGATCATCCTAACCACAACAACCTCAACCTCCACCACAACAACCTTACTAGCCATAATAGTTGGCATACATTTTCGTACAACCTCCTACCTAAAATTAAAATACCACTCATTAGGTTGCATTCCCTCAACAACCCTAATGCAATTTCATACCTCTCTCAAAGCCCTTGTCTAGAATATTTCAAAAACTTATGGATGCACAACTGATATCCTTACCTAAGATAAGACCTAAAGATCCAAACAAACCTTGAGGAAGAGGGTATAGAGAATATCATTATTGCATCTGCCATTGATAAAAGGGTCATGATATTGATAGGTGCATCCAACTTAAGTACAAAGTGTAGGATTTGATTGAGAGGGGGCTTATCAAAGTCAAAAACCCTCTTGCTCCCCCTAATCAAAATCTAGGCATCTATAAAACTGTGTTACCACAACTTGGAACAAAACAACCAAACACTAGAGATACTATGATTGCCCCTCAATAAAATAAAGTTAACCATTTCAACAATACCCCAAATTATTTGAGTTTTTTGGTATGATTCATGTGGTCACCAAAAATTGATGATACTTAAATCCACCTACACAAATAACTAACCCCTCAAATATGTTATCCTCATAACCTTTTTTGCCTCTACCAGTGCAAGTCACCATTACATCTCAACCTCTGATAGTCATCCATCTCAAAAGTAGGCTTACCCATAGCCTCAAAATGGCCTCAACTAAGCTCTCAATTTATGAGTTAATCCAATAATCGCCTTCACATCAAGAGGTTATTAATGGATATCCTCAAGGACATAGAATTGCAAACCCATGATCCTAACACTTTTGCCAATTTTATGGGTAATATTCAAACCTGCACTTCATCGGCCATTACATTTTGTGACACTGATATTAATACTATCCTAGTATAGGGGCCAGATGCACCCTTGCACATCATGGCCACTATTGACGATAAAATTTTAAAATATGTCTTTATTGACATGGGCTCATCCATCAACATCATCACATCATCTATCCTCAAACATCTCAATCTTCCACTCACTCATATCATCAGTTCTACCTTCACTCTATGGGCATTCAATAACACCCTATGCTCAACACTAGGAACAATCGTCCTCCCTATCCAAGTAGAGGTCTGAAATATCCACACTCTATGTCATGTCTTGTATGGAGAGATGCAATACAATGTACTCCTAGGTAGACCATGGTTACAAGATATGTAATTCATACCCTCAACCTTGTACCATTGCCTCAAATACACATATGAGGATCATATTCATTGCATTCTAGTGGATGACAAAATATTCAAGTATTGGCACATGGTCACACACCCAAACGAGTCACTTTACCTTCAACACATCTATCTCTCACTTGTCATCCACTCAGCTCATCACACCAACCAACCACATTTTTCACTCCCTCACCTGTCCCTCACATTGCTAATCCACAACCCACTCACTCGATCTCACCCATTCCAATCCTCCCTTCTTCATCCTTGGATCATTCTACCATATCCCCTTAAGCTGCTATTGCTATACATCACAATGATAGTTCATGCCTTAGGTGCTATTTTGGGATAATATTATGACCAACATATAGAAAGGATTATATTCTATATTATTAGAACCCTTATTAGTATGAAACTAGATACCCCCTTTGGAAAAGATGTGCCTAGTAGTGGTCTTTGCTTCTCAAAAGCTTAAACATTACATGTTGGACCATAAACCATATGTTATAGCTAAGGTTGATCTATTGTGATACCTTATTTCTAAACCCTACCCTTTGGGTAGGATAGCTAAATGAGTTATGATCCTTAATGAGTTATGATCTTGAATTCATTAGTCAAAAGCTATTTAAGGGACAAGTGATAGTAGACCAACTAGCAACGACTCCTTTGCCAATTAGTCATCCCTTAAAAAATGAGTATCTCAATGAGATAGTGTGCACTCTAGAAGATCACAATAAGATTCTTGGACTCTCTTCTTTGATGATGTGAGATGTGTTAAAGGAGCAAGAGCAGGTTTCGTTCTAGTATCACCACAAAAAATTATCATCCCCTTGTCTATCAACCTTCAATCTTCATGTACTAATAACATGATTGAATATGAAATGCTCATCCTTGGGCTTCAAGTAGCCCTAGCCCTAAAAGTAACCTCACTCTCCATATTTGGAGATTCATAGTTGATCATAAATAAAATTAATGGAGTTTATCAGATTAAAAATAGTATACTCAAACCATACAGAGACATTGTGGATAAGTTCATAACTTCTTTCGAGAAGGTAACCATTGATACTATTCCACACTCTAGCAATCATCAAGCAGATGCAATGGCTATAGTTGCATTTATTATGACTTTAGTGTTGGAATACAAACAAACAAATATTATCATTTTTTAGATAAGACAACCTATAACCTTACAATCCATTCAAGAACCGTTAGCCATTTTTGTTGTTGAACAAGCACCTATCCTTGATTCTTGGTACAAGGAAATATATGATTTTCTTAAAAGTAGTGTTCAGCATGAAGGATTAAATTGCAATGAGTGGAATATACTTAGGTAATGTGCTTTTCGATATGTAATAATTGAAGATATCTTATTTAGGTGAATGTTCGATGGCATTTGCTTAAGATGTCTAAATTTAGATGAAGACAAGATAGTAGTTCAAGATGCCCATGAGGGGACATGCAATGGACACTTCAATGGAAGTGCCACTGCTAAAAATCTCATTCACATGGGGTATTATTGGTCAACTATGGAAAGAGACACTTGTAATAATGTGTGCAAGTGTAACAAATGCCAAAAGCATGATAACCTTATCCATACACCATCCCAAGAGATTTAGTCCATCACGTCTCCTTGGCCCTTCTCTACTTGGGGGCTAGATATCATTGGGAAAATAAAATTGATGTCATTTGATGGACATAATTTCATCATTACCACAATAGAATACTTTACCAAGTGGATAGGGGCTATGCCCTTATCCTCTTGTTCTAGTGTTCAAATTTCTAAATTTATCCTGAATCAAATCCTATCATGGTATGGCATTTCTAACATGTTTATATAATATAATGAAACTCCTTTTAAAAATAAGGATGTCACCAAGCTTTTTACTAGATTCAAAACTCAACATAAGTGGTCAACACCATACTACCTACATGATAATGGCCAGGTCAAAGCTTTTAATAAAATTTTAATAAAATATTGAAGAAACTTGTTAGCAAAGTTGATAGGGATTGATATTTATAGCTATATCCCTCATTATGGGTATACCACACCAATTTAAGAACTCCAATTGGAGCTATGCCCAATGTTTTTGTTCTATGGGATTAAAGTTATATTTCCTTTTGAATTGGAAGTTCCATCTCCTTGAATCTTTCTAAAGGATGTCTCAGTTGGCGATGAGTATCTCCATGCACACCTTAGTCAATTGGATTTTCTTGACAAAAAGTGGACCCATGCTTTAGAGAATTTATGAGTTGATCATCAAATAATTAAGGACTACTATGGAAAGAGGGTATGACCTAATTCCTTTGAAGTAGGCAACCTAGTCCTTAAGGGAAAGCAGAAAAACACTAATACATAGGAGGATCTTAAGGAAAAATTTGAACCCAACTAGCTAGGTTCCTTCTAATAATGGCTATGTACGAGTTAGGAATATCTCTCTTGGTCACATTAGATGGTAAGGAACAAAAAAAATCTATCAATATAATGCACTTAAAAATATATTATGCTTGAATTTGTATGTTTTCTTGCTCATGTGCTCGATTGCATGGTTGATTACATGCATGATTGCCTATAAAACATTTTTGCTTGCTTTCATGTAACTAATTGTATGTTTGCTTATATCTACATGTTCATACCATAAATTCACAAGGGAGCATCCCACAATGAAGCGATGATGATCCTAGCTAGCAAATAGTGTTACTTGCATTGTATTTGTAGTAGGTCATTGAGCTAGTGTACCTCATCGATAACTCCCCAAAATCCTTCTCATCCTCTTGATATTTTGAATTTTGGAGAGGAAGTTGAGATCTTTATGGCATAAATTCTATAAAGCAATCAAAAGTCATGACACAACTACATTTCAACACCTTAGATTCTCTTTCTAGATTCTAAAATGTTTAAAGGATTTGCATGCATTATTTGCTTGAATCATGTGTTTTTTTGTTGCATCATCGAATGCCAATTTTGCTTGCTTTTTATTTGCATATGGAGTCAAGACAATTCATCATGACCCATGATGATCCTAGTTAGGATATATCACATTATATATTTACATATTAGTTAGGTACCTAAGGTAGTGAATCTCTCTAATGACTCTTTCTAGATGCACATCTTATCCCTTCTTCAACATATTCTTTATCTTGTTTTCATCATCTTTTTCCTCTAACTTGTTAGTACTCTATGATGAATTTGATATTATAATGTCAACTTAAAGGTGGCATATAAAAGGGCAGTCTGATCTAGAAAGTTTCTACCTAAGCAAAAATGTCTTCTCCTCTCTCATATAGTATATTTTATCATAACATCTCTTGATTCATATTTCCACCTAGGAAAAGTAGGTTATAGATTTATTTGATGACTGGCAAGTGCTTGTAAAATCTTAGAAAGCATCAAACAACATGGAAAATTCTATAAAATATTTTTCTTCCATGTAAGGATCTATCAAAAGATTTTTTTTCATCAATACTTCAATATGTTCATCAAGGATTGTTTCTCAAACATCATACTCATCAATTTTTTATTCATTCTTATGAAAAGAAATAATACCTCAATAAAAAAAAATCTAGAAAAGCAGTTATTGCATAATAAAAGGAAAAACTGAGAAGAACACATTACACAAGAATTTATCCTAGGAAACCCTTTTGGAAAAATCCCTAGCAAGAATATTTCCTTATTGTATAAAATTGACCATCTTCAATACAATAATATCCTTTCACTCACTTTTCGGTTGCAATTACATTTATTGCAAAATTCATTACCAAACCCTCATGCAAGTGTTGCTTTATATAACAACAACACAAGGGGTTTTACAATACCATGGGCACAAAACCATGGGCCAACATTACATTAACCCAAAAACACCCATATGGATCTAAAAATATACTAAACCCCTAAAAAAATTCCTCGGGGACTAACACCCTAGGACTTCCAAACAAGGGTTGCTACCCCTATACCCCCACTCAGGGCCCAACCTGATCTCGAACCTCAACGAGGAAAATTTTACAGAATGTGAAGTCCTTTTAGAGTTAACCCCTCATGAATAACATGGAAAATATTCAACATAATTTCAACATTCTCCCGCTTGTCGAATACTTGCCATAGGGGCTAATAACTGCCATTGTCAATTGTCAAGGGTAACCATGCACATAGATCTTCTACACCAAGAACATTTTTGAGTAGGTACATCCTTTGTTAATCAATCAGTAGTATTCTTCTCTGTATCAACTTTCTCCAATATCACCCAATTCTCTTCAACCATCTCTCTCACAAAATGGTACTTGATATTTATATGTTTTGATCGATCATGAAAACCATGATTGTTTGCCAAAAATATTGTACTTTGAATATCACTATCAATTCTCACAACCTTCTACTTAATACCAACTATTAAACACAACCTCTGTAGCCACACTAATTATTTACAGGTATGAGTTACTGCAATGTAATCTACTTTTATATTGGATAAAGCAACGAATGATTTATTTTTACTCATCTGACTTACTGCCCCTCTAAATAGCCTGAACACATAATCACTCGTGGATATTCTTTAGTAAATATCTCCAACCCAGTCAGCATCCACAAAACCCTTGTAGATTTACATTATCATTATCTCCAAATTTTCCTTCATAACATATAGTATAATTTTTAGTTCCATGCAAGTATCTAAAGATCCTCTTCACAACAATCCAATGTTCCTTTCCTAGATTGGATATACATATGCTAACTATTGTTGGAAATATCGAGTTGTCATTGATGTCAAAGGTAGAAATATCTTCAAGGATGAAATGTTGATGTCAAAGGCAAAAATATCTCGGAGGATGAAATATTGAGTTATCACTAAGTGCAAGGCAGATATCTTCAAGGATGCTTTAATATTTACATAATATCTAAATATTAAGGAAGAGGGTTTATATTTAAATCAGAGGATTTAAATATAGTTTAAAAGTTTAAATATTTAAAGGTTAAATATTTAAAACCTTGGGCGACCTCCTTGTAAAAGATCAAAAAATTGATATTTCAAAAATTCAAATGTTTGGGTGCCAAAGAACAAAGCGCATAAAATGGTTGAGCCGAATTTATTAAGGATACATAGGATAAGCATATAAATATAAGGTTTAAATTAATTTTCCAAGTGAATCGAATTGGAAGCGCATCGATCAAGCAGGAGTAGGTGGAGAGCAGAAGATGAAGGAGGAGAAGAACGAAACCTTGGTGGCATCAAAAGATAAACTTAAATAAAATATTGTGCCCCTTTTGTTTCAACCGCCAGGGTATCCTGACCGGTTTCTTGGCTTGCATGAAGTGCTGCTATGCAGGAGGTTAAGGGATCGAATCCCTTGAGCACCATTTTTACTAATTTTCAAAAACAGAGTATCGAAGGAAATAAAAATTATTTTGCTCTGTGTGATTCCATGTGCTACTATAGCGCAACTGGTTAAAGGGCCCGTGTTAGGGCGCTGAAATTTATCAAGTTTTGGGGATCAAATCCCATTGGTGGTAGTGAGAGGTATTTATATTTTAATTTTTATTAAATTTGATATATGAGGAGTTATAAGGTATAGTTCTGCAATTTAATTTTGGCAAATGATAAAAGGGAGTTATAAGGTATAGGAGTGTGATTTAATTTTTGGAATAGGGAGTTATAAGGTATAGTGTGGTGATTAATTTTTGCAAATAATAAATGTGATTTAATTTGTGCAAAAGGAGAAATAAGGGTTCTTGTTGTTAAATAAAGCTTTATATTGTGAGTTTCAAAAGGGAGATATAAGGAGTTATTTTTAAGTTTTATTGTGTATGTTTTGATAAGGGTTTTTGAGTGGATGATTTGATATTTAATCAAGAAAGGAAAAGAGAATTGCTAACCAATTTTTGAAGGCACAAACAAAAGGAAAATCATTTTGTTAAGGCAGGTTTGGAAAGCTCATGCAAAAATAAGATCATCATCATTGAGGCATATTTAGAGGTATGGTGATTTAATTCCTTCTCAAAGTGGTTTTGGTTAAGGAAAACATTTTGTTGTCATATGGTTGGAGGTATAAGGAATTATTGGATGTGCATTGTTTTTGATTGAAATTGGAAATAAATGTGCAAGGATCATAGATCAGATTTTAGAGCAAATGTGTGCATTATCTTTGATTGAAATTGGAAATAAATGTGCAAGGGTTATAGATCAAATTTGAGAACAAATTTGTGCATTGTTCATGATTGATTTTGGGAGTAGATGAAAAGGACAAATCTATGCACTATGATTGGTTTTGAAGTGAAGATAGAAATCAACAATTACCAGGTCAGTTATCAAGTGCTAGACTAAAACTACCTTTTTTATGTAACAAATTTGAGACATATGAAAGCGACAGACTTAATGAATGTGAAGAACATATTGGGCATTTGTTAGTGCATATCATTATCTATATGTTCATGAGGATAAAAGAATTTTGGATAGAATATGTTTGAATTGCTTTAGTTGAGGAAGATACATTAAAGAATAGGTGAAGAATGTGATGACATCATTATGCAATATTTGGGAATAGATGAGCATAGTATGCATGCAAGATTTGGAAGTGAATGAGCAAGTGTTTGTAAGAAGGTTTTGGATCATATTTTTGAGTACATTTGTGAGCAGGTTGTGGAGCAATGTTGAGCACTTTTGTGAGCAGGTTTTGTGAGAAAATTTGAGCAGGATTAGTGAGCACATTTATGAGCAGGTTTTGGAGTAGTGTTGAGCACTTTTATGAGCATATTTGAGAAGGTTTTGTGAGTAGATTTGACTAGATGTTGTGAGCATATTTAAAAGTTGATTTGAGCAGAGTTGTGAGTAGGATTTATGAGCAGGTTATGGAGATAATTTGAGTAGATGTGAGTAGGATTTGTGAGCAGGTTATAGAGCTAATTTGAGCAGAGTTGTGAGCAGGATGTATGAGCAGGTTATAGAGTTGATTTAAGTAGAGTTATGAGCAAAATTTTGGAGTAAATTTAAGAGAAGACTTGAGCAGAGTTTGAACCAGTAGAGGGTATTGGTGTCTCCTATGTATTAGTGTACAAAAACGAGTAGATGGGATTGGTATATCCTATGGATTGATGTACAAAAAACTAGAGCAAAGGGGATTGGTGTCTCTTGTGGAGTGGTGCCCAAAAAACTAAAGCAGAGGGGATTGGTGTCTCCTATGGAGTGGTGTCCACAAAACCAAAGTAGAGGGGATTGGTGTCTCCTATGGAGTGGTGTCTATAAAACTAGAACAAAGGGTATTGGTGTCTCCTGTGGAGTGGTGTCCTCAAAACTAGAGTAGAGGGGATTGGTGTCTCCTATGGAGTGGTGTTCACAAAACTAGAGCAGAGGATATTGGTATCTCTTGTGGAGTGGTATCCACAAATGAATAGAGGGTATTGGTGTATCCTGTGGATTGGTGTCCACAAACTTGATAGTGGATCAATGTATCCTTTGTATTGGTGTCCACAAATATTGTAATAGGGGATTGGTATCTCCTGTGGGTTGACACCCATGATATTTGTTGAGAAATTTATAAGCAATATTTCTCTGTGGATGTAGCCCATATTGGATGAACCACATTAAATTTGTGTCTCTTATGTGTATGGTGATTTTTGCCTTATTTCATTATTGCATTTATGTTATTGTTGTTATCATTTAGAAAGAAAAGTAAGAGTTTTATCTTATACTGTTCACCCCCTATCAGTATAAGCTTGTGTTATTCAACTAATCCCACAACATGTGTAATATCAGGTTTAGTAAAGACCATTGCATACATCAGACTATCCATAACACTAGCATAAGTAATATGATTTCTTCAATTTTATCATCTAATTTAGGATAATGTTCAACAGATAAATTTTGACCAACTAGATATGGAGTACATATTGGTTTACAATCATGCATCCTAACCCTATGTAGTATCAAATTAACATATTTCCTTTGATTTAACCACACCTTTCTATTTGCACGATCCATTTTTAATTCCATACCTAAAATAAATTTAACATCATCCAAATCCTTCATGTAAAATTTAGAAGATAACTGAGATTTTAGTAACTTTATCATCTCTTTATTGTTACCAATTAACATGTCATCCACATACAATACAATGATAACAAAATTTTTACCTTCCTTTTTGAAATATACACATGGAGTTGATCTACTTCTTCCAAGCCCAAGTGTCAAAACAAACCAGTCAAATTTTTGGTTTCACATCCTTGGAGACTGCTTCAACCCATAAAGAGACTTCTTCAGCTTGCATACCAAGTCCTCTTTATATTTTACCCTGAAGCATTCTGGTTGTGACTTATATATGTCTTCATCAAGTTCACCATGTAGAAATATTATATTTACATCCATTTGTTCCATTTCAAAATCAAAAGCAGTAGAAATATCCAACATAAATCTAATTGATGTTGGTTTAGCCACAAGAGAAAAAATCTCACCAATGTCAATTCCCTCAACTTGAGAAAATATTTTTGTTACTAGGTGAGCTTTATACTTCTCCAATTTTTCTTCTACATTATACTTTTTCTTGAATAACCACTTACAACCAACAATTTTTCTTCCAAGGGGTTATTTCACCAAGTCCCATATCTTATTTTTATCCATTTCTTCTTCCATAGCCCTTTTCCAAGACTTATTCTCACTTGATTGAAGTGCCTCGTTTACATTATTGGGTTATTTTACTGATAAATTAAACTTAAAATAAAAATTTGAAGGGCTATACCTTTATGGGAGTCTTCTCACCTGATCTAATCTCCTCAAAATTAGAGTTTCAAGTTTTGCATCTTCATATTCCTCCTCACATTCTTCCTCTGAATATTCCTCTTCAAAATATATCTGTAATTCAGGTTCTTCCACAAGTTCTTCCTCCTGTTCCAATTTTACTTGAACTATTTTTGGTTCTTTGCTTAGTTGCATTTCCTATTTTGGAACCCCTTTTATTTATCTAAAGATCATATTATGATTTTAAGTAATATTTTGTGTTTTTGGATTCCACATATCCTTTCACACCAGTATTATAACCTAAAAATATGCATTTCTTAGATTTATAGTCTAGCTTAGTCCTTTTCTCTTTTGGGACATACATATAAGCTTCACAACAAAAAACACTTATATGACTGAGAGAGGGTTTCTTACCAGTCCACACTTTCTATGGAGTTTTATCCACCAAAGCTAAGGCAGGAGATCTATTGATGATGTAGCAAGCAATTAACATGACTTATACCCATAATTTCTTTTCTAACCCTACACCACTTAGCATGTTTTTGGTCTTATCAATCAATGTTCTATTCATATTTTTTGCAAATCCATTCTATTGTGGAGTATACAGAGTTGTTATATGCCTTTCTATTCCACAATCCTTTCAAAATTATTCAAATTAATTAGAGCAATACTTACCACCATTGTCACTTCTCAAAACCTTTATCTTTTTCTCTATCTAATTTTATACAAGAGCCTGAACTCTTTAAATTTATTGAAAACATCATATTTATGTCGTAAAAAGTATACCCAAGTCTTTCTTGAGAAGTCACCTATAAATGTAACAAAATAGATGGATTTACATAATAATGGTACTTTTGTAGGTCCATCACTATGAACTAGATGCAAAATTCCTTTAGATCTTGTAGCACTAGTTGGAAACTTAAATATGGTTTGCTTTTCAAAAATACAATGCTCACAAAAATCAAAATTTAATGGGCAATAAAAAATTCTTTCAACCATACCTTTCATTTTCAATGTTCGAAGGGCTTTCTTACCAATGTATCCCATGCATTAATGCCACAACATTATCTTCGCTATAGTAAATACTTGTAGCTTCTTCTACCGTATTAATTTCCTCTACAACTAGAGAGTTATTGCAATCAATACTTATAGTGCTAGCCTCAAGTTTGAACAAAGTTCCTATATGAACTCCCCTTTCCAACACTAAGCATCCATGAACCATCTTGCAGCTATCCTTATTGAATTCCACAGTCACACCTGCATCATTCATCTTACTAATGGATATCAGATTCCTTGCCAAAATTTGAATATGCAACACACTAGGAAGTGTTTTAACTCTTCCATATTTTAACCTCAATTTGACTCTTCCTCGACCTATTATTTTTTGTGTCAAATTGTCTCCCAAGAATACTTCACCTCCATTTATATTTTCATATTCATAAAACCCTCTCTATGAGGAATCATATGAAAAGAAGTGTCTGAGTCAATAAACCATGAGTCATGGTGTTCATTTGATCATGTTGTAGATATGAACAGGTCCCTTAAATATTCATTTGTAGTCTTTGTTTTTGCAGATATTCCTTCATCAACCATTTTAGATCTTCAATATTTTTTATAATGCCCTATTTTATCACACTTCCAAAATTTCCTTTTTTCAGGAACAACAAATTTATCCCTAGATTTCGATATCCTTTCTCTTAATTTCTTTTCGCTTTTTTCTTGAGAATGGTCTCTCACAACCGAGGTATCCTTCTAATGATAATCCTCAAAAGATTTTTTTCTCATTTCCTCAGATAGCAATGTTCCTACTATACTCTCTAATTTCAATGTAGAAGTAGTATTGAAGATAGCCATAACTAGGTTATCCCAAGAGTCAGGTAATGAATAAATTAAAGTACTAAACTTTTCCTCTTCATCCATTTTTACATCTATAGAGTTTAATTGACTCACCATAGTGTTGTAAGCATTCAGATATTTAGTCACAGAGTCACCATCATTCATATGAAGAGAATACAACTTATTTTTGAGAAAGAGTTTATTTACTAGCAACTTTGTTTGATACAATACTCTCATATTTTCCCATAACAACTTTGTCATGGACTCTATTGATACATTCAACAATACTATATTAGATAAGCACAATCTGATAGAGCTCCTTGAATTCCTATCGATCTTTAGCTATTTCTCATCTATCATTCCTATTGGTTTTACTTTCAAGACTGCCACCCACTAATCTTTATCCACCAATAGATCCTCCATCGTGAGTTTCCATAACTCAAAATTTTGTCCATTGATTTTTTTTATCTCTACCTGTGTGCTTTCCATTATTTTTTCCTTCACTCAGATTATTTTGTGCATTGCTCCCACTCAAGAATCAATTTATCCCAAGGTTAAAACTCTTATTCCTTGAACAAAGCTAAAACCTAGCTCTGATACCAAATGAAGAGAAATAATACCCCAATAAACAAAAATCTAGAAAAGTAGTAATTGCAGAATCAAAGAAAAAATAGAGAAGAAGAACACATTACACAAGAATTTATCCTAGGAAATCCTTTTAGGAAAATCCCCAACAAGAATATTTATTTATTATATAAATTTGATCATATTTAATACAATAATATCCTTTAGCTCGCTTTTCACTTGTGATTATATTTATTGCAAAATTGATTACCAATCCCTCATGCAAGTGTTGCTTTATATACCAACAACACAACAAGGTGTTTTAAAATACCATGGGCACAAAACCATGGTCCAAAATTAACCCAAAAACATCCATATGGGTCTTAAAATAGATAAAACCCCCCCAAAAAATTCCTTGGGGCTAATGCCCCCATACCCCCGCCCGAGGCTCAACCTGGCACCAGACCCCAATGAGGAAATTTTTATAGAGTC
This sequence comes from Wollemia nobilis, assembly GCA_028583015.1. NCBI lineage: Eukaryota > Viridiplantae > Streptophyta > Pinopsida > Araucariales > Araucariaceae > Wollemia > Wollemia nobilis. Next base: position 8,757,241 of record JAQPPZ010000989.1, read on the forward strand.
TAAAGTCCTTTCAGATTTAACCCCTCCCGAATAACATGGAAAATATTCAACATAATTCCAACATCTTAAACCTAAATAGAAGGTGGGATAGAATCATTCGATGCTTGGAAAGTGTTAGCATTCCTATACACCCATTAAGTGAGGAATGATTATATCAAACCTTCTTCCTTAGTATAAGGGTCTATGATAAATTTTAAAATAATAAACACAACTTCATTATATATCAAATTTATCGTTATACCTAAAATGATTGAATGAGATAAGATTACCTAATACATGACAAGTGTTCAAAACACCTAATGATATTGGATAATTTAATTAGATATCCTACCCGGTATAAGCCTCAAAATTCGTATAATCACATGAACTCCTTCTTTTACTAAATCAAGGCATCATGATAAGGTATAATTGCTGAGAATCCTATATCATCAATCTTCAATCCCTACCATCAAATCAACTTGTTAAAAATATTTCTAAATTATCAATAATATTAAAAATGTTATGGATTTTATTGCATGATTTTGCATAATTGTATGCTACGTACATGAATAGTTTGCTTTTTCATTTCATGCCTTTTACAGGTCAAAATATGAGAATTATTATTTGATTAAATGATATTCATTTATAAAAAATTATAGAGAATAATTTCCCTGGTCCCTCACACAAAAGCCTTGAGATATTCACACATCATTTCAATTTCATTGCTATGTTTGAATTTTGCATGGCTACTTGAGCATTTAGAATTAGGGGACTTTGCAATGAAGCAATGATGACAACTAGTTAGGTTAGCTTATATGCATTATACTTACATTAGGTTATTGATGCTAAGTAGATACCTATCCTTGGGAGTTTGGCCTACTTCTTATGCACTATTTATCTTATTTTATCATGTTGCAACGGTTACCTTTTATATTATACTAGGAATCATGTGCTAGCAGACTTTCCTTTCTTTTAGATTGTTTGTCTTGCATAGCATAGCTTTTCAAGGAGGGTATGACAAGGGTTATTATTTTCTAAATTAATTTTACTTATCAATATATAACATTAACAAAGGGTAACATTTTAATTGTTTTCCTTACCTGAAAAGGCATAAACTCATAGCTTTTAAATATTGGAGAATGATAATTGTTGAGTGAATATTTTGTCTCACAACAAAATGACCACACAATTAGAGTTTCTGACAGGAAACTCTTTCTTGCAAAGAAATAAGTTATTAATTTTTTATTTCTCCAAGCTTCTTGTGGAACATATCTCTATATGCATAAAACCGATTTCAACTTAATGCACATAAACAAATATATCCCGTAATAACTCGGATCCTGCAAGTAACTCGTTAACAAGGGGCCTTTGTTGATTCACAACCAACTTTGTAACCCTAATTTGTTAAAATAATCAATCATGCAACAAAAATCCTTCTAATGTTCTAACATTAATGGTTTATTCTAATGTTAATTGGTTCATTTTATCTTTGTTTAATCATTCTGTTATTTTAACGTTAGTCTTTAATATGAGATTAAACGTATCAAGAACTAAAACAGAAAATGTTCTTATACAAATCAGCTGGAAAACCAAAGAAGGATGTTAATCTGGTTAGCAATCTCCTCCCTGCAAAACCCCAAGTTAAGAGATGAAGTTCTAAGACAACCCGACCGAGCGGACTTGTACTAACACACAATCCAATCAGATCAGATGCAAGACTCTAAGGAAAGAACATAACCGCATCATTCTGTCATTCACCTATCGTAACCCATCTCATGGCGTAAACGAATAGATACAAGAAAAAATGATGCAAAGGAAAGATTGACAATGAAAACAATAGTCTTAGCTTCGATCTCCTTTTGATTTTACACACAAAAGTCGCTTTTACCAAATAACTCCTTTATTTCAACAAATAATGTCCTTTTTGTTACAATCTCCAGCCCCGTATCCATTTACATTTCTGCTATTTAAACTTTCTGTCGCTGCTCTCGGCTGCTCTGTGACGCTTCGTTTCAGTTTCTAGGACGCTTCGTTTCAGTTTCCCGCCTCTTGGTGTTCTAACCCTTCGCATGCATTTGCAACGCTTGATCTTCTCTCGCGGCCAACAACTCGTCGATTCGAAGCGTTACTCTGATCCTCATGCATTTTGCCACGTGTTCAGCGCTCTCGCATGCTCAGTAACGGTCCCCAAAAATCTTGACTAAAAATAGCCCACGGCCTTGCTTCTTTGCTTTCATAGCGATATCGCGACATGTCGCGAAATCATGACATGTCGCGATATCGCGACGCTTTCATTCTCCGTACGCTTCGGCTGTAACCCCGTCACGAAATCGTGACCATTTTACCCATCGGGCCATCTTACCGCAACCCGTCGCGATATCGCTACCGCTTTCTCTGCTTCGGGCATGGTCTTCATTTCTCGTCACGATATCGCTACCGCTTTCTCTGCTTCGGGCATGGTATTCATTTTGTCACGATATCGCTACCGCTTTCTCTGCTTCAGGCATGGTCTTCATTTCTGTCACGATATCGCTACCGTTTCTCTGCTTCGGGCATGGTCTTCATTTCTGTCGTGATATCGCTACCTTTCTCCTTCGGCATGGTCTTCATTTGTCGCGATATCGCAACATCTTCTCTATGTCGTACACTTTGCCAAAACACGTCACGAAATCGCGACCATTTTCCCTCGCACTTTCCAAAACACTCGCGAAATCACTTAATCAAAACCATTTCCCACCGTCAAATCCGACCATTTTCTCCTGTACACTTTGGCAAAACACGTCGCGAAATCGCGACCATTTTCTCCTTCGGCCCTTTCTATCCACTTGCACCGCGAAAACGTGACACGTCACGATTTCGCGATGCCTCTTCGAGCTATGCACCTCTATCCACTTTCAAGCCGCGAAAATCAAACACGTCGCGATTTCACGACGTTTTCGCCCACCTGCTGCCGTTGACCATGTTGACCGCGATTTTGCGACACGTCACGATTTCGCTACAATTTTTCCTTCTACCTTTCTCTCTCCTCTCTGGGCCGCGACGGAGCAACATGTCACGATTTCACTGCCATTTTCATCGTCCGTACACCTCGTCAAAACACGTCGCGAAATCGTGACCATTTTCTCTGCGTCGGAGCGACATGTCGCGATATCGCGACACTTTTTTTTTTCAGCGGCGACGGTGCGACATGTCGCGATATCGCGACACTTTTCTTTTTTCAACGGCGATAGTGCGACATGTCGCGATTTCGTGACATGTCGCGATTTCGCGACACTTTTCTACACTTGCACATTTTGCCCCCTTTTCTTCATTTTTGGCATCTGGGTCAATGAGATTTTCTCTGAAAACCTGCAACAAGGTGGGTCCCCAATCTTGGGGTGTGTTGTGGATTAACCACAACAAATGGCGACTTCATTGTCAAATGCTCCAGAGCATTTTGTGAGAACCCAACCTGAAATATATGAGCTTAGATACAGGCGTTAGCACATAAAAGATAAACAAATACCAACAGATCAGAAGTACATGAAACATCAGAATCATTAGTATTAGCTCGGTGTGTGCTATTTGTTTTCATTCCCCATCGCTTGGACTTGATCAACCTTCCATTGTCAGCTTTGCATGCATGCATGTGTGAGATTGTAAATGATTTGTGAAACCTAATGAAAAATGCTTAGAGATTTGCTTCTACAAATGCATAGACTTTCTAACATCATATACAAATATTCAAGATTGTCAAACCCTCTTAGGATCAACCATGTGTATAATGAATTGTTTTATTAGATCCCAAAGTTGGTTATGAGTCACTATTATCTTGAACCTATGTGTAAGTGAAAGTGAAATCATAGCTTTGGGAAATCAGAATCCCAACTTAATCTAGATGGGGGTTTAACCCTATTCTTACTACTCTGATTTGGAATTCATTACCTCACTTTGAGCAAAATGATTTAACCAATTATGGAAGAAATGGTCATGCTAGTCCAACCCTCTGAACAGTCAGTGGTCTTGTTTTTTAGACAAGACATGTTGTCGTGCATGGGCATACCTAACCCCATAATCCATGACTTAACTTCATTTCTTTGGACCTTGGGGATGACTACCCATCCTTTGCAGAGGACAAGTAGTACGATCCTTTCAATCCAATATAAAGATGAGATGGGAAAAAGTTAATTTTACTTCTTGGATCTTAGGGATGACTACCCATCCTTGCCAGGGACATGTAGTACGATCCTTCCAATCCAAGACTTAGATGAAAATGAAGAATATTATTTTATTACTTAGACCTTGGGGATGACTACCCATCCCTTGCAAAGGACAAGTAGTACGATCCTTCCAATCCAAGTCTTAGATGAAAATGAAGAATATTATTTTATTACTTAGACCTTGGGGATGACTACCCATCCCTTGCAGAGGACAAGTAGTACGATCCTTCCAATCCAAGTTTTATCTTGATATGAGACATATGAGCTTTGGGGAATCAGATTCTCAACCTAGGCGAGATGAGAATTATGCCCTATCCTTACTACTCCATGTGGGTCAAATCAAAGCTTTGGGGAGTTGGATCCTCAACCTAAGTTTGATGAGGACTTAACCCTATCCTTACTACTCTGATTTTAGGCTTTAAGCTTAATGGAAGTGGTAAAAACCACTGTTTTAAGGATCATGTTGCATAATAGGATAGACATGAAATATTCCTTTCGCTTGACCCTTTTCTTCCAAGGAAGGTTTTGATCATTTTGCCCAAGATATTTTTTTAGTGTGTACAAATTGTGCTTGGTTCTAGATATCCTGGGGCTCAGTTTCCAACCTTAGGATTTTTCTTTATTTATGTTATAGTATAACCTTAAGAGGATTTAACACACTTTAATGATTTGTATCTGAAATGCATATGCAACTAAGATGGCATGTATATGCAAAGTGAGATGTAAGATGAATGCAATGCTCTTTAAATTGCAACTGAAGTATTACCATAATTTGTAAAACTGACTACTTCATGCATCACAAGCCTCAAGCGATATTAATTAACTGTTTGTATTACATGTGGAGCTTTTACAATATAATTCCAATGCTTCATATTCTCCCAATCTTAGGCATGTGTTTAACATTTCAAACTTTTATTCCCTTTTTTTTTTTTTATATATAAGACAATGAAAAAAATGTCAAATAAACACACCACCTAAATGTCCAACCTGCACACACAAAACAAAGCACAACATTAATACAAAGACCTGAACATGTCAAAACACCCAACTTAAATATCAAATCTACACACAAAAGAAACCAAGCACAACATTAATACAAAACTAGACATGTCAAGAACACACACTTAAGTATCAAATCTGCACACAAAAGAAACAAAGCATGGCATAATTACATATAATACAAACCCAGCTTCCTCAAGCCTGGAAGTAGTGTTTCAAGTGCAACCCATTGATAGGTAATGCCAAATCCTTTCCATCCAAGGTTCTTAGTCTAAAACTGTTTTCCCCTAGGACTTCTGAAATCTGGTAGGGACCCAACCAAAGGTAATCAAACTTATCATGCTCCCCTTTCTTCTCATGTCTTTTATCCCATAACAGCACTAGATCTGATATTTTAAAAGCCTTTGCTCTAGACCTTTTGTCAAACCATATTTTTACTACATCCTGGTGTTTACTAAAATGAAGCATAGCTTCATCCCTTTTTTCATCCAGAAGCATTAATTGTGTTAGTCTAGACTCAAGTTTATCATTAGTTCCGAAATAATCTTTCATGAAATGCAAGTGTTTGTAATCTGAGATTTGTAGGAAAAATGGGATCCCGTCCATAAACCAGATGGTAAGGAGATGTTCCTATTGCTTCTTTGACTTCGATTCTGTCAGCCCAAAGGGCCAACTTAAGCTTGTTGTGCCACTCCGCGGATTTCTTTCCAACAATTTTTTTATGACATTTAACGAATTCTTGTTAGATGATTCGGCCAATCCGTTACCTTGCGGGTAATAATTGGAAGAGAATTTTAAACTCACGCTGTTATCAAATGCCCAATTAGCAAACTCTAGAGAGGAAAAAGCTGGACCATTATCACTTACAATGGAGTTAGGCATCCCGAACCGAGTGACAATGTTATCCTCTAAAAATTTAATAACAACCTCCGAAGTAGCATTCTTTGTGGGGATAGCTTCGGTCCACCTTGTGCAATAATCCGTAGCCATCAGAATGTATTTGTGGGAATCAGATGAATTGGGACTGATAATCCCAACAAAATCCAGGCCCCATTGCGCAAAAGGTCTAGACTCAATTACGGATTGTAAAGGCATGGAAGCGTTCCTGTCTCTATTGGCTGCAGTTTGACATGTATGGCATGACCTCACATGAGTATGGGCATCTTTGAACAGACGAGGCCAATAATAACCGGCTCGAGGATTTGATGGGCCGTGGCATTAGCGGACCCATGCCCCGTCCCATGTTTACCATGAAATTCCTCGAGGATTTGCACTGCCTCCTTTTGATCAACGCAACGAAGGTAAATACCTTCATGGTTTTTTCTGTATAATGTGCCGGATCTAATTAGGAAATTAGCGGACTTCAAACGCAAGGCTCTTCATTGAGTAGCATTCAAATGCGGTGGACATTCACCATTTAGTAGATAGTACACCACATCTGCATACCACTCATCTTTGGTTATATCTGAGACTTCATAATGTTGACATGGAATTGCTAGATCCTCGCTCTGCTATTGCCTTAACCAACCCTTGCCCCCGAACTATCTTCATCGACTGAATCTCAAGATCAAACTCCTGCAAAGTTGAAACCCACTTACCACGTCTTTCACCCAATTCATTCTGTATGAACATGGCTTTGACTGCAGGATCTGGGACGATAGCAAAGACCCTACTGTGGACTATGTAATGCCTGAATTTTTTCACAGTCTTAACCAGAGCATACATTTGCTTGTCCAAAATAGAGTATCTCAGCCTTCGCATCTTTGAGAGGACTACTCAAGAAGGCAATGGGATTTTCAATGCTGCCTTCACTCTTCTGAGTTAAAACACTCGCAAAGGAGTGATCTGAAGCAAAGGTGTAGATATAGAAAGGCTTCGTATAATCGGGACTCACTAAAATCGGGGCTTTAGAAATCGCGTCCTTGATATTTTTAAAAGCATCTATACTTTCATTTGTCCACTTGATCTGGACTTCTTTCTTTAACATGTCGTTCAAAGGCTTTGCTATTTCTGCAAAATCTGCAATAAATTTTTTGACAAAATTGATCTTCCCGAAAAATGATCTCAACCCCTTCTTGCTAGTGGGACAAGGAATCTGCTGTATGGCCTCTATTCTCTCAGGGTCAATGGAAATTCCATCCTTAGATATTATATGCCCCAACAACTTTCCTTCCGTTACCCCAAAAATGCATTTCTTTGGGTTGAGAGAAATACCGTGTTCCCTGCATCTTTGAAAAACTTTCTTAAGATCCCTGACGTGGTTTTCCCTATTCTTAGAAAAGACAGGAATGTCATCGACATAGACAATGATGCACTTACCTATGAGCCCTTTAAAAGCAAAGTCCATAGCTCGCTGGAAAGTGGCACCTGCGTTCAATAGTCCAAAGGGCATTCTCCTGTATGCAAAGGTGCCCCACTTTGTGGTAAAAGCAGCTTTCATCCTATCACTAGGATGGATAAGGACCTGATTATATCCCGAATAGCCATCCAGGAATGACATCATCTCCGACCCGTTCACCTTTTGGAGTATTTCATCAATAGTGGGTAACGGGTAGTTGTCCTTTTGGGAGGCTTTATTAAGATTTCTAAAATCGATACATAACCTTATTTCTCCACTCTTTTTTCTCACGGGGACCAAGGTTAGCAACCCATGTGGAATGCCTAACAGGAAAGATGATCTTAGCTTCTAACAGCCGCTTCACCTCTTTCTCTATCAAGGGTTCTAATAATGGATTAACTCGCCTTTGCCTTTGCCTCGAAGGGTTTGAAATCCGGCTTCAATGGAATCGTGTGCATTATGACATTCTCATCATAGGTTTTCAACTCCTTATAACTCCAAGCTATGCAGTCTATGTATTCTTTTAATGCATTGGCGATGGAATCCTTCTCCTGCTTGGTACATGCTTTTGCTATGAATACTTCTCGAGGATTTTCTGCACTTCCAATGTTAACTAAATCACAGGCCTCTCTGGGGGGTGGAACCTTTTTACCCTCTCTGGGTTGGTATCCAATGTCGAAAGTTTTTTCTAATGAAGCCATCTCATCTGGCATCTTATTTCCAATAACTTTTTCGTCCAAAACTGCCTCCTCTAGGTCCCTTTCGTCCTCATCTATAACCTCGCTTTTCAAATATACCGTAATTGGTGACAAAATGGAATATGTGCCTCACATCGTCAAACACTTGGAAATTCATGACATTATCTGGTATCGAGGGACAAGGGACCAGCTCTATGGAGAACTTCTTGCATTTCTTATGGTCCACTGGCTTCAACATACTCGCAGCCACGGCTAGGGAGTCCGCTAGGCGATTGCCTTTCCTAGAAATTAGAGATATGTTAAAAGCATGAAACTCGTCTATCAAATCTCTAACCCTAGTTCGATAAAGCCTGAGCCGCCTATCCTTACATACGTATTGTCCCTTGACTTGCTTTACCACCAGTTTCGAATCACCAAGAACCTTGATATATTTAATTTTCTTTCGAAGGGCCAATTGTAGTCCGAGAATCAAGGCCTCATATTCTCCCATATTGTTGGTGGCAGGGAACCGTAGTCCGTATGCGACGAACGTAGTCTCTCTGTCCGAACATGATAATTCAATACCGGCTCCTCGCTCCTTGCCCGGACTTGGATCCATCAAATCTTAAAGTCCAAATGTCCCGGTGTCCCTCGATTACGTTGCACCCAATCCTTTCATCTTGGGTATTTTCAGGTGTTTCTATGTCCAAACAATATGCTCCCAATTCCGCTTCAATGTACTCGGATCTCATTCGGTTTGTTGTAATCTGTGATCATCTCTTTGAGCCCTGGGTTCACTATCAATCCGAATTTGATTGGCCACTCCCCTCCAAGGCAACCACATATGTGAAGAATCTGTCACAATGTAACCGTTTAGGTTTTTACTCCAATCTCTTCCCAAAACCATGCCATATTTGATAGGAATGTCGAGCACCAATATGTCTATGCGCTGTTGAACCCTAGGTTCTGAATTGACTTGAATAAGCACATCACCCAATTCTCCCACTGCCTCCATGGTTGATCTATCCAGCTGCACCACCCTGCTTCTAGAGGGCTTTGGTGTAAGTCCCAATTTTTTACAGATTTCTAGGGGCATGATGGTAGCCGAGGCCCCTGAGTCTATTAAACAATTGTGCAAGTTTTTACCTGCAATTCTAATGGTTATCAAAAAAGGAGGTATATCTCTTTTTTCCTTTTGTAAAACCATTCGGGACTCAGCACTTTTGGCTTCATGAACTTGGGCAGATGGATTTAATCTCTTTGGTGAACTTACTTCTTGGCCTAATAATCGGGACATGTCATACATCGAGACGTTGGCCTTAGTCTTCTTCATGTCTTCCACTAAGTCATAAGTGGGTTTTTCTGAGTTTGGCATATCTTGCACCATCTTAGACTTTTCCACCATGGATGGAGGAGGGGGATTGACCTCTCCTTTAAAATCAGGAGGGAGTAATTGATTGTTTGGAGGTGTAGAGGAAGTTTTGGGCTCCTTAGAACTCCTAGTGTAATATTTGTGATTTCCTTTCCCAAAACGTTTGTTGGCATGAACTTCCAAGGTTTCTTCATCTTCGCTTCCAAAAAATTCTACATCCTCCTCTTCTTCACTTTCTTGGGAATGTATAACCTCGATCAATATAGACTCATGCTTCCCGTGGCCACAGTGCATACAATCGTTATCACTGGGTCCCGATTCTCCAAAATCTTCCGAGACATCTGCCTGATTGGCTACGGGATTGGGTACTCGCCCATTATTCGGCTGCGTGTTGTATGTTCCTTTTCCTCTATGGTTATGAGGCCGGTTATGACCCATGGCTTGGTCCACTTTTTTATTGACATTTCCTACCGTGACCAAAACTTTGGCCAAGGTTTCCTTCATGTTTTCTATGGCGGATTCAGACCCTTGAGGTTGAGGCACTGTAATTCCGGGTCCAGTTGTGTTTGCTGCATTAGCCACCTCTGGAATAGGTACAATGGCTTGGGTCTGAGCAGGTGGATTCCACCCTGGATTCACACTTTGAATGGGAGTAACTGTTGGATAAGTCGTTGGGCTTGGCGTGCTAATGGGAGCAAACCCCGGCATGGTCAACAAATTACTGCCCATGCCGAACCCAGGCAAACCCATCGGGCTATTTTGAATTAATCCCTGCATTTGGACTGAGGCATTCGGATAACTTTGAAATGGCGCCACTTGAGCGGGTGTTTGAAAATTATTCATCATAGGGACCTGTGGTGCCATTAACTGGTTCATCATGGCAAATTGACTGTATGGACCATATTGTCCCATCCCAGTCAATTGAGACAATCCTGCCCCTGGCAGGTTCATCTGCTGCTCGAGAGTCATTGTTTCGCATAGGCCAAAGGAAGCGTCGTAACCTGAGGGTTCCTTCTAGTCAACAAAGACGTTAAAGGATCTAAGGCTCCGAAATATAATTGCAAGGCGACCGCAGGATCTACCGCAAAGTGACGAGTCACATTCGCGTATAGTTTTTGGAACCTCTGATTGAATGTTCGTATGGGTTCATTGGGTAATATTTTGCATGATACGAACAAATTATAGATTATGGAGGGATCCACTAACATTCTGAATTGGCTTATGAAGGCGGTTTCTAATTGGGCCCATGAAGTGATGGACCCTACTGGCAGATTTCGATACCATTCATTGGCCGTGGGGTCTAGACTAGCAGGGAAAACTCGGCAAGCAACGTCCTCGTGAGTAACCCCTTGCCTAAACATGTAATCTTTGTAGATTTGGACATGATCTTCTGCTGTTGTGGGACCATCGTGAATGAATTTGGGTAATCCCCTTTCAATGTTTCTAGGCAAGTCGTGGACTACCCCGAGAATATCTAAGGGGGAACTTTGAGCACCATACCAAAGGGCAGGTGGTTGTTGTTGTTGTTGTTGTTGCTGCTGGGCCATGTTATTCAAAGGTGTTAACCCTGTGGGAACAATGGAACCGCTTGGAACTGTGGAGACAGATACACCTGGTGCTACTGTCGCACTTGAAATTAAGGGCTCAGGCCCGCTAGACGTACTTGAGTCTAAAGAAATCCCTAACTCAAGTATACTGGGTGGTATTTCGACCTCTAATGTTTTGTTTTTCGGCCTCCTAGCAGTGGGAGAAAGGCTTTGGAAGATAGTTTCCCCTGTGGTTTTAGACCTTGTAGCTATGTACTCAGGTTGGGCCAGCTTGGAAACTCTAGAACTCTAAAAGATTTCTCTCAACTCACTTGCCAAATAAAATGCCTAAATGTTATACCTGCAAGCACAATGGGTGGAAACAAAACTACCCACGTTAATTGTTAGAACAAATCAAAATTACAAAGCAATAAAGAAGGCCCTCCTTCTAGCGCCAAAATGTTGAGTGAATATTTTGTCTCACAACAAAATGACCACACAACTAGAGTTTCTGACAGGAAACTCTTTCTTGCAAAGAAATAAGTTATTAATTTTTTATTTCTCCAAGCTTCTTGTGGAACAGATCTCTATATGCATAAAACCGATTTCAACTTAATGCACATAAACAAATATATCCCATAATAACTCAGATCCCGCAAGTAACTCGTTAACAAGGGGCCTTTGTTGATTCACAACCAACTTTGTAACCCTAATTTGTTAAAATAATCAATCATGCAACAAAAATCCTTCTAATGTTCTAACATTAATGGTTTATTCTAATGTTAATTGGTTCATTTTATCTTTGTTTAATCATTCTCGTTATTTTAACGTTAGTCTTTAATATGAGATTAAACGTATCGAGAACTAAAACAGAAAATGTTCTTATACAAATCAGCTGGAAAACCAAAGAAGGATGTTAATCCGGTTAGCAATCTCCTCCCCGCAAAACCCCAAGTTAAGAGATGAAGTTCTAAGACAACCCGACCGAGCGGACTTGTACTAACACACAATCCAATCAGATCGATGCAAGACTCTAAGGAAAGAACATAACCGCATCATTCTCGTCATTCACCTATCGTAACCCATCTCATGGCGTAAACGAATAGATACAATAAAAAATGATGCAAAGGAAAGATTGACAATGAAAACAGTAGTCTTAGCTTCGATCTCCTTTTGATTTTACACACAAAAGTCGCTTTTACCAAATAACTCCTTTATTTCAACAAATAATGTCCTTTTTGTTACAATCTCCAACCCCGTATCCATTTACATTTCTGGCTATTTAAACTTTCGTCGTCTGCTCTCACTGCTCTCGTGACGCTTCGTTTCGGTTTCTAGGACGCTTCGTTTTAGCTTCCCGCCTCTTGGTGTTCTAACCCTTCGCATGCATTTGCAACGCTTGATCTTCTCTCGCGGCCAACAACTCGTCGATTCGAAGCGTTACTCCGATCCTCATGCATTTTGCCACGTGTTCGGCGCTCTCGCATGCTCAGTGAACGGTCCCCAAAAATCTCGACTAAAAATAGCCCGCGGCCTTGCTTCTTTGCTTTCGTAGCGATATCGCGACATGTCGCAAAATCGTGACATGTCGCGATATCGCGACGCTTTCATTCTCCGTACGCTTCGGTTGTAACCCCGTCGCGAAATCGTGACCATTTTACCCATCGGGCCATCTTACCGCAACCCGTCGCGATATCGCTACAGCTTTCTCTGCTTCGAGCATGGTCTTCATTTCTGTCGTGATATCGCTACCGTTTCTCTGCTTCGGGCATGGTCTTCATTTTTGTCATGATATCGCTACCGTTTCTCTCTTGGCATGGTCTTCATTTCTTCGCGATATCGCTATCCGTTTCTCTCTTGGCATGGTCTTCATTTCTTTCACATACACTTTGCATGGTCTTCATCTGATATCGTCGACCATCTTCTCCTCCACTTTGCCCAAACAACACCAACAAGACCATTTCCGACCATTTTCCGTCCGTACACTTTGGCAAAACACGTCACGAAATCGTGACCATTTTCTCCTTCGGCCCTTTCTATCCACTTGCGTCGCAAAAACGCGACACGTCACGATTTCACGACGCCTCTTCGAGCTATGCACCTCTATCCACTTTCAAGCCGCGAAAATCAAACACGTCGCGATTTCGCGACGTTTTCGCCCACCTGCTGCCGTTGACCATGTTGACCGCGATTTTGCGACACGTCACGATTTCGCTACAGTTTTTCCTTCTGCCTTTCTCTCTCCTCTCTGGGCCGCGACGGAGCAACATGTCACGATTTCGCTGCCATTTTCATCGTCCGTACACCTCGTCAAAACACGTCGCGAAATCGCGACCATTTTCTCTGCGTCGGAGCGACATGTCGCGATATCGCGACACTTTTCTTTTTTCAGCGGCGACGGTGCGACATGTCGCGATATCGTGACACTTTTCTTTTTTCAGTGGCGACGGTGCGACATGTCGCGATTTCGCGACACTTTTCTACACTTGCACATTTTGCCCCCTTTTCTTCATTTTTGGCATCTGGGTCAGTGAGATTTTCTCTGAAAACCTGCAACAAGGTGGGTCCCCAATCTTGGGGTGTGTTGTGGATTAACCACAACAATAATTATTTCTAAGATTGGAGAATGAGAATTATTTCTTACTCAGATAGTTTTCATATGTTCTAAAAACATTTACAAGGACTAATTTGTATTCTCCTCTTTCACTTAGAAGCATTGAGCCATTGATCATATGTTATCTTTTGCATAATTGTTACTATCTTTTTGAGGAGGGGATGCCAAGGGTTATTCTTTGATTGATGAATTTTACTTATCAGTATATAACATTAACAAAGGGTAACCTTCTCATTGTTTTCCTTCCCCAAAAATATCTAAGCTTATAGATTTTGAAGATTGTAGAATGAGAATTAATTCTTACTCAAATAGTTTTCATATACTCTAAAAATATTTACAAGGAATAATTTTTTTCTCCTCTTTCACTAAGAAGCATTGAGCCATTAATCATATGTTATCTTTTGCATAATTTTTATTATCATGAATACATGCTTGTGTTTCTTCATTGATTGTTCATGCGAAGATCAAGTAAATTTATAATGAGTGATGACCACTAGTTAGGAAAACATACGCTTGAATTGCATTCATGGTAGGTATTTGATGTTAGCAAATTCCTACCCTTAGGATAATATACATATTTTGCATATTCCATCAATATTTATTTGGCATGATCTGATTTTTTGCACTTTAGCATGATTGAGCATCACACATTGATTTACTTCATTGGATTTTGTCCCCTTAGTAGGATGTTATTTGTTAGGCTATTAGGGATGAAAAAAATCATGATTTAAATCACCCTAATTCTACCCAGTTTCCTCAAACACTCTTTTTGTGGTAATAGCTTGTTTGCTAAAATTGATGCAACCTTCTCACAAAAAGTGTTGCTATGAGAGGGAATCGAATAGACAGTCATCGATATGCATTAAAGTATCTAAACTATACATACAATTATAAACCTTGGGTATTTAATTTTAGCAACAAATAAATTAATTACACATTGATTTCCATGATTGCATAATTGAATTACATGTTTATCTATAATTAGTTCGTGTATGCTTTAAAAATAAAGTGAACTAGGATTGATTTTGACCATTGATTAGAATGTGACACACATATGCCTATTAGTGGTAAAGATCAATTCATAGTTCTCAAAAGCAATAAAATGGCATTCTTTTATTCCCTAAAGGGACTCATCAACATTGTTAATTCAAACAATATCCCTTGCTTTTCAAATAATGTCAATCCCTAAGCCGCAAGGATGGATGACTTTTACATCCTTCTAAATCCACGATTAAATCAAAATTCTTGATTCCAGACCTCTTATTAATGCCTGCTAGGTAATAAGTGGAGCATACTTCATTTTCTTATGAGCTCTAATAAAGGCTTGAAGCAATGAAACTTAAGATATTTATATCCTATAAATTTATGGAAGTATGGAAAAGATAAGTCCACTTCCTTAAGAATCAATATAACATCTTGAAAAATTATTTTAAAAAAATTCAAATGACAAAAATGCTATGACACCAATATCACTAATGGCAAGGTCTCCTATCAAAATTTTATCATAAAGCTATTATTTAAATAAGCCCCAAAAGTGGGAGAATTAACATTAGTAAAATGAACATTAACTATAAAAATATAGTAATAAGGACATAAACTGTCCAACTCAACAATAAGGACATAGATTGTTTGAATCCAATAAGAAAGACAAACTCTCAAACTTAGTAAAAAGGACATAATTTTTTTGAATCCAACAAAATAGACATAAAATATCCACAATATTTGTATAATATGGATATGAACTATCCAAAATCTTTGTATTATATGATAGACTATCCAAAATCTTTGTATTGTATAGACATACACTATATAAAATATTTACATTATATGGACATAAACTATTTGAAATATCAAAAAGGTATTGATTGCCTATAAAATCAATAGTTTACCTAAGTGTTTGTCTATTAATAAGGCTAGAAGATCCACTGCTTAGTAGCAAGAAAAACATTTTAAAGGACATAAACTGTCCTACGACATGGACTGCCTAAAAATGCTATCAATCATAGTCTCCTAAGCAATTGTCTATTAATCAGACCAAGAGGCCACTGCTTAGGGTCTATTGATGCCATAAATAAATAAACATCAATTTGTAAAGCACTATTAAATTAGTCTTCCAAACTGATAAGCATAATGTAAATGGTTTGTTTAAAAGAGGACTTAACTTTAAATCATGTTTGGACGCTTGAACTAACCCTTATTTTTCACAGAAAAAATAGATTTATGAAAAATACTTCTCCCCTTTTAACCCATGTCAAATCATGTTGAAGGTATTCATCAACATATTTTAATACAATACACATGTCAAAATTCAAAATTCAATTCATAATCAAATTTTATTCAATTTTGATTTTAGCATTAATACAACTAATCAAAAAATTTTGAACTACGTTTAAAATTGCTATAATCTTCTAAATCAATTCTAGATATCTTCATTAAATTCCATTCATTCATTAATACCTATCTTTTGCATCATTATTTGGTAGAAATTCATGTTGAAAATTATACCAAATCATTGTTAAATTTTTTATACTTAGAAATTTTCAAATTAAATTAATTTGTCAAAAATTCTAAATCAACCTCAAAATCAAATATATATACACATAGATAAACCTTATATATAATAAAGAATTATCACTTCATCATACAATCTATTTTATTATCCATACAATTAGTATAAATCTTCACATCACATCAACTCAACACATAATATAACACAACCATGAATCAATAAATAATCAGTGTATATGTAGATCTATGCATCTGTTTGAAAGAGGAAATGCATCGTAATAATTAAAAATATAAAAAATATAATATAAATATATTTGCAATAGATTTGATATTCAAAATGTTTATCTTTTGCAAATCGAACTTTTCGGTTACAATTGACCTCCCAAAATGGAAGGTTTTCTTTTACAAGTAAGATCTATGGCATCGCAAGTTATTTCCTTGAGCACACAACAAGTTGTGGGAGGGTTTAGAAGGTGCATTGTTTGACCTCCCAAGTTTCCATGCATATCCAATACTGACACATAAGATCACAATGATAGCATCAATAGCATATACAGGGCCTTTCGAGATGAGGCCAAAAACCATGAAAGAAGGTTACAAAATGCGACTAAAATATTATAAAATCTTACAAAATCAAGTGCAAAAGTTATAAAATTACATGAAATGCTTACAAATTCTTGCAAAATACCTAGTTTACCTTTATGTGTAGTTTATGACTACTTTGGAGTTGTTTACCTTGAAGCTCAACCGCCCATGGTAGTTGGTTCTCTACGTAACCACCCCGTGTAGTTGTGCTTCTAGATAACCACCCTAGGCAGTTGTAACTTTGGATAACCACCTTGTGTGGTTGAGACTTTGGTTAAATGCCCTGGATGGTTGAGACTATTACCTAGTAGAGGATTTTGATCTTGAATTTGAGCCTTCTTGGATTTATTTCGGGGTCTCTACTATAGATTTGGTGCACTATTGGATACCTGTCATGGGTGTGGCTGTAAAAAGAAATGTTAGTGAAAATTTCTAAGAGCCTCCATTGTTGATGCCTTCAAGCTCTCCAAATGGTAAACCTACAACTACAATATGAAAAAAAACACAACAAAATCAAATGAAATTTGAGTAGAGTTTCGTTATAAATTTTGTGCATACATGAAAATGTAGATAGAGACATATTTGTAAAGTCTCCCATGGGTGGAGGAGAGTGGTGAGGATGAAAGAGAGTGAGTGATATGGGCGTGTAAGAGAGGAATATTTAGGTATTCCTCACTTGGGGTGGACAAATGTGTAACTTTCTTAGAATGGGCTATGATGCCTTATGACATGCCATAACACCTTATGACATGCCATGATGCAATATGACATGCCATGACACATTATGACATGCCCCATTAATGCCCTTTTTGTAGAGAGATTCCTCACCCAAATGCTTTGAATACAATCAAAAAGCGGAGGAAAGAGGGGAAATAAATGCCAACTAGAGTTAAGGTGAACTAGAGTTAAAAATAGTGGATTGGTCTTATGATGACCATGGTTAAGTGTAGAAAGACGCTCAAATGGGTCAAAGGGTCTAGAATAGGTCAAAGGGGCTAGAATAGCCAATATTAATAATTTCTAAGGTTTGCAATACATTAATTAAAATAATTGCACTCATTATTAAATATTAATATTAATTATTGCAAATGTGACACCTTTTAGATGTGTACATATGCCCCTTTTTGTACCACATTATGTGAAAATACAATATGGTATAAAAATCGATCACACCGAATACAAGATTGATGATGGACAGAGGAAATAACCTATGAATGATGAAAGTGACTAGTTTCAAGAGAATGGTGATGCTAGAATATCTCAAATCTAGAATAATGTAAGATACCCCAATTATGGAAGCAACAAATATCCTTGAATCTTTGCCTTTAAAAATTTGATGAAATCAATTTGATTAGAATTTTGAGTCTTGGAATCAAGGTTTTGATTAGAAATTTTGAACAAAGAAAATAATAGAGAAGATGAGTTCTTCTATTTACCCTAGTAGAGGGAGGGTTAATGATAGCCTCGGGTAAATATTTTTAGACACACATAACTCCAATATTGGGTTTGTGGATTGAACTATTTTGAGATAAATTTTGTAGGTACTTGTCAACCCCCTCAAGTGATGAGTGGATGGAAAAAAAAGGGCGACAAACATGAGCTGATTGACAAAAGATGGATGAAAATTATAGCATGGAATAAGGAAAGGTGCAATTACAAAATTTGGGAGTTTTTGTGGAAAATAACTTTTTGGCAACCGCCCAGGGTGGTTATCAGGCACCTTGGAAATCACCTAGGAAAGTTGCCATGCATCTTGGTGATCGTCGAGGGTGGTTGGGAACCTATTTGGGTGGTTACTAGCACAAAGCTATAAATAGGGATGATGGGCTCATTTTTGCAACTACAAAGGGTAGTATAGAAGGATAGAGAAATAGATAAATGTGATGGGCGAGATGGTGGGAATGAGCACGACAGTGAGAGTTGGAGGGTGTGCAATGTCGACAAGTACCTTGGTTCCTTAGTTTTTGCTATGTTTTTTGTTTGAATTTTTGTAGTTATTTTTTGTTTGATGTTTTTTTTTTAAATTTAAATGCCCTAGAGTAGGCAATTTGTTTTAATAAATTAAAAATTAGAAATGGTGTGTAAGACTATGACATGATGGGATGGGCAAATTTTTTTTGTTAGAAATTTGGAATTGTTGAAAAGATGGGTGAAATTTGAAATTACAACAATGCAGAATGGAAGGAAATTTTTTGCTTATGTTTTTCTTTTTGCGATTTTATTATTTTTTTATGATATAGGAAATGGAAATGGTGAGTTGATGACTTTGTTGTGGTGATTGTAGTTGAGGATGCTACCACCATGACATCGATTTGGCACTATGTTTCCAAGTTCCATGGACAAGCTGACAGAGGCAGACCAAGATTGGTTGGAAGTGATCAGTTTGAAGGAGGTGACATGGATAGAGGTTATATATGTGAATCAAGGATAGGGACCCAGACAGGGAGACCTTCCACCTTTTGATAGGGGAGATGACGATGATCTTGGAGGATGTGTACCACATATTATGAATTTCAGTGGAAGGTATCCCTATACATGCACCCATAGATAGGGAAGAGGTGTTTATGAAGGTATAGAGTACAAAGTGGGAGACAATGGATATAAACAATGGTGGTGTATAGTACTTGGTAGAGTACAAGATGAGAAGGCTAACTCCATGACAACTAGTTGTGATGTTTCTTATATCAAATGCAATATTACCATATTTTAATGGAGCTATTGAGATTTGTGGTAGATATGATTAAGACATCGATAATATATGCATGGGCACAAAAATTATTGATCCAACTATATATTAAGTTATACAAGGTGCAACGAGAAAGGAGGATGGGCTTGGATTGTAGTGTATTATTATAGGTGTGGGGGTGGGAGCACTTTGCGATATGTAGACCAGTAGGGTTACCATGTGAGCTAGAGGGGGAGGTAATGGTCGAATGACCCCACATATTGAGATGGTGACATGATAGGAAAGGACCACAAGGGTGACCATGAAAGAAGGGCAACTATAGGTGAAGTTGAGACTAGAGGCAATGATATAGAGGCCATCAAGGACAAGACTCATATGGACAGAGGATGGGGTGCACTTGAGTTAGGTGTGATAGATGAGATGACTAACTAGTCAACATGGGATAGAGCATGAGCTATTTCAATTTTCCAAGGTGTTGTGATAGTTTGATTTGTGATAAGGGGTTCCATAACCACCTGTCATCTATAGGAGATGGTATGATAAGATTACCTTACCATTACCATAGGTAGAGTGAGTCAAGGAGGAGGTAGATGAGGATACTGAGGTGGAAAAGATAGATGATATCAAGACTACCCTAGAGTATAATGCATGGTGGGCAACACAACATTGGGAGACCAAGAGTACAATCCAACAGAGTGAGCCCAAAGAGATGATAGAGAGGGTGGGCAGCAAGGATGTCATAAGGGATGATAGAGGAATTGATTTGGTAGGTGGGACAAAGGAGGAGGGGGAGCTAGAGGAGCCGCTAGCATAGTAACGATGGGTAGGTATTATGAGAGAACCACCTAGAGTGATGAACGAGAAGGTAGAATAACAAGACACCCTACGAGTGGAGCTAGGGTATATGGGAGTATGATTTATAGAGTGACAATAGACTCTGTTAGTGGTTGAGAGAGAGTACTGGATAGAATATAAAGGAGGATATGGGTGAGAAGGATAGGTTAGTGCATATACTAGTAGAGCTTTAGGAGGATAGATTGGTAGTAGCAGCCAAGTAGGACAAGCTATGATAGTAGGTGGAGATGGGGATGATGAAGAGGAAGGATTTGTGTCACTATCTAGATGTAGCGATGACAGAGAGGAAGTTTATGGTAGCTAATATGGAAGAACTATGAAGGATAGCCAAGTTACTATAGGCTAAGTTAGCTAGAGCATGGGTAGAGATAGCGATGACCCAAAGAAAAGTGAATAGGGCCATAACACAACAATAATCGAAGGTAGATAGGGAACTAGATATGGAGGATACCCTATTGAGGGAGATATTGGATGTCTCCATGACCGATGTTGATAGGGTCATAATGGATCCTAGTTAGTGGACACTCAAGTACCATGGCAAGGCCATGACTTAGAGAGCCACCTACGTCTCGAGCTTCAGGTGTTAGATCCTATCAAGGGGACAAGTGATGGAGACAACGGAGTGGTAGTAGATCAAGTCATGAGGGGAGTGATAAGACCATTGATGGATATCCTTGAGGTTTAATATGGTGATGATGTGACCAAACTTTTATAGACTGATAGGCCATGATTATGTAGCCTATGGACCTAACCTTATTATGATGTATGATGATGTTTGTGAGATGACATATATATATACATATTTTTATAAAATTGTTGTGTTTTTTTGATGATGATGTATGATGTAAATTTATTGATGATGAATGAATAGATATAGTGATTTAAATGAGGTGCTTGTACGGATACTCATGATAGATGGTTATTTTGATAAAAATAATAAATGTGACCAATATGAAATGGAATGGTTTATCAAATTAAGGATGCAAGAAGATGGAAGATAAATGCATGTTTGATTATTTTTCAAAAATGCTTAATAATGTATTGCTCACTCATGAATTAATTGATTAATAAAGGGAGTCTACACAATGGCACTAACATAATTGCATAATGGAATGGAGTGAATGTGATACTTATGAATATAGGGGATAAATAAACTATAAGAAAATAGAGGGTATGCCTTGTTAATTTGCCTATCCTAGGAAAGGAAGGATTAAAAAGTTCTTTTAGAAGGCTCAAACACCCTAGTCTAATCAATAAAACTCATCTACTGGTCAAATAAGCTCTTGAAGATACTAAGACCAACTATGGGAGTCAAGTTTCTTAGAGACCAATGTGTGTGGAGTGATGTTTATTTCTAATTTTGAGAGAGGTAGGTGTTGGAAATATGTCGAATAGTTTCCATGTTATTCTTGTGGGGCTAACACTAAAAGGTACTGGAAACTCTGTACCTATACTCATTGGGGTTCGGGGTTGGGCTGGGCCCTAAAAAAGGGTTTGGGGGCAATAGCCCTTTGAAAAGTAGGGGTTTGGGGGTGGCATCCCCCAACCAAATTTTTTAGGGTTTAAGTTATTTTTAGACCCATATGGAATTTTAGGGTTACTATATTTGAACCCATGCTTTTTCACCCATGATATTGTAAAAATTTGTGCATGTGCCTTTGTTATATATATTGCACTTGCATTAGGGTTTGGAGAGACAAAAGGAGAATATTATTGTATTGGATACGGTCAAGTTAATGCAATAATAAGATAATAATGTGCTGGTTTTTGCTCAATTGAGGATGTCCAGGATAAATATTGTGTAATATGTGAATCTGTGATCTTCTTTTGATTCTGTTATTACTTCTTTTCTATTTTAGTTTATTGAGGCTCTTTATTTCTTTTCATTTTGTATTAGACCTAGGTTTTAGCTTTATTCGAGGAGTAAGGGTTTCAACCATGTGATAAATTAATTCTTGAGTGGGAGCCGTACGCGAAAGAATCCAAAAAAAGGAGAAATATGGGAAGCACATGAATAAAGATTGAAAAATTTAATGGATAAAATTTTGAACTATGGAAACTCAAGAAGGAGGATTTGTTGGTTGATAGAGATAAGTGGATTGCAGTCAAGAGAACAAAACCAACATGGATGACAAATGAGGTTTAGCTAAAAATCGATAGGAAGGCAAGGAGCTCTATCAGATTGTGCTTATTTGATTCGGTATTGTTGAATGTATCTACAAATACCATGACAAAGTTGTTATGGGAGAAGATGGGAACATTGTATTAGACAAAGTCACTAGTAAATAAACTCTTTCTTTGAAAGAAGTTGTATTCACTTCGGATGAATGATGGTGACTTTGTGGTTGAACATCTGAATGCTTTTAACACTATGGTAAGTCAATTAACCTCTATAGAAGTAAAAATAGATGAAAAGAAAAAGTGTATTACTTTACTTTATTCATTACCTGATTCATGGGATAACCTTGTTATGGTTATCACCAATACTACATCTACATTGAAAGTAGAGGATATAGTAGGAAATTTGTTGTCTAAGGAGATGAGACAAAAATATTCTAAGGATTATCATCAAAAGGAAGCCTTGATTGTGAGAGGTCGTTCTCAAGAAAGAAGCAAAAAGAAATTAAGAGAAAATAAATAAGGAGAAAAGAAATCAAAATCTAGGGGTAAATATGTTACCCCATAAAAGAGGAAATGTTGAAATTTTGGTAAAGCAGGGCTTTATAAAAGAGACTGAAGATCTAAAAAGGCTGATAATAACTGATCGTCTAATGAAGGAACTTCTACAAAAATTAAGACCACAAATGAAGATTCAAGGGACTTATTCTTAGCTACAACATGCTCAAGTGAAAGTGATGACTCATGTGATGAGGGTCGTTGATCATTCATCATTTAGTAATTATATGTCAATCCAGGGCGGTGTCCAAAGGCTGTATACGATAGGAGGTGTCACAGTTGTAGGTTCAGTTCGTTCAAGAACAAGATTTTATTGGTAGGTCTGTTAGCAATGCTAGGGGTTGTTGTAACTTCCTAATTTCTAACAAAGGAAATCAAATTGCACAATCTAAAGCTAAATTTAATTTGCAGGAAAATGAAACTGCATAATCTTAAATTGACAAGAAATAAAATGCTACTGAATTGACCAAAAAGCAAATTGCAGGAAAGTAAACTACAGAATGGAAATTCACACACACGCTTGCAAAAATTAAACCAATGATAAAACTCACAATTTTTTGAACATAAGTTGAATATGAGAAACCAAATTAACATTTATTACAGTAAAACTAAAAATGATATAGTTATGGAAATTGAAGAAAATGCTGAAAATGATGCCATTATAGGTCAAATGCTAAATATTATTCTAACACGTGATTGAAACTATTCTAGATGCTATGGTGTAATTCTAAAATGAAACTAATTCTAGAAATAAATGTTGACAGAATTCTACTGATCTACTGCAGTAAGAAATCAGCAAGAATTTTATGTCACTGTGCTACCCTTCCTCTGATCCTGCAAGTGACCCTTGCTTCCAGAACCAGAAGAGGGTGAAGAATTATACCAAGTAAATTAAATGTGCACTATAAACCATAAAATGCTAATAAAATCTAAATAATGCACATTTTATTCCATCTGAAGCTGCATTACAGTACTGCAGGAAAAATCTGCAATTTACTGTAATGTTACAAAGACTTTATCTTTTACTAATAACTATCTCCTATTCCTCTATATATCTATCTATATATATATTATGCTCAACCGTGCTGGGAGCTTTATTTATAAGACAAATTTGATATATCTGTTTGCTAAGTTTCAAGGATTTCCAACTATTTACAAAATAGTTTTCTGGAATGCAGGGTTATAATTTGTCAACCTTTATCCCTTTATCCCAGCTGGTCTGCCTATGGTGAAGGAACAAAGTCAAAATAGGGTGGACTAACCACTTGGTCAATTTACAATCATGATTTCCATGGTTTTGGGGCATTTTGACCATTTTTGGTTGTTCCTGTGCTATTCCCTATTCTTGCACCGCTTATTCCTGTGTTGCTCCGGAATAATAGGCAGGTGACAATTCGTTGCTTATCTACGCTCCAAACGCATAGGGAGGAAGTTGTTGACCGTTTGGATTGTTTTCCCTTATCTTGTACACCCTTTTGCATTAGTGGCACGTGCTGGAGTAACTGATTCCAAGCCCTGCTGTATATGTACAACTGGCTGGAACTATCACAGTCACTGCCTGTTTTCCTGCATAGTCAGCTACAATGGAAAATTTATTGGCACCTTTTTCCATTTGAATTAGTTTAAATAGAGGAACACAATATTGTTAAGCACCAAATATTCAACAAGGTCTATATTATGATTATGAAATACTACAATACTACTGATTAATTAACTGAAAACATGTGAAATTGTAGTAAAAATAGTAAAATAGAGTATATGCACTTTGTCATTTTAGAATATGCAAACACAATTATATAATGCATTTTACCCATAATTAACATAAAAACATAGTAAAAAGGGTGAGTCAAATAGTTATAATGTATAAAAAAGTGTCCATGGATGAGGCAATTCCCGGCCTCATCATTCCCCCCAACTTATGGTAATGCATGCCCTCATGCATTCATGTAGCTACAGAGGCACACAAATCCTGGTGTAGATATCTCTCGTGAAATTTTAACCATGCGCCACCAATTTCATAGAATCCTCTGTTTGCTTTTATGGACTTAAACCACTGTTGGAAGTGCATATCAAGTTGTGGGTCATTATCAAAGAAGTAGGGTACATGAGTGATAATTATAGGCATCCTGTATCTCAGACCTATCCAAAGCTCCTTGATTTATAAGATAATTCGGACAATGCCTTCTGCCCTTCTCCTTGACCACAACAAATTAGTGGGATAAATTGGCTCCTATTTTTGTAGAGAGATATATAACTCACCCCATCTGTTTTTACAGGCTACCAAAGCATCATCAAAGAAGTTTGGACAAAAAATCTGAAACTGAGTTATACATCTTTGAAGGTTCCCTAGATAAAGCTGTTTAATTCTAGTATTCCACATGAAGGTATAATGATTACTTGTACAATCCCTATGATTCAGGGGAGCAGGCCTCATAAGTAAAACAACTTGGGATTCCAATTCTTTAGTTGATTTCTTTTCTGTGTCCTAATAGATATAATTTTGCAGATTGGACATGAAGGCTTTCAGCTGTAAGTCACCTATATAAATATGAGGTATAAACATACATTCTATTGGAAAAAAGAAATTATGCAAAAATAACTCACATAACAAGTGTTGTTGCTCTGCTAGACTCTGCACAAATGCCTCCATAAACTCTCCAAGAGTTTCCAACTAATGAGGTAGCTCAGAAGCAAGTCTCATAATTTTCCAGTGAAGGTATCTCTCCTTGAGTAGGAGGCTATAAAACCTAGCTGGTCTTCTGCATTGTATTGCATATTTTGCAATTTGGCATACATCCCGCACCTATGCTTTTAACCTATTAATTTTTGTTTTCTTCTCTGCTAATTTGGCTATTGCAGAGTTCAAAGTGGCAACCTTTACCTCTAACTGATGACACTAGGTCATCCAATATGCTAGGTATTCATTGTACCTATTTAAAGATAGTATGTCTGGGGGCCTCACAATGGGTTGCAATTTGTGCCACTATATTTACTTATACACCAACTTCCACAGTTGGTGTTGCAAATGGCAAATTTGTTTGTGTTCCTTATTCTACTGTAACTGTAATGATTGGATTTAATTTAGTAGAAACAAGAGGAGAGAGTGTGCATACCTGGTATTAAGCTGCAACCTCTTGTTCCTCCATAGAAAGTGTTTGTGTTTCTTGTTGAAGGGCAATGTCATTTTGCATCAGAATTCTTGATGGATTTTCATGTTGAATCATACTATCAGATATTTCTATTCTTGCTTCTTCTCCAACAGGTGATATTTGTGCAGGTGTTGTGTTAATCTATGATTTTTTAGCTAAATCTAAGAGGATCTGTGCCCATTCATCAGGTGATGCCTCTGCTAACCCTGTATATTGATGTTCCAGATGAAACAATTTGTTCTGCAGATCTTGAATTTTCTGCTGAAGCAGAGAAATTTGTTGATATTTGTGTTTTATGGCTTCTTTAGCCTATTCAATCCAATGGGTTTGGGTTTTAATGACACTCTTTGCAGCATGCAATTGAGTTTGGATATCAATTTCTTCTGTGGAATCAGACTCAGAATATTTCTTAGACTCAGCATGCCTCTGGAGTGTGCACATCAACCTCAGTTGGTTCAGAATCAGAATTCAAATGCTCCTTAGGATTAGAGTCAGCATAATCAACTAGTGGATGTATAGGGCTTATTGGAGTTTCTTCCATAGTTGTGTCCAGTTCCATTGGCTGTATCCCTTTGTCTATAATTTATGTTTCAATGTCTTTTTCCTGTGCATCTTCTATTCTAACTTCTCCTTCACTTGATAGACTGATTGGGTCTATGATATTTATTGGTGTTTCTGGTAGGGTTTTAACTTTTTAAAGTCTAGAAGACCTTCTTAACCCTGTAGAACCTGGATATTCCATAGCAGGTGCGGTTTCTAGATGTTCTAGAGCAACTACAAATTTTGTTGTTGATTTAGGGGCAGATGCATGTTCACTTGAACTCCCAATTTCTCTATTGGGTTGTACAGTTTCTACAAATATTACCTTCCTTCTTTTTAACTGGGAACCATATGTGGATGCTTGTTGTTTTCTAGTTCGTGAAGATGGGGGACCATCGGGAGAAGGATAAATTCTACTCTTAGAGGGCTTTGGATTAGGGTTTTATTCAGATTCTTCCTTTGTTTACTCTTTCTTTGGTGCAGAGTTAGAATCATTTGTTTCTACCCAAGGAGAGAAGAAGCGGTCAAAATTCCTAGGGTTTCCTCTAAAGTGATACTTGCAAATGAGTTTGATGAGCCCATGGTTTTTAGGGCTTCCCTTCCCTGCTTGGTATTTTAGGGCCATAGATTTTAGCTCTTGATAAAGATATAAGGGAATATTGACCCTATATTATGGTTTGATTGATCCATGGCACAGATGGTTGAGAATATGAAGGTGTGGGCCAGATACAACAAGAAATTGGCCATCACAAGTAATGTATCTCATAACCCATATTGCAACTTTGTCCCAAGGGGACGATAAACTAGGTCTTTTTACCCCCTTACAAACATTTCAATCTGCAAATCCTGAAGGGGTAATTCAGTGATTTGGGTGAATATCTCAGGAGTTACCTAGATGGTCATCCTGCTAATGTGTACTCGGTTGTTGCGAAAGGTGCATGCGAACTCTGTCGCCAAGCCCTCTGAATAACCATCAAATTTTTGCAGGAATGACAGAAATCCCCTATCAGTAAAGATTTACAGAGATGCAGGATCGCTCTCCAGGTAGCTGATATTTTTGGATTTGGCTCTAATTTTCTTTCCACCCATGGTGTAGTATTCTACTTTCTATTTTGTGATGTCTATGAATTTTTGGACAGTACAAGCTTGCGTCTATTTTTAGATTTTTAATTGTTTTAGCAGGAATAATTATAGCAGCATAGGAACTGCTTTGAAAATTTGTAGAGTAATCAGGACAGGTGACGTGGTAGCGTATGTGAAGTTGTCAACCCTTAATTTCACTCATTCTTATTATGGATGCCAGCTATCACATGCCACCTTGAATCTAAGACATGTCCTTTTTCCTCCTAAACCAATTAAATCACTACAGGCCATGTGTCGCAAAATTCATTGCACAAAACTTCATTCCTGCGCTTAGTGATTTATTTCAAAGCATAGAATAAACTGGTCTATTCCTACGCTTAATAAGTTATTATGTCACTTATACACAGCTCGTTCCTGCACTTAAAACATAAACAAATTACTCCTGCGCTTGATGAATCATTCCGAATATAAACAGTTTATTCCTGCGCTTCCCTTTTTGATTCTGGTGCACTTTTGTTAGAGCAGAACTAGGCAGAGGCATTTTTGAAACACTGACAAGAACTTTCCATTTTTGATTCCCCTTTTATATGATTTATACTAATCAAGGATATATACACTATATACTAATGATTTACATTATTCAAAAAATGAAAAAGACACATACCTGTTATAACCATTTTTATCTACATTTCGGGGTGCTCCTGCTGAGATTTCTAGCTAATCAATCTTTGAACTAAGGTAGGTGCAATCTAAAAATAGATGAAACAATGGTCATGAGACAAGACCGAACAATGATGGTGAAACCAACTAGGTAAACATGCCGGAACACCAATTTTCATGTAAACCCAACTCAAGAGCGCCTCAAAGAGGTTTTCACTTCCTGAATTTTTATTGTTTTTTTTTTTATATTGTGTCAATCAGTTGAATTTGGTATGGAAGAAGTGTTTTCTTCCCAAATGTGTACATCCAAAATTTCTACTTGCTTGAGAAATTCTTCCCTGTTGTGTGGTTTGTGGTACATACGAAGACGATATCCATTCACCACTAACTTGCATCATGAGTCATCAATAGGTGTAAGGTGAGCAACTCCATTGTCAAACACTTCCTCAATTTGGTACGGTCCAAGCCATCTGGTCTGCAACTTTCTAGGGAAATCCTTGTATTGTGAATCAAACAACAAGGCCCAGTAACCTTGCTAAAATTTTTGCTGCAGTATGTGACTATCATGCCACATCTTTCGCTGTGCTTGGATTATCTCTGTTTGATGTAGTGCATCCATGCGTAGTTCATCCAATGCATCAAGTTGCAGAATGCGATCTTCTTGTGCTTGTGATAGATCAATACCTACTTCCAAAGCAGTTCAAAGAGTTAGCAATTCAAACTCAATAGGCAAAAGAGGTTTTTTTCCATAACCTAATTCATATGGCGTAAATCCAGTGGTAGATTTCCAAGTGGTATTATAAGCCCAAATAGCTTACAGTAACTTTTCCAACCAATTTCTTCTATGGACTGCTATGGTTTTGGTCAGAATTCATTCTAATTCCCTATTAGTCACTTCAACTTGGCCATTGGCTTGTGGATGATAAGGTGAGGAATTTCTGTGTTTGAATTGATAGAGTTGAGTGAAGGCTTCAATAACTTTTGAAGTAAACTAGGGTCCTTGATCTATAGTGATGTATTATGGGGCTCCAAAATGCAAAAAATCTATGAATACAGAAAATCAACAACTTTTTCTTCTCGAGCATTCTTAAAGGCACGAGCCTCTACCCATTTGGTAACATAATCAGTACATACCAAGATATGCACTTTGCCTTGGGAAGGAGGATTAATGGGTCCTACAAAATCTAAACCCCATATTTCAAATGGTTCCATTCCTATTTGAGGTTGTAATGGCATTTCATTAGTAAAGGTAGGTTTTCCCATTCGTTGGCATGCATCACAATGTCTAATGTACCTTTTTACATCTTTGTGCAAATATGGCCAATAGTATCTGATACCCAAAATTTTACGAATCGTGCTTTTGATTTAATAATGCCCTCCTGATGGTTCGTCATGGCATGCTCGTAGGATATCATATACTTCATCCTGGTGGATACACCTACGTAAAACATGATCAGGACTACATTTAAACAATAATCCTTCTATCCATTTAAAAGAAGAGCTTTGCTTGATTAACCATTTCTTTTGTTTAGGAGTAAAGTGAAGAGGAATCTTCCTTATAGCTAAGTAATTAGCTATGTCTGCAAACCATAGAGATTGTACAGAAATAGCAAACAACTTTTCGTCTGGAAAGGTATCTTCCACCACTTCTCCTATATCTGTATTTGGTATTCTTGACAAGAAATATGCGACTACATTAGATTTCCTAGGTTTGTTCACTATTGTAACATCAAATTCCTGCAACAGAATCAACCAATGAATAATTCCTGCACTAACCAATGGTTTATTCATCAAATATTTGATTGCAACATGATCCGTATGGATGAATACTTGGTACCCTGTGATATAGTGTCAATTTTTTTTAATAGCATAGATTACAGCCAAGAATTCTTTTTCAGTGGTAGTGTAGTTTTTTTGAGCTTCTGTCAAGTTTTTACTTATATAATAAATGGCATAAAGTTCCCCATTTTGAATCTATCCTAATGTAGCCCCAATAGCAGTATTGGAAGCATCAGTTTGAATATGAAAGGGTAACTCCCAATTAGGACCTCTTAGTAAAGGTGGAGTGGTTAACTTCTCCTTTAAGTCTTCAAAGGATTTTTGACATTCAGAAGACCAAACAAATTCAGAATCTTTCATGAGTAATGCAAACATGGGATTCACTATGGTACTGAAATTAGCAATGAATCTGTGATAAAAACCAATGTGTCCTAAGAAACTGCGCACATCAGTATGAGTTTGTGGAGGAGGGAGGTTTTTGATGACTTCAACCTTCTTAGGATCAACCTTGATTCCATAAGAAGAGATATGATGTCCAAGAACAATTCCTTCCTCCATCATTAAAAAGCATTTCTCAGGATTAAGAGAGAGGTGGTATGTTTCACAGTGAATCAACACTTTTTCAAGCTATTCTAATGCATATTCAAAACTATCTCCAAATACTATGAAGTCATCCATATAAATTTCAACACTTTCATTTGTTAAATCAGAAAAAATTGCTAAAATAGCTCTCTGAAATGTTGTTGGAGCATTACATAACCCAAAGGGTAAAAACACCGTAAGCAAAGGTTCCCCAAGGACATGTAAAGGTAGTATTTTCCTGATCTTACGGCGCAACTTGTATCTGGTTATACCCGCTGAAACCATCAAGGAAACAGAAAAATTTCTTTCCAGCAAGGGTATCCAATACTTGGTCTATGAATGGTAATGGGAAATGATCCTTATGTGTGACCTTATTTAACTCCCTATAGTCCACACATACTATCATTTTACCATTTTTCTTTGGAACAATGACCAGTGGTGAAACCCACTTACTGTCTAAAATTGGATAAATGAATCCAACATCTAAGAGTTTTTTAATTTCCTCTTTCACAATCTCCTTCAAAGCAGGATTCAAGCATTTATGAGGTTGCCTTACTGGTTTTACATCTTCTGTGTATATCCTATGTGTACATACCTTAGGATGAATGCCTATCATGTCCTTATAGTTCCATGCAAAAGCTTGAACATGTTTCTATAAGACTGCAAACAATTTTGTTTCTTGGTCCTTAGTTAGCCAACTATTAATGTTCAAAAATTTTCCTGGCTGTATTTCAATTTGTTTGATCCCTGGATGGACAGAACTAGTTGCTTCATAGTTACTGATTAATGGATTTAATGGACAATGATGTGGCTGCAGAGTATGAAATACTCTAGAATCTATCTTAGAGATGATACCTGATGGAATCAGAAGAAATTTGAAGGTGTTAAGGAGATGATGATGCCATCCATGTGGTAGTATGAATGATATTTCCTGACTAGGCATGGATGACAGAGGTTCTAAAATTTGTTCCTCCTCTTTCTACAACAAATGATGAACAAGAATTTGATCATCAGTTAGTCCTTTTGATTGTAATGTTTCAATTAGGACAGTTTCATTCTCGAATATTTCTCTTTCTGGTGTAGTGATTTCCTCAATATGTTCCTTCACTACAACTATAGCCAAAGTGGCAATGGTTTCTTGTTCTTCATCAGATTCTGGATACCAAATTTGTCCAAAAAATTTAGTTGAAGGTTGAGCTGGTGGATACAAAGAAATTTTCTTCAGGTAAACACCATTAGAAATGGTCATTTCCCCTGACCTGTAGTCTATAAAAGCAGCTATAGTAGCCAACCAAGGTCGTCCTAGAATGATAGGGTATCCATTGACTGAATTTCTAGGCTACAACACTAAGAAGTCTATAGGATATTCCCAAGAAGAGACTTCAATGGCTACATCTTCTAGGATACCTTCTGGTTTAGCATCTGACCTATCTGCCATTTCCAAAACTGTGGTGGTAGGACTGAGATTTTTGAGCTACAGTTTTTGCATTGTGTCCCTAGTCATTACATTAATTGCAGCTCCAATATCAATTAGCACATTAGAAATTTGCATTAACCCAATAGTAATTGTAACTATTGGACTACCTGGGTCACTATACTTTGGAGGAACTAGTTTCCCAGACAATAGATTAGCTAATTTTCCTTCTACCTAAAAAGTTTTAGGAAAGGCCTTTTTTTTTTTATCAGGTTTCTTGATACATAACTCCTGAATAGTATTTTTGATTAAAGGCACATCCCTTATTGCTTGCAACAAAGGGAGAGAAATTGACATCTTTTTAAGTTCTATCACTAATTCTGATTCAGAGGCGGTATAAATATGATCAAATCTTTCGGGGTATGGTAATGCTACTTGGAGAAGATTCCTGCATTTTTTTTTGTTATTTCTTCTTTTTGTTTTTGTTGCACTATCTCTTGATTTGGAGGTTCTTGTTTCTCACTAATTTCTTCAATGGTGGGTGGAACAGGTTCAGGTAAAACCTTCCCCAAATGCAGCTGGATATTACTACAGCCAAGTACATGAACTGCAGTAGAGTCTTCAGACTTAGCCTCATAAATAGGGGTTGTTTTTCTAGTATTATTTAGGTTAGTCACAGGCTGAGCTGGGAGTGGAGGTTGTTTCACTGGTTGTGTTTGTTGATGTTGTGCTCTTCCCTAAAAAATTGTATTAGGAGCGGGCAGCAAGTTTTGAGCTTACCCTTGATACCTTTGCTGTACTTGATATGGTGGATATTGTTGTCCCCATATTTGTCATTGCTATGTCCATTGTGGATGAATTGTATGCCAAGATGGGTTCATCCACCCAGAATGTGACCGATCTGGAGGAGCTGTCCAAGGTTGGTTCCAAGGTTGTGCAGAGACTTCTACATGTCCCCATGGTATATTCATATTCCAAGGAGATTGTCTCCAATTTGGAAATCGAGGAGCATTAGGATATTGTGCATAGCCACCACCGGATCTATGACCAATAGCATTAAGTTCTTCTATTTGGGTGCCCAAAATAGATTTTAGATGAGGCAACAAAGGACATTTATCTGTTGAGTGTTCCTTGAAATAATTTTGTTTAAATGGAAATCCTACAAGGCATGCTTATTTCTACATCTCAGGCAATAAATTGCCAAAGGTGGTGTAGAATTGGGTTTTATGTTTCTCTCACCTAATGCAGAATTAAGTTGAACAAGGATATAAGTTTTTAAATTAGCCATTTCCTCCATCAACTCCTTTATGTCACTATTGCTAGAATTTTGCTTCTTTCTTCGTTGGTGAGTGCGGGAATAATTTTTGCATAACTCTAAAATATCTTCAATGTCAAGTTGATCTATGTATCCTTTTCCCATTAAATCTAACACTTCCTTAGATTCATCCCGTAATCCTCTTAAGAGTATAGAATTTAAGAAATATGGTTCTACAGGACCACATCTCTTTTGGACAAATGCAAAGCTATCAAGATAATCCTCTAAACTCTCATCTTCTTCTTGCTTGATCCGAAACAACTCATATTTCCTGTTTCATACTCTACAATAATCTTGATATTTATATAAGAATGTAGTCTCCATGCCATCCCAAGTATGGATTGAATTAGGTTCAATATTACTCATAAACCATCAGATAGCAGCATCCTTAAGCATGGAAGGAAACAATTTCAATTTATGATTATCATTTATGTAGTCATAAGTCTGACATAACACTTTGAATTCAAACAAAAATTGATCAGGAACTTCTTAAATAGTACCCCTAAAAATTGGCAATATGGATGGAGAAATAGTTTTCATGGGAGCATCTAGATCTGGATCCATCTGTATGGGGTATTCAAAAGTCCTAGGAGGATCATCAACATTATTATGCCCACCTGGCGGTGGTGTTGCTACTGCCATAGTTGTTTTCTTTCTTGAATATGATGTGGATTTTTCAGGATTAGGGGTATGTCTAGCAGCAAGTGCTTAAAAAAGTTATTTTTCTAATCTTTCCAAAGCTTTAGTTGATGAAGAAGGTATTTCTTGCTTAAGTCTCTCAGGGATTTCATACATAGGCAATTCTTCACCTGATCATGAAGAACGCCTTGGTGGTACAGAACTAGTTTTGATAAACCTCCCTCTTTCGTCTCTTGGTCTATGCATTCATGCCTATTCACTAAATAAACTGAAATGCAGTATTTCAAAAATTGTAACACAATTCTTGACCTGTTTCAATTTTCCTAACAACACCGTGTTATCCTCGGCAATGACGCAAAAAATGATGAGGGTCGTTGATCATTCATCATTTAGTAATTATATGTCATTCCAGGGCTATGTCCAAAGGTTGTATACGATAGGAGGTGTCAAAGTTGCAGGTTTAGTTTGTTCAAGAACATGCTTTTATTGGTAGGTCTGTTAGCAATACTGGGGGTTGTTGTAACTTCCTAATTTCTAACAAAGGAAATAAAATTGCATAATCTAAAGCTAAATTTAAATTGCAAGAAAATGAAACTGCAGAATCTAAAATTGACAAGAAATAAAATGCTGTTGAATTGACCAAAAAGCAAATTGCAAGAAAGTAAACTGCAGAATGGAAATTCACACACACGCTTGCAAAAATTAAACCAATGATAAAACTCACAATTGTCTGAACATAAGTTGAATCTGAGAAACCAAATTAACATTTATTGTAGTAAAACTAAAAATGATATAATTCTAGAAATTGCAAAAAATGCTAAAAATGATGCCATTACAGGTCAAATGCTAAATATTGT
The DNA here is from genome assembly GCA_028583015.1 of Wollemia nobilis. Taxonomy (NCBI): domain Eukaryota; kingdom Viridiplantae; phylum Streptophyta; class Pinopsida; order Araucariales; family Araucariaceae; genus Wollemia; species Wollemia nobilis. The sequence continues at coordinate 8,792,273 of JAQPPZ010000989.1, forward strand.
TCTAACACGTGATTGAACTTGTTCTAGATGCTATGGTGTAATTCTAAAATGAAACTAATTTTGCAAATAAATGTTGATAGAATTTTGCTGATCTGTTGTAGTAAGAAATCAGCAAGAATTTTTTGTCACTGTGCTACCCTTCCTCTGATCCTGCAAGTGGCCCTTGCTTCCAGAACCAAAAGAGGGTGAAGAATTATACTAGGTAAATTAAATGTGCACTATCAACCATAAAATGCTAATAAAATCTGAAGAATGCATCTTTTATTCCATCTGAAGCTGCATTACAGTACTACAGGAAAAATCTGCAATTTACTGTAATGCTACAAAGACTTTATCTTATGCTAATAACTATCTCCTATTCCTCTATATATCTATTTATATATATATATATATATATATATATATATATATATTATGCTCAACCATGCTGGGATCTTTATTTATAAGACAAAGTTGATATATCTGTTTGCTAAGTTTTAGGGATTTCCAATTGGTTACAAAACATTTTTCTGGAATGCAGGGTTATAATTTGTCAACCTTTATCCCTTTATCCTAGTTGGTCCACCTATGGTGAAAGAACGAAGTCCAAATAGGGTGGACTAACCGCTTGGTCAATTTATAATCATGCTTTCCATAGTTTTGGAGCATTTTGAAAATTTTTGGTTGTTCTTGCGCTATTACCTATTCTTGCGCTGCTTCAGAATAATAGGCAGGTGACAATTCATTGCTTATCTATGCTCCAAATGCATAGGGAGGAAGTTTTTGACCATTTGGATTGTTTTACCTTATCTTGTACACCCTTATGCATTGGTGGCACGTCTTTGGAGTGGTCGATTCCAAGCCTCGTTGTATATGTACAGTTGGTTGGAGCTATCCACGATCCACGACTTGTTTTCTGCATGATCAGCTACAGTGGACAAGTTCTTGGTGCCTTTTTCCATTTGAATCAGTTTAAATAGAGGAACATAATATTGTTAAGCACCAGATATTCAATAAGGTCTATATTATGATTTTGAATTACTACAATACTACTTATTAATTAACTAAAAATAGGTGAAATTGCAATAAAAATAGTAAAACAGAGTATATGCACTTTGTCATTTCAGAATATGCAAACACCATTATATAATGCATTTTACCCATAACTAACATAAAAACATAGTAAAAAGGGTGAGTCAAATAGTTTTAATGTATCAAAAAGTGTCCATGGATGAGGCAATTCCCAGCCTCATCATCATGGTTGATTGACTCAGGTGCTTATTTTCATATGACTCCTCATAGAGAGGGGTTCTATGAATATGAAAAGATAAATGAAGGTAAAGTATTCTTGGGAGATAATTCGACATATAAAATAATAGATTGAGAAAGAGTCAAGATGATGCTAAAATATGGAAGAATTAAAACCCTTCTTGGTATGTTGCATATTTTGGGTTTGGCAAGGAATATGATATCTATGAGTAATATGAATGATGCAGGAGTGAATGCAATATTCAATAAGGATAGCTACAAGATGGTATATGGATCCTTGGTGTTGGCAAGAGGATTTTGTATAGGAAATTTTTTTAGAATTGAGGCCAGCACTGTAAGTATTAATTGCAATAACTCTTTAGTTGTACAGGACAATAATATGGATGAAATGGCTCTGATTATTACTACAATGAATATAATATTGTGGCATCAACGCATAGGGCATATTGGTGAGAAAGGACTTAGGACATTGAAAATGAAAGGTACGGCTGAAGGACTTTGTGATTGCCTGTTAAATTTTTATTTTTGTGAGCACCGTGTTTTTGAGAAACAAACTAAATTCAAGTTTCCAAGTAGTGCTTGTTGAGTGGTGTTTTCACACACTTGTGAAATTACACTCTTCCTTAGGATTTGGGTTCCAAATCCCCTCTTGCAAAGAAGTTAAACAACCAACTTCTCCAAGGTCTCCATTGTATTAGCATTTGCAACTGTGTATTAGTAATCTCAGATAAAGATAATCAATTTAAATGCTTGGAACACCTTAGTGATTGCAAGTAACTGTAAACAAGGGGCAATGTAGATTTATTTCATCATAAACTTTAGTGATTGTTCATTTTTTTTTTTAGATTTTATAATTTTTAAATATTTGTTTTAACTAAGTCGAACCTTCTGGAAAATAAAATAAAAATGAAATAGAAATACAGAAAATTAAACATTGAACACGTTCAGTCTGATGCTATCCTATTTCGGCAAAACCGAATACGTGAGAGTTTCGTACATGCAACCTAGCCTATTTGACCTGCAAAACAAACACAATCAAAGTAAACTAGGTGCTAGCTCCAAGGGTTTAAAATAATTTCCAGATTGCAGACATTCACATGAAATAACCCAAAACAATGGCATGTATTTCATTTATAAATCTGAAATCTGAAAAGAGAAAAATAGAACAGTTAAAATGAAGCATGCAGAAAATTTCTCATCCTTTCTTGCCCATAAAATGCAAATTTTTGAACAATTCTGCATTAAATAAATATGTCCTGTTACAACAGTAGAATCTCTGGTTTTTCTCAAAACCAGCAAAAGGTGGAAGAAAAGCACTCCATAGCAGGCCCAGAACGGCTAATCACCATCAACTCTGCAACACTGCTCGTAGCGGTTTTCGACCTCTGTACCAATCTGTGCTTCTACTTTTATACTTTCTGGCAATGCTCTTTGTTTCGCCTTGTGACGCTTCGTTTCATCTTCCCGATCGATTCGTTTCATCTTCCAGATTGCTTCGTTTCACCTTCCCCGCTTTTTCACTGATTTTGAATTCATGCTCGAGATCTTCTCTGTGAACTGTAACGCCTCTGCAGCCTTTACACATGTACGCCACGTGTTCCGCACTTTTTTGCATGTTCTGTAATGGCCCCATGAAAATCATGCCAAAAATAGCATGTAACTCTGTTCCTCTGCCTGCACAGCGAAAACGCGACATGTCGCGATATCGTGACATTTTTTTGTCAGCAGCCTTTCTGTCTTCATGCACAGCGAAATGGCGACATGTCGCGATATCGCGACGTTTTTCTGTCAGCAGCCTTTCTTGCCTTCATGCACAGCGAAATGGCGACATGTCGCGATATCGCGACAACTTTTCATTCCATACACTTTGCTATTTTTTGTCACGAAATCGTGACACTTTTTCATCTCCGTACGCCTTCGGCCGCAACCTATCGCGAAATCGCGACGCCTTTTCGTTTCTTTCACTCTGGCAGCTTTCTATCGTGAAATCGTGACACTTTTCTGTTCCGTACCACTTGCCAGCTTTTCATCGTGAAATCGCGACGCTTTTCTATTTCGGGCTGCTCTTGCTGTTTTGGCCGTGAAAACGTGACATGTCGAAATCGTGACATTTTTCACTTTGTGCCCCTTTGCTACTTTTTTGTCGTGAAATCGCTACGCTTTTCATGCCTTGCCCTATTTGACTGGTTTGACCCACGATTTTGCGACATGTCGCGATATCGCGACACTTTTCATTTTTACCTTTATCAACATCGTCGCAAATCGTGACACTTTTCATTTTCTCCAAATCGTGACACTTTTCATTTTCTACCAACGGAGCGACATGTCGCGATATCGCGACACTTTTTCATTTTGTGCAACTTTGCTTTTTTCTTGATTTTTAGCATCTGGGTCATCGAGATCTTCTCCCGAAAGTATGCAAAAAAGGTGGGTCCCCAAGTTTGGGGTGTGTTGTGGATCAGCCACAACAAATGGTGACTCTACTGTCAAATGCTCTTGAGCATTTTAGTGAGAACCCTATCTGGAAGTATATAAACTCGAAAACATGTGTTAGCACATTATAAATATAAACAAATGCCCATAGATCAAAAATACATGAATCATCAGAATTGCTAAGTATCAGCTCGGTGTGTGCAATGTGCTTCATTCCCTATCATTTGAACTTGTTCAACATTCCATTGTCAGTTTCACTTATGATTTGTATGCAAGGCTATGAATGATTTGTGCAGGATTTGATGTATGATGAAGATGCTAGGGATGTAACAACCTACTTTATAAATGCTCAAACCTTCTAATATCATGGACAAACATATTAAAAATGTCAAACCCTCTTAGGACCAAAAATATGTATACTGAATTAATTTTACTAGATCCCAAAGTTGGTTATGTGTCACTACCATCTTGAACCCATGTGCAAGTGTGAGTGAAATCAGAACTTTGGGGAATAGGATTCCCAACCTAAGCGAGATGGGAATTTAACCCTATCCTTACTATTCTGATTTGGAGTTCATTACCTCATCTTGAACAAAATAATTTAACTCTGTTATGGATGAAATGGTCGAGGCTAGTCTATCCATATGAGCAATCGGTGGTCTTGCTTTTAGGCAAGACATGTTGCCACGCATGAGCATACTTAACCCCATAATCCATGACTTGGCTTCATTCATTCTTTTTCTTTTATTTCTTGGACCTTTGGGATGACTACCCATCCTTGCTAGGGACATGTAGTACGATCCTTCCAATCCAAGATTTATGAAATGGGAAATATTAATTTTTTATTACTTGGACCTTTGGGATGACTACCCATCCTTTGCGAGAGGACACGTAGTACAATCCTTCCAATCCAAGATGGAGATGAAATGGAAAAAATTAGTTTTACTTTTATTGCTTGGACCTTTGGGATGACTACCCATCCTTTGCAGGGGACATGTAGTACGATCCTTCCAATCCAAGCTTTATGATGAAATGGGAAAAATGGAAGCTTTGGGGAATCGGATTCTCAACCTAAGCGAGATGAGAATTAAGTCCTATCCTTACTACTCCATGTAGGTCAAATCAGAGCTTTGGGGAGTTGGATCCTCAACCTAAGTTCGATGAGGATTTAACCCTATCCTTACTACTCTGGTTTTAGGCTTTAAGCTTGATGGAAATGGTAAAAACCACTGTTTTAAGGATTATGTTGCATGATAGGACAGACATGAAATATTCTTTTCACCTCACCTTTTCATCCAAGTATGGTTTTGACCATTTTGCTCAAGATTCTTTTTAATGTGCATGGAATGTGCTTGGTTCAAGATAGCTTGGGCAGCGGTTCCCAACCTTAGGATCCTTTTAATATATGTTATGTAATAATCCTAAGAGGATTCAACACCTTCTCAATAATTGCCCATGGAATGAAAATGTAACTGAGATGACATGTATATGCAATGTGGAATATGACATGAGATATGAATGCACTACTTCTTTTGGAATATATCATCTATTTTACCATAATGTGCAAAACTGACAACTTCATGCATCACAAGATCCAAACGATAATATTTAAATGTTTGTGTTACTTGTGGAGCTTTCTACAACACAATTCCAATGTTTCATATTCTCCTGATTTTAGGCATAAGTTGACATCTCAAATTTTCTTTTTTTTTTTTTTTTTTATCAAAACAAACTAAACATGTCAAATGAAATCAACCACACAACTTAAAACCTAATCCAAATAGCAATCCCAAAATGAAACTTGAAAACACAAACCCAAACCAAAACCAAAATTTATATACAATATAGTACAAGATGATGCCAAGCTTGGACTATTACTTTCCTGGATCCCAAACATGATTAGAACATTTCAACAAAAATGTAACATGATATGCATGCCAAATGTTGTAGGAATCCACCAAAAACAAAATTAGACCACACCATGCACCAAATTTTAACTTCCCTTGCTCACCCCACCAATTAGATTTAATTCCATTAGTACTCTCATAGGTGAGCGTTAAAATACTAAAATGATTAGACAATAAATGATATTCAATTTTATCTTGTCTATTCTTGAAAGTATCCGTTTCATAGTTCGATTCATGATTTAGAACTAGGCTCTCTTTATCCAAAATGAGACTTTGTAAGCAAGAGCCTATTTCTAACAATTTTGAATTCAAATTATTTTCCAGGATTTTAAAGCAATCAAAATCATTCAAAACTTGACAAGCATCAACAAAATTTGGCATTTCCTCACTAATGATGTTAGCATCCAAAGGGACATCATGTAACCCATCACTTGAAATTTTTGTAGCTACTACCAAAGGTAGAGATTTCACCTTGTCACCCATACTCAACCCATCATGATTAGAATTTATCACAACTTGATGAGTGTTAGTAGCCTTTTCTTTTTCTTCATTGTCTTCTTCATCATCCCACACCTGTTCAAAAACACCAAAGTTAGGCACCCAATCAAACATGCGTCCATATTTTTCAAAACAAGAGCCTAATTTTTCAAGATATGTGTCACGTGACACCTTTCCATGATCAATGGCTTGAGTTGCCTCAAAATCCATATTTTCATTAGGATCATCAATAGTATCAAACCCACACCACTTAGGCTTTGTAATTTCATCATTTTGAGATGGCATAGACATTGTAGAAACAATAGGTGGATCAAGATTTTTGATTTCTTGCCCCCAAGGGGAACAAAAACAATTGATTCTCCTTCTTCATCCATGGTAGTAAAATCAATATCCTTCTCCAACCTTTGATGAGATTCCAACCCTTCTTCCAAAACATTCTCAGATTGTACAGGACTTGTAATATCCTCATGTGAAAGGGCAATTGTATCATCCTGCATATCAATAGGCACACAAATTTCATTAGCTAGTTTTGGAGTGAGCATACTCTTCCCAAGAATCATAATGATCATCTTTCAAAATCAAATTGTGATGCTCAACTATTTCTTCTTCATCTTTTAATTCATCAACATGTTTCTCATCAAATTTATCTTCACCTTCCTTAGATGGTTCAATTACTTCCAAAATTGGGTTATTGCTTGTATTCAAATTGATAAGGCTATCATAATCCACATGTGTAACCCATGATTCAAGTTTAACATGATTTGGAAGGTGTGAATTTTCTTGGCCATCATTTTCAACAATGTCATCCGAAACAGATTCATCCTCATAGAATTCATCTTTTGGTGAGTCAAGGGTTTCCAATTTGTCACATGTTTCAATACTAGTTGGATCTAGTACTCCTCCCTTGCCTAAAATCATATTCTTATGAAAATCATTAAAATTGATTTTAGAAATATCCTTTGAATCAAGATGAGTATTTTGAAGTTGATTCATACTTAAGAAAGATGGTTGATCTTGCATAGTAGGTTGAGGATTTTGAAATTGATTGAAGCTTGGGAATGATTGTTGATTCTGAAATTGATTTACACTTGAATTTGGTTGAGGTGGATAAATCATTGGATGGGTAAAGGAGGTATTAAATGATTGAAGATTATACGATCCAAAACCCGCACCATAATTTTGACAACTCAATTGTTGCTCAATTGCCATTGCTTGAGTATAGGCTTGTGTCAAAGATGTGATTTGAGGCATCCCTCGCAAATATGTGGAAATGAGTGGGTCAAGAGCATTTACATATATTTGGAGAGCCATTTCTTCTTGAAGAGCATAAAATGTCACTAATTGAGCATATAATCCAAAGAACCTTTCAGAAAATGACTTCACATTTTCACTTGGTCCTTTTTTAATAGTGAAAAGCTGCTCATACATGCGGATTGGGTCAACTTGCTTTTTGTTGAATTGATTAAGAAATGCTGCCTCTAGTTGAGCCCAAGAAGTGATAGACCCTAAGGGCAGACTTGTAAACCAATCAAATGCCACTTTGTCCAAGGTGTAAGGGAACATTTTACAAACAACATCATCATGCCAAATTGTTAAGTGATTCACAACAAATTTGAATGCTTGAATGTGTTCTCCTGCAATATTTGTCCCGTTAGACAAAAATCGAGGAAGACATCTCTCAAAACCAACGGGCAAATAATGTTGAACTCCTGGTATGTTCAATGGGCTACCTGTCATCCACGGTGAAAACATAGCCATTAGTAAATCTTAAAGAATATAACTTTAATATCAAATTTTTTATTTATTTTTATTTTTATTTATTTTTTTTTAAATCAAATTAAATCACATTATTCCTGTATGAACAATCAAAGCGTTAGAACAGTGCATAGCAATTCATGTCCTCCTTTTAACAGTACAAAGTTGTATTGTTAAAAGAGGGCTAAAGATAATAACTAATAGGGCATGAAATATTCAAAATTTAAATCCCTATAGCATTTAAATCAATCTGAAATAAACCGGTTCAGGCCCTCCTTCTAGCGCCAAAATGTTGAGTGGTGTAGAGGAGGAGACAAAGGCAAATCAAGGGGAGCCCAAAAAATAAAAAACCAAAAACCCCCCCCCCCCCCCCCCTTTTCACACACTTGTGAAATTACACTCTTCCTTAGGATTTGGGTTCCAAATCCCCTCTTGCAAAGAAGTTAAACAACCAACTTCTCCAAGGTCTCCACTGTATTAGCATTTGCAACTGTGTATTAGTAATCTCAGATAAAGATAATCAATTTAAATGCTTGGAACACCTTAGTGATTGCAAGTAACTGTAAACAAGGGGCAATGTAGATTTATTTCATCATAAACTTTAGTGATTGTTCATTTTTTTTTTAGATTTTATAATTTTTAAATATTTGTTTTAACTAAGTCGAACCTTCTGGAAAATAAAATAAAAATGAAATAGAAATACAGAAAATTAAACATTGAACACGTTCAGTCTGATGCTATCCTATTCCGACAAAACCGAATACGTGAGAGTTTCGTACATGCAACCTAGCCTATTTGACCTGCAAAACAAACACAATCAAAGTAAACTAGGTGCTAGCTCCAAGGGTTTAAAATAATTTTCAGATTGCAGACATTCACATGAAATAACCCAAAACAATGGCATGTATTTCATTTATAAATCTGAAATCTGAAAAGAGAAAAATAGAACAGTTAAAATGAAGCATGCAAAAAATTTCTCATCCTTTCTTGCCCATAAAATGCAAATTTTTGAACAATTCTGCATTAAATAAATATGTCCTATTACAATAGCATAATCTCTGGTTTTTCTCAAAACCAGCAAAAGGTGGAAGAAAAGCACTCCATAGCAGGCCCAGAACGGCTAATCACCATCAACTCTGCAACACTGCTCGCAGCGGTTTTCGACCCCTGTACCAATCTACGCTTCTGCTTTTATACTTTCTGGCAATGCTCTCTATTTTGCCTTGTGACGCTTCGTTTCATCTTCCCGATCGATTCGTTTCGTCTTCCAGATTGCTTCGTTTCACCTTCCCCGCTTTTTCATTGATTTTGAATTCATGCTCGAGATCTTCTCTATGAACTGTAATGCCTCTGCAGCCTTTACACATGTACGCCACGTGTTCCGCACTTTTCTGCATGTTCTGTAATGGCCCCATGAAAATCATGCCAAAAATAGCATGTAACTCTGTTCCTCTGCCTGCACAGTGAAAACGCGACATGTCGCGATATCGCGACATTTTTCTGTCAGCAGCCTTTCTGTCTTCATGCACAACGAAATGGCGACATGTCGCGATATCGCGATGTTTTTCTGTCAGCAGCCTTTCTTGCCTTCATGCACAGCGAAATGGCGACATGTCGCGATATCGCGACAACTTTTCATTCCGTACACTTTGCTATTTTTCTGTCACGAAATCGCGACGTTTTTCATCTCCGTATGCCTTCGGCCGCAACCTGTCGTGAAATCGCGACGCCTTTTCGTTTCTTTCACTCTGGCAGCTTTTTGTCGTGAAATCGTGACACTTTTTCGTTCCGTACCACTTTCCAGCTTTCCGTCGTGAAATCGCGATGCTTTTCTATTTCGGGCTGCTCTTGCTGTTTTGGCCACGAAAACGCGACATGTCGCGAAATCGCGATGTTTTTCACTTTGTGCCCCTTTGCTGCTTTTTTGTCGCGAAATCGCTACGCTTTTCGTGCCTTGCCCTGTTTGACTGGTTTGACCCGTGATTTTGCGACATGTCGCGATATCGTGACACTTTTCATTTTCTGCCAGCGACCGCGCAACACGTCGCGAAATCGCGACACTTTTCATTTTCTGCCAGTGACCGCGCAACACATCCTGAAATCACGACACTTTTCATTTTTTCCCAGCGACCGCAACACGTCGCAAAATCATGACACTTTTCATTTTAGCAGTGACGCGCAACACGTCGCGAAATCGTGACACTTTTCATTTTCTGCCAGCGACCGCGCAACACGTCGCGAAATCGTGACACTTTTCATTTTTTCCAGCGACCGCGCAACACGTCGCGAAATCGCGACACTTTTCATTTTTGCCCGCTAGCGACTGCACAACACGTCGTAAATCGTGACACTTTTCATTTTTTGGCAGCGACGGAGCGACATGTCGCGATATCGCGACACTTTTTCATTTTGTGCAACTTTGCATTTTTCTTGATTTTTAGCATCTGGGTCACTGAGATCTTCTTTGAAAGCATGCAAAAAAGGTGGGTCCCCAAGTTTGGGGTGTGTTGTGGATCAGCCACAACAGTGCTATAAGGTCTGAAGGAATTCTATATCTAGTTCACAGTGATGTGTTTGGACATGCAAAAGTGCCATCATTAGGTAAATATATCTATTTTGTTACATTTATAGATGACTTCTCAAGAAAGACTTGGGTATATTTTCTACGAAACAAATCTGAGGTTTTTAAAAAATTTAAAGAGTTTAAGGCTCTTCTAGAAAATCAGATAGAGAAAAAGATAAAGGTTTTGAGAAGTGATAATGGTGGTGAGTATTGCTCTAATGAATTTGAGCAGTTTTGCAAGGACTGTAGAATAGAAATGCAGAGAAAAAATCCGTATACTCCACAAAAAAATGGGATTGCAGAATGGATGAACATGACATTGATGGATAAGGCTAGAAGCATGCTAAGTGGTGCAGGGTTAGAAAAGAGATTCTAGATAGAAGTTGTGTTAACAACTTGTTATCTCATCAATAGATATCCTACCTCAAATATGATGGACAAGACTCCAAAGGAAGTATGGATTGGTAAGAAACCCTCTCTTAGAAATCTAAGGGTTTTTGGTTGTGATGCTTATATGTATGTCCCAAAAGAGAAAAGGACTAAGCTAGACTATAAATCTAAAAAATACATATTTATAGGTTATAGTACTAGTGTTAAAGGATATAAGTTGTGGAACCCAAAAATACAGAAGGTTGTTTATAGTTGTAATGTGATATTTAGAGAAACAAAAGGGGTTTTAAAATAGGAAATGCAACCAAGCAAAGAACCAAAAATAATGCAGGTAAAATTGGAACAGGAGGAAGAACCTGTGGTAGAACCAGAACTATAGAGAGATTCTAAAGAGGAATATTCAGAAGAAGAAGGTGAGGAGGAAGCTAAAGATGTAGAACCTAGAACTCTAATTTTTAGGAGATCAGATCAAGAGAGAAAACTTCTAGACATGTATAGTCCTTCAAATTTTTATTTTACATTTAATTTATCAATTACTGATGAAGAACCCAAAATGGTAAAGGAGACTCTTCAGTCAAGTGATAATAACTCTTGGAAAAGGGCTATGGAAGAATAAATGGAGTTCTTGGATAAAAATAAGACATGGGACTTGGTAAAATTACTTCTTGGCAAAAAACCTATTGGTTGTAAGTGGTTTTTCAAGAAGAAGTAAAATGTAGAAGGAAAGTTGGAGAAGTGCAAGGCTCGCTTGGTAGCAAAAGGATTTTCTCAGGCTGAGGGAATTGAATTTGGTGAGATTTTTTCTCCTGTGGCTAAACTAACTTCAATCAGATTTATGTTGGCTATTTATGCTGCTTTTGATTTTGAAATAGAATAGATGGATGTAAAGATAGCTTTTCTACATGGTGAACTTGATGAAGATATATATATGTCACAACCAAAATGCTTTAAGGTAAAATGTAAGGAGGACTTGGTATGCAAGCTGAAGAAGTCTCTTTATGGATTGAAGCAGTCTCCAAGGATGTGGAACCAAAAAATTGACAAGTTTGTCTTGACACTTGGGCTTGGAAAAAGAAAAGCAGATCCATGTATATATTTCAAAAAGGAAAGTAAAAATTTTGTTATCATTGTATAATATGTGGATGAGATGTTGTTAATTGGTAACAGTAAGGAGATGATAAAGTTACTAAAATCTTAGTTATCTTCTAAGTTTGACATGAAGGATTTGGGTGCAACAAAATTTATTTTGGGTATGGAAATAAAAAGGAATATTGTAAATAGAAAGTTGTGTTTTAAATCAAAGGAAATATGTTGATTTGATACTATAGAAGTTTAGGATTCATGATTGTAAACCAGTATGTACTTCATATCAGGTTGGTCAAAAGTTATCTGCTGAACAGTGTCCTAAAATAGATGAGAATACTGAAGAAATGTAACATGTTCCTTATGCTAGTGTTGTGGGCAGTTTGATGTATGCAATGGTCTGTACTAGACTTGATATTGTACATGTAGTGGGATTAGTTAGCAGATATATGCAAAATTCATGAAAGGAAAATTGAACTGTTGTGAAGAGGATCTTCAGATACTTGTGTGGAACTACTGATTATGCTATACGTTATGGAGGAAATTTTAGAGGTAATGATATTGTAAATATAAAAGGGTTTGTGGATGCTGACTGGTGTTGCGGTCCAAACAAGGTTAACTTTTTATCTATTTTGTCACTTGCTCGATCATTAATTATCAACCAGGGATTCGTAAACTTTCGAAGGATCTCTTATAGGATCATTCACAATACCACCTTAAGATGAGTCCTTCTAACTCTACTATTGGGGGGTGTTCAAAAGGTTGTCAATATCTCATGCACTCCTCAATAAAATATGTATGAACAATTAAATTTTCAAAAAGAAAGCATTCATACGTGCATCTAAGAAATAATCAAACCTACTGCAATAATAAAACATAAATACATGAAATGAAACTATGAAAGCATAAAATCTAAAAAGCATAGAAAAGAAGGGGAAGAATACTATCTTGGAGTGGGCCCAAGCTCCAGCAGATCCCTCCCAATGTGAACACGCTTTAGGAACTTGTAGACTTTATTATGCAATCAAAGGATTACAATGTGTATTCTATATCTTCTATACAATTGCTATATGTTCTATATTTTATATTCTATATTGTTCAGAGAGGTCTATGTGTGTTTATATAGCACACGCATAGGTCTTCTATTACAACTCGATTACAACCATCGGTCTATTCTAGACTCAACGACGACAATATGGTAAGCTTCGGCCATCATCTATCGAAAATTGGCTTTGTTCCAAATATTGGCATGTTTCGTAATTGGCTCATGCTTCACTTGGCATGGGCGACACAAATCCTGCAAATATCTTATGTGGCATGGAGTTGTAATTGCACTATTTATTATCGCCCGTGTCGTATTTTATCTGGTCAACGTGCAAAAATAGAGACGCCTTCCTTTGCGGAAGGTGCCTACCTTCTATTGGCACCTTCCTGGAAGAGGAAGTCGCCTATCTTCAATTGGCGCATTCCTAGAAGGGGAAGGTGCCTACCTTCTTTTGGTGCCTTCTTGGAAGAGGAAGGTGCCTATCCATTATGCATCAGTTCCACAGTAAACAAAGTGCCAGGTCCATGAAAAAGACCTCGACTGATTAAATCTAACAAAATCAAAAATATCTCCATAGAAAAACACTAAAACACACAAATAAGATAATACGCATAATCTCATTAAATAAATACATAATCATTGATAAAAACATACAATTCCTAATATATCACCGCATAATATCTGCTAAGACTCATACAAAAATATAGGTAATTCTGGGACTCATCATCCGCTCATGCCTAACATATGCCACACCCTCGTGGCATCAAAACCGTAGGCACTCTGGTCATCGCCTGTATCTGGATGTTCCTACTGCTATTGATTTTTGTCGATCTGCTCTCCTTGTTATGGATGCTATTAGGGTCGGCATGACTACTGTGGGTGTCCTTACCTAAAATACTGCTTCTACAGCCTACCACAGGTTGGTTTCTTCGATCCTGGGAACCGCAAGGGGGATATCTGAATCACTTCCCCTTTGATGAACCACCTGGCCCTTATATGTTCTGGCCTCCTCAGGATCAGGCCTTGGATCTTCCTCGGCTTTAGCTGCAACATCTGACTCTGGGCCGAATATCCCCCATATCTCTAACTATTTCCTTATTTTTAAGGGTCACCCTGGGGCTGAGCCATAAATTTTCCAAAATTTACTCTTATGTGCCGGATCAATATTGATGCCAGAGGTTCCTCGGACCCTCTAAGAGGATTTTCTCCCCTACTTAGCTACCCTCACCTCTCTACGAAGCTGTTCAAACACTTTCTACCTATCGGCAAACAAATGCATATCCTAGTCATAATCTTTTGGCTCTATGATAGCCTCCTTGGCCTTCTTTCAAGAAGTCCTAGGCCTTTTGGCTATGGCCTATATAGGAACTATGGCAACTCGATCATAGGGCTCTATGGCAACCATTATTTCATTGCTGGGGACCTGCTATGCTGTCCCCACTACTACTGATGTTTTAGCTTCTTCTCCTGTAGGTTCAACAGGTTCTTCCCTGAGTTCCAACTCTATCTATGGGGGATGATATGAGTCGGTTAGGTCAATAATAGGGGGCTCTGTGGGGCTCTTGCACTCCTAGATCATTGGAACCTCCATCGCCCAGTTAGTTTGGGTTGATGCATCCTTCCTTTTTGCTTGCCCTACCTTCAATTCTTGATTTTATTTTTGCAGCTATTGAATCAGCTGCTCGAGGTGGGTAATTTTCTTTGCCTACTCTTCTAGCTCACCTCTTTGACTGCTTTGGTAATCCTCCAACATCTGTTGGGCCATCCAATAGTTGGTTTTCTAGGCTAATGCTTCCTCTAGGGCCACGTCACTCTCACTATTACCCCTAAGGGTTTCTCTTTCTCGTGGGTCCTGACCTATCAATTCCCATAGGGCCTGTACTGCAGCCTCAACCTTCGAGTATTCTTCCTCTTCTTGTGAGGAGAGGAGGAGTCACCATAGGCGCTTTCTCTTGGGGGTCAATTCTGGCTGTTGCGACTCGATCGCGCTATTGGCAAGTTGTGCCCCTGTCTGTTCGGGTACAGGGGAGTGTCCTCTCTCTTCTATGCATTCGAGCAGTGCTGGCAGCATGATATCCCCTACTTCCCTTATAGGGCTTTATTTTTCTTCCATTACGAGGCTCCTTACCACTTGAATTGCAAGGCTTTCCACTGCTTGCCCTACCTCGGAAAATTACATTGCCTGGCCTCCATCTTCTCCTGCATCAGGATCCTGCCTCTACACCTCTGCATGGCAGGCCAATTTTGATATGAGCCCATGGTGGGCCAAAGCTATAGGTGTTCCATTATGATATCATGCTGATTCTTCCTTAAGGGTTTGTGCCAGGTAGAAGGGCACGCTAATTCTTCTCCCATGCACTAGGTGGTTCACAAACTGCACATGGTGGACGTGTTGGTGGGTGTATTTCCCAGTGCAAGTGAAGAAGGTACCTTGTTGGTGCGGATTATCTTCTTGGGAGAAGAAGGTGCCCTTCTGTATAAATGCGCCTTCCTGGTGTGGAAGGTGCCTGATGGACAAATGCGCCTTCCTGGTATGGAAGGCACTTTGAAATGCATGTGCCTTCCTGGGTAAGGAATGTGCCCTTGAGGCTCATGCACCCAAAAAGGAGGGTGCTCCGATTTGATTTTTTTTTTTTTGTTGTAGGATGCACCTTCCTGATGAGGAAGGCGCTCCCCTACTTTTTTTTTTTTTTTAGGATGTGCCTTCCTGATGAGGAAGGCGCTCCCCTACTCTTTTTTTTTAGCACATTCTTATTTCGATGGGGCGTCTTCCGACAGTGGAAGGCGCATTATTCACATGGGGCACCTTCTTGGGAGAGGAAGGTGCCTTATTTTTGTGAGCGCCTTCTTAGTGGTTGAAGGCGCCTTATTGAAGGGCACATTTTGGAGGGGGAAGACACCTTATTTACATAGGGTGCCTTCTTGGAAGAGGAAGGCACCTTATTTTATTGGCAGCCATGTCGTATTTGATTAGGAAAGGTGATCAGGCCTCCTTGGGCTGACTTCATGCCTGCTTTTATTCTATTAGTGCCAGTGTCGGGGTGCTGAGCCAAACCAGGCATGGTGTCCCAGATGCCTATTTGCCGAACTATCAGTTCCTCAACCTGCAAAAAGCAAACAAAAAAAAAAGAAAAATACGAGCAGTTAGACGCATTCTGTGCCTATTAGGCCCTATGGCCAGGATGCCTACAGCTTGCATGCGGGCGTCGTCCCTACAAAATAAAACATGCTGTAAGAAAATTATTTACACCTATCTACTATTTTTTTTTTTTGGTGAGCATTTTCATGCCCACCATTCTATTTTGATGAGAGTTTGGATCCAGATTCATGGGGATGAGGTCTCCCCCATGCCTATTCTGGATCCCACCAATACATTTTTGGACATGCTATAGGGACGTAGTCGGTGGCCATTGACAATCAACAAAACATTGCTGCCATCGATAGTTCTAACATGCACAACTCCATTCTTAATGAGTTCTACCACCTCATACGGTCCCATCCATCTCTACATAAGCTTTCCCTTCCTTTCTTGGAACCAAGAATCATACAACAGTACCCATTCTCCTTCTTTGAACTACTTCAGTTTGATGTGGCGATCATGCCACCGTTTCCTTTGCTTTTGTGTGATTTCCATCTTCTGCAAAGCATCCATTCAAATTTTGTCCAGCTGATACAACTATCGAATACTTTATTTTTTAGCGTCATCCAGGCTCAAATTCAATTCTAAAGTTGTTCTTAACGTCTTAATCTCAAACTCAATGGGCATCATTGCATTCTTCCTGTAGACTAGTAGGAAGGGTGTGAAACCTGTGGTAGACTTCCATGTAGTGTTGTATGCCCATACTACCTCTGGTAGCCGTGTAGCCCAATCCTTTCTGTGTTGCTGCACGATCTTCATCAAGATATTCTCAATCTCCCTATTTGTTACTTCCACTTGCCTGTTTGCCTGTGGATGGTAGGGTGTAGTCTTATTGTGCTAGATTTTGTATTGCTCCATTAGCTCCTCAATCAAATTTGAAGTGAAATGAGGTCCCTGGTCTGTTGTTATTTCCCTAGGGACCCCGAACCGTGTAAAAATATGAGCAAATAAAAAATTGGCAACTATTCTTTCTTTTGAATATTTCAGTGCCTGGACTTCAACCCACTTGGTGACATAGTCTGTGCAGACTAAGATAAACCTCTTCCATATTGAAGGTGGGTTGATTGGCCCCAAAAAATCCATACCCCACTTATCAAAGGGTTCTAGGTGCACTTTAGGTTGGAGGGGTATTTCATCATGATGGGTTGGTCTACCCATCCTTTGGCACTTATCGCACTTGCTGACATACACGACTGCATATTTGAATAGGTTAGGCCAAAAATACCTAACCTGTAAAACTTTATATGCAGTCCATTTCCCTGCAAAGTGTCCTTCGCAAGGTTCATCATGACATGCTTTGAGTATCTCTGAGAATTCTTGCTCTGCCACGCACCTCCTTATGATTTGGTCACATCTTGTTTTGAACAGGAGGCCATCGATCCATAGGTAGGGTGCACTCTTCTCTATCACCCCCTGATTTTCTCGGTATGAGAGAGCAGGTGAGGTTCTACCAGTGGCCAAGTAATTGGCTATGTCTGCATACCACGGGGTTTGCTCATCGATGGTAAATAAGTGTTCATCTGGAAATTGGCCTTCCACTGCCGTATAGTCTGTTGGTGTCAACCTAGATAGGAAGTCTGCTACCACGTTGTCCTTACCTGATTTTTCAACTATGGTGATATCAAATTCTTGCAATAGTAGGAGCCACCTAAGTACTCTCCCGTCAATATCTAGCTTACTCATCAGGTATCTGATGGCTGCATGGTCCGTATGGATGAACACCTTATATCCAGTGATGTAATGGAAAAATTTGTTTATGGAGTGCACCACTGCAAGAAACTCATTTTTTGTTACTGTATAATTGAGCTCGGCTCCTACCAAGTTTTTACTGACGTAATATATGGCGTAGAAATATTTGCCATATTTCTATCCCAGGACCGATCCAATCACATTATTGGACGCATCATAATAAATGTGGAAGGGTATGGCCCAATCTGGTCCTCTTAAAACTGGTGTAGTTATCAGCTTCTCCTTAAGCAATTGAAAATCTTCTTCATAGTCTTCCATCCAGTTGAACTCTACGTCCTTAGACAATAAAGTGTGCAGTGGTTTTGCAATATTGCTAAAATCGACGATAAATCATCGGTAATACCCGATAGATCCGAGGAAACTCCTCACTTCTTTTATGCATCCTAGGGCTAGGTAGGTATTTGATAATCCTAATATTCCTTATATCAACTTTTAGCCCTACTGTAGAGATATGGTGTCCCAGCACGATGCCTTATTGCATCATCATGAAGCATTTTTCATTGCTCAGGGATAGATTGTTCTCCTCGCTTCTTTCAAGCACTTTCTCCAGGTTCAACATTGCTTCTTCAAAGGTCTCTCCATAAACGGTGAAGTCATCCATGTATACTTCGATCGATTCTCCTATCATGTCTAAAAATATGCTAAGCATCGCCCTCTAAAAGGTGGCCAGTGTGTTGCATAACCCAAAGGGTAATACCTAGTAAGCAAACATTTCCCATGGGCAGGTGAATGTTGTTTTATCCTGATCCTCTCCTCCTATCTGGATCTTATTGTATCCAATGAACCCATCCAGGAAGGAGAAGTAATTTTGTCCTGAAAGTGTGTCCAAGACTTGATCAACGAATGGGAGTGGGAAGTGGTCTTTCTTAGTTGCTTTATTCAGCGCTCTGTAGTCCACGTAGATTCACCATTTCCCATTTTTCTTAGGGACTACCACAAGTGGTGACACCCACTCACTGTCAAAAATTGGATAGATGAATCCGGTAGCCAAGAGTTTCTATAACTCTATTTTGACAATGTCCTTCATTGTCGGGTTCATTCTCCTTTGTGGTTGCCTGCTTGGAGTCGCTTTCTCATCAAGGTATATTATATGAGTGCAAATTTTTGGGCGAATACCCTTCATGTCCGAGTAGTCCCATGCAAATGCCTACTGGTGTCTTACCAGGAGTTCTACTTTTGCCAGCTGTGCAGGAGTCAACCCACTGCTGACATTCAATGTCCTTCCTGGCCCAACAGTTATCTGCTAGATGTGATGATCATGAGTGCCAACCAATGGCGATCCAGGTGTGTTGGTAGAGGACTCTCCATGGAGGAATTCTATAATAGCCCCATCCTCATCTTCTTCCTTTGCTAACTCATCTAACACCTTTATTGGATGGATTATGGACAACTCTTGATAATTATGCCTGGGTAATGTATCTTCTCCCAATGGGTTGACAGACTACGTAGGGGGCGAAATGGTCAATATATTGAAATTTTGGCAATCGAAGATGGTCATCATCCCATCCCGATAGCTGATTTAGGCATCGACTATTGCCAGTCATTGCCTCCCCAAAATGAGCGGGTAGCCACCCAGCCTGGTCTTGGACTGCAAGACCAGGAAATTGACTGGGTATTACCATGTGCTAACTATCACCGTTACATCCTCTAGCATTCCCTCTGGTGCTATTGTCGATCGATCAACTAATTGTAGCACTGTCGTGGTGGGTCTTAAGTTTGTGAGTTGTAGCCTCTGCATGGTTTCTTGAGGCATTACGTTGATGGTTGCTTCAAGATCAACCAACATATTAAACAAGGAATGCCATTTGATTTTTACAGTCAGTACTAGAATACTTGGATCCGCATACTTGGGATGACATATCTTGCCCATCATTAGGTCCACTAATTTACCCATGATATTGATAGTCTGGGTTGCTTTCCACCATGGCTTCCTCAAGCACATTTCTCTTATTGCCTTGTTGTATATTGGAACATCTCGGATGGCTTGAAATAGTGGTATCATCACTGTGAGGTTCTTCAGACTCGATAGGATATCAAAATTCGACTGCTTTTGTTTCTTCTGTTCTTGCAATCAATAAGGGAATGGAGCCTTTGCTCTCTCAACTATTTCCTCTATCACCTCTTCCATAAGAGGTGTTTCTTCTTCTTCTTCCTCCTCTTATACTAGTGGAGGTGTTTCTACTCCTAAACCTAACCTAAGCTAAATATTGTACATAGGATACATCTCACCTTCAATGTTGTATGTCAGCTGATTTACTATGTTGTTTGGAATTGCCATCGGTTGTCTTTGGTAGCTGCACAGGTCTCACTGTTGGTAGAGCCAACAAGTTTTGATGGGGTTGAGTTGGCGCTACATTCTGTGGGGCCGGATTCCATGGTGTGTGCCTCTCCACTATTGCCCTAGATATTGGTACTGCATCCAGGGTTACTGATTCATGAATGCCGCTCCTTGGGGTGTGTTGGACCAAGGTTATGGCATCCACCATCCCATGTTGGACAGTTGAGGTGGACCTTGTGGTATGTATGGCATTCCTCTGTATTGTGACATTCCAGCTGGCATACTCCTCGTAGGGGGTTGTGGCCAACTCTTTCGGTTACCTATGAAATAGGCTTCCAATGTCTCAACCTCCTCCTGGTTGCTAGGCAACTTTGGGCACAATCGAGTCTTATGATTCAATTTGCATACTGCGCATACTCTAATATTGTTCTTCGGGCATGCATTCTTTGCATGCTTTCCTCTACATTTTGGGCAGAAATAGGTTAATGTTGCCTCATTCTATTGTTTATTCTTCTCTAACAACAATGTGTCCATATGCAATGCTAGAGAAGAGAGCATCTCACTTTACATATCTTCTAGCATATTGCCAAGTTCTATCTTTGTCACCAAAGTAGTCGCTTTGATGCTTCTGGAAGTGGTCTTGCCTCTTCTTCTTGAGTAATTCCGGCAGAGTTGTCGGATATCTTCCATATCATGCTGGTAGACATTACCTCTAGAAATCATATTAAGAGCCTCTAACGATTCATTATTAAGTCCCCTCAAAAAGATGCTTTAAACGAACTTATCGAACAACTTTGCGTGGGGATATCATTAAAGATTAAAATTAAATCTCTCCCAGTACTCCTCGAGAGACTCATCCTCTTTCTACATCATGCTCAAGACTTCTTCTCTAGAATCTCTTGCTCTCCTAAAATCTTGGTATTGCTCTTGAAAGAGCTTCTTCATTTTATCCCATGTCACTATGTGCTTTTCTCCCAGACCGATGAACCACCGCAGAGCTGCATCATCCAATGTATAAGGGAATATTTTCAGCTTCTGTGTATCTAATTTGTAATCCATAGACCTACACAAAACATCAAACTTGAATAATAATAGGTCAGGGTCTTCGGTCAAGTATCCTCTGAAGGTAGGGAGATGAGCAGGGGATATGTTTTTCATCTTGGTGTCTCCTACTCCTTCGTCAATCGGGAAGCTAAATCCAGATGAGACTTCTTCTGTGTCAACCATTTTTTTAGGAAATGTGGTCTCAAATGCAACACTTATGGCCTTATGGTTGTTTAAAATTTTTTGAGTCAAAGCGCTAAGATTATCTGGAGTTATTGTCTGATCTTGCACAACTTTCCACAACAAGGCTTCTTCTAGGGGTGTTCTTTTAAACAATGATTTCGTAATTGTTCGTTCTTCCCAAAGTAGATGGGATGAGGAAGCAATTCATTCAAAGTGTTGATCCTCAAGCCAGTGGATTGTTGGTTGCGAGTCAGGTGACTCTAGTTCTAAACAGCTTTGTTTTATGAACCGACCGTCAGGTCCTCTTCTTATCGAAGAACTCATACAAATTTAGTTAGAAGGTTTCTGGTATTGGAATGGATCTAAAAGATGCTTCCCCTAAAATGGCACCAAAATGTTTTCAGCCAAACAAGGTTAAATTTCTATCTATTTTGTCACTTGCCCGATCATTAATTATCAA
This sequence comes from Wollemia nobilis, assembly GCA_028583015.1. NCBI lineage: Eukaryota > Viridiplantae > Streptophyta > Pinopsida > Araucariales > Araucariaceae > Wollemia > Wollemia nobilis. Next base: position 8,814,048 of record JAQPPZ010000989.1, read on the forward strand.
CCAGGGATTCGTAAACTTTCGAAGGATCTCTTACAGTATCATTCACAATACCACCTTGAGATGAATCCTTCTAACTCTACTATTGGGGGGTGTTCAAAAGGTTGTCAATCTCTCATGCACTCCTCAATAAAATACGTATGAACAATTAAATCTTCAGAAAGAAAGCATTCATATGTGCATCTAAGAAATAATCAAACCTACTACAATAATAAAACACAAATACAGGAAAGGAAACTATGAAAGCATGAAATCTACAAAGCATTGAAAAGAAGGGGAAGAATATTGTCTTGGAGTGGGCCCAAGCTCCAGCAGTTCCCTCCCAACATGAACACGCTTTAGGAACTTGTAGATTTTATTATGCAATAAAAGGATTACAATGTGTATTCTATATCTTCTATACAATTTCTATATGTTCTATATTCTATATTCTTCAGAGAGGTCTATGTGTGTTTATATAGCACACACACAGGTCTTCTGTTACAACTCGGTTACAACCATCGATCTATTCTAGAATCGACAATGGCAATCTAGTAAGCTTCGACCGTTGTATACCAAAAATTGGCTTTGTTCCTAATATTGGCGTGTTCTATAATTGGCTCATGCTTCACTTTGAATGGGTGGCACGACTCCCAAATATCCTGTGTGGTGTAGAATTGTAACTGCACCATTTATTATCGTGTACGTCGTGTTTTATCTGGTCAATGTGTCAAAATAGAGGCACCTTCCTTTGTGGAAGGCGCCTAACTTCTATTTGTGCCTTCCTGGAAGAGGAAGGCACCTATCTTCAATTGGTGCCTTCCTGGAAGGGGAAGGCGCCTACCTTCTTCTGGTGCCTTCTTGGAAGAGGAAGGTGCCTGTCCATTATGCATCAGTTCCATAGTAAACAAAGTGCCAGGTCCATGAAAAAGACCTCGACTGATTAAATCTGAAAAAATCAACAATATCTTCACAGAAACACACTAAAACACACAAATCAGATAATATGCATAATATCATTAAATAAATACATAATCATTGATAAATACATACAATTCCTAATATATCACCGCATAATATCTGCTAAGACTCATACAAAAATATAGGCAATTCTGGGACTCATCAACTGGGCTGAAGATCTTGACAAGAGAATATCCATGAGTGCTTATGTGTTCAGGTTGTTTGGAGGGGAAGTAAGTTGGATGAGTAAAAAGTAATGAATTGTTGCTTTATCCACTACCAAAGTAGAGTATATTGTAGCAACTCATACGTATAAAGAAGCAGTGTGGCTACAAAGGTTGTGTTCAACAGTTGGTCTTAAACATAAGGCTATGAGAATTACAATGACAATCAAAGTGCAATATTTTTGGCCAATAATCATGGTTTTCATGATCGGTCAAAACATATTGATATGGTTGAAGAAAACCGGGTGATATTGGAGAAAGTTGATACAAATAAGAATATTCTTGATTCATTAACAAAGGTTGTACCTGCTCATAAATTGTCTTGGTGTAGAATATCTATGGGTATGGTTGCCTTGAAAGTTTACAATGGCAATTTTTGGCCCCTATGGAAAGTATTAAACAAGTGGGAGAATGTTGGAAATATTTTGAATATTTTCCATGTTATTCTGGTGGGGCTAAAAATAAAAGGTACTGGACACTTTGTACCTATACTCACTAGGATTCAGGGTTAGGTCGAACCTCGAACATGGTTTCGAGGGTGATAGCCCTTCGAAAAGTAGGGGTCTAGGGGCGGTAGCTCCCAACCAAATTTTTTAGGGTTTAAGTTGTTTTTAGATCCATATGGGCTTTTAGGGTTACTATATTTGAACCCATGCTTTTTCATTCATGATATTATAAAAATTTGTGCATGTGCCTTTGTTATATATATCACACTTGCATTAGGGTTTGGAGAGACAGAAGGAGAATATTATTGTATTGGAGATGATCAAGTTAATGCAATAATAAGATAATATTGTGTTGGTTTTTGCTTGATTGAGGGTATCCAGGATAAATATTATGTAATGTGTGAATCTACGATCTTCTTCTTTTGATTATGTTATTACTGCTTTTTTGTTTTAGTTTATCGAGGCTATTTATTTCTCTTCAGTAGGATTGACCATTTGTGACTCAAGCCATTATAAGCTAGCTCATCCATGAGCAGACATAGGTTTGTATAAAAGAAGATCGCTAATGTGATATACATATCACCATGCAAGGTCATACTCCACTACCAATCAGGAATCTATAGCTCTAATGGAGATAGCTCCATAATCCTTTGATGTTACTCCACTACCAACCAGGTGATGCAGGAGCATCCGGTAGCACCAGCAGCAGAAGCAGCAAAGTTTGAGAAAAATCATGCTAAAGAGTCGGGAGAAGAAGAAGTAGGAAGCAAGAAGGAAGAAAAAATGGCCAAGTCAGAAAACCGTCGCAATTTCGCGACATGTCGTGAAATCGTGACAAAAATTGGCAAGGAGGAAGTGCAGCAGAAGGGGCCACGATTTTGCGACGTGTCGCGAAATCGCGACCCGCGATTTCGTGACATGTCGTGAAATCACGACAGTTTGCCAGAGAGGGACGAAGGTGCAGAAGGGGGCACGATTTCGTGACATGTCGCAAAATTGCGACTTGCAATTTTGCAACATGTTGCGAAATCGCAACAGGTTGCAGAGCAGAGGAGAGAGCGAGAAAATGGTCACGATATCGCGACGTCGCGAAATCGTGATGCAAATTGGACAAGCGGGTGCGGAGGAAAAATGGTCGCGATATCACGACATGTCACGATATCGCGACCAAAATGAGAAGCAAGTGCAGAGAGCCAGAAACGTCACGATATCGCGACGTCGCGAAATCGCGACGAGTTTCTCAGCGGAGGGGCAGGAGGCAAAATGGTCGCGATATCGCGACATGTCGTGATATCACGACCAAAATGAGAAGCAAGCTCAAGGAGCCAGAAACGTCGCGATATCGCGACATGTCGCGATATCGCGACGGAGAGAGAAAATGGCGCGGGAGGAAGAGAAAAAGATGGCGGGAACGGTGTTTTCGAAGACTGTTCGAAATGGACACGTGGACTGCCACGTGTATCCTCGAAGTTGTAAAGGGCACGTGCCTTGAAGATTATGCATTAAGAAGAGGGCAAGCCGAATTTAAACACGTGGTTAGCTACGTGTTTAAATTAAAAAGTGGAGAACACGTATTCGGGTTGTTGAGAACAATCGCATGCATTAAAGGAAGAGAACCACCATTTGAAAGTCTTTTTGACAAAACAGCTGTTTCAGATCATGGTCGGTATGGAGGAGATGACATTACAGGGTACGGCGATGACTGCAGGTCAAGGAAGACCATGAATGCGAGCAGCAGTGCAGATCGGGCGGTGGCCCATTTATGATCAAGAATTTTGAAGCTTCAACAAGGAGGGAAATTCGAGCGGGAAGGTTGGTAGGTGGAGGCATTAATTGCGTGAGAGGGTCGGGGCCTCTATAAAAACCCATTTTATTGTTTTAATCGGGACGGTGGACCGGAGAATACCCTTAGAGTCTAGGAGTGAGGAAGCGGAGAACCGAGCCGAGGGCCGGTGATTGTAAGCCTGCGGGCTGTAATTTTTCTGCATGTATATTTTTAACTATTTTTAATGAAAAGGCAGGGTTTGTGCAGAAGGGTGTTTTTCGGTGCCCCGTCAGTGGTATCAGAGCGGGAGTTCCTGAGTGTGCAGCAGATCCGTCGAAAGTGAGGCAGTTGCACCAGGACCTACGGGAGAGTTGAGAGAGAAGGAGAGTTGAGGATTCCCGAGCATGTTAGCAGACCGTCGGACGTGAGGCAGCTACACCGGGATCAGTTAAGTTTGTGAGAAAAGCAAGCAAAAAGAATGCATTCCTGAAGAAGACGGGATAACCAGGAGGATGTGGTTTCAGAAGAAGAGTATTTAGCCTTGAAGCGGCAATTAAAAGCCTTGCAAAAGGAATGGTCCGTAATGAAATTACGGGAGAAAGAAGAACGACAGAAAAGGCGAGAAGAGAGATGGAGAAAGAAAGAAGAGAAGATGAAAGAGGTTGTAGAGGAGTATAGCAGTACCGGGACCTACCCGGAAGAAAGCATAGATTTTTCTATGCAAGAAGAGGAAATACCGCAGGCTGCAGCAGAAGTTTGCAGCAGTGGAGAAATCTGTCCGGTTGAAGACAGAAGTGTGGGCCTGGAGCCAAGGTCAAAGCAGTTTGCAAAGACAGAGATGAGTCCGGAAGTGTTGCGGGAGGCAGCAACCGGACCCAACGAAGTGAAGATCACTTCTTCACTTACCCCGGGTGTCTGATGCAGGAGCATCCGGTAGCACCAGCAGCAGAAGCAGCAAAGTTCGGGAAAAATTATCTTTGAAGAGTCGGGAGAAGAAGAAGCAGGAAGCAAGAAGGAAGAAAAAATGGCCAAGTCAGAAAACCGTCACGATTTCGCGACATGTCATGAAATCACGACATAAATTGGCAAGGAGGAAGTGCAGCAGAAGGGGCCGCGATTTTGCGACGTGTCGCGAAATCACGACCCGCGATTTCGTGACATGTCACGAAATCGTGACAGTTTGCCGGAGAGGGACGAAGGCGCAGAAGGGGGCACGATTTCATGACATGTCACGAAATCGTGACTCATGATTTTGCAACATGTCACGAAATCACGACAGGTTGCAGAGCAGAGGAGAGAGCGAGAAAACGGTCACGATATCGCGACGTCGCGATATCGCGACGTCGCAAAATCATGACACAAATTGGACAAGCGGGTGCGGAGGAAAAATGGTCATGATATCGTGACATGTCATGATATCGCGACCAAAATGAGAAGCAAGTGCAGAGAGCCAGAAACGTCGCGATATCGCGACGTCACGAAATCGCGACGAGTTTCTCAGCGGAGGGGCAGGAGGCAAAATGGTCGCGATATCGCGACATGTCGTGATATTGTGACCAAAATGAGAAGCAAGCTCAAGGATCCAGAAATGTCGTGATATCGCGACATGTCACGATATCACGACGGAGAGAGAAAATGGCGCGGGAGGAAGAGAAAAATATGGTGGGAACGGTGTTTTCGAAGACTGTTTGAAATGGACACATGGACTGCCACGTGTATCCTCGAAGTTGTAAAGGGCATGTGCCTTGAAGATTGCGCATTAAGGAGAGGGCAAGCCGAATTTAAACACGTGGTTAGCTATGTGTTTAAATTAAAAAGTGGAGAACACGTATTCGGGTTGTTGAGAACAGCCGCGTGCATTAAAGGAAGAGAACCACCATTTGAAAGTCTTTTCGACAAAATAGCTGTTTCAGAGCATGGCCGGTATGGAGGAGACGACAGTACAGGGTATGGCGATGGCTGCAGGTCGAGGAAGACCATGAATGCGAGCAGCAGTGCAGATCGGGCGATGGCCCATTTATGATCGAGAATTTTGAAGCTTCGACAAGGAGGGAAATTCGAGCGGGAAGGTTGGTAGGTGGAGGCATTAATTGCGTGAGAGGGTCGGGGCCTCTATAAAAACCCATTTTATTGTTTTAATCAGGACGGTGGACCGGAGAATACCCTTAGAGTCTAGGAGTGAGGAAGCGGAGAACCGAGCCGAGGGCCGATGATTGTAAGCCTGCGGGCTGTAATTTTTTTGCATGTATATTTTTAACTGTTTTTAATGAAAATGCAGGGTTTGTGCGGAAGGGTGTTACTCGGTGCCCTGTCACCAGGCATGTATAGCCCTAATGGAGACATCTAAAATTCCCTAGGATCCATGATAATTGATATAACTAATGTTTTTTTTGCTTTTCTTTTTTGTTGTTTTTTACAAGATGGATCCTTGGGGTCAGATTATGGCATGATAGGATGAGCAGGGGAAATCATTCCCTCCGTGGCTTAAAGTTATGCATGGATTCATCTTCCCTAAACTCAAAATATGATTAAAATGTGAAATATGCATGGAAAAAGAGAAAATATGAGGTGACCAAGAAGGCCTGTAGCACTCAAGTGATACATGACTTTCAATGAAGGTTGACTGAGACACTAGGTATGGTTGAACGACCAAAAGAACCCAAATATTCTCCAAATCTATGAGAGGAAAGAGATAAAGCATGGTGAATAATGAATGGTGGACAAGTGGATATGGTGAAAAGATGCATATAAAGAGGTTAAACAACTATGACTATGAATATGCCCTTGATTAACACAACAAAAAAAATTTGTGATGAGAAATGTCAAACTTAATCGAACAATGATAAAAATAGCAATAAGACAAAAATAAAAGTACAAAATGAAGGGATAATGATCTAGTGGTAGCATAAAAATGATTTAGAAGGAACAAGCAAGAAAAGAGAGAAAAAGAAGATGAAACGAAAAAATAGAGAAAAAGAGGAAGGGGGGAGGAACACACCGGTCCATGGTACGTAAATGCTCAAAGCATGATCATACAAAAAGGAGTGATGTGCAAGGAATGAGCAAAGAGAAAGGAAGTAGGAAAGAAAAAATAAAAAATAACGAGGATATGGATGATAAGTGGTCAAAAAAAATGAAAAAAACGTTGTGACATGAGTGTGTTGTCTATTTAATTTTCTTGATTTTGATTTTTGATTTTTTTTTGTTTTTGATTTAAAATTTTCAATGATGGGCATGCCTTGTTTTTATCCAACCATTCCACAACAACTTTTAGTGTCTTCATTGTAAGTGTGGCATCATGTGCTAGCGATATGTTCATGATTTTATCTTGTTAATACATTGTATAATGGTTGGATAAAAGTGAAGGATGATATAGGAAAATTCCATTTTCTATTATTATTTTATGATTGATGATATTTTTAATTTTTTGGAAAATTGATTATGTTACAGTGTGACAGTAGTTAGGTGTTGAACATGCACAAATGAAGAATATTAATGGGATCAGGTTCCTCAACTCCATTGAGAGTCATAATTTTAAAGGCCCCAAAACCAAATGATTTTTGACAATGAACGAACCAAGCCAATTAGCTAAAAACGTATCACGTAAGTGAGGTGGAAGATTCAAGTTTTGTTGATTTACTTTAAGCACAAGATCACCAATTTGGAATTCTCATGGATGATTTTTTTATCATAGGCATGCTTGATTCAATCTTGGTAAATGCAAAGGTGCTCAAGAGCATTGATTCAATGTTCATCAAGAAGGGTGAGTTGATCGAGCCTAACTTGATAAGTTATGTCCACATCCATGAATTCTTGTAAAGATATATGTAAAGTTGAGATCTCAAGCTCAAGGGGCATGATGGCTTCAATGCCATAAAATAAAGAGAATGACATTGCTCCCATTGGCATGCATATGCTAGTTTTATAGGCCCAAAGCACCAAAGGGAGTTGAAGGTACCAATATTTATGATTTTCTTTTACTATTTTCTTGAGAATGGCACAAATAGTCTTATTGGTTGCCTTAGCTTGTCCATTGCTCTGAGGGTAATAAGGTGTTGAGAAGCTATGTTGCATATGGTACTTATTACATAGCGCTCAAACATATTTATTTTTGAACGGGGTCCCATTGTCAAATATAATTTTTGAGGGAATTCCAAAATGATATATGATGTGCTAGAGTATAAAATTCGTAATTCAGGGTCCTATCATATTGGTGAGAGGGATAGCCTCAACCCACTTGGTAAAGTATTCAGTGGTGATGATGACGGAAGTATGATTTCCTAAAGATAAACGAGATATTTTCCCAACCATATCCAATCCCCATTGCGAGAACAATCACAAGGATTGAATGGGTTGTAAGGCTTATTATGGAAGATGGATCAAATTAGCATGATGGTGGCATTTGTGATATTTATTGATATTAGTGCAACAATCAAGTTTCATGATGGGCCAATAATAACCCATGCATAAAATATGCTTTGCAATAGCCATACCACTAAAATGGCCACCACATGTACCATTGTGTGCTTGAGACACTATCCAATTGGCTTCTTATAGTTTGAGATAAAGGAGGATACCATCATAGCCATGACGATAGAACACATCTCCTACTAGAGCGTACCAAGCCACTTTTTGCTTGAATATGTATTTAGCAGCTAAGATCAAGTTGAAAGTAAGGGTACCATGTTTTAGAAAATCCTTGATTTTTGTAAAAAAAACGTGGTAGGATTTGGCCTAAATTAAAAGGACATCTCATTCATAATTAGATGATTCTCGAGAGATATTCAATTTGGATAGTATTGTGACATGAATGAGGGTAATGCTATCGACAGGGTTCTATGGGATGAGGGATCTGAGAGAGGCCATGGTGTTCGTGAAATGATTAGATGATCTTGGTAAAGACTTTATGTCATACCACTCAAAATTGATGAGTAACTTGCCAATGATTTACTTGTAGGCTTTTAGGACCAAGCATTTGTACTAGTAGAGTTCTTTAACTTGATTGATAATGAGTTGGAAGTCACCTATGATGTGGATACATTTAATGCACATTGCCATGGTGATCTAAAGACCTAAAATTAATGTCTCATACTCTATGTTATTTTTGTTATAGGGGAATTCACATTTAAATGATAAAGGTATGACAAACCCCTTAAGGTGTGAAGACAACAATTCCTACACATTTCCCTTGTTTGCACTTAGATCCATCAAAGAAAAGGGTGATGTCAACATCATCTTCAAGCTCAACATGCTCTTCGAGCTCAGTAATACTAAATATAAAGTCATCTAGAAGCTCTATGATAAGAGGTTTATTGTCTTGAAGAGGAGCTATCTATTTTTTCGTGCGGGTATTTATGTAAGTGTGACTCATCATATACCATAGAGTATTCTATTTGGCAATGACATACGTTGTATGGTTGAGCATATAGTGGTGAAGCTTTTTGGTGGTAAAAACCATAGTAAGCCATAGCTTCTCCATGTATGCATATATTATCTTGTAACTCACCAAGATAAAACTAATATAGTAGATCGTCTGCTCTCAATTGGCTTCATTATTATGATCCAACATAGTCCCCATAATGAAGTTAATAATAAATATGTACATATGGAATGGGATTCTTGATCTAGGCAGTAATAAAATCGGAGGGGAAGCAAGGTAACATTTGATAGTGTCCAAGGCTTCCTGAAACTCTATGGTCCATTGAAATATGACCCCTTTTGCAATAGATGATTGAATGGCTTGCATTTATCTGATAATTGAGCGATAAAATGAAAAATCACTTGAATCTTACATTGTAAGCTATGAAGTTATTTAGGGATTGTAGGGGTTGCATTTTGACAATGGCCATGACCTTATTAGGGTCCACTTAGATGCCTCTGTTGGAGATGACAAACCCTAAAATTTAACCTGAAGTGACACCAAAGATGCACTTTTTGGGATTAAGTTGCACGTTATGCTTGAGAAGGCGATCAAAACTTTGCGTAAAACATCAATATGACCATGGTGTATTTTGTATTTGGCCAAGAGACCATCAATGTAATATTTAATGATTTTGTGAATGTAATTATGGAAGATGTAATTCATGGCTTTTTGGTATGTAGCTCCTGCATTCTTAATATTAAACAACATGACTTTGTAGAAAAATATCCCCTAAGGTGATGTAAAATTTTTTTTGTGTTGGTCATCAGGATTGACTTAAAATTGGTTATATATTGAAAAACCATCCATTAGGGAGAGCATTTCATGGCCCGCAATGGAATCCATGAGTGTATCAATGTTAGGGAGAGGAAAATAATCCTTAGGATATGCTTTGTTAATATCATGAAAATCAATGCAAATATGTATCCCCCCGTTAGGTTTTCCAATGGGCACCATGTTTGAAATCCACTTTGGATAGTCAATTGGTTGAATAAAGCCCACATCTAAGAGTTTCTACAACTCTTGTTTAACAATGAGAGCTATGGTAGGATGAATTTTCCTCAACTTCTGTTTGACTAGCTTAGAGCAAGGTCTAGCATGAGGTTATGGACAATAAGGTTTGGTTCAAGGTCAGGCATGTCTTTATAGGACCATGCAAAAACTTGTTGGTATTTCATTAAGAGTGTGACAAAGCTCTGTTGCTCTTCAATTGAGATACTTTTCCCAAGCTTGATGATTTTGGGGTTATCTAGATTTGTGTTGATGTTGATGCCAATGGTTTCCTCGATGAGCATATGGGAACCCTCCTCAAGCTGATGAGAGGTGGGAATGAGATGAATGTAATCTACAAAATTATTTGGAAGGGGTGGCATAGCCTCACTGACTATGATGTTATACATAAAAGAAGGTGAATATGGGGTGAAGGAGAAAAGCAAATGTTTGAATCTCTAAGCAATTGATCTGAGGGATAGAAATCAAAAGTATATGGAGGGGATAAAATCTGCTTGAAGTCAATGGGGATAGGATGCATAATATCATATGGATTATGAAGGGACATGCATAAGTCAACAATAATTATTTTGACTTGGGAAAATGGAGGAGGTTGTAGATTAGATTTTGGGTTCCATTGCACATGCTCTAAAGGAAGGAGTTGATTGAGAATAGGTGGGTTAGGATCTGGTGGATGTGAGGGATTAATGGGTGCATTTATGTTCTCCAATGGAAGGAGCAGACAAAATATAGGGAGTGGCATGGGGAACATATGCAGATAAAAGTCTTCCACATTTGTGATGGAGATAATAGAAGATGATTCATCTTTAGAGCTATCATAAGAAATTGAAAGTGCCTCAAATGGCTCATTCAATTCATCATCTGAAGTATTGTATGAGATTGCATGGATGGTGGCAACTTGAAGGTTTGTCAATGATGTGAGAGCATGCTTAAGATTAGGATATTCATCCTCACTTTCCTCAAGGAGAAAAAGGGTGATACATTGAACATATTCATCGAGGGGATCGATTGGAGAATGTTGATCATAGCATAAGCTAGATTTATCCATATGAGGCTACAAATGAGGTTCCAAAATAGTTTACATTCTTTGTTCATAGTGACAAAGACTACATACTCACTAATTGAAACAATGGAAGTACTTCTTAGTGAATGAAATATTATCCAAAAATTCAATTTTGCTAAAGAATAAGGTTTTAGATTATTTTTTGGGAGGTTTATCTATTGATGAATTTATTCCCCCATACATGAAATTCATGTGATTAAAGGAGGAGCCTACTGGGACAATGGCACTGACGGTTAAAGGGGTACAACTAGGGTGATTAAAATTCTTGATGGATTCTATGACTAGATTTAAAAATGCTATATTATATACCAGGTACTCTCCTATATTAGGAGTGATCATATGTACAACAACACTAGGGGTCTTAGATGAGAGCATTGAAGAGGGGGATGAAGAGGATGACTCCACATTATCAATAGAAGTGGAGTGGGATGCAGAGGATGGTAGAATAAGAGTGGATGTCCCTTGATATGTATCAAGGATGGATGGATGCACCTCATATGTGTTTGGAGGTGGGGGTGGATCAGGTTCCATAGAAGAATATGTGGTTTGAGATGCATGTGTGGGTGTAGGTATGGGAAGAAAGAAGGGGTGACAATGGTAGGAGTGAGGGTGGTGGTAGACTATCCAATGGGAGAGGTGACTAGAGCAGGTGGAGGACCCATGAGATGGTATTTAGGATTAATTAAAGAAGTAGATGGATGTGATCTATATGGAGTAGGTATGGGATGATTGATAAAGGAGGTCAAAGGGGGAGGTTGATGTGTTATGGATACGATGGATGAGGTTGAGGATGAAGGCTAAACCACTGAATATGATGGAGGGATATAAGGAGAATATACATAATAAATAGGTTGGGGATGGGGTTGAATAGCTTGCGTGCTAGAATAAGGGTGGAATGGTTGAGCATTGGGAGAAGGATAGGAAGAAGGTGAGTATTATTGAGAAGGAAGTTGTGAATAACATGAAGAAGATGGATTATTCTGATTTGAGGTAGGATGAGGGGTGTATTTAGATAGAAGGTATAATTTCAAAGCATTAAATATTTTTTGACATTCCTCATCCTAATTAAACTCGATCCTTTTTTGTAATAGCCAAAAAAATGGTTGGCATTTATATTCTAATTGGGATATAAATATTTGGATTACTTGGATTCTACCTTGCAGACTTCAAATCTCAATTAGGTTTTGATATGGTGGAATATCAACCATTGCCAATATTTTATTGGGATCTAACTCAATATTGTGTCTAGACACTATAAAGCCTCATAATTGTTTGGATGCTACCCAAAATATACATTTGGAGGGCTTAATATGAACCTTATATTCTCTAAGCCATTCAAAAATTTACCTTAAATATTTGACATGGTCTTCTCTTTTCATTGATCATCCAAGAAGATCATCAACATAGTCTTCCATAATATTATGCATCATATCATGCAATATATGTCATGGTGCATTTATAAGTTGCACCATTGCTCTTCAAACTAAAGTACATAACTTCGTAGCAGAAGGTATCATAGGGTGTAGTGAAAGTTGGTTTGGCTTGATATTCTGGTGCTATTCGAATTTGGTTGTAATAAAACATCCATCCATTAAGGATAACATTTCGAAATTGATAGTACAGTCGACTATCATGTCTATATTAGGCAAAGAAAAATAATCCTTATGATAGACTTTGTAATGTCTTAAAATTCTATGCATACTCGCATAGTATCCTCTTTCTTGGTGATAAGAACTATGTTTGAAATCTAATTGAAATAGTCAACAACCTTAATAAAATTGATCTCCATAAGCTTTTGGAGTTCCTCTTTGACTAATAGAAAAACCTTAGGGTTCATCTTTCTTAATTTTTGCTCCACTAGCTTTACATCAGTCTTGACTACTAAGTGATGAACAACAAGGTATGGATCTAATCCAGGCATGTTCACATAGGACCATGCAAAGATGTCAAAAAATTTCATTAAGAAATTTGTATAGTCTTTTCATTCTTCTAAAGTTAGAAAAATTCTAACTGTATTATTCTTGGATTGTCATATAATCTTATGTTAATGTTTATGATCTCTTATTTTAAAATATTTGATTCATCTTCATAATATGGAGGGGGAGGGAAGGCCCCCAGACTTTTAAGTTCATCAGCATCTAAAGTCCATATTCAATGTTGGATGATTATGAGGGATGTGTCACTAAAGAATAAAGCCCTTCAATAAGGATATATTCTTTATGAGGGACATCACTACTATTATCCCTAAGAGGGATGTGGGGTAAATTCTCACCTTACAATAATTTATGTGTAATGTTGATACATGGTTTGCTATTGATTGAATGTTATATTGTTATCTTCTTATTATGAGACTCATCTATGCTCATTTTCAAGGCTATCATTGGAGAGAAAGGCTTGAGGGACCAGTATAGAAAAGAAAGGCCCAAGAGGTCAATATAAAAATAGAAAGTCCCAAGAGGTCAATATAGAAGAGAAATGCTCAAGAGGCCAATATATAAGAGAAAGGCTCAAGAGGCCAATATAGAAGAGAGAGGCCCAAGAGGTCAATAGTGAAGAACACAAGCTTATACTAAGAGGGGGGTGAACAATATAAGACCACTTTTTACTTTTCTTTCCCAAACAGTATTAATCAATATAATCAATGGCAATATCAATAGCAATAACCAAAGCAATGCACAAATAATTACACACAATAGAGACACCACAATTTATGTGGTTCACCCAATGTGGGATACTCCACGGAGAAAATCATTCACTAAAATTTTCTCAATAAATATCTTTGGAATCCTTTTTCTATTACAATATTTATGAACCTCTGTCCAATGGAGATACCAATCCCCTAAATCAAGTTCATGGATCTCTATCCATAGGAGAACTCCTTCTCCTCTACTCTGGTTGGTGATCCTCTAGAAGACTACTGCCTCCACTACACTAGCTTGTGGATCTCTCTCCACTAAAGATTCTTATCCCCAATCAGAAGACCTATCCTCACTACCCTAGATGATGGATATCTATTAACTGGAGACTACTATCCTATCTGCTCGTCACATCCAAAAGCTCTGTCTCAAATTTGCACTAAACTCAGTCCTTCAGTCTAGCACAAATCTGCTCAATATTTATCTTTGGTCTAGCACAAGCATGTCTTCAAATCTGCACCAAACTCTACTCCACAAGTCCACACAGAACTTGCTCAAATATGCTCAACAATTCCACTCAGAACTTTCTCAAGTCTACTCAACAAGTTCACTCATAACTTGCTCAAATCTGCTCAACAAGTTCACATAGAACTTGCTCAAATCTGCTCAACAAGTCCACTCAAAACTTGCTCAAATCTTCTCAACAAGTTCACACAGAACTTTCTCAAATATGCTCAACAAGTCCACTCAGAAATTTCTCAAATCTGCTCAACAAGTTCACACAAAACTTTCTTAAATATGCTCAACAAGTCCACTCAGAACTTGCTCAAAGCTGCTCAACAAGTTCACATGGAAATTGCTCAAATCTGCTCAACAAGTCCACTTAGAACTTGCTCAAATCTACTCAACAAGTTCACACAGAACTTGCTAAAATCTGCTCAACAAGTCCACATAGAACTTGTTCAATATTCTCAACAAGTCCACACATAACTTGTCCAATCTGCTCAACAAGTCCACACAAAACTTGTCCAATCTGCTCAATAAGTCCTCTCAAGAACTTAACCAAATTTGCTCAATTGTAAGCTTTCAAAAAGCTTACCCAAATATTTCCACAAGTCTTCTCAAAGACTTACCTCTAAACCGCTCAACAAGTCCACACTAGAACTTTTCCAATATCATAGAAATATAAAGAGAATTGTTAGAGACTCAATATTCTCTATACTCATCATAATTCTCAATCACTTGTAATCACTCTCTTAGAAACATAAGGATAATTTTTAGAGACTCAATATACTTCTTATTCACCTCAATGCTCAATCACTTTCTCAACTCAATTCAGAATATAGAATAGTTTGTTTTATGGGACTTGAACAATCACTTCACACATCCACTTGACTAGGCTCAACCAACTCTACCCAACCAATCACTCAATGAAACACTCCTTTCTCACAAACCCTAGTCCAGGCATGTAAACACCAACTCAAAATATTTCCAACAATGCTCAACAATAAATCTCACATAACAATGAAACTCATGATCTTTTCAAACCCTAGTTCAAGTTCTTTGCTCAACAACTCACTTCAACAACAATGCTTATAGCAATGATAATCAAAGCCTAGTTTAATTTCTTTACTCAACAAATCACTTCAAAAACAATGCTTATAAAGCAATCTTTACATAGCAATGATACTCAAACCCTAATTCAAGTTCTTTATACAACCAATGGCTTCAAAAATAATGCTTATCAAACAAGGTTTAACAATAATTCTTTATTTCAGAAAACCTTGAAGCATTCACTCAACACACTCAATAAGGAAACCCTAATCAGGTCCTTTTCACTCCAAAATTATTTTTTAGAAAACCAACCAATCAACTTAACTATGGAAGAATGTGCTCATACCTTTTTCTTGATGATAAGGAGTAGACCTCACAAACCTGCCACAACCATAAAACACTTCTTTGCCAAACTCAAGAAGGTTAGAATACAAAAAAATTATTCTAATATTTCCTTAAAGATATTCTTTGCACCAAGATATAATAAATGCCTTATTTCTTCCTCTTTCAACAAATCATACATAACAAAATACTTGGAAACACCTTATCAACTCCAATATTAGAATAGTGACCAACACCTTAATAAATCAACCACTCTTAAAATAATATCCACCACCATAGGATATTAACCACTTTAATAATATTCACCACTATAGAATATCAACCATTCTTAATAATATTCACCACTATAGAATATTGACCAAAATTAATAATATTCACCACTATAGAATATTAACCAAACACTTTTCACTCCATGCATAAAACCTTTGATCAAACAATATTAAAATTCAATTTTGCCAAACCTTATAACTCCCTTGCAACCTTAGAACCAGTAATAAACATGCAAAATTAATTTTTGACTTGCCCAACCAACCTCCAAAAATTTTGGAGATTAAACACCTTGTTTACCTTGTATTCCCAACCAAAAGGGGATTCAGCATGACTCGATCCGTCATCTCCTCTTGCCTAAGCACTTAGGTTCTTGGGCACTCACCGTGTGGATGCCTTCCTCTTATACCTTCAATGCTTCTCCTTTTTCACATGCGAAAAACACGTTTTCATTTCCCTTGGTCATAGTGCTAAATTCTTTGCTTTGCACGTTCGTATCTTAGGCATGGTAATTTCATTAAAGTGGTAGGTGCTCCCTTTTATATGCATAATATAACATTCCTCCTCACGTCGACGCTTTTCAAAATTGAATTTCAAATTTCAAATATAAAATCCACTTTAGGGTTTTAACCTTAATTTAATTAATTTATAATTAATTAATTAATAATTAATTTAAATAAATTTTCAAGTTAAGTAAATTAACTAATAAATTAATTTATAATTAAATTTAAGCTTCCTTAGTATAATAAAATTATTATACTTTATTTTCCAATGGTTTTTATGAAAAACCTTTTATTTTCTCCTTCAATGGTTTTAATGGAAAACCTTTTATTTTCTCCTTCAATGGTTTTAATGGAAAACTTTTTATTTTCTCCTTCAATGGTTTTAATGGAAAACCTTTTATTTTCTCCTCCAATGATTTTAATGGAAAACCTTTTATTTTGCTTCGTCAGGGTTTTAATGAAAAACCTTTTTGGTCATGCTTCATAAGATATTATGAAACTTTTTGGAACCAATCAATTGCATTCCTTTTGACATCAATGACAACTTCACACCTTGACATCAATGACAACTCGATGGACTCAAAATGTCCAACAAATAGATAAGAAAATAGCCCAAGAAATTAAGATAGAGGAAAGAGGCCCTAGAATACAATATTTTCAAAGAATAAGCCCATTTGGCCAACATAAGAAAATATTGCAGAAAAAAAAAAGTCATTTGACCAACATAAGAAGGTAACATAGAAGAATAGGCCCATTCAGCCAAAATTGGAAGGTAGTGTAGTCAACATAGAAGGATTGGCTCATTTAGTCAATCCTACATAGTAAAGAAGGGAAGGCCTAATCGACCAATATAGAGAAAGAATCTACGTAGACTAAAATCTAGAAAGATACAGTAAACCAAAGGAAAAAAAATTGGTGAAGCTAAGTGGATCAGAATCTAGAGGAATCAAAATCCAGTAATGCATCATATCAACATAGAATCAAGGCAACTATAAGGTAATCTAGCACCTATTTGCACGAACCAAAAGCACTTGAAGGTGAATCAAAGCCACATGAGAACTATCCAGCTAGAGGAAACATAAGCACTTGAAGGTGAAGCAAGCCACCTAAGAATTATCTAGCCAAAGGAACCACAAGAATGGATGAGCAAGGAGATGTCCATGCAACACGAGTATGAGTGCAAAATGAGTTGACGGAAATGAACGAACGATCCAAGAAACATTCATGTAGTTTGAGCATTGAAGGAGGAATGTTAATCATATATGGCATTACAATTAGATTCAACTACTTTATCCTCGATTATTCCTCAGGTAACTAATGTTATTTCCAACATGTAATTACTTTAGGAGGGACTAAATTTGAATTTAGCGCAAAGATTATAATAGTTGGAGATAAAAGGTTTACGTTAAATTTTTTAATATTTAAGAAAGTTAGAAAAATGAAAATAAAAGGAGATATAAGGAGATAATGGTTTTTTAATATTTGATTTGAAACTTTAAGGTTTTTAAAGTTTTTAGAAATTTTGAAAAACCTTAATTTTTGAAATTTTGAGCTTTTTGAAAAAATTGAAGTATTTAAAATTTGAAATATTGTAAATCAAATTAGAGAGTTAAAATATTTTCAACATCAAAGTATTAGAAAATTAAAATTTACAAATTTCATATTTAAGTTATTATTTGAACTTAGGATATATAAGGATTTCAACTTAGGATGGATAAATTGAAAAGAGGAACTTTTTAACATAAGAGACATTATCAAAGTGCAAAACCATACTTTATGAGAGGAAAGCTTCAAAAACAAAATTTGTATAAAAAAATATTTTGAATACAATGGGCAACATCATAAAAGAGTTCTTCAAAACTCTTATCAAAGATGTGAGATTATATCACTTGAATCTCATCAAAAAATTCAAAGAGAAAAAGATATCTGGTATATAGATTTAGGGGCTAGTCATCATATGATTGAAACTTACACTGGTTTGAATATTTAGAAGTTAGAGATAATATCTCACTAAAAATTATAGATGATAGAATGTATCAATTTCAAGGAACTGGAAGAGTAATACCTAGCATGCCATTTTCAAATTTTATGCTAGAAAATGTTTTATATGTTCCTATACTATCAACTAATCTTATATCAGTTGCTCAATCGGTTGAAAAAGGAAGATCAATTGAATTCAAATATGTAAATGAACACAACAAATACATCATCAAGAATTAAAACAAATCTTAAGTTATAGGTTCAATCAAGAATAGAATATTTGCCTTATATTCAATAGGATTCTTTCAATAGATTGTTGAATATCTATCTCAAGATGAAGTTAATGATAAATTGCATGATTTTTTAGAAAGACAGAAAACAAGGAATTGGATACAACATGGTCCAAGGTTTTCCTAAAAACATAAGAAATGGATGAACCCAAGATTCAAGAGGATGAACAATATTTCAAAGAAGCAAAGGTTCATGAATAGAACAAAGTCACATGAAGATTTAAGACAAATACAAAGACCAATATTGAAGACTAAAGTCTTCAATAACCAAATAATGTAATACAAGGGGTGTTGAGGAATATTACATTATTTGGTACATGCTAATAGACCCCCATGGTACCTTCATGGTATAATTTTAAATATGTAATAGAATATGGTTGAGTATATAGTTTAGAAAATGAATTAGATTTTTCCTTTTAAGTAAGTGTCAATGTGCAAGAAATGCACAAGTGTCATGTAAAAGTGAAATATGTAGGAAATGCACGTGTCATATAAGTTAGAGTGCAAGTGTATATTGAGAGAATGTGCACAAGTATCTTGCATGTAGGAGTAAAAATATGTAATACGAGTATGTACACAAGTGTCTTATATTAGGAGTGCATGTAGAAGTGTAAGAGTCATGTAGATGTGTGCAAGTGTCTTAGAGTCAAGAGTCCATGAAGAGTCATGTATGCAAGTGGCAAGATGATAAGCCAAGAGTCATGAGACTTGTCATATGGAGAGCAATAGTCAAGTATATGAAGAGTCACATTAATATGGCTATATTATGGAGATAATACTCCATGAGAATGTGAATCCAAAGAATCCAAGAAGGAGAAGTCTATTATCTGTAAGAGATCCAGTTTGGAATAAAGCTTGTATACATTTTTGAGCAATTAATATTGTAAGTTTTCTTCATGCATAGTTCATGAATGATTCATGCCATTTACATTCATATTTCAATATATAAATGAATTTTATTTGCTTTATTATATAGTCCTTGATATACATATTAATTTGCTCATATATTCTACTCATATTATATAGATATTTTGACCTTTAATATTGTGGCTATTTTATATTGGGAATTGTGATCTTTTTGTGGTAGTAACACTTAAAAAACCAACAAAGCTAAAGATTAGATTGGGAGCACTCACATTAAAATTATTAGGCATACTAGGATATTTGATGGCCTCCCTCCTATGGTTGTGGTAATGATTGAGTCTCACTATTGAGCACTCATGGGGTTTGATCTAGGTTGCTAAAAAAATTCTAAGAGTAGCTTTTCTACAATGGGAGTGTGCATTTTCTCTATCCTTAAGATAGATTCCATGGTTTCTTTATTTTCTCATAGGAAATTAGCTATTTGATCCATATACCTGAACATTAATTCTCCATGTTTGTTATGAATAGGAGAAAGAGTTCCACAAGGAGGACTTTATTTCTCTTCTTCCTCAAATTTTGGATTTTCTATCATAGATTGCTTCTCTAGAAGTTTCGATGAAGCACTCAAGTTTTGCATTAATTATCATGCAATGTTCTAAGTGATATAAGGAGGTTTAGAAATGTAAGTTTTGTTTTGAGAGTTTTTATAGTAAAAAAAAAAATGTTTGATATCATTATGTCACCTTGGATAGCATCCCTCATTATGACTCCTATTAGCCCTCCGTAATATACTATCCAAGGGAGATAGCCCCCAAGGTTCATACGTCAGGTTACTTAAGGGTTCGTTAACCTTACCTAGTAGGAATAACAATTGGTTATATTCTTGTTATATTTATTTAATGTGATTTATGCTAAGCAAACAAGATTAGATTGTCTTGATTATGTGTAGTAAATTTTATCTTGATTAAGGATAAGGTCCTAGGTAAAATATTTTGGATAGGGACCCATGTGATATTTTTAATTTGGGTTCAATAAATATGTGGAATGTCAAAACGTGCATGGGGGCGCTAGCCTTGGATGCATTCCCTCAAGGGTCATCCTCACTCGAGAATAAGTGCATTGTTGCTAACTTGTCATTGAGACTGCATATTTGTGAAGTGTTTGATCTAGTTTGATGTGTATAATTTAGCAAACACCTAGATTGTATTCTATCATTAGAACTAATGCATAATATGTTGATGCAATGCAATATGAATATAGAATATAGAGTACAAGATATTATCATATATACAATTTAGCTTTCTAATGATTGCTAGCTATGTTATAGAAATAAAATCTCTCATTTTTTTTCTTTTAAGTGGCAAGGGTGCAAGAAAGATGCAAGAATACAACTTATCCTAATGTAAAATATATGTGATTTAGATTTGAATGCCTAAGAAAGTGAAACAAAATGCTTTACGCTAATATTCTTTAGTTTTTCTTCTTTATATGTGTTTGAAAAGATGAATTAAATAAATATGCAAATAGACAGTAAAAAAAAAAACTATGTTTTTGTTGGTCACAAATCCGCCTAGTCATATAAAATGCGCCCTAGACCCGACCAACATTGAAAGGCCGAGAGAAAGAGAAGTCTCCCGGGCCAATCTCCAGAGAGGGCTGGCTCCCAAACTAATCTAAACTGATTTCAAGGTTTAGGGTTAGAAATAACATAAAGAGATGGAAATATGGCTGAAGCCAACAATTGATAGGGAGAAAAACCTCAGATAGCAAATAACCTCAAACTAAATCCCGAAGATAAGTAGCAACTGATTCTTAGAATGCACATACAGAAATTGGATCAAACATTGACCATAATTTTTCCTTCAATTATACTTCAAATGTTCAAATGGAAACATAGCCAAATTCAAAACAGCATAATTCAACTTATATTTTAGCACTTGACTAAGCAGAAGTGAATTACACAGAAAGTATCACATGAACATCAGTTTGGATCACCAACGCAAAAGACTCTAAGAACAGAGCAAAATGTGTTTAGGATTTCTATTTCAATTTTTGCAAAAAGGTCTTCCCCTTTTCTTGAGATGTAAATTAGTATTTATAGAGGTCTTCCCTCTCCCTTTCGAATCGTAGCATTTAAAACATAAAACAGATTTTGAAGAGGAGATCCACAAAATATGCACTTGAAAAGAGAAACAATCCCCCTAAATCTGCCTCGGAGAAATCACATTCCCTGCTTTTATGGATCAAGTTTGAAAATCGAACGAAAACAAGGGACCACATTTCTTCATTAAATGACTATTCTCGGGGCATGCTTGAAGTGTTAGGAGATCACGAACAAGAGCTTTTAATATCAGAGGCATATTTAATTTTGGTGGCTTCAAAAACTGCATGATTTAACACGTTCTCCCATCTTGCGCACATAAGTAAACAGCGAAACATTTAATTTTGGAGCCTCTTTGACCTCGATCTCAAAACCAATTGGAGAGCTTTTAAAACATTACTTCATTTGATCCTCATTTTCTTCTTATGTTCTCCTATGCAATATGAAGAAAAATGCGGACAGAACTTTATTGGGCCTTTGTTGTCGCTTCTGTCGTGAAAATGCGACGTGTCATGAAATCATGACATTTTTCCCTCGTTGCTTTCTCCTGTTGCTACCAGTCATGAAAATGTGACGTGTCACAAAATCGTGACATCCTCCTCTCACTTGGCTTTCGTCTTCATGCACTTCCATGAAAACATGACAAGTCACGAAATCGCGACATCCTCCTCTCGCTTGGCTTTCGTCTTCATGCACTTTCGCAAAAACGTGACAAGTCACGAAATCGTGACATGTCACGAAATCGTGACATGTCACGAAATCGTGACAATCTACCTTCATTTTGTTCCTTCACTGCTCCTTGTCATGAAATCGTGACAATTTTCTCCCGCATTATACTTTTTTGCTTTCTCCCTGTGAAAACGCGACAAGTCACGAAATCGCGACATGTCGCAAAATCGTGACAATTTTCTCTTGCCTTGTACTTTATGCTTTCTCCCCATGAAAACGCGATAAGTCATGAAATTGTGACATGTCACGAAATCAGGACAATTTTCTCCCGCCTTGTACTTTTTTGCTTTCTCTCCACGAAAACGCGACAAGTCACGAAACCATGACATTTTTCTGTCTTCTCCTTCGTTGTCGCCTCCATTGTGAAAATTCGACGTGTCATGAAATCACGACATTCCGTACCATCTTGCTCCTTCCTCGCTTTCCTATCACAAAAATGTGACAGGTCGCGATATCGCGTCAGTCCATCCTTGGCGCTCCCCTTTGCTACTGTATTGCACGAAAATGTGACATGTCGCCTATCACTTTGCTTTCTTGCCACTGTCTGCCACAAAAATGCGATAGATCATGAAAATGTGACATGTCACGATGTCGCGACAACTTTGCCTTTACTGCTCCCTTTTGCTTCTTTCTAGCACAAAACCGCAACAGGTCACGAAAATGCGACATGTCACGATTTCACGACATTTTTTAGTGCTTAGCTTTTTTCTGCATCGGACACCACGAAACCGCAACAGGTCGTAAAAATGCGACATGTCACGATTTCGCGATATTTTTAACTTACTTTGCTTTGGCACAAAACTTGTAGAGATACAGAGGAGTGTGTATCTCTACAATTTGTGCATTATTTTGCATGAACAACAACAAAAAAAAATGCGGCAAAAATGCCAACATTCTTGGCGGCTCTCGGGGTATACAGTTCTGCTGTATGCACAAACCCCAGGCATTTATTCATTGGGCAACAGGGTCAAGAAGCCAGAGGAGCAGAATAAGTGAGTGTTGGTTGATGTTGGACGTTTTTGTGGACTGCTGCAACAAGATCTTACTAGCGCTCGACACTTAAAATAGGAATTTCAGCAAAAATTTGTGGAATAGCAAAACTTCCCTTCTTCCTTTAACTACTGCATTTTGCCTAGCTCGGTTGAGCTAGGTAATCACCGGGTGCTATGAAAGGGTCTCCATGGCAGTGGTGAGAAGCACCTGGGTTGCAAAAATGGGAATGAATGGGGTGATGACCGGCATATGTGCAGGCCATGGAACGGGAATGGTGAATGATGGAATGGTGGAAGATGGAGTAGAAGTGGTAGATACAAAGCAACTGAAGAGGGCGCTACTGTGCTACTAGCTGCTAGGATTCCATGAAAATATATAATGAAATGGAAGTAGATGGGATGGAGAAAGCGGTAGGAACTGTGGAGAAGTGCTCAAAATACAAAGGATTGGAAGAAAGGGGAAGTGAAGAAATGGGAACATCAGAGAGGGGAGTAGAAACAATAGTAGTGGCTTGATTATGTACAGTGGAAGAAGGAGTGGGAGAGGAAGGGAATGAAAATAAGGAAGTGGAAGAAAGAAGTAGATGGAAGCCACTACCTATTGGGAAGGAAAAGAAAAATAGAGAGAAATAGACATACCTGCGGGCTCGTGTGCAAAAGGAGCCGAAGTTGACGAATTCTGTACAAAGGGGGACTCCTACAAGTGGTGTTTTTTTTTTTTTTTTTTTTACAAGGTAACACTATGTTTTCACATCATGAAATGTAGGCTTTCAAATGAAAGTCGTTCACTGAGATAGGAAGTGAATTACCTTCCAAGTCCTCAAGATAAAATGAATTTGTTGCACTTGTACTGGCAATCCGGAATGGACCCTCCCACAGAGCGTCAAATTTCTTGTGCATCCCTGGCTTGGCCTTATTTTCATTCCATTTTAAGACTAAATCACCCACTTTGAATGTGCGGTCCGTAGAACCTTTGTGAAACCATTTTGAAACCACCTATGAATGCTTAGCAAAATCATCATAGGCCAAATAACGTTGCTCTTCCAACTGCAACAATTGAGCCAATTATATGTTCATAGGATCCATATTTTCTTCATCGTTCGAGAATTCCTTCAATTGCTACAAGGTAGGCAGTTCTAAATGAATAGGCAATCTTACCTCTTTCCCGTATACCAGGGCATATGGTGAAGTCTTGATAGACTTCTTGATCAAAATTCTATCTGCCCATAAGGCCTGATTCAGCAAAAGGTGCCAAGATCTCTTATTATCCCCCAAGGATCTCTTTAAAATCTGTAGCAAGTTCTTGTTTGTAGATTCCGCCAAGCCATTCCCCTGAGGGTAATAATTAGAGGATGTCTTCAGAAAAATATCATACTTGTTTGCAAATTCTCCTAGCTTGGCTCCAATGAATGGAGTTACGTTGTTTGTGATAATGGCGTTAGAAATGCCAAAACGCGTGATCAGTCCTTCAATGAAAGTGATTACCACATCCTGATTTGTAGCCTTGGTTGGAATGGCCTCAGACCATCTTGTAAAATAATCAGTAGCCGTCAAGATGTACTTGTGTTCGAATTAAGAGTTTGGATCAATGATCCCAATAAAGTCTAGCCCCCACTGCTGAAAAGGTGCTTCTACTTGAATTGGATGTAGGGGCAATGGTGCATTTCTGATCCGTCTCGTATACCTTTGGCATTTGTCGCAAGCTTGAGAAATATTGAAAGTATCCACGAACAAATTTGGCCAATAGTAACCAGCCCAAATAATCTTTAAGGCCATAGGCCTACCAACGTAATGTCCTCCCGACATGCCAGAATGAAACTCCTCCAGGAATCTAGCTTTCTCGGGTTCCTTAACGCACCTTAGCAGAACTCCATCAATGTTTTTGAAGAACAATCCCTCGGGCAACAATACATACCTAAGAGCTTGTAGGCGAAACCTTCTTCTTTGTGAAGCATTTAATTTTGGGGGACATCTACCCATTTAAAAATACTTAACAAGGTTGTCTGCCCAATCTTGGCCTTGTGCAAAGATGTTCACTAGATTCCTTTCTTCAGCGGGGTCATTCACTTGATGATCAACTATCTCAGAGGCCGCAGTTTTTGCTAATTGCTAGCATAAGACCTTACCCCGCACCAACTTGGTTGGATGGATCTCAACATCGAACTCTTGAATTTTTGTGACCTAACCGACACGCTTATCACCCATCTCGCCCTGAATGATGAAGTTCCTTACATCGGGGTGGATGACATAGATGACCGTCTTGCTCTGAGATACGAAGTGCCTAAACTTTTTGAGATACTTCATGATAGCATAGACCTTCTTCTCAATGAAATTGTATCTCTCCTCATGGGGTAAGATAACCTGGCTAAGGAAATAAATGGGTCTTTCATCCCCATCATCTCCTTTCTGTGTAAGCACTGCAGCATAGCTTTCGTCCTTTCCAACTGCGTACAGAATGAAGTCCTGTTGTGGGTGATCCACAACACACCCCAAAATTGGGGACCCACCTTTTTTGCATGCTTTCAAAGAAAACTGCAGTAGCCCAGGTGCTAAAAAAAAATCAAGAAAAAGCAAAAATTTCACTAAGGAAAAAAAGTGTCGCGATATCGCGACATGTCACTCTGTCGCGGTCGAAAGTTGTCGTAATATCGCGACATGCTGCTCCGTCACTGGCAGAAATGAAAAAGTGTCATGATATCGTGACATGTCGCGTTTTCGCGGTCCAAAGAGGAGAGAGAAAGGCATAATGGAAAAATGTAGCGAAATCATGACATGTCACAAAATCGCGATCAAGACAGTCAAACGGGGCACGAAGCAAAAAAGCGTAGCAAAATTACGACGTGTCGCAAAATCACAGTCAACGCAGTCAATGGCAGTAGGTGGGTAGAACCGTCACGAAATCGCGACGTGTTTTATTTTCGTGGCTTGCAAACGGGCAGAAGGCATAAAATATAAAATGGTCGTGAAATCGCAACAAAACCGAGCCAAAGGCGATAAGGCCCAGCAGTGTAGCGAAATCGTGACGAGAACTGACACAAAGCGCATAAGTTGAAAGACGTCACGAAATCATGACGCATCGCGTTTTCACGATGCGGGTGGATTAAAAGGCCTAAGGGGTAAAATGGTAGCGATTTTGCTACAGTCAGAAAATGAAGCCAAACAAAGCAAAGAGCATAGCGAAATCGCTACGTGTTCCGGTATCGTGGTTCACCTGAATGAAAAGAGTCTAAGGCACAAAGGCGTAGTGATATCGCGCAACTTTTGAGGAAACGTTCTAGCCAGACAAAGATGTCACGAAATCGCGACAGAAAGTGAAGACCATGTAGAGGGCAGAAAATGGTAGCGATTTCACGACACTTTATTGAAAAAAGACTAAGTGCGGAAAACTTGTAGCGAAATCGTGACATGTCGGATTTTCGCTATGCATGAAGGCAAGAAAGGCTGCTGACAGAAAAACGTTGCGATATCGTGACATGTCTCATTTTCGCTGTGCATGAAAGCAGATAGGGTTATTGGCAGGAAAATGTCGCGATATCGCGACATGTCATGTTTTCGCGGTGAAAGCAAGGAAGCAAAGCTACATGCTATTTTTGGTCACAATTTACATGGGGCCATTACAGAACATGCAAAAAAGTGCAAAACACGTGGCATACATGTGTAAGGGCTGCAGAGGCATTACAGTTCACAGAGAAGATCTCGAGCACAAAATCAAAAGCAATAGAAAGGCGGGGAAGGTGAAACGAAGCAATCTGGAAGACGAAACGAACCGTCATGGAATTAGAAGCAGTTTTCCAGCAAGTATAAAATGCAGAGGCATAGATTGATACGAGGTCGAAAACCGCTGCGAGCAGTGTTGCAGAGTTGATGGTGATTAGCCATTCTGGGCCGCTATGGAGTGCTTTTCTTCCACCTTTTGCTGGTTTTGAGAAAAACCAGAGATTCTACTGTTGTAATAGGACATATTTATTTAATGCAAAATTGTTCAAAAATTTGCATTTTATGGGCAAGAAAGGATGAGAAATTTTTTGTATGCTTCATTTTAACTGTTCTATTTTTCTCTTTTCAGATTTCAGATTTATAAATGAAATACATGCCATTGTTTTGGGTTATTTCATGTGAATGTCTGCAATCTGGAAATTATTTTAAACCCTTGGAGCTAGCACCTAGTTTACTTTGATTGTGTTTGTTTTGCAGGTCAAATAGGCTAGGTTGCATGTACGAAACTCTCACGTATTCGGTTTTTTTGGAATAGGATAGCATCAGACTGAACGTGTTCAATGTTTAATTTTCTGTATTTTTGTTTCATTTTTATTTTATTTTCCAGAAGGTTCGACTTAGTTAAAACAAATATTTAAAAATTATAAAATCTAAAAAAAAATGAACAATCACTAAAGTTTATGATGAAATAAATCTACATTGCCCCTTGTTTACAGTTACTTGCAATCACTAAGGTGTTCCAAACATTTAAATTGAATATCTTTATTTGAGATTACTAATACACATATGCAAATGCTAATATAGCGGAGACCTTGGAGAAGTGGTTTGTTTAACTTCTTTGCAAGAGGGGATTTGGAACCCAAATCCTAAGGAAGAGTGTACTTTCACAATTGGGTGAAAATACCACTCAACAAGTCCTTAGAATAAACCGGATTGATCAACACAGGGGCTTGTGCAATTCTATCTTTAATCTTCTAAAATGTGTCTTTCCTCTGAGTTGTCCACTTGAACTCCGCATCTTTCTTTAATAGCTCAGTCATGGGCTTGACTACTCGGGCAAAGTCAAAAATAAATTTTTTGACAAAATTGATTTGCCCGAAGAAAGATTGCAACTCTTTCTTATTGGCAGGGAGCGATAGTTTCTTCAAAGCTTCAACTCTCGATGGATCAATTGCCAAACCGTTATCTGATATGACATGTCCCAAGAGCTTACCTTCCTTTACTACAAAAATAGACTTCTTTGGGTTGATGGAAATGCCAAACTCTCGATATTTCTCAAATATTTGCCTCAAATGAGAACAGTGTTCTTCTTGTTTGTGCGAAAAGACAATCATATCATCGAGATAGATGACAATGATCTTATTTAAAAGCTCCCCACATGCGATGTCCATGGCCCTTTGAAATGTAGCCCCAGCATTGGACAATCCGAAGGGCATGCACTGATAGGCAAAGGTACCCCACTTGGTTGTGAACGCGGTTTTGTGTTGATCCTCATCCCTGACCCAAATTTGATTGTATCCAGAGAATCCATCTAGCAATGAAAAGCGCTGAGCCCCAGCAACAATGTGAAGGATCTAATCAATGCGAGGCAATGGGTAGTGATCCTTCAAGGATGCTCGGTTCAAGTTTCAAAAATCCACACACAGTCGTATATCTCTATTTTCTTATAGACCGAAACCAAATTAGCAACCCAAGTCGAGTGCTTAATCGAATATATAATCTTGGCCTGCAACATCTTCGCAAGTTCGGCCTTCATGAGGGCTTCAATATTTGGGTTCATCAGTCTCTTCTTCTGCCTAAAGGGTTTGAATCCTTCTTCCAACTCGATAGTGTGTTGAATGATCTCTTTATCATATCCCCTCAGATCCTCGTAGCTCCAGGCCACGATGTCAAAAAACTCTTGACATAATTGTCTGATCTCTTGCAATTCAACGGGAGTAGAATTAGTCCTAATTTTGATGACCTTATCAGCCTCCAACTGAAGTTCCATGTACTCTTTCTCGTCGACCTTGATCCGATGCTTCTTGGACCGATCATTATGATCAAACAAGCTTTCTAGAGTAATGAGGCCTTTAGGAATGTGGTTATTCCACAACTGAATTAGGCCTTCAGTTTCTTCATGCTCCAAGGTCCTTCCCTTGATGGTGGCAACTTCTTGAACCAAAAAGTTAACAATTTGCTCATCGCTATCGAAGACTTGCCAAAAGGTGTCCTTGTCTGGGATAGAGGGCCTATACACCATTCTCACTATTTTTGGCCTTCTCACCACCTACTCGATTGGTGAAAATTTTGCTCCCAAGGAAGCCAGTAGGTCAGCATGTCTATTTTGTTCTCGTGGAACAAAACACATGCTGAGAGTAGAGAACGATTCGAACAGGTCCCAGACCTTGTTACGATAGTTCTTAAGATAGTGGTGCTTAGACACACACTTATTGGTCACCTGATTGATAATCATCTCAGAGTCACCAAAGATTTGCAACTGTCGCGCTCCAAGTTTCTCAGCCTTCTTGAGGCCTAGGCATAAAGCCTCATATTCTGCTGTATTATTTGTGCAGCTCTAGGTCAAACGATATGAATAGGATCATTGAATCCCAGAAGGTAATACTAGAACAATCCTAGCTCCAGCGCCATTTCTACATCGTGCTCCATCGAAATAGAGCTTCCAAAGTTGGTCTTGACTTTCATCATTCTTTTCTTTAGCCTTTTTAGGCTTAAAATGGAGTAACACCCCAAGTCAGTTTCCATCATGGCATTGAAATTGGCCATGGAAAATTCATTTTTTGGGCGGAGCTCTTCCAAAGCTTCTTCCATTAAGTCAAGCTCACCAAATTCTTCAGACATCATGTGCACCAAATTTGCTAACCTGTCCATTTCATCTATTCTCTCCACATGAAATGTGGAAGGCTTCTCATTGAAAATTTTCACCTTTTTACCTTTATGGATCACCTCCAAATGAGTAAAATCCAAAGAAAGATAACCCCCGAGTTTAGCCGTGAACTCTCGGGAGAGACACATACCAAAACATGGCTCTAGGTCCACTACTATGATCTCCTGGATCACAGTAATCTAAGGCATGGCGTGCAGGGAGATAGGAACATCATTAATTATGCCCATCGTCTTTACTGAGGTACCATCTAGCTGTAAAACTCCCATGTTATTCCTTGTATATTCCATGCCTATGACATCACATACTGCCTTAGGCATGACAGTAGTAGTCGCTCCTGAGTCAATGAGGCAATTATGCACCACATGTCCCTTTATTCTTAATGAAAGATAAAAAGGTGGTGGTCTATTTTTTCCGGTGACTGAAGAGGTCAGAGTTTGAGCCATAACTACCTGGGTTGGAGCCTTCCCCTTACTTTGTGTGGTCTTTAGGGATTCCTGTAAGAGATTCACCTATCCAGGCAGCTACAAGGTGTCATACATACTTACCTTGGCTGGTATCCTTTTGAGTTCTTTGACGATGTTGTACTCCATCAAAATCGGCTCTCTCCCTCCACTAGAAAATTCAAATCTGCTTCTATATTTTTGGGTGGCCTCCACTCGCTGTCGTTTAGTCAATGATGGATACCACAACGTCTCTCTAGCTTGTTCCTTCATTTTTGCTTGCGGCTGGGAGGTAGAAGCCTTAGCTTGCAACCTCTCTTTTGCTTGTGGTGGAAGCAAATCCTTCAACAAAATAGGTGGGTCTTGTTGCGGGGTTGGAGGATCATGAGTCTTTGCAGGTATTTGTTGCTTTGTTGCTTGTGTAGGAGGCACTTTCAATGGCTCCATCTTAGTCGGATCTACCATCATTGGTTTCTTGCCACTGCGTGTCAAGACTGCCATGTATTCCTCAAGAGACATCGCGGAATTATGATCCACCTCTCAAATCATGTTTATACGGCTCCTCGTAAGAACTTGTAAATAATTTTGGTGGACCATGCAAGTGGACTCATCATGTGGGTCATTGCATGAAGAACACCAGTAATATGGCTCATGTGAAACTTTAGAGGGGCCATCCTCTTCACTTACCAGGATCGCTGAGTTCCTCTCAGGTACTTTCTCTATAACCTTGCTAGGAGCAACTTGCTCTCTAGTTACCACCAAAATAAATCTTCATGGCTAAAAGTTCCTTTTCGCCTCTCTCTACTCCATAGATGTCATCTTGTTAGTGAGGGCTCTCATGGCCGACTGAATTTCTTGCAAAACAACCAATTGAGGATCTGGGCTTGAGGACACAGGCGGTGTCGGTAGAGGTAATGGGACTGGTGGAGAAGGTAATGCAGGAGTTGGAACTGAAGAGGTTAACTATGGAATGGGAATCATAGGTACCAAATTTGTGGGAGGATTCCATGAAGATGAAGGGTACATGGATGGAGCAATGTAAGATGTGGAGGCTGCACCTGTAAGCTAGTATTACGAAAGCTCAAGAAAAATGGGCATAGTCATTTTTGAAGGTAATTTACCAATGGCAATCAGATCGGCCTCAGCCTTCTATGCCTGGGAATATAGTGCAGGAAAGGTTTGAACATTGGACATCCTAATTTTCATACTAATATCTGAGTGGAAATCCCTAAGATAGTAAAATGTCGCTTGGTCATTAGTAGGGCGGAGACCATCAGGAACTCTCTACCAAGTTTGGGCAAACCTAACGTTGAAATCCACTATCTCCTCTTGAGGATGCCTCTTGATATTAGTAAATTGATGCAACAAATAAAATGGGTCCGCTTGCTCATTGAACCCTTTGATTAGCATCTCTGCTAATTGATCCCACAAATTTATGGAGTTGGGAGACAAGGATCTATACCAGCACAATAACTTACCACGGAGTGATAGCATGAGCAATTTTATCATGACATCTTCATCTATGATATTATGAATTGTAGCCAAGGATGCCACATCTGACACATGCTCATACATGGTCTTTCCAGTCCCATCGTATGTAGGCAAAGCCTTTAATGCTGCAATAGGAACTGGATTTTGAAAAGGTAGGTCCAACGCTCCCAAATGGTTCCAAGCAAGAAATTGACATGGAGGAGGTTGTTGACCAGCCATTTGCACTGTTGTATTTGGATGTACTAGTAAGCTCGTAGCAGTACTGGGAGGAGTTGGAGATGGCACAAACTGACCCACCACCTGCGAAGAGATAGCAAATGACGGGCTCATAGGACTTACCAATCTTGAGCGCTCCCTCCAGTTTTGAACATCGATCTCGAAGAATTTGACTGGGTCTTTCGATTCTTTGGCTCTTGATCTCATGATCATGAAGCAAATATTTTCACCAGCTTCACGATTGGATATTTCTAGGTACTATACAGTCGCCCCCAGTAGAGTCACCAAATGAACTTACAATCTCCGCTTTGAGGTCAAGACAGTTCATCAAAATCTTGATTCCTCCGGGTGTCAAAATATGGGACTTGTGAGTCCCACCAGGCGTGCCAAAAATTGTTGGTCATGAATCCGCCTAGTCATATAAAATGTGCCCTAGACCCGGCCAACATTGAAAGGCCGAGAGAAAGAGAAGTCTCCGGGCCAATCTCCAGAGAGGGTTGGCTCCCAAACTAATCTAAACTGATTTCAAGGTTTAGGGTTAGAAATAATAGAAAGAGATGGAAATATGGCTGAATATGACAGTTGATAGGGAGAACAACCTCAGATAGCAAATAACCTCAAACTAAATCCCGAAGATAAGTAGCAACTGATTCTTAGAATGCACATACAGAAATTGGATCAAACATTGACCATAAGTTTGCCTTCAATTATACTTCAAATGTTCAAATGAAAACATAGCCAAATTCAGAACAACAGAATTCAACTTATATTTTAGCACTTGACTAAGAAGAAGTGAATTACATAGAAAGCATCACATGAACATCAGTTTGGATCATGAACTCAAAAGACTCTAAGAATAGAGCAAAATGCGTTTAGGATTTCTATTTCAATTTTTGCAAAAAGGTCCTCCCCTTTTCTTGAGATGTACATGAGTATTTATAGAGGTCTTCCCTCTCCCTTTCAAATCGTAGCATTTAAAACATAAAACATATTTTGAAGAGGAGATCCACAAAATATGCACTTGAAAAGAGAAACAATCCCCCTAAATTTGCCTTGGAGAAATCACATTCCCTGCTTTTATGGATCAAGTTTGAAAATTGAACGAAAACAAGGGACCACATTTCTTCATTAAATGACTATTCTTGGGGCATGCTTGAAGTGTTAGGAGATCACGAACAAGATCTTTTAATATCGGAGGCATCTTTAATTTTTGTGGCTTCAAAAACTACATGATTTAACATGTTCTCCCATCTTGCGCACATAAGTAAACAGCGAAACATTTAATTTTGGAGCCTCTTTGACCTTGATCTCAAAACCAATTGGAGAGATTTTAAAACATTACTTCATTCGATCCTCATTTTCTCCTTACGTTCTCCTATGAAATATGAAGAAAAAATGTGGACAAAACTTTATTGGGCCTTTATTGTCGCTTCTGTAGCGAAAATACGACGTATCATGAAATCGCGACATTTTTCCCTCGCTGCTTTCTCCTGTTGCTACCAGTCGCGAAAACGCAACATGTCATGAAAGCACGACATCCTCCTCTCGCTTGGCTTTCATCTTCATGCACTTCCACAAAAATGTGACAAGTCACGAAATCACGAAAATCCTCCTCTCGCTTGGCTTTTGTCTTCATGCACTTTCGTGAAAATGCGACAAGTCACAAAATCGTGACATGTTGCGAAATCGTGACAATCTGCCTTTGTTTTGTTCCTTCACTGCTCCTTGTCACGAAATCACGACATGTCACGAAATCATGACAATTTTCTCTCGCTTTGTACTTTTCTGCTTTCTCCCCGTGAAAACTCGACAAGTCGCGAAATTGTGACAATTTTCTCCTACCTTGTACTTTTCTACTTTCTCCTCGTGAAAACATGACAAGTCATGAAATCGTGACATTTTTTTGTCTTCTCCTTCGTTGCCGCCTCTGTTGTGAAAATTTGATGTGTCACAAAATCGTGACATTCCGTACCATCTTGCTCCTTCCTCGCTTTCCTACCGCAAAAACGTGATAGGTCGCGATATCGCGTTAGTCCATCCTTGGCGCTCCCCTTTGCTATTGTATTGTGCAAAAATGTGACATGTCGCCTATCACTTTGCTTTCTTGCCACTGTCTACCATAAAAATGTGACAGATCGTGAAAATGCGACATGTCGCGATGTCATGACAACTTTGCCTTTACTGCTCCCTTTTGCTACTTTCTAGCGTGAAACCGCAACAGGTCACGAAAATGCGACATGTCACGATTTCGTGACATTTTTCTATGCTTAGCTTTTTTTTGCATCGAACGCCATGAAACCGCAATAGGTCATGAAAATGCGACATGTCACAATTTCGTGACATTTTTAACTTACTTTGCTTTGGCACAAAAATTGTAGAGATTTTTGTTTTTTACTAATTATCCCTTTCGAGGTGCTTGGAGGGACAAACATAGGAGTGAGTATCTCTACAATTTGTGCATTATTTTGCATGAACAACAACAACAAAAAAATGTGGCAAAAATACCAACAAGTTTTTTTAATTTACATGGTGGAATTGATAGCCACCATGAATCCGAGTAAGTTATCCATATTGTATGGCCACCACAGTATTTTGTGCTATCCGCCCCGAAAGCCGCCAAACAATTCTTCACGTAGTCCATCCCTATAACCACCATACCACAATCATTTTAAACCTTGTACACCACTGAAAGTGAAGAACACAAGCTTATACTGAGAGGGGGAGGTGAACAATATAAGACCTATTTTTACTTTTTCCTTTATACTTCAAAATAGTAAAGCAATATACCCAAAGCAATATCAAAACAATGCACAATATCATCCACAAAGTGACACCAATTTTAACGTGGTTCACCCAGAATGGTTGGGCTACGTCCACAAAACTTTTCTCTAAAAGTTATCTCAAATTTATTTGGGAATCCTTCCCAATTACAATGTTTATGAGCCTCGGCCCAAAGGAGATACCTTCCCCCAATCAGAATTTATGAGCCTCTGCTCAAAGGAGACACCTTCCCCTCAATCTGAATTTATGAGCCTTTGCTCAAAGGAGATACCTTCCCCTCTACTCTGGAAATGATCCCTTAGAAGATCAACTGCCTCTACCTCTTGCCAGCACATGGAACACCTTTCCACCGAAGACCTCCTGTCCTCAATGCTTAGCCTAAGAGACCTCTGCCTTCTATGATCACGTCCACAGCAGCTCAGCAACCTGTACCAAACACAATCAGTCGGTCTAGTATAAGTCTTCCTCTGTCTATCAGATCTGTCCAACACTTGAACAAATCAATCCTCTACACACAAGCCTTCTCAAAGACTTGCCAAATCTATCCTCAGGTTCTTCTCAAAGAACCAGTGCACCTCTGTCCTCATACAGCAGCACTCCGCATTCATCTTTGCCCTTTGTGCTCTCTTCGCCCTCTGCTCTCTCTACGCAATCATAGCCACACTTGGTCAAACTTCAACCTTTGCACTGTCTGTGCAATCACAGTGGTACTTAGAACAATTCACCACGACTCTTCGCTCACTTTGCAGACTTCGATCGAATTTTGCACTCTGCTCTCGGCAATTGAACTTCTCACTCTACGCTTTATCTGTGAACGTCGCAACTAACTAACACCCCCAACTCTTCAAAAAAACCTGCCTTTTATAATAACACTTTCAAGATCAAAACCTTAATCTTAGTCGGCTGTAACCCTAATCTTTAGTCGGCTGCACAACCCTAAACTTCGTCGGTTGCAAACCCTAATCTTCGTCCGCTCACATTTAACTTTGTCGGCTTCAACTGCCTCTGTAACTCTTTTGTAGCTTTTGTCGTGAAACTACAACATGTCGCGATATCATGACACCTTTGCAACCGTACACTTTCTTTTGGCTTTTGTCATGATATCGTGACACTTCAGCCTTTGTCGACTTCAACTAAGCTCTTGTCGCGATATCGCGACACTTCTGTCTTTGTCAGCATCAACTTTGCTTTTGTCGCGATATCACGACACTTCTCCCTTCGTCGACCTCCTTTCTGCTTTTGTCATGAAATCATGACACTTATGCCTCTGCAAACTTCGTCTTCACTTTTGTCATGATATCGTGACACTTTTGTCTTCATAGCCTTCCTCTCTGCTTTTGTCGCGAAATCGTGACACTTCTCCTATAGAAGACCTGCTTTCAGTTTTTGTCGCGAAATCATGACACTTTTGTTTCCATCTGCTTTCTTTTCTACCTCTCACAAAATCGTGACGCTTTCAACTTTCGTACGCTTTCCTTGTAACCCATCGCGAAATCAAGACGCTATCACTTTCGTACGTTTTCTTTGCAACCTGTCACGAAATTGCGACATGTCGCGATATCGTGACACTTTTCTAACTTGCTTTCTCTCTCTTGTCGTGAAAATGTGACATGTCATGATATCGCGACACTTTTCCTCCTTAGCTCTTAGATGATAAATCAGGTGATCAGAGAGCGAAAACAAGGTTTTAGGATTATTGCTAGTAATGGAATAAAACCTAGAAGGAAAGGTATTTGGATTGTATATTGATATTCCTAGGAGAAATAATATTTCTTAGGTGGATATCGAATATGTCATCTATAATAGTCGTAGGTGGCATAATTGTTTTAAAGACTAGATAGTCAAAAAGAGTGTAAAGTGTTAGACTAGGAATTTGAATGCCTATAGTGAATACATCACATGGTTCAAGTAAAGGTGGAAAATTTGTGTTTGATGTCAAAAAAATAAAAATGACCTATTGATTTATAGTGCAAATCCTTTTCAATTGGTATTTTGAGAACCTAAAGGTAATTTCCTACCCTGTAGGCTTCTTAAGATGTCTACAAAAACAAACCAAAACACTTGACCATGCAAAAGGTTAGATAGAGATAAAAAGGATAGATGCATACAAAATAGTTAAATGATAAAAACAATAATCATAAAATAGTCATGAAAATCAGATAAGAAGAAATGATATCATCGAAATCCATGGAAAACACGATATGCCCCTTTCTTAAAGATATTTTATGGTAGAATTTTGGCAACACTTCATTACATGATTGCAATGTTAAAGTTTGACAGAGTTCTAGTGCATAAAAGTTCTATCCATTTTGAGTACCACCCTAAGGAGTAAATTTTTTGAAACTAGCCCTCTCAAGGGTTTCCTAAAATGAACGAGTGAGGTAGTTGATTAGAATTTGATTAGAAGTTTATTAGAAGTTGATTAGATGATAATTAAGGGTTGACTGGTTGATGGGGTTTCCTACAATGGTTTGATCTCTTAATCAGGTCAGATTTGGATAGGTGTATGAGCATAGAGGAGATTTAGTCACCTTGTTAGCTTTTGATACAATATGTGATGGGAGATAGCAATTACAAGATGCAAAATAATATGAAAGAAAGTAAATCTACGAGATGGCTGAAAATATGTTATAAATAGAAATAACGGAAATGAATACAAAGTAGCTATGGAGGAAATGAACACTCCATGATCAAAGCTACTACTCACAAATAAGCTCTGAGCTTATAAGAGTTTTATTTTCATTTTTAAAAAAATACATAGCTCGATGAGATCTACACTTTAAATTAATAATAATAAACTAATATTATGATGAAAATGGTTAAAACTAATTGGTTCAATGCAAGGTTATCATGCGAGGGATGACCTACAAGGGATGACTAGGTAAGTCTGTAGACCTCATGCGAGGGATGACCTACAAGGGATGATTGGGTAAGTTTGTAGACCTCATGCGAGGGATGACCTATGTGAGTCAGTAGACCTCATACGAGGGACAACCTCTATGAGTTGGTAGAACTCATGCGAGGGAGGGATGACCTACAAGGGATGAGCTGGCTAAGCCTGTAGATCTTATGCGAGGGGTGACCTGCAAGGGATGACCTGGGTAAGTTTGTAGACCTCATGAGAGGGATGACCTGTGTGAGTTGGTAGACCTCATGCGAGGGATGACATATGTGAGTCCATAGATCTCAGGTGAGGGACAACCTGCAAGTGACAACCTGCAAGGGATGACCTTGGTAAGTCTATAGACCTCATGCAAAGGATGACCTACAAGGGATGATCTGGGTAAGTCTATAGACCTCATGCGAGGGATGACCTGTGTGAGTCGATAAACCTCATGCGAAGAATGACCTGCATGAGTCCATAGAACTCATACGAGGTATGACCTGTATGAGTCTGTAGACCTCATGCAAGGGACAATCTAGGTGGGTCAGTAGATCTCATGTGAGGGACAACTTGGGAGAGCATATAGTCATCCAAGTTGGGACGAGCAAGGAGTTTGTACGCATGGAAGTAGTGACGACAAAAGTAAAACAAGGCAACAATCGAAATTGTGTACCTGTAGTCTTTTGTATTTTGTCCTTTTTTGCCAGTCACTCTTTTTCCGACTTCTCAGGTTCTGTTCTTTTTCAGCTCAAATTTTGGCTTCTCCTTTTTTATTGAATGTATAACAAGTAATAGTATGTTTTGGTATATATAGTGGGGTGAATTTTTCTAGGTTAATAAAATTATATATAATTTTAAGGTGAATCAATCCAAAATCTGGGCGGGAGGGTTGATGATTTAAAATTTTAAAAGTTAAAATATTATAATTTTTGGGCGAAACGACCCAAACAAAATATATTTTTCCAAAAATTTCGAGCGAATGGACCGACGGTCAGGGTCCCAACATTCGCCATTTTTGTATTTTTTTAAAATGCTAATATTCGTTTATTAACGAATATTCACCGTTGTGCATATTCCTAGAGTAACCTTTTAATTCTTGATGCAATTAATTTTTCTATGATTTTGTACACAGTATTACACAAAGAAATGGGCTTAAAATTATCAAAGGAAGAAGGATTGTTCTTTTTTTTTAATAAGAGCAATGAAGGTATAGTTAAGGACTTTATTTATCCTTGCTATTTGCCTAGAATTCTCCACAACCTTGAGTAGGTTAGAATCCTAAAGGCCATAGATCCCGAGAAAGAATTCCATAGTCTAACAGTCAGGTCCTAGACTCTTATTATTTTGGAAGGAAGTTAAAAGAAATTTGAGCTCCTCCTTTGAGACTTCCTAAAATAATTCACCATGGGCTTTCTCATCTATAAATATGGGAAAAAGAGAAGCTAATATGACTATATTAAGTTGACCAGGATCCTTGTATAGTTGACAAAAATACCTTACTCCTATATCTATTATTCCTTTACAAGATGAGACTTTACTTCCATCTTGACCTTGTAGCTCACATATTGTATTTTGTTATTTTATATGATTTGTGAAGCTATGGAAAAATTTAGTGTTCATCCCCATTTGCAATCCAAAGTGCTCTACTTTTAAGCCTTGATCATGCTTCTCTCACTGCCAATAATCATCATTCTATTATTCTAAACTTTTATGCTTAAGCCGTATTTCCTCATCCAATTATTTTTCAAAGTCATTTACTAGATACACTGTAAGCTCCTCCTCAATCTCTCTAAGGTTTTGCTCATCCATCAGTTTATTTTTGTAGGCCCACTGAACCACTACTACCTTAACCCTTTTTGGTTGCAAATTGAATACTAGCATATTCTCTCAGACCAGGATCAAACTTCACCCATTCTGATTTGATTAGAGTTACAAAGTTGTCCTCTTTTAACCACTCATAATTGAATTTAAAAAGATTGTGGTTTTTTCTCCTGTTTTGCTATAAAAAGCATGATGGGGGAGTCTTATAGTTGATTAATATAGCAAACTATTGTCCAACTAATATCCTGTATAAAATCATCATTGTACATGTTTATTATAATGAGGTTGTGAGGCTAGATAAGTTTCCAAGGACTTTTATTTTTTTATTATAACCCTCTTTTTATTTTAGGTTTAAAGCTTTTATGGGAACAAATGTGCCTAGTAGTCTTATAGTTGGCTAAGATAACTCATTTTTACCCAACTAAAATAATGTATAATGCCTTCATCATTGCACATGTATATAATAATGAGATTGTGAGGCTACATGGGTTTCCAAGAACTATTATTTTTTATAACAATAATCTTTTTACACTTTCTACAAGGTGTTGGGCATTAAAATAGAGAGGGTCAATCAAGTTTTAGAAGATATGTTAAGGATGTATACGATGGGTTATTATACCAGATGGAAGGGGTTCATATTATTGGTAGAGTTTACTCATAAAAAATAGCTTCATAATTCTATAAGGATGGTTCCTTATAAGACTCTTTATGGGTATACTCTTTTGATTTTGGGATCTATTGGAGAAAAATGTAATAATTAGACTGAATGTGTTAAGAGAGATGGAGGGTTAAGTGGCTTTAATTATGTAGTGCATTTAGGAGGCTTGGGATCATTAAAATGGTTTGGTGAACACCAAGCATGTTTATCAAAGCTACATAATGGAAGACAAGGTTTTCCTTAGGGTGATACTCAATAAGAACCATATTCCATCTAGCAAAGGTTCCAAGTTTGCTCCTCATTTTGTGGGACCTTTTGAGATTCTAGAGAGAATTACACTAGTGGCATATAGATTGGCCTTGCCATCCAACCTAGCATAAGCCCATGACGTGTTTCCTATTTTCATGTTACAAAAATTATATCTCAAACTCATCTTACATTTTGAAGTAGACCATGTTACAAGTAACCTTAGAAGGAAGCATATACATGAAGTCAATTTGGATATTGGACTATCAAACTTAAAATTTGAGGGGTTGTATGATGGACTAGGTTAGAGGCCTCTAAGATCATTACAACAAGGATAGTTCCACTTGATAGAACATAACTTTTATTAAATACATACCTCCATATTTTTGGGTAAACTTCTAAGAGGAAATTTATTAAGCAAGGAAGGTTGTCATGTCTCATTCTTGCAACTCGAGGCCATGGATGCATCCTCTTATCTTCCATCTAAATTTTCCGTCCTTGCCATCCAAAGCCACCATTTATGAAAAAAAATTAAATTGATCCTCTTCTAAGATAAACCCAGGAAATTCTGCAAGATATCAGGAACAACATATTTTCTGTTTGTAATTAGATTTTAGGCATCTATAAAAGATAGCTCCCATCCAAGTTGAGCTAAGATATAAGATATTAGATTATTTAATAAGATTAGATAGAGGAGATAGAAAATGAATAGGGAGATAATAGAATAGTAATTTCAGACCTATAACAGATTTCAGCAGAATTATAATTATGTTTCTAAAGCAATAAAAGTGCAGTTTCATTCCATTTATTTTATTATGTCTGAGTGTGAGTAAGACTTAAAGAAGAATTCAAACCTTCTTCCGAGAAAGGATGCTGGCCACTTCCGGACCTAGGAGGAGGACTGACAGATAGGTTTTATTCTGATTTTGCTGCAGTGAGAATAAGTTGTGAACTTGTCATTTTCATTATTTTGCACAACTAACATTCCTAGTTGTTTAATTCTTGTTTATAATGTTTTTGTGATATGATTATTGGTAGATCTAGTTATTCTTTTCATTCCCAGCAACTTTCCAATTCACTGCAAATTTCCATTTCTAGCAATTTACAAGTTTTCTGTAATTTCCTTGCATTCTTGTTTTTGCTGTCAAAACCCTCTACGTAAGATTGATGACCTTCATTACTGAGCATTGACAGGATCTAGTTTTTATGCTTCATTTTAATTATTGCAAGATTAAATAGACTTTCAATTCTGCAACTATAACTAGAGTTTCAATTC
Source organism: Wollemia nobilis (assembly GCA_028583015.1). Lineage (NCBI taxonomy): Eukaryota > Viridiplantae > Streptophyta > Pinopsida > Araucariales > Araucariaceae > Wollemia > Wollemia nobilis. The sequence continues at coordinate 8,855,587 of JAQPPZ010000989.1, forward strand.
TGCAATTTAATTAGATTTCATTCTTACAACTATAACTAGGGTTTCATTTATGCAATTAGCAATTAGTTTTCATTATTGCAAATAGATTAAAGTTAAATTTATGCAATTTAGGGGTAGAAGTGACACAAAACCCCCACACAATCAATTCCAACAATAAGACTTGCTGCTTCCAAACGAACTGAAATACAACCCTGCTTGAACTTTCTCTCATAAATAGCCTTGGACACCACCCCGGATTGATAAATTCATTGAGAATTAATGGTGTGCGTCAGTAGACATCATGCGATGGACGACTTGTGTGAGTCAGTAGACAGGGAAAAGAATAGACATATAGTGACGAGGGACGACTTGTGTGAGTCAGTAGACATCATGCGATGGACGACCTGTGTGAGTCAATAGACATCATGCGAGGGATGACCTGTGTGAGCTAGTAGACATCATTCGATATATGACCAATGAGGTAAGTATTATCCCTCATCAGTATTCCCTTGCATGATGTCTACCGACTCATACAGGTCATCTCTCGTCGGCTATCCCTCGTCACTGGAGACTACCCTACAACCTTCTAGGAGGTACAACTTTTGATCCAAAGCTTCATTTTTTTTTTTTTTAAACCACATAGCTCGATGATATATACACTTTAAATTGATAATAAGAAACTAATATAAAATATTTTTTATCATTTTCACCTCTGCAACCGATTGATAAAGTTGGACGACCCTGCAGCCTATAGGCTACAAACGACCCTGCAACCTTCTAGGAGGCATAAATTTTTATCAAGAGCTCGATTTTCAAATTTTTCTTTTTTAAACCACATAGCTCAATGAGATATACACTTAGAACTTAGTAAATTCCTCAAGAAACTCTTATTTTAAGTGGTATAAATATTTTTTAATTGATTCACCTTATTTTTATAATTTTTGCTAGAAAAAAATGCAATTCGTCATCTCTTCTACATGAGTTTGGATACAATTCACCTCAATTTCGAAACTGATTCACCTAATTTTTATAAATATATTTTTGGCCCAACACCTTATGCATAACCTTGGGTTACTCTCTGCTTCTATATCAATTGATCAATTTGAATTCCTACAAGGAAGAAAAAATCATGAAGCAATTGGTATTGCTCAAGAAAATCTTCATACCATAAAATCAAAGAAATTGTCAGCAATGGTGATGAAGTTGGATCTCTCGAAGGATTTTAATAGAGTAAATTGACTATATTTAAGATGATACTTTACTCGTATTGGGTTATTTATGCATATGGTGAACTGGATTATGGGATGTTCATGTCTTTGTTTCGTTTCTTTTGTAGTTTAGTTAATGGATCAGCCTCTTAGTTCTTCTAAGCTTCTCAAGGGATAAGACAAGGTTACCCCTTGTCACTACTATTATTTCTTCTAGTAGCTAAGGGATTAAGTAGGTGCATTTTAGAATACAAGAGGGTAGGATCAATAAAGGAAATTAGAATAGGTAGAACAGTGGAAGTCAGCCATCTACTCTTTTGTAGATGTTCTCCTTTTCACAAATAGAACTTTAAGAGCTGCAAAAAATTTAAAATAATATTTAGATATTTTTTGCCTACCAACATGTATGCATATTAATACACATAAGTCAAGCATATATTTTAACCGTGTGGATCAATATAAGATCATGATAATAGGTTAGATTTTCCCTTTTAACATATTTGATCTTCAAGAGGGGTTTAAATATCTAGGGTTCTTTTTGAATACTAATGACTACACTAAACAAGACTAGTTGATAAAGAAGGTGGAAGGAAAAATTAATATATAGTACAACAATGGCTTTATTTTGAGGGGATATTGACTTTAATCAAGTTTGTGCTAGAGGTGATACCAGTATATTGGCATTCTTTGGCTCATATACCAAAAGAAGTTATTGATAAAATTAGACAATTAAGCTACGGGTTTTTATGGATAGAGAAAAGGGAAGGAAGTTATTCCCTTTGTTTAATTACAATCCTTAGCCAAGCCCACAAAAAATAGGGGATGGAGACTTAAGATCATTCCTATTTAGTAAGGCTCTAGCAACCAAGTGTGTTTAGAATATAATATCAAATACAAGGTTATGGAATAAGATCATACAAGAAACATATTTAGAGCCACTCATAGTTGAGGAGTGGATAAGGGCACCAGTAAAGCAAACGTATAATGATTCAATCTATTGGTAGGCAATGATTATGACCATTTATATTGTAGGTGATTGCCTTACTTGGAAAATAAGGGATGGTTCAAGGATAAGACTATACCCTTGGATGGGTTGTGGTGGTATGCACATACTTCCAAATAATGTAATTCAGACCTTAAGATCTTAAGGGATTGGAACTCTATCCCAAGCAATTGATCCTGAATCATCTATAAATTGGATACAAGGATGGAAGAAAGCAATAGTGTTAGAGCTTCAAGGCTAGGAGGCACACTAGTGGAAATAATATGAGGAGAGAATTAAATCCAAAGATATCAAGTTGTGATAGGAAGCTAATAAATTGGTTTGGACAAAGAACAAAGCTATAGGGGAGTACACTTCAAAGTTGAGGTATAAGACTCTGTTGGAATATAGAATGAAGATTCAAAATGGTGGTGGGAATCACTATGGAAATATACATCCCCTTGAAGATAATATTTATCTTGTGGCTTGCCATGAAAAATGAGTTTCTAACATGGGAGGTATTACAAAAGAGGAGTTAGAATGATCCAAGAAGGTGCCATTATGTAAGTCAAACGATGAAACAATTGATCATTTATTCGTAGATTCCTTCTTTACTAGACAGGTTTGGAGGGAGGTTATAGCGCAATTAAAGCTTCTTATAGGATGGCAAGAACATTTCCTAGGAGAGTGTTTGAAATTTTGGTTTGATAATAGGTCATACAAAGGTTTTATAGCTCTCTCATTGTTTATGTCATGGGGAGTATGGTTATCTAGGAATGTAGGAATATTTTAGGATCAAGAGAAGCCTACTTGGTAGGTCTCCTCCCAAATCATCAAAAGTTTCAATAACTATAAGGTTTTGGCAGCAACAAAGGTAATAAGACAAATCATCCCTCTAAATATTGATAAATTAGGGGCCTAGGGATTTTTTAGACAAGGGGTCTATGGAGTGTGTGGAGTAGGAGTATTACTATATATTTTTTACTCTCGTTATTTCAAATTCAAGGTTGGACTGGGAGAAGGCTCCAATAATTATATTGAAATTATGTCACTCAAATTGTTGGTTTGGTTGGAAAAATAAAAAGGAATACAAAAAATCCAATTTTACAAAGACTCGCAGGTGGTAATAAATTGAATACTTGATGTTTTCACGATGGAAAACATGGTTCTACAACCCATCTCTCTCGAATAAAATTTGTGGATCGAAGTGAAGCTTTTACTTTTTTCAAATATTTATAGAGAACTATATAGGAAAGTAGATGAACTTGCAAAGAGGGACGTTAGATTGAACCAAGTACATGCTTAGTACATGAATTCAATGAGGGCAATGCACTATTGTTGATCTATATATTTGTATCTCTATCTAGGAGATTTAATCCACTCTAATTAAAGAACAATTAAAACAACTTAAAAAGACAAAAAAATAAAAGTGAATTAAAGGATATTGTTTGACAATCTGGAAAGGTATCTAAGGATAGAACTTTGCTTGATAAATATAGTTGGCTATGATATATAAGCGACCTGATTTTTAACTCATTATTAAAACTTTGAAAAAAATACCAAAAAAAAATGAAAAATGTAATTTCATACTTACTTAATATATGATAAATTTTTTATAGGAAAAAAAACTAATAAACCTGTTTGTTTTTACCTTAAATTTATAACCAAAAATTATCAATTGAAAATAATAAAACGTGTGGAGAAACAAAAACTCTTTATCACTAATAGTATTATATCTTTAAAACCATTATAAAATATCAAGAGAGAAGAAAATCATATAAAATAACAAATAAAAGCTATAAATCATTCAACCAAATTAATATTGATCATTAGTAAATGTATCTATGAATTAAAACTTTGTATAACATATCTAAAATAATGTCAATAATAGGTAAATACTCTAAAAATCTTAGTAAGTTGTTAAATCTTCACAATATTTCAAAATGTAAATTAATCTCAAAGGCACTAAGCAAACTTTAACTTAAATTTTAAAAGCATTACTCTCCAGATTTTTAATTTTTTTTTTAATAAAGGGGTAAAAAAAATTTGATAAGAAGATAATATTACAGAGTACAATGAAGCCCCCAACCAAAACTCAAACAAACAACAAAACAGGCTAAAACCACCAGACTGGGTCAAAACCCGAAGAAAACAACAAGAACAAACCACATTAATCCTGCACATCCTTGTGGATCAACTCCCAAAGGTGCTGAGAGTCCCCAGCCAGGAGACTCTACTAGTTATCCATAATCCAAGGACTCGAAAGCTCAGAAGGCCTTTTGGCCAAATAATCAAAAATCCCATTCCATTCCCTTGGTATGTGCACAAAGGAGATAAATTCAAACTCTTCACTAATTCTAAGAATTTGAATGGCCATAGAGACCAACTGGCAATTAACATCCTCTAACATTTTGTTGCTTAAAATATTAACCAAAAATTGATATTCGAACTCGCAGATGCTCCTACACCAGCCAAGAGAAAACCCCCTCTACAAGGCCTCGAGAATCATAATAGCTTCCATAAAATTGTTGGAGTGAACACCCTTATAAATGGAAAAGAAAAATCTGACCATGCCAGCAGAGTCTCTCCCGACACCGCCAATTCTAGCATGTCCAGGATTGCCCCTCGACGATCCATTAGTATTAATTTTTAAAACTACTCTAGGGGGTGGCCTCCACCTACCATCTCTCCAAACTTTCTTACTGAGTTGGGGAACCCTGCTAAGGCAAGAAGAGTTCGTACCAACCCCAAAGATACCAAGGGCCTACCATACCTTCTCCTTCCTAGAGTTCAAAAGAGGATCCACATCACATTTACTATGGATAGTTTCTTGAACTATACACGATCCTTTGCCAGATTTGTTGAACAACTAAATATCTACCTTGAAAGATGTGATGGTTCTGTTTGAGCCAAATCTACCAGATGATGCAAGAAGGGCCTGTTGAGTGAATATTTTGACTTATTGTAAAATAGTCACCACAATCAGAGTATTAAATTGAAAACTCTCTCTTGCAAAGAACTTAAGTATAAACACGAAGTTCTCCAAGATTCTGTTACATAAGCATTTTGCATATATGTGTGAAAGCAATGATCATTTAAGATAATATATTCTAGAACTAACTCAATAACATGTAAGTGACAGTTTACAAAGGGCCTTGATGGTTTAATTCATACATGCTTAGTGATTACCTTCCTTAATCCTTAAAATGAATGTGAACCTTGCTCATGTGAAAGTGATTCCTTTTAATGTTCTTGGCATTAATTTGTCTTACCCTGAATCCCAGTTAGTAAGTCCATTTTATCTTCATATTAAAGGTGTAAAAATAAAAAGATGCATTGAATAGTCCACTTCATTTTAAACTCCATGTCTTTAATGTGAAATTAATTTTGCAGTTAGTATATTCATTTTATCTTCATTATGAATGTTCTACTAAATGTTAAGTTAGACTTTGGACATGTTAGGTAGTTAGTAATTTAGCATTCATTTGCATTATTTACCATTAATGTAAAGTAGGCGTTAGTACCCTCCCTCCTAAGTTGATTTTATCTTGAATTTAGATTTGAAAAAATTGAATGCTTTGTACAGTTTGGAGGCGCAGAAATTCTGGATAAGGATCAGGATGCAAATAAATAAAATCATTGTGTAAGAAATTCTGTAAAATGGACCAAAATGTAAACAAACTGAACAAAAAATTTACAAAAATTCTGGACAAGGACCAGAATGGAAATAACTGAAAATAAAATGCAAAAATTCTAGACAATGACCAGAATGGAAAGAACTGAAATTCTGGAAAATGGACCAAAATGGAATTATACAACAATTCTGGACAAGGACCAGAACGAAAGCAATTGACGAAACCACTTTTTACAAAACACAATCAAAAATTACAAAAAACAAATTAAGTCTATCTAAACCAAATCTGGAAAATCAAGCATACAAAGCCTGGTATCATACTCCCCTACCCTGCAAAACCACATATTATAAGATAAGTCTGAAGGTAACCCGATCTAAACGAACCTACATGAAACACAATCAGATTAGATCAAGTGCAAGACTCAAAGGACTAAATATTGTTTGCATCAATATTAATCTTCACCTAGTATAACCCCCTAAAGGCATTAAATACATAGATACAAATTAAAAAGATGCAGTAAAAAGGATAAATGATTAAAATAATAACCCTCAACAAATAGTCTCCTCTGATTTTGCTCACAAAGTGTATGCTTGCCAAAATGTATGCATTAACTTTTTCAACAATCTCTTTTCTTACAAAAATTTCCAACCCTTTCTACAGAAACTTCAAAGGCTTAAATAAAAAAAATATCTTGATCCTTGGAGTTTCAGATTCCCAATTTGTCCTTTCATTTTATTTGCATCTTAAAACATTCCCCCTTTTTCCTTATAACTCCCCATAACTTATATAATAATTAAAAAATAAATAAATAAAAAACCAAGGGAATAATAATATTTAAAAAAAAAACACATATCCTTCATTCCCTTATAACTCTCGTAGCCTTGTACTAATCCCCCTTAACAATAGTAAAGGTCCTTCTTTCTTTTTATTATTTATCCTTAATAATGGTGAGGGCCTTATTATACAAATAAATAATAAATAAATAAACTCTAAGGCCCTGGGCTATAATCTCCACCATAATGCGTTCGAAGAAAACCCAATAAAAGGGGGTCACAACATTATTGTGAAATACATTAATACTAAAACAAAAAAATTAAATTTACCTTTCACCTCTCGAGCTATGCCTGCCTGACCTCGAACCAGAGAGCATAACTCGGCTCAACTTTCCCATTGCCACAGTGCCCGATCTCAGATTGGAATCGATGCTTGTTTCATCCTGCTACATACCCATATCCACCCTGCTACATTCGTCCATCGTTACTGGTGCTTCTCTGTAACTATGCCATATTTGAAACCAAACTTATTAACCTTTGTATTATCTGGGACTCAGGAATATAAAGGTTGCTAATGAAAATCTAGGGTTTCGATCACACAATCAAAATAATGTCTCTCCTGAGCCCTCTACATCTGGGACTTGCAGCCTTAATGGCTCTGTCAACCCTATCACCTTATTATGTAGATTGTTGTGTCCGCCAAGCGAAACCATCGAGTCCCCACCTACTCTCCATCAAGTGAAACCATCACATCTTTGTCTACTAGTACCTCAAATGATGTCTCCTTCATCGTTCGCCTATCGTGTTGGATTCGTCCTGATCACCATTGTTATGCACCTTATCCACGTATACCTATGGTGTCGATCACGTTGATGTGTCTGCTATGTCGTGTCCTCCAGGCACGTGTCATCTCTGTCCTGGTGTGATTCAATTCAATATTTTCTTCTTAGACATCCCATAACAGTGACGTCTCCTCTTGATGGTCCTTTCAATACCTCCATGCTGGACATAGCCTTTTCTGTCATTGGACTATCTACTAAATTTTACTCCTGACAACACCAACAACCCAGTGATTTGTCATGTAACACCTTATCTATGTGTAAGGCCCCAAAATCCACTATGAATCTGTGCTATTTTCCCATCAGTTGATGTTGTCCATCGTTATCCATTGAAAGCTATATCCGTCATAGCAGCAGAGAGTAGTGTTAGTTTTGAATCTAAATTGGGCATCACATATGTCGTATCCAATGCCTACATATCTGAGTCCTAGTCATCACTCCATGTCCTCCCATCAAACTATGATGGTCCACCTGTGTATGGGCCACTGCTACCAACCTATTGCTCTATAATTTATGTGTCTAATCTATCTTGTTACCAATCGTATTGTTACCTATAAATGATACGTTTATCTTTGAGGAAATACCATGTTTGATCGTGTCAATGCGCTCACCACATCTCTAGATATATATCATTATCTTCATTTTTTTGGTCTCACCACTATTTTGGTCACTCTGGTGCACTATATCCACTTTCTTTGTCCACCCTAGCATATTCTTGTTTGAATATACAGCTCTGATTTGTGTTGATGGTGTCTACTACATTCTTCGGGCTCACACAACTTGCCAAGTTGTCTTTCTAGACGTTTGCATCACTGTCTCCACATTGGTAGGGCCCGCCAGACGAACTCAGCGCTGCCCACATCATGACCATGTAGTCGTCGTCTTCGCATGATTCATCCGTCGTTGACCCGATATCCATCGGTGAGTGTAATTCACCCTATTCGTCGCTGAGGTCCGTGCAAACCGTCTGGGTCTGGATACGCATGTGTAACCTCCACATATGAGTCGATCCTCAAGTTTTACGTCTTGGTCACGCGGGCCTCCATCTAGATTGTATGCCCTTGAAATGCCATTGCCTGCCAACATAACCAAAGTTTTATTTAATCACTTTCGCAATCATAAAATAAAATCTTAGGTCATGATAAGCACATTATATAGAAAGTTCTCATTAATCTATTTAGGCATTTAGGGACCCTACCTATATATATTAACTTTCTTAAATTTTATTTTGACTTTTTATTTTATTTTTGTTTAATATTATATTCTTATATGTATATTACATGTTTTTTTTTTTGGTAATTAAGGTACAAAAATCATTACAACCGGGTTTTATAGGTTGACCCAAAACCTATTACAAAATCAGCATAATGCTGAAATGGAACAAGACCTCAATAGGGACAGTATGTTCTTAGCCCCCTACTGGGGCCACACAGCCAACAAAGAGCAACACCCTTACAAAAGATGACACACACCTTGGAACATAGGCAGTCGACACTTTCACCTCCTAACACTTTCTCTTCTCTTTTGGTCGTGAAACTGCGACATGTCGCGATATCGTGACACTTTTCCTTCCTCCTCTTTCTTTTCTCTTTTGGTCGCGAAAAAGCGACATGTCGCGAAATCGCGACACTTTTCCCTCCCACTCTTTCTCTTCTCTTTTGGTCACGAAAATACGACATGTCGCGATATCGCGACACTTTTTCCCTCTTGCTTATTCTCTTCACTTTTGGTCGCAAAAAAGTGACATGTCGCGATATCGCTACACCCTTTCTTTCATTCTGAACATGTCACGAAATCGTGACACTTTTTCTTTCCTCCTCTTTCTCTTCTCTTTTGGTCACGAGAATGCGACATGTAGCGATATCGTGACACTTTTCCTTCTCACTCTTTCTCTTCTCTTTTGGTCGTGAAAGGATGACATGTCGCAAAATCGCGACACTTTGTCCATCTTGCTCTTTCTCTTCTCTTTTGGTCGCGATAACCCAACATGTCGCGATATCGCGACACTTTTTCCTTCTTGCTCTTTCTCTTCTCTTTTGGACGCGAAAATCTGACATGTCATGAAATCATGACACTTTTTCATTCATGCTCAACACATCGCCAAAAAGCGACACTAATTCCTTCTTGCTCACCATGTCGCGATATCGCGACACTCTTTCTTTCTTGCTTAACATGTCGCGATATCGCAACACTTTTTCTTTCTTGCTCTTTCTCTTTTCTTTTGGTCACGAAAATGTGACATGTCATGATATCACGACACTTTTTCCATGTCGAGATATCGCGACACTCTTTCTTTCATGCTCAACATGTCGTGACATCGCGACACTTTTTCCTTCCTCCTCTTTCACTTCTTTTTTTGTCGCGATAATGCGACGTGTCGTGATATCGTGCCACTTTTCCTTCTTGCTCTTAGTCTTCTCTTTTGGTCGCGAAAATACGACATGTCGCGAAATCGCGACACTTTTTCTTTCTTGCTCTTTCTCTTCTCTTTTAGTTGCAAAAAAATGACATGTCACGATTTGCGACACTTTTTCCCACTTGCTCTTTCTCTTCTTTTTTGGTCGTGAAAATGCGACATGTCATGATATCGTGACACTTCTTCCTTCATGCTCAACATATCGCCAAAAAGCGACACATTTTCCTTCTTGCTCAACATGTCGCGATATCGCGACACTCTTTCATTCTTGCTCATCATGTCGCGATATCGCGACACTTTTTCCCTCTTGATTTTTCTCTTCTCTTTTGATCACAACAACGCGACATGTTGTGATATCGCGACATTTTTTCCTTCTTGCTCTTTCTCTTCTCTTTTAGTCACGAAAAAATGACATGTCGCGATATCGTGACACTTTTTCCCACTTGCTCTTTCTCTTCTTTTTTGGTCGTGAAAATGCGACATGTCATGATATCGCAACACTCTTTCATTCTTGCTCATCATGTCGCGATATCGCGACACTTTTTCCCTCTTGCTTTTTCTCTTCTCTTTTGATCGTGACAACGCGACATGTCGCGATATCGTGACACTTTTTCCTTCTTGCTCAACATGTCGCGATATCGCGACACTCTTTCTAGCATGTCGCAACATCGTGACACTTTTCCTTTCTTGCTTTACATGTCGTGAAATCGCAGCACTCTTCCTTTCTTGCTCAACATGTCGCGATATCGCGACCCTTTTTTCTTCTTGCTCAACATGTCGCAATATCGCGACCCTTTTTCTTTCTTGCTCAACCTGTCGTGAAATTGCTACACTTTTCCTTTCTTGCTGAAAATTGTTTTTCTTGAAACTCGAACAAGTCACGAAATCGTGACATCGATATTTGGCCTCAGCCATTGCCCCTAACCCCATAACATGAAGCCACCAAGCCACCTGGATCCTTCCCCTATTGCAAAGAAAACTAAAGTCATCACCATAAGGATCGAAGCAATACTGACAAAACCACATTGAAACTGCTCTCCCTTTTTTTGATCCCCATAGCTTCACCATCATTGGCGATCATTTTGAATTATTTTATCCACTTCACTTGGGACCCCATGTTCCCAAGTGACCAACCTAATGACTTCCACCCCTAAATTAGCCAAGATATCAGTTGTTTTATTTGCTTCCCTAAAAATGTGTTGGGACTTTCGATCGTTCCTGGCATGGTAAAGGATCCTAGCCTCTTCGATGACAGTCTTAATCCACCACGGAGGATTTTTCCCATTGCTTAGAAGGTTTATGACCTGCATCGAATCTCCTTCGATAATTAGTTTACCTTCAATTTCCTGAGCCAACTAAAGACCCCTCCATAACGCTCTTGCTTCTGCCTCGTTGTTAGTCCTAGTTCCCAACTGTTCAAAAAAGGCCATCACCAACTTGCCTTGATGATATCTCACTGCTCCTCCAGCCCCTACATTGCCAGGGTTTCCTTTAGAGGCCCCATCGAAGTTGAGCTTGAAACAACCTACCGAGGGCGGTTTCCACTTGACATTTAGTCTGGGATTAACCTTGATAGACACAGGTTTCTCGTCCAGAGTAATATTTAAGGATTGAGCGATCCGCCACTCCTAGGGGGAAGGATTTCGATCTTCATAAGGTATAAGGCTGACGTTTTCACGGGTGAAGGTAAGAATCTTATTGGTAATGGAGGTGACATCATGGCTCGAATCATGGAATGCTCTATGGTTTCTTTCTAGCCACACCTACCAAATAAAATGATGGAGACAAATCTTCCAAAAAAACCTCAGCCTAAGGCTAACAAAGGGATTTGGCCATTGGTGGAAGAGGTCAAAGATGGTAGCTGGTCTGACCCAACAAATGCTAAAGGCTTGAAACAACCCATTGAGGATACTTAGAGAGACCGAGCATTCAAGGAAAATATGGTGGGTGGACTCTCAATTACCCCTGCACAAAGAACATCGGTTAGCAATTATCATACATTTCCTTAACAAGTTGTCAATTGTCATAATCCTGCCTTGGATCACCAGCCACGAGAACATAGCAACTTTAGGAATAAGGTTTTTGACCCACACCAACTTAGTTTGGAGTGTGGGGTCCTCGGTATCTAACGTTAGCATATATGTAGATTTGACTGAGAACTGCCCATTTTCTGTAGCTGCCCATACTACATGATCCTGCTTAGGTCTAATGGAAATGAATTGTTGATGCAGGATGCTTTGGAGTTCTTCTGATTTAGCTTCAAAGCCTTGAATCCTTATCTATTTCCAAATAAGCCTACCTCTGTCCTGTCTTATGAAATCAACCACTTTCCTTCCTATGAGATCCTCTGTGATTATTTTGATCCTTGCAAGGGTAGGAAACTAAGATAAAGCTTCAACCTTGGCCCACCTGTCATCCCATAACTTGATCTTCTGCCCATTACCAAGAACCCATCTTAGGCATTTCTTTATGACCTATTTACTTGTTGAGATTGCTTTCCAGTACGCCGACCCTCCACCGTGCATCGAAACATTTAGGAAATCGGTATCTTGAAGATATTTTCTTTTAATTATGGCAGTCCACTCATTCTCCTCATTTTTGATAAGATGCCAAGCTTGTTTGGCAAGCAAGACAGTGTTTAGGTGAGCAACTCTTCTTAGTCCTAGCCCCCCGTTTTCTTTCGTCCTGTAAACCTTGCCCCAACCCACAAGGTGGAACCTCTTTTTTTCCATTGATCTAGACCAGAGAAAATTCTTTTGGAGTTGTTCAATTTTTTGGTAAACTCTGGTTGGGGCCTTAAACACAGATAGAAAATAAATCGGGATGCTTTGTAAGGATGCCTTAGTGAGAGTAAGCTTCCCGGCCTGAGATAAGATATGACCTTTCCAACCAGCCAGTTTCTTTTGAATTCTTTCAACCAATCTATCCCACATCGACTCTCTCAGAGAACCATAGAAAAGGGGAAGGCCTAAATAAGATGTAGGAAAAGTCGCTATCAAACATCCCAAAATCATAGCTATTCTGGCTTGTCTCTGGATTGGGGTGTTGAGGAAGTAAAGCTTACTCTTGTTGAAATTCACCTTCTATCCCGTCGCATCCTCGTAGAGTTAGAGTATGTGCTTAATCCTTCTGGCTTCAACCACTGACTAGTGAGTCAACAACAAAGTGTCATCAACAAATTGTTGGTGAGAAACTGGGTTGGTGAAAGATGTGGCTTTAATCCCCGAGATTAATCCAGCAGTACAAGCAGCTTTTATGGTTCTACCTAATGCCTCTGCTACTAAAATGAACAACATTGGGATAATCGGATCTCCTTGTCTAAGCCCCCTATGACTCGGAAATACCCAACTGTTGTGCCATTGACCAATACCGAGAACCAAGGTTCGGATATATATTCTTGTATCGATCGACCCACGGAGGATGAAAGACGAACTTTAGAAGAACAACTATCAAGAACTCCCAATTAATGTGGTCAAAAGATTTATTCATATCAAGCTTTAGAGCAAAGACCTCCTTGTTGGTTTGCCTTGCAGAGTGTAGAGCTTCATGGACAGTGATTGCACCATCCAGAATTGATCTCCCCGAACAGAGCTTCCCGACCAGGGTCAATAATGAGGGGCAATATTTCTTTCATTCTGTTAGCCATGGCTTTGGTTAAGATCTTGTAGGATACGTTACATAAACTAACCGATCTGAAATCTGCCATTGTCTCCGGAGATGGGCCCTTCGGAATCAAGGCAATAAAGGTGGACTTGAACCCTCTCGGGATATGTATATTATATGTTAATATCTATATATATATATATATATATATATATATATATATTAAATTTTATCTTCATTTATATATAATAACATATATTGACATATATATTATATATAAATGTGTAGATATATATATATATATATATATATAAAGCTAAACATACATATATATTATTTATTTTAATTTTTATGTTTTATTTAAATCCATCAATCTAGAAGGCTTTATTAAAACTCAAAACAAAATGTAACAACAAACCTTAACACTAGAACTTAAATACAAAAACTAAATCTATCAAACTCACCCAAGACACTAATCAGTCAAACCAAGACTTCAATCAAAGCAAATGCATGGACTTTTACAAGAAGACAAGAAGACTCCCAAATTGAGGAACCTTGGAGACATGCATGGTGAGGTAAATTACTAGGGTCCTATCAAAGATGATTTCTCAAAGACAACCAAAATCACTCAAAACCAAAAGTAAAATGTGGGTCCCCAATTTTGGGGTACATTGTGGAGCTGCCACAATAGGGCCTAAATTTTGTGCCACCTAGAGGAAGGGGGTATTGGCTAGAGTTCTTCCCAAACTGCTCCAAAACTCCACCAGGGAGAGCACATGAAAACAAGGATGGTTCTAGGCACTCCACCAACGGTGCCAAATGTCTCTAGCAAGGGAGCATTGGAAAAATAAATGAGAAGAGTCATCCTCATTATTACCACAAAGGATACAAAAAGAGGGACCCTGAAATCTCCTCTTCCTCACATTATCCCAAGTGAGGCATTTATTACGAGCGACCAGCCAGAGAAAAAAGTTGCATTTAGGCCAAGCAAATCTATTCCACACCTTTGTCCACCATGTGACAGGGAGGCTCCCAGACTTTTGCATATCAAGAACCTGATAACCATAGGCTACAAAGTAGGTTCCCTTAGGATAAAGGTTCCAAATCAAAATGTCTTTACCCCTTAGCGAAGATCCGGGTATCCCCGTAAGAATAAGAGCAAGCACATCTCTGTCCTCGACCAACCCCCCTAGGGCCATTCCTGTGGATCTTTCCACTTGTACATCTCCATATTACCAAAAGGTTAGATTCTTTTAAAGTCCTCCACACGAGACCAACTCGCTTCCAAGAAATAAATGCTTAGGGAATGTAACCTAGGATATTGAATCAATATAGGAGGGTGGCCATCCCAAGAATCCTCCTAGAAAAGAGCATTTGATCCTCGATTACAAATCCAAAACAAACCGTGCTTAATTAAATTAGCCCCTCTTTTTAGAGTGTCCCAAATAACTAAACCTTTCCCAACCAAGCTGACTCTAGGGATCTCAGCCTCAAAAATACCTCTCAAGTACTTACAAGATAAAATTTTAGCCCAAATATGATCTTGAGAAGTACACCATCTCTAGTAGAGTTTCGCAACCAAAGCCTACCCACAAATAGTCGCCTGACGCAACCCAAGGCCTCCCTCTTGAACCAACCTACAAATAGAATCCCACCTAACCAAACTTCATTTATATTGAGCAAGTTTTCTAGACCACAAAAAATGTCTTAACAAAGCATCCATGTCCTTGATAAAACGAGAGGGAGTTGTTTGCACAAAACACCTATAAATGGGTAAAGCTTGAACAACATATTTTAAAAGAAAAACTCTACCCCACAAAGGAGAGCCATCTAACGGTCTAGTGATTCACCTTCCCTCTAAACTTATCAAGCATAGACTGCCAAGAATATCTAGGCAAAGATGAGATGAAATTGGAATACCAATATAAATGAAAGGGGGAGTCTCAACCTGGAATCTTAGAATTCTAGCAATCCTAGCTTTAATAAGAGGAGGGCTATTGAAGAAGAAAATAGAAGACTTATCCTCATTAATAAACTTCCCAGAAGCACCAAGATATATGTCAAGAGATCGTCTAACGTTGCCAGCTTCCCTGGTAGTGGCAACTCCCAACAAAGTTGTATCATCAACAAATTGAAGATGGGAAAGAGGCGGTGAACTACTATCCCACTTCCAACCCTAAATGAGATCATGCCTAACCTGATACTTGATCATTCTTCCCAACCCTTCCACCATAATGATAAACAAATAAGGAGATAGAGGATATCCTTGCCTCAATCCTCTCAAAGCCTCAAATAGCTCCAACAACTCATTATTAACAAGAACAGAGAACAAGGAAGAAGAAACGCAACTCATCATCCATCTAATCCATTCCTCCTCCAAGCCAAAATTAGTAAGAACTTTATGAAGAAAGGACCATTTGACTCGGTTATAGGCTTTGGCCATGTCCAACTTAATGAACATAGATTTCTCCTTAGAAGTTTCCATCAAGTGAATAGCTTTCGTAGTAATAACAACCCCATCCAAGATTTTCCAACTAGTAACAAACCCACCTTGCTCCTCAGAGATGATTTTACTCAACCATATATTCAGCCTCTCAGTAATAATTTTTGTAATGATATTATACATAAAATTGTAGAGAGCAATAGGCCTGAACATATCTAGAGAATTTGCTCCCTCTTTTTTGGGAATAAGCACCACAAAGGTAGCATTTAGGGTCCTTAGCATATGTTTGTTCTTTTGGGACTCATGGACCACCTCCAAAAGATTAAATTTGATTAACTCCCAAAACTCCTAATAAAACTCAATTGGGAATCCATCCGGGCTCGAGGCTTTCCCTTTTTTCATATTGAATACAATATTTTCCAACTCCTCAAGGGAAATTGGGCCCATCAAATGCTCATTCATCTCTCTAAAAAAAATTGAGGGAATATAGTTTAGAATAATATTTTCATCCTCATCATCTAAGAGGGAGTCCTCCTTAAAGAGAGAGGAAAAATACCTCCTAGTCTCTTCTGAAATCTCCTTGAAAGAAGAGAGAAGGGCACCCTAAGAATTCACAAGAGAGGAAATCAGGTTGCCATTACGGTGAGCCTTAACTAGGTTAAAAAAGAAGGTCGTGTTACTATCCCCTTCCTGAAGCCAATCCACTCGAGTTTTTTATTTTAAAAATATTTCTTCCCTCAACTCCCATTCAGCAAGTTCTTTTGTAGCCTCAGATTCCTCAAAGAGAAGCTCCTCTGTGAGTCCATGATCTCTAATCTTCCTTGAAGATTCTTCCACCTTCATAAGAGTTGCTAACTTAGCCAAGGAAAGGTTCCCAAAATTTAGACTATTCCACCTCTTCAATTTATGCTTAACAAATTGTAGCCGCTTCATAAAGGAATACATAGCGATGCCATGAGAAGGTTTGTCATTGGTCCACCAGCCTTGCATGAAATCATGAATCTTAGGATGTCGAAGCCACATAAGTTGAAACTTAAAGGAAGGATTCTTCTTTAGCCCAAACTCAAGAATATAGAGTTTGATAGGCCAATGATCATATCCCCTACCCTTCATAATCATATAACTAGAGCTTCTGTTATTACAAATCCAAAAACTAGAGATCATAAACCTATCCAGTCTCTCTGAGATGGACTCTTCCCCACATCTTCTATTGTGCCAAGTAAAGATCCCATTATTCGACTTGATGTCAACCAAGTTCAGGGCTCGGCTATGAGCACTGAAGATAGAAGAAAAAGGCTCGAGACGATCAACCCCACCATTTTTCTCTTCTAGATAAGTGATAGAATTGAAATCTCCAACCAAAATCCATGGGTACAGGGGAGCCAAACTTCTCACAAAGACAATGTGCTTCCACAAATTTACTTTACCATTGTAATCAACAAGAACATACACATTTGTAAGTAGGATGGTTTCACCATATTCATTATCATACCCTATCATCAAAATAGATCGTCTGTTGGAAATCTAAGAGGAGAGATCTTAACCGAATCCCATAAACAAGCAACGCCACAAGCATATCCACATGCGCCAATACACTGGCATTGACCCCTTCTCCACAACTTGGGAGTAATATTCAACATACTATCAGAAGCAAATTTAGTCTCCTAAATAAACACCATATCCAAAGAATGTACACGAATCAAATCACAAATATCTTTTTGTCTGGGGATGTTGTTCAAGCCCCTTACATTCCATGAGAGGATAATCATTTCTGGGGGTTAGAAAAATGGGAGTCTAATGTTCTCACCAAGCTTGACTCCACCAAAACCTCCCCCATTAACTTAATTTTATTCTAGTATTTTTTTGACCCACCTTCATATTCTTATTTTAAGCACCTTTTTTAATTGCTTTCTGCTACAATCATAGCACCATAGGAGTTTTACGGTCCAAGGATGACTGCATCAATTCCTGAGTAGGAGAGAGCACAACTATATTTGTGCCACTTTCTAAAATAGTTTTCCTTCCAGGGTTAGAGCCAACCGTATCACCTGTACTCAAAGCCAAAGCCATTTGTTCTTCATTTAAACCCACTAGATCTGATTCCTTAGGTTCTAACTCAAGAAGAGACATCTGATTCAACCCTATTAAATATGCATCAAGTAGCAACATTTCAGGTAACTCCATGCATTGATCAAGATCATCTAGTATCTCAAAACGATTGAGCAAAGCATCTGGTTGGCTATCCTTAAGGGCTCTTTTTACCCTTCTTCATCTATTTCAAGGTTTTACAAGAACAAAGCCTTCCTTATCCCGATTTCCTTCCTTTATCGAGGTTTTTTCTTTATCCAAATTTTGTGTAGATCGAGAGGGCCTATGATTTGAAGCCACAAGCGGGATAAACTTAGGATATTTTCTTTGTAGGTGGTCATATTCATGACAAATACGATAGTAAAATAGAACTTCATAATGAATTTGTTGAACCCATGTAGACGATCCAAATTCTATTTCAACAAAATTTGGAATAGGATTGTTTAAATCAATTTTGACACAGAAACGGGTAATAAAAATTACCTTTTTCTCTATCGTTTGTTGTGATGGTCCAACCGAATTCCCAAGAAAAAGAGTAATCATATGCAAGATGTCGTTTCTCCAAAATTCTAATGGGAGCCACGGGAGCCCTACCCACACTGGAACCCGTGACGACCACTCCTCTAACAAGTTGAAACCCACATGCCAAGGTTTAAGAAAGAGTCCAACTTGGTTACAGAAATAGGGATCCCCTTCAAATGCTTTGTTACAATCCGCAAGACAAGATAAAACCACCATAAAATAGATATTCACACTCAACATCACCTCCACATCACCTCCACATCATCGTCAGGGTTCCAAGTCTTCCTAACCCAGGCCTCCACAAAGGTAAGAGAAATTCGAATGCCCATAAATTTTCCAATAAGTGCATGCTTGATTAAATACTCCACATATTTCGCCATCGAGTCTGGTTGAACCACTAGAATCGGTCTGGCTTCACATCGCTCCAAACATCCATTGTTCTTTAACAAACGATTCCCGACATGCATTGAGAAAACATGTTCCTTCCAATCATTTTTAGATGAAAAACGTCACTAGTATGCATGCTCTATGACGGGCCCGACACCATCGCAACATTCCTCCAATCCATCTCAATCAACCCATACTCCTACCAATACTGTACTAAACCCTAACTCTTTCTTCTATCATTACATAAAATATGTTATGATTTAATTTTTTTTATTATTATTTATTTTTCTATATTGTTTATACTGAGAATAGACACTAAAGATCTCTTTAGATATTTATTTTATCACTTTTACAATCAAAATATTTTTTTTATTTGAATTTTTTTTTTAAATCAAAATATAATATTTAGAAAACAATGGCTTTGCCCAATTACAAGAACATAATATGGTTGTGTGAGCAAGATGTTCTTCACATGTATATATATTATTCTTTCTTCTTTTTAAAAGATAAGGGCTACTTCATTTTATATTCTTGGCAAGACATACCCACTTACAAAAAGGCCCAATCAAATTTCTCAAAATAATACTTTTCTTGAGAAAAGCATCTCCTTTGTAATTGGTATTGCTCATATTTTACCTAAATGAAGTTAACGAAATCTTATCATTTTATAAGATCAATTATAAACATTAATCAATTAATTAATATATTTTAAGAGGACCTTTGATATATATGTTATTGGTAATTAATATATTTTAAGAGGACCTTTGGTATATATGTTCTTCCAATATACCTATCAATATTGAAAATAACTTAGGTTTCTATGCAATCATACATAAAGAAAAACTTTAGGATACTAAACTAGAAACAAGATGAAACACATTTAGATATATGAATTAATATTGATGTGACTATAGAAACTAATTATTAATTTTGATCTTATGTATTTAATTTACATAAATAAAATTAAATTAAATAATTTACCAACAAAAGAGCTTATTCTTTTAAATAAAAAGGAAAAAAACACATTCGTTCATGTCCATGTAGTTTTCAAGTTTTGGATTTTCTTAGATTTGTTTTTCAAGGTTTCGTAGATTGGACATGATGACGCGTAAAGTTGCCTTTTCCATAGGTGTTGTGTTGGAACCGCATAAGCATGTTTTTTTTATATATATAGGGAAACCTCTTACACGTTTTGTCTTGTGTAAAGCATGGCTTTAAATCAAAATAATAATAAAATATTATATTCAAGTGTTGATGAATAGAAGTGGGTATACATCCTCATCACTAGGCAAGTGAAAAAAGTCTTGTTAAAGGTAGGAATTCAGAAGGATTCACTTAATTCATTTTAAATGAACATGATCAAAGATTTGAAAGGGATATGTATCAATTCCGTTCTAGATGAAATTAATTTTAATATAAAATAAATAATAAGTTATATTTTTGCAAGTGTTTTTTATTACATATTATTATTTTATTATATTTTTGCAAGTAGAGTTGGTCACAACCATATTATTTTTAGTAACTGACAAGTGTAGGGTTCAAATCACAGAGGTTGCTTCCATCAAACCTATTTTGCTTTGTTATTGTTGATCCAATGTGAAGAGGACCATCAATCGCTCAAGATTCGTACCGTCATCGTTGATCTAGTGCGCACTCAAAGGATTCAGATCAGACTACTACCTATGGAGCATACATACCCTATCTCCTATCAATTTGATCTTTGAACGTCTTATCTAAAGTACCCAAGCCTTCACCATAAGGCCTACTCAACAAGATGATCGAGGGATCGCATTGTGCCTTTCGAGGGAGTCATTAGAGAACCAATCTATTTTTAACTTGAAAAGGTACTTTAGGAGCTCACTAACATGAAGACCAAAATAATTTTTTTTATTACATTTATTTTTTTGGATATTGATTAATTTCATCTAATGGTTGAGTAAGACTCAAGGATCCAAAGGTTCAAAGATGTCTTAAAACTCTTCACCATTACAAAGTTATCATAGTTTATTCTTTTATTTTTTTGAAAAATACACACATCTTAAAAATTAGGCTAAATATTTTGAGTCGAAACAAACTTTAAGTGAGTTATAGTTTTACATTTATTTTGTTTGTTGGGTCTTTTGGCCTTCAAATTTTGCAATCGAATTAGTCAAATTAATTGGAATAGCATTTTGGATCTTATATCTTGGTTGTCTATGATATCATTTTAATTGTTTTTCCTTATTATCATTTGTTGAGCACTATGCAATGTGATGTTACTTTTCATCCTTTTTTAATATGCATTCTAAAATAATTACTAACAAACTCAATGGACAAACTACATCATGAAAGCTTGTTGGTTAATCGCAAAAGACCTATGGGATATTGTTAACACAAAAGGAAACTATAAACGGTAAGGATAGAAAATATTCAAAGGTTAAGCATGACAAGGCTATTATATTGATCTTTAGGAGCTTCAAATGAGAATAACTTCACTATTTCTTTAATTGTGTAAATATACACAATTTGTAACAAATTGAAGAATATATTTAATAAGTCCAATGATACCTAAGGTATAGTCGTATACAAGTTCATTCTTGTTGACCTAAATTTTTTCCATAAGGTCAAGGACTATTTGGTTCAAATACATGAGTTAGAAAGGAAATTCAATATATCTTAAAAAAGTAAAAGTTTAATGGTTTTTATTTAACCAAATATTTTGATGGTATCCTTGATGTCGCCTTTTATTAATTTGGGTATGTATTTGGAGTGTGTTGTTAAGAAAAATTGGATGAGAGATCATGGCTTTTAATTTTTCTAGAGATTATGGTTTCTAAAATTTCTAAAGATTATGACTTCTAAAATTTCTCACTCCTCCTTTAGGAACAAAATTAAAAAGTCCTAAATGAAAATATGGTCTAAAGGGCATGTCCCACCTCATTAAAGGTAATGGGAGGGACAATCAATTCATGGGAACAATAATAAAGGATATCTAATGGAAGATCACTTAGCAAGTTTGATCAACATGTGCTCAAAAAGATAAAAAGCAATAATAATAATATAAAGACCACTATAAAGGAGATTCATCAAAAAGTGAGTCTAGTGCAAGTTACCTCCAATGCAAATGAGTTCAAGTATGAATAAAGACATGATGAAAAAGTTAAAATAAAGAAATAAAAGATGCAATTATTATAATAAACCTTGTCATCCTAAGTCCCAATGCTTCAATCTATGAAGAGATCTATGAAAAGGTATAGTAGGAAACTTAAGGATGGACACTGGGAGGATGTTATGTTTTCTACCTTTGATACAACTTTCCATGTTAAAGATTGATTTCTTGATGAACAAAAAAAAGAATAAAATTATTATCAAAAAAAGGTATGGAGCCTTAAGAAGATGATTAATATGCTACCTTGCATTGGATTGTCTTCATAATAATTAAGGACATTTGTAGTTGATAATTGAGGATGTTGTTAATGTTGAAGTCCATGATTCTTTCTCACATGATCATGGACCTCTTTTTTAGACTCCGTGGTAGAGAATTAATTTCGTGTAAAGCATGATCACAAGCCAACACCAACATCCATGAACTAGTTCATTTAACATGGAGGCAATAAAGAGCAAATTGTATACTCGTGGAAAGGAACTAATATTGTTGATTTATATGTTATAATAGTTTGATAGGTCATTATTTTTCCTTTTGAAAACAATATTCAAGACTAGATTGTTAATTCTTATAAAGTCATGGAGTGAGTAAAAACTCAAAAATATTTGAGGAATGAATCATTGTCAAAAGTTATCATTAAGGGGATGATGATATAATATCATCTTTCTAGTCAGTGTAATACATGTCTAATGGGGGATGTAATAATATAAAAATATTATTGTTGGTCCCATTAGTACCTTGTTAGGTTAATCTATGTATTACTTATTAAATTAGTGATTGGCTTGCATTTGTACCTTTGAAAATATTTTACTATTCTTTTAAGTCAATGTTTGTGCTTCTCATCAACTTCGTCTAATATAAAGGTAAATCATATTTGTTTATTTTAATCATCTATTATCCATCATTTTATCTATTTTATATTAATGAGATTTTTTAGTTTATTACTAAGTTTTTGTGACGTAGTGTCACTTTTTACATCACTATAGCATTAGAATATCAATTATTTGTTTTTATTTAATACAAAAATTATTATCATTGTAATAGTCAAAATTATTTTTTTTTTTGAAAAAAATGAAAACTTGTATTAATACAAAAACCAGATACAAGCGGGAGAGAACACATCCCGAGCCAGAGCCAAGAGCAACACAACAAAGGCAGCGCACAAAGGCAACACTAGCAGCCACAAGGCACAGAGAACGGACGGCGCGAAAAGGCGACATGTCGCGAAAACGCGACATGTCGCGAAATCGCGACAGGCAAACCCGTCACGGCCACTTCGGCGCCAACAGTCGCGAAATCGCGACAGGAAGGGCCCTCGACAGCCAACCGCAGAAAGCGTCGCGAAAACGCGACGAAAAAACTAAACAACAATCATGCCCCAAGAGGGTCGCGATATCGCGACAAAAAACCAACCAGTCGCAAAAGAGCCAAACATGCCGCGAAATCGCGACAAAAAAGCCAAGCTGCATCCAATTAGTCAACCTGTTGCGAAAACGCGACACAATACCACCTTTGAACAACATCTTCAAGAGAGGCACAATATCGCTAGCAAAGCCCAGCAAAAGCCACGACAGCGCTACATGGCGCGATATCGCGCAAGAAATTCGCCAAAGGCCAGGAAGGCACAACCTGTCGCGAAATCGCGACAAAAACCAACTCGTTGCCGCGACAGCGCTACAGGTCGCGATATCGCGACAATTTTCCACCCAGCCGCCTAAGTGCCAAACGTGTCGCGAAATCGCGACAGGAAAACCATGCAACTTCCAAATCTCAAACTTGTCACGAAAACGCGACGAAATATTTACTTTGCTTTTCAACTTCATGAAGGGAACGAGAGCGCGGCAAGAACGCCAATCGGACCAAGAAAGCGGGACCTGTCGCGATATCGCGACATGTCGCGGAATCGCGAGTCGCGAAATCGCGACATGTCGCGGTATCGCGACACGCGATATCGCGACATGTCGCGATATCGCGACACGCGATGTCGCGACAGAAACCCACCAGAGGCCGCGGAGGCTCAACCTGTCGCGATATCGCGACAGCAACCAGCCAGAGGCCGCGACAGCACTACATGTCGCGATATCGCGACAAAAAGGACCCTTAGCAAAAAAAACTTTGCACATTATTTCAAAAATTGTTCAAGGCCTTGTCTGATCTCGGCATCCTCCACAGACATATTGCTATGCAGATGCATCCCAACCTCTCTCTCAGCACCCATCTTAGCAAGGAAATCAGCCGCTTTATTGAGAGATCTACTAGCATAAACAGGTATCACATCCTCAACTTCCTTCCAAAGCTCTAAAATTTGGGAAACCAAAATCCTCAGCCTCCAAGCTTTTAAGGCAAAGTTCCTCATGCAATCAAGAGCACCAACCAGGATTTGGGAATCAGACTCAATGATTATCTTTCTGTGACCTTGTTTGACGGCCCAGATGGAGGCAGATTTAATAGCAAAGGCCTCAGCTTCATTGTTTGTGGCATATCCCAGGACCTTGCAATTCCCAATAGAGCACAGTCCCAGCATGATCACGGCAGATAACTCCACTACCGACATTACCCGGATTACCTTTTGCGGCTCCATCGGTATTGATTTTGACCCAGCCTTATGGGGGAGGTTTCCAACAACTTCTAACCTGTCTCTCAAGATCATCAACTCTCCCTTTCAAAGGCTTAGAAGGCGGCTGATTTTCCTCCTCAGCATAGATGGCAACGGTTTCCACAACTTTGCTCCAGATGACCTGCCATATCCCATCCACCGAAGAGAAGGTTTCACGGAAAATACGAGCATTTCTTTCCAACCACACCTGCCACCAAATAAAAAGGAAACCGAGCTCCCAGCCAGTACGAAGAGCTTTAGATATAAATCTACCTCTCTTCCAGATTTCCCATAAATTGGTCCGGGACAAGTCTCCAAGCGCCTGAAGTTTAAAGTGGGAGAACCAACGATGCCAAATCTGTTGTGTGAAAGGACAATCAAACGAGAAGATGATCCGCGGTTTCCTCATTCCTATAACACAAAACACCTCTGGGAAGGGCCAATGATGCCTCTAATTCCGAGGTTGTCAAAGGTCAAGATACCATTATGCATCACTTGCCAAGCAAAGAAGTTCACTTTCGGCCAGCCCTTGGGATGCCATATCTTCCTCCATTCAAGAACTGGAAAAGAGTGTGGGGGGGGCTCAGGAAGGATCGAATCATAGCCCTCCTTCACAGAATAAACCCCAAGGTTCCCAAAGCCCCAGGCAAGCTCATCCTCCTCATCTCTCCCAGTAAGAAACCTTTCTGCCAAAAGTTTTTCCAGAGTTGGAGCCTGCTCCGGAGGGATTGGAATAGGCCATTCACCCAGCCGCTTAAACTTTTGAACCTTATACTCCCCCAATTGGTTGGTATTGAAGTAGCTCTCAATATTAATCCAACCCTTATCTTCAAGAGCTGATTTTAACGGATGCAAATCAGGAAACACGGCAAGGATAGGAGGATGTTGATCCCAAGAATCAGTCCAAAACCGGGCCTTCTCCCCTCTCCCAACTTTCCAGAACAATTGATCTTTGATAATGTGAGATCCAAGCTTGAGCGCCTGCCACACAAGAGATCCATTACCCTCCAAAGGATAGCGGCCCAAGTCGTTGGGATGAACAAGACCCAAGTATTTACTAGAAAGGATTCTGCTGCAGAGGGACGAAGGCTGGGAAATCCACCTCCAATACAATTTCCCAGCCAGGGCCCGATTGTTAAACTTGGAGCTTCTTAAGCCCAACCCACCTTTTTCCTTGGGCTGGGTGACCTTATCCCAACCAACCAAGGCCCATTTCCTCTCTCCATTGGCACCTTCCCAGAGAAAACTTCTAGCCGCTTTGTCCAGCTCTTTCCAAATTGAAGGAGGGGCGGCCAGAATAGAGAATTTGTAAATAGGCATGGCCTGAATAACAGACTTCAAGAAAGTTAGTCGGCCCCCATAGCTTAACCATCTATGAGACCAGTGATTCATTCTCTCTTTGATGCCATCCAAAAGGTCCTTCCAGAAATCAGCTTTCAGTTTTTGAAATGCGAGAGGAACCCCAGGATAAACAACGGGAAGGGAGGTCCTAGTGAAACCCAGGATCTCCATAACTCTCTCTTGTGACCTTTGATCAAGGTTAAAGAAGACCACTTTTGATTTTGTTTCATTGATGACTTGATTAGAAGCCCGGAGGTAGACGTTAAGAGAATCTTTGATTCCTCTTGCTTCCCTGAGGCTGGCAACTCCCACCAAACCCGTATCATCCACAAACTGTAAATGAGTCAAAACTTCTGCCCCGATTTTGATTCCTGTAATCTGTCCTTGACGTCTTCTTCTCAGGAGGAGTCTGCCTAAACCTTCGACCAAGATGAGAAAGAGATAAGGAGAGCGAGGGATCTCCTTGGCGGAGACCCGAGAGGCTCCAAAAGGTGGCGAGGGAAGTCCCTTAATTAAAACGAGTAGGAAGGCGTAGAGATACAACTCATGACCCGGGCAATCCAGATCTCGAGAAAAACCAAAGGCTGCCAACATCTTGACCAAGAAGCCCCACTCTACTCTGTCATAAGCCTTAGACATATCCGGTTTGATGAACATTCCCTTGTTACCGAATTATGCATAGAATGGATAGCCTCCTGAGCCAAGATCACTCCATCCAAGATCTGTCTTCCTTCAACAAAACCCCCTTGCTCAGGGGAGATTATATTTTGAAGAAGGGGTTTTAGTCTTTCAGCCATAATTTTAGTGATAATTTTGTAAATCACATTACATAATGCAATAGGTCTGAAATCGGAAATGTGAGCCCCCCCCTCTCCTTTAGGAATTAAGGTGATAAAGGTGTGATTTAGAGCCTTGAGCATTCTTTTGTTAGTTCGGGATTCCTCAGTGACAACCAACACATCCTCCTCCAAGATATCCCAGAAGGCCTGAAAGAACTCAATAGGGAAACCGTCCGGACCAGGCGATTTTCCTGTGCACATCCCAAAGACCACCTTCTTGAGTTCATCACGATCAATGGGCTTAAGAAGGGCCTGATTCTCTTCATGAGAAATAATAGAGGGAATGCCCTCAATGACTTCATTTTGGGCTTCCACATCATGCTGCATACTTTCCTTGAAGAGGTTTGAGAAGTACTCCATAGAGAGGGAGTGCATATCAGGGAGAGTGTCAAAAGAGTTTCCAATCTCATCTTGAAGGAATTCCATGTTATTCAATTGCCTTCTAGCACAGACAGAGCGATGGAAAAATTTAGTATTTCTGTCTCCTTCTAATAGCCAAGTATTTCTTGCTCTCTGTCTCCGATAGATCTCTTCTTGATTATCAATGTCCTCAACCGCTTTGCGTAAAGCGTCATCCTCGAATTTAAGATGCTCAGAAATAATTCCTTCTCTGAATTGTTTTTGCACCTCATTCCATCTGTCCAACAAGGGAGCCCGTTGGAGCTGGAAATCAGATTTGTTAGTTTGCTTCCACTGTTTTAGTTTACTCTTAACAAAAAGAAGCTGTTTATGAAATTTGAACATAGTTGTTCCAAAAGGGAGACGACCTTCTTCCCACCACTGTGGAATTTTCCTTCGAAGGTCCTCTTTTTGCAACCAAAAATTTTCAAATTTAAAAGGTTTGTAATACTTCCATGACATAGTCCCTCCCTCCAGCAAAATGGGAGAGTGATCTGAGACTGGGCCCTCCAAAATCTGGAATTTGATATTCCATCTAACATAAGCTTCCTCCGAGACCAAAAACCTATCAAGCTTAACCCTCCTATTGTATGGCTCTCTTCTCTTATTAGTCCAGGTAAAGTTTGTACCGGGGCCTTTGATATCAACAAGGTTAAAGGCCTGGACTTGGGCAATAAACGACCGGTCCCATGTATCCGAAGCAGGGGATGCCACCTTCACGATCTCTAGCGAGATAATTTAGCATTGAAGTCCCCGACAATAATCCAATCACAATCTTCCCGGGAGGACCTCATGTTTTGAACAGACTTTCCATTGAAACCGTCGACCATCGGTGTTACGAGCCCCATAGAAATTTGTAATTAAGACTTGTTCAAATTGTAACAATATTCTTAAAAAGAGATGTTAGGACCCCTCTCCAGGCTATATGTTCTATTGCTATCCATGCCAGAGGATTCCAAAGAGTAGCAATCCCTCCCGAGGCACCTAGAGCAGCCACTGCCATATGGCCAGCACCCCTCCAGATTCGGCTGACAGTTTTACTCATAAGGTCTAATGACATTTTTGTCTCTGAATGAGCGAAAGTCTGTTTTACTTCTCTCTAAAAGTCTTTGAACAGCAGATTGATGGGTTCTCTCTGTTTAAACCCCTCACATTCCAAGATTGAATAATCATTGGAAACCTTGGGAGCAATACGAATCAATTGTTCTCGCCAATCCTCCATTGATTAGCTTATCTCCTTGCACTGCAATTAGATCCTTATTGGATTTCCTGCCCACCCCTTGGGAATTACTTGTTTTTCGACCTCTTCTCCACCTGGGAAATTCCAAGAGCTGGTCTTTCTCTGAGCTTTTCTGCAATTCCCATGGTAACATCTTTAATAACGGGCTGAACTGGGGAGTGGATTACCAAAGTCCCGGGGTTTTCTTGCTGCAAAGTCTCAGAGGAGTCAATCACCTGTTCAAGGACAGTGGTTGATGAGGGAGGGGCATGAGTAAGGATGATATTATCCTCAAGGTTCCCATCTGCTCCTTCCATAGTTTGGTCTTCTTGATCCACAAGAGATTTGAAGATTTCATACCGATTGGTTGGCTTGGGAAGAGCTTGCTCCTTGCCATTTCTCTTTTTGTTTCTTCTTTTCTTCTGCTGTTCAAAGCCATCGTTCTGGCCCTCAGAACCCGGGGGAATGACAGGTGGTTCCTTGACCGAAGTGGACTTACCTTCTCGGGAGCGATTTGACATTCCCTGTGGAGCATCCGCTTTGGTGCTCAAGATATTTGGACAGAACCTTGCCAAATGGCCATGCAAATGACAGACTCTACATCGGAAAGGTAGGGCTTCATAGTCTAACTGTTGTATCCAGGAATGTCCTGCTAACTCCAGTTCCATCTCAGCTGGTAGCGGTTGACTAATATCCAGTTCTACACAAATTCTCGCATAAACAGCAGTATTTCCTTCAATGGTATCCTTGGAAACTCCCAAAAATCTACCTAGAGAGTTGCCTATCAATTCAAGAATCTGCTCACCCCAAAACTCCATCGGGAGAGCATACAATCGGATCCAAACCGGGACAGCCGTGGGCTCAATGCGAGGGTCGAAACCCGCTCTCCACGGCTGGACAAATAACCCTGCCGGGCCATGGCTCCTCTTCTCTGATTCAAATGCTCTGTTTCTATCCATTAGGGAAGAAAAACTAATAATAAAATACCCATTGCTTATGGGCCATAAGGAGTACTCACCGATAGGCTCCCAGTTTTGTCTCACCCAGGGAATGCAAAAAGTGCGAGGGTGGGTCGAATGCCCATGAACTTGCGAGATCGGATCATGAGTAGCCCGATAGTTTATCGTGTCTTCAACCAGGCTCCGGTTCGATGACTATTTTCGGTCTTGACGCAGATTGCGGGAGACATCCATTGATTCTATGCACAGGAGAACCCTTGCCCACATTCTTGGATAGCGAGATGGAAAGCACTCCGTCGAGCATCAACGAGAGGAAGACGCGAGGATTTTCTCGTAATATCTCCGCATAAGAGGTCTTCTTCCCCTCGAGAGAACCTGGAAGAGACCCCATTGGGCCCTCCCGGGGCACCGAAAGATCCTAGAACAAAAACCAGCAGCAAACCCCCAAAGACTCTGGAAGAGGTTTCCGATCTGAAACCCTAGAGGCTCGGCCGTCGGCAGTTCAGAAGGTTTCCCGCCAAATCGCCAGAGCTCAAAAATCGCGTCCAATCATTCGGATCCATAGTCAAAATTATTTATTGATACGAAGGTGGTGTCATTTTGACACTAATTCGATGTTGTAATTTACCATTAATAGGAATTTAATATTCTTTATTTGCACCAATATAACATTGTTGTAGCAACACATCATATTCATAAATGTTATCAAAGGATTTTTCTAAGTGGCATTATGGATAAGTTGCCCATTAACGACTAGTCAATATTATTTTTTAAAGGGACACCACAAATTTTGTTTATAGTGAGGTCAAAAACACTCACTTGGTGGTTAGGCATCCACCATACACATAAGGTCCCTATGCCCATTTAGAATTAAACTAGAATATTTTATGTAAAAAGATGCCTTGTCTTAAATACTTGATCTCAACTCAATGGACAAATCATTAAATTTTTTCTACGTTTTTTTTTTCGTATAAGTTTACTAAGTAATACAATTGTATGACTTTACCTCTTCTTAGAAGAAAATCTTATGACGATCACTTATTAATTTATAATTTTTTTATTGTGAGATCAACACATTGTCTAATATTTTCCACTGTGGTCACAAAATATTTATCCATCCTAAAACTTACAAGTAAGTTGTCCTTCTTCTTCACTCACTTATTGGATCAAGCATTTGCCTTTCCCAATCACTTATTAATTTATAATTTATTTCTTGTGAGATCAACACATTGTCTAATATTTTCTACTATGGTCACACAATATTTACCAATCCTAGAACTTACAAGTTGTCCTTCTTCTTGACTTACTTATTCAAGCATTTGCCTTTCCCTTTTCATAATCATAGTTGCCCTTACATGTAATGAATAATGCAAGCCATCATTAGTTTGTGTGTAGTGCCAATAGGATCACTAACCAAATTGCAAGGTAATTTGAACAATTTTATAAGTCAATCACTACTGATGAGTTTCAATTTGATTAGTGTATTATTTTAAATGCTATCATAGTAAGCATAATATTCAAAATAAATGTTGAGAACTAGGTAATTTGAAATAAAGGAGATAGCTAAAGGATAAGTATTTTGTTAGCTGATTGTCCCTTAAAATCTCATAGGTATTAAGATCAAAGCATGTGTTATACATATGAGGTTATACATTAAGTTGGTAAAAGAAATATTGAATGTGGAAGCGTTACTAAATTTTGAATTATTAAACATTTTGTAAATACATATAACCATATCAAAATGTTCATCTATAAATATATCTACATGCCTAAAATACATAACTAAATCAAAAATATTTATCCCACATATTTAACACTTTTAAAAGTTCAATCCATACCAATTATTTGATTTGCATATCCTAATATTTAAGTCATAGCATAACTAAATATTAATATTTTCATATAATATCTAATATTTAATTTTTTAATGTCAATGTATTGTATTCTATCTAATGTTCTATTTTTTCAAACAATGCAATGCTAACCTTAGATTCTAATATTATAAGTTCCACTATTGTCTAGTATGCATACCCATGACTTTAGGATCACAACATGGATGTGTACCCATTCAAATGTTTAGATGTGTATACCTTATCTTAATAATAAATTAAAAAATAATAAGTGCATCACTAAATTTTAGTGTATTTTAGCAAAGATAAATGGATAGATACTTTTATTCTAATATTATAAGTTCCACTATTGTCTAGTATGCATACCCATGACTTTAGGATCACAACATGGATGTGTACCCATTCAAATGTTTAGATGTGTATACCTTATCTTAATAATAAATTAAAAAATAATAAGTGCATCACTAAATTTTAGTGTATTTTAGCAAAGATAAATGGATAGATACTTTTAACCTGCACCAAGCACTATACCCTTACCTTGCATCGTCACACCTTGTATATCTCGCTTCTTCCACTCATTTACTTTGGAGGCCTGCATCGAGTATATTGGATGTTCGTCACACCTAGTGTAATCCCACACCCACATGCCCATATAACCTTCTTTTATAACTTGCAAATCCCCAACCTTACATCCTAACATTATCTCCCATCTTAGGATTAATACTATCATAACTTATATCCTTTTACCTTTTACGTGATATTAAAAAATTATTTATTTATTTTAATTGGTTATATAAGATTTTAACAAGCTTCGTTCATATAACATTATAATTATATAATGGTAATACAATTTAAAAATATGTATATATTGTTTGAAATAATTTAAACTTGGGTTTTCTTCAAAGTTAAGAATTTAACCTATTAACCTAGATTCATTTGATAATATTAGCTTTATTATTCATTTTAATGGAATAAGTAGGATTTATACAATTCCTAGAATTACAATTCCTTGTAATTATACATGTATCCTTTGGCAAGATTCAAACTTTTAATCTTATTTAATAAATGTTAAAATTCATTCATAAAGTTAAACTTCAATTTATCTTTGTTTTCATCATTTGTCTTAAACCCCTAAACTACATTTAAATTTATTATGACCTAAAATAAATTTAATATATTCACTCATGTTGAGGAGTTGGAGAGCAAGTGGGTAGTTAAAACTCTCCAGTTATCAAGAGGTCCAAGTTCAAATCTCTCCCCTCACATGTTGCGGATATGTTTTTATATAAAAGGTTCTTCATCAAAAATAAAAAATAAATTTAATATTTTTTTACATAATTTTTTTTAATACTAACTATAATATTATTATAATATTTTAATATAAAATAAAATTATAATTAATAATTTAATTAATATTATTATTTTTTTTAATACTAACTATAATATTATTATAATATTTTAATATAAAATAAAATTATAATTAATAATTTAATTAATATTATTTTTTTTATACATAAAGGAATCGACAACTACCTTTCATTTTTGAATAACTTGTCACAAGGTCAAGTCGCATTGCCTCCGATGGTAGCGTCAAATCATGGTGCTACCACTATAACCCCTACCTCGTTTCGGTAAACACGGTCCAGCTATAACCCCTACCTCGTTTCGATAAACACGGTCCAGAGTGAGGGAACCCCCGATGACTCAGGATTGGTATCGTCGTCATCAAATTGGCGCACACTCAATGAACTCATATCAGACTACAACCTTTATCCTAAATTGGACATGCCCACAAGGTTTGAACCTAAGTCTCCGAGTAAATTTTATTAATATTATTTAATATATACGTTGTCTTCTTTCCCTTCTCCCTCCTCTCTATCATTCTCAGTCCTCTTTGAATTTTAAAACTTGTAAAATTTTACAAATTCAATTCAGTCCTCTTTGAATTTTAAAACTTGTAAAATTTTACAAATTCAATTCAAAACCTTAAGGTTTGAGTTGATAATCACCTAAAACCTTATAAAGTATTTTGTAATGTTAATTAAATTCAGTAAAAGCTTAATTTTTTTTGTAAGCTTTTAATTTATTATGATTATTCTAGAATAATAGTGATTTTATAATATGTAACTATAATAAATTAAAAAAAAATAATTGCTCAAGTTAAAACCATATTATTGTCTCCCTTATATAATGTTTATAGATTGAGTATGGTGATTGTAGATTGTTTCCATGGTGTTCATTATTAGAGACTTGAAAAGAAAGATGTTAATAACTTGGTTATAGATTTTAACATACATGGAAGAATCATCTACAAAAATGGCATTAAAACAAAGGTTATGTTTCGATCTAAGGTATAATAAAAATGTTCAATTGGGCACTTACAGGGAGGAGATCTAGGTTCAAACCTCGTGGGTATGCTCAATCTAGGGCAAAGGTAGTAGTTTGACCAGAGTCTGCTGAGTGTGCGTCAGCTTGATGATGGTGGTACCAACCTCGAGCCATCGGGGGTCTTCCTCACTCCGAGTCGTGTCTACGAAGGTGAGATAGGGGTTATAATGGTAGCACTATGATTTGACGCTATGATTGGAGGCAATGCAACTTGAACCTGTGACCAGTTGTTCAAAAAGGAAAGGTAGTTGTCGATTCCTCTATGTATCTAAAAAATGTTCAAAATTTAGGTTTATATGAAAATTAATTTTGATGGTGTTTTCAAAGAAAATTTAGGAAAAGCCAATTGACATGGTTTTTCTAAAATAATGAAAGCAAACTTCTCAATTACTCAAAATCATATAGAAATATCGGTGAGGACAACACAACGATTACGGCTTTGGCCTCTCTTTGGGAGGTCTAGGGTTCAAACTACGGTGTGTGTAATTTCGTGTGGTTTGAGCTTTGGTTCTTGTGTATGTCATGGAAAATCACTTAGCCTCTCTTTGGGAGGTCTAAGGTTCAAACTACGGTGTGTGTGCAATTTCGTGTGGTTTGAGCTTTGGAAGCCTCTCTTTAGGAGGTTTAGGGTTTAAACTGCGGTGTGTGCAATTTCGTGCGGTTTGAGTTTTGGTTCTTGTGTATGTCATGGAAAATCACTTGACCTCTCTTTGGGAGGTCTAGGGTTCAAACTGCAGTGTGTAATTTCGTGTGGTTTGAGCTTTGGTTCTTGTGCACGTCATGGAAAATTACTTGATCCTGCATGATGGTATGAATTGTGTGTTAAAAAAAAATTATATAGAACTTCAACTAACAACTATGGAGAGCTAAAATACTTCTTATAGGGATTAAAATTGCATTTGAAAAATGATGGAAACATATTTCAATTAAAAGAGATTCACAAATTATTATTGATGTTTTAATGAAAATGGATGTGGGG
The DNA here is from genome assembly GCA_028583015.1 of Wollemia nobilis. Lineage (NCBI taxonomy): Eukaryota > Viridiplantae > Streptophyta > Pinopsida > Araucariales > Araucariaceae > Wollemia > Wollemia nobilis. The sequence goes on from JAQPPZ010000989.1 coordinate 8,890,177, forward strand.
ATAGCGCAACGGTTTGGGCTTTGGCTCTTCTTTGGGAGGTCTAAGGTTCAAACCATGACATTGACATTTGTGTGTGGTTGTGTGTTAAATTCCCTATTGATAATTTTAGTTCTCTCCCTTATGAGAGGTCATGGTGGGATGGGGATGCTTAGCCCTGAGTGTTGATCATAGGGATTTCTCACACTAACCAAATCTATATAAAAAATTTGGAGATGCTTAGCCCTGATACTCAATATGCTTAGCCCTGAGTGTCGATCGTAGGGGTTTCTCACACTAACCAAATCTAAAAAAAAAGAATGTGGAGATGGAATAAAATAAATATTATTGTTTGTGTTCATTATTTAGTATTGGAGGTAATTTCTTAAAAATGTAAGCATGTCTCTAAAGAAGGAAAATGAATTTTACCAATTGTAATGTTGATCTTCATCTAGAGGAAAATCAAATTTTAAAAGGTAATTGGTTAAGTCAGATTTTATCTCTTAATGGAAATGATGCCAAGAAGATGATTGTTGAAACATAACACTCTAAAAAAGAATATATTTAATAGAAAAAAAAATGAAAAATATCTATGATAAAAAGACATGTTAATATGTTTTAATTAACCTAACAACAAATGTAATATTTTGGTATTTTGATGAAAGTGTTCCCTAATAAAAGTCATATATAACTTATTTAAAAAAAAAAAAATTGTGAAAGCCCCCAAATGCTAGGTAAATTGATAGTTGCTTGTTGGTCAGACATTTACCAAGAATAAACATGGGTTCAAACCTTGGGGTACCAATTTGCAAAAGTAATAGTCTACTCGAAATCCTCCGGGTGCACTCAATTTGCAAAGGTAGTAGTCTACTCGAAATCCTTTTGGTGCACTCAATTTGCAAAGGTAGTAGTCTACTCGAAATCCTTTGGATGCACTCAGACCAACGAAGATGGTACGAATTTTGAGTGACTGGTGGTCTCCCCTTGACTCAAACTTGTTGGGAGCAGCCCTTGCACTTATCAATTACTATAACCAACTTTCCTATGTTGGGAGCAGCCCTTGCACTTATCAATTACTATAACCAACTTTCCTAAAAAGGAAAAAAAAGTTTGTGAAAAAATTTAACAATCCTATGAATGGTGATTAAGATTTAAAGTAACCAATAGCTCCCTTCATCCATTCACCAATAGTCATACCTATAATGTAGATCCACGTCATTCCTTACTTTACACTATGATATAGATTCATATCATAATCTACTCATGACTAATAGAAATTTAATTTTAATTAGCCATTTATATTTAAAGTAATTTTGAGGGACAAGTTTTTCCTCCACAATCATAATTATAGTCGCAACCGTGACCATGATATAGATCCATATAATATAATCCTCTACTTATCAACGATAGAGATCTAGTTTTAATGAGCCATCTATGGTGAGCGTTTTTATTTTTTATATATTTTTATTATTTAAGAAATAAAAACATTTACTATTTAAGTTTTTAAAAAGTAATAATTGATAAAGTAATGTTTTTAGGATTGGTAAGTGTTTGTTTGGCCAAGTATTTACTAAGAAGATACTCAAGTTTAAATTTTAAGGACAACTTATTTGTAAAGGTCGCTGAGCTGAATTCTTTGAGTATGCGCCAGACAGACAATCAAAACCCGAGCGATCATTGATCCCCTTTACGTTGGGTCAACAATAACGAAGTGGAATAGGTTTGGTGGGAGCAGCCTATGTGGTTTGAACCCTGCGCTTGCCAGTTAATATAAATAGTGTGAGTGATCATTGATCCCCTTCACGGCAAGGAATAAGTTTGGTGAGAGCAGCCCATGTGGTTGAAACCCTATACTTATAGATTACTAAAAATAATGTGATTGTGACCAACTCTCCTGTGTAACCAGCTTTAATATTTTTGGAGAAATTTTTTATAGAACCTGTTGTGCTTTATCCTTATATAATTGAGTAAAACAAATCTTAACCAAATAAGAAGATGAAAGAGGATCATTGATCCCCTTCACGACAAGGAATAAGTTTAGTGAGAGCAGACCATGTGGTTGAAACCCTACACTTATCGATTACTAAAAATAATGTGATTGTGACCAACTCTATTGTGTAACCAATTTTAATATTTTTGGAGAAATTTTTTATAGAAACTGTTGTGCTTTATCCTTAAATAATTGAGTAAAACAAATCTTAACCAAATAAAAAAATGAAAGAGGAAATTGAGATCAGATACGATATTGTCCTACATTTGCTAATTTGAATAAGTACTAAATTAATTTTAAAATAATTTTATTATTCAAATTTTATTTATATTTCTTATATGTAATTGCTATATTTAAATTTTACGTGGTATATTAACAAGAATGAGCAATAACTATATCAAAAGAAACTTTAATGTCAACAATGTAATGTGGAGTGTTCCAGTGGGGACAGAGTAACGATTCAGACTTTGGCTTTTCTTCGGGAGATCCAAGGTTCAAACCGCGACATGGGCGAGTGTGTGAGCGAGTGGTTGTGTGTTAAATTCCTTATTGATAAGCATATCTCTTGGCTTTACGAAGGTTCATGGTTGGGTGGAAACTGCTCAGCCTTATACGTACGTTGGTTATAGGGGTTTCTCACACTAACCAAATAAAAAAGCAAATACCGTAGTGGTAAGATTTTTTCGTTTTCATCCACGAGATCCAAGTTCAAAACCTTGGTAAGAGGGAACCAAGATTCCATATAAAAATTCACACTTTATCCCAACATTTATCTGTAAATATACCATAGTGATAAGTTCTTGGGTTTTCATTTCGAAGACTCAAGTTCAAACCTTGGTGCGAGGGTTTTGAGACCCCTCATAAAAACTTGGGCTTTATCCTACTATTTTGTCCCTTGAGGAATACGACAGTGGTAAGTTTTTTGGGTTTTCATTTAGGAGACCTAAGTTCAAAGAGGATTAAAACCCCTCATAAATTTTATTTCCACAGAAAGGAATAGGCTAACAAAATTTATGCACAAAAAAATAAGTCGGTTAGTAGTGGTTGAGTGCTTATTGAGCCAACAAAGTTTTGCACAAAAAGGGATAGGTTGGTTGGTAGCTATGCTTTATCCTAACATTTTGTCCCGTGAGGAATATCATAGTGATAAGTATTTGGATTTTCATTTAGGATACCCAAGTTCAAACCTTTGTAAAGGGAATTAAAACCCTTCATGATTTTTTTGCACAGAAAGATACAGGCCAACAAATTTAAGCATGAAAAGGATAGGTCGGTTGGTAGTGGTTGAGTCCTTATGGACCAACAATTTTTGTGCATAGAAAGGGATAGGCTGGTTGATAGCAGTCAAGTGCTTATCGATGGATTGTCTTAGTTCGATTTCTTGAAAGGATGATTTCATTGACTTCATCTTTATCTAGGGAGCTAAGAATTCTTGAGATTTCCTATTTAAAAAAATATAATCGTTATGTAATATATATGGTCTCATTTTCTATCTAGGGATAGACCAGTTGATAGCAATTGAGTGCTTACCTGATGGGTTGTCTCAGTTCAATTTCCCGTTGACTTTTTTTTTATTTAGAGAGCTAAAATTTATAAAAATTTCTTATAAAAAAATATAATCGTTATGTAATATATATGGTCTCATTTTCTATCTAGAGATAGGCGAGTTGGTAGTGGTCAAGTGCTTACCGATAGGTTGCTTAAGTCCGATTTCTTGAAAGGACGAAAATGATAGGTTCCCATTAACTTTGTCTTTATCCAAAAAAAAACTAAGAATTATAAAAATTTCTTTAAAAATATATATTTTGTTGTTTGATTATATAGTAGAGTTGGTTACAACCACTATTTTTAGTAACTGGCCAGTATAGGGTTCAAACCACAATGACTGTTCCCAACAAACCTATCCATCTCGTTTTTGTTGACCCGACGTGAAATGAGGACCACCGATCGCTCGATGTTCATACCATTGTCGTGGATCTGGCACACACTCAAAGGATTCGAAGCAAACGACTACCTTTGCAAAGGGTTGGTTTCCCCCAAGGTTTGAACCTAGGTCTCTTCTTGGTAAGTGCCCAACCACACTTGCACTTACCAATCCACCTAGCCCTTGGGAGTAAACCTTATGTTAAGTAAAATTGTTCCCCGTATCCCCTGGGGGCCAGGACTTTCCATTCCACGGGGTATATCCTATTCAGGTATACCCTTCAGGTTAGGTTTTTTTTTGTATTCAACATAGGTCGTCAGGCTTGAACCCCAGACCTCCTTTCGAGGATTGAAGGAACTTGCCAGTAAAATACTTGGTGCAAATTTCTTTAAAAAATATAACCGGTATGTAATATATATGGTTTCATTTTCTATTCTATATAACCTATTTATTAAAAACAATTATTAATTTAAAATTAATACTTGAAACAAAAATTTAAAAGCACATATCCATTGTAGTTACTAGTGTACCACTTATCGTGCTTGGAAAAATTAAACTTATTTACTAAAAATAATTATTAATTTAAAATTAATACTCGGAACAAATTTTTTAATGTGCAAGGGTGAGTGAGTAGTCAAGTTGGTGTGAGGCTACCAGTTGAGGTCTGCGATCCATACCGTGGGTCTATTCAACTCCACTTCAAATCACACCGGCTACCATAAGCCCTTTGGGCGAGGGCCTGAGCCTCACCATGGTACAGAGGGATTGAGCCTCACCATGGCAAAGAGGGTCTGAGAGGGCCTGAGCCTCACCATGGTAGAAAGGGGCTAAGCCTCACCATAGCAGAGAGGACCTGAGAGGGCCTGAGCCTCACCATGGCAGAGAGGGCCTGAGAGGGTCTGAGCCTCACCATGGCAGAGAGGGTCTGAGCCTCATTGTGGCAAAGAGGGTCCATGATTATTTCCTCTATGAGGGTTTCCTTTGAGAGGGTTTCACTCCCATTTCGGCTTTGACACTTTGAAACCCTTTGAGTGGGAAGCCTCATTTTCTCCCATTCTGGATATGGTTGCTAGTCGTGCTCAATTTCTCTATTGTGGTTCGTGATCAAGGTATTTTGCTTGCTAGGGGTCTTGTTGGTATGTTTTTCTCTCTTATAAGTTTGGCATTATCACTATTATATGGGTCAGACAGCTAAATACTGACCCAAACCTGTAGGGTGATCCTGGGTCGTTATAATGTAGTGGAAAATTTTGGCTGTTGACCCCTTGGCTGACTCTCGCTCTGGTTGGTGGGTGTGTCGGGTGGCTATGTTTCTTAAGTTGTTTGCTAGCTTCGAGGACTTTGTTGGATTGTGCAACATTTCTTTTGGGTTTGGTAGTTTCATGTTTTTTTTGGCTTTTCAATGAGAGGAAAGGCCCATCTATCGACCCAAATCCATTGGGTGGGCATGTTATGGTGTTTGGCTACGAAAATCTGATGGTGTTCCCTTGGCTGGTTTTAGCTCCGATGGCTTGACTGCTATGGTTGGATGGTGCTTGGATGGCTTTATTTCCAGGGTTCTCTACCAGTAGTGGTTCCATGGCTAGTTTGTGCCACTTTCTTCTGGGTTCAATAATTTCTTATTGTATCTAGCTATTTTGGGGAGACAGGGCCAAATATTGACCCAAACCAGTTGGGGTGAAAGTGGGTTGTTATGCTGCGATGGTTTTAGGCTTTTGGCCCCATGTCTTTGGTGGATTTTCTAGCCTTGATGGTATGTAGAGATCTCTTTCTCCAGTTCCAGCAATGGTGGTGCATTTGATCCCAGGGTTCTAAGGCTTATTTTTTCGAGATCTTACCTTTCTCCCTCTCAGGTGCAATGCGGAATGTAGTTATCTCCTTTTTCTTGTACCTGAGAGTGGTTGTTCTTGTTTTGTGTCTCTTACTTCGGTTTAGGTAGTTCATAGTTTTTACTTTCTCTTTTGAACCGTTGCAAGTGTAAGCCTTGGATCCTTCGCTAGATAGATTTGCAAGGGTTAGTGTTTTGTGGCAATTGCTTAAGTTTTGACGACTCATGGGGTTTGTTGCCCGATTTTCGGTGATGGTTTATTGTTCGTCGGAATGTTCCTCTCGCTCACCTAGATTCTTAATTTTCAAATTTAATTTTGAACGAGATGTTTTAGTTTGCTCCCATTAGACGGGTGTGGTGTTGTTCCCCATCCGGGGCATTCAGTTAATATCTTCTAGGACTTTATTATTGTACTTTACTTAGGAAGGTTGGTGGTTGGTTTTTCCAACCTTTGCTCCTCTTTGGTGGGTTACCCTTTTGGGTGTAAACTATATTTCTCCTTTTGGAGCTTGTTGTAATGGTTGTGGGATCCTCTCAAAACCCTTATCTTGGGTTGTGGGTCCCTCTCAAAACCCTCACATTCTGGGATCCTTAAAACCCCTTCTTTACCTAATAAAAAAAAATAATGCACATAGTGTTTTTTTATTAGAGAAGAGTTGGTTACAACCACATTAATTTTAATAATTGTCAAGCTTTTAATAATTATCAAGCACAAGGTACAAACCAATAGGGATTGCTTCCATAAAACCTATTTCATATCATTGTTGTTGATCCGACGTGAGAGGGATCACCGATCATTCAGGATTCATACTGTCATCATTGATCTGGCATGCACTCAAAGGATTCAGATCAAACTACTAACTTTGCAAATAGGCTTTCGTAATGTTTGAACCTAGTTTTCTTCTTGATAAATGCTTGACCACACAAGCAACTACCAATCCACTAACCCTTGGTACAATGCACATAATCATTATAGTTGCTACTCTACTGCTTATTGTACTTGAAATGTATGGAAATTTTGAATCGATCTACATGTTCTCTAGAAAATTCAAAAAGGGTTTTTACCCTTTTATTGCAAATTTATGTTCTATGATAAGTTTTTTATTTAGTCCAATAGGGATTCTTTCATGCATATTAAATTTAGCAATATTTTTTTCATGCACTAGTTCTTTTTAAATAGATTATATATGAATTTTATTGGATGTCATTTAATTAAAATATCAAAATTTTATATTTGCTATTAAGTTAATTAAACTATATGAAACTTATCTTTTTATAAAATATATTATTTCTTCCATTTCAATGGTTATTTTTTCTTTATGATATTAGTTTTAGTAAAAGATAAAATCTCCCTCAATAAATTACCATTGAAAATTCAAATAATATCCTAAATTAAAATTAACATCATATTTGAAAGTCATGTTAAGTGACATGATATTAAGCAAGCTAGGGACAAGTGTGAGCCTAGAGCGAGTCGCACTAGATAGCATAGAAGGAAAGTCATATTTGAAAGCCCTAACGGGAAGTTAGAATGTCATATAAGAGGAAAAACAAATATATGATAAATTTGACCCAAGGAGCAGATGTTACACTATAAGTGATTATTAAGGATGAGATAATCAAACATGATATAATGGTCCTTACAACTAAAGGGTTCATATGTGAGTTCCATGGATAATGACCATGGTTTTGGAGATTCAAAATTGGATAAATGGAAATGGTGATTGAATTTAATTACTTAGAATTTTGTCCTAAAGGTCTTGTTCACATCAAAGATAAAATAATGGGTGGTGGCCCATGGTTTAGGAGGAGATATGCCCTTTATTTAAGACCATTGACTGAGAATTTTTTTATTGAGACATAAACTATTAAAAGGCTTCTAGTGTGGGTTAGGCTTTTTGGACTTTCATATTAGCTTATCAATAAGGATGATTTGAAGAATATTAAAATATCCTAAGGGAATTCATCAAAGAGGGATTAACTACTAACGAGTGAAAGCATGTTATATATACCCAAATATGTGTTGCTATGGATATTTCAAATCCTTTGCCACAATGCAGTAAGATTAAATCTAAATCAAGAGATTGAGGTCACAAAGTGGATTATGAAAACATTGCATTCTGATGTCATAATTATTATGATATTGAACACATGGAAAGAGATTGGAAAGTGAAAATGATGAAGAAAGAGAAAAAAATTGACGATGAAACAAGGAAATCATATTGTAATAGAAGCTTGATTAGATTAAGGATATTCCACTCCAAATAAAGAGGCAAAATAATATCGTATGGTAGTTCACTCAAATCAACCGTTAGAAGAATCAAAGAAGGATAAAATGGATGAGCAAGTGTAATGTGCAAGTTCAAATTTAGAAGAAATTAAAGGTGCAAAGGAAGATGTGGAAGAAATTTTTAAATTAAAGACAACAAAAGAGATCAAGTTTATTCCAAGTAAATTGTCTTCATTTTTATCAAGTAGTATCGAATAAAAATGAAAGCAGTGTAGAGGTTATCCTTTGCACTTTAGGGTTTCAAGAGTAGCATTATAAGGAAACAAGGATGGAGAAAAACCATAGCAATTTAGGGTTTTTAGGGCAGCATAAGAAGGTAATTGTTGTGGAGGAGCGTTCTTGCACTATAGGGTTTCTAGAGCAACATAAAGAAGAAAGTGCTTTTGATGCTATTCCTTACACTTCAAATCCTTCAAAGCAAGACAAACCTCTAGATGATAAGTACCACTATGAAAAATGTGAAAATTCAAAGATATTGATGAAAATAAAAGTGTTGATGGGAATGCAAAAATAAGAGGAAGATCCAAGAAGCAAAAACAAAGAGAAAAACAAACTCGTAGAAATATTGATATGGAAAAACAAAAGCAAATATCACAAGTGCTAACAAGAAGTGAGGCTAACCCAAAAATAAAACGTGATGATAAAATTTATATCTTGGAATATTAGGAACATGAATAAGACCCCTAAAAAAAGAGGTATTAGAGATTCAACAAGTTGTTACAAACAACATATTTATAAATATGGAAATTGGGTAGCAATTATTTTAGCTATTTGCCATGGCAAAATTTAATTTTTAGAGGGTAATTGGACAAGTGATATTTTATCTCTTAATTAAAATGATATAAAGGAGTTGATTGCACAAATGTAGTAGTTTGAGGAAGATGACGAACATATTTTATAGAAAGACAAATGAATAATATTTTTGACGAAAAAACAAGTTGAATATGGTTTAATTAATCTGATAAGCAATGTAATGAGAATATAACATTTTGTTATTTTAATGGGAGTGGCCCCCAATAGAAGCACACTACCTCCATCAATAATTGGTAAACATAAAAAACAATGTTATTATTGATCCATTCCCCACATCCATTTTCTTGATAAGAATTTGTGAATCCATTTCAATTGAAAGATATAACCATCTTTTTCAATGACAATCTTGATTCTATTAGAAGTCTCATAGCCTGTGCATAATCATTACTTAAAGTTCCATGTTATTATGAGTAGGTAAGGAGAATGTTGCCTTCATTATTCTAAAAAATTACCTCTATCATCTTCCTAAATTTCCTTTAGGATCACCATCAAATGAATTTATATGAATCCAAAATTTGGACATTGCCATTTTATCATAGATTCAATACAGATCCTTTGTGTTAACTCCATTGTTCTATAAGACCCTTATCTAAAAATTCAAATCTTGCAATCGGGAGTCTTAACACCTCTTTTCTACAATTGACAATTCCCATGATTTATAACATGCCAATAAATATTGCAAGAGAAACAATAGTAGGATTCCAAACATGGATATTATTCTAGGTTTTGTTATTGAAAATTTTATTATTCCTTTCAATCAACAAATTCCAAAGAATAATGGCAAGATCAATCCTCCGTAGAATATTTAATGCCTAGCTTTAAAATAAATTATCAAACATATTATTAACTCCTACAATGTTGATGGAGCTATCCATTATATTTTTTTCTTTCTTATGCCCTACTCATTCAATTATTTACTCTTATTTTGGATGGAAGATGCAAGAGTATGCTAGTTTATGCCAAAGCAAATATTTACCACGATTAGCAACAAAATAATTTTGATTCTCACATATTCCACATAGAAAAATACACCTATTTAAAGGCATAAATTATTGTTGTCTTCCTTTCATTATAACCATGATACGATTGCTTGGCCCATCAATCATTAATGTTTTCTTATTGGAATGTCACTCTAACCCATATAGGCTTTGGTCTCTTTATATGTATGGATGGGTTAATAGTTGGCTTGGGGTGGGGTGGGGTCTATTTCCATTTTTTGAAAAAAAAACTTGATAGAAGAAAATATTACCACTACTTATTTTCAAAATTCCTTATCAATATAATATACTAAACCTTCTAAACTAAGTCAATTGCATATGTATTAATGACAACTTTTTTTTGGTCTAGATAATAAGAGGTTGTACTCGGGTCCCCCACCCTTGAAAAATTACAACTCTCTTCTTTAGAGCTTGAGAGTTTATAAATAAATACACTTCTCATCCCAATTTAGATGCTAAAGTTAGAAACCTACACCATTTTACATAAAATTTCTAAATTCTTGATTTTTATGTTTTGGATCTTTTCAAATTTCTCTATGAATACAGTTATTCCAAAATTTAGCATCTTTCTTGAAATTTTTCTATAGTAGCCTTCACAATTCCAAAACATCACCTCTACTATCTATGCCTTGCATCTTAGTAGAGTAATATTTCCAAAATATCGCACTATCATAGTCCGCTTAACCAAATTTGGATTGCTAGTTTCCTTCCTGAAACACAAGTGCAACCACAAAAATTATAATAAATAGTCTAAATGAAAACACATTATTGTTACAAAATAAAGCAGATATATCAATGGAAAACATTAAAGTAAATCTTAATAATTAATTGAATCAGACAAACAACATTTTCTTATTAGCTTCAACTAAACTTACTACTTTCTATAACCATAGAAAGGAGAATTAACTTCACAATCCTCAATCAAAACCCCTCTATTGGCTAGTTTATCTACACATTTGTTTCCTTCCCTTAATATATGTGTAAACCTGATTTTTTCAAACTCTTTAGCAAGATCTTGTATTTCCACAATTATCTCTTGTATGTTCCATGGAGCCTTTGCTTTCTTCAAAATTGCATTTATTACTATGAGAGAATCACCTTCTATCCATACTCTATTCCATTTCATTTGTTTGCATATTTTTAACCCTTCTAAAGTTGCCCAAGCTTCAACTTCATTATTTATCTTAAATCCACTATTGAAAGCATAATGAGATAAAATATCTCCTCTATTATTTCTAATTATACCTCCTCCTCCTACTAGTCCTGGATTTCTTTTAGATGCTCCATCAAAATTCAATTTAACCCACTCCACATCTGGTGGTTTCCACTTTATATTATTTGCCTCCTTTTTACTTCTATAGTTCCCAGCATCATAATTCCATTTAATGACTTGACTCCATCTATCAAGGCTCTTTGCTTCTAGATTAGGGACTTGGGTTGATAGGGTTGGTTTAGACTCCTCTATGGCTAAACATATCTTCTTTTTCATTACCTCTAAACTACTTTCCTTTCCTTTAAATATTCTTCTATTCCTTTCTAGTCATTTAGCCCAAAGTAATGTACCTTTTGATATATCCCATATTGTCTATAAAGCCTCACTTTTATAAGTGATCTACCATTGCTTTAACCACTATTCAATTCTACTATTCATCACCATGCATTTACCAAACATATTAAGAATCCATTGCCATAGATTCTAGACTATTGAGCAATGTCCCAAGATATGGTCTATACTCTCCTCCTCCTTTTTACAAAAAACACATTGAGAGGGGCCATGAAAGCTTCTTTTCATAAGGTTATCCCATGATAAATTTATTCTATGACCTACTAGCCAAACAAACATTTTGACTTTAGGAATGTTTGGGCTATCCCAAACATCTCTCCATATTCTAGTGACATTATTATTTTGTTGGTGTTGTACATTATCTACTTCTTATTGTGTATTCTCCTTAGTTATTCAACTCCCAAATCAATTTATCCTTGGCTCCTCTCAGAATAATCATATTTGTTATCTTTCTACTCAATTGCCTCCTAGCATCAATGTCTTGTATACTTGTAAAAAAATCTTCTTTCCATTTGTATCTTCCTTCTTTATCCTTGTACAAAATATTTGAAACCATATCACCATATTTGTCTTGAAGCAATCCCATCAAAGGTTTCAAAATTGGATCTAAATTGAGTGGTTTTTTATCACACCAAGTATCCATCCAGATAGAAATTTTTTCTCTAGTTCCCACCACCCATCTTAAACCTTTAATCATAAGATCAATAGATTTTTTTAAACCATTCCAAAGAGCAACCATTTGGTAGAGATAATGTACTAAATATTAAACTTGGGTCATTTGGATCAACACACTTACTTAGAAGAATCCTTGCCCATTGTCTTTAACTCTCTTTGTACAATCTCCAGATTACTTTTCCCCTAAGAGCTAAGTTTGCATCTATAAGAAATCTTAAACCAAGATCTCCCCTAGTTTTATCATCACACAACTTGCTCCATTTCACCAAAGTAAATTTATTTTTATCATGTACACCTAACCATAAAAAGCATCACATAACATAAATTTAACTTTTTTCAACTGATTCTGACATAGGTATGGCTTGTAAGACTAAATTAATTAAGTGCACTCTTCCTGCTAACAATAACCATCTACCTTTTCAATCTGGAAGTTTATTCTGAACTTTACTAATAACTGGATTCCATGAATTTATCCTCATTCTCCTTTCAAATAAAGGCATCCTTAGATAAGTTGTTGGCAAATTTGCCTCCTCCATTTGAAGCAACCTACAAATTCTTGCTTTGATATTATGAGTATTGAGAAAGTAAAATTTAGATTTGGTCATATTAATATTTTGCCCTGAAGCTCTTTCTTACTCTTTTAAAAAGTTATTCAAAACTCTGGTCTCATTTATCCTTACCCTTCCAAAAAGGGTTGTATCATCTACAAATTGTTGATGGGTGATGTTATTGATGTTATTACTAACCTTAAGTCCACTTATAAGCCCATATTTGTAAGCCTTCTTTAAGTTCCTACTCAAAACCTTTGCCATAATAATAAACAAATAAGGAGATAGAGGATCTCCTTGTCTAAGGCCTCTCTTGGATTTAAAAGATTATGTTACTAACCCATTGACCAACACTGAATAAGAAATTGTAGAGATAGAAGCTTTAATCCATCTAACCCATTTCTTCTCGAAACCAAACTTTTCTAAAATTACAAAAAAGAAAATCCCATTTAGTCCTATCACAGGCTTTACTCATATCAAGCTTTAAGATCATTGCTTTCTCTTTTCTTGAAGTTGTTGAATGTATAACTTCATGAGCTACTATGATCTTATCCAGAATTTGTCTCCCTTTCACAAATCCTCCTTGCTCTTCTAAAATAATTTTGTCTAACAGTGGCCTTAATCTATTTGCTATCACTTTGGAGATAATATTATATGCCATATTATATAGGCTTATGGGTCTAAAAGAATCAAATAATTCAACATCCTTATTTTTTAGAATTAGGGTAAGATATGTTGCTTTATTTTATAAGATTTGTTTTTACCCTAGACTGTTCCACTACCACCAATAAAGAATCCTTCACTATATCCCAAATATGTTGGTAAAAAGCTATAGAGAGCCCATCTGGACTTGGGGATTTATCCTTATTAAAAGAGAAAGGAGCTAAATGAACTTCTTCTAGAGTAATAAACTCCATCAATTTCCTATTGTCTTAATTTGTTACAACTAAAGGAACATCTTGAATAAGTTTATCATTAAGAACTTGTGTCTCTTCTAAACCTAGAATATTATGATAAAAAAATTGTCTCTTTTCTTATTTCATTCCGATCTTCAATCCAAACCCCTTCTATAGCCATCCTATGAAAAAAAATTGTATTTTTATCTCCTTATTTTAACCAAATCTATCTTGATTTTAATCTCCAATAATTTTCTTCCTTAATCAAAATATTACGATATTCTCTAAGAAACCTCCTTTCCTCTGAGCTTGGGTTATTAAGATTACCTTTTTGAAAATTTGAAAGTTTATCTTTTAGTTATTATTTCTTCTCAAAAGTATTTCCAAAAGTGTTATTGTTCCATTATTTTAATCTAGATGACATATATTTAATTTTATTTGGAAGAGCATGCAACCCACCATTACCTAAAGAATTCCACGTTTGAGCTATCACATCACCAGATTGATGATGGTCTTCCCACATTTGCTCATATTTAAAATATGATATATTTTGAATTCACTTACCACCATTTTAACTCTTATTGTCCAGTGATCTAAACCAATCCTTGTTAAGGTATTAACTTTAGCACAAGTTACTTCATCTAGCTAATGATATGAGATAATGCATTTGTCTAATTTTTCTGCTATAAGGTTCTGATCTCTTTTGTTGTTGGTCCAAGTGTAGTTCTCTTCTTCAAACTCAACCTCCCATAGATTATTGTTTTGAATAAAAGCTGAGAAATCTTTCATACTTTGGGTCAATTTCCTAATTCCCCCAAAATTTTCATCTAGCTTGGTTATGGAATTAAAATCTCCAATGATCATGAATCGGGTTTCTTGGTCTTTACTTCTCATAAAGGCTTCAATATCACTTAAATATTCTAATAGACCTGACTGAATTGTAGGTCCATGGACATTAATAAGGATGAAACAAATATCTGCAAAGTAGCAAGTGATGAAAGAGGCTATCCAATGCCTAGTTTTATGAATGGTTACACAAGAGGTTATATAAGGATTCTAAATAGTTAGAATTCCTCCTACCGTTCCTTCAAAATCCATAACATCCTATTCACATCTTGCCCATACTGCTTTCATAGTTTTTGAAACTTCTTCTTTTGTCATTTTAGTTTCTTGAATACAAATAATAGCAGGCTTATTACTTAAACATATGTTCCTAATACACCTATGCTTTAAGGGGATATTAACAACCCTTATATTCCATGAGATGATAATCATGTCTCATTAGGGTCTTTTGGCCCCGCCTGCGTATTGCCAATATTATTTTGTTGTTTGGTAAAGAGAAGTTCAATCAACTTAGTTTGTGTTCCTTTCTCTATGTTTGTTCTTGCTTCCCTAGATCTTGCTTGATAATTTGAGGATTTTTCTCTTTTTGCCTTGCCTATATCAGGAGTAGGTCTTATTATTCTATTCCTCAATATTCTTTCATAATTTTGTTTTTCATCATATTTATCCTCACCTGACTCTATTACAGAAGTTTTTGACTTGTCCTTCTCATTTTATGGTATTTCCTTATTAATGGCATAGGTATTAACTTCTAAAATTGCATTTTCTTTATCAAAATTTTCTCCTGAATGGTGCATGGTACTTCAAGAGAGTCTTCAAAATCGGATGAGATGCATTCCTTAGGTTCATCGAGAACATTCTTCCTTAAATCAATTTCATACTGAATAGATGGTTCCTTATTTAATTTATTTAACTTGTTGAACCTGGTATTAGTGACAACTTAAATAAGCACTTGGTTAAAGTTTAAAAGCTGGTATGTAGATTCTAAGGGTTAACTCTTACTCCAAATGCTCTCATACAATGAGCATTTGATAGATTGACCACTCTTGTTTCATCAGTCACAAAATGACATCATCAAATCATGTATAAGATCATATCAGTCATCATATCATTGAAGCACTTGGTCTACATGATGATAACTAAAACAGTTTTCGTGTTGTTTCAAAATCCTCACTTTTTTGTCTAGCGGGAAAATTAAGGGTGAAATATACAATTCTTTCTAGAATTAGCCCCAAATGGTGTAAATAAATGGGTGATGAAGAAGTAGACAATCTAATGTTTAGAACTTCTTTTTCAACAAGGCATACTTAAAGATCCATGATATCTTCTTATCTATATACATTGTCAACCATAATAATTTTGCTTTATAATATCGACCATAAGAATGTTGAGGCCATATAAAGGGCCTCAACTAACCAAATATTCTTGTAAGGGTAATCCATGGGAGTAAGGTATTTTGATTGCTCCAAAGCCCTATATGCCGACTTGATCGAGTATCCACCATCTTTAGATGAATTCAAAATTAGATCACCCTTCTACAAAAAATGGGTATATAAAATAGTTGAAGCATTTTTTTAGAGCTTACTTGTTATTTGTTTGAGATCCTCTCCATCAACTAGATTTGTAATAGAAATCTAATATTTGGAATTGCTAATCACTATATAAAGTGAAACATTTGAACCTTTACAAGACAAATAGGTC
Organism: Wollemia nobilis; assembly: GCA_028583015.1. Classification (NCBI taxonomy): domain Eukaryota; kingdom Viridiplantae; phylum Streptophyta; class Pinopsida; order Araucariales; family Araucariaceae; genus Wollemia; species Wollemia nobilis. Next base: position 8,906,223 of record JAQPPZ010000989.1, read on the forward strand.
TACATCAATTATTATCATTTTGGGATAAAAAAGAGAATAAGGCTTCGACCAAGCATCAAATGATGAAAGTATAAAATTTCCTCTACGAATAACCACCTAATATGTTTCTTGATCTATTGTAAAATTCAATGTTGTTGAACCCTAAAGTAGGGTTCATTTCCTTAACTATTTATTGCACATGTCCAAAACATATATATTATTGAAGTAAATGTTTTGCCCAACTCTATCCTTGATATTTGAGTAATCTCTAACCAAATTTTATCCCTAATGCCAAACTCATAAGTCAATAAATTTTCAAGCGCACCCTTCAATACTCTTTCCTCAACAAACTCTATCCCACTTCTTTTAAATTGGTTATTTGGGATTGGAACGATCCTTGTGTATTACATCATGACTATATAATAGTATTATAAAATCCTAGTAATTATGCATATATTGCTTGGTAATATGGGAACTTGGGTATTCTCCTTGAAAGTTGAGAAATTTAATAGGTGGAGCTCATGCCATATGATGCAAACCCTATCCCACTTACAAAGAGGAAGCCTAACTTTTTTCTCGCATCATTTCAAAATAATTTTTTTTTGAATTTTATAAATTGAAATGTTATACCACTAACAAAATTTAAGTTGACATCACATATATCAAGATAGATTACAACGTAGCCTCTATGAGTTAGAGTCTTCTAGTTAAGATCAAGTAATTACCTTTCCAACATGCCAAACAAGATTTCATTATGTAATGATCCTCTTATGTTTATTATAAGATAATTATTACATGAGTCTCGATCTTTCTTTATTATAAATCAAATAATCACAACTACCCGCTTTAGCACATTTTAAATAGTTAAAATCATTCACTTTGCTCGTAATAAATAATCATTGTTTAATGAATTACCAAATAGTATAGTTTCTAAATCCATATTTAGTTATTTGAATAAATATCTCTTTATAGATAGTTATTTAAATTTTCAAGGAGGGAATGCTGGGATATGTGGTATTAAGATTTACTTGAGTCCGTAATCGTCCTTTGTATTATATTTTTTTGTAATGTATCCCTTTGGTCCCTTGTACACCTTGTATAGGTGATTTTATTGTAATATTTTATTATTTAACCTAAAATTCAATACTTTAACCTTGACTTAAAAGTCTCTTGTAATTGTGCATTTATATCCCTTCTTGTGAGCCATTTCTTTATCGATTGGAGTGTAATTCTATCCCTTGTATGCGAGTGTAAGAGCATCTTGGAGTAGAAGAGTGTCCCTTAAGGGGTAATGACTGATAAGGGTCTCTCTCCATGTCCCCTATTCAGCTTACAGAGATTTTGAAATATGTGGTGTTAAGCTTCGCTTAAGTCCATGATTGACCTTTGTATTATATTATTTGTATAACGCTTTGGGCCCTTGTACACCTTAGATAGGTGATTTTATTATAATATTTTATTATTTAACCAAAGGATTTGTTCCTTAACATTGACCTAAAGGTCTCTTTTACTTGGGTATATATACCCCTTCCTACCAACCATATCTTTATAGGTTGGAATGTAATTTTACTTTTTTTAGTGGAAATATTTTGGTGTCTATAAACAACCTTAATATTGTGTATATTCTCTTTGAGTTGTTTTTGCTCACTTAGGTAATGTGTTGATTCCGTTTATTTTTGAGAAGTATTGTAAAATCCAACTTGGAAAAGTATATTTGTTTTCATTTCCACATTCAAAACAAGAAGCCTTTAAAATGGAAGACATGATTCTATAGATGATAAGGTATAGCTGCAACTTAGGTCAGTAAACCAACACAGAGAAGTAATTCAAAGGAGATATTGTGAAGAATTCCATACAAGTAGGACTGATGGCCATTGTTATATATTCATGTCCCACATTTATATGGACAATGACATGCCTTTATTTTTTAAAAGGAAATCCAATTTTAGAACTACATTATTGGTATTATATGCATATTCTTTTTATCAATGAAATAACCTGAACCCTACTCGCAAAGAAGACTTTTAACTACATAGTTAAATTATATGCAATAATATTATTTAAGTACTATGTATTATATTATAAGAAAAATCGAATATTAAATCCACAAAAAGATAATTATTTGAGCAAAAAAGTCTTGAATGCATCACCAAAGAAAATGTACATAATTTTATCCACTACATTAAATGAAGGTCCTATCAGTGCAACATTTTCAACTAACTAGAAAATGTAATAGTCTTCACTGTGTTGTAAAAGAAACTTATAGGTAGGTAACCATCAACTCGTAACAAACCTTTAAAAGGTGTTTGCTTCCAATGTTGTGCTATCAATTATTTAAAATATCTTCAATTATATGGGTGTTAAAGAATCTTACAACAGTAGCCATCAAGTGGAGATTTTGTGATGTTGCACCACTAAGAGATAGTTTTCCTCATTCAACGCTTTGCCATTGATCAAGTAACCATCAATAATATCAATCATCCAGTTATGGCTATTAATAATGTTTTACTTGAATCTAAATGCCTTCCTCTATTATTGCATATGGTCCACCACTATTAAAAGCATTAATCTTAATATCTCCATCTAATTTGCAATACTAGTTTGTCAATTCAACATTCTCTCTGGTATTTCATATGCAACTCTAATGGCATATTCCACGATTGAAATTTCGTTCCACGTTAATACCTATCTATCTATCTCTAATTTGAGAAAGTGTAAGCCCATGACCTTTAATATGTATTTTGTACGAATAATGTTTCCCAATGTAATGTCTACCAATGTCCATCAAATTAAGACAGTCGTACACTTTCGTTTCTAAATAACTCATCATGTTGTTGATCTTTCCAAGTTTGGATCTCAAAAGAGTAGTTTTTAAGCAACTATCTACAATGTTTTTATAATAATATATTCCAAATTTAAAAAATATTAAATAATATTTTAAATATATAGTTACTCCTTAAATATAAAATCAAAACAAAATTTTAAAATACTTAAAAATTAATTTAAAAATCATATCTAACATAATATTCATCTAAAATCATAATTTACTTTTACATTTTTAATTTTCTTTTAATAACCATCATTTTTCATATTCTTATAAAAAACAAACAACACCCATAAAAATTAAAAAAATAAATAATAAAATCTAATACAAATTAAATTAATATAAAAAAACATAATAAACATTTTTACTTATGGATATAACCTTTCAACTATTACTAACATATGAGTTCATTTTGAACAGATAAACTAGCACACAATATTTGTCAATGCCAGGAATAACTTAAAGCCCCAACTAGACTTTGTACATGCCTCAAGTGCTCATAAGATAGATTAAGAATTATTAAATTATAAATCAACACTTCGTTCTCACAAGAAAAATAAAACTTTTACGTGTATTGCATCATTATACATAGTAGTATTATAACAAGTTCATTATTTAGGTATTATTCCTTAGTAAGATTTAAATTTCTATCTCATCTTTCGAAGTTGAGGAATTTAACCTGTTAAACTAATATGAATAAAAATTTAAATTAAATAACAAAGTTTGAACTTAGATCTCTTGAATAAATGAAAGACATATCATTAAAAAATATATATATTTTGAACCATTAGAATATATATATATATATATTTTGATTACATAAGGGAGTTGCTTATAGCCATTGTTAAACTAATACCATGGGATAATATTTTGAATTATAAAAGAGAGCTTGAACTCAAATCTCCATAATAAATCAAACACATACCATTAAAAATATATATATTTTGAACCATTAGAATATATATATTTTTCTGATTTCATGGGGAGTTGGTTACAACCACTCTTAAACTAATACCATTGGATAAAATTTTGAATTAAATAACAGAGTTTGAACTCAAGTCTCCTCAATAAACCAAAGACATACCACCACAATATATATATATATTTTTGATTAAATAGGGAAGTTGGTTACAACCACTATTTTTAGTAATTGGCAAGTGCAGGGTTCACCACAGGGACTGCTCCCAACAAGCCAATTCGTCTCATTGTTGTTGACCCGACGTGACATGGAAACCACTGGTTGTTCGAGGTTCTTATCGGTCATCGTCGGTCTAGCACACACTAAAAGGATTCAGAATAAACCAAAGACATACCATTAAAATATATATTTTTTGAATACATAGGAAAATTGGCTACAACCACTATTTTTAGTGGCTGGCAAGTGCAGGGTTCACCACAAGGCTACGCCCAACAAACATATTCATCTCATTGTTGTTGACTTGGCATGAGATAGAGACCATCGGTCACTCGAGGTTCATATCATTCTCCTCGGTCTAGCCTACACTTAAAGGATTCAGAACAAGCTACTACCTTTGCTAAAGTTGGCAACGTGCCTCTAAAGTTTGAACCTAGGTCTCTTGGTAATTACTTGGCCAGTCAAACCTTTGCTAATCCATCTAGCCCTTAGGGGCTATACCATTAGAATATTTTTCACAATACATTTTGAGTTAAAAACACAATTTGTAAAGGGGTATAGTTCCGTTATACCACTAAGACACCACTATACTAAAATATCTGATAAGACATTTTGGGTTAGAAACACAATTTTTATAAGGGGTAACAATCCCTCGTACTTGAGTTTGAACTTGGGTCTTCTAAATAAAAACCCAACGACACCACTATGATATCACTCATGGTACAATTGTGAACTTAAAAACATAAGTTTTATGAGGGATTCCAATCCCTTAAACTTAAAATTTTAAAATATTTTTTTATCAAATAATTAATATTTACTCACAAAATAATTAATTTAAATATTTGGCATTGAATGAAATTAAAGAGCTATATACCCTGGTTGTTAAAGCATTTATTTAATTAAAACGCTAAATGAAGTTAAAGATCTATATTAGCCTGTACGACACCCAAAATTATTTGCTTAGCACCTAATTAATTGAAAGATTCGTTCTTACCCTAACAATAATGCCGACCAACCTGGTCACAACTTTTTAGATAAAAACACCTTATCAGACTTCACCAAAATTTATTTATCAGAACCCAGATTTATATTTTTTAATTAAAAAAAAAATGACATGTCATATGTTCACGTGGATAATGGAGGATGAGAGTTGAACTTCAACCAATCGTAACCCCGTAGCTTTCACTTAAACAAGACCCAGTCAGCTTTAAAAAGGACACGTGTGGCCCAGGAAATCCACCAATCGAAGAGAAATTCCAGCTCAGCAAAACGCAGGAAAATATCTGAGACAACTTGAACTGCTCTTGTCAGAACAAGCATTCCTACCCACCCGAAGCCCAATATTTAATTTACCTGACGAGTAAAATCCAGAAATTTACCGTCTGTAACAACCCTCGAACTCGCACCAGGTCGGCTTCCGTACTTGGATTTACCAGGCAAGTAATTTTTTTTTCTACGTACTTGATTTGAAAACGGCAGCCAAAAAGTAATTAAGAAAACTCGTTTCCGCGTCTGCGGAGTTTTTTAAAATAACATATTTCCGTGTAATAATTTCCTACACAGCGCGATCGAAATGAGCTTTTTCGTCGGCAAGGAAGGATTTCTTCAATCTCTGGATGTGATGTTCGAATTCTCGGCGTTCTGAGCTTCAAATCGGTGTAAATTTTGTTGTATTTGATTTAGTTTGGAGCGAGTTTTCTTATTTTGAATCGTGTGATTTGAGTTTTCTTGTAGAGGTGGCTGTGACGTCAAAAGTCGCTAGGTTTGAGTAATGTTTGCGCAAAAATCTTAGTGTTGAAGGCTCACAAGCAAGTTTTATTTATTTATTTGTATTTTTGGGATCTCAGGGTTTGGAGATTATTATTTGCGGTTCTGGACTTGAAGAAATTCGAAGCTCTGTAAAATATTTGCAGTGGAGGTTAACTGTTGAGAAGGTTCTGGAAGGAACTCAAAGTGGCGGATTGAACTGCTGGTTTGAGCACAAATTTGTGTTTTAAAGTGGGGCTTTAAGTGATTAGTGGATTGAAGTGGTTTTGGCGCTGGAAGTAGATCGAGACTTTCTAAGGGGGTTTTATAGGGGCAGTGTTCGATTGGTTTCGGCGTTTGTTACAGGTTAGCTTTTGGGGTTGGTCATAGAGGGTTTGGGGAAAAAAAGTTACTATATATTGCAGGTTCTCTGATATGGTGGACAAGAAGGCTGAACAAGACAGCGATGACGCCGAGTCAGAGTTTGTGGAAATGGATCCTACTGGGCGATATGGCAGAGTAAGTCTTCTTTGCCATTTCTAGATTTTCATTTTCTGGTAGAGAGAGAGGGGAAAAAAATGCTTTTGCTGATATGTTGAGTGGAAATACACACAAAAAAGGAGGAGAACGCAATGAAAAAACCTTAAATTTGTTGATTTAGCTCAGAGACATGTTGTGCAAGTCTGTTAAGTTGTGCTTTAAATGAACCGCGTTCAAATCTCGTTGGTTATAGAGGCCTTGTGTGAGTTTCCAAAGCGTTGGGAGTTTGAACCATAGAGCTTGAAATCGACATAATTAGGTCCTCGAGATAATCGGTAAACGCCCTTTTTAACTCGTAAAAGAAAAAAAACATGTTCTTTGATGGTTTCTTTCTGTTCTTAAAGAAATTAATGGAGAAATTAATGTAGCGATCTATATAGTTGCTAAAACAGAAATTCCATGCTTTGTATTTCTGAACGACGCTTCTGGGCATTTCACAAAGTTACCAGGGCTTGTGGGCACATATGCGTTTCTGTTGCTGGTGCGAGTACATTAGAGCGGGGTAAGGCAAACTAAAATGAATTAAAAAAATAAAATATAACAAAATTATAAAACATTATTATTTTTTAATTCCAAATTATTACATCAAACAATATGATTATCTTTGTCTCATTGTGTGGATGATTGCATGTGGATAGATGATATTATATTGCAGTATAATTGTGGCTGATATTTGTTTATGAGAATAATTTTTTAAGAAATATGGATGCTTGCCCCGTTTGTCATGAAACTAGTTGGGACGTGAATATTAGTTTGTGGAATCTTATTGTATGACTTAAGGCATTGGCCTACAAAGTAGAACTCATGATGGTAGCCATCATAGTTAACAGGTTTAGTGGTTAGGTTCGGAAGAGTATGAATCATAGTTGAAAAAATCAGAATCGGATTGGAATTGGCATGGAAAAGGAATCGGAAAAAATTGGGAATCGGTAAAGTAAAATAAAAAAGAAAATGCTAAGTTTCATTGAAGAAAAAGTTTCTTTTCATGCATATCACACTGAATTAACATTATGCAAATCAAGTATTAATATTGTAAGTGATACAAGCTTAAAATACACATGAAAGTGGCAAGTGATACAAGCTTAAAGCCTTAAACTACATATGAAAGTGACAAAACACGTCTTAAATAAAGAAATTTTAAAGCGTCCAAAATTCAAATATTCTTGTATTGCTTATAATATAAAAAGGTACAATTTATAAAATGTGTCACGAGTCATGACAAATACAATGCCTCAAGATCTTTGAATGTATTTGCCCTAGTAGAAGCTCTAGTCTCTCTTTGTTGTTGTGCCCGTGCCTCTTCTTGTGCCTTGGCTACTAATGCCCGTCGCCACCTGTCGGGGGTCGTGGGGTAGCGCCCCTTCTGGGGTCGAGGGGCAGTGCCCTTCGCGCGTACCTCAACAGCAAAACCATTAATACCTTCACTATTTGAATTGAAGTTTTCTCCATGTTTGCATTTTAGGGTAGAAAGGATGCTACAATTACTAATTTGAGACTTCAACAATTCATAGGTTGAATAAAATACCAAAAAACTAACTTTAATGATGATTGTGATTGGTTTTATCTTTTTACTACCTCTTAAGACCCATATAGTCTAATGAACCTACAAAACAAAAAATCACTTGTGCTTTTAAATATTACTCCTATATACAAGCATATAGGATTCCTTTGGGCGGTTGTTGGTGGCTGCCAAATTTTTTCAAACTGCAAAAAATCCGTTGTTAAAATGCACTTTAGTGTTTTGTTTGGTGTGGTAGCAGGTAGGCATACCTCTCTCTCTAGTTTGAAACAAGCAGAAGTTTGTAGATTGTTGTTGCTAGAAGCGGACAAAATTTGAAGCCAAAGAGATTGAATGTAGAAGTGATGCAGAGAAGGCCACAAATTTCAGAGCAGATTAAACGGGTGGAGTTGCAGAGGAGGTTTCCACTTGGAGCTATGTTGCAAGCAAGACCTCGTACCTGTAGGGGGAGCATTGGATTTGGCTTTGGGACAAGCCTAGCAGATTGTGTTCGTGGAAGGGAGGGAGAATGCGTCATAGTTGCAGAACGAGGGAGAATGAGGCAACATGGGATGGAGTCTAGGTCGAGATCATGAACCGAGCCTCGTAATGAACGTTATGGCAAGGAGCTAGCAGCTTCACCAAAGGTGAAGAATAAGGGGAAGGAAAGGATGCAGATCCCCTTGGAAGTGATGACATGGACAACATCAGCGGGAGAATTTTGCCAAATGTGGTGGTTAGAGCATCCGATGGATCATGCTCTAAAGATCTCATTTTGGAATGCAGGAGTGCAATTTATTCTACAGGTGTTGGCCTCTGACAAAGATTTCTTTAAGCCATACCTGTTAAAATTATTATAGACCTATGATGCTGAACGAAATCAAAGTAGAATAATGATTGGTAACAAAGAGATTCGAGTGTAATTTTCCCCAAGCTATTTTCGACAAATTTTTAGATTGTTAAATTCCACGACCGATAGAGGAGGGAGTGGAGCCCTATCGGTTACGGAGTTTTGTTGACAAGGTTGCCAAATTCAGTCCGTAGGAAGTGGCTAATTTGATAAAGCATGGAAGCTACAGATTGAAAATGTAGCATTTGAAGTCGGATGAGTTGCAATGTACAATGAATGTGATCATGTCCAGACTGTTTGGCAAGCAAAGATCCTTAGAGATGCCCACTTGGCTCATACCCTATATGGAAGGAATCATGGCCAGAGAATAGTATGATTGAGCAACATTTTTGGTAGACCATGTTCAAAATTTTCTGTGTGGTATACCAAGAGAAGGTAGTGCAACAATTCGATAAGAGAACAACGCAAGAAATGATGATAATTGTAGATGTAGATGAAGTTGTTCAAATTACAGTCAATGCGATGGAAGCATCACCACCATTGGATGGAGCATCTGGAGGAGGAGACTTTGCTGATGATGTTTGGTACAGGTAGACAATTTGGATACCTTAGAGAGTTGTAACATCACATTGCTGAAACAATATGCATATGTTGTGGATAGATGTGGATCCCTTCCGTTGGATGAGGGACCATAGATGGAGTTTACATCTACAACAACGTAGACTTCAACACTAGGTTCAATAGCGTCAGAGGAGAGTTGGGAGAAAGGGAAACAACCTATATCAGAGTACATACTATGGCATGAAGGCCAAGCGAGTGCATCGCTAGAAGAAAAGCTTGAGAAGGATAAGGAGACAACGGAAACAATGGAGAAGACTATTGATACAAGAGGAGAGAAGAATCAGGAGATTTAGGAAGGCAAGGCAGCCAAACAGAGAATCAACCTTACAGGGTATAGTGGGGAAGATGTGGAGGAGACTACAATCGAGGATGACATAAATATGGAACTTGCTAAGGAGGATACAGGTGAGCATTTCTTCATAGAAGTGCCAAATTTGAGGAGACCACAAGTTCTGGGAGAAAATATCAATGAACAGGTTGACACATTTTTTGAAAAGTGAGCGGATTGTTTGATAGAGTTCGAAGTGAGTTCAGAGTTGGATGTGTTGGGGACTGGCGACTATGGCAGTTGAGAATGGAAAGTGAGTTGAGCAAACTGGTGCATTGGGCTTGTGATGAGCGTATGAAAAAGTTTGCAGAAATATACCAAATGCAACCATGGGAGCTAGGAGTTGGCAGTAACAATATTGATTCAATGGTGGAAATCAGAAACTTGCTAGAAAGGACTCAAGCACTCTATCAACATCCACCATGAAAGTACATTGATGAAGGAAATTTTGCACCTTATCTTGAATTCCCAGGTGTTAAGTATGTGAAACTAGCACCTGAGTTAATGAAATCATATGCCAGGATAAACTTCTTGGCATATTTGATTCATTGGTTAGTAGCAGGACTGGAGACATTTTAGTAGAGCTTGAAGTTGAAAGAGGAAGTGTTGACTAACCAAGTATAGACGATGAAAGGTCAACTTCGACAAGTGCAGCAGGATGTCGAAGCAGAACTAGTTGGGATGAGAAACGAGATAGAGGTTATGAGGCAAATGCATGAACAACAAGATCAATTGATAGGACAGTTGAAGTATGAATGTGCAATAAGAGAGACTGGAAGGGAATATGAAGGAGCTTGCTCATAAGGGTCAATTGATTGCAGAATGGGATGAGTAGCTTGCAGTAGCTGCAAGGAAGGAAGCAGAAGCAACAAAGTGAGAGGCTAAGTTGAAGGCTAGATTGGCAAAAGTGGAATAAAAGTCACATCACTGTGGCTTCTAATGGGCTCGTTACTAGGCCGATGCCAAAAGACTCAAGGGGGATAACGAAGCTTTGAAGTTGCAAATACAGGAGCTTGGAGGAATACTTGTTCCATTGCCTCAACCTCAACAAAGCCAGAGTCCCCAGGAGCAGCAACAATTGTCGACGAGGATGATGACCAATCTAGAGGGGAGGGCAGATGTAAGCGCTATTTGAATACAGTTGTATGTTGTAAATAAAATATACATGGAAGTCAAGTACGCATATACCAAACTTTTGTAATTTGAATACAATTGTATGTTGTAATGATGCAACTAATAATGAGTTAAGTAGAGTTATGTCGAACGTAGTTAATGGTAGTTATCACCCAGTTTGTCTTGTAGTTAGGAGGTGAGGTGTCGGGGTGGTAGTTGCTTGTAACTACCATCCCCATAGTTTAAATAGACCCCCTCATTCAATTGAGCGGGTACACACATACATTGGGTAGACTCTGTACATGCCAGAGAGAGTACATTGTAGACACAAGGAGTAGATATATTCGCACATGCATTGCATTGTGTATGTGAGAAGGAGATATTTTGCACAAGATCAGATAATGTGTATGTAAGAAGATGCTATATGCAGTTAATCATACCGACTCATTAGTGCAATATCTGTTTATATTTGTTCATCATTTGCTATTGTTTATCGTGTGAGATTTGCATGGGTTGCTATTGATTGATTGCTACAGGATATTTAGCGTCAAACCATGTTATCTTGTATTTTTTGCCAATATTGTTTGTATAGGGCCATTTAATTAGTTACCAGGCTGTCCACTCTAGTTACCAGGCTTTCAATACTGAAGGCAAGCCGTTTGGGCGAATGCCAAGCTGTTTGAGAAGAGTGTAGGCCATTTGATTCTCAGATTGGGTCGTTTGGAGCAATGAACAAGGCCATCAGAGACAAGGAGATGATGCAGGCCATACAACCGCATCTTTGCAAATTGTGAATAGGTATTTATCAATCTATATGCCTTTGACTCGTAACTCTATCCACTGAAAATGCATCTCTTGGATTTTTCATCCAACTTCATCCACTTTTGCTTTGGACAGTGCATGAATGATGTGCATCCAAACACTCGAATATGTGACATTGTGGGTTTACTATTTGTCCATGCTTCCTTAGGTGTGATACCATTCAATGCAACTGTGTGTGCGTGGCTCAACAAAAAGCTACCATATGAACAACTACTGCCTAAAATGCTGGCTCTAATTTGGCATTGCTCAACATCCTTCACACCATCTCCCAAATGGGAGGTTTATGCCTCTCTACAATGCCATTCTATTGAGACGTATAGGCAGCTGTTAGCTATCCTTGAATGCCATTTTGCTTTAGGAAAGTAGAAATTTCATTACTGGTTTACTCACCCTCTTGATCTGAGCAAAGGACTTGGATATGATGACCAATAAACTTTTACACACAAGCTTTGAACTCTTGAAAAAAATGAAAGGTTTCATCTCGTCTTCAGACCACATTCATTGTAGCATGGGTGGTGATATTCCCCAAAATGGAATGGTGACAGATTCAGGAATCAATTAGGACTGCAGTCATAAGATTGTCATCATAGTTGTACAACAACATGTCTTGAGATGGTATGGTCTCAATTGTACGATGCAGCCTTGTATGATGCACTTCGTACGACAAAGTCTTGTATGGCACACTTCGCATGACACCATCTTGTACGGCATAGTACAAAACAATCACTTGCAAATGACCGTGCAACTCTTAACACTCAATCTGCTTGTATGGCAGTGATTTGTACGGTGATCACACATACAAGGCCAAAGACATTGCCAATAACATGTTAATCCTTAAGACCGCAACTCAACTTGTACACTTGCCTTCCTACGAGAAATATCTCGTACGTACTGAACATTGTACCTCTGCAACCAACATAACTGCAAATTCCTTGGCAGTCTTGTCTCTCACTGCAACCTGCAATTATGCTACAGCAATGACTACGATACAAATACCATTATGACTTGCAACTATGGCAATCATCCTAAAGTTAGTAACTATAAGGAGATAATACATGCAAACCATTAACAGTCGCAGCATAAACAATTACAGCAAACTGCAGTAAATTTGCAAATGGAGAACTTGCATTGGTACTCAAGTTGCTGCTCTGAACAGCAATATTATACTTGCAATTACAATGTGCAGGGTTGCATAACCAGCATGCATAATAACAATGACAATACCCTCGCCAATATCTCTCACTTGCACCTTCGTTGGCAATCTTATGCAATGACCTCTTTCTCCTGGTAATCACAGCAACGACCATAACCTTGACATAACATAATATGCATAACATCCAAATGAAAGAGGGGGCTCCTTCTAATGCCTGCCTTGGCCTTTGCAAGCGGTTTCCATGATAGTGCACATAACCGCCGCCCCGAATCGAACATATTCAACACATGCAATTATTAACTTTATTTTACTAAAGTCCTATATGCAATTTATCAATTTGCATTACATTCTAATTTCAGTCACATTTCGTGTCATTTCATTTCATTTTCTGTCATTTACATTTATTTACATTTCACATGCATTTTGTATACATTTCGTTACAAAAATGTCTAACACAAAACTTTGACACATGTTTTCACTTTTTCTTTTTTCGGGAAGCTGTTTTATTGCCTACATTCATCTTGTATGATCGTCAACAAACAATTGAAAATATCTACAACCACTAAAACTCAGATCCATGGGCCTGCACAGATTGATGTGCATGAGGTCAAGTGGACTAGTTGCTTGATGACTGCTTGAGCCAAATGGGTCTTGATGTTGCTTTTTGACAAAGCAACTTGTATAAATGTCAAGAGTCTTTGTCGGTGAAGGAAGACCTCTCACTAGGGCATGATTGTTGAGTGCTTTTAGATTGCCAAAATTGAGATGTTCAAATTGTCTGTGCCAAAGTGTGGTAGCATCATCCTTGTTCGATTCCAAAGCTTGGTTGTCTTGCAATATAATTACAAATTGAAACGTCTTGCTAATGCCTGTAGCATGGGCAACAACTGTTGAACCTTTGGATTTGTCTCAAATGAGATAGTTTCTTGACATCTGTTCTATCAAATTCAACCTTCAAGTTGTGATCCAGAAGTTGATTCATAGATAAGTTCTTCATGAGGCTAGGCGCGTAAAGAACTTAATTTATATGTAAACTAGGATGTAAAGAGACATCATTGATATGAGCAATGATGTATGTTGAATTGTTGCCAAGAGTAACCTGCCCATGATAAAAATGGTCAAGGTACACAAACCATTCCTTTTGAGCTATCATATGTTTGGTAGCACCCCAATCGACATGCCAAACTAGGCTAGGTTTTCAGATTGCTTCAGGAGCTTGTGCGGAATAGACAATATTCTTCTTATTTAGAATTGGTATACTTTGGTACATGGCCATGTTGGCATTGAGGTGCATTTCGTGTCTGACACTGAGGACCTTTTTGCTTGCCTCTTGATGTGACTTTTGATTTTTATTGGAAGAACCTTGTGGGAAAGTGTTGTACTTACACTTTTTAAGTACATGCCTTGATTTCCCACAAATATAGCATGTGATGTTGGAACGTGAAAAGTTCCCTTGTCCTTGCTATTGTCGAAGATTATTCCCTGTACCTTTTTGTTGTTGTTGGTGCTTGTTGAGGAGTCCACCAATTGTATATGACTGCATAGGCTTCTAGCTTTTTGATGTGTGACTATAGCAGGTTCATCTTTGGTCGTCGTTTCCTAAATTGCTTCCTCTTGTTGAAGCGCATTCACAAGTCTTGAAAGTTGGACTATGATCGGTAACATTTATGGTTGTCACTAAAACTCTGAATGAAGGTGACATTGCTCGTAATACAATTGGGACAAGCACAATATCACTGTTTTACCTAATACTTGAAGCGAGGCTTAGAACTCAACAGTTCTCTACAGAAAACCTTCCTGCTCTTCATCTTCAAACAATGCAATTGACTTTGTAGATATAGATCTGATTTCGGTTTTTGGGTTCAAACACAGTGCTTGCCCTATTGGTGGTTATTGAATCACAAATGCAATATGTTGAACATTATGATCAAACTAGCTTTTTGGTTTGCTTTGTCGAACTTTCTTTGTTTCTTGAGGTCAGTAGTATGTCTTTGTGTGGTACGTAAGACCACTTGCCACAGATCCACAAAATTAAGGTGAATTTTCAACATTTTCCATGCGGAATAGTTGCCACCTTTTAACAACAACGAATCTGTCAACAACATCTTTGGGGTGTTAACCATTTTCAACCTTCATAAAATTGATTTTTTTTTTGTTGGATCGGGCTTGAAAAGAGCTTTCTGATGAGTATATATACCTCTATACTCGCGAAAAAATATGCACCTCCAATCATGAAAATAAAAAAATAGTCCCACAACGCACGTGGGATTAATCATTCATTGTGTTCAAAGAAATGTGCCTTTTCTGCACACTTTTAGAAAAACACGTCACTTGGACTCCAAAGCACAAGGATATCAAATGATAGCATTTTAGTTAACTTCATTTGATGAGGGAGGGGTAAATAAGATAAGGGACCAAAGTCCTTGCCCACAACACATGTGGGATAAATGATTCACGTTCTTTCCAAACAAAGAATGGTGCACTCATCTCCAATAAAACGGACTATGTTGGCTTTTAAAAAGCTGATGTCGTCACACTTCTATTGTCAAGCAAGTGACGTTAAACCTACGTCGCTAATGATATTAATTTGACGACACACTGATGAGGATGCGTTTAGGTTTTGAGAAGAAATTAGAGTTTCAAACTTATGATCCAACCACCATTTTCTTTCACCATGCAATGATGAAGCCCTTAAACTTGCAACTCATGACTGTGCCACTCTCACGTTTGCACCATTTGCCTCATACATTCAATGTCTCAATGTCACAACTTGAAAAACGTCTCAACACTTAATGATATGTCTCAGCAAATAAACTCTAACATTGAATGTCTACCTTCAAGTTGGGATGCCAATGTGTCAACAAACTTTGCATTCGCTTTGCCAGACAACATGGGATGTTACAGTATTTTTGTTTCGCCCTTCAACTTGAGATAAATTTCAATTCATATGGTGCCTCCCATTGGAACGTTTTATCACAACCTTTCCTCCTCAAAACACCTTTACCAGTGCTTTCGTCCTTCTTAAAATGTCATTGCACCTCACTAAATGTCTTAGGCAATATTGGATAGAAACATCAAAATCTTTGTTGAATGACCCTTTCACTGATCAAACAGCCAGTGTTTTCACTCTAGATAGTCGTGCTATTCACACTTTGAGACAACCCCTTTGTTGACTACGTTCCAAGATCAATGGCACTAGACGACACTTATTCACTTAAGTCTTACTTGGATGGCTTGCATGCACCATCATTGTTAGGAGTCTATCCCAACATCATTAATAATTGCATAGTCATGTGGTACATTAGGCGCCTAGGCTTACGGGCCCATATGATGTAACGATTATTTATTATAAATAGACGTTATATAAAGGTGTAACAGTTGTTGTTTAGGAGTTGTTAGCTCGGGCCCCCCTTGGCACGTGGATGGGAACCCCTGGGCGTTAGGGTTAGCTAGAGTCTTTAAAAGAACCAAGGGGGCAAGAGGATGGATCATCTCATATTTTCATATTGTAATGAAGCTTTGCTTCCAAGGAGGTTGCCCCCTCGAAGTGGCTTGCGATTTTGTAATGTGTTTTTGGTTTTTGCAATATAATCTGCTGCATTTCCATTTCATGTTGCAATACTATTAATTATTTGCATTAATTTCCGTTTATTATTGCAATATTGTGTGGATGTGCTTTAATTTATTGCAAGGTATCTAACAATCATCTTCACTCTGCTAAACATCTCTACAACTTCATGCCTTGGCATGAGAGTGTAGTAAATGATTTATGCACTAATTAGAAGACCTTGCAAACAAAATTTCGAGACATTTGATTGACGACCCATGCATAAAGACGATCCTCAATCAATAGACAACCCACAACTTGACAAAAAACTTCAGACGACCCAACCTTAACTTTAGATGGAAAGCTTCAATTTTTTTTTTTTTTTTGATAACAAACAAGATGTTCCATTTGTACTTCAAACGACCAACTTTACTTCCCTCCTGGATGACATCTTCGCATGCACAAAGTAAGTCATGTAAACACTTGTTTCTTTTACTATGACGGCCTGTTCCACACATACGACAACCTGTTTGGCACTTTATATGATACACCAAACTCATGCATGCATTGACAACAATCAACAGGCCTTTATGAGACGCCCCATACTTCACTTTAGACGATCCAACACACATCTCAAAAGTTTTCAACATTTAATTTTTCGAAACTTTACACAAGACGTCACTTATACCTTGAGATGACTGGTGCAGCAAATGGTCTTTGGTACTTTTTTTTGTGAGCTTTTTCAACTAGACTCATCCTTTTCTTTGTCATGGCAACGACCCTCAAACTGGTAACCATTCCATGACACCATCAAATAACACTTCTCAGCTATCAGATGACAACTCAAATGCTTTGGCTGGTTGGTCTTGAACGTTGAGTTCCATGCAAATTTGTCTACGGCATCAAACATGTAGATCAAAAAACAACAAACAAGAAGAACACAAATGTCCTCTTTTGTGATCGAGTTGACAAGGTATCTTCTTGCATAAGCATGATCATTGACTTCACCTCTTCGATTGGCGAAGAAAAACATGAACTTTGAACAGTGTCTCTTGCTCTGCAACACTGGTCTCACCTTTGGAATTTCGAAGCTCTGAATACCAAATTATATGAGTGCAGATTGGCTGTGATAAACTTTGCAATGATGTGATAATTGTGTTTTTACAATCAAGAATCAAGAACAGAGAGGTCTCCAGTTGTAACTACCTTACAACTACCTAGAACCGTTTACATAATTTCCATAACATATGTTACAGAGGCAGATCCTTGAATGCTGAAATTGGCCATGTTTGACATCAATTCTACCTCTGTTAGATGCTTAACAGCAGGTAAATTTGCAATGGCTGTGACATGGTTGTCACCAGCCCAGAACAACAACCATCTTTGATTGTAAATCCATGGCCATGGAGGCAATTCAGTGTAATAAAGGTGTATTCCTCTTTATGGCAGCTTACCTCAGTAGATTTGTGTCCCTTTCAAAGAATAAAGGGGTCCAGGGTTAGAAAGTTAGTAGGAATTCATTCTTACTCATCCTTGTTTTTGTTTACCCAAATCTTTCAATATTTTTAAAAAATTAAAAAAAAATCACTCTTGGAAGAAAACAATATTAAAAGAGGTCTAGGATGGAATCTGGTCCACAGTGATTGAAGTTCGGTTGAGTCGGGTATCCATGATAGCAATGGCATAATTTATCAATCCCTTAGGTTTGGACTGCATGACAAGCCAAGGACTGTTTAGCAACTACATAGCAGATCAAATTTAACATGTTTCAATAGCAATAGAAATATTATCAAAGAGAACAGTCACTTGTATTGTGGTGTATTAAGCTTTGGGGGTATGACATGGTCTAAGCAGATCAAATTTAGTAGCAAAAGACATTCGAAAAGAGATAAAAGTGATATCAAAATAGAACAGTTACGTGTACCTGACGTGTTATGATAAGGTCTAAGTATCATTGTTCTGACCAATAATGATCTGCTCTTTCCCCTCTTCCTCTCCTTGAATGAGCATTCCGATCTCAATCCTTGAGCTAATAATGTTGTTGAGCTGTTGTTGAATTGAGGACCTTGAGGTAGACAATCATATGTTTATTCTTATGTTCGGATAATCAAACTCCATTACCTCCCTTGCATGTTTGAAGGCTGAAGCATATTACAGAGAAGAAGACAACTCTTGCAATTTGCTATTAATTTCCTATTTCAACTGTGCCACAGAGTCAATTTGCTATTAATTTTCTATTGCTGCGGGAAGGGCAAATTGTTGGTGATTTTGTTATAACCACCATGGGTTTCCTAATGTCTCAAAATGATGATCAAAGACTGTCAGTTGATTTGCTTGTTTGATTAAATTTTGCTGAGCATTTTCTTGTTTTACCAAAGTTGGGACCTTTTGCCTTGTTTCAAATTTGTGTTCCCCAGGTTACCCCCAATGTGATGACATGCATGTGAATTGTTACTGCATAGTATTTAAGACTTTGTTTTAGAAATATTTTGGAAACGAGTGGGTTTTAACTCTGAAAACTAATTCTAAAAGTTCTAGGTTCTGAAATTGGAAGGGATTTCTTTTGAGCATTCAGATTAGGCCAGCTTTGCCAATGGGAGTAGTGCTTTCCTTCTTTGTTCTGGTTAATGAATGAAATTCTTTATCATGTTTATCATGCATTGGTAGGAAGGGGCTTTATTGTGATTCAAATTTGATGTTTAGTAGGGAACGTAGTTTGAAAACATTGGGCAGAAAATGTGCAAGATGCAAATGCGCTTTCTTCTTTAAACATATAATATTCCTTCACATTGTTCCTAATGTAGATCACATTTTTTGGGATAAAAAATTATCCTTAGTCTTATCATCTTATATGACATTTTTGGCAGTATAAGGAGGTGCTTGGAAAGGGGGCTTTCAAGACTGTGTATCCTTTATTCAGATCTCCTTGAAGTAGATCTTGTATCTTCATTCTTTTCTAATCGAAAATGTAGTCTATAATGTAGGGATTCGTATCTTTCTTAACATGTGTTTTAGCTATAGAGCATTTGATGAGTTGGAGGGCATGGAGGTTGCCTGGAACCAGGTTAAAGTGCACGATGTTTTACGAACCTCTGAGGATTTGGAACGCCTCTATTCTGAGGTCCATTTGTTGAAGACACTTGATCACAAGAACATTATCAAATTTTATTCCTCATGGGTGGATAAGGAAAATGGCAATATAAACTTTATCACAGAAATATTCATGTCTGGGACACTGAGGCAGTAAGTTATCACCTTCAAGATATGATAACTTATTTTTTCTTTTTACTTAAAATGTTGGCGCTTGCTATTTCATGTTACACTATAGTGAATGGCATCCTAACGTTGCTTTATCTCAGGTATCGGAAAAAGCATAAGCATGTGGATATGAGAGCAATAAAAAATTGGTCACGTCAAATTCTGGAGGGCCTTCTATACTTGCATGGTCATGATCCGCCAATTATTCACCGTGACCTGAAATGTGACAATATATTCATAAATGGAAATCAAGGAGAGGTGAAAATTGGAGACCTTGGGCTAGCAGCAATTCTTCGTCAGGCTCATGCAGCTCATAGTGTGATTGGTAAGCTCCAAACTATAATGCTTTTTGTGTGGATGAGTACAATGAGCCTGGGCATTGTCTCTGCAGAAATGAAAAGTTATGCCATGCCTTATCCAGGCTTTCAAACTTGCAGGGACACCAGAGTTCATGGCTCCAGAACTTTATGAAGAAGAATACAATGAGTTGGTTGATATCTATTCTTTTGGGATGTGCCTGTTGGAGATGGTTACTTTTGAATATCCATACAGCGAGTGTGCGAATGCAGCCCAGATTTACAAGAAAGTTACCTCGGTAGGATGTTCTTTCATGTTTTATTTGGTTGGGAGTTTCTTCTGGGAGTATTTTGTATTGACACAGTTAAGAATTCTTTTGTTTGCACATACTTTATGCTTTTCTTTCAGAATACTGCCATTTTAGTTTTCCTTTCTTGCATATGTTCATACTGATTTACTGACATTTAACATTATGGCTGCAATGACATTTAATTTATATTCTACTTACCAATTGCTTATGGACAGGGTATAAAGCCAGCTGCCTTGGACAAAGTTAAGGATCCCGAAGTTCGAGCATTTATAGAAAAGTGCTTAGTGAATGCTTCTAGGAGGTTATCTGCCAGAGAGTTGTTGATGGACCCCTTCCTTCAGTGTGAGGATGGTGAGAGCACAGATCAGGTGTCTTGTTTAACTCCACTGCATTATGTGGGGCATGGCAATGGTTCAGTTTTTAAGGAACCCAGTCATTTTAGAGACAAAGAAGCTGTCCTCAAACTTACAGAAAAGAGGAATTCAAAGAGTGTTAAAGATCTGAATTTGTTAGAGCACCAAAATTCCACAGTGGGATCTCTTATAAGTAGTGAATTGGCTAGTTGGGACAATTTTCAGCAATCAGAGAATTACATGGAGAGTGAAGATATTTCTTCAAATGTAAATGATGATGGTGCAAGGGCAAACAGAGATTTCACAGTGAAGGGACAAAGAAAAGATCACAACACAATATTCTTAAGACTTAGAATTGCAGATCTAGAAGGTACTTATTTTCTGACAATGACATGATTGTACCCTGTTGTATGCATTCTTATTCCATATTTTGGATTGTATATGTTCTATTGGTATGTTGACTTCTAATCATGATGAAAGTTATCTTATTAATATTGAATTGAATTCCAGGTCATGTTCGCAATATTCACTTCCCTTTTGACATAGAGGACGACACTGCCATGAGTGTTGCAAGTGAAATGGTGACAGAGTTGGATCTATCAGATCAAGATGTGACGAATATTGCAAAAATGATAGATGAAGAAATAGAAGCTCTTGTGCCAGAATGGAAATCTGGAGTATCCATTGAGGATACTGTGGATGAAGAGATGTGCACTGGTTATCACAGTTGTGCAATCAAAGATGATGCCCCTGATATACCAAGTGATGCTGTTGGCCCTTGTCAGGAATTTGTGCTTGAACGTCTTCCTTCAGGTCGTAAGTATTGGTCTGATTCTCCAAGGCCTTTACCTGGTGACTCTCTCATGAAGATTGCATTGATAAATGCATCTCCCAGAATGGAAGGGCTAACGAATAGGAGATTCGAAGAAGTGAACTGTGATCAATCTGTTTCAGGCAGTGATGAACATTGTTTTGATCGAACTAACCACTCTAGTCAATCTGATAATCATGAAGACAGTGGAGCTAATTTAGATACAAAGTATTCTAAATCTGTAGGCAGAATGAAAGTACTTGAAAATGGCTTGGTGATTAATAAAGGGGAAGCCAACACTTTCACTAAGGTTGTGAAGATGCCAACTGGCATTTTGGAAACAAATGAAAAAATCAAGGAGGTATGTGAAGACAAAAATCAAGAGAGCCAACATATTAAGGGTTGTGGAATTAGTAACAGTTTGGACCAGCATGTGTCTGCAGGTAGGGATCATGATACAACTGTTTCTGCGGAGTCTGAATCTTCAGTTGATGCAGGTATCTTGGCAGATCTTGAGGTGGGAGATGAGCATAACATAGCACAGAAATTTGAATATCTAGTCCTTAAGCAACGAGAAGAACTAGAAGGGCTAAGGCAAAAGCATCAATGTGCAATACAAGAATTTCTGAATCAATTGCCACAAAAAAGTTATGGCATGCATCTTTTAAAGAATGGTTTAAGTAATGACATCTACAACATTTCTATCAATGCAAGTGCAATAAAGGACCAGCTATCTAATGATGCAAGCTCTATGATCTGCAGAAAGGAGGGTGATGAGGTCTTTAACCAAAAACAATCAACAAAAAACTCTGAAAATCCAACATCAATGATTGGGAAGGATGTGAGGCATGAAGCTACATGCAAAGATGCTGAAACTGTAACTGCAAGGGAACATTTAACCTCTGGCTTATCTGCCCACTATGAGCAGAATGTTAAGCATGCTGGATATCCCATCGATAAAATAGCCAGGGAAAAAGAGACGAAGAAACTTTCTTCAAAAGGTATGGGGTCTAGGGAACTCTCATCTTTATCAGGTTCTATGCAAAATATGGAAACTGATTTTTCTGAAGCTGATAAATTGGAAGTGGACAAGTGCGTCAAGCAGGTTTCAACAGGTTCACAACTCAAAATGTCAAATAATGTTTTAGAAGTCTCTGGTTTAATTTGCACTGATGGTTCACAAGGTGTGGATAAGGCTGCTAAACGTAATTCATTTATTGAATTTTACAAGGGTAGATCACCCCTTAGGGAAAAGTCAAATTCATCTAAGGGGGAAGTGAAAATCATGGACATTACAGGGTCATCAAGTAGTTCATTCAATTCAAAAAGTTATGATAATGTACTTGATAAGCGGAAAAAAGAACAGCTTCATAAATCTATTGCAGATCTTGAGGCTAAAACTCTAGAAGGCTTGAAGCAATCAAAAGGTGGCTATTTGAGTAGCAAGTCCACGAAGCAGCATGGTGGTACTGTTTCTCAAGCTGGTACTGTTGGATCCAATGCTTTAGGCACAAGGCAGCCAGTTACTCCTGAGACAACTAGAGCATAATATTCCATGCTCATTGATGACATTAATTCTGAATCTGAAGCATTTGTGTATTAAAGACATCGAGCTACCCTTCAGAAAAATGAGATGTATATATCGTTGCAAATTCTTTTTCAAAAAGTAAAGCTTTCGAGTGTGTTATTGGCCAGGGCCAGTTAAATTTGTTAGGCTCTATTTCCAGTTTATGATAATGCTGTGGAGGAGAAAACAGAAAGATTTTAACAGGATCAGATACTGTTAGAAGGCTCTGCTTCTTGGCAATTCTTTCAGATGGTCATGGGGGATATTTGAATTCATATTCTCTGGGTTGTTGGTTTAGAACAAATATAAAAATTCTTCAATCTCAAGTAAGTACCTAACTGATGAGGAACTTTCATATCATTAAGAGCATTACTTTCTTAGCCTAATATGGTGTTGGCATAATATGGTTGTTTTCTACTTATTTGATTTGATGTACATGCTGTACTGTATCATCTCAAGTGCATGCAACATTCTTAGCTGAGGACATATATGTTTGTTAATTTTCCATTAAAACCTTTTCCATTTGGATTTTATGGAATAGTGTAGGACAAAATTCATATGCCTTCAACAACGGAATTTTCAAGGAGGCATGACTATGCTCACTGTTGATTAAAATCTTTGTTTGTTAATATTTTTTTTATAAGTCAGATGGCAGTAAAGTTTTCACTTAGTGCATTGAATTAAGTGATTAGAAGGGCCTGTTACAGAGAAGTTGATGAAGCCCTTCCTCAATTGTTTATTTGGATCCCATATTTGGCCTTTCCCTCTTTAGAAGCCATAGTTAGATTTTTTGAGAAACATTGGTTTGGAAATGATGGGCAACAAAAACATAAGCTCCTCCCTAATTACATGGTATAGCAGAAGCAAATCATTTACTCTATGACTATAAAATTCACTTCTGGTATATCAACAAAAGCATAAGCTCCTATAATCCAACAGAACAACAAAAACATAAGCTTCTACCTAATTACATGGTATAGAAGAAGCAAATCATTTACTCTATGAGATCAAGAATAATGTATGAAACAAAGAGAATGGGTATAACATGTAAGTGTTAGGAGTTATTACATCATAGCCCATGTGAAATGGCAAGTGGTATAACCATCCATCACAAGGTCTATGCATGCACTATAGGATAGAGGTAGTTACAAGTTTGGTTAGAGGTTTATTATGCCTAAAATACTCTTTCTATTTATTTAGAAACCCATCAGTTAATAATGTAAAGCATCGAAGCATTGAGTTCTAACATGTGGTCTCAGAGCAGGTAGAAGGAAGAGGCAACTCTGCTTCTGATCCTCCTCTCTCTTCGATCCAGAGAAGCTCAGGAAACACTCTATTGAAAACGTTTTCAAGGGTAAAATTACCTTGCAAAAGATTGTTTAAGACAAACCTCAAAAGAGAGGTAATCATCTCCGTGAAGCAAAATTCCATGGAAGATTCTTTTTGGAATAAAAGGTCTCAGGGTGAAAAATCCCTGCCAAAGACCAGAGTGGCAAAAAGCCTTCAAGTAATAAAAAGGGTTTCAACCCTATCAAAAAGACTAGTAAGGTCATAATCTGCAAACAACAACAAAGTCAAGTTCAGAAAGAAAAGAAACAGGGTCATAATATCCCCTGCAGAATCAAATTGCCCCTTTGAAGGGACCAAGGAAGCCATTAAAGCTCCTTAACAATTGCAAGAAACTCACTAAGAGTCAAGAAAGCAGCATTGAAGAAATCAAGTTGCTGAAGAAATTTGTTAAGTCAAAAACAAAGGTGTGGGCCATACACTCAAGAGATAAATATTCCAAGGGAACATGGTAAAGTGCAACAAATTCATCAAAAGCATAGTCAAAGAATCAAAATGAGAAGTTTTCAGGAAGCAAAACGTGAAGCTGAGGGATGCTCTAAAGACGTCATTCAAGAAAGTTTAGATTTGCTATTCTTGGAAAGTATAATTGCAAATCTGACGTGAACTAGCCACTTCAGAGCACACAACCAAAATCATGCACCTCGTGATAATTTACCGCTGATGTCATGCTCAAGATGGTGAATCAAAAATAGTCATTCGCCATGTTGAATGCCCAAGAAATAAAGCAATATTGTCGTCTCTTAGAAGGCCAGGAAGCCGTGTTTTGAAAAGGAGGAACCAACAGATAGGAGAATAATCCAAGAAGGAAGGAACAAATGTTCCACCAAAAGAAAAAGGAAGAATACAAGAAAGTTTAGTCTTGGAAAGCACAAGAAAATCTCATGGGCAGTGTGTAATCTTCACAGAGAATGAAAGCCTTGTGTGGTAATTGCTTTTGAATGACATCTTAGCGCCTCATAATAGAGGTTCGGGTAAAAAATAACCCAAAAGCTTAAGTATCTACAAGACACAATTTGATCAGCCAAGGTTTGGAATCATTCAAGTAAAAGTGATATTTGTTGTCTTTTTCCTTTCGAAGAAATTCACAAGAACCGCGTTGCAGTCTGTAAGAGACTATATATATACATTGAAGGCTATAACTTCAAGCAGAAGGAAAGAACAACAAATTCTTACAAGCTTCCATCGTCAGAACTTGGGCATACATACGTTCGAAGGAATTTCCCTAAGAACATTCTGCTCGAAGGAGGAGGGTGACTATCTAACTCTTATTGCTCGGTCGCTAGTTGGAAGCCTATCATAACATCAATTGTGCAAGAATCATAAACCTGACAGGTTGATAAGCTTGATGCAGCGATGCACGAAAGATTCAGCTTCCTCCTCGACAAAGAACCGGGGGCGCATGCATATTTGAACCAACAAGGCAAAGTTCAATTTGAATTTATGAGAAGCAAACATGTGCTCTTTTTAACTTAGACAAAGCACTCTCCAATAAGAGCGCCTACTCATCAATCGAAAGCGGACACATGCAGGAGACAAAGCAACACATAGACGTCTACGGAACCAACTTGGGAAATCAATTGTACCCCATTGATAGTGGGTAAACCAACTAAAGGCAATAAAATATTGCCTTTCTCCTTGTTTAATTGTAGGTAAAAGAAAGACACTTATAAAGTTTTGAAGAAATCAAAATATTTTGAAGAATATTCCTTGAAGATTCAAGTGGGAGAAAGAAACTCTACCCATAATATTTTTGCCCAGTGAGACACTAAATTTCCACAATTTTAGGCAACTATCAAAACATGAGTATAGACTTATATATACTTGTCGGAAAGCATTTTTTAAGGCTGATTCAGTGAAAGGAAAATATTTAAATTTTCTGAAAATTTACTATGGCTAGTGGAGCACTGAAGTTCTTGTTACTTGATTGCCAACTACTAAGGGGGAATAACCATGCTGCATAGAAAACCAAACTCAAGACACAACTCGAGTTTGAAGAAGTATGACAAGTAGTAGACGAAACCATTATCCGTCCTACTGTAGAAGGAGAAGATCAGACAAAGTTCGACAAGGCAGACAAAAAGGTAAGATTAATCATCATGTTCGGAGTACAAGCATACATTTGGGATTCAACCACGACCAAAGATGCATGGGAGAAGTTACAAACAGTCTTTGAAGCAAAGAATCAAAATCAAATTCTATTTCTCCGAACTAGCTCCATTGCTTGAAGATGAAAAGTGGAGAGAATCTGGAATCTTTCATGAGGAGAATTGTTGAGTTACGAGCATCATTACAAGCTTGGGAAACCAGGTATCTGACAAAACATTAATTCCAACTATTTTGAGATCTCTTCCATCAAAATACAATGTTTTTGTGACAACATTAAATATCATTGAACGAACACCAAGCTTTGAAAAGTTGGTGAACCTACTTAAAAAAGTAGAGGCCTCACATATAGCAGATGAAGAAGAACAATTACTTCTTTCAAATCAGAAAGGGAAGCAACCATTCAGAAGAGGCATAAGACCACGACAACGTTTCCAATAGAGAAACAACTCTTAATGATATTAGAATCAAAGAAATAATTTTCACACACAAAGATCATGTGAACTTTGTGGTCGAAACGACCGGACCATGAAGGAATGTTTGGCATAACCCGATCAAAAATGGATCTCCTTCACGAGAGATGAACCAACAACAAGACATGTTATCTTCAGACAAGTAAAATCAATTTGGAGAAAGGTACATTGAAATAATGTAGTCGAGGAAAATCAAGCTAAAGAAGAAGAAGAAGAAGAAAAAGATCAAGAAGAAGAAGAAGAACATGTGTTTGTTGCACAAGCACAACTGAGACAACACAATAATGTTTGGTATGACTTCAAACAAATGACAAGTCAAGATAATTGGTTCCCTTCAAAATGTTATACAGGAAATAATGCAACTAGGGACATCAAGAGCCAAGTTGAGCAGGAAAACAAAATGAAAATTCAAGCACCTAAGAGTGAAGATGTACACTCTGAATGTGATTTTTCACCATCAGTGGAAGAATTTGAAGACAACAAGGAGAATGAGGAATCAATGCAATAGGCATTTGAGATTCAACCTTTGATAGCACATGAAAGAAAGTGTGAATACATTACGTTTCACAAACAATGCCTTCTTCAGATGAACAATGCCAAAACAAAGAAGCAGCAAAAGGTGATCAGTATCACTACATCAATGCAATAGGCATTTAAGATTCAACCTTTGATAGCACATGAAAGAAAGTGTGAATACATTACGTTTCACAAACAATGCCTTCTTCAGATGAACAATGCCAAAACAAAGAAGCAGCAAAAGGTGATCAGTATCACTACATCAATGCAATAGGCATTTAAGATTCAACCTTTGATAGCACATGAAAGAAAGTGTGAATACATTACGTTTCACAAACAATGCCTTCTTCAGATGAACAATGCCAAAACAAAGAAGCAGCAAAAGGTGATCAGTATCACTACATCAAGTGATGATCAAAACACGAAAAGGAAACTGGTCCGCACAAAAGATATGACAACACACAAAAATATTTGCGACCGGTCAATTTGAGAATCGACACAGGATGCATGGTAGCACATCACACGGATAATCAAAGGAAGTAGGAATACATCACGTATCACAGGCAAATGCGTATTAAAATGAATGAAGCCATGACGAAGAAGAAAATACAAGAGGTGATTGATGTCACCACGATAGAAGACATTGATCAAGACAAGATTTGGCAACAAGTCTACATGGCAGGAGAGCATTTGATCTCATCAATAACTGATATATTTGTCAAAGATCCTCCTCATGAAGACATTGGAGGAGACATAATTCATGCATTGAATTCTATAAGTATTAGAAAGTATTTGTAATAAATGTGTTTTTGGAGTGCATGATCGGTGGAACCCGACACTCCTAAGTATCATAGTAGAAAGTCTACATTGAGGGGGGGAATTTCTCTCTCAAATCTATAGATTCTAGCATCACCCTAGACATTATTTTTTGGTCATAAGCTAGAAATAGAGCTATGACTATGATGTAATAAGGGGGGGATATGTTAGGAGTTATTTCATCATAGCCCGTGTGAAATGGAAATTGCAAAATATAAATATAGTTAACGTATCAAAACATTGAGGCAAAGAGACTGAGCTGCTTATTCAAGGAATTGGCCAAACCACTTGCACCTAATAAGTTCATTATATTTAGAGACAAACTTTGTGTTGCTTCCTGTCAGATGCTCTGTCCTTGTTGGAGCTACAGTACCATCAGTCATTTGTCCTTTTCTAGGATTTATGATTTCAAAACAAATTTGTAACTTTTTCAGTTAAAGTGAATGAGAATGCGAGAATCACCTTACAAGTTCTCATCTGTCGTAGATTCTTGAGATAGCTTTTCTGCTTTAGTTTTCAGCTGAAAATAGACCCCTTTTTTGGAAGAATGATTTATATTCACATTATCCACCATTGTTCCCTTTCTCTCATCCAAAATGGAATCCTTTGGTTATCACTGCAGTCTTGGAGTTGTTACAACCATGCAGGTTGACTACCTGATATATAGAATTAACAATGAAGGTTTATGTTACATATTAAATTTCTCTGCAGAAATTGAACTCTTTTATAAGAATTTACTGCTCTAACTTGTGAATTAGAATTTTTTAATTTCTTGTAACAAATATTTTCTTCTTCCTCTTTACACATTAAAGACTTCAAATTCTTTTATGAGTACAGATTTCACAAATAATTACTGGAAATCAAGAGTACATCACATTGAATGAGTCAAAACAAACCAGATTCATCGATAATCTACATCGTGTTTTATGGAAATGCATGGCAAAAATCAGAAATCCTCCATCACCTCCCTAAAATTCACCTCCTAGTTGGAGTCCCCTTGGAAAGAATTTTTTAGTTTCTTGTAACAAATATTTTCTTCTTCCTCTTTACACATTAAAGACTTCAAATTCTTTTATGAGTACTTCACAAATAATTACTGGAAATCAAGAGTACATCACATTGAATGAGTCAAAACAAACCAGATTCATCGATAATCTACATCGTGTTTTATGGAAATGCATGGCAAAAATCAGAAATCCTCCATCACCTCCCTAAAATTCACCTCCTAGTTGGAGTCCCCTTGGAAAGAATTTTTTAATTTCTTGTAACAAATATTTTCTTCTTCCTCTTTACACATTAAAGACTTCAAATTCTTTTATGAGTACAGATTTCACAAATAATTACTGGAAATCAAGAGTACATCACATTGAATGAGTCAAAACAAACCAGATTCATCGATAATCTACATTGTGTTTTATGGAAATGCATGGCAAAAATCAGAAATCCTCCATCACCTCCCTAAAATTCACCTCCTAGTTGGAGTCCCCTTGGACCCACTTGCCTATGCCAAGACTATGACGTATATGGAGAAGACCGTGGTGGCAATATATTTGCTTACAATAATTCTTTAGCAGGAACTCCTCCAGCCCACTACTGTACACAGGAGGTGGATACCAGTGGTTGACACCTTGAAAACAAAGTGTGTGTCAGGCCCAAGATTAACCTTTGTTCCTCACACCATTTCTTAAAAGCCAAAACTCTAGCAGAATTAGGATTATATCCAGCCTGTTGACAAGCAATGGTCTTACTGTCATTGGATTAAGATGTATTACTGATAATGGTGCAAAATTAACTTTCATAATAATTACAAATATCCATGATACACACATATACCAGTATCCAAGAAGTTCAAGAATATATTTATTCCCGATCTTGATGGGTAAGAGAAAATATAACATTTGTTGTTGCATTTTTTGAATATGATCTCACTTGTAAGCTTGGAGTTGGTCTTTCCATTGTTTTAGTGGTCTTTCTTGCTTAGGAACTGATTTGCTGGCAGGAACCAGCACCTACTGGCCATTTCATGAACCATGACTTAGATCTCTTCACTGTACATAGAGTTGCCTTTCTATGACATCAAATTTATGAATTCCAAGGCAAATGTCTACCATCTTGGGAGAATGCTGCATCTAGTCCAAAGCTTGAAGCATATTATCACTAAATCATATGAAGGATTTGTTGAAGTTCGGGTGGTTTCAATTAATGTAGAATCAAGTTCTTTTTGGGAGACTTTCGAAGGCTTTTTGAGCTTTGAGGAGGATAATTATGTAAATAATCCATGCCGCTAAATGTATTAGCTTTTAGATCATCACTAGTTAGCTTCAAATTATCTTTAATGATTCTTAACATGATCGTTGATCGGTGCCGCGGTGTTTAGGATGGTAACATGGATGAAAAATTCCTAGCTTAATTAAAGAGGCTTGAGGAGTTATGTTTGAGAGTTGTGCAGTAGAATAGGGCACAAAGGATACTTTCTCATACATGATGGTATTAGATGGAAAAGAGAAATAACAAGGAGGAAATTTGGTTAGGAAATACAAGAAAACTAGAAACTATGTAAATAAATGGGAAGCTTTTTATATAGATAGTGTTAGTGTAAATGAGCAATAGAACACAAGGCCATTTTGTGGTCCAACGGACAACAACACTAAAGCTTAGGCTAAAGATTGAGTTGCAATAGGTGTTCAAGGATGCTAGAAAGCGCTAAAGCACTGGTTCTTACTTAGCTTTCTTAATCTTGACTACTAATATTAAAGACTCCTATGGCACTCTTTGGCAAAGAAGAAGTGGCCACATCTATTTGGATGCTAGCCTATATACAAAGTGTATACAAGATTCCTATAAAAGTGGAGACGATTCAAGTTCCAATAGCTACAAGATGACAATCATGACGAATCATGTAAAGAACCTTTGCATGTCTTCTTGTAGTGCTAGGTGGAATAGTTAGCTAGCAACGTGCATTGACAACTTGTGTTGGTCTTCTAGAATTGGATATGCGTAGATGTCGTTGATGAGACATTGACATCTGAAGTTGTCTTTGGATTGGCACCAAATTGGTGTATGGCATTGCTTGGTGCAAGGTTGTGGTATGAAAGTGTAGTGTGATGTTAGGGTGTCTTTGCATTAGCATCTTCAGGATACTAGTGGTTATGAGGACTCGAGCGACCCTTGCTATGCTTGGATCGCCTGCCCCTCTTGGAGAAGTGATGGCCCCTATTGCGTCTAATTCCAATTGAGGAAATTGATGCTTGACTTGATCAGGCTTTTATCATTTTACTTGAGTGGCAAATTGATAACTTTGAACAGTGTGTGTGAGTTCCTTGATGGGTGCATGTGCAGGTGGAGTCTATCAATCAATCTTTTGGAGCTGGACTCAATCGTTTTGGATTCAAATTTGATGGATGTTGTAAAACCATTGGTTCAAGCAAAGGTGGGAACATATTGATTGAAAAGCTTTTTGTTTAAGATTGGATGCATTCCCAAGTATGTCAGGAAGTTGAGAACAAAGATATTCTTTCCTATTGTTTGCAAATAGTCTAAAGACGATAGTGTATAGGTTTGATCTTTTTGTGTAGGCCAAAGAAGTGTTCTTTCTAAAAATTGAGCTAAAACTAATCACCAACTTGAAAGTTGTGAGGGCTGCAATGTTGATCATGGTGCGCCTTGTACTTCTTTTGTTGGTGCCTAATTATTTGTTAAACTTTGTGATACACATGTTGAATGTGTTAGGAAGTGGTAAACTTTGTCCACATTTTTAGTCCGTGAAAACATCTATGTGCTGATAGGTGCTTAGAAGGTTATGCCTAGGGGGCACTAAGTTGAAATTTAAGGTAGGTGTGGAAGGGACTGTGACATCTAGAGTTTTAAGGCCTGATTGTATAAATGTTGAATGTAGGGGAAGTTGTCATCCCAAGAGTGAAGATGATCATGGTTGTACATTTGGAACAGGTGTATCAATGTTTTGTTTACCACCTCAATTTGCCATATATTTGTGGGTGGAAAAGGGTCAATCGGTCTAAGTATGTGTGAAGCAAACCCCACAAGTTGTACTAGATGAGGCTTACAAACTTGAAATCATGATCTAATACTATGAATTTTGGGATGCCAAAGTGAAACTATACATGTTGGAAAAACATTTGGGAGCTCTAAGCTATGTTTATGCCTTTATTTCATTTTGCATGATGACCATCTTTGAAAATCTATCAACCATGCCATAGATGTAGTCGCATATTTGCATGATGACTATCTTTGAAAGTCTATCAACCATGCCATAGATGCAGTCGTTTTGTTGTCTAGTTGAAGTTTAATTCAAATAGATAATCCATGTTGATTCTTAAGGGCTTCAAAGGTATTAGGTAGAGGTGAGTGGATTCCCACTTGTTATTTGCTGGCTCGGTGATGTTGCATGGAACACAAGATTTTATGTGGAGCTCTACATCCTGGCACGTGTGGCTAGTAAATTGTTGCTCTAGTGCCAAAAGGGTCTTGTTAATGCTAAAATTTTCGGCTTCTTCAAAGTCGTGCGCCTTCCAAATTAGGTATATGTTGGGCATGGCAAATGGAACGTAGAGATAACTTAAGCAATATAGTAAGTCCATCACTAAGGTAGTGATCGACAATTGCCTTGCCTTGTATAAGCTAATTGTGTGTCTAAGCAAAATCATAGTCATTGGGATAGAGCGAACCCTAATCATTGAAGTTACAAGTTTCATGTGAAAGTGTATTGCTATTGTTCAACTCTTAGTAGTTACAAAAAAGACGGTTGTGATGAATTATACACCAAACTTCTGCATATTTGAATGTGACGCTAGTTGGAACAAATGGCTAGCAATGTGCATTGATAGCAATGTTAGTATTCTAGTATTATATGGTTGTGGATGATGTCATTGGGACGTTGGCATCTGAAGTTGGATCTACATTTTGGCATTCGATGCTTTTGACTAAATGCTAGTGCTAAGGGTTTGGGTGCTAGGCACAAGTTGGTGCTAGCAATTAGCAGTGGCACTTGGGTGCTAGCTCAGCATGAGATCAGTGCCTAATGCCAAGGGCTAATGGAAGGTCCATTGCCTGCTTGGCACCATGTTGTGGTTATGACCATAGTAATTAGGTTTGGATGAACCTGGACTAGGTTTTGTCTAATTAGGTTTGGATGAACCTGGACTAGGTTTTTGGTCTAACCTCAAACTTTTAAGACAATCTGAATTGGTCCTATTTGGTTTATTCTGGAATAAATTTTTAATATTTATTTAAAAACTTTTTTTAAAAAATAAGCAAAAGAACAACTGTAACGTACCTTTTAACCTTTAACCCTAGAAATTTGTTAGTGGCTAGAAATTTAGACCAAGAATATGTAAGCTTGCTTGTTAGGTCCTTTCATGTCTTAAATAGTTGATCTGTAGTTGGCTTGTATATATGCGGTGGGGAATATTATATTATTATTTTGTAGTGTGTAGTTGAGGTTGCTTTTTTGTATTTCTCATCACCTTCATGTTATATGAAGGCATCTCTTTGCACATTGTAATCACATCACCTCATTACTTGAGTTATTATTATTTTTTATCAAGAAAGTTCCTTATCTCAATATTTCGTTTTCTTCTTTTGAATGCCTTGTAATTTGGAATTATGGATTCTTTGACATGGTATGAGAACTGAAGATGGTGAGCCTTTGGACTAGGAGTCCATTTAGTTTTCCAAGTAGAGGATTTTAACAAAGTTGGATGGTAATGATATTACACCTTGTCTCCCCAAGAAGTCATAGGAAGAGGTTTGACTCCAATTCCAACTTAAAGAAGTGTTGCAAGAGCTCACCAAAAAATGGGGTAAAATCCATCTTTCCTTTATAGATTTGTTTGATTTGTTGCGTTGATGATTGGTGAAGACTCTAGTAGCTTGTGGTTCAAACTTCAAACAATGACCTTCGAGATATTGTTTTTTTCTGTTTTTGAGAAAATGTAAATGTCTTGAAATGCAAAATGTAAATATGTTGATATCCAAGTAAGATTTCAAGAATCCACTTGGAATTCCATAATCTACCTGAGAAAACTACGAGGTGTTGCAATTTTACCCTTATGTTGATTTTACGATCTTGCCCTTGAAAATCGTGGACAAATCTTGGTCAACTCTACCTCAATTTTGGCATTTAATTTCAAAAATTTGAAATTTCAAAATATTTTGTGGAATATTCCATGGGCACTCAACAGTTTCTAAGTGGTTTTGTGATCTTGAAAGGTGGTTTGGCAACACTACCATGGTTTCGAAGGAATTTATTGGTTTTAGAGGTCAGTTCTTTATGGCAGGTGTCCACAAAGCTAATTGCAGCTACTCCAATATTGAAGTAGGTGCTTAGTTGCAACAGTCAGAAATTGGAGTTGTCACAAGTTTAAATCCCATCATCTCATGTCCATGCTCTTTTTGCAAAACAACTTTGGTTTTGAAGAATCATGCCCATTGAACCCATTTGAAAGTTCTCTTTGACTTTTGTGGGACATTAACAAGTGTAAAGATTTGTGTGATTGGGCCCTGTTTCTATGCTTGCAAAAATACGTAGCATCTTGTTTGTTCCAATTTAGTCGACATTGAGTGTAGTGGTGGCCAATATGGCATTATGTGGTGCCCCGTCATCACCTACGTTCAATATATATAGGACGTAGTCGACACTAACTTAGCTCTCCATCCCAACACCATCTTAGATCCGGTTAGCATGTTACAAGGTACATTGAATCAGGGAAAAACAAATGGCAAACACTCAACATCCTCATTAAGGTAGTTAAACAAGATGCAAAAAACTAGAACTTTCCAAGTTATTTTCTCATTAACATCCATCAAGTCATCTGACTAAGGGTATTGCAATTCATAGGACTAGTGGTGAAAGGAACTTCAAGATGACAATTTGGTAAGCGTTGTGTGGCACATTCAGGTTTTCCTACCATTTTTTTTCCCAGCCAAAATTACATTTTGTAGCTGTAGCACGTAGGAGTATTCCACGCTTGTTGGAACAATTTGAACGACAGATTTAATAATCAGCAAGGACTCCTCACTTTTACTACAATCACAACAGCTGCTTGTACAGCAGTATCACTTGAATGGCAACACTTGGTCTGTGACTTTAACCCTGCATCCAAAACTTGAAAGGAATATTCACTGCAGCAATCAACAATGGCAACACATGCAGTATACATACAATAACAATAGAAGATGATAAATGAATATGAGCAGATTTTGTATTAACAAAGCATGTACGGTTAACTACGTACAAAATATTCTTGCATATACATTGCAATTTCTGTGTGGAATATCTCCTTCCAACACCTTATTTCATTGCTTGAGGACAATGGTCAGCCTTCAGGTAATAAAGATAATGAATTTTCTAACGAGGACAATGGTCAGCCTTCGGGTAATAAAGATAATGAATTTTCTAACGAGGACAATGGTCAGCCTTCGGGTAATAAAGATAATGAATTTTCTAACGAGGACAATGGTCGACTTTGTAGAAAGGAAATTAATTTAAGAGTTAGTTGCTTTAAATAGAGGGAAGAAAATGGGAAGCTAACAGCACTTGATCAAAGGCTCTACTAATATTTGTTAAGTGATAAAAGCATTTAGGCTTCAAGGATCACATTGATAGGCATGGTCTAAATGATGATCGAGGCACTATTGAGCATGCATTGGAGAGAAGTATAAGAAGGAACTTCCTTTCTTCTACTTGTGCTGGTCATTCTTCTTCCCCCATCGATGGTGTTCCTAGTAATCAATACATACATACATATATATATACACATACATATATATATATATATATAAAATTTATTTTTCTTTTCTAATGATGGTGTAGCTTTTGTTTCTGATGATTTTGGTGCAGCCCCTTTTAATGTTAATACTTTTGATGGTTGTTGTGAGGATAATGATAGTGCTTTTAACACCACTCCTGATAGAGCTCTCCATGATGTGGCTAATCTCTCTTCTCATGGTATTATGATGTTGAGGTGCATGGATGGACTTAATAAATATGGACAGGGTATTGTTGCTCTTGTTGAACCAAAGGTCGGACCCAAGAGAGCAAGTGTTGGTAAACCTGAGTTGGCTTTGTTGGATGTTCATGAGTCCTTATTTGCCATAATGTTCCCCATGTGGAGAGGAGATATTTAGAGGTTTAGATGGCATCCTTGGGAAATAATCAACATATGGGTTAAAAAGGCAGAGGAAATGACAAATATGGACAGAGTATTGTTGCTTGTGTTGAGCCAAAGGTTGGACCCAAGAGAGCAAGTATTGGTTACCCTAAGTTGGCTTCTATGTATGTTCATGACTCTTCCTTTGGCATGATGTTCCCCATTCTGATGAGGAGATATTTTTCAGAGGAGGATAGATGGCAGCCTTTAGGAAATAATCAAAGATTGATTATGGATGTATCTATGTTAGATCACTGAAATCCTTGTGCTTTTATATAAGATAGTCATATAGATGTATTAACTTCTTTGTCGATCTTTTTTGATGATTTCAATAGCTATATTTTGTTATGATTGGTCTTTTACATGTATGGGATATATGGTGTGATCACATGACATGATTGATTGATTAGTGAGTTACATTTAGCTCATGCTATTTTGTGTGTTTTGACTTTCTATCATGATAACTTGCACAAGGTGTGCTTGAGAGGCTATATAACACAAGTAGATGCAGACTGCATCTCCTCTATGTGGGGGGTCATTGATCTCATTGGTACCTCTAGCTATGGAAGTTCTTGTCTCATATGAGATTCGGGGATTGTGTTTTGCTTCAGTAAATGTCATCTATCTTAATATATTTGAAAATTATTTATGGTTTGAGGCTCATAACTTGGATCGAGTATTATGACAAAGCTCTTATAATTCTGTACTCGTGTAGATAAATTCTAACAGTCTAACACTCATGATCATGAGGATGATTATGAGTGAGTCTGTTCGACTTGTGGATTGCTCAAGTTTGTAGAATTATGTGAAGCACTCCATCATATGGGAAGGTGTTGCATTTATTGAGTCTTGGACATCTTTATCAATTGTGAAGGAGTGACATCTAAAAGTCATAATTGGGGTACTAGAATCTATCACAAGGGACATGTTGGTGTAAAGCTGCCTTCCTAGTCCCTTCAAGTTGTGTTTAAAGAGAGATGTTAGAATATGCAAGTCAAATGTCAAGCCCTTTGCCATGTTTTTGGTAATCAACTTATGGTCGACTTTTGAATATGTCATTGGGTATGATTTGTTATTATTATTTTATAACCTGTTATTGAGGCCTCACCACCATGAGCCTAAGGCATCTTTTTTGCAAATTTTAATCACACTGCATCATTATTCTTTAGCAAAGAGTTCCTTTTCTCAATATTTCTCTTTCTTATTTAAATGTTTTGCACTTTAAAATGGTGGATTCTCCAACATAAAGAAATAATTTAGACACCCAAGCTCTTAACCCGTAATCTTAAGTGTATCTCCAAGACTGTTAGTGGGTAAAATTACATTTTTTTTAATTGGGGCAAAATATTTAAGTATATAAAGATGTTTGTAATGAGATATAGAGGGTTGTGTTGTTTCTATGGGTGAAGGGATCGGTCTTTTTACTTAGATCTTTAATGTATCTGTTTATATGTAATAGCTTTTGAATTCCAGAATAATTTGTAAATTGATGTTTCAAATCACACTCCGTGATCTAGTATCATGACGTGTTAACCTTGTCAACTTGCATATCTACTATAAATGGCATAATCCTTAAGTCGTTCAAAGCTTCTGAGTGTAAGATGCCATCAAGGCCAGTGTTGAGCATCTTGGTGTTAAATATTGTGGGAATGAGAATGTGGATTTCTAAATATTAAGTCTGCTAGACTTTACAGGTCATGAAGTTTCTACATTTTTCACTTCTTTGGATTTTGGGTTTGATGCACATGGCCTTAGTTTCCTTCTTTTGTCTCCTAGTGAAGGTTAAAAGATTCTGACCTTGGTCTTGATTTGTGGTCTCAAATTTGATATAGATGTCTTGTACTTCTAGGCATCAGGATCATTTTACCTTTGATTTGAATACTAGAAACTTTTTGCTATGGTCGAAATTTGGCATATCCTTTTGAAAGAAGTGATTAAGTTGGTCATCAGTTCTTTTGACAATGCTGACTATGGGTGTTACTGTATTCAATATATCTATGCAACTATTGAAGAACATGAGGTAATCCATTGGTTTTATAAACAAAGACACTCTTTTATCACTATTATGAATATTACAATGATATTTTGAGGTTCAAATTTTAGAGAAAAGGTACACCTTGTGTGTTGTACCTATATTATGAATATCTATTCTATTGGCTTCCCATTTTTTCAGCACAAATTATAATTTATATCTCTATAAATATTGGTCAATATGCCCCAGCCATGTACAATTGTTTGATGAAGAAAACTGTTGGTTGTTAATTGAGAACCTAAAAGCTAGACTATAAACTCGTTTCGTTTCACTGGGAACTATTCGCAGTAAAAATTATTCTGGGACTGAAAGTTTGAAGTTTGAACTCTTTTTGGCAATAATACCAGACACTGTACAATCGTCTTGTACACCTTTGCTTCAACGAATACCTATCCAATGAATTCAGTTAAGATCCAGTCTATAACATTATAGCTTTTTTTTTTTTTGGGTTGAAGATACTTTAACAACTGAAGCATACAGCTGGGGGCACAACAGGGGCCACCCTCCC
This sequence comes from Wollemia nobilis, assembly GCA_028583015.1. Taxonomy (NCBI): domain Eukaryota; kingdom Viridiplantae; phylum Streptophyta; class Pinopsida; order Araucariales; family Araucariaceae; genus Wollemia; species Wollemia nobilis. The sequence goes on from JAQPPZ010000989.1 coordinate 8,944,941, forward strand.
TATGATTTGAACTTGGGTCTCCGCAATGTGAACCCAACTCCATACCAATGTGCTGTCCTGACAGGGACAACATTATAACTTTTTATAACGATGGAAAGTTGTAGAATCTATAGTAGTAACTTTATATCTAAGTTACATAGGGATGCGTCCCTGAGCTCAGATATCTGGGGGTACATTTCCCTCGGGGTACAAGGATGGGGGGACATCGTTGCCATATGCCTGGGTTTTCAATTGCCTGGGGGATGCCTTGACGTCCCTTTGTGGTGGGTCTCACGAGCCCTAAAAATCGTTTAGAAAAATAAAAAATAAAAGGAAACTTTAATGTAAATCCTCTCCCTCCAGATGCCATTCAACTCACCCCCTCCCCCCGGACACCATTCGATGATGACGCCAGATGCAACAAACTTAGACAGTGGTCTCAGACACATCAAACACGGCCAACAACAACAGCTAACGCCCCCCTCCACCCCCCACTGTACTCCATTGATGATGACAGTATCAGCAGCAGCAAACGACACTTGTGATGTCGGCCCTCTCATGTTGCTTGACAACCATGTTTTACTTTTGAGTCTAATTGTCTTCGTTTCTCTCTGAGAGTATGTCTATATCTGGATTGCGGAAGTTAAAGCATGAGTGCTAGTAACAAATTTGCAATCTCCAATGGAAAACAATGAATGGGAATTTTACTGCTTTAGTTTATATATATATATATATATATATATATATATATATATATAATATTTGTATATTGCTGTCCCCTCGTCTCCCTTTTTGCCAAAATTATGGGGTGTCTTGTAGCTGTTCCCTTTCCGTATGCCTGTATTTTCCTGTCCCTACCAAAGGGGACTCCTTGTAACTTAGCTTTATAATGTATTAAGTTTATAACTTTCATAAATTAATGAAGGTTATAAATTCTATATGTAAAATAATATTATTTAAAATATGCAGTGAATGATTCTATTAATTTGTATGATATCTAAAAACATATCTATTAGTATTATTTTTGTTAGGTGTTACTTTATATAAATGTTTAATTTCTATAGTAAATTATATTTTAATTTTTTTTTTTGAATTTACATGGTGGAATCGGTAGCCGCTCTACCACAAATCCGGGCAGACTGTGCGGATAATTTTTAATTTTTTTTTTTTGAATTTACATGGTGGAATCGGTAGCCACCATGAATTCGGGCAAGCTGTCCAGCTTTTTATGGCCGCCACAGTATTCTGCGATGTCCGCTCCAGAAGCCGCCACACAGATCTTTGCGCAGTCCGCCCCTATAACCACCATGCCACAATCATTTTAAACCTTTTACGCCGCTGAAAGCACCAGGAAAGGGACAAGCGTTCAGTCCGGCGAGGCCCGAGATTTGAACCTTGGACCTCTGCCCCCCTTAATAATTTTTAAATTAATATTAGAGTTTTAGAATTGTTTTATGTGTAGAACTTAGATCCTAATTTTATCAGAGTTTTATGGCTGAACTATATCTTTTTGAATTTTATTGTCTAGTAACTTAGATTGTAACTATGAGAAGTCCTGTTTAAGTTTGACTAGACTGTCTAGTCTTACCAGTATATATACCCTTTATAATTCTTAAAAACAAAGACAACATGGATTGCTTCTTGTATTAGAACATGCATTTCTAAGGTTGCGCTTTATCTTTTATGCGTGATCCCGACATCGTCAAGTTTGCTTCATTCTTCCATATCTTGTTTTATCTTCCTCAATCATACTGGCGTTGCACTTTGTTTCCAATTGTTGCACAAGTATACCTCTTCTTTTCTGTGCTGGTTATCCACTTTGTTTACAGACGTGGCACAAGACAGGCATACCTTTACTTTTCTGTGCTCGTTATCCACTTTGTTTACAGTCGTGGCACAAGACAGGCATACTCTTCTTTTCTGTGATCCACCATAGACAACTTCCATCACATGTAGGCCCTCATCTATATTGATAACTTTAGCATTCTGAGTTACTATTTTGCTCCTCTCATCAAATTGGATATCATGTCAAACAATTTTCTGACATTTGTTACACCTTTGCTAACTATTCTAGAACCTTCCTCAATGCTAAGGTCGCAAAATGATCCACAGCCAGCAGAAAAACAGAAAAAAAGCAATTGAAGTTTAAGTTAGGGTATAAGGCAGGACACCACCCAAAATAGGAGGATTGCCTTGGCCTAAGCTTTCTTAGTTGAAATTCATCAGCTTCAAAGAAAGCGTTTTTTGTTATGTTCCCATAGAAGTGTGCTAAGCCTGTTAACAGCCACCTTTCCTACTCTTTGTCAATGTAGATGAGCTCCTTGCATGCCTTCATTGATTGTTCTCTTAAGAACGCCTCCTCATTGTACTCTTTACTGTTTTAAATTTTGTTACAGTGGTTCTAGAATGATTCCATGTACCTATTCAATTCATCATGAAGTTTACATTAATTTGGGTTTTGTAATTAATTTAATTGATAATACCCTTTCTGTCGTTCCTCCGTTCGCAAATAGATTCAATCTTCATATGTCCTCTCATAATTAGTGACAATTAATTCCCCGACCTTGGTAATCACTCCTTTATTTGCTTTCAAATTAAGTTTCCATGGGTATAACCAAAGGTCCAAAAGTTATATTGTTTCCAATAAACTCGATGTCTTTTTCAGATTGATATTTGTCCAGCCTTGTTAAGCTAAGACTTAAAGGTTAAAGGGTGTGTCTGCCATAGTCTTTTGATATTTTTTAAACAAATGCTTTCCAACTATTACTGGCCTTGCATAAACCTCTGCAAGATTCTCACCATTAATCCATATGAATTGTAGAGAGCACCTCCAGCATTTTCCTTGCCTTGGATATTTTCTAATGTTCCAAAACTTGATTCAATGTGGTTTTAACATTGGTCATGGGCATACATTCTAATACTAAAATGGCAAGTAAGCTAAACCTGAATACCTGATCTTGTGAACCATGTATGCTCATAGGTTTTCCTATTTAGGAGATTAGAACCGAGTGAGTAAGAAAGCTCTGTTGTCCCCTATAATTCCAGGTAGCTTGAACTTTGGTCAAAATCTTAGGTTCTTGTACTTCAAAGCAAGAAAACTATACTAAAATACCTGGTTTTGCGCAACATGTATGCTAATAGTTTTTTTTTAACTTAGAAAGCAGGAGAATATAACCCAGTACAATTTACAAGAAAAGTAGTTGTACAGGTTTCATCAGGATCTGGTCACACCACAAGTTATTTCTATAAGAAGCTCATGTTTGTAATTCTATCATTAATAAATAAGACCTTTGTGGATTAATATAGCGACATTATTGAAGAGATGAATTGCAGCCGAACTCCAGAAAAAAAAAGGAAAAGCTTTTATGTAATCTGTTTTTCTCTTTTCTTTTCCATGCCATAGATCCTTTTGGGTCTTCCATGGACAAAATTCAAAAGATTTCATTAGTTATCCTCAATATGAGATCTGGAATGGGTAGTGAAATGCTGATTCTTATCTGAGGAGTTACATAAGTAAATTCCAGATGCTCTTAATATTAAGAAAAGTAGTGTGAGGATGATTTGACTTGAACAGTGTCAAATTTAAATATGCCAATTAACAACTACTAACTGATAAAAGCAGTCCTTTTTTTGGACGTTGAGTCCATGAGTTTCAAAGCTTATACTCTAACCCATCTTTATTAGGACGCTTGAGTTCAACGAATAGCTGCTTTGATTTCTTTATAAGAGTAGTTGGCACATTTGCTTTTAATTTTTTATGCTCAGAAATAATTGTTTCTTCAACTTTTTTGAAGAACACTTGGCAAGTTTGTTGCTGGAATTGCAGACACATGATCTGTGTTCTTGGATACTATAAGGAAGTGTGATAGCTTAACAGCTGGTTTTATCAATTTGATGCAATGTTTTTAAATTTGATTAATAACATTTAAGTACATCTTATCCAATTACTTGTTGCATTATATACAAGTGCATTTGCATACAATTGAATAATTATCACAAAACATTATGACTTGTTATTTTTTCATAACTCCCTATAAAATTACTAATTTAGGACTGTTTCCTGTTTCCAGTTAAAGGACCAAATTATTTGTCTTTGGTTGAAGTCAAATTGCAGAAAACAGAAAGGAGTTGCAGAGGAATGATAGTTCTGAGCAAATGTCAGTTTTGAGCCATCAGCTTACAAAGAACTGGAGAATCAGCATTTTCATCATAATCTTTTAAAAAATGGGAAAAAATTGATGATCCACAAACTGGAAATGAAATATTGCATAGTAGAAAATCAAAAGGGAAGAAGAACACAAACAGTTCAGGCCTAATAAATGGGGTCAGGGTGGTAAGATGTGGCCATTCTGGCTGGTTGTGAGTATTGAAGAAGTTGACAGGGAGTAATTTGCCAGTTGTTTGCCCTCTTTGGGTTATCATTGTTCATTTAAGTTCATTTCATTTCAAAGTGAAAATTGGCTCTAAAAAATTCTGTTTGTATCAAATAGCCTAGAACTCAGGGTAAACCCACTCATGGTGAACTATGGAGATTTCACTTGTTACTTATCAGAGGAAAATGATTTTTAAACATACAGATACCAGCATCGTCTGCCAAGACAAATTTAAAACAATATTTGTGTATCTCTTGAATGAATTCAAGCATCTTCTTTTTTTCCCCTTTTAAATAACAGAAAGAATGCTTTTAATCAACACATGGAATGGACAACCAATCAAAACACATACCGGAATGGAAAGTTTTTGTGTATTTATTACGAGTCAATTCATCAATTTTTTCTTAGAGTTGATCATGACTATGTAAAATAAAATTAATTTAGGCAACATAAGAATTCGTGACCAGTTATCAACTTTAAGCTGTTCCTTTATGTAATTATATATGGGTTTTAAAATAGGGAGCTTTCAGAGCATTTTATCACAGCTATTTTCGATTTGCTGTGGATGAAAATGCTCACTATGGCATATCCCAATTAAGCGGACACTACGAAAGTGGGCTTACAATCACATAAATGTAGCTCATTCTATAGATCTTAACTAAATATCTGGGATGTCCTGACAGGGACACTGTAATGGCAAAAGGCATTGAGCTCTCCTAGCAGAGACCTAAGTTCAATTCACGGGGAGGCTGGCGCCCGATGTGCTCCCAGCTTTTCAACCTATTAAATAAAAAAACTAAATATCTGGGACTCCCTGTATAAAAGAAGACATCATAAGCTACTTGTCATTAATTTTAACTTTTGCATGTGGGCCTGATATAAACGTGGTAAGCTTTGCTAAAACCGAAAAGGCATCTGTTGATTCCTGAAATATCCAAAGGGCATGAATGGCAGTTACAATTGAGTAATTAACTTTTCAGGAATACATCAAAGATGGAGCATGTCATGTTTTGAACATTGCACAGTATAAAAACCATAGATTTCTGCCGAGAAATGAGAGATTACAGATCGTGGACCATTGCACAAGCCACCAGGAACCCTAAACTATTTGTATTAATAATTAAATATCTCAGTTTTGGCACAGCTGCAGAGCCTTTACAAGCTTTATTTACAATACTGCATTGCACAAAACCTTATTTGTACCATTATATATCCGTTTACCACCTACAATTGCAGTTGTGGGAAGTGCCACATTGCGTTGTTGTGGCAAGGAGCCGACGTCATTCCACAGTTGTCCAAAATGAACTCCACTTTGCCCACCTATAAGCCCAATCTACAGATACGCAATCCTGTGGCTGGTAGTCAACTGGACATTAAACTATTTGTATTAATAATTAATATCTCGGTTCTGGCACAGCTGCAGAGCCTTTACAAGCTTCATTTTTCAATACTGCATTGCACAAAACCTTATTTGTATCATTATGTATCCGTTTTGCCATCTGCAATTGCAGTTGTGGGAAGTGCCACATTGCATTCTTGTGGCAAGGAGACAACGTCATTCCACAAATGTCCAAAATGAACTCCACTTTGCCCACCTATAAGCCCAATCTACAGATACGCAATCCTGTGGCTGGTAGTCAACTGGACATGCAGTAGGGTATCTGGCATAAAGAAAGCAGTTAAATTTAACTAACATGCATTCTGTTTTTACAAGAGAGTTGTACTTGATCAGACATTGCATCTATATAAATCAGGTCAATAGCCACATTGTGACTCTCATGATACGAAAAGGGCCTATTTTTCCATCTGTAACATTGCTACAATTTTACGCACAAAGCTTTTCTTTTTACACAATACAGTTTATTTGTAGCTCTGTGATTGTCTTGGCATGCTATATGATGGTAATCTCTCTCATATACATGCTTAGGCAATGTAGTCATAATTTCAGAGCTTCTGTGTGTGCAATAGCACTCAGGTCACATCTAGTTTAAACATTTTGGTATATTAAGGATAACATGATGGATCTTGTGTATCACCATCAACCCATGTGCATTAGAGGATGCATGTGTATAGAAGAGTAAGGTTATGTCCACAACTCTATCGATTGACTTGATGCTTCTAGTCGATGGATGGCAGCCTCAAACTTCTTTTGGATGATAAGATCGCTTTGACAAACTTGCAAGCATCGATGACATTTTGCAAAGATGATGAGAAGAAATTTATGACCAGTTTAATCAATTGCTTATGAGAATAAACTGTATAATTGTCCATGCAACATCCGATTCTAATTACCCCTTAGGCGGGCATAGTTTGCTCAACATGCAAATTTTGGATGTACTCCTTTTTGAAGTACTTAATGTCTTGGTCTTGCCTTCCCAAGACATATAAACCAATTTAATGATAGATTGCTTTGCCATGTTGAAGCTTGAAATAAATGTGCTTGCTCAACTAGTTCTGCATAAATTACTATGCTTCATGGGGATCATTTGAGGATTTGGGGGCCATCTTGGAGATGCATCCCAAAATCCCATAAAGGTATCCATCATCTCGGAAATGCGTCTTGCCATTCCAAAAAGCCACCTTGTCGCCCTTGTCCAGGAACTCCATGGAACATAGATAAATTGTCATGATAACCTATACACACAAAAAGAAAAATTGTGATAAAAGAATAGCCAAACTGTTTTGAAATACATGAATAAGTGTCAAACTTTAAAGCTATAATTGTCTAGATATTGTTAGGATATTTTATTAAATTATTATTAAATCATGTATTATTAGTTGGAAGATTATTTTAATAATTCTTGCATGTAACGATCTCCTAATTGGGAGTATTGATCTTCTAGTTTGTAACCCTAAGGCATGTATTAAATAGGCTCTTGCCTCAATGAATGAATTGCTTTTTGCCATCATTGGTATCAAAGCGGGTTTGAGAGGAGAATTGCCCCCTCCTCGTGATCCGACCGACAACTAATTTACCCACTGAGTAATTGCTTGTGACTGCGAAGATGGCATCGACAAAACTGAGCTCTCGCTATAAATTTGATTATAAGCTCAAGACTTCCACTGTTTAATGGCCTTAGCAATTTTACTATGTGATTTTGCAGAAGCGAAGATGTTCATGGAGTACATTGGCTCCATAGGGATTGACGTGTACTTGGATGACGCCCCCCTCCATGATGGCCTCGACTTGTATTTTCTCCTAAGCTTCGCCATCGATGCCACCCCAACGTGCATTGACCTGCAAAGCTGTATTGCTCGTACAAGGGCCTTTGGATTCTATTGACAGGTCAAAGAATCTCGTTGCAAGGTGGTCCCTTGTCAATTTTGAAAATGTGGAGCTCTCAAAGATTCGTTAGATTTTGAAGATGATGAAATCTCACTTCATTCCTTGACATCAGGATGTAATTGTCTAGTATCAAAGTCTCTAAAGATGTTAGCTACGAGATATTTGTCGGTATGACTTCTATTTTTTTGCATCCTATAAAGTTCAAATGTCTTAAAAAGTTTGAGTCCGCCTATTGTTGTGGGTAAAATTTGTAGAAAATTGCACCAGCTAAGATCGAGATACTGCAGATGTTTCATATTGTTGATGGATTTTGTCAGCTCTTTTATTTTGGAGCGTAGATTGAGGACCCTTAAATTCTCTAATTCGCCAAAGGATTTTGGCAAATTTGAGATGCCGGTGGAGTTGAAGCCTAGTATGCAAAGAGATTTGAGATTGTCGAACAAAATGGGAGGAAGGTCCTTGCTGAGATTTTTGTTGCCAACTAAGAACAATGTGCAGAGGCTTGAGTTCCTTGTCGATGGAAGGCAGGGCCTAAATGTTATTTTGCATGAAAGAGATTTGGCGGTAGTTGACACTTTCTTCTAGAGGAAATTGTTTCAACTCCTTTCTAGAGCGGAAGAAACATTTGAGGTCTTTGTTGGCCTTAATGAGAGCCAAATCAGCCGACAACAAGCATTGACAACCAAGAGCTCCCTCCTGTCGACATGTCGAGTCTTTTGAGCACGAGAGCCATCTCCCAATGGCAGACAGACAATGCCACCAAGGTTGAACAAAGGCCGAGCGAAGTTTCGAGCTAAAAAAGGGAGGCGCTTGCAACAGAGTACTTGATGACCGCATCTGCCTAATCGGCTAATGGGTTGCAGTTAAAACACTTGTAGGGCCACCAGACCTAGGGCTGAAAACCAAAGGAGCATTGTTTTTTTTTTTTCGAAAGGGGGAGCATCTCATCGTTGATGTGGAGGAGGCTCAATCGAGAGGAGCAGCGCCACCAGGGACCCCAGCGGCGCCTTTGTCGCAAAGGTAAAGCATGGGCCACGTTTAATATTGGCAAGTCGTCCTTTTAAACATGACTAATGGATCCACTTAGACGACTACAAACTTGTGCTTAAGGTTGTGTTGTTGGTGGTAGATCTGAGGTTCGAACTCGCCAGTGTTATTTTAAAAGAAAAGGGGTTGAATTTATTTAATTTTAGGCGTATGCTTTTAAAAAGCATGTTTTTGTTAAAACAAAAGGAAACGCTTTATTTTTAAATAATAAAAAAAAAAGCTGGACATACTAATTTAAAAGCATGAGAATATTCCTTGAAGATTTTGCATGGAGAGAAAATCATCCCAACCTTTTCTTTTGCCCGACGAGACACTGATTTCTCACAATTCGAGGCATCAATTGATTTCCAAGTATAGGCTTATATATACTCGTTGGAAAGTGTTTTTTGACGCCAATCTAGTGAAAGCAAAATTTTCCACTTTTCTGATAGTATATTATGGTTGAAGGTGCATTTTCAGTGGAGTCCGACACCACCATCTTTCTTGCAAATTTCAATGATTGTAAAAGGTGCATTTTCGACAAAGTCCGACACCTCCACAAAACAATGCAAGTGAACCTTGTAAGTAGTGACCTACTCTATTACACCTACCGGTTGCAGCAATTGGATATCCATGTAATCTGGTAGGATGTTACCATAAGGACACTTGTAGTTGATCCATGCAAGCTTTGAAATTTTTGTACAAAGGTGCATTATCGATATAGTCTGACATCTTCACAGTACAATGCAAGTGTTGAGCTCACCCTAAGGGAGGATACATATTTATAGTACACATGCCAACAGAGTGAACCTCGTAAGTAGTAATCTACTCTATTACACTTGGCGGTTGGAGCAACTGGTTATCCATGCAATCCGGTAGGATTAGAAGGTTACCATAAGGACACTCATAGTTGATGCAAAGTAAGGCCAATCCCACTATTGCTAAGTGTGTACTTGATATACTTGGTTGACCCTGAGGCAACAGACCTAGAAGCAAATCGAGGCAGACCCAAATGGCTGACCTAGAGGCGATAGACCCAAAGGCAAAAGACCCAGAGGTGACTGTCCTAGAGGCAATAGACCCAAAGGCGATAGACCTAGAGGCAACAGACCTAGAGGCGAATGACCTAGTGGCAGACCCAGAAGCAGACCCAGAGGCAACAAAACAAGAGACAACGAACCTAGAGGCAGACTCAAAGGTGTTTATCCAAAGATCCAGAGCCAAGAGCCAAGAGCAAGAGCCTAAACTGCTCTAAATTAGGGAGCGTACTAATATTTCCTAACTCGAATAATGTAATAAGAGGGGGATGTTAGGATATTTTATTACATTATTATTAGATCATGCATTATTAGCTGGAAGATTATTTTAATATTTCTTGCATGTAACGATCTCTTAATCGGGAGTATCGATCTTCCAGTTTGTAACCCTAAGGCATGTATTAAATAGGCTCTTGCCTCAATGAATGAATTGCTTTTTGCCATCAGATATTTGAATTCCATCTGGAATAAGATCCTAGAATAAATATGTAGACTTCCCTAATGCATCGGGAGGGAAACTTGTCACAGTTATTATAGCTCATGGATTAGATTGAAGAGAAATTGCAGTAAGGACCTCACATAGTGTAACTCTTGCAGATCCATAAAAGAAGACGTTCGAACTTCTGTGGCATATGCAATAGGGTAACCAGCTCGCAAGTATCTGTGGATGGCCTCTGTCCAAGAACTTAATAGACATAAAAGTAGATTTGTGCTTGCATTTTTGCAAAGCATGGTATCTTAACAATGTTCTCAGAGGCAATATTAACCCATCATTTTGATGATGGATGAGCAACTGGAAACTTTTTAAGAATTCAATTAGAAGCTTTGTTCTACATCGGTTGTCACACTGCTCCACAATGATGCACGTATACCATGGGTGCTGTTCTAATTTAACATGGACATCCTGTGCCTTGTGGGAGGCTTTTCAGCAACATGTTCTGCATACAACTGAGAATTCTATGCAATTGTCCTGGCAGTAGGGTGATGGAAAGTCTATGTCCTTGAAAAGAGAACATAATCCACTCCAATCATAAGCTGGGTGCCTGCCATAATAAACGAATAACTCGTTTGTTTAATTTTTGTATTCAAGCAATAGAAGGGCATACCAAAAAGGCTGTAGATTATCTCACCCAAACCCTTGATTACTTATTTGCTGATTGTCATGGACACATAAGGAACGATACTGCTGCTTGATTTGAAGTATATGTTGCTAATTCATGGTCTAGTCCTAGCTATGTTGCAGTCGACAAACAATAGTGAACAGCATATCGTTAGTTTGAGAAGTCTGAATTTTACTACCTTGGAGATTTTTCATGTATTGTTTGCAAAAACAAGTAAAATTTTGGTTTGGGGAAAAGACGACTGCAAAGTCGTGGACAATTTTAACATAGACACTTTATGTTACATTTCTGTTAGCTTGGTATCAAAAGATATCTAAGACATTTCTCACATTATGTAAGTACTCAGGTAGATTTCGTACCAAAAGATATTCGACACATATTACGTAATGCCTGTAATGGCCTAGTTTGAAAAGAATTGTAGCAAAGTGTTGCATAGCCTACACTATAGCAAAACCTTGAAATTGCAATTATAATATACTTATATTGCACTGCCTCTATGCCCATCGGAGTCCCTCTTCATCGATTCCAAATAGTGTCGTCTGCAACCAAACATCAGCACGACACGACAGGTTCTTCAAAAATGATGACATTCACTTGCTTCAAGGTCTTCAAAATGATGATATTCATTTCTTCAAGTTACCTAAAATGATGATTTTCCCATTTAAGAGTGGCTTTGCACATGATGTGAGCAGACACCTCTTTGCTTTACATATTTTGGATACATTTTGACTTGCATCAATCATCACATATCAGGAGTCCAAATTGGTAAAATATTTATAGCTGATGCTAAACACTAAAATGCAAAAATCTGTAGCATTTAATGCATCAGTCTAGAAGTTAATCCTACACCAGTGGTAGTTAAAGTCGTAAACTATTTTGTCTTAAAAAGCGATTGGGCATCTTGGGAGGCATGTATACTAGTCTTCAAATGGAATTGTACAATGATGTGGGATGGCCGCCTCCAACAATTTTCTATTTAGTTTTTTCGAGTATTTTTTAAATGATGACACAAAAATGTGTTTAAAATTGTACCCAAATTTTCAACATAAGTAAACAAACTGATGGTTATTCTTAGATTCAGAATGGGATTGATGCCAACAGCAAGCTTAATAAACTTTAGAATGTCTTCCTGATTTGCCTTCTAATTAGATCCATTACAACCTGAGTGGGGCTTAACAGTAAAGACTCTGGAATTCTAAATGGAAGATCCAAGGTTCAAATCCTACGGGCAGTAGGATTGTACATCATGTTCCAGCGTGCTCCAGTGAAGATTCAATTCAACAGTGATATTGCACACATACGGAAAGGCATTGTTTCATATAATCTACAGTCTCATGGAGGTCAAAAACCACTTTCCTTTCCTTTAGACTAGATTTGAAAACAATCCTCATGAGTTCAAGAATCCATTTTGCCGAGTCTCATCTTTTAATGCCTTCTATCGGAAACTGTCTTGCTCAAATTGGACTTATTCTCCTTTGGTGCCCTTTATTTAAAAGAACAAAAATTGTGGTTCTTTTGTTTTGGGCTTGGAGGTAAAGCCAGAACAGCGTTGAGAGTTTCCTGTCTATTTTTAAAATCATTTAATCTGGGGAATTGACTTGCAATTGGGTCCTTCGTGTCAATTGTTTGGCTCATCTGTCATCCTGGCAGCTTCTCAAATAGAGATTCTTTTGACAATTTGAAAAAAACACAGAAATGTAACATTTAGTGCAATTGTTCCCAGCTGTTTAAGCTCTGCTGACATCACTGCTATTGTCACTATTTGTTGCATGCATATTGAAAATTAAAACGTAAAGGCTGGCTATAGAGATCACAATCAGGTTTTAACTTATGATTGAAAATGTTCCATGCTTTCTGCCCAAAGTACTACCTGAGTGAGTTAAACATCAAGAAAAAAATATTATTTTTTTAATTAAATAATATGAGTTTAATGAGTTAAATACCCTGATTTTTTAGGAGGAAATTGAAAATGCATGTATGATTGTTAAAAATCCTTTTCACAATGTAATTATATTTCAATCCCATATAACTAATTTATTTAAAAAAAAAGTTGTTACCTAAGGAAGGCCAGTCAGAAGCTCAAGAGCATAGCAAAAGAGAGCCAGTCAAGAGCATAGCAAAAGAGGGCCAGTCTGAAGCTTGAGCATAGCAAAAAAAAAGCTATAAACCTTGAAAAATATTTTAGAAAATCATTTATGTTTTCATGTATAATTATTATAAATACCATAACATAAATATAATGTAATCCCATTTCACTCGCATATAATCAATTAAAAATAAAAATAAAAATAAAAATCCTACCTAGGTAGGAGGGCCAGTCTGAAGCTCGAGAAGCTCTGGGCCTTGAAAAGCACTTTGGAAGATCAGGTCAGCAATGACCTTTTAAGAACGTTGGTTTCCTCGAGGGGCCTATTCTACAAAGCTTCTACCCACCTTTTTCAAGACCTGCATGGTCGGTGGCCATTTCACTTGTGAGGCTTTGTACAGCAATGTGGTTGGGATGCTTCCATCCGTATAGACCTACTAGCTGAACCTTCTTAATATTTTTCATGTCCCCAAAGTATTAGTTTTCGTAATTCCGGTGCCTTGTCTTGGCAAGTTACTATAAAGAAAGGATAGAAAAGAGATGAGTATAATAACTATATTACATAATTATTGAATAATATTAGATTTTTGAGGAGATTTAAGTATTAATTTTGTTTATTGTTTTATTGTAATATTATTATGTGATATCAATTTTATATAACCAATTAAAAAAAATTGTACATAAACTAAAACCAAATTTTATAAAAAAAAATTATAAGTTTAATAAAACCAAACTTGAACAAAATGGTTGCATTCACAATGATTCTTTTTATTTATAAAAAAATTATATAAAAATAAAAAGCTCTCTAATTTTTTCAACTCTCGTTATTTTCACTATAACCTCACCACTATTCGTTAAATGGCAGTGACCAGCTGCCATACAGGCGTGAGGTGGACCACTAGCTTTCCAGTAACTCAAACAATGATTACAGGCTGGTTAACAGTGAGACTGTTTTCAATTGATCTACCCCATCTACACAAGGTAATCTTACTAACTTCAATGTCTTTTGATAACAATAAAGCTAGGACTATATCATAGAAACCAGGATCCTCTTGATATGAACCCCCTCGTTCGCCTGGACACCGGAATCCAGATTTTCTTGATAGATTGTTTTGGTTCGATTTTCATTGAGTTGTTAGGTGAGTATTTTATATAATCTATCCTATTCCTTGGAAAATGGTTAAAATAGGTATATAGGATTGGAATGGTTCTATTCATATATATTTTTAATTAGTTATATGAAATTGAAGTAGTCCAACATGTATTACAAAGCAATCAAAAGAAAATTATATATATTATAAAGTTGATACAATTGCATGTTGAGTGTAAGTTTCCATTTTTTAAACAATAAAAATAAAATGATGGATGGTAGTAGATGACCTTGTTTTTCTTGTCAAGAGTACCAAGTAAACCAAACATGCATGCTCTTGTAGTATAATACCAAATGAACCATTAAGTAAACCATCAACTTAATAGCCTAATATCATGAAAAACTAAGGGCTTTTATTTTTTATTTTTAAATGGGTTATATAGGATTGAAATGGTCTTATTCATGTATTTTTTTAATTGTTTATATGAGATTGAAATGGGCCTCACTTGTATTACATTATTATCACGTAGTGGTATACCAACAACTTGGATATTATCTATGTATCGTTTAGCAAGATTCAAACTTGGATCTCCTCCTTAAATGTTGAGGAATCTAACCGGTTGAGCTAATGCCATTTGATTCAAAATTTTTGGGTAAATCATGGGTATTTTTGAAAGGGTCCCAGTCCCTTGATATCGGGGTTTGAACTCGGGTCTCTTGCATAAAAACCCATAGACATACCACTATATTGCCCCTCACGGGACCAAAAATTTAGGATAAAGCACTGGTTTTTGAAAGGGGCCTAGTCCCCTTGTATCGGGGTTTGAACTTTGGTCTTCTCGATGAAAACCCAAAGACATACCACTACGGTATCTCTCACAGGACTAATGGTCCTATTCATATTACATCATGATCACATAACGATATTATAACAATGTATCTATTATTTGACAAGATGTGAACTTGGTTATCCTTAACGAAAGTTGAGGAATTTAACTAATTGAACTTAGACTTTTGATAAGAGCTCTTCTTATTTTTTCAATGAATTTACACAGGTTTTTACGAGGGATCCCGATCCCCTTATACTGACTTGGTTTTGAACCTTTGACCTCCCAAAGAGAGGCCAAAGCCCTTACCACTGCAGTAAGCTTGCAAGTTAGAGCTCATCTTCTTATTACTAGAAAGGTTGAATATTTTTTTATCTTTTTAAAACGTATAACTTTATTTTCATTTTATATGTTAATATATATATTTTTTAAATTTACTATATAAAATTAAAATATAACATTTATTTCTATATATAGTATTATAAATTGAATTATTGATTTATATTATTATAAGAGCACTTATCTCTCCTTGATTGCACTCATGTGCTTGTAAACTATTTAATGCCTTCAAAACATATTAATATATAATTTATTGATTCAATAAAATACATTAATAAAAAATAACATTTAAAAAAAGAAAGAAAGTAAATATATGTATTAATTAAGAAAAAGTAGCCGAGAACAAAGAAAATGATTGCTAGTTGAATAGACCAACTAAGATTAGTTACAAAAAGACCAGAAATACTGGTCTTGCTACTATCATCCTTATCTAATCTATATATAATCATAATTACAACACTAAATTCCTCAGTCTAAATCCCAAGTTGAATGCCCAAAGTCGTCCTTGTCATCAGAGTCTCTTGTCTCATATTCATTGACTTTGCTATCCTCAACCGACTTATTTTTGTAGACCTTGTCTATCCTTTTTTGTGTCTTTTTCATGCACTCCATCCTCTCTATGACGAGTGATATAAAGCTTCATGTGTGTTGAGTATATAGTCACGTTGGCTAGAGCATCTGCTTCTTTGTTGAACTCCCTCTTGATGTGGGAGTAAATGACTTGAGTGAATTTGGATTCCAAATCCTTGATGCGTGCATAGATGATCCTTAATTGCAGTGATGACAGAGTTGTTTGATTGGTGAGAATAGAGGTTATCAATTTAGAGTCCTCATAAACATGTAGTTTTTGGATGCCATTTTTGGTTGCCAGTTTGAGACCAACTTCACAACTAATTGCTTCAACTACATTGTTGGAAGCTTGCCCCAAACAAATCTTATAATTGAGAAGAAATCTTGTCTTATCTTGGAAAATGATTCCCCCTACCATTGCCATTCCTAGATTAGACTTTGAAGCACCATCAAAAAATAGAGTTGGGTATTGGATCACGGGTATACATACTTTAGGGATGTTGTCCATGCCCAATAGAGCTTGGAGATCCATTCTTTGCAGCATGAGAAGCTTTGAACCAGTCAGTTTTCTAGGATTTTTTTTTTTTTTGTAGTTTGCTTTTGTATTTGAAACTATCCCCCAGATAATTTTGCTTACTAGTACTCCAATTTTGTTGCCTTTTCCTTCAAAAATTAATTCATTTCTATCTTTCCATATTGTCCATGTTATGTAGAAAGGGATGGATTCCCATAAATACTTAATCAAATGTTTGCTTTTGAGACCCCATTTATACATTTGGCTCCATTGATTTAAGCAATTCTTTGCATTCATGTTACCTGTAATTGTTGAGCCAAATTTAGAAGCAACTCCTATCCAAATCTGCAGGGCTGCTGGGCATTCAAAGAGAAGATGTCTGGTGGTTTCCTTGATTTTGAAGCATCTTGGACATATATGAGGTCCCATTATGTTTCTCTTCTGCAAATTCTCTCCAATGAGAATTTTATTTTGATGCACTAGCCAATAAAATAGTTGAATTCTAGGGGGGATCTGACGTTTCCATATTGTTGCTAACTTTTTGTTTACCTTTCCTACCTATTGGGCTTTAACTCCCATTTTGACTTGATATTCCCCTGTCTTGCTTACCTCCCCCCAAATCAGTTTGTCTGGATTTTGGGAGTAAGGTTTATATCCAACAATTTGACCTTTGAGATTTATCCATTGTTCTTGTATGTGACTAGGCAGGGGGGTCTCTCCAGTTACAATGTCCTCCCACCCATTCCATTATATCAGCTAGTTTGTGAACTCCTAGATTCTGCAATTCTTCTTGAAGAGTTCGAGAACAACTGGTATTGAGAGGGGGTCTTCCCATTACTGGATCCTCCCAAAGGTTGACAAGCTGACCATCTCCAGGTAACCACGACACTTTGTCTAGGATTATATTTTTTGCCTCAACAATGTGCTTCCAGATTGAGGAAGAACCAAACTTGCTTGCTATGTTTTTTATCAGCTGCAGACCTTTAGAGTTGTCAATGTATTTAGCCTTTAGTATTTCCTTCCAAGGGGAGGAAGGGGGATTGACTAGGTGCCATAGCAACTTAGCCCCTAAAGCTTTGCTAACTTCTTTAGTTTTCCTTATTCCTAGACCCCCTAGCTCTTTAGGTTGTGAGATAGCTTCCCAATTAACAAGATGGAATTTCTTCTTATTGTTTTGTTTTCCTCCCTACCACAGGAAACTCCTAATGAGTCCATCAAACTTATTAAGCACATACTTTGGAGCATGGTAGACCAAAAGTTGATAGATTGGGAGACTTGCTATAACTGATTTTATAAGTATTGTTCTTCCTACCAGGCTCAACCACCCATTACTGTAGGCCTGAATCCGCTTTACCATTTTCTCTATAGTAGTGTTCCAACAATTGCTTGTAACCTTAAATCCCATTGGAACACCTAAATATTTGAATGTGGGCTCAAAACCAAGTTTGAACCCCAAGATTTGATTGAAACTTCTATTCTCTGAGGGAGAAGTGTTAATTGTATAAAACTTGCTCTTGGTTTGGTTAATTTTTGCCCCTATTGTTGAGGTAAAACAATCTAAACATTCTTTGAAGTGTCTTATGTTTAATCTCAAAGCTTCTCCCATTAGGATGGTGTCATCTGTGAATTGGGCATGGGTGACTGATTTGAGTCCACTTGCTATTTTAATGCCACTGATATTTTTTTCCATCCTCCTGTTGATTAATCTCCCTAATGCTTCAGCTAATATGATATATAGGTATGGTGAAAGGGGGCAACCTTGTCTCAGACCTCTAGAGGCTTTAAAGAAGGTTGTCGGTTCTCCATTAACTATGGGAGCTACCCAGGGGTTGTTAACACAAGCCAATATCTAATTTATCAATTGTATAGGAAATCCAAATTTGATGAGAACCTTTTCTAAAAATTGGATGTCTACTCTATCAAAAGCATTAGACATATCTAGTTTAATGACTAGTCTTTTCTTATTTGCCTTTGCACAGGACTGTAGAGCTTCATGCACCATGATAATATTATCATATAGTTGCTTCCCTAGTATGAAACCCCCCTGCTCCTGAGCTATAATGGTGTTGATCTTCCTCTTGATTCTATTTGCTAGGATTTTAGTCATGATTTTGTATGAAGAGTTGCAAAGAGAAATTGGTCTAAATCTAGCAAAGGAATTAGCATTTTTTCTTTAGGAATTAGTGCTATGAAGGAAGAGTTTATAGCACCAAAGAGTTTACCTTGAGTTCTGGTTTGCTCTATCATCCTGAGAAGGTTTGCTCCTATTATGTGAAGGAACTGCTGATAAAAATTGTTAGTAAATCTGTCTGGACCTGGAGCCTTGTCTTTCGCTAAAGAGTGGATGACTTCTTCCAGCTCCTCCATCTTAACCTCCTTAGTCAATTTTGTTTTGTCCTTGTTTTTAAGAATAATAGGAATATTTTGGAGGAGTATTTCTTGAGCTTCTCCATCCCTTGAGGCTCTAGTGAGAAGTTTAGAGAAATGCCCAAGTGCTATCTCCTTGATATGGTCCTAATGAGTGTAATTGACTCCATATTGAATTTCTTGAATTGTGTTCCTTTGATAGTGTTGCATTGTCTTGAGGTGGAAGTATTTTGTATTTTTGTCTCCTTTCTACAACTAGGTCATTCTGGATCGAAGATGCCAATGTGCTTCTTCTATCTGATGTACTTTCTCTAGCTCTTGATATAATTGTCTTCTTTGTTCTTCTTGAAGAGTCATGGGAGGTTGCTCTCCAATTTCATTTTTTAACTTCTCCATTTGTAGTATGAGTTCCTCCTTTTTTGTTATTGTTGATTTTTTCTTTGAAATCCATTTCCTTATGGCTTGCTTGAGGTTGGAAATTTTTGTTTTCCAAACCACCTATGGGCTGGTTGAGGGGATACTCTGATTCTAGATTTCTTCCACTAGTGTCCTGAAATCTTCCTGCTCTGCCCATACTAGATTATATTTAAAAGGAATCTTCCTTTTACTAAGCCTTTTTCTCCCACTATCCAGAATGATAGGCTTGTGATCTAATATTGAACTTTGGATGATCTAGTTGGAGATGAGGGGATACCTTGATAATATATCCTCATGAACTAGAAATCTATCTAGTCTCTTAGCAATAAATTGGATACCTACTCTTCTGTTTGTCCAAGTAAATTTACCTTGTTTGGGAATGATGTCTTGGAGGTGTACCTTTGCCATAATATGGTCCACTATCTCCTTGGTTGGGTCTCTTGTTTTGTTTCCTCCCATTTTCTCCCATTGAGCTAAGGTTACATTCAAATCCTCCTATTATTATATTGTTAGGCCTCTCTAGTCTGATCCATTGTTGTAGTTGCCTCCATGCCTCTTTTTTATTTTCTAAATGATTTGGTCCATAGAAATTTACTATGGTTAACTCCAAACCTGTTGGCATAGCAAAGTTAACTGCTATCCAATTATTATTTTTTGTCTCACTTTTGTAGGTCAAGGCTTGGGGGTCCCAAGCAAGAATGAGTCCTCCAAAAGCTCTTAATGCATCCGTTGCTACCGGTGTTGAATGGTACTAGATCCCGTTCCATTCCCCTTTGGCAGTACTCTTTGACATCTTTGATTCCTGAATACACACTATTGTTGGCTTTTGTTGCTCTATTAAGGATTTTAGGTAGTTTTTCTTCAGGGGACTACCCAATCCCCTTCCATTCCAAGATATGTATTTCATTTTTTACTTGTCTTTTTTGCCTTAGCGAAGTCCTCTAACATTTTTTGAGTTTTATCCTATTTTGGTTGTTCCATTCTAATTTCTTGAATTTTTTTCTTCCTTTTTTCATAGATCTAATAGTTGGAGTGCTACTTCCTTCTACCTCTTCCTTCTACCTAGTCCACAAAGGTTCCTATGGTGTTTCTAATAGGCTCCAAAGTGGGCTTGTTCCAAAAATGTAATGGAAGAAATAGAAGTCTTACCCAAATGGATATCTCCTCCAGTTCCTCCACTTGGGGATCCAAGTTGGTAGACCATGACATCATGTATAGGGCTCAACCCTAAGAACCATGGCCTCCCATGAAAGATAAAGCTTCTTCTTCTGAAGATGAAAATACTACCACAAAATAGCCTCTCCTTGTCAGCATGAGTTTGTAGCTAGAGATTTGCAAGCCCCATTTGGAGTCTATCCATTTTTGAATAGGATATGGGCTCGACCACATTCCAATGAACTTGCATACTAAGGCTTGAGAAGACAAAATGAGCGTTGGATTTTAAATGAAATCAAGTAGGACCTTGACTATGGGAGCTTCGTCTAGCTTGGAATGAAAGTGCTTCTAACTCCACTTGAGACTATATTTGAATATTTAGGAAAGGCCTAGGCCAAGAGATCCAACTATCCTTGATCAAGCACATGCAGATGAGAGAAGAACGAAAATGCTCCATTATTAGGGTTCTTAAATAGGGCAGTTGTAGCCATAGGGTTTTTGTCTTACCCACAAAAATTCCAAGTTAAATCAACACCAAAATGTTAAAAACAGTTTGATCTTGTTGTACCAACTGAATCACTATTCAAAAATAGATGGTAGTACAAGTACCAATACTAGCACTGTTAGGCTGTTAAATATCTCTTAGTTTTATATATTTATTGATTATATGGAGTTTAAAGAGATCCACTCATATTATATAAAATTGCATTGTTATGTCCTTTTCGGGACACCCCAAAGGTATGTCGTTGGCATTTCATCTTAGTGACTTCAGTTTGAATCATAGGGATGGAGGTCCCATCTTGCTATGCCCTTTGGGAGTGTGGTCCCTAGTTGCCACTCATTACATCTCATTACTTAATTAAAAAAAAGCTATATTGTTATAGTATTTTAATAAATTGTATTCATGGGTTATACATCGTAGGATTTGAACTTAAGTATGTTTATATAATTATTTTTTGTTTACTATTTCTCCACACAACTTTTGTTAGTTATATGAGGTTCAAATCATACAAGCCCACCTATACTATGTCTTTTTAAATGAATTTGACAAACAATCTCTACCTCTTCCAAATTTATAACATAGACATTCTATTTCATCATTAGAATCACTCAAGTTTAATCTATATTTGTTATATTATTTTTAAATTAGCTATATATGGTTGAAAATTGTCCCATTTGTATAATATTATGATTGTGTCACCAAAATATTTTAATGGATAATATAATGTTATTATGATAAATTGTAAGATCAGTGCACCCATAGGAACTAAACCCTAGTGGATGTTTACAAGTCAAACATTTTCCTCAGTCAAACTTCAATTCCATGGGCTTATGTTTGTTATTGTTTTGATTATATATCTATTTTTAATTGATATATTAAATTTATTTGTATGTATTATTATCGATCTATGAGAATGACTGATATGAAATAATGTCCACGGTCCCATGTCCACAACCTTGGAAAAAGAAAGGCTTAAGTCCCATTGACCTCCAGATATGGGCCAGTTGCACACTAACCTATGTTAATATAAACTCATCTAAATGATGAAAGTAAATTGGCAAAGGTAAGGGTGCAAGAGATGAAAGCAAAGTGCAAGAATATAATTATATCCAAGACTATAATGAGGCTAGTGTGTGATCAATTGAGTAATTAGCGTGTGATCGAATAACAACAGTGTGATTAAAATTTATTAGGAGCACAAATAAATAAAAAAAGGATTAACAAGACGTCAATGCTACAAGAACCATTCAATCATGCATTAAGAGGTCAAAAAGAAAGACATAGTTAAAACATAAGTGTTAAGCACAATTTTCCATTAACCCTTAAAGTTTGAAATACAATCACAAAATGTAGTTCTAGTCTTTCTTAAAGTTTCCAAAAGATATTACAAAATGAGCCCAAGGCTTCTATTTATAAGGAATTTGTTATGAACCTCCTTTGCTCTTGTTGGCATTTTTGCCACATTAGAAGTTTTGATGAAATATTGCCTAAGTGTGAAGTGCACTTCATCAGCGAAATCATTTGGAGCTTTAGATCAGCAAAACACATGCAAGTGTTGGTATTTTCATGGGCCCTAAAATAGGATGATAAATTGGATGAAATAATCTTTGGATACTTCATTGTTATAGATATTTTTGTAAGCTTCTCGTCGATATATTACAATAGGCGATCAGGTCAACGGATCAAAATTTATGGCCCCGGGAAGCTGTAACACCAAGTGCGTCCAAGGCTGGGTGCAACACAGGCAGTGCCTCCAAGGCTGGGCACACACAGACAGTGCGCCCAAGCCTGGGCGCACTCAGGTCGGGTGCACTCAGACTGGGCACCCAAGGCTGAACGCACCTTGGCTGTGCGCATAAGGCCGGACGCACCTTGGCCGTGCGCCCAAGGCTGGACGCACCTTGGCCGTGCGCTCAAGGATGGGTGCACACAGGCCATGCACCCAAGATCGGGTGCACCCAGGTCATGCGCTCAAGGTCGGGCGCACTCAAGACGGGTGCACCTCAAGCTGTACGCCCAAGGTCGGGTGCTCTTCAGGCCGTGCACCCAAGGTCAGGCGCACACAAGCCGTGTGCCCAAGGCCAAGCGCACTCAGGCCGTGCGCCCAAGGCCGAGCGCACATAGGTCGGGCACCCAAGGTCGGGCACACCCAAGCCATGCGCCCAAGGTCGGGCGCACCTTGGCAGCATGCCCAAGGTTGGGCGCACATGGAAAAGTGCACCCAAGTCGGGCGCACCTCGGGCCGGGCACACTTCCATGACATGCAACTCAAGAATGATTGCACCCATCCCAAGGAGGCCGTTGGCACGCAACTCAAGAATGATTGCACCCATCCGAGCAACTTAAAGTGCATCCTTATCCGACCAGGCGCAACCATTATGAGAAGCTTCCAGACTGGACATTTTGGTATTTCAAGCATATCTTCCACGGAAGCGGTTCTCGCGAGTGAGGAGGCAGCGCCAACAAGCTGAGTCTATCAGGGCATTGAAGGGGTTCAACGATATTTCTGAGGAGTCACCAGTATCCGCCATGCCTGGTTAATACTTTGTGACTGTACTCCTTGTAATCCTTATCTTGGCTTCCATCGCCATATTTTGTTAATCAACATTTATTGCTCAAGCGACAGAATTCTCTATATAAGCCCACTCTTTTTATTGTAAATGGATGGATGTTTGCTAGAGGCTAAATGAAAACCTAAATTTTGCTATCAATACAACTGATGTCTAGCTCTAAACCTGGACTTCTATTTTCATGTGTATGTCTTCTATTGTTTGTCTTCTATTATTCCATGCTTTAACTGTAAACTTGAATTCTAATATCTGGATTTAGTTTCTGATAAGGTGGGAACTCTGGAGTAGTCCTGGAGATTATACATGCTAGATGTTCTGGTTTAATTTCTGTTAGTTGTCTGTATTTGAGGGTGATCTGGTTCATAATGCAATAGAGTTATCATGTTGTTAGTCCATCACCCCTATTCTATCTAGCCTGTGGCAATATTTCCCATCCCTTTCAGTCATTTACTTTCTATTTCAGTTCCTTAATCTCAAAACCCCCAGTTAGAATAGCAAGGGAACCAACCCATCTCTGCAGATCGGTATGGGAGGCATTTCTTCCTCTCAGTATTTCAATGTTGGTCGGGTCTAAGGCACACTAAACAAACAAAAACTTACCGAAGGTAGATCTTTGACCAACAGTTTCTGGCATGCCCGATGGGACGAACAATCTCCATGTTTTAAGGAAGCTTGATTTTGGTGAATCTCTAGCTTGCCTTCATCTAGAAGAATCACCTGATGACTCTATTAAGCGGAAGATCCAGGTCTCATGACCGGTGGATCCCTTTTATGCTAAAATAAGACACCTCAAAGGACCTAAGGTTTAGTGAGCAGCCTTGACCTCACAAGTGGAGACATAATGTTCACTTGGCGACACTCACTTAGCAGTAAGGATCGTGATCTTTGAAGACCACTACTATAATGACACAGGTATGCTATCCCAGCTAGGATGATCCTAGCCCTTTGAATCTCCAAAGTCAGCATGAGATTCCCAAAAGTGCCCTGAAGACCCTAACAAAATACAATGGCATTGAGGGAATGGCCCGAGAGCACATCGAAGATGTTACTGCTCTAGTGACCCTCCATGGCATAACCCATGAAGATGTCATGATCAGACTTATGGTTCTGTCTCTGGAAGGAAGGCTGCCGTAGTGGTACAAAACATTGCTCGGGCATAAGAGCATCTGCTCATGGGAGGACTTGGCAGGAGCACTAGTCGACACATTTTATGGCTATCAAGATCCCTTTCAACTCTTGATGCACCTCTCCACCATCATGAGAGCACCTCTAGAGGGCATCATGGACTTCAATGTCCAATTTTGCAGGAGTTGGAAAAGAATTCTAGAGGAGATTCGATCGACACTCGCCCAGGCCCACCTCTACTATGTTCGGGCTTTCCACCAAGACATAGGTCTCCTCTTGCTGCAATCTAGGGAACAAAGGTTCCCTCAAGTATTTCAGGAAGTAGTACAAGCGGAGTGGCTTCTGCTTCTATCAGGAAAAATACAGTGGAGAGAAGTTGCCTCATCACTCTCTCCGGTAGTTGCTGCTCCCATATGTCCCGTGTAGTATTCATAATGGCAGATCTCTCAAACTGTGTATAGACCTAGAATGCAGTTGTGTGGAGCTCAAGAGAAAGATCTTGTACAAGGCCAAAAAAGGGAACATGCAAGCCCTGCTTAAGTGATGGATAATATGGTTGCTTGCAATTTCCATTAGGAGATGGACCAAGAAGGGGAACAAGCTCAAGTGGCAGATTTTGAGAGTGAATAAGACACAATTTTGCATCCTTTTTGTATCCCTAAGCATAGCATGCAAGTACTCGATCAAGACTTGATAAGCATACCTCCTCAGGAAGCTAGTCCTGGGAAGATCCTGACAGTAGGGCTATCGTCAAAAAATCCTGCCGTCACATCGAGGAGTTAGAGGAACGTGCACCCAAGATCTTGCAACCAGTACTCGAAGAAGCTCCCATGTGGAAAATATCTTTGCCACATTGTTCATTAACTATATGAGTACTGACACACATGATAACCTGCCACATTGCATCCTGTTCGCAACCTGACAAACTTTGGGAGCCCAACCGGACTTCAAAGATCAACTCAAGTACAATCAAATATGGTTTGAACACTATATATTCACTGGGTAGATTCCCAAAACCAATTTGGTGGTGGTGACATGCCAATTATGTCGTAAAATTTTGTGTAAATAATGTAAGTCTCTTCACACATTTTCGCGTTATCGACGATACAGTTTTGGCCAGTGTCGAGCTGGCAGAGAAATGGTGTGGATGAGTTTGATTTTAAGTTTTTCAATTTAATTTGTGTGTTTCTTTTTAGGGCTCTAAGAAAGAAAAAAAAGGAGATAACAGTTTTTAGGTACCATTTTTAGCATCACCTGGCACAACAGTTCAGTGCCTATAAGGTGCCCTGGCGAGAAGTTTCACTCTCCTTTAGGGACGAAACCTCGTTTCGGCACTCTATAGACCTCCCTGAGAAGAAGCGCAATTCTATTTTGGGATTTTGTAGGGCAAAATCTCCTCTGACCTACCCTCAAGGCCCATGCACTCCACTCCAAGCAGATGATATTGCAAGTGGGGCTCAGGACCATCGCTGCATCCCATTTTAACTCAAAGAATTACCGGAGGTTTTGTTGCAACATTGTTTCCTAGAGTTTAGAGAGTGAATATTGCTAGTAAGAAGCAGAGCGCTAGGGTTTGATAAGGCAATGTAATTTTTAGATCGAGCGCTTGGGCAATTGTACAGCTAGAATGAGCGTGATGAAGAGTAGCACAATGAGCATCGAGAAGAGCTCGAGGGAACTCGAAGAGAAGAATCATGAGAAGAATTTGCTGCTACTAGTGAGCATTCAGAAAGCAAGGATGACTCTGTTGCCAAATGGATAAAGGCCTACAATAAATTTACATTCAAACAAGCTAAATACCCTGTGACCCACCAAAAATGTTGGTATTTTTGCCACATTATAAGTTTTTATGAAATATTGCATAAGTGTGAAGTGCACTTCACCAAAAACATCATCTGGAGCTTTAGATCAGCGAAACACATGCAACAGTGTTGGTATTTTCATGGGCTCTAAAAGAGGATGATAAATTGGATGAAATGATCTTTTGATACTTCATTGTTATACATATTTTTGTAAGCTTTTCGACGATATATTACAATAGGCGATCGGGTCAACAGATCAAAAGTTATGGCCCCAGGAAGCTGTAACACCAAGTGTGCCCAAGGCCGGAAGCAACACAGGCAGTGCGTCTAAGGCCGGGCGCACACAGGTAGTGCGCCCAAGGCCGAAAATACCACAAGCGATGCATCCAATATCGGGTGCACCTTAGTCTAAGCACTCAAGGTCGAGCGCACTTAGGTCGGGTGGGTGCCCAAGGTCGGGTGCACTTAGGTCGGGTGCGACTCAGGCCATACACCCAAGGTGGGGCATACCTCGATCGTGCGCCCAATACTGGGCGCACCTCAGGTCGTGCGCCCAAGGTCAGGCACACTAAGGCTGTGTGCCCAAGGTCGGGCGCACACAGGCCATGCGCCCAAGGTCGGGCACCCAAGGTCGAATGCACTTAGGCCAAGCACCGAAGACCGGGTGCACCTCAATCGTGCGCCCAAGGCTGGGTGCACTCAAGCTATTTTTCCAACGTCGGGTGCAGGTCGTGCACCCAAGATCGAGCGCACCTTAGGCCGTGTGTCCAAGGCCAGGTGCACACAGGTTGGGCGTCCAAGGTCGGGCGCACACAGGACATGCCCCCAAGGTCGGGTGCCCAAGGTCGGGCACACGCAGGCCATGCGCCCAAGGTCGGGCACACCCAGGCCATGTGCCTAAGGTTGGGTACACCTTAGTAACACGCCCAAGGCTGGGCGCACACGGAGAAGTGCGTCCAGGCTGGACGCACCTCAGGTCGGGCACACCTCCATGACACACAACTCAAGAATGATTGCACCCATCCCAAGGAGGCCATTGGAACATAACTCAAGAATGATTGCACCTATATGAGCAACTTAAAATGTGTCCTTATCCGACAAGGCACAACCATTCTGAGAAGCTTCCAAACTGGATGTTTTGGGATTTCAAACATATCTTTCACGAAAGCAGTCTTCTTGAGTGAGAAGGCAACACCAACGAGCCAAGTCTGTCAGGGCATTGAAGGGGTTCAACGACATTTTTGAGGAGTCACCAGTCTCCGCCATGCCTGGTTAATACTTTGTGACTGTACTCCTTGTAATCCTTATCTTGGCTTCCACCGCCATATTTTTTTAATCAGCATTTATTGCTTAAGCGACAGAATTCTCTATATAAGCCCGCTCTTTTTATTTAAATGGATGGATGTTTGCTAGAGGCTAAATGAAAACCTGAATTTTGCTATCAATATAGCTGACGTCTGGCTCAAAACCTGGACTTCTATTTTCATGTGTATGTCTTCTATTGCTTGTCTTCTATTATTCCGTTCTTTAAATATAAACTTGAATTCTAATATCTGAATTTAGTTTCTGATAATGTGGGAACTCTGGAGTAGTCCTGGAGATTATAAATGGTAGATGTTCTGCTTTAATTTCTGTTAGTTATCTGTATTTGAGGGCTATCTAGTTCAGAATGCAATAGAGTTATCGTGTTGTTAGTCCATCACCATGTTCTATCTGGTCTATGGCCATATTTCCCATCCCTTTCAGTCATTTACTTTCTCTTTCAGTTACTTAATCTCAAAACCCCTAGTTAGAATAGCAAGGGAACCAACCCATCTCTGGAGATCAGCATGGGAGACATTTCTTCCTCTTAGACTTTCAATGTTTGTCAGGTCTAAAGGCACACTAAACAAACAAAACCTTACCGAAAGCAGATATCTGACCAACAGATCTATAATTCTTAAGAATCTCTTTTTTCATCCATAAAAATTAGTACCATTTCGGAAAAATATTATGACCCTTTACTCTCAATGAATATAAAAACATTCACAGGTATGCTAGAAAAATAAATAAATCAATTCACAAACAATATAGCTTAAGATAAAATATGCAATTTACTCCAATGTGTTCAAAATATAAATCAAACCCTTGAGGTAGGACAACACCGTATAACGCTCCTTATTGAAAGGAAGCCACTCATAACTATATATCTCAATATGAGATCCAGACTATACAATATCCTTCTCTCTATATATTTTTAGAGTATATTACATTATTTGGTACATGCCAATGTACCACCTTGGGTACATAACTAGAGTAGGAGTTTACTTTAGAGTAAAGTTTGAGTTACTTCATGCAAAGTAATAAATGCACAAGTGTTAGAATGTGCAATGATGTAAATGTGCATGTAGTCCACATGTACATGAGTCATAGGATAAGGTAGAGTAAAGGCCAAGGCACATATCTTCCTATATATATGCCTTTGATAGAGTGAGTGAGTGAGAGACACAATGTTACTATAGTGAATAGTGAGTAGGTACAATGTAGTTCTTCATTGAAAATTTTTGGAGTGTTCAAGTCCTCCATTATATTGCATTGTACTATTTTCGTGAGATTTCATTAATGGTATATTATTGAGTTATTGCAGAAGTTTATCTCATTATTTTCCTGCATATTATAGTGTCATTATCATATACTTATCATAGCTTACTTATTTCACATCTTGTGGTTGCATTTCCTTCAATATACATCCTCAAAAGCTAACAATGGTATCAGAGCTATGGTAGATCGATAGGAAATAGGGAGAGCCACAAGAGAGATTGAGAAGAGATCACACATATCGTTTGCAAAATTTTTGAAAATACATTTGGCTAGAGTATTTCCACAGAGGCTAAAAAACTTGTGAAGACTAGGACTCAACATAGATCTCTTTCCACTAGATTGAAGGATAACTAGTGATGTTTATTGATGTATAGAGATCTAGATATATAGAGATTTATAGAACTAGGAAGAAAGTCTCCATAGAAACTAGAAGATTGAAGATTTGGAGGCCTAAGAAAAAGGTCCCATTACTAGAGTTGTAGACCTGCAAATTGTAGAAGAGAAAAACTAGAGGAGCCATATTACAGATTGAAGAGACTCCAAAAAAGAGTCCAGGAGAAGATTGGAGGTTGGTGATCTCCATTGAAGATTGAAGATTGCAGATTGAAGAAGAAGAAAAATCAGCTTGAGAAGCTGAAGAGACCTATAAAAGGTCTCATTGAAGAACTTCTAGTCTTGGAAGATTGAATATTGAGAAGGACTAGCAAAGGTCTAGTTCCAAATTCAGAAGAGAGATTTTAGAGATCCAAGAGGGAGATCTCATTGCAAAACTTCCACATAATATTGAAGGAAAGGTCTCATTAAGAAGACCAAAAGCTACGAGATTGAAGACCATAGAGAAGAGGTCTCAAGGAGAAAGAAGGAGAAAATTTAGAGAAGGCCATTGAAGGAGTTCAAAGAGAACTCATTGGAGAAATTTACTAGGAAGGAGAAGTTCCTTGATAAAAGTTTTGGGACAATTATCGCCATCCGAAAACAAGCCCAAAGGAGAAGGATTTGGCAAGGAGTTTGCCAAATTTTAGAGGAGAATAGTGAAGACCTCAAGACAGTCAGAATCTTGAGAAGAAGGCCACTAGATAGGCCAAGATTGAAGTCAGAATTCGACAAGGAGGTTGAAGGAGAAAGGAGATAGAGAAGCCACCAAATCTGAGAGATTTGGGGATTTCCATTAAAGGCTAGGTCAATTTGGAGATAGGAGGTTGTTGGTTTTACAATAGAAAATTGAAGGTCTCTAGGAGAAAAATCTTAGTTGTGATTTGGAGGAGTTTCCTACCAAATTTTAGAGATTCAAGGATAACATTTCAAAGGAGAAATTGATTACGAAAGGGCAACAATTAGGGCAGCATTACTAGCTATGAAACTTCAGATCTATAGAGTGCATTCTGAAGGAAGAGAAAAGCCACCAAACTACAATTTCAGGGTAGCAAGTTAGAAGGTTTCAAAGCTGCAAATAGGTGAGCTAAAGAGATATTTTAGATAGCAAGGAAGAGTTACGATTTCATCCATTACAAGGCAACAGTTAGGTGATTCAAATCACCAAGATAACCATCATCTACAGAGATCATTAAGGTAAGAAACTTTGGTGCAAAAAGGTTCATTAGTTGAACATTACTTATTCGGTTCATTATTAAGTTTCATTAAGCACCATATTAGAGTTTAAAAGTTGCAAGGAGAAGGTTGCATATTAAGTCTTCAAGGGAGTGCAGAAGATAGTTTTTACAAGGGTTATAACCTGCACACAAAAGGAGTTAGATATATTTTGAAAGAAAGAAAAATATCAACATCCTACCTTCTAATTAAAGCAAAGAAGACATTATCCATAAGTGATAGTTGCATAGATTATAGTGCATATTTCAAGTTACTTTTAAAGAGTTCATTTACAGGAGCAATAAGGAGAAATTGCTATTGCACTATACTAGTTATTACAGGTGGATAAAGTATTCAAGTTAAGTTAATATAAGTTGCATGATTAAGAGCTTGGATTTATTATTGAGAAGTTAACCAAGCAAAGGAGAGAGTTGTCTAGAAAGGAAGACAACATCAAATCATCGCTTGCCACCAAGGAGTAGTGCAAAGAAGTTGCCTCATCAAGGAAGAAAGAAAGCTTGCAAAAGGAGATTTAAAGATCTCAAAATATAGGTGCAAATTTAAGGTATTCTATTCTAACTATTGCAAAGCATTTTTGCATTAGATTATTGCACCATAATCCTCTTATCCTACATAGAAAAAGAGGACAAAGCTAGAGTGTCTCAAAGACACTACAACAACTTGCAAAGCATATCTACAAAGTAGCCATTTTAGTAGATTAAAGGAGCATATTTTAGGCTAAGGAAGAGAGCCAATGAAGGGCTCACATTAGCCAAATTTCAAGGTGTCTAAAGACACCATATCCATCATCGAATCTAGTGCCTACAATAGCATTAACCTGTAGCATCAAGACCTATGTAAGGAGACCATTATCCATTACTTATCTACGTAAAGAGGATAGCGCTAAGGATAGCATAAATAAGTGAATTACAAGGTGAAGACAAAGGTGCATTACCCAAGCTACAACTTGGATGAACCACTAGCTAAAAAGAAGCACCTAAAGCCACCATTGGAGCGCCATAGAACCACCATTGCAGCGCTCTTGAACCACCATAGCTGGAGCCAACCTCATAACATCACCATTCGCTTGGGAAGAAAGCGTTGAAGACAAGACACAAAGGGCGTCCATTGGCAAGAAGTATACAAGGAATAAGAGATGTTGAAGGGAGTCTTACATGCATGAAATTGGAGTGCCACTTGCAATTTAGAGCCAAGGCATCTTGTGCCACTTGGCACATCCAAACAAGGTGCCCATATATTCCTTAATGTATGCCTAGGAAAGAAGCACTCAAAGAGAAAGTAACGCCTATTGTTGAGCATTGAATAACATCATTTGGAGGTTACAAGGCATAATCATCATAGCTCTTCATTCAAGGGAGAAATGAGCGTTGAAATAATCTAAACCAACACCCATCAAGAATGTAACTCTCAAAGTGCCACTTGTCTAAAGTTTCAAGGAGCATCCAAGCTATTTAAGTGCCCAATCTTGAAGGAGAGCATAGACAGAATAGAAGCACATAATCAAGCATTAAAGAAGGGAGTCAAAGCGCCATTAAGGAGGAGAAGAAGGCACCTATGAACATTGATTGATCTCTGCCATACACAAGAGACCAAAATTACAATGCTTGATTAAAGGTCACTCCATACACCAATCAGCGTGCACAATACACTTTACAAGGAAGGTAAAAGCTTTACATTATTTAATATTTGCTTTCCTAAGTTTAGGGAGTTATAAGGTGCCTATTACAAGGTTGAAAGTTATTTATTAATGCATTGAAATATCAACCTTAGAGAGTAAGAAAGCAATTTTAGCAAAGGAAGTATATCCTAGAAGATATTATAAATTGCTTGAGATTTAAACATTACAATATTTGCAAATAATTAATTTAGGAGATATAAGGGTTTCTACCTTGGATAATTAAAATAATATTTTGCAAATATTATTATTTTCTAAAATTCCAAATTAGGGAGTTATAAGGTATACTACTTCAAATTTTAGTTTCTTGGAATTTAGAAAAATTAAACCATTGAAAAGGGAAGGTTAAAGGAGCAAAACCATTAATTGCTTAGAAGTTGGAAATTGCATTTTACATTAGTCTCTTACATTAATTTATGAGACATTAATCCAACTAAAAGGTCTTGAAGGAAAAGAACCTTATTAAAACTTGAAGGTGCATCACTATTTATCTTTAGCTTTCTACTTACTAATCAATAGGGAGACATAAGGCAAGAAAGTAAAGTTGAACATTAGGGAGACAAAAGGAATTCAACTTAAACTAAGAAAGCTAAGCATACTATCAAGTTTCATAGTGCATTCAAACACTTGCTAGATAGAAGGTATTTTACAAAACTTATAAAATTGAAAAGTTCTTAGCAAGGTTGAGCATATACTTAAAACTAAGGAGGTATAAGGTAGTCTACAAATATCATCATGACAATGAACAAATTCATTCTCACTAAATCCCAATTACTTAGAGGATCAAATTACTCTTCATGGAAAAACAAAGTAAGAGCAATTATGATAGTTGAAAAACTTTGGGAAATAGTCAAAGGAACAAAAGAAAAACCTACTTCAGGTGATAGTGAGATTCAAAAGTTTGAAGAAAATGAAGCAAAAGCATTAATGATAATAAATTTTGCCATTACAGATGAAATACAACCCTACATTAGTTCAGTAGGAACATCTACAGAAGCATGGAAAACCTTAGCCAAAATATTTGAAGGGAAGAATAAAGCCACTATCTTAAATCTTCAAACTCAATTACATTCTCTAAAAATGAATAGTGGTGAAAGTATAGAACTATTCCTAAGGAAAGTAGCAGATATAAAAGGAAAATTATTAACCTTAGGAGAAGAGGTTGAAGATAAGTTTCTTGTTCAAGTAACCTTGAGAGCACTTCCAGACAACTACAAGCACTTAGTTACATCTTTACAAATCCTAAGTAAAGATACATATTTTGATGAGTTAGTCAATATTCTTCAAGAATATGAAGTGGAAAATATAGTTAAAGATGAAATGACTAACAATGCATTAGTTTCAAAAGATAATCCATAGGGAAATGTTGCCTCATCCTCAAAAGGATGAAGACCATGGAATAACAGATATTGTCAAGTCTGCAAGAAGAAAGGACATAGTACCAACTACTACAGATTCAATCCTAGAAATTAGTATCAAGGAAATCAGATAAAATATGGAAGCCAACCAAATAGGCCATTCCAATCAAGACAATATCAGAATCAGTATAGTCCACATCAGCAACAATTTCAGCGTTCATATCCGTCTCAGAATCAATACAATTATCCTCAATTGCAATATCAAGAAGGGAATAAAAAAGGACACTTAGTTCACAAAATTTAGGAAATTCAAGAACTGGAAGAACCTACAGAGGAACATGAAGTTAAAGCTCTCTCAGCAAAGATAGCATTTTATGAAGACACTAACTACTTGCTTGAACAGGATACAAACAGGGAGCAGAATAAAGAAAGCAGAGAAGGAGAGTACAAATTCCAGACCAAGATGAAGATCCATATTGAAGACTAAAGTCTTCAATACCCAAATAATGTAATACAAGGGGGTGTTAGAGTATATTACATTATTGGGTACATGTCAATGTACCACCTTGGGTACATAACTAGAGTAGGAGTTTACTTTAGAGTAAATTTTGAGTTACTTCATGCAAAGTAATAAATGCACAAGTGTTAGAATGTGCAATGATGTAAATGTGCATGTAGTCCACATGTACATGAGTCATAGGATAAGGTAGAGAAGATGTCATGGGTAGAGTAAAGGCCAAGGCACATATCTTCCTATATATATACCTTTATGTAAGTAAGAGAGAGAGAGTGAGAGAGATACAATGTTACTATAGTGAGTAGTGAGTAGGTACAATGTAGTTCTTCATTGAAAATTTTGGAGTGTTCAAGTCCTCCATTATATTGCATTGTACTATTTTCGTGAGCTTTCATTAATGGCATATTATTGAGTTATTGCAGAAGTTTATCTCATTATTTTCCTGCATATTATAGTGCCATTATCATATAGTTATCATAGCTTACTTATTTCACATCTTGTGGTTGCATTTCCTTCAATATACATCCTCAAAAAATAGCATATATCAATATGAGCATATTTCCTATTTATATAATACTCAACTACCTACCACTACCGCTTATCCACACATGTGGGATAAATACATTTATTATAATATTAAATACAATATTATAATATCAAGTTCCTATCTTGGGTACCTAACATTCCATTCCTCTTACATAATGTTTTTTTCTTCAAACATAAGAAGAGACTAAAATATGATCATTTGAGCCATGCTATAAACTAGTACTGATCTTGATATTTCATCCATCCGAGTGAAACCCTGATTGGTGGTGGTCTTTGTTGATGCTGATATACCATTTTTCCACTTGAGTATCCAAAAGTAATCCTTTGGTTCCATGTGTTGGTAGCATATTTTTGCTGGTCATAAATTTCACTCTTCTTCATCCATACTTGCTTCCATTTGCAATTAGTAGCATATCCAAAGTTTTGGCTCTTCTGGTTCCATGTATGTCCTTCATAGTTCTATTGCTTTAAGCCTTGTCTCCATGATTGTTGCCTTTCAGATGGTGATATGTTGTAACCTTAACCTGATGTTCTACTTTCTTTAACTTTGTTTAAAATTCCTTTACACTACGTTCTCTCATGTGCTCTTCGTGTGATGTGTCCTTATGATTTTTTATGTCTTATAATTTGTTGTTGTTTCTTCCATGGACTCTGTTGCTGCTACTTATTTCTTGTATTATGTTCTAGGTTCTATTATCTTATATCTTTGATTTTATTTTCTTGAACCTACAACCTTTTAGCCAAAGCAATATTAATAAAATTGCATCTACTGCTAGGGTTCATAGAAATAACAACCCTTTCCCTCTCGATGCAGCCATAAACCTATAAAATATATATTTTTGGCTCAAAAAATTCTTCTTGATTACTGCTTGGATATCTGATGTCCAAGTTGTGCTTCCTTTAGTTTGTATACTATCATCCTTCTCTTTTTATTCTGCTAATTTTTCAAAAATTATCTGCTTGTTTATTTCTTCTACATAGTTTCTAGTCTATCTGTTTATTTTATTTATTTCTTTTGCACATTTTGGAAAACACAAACCTTTTTCAACATTGTTTGAATCATCTATTGTCCAAGTCGTTCTTCCTCCAATATGCACACTATCATCCTTCTCTTTTTCTATTGCCAATCTACTTTTAACCAACTTGGCCAAGCCAAATGCTACCTTCATGTTATTTGGTTTAAACCTTCTTACTTCAGCTTGAATATATATCCTCTTCAGCTTGAATGTATTTCCTCAACCCATTAATGAAACAACTTTGGAAAAGTTATTTACTCAAGCCCTTTGTGTAGTTTGCCAACTTTTCAAACTTTGCATAATAGTTGTGGGCCGTTGTTGTCTGCTTCAACTAAGTGAGGGTTCTAGGGAAATCCTCCCTAGAAATTTTTTGTAACTCCATGATCTCAAAAATTAAAAAATTTAGAAGTTGGATTTTTCAAAAATAAAATTCCTTAAGTATCCTCTATTTCTTTTAATAAACAATTAAATTTGTATTTTTTTTAGGCTGATAATGACCTATGGACTATTTATTTCTTGCAAACATTTTAATAACTGCTAATGACTTGTAGACTGCATAATTTTAGCAATTG
This sequence comes from Wollemia nobilis, assembly GCA_028583015.1. Classification (NCBI taxonomy): domain Eukaryota; kingdom Viridiplantae; phylum Streptophyta; class Pinopsida; order Araucariales; family Araucariaceae; genus Wollemia; species Wollemia nobilis. The sequence continues at coordinate 8,980,999 of JAQPPZ010000989.1, forward strand.
ATAATGACCTGCTATATAAACTATTTTTTGTGGACTACTACTAAACTACACATTTTTTTTTTGTTTTTTTTAACAGATTGCTACCAACTATAAACTAAGTATTCTGGCACTTAGACTAGCAACTGACAATGGTTGCTATGAAAACATTTTTATTTATACTCTTATTAACTACAAACTAGATATTTTTTGTAGTCATTTGCAATTGTCTACTCTATTGAAGTTATAAAAATTGTTGCAACAACTATCACTAAACTTGTTGGTGATGGTCATATGGAACTTTCTATGGAAACTCTAGCAATGAACTAGGCCCTAGACTACAACTACCTAATGGCTTAAGGTAAATATCACCAGCCACAAAGGTTGTTTAAATGAAAAATGCTCTCTAATTAACAAAAGTATTCCCACCAAGAAATAATTGCTAAGGAACTAGCCACCGGTTTACCTCCAAATGACAACTCTTTGTCTATTCTCTCAAGGTAAAATACTGCTAAATAGGGTGTAGGGTTGTTGAGCCTTTTGATTGACGACACATTCAAACTAATTACTTTGGGGTTCCTAAGGTACTCCTCAAAATGAGTTTTAGAGTAGATATTAGCCCAAGTACTTCCCTTAGTTAAGTTATCAAGACTTGCACTCAATCTTGCAAGAGGTTATTATCCCAATGTAGACGCTTATTAAACACTAAAATTAGGATCTAAACATGGAATATACTACCGCTAAATAACTAAAGCTTCTACAGTGAAACATGATCATGTAAAGTGTTTTGATACCAATTTTTATGAACCTCCTTTCTCATCCACATAAATTAGTACCATTTTACATAAATATTAGGACCCTTTACTCTAAATGAATATAAAAATATTCACATATATGTTGGAAAAATAAATAAATAAATCAATTCACAAATAATAAATCTTAAGGTAAAATATTTAAATTACTCCAATGTGTTCAAAATATAATTCAAGCCCTTGAGGTAAGACAAAACCGTACAATGCTCCTTATTGGAAGGAAGTCACTCCTCACTATATCTCAATATGAGATCTAAACCATACAATATTCTTCTTTCTATATATTAATATGAGCCTCTTGTCTATATTATATAATACTCAACTACCTACCACTACCACTTATCCACACATGTGGGATAAATACATTTATTATAATATTATAATATTAAATACAATATTATAATATTAAGTACCTATCTTAGGTACATGATAAAATTTTTCCTCGCAAGTAATCACAAAGTTTTCAACTCCATTCCTGCTTAAAAAATGTGAAGAAATATTTTTACACTTCCTCAACCATTCTCCAACATCATTGTCATCCATTCTAGTGAATATTGGTAACTCCATGACCCTAGCTAGCATATATCTACACTCAAAATAGCATCTATTAATAGTCTAAAGACTATTTTTTTCTAGTTGATAACAACTTGTGGATTGCATATTTGCTGCACTTAGTTTAACAACTAGTAACAACTTGCAGATTTTGAGCTTCCAACAATTGATAATGACCTACTCTATGGATTATGTTTTTGGACTACTACCAAACTATACACTTTTTTTATTGTACTATGATCAAACTACAAATATTTATTTGATAGATTTCTACCAACTATAGATTGGTTATTTTCTACACTCACTTGCAACTGTCTACTTTGTTGACTTTGTGGAACTAGTATAGAAACTATGGAAACTATCATTGAAGTTGTTGTTGACGGTCGTATGGAACTTAATATAGAAACTATGGTAATGATTGGGCCCAAATTGTGGCTTCCTAGTGGCTTAAGGTAAATCTCATCGACAACAAAGGCTATCTAAATGAGTAACACTCTCTAATTACCAATAGTATTCCCACTAGAGAATAATTATTGAGAAATTAGCCACATGTTTACCTCCAAACAACAGTTCTTTGTATACTCTCTCAAGGTAAAATACTACTAAACAAGGTGGTGGGTTGTTGACCCTTTTCATTAACGACACACTCAAACTAGTTACTATGGGATTCCTAGGGTACTCCTTATAATGTGTTTTAAGGTAGATGTTAGACCAAGTACTTCCCTCATTTAAGTACTCGAGATTTGCACCCGATCCTATAAGAAATATTAGCCTAATGGAGGCACTTATTAAGCACCAAAATTAGGATCCAAACAGTGAATATCACAAACTTGGAAAGTGTTGTAAAATAACCGAAGCTTCTACAATTGAAGCTTCTATAGAAAAATACTCAAACTAGTTACTTTGGCATTCATAAGGTACTCATCAAAATGAGTTTTAGGGTAGATGTTAGCTTAAGTAATTCCCCTAATTAAATATTTAGGACTTGCACCCAATCCTATAAGAGGTTATTAGCCCAATGTAAGTACTTATTAAGAACAAAAATTAGGATTTGAATAGTGAACAATAAAACACGATCCTAGAAAGTGCTCTAAAATATTAAAGCTTCTATAGTAAAACACAACCTATAAAGTAATAAGAAATAACTAAAGCTTCTACAATGAAACACAACCTTGGAAAGTGCTATAAAATAACTAAAGCTTCTACAATGAAACACAGCCCTAGAAAGTGCTCTAAAATAACTAAAGCTTCTATAGCAAAGCACAACCATAGAAAGTGCTATGATACCAATTGTTAAGAACCTCCTTTCTCATCCATAAAATTAGTACCAATTTATAGAAATATGAAAAATTGTACTTCTCAATGCTCCTTATTGGAAGGAAGCCACTCCTCACTATATCTCAATATGATATCCAAACACATACAATATTCTTCTCTATATCCCAATATGATCCTCTTGCCTACATTATATAATACTCAACTACCTACCACTATCACTTATCCACACATGTGGGATAAATACATTTATTATAATATTATAATATTAAGTTTCTATCTTGGGTACCTAATATAATTAACCCTTCTTGTCCCCTAAGTAAGAATTTTTCACATTTATATTTATAGCTAAAAGATAAAACATAACTTTTAGGTTGTTATACTTTGTAATCATACATGCTACTCAATGAATCACTAGATAGCCAATGGATTGCATCCTTATCAATGGATAATTGCTTGGTTGATGGATCACTAACTGATAAATCAAAGCTTTTTAGACTTTAGTGAATTTTATGTCCTCTTACTTTGCTTATTGCTTGATGATTGCAACATTGGTAAAGGTTTGGGTTTTCGAGGCTTACAAAATTTGGACTCTTATTTCTTCTTTTTGATATTTTCCATTTTCCTTGTCTGACACCTTTTGGTTAACTGTTAATTTAGAAAAAATGCATTAAAAGTACATTGTACTACATTTTTGGTGACTTGTAGGGACATTGTGCCTAATTGACGATGAATCCCAGATTAACATCCATCCACTGGTCCATGGAGTCATCAAAATTGATCAAAATTACAAAGTTTTAGTGGAAGTACATCTAAGGTTATGCATAAGGGGTCGACCCCAAAATGTATTTATAAAAATAGGACGAATCAATTTTGAAATCCAAATGAATATATCTAAACTCATGTAGAAGACCCACTATTATTAGGGGCAATGTTGGAAATTTAAACTTAAAATTGTCAAATTATTATAAAATTGGGGTGAATCGACCCAAAAAATTTTTACACCAAAAAATTTTGGGGTATGGGCTCTGGTCAAGGGTCCCCAATATTAGCCAATTCCAAATTTCAAAAATTCAAATATTTGTTAATTAACGATTATTAGCCACTATGCATAACCATGAGTACATCTCTTTCTCTTCACTCATATGACAATTCTTGCAAGGCATTCCCTTCTTCATCAAAAGGAATCTTTACATTGTCTAATTGTGCCATGATTATAACCAAGTCATTGAACTCCTTCTGTGGTAAATCCTCCTTTGTATTGGGAATTGCTCTAACCCCTTCTAACACTAAATCTAGGTATGAAATGATATTTGAGGCATTAGCTACTGCATTTGTTGGGGAAGCTTTTCTTACTTGTAAGATCACCTTATTTTATTCTTCAATCAAACTAGCATATTAATATTTAGGCATAATGTCTCCTTGATTTGAAAGAGGTTTAGGAGTCCTCCTTGCATCAACTGAGAAAATAGTCTGACTTCCTCAATATTTTCATAGGGGGTATTGTAGGTATATGTTATCAGTTTTGCATCATGATGTATATTTAGCTTTCCAGTAATTTTTGCTACTCAAAAACTCTGTTCTTCTTATTTGAATGCATTTTTCTCTCTCCTGAGTCTTGCTGTCAAACTCTTTCTATAATGACTGAAGAAGTGTGTAGTTGTTTCTGTCTACTGACCATGCAGGAAAATCATCTTTTGGAGGTGCAATTTGCCCCCAAGGAAAAGGAAGAGCGCAACCCAGTTTTGGGACAAAACAGATAAGCCCTGTTCAAGGGATGTATTACCAATAGAGCACAAAGCCTGTCAATCAGTCAAAAGTGTAGTGCCCAACTTTGGTATTAAAAAATGACTAAGGACATGTTGCACTACGATGCACCCTCTGGTGTGCGCAGGACTATGATGCATCATCTGGCTTGTACCAGACTTTGGCGCACTGCCTTAAGTGTGCAAGTATGAGGCGCATTACCCGAAGTGCATCAAATTTTGGTGCACTGCCTCAAGTGCACAAGGATGAGATACACTACCTGAAGTGCACAAAACTTTAGCGCACTATCCCAAGTGTGCAATATTTATTGACTTTTCAACAAAGGCACACCTCCCAACACCCAGATTGTTGCACACATTTTCTATTGCACAAAGCATTTGCGCTCCTTTTTTATTGCACCAGGCAACTGTACAATGGGTAGCTATGCTTCAATTACGGACCTGTCAACTCTGGTGTTGGTCTTTCTTAGCTGTGCTCCACATCAGCAAAGTTAAGGTGCATCCTTATCTATTCGAGTGCAACCATTCTGAGAAGCTTCCAGATTGGACGCTCCAAAATTTCAAGTCTATCTTCAACAAAATCGGTCCCTATGAGTGAGGAGGCAGCACCAACAAGCCAAGCCTATCAAGACATTGAAGGAGCCCAACTGCATTTTCAAGGAGTTATCAGTCTTAACCATGCCTGATTAATGTTTCATGACTATACTCTCTTGTAACTCTTATCTTGGATGCCACCGCCATGTTTTGTAGGTGTACATTTAATATTTCAAGCGACAAAAATTTCTAAATAAGCCTACTATTTTATTTGTAAAATGATGGATGTTTGCTATAAGCTCGATGTAATATGAATTCTTGCTATCAATACAGCTGATGTCTGGCTCTAACTCTAGACTTCTATTTTGTGTGTATATCTTCTATTAAGTTATCTGGTTTGTATGTAGGCTTGAATTATAATATACGGATTTAGATTTTTATAAAACGTGAACCTCTGGAGTAGCCCTGGAGATTACGCATGTTAGATGTTTAGTTTTAATTTTTGTTAGTTGTCTGTATTTGAGGGCTATTTGATTTGGCATGTAGTAGAGTTATCATGTTGTTAGTCCATCACCCTTATTCTATTTGGTCTTTGGCCATAATTCCCATTCCTTTAAGTCATTTCAATCTATTTCTTGTTCTCTATCCTCAAACCCCCCAGTTAGAATAACAAGGGAACCAGCCCCTCTCTGGAGATTGGCACGGGAGGCATTTCTTCCTCTTAGCCTTTCAATATTGGCTGGGTCTAAGGTGCACTAATAAACAAACCCTTACCTAAGGTAGATATCTGACCAACAATTTTTGGCACGCCCAGTGGGACCCAACGTTCCACTACATGAGCAGTATTAAAAATATTACTGACAAATCTGAACATCTGGTGACTCATATGAACTTCGACACCTCTTAGCCTCGTAGACCAACTTAAAAGATCATGTTTTCATACACACGAGGTGGTAGGTTACAAACATAGAAGAAGAAGTCGAGTTCTTTGAGCTTGCTATTGAAACTTTAGGAGAACATCCTAGGGTGGTCAGGTTGAATATCTTGCTATATGGGACATATTCGAAAGAAGCTATTGTTGCTACATGAACTTCGACTCCTGATAGCACAATTACTATATTACCCCAAATTCCACTGAATTATTCGGATCATTAGAATACTCTAGTTCCACCTAACATTAATCTAGGTGCTCTGAGTGTTTCCATCATTTTGGCTCTGCAAGTTTTACTAACTCCTCCAATCCATCCAAATTTGCCACTCCAAATGGTGCAATCGACTTTGCCTAGGCAATTCCTTGCCTGGAATCACACTGGACCCCTTGCCCTAAGGCTCAACACACTGTGCCACCTATAGCTTTGAAGGATATAAATACTTATGATGGCACAGGAAAGACGATGTATGAGCACATTCAAGACATCACAATATTGGAAACCATTCACCAAATCATTGAAGAAGATGTTATGGTGAAGTTACTGGTACTTTCACTAAGATGTAAGCTCCTCTACTGGTATTGATCACTTTCAATCAACACCATCACTTCATGGGACCACCTAGTAGGGCAAATCATAAGGGGATTCAACGAGCAAGCATACCCCTTCTCTCTACTACACACCAGTTCACCTCTATCCAAAGACACCCTCAAGGAAAAATAGTTGACTTCAACGTCAAGTTTTCCAGAACCTGACAGAGTCACCAATGGTCTTTGTCCAAAAGCTAAACAAGAAATGTTCTATTACCTGAGAGCATTCCACTCTGATCCTAGTCCACATATCTACTCTTGATTGTGTTATCTTCGATGACACATGTGGACGTGGCATAGTTTTTATTTCAATGTTTCTCCACCATACAATTTTTTATTACAAGTTTTTCCAAAAGATGTCGATGAGTGCCCTTTCACAAGACACACTAAAATATACGAATCCTACAACTTTAGGTACTAAAATCCACATGATAAATACCGAATAGTGTGAACCACAAGCGGGTTTGGTATCATTTGATTGCTCTTTATAAAACCACTTTATCTTTTCATCTGAATTCAAGCCGTCTTGTGCCCTCAGTTCCCATTGTTCAAGTTCGATGGCACCTGTAAAGAGTAATCCCTCTAGCAAAGTCCACCCAGTTCCATAGGAGAAAGCACAAGATCCTCTTGATCTCGATTTTCCTTCTGCACAATGGTTAATGGGTGCCTTGGATGTCCTCCTCTCCTCCTATTCAGACATGTTGAAGCTCCTGCCAAAATCCCAGCAATGTCTGAATTCACAAGGCGATTCCAAGATGATCAATAGATGCCTGGAAGACTTGGTTAATCTTCTTGATGCCTAATTTTTCCAAATTTCCTATAAAATATGTACCCATGTACATTTGCTTCTTCTGTACCTCAGATGTACCCTAATCAGTTGTGGGTTCCTAACCCACAAAATCAAGTTTTTGACTCCTCAATATCCAAACCCCATAGTTCCCAAGATTTCGGCTCCTCCTCAGTACCCAACATTGCTAGCACCATTGGCACCATTACCATTACCCGCGCTCGCAGCCACGACATCTCTAAATGCATATCAGGCCAAAGAATTTCGAGATGTGTATGGGTTTATAAAAATGATAGCAAACAATATGGCTGTCATGAAGAAAAGATAGTTCAAGGATTAGAGCTACTCACCCAGGAGGTTTCTACCCCCGATCATGAGGGAGAAAGCTACCTCCGTTGGAAGGCCTCAGGACAGAAAATATGCGATGCTAGAGTGCGATGAAGCTAGCCCATCTGGTAGGATCTATTGGTGCTCCACCTGCAATGACCCACATGGTGAGGAAACTTGTATGGTTCACCTAAACTATGTGCAAACACTTGTAGATAGTGCACTTGGTGGACAAGTAAATATGATAAGGGAAGCTGATCACAATTGCATGATTCTTCCTATCGAACATATCTTCATCCTGATGCAGACAGGTAAGAAGCCAATTGAAGTTGACCAAATTCATATGGAACCACTCAAGGTGCTTGCTGATCCTAAGTTGCGAAGTGAGAAGGCAACCATGCCATTGAAGAAAGGGCTAGCTAAAGTACTAGAGTCTATGAATAATGCTTGATTGAGAGACTATCTACCACCAAGGGCAAGAGCGAGGGCCCTTAGCCATAAGATTCAACCTCTCAGCCCCTAGCAGAAGCAAGAGATCAGGCGAGAGAAAATTTATGATACCCCTCAATCACCAAGCGTCAAAGAGTGGAAGCAACACAACTATATCAGACCTGGTATAAAACCACTAAAGAGGGAGGAAAGTTTGGTGCTAGGGCATATAATGTTGTCAAAGAGTTAAGAAAGACTCTGGCTAAGGTAAGCCTCTTTGATGTGCTCCAATTTACTGGTCAAGTTGACCTATTAAAGGAATCCCTTAAGTTTATCAAGAGCAAGGGGAGACCAACTCAAACTGTCTTGGCGTAACTGCTGACCACATCTGCCACTAGGAAGAACAAGCCACCATAATTTTACCTATCCCTCAGGATGGAAGGGTGGGTCATACATAATTGTATGGTTGATTTTGGTGCTACCACCACTGTAATTTCCAAGGCTATATGCAAATTTATGGGTATGGAGTACACCAAGAGCTGTCCTAGAGTGCTCCAACTAGATGAAACTCTAGTTAGGATAGTGGGGGTCATCAAGGACATCTCGATCGTGCTGCAAAATATGCCACAAAGTATAGTAATCCAAGAGGTTTTGGTAGTTGAATTGGAACCCTATTTCAGCATGTGCTTATCAAGGAAATTCACTGCCAAACTTGGAGGCTATCCATATCTTAATTATTCGCATCTAGAGGTCCCTTTCAAAGGGGAGAGTGTCAATTTTTTTAATGAAAAACACTCCACCTTTATCATTGAAAAGATTCAAGATGCGAAGAAACCCGTGGACTCACTCAATATCATTGATGAAGTAGAAGAAGTGGAAGAGGAAGTGAAGCTGATGGAGGAAGCTCTTGATGATCTGCGCATAGAGGATGAGTTCTCTATGCATGATTTCAATGCTATGATAGAATCGAACATTGGGTGTTACTCGATAACCAAGCCTGAAAAGGCTAAAATACCTAGCAATGCTAACCCTATGGACGCCCAATTATGGAAGCTCTTCTTCGATGACACCCAATGTAAGAATGGAATTGGAGTTGGAGTTTTCCTCCTCTCCCTCCAAAATTCAAAAAATATACTTGTACAGGCTCTCTTGGAGCTGTACTAATAATACCGCCGAGTATGAAGCCATGTGTTTGGGATTACAAAATACAAAAAAGTTAGGAATAAAATAGTTACAGATATTTGGGGACTTTGAATTGATCTGTAATCAAGTGACAAATAGATGTGTTGCCAAACAACACTATCTCAAGGCATACCATAATAAGGTATGGGATATTATCGAGTCCTCGACTCTCAAAATTCAATCTATTTTATGAGGGCAGAATAAATATGCTGATATTTTTACATATATCGAAGCAAGATGCTCCCAAACTAAGAATTTGATGCAAAGGCAAAAAATAATAAGGGTTATCTACAGACCCTCAATGCAAGATAAAAATATTCACTAGCAGGTCTTTGAAAATGACGAGCAGATCATTAATTTTTTGATTGATGAAGCAGGAAGCATTGAGGATAGAGCTCTCAATGATGAAGAATATGAGGACCTGATCCAATTTAAAAATAATCACCTCCCTAAGGGTTTTATCACCATTGAAATTTTGTTCGACCAAGACGATATGGATCTTCCCCACAAGATCAAAGTGGATGTGAGAGAGTACCAAGAGCTAAAGCTAGAGTTCAATAAAATGATCAAGGTGGGAACTAATTGCATACCATAGGAAATTGAGTAAATCAAGATCCTCTATAGAGAATATCTAGAAATTGTCGCCTGGAGCTACCGTGACCTAAAGGGGTACGATAGAGAAGTATTCCAAAATACAATTGAGCTCCAGGAGGGAGTCAAGCCTATTTGGTAGAAGCAACGACCTATGAATCCAAAGATCAAAATAATGATGAAGTCAGAGCTTCTAAAAATACTGGAAGCAAATATAATCTACCCCATCAAGAATTCATCCTGGGTAGCAAACCTAGTCCTGGTTTGGAAAAATAATGAAGATATTCAACTCTGCGTGGACTTCTAAAATCTTAATTAGGCATCCCTGAAAGATCACTACCCATTGCCCCAAATTGATCAGATCCTTCATGTGGTAGTAGGAGCCCAGGGGTTTTCCCTTCTGGATGGCTTCTCTGGGTATAACCAAATTTGGGTCAAATATGAGGACCAGTATAAGACTGCCTTCACCACCAAGTGGGGCACCTTCGCTTATCAACGCATGTTGTTTGGCCTCTCCAATGCTGGAGTAACCTTCCAAAGAGTAATAGACTTAGCCTTTGGTGAGTTGCTCAACCATGTTATTGTAATATATCTAGATGATATGGCGATTTTATTCCATAGGAGGGAGGAGCATGATTTACATCTACGACATGTTTTTGAGAAGTACCGAGAGTTTAGAATATCAATAAACCTAAAAAAATCAATTTTTGCAATTAAGGAAGGTAAAATCCTAGGGCACCTCATATCAGATAAGTGTCTTACTATTGATCCCACTAGGGCTGAAGCCCTGCTCAGGATACCTCTTTTGACGAACAATAAGGGCCTCCAATCCTTCTTTAGACAGATAAATTTTGTCAGGAAGTTTATTTCTAACTTCACCCAAGTAGTGAAGCCTATGACTGAGCTCCTAAAAAAGTATACATAATTCCTATGGACTGAAGAGAGAAGGCAGGCGTTTAAAGAGATCAAGCACATAATCGCTCAGGCTCCCATTATGGTAAATCCTGATTATTCCAAAGACTTCATTCTATATGCGGTCGAGGAACCAAAAAGCTATGTGGTTGTGCTAAACCAAAAAAATGATGATGGGGAAGAGTGGCCAATAACATTCCTCAGTCAAGTCATATACTTGCATGAAGAAAAGCACAATTTTATTGAGAGTCAAGTGCATGTGATAATGAGGGCACTGAAGAAGTTTCGTCATTTCATCTCGCAGAGAAAATGATAGTGTACGTGGTACACCCGAATGCTCAATACTTCATCAGTTAGTGTGATCTTGGTAACAAGAGGGTAGGTTGGATCACCAAGATCCAAGAATTTGATATAGAGGTCCAACCCACTAAAGTGGTCCATAGTCGGGCTCTATACCTAGAGCTTGCCAAGAGCATCACAGTTGAGGTAACAACTTGCCAATGGAAAGACTTCTACCATAGAGCAACCTGGTGAATCAGTCAGTAGACAGCAAGGATTGGACTGAAGACTTGGTAGAGTACTTCAACACTGGACAGTGCCCTGCCGACCTCAACTCTTCATAAAGAAGGCATTTCAGGCTTCAGACCTGCAGGTATGTATTATTTCCCAAGGGGTTGTTTCATCAAAATATCAATGGTGTCCTCCTAAGATGTGTTAGGGGGATAGAATAATAAAAAATCCTAGATGAGTTCCATTCTGGAATGTTTGGGGGCCATCTCACTGGAAGGTCGATGGCTTTAAAAATAATAAGGGTGGGCTATTATTGGCCCACCATTTTTGCTGATTCCTTTAGTGTGAGCCAAAAATGCGATAAATGTTAGAGATATGTTGGCCGCATCAAGAATTCTTATCTACCCCTGCACTTGATTTAGGTTGAGGCTCCATTTTAGCAATGGGATTTAGATTTCATTAGGATAATCAAACCTAATTCTTCAACAGGGCACAAGTATATTTTGATAGCTACAGACTATTTCACCCGGTGGACAAAAGTAGTGCCCACCAAGAAAGCTAATTAGGACATCATAATCACTTTTATGGAAGGGTTGATAACTCATTTTGAAATACTGGATGCCTTAGTAACGAATAATGATTCCTATTTCATTGGGGTCAAGATGTGTCTATTCACCAGTAAGTACGGTATCTACCTAAAATTTTTGTCAAACTATTACCTACAGGGCAATGATTTGGCGGAGTATACTAATAAAAAATTATTGTGGATCCTGAAAAGGATGTTGGAAGACAACAAATGAACCTAGCATATGCTTCTAGATTTTGTGTTATGGACGGACCAAATTTCCATGAAGAAATCCATTAAGATGTTCCCATAGTACCTGGTATACGGGATGGAAGCAATGCCTCCTACGCATATTGAGTTGCTGATGCTACAGTCTCTCCAGTAATTGGATGGCGAAGATGAAGGGTTTGATCCGGTTAGCATAATAATTTCCAAACTATTGTAGTTGGAAGAGGAAAGGGAGAAAGCCTACGAGGCTTTCATGAAGCATGTCGTTACCATGAAAAACTGGTTTGATAAGAAGACCTCTATTCACACTTTCAAGGTTGGAGACTTGGTACTTAAATGGAATGAGAAGAAGTCCAAGCCCAAATACCATGACAAATTTGACGTATTTTGGGAGGACCCATTTCAGGTTTCTTAGGTTCATCTGATAAACTCTTTCACACTACAAGATCTAAATGGTTTTACTTTACCATTATTAGTTAATGGAATTCATATGAAGACGTACTACCAGTAAAGGGTATTACAAGAGTTTCTTGTACATCTGTATATATTTTTACATTTTTCTTATGCATTTCAGTTTGCTTTTGGGAGTATTTCTTCACATCTTCTCGCGCTAGTAATAGTGTAGTTTTGGATCAGAATCCTAACTGGCAGGAGGATGCCAAGGAATGCAATTTTATTTTTCCTCTATTGAGTCGTGTATAGAGAAGCAAATAGCAGTTTTAGGTTAAAGAGAATTCCGCAAGCAACAAAGCACTTCACTATCAGGGAAACGAGTTTAGCTCTCTCACAAGGGTAAGGGTGCAGTCCAATAATGCCAAGCAACTACTAGGTGAATCGCAACAGTGATGAGCGCAATACCTTTGCACCCAATATAAAGTGTGCAATGTGTTTTCACCTATCCAAAAGGCCAATCCCATGCAATTTTGAGCGCAACACCACTTAGACCAGTAAGCTTTGGAACTTTCCTTGAGGTCTAAAAGGTGAGGCACATGAGCTTTGATGCACCCAAGTGTGATGTATGGCTTCAAGTGCGACTAAGGCTGGCGCATGACCTTCGATGCACCCAAGGTTGGCACACGATGCAAGTGTGCCAAGGGCTTGCGCACATTCCCTGATGTGCCAGAGCGTTGCACACCTCTCATAAGAACCCGAACCTGACACACATTCTCAAGTGCACCAGGACATGGTACACATTCTCTGATGTACCCAAGTGGGGTGCACATTCTCTGGTGTGCCCAAGTAGGACTCACATTCTCCAGTGCACCCAAGTGGGGAACACATTTTCCAGTGCACCAGAGTGAGGTGCACATTCTCCAATGTGCCTAAGTGGGGAACACATTCTCCAATGTGCCAAAGTGAGGTGCACATTCTCTAGTGTGCCAGAGCAACGCGCACATTATTCAGTGTACCAGAGTGAGGTGCACATTCTCTAGTGTTCCCAAGTGTGGTGCATGGTCTCAAGTGCACCCAAGGTAGGCACATGGTCTCAAGTGTGCCAGGATGTGGTGCACATTATCCAATGCACCCAAGTGGGGTACACATTCTCTAGTGCGCTAGAGTGAGGCACACATTCTCTAGTGAGCTAGAGTGAGGTGCACATTCTTCGGTCCACCAGAGTGAGGTGCATGGTCTCAAGTTCATCCAAGGTAGGCACATGGTCTCAAGTGCACCCAAGGTAGGCGCATGGTCTCAAGTGCACCCAAGGCTAGCACACGGTGCAAGTGTGCAAAGGACTTGTGCATATTCCTCAATGTCCCAAAGCATTGCACACCTCTCATAAGTGCCCTCACCTTGCACACGATTTCAAGTGTACCAGGATGTTGCACATATTTCTTGATGCACCAAAGCATTGCGTACCTCTCATAAGTACCCTCAAATTGTGCATGATTTCAAGTGCACCAGGATGTTGCACACATTCCACGATGCGCTAAAGTGAGGTGCACATTCTCTAGTACGCCCAAGTGTTGCACATGGTTCAAGTCCAACAGGGTGTTGCACATGGTTTCTTATGTGTAGGATAAGAAAAGCGCATCCCAAGGAGGCTGCTACACTTTGGTTTGCAGGTGTAGCCCCATTTTTAGATTTTCATGCGCAAGGCACTTTTCTCTAAACACCTTCAGTGCGTTGTCCAAGGCGAGATATACCAGGAAATAAATGTAATAGGTGCGACGCGTCACATTATCCAAGAAATATTGCATCCCACTTTTTTATTTAGCATTGGGATGCATGCTCCACCATTGTTTTCTACATAGGAGATCTTCCATAGTGCCCCTAAATTGCTCCAAGTCTTTACTCCACTCAAACAACATTAGTGCATGTGGGTGTATACCAAAGCTATAATAAAACACACTGCATACCAAATATGCCTAGTAAAATCCTTAAGCTATTGCACCATCCACTATTGCTAAGTTTTAGAGAATGATTGTTGTAGGTAAGAGTGAAGGGAATTATTTCTAAGACGTAATTCGGGTGAATTATACCTAAGTGTTGTTATGCTCAGTACACTTAATCGATGAATATAGGGAAGAAGGGAGAACCAAAGCAAAAAAAATGAGGTGGTCCCATAGTTTACAGAGGATGAGCCCAAGTAGACAAAAGAAAAAAGAGAAAAACCCTTACCACCTCCGCTTTAGGACAAACTAAGTAAAGTTTGGGACTGCATCCTCACTAAGATGAGTATAGAGAAGTTGCATGAAGATATTGATCAGATGATAACTAAGGTATCTGAAGTGAATAATTGGGTAGTCACCTACCACTCTCTTTTGTACTGGTACCTGTGCATGCCTGTGCACCCATACCCAGAGTTGGTTTTTGCAATTGCCCAATTTTATGACCCTAACACTAGGTCGGTGAAGGACGCAAAGGAAAATAGGCTATTATCCATCTCTGTTGACAAAGTCCACGCAACCTTTGCCTATGGGTGAGAACCTTCTAGTCAGGTTATCGTCAAGAAAATTAACAGCAAGGATCAGGGGAAGAGATACACCAACTCATCGCCAATGAGGCGATTCATGGAGATCCATTTCATAAGGATGATTGCACTCAAAACCTTACCACAACTTCCCATGTCCTTGAGGAGATTCAAAAGCTCTGAGCTCTTTTCCATGTTGGCATGGATTACTAGCCTTACCTCAGATGCCCAAGTGAATGCTTGGAAGGTAGTAATTATCGAATGCATGTCCCACAAATAATTCTACGTCATTGATGCTACGTTACGAGGGATAAAGCCCATATTTTTTGATTGGGAAGATTGGGTATCACGGTAGTTGCACCTCCAACTATGCGAGATGCAGGATAGAAACATGGTGTTCTAAAGCTGCTCATTCCTGGTGTGATATTTCTTCTATCATCTACATTTGCACTGTAATTTGTAAGCTGCTTATTCATGATGTACCAGTGGACTTTGAGCCTGTAAAGGTGTGAGTCCTAATATAATTTTAATTGAGTCTTTATGGGTTCAATTTCGGAGATAATTTATGGTGTCTGTGAGCGGGTGCCAAGATCTATGATGGAATATGTGATACATCAGTAGCCTGGCAATGTTTTGCAGCTAACACAGGGGTTGGTGGTACAAATCTTTAGGTTTTCTAGCAAACCCTTCCTATTATCGTACTACATAATCGAGTACATGTTTGCCATTGAAGTCGCCCGCCTGTGTGACTTTATAGCTGACATGTACGAAAAGGGATGGAAAAGGCAATATACTTGCCCTGGCCTATCGAGCTCGACCCCATCAAGGAGACTCAAAATAAGTAGAACACCCAATTAGCAGTTACTCTATATGAATTTGGTCTTATTGACTTGCCCCAAAAGTGGAAATACGACCCAAATAATATATTTAGGGATAAATCACAAGGGACAAATTCTATCCCTGTCCTTGCCCTAACATCGAGAAGTAGCGTAGTAACCCTTTCGGGCTGGATCTTGAATGGCACATAGAAAGGATGGTCTCTTTCCCTCCATGGCATGACTTCTACATCATGGAGGCTGATTACAATCCTAAGCTATATTTGAAGCAAAGCCCTGACGACCGGGTGTTTCAATCAATAAAAAATAAAGTGCCCCACTAGTTAGAGGAAAAAATTGTGAACTGTTGGATCATGAAGGCCCACCACAGAAAAGGAGAATCTAATCCGATGTTGTAGATAGATCAAATATTCTTTGAGCTATTTGACAAATACTTTGACTCCTACCAGCCTGTCTTCATCAACAACATTGTGCCCAAAAGTACAAAGAGTCCCAATAGGGTTGAAGATGCATCGACAGTATCAGAGCAACAGGCTAGTTAGGCACCACCTACCAAGGGCGAGGGTAATCAGTCCATCCTAGAGGAAGAGACCGCTCCAAAGAAAAAGAGTGCCCTCACTGAACCTGCACCCCAGAATGTCACGAAGAGATCTCATACCATCAAGATAAAAATCCCTAGTGTAGGCCTTTTGGTAGCATTTGCAACCATAGAATGAAGTACTTCAAGAGCTTTCATTCCAGTACAGCAGGCCCATTAGGTGCAGCTTGAAGTCCTATCCATCAATATGGAGGATGAGGCATCAAATGCAGAGAAATAAGCCAACCCGATAATGCAATAGTTCACCATGTCATCTCTAGATATGTTCGAGCTCGTAGGTGCGTCTTTTATTCCTCTCTTTTTCTCATCTGCCCATTTAAAAATCCTATTGTTGGGAACCAAAAACCTAGTGTCTACCCACATCCCATTCGGTGCCCATGTTGAAGTCATTTTGAACCCCCTATTTTAGGCATAATTTCATCCTTACCTACCCACAATATCCCAATAATTTAAAATTTTTGAAACTGTCTCCAATGCCTTCACGTTCTCGATGAATTTCATTCCTACTCTTTATGGTCTGGTATTTTTAGTTGCAATATTTTTGACCACAATGAGTCTTGGCCAGTCCTCACCTATTCTTGCCTCCTCATTTATCCCAACAATATCCTCCATGCAACCCTCTCTTGCTGAACATAGCATTATAATTATATCCGTGCAAACCCTAGCGCCCCCATGGTCACTGCAGTCATAACCCCAACCATTCCAGACACACCAGTCGAATCGAGTCCTCGATGGTATCTGTTCCCCTTCATGCAACTATTTGGAGTTCTAAAATCTATGGAGCTATATTTCTACAAGGACCAGTGGCAGAAAGCATTTGTAAGGTGTAGTAGAATTCCTCAACCTGGCTCAAAGACCAAAAAAGAAAGAGTGTGCAGGTGCTGGCCTGAACAGAGAAAAGGGTAGTGTTTGATCCTTAGAATATGTAGCTCCATAGAATGGAGAAGGTGCCCAAGGTATAGAAACCATTGGAAGAGATGAAATAGACATATTACTCTTATCGTCATACGATGGAAGACTTGAAGACTGCCAACCCTACGAAGAAAGCTAGGAATATTTATGTTGAGGTGACATCCCTCTACCTTCAGGTGGAGCATTTCAAAAATTGTTGCTATGATGTTGAGGCTAAAAATATGCAGTTTGAAGAAACCTTGGTACACACGAAGGGGCAACTCAAATATGAGTAAAGCAGTTGCAGTAGTGAGTGATTGATCTAGAGCAAGAGATTGAGGATACCAAGAAATATTTCCAAGAGCACCTCAAGGTTTAGGGAGAGGCAAAGGACCAACTGTAGGTTTTGGATGCTCAAATACAGGAGCTGTAGGCTAGATTGTCGAAAAAACTAGAGCCCATAGAGGTCTTGTCCAAATACTATCTCAAGGAGGTGCGCAGTCACTTCCTATCCAAGTTTAGGAATAGGACACACCAAGAAGTTGCAGTCTTGGCATTCATCTAGGAAGCCAAGCAACTAGTTTTCCACGGTGCTTCCATCATAGAAGATGCTGAGGTGGATGTTGACCAATGGATGGAACTGGCCATGAAGACACAAACCTTGGATAGATAGGGCATCCGGCTTGCCCCGATATTTGACCTAGCTTGGTCATGGGAATCCATAGATACAATGCTTAGATATTTCTTCAAGAAGGCCAAGGTGGCCCGAAAGGCCCGAGATCTCATGGACATGTTTGAAAGAGAGAGAAATATTGCTCTTATGTACTTCGATACTTTGGTACAAAATGGTTTCCTAGGCTTCACCGATGAAGAGGACCGTCTCCTAAAAGAAGAAGAGCTACAATCAGTGTGGGACTCCTTAAAAAATGATACTTTAGAAATTGATAGTTGGGAGGAGCCCATACTGAACTTCAAGTGATGCAATATACAACTAGATTCACGTTGATGGAAGCCTGTCTTGTGGACCTCAGTGAGAGGTTTTATTTTTCTGAAGTTCACTATCTCAAAAGATTTGGGTACCTAGTTCGAGAACTCCAAAAATGTGATGCCATGTATGAGGACAATTGGACCTTGTTCCAAGAA
Source organism: Wollemia nobilis (assembly GCA_028583015.1). NCBI lineage: Eukaryota > Viridiplantae > Streptophyta > Pinopsida > Araucariales > Araucariaceae > Wollemia > Wollemia nobilis. The sequence goes on from JAQPPZ010000989.1 coordinate 8,999,343, forward strand.
ACCTATGATCGTATTCAGAATGAACTCGTGCCACTCGAGCCTCTTCAGCAACAGGAATAGATCTAGGTGCAAGGAGAGATCCAAGAGCAAGGGGAAATCAAGGTGCAAGAAGTGGCACAAGGAGAAATTCATGCAGAAGAGGAGGTCCTCACTTAGCAAGAGGGCCAAGTCAAAAGCCTTGAGCCCCAACAAGATGTAGGCCAAGAGCCTCAAGATAAGGAACATGAGCACTAAGACGAGGTGCCAAGGCACAATGAAGAGCAACATAGTGAGCACTGAGGAGAACGAGAGGGGATAGGAGGAGAAGAATTAGGAGAAGAGTCTGCTGCTACTAATGAGCATTCAGAAAGTGAGAGTGATAATGACTCTGAACCCAAAAAATGAGGCCTGGGATTGTGACATTGAGGTGAGCTCAATTTTCTCACGAGTCGCCAGAGATGTCAGTTCTGCAACATGATGTATATTTAGCTTTCCAGTAATTTTTTCTCCTCAAAAATTATGTTCTCCTTATTTGAATGTATTTTTCTCTCTCCTAAGTCTTGCTGTCAAACTCTTTCTACAATGCCTGAAGCAGTGTGCAATTTTTTTTGTCTATTGACCATGCAGGAAAATCATATTTCGAAGGTACAATTTGCCCCCAAGGAAAAGGAAGATAACCCATTTTTGGGATAAAATGGATAAGCCCCATTCAAGGGATGCATTAACAGTAGAGCGCAATGCCTATCAATCAATAAAAAGTGCAATGCCTAGATTCTATGTGAAAAATGACTAAGGACGAGTTGGACTGCAGTGCACCCTCTAGAGTGCACAGGGCTATGGTGCACCATGTGGCATGTGCCAGACTTTGGTGCACTGCCTCAAGTGTACAAGGATGAGGTGTACTACCTAAAGTGTGCTAGACTTTGGCACACTATCCCAAGTATGCAAGACCAGTTGACTTTTCAACAAAGAGACGTCTCCCAACACCTAGATTATTGTGCATATTTTTTGTTGTGCAAGGCATTTGCACTTCCTTTTTGTTTTTCCATGAAGCTGCACAATGGGTAGATGCGCTTCAATTTTAGACCTGTCAACTCTAGCACTGGTCTTTCTCAGCTATGCTCCACATCAGTAAAGTTAAGGTGCATCCTTATCTATCTGAGTGCAGCCATTCTGAGAAGCTTCCAAAATGGATGTTTTGGAATTTCAAGTCTATCTTCAGTGGAAGCGGTCCCCGCGAGTGAGGAGGCAGTGCTAGCAAGAAAATCCTGTCAGGGCACTGAAGGAGCCCAACCATATTTTCAAGGATTTATCAATCCCGATCATGCTTGATTAATATTTCATGATTGTACTCTCTTGTAACTCTTATCTTGGCTGCCATCACCATGTTTTGTAGGTGTGCATTTAACATTTCAAGTGGTAAAATTTGTTATATAAGCCAACTCTTTTATTTGTAAAATGATTGATGTTTGCTAGAAGCTCGATGTAATCCGAATTCTGCTATTAATATAGCTGATGTCTGGCTCTAACTTTGGATTTCTATTTTGTGTGTATGTCTTCTATTGCTTATCTTCTATTAAGTTCTCTGGTTTGTCTATAGGCTTGAATTCTAATATCTGGATTTAGCTTCTGATAAAAACATGAACCTTTGGAGTAGCCTTGGAGATTATGCATGTTATATGTTTAGTTTTAATTTTTGTTAGTTGTCTATATTTGAGGGATATTTTATTTGGCATGCAGTAGAGTTATCGTGTTGTTAGTCCATCACCCCTATCCTATATGGCCTATGGCTATATTTCCCATTCCTTTCAGTCATTTAAATCTCTTTCCTATTCTCCATCCTCAAACCCCCCTAGTTAGAATAGCAAGGGAACTAGCCCATCTTTGGAGATTATAACGGGAGGCATTTCTTCCTCTCGATCTTTCAATGTTGATCGGGTCTAAGGTGCACTAATAAACAAACCCTTATCTAAGGCAGATCTCTGACCAATAGTATATAATATTTGTTGCTTGAGTGGAACATTCCTCAACCATACTTGCACCACTTCTTTGGAAGGAAGACCAAATCATTGAAGTTGTTTGTTAGTTACCTTATGAGTTTACCTCATGAATTGCATGTGGTTGGTCATAGAGGTTAACTTGAATTGGATGTTATCAATGGCAACTTGGGCCTTTGCAAGCAGTTCTTTGTAATATTGGATATATTACAAATACAATCTGGCCTATTTCATTTATTCTATAATGTGGTCATATAAAGCCTTTATAATATTGGTAAATGAAACCTTAGTTCTCATGGACCTGGTCTTCCCTCTTAAGCTCTTTTCCATTTGTTTGAGTTGGTTGATCTTATTGTCCTTTTAACTAAAGGCTTCAACTACCTTCTATTTTTGTTACTCTAGCTCCAATATTGAATTTATCTTATCTTGCTCCAATTGCTACTACCCTTGTTTGTCTTGTTTTGTGTGTTGCCTCAAATCATCGTGTTCCTACCGTAAGGTTCTCAACTCTTCCTCCAACTTGGTAATTTATTACCTTTGATTTATTTTTGTCTTTGGTTATTTTAGTGCCATAGTGAGGTCCTACTTTTGTCTCTTGTATGTTTGATATTTACCATATAATCATAGATATTTCATCGACATTGCCATGTTGGCCTACTAAAAGAACTACATTATCCCTACATTTCTAGTCTATTGTAGATCTAGGGAAGATAGTTGAGTGATGTAGTTTGATGCTATTGTGGCAAGTTGACTTGGGACTAGTGAATGGGTATTAGCAAATAATATTCTTCCCCTTTTTGTTGCCTTAGCGGTTCTAAAAATAAATGGTTCTTCTATGGTTACAATATCTCCTATAGATATTTTATCCATAGCTTCATGATCTTTCTATAGGTACTTGTCTAGAAATATCATGTCTGTTGGTGTTGGTGGTTTGATGGTTTAAAGAGGTAGGCAGGCTAAAGCTTGTGCTAGGTCAACCTAGGTGTTGGTCTTTGTAATTTTATGAGCTATATTGGGGGCTACTTGGAGCTAGGTTTCATATGGTATTTCTAGCTCAGGATTCATGCTTTCAATCACTACCACTTCTTGTTCAAATTCTAAGATTGAGGTAAACAAGGGATATTTAAGTCTTTTAGTGGCTTGGGAAGAGGATTCAATAGGTTGTGGTGGAGGTGGCCACCATAATTGCCATGATTTGTTGTCTCCTTTTTTATAGGTCTAGTCATATATTTTCATAGTGGTTATGGTTTCCTCACTAGAGGCAATAACAAAAATTTACCTTTGTTGTTTTGTTGTAACAACTACACCTATTTGGGATGGAAATGGAGGTGTAGTAGAAGGGGAAATAATGAAAGAGAGATTTTTGGTAGAAATTTCAAAATAAAGAGGAGAAATAGTGGTAAAAAAAGAAATAATAAAGGACATGGTGGTGTTGGTCCGACTTTTATACACACCCTGTGAAGAATGAGCATAAAACTCTGATAACACTTATACAGGATAAATCCCACTCACTTTAGGATCTAGTTGGTTATCCAAGGTGTGAGTTACAGGGTCGGGTCGAATGTCAATTCACTCTTTTCCGCTTCGGAATAGTCTTCAATATGGACTTGCTCGGTACCTTACAACGGGCTCACTGAACTTGCTCGGTAATGTTTAGGAGTTGTCACTTGTTGACAATCAGATTTAAAGTTAATTCTTTGATCTAGCTCTTATGGGTCAGCAGATTTAAATAAAGGACAAATTAAAGAAAATAAAAATGGATCATTTCACGGTAAAACAAAGAGGGTAGGGTAAGGCGAGAAGAGAAGTTTATCAAACTTAGTCGTAAAACAAAACTACCAATTTTATTTATACTATCAACTTCACAACAGAACAAATCAAAGAAGAAAGTGTCCAGCTTTCTAAGATCACTTTCTACTAAGAGCATAAGGCAGAGATGGAACAGATCTAACAAAAAATTATAAACCGAAGGGAAGTCGGTTAAAATTGATATCTTTCACCGGTAGCCTAGCTCGCACAGTGAGGACAGAGCAATTAGAACAGAACCTGAACCTTAAATCTGTAATTTTCCCTAGCATACAATAGAACAAATGAAGCCTAACAACATATTTAATCTTGATAACACAGATTCACAACATATATTTAATAAACTTTAATGAAACGGATAACAAAAGAAGATGAACTTATCACAATCCGCAAAATATTAGGCTCCTGGCCATGCTATCACAGAAAACAAAAGCACATCAACTCCAAGTCCAGAAACAAAGTATTTAACAATATTTGCAAGAAATTGCTTCAATAGCCTTTTATTTCTAAGTTTCCGCCTCCTACGATTACATTGAGAAGAAGTATTTATAGACTCAGGACAGACCCTGATCTTTTCAAAAATATCTTCTTCTCCAACCGCAAATCTTATCATCTTAAACCCTAGGACCCGGGTTTTACAATATAAAGCCATTTAAAACAAAGTCCGGATAAAACTTAACCACTCTGCAAATCAGTGCAGTCACTTGCCATAAATGGAGAAGATAGAATTCGAATGCCACTTGCATTCACCCACAACTGTGAATAAATGTCTTCATTAATGCCCTCGGGTAATTTGGATGAATCACCACTTCTCTGACATTTCATCTCCGCAGAGCCATCCCCGAGTTGAAAATCTCTGCAAGCTATTAATTCTGCCATAAATTTTCATTAAATGCATTCACCGGCAAAATCCGGTAACTGTGTGCAGATATTTTCATTTCTCGGCCAATTCCCGACATATTCCACTATGGGCAGCAGCTTAGTCACCGTAAAGTCTCTTTGCGGCCAGATCTGTAAAAATTGGATGAAACAACAATTCCCGGCATCTTCTCCTTCAATATGGCCGTCTTTGATTAATTTGCACTAAGCTTTACCTTTATGGCCATTTCTCCGTTATCATGTAAGTGCCAGATGGCTTCCTGCATGAAAGGACAAAAGATGGATTAGTATTTTAAAAATATTAAATCAAAACTTTAATTATTAAATCGGATTAAAACCCTAATGTTTACTTGCATGTCGGCCTTATTTATCTGATACGTGGCCTGCAGTGTTTTGACACGTGTCGCAAAAATCGTGACACGTGTCCATTTCCAGCTGTCTTGCATTTTTGGGCTCTTTTCTGCTAGGGTCGCGAAAATGCGACATGTCGCGATTTCGCGACATGTCGCGAAATCGCGACCATCGCCTTGCACCTTTTCTTTCCAACATGGCCGCGAAAACGCGACATGTCGCGATTTCGCGACATGTCGCGAAATCGCCTTTCTGCAACTTTTCCCCCATGGCCGCGAAACCGCGACATGTCACGATTTCACGACATGTCACGAAATCGCGACCCTCTCCCCTTCCACTCTTCTCCTCACCACAAACTGACATGTCGCGATTTCACGACATGTCACGAAATCGCGACACTTCTCCTTCTTTCCATTATTTTTTCTTTCTTCTCTTCTTACTGTCGCGATTTCGTGACATGTCACGAAATCGTGACATCCTACGCCTCCCTCCGAAACTTCGCGATTTCGTGACATGTCACGAAATCGTGCCTTTCTCCTTACTTTTTTCTCTCTAAAATGACATGTCGCGATCCCCTTTCATCCTTAGTCGATTTTCTCTCTCTAAATCGACATGTCGCGATTTCACTTCGATCCACGTTCCGTACAACTTCGTCTTCTCTCTCCAAATTTGTCGCGATTTCGCGACATGTCACGAAATCGTGACATTCCGTACAATCGCTTTCTCTCTCCTAACTGGTCGCGATATCGACATTTCCAAAAATGGAAGTGTCGCGATATCGCGACATTTCAAATGATATCGCGACATTTCCAAAAATGGAAGTGTCGCGATTTCGCTACGTTTTTTGACTTAGCCGATTTTCTTGAAACCTGTCGCGATATCGCGACATTTCCAAAAATGGAAGTGTCGCGATATCGCGACACTTCCAAAAAAGGAAAGTTTTGGTTTTTAATGAATTTATCTATCTGTTTTCTGCATTTTTTTCATACCGGTGTAAGATTTTCTTTATCCATGAATGATTCTAGCATGTAAAAGTGAAGTCTGAGTTAACAAAGCTAGAATGCAAGAATACTTGGATACTTTGACACAGGCAAAACTTGAAGAAGAAAGAGGCAAGTAAAAATTTGGAATTAAAACCTGAAAATCATCAAGAGGGTCCCTACTGCAAAATGAAAGCTCAAAATTTTCAAAGGGTGGAAATTCATTTTTCAGTGGGGGTGTGTTGCTTCTCAACAAATGGCGATATCTACGGGTAAAATAGTAGCATTATTTTAGAACCCAGGACTCTAGTTTCAAAACAACATAGACCATGTATCTTGCCTTGCCACAGATATTCTTCAAAATAAATTGACTACTAAGCGATAGTTGTTAAAATTTCCCAAGGACATACTAGGCTGAATCACTTAAGGAAGATTTCCGATGTGCAATTACAAGCATATAAAACTTTCTTCAAGAATGACTGGATCGAACATTGAACTCTGGATTGATTAGATTTTCTAGATTGTAAAAAGGGGAAACCGAGTAGAGCTCTGTTTACTAGTTTAGCCTTTTACGACCACCGACGAGTTACCCTTTAGATTTACACGACCCAAATTTACAAGCTGTAAGGTAGAATCTACAACTTGGTAGAAGAAAAACATCTTTTGAAGTCTTGGTTGCCTCTTTCATTATATAACTCTTTTTTTTTTTTTTTATCTCTTTATTTTTATTTTTTTATATATATATTGGAAATAACAGAGTGCCAATTCAACTTTCATCTCTTTCTTTTGAAATACATCAATATCTGAAAAGCCTTAGAAAGAATAACAATTTTCTTTTAATATTTCATCAATCTGGAACTGCTTCAGCCTAGGCACTGATAGCCTCTATGGATACTCAAATAATTACATGAATCATAGTCCCCTCTTATAACCAACTTTTCTTGGATTCCCCGGGAGTTTCTCCAACCAAACAACATAGCAGTTTCTTTATAATTAAAACAACTGTGGCAAGCAAGACACAAAATCCAATCATCCTTCCATTGTTGTTCTGACTAAGAAAATAGTTCCACTATTCAGTTCAAACAGACTATCTCACAATTATGATAATGAACACTGGATCTGGACTCAGAATGAAACAATCTTTAGAAGGCTGACTTTTCATTGATGCTCAGGCAAAGGTTAAAGAACAGAATTTTAAAAGCCAGAGAATTTTGTACAGACTTCCAAGGATAAACACAGGCCTTTAAGAACAAAATAAAATAAAACTGCACAGACTTTAAAATGAAACTGTACATGCACCAAAGGGAACAAAACTGCAGGGTTATTTACAAAGGAAACAAAATAAACGTACAGCATTAAAGGAAATGAAATAAAACAAGATGCTGAGCTATTTACAAAGAAAATAACACAGACCTTAAATAAAAATAAAATACAGAACTTTAAAATAAAACAACACTGTACAGACAACAAAGGAAATAGAATACATAAATGTACAGACCTGAAAGGAAATAAAACTATAGGGTTATTTACAAAGGAAATAAAATACAACTGTACAGGCAATTGAAACTAAAACTAAAAACTCAAAAAAAAAAAGAACATGAGACATCTAGAATTAAACTAAAGCAAATAAACTAAAAACTATACAGCATTTAGAAGTAAACTAAAATAAAATAAAACTAAAACAACTAAAATAAATAAACTAAAAACTACAGAGCTATTTACAATGTATACACATGTTACAACTTCTTTGTGACTCAAAATATGTAGCAGATGGAAAAGCAGAGAACTAGTGCCTTAAAAAATTTTTTGACCATTTGCAAGTAAATTTAGAAAAATTACCTTTCAGGTCCTGTTGACGAAATGCACTCCAGACTATGCTTCCAAATTTTTCTGTTACCTGGGAAAAACTTGTGTTTACCGTCTTCCCTCTCTCCTTTTTTTTTTTATTTATTTTATTTTTATATGGATCTTGTCCCATTGAAAAACAAATCTGCAACTCTTTCAATTTAAACAAATCATATAATAACAAATCATATGATAACATGTTTATGCTTCTACTTGAAGGGTTTGCAGAATTCTTTCAAAAGGACGGAATGTAAAAACCCCCAGGATCAAATACCTTAAAGCCTCTATAGACCCAGACCATCACATCTTCAGATTTATGTGACAACTCAAAGAGATCATATTTTATCCGTATGTCCTGGTTCTTAACAACTTGAACATTTTGTGGTTGCTGTACTGCTTCAATATCCAAGACTTCAATTTTTATCCCTCTAGCAGAATTCTCATAATTTGCTTTTTCACCTGAGACTTGCTTAGATTTAACCCCATCAATGTGTAATGTCCAAACATCATTGTTGTGATTGATTAGAGCTGTAATTATTCTCACCTTCTTGGTTGCCAAATTATAAGATCCAATATCTGCATCAACATGATTTACAACCTTTTCTTTGATATTATGTTCAGTAGTTATAGGCTTATATTGAGACTCTTCACCTATTCCAAGTTGGCTGACCACATTCACATTTACTATCTTTTCCTCCTCTTCTTGAAATTCAATAGGTGGTCCAGAGTAAGCTTCAATCAAGTTATCTTTTTGTTCAACAATCTGGGCCAGTTCATGGAGGGTGATGTCAACTTCAATTTCCTTCATATCCTCAATGATGTTATCCTTCTCCTCAGTTACTTCTGCATAGTGATATTGAATCCCACTTTCATCATCCTCTGATGAGGAAGGATCATTATTAGGTTCTGGACTCTCACATCTCAAATTATAACTGTCCCTTTTGAATTGTTGAAAATCTTGCATTTCATCCATAGGAGTCTCTACAAGACTTTCCGACTCTTCGGGAAAAGTGAAAGAACTCGAAACCCTGGTTGTACTATTTTTGGATGAACCAAGAAATATCAATATTTCTTTGGTTCCTAGGAAAATTTAACTCACCAGGAAAAACTTCAGATTTGGGTAATGCTAGATCACAAATGTTTACTTCAAGCACTTCCACTTTGAACTTGTCAGAACCTTTCTCTATATTTTGCACATGTTGAGTGGATGTTACAGTTAACGGAGTCTCCTTGGGTAGAGCATGACATGTTGGTACTAACTCATGATGTGGAATGGGATCCGAAATAGGCATGTTCTGTGTAACATAGGATATCAAAGGACTGCTCAAAATTTGAGGTCCTAACTGTCTTTCAAGAATTAAAGCCTCTTTATAAGCTCCTGCCAGGGTTGTGATATTGATGTCTCTCTTGAGGAAAATAGAGGTCACTGAATCCAATGCATTCTTATAGATTTCTAAGGCCAGATTTGCATTTGGGATGTAATGACCAGTCATTCTACCGTAAGCTCTTTGGAACCTCATATTGAATGACCTGATAGTTTCTCCCGACTCTCTCTTGATGCTAGAAAATTGTTGGTATAACACACTGGGGTCTATCACTTCCCCAAATTGTGATATAAAAACTTTCTCTAGGTCATTCCAAGCGGTAATGAGAATTGCTAGTGAGATTTAGAAACCAATCATAAGCTCCTTCCTGGAGAGTGAACGGGAACAATCTGCAAGCAACATCCTCATCTTGTATATTTAATAATTTCAAAGCATTCTTGAATGCTAGCGAGATGTTCCTCTGCTGTCCTTGTCCCATCATGTTTATATCCGGGGAGATATCTTTTCGGATTTCGGGCGAGGTCATGGGCTATACCCGGAATATTCAAAGCGGTGGCACCTAACCAGCTTGCCATTTTTAAATGTTGGTGTTAAGTTCTCTGTTCAGGAAAAACTCAAACAACAAAATTTTAAAGGCTGAGGAGGAAGGAAAATTGGCTACCAGACCTTGGATAAAATACAACATTTGTCAAGTACCACATACAGTCAGATTTCTCAACTCAAGCACACTAAGAATGCAAGTTCGGCCCTCCTTCTAGCGCCATTTTTAAATGTTGGTCCGACTTTCATACACACCCTATGAAGAATGAGCATGAAACTATGATAACACTTATACGGGATAAATCCCACTCACTTTAGGATCTAGCTGGTTATCCAAGGTGTGAGTTACGAGGTCGGGTCGAATGTCAATTCACTCTTTTCCGCTTCGGAATAGTCTTCAATATGGATGCTCGTTACCTTACAACGGGCTCATGAACTTGCTCGGTAGTGTTTAGGAGTTGTCACTTGTTGACAATCAGATTTAAAGTTAATTCTTTGATCTAGCTCTTATGGGTCAGTGATTTAAATAAAGGACAAATTAAAGAAAATAAAAATGGATCATTTCACGGTAAAACAAAGAGGGTAGGGTAAGGCGAGAAGAGAAGTTTATCAAACTTAGCTGTAAAACCCAAACTACCAATTTTATTTATACTATCAGCTTCACAACGAGAACAAATCAAAGAAGAAAGTGTCCAGCTTTCCAAGATCACTTTCTACTAAGAGCATAAGGCAGAGATGGAACAGATCTAACAGAAAATTATAAACCGAAGGGAAGTCGGTTAAAATTGATATCTTTCACCGGCAGCCTAGCTCGCACAGTGAGGACAGAGCAATTAGAACAGACTTGAACCTTAAATCTATAATTTTCCCTAGCATACAATAGAACAAATGAAGCCTAACAACATATTTAATCTTGATAACACAGATTCATAACATATATTTAATAAAATTTAAAGAAACGGATAACAAAAGAAGATGAACTTATCACAATCTGCAAAAGATTAGGCTCCTGGCCATGCTATCACAGAAAACAAAAGCACATCAACTCCAAGTCCAGAAACAAAGTATTTAACAATATTTGCAAGAAATTGCTTCAATAGCCTTTTATTTCTAAGTTTTCGCCTCCTGCGATTACATTGAGAAGAAGTATTTATAGACTCAGGACAGACCCTGATCTTTTCAGAAATATCTTCTTCTCCAACCGTAAATCTTATCATCTTAAACCCTAGGACCCGGGTTTTACAATATAAAGCCATTTAAAACAAAGTCCGGATAAAACTTAACCACTCTGCAAATCAGTGCAGTCACTTGCCATAAATGGAGAAGATAGAATTCGAATGCCACTTGCATTCACCCATAACTATGAATAAATGTCTTCATTAATGCCCTCGGGTAATTTGGATGAATCACCACTTCTCTGACATTTCATCTCCGCAGAGCCATCCCCGAGTTGAAAATCTCTGCAAGCTATTAATTCTGCCATAAATTTTCATTAAATGCATTCATCGGCAAAATCCGGTAACTGTGTGTAGATATTTTCATTTCTCGGCCAATTCTCGACATATTCCACTATGGGCAGCAACTTAGTCACCGTAAAGTCTCTTTGCGGCCAGATCTGTAAAAATTGGATGAAACAACAATTCCCGACATCTTCTCCTTCAATATGGCTGTCTTTGATTAATTTGCACTAAACTTTACCTTTATGGCCATTTCTCCGTTATCATGTAAGTGCCAGATGGCTTCCTGCATGAAAGGACAAAAGATGGATTAGTATTTTAAAAATATTAAATCAAAACTTTAATTATTAAATCAGATTAAAAACCCTAAAGTTTACTTGCATGTCGGCCTTATTTATCTGATACGTGGCTTGCAGTGTTTTGACACGTGTCGCAAAATCGTGACACGTGTCCATTTCCAGCTGTCTTGCATTTCTGGCTCTTTTCTGCCAGGGTCGTGAAAATGCGACATGTCGCGATTTCGCGACATGTCGCGAAATCGCGACATCCCCAGCTCTGCACAACTTTCACCCACGATGGCCGCGAAAACGTGACATGTCACGAAATCGCGACCCTCCTCCTTAGCAACTCTTCTCCTCAAGCCGCGAAAGCGACATGTCAGCGATTGCGACATGTCGCGAAATCGCGACCTCTCTTCCTTCCTCCTTTTCAAACTTTGTCACGATTCGCGACCATGCCTTAGCCATTTTCGCTCTTTATTTCCTCTCTTCCTCCTTTCTACTATCGCGATTTCGTGACATGTCGCGAAATCGTGACTCCTCCCTCCCCTCCTCCATTTCGTCCATCCACCCCCCTTCATGCCTTCTGTCACGATTTCGCGACATTCTTTTGCCTTAGTCAATTTTTACACTTTGATTTCTCTTCGTTTCCTCTTTGCCCTGGACTCGTCGCGAAATCGCGACGTCCGTACTCCCTGGGCTCTTTGTCGAAAAAACGTCGCGATTTTGCGACATGTCGCAAATCGTGCCCATTTCTGCCTTAGCTTCAATTTTCTCCTTTCGACGCCGCGAAAATGTGACATGTCGCGAAATCGCGCCCTTTCATGCCTTAGTCGATTTTCTCCCTCTTGCCGCGAAAATGCGACATGTCACGATTTCGCGACATGTCGCGAAATCGCGACATTCCGTACAACTTCGCCTTCTCTCTCCAAATTTGTCGCGATTTCACGACATGTCACGAAATCGCGACATTCCGTACAATCCGGCTTTCTCTCTCCTAACCGGTAGCGATATCGCGACATTTCCAAAAATGGAAGTGTCGCGATATCGCGACATTTCCAAAAATGGAAGTGTCGCGATATCGCGACATTTCCAAAAATGGAAGTGTCGCGATTTCGCTACGTTTTTCTGACTTAGCCGATTTTCTTGAAACCTGTCGCGATATCGCGACATTTCCAAAAATGGAAGTGTCGCGATATCGCGACACTTCCAAAAAAGAAAGTTTTGGTTTCTAATGAATTTATCTGTCTATTTTCTGCATTTTTTTCATACCGGTGTAAGATTTTCTTTATCCATGAATGATTCTAGCATGTAAAAAGTGAAGTCTGAGATAACAAAGCTAGAATGCAAGAATACTTGGATACTTTGACACAAGCAAAACTTGAAGAAGAAAGAGGCAAGTAAAAAATTGGAATTAAAACCTGAAAATCATCAAGAGGGTCCCTACTGCAAAAATGAAAGCTCAAAGTTTTCAAAGGGTGGAAATTCATTTTTCAGTGGGGGTGTGTTGCTTCTCAACAGGTGGCAAATATGGTGGTAAAATATTAGAGGTCTTTGAAAGTGATAACTCTTGTATGTACCACTTCATAATGGGTGGGGTAGGTAGTGACTTCTTGGCCTCCTTCATTAGCTATCATGTGTTTTACTTATGGTAATTCTTGGCCACATCCAACTTCCACTATGATTTTATACCAATAAAGGCACGTGTATGCAAAACTCTTATCTCTTGTCTTCTCCTTTTTGTGGCATGACATAGTGTGCCTTGTTCATCAATTTTCCTTCTCTCGTAGGCTTTCTTTATATTTGTTTACATTGATTTACTCATCATTTTAATTATATTTAAGAAGACGTTTTTTTAAGGTAGTCTACCATAGTTCACCACATGAAGAAAGCCATGTGAGGAGAATAAAAAGTTGTGGTAAGATAGAATCCACACGAGAAATTTGCAGAAGGAGTCTAAGTAGAAGCAACATTTTCTGGAAGAGACAAACCTAGAAGGAAGAAGGATATTTCACCAAAGAAAATTATAAAAATAAAATTAACGTTAATAGACGATGCCCCCAGGAGAAAATTGCTAGAAGAAGGAGTTTATTGACAAGAAAATTTTATAGGAGGAAAGTGCAGGAAGGCCCAAGAAGGGAGGAGACCCTATGGAATTGAGAGTTGTAGAAGCAACATATCCTAGAAGAAGCAAACCTAGAAGAAATTTGGTTCAAAAGGCACATTGTAGAAGAAAAAATGCTTATGGCATGTGTCCAAGAAGGATATTGAAAGTACACAAGTTGATAGAGTTGTAGAGTTATAGGTGAGAATATTTTAGTTTGATAGAGTTACAGAGTTGCAGGTTGAAGGAGTTGAGAATGTTTTAGCATAGCAGAGTGAGTACCTTTGAAATTGAAGAGAAACAAAAAAATAAGGTTGAAGGTAAATGATTCCCTAAAGATAAATGTGTGGGTTTTATTTTTTAAGAAAATTTCACTTTTGATAATAACATGATAGGGTTGGTGTCCATACCAGAGATTTAAACAAGTGCTATATTAAAATAAAAATTGAGATTGGATTTGATAAAAGCTAAAGGAGGAATTTAAATCAGAAAGCTCACGTATTTTTTATGAGATGTATATTGGATAAATTTTTTTTAAGGAAATATTTAAAAGGAGCACTCTTGAAGGTGGAAATATTGAAGAAAGAAAAAGTGGATGGATTATTGAGCACACTTTATAAGGTACAAAATTTTTTACCTCCAAAGTTTATTGAAATATTGAAAGGAAAATAATTAGGGAGATAAAAGGAATTCATAGGAAATATTTTTAAAAGGAGGCAAGACAAAATATTTGAAGAATAAAAACTTAGAAAATTATTTAAAAGCCATTAAAAAATTAGAAGGTTCTTTTTTATGAGAATTAAAAGAAAATTGGTAAATGAAAAATAATGGTTCACTTTTTAAATTAAAAAGAAGACAAAAGTTAGAAAAAATAGAAAAGGACATTAGAGATTCTACATCCATTTGAAATATTGGAAAACTATAGAAGGAATTTTTTTAATATAAGAAAAAAATTGAAAAGAAATTTAAAGAAAAAGAAAGGTCAAAGAAGGAAATGTTTTTTTGAATAGGTTATATGTGGCTTCCATTGGGGGCCACTCCCATCAAAAAACCAAAATATTACATTTGTTGTAGCATACATTTTTATCACGATTTTTTCTAATATTGTTTATCTTAAATATATTCTTTAACTTCTTCAAAGTTCTATGTTTCCACAATCAACTCCTTGACATCATTTTGATTAAGACATAAAATCTCACTTGGCGAGTTGTCTTCTAAAATTTGAATTTCATAGGGATGTAGATCAACACCATAATTTGCTAATTTATTTGCTACTCGATTTTCTTATCTATAAATATGTTCACACTTCCAGGAGATTGCCTCTAGTAATAAATGATGAACATCAACAATTATAATATTTTTATCCAATAACCACATCCATTTTTGTTAATAGAATTGATGATAATTTGTAAGGCACCCTCAATTGAAATATATTTCCATCATTTTTTTGCTGCAATTTTAATCCCAGTAAGAAGTTCCCTAGCCTCTACATAATTATTAGTTGAAGTTCCATATGATTTTGAATAAGTGAGGAGAATTTTGCCTTCACTATTTCTAAAAACACCACCTCCACCGACTTTTCTTGGATTTCCTTTAAAAACACCATTAAAATTAATTTTGATAAACCCAATTTTTGGACATTTCTATTTTATCATAGATCGAAGTAGATCCTTTGTTTTAATTTTGTTGTCGCATATGACTTCCATTTATGTTCAAATCATGTATCCAAGTTATTAGCACTTATTTTTCTGCAATTGGGACTTCCCATGATGAGCACCATATTTGTAGACATTCTGCAAGAGAGACACTGATACGGTTCCAAACTTGGGCATGATTTTAATATTTATTTTTAAAAATTCTATTATTCCTTTCAAGCCATAAATTCCAAAAAATAATGGCAGGGCCAATCCTCCAAAGAATACATAATGCTTTAGCTTTGAAATAATTTATCCAACATTTTATCAACTCTTTCAATGTTGATGGAGATACCCAATATAATTTCATATTTAAAAAAAAATAACCCCAAATGATGTGAGCAAATGGACAATGAAGAAGTAAATGGTATGATGTTTCTAAATCCTTTTCACACAAGGCACATCTGAAGGGTCCATAATATCCTCTTCTTTGTAGACTCTCCTGAAATAATCTTACTTTGAACTGCTAACCAAATAAATGTTGAGGCCTTAGGGAGTTCCTCTCCTTCAACTAGGTCAGTAAAAGAAATCTATGATTTGGAGTTTTTGCTCATAATAATATAATCTTTGACCTTTGTACCTTTACATGCTAGGCACGCTTGAGCCAATGGTTTCTATTTTGAGTCAGAGATGAGAGGATAAGGCTTCAAACAAGCATCAGACCAAAAATTTGCATAAATCACCTCATTTATTGACCATCTAATATGTTTCTTTATCAATTGCAAACTCTCTGATATGAAGTTCCATGTTGATGATCCTTTAGGTAGAGTTCTTTTCCTAAACAATTTCATTGCATCAAGAGAACCTATATATTTTTGAAGTAATATTTTTGCCCAATTCTTTCCTTGATATTTGAATAGTCTCCACCCAAGCTTTGCTCCTAATGCCAAATTCATAAGTTTACAATTTTGCAAGCCTACTCCTCCAATATTATTTCCTTTGCAAACCCTTTTCCACTTACAAAGAGAAAACCTAGATTTTTCATCACAAACTTTCCATAGAAATTCTCTTTAAATTTTATCAATTTCTGATGCAATACCTGTTGGTAGTCTTGAAAGTGACATCATATAAATAGGAATGGATTGCAATGTAGTTTTTATGAGTTATAGCCTTCATGCCATGGTTAAGAACTTACCTTTCCAACCTTCCAAGAAAGCTTTCATTCTATCCAAAAAAGAGATCCAAATCTCCCTTTTATTTCCTTTATCAGACAAAGGAATACCCATGTAGAATGATGGAATTTTTTCAATTTTAAACCCCAAAATATTCATAATAATTTTTTGTAAATCTAGGGCAGTATTAATGAAAAATTCTAGATTTTGAAGTATTTACCAACTGTCTAGTAGCCTTCTCATAACATGCCAATATTGATTTAAATTCCATGGCCTCACTTACTGAGGGATGCCCCAAAAGAAAAGTATCATCAACAAGTTGGAGGTGAGATTCAAAGGGACCATTTTTTGCAACTTGAATACCCTTGATTTTTCCTTCCATTTTTACCTTTGAAAATGCTCTCCCTAATGCTTCCACTAGAATAATGAATAGATAAGGAGAAAGAGGATCACCTTTATGAATTCCACAAGATAACTTGAAGTACCTAACAGGAGAACCATTGATCAAAACAAAAAAATTTGTAGTGCTATAACAACATTTAATCCAGTCACACCAACTATAATCAAAGCCAAACTTTTTGAGAATAGCATCTAAAAAGTTCCAAGAAACCCTATCATATGCTTTGTTCATATCAAATTTCAAAAGCATACCTTGTTTTTTCATGGAATGAAGAGAATGTATGGCCTCTTGTACAATAATTATACCATAAAGAATTTGTTTACCCTGAACAAAGCCACCTTGTTCCTCTGAGATAATACACCCTAGAATGCCCTGCAACCTGTTTGCCATAATTGTTTGAAATGATATTGTAAATCATATTACAAAGGCTTATTGAACGAAAATTATCAAAATATTTTGTGTCATCCTTCTTGGGAAGTTTGGAACCAAGGTAATAAAAGTATTATTGATCTCACTTATTATAGCCATCCTTTTTCGGGTATCTTCCACCACATTTAGCATATCACTCTTCAATAAATCCCAAAAATTTTGAAATAAAATTGCAGGAAATCCATCGGGGCTAGGTGCCTTGTTAGGATGGAAAGAGAAATCTGATTCATGAAGCTCCTCCATAGATATCTTCTTTATCAAGATTTCATTTTGTCTCTAAGTTATGGTTGATGGAATATTTTGCAGAAGTTTTTCTTGTGCCTACTTATCTTGCCTAGAATCTAACAAAATATTTTTGAAATAATTTATTGCTTCCTTCCTTATATCTTCTTCATCCTCAATATTTCTTCCATATAGAGTTATAATATTTTTGATATGACACATAAAATTTTGTTTTTGCTGTACCATAAAAAACTTTGTATTTCTATCTCCTTCCTTGAGCCATTTCTCTCTAGATTTTTAGAACCAATATGACTCCTCATTTTTCAATGCATTATGATAATCGAAAAGTAATTGTTTTTCTTTCACATAAGAATCCTGGTCCATTCCATTAATTTATACTATCTCTTGTAAATTTTGGAGCTTGGATTCAATTTTTTTTTTCTTTGAAAATGTTACCAAAATATTTGACATTCCATATCTTCATTTGCTCCTTTAAATGTTTCAACTTTTGAACAAACCTATACATACATGATCCTTCAAATTTTGACTCATCACACCTGTTGGTCATGAATCTGCCTAAGTACATAACATATGTGCGCCCTAGACCCGACCAACATTGAAAGGCCGAAGGAAAGAGATGTCCTTCGGGCCAATCTCTAGAGAGGGTTGGTTCTCGTACTAATCTAACAATCGGTATAAGCTTAGGGTAATAGAAAGAGATGGGAAATGATAGAAAGGAATGGGAAATATGGCTATGAGCCAGAAATGTAAGGTGGGGATAAACTAGCAGCTAAGCAACCACATCAAGTTCTAACTAGCATTTAACCGAAAGAATAACATAGGAACCATTCACAACTTGCAGAGATAACCTCCAATTAGCATTTCAACATTCAGCTCTTCATCAGCAATCAAATTCAGATGCAGAATTTAATTTATCTAACCAAGATATGAATTTAACAAAAATAACAAGCAGAAAGCATACACACAAAGACTACTCCAGGAACCAGAGTCAAGCATCTTTCGATTAAGGCAGAAATTTGAACTCAAAGAGTTTTTTAGTAGAATGTCTATCCTCTCTCTTTACATCAAAATGCTTAGTATTTATAGAGGATTTCACCTCTGAAATTAAATGCACATAAAAACAAAATGTTGGCTAGTCAAAGACCAACAAGAGCAATTCTCTCCTCGATAGCAACAATGCTCGAATCAGAACATTCTTCAGGAAGCAGTGATCCCTCTTTCATGGAGAGCGCCTGGGAAATCAGTAGAAATGGATGATGGAAAATCATTCCAGACGTCGGTGCATTGAAACACAACAATGTCGCATGAAAATCAGGAGCTCGATCATTAAATCTGGGTT
This sequence comes from Wollemia nobilis, assembly GCA_028583015.1. NCBI lineage: Eukaryota > Viridiplantae > Streptophyta > Pinopsida > Araucariales > Araucariaceae > Wollemia > Wollemia nobilis. Next base: position 9,018,101 of record JAQPPZ010000989.1, read on the forward strand.
GCCGCTTCGTCATCTTGCGCCTCAGAATTTTATCTTCGCTAGGAAGACCCACCAAAAATTAACTTTGTTTTGAAAAGGAGTGAAATCAATGGACGATGCCTTGGGAATAAACTGGATCATACAATTATCAGGAGCATAATATTTAATGTTGGCAACTCTTCAGCAAGGATTCTAGAAATATCAATTTCATTGCCCCAAGAATTAAATTCCATCAATCTTCGACCTTTCCCAAAAATGATCTGCAACAATGGCACCTTCAAAAGGAACTTCATTGAGAAGAAGAGGCAAAAATTGATTTCACCAGAGCAATGGTGAAAGCCATTTCATTGCAATCACAGGTAAAATTGGAAGGTCATTTGGTATTTTGGCCCATCAATGTACTTTCACCTTCAATCTGGTTAATTGCACCCCGAAATCATATTCCCTTAGGAATTTCACCCAAAACATTCTGCTTGAATTAGAGGAAAAAATAGAATTTCACCCCAAAGGAGGGCGAAAATAAATTTCGCTCCAAGTTGGGGTGACTTTGACTTTGACTAGCTTAGAAATAGGCCTTCTTTGCTACTTTCACTCCAAACTTGGGCGCTTTCATTGCTTTCACCCCAACTTGGGCGAAATCATTAAATTTGCTAAAAATAAGGTGAAATTACCTTGGGAAATGCCTTCATCATCCTACATGCTTATTTCAGAGTGAATTTGACTTTGACCGACACATGCTTTCACCCAAATGATGCCTGCTCAATACTTTCACTCCAAAATATCTTAAAATAGCAATTCACCCAAAAGAAGGGCAAAAATGAATTGCACCCCCTTTCTAGGGTGACATTGACTTTGACTGATGCCCACTTATTATTTTCACCCCAAACTTAATTAAAAATAGTAATTCACCCAAAAAAGGGTGAAATCACCTTGAATGCATAAGTTTGGGCAAAATCACTTAACTTAATTTTCTTCACGTAAAATCCTCCTTCACTTCAATGAGCCTTATCATTACTTTCGCTCCAACTAGGGTGAAATTATCTTAATGCTACCATTCACCCAAAATAAGGGCGAAAATGAATTTCACCTCTTCCTAGGGTGAAAACATCTTTTTGCTTTATTTCCTTATTTCCCTTTACTCTTTTTTTTATGAAATCAACCTTCTTTATTTATGTTAGCAAAATAAATAAAAGGAGGGGAGCAAAAATATTGCATTAAAATAGTAAAGACAAAAGACCAACAAAACAACTGCACCATTTATCTTTTATACTTGGAATTTTACAATAAAAATTTAGTGTGGCAAAACTGCCAACACTTTTGGTGGCTCTCGGGGTATTCAATTCATCTGGATGCAATCGACCCTAGGCCTTCATCCATTGGGCTCAACTCTCATCATCTCTACATCAGATGGTACATTTGATTCAATAACCTCTTTTTGTTTTGTTTCTACCCTTGCATGTTTTTCTTGCTCTTTGGTAGCCTCCTTCTACTCTCTATTTGCCCATGCTCATTCTTCTTGCTCCATGAGACTCACACTAGTAGTCTCATATACTGCAACCACCTCAGCCCAAGAATCTTCATCGATCATCAAAGGATACTAGAGTGAATTAACAATAAAGCGCAATGTCTGGACCTGGTCCAAGCTGATGTGGTTGGCCCTCTAGTGTATTTCATACAAGGAAGACTCAATGCGGGTAAGCCTTTTCATGAATGGCAATACCTGCTCCTCTATAATGGGCTCTGTCCAGCTATCGATCTCAGAGGTATCCTCTATGAACTCCTTCCATGTTGCCTCCAACTCTTTCTTTGACAAGATATCTCCCTGATCATCGATGAAGCTCGAGAAGCCAACATCAACTATAGTCTCAAAGTAAATGAGCGAAATAGATCGCTCCTCCTCATACATATTGAGCAACTTACGACCCTCTCTAGCCAGATCCAATCTAGAAAAATAACTATGTAACATCACCTTGGCGTTAGACCAAGCTCGGTCCATCCCACTCATGGGTTTACATTGGAGGGTAGTGGTAGCTAATATTTGAATCTTTAATGCCATCTCTAATTTTGGTTCTAACTGCTCCTCAACATACTGCAATGCTTGCTCACCAAATATTATTACTATTCATGCCTCCTGAAGATATAGTAGAACCAAGAGCACCTTTGCTACCCACTTTGTGCAATCTTCAATTAAACGACGATGAGCCTCCTTGATCTTCTCCTTGGAGAACCCCACTGATTGGGTGGCCTTTTCAACCAACTGATTCTATAAAGATTCTAGTTGGGTAGTTAATGTCTGCACCTATTGTTCAACTTCTTCCCATACCTTTTGATGCTCTTTGGCTACTTTCTCCAAGTCTTCCACCTTCTGCTACCAATGCTCTACCTCTGATCTCATTGTCTCCAATTGTGCCCTATTTTTGGCCAGAGCTTCTTCTAACTCAATGATCTTCACCTCAACCTCAAAAAATCTCTTCTTATAATGCTCACCATGCAGGTAAAGTGAGCTCATATCCACCTAAATATTCCCCATTTTCTCTATAGTATCAATCTTCATCAAGTCCTCTGTAATGACTTCATAAGCATAATCGCTTGGAGTCATCTCTCCTTGGGGCTTCTAGACCTAGGGGATCATATTTACAGTGTGGGACTCCATAGCTTCGGGGTCAAAAGTGACCTTCTTCAATGTCTTTGCTGGAGCTTGAGCTTCTTTTCGCTTACGACTTTTCAGCCACTATGATGAACTCTAGTGGGCTCAACTTATTTTTGCTGCAATAGGATGCTCTAGCACAATCTCCATATCTAAATCTAGCAGCACCTACAACTCAAGGAATGGAGAAAGGAGAAAGTAAGCCTATTGAGGGTTTGGCTCAGGAAGGGAAGTAGAAATGGGAATGATTGATGGAATGGAAATGGTTGAGGGAATGGAAGTGAGGGGTTCAGCTATAGTTATACTCACTTGAGGAGGAGCTTGTGTACTTATAGTCATGGTAGAAGTTATTGAAATGGAGGATGAAGGGAGAAAAAATGGATTGGGTTCAGATGCAAAAGAACTGAAAGAAAGGGAAACAGAAGAAAAGGGAATAGAAGAAGAGGGAGCATTGGTGACTAGGGATTGAGAAATGGGAAGTGAAATGGAAGTGGAAGGTATACCAAATGGGGGTGAAATGGAAGTGATAACTACAGAAAGGGGTGTGACAGTCACCGAATTCTCAAGAGTAAGGGAAGAGGGTAGGAAAAATGTACCTTCAAGCTCCGACACCATTTGAGCCGATGATGAGGGTGGTTGTGATACTAGCTCCTCCTTCATCTAGTCTTCCTTCAACTCCTCCTCCTTCAAGATTTATGAATTCATATCTTGGCCAAGTTGTTCTTCTTGGACCAAAGGAGGATTCTCTGAAACATCAACCTGTGTGACTTCAACTACAGGAGGAGGGTTTGTACTAGATGAAGAGACTGCACCAGTCCTTGGCTTCTTGGAGATTTTTAGAAAAGGAAGTGCCTCACGCGTACTCCTCTTCTTACGTTAGAGCTACTCTTCTTGGTGATGGTTGTTTCTCTTCCTCCACAAGTGGTGCTTCCTCAACCATATGTTGCTCCTCTTTAGCCATGATCTCTTCACTATTAGATCTTTGAAAGCTTTGAGGTACAATTTTAGTGAAAGAGATTGGTTGGTAACTATCATAATATTCATCATATACATCCAAAAATGCATCATCCATCGCCAAGCCATAGGCTGACCCAATTTTTCCTTGGTGGGCCCTCATAACCCACCAGTTGGTGATTTTCTCCTCAGACCAAGTGGGCAACTGATCCTTCATTTTGCTAAATAGGCCTGGAGGAGGAATTTGGTGCTTGTGGACTTCAAGATTATATTCGGCCTCCATCTCATAAAAATCATGCCATGGTGGGAGCGACATCATATTTTTAATATGCCATTCAAGATCATGCCCCTCTAGATTATTTCTCTATTGCTCAATATCTGCTCTAGGATAGCAATGAAAACTTTTTGCTTTGATCAATATCACAAAATGACCCAAAGGGTCATATTTCCACCATTGGGGTAACTCAACCAAGCCGAGGTCATAGAGAGTTTTTGTAATCAACTGATTTTGTCCAACCTGGTTTACTTCAATATCATCGAAGGCAAAGGGCATGGTACATGTGGTTTTCTTTCCTCGACCTACCCCATAGACGTGATTGATGAAATCATTCTAGTGGACAACCTCCAATGCAAAAAGGTGCTCTATAGTAAAATACGAAAGGAGAAATGACTTGCTAGTGAAGCCAAAAATTTGTACCATGATGCCTTGCATCAACAAGAAAATATCACCTTTCTCCTTCACAATGACCTCCTCCCTCATCGCCCTTGGCACTCTCTCACATGTGCCAAAAATAAGTTCGAGGGTGGGGCCCAAAAACATGTGATTAAAATTGTAAAATGACTCCTTCCTAGACAAGCTTGGAGTCCATAAATAAACTAGCAGCTTCCTATCTACCTCATCAACCTGCTTGACAACTATGAAAGAAAAATGTTGGTGCATGTGGAAGAAGAAATACCAAGCCAAAAATGAAGTGTGTCTGAACGATACTGCTTCTTCACTCTGCATCTTCTCTAACTGTGTGTGCATCCTTTGAGCTACGTAATCCACCCAATCGAAGAAAATTAGATTCATGCTTATTGTCATTATTGTTGAAGCATAAAATTCTACCTATGAAATACATTGTACAAGCATCGCTTGCCATTTATGCACCATAGAATCAATAGGAAGACCAACAATCCAAGCTAACATAGAAAACAAGTCAAGACTTTTAAAATCTATCAATGGCTTTGACAAAGTCGACAATTCTCCAAACTGTGGAATTTTTATCAGCTGATTCTCCATGAACTGGTGCAACATCATAGTTGATTGGTATCTCTCATCTTGCTCCCCGAGATTTAACTTTTTGAACATAACGTTAGAAGGAGGTTTGACCCCACAAGCGAATGCTTCTCGAACTACATTAGATGAAATACTGAATAATTTATCTCCATTTGCATTTTAAACAACTCTTGTGAGAGGATTATAAAATTTTAAAATTGCTAGCACCAACTTTGGGCAAGCGTGGATAGGTGTACATAGGTGCATAATATGCAATGGTGAATGGGCTTTCTAGCATCAAGCCTTATCTGACTACAATCTCCACATCCTAGCATAATTTTTCCATACCCTTGTTTGAAATGACGCAGTCACCAATCTGAGCCAGTGCATCATAATATGGATCAAGCTCTATATTTTCATTTTGCCTAGATTTTTAGCTTTCTTACCTCCTTGCGCTTTCTTTGGCTCAATAGCTTTCTTTCCCATCTTCATACTTCAAAATTTACTTAACTCAAATTCTACAAAAAAGCAACAATTTGGAAAACTGAATGATAATTCTGTAATGCTCCAAAAAAATAATCTTAATCTTTCTTTATCTACAAGCTTCTAGTTCACCCTATTTATAACTTGTGCCCCCAACTACCCAATTTAATGCATGTGGCACACCTAAAAAATCTGGGTGAACGTGCTCCTTGGTTCTCTCATCCACACTTTTCCATGATATCTTTAACTACCAATAACGCCCTTGCACTATAAATCTTCCTTGAACATCATGCTCAACCACTTTTTAACTTGAAGGGTGCAATTTAGCTATTTAACGACTAACTTTGGGAATGATAGATGCCACGTGTGAGTGATGGGCACTTTTTAAGGGGAAAACTATTAATTTCATTGCATTAAAATACCAAAAACATCTTTGGAGGATTTCACCAATGAAATTAACTTGATCTCATGCTTTTAACTAAAGTTTACTCTAAAATTAGCCCATGCCAGAAAAAATGTCAACTAGGTAAAAATAACCATGCAACTAGCAACTTCATTCAACTGGCACTCAAAAATACTCTTCCATGCTTGCTTGGTGAAATTACATGCTTGGGAGCCCTTTTAAAATAATTTATCTTTTTTATTTCACCCCAAAAAACTTATTGCTAAAAACAAGCTTAACTAAGAGTGCTTTGCTTGAAAAAGCAAGGAAAATTAATCCCTTTTTTACCTTGAAAAAACATGTGATTTTTTCCTTCTTTTCTTGGAGTTTCACCCCAAAATCATCCTTTGAGGGAGTTAAGGAGAATTTCACCCCAAAATAAAAATATACATGGTGAAAGTCTTTTTTGGCAAAAATAAATCTTTCTTTCTTTATTTTTTCTTTTCTTTTTCTTTTTTTTCTCTGAAAATTAATAATAAGGGCACTTATTGAAAAATCAAACCATGCCTTTTTAATAAAAAAACAACTTAACTTTACCTCCAAAATTAATTAATTAACTTTCTTTTAATGTTTTCACCTCAAATTAACCATGAAACTTTTAAAATATTTTGGGGGAATCAATTCTCATAAAACGTGTTTTCGGGGAAAACACTCACTTGGGGTAGAATCGAATTCTCCCGGTGAAAAGAAAAACTTTATTTTTTTTTTACTTAACTAAAAATAAAATAACATAAAATACTATGTACATATTTACATACTTGGTCTGAAATTTTCATTGATGATAGGCCTTCAAATGAAGACCATTTACTAGAATCGGCAACACACGACCATCCATATCCTACAAATAAAATGAGTTAACTTGATTGACACCGAAATCTAGAAAGGGCCCTCCCATATCACTTCAAACTTGTGATGCTTGCCAGGCTTAGCCTTGTTCTCATTCCACTTTAACACAAGATCACCTACCTTGAAAGTCTTCTCAGAAGTCTTCTTACCGAACCACTTCTTCATCATTTGGGCATGTTCCATGAAGGCATTGTACGATTTCTCCCTCTCTTCCTCCAACTATAAAAGTTGAGCCAACCTTGCGCTCATGGGGTCGAATTCATCATCTTCACCATCAAGTAAGTGCAATGATTGAAGGGTCGACAATTCAATATGAATGGGCAAGACTACTTCTTTACCATATACCAAGGAATAAGGGGATGTCTTGATAGATTTTTTCACTAAGATACGATCGACCCATAATGCTTGGTTCAAGAGCAAGTGCCAACTTTATTTATTATCTCCCAGAGTCCTCTTCAGAATCTTGAGCAAATTCTTGTTTGTGGATTCGACCAGGCCATTTCCCTATGGATAGTAGTTTGATGATATCTTTAAATAAATCTCATACTTACCCATGAATTCATTGATCTTGGCACCGATGAATGGGGTTCCATTATCTATAATGATTGCATCCAGTATGCCAAAATGAGTGATTAATCCTTCAAGGAAAGAGATAACTATTGCCTAGTCTACCTTCTTGGTTGGAATTGCTTTGGTCCATCGAGTGAAATAGTCAATCATAGTTAGAATATACTTATACCCAATGGATGAATTAGGATCAATGACCCCAATAAATTCTAAGCCCCATTGCTAAAATGGTGCTTCTACTTGAATCGGATGAAGGGGTAATGATGCATTCCTACTTCTATCGACATATCTTTGGCATTTATCGCAACTCTGACTGACTTTGAAAGCATCTACAAAGAGAGTGGGCCAAAAATAACCTGCTTTGATGATCTTCAATGCCATGGGTCTCCCTGCATAATGGCCTCCTAAAAATCTAGAATGGAATTCTTCTAGGATTTTTTGCTTCTCTAATTCTTTGATGCACCTGAGAAGTACTCCATCAATATTTTTATGGAACAATCCATTTGGCAACATCACATACCTAAGAGCTTATAATCTGAATCTCCTTCTCTATGAAGCATTGAGATGTGAAGGACACCTTCCTAAATGGAAATATTCGACAAGGTCCTCTATCCAATCACAATCAACTGTAGAGTGATTAGCAAAATTACTTTCGCTTACTGAATCTTCAAGTTGGCAAACCATGGATTCAGAAGTAGCGCTTCTTGCAAGCTCCTGACATAGTGCTCAACCTCGAACCAACTTGGTTGGTCGGATTTCAACATCATACTCCTAGATTTTGGAAACCCAACCAACTCTCTTGTCTCCAAGCTCTCCTTGAATGATGAAACTTCGGACATCTGGATGAACAACATAAACTATTATTTTGCTCTAGGAAACAAAATGCCGAAACTTCTTCAAGGATTTCATCACCGCATATACTTGCTTCTCAATGAAATTGTATTTCTCTTCATGCGGTTGGATGACTTGGCTTAAGAAAGCAATTGGACACTCATCTCCATCATCTCCCTTTTGCATGAGCACCACTGTGTAACTCTCTTGTTCACCAATGACATACAGGATAAAATATTTTGAATAATCAGGGTTTACCAGAATCGAGGCTTGAGCAATTCTTTCTTTAATTTCTCTGAATGCTCGCTTCCTCTGCTCAATCCATTTGAACTCAACATTTTTCTTTAAAATCTTAGTCATCGATTTTACCACTTGGGCAAAATCTGCAATGAACTTTCGAACAAATTTTATCTACCCGAAGAATGACTACAAATCCTTCTTATTAGCTGGCAATGGAAGCTTCAGAAGAGCCTCAGCTCTAGCTGGATCAATAGCTAAACCTTTCTCCAAAATGATGTGGCCCAAGAGCTTTCCTTCCTTTACAACAAATATGGACTTCTTTGGATTGATGGATATTCTAAACTCTCGATATTTCTTGAACACTTATCATAAATGTAGACTATGCTCCTCCCTATTATGAGAGAAGATAGTCATGTCATCCAGATAAATCATAATGACATGATTTAACAACTCACCAAAAGCTACGTCCATCACTCTTTGAAAAGTTGCTCCAACATTCGAGAGACCAAATGACATTCATTGATAAGCAAATGTTCCCCATTTCATGGTGAATGTCATTTTATATTGGTCTTCATCCTTGACCCAAATTTGATTATAGCCAAAGAATCCATCCAACAAAGAAAATATTTGAGCTCCTACAACTACGTGAAGAATCTGATCAATCTGAGGTAAAGGATAATGATCCTTTAGGGATGCCTGATTCAAATTTTGAAAGTCAACACATAGGTGAATATCTTCATTCTTCTTCCTCACAGGGACCAGATTTGCTACCCAGGTAGAATGCTTAATCGGGTAAATGATCTTGGCTTCCAACATCTTCAGTAGTTCAGCTTTCATCAAGGTTTCAATCTTGGGATTGACTAGCCTCTACTTTTTCCTGAAGGGTTTCACTCCTTCCTACAACTCAATGGTATGTTGGATCACATCCTTGTTGTAGCCTTTCAAATCCTGGTAGCTCCAAGCGATAATATCTGGGTACTCATGGCATAGCTCCTTGATCTGCTCCAGCTCTTCTAGAGTGCAATCAGTGCCAACTTTGATTGACTTCTTGGGTCCCAACTGTAGTTCAGTGTACTCCTTCTCATCCACTTTGATCTTATGCTTTTTTGCTCTATCATTCTGATCAAAGAGACTCTCAAGCATAATCAATCCTTTTGGAATATGATTATTCCTCAGCTGGATCAATCCCTCAGCTTCTTCCTCATCAAGTGTTCTTCCTTCCATAGTACTAGCTTCTCTTATCAAGAAATTTACAATCTGTTCATCACTATCAAACACTTGCCAGTAGATATTTTTGTCAGGAACTGAAGGTCTATAAACTAACCTCACAGTCTTGGGTTTTCTCACCACATGCTCAACTGGAGAAAAATTGGTGCCAAGGGATGCCAAGAGATCGACATGCTTGTTCTGCTCCTACGAGATCACTTGGATGTTCAATATTGTGTAAGCCTCAAATAGGTCCCAAAATTTATTGTGGTACACCTTCAGGTAGTGCTGCTTGGAGATACATTTATTCGTTACTTGATGTACAATCAGTTCAGAATATCCAAAAATCTATAGTTGTTTAATCCCAAGCTTCTCTGCTTTCTTCAAGCCTAGGCATAATGCTTCATACTCGATAGCATTGTTGGTACAACTCCAGGTCAGTCGGTATGAATAAGTCTTTTGTATGCCAGAAGGAGAAATGAGAATGATCCCTACTCTTGCACCATTCTTGCATCTTGCACCATCAAAGTACAACTTCCATAATTGATCTAGAATAGGATCTTGATCATCAGACACCTTCACTTCAGCTTTTTTAGGCTTGGTAATGGTGTAACAACCAATTTTAGTCTCCATCATGGCATTAAAATTGAGCATTGAAAACTCATCTTCTATTTGAAGCTCATCCAGAACTTCTTCCATCAAATCTAATTCTTCCAATTCTTCGATCATCATGTTGATAGAATTCATGGATTTTTCTTCTTCTTCAATCTTCTCTATATGAAAAGTAGAAGGCTTCTCATTATAGATACAGATTCTCCTCCCTTTGACAGGAATCTCCAGATGAGAATAGTCCAGAGAAAGGTAGCCTCCCAACTTGGTAGTGAACTCCCTTGAAAGGCACATGCTGAAATATGACTCCAGATCAACCACAACCACCTCTTGGATCATAGTGATCTGAGGTATTTTATGCAACACAATGGGGATGTCTTTGATGACCCCTACTATCCTCATAGGGGTTCCATATAATTGCAAAATTCTAGGGCTGCTTCTTGTATATTCCATACCCATAACATCACAGACTACCTTTGGCATGACAGTCATCATAGCACCAGAGTCGATCATGCAATTGTGCACAATCCAACCTTCCATCCTGAGAGACAAGTAGAAAGGGGGTGGTCTATTCTTTCCAGTAGCTGAAGTGGTTAGTGTTTGAGAAAAAACTATCTGAGTAGGATTCTTCCCCTTATATTTCACAAACTTCAATGATTCTTGCAACAAGTCGACTTGTCCAGGCAATTGCAATGCATCATAGAGACTAACCTTAGCTGGAATCCTCTTCAGCTCTTCAACAATGTTGTACATAGATGCATTGGACTCCTTTCCTTCATTGGTAGCCTCATACTTGCTCTGATACTATTGTGTAGCCTCTACCCTCTAACGCTTGGTCAAGGATGGGTATTTGAGATTTTCTCTGGCATGTTCCTCCATTTCAGCTTTTGCTTGCGAAGTTGAAGCCTTTTCTTGCAATATTTCTTTCGCTCATGGAGGCAAAATATCTTTTAACAGGATAGGTGCATCTGGCTTGGGTGCTAGAATAGGCACTTTCGCTTGTGCTTGTTTTTTCTCATTTTGCACCTTTGGGTCAATAGGTACCTTCAATGGCTCCATTTCAGCTGGATCTATGGTGATGGGTTTTCTTCCAGCTCTCGTGAGAACTGAAACTTGTTCTTAGAAAGGGACCATGAAATTATGATCGACTTCTATAATCATGTTGATCTGACCATCGAAAGAACTATCTGCCAATGTTTGCACATAGTTCAGATGAACCATGCAAGTTTCCTCACCATGTGGATCATTGCAGGTAGAGCACCAATATGCTTTGTTTGATGGGCCAGCTTCTTCATTTGTCAATACAATCGGATTTCTCTCAAGCACCTTGTTGGTTGAAGTTGCTTGCTCCCTGGTGATCGATGGAGGTTGAAATCTCCTAGGCTAGAAATCTCTTTCAGCCTACTTCTTCTTAATCACCATGATCTCATTGCTCATCGCTCTTATGGCTGAGTTCATTGACTACATCTCTTTCAGCAACTTCTCTTGGGGATCAGGATTTGAGGGTGCTGGAGGAGCTGGTAATGGAAGTGGTACAGGTGGAGATGGTAGTGCTGGGAATGGAACTAGAGTGGGTAGTTATGGAATGGATGGAGCAGGCAGTTGCAAGATAGAAATTATCATCACGATTTGAGATGAACTCGGATTCCATGAAGGGACTAGATACATGGGAGACATTGGCAAGGGTTGAGAAGATGCATTGGAGTACAGATACTATGGGAGATCAGGAAATATAGGCATCATCATCTTTGGTGGAAGCTTACCGATAGCAATCAGATCAGCCTCAACCTTTTGTGCAGTAGAATACAAAGTCAAAAATGTATCAACATTGGACTGACGGATGGCCATGCTAATGTCAGAATTGAAGGCTCGAAGGTAATAGAATATAACTTGTTCGAGAGTCGATCGGAGACCATCAGGGACTCTCTGCCAAGTTTGGGTGAACTTGACATTGAAGTCAACAATTTCCTCCTGTGGATACCTCTGAATGGTGGTAAATTGATGCAATAGAGAGAAAGGATCCACTTGTTCATTGAAACCTTTTATCAATAATTCAGCCAACTAGTCCTAGGTGGTAATAGTGGTAGGCTATAAATATCGATACCAGTAAAGCAACTTACCTCTAAGAGAGAGCATGAGCAATATTACCATGACATCTTCATCTATGATACTATGAATGGTCACTAGAGAAGCCACATCTTGGACATGCTCGTAAGCCATCTTACCCATACCATCGTAAGTAGGCAAAGCCTTCAATGTTGCTTGCGAAATCAGGTTCTGAGCTTGCAGATTCAAAGCTCTAGAGTGATTCCAGGTCGGGAACTATCTAGGTGGTTGAGGTGGTAGATTTTGGGCCATTTGGACTGGAGTGTTTGCTTGGGGAGGAAAGCTAGTGGTTGTGCTAGTGGGACTTGAAGGAACAGAAAATACACCAGCTACCTGTGAAGATGTTGCAATGGATGGGATAGTCGGAGTGACTAACCTAGGATGCTCTCCTAACACTTGGGTGTCAAGCTCAAAGAACTCAATGGGGTTTTCAAAATTTTTGGCCTTCGATCTTGTGATCATGAAGTAAAGCTTTCGCTCACTTCACATTCGGAGGCTTCTGGGTAAAACTGAGTCACCAGATGTTCTAGTCAGATATAAAAATATGAACATCAAACCTTAATACTACTCAAAGTGGAACTTTTAATGTCCCACCAGGCATGCCAAAAATTATTGGTCATGAATCTGCCTAAGTACATAACATATGTGCGCCCTAGACCCGACCAACATTGAAAGGCCAAAGGAAAGAGATGTCCTTCGGGCCAATCTCCAGAGAGGGTTGGTTCCCGTACTAATCTAACAATTGGTATAAGCTTAGGGTAATAGAAAGATATGGGAAATGATAGAAAGGAATGGGAAATATGGCTATGAGCCAGAAACGTAAGATGGGGATAAACTAGCAGCTAAGCAACCACATCAAGTTCTACCAGCATTTAATCGAAAGAATAACATAGAAACCAATCACAACTTGCAAAGATAACCTCCAATAAGTATTTCAACATTCACTCTTTATTAAAAATTAAATTCAGATGCAGAATTTAATTTATCTAACAAAGATATGAATTTAATAGAAATAACAAGCAGAAAGCATACACACAAAGACTACTCCAGGAACCAGAGCCAAATATCTTTCGATTGATGCAAATAACTCAAAGTTTTTTTTAGCAGAATGTCTATCCTCCCTTTTTACATCAAAATGCTTAGTATTTATAGAGGATTGCACCTCTAGAATTAAATGCACATAAAAACAAAATGTTGGCTAGTCAAAGACCAGCAAGAGCAATTCTCTCCTCGATAGCAACAATGCTCGAATCAGAATATTCTTTAGGAAGCAGTGATCCCTCTTTCATGGAGAGCGCCTAGGAAATCAATAAAAATGGATGATGGAAAATCATTCCAGACATCGGTGCATTGAAACACAACAATGTCACATGAAAATTAGGAGCTCGAACATTAAATCTAGGTTGCCGCTTCGTCATCTTGCACCTCAAAATTTTATCTTCGCCAGGAAGACCCACCAAAAATTAACTTTATTTTGAAAAGGAGCAAAATCAATGGATGATGCCTTGGGAATGAACAAGATCATACAAATATCAGGAGCACAACATTTAATGTTGGCAACTCTTCACAGGGATTCTGGAAATATCAATTTCATTGCCCCAAGAATTAAATTCCATCAATCTTCGACCTTTCCCAAAAATGATCTGCAACAATGGCTTTTCATCCCATTACTCTGGCGAAATCAATTTTTGCTCCTTCTTAGCAAAATTTCTTTTCAAAGATGCCATTGTTGTAAATCATTTTTGAGAAAGGTTGGATATTGATGAAATTTAATTCTTGGGGTAATGAAATCAATATTTCTAGAATCCCTGCTAAAGAGTTACCAACATTAAATATTATACTCTTGATAATTATATGATCCAGTTTATTTCCAAGGCACCGTCCATTGATTTCACCCTTTTTCAAAACAAAGTTAATTTTTGATGGGTCTTCCTAGCGAAGAAAAAATTATGAGGTGCAAGATGACGAAGCAACAACCCAAATTTAATGATCGAGCTCCTGATATTCACGTGAAATGCTATGTTTCAATGCACCAACATCTGTAATGATTTTCTATCATCTATTTTTTTTTATTTTCCAGGCGGTCTCCATGAAAGAGGGATCATTGCTTCCTGATTTTTTGATTTGAGCGTTGTTGCTGTCGAGAAGAGAATTTCTTTGGCTGGCCTTTGATTGGCCAAAATTTTGTTTCTTCGTGCATTTAATTTTAGAGGTGTAATCCTCTATAAATACTAAGTATTTTATGTAAAGAGAGAGGATAGACATTCTGCTAAAAAACTCTTTGAGTTTAAATTTTTGCCTTAATCAAAATATGCTTAACTCTGGTTCCTGGAGTAGTCTTTGTGTGTATGCTTTCTGCTTGTTATTTATGTTAAATTTATATCTTGATTAGATAAATTAAATTCTGCATTTGAATTTGATTACTGATGAAGAGTGAATATTGAAATGCTAACTGGAGGTTATCTTTGCAAGATGTGATCGGTTTCTATGTTATTATTTTGGTTAAATGTTGGTAGAACTTAATGTGGTTACTTAGCTACTAGTTTATTCCCATATTATATTTCTAGTTCATATCCATATTTCCCATTCCTTTCTATCAATTTCGATCTCTTTCTGTATCCCTAAGCTTATATCGATTGTTAGATTAGTACGGGATCCAACCCTCTTTGGAGATTGGTCCGAAGGACATCTCTTTCCTTTGGCCTTTCAATGGTGGCCGGGTCTAGGGTGCATATATGTTATATACTTAGGCAGATTCATGACCAATACCACCATAACATAACCATATGAAAAAATCACGGTCTTGGAGCCATATAGAATGAAAGCAAAATGGCTTTGGATGACCATTGTCAGGTGACTCACAAGTCAAAATAATGGGTTTGTGATATGATCTTACTTGCAATAAAATATCTGAATCAAGAACACAAGCTTATACTAAGAGCGAGGGTGAACTGTATAAGATTTTTTTTACTTTTATTTCCCAAATAATATTATCCAATATAATCAATGGCAATATCAACAGTAGTAATAAAAGCAATGCACACATCATCACACACATTAGAGACACCAATTTAACGTGGTTCACCCAATGTGGGCTAATCCATGGAGAAAATATTTCACTAAAATTTTCTCAATAAATCTCTTGGGAATCCTTCTCTATTACAATGTTTATGGACCTCAGTCCAAAGGAGACACCAATCCCCTAATCAAGTTCATGGATCTTTATCAACATGTGAACTCTTTCCCCTCTGTTGGTTCATGGATCTCTATCCATAGGAGGACTCCTTCTCCTCTGCTATGATTGGTGATCTTCTAGAAGACTACTACCTCCACTGCACTGGCTTGTGGATCTCTTTCCACTGAAGACCTCTATCCTCACTCAGAAGACCTTTGTCATCACTACCTTGGCTAATGGATCTCTATCCACTAGAGACTATTGTCCTTTGCTCTGTCACCTCCAAAGCTTACTCTCATATCTGCTCAATATTTGTCTCAAATTTGCATTAAACATTATCCTTTGGTCTAACACAAATTTGCTCATAATTTTATCTGTAGTCTATCACAAATTTACCCTCAAATATGCACCAAAATCTATCCTCAAATTTGTCTTCAAGCCTTAACACAAAGTTTGATCTAATCATATATCAAATCTGCTAGATCTACCCCAAGCCTTAACTCAAAGCTTGAACAAATCAATCAATCAAATCTGCTCTCAAGTATTCTCAAAGACTTGACTCAAATCTATCCATAAGTCCTCTCAAGAACTTGCTTAATATACTCTCAAGTCTTCTCTAAGACTTACCTCAAATATATCCACAAGTCCTCTCTAGAACTTATCCAATATGCTCAATAAGTCTTCACCAAGACTTGTCTCAAATCTGCTCAACAAGTCCTCTCTATAACTTGTCCAATCTGCTCAACAAGTCCTCTCTAGAACTTGTCCAATTTTCTCAACAAGTCTTCACCAAGACTTGCCTCAAATATACTTGTAAGCTTCCACAAAAGCTCACACAAATTTGTCCTTAAGCTTTCAAAAAATCTTACTCAACTCTATCCTTAAGTCCCCTCTAGGACTTACTCAAATCTTCTCACAAGATTTCACAAAAGCTTATTCAAATCAATTGCAAAACTTGCATATAAAACTCAACTTAATCCCTTATAGAAAACCTCTTCAATACCACAAAATTTTTTTCACTCAGAATATTGTTTAACCATAGAAACATAAGGAGAATGGTAAGAGAATCAATATGTTTCACACTCAAAAATCACTCTATCACTTTCAAACTCACTTTCAAATCAATTTAGAATAAAGAATAATTTGTTTTACAACTCTTGAACTATCACTTCAATACTTTCAATCAATAATGCTCAATCAACTTAATTCAACCATTCACTCAATGAAACACACTTTGCTTATAAATCTTGACCAAGTGTTTCACTATACTTCCAACAACTCACACTATGGAACTCAAACCTTGACTCAAGATAGTTCCAAATTCACATAACAATGATACTCATGTTATTTCACAAACCCTAGCTCAAGATAGTTCTCAATTTCACATAACAATGATACTCATGATCTTTCACAAATCCTAGTTCAAGATAGTTCTCAACTTCACATAACAATGATACTCATGATCTTTCAACATCCATAAATCATGCACATGAAAACCTACTCAAACATTTCCAACAATGCTTATCAAACAATCCTTTTCACTCCACCTTTGCATTTCACAACATTCAATCAAACACTATTTCACTCATAAGGAAGATGCACCTATACCTTTTGTTTTTATGGAGGTATATCTTCAAAACCTATCTTAGTAACAATCAAAATATCTTTTATTAGGTTTTGGGTTAACCTGCAAAACCTGGTAATTAATGATGACTTTTATTTACCAAAAAATTAATAATCAAAATCTCTTTGTCAATCTCAAGGTTAGATAACAACAACCTATCTCAAAATCTCCACAAAATTATTCTTCCCAATAATTAATTCACCATACAAAAATATTAGCTCTCAAGTACACCTTATAATCTCCAAACTTCACAAAAAATAATATTCAATTCATAAAAAATCAAAACTCCTTTGATAACACTTTAAACTCCAATCTTCACACAATAATATTCAACACAATTAATTTCCTTTCAAACACCTTATATCTCCAATCTTTATTTTTAATGCTAATTAAAAAATTAAAATATTAAACACCCTTATGACTCCCTATCTTTCACCTTAGCAAAAATTAATCAAAGCACCTTCACAACTATCATGTGGTCCCCTAGAAATATTCACACCTTGGCAAAAATAAATCAAGTGCTTACCTTATACAATGGCCCATGTCAAAATTAGTGCCCTCATGATTGCGCTCAACTCGAACCCACGACCAACCGTCACTGCGATACCTAAGCCCTAAGGCTTGGCTACTGTTGGGCCACAAGCCCAAGATGAAACCAAAGGCACACGATGCACCTTTTACCCCTTGCTCTCTGTGCCTTTCAAAATTAAACAAAAACCTTGCTGCACTCAAAACAAAGGGGATGCGAATTGAACCCCTGACTTACCTTGCACAAATGCCTTAACTAGCCGTCGGTCGTTGCTTGCACTACCAAGCACTTGGTGAGTTATTGAGTGCTTCACTTAGTCTTATCACGCAGTCTACCCTTTTACTCTTAACACATGCAAATCCTCTTTCTTCTCTTAATACGGCGTATGAATTTATTTTACTCTTGGGCATACGAATTGCATGGATAATTTGAAATAAAAAATATCGTCCCCTTTTATACCTTTTGCTATGCACTCCAACACGTCGGCGCTTCCAATTCAAATTTTAATTCGAATTTCAAACTTAGACTTATGGTGCCTTTAATATTTATTTAAATTAAAATTTTAACCTATGGTTAAAATATTTTAATTTAAATAAATTAAATAATAACCTTTACAATCTGCCAAATGGGTCTTTTGAGGATTTATATTTTAAAGACTCCTTGGACCTCATTTTTCTTCACTTCAACCTTTAGCCCGAAATATTATAATATTAAATATTATAATATTATTATTTCCTTTTAAACCTGCTTCTCCTTCCTTGGGATTTCTTTTTAAACCTCCTTCTTCTTCCTTGGGTCTTTTAATATTTTAGGCCACTTTAGGCATATAATATTTTAAATAAATATTATATCCTATTTCTTTAACCTCTTCCTTGCCTTTTGGAAAAACCAATTGATGACATTAATGATGACGAAACTTGGACATCAACCTCTTGAAATCAATGACAACAAAAATTACTCATATTTCCAACACTAAAGAGATTGTATATTTTGTTTGCAATCAATTATTGGATAGCAAGAATCTATCCAGTATTTCTGCTATATGGTTTTTTCCAATGCGTTTGTTATCCCATGTGTATTGAAAGCTTGAGGGACTAATATACCAAAGGTCATTTGAATTGACAAATGAAGAAAAATCTTGCATTTATTTATACAATTCTAGAATGCCACCTTTCTTTTCCAAAGGAGATATAATAGTATTAAAATCACCCCCAAGAATCCATATATCACAATGAATCATCATTATATTTGACAAAAATATACTAAGGTCCTTCCAAAAACTTTCACGTGGAGTAACTATAGTTGAAGCATATACATTTATAACCCCAAATTTGATGTTTTCCTCTTTCTTGAAAAATAATCCAACAATCCAATTACTTTTTGCTTCTAATAGTTCTCCATCTCATTTGCATTTATCCCATATTATTGTAATACAATACCATGAAGAACATGAACTTATACTTGAGAGGGGGGTGAACAGTATAAGACTAAACCATTTAATAATTTTAATTTCAGATAGCAGTGGCATCAACATAACATTAAACAAGACATAAAGCATTACACATACAAGACCCATTTTAACATGGTTCACCCAAGGTGGGTTACTCCACGGATAAAAATTTCCTCAAAAAATTATATCAAAACCTTTGGGAATCCTTCCCGATTACAAATTTTATGAGCCTCAGCTCAAAGGAGACACCTTCCCCTAATTTCGCTTTGCTAGTGATCCTCTAGAAGACCTCTACCTCCTCTCGCCCTTAGCAAGTGGAATTTTGTCCACAGAGATACACTGTCTTCCCTGCTCCGGTTGGAGATCTCTGTCCTCAACTCTGTTATTTCAAAGCTGGTCCTATTTTTTGTACCAAACACAGTCCTTCGATCTAGCACAATTGTCCTCTTCCTCTGTTCCTTTCTGCACTTGGTTGAAAACAACTTTTCACTGCCTGCGTAGCTACAGCAGCACAATCTTCTCAAATTACAGTAGCACTTGATCACCGTTTGTCCTTCACAACTGTTCGCAATTATAGTAGCATCTACTTCGTGCACTTTGCTTTCTTTTACAGACTACGTGAACACAGTCGCAATCACAGCTGTTCTTAGATCAAATTCCACCCTCTTCATGATCTTTGTAAACACTGCAACATTCGAACACACAACAACTTATGCGCCTATGTACAACCACCACATCATACTTTTTGCACAGTCTTCTTATGAACAGCAGCATAGTCTTTGATACTTAGAAGATTCAACGAAATCCACTCTAATGCTGTAGTCGAACTTCGCTCTCTACTTTTTCGATGATCGAACCTCACTAGTCGCACTAACTTTGCGAACACCTCACTACGAATGCACACTACAATCGATACACAAAATTGCTCAAACAGTCTTCCTTTAATACTCACAATCTTAAGATGAAATCTTGTTCTTTAGTCGGCTGTTCAATCTCCAAACACGTCGACTGTAAAACCTTACACTTCATCGGTAGAGGTTAACTTCGTTGGCTTTAACTGCCTCTGCTGTTTTGTAGCTGTTCTCGTGCGAAACTCAAACATGTCGTAATATCGCTACGCCTTTGACTGCCGTACACCTTCTTTGGTTTTTTGTCGCAAAATCGTGACACTACAGCCTTTGCTGACATCATCGTAAATATTGTCACGAAATCGTGACGCTCTAGACTTCAAAGCCTTCTTCTCTGTTGTTGTTGCAAAATCGTGACACCTTTGCCTCTTGCTGACGTCATCATGATTCTTGTCGCGAAATTGCGATGCTCCGGACTTCAAAGCCTTCTTCTCCGCTCATCGTCGCGAAATTGTGACACCTTTGCCTCTTGTCGATGTCATCATGATTCTTGTCGTGAAATCACGACGCTCCGGACTTCAAAGTCTTCTTCTCCGCTATCGTCGCGAAATTGCGACACCTTTGCCTTTTGTCGATGTCATCGACAACTCGTCGCGAAATCATGACACCTCTTGCTTCTTCATCCTTTTCTTGGTTTGCACTAGCGAAAATGAAACATGTCGCGAAATTGCTACGCTTTTGCTGCCTTAAGCTCTTTCTTGCCAACTGCTCGCGAAATTGGAACATGTCACGAAATCGCGACGCTTTTGCCAACTGCAAGCTGCCAACTCAACCTTTCGTGAAATCGCGACACTTTCTGCATCCATACAACTTCTTTGAAACTTGTCTCGAAATCGCGATACTTCCTGCAACTCAACACTGCCAACTCAACTTGTCACGAAATCGCGATAGTTTTTGCATTTGTACAACTTCTTCGAAACTTGTCGCGAAATCATGACAGTTTTTCCTGTTCTGCCTCTGCCTTCCTGCATGTCACGAAATCGTGACACTTTTGCCTGCTTTGCCTCTGCCTTCCTGCATGTCGCGAAATCACGACAGTTTTGGCTAAACTTTCTCTCTCCTCAAACATGTCGCGAAATCGCGACAGTTTTTCCAGCAGCCTGCAAAATTTTTCTAACTTATCTTTTTTTGGATGTTTTGCAACTGGGCTACTCTGATTTTCTTGGAGACTTACTGACCAGCTGAAACCTTCATCAAAACACATCCTTAGACATAAAAACAAATTGCTCCAAGAACTCCTTGACATCAAAAACAACAACTACCAATAGCTCCTTGACATCAATGACAACAATTAAACTTAGGCAAAGGCAATGTACTCAAGATACCCAGAATTGCCAACATACCACCTAAAGCTCTTGTAGAAGAAACTACTAAACAATCACCTGTATTCCAAATTTTTGTAAAAGCCTCCTTACATTCCTCACTACTTAATTCTGTTTCTTGTATTAAAATAAAATCAGGGCTATAAAAACCTATTAATTCCTTAATAACTCTTTTTTAGGGGTTTTATTCATACCCCTAATATTCCATGATATCATTTTCATCATCAATACTTTTTATTTTTGTTAGTGGGCTTAGCCCCACTTCTTTTTAACACCTATAATTTTTTTATTTGGCTTCCCAGATCAATATCCTTTTGAGTTTCATTTTCTCTTAGTTCGTGGTTTGATGGCCTTCCTCTCATTCTTTCATTCTTACCAACACTCTCATCTTCATCAATTTATTTCATTTTTTCATATTGTTCAAAATGAGACTTATCTTCTAAATGTTATGTTGCCTTAAAGAGTCGAAAGTGCAAGGAATAGCCTCATTAGAATTTTCTTCTTTATGTTGCCATAAAAACTCTAAACTACAAAAATGACCCTCCATATTCATAAATTTCTTATGTTGGCCTAAAAATCCTAAATTTCCTTGGATATCCTCCATAAGATTTTTCTTTACTATACTGCTCATGAAAACCTAAAGTGCAAGGAACACACTCCATACTACTTTCATTTTTATTGGAAGAATATTTTAAGCTACTTGAGGATAATAAAGGTGATTTGCCTAGATTAAGCTTAACCTCCTTCACCTCATTTGAGTTAAGATTCATCTCCTCATTTTCCTTTGTATTAAAATTTGCCTTCCCCTCTTCCTTCGCACCTTGAGCTCCTTCTATATTTGAACTTGTGCAATGTACTTCCTCATCTTCCATACCATTTTTTTTTCTTTAATTACTAATTCAAGTGAATTGTAATTGCCTTTGCCATTTGATGATGTAGAGGGATTTTTATTACCACTTTCTTAGGAGTGGAAATCCTTGATTTGACCTAGCTTCTCCTGTGATATGGTCTACTTGTTTCAAATTAAAATTACCCTCATGCCCAAAAAATTATATCTCTTCCTCCATTTTTACTTTGCGGTCTTTTGCCATGTGCCTAGTTTCATGATATTTGCAACATCGGAATGCAATATTTTCATAATCCACCTATTGATCCCATTCTCTTGATTAAGTTTTAATCCTAATTGATTGTGGTAAAGGTTTTGAAATATCCATGGAAACACATATTAGAGTGTATACAACATGTCTTCTCTCCTTAGTAGATGGTCCCTCTTGGATGAATTCACCTAGAGTATTACCAATACTTTTCAAAACCTCCTTATTAATGAGTTGATAAGGAAGTAAAATCCTAATCCATATCGGAAGCCTTTTAATAGTTTATGTGTCCATAGAAAAATTCTCACTCCAAGGTCTTAAGTATAATGCATCTTTACCCCTAAACCACGGGCCTCCATCCATTATTTTATCCCTTATTTTTGAACTGGAGAAAATAATGAGGAAAAATCCTTTTGAAAGAAAAGTCATGGAGTAATTTGAATTCAATCGCCACTTCCACTTAATATAATTTTGAATCTCAGAAAAACCTGGCCAATATCCATGAAACTTTTAAATTAATCCTTTGGTTTTAAGAATCATTATATCATGCTCAATCATCTCGTATTTGATAATCACTTCTGGTGTAGAATCTGCTACCCTGACTGGGTTTGCCATAGATTCTCTCTTAACCTTATTGCTAGATAGGGCATCCAAAATTCTAACTTGGTCATTCATACTTTCAGTAAGGGCTTTCACAAATGACTTTCTTTCCATGTTACCTAGGTTTTTTACAAATTAATCCTCTAAATTTTCCTGACATCTTGAACAAGAAGTGACTTGCTTTTAGTTGTTCTCACTCCTAGCTATGCTCACTCATGGCTTCCCTCACTCCTCGTTGTGCTCAATACTCGCTTTAAGCGCTTAAATTTATAGAGTTCCCTTAGTGAACCAGAAAGTAACATTTTGATAATAAAAAAATCATCGAGTTTGATCAAATAGCCTTCTCCTCGCACTGCCTATTGCTCTAATACATGTAAATGCGTAATAAAAGGCTTTACAAGCCCTAATGCAAGTTTCTCTATCATTCCTCCTACCAAAACAAATAGTTTACACCTTGTCTTTTTTGGCTATAAATGAAAAAATGTAGTCCAACCGCGTATCTACCTTGATTCTCTCTTCATGAAACTAACGATCGCACAACACGACAGATGTTAGGATCCTCAATATTAACATAATTAGTTGGTATTAGTTAGTATTATTAATCATTTAATTATTATATTATTAACTCATAAAGGAAACCATCACATCTCTTCATAACGTGAACCATCGCGTCTCTTCATAACGTGAACCATCACGTCTCTTCACCAACGTAGCTTTAGGGTAGATATATATATTATGTTGGCCATTCACACAAAGCATACAAGAAGAAGAATAAGAATCATAGATTCCAAGGAGGGAGCCCCCTATAGTGGAAAAGCGATTACAAGGGAGCCCCCTTTGAGTGGCTTGCGATTACATTTTACATTAATTTATTAATATTTTTATAGTAAGACCTTAGGGTCTTACCATTTGGTATCAGAGCCATGTGGGACCCAACCATGTGGAATTTGCTCAAGGAACTTCATCAAATCACTTCTGTGCATGAGTATTAAACTCGGCTTGAGGATATCACCAAACACAACACAGGGTTGGATGGATCAATTCTCATTAATAACTTCATTAGTGGATTGAAAGAGGAAATTAGAATGGAGGTGACAAGGTTCAATCCCTATACCATGATGCAAACCTATGGATTGGCCAAATTAGCCAAAGATAAAATCAATGCACAACATCGATTATGGAAACCACCTATGGAGAATTCATCAACCACTTACATTGCTCCCAAGCCAACGCATAATGCTAACCTCGATAAGGCAATAGAAGAAGAAAATAAACTTCGTCAAATCACTTTCGTGTGTGAGTATCAAACTCGTTTTGAGGATATCACCAAACACAACACAGGGTTGGATGAATCAATTCTTATCAATAGCTTTATTAGTAGATTGAAAGAGGAAATTATAATGGAGGTGACAAGGTTCAATCCCTATACCATGATGCAAACCTATGGATTGGCCAAATTAGCCGAAGATAAACTCAATGCACAACGTCGATTATGGAAACCACCTATGGAGAATTCATCAACCACTTACATCACTGCCAAGCCAATGCATAATGCTGACCTCGATAAGGCAATAGAAGAATAAAATGAAATAGAGGTAGACATAGTGATGGATACACCTAAAGATAACACTAAATATGGTAACGATGAGGAAGGTAAGGAAGATGAAGAAACCATGAAAGATAAAAAAGAAGAGGAAGATGTGGAAAACAAGGACAATGAGCAAGAAATATCTCAAGACATTCTCGAAGTGACTCATTATGGCCAAACATGCACTCTACAAGAACTACACTCAATTTCC
Source organism: Wollemia nobilis (assembly GCA_028583015.1). Taxonomy (NCBI): domain Eukaryota; kingdom Viridiplantae; phylum Streptophyta; class Pinopsida; order Araucariales; family Araucariaceae; genus Wollemia; species Wollemia nobilis. The sequence goes on from JAQPPZ010000989.1 coordinate 9,042,770, forward strand.
TCTCCAATAGTGAGTTATCACCATAGGGTCAAACCTATTAAAAAACAAGGCAAAAAGGTGATTGCACACTCCTCCATTGCCTCTCCTAGGGAACAACGGGAGAATGTAGAAGTTTTACCACCTCTTTTTATGCATCATTCTAAGGCGTTTGAAGAACCCCAAGGATTGTCCTTCCCTCATCATCACACATTTACTAATATTTTTGGCAGCCCTCCGCTAACACTTCATCCTTCTCGATATCCCTGCCTACGAAAGGATGACATTAAAAGAGTCTAATAACTTACACAAATCCTTGGAAAATAAAATACAAAGCTCCTTACTTTGAGCTTTGAGGACAAAGCTCTTTTTAAGATGGATGGAATGTTAGGATCCTCAATCTTAACATAATTAGTTAGTATTATTAATCATTTAATTATTATATTATTAACTCATAAAGCAAACCATCACATCTCTTCATAACGTGAACCATCACGTCTCTTCATCAACGTAGCTTTAGGGTAGATATATATATTACGTTGGCCATTCACACAAAGCATCCAAGAAGAAGAATAGGAATCATAGATTCCAAGGAGGGAGCCCCCTATAGTGGCAAAGCGATTACAAGGGAGCCCCCTTTGAGTGGTCTGTGATTACATTTTACATTAATTTATTAATATTTTTATAGTAAGACCTTGGGGTCTTACCAACAGATCACCACAACCACAGTAGAAGTTTGACAAAAATAGTTTTCAACCTCTCTTCACTTCAAATCCCACCATATTCCATGCTCTTCCACAAGTCCTCCGTAAATCTTACGACACCCGAGCTCCCAAGATCCATATAAAAGCTACAGTTTTTAATATAGACTTTCAATTTAACTTTATGACTTTAAATAATCTCATTTTTATTTCAAATAAGGAAATATTGAGTTAGGGAGTTAAAAGACTTTCTACTTAAAAGTATTTTTAAAATTTCCCCTCATCCAAACAAATTGCAAAAGAAATTAGATCATATTTGAAGGCATTGTTAGTGAATCTACCTGTGAGAAAATATTTTCTAAAACATCGTGAAAAAAAATAAAAAGCTTCCTCTCAGAATCTCAGTTACTAAAAGGACCCAAGTTTACCCCTTGGAAAAATAAGATGAAGTCAATACTTATTGTTGAAAAATTTGGAAAATAGTAACTGGAGATAAAATATTTCAAAAGATGTTACATGTAGACAAAAATATAAATAAGAAGATGCAAAAATACTGATGCTAATAACATTTAGGATATCAGATGAAATACAAGCACACATAAGTGAGGTCAACTTCACAAGAGGGTTGGTTCTTGTACTAATCTAACAATAGATATAAGCTTGGGGAAAAAGAAATATATGGGAAATGACAAAAATGAATGGAAAATATAGCTATCAGCCAGAAACGTAAAATGGGGATAAACTAGCAGCTAAGCAATCACATCATGTTCTACCAACATTTAACTGAAAGAATAACATAGAAATTGATCACAACTTGCAAAGATAACCTCCAGTTAGTATTTCAACATTCACTCTTTATCAACAATCAAATTCATATGCAAAATTTAATTTATCTAATCAAGATGTGAATTTAACATAAATAATAGGAAAAAAACATACACGCAAAGACTACTCCAGGAACCAGAGTTAAGTATGTTTCGATTAAGGCAAAAATTTAAACTCAAAGATTTTTTTTTAGCATAATATCTATCCTCCCTCTTTACATCAAAATGCTTAGTATTTATAGAGGATTGCACCTCTAAAATTAAATGCACAAAGAAATAAAATGTTGGCCAATCAAAGACCAGCCAAAGTAGTTCTCTTCTCGATAGCAGCAACGCTCAAATCAAAATATTTTTTAGGAAGAAGTGATCCCTCTTTCATGGAGAGCACCTAGGAGATCAACAAAAATGGATGATAGAAAATCGTTCTAGATGTCGATGCATTGAAACACAACAATGTCGCGTGAAGATTAGGAACTCGATCATTAAATCTGGGTTTTCGCTTCGTCATCTTGCACCTCAAAATTTTTTCTTCGCCAAGAAGACCCATCAAAAATTAACTTTATTTTGAAAAATGGCAAAATCAATGGATGACACCTTGAGAATAAACTAGATCATATAGTTATCAGGAGAATAATATTTAATGTTAGAAACTCTTCAGCAGGGATTCTAGAAATATCGATTTCATTTCCCTAAGAATTAAATTCCATCAATCTTCGACCTTTCCCAAAAATGATTTGCAACGAAATGGCTTTTCATCCCATTACTCTGGAGAAATCAATTTTTGCTCCTTCTTAGCAAAGTTTCTTTTCAAAGATGCCATTGTTGTAAATCATTTTTGAGAAAGGTTGGATATTGATGAAATTTAATTCTTGGGGTGATGAAATCAATATTTCTAGAATCCCTGCTAAAGAGTTACCAACATTAAATATTATACTCTTGATAATTATATGATCCAGTTTATTTCCAAGGCACCGTCCATTGATTTCACCCTTTTTCAAAACAAAGTTAATTTTTGATGGGTTTTCCTAGCGAAGAAAAAATTATGAGGTGCAAGATGATGAAGCAACAACCCAAATTTAATGATCGAGCTCCTGATATTCACGTGAAATGCTATGTTTCAAGGCACCAACATCTGGAATGATTTTCTATCATCTATTTTTTTTTATTTTCCAGGCGGTCTCCATGAAAGAGGGATCATTGCTTCCTGATTTTTTGATTTGAGTGTTGTTGCTGTCGAGAAGAGAATTTCTTTGGCTGGCCTTTGATTGGCCAAAATTTTGTTTCTTCGTGCATTTAATTTTAGAGGTGTAATCCTCTATAAATACTAAGTATTTTATGTAAAGAGAGAGGATAGACATTCTGCTAAAAAAACTCTTTGAGTTTAAATTTTTGCCTTAATCTAAATATGCTTAACTCTGGTTCCTGGAGTAGTCTTTGTGTGTATGCTTTCTGCTTGTTATTTATGTTAAATTTATATCTTGATTAGATAAATTAAATTCTGCATTTGAATTTTATTACTGATGAAGAGTGAATATTGAAATGCTAACTGGAGGTTATCTTTGCAAGATGTGATCGGTTTCTATGTTATTATTTTGGTTAAATGTTGGTAGAACTTAATGTGGTTACTTAGCTACTAGTTTATTCCCATATTATATTTCTAGTTCATATCCATATTTCCCATTCCTTTCTATCAATTTCGATCTCTTTCTGTATCCCTAAGCTTATATCGATTGTTAGATTAGTACAGGATCCAACCCTCTTTGGATATTGGTCCGAAGGACATCTCTTTCCTTTGGCCTTTCAATGGTGGCCGGGTCTAGGGTGCATATATGTTATATACTTAGGCAGATTCATGACCAATACCACCATAACATAACCATATGAAAAAATCACGGTCTTGGAGCCATATAGAATGAAAGCAAAATGGCTTTGGATGACCATTGTCAGGTGACTCACAAGTCAAAATAATGGGTTTGTGATATGATCTTACTTGCAATAAAATATCTGAATCAAGAACACAAGCTTATACTAAGAGCGAGGGTGAACTGTATAAGATTTTTTTTACTTTTATTTCCCAAATAATATTATCCAATATAATCAATGGCAATATCAACAGTAGTAATAAAAGCAATGCACACATCATCACACACATTAGAGACACCAATTTAACGTGGTTCACCCAATGTGGGCTAATCCATGGAGAAAATATTTCACTAAAATTTTCTCAATAAATCTCTTGGGAATCCTTCTCTATTACAATGTTTATGGACCTCAGTCCAAAGGAGACACCAATCCCCTAATCAAGTTCATGGATCTTTATCAACATGTGAACTCTTTCCCCTCTATTGGTTCATGGATCTCTATCCATAGGAGGACTCCTTCTCCTATGCTATGATTGGTGATCTTCTAGAAGACTACTACCTCCACTGCACTGGCTTGTGGATCTCTTTCCACTGAAGACCTCTATCCTCACTCAGAAGACCTCTGTCATCACTACCTTGGCTAATGGATCTCTATCCACTAGAGACTATTGTCCTCTGCTCTGTCACCTCCAAAGCTTACTCTCATATCTACTCAATATTTGTCTCAAATTTGCATTAAACATTATCCTTTGGTCTAACACAAATTTGCTCATAATTTTATCTGTAGTCTATCACAAATTTACCCTCAAATATGCACCAAAATCTATCCTCAAATTTGTCTTCAAGCCTTAACACAAAGTTTGATCTAATCATATATCAAATCTGCTAGATCTACCCCAAGCCTTAACTCAAAGCTTGAACAAATCAATCAATCAAATCTGCTCTCAAGTATTCTCAAAGACTTGACTCAAATCTATCCATAAGTCCTCTCAAGAACTTGCTTAATAACTCTCAAGTCTTCTCTGAGACTTACCTCAAATATATCCACAAGTCCTCTCTAGAACTTATCCAATATGCTCAATAAGTCTTCACCAAGACTTGTCTCAAATCTGCTCAACAAGTCATCTCTATAACTTGTCCAATCTGCTCAACAAGTCCTCTCTAGAACTTGTCCAATTTTCTCAACAAGTCTTCTCCAATACTTGCCTCAAATATACTTGTAAGCTTCCACAAAATCTCACACAAATTTGTCCTTAAGCTTTCAAAAAATCTTACTCAACTCTATCCTTAAGTCCCCTCTAGGACTTACTCAAATCTTCTCACAAGATTTCACAAAAGCTTATTCAAAATCAATTGCAAAACTTGCATATACAACTGAACTTAATCCCTTATAGAAAACCTCTTCAATACCACAAAATTTTTTTCACTCAGAATATTGTTTAACCATAGAAACATAAGGAGAATGGTAAGAGAATCAATATGTTTCACACTCAAAAATCACTCTATCACTTTCAAACTCACTTTCAAATCAATTTAGAATAAAGAATAATTTGTTTTACAACTCTTGAACTATCACTTCAATACTTTCAATCAATAATGCTCAATCAACTTAATTCAACCATTCACTCAATGAAACACACTTTGCTTATAAATCTTGACCAAGTGTTTCACTATACTTCCAACAACTCACACTATGGAACTCAAACCTTGACTCAAGATAGTTCCAAATTCACATAACAATGATACTCATGTTATTTCACAAACCCTAGCTCAAGATTGTTCTCAATTTCACATAACAATGATACTCATGATCTTTCACAAATCCTAGTTCAAGATAGTTCTCAACTTCACATAACAGTGATACTCATGATCTTTCAACATCCATAAATCATGTACATGAAAACCTACTCAAACATTTCCAACATTGCTTATCAAACAATCCTTTTCACTCCACCTTTGCATTTCACAACATTCAATCAAACACTATTTCACTCATAAGGAAGATGCACCTATACCTTTTGTTTTTATGGAGGTATATCTTCAAAACCTATCTTAGTAACAATCAAAATATCTTTTATTAGGTTTTGGGTTAACCTGCAAAACCTGGTAATTAATGATGACTTTTATTTACCAAAAAATTAATAATCAAAATCTCTTTGTCAATCTCAAGGTTAGATAACAACAACCTATCTCAAAATCTCCACAAAATTATTCTTCCCAATAATTAATTCACCATACAAAAATATTAGCTCTCAAGTACACCTTATAATCTCCAAACTTCACAAAAAATAATATTCAATTCATAAAAAATCAAAACTCCTTTGATAACACTTTAAAATCCAATCTTCACACAATAATATTCAACACAATTAATTTCCTTTCAAACACCTTATATCTCCAATATTTATTTTTAATGCTAATTAAAAATTAAAATATTAAACACCCTTATGACTCCCTATCTTTCACCTTAGCAAAAATTAATCAAAGCACCTTCACAACTATCATGTGGCCCCCTAGTGCTATTCACACCTTGGCAAAAATAAATCAAGTGCTTACCTTATACAATGGCCCATGTCAAAATTAGTGCCCTCATGATTGCGCTCAACTCGAACCCACGACCAACCGTCACTGCGATACCTAAGCCCTAAGGCTTGGCTACTGTTGGGCCACAAGCCCAAGATGAAACCAAAGGCACACGATGCACCTTTTACCCCTTGCTCTCTGTGCCTTTCAAAATTAAACAAAAACCTTGCTGCACTCAAAACAAAGGGGATGCGAATTGAACCCCTGACTTACCTTGCACAAATGCCTTAACTAGCCGTCGGTCGTTGCTTGCACTACCAAGCACTTGGTGAGTTATTGAGTGCTTCACTTAGTCTTATCACGCAGTCTACCCTTTTACTCTTAACACATGCAAATCCTCTTTCTTCTCTTAATACGGCGTATGAATTTATTTTACTCTTGGGCATACGAATTGCATGGATAATTTGAAATAAAAATGTTGCCCCCTTTTATACCTTTTGCTATGCACTCCAACACGTCGGCGCTTCCAATTCAAATTTTAATTCGAATTTCAAACTTAGACTTATGGTGTCTTTAATATTTATTTAAATTAAAATTTTAACCTATGGTTAAAATATTTTAATTTAAATAAATTAAATAATAACCTTTACAATCTGCCAAATGGGTCTTTTGAGGATTTATATTTTAAAGACTCCTTGGACCTCATTTTTCTTCACTTCAACCTTTAGCCCGAAATATTATAATATTAAATATTATAATATTATTATTTCCTTTTAAACCTGCTTCTCCTTCCTTGGGATTTCTTTTTAAACCTCCTTCTTCTTCCTTGGGTCTTTTAATATTTTAGGCCACTTTAGGCATATAATATTTTAAATAAATATTATATCCTATTTCTTTAACCTCTTCCTTGCCTTTTGGAAAAACCAATTGATGACATTAATGATGACGAAACTTGGACATCAACCTCTTGAAATCAATGACAACAAAAATTACTCATATTTCCAACACTAAAGAGATTGTATATTTTGTTTGCAATCAATTATTGGATAGCAAGAATCTATCCAGTATTTCTGCTATATGGTTTTTTCCAATGCGTTTGTTATCCCATGTGTATTGAAAGCTTGAGGGACTAATATACCAAAGGTCATTTGAATTGACAAATGAAGAAAAATCTTGCATTTATTTATACAATTCTAGAATGCCACCTTTCTTTTCCAAAGGAGATATAATAGTATTAAAATCACCCCCAAGAATCCATATATCACAATGAATCATCATTATATTTGACAAAAATATACTAAGGTCCTTCCAAAAACTTTCACGTGGAGTAACTATAGTTGAAGCATATACATTTATAACCCCAAATTTGATGTTTTCCTCTTTCTTGAAAAATAATCCAACAATCCAATTACTTTTTGCTTCTAATAGTTCTCCATCTCATTTGCATTTATCCCATATTATTGTAATACAATACCATGAAGAACATGAACTTATACTGAGAGGGGGGGTGAACAGTATAAGACTAAACCATTTAATAATTTTAATTTCAGATAGCAGTGGCATCAACATAACATTAAACAAGACAGAAAGCATTACACATAAAAGACCCATTTTAACATGGTTCACCCAAGGTGGGTTACTCCACGGATAAAAATTTCCTCAAAAAATTATATCAAAACCTTTGGGAATCCTTCCCGATTACAAATTTTATGAGCCTCAGCTCAAAGGAGACACCTTCCCCTAATTCTGCTTTGCTAGTGATCCTCTAGAAGACCTCTACCTCCTCTGCCCTTAGCAAGTGGAATTTTGTCCACAGAATACACCTGTCTTCCCTGCTCTGGTTGGAGATCTCTGTCCTCAACTCTGTTATTGCAAAGCTGGTCCTATTTTCTGTACCAAACACAGTCCTTCGATCTAGCACAATTGTCCTCTTCCTCTGTTCCTTTCTGCACTTGGTTGAAAACAACTTTTCACTGCCTGCGTAGCTACAGCAGCACAGTCTTCTCAAATTACAGTAGCACTTGATCACCGTTTGTCCTTCACAACTGTTCGCAATTATAGTAGCATCTACTTCGTGCACTTTGCTTTCTTTTACAGACTACGTGAACACAGTCGCAATCACAGCTGTTCTTAGATCAAATTCCACCCTCTTCATGATCTTCGTAAACACTGCAACATTCGAACACACAACAACTTATGCGCCTATGTACAACCACCACATCATACTTTTTGCACAGTCTTCTTATGAACAGCAGCATAGTCTTTGATACTTAGAAGATTCAACGAAATCCACTCTAATGTTGTAGTCGAACTTCGCTCTCTACTTTTTCGATGATCGAACCTCACTAGTCGCACTAACTTTGCGAACACCTCACTACGAATGCACACTACAATCGATACACAAAATTGCTCAAACAGTCTTCCTTTAATACTCACAATCTTAAGATGAAATCTTGTTCTTTAGTCGACTGTTCAATCTCCAAACACGTCGACTGTAAAACCTTACACTTCATCGGTAGAGGTTAACTTCGTTGGCTTTAACTGCCTCTGCTGTTTTGTAGCTGTTCTCGTGCGAAACTCAAACATGTCGTAATATCGCTACGCCTTTGACTGCCGTACACCTTCTTTGGTTTTTTGTCGCAAAATCGCGACACTACAGCCTTTGCTGACATCATCGTAAATATTGTCACGAAATCGTGACGCTCTAGACTTCAAAGCCTTCTTCTCTGTTGTTGTTGCAAAATCGTGACACCTTTGCCTCTTGCTGACGTCATCATGATTCTTGTCGCGAAATTGCGATGCTCTGGACTTCAAAGCCTTCTTCTCCGCTACTGTCGCGAAATCGTGACACCTTTGCCTCTTGCTGACGTCATCATGATTCTTGTCGTGAAATCACGACGCTCTGGACTTCAAAGTCTTCTTCTCCGCTACTGTCGCGAAATTGCGACACCTTTGCCTTTTGCTGATGTCATCAGCAACTCTGTCGCGAAATCATGACACCTCTTGCTTCTTCATCCTTTTCTTGGTTTGCACTAGCGAAAATGAAACATGTCGCGAAATTGCTACGCTTTTGCTGCCTTAAGCTCTTTCTTGCCAACTGCTCGCGAAATTGGAACATGTCACGAAATCGCGACGCTTTTGCCAACTGCAAGCTGCCAACTCAACCTGTCGTGAAATCGTGACACTTTCTGCATCCGTACAACTTCTTTGAAACTTGTCTCGAAATCGTGATACTTCCTGCAACTCAAAACTGCCAACTCAACTTGTCACGAAATCGCGATAGTTTTTGCATTTGTACAACTTCTTCGAAACTTGTCGCGAAATCATGACAGTTTTTCCTGTTCTGCCTCTGCCTTCCTGCATGTCACGAAATCGTGACACTTTTGCCAGCTTTGCCTCTGCCTTCCTGCATGTCGCGAAATCACGACAGTTTTGGCTAAACTTTCTCTCTCCTCAAACATGTCGCGAAATCGCGACAGTTTTTCCAGCAGCCTGCAAAATTTTTCTAACTTATCTTTTTTTGGATGTTTTGCAACTGGGCTACTCTGATTTTCTTGGAGACTTACTGACCAGCTGAAACCTTCATCAAAACACATCCTTAGACATAAAAACAAATTGCTCCAAGAACTCCTTGACATCAAAAACAACAACTACCAATAGCTCCTTGACATCAATGACAACAATTAAACTTAGGCAAAGGCAATGTACTCAAGATACCCAGAATTGCCAACATACCACCTAAAGCTCTTGTAGAAGAAACTACTAAACAATCACCTGTATTCCAAATTTTTGTAAAAGCCTCCTTACATTCCTCACTACTTAATTCTGTTTCTTGTATTAAAATAAAATCAGGGCTATAAAAACCTATTAATTCCTTAATAACTCTTTTTTAGGGGTTTTATTCATACCCCTAATATTCCATGATATCATTTTCATCATCAATACTTTTTATTTTTGTTAGTGGGCTTAGCCCCACTTCTTTTTAACACCTATAATTTTTTTATTTGGCTTCCCAGATCAATATCCTTTTGAGTTTCATTTTCTCTTAGTTCGTGGTTTGATGGCCTTCCTCTCATTCTTTCATTCTTACCAACACTCTCATCTTCATCAATTTATTTCATTTTTTCATATTGTTCAAAATGAGACTTATCTTCTAAATGTTATGTTGCCTTAAAGAGTCGAAAGTGCAAGGAATAGCCTCATTAGAATTTTCTTCTTTATGTTGCCATAAAAACTCTAAACTACAAAAATGACCCTCCATATTCATAAATTTCTTATGTTGGCCTAAAAATCCTAAATTTCCTTGGATATCCTCCATAAGATTTTTCTTTACTATACTGCTCATGAAAACCTAAAGTGCAAGGAACACACTCCATACTACTTTCATTTTTATTGGAAGAATATTTTAAGCTACTTGAGGATAATAAAGGTGATTTGCCTAGATTAAGCTTAACCTCCTTCACCTCATTTGAGTTAAGATTCATCTCCTCATTTTCCTTTGTATTAAAATTTGCCTTCCCCTCTTCCTTCGCACCTTGAGCTCCTTCTATATTTGAACTTGTGCAATGTACTTCCTCATCTTCCATACCATTTTTTTTCTTTAATGGCTAATTCAAGTGAATTGTAATTGCCTTTGCCATTTGATGATGTAGAGGGATTTTTATTACCACTTTCTTAGGAGTGGAAATCCTTGATTTGACCTAGCTTCTCCTGTGATATGGTCTACTTGTTTCAAATTAAAATTACCCTCATGCCCAAAAAATTATATCTCTTCCTCCATTTTTACTTTGCGGTCTTTTGCCATGTGCCTAGTTTCATGATATTTGCAACATCGGAATGCAATATTTTCATAATCCACCTATTGATCCCATTCTCTTGATTAAGTTTTAATCCTAATTGATTGTGGTAAAGGTTTTGAAATATCCATGGAAACACATATTAGAGTGTATACAACATGTCTTCTCTCCTTAGTAGATGGTCCCTCTTGGATGAATTCACCTAGAGTATTACCAATACTTTTCAAAACCTCCTTATTAATGAGTTGATAAGGAAGTAAAATCCTAATCCATATCGGAAGCCTTATAATAGTTTCTGTGTCCATAGAAAAATTCTCACTCCAAGGTCTTAAGTATAATGCATCTTTACCCCTAAACCACGGGCCTCCATCCATTATTTTATCCCTTATTTTTGAACTGGAGAAAATAATGAGGAAAAATCCTTTTGAAAGAAAAGTCATGGAGTAATTTGAATTCAATCCCCACTTCCACTTAATATAATTTTGAATCTCTAGAAAAACCTGGCCAATATCCATGAAACTTTTAAATTAATCCTTTGGTTTTAAGAATCATTATATCATGCTCAATCATCTCGTATTTGATAATCACTTCTGGTGTAGAATCTGCTACCCTGACTGGGTTTGCCATATATTCTCTCTTAACCTTATTGCTAGATAGGGCATCCAAAATTCTAACTTGGTCATTCATACTTTCAGTAAGGGCTTTCACAAATGACTTTCTTTCCATGTTACCTAGGTTTTTTACAAATTAATCCTCTAAATTTTCCTGACATCTTGAACAAGAAGTGACTTGCTTTTAGTTGTTCTCACTCCTAGCTATGCTCACTCATGGCTTCCCTCACTCCTCGTTGTGCTCAATACTCGCTTTAAGCGCTTAAATTTATAGAGTTCCCTTAGTGAACCAGAAAGTAACATTTTGATAATAAAAAAATCATCGAGTTTGATCAAATAGCCTTCTCCTCGCACTGCCTATTGCTCTAATACATGTAAATGCGTAATAAAAGGCTTTACAAGCCCTAATGCAAGTTTCTCTATCATTCCTCCTACCAAAACAAATAGTTTACACCTTGTCTTTTTTGGCTATAAATAAAAAAATGTAGTCCAACCGCGTATCTACCTTGATTCTCTCTTCATGAAACTAACGATCGCACAACACGACAGATGTTAGGATCCTCAATATTAACATAATTAGTTGGTATTAGTTAGTATTATTAATCATTTAATTATTATATTATTAACTCATAAAGGAAACCATCACATCTCTTCATAACGTGAACCATCGTGTCTCTTCATAACGTGAACCATCACGTCTCTTCACCAACGTAGCTTTAGGGTAGATATATATATTATGTTGGCCATTCACACAAATCATACAAGAAGAAGAATAAGAATCATAGATTCCAAGGAGGGAGCCCCCTATAGTGGAAAAGCGATTACAAGGGAGCCCCCTTTGAGTGGCTTGCGATTACATTTTACATTAATTTATTAATATTTTTATAGTAAGACCTTAGGGTCTTACCATTTGGTATCAGAGCCATGTGGGACCCAACCATGTGGAATTTGCTCAAGGAACTTCATCAAATCACTTCTGTGCATGAGTATTAAACTCGGCTTGAGGATATCACCAAACACAACACAGGGTTGGATGGATCAATTCTCATTAATAACTTCATTAGTGGATTGAAAGAGGAAATTAGAATGGAGGTGACAAGGTTCAATCCCTATACCATGATGCAAACCTATGGATTGGCCAAATTAGCCAAAGATAAAATCAATGCACAACATCGATTATGGAAACCACCTATGGAGAATTCATCAACCACTTACATCGCTCCCAAGCCAACGCATAATGCTGACCTCGATAAGGCAATAAAAGAAGAAAATAAACTTCGTCAAATCACTTTCGTGTGTGAGTATCAAACTCATTTTGAGGATATCACCAAACACAACACAGGGTTGGATGAATCAATTCTTATCAATAGCTTTATTAGTAGATTGAAAGAGGAAATTATAATGGAGGTGACAAGGTTCAATCCCTATACCATGATGCAAACCTATGGATTGGCCAAATTAGCCGAAGATAAACTCAATGCACAACGTCGATTATGGAAACCACCTATGGAGAATTCATCAACCACTTACATCACTGCCAAGCCAATGCATAATGCTGACCTCGATAAGGCAATAGAAGAAGAAAATGAAATAGAGGTAGACATAGTGATGGATACACCTAAAGATAACACTAAATATGGTAACGATGAGGAAGGTAAGGAAGATGAAGAAACCATGAAAGATAAAAAAGAAGAGGAAGATGTGGAAAACAAGGACAATGAGCAAGAAATATCTCAAGACATTCCCGAAGTGACTCATTATGGCCAAACATGCACTCTACAAGAACTACACTCAATTTCCTCTCCAATAGTGAGTTATCACCATAGGGTCAAACCTATTAAAAAACAAGGCAAAAAGGTGATTGCACACTCCTCCATTGCCTCTCCTAGGGAACAACAGGAGAATGTAGAAGTTTTACCACCTCTTTTTATGCATCATTCTAAGGCGTTTGAAGAACCCCAAGGATTGTCCTTCCCTCATCATCACACATTTACTAATATTTTTGGCAGCCCTCCGCTAACACTTCATCCTTCTCGATATCCCTGCCTACGAAAGGATGACATTAAAAGAGTCTAATAACTTACACAAATCCTTGGAAAATAAAATACAAAGCTCCTTACTTTGAGCTTTGAGGAAAAAGCTCTTTTTAAGATGGATGGAATGTTAGGATCCTCAATCTTAACATAATTAGTTAGTATTATTAATCATTTAATTATTATATTATTAACTCATAAAGCAAACCATCACATCTCTTCATAACGTGAACCATCACGTCTCTTCATCAACGTAGCTTTAGGGTAGATATATATATTACGTTGGCCATTCACACAAAGCATCCAAGAAGAAGAATAGGAATCATAGATTCCAAGGAGGGAGCCCCCTATAGTGGCAAAGCGATTACAAGGGAGCCCCCTTTGAGTGGTCTGCGATTACATTTTACATTAATTTATTAATATTTTTATAGTAAGACCTTGGGGTCTTACCAACAGATCACCACAACCACAGTAGAAGTTTGACAAAAATAGTTTTCAACCTCTCTTCACTTCAAATCCCACCATATTCCATGCTCTTCCACAAGTCCTTCGTAAATCTTACGACACCCGAGCTCCCAAGCTCCATATAAAAGCTACAGTTTTTAATATAGACTTTCAATTTAACTTTATGACTTTAAATAATCTCATTTTTATTTCAAATAAGGAAATATTGAGTTAGGGAGTTAAAAGACTTTCTACTTAAAAGTATTTTTAAAATTTCCCCTCATCCAAACAAATTGCAAAAGAAATTAGATCATATTTTCAAGAAGGCATTGTTAGTGAATCTACTTGTGAGAAAATATTTTCTAAAACATCGTGAAAAAAAATAAAAAGCTTCCTCTCAGAATCTCAGTTACTAAAAGGACCCAATTTTACCCCTTGGAAAAATAAGATGAAGTCAATACTTATTGTTGAAAAATTTGGAAAATAGTAACTGGAGATAAAATATTTCAAAAGATGTTACATGTAGACAAAAATATAAATAAGAAGATGCAAAAATACTGATGCTAATAACATTTAGGATATCAGATGAAATACAAGCACACATAAGTGAGGTCAAAACTTCACAAGAGGCTTGGGATAAACTATGCATCATATTTGAGGGTTAGAATGAAGTAACTATTTCACACTTGCAATCACAATTATATTCATTGAAAGTTCAAGACAGTGAAAACATAGAATATTTTCTTAGAAGGATAGCAGATTTAAAATCAAAGCTACAAACTATGGGAGAGAAAGTAGAAGAAAATTTTCTTGTCCAAGTTACACTTAGAGCACTTCCAAAATCATTTAAAACATTGGTCACATCTCTCCTAGTGTCAAATAGAAGAGTGTCATTCTATGAATTGGTTAATATCCTTCAAGAATATGAAATTGAAAATCAATTAAAGGATGAACTATAAAAAATGCCCTTATATCATCAAGGAATATACATAATAGCACAAAAATATCTTCCACTTCATCACCAACATTATAAAATCAACTAAAATGGAAAATGAAATATTGTAATATATGTAACAAAGGACCATCGCTAGATTTTACAAATATAATCCACTCAATTAGTGGAATCAAATGTGTAGACCTTTTGAAAGGAATCAACAAAGACAATATCAATCAAATCAACAAAGATATACACAAACACAACATCCAAAATGGTAAAATAAAAAAAGGGCACATGGTTCAAGAAATACAATAAACATAGTTTAATGATGAGGAAGAACATTAATCAAATCACAAAGCACTTATGGAAAAAATAATATTGAATAATACAAATTTATATCAGAGAACAAATAAAAATTATAATATGAGTACTATATCAGCAAATAAATGGTGTGAGACTAAGGATCTTGTATAGATATTAGTACGTGACATTCATAATTTAAACAATGAAAATAAAGGTTGTGTAATGAATACTTGAGAATATATTGGTAAAAAAGAAAACCACATTGAAAACAAAACAAGGTAAAAATAACTCAAAAATAATATTCCAAATGGCTCTTGATGGAATACAAAGAACATTGTCAAGAACAAAAGAAATTGAAAAATATATCCAAGATGAAAGATGTGAGTTGTGACACTAGTAATATTGAGAAGGCATGTAATTTTAAGCCCATGATGGTAGAAATTTGTTGTGACAAAAGGTTTGAGCATTAATAAAAAAAAAAAAAAAAATGTGCATGTGTTGATTATGATTGTGTTAATACAAGTTGTAATGCATGTAGAGATCCTTCACATAAAATAAATACTAATGGTTT
Source organism: Wollemia nobilis (assembly GCA_028583015.1). NCBI lineage: Eukaryota > Viridiplantae > Streptophyta > Pinopsida > Araucariales > Araucariaceae > Wollemia > Wollemia nobilis. The sequence goes on from JAQPPZ010000989.1 coordinate 9,058,351, forward strand.
GGGTGATACACTAAAAAATTTTGATAGTTGTGATCATGCAAGAAATGTTTTTAATACAATCAAGTGATGGTCATAATAAAAAACAAATTGCTAGCATTGATACACAGTGATAGTTCATTTTTTGAACATTCAAATAACATTAAATGGATTTCTCTAGAGAAGAATAAATTGAAGATTTTTGAGTTTGATGGTGATAATTTTAGGTGTGTTAAAACAAAGGGTATTCATAAGATTTTTTGTACAAAAAAAATGCTAACTTTGATTGTGCAGAGTATGTTGGTCAAATTGTTAGTGTTAATGGATAGCATGGTTTGAAGTCTTCAAATTGTAACAGGGATTATGATAGTATAAGTCATATAGGACTAGGTAGTAATGTTCTAAATTGTGATAAATACTATTACGATGGCTTGTTACCTTCAAAATATTATAGAAATCAAGATAATGATAAATTTGAAAGGCACACAAAAGCAGTTGATACCAAACAAGGATATAAATAAATAGGACAAAGAATAAAATAATTTAGTAAAGACCTTAGATTTACAGAACAAGCTAATGAGAATGATTTTGTAACAAGAAATAGTGACACCAAATTTGTGACATGGATTGATAATATCGGTTGTCTAATAGGGAATGTTGGCACAAGTAACATTGACAACAACACAACATTTATTAAAAAGAAAACAAGAAAATAAAATAATTATAACATACATGGACATAAAACAAAGAAACGTTGGATTCTCCACAATTGTAAAATTTGTGGAGAAAATAATCAGTCTCAAAATTTTTATCAAGAAAAGAAAAATAAAATAGATGTGCACTATGGATGGATAAACATAACAAAATGGAATAGAATTATGGAAATGTTAAAGTGTTTCTACAAAAATAAAAAGAGATTGATAAGCATAGGTTCATCCATAAATGATCCTACAATGATTATGCTCGCAAAGGAAATAACATTTAAACATGTAGGAAAGAAATAATATGCAATTGATCTAGGAATAAAGTTCAAGTCATAATAAAAAAGGTCAAGATCCAAAGTCAATACTAGAATCAATACCAGAACTAGAGCTGGAAATAATGCAAGAGCCAAAGTCACTACTAGAGTTAGAGCAGGAAAGTTAGAATAAAAAAAAAGATCATCAACATTCCAAATAATGTAATATGGAGGGGGATGTTGGAGATTATTACATTATTTGGTACCTTGGAAGTATATTTTAAATATTTTGTAAATATTTGGTGTGAAGGAGTCTTGTAAATATTTGTCATTAGTGATCATTAGATGTTTGTCTTCATTAGGGAGTCAATAAATATATTTTTCCTATGAGAAATATGAAGATTCATATCTCCCATGATATTTGAAATATCAAGAGTCTTTTATAAAGGCTATTGATAAGGATAGCATGTGAGGAAAATGTAATGTAATGTGAATGATAATGAGAAATTCCAGCACTCCATTTATACTGTAATACTTTGTTTATATTTCATAGAATATAGTGAGTTTGTATATTTTTGAGTAATGGTTTAAATATTTGTGAATCTATATATATAGTGTGTGTGTTTGTGTGTGTGTGTGAGAACTTTAACCATCAAATATTATGGAAGCTAGCTTTTATGCTATCAGAAAACACTTGAGGGGAAGGGAGTAGGGCTCTCAACTGCTAAATTCTTTATTTCTTAACCTCTGAAAGGTATTTTTCATCCCATATAGCTTAAAATAGGTCATCAAACTACTCTTTCATGGGCTTTCGATTACTTTTACCTAAACTATATTCTTTAGTTTCATATCTCATATGGAATAGACACTAATATTCTCTAAGCTCTAGTTATATTTCTCCCTAGTGAGTAAGGTTATACTTTGATAGTTGATATAATTGGGATAAAAAAATTTGCAAACCTTGTTCCACTCATTTTCCAAAAATTCTTTGTAAAAGTAGATCTAAGGAACGGGTTGCTTTTACAGTGCCTTGATTTTGTCCTCCTAAGTTTGATCCACATCCATTATTTTTAGGACCTCCTCATTTAAATTCTTTTAAGCTTGAGTGCTCAGTCAATTATTTTTCAAATAGATCATTGTTAGCCCTTTGCATATCAATGCATGAATATCACTTTGAAATTATAGGTTGATCTATCCTAGATCAGTACCAATATTCAACTTCTATATTTCTTTTCAATTTTTTTAGTGCACCCTTTGATCAAATGTATGACTATCAAGTAGCTCATCTCATGATCATATAGGTTGGTATTTTTATGTCTTTTTCCCTATTTTCTATTGATAAGGTCCAACTACCACACTATTTCCACAACACAATATAACTTGGAATGAATGTAAGCAATTTGAACACTTAGCAAACCCGTATAGTCTAAAAAAACTTGAGTATGAACCTAGGTAAAAAATTTCCTAGCTTCTCTTTGTCTATACTAGGGCCTTGAATTCTAGGAACAACATAGTGAGCCCATCCCTCATTCTTTGTACAAATGAGACATAAATATTGATATTGAAATTATAACAGTATCTCCTCACACCTATACATGGCATCTTAGTGTTAAAAAAATGGGTAAATTCAAGGGTTGACCAATCCAACTCCATATATAGAAACCAATCTCTTTTTTGGTGCATGGTTAACCACACCAAGTATAAGAAGAAAGTGAAACTACTAGTATTTTCAAAATGTCCAAGGTTCCAGTTGATGTCTTTGAAAATATAGGTCTTGTAGTCTAGTAGTTGAGGGTATTATACCACATCTATGACTGGATGGAGTATCCTTAGTTTCTCCTTTCTCACCATGGCATCAGAGTTGTACCTAGTATAAAAATTATTGTTGAAAACACCCTTTGTACCTCCTCTTTTAACATCTCTATCTTTAGTGGAAGCTTTAATCCCTTCACATCTACATTGTTGTTTAGTTTAGTCATTATGATATTCTCTCATTTTTCTACTTTTCTTATCATAAAAGGTAGTTTATGCCTTAGGAGCATCCATCTAATGTTGTCATCTAGAATGTGCATCATCTCTCTTATTATTGCGGGTGTGTGATTGTGATGGAAGATGCATTTGTGGCCTTGGAATGATGACCTATTGTTTTTTATTGTAGCAGGCGGTAAAGACATGTACCAATTTTAGACAATCCTAGATGTGAGGCACCAAAGAATTATCTAGTCCTAAAATTCACAGTTGAGACACTATCTAGAAATCATTGGGGTTTGTATTATACCTTATGATGGATTCCCTCCTAGATTCATTTAGGGGAAACTTTAAATATCTATCTTGTATTGAATTGTACATTGTCTAAAAGGTCTTCGTGGGCCCCTTATTTTTCTTTTTTTATTTAGGTTTTTATGGGGTGCTTGTTCTCTTCTTGGACCTTATAGGGGGATTTGTTCCTTTTCTCCTTACTAATATGGAGGATTTCTTAGTCACTTCCTTTGCAAGGATTTTTTATGGGAGATTCATACTTTTTTATTTTATCTCGACAATATCTTAGACTAGGTGTGCATTAGTGCCTATTGAATCCATGATAAAAAAACAAAAATAAATTTTCTTTGTAAAATATTGAAAATTTTACCAAGTTTGAAAGTCAATAATCTATCATCTTATTTTCTAAATCATTGGATTGTTTATGAATCCCTAGACTCAGCACTTGAGTTTTTCTTACCACTTTTAAGTTTATCAAAAAATCATAAACTTATAATATTTTGGCTTTTGAACAACCCCCTTTTAATTGATTGTCACTTTGTGAAACCATCAAATTAGGGCAATCTTTAATGGATTGCATGTATTTTGATAAAAAAACAAGCATTCCTCCTATCAACAGAGAAAAAAGGAGGGCATTGAGATATTTATGGGTTGATGATACTGTTGAAATGTGGAAGCTAATTAGGGCTTTCTAAGGGTTTTTCTAAGTTCAAAGTCTCCTTTGTGACCCTTAACTTAAAATTTGTTCTCAATTGAGGCTTGAGATATTAATAAGGCTACAAGATACATAGCATGAGCTTATAGTGTTCTTAGGATGTTGTCATGGTAGTGAAACTCTTAACCTTTGATTTATCCACTTTGAGAGCCTCAATACACCTTGGCCTCCTTTTTCTAGGGCCAATCCTGTAAAGGTTTTACCAAGGTTAACGAATCTATTCTTTACACAAAAAATGAGGATTTTTCTTGTTTCGATCTAGTGCAACAAGGTTTCTTATGCATTTGTACATGACAATTGCAGTATTAGGGCCTAGTAGAGGTCAATTTGTCTAGTTCTAAAATGAAAATGAGGGTCTAGAATAGGGGGTGTTTATAATTTTCTCAAACCTAACCCAGTACGTGTGAAATTAATTTGCAATAATTATGCAAAGCTAATGATTTGACACTTTTTAAAGTGATATCAACATGACATCCTCACCTTCCCTACACTTTGTATTTAAAATTGATAGATTAGGTTTCTTTTATGTTGATGTCATCATGGGTTAATTTAGCCCACTAGATTAACAAATCATATATTTGTAATCTTGATGTCTCTTGGTGTCTATCTCTTCCTTCATTAGCGCCAAGGTTGTTGCCTACATCAGTATGACTTCAATTTGAATTTTTACCCTTATGTTGATGGATCATGTCATTTATCGATAGATCAATGCTCAAAATATTTTCATCCTTATGCTTAGAATCAATCCCTTTGTTATGTTTGAGTGAATATCTGAGTCACTAGAAAATTAGCAAATTCCTTGAAAACCAGTAAAATTGGAGGCTTTGACACTTCGAAAAATTTAGGAAATTTTTTTGTTGATAGTTGCTTGCATCAATTTTCTAATCGAGTGAATTGGAGGATAACCCAGTATATTAGGAAATGTTTCTCTTTGTGAAAATTTTAGCAATTTCCTTAGCTCCCTTCAACTCCTATTAATAAAACTAAATCTTATTATAAAGGGATGCAATAAGAGGAAACCTAATTGTCTCTTTTGATGTTTTCACTTGGATATGAAATGGATTATTTTCTGAATACAAGAAAATAAATTAGCAAGAGGAGGGAAAACATAATGAAAAAGGAAAAAGTACACACTATGTGCATATTTACAAGAGTGTTACCTAAGGGTTAAGAGAGGGCCTAAATGTTGTACATTTACTAATATGGGTAGTGATCTTCCATCCATTATGACCAACCTATATGAATTTGGGGATTGTACTCTATTAATATGATGTGGTCCACTCTATAAGGAATCAAATTTTCCATATTGGCCAGGTTAGGTTCTATCCTCATACCGTTTAGTCACCAAGTCTTATTAAATTTGATATCTATATCTTACTTATCAAATCACTTATTGATGATATTTTGGTGTTACACAAACCTCTAGAAGGATTTATCTTTATCTTCTAATTGTAATAGGGCAATGAACTTGCATAGGAGGAATATCAATATTACAAATCTAGCAATTGGAACATTTGAAGTGAAGGGAATTCTAAACTGATGGGTAGCACCATTTTTTTTTAACACCAATTTGTATGGAAAATTCCCAATAGAAGAATTTGGAGTGATATTATTTTTCCAAAATATTATTTTTAATTTGGTATGCCAATCCCTCTTGGACTTGACAATTGTTCCTTTTAGAATCCTTAACATATTCTTGATTATGGATTTTGTTAGGCCATTACGTTGTTGGTAGTAATTTGATGAAGTATTTAGGATGAACCCATATTCCATGAAATCTATACCAACTTAGCCTTTATAAAAAGTACAACATTTTATGTAATCATCGTTGAAGGTGTCCGAAACCTAGTGATTACATCCTCCAATAGTTAAATAACTACCTCTTGATCTGTTGATTTAACTACAATAAATTTGACCCCTTAGTGAAATAGTTCTTGGCATTTATGACCCAACCATGTCTAGAATTAGATAATGGGTTGATATTTCTAATAAAACCCCCAATATTGAAATTGTTCTATTACTACTACAGGTCTCAAGGGCAAAGGTGTTTTCTTTTTGTGGTCTATGAATATACAACATGCCTTACATTCTTTCACTTATTAGAAGCAATTAGTCAATATAGTGGGCCAATAATACCCTTCTCTTATAATATTATGAGCAATCATTTAGGATGAATAATGGTCACCTTCATTGTGATATTATATTAGCAATCCTTTCACTCTTCCTCCTTCAACACATCTTAATAGTACCTCACGATATCCTTTCTAGAATAGTATAACATTGTGTTAGGTGTATTTCATGGATATTTTCCTGGATTTATCTCTTTGCTTAATTGTTAAATTCCTTGACATATCTCTAATCAAACATATATATTTTTATGTCTCTCATCCATCTAGTTGGTTCCCCTAGATCGACTTCTACTAAGTCCAACTATTTTCTTAAGTGAACGCTAGCTTCTCATACAAAGCTCTCCCTCTCACCAATTTTTTGGCTTAATTTCAATGTTGAATTCTTGTATTTTATTAATCTAGCCAACTCTTTTCTCACTCGATTCTTCATGTAGAATAGTGGATCTCACATATAGATGAACCACTACTTGTTTCTTAATAAAGATATAATATTTTTCATAATTATGGAGTGTCTGACTCATAAAGAATATAGGATGCTCTTCTTTTTAGTCATTTTCTTAGTCAATACAACTACTACAATCTCATCAGTGTCAAACACATATAACCTAAAGTATTTTGAGAAGTCTAGATTAATGAGGATGACTGCCTTAGTGATCACCTATTTGATTTTATAAAATGCTTTCTTTCCTTCTTCAGTCCAAGTGAAAGTGGCATCTTTCTTTCACATTTTTTTGGTAGGCCTAACCAGTTGCACAAAATTATTAATGAGCTTGGAGATAAACTAGATTTAGCCTAGGAAATACTTGATGCCTTTGATTGAATATGGTAGTGGCAATTATTAAATTGTTTTGATATGATATTAGATCTATAGCCAGACCATTTTTTGATACCATGTGTCCTAATAACTTGCCTTCTTATACAAAGAAGATATATATGTTAGGATTTAGATATATCTCATACTCCCTGCATCTCTTGATGATTGCCTCTAAATGTTTAACATATTTAGATCTATCCTTGGAGAACATGGTTAAATAATGAGAATTGAGTAAATAAACCTTGCAAAGGCAATATACATTACCCTTTCAAATGTTACACATACATTAGATATACAAAATGATATATCTTGGTAAGAAAAAATGTCCTACTTAGTCGTAAAGGTAATCTTGTGTTAATCCACATCTTTAACCCAAATATGGTTATACCCTCAAAAAATGTCTAGCAATGATAAAATTTATGATCTAGTTACCCTTTGTAAAATGTGATGCATAGACAATAATGTATAATGGACCTTAAAATATTCCTTGTTTAGGTTCCTAAAATGAACTCATAATTGAATATTTTCATTTTTTTATATGTCAGGAACCAAATTGGCTACCCATATGGAGTGTTTTCTAAGAAAAATAATTTGGGCTTGTATAAGTTTTAAAAGATCCTTTATTACTATCTTGATTTTTTTATTCATAGCCTTTGTTTAAGTTGAATGACCTAGCTTTGGATTCTAGATCAATCGTGCATTCAATGATTTATCTATCATAGACCTTTATATCTTCATTTCTCTAGGAAATCACATCATTATATCGACCACACAATGCTTGAAGGAGTGAACCTATTATTCAATGTAATATTTACCCATCAATTGATTCTTTTCTTTGTTGATCTGAATGGGTTGATAGGATGATGGATTTACCTTGATGCTAGTTTTTTAAGCATTGCTATTAGAATTGGAAAATATTTTTAATGTGATTAATTCTTTGGGCAACTGATTCATTTTAAACTAGATAACTCCATATTTAATGTGATCACCATATACTAATTCTTTTGCTCTATATATTACACTTATCTAACCAAGAATTTGATTATTTACTTATTATTAAACACCTACCAATGGTCAACATTATTTGGGATTATAGGTCTAACTACCACTTCTAGCTCTTTTGGTTTATTCTACATGCTCGTAAGAAGATAAAATCTAGTAGTCAAACAGGCTAATTCATTTTAATTTGCATTTAGTTTTCTTAGCATTGTTGTAATCTCATAGACATCAAAGCTTTCCAATAGATCCCAGACTTGGTGTTTATTCTTTGTAGCATATATCAAATTAACTTGTTTCTATCTTTAATTTTAAATCATCAGGTATTTTAATATTTTCATCATGTAATGCTTTTTTTTATCTTAATCTAATGCATAATGCTTCATATTTAGTGTTATTATTATTACAAATAAATAATAAGTGGTAGGCAAAACTCATGTGTTCACATTGATAATTAATGATTTGCGTACTTGCACCTACTTTATTTCTCATTTTGGGACCATCGAAATGCATAACCCATATTAGGTTTGATCCTTGAGCCTATTTTCTTGTTAGGATGGGAATCTTAGTCGATTATTTCGATATCAAGTAATTTTCAAGCTCAATATCTTCATATAATACAAATGCTTTATTACCCCCTTCATCCTGCAACACCTTAATGATCATGTTTAGTTCTAATAAAAGATCACCTTCAATTCACTCGTCATTTGTGAATTCTAGGAGCACATTTTATTTGATTACTCCATCATTTTCCAACTTGTGTAGAAGGTAGTTGCATGCATGTTCATTCTCTATTCTAATTATTTTTCCATACCATGGAACTATCATATGTGTGTAGTCCTTTTCCAAATAGCCATTGCTTGATAACTTTCTAGCTCATTCTATTGGAGGATATTACATTATTTGGTACATGCTAATGTACCCCCATGGTACCTTCATGGCACATTTGTAAATAATAGATTAGGGTTGAGTCATTTTTTAGAGTGTGAGTTATATTCCCTTTTAGGTAAGTGTGAATGTGTAGAAAATGCACAAGTGTCATGAGAGTTAGTGTACAAGTGTAATTTGAGTATATGTGCAGAAGTATCTTATATGTATGAGAAAAAATACATAATATAAATATGTGCACAAGTGTCCTAGATTAGAGTGTAAGAGTTATGTATAGGTGTGCATATGTTATAGTGTCAAGTGTTCATCAAGTATGCAAGTGTCAAGTAGATAAGCCAAGATTCATGAGACTTGGCATATGGAGAGCAATAGTCAAGTATCCAAAGAGTCACACTACTATGGCTATATTATGGAGGTAATACTCCATCACAAGTATCACAAGAAAGGAGAACTTACTATCATATTTGTAAGAGAAAGAGAAGCAATAAAGCTTATATACATTTTGAGCAATTAATATTGTAAGTTATATTACATGCTTAGTACATGTTTGATTAAGGCTATTTACATTCATATTTTTGCATATTATTGAATGTTATTTGATTTATTATAAGCCTTGTTATACATATTAATTTACTCATATTATTCTACTCTTATCATTATTTTTTACCTTATTATATTGTGGTTATATTATATTTAAATCTCGTGAGATATAATCTGTGATATTTTGTGGTAATATTAAGTCTTAAAAAACCATCACGTTCCCTAGATAATATCATTCTAAAGTAGGGAACAAGATCAACTACTATCACTTCTTGGACCACAACTAGTTCCAAGTGTTTAGCCATATTCATTATTAATTCTTTTACTATGATAATTACATTCAAGTAGGTCCCATCCATTTGAATAGTTCTAGTTGTTTCTGAATATGGTAATCCCATTTCTTTGCAAATCACTTTAGACATAGTGGTTACAACTTCACCCCCATTAATGATGCAAATTTTTAAAAGATAAATTTTAACTTTTAGGAATGTAAAACAATAATGGCTTCATTATTTTAGCCTTAGGATCATTAAGCACATTGGTTGCATTCACTTGGATGTTAGACAGATCCTGGGTTATGAGATTATGTTGCTTGGATAAATTATATTGAGTACTCGAATATGGGACAGTCTTATCCTCTAGTTACATTCACTCCCCTTTAAACCATAGATGCACTTGTCTTTTGAGTGTTAGTCTGCGAGGTCTACAACATTGTCTTTCCTTGATCATTCTTGGTGTTAGCTCCAAATTAATTGGCATTGGCCATTTATCTTTGAGGTGTAACAGGGGTCATCCACTTCTAAACATAGTGCTATTAGAATTTGGTTCAGTATGTTTTGGTAGTTTTTATTGAACATTCAATGGCCAAAGTTGTTCATCCATTGCCTTCCTTTTACTTTGAGTTGCAACTCCTTGTTGTTGATTAACATTAGTCAATAACATTTGATCTTCAAAAAGGAAGTTGTCATCTTTAAGGGAACCAAATTTTGTAACAATAACATTATTTGTGATAGTAACAATAACAATAACATTAGTCATTCCATTGCTATAATTCATTATTGCGCCATTATTGATGGTTCTACTATATTAGGTTATTGCATTGTAGTCTACTCAGCATTTGGGGTCTTGATGCTTACTGCTTGACTTATCATTTTATCATGTCATGCTTGATATTATTGATTATATATAAGAAATTGAGCAGTTTGTATAGCTATAATGTATTCTATATGATTATAGCTAGCATTATAAGACACCAAAGAGTGTTCATCTTTGAGTTTGCATTCACCATGTTATTTTGATCATGATTCCATAATTGATTCCAACTTGTTAGGGCATCTAATATTTTTTAGATAAGCAATCCTTCATTGTTGTTAGTTTCCTTATTTTTTCATCCATTACCTTTTTTCCCATCCTAATTTTACCTCTTTTCCAAATTATTTTGATTCACAAATATCATCATTTCCCTTAGTTGATTTACTTGGACTTTGATTCCATCATTTTGATCCTAAGGCATAGAGATGGTGTTTGGACTAGATGGCTAGATAAGAGTAAGTAAATATGGTAATTAGGATTGGAAGACAATAGTGTTTTTTTCCAAGAAAGGTCACCACATATAGGGTATTAATTTGAGGGTAAGTAGGTGTACTAAGTTAATATTGAACAAGTTGGTTTTGGGCATTCAGCATAGACATCATAGCCAAAGGACCTAACATTTATGGATTCTAGGTTTGACTCACATAAGTGACATAAGCCATAGGTAAATAAGGAGGTATTTACCAAGTCTAACCAATCAATCTTCTACTTGTGGTGCATCCTTAAAATCCCTAGACAATGTGACATGGTTAGCATTGCATACCATTGAAGCTTAGATTTAATTGTAGTTCTATGATATAGTAAGGTAAAGCTTGCTCATCTGATGGCTTGATATTTGGAGGTACTAAATATTATTATAATCATAAATATTCTCTTAGGGATACCTCTACATAGAATTGAGTTTGAAGAGAGTAGAATACCCATTCCCAATATTGCCAAACCTTCTCAGGAATGGTTTAACTATAGAAGCTTACCTACTAATTGAATTATTAGAAAGGCTTTGGTACCATGTAGTATCTTTGTCTCTCAATGAGTAGATCAAAAGCCAAACCATGATGTCTTCTTGGATATGGTGCATGAATTTCAATATCAACAATTCATTCAAATAATCCATAGTGATTTTATTCTTCTTATCATAAAAGGTTGGTAAAGCTTTCATATTAACCATAGATACTAGAGAATAAACCATTAGGTTTAGTGGTCCTCAATAGGTTACAACCTTACTGGTTTTTTTATTTGATAGTTTTGATATGGTTGACCATAAGGTATTTAGGGGGCATAAAGCATTTGATATTGAGGAGAACCCATATACCCTTGTGGTTGCTACACCATCTAAATCATCTACTAATTAAGGGATACTTGTTGATTTTTTGGAACTATAGGTCATTGGAAAAAAATCTAGTAGTAAATAATTTGAGTTGGAGGTGGGTTAGGAGATGTTTAGTTTTGAGGATTAGGATTTGAAAATACAGGTAGATTAGGGACCATCTGTTGGTTTGGAAAGCCATTGAACTATTGGTGAAATGATTGGTTAAAAAGTATTGATTGCAAAAATTGTGTAGGATGGAAACCTAAAGGAAATAAAATATTTTAAGTTGCTCCTATGGTCACCTATGTTCCTGATGGTGTTATAGGGGTTTTCCAATTCTATGTAGTCCTTTGATTTGGCTATAAATTCAGTGAGGTTGACCCAATTAATCTTGCTTGGCATTAGGTTTTGATGGGTTTTGTAGGGTTTTTTATGCATTAAGTTTCGGTAGCCCTTATAAACTTTGGATTCTAAAATGAATTTACATCATTTATTGGGACAATCCTCTTGATGGTTGAGACGAAAAACTATGAGGGACAAAATTTTGGGTTGTCTCAACTTGTTATTGGCTTGTATTGGCCTACTCGATGGTGTTAGTTGTAAACCCCAACTTGGTTAAGATATTGATGGGCTTGTCTATTTTCTAACTAGGGTCAATGTTATTGTACTCATGCTTACTTGTGACATTGCTGACATAGACCCATTAAATTGATTACAACTTATGATAGGTAAGACTTTTGGTATCTGATACATGTTGTACAAGGGATCTAAAATCATGTTAGGAATAGTGGGTAGATGCTTGATCAACATTAGGCATAGTATAGTGACCATTTATTGTAGGATTATTAAGAAAACTTATTTCTTTTGATCGATAAGGGGGTGGAAGATTTTGATTTTGGCCAATAGTATTTTCTATTGGTATTTCTATTGAAGTTGTTGAGAAAAATTCGTTTGAATATCTAATTTAGACCATTGTTGTAGGTTTCTTTCATTTCTTTCCATTTCCTTTTGTATTCAATCAATTTTACTTATTTGACTTCCTTACCCTTATCACATGAATTAGATATCATATTCATAAGAGTTGTAATGTAATAATTCCTATCCATGATTGATGCTTGATGTACCTACAATAAAGAAAACCATTTAAAAAATCGGTTAGATTTAAAATTTTAAAAATAAGGGAAAAATCAACAAATCACTGACTTGGTCAATGAATCACTAAGTGAATTGCTAGACTAGGGACTTAACATGAAATGGATCTTCATGGGGATGTATGACATCACCTATTGACAACCAAAATCAATGAAATATTAGCTTTTCTAGTGAATCAACAGACAAATAACTTAGAAAATTGGAAGATCCCTTAAAAAGACAATGACGTAATAATGACATCAACTAATATGAAAAATAGTAGACTAAGTTGATAATTTGACAATTTTTAGAATTAAGGAAATATAAGTGGAAGGATCGACCAAAATTCACATAAAGAGCCAATGAATCTTGATCTATCAATGAACATATGAGAAATATAATTGAAGAAGTTCTAAGTCAGGTTGAGATTTCTTTGGAAATAAAATTATGGAGCAAAAAATTTCCAAAATGAAAGTGTGATTCTAAGATTAATTAATAGTTTAGGATAGATTTTGGGTTTGAATGTTAATGTAACAATCATTTGCACCTGAATCAAAGGATTTTGTAGTCTTGTGAGTCTCGGTATCAATGTGCAAAACTGTCAGATCTAAGTAATCATGCATAGACTTGATATAAGTTTTTTGGGTTTTATTTGGCTCAATGTTCTCAACAAACTCTTTTTTAGACCTAGAAAAATTCATAGAATACTAGTATAAATTTAAAAATAAAATATGTATGGACTTGTATGTTTGTCCCATCAGGTGCACCAAAAAAGAAACGTTGATCCATATCGATATAAAATTATGCTCATGATCCCATATCCATAGCCTTGGAAAAGGGGAAGTTTAAGTCCCCTTCACCTTCAAAGTTGGGTTGGCTTCCCATCAACCTACACTATTCTAATCTAATATAAATACATGAAAGTAATTGGTAAAGGTAAGGGTGTGAGATATGAAATAAAAGTACATGAACCTAAATATGGCCAAGACCATAGCGAGACTAGTGTGTGATTAATTAATGTGATTATCATTCATTAAGCATGCAAATTAGTGAAAAAAATGACTAATAGGAAGTGAGAAGACAATGCCACAAACACCATTCACTCATGTATAAATAGCTCAAAAAAAGAGATAGAGTTGAAACACAAATGCCATGCACAATTTTCCATTAATCATAAAATTTTCAATTATCATTAAAAAATGTAGCTCTAATAATTCTCAAAATGGCCAAAAAATATTACAAATGAGCCTAAGGCTCTTATTTATGCAAAGGGATTAACCCATTTTTCCCCTAAGTAAGAATATTTCACATGTGCATTCACAACTAAAAAAAACAACTAAATGAGCCTAAAAAGGGGTTAATCCCTTTGCATAAATAAGAGCCTTAGGCTCATTTAGTTGTGAATGCACAACTAAAAAAAAAACATTGTTTTCAAGTTGTTATACTCCACAATTCTACTTATTAGTCGATGAATCATCAAATAGTTGATGAATGCCATCCTTTTTGATAGATCACTACTTGGTCAATGGACCATCTACCAACTGATTGGAGCTTTCTAGACTTAGCCAATTTTAGGTCCCCTTGCTTTGCTTATTGCTTGATGATTACAAAATTGGTAGAGGCTTGGGTTTTTGTATTTTTGAGGCCTACAAAATTTGGACTCTTACCTCTCCTTGCTAACATTTTCCATCTCCCTTGCTGGAAACCTATTCAATTGACAATTTAGAAAATTTGCATTAAAGGCAATACCTTGTACTATAATCATTACACATATTATTTTTTACTCTTACAAAAATGCATAAGCATAAAATAAAGATTAGTTCAATTAAATTGCCAATTTTATAATGAATTAATTAGAATACGATCAAAGAGTGAAAGTGAGCAGAGAGCAAATCTCAATTGTTGATTTCTTAATAAATTAACTAGAAGTTTAAGATGCGAGTAAAGAGCGAGTGCAAACCTCATTTTTCTTATTTCCAATATTTCAAGAAATATAAAAATTGAAGGATTTTTATGAGGAAGAGCTAAGTAGAATAGAAGGAAAGTCATCCATAGAAGCTCTAAGTGTAAGTAAAGATGCATAGGTTGGAAATGAGGATGCCCTAGTAAAATTCTATATTTAATGCATTATGGTTGGTTTATAAAATTATGTTTAAAAATATAATCAATTTTATCAAATTTTAATGTGAATTACAATAAGAATATGAGTAGTGAGTGAGTGTGAGTTACGAGTGAGCCTCATATTTTCTCGTTCTAGATCTTCAAGGAAACTAAAAAATAAAATTTTCTTACGAGGTAAATTTAAGTAGTATAGTCATTAATGAAACCCCTAGTTGAATGTAAAGATGCCTAGCATGGATGCCCTAGTTGGTAATAAGAGAAAGAGCAAATCTTTGGTAATTCCTATCCACGCGGTAGATGTTATATCAGAAGCAATTATTAATAATGAGATGATCAAGCATCATATAATGTTTCTTAAAAGTAGAGGATTAATATGTGAGTTCCATGGATATTGGTCAGGTTTCTCCAAGATTCAAAATTGGATTAAATGGAAGCAAGGTTGAATTCAAATAACTATATGGTTTTTCTTCTATAAGGATATTTTATCATCTTCTATAGTTCAAAAATTAGGGATAAAATAGTAGGTTATGGCCCATGGTTTTGGATGGGATATGGCCTATATTTAAGCCCATGAAATGAAATTTTTCTATGAAACATAAAATATTAAAAGGCTTCTAGTATGTGCTTCTTAAATTCCCATATCAATTTAACAATAATACATTTTTGAATAGTATTTGTAATATTGTAAGGGACTTCATCCAAGAGAGACCAACTACCAAGAAGCGAAAGCATATTTTTTATACTTAAATGTGTATTGCCATGAATATTTCTAAACCTTTTCCAAAATCTATTAAGATTAAATCTGAATCAAGAGAATGGGATTATCAAGTGGATTATAAAAAAATTGTAGTTTGATACTACCAATGTTATGAGGTTGCACACATAGCAAGAGATTACAAACTAAGAATAACCGACATAGAGAGGATATTTTGGTGATGAGAGTAACTTCAAGATGAAGCAAGGAGTAGCAAAAAATCCACTCTACATCCTTATATGTTGAAGGTCATCATGATTCACTTAGATCAATCATCAAAAGAAACAAAGCAATATGAAAGAGATTAGTAATTACAACATGCAAGTTCAAATTAAGAAGGAATTAAACGTGCAAAGGAAGAAATTGAGATAAATTTTAAAATAGAGAAGGTACAAGAGGTCAAGTTTAATCCAGGTGAATTATCTTTAGTTTCCTTAGATAGTAGAAATTTTTATCCTTGAAATAAAAATGGAAGTATTAAAATGTTTATTCCTTGCACTTTGGGGTTCCAAAAGTAGCATAATAAAGAAAGGATTATGGAGGATATGCATTATAATTTAGGGTTTTAGGGTAGCATAAGCCTATATAAATACTATGGAGAATTGTCCTTATAATTTAGGGTTTTCAAGGTACCATAAAGAAGAAAATATTTTTCAGGCTATTCCTTGTACTATAGGTTCTCCAAGGTATCATAAAGCTACAGATTATCAGTCTCATTGTTAAAAATCTAAAAAATCAAAGATATTTATGAGGATGAAAATATTGATAGGAATGAAAAGGAGAGGATGACCCTCAATTGAAGAATAAAGAGAAAAGGAAACTCAAAGGGATAATGATTTTGAAAACTAGAAACACATGTCATAAGTATTAACAAGAGTGGGGCTAAGCTCGTAAATGAGATAAAAAATGATGATGAAGAGGGTATCTCGGAATATTAAGGGTATGAATAAGATCCCTAAAAAAATATAAATTGGTTAATTAAGAGGTTGTTGTAGTTCTTAGTTCATTTTTATAAAAAAAAAGTACTAAGAAATATAAGAATACATTTAAATATATTTGGAATATGGGGGATTGTCTAGCACTAGCAACATGTTAAAATATTTGTAATCTAATTTTATTAGGCCAAAGCCAACAATGATGAAGTACCTACAGGTGCTCTTTATGTAGCTTAAGGGTAAGTTCTATGTAATCCTTCAAGCATCTTGATGTAAGCCTATAGGCATTCTATATGTAAGCTTACAAGCATCCTTCTATGTAAGCCTACGAGCATATTTCTATGTAAACCTATGGGAATTCTTCTATGTAAGCCTACAAGCATATATACGTAATCTTAAGGGCACCCTCATGTATTCATCGTTAGTGATATTGGTTAATCCACCTTTATGGATAACCTTGATTAGAGGGTGTAATTAATTATTACTTTATTATTTTAAGTTAACCTCAAAGTAAAGTAATTATTGGCTTGAGGTTAACTACTTATTGTGGTTTTTGGTATCACTATAAATACCTCCCAATGATTGATCATTTGTATTATGGTGTGATATATGAAAATATGGTGGGGATGCCCATGGGCCCTCACCCTTTATTCCATCTCTCAAATTGTGTCTTTATCTCTTTTCTTTTTTTTTCTATACACTCTTCTATTTCACTCTTTTTTCTTTTTCTACATAAGATTATGGTGAAGCAATGTTTTGGGATGTTTTTGGAAAATATCATGAATTCCAACATGGTATCACAACAAGTTTGATGTCTTCACGAAGCACCGAACATCTAACTCCAATTGAGATTTTTCTTGTAGTGGTTGGTTAGTTGTACTATATTTGAACGATTTTAAAATTTCTGTGTTTATATTTCTCTTTTCTCATACTGGATGTTTGCTCTAACTCCAACAACCTATTAGTGTGGTGATTGGTAATATTTTTGGCTACAAGAGGAGCAAGTTTTGAAATATTAGTGCAAGGTATGCCTTATTTATATGGGCCTTAATGGGCCTTTTCTAGCCATTGGGGTTGATTATTCAAAGACCTACCTACTGCTTCATTATTCAACTACCTTCTTGATATTTGGTAATATATTGTGATCACCATAGTGCATGTTGAAGATATTCTTATGGGAAGCTCAACATGTTGACCCAAGAGGTGGAGTTATGGCTTCATGTTCGGGACAGGTTGATTTAATTTAGGTACCTTTGACAAAGAGAAGATATTAGTATCCATTGGCCCATACGAGAATTCATTATGGAGGGGATGTATTATCTCTAATGTTTTCTCTCCTTAGCCTCTCAATTTAGATTATGGAGGGGTGTTGAAGTATCTGTAGTTTAATTTAATCAAGACAAGCTCGATTGTGATGAAATACCTATGGGTGCTCTTAATATAGCCTAAGGGCAAGTGCTACGTAAGCCTTCATGTATCTTTATGTAAGGCTACAAGTACTATGTATGTGTAAACCTACGAGCATCTTTCGATGTAATCCTACACACATCTTTCTATGTAATCGTATGAACATCTTTGTATGTAATCCTATGAACATTCTTCTATGTAAGCTTACAAGCATCTATGTGTCATCCTATGGGCATATTCATGTAATCCTAAGGATACCCTCATGTATTCACCCTTAGTGATATTGGTTAATCCACCTTTATGGATAACCTTGATTAAAGGGTGTAATTTATTATTATTTTATTATTGTAAGTTAACCTCAAAGTCAAGTTAATGTTGGCTTGAGGTTAACTACTCATTGGGTTTTTTTGGTATCACTGTAAATACCCCAAAATGATTGATCATTTATATTATAGTTTGGTATATGAAAATATGGTATGGGTGTCCATTGCCATCTACCCCTTACTATTAAATTGTGTCGTTGATCTCTTTCCTTAATTTTCATCTATATGCTCTTCTATGTTTGTTGTTCTTTCCTTTTCTACATATGATTGTGATGGGTGGATGTTTCAGGATATTTATGGAAAATATTGTGAATTCCAATAAAATGAAAATGGGATGAACAATTGCTAGAAGCAAGATTGTTGGTATTTTTTCTTAAGAAATAAAAAAGATCAAAGTTGGATTTATAAATGTATATGCTTCAACTACACAATCTTTCTAATAGATGTTGGAAGACCTTAGTTTATTTATTTTAAAGTCAATCATGATTCATAATTGTAATCTATATATATATATTTTGATAAGTAGCATTATATTTACAGCGGGTTTTTTGAGAAGGGACCCAAAACCTTATTTACAGAAAAAGTTGAAGCTAAAGGAAGTACCACCGCCTGAATCTAATCCCAGGGCAGGAGTCCGGGGCCCTTTTTTTTTTTGTTTCCTTTTTTTAGCAGGTTTTGAAAGGATCCCAAAACCTTTTTACAACAGGTCAAAAGATCAAACCTAGGTTCAAAAACAAACCCTAGGACAGATCCCACCCAGTGAGAAAATCCGAAAAAGGGATGAAGTTGACAAATCCCGTCTTAGCGAGAAAAAATAGTAAACCCTAAAATCCTGTCTCAGGGAAAAAACAAAATTATTTGAAAAATCCCAACTAGTAGGAAAAGGAGCAAACCCTAAACCGGCATAATTGAAAAATCCCGCCCGACGAGAAAACCAGCAGGATTGGAAAACCCGCCCCGCGGGAAAAAATAGTAGGAGCAGAACAACCCGCTCAGCAAGGAAACCAGCAGTAGCTGGAAGAGAAGGATCCTGCTCAGCGAGAAATCTGCCAAAGGAACAAACCCCTGCCCAACAGGAGGCCCGGAGCTGGGAAGAAAAAAACAAGGGAGGGACAGGGAAGCTGTCCCACGAGCGCCCGGGGCTGGAAAGGGAACCTTGGCCAAGACGAGAGCAGCGGAAGACCACTGAAACGACCAGCAAGAGAACAACCAGCCCCAACCATGCCTGGAGGAGACAGAAGCCTAGGAGACATAGCTGCAGGTTTGGCCCCCCCCAGGGCCCAAAGGGCAGACTACAAAAACCGAGGGTCCACCTCAAGACCAGACAAACCCCAGATCTACATGGAGATCCCGAAGGCAAAGGCAACCTGGAGCAAGCGAGGAAGGGCCTCATATGCGGGAATAGACCCCCCCCGAGGCCAAGAAAGAGCACATGAAGATCCCCAAGCGGCAACCAGGAAACCAGAACCAACCCTCTTTCAGCAGCTGCCCCTGGGCAAGCTGAAAACCCGCCAAACCAAGGAACTCGGGCCCAGAAACCACGGACCCTGCCAAGCAAAAGCAAACCAAGCAACGGGAACCCTGAGCAAACACGGGATCTGGAAAAGCAGGGCAAGAGAGTGCTCGGGGAGGGGGGCAGGGGAAGGGGAAGAGGGACAAGAACCACCCCGCAACGGGGCCCAAATGCACAGGATCCACCCGGCCCAGGGACTAGCCCACCCGGGAGCCGGCCCGCACGGGAACCACCCCGTCCGGGGGCCATCCCGCATGCCGACAACCCGCCGGGGTCCCGGCTGAACGGGGACCGATGATGAACGGCTACCGGCACTCGCGAAGCACTCCGCGCGGCGGCCAAAGAAGACGACCCGGCCACGGCACCCCCAACCGCACAGCCGCCAGCCAGAACAGGAACCACCCCGCCTAGCATCCACCCCGCAACGAAGCCCGTCGGTGCAACAGACGTCCACCATAGCAGCCAACCCGCCCAAGCGTCGCCTCGCCCTAACCCGACCCCCCCTGCAACATGACGAAACTAGGTTTTCTCACAAGAAAACCCTAGCAGAGCATGTAATGTCTAATCTATATATTATTTGGGGGACTTCAACACTTTTTAATCTCCTTTGAAAAAAAGGGTTGTACTCCTAGATGCTTTAAATTAATGAATAAATTTGGATCATTTATCAAATCAAATGGCATTTGGGATGTTACTCCTTCAAGTTTCAATATACATAGTATAATAAACATATTGGACAAACTCATATAGCAAAACTTTTGGATATTTTTTTGTTATTTAATACCTATTTGCAGATAGAGTATACAATCTTTTGAGACTTTTAATTGCGAATAGGATTAGATCAAAAACGTATTCTCTTGAGATGTGATCTACTTAATAATGATCATCCAAATCCATTTCAATTTCAATCTATATGGATCCAAGATCCTATTTTATTCCAAATGGTTACGTTATGGTGGGACGAAGCAAGATTTGAAGGATCGTGTATGTAAAAATTCGTTCAAAATATGATATATCTAAAGGGAAAAATGAAGATTTGGAATTTCAAATATTTGATTTTTAAAATAAATGAGGAAATTAAATCCAAGCTTAATGATTTACAAAATATGTAGAAATCAATAGAATTGATCAAGATATTTTATGTAAGAAAAACAATTAATTTATGAATGTATTACAAAAGGAAGAGTTGTATTGGTTCCAAAAATTTAGAGAGAGATGGATTAACTAAGAGATGGATTAACTAAGGGGACATATATACTATTTTTCATGCTATAGCCAAAATAGATTTGTCTTTCATTGAACTAAAATTATTTCAATTCCATATGGCAGAAGTATTAAGGAAGAATTAGGAAGAAAGCAGTTAATTATTTCAAAAAGTTTTTGTCAAAAGTTAGGTAAGATAAAAAGGGTCAATGTAAGTTGCAAAATATTCCATCAATAATTACAAAAAGACATAATGAAATCTTGATTAGAAATATTTATATGGAGTTGTAGAATATGGTTTTCTCTTTCCATCCTAATAAGGTACCTGACTAGGATGAATTTCTTATAATTTTATTTCAAAAAATTGGTATTTGTTAAAGAGTAATACGTTGATTGTGGTTGAAGTGGCTACAAAAAAGATGGCTATAATAAATGGGATTAATTCCACCCTTACTATATTAATTTTCAAGAAAAATGAGAATATTTTAATATTTTTGTCCAATAAGACTTTGTAATATGATTTATAAAATAATTTTAAAAATTATGGCTAATAGATTGAAAAGTATTCTAAGTTATTTTATCTCGCAAAAACGAGGCTTTGTTTATGGTAAACAAATTCTTGATGGTATAATCATTGTACAAGAGGCCATATATTCTTTTCATTCCATTGAAAACCTGGTATGGTTGTAAAATTAGATATAAGTTTGGATAGAGTTTTCTACATGATATTTTTTAGAGAATTTAATTTTTGTTTTTATTGGAATCCAAAATATTATATTTTGATTAGTGGACACTTATAATCATCTCATGGACTCCACCAGGGTGATCCACTATCTTCTTATCTCTTTATTATTCCTCTTGAGACATTGGAAAGAGCTTTCTCAAAGGCATTAGTGGAAGGAAAATTCAAAGGTATTCATGTTGCAAAAAACAGTCCCTTCAAATCTCATCTCTAATTTGTGATGATATTTTTCTTTTGGGTCATCCCTGAGTCTACAAGGTTATGGATTTTATGTCAATATTATCATCCTCTATGAAGGTTGTTGGATAGTTGGTTAATACTACAAAAATTCAAAAACTTTTTCTTAACATTCCTCCAAATTTACAATGAATTATACTATGGCAATTTTAGGGTTCAAAGTCATTTTTTTTATTTGGTTGGTTTAAAGTTAAAAAATTGCTATCAACACACGTTTAATCTGATAAAGGAGAGGAGCTTTAGGATTCAATTTTTGATAGAATAAAATTTTGTTTGGTAGGTTGGAAAGGCTGGTAAGTTCTTAACCATGGTTGGAAGGGTACAACTTGTCAATATTATATTGCAATCTATCTATATATATGTTGTCACTTTCAAGACTGTCAAAAAATATAACATTCAAATTCAATAAAATTCAATATATTTTCTTTGGAAAGAGTGTGAAGAAAAATTTAGGTTTCCTCTTTATAAGTGGGATAAATTTTGCAAAGGAAGATATATTGAAGGGATAGGCTTGCAAAATTACAGATTTTTTAGTTTGGCATTAGAAGAAGAACTTGGTTGGAGATTGTTGAAATATCAAGAAAAGAGAGGCAAAAATATTTTTTCAATTAGTTATATGGTATTGAAACGGGCCCCACACATATTCTATCATCACCACGTAGTGGTATTACAACTTGGCTATTATGCATGTATCATTTGGCAAGATTTAAACTTGGGTCTGCTCCTTAAAATTCAAGAAATCTAATTGGTTGTGTTAATGTCATTTGATAAGTTAGGAAAAAATGTTACTTAAAAAATTTATAGGTTTTGTTGACGCAGTAAAATTGTTCAAAAGATAAACCCTACCAAAAGGCTCGACAATATGGAACTTAATATCAAAGAGTTTGCAATTGATCAAGAAGCATGTTACGTGGTCAATCAATGAGGATGATTCGACAAATTTTTGGTTTGATGGTTGCTTGAAGCCTTATCATCTTATTTCTAATGCAAAATAAGAGTTGTTCGCTTGAATATGTTTAGCTTGTAGAGGTTCAAAGGTTAAAAATTATATTAATGTGAGTAATAGTTTCAAATCATGAATTTCTATTAGCAACTTGGTTGAAGAAGAGGATGCCAAAAAATAGTAGATGATCTTCAAAAGTTGCTTCAAGTGTCCTATTTGCCTACTTTTATATAGATGTATAAGTTGGTTTAGAATCTATCAAAAAATGGTGGATACCTTGTCAAGTTATGATAGAATATTTTAGACAAATTAGAAATTCTTAATCCCAAATATTTCTCTTGGAAGAATGCTTGGTCACTTGAGGTCCTCCCTAAGGCCTCAACATTCCTTTGGCTAGCCATTGAAAGCAAAATTATTACTATTGTGTGCAAAGAAGAGGATATCATGGACCTTTTAGTTGTGCCTTGTACAAGAAGAATATAGAAACATCAAATCATTTACTTCTTCATTGTCCCTTTCCTTACTCTATTTGGCATTGCTTTTTAAAAAAGAGAGAGAATATATTGGATAACTCCATCAACATTGAAAGAGTTGATAAATTGTTTTATTAATTGCAAAGCTAAAGCATTATGCATCCTATAAAGGATTAGTTTTGCCATTTGTTGAAATCTACAGCTTGAAAGAAATAATAGATTTTTTAAAAATAAATCTTAAAGTCATGTCTAAGTTTGGAATTATATTATTGTCTCTTGTAAAATGTTTACAGAAATTGTGTTCATCATGGAAATTCTCAAATGTAAAAATGATTTGTTAGCCTCTCGGTTACAAGAATTTAAAATACATGCAAAGGGTCATATGTGATAGTAGAGTTAACACAAAGAATCTATGTTGGTCCATGAAAATGGAAATGTATAGAAGTTCAATTCATACAAATTAATTTTAATGATGGTGTTTTTTGAAATAATTAAGGCAAATTTCTCCTCGCAATCGTATGAAACTTCAATGAACAACTATGTAGAGGCTAGGACACTTTTAACAAGGATTAAGATTGTCATTAAAATGAATAGAAATATATCTCGATTTAGGGGGTTTCACAAAATATTATTCATGCTATCAAGAAAAATGAATGTGAAAAATGGATAAAAATATATTATTTTTTATGCCCATCAATTATGGTTAGAGATTGTATCTTAAATTTCAACATATCTACAAAGAAGGAAATAAGATAGTAAATAATTTAGTTATTATTGATCTTCATTTAGGCAAAATTTAAATCTTAGAAGGTAATTGGCAGAGCTTTTTCTCTTAATAAAAAGGATATCGAAGAGTTGATTGCTGAAACATAGTATTTCAAGGAAAATGAAGAATATCTTTGGTAAAAATGCAATTTGGATATGGTTTAATTAACCTATTAACAAATACAATGTTTTGTTATTATGTGGGAGTGGCCCCCAATAAATTTGATAAATAACTTAAACCCACGGAAAACTAGAAATTGAAAAAATATTATGGTTAAGAAATAAAGATAATGGAGTTACTAGTTATCATTTCCAATGAGAGAATTAATGCATGATCAATAATTAATTGTAAGTACTCAAAATATCATTTTAATTGTTTGTGTATAAAATAAATTAATAATCATTTTAATTGTTTGCATATAAAATAAATTAATAAATCAAATGTTATTATTTCAACTAATTAAATTCCTCGTATTTCAAGGAGATTTGAATCTGGCCAGCAATAGTTGTTATAATACTACTATATGGTCATAATGTAATATAGGTGGGGCTCTTTCAATTCCATATAACTATAAAAATAATATAAATATAATACAAAACAAAAAGGAAAAAAAAGTAAATGCACCACAATGGTGAGGGCTTTAACCTCTCTTTGAAAGGTCCAAGTTTCAAACCCCACTCAATATAAGGAGGAGACCAAAATCCTCATAAAAAAACTTTATAAATTCAATAAAAAAAAAAGAAAAAAGAAAAAATACATTAAATTAAATCCTATTTATTAAAACCCATATTTTCCTTTCCATTTTACTCACACAAATTTAATGCCATTCATAATAGTAGACATGTATGCAAATATAATTATGCTTCCTATAAACTTGTTAATATTATATGTGCTCTAGTTGCACTTATCTTATGATATACTTGTATATTAATTCATTTGTTTTAATTGTTTACTCATTTATATATGAACTTTTCATATTATAAATATTTTTTTAAAATTTTGTTTTTTTTTTAAATTTTTAATGGGTTTACTGGGGTCATGATCCCTTATAATGAGGGGTACAGGTTTTTATGAAGGGTCATGATCCCTTATACTGAGGGGTTTGAACCTTAAACCTCTCAAAGAGAAGCCAAAGCCTTTACCACTCTAACAAACTTGCAGCTATAATCTTTATTTTGTTTTTAATTTATATTTAACAATTCTTATTTATTAATTTTATTTTTTATTAGTTATATGCAATGAAAAGGGCCCCATCCATGTTACAAATGACCACACATAATGATATTACAATGACTTAGAAATTATGCATGTAAGATTTAAATTTAAATATCTTTTTTTTTTAAGTGGAAGAGTTTTTTTTTTTTTTCAATTGGTTATATGGGATTAAAACTGGTCTCATTTGAATTACATCATCACCACATAGTGGTATTACAACAAAGCTTGGATATTATACATGTATCGCTCCATCCATGTTACAAATGACCACACATAATGATATCTCAATGACTTAGACAATTATGCATGTATAGCTTAGTAAGATTTAAATCTCCTTTTTGAAATTTGAAGAGTTTTAATTTTTTTTTTTCAATTGGTTATATAGGATTAAAACGGGTCTCATTCGTATTATCATCACCACATAGTAGTATTACAACAAAGCTTGGATATTATCTAGGATATTATCCATGTATAGCTTGGTAAGATTTGAACCTTGATTTGCTCTTTAAATATCGAGGAATCTAACCCGCTGAGCTAATATCGCTTGGTTAAGCTACTACTATTTAATTATTTATTTATTAATTTTATTATAATATATTATAGTGATTAATTTTTGGATAAAATTTTAAATTATGCTTTATTAATCCCTTTATGTTAAAATTGAAATTAAAAATAAAAATAACATATATATATATATATATATATATATATATATATTGACTATATGGAATTGAAATAGACCCAACCTATATTATATCATTTTTTTTTATACATAGGGGAATTGGCAACTGCCTTTCCTTTTTGAACAACTGGTCACAGGGTCAAATCACATTGCCTCCGATCGTAGCGTCAAATCATGGAACTACCACTATAACCCCTACCTCGCCTTGGTAAACACGGCTCGGAGTGAGGGAGACCCTCGGTGGCTCAAGGTTGGTACCGTCGTCATCAAGCTGGCGCACACTCAACGGATTCTAGTCAGATTACTACCTTTGCCCTAGAGTGCACATGCCTGCGAGGTTTGTTGTAGCGTCAAATCATGGAACTACCACTATAACCCCTACCTCGCCTTGGTAAACACGGCTCGGAGTGAGGGAGACCCTCGGTGGCTCAAGGTTGGTACCGTCGTCATCAAGCTGGCGCACACTCAACGGATTCTAGTCAGACTACTACCTTTGCCCTAGAGTGCACATGCTCGCGAGGTTTGAACCTAGGTCTCCTCCTGGTAAGTGCCCAACGTCTTACCAATCCACCTAGCCCTTGCAGACAACCTATATTATATCATCATCACATAGTGGTATTATAACAAAACTTGGATATTATGTTATGGTCCCCTCATACTATGTAAGGTTTGAACCTTGGACCTCTCAAAAATAAAACCAAAACCCTTATCACTGCAGTAAACTTACACCTTAAAAAATATTTTTTTAATAAAAATAAAAATAATATTTTTAGAACTTCACATTATAATTTTGATCAATAGTGTTAAAGGCATTGTGCAAGTCTATACTGCAAGGGTATATATTCATCCGTTTTTGCCTACTCATGATGGCACGTGAAAATTCACGTCTGGTAGTTTTTGTGAAAATTGTCAAAATGCATGGAACCTTTTAATACATTTATATTCATGGAGTAGCAAAGAGTTTAGCATAAGATTAGTTTCATTGTTTCTTATAATTTTCAAGTTCAAATTATAATGAATTGTGTGAGTATGTTTAAAACAATAAACAGCTCAAATTATAATGAATTGTGTGAGTATGTTTAAAACAATAAAAATAAAGTTTATAGATAAAAAGAGATATCTACATTAACACTATTACAACTCTCAAAATTCACATCTTGAGCCTTCTTTGGGGCTTAAAGATTGAAATTAGAAAAATATGGAAATATTACATTGTGAGCCTCTAAGCTTGTTGACTTAATTTGAAAGATATTAACTGTTAAAGTTATGTTAAAGGTATCCCTGTGAGTGTGGTCTACCAGCAAGGATGTCACTTGTATTATCGATGATGTGATCTGGGTTCAATCTCCATGGTGGATGTGTATAAGAAATATTACTTAAAAAAAAAAATTATGTTAAAGGCTCTAGACAAGTTCCAAGTTCCTAGTTCCTTGTAGTTTTTGGGTTTATGGATAGAACAAATGATATCAACATCAAGAATGTCAAAGCATCTCTGGCTTTAAAAATTTCGACATCTTCATCCTTGAGAGATGGATCTCAAAGAATAGAATAACAAAATGATGAAAATATTATGAAAATGAGATAATTTAAGCCTCTATCGAATGTTGGCTCAAGGTGAAAGTTACTGAAGTTTGACGTCAAAGGTTCTACATCCAAAAGAAATATATGGCTGTGGAGATGTGGCAACCAAACCTCATGCCACTCTCAAGAGAGTTCTCTGTGCCATGCTTGTTTCCTAAATTAAAAAAAAAAAAAAGTTCAATATAGCACTTCATTTGCATGTTGAAAACAAACCATTAAAATATATCTACATACTAGTTTTTATTTCCTTCCAACAGTGCCTATTAGACATTCAGAAGAAGAAAAGGTCTATAAAATACATTAAAAATATCAAAACATTCAATTTATATGTAAAATTTAAATTCAAAATACACTGTTTCTTTCAAATCCTCACTGATTTGCACGACTGCATAGAAACAATGCTTGTAAACTTATGAAAGTCCCATCCGTTTTATCACCGTGGCCATGTAAGACCTTGCCACCTTAACAATATACTAGCCATCTACACAATAGCATTCAAAAAAGTTAACGCTCTCTCATAACAGCTCCATGTGTAAATAAAGCTTTAGCATTTTAAAAGGTACAAATAGATGTATACTAGTGTAATTTGGGACCAAATTCAATTTTGAAAACAAAATGTGTTATAAGATGTTTTAGCATTTCAGAAGGTGTAAATAAATGTATAGTTACTCTAATTTGGCTCCAAAGTCAATTTTGAAAACAAAACTTGTTATAAGATGTTTGTTTCTTGCAGCACAAGGCCTGAACATTTCTAGATTGCACAAAAATAATGGATGTTTGCATTCATAATTGAGGTCTGAAAACATAGTCAGCTGACGATTCAACCAAGGATCAATTATGAGAGTTCGAAAGCTTTAAAAAACATAAATCTAGATCCATGATCCACAATAAGTAGGAAGCCATGAGAAAACATACAGAGTTCCAATATCTAAATGTTGCAAGTATCAGACATCCTGAAAAAGACCCTTTGAAATTTCAGTTAGAACCTAGCAGTTTCAACCAACATCTCCACTTTTATGAAAAAAGCCAGCGTTAGGCGAAAAACTACTACAAAAATAATTTATAAAAGACACCCCCAAACCCTTTTGCTACAACATGCTTCTCTACATACCCCTTGGGAGTTTCATACCATTAAAAAGAAGCAACATTGAAATATGACATCAATATGTGGGTTATGATTCCTATAGAACATTGCCCTGGCAAGGAATTGGATATGAAGTGACACCACTATCATAAGTTAGAGAAGCTAATGCTCATGCCAGATGACGCATATAAATGACAATGCAGGTTCCAAGATCCACATCAATCATATCACCGCCCAAAACACTTGGATACTGTAGACATAAGTGTAGATGAAAGAAACCTCATGCCACTAGATCCTCCCGGGAAGTATGAAATAACATAGTATGACAAGGCCAACACCTGGAGATGGATAATATAGAGTTCAAGTTAGATGTTCATACCAAAAGTATATACATAATCTCAAAAGACAATTAAATGAAGCGAGACTTTCCTGGACACAAACCTGTATGCCGGAGAAAATTACAGAAAGTATATAGCTATGTAGCACCATTGAGACATAAATGGTAGCTGCCATGCTACCAAAAAAACCTGCTGTGAATGGTAGTCTCTGTACAAAATCATATACTTTAATGTAAACAACAACATTTGAACGCAACATAACATCATAGTATACAATGCTCTCTATCAAAATCAGCTTAAAGGCCTTTCACAATACTTTGTTGCAAGCAAAACACGTAAAGTTATAAATTTTCATAGCTCAACTGACAGAAAAAGATTAGAATTAATTACCTCTTTGGAAGTCATGTGAGCAAACTGATTTCTGGGACCTTTTAAAGCAAAAAATGAGCCTATAATAAATATGCACCCAAGGGTAAAGCATATTGCAAACTTCTGAGGCATTACAACCATGATTGGGAGAAACATGGTGAATGCAATGAAAATGAAGAAGATGCCTGTTGCTAAGAGCAATCCAAAATACATGATGGATTTTCCTGAAGGCATAGTGCTAGTAGCTGACTGAATATTTCCTGGCAAGTCCCGCACTCCCTTTGATACACTGAAACAAATTCAAAACAAAATATAAGATCTATTTGACTTCCATATTCCTTTGCAAGACCTGTTACACATATAACTAGTTTAATGGCTGTCTTAAGTTTGCAGGAAGTGGCAATACATACATGTGACCCCAATGCCTACTAAAAGATTCTGTAAAAGCATGCATAAAATTTGTAAATGGGATGCAATGAATTACAATAACTTATTCAAAAAAACACAAGATAAAGTTCACTATTGAAGTAGAGTAGAGGTTAGCTAATTGGGCTTTGGACAAAGGTGATCTTATTTGTTATGGCCACCCTCCTAGATGGTGGGCTTCACAAATAAGGGAAGCTCTTCTTTCTATCATTTCTTTGGATGACTCCAGTTCTGAAGGTACCTAGTTTCTTCTTGCTTTATTTTTGCTTTTTTATTTCTTGAGATACATTTTTTTGTTTTGTTTTGTTTTTTGTTGTTCTTGTGTTTTGTTGTTTTGTGTTGTTCTTGTGTTTTGTTGTTGTTCTTGTTGTTTTTTTTTTTTTCTTGTTCTTGTGTTTATGTATGTTTGTGTTATTTCGTGTTTTCTATGTTTTTTGTTTTTGTTTACTGTCTGTTGTTGGTTGTTTTTTTATTTTTATTTTTATTTATTTATTTTGTAGGTTTTGTTTGTTTGTGTTTTTCATGTTTTTGTTGGTTATGTCTTTGTAGTGTTCTGTTGTTTTTGTCATGTTTGTGTTTTGGTATGGTGTTCTTGTGTTTCTTCTATGTGGTTCATGTTGTGGTTTTTTTTTTTTTGTGTGCTTGGTTGTGCTTTATCTTTTTGACACACTCAAGGAGCATGTTTTTTATTTTATTTATTTATTTATTTTTATTCTTATTTTTATTTATTTATTTATTTTATATCTTATTGTGTGTTTGTTAGCTCCTTGAGTATGTCAAAGGTGGTAGGCCAGGATCATACCCTGGGCGATTTTGGCAGAATGGATACCCCTGCCTCCTTGGGTCTTACCCGAAAGTGGCATCCCTTTTGGGATGTTTTCCACAAATAAAAAAAAAAAAAAAAAAGTAGAGTAGAGGTAAAACTGCCAATGGAACTTTCAAAAATCTTCTCTCAAATAACATTTACCTTTAGGGCAGGCAGAATCCCTGGTTGGGATGGAGTAAAACCTATTAACAGATTTTACTTTGCAAGCTTTTCCTTCAAAGGAAACTGACACTGCATTTCCACTAAATAACACAGCACAGTCCTTTTCCTTTATACTCTTCCATGTCTATGATTAGATTCAACCAGTCATCCAACAGAAAAGAGAAAGTAGAAGCCATGTAGAGGAGGATTGTACTGATGATTTAGATTCAAGATAAAAAAATAACAATTTTCTGAGAAAATTGAGATCTCTCTGTTTTAAAAAGTGATTGCAACAATCATAGAAGTTTCTTCTATTTGAAGTCTGCAAAATGCCAAAATGTTACGAAGATTTATGGATAGGATTTGGTGGATCCCAAACCCAACGAGCTGCATGATGACTTTATCTCTGCTTGATAAGAAGGCAAACCCTTAAAATCAACCCATGTGTGTAATCACATTTCTCATCTGCCTTCTATAAAACAACATCATGTGGACAGTTTGCTTTGATCAACACTTCAACATTATGTAAAACTCCAATATGCCAATTGTATGAATAAATGAACGTCAAAATTCACTGAAGAGAAGGCAATGGCAGAAGTACTGATGAGAAGGTATTGAGCGGTATTTGGGATAATTTTGCAGCATTCCACTAGTCAAGACATATCTAGGAACGCCACTGCACAAGAACTTGAACAAATATTATAAGTATCGGATTATAATTCACTCAAGAGGGCTTTGCATCTTTTGGTGATAGTACATTTAGCTTTGACATAATTGTGAAATTGAAAATGTAAAAAGGAAAAATAAGGAAACTTCAGAATGCTAAAATGTCAAGGAAACCAGAACAAAAAATGCTCTATGGATGTAGGCCCATTAAACATGAACTAGAATTTAATATGTTTCTTATGAGTCTCTCTTGAGCATCACAAAATTCCTCATCACTAATAACCATCAACATGTTTGGATGTGAGATTTCTGCTATTTTGGATGGTGATGAATGTGGCTACAACTGCATATTGACAACCTCTTTTTCCTAAGGACAAACATTGTTCCCTTACTAGTCCATAGTAAAAAAAAATCCCATCGAATATAGACAAAATCTAAATCGAACTGGTTTTTTTTTTTTTACTATCAAGATTGGTCCGATTGGACCCAGAGTTTTGTAAGTAAAAGAAATTTGCAACATGATTTTGAGTTATGGCTCTAAGCTATTACAAATGTTTTGTGTTATTTGTGTATATTTTACACATTTGTGTGTTTATAGAAATGTTCCATAGAGATGTGTCCCAGACTTTGGGGCCCATCTCAAAGACCCGTCGAGACGACACACAATCGCATCCCACCGTCCTAGATCCGTGTTTTGCCATCTTGCATAGTTCCCCTCCTGGAAACTTTGTGGAACATAGGTTTACATTAAATATGACTTTAGAATGAATGAATAAATATATATATATATATATATAGTGGATTTTTTGGCTTCCGTGCGAATCTGGACTTTTGAACCTTGTAATGTTTCCTACAAAATCCTTTTCAGTGACCAGTCATTGGCAGTGAACCGTACCACCAGCAAGCATTCTCTTCTTAACTGGGACTCGAAAGAAATTCTAAGAACCATTCCTGTGCATTCTTTAACTTCAACTAGATCTATAGCCTGCAAAAACATTAAAAAGAAAAATAACAAGAGCTTCCTAGGTGTCTTTAGTTCTGCTCTGATTCACAAGAAGCCTCCTAATAAATGCTAATTGGTTCTTTTCATTTGCACTAATGGTGTGCAGCAATGGCCAAGGCAGAGTATTCAGAGCAGAAACAAACAATCTATAGGAGAACATAGCTGAGAACTAAGTTACAAGGTCGGATTCGATAGGGACAAAAATCGGAAAAAATAAATAAATAATTATTGTCAATGAGAAAATCAATGATAACATTTGCATGAAGTTCAAAACCTAGAAATAAATATTTTTATTAACTTTAATATTTCATAATAAAATGAGGTTGACTTGCAAATGTCTCAATGAAAGGGTTGTCCTAAGATCATTTGTCCTGTTGATATTGTTTTAACTTTTTCCTTGGTTATTTTGTTCCAATCTTTATTTATTTTAAATGTAGAAGGGAGTCAGGGAGATGTGGAAAAGAAATATGCAAATGGGGCAAGTTTTAGGTTTACTTAAATTTTATCTCATTTTTCATTGGCTGCTGTTTGTTCAATTATATTTGTCAAAATTGTCCATGGAAGATAGAAATTGTCAAAATTCAGACTTTTGATAAGATTCCACAAATCTGGTAACATAAGTTGAGAACAATCAGAGATAAATTGCAGTTCAGGTGATAGTTGAGGCAATTGAATAATTTGATAAGAATTTTCAGTGAGGCAAAACAGGGACAGTTGCTGGAGCTTAGCATTGGCCTTTGCAAGAAAGGACACCCCTCGTCCTCTGACTAGACACAAAGAAAAGATGCCCAGTGAATAGTGCCAAGCATCCTACTTTTTCTTTCAAATACATAATCTGTTTTTTTCAACCATGTATTATGTCAAACTCGTTTGGTAAAAAAACATCTGATTTCCTCCATGTTCTTGTCTCATGTTCTGTGTCTGATGTTTTATGTCTGATTTCTCTCTGTTATTTTGGCAGTATATCAGATTTTAGACCTGGTATTGGAACTTGAAGCCCTCTACAAAATATATTGTTCTAATCCTGGAAGAACAATAGACTTGTAAATATTAATAGCGTATTTAAAATTGGATATCATGGGGCTGCATAGAGCTGTTTTTGTTCTATACTTAGCTTGATGAAAACCATAAATGCTGGACAGAATGGAGAATAATAAAGAAGCCATCCCAATTCCGAAGTATATATGACTCAAGCAGTGGGGGAATATTGATTTAGAGTTGTCCAGCTGAAAATTGCATCTTACTTTTTAGTTACTTGGCAGTAAAGACATCTCAGTTCGCAGCTTGTCTGGGTGCATTTAATTATTGGGCAGCAAGAACATCCTGGTTTGGAGTTTGTCTGCCTCACTATTGAAGATTGTTTACTAGATGGTGAAGATATACAGGTGAAGAATTCAGGGACCTTCACACTAAAGACTTATTTTGAGGGTTGGAACATAGCTGAGTTTGACTTGGTGGTTGAAGTATAGGACCATAAGGGGATACATATATTTTGCTTATATTTATTGTATTTGAGGAGAAGAATTAGGGATATTGATTTCCAGTAGTGTAGTACCAACACAATAACCTGCAAATGGCAGGTACCAGAATAGAGTCTTGTATGCAACTGTTGGGAGGTATAGATAGAGCATTAAACTCAGATAGTTGAAACTTTGAAAGATATGCTTCCCTTTGTAAGCTGTCACATTTTATACCGAAGGAAACTTTTTGTTCAATAATTTTGCTGATGTGCTCCATCTTCTTGTCTCCTGTTTCATGCGTATATTTTAACCTGTATTTTTGGTTTCTTCTCAAGATAATTCTTCTGTGCATCAGAATTTTTTTTATTTAACGTTGGTCTATATACCTTTGGTTACTCTGGAGATTTCACGTTGTAAATTGGGACTGCTTCTATGGCTCTTTAATCGTATGCTTTAGCATTGCACTAAAACTTTCTAATCATATGAACCAACCGTACGGATCTCATAATAATCAATTTCTTTATAATGGATGGATGTGAAGCAATAGTGCTTGTTGGCATCTTTATTGCAACAATTTTTCTGCCCTTACAAGACCAAAAAACATTCTTTTCTTTGTACATTTTCAGATCTTTTAATTAAATGTATGGGTGAAAATAATAGGCCATTCTTGTTGCAGAAAAACTAACAAATATATAAATACCAGTTGATCTGACAAAAGAAAATAATCATAAAAAACTAGTGCGATTGTTAAGTGCACTAATCAGATGAACCACTTATATCATTTCTAAGGAAGTTGGATCAAATCTGAGTTTGTGCTGCAAGGTTAACTGTTCTGTGTGATGTGAGCAGGGATAAAGTTTTAATTTTAATTTTAATTTTTAATAATTAATGATTGCCTCCAAGTCATAGTTTTCATGTGTTATAAAAATTGCAAAAAAGATAAAAGTTTCTTTTTGAACTATTCAGTTTATTGTTTCCCTTCTTTTTATGTGCTAAAGTCGGTACATCGCATTTCCCACTTAAGAAGAAATGGACTAAATGTTGAATCGGCTAAAACTTTTAACATGGGTGTTCTAAGAAAGGCATCAGAAAATTTCCTTGGAACATGGGCTGTTTTGCATATTTCACTGAATTAAAATAAATCTATAACTTTTGCTATCAAAAGATATGCTCTTAACGTGTAATAAACCAACTGAAATAATCTTCTGATAAGGTCAAATATAGAAAAAAACTCCTACTCTTTCAACCTAGCAGCTGTATATAATATTAGGCATAGAGACAGATATTTGCAGTCCTAACCCACGGCATGAAACTTTAACTCTAGAAAATCAAACAAGGCTTGGAAACTTTATCTTAAAACTAAACTCCTACATAAAAAATCTTCTAAACAAATAAACAAAAATTGATAGGCCCTACACACAAAGTTAGTCTAAAGAATGTTAAACGTCATCTTATCTCTTCTCAGAAGATTTCTCCTATCACAGCTTCCAAAAAAGGTAAATAGCGCTTATGCTTTCATCAAATTCTAAAACCTTAACTTCTCTTCACATTAATTATTCAGCCATTGTTTCTAGCATCAAAATTCAATGTCTCTGATGACGGTGGTTTGGGTTACCCTGTCCCTCCTATTTGCGCACAAAAAATGCTTTCAAGTTTTTTTCTGAGGATTAGTGCTTTGGATTACCTTGCCATTCCTCTCTATACAAGGGCTAGAAGTTTTCTGAGCCCGTGAAAGTGAGTGTTCTTTTTGCAAGAGTTTTGAGGGAATTTAAAACATAACACGTATTTCCTTGTCCATCATATAAGCACAATTACACAGATATTTGCAGGCATTAACTAATATATGGACTTAAATACCGATGATCACAGAAAGCTAAAAGAACTTATCTTAAAAGCAAATACCCATAGAAACATTCCAACAAGTGAATACACCATGGTACACCTACACACCAATTTGAACTAAAATTTGTTAAAAATAACATTTATTTCTCTCACACGGACACTCTCTTTTATTTATTCATCTATGCATTGCCCATTCAGTGCTCTACTTCGGCGCCCGTTGTCCTGAGCATCAAGGGATTTTGTTTTCCCCTAGGTTTTTTAAAGTTCAACGATAATTGCAATGAAAACACAAAGTTTAAAATATGGATATGGGTTTTCCTGAGCATGAAGGTGGGTTGGTTTATTTATTTAAACCCTAAGAGTTTTGTAAAAATTCAATGACAATAACAATCAATATCATATATTCTCATGGCAGAAGTTTGGCAGAAGTTTAACCTGTTAAATATTTTAAAATAAAGAAGGTGGCTTTAATCTTACCTTGACAAAAAATTTCTTGACAAGTGATATATGCTTAATTCTCAATATGTTTAATCAAATTAAGAATAAAAATAAAATCATAGGTATTGGGCAGAAATTGCAGAACTCACATATTAAAGGTACCCATGAAGCTATCATTTGCAGTTTTAATGATAGGAGCGAAGGATGTGGGTACTGCAGCTTCGAGATCCATGGAATCCCCTGACTCCCCTGCCTTGGCAGATGCATAGGCATTCCAGTCTGCAAGCAGCGAGGGAGATTTCTGCAGTTCTGAGCTGCTGGGTCCTCCCATAAACCATGCCTGGGCTGTCTTCTGCATCTTTTCAAGCCACCCAAATCAACAAAATTCTGCAAAACTTCTTGGATTTCAGGGATCTCTTCGGAGCCTTTGAAGTGTATAAATTTGTTTAGTTAGACCAATTAATATCGAAGCTTTCTTCCTTCGCCTGATGGGCTGCACAACATGCAAGCAATCGCTGTGTTGGTTTTGATCAAATACTAAGGAGAGCAGTTGGATTCCGGTACAAAC
The DNA here is from genome assembly GCA_028583015.1 of Wollemia nobilis. Taxonomy (NCBI): domain Eukaryota; kingdom Viridiplantae; phylum Streptophyta; class Pinopsida; order Araucariales; family Araucariaceae; genus Wollemia; species Wollemia nobilis. Next base: position 9,095,214 of record JAQPPZ010000989.1, read on the forward strand.
ACACCACTCATCAGCAATGACACGGACTTGATTTAGGGAGGTTTTTCGCTGCTTTGGTTGTGGGCATCATCGAATTTCAGGCCTTGAAAAGCCGATTGGAATTCAACCTTGTTAGAAAGAGTCATATTTACACATATATTTTGTAAGAATGGATTTCCTAGATCACAGTGCAATTAATATTTGGAGGTGTAAAGTATTAATTTTACGGAGGAATAATTGTTTATTAGAATATATATTTTTGGTGTAGTATTTAACTGTTAAAGTTTTAATCTTTGAGAAATTTTTTTATTAGATTATATATATTTTAAATTAGTTATGTGTCGTTGATTTTTCACACTAATCTAAAATTAAAAAAATAATAATAATAATAAATAAATATATAGACCCATTTATTACCTTGTCATTATATATTATATTGGGATTACAATAGTTTAGTTATATGTATCTTTGGAAGATTTAAACTTGGTCTTCCTCTTTAACAAACAAGATAATGTTACAACAACTTAGATTATCTTTACAAAATTCAGACCTGACCTTCCTTGAAAAACCAAAGAATTAAAAGAATTGAATTAATGACATTTGATTTTATTTAAATAAAAACTTTATTAAATATATCTTATTAATTTTTAAACAAATATTTTATTAATGCCCCATGGGAAAGTGCAATGGTTTGAGCTTGGGCTCTTCTTCGAGAGGTCCAAATTGTGGCGTGAGTGAGTGTGTGAGGGGGTGGGTGTGTGTTCATCAAACATAAAATATTCTAATAATATTAAATATTATTTAAAATATATTAAAAATTAAAAATAATATAAATATTTTAAAATATTAAATACATTTTATGGTTGGAGGCAAAGTACAAATACATGTTGGGGAAATAGGAGGGCATGAAGACGGAAGAGAATATTATCAATAAGAGGAGATTTAGGAAAGAGAAGATTATCAATAAGATTATTAACCAAAAAAATAATAATTTGAAGATTCACGGCAAAAAAAAGAATATTAAGGACAAGAGAAGATTTGTAGAAGAGGAGATTTACAAAAGAGAAGATTATCAACAAGATTACCAACAAAAATAAGTAATTTGGATTTGAGTTTTAGCTACAATATCTTGTTTATCGATAAAATAATTTTCCAACATTATTGTCGTCGTCATCGAGAAGAACCGCATTGCCATCAAAGTTGTCCACCATGCTTCACAACAAAAACAACAATATATGCAACAATGTTAAACACTTTGGAGGAGAAGTTTGGTAATGGATTAATTTAAAATCGTAATGTATTCCTTTTTTATGTTAATTATATTGCACTTAAATCATTCTAACGGTGATAGCAAGGATTAGAGGAGTTAAAAAAAATGAAAAAACCTAGTTCTTTTTCTTCCCAAAACCCTAGTTGCTTTTGGGATTTTTTTGAGTTGAGATCATGGAGTCACCAATTTTCATTGGAAATGATGATTTTGATACTCGAGAATGTTGGATGAAGTTTATATCTCTATATTCTAGTGAGATTTTTTGGAATTGCAAACTTTTTTATCTTTTAAAAGAGGAAGCTCATGATTGGTGGGATACTCTTACTAAGGAAATGCATGCTAAGAAAAGAACTTGGACATGGGATGAAATGGAGCATGCATTCTTGAGTCAATAAAACCCTTATAAAAAGATAACTAGTTTGAAGGTTGCCATCAAAGAATATGAAGAAGAAATAAAAAGGCTTCAGAGGGAACTGAAAGGAATGAATAAAGAGGATATAATAGAAGAAAAAAATACAAATGACAACATGCAAGTTCATGGTTGCACTCAAAAATAAAATCTTAAGAAGCAAGGATCCAAAGCAAGAAGCAATTATGGTAAGAGAACAAGTTGAAGAACCATTAGAAAAATTTAAAAGTTGAATTTATAGTAGCAACAATAATAGAGTCCATGGAAGAAGAAATAGCAAATTCCAAGGAAGCCTTGTCAAAAGTGCACAAGGATGCACCAAAAGAAAGGTATAAGAGAGAAGATTGTGAAGAAGAATTTAAAATAAAAAAACAAATTGTTGAAGAATCAAAGGAAACAAAATATCAGTTTAAGGTTGCAGCATATCGACACCCACACCATCTTGAGCGACAACAATCTTGGAGGTATGGCTTAAGACATCAATATTTTAGATCTACATGAAATCAGAAAAGTATCAAGTATGGCAGTGTTTGGTAGAAAAAGCATAATATTTCTATATTTCAAAGGGGTGTAGCAGCATCAGGGAACAATAGGATCAATCATTTGAAATATCATAGCAGAGTAGCAAAGCATGGAGCCAACAAAGCAATTATGAATATTCAAGTGGCACAATGGCAGCTTGACATCATAAAAAACCATTGCTAATTAGGATTTCACTTGGATGGATGAACTTGGAAATTCTCAAGAAAAATGATGTTAAATATTTGAATTTAAAATATTTAAGATCCAAAAGAATAAATATAAAAATTTCATACTTTTTGTGGAAAAGATGTAGGTATCTAGAGGGGACGACCCTTTTTTCTCAAGCAAAAAAAAAATTAAAATATTATTTATAATATATTATATTTTAAAGTTCAAAATAAACTTTTAGCTTGGAAAGGTAGATGGTTATCATTAGGAGGAAGAGTGCATTTAATTAAGTTAGTCTTACATACCATTCCAACATAATGTCATTGTATTTTAGTCAAAATTAGTTGAAAAAAGTTTAATCTATATTATGCAATCCTTTTTATGGTTAGGTTTACACGATAAAAGGAAATTTCCTTTGGTGAAATGGAGCAAAGTGAATGATGATAAAACTAGGGGAGGTTTTGGTTTAAGAGTTCTTACAAATGCAAACTTAGCTCTCAGGGAAAAAGTAATATGGAGATTGTACAAAGAGAGTCAAAGACAATGGGCAAGAATTCTTTTAAGTAAGTATGTTGATCCCAATGACCCAAGTTTTATATTTATTGCATTCTCTCTACCCTACTCTTTGGAATGGTTTAAAAAAATATATTGATCTTATGATTAAAAGTTTAATATGGATGGTGGGGATTGAATAAAAAATATATATTTGGATGGATACTTAGTGTGATAAGAAACCTCTCAATTTAGATCCAATTTTGAAACCTTGGATGAGATTGCTTCAGGATAAATATGGTGATAGGGTTTCAAACATTTTATACAAGGATCGGGAAGGAAGATACAAATAGAAAGAAGATTTTTTTTACAAGTATACAAGACATTGATGCTAGGAGGCAATTGAGTAGAAAGATAACAATTGTGATTATTTTGAGGGGAGCCAAGGATAAATTGATTTGGGAGTTGAATAACTTAGGAGAATACACAACAAGAAGTGGATATAATGTACAACACCAACAAAATAATAATATAAATATAATATGGAGAGATATATGGGATAGCACAAACAATTCTAAAGTCAAAATGTTTGTTTGGCTAGTAGGTCATAGAAGAATTTTATCCTCGGATAACCTTATGAAAGGGGTTTTATGACCCCTCTTAATGTATTCTTTGTAAAAAGGAGGAAAGTATAGACCACCTCTTAGGATATTCCTCAATAGTCTAGAATCTATGGCAATTGATGCTTAATATGTTTGGTAAATTTGGAATCTATGACAATTGATGCTTAATATGTTTGGTAAATGCATGGTGATGAATAATAGAATTGAAGATGGGTTAAAGCAATGATATAACACTTATAAAAATGAGGCTTTACAGATAATATGGGATATATCAAAAGATACAATACTTTGGATTGTATGGTTAGAAAGGAATAGAAGAATATTTAAAGGAAAGGAAAGCAGTTTAGAGGTAATGAAAATGAAGATATGTTTAGCCATATATGATTCTAAACCAACCCTATTAACTCATCCAGTCCCTAATTTGGAAGCAGAGAGCCAGAGAGCCTTGATAGATGGATTCAAGTCATTAAATGGAATTATGATGTTAGGTACAAGAGAAGCAAAAATAAGGTAAAGAATATAAAGTGGAAACCACCAGATGTGGAGTAGGTTAAATTGAATTTTGTGGAGCATCTAAAGAAAATCCAGGACTAGGAGGAGGAATAATTAGAAATAATAAAGAAGATATTTTGTCTCATTACGCTTTCAATAATGGATTTAAGACAAATAATGAAGCTGAAGCTTGGGCAGCTTTAAAAGGTTTAGAACTATGCAAACAAATGAAATGGAATAGAATATGGATGGAAGGTGCTTCTCTCATAGTAATAAATGCAATTTTGAGGAAATCTAAGGCTCCATGGAACATACAAGAGATAATTGTGAAAATTCAAGATCTTGCTAAAGAGTTTGAAGAAATTAGGTTTACACATACATTAAGGGAAGGAAAAAAATGTGCATATAGGCTAGCCAATAGAGGGGTTTTGATTGAGGATCGTGAAGTTAAATTCTTCTTTCCATGGTTAGAGGAAGTAATAAGTTTAGTTGAAAATGACAAGAAAATATTGATTGCCTGAATCAATTAATGATTAAGATTTACTTTAATGTTTTCCATTGGTAATATTGCTTTCTTTTGTAACACTAATGTGTTTTCATATAAACTATTTATTGTAATTTTTGTGGTTGCACTTGTGTTTTAGGAAGGAAATTAGCAATCCAGATTTGATAAAGTGGACTATGATAGTGCGGTGTTTTAGAAATATTACTCTACTAAGATGCAATGCATAAATAGTAGAGGTGAAGTTTTGTATTGTGAAGATTGCTATATAAAAATGTCAAGAAGGATGATAAATTCTAGAATATTTGTATTCATACAAAAAACTAAAAAGATCTAGAAAATGAAAATCAAGAATTCAAACAGTTTATGTAAAATGATGTAGGTTTTTAGTTATAGAATCTCAATTGAGATGAGAAGTGTATCTATTTGTAAACTCTCAAGCTCTAAATAAGAGAGTTGTAATTTTTCAAGGGTGGGGAATCCGAGTACAACCCCTTATTATCCAGCCAAAAACAAAAAAATATTATAATTAAAAATTTAAATTAAAAATATGTTTAAAATAGTGTGAGAGTAATCCATAAATGGGATGTAACTATTTAAAAAAATTATAATGAAAAAGTAATGAGAATAGAGAAACATTTTATATTAATATTATATGGATAGATATGTTGATATATTAAAAGTGGATTGTATGATTAAATTGTTTAAAGGAAAAGAATAAAGAAACTATGAAATTTATTATGTATTTATTTTTAATTGTTTGAAGGACAGAGAATTAAAAAGTTAGGAAAACATATTTAAAAAATATATATGTTTGAATTATTCAAAGAAATGAATAGAAAAACCATAAGAGAATTTATTAACCAGATTAAAAAGCAAAAGACTATTTTTTTAAAGGTGAAAAAACCATTATATATATAAAAGTAATACTTCTATACACATCCACCATGGGGATTGAACCTGGGTCACATCACCGATAATGCAAGTGGCATCCTTGTCTGGTAGACCGCACTCACGGGGATATATATATATTTGAAAAAGGTAAAATATATATATTGATAAAACAAGAATCAGATTATAGTTATAGGTTTAGTAATTTTGGCAAGTCTTATAATCTGAATAAAACTCGGATTAACATTTCCAAAAATAACAAAAAATTGAGTATCATTTACAGAACAAAAAATTTGAACCTGTTCCTATTTCTGCTTTACAATGATCGTAACAAACCTAGCAGGCTTGATAGTCATGCGAACACTACGTGTGCTATCCTGAAAAGGGCCAAAGAGTGCTGCAAGAGGTAGCAAAAATCCCAACAAATAAATGTTCATCCTAAATTGATCCACAAGACTCAATGGACTATGGACCTATCCTCATCCTTAGCTAAGTCTTTGGGGGCCAGTTTAAGAACCATTTGGTTCATTTCCCGCCATTCAGAAGTGTCCCTGTCCTGATTGGAATTCAGCATTTATGCAACCGAACTTTCATTGCCATGTTTAGCCAAAAAGTCAACCGTTGCATTACTTTGTCCACCAACATAGACCGAGATGACATCCTCAAACTGCTGCCAAATGGACTTAATTTGGCTCACAATGTTTCTTATCCTTCAAGCCTTTGGTCTGAAATTTCTATTAGCATCGCGAAGCCCCACCATAATTTGTGAATCAGACTCAACTATGATCTTTCTAACCTCATTCTCCCAAGCATTGAGAGAACCTTGTCTGATAGCCATGCCTACAACTTCATTATTAGTAGCCCTTCCAAGACCCTCTAGCTCCCAATGGAGGATCCCTCAAGTGAGCTCTAACAGTTTCAAAAATCTTGGTAACAATTTTATGCCAAACCAACTTCATTGGATTGAATTCATCTCTAAAATTTTTGGAATTTCTTTCCAACAAAATGTGCCACCAGATGAAACTTGTTCCTAGGTACTAACCTAGTTGAATGGAGGTATTCTTGATTTTTTTGCATTTTCAAATCTCCCAGATATTAGAAAGAGTCACCTGAAAGTTTAGGTGAGCCTTAAAGAGGTCTAACCACCTTTTCCACAACTCTCTTGCAAATACACATTGAAAAAGTAGATGATCAAGTGTCTCCTCCTGGGACTTACACATGATGTAGTTGGAAGGGCCATAAAAACTTGTCTTCATAAGCTTATCATAGGTGAGATAGCTCCTATGCATCACTTTCCAAGCAAAAAAATTAATTTTAGTCTTACCCTTAGCCACCCAAACTCTATCCCATGGGGCATGCAAGATAAACGGAGGAGGGAGTAAAGCATTATAACCATCACGAATAGTGAAGACACCTAAAGTACCATTATATTGATTAACATATAATAATTAAAAAAAAAGTTGTACATGCACACCCTTAGATAGGTATTTAATTCACAAACGTGAAGACCATATTTTTTAAGAAAAATGATAAATTTGGTTTTAATTATTTATATTAACTTATTTTATTTTAAAAATAAAAATAATTTTTAAGGTCAACAAATATTATATATATTTTTGACCCATTATATATGGAAGGATTCATTATTTTTTGTCATGTTATCTATTTATTTGGTGTATATACCATACCCTACAACCTTCAATTTTAAGCATTAAACCTCCTATTTAAAGTATCCAAACGTTAACTTCTAGACCCATTCAATTTGTGTTGGATATTAAGAACCAAAAAGATAATATATTATATTTAGTAATATATATTTCTTGTAAATTTATTTTATTTTAACTGAAAGTTTATTTCAATTATAATGGTTTTGGAATTCTTTAAAGAGGTCCAAGGTTCAAACCCCACTTAGTATGAGGGGACAAGACCTCTCATAAAGACCTGTGTAAAATCATTGAAAAAAATAAATCTTTCTTGTAGGCTAAAGGTCATGAAGGTAGAATTTTTGGTACTTTTTGTTAGAGTTACAGGCTCGAAGGTGGTACCATCGTAGGTCGTAGAGGCAAAATTCATGTTGAATGTGAAATTTGTGGTGCTTTCGATTAGGGTTGTAGGTTTGACGATGAAAATATGGCATAGGTATTGTTTGTCTATGACTATTGCAATGGATCAAAAGATAGTACCTCTATCTGTGATGGCATTAGGGTTTGGAGGGGGACAATATTGATGTCAAGACTAGTGGGGGCTAAGATGTCGTAGTCTTATCTCCTAAAAAGTGTGGTACCTCCAACATCATTTGCTACCGATTTATTATTTTCATTTGCATGGATGGAGAGGTTTGAGAGAGAAACAACCATGGCGATGCTCATCTGCCTCAAAACCCTATGCCTCGCTTTCTCCTCCAATGATGTTCCCATAAAATATGTTGAGCATCATCCTTGAATACATCAAGGAGTTAATGGAGGTTATTTTTTGTATTTTTATAGAGGAATATTTGTGGGCCATATTGTTCAAAAAATTAACAATTCACATTTTTAGTAGAAATGGAGTTTTGGTATTATGAATTAGAGGTAGAGGATGGTTGTTGCAAGAAAAATTGTAGACAATAGAGGTGAAATTTTGGTATTGCAAGAAAATGTCATGAAGAAGGATGCTAAATTTGTATTTAGCAAGAAAATTGAATCAAATGGTATTTTAGCACAATGGGGTTCAATTCATCAACATTCAAGGAGAAGATCAAAATCCAATCTTAACATTCAAGGAGGAGATCAATGTTCAATATTGCCAAGTGATACATGGATAATATCCAAGCTTTGTTTTAATACCACTATGTGGTGATGATGTAATATTGGTGGGGCCCGTTTCAATCCCATATAGCCTATTAAAAAAATTGTGAACATTTGAAGCTTTTTTTAATTGGTTACATGGGATTCAAACCTGTCTTATTTGTATTATATCACAATTACATAATGGTATTATATCAACTTGAAAAATATGCATGTATAACTTAACAAGATTTGAACCTAGATATCTTCTTAAAATTTGAGAAATTTAATTAGTTAAAATTATGTTATTTGATGGTACTAGAATCTTTAAATTATATTCTAATTTGAATTAGATGAATGCATTTATAATGAAACAACTCAAAACAATATGATTCCTTGGTATGATATTACAATAATATTAATATTGCATGGTGATGAAGGGCATAATTGAAGAATTGTAAAAGCAATGACAAATCACTTTTAAAAATGGGGTGTTACAAACAATCTGGGATACATAGAAAGATATAGTACTTTGGATTGTATGGCTAGAAAAGAACAAAAAAATATTTAAATGAAATAAAAGTATTTTAGAGGTAATGAAAAGGAAGATATGTTTAGCCATAGAGGAGTCTAAACCAACCCTATCTACTCACCCAATCCCTAATCTTGAGGCAAAGAGCATTGATAGATGGATTTAAGTCATCAATTGGAATTATGATGTTGGGTATAGAAGAAATAAAAGGCAAAAAATAGAAAATGAAACCATCAAAAGTAGAATTGGTCAAATTGAATCTTGATGAAGATTCTAAAGGAAATCCAGGACCAATAGGTGGAGTAATAATAATCAAAATTAACAAGGGTGAGACTTTGTCACACTATCCTTTCAGTAGTGGATAAGACAAATAATGAAGCTAAAGCTTGTGTTAGAGAATATTATATTATTTGGTACATTGACATGTACCACCTTTGTATTTTATTGTAAACATTAGATTATTATTGTGTCCTAGATTAAAGTGCTATTATTTTATGTAATATAATAATGTGCAGGAAATGCACGAGTGTCATGTAAATATGTGTGCAAGTGTTACGAGTGTAAATGTGCACAAGTGTTATAAATGTAAATGTACATAAGTATCCAATATGTAAGTGTGCACATGTGTCCTTAGATTAGGAGGAGTTATGTGAAGAGTCAATTCCAAGGGTGCATACAAGATATTGTCATGTGTATGCAAGTGTCAAGTAGAGAAGCCAAGATTTATAAGGCTTGGCATATGGAAAGGAAGAGTCATGGTAACCAAAGAGTCATCCTAGAAAGGCTATATATTACTCCATAGAGGATATCATATCATATCATAGTCTACATTGTCTATAGAGAGAGTTTCTATGAGATATTGTAATAGAAAGAGGAGTAATACAAGTTTACATACATTTGAGCAACTAGTATTGTAAGTGTTGTTATATTGTATATTTTAGGCTTTACATTCATATTTAAGCATATTATTGAATATTATTTGACATATTGTTAAGCCTTGATAATACATATTAGTTATCTCATTTATCTTTGTTACAATATCATTATTGGGTCCATTATATTGCAACTTCATTATATTCAATCTTGTGATTATTTTCTTGTGGTGATTTATATTAAATATTATAGCATCAAAAGCTAACAGTGGTAACAAATACACAACAAGGTTGCTTGTACATGATTTGAAAGTTGCAAAGTTAATAATATTACCACTAGGTAAGAAAATCCAATGAAGATAAGTATTTCCACTAAGTTGAAGAAAAACCAGTGAAGTTAAGGATATTACCACTATGTAGGAAAAACCAGTGAAGATAAGTATTTCCACTAGATTGAAGAAAAACCAGTGAAGCTAAGATTATTTCCACTAGGTTTATAGATAATCAGTGAAGAATAAGTTTCATATTAAGAGAGAACCAACTTAGGAGAAAATTTGATCATTGCTATTCTGCTTCAAATATTGGAAGAAGTTTCATGTTAAATTATTAGGTAATGCTAGAAAAAGCTATCTAATATTTTGCTACAATGAAAATTAATCTTCAAAATTTGAGAAGCTTCCTACAACAAATAGAAGAATTTCATCTTCGATTACTTGAATACCGTGAGATTTCCTCATGCAAGGATTGATTTAAGTTGCAGTTAAATCTTAGGTATAGATCTTCATAAAAGTTTTAGGTCATTAATAAATAGACCTTGATAAGATCGATTGAGTTTACTTATTCCAACGAATCTATTCATAATAGAAGGCAGTCTACAATATAGATTCAGGTCTTGAAGATAGACCTTGATATTGGTAAATTTAAGGAGACCCAAGAAAAGAGGTCCCATAGAAGAAAGAAGTAGACAAAGGAGACCTATTAGAAAATGTCCCATTGAAGGCAAATTAAGGAGACCTGGGAAAGGAGATCTTGTAGTAGACAAAGAATATTGGAGACTAGCTAAAGAATGTTTCATTAAATATTAGAGTCCAAGATATAGAAGAGACCCGAGAAAAGAGGTCCTTGATATATTGGTCCTTAGAAAAGAGACAATTGATAAAGATTTTTCTACAGAGATAGAAAGCAAGGAAGAAAACTTGAAGGTTGCAAGAAGGCTTCAAGAGGGTAAGAAAATTTGAAGGTTGCAAGAAGACTTCAAGTAGAAAGACTTGAAGATTACATTTTTGGAAGGCAAGTATCTTGCAAAAATTTTGAAAGTAATAGCAGACTTCAAGACACCAAGAAATCTTGAGGATAGTTCGAGTTAAAGGGCAATAGGTTTTTAAATATAGATATAAAATATTAAGAAGGCATTAATAAGGTAACAAGATTGCAAGTTTTTGAGCATAGAATTGAATATTGATGTAGAGCATCATAAAATACCATATAGGCAACACATTTTGAAAGGTGACAAAGAAGACTTAAAGGCAAAACATTAAGAGAAGATAAGGCTTTCAAGGAAGAAAGAATTAAAAAAAATAGAGAGCTGCAACCATTGTAGTGTAAGAGCTATACAAGGCAAGACAACATTAAAGAACTGCACAAGGCAGGACATTGTTTAGGAGAAAGTAAGCAAGAAGGTCTAGACTAGAAAACAAAATAAAGATTAAAGATATAAGGCTTAAAGAATGTTGGAAAAATAAGAGAGCCACCATTAAAGTATTTTAAAGTATCTTAAAACTGGTGGAATTTCTAAAGTTGAAGTCACAGTAAGAGGAAGAATTTATGACAATGTTGTAAGTATTGTCTTTATTAAGGATGAAACCTTGAACATCAAAAGTGCACCTGAACCTACGTAGTAAACATGGAGTAAAATATATTAGCCATGTATATTAAAGCTCATAATTGAACTAAGCATAGGGGAAAGAGATTAAATTATAAAAGAAGAGATTTGATCATATATTTTACCAAGCAAAGCATCGAGTTGGATAAAAGGAAGCAACATAGCATCATACATAACAGAGAAAAGAGGCAGCGCCATACCAATATAACTTGGTTAATGTATATTTTACTTGAGTACACATACAAATTCAAAGGAAGCACCATTCAAGACAGTCTAGCACAGGCACCAACTTTGTACAAGCAAAGAGAAACAAAGCATTAACCCTAGAGTCATTTGGGTAACACCTATCGAAGAGGAAGTGTAAGAGATAGTGCTTCCAAGGAGACAAAATTGAAGCATTGAGCATTGGAGAGCCAAAGCACCTAAAATTCCAAGCCTCGAGAAAGTCAAAGCACTTAAAGTGTCAAGCAACAAAAGCATCAGGTTACAGAAACATTGAACAACGCCAACATCGAGGATAAACTTAGCATTGAGGTATTCAAACACCAAGAACCATTGCTAAAGATATTAACATTGTACGTAGCCAAAGATATTGGAAATGAAGCATTTAAGTGCATAAGTTACTTTGAAAAATCAAGTTCCACATCAAGAGAAGAGTTTTGTAAAGTGATTCGAGTGCACAGGTGTAATTCAAAATGCCAAATTCAAGTGTTGTAATGGAATATTGAAACGTTCGAACAAACCATGTAAATCATTCACTTTCCACGTGGATAGAAGGTAGATGAATAGGTAGTAAGGCAACCACTCTTGGAAGTTATCAAGAAGGAGCTTGTGCATGCAATTCCTCATTCATTCGAAGCACATGCAAAAGAAGAGAAACACTCACTCAAGCACCCATTTATTTTAGACCAAAGAATAATAAAATGCATTCAAGGCATAGAAGAAGAGCAAAGAAATAGTTGAGCACTTGAGAAATTCAAAACTGTTGAGCACCAAGTAATTCAAACTATGGTCACCTCAGAAATTGTAGCTCTGTTGTGGTTCATCCACAACACACCCCAAAAGTGGGGACCCACCTTTGTTTTTGCAGGTTTTAGGGAAGATCTCAAAGACCCGGATGCTAAAAATGAAGAAAAGAAGAAAAATGCCTAAGTGTTGAAAGGGTCGCGAAATCGCGACATGTCGCGATATCGCGACATGTCGCGAAATCGCGACCTGTCTCTCCATCGCTGCGAAAAATTGAAATCGCGACGCATTTTTTGGAAGCGTACGAAAAGTTGAGAATGGTAGCGATTTCGCTACAAGTTGCCGAGAGGAAGCACAAGGTTGAAAGTGGTAATCATTTCACTACTTTTTCGTGAAGCGGAGGCTCGAAAGAAAAGTGGTAGCGAATCGCTACCACTTCGTGAAGCGGAGGCTCGAAAGAAGGTGGTAGCGAATCGCTACCACTTCGTGAAGCGGAGGCTCGAAAGAAAAGTGGTAGCGAATCGCTACCACTTCGTGAAGCAAAGGCGTGAAAGAAGAGTGGTAGCGATATCGCTACCACTTTACAAAGCAAAGGCGTGAAAGCAAGGTGGTAGCGATATCGCTACCACTTTGCGAAACAAAGGCTCGAGACCAAAGTGGTAGCGATATCGCTACCACTTCATCGAAGGAAGGCTCGGAACCAAAGTGGTAGCGATATCGCTACCACTTCATCGAAGGAAGGCTCGGAACCAAAGTGGTAGCGATATCACCTTTAAATCGGTAGCGATATCGCTACAACGAGCTACTGCGGGCGTACGGACCAAGAACATGTCACGATATCGTGACATGTCGCGTTATCGCGGCTAGGAAACGGAAGAGGCCAAATGCAAATTCTGCCGGGATTTCCATGGGAAAGCGTTACGAAAGGTGCAGGAGACGCAGGACACGTGGCAGAAATGATAGAACCAGAGTAACGTTTCATAACAACGATTCTTGGACGCGAGAGATCGAGCGTTACGAATGCACGCAAAGGTTAGAATACCAAAAGGCGGGAATTGAAGCGAAGGGTCCGGGAGTCGAAACGAAGCGTCATGGAACAATCGAGAACGCGCGACAGAAAGGTTAAATAGCAGAAATGTAGATGGATACGGGGCTGGAGACTGTAACAAAAAGCATTATTTATTGAAATAAAGGATTTTTCTTTGGTAACACGACTTTTGTGTGTAAAATCAAAAGGAGATCGAAGCCAAAACTATTGTTTTACTGTCAATCTTTCCGTTGCATCATTTTGTCTTGTATCTATTTCGTTTACGCCATGGGATGGGTTACGATAGGTGAATGGTAGAATGATGCAGTTATATTCTTTTCCTTAGAGTCTTGCATCTGATCTGATTAGATTGTGTGTTAGTACAAGATCTGATCGGTTGGGTTGTTTTGGGGACTTCATCTCTTAACTTGGGATTTTGCAGGGAGGAGATCGTTAACCATTTTAATATCCTTCATTATTTTCCAGCTGACTCAAAAATAACAGTTTTTGTTTTATTCCTTGATATGCTTAATTTCATGTCGGAGACTAACATTGAAATAACAGAACTATTGAATAGAGATAAAACGAACAGGTTAACCTTAGAATAAATTGTGAATATTAGAACATCAAAAGGATTTTTGTTTATTTTTGATTAATCAAACAAGTCAAGATTATAAAGTTCATTGAGAATCAACAAAGGCCCCTTGTTAACAGCTATCTGCAGGATTTGAGTTATTCGGGGATATATCAGTTGTATGTATTAAATTAAAATTCATTTTTATATACGTAAAAGTTGTTTCACAAAGAAGCTTGGAGAAATAATAAAAGGAAGGAAAATAAAATAAATTATTTCTTTGCAAGAAAGAGTCTTTTGTTCGAGACTCTAAGTTGCGTGTTATTATTTGTAATATGACAAATTAACACTCAACATTTTGGCGCTAGAAGGAGGGCCTTATGTATTGCTTTGCAATTTTGATTTGTTCTAACAATTAACGTGGGTAGTTTTGTTTCCACCTATTGTGCTTGCGGGTGTAACATTTAGACATTTTATCTGGCAGCAGAGTTGAGAAATATTTTAGAGTCCTAGAGTTTCCAAGCTGGCCCAACTCGAGTACATTGCTACTAGGTCTAAAACCACGGGGGAAACTATCTTCCAAAGCCTTTCTCCCATTGCTAGGAGGCCGAAAAACAAAACATTAGAAGTTGAAATACCACCCAGGTATACTTGAGTTAGGGATTTCTTTGGACTCAAGTACCTCTAGTGGGCCTGAACCCTTAAGTTCAAGTGGGATAGTAACACCAGTTGTATCTGTCTCCACAGTTCCAGGAGTTCCAATTGTTCCCACAGGGTTGACACCTTTGAATAACATGGCCCAACAACAACAACAACAACAGCCACCTGCCCTTTGGTATGGTGCTCAGAGTTCCCCTTTAGATATTCTCGGGGCAGTCCACGACTTGCCTAGAAACATTGAAAGGGGATTACCCAAATTCATTCATGATGGTCCAACAACAGTAGAAGATCATGTCCAAATCTATAAAGATTACATGTTTAGGCAGGGGGTTACTCACGAGGATGTTGCTCGCCGAGTTTTCCCTGCTAGTCTAGACCACATTGCTAACGAATGGTATCGAAATTTGCCAGCAGGGTCCATAACTTCATGGGCCCAGCTAGAAACTGCGTTCATAGGTCAATTCAGACAGTTAGTAGATCCCTCCATGACATACAATTTCTTCGTATCTTGCAAAAGACAAACCAATGAACCCATTCGAACGTTCAATCAGAGATTTCAAAAGCTATATACGAATGTGACTCGTCACTTTGCGGTAGACCCTGCAATTGCCTTGCAGCTATACTTCGGAGCCTTAGATCCTTTAACATCTTTGTTGACTAGAAGGAACCCTCAGGTTACAACCCTTCCTTTGGCTTATGCAGAAACAATGACTCTCGAACAGCAGATGAACCTGCCAGGCGCAGGATTGTCTCAATTGACTGGGATGGGACAATATGGCCCATACAGCCAATTTGCCATGATGAACCAGGTAGTAGCACCACAGGCTCCGATGTTGAACAACTTCCAAACACCCACCCAAGTTACGCCATTGTCAGGTTATCCGAATGCCGCTGTTCAAACACAGAGTTTGATTCAAAATAACTCGATGGGTTTGCATGGGTTCGATATGGGCAATAATCTGTTGACCATGTCGGGGTTTGCTCCAATTAACATGCCAAGCTCAGCGACTTATCCAACAATCACTCCCATTCAAAGTGTGAATCCAGGATGGAATCCACCTGCCCAAACTCAAGCCATTCAAAATGGGAATCCAGGATGGAATCCACCTGCCCAAACCCAAGCCATTGTACCCAGTCCAGAGGTGGCTAATGCAGCCAACACAACTGGACCTGCAATTGCAGTGCCTCAACCACAAGGGTCCGAAGCAGCCATAGAAAATATGAAAGAAACGTTGGCCAAGGTGTTGGTAACAGTGGGGAATGTCAATAAAAAAGTTGATCAGGCCATGGGCCATAACCGACCTCACAATCATAGAGGAAAAGGAATGTATAACACGCAGCCTAACAACGGGCGGGTACCCAATCCCGTTGCCAACCAGGTAGACATTTCGGAAGACTGTGGAGATGCAGGATCTTGTGATAATGATTGCCCGCACTGTGGCCACGTGAAACCGGAGTCTATGCTAACGGAGGTCATACATTCCCATGAAAGTGAAGAAGAGGAGGATGTAGAATTTTTTGGAAGCGAAGATGAAGAAGCTTTGGAAGTTCATGCAAACAAACGTTTTGGGAAAGCAAATCACAAATATTACACTAGGAGTTCTAAAGAGCCCAAAACTTCCTCTGCTCCTCCTAATAATCAATTACTCCCTCCTGACCCTAAAGGAGATGTCAATCCCCCTCCTCCATCGAAGGTCGAAAAGTCTAAGATGATGCAAAACTTGCCAAATCCAGAAAAGCTCACTTACGATTTGGTGGAAGATATGAAGAAGAATAGGGCCAATGTATCGATGTATGACATGGCCCGATTATTAGGCCAAGAAGTGAGTTCACCAAAAGGATTAAATCCATCTGCACAAGTTCATGAAGCTAAAAGTGCTTGAGTCCCAAGTGGTTGTACAAAAAGAAAAATGAGATATACCTCCCTTTTTGGTAACCATTAGAATTGCAGGTAAAAACTTGCACAATTGTTTAATAGACTCAGGGGCCTCGGCTACTATCATGCCCTTAGAAATCTGTAAAATATTGGGACTTACACCAAAGCCTTCTAGGAGCAGGGTGGTGCAGTTGGACAGGTCAACCATGGAGGCAATAGGAGAGCTGGGTGATGTGCATATTCAAGTCAATTCAGAACCCAGAGTTCAACAGCGCATAGACATATTGGTGCTCGATATTCCTATCAAATATGGCATGGTATTGGGAAGAGATTGGAGTAAGAACCTAAACGGTTACATTGTGACAGACTCTTCACACATGTGGCTGCCTTGGAGGGGAGTGGCCAATCAAATTCGAATTGACAGTGAACCCCGACTCAAAGAGATGATCACAGATTACAACAAGCCGAACGAGATCCAGTACATTGAAGCTGAGTTGGGAGCATACTTTTTGGACATAGAAGCACTCAAAAATACCCATGATGAAAGGATTGGGCGCAACTTTATTGAAGGACATCAAGACATTTGGACCTTAAGATTTGATGGATCCAGGTCCAGACAAGGAGCAGGAGCCGGTGTTGAATTGTCATGTTCGGACCAGGAGCCTATATTCGCTGCATACAGACTACAGTTCCCTGCCACCAACAATATGGCAGAATATGAGGCTTTGATTCTTGGACTACAGCTGGCCATTCGAAAGAAAATTAAATATATCAAAGTCCTTGGTGATTCGGAACTGGTGGTGAAACAAGTGAGGGGACAATACATATGCAAGGACAGGCGGCTCAGGCTTTACCGAACTAGGGTCAGAGATTTAATAGATGAGTTTGACGCCTTTAACATTTCTCTGATCTCGAGAAAGGGCAATCGTCTGGCAGACTCCCTAGCTGTAGCAGCGAGTATGTTGAAGCCAGTGGACCATAAGAAATGCAAGAAGTTCTCTATAGAGTTGGTCCCTTGTCCCTCGATACCAGATAATGTTACGAACTTCCAAGTATTTGATAGTGACGGGCACATATTTCATTTTGTCACTAATTCTGGTATATTTGAAAAGCAGTACATAGATGAAGAAGAAAGGGACGTAGAGGAGGTAGTTTCGAAAGATAAAAATCCTGTAAAAAACAACAGGATGCCTGATGAGATAGCTTCATTAGAAAAAATCTTTGATATCGGATGCAAACCAAGAAAAGGTAAAAGGGTTCCATCTCCTGGAGAGGCCTGTGATTTGGTTAACATTGGAAGTGCAGAAAATCCCGGGAGGTATTCATAGCAAAAGCATGTACCAAGCAGGAGAAGGATTCCATAGCAAATGCATTAAAAGAATACATAGATTGCATTGCTTGGAGTTATAAGGAGTTGAAAACCTATGATCGGAATGTCATAATGCACACGATTCCACTGAAGCCAGAGTCCAAGCCCTCCAGGCAAAGACAAAGGCGAGTTAATCCATTATTAGAACCCTTGATAGAGAAAGAGGTGAAGCGACTGTTAGAAGCTAAGATCATCTTTCCCGTTAGGCATTCCACGTGGGTTGCTAACCTAGTCCCTGTGAGGAAAAAGAGTGGAGAAATAAGGTTGTGCATTGATTTCAGAAATCTCAATAAGGCATCCCAAAAGGACAACTACCCGTTACCCACCATCGATGAAATACTCCAAAAGGTAAACGGGTCGGAGATGATGTCATTCCTGGATGGTTATTCGGGATATAATCAGGTCCTTATCCATCCTAGTGATAGGATGAAGACCGCTTTACGACAAAATGGGGCACCTTTGCATACGGGAGAATGCCCTTCGGACTATTGAACGCGGGTGCCACTTTCCAGCGAGCTATGGATTTTGCTTTTAAAGGGCTTATTGGTAAGTGCATCATTGTTTACGTCGATGACATTCCTGTATTTTCTAAGAACAGGGAAAACCATGTCAGGGATCTTAAGAAAGTCTTTCAAAGATGCAGGGAACATGGTATATCTCTCAACCCAAAGAAGTGCATCTTCGGGGTAACAGAAGGAAAAGCTGTTGGGGCATATAATATCTAAGGATGGAATTTCCATTGACCCTGAGAGAATAGAAGCCATACAGCAAATTCCTCGTCCCAATAGCAAGAAGGGGTTGAGATCATTTTTCGGAAAGATCAATTTTGTCAGAAAATTTATCGCAGATTTTGCAGAGATAGCAAGGACCTTTGAACGACATGCTAAAGAAAGAGGTCCCAGATCATTTGGATAGATGAAAGGATAGAGGCTTTTGATAATATCAAGGATGCGATTTCTAAAGCCCCGATTTTGGTGAGTCCCGATTATACGAAGCCTTTCTATATCTACACATTTGCTTCAGATCACTCCTTTGCGAGTGTTTTAACTCAGAAGAGTGAAGGCAGCATTGAAAATCCCATTGCTTTCCTGAGTAGTCCTCTCAAAGATGCGAAGCTGAGATATTCTACCCTAGACAAGCAAATGTATGCGCTGGTTAAGACTGTAAAAAAATTCAGGCACTACATAGTCCACAGTAGGGTCTTTGCTATCGTCCCAGATCCTGCTGTCAAAGCCATGTTCGTTCAGAATGAATTAGGTGAGAAGCGTGGTAAGTGGGTTTCAACTTTGCAAGAATTTGATCTGGAGATTCAATCGATGAAGATAGTGCGGGGGCAAGGGTTAGCTAAGGCAATCGCAGAACAGGATCTCGCAATTCCTTGTCAACATTATGAAGTCGCTGATGTAACCAAGGAGGAGTGGTATGCGGATGTGGTGTACTATCTACTAAATGGTAGGTGTCCATCATTTTTGAATGCTACTCGGTGCAGAGCCTTGCGTTTGAAGTCCGCTAATTTTCTAGTTAGATCGGCACATTATACGGAAAGAACCATGAAGGTATTTACCTTCGTTGCGTTGATCAAGAGGAGGCAGTGCGAATACTCGAAGAGTTTCATGGTAAACATGGGACGGGGCATGGGTCTGCTAATTCCACAGCCCATCAAATCCTCAGAGCCGGTTATTATTGGCCTCAACTATTCAAGGATGCCCATTCTCATGTGAGGTCATGTCACATATGTCAAACTATAGCCAATAGAGACAGAAACGCTTCCATGCCTTTACGATCCGTAATCGAGTCCGGGACCTTTCGCGCAATGGGGCCTGGATTTTATTGGGATTATCAGCCCCAATTCATCCGATGCTCACAAATATATTCGACGGCTACGGATTATTGCACGAGATGGACCGAAGCTATCCCCACAAAGAATGCTACTGCAGAGGTGGTCATTAAATTTTTAGAAGATAACATTGTCACTAGATTCGGGATGCCTAACTCCATCGTAAGTGATAATGGTTCGGCCTTTTCCTCTCTAGAGTTTGCTAATTGGGCATTTGATAACAGCGTGAGTTTAAAGTTCTCCTCCAATTATTACCCTCAAGGTAACGGATTGGCCGAGTCATCCAATAAGAATCGTTGATTGTCATAAAAAAATTGTTGGAAAGGAATCCGCGGGATTGGAACAATAAGCTTAAGTTGGCCCTTTGGGCTGACAGAATCGAGTCAAAGAAGCAATAGGGACATCTCCTTACCATCTGGTTTATGGACAAGATCCCATTTTTCCTGCAAATCTCAGATTACAAACGCTGCACTTCATGAAAGATTATTTTGGAACTAATGATAAACTTGAGTCTAGACTAACGCAATTAATGCGCTTGGATGAAAAAAGGGATGAAGCTATGCTTCATTTTAGTAAACACCAAGACATTGTAAAAATATGGTTTGACAAAAGGTCTAAGGCCAAGGCGTTTAAAATTTCAGATTTAGTGCTGTTATGGGACAAAAGACATGAGAAGAAGGGGGAACATGATAAATTTGATTACCTTTGGTTAGGTCCCTACCAGATTTCAGAGATCCTAGGGGAAAATAGTTTTAGACTAAAAACCTTGGATGGAAAGGATTTGGCACTACCTATCAATGGGTTGCACTTGAAGCATTACTTTCAAGCATGAGGTGGTTGGGCTTTGTATTATATGTAATAACGTTGTAATTTCTTGCTTTCATTTTTCATGTTTAGGTGTGTATTATTTTTTTTTTTGACATGTCTAAGCTTTGTATTAATGTTGTGATCTGTTTCTTTGTGTGCAGATTTGATACTTAAGTGTGTGTTTCAGGAGATATCTAGTTTTGTGTCAATGCTGTAATTTAGTTTCTTGATGTGCAGATTTGATATGTTAGTATGTATTCATTTTTTTATTTCAGGTTTTTCTTGTATTAATGTTGGGTTTTTGCGTTTGTGTGCAGGTTGGACATTTAGGCGGTGGTGTTCCTTTGATTTCCTTTTCATTGCCTTATAAAAAAAAAAAAAAGGGAATAAAAGCTTGATGTTGAACACATGCCTAAGATTGGGAGAATATGAAACATTGGAATCATGTTGTAAAAGCTCCACATGTAATACAAACGGTTAATTTAGATCATTTGAAGCTTGTGATGCATGAAAAAGTCAGTTTTGCATGACAAATCATCTCATTTGCAATTCAAGAAATAATGCATTCATGTTCCATCTCACTTTTCATACATTTCACCGTAGTGGCATATGCATCTTAGGTGCAATTCATTTGAGTATGTTGAATCCTCTTAGGGTTATGTTATAACATAAATCTAAGTAAATCCTAAGGTTGGAAGCTGAGTCTTGAAGTATCTAGGACCAAGCACGTTTCATACATTAAAAGGGATCTTGAGCAAAATGATCAAAACCTAACTTGGAGGAAAAGGTTGGGCGAAAATGGTTTTCATGTCTATCCTATTATGCAACATGATCCTAAAAATAGTGGTTTTGACCACTTCCATAGAGCTTAAAGCCTAAAATCAGAGTAGTAAGGATAGGGTTAAATTCTCATCTCGGTTGGTTGAGAATCTAATTCCCCAAAGCTTTGATTGGACCCACATGGAGTAGTAAGGATAGGGCATAAATTCTCATCTCGGTTGGTTGAGAATCCGATTCCCCAAAGCTCTTATGTTTCATTTTGTATTAAGTCTTAGATTGTAAGGATCGTACTATTTGTCCTCTGCAAAGGATGGGTAGTCATCCCCAAGGTCTAAGTAACAAGATTAATATTTTCCATTTACATTTAAAATCTTGGGTTGTAAGGATCGTACTATTTGTCCCTAACCAGGATGGGTAGTCATCCCCAAGGTCCAAGAAGTAAAATAAATAAATTTTTCCCATCTCATCCTTATATTGGATTGTAAGGATCGTACTACTTGTCCTCTGCAAGGGATGGGTAGTCATCCCCAAGGTCCAAAGAAATGAAGATAAGTTTTGGATTATGGGGTTAGATAGGCCCATGCATGGCATCATGTCTTGCCTAAAAAATAAGACCACCGATTGTCTAGAGGGTTAGACTAGCCTGACCATTTCTTCCATAATTGGTTTAGTTATTTTGCTCAAAGTGAGGTAAAGAATTCTAAATCAGAATAGTAAGGATAGGGTTAAACTCTCATCTCGGTTGGTTGGGAGTCTGATTCCCCAAAGTTCTGATTTCACATCCACTTGCACATGGGTTCAAGATAGTAGGGACTCATAACCAACTTTGGGATATAATGAACCGTTCACTAGTGGATCCTAAGAGGGTTTGGCAGTCTTGAATGTTTGCACATAATACTACAAGAGTGACTATGCATTTTCTCATGGCATATTCGGTAGGATACACAAATCATTCACAATTTCGCATATGCATTCATGCAAAACCGATGATGGAATGTGGATCAAATTCAAATGATAAGGAAAGGAATTCATTGCACACACCGAGCTAGTACTTGATGATTCTGATAATTCATGTACTTCTGATTTTGGGCATTAGTTATATTGATTATGGGCTAACCCATGTTTTCAAATTTGTGATTTGTGTTAGGTTGGGTTCTTACTAAAATGCTCAAGAGCATTTGACAGCAGAGTCGCCATTTGTTGTGGTTCATCCACAACACACCCCAAAAGTGGGGACCCACCTTTGTTTTTGCAGGTTTTAGGGAAGATCTCAAAGACCCGGATGCTAAAAATGAAGAAAAGAAGAAAAATGCCTAAGTGTTGAAAGGGTCGCGAAATCGCGACATGTCGCGATATCGCGACATGTCGTGAAATCGCGACCTGTCTCTCCATCGCTGCGAAAAATTGAAATCGCGACGCGTCTTTTGGAAGCGTACGGAAAGTTGAGAATGGTAGCGATTTCGCTACAAGTTGCCGAGAGGAAGCACAAGGTTGAAAGTGGTAATCATTTCACTACTTTTTCGTGAAGCGGAGGCTCGAAAGAAAAGTGGTAGCGAATCGCTACCACTTCGTGAACGGAGGCTCGAAAGAAAGGTGGTAGCGAATCGCTACCACTTCGTGAAGCGGAGGCTCGAAAGAAAAGTGGTAGCGAATCGCTACCACTTCGTGAAGCAAAGGCGTGAAAGAAGAGTGGTAGCGATATCGCTACCACTTTACAAAGCAAAGGCGTGAAAGCAAGGTGGTAGCGATATCGCTACCACTTTACGAAACAAAGGCTCGAGACCAAAGTGGTAGCGATATCGCTACCACTTCATCGAAGGAAGGCTCGAAACCAAAGTGGTAGCGATATCGCTACCACTTCATCGAAGGAAGGCTCGGAACCAAAGTGGTAGCGATATCGCTACCACTTTTTGAAAAGAAGGCAAAGCAAAGTCGGTAGCGATATCGCTACAACGAGCTACTACGGGCGTACGGACCAAGAACATGTCGCGATATCGCGACATGTCACGATTTCGTGACATGTCGCGTTATCGCGGCTAGGAAACGGAAGAGGCCAAATGCAAATTCTGTCGGGATTTCCATGGGAAAGCGTTACGAAAGGTGCAGGAGACGCAGGACACGTGGCGAAAATGACAGAACCAGAGTAACGTTTCATAACAACAATTCATCGGCCGCAGAGATCGAGCGTTACGAATGCACGCAAAGGTTAGAATACCAAAAGGCGGGAATTGAAGCGAAGGGTCCCGGGAGTCGAAACGAAGCGTCATGGAACAGCCGAGAACGCGCGACAGAAAGGTTAAATAGCAGAAATGTAGATGGATACGAGGCTGGAGACTGTAACAAAAAGCATTATTTATTGAAATAAAGGATTTTTCTTTGGTAACACGACTTTTGTGTGTAAAATCAAAAGGAGATCGAAGCCAAAACTATTGTTTTACTGTCAATCTTTCCGTTGCATCATTTTGTCTTGTATCTATTTCGTTTACGCCATGGGATGGGTTACGATAGGTGAATGGTGGAATGATGGAGTTATATTCTTTTCCTTAGAGTCTTACATCTGATCCGATTAGATTGTGTGTTAGTACGGATCTGATCGGTTGGGTTGTTTTGGGGACTTCATCTCTTAACTTGGGATTTTGCAGGGAGGAGATCGTTAACCATTTTAATATCCTTCATTATTTTCCAGCTGACTCAAAAATAACGAGTTTCTGTTTTATTCCTTGATATGCTTAATTTCATGTCAGAGACTAACATTGAAATAACAGAACTATTGAATAGAGATAAAACGAACGAGGTTAACCTTAAAATAAATTGTGAATATTAGAACATCAAAAGGATTTTTGTTTATTTTTGATTAATCAAACAAGTCAAGATTATAAAGTTCATTGAGAATCAACAAAGGCCCCTTGTTAACGACTATCTGCAGGATTTGAGTTATTACGGGATATATCGGATTGTATGTATTAAATTGAAATTCATTTTTATATACGTAAAAGTTGTTTCACAAAGAAGCTTGGAGAAATAATAAAAGGAAGGAAAATAAAATAAATTATTTCTTTGCAAGAAAGAGTCTTTTGTTCGAGACTCTAAGTTGCGTGTTATTATTTGTAATATGACAAATTAACACTCAACAAGCTCCAAAGTCACCACAGGAAGCCACACCTTTCAAGGAGGTATATTAGGGTTCTATAATTTAATATTTTGATTATTGCTAAGGTTTGTGGAGAGATAAGGTGATCATAATTTAATTTTTGCAATTTTTAAGGTTTTAAGATTAGTGGAGAGATAAGAGTATTATTATTGTAACTGATGTCTTAAATTGCTTCTTTAAGTTTTTGGAGTGATAAGTAGAAATAGAGTGTATGTATTTAAGTTTTTCAAAGTTATTTAATATTTGAAAGGTTTATTTTTCATATTTTTGAAAATTTAAGTTAATAGAATATTTGCAAATTATTTAATTTTGGAGATATAAGGAATTCTACTTCAAATTTAGAAAATTTTAAATTTGCAAACATTCTTACTTTTCTAGTTTCTAATAAATTAGGGAGACATAAGGAATTCAACATCATAGGTTTTTGAAAAATTTAGAAAAGTTGAATCATTTAAACTTAGGGAGTCATAAGGATGTCTACAATCATTGAATTCAACAGACCTAGAGTTTTTAATACGAAAAGAAAGAGCAAATGTCATAAAATTTGGAATAAAAAATTTGCTTACAAAATCTGAAGGAAAGTTAGATCTAGTCTCAAAATTGATCTATAGTGAGGCAATTGATGAAAAATTTGAAATATTGGAATACTATATTCATGCAAGGATCATTGAAGGCATTGATAATGAAAAGGATGGTATCTTGATACCTTTAGATATTGGTAGTATACTATATATGGCATTTCTTACACTCAAGTTTTACAAAGAATAAAACTTAAAACAAAAGGAGTTGATTGAATCCCTTAAGAAGAAAGCAAGAGTAGACGCATATTTTTTGGAAAAGATATTTCATTCTTATTGCAACATTGATAATTCATGTTCATATAATTCATAATATTATCATAATGCTTTAAGTGAATGTTTAGAAGTTTCTATACATAAAGAGACATATGATTCAAAGGACAAAGGTGAAGAGAAGATTCTTTTGCAAGAATCTAATGATAATGTGAAATTTCAATAAAGTACAAAGACTGAGTAACATAAATTTGAAATCAAAGATGTAGCCAAGCAAGAAGAAAAATAACGATAACAAGATCAAATTCATTGCAAAATCACATGAAGGATGAAAATTGCATTGAAGACTAACCAAATAATGTAATAAAAGGGGATGTTAGAGAATATTATATTATTTGGTACATTCCAATGTGCAAACTTGGTACATCATTGTAAATATTAGATTAGGATTGTGTCCTAGATTAGATTGTGAGTTAATATTTCATGTAATGTAATAATGTGCAGAAAATGCACAAGTGTCATGTAAATATGTGTGCAAGTGTTATGAGTGTAAATATGCATAAGTGTCCAATATGTAAGTGTGCACATGTGTCCTTAGATTAGGAAGAGTTATGTGAAGAGTCAAGTCCAAGTGTGCATACAAGATAGTATCATGTGTATGCAAGTGTCAAGTAGAGAAGCCAAGAGTCATAAGGCTTGGCATATGGAAAGGAAGAGTTATGGTAACCAAAGAGTCATCCTATAAAGGCTATATATTACTCCATAGAGGATCTCATATCATATCATATTATAGTCTACATTGTCTATAGAGAGAGTTTCTATGAGATATTGTAACAGAAAGAGGAGTAATACAAGTTTGCATACATTTGAACAACTAGTATTGTAAGTGTTGATATATTGTATATTTTAGGATTTACATTCATATTTAAGCATATTATTGAATGTTATTTGAAATCTTGTTAAGCCTTGATAATACATATTAGTTGTCTCATTTATCTATGTTACAATATCATTATTGGGTCCATTATATTACAACTTCATTATATTTGATCCTGTGATTCTTTTCTTGTGGTGATTTATATTAAGTATTATAGCATTAAAAGCTAACAACTTGGGAATATTTGGAAGGATTATAAATATGTAGACAAATAAAATGGAACAAAGTATGGTTGGAAGGCATTTCATTAATAGTAATAAATACAATTTTGAGGAAACCAAAGGCTTCATGGAACATACAAGATATCATTGTGGAAATACAAGACCTTGCTATAGAGTTTGAAGAAATCAGGTTTATACATATGTTAAGGGAAGGGAAAAAATGTGCATATAGGCTAGCCAATAGAGAGATTTTAATAGAGGATTTGAAATTAAATTATCTTTTTCATGGTTAGAGGAAGTAGTAAGCTTAGTTGAAGAGGGCAAAAAAAAATTGAAAGGAGCATATTTAAAATAATATTCCAGAGGATTACAAAATATTTTAGGGGAACCATTTATAGATCAATGCATTAGAGAAAACTAACAATATAAATTTGGTAAAGCAGAGTATGATTTTGTGAATCAAGTACAAGTTTTGTATGCTAAAGCAGAAGAGGATAAAATCAGATGGACTTCATAGTTGAATAAATTATTTGAGTTGTTGGTTGGATTATGGGATAGAGTATGAATTGAAACTTTCAACTCTTTGATACTAGTAAATTATTTATTAAAATAATACCATTATGATTTGTGATGTAGGAGCATCTGAACGATTATAGGTAGGGTAACTTTCAATCATATGTAACTATCACATTTTGCATATAAAGGAGGAAGAGGAAGGAGAAATAGGATGTGTATAGAGGAAGAGGAAAATAAATTAAAAAAAATAGAAGGGATGAGAGGGAACAAAAAATGAGGGGAGATATAGAGAATACTTGTGTGGGGCTATGGGGTGTTGAAGACTGTTGAACCAGGAATGAAAACATTACACTGCAGATTATAGCCAATGATTTATAAATGCAATACAAAAATCATATTCCACTCTATTCTATTTTCTACATGATATCAAATGGTGAATGCATTATGTTTATGGATTCACTTAAATACACTTATATATGCAATATTACTAGACTACTAAATGAGATAGAGTATGGTTGTCGCTCGAGTAGAAGCCATTCAAGTAGAAGTCAGGCACCATTCAAAGGGGAATGAACATTGCCATGCAAGTGGAAGTGTTTTTCAGTAAAGATAAGAAGTCCACATTCATGAGACTATTCAAGTGAAGAATATGTGATTACTATTCCTATAAAAGTTAAGAGTACCATTCAAATACAAAAGTGTTCAAGTGAATAACTAATCACCATTCGAGTGAAGGTTCAAAGCATTGTTCAATGGGAAAACTTTTTAATTCAAGAATTTTTTTGTCAAAGTCAAGATTATTCATTTACGTTAGGTGTATGATTGAAAACTAATCATACAAGGGGAAGTTGCATTGTGTCATACAAGGAAAATTTGCATAGTGTTGTACAAGTGGAAGTTGCATCGTATCATACAAGTGGAAGTTGTATAGACTTGAAAGCATTATTGTCATATAACAACACACATTCTTTTACCCTTACCATCTTGGCTATTGTCATCTTGATGTCTAATGCATGCAAACTAGAGTAAAACTAAATATTAAATTGTTGGTATTAGTAAATTGTGAATCCTTTGCTAATAGGGGAATTTTATCCTCATTCTAGTCTACATAATTTGGTATCAGAGTATAAGTTTTATTTTTAGAGGTCTACAATACATGTTAGAGGAAATATGATACAATAAGGAAGAAGAAGACCACATGATTTGGGACCTTGACTAGTAGAAATAGCTAAAATATTGAGAGAAATTACTATTCGTTTGGATGAAATAGATACTGCCAAAGGAGAGGTATTCATCTTAAGGAGGTTAATAATAGTGTAAAGGAAAATACTAGTCACCTAAAAGCTTGAGATGAGGAACAAGGAGAAGAACCAAAGTGATGATTGATTCGAGTGATCTTGGATATGGAAAGTAAACCAATTATGGATACTTGCAATTTTAATGGAAGTTTAAATCCAAAAGAATTGATAGAATAGATAATGGATATGGAAACATTATTTGAATATAAATCGATGGAGGATCCAAAGCAGGCCAAATTTGTGTGCACTAAGTTGAAGGGACATGCATCAATTTGGTGGGATCATGTCCAAACAAAGAGGTAGTGAAAGGGTAAGGATATAATACAAACATGGGATAAGTTTGTATCCATAATAAAATCTAAAATTTTACTTGTTGATTATCAAATTGGATTGTTTAGAAGACTCCAAAACCTTAAGCAAAAGGAATTAGGAGAAAAGACTATACTAAAGAATTCTATAAATTGGCCATAACACTACACCAAAAAGGGTTTTTAAGGATGGTTTTTAACTACCCTAAAGACCTTTAACAATGATTATTCAACCACTATCTATGAGGGGATTATAAAATGTCTGCATCATACGACAAAGGTTAAAAAATGCCTCAAAAAATTGTACTCTTAAT
Source organism: Wollemia nobilis (assembly GCA_028583015.1). Taxonomy (NCBI): domain Eukaryota; kingdom Viridiplantae; phylum Streptophyta; class Pinopsida; order Araucariales; family Araucariaceae; genus Wollemia; species Wollemia nobilis. The sequence continues at coordinate 9,123,985 of JAQPPZ010000989.1, forward strand.
ATCTAAGAGGTAAGTTCAAAACCACCCTCTTAGACCCTAAGAGGGTGGTTCTAAATTGGCCTCTTAGACCTTAAGAGGGTAGTTTTAACTGTCCTCTTAGGGCCTCACATTAAAATAAATATCTCACCTAAAAACTGTCCTTTGTTTTCCATGCATACCTCAAACATGAAAACATTAGGTACTTTCTGTGCCTCTGCAATCAACATAAATTCACCATATGCCTGCATTACTATGACAATTGAACTAAACCTAGAAATGACCAAAAGTAAAAACTTCAAATTTAATTTCATTCTAGTCTAGGTGTAGTAATCCTTGAAACTTTTCCCACCAAGGTCGATTGTGGGTCTTGAGAAAATTTTGATTTAATATTTCCTCCTACACTTGTGATTTCATATGATTTAGATCTATAGTCGATGGTTTGTACAACTAGAAAATTATCTTCTCTTGGGATTGTTGGTACAACTATACCAATTCCCTCCTCTCTTCAAACAAATGAAAAGGTTCATGAGGAAAGCAATCAAAATGCAAAACAAAAAAAGGTTCATGAAGAAAACAATCAAAATGCAAGACAAATATTAATGAGCACTCAATATAAGATGTCAATATACTTGAAATAATACTATTCAAAGAAAGCATTCAATCATCATCCAAACGAGTAAAGGTTCAATAGAAGACTAGAAGGAATGGGGAGCAGCATGAAGAAAAATGAATGAACTAGTAATGATTAAAGGAGGGGAAGCAACAAAGATGAAGATAAGGTTGACAATGTAAAAAGATCATCAGACATACAATACATAAAAAATAATTGGTATAGTGGTATATGTCTTAGATTTTTATAAGAAAAACTTAAACTGTACATAGTTTTTTAAATTCCTAATGAGAAGACATAAATGTTGTCAAGTTTAAATTTGTTGTCTTGACATGTTGAGTTTAGATCTTTTATACATGATCTATTCCAAATACTTACAAACATGATCTATTCCAAATAATATGAGCTGAGATCTAAGATCTTTTATACATGATATTTATTCCAAAGATTCAAAAAAATTGAGTACTTCAATCTTGCATGTAAAGCATGAAAAATAACTTGTTGAAGATCAAATTTCTTCATTAAAGGTGAACATGTTAAAATATTGATTGTTCCTTATAACATTGTGATGGAAAATAGTCAAAAATACACCATACCTTTTGCCAGACCTACAATCATACAAAAAATTTTGAGCATAAATAATAATTTAGCACTAAATAATCTAGAGTCCAACTGAGAAGTTTCATAAACTAATACATGTCTTCATAATCTTCCAAACCTCACTCGTATATAACTTTCAATTACACCCACCTCTGAATCCACAAGCAGTTGCAAGGCAAAAATTATGGCAAAAATAGTTTGTTGTGTCCTTATGCCTATAATTGTAGACTCTAAGTGTAGGTGCTAGATCTTTGTGTTGCGTCTAACCTTTCCTATAGTCCTTGTATAAATAGGTGCTAGATATTTGGCAGTGATGCCAGGTGATCTCCACCCTATCCAATGACAACAATATCCCCTCTTCAATAAGTTTTAACAATAAGACAATGGGGGTTTTAAGGATAATTTTATTGGTTTTCATATCCTTGTTTTAGAACCAATCGATCAATCAATCATGTATTGACCTTGGGCCCAAATGGATGGTGAGGAAGTATTTGTAAAAATATATGATGTTTGCATACTAGAAAGCTTTACAATAGTAAAGCTAAATCACAACCTGGAGAAGCAACACAAAATACAAAATAATATTTTCATCCAGTATTAGGTTTCATATGCAAAATACAATTCAAACTCCCATTCATAATGTTTGATCATAGTATCAAATACAACACCATAAAGATGTCATTGTACCACCAACTGCATAATGTTTCTCACCACAAAAATTAAATCCATGTATCAAATAATAATATGAACAATTCTAAAAAAGATAGACAATATACACTACTCCATGTTGTCATAAAGCACCTTTTCAAACATTAATGCTCAACATCATAATAACATGCTAGGCTGCTACTGTAACATGTACATATTACCATTGACATTATCATCAGTATAGCCTCAAATAAATACCCATAATCAAATGTAATATCATCAAAGGATACCAAATGGTTACCATAAACAAAGTACATTATACCAAATGCTGCCAAAACAAAATTGCTCCAGGCACAAACACCCATTAGACTATTTATACAATTATAGAAGCAAATAAAATTATGGTGCATTTAAACATTATGCAAGTCCCCATGGAATACATGAGAATGTAAACTAGCATGAAACACTTGTGGTGTTATTAGGGTAGTTCATTTGAGATACTTGGATAATTCACCAATGGCTCATTGTTGAATTTGATAGTTTCTTGAAACCAACCAATGATTTGATACAAGAGGAGAATATTGAGTAGATTTCTAATACAAATATATAAGGAATTGAGGTTTTAGCCATAAATTTCTTGCAATTAATCATGGACAATCCATAAATGTGCAAATCAATTGGTGTAATCATTAGATGCAACAATTCCCTGTCTCCAGGACCTTGTGATTGGAATTTATCACTTAAAAATTGTAAATTGAGGAATTACAATGGTGGTTAGAGAAAAGGCCCTTCCACATAAATAAGCATGGTCCTTTAATTGAAGAATAATATCAAGACCAAACATCAAAAATCAAGAACACGCACATTTCTACAAGATGAAAAAATTGTTTTTGTTTTACTAAATGACTGCTAACAAAAGACCCACACACTTAGTCCGTGCATGTTAGTCACTTCCCATATATGCATACAATTGATAGTGCATGTTATATAGTTACCTCAAATGCAACAAAAAGGGAAAACATACACTTGATTACTTGAATTATCATTACACTTGAATCACTGGATAATTTTGGATATCCCTTGCCTCCTTTGAACCTACATTTCAAAGAAATTATGGTTTTAAAGGGTTGCAAATTCTTATAAAACAAATATTAAAAAACTTGGAAGTGTTATTTACAAAAACAAACTATAAGTACCTGATGCTTGTGGATAAGGTGATTTTTTTTATGTTTATTGATGATAAACCTATACCTAGAGACCCTTGTGTTTCACTTTGCAGAACATATTTACCCCCAACTTGCTTATTTTCATTTGTACCTTGGTAATTCAAATCATATTCCAATTTTAGATCTTTCTTGCCAGCATCCTCACTTTCTAAGAGTGGTCTTATAGCATCTGAACTGCCTATATTTTTTATATTCATATTAGGTTCACATGTATTCATAGGAGAAGGTACCATGTTTGCATTGACATTCACATTGCTTGGATAAACAAGATCAATTTTTGTTTTATTGTTGTTGGTCATGAATTTTGGTTCAGGGTAAGGTTATTTTATGTCAAAATATGAGATCCTAATTGCTTCCTCCAAATTTTTATCCTCCCATTGCATTGCAACAATTTCAAGTTGTGAGGGTTCAATGTTCCCATCCTCATTAGGCATATATTAGGCATCTCATTACCCATATTGGAAAGCCCAATGCTTGATATCACAACTATACTACTAGGTGGTGTACAGATGTAGAGGATCCTACAAGATTTGGATCTCCTAGAAATATGAAGAATTCACAAGTAATGAGGAAATTAGACAACCCGGTACCAAGGATCCAATACCCTAAATTTTGTAACCATTTAGATTGGAATCCCCTTGTTTTTATTTATTTCCTAACCACGTGTACCTGGAAATCAGTAGAAGAAATGGGTAGGACCAATCCAATGTTGTCATAAAGGGGCCAAGGGCCAATCACACTATAAAATTCATAACTATAGGCACTAAAATGATAGGACACAATACCCACATTCCAGATACTGTAAATTCACATGTATAAGCCCAAGATCAGTCTTTTCATACCAATTGAATACAAACTCTCATCAATCAAACTTGTATTAAAATGAGTTGGGTTTTGCCTAGATGTACACTAAGCAACCTTTCTTTGATTCCATTAACTATTATCTCAACATGATCTTCTAAAATTGTGATAAGAAGTACTTTATTGATGAAATTTGATCCTAAAATAACATCCTGACTCATATTTATGGTATGTTGGAGTATGTGGAGAGCATATAGGGTAATTCCAAGGCACATGTACCTCTGGGTTTCTTCAATTGAGATATAACTACTGATGAAAAAAATTCCAAAGTGACTACTCAAGTAATTGAGCATGATTTTTTTGAAGTTATAAAAACAAACCATTTAAAAGAAATTTCCCTGGGCAATTGTTCATATTCATATAAAAGAATATATATATATATATATATATTGCAATGATTCTCGCTCATTCTATCACCCTAGAGTGCAGAGACCAATGCTTTTTTTTTGTGGTCAACTGGTTGTATGTGGAGAGCATGTTTCCTATCTCTTGCTATTTATTAGTAAGATTTGAACTGGACAGCATGTGGTCATTAGTGAGACCACTTTGCCATTGAGCCATAAGGTGGGTTCCAATGCATAGACCAGGAATGGAAAGATAGGCAAGAAACAAAAGTACTTTAGCAACTTTTTAATTGATAAATAAATGCATTATGTTATTAGCAATAGTCCTTAAAGGAGCTCACATGCAAATATTTTGTATTCATCAATTCCTTTTCAAATCTTACCATCTCTTTATAAAAAAACGTGACTACCTATCCCTAATATTACACTACTAAAATGTACTAAAAATTACCAGTGAATAGATGTAGCATTAAATATTAGGGCTTCAATTCCATAATTTATGTTATGATCATCCCAGTGTACAATTTTGATTCCTTTGTGTATGATTACTCTGTTATATGTTATGAAATTTCTTCAGCACCAATTTTTATAGGGGGTACTAAGAAGTAACATTCTCAATGCACATACATTCTCAAAATTGAATTTAGAAGTACAAATATAGGTGAATGGACAACCTAAGCCCTCCATATAATGGGTAAATGTCTAAACATCCCTACCTACCCCAACCATCAGAGATGAGGTGAGAGGGTATCTTGAGACTTCCGTCATATACATAAATATCCATCTATGTAAATCAAGTACTTTTGCTAAGGACTAGGACTAAGATTCAAATATGAAACATCAATTTCATAACTAACACTCACTCAACACAATAAACCTTCATTTCAACACATTACAACATGCATGCATGATTAGACTCTTAATCCTATGCCATAGCAACACTTGCATTCTCTTTTTTTTTACCAAATTATCTTATTGTATCTAAAAGGACAAACTCATGCTCAGGATACCTACTCGTATCACTCCTAGCTTGGCTTCCCATTAATTATCCACTAGCATTTTCTAAAAATAGAACAAAAATATCTAACAACGCTCGTTAATTATTTCTATTAATTATCCCTAATATTACACTACTAACATAAACTAAACATTACTAATAAATAGATGATGGTATTAAATATTAGAGCTTCAGTTCCATAATTTATGTTATGATCATCCTAGTGTATAATTGTGATTCCTCTATGTATGATTACTCTATTATATGTTATGACATTTCTTCAACACCAATTTTTATAGGGGTACTAAGAAGTAACATTATCAATGCACGTACATTATCAAAACTAAATTTAGAAGTACAAATATAGATGAATTTAGATATAATTTATTTGTAAATAATGATTGATATAGGCTAGACAATGAAGGAGCCCACAACATCCTTCATTGTGGCCATATCATCATTCCTTCTAAACAATATTATTTCCTCTTTATGGGCGATGTGCACATTGACTTTCCAATAACCTTCACCCAAACATTCACCATGTACAAGGTCTTCAGGGTCAGTATTGATCACCGTGCCTTTGACCACTATGTTATCCTTATGGATCTAAGTCAAGTAGCATTCCCTTCTCTCATTTTGAGTGATCGATGTTGTTTTTAGTCCCTACATGGAAAATCAACAACCTAGATAAATTCACTATATAATGTACAATACAAACTAAGTCAACCATTTTATATTTGAAATAATAGTCATACCATTGATGAATCTAGCCTAGAAGGTATTGAGAAATGACCCGTGCCTTGATCACCACCACCAATGTTGTGTCCAATTGTAGGGGTAGCATGTAGTGATGCTGCCTATGGAATTATATACAAGGGATCATTACAACTTTAGGGGTGCAACATGTAAATATTTTAAATATGAAATCATAAAAAAACTAACACACCTCTATCTATGAAAGCCGTGTCAAAATATCTTCAATATTTTTATCTTTCTCTGCAAGCTTCTCTTCCAAATTTTTTCATTCTCTGCAAGATTCTCTTCCAACTTTTGCTCTTTCTCTATCGTATACTCTTGCATCTAGTACAACTTCTATATGTAACCCTTGCCAACAAATAGAGCAGTTGGTGATACTCCTTTGTTGATACCTCAAACCCGACCTAGTATTTTGGGTCCTAAAACCTTGGCGAGGGTATCATCCTTAATATATTGATTTACGAAGCTCCTAGATGACATTTCATCATCCAATTTTTTCTAGCAATATCACATGCATAGTTAACTAGTAACATGTTAAAAAAATAATCAATATAACAATGGTTTGAAGTTCAATGTATTGCTATTTCCAAGGGAATGTCACTTACGATTGTCTCCACAACTTCTAGTGAAATAGGAGCCCCATCCTTCTTTTTATGAGCTACCATCCACACAATTGCCCTTGGTAGTGGAGTTTGCATATTTGGTTGGCTCTTCCTCTACAAGATATATGGTTGGAGAGACATAGGGATAAGTCATACGACAAAATAATATAGCTATGTTTGTCACATATAATGGACAAGTATGATAGAATATCATTTCATGCTCTAGTTGAGCATATCCTCTTCGATTGCAAGTGTGCATGATGGATTGGTGAGATCTATTTTGTTTGTTCCTTTGCCTCACCACCTACAATGCAATGAAGAAACCAATATATAAATTCATTAGGGAGAGCAAGATTGAAAAAATTCACATGAACATAACAATGATATGAACTACCATAGAATATTGGTTAGTACTTGCCTTAAAGTCAACGTTGCTCCTACCATTCACAAAGGCTTCCCAATATTTTTGTGATACACGAGGTGGGAGATTAGCAATTCTATCTACGTCATTATCATACTTATCATAATGTTTTTCATAAGTTGATGCTTATGTTCATGCCATTGCTTTTCCATGGTCGTGAAGACCCATTTCTTTGTTGCATTCGAAACTGTATATTTTTGCTGCATCAAATCAATATTTTATTAGATGCAATATTTATATAATTATTCAAAAATAGACATTATGAACTCCATTGGCTAGAAAGTTACCATAATGAATATCCATAATTAGTTTTTAACTTCCATTGGGACTACTATCCAATCTGTATGGGTGATAGAGACAATCTCCCTTACAATCACACCTAAGTAAGATGTAAACTTAATAGAATTATTTTCTACGGGCTGCCTATTTAGATTGCAAATTATCTCCACCTTATCAATGCTTCTTGAATCTACTGCACATCTTGTTGGACCTCTCTTTCTATGATATTTAGTGTTTGAAGTGTGTGATGACTTGACATCAACACCTATAATATTGGCACCATCCAAACATCATTATGCCATATAGTATGACAACAATGAGTAACCAACATCACGAGCAAATTTCTTGTGTGATCTATGTACCTTCTTTATTAGCCAAAGTATTTTCAGCCTCATTTCGAGTATTCTCGCCACCAGATTCATTTATATTATGGGTCACCTCCTTATCTTCCTCATTCATGGAACTCCATAGCTGGTATCTTCCACCAGTTGCTACAATACACCATAGTCGATGATAAAACCACGATCAATTCTAATATGCCTAGGTCAACCACTATTGAACAACACTATCAAATTTCAAGTACTTACTAGCATGCGAGGCCTCTATCATTGACTCTTGATTTATTGTGATAGCCTTAGCTACTTGTGATGTATTTCTTGGTATTTTTATACATATTTCCACTTTGAATATTGTACAAACACACCGTAAAACCAAAATAGACACAGATAACCCACAATGAAAGACTATGCATACAAAACTATAAAAATACTAATGAAACACCCTTTTGTAGAAGCACTACCTAACACTTTTGTAGGGATTTCAATGCTTTTGTGAAACCTACAAAACTATGGGAAATAATATATCAAGGTCACACATAACCTCTTTCTTCTTTGCTAAAAGAACCTATATATTCTAGGTATCACTTATCCATTCATAAACCAATATAGTGTATTCATCATAAAAGTGATAAGATACTATAGGAATATCCTTATCAACCAATTAAGAGCCCATACTCTTAATCAATCAAGTACTTATCAACCAAATTTCTTAACCAATTAAGAGCCCATACTCCTAATCAATCAAGTACTTATTACCCAATTTCCTTAACCAATATAATTCAAGACCATCCAACTAAAATGAAACATAATAACTCCTACTATATTTCAAGCTCAAAAATCTAAGATACAACATAGTATCCACTACTATATCCCATCTCCATTCCATTAATATGAACCATAATATCCATGATGATAATTCAAGTCCAATCAACTAAAAAGGAATCATAATATCTACTGATTCGTTCCTCCCCTCAAATGACCAAATGGACTATACTATCCACTCACACTTTTTCACTAAATCATTCAAATGGAGTATGCCATACACTAACATATTTTCCAATTAGATCATTAGGAGAAAAGGAATACTATCCACTAATAAATTTATATCCCATCCTTTAACTAGGGTGATAATATTTACATCAAGGTCCATTCTACTAAAATAATTAAACATCCATTATATACTTGCTAAATCCATTCTACTAAAAAGAACACAATATCCAATAATAGTCCCAAATCCATTCTTTAACTAAAGTAATATATGCTATTCACTATTACATTAAGGGTCCACATTTCAGTTTAAATAAACTATAAACTCCTTCCAAAACATAATCTTTCTATGTTTTAACAACAAGAAGGTCTTTCTTTTTAATTCTTTTCAAAACATATTCCATCTATGTTTTAACAACATAATCCATCTATGTTTTAACAAACATAATTCATCTATGTTTAACAATAAAAGGTCCTTCTTTTATCCTTTCTAGCATCTCCTTTGTAAACTATAAACTCTTTCCAAAACATAATCTTTCTATGTTATAACAACAAGAAGGTCTTTCTTTCAATTCTTTTCAAAACATAGTCCAACTATGTTTTAACAACATAATCCATCTACGTTTTAACAAACATAATTCATCTATGTTTAACAATAAAAGGTCCTTCTTTCATTCTTTCCAAAACATAATCTATCTATGTTTTAACAACAAAAAGTCTCTCTTTCATTCTTTCCATAACATAATCCATCTAATAATTTCAACAACATATTCCATCTATGTTATCTATATTTAATAACAAAAAGGTCTTCCTTTCATCCTTTCCTAAACATAATCCATCTATATTTTTAACACATAATCCATCCATGTTTAACAAATAAAAAGGTCCACTTTTTTCCCCTTTTTCCCCAAACATAGTCCATATTTATTTTAACATGCTTCTACATTTTCAAATTCAATGAAGTATATTATTCTCTAAAATATTTCTCTCATTAAAATCCAAATGAAATATAATCATCTCTAATTTATTTCTCTATCAATAAGACCAAAATAATGTATGCATCTCTAATATATTTCTCAATCAATAACACTTACAACTACAAGTTGTTCACACTTTTTCCTATAGGTCTGGTTATTAAACTTTACAATGAGACCATTATCAGGTACATGTATATACTTAAGCCCATTTCCAAAGATATTGCAACAACAACAGACAACAAGAAATCAAACATTTCACCAAGCAAGCAAAGATCACACAAGTAATGTACCCAAGTTTGCTAAAGCATATGGCATAAACCTATGCCAATTGGTGATTTCCATAACAACAAATTCAGTCACAATGTTTTATTACTAGCATAATATTACAACAAGGTAATATGACATTTTTTGTCTAACATGAATAGTATAACAACAACAAAATCTAGATTATAAAATAGCTTCCATATATCCATACATATCATAATAGGTGGCTTCACACAAGTAAGGTACACAGGTTTGCTAAAGCATATGGCATAAACCTATACCAACTGGTGATTCCCATAACAACAAAATCAGTCACAATGTTCTGTTACTGGCAGAATACTACAACAAGGTAATATGACATATTTTGTCTAACATGAATAGTATAACAACAGAATCTAACTTTATATAATAGCTTCCACATATCCATACATATAACAACAAGTGGCTTCACACAGGTAATATACCCAGGTTTGCTAAAGCATATGGCATAAACCTATGCCAACTAGTGATTCCCATAACAAAAAAATTAGTTACAATGTTCTGTTACTAGCATAATTCTACAACAAGGTAATATGATATTTTTTGTCTAACATGAATAGTATAATAGCAAAAAAATCTAGATTTATAAAATAGCTTCCACATATCCATACATCTCACAACAGGTGGCTTCACACAAGTAATATACCAAGGTTTGCTAAAGCATATGGAATAAACCTATGCCAACTAGTGATTCCCATAACAACAAACTCAATCACAATGTTATGTTACTAGCATAATACTATAACAAGATAATATGATATATTTTGTCTAACATAAATAGTATATCAACAACATAATCTAACTTTATAAAATAGCTTCCACATATACATACATCTCACAACAAGAGGCTTCACACAAGTAATGTATCCAGGTTTGCTAAAGTATATGGTATAAACCTATGCCAATTGGTGATTCCCATAACAACAAATTCAATCACAATGTTCTATTACTAGCATAATACTGCAGGAAGATATTATGAAATTTTTTATCTAACATGAATAGTATAACAACAACAAAATATAGCTTTATAAAATAGCTTCCATATATCCATACATCTCACAACAGGTGGCTTCACACAAGTAATGTACCTAGGCTTGTTAAAGCATATCACATAAACCTATGCCAACTAGTGATTCCCATAACAACAAATTCAATCACAATGTTCTATTACTAGCATAATATTACAACAAGGTAATATGACATTTTTTTGTCTAACATGAATAGTATAACATCAACATAATGTAAAATAGCTTCCACATATCCATACATCTCACAACAAGTGGCTTCACACAACTAATTTACCCTAGTTTGCTAAAGTATATGGTATAAACCTATGCCAACCGGTGATTCCCATAACAAACTCAGCACAATGTTCTATTACTAGCAGAATACTACAATAAGGTAATATGACATATTTTGTCTAACATGAATCTTATAACAACATAATCTAGCTTTATAAAATAGCTTCCACATATCCATTAATCTCACATTAGGTGGCTTCATATAAGTAATGTACCTAGGTTTGGTAAATCATATGGTATAAACCTATGCCAATTTGTGATTCCCATAACAACAAATTCAGTCACAATGTTTTGTTACTAGCATAATACTGCATCAAGGTAATGTGACATTTTTTGTCTAACATGAATAGAATAACAACAACATAATATAGCTTTATAAAATAGCTTCCACATATCCATATATCTCACGATAGGTGGCTTCACATAAGTAATGTATCTAGGTTTGCTAAATCATATGGTATAAATCTATGCCAATTGGTGATTCCCATAAGAACAAATTTAGTCACAATATTCTGTTAGTAGCATAATATTGCAACAAGGTAATATGACATTTATTGTCTAACATGAATAGTATAACAACAACAGAGTCTAGCTTTATAAAATAGTTTCCACATATCCATACATCTCACAATAGATGGCTTCAAATGAAAACAAGAGAATCTAGGATAAGGTTCAATCTAGACCACATCAATAAAATTCGAATAAAGCAAAAATAGATAACATACAATGTATTGCAAGTACAGGATAAAGTGGTTTGGTATAAATTTGAGTAAGGTTGGAGACAATAAAATTGGAATAAAGTATGTGAAAAAGATGGTTGTTAATAGTCAAGTGTTTATTAGTTAGTTGCCTCAGTCTGTTAAATTTATCTTTACTCAATAGGCTAAAATTTATACATATTTCCTACGTAACAAACAAAAAATAAAATAAAATATACAAATTTCCTACGTAACAAATAAAAATGTATATATATATATATATCACAAGTATAGGACAAAGTGGCATGGTATAAATATGAGTAAGGTTGTAGACAATAAAATTGAAATAAAGCTTTTGAAAAATATGGTTGGTTGATAATCGTCAAGTTCTTATCATATGGTTGCCTCAATCAATTGACTTTGTCTTTACTCAACAGACTGAATTTTATAGTGATATAAAATAAAACAAAATAAATAACAGATAATGTATATACACTTCTATGTATTCATAGTAGGACAAAGTGGGGCTGACATAAATATTATCATGCAAACGTTTCTTCTCTGGATCTATTTTATCTTTGAGTTATGAGGTTGTACCATCCAACATAATTCTTAAAATAATGAGCCTTCTACTGCTGAGGCTATGACCTCTCAATACACTTGTCCAAATTAGTGGAATATTGTACTTGGTTGTGGGGCTAACATAAATAAGGAACAATACATACCATCATCGAACCTTTGATTTGAATGATTTATTTATATATAAAAGATGTTTAAGCAAAGCAATGATTATTGTAGAGTATACATAAGTGAGGTAATTGTCTTTGAACTTCAAAGAATTTAACTTTGCTAGTCACCTGAAGAAAGAGCTAAGGTTAATTTATCCAAAGTTAGATTTTGTGAAATTTAAATTGTTTAGTGTAAAAAAAAACAACTTAGAGAAGTTTACGTGATAATTAAAATTATTCATTAAGCAATTTATTGATCAAAATAAAATATTTTGAATTTTTGTATCATCTAAAGCTGGAATTGTTTCTTCTACAACAAGAAAATTCTCCACATTATCTCTACAGAACAAGAATCCCTCTACTTTTAAAACATGAAAATTAACAAATAAAATATTTTTTTCATAATTTGAAATGCTTTAAATGCTCATAAAAACCCAAATGAATAACGACCAATTTCATGTTTTTAAATTTTAGACAATACCCATGTTCCCAAATGCAAAGATCAAATGCATTCATGCATTAAATTATAAGTACATGCAATATTTTCCAAGATTTCCTTTATGCAAACATATTTCACCATTCTAAAAGGGGAAAACAACATTTTCTTCCAATCTATTCTTAAGATAGCCAAGCAATATAACCACAAAAACTACTTGTAATTGTTAGATAGAAAACCCTAGCCAATGACTGAGAAGGTTGATGAATACCCACAAAATTCTGTATTCTCCAGCACAAACTTGGATATCCCACATAATGCAAAAAAAAATTAAGGCTATGTGGCTTCCCATACATATCTCTAGTTCACAAATTTCTCCAAATTCAGACAACCCACTTGGAAAAATTGGTAGATGGAACAAGATCTGGTTGCCAGTCAATAATGATATTTTTTTCCTAGACTAAAACATGGCATCCTCCATAATGGTCTCTCTCTGGTTCTCTAACCCTAGCATGGCAAAAATTTGGGGTCCTCCCAAGGGTGAGGTTTTTGTGTAAGATAGGGTTTTGGCACCTCCAACCAACTTCCCCCAAGTAAGGTAAACAAACTTATCACACAAGCAAAAACCCTAGGTGGCCATTTATCACACAAGAAAAAACACTAGCCCTTGTCCGACCGATTTTATGAAACCTACTTTAGATATTCTATAATTGTAGAAACAATAAATCAAATCCTAAGAGCCATGCCATTCCAATTACAATTGAACGAATCCTAGAAAACTAATGAATTACTCTATGGAAAATAAACATAAATTAAAATAAAAGGAACACATACATGAAAAGAAAGTCTTGTAGACGCCCAAATGAATAAATGACAACACACTTTATAAGACAACTTATAAAATGGAATTATTAATGAGAGGATGAATACGTGAATTTTCCCCATAGTTACTATTAATGAGGGCATAAATTACAAGGGCAAAAAAGAGAAGACAAATACAGACTCAAAATGAATGCAATGGCAGACAATTTGAAAATAGAGAGGCTGCGCATAATCTCTGAATCGATATAAGCCCCTCTTGAATTGTTCAATTTATTGAAAAGATATGGAGTCTCCCCTCTTCCATAATTCACCCCTATTCCTGACTTTGTTTTATTGAATTTAGACCCTTCAACGGGAGGAGAAAAAATTGATAGGATGGAAGACATACTGTTAATGTAGGGCAAATATTACAATGGCAGCAAAGGGAAGACAAATACATGGGGTTTTACCGCATCATTTATATATATATATATATATATATATATATATATATATATATATATATATATATATATATATATATATATATATATTTAGGTGAGACCCTAAGAGGGTGGTTTAAAACCACCCTCTTAGGTCACCCTAAGACGATGGTTTAAAACCACCGTCTTAGGGTGACCTAAGAGGGCAATTTTAAACTTCCCTCTTAGGGCTAAGAGGGTGGTTTAAAACCACCCTCTTAGGGTGACCCTAAGAGGGTGGTTACCCTAAGAACCATTTTAGGATCTATTAGGGCGGTTTTTTACCATCATAAAAAACCATCTTATTTTAGCCATTCTCTTATCTCTTTTTTGGTGTAGTGTAAGGGTCAATTATATTGAAGATGAAGAGGAGAAAGTGGTAAGATATATAAATAGACTAAGGTTATCTATACAAGATAACATTGGTATGGTTTGAATTAGAATAGTTGAAGAGGTATATTAATATACACTTAAGGTGAAAGAAAAGTTTTTTTTTTTTGTTGAAAAATTGGGGGTATATTGGGGTCACCCTTCTTGTGAATTGAACTTGGGTCTCTATTAGGAAAGCCCAATGCCTTTTGCCATTGTGGTGTCATTTCAGGGCCAGTGAAAGATAATTTGACTCACAAGCAACAAAATAATTCCAGAGGAAGAGGGAAACTCTCTAGAGGAAGAGAACAATCAAATAGTGGCAAAGGGAAACATATGCAAGAAGGATAAGTTAGTACTTCTCAAAGTGATTTCAACCAAAGTACCTAAGAAAAGAGTGAATCGTCAAGAGGATAAGGTGGATTTCATAGAGGTAGAGAATGTGGTTTTATAAGCAAGTATCATAGATGCTTAGAAGAAGGACATAAAGCATATAAGTACCCTCAAGTGCAAAAAACCAATGGGCATGGAAAGGAATCCCGTAACGAAATTACACAAGCAAATGAAGAGAGTATTTCTTCACCAAAGCACATGGATGAACCATAATAAGGAGATTCACTTATGATGAAGAGTGTATTATTAAAACCTATAAATAAGGTGCATGAACTTGTGTAAAGGAGTTTGTTTAGAACAATTTGTAAATCAAGAGGTAAATGTTGTAAGGTGATTGTAGATAGTGAAAAAATAGACAAATTGGTGTTAATAGAGATGGTAGAGAAGCTTGATTTGAAGAGAATTGAGCATCCAAATACTTATAAGGTGTCATGGTTGCAAAATGGGCACCAAATTTTGGTAACCAAACAATGTATAGACAATTTTTAGATTGTTTCTATAGACACCCAAAAGTCGCACATTGCCACTTCTCCCATCATCACGACTGGTCAATTTATAAAACCCATAAAATTTTCATTTATTAGCCTCAAAACCCTATTTATTTATCAAAATCACTATTCATACACTATTCATAAGCCTCCTTGGACCACTTAAGCCCTTTCCTACACTTAACCTTGGGTCCCCATGTGACCATCATCTTCACCTAACCCTAGTTAATCTCTAACCTGGGTCAAGGTCACTTCATAGTCAAACTTCTAACCATGGTCAACCTAACTCATGGCCACCTCACCTAGTCTACTCTTTGACTAGTCTAGGCTCCACCTCACCCATTTGATCTTGGTCTAACCTAGGATCAACCTAAGTAGGGTTAACCTTAACCCTTGCTCCACACATCCCCCTGTGTGTATATAGGGTCTTAAATGCCATTTGGAGACTTTTATGTCCCAAAGCATGAGAGACATGGTGAGTCACCCTCTACCTCATACAAAAGTCAACACTTGACCTAGGATCAACTTAAACCTAGTTAAATCTAACTCTTGCTCCATTTCAAATCCCTATGTGGGTTGGAATTCATAAATAAATTTTTGAAGATTTTTTGGTTTTTAAAGCATGGGTAAAGATGACTCACCTTCCACCTTAGCCAACTCTACTCCCAACCTTGGGTTAATTCTACTATAATTAGGTTTTAACCCTAACTCCACTCCACATACCCATGCTCATTTATGATATGTAGGTGGATGAGGGATTCTCTCACCCAAATACACTTATGAGGTATACCACATCAAGGGACACCTCATAGGGGGTACATCATAGGGGACACCTCATCCCTTCATAAACTCTCCAAATTCTATAAATAGAGGGCCATTTCTTCTATCTTAGAAGGATCCATAATTTGCTTACCTAGACTTTGTCAAAATAAACTTAGAGGCCACATAAGCCCTCTCTTACTATCAAATCCCTCTTTTTGCACCCTTTTGTATTGCAAATTCTTTCTATTACAAGTTTAGAAGGTGACTCATCAAAGATAGGAGCTACAAAAACAATAGGAGACCATGGTCTTCAACCCATAATCCTATCTGAAAGTTACAAATATGGTTGTAAGGTAGCCTGCAATCCAAAATAGTCACAAGATAGCTTGCAACCCTTTGTAAAAGTTTATCTCAACAACCAGAAAGGCCACAAAACCCTTCAAAACGGTAAATATTACTGTATTTGCTTATTTACAGTAATTTCTAGTAACTTTAATTATGCATTAGAGTAGTTCATTTCATGTGTTTTATCTGTGAACACAAGGGGTCTGATCAACTTGAGGATCTTTTGAAAGATTGTTGAGGTATTGTTGACCTCCTTAATAAAGAAGGGGTTCTTACCTCTCAAAACCTCATTTTGTGGCCTCCAAAGGTAATTTTGTAAAAGGGATTTTCTTGTACCCCTTTAAGACATCATTTGCAAACATCAGTTTTCCATCAACTCAGTTTCTTATAAGGATGCAGTTCTATGTGACATCATGTTAATGAATGTATGCCATATTTTGTTGGGATGGCCATGGTAGTTTGATAGGAAGGCAATGCATGCTGGTAAAGAGAACAATAAAGGAGAAAAAGTGGACAACATTCCTACAATGTGCTTGAGATAAAGTTGAAAGGATAAATGGTAGTGTTGAGAGATGTAAAACAAGTAGTAAATGCAGAAACAAGAGAATAAGCATGGGGAAGAGGCAATTGGTCTAGGTCACTAGTAGTAGTGATGATGTAGATGATAGTGCAACGATTCCAACTTTTATAAAGAAAGAGAAAGAGAAAATAAATGATAGAGATAACACAAGAAGATGAACCTCATTAGGTCATTGATGGTTGTGACAAAGGACATATTATTGAATAACATAATGATGATGAAAATATTAGGTTCTTTTAAAGGCAAACCAAAGGTATTAGTTCTAAGTTAATCATAAGAATGGGATATTATGGCAAAGGATTGCAAAGATATGTTAAAGATGTGAAAATACCCGTAATGCCAGAAATAAGACCAAAGAATGAAGGCCTTAGATATACAGGTCAAGCAAAAAGTAGTAACACAAAATTTGTGAGAATAGAGATTAGTACAGGGGTTGAAGTTCCTAGGATGGGTTGTTGCAGTCAATGTTAAACATCTAGACATATAGTAACTAGTGTTGGAACCTACATCCTTCTAAGATTTATGGAGGGCATAATCACTTCAACCGAAGGTATTGGCACCAAGAGAAAGTAGCCAACAAAATATTATCTACATGCTCGACTCATTGAAGTAATTGATAATGGAAAGATGTTAGCGTACTTTGTCTGTAGTTCATTATTTAGGCATATTGTTGTGCATTTGTTATTACGTTATAACAAATTGCTTTTGTTTGCTGGATTGGTTTGGCAACCTCCGACAATCCGTTGTTGCTGTATTATTTAACACCTTGCTGTGAATAATGAAAACTAGTTCGCACATTTACATGGCATCAGAGCCAGCGATGTGCAGGGAGGCGTGACGAGAAGCCGAGGCTGGAGAATCTGGGCGGGTGTGCAGTTAATTTTTAAATTTTTTTTTTGTCGCGCAGTCGCGATAGAAAGAGACATTGAGTTTAACAGAGAGACCACTCCCCACCGGTCGTCGAAGCAGACGCAGCCGGCGCGCTGCGTCGCAGGAGGGCCCGGACCCCGTTGCGCGCGGTTGACGGGAAAGAGAGACCACTCCCCGCGTGTGCGCGCGACCAGGAGGGGCCCGCTCCCCGTGCGCTCCCGGAGCTGTCGCAGCCCGCTGCCGCAGCAGGCCCGTGCGACGCAGCATCGCGCAGGCCGTGCGACAGGAGGGGAGGCCCCCTCCCCTTGGCCGACGCTCCGCGGGGGGAAATTCAAATTTCCCGCCCGCCGCGGCAGGAGGGGTATAAACCCCCCCCAAAACGACTGCGTCATTCTAGACGCAGCCCCGGGCCTGCGTGAAGGAGACGCAGCCCACGCTCCGCGACGCGCTGGAGGGGGACCACCCTCCGGGCAGGGATTTTTTAAATTTTTTTCCCGCCCGCCGCCCGCCCCCCGGAGGCCGAAGCAGCGCATCGTCCGGGAAGGTTGCAGACTGCGACGAGGAAGAGGCTGTAGAACGCGGGACGGACCGCGACTAGCAGAGGAGGTGGCAGAGGGCTTGGGCAGACCGAGAAGGGACAAAGGAGAGGTGCTCCATTGTTTCCTCCGGATCAGCCCGCTGGCTCACGTGGTCGTGAGCCGTGCGGTAAGGCTCAGGGAGCCTACAGGTCGGGGGTTCAAATCCCGCCGACCCCCCCAAGGTATATTTTTTTTTCAAAGTTTTTTTTTATATAATTATTAATTTTTAATTAAAATTTTTAATTTTAATTTATTTTTAATAGTTTTAAACTTTATAAATTAAAATTTAATTTTAATTTATTTTTCCTAAAGTTTTAAAACTATATAAATTAAAATTATTTATTTTAATTTTAAATATATAATAGTTATTAAAAATGCTTTGTTAAAAGAATTTTTTTAAGGGGGGATATTTTTTTTCAAAAAAATCAAAGGGGGATGTTGAGTAATTTTTTGAAATAGCAATTTGGCATTGTAAAAGGTGCATTTTCGGCTGTGACCGACACCTTGTGGGTTATTCTAGTGGGCATTTTTTTTGTTGTATGTTGCATATTTCATTTTTGCACTATAACATTAAAAATTAAAATCAAACACTCCTTAAAGTCCCCGGAATATAAAACCCATCTGTGCAATTTATTTGCACTGCAGCGTTCGGTATTTGCGATACCTCTGGCCAGCACTTACAGGTAAAGCTGTCGTGATTTGGCTCATCGTATCCGCCGCCTAATATAGCTGCTATAACGACGTCTGAGCTTGTTCTCTATAAATCGTCGGGGAGGAATAAGTACGCCATTTTTGCATTTTTTACTCCATCCACTACCCTTTATCGCACTTGTGTTTAGGCGTAAATCCTGACGAAGTATTCTTCATAGTGTTTAGGGGAAGTTACGCCCCACGCATGAGAAGAATCTTCTATGGTAGGTGCCATCAACAAGGCGATTCCCTTTCAGTACCGCTTATGTTCCACGTATCGTATGATCTCTAAAATTCACCTATAGTCTCCCTCACGTAAGGGCGGGTGATTTTTGTTGATCTTTCTAAATACCTATAGTTTCCCTCACGTAAGGGCGGGTATTTTGTACGGTATATTGGCCTAGCAAAAGGTATATCGAAAGGGGGACCAATTTGGTGATATAAGGAACCTTCACTATGGCCGCTGTTGCAAAATTGATGACTGATCCGCATCAATTATTGAAAGGTCCAAATTATACACCATGGAAACATAAGATGAAGGCTATTCTCCAAATGGAAGATTTGTGGGATATTGTTACTGGAGTAGCAACAAGGCCTTCACCAACAACGAGATCCACGAGTCCTTCGACAGATCAGATTGCTTTTGACAAGAAAGACAGTAGAGCAAAGGTGCTCATTTTGTTTGCTGTTTCCGATGAAGTGCAACCTCATATAGCTGATAAAGCAAGTGGTAAAGAGGCATGGGATGCCCTTAGAACCATCTATGAGGGGAAGAATGAATCCACCATTCTTCATCTTCAACAACAACTTCATAACTCGAGTTTGAGACAGGGTGAAACAGGTTGAACTCTTTTCGTGCAGAGTGTCCGAGTTGAAAGAGAAATTGAGTTCTCTAGGAGATATTGTGGATGAAAAGCTTCTCATTTCACTTGTGATGAGAGCTTTACCTTCTTCATTTGACATGTTGATAACCTCCATCCAGGTGTCCCAACGACAAATTACCTACATCGAGTTGGTCAATCTGCTTCAACAACAGGAGGCACGCCAACTTCACAAGGATGATTCTTCCAATACAGCCCTATACACCAACGAGCGGGGTTCTAGGAAGAAAGGTAATGGGCAAAAAGGAGGCAACTTTCAGAAAGGAGGAAATTCTCAACAGGATACGAAAGGAAAAGGCAAGCAACCTCAACAGAAGAAGAGGTGGTGCAAGATCGGTGAGAAAGACAACCATGACACCAACAGGTGTTGGCATAAGAACAAGCAAAAAGGCCAAAACAAACCACAAAATAAAAACAAGCAACCCCAGGCGAATGTTGCTGTTGAAGAATCTGACTCAGATTCTGAATGGGCACACAAGGTGCTCATGACTACCACAGATTCCACTCAGAGGGATCCTATTTGGTATGTCGATTCTGGAGCTAGTAAACATATGACTGGCGACAGATCGTGGTTTGAATCATTTGTGGCCAAGGAGGGCAAACCTGTCACCATTGTCGATGATAAAACCTACAGGGTTCAGGGAGAGGGTACAGTTTCAGTCACTCTTCCTGATGGCAAGTGTCAGATTGACAAGGTCCTCTATGTTCCGGGATTGGCCAACAATTTGTTGTCGATGACACAAATCCCGGACAGAAATATGGTTGTCAACTTTCGTGTTGAGAATGGAAAGAAGTGTTGTACAATTACCGGGAAGGGTAAGCAGATTGCAACGGCTTCATATAAGCATGGCTTATTTGCACTAGATGCTATCTCTATTCCACATGTTGCCATGACTTTCTCTACCAAGGAGGCAACTTCCCTATGGCACAAGAGATATGGGCATCTTAGTTCGGGCTACTTACTTGAGCTCAGCAAGTATGAGATGGTAAAGGGTCTTCCTTCCCTTTCCGCCACATTTCCAGTGTGCTCTGATCGCTTGGCAGGAAAGCAGCATAGAGTACCATTTGAGAAGAGCTCTACAAGAGCACGAAAACCTCTGGAGCTAATTCACACCGATCTATGCGGTCCTTTCACACCCAACAGTGTTGGAGGGAAGAGGTACTTTCAGTTATTCGTAGATGACTACTCACGAAAGATGTGGGTTTTCTTTCTCAAACTGAAATCTGAAGCTTTTGCATTCTTCCAACAGTTCAAGAAATCCGTTGAGAAGGAGTCAGGGGCTTCTATTAAAACCCTCCGCTCAGATCGAGGGGGAGAGTTTACCTCTAATGAATTTTCTGCATTCCTAGATAAACATGGGATCAAGAGACAGTTAACAACTGCCTATACTCCTCAGCAGAATGGAGTTGCTGAGAGAAGGAATCGTTCTATCATGGAAATGGTTCGTTGTATGCTCACAGGTGCAACTCTTGGGCAACAATATTGGGCAGAAGCTGTCACCACTGCAGTGTATCTTTTGAATAGGGCACCCACAAAGGCCCTAAAAGGAATGACTCCACAAGAAGCATGGAGTGGTCGAAAACCCTCCATATCTCATCTACGTATTTTCGGGTGTCAAGCTTTCATGCACATACCGAAAGAAAAAAGGAAGAAGCTAGATGAGAAAACACCGAGATGTATTTTTCTTGGATATTCCCGAGCACTCTAAAGGATATCGGTTGATAGATCCTTTGACCAAGAAAATTCATATCAGCAGAGATGTTGTCTTTGATGAAGCTTTCACATCACAGAGCACATCTACAGTACACCAAGATATTGTGGAACCAAAGGAAGAGGAGATTCCTTCGTCAACACAGACAGGAGGTCCTTCTACATCTTCTTCACCACCACCGAAGCAGAATCCTAAATGGTGTACAAATACAATCAGAGATGCAAATTTATCCACTCCTCCCAATTTGAATTTGGATAGACCTCGTACACGCAGTATGGCTCAAAAGGAAAGAGAAGCCGAGAAACTGGTGAGGTTGATGATCTTTGTCAATCTTTTGAGGAACTTTCTGTGACTCCAAGTAGAGAAGTTGAGGATATGGATATTGATGATGACAGGGCATTCATGTCTACCATAGATAGTCTTGAACCTGCATCAGTGCAAGATGCTCTTAGTGAGCCTCAGTGGAAGGCCGCTATGGATACAGAGTATGAGTCTCTGATGAAGAATAAAACTTGGAAGCTTGTTGATCTGCCGCATGGAAAGAAACCTATTGGCTGCAAATGGGTATACAAAGTCAAGTACAAGGCAGATGGAACAATTGATAAGCATAAGGCCCGTCTTGTTGCAAAGGGCTATGCTCAAAAGGAAGGCATCGACTATGAAGAAACTTTTGCACCTACTGCTCGGATGACCACAATTCGGGTTATGTGTGCTATGGCAGCACAATATGGGTGGAAAGTTCACCAAATGGATGTCAAAAGTGCCTTTCTTAATGGTGATCTCCAAGAAGAAGTCTATATGACTCAGCTTGAAGGATTTGAAGTGGAAGGCCAACAACAGAAAGTTTGCAAATTGGTTAAATCCTTGTATGGTCCGAAACAAGCTCCTCGAGCTTGGTATATAAAAATGGACAATCACCTAATGCAGCATGGATTTAAGAGATGTCCGTCAGATGCAAACCTCTATTTCAAGAAACAGGGTTCTGAGATAGTGTTGCTTGTACTCTATGTGGATGATCTGCTCATTACAGGGAGTTCAGAAGATTTGATCTCTACTGTCAAAAGAAACTTGTGCAAATCTTTTGAGATGACAGATCTTGGACTTCTCCATTACTGTCTTGGTCTGGAATTCAGCCAGAAGGAGCACACCATCAAAGTGTCTCAGAAAAAGTATGCCAAGACATTGCTCGATAAATATCGCATGATCGATCGCAAGCCAATGGCAACTCCTATGGAGAATGGACTTCGATTATCGCGATATGATGACTCACCCCGGGTAGATGGCACTCTCTATCGACGAGTTGATTGGGAGTCTCATATATCCGACCAATACTAGGCCGGATCTCGTATTTGCTCGTAAACTATCTTTCGAGGTTCATGCAGGAGCCTAAGATTACTCATTGGAAAGCAACAAAACGTGTTCTTCACTATGTCCGTGGTACTATAGAATATGGCCTAGAATACAAGAGGAACAACAAATTCTTCTTGCAAGGATACACGGACTCCGACTATGCCGGATCATTTGATGATCGCAAGTCAACTTCGGATACATTTTTCACCTGGGATCCGGTCCTGTCTCTTGGCACAGCAAGAAGCAACAGTGGTTGCTATTTCTTCAACAGAGGCAGAATATCGCGCCGCACGTGAAGTTGTGTGCGAAGTGATATGGTTACGTCGCATTCTAACAAGTATGGGCCATCCATCAAAATCTCCAATACACTTGTTTTGCGACAATCAGGGTGTTCTGAACCTCGTCAAGAATCCAGTCCATCATGAAAAAACAAAGCACATTGACACACAATGTCATTTCATTCGAGAGGAAGTTCCAAAACACCGAATTCAGCTTCAGAACATTCCCACCGATGCTCAAGTTGCGGACATTTTCACTAAGGCACTTGGACGTGTCAAATTTGAATTGTTTCGCAGCTCACTTTGTATTGCAAAATAATGTAAGGGGATGTTAGTATAGCTATTAGTTATTACATTACCCAAATAATGTAATAAAGGGGGATGTTAGCGTACTTTGTCTGTAGTTCATTATTTAGGCATATTGTTGTGCATTTGTTATTACGTTATAACAAATTGCTTTTGTTTGCTGGATTGGTTTGGCAACCTCCGACAATCCGTTGTTGCTGTATTATTTAACACCTTGCTGTGAATAATGAAAACTAGTTCGCACATTTACTGGGGATGTTTGTGCATTTTGATTTCAGCCAAACCAAATAAAACTAAGTGCAAAAAATAAATAAATAAATTACAAACTAAAATTAAAGTGCTGAAAATAAAAGTGCGGGAAATTAAAATGCAAGAAAATAAAACACACAACTAAATTAAAAGAAATCAGAAAATAAAACAATAAATCTAATCTACAAAAAAAAATATAGAAATAAAATATGGGAGGACTACTATAGGGAGTGGGCCCAAGCTCCCGTAGATAGTCCGCCCGACTAATTACGTAGAGCTTGCTTTAAGCAAGTAAGAGGATTTTCATTCTTAATAAATTATACAGAAAATGAAATGAAATAGCTTTATGTGTAATTGATCATTACCTTAATTTATCTGGCCTATGTATTTATATAAAGTGCAACCAGATCTCATTACAATAACAAATCAATCTATTTTTAATCACATAACGTGATTAGTTACAGTCGGTTCATACACAAGTATTATTTTTCTATTGAAAGTATGTTCGTTCACCAGAAGGATAAATATAAAAATCCTTAGGTGTACGTAACAAACTAATTCTAAAATAATGCAGCCTAAAAATAATGCTTTTAAAAGCCTTACAAAGTCAACCAACCAATCGGTTAATAATAAAAGTGCTTTATTCTATTTTAATAATAATGCATGATTAGAATATTTCTCCTTTGTCTTCACGTGCAACAACCTCCTTAGCCCATTGGTCAACCGGTCAAAGCTATCTTGGTGCGTCTTCTCAACAAGAGCAAGGTGGGAGTAAGGCACCACAAGTAGGCGCCTACTTCTTCATCAAGGTGCCTTCCTATTGACTTGATCAAATCAAGGCACCTTCCTGTTGACTTGGTTAGATCAAGGCACCTCCAATGTATGGCATCAAGGCACCTTCTTGTAGAGTAAGGTGCCTACCTAAAGAGTAAGGTGCCTACAGTAAGGCATCTACATGTAGAGTAAGGCACCTATAGTAAGGCGTCTGCTTGTAGAGTAATAAACCTACAGTAAGGTGCATTCTTTTAGAGTAAGACACCTACAATAAGACACCTGCCTGTAGAGTAATGTGCCTACAGTAAGGCGTCTTCCTGTAGAGTAAGACGCCCAAAGTAAGACACCTTCCTATAGATTAAGGTGCCTACAGTAAGGTGCCTGCTTGGGGAGTAAGGCACCCTCCCAATATGCCTTATACTCATTGAAGCAAAAACATGCTAGGTCCAAGTGGGATGTAGACTAGAAAACACCATATTAGTAGCAAAACTTGCATTTATACATAGTTTCCACTAAAAACACTAGTCAAACATAATACTGGATTTTCTATCAATTATATGCATAAGTTATATAAAAATACATCTCTAATGCTAATTAAACCAATAACGATGCCCCTTAAGAATGTATATAAAATGAGCATTTCTAGTGCTCATCATCCCCCCATGCCTAAATATTATCACGTCCTCATGACAACAACCCCCCAATTTTTTTTTATTAGGAGTAAGGTGCATTTATCAGAGTTAGGCACCTTTATATTGGAGTTAGGTGCCTCCTATTTTTACACGGGAGTTAGGTATCGGGAGTTAGGCACCTTTATATGGGAGTTAGGTACCAAGAGTAAGGCACATTTATATGGGAGTTAGGCACTGGGGGTAAGGCACCTTTATATGGGAGTTAGGCGCCTCCTGTTTTTACATGGGAGTAAGGCACCGTCGAGAGTAAAGTGTTCCCCTGTCATTTTTTTTTTTGGGTAATGAATTTTTCTCATGTATGAGGCATAATTGTAATGGGAGAATTTCACAAAGGGAATTATGGAGGCATCTTATTTGTATTCACATAGAAATGATTTTAAAATAACTATGCAAATAATTAATGAAAAAATCAGTACATACCTGGGTGAATTTCATAGAACCTGATGTGTATGATGTTGATGGTGTGAAATGTCTTCATGTTGCCTATAATCATGGTGCACCAAAAAATGTGATTGTTGGTGCATATTGGAGTAATTTTTTTTTTCATTTGTTCTGCCATGGAAGGAAGCATGCCTAGAAAAGATCTTGGTTCATCATTTTTTTTCGTCATTTGCATCAGAGAACATAAAGTCAACTGCAACAATGTGAGTTGGTGATTTTAAAATTAGGTGGTCAAGATGCAGAACTGTCACTGATTCGTCCTGGGAATTGGACTGAATGTGTTGTGTACTGGAACGTATTCTCCACCCAACTATTTGTGGGAAATAATGAACTCTTTTCATTATGACAACTTCTTCATTGTTTCAGATCCTCACAATCTCTTTGCAAAGTTGGCATTCTTCCACCATAGTGAGACTTTGTTTCTTCTCTGTATTTTCTTTTCCCACACATTTGAATAGAATGAAATGCTATTGAAAAAAACTGTAATATTGGTACTATGCATTAAAAGTGGAGGCCGTGCAAGCCAGGTAACTATGTAGCCTGGTATGCAAAAATTTGTGTCCTATATACCACTATTAGAGGATTTATGATAGCCAACAACTCCAATATTTGAAACACCAAGATCCTCATCAAAAAACATATATATATATATATATATATATATATATATATATATATATATATATATATATATATATATATATATATATATATATATATATATATATAAATATTTTAATCCTACTTTGACGTATCTCAAGAGCATTGAATTCTTTGAATGCATCATAGGGATTAATATTTATGCATTATTATTTTCTCACTGTGTGCTCCTGAACACGTCACTTTTTTCAATTGATTAGAATTTATACAACCCTGATACACGTGCATCTAAATCAGAATGATCTCCCACTCTGAATTATTTCCTTCGTAAGCAAAATTAGAGTAGCATTGCGATCCTCTATTTCCTGGAGTGAGGATAAATAAATCCATTCATCATCATCTACAACATGTTTTGGGTGTTTTGGTGTGATGTTTTCATGAGACACATCGTTGAGATTTATGTGTTGTTATTTCTAGCCACTATGAGCTCCATTCATATGATTTATCATGCTCAAGCACCATGTGGCCTTCTTGCAGATATTTGACATCTGATTACTTTTAGGCTCCTCCCCTACTTTATTTAGCTATCGGTTGGAGATTTCTCATTTCCCTTCTAGACCAAGCTGGTCCTAGGAAAAGAGGATACTCTCTTACAACAAGTAGAAAAAAATAAAACTCTATTTCTGATCTGCATTTTAACTTGGAGCCTTTTTAGTAGAAGATTTTTTTTGCAAGAGATACAGGTTCACCCATACTCTCCCCCACTTAAATTGATGATGTCCTCATTTCCAGTGACAGGTCCCTTTGTGCAACAGGTCTGCAACCCTCTAAACATCAATTCCCACACTGAATAATAGGTACCCCCAATCTAGGGATGAGAAGTTTGAGCACTACTAGGTATAAAGTAGATCTGCAACTCTCTTCTCAAGGAAGGGCTGCAACTTATTTTTAGCACCCAACCATCATATTCTGCACAAATTTTTTTATTTAAATATATGGGCACCACTCTTCTTGGTGGGAGAGTGAAATCGCTTATTGGTACCTTTCTCTAGGTGGAAAAAGGTACTGTTGTACTGGGCTGATTATAGGCACTCTCTTCCTGGTGGGAAGTAAGTGCCTTTTTTTCACTTTGTTGCATTCCTAATTGTAGGACATGAGATGTCACATCCGTTAGGCCTAGTTTAAGCCGGCTCTACCTACAGATCATGCTCATGGTTGTGTCCTACAAAACTAAATATACGAAAGAAGGGAAATATGAATCATGCATGTGTCTGAGGCCCTGGTTCGTAGGATGCCTTCAAATTGCATTTAGAGGGCACAATGATCTGCAAAGCAAAAACATACGAAAGCAGTAAAACATGAATCATGACATCTGTGCCTGTTAGGCCTTGGCTCTCAGGATACCTGCAGCTTGCATGTGATTCATGATTTCCTACAAAGCAAAAAATAAAAATAAATTTTATGCTAAGTAGGACATGTTCCATGTGGGTTTTTTTTTAAAACCATTGGGAAGATTCACATAATTCATTTTTTTTTTGCCCCTCCATGCCATCGAACCACATAGGTGCTGGAAATGGATCAAGGAACCCCTAAAATGTATGACAAGTAGGTGCATTCTTGTAGAGTAATGTGCCTTCAGTAAGGCGCCTGCCTTTAGAGTAAGGAACCTATAGTAAGGCACCTTCATGTAGAGTAAAGCACCTATAGTAAGGTGTCTTCCTGTAGAGTAAGACGCCTTCAGTAAGGTGCCTTACTATAGAGTAAGACACCTATAGTAAGGCATCTACAATATGGCAAACTGCACAAGTGCTAGAAATGGATCAAGGTACCCCTAAAATGTATGACAAGTAGGCACCTTCAGTAAGGTGCCTACCTGTAGAGTAAGGAACCTATAGTAAGGAACCTATAGTAAGGCGTCTTCATATAGAGTAAAGTGCCTTACTGTAGAGTAAGGCACCTATAGTAAGGTGCCTGTCTATAGAGTAAGGTGCCTAATTTTAGAGTTATGTGACCTTGATCAAGGCATCTACTTGTAGAGTTAGGCACCCTTATTCAAGGCGTCTACTTGTAGACCATGGTGCTTCATCATTTTTATTTTTATTTTTGCGTATCCTCTTTTTTTTTGTATCCTCATTTTTTAACGAATGTGTGAACATTCGTCAAAACTATTGGTATGGTATGGGGTCTCCCCCATGTCGATGTCTAATCCAATATTGCAAATGTGAGGCATTATAAATGGAGCCCATCAACTATTTCTCGAACATTGTCTTGGCATTCTATTCCGCTCTTGGTGTAGCATCTCTAACTGTGTTTATCGTTCAAGTTGTAACAGTAATGCACCTTACAACAAAAATTTCCCCCAAGTTCTATAATAACCTTGGGATGGAATCCTTTTGCTTGATCAAGGTTACTTAGATTACCTTTGGGTGCTTATATTACCAAAGAAAAACTCTGCTTGATTTTTGAACTGGATGCTACACGATTGAGGTACACAAGATGGTTTGTATAGTGCTATTACAAACTCCATGTATGAATCTCAATTCATGAAATTTTCACAGACATATCCTTATTCACCTACATCGCACTTCATGCTATCCTGCAAAACATAAAAGAAAAATCTAAACTAAAGGTATTAATTTTTTTTTTATAAATGAACACTATAAACAATGTTCTTTGTCTTGTTGGTGGCAATAATGAAGGTGGGGTCTCCCCCATACCTACATCTGAACTAGTCTCTAAAAATCATCCATTTTTGTTACCAACTAGTTTGATATATCATAGCATGAGAACAGCATTTTACAACATGGCCTCAAAACCAAACTTTTTCAACTTAATGGTAAAATTTGTAGGCTAGAAAATGACTATCTACGACTTGAAATTTGGAGAAAATATAGCATAACAATATTTTAAAAATACATGCTAGTTTTTGATTCACTAGGTCACCTTAAGCGCAAGTGAAGAGCATACTCCATAACAAGATGTTCTTTAAATTTTGCTCTGTTATTTTTTTGATTGCTAATGTCATTGTTAAAAATTCACCAATGTTGAGAAATGTTAAGCCTGTAATTAAAATTGGGCTTCTTTGAGGCATAATATCCTAAATGGTTTATGTGTAAAAACACACCCTTAATATTTTCAACAATATTAGACCTAGGTTGTGCTATTTATTTGATCTAATTCAGAATATGATGGAAATCCTTCATTGCCTATTTTTTTTTCAACAACACAATTTATTCTACTTCTACACTTAATATGGTACATCGGGTTCATTCTCGTATTCACTTGAAAAGCTGGTAAATTTAAACTGTTGTCTATGGCATTTGGCTCTGACTATTCTGACAATTGTTTTGGACCTGTAAAAAGGCTCTTAGTGGACTCACGCTTCTCAGGTAGAAGATCTACAGGTAATTTTAAATGAGTTTTTTAACTAACCTGTAAATTATAACACTACAGTTTTGACACTCCCCACCAACGATGCCAAAATGGTGAGTAGAAATTATGTTTAGAAAATAGTCATTTATTTTACCATAAATTATCAATTCGGTAAGTCCGTAAACTTACGAGTGTCATGCACAATATATGCCTGTAGTGCGGGGGAATGAATTCTTCTGTACCTTATTTATTTTGGTGGGGGATGTTTGTGCATTTTGATTTCAGCCAAACCAAATAAAACTAAGTGCAGAAAATTAAATAAATAAATTACAAACTAAAATTAAAGTCTGGGGAAATTAAAATGTAGGAAAATAAAACACAACTAAATTAAAATAAAGTAGAAAATAAAACAATAAATCTAATCTACAAAAAATAAATATAGAAATAAAATAGGAGAGGACTATTGCAGGGAGTGGGCCCAAGCTCTCGTAGATAGTCCGCCCGACTAATTACATAGAGCTTGCTTTAAGCAAGTAAGAGGATTTGCACTCTTAATAAATTATATAGAAAATGAAATGAAATAGCTTTCTATGTAATTGATTATTGCCTTCATTCATTTGGTCGACGTATTTATATAAAGCGCAACTAGATCTCATTACAATAACAAATCAATCTATTTTTAATCACATAACATGATTAGTTACAGTTGGTTCATACACAGGTATTATTCTTCTATTGAAAGTATGTTCATTCACCAAAAGGATAAATATAAAAATCCTTAGGTGTACGTAACAAACTAATGCTAAAATAATATAGCCTAAAAATAATGCTTTTAAAAGCCTTACAAAGTCAACCGACCAATCAATTAGTAATAAAAGTGCTTTATTCTATTTTGATAATAATGCATGATTAGAATATTTCTCCTTCGTCTTCACGTGCAACAACCTCCTTAGACCATTAGTCAACCGATCAAAGCTATCTTGGTGCATCTTCTCAACGGAAGCAAGGTGGGAGTAAGGCACCACAAGTAGGTGCCTACTTCTTCATCAAGGTGCCTTCCTGTTGACTTGGTTAGATCAAGGCACCTCCAATGTATGGCATCAAGGCACCTTGTAGAGTAATGTGCCTACCTAAAGAGTAAGGCACCTACCTAAAGAGTAAGACGCCTACAATAAGGAACCTGCCTGTAGAGTAAGGCACCTATAGTAAGGTGCCTGCCTATAGAGTAAGGTGCCTATAGTAAGACGCCTACAGTAAGGCACCTGCCTGTAGAGTAATATGCCTAGAGTAAGGCACCTATAGTAAGGCGCCTTCCTATAGAGTAAGGCACCTATAGTAAGGCATATTATTGTAGAGTAATGCGCCTACAGTAAGGCGTCTTCCTGTAGAGTAAGGCGCCTACAATAATGCACCTTCCTATAGAGTAAGGCACCTGCAGTAAGGTGCCTTCCTATAGAGTAAGGCTCCTTCCTATAGAGTAAGACACCTACAGTAAGGCACCTTCTTGGGGAGTAATACACCTTCCCAATATGCCTTAGACTCATTGAAGCAGAAACATTCTAGGTCCAAGTGGGATGTAGAATGGAAAATACCATATTAGTAGCAAAACCTACATTTATACATAGTTTCCACTCAAAGCACCAGTCAAACATAATACTGGATTTTCTATCAATTATATGCATAAGTTATATAAAAACACATCTCCAATGCTAATTAAACCAATAATGATGTCCCTTAATAATTTATATAAAATGAGCATTTCTAGTGCTCATCAGTTGTCACCTTGGTAGAAGTCATTCAAGTGGGAGTCAGTCACCATTCAAAGGAAAATTAATATTTTCATGTAAGTGGAAACGTCATTCAATAAAGCTAAGAAGTCAACGTACATGAGATTGTTCAAGTGAGGAACATGTGATTATAGTTCCTATAAAAATTAACAGTATTATTCATATAAATAATCATTTAGGTGAAGAACTAATCACTATTTGAGTGAAGGTTTGAATCATCATTCAATGGGAAAACACTACTATTCAAAATAATTGTCATCTAAATCAAGATTGGTAATTTGAGTCAGTTTTCTAATTAACAATTGATCATACAAGGTGAAATTACACCATGTCATACAAGAAAAAGTTACATCATGTCATACAAGTGGAAGTTGCACCATGTTGTACAAGTGGAAGTTGCACCAACTTGAAAGCATTGTTGTCATATAACCTCAATGTATTGCCTTTTGCCCTTGTCATCTTGGCTATTATCGTCTTTACGTTTAGTGTGTCCAAATGAAAATGAAACTAAATGTTACATTGTTGGTTTTAGTGAACTGTGAATCCTTTGGTGCTAAGGGAGGTTGTTGTTCAGTTGACCCCTCCATCTAGTCTACATCAATTTATTAAAATATCATTATAATATGAATGAGATTCATTTCATAACTCATTAAAATGATAAAATATTTTTTTAATTGGTTATTTGGGATTTAAATGAGTCCACTTGTAGTATATAATGAGCCATAGTTTAGTTATTAAGCATATATTCCTTGAAAAAAATTAATCATGAACTTTTAAAAACTAATAAACTATTTATTATAGTTTGTGTAGTTGCACTTATACTTTAGAAAAGAAACTAATAATCCAGAGTTAGTAAAGTGGATTATGATAACGCGAAGTTTTGGAAATATTATTCTACTAAGATGCATTGCATAGAAATTAGAGGTGGATTTTTGGTATTGTAAAGGTTGTCGCAGGAAAATATTAAGAAGGATGATGAATTTTAAAATATTTGTATTTACAACAAAAATTGAAGAAGATACAAAAAAATGAAAATAAAGAATAATATAGGTACCTAGCTATAACAACTCTATTGAGATGAGAATTGAATCTATTTATAAAATCTCAAGCTTTAAAGGGGTGAGTTGTGATCTGTCAAGAGTGGGAGACCCAAGTACAACCCTTTTTTCTCAAGAAAAAAATATTACAACAATAATTTGATTAGTTAAAATTATTAAAATACTTATCAATTGATATTTAATCAATAAGAATATTTGACCGGTTAAAAAAATCCACCAAAATTTATTTTCTATGAATATTGTGATAATATTAGTTATGATAACATTAAATCAAATTGACATTAATTCAAACAATTAGATTCCTTGCTTTTAAAGAGGAAATTCAAGTTAAAATCTTGCCAAGAGATACATGCATAATACCCAAGCCATTATAATACCACTAGATAGTTGTAATACCACTATGTAGCCATGATGTAATACAAATAGAGAGTTTTAGTCCTATTACTAATTTAAAGAAAAACATTAAATGATATTAGTTCCTCAACCCTTAAATAAAAGACCTTAGCTTCTATTATTATCAAGTGATATATGCATAATAATTAAGTTGTTATATAATCATAATGTTATTTATAACATCCTTTAACTCAATATTGCTAATAAAAAATATTTTATTTATTATAACTATTATTTATGTTAAGTAAATTTCTTTCAAATATATATAACTAATTTTAAAAATATATTAAAATGCTTAAAAATTGATTTAAAATATACTTATTGCAAATAAATAGTTGAAAATTACATCATTAGAAAAACAAACCATGCTATTAAACATATTTTACAATAAACCTTCTTAATGTGATATTGAGATAGGTTCTAAAAGAATGTATCTTATTATTTACTTATAAATCGATCCACTTTACTATTCAAACAAGTATCCTCTAGTTGCAACGAGTTCTTCGATTATATATTTATTTAAATTTAAAATTTCTATATGTTTAATTTTTTAATAGGTTATGAAATTGAGACAAGTCTCACTATTATTACATTATGATTATTCAACGGTACTATAACAAGTCTTACTATTATTAAGTTGCAAAATTATTGTAGTGGTAAGGGATTTGGTCTCTTTTTGAGAGGTCTAAGGTTCAAACCCCACTCAGTATGAGGGGACCGAGACCCCTCATAAAAACCCTGTGTAAACTCATTGAAAAAAACAAGTCTTACTATTATTACATTATAATTATTTAATGGTATTACAATAATTAGGCAATTATGTGTATGTGACATTGTAAGATTTGAACCTCATTCTCCTTCTTGAAGGTTAGGGAATTTAGTCGATTGAGGTTGGATATAATTTGGTACAGGTAGATTCAGTCTCTTAAATACTCATTAATTGGTTGAAAGATCTCACTAAGGTTCCTTCTCAAGACTTATGTTTAGATAGATTTGGAAAAAAATTGCAACCTTTAGACTAGATTTAGGATAACTGAATTTTTTCATGTCTCCACAAGTAAAAAAAGGTAGCACATGTTATGACAAACTAGGCTGTCGACCAAAGAAATCTAATTTGTTATGGAGACCTTCCTAGATGGTAGACACAATAAATCAAAAAATACCTCTATCGTATCTTATGTCTTGATGTTGGTAACATTGATTTATGTGTCTCATGACTTAAAAGAAATCAATAGATTTTTTTTTTTGCAATAACTTAGTGCAATTAAAGCATGTAGCCAGTTCTATGTAAAACTTTAGATGAAAGCCATTTTTTCTTGGAAGGGGCGACAATGTAACCTTCTCGCTCATTTTTAATTAATAGAAAGTCTTAAAAATAACATATATAAAAAAAAGTTATTTAATGGATTCATACATAATGTATAAAAATGTACTTATTTATATTTTATCTTTATTCACACTATTTACACATTAAAATTTAACCTTTAAATAAATAAAAAAAATCATGATCTAATGAGCTTAACCATTTAAATTCCTGGACATTTTAAAAGATGACCAAGATTTGAATCTTGCTAACTGGTATTTGCATAATTACCAAATTGTTATAATACACTATATGGTTGAGATATAATATGTGTGGGGTCCATTTCAATCCCATCTAACTAATACGAAAAAAATATTTTTATAACTTGTCTATTATAATTTTAAAAATATATATACTTATTATAATAGAAAAGTTATTAATTTCATGCTGAGAACAAATGCAAGCCAGGAGCAAGTGCAAGTCGAGAGCAAGTGTCATCCACGAGCGAGCCTACTAGGTAGCATGGCTAGAAAATCATATTTGAAAGCCTTAATTGAAAGTCAGGATGCCCTAGTTGAAATATAACTACCCAAGTTGGAGATTAGAGGAAGACCAAATATATGACAAGTTCGATCCAAGGAGCAAATATTATGCTAGAAGTTATTATCAAGGATGAGATGATCCACCATAAGTGATTATCAAGAATGAGATGATTTACCATAAGTGATTATCAAGGATGAGATGATCCACCATAAGTGATTATAAAGGATGAGATGATCCAGCATAATATAATGGTTCTTAAAAGCATAGGATTAATATGTAACTTCTATAGATAATGGTCAGGGTTTTTGGAGATTCAAAATTAGATCAAGTAGAAGTTGGGATTGGATTTAAATTACTCTATGGCTTTTCTTCCTAAAGGTTTTTTTCTCTTCATTATATTTTCTAGTTCAAAATTTAGAGATAAAAGAATGAGCAGTGTCCCATGGTTTAGGGAGAGATATGCTATTTATTCAAGACCATGGAGTGAGAATTTTTCTATCGTGATAGAAACTACTAAAAACTTCTAGAATGCGTTAGGCTTTTTGGACTTTCATATAAACTTATCAATAATAATATTTTTAAGAATATTAGAAATATGCTAAGAGAGTTCATCGAGGAGGGACCAACTATTAAGGAGTGAAAACATGTTATATATACCCAAATATGTGTTGCTATGTATATTTTAAAACCATTACCACAATCCATTAAGATTAAATCTGAATTAAGAGAATGAGATCAATAATTATATTATGAAAACATTTCATTTTGATGTTGCAATTGTTATGAGATTGGACACATGGAAAGAGATTACAAAGTGGAAACAATGAAGAGAAAGAAAATTTTTGTTATGAGACAAACTTCAAGATGAAGCATGGAAATCATATTATAGTAGAAGCTAGATTAGAT
This sequence comes from Wollemia nobilis, assembly GCA_028583015.1. NCBI lineage: Eukaryota > Viridiplantae > Streptophyta > Pinopsida > Araucariales > Araucariaceae > Wollemia > Wollemia nobilis. The sequence continues at coordinate 9,160,079 of JAQPPZ010000989.1, forward strand.
CAAGGATATTTCACTCTAAAATAAGAGGCAAAGAAATCCTATTTGCAATATCAAATGACAAAGGCCACCATAGTTCACTTAGATAAACTATTAGAAGAAACAAAGAAGGATACAAGGGATAAGAAAGTACAATGTGTAAGTTATTTTAAAGGAATTAAAGGTGCAAAGGAAGGTATGAAGGAAAATCTTAAAACAAAGGAGATGAAAGAGATCAAGTTTATTCCATGTAACCTCTTTTGATAATAGAAATAAAAGTAGTGTAGAGGTTATCCCTTGCACTTTAGGGTTTCAATAGTAGGGTGAAACCTTTGACCTATCCATGAACCTAGCCTTTATGTGGAAATGCTATCTTGACAACTAAGATTTTGAGTGAGTTGATCAAACTGTATTGCATCAAAACATTGGTGATCATGGTGGGAAAAGTTTGATTCTCACCCTACCCCCACCTTGAATGTGGCTCATTATGAGCCCTCTCAATAGGAGCCTTCCCTTGCAAGACTGTGGCTCGTAGTTGACCATATCAAAATAGGGGAAGTATTACAAAGTGGGACCCTCAATTTGTTTGTAAAACCCGATCTATAAGAATATGCTCTCTAGACAACTTAATTTTTGGAAAAATTGGTTGAACTATATTGTACCAAAACATTAACCATAAAATCTAACCTAATTATTTTTCTTTCTCAATCTTGATCTTTTGCTATTTATTAATGATGAATTTCCTATTTTATCTACTATCTTCTCTTCAAACAAATCTTAAATTTATTCCACTGCTAGAGTATCAACATAGCAAGCTCAAATATCACTTTATGACTTGTGTTCCAAAATAAAATTTTTATTTATCTCAACTTCCTTTAATGTGCAAAATATACATATTCTCTCCTTCCATTCTTATTTTGTTCTCTTCCATATTTGTGTATCTAAGTTAGTACAAAATAATCCTCAATTGGGCTATAGACATCTTTACTTTTCAATTATTGTTTGCTCTTATGTAGGTGCTTTGATGGTGATTGTATGCAGGGTTAAACTTAGTAAGATAATGTTCTTTTTCTTCCTAACTTCTTTTCCCACATATTTGTTCTTAATTATTCCTTAATAAACTCCTTAATGTCTTTATTTTTTATTTGGGCATTCATTCATGTTCATATTACATTTGTTCATCCATATGTTGTTTTGTTTCATTTATGTATTCTTTTTTCATTCATATCTTCTTATATAATAACCTTAGGCCATCTATTTGCATTCACATGTTTATTTCTTTTTAAATATCCTAGAACATGAACTATAGCAATTACATCTACAGGGAAGGTACCTACTTTTAGTAAAATAATCTCATATAGAACTAAAGATTCTATTTGAATATGTTTATAATCAAAAACTTAAGAATCCTCTCTATTTGTCTTAATTTTAAGTCTGATGTGTTGCATACCCATACTTCACATCCATATAGCAACACTATCTACCGCTAATAGCCCAAAAAAAAACCCATACATTTTTTCAATACCATAATTGAGCCTCTCTACTTTTATTTTTCTATGCGAAAAAATATTCTCCATCCTTCCAAAATTATCTCCTTCTACATATTTTCCAACTAGGATTATTATTGAAAACTATTCTAAGATATTTGTATTCTCTTATTTCTTCTAAGAGACCCCCTTTGAAGTGAAATTTAACTGATTCCTTTTATTTTTATTGGAGAATATTAAAATATTGGTTTTGTTGGTATTTACTTGTATGCCTACCTCCTTAAAAAATTGCATTAGTACCATAATATTTGTTTGATAACCATAGATAATTTAAATTGTCATAATAGTTGTACTTATTAGTAATTAAAAATATTATACCATTGGTTAGTAGTGGTGGCTGCCTAGAGCATACAAAGGAATCTAAAACTAGACCAATGATCAAACTTTGGTTTTCAAGTTTCAAGGGTATAAGTTCCCATGTTATTGAGTCTTTCTTTGTAACATGGGCTCTCATCGTTGTTACCATATTGCCTAATTAATATAAATACACTTATCATAGTAATCATAATACTATTTCAAGCAATGATTTTGATGAAATTCAAACTTCTCACACCTTACATATTCCCTTTTAGTATGTAAAAACAACACAAACTAATTTATTGCGTCTATTATTGTCCCATTAGCTAAAATTACACCATAAGTAAATATTTATGAAACATTACCTACTTTTGTTGTTTCTAGCACTAGTCCCTCTACCATGGCTCCACTTGTTTGTCACCTATGTATGAAGATCATACAAAGAACTCTATTAATTTTATAAACGTTCAAATATATAAACTAGTGCACAAGAAGCATAGTAGCAAAAAGAGACCTGGGATTAAAAATTAAATAGTGAGCAAGAGACATGAAAATAGTGGTCTCTTATACCAGATTTCACAATGATTTCCAAAAATAAATGAGAAAAACACATTATTTATAAAGAAAAGATAAGCACATAGTATAGTGTTCATAGACACTAAAATAATATCATTGAAGGAAAGAATTATAATATTAGTTGGCCAAATGAATTGTCTCAAGGGGTGTAAATACCCAAAATTACAAATGAACTTAGGTCAAGGTTAAATAATTGACCTTAAGCTTTATAACAAAACATTGTATTAAATTGCCTTAATAAGGTGTACAAGGGACCAAAGGGCTATAAAATTAAAACCAACACATAAGGGTTGATTTTGACCTCAAGTGAAGATTAATGTACTACACATATTTCAACATCCCCTCTTAAATTGAATGGGGATACATAGAGAGACCCCTATCAATCATCCACCTTAATAGGCACTCTCCCACTCTAAGATACTCCAATGCTCAAAGATGAAGCTCCTTAAGTATAATTGTGGTTATAATAGTTGTTATTGAAACCTCCTACACAAAAAAACCTCCTCTCTAGGTTGAATATAATCCAACGCTTGAGAAAGAATATCTTCGATCGTAAGCATGAATATGGGGTATTTTAACTGCTTTGTTGAAGATACATAAACTGGATTGATCATCCCATAAGCATGAAGCCATAACTACATATCTGAAATCAATAACAGTTGGACCTTCATGATGAGAAGGTTGTTAGATTTTATAGCATTGTCCATAAATAAATGGAATCAAATATTACCCAGTATTTCTTGAAAAGAAACACACAAAATGAAGATTAAAGAACAAAAATATATGGTTCTATCTTTGAAACCCATATAATATCACTATTAAATGAATTGAATCACACTCCAATCGATGCTTAAAAAATGGTTAATATAATGGGGTATTTATACCCACATATATGTTACCTTTAGGTAAATGTTGTGATATTGACCTTTAGCAATAAAATATTACAAAAGTACATTTTTCAAGGTTTACATGGACCTAAAGGATAAATACGAAAAATACGAGTACAAAAGTAAATTGTGGCCTCAAGTGAAGCTTAACCACCACATATTCCAACACTCCATCCTGAAAACATTGAATAAGATCTAAAGCATAATTGGCTTGGTGATTTGGAAAAGCGATAGTCCACCATAAGATTTATGTTTGATTTGGGATCTACTCTTGTTTCTTGGTATTCTATATGCCAACCCACTATTTCTTAGTATTCCATGGAGGTCGAATATTGTGTTGCCTATGAGGTAGCTAAGCATCTTAGAAGGGTTCTCATGATTTTGGAGGAGATTAGAATTCCTTAGAGTTTTCCAATCACTCTTTAATATGACAATTAAAGTACCATCTAGCTTGTTTGCAACTCAATGTTTCATTAGTAGACAAAGCACATAGAGATATAGATACAATTTGTGAGATGACTTCATGCATGTAGTATGCTTGATCTAGTTTTTTATAGAAATACAAATTATATTTGATAATTGTGATCTACCTTTGCATTGATGTGATAAAAGTATATATACATGTGTAATAAAGAAGGTATGAGGTTAGGAGTTACAAGTGCTTTCCAAATTTTTGTAATATTTGTAACTATAAGGTGAATATGTCAACCTAATGTAATATTCACAACATTCCCCCCTTATTACATAAATTGCTCAATTAAAGTACATGTAATAAAATTTCTAAATTTTTTAAATTTCACATGTGCAAGAGACTTTATTAAAATTTCTACACATTGCTTCTTTGTGGGACAAAATTGGACCTGTATATTATGTTCTTAGATGTGTTTGTATATGAAGTGATATTGAACCTCAATGTGTTTTATTCTCTCATGAAAAATTAGATTGTGAACATGCTTTAGAACTTATTGATTATTGTAACTTAGGATTGTTGGTTTCTTTTGTGGGATGCCCATTCCTAACAAGATGTGACATAACCATATTTTTTATTATAGATAACTCCTCCTGTAGTGTGATATTCAGCCTCAATGGAAGAACAAGTAATAACATATTGCTTCTTACTTCCCTAAGAAATCAAAATGGATCCCAAAAATAATGTATATCTAAAAGTGGATCCCCTATCATCAACGGATCCTACAAAGTCTACATCTATGAAATATATCAAGACAAATTTATCATTCTTCTTGTACTCCTAACCATAATCAATCGTACCATGAATATACCTAAGTATCCTTGTTGATGCTTTCCAATGATACATATTTGGTTCTTGCATGAACCATCAAATATAGATTAATGGAAGAATGAGCAATAACATACAACTTCTTACTTCCAAAAGAAATCATATTGTATCCCAAAAAGAATATATATCTATATGTGGATCTTCTATCATTAATAGATCCTACATAGTCTACATCCACAAAACCTATTCAGAATAATTAATTTTTCTTCTTATACTCTAGACCATATTCAATTATACCATGGATATACCTGATTATCTGCTACACACATTTGGTTATTGCATTAACTATGAAATATAGCTCATAATATAGTTGATGTTAGGTCTAATGTATGTTAGATAAATGAGACTCCAATCAATCAATGATAAAGAGTTACATTCAGCTACAGAGATAGATCATATCATGATAGTTGCAACCCTACTTCCATTGGAGTGTCCTCGAGCTTGCAATAAATCATATAAAAATTCTTAAGAAATTTTCTAACATACTTTATTTATGATATTTGCACATGGTTCTCAATTTACCACACATCTAAACCAATACAATAATGCAATTCATGTAGAATAAACACTTCAATATTTTTTTGGTATCTTTAATTAGCTTCACCAAACTCCCAGTGATGACCAAGTAATTGAAATACAAAATGAGGATAATGATCTCTCCTACTTGCATTTTTAAGAATAGGTTCACATTATATGGACTACAATAAAATCCATGTTGTAGGATGGCTCATCAATATTCACATACCAGCCTTTGGGTGCTTGCTTCAACATAAAAAGAGATTTTATGATCATGCATACCTTGTTCTATTGAATAGATATGATCAATCCCTCTATTTGTGTCATGTACACCTCTTCATTGAGGTCACCATTAAGAAATGAATTCTTTACATCCATTTGATAAAACTTCCATCCAAACAATGCAACCATTGCAAAAATCATCCAAATGGTTTTGATCTTCATTGTTAGTGAAAAAGTTTCATTATAATCAATTCCTTATTTTTATGCATAGAACTTTAAAAAAAGTCTTACTTTATATTTTTCCATGCACTTTTTCTCTTTTTATTTAGTCTTGGATATCCACTTGCAACCAATGTGGTTCTTGCCAGGTAGAAGATCAACAAGTTTCCACATCTTGTTCTTCATTAATGCTTGATACTCGATGTTCATGGCATCCTTACACTACTTAAATACAAGATAACCATTGAAGGTTTATGTCCACACCAAATTTCTCATCAGGGATAGGTTGACCTTGATTCAAACTCTACTTTAAGTTCTTGATCTAGAACTAGATGTTTTTGGAACATGAATTAAGTGTCCATCATAAACTAATAATGAGATACCACTTGGGTTTGAGATTAGTACTCAAAGTGGATGGCTTGGGATCATAATATCAATTAGAAACATCCACACCATCACAAAAATCAGCACCCTCTCTCTTAAAATCATCATCATCATCATCAAATAAGAAAATAATAGGTGCTTTATCAATATGCAGTTTAGAAGAAGAGGTACATTCATTCTTCTCATAAAACACAATAACTATGCTAACATAAATACATGATATGATACCCCTTTGAGTCTTTGAATCACTACAATATCCATTAAATATACATTTTTTGGATTTCTCCTCTAGCTTCATTCGCTTCTACTTCAAAACACACATGAATGTAGTGCATCCAAATACACAGATATGTGACATAGAGGGTTTGTTTCCTATCCATACCTATTTAGATGTGACATAATTAAATGGAAGTGTGGGTGCATGGTTCAAAAAGTAGACTATGGTATGACCAACTTTTGATTAAAATGTTGGGTCCATAGTGGTATTGCTTAACATGCATTATACCATCTCTCGAATAGCATGATTTTTCCTCTTCACAATTCCATTTTGTTGAGGCATGTAGGCATTTGTTAGATGTCATTTTATGTCATGTTTCTTTAGGAAATTAAAAAATTAACTACTAGTGTAATATCCTCCTTAATATAAATAGAGTGTAAAAATAGGATGACCAACAATCTTCTCCATATGAGCTTTGAACTCTTGGAAATATTGGAAAGATTCATCCTTTGTCTTTAATAAATACATCCATATTCATCATGTATGATAATTAGTGAATGAATAAAAATATATACATCCACTAAAACTTGAATCCATGGGTTTACACAAATCATTATACACTAGGTTGAGTGGACCGATCACTCTAGGACTACTTGAGCCAAATGGGGCTTAATGTTGCTTTTCGACCAAAAATATTGTATAAAGGTCACAAGAATTGATAAAATATAGAAGTCTATGTACCATGTCATGATGTAGGAGTGACTTCAAATGGATAAATCTTAAATGTCCAAATCATGTATGCCATAGTGAGGCAACTTAATTTGCTTTTGCAACCAATGCTTGGTTGCCTTGCATTACAACTCCAAGTTGAGATATCTTGTATATGCCAATAGTATAGACAATGATCATTGAACCTTTAGAATTTTCTCAAATGAGACAGTTTATTTATGCCTAGTTTCAAAAATTCAACAAGCAAATTGTGATAAAGCAATTGATTCACAAAAAAAAAGTTCTTTGTGAGGCTAATCACATAAAGAACTCGAGTCAAGTGATATGTATTCTCTTCAAGATACAATAAAACATCATCAATTCCAATAATAATGTATGCCAAGTTGTTTCCAAGTGTTACTTTCCCACTATAAGATGAATGGTCAAGGCTCATGAACCCTTCCTTTGTCCCTTATGTGTTTGTAGCTTCTGAATAATTGTACTAAATTTGGCTAGACTTCAAAACAATATTAAGAGATTTAATAGAATAGATATAGTATTGTACTTCTACATTAGAATTAATATCCCTAGCTACATTTCCATGTTGGAGTTGAGATGCATTCTTACTTTTCTAATGAAGACTCTTTTACTTACCTCTTGATGAATTCTTCAATTTATTTTTGGATATCTTTGTGAGAATGTGTTGTACTAGCATTCCTAAAGGATGTTTCTAGGTTTTCCCATAGATTAAACATATGATAGTTATTTGTCCTTGATGTTGTTGTTTTTGCCCTTTTTATTCTTGTTGGTTCTAATGCTTAGTTATTTGTCCCTAATGTTGTTATTTTTGCTCTTTTCCTTTTTTTTGGTTCTAATGCTCATTGGGGGTTCTAAAACATTTCTTTGACTTCTTATTTCTTTGATGTTTGAACAAAGCATATTCATATTCAATATTTTTATCTTGAATCACTTCCTCCTATTGAAGCAAATTAATAAGTCTCAAAAGTGGGACTCTTATTTGTCACATTCAAAGTTATTACCAAAACATTGAAGGTTAATGGAAATTCATGTAGCACTAATAGAACAAGCACATCACCAATGATAGTTTTATCTAATACTTTTGGTGAGTCTCACAACTTAATAATTTATCATAGAAACCCTTTAGCATCTCATTGCTCTTCATCTTGAAGTAATGCAATTGGCTCTATATATGTAGAATTTGATTTTGGTTGTTGGACTTGAATACCATAATGCGTTTGTCCCAATGCATTTTTCATGGTTATGACATCAAGAATGTATGACTAAATCTCATCAATCACATTGAATATTATGATTAATTTGAATTTTTGATTAGCTTTATTGAAATGTATTTATTTACCTGAGTCAATGACATGTCTTTGCATAGTGCCAAATACCATTTATAATTCTTCAAAATCTAGGTAAATATTCAACTTTGTCTTCCATGAGGAATAGTTATCACCTTTCAACAACTACCAATCAAGCACCAACATATTTAGGGCATTGATATCCATAGAAAATATTCATAAAATTGTAAAGAAAATTATTCCACTAGAACAGACTCAAAATTAGCTTTCCAATGAGTAAATATATGTCTATGCTTGGACAACAATTAATGCCTCAAACAGTGAGAAAATAGTAGGATCTTATTGGTAAAAAATAAGGTGTAGGGGTTTCAGTTCTTTTTCCTCCAACTTGATTTTTCAAGGAATATTGTTGAAATATGCTATAAATATTCCAAGGTAACAAAATGCAAAATCACCATCTTGTTACCTACATTTAATAACAATAAAAATAAATTTTAAAGGCTTTGAAGAGCCTTCCCATAAAGCATGTGAGATTTTTTTTTGCTTGAGAAAAAGGGGTTGTACTCAGGTCCCCCATCCCTAAAAATCACAGCTCTCTCCTTGAGAGTTTACAAACATATTGAATTATCATCTCAATTGAGATGTATAGCTAGATACCTACATTTATTTCAAAAAAAATTAGATTATTGATATTCATTTTTTGGGTCTTCCTCAATTTTCTTTGTAAATACAATTATTTATCATTCTTCTTAACATTTTCCAATCTTGTTCATCCATCCATTCAAGTGAAATATTGATTAGTGGTGGTCTTTGATGATGTCAAGTTACTATTGTTCCACTTGAATATCCATAACTACTCTGTTGGCTTCATACTTGTTCTACTCTACAATGATATTTAGAATGGTTGGTCTTGTTATTCCTTGATGCTATTGCACCCCTTTGAAATCTAGAATTATATTTTTTCTACCAAAAGTTTCCATACTTGATGCCTTTTTGACTCCATGTAGATTTATAATGTTGATGCCTTAATCCATAACTCCAAGATTGTTGTCCCTCAAGGTGGTGTGGGTGCCAATATGCTGCAACCTTAACCTAACATTTTGTTTCCTTTGATTCTTCAACAATTTATTTTTTTATTTTAAATTCTTCTTCACAATATTCTCTCTTATGCCCTTATTTTGGTGCATCCTTGTGCATTTATGATAGGGATTCCTTGGAATTTGTTGCTACTTCTTCTATGGACTCTATTGTTGTTGCTATTGTAAATTCAACTTTTGAGTCTTCTATTGGTTCTTTAACTTGTTCCCCTACCATAACTGCTTCTTACTTCTCCTTGGATCCTTGCTTCTTTTCCTTTTGAATGCAACCACAAACTTGCACATTGCCATTTATATTTTTTTCCTTCTATGATATCCTCTTTTTTAATTTCTTTAGTTCCCTTTTAAGCCTTTTTATTTCTTCTTCATATCCTTTGATGTTGAACTTCAAACTAGCTATCTTTTTATATGGATCCCATTGACTCAAGAATGCATGCTCTATTTTGTCCCAAGTGTAATTATAATTCCTTTCCTTATCAAAACTTGTCCACAAAATATTAGCTTCCTCTCTTAAAATTTTTGTAAGTTGGATTTTCCAAAAATGGTCACCAAAATATGTAGATCTAAAATTCATCCACCATTTTCAATCATAAATGTCATCATTTCCAATAAAAATTAATAACTCCATGATTTCAACCCAATTTTTTTTCTAAAGCAACTAGGGTTTTTGTAACAAAACAATGGTTTTTGTTGATAGCAACTAAGCTATCAACAAATAATTGTGTAGATTTTATTAAAAAATAAAATAAACTATAACTAATTTTATTACCTTGACTGACAAAGATATCTATATTTTTTTTGCGATTTGAAAAAATCCTCACTATCCTTGTCCTGGTGTACCATGCAAAAGACTAAAACCTAATGCTATAATCATTGAACATTATGTATAATTGGGTATGCACATATGAATTGACAAGAAATGACACAAAAGTAAAAGAAATGCTTCTCTTATTAATATTTCGAATCAATCCAAATTACATATCCATCCCTCTTAGGGATACCCTTTTGATACAACAATTACAACATGATAAATTTCCTTCTAGGGTAGGTGTAATCCAAATGTCTTCCACAAAGACACAAACTGCTCCAATGTGTCGATGACCTTATTCTCCATTATTAGAGGCATTTGATGCCTTGCATCCCAAAACCCTATTGATCCTACATGCAATAAACAACAAGAAACATTAGATACAAAGGAGGCCTCTCTTGATGAGGATTTTAAGAGAATCTTGCATAAAGGATGATGTAATTAAAATGAAATCAAGAAAGTGCAAGAAAAATATTAAACCTATGTTAAACATGAAATAACACCATAGAACATGTAAAGGAAAAGTAATTACATCTATCTAATGGTCTAATTGTGTAAGTGAAGGCATGGAAGCATGAAAAGATCCATTAGTAACACAATTGCAATAATAAAAGGAAATGACTAAAAACCCTAATTGCATCGATCAAAGTCCCTAATAAAGCTAATTAACATGAGATATAGCTAATCTAGTAACAATAAGCAAATCCTACAACTAAAGAATAGGGAAATCAATGATACTGCCCTGATCGTGACTCTGAAGCGTGGTGAGTACTGTTAGCCGTGACGAAGCTTGAAGTGAGTTTGTACTCCAATTCAAGGGTTGAATCTCTAAATATCTCTATCAAATTGATGGTCAAGGGTCACCTCTATGTCCTCTGACATATTTGGCGGTTGAATTACTCAGTTTGGTGATGGAATGGGCTCAATTGGTTTTATTTATTCTTACTAGCCCTCCATAGCCTCCTTGACTCCAAATGCCATGTGATCTCCAATTGGGCAGCCAAAGTGTTCCTCTCAATGCACTTAGATGAGTATGCAATTCGACAGGGCTTAACTGCATTTCAATCCGATATTCATATATCTCTTTCCATAATTTGGAGGGGGGTTAAATACCATTTGCCAAGGGCTAGGGGTGGCTTCATGAGTAAGCCAAGAAAAATATTGGGAAGTTGAGTTTGTTGAATGGAAGGATCCATAACCTTCCTCACTCAAACCACTCCAATATACAACCAATTGGTCATTGTAACCGATTTTGGGTCGGATGAAGACCAACTGATTCTGAGTACTGATTGCATATGACAAGCGCGGTCAGCTCTGCTAACCATATGTGTTAGAAGCGACTAGCACTGACTAGGTAAAGGTACCCACATTGAGTGGTAAAAACCACTGCTATACCTTGGAATATGTCCAATGTTTTCCATATGGTCTTATAGCATGTCCTATATGAGTAGTCACATCGACATGACACATTTTAGGTGTCTATAGATACCCCTTTTGAGATGCATTGTGAGATCGAACAACGTCGAGCAAAAATAGACCTCCTAAAATGATGTCGTAGGTTGGATGATGATCATTGATATGATCAATATTAGATGCCCCAAGTATTGCAAAGAGGACGCACATCCTAGAATCATTGCTTCCAACTGGATGGAAGGCTTAAATTTGAAATAGTTTGCACTCATCATCAAATATTCGGGTAGCTTTAGTGCTACAATAGGAGTTAGGCCTATATAAATGAAAGGAATAGAGCTACAAACTAACTATCATATTTGATTTTTACCCTAGCAAAAGGGTAAGCTTATGATAGTCTTTGGCAATGATTCGTAAGACGAACATAATTTTGACAAGATCAAGGGATCTACGATCAAGGGATCTTCTATTGACTTTGATTATGATTATGATATTATGATTACCCCCTCAAGCGATAAGTTGATGAGGGTAATGACAATTACATGAAACAATGAGGTCGCTTGACCACTATGAAAGATTTTGAACAGATTAAGATTTTGCATTTGAATTATTGGCAAGGCCTAATCAACTATGATTGCAACTGTTAATAGTAATTGACCATTTCTATCCCATGGAGCGGTCTAGCCATGAAGATCTTCTTAGGGAATCGAATGAGGACAATTATAATTAGGCTTATGTTGAATCATATTATCGATTATCTGCTAAAAATATCATAGGAGAATTGTGATGAATATCTCATTCCCATGGAGCAATCTGATCGTCAGGGCCTTCTTAGGGATTGAAATGAAGCATACAATTCAGCTATGACTAATTTACCCCAAATATCCTTATGGTAATTTACTCATCTTGCCATATTGCATGGATCGCAAGTCACTGCAACCGCCAAGTGTATAGGGTAAATAACTAGATACATGGCGCATTTGGATTTTAATGTTATCTGATTTGTTTTTGTTAATTTTTGCAGATTTTGAATTATTTGGTCTGGTGGGTATTTTTAATTTTTTATTTTACAGCTCTCCACGGTTGGAATTGAGAACATTTATTGTGTTTATTGATCGTACTTGTCAAAAGTGGTTAATAAGGTCAAATATCTTGATCACGGATCAGACCCACGGGTAGAAAACTCTAACTCGGGGACCATGGTTGTCAGATATGGTCCGAACCAAATTTGAAAAAGGTATAAAAGGCTTTTCCTATTTGAAAAATTTCATTATTTACCTAAACTTTCTAGTAAAACTGAGAGCTCTGAGAGGTATAAAGTGAATTATGACATGGAACACTGTTGCAAGCTTCACTGATTCTCTTCTATCCACACTAATGACTGACCATCCGGAAGCTTCGACCAATGGGGGAGTCGATGCATCAAAGGTAACACACAAATCGAGACCACGCTTGCAAATTACTGGATTAAAATTAACCACACTAAGTAATGGGTTAAACGAACCATATTAAACTATCGGTAACGAACCTCACCCTAGTTAGATTTAGCATAGGTTAGATTAGAGGGGAGGTTTTAATTTCAAAGTTATTCTAGGAAGGACGTGACCCTAAAAGGTTCATGCTCCTTATCTGCACGTGGTAGACACGGTTCCCAATTGGTAGATTGGGGACCGCGACTGTCAGCCGTGGTGGGATTTAAATCCCAATGATCATATATTTGATCACCTTGTCAACCGTAGTTCCGACCCGCGACGCAACACCCTTAAAAATGTTTTTCAAATTTTTCAAAATTTTCCATTTTTCTTTGCAATTTCAGGAATTAATGTGTTTTATTGCAATTTTGAAGTGCTTTTATTTATTTTTTTTGACATTTTTGATCATGATTTTGCATGTTTTACATTTCATGAGATTTTTTGATTTGTTTGCCGTTTTTGAGTCATTTTTAATTTATTTTCTTATTTATTTGATTGCTTTAATTCAAAACTTGACCAATAGAGCGAGGGAGACTGATCTCCTTTGGAACTTACATCACACTCTCACTACCATGGAGTGGGGTTGGTTTTTTGTCATGGAGTTTGGTTACATCCTGAAACTCCCCACCATCAGAGTGGATTAGTCATACATGACTGCATTGGCCCATCGCTGGGATGCACGGACCAACACATTTCACCTGTCGATGGGTGAAATGACTATTACTCTAGAGGATGTCTACCACATATTTCGCCTACCTATTGATGGTGATCCCATCACCTCCTCTCTTACCACGGTGAGGAAGGTCGTGTTTGATTCGATATTTTGTAGACAAAGCATTGAGGCACAGGGCCGCATTGACCATGGAGGCTTCCATGTTCAGGAGTGGTTCCAAGTTGGATTATTTTCACATTGGGAGGCGGTATTCATGCACTTGAGTATCCAGATAGTCCTCCTAGACTCATCAGGCATGAGGTTCCTCTGGAACCTCCTGTCTAGGACCAGGGAGGTTATGGTTAGTTCGATCGAGTGGCCTCTCATTATGACGTGGGAGAGTACTCTTCTAGCGTAGATCTATCACGAGCTGTATTAGATCACATGCCACAATAGAGTGGGCATTAGTTGTAGCATACTTCTATAGATTTAGGGCTGGCATCACATTTTGATAGAGCACCCTATTGATTTACCCCTAGAGGTTACTATTATCCCTATAGATTCTCAGTGCTATGCAGCCTGCTAGCTCTAGGAGTAGGAGGGTCTCAAGAGTAGGTCTCATGCAGGAGACCTGGACCACTATATATCTCAATTTGCATAGCTTCACCCTCAGCACATACAGTGGTGACCATACATGAGCTGCCCGACCTGGACAAAGGTGAAAAGATACTTGCACTAGGCATGTAGAGATAGGTGGATTATCGGTCGAAAGGTCGACATACATGAGTATCAACACTTCTCTCGCGTCCTGAGGTAATTTAGGATTTGATAGGATGTCCATGAGGTGCCTACTATGTATAGATGCTTGGTCCTAGAGAGGGACCTGACCTGGCCCCAAGTGAATCCATTGGGGGATGTTGATGATGACTTCAAAGAGTCAGACCTAGAAGATATAGGCATGATTGTTGATTATGATACATAATGGTCTGGCTTACAGTGGCATGGAGAGGGAACTCTAGGATGACCAACATACGACTTCACAGTAGAGGGTGCATAGGTGGACCCTCATGGGTGTAGGACCCATTAGAGGATAGAGGACGCATGAGGTGCAAGGGTCATTGTAGAGGACCCATAGGTAGAGGTAGAGGAGGAGGCATTCGAGGAGGGTGAGGCACCTTCTTACAACAAGGTAGGAGAGTTGAGGGCATAGGTTGTTGACCTCCAAAGCTAGGTTGGGAGACTTCAGACTTAGCTCCTACACAGGGATACTACTATTTCCACTTTAGGGGTGAAGTTATCTCATGACCAGATCCAATGGCACAACTACGAAGGGGAGAAGTCCACTCTGTAGGTGAGTATTACCACGGTGGATGGAGAGATACATAAACTCACAGGGTAGTGCACTATTTTGTAGTCATAGGTAGAAACTTCTGTGGTACTACTCATTGCTTACCAGGCTAGGGGATCAGTTCCCCCATTTTTATAGGTTGCTTTAGCACCCCCAAATATTCTAGTATTACCCATAGTGCCAGTAGTGCCGACAACTCAGGGATTGGTAGGCTTGGATCAGGGGACCAAGATTAGGAGACTTCAGGCTCTGGTTGAGCAGCACATTGAGGATACCTCATGCAACTATGCCTACATTACCACTCTAAGAGGGTAGATTGGACTACTCAGGAGTGAGATTCCAGAGATGCCCACGACTTCAGGATCCTAGAGGACTCACACTCAGGAGATAGTATAGTCCTTAGCTAGCTCGAGTAGCAAGACTCACATGTATAAGATATCTTCTGGTTCTAGCTCATGGAGGACCCACCGAAAGGGTGGAGGTAATTGCAGTGCCTCCCAGACTGGGGGCACAGGTCTTGACTAGTACATATCTTATAGATGTCATTGTACCATTTTTTAGTGTAAAGTCGAGGACCTACACATATGTAGCCTGTAGGTATTTTTGACCATATTGATGTACTATTGACTATTTATTTTGATACACACACACACATATATATGATCTGACATTGAGACTCATTATATGTGCGGTTTATTATGATTTTTTATTGTTTATGTTTTATGATATGCATATGGATGCAATGCGCTATTTGTTATGCTATATGATGTGATGTATGGATGACATGCACTAGATAGCTATGCGATAGATTATTTGATGCTATGAGTTATGTATATAGATGTACTACTTATGATGGATGCATATGAATGCAATAGGCAATGTTTAAATGCATGTTTTATTTACTGTACTTGTATGCATCTAATTTGTGTTGCTATGACATAGTCTATGCCATGTATGTATCGCATATTTTTCTGTGATGATATATGGAAATAAGCATGTATGCTTTAATCATTAAAACTGAATGTATGCAATATGAGTTTTAACAATGTAATGGATGACACCACCGAATGTATAACAATCATGGATTGTAATTGATATATCTTATTATAAGAATTAATCAATTGGACACCCATATGTGAGATGTAGTGATGTATTGTTTCTATTCATAAGCTCTTGTAAGTTAAAAGAATATGTGTAACATAGTTAGTGGTTGTTTAAATATCATTTTTGAAATCCATCCGGTATCTAACCTATATTATGAATAGTCTTTTAATAAACAAAATCTTATAAAGAGAAATTTGATATTTGATGATTGCATTGAAAATTGGTTGTTGCTATTTGGGAATTTTTGAGATTTTCCATGAAACTCAAACACCCTAGTTTTCTAATCAAAAGTTGTATAATAATCATACTAGACTTTTGAAACATAAGGCTTTCGCTAGGATAGGTCCTAACTGTTAATTATCCCTGTGTGTGCAACTGAGTATATTTAGATAAGGCATAAGTATACCCCGATGTCAAACAAGATTATTCCAGTCCATTGCTAAGATTGGGGATCCTCAAATATTTATCCAATCCTAGGTTTAGATTTCAGTTGGACGAGACTACTAGGCAATACAGAACACCTGAAGCTAGCTGTTCCACATTCAAACATTGGTCTGCACAAAAGTGAAATGCTAATGTATCAGATATATCATCATGTGTAAGGTACAATAGTACTGATAGTTCCAGGGATTCAAGCTTACCCCCTTCTTTTCTTCAATTTGTTCGGGATACTTGCTCATGTAAAGTGATAAAAATAATTGTTTATTTTTGTACTATAGAGATAAAATCACTATTTATTTTATACTTATTTTTGAGCAAGGGATTTGATACTAATAGGATTTCTTTGATAAAATTGATCTTGATTTGATTTGATTTTTGAGAACTTAACTTTGGGAGTTTCACTTTGGGATATATTTCAGGGATATCATTATGGGATATTGCTCCTTCATTTGTAAGCAAGGGATTTATTTGGGTAAGGTGTAAGCTTTTTTTTGGTAGATAAGATACTATAGCATTAATATTGGGTTTTACAGGTTGACCCAAAACTTTTTACAAAAATCAACCCAAGGCTATTGATGAACATATCCTTACTAAGGATCCTATATATGTAAAATCTACATGCCGCCAAAGCCATTACATCCGGTAAGGCACATAGCTTGTTATCAAAAAGAAACTTCCCATACAAAATTTTGGGTATACCTTGAGAAAACACACATGCATCATAATTACAAAAAAAGAAACAGACATGGATCCCTTCCTTGAGACAATGGAGAAACAAAAATTTGCAGACACACATAGCAAAGTACTGAAAAAAACCCCCACAAGCTCTATATTAACAGTTACTCTTAATAATTCTTTGGTAATTGCTTTCTTCCATATATGACATGCTTTGGTACCACATACTATCTTGGCCAATTAGCCTTGGAGAAGTTAACCTGCTGGCTAGATTTATAGCGATGACTATCTGGTGATCCACGTGGCTTTGGTTCGAAGTCTTATATTGTCGTTTATTTCCTTCCCTATGATTATCAACCAACCTCAATTACTAAGATGACTAGGAGCCATGTTATTTGACATGTGACTGTCCCCATTAGTGTTTGTTGTATTTCCAAGCAGCATCCATGAAGACTAACAACTCAAATAATTTATATTGTGAGTCCAATTTAAAAAAGAGACGAGAAAACTCCTAGCCTTCGAACTTACAGTGCCTTCCCTGTTGGTAAATTCGACTATAATTATTGGCATTCTTGTTGAATAAGCTACTCTACTTCACTCAAGACACCGTGTTCCCATTTGAAAAGTTCATCACCATCGACACCCAAATTGGCCAGCTTATCAACAATTTTGTTAGCTTCCCGAAAGACATGTTGGGCTTTTTTGTCTTGTCTTCCCTAGAAAAGGATCCTAGCCTCTTCAACAATTGTTTTAATCCTCCAAGGAGGTGTTTTCCAATTATTGAGGAGATTTATAACATGCATAGATTCTCCTTCTATGATCAAATTGCCTTCTAAGTCTTGAGTCATTTGAAGGCCTCTCCACATAGCTCTAGCTTCAGCTTCGTTGTTCGTCCTTGTTCCCAAATATTCAAAAAATACAAGCATCATATTCCCATTATGATCTCGCACAATGCCACCAGAACCTACTCTACCAAGATTTTCCTTAGCTGCTCCATCAAAATTAAGCTTAAACCAACCCATAGGAGGTGGAGACCACTTAACATTGGCTCTGGGGTTGACTACCCTAGGCACAGACTCATATAACAAGGTTAAGCTTAAATATTGAGCAATCGTGGTCTCCTGTAGATGAGGTTTACAACTATCAAAAGGGATAAGGTTCACATTCTCATTGACAAAGGATAAGATCCTAGCAATGATAGTTTGATGATCATGGATAGACTCATTAAAGACTCTATGGTTCCTTTCTAACCACACCTACCAAAGATAGTGATTGAGACAAATTTTCCACATGTATCTAAGTATTTGGCTTGAAAAGGGGCAAGGCCACTGGATGAATAAATCAAGTACGATGGCTGGTTTAACCCATGAAATATTAAAGGCCTGAAAAACCCCACTTAGGATAGTCAAAGAAAAAGGACACTCAAGGAAAATGTGATAAATGGTCTCCCAATTAGCCCTACAGAGATAACAATGATTAGAGATACAAATACCTTTACGCATCATATTATCAATGGTTAGAATTCTTCCTTGGATAACCAGCCATGAAAACACTACAATTTTTAGAATTAAATTTTTTATCCAAACTAAGTCCTTTTGGAGGACAAAATCGTCGTCATCAAGTAGAAGCTTGTAAGCTGATTTAACAGTGAACTGCCCATTTTCCGTAGGAGCCCAGGTCACTTGATCTTCCTTGGGTCTCATGGGGATAAACTGTTTCCCGAGAATGTTACAAAGATCATTTGATTCCGCTTGAAATCCCTGAATTCTTATTTGTTTCCACTTCATTCTACCTTTGTCCTCAACCATATAATCGAAGACTTTTTTGCCAATGAGTTCTTCTATGATATCTATGATTCGGGCTAAGTTAGGATATTGTGTCAGTGGTTCGTCCTTAGCCCACCTGTCATTCCAGTAATTTATCCTCTCACCATTGCATAAAACCCATCTCAAACCTTTTTTGATGATTTCCTTACAATTAAGAATTGATTTCCAAAAAGCAGAACCTCTGATTGGAACTGAGTCACTTAGAAATTCCGTATTTTGAAGATACTTTCGTTTGATGATAGTTGTCCATTCATTTTCTTCACCAAAAATGAGATGCCATGCCTGCTTATCTAGTAAAGCTAAATTTATATGAGCAATTATCCTTAGACCTAAGCCCCTATTTTCCTTGGGTCTGCACACTTTGGTCCATCCTACAAGGTGTATCCTTTTTTTCTCCTCTGATCCAGTCCATAAAAATTCTTTTTGGAGTTTCTCAATTTTTTGGAAAACCTTCACAGGGGCTTTGAAAACGAAGAGGAAATATACTGGAATGCTCTGAAGAGAGGCCTTAGTGAGGGTCAGCTTTCCTGCTTGAGATAGATGACCTTTCCATCCAACAAGTTTTTTGTCCTTTTGCCAACTGTCAACATTTATCGAACCGTTCGCACAAGGGGATAAGCAAGAACAAAATTTTCACTTCAAGCTACCTGGTCTTGCTTCATAGCTTTCATCTTCCCCTAGTCCTTATTAGGATTATTTAATTTTTTAATTAGTGATAGAATTTTGATATTCTAAGGGCTATACAAACTAGATATCATCTACAAAAGCAAAGCAAGCTTTCTATCAACTCTTGAGAAGACCTCTAGGTATGGTTGAATGACCGGAAAACCCTAGTATATTCTTCATAGCAACAAGATGGGTTGTGTTAAAAAACACAATTACTCACAAGGGTGATGAATGATGAAAATGCAATGATGCATGATTGAAACACAAACGTGGTGTCGTTTGTAAGATTGTAAACACAATGTATTCTAATGCAAGTGCGACGGATGGATATTCCTAATGCAATGCAAATATGAAATGCATGTGGAAAATGAAATGCATGATGCAAGATGCAATGCAATGATGCAAATGAAATGCAAGTATTTTTGGATTTTGATATTTTTCCAAATTTTTTATGGATTTTACATTTTGACCAAGGGATTTTAAAAACCATTGGAGCCTTTTGTGCTTTGACCAAAGGGATTACAGATTCCTTTAGGGCCTTTTTAGAGTTTACCAAAGGGCTTACAGATGCCTTTGGAGCATTTTTTGAATGAACAAAGAGATTACAGATGCCTTTGGAGTCTTTTTATAGTTTAAGCATAAAACACTTTAAGATGAAGGATATTGAGAGGTTCAGGCTCTTCAACTCCTTCGAGCAATGTCAAGTGATATGTCCCTGGTCCAATATTCTCAGAGATCATATAAGGACCTAACCAGTTAGCCGCAAATTTGTCTCACAATTCTGGCAATAAATTTGAGTTTTTTTGGTTCTCTTTCAGCACAAGATCACCAACCTCAAAATCTCTCAGATGAAATTTGTTATTATAAGCTCATTTTAAGCACTCTTGATAAAAGCATAGGTGCTCTAGGGCATTCACGTGATGTTCATAAAGTAGCATCAATTGATTTAGATGAGCTTATCGTGTGGTGTCGTCATCAATGAACTATTTCAATGTGACATGCAACGTTGGAATCTCCAACTCTAGGGGCATAATGGCCTCAATGCCATATACTAGTGAAAATGGAGTTGCCCCAATGGGTGTCTAAATACTAGTCCTATAAGCCCATAATGCAAGGGAAAGCTGTATGTGCCAATATTTGTGGTGCTCTTGTATCGTATTTTTTAATATGGAGACCACTATCTTATTTGAAGCTTTAGCTTACCCATTTACCTATAGATAATATGGAGTCGCAAAACTGTGTTTGATTCTATACTTAGACGTCAAAGCTCTCACAATTTTATTCTTAAATGATGTTCCATTATATGAAATTATCTTGGATGGTATCCCAAAATGACTTATGATATTAGTGAGTATGAACTCAGCAATACACACTCTAGTTGTCATTGTTAAGGGAATGGATTCCACCCATTTAGTAAAATACTCAGTATTCATAATGATGAATGTATGTCGGCCTGATGATAGAGGAGAGATATTACCAATGAGATCAAGTCCCCACTGAGCAAATGGCCAAGCTGCTTGAATGGGTTATAAGGCATGTGATGGTAGGTTCATAAGATTAGCATGATACTAGTATTTAATGCTTTTCCTAACATACACATTACAATCCTTGTCCATAGTGGTCCAATAATAACCCATGCAAAGGATGCGCTTGACGATAGCCATGTCGATGAAATGGACACCGCACGTACCATCATAAGCTTGTGAAATTGCCCAATATGATTCTTGGGGCTTAAGACAATAAAGGAGAACTCCATAATAGCTTCTACGGTACATGATGTCTACTAACAAGACATACTTTGTCACTTTATATTTAAATATGCACTTCACGGCACATGATAATCCTTGAGGGATTACACCAAGTCTACGAAAGTCATCTATCTATGACGTACAATTATGATAAGCTTTGGCTTCAACTAACAAGAAAGCATGTTCCCCTTGTGGTTCTACATTTGCAAATGTAGACTAGAAAACAACCTTGTGGTGAATGGTAGTACCACTCCCCATTGGATCCTGTAAGATCAAAGACCCCCAAGACGCTCTCTTGAGAAAGTCTCTAGCTCGGTAGAACCATTCATGGTTTGGTTTACATGAATCATGTTGATTGACTCTTTGTTATCCAATGCTTCGCATTGCACAACAGAGTGAAAATTTTTTTACATGGATGATAGTGAAATCGATAGATGCATTCTAAGGGATTAGAGATCCCAAAGTTGCCATTGTATCTGTAAATCTATTGGATGAACGAGGGATTGCCTCGATGTTGTACCATTCTAGTTGAGCTATATAAATATCAACAAGATCCTTGTAAGATTTCAATACTAGACATCAATATTGAAATAATCCCTTAACTTGGTTTACAATGAGAAGGGAATTGCCAAAGATATTTAGCCTTTTTATCTTCATGGTGACAGCTATTTGGAGACCCAAAATTAAGGCTTCGTGTTCAAAATTATTGTTAGTGAAAGGAAATTCCAACTTGAATGATAAGGGAATTTGAGCTCCTTGTGGTGTGAACAACACTATTACTACACCACCCCCTTGCTCATGCTTTGAACCGTCAAAGAACAAGGTCATATCAACTTTGTTATCTGGTTCCTCGGGTTCGAGTGCTTTTGATAAGGTAAAGACTGCATCATAAGGAAGTTCTATGGTGAGGGGCCTACTATTTTTGAGAGGTGCCTTAGCCAGTTGATCAGCTATGACTTGTCCCTTCATGGAATTTTAGCTTATGAATTCTAGATCGAATTATGTCAATAACATGATCCACTTTGCAGTATGTGTATTATGATATGTCTTGCTCATCATATACTGCAAAGGATTTTGTTTTGATATGACATACATCATATGACTCAACATATAGTATCACAATTTCTTGGTAGCAAACACTACTACTAAACACAACTTTTCAATGTATGCATATCCTAGCTCATAACTCACCAAGGTTCGGCTAATATAATATATGGCTTGTTCTTTGTCTTGCACATTCTTTTGGGCTAACATAGTTCCCAATGCAAAGTCGATCACCGATATATACATCAAGAATGGTACGTCTGGCCTTGGTGGAGCTAGCACTGACGATGTTTCCAGGTAATACTTAGTCTCAGCAAAGGCTGCTTGACAGTCCTCATCCCAGTTGAATGGGACCCCCTTATGTAGAAATCGATTCATGGGTCGACATTTATCTGATTATTGTGCAATAATTTGTTTTATGGATGCTACTTTACCCTGAAGGCTTCTTAACTCCTTGATATCCATGGGGGGACGCATTTCTAAAATAGCCTTGAACTTTGTTGGGTCAACTTTGATGCCTCATTTTGAAATGATGAATCCTAAGAGCTTTCCTAAAATTATTCCAAATAGGCACTTCTTAGGATTCAACCTAATGTTCTGCTCTATCAAGCGATCGAAGGCCTTCCTCAGGACCTTAGCATGCTCTAAATGCAATAATGACTTTGCCAATAAGTCATCGATATAATATTCTAAGATCTTATGCATGTAGTCATGAAAGATATATGTCATAGCCTCATTGATATGTAGCACCAACATCCTTCAGGATGAATGGCATAATATTGAAACATAATGTCCACCATGGCATTATGAATGCGGTTTTATGATGGTCTTCGGGCTTAATTTGAATTTTATTTTAACCAGAAAAGCCATCCATTAATGAGAGCATCTCATGAACTGCAGTTGCATCTATGAGAACATCTATGTTTGGCAATGAAAATGAATCCTTTGGTGTTGCCCTATTTAGGTCTCTAAAATATATATAGATACAGATCCTTCCATCAAGTTTTCCTATAGATACCATGTTTGATACCCATTTCGGATAGTCGATGGAAATGAAAAACTCTACATCCAATAGCTTTTGCAATTCATCCTTAACCATTAAGGCTACTATTGGATGCATCTTCCTGAGTTTCTTCTTGACTGGCTTCTTTGATAGATCTAGCAAAATGTTATGTGTAACCAATTTTAGATCTAGACCTAACATGTCCTTATAAGTCCAAGAAAAGAGAGCATGTATCTCTCTCAGTAGAGGTATGAGGTTGGCATGCTCATTAGGATTTAAAATTTCACCAAATTTAACCTTCTTAGGATTAGTGGGATCATTACTGATATCCACTTCAAAGGTTTCCTCTACTAATATATGGGATCCCTCATCAAGCTGGTGAGGTGTAGGGATTAAGTGGATGTCATATGCTAGGTTTATGGGTTCCACATTGGAAGCATCCTCAACATGATAGACATCATATACACAACCTAACACAAAATGGAAAGGTTGCAACATTTCCTCATTAGGGAAGAAATATTCGGGCTCTAGGGGTGAATCAACGTGATCCCAATCAATACCATCTACATTAAGACACAATGGCTTGGAAGGATCGACTAGATTGTGGAGTGGAGTGGTCAAATCAATGGATATCATATTTATGGAATGGATTATGTCTCAAGGACCACATGCATGTGACTCAATATTAGCAAAACTTCCATCCTCGAGATGTGGTTCTAGGGGTATGGGGATCTTCAGATTCGATCCATGAACAAACTCTTAGATGGGATCATTGGGCTCAAGGAGCTCCATGTACATTGGTGGATCGGGAAACACCATGTGATAAATCATATTAAGATTCGGTGGCCTTCCCCTAAGGTGAGTATGGAGATTGATCTCTCTATACATATCCTCAACAATATATGACACATTACGATGACATAAGTAGGGAGGTCCTAAATAGGCTCTTTCCATCTCATCCTCATCGTCACTATGATAATGAGGATCCTTTCCTCTACCTAATGGAATCGAATGATGCTCCACATGAGGACCCATGTAGGCTATCTATTGATAGACATCATTGTTGTCGAAGGGGTTTTTGCTCGTATTTATTGATTCCAAAGGTAAAATATGATGCAAGAGTGTAGGACCCAAGTAGGCCAACTCAATTTTATCCTTATATTATTTTTTGTTTGTGGATAACTCAATCTCATCTATTATAGAATTGTAGTTTGGTCCATCACTTTCGATGATGGATACTGCATGAACATCCTTAGATGCAACTTTTGATTCGGTGTCTATAGCTATGTATAGACTCCTGATGTGCATACCAATATTGTTGGTAGCTCCATGAATTTGATTTTCCAAGTTGGCTCTTGGAATGTGTTTCGGGTCGATCTCCACCAAGATGTTCACATGATATCTCTCGGGTGGCTCCATAGTGACATAGGTCACTAGCCAATTATCCTTTTGAAATGTGAAAGGATTAGGGTGATAAGGATTGAAGTCAACTTCACCCCCTAGACTAAGGTACATGCGGTCTAAATATATTGTTAGAAGTTTGTCTTGTCCTCGAATATAGTATCCTAACCCGAATTTGTCAATTGGCAACTGATACTACGGTTCATATGGCCTTCTACGTCCTTGTTCGAATAGTCCGAGATCGTAACCATACCAATGGTGAGGCTCAAAGTATCACATGGTGTATTTTAGGTTGGAGAGATAATGAACATTCACGATGAATGGTTCATTATCATCCTCATCCATGGGCGTGGGAGATGCAACCTGGTCTAGCCCTCCATAGATGAAGTTGGTTTGGTTAGGTGGCACTCCTAATGGTGCCACCGTACCTACAAGAAGGCGATGGGCTCACAGTCAGCCCATGTCCTATGCAATTTCAATAATTGGTGTAAACATCACATTTTGCATGATATATTCCCCTAATATAGGATTAACCAAGTGGACGATCACCAGTGGTGCAGATGACCCTATTGAAGATGCAGGTGAAGCAGGTTGAGGTGCCCCTTTGACTTCTTGAATTTCCTCTACTTCCATGGGAGTAGGGGCTTCAATGACAACTAGCTTGGGAATTTGCTTTATCTCTCTTTCACCCATCTTTGCTTTCAACTTCCTATCATCTTGATGCATCATAGATGCAGACGATCTAGTAGAAGCAACTATCATGTGCTTCGATCGTTGAGATGTGGACATTGCAGGTTTAGCACACACTTCTTTGATTTTACCTCCTAGCTCTTTGATCGGAAATACTAGTTGCACATCTAGGTGTGTTGAGAGGAGCATGAAGTCCCTCAACAAATCTTCTAGATTCACGTATTTAAAGGGTTCTTCATCTAAAGGCACCACGTGAACCTATCTATCATGAATGTATTTGATACATTGATGCAGAATAGAAGGGACGCAACATATTTATCTGATCCAAGGTCTCCCTAGAAGTATGTTATATTGCATAAAACCTTCAATTACATGAAACATCACTAGGATGGTCTTCAGTCCTATCTGGATAGGTAAAACTATAGTATCGATTGTTGAGCATAAAGCATCATTGAAATATATCAATTTGAAGGTAGAATGAATGATATGCATCTTGGGAAACTTCAAGTGAGTTAACACCTTGGAAGTTATGATATTTATTGATGACCCTATTTCAATTAAAACTTGCTTGAATGGTTTGTGGTTCACACACAATAATATGCAGTGGCGGGTCTGCTATAACAGTGGTAATCGTCTTGACTTCATGATCATGAAATTGTATGACTGATTCCTGATACTGTTGCACATGCCCCAAAAAGTGTGTAAACACTTTGGAACCCTGAGGCTACACTTCTATGGACCTTAATATGTCCATAAGCGTCTCCATATTCTTGGGAGACTATTGAATTAACTCATAAATCGATAACTTTACTGGAGTCATTTATAGATTTTGGACCAACCTACTCCTGATGGTCACCATCGGTCTAGTTGGTAGGCCTGGCACATGCTGGGATAGCCGTGAAGGAGGTGCAACTTGGACTCTAATGGGCACTGGAGGTTGATTTGGTTATTCATACCTCACGTTCCTTGTGACAATGTTGACCATTCTAACGAACCCTTGGGTTGGTGGTTCGATGCGTACTTGGTTGACTTGGCAAAAATTATTCTTTGGTGCCTCATGATTTGGTAGAGGATTTTTGTAAATCCTCATACTTTGATTATCAGGTGCCTGTGGGTTGTTGACAAGAAGTGTACCTCTTTTGATCATATTTTGCACAAGATGTTTGAAAGACCAACATACCTCAATGTCATGGACTTTCAATCGATGAAATATGCAATGTTGATCATCCTTGTATCCCTTAGGCTTAGGATGATTAGGGTCCATTAACTTGACTTCGAGAAAGTGTATAGCATTCACCTCACATAACTGATGAAAAATTGAAGCCAACGACTCCGATAACTGAGTGAATACACGAGGTGGTCACTACTCCTTACTTTTACCATTATAATTGTTGTTGCACTGCTCATACTGTGCATGAGGAGGTTGGGCTTGATAATTTCATTGTTGTTGCACCTTATCCCATTTTTGGAGGTTCAACACCACCTGATTAACATGGGCCAGCTTGGCCTATTGTCTTTTAGTACTTTTCTTGTGCCACTCATTCTTAGTTCTGAGCTTCAAGTTACCTTCTTGTAACTTGATGTCCTCTATCACCTTGGCTTGCACCAAAGCCTCTTCAAATGTCTAGTATTGCTGCAACTGTAGCAATAAAAAAATGTGTTTGGCACAACTCTTCATGAACATTCGAGTTAATTCTGAAGATGGTATGGAGAATGACAACTTTACCATCATTTTCCTCCATCGTTTTCTATAATACATCACTAGATCATCATCATGTTGCGTTAAAGTAGCCAGTTTGAATAAGTTTATCTTTTTCTTGATGTCAAAGGAAAAGCATTCAAGAAATGCATTGGCTAGTTGTTTGAAACTAGTGATGATGTGCCTCTTTAATTGGTTGAACCACTCTCGAGTTGGGCCTGAGAGGGTCGTAATGAAGGTGCGTAGGAGCAAAGCATCGTTGCTCTCAATATGAAAACATATATCTAGGAAACTCATTACATGCTCCTATGCATCTTCCTCTCCTTAAAACTTTTCCAGTATAAGCATCTTGAAATGCTCAGGATAGGTTGGAATAGGAACTGACGTGCATAGAGGTTCATTATATATTTTATTCAAGGTAGGCTTTTCATAAGCCATTCCTTGCTTCTCTATGGCTTGGACCTTCTCTGCTAAGGTCTTATAGGCCTACGAGGAAAGAAACTCCTCTTCTTGAGATTGCCTTAGAGGCACCTTCAGAGGCAGATTCTTCCTTGGTCGAGGTGGGGTACTAGGCTCACCCTCCTCAAATGTGAATATTTCTAGATATTCTTGATCTAATTCCTCTCCCACTTCTTCCTCATACTGCCTATGCTCATGCTGTTCATATGTTGGACGTTAATCTCTATGTTGAGCTGCATGACGAGTATGTGTATCTATGTGCGCAGGGTATAGCTCAAGCTATGAAGCCACTCGTCTATCGACACACTCCCTGGTCTCACTATGAGGAGGTAAATCAGTGCTAGCCAATTGATCATATCTCTCTACATGCTCCTTCTGATCGAGAATGTGTTTTTCATGCATGCGTTGTTCATATAATTTTTATCTTATGAACCTTTATCTCTGAGAGTTCTCATTTTTGAGGTGTCCTTCTCTACGTGAACATCCTCCAATTGGTCTTAGAGAATTTTTCATCTCTGCTCTGACATTAGTCTATGAGCTTTATCAATATGATTAGTTGTCTGAGGCCTCTGGTGAGTGCACTCTATTCGAGTGAATTTATGGGTATGTCCTCCAATGGACTGATTTGCCACACTCTTGCCTATGTCTGTAAAGATGACATTCATGTCAGGTTGTCTCCTATACTCTGTGCCTACATGGGACGTAGGAGCACGTATGTCACAAGAATGTTTGGAGCACTCTCTAGGTTCTTAGGTAGTCCTAATGGTACTTTTGCTACACTCATTCGCAGGTCGAGAGGGTGCAAGAATAGGATTATATCGTAGATACCCTAGGAATCTATCTAGACCATCTAACTATTTGCTATGCCATGGCTCATTAGGTGACATACCATTAGATCCCACTTTTAGCAGATCTATGGTGAACTTACAGGGTTCACCCCTATAATTTTCACCTAAATGGGTGGATCTTGAGCTTGTCTATACTCGGATGGTGGAGGTCGTGAGCCTCCCTTAGCTACAGGTCGAAGGGGTACCAATATAGATCCATCGATGACATATTATTTAGCAGAACCTATGGATCCACTTGGAATGCAGTCATGATAAATGCTACCATATGCAAAACCCCCATGTTGGGAAGTCTCATGCTCTAATATGTGTCTAGAGGGATGTCTAGTACTTCCTATAATAGGGGTATTCTCAACAGAATCCCCTCATGTAGAATTATCCCCTCTAATACTTGCTGAACGACATCCAAAAGGATTTTGTGATTGAGGGTGTTCTACATTGTGATGTGCATTAGGTGGAGCTTGGTCTTTGATCTTGGGCCTATGCCTAGATCGATCTCTTTGTGTCTGCACCATTGTGTATCCTATGTATAGATTTAACTTTTATTAACACGCAAAGAATACAATGATGATTATCTCTTTTTAAAGTTTTAAAATGAACCCTAAACTGTTTGATGTGTTTTGCAAGTGTGTTGTATCAGTAAAGTAACTATTGTCATGTTTTGTAATATGTTGATGATTTTATCAATTGTTTAAAAGGATTTCACCTGTATGCTTGCAACTCGACAACCTGACTATAAACTCCAGGTCACGTAAACCCCCCAAAGTGTAGCAATGAAAGTCCACACCTAGGCAGGGAGTGTAGATACTTCCATACCCTCACCCAATATCACCTAGTCAGTGTTATACCCTCTAAAGAGAAGTACATGCAATTTTTTTGGGCTACAAATGGTTCTTGGATTCGGTATTTGTCTAGAACACAAGGTACATGGGAGTTGGGCCAACGGATGTAAATCACTGCCACCATCATTGAGACCCTACTAGTGGTTGGATATGACTTCCAACTCACTAGTGTTTATAATGTGTCATGGTGTGTGTGGTTCCTTTTACTTTGCATGAAATAAAAATGCACAAAACAACACTCAAATTATTTTACATACTTTTTGAAAGAACGTTTCACTTTTTAGAGAATGCACGACTATGCTAGATGATATTCAGAGAATGCAACTATCTATGATGAAAATGGCCACTGATTGGGCCTCATGCATGCAAACTCTAAACAAGTAATGTCCTAGACCACTGGAGACTAGGGTGGACTATAATAAAAGATCTGGTATTCCTAGAAGCGACTAACTAAGAAAATATCTAGGATTTTTCTTTTTACTTTTTGCTATGTTTTCCTAATTAGTATCCATCTATTGCATTCTGCTTCTGTAAAAACACATATAGAAAAGACAAAGAGGAGAAAATGACCCTATCTCAGGTCCAATTTTGTTGATGGTGTTTGATATTTTCTTTATTATGTTCTTTGCTGATCATGTCTGTCAGGCGCGGCTGTGACTATTGCCCGTGGGTGTCAGTCGCGGTGACAACTATTAATAACGGTTAGCACCTGCAAAAAAAACACAAATAAAAACATTAGTGATCGCAATTTTTTTGAGGTTTCTACTGCGATCACCTTCTGTACTATGCAAAATACTAACACCTAATGCTATAATCATTGAACATTAAGTATAATTGGGTATGCACATATGAATTGACAAGAAATGATATAAAAGTAAAAGAAATGCTTCTCTTATTAATATTTTGAATCAATCCAAATTACATATCCATACCTCTTAGGGATACCCTTTTGATATAACAATTACAACATGATAAATTCACTTCCAGGGTAGGTGTAATCCAAATGTCTTCCACAAAGATACGAACTGCTCCAAGGTGTTGATGACCTTCTTCTCCATGATTAGAGGTATTTTTTGTCTTGCATCCCAAAACCCTATTGATCCTGCATGCAATAAAAAACAAGAAACATTAGATACAAAGGAGGCCTCTCTTGATGAGGCTTTTAAGAGAATCTTGCATAAAGGATGATGTAATTAACATGAAATCAAAAAAGTTCAAGAAACATATTAAACCTATGTTAAACATGAAATAACACCATAGAATATGTAAAGGAAAAACAATTGCATCTATCTAATGGTCTAATTGCGTAATTGAAAGCATGGAAGCATGAAAAGATCCATTAGTAACACAATTGCAATAATGAAAGGAAATTACTAAAAACCCTAATTGCATCGATCAAAGTCCCTAATAAAGCTAATTAACATGAGATATAGCTAATATAGTAACAATAAGCAAATTTTACGGCTAAAGAATAGGTAAATCAATGATACTGCCCTGACCGCAGCTCTAAAGCGTGGTGAGTACTGTTAGCTATGGCTGATAGCCATGGCAGAGCTTGAAGTGAGTTTGTACTCCAATTCAGGGGTTGAATATCTGAATCTCTCCATAAAATTGATGGTCAAGGGTCACCTCTATGTCCTATGATAGATTTGGCGATTGAATTGCTCACTTTGGTGATGGAATGGGTTCAATTGGTTTTATTGATTCTTACTAGCCCTCCATAGCCTCTGCTATGTGATATCCAATTGGGCAGCCAAAGTGTTCCTCTCAATGCACCTAGGTGAGTATGCAATTCGACAGAGCTTCACTGCATTTCAATCCAAGATTCGTCTATATCTTTTCCCAATATGGAGGGGGGTTAAATAGTATTTTCCAAGGGCTAGGGGTGGCTTCATAAGGAAGCCAAGAACAAGATTGGGCAGTTGAGTTTTGTTGTGGCTGATCCACAACACACCCCAAAATTGGGGACCCACATTTTTTGCATGCTTTCAAAGAAGATCTCAGTGACCCAGATGCTAAAATTCAAGAAAAAGGGGCAAAAATGCACAAGTATAGAAAGTGTCGCGAAATCGCGACATGTCGCGAAATCGCGACCTGTCGCGCCATCGCTGTCGAAAAATAGAAAAGTGTCACGAAATCGCGACATGTTGCTCCGTCGCGATCGAAAATGAAAAGGTGTCACGAAATCGCGACAAGTTGCTCCGTCGCTGCCAGAAAATGAAAAGTGTCGCGAAATCGTGACATGTCGCAAAATCGTGGGTCAAACCAGTCAAACAGGACGAGGCCGAAAAGCATAGCGAAATCGCGACATGTCGCAAAATCATGGTCAACGCAGTCAATGGTAGCAGGTGGGCGGAACCGTCGTGAAATCGCGACATGTTTGATTTTCGTGGCCCAAAGAGGAGAGAGAAAGATGAAGCAGAAAGGCGTAGCGATATCGCGACAAAAATTAGCAAAGGTGCATGAAGTGCAAAATGGTCGCGAAATCGTGACAAAATCGACAGGAAGGCATGAAGCACGAAAATGGTAGCGATATCGCGACAAAAATTAGCAAAGGTGCATGAAGTGCAAAATGGTCGCGAAATCGTGACAGAATCGACAGGAAGGCATGAAGCACAAAAATGGTCACGAAATCGCGACAGAAAGCAGCAAAGCAATACAGAACGAAAAGACGTCGCGAAATCGTGACAGAAAGTAGCGAAAGAGTATGAAGCGAGAAAACATCACGAAATCATGACAGAAAGTAGCGAAAGAGCATGAAGTGAGAAAACATTGTGAAATCGCGACAGCATGCAGCAAAGGTGCCTGAAGCGAAAAGGCATCACAATTTTGCGATAGGTTGCGGCCGAGGCATACGGAGATGAAAAGCGTCACGATTTCACGACAGGTTGCCGCAAGACAGCTTCAAGTGAAAAAACGTCGCGATTTCGTGACAGGTTGCAGCGAAGGTGCCCGAAGTGGAAAAGCGTCGCGATTTCGTGATAGGTTGCGGGCAAATGGTACGGAACGAGAAAAGCATCACGATTTCGTGACATGTCGCGTTTTCGCTGGGCACGATGGCAAGAAAGGCTGCTGACAGGAAAACGTCGTGATATCGCGACATGTCGCGATTTTGCGACATGTCGCGTTTTTGCGGCCAGGAAGACGGACAAAGCTGCATGCTATTTTTGGTCACGATTTTCATGGGGCCGTTACAGAAGATACAGAAAGGTGCAGAACACGTGGCATACATGCATAAGGGTTACAGAAACGTTACATTCATAGAATATTATCAAACGTTTTGGCATCGAGCATGAATTCAAAGAAACGAAGTAATCGGGAATATGAAACGAAGCGATCTGGAAGGGGAAACGAAGCATCACAGGCCGAAACAGAGAGCATTGCCAGGCTTTAAAAGCGAAGCACGAGACGGATACGGGGGTTGGAAACCGCTCGGAGCAGAGTTGCAGTGCTAAAGGCCGAGAGGCCATTCTCGGGCCTCGCTTTAGGGCTGTGTTCCTTCCTTTTTCTGGTTTTGAGAAAACTAGAGATGTTGCCATTGTAACTTGACATATTATTAATGCAGAGTGTTCAGAAATTTGCATCTTGTTGGCAAGAAAGAAGGAGATCTTCTGTGCATGCTAATGGATTTAATGTTTATTCTTTTGTTTTCAGATTTCAGATTTATAGATAATGTTAAATGCCACTTTTGTGGGTTGCATTAGGCGAATATTTGAAATCTGAATTTTTATTTCAAACCCTAGGAATCAGCACTTAACTTATCAGGATTGTGCGTGTTTGCAGGTCCCATAGGTTAGGTTGCATGCATGGAAACCTCATTGTCTTCGGTTTTTCCAGGACGGGATAGCATCATACTGAATGCAATTTTAAATTTCTTTTCTTTTGCATTTTATTTTTCTTCTTGCTGCATTTTATTTTCAGAAGTTCTAATTTTATTTACAGGCTTTAAAATAAAATAAAAAAATTAAAAAACTCCAAAATCCATAAATAATTCCTTCATGCTATTGCATTTCATCAATTTACATTTTGAAGTTACAGCATGGTCATTTGAGGATCAAATCACATTTACTTTATCAGGGTTCAATGAACAATCATTAAATTTCATAGTAAAATAAACCACAGTGCCCCTTGTTTTCAGTTACTTGCAACCACTAAGGTGTTCCAAGCATTTAAAATGAATATCTTCATTTAAGATTATTAATACACAGATGCAGAATGCTAACATAACAAGAACCTTGGAGAAATTGTTTCTTTGCAAGCAGAGGATTTAGAACCCAAATCCTATCGGAGAGTGTGTTTTCACAATCGGGTGAAAATACCACTCAACAGATTGGCGCTAGAAGGAGGGCATGTTAGGGTTTATTTTATCGTGATTTTAGATGCTACGGGTTTATAATTGTTTAAGAACTTTACATTGCTAAATATTTCAAGTCCATCTTATTAGCATACGGCCTCTAACACCACTCAACGGTTTGGTGCTAGGAGGGCCGTACGGGTTTATTTTTAGTGTAATATAAATTTAAATTTTTGTATGCATTAGTCCTCTAACATTCAGCAGATTGTAAAAAGGACGGCCTGAATTTATTTACTTGTTCTATTTTTCAGGTATGTTGTATATTATTCTAACACTTTTCTGATTGTTCATACAGAAATATGTGATTTGATTTAATTTTGAAAATTTTGGTCTCATGCAATTACTTTTCATTTGATTTTAATGAATACATCTCTTGGTTGATGCTAACTTGATTTTTTTTTTAAATTGCAAGGTTGAATATTCAACAGATTTGGTTCTAAAATTACATTTTAAGTTTCACTAATGGCAACACTTGAGGAACAAATGGTATCCCTGAGAGCTGAAATAACATCTCTAAGAGAGAGAATGGTATCAATGATAGAGGATTATTATGAGGGTTTACATGTGATACCCTATCATATTCCTACAATGTTATTGGATTTTTTACGGTGTTTTAATCAAGAGGTGCCACTAGGATACTTGCAAAAACTGCATGTTTACAAGGATGCATTATGTAAATTCCAGATTTTTTATGAGGAGGTAGCTTGTAAGTTATTTGCATACATTTTGGATGATAGACCATTCTTTTGGTATAGCCAACTACCCATGGAGGTTAGGACTTCTTGGATACAACTAGAAGCAGCCTATCTTAATCATTTTGGTAATCAAGCTGACTTAGAAATATTGAAAAATCAGTTTACCTCCATATGTAAAGAGTCTAATGAATCCTTGAGTCAATTCAATGGAAGATTTCATGAATTGCACTCCCAAATGTGGGAAAATTTTAACACATTGGAAGAAGAAGCCATGGAAGTATACCTAGGAGCCATACACCCCACACTTGCTTCACTCATTGAGGAAAAACTGAGTGGCTTGTCCCTAGAGAAAATCCATGAGGTCTTAGAAGAGATAGAACGACAAGGTCTTGAAGAAGAAAAGGCACAACATGTTCACATGAGAGATTGTTCTTTTGATGCCAACCTACACCAACCATCAAACATAGCACCCTCCACTCCAATGATACCTAAGGTAAATGATCAAGGGGATGAATTTGAATATCCAAATCTTACAACCACCTTAGATGTAGTCCACGAGGAGGTGCAAATTGCTAAGACAACATCCACTAGTGAGGATCATGTAGAGATACATGATTATCTAGATGAAGGGGTTCTAAATTCAACAATGTTTGATATATGTGAATGGATGGAACCCACCATAGAATTGAATGAAGTGGTTGAAAGTGAAATGGAAAGAAAATCAATAAATAAATTTGAAGATATGATAGAATTTCACCACTTGTTCTTGGAAGATACTATTGATGAGATGTGTAAAATTAAAGATCAAGAAATTCTTCACCCTCCAAATTATGATAAAATGAATCATGGGTTACTAATTTGGACAATGATAGCCTTATAAATTTGAATTCAAGAAATAACCCACTTTTGGAAATAATTGAACCATCTAAGGAAGGTGAAGATGAATTTGATGAGAAGCACATTGATGAATTGGAAGATGTTGAAGAAATAGTTGAACGTCACCACTTGATTTTGAAAGATGATTATTATGATGCTTGGAAGAAGTGGGAAGACTTCACTCATTCCAAAACTACTAATGAAACTTTTGTGCCAATTGATATACAGGACAACATAATTGCCTACTCAAAGGAAGATATTACAACTCCTGTACAATTTGAGGATGTTTTGGAAGAGGGTTTCAAATCTCATCAAATTTTGGAAGATTATAACCATCCTATTGCCAAGGACAAAGAAGAAAAAGAATTTATGAATGAATCAAGAGATCATGTCACAAACATCATGGATTTTCATTCTATGGATTTGGATGACGATTTTTACAATGGTTGGGGGAGATATGATGATGCATTCTTTTCTCACATCCCTATAGATGAAACTCATATTTTACTTGATATGCAGGATGTTGAACCTTCTACATCATACGAAGATCTCATATTCACAAGATTTGAAAAGGTGACAAAATTTGATCATGTTGAATATAAATTCATTGAAAGTGTGGATGCAAGTTTGCATGATGATTTTGAGGATTCAAATGAAGAGATACCATGGATAGTGAACAAAGAATTAGAACCAAATGACAAAGAGATTGATCAATTGGAAGCAACTCAAATGAAGGATCATCATGAGTCATGGGACATACGCTTTGACCAAGAATGTTTGAGGATTGAAAAGGATGACCATATTTTGAATTTAAATAATGTTTATGGTGAAATGTCATTAAAGGTAAATGAAAAACAAGGTATAATTTTTAATCACACCTTTAATAACATTGTTTCAATGAATGGAAAAGAAGTTGATGCACTTGAATTGTTAAACAAAATTCATCAACAATTACTAATTGAATCTAGGATAAAAACTTTTAATGATCCTAATTTAGTAAATATCCTAGATGCTTGTAAATTGTTACACAAATTTGATTGGCCTACAAATTTGGAAAATGATTTGGCTTTGAAATTTGTAGAAATAGGCTCCTACTTACAAAATTGCATATTTGAAAAAGATAGCCTAATTCTAAATCAAGGAGGGAATTATGAAGATGGACATTTTAAAGAATAGACATGATAAAATTGAAAATCATTTATTGTCTAATCATTTTAGTAATTTGATGCTCACCTATGGGAGTATTATTGGAACTAAATCAAATTGGTATGGTGAGCATGGCAAGTGGAAATTTGTTGCATTGTTTGGTCTAGTCTTGTTTGTGTTGGATTCCCACAACATTTGGCATGCATATCATGTCATATTTTTGTTGAAATGTTCTAATCATGTGTGGGATCCAGGAAAGTGATAAGCTAAGCTTTGCATCATCTTGTATTATAGTGTACATTTGTATATAGATTTTGGTTTGGTTTTTGGTTTGTGTTTTCAAGTTTCATTTTGGGATTGCTATTTGGATTTTGATTTAAAGTTGTGTGTTTATTTGACATGTTTTGTTTGTCTATAAAAAAATAAAAAAATAAAAAAAATGATGAAAAAGTTGCCTTGAGATGCTAACTTATGTTCTAGATCGGGAGAATATGAAACATTGGAATTGTCTTGTAAAAGCTCCACAAGTAACACAAACAATTTAATAATATCGTTTGAAACTTGTGATGCATGAAGTAGTCAGTTTTATATGGCAATATTTCATCTGCAATTCAAAAGACAATGCATTCATATTACATCTCACTTTGCACATACATGCCATCTTAGTTGCAAATGCATTTCAAATGCAAATCATTAAAGTGTGTCAAATCCTCTTAGGGTTGTGTTATAACATAAATATAAGAAAAATCCTAAGGTTGGAAACTGAGTCTTGAGATATCTAGAACCAAGCACGTCTTATACATTAAAAAGGATCTTGAGCAAAATGATCAAAACCTAACTTGGAAGAAAAGGTTGGGCGAAAGAAGTATTTCATGTCTATCCTATTATGCAACATGATCCTTAAAAATAGTGGTTTTGACCACTTCCATAGAGCTTAAAGCCTAAAATCGGAGTAGTAAGGATAGGGTTAAATCCTCATCGAACTTAGGTTGAGGATCCAATTCCCCAAAGCTTTGATTTGACCTACATGGAGTAGTAAGGATAGGGCATAAATTCTCATCTCGCTTAGGTTGAGAATCTGATTCCCCAAAGCTCTTATGTCTCATTTCATAATAAATCTTGGATTGGAAGGATCGTACTATTTGTCCTCTCGCAAAGGATGGGTAGTCATCCCCAAGGTCTAAGCAACAAAATTAATATTTTCCATTTACATCTAAAGTTTGGATTGGAAGGATCGTACTACATGTCCCTAGCAAGGATGGGTAGTCATCCCTAAGGTCCAAGAAGTAAAAAATAAAATTTTCCCATCTCATATTTATATTGGATTGGAAGGATCGTACTACTTGTCCTCTGCAAAGGATGGGTAGTCATCCCCAAGGTCCAAAGAAATGAAGATAAGTTTTGGATTGTGGGGTTAAGTATGCCCATGCATGGCAACATGTCTTGTCTAAAAAACAAGACCACTGATTGTTCAAAGGGTTAGACTAGCATGACCATTTCTTCCATAATTGGTTAAATTATTTTGCTCAAAGTGAGGTAATGAACTCTAAATCAGAATAGTAAGGATAGGGTTAAACTCCCATCTTGGTTAGGTTGGGAGTCTGATTCCCCAAAGTTCTGATTTCACATTCACTTGCACATGGGTTCAAGATAGTAGGGACTCATAACCAACTTTGGGATATAATAAAGCAATTAATTAGTGGATCCTAAGAGGGTTTGGCAATCTTGAATGTTTGTGTATGATACTAGAAGGTCTATGTTTTTTATAAAAGCAAAATCTCTAAGCATATTTATTAGGTTACACAAATCATTCACAATCTCACATATGCATTCATGTAAAACTGACAATGGAATGTTGATCAATTTCAAACGATAGGGAATGAAAACACATTGCACACACCGAGCTAATACTTGATGATTCTGATGATTCATGTACTTCTGATCTTTGGGCATTTGTTTATATTGCTTATGTGCTAACGCATGTTTTTCGAGTTTATATATGTTTCCAGGTTGGGTTCTCACCAAATGCTCAAGAGCATTTGACAATAGAGTCGCCATTTGTTGTGGCTGATCCACAACACACCCCAAAATTGGGGACCCACCTTTTTTGCATGCTTTCAAAGGAGATCTCAGTGACCCAGATGCTAAAATTCAAGAAAAAGGGGCAAAAATGCACAAGGATAGAAAGTGTCGCGAAATCGCGACATGTCGCGAAATCCATCGCCACCAAAAATAGAAAAGTGTCACGAAATCGTGACATGTTGCTCCGTCGCGACAAAATGAAAAGGTGTCACGAAATCGTGACAAGTTGCTCCCCCAAAATGAAAAGTGTCGCGAAATCGTGACATGTCGCAAAATCGCGGCAAACGCAAAGGAAAAAAGCAAGCGAAATCACAGCACAAAACATGGTCAACGAGCAACAACAGAGGGGCGAAACCGTCACGAAATCGCGACGTGTTTGATTTTCGTGGCCCAGAGAGGAGAGAGAAAGACGAAGAGAAAAGCGTCGCGAAATCGCGACAAAAATCAGCAAAGGCGCATGAAGTGCAAAATGGTCGCGAAATCGCGACAGGAAACGGCAAGAAGGCATGAAGCAGAAAATGGTCGCGAAATCGCGACAAAAATCAGCAAAGGTGCATGAAGTGCAAAATGGTCGCGAAATCGCGACAGAATCGACAGGAAGGCATGAAGCATGAAAATGGTCGCGAAATTGCGACAGAAAGCAGCAAAGCAGTACGGAATGAAAAGACATCGCGAAATCATGACAAAAAGCAATGAAAGAGTACGAAGCAAGAAAACGTCGCGAAATCGTGACAAAAAGCAGCGAAAGAGCACGAAGTGAAAAACGTCGCGAAATCGCGACAACATGCAGCAAAGGTGCCCGAAGCAAAAAGGCGTCGTGATTTCGTGACAGGTTGCGGCCGAGGCGTACGGAGATGAAAAGCGTCACGATTTCATGACAGGTTGCCGCAAGACAGCTTCAAGTGAAAAAACGTCACGATTTCACGACAGGTTGCAGCGAAGGTGCCCGAAGTGGAAAAGCGTCACGATTTCGTGATAGGTTGCGGGCAAATGGTACGGAATGAGAAAAGTGTCATGATTTCATGACATGTCACATTTTCATTGGGCGCGATGGCAAGAAAGGCTGCTGATAGGAAAACATCGCGATATCGCGACATGTCGGACATGTTGTGATTTCGTGACATGTCACGTTTTCACGGCCAGGAAGACGGACAAAGCTGCATGCTATTTTTGGTCATGATTTACATGGGGCCGTTACAGAAGATACAGAAAGGTGCAGAACACATGGCATACATGCATAAGGGTTACAGAAATGTTACATTCATAGAATATTATCAAACGTTTTGGCATCGAGCATGAATTCAAAGAAACGAAGTAATCGGGAATATGAAACGAAGCGATCTGGAAGGGGAAACGAAGCATCACAGGCCAAAACAGAGAGCATTGCCAGGCTTTAAAAGCAGAAGCACAGGACAGATACGGGGGTCGGAAACCGCTGGAGCAGAGTTGCAGTGCCTAAGGCGAGATGCCATTCTGGGCCTGCTTGGGGCTGTGTTCCTTCCTTTTTTTGGTTTTGAGAAAACCAGAGATGCTGCCATTGTAACTTGACATATTATTAATGCAGAGTGTTCAGAAATTTGCATCTTGTTGGCAAGAAAGAAGGAGATCTTCCGTGCATGCTAATGGATTTAATGTTTATTCTTTTGTTTTCAGATTTCAGATTTATAGATAATGTTAAATGCCACTTTTGTGGGTTGCATTAGGCGAATATTTGAAATCTGAATTTTTATTTCAAACCCTAGGAATCAGCACTTAACTTATCAGGATTGTGCGTGTTTGCAGGTCCCATAGGTTAGGTTGCATGCATGGAAACCTCATTGTCTTCGGTTTTGCCAAGACGGGATGGCATCAAACTGAATGCAATTTTAAATTTCTTTTCTTTTGCATTTTATTTTTCTTCTTGCTGCATTTTATTTTCAGAAGTTCCAATTTTATTTATAGGCTTTAAAATAAAATAAAAAAAAAAAAACTTCAAAATCCATAAATAATTCCTTCATGCTATTGCATTTCATCAATTTACATTTTGAAGTTACAGCATGGTCATTTGAGGATCAAATCACATTTACTTTATCAGGGTTCAATGAACAGTCATTAAATTTCATAGTAAAATAAACCACAGTGCCCCTTGTTTTCAGTTACTTGCAACCACTAAGGTGTTCCAAGCATTTAAAATGAATATCTTCATTTAAGATTATTAATACACAGATGTAGAATGCTAACATAACAAGAACCTTGGAGAAATTGTTTCTTTGCAAGCAGAGGATTTAGAACCCAAATCCTATCGGAGAGTGTGTTTTCACAATCGGGTGAAAATACCACTCAACAAGTTTGTTGAATGGAAGGATCCAGAATCTTCCTCGCTCAAACCACTCAAATCCACAACCAATTGGCCGTTGCAATCGATTTTGGGTCGGATGAAGACCAACTGATTTTGAGTACTGATTACAGCTGACAGACACGGTCAACTCTACTAATCATGGGTGTCAGCAGTGACTAGCACTGACTAGGCAAAGGTCCCCATACTAAGTGGTAAAAACCACTGCTATACCTTGGAATTTGTCCAAGGTCTTCCATATGATCTTCTAGCATGTCCCATATGAGTAGTCGCCTTGGCATGACGTATTTTAGGTGTCTACACCTGGATGACATACTTTATAGGTTTGTATCTCTCTCAATACTGCTCGAATTCATTCATATGACCACTCATTTTAAAACTCATCACAAACTAGTCCAAGAATCATCTAAATCAAAAAACCCTTCGCAATGATATGACTCCTAAAAGATGAGATATTTTTTTGGAAAAATTTACCCTAACATTACCCTGGTAAAACTTGTATCCTTACGTATTGTATGCCATTATAGTCACATTCAAATTTTCCCTAAATTATTTAATTAATTAATACTTATTTATTTAAATATATTGGTTCCTATTTTCCATTTTTGGATAACACATCCTTTGTATGTAGTAGATCATGCACAACACTTTTCTCCTAGTAAACTACATGTAACATATATTTTTTTCTAATGGATAGTATAAGCCTTTAACTGACTACATTTTCTTAGAAGTTAACTTTTAAATAGACCATGTATTGATTGGATGACAACTTAATAATAGAAAACCCTTGTGCATCCTCACATAGCCTTATTACTGATATGTGTCATTAATGCTCACACTTTAATTCTTTCTATCAAATTAAGACGGTGTCCTAAGGGTTTATGTGATAGAGGTCTTAGAATTTGCATCTTGGATATCAGGGTTCTAGACTAACCTATGGAAACTAGGAATCACAATGTCTTTGCAACATTTATAAAAAAAACTATACTAAATTCAAAATTTGAACTAAAATAAATCCTATTTTAATGTAGAAATAAATCAATTAAAACTGAAAGAACTAAACCTTTTCAAATTGAAATAAAATTCAATCCATTCTGAAGGAAAAGTGGAATTTAATGTTGAAATAAAACTAGCTTTAACATAAATTAAATTACAGGAATTAACTAGAAGCTAAAATAAAACAAGGATTAACAAAAACTATACTGCAAATTTTAAATGAAAAGAACAACACACTTTTGCAATAAAATAAAGGAAATTACATTGATGGAAAACAAAAATTAATACAAACAAAACTGTAATTTAAAAAATATTTAACACTTTGACTATGCTAATTGATTGTTGAAAATAAATAATAGGAAATAAAATAATTAAAAAACTGCAACTAACGCTAATAGACTTTCCACTGTTCCAGAAAGAGATCCTTGCTTTGAGGTTCAACAGAAGGAAGAAAAATTAAACAAAAAACTAGTCTAAGGGGTAACAATATTTCATGCAAGAATGCTGAAAAATTTAGACTTAGACCATGTGCAAACGGTCAAATCACTACATCCTGTATTCAACTATTTACTTTGTCTACTAACTTTACCATAATGGGCATATAGTATTATTTATAGGTAGATTTCTAACTATTCGATCTATGAACAAGGTTTATTTTGGGCAACGACTATTCTAAATTGATTACATAGGCCTACGTGTTAAATTTGACCAATAAAATTTAAAACAACAGGCTAAACTAGATAAGTCATCCTATTTTTGCATCTCCATTGGCTATTGACCGGCTTGAAATAAGTCTAAGATAAATCTGGGATGAATTTAAAACTTTCATCAAACTTTTACAACTCCATTTTCACATAATTTTATTCTATTCTAGCGTGGGTTGACAATAGGGGATCCAGATCATGTTGTAGGTCAATTCCACTTTATGCACAAGTTTACCTGATTATTGACATGCTTATTTTTGAGTCAAATACATGCCTCACCATTTTGACCAGACATTGACAAGGCATGTTGACCACTAACTTTGTCATGTTTTTCTTTTTTTCCACCATTCTACACTTTTTCTTACTCGACCATTTAGATTCTTTTCCTATGTTTTGTTATGCAGGTACCTATGCTAAGCTGGTGCCCAACTATTATATATAATATTGAGATGCATAGTTGGCACTATATCACTGCTATAACATAGAACATTGGAAAAATGTAGTCTAAAATGATGGTAATATCAAAGGTGATATGAATTTCATAGGAGAGTTTTGGTTAGGATTGAATCAAATAGGATATTAGAAAGTTATGATAGGGGTGTTGGTTTCACCTGGATGGAGCACATTACTGGCTCTTTTTAGATTCTCCTGTAAGTATGCCATTATACATTCCCAACAATAAGTATAAATAATTTTAAATTGTCTTGATCGTATAGATTTTTCAAGGGAAGGTGGTTTTGAACTACCAATTTGTTCTCCTTGCAATTCTCACTTAGGGGATCCTACACTTTCTAAAGCAAATGATTACGATTCTTCTAAAATTTTAGCATTTTCAAGAATCACTAATTCAAGCAACTCTGGTATAGGTTCAACCGTTTATCGTTTATGGTTTCTTCCTATGGATTATGGGAAGTTTTCTCTAATAAACCTACCTCTTTCATCTCTAATTCTATTCATACATCATATTTTAAAAGACTCTTATTCTAGTGTTCTAATGTATTAAATACAATTCTAGGCAATGCAACTATTTTCATGCAAAGTTTTTTTTTCAAAAATTAAAAATTACTCTAGGGAAGTTAATATACATAAGTTCACAAGAAAAAAATTAACATTGACTGACTTATTTGTT
Organism: Wollemia nobilis; assembly: GCA_028583015.1. NCBI lineage: Eukaryota > Viridiplantae > Streptophyta > Pinopsida > Araucariales > Araucariaceae > Wollemia > Wollemia nobilis. The sequence goes on from JAQPPZ010000989.1 coordinate 9,203,797, forward strand.
CTCTAACAATGCCAACTTGATCCTTGAAAAAGGTGTCAAAAAATGATGAGTATCATTAGTGCTCACTTTAATTCTTTCTATCAAACCAGAGCGACATGCTAAGGCTGTATGCAATAGAGATCTTAGAATTGCATCTTGAATATCAGGGTTCTAGACTAGTCTATGGAAACTAAGAAACATAATATCTTTATAGCATTTATAAATAAAACTATACTAAATTCCAGACTTTGAATTGAAAACAATCTTGTTTAAATGCAAAAATAAACCAACAAAAACTGAAAGAACTAAACAAATTCAAATTGAAATAAAACTCAATCCATGTTGAAGAAAAAAATTAATTAAATGCTGAAATGAAACTAGCCTTAATAAAAAATTTATTGCAGGAATTAACTAGTAACAACAAGCCGAAATAAATTAGGGACTAACAGAAACTATACTACAAATTTTAAATGAAAATAATAACACACTTTTGCAATAAAATAAAGGAAATTACGCTGCTAGAAAATATAAATTAATACAAACTAAAAATAGATTTAACACTTTGACTATGCTGCTTGATTGCTGAAAATAAATAATAGGAAAGTAAATAATTAAAAACCTACAACTAACTTTAATAGACCTTCCATTGTTACAAAGAGTGGCCCTTGATTCAAGGTTCAACATAAGGAAGAAAAATTTAGCATAAAACTAGTCTAAGGGGTCAAATATTTCATGCAAAAAGGGTAAAAAATATAGACTTAGACAATGTGCAAATGGTCAAATCATTGCATCCTTTATTCAACTATTTACTTTCTCTCCTAAATTTTCCCAATGAGCATATAGTATTATCTATAGGTAAATTTATAACTATTCAACCTATGAAAAAGGTTTATTCTAGGCAATGACCTATCCTAAATTAATTACATAGGCTTGTGTGTTATATCTGACCAATCAAATTTAAAACAATAGGCTAAACTAGATAAGTCATCCTATTTTTGCATCTTTGTTGGTTGTTGATCAGCTTGAAATAAGTCTAAGATAAATCTGGGATGAATCTAAACTTCCATCACACTTTTCCAACTCCATTTTTCACACAATTTTATTCTATTCTAGCATGGGTTGAAAACAAGGGCTCCGAATCATGCTGCAGGTCAATCCCACTTTATGCATAAATTTATCTAGTTTTTGATTAGTTGGTTTTTGAGTCAAATATGTGACTTACCTTTTTTACTAGATGCTGACAAGGCATGTTGACCACTAACTTTGTCGTGTTTCTCATGTTTGCCACCATTCTGCAACTTTTTTTACCTGACTATTTTGATGCTTTTTCTACATTTTGTTATGCATGCACCTATGCTAATATGGCACCTATGCTGTGCTAGAACCCAACTATTACATAAAATATTCTGATGCACAACTGGTGCTAAATCACTGTTGTAGCATAGAACGTTGGAAAAAGGTAGTCTAAAATGATGGTCCATTAGATTTTTAGATTTATAGACTTATTCACAAATTTTAATAAAATTATTACTAACTTTATTCTATCTTTTTTTTCAATGAGTAACTTTATTCTACCTTTCAATAAGCTAAAATCATGCAATTAATCCTAAAACACATAAAAATTAGTTCAAAACAATAAATAAAACATCTTCTTCAATTTACTATATTAACACTTAATATTAACATAAATAATGATCAAATACCTATAGCATTTTAATAAAAAACAGATAAAAGTAGTCAAAATGTTTTTGAAAAATGAGACATTTTATGGTCTCATCAACTACTAGATGGTTGGATTAACAAATTATAGGGTCAAAGTTCACTTGAGATGACCCTTTTTCATATGGAAATATTAAAATTCACCTTAGATGATCCTTATTTAGACAACTTTTGAAAGATCTTCTAGATGGTAAGTTATGTGACGGTATCGATGTGTTCAGATGAAAATATATTTAGATAATAGCTCTTCTCCAGATAACAATTCTGGACGATAAATATTTTCTAGATCATAGCTCCAAACAACAACTCTAGACAACAAATTTTTCTTTAGATGACACGTTCTTCCTTACACTAGATGATAATAATTTTTTTGATTGCACCTCTTTTGGCATGAACTAAATACTTCTTGTATGAATTTGTAACTCCTTAAAGATTAAATAAATGCTAGCAACACCTTCAAACACCAATATGAATAGAAAATAATATTTTTTTCTTATCCAATCAACAAGGTCTTCTCCTCACTTGAAATTGCATAGGCTTCTGTTTGGATCCTTTAGTAACAAACTTTACCAAAATCCAAGAGGTATCTCCTACTTCTCAATAACTATATCCCCTTCACAAGTTGAAGCTTCTTTTTGATATCAACCCACTTTGATACCAAATGTTAGAACATAGAAGTGTAGAATGCATTTGATAATTGTAATCTATGTTTACCTTGATGTGATAGAAGTATATATACATGTGTAATCCAGAAGGTACAAGGTCAAGAGCTACAACTAATTTTCAATTTTCCATAACATTTGTAACCATAAGGTGAACATGTCAGTATGATATGGTACTCACGATAGATTTTGTGCCTTCATAAGAGTAGGAATAAAAAATTCTAATAAATATAATGTCCAATGTCACTTTTTTGCATATGGAGGAGCTTCTTGGTTAGGGAAACGTCCCTTAATGGAAGATGAAAAGTAAGGATCTATCTGTGTGTCCCACATTTAGCTTAGGAGGTGTAGATAACTAGAATTTATCTATTTAATATTTTCCTAAGGTAAAAATTATCAATTTTGCAAAGGTCTTAATTAATCCTACATTAAGACATAACAAGCTTACAAAATTAAAATGTGCCCTATCTAGATCCCCTTTATCCACTTAGCCACTTTGACCCACTAAGCCCCATATTATATCTAGTCTATGGTCATTATGTGATCATCCCACTCTCTTAACCTAGGTCCACCTCACCCTAGTTTACTTTAACTTCTACACACCATATCCCATGCTCATTAATGCCACTTGGGTGTGTGAGAATTTTCTCCACCCAAAAATAAAAATATTTAATGATACATGTCATTTGGGTAGGTGAAAATTCTCTCCATACAACAACCGTAATGAAACATAATGTATTCATGTCTAGTTGACTAACCATGTGGTGAAACTCAGACTTCTCTTTCTCCTCACCTAGGCCACTTGTATGCCATACCACTCCCTCCTCATATACACTTCACCAACTTCTCACACCTGGGTAAATTTACAAATAACCTCCTATTTCTTTCATTAAAGGGGGCTGATTATTGTAGGAAAACATTTTTGAAATTTAGTTTGAATTTATTTGTATCTAAGAGAATATTCTATTTGAGTGATAATCATGGACTCTTGTATGTGCCCCCACATGCATATGCTTTGTTGTAAACTAGTTCTAGATGAAGGCTCAAATCAATTCCATGTTTCTATTAGAGGCACCTGACACCATATTGAAGGTCCTTAAGTTTCACATAATTTTGGGTAGCACAACCTTAATCATCCAGCTCTAGATGACCTAAAGTCCTCATTGCCCAACCTTGAATGATCATCTCTCTCAACTAGTTGTAGATATACGTGCAACTCTTTTTAGTTTGCAGACCCTCCTCATGAGTACTTGCATCATACTAAGCAGTAGACACACGATCGTCTTTCCATAGATAGTTCATAGTTAGGGTTGTTTACCCCTAGAAGGTCTACTCCTAGAGCTTGAAATATTCATGGGATCATTTATAGATAGTCATAAAATGTAAGCAAGGTGATTATTTTTGTGTTTTGCATCATTTTAAGCTATGTGATTTCTCTAATCAAGCTTTCTTACTTTGTTAGTTGCTTGCATCTTTCACAAACTAGGGCCTAACCAAGGTAGGCTCTTTTTATGCTACTAATCATTGTGTTTGGTTTTGTTAAGGTCTTTTGGAGGTGCATACAACCAAGGGTGGTTAAGAATTCAAGTCTCCAAAACCCACCACACTCTTGAGGTTGTTTAGAAGACATTTTGTGTCATTAGCATATTTTGTAAAAAGGGTACTTTCCACCATAGAGACCCTTTTTTGTAAGCCCAAGGGGCATTGTAAAGATCACTCTGTAATATCTTTGAATGTGAATGCAAATGGCATATTTTATACTTAACATTTTGGTGATCATGGTGGGACATCACATAAAAATAGTCCTAAAATCAGCTAGACTGAAACCCAACTGAGCTGGTCTCTCATAATTTGCAATCAATCCCATCCGTCTAAACCTAGACAATTTGCAGTTCTAACCATCTGGTCTTGGATGGTTTATAGTACTCATTCTCTCTACATAAATGGGTCACCCACTGTCGCTTTGAGTGAGACCTAACAATCAAGTACAAATTTCATACAACACATCATAGGTGTTTATGAATCCTTACCACCTAGTCATCAATCAATTTGGGGATGTCCAAGGTATACCACCTTCCCTTTCAATCACTTTCATTTATTTATTTATATTTTGTTTTCCTCACAAAATTGATGCTTTTTGGTTAGTTAGGTTAAGAATTTTATCAACAGTTGGTGAATCATATCTTGTCCTTTTTCTACTTAGTTTTTGCCATACTAGCTTCTCATCTCTCATTTGTTTCATTAAAATTTGTTTTCAAAATGTTATGTGCGGTATGTTTTGTAGAAAAAGTTGTCAGACTGACCCCTCGATATTCAAAAAACAACCCATTAGATCTAGCCAACTAGAAACCCCTCCCAAGCTTAATTGTTTGGGCTCAGATGGTTTTGTCTGTGAACCATCTAGGGCATGATGGTTGAAGTCACAAAGGAAGTTTTGGTAATAGAAGTAGAACTACAGACTCTTTCAACTCCCAAAAACTGCAACACCTCATGTAGGAGTCTTTGTTCTCTATTTTTAGTCTAATTTGGTAGGTCATTTTAGATTAAATAAGATTGTCATCATCATCATCATTTATTGTTTTCTTAGAACTAGTTTTTTATTTCATCTCATTTTACTTCTTTTCTAGAGTTCATGCTCTTATTTTTTTCTTTCTCAGATTATAATTTTATTTCAAGTATTTGCTTTCTTAGAGTAGAATTTCCTTTCAAATAATTTTATTGCTTTCCTAGGATAAATTTTATTTTTTACCTTTCTTGCTTTATTATATTAGCTTCCTTTCAAGTTCTTTATCACTTTCTTAGATTAGTTTTATTTCAATCTGTTACTCACTTTCTTAGAAGAGTTTTTCCATTTCATGCTTTTGTCTCCATTTCATAGACTAGATTTCCTTTCAATAATTTTCATTGCTTTGCTAGATTAGTTTTATTTTCATGTAATATTGCTTTCATTAGAAGTAGATTTCATTTTCTACATCATTATTTGCTTTTCTTATCTTAGATTTCTATTTCTTGTCTTGTTATTTCCTTTCTTAGCAATAGATTCATTTTCTTTGAAATTCATATTTCCATAGGATAGAAGTGTGTTTCCTTATCTTTTGCATTCCATTTGCCTTAGCATAGCTTCTCTTTTGTGGAAGGTAGCATAGACATTTCCTTTCGCTTTCCTCTTCTAGCATATATTCCTTTCCTTGCTTGATTAGTCTAGAAGTATTTCATTTTGCTTACTTCTTCGATTAGGATTCTCTCTTTTAGTTTAGGTAGTATCATTTCTTGTTATACTTGTTTAGGTTAGTTGCATTTCAGTTCTTAAAAAGGTTTTTTTTCTTTGCATCTTAGATAGTGAAATAGCATTTTAGATTAGTGTTTTCTTTCTTTGCATTTAGCATAGGCAAAATTTGCATTTTTGCATCCCTAGGTTAGTTTTGTTTGTGCATCATAATTAGGCATATTTAAACAGAAAATAAAATCCAAAAATACATCACTCTAAAAAATATGTTTTTCCAAAAACAATCGATGATGTTGGACTTCATCCCCAACCATCAGTTGATCCCTTTAGAAGCCATAGCTAGATTGCGTAATTTCTTGGATTTCATCGCTAGGAAATTGACTACCATTGGGACTAGCTTGAGATAGTCTGAATTTAGATGCCCTTGATCATGAGGCTAAATAATAAAAGGGTGTGCAACTATCATTGTTGACCAAGCCTGACCGAGGGTAAAGGGAAACCCAACTGGGCTACTGTAGGTTCTAGACAATGCCATCTCTTATACCACCTAAAAAAGGTATTGCCAATATTTTTATCCCTAAGGATGCCCTACACCAATCGTTTCCTAGGAATATTTTTGGCCATTTATACATGGCTTCTCCCGACAAAGTTGGGTATATCAGGGAGTGTGCATAAACATACCTTGTAGATTCACCCTATCCACCCTTTTGTAGATATTAGGGGTAGGTTATATCAAAACACACCAAACAAAACAAAATAAAAATCATAAAAAAGATCAAAAAAATATAAAAAATAACCAACACTACATTTTCATCACAATAAGCACCTTTCATCTTTATTTGTTTATTTTTTTCTTGTTTTGTTTGTTTAGTTAGGACCTTATCCCCCAAAAAAACAAAAATAGTCATAAAAACCACAAAAGACTAAAAACATAGTCCAACCATATTTCTATCACCTACTTATGTCTCTGTAGCCTTTGTAAGCTATCTTTGGAGTCAACCGTCTCACCCTAGATGGTTCACAGTTAGGGTCATCCAACCTCAGATGATCACTCCTAGAGTCGGGTTACAACATCTCTTTTTGTCCTTTCTGTTTCTCCACCTTTCTATCTATCCTTAGTCGCTTATGGTATTGACCAGAATCCAAGCCAAAGCTAAAGTGCACCATATCATGGAGCATTTTGAGCAAATCCATAATACCTTGATAATTCCTCTAACCTATCTAGAGTATGTGCTATGTACCCTACCTAGTAAACTATCCAATGATGTTCTTCATCACATCCCCTACCTGCCTAACTCAAACTAGCATGACCACTCATACTACGACCACAACCTAATGTATCATACCACCTATACCACTTTCGCTAACCCTCTAGCAATGGAACAACTTAATCTTCCTCAAATCCAAATGTCCTCCATTATGACCTTAATGCATTTCATTCTCATTCTACTTATCTCATTTAGCCTTTGTCTCCTATGTCCCCCAGTTCACGTCATACTTTATTGATGCATCCTCCTCCACTTGATTTCCCACAAGTATATAGAGCAAACCCACTCTACCTCTCATATTCCATTTGTGTCTATTCATGCTATTGCTATGCAAACCATGGGCACTGTATTAATTGCCATTGATCTTAATCATTCTTCTTCTTCTAATATTGCTTCTTCTTCATACAATCCTCCTCCTCCAATGTCCTCTTTCATATTCTCTCTTTGATTCCAATCTATTTCTTGATCCTTGAACAAACACTACTTCTTGTTCTACCTTATCTACTTCTCAAATCCCCTTCCATCTTCCTACTCCACCTTATGAGTCCACACATCCTAACACAACGTATTTTTCAAAATTTCCTCACACCAATATCCCTTTTACTGGTGTGAATATTGGTTATTCTACCATTCCTTACCCTTCCCTTTATCCTTCTTCTACTTATCTCTTTCAATATTCTTATTATCCTTATTCTTCTCTCCCTTCATGCTTCCTATCATATTCCTCCTTTTTATGATTATTCTTATTTGCAATAAGCTCATGCTAACGCTTCTCAATAACCTCCTCGTCTTCACTTCAATATTGCTTCTCACATACTTTATAAACCATCCTTTACCATCCCAGCTCTTAATTTTACTCCTTCTAATCCCCCATATTAAGTCACTCACCCCCATTTATGGAATCATACACCACCTACCACTTCTTCACCACAACCTCCTCTACTAACTTCATATCAATGGCCACCCATGCAGTCATAAATTCTAACTCACACCATACCTACCCAAACCAAAACTCCTCTTCTTCACCCACATTCGATGACTATACCACCGACATATCAACCCCCTCCATCATATCTAGTCACTTAACACTCATATTTTCCACCTCATCACCCACCTTCTTCCTCATCATATGTATCTTACATGACCTATGCCACTCAACCCACTCACCCATACTATCCTCCTCATTACCCTTACTCCTACCCATACCTCCATCCTCATGAGACATCCCACTTTTCCCTCCCTTATGATCCTTTATAGGCATCTTAGGATCCTAAAATGAGATTCAAAGACTGACAACTTGACTCAATTGCTTAGAGTTACAATCAATTGACCATGGGTATCAAAAGTCTACTTATAGCCAAATTCATACTCAACCTATTCATATGTCAATACCTATGCATCCCTATCCTTATCAATTTGAGATGCCTAAGTTTGAGAAGTTCAAGGGGAAGGAGGACCCTAAAGAGTATTTGCAAAATTACATCAACTCATATTATATTATCAATGAAAATGATCCACTAATGTTGTGCATATTCCCCATGTTCCTTAGGGGATAAGCCTTAGATTGGTACAATAATTTGCCTCAGCACAATTGTTTCTTTTTTGAGCAAGTGGAAAACCTCTTTCTCAAGAATTTCTCAATAAACATAAGGAAGCAAACTTATTTTATAGGACTTTATAGTTTGTACTAATTTTAAGATGAACCCATTAATGAATGTGTCGCTAGGTGGTGGGGATTCATCAATGAATTGATGTTCTCTATCCCCCTATCAAATTTGTGAGGACGTTCACTTGAAGTTGTGCTAAAAACATCTCAACCACATTATAAATTTAATATCATTTCTCATTTGAGGAAGCAATTGCTTAAGCAAATGTTATTTAAGACATTAAGGTTCAATAAGAGAAACTTAAAAGAAAGAGTACCCCAACAAATCCAACAAATGTAACAACAATAATTACCAATCTAAGGCTCATCAAGTCAATCGGATAGTGTTGAGCCCACTGAAAATCCCTCTTCAACATAATACTTAATATTAAACAACAATATTTCCAACCTCAGTCATCCCCTATGCAACCAACCAATCCATTTTCCTCAATCCAACCATGTAATCACCCTCAACATCCTCCTCATCCTCTAAGAAATTGGATGCCCTTATTTGAGCCATTGTCGATGTTTTTTCAAAAATTATATGATGCAAAAGTAATATTGAGGATACTTAGGCTTATCCATTTAAGCCTAAGTTATTATTTTATTGTAATTTCCTATTTCTTGCACTTTTTATTCATGTGAGGCATAGTATGCCCATGTTGGAAATAGGTTTTTAAGTTGTTTGGATGTTTAGTTAGCTATTAGAGTTGTCCTTTGTCTTCTAGAAGTTAGTTATCATCCTAGATTAGCAGATTGTTATATGTTAGTTAAGTGGTTGACCATGTTGTTGAGCAAGGTGCAGCAAAAGTATTGTTGTCAACACAGTCAGACAGATCAGTTGATGAAGTGGACATCAGATAGATCAGTTGATGAAGTGGATAGGAGTTAAGAGGTTCTTCAAAGTATTGATGATATTGTTGTCATTGTTGTCAACACAGTCAGACAGATCAGTTGATGAAGTGGACAGGAGTTAAGAGGACAGATCAGTTGATGAAGTGGATAGGAGTTAAGAGATTCTTCAGAATATGTATAGTGATTATCCAAAATATAGAAGTGGCCCATATGCAAAAAATCAAAAGAAAATCACAAGGAAGAAAACTCGCGACATGTTGAGGAGAGAGAAAAATTGTCACGATATCACGACACATTTGAAGAGAAAGCGTAAGAAATAAAAACTGTCGCGATATCGCGACATGTTGAGGAGAGAGAAAAACTATCGTGATATCATGACATGTTGAGGAGAGAAAAACTATCGCGATATTGCAACATGTTTGAAAAGAAAGAGCAAGCAAGCAAAACTATCGTGATTTCGTGACATGTTCGAAAAGAAAGAGCAAGAAAGCAAAACTGTCACGATTTCATGACATGTTCGGAGAAAAAGCGCAAGCAAGCAAAACTATCACGATTTCGTGACATGTTCGAAGAGAGATTGTACGGAAGAAAAAGTGTCGTGATATCGCGACATATTGCAAGGAAGGTTGTACGGACGAAAAAGTGTCGCGATTTCGCAACATATTGCAAGGAAGGTTGTATGAACAAAAAAGTGTCACGATTTCATGACATATTGCAAGGAATGTTGTACGGACGAAAAAGTGTTACGATTTCGCGACATGTTGTAGGAGAGAGAGTCCGAAAGAAAAAGTGTCATGATTTCGTGACATAATGCAGGAGAGAGAGTCCAAAAGAAAAAGTGTCGCAAATTCGCGACATGTTGCAGGAGAGAGAGTCCAAAGAAAAAGGTGTCACGATTTCATGACATGTTTCATTTTCGTGGTCCAAAGTGAAGAGAAAGAGGAGAGAGAAAAAGGTGTCACGATTTCGCGACATGTTTCATTTTTGCGATCCAAAGCGAAGAGAAAGAGGAGAGAGAAAAAGATGTCACGATTTCGTGACATGTCGCATTTTCGTGACTTGAAGAGAGCAGGAAGGAAGAGAATGAAAAGGTGTCATGATATCGTGACATGTCGGGTTTTTGTGACCCGAAGGCAAAGAGAAAGCGCAAGGAGAAAAAGTGTCGCGATATCGCGACATGTCAAGTTTTCACAACTCGAAGGCAAAGAGAAAGCGCAAGGATAAAAAGTGTCACGATATCGCGACATGTCGCATTTTCGCGACTTAAGGAGGAGAGAGAAAGTAAGAAGGCGAAAGTGTCGCGATATCGTGACATGTTGTGTTTTCATGGGTACAAGTTCGAGAAGAGGACAAAGAGGCAGAAGTGTCATGATTTCACGATAGGTCATTTTGGTGCGAGCTAAGAAAAGAACCCAGCTGAAAGAAGATATGTGACAGTTAACTGAAGTCGGTATGATAGTTATAGGTGTAGTTATAGTAGAAGTCGATATGACAGTTACAGGTGCCGTTATAGAAGAAAATCATGCAACTAAAATAATAAGAGTTAACAAAAGTCGGTACGACAATTACAGGTGCAGTTACAGGCACAGTTTTAGAAGAAATATCATGTAGCTAAAATAAGAACAGTGAACAAAAGTTAGAATAACAGTTACAAGGCAGTTACGGGTTGCATGCATAAATATGGAAGTTAAAAATAGAGTCGAACCTTGTTATAAAAGGAGGTCTGCGTGGAGAATTAATGTGATGCTGAAAGAGAGTGAAAGCGCTTGGGATTAACGTAAGGCGGATTTAATCTTGTGAAGAGAGCAAGAGGAGAGCGAGAGAGGTGTGCGGTATGTGAAGCACAAGGAGAGTGCACTAGAGCTGAGCGAGCATAGTGTATGTTGTGTGAAAAGTGAGAAATGTTGAGAAAGCAATAGACCAATCAGGGTCTTGTAAAAGTGAAGGCATCTTTATGTCAATCTTCAAGTTTCAAAATAGAAGTCCAAGTTGGTGCTTGGCATCAGGGGTTGGTGCTCCTTCCAGTTGGTGTTGGTAAATCAGGGGTTGGTGCTCTTTCCAGTTGGTGCTGGTAAATCAGGGGTTGGTGCTCCTTCCAGTTGGTGCTAGTAAATCAGGGGTTGGTGCTCCTTCCAGTTGGTGCTAGTAAATTAGGGGTTGGTGCTCCTTTTTTTTGGTGCAGATAAATTAGGGGTTGGTGCTCCTTTCTGTTGGTGCAGATAAATAAGGGGTTGGTGCTCCTTCCAGTTTGTGTTGGTAAATCAGGGGTTGGTGCTCCTTCCATTTGGTGCTGGTAAATTGATTGTAAAGTTGTTGCTTTGCAAAGGCTGGATTTGGATGGGAGTCCAAACAGTCTATTCTTGAGGAGTAGCCAAAACTGGTGAACCTCATTACATCGTGTGTTGTGGAATGCTCTCTTGTTATATTTGCTTTATGTGGTTTTAAGTTTTCATTATTTTGGATTTAAGAGTTGAAGTTTTTAAGTTTTAAAGAGCCACACTGATTCAACCCCCCCTCTCAGTGTCATTGTGAGACTAACACATGTTTGGCAAATTATTACAACAACTTAACCTACGTGAGATTCTATTGTAGAACTATATATTTTATTGCACACATGAATAAACTAGCTTCACGTTTGAGTTCTACATTAGTGGTAATCAGAGTCAAGGATATATTTTTTGCAAGGAGGGCAAGTTTACCACTTCTTTGCTAGGTGTCTAGTTGAGTTTTAAACCTAGTTCATCAAGATCCTAGGTATATTATTGTGTGAAATTAGCTTAATTCTAGCCACAACATCTATTTGTGAATCTCAAGAGGTCACAGAGGGCAAAAATTACCCCTACATCGAAGACCCTTGGCAGAAACCAGCAGGTAAATCTACTTGCCTTGTGAGGGCAAGGAAATTTTTTCTTGTTGAAGAAAAATTAATATCTATTTTGAATATCAGAAGGAAGGATATATTTAAGGAATGGTTACAAAGTTGAGGCTCATTTGCACAATATTTGAGGCTAAATTTTGGCCAAAAATAGGTTTTGGTGTGTCTTGTCGAAGAGTGCACAAACAAAATTTTGGTGCACAAACGTTTTGAAGGTTTAAGATACAATGAAGCTCTAAAGGGCTGATCAAGTGATATTGAAAGATTATTCTCCCAATTTGTGTTCAGCAATTATTTTTGCAAATTTGATACATTTTTTCTTCCCAAGTTAGATTTTACAAAATAAGGGCTAAAAATTGCAATTTTTAGTGCTAAATTTTTGTAAAATGCAAATTGAGTCGTAAAAGCACTAAATAACCTATTTTTGTAAAATTTGGAAGGCAAAATTTTTGTACAATCTAGGCAAAATTCCGTGTTAGGAAAATAGTCAATATTTCCTAAAGCCTAGATAGTTCTTGCAAAACATTTGGTAACCCTCTTAGTCTAGCATATACATGGAAAAACATGGCTAACGAACTCAAATCAAACATGGAAAAACATACTATTGCAGTAGACCTTTTTGCAGATAAGGTAAACGATATTGTTGTGCAATTGACTCCTAGTGATAGAAAATTTTATCACAATCATGCCAACAAAGCTAAATGTGAGGTCAAATTGTATGATGGATCTAGGGATCCTGATGTCTTATCTACATGGATTTTAGATATGCAAACTTGGTTCAATTATGCTGAAATTATTGAAGATGAACAAGTTGCATTTGCTATAGTCAAACTCACAAGCTTAGTGAAAGTTTTAATTGTATAAATACAAATCCATAATGTTGCCATGACTTGGAAATAATTGATCTAGATTATGAAAAACACATTTTTTCCACAAAATAACAAAAATGACCTCACAACCAAGTGGTATAGATTGAGGTAAGCCTATAGTATATTAGTTTATGACTAATATTTCTAATTCAATAGGCTAAGGGTGCTTCTTAGTGTGAAATATTCAGAACAAGATTTTATTAAAAAGTTCACATGTGGATTGTAAGATTAAATTTTTAGGGAAATCAAGTTCCTTGATTTCCTCACTTTGGATGTGGCATTCAAGCATGCCATTCTTGTAGAGGAGAAAGTTGGTGCTTCTCAAAGATCTCGACAGGATAGTAGTTCCAAAGGAGCAAATTAGCATCAACACAAGGTGAAGAACACTTCTCATTCTTCCCCTCATTATTATTCCCCTTCCACTTCTACTAAAGCACATTCTTATTCTTCTCATTCTAAATATTCTTCTTATTCAAAAATATATTGTGATTTTGTAAAAGTAAGGTCATACAAAGGCTAAATGCTTTACTTTTGAAAAGTTTAAGAAGTCCCTAATTGTACGGCCTACAAGTGAGGAACCACATGATGGTCCCATTGTGGCTATAGGGACAGAAGAAGAGTATCCTACTTTAAAGGGTAAACTAAACAAAGTTACCCTCATGTCAAATGTGTTTGCTCAAGGGGGTCATGACCATTTGTTTATCACTAGATCCCACATTACACAAAATTTGTATGTGGATTGTATCATAGATAACGGATCGCAAAAGAACCTCATTGCAAAGTCTATTGTGGAGAAGTTGAAGCTTCCCATAAAGCCACATCAACAACCATATGCACTTGGGTGGAATGATGTAGACTCCACATATAACATCACACATACTTGCATGTTGACTTTTACTTTTGGTGATAATTTTATAGATAAAGTAAGATGTGATGTCCCAAAGATGGATTATTGTGGACTATTGATTGGTAAACCCTATCAATTTGATAATATTGTTGTATATCATGCTAAAAATATGGATTTGCATGATAAAACCTACTTGATACAAAGTACTACACCTACATCAATTTGATATTAAGTTGTAGGAAATTTCGTAAGCCTTTAATTCAAGCACTTATTTTGGCTCCTACTTGCATAAGTTCTACACATAATGAAGAACAAATACCATCAAAGGCAAATGATAAATAATAAGCTTCACTTCCACAAAATGAAAAATTACAAGAGCTTGTGGTTAAGGAAACCATCACTCTCACTCATGAGAAATATTCCATGCATTCTATTGACATCATTTCAGGTACACCTTTGGATACACAACCACTTGCTCCATAGAAGTTATCTTTGGGTTTGCTTCCTCCCACAATTGTACACATGGAAGAGCAAGCTAAGGACACTTCATTTATCACCAACAAAGCCTTCAGGGCAAGATAACACAGAACTTGTAGGAGACTTCACAGGAGCAGTAGAGTGTGGTGTACAATCATCATAGTCCTCACTCATCTCATGTTGGAGATAAAATTTGGCTTCCTTTGGATAAGTGAAGCTTTCTCGAGACACCATTTTAGAATCTTCTTTTGGTACCTAACCTTGTCATCAGACCTACAGTAGCAGTGGAACCTGATCGTCAACTTCTGCTCATTTTAGATAGAGTTTTCGAGATGCAGAATCATCACAATCGATAGGGTTCTTCCACTTCTTGCCTTGTTGCTCACCCTAATAAATTTCCACACATGGCTCGCTATATTCCTCACCATGATATGGCCCATAAATTTACACATTTGTTGAGAGCATTGGGGTCCAGTGCTTCTATGGTTGGGAGGAGTGTTGAGGATACTTAGGCTTATCCATTTTAGCCTAAGTTATTATTTATTATTTTATTGTAATTTTATATTTCTTGCACTTTGTATTCACATGAGGTATAGCATACCCATGTTGGAAATAGGTTTTTAAGTTGTTTGTATGTTTAGTTAGCTTTTAGATTTGTCCTTTATCTTCTAGCAATTAGTTGTCATCCTATATTAGCATATTGTTATCTATTAGTTAAGTGGTTGGCCATGTTTGGAAAATTGTTACAACCACTTAACCTACATGAGATTCTATTGTAGCACTATATATTTTATTGCACACATGAATAAACCAACTTCACATTTGAGTTCTATATCAAGTAATATCCTTGATGAAAATTTGGCTAGAAGACTCTAACAAGCCTAAACCCAAATGGTATAATGAGCATCACTTTTGTGTCTATCATCACCAAAATGGTCATAACATCAATGATTGTAAAACACTCAAGCATCTAGTGCAAGACATAATAGATTGAGGGGACATGACCATAAATAACCCTGTAGAACATCCTAATAAAAATCTCAAAATCTATTAGAATCCCCTACTACAACATGGGATGACCCAAAATATTAATGCTGCTTGAACTTCAACAACTGCATCTAACTAGATCAATCATGTGAATGGGGTCCCTTTTAATCAATTTTTTTTTGGAATGATCAATATTATCATGAGAAACCAGTGGTACCCTGGTTGACCACCCCTACAACATGACCCTCCTAATGTGCCTTCAACATTGGTTGCATCACCCACATAGGACGTGCCTCCTTCAATGAGACTTGTAATCAACTTGAAGAGTTATATTTCCCAAAATATAAAGATGACACCCAAAAATTTTCCTATCTATGACCTCATCCAACAATCTCCCCAACATAAATAGGTTTTTATGGACATCTTAACATCCATAGATCTAGAGACATAGGATTCAAATACCTTTGTAAGTTTTGTGAAAAATGTGTAGATATGCATTTCACCCTCAATAGTGTTATATGATTATGAAATTAAAACACTTGAGGGGGTAGGGCCTAAGTTTCCTATGCATATCATGGCATGCATTGATGGTAAGATGTTCAATCACATCCTTGTCGATACTGGATCCTTTATTAACATCATCTCCACTACTGCCCTTAAGCACTTAAACCTTCCAAAAATCCATTTAGCCACCCCTACCATCATCTTATAGGCCTTAAATAACATGATTTGCTCAATTCTTGGTACAATCTATAGACACCCAAAAGTTACACATTGTCCCTCTCCTCATCTTCACTATCAATCAATTTGTAAAACCCTCAAAAATTGCATAAATTGGCTAAAAACACTATTCATTTATCAAAATCACTATTCATAATCCTTAACACCCTTGGGCTAGCTAAGCCCCTTCCTACGCTTAACTCTAGGTCCTCATGTGACCTCATTCCCAACTAAACCAAGTTTGAATTCTCCACTATGGTCAAAAAGCACTTTATGGTCAAAAGTTAGCATTTTTTGTCAAAATATGCTTTATGGCTAATCACTTGCTTAATTAGATCTTATATTGATTTTATTTAAGCCTTCCACCTCACCTAGTCTACTTTGACTAGCCTAGCCTTCCACCTCATCTAGTCTAGCCTATCCTAGCCTTGCCACCTCTCACCTAGATATTTCTCCACCTCACACTCCCCTGGGTCATAAATGAAAGATGGAGACTTTTGCACACAAAAGGCAATTTTTAATTAAGAGATATTTTCAAAAAGGTGCTAATAAATGCCAAATGGATATTTTTAGCTAGGTCATCATGACTTATAGATGGGTGAGGGATTCTCTCACCCAACCTCATTTATAAGCCTGGACACCTCAGGGGATACCTCTTAGGTGGACACCTCACCACATACACCTCATAGGGGACACCTCATCCCCTCCTCCTCACCTTAGCCAAGTCTATAAGTAGAAGACCATTTCCACCATTTTAGGGAGACCAATTTTAGCTTACAGAAACTCCGTAGAAATTACTCTAGACACACATCCATCACACATCCATCACACATCCAACATACATCCATCGTACTCACATTGCAATAGTAGTTCAGTTGCTTTCATAACATTCCTCGTGATTGAGACAGGTTATCAACATAAAAAAAAATAATTTTTGAAGGTGACCCATCAAAAAAGTGAAGAAGTAGCAACACTAGGACAACTCAAAAATCCATCTTGCAAATTTGGTCACAAAAGGATAGGTTCACACACCCCCGTGTGAACCTCCTAGTTCACACCAGGTTCGTACCCCCCCATGCAAATATCTGCTACAACAAACAGTGATTACCCAGTAAATATGGCATAGTTTAGAGTTTTTATGCTATTTTTATTAGTACTCATCATGTTTTAATCTTATTTAGAGAGTCTTTTATCTGTATAAATATGGGGTTTGACTAAGGCAATCTCCAAAATGATCTAACCATATTTTACAGGTCAATAGGTACATAGAACATATCAATCCAACTATGGCACACAAGCAAGAATCCCATAAACACTGAGGAACACCAAGAAGATAGATCCTACTACCTTTGTACACATCTAAAAGGGCTTCCTTAGGGAAGGTCCCATTATAGCCTTTAGGGCAAGAATTGTAAAATGATATCAATCTGTAACCTCATTTTATTATTTTAATAACAAAAGTAGCAAGATTCTATAATTTTTGAATGAAGGATTGTAGTGTCATTTTGGAGGGTTTCATTTTGGCATGCTCGGTGGGACCCCCACCAAGCACTAGCTTAATCATCATCTAACACATCTTGTGGACTGTTTTTGTAGGGTAGGTAATTATCATCTTTGAAGGAACCCCAAAATTAAAATGCCCTGAAACCCATCTTAGGCAAAATCACAAAAGGTTTGTTGGTGCATCGTAAAATTCCAAGAGGTTAGAGAGTACACACTTAGGCATGTGAAATTTCCAATCTGCCTCAAAATTGATCACTGAAGCACAGGTATTGGTTCCAAACACCCCAAAAACTAGTAAGGTAAGTCAAGGGAGGTTAAGAGCCTCATTTTCCTAGGGATTGCATGCCCCCATACCTAGACCCAAACCACCTCTCACCACAGTGTATGCAATGTGAAATCATTCCTTGTATATTTGTGCGGTAATAGTTAGTTTAATTTTTAGTAATTTGCTTCCTTTAGGTATATATGCAAGGTATATTAAGGTTTTATGCTCTCTTTTTGCATTCATATTTGACCTTTAGACCTTTTTTGTGTAGGTAACTATTTTAGGACCATACAAAAGCTTCAAAATCATAACCAAGACCACAAAACCAATCAGCCCAGTCTTCGACAAAAGGTTCACATAGGCCCATATGAACTTCCTGACAGAGGATAGGTTCGCACCCCAAGGTGTAAAATTTTGCAACAGACACAACTTTGGAGAGGAAATAAAGTCAGGAGATTCTACATGCACCTAGATGCAGGTATTGTGCTAATTCAATGGATATATTTAAATTTTAAGGTGAATCTCATAATTTGGGTTTGCAATAAATTTATTGCATATGCTTGTTTGTTCTAGTTAGTTTTACCATCACTTTCTAATATATATTTAAATTTCAAAAGCACTAAATTAGATTTTCCTTCCAAATGAATTTAATCTAAATTTCAATTTCCAAAGCATCTAATTAGATTTTCATTCCAAAAGCATTAGATTAAATTTATTTTTGTGAGGATGCATTTAATTAGATTTAAAATGCATCTTAGCATAGATTTATTTTGAAAAGGAATATTACCATATATTTCTTTTGAAAACACACTTAGTGTAGTTTGGTTTTAAAATTTTTTCACACAACAAACACCACACACTTATGTCCCAACATAAACAATGTAAGGATTGGTTTTCATCTCCAGTCTAAATTGGATTTCATCACCAATTCAACACTTGAGTTTGGTGAGGTTGGAGTTCTACCCTCCACCGGATCACCCCTCATTTTAGTCACCATAGTATCCCCCCAGGTGTGATCATTCTAGCCTTAATACCTGAATGGTCCTTCCACTTTTGAGTGTTGGTTATCCAGATTTAATCATTGGAAGGTACCTTCAAAGTGGGTTAGTTTTAGAAAGCCCCTTTACCATAGGGCTTTTAAAAATAATTAGTGGGCGCAACTAATCATTACTATGCATGCCTTAAACATGAGGGTTAAGCAAAATCCAGGCTTGGTCGATAGCAACACATTGACAGTGTGACCTCTCTTCATGAGAGTATATTGACTCATTAGAGCATTTTGAGTCTCCCCCTTTGGATACCATTTTACTATACCAGATTCCATCTAGGTTGCCACTCGTCGATTGAAAACATAGTTTTATTTTGCATGCCTTTGGGTGTTGTAGAAGGTTTTGTGGTAACATACTTGATTCAAAGTAGAGTTCATCCATTCTCATGATTTGTTCTTAGGATGAATATAGTACTCTCATAAAAACACATGAAAATCAAAAGAAACACATTTGCTTATTGTTGAGTCTCAAAAACGTGGTTACAAAAACATACTAAAATTACTATAACTCACTGATTAGTTGTTCCACATTTGCATTTTCATGAAAAAATCTGCACAATCTACTTTCAGGTGGTTTACACCCCCTTGTGTGAATTCCCTACATTCAGATACATTCACATCCCCCATGTGAATGTAGCTTCCACACTACAAAACTGCATAAAATAGTCCTACACAACACACAAAGGATCTCCATAGCATAAATCCATCCTTTGTCCTTGTTTCTTGAGGTTCGCATGACCCCGTGCGAATGCCCAATTATAGAAGACATTCACACCCCCATGCAACCCTTATTCCCAGGTCACAAATATTCCACAAAATATAAACACCCTACAAAGCACTTATCTATCATTTGTTCCTATTTTTTGAGGTTTGCACGACCCCGTATGAATCTTTGATTCTAGGAGAGGTTCACACCCCCCATGCGAACCTGTGCTTTTTGGAACAAAAAGCGTTAGATTTAGCCACAAACATTCCTAGATTCCATATTTCATACCTTTTGGCTATTACCACACTATTGCACACATCACCATGCTAGTTACATGTGGTCAAACATGTGAAGCCCTTCATCATGCCATCGAGGTTGCTTAGCAAACTGTCTTGACCGTCAATACATCTTCTCAAACCACTGATCCACCTTTCAAGTCTGGGAAGGTTGATTTCATTGTTCCACCTGATCTTTTTATGGGGCCCTTGGCCCCTAGTGCTAGTTTTATGTCTCATACCACATATTTTGCTCCATTTCATATCTTGGACGAGACCTCTCCTCTCCTAATACCCCATCCACTTACTGTCAACATGTCATCTACACCCCTCTTGGTTGTCCCATGCTCATTATTATTGTTAATGAGTTCACTCTACCTCCTTCACCATATACCACCCATCCCTTTCTAGAGCATTCATCTCATCCACTTTTGGGGGATGACTATAATGTCATTGTTTCCTAAATCACACCTGATATCATTACTATCGTCTAGACCATGGGTATGATTTCTTCACCTCCTTCTTCCATGCCACCCCCTACTACATCCTCCTCTCAAATCCTATCTTCACAATAGGCCTCATAAAGTTCTTAGCCCCCATCCCAACCATCATCATCCTTTCCACCTTCACATTCCAAATATTCACCTTCGTACTTACAAATACCATCACAACATCCATCTCATCCTTCACAGCAATTCCAGTAGCAACATGTCACTCTCTCTCCACAATCACATCCATTCACCCCATAATTCGCTACCCATACCCCTATCAACTATCTACTATTCTCCTCATATGGACCCCCATCGATGCCTTCTTCATCATTTCACTTACCTCCACCACCTCCATTTCGACCCCCATTGTCGAATCCATCCTATCTAGCTAATCCACCCCACTATTTAATCTAGCCCAAATATTTGCTCGTCATTCCCTCTCCACCACCCCAGTTCTCATCCATCATAGCCCCATATTCAAATCAATTCTCTTTCACCACACCATATCTTCCACCCCCATATTCTACACCACCAACTTTATTCACCTCATCGCCCACATGGTCCTCTACTACTACTTATCAGGTGCAACCAAATTTTCAATATGTGTTAGTCTTACAATGACACTGAGAGGGGGGGTGAATCAGTGTAGCTCTTTAAAATTGAATTTACAGCTCTTAATACAACAACAATTAAAACTTATTACTAGATACAATAAGTATAACAAAAGAGCATCACACAACACAAGATTTAATGAGGTTCACCAATGTGGCTACTCCTAAAAAATGACTGCTTGGACTACCATCCAAATATAGCCTTTGCAAAGCACCAAATTTACAATCAATTTATTAGCACACACTGGAAGGAGCACCAACCCCTGATTTATCTATACTAACAAAAAGGAGCACCAACTCCTGATTTACCAACACCAACTAGAAGGAGCACCAACCCTTGATTTATCTACACCAACAGAAAGGAGCACCAACCCCTAATGCCAAGCTGCAACCTGAACTTCAATTTGAATCTATAAGTTTGATAGAAAGATACCTTTGTTTTTGCAAGACTCTGATTGGTCTTCTTCACCTTTGCGTTCTCTACGCACTCTGCTCTCTCTACATAATCACTTCGCACACTCTGCTTCATTACAGTCAAACTTCACGATTGTCTTCTCCCTTTCATGCACTCTGCTCTCTTTGTAAATTTTGCCCTTAGCACGATTCGGCATGACTTGCTCTCTGTGCAATACGACTAAACTTTGCACACTTTAACTTCACTTAAATTCTCAAAAAACCCTCCTTTTATAACAACATTTTTATGATGAAAATCCTAATCTTAGTCGACTGTAAACCCTAATCTTAGTCGACTTTCATAACAACTATAAACCCTAATTTTAGTCGACTGTCATCGGTCTTCGTCGGCTTCAAATCAATCACGAAAATACAACATGTCACGATATCATGACACTTTTTCTTTCTCTCTTTCTCTTTGCATCGGACCACAAAAATGCTACATGTCATGATATCACGACACTTTTTATCCTTGCTCTTTCTCTTAGCTTTGGCCCGTGAAAATACAACATGTCGTGATATCGTGACACTTTCGCCTCTGTACGCTTTCTCTATTCTTTTGTCATGATATCGCAACACTTCTGTCTCCGTAGTCTTCAACTTAGATTTTGTCATGAAATCGTGACACTTCTACCTTCGAAGTCTTCTTTTCTGCTTTTGTCGCGAAATCGTGACACTTCTACTTTTATACTTTACTTATTTGCTTTTGTCGCAAAATCATGACACTTCTGCTTCTGAAGTCTTGCTTTCTGCTTTTGTCGCAAAATTGTGACAGTTCTGCTTTCGTATGCTTCCTCTCTTTCTTTTGTCATGAAAATGCGACATGTCACAAAATCGTGACACTTTTCCAACTTACTTTCTCTCTCATATTTTAGTCATGAAAATACGACATGTCGTGAAATCATGACACTTTTCCGACTTACTTTCTCTCTCCTATATTAGTCATGAAAATGCGACATGTCACAAAATCGTGACACTTTTCCAACTTACTTTCTCTCCTATTTTAGTCGTAAAAATGCGACATGTCACGAAATCACGACACTTTTCTTACTTTTTCTTTTTCTTCGAACTTGTCGCAAAATCGTGACACTTCTTCCTGCTTTCTCTTTTTCTTCCAACATGTCACAAAATCACGACAGTTTTTCCACTTGCCTTTTTCTCTTCCAACATGTCGCGAAATCGTGACAGTTTTTCCTGCTTTCTCTTTCTCTTCCAACATGTCACTCTCTCTCCATAACCACATCCATTCACCCCATAATTCGCTACCCATACCCCTATCAACTATCTAGTATTCTCCTCATATGGACCCCCATCGATGCCTTCTTCATCATTTCACTTACCTCCACCACCTCCCTTTCGACCCCCATTGTCGAATCCATCCTATCTAGCTAATCCACCCCACTATTTAATCTAGCCCAAATATTTGCTTGTCATTACCTCTCCACCACCCCAGTTCTCATCCATCATAGCCCCATATTCAAATCAATTCTCTTTCACCACACCATATCTTCCACCCCCATATTCTACACCACCAACTTTATTCACCTCATTGCCCACATGGTCCTCTACTACTACTTATCAGGTGCAACCAAATTTTCAATGTGTTAGTCTTACAATGACACTGAGAGGGGGGTGTGAATCAGTGTAGCTCTTTAAACTTGAATTTATAGCTCTTAATACGACAACAATTAAAACTTATTACTAGATAAAATAAGTATAACTCACACAACACAAGATTTAACGAGGTTCACCAATGTGGCTACTCCTAAAAAATGACTTCTTGGACTACCATCCAAATATAGCCTTTGCAAAGCACCAAATTTACAATCAATTTATTAGCACACACTGGAAGGAGCACCAACCCCTAATTTATCTGTACTAACAGAAAGGAACACCAACTCCTGATTTATCAGCACCAACTAGAAGGAGCACCAACCCCTAATTTATCTACACCAACAAAAAGGAGCACCAACCCCTGATGCCAAGCTGCAACCTGAACTTCAATTTGAATCTATAAGTTTGACAGAAAGATACCTTTGTTTTTTCAAGACTCTGACTGGTCTTCTTCACCTTTGCGTTCTCTACGCACTCTGCTCTCTCTGCACAATCACTTCGCACACTCTGCTTCATTATAGTCAAACTTCACGATCGTCTTCTCCCTTTCATGCACTCTACTCTCTTTGCAAATTTTGCCCTTACCACGATTCGGCATGACTTGCTCTCTGCACAATACGACTAAACTTTGCACACTTTAACTTCACTTAAATTCTCCAAAAAACCCTCCTCTCTTTCTTTTGTCACTAAAATGCGACATGTCGTGAAATCGCGACACTTTTTCAACTTACTTTCTCTCTCCTATTTTAGTCGCGAAAATGTGACATGTCGCAAAATCATGACACTTTTCCAACTTACTTTCTCTCTCCTATTTTAGTCGTGAAAATGTGACATGTCACAAAATCGTGACACTTTTCCAACTTACTTTCTCTCTCCTATTTTAGTCACAAAAATGCGACATGTCACGAAATCACGACACTTTTCTTACTTGTTCTCTTTCTTCGAACTTGTCGCGAAATCGTGACACTTCTTCCTGCTTTCTCTTTTTCTTCCAACATGTCGCAAAATCACGATAGTTTTTCCACTTGCCTTTTTCTCTTCCAACATGTCACGAAATTGCGACAGTTTTTCCTGCTTTCTCTTTCTCTTCCAACATGTCGCAAAATCGCGACAGTTTTTCCACTTGCCTTTTTCTCTTCCAACATGTCATGAAATCACAATAGTTTTTCCTGCTTTTTCTCTCTCTTCCAACATGTCGCAAAATCACGACAGTTTTTCCACTTGCCTTTTTTTCTTCCAACTTGTCGCGAAATCACGACAGTTTTTCTTGCTTTCTCTTTCTCTTCCAACATGTCACAAAATCGCAACAGTTTTTCCACTTGCCTTTTTCTCTTCCAACATGTCACGAAATCGCGAAAATTTTTCCTTCTTTTTCTCCCTTCCAACATGTCGCAAAATCGCGACAATTTTTCTTGCATGCTGTATATGTCGCGATATCACGACACTTGTCTTACTTGTCTTTTTCTTTGATATTTTGCATATGGGCCACTTCGGTCTTCTTGGAAAATCACTGTACATACTCTGATTAACCTTTGAACTCCTGTCTTCTACATATAAATAGCTTTTGAACTTCCTGTCCACTGCATCAATAGATCTATCTGACTGTGTTGACAACAATGACAATACTATTGCTACACCTTGCTCAACAATCTCCCCCTTTGGAATTTTTGGCAACACATGTGCAATTTCCTATAACTCTTCTCCCCCTTTGACAATAATACCAAAGGGCTACTGCAGACTCCCCCTGAGTCCATGCACAACATTCTTAGGTACAATTTATTACACAGCAAAAATCATGAGCATGAGCAAAAAGATAATCAAATACTTAAATGCTCCCCCTGAGAATGTGATCCTTGTAGCTAGTCAATTCTTGGGAAGTGTGACCACTCCCAATTTATTGCGAAGGTACTCAAAAAATTCCTTGGGCAATGGTTTTGTGAAGATATCTACTACTTGCTTTGTAGTTGGAACAAAATCCAACTTAACCTCACCTTCCGCAACTTTCTCCTTCAAAAAGTGATACCTGATAGCAATGTGTTTTGTGCGTGAATGCATAACCGGATTCTTGGAGATGTTAATGGCACTGGTGTTATCACACTTAACTGATATTGGCTCACTGAAGTTAATACCAAGATATTTTAGGGTTTTTTTCATCCACAATACCTGCGTACAACATGTTGTTGCTGCAATATATTCTGCCTCTACTGTCGATAGAGAAATTGACTCTTGTTTCTTACTGTGCCACGTGACCAATCTGTCTCCAAGATAGAATGCACCTCCACTGGTACTCTTTCTGTCATCTACACATCCTACCCAATCTGCATCTGAATATGAAATAAGGGTGAAGTATTTACCTTTTAGATACCATAACCCATACTCCATAGTACCCTTGAGGTACCGAAGAATCCTCTTCACTACTATCACATGAGTCTCCTTGGGATTAGCCTAAAATCGTGCTACCATGCATACTGCCTACAAAATATCTGGTCTAGTAGCTGTCAGTGCAAGTAAGCTTCCAATCATAGATCTATACATGGTTTGATCAACAGCGGAGATTTGTCATCCTTGCTCAACTTGCAACCTGTCGTCATGGGAGTGCTAATAGGCTTACAATCCTCGCATTGTGAATTTTTTTAACATCTCTTTCACATATTTAACTTGAGAAATAAATATGCCCTTCTTATTTTGATTAACTTGCAACCCGAGGAAATACAAAAGTTCACCAATCATTGACATTTCAAACTCTTTCTGCATCTTATTTGCTAAATATTTACACAACTCATCTTTGCTGCTGCCAAATATGATATCATCTACGTATACAACAAGAACAATAAGATGCCCATTTTCTATTTTGACATACAAATTACTATCCACCATACCTTTCTTAAACCTTTGTTGGGTGAGATAGTTGTCTAGCCTTGCATACCATGCTCGAGGTGCCTGTTTTAAGCCATATAATGCTTTCTTCAACTTGCAAACAAATTTGGGATCATCACCAAGTTGGAAACCATCTAGTTGCTCAATATAAACCTCTTCTTCAAGTTTCCCATTCAAAAACGCTGATTTCACATCCATTTGATAAACTTTGAAATTCTTGTAGACTGCTAAATCCAGAAACATTCTAATTGCCTCTAGTATTGCTACTGGTGCAAAATTTTCCTCAAAGTCAATGCCTTCAACTTGTGCATAACCCTTACATACCAATCTTGCTTTATTTCTGACTACCTGTCCATATTCATTCAATTTGTTTCAAAAAATCCATTTAGTCCTGATTATATTTTTATTTGCAGGTCTAGGTACTAACTCCCAAGTTTCATTTTTCTTGATCTGATCTAATTCTTCATTTATTGCCTTCATCCAACTTTCATCTTTGCTTGCGTCAACAACATTTTTGGGCTCAATGTTGGATAATAGAGAGTAGTTACTTACTACTCTTCTTCTTGTCTGAACACCAACTTTGGGGTCTCCAATTATTTGCTCTCTAGGATGATTTTTATGCCACATTGCCTATTTTGAATTTCTTATTTTCTTCCACTTCTGAATCACACCTTAAATCATCTAAGTCAATTTTTTGTATCTTTTTCGTTTCATTTTCCTCATCTCCTTCAATAACCTCTTCATACATTGGGTAGTTATAGCTAATTACTCGTTCTCTACCTTCATCAAATTTAACATCGACACTACCCACAATTTTCTTTAGCCTCTTGTTGTAGCATTTGTAAGCTTTTATTTTTGACGAATAACCAACAAAAATACCTTCATCCGCTCTATCTTCAAACTTACCAAGATTATCTTTAGTTCTTTTGATGTAGCACTTGCTGCCAAAAACTTTGAGGTATTTTGTTGTTGCCCTTTTACCGAACCACAACTCATAAGGAGTTTTGATTTCATGTGTTCTCAGCATGTACCTATTTTGGATATACATCGTAGTATGGACTGCTTCTTTCCAAAATCTATCTGCTACTCTGATTTCATCCAACATAGTCCGTGCCATTTCTTGCACTGTCTTGTTCTTTCTTTCTACCACTCCTTTCTGCTAAGGTGTCATGGCTGCTGAAAACTGTCTCCTAATATCGTATTTTTCATAGTACTCTATAAAATCCTCTGAAATGAATTCTCCTCCTCTATCTGATCTTAAACATTTGATCCTCTTTTCTATTTCATTCTCAACATGGTTTTTGAAAATCTTGAACATATCAAAAGCTTCTAATTTATGCTTCAAGAAAAATATCCATGTCATTCTGGAATAGTCATCAATGCACAACATAAAATATTTGTCACCATTTATGCTTTGTGTTCTCATGGGTCCACATAAATTAGTGTGTATTAGTTCCAAAGGTTTGCTTGTGTAGTACTCTTTTGTTTTGAATGTGACTCTAGTTTGCTTCCCCTTTTGGCATGAAGCACAAATGTTGTTTGCAGGTTTGCTGATGGTAGGAATATCTCTCACTGCCCTTTTTGAGGTGATTTTTACTAGATTATCAAAATTGATATGACCGAGTCTCTTGTGCCACAACCAATTTTCTTCTTCCCTGTCCAATAAAACAAGCTCCTTTTGAAGTCTCTGAGAGCGTGTACAGGTTGCCAGATGTCCTTGATCTAGTTGCTATCAATTTTCCATTGTTTGTTTTTCTGACTTCACAACCCCGCTTCATAAAAACTACTTCATGACCTTAATCACAAATCTAACTTACGCTCAACAAGTTATGTTTCAAACCATCCACAAACAAGACTTCTTATAACTTAATTTTTTTGTCACTAATTTTAACTGAACCTTTGCCAACTATCTTAGCTCCATCATTATTTCCAAAATTTACTGAACCACCTTCATATTTCTGTAACTTCTCAAATTTCTATTTTTCACCTGTCATATGACTGGAGCATCCAATATCAAGTATCCATGGTACATATTTATTCTGTGCTTTAAATGATGTTTGTACGATTAAGGATTACTTTTCTTCCTTAATTCGCTCTTTTTTTTTCCACTCTGTTTTGATAGTAGTTTTGGGTTCTTGTTTTGCCTTTCCCTTATCAATAGCTTGTGCATGTTTTTTGGGAAGTTTTCTATTTTATCTCATCCTATTTGGTTGAAATTTTCTTCCCTGAAACTGATTTGATGCAAATGTACTTCTACAATTTCTTGCAATGTGCCTAAAATTATGACAGTTATAACATTCTATTGTATAATTCATCAGAGGAGAAAAAGCATTTCTACTAGTGAAACTCCTTGGTATTACATTATATTTGTAGTCTGAGATTTTATGTCCATAGCCATTGCATTTAAAACAAAAACCATAAAAGGGATAATTGAACCTGGGTGATGGTCTTTGCCATGTTGCCATAGGATCCATAGGTCTTCTTCTTTGATGTGTGACATTGGTAAATCCATCATTGTCAATTCTTCTTTCGTGCCTAGCATTATTGCTTTCTTTTGCATGAGATGTTTTTCCTTGATCAACCTGTTTCTTATCTTCATTATTTATGGATTCTACATTTTTGGCCTTTGATCCATTTTATGATTCTCCTTCAATGAAACCCAGACCAAATTTGATGCCTCGTGAGGCCTTTGGTCATTTATGATCTTATCCAGATTCATAGAACTTTCTTCACATTTGTGATAACAACTAATTTTCTTATTCATCTCTTCTAGCTGCATTCTTAAACCAACAATCTCTTCTTCTAGCTTGCTACAATAATCTATTTTCATGGTTATTTGCACTTCGAGATCTTCAGAGATTTTCTTGGATTCTTTTATCTGTACTTTCAAACTGGTTATGATTTCATTTGCATCCTCAAGTTTTTTTGAAATTTTCTTATTCTTTTTCCTCTCTATTTTCCACTCTTCAAGTGCAGATATCAACTCACCTTCTAGATCTACTTCAACCTCAAGGTTTTCACTACCTACTTCAGAGTGCACTCCTTCCTTTTTTTATTTTACTTCTTCAAATGCCATGAAAAGAGCTTCACCACCTGTCATTGTGTTACTTCCAAGATCACCCTAGATGGTTAAGCTTGTACATGAACTTAGCTCTGATACCAATTTTTAGTCTTACAATGACACTAAGAGGGGGAGGGTGAATCAGTGTAGCTCTTTAAACTTGAATTTACAGCTCTTAATATAGCAACAATTAAAACTTATTACTAGATACAACAAGTATAACAAAAGAGCATCACACAACATAAGATTTAATGAGGTTCACCAATGTGGCTACTTCTCAAAAATGACTGCTTGGACTACCATATAAATCTAGCCTTACAAAGCACGAACTTTATAATCAATTTACCAACGCACACTAGAAGGAGCACCAATCCCTGATTTATCTGTACTAACAGAAAGGAGCACCAACCCTTGATTTACCAGCACCAACTAGAAGGAGCACCAACCCCTGATTTATCTACACCAACAGAAAGGAGCACCAACCCCTAATGCCAAGCTGCAACCTGGACTTCAATTTGAATCTATAAGTTTGACAAAAAGATACCTTTGTTTTTGTAAGACCCTAACTGGTCTTCTTCACCTTTTTGTTCTCTATGCACTCTGCTCTCTCTGTGTAATCACTTCGCACACTCAGCTTCATTACAGTCAAACTTCATAATCGTATTCTCCCTTTCATGCACTCTGCTCTCTTTGCGCAATCACTTCGCACACTATGCTTCGTTACAGTCGAACTTCACGATCGTCTTCTCTCTTTCGTGCACTCTGCTCTCTTTGCGAATTTTGCCCTTAGCACGATTCGACATGACTTGCTCTCTATGCACTATGATCGAACTTCACACACTTTAACTTCACTTAAATTCTCCAAACAGCCCTCCTTTTATAACAACATTTTCATGATGAAAACCCTAATCTTAGTCAGCTGTAAACCCTAATCTTAGTCGGCTTTCATAACAACTGTAAACCCTAATTTTTGTCGGTTGTCATCGGTCTTCGTCGGCTTCAACTCAACCATGAAAATACAACATGTCGTGATATCATGACACTTTTTCTCTCTCTCTCTTTCTCTTTGCATCGAATTGTGAAAATGCTACATGTCGCGATATCGCGACACTTTTTCTCCTTGCTCTTTCTCTTAGCTTTGGCCTACAAAAATACATGTCGTGATATCGTGACACTTTTGCCTCTGTACGCTTTCTCTATTCTTTTTTCATGATATCGCGACACTTCTGCATCCATAGTCTTCAACTTAGATTTTGTCATGAAATCGTGACACTTGTACCTTTGAATTCTTCTTTTTTGCTTTTGTCACAAAATCGTGACACTTCTGCTTTCGTACTTTACTTCTTTGCTTTTGTCATGAAATCATGACACTTCTGCTTCTAAAGTCTTGCTTTTTGCTTTTGTCACAAAATCGTGACAGTTCTGCTTTCGTACGCTTCCTATCTTTCTTTTGTCGTGAAAATGCGACATGTCATGAAATCGCGACACTTTTCCAACTTACTTTCTCTCTCCTATTTTAGTCGCGAAAATGCGACATGTCGCAAAATCGTGACACTTTTCCAACTTACTTTCTCTCTCCTATTTTAGTCGCGAAAATGCGACATGTCACGAAATCGTGACACTTTTCCAACTTACTTTCTCTCTCCTATTTTAGTCGCAAAAATGCGACATGTCACGAAATTGCGACACTTTTCTTACTTGTTCTCTTTCTTCGAACTTGTCATGAAATCGCGACACTTCTTCCTGCTTTCTATTTTTCTTCCAACATGTCATGAAATCATGATAGTTTTTCCACTTGCATTTTTCTCTTCCAACATGTCACGAAATCGTGACAGTTTTTCCTGCTTTCTCTTTCTCTTCCAACATGTCGCGAAATCACGACAGTTTTTCCACTTGCATTTTTCTCTTCCAACATGTCGCGAAATCACGACAGTTTTTCCACTTGCATTTTTCTCTTCCAACATGTCACGAAATCGTGATAGTTTTTCCTACTTTTTCTCTCTCTTCCAACATGTTGCGAAATCGTGACAGTTTTTCCACTTGCCTTTTTTTCTTCCAACTTGTCACGAAATCATGACAATTTTTCCTACTTTCTCTTTCTCTTCCAACATGTTGTGAAATCGCGATAATTTTTCCACTTGCTTTTTTCTCTTCCAACATGTCGCGAAATCGCGACAGTTTTTCTTGCTTTTTCTCTCTCTTCCAACATGTCGCGAAATCGTGACAATTTTTCTTGCCTACTGTATATGTCGTGATATCGCAAAACTTATCTTACTTGTCTTTTTATTTGATCTTTTGCATATGGGCCACTTCAGTCTTCTTGGAAAATCACTGTACATACTCTGATTAACCTTTGAACTCATGTCTTCTGCATCTGAATAGCTTTTGAACTTCCTGTCCACTACATCAACAGATTTGTCTGACTGTGTTGACAAAAATTACAATACTATTGCTGCACCTTGCTCAACAATATGCATAGCAGCAGTAGGTTCCCATACCTATCCAACATATTCCTAGATATTATGATCAGTAGCAGCGACTACTCGTAGCTCAATATTCATACATTTCACCACATCCATATCATGTTTCTTTCCCATAATATCAAGCTATGTCAGTGCCTGATCCTCAATAGGCTGCTTACTATAATTAATGGGAGGAATAGTAGTTGCAATACCCACTACATTTGGGTTATTCATAGGTACTATCATAGCAATTACTTCCATATTCATCTTCACCTCTATTTTTGGCCCCACCAAATACCACCACGGTACTCTCTAGTGAATTTCAAGCTATGCAGGAGCAAATTCATACCTTGGATTTACACACGACTGGTTATGGGCCTCAAAAACCCACATATGATGAGTTGTGCAATGAGCCAATTCACATTTCTGTTTCCAAACATCCTTATCCTTACCAGTTTGAGATCCCTAAATTTGACAAATTCAAAAGTAAGGAAGATTCCAGAGAGCACCTTAACAATTACCTTTTTGCTTGTTACCAACTTCATGATAGTGATCCCATTATGCTATACACATTTGCACAATCATCTACCTCATCATAGCTTATTCACATTTGAAAAATTGGCCAATCTCTTTCTTGAGCATTTGTCAATCAACATCAAAACCAAGACTACTTTATCAAATATCTATGCTTTACACTAGTTTGATAACGAGCCCATTGCTGATCTTATCTCTTGCTAGAGAGTGGTCACTCATGATATTGATTTTACTCTTCCACATTTAGAGCTTGTCAAACTGTTTACCAAGAGTTATCACAAATAAAATCTCTCAAACACTACAAATCCATTAGAGTCATGCATTTGAGGAATCCATTACCCAAGCTAAGGTTATCAAGGATATCAAGGTCCACACAGGTAAAATTAAGCTCCATTTGAAGCAGCACTACCCATCCAATTATCTCTATAATCATAATCCATATGTACCAACCAATTCCAAACCCCATCAGACCAATCAGGTGCTCCTCGCTTCTCCATCCCCATAACCTCAAGCCACATAATCTCAATCACTATATTCAATGCCATCTCGACCTCCTCAAAATACATACCAAGTCAACCCTCCATCACATTCTAATCCATACCAGGGTCGTAATCCTCACCCTCATCGTCCACAACGCAATTAGATGCCTTTGTATGAGCCCATACCCATATTATTCTATCGATTATATGATGGAGGTCTCATCACTTTACATAATATCTAGCCTCGTGATCCAAATCATCCACTCCTATGGGACCACAATCCACAGGAATTTTATGATTTCCATCACCAACATGGCCATTCCCTTGATGCGTGTCATATTTTTCGTCATACTGTGCAATATATTATCGATCATGGCATCATTTAGATTTCCAATCCCCTTGCACCACAAAATCAAAAATTAGGAATCTATGAAAATCCATTTCCTGAGCATGGGGTTAATCCACCTCAATTTGATCCATTCTAGGTCAATCATGTCAATTGAGGTCCTTCTCAATAGGGTTTATGGGTATGATAAGCATTGCTACTTGTAATCAATGCTATCCACCTCCTGCTAAAGCCTAAACTCCTTTAAACTCTCTTCCACCACCTTATTAAAACCCACCAACCCCTCCAACAGTTCCTCCTACACCACGAAATGTCATCAATATCCATGGTAGCATTTCCCATTAGCTTCACACTATCCCTACAATGTTATCCATATATGATCTTATGCAACAATCCCAACCTCATAATGAGGCCCTCGATTCCATTCTTCACTCTCTAGATCTTGAGACTCATGATACTGATGTTTTTGCCACATTTTTTGGTAATGTCCAGAGATGCCTACAACCTTCCATCAGCTTCCATGACCATGATATTACTAAATTTGTAGGTGAGGGAGTGGATCCTTCGTTGCATATTCAAGCTTCCATTAGTACCATCACTTATAAGTGTGTTCTCATTAACACGGTTTTATCCATCAACATCATTTCTACTGTCGCCCTTGGCCATATTTGCCTTCCTCCTTCTAACCTTGCTACTCCTACAAACCTTCGAGATTTTGATGGCTCTATGTGCCATACCATTGGTACCATTGTCCTTCCCATCAAGGCTAGTGCCAAAATCATTTCAATCCTCTTCCATATTATTGAAGGCAAGATGCAGTATAAAATCCTTTTGGGATACCCCTAGATTTGTGACATGTAATGCATCCCCTCCACACTACATCATTGTATTAAATATGTCCATAATGGCTTGGTCCACTGCATCCCTGGTAACGGTGACCCATTCAAATTTTACAACATTATCGCCCTTCCCCTAGGTCCACCCTTATCATCTATGCAGTTCAATCCTACCCCATGCCATTCTTTAGATACCACCTATCTATCATCTTCACCTTCACATATCACACCTGATCTGAGTAACATTGTGTCATCTTCATAAAATCTGCCTTAGGCTCCTAGTGCTCCCGCTATTCCTACATTATCACATCTTCCATCCTCATCATCTGCACCACTTCCCCATTCACATTTTTTGCTACACCTCCGCTAGCTTCCACTTCCAACAACCCTCCCATTCTTCCTACTCCACCTCCATATTCCTACTGCTTTGTGCCTTATTTTGTGCAAGCATGGATAGTACAAAACCCACCAATCACATATTCTATTTCGACCTCTCAATTCACCCACACAAATCATCCCATCACTGGAACACCTGCTAAATGCTATGAGTGAACACATTGCACCACTTGAATTGATGTTCAATTAGCTCAATTAGATCTTCCTAGTTCATCCAATTCACCCCCACTCCACCTACAACCATCCCACCACCATTTTTGCCACCTAGGGGATCCTCCCCTCAACTGGAGTGTATGGCACTTTCTCATGTCTCTATACTCACGATAACACCTGGTCTTGGTGAGTATAACATATGTAATGCTCGAGTTGTTTCACCTACCCTCCAGTCCACCCGTAACTTTGGTAGACTTCATGATGTGCCCTTGACTATTGGGGTAGTTGTTCCTCTTGGTCCACCCGATAATTGCACAACTTTTATATATGGGGGATTTGAATCATTTGTAGAACCTCCAACACCTCCACCACCACAAACTACATTTTACGGTAATCTTGACAACATGTCCAATCCTAATTTTTTCTGGCATTATCTTCACATGTATAACTAGTATGGTTATGGTCTAGGGAGATACGAATAGGGGTGTTGCACCCTCATCAATCCTATCTTATGCAAACCTATCAACCGATCTGGAATTGATTACCATCCTGCAATAATCAATACCCTCAAGAATGATTTGCACAACCTTGATCTTGATCCCCCCAAGGTCCTTTTTTATTATGATTTTGAGATTAATATTTTGATAGATAGTTCATCCTCTCATTCTACAATCAATATTCCATCTAATTTCTTCCATCCATCTCCACCCCATGAACCACTCTCTTCTTCTAAGGTTGAGGCTCTTACTCATCAATTCACCAACCTATCAGTTGATCCACCCTTATCCATCTTCACGAGAGAGTTCCTGTTCGAGTCCCACATTCTCATTCCACCTCTCCACCTATCATTTTATGCTTGGGCCATCATCAACCATTTCCATATTCATTGCTATCCTCTTCTAATTCCTCGCCACCTTCATCTCCCACCTCCACCATATCTAGCATATCTATTAACATGATATTTGTTGACTTATATGCTCCACTCTGATATCCAAACCATCCCAATTACATTCCACCTCCTATCACCGAATTTGTTTATTTTGACGATATTTCCTCCACACCCTCACCCACTAAATTCCTTCCAACACCTCAATTTTTATGATTTGCTAATGCACTTTTGCCCTTCATTCCACCTCATATCCTATGGATTAATCATACAAATATTTATCTAGATGATGAATTCTAGATTCCTGAGGCCATTGATGACCTTCATATCATCCCAACACCCATCCAAATTTATGATGGTTCTCACATGCTTATCGAGGAAACTATTGAAGTTGACATTGGCAAAG
This sequence comes from Wollemia nobilis, assembly GCA_028583015.1. Classification (NCBI taxonomy): domain Eukaryota; kingdom Viridiplantae; phylum Streptophyta; class Pinopsida; order Araucariales; family Araucariaceae; genus Wollemia; species Wollemia nobilis. The sequence goes on from JAQPPZ010000989.1 coordinate 9,239,328, forward strand.
ACCCATATCACCCTTACATTGTCTATCTTGCTGCTAGTCTTTTCGATGATGAGCACATATTTTTCACCAATTTCCTTCGGCACTACATAAAGGTGTTTGTTGTTGGAAATTTTGAGTCATTAAGTCAAAGTCGTCATTGATGTCAAGGAATATGTCAAGGAACAATGCAAAGATTAAAGGAAAAATGGCTTCATAATATTTTTAATATTATGTGGAAGCATAAGTTAAAAGGTTTTTCATAAAAACCCAAGGAAGATTATTGCAAAGCTAAAGGAAGGTTTAATATCTATTCCATAAAATATTTAAATTCAAATTGAATTTAAATTTTATAAATAAATATTATTTATACAAATTTTTTCAATGAGAGATGGCCTTAATAAAACCAAAGGGTTTTAAACAAAAAATTTAAACAATCTAAATTCAAATGAATTTAAATAATTTATAAATTAATAAGGTTAAAGGAAAATAAAAAGCGCCAACGTCTAAAAAGTGAGAAGCTAATTCGAGCACTGACATATATGCATTGTTGGTTCGGCTTTCATACACACCCCATGAAGAATGAGCATAAAATACCAATAACACTTATACGGGATAAATCCCACTCACTTTAGGATCTTGCTGGTTATCCAAGGTGTGAGTTACAGAGTTGGGTCGAATGGCTATTCACTCTTTTTCGCTTCTGGAATAGTTTCAAGTGGACTGTCTGTTACCTTACAATGGGTTCGACCTTCGTTCAATAATGTTTAGGGGTTGTTATCTTTGTTGACAATCGAATTTACAATGAGTTCTTTGATATAGCTCTTTATGCTTTAGCAGATTAAATAAAAGACAAATTTGAAAGAAAATAAAAATGGATCATTTAACGATGGAACAGAGAGAGTAGGGTAGGGCAGAAAAGAGAAGCTTATCTAACTTAGTTGCAAAATCAAAACTACCAATTTCAATTACACTATTTAGCTTCACAATAAAACCAATCAAAGAGGAAGGTGTCCAGCTTTCTAAGATCACCTTCTACTAAGAGCATAAGACGGAGATAACATAGATCTGAAAGAAAATCATAAATAGAAGGGAAGTCGGTGTCAACTGGTATCTCTCACCAGCAGCCTAGCTCGCATAGTGAGGATAGAGCAATTAGAACAGACCTGAACCTTAAATCTCTAATTTTCCCTAGCATACAACAAATGGAATGAAGCCTAGCAGCATATTCAATCTTGATAACACAGATTTACAACTAAAATAAATAAAACCTTAGCGAGACGAAAACAAAAGAAGATGCACTTATCGTAATCCGAAAGAGATTAGGCTCCTGGCCACGCTATCACAGAAAAACGATGTCACACCAACCCTAGGTACAGAACAAAGCATTCAAACAAGATTTGCAAGAAATTGCTAAAATGTCTTTTATTCCAAGTTTTCGCATCCGGACTTTACATTCAAAAGAAGTATATATAGACTCAGGACAGACCCTGATCTTTTCAAAATATCTTCTTCCAAATATCTAAATCTTATCATAAAAATCCCACCGTCGAGGCTTTACAATATAAGGTATTTTTATATAGAGTTTCGATAAACCCTAATCACTCTAAAAATCTTCGTGTGGATCTTGCCATAAATGGAGAAGATAAGACTTGGTTTTATCCTCATCAAATGGGCACCGCGTGTAAATGTATCTTTATCTTTCGATAAGCTGTCAGAGCATCTCATTAATTCTTCTACAAAATTTGGATGAGTCACTGACTTCCGAGGCCTTCCATCCTCGCACAACTGCCTTTGTTTGGTTCGAGTCGAGATTCTCTGCCCGCCATTACTTTTGCCATAAATTTTCTTGGCAAATGTATCCACCGAAAAATTCCTTAAAGTCTGTATTTGCGGCCAGATCTGCAAAATCTGGATGAGTCACTGACTTCCCGACATCTCTTATCTTTATCTTTCGGCAAGCCGTCAGAGCATCTCATTAATTCCTCGCTTGATTTGTGCCAAAATTTAGGTTTGTCTGTCTTTCTCGCCATTACTTCTGCCATGAATGTAACTGTCGAATCACTTTCTGCAAAAGAAAAGCAAAGATTAGAACTTTTTAATTAATTAATTTTCTCATTTAAATATTTCTAGGGTTTGGACTGTGTCGAAAAGCTTCCACTTCCTTTGGATGGGTGATGAAAAATTTAAAGAATGGCCAAATTTTGCAAAATGAATATAAATCCAAACATGTCGCGATATCGCGACATTTTCCTCAAGTTACTTCTTCCTTGCTTGTGCCTTCACGAAAATGGAACATGTCGCGATATCGTGACATTTCCCTCAAGTTACTTCTTCTTTGCTTGTGCCTTCACAAAAATGGAACATGTCACGATTCAATCGTGACATTTCCTCTCTACTTCTCTTCAACAATTGCCTCAGAAAATGGAACATGTCACAAATCGTGACATTTCCTTCACTTCATATCTTCCAAGCTTTTGCCCTCACGAAAATGGAACATGTCACGAAATCATGACATTTCCTTCACTTCATCTCTTCCAAGCTTTCGCCCTCACGAAAATGGAACATGTCACGAAATCGTGACATTTCCTTCACTTCATCTCTTTCAAGCTTTCGCCCTCGCAAAAATGGAACATGTCATGAAATCGTGACATTTCCTTCACTTCATTCTCTTCCAAGCTTCCCTAAAATGGAACATGTCACAAATATTTCCTTCACTTCGTCTTTCTCAAGCTTTGGCCCTCATGAAAATGGAACATGTCACGAAATCGCGACATTTCCTTCACTTCATCTCTTTCAAGCTTTTGCCCTCGTGAAAATGGAACATGTCACGAAATCGTGACATTTCCTTCACTTCATTTCTTCCAAGCTTTTGCCCTCACGAAAATGGAACATGTCACGAAATCCGACATTTCCTTCACTTTTTTCAAGCTTTTCCCTCACAAAATGGAACATGTCACGATATCGCGACATTTCCTTCACTTCATCAACTCCTAAATGGAACATGTCCAATATACCTCAAGAAATTACGTCCAGCTTTCCTCAAAAATGAGACATGTCCAAAAATGGAACATGTCACGATATCGTGACATTTCCTCAAGCTTTTCTTCCAAGCTTTTCCTCTCGCGAAAATGAGACAGGTCCGAAAATGGAACATGTCGCGATATCGCGACATTTCCCTCAAGCTTTTCTTCCACTTTGCAAATTCTCCAAAAATTGTAGGTTGACTCCAATGACTTTGTCCATCTGTATTTGGCATTTTTACATATTGGTGAAGGATCTTCCTTACTCAAAAATAATTTTAACATTTGAAAAATGAATTTTAAATTGCTCGAGAATGATCAACTTCACATGGTGTAGAAAAATGATGAAAATTCAAAGTGCCCAGAATTTGATGAAACTTTACAAGTATCTAAAAAAGCCCAAAGGGTATCCAAATCTGCAAATGGAACTTTAAAATTCATCACGGATTAAGGGAAAATGCATTTAGAAGTTTGCTGGCCAAAAATAGAAACTGCTATTTCTAAATTGAAATCAATGCCATATGCAAGTCTACTTGGACACTTTGATGTAGGCGAAGTTTGAAAAAGGATGCAAGCAAAATTTGGAATTAAAACCCGAAAAACTCAAGAGGGTCCCTGCGGAAAAATGAAAATTAAATATTTTCAAAGGATGGAATTTCATTTTTTTAGTGGGGGTGTGTTGCTTCTCAACAAATGGCGATATCTACGGGGAAAATAGTAGCACTATTTAGAATCCAGAACTCTAGTTTCAAAACAATTTAGACTATGTACCATGCTTTGCCACAAATATTTTCTAAAATGACTTAACTACTATCTGCTAGCTGTTAAAGTTTCCCAAGGACATACTAGGTTGAACCACTTAAGGAAGATTCTGATGTGCGATTATAAGTGTATAAACCTTCCTTCAAGGATGACCGGGGCTTCGAATGCTTACTATGGATTGATCAACTATTTAGATTGTGCAGGGGAAACCGAGTAGAGCTCTATTTACTAGTTTAGCCTTTTACAACCCCGACAGAGTTACTCTTTAGATTTTCAAGACCCTGATTCACAACTATGAGGTGGCATCTATAGCTTGGTGAACACGTTTGAGATGTATCCTTCGGGAGCCTTGGCTATCTCTTTCTATCACATAACCTTTTTTTTTTTTTTTGCAGAAAAGAGTGCCAGTTTTATGTTGGCTTGCCCAACTTTCACCTTCTCTCTCCTTTTTTGAAAGATACCGATATCTGGAAAGCCTTGCTAGAATTTTTTTTTACATTTCATTGATCGAGCAATTGATCGACTAACCGCTTCAGCCCAGGTACCAATAGCTTCTTTGGACACTTAAAATAATTTTATGAATCGGATTCCCCTCTCATGACCAACTTTTCTTGGATTCCCTGGGAGTTCTTCAGCCAAACAGTATAGTAGTTTCTTTATAATCAAAATAATTGTGGCAAGCAAGATACAAAATCCAATTATCTTTCTACTGTTGTTCTAAATAACAAGTAGTTCCACTTTTTAGCTCTAGCAGACTAGGCCAATTTTAAATGTTGATTTGTGTTTTCTTTGTTTAGGCAAAAACTCAAACAAACAGGATTTAAAAGCTAAAGAGGAGGAAAAAAGGCCACCAGTTAAAGACAAAATTGCACAGACCTCAAAAGATAAAACATAGTAAAAACACACTACTTCAAACTTTAAATAAAAAAAAATAAAAACACACTACTTCAAACTTTATTTACAATATATACATATGCACAAAGTCCCTTCAATCACTCAAAAAATGTAGCAGATGGAAAAGCAGAGAAATAGTGCCTTAAAAAAATTGACCATTTGCAGGTAAATTTAGAAAAATACCTTTCAAGTCCTGTTGACGAAATGCACTCCAGATTATGCTTCCCAAAATTTTTGCTACCTGGGAAAGACTTGGTGTGTTTACTGTCTTCTCTTTTTTTTTTTATAGATCTTGTCCCACAGAAACACCAAATCTGCAAGTCCTTCACCCTACAGAAAAACCCCCAGGATCAAATACCTTAAGGCCTTTATAGAACCAGATCATCACATCTTCAGATTTATGTAACAACTCAAAGAGATCATATTTTATTTGTACGTCATAGTTCTTAATGACTTGAACATTTTGTGGTTGCTCTACTGCTCCAATATCCAAGATTTCAATTTTTATCCCTCTAGTAGAATTTTCATAATTTGCTCTTTCACTCAAGCCTTGCTTAGATTTAACCCCATCAATGTGTAATGTCCAAATATCATTGTTGTGATTGGTTAGAGCTGTAACTGGTCTCACCTTCTCAGTTGTCAAATTATAAACTCCAATATCTGTATCAACACGGTTTACAACCTCATTCTTGGCATTATACTCAGTGATCACGTGTTTATATCTAGGTTCTCTTTCGATTCTCAACTGATTGGCAACACCTTTCCAGGGCAACCACATATGTGAAAAATCAGTCGCCAAGTACCCATTCAAAGACTTTGACCAATCTCTGCTTAGAAGCATTCCGTATCCCACAGGAATATCTACCACCTGAATGTCAATTTTGTGTTGTGCTCTCGGCTCAGATGCTAGCTGGATGTGTATACTTTGAAGTTCACCTACCACCTTAACCTCAGTTTTATCCAATTGGATGACTCTTCTCTCAGACTTCATAGGGGTTAAACCCAACTGTTGACAAATGGCTAGGGGCATGACATTGGCTGAAGCACCAGAATCCACCAGACAGTTGTGTAAATTTTTTCCAAATATGCGGACAGTTAGCAGGAAAGGCGGAACTTCAGTCTTTTCTTTATACATGGCCATATTTGCATTTGCTATCTTCTTCCCCTTTTCTAGAGGTTTGGCAGTATGCTCAGAGTATGTCTTGATCAAATTATCCCTTTGTTCAATAATTTGAGCCAACTCATGAAGAGTGATGTTAGCCTTGATCTTCTTCATATCCTCCACTATATTGTATCCCTTATTGAGTGGAGCAACAAATCCATCTGGTACTCTTGGATCTCCTCCCTTGGGTGGAGGTGGGTTATTATTTGGAGATGGATCTGGAGGAACATTATGGGAGTTATCTGGAGGTGTAGACGTAGTATTAGGCTCCGGATTTTTGTTCCTGAGATTGTAGTTGTCCCTTCTATACTGTTGAAAAGCTTGCACTTCATCCATAGGTATCTCCACGACATTCTCTGACTCATCCGGAAAAGTGAATGAATCTAACACCATAGCTGCACTATGTTTGGATGAACTTGGACCATCAACATTTCTTTGATTTTTAGGAAAAACCAACTCACCAGATAGAGCTTCAAAGGCATTGCAGAACTCCAAACAATCCAATTCCCCATGCTGAGATGTTCCATGTATCCTGCACCAGTTAGGCAAAGCCAAATCACAAATATTCACTTCATGTCCCTTACCTTTATAATCCTTGTTGGGTTCATATGGTGGTCTAGTGAATCTATTCTATTGATAAGAAAATCTATTTGAGTTTTCCCCGGTGGACACTTGCCTTTTGAAACTCAAAAAGTCATTTGCCAACTTTTGGACCATCTTTGAGACTTCCTCAACTCTTGTTTTATCAGATTCTTTCTCTGTATTCTGTACATGTTCAGCATGTGTTACAACCAATGGATTTCCTATCGGTGGAGTTTGGTATGTTGGCAACATCATTTGATGTGGGATGGGATTCAAAATAGGGGTATTTTGTGTAACAAAGGGAATTAGAGGAGCGTTCAAAGGTTGAGGTCCCAATTGTCTTTCAAGAACCAAAGCTTCTCTATAAGCCTCTGTTAGATTAGTAATATTAGCATCTCTCTTCAGGAAAACAGAGGTCACTGGATCTAGGGAATTCCTAAAAATTTCCAATGCTAGATCTACAGTTGGCACATAATGACCCGTCAATCTACCATAAGCTTTTTGAAACCTGACATTGAAAGATCTGACAGTCTCATTGATTTCTCTCTTAATGCTGGAAAACTGTTGATATAACACACTGGGGTCAATCACTTCACCAAATTGTGATACAAAAATTTTCTCTAGGTCATTCCAACTAGTAATAGAGTCATTAGTAAGATTCAAAAACCAGTCGTATGCTCCCTCCTGGAGAGTGAATGGGAATAACCTACAAGCCACATCTTCATGTTGCACATTCAACAACTTTAGAGCATTTTTAAATGCCACTAGGTGTTCTTCTGCTATTCTGATTCCATCATGTTTGTAGGTAGGAAGATACTTCTCAAGATTTCTGGGTAAATCATGCGCTGCACCAGGGATATTCAAAGCAGTGGAACCCAACCAGTTTGCCATTACTACCTGATTAACGATAATATTTTGAGTTGCAGTTGGAGGAACTACAAGTGGTGATAAAACTATGCTGGACAAAGACTTGGCCCTTCTGAGGCTGCTTCTCCTTGGGGTTTCTAACTCAGGCACAAGGAGCTCTCCAGCTTTGGAGTGGGACCTGGTTACTCTGTAGGTAGAATCCAGCTTTACACAAGCAACTTACAATCCTTAACAAATACTGAACGGAGTTCAGTTGGCCCTCCTTCTAGCACCAATTTTAAATGTTGGTTCGTCTTTCATACACACCCCATGAAGAATGAGCATAAAATACCAATAACACTTATACGGGATAAATCCCACTCACTTTAGGATCTTGCTGGTTATCCAAGGTGTGAGTTACAGAGTTGGGTCGAATGGCTATTCACTCTTTTTCGCTTCTGGAATAGTTTCAAGTGGACTGTCTGTTACCTTACAATGGGTTCGACCTTCGTTCAATAATGTTTAGCGGTTGTTATCTTTGTTGACAATCGGATTTACAATGAGTTCTTTGATATAGCTCTTTATGCTTTAGCAGATTAAATAAAAGACAAATTTGAAAGAAAATAAAAATGGATCATTTAACGGTGGAACAGAGAGAGTAGGGTAGGGCAGAAAAGAGAAGCTTATCTAACTTAGTTGCAAAATCAAAACTACCAATTTCAGTTACACTATTTAGCTTCACAATAAAACCAATCAAAGAGGAAGGTGTCCAACTTTCTAAGATCACCTTCTACTAAGAGCATAAGACGGAGATAACATAGATCTGAAAGAAAATCATAAATAGAAGGGAAGTCGGTGTCAACTGGTATCTCTCACCAGCAGCCTAGCTCGCGCAGTGAGGACAGAGCAATTAGAACAAACCAGAACCTTGAATCTCTAATTTTCCCTAGCATACAACAAATGGAATGAAGCCTAGTAGCATATTCAATCTTGATAACACAGATTTACAACTAAAATAAATAAACCTTAGCGAGATGAAAACAAAAGAAGATGCACTTATCGCAATCCGAAAGAGATTAGGCTCCTGGCCATGCTATCACAGAAAAATGATGTCACACCAACCCTAGGTACAGAACAAAGCATTCAAACAAGATTTGCAAGAAATTGCTAAAATGTCTTTTATTCCAAGTTTTCGCATCTGGACTTTACATTCAAAAGAAGTATATATAGACTCAGGACAGACCCTGATCTTTTCAAAATATCTTCTTCCAAATATCTAAATCTTATCATAAAAATCCCACCGTCGAGGCTTTACAATATAAGGTATTTTTATATAGAGTTTCGATAAACCCTAATCACTCTAAAAATCTTCGTGTGGATCTTGCCATAAATGGAGAAGATAAGACTTGGTTTTATCCTCATCAAATGGGCACCGTGCATAAATGTATCTTTATCCTTCGATAAGCTGTCTGAGCATCTCATTAATTCTTCTACAAAATTCGGATGAGTCACCGACTTCCGAGGCCTTCCATCCTCGCACAACTGCCTTTGTTTGGTTCGAGTCGAGATTCTCTGCCCGCCATTACTTTTGCCATAAATTTTCTCGGCAAATGCATCCACCGACAAATTCCTTAAAGTCTGTATTTGCGGCCAGATCTGCAAAATCTGGATGAGTCACTGACTTCCCGACATCTCTTATCTTTATCTTTCGGCAAGCCGTCAGAGCATCTCATTAATTCCTCGCTTGATTTGTGCCGAAATTTAGGTTTGTCTGTCTTTCTCGCCATTACTTCTGCCATGAATGTAACTGTCGAATCACTTTCTGCAAAAGAAAAGCAAAGATTAGAACTTTTTAATTAATTAATTTTTTCATTTAAATATTTCTAGGGTTTGGACTGTGTCGAAAAGCTTCCACTTCCTTTGGATGGGTGATGAAAAATTTAAAGAATGGCCAAATTTTGCAAAATGAATATAAATCCAAACATGTCGCGATATCGCGACATTTTCCTCAAGTTACTTCTTCCTTGCTTGTGCCTTCACGAAAATGGAACATGTCGCGATATCCACACATTTCCCTTCTCAATTAATTTTTTCCAGTGCCTCCAAAAAAATGGAACATGTCGACGATATCGCGACATTTCCTTCACTTCATTCTTCCAAGCTTTCCTCGCGAAAATGGAACATGTCGTGAAATCGTGACATTTCCTTCACTTCATTCTTCCAAGCTTTCGCCCTCGCGAAAATGGAACATGTCATCGAAATCATTTCCAACATTTCCTTCACTTCATCTCTTCCAAGCTTTTCCCTCACAAAAATGGAACATGTCACGAAATCGTGACATTTCCTTCACTTCATCTCTTTCAAGCTTTGCCCTCAGAAAATGGAACATGTCACGAAATCGTGACATTTCCTTCACTTCATCTCTTCCAAGCTTTGCCCTCACAAAAATGGAACATGTCATGAAATCGTGACATTTCCTTCACTTCATGTCTCTCAAGCTTTTGCCCTCACGAAAATGGAACATGTCGCGAAATCCTGACATTTCCTTCACGTCTTTCAAGCTTTGCTCTAAATGGAACATGTCGCGAAATCGCGACATTTCCTTCACTTCAAAAAATGGAACATGTCAAAATTTCCCCAAAAATGGAACATGTCGCGATATCGCGACATTTCCCTCAAGCTTTTCTTCCCAACTTTTTCTCTCGCGAAAATGAGACAGGTCCGAAAATGGAACATGTCGCGATATCGCGACATTTCCCTCAAGCTTTTCTTCCACTTTGCAAATTCTCCAAAAATTGTAGGTTGACTCCAGTGACTTTGTCCATCTGTATTTGGCATTTTTACATATTGGTGAAGGATCTTCCTTACTCAGAAATAATTTTAACATTTGAAAAATGAATTTTAAATTGCTCGAGAATGATCAGCTTCACATGGTGTAGAAAAATGATGAAAATTCAAAGTGCCCAGAATTTGATGAAACTTTACAAGCATCTAAAAAAGCCCAAAGGGTATCCAAATCTGCAAACGGAACTTTAAAATTCATCACGGATTAAGGGAAAATGCATTTAGAAGTTTGTTGGCCAAAAATAGAAACTGCTATTTCTAAATTGAAATCAATGCCATATGCAAGTCTACTTGGACACTTTGATGTAGGCGAAGTTTGAAAAAGGATGCAAGCAAAATTTGGAATTAAAACCCGAAAAACTCAAGAGGGTCCCTACGGAAAAATGAAAATTAAATATTTTCAAAGGATGGAATTTCATTTTTTTAGTGGGGGTGTGTTGCTTCTCAACATGCATGAGGAGGAAATCAATATATAAACCTATGCCTTAGAGGCATTACAGAAAAAGAGAAGCAATTTTTTGTGTTTTAGCACCAACGAATAAGATTTAAATGGAACATCACCAAATTTTCAAGTGCCAACTAGGTAGCGTGGCCTAGTGGCAAGAGGATAGCAGTTCGAGTGTGTAGACACCTAAAACGCGTCATGTCGAGGGCGACTACTCATATGGACATGCTACAAGACCATATGGAGGATCTTGGATAGACTCCAAGATAGAGAAGTGGTTCTAACCACTCAATTTGGGCTCCTTGGCCTAATCAGTCTGAACCATAGCCCAGACCTATGGTCTATAGGCTGAACCATGGCTGAGACCTATGGTTTATAGTCTAGACCATAGTTGTAACCTATGGTCTTAACTGAAGTTCAGTTGGCCTTCATCCGAGCCAAATCGGTTTGAATGACCATTTGATCTAGAAGAAGGTGGTTAGAGGATGGAAGCTTCCATTCCAACTATCCTAACCACCCCTTCTTGATCTTGGCTTCTCCATGAAGCCACCCCTAGCCCTTGGGTAGTCCTATAAGTACCCCTCAGAATTAGGGTAAACTATCAGAGAGAGCATTGGATATTTGAGCAGCGAAGCCCTATCAAATTGTACACTCAATCGAGTATACTGAGAGAGAGCTATTGCACTTATCCCCTACCTACTTGCCAAGATTCATGATGAATTGCATTATGGATGCCCTAGGAGCCTAGGAGAGCCAAGAAGCGCATATTCGAGCAAACGAAGGCCCTTCACAATGAATCAACCACCAAATCAGTCTGAGGACACCGAAGGCGACCATTGAACATCAATTTGGACAAGGAGGTCAAGCCCACTACCCTTGAAATTGAGGGTAAACCTATCAGATTGCTAACCATGGCTTTCAACCATGGTTTATAGTGCAGACCGCTCACCAGAGCTACAGTTTGTAGTAGAGGTATCACCACCTTACCTTTTTCTATTTTTGTCTAGCTAGTTAGCTTAGATTAGTCATTTCCATGGTTCAATTGTAGTTTAGAAGATTTATGACCGATAGAATTAGGTTTAGAATAGTTTCATTGTATTAGCATCAAATAGGACATTAATGGATTCTTTATGTACTTTCATGCTTTATTTCACATAATTGGTCCATTCATTATTTAGCTATTATCTTTCTTTATGCAATTCCATAAATCTTGATCCAATTAACATAGTTTAGAAGTGCTTTTCATGCTTTCTTGATTATACATTCTTAATGGTATCTTTATGCATTTTTCCTAAAAGGGCCTCATCATGAGAGGTTGCCTATATTTTTGACACTTTTATGTTGTTTCTTGATCGCAGGGAACAGATTCGAAGGAGATTCAACCATCAAGTTCCTTCCTCAACGCGAAGAAGAGGGCAACTCCACCCTAGAGCAGTTTGTGACTAGTTGAAAAGCAACATTAGTGCGCCTACCCTATTGAGGGCTTTGGCATTGTATTAATTGTATCATCATTTGAGTGACCCTAAGAGGGGCATGATTGTAATTGAGGATTCTTTGCAAATATTAATACAAGAAACACTTATTTTGTTGAATCTATGCAATCTTGTCATTTTTTATGCTTTGAATGATTGAATATGATATAATACAGTAGATGGGTGCACGCTTTTTGGTTAGATCAGAAGGTGATCATGATGGAACTCCACAATTCTAGCATCTGACTATGTGTTTTTGGTTTTTGTGACTTGTAGGTACAGACCATAGCTATCAGCTATGGGCCAACAATTGAACCGTAGGTTCAACCCATGGGCCACAGTTAGAACCGTAGACCAGACCTACGGTTTCCAATAGACACAACAAACAATAGAGGGATAAAGCTTATTCAGATGAGGACTTGAGGTAGGTCCTACTTCTCACTCTCTATAATTTTTTCTATCTCTATGTTTTTCTAGAAAGTCAAATTTGGAATGCAATTAAGAAATTAAGAAAGAAAAATAAATGAATTAGGTCTTAGTTTGCATTTATATTTAGTGTTTTTAGAAAGGCACTGCTAGGAACAACGGACCTCTGATTGTAATCCACCCTAGTCTCCAGCATGCTTGATAGAATTTTTGTGTCTTTTTTACATGTGTGAGGCCCAATTAGAGGCCAATTATCATCGTTAATATGCATTGTCTCAAATATCATATAGAATTAATCATGCATACTTTCTTAATTTGAAACGTTCTTTCATTTGCATAACATATAGATAAGAATCATTTGAATGTTATATTATGCATTTCTTTTATGTAAATTAAAAGGAACCACACACACCACTTGGCACTTAAACGCTAGTGAGTTGGGCTTGACATCCAACCACTAGTAGGGTTCAATGACGGTGGGCGTAACTTCCATCCATTGGCCCAAATCCCATGAACCTTTTGGATACTAGACCAATACCGGATCCGAGAACCTTTCGTACCCTAGAAAATTTACATGTATTCTCTTTGAAGGGTATAACACTGACTGGGGAAAATGGGTGAGGATCTGGGAGGACCTGTGCTCCCTGACCATGTGTGGGCTTCATTACCACACATTATAGGTTGGATTACGTGACTTGGAGTTCATAGCCAAGTTGTCGAGCTATGAGCATACAGGTGAAAGCCATTAAACTAAGAATAAAATCCAACAAGTTTTGCAAAACATGATAAGAGTTTCTACACTGATACAACAAATCTTGAAAACACATCAAACAGTTTAGGACTCACTTTCAAAATTTAATACGAGATAATCATTATTGTATACCTTGTTTTCTTAATAATAAAAGATACATCTAGATGCTAGGTACACAATGGTGGATACACGGGGTGGTCAGAAAAGGTCTAAACCTAACGTCGATGACCAACCCCTAACCAATTCATAACAACACGTGTCAATTCCTCAACCACATGAGCGAACCGAACATCATTCGACAAGCATCAGAGGAGATAACTCGACATGAGGGGAGCCTATAGAGCATACCCTAGATAGAGGAGCTTCAGTACACTCCTCTAGGCATAGGATAGAATAGGGAGCCTCTCAGCATGAGGGTGCTCCACTCGAGAGCCATTACCGAGACCACACTGCACGCGCATCCATGGGATCGACCGAAGAGTTTGTTGTGCAGGGGACCAGGTTGGTGCCCCTACATACTAAGTCCATAGGAGGATCCATACCTCCACCTTCTGAGTATAGAAGGACTAGAGATCCACCCATTCAGGGGTAGGAAGATAGGCTCGCTATCGAGCATAGGTCTAACCATACTCCCATGCGTGGTCCACCATGCAAGATCACCATTGATATATCAAAGGTGGGAGCTAATGGCACACCACCACATGAGCGATGGTGGTCTAGATAGCTAGAGGGTCTAGGTAGTGTTTTAGAGTAGCTAGGCTACAAGCCTTCTACTCCACCCACTCGTGCCTCGAGTGAGCATAGCGTGAGTGTCATCAGGACTACTAGAGAGCATGGAGAGGCTTCTAAGCACCCTCATGTCACACACCCACTATCTATGCATGGTGGTTCATAGTATAGGACACAATAGGATGCCAATGTCATATTCATAGATAGAGGCAAAGGCACAACACATCAGTTCGATGGGTACAGAACCCACAAGGTCACTCATACAGAGCAAGGATACCAGAGGCCTCCCATGGTCGATCAGATCGATAGATCACATCGACTGGTATCAGAGCAAAAATGCCAACTCCTCCAAGATCAATTGGAGGATGCTCGCCTAGAGAGGCAGTGCATTGAAGATGAGAATATTCAAGCGCAGAGGCTCATTAGATAGAGGCTATATGAGCAACGCATGCATGAAGAGTGTATCCTTACCTAGAAGGAGCACGTGGAGCAGGAGGATAGGTTAGCTAGGGCTGGCCTATATCCTCATGATGAGCATAGAGAGCATGTATATAGGAAGGCTTTGTCACAAGCTGATATGCATCAAGAGCAAAGAGATGCTCGTACTCATGCTAGTGCCAAACAGAGGGAGCGGCCACCATCGCTCGATAATCAGAGGTAGAGGTAGCATGAAGAAGAAGAAGGAGATGGATACGAGCAAGAATATCCTGAGAGCTCCCGAGCTGAGGAGGAGGAAGAGCAATGCCCTCCATATCGTATGAGGAAGATAATACCTCCTAAGCCACCTCCACATCAACTTAGGGAGGAGGACTTTCTATCTTCGGAGGCCTATAAGGCCTTAGCCGAGAAGATCAAAGCCATCGAGAGACAAGGCATGACTATTCAAAAGCTGACATTAAGGAAAATTCATAATGAGCCTTTGGATCCTTTGATGCCTACTCCAGCTTACCCTGAGCATTTTGATATGCCCAGGTTGGACAAGTTTAAGGGTGATGAAGATGCACAGGAACATGTCACGAGCTTTCTGGATGCTTGTTTTTAGATAGCAAGCAATGATGCATTATTGTTGCATACGTTCATCATGACACTTTTTGGTCCAGCCCGAGAGTGGTTCAATCAGCTAAAGAAACATAGCATAACTAGTTTTGAGCAATTAGTTGATGCCTTTCTTGAATGCTATTCCTTTGGCATCAAGAAATAGGCCAATATTTCTGATCTAGCTACGCTAGCTCAACATGATGATGAGCCAATAGAGCAATACAAAAAGAGATGGAGGAGACTAATGGTGAAGTTGCCATTCCCTATTCCTACCATAGAGTTAACCCAAATGTTTACAAAGAGTTGTGCCAAGCACATCTCATTACTATTACAGCTGTAGCAGTATCCTACATTCGAAGAGGCTTTGGTGCAAGCCAAAGTGATTGAGGACATCAAGTTGTAGGAAGGCAACTTGAAGCTCAAGAATAGGAGAGAGGGACAAAATAAGAGTGCCACAAAACAATAGGGCAAGCAGGCCCATGTGAATCAAGTGGTGTTGAATCTCTAGAGGGAGAACAAGGGGCAACAAAAATAGAATTATCAGGCCCAACCTCCCCCTACGCAATATGACAAGTGCAACAACAATTATAAGGGCAAGAACAAAGATCAACGCCCACCTCACTAGTTCACACCATTGAAAGAATCACTGACATCGATTTTCCATCAACTATGTGAGGCCAAGGCAATTAGATTACCCAAAATCAAGATGATAGACCCCAATCAACCCAAATCAAAGGGGTACCAAGAAGATCTATTTTGCATTTTTCATCGAATGAAAGGCCATGACATTGAGGTGTGCTAGACTTTCAAACACATGGTGCAAAATATGATTGAAAAAGGTGAGCTTGTAGTGCCGCACAACCCATAGGCGCCCGATAATCAGAATATGGGGATTTACAAAAACCCCTTGCCAAATCATGAGGTACCTCGCAACAACGTTGGCCAGGTCAACCAGGTGCGAGTCGAACCACCTACCCAGGGGTTCATAGGCATGGTGAACATTGTCACTAGGCATGGGAGATATGAACAATAGAATCAACCTCATGCTCCCATTCAAATACAAGCCATGCCAAATCAACGATCGATGCAGAATATTCTAGGCCCACCAACAAGACCGGTGGTGACCATAAGGAGCAGGTTGGTCCAAAACCTATAGATAACTCCTACGAAGTTGTCGATATATGAGCTAATACAATAGTCCCCGAGGCACAGGGAGACTCTTATGGACATTTTGAGGTCCATTGAAGTACAGTCCTAGGATGCACAGGCATTTACTAATTTTGTGGGACATGTACAATAGTGTCAGGAACCGATGATCCAATTTTATGATCATGAGATAAGGATGGTTTCTACAACTATGGCTGACCCACCATTGCACATAATCACATGTGTTAATCACATGCCATTTAAAAGGGTCTTGATCGATACCAGCTCATCGATCAACATAATAACGACCAAGGCGCTGAGTCATTTGAAGCTACCTAAATCACACATTGTGCCCACTACATTTACATTGAGAGTATTTAACGATGCACTATGTTCGACTATTGGCACAATTATCCTACCCATGCAGGTAGGCTTGAAGACCATCTCTATGATGTGTCATGTGATAGAAGGGGCCATGCAGTACAACATATTACTCGGTAGGCCTTGGATTCATGAAATGCATTGCGTTCCCTCGATATTGCATCAGTGTGTGAAGTATATTCATGAGGGACAGGTTCACGTAGTGGCATCGAATGAAGAACCATTTAAGTTTGTGAACCTAGCAGATTTTCCTAGGGGTTTCATACTCCCATCAATGCACCTGGATGTTCGACCATCATCATCGATAAAGAAACCAGGAGGTAAACCAGTAGTACGTGCTCAACCAATGCCATCTATGTCACATAGATCAGAGCACACCACTACCACTTCCTTGAAACCATCGACATCAGTCATGCATCGGGATGATAGGAAGTTGAAGGTAAAAATGGGTGAGAAAGAGAAGGAGCATGAGCCCGAGCCAATCATCGAGGAGGTTCCCATTCCTATGGAAGTTGAGGAACCCCAAGACAAAGCCGAGGAGGCACCTCAGCCTACCTCACCTACATCTTTAGTAGGGTCATCCGCACCATGGGTGATAGTACATCTCACCAACACCAGATTAGGTGAGTACCTTGTGTAGAATGTAACCTTTAGACCGATTCTGAAGACTACGCAAGAGATGGGCCGACCATCCACTCATCATTACCCGGTTGGATCGATGGTTCCATTGGGAGAGCCACCTAATCAGACTAACTTCATCTATGTGGGGCTAGACCAACTTCCAACGTGAGAGCCCATGGATGAAGATGATGATGAACCTTTCACTGTAAATGTTCATTATCTATCCAACCTCGAGTATGCCATGCATATCTTTGAGTTATATCATTGGCATGGATACGGCCTTGGTCTCTTTGAACAAGGATGGAGGACTCTGCTAGAACCTCGTTATCAGTTAGTCACTGATAGGTTCGGTTTAGGGTTATAGATACGAGGGCAGGATGATTTGCTCGTAGCATCCCTAGATCGTATATACCTTAGTATGGTGGATGATGTGGATTTTAATCCATATCATCTGATCCTTCCAAATTCTAGAGGAATCACCCTATGATATCTATCATCACCGCTGAGCCACTCGAAGATCATCATGAAGGGCTCCTTGAGCAGACTGAGACAGAACTGAACCCCAGAGATCACCTGGGACACCAAACCCATGATGTAGTCGATGACATAGACGTGCAGGGGTGTAACCCCATTACTGTATGTGATCTCGAGCTAGGAGATATTTGTAATGAAGATGGAGTGGAGTCCACCTCCGATATGAGTGGACCAAGTTATGATGCAGATGAGGAATCCTCAAATGATGATGAATCTAGGGATGAAGTCGAAGGTGCCTATGAGAGGCCCTAGCATGCACGTCATCTATTGCCTATTGAGTCGATACAGGTTATCGAAGAGATCCTTCCCAACATTGATCATTCAAGGGAAGAAGCAGAGCTAGATTTCTTGGTGATGTCACACTTACGATATAATTATCCAATTTATCCAGATAGTGATGACAATGATCAAGCGATCAGATTCATGGGGCCGCACTTGCCAGAGTGCCCCCAAGAGTAGGGGTGAATGAAGGATTCTATTATGATAGTGATGAAGAAGATGAGTTAGAGAGGGCCTACCTTGGTCCTCCTTATTTGTGTTACCATCATCAACCCATCGACATAGATGAGGTCTATCGATAGCTACATGTTGGTCCTCATCTGAGAGCAAGACGGTTAAACTTGGATCAAATTCATCGATTGGTTAATCCCCTTCTACCAACCTACATGGAGCTCCATGAGCCAAATGATCCTATTTTGTAGTCAGTGCATAGGGAGGATCCAATTGTTCATAGTCCTCATAGGGAAGACCCCTTTGTGCCTGTGCCATTAGAGCCAGATCGTGGGTATGAGGACTACATAGATTTTGTAGAAGTCGGTCCATGTGGTCCTGGAGATCAATTCCATTCCATAAACATGGTCTCCATTGATTTGACCACTCCACTCCACAATCCAGTAGATCCATCCAAACCATTGTATCTTAACAAAGATGCTATCGACTAGGATCACATTGATTCACCCATTGAGCCTAAGGATTTCTTCCCCAATGAAGAAATGTTGCAACCTTTCCATTTTGCACCAGGCTGTGCATATGATGTTTATCATGCCAAAAATGCTTCCAACGTGGAACCGATCAACCCGATGATGACATCCATATGATTCCTATGCCTCACCAGCTTGAGGAGGGATCACATATGTCAATAGAGGAAACCTTTGAGGTGGATATCAGTAATGATCCCGCCAGTGCAAAGAAGGTTAAATTTGGAGAGAGTCTCACTCCAGATGAGCGGGCCACCCTCATCCCTCTACTAAAAGAGAGACCAAATTTGTTTGCTTGGATGTACAAGGATATGCCAGGTCTAGACCCAAAATTGGTTACGCATAACCTTTCGCTAGATCTGACGAAGAAGTCGATCAAGAAAAAGCTTAGAAAATGCACCCAACAGTAGCCTTAATGGTGAAATATGAGCTACAAAAGTTGTTGGATGTGGAATTTGTGATCTCCATCGATTATCCAGAATGGGTGTCCAATATGGTACCCATGGGAAAACCCGATGGAAGAATCCATATTTGCATGGATTTTAGAGACCTAAATAAGGCAACACCCAAAGATTCATTTTCATTGCCCAATATTGATGCTCTCATAGATGCAACTACAGGTCATGAAATGCTCTCCTTAATGGATGGTTTTTCTGGTTACAATCAAATTTGGATTAAACCCGAAGACCAGCATAAAACCATATTTATAACGCCATGGGGAACATTTTGCTACAAAGTTATGCCATTTGGCCTCAAAAATATTGGTGCCACATATCAACGGGCCATGACATACATTTTTCATGACTATATGCACAAAATTCTAGAATATTATATCGATGACTTGTTAGCCAAGTCATTGCTATGAGAAGAGCATGCAGAGGTCTTAAGGAAAGTCTTCGATCACCTGATAGAGCACAATGTCAGGTTGAATCCTAAGAAGTGCGTATTTGGCGTAACTTCTAGAAAATTACTAGGATTCATCATCTCTAAGAGAGGCATCGAAGTAGACCCAATGAAGGTCAAGGCCATTTTGGAAATGCATCCTCCCACCAATATTAAGGAATTAAGGAGCCTTCAGGGCAAGGTAGCATCGATAAAGTGATTTATCACCCAACTATCAGATAAATGTCGACCCATGAATCGACTGCTACATAAGGGAGTCCCATTCAACTAGGACGAGGACTGCAAGGTAGCCTTCACTGAAATAAAGCAATACCTAGCAATGCCGCTAGTGCTAGCTCCACCAAGGCCAGAGGTGCCTTTTCTACTATATATATCAACAACTGACTTTGCACTGGGAACCATGTTAGCCCAAAAGAATATGCAAGGCAAAGAACAGGCCATATATTATATTAGTCAAACCTTGGTGAGCTATGAGCTCGGGTATGCATATGTGGAAAAATTATGTTTAGCAGTAGTGTTCGCTACAAAGAAATTGTGACACTATATGTTAAGTCATACGACATATGTTATATCCAAACAAAATCCTTTGTAGTACATGATGAGTAAGACTTATCACAATACACGTACTACGAAGTGGATCATGCTATTGATAGAATTTGATCTAGAATTCATAAGCTAGAAGTCCATTAAGGGATAGGTCATAGCAGATCAATTAGCTGAGGCACCACTATCAAATAGTAGGCCTCTAACAATTGAGCTTCCGGATGATGCAATCTTCATCATATCTGAAGCTCCCAAACTCGAAGAACCAGAGAACAATGTTGATATGACTCTATTCTTTGATGGTTCAAAGTGCGAGCAAGGGGGTGGTGCCAGAATAGTGTTCTTCATACCGCAAGGAGCTCCAATGCCCTTGTCATTTAAGTTGGATTTTCTATGCACCAACAACAATGTTGAGTACGAAGCCCTACTACTAGGCCTCCACACAATCATCACCATGAATATTAAGAGATTGAACATCTTTGGTGACTCCTTGCTCATAGTAAATCAAGTCAAGGGGCTTTTTTAGTGTCGATGTCCCATACTGAAAGCCTATAAAGATCTAGTTGACACATATTTGGCCAAATTTGAATGGTATGACATTGAGGCAATCCCTCAATCATCAAATAGGTTCATAGATACCATGGCATCTTTGGGATATTTAATCCCTTAGAATCCATCTACTGATTTCACTACCATCCATGTCAAGATGCTCTCGCATCCAACAATAGAGCGTGCAACCTATGATAACAGAGAATCGGTCAACATGATCAGTGTAGAACCAAAAGCTGAATGGTTCTGCAAAGTTGAAGACTTTCTTAAGAAGGCACCCTAGGGGTCATTAACCTCTCAGAGTCCTATGGGGAGTGGTACTACCATTCACCATAAGGTTGTTTCTGAGTCTGCATTTGCAAAGGTAAATACGTAGGGGGAGCAAGTCATCTTAGCAATCAAAGCTGAGGCTTATCAAAATTGGATGTCATAAATTAAAGACTTCCTAAAGCTTAGTATAATCCTAGAGGGATTTTCGCATGCCATGAAGCACACATTTAAATAGAAAGTGGCTAAATATGTCTTAATAGGAGACATCTTGTACCGACGAGGCTACGATGGAGTTCTCCTTCATTTCTTAGAGCCCCAAGAGGCATCATGGGTGATTTCACAAGCTCATGATGGTACATGTGGTGGCCATTTCAGTGGCATGGCCATCATCAAGCGCATCCTTCGAATGGGCTACTATTGGCCCACTATGGAGAAGGAGTGCAATGTGTATGTCAAGAAATGCATTAAATTCCAGCATCATGCTAATCTTACGCACTTGCCATCGTAGGCCTTACAGCCCATCCAAGCGGCTTGGCCATTTTCTCAGTGGGGATTAGATCTTATAGGCAAGATCTCTCCTCCATCATCGGGCCGACATACATTCATAATCATGGCTACTGAGTATTTTACAAAGTGGGTGGAAGCAATACCCTTAACAATGACAACTGGAGCTCGTATAGCAGAGTTTATACTAGAGCATATCATAAGTCATTTTGGGATTCCATCCAAAATAATATCGGATAATGGAACATCTTTCAAGAACAAAACTATGAGAGCTTTGACATCTAAATATAGAATCAAACATAGTTTTGTGACTCCATACTATCCACAAGCAAATGGGTAGGTTGAAGCTTCAAATAAGATAGTGGTGGCCATCTTGAAAAATATGGTACAAGAAAACCACAAAGACTGGCATATCCAATTGCCCCTTGCGTTATGGGCTTACAGGACTAGTATTCGGATGCCCACTAGGGCAACACCATTCTCACTAGTATATGGCACTGAGGCCATTATGCCCTTGGAATTAGAAATTCCAATACTACATATCACATTGAAAGAGTTCATCGATGATGACACCGCATGACAAGCTCGATTGGATCAACTGATGCTACTTGATGAACATCACATGAATGCCCTAGAGCATCTTCACATTTATCAAGAGTGACTAAAATGAGCTTACAATATCAAAGTCCACCAGAGAGACTTTGAAGTTGGGGATCTTGTCTTGAAAGAGAACCAACAGAACTCTAATTTACCACCAGATATGCGAGACAAATTCATGGCTAATTGGCTAGGACCCTACATCATATCTAAAAATATTGGTCTAGGTACCTATCACCTAACATCGCTAAGGGGTGTTGAAGAGCCTGAACCTCTCAACATCATCCATATTAAGGTATTTTATGCTTGAAGAGCATAGTAAAAGGCTTCGAGAGTTTGCTTGTAACTGCTCGGTCATCCTAAAAAGCTCCAAACACTCTCATAAGTAGTTTGGTCAATCAAAAAGCCCCAAAGGCATCTATAAGCCCTTTGGTCAACCTCAAAAAGCTTTGAGGGTTTTTAAAACCACTCGATCATCCCAAAAGGCTCCAAGGGTTCCAAAAACCACTTGGTCATGTCATAAAAGCCTCAAGGATTTTCTTATAATCGCTCGATCATCCTAAAAGGCTCCAAGCTCATCTATGAGTAGTTTGGTCAATCAAAAGGCACCAAGAGTTTATAAAAATTGCTTGGTCAACCCAAAAGCTCCAAGGATTCTTAAAATATCACTTGGTCATCCCAAAAAGTCCCAAAGGTGCTCATAAACCCTTTGGTCAAACCCCAAAAGCTTCAAGGGTTTGCTTAAAACCGCTCGATCATCCTAAAAAGCTCCAAGGATTTTGCTAAAAAATTGCTTGGTCAATCTAAAGGCTCCAGAGGCATGTACTCACCGTTTGGTCAGATATGAGGCTCAAAACTCATAAAAATTATAAAATCAATAAAATCCAAAAAAAATTGGTAAAGCATAAAATCCAAAAACATTTGCTTATTTTGCATTGTCATTTTTGCATTCACACATGCATTTGATGCATTACTGCATTGCATATAGGCATTCATCATCCATTGCATTCCATAGTAGGAGGGATTATGTTTGTCAATCTTACAAATGACACCACATTTGTGTTTAAATCATGCATCTCTGCATTTATCATGATCCATCATTCATGTGAGTAATTATGTTTTTCAACACAACCTATAATGTTGCTATGGAGATATACTAGGGTTTTCCGATCACTCAACCATACCTAGTGGTCTTATCAAGAGTTGGTAGAAAGCTTGCTTTGCTTTTGTAGCTAAGGTTCAGTTAGTATAGCCCTTAGCATATCAGAAGCCTATCACTAATCAACAAATTAAACAATCCTAACAAGGACTAGGGGAAGATGAAAGCCATGAAGTAGGACCAGGTATCCTGAAGTGAAAAGAGTTATTCTTGCTTATCCCTCTATGTGGACGATATGGGAAATGTTGGTAGTTGGCAAAAGGATAGGTTAGTTCCCTATTCAGAATCCCTTGCTTATGATAAAATGAGCAATATCCCAGAGTGATATCCCACATCAATCCTCATGATTGATACCCTAGATCGATATCATAGATCGACTTCCCAGATTGATATCCCATATTGATATCATAAGATCGATATTCTCAATCGATATACCAGAAATAATTTTCCCAAGTAAATCCCCCAAAGGAAAGTTTCTGAAGAAAATTATCAAATGTAAATGCCAAAAAGTGAAGATCGAATGAAGATCAAAAAATAGGCTTAAATCAAGTTCAAAGTGAAGATCAAATGAAGATCATAAATAAAAGTTCGAGTGGAGATCAAATGAAGATCCAAAATCTAGTTCAAAGAGAGATCAAATGAAGATCCAAAGATAGTTCAAAATGAAGATGGAATCGACTCCCTTGCTTCACTACATATGAGCAAGTATCCCAAAAATTGAAGGATAGAAAGGAATGAGCCTGAATCCCTAGAATTGTCGGCACTACTGTACCTTACGCATGATGATATGTCTGATACACTTGCATCTCGCTTGTGGGTAGACCAATGTTTGAATGTGGAAGAGCTAGCTTCAGGTGTCCTGCATTGCCTAGTGGCTTAGTCCAACTAAAATCTAAACTTGGGATTGGATAAGACATTTGTGGTACCCCTATCTTAGCAATGGGCTGAAATAATCCCGCTTGACATCGGGGAACGCTCGTGTCTTATCTTAAAATAATCATGTGCACACACAGGGATAATGAACAGTTAGGGCCTATCCTAGCAAAAGCCTTTTATCTCAGAAGTCTAGTGTGGTTAGTATGCAACTTTTGATAAGTCTATTAGGGTGTTTGAGTCTCATGGAAAACCTCAAAAATTTCTCTCATAGCAACAAAATATCAAATATCGCAAACCATATAAAATCATCAAATTGCAAAGTATCGAGTCCATGATACATCATCATATAGAGCACAATCAAAATATAGGATAGATACCAGATGAATATTAGAAATAATATTTAGATGACCACTGACTATATCGTGCATATTTTTCAAATTTTGCAAAAGAAAATAGAATGACACATTATATCATTCGCATCATACAACTGCATTCATTGCATTTCATATATGGGTGATTAATTGATTAAATTCTTATCTTAAGGATTTTCAATTACATTCATGATTTTTATACATTATGTGGTGTCATCCATTAGATTGATAAACATATTTGCATTCATTCCTTATGTTTTAAGTGATTAAAGCATACAGGTTCATTTACATTAGATTACCATCATGTAAATAAATCATTACATACATTAATGCATACAATAAAGCAATATCAAATATGCGTTAAGAGAAAACATTGCATCCATATGCATCCATCATAAATCGCACATCTAAGCATCTAGATCACTACATATCATCATCATCATAAATTAAATAGCTATCTAGTGCATGTCATCCATACATCACATCATATAGCATCAAATTAACATAAGCATTGCATCCATGTGCATAAAATAAACATAAAATCAAAACATATAAATCAAGTACACATAATGAGCCATAAATGATCAAATCATATATATATATATATGTGTCTCAGAGTACATCAGAAGAGTACAAAATGCCCATAGGCTACAATCGTGTAGGTCCTCGACCTTACACCAAAAATGATACATATGCAAAATGTAGCTATGATCTGACAAGAGCCCTAGCTCTGGTCGACTCCCCCTGAACTAGAGCTCTCACCACCTCCCTCAGCCCTATGACCTAGAGCCTACTCTACAGTCGAATTTTGCCCCTATTGTGTACCCTACTGAGGGCCCTATGTACCACCTAGCCCGAAGAGGCCTAGCACACAAGAGACTGGTATGTCTAGGTGGCTAGTCCTATGGCTAGAGGTCACACCTATCTCCCTATGGCTCCTATGAGAGCTACCACCATGTGTGCTAGAGGACCTATGTATCCTCTCTATCCTATGAGTCCTCTAGCTAGAGCTAGTCATGGACTACCCTATAGTCCTAGACCTGGTCCATAGACTCCCTATAGCATGAGAATCCTCTGACCCACCTATCAACCTGATGTAACCCTCTAACTGGTCTATGCGAGCTACCCTACTAGTATGTCTATAATTACCCTCCTCCATGAGGGCATGTAAGCATCGGATCTCTAACATAGGATCATCACCTGCTAGGTAGCACTGGCACTAGTGTTGTGGGTGGTGCCATGACAACACGAGAAGATGAAGGATCTCCCCTCTAAGCTAGGCTAAGTCCCTCTCTACTATAGCTATCACCATGCCTTTACCAAATCAAGTGCACTAGTGAGCTCCTAGACCCTCCCCTCTACTATCATAGTCCGTGTAGTCAAGCTAGTGATCTACTACTCTACCTAAGTCAATCTACAATCTCTATCATTATTTGCCTTAGAGTGGCAATAGTGGTGTCTCACTCCATCTATTGCATAACGTATCTATCGAGCTGACTCTACAAGTCAGCAACCTAAGCTAGGAGTAGCCCCTCTACTCTATTAGGAGGGACCTCACCCTCCTCTAGAGCCTCATCATCTAGGTCGACCTCAAGAGCCTCCTCGATGGTGGCCTCTATGCCCCATCCACCCTCTATCTACTGGTGCACCCTACACCCATCAAGATCCACCTCTACCTCTACCTAGTCTGGCACTCTGCCTAGAGGCCCCGATCCATGCCACCAGAGCATGGACCACCATCCATCATATGTTGGGGTGGTAGCAGCCCTATCAACCCTAGACTCCTAGAAGTCATCTAGCTCATCCCCTAGAGTCGGAGGCCGAATCCATGGTAGATCCCACTCTAAAGCCAAGCATCGATACACAAATGGGATCTCCGAGATGTCCTACACTATGCCAAACTAACGTAAGATATGAGAGTAGAACTGATACTCTCTAATATTAACCTTTTGATCGAGTAGCCACCTATCTCTATGAGCCTATCAAAGCCACTCGCCTACCTCAACCCATGCTGGGCAATCCATGTACGATCACCACTCAATATCATCTAGGCCAAGTGATGCAAACCATGTAATATAATGTTGGATGTCACCAGCATGGGTCCTACTCCTAAACCCCTCCTCCTCATGAGGCCAGTAGGTGGTATAACACTAGTGGTCATCATCAATATCTAAGATATGTAGTGGTAGCTCTCTAGGATGCTCTATCCTGATGTGCTGCTAGCCCCAAATCTAAAGTAGCAAGCTATAGCTGATGCCCCGATGGCTCTGATCAATGATATGATACAACTCTCTATATAACTAGCATAGTAGGGTGCTCCCCCAGGCTAGTCATAATGGTTGATCCATTGAGCTCTGAACCACTCTTCGGATAGTGGCTAGGAGGTTCTAAGGAATCCTCGCACCTGAGGAGTCTGGAAGAACAACTTGCACCACCAAGTGCATAAAAATGGCCTCACACATAGAGAAGATGTTCTTCCCCTACCAATATCCGATATGGACTCCTCCATGATCGATACTGCGCTGAGCCTCCTAGCTTCGATCACCAAAGATAGCATAAAAAATAGGCCCTTTAGCCCCAGAAGTAGAAGAGATGATGGCCTCACCATCAATGGGGATCCTGAAGATCCTATAGACATCCTCCAAGGTCACAGTCATTTCACCTATAGGCAGGTGAAATGTGTTGGTCCATGCATTCCAACATTGGGCCAATGCAGTCAAGTAAGCTTGATCCACCCTAATCATGGGTAGATCTAGGACGTAGCCGAAGTCGATGGCTCCAAACCATCTTCGCTCCCCAGGAGTGAGCTCTCCATGAAGAGTCTTAAGGATGTCGGGCTCATGAGCTCTAGAGGTCAACCTCTAAAATAAAAGCATAATATAAGAGAAAATCTAACTAAAAACAAGCAAAAACATTTAAAAATGACCTAAAAATCATCAAAAACATCTAAAAATTGATAAAAGTACAAAAACATGTCATCAGGAAGTCATAAAAATTAAAAATGTCACTTAGACAAGTCAAAAATGCATTAAATGACATTATTTGCCTATTAAACCTTGGAAAAATTAAAAATTTGATAAATTTTTCCTAAAGTTTGTGAACCATGGGTCAACCCTATGGTCCGCATGCGGTCAAAAATTGACCATTGGGATTTTAAATGTGGACCACAACTGGCAGCTATGGTCCCCAATTGATCAATTGGGAACCACAGCTAGTACCTACGGTCTCCAACTGAGATCCCACTCGAGTCATTTCTCCAGCTAAAAAAAAAAAAAAAAAAATAATACCTAAACTAGCCTAATCTAGCATGAGGTTCATTACCAACAGTTTAATTAGGTTCAATTAGCCCATTTCTTAATGAGGTTAATTTTACTAGTAATGGATGTGAGGTCTCGATTTCGAATTACCTTGCCCTCGCCTCTACCTCGGCTAGATGAAGCTTGCCCATGCTCTGCCATCATGCGATGTGTAGGGTGTGAGTGTAAGAGTTTGATAGGGTCAGGTCGAGTTTAAATTGTCACTATCAGAGCTCTCCAATTGCCAATCGTTGTCAAGGAATAATGAAATAAATTTGAAAATTGAGCCTTTTATAAGCTTTTCTTATTCCGCGTGGACCACAGGCCCTAGCCATGGTTCCCAAAATTACAATTGGGAACCGCAGACCCTAGCCATGGTTTGCAACTGGTAGCAAATTTAGTCAAATCCCATCATGGGAAGGTCTAAAAAGGTAAATTAATGACTCCCATTGGATCAAATTTTCAAAAAGAGCAATCAATGTTGCAAATTTGGTGATGTTCAAGCACCAGGATCAATTCAAAAAATCAAAATTAACAAAAAAATCAAATAATTAAAAACACCAAATGTGCCTCGTATTCAATAATTTACCCTATACACTTGGCGGTTGCAGTGACTTGCGATCCATGCAATCCGACAAGATGAGTAAATTACCATAAGGACATTTGGGGTAAAATTGTCATCATTGATCTGATATGCTTCTTTTCAATCCCTAAGAAGGCCTTCGAGGTTGGACTTCTCCACGGGAATGAGGCGTTTCATGTCATGTCTCCTATGACATATTTTAGCAAATCATCGATAATTTGATTCAACACAAATCTAATTGGATTTGTATCATTTTGATTCCCTAAGATGGCTATTGTAGCCCGACTGCTCCATGGGATAGGAATGTGCAATTACTATTAATAGTTGGAATCAAAAGTTGAACTAGGCCTAGCCAAGGCATTAATATGCTCAAATCTAAATTTGTTCAGATCATCCATGGTGGTCAAGTGACATCGTCACTTTAATCATTGTCATTACCCTCATCGACTCATCGCTTGAGGGGGTAGTCATAATATCAAATCATAATCAAAATCAACAGAAGATCCCGAAGATCGTAGATCCCTTGATCTTGTCAAAATTGTGTTCATCCTTGCGAATCATTGTCAACAACTATCATAAGCTTACCCCTTTGCTTGGGGTAAATAGAAAATATGATAATTTGTTTGTATCTCTTCTCCTTTCGATTATATAGGCCTAAATACCTATGGTATAGCATCAAAGCTACCCGAATGAGATGAGAAGGGCAAGCTTTTCAAATGTAAGCCTTTCACCTAGTTGGAAGCAATGATTCCAGGATGCGCATCCTTTTGCTGGACAAGAGGCATCTAATGTTGATCTGACTAATGATCATCATAGAACCTTCGACATCATTTTAGGAGGTATATTTTTTCTCGAGTTGTTCGATCTCACAATGCATCTCAAAAGGGGCATCTGTAGACACCTAAAATGTGTCATGTCGAGGGTGACTACTCATATGGACATGCTACAAGACCATATGGAGGATCTTGGATAGACTCCAAGATAGAGCAGTGGTTCTAACCACTCAATTTGGGCTCCTTGGCCTAATCAGTCTGAACCGTAGCCCAGACCTATGGTCTATAGGCTGAACCATGGCTGAGACCTACGGTTTATAGTCTAGACCATAGTTGTAACCTATGGTCTTAACTGAAGTTCAGTTGGCCTTCATCCGAGCCAAATCGGTTTGAATGACCATTTGATCTAGAAGAAGGTGGTTAGAGGATGAAAGCTTCCATTCCAACTATCCTAACCACCCCTTCTTGATCTTGGCTTCTCCATGAAGCCACCCCTAGCCCTTGGGTAGTCCTATAAGTACCCCTTAAAATTAGGGTAAACTATAAGAGAGAGCATTGGATATTTGAGCAGCGAAGCCCTATCAAATTGTACACTCAACCGAGTATACTAAGAGAGAGCTATTGCACTTATCCCCTACCTACTTGCCAAGATTCATGATGAATTGCATTATGGATGCCCTAGGAGCCTAGGAGAGCCAAGAAGCGCATATTCGGGCAAACGAAGGCCCTTCACAATGAATCAACCACCAAATCAGTCTGAGGACACCGAAGGTGACCATTGAACATCAATTTGGACAAGGAGGTCAAGCCCACTACCCTTGAAATTGAGGGTAAACCTATCATATTGCTAACCATGGCTTTCAACCATGGTTTACAATGCAAACCGCTCATCAGAGCTACGGTTTGCAGTAGAGGTATCACCACCTTACCTTTTTCTATTTATATCCAGCTAGATAGTTTAGATTAGCTATTTCCATGGTTCAATTGTAGTTTAGAAGATTTTTGACCGTAGAATTAGGTTTAGAATAGTTTCATTGTATTAAGCATCAAATAGGACATTAATGGATTCTTTATGTACTTTCATGCTTTATTTCACATAATTGGTCCATTCATAGTGTAGTTGTTATCTTTCTTTATGCAATTCCATAAATCTTGATCCAATTAACATAGTTTAGAAGTGCTTTTCATGCTTTCTTGATTATACATGCTTAATGGTATCTTTATGCATTTTTCCTAAAAGGGCCTCATCATGAGAGGTTGCCTATCTTTTTGACACTTTTATGTTGTTTCTTGATCGCAGGGAACAGATTCGAAGGAGATTCAACCATCAAGTTCCTTCCCCAACGCGAAGAAGAGGGCAACTCCACCCTAGAGCAGTTTGTGACTAGTTGAAAAGCAACATTAGTGCGCCTACCCTATTGAGGGCTTTGGCATTGTATTAATTGTATCATCATTTGGGTGACCCTAAGAGGGGCATGATTGTAATCGGGATTCTTTGCAATTATTAATACAAGAAACACTTATTTTGTTGAATCTATGCAATCTTGTCATTATTTTATGCTTGAATGAATGAATATGATATAATACAGTAGATGGGTGCACGCTTTTTGGTTAGATCAGAGTGTTTGGGTGCTAGGTGACCTATGTTCAAAATGTGGCAGAAATATTTTTGGTCGTTGTGTGTGTGTTGGAAGCACCAAAGGAAAGGTGCACGTTTTTGCTAAGCAAGGCCGGGAATATTTTGGATCACGTGGTGCTCTTTACTCCCCAAGCGAGCGCCTAGCTCGCACTACAGTTGGAGCCGCGTCTAGGGCACTGGTTGAGAGTGCACCGTGAGTTCACGTTTTCAAAAGAGTGATTGAAAGTGATTGAGCATTATGATGAGTATAGATCATATTGAGTCTCTAATAATTCTCTTTGTGTTTTTATGATATTTGGACAAGTTATAGTGTGGACTTGTTGAGCAGATTTGAGGTAAGTCTTGAGAAGACTTGTGGACAGATTTGAGTAAGCTTTTGTGAAAGTTTACAATACAGATTGAGAGAAGATTTGGATAAGTTCTTGAGAGGACTTATTGAGTATATTTAGATAAGTTCTTGGGAGAACTTATTAAGCATATTGGACAAGTTATAGAGAGGACTTGTGGATAGAGTTTGGTGCAGATTTGAGGATAGGTTTGTGTCAGATTAGATACAAAGATTGATTAGAGTTGTACTAGATTGAAGGATTGTGTTTAGTGTATATTTGAGATAGATATTTAGAGGTGATAGAGTACAGAGGATAGTAGTCTCCAATGGATAGAGATCCATTAGCTAGGGTAGTGAGGATAAGTCTTCTAAGTGAGGATTAGAGTCTTCAGTGGAGAGAGATACACAAGCTAGTGTAGTGGAGGTAGCAATCTTCTAGAGGATTACCAACTAGAGAAAAGGAGGAGTTCTCTTGTGGATAGATATCCATGAACTTGATTTAGGGGATTGGTGTCTCCTTTGGACAAAGGTCCATAAAAATTGTAGGGAAAGGATTCCCAAGATAATTTATTTGAGAAAAAATTATAAGAAATATTTTCTCCATGGAGTATCCCGCATTGGGTGAACCACATAAAATCATATCTCTCATGTGTGTGATGCTTTGTGTGATGTTTACTACTTTAATATTTCTTATGCTATTATTTGGATTAAAAAGAAAAAAAAATTATTGTATACTGTTCACCCCCCATATCAATATAAGCACATGTTCTTAAATTGGTATCAGAGCGGGTCTCTCCATGAAAAGACTAACAACTTGGAGGAGGATCTATCAGTAGCACACATGATTTCAGAAAATGAAGAAGAGACTATGTTTGACATAAAAAAGGAATTATTTGCTTCTCTAAAAAAATTGGAAAGACTTAAAGAGAAGAATTCAAGCTTGAAGGAACAATTTTAAGAAGATGAAGAATCAAGGATAGAACTTATACAAAATCTCATAGAACTCAATATTAGGGTGGAAGAAGGAAAGAAAATCGAGCAGGACATGATAGAACTATTGAGAGCCAGGGAAATAGAATGTGAAATATTAGAAACAAAAATTATCCACCTAAGGAATGAAGTTGAAAGGACCAAGGTACTACAATATGTAGAATATGAGAAACAAAAAAAGGAATCAAGTCTTCAAAAAGCAGAAACCTCAAACAAGGATAAGCAAGCAAAGGATAATAGAAATGAAGAAAGCAAAGGAGAACCCTGGATAAGAGTTAATCACAAGAGGAAGATTACTTCACCACAAAATTAAAGACATCCAAATAGGTTACATAATTTCTTCCATGGTCATTGCTTTTCTTATAATAAATATGGTCATAGAGCTGTACACTATATTCATCATACAAGAAACAATGTCAATAGAAATTTCAATTCCTTTGCACCTCTTATGGATGATGATATTATATGTTACAAATGCAATAATTTTGGGCACAAGGCTAGATGGTGTAAAATGATACTTCCTGAGTCTAGAAAAATAATTTCAACAACTAAAAAATATGGAAGGGAAAATGTTAAGGCTATATCAATGTTAGTTCAAACAACCCTTCATGCTTAGGATAAATAAGAAAATGGTATATTGATGGTGGTTGCTCTAGTCACACGATAGGAGATAAATAAAAATTCATTGAGCTAAAAGAAACCAATAGAGGATTAGTAAGTTTTGGTGATAATGGATCAACAAGGATTGGTGGAAGAGGAACTCTAAGTTTGGATAATAGGAAAACAAAAACAAAAAATGTGTTTTATGTTAATATAGACACCTAAAATGCATCATGTCGAGGGTGACTACTCATATGGACATGATACAAAACCATATGGAGGATCTTGGACAGACTCCAAGATAGAGCAGTGGTTTTAACCACTCAATTTATGCATTTTGGCCTAATCAGGTTGAATCGCAACCAAGATCTGTGGTCTCCATTCTAAATTACAACTAATACCTGCGGTTTGTAGTCTGGACTACAACTGTGACCTGTGGTCTTAACTGAAGTTCAGTTAGGCCTTCCATCTAAGCCAAATTGGTTAGAACGGCCAAAATATCTAAAAGCAGGCAGTTGAAGGATGGAAGATTCCAGAGGCTTCCATATCAACTATCCTAACCAACCTTCTTGGTCTTGGCTTCTCCATGAAGCTACCCCTAGCCCTAGGGACATGCTATAAATACCCCCTCCAAATGGGGTGAATATATAGGGAGTTAATTAATCAAGAGAGCAGCGAAGCCCTATAAAATTGCATATTGAATCTATGCATTTGAGAGCCCCTTTGCTATTCACCTAAATACCAATTAGCCATGGATGCCCTAGGTGCCTAGGAGATTCAAAAAGCATAAATTCGGGCGAATGAAGGCCTGTCATAGCGATTTGACCATAAAATCTATCAGAGGACAACAAAGGCGACCCTTGAACATCAATTTGGACAAGGAGGTCAAGCCCACTGCCCCTAATTCTAAGGGTAAACCTATCAGAGGTCAAACTGCGGTTGTTAGCCGTTGTTCATAGTGCAGACCGCCCGCCATAACTGTGGTTTGCAATAGGTGACTGATCACCTTACTTGCTTTGCTTTTGACCACATAAATTAGTTATATTGGTCTTTTTATAGGTTTAATTACACTTTAGAGAAAATCTGACCCTAGGAATTAGTTATTTTATGCATTGTATTAAGTAGGATTATATTGGATCTTTTATGCACTTTATTGCTCCTAACTTGATATTTGACCCATGCATCATTTGCTTATTCATGTCTGTCATTGATGAGGCCTGGATAAGCCTCATTTATAGCATGTTTTAAATAGTTAAAACTGCCTAAAACTGCCTAAAACTCTTGTGAATTATCTTATATGCTAGTTAAGTTGATTTAATATGCTCTGTATTAACTGTTTGCATGATTGCAGTGTTAAGGACATTATATTCTGATTTTTAATAGTTCTTGTATAGTTTTATGTTATATTTTCATGCTTAGGTTGACAACATCATTTTAGTAGTCTTTTTTTGATGATCATTAAGCATTAGTTTCTCTAAATTCAGAAAATAGTACAAAGACTTATTACTGTGCAGCAGAAAACTGGTTTTTCCATATAAATTCTAGCAAGCTACCAATGAATGGCAAGGCATGGAATTCACATCCAAAGAAGAATGAAGACTATTGAAATCTGATCCTGAGGTCTAATACACCTGAGAAATGCAGCCAAAACCATTTGGAGTCAACATAGTTGGTCATTCTAAAGATATTCGGAATGAACACAGTATCTTCGGAATGAACACAGTGTCTTCGAAATGAACATATATCTTCGGAATGAGAAAACATAGTGTCTTCGAAATGAGCGGATCTTCGGAATGAGAATTGTAGTATCTTCAGAATGAGCGGATCTTCGAAATGAGAATTGCAGTATCTTCGAAATGAGCGGATCTTCAGAATGAGAATTGCAGTATCTTCGAAATGAGCCACTTATCTTCGAAATGAAAACAAAATGTACTTTTTGACTTGTTGACTGACTTTTGGCGATGAAAAAGGGGATAAGAAGGTTGAGAAAGTTAAGGGAAATATCTCCCATCTAACTTTGCCATCCAAAGCCACCATTTATGGAAAAGATCAGATTGATCCTATTCTAGGATAAACGCAAGAAATTCTGCAGGATATCAGGACAACATATTTTCTGTTTGTAATTAGATTTTAGGCATCTATAAAAGATAGCTCCCGTACAGGTTGAGCTATTAGGAAGAAGATATTAGATATTAGAAATATTAGATTAGAGATTAGACATATTAGAGATAATAGACCTGTAACAGATTGCAGATCTGTAACAGATTTCAGCAGAATTGTAATTATGTTGCTGAAGCAATAAAAGTGCAGTTTTCATTTCATTTATTTTATTAAGAGAAGAAATTATACCTTATTCTAGAAAAGGAGGCCATCCACTTTCAAATCTAGGAGAAGGACTAACAGACAGGTTTTCAGTCCTAATTTTGCTGCAGCAGAATAAGTAGTGGAACTTGTCAACTTCAGCATTTTGTGGTATTTGATTTCTATTTTAGTTTTTATCCATCTATTTTACATTTGTGATGTAATCAGCAATATATATAATCAGTTTCTTTATTTTTCAGTAATTTTTCAATTTCCTGCAATTTACATTTCCAGCTATTTACAAGTTTTCTATAATTTCCTGCATTCTTGTTTTTGCTGTCAAACACCGCATGAGAAGATTGATGACCTTCTCGTTTTAGAGTATTGATGAGAAGTTGATTACTTGTTTTATCTCATCATTGCAAAAGTAAATAGGTTTCTCATTTAGCAACTGTAATTAGGATTTTCCTTCTGCAAATCAATTAAGTCTCAATTTAGCAATTGTAATTAGGAATTTATTTTTGTAGACAACAATTAGTTTTTCATTCTTGCAAATAGATTAAAGTTAAATTTATGTAATTTAGGGGTAGAAGTGACACAAAACCCCCACACAATCAATTCCACCAATAAGACCTGCTACTTCCAAATGAACTAAACTACAACCCTGCTTGAACTTTCTATCGTAGACAGCCTTGGACACCACCCCAGATTGATAAGATCTTTGAGATTTAATGATGGTATAACGACTACCCATCAGTCATGTTATAGTATAATTATTGATCTAATTAGAATAGTTTAAAGTCTTTCTTTATGATTTCTTGTTTTACTAGTTTAATGGAATTTGCATACATATTTCCTTAAAGGGCCTCATCACGAGAGGCTATTAATATTTTTAATCATGTGTTGTTTCTTTTTTGCAGGGAGATAGGTGCAAGAGGAGCTTACGTCATAATCCTTCCACATCACGAAGAAGGGGGTCAAATCCACCCCAAGGCAGTTTGTGACTAATCAATAGAGCACTATAAGTGCACCTACCCTATTGAGGGCATTGGCAATTATAATATCAGTATCATCTTTCAAGTGACCTTAAGAGGGCATTTTTGTAATCAAATCTCATTCAAAGATTAATACAAGAAACCTTACTTTTTTATTCAATTTATGTACTTGTGTCAATCTTTATGCTTTCATGATGGTATAGATCAATACAGTAGCTAGGTGCATACTCCATGATTAAGTCAGAAGGCGATAACGATGGGGCTCCATAATTTTAGCCCCAAGTTCTGAATTTTATTAGCTTTTTCTTATATTAGGTGTTGAGCAAAGTGAAGCAATAGGATTATCATTGTTGTCAACACAATCAGCTAGATCATTTGATTCAGTGCAGCAACAGGAAGTTCAGATGCAGCAAACAGGAAGTTCAGAGATCTCTCAAAATATGTACAGTGTTTTTCCAAAAAGACCTGAGTTGCCCACATACAAAAATTCAAATAAAAATATAAGGAAAGTGTCGCGATATCATGACATATTCAGAAAATAGGAAAACTGTCGCGATTTCGCAACATATTGGAGGAGAGAGAAAGTGCAAAGAAAAATGTCATGATTTCATGACATATTGGAGGAGAGAGAAACAACAGAGAAAAATGTCACGATTTCGCGACATGTTCGAAGTAGGGGTGCAAGCAGGTAAAACTGTCACGATTTCATGACATGTTGGAAGAGAAGAAGGCAAGTTGAAAAACTGTCATGATTTCACGACATGTTCGAAGCAGAGGCATAATCAGGTTAAAGTATTACGATTTTGTGACATGTTGAGCAAGAAGGAAAAACTGTCATGATTTCATGACATGTTAGAAGAGAGAGAAGAAGAAAGAAAAATTGTCGCGATTTCGCGACATGTTAGAAGAGAGAGAAGAAGATTGAAAAACTGTCACAATTTCGTGACATGTTGGAAGAGAAAGAGGAGAGAGAAAAAGATGTGATTTTGCGACATGTTTCATTTTTGCAGTTCAAAGTGAATAAAAGAGGAGAACAAAGTGTCGTGATTTCACGATAGGTTCGAGAGAAAGAGCTTGCAAAGAAAAGTGTCACGATTTTGTGACAATTTGCAAGAAGGATTGTACGGACGAAAAAGTGTCACGATTTCATGACAGGTTTGAGAGAAAGAGCTCATAGAGAAAAAGTGTTGCGATATCGCGACATGTCAGGTTTTCGCAACCCGATGAGAAGAAAAGTGCCAAGGAGAAAAAGTGTCGCGATATCATGACAAAAGGAAAGAAGGAGAGCACGAAAGCGAAAGTGTCACGATATCACGACATGTGTTTTCACGGTAATAGCTACAAAAGAGTTACAAAGGCAGATGAAGCTGACAAATACTGATGTTAGCTGATGGAGTTTAGGGTTTGCAGTCGACGAAGATTAGGGTTTGCAGTCGACTAAGATTAGGGTTACAGCTGACTAAGATTAGGTTTTTAATCTTGAAAATATTGTTATAAAAGGAAGGCTATTTGAAGAGTTTGATGTTGTGTTGTGCGACGCTCGGAGACAGTGCGTAGAGTGCGAAGTTCGATCGAAGATATCATCGAATAAGTGTCGAAGCAAGAAATGTGGCCGTAAGAGCGTAGAAAGTGCAGAAGTAGAAAAATGATGGCAAAGTGCACAAAGTGAGCAAAGAAGTCAAATCATGCTAAGTGTGAAATTCGCAAAGGAAGTAGAGTGTGCAAAAGGGAGAAGATGATCATGAAGCTCGACAGTGAAGCAACAGATTGTGCGAAGTGATTGCACAGAGAGAGCAGAGTGCGTAGAGGACGCAAAGGTGAAACAGACTAGTTGGGGTCTTGTAAAAGCAAAGGTATTTTATCATCAAACTTATAGATTCAAAATTGAAGTCCAGGTTGCAGTTTGGCATCAGGGGTTGGTGCTCCTTCTAGTAGGTGCTGGTAAATCAGGGGTTGTTGCTCCTTGCTATTGGTGCAGATAAATAAGGGGTTGGTGCTCCTTCTAGTGGGTGTTGGTAAACTAATTATAAAAGTTGTTGCTTTGCAAAGGCTGGATTTGGATGGTAGTCCAAGCAGTCATTCTTGAGGAGTAGCCAAATTGGTGAACCTCGTTAAAATATTATGTTGTGTGATGTTCTCTTATTGTACTTGCTGTATCTGTTTATAAGTTTTTAATTGTTGCTATTTTAAGAGCTGTAAATTCATGCTTAAAGTACCACACTGATTCACCTCCCCTCTCAGTGCCATTGTAAGACTAAAAATTGGTATCAGAGCCAAGTTCCATTCAAAGGCTAAATAAGCTAGGGTTGATCTTAGATTAGTACACAATGGGTAAGAAGAGTAGATCTTCCTCCAAAAGGGCATCTCAGTCAATTTCAGTTCCTGTAGAAGAAAAAATTAAATCAAAAGAGGTTGAAGGTTTTTTATGAAACAAAGCACCTGTATTTGATGGAACAAATTACACGACCTAGAGAATCAGGATGCAGGCATATCTTTGTGCCTTGGGATACTACGTCTGGGATTAAATAATCAATGAATGCACAATACCCATCACTCCTCCAACTGATGCTGCCAGTAAGAATCTGGTTGAAAATGACTCAAAAGCAAGGAATGCTATCAGGTGCGGATTAGTAGACAGTGAGCTGATAAAGGTCAAGAGTTGTAAAATGACAAAAGAAATATGGGACAAACTGAGGAATGCTCATGAAGGAGATGATGAGATCAAGGATGTTAATTTACAAACACATCAAGCTTAGGTCAAAGCTGTAAAGTTGAATAACAATGAGAACATAGAGATATATATGCTGAAAGTTAATGAAGTCCTAGAGGATGATTCTAAAAGAGAAACAAAAAAAGAACATAAATGTGATGAAGAAGAAATTGATGTTGAAATAAATTTGAAAGAGGAACTAATTGCAGCTCTGGATGAATTGAAGATACAAAGAAAAAATAATAAGGAAATATCAAGAAAGCTTGATGATGCAAATGAAATAATAACCAGGTTGAAAGTATAGGTAGAATAATTCAAAAGGATTGAAGAAACTCTCAGGTCACAGATCAATGAGAAAGAGATTGGTTGCTGCAAACAAGAGGAAGAGACTGTGTTATTGAAGAAACAACTAAAAGAGGCCAATACAAATCTCAAATTCGAGAAGAGCATAGAGTTGCTAGATAAAATGATAAACCAACAAAGAAGCTCCATGGATAAGTGTGGTCTTGGATATGAAGCTGAATGACCTCCATATTCCAACTCTGTAGAGAAGAAGATGTTCACTACTGAAGGATCTAAGCAAGAAAAGTTTGAAGCTGAATCTTCAAAAGGAAGAAAATATCAAAGGAGATCTACGAAGCAAAGCAACCACAACAAAAGAGGTTCTATCACTCTCACTCTATTCATACTAATACTTTTAATGGCTATTGTTTCAGATGCAACCAGTATGGTCACAAGGCAACTTATTGTGGATTGAATAATAAAGCAAAAAGTTATGCTAGTAGAAATACTTCTGCGTTTCTGAGTGAACAATATGTACAATATTTTAAATGTAATGGTCATGGACACAGCAAGGTTTTGTCCAAGCATGTTTTTATCTAATCCAAGGCAAAATAGTAGATTTCATCAGATGCAAAGAACGCAACACAGATTGGGAATAAATCAGGTGCATAAAAAGGAAAATAATCATTCATTAAGGATGCACAAGAGACAACCACACAAGAGAAATGTTCGAGTTCATGAAAAGGTTCAAAACAGGGATGCAACTAAAAAATCCAAGCCCGAGTTCAAGAAAGTTTGGAGAAAGATAGAAGAAAGGAATTCATGTCTCCTTGGACTAAAGGAGACTACTCCCCTATTGCACTAAGCAACTCCAGGTAGCACATCCTCAGGGAGAGCAATCTTAAAGTTTTATTTTAATGCTCCTATGTATTTGTTTGGGTTTCAAAGGATGAAAGGCAAGTAGTTAGGGGGAGTTGTCTATAGTTGTTGAAGCGTGTTCTCAGTTCATGTAGTTGTTTGTGGAAGTGTCGTGAAGGGTGGTGATTAATTTAAAAGTTCTCATTATTGGTAGTATTGCTATATGTCATTGTTGTATCGATGATGGTTCTTACTGCCAATGTCCAAAGTTAAGGATTATAACGAGTTCGGATAAGTTGGTTTGTGAAAGAATGTTGCTCTAGTCTGTATATATGTGTTCGATAAAAGCGATGGGTATTTGAACTACACATTGATGGGAAGATTGTTAGATCTATTTTTGATGCTCGTGGTGAAAAATATTGAAGTTTGATCATTGATTCATATTTAGCTCATCAAGATGAGCAACTTTGCTTTGTGAATCATACCTATCCGAGGTCCAGAAGTATGAGTTTGGGTAAGGTGCATTATAGTTGGCCGTGAAGTGGTTAACAAAATATTGTTTTCTGATTCGAACAGTTGACAATAAGGTGTGACCAGCGATGATTGCAGAAAACATAGACCAACCTGAAAATATAAAAAGGGATTTGGTTGGTGTTGTGATACTATGTTTGATGCTTGCACATAATTGACAGTAAAATTGCAGTGTTGGTATAATATTGGACAAAAGTTGGTACAAGTATGAGTCACTTGTCAATTTTGAAGAAGAGGTTTATATTGAGCAGCCAGATGGTTCCTAGCTTGGTGATGATCCCCACTTGGTTTGTAAGTTGAAAATATATGGCTTGAAACAGGAACCCCGAGCATAGTATGCATGGTAGCACGATTTCAGGCCAATCCCAAGGAGACTCATGTGACAGGAGTAAAAAGGATTGATTGTGGTTTATTTTTAAAAAGTGATTGGTTTAATGCTTCAAGGTTTTCTGGTTTTAGAATTGTTATTAAACCTTATCTTTATAAGCATTGTTGATGAAGCCCATTGGTTGTGCAAAGAACTTGAAATTGAGTTAGATAAAAACATTTTGAGTTGGTTGATACATGATTTGACTAGGGTTTGTAATAAAGAGTTGTTCATTGAGGTGATTGGTTGAGTAGAGCTGATTGAGCCTAGTCAAGTGATTGGATGCATGTGGTTGTTCAAGTTCCATAAAATAAACTTTCCTTGATTTAAGTTGAGATTGATATTTGAGAATAGAAGATATTAAGTCTCTAACAATTCTCTTTATGCTTCTATAAAGTGGATTTGGTTTAAGACTATAATTATTTTTTGAGTTCATTATGAGTACTACTTGAGCATGATTGATTGAGCCTTTGAAGAAGTCCTTTGGTACAGATTTTAGGATAGTGTTGGGACAAGTTTCTAGAGAAGATTTGGGCAAGTTCTTGGTGAGCTTGTTAGACCAGATCTGGATAGGTTCTGTGTGAGCCTACTGAGTAGGTTCTTAGTGAGCCCATTAACAGAGCTTTGGAGGTGACAGAGTACAGAGAGATAGAGTCTTCTATAATATCAAGGGTACTATGGAGTATGGGTTATGATATCCAAAAGGTAAAGACTTCACCCTTATATCATATTCAGATGCAGATTGGGCTAGATATGTCAATGATAGAAAGAGTACTAGTGGAGGTGCATTCTATCTTGGAGACAGATTGGTCGAGTGGTTAAACTTCCCAAGAATTGGCTAGCAATCGGGACGACATTCTCAGGGGGAGCATTTATGCCTATGTTTATAGTTTTGCTCATATTCATGATTTTCCCTAACTATAACAATGTTTGTCCGAGAATGTTGTGCATAGACTCAGGGGGAGTCTGCAGCAGCCCTTTGGTATTATTGTCAAAGGGGGAGAAGAGCTACAGGAAGCTGCACATGTGTTGCCAACAATTCCAAAGGGGGAGATTGTTGAGCAAAGTGCAACAACAGGATTGTCATTGTTGTCAACACAATCAGCTATATCATTTGATTCAGTGCAACAATAGAAAGTTCAGATGTAGCAAACATGAAGTTCAGAGATCTCTCAGAATATGTACAGTGTTTTTTCAAAAATACCTAAGTGGCCCACATGCAAAAATTCAAATAAAAATACAAGTAAGGAAAGTGTCGCGATATCGTGACATATTCAAAAAACAAGAAAACTGTCATGATTTCGTGACATATTGGAGGAGAGAGAAAGTGCAAAGAAAAATGTCACGATTTCACGAAATATTGGAGGAGAGAGAAACAGTAGAGAAAAATGTCGCAATTTCGTGACATGTTCAAAGTAGAGGCGCAAGCAGGTAAAACTTTCACGATTTCGTGACATGTTGGAAGAGAAGAAGGCAAGTTGAAAAACTGTCATGATTTCATGACATGTTCGAAGCAGAGGCGTAAGCAGGTTACACTGTCACAATTTAGCGACATGTTGAGCAAGAAGGAAAAACTGTCACGATTTCGTGACATGTTAGAAGAGAGAGAAGAAGAAAGAAAAACTGTCACGATTTCGTGACATGTTAGAAGAGAGAGAAGAAGATTGAAAAACTATCATGATTTCGCAACATGTTGGAAGAAAAAGAGGAGAGAGAAAAAGATGTCACGATTTCATGACATGTTTCATTTTTGTGGTCCAAAGTGAAGAAAAGAGGAGAGCAAAGTGTCATGATTTTGCAACAGGTTCGAGAGAAAGAGCTCGCAAAGAAAAGTGTCATGATTTCACGATAATTTGCAAGAAGGATTGTACGGATGGAAAAGTGTCATGATTTTGTGACAGGTTCGAGAGAAAGAGCTCGCAGAGAAAAAGTGTCGCAATATCATGACATGTCGGGTTTTCGCAACCATGAGAAGAAAAGCGCTAAGGAGAAAAAGTGTCACGATATCGCGACAAAAGGAAAGGAGAGTACAAAAGCGAAAGTGTCACGATATCGTGACATGTATTTTCATGGCAACAGCTATAGAAGAGTTACAGAGGTAGTTGAAGCCGACAAAGACTGATGTTAGCCGACGGAGTTTAGGGTTTGCAACCGACGAAGATTAGGGTTTGTAGCCAACTAATATTAGGGTTACAACCGACTAAGATTAGGTTTTTAATATTGAAAATATTGTTATAAAAGGAAGGTTGTTTGAAGAGTTTGATGTGTTGTGCGACGCTCAAATACAGTGTGTAGAGTGTGAAGTTCGGTCGAAGATATCGTCGAATAAGTGTCGAAGCGAGAAATGTGGCCATAAGAGCGTAGAAAGCGCAAAAGCGGCAAAATGATGGCAAAGTGCACAAAGTGAGCAAAGAAGTCGAATCATGCTAAGTGTGAAATTTACAAAGGAAGTAGAGTGTGCAAAAGGAAGAAGATGGTCATGAAGCTTGATAGTGAAGCAACAGATTGTGTGAAGTGATTGCGTAGAGAGAGCAGACTGTGCAGAGGACGCAAAGGTGAAACAGACTAGTTGGGGTCTTGTAAAAGCAAAGGTATTTTATCATCAAACTTATATATTCAAAATTGAAGTCCAGGTTGTAGTCTTGCATCAGGGGTTGGTGCTCCTTCTAGTAGGTGATGGTAAATTAGGGGTTGTTGCTCCTTTCTATTGGTGCAGATAAATAAGGGGTTGGTGCTCCTTCTAGTGGGTGCTAGTAAAATACTTGTAAAAGTTGTTGCTTTGCAAAGGCTAGATTTGGATGGTAGTCCAAGCAGTCATTCTTGAGGAGTAGCCAAATTGGTGAACCTCATTAAAATCTATTGTTGTGTGATTTTCTCTTACTGTACTTGTTGTATTTGTTTATAAGTTTTTAATTGCTGCTATTTTAAGAGCTGTAAATTCATTCTTAAAGTACCACACTGATTCACCCCCCCCTCTCAGTGTCATTGTAAGACTAACAATTGGTATCAGAGCCAAGTTCCCTTCAAAGGCTAAATCAGCTAGGGTTGATCTTGGATTAGTATGCAATGGGTAAGAAGAATAGATCTTCCTCCAAAAGGGTATCTCAGTCAGTTTCGGTTCTGTAGAAGAGAAAATTGAATCGAACAAAGTTGAAGGTTTTTTATCAAACAAAGCACCTGTGTTTGATGGAACAAATTACACGACTTGGAGAATCAGGATGCAGGCATATCTTTGTGCCTTGGGATACTACGTCTAGGATTCAGTAATCAATGAATGCACAATACCCATCACTCCTCCAACCGATGCTGCCAGTAAGAATTTGGTTGAAAATGACTTAAAAGCAAGGAATGCTATCAGGTGCGAATTAGTAGACAGTGAGCTGATAAAGGTCAAGAGTTATAAAATGGCAAAATAAATATGGGAAAAACTGAGGAATGCTCATGAAGGAGACGATGAGATCAAGGATGTCAAGTTACAAACACATCAAGCTCAGGTTGAAGCTGTAAAGTTGAATAACAATGAGAACATAGAGATATATATGCTGAAAGTTAATGAAGTCCTAGAGGATGATTCTAAAAGAGAAACATAAAAAGAACAAAAATGTAATGAAGAAGAAATTGATGCTGAAATAAATTTGAAAGAGGAACTAACTGTAGCTCTAGATGAATTGAAGATAGAAAGAAAAATGAATAAGGAAATCTCAAGAAAACTTGATGATGCAAATGAAATAATAACCAAGTTGAAAGTACAGGTAGAAGAATTCAAAAGGATTGAAGAAAATCTTAGGTCACAGATCAATGAGAAAGATATTGGTTGCTGCAAACAAGAGGAAGAGACTGTGTTATTGAAGAAACAACTAGAAGAGGCCAATACAAATCTCAAATTTGAGAAGAGCACAGAGTTGCTAGATAAAATGATAAACCAACAAAGAAGCTCCACAGATAAGCATCGTCTTGGATATGAAGCCGAACGACCTTCATCTTCCAACTCTGCAGAGAAGAAGAAGCTCACTACTGAAGGATTGAAGCAAGAAAAGTTTGAAGCTGAATCTTAAAAAAGAAGAAAATATCAAAGGAGATCTACAGAAAAGCAGCCACAACAAAAGAGGTTCTATCACTCTCACTATATTCATACTAATACTTTTAATGGCTATTGTTTCAGATGCAACCAGTATGGTCACAAGGCAACTTATTGTGGATTGAATAATAAATCAAAAAGTTATGCTGGTAGAAATACTTCTACGTTTCTGAGTGAACAATATGTACAATGTTTTAAATGTAATGGTCATGGACACATAGCAAGGTTTTGT
This sequence comes from Wollemia nobilis, assembly GCA_028583015.1. Taxonomy (NCBI): domain Eukaryota; kingdom Viridiplantae; phylum Streptophyta; class Pinopsida; order Araucariales; family Araucariaceae; genus Wollemia; species Wollemia nobilis. Next base: position 9,284,272 of record JAQPPZ010000989.1, read on the forward strand.
CCAAGCATGTTTTTATCTAATCCAAGGCAAAATAGTAGATTTCATCAGACGCAAAGAACGCAACACAGACTGGGAATAAATTAGGTGCATAAAAAGAAAAATAATCATTCATCAAGGATGCACAAGAGACAACCACACAAGAGAAATGTTTGAGTTCATGAAAAGGTTCAAAATAGGGATGCAGCTAAAAAATCCAAGCCCGAGTTCAAGAAAGTTTGGAGAAAGATAGAAGAAACGAATTCATGTCTCCTTGGACTGAAGGAGACTACTCCCCTATTGCACTAAGCAACTCCAGGTAGCACATCCTCAGGGAGAGCAATCTTAAAGTTTTATTTTAATGCTCCTATGTATTTGTTTGGGTTTCAAAGGATGAAAGGCAAGTAGTTAGGGGGAGTTGTCTATAGTTGTTGAAGCGTGTTCTCAGTTCATGTAGTTGTTTGTGGAAGTGTCGTGAAGGGTGGTGATTAATTTAAAAGTTCTCATTATTGGTAGTATTGCTATATGTCATTGTTGTACTGATGATGGTTCTTACTGCCACCATCCAAAGTTAAGGATTATAATAGTTCAAATAAGTTGGTTTGTGAAAGAATGTTGCTCTAGCCGTATATATATGTTTTGATAAAAGTAGTGGGTATTTGAACTACACATTGATGGGAATATTGTTAGATCTATTTTTGATGCTATGGTGAAAAATATTGAAGTTTGATCATTGATTCATATTTAGCTCATCAAGATGAGCAACTTTGCTTTGTGAATCATACCTATCCGAGGTCCAGAAGTATGAGTTTGGGTAAGGTGCATTATAGTTGGCCGTGAAGTGGTTAACAAAATATTGTTTTCTGATTCGAACAGTTGATAGTAAGGTGTGACCCGTGGTGACTGCAAAAAACATAGACCAAGCTAAAAATGTAAAAAATGGGATTTGGTTTGTGTTGTGATACTGTGTTTGATGCTTGCACTGAATGTGATAAGAAATTACAATGTTGGTACAGTATTGGACAAAAGTTGGTACAAGTATGAGTCACTTGTCAATTTTGAAGAAGAGGTTTATATTGAGTAGCCAAATGGTTCCTAGCTTGGTTATGATCCCCACTTGGTTTGCAAGTTGAAAATATATGGCTTGAAACAGGCACCCCGAGCATAGTATGCATGGTAGCATGATTTCAGGCCAATCCCAAGGAGACTCATGTGATAGAAGTAAAAAGGATTGATTGTGGTTTCCTTTTTGAAAGTGATTGGTTTAATGCTGCAAGGTTTTCTGGTTTTAGAATTGTTATTAAACCTTATATTTATAAGCATTGTTGATGAAGCCCATTGGTTGTGCAAAGAACTTGAACTTGAGTTAGAGAAAAACATTTTGAGTTGGTTGATACATGCTTTGACTAGGGTTTGTGATAAAGAGTTGTTCATTGAGGTGATTGGTTGAGTAGAGCTGATTGAGCCTAGTCAAGTGATTGGATGCATGTGGTTGTTCAAGTTCCATAAAATAAACTTTCCTTGATTTAATTTGAGATTGAGATTTGAGAATAGAAGATATTAAGTCTCTAACAATTCTCTTTATGCTTCTATAAAGTGGATTTGGTTTAAGATTGTCATTCTTTGTTGAGTTCATTATGAGTACTACTTGAGCATGATTGATTGAGCCTTTGAAGAAGGCCTTTGGGACAGATTTGAGGACAGTGTTGGGACAAGTTTCTAGAGAAGATTTGGGCAAGTTCTTGGTGAGCTTGTTAGACCAGATCTGGACAGGTTCTGTGTGAGCCTACTAAGCAGGTTCTTAGTGAGCCCATTAACAGAGCTTTGGAGGTGACAAAGTATAGAGAGACAGAGTCTTCTATAATATCAAGGGTACTATGGAGTATGGGTTATGCTATCTGAAAGGTAAAGACTTCACCCTTATATCATATTCAGATGCAGATTGGGCTGGATATGTCAATGATAGAAAGAGTACCAGTGGAGGTGCATTCCATCTTGGAGATAGATTGGTCGAGTGGTTAAACTTCCCAAGAATTGGCTAGCAATCGAGACCGCATTCTTAGGGGGAGCATTTATGCCTATGTTTATAGTTTTGCTTATATTCATGATTTTTCCTAACTATAACAATGTTTGTCTGAGAATGTTGTGCATAGACTCAGGGGGAGTCTACAACAGCCCTTTGGTATTATTATCAAAGGGGGAGAAGAGCTACAGGAAGCTGCACATGTGTTGCCAACAATTCCAAAGGGGGAGATTGTTGAGCAAAGTGCAGTAATAGGATTGTCATTGTTGTCAACACAATCAGCTAGATCATTTGATTTAGTGCAGCAATAGGAAGTTCAGATGCAGCAAACAGGAAGTTCAGAGATCTCTCAAAATATGTACAGTGTTTTTCCAAAAAGACCTAAGTGGCCCACATGCAAAAATTCAAAGAAAAATACAAGGAAAGTGTCGCGATATCGTGACATATTCAAAAAATAGGAAAACTGTCATGATTTCGTGACATATTAGAGGAGAGAGAATGTGCAAAGAAAAATGTCATGATTTCGTGACATATTGGAGGAGAGAGAAACAACAGAGAAAAATGTCATGATTTCGTGACATGTTCAAAGTAGAGGTGCAAGCAGGTAAAACTGTCATGATTTCGTGACATGTTGGAAGAGAAGAAGGCAAGTTGAAAAACTGTCACGATTTCGTGACATGTTCAAAGCAGAGGTGCATGCAGGTTAAACTGTCATGATTTAGCGACATGTTGAGCAAGAAGGAAAAACTGTCATGATTTCGTGACATGTTAGAAGAGAGAGAAGAAGAAAGAAAAACTGTCGCAATTTCATGACATGTTAGAAGAGAGAGAAGAAGATTGAAAAACTGTCACGATTTCGTGACATGTTGGAAGAGAAATAGGAGAGAGAAAAAGATGTCGCGATTTCATGACATGTTTCATTTTCGCGATCCAAAGTGAAGAAAAGAGGAGAGTAAAGTGTCATGATTTCGCGACAGGTTTGAGAGAAAGAGCTCGCAAAGAAAAGTGTCACGATTTCACGAAAATTTGCAAGAAGGATTGTACGGACATAAAAGTATCATGATTTTGCGACAGGTTCGAGAGAAAGAGCTCGCAGAGAAAAAGTGTCATGATATCGCGACATGTCAGGTTTTTGCAACCCGATGAGAAGAAAAGCACCAAGGAGAAAAAGTGTCACGATATCGCGACAAAAGGAAAGAAGGAGTATGGAAGCGAAAGTGTCGTGATATCGTGACATGTGTTTTCACGGCAATAGCTACAGAAGAGTTACAGAGGCAGTTAAAGTTGATAAAGACTGATGTTAGCCGACGGAGTTTAGGGTTTGTAGCCGACGAAGATTAGGGTTTGCAGCCGACTAAGATTAGGGTTACAGCCGACTAAGATAAGGTTTTTAATCTTGAAAATATTATTATAAAAGGAAGGTTGTTTGAAGAGTTTGATGTTGTGTTGTGCAACGCTCAGAGACAGTGCACAGAGTGCAAAGTTTGGTCGAAGATATCATCGAATAAGTGTCGAAGTGGGAAATGTGGCCGTAAGAGCACAGAAAGCGCAAAAGTAGCGAAATGATGGCAAAGTGCACAAAGTGAGCAAAGAAGTCGAATCATGCTAAGTGTGAAATTTGCAAAGGAAGCAGAGTGCACAAAAGGGAGAAGACGATTGTGAAGCTCAAAAGTGAAGTAGCAGATTATGTGAAGTGATTGTGAAAAGAGAGCAGAGTGCGCAAATGATGCAAAGGTGAAACAGACCAGTTGGGGTCTTGTAAAAGCAAAGGTATTTTATCATCAAACTTATAGATTCAAAATTGAAGTCCAAGTTGCAATCTGGCATCAGGGGTTGGTGCTCCTTCCAGTAGGTGCTGGTAAATCAAGGGTTGTTGCTCCTTTCTATTGGTGCAGATAAATAAGGTGTTGGTGCTCCTTCTAGTGGGTGCTGGTAAACTGATTGTAAAAGTTGTTGCTTTGCAAAGGCTAGATTTGGATGGTAGTCCAAGTAGTCATTCTTGAGGAGTAGCCAAATTGGTGAACCTCATTAAAATATTGTGTTGTGTGATGTTCTCTTGCTGTACTTGCTATATCTATTTATAAGTTTTTAATTGTTGTTGTTTTAGGAGCTGTAAATTCATGCTTAAAGTACCACACTGATTCACCCCCCATCTCAGTGCCATTGTAAGACTAACATCAGGCACTAACCACAGCTTTTAGCTATGGTTATTTTTTGGCCCGTGGCTATAACCTGCATTCACTACTGCATCCCACAGATCGGACCTACAGTTAATAGAGGAAAAAGCAAATAGCAAGAAACTCAGGGGGCAGTAGAGTACGAGCTAAGGTAGGCCTCAATTTCACTTTCTATTTTAAATTTTCTGCTCTGTGTTTTTCCATAAAGCATTGAACTATTGCAAACTAGGAACTTAAATAAAAATGTCAATGAACAAGTCTTAGTTTGTTCTATTTTTCTTTCATTAGAAAGGCATTTTTGGGAACATCAGACCTCTGAGTGCAGTTCGCCCCTAAATACAATGACCTTGATAGAGATTGCATGTCATTTGCATGCTTGAGACCCAATTAGTGGCCATGTCATTGTAATTGCATCATCAAAATATCATATAGGACATTAGCATGCATTATTTATGAATTTGAAACATTCCTTTCTTTTCATGCATATCATGTAGGAATGATCATTATGCTCTTTTATGCATTTATCATTTTTGCAAAGTAAAAGGAACCACACACACCACTTGGTACTTAAACGCTAGTGAGTTGGGCTTCATCTCCAACCACTAGTAGGGTTCAATGACGGTGGGTGTAATTTCCATCCATTGGCCCAAATCCCATGTACCTTGTGTTACTAGACCATACCGGGTCCAAGATCCTTTTGTACCCTAAAAAATTTGCATATACTCCTCTTTGGAGGGTATGACACTAATTGGGGGAAAATGGGTGAGGAACTGGGAGGACCTGTGCCCCCTGACCATGTGTGGGCTTCACTTCCACACATTATAGGTTGGTTTACGTGACTTGGGTTTCATCTCCAAGTTATCGAGCTATGGGTATACAGGTGAAAGCCAATTTAACTAAGTATAAAATCCAACAATATTTCAAAACACGCAAGAGTTTCTAACACTGATACAACACATCTAAAAACAACATCAAATATTTTAGGGCTCACAAAAAAAATTTAAAAGAAGATAATCATCATTTGTATACCTTGTTTGCATAATAAAACACATCTAGACGTTAGGTACACAAATGGTGAACACATGGGGTGATATGCAAAGGTCTAGGACCGATGCCTATGATCAACCCCCAACTGATTCACAACATGTGTCCCATCCTCACACACATGAGCAAACTAAACGATGTTCGACGAGCATTAGAGGTGATAACTCGACACGGGGAGATCTCGTTGAGTGGACCCTCGATAGAGGAGCTTCAATACACTCCTTTAGGCATAGGACTGAACGTGGAGCTTCTCAGCATGATGATGCTCTACTCCAAAGCCATTACTGAGACCGCACTACACGCGCATCCACAGGATCGGCCGAGGAATATGTTGTGCAGGGGACCAAGTTGGTTCCCATACGTACTAGGTCCATAGGAGGTTCTAATCCTCCACAGTCAGAGTATATATGGACCAGAGATTTGTCCATTTAGGGGCAAGAGAATAGGCTCACTTCCAAGCATAGGTCCACCCATACTCTTGTGCATGGCCCACCATGCAAGATCACCATTGATATATCAAAGGTGGGAGCTAATGGAACACCACCACATGAGCGATGGAGGTCTAGAAAGTTAGATGGTCTAGGTAGGGTTCTTAAGTAGCTAGGATGCAAGCATATAGCTCCGCCCACTCGTGCTTTGAGTGAGCGTAGTGATAGTTGTATCAAGATCACTAGAGAGCATGGAGAGGCTTCTAAGCGTCCTCATGTCACACGCCCGCCATCCACATATGGTGGTTCACATTTTAGAGCACATCAAGATGCTGATGCCATATTCATAGATAGAGGCAAAGGTGCAACACATTTTTTTGATGGGTACAGAACCCATAAGGTATCTCATACAGAGCATACACACCAGAGGCCTCCGAAAATTGACTCGACTAGATCAACAGATCACATATACTAGTGTATAAGAAAAGACATCAACTCCTCCAAGATCAATTGGAGGATGCTCGCCTAGAGAGGCAACATATTGAATATGAAAATATTCAAGCGCAAAGGCTCCTATGACAAAGGTTATATGAGAAACGCATGTGCGAGGAGTGTATTCTAGCTTAGAAGGAGCACATAGAGCAGGAGGATCAGCTAGCAAGGGCTGGCCTATATCCTCCCAAGGATCAAAGAGATCATGTGCATAGGAGGGTTGTGTCCCTAGCCAATATGCACAAGGAGCACAAAGACGCTCATACTCATGTCAGTGCCAAACAGAGGGAGCGATTGTCGTCACTCAATGATCTTAGATAGAGGTAGCATGATCATGTAGATGTAGATGGATACGATTAGGAGTATCTTGAGAGTTACCAAGTTGAGGAGGAGGAAGAGCCACTTACTCCATATCCCCCAAAGAAGACATTACCTCCTAGACCGCCTCAATGTTAGCTTAAGGAGGAGGACTTTTTATCTTCTGAGGCATACAAGGTTTTGGTCAATAAGGTCAAAGCAATAGAGAGGCAAGGCATGGCTATTCAAACGTCAACACTGAGGAAGATACACAATGAACCTCTAGACCCCTCGATGCCTACGTCTCCATATCCTAAGCATTTTGATATGCCCAGGTTAGAAAAATTCAAGGGTGATGAGGATGCCCAAGAGCATGTTATGAGTTTTCTAGATGCTTGTTTCCAGATAGAGAGTCATGATGTCTTATTGTTATGCACCTTCATTATGACACTCTTCGACCCGGCCTAAGAGTGGTTCAACTAGCTAAAGAAACACAGTATCACTGGTTTTGAGTAGTTAGCTGATGCATTTCTTAAATGCTATTCATTTGGCATCAAGAAATAGACCAACCTTTTTGATTTGGCTATGCTAGCTTAGCGTATGATGAGCCCATCGAGAAATACAGAAAGAGATGGTGTAGAATAATGGCAAAGCTACCATTCCCTATTCTTGCAGTAGAACTGACCCGAATGTTTACAAAGAGTTATGCAGCACATCTCGCTACTGTTGCAGCTGCATCAGTACACTACATTAGAGGAAGCTTTGGTGGAAGCCAAGGTGATTAAGGACATCAAGTTTCAAGAAGGCAACTTGAAGCTCAAGACTAGGAAAGAGGGGTTTAAAAAGAGTACTACAAAGCAATAGGGCAAGTAGGCCCATGTGAATCAAGTAGTACTAAATCTTGGAGGAGAGGACAAGGGACAACAAAAGCCTAATTATCAGGCCCAACCTTCTCCTGCGTGTTATGAGATGCACAAAAACAATTATAAGGGCAAAAACAAAGAAGAGCAGCCACCGCACCAGTTCACACCTCTGATAGAATCGATGACTTTGATTTTCCATCAACTATGCAAGGCCATGGCCATACGATTATTCGAGGTCAAATTAGTAGATCCGAATGTGCCAAAGTCAAATTGGTATCAAGACGATCTGTTCTGCATATTCCACAAAGTGAAGGGCCATGACATCGAGACATGTTGGTCCTTCAAACACATTACGTAAAACATGATAGAAAAATGAGAGCTTGTAGTACCAGGAAATCTATAGGCACTCGATAATAGAAACATGGGGATTTTCAAGAATCCACTACCTAATCATGAGGTGTCTTGTAATAACGTTGGCTAGGTGAATCAAGTGAGAGTCAAACCACCTACCCAAGGGTTCGTAGGCATGGTCAATGCTGTTACTAGTCATAGGAGGTAAGATCAATCAAATAAACCTCGTGCTTTTGTTAGAATACAAGCTACACCAGATCAATGACCAACTCAGAACATTCCAGGCCCACCAACTAGATTGGTGGTGACCATAAGGAGTAGGTTGGTTCAGAACCTGCAAACAACTCCTACAAAGTTATCAATATATGAGCTTATTCAGCAGTCCCCTAGACACAGGGAGACTCTTATGGATATTTTGAGTTCCATTGAGGTACAGTCCCAAGATGCACATGTATTTATAAATTTTGTAGGACATGTACAACAGTGTCAGGAACCCATGATACAATTTTACGATCATGAAGTGAAGATGGTTCCTACTATTATGGCTGAACCGTCGCTGCATATTATCACATGTGTTAACCACATGCCTTTCAAAAGGGTCTTGATTGACATTGGGTCCTCGATCAATATAATTACGACCAAGGCTCTGAACCATCTCAAGTTGCCCAAATCACACATTGTGCCTACCACATTTATGTTGAAAGCATTTAATGATGCCCTATGCTTGATGGTTGGTACAATTATTCTACCTATTCAGGTGGGACTCAATACCATCTTTGTGATGTGTCACGTGATAGAGGTCACCATTCAGTATAACATTCTGCTCGAAAGGCCTTGGATTCATGAAATGCATTGCATCCCCTCTATCTTGCATCAATTAATGAAGTACATTCACGAGGGACAGGTTCACATAGTTTCCTCAGACGAAGACCCATTCAAGTTTGTGAACCTAGAAAATTTTCTTGGGGGTTTTGTACTCCCATCGACACACTTGGATATCCAGCCTGCTTCACCGGTTAAGATTCCAAGAGGTAAACCAGTAGCTTGTGCTCAACCATCGACATTTGTGTCACATAAATATGAGGATACGACTGCAACTTCTCTAAAATTGATTGCATCAGCAATGCATCAACAAGACGAGAAGCTAAAGGTAAAATTGGGTGAGAAAGTAGAAGATCATATGCCCGGACCAGTAGCCAATGAGACTCCCATGATGAGGCCAGGAATTGCCTCATCTATGAACACTTTTTGGATACATTCTACTTATTTGAATCACCCTTTTTATTATGTTTCTATGCTAATTTTGGGTAAAATGCATTATGTAATGATATTTGCATATTCTGAAATGTTAAGTGCATATATTCTGTTTTACTATTTATTTCTACAATTTCACCTATTTTCAGCTAATTTGTCAGTAGTAATTTAAAATCAGTAGTAATTGTTGAGTGTTTGGTGCTTAATAGTAGTATTCCTCTGTTTGAGCTAATTCAAATGCAAAAGGTGCCAAAGACCTTGTCCCCTGTAGCTGACTATGCAGGAAAACAGACTGTGACTGTGACAGTTCCAGCCAGCTGTACATATACAGCAGGGCTTGGAAACAGTCACTCCAGCACATGCCACCAATGCAAAAAGGATGTACAAGATAAAGGAAAACATTCTAGGTGGTCAAACACTTCTTCCCTACGCGTTTGGAGCATGAAATAGTAATTAAATGTCACTTCCTGTTATTCCGGAGCAGTGCAGGAATAATAGCGCAGGAATAGGGAATAGCGCAGGAACAACAGAGGATGGTCAAAAAGTGACAGATCGGTAGAGGAAAGTATTGGCAATTGACCAGAAAGTTGCCCCAACTCATATTAACTGATTTCCTCAATGAATGCAGCTCAATAAGGTTGAATGGATCAAGTTTGACAAAGCAAGCTCATGCATTTTAGGAAATAGTTGTGCAAACAGTTGTAAATCCCTGCAAATCAGCAACCAAGCATATCAACATTACATTATAAATAAGAAAGCTCCCAGCACGGTTGAGCATATAGAGATATAGGCATATAGGCATATAGGGAGAAATAGAGCAATAGAGAGTGTAGTTATTTCGATAGCAGAACAGTAATCTACAGGTTTTTCCTGCATTACTGTAATGCATTTCCAGATTTAATAAAAGGTGCAGTTTTTAGTTATCAATTAGCATGTTGAGTTGATGATTAGCATTTAAGTTTCTTTAGCATAACTCTTCACCTTCATCTGGTTCTGGAAGCAAGGGCCACTTGCAGGACCAGAGGAAGGCATCTTCTGATAGAATACATTGCTAATTCCTTGCTGCAGCAGGTTAGCAGAATTCTGCCAGTTTCATTTCTTTAGCAGCTTTAAATTCAGATTTCAGTCTTGACAACATTTTTCCATCATTCCATGCAACTTCAATATTTTTGTTTCAGATTTGCAGCAATTTCCAGTTTTTTGTCATTTTACTGTAATTTCTAGATTTGTGACATTTTCCAGTTTTGCAATAGATGATAGTTTGAATTTCTAGATTTAGAACATGCTCAGGGAATTGTAGTTAGTTTATTTTTCTACAACTGTGTGTGATTTCAATTCTGCAATTTACCTTTCTGTTAATTTCAATTTAGCAACATTTCATTTTCTGCTATTTCAGATTCTGCTTTTCTTGCAAGTTTTAATTCAGCTTTATTTTCTGCAATTTGATTTCCAGTTCTAGGAATTAGAGGTCACACAAAAACCCCCAAAAACACTAACTATTCCACCAATAAAACCCTGTTCTTGAATGAATTGAACCTGCAGCTGTGACACCTTCTATCGTATACAGCCTTTGGACACCGCCCTGGACTGACACATATAATGATTAAATGATGAATGAACAATGACACTCATCATTTTTGGCGTCGTTGTCGGGGACAAATAGGTGTTGTTAGAAAAAGTGAAACAGGTCAAGAATTGTGTTACAATCCTTGAAATACTGCATTTCAGTTTATTTAGTGAATAGGCATGAATGCATAGGCTAAGGGACGAAAGAGGGAGGTTTATCCGAAGTGGCTCTGAACCACCAAAGCGACCTGCTCGGTCAGATGAAGAATTGCCTATATTTGAAATCCCTGGGGAAAATAAGCAAGACATACCTTCTTCATCAGCTAAAATTTTGGAAAAATTAGAAAGAGAGCTTTTTGAAGCACTAGCTGCTAAACATTCCCCTCAAACTGGACTATTCCCATCATACTCTAGAAAGAAAACAACTATGGCTGCAGCAGCAGCACCCCCAGGTGGATATGATAATCTTGATGATCCTCCTAAGACTTTTGAGTATCCCATAAGATTGGATCCACTTCTAGATGCCCCCATGAAAACAATTTCTCCATCCATATTGCCAATTTTTAGGGGAACTATTTTAGAAGATCCTGATCAATTTCTATTTGAATTCAAGGTGTTATGTCAAAATTATGACTACATAAATGATAATCAAAAATTGAAATTGTTTCCTTCCACACTTAAGGACGCTGCTCTCCGATGGTTCATGAGTAATCTTGAACCTAACTCAATCAGTACCTGGGATGAAATGGAGACTGCATTCTTAAATAAATATCAGGATTATTGTAGAGTAAGAAACAGGAAAGATGAGTTGTTTAGGATCAAGCAAGAAGAAGATGAGAGTCTAGAAGATTATCTTGATCGCTTTGCCTTTGTCCAAAAGAGATGTGGTCCTGTAGAACCAGATTTCTTAAAGCCTATCTTCTTAAGAGGATTGCAGGATGAATCTAGGGAAGTGTTAGATTTAATGGGAAAAGGAGACATAGATCAACTTGACCTTGAAGATATTGTGGAGTTATGTAAAAACTATTCCCGCACTCACCAACGGAGAAAGAAAAGGAATTCTGGCAATAATGACATAAAGGAGTTGATGGAGGAAATGGCTAATTTAAAAACTGATATCCTTGTTCAACTCAATTCTGCATTAGGTGAGAGGAACACAAAATCCAATTCTACACCACCTTTGGCAATTTATTGCCCAAGATGCAGGAATAAGCATGCCTTGCAGGATTGCCCTTTAAACAAAACTTCTATTTGTGGAATTTGTTCCAAGGAACATTCAACAGATAGATGTCCTTTGTTGCCTCATCTAAAATCTGTCTTGGGCACCCAAACAGAAGAACTTAATGCTATTGGGCAGAGATCCGGTGGTGGCTATACACAATATCCCAATGCTCCTTAGTTTCCAAACTGGGGACAATCTCCTTGGAATATGAATATGCCATGGGGACAGGCAGAAGTTTCTGCACAACCTTGGAACCAACCTTGGACAGCTCCTCCAGATTGGTCACAATCTGGATGGATGAACCCACCTTGGCATACCATGCCTCCATAATGGACACAACAAGGACAAATATGGGGACAACAATATCAAGGACAACCATATCCACCACAACAATATCCATCATATCAAGGACAACAAAAGTATCAGGGACAAGCTCAAAACTTGTTGCCTGCTCCTAATCCCAATTTTTAGGGAAGAATACAACATCAACAAACTCAACCAGTGAAACAACCTCCACTCCCAGCTCAGCCTGTGACTAACCCAAATAATACCAGACAAACAACCCCTATTTATGAGGCTGAGTCTGAAGACACTACTGCAGTTCATGTACTTGACTGTAGTAACATCCAATTACGTTCAGGAAAGATTTTATCTGAACTTGTTCCACCCACCATTGAAGAAATTAGTGAGAAACAAGAACCTCCAAATCAAGAGGCGTTGCAACAAAAACAAAAAGAAGAAAAAATAGCAAAAATGCAGGAATCTTCTCCAGTAGCCTTACCATACCCTGAAAGGTTTGATCATGTTGATACTACCCCTGAATCAGAATTAGTAACAGAACTCAAAAAGATGTCAATTTCTCTTCCTTTGTTGCAAGCAATAAGGGATATACCTTTAATCAAAAAGACTATTCAGGAGTTATGTATCAAGAAACCTGGTAAAAAAAGAAAGCCTTTCCTAAAACTATTCAGGTAGAAGGGAAATTAGCTGATCTATTGGCTGGGAAACTAGTTCCTCCCAAGTATAGTGACCCTAGGCAGTCCAATAGTTACAGTTACTATTGGAGTGATGCAAATTCCTAATGTGCTAATTGACCTTGGAGCTGCAATTAATGTAATGACTAAAGACACAATGCAAAAACTGTAGCTCCATAATCTCGGTCCTACCACCATAGTCTTGGAAATGGCAGATAGGTCAGTAGCTAAACCAGAAGGTATCTTAGAAGATGTGGCCATTAAAGTCTCTTCGTGGGAATATCCTGTAGACTTCTTGGTGTTGCAGCCTAGAACTTCAGTCAATGGATACCCTATCATTCTAGGATGACCTTGGCTAGCTACTATAGCTGCATTTATAGACTGCAGGTCAGGGGAAATGACCATTTCCAATGGTATTGACCTGCAAAAAATTTCTTTGTATCCACCAGCTCAACCTTCAACTAAATTTTTTGGACAAATTTGGTATCCTGAATCTGATGAAGAATCTGAACAAGAAACCATTGCTACTTTGGCTACAGTCGTAGTGAAGGAACATATTGAGGAAATCACTGCACCAGAAAGAGAAATATTCGAGAATGAAACTGTCCTAGTTGAAACATTACACTCAGAAGGACTAACTGATGATCAAATTCTTGTTGATCGATTGTTGTGGAAGGAAGAAGAACCAATGTCATCCATGTCTAGTCAGGAAAGATCATTCACATTACCTCATGGATGGCATCATCATCTCCTTAACACCTTCAAATGTCCTCTGATTCCATCAGGTATCACCTCTGAGTCAGATTCTAGAGTATTTCATAATCTGCAGCCACATCATTGTCCATTAAATGCATTGATCAGTAGCTATGAAGCAGCTAATTCTATCTATCCAGGGATCAAACAAATTGAAGTTCAGCCAGGGAAATTTTTGAATATTAATAGCTGGTTAACTGATGACCAGGAATCCAAACTATTTGCAGTTTTGCAGAAACATGTTCAAGCTTTTGCTTGGAACTATAAGGACATGATAGGCATTCATCCTGAGGTATGTACACATAGGATATACATAGAAGATGTAAAACCAGTAAGACAACCTCAGCGACGCTTGAATCCTGCTCTAAGAGAGATTGTGAAAGAGGAAATTGAAAAACTCTTAGATGTTGGATTCATTTATCCAATTTCAGATAGTAAATGGGTTTCACCATTGGTCATTGTTCCAAAGAAAAATGGTAAAATGAGAGTATGTGTAGATTATAGAGAGTTAAATAAGGTTACACATAAGGATCATTTCCCATTACCCTTCATAGACCAAGTATTGGATACCCTTGCTGGAAAAAAGTTTTTCTATTTTCTTGATGGTTTCAGTGGGTATAACCAAATTCAAGTTGCCCTAGAAGATCAGGAAAAGACTACCTTTACATGTCCTTGGGGAACCTTTGCTTACAGAGTTTTACCCTTTGGGTTATGTAATGCTCCAGCAACATTTCAGAGAGCTGTTTTAGCAATTTTTTCTGATTTAACCAATGAAAGTGTTGAAATTTATATGGATGATTTCACAGTATTTGGGGATAGTTTTGAATATGCATTAGAACAGCTTGAAAAAGTGTTGATTCGCTGTGAAACATACCATCTCTCTCTTAATCCTGAGAAATGCTTCTTAATGATGGAGGAAGGAATTGTTCTAGGACATCATATCTCTTCTTTTGGAATCAAGGTTGATCCTAAGAAGGTTGAAGTCATCAAAAACCTCCCTCCTCCACAAACTCAGACTGATGTACGCAGTTTCTTAGGACACATTGGTTTTTATCGCAGATTCATTGCTAATTTTAGTACCATAGCAAATCCCATGTTTGCTTTGCTCATGAAAGATTCTGAATTTGTTTGGTCTTCTGAATGTCAAAATTCCTTTGAAAAGTTAAAGGAGAAGTTAACCACTCCACCTGTTTTAAGAGGTCCTAATTGGGAGTTACCCTTTCATATTCAAACTGATGCTTCCAATAATGCTATTGGAGCTGTGTTAGGACAGATTGAAAATGGGGAACATTATGCAATATATTATATCAGTAAAAACTTGACAGGAGCTGAGAAAAACTACACTACCACTGAAAAAGAATTCTTGGCTGTAGTCTATGCTATTAACAAATTTCGACACTATATCACAGGGTATCAAGTATTCATCCATACGGATCATGCTGCAATCAAATATTTGATGAATAAACCATTGGTTAGTGCAAGAATTATTCGTTGGTTAATTCTGTTGCAGGAATTTGATGTTACCATAGTAAACAAACCTGGAAAATCTAATGTAGTTGCAGATTTCTTGTCAAGAATACCAAATGCAGATACAGGGGAAGTCGTGGAAGATACCTTCCCAGATGAAAAGTTGTTTGTTGTCTCTGTACAATCTCCATGGTTTGCAGACATAGCTAATTACTTAGTTACAGGGAAGATTCCTCTTCACTTTACCCCTAAACAAAGGAAACAGTTAATCAAGCAAAGCTCTTCTTTTAAATGGATAGAAGGATTACTGTTTAAATGCAGTCCTGATCATGTTTTACGTAGGTGTATCCACCAGGATGAAGCATATGACATCCTACGAGCATGCCATGATGAACCATCAGGAGGGCATTATTCAGTCAAAAGCACTATTCGCAAAATCTTGGGTACCGGATACTATTGGCCATCTTTGCACAAAGATGTAAAAAGGTACGTAAGACATTGTGATGCTTGCCAACGAATGGGAAAACCTACTTTTACTAGTGAAATGCCATTACAACCTCAAATAGGAACAGAACCATTTGAAAGATGGGGTTTAGATTTTGTAGGACCCATTAATCCTCCTTCCAAAGGCAAAGTACATATCTTGGTATGTACTGATTATGTTACCAAATGGGTAGAAGCTCGTGCCTTTAAGCATGCTCGTGAAGAGAAAGTTGCTGATTTTCTGTATTCACAGATTTTTTTGCATTTTGGAGCCCCACAATCCATCACCACAGATCAAGGACCCCAGTTTACTTCAAAAGTTGTTGAAGCCTTCACTCAACTCTATCAAGTCAAACACAGAAAATCCTCACCTTATCATCCACAAGCCAATGGCCAAGTCGAGGTGACTAATAGAGAATTAGAACGAATTCTGACCAAAACCATAGCAGTCCATAGAAGGAATTGGCTAGACAAGTTACCAGAAGCTATTTGGGCTTATAATACCACGTGGAAATCCACCACTGGATTTACCCCATATGAATTAGTTTATGGAAAACAACCTCTTTTGCCTATTGAATTTGAATTACTAACTCTTCGAACTGCTTTGGAAGTAGGTATTGATCTGTCACAGGCACAAGAAGATCGCATTCTGCAACTTGATGCATTGGATGAACTACGCATGGATGCCCTACATCAGACAGAGATGATCCAAGCACAAAGGAAGATGTGGCATGATAGTCACATTCAGCAGCGAAGATTTCAGCAAGGTGAATGGGCCTTGTTGTTTGATTCACAATACAAGGACTTCCCTGGAAAGTTGCAGACCAGATGGCTTGGGCCGTACCAAATTGAGGAAGTGTTTGACAATGGAGTTGTTCGCCTTACACCTATCGATGACTCACAACGCAAATTGGTGGTAAATGGACATCGTCTTCGTATGTACCATAAACCACAAAACAAGGAAGAATTTCTCAAGCAATTGGAAAGTTTGGATGTACACATTTGGGAAGAAAGCTCTTCTTCCAACTCGAATTCAGCAGAATGATACAAATTATAAAAAAAAAAAAAAAAAAGAAAAAAATAATAAATAAAAACTCAGAAAGTGAAAACCTCTTTGAGGCGCTCCTGAGTTGGGTTCACATGAAAACCGGGGTTCTAGCATGTTTACCTAATTGGTTTCACCCTCATTGTTCCATGACCATTGTTTCACCTATTTTCAGATTGCACCTGCCTTAGTTCAAAGACTGGTTAGCTGGAAATTTCAGCAAGAGCACCCTGAAATGTAGATAAAACGGTTTTAACAAGTATGTGCCTTCTCATTTTCTGAATAGTGTAAATTATTAGTATATAGTGTATATATCCTTGATTAGTATAAAGCATGTAAAAAGGGGAATCAAAAGTAGAAAGTGTTTTACAAATGCCTCTGCCTAATTCTGCTCTAGAATGCAAAAATGAAAACTATGCCGAAATCAGTAACCAGGAAGCGCAGGAATAAACTATTTTATTCCCAAAGCGCAGGAATAAACTGTTTTATTCCCAAAGCGCAGGAATGAACTGTGTAAACCACTAAGCACAGGAATGAACTATTTTATTCACTAAGCGCAGGAATAAGTCATTAAGGGCAGGAATGGGTTTTGTGTAAAAAGTTTATGACACGTGGCCTGCGGTAATTTATTTGGTTGAAAAGGGAAAGTTCAAGTCTTGGATTTCGTGCAGCACGTGAAAGTTGACAACCATAACAAAACCAACGAAAATTGGGGGTTGACGACATCGTAAACGCTGCCACGACATTCTGCATGTTTCGAAGCAGTTTCGACGCTGAGGAGTGAAAAGCCCTAAAAATAGAAAACACAAACGCAGGTCGTAAAAATTTGTAGCCACCAACACACAGAAAGTAGCAGAAGATACCATGGGTGGAAAGAAGGTTAGAGCAGAACCTGAGAACATCAGCTACCTAGAAACAGATGTTGCGTCCTTGCAGATTTTTACCAATGGAGGGTTTCTGCCATTTCTACGCAAATTCGACGGTTATTCTGAGGGCCTGGCGGTAGAATTCGCACGTACCTTCCGAAATGATAGAGTACACATTGCTGGGATGTTTATCCAGGTAACCCCTGAAATACTTAGTCAGATTACTGAATTTCCCCTTCAAGGTTTGCAAATTGTTAAAACCGACAGAAATACTTTACCAGACCTAGTAAATCAATTTACGAAAGAAGGGGATAGGCAAATCAAATTTTTAATGAATAAAAATGTGTGCAAAGGGGTAAAAAGGTCCAGTTTGTAGTCTCCTTGGGATGATGTCGCAATGTGGGTAATGCGGTACATTACCTGTGACGGCCAGTTTCCTGTTGTGTCTGGCCCACACCTCAGAATCCTTAACCATTTGCGCCATGGAGCAGCTAGACCAAACTGTAGGGTCAACATTCCTCTGTATCTTTACCGAGAACTTAAAGCCATGGCTCTAAAATATCAAGCAGGGAAGGGAGGCCCTAAACATCATGGGCTAATTAAACTCATCTGCAAATACCATTTTAGGGGAAACCCTAGAAACTTTGACCGTTTCTTCTCTCCATGGGCAGAAATTAATGATGCAAACTCAGCACCAGAGGGAGAGGAAACAGAAGAGGAAACAGAGGAAGATGCAGAAGAAAATCCTCAGCCAGAGCCCTCTGAACATAGAATTTCCCCTTCACCTGATAGTCCTCCATCTTCCAGAATTAGGAGACAACACGCATCAACATCTGAATCCCGGTTAAAAAGGAGAAGAGTGACATTTGCAGACAATGTACAGCCCAGTAGAGAAATTGGAGGTTCCAGTGAGCAGGCATCTGCTCCAGAATCAACAACAGAACCCATGACTGTTCCTCAATCTGTAGCTGCTCCAGAACAAGCAGAAGCTGCATCTGCTCAGGAACATCCAAGACCCACAGGGTTAAGAAGGTCTGCAAGACTTCAGAGAACTAAAAACTTGTCAGAAACACTAGTACATATTGCAGACCCAATCAGTTTGTCAGAAGAAGAAATTAGGGCAGACAGTTCACAGGAAGCTGCACAGGAAACAGAAATACAACCAATGGAATTGGACCTAACAATAGAAGAAACTGTAATAAGCCCTATCTTTCCATTGGTTGATTATCCTGACTCTGAATCTGAAGAGCATATAAACTTCGATACTGAACCAGCTAGGATTGAGGAGCATATTCCCATGTATTCTAAGTCTGACAAATATTCTAAATTTGAAAAATATACTGAGTCTGAGACACATTCTGACACGTCTGAGGAAGAAGTTGACATCCACACTCAGTTGCATGCTGCAAGGAGTGTTATTAAAACCCAGACCAAATGGATTGATCAGGCTGAAGAGGCCATGAAAGAAAAAGATCAGCAAATTTTTTAGCTGCAGCAACAAGTTCAAGAATTGCAAAACAAATTGTTGCAGTTGGAAAATCAGTCTACAGGATTGACAGAAATAGTACCTGATGAATGGGCTCAAATTCTCCTAGATTTGGCTGGACAATCAGAAGATGCAACAGCACAGGCACAGGGATCACCTGTCACAGATGCAGCAGGAGTAGAGACATCTGATGGTATGCTTCTGCAAGAAGATCCATCTAAAATTTTGATGCAGAATGACAGTCCTCTTCAGCAGGGCATTCAAACATTTTCTGTGCAGGACCAAACAGTTGCAGCTTAGGAACAAGTGTCTACACTCTCTCCTCTGGCACAAATGCTTCCTCATGAAAATCCAATTACAGTAGTTACAGCAGAACAGGGGACACAGACAGATTTGCCAGTTGCAACATCAACTGTAGAAGTTGGGGTACAGGTGAACATAGTGGCTCAAATGCAACCTATTTTGAGGCCCCCAAACACAGTGCCCTTGACTAGGTACAATGAAGACCTAGCCTATTGGATGACTCAGTGTCATCAATTAGAGGGGAAAATTGCAACTATGAACTCTGCCACAAACAAACTAGAAGAGAAAGAAAAAGAAGTCAACAGGTTGAAAACACAGGTAAAAGATGTATGTCAAATTGCAGAGTATGCAATACAGTGTAGAAGGCCACCTAGGTTCTATAGCCTCCTACTCAAGGAGAGGTACCTTCGTTGGCAGATTATGAGACTAGTTTCTGAGCTCCCTCACCAGTTGACCACTCCTGTAGAATTTGTGGAAGCCTTTGTGCAGAGTCCAACGGAGCAGCAGAACTTATTATGTGAGTTATTCTTACATAACTTCTTTTTACCAACAGAGAGCATGTTTCTGCCTCACATTTATACAGGAGATTTACAACTGAGGGCCTTTATGTCCACCTTAAAAAATAATATTTATTGGGACTCAGAGAAGAAGATAGCCAAGGACTTAGAATCACAGGCAGTTTTACTTGTCAGGCCTGCTCCTCTCAATCACAAGGATTGTACCAGTACTCACTACTCCTTTATGAGGGATCCCAGAATAAGACAACTTTATCTAGGAAATCTGCAAAAAGGTATAACTCAATTTCAAAAATTTTGTGCAGATTTCTTTGATGATGTTGTGGCAGCATGTAAGAACAGATGGGGTGAATTGTCTATCTCCCTACAGAAATGGGAGCCAATTTCTCCCACTAACCTATTTTGGTCAAGGAGAAGGGCGAGAAGGTATTATACACATTATTTCAGAAATCAAAGAACATTGGATAGGGCTAAGATACAGAATGCCCATAGTTATCACTCCTGTCCCCTATTTCTTTGATAATGATCCACAGCCTGATGAGGACTTCCAACAATGGTTTCAGTCTATAAAAATAGTCAGTGGGTTCTACAAAATTGGTGGTGCATTGTTAAAATTTCATGAAAGATGTCTGGATCTGGACCTGTGTGCTTCGATAGTTGCACAAAATGCATGAGGACATGCATTACCATAAGTTGGGGGAAAATGATGAGGCCAGGAATTGCCTCATCTATGAACACTTTTTGGATACATTCTACTTATTTGAATCACCCTTTTTATTATGTTTCTATGCTAATTTTGGGTAAAATGCATTATGTAATGATATTTGCATATTCTGAAATGTTAAGTGCATATATTCTGTTTTACTATTTATTTCTACAGTTTCACCTGTTTTCAACTAATTTGTCAGTAGTAATTTAAAATCAGTAGTAATTGTTGAGTGTTTGGTGCTTAATAGTAGTATTCCTCTATTTGAGCTAATTCAAATGCAAAAGGCGCCAAAGACCTTGTCCCCTGTAGCTGACTATGCAGGAAAACAGACTGTGACTATGACAGTTCCAGCCAGCTGTACATATACAGCAGGGCTTGAAAACAGTCACTCCAACACATGCCACCAATGCAAAAAGGATGTACAAGATAAAGGAAAACATTCTAGGCGGTCAAACACTTCTTCCCTACGCGTTTGGAGCATGAAATAGTAATTAAATGTCACTTCCTGTTATTCCGGAGCAGTGCAGGAATAATAGCGCAGGAATAGGGAATAGCGCAGGAACAACAGAGGATGGTCAAAAAGCGACAGATCGGTAGAGGAAAGTATTGGCAATTGACCAAAAAGTTGCCCCAACTCATATTAACTGATTTCCTCAATGAATGCAGCTCAATAAGGTTGAATGGATCAAGTTTGACAAAGCAAGCTCATGCATTTTAGGAAACAGTTGTGCAAACAGTTGTAAATCCCTGCAAATCAGCAACCAAGCATATCAGCATTACATTATAAATAAGAAAGCTCCCAACACGGTTGAGCATATAGAGATATAGGCATATAGGCATATAGGAGAGAAATAGGCAATAAGAGTGCAGTTATTTCTATAGCAGAACAGTAATCTACAGGTTTTTCCTGCATTATTGTAATGCATTTTCAGATTTAATAAAAGGTGCAATTTTTAGTTATCAATTAGCATGTTGAGTTGATGATTAGCATTTAAGTTTCTTTAGCATAACTCTTCACCTTCATCTAGTTCTGGAAGCAAGGGCCACTTGCGGGACCAGAGGAAGGCATCTTCTGACAGAATACATTGCTAATTCCTTGTTGCAGCAGGTTAGCAGAATTCTGCTAGTTTCATTTCTTTAGCAGCTTTAAATTCAGATTTCAGTCTTGACAACATTTTTCCATCATTCCATGCAACTTCAATATTTTTGTTTCAGATTTGAGCAATTTCAAGTTTTCTCATTTTCCAGATTTGCTACATTCTTCATTTTACTGTAATTTCCAGATTTGTGACATTTTCCAGTTTTGCAATAGATGATAGTTTGAATTTCTAGATTTAGAACATGCTCAGGGAATTGTAGTTAGTTTATTTTTCTGCAACTGTGTGTGATTTCAATTCTGCAATTTACCTTTCTGTTAATTTCAATTTAGCAACATTTCATTTTCTGCTATTTTAGATTCTGCTTTTCTTGCAAGTTTTAATTCAGCTTTATTTTTTGCAATTTGATTTCCAGTTCTAGGAATTAGAGGTCACACAAAACCCCCCAAAAACACTAACTATTCCACCAATAAAACCCTGTTCTTGAATGAATTGAACCTACAACTGTGACACCTTCTATCGTATACAGCCTTTGGACACCGCCCTGGACTGACACATATAATGATTAAATGATGAATGAACAACGACACTCATCATCCCACTCCCATGGATGTGGAAGAACCTCAAGACAAAGCCAAGGTGGCACCTTAGCCTGCTTCACCTGCATATTCAATAGGGTCATCTACACCGCAGGTGACCGTTCATCTAGCTAGCACATGGTTAGGTGAGTAATTTGTGCAAAATGTTACTTTTGGACCTATCCTGAAGACTGCACAAGAGATGGATCGACCACATGCCCACCAATTTTAGATTGGATTTGTAGTGTCGTTGGGTGAGCCACCCAACTAAACAAACTTACTCTATTTGGGTCTAGATAAAGCACCCACCAGAATGTCCATAGATGAGGATGATGACAAGCCATTCACTGTGAATGTGCGCTATTTGTCCAACCTAGAATATGCCATGCATATTTTTGAGTTGTATCATTGGCATGGACACGACCTTGGTCTTTTCAAACAAGGACGTAGGACTCCACTCGAACCTCATTATCAATTAGCTACTGATAGGTTCGGGTTAGGGTTATAGATATATGATCATGATGATTTGCTTGCTGCATCCTTAGATCGCATGTACCTGAGTCTAGGGGATGATGTGGATTTTAATCCATATCACCCTAATCCTTTCAACTTTTGGAGGACTTGCCAAATGGTATCATTTGTTACCATAGGGCCACCTGATTCATATCATTATGGTCCCTTAGAGGACAACCCTAGAGGCAACCTAGATAACCAAATTCGTAATGCTACCGATGACACTGGTATGCAAGGGCATAACCCCACTACTGTAGGTGATCTCGAGTTAGGATATCTTTGTGATGATGACGGAGAGGAGTCCACCTCCGAAATAAGTGGACCTAGTTATGATGCAGATGATGAGTCCTCAAATGATGATCAATTGGAGGAGGAAATCAAGCCGACATTTCCAGGTCTAGCATTTATACGCCATCTGCTACCTATGGAACAAGTGGAAGAGATGAATGAGTGCTTCATAGTCGATAGTGATTATGAAGATGAGACAGAGGAGGCCTACTTAAGGTATTGCCTAGCTAATCTCCCATTGTTCATAGACAAATAGAGTGGTCCATCCATGGTAGTGACCACAGTGATGTAGATGAGAGGATCGATTCTAGGCTTGTGTATCCATAATATTTATTGCCTAGGGAATCAAAGCATGTAATGAAGGAAGTCCCTCCCAACACTGAGAGATTTGAGGAAGAAGCATCGCTAGTTTATGTGGCAATATCATATATACGATCGTTCTATCGAATTTATCCGAATAGTTATGATAGTGACCGTAGAATCAGATACATGGGGCCACATTTGGCAGATCGACCCTTAGAGATTGTATTTGTATAGTGATGATGAGGATTCATTGGAGATGGTGTATTTGGGACCTCATCACCTATGTAATAGGCCTCCACCTCGAGGTCCCCCACCTATTACAGTTGTAGGTTTACATTAGGAGATTAATATCCATCATAGCCTGAGGAAAAAAAGAGATCTCAAAGAGAGGTATTAGGAACTCTTTCCCTATTCACCTATGTACGTGGAGCTCCTTGAGATGAGAGATCCCATTTTACAGCTAGTGCATCGAGAGGATCCAGTTATACGGTCATCCCATAGAGAGGATCCATTTATTCCTATACCATCCAAGCTAGATCTTAGGTACAGAAGCTACACTTTAGATATAGAGTTTTGTCTGTGTGGTTCTCGAGATCAATTCCTTTCCATCAATATGGTCTCCATTGATTTGACCACTCCACTCTGCATCCAGCAGATCTATCCAAACCGCTGCATCTGAATGCTATCGATTGGTATCACGCTGATTCATTGGTCCAGCCTGAATATTTCTTCCCTAATGAAGAAATGTTGCAACCATTTCATTTTATGCCAGGCTATGCTTATGATGTTTGTCACGTTGAGGGTGCTTCCCATAAGGAATATGTGAACTCGGCTAATGACATCCATCTAATTCCTATGTCTCACCATCTTGAGAAGGGATCACATATGTCAGTAGAGAAAACCTTCGATGTGGATATCAGTAAATATCCCACCAATCCAAAGAAGGTTAGATTCAGAGAGAGCCTCACTCTGGATTGTTGGCAATTTTGGGTACATTGGGTACATTGCCTTTGCTCCAGTGTTGATGTTGTCATTGATGTCAAGAAGCGGAAGGGTTTTTGTGAAAACCAAGGCAGACAAAATAAAAGGTTTTATTTAAAACCATGGACAACATATTTGAAATGGGTTTTTCTTAAAACCCAAGTTGGCTCTTCGTTTCGTTGAAAAAGGTGCCCCGGTGATGAAGATATTTAATTTTAAATATTTAGTTTAAATTTTATTTTTAAAATTTAAATTAATATTTTAAAATTAAATTAAAGTATTTTCCGACGTGTTTGGAAATGCCGACGTGTTTGGTAATACATCGAAGTACATATAAAATGTGGCAATGGAATTCATTTTAGATGGTATGTTTTTGAGATGAATCCTCGTGCAATTTCGATTTAGTCGGAGCCTCTACGCTATCGAAGAATGATGCTCGGGAGCAGCGCCAAAGAGGAGGGCTCACAGTGGAGATTCAAATGATGCGTGGAGCAGCGAAGTATGGAGAGCACGGATAGCATTTGTCCTTATGTGAAAAGTGCAGCGAGTGAGTGCTTGGTTGACAGTGTAGAAAGCGAGTGATTGGCTGACGAGTGATTGGTTGGCAAGTGTTGTTGAAGGTAGCTTAGTTTCAAGCCTGCATGGTATTCGAAGAGCGCCTCGTAATATATAACGTTTGTGAAAACATTCTTCTGTGACCGAAGCTTAAGAAAAAAATGAATGTGCAAAATTGAGGAAGTTGGGTGCAAGTAATTGGTACAGATTTTGAAATGCATATGTTAGTGTGAAAGGGACAACGAAGAATTCTGTGTGACTCACGACAGAGAACGGAAGCAAGAACTGGTGACTGCGTGTTCGAAGCAGATCGAAGCAGATCTAAGTGCAACTATAAAGGGTTTGGGTTAAGCATTGGTATGAGAAAAAACTTAGAGCATGTGCACTAATGACTAGCTAAACGAGGCATCCGATTATTCGTTGAAAGCATATGATCGACGAAGCACCGTGAATTGTCTACAACGTACAAGGCAAAATTAATATGGAGGTACGCTTGTTTATAAGATATATTCGAGAGCAATAAAGTTTGATTGATTATAGGGAGACATAAGGGCTTGAAAGGCTAAATAGTTTAATTTAAATTTTGTTGTTTGAATTATTAGAATTCGGGGAGTTATAAGGGTTTAGATATTTGTGAGTTTAAAAGGTATTGTATGTTAAAAATAATTAGAGAGGTGTAATAAGTTGTTGAAATAAATTATTGTGATTTAGTTTATGGTACAAGTGGTTTTAGGAGAGATAAGGAAGTTGTGCAATTAGAGACCTTGGTGATGATTATTGAAAAGTGGAGTAATGTTGATTATGTTGTGATCTACTAACCCTTGTGAAGATTGGCAAAAGAATTTTGTGATTGTGGCAGATTTCCAAAGGGGTTCCTTCACTTTAATAAGGTATGGGCACATTCTTCTTATGAGTATAATTGATGTATGTTTTCCTGAAATAAGATTGGAGTGAAAAGGTATTCAATAAGGTTTCCTTTGGTTGGGTGTAAATCCTATTTTCTGGTTTGTTGAAGACTACTTATGCATTGTTATCATTGATGAGAGTTTTGGTGAATGCATAATTCTGGTTTGAGGTAGTGGAAGCATTGTGCACTAGGGTTTATGGTTGTAAGTCTTGTTACTTGCATTGAGATGATGAAACCCTTAGATGGCTGTGTTTAGATTGATGGTTGAGTTGCTTCCATAGAGGTTGGTTGATCAAGTCATTGCTTTTACTTGATACATGATATTGGGCTTACTCCATTGAGTTGATTTGAACAAGTTATTCTTTGCATTTGGTGATATTGTGTGGGTGGCTATTTTGTTCAAATATCTTTGGAGGGAAAAGGATTTCTACTTGTTTCCTTTTCTAGTGATGATTGGTTGAATGCTTCAAGGTAAATGTTGAGTTGAATGATGTTGGTTAAACCTTGCCTTTGAGCATTGTTGTTGAAGCCCAATTGGTTGAGAAAAGATATTGGTTTTGGAAAGAACATGAGTATCATTGTTATATGAGATATTGCATGGTTGGCAATTGTTGGGTTGTGTTTCATGTTCTTGAGAAAAGCATACTACATCTATCTTATTCTTTTGAGATTTGAGATTGAGTTGAGATTGAGATTGGGAGTTAAGTATAGAACATATTGAGTCTCTAACAATTCTCTTTATGCTTCTATGAGGTTGATGAATCATATTGAGTCTCTAACAATTCTCTTTATGCTTCTATGAGGTGGATGAATCACATTGGGTCTCTAACCATTCTCTTTGTGGGTTCATGCCAAGCAAGTGTTCTTGATGAACTTGTGAGTAGGTTTTGGACAGGTTCCATTGGGGACTTGTGAGCATTTTGGACAGGTTCTATTGAGGACTTGTGAGCAGATTTGGACAGGTCCTAGCAGAGGACTTGTGAAGTCGAGGTTGATAGTTCTATCAGAGAACTTGAGGACAGAGGTGCATTTGTTCTATAAGAAGAACCTGAGGACAGATTTGTACCGGATCGAAGGACTGTGTTTGGTGTAGATCAAAGACAGAGGACGAGGACATTTGTGCTAGACCGAAGGACTGTGTTTAGTGCAAATTCGAGGACCAGCTTTGAGGTGATAGAGTTGAGGACAGAGGTCTCCAACCAGAGCAGGGAAGACAGGTGTCTTCTGTGGATAGAGTTCCATTTGCTAAGGGCAGCGGAGGCGAGAGGTCTTCTAGAGGATCACCAGCCGGAGCAGAGGTAGGGGAAGGTATCTCCTTTGAGCAGAGGCTCATAAATTCAGATTGGGGGAAGGTTTCTCCTTTGAGCCGAGGCTCATAAACATTGTAATTGGGAAGGTTTCCCAAAGAACTTTGAGATAACTTTTAGAGAAAAGTTTTGTGGATGAACCATGTAAATTGTTGTGTCACTTTGTGGATGGTTTTGTGCATTGCTTTGATATTGCTTTGGATATATTGCTTTACTATTTTGAAGTATAAAGGAAAAAGTAAAAAGAGGTCTTATACTGTTCACCCCCCCTCTCAGTATAAGCTTGTGTTCTTCAATTGGTATCAGAGCCGGTTCCTTCGAAAAGTTTGACAACTTGAAGGAAGATCTTACAAGAACACAATGGATTATTCCAAAGGTAATCAGCTTCAAGATAGAGATGAGTCTCTCATAGTGATGAAGAGGTATATTACAGCAAGAAAGGCAAGTTCTCTAGAAAGCACAAAAGTATGAAAAATGTAAGATATTTCAATTGTGGAAAGTTTGGTCATTATGCTACTAATTGTATTGTTGCCAAGGATGAAAGTGATGAAGATAAACAGGATTGTAAGAGCAAGGATTCTGAAAGGCATAGGCATCAAAGGAAGAACAAAGATGAGCACAACAATAAAGGAAAGAGGTATTCTCACAAGCACAAGAAGAGCTTCTACCTAGACAAAGCAAGTAAGTGTTCTAGTAGTGATAGTGAAAGTTCTTCAAGTGATAATGAAAATGAGATGTTGTTCATATCAAAAAAAGAGGAAGAACCAAAACATAGATTCATTATCATGAAATGTCTTAGATGTGGAAATTTTGGTCACCTTGAGGATGATTGCACAAATGATGATTTGGTTGCTAGTATGTATGAGGATGCTTCAGAAAATGATAAGGAAGATGCATGTATGGTTTTTGAAAAGGGTAGCACCTCTAGTGATAAGAAATCTGAAAAAGGCTTTGATGATTCTAAAAGCAAACATATAGAGGAAAGTGAAGTAGATCTTAAAGGTGAACTTATTAGTGCTCTTAGTGCTTTGAAAAAGGAAAGAAAGAAGAATGCTAGACTCAAGGATAAGTTAGATGAATGTTGTATGGAGAGAGATGAACTTATAGAAAGTCTTGATGTCTCTATGGCTAATGCACAAAAACTCAAGAATGAGTTAGAATCTAAGGTGCTTGAGTATAGTGAATTAGAACAAAAAATGGCTTCGTTGAAAGAGGAAAATAAAGAGTACAAGGATAAGTTGTACAGGTTTCAAGAAAGCTCCAAAAAGGTTAAGTCTCTCATCCAAAGTCAAAGAAATCCAACAGATAAAACAGGTCTTGGTTTTGTTAAGCCTCACAAGAAACAAGTTGGAGAGTCTAGTAAGAGATTCCAAAAGGAAGAGAGTTCTAATGAGGAAAGCAGACAGAGCAAAAGAAGAGAAGAAAAAAAAAAAAAAAAGAGAAGAAGGAGAAGTTTTCAGGACCTAAGAAGTCAAATAAAGGAAAGTTTCAAGGCAGATGTTTTGCTTGTCACGGGTTTGGTCACATGGTTGTACATTGCATGGCTCAGGTAAAGAAGGTAAATAACAGTTTCAGAAGTGGTGATTTCTTTTATGGGTATTGCTACTCTTGCAATCAGTTTGGGCACAAGGCAGTTCATTGCAAGGCAAACAACAAGAACAGGTTTAGT
Organism: Wollemia nobilis; assembly: GCA_028583015.1. Classification (NCBI taxonomy): domain Eukaryota; kingdom Viridiplantae; phylum Streptophyta; class Pinopsida; order Araucariales; family Araucariaceae; genus Wollemia; species Wollemia nobilis. Next base: position 9,312,764 of record JAQPPZ010000989.1, read on the forward strand.
CAAAACAGGTGGATTCAAAGAACAGGTATACCTCAAAGAAATAACATTGTTACTTGTTACAAGTGCAACAATGAAGGTCACATAGCTAGACAGTGTAGAGCTGAAATTCCAGAATACAAGAACAGAAACAGTGGCATGATCAGGTCCAAGGATCAGAACAATGACAAGAACAGGAATATGGACAAAGAGTTCAAGAGAAGGCCCGACAAGGAAGTTATAGACGCTGATGATGATCAGTGCCTAATGGGAGTTTTACTCCCATCCCAGAATTAATCACCTCATCAGGAGGTGGGGGAGGGACTAAGCTAAGAGGCTCATTCTTAGTTTCGAGCCCCAAAGGTGGCCCTTTGCCATTGATGACAAAGGGGGAGAGATATGAGTAAGGGGGAGAGCTTCAAGTGAAGAGGAAAGCTTCAAGTCAGGGGGAGCAAAACTTCAAAGAGAGTGATTTCAGTTTTGGCTCTTGAAGATGTGTTTTTAGTAAAGTTTTGCCATCAATGACAAAGGGGGAGATTGTTGGCAATTTTGGGTACATTGGGTACATTGCCTTTGCTCCAGTGTTGATGTTGTCATTGATGTCAAGAAGCGGAAGGGTTTTTGTGAAAACCAAGGCAGACAAAATAAAAGGTTTTATTTAAAACCATGGACAACAGATTTGAAATGGGTTTTTCTTAAAACCCAAGTTGGCTCTTCGTTTCGTTGAAAAAGGTGCCCCGGTGATGAAGATATTTAATTTTAAATATTTAGTTTAAATTTTATTTTTAAAATTTAAATTAATATTTTAAAATTAAATTAAAGTTTTTCCGACGTGTTTGGAAATGCCGACGTGTTTGGTAATACATCGAAGTACATATAAAAGGTGGCAATGGAATTCATTTTAGATGGTATGTTTTTGAGATGAATCCTCGTGCAATTTCGATTTAGTCGGAGCCTCTACGCTATCGAAGAATGATGCTCGGGAGCAGCGCCAAAGAGGAGGGCTCACAGTGGAGATTCAAATGATGCGTGGAGCAGCGAAGTATGGAGAGCACGGATAGCATTTGTCCTTATGTGAAAAGTGCAGCGAGTGAGTGCTTGGTTGACAGTGTAGAAAGCGAGTGATTGGCTGACGAGTGATTGGTTGGCAAGTGTTGTTGAAGGTAGCTTAGTTTCAAGCCTGCATGGTATTCGAAGAGCGCCTCGTAATATATAACATTTGTGAAAACATTCTTCTGTGACCGAAGCTTAAGAAAAAAATGAATGTGCAAAATTGAGGAAGTTGGGTGCAAGTAATTGGTACAGATTTTGAAATGCATATGTTAGTGTGAAAGGGACAACGAAGAATTCTGTGTGACTCACGACAGAGAACGGAAGCAAGAACTGGTGACTGCGTGTTCGAAGCAGATCGAAGCAGATCTAAGTGCAACTATAAAGGGTTTGGGTTAAGCATTGGTATGAGAAAAAACTTAGAGCATGTGCACTAATGACTAGCTAAACGAGGCATCCGATTATTCGTTGAAAGCATATGATCGACGAAGCACCGTGAATTGTCTACAACGTACAAGGCAGAATTAATATGGAGGTACGCTTGTTTATAAGATATATTCGAGAGCAATAAAGTTTGATTGATTATAGGGAGACATAAGGGCTTGAAAGGCTAAATAGTTTAATTTAAATTTTGTTGTTTGAATTATTAGAATTCGGGGAGTTATAAGGGTTTAGATATTTGTGAGTTTAAAAGGTATTGTATGTTAAAAATAATTAGAGAGGTGTAATAAGTTGTTGAAATAAATTATTGTGATTTAGTTTATGGTACAAGTGGTTTTAGGAGAGATAAGGAAGTTGTGCAATTAGAGACCTTGGTGATGATTATTGAAAAGTGGAGTAATGTTGATTATGTTGTGATCTACTAACCCTTGTGAAGATTGGCAAAAGAATTTTGTGATTGTGGCAGATTTCCAAAGGGGTTCCTTCACTTTAATAAGGTATGGGCACATTCTTCTTATGAGTATAATTGATGTATGTTTTCCTGAAATAAGATTGGAGTGAAAAGGTATTCAATAAGGTTTCCTTTGGTTGGGTGTAAATCCTATTTTCTGGTTTGTTGAAGACTACTTATGCATTGTTATCATTGATGAGAGTTTTGGTGAATGCATAATTCTGGTTTGAGGTAGTGGAAGCATTGTGCACTAGGGTTTATGGTTGTAAGTCTTGTTACTTGCATTGAGATGATGAAACCCTTAGATGGCTGTGTTTAGATTGATGGTTGAGTTGCTTCCATAGAGGTTGGTTGATCAAGTCATTGCTTTTACTTGATACATGATATTGGGCTTACTCCATTGAGTTGATTTGAACAAGTTATTCTTTGCATTTGGTGATATTGTGTGGGTGGCTGTTTTGTTCAAATATCTTTGGAGGGAAAAGGATTTCTACTTGTTTCCTTTTCTAGTGATGATTGGTTGAATGCTTCAAGGTAAATGTTGAGTTGAATGATGTTGGTTAAACCTTGCCTTTGAGCATTGTTGTTGAAGCCCAATTGGTTGAGAAAAGATATTGGTTTTGGAAAGAACATGAGTATCATTGTTATATGAGATATTGCATGGTTGGCAATTGTTGGGTTGTGTTTCATGTTCTTGAGAAAAGCATACTACATCTATCTTATTCTTTTGAGATTTGAGATTGAGTTGAGATTGAGATTGGGAGTTAAGTATAGAACATATTGAGTCTCTAACAATTCTCTTTATGCTTCTATGAGGTTGATGAATCATATTGAGTCTCTAACAATTCTCTTTATGCTTCTATGAGGTGGATGAATCACATTGGGTCTCTAACCATTCTCTTTGTGGGTTCATGCCAAGCAAGTGTTCTTGATGAACTTGTGAGCAGGTTTTGGACAGGTTCCATTGGGGACTTGTGAGCAGGTTGTGGACAGGTTTTGTTGAGGACTTGTGAGCAGATTTGGACAGGTCCTAGCAGAGGACTTGTGAAGCTGAGGTTGATAGTTCTATCAGAGAACTTGAGGACAGAGGTGCATTGGTTCTATGAGAAGAACCTGAGGACAGATTTGTACCAGACCGAAGGACTGTGTTTGGTGTAGATCAAAGACAGAGGACGAGGACATTTGTGCTAGACCGAAGGACTGTGTTTAGTGCAAATTCGAGGACCAGCTTTGAGGTGATAGAGTTGAGGACAGAGGTCTCCAGCCAGAGCAGGGAAGACAGGTGTCTTCTGTGGATAGAGTTCCATTTGCTAAGGGCGGCGGAGGCGAGAGGTCTTCTAGAGGATCACCAGCTAGAGCAGAGGTAGGGGAAGGTATCTCCTTTGAGCGAGAGGCTCATAAATTCAGATTGGGGGAAGGTTTCTCCTTTGAGCCGAGGCTCATAAACATTGTAATTGGGAAGGTTTCCCAAAGAACTTTGAGATAACTTTTAGAGAAAAGTTTTGTGGATGAACCATGTAAATTGTTGTGTCACTTTGTGGATGGTTTTGTGCATTGCTTTGATATTGCTTTGGATATATTGCTTTACTGTTTTGAAGTATAAAGGAAAAAGTAAAAAGAGGTCTTATACTGTTCACCCCCCCCTCTCAGTATAAGCTTGTGTTCTTCATGGATGAGCGTGATAACATCATCCCTATACTGAAAAAGAGACCTGATCTCTTTTCTTGGACTTACAAAGGCATGTCGGGTCTAGATCAGAAATTGGTTACTCATAACCTTTCACTAGATTTGTCGAAGAAGCCAGTCAAGCAAAAACTTAGAAAAATGCATCCAACAGTAACCTTAATGGTGAAATATGAGTTACAAAAGCTATTGGATGTAGAGTTTTTCATCTCCATCGATTATCCAAAATGGGTGTCCAATATGGTGCCCGTAGGAAATCCAGATGGAAGGATCTATATTTTTACGAATTTTAGAGATCTCAATAAGGCAATACCCAAAGATTCATTTTCGTTGCCAAATATCGATGCTCTGGTAGATGCTACTATAGGTCATGAAATACTCTCCCTTATGGATGGTTTTTTTGGATACAATCAGATTCGGATTAAACCCGAAGATCAACATAAAATCGCATTTATAATGCCATGGGGGAAATTTTTCTACAAAGTTATGCCATTCGGTCTTAAAAATTCTGGTGCCACATATCATCGAGCTATGACATATATATTTCATGACTACATGCATAAAATATTAGAAGATTATATTGATGACGTACTAGCTAAGTCATTGCTACGAGCAAAGCATGCAGAGGTCTTAAGGAAGTTCTTTGATCGCCTGATAGAGCATAATGTCAGGTTGAATCCTAAGAAGTGCGTATTTGGAGTAACTTCATGTAAACTCTTGAGATTCATCATTTATAAATGAGGCATCGAAGTAGACCCAACAAAGGTCAAGGCTATTCTAGAGATGCGTCCTCCCACTAATATCAAAGAACTAAGAAGCCTTCAGGGCAAAGTAGCATCCATAAAGCGATTCATCGCTCAATTATTAGATAAATATCAACCCATGAATCAACTGCTGCACAAGGGGGTCCCATTTGAATGGGATGAGGACTGCCAAGTAGCCTTTGCTGAGATTAAGCAATACCTGGCAACGTCGCCAGTACTAGCTCCACCAAGGCCAAATGTGTCTTTTATGCTATATATATTGACAACCAACTTTGCATTAGGGACCATGTTAGCCCAAAAGAATGTGCAAGGCAAAGATCAAGCCATATATTACATCAGTCGCACCTTGGTGAGTTATGAGTCAGGATATGCATATGTGGAGAAGCTTTTTTTAGAAGTGGTATTCTCTACTAATAAATTATGGCATTACATGCTAATTTATACGACATATGTTATATCAAAATAAAATCCTTTGTAGTATATGATGAGCAAGACATAACATAACACATGTACTACAAAGTGGATCATGCTATTGACAAAATTCGATTTGGAATTCATTAGCCGAAAGTCCATCAAGGGACAAGTCATAGCTGATCAAATGGCTAAGGCACCACTGTCCAACAGTAGGCCCCTAACCATTGAGATTCCATATGATGTGGTCTTCATAATATCTGAAGCTCCTAAACCCTAAGAACCAGAGAATAATTCTCATATGATATTTTTCTTTGACGGTTCGAAGTGTGAGCAAGAGGGTGGTGTTGGAATAATGTTTTTCATGCCACAAGGAGCTCCAATGCCCTTTTTTTTCAAGTTAGACTTTTCGTGCACCAAAAATAATGCTGAGTACAAAGCCTTACTTTTGGGCCTCCACACAACCATCACCATCGATATTAAAATATTAAAAAATTTTGGTGATTCTTTGCTCATAGTTAACCAAGTTAAGGGGCTCTTTCAGTGTCGATGTCCCGTACCGAAAGCCTACAAATATATTATTGCCACTTATCTGGCTAAATTTGATTGGTATGACATCGAAGCAATCCCTCATTCGTCAAATAGGTTCATAGACACCATGGCATATTTGGGGTCCTTGATCCCTCAGAATTCATATATCGATTTTACTACCATCCATGTTAGAATGCTCTCGCACCCAGTAGTGGAGCGTGCAACATTTGATAACAAAGAGTCAGTCAACATGATTGTTATGGAACCAACAACTGATTGGTTTTGTAGAGTGGAAGACTTTCTTAAGCAGGCACCCTAGGATTCATTGACTTCTTAGAGTCCTACGGGGAGTCGTACTACCATTCACCATAAGGTTATTTTCTAGTTTGCATTTACAAAGTTAAATACGCAGGGGGAGCAAGTCATCTTAGTAGTCAAAGTTGAGGCTTATCAAAGATGGATGTTACAAATCCAAGACTTCTTAAAACTTGGTATGATCCCAGAGGGATTTTTGCATGCCGCAAGACACACATTCAAATAGAAAGTGACTAAGTATGTCTTGATAGGAGACATTTTATACCGACGTAGCTATGAAGGAGTTCTCCTTCGATGTCTTGAGCCCCAAGAGTCATATTGGGCAATTTTAGAAGCTCACAACGTTACGTGTGGTGGCCATTTCAATGGTATGGCTATCATCAAACACATTCTTCGCATGGTTTATTATTGGCCCACTATGGAGAAGGATTGCAATGTGTATGTCAAGAAATGAGTTAAATGTCAGCATCATGCTAATATTACACACTTGCCATCATAGGACTTATAGCCCATTCAGACGGCTTGGTCATTTTCTCAGTGGAGACTAGATCTTATTGGCGAGATTTCTTCTCCATCGTTAGGCTGACATACATTCATTATCATGGCTACTGAGTATTTTACAAAGTGGGTAGAAGCCATTCCCATTACAACGACCACTGGAGCTCACATCATAGAATTTATTCTTGAGCATATCATATGTCATTTTGGGATACCATCCAAAATAATTTTGGATAATGGAACTTCTTTTAAGAACAAAACTATACAGGATTTAATGTCTAAATACCGTATTAAACATAGTTTTGCAACTCCATACTATCTGCAAGCAAATGGGCAAGCTGAGGCCTCAAACAAGACTGTGGTAGCCATCTTGAAAAATACAATGCAAGAATACCACAAGGATTGGCATATACAACTGCCCCTTGCATTATGGGCTTATAGTACTAGCATTTAGATGCCCATTGGGAAAACACCATTTTCACTAGTATATGGCACTAAGGCCATTATGCCCTTAGAGTTAGAAATTCCAATGCTATGCATCACATTGAAGGAATTCATCGATGACGACACCGTACGGAAAGATCACCTCAATCAATTGACATTGCTCGATGAACATCGCGTGAATGCCCTCGAGCATCTCCACATTTATCAAGAGTGATTAAAATGAGCTTACAATGTCAAAGTACACCAGAGAGACTTTGAAGTTGGGGATCGTGTGCTAAAATAGAACCAACAAAACTTAATTTTTCCGCTTGATATGCGAAACAAATTCATGGCTAATTGGCTAGGGCATTACATCATATCTGAAAATATTAGTCCAGGTACCTATCGCCAAACGTCACTAGAGGGTGTGGAAGAGCTTGAGCCTCTCAATATCATCCATTTTAAGGCGTTCTATGCTTGAGAGTGTAGTAAAGGCACCAAAGGCATCTGTAAGCCCTTTGGTCAACCCAAAAGCTCCAAGGGTTTTTCCACAACCGCTCGGTCATCCCAAAAGGATCTGAGTTCTCGAATTGAGAAGCTTGGTCAAGTAAATGTACCAAAGGCATCTATAAGCCCTTTGTTCAATTGAAAATCTCTAAGGGTTTTTTCTGAACTGCTCGGTCATCCCAAAATGGCCCAAGCTCTCTATTGAGTAGCTTGGTCAAGTAAAAGCTCCAAATGTAGTTCCTCATCGTTTGGTCATCCTTAAAAGCTCCAAAGGTAGTTCCTCACCGTTTGGTCATCCTTAAAAGATCCAAGGACATGTACTCATCGTTTGGTCAAATATGGAAGCTAAAAATTCGTAAAAATCAAGAAAAATATATAAAATTCCAAAAAAAAAATTGGAAAAGCTTAAAATTCAAAAACATTTGCTTTTGCATTTCGCATTTTCATTTGCATTCATGCATTGCATATAGGCATTTTTCATCCGTTGCATTCCATACAAGAATAGATAGAGTGTGTCAAAATCTTACAAATGACACCATGTTTGTGTTTCAATCATGCACCCTTGCATTATATCATCTATCATCTATCACAGTGAGTAAATGTGTTTTTCAACACAACCCATATTGTTGCTATGAATAAGATGCTAGAGTTTTCCGTTCATTCAAACATACCTAGTGGTCTTCTTAGGAGTTGGTAAGAAATCCTATTTTGCTTTTGATGGCTGAGGTCAAGTTAGTATAGCCCTTAGCATATTAGAACATTGTCACTAATGAAAAAATTAAAAAGAGCCTTAATAAGAACTATGGGAAGATGAAGCTGCAAAGTAGGACCGGGTATCTTGAAGCAAAAATAATTATTCTTGCTTATCCCTCTATGTGGACGGTATGGTAAATATGGGTAATTGGCAAAAGGACAGGTTCATTTCCTACCCATAAATCCCTTGCTTATGATAAAATAAGCAATATCCCCTAAGTGATATCCCACATCAATCCTCAATATTGATACCCTTCGTCGATATCATAAATCGACATCCTAGATTGATATCCTACATTGATATCATACGATCGATATCACAGATCGACACTATAGATTGATGTCCTCCAGATTGATGTCACATATCAATACTCTAGAATCGATATTATAGAAGTAGTTTCCCTCAAAGTTAAATCCACAAAGGACATTTCTAAAGCTCATAAATCCAAAAACAAAGATCAAATGAAGATCGAGAATAAAAGAAAAAAATTCTAGAGATCAAATGAAGATCAAATATAAATATCCAATGAAGATCAAAAAATCAAAGGCACGACAAGGTCAAATGAAGATCACAAGATAGTGCAAAAATGAATATGAAGACAAACCCCTTGCTTAAGAATCAGAAACAGAATAGCGCAAAGCTAACATTAGTGATTCTTATCAATTTGTACAAGAAAGTATCCCGATCATACACAGAGAAGGAAGGAGTGGGCCTGAATCCTTGGAATTGCTCGTACTACTGTATCTTACACACAATGATATATTTGATGCATTAGCATTTTGCTTATGTATAGACCAATGTTTGAATGTGGATGAGCTAGCTTCAGGTGTCCTGCATCGCTTAGCGGTATGAGTCCAATTGAAATCTAAAACTAATATTGGGTAAGATATTTGCAGATCCCCTATATTAGCAATGGGCTAAAAGAATCCCGCCTGACATCGAGGTATGCTTATGTATTACCAAAGTTATGCACTTGCACACATAAAGGTAATGAACAGTTTTGGCCTATCTTAACAAAAGCCTCATGGTTCAGAAGTCTAACATGGTGAGTATACAACTTTTGATTAGACAACTAGGGTCTTTGAGTCTCATGGAAAACCTTAAAATTTCCTAAAATAGCAACAATATGGTAGAAACTGCAAGCCATACAAAATAATAAAGTCATTCAATCAATCAAACTACAAAGTATCTATCCATACATTATTATATTGAGCATAATCAAAGATATAGGATAGATACCAGATGAATATCAGAAATAATGTTTAGACGACCACTAACTATATAGTGCAAGGAATGAATATCGAATGACATATCAAATCATTTACATTATACCAATCCATATCATCTCATTTCATATATAGGTGATTAATTTATTAAGATCTTGTAATGAGAATGATCAATTATTTTTCATGGTTGTTATACATTCTGTGGTGTCATATTTTAAAAATTGATATACATAGTTTACATTCATTCCTTATGTTTTAAGTGATTAAAGCATACAGGTTCATTTCCATTAGATTATGATTATGTACATAATGCATTACCATACATTGCATAGCATACCATAAACTACATAAAAATAAACGCATGCCCACAAAGTAAAAATAAATATGCGTTTAAAATAAACATCGCATCCATATGCATACATCATATATCGCACATCTAATCATCTAGATCATTGCATATCATCATCATAAAGTAAAATAGCTATCTAGTGCATGTCATCCATACATCACATTATATAAACATAGGATTTACATAAGCCTTGCATCCATGTGCATCAAATAAACATAAAAACAAAAAAATAAATAAACATGTACACATAATGAGCCATAAAAGATAATATCATATATATGTGTCCAAAAGAGTACATGGGGAGTACAAAATGCCCACAGGCTACAACTGTGTAGGTCCTCGACCTTACACACAAAATGATATATCAAAAATGTAGTCGACAACTTCTATAACTCAGATCTAGGCTGCTCCCCCTGTACTGGAGCTCTTGCCACCTCCCTCAACATTGTGCTCTAGAGCCTGCTCTCCTGGATGACCTGGAACCTATGGTGGATCCTACTGTGGATCCTACCTGCCTGTAAAGCCTAAAGCATCCAGCACATGGAAAACTAGTAACTACAGCAAGCTAGTCCTCTAACTGGTGGTCCCTGATGTTTGCCCTGGATCTCTAGTCCTAGCCTGCGATCTCACTATGTGTGTGCTAGAGGACTTGTGCGTCCTCTCAGTCCTGTGACTTGAGATCATTTTAGATTGTCTAGTAGTCCTAGTCCAAGTCCTTTAAGAATCTGGTGTGAAAGGATCCTCTAGAAACTGTAGCCCATGCATCTTAATGTAACCGACTAGTTGATCAAATCAAGCAAGCTGGGTTGCATGCATCTCCTTGGTCATCATGACCGTGCTGCATAATCACTCTATCTCAACAATAGGATCCTGAGCAACTACTATACCTACTGTTGGTGTTGTAGGACACCCCATAGTAGCCTGAGGAGGCGGCATAGACCCCTTGATGCCTAAGCAAGATCTTGCTCTGCCTCTACTACAGTCTGTTGTTCCTGTGCTAACTCTAGGGCAGTCTATAGTCTCTAAACCTAGGCCTCTGTATCTGTGGCTTGAGTCATAAGCTCCTGTATCTGGTCCTATGCCTCAGTTAGGCATCACTCCTTGTTAGCAACTTCCACATCTAGAGTGGCGATGGTAGTGTCTCTCTTGAGATGTTGTATGTGAAACCGTCTGATCTGACTCTGTAAGTCAGCCACCTGAGCCAACAATCATCCCTTTGTGCTATCAAGAGGAACCTAACCCTCATCTATAATATCCTCCTAAGGGTTAATCTTAGGTATATCCTCAATGGTGGCCTCTATGCCCCAACTGCCTTCTATACACTAGCGCACCCTACGCCTGTTAGGATTTGCCTCTACCTCTACCTAAGTTGGCTCTCGGCCTAGAGGCCCTGTCCCATACCATATGAATAAGGAACACCACCCGTCATAGTCTGGAGTGGTCCCGATTGTCTCAATCCCTAACTCCTATAAGTTGTCTGGTGCATCTCCTAGTGGTGGAGGATGTATCAGTGGGAGATCCATCTCCAAAGCCAAGCGCCTGTATCTGAATGGGATCTCTGGCATGTCCTACACCATGTCGAACTATCGTAGAACACGAGAAAAGAATTGATACTCTTTGACCTTTGGATTATGCTAGATAAACCATTTGTCTTTATGGGCCCATAGTAGCCACTCATCTGCCTCAGGCCATGCAAGTTAATCCATGTAGGGGCACCAGACAATGTCCCCTAGCCCAAGTGATGCAAATCTAATGATATAGTGCTTAGTGTTCCCAACATGAGCCCTACTATGGGTACCCTCCTTAGCACAAGGTCAAAATGTAGCGTAACACTGATGGTCGATGTCTATGGTGGTGATGTGTATGGAATCTCCGTAGGATGCTTGATATGGATGTGCTACCATCCCTAGATCTGTAACAAAAGAATGTAGCTAATGCCCTTACGACTATGCTCTGTAATCTGGTATAGCTCCTTGTAGAACTGGCATAATAGGGTGCTCCCCCAAACTAATCATAGTGGCTCCTCTGTAGAGCTTTGAAGCACCCTCCAAGCAATGGCTAACATGTTCTAGGAAATCCTCATGCCCGAGGAGTCTTAAAGGACAATCTACACAATGATATGCATGAAGAGGGCCTCTCGTGCAAAAAAAACATCATCACGATACCAGTCATCGATGTGCACCCCTCTATGGTCAACATCATCCTATACACCTATGCTCTGGTTACCAAAGATAGCATCAAAGAAAACATCATTTGTCATGGAGGCAGAGGAGACGATAGCCTCGCCATCGATGGGGATCCTAAATATCTTGTAGACATCCTCCAAAGTGATAGTCATCTCACCGGGAGGAAGGTGGAATGTGTTGGTCCGTGCATTCTAGCACCGGGCCAATGTAGTAAGATAGGCTTGATCTACCCTAATTGTGGGTAGATCCATGATGTAACCAAACCCGACAACTTGGAACCAAGCTCGGTCATCATCAGATAAAGCCTCGCTGAGAGTCTTCATAAGGTCAGGCTCCCGCGCTCTAAAAGATAACTTCTAAAAACAAAAAGCATAATGTAAGCTAAATATGGCTAAGCAAAGCTAAAAGAAATTTAAAAATTTTAATTAGACAACCTAGAGCTTAATGAGATAACATTAAATGCCTAATTAAATGACAAAAAAAAATTGAAAAATTTTGCAAAAATTTCTAAGGTTTACAAACCACGGGTCAACCCTACGGTTTGAAGGCGGTAAAATATGACCGTTAGGATTTTGAATCCTAACTATAGATGAAACCTGCGGTCCCTAATTTTCCAATTGGGAACCATGGCTACCAGCTACGGTTTAGGAGAGGCACCCATTTTGGGTACCCTTCTAATCCACTAAAAGCAAAAAAAATTAAAAACTAAGCTAACCTAGACTAGTGGGGTTCATTACCAGCAGTTTAGTGAGGTTAATTTTCTGTATTTCTTAGTTTGGTTCATTTTACTAGTATTGAGTGCGAGGTCTCAGTTTTGAGTTACCTTGCCCGCACCCCATCCTCATCTAGTAGATGGCTGATCAGGATCCGCCATCGAGGTAGATGAGTGTAATTACGATAGAGTTTGGCAGTGTTTCGGATCAAGGAATGTTCTATCTCTCTTAGAGCTCTCAAATTGCTAGTAGTTGCAAGAAAATAATGAAAAATTTCAAATGGGAAAACATTTTATAGGTCCTCCTAGTCTCCGAGGACCACAGCTGACACTTGCGGTTCTGAAACTAGGGTTTCCCGCCCATAGGTCTGACCCACGCTTCAAAAAATTTGAAATATTAAATCGCATGTCGTACCTGCAGTCAGTAGCAAGAAATATATACACTCAAAACCCACCATGGGGAGGTCTAAAAATATAAATTAATGACTTCCATTGGATAAAAATTCAAAATTAATGATCAAAATTGCAAATTTGGTGATGTTAAAAGCACCAGGATCAATCAAATAAATGCAAAATTAAACAAAAAAAATCAAATAATTAAAAACCAAATGCGCCTCGTATTCAGTGATTTATCCTATAAAATTAACGGTTGCAGTGACTTGTGATCCATGCAATCTAGCAAGATGAGTAAATCACCATAAGGACATTTGGGGTAAAATTGTCATTTCTTTTATGACATATTTTAGCAAATCATCGACAATATGATTCAACACAAGTCTAATTGCATTTGTATTATTTTGATTCTCTAAGATGGCTATCGTAGCTTGACTGCTCCATGGGATAGAGATGTACAAATACTGCTAAGAGTTGCAATCATAAGCTGAACTAGGCCTAGCCAAGGCATTAAAAGGCTCGAATCTAAATTTATTCAGGATCATTCATTATGGTCAAGTGATTTCGTCGCTTCATACATTGTCATTACCCTCATCGACTCGTTGCTTGAGGGGGTAGTCATAATTTCATGTCATAATCAAAGTCAAAAGAAGATCCCAGAGATCATAGATCCCTTGATCTCGTCAAAATTACATTCGTTCTTACGAATCATTGCTAACAGCTATCATAAGGTTCCCCCTTTTCTTGGGGTAAATAGCAAATATGAAATTTTATTTGTAACTCTCATCCTTCGGTTATATAGGCCAAACTCCTATTGTAGCACCAAAGCTACCCGAAATTCTGATGGTGAGTGCAGAATTTTCAAATGTAAGCCTTTCCAAGTTGGAAGCAATGATTCCAGGATGCGCGTCCTTTTGTTGGACCTGGGGCATCTAATGTTGATCAGACTAATGATCATCATAGAACCTTTGGCATCGTTTTAGGATGTATATTTTTGCTCAACATTGTTTGATATCATAACACATATTAAAAGGGGTATCTGTAGACACCTAAAACATGTCATTTCAAGGGCGACTACTCATATGGACATTGTAGCACCCTAAAATTGGCACGGTTAAAACCTTAGTAAAAAGATAAAATATTAAAATTTGAATTTCAACCCCAAACTGCCCGTTAAACCGCTTGTTACCCGCTTTCCCCATTTTTCGTGCCATTTTTAGGATTTGTTTTGACCGTTGGACGATATCATCGCAGATTAGATGAAATCATCCCAGATCTGATGAATTCATCATGGACAGAACGTCCAGATGATTTCGTCCCAAAACCAAATTTTCATAATTAGCTTCTGTTTCAATAGCCTCTCCAACTCGGGCAGAAGCGTGTCTGCGCAGTTGGCGATTTCCCTGTTGGAGATCTCCCAGATTGGGATGATCCCCAACCTCCCAAACCTCTTCCTAATCCTATATAAACTAGGATTTTGCTAGTTTATCCCCCTGACCCCTGACTCCCATTGATCCTGATTCTCCCTGAATCCCTAACCCCTTAGTTGACGGATTTCATTGTAGAGTTAGCTCCTTATTCCCTCGCACTATTGCTTGCATTCGGTATTTTTTTACATTTTATTGCAGGAACTCTACTATTTTTCAGTCGAAGCTAGCTTGGATCGTCGCGGACGATCTCGGACGATTGCGGACGATCTCGTACGATTGGAGGCGATCCTGACTGTAGTTCAGATTGGGGGCAGTCCGAGTTTAGAGTTTGCATTTTCTTAGCTTTCTCTACATTTTTCATATTGTATTTCTGCATTGTCTTAAGTTATTACGTTTTTTGCATCTTGGAGTTCACCTCATTTAGCATAATCTCATGATAAAGTTAAGATCAATCATTAAATCTACTGCATTTCCTTATTTGTTATTGAAATCTATCATTTAAGGCATGTTTGTTGTTATTTCTATCATTATCCTTTGCTTCTGCATTTGCATATTTGGTATTTTGCGTCTATTTTTGTGATTGCAGGTTTTTGACGAATTCGTCTGATGAATTCATCAGATTTTAGATGATTCTGTCTGATTTCAGATGACCTTCTATGATTTGGGATGATCCCGAGAAATATCAGATGATTACGTACAAATTGAGACGATCTGAACTGCTACAAGACTCAGAATCTTCATCAGACATCCGGAATTAGGTATGACACCTTCTAGTTAGCATATTCTCTATTATTTGCATTCATTTCTGCTTTTTGTATTCATTTAAATCAGCATTGGCATATAGAATAGTTTAGATTCATATTTGGCCAAACCTAGGAGTTGAATGATTAAAGCACAAAATGAACACATCAAACTCACTGTCAACCTAGGCGTGGAAACTGCCATTCAAAAGTTTCCTGGTGAACCCACCATCCATCAAAAATTCACCCTTATACCCCTCCCCCGAGAGGCGGGACCTTCAAAGGGCCTCTCAGTCCGAGGTATTGTCCCATCCTTTTCACATCCCCCTTTCGGGTGCGGATCCTATAGCCTGAAGGTAAGGGTGCGAAAAATTTGGAGCGATACATTTTGGTGAACCCGACGTGAAACAGAAACCTTTTGAAAACAAAAACCTTTCTAAAAATAAGAAAAACAAAACATAAATGCATTTATACTTAAGAAAATTTGCATGTCATATTTAGATGGTAGACTATAATAAAAGACGAGTTGTCACCATTAATGTTGAAAATCAATTAGCAGCTATAGAAATTGATTCTGTGCTTAGAGTACCTCAAACAAATAGGGTTCAACCTTTGTGGGACGAACTGAATAGGAGATTGAATCTCATTTCATCTAGAGCAACCGAACTTAGGCAAATCAAGAGGTTTGTCCTAGATAGAATCCTGGATCCTGATCAAGTGATTTTGTATCATGAACTTCAGAGAGCTTGCCATAGGTGGTTAGCAGATAAAAGAGCCCTTGTGTCTTCTGAGTTGTATACCTTTGAGGAATACCTCGATAATGCAGCTGTAGTACATAAATTTTTGTCTCGTATAGAGGACCAAGAGGTCGTTCTTACGGATAGACAAAGATGGTATAGAGTTCCTAGAGCTGTGTTATATCGGGAGTATTGCCATGAAATCTATTTTTACAAATCAGAGTCAGAAGTAGATAATATCACTATAGCACACTTTATCAAATTCTTGAAAAACCATTTCCAATTTGAAGAGGAGCATTTTATGACTCCTGATGAACTTGATCCTATCAATGACATTCATAAACTCTTTTTAGAAAACTAAGCTATTATTCTATTATTGTTATTTCTTGTATTTAGTGTGCTATTTGTTGTCTTTAAAATCATAATAAAAAAAAAAAAAAAATCAAAACATTTTATTTTTAAGCATTATAGTAGGTATATAATTAAAATATATACCTCCCAAGATCTGTTGCAAATATATTAATATATATTTGCTAAAACCTAAATCTAGACATAATGACTAGACTCAGGAATGGAAAACAAATTGAAGTAGAAGAAGATTGGTTAAGGAAAACAGAAAATAACCCAGATGTCCTTCCTGAAGACCCAATTCAGGAAGAAGGAACTCTAGACCAACAAGAAGAAGACTATGTTGATGCAAATGAACAAAGAGAAAATGTTAGGGAGGAAGAATCCTCATCTCCTAAAATATCTCCAGAAGGAGTTGTTACTTTTGAGAACATGGAACATTTCTGGAAGTTCCTCCATAATAATATGGGCACCCTTAATAGAGCAGTTCATATGGACAAAGATCAAATTAGTGACACTCAAGCAACCCTAGAAGACATATATCACACACGCACTAATCCTTTGTCCTTCATTGATCAAGAGAGTGATCAAGCTGGACCGTCCAATTTGGACATGGCTACTATAATCCAAAACACACGACAACAACAGGTTACCCAACTACCTAGAGTGCCTGTTGCTAAGCCAAGGGTTATTCCTACACAAAAGAAACCTTCATTCACTGCTCTATTTCTCCAAGCTATTGATCAATATACCTCAAATCAACAAAAGCCTAAAACAAAACCAAATGTTAATTTCCAACAATCTGGGATACAACATAATGCTACCACAAATCTTCTTCATAATACTCTTCCTACCAATCATTTGCATAATAGCAACATAGCATCTAATCCTTATGTCCCGCCTTCCTACGCTCACAAATCCCATGCTCATGTACCACCAAACCAATATGGTGGGCAAACTGGTAATCTGGAAGCTATGGTGAAATAGTTAACCTCTCGTATGGACCAAATAGATCCCTATCATCCCTCGTACAATTATCGAGAGATGTGTAGTCAACCTCTAGATCCTATAGTTGTAGCACGACCATATCCCAAACACTTTCCTATGCCTGTCCTACCTATATATAAAGGAACTAAAGATCCCATAGAGCATCTTCGTATGTTTAGGATAGCATGTCATGATATATCACATGATGATTTGCTATTACTAAAAATGTTCCCAAAAAGTTTAGGGGGAATGGCATTGGAGTGGTATTATCAATTGCCCACTCATTCTTTGAGAAATTTCGAAGAGACCGCTGAGTCTTTTGTGCATCAATTTAGTGCCTATATTGAAAGGCATGTAACCATTAAATATTTGTACAACCTAAAACAAGACAAAGATGAGTGTTTTGCTGACTTCTTAGCTCGATGGAGACAGTTGATAGGAAAACTACACTTTGTGTTACCTTATCGAGAAATGTTGGATATTTTTATCAATAATTTACAAGAACAACTATCCTATGAATTATCAACTGCTACCTTGACCACCTTCGATCAAGCTATCGATTTAGCTCGAAGGGTGGAAGATGCTCTTATTAGAAGAGGTCAGCTCAAAAAGAAAGATGATGAGAAAACATCCAAAAATCAATATAAAAATAAACAAGTTGTGGGTGACGGAGTCATTGACAGTGAAAACATTGCCAATGTTAATACTGCAAAAACAACAGAGAAGTTTATATTGAAACCTCCTGATAAACCACCCAGAGAATTTACTAGGTTAAATCAACCTTTATCAACCATTCTCCCACAATTACTAGCACGAGGTTTGATCCAATTACCAACTATCCGGGAACCTGATCCAACCATACCCGGATATAGAGCTGATTTACATTGTGATTTCCATAGAGGACCTGGACATGCTACCAACTCTTGTAAAATATTAAAACATAAAATACAAGATTTAATTGATAACAATGAGATGGAGGTGCAAGCCTTTCAACCTAAACAAACTCCTTCTAATAATGCTCAAAAGAACATTCCCCAAAATCAGAATCAGAATGCCAATCAATCATTGGACATATTTCAACATCCTTTACCAAAACATGGTAAAGAGGTGGCTAATCAAATTGAGCATCATAATGTTCCCCCTCCTACCCGATATGTAGGGACTATTAGTGGACAATTACCTGTTCATGATCCTCCAATATTTGACACAACTTTATCCATAGTTACCACTAGACCCCTATATAATACTCGAACACCTGATCTTAGTGATGTAGAATCTGAGATTGAAAGTGACATGGAAATAACCTCAAATCAATCGAATAGTTCTGAAGATGAATCAGACCCTATTCAACCTATCACAAATTCTATGGTTCCGGAAGAACCATTTCCTAGAAGAGTTACTACTCGACCCTCTTCTCATCAGTTCCTTTCTAATGAACAAGCCATAAATGCTAGACCAAGACCTATTCATCATTTGCAAAATAATATTGTAGGAACCATCGGAGCCGTTACCAGACAACAGGCTCAAACCTCTCAACAGGATCAAACTCAGAACGATGGATCAGCCCCATTTGTTTTGAAAAATCCCAATAAAGGGAATTATGCGCCTAATGTTCAACCTAAGCCTCCCTACAATATTAATGAACAATTATCCAATACTACAGCTAGAATTTCCCTTTTGGACCTGTTAAGATCTTCTCCTACCCATAGGGATGAATTAATGCTCACATTGAGCCAAATGATGGTACCACAAAATATTCAACCTGAAGCCATGTCCAATACTATCATCACTCGAGAAGTCGATTGTATTGACTTTCGAGATAAAGATATCCCGCAACATAGTTTACATAAGGATAACCCCTTATATATTACTGCCCTAATTGGAGATGTAGCCGTTAAACGAGTCTTGATTGATAATGGTTCATCTTTAAACATCTGCACTTTTGACTTCTACCAACGATTTGGGTTTAGAAGTGATGAAATGAAAAGAACGGATATGATCATAAAAGCCTTCAATGACGAGACACAAGAAACATGTGGAGTCATTACTATACCCTTGCAAGTTGGTCCTAGAACCCTAGATACGACCGTGTTTATTGTACATTGCCCCGCATCATACAATATACTTTTGGGTCACCCTTGGATCAACGCGATGCGAGCGGTTCCATCCACTTTACATCAGTGTGTTAAATTCGAATTTAAAAACCAGTTGGTTACCATCCATGGTGACCCTAGACCCTTTGATATGTGTGCTTTGGCAGAACCGGTTGGAGTTCAATTTTGCCCTGCTTTGTCATCCACACATCCTAATTCTTATCATCCACCCAAACGTGTGAAACACACACCCATAACATCATCTACTCTTTCAACTACACCTATACATATAGCTCAACCATCTTCCGGACAAACCACACTAGGACCTCAAAAAGATCCCAAAATTACAACCAATGCTTTCAGTTTTACTCCTATACCTATAGACTCATCCATCAATATCCCTATGACATCTACATCCACTACAGGCATCCTTCCTACATCTGACGATGTAGGAAATGTCCCTTCTACCTCTTATGCTCTCACTGATGAGCTCTTACCCGATTTATCCAAAATTCTTATATCAGAAGAAGCCAACACTGCCATGCAAACTTCCCTCCTTTTAAATAAACTCCCACCCTCTCCCCGTACCTTGGGCCTCCCACAACCTATGGGAAGTATCTACCAAGTCGGGAGTTGTGCTTTTATTTATAAAGGATATGATTGGGGAAGAATACCCCAAAACATTAAGACACATTGTGATGGATATGCTAGATGCTATTTTGCTAATGATTATCTTAAAGCTAAGCCCATAATGCTTAAATTGGGATATAAAGGGAAAGGTTTGGGACCTCTCCAAAATGGTATGAAAGAACCTTTTGAGGTAGAACCATGGCCTGCCCGCTGTGGTGTGGGCCTATTTTCTAGTAAAGGTCAGCCCTTTCCATTTGAAGATGATGACCATCTCGTATGTTATCAAGATTATCTAGATAAACAAGATTCTTTGTGTCTAAAGAATAATTCTTTTACCTGCAATATGCTATCCATAGCCTACCCCGAAATGATTGCCGAATCCGACGACGAGTTGGAGGGAGATATCTTTCATGATGTTTCCATTGAGAAATTGTTATATAATAAATTTTATTTTGATGGCTCTATACCTAGTATAGCCCAGCTTGAGGCCTCGA
This sequence comes from Wollemia nobilis, assembly GCA_028583015.1. Lineage (NCBI taxonomy): Eukaryota > Viridiplantae > Streptophyta > Pinopsida > Araucariales > Araucariaceae > Wollemia > Wollemia nobilis. Next base: position 9,332,893 of record JAQPPZ010000989.1, read on the forward strand.
CTTCTCAAGACGAATTATCCAAGATAACCTTGGAAGAATTACAAGAATTGGGTGTTTCACCCGCCCCACCTAATTTTGAGAGAGATTTACATATGGAAGTTGAAAACGTTATAAAAATTAACATTGGAACCGAACATAACCCTCACATAATCAATATTGGATCAGAATTAAGTCAAGAAAAACAAGATAAATACATTTCATTTCTTAAAAACTATGAAGATGTCTTTGCTTGGACATATGAAGACATGCCAGGTTTGGACCCTTCTGTAGTTATGCATCATCTAGTAGTCCATCCAGATGCTAAACCTGTTAAACAGAAACTTAGAAAAATGCATCCTAAAGTGGCCTTACTAGTCAAAGGAGAATTAGAAAAACTGTTGCAAGTCATTTTTATACAAGCCATTGATTATGCTGAATGGATCTCCAATGTAGTTCCAGTAACTAAGAAAGAAGCCACTAAAGTTAGGGTTTGCACAGATTTCAGAGACATTAATGTTGCATGCCCTAAAGACGATTTTCCTCTTCCCAACATGGATCAGATCATTGAATTTACTGCTGGAAGCGGAATGATATCCTTAATGGATGGATTTTCCGGTTATAATCAGATCAGAATAGCTCCTGAAGATCAGGCCAAAACAACCTTTATTACCCCTTGGGGAACCTTTTGTTGGAAAGTGATGCCATTTGGCTTAAAGAATGCAGGTGCAACCTATCAATGAGCTATGACTTATATCTTTCATGATATGATGCATGATATCCTACATGATTATGTAGATGATATTATCGCTCGTTCCATCAAAGAAGATGATCATTTAAATGACTTAAGGAAAGTATTTGATCGGTTAAGGGAATATCTTATCCGACTAAATCCAACTAAATGCATATTCGGAGTTAAGTCCGATAAATTATTAGGGGTTATAGTTTCTTTACGTGGCATTGAAATTGACCCTCTTAAGATCGCGGCTATCACAGATATGCCCGCACCCACCAATATATCAGAATTACGAAGTTTACAAGGTAAGCTTCAAGCCATTCGCCGCTTCATCGACAAGTTGGCAGACAAAACCGGACCCTTTCTTAGGCTTCTTAAGAAAGATGTCTCTTTTCATTGGGACGGAGAATGCCAAGAAGCATTTGAACTCCTTAAGCAATATCTCCTCAAACCACCAGTGCTTTCCCCACCTAGATCTGATCGTCCTTTTATCTTATACATTTTTGCTTTCGATTCTGCCTTAGGAGCTATGTTAGCTCAGCTTGACGATGAGAAGAAAGAACGTGCTAATTATTACATCAGTAGAACCTTAATCAGTTATGAAACTCGCTATACCATATTAGAGAAATTATGCCTAGCAGTCGTATTTTCTACACAGAAACTACGACATTATATGCTCAGTCAAAAAACGTATGTTATTGCCAAATTCGACCCTTTGCGATATCTTATGAGTCGACCGTATTTATCTGGTCGTACAGCCAAGTGGGTTCTTGCGCTAAGCGAGTTTGAACTCACATTTATAGGACAGAAGTCTGTTAAGGGTCAAATCATAGCAGATCAATTAGCTGCTGCACCCTTAGAGTCTACCCATCCCCTCATCATTGAACTTCCCGATGAATGCCTTAAATTAGAGGCAGACCATCCTAAACAATGGTCCCTATACTTTGACGAAGCTCGATGTATGAGTGGGGCTGGTGCAGGTATTATCTTAATATCTCTGCAAAAACATCTTATCCCTCTGTCCTTTAAACTAGCATTTGCTTGCACTAATAACACTGCTGAATATGAAGCTCTTATCCTTGGCTTACGAGCTGCTTTGGCCCTAAAAATTAAAAATTTATTGGTTTTCGGTGACTCCCAACTTGTCATAAATCAAATCAATGATGTTTATCAGACTAGAGATGATAAATTACGCCCATATAAAGCATATGTTTTGCAGTTATTATCCTTGTTTGATCAAGTTACTTTGGAAGCTATTCCTCGAACTAGCAATCGTGCGGCTGACGCTATGGCTGCAGCTGCATCTCTTTTACCCTTGGAGTTAGATGATGAATATGCTACCATCATTATTCATCGACTCCAGGAACCCGCTTCAAGAAAATCATGCTTAGAACCTTTGGATGTGTTTCTCATCAACGAAACAACTCCTGAACCATGGTATACTGATATATTTAATTTTTTGCAGAATGGAACCTTCCCTGATGGTTGTACTAGCAACCAGCGCCGATTATTACGTAGACGAGCAAGTCGCTTTGTAATTATTGGTAATACCTTGTATAGGAGATCTTTTGAAGGCATATTATTAAGATGTTTGAATCTAGAAGAATCTAGATCAGCTTTGAGCGAAGCCCATGATGGATCTTGTGGAGGACACTTTAGTGGTAACGCCATTGCTAAGAAGCTCCTTCGGATAGGATATTTTTGGCCTACCATGGAAAATGATGCACATAATTATGTGTGACATTGCGACAAGTGCCAGAAACATGCTGACCTTGTCCATGCGCCTGCACAAGAACTGCAGGCTATTTCATCTCCTTGGCCCTTTTCAAAATGGGGCCTAGACATCATTGGAAAAATCAACCCTGTGTCATCCGATGGACACAAATTCATCATAACCGCCACTGAGTATTTCACGAAGTGGGTTGAAGCTATGCCATTAGCTTCTTGTACTGGCACACAAGTTTCCAAGTTTATTTTTAATCAAATTATTTGTAGGTTTGGAATTCCTGCCAATCTCATTTTCGATAATGGAACTTGTTTCAAAAATAAAGATGTCAAGAAATTATGTCAAAAGTATAAAATTCAACATCGTTGGTCCACTCCCTATTATCCTCAGGGTAATGGTCAAGCAGAAGCATCTAATAAAACCTTAATCAAAATTCTCAAAAAATTGGTCAATAAAACCGGTCGAGATTGGCACATTCAGTTATATCCTCCTTTGTGGGCCTATCGAACTAGTGTTCGAACCCCCACTGGAACTTCACCTTTTGTCTTGGTTTATGGTGCTGAAGCCATTTTTCCCTTTGAATTAGAAGTTCCTTCTTTAGCCCTACTACTTCAAGATACTGAAGTAGGGGATGAATATCGTGCTGGCAGATTTAGTCAGCTAGAACTTCTAGATGAAAAGCGCATCAATGCTTTGGAACATCTTCGCGCCTACCAAAATAAACTTAAGAGAGCATATCTTAAGAAAGTTCATCCTCGATCCTTTGAGATCGGTGACCTTGTCTTAAAAGAAAATCAAAAAAATACTAATGCAACTAACGACCTTAAAGGTAAATTTGAGCCCAACTGGCTTGGACCATATGTCATCACTGCTAAATTTGGATCAGGAGCATACAAATTATCTACCTTAGATGGTAAAGAACTTAAAGAACCTATGAACATTATGCATCTTAAACGTTACTATGCATAAAAATTGGTCATTTCATCATTGTATATATTTGTTTTGCATATTATTTCCTTTTAGTCACTTATTTAAAACATTTCAAAAAACAATCACCTTGTATTTCTTTCAATTCATAAACTTAAAATATAAAAACATCAAAAACATCCAAATCATCAAAATCTTCAAAAAACATCTTTTATTTTTGTACTTGTCAAATTGTGAAGTATTGCAGTTATATTTTCAGTTATTTTGGATAAATTAGCATTTATTTGGAATCCCGCACTTTCACACTCACATGAATAAATATCTTGATTTTATTTAGTATGATTATTAATCTCTCTTATATCAAAGTCCACATTGGCATTAAATAAAGTTTTGAGCATAGAGAACTGATCTTGTTATTTACTTGAACCAAGTATATCTTTTCACATTAAAATGATTTCATTGCAAATTCAATATGATGCTACATAGTAGAAATGGTTTCCTGAGCGAAAAGTTTCCCCTGCTATCCTATCATGCACATGGTCTAGAATCTTTGAGAATTGACAAAAGGACAAGCTCACCCCTACCCAGAATAAAAATCCCTTGCTCTACAACTAATCCGAGCAAGTATCCCTAGCATAGGAAGAAAAAGAAAAGTTCAAGAAAAAGAGAAAAAGAAAAATGTTATTTTGTATCATCACAACAATGTTTCAGCATTATCTCAAATATCAAGCAAAAATACAAAAAAAATAAAAAAAAAAGAAGTAAAAGAGAAAAGCAAAAGCAAAATGCAATAAAATCCCTTTCCTACCCCTTGAAAAGAAAAGAAGGGTGAATGAGCTTGAATCCCTGGAATTCTCAATTATTCGAAAACTGTGAGGTAAGCCCCATAACAGGTGGTTTGTGCCCAACCCGCTTGGCCTTGGGTAATCCCTAGCATGGCGATATGTCTGTCACATTAGCGACCTTCTTTTGTATAGACCTATGTCGACTTATGGATTAGCTAGCTCTTGATAACCTAACTTACATAGTAGTATGGTACGGTTACATGCATATAAATCATGGTCAACGAACATTCATTTGGTCAAGGCAAATTACTTGTATCAAATTATCTTGCTCAAAATTGGTGAATGAACAATACAATCGCACACACATTTATATTTGAGAGATTTTGCATCATTATGATAAATCAAGATTGGTAATGAACTCACATTTGCACATGAGGATTCCTTATAAATCTACATTTCTCTTTGAGATAATTTAAAATATTTTTGTAACTCTTTTTGGAATAATTTTATCCTTTTATTTCAGAATTTTTGTTTTGTATAAAAGCAATTACATACATCTTCTCACAAAATCTCAAAAATAATTTCAAACAAAATTTTCATATTATTATTTTTCTGTTTATCAAAGGTCAAAAATGCATCTTGCACTAAAACCAACAATCTATTTTCTTCTTTGGATTTCGCGATGATGGTATAAGTCTATACCTATAATTCTATGCCTAGCGCAAACCATTGTTCTAATTTTATTTTCCATTTATTTTAAAACAAATTCATCAAAACATATGACTTGCATCATTATGTTACACAATTGTGCTTTCAAAACAAACAAACACTTATTCTCTTTCATGTCATTATGTCAAAACATTCCATTTTGCAACCATGGTATAATTTCTAAGGAATTATTCAAAAATTTATCACACTTAGGAATTTATGCCTAGCAAAAATCACTTTTAAACATATTTCATGCATAATTTTGTGAAAAATCTGCAAACAAAGTATCATCATCATCATTTTCATCATCACAACACAAAGTCTTAAGACAGTCTCTTAAGCACTCTTTTACTTTTAAACAATATTTCTATACTGGGATTAGCTTGACGACCGAGTGAGCGGCGACTCCATGAAATGGTCTATAACAACGACAATGTCCTTTGAAATTATTGTTAGAAGTCCCTTTTATTTTCCAATCAAATCACACCACAACCACCAATTGTTTACATCAGATTATTTCATTTAAAATCTTACAACATGACATCAAATTATAATACTTCAACACGACATAATCACATGAATCCTCAATCAAATAAGCAAACAATTCAAACATTAAAGCATCATAAAAACATATGAACAAGTCATATCATCAGAAACAAGATCATATATATATATCAAAAAATTATATACATCATATCAAAACTGGATTGGTATGCCACAATCTATACCCCGACATACTCAATCCTCTCAAAATCTATAGTCCATAGACACTTAGCCTCGAGAAGCCCTCGAGCTCTCAGCCTCATCTCCCCCCACCCTGACGTGGAGGAGGTGGTCCCATAGAGGTCCGGGATGTATCTCGGGTCCTCATCGTCGATCGGGAGGATGTCCAGCCTGACTGGTTCTGCAATGTTGGTCGATATTGTACCCTCTGGCCCTCTGGAACCAGCTGGAAGTATACACCCTGGTAGAATGCAGTCTGCATCATCGACCGCACTAGATCATCCCTGCTCGCTCCTCCGCTCCGTGCCCTGAGCCGTGTCGTCTCATCCTGCAGTGTCCATACCTACGTCCTCAGCTGAGTGGCCTCGTCTTGTAGTGACTGCACCTGAGCTCGGAGGTGGGTAGCCTCAGCCCGGAGAGCCACTGTCTCGCTGCTCTCCCTTGTGTCAACACCCTTGCCCTTATCAGGTGATGGTGGTCTCTCCCCCTGCTATGAAGGGAGCCTCTCCTCCCTCCGCCCTGTCTCCCACGGCCTCTGTGGAGCCCGTGCCATCCTTTGGCATCTCTCCTATGGGATCCGCCACTGCTCTCTCCCCCCGTGACCCCGTGCTGCCTCAATAGTAGCCTGTCATTGCCTCCCCATCTGGCGCACCACAGCGTGCACTGGACCCTATGCCCTCATCATCCGAGGAGGGCGGATGCCTGCGTACCAGGCATCATAGCCGTCTACAACCCCGATGTCATCACCATCCACTGGCTGGATGGGGGCATCGTCCACGTCCTGACTCTAGAATCATTGCATGTCTGGAGCCCCGCTTAGCGTAGTACTATCTCGAACAGTCTAGGAGTACTCGTAATCCCTGATAGAAGGGATCCCCTACTGTAGACCAAACTACCATAGTACCCGATCATAGCGGTGGAGCTCTACCTCTCCCCGCTCCATCCTCAGCCAGCAGACTCGCCTGATGCGAGCCAGCTCCTGCCCATCCTCTGCCCACCCGGGGTGCTCTCACCATGGCCTCCAGGTGATCTGGTCTGGGATGAGGTCGTCTAGCAACCTCCGTGACATCGGCAGATCTATCCGCCACTGTGACCCCCTCTGTAGCCACCAATAGAAAACTCGGGGCCTCTCCCGGTCAACCCCTGTCAATGGGAGCCCTACCGGCCTTCGCACCGCAATGTGCTCCCAGCACCAAACCTGTAGCAGCGATGTCAAAACCAGACATCGACCTCCCTTGTATACGACCCCATGCAGGATCCTATACAAGCGGCAAAGAACAAAGCTGCCCCATGCAAATCTGTACCCATGGTCTCTCATGTCGTAGACTATGTCTAAGAGCACCCACGGTAGTCTGCATCCGCTCTGGTGGCACAGCAGTAAGCCACCTACCACCCCTACCAAAACCTAAGTCAGCCTAGATGCCCCAGGCATCTGCCGTAGAGATTCGATGTTCACTCCGCCCTTCTCCAGGGCGAAGCTCGGGTCTCCAGTGAGCCTCATCATCGCCTGGCCCTGATTAGCCATAGGCGTCATCAGTCATCCTTGTATGGGGATCCTCATGATCCTCCATACGTCCTCTAGAGTGGGAGCCATCTCCCTTGTCGGTAGCCAGAAATAGGAAGACCCCGGATACCACCTCTCTACTAGGGCTGTCAGTAGCCCCATGTTAGTCGGTACTTGTGGCATCTCTGCCACATGCTGTAGACTGACCTGTCCTAGTCGGTCACGCTCTGCTTGGTCGAGCGTGGCTATGTCATCTCTTAGTCCGTCGTATTTCCATTCTCGGCTTTTTAGTAATCCCTTCTGCAAAATAAACAATAAAACAACAAAATCATTAATAAACCAATCATTAACATCAAATTAAACAACTTAAAATCAAGTTTAAAATGATATCGTCCACCATTGGATAATATCGTCCCCAATTGGGGAAAATCATCCTTTGTGAGGATGAAATCGTGTCCGATTTCGCAACTTGGGAATCGCCCCTTGTTGGACGATCTTTCGTTGCCATCAGACGAAATCGACGATATAGGGACGATTTCGATGAAATCGAGACGATTTTGTCCCGACGACGTCGACGGCCTAAAAACGGCCGCGATGCCCCAAACAATCAAATTTAAACTCCAAAAACTTGCACAAAGTTAAATTAAACCTAATCTACTAGGATTAGATCCTTACCCGTAGCCCGCGCCGGACCTCGGTCGCTCTGTGCACTGTCTCCACCATTGTTTCTCTTTGCAAAGCTCTGGAACAGTACAAGTGAATAGTAAAAATGAATTAGGGTTTTCCCTATTTTCTTTAGTTTTATTTAAAAATCAGCATTTTAAATTTTTGCTTTTTCACGTTTTTTCCTCAAACGTTCGATTTGGGTAAAAACACGGAGGGGGCACCATAGTCAGCATTCGTACGATTCGACCAAGAATCGTCGTCTAAAAAATTGAATATATTTTTGCTTTCTCGTAAAACGGGAAAAACTCGTCTTTAACGCATTTTCTTCAAAAAATTCGCTAAAGAGGGGGCAAAATGTAGCACCCTAAAATTGGCACGGTTAAAACCTTAGTAAAAAAGATAAAATATTAAAATTTGAATTTCAACCCCAAACTGCCCGTTAAACCGCTTGTTACCCGCTTTCCCCATTTTTCGTGCCATTTTTAGGATTTGTTTTGACCGTTGGACGATATCGTCACAGATTAGACGAAATCATCCCAAATCCGATGAATTCGTCATGGACAGAACGTCCAGACGATTTCGTCCCAAAACCAAATTTTCATAATTAGCTTCTGTTTCAACAGCCTCTCCAACTCGGGCAGAAGCGTGTTTGTGCAGTTGGCGATTTCCCTGTTGGAGATCTCCCGGATTGGGATGATCCCCAACCTCCCAAACCTCTTCCTAATCCTATATAAACTAGAATTTTGCTAGTTTATCCCCCATGACTCCCATTGATCCTGATTCTCCCTAAATCCCTAACCTCTTAGTTGACGGATTTCATTGCAGAGTTAGCTCCTTATTCCCTCGCACTATTGCTTGCATTCGGTATTTTTTTACATTTTATTGCAGGAACTCTACTGTTTTTCAGTCGAAGCTAGCTTGGATCATCGCGGACGATCTCGGATGATTGCGGACGATCTCGTACGATTGGAGGCGATCCTGACTGTAGTTCAGATTGGGGGCAGTCCGAGTTTAGAGTTTGCATTTTCTTAGCTTTCTCTACATTTTTCATATTGTATTTCTGCACTGTCTTAAGTTATTACATTTTTTGCATCTTGGAGTTCACCTCATTTAGCATAATCTCATGATAAAGTTAAGATCAATCATTAAATCTACTGCATTTCCTTATTTGTTATTGAAATCTATCATTTAAGGCATGTTTGCTGTTATTTCTATCATTATCCTTTGCTTTTGCATTTGCATATTTGGTATTTTGCATCTATTTTTGTGATTGCAGGTTTTTGACGAATTCGTCTAACGAATTCGTCAGATTTCAGATGATTCTATCTAATTTCAGATGACCTTCTATGATTTGGGATGATCCCGAGAAATATCAGATGATTACGTACAAATTGAGATGATCTGAACTGCTACAAGATTCAGAATCTTCATCAGACATCCGAAATCAGGTATGACACCTTCTAATTAGCATATTCTCTGTTATTTGCATTCATTTCTACTTTCTGTATTCATTTAAATCAGCATTGGCATATAGAATAGTTTAGATTCATATTTGGCCAAACCTAGGAGTTGAATGATTAAAGCACAAAATGAACACATCAAACTCACTGTCAACCTAGGCGTGGAAACTACCATTCAAAATTTTCCTGGTGAACCCACCATCCATCAAAAATTCACCCTTATACCCCTCCCCCGAGAGGTGGGACCTTCAAAGGGCCTCTCAGTCCGAGGTATTGTCCCATCCTTTTCACATCCCCCTTTCGGGCGCGGATCCTATAGCCTGAAGGTAAGGGTGTGAAAAATTTGGAGCGATACATACATGCTACAAAACCATATGGAGGATCTTGGATAGACTCCAAGATAGAGTAGTGGTTCTAACCACTCAATTTAGGCATTTTGGCCTAATCAGATTAAACCGTATCCAAGATCTGTGGTCTCCATTCTAAACTACGGCTGATACCTACAGTATGTAGTCTGGACCGCAACTGTGACCTGCAGTCTTAACTAAAGTTTAGTTAGGCCTTCCATCCGAGCCAAATTGGTTGGAACGACCAAAAGATCTAGAAGTAGGCAGTTGAAGGATAGAATATTCTAGAGGATTCCATACCAACTTTCCTAAGAAACCTTCTTGGTCTTGGCTTCTCCATGAAGCTACCCCTAGCCCTAGGGACATGTTATAAATACCCCCTCCAAATGGGGTGAAGATATAGGGAGTTAATTGATCAAGAGAGCAGCGAAGCCTTGTCAAATTGCATACTGAATTTGTGCATTTGAGAGCCCCTTTGCTATTCACCTAAACACCAATTAGCCATGGATGCCCTAGGTTCCTATGAGATTCAAGAAGCATAAATTTGGGTAAACAAAGGCTTGTCATAGTGATTTGACCACCAAATATGTCAAAGGACAACAAAGGTGACCCTTGAATATCAATTTGGACAAGGTGGTCAAGCCCACTGCCCCTAATTCTGAGGGTAAACCTATCAAATGTCAAACCATGGCTGTCAACCGTAGTTCATAGTGTAGACCGCCCACCATAGATGTAGTTTGCAACAGGTTACTGATAGCCTTACTTGCTTTGCTTTTGACAACATAGATTAGTTATATTAGTCTTTTTATAGGTTTAATTACACTTTAGATAAACTCTGACCATAGGAATTAGTTATTTCATGCATTATATTAAGTAGGATTATATTGGATCTTTTATGCACTTTATTGCTCCTAACTTGATATTTTATCCATGCACCATTTGCTTATTCATGTCCGTCATGTTATAGTATAATTCTTGATCTAATTAGAATAGTTTAAAGTCTTTATTTATAATTTCTTGTTTTACTAGTTTAATGGCATTTGCATACATATTTCCTTAAAAGGCCTCATCACGAGAGGCTATCAATATTTTTAATCATGTGTTGTTGTTTCTTGTTCATAGGGAGACAGGTGCAAGAGGAGCTTACATCATAATCCTTCCACATGAAGAGGGTCAACTCCACCCCAAGGCAGTTTGTGACTAATCAATAGAGCACTATAAGTGTGCCTACCCTATTGAGGGCATTGGCAATTGTAATATCAGTATCATATTTCAAGTGACCCTAAGAGGGTATTTTTGTAATCAAAGCTCATTCAAAGATTAATATAAGAAACCTTACTTTTTTGTTCAATTTATGTACTTGTGTCAATATTTGTGCTTTCATGATGGTATAGATCAATACAGTAGCTAGGTGCATGCTCCATGATTAAGTCAATTAAAGGATTAAAACACAATATGTTAAGTATAAGTCAACTTCATGATAAAGGGTACATGGTTACTTTCCATCCAAATAGGTGTGAGATAAGAAAATAAAAAACTAGAAAAATCATTGCCAATGCAAGAAGAACCCCAAGCAATTTATACATGCTCATGAGATCAAAGGGGAAAGTGATTTCTATCACAAGAATATGAGAGTTGGTTGTGGCATAGAATATTGGTTCACTTGAATTTTGACAACATAGTTAACATAAGCAACAAACAAGCGATCAAAGATTTACCCAAAATAAGAAGACCTCAAAGCACAATTTGTGCACCCTGTCAACATGGAAAGCAAACTAGGACAACATTTAAATCAAAAGGATATATGTCATCTAAGCCATTGAGTCTAATACATACTGATCTATGTGGCCCTACCAAAACATAAAGTATTCAGGGTGATAGCTACTTTATACTATTTATAGATGATTACTCCATAATGGTTTGGGTAGCCTTCCTAAAAGAGAAGTCAAAGGCTTTTGAAAAATTCAAAGCATTTGAGGAATTAGTTGAAAATGACACTAACAAAAGGATTAAGTTTCTGAGATCTAACAGAGGAGAAGAATTTAATTCAAATGAATTTGTAGAGTTTTGTGAACAACATGGAATAAAAAGAGAATATTCAGCAGCTAGAACTCCTCAACAAAATGGAGTAGTTGAAAGGAAAAATATGACTGTTGAGAATATGGCTAGAGCTATGCTAAATGATTCTAAGCTATCAGATGAATTTTGGAGATAAGCAATCAACATAGCAATATACATAATCACTAGGGCTCAAATGAGGGTAAATCATCACAAGACTCCATATGAGATTTGGAAAGGAAGACCTACCACTGTAAAACACTTTAGAATTTTTGAAAGCAAATGTTACATAATACGGGAAGATCAAAACTTAGGCAAGTTTGATCCAAGATGTGATGAGGGAATTTTTCTTGGTTATTCCACAAGGATTAAAGCCTACATATGCTTCAACAAAAGAACACACACTATGGTGGAGAGTATAAATGTAACAATTGATGAGAAGATAGATTCAAGAGAACCAGTTTAGCAAATTGTGTATCAAGAAGATGGATGTTATCAAGAGGAATTTTATGAGGAATCAAATAAAGAAGAAAAAACACAAAGACTTATTCCCAAAAATCCATCCAGGTATGTACATAAGCATCATCCAAAAGAGCAAATCATCAAGAATCCATATGAAAGAAAGATAAGGATAAAAATAATAAAACCATCTCAACAAGTAAATTTTTCTTTGCTATCTAAAATTGAGCCAAAAGACTTCACTCAGGCAAGTGAGGATAAATTTTGGATTAAGACAATGGATGAGGAATTAGATTAGATAGAGAAAAGAAAAACTTGAAAAAAATTTCCATGACCAAAGGACAAAAATATGATCAGCACAAAATGGGTATTTAGAAACAAGTTAAATGAAGATGGACAGGTGGTCAGGAATAAAGTAAGGTTAGTATGCAAAGGTTATGCATAGGTAGAGGGAATTGAATTTGATGAGACATTTTCTCCAGTTGCACAACTTTAAGCCATAATAATTTTTTTAGCCTTCTCAAGTTTCAAAAACTTCAAGGTATATCAGATGGATGTTAAGTCATCATTTCTAAATGGTGTTCTAGAAGAAGTCTATATTGAACAACCAGAACGATTCATATTAGAAGATAAACCAAATTATGTTTACAGATTGAAAAAGGTACTGTATGGTCTAAAGTAGGCTCCAAGAGCATGGTACTCAAGATTGGATAAGTATCTTCAGGAATAGGAATTCATAAAAGGGATAGCGGACAACAATTTATACATAAAAAATGAAGGGAATGATCTATTAATTGTGGTTGTTTATGTTGATTACATCATTTTTTGGGGAAACAATGATAATATGTGTAAAGAATTTTCTAAGAACATGCAAAATGAATTTGGGATGTCTATGCTTGGTGAATTGTCCTTATTTCTTGGACTTAAGATTTCACAATCTGAGAAAGGGGTATTTCTTTCACAAGCCAAGTATATAAAAGAAATGTTAAAGAAATTCAGGTTAGAAGATTGTAAACCGGTAAGTACCCCCATGGTTAAAATATGCAAGTTGAGTAAGGATGATGAATCTCTAGAGGCAGATCAAAAATTATACAGATCTATGATTGAAATATTATTGTATGTTACAACTACAAGACTAGACATAGTACTATCAGTGGGATTATTGGCAAGGTTTCACGCAACACCTAAGGAAACACATGTGGTAGTAGTAAAAAGAATTTTTAGGTATCTAAAAGTAACTATGGATTTTGGGCTTTGGTATCCCAAAAGTGGAAGTTTCACACTGATAGATTATACAGATGCATATTGGGCCGAAAACATTGATGACAAAAAAAGCACAAGTAGAGGAGCATTCTTTCTTAGAGACTTTTTTGTCTCTTGGCTCAGTAAGAAGTAGGTTTCAGTATCCTTATCTAAAACAAAAGTAGAATACATTGCAGCAGCAGCCAGTTGTACACATGTGTTATGGATGAAGAGAACTCTAGAATACTTCAAGATAAAGCATGATCATCCTATTCCCATACTATGTGATAATACAAGTGCTAAGTATCTCAAAAAATCTAGTGATGCACTCCAGGACAAAGCACATTTCAATTAAGTACCACTTTATGTGAGAACATGTGACAGATAAACAAGTCAGGTTGGAATATATTACTACAAAGGAACAAATAGCAAATATTTTCACCAAGCTACTTTCAAAGGAAACCTTTGAGTATCTTTGAATAAAACTGGGAGTAAGACTCTCACCCCAAAATTAACCACCTCAAGAGGAGGTGGGGGAGGGGCTAAGCTAAGAGGCTCATTATTAGCCCCGAGCCCCAAAGGTAACCCTTTGCCATTGATGTCAAAGGGGGAGATATTTGAGTAAGGGGGAGATATTTGGTATTTGAGTAAAAAGGAGAGAGCATTGAGCCAGGGGGAGCAATGTCCTAGGGGGAGCAAAATAAAGGAAAAGTTAAGTTTTCGATAAAAATAATTTGGGTTGCAATAAATGACAAAGGGGGAGATTGTTGGACATTTTGAGTCATTAAGTCAAAGTTGTCATTGATTTCAAAGAATATGTCAAGGAGGGAAGTTTCTTTTTGATAACAGGCTATGTGCCTTACCAGATGTAATGGCTTTGGTGGCATGTAGATTTTACATATATAGGATCCTTAGTAAGTATATGTTCATCAACAGCCCTAGGTTGATTTTTGTAAAAGGTTTTGGGTCAACCTGTAAAACCCGGTATTAATGCTATAGTATCTTATCTACCAAAAAAAAAAAAAAAATGTCAAGGAACAATGAAAAGGTTAAAGGAAAAAAGGCTTCATAATATTTTTAATATTACGTGGAAGCATAAGTTAAAAGGTTTTTCATAAAAACCCAAGGAAGCTTATTGCAAAGCTAAAGGAAGGTTTAATATTTATTTCATAAAATATTTAAATTCAAATTGAATTTAAATTTTATAAATAAATATTATTTATACAAAGTTGTTCAATGAGAGATGGCCTTAATAAAACCAAAGGGTTTTAAAGAATTAATTTATAAAATTTAAATTCAAATGAATTTAAATAATTTATAAATTAATAAGGTTAAAGGAAAATAAAAAACACATATGTCTAAAAAGTGAGAAGGTAATTCGAGCGTCGACGTATATGCATGAGGAGGAAATCAATATATAAATCTATGCCTTAGAGGTATTAATATTTAGCCTTTTGCCTGATTTATTAATGCGTGCAATTGTGTTGAGATATTTTTTGGAAAAAGAGAAGAGATTTTTGTGTTTTAGTACCAATGAATAATGTTTAAAGGGAACATCACCAAAATTTCAAGCATCAACTGGGCAGCGTGGCCTAGTGGCAAGAGGACAGTGGTTAGAGTGTTTGGGTTCTAGGTGACCTACATTCGAAACATGGTGACAATATTTTTTGTGGTTGTGTGTGTGTTGGAAGTGCCAAAGGAAAGGCACACATTTTTTCTAGGCAAGATGGGGAGCCTTTTGGAGCACGTGGTGCTCTTTACTCCCCAAGAGAGCACCTAGCTCGTGCGATGGTTGAAGCCATGTCTAGGGCACTGGTTGAGGGTGTATCGTGAGTTCAAATCCCTCCAAGGCAAAGAAAATAAATATTTAATTAATATTTTATGTTGCCTAAAGTTTGACATGAGGTCTTTGGGAGATAAAAGGGTTGCTTAAAAGTTTTTAATTTGATTATTACTTTTTGGAAAATTGGAGGAATAAGGAGTTAGCTTTATTTTTAAATAAAGTGTTTGTGTCACATTGATTTGTTGAAGTTTTAAAAGGATAAAAGGGACTTCTTGCATATAGTTATTTTGAGAAAGGAGATTGCATTAATATTATTCTTGTCATTGAATATTATTTTCATTGGGAGATTATAAGGTGTATTTGGTGAATTATTCTTGTAAATGTTGATGAATGTTTTCTTAAAGATGGAGTGATAAGGTGTATGTGGGTTTTGATATTTACATTATGTTTTTGAGGGATTTTATCATCTTATAATTTCTTTGAGCTTGGCAAAGAAGTGTTTGTGGTTGTGGCAGATTTATGAGATTCCTTCATCATCAAGAAAAAGGTATGAGCACATTCTTCCATAGTTAAATTGATTGGTTGGTTTTATGGAAAATAAGTTTGGAGTGAAAAGTACTTGATTAAGGTTTCCTATTGAGTGTGTTTGAGTTAATGCTTCAAGGTTTTCTGGAATAAAGAGTTGTTATTAAAATATTATTTTATAAGCATTGTTGTTGAAGCCATTGGTTGAGCAAAGAACTTGAACTAGGATTTGAAAATAACATGAGTATCATTGTTATGTGAGAGTTGTTTTATAAGCATTGTTGGAAAAATTTTGAGTGAAGGATCATATGCTTGGAATAGGGTTGTAAGAAAGTCTTGTATCATTGAGAGATTGAGTAGAGTTGGTTGAGCCGAGTCAAGTGGGTGTGTGAAGTGATTGTTCAAATTCCATAAAACAAACTATTTTATATTCTGAATTGATTTGAGAAAGTGATTGAGTATTGAGTTGAAGCATATTGAGTCTCTAACAATTCTTTGTATGTTTTCAAAAGAGTGATTGAAAGTGATTGAGCATTGTGATGAGTATAGATCATATTGAGTCTCTAACAATTCTATTTATGTTTCTATGAGATTTGGACAGGTTCTAGTGTGGACTTGTTGAGAAGATTTGAGGTAAGTCTTGAGAAGACTTGTGGACATATTTGAATAAGCTTTTGTGAAAGCTTATAGTAAATATTGAGAGAATATTTGGATAAGTTCTTGAGAGGACTTATTGAGCAAATTTAGGTAAGTTCTTGAGATAACATATTGAGAATATTGGACAAGTTCTAGAGAGGACTTGTGGATAGAGTTTGGTGCATATTTGAGGACATGTTTGTGTCATATCAAAGATAGATATTGAGCAAAGTTGTGTTAGACTAAAGGACTGTGTTTAGTGAAAATTTGAGACAGAGCTTTTGAGGTGACGAAGTATAGAGGATAGTATTCTTAGGTGGATAGAGATCCATTAGCTAGGGCAGGGAGGATAGGTCTTCTGAGTGAGTACAAGAGTCTTCAGTGGAGAGAGATCCACAAGCCAATGCAGTGGAGGTTGTAGTATTCTAAAGGATCACCAGCCAGAGAAAAGGAGAAGAAGTTCTCCTATGGATAGAGATCTACGAGCTTGATTTAGGGGGTTGGTGTCTCCTTTGGACAAAGTTCCATAAAAATTGTAGGGAAAGGATTCCCAAGAGAATTTATTTGAGAAAAATTTATAAGAAATATTTTCTTCGTGGAGTAGCCCGCATTGGGTGAACCACGTAAAATCATGTCTCTCATGTGTGTGATGCTTTGTGTGATGTTTACTACTTTAATATTTTTGATGATATTATTTGTATTAAAAAGTAAAATTTTTTATTGTATACTGTTCACCTTCCCTCTCAGTATAAGCATATGTTATTCAATTGGTATCAAAGCGGGTATCTCCATGAAAAGACTAATAGCTTGGAGGAGGATCCATCAGTAGCACACATGATTTAAAAAAATGAAGAAGAGACTATGTTTGACATAAAATATGAATTATTTTCTGCTCTCAAAAAATTGGAAAGACTTAGAGAGAAGAATTCAAACTTGAAGGAACAAGTTCAAGAAGATGAAGAAGCAAGAATGGAACTTATACAAAATCTCACAGAACTCAAGATTAGGGTGGAAGAAGGAAAGAAAATCGAGCAGGACATGATAGAACTATTGAGAGCCAGGGAAACATAATGTGAAATATTGGAAGCAAAAATTGTCCACCTAAGGAATGAAGTTGAAAGGACCAAGGTACTACAAGATGTAGAATATGAGAAATAGAAAAAGGAATCAAGTCTTCAAAAAGTAGAAACCTCAAACAAGTATAAGCAAGCAAAGGATAATAGAAAGAAAGAAAGCAAAGGAGAACCCTGGATAAGAGTTAATCACAAGAGGAATATTACTTCACCACAAAATTCAAGGCATCCAAACAGGTTATATAATTTCTTTCATGGTCATTGCTTTTCTTGTAATAAATATGGTCATAGAGTTGTACACTATATTCATCATACAAGAAACAATTTCAATAGAAATTTCAATTCCTTTGCACCTCTTATGGATGATGATATTATATGTTACAAATACAATAATTTTGGGCACAAGGCTAGATTGTGTAAAATGATACTTCTCGAGTCTAGAAAAATAATTTCAACAACTAAAAAATATGGAAGGGAAAATGTTAAGGCTAGATCAATGTTAGTTAAAACAACCCTGTTAGAGTAATATTCCATTACTTGGGATAATTACCATTTACTCCATTAGGGTAAAATGAGGTAGTATATTGCATTATACTACATTAGTTATATTATTACATCTAATTTGACTATTTACCATGTAGATATTTATTGTTTAAAATATCTAATGGTTAACCTAGGTAAATTCCTAAATATCCTAGGTTAGTTGTTAGTTGTTGGCGCTTATTCTTCTAAGCGCGTAGGTTAGCGATATTTCAGATTAGATATTAATTTAATATCTATCCTATGTTTTGTAACCTATATAAACCTAGTGCATTTCTATGCTATGGTTAATTTGATTAAGGTTATTATATTTTGTTAATACATATTTGTTAGCACTTACCTTTTTCATAACATTGGCATCAGAGCCATTCCGTTGAATTAGCCCGCAACACTTCATGGCACACTACCCGAGGAAGTGGCCTGGAGGTTGATCGACATGCTTTATGAGGTAGCCCATAGTCTGGATCTGGCACATTTTTTGAGGTAGCTCGTAGGTTGATCGGCTTGCTTCTCGAGGCGACACGTGGCCCGAGGTGGTCCGATCTGTTGACATGGCGAACAGCCACTAGACAACGCAAACTAGACCTAAGGTGAACCCCATGGACCTGATTGGACTCATGCATGAAACCTGAGGTGGACACGTGGATAGACAATGACACAACACATGGCAGACAGCCACGCACCATCAGACAGACCAGGACGTGACGCGTGGCAGACAGGCCACGTACCATCGAACAGACAAGGACGCGTGGCGGACTAGCCATGCGCCACTTGGACACATGCATGGTGGATCTCTTGGCAAAAAAAATACTTCAATGATTGCTCAAAGGCAATCACTGAATAAGGGGTACAACTGCTTTTTTAAGCAGCTAAAATCCATCCGCAGGACGGATGTGGGACAAATGTCCCCACATTATTCTTTTTTTTCATCCGCTTTGACGCGAATGAAATAAAGGCACAGACGTGCCTTTTAAAACCCGTCTGGCCCTCGAGCCAAGACGGTCGAGCTCTGCGACATAGATCTCTTTGACCCGCGAGGTCGAGGGATCAAACCTCGTGGGTTCTAAAATGTTTTTTTACTAAAATCAATAAAGAACTCAAGGTAAATTTTTTTATTTTCTTTTGTAATTTTGTAATTTTGTTTTTTAAGTAATTTTATTAATAATTTGATATAAAATCATTTTTTTAATTTCTTAAGTGATCTTTATCAAATTTATCTTATTATTAATTTAATCTTGCTTAGACTTAATTAAAATTTTGCATTAAAATAAAAATTATAAAGTTTTTTTTTGCAACTATAACAAATTTATTTCTTTTGTTTTCTCCACATTTGGGGATAGAGAGACAAAGAACCAAACAAATTTTTGTTGCAAACCATAAAAATAAACTCTTCTCAACCTTGTTAATTTAGCGTAAAATAAAGGATCAAACTTGAATTCTTTTTGCAAATTAGAAAACAAGGAGACTCCAAAATTTGCAAACCATCAAACTTGACATTGTGCATTTGTTTTCTCCAAGGAGGAATATAAAGACATAAAATTGCACATTTTTTTTGCAACATTGAGAAGAATTTGAAGCCTTGGGCCCATAACAACCAAGTCGTGTGTCGACTGGTTCTGGATGGTCTTTCAAATGCTTGTCGTGTGTCGACTTGTCTTGAAAGATATGCTCTAAATTCTACATTTTGTAAACATTAAGGGGGGATAGAATTTTTTTTAGAATTCTATAGTTTGCAAAATTGTAAAGAAAAATGGGGGCTATTTCAGTTTAAAGAAAGGTGCATTCTCGATTTTACTCGACACCTTCTCTTCAAAATTTCTTGTACTAGGTGCATTTTCGATGGAATCCGACACCTAGAGTGATACAAATTTGGGTGCTCTTATGTTTTTTGATTATTGCACTAAAAATATTTTTTTTTGCAATTACAAGGTCAAATATAAAACATTACAAGGAGCCTTTCACAAACACCCAAACTTCACTCAAACACCATGCTAAACTTTGCATAGGTTCACACAAGTAATTACTCCCCATCAAAAGGTCAAAAATTTCAATTACCTTGATAAGACTCTCTTTTGTTTGGCTTAAATAAACCTCAAAATTTTTTCATCCTTCTTTCAAAGGTGTTAAAAGCAGGTGCCATTACATATCTTAGAGAGCAAATATCAAAAGTTTGACAAACCTTCCCTTGTTTTATTTTCTCTATTTTGTTTGGCTCAATATTCCTCCAACTTTTCATCCCTTGGTAAGGGTGTTAAGGCAGGTGCCATTAAATATCTTATAGAAAGCAAATTGAAACAACTTCTCTATACCTTTTCTTAGGGTATAGTGCAAGATAGCATCATATTAGTCCTCTCCAAAAATTTGAAACCTAAACCATGGCCATGATACACAAGTATCTCACTGAGAGCCAACTGCTCAAAGGTTCAAATTACTCAGCATGGAAGACTAAGATGAAGGCTATCTTAACTGTAGAGGAATTGTGGTCAATAGTGGATGGAAGTGTCACTAGACCTCAATCCCCTAGACAAGATCAAAGAGACTTTGATAAAAAGGATAAGAAACTTTCCTTAATGATCTTGCTTGCTATTACTGATGATATCCAACCTCATATCAGTGAAGCTACAACTGGTAAGGCAGCTTGGGATGCCTTAAGTACCATTTTTGAGGGCAAGAATCAATCAACGATTCTTAACCTTCAAACACAGCTTCATACATTACATATGAAATCAGGAGAAACAGTAGAGCTATTCCTCTGCAGAGTCGCAGAATTAAAAACAAAGCTGCAATCCTTAGGAGAAAATTTGGAAGACCAAGTCTTGAACTCAATCATTTTGAGAGCTCTTCCTGACTCCTACAGAATTTTGATCACCTCCTTACAAGTTTCTGGTAGGACAGTAACTTTTGTAGAATTGGTGAACATGCTTCAAACTGAAGAAGTTAATCAATTCCAAAGAGATGATGCATCCAACAATGCACTTTTCTCACACAAATGACAAGGTGGTATGAAACAATGGAATCAACAAAAGGGTTCTTCTTCTAGAAAAGACAAGGGTAAAGCCAAAGAGGTTCCGAAGAAGAAGCAGCATTGTAAAATCTGTGACACAAACACTCATCAAACCAAGAGATGTTGGTTTAAGAACAAGCCTCCCAAAGAGAAAGGTCAAAATAAAAACCAAGGCAATGTTGCAAATGAGATGTCTAATACAGATTCTAATTTTGGTTTAGAGAAAGCACACAGAGTGCTAATTGCTAAAACAATTTTGTAGAGGGAAAACACATGTGTCCCTTGGGCAACAACACCATATTCTCTCTCTCTTCTTTTAGGCTTCATAAATAGCATAAGTATTTTGTTTGAAGACCTTGCAATAAGGGGTGCTTGTACCTCTTTTAGGCTTCATAAATAGCAAATTCTAAGTGTTTGAAGTACTTGTAACAAGAGGAGCGACTTTTTGTGATGTAAAATTGTCTAGGAGGCAATATTTGTAAATCCTTCACAACACTCTTGAGTTGCACACTTTATGCAATTGAGGGGGGATAAACATTTCTTTTCTTCACTGATTTTTTGTAAATAGGGAAGATGACTTATAAGGGTGCATTTTCATCTTTGACCAACACCTTAGTCACACTTCCTTCAGAAATTAATTACACTATGTTTTGCAACAAGAAGGGGGGAACTTATAAGGGTGCATTTTTGGCAGTGACCGACACCTTAGCTACCTTATCTTTTGTAAATTCATATTGTAAATGAATGAACCTTGTATGAAGTGATCTATTCTACTATACCTAGTGATTGTAGTGGCTGGCTACCCATGCAAATCGATTGGATGATGTGATTACCATAAGGACATTTTTTGGCGTGAAGACAAAGCGAGGAATGACCCATTTTTTTCCTAGGAGCAGCCAGAGTACTGTGACAGAGCAAAGAACCAGTAGAACAACATCTTCTTCACTGTTTTGGGGCAGTTATATACTTTTCCCAAATATTTTTGTATAGAGGGATATGTATGTATTACCCAAATAAAGTAATAAGGTGGGATGTTAGAGTAATATTCCATTACTTGGGATAATTACCATTTACTCCATTAGGGTAAAATGAGGTAGTATATTGCATTATACTACATTAGTTAGATTATTACATCTACTTTGACTATTTACCATGTAGATATTTATTGTTTAAAATATCTAATGGTTAACCTAGGTAAATTCCTAAATATCCTAGGTTAGTTATTAGTTGTTGGTGCTTATTATTCTAAGCGCGTAGGTTAGCGATATTTCAGATTAGATATTAATTTAATATCTATCCTATGTTTTGTAACATATATAAACCTAGCGTATTCCTATGTTAAGGTTAATTTGATTAAGGTTCTTATATTTTGTTAATAAATATTTGTTAGCACTTACCTTTTCATAACAAACCCTTCATGCTCAGGATAAAGAAGAACAATGGTATCTTGATAGTGGTTTCTCTAGTCACATGATAGGAGACAAAGAAAAAATCATTGAACTAAAAGAAACTAATGGAGGATCAGTAAGTTTTGGTGATAATGGATCAGCAAGGATTGGTGGAAGAGGAAATCTAAGTTTGGATAATGGGAAAACAAAAACATAAAATGTGTTGTATGTTAAAGGATTAAAACACAATCTATTAAGTATAATTCAACTTCATGATCAAGGGTACATGGTTACTTTCCATATAGATAGGTGTGAGATAAGAAAATAAAAAACTAGAAAAATCATTGCCAATGCAAGAACCCCAAACAATTTATACATGCTCAATGAGATGAAAGGGGAAAAGTGTTTTCTATCACAAGAATATGAGAGTTGGTTGTGGCATAGAATATTGGGTCACTTGAATTTTGACGACATAGTTAACATAAGAAAAAAATAGGCGGTCAAATATTTACCCAAAATAAGAAGACCTCAAAGCACAATCTGTGCACCCTATCAATTAAATCAAAAGGATATATGTCAGATGAGCCATTGAGTCTAATACATGCTGATCTACATGTCCCTACCAGAACATAGAGTATTCAGGGTGATAGCTACTTTATACTATTTATAGATGATTACTCCAGAATGTTTTGGGTAGCCTTCCTAAAAGAGAAGTCAGAGGCTTTTGAAAAGCTCAAAGCATTTAAGGAAATAGTTGAAAATGAAATTGGCAAAAGGATTAAGTGTTTGAGATCTGACAGAGGAGGAGAATTTAATTCAAATGAATTTGTAGAGTTTTGTGAACAACATGGAATCAAAAGAGAATATTCATCAACTAGAACTCCTCAAAAAAATGGAGTAGTTGAAAGGAAAAATAGGACTATTGAGAATATGGCTAGAGCTATGCTAAATGAGTCTAAGCTATCAGATGGATTTTGAAGAGAAGCAATCAACACAGTAGTATACATAATCACTAGGGCTCAAATAAGGGTAAATCATTACAAGACTCCATATGAGCTTTGGAAAGGAAGACCTACCACTGCAAAACACTTTAGAATTTTTGGAAGCAAATGTTACATAAGACGGGAAGATCAAAACTTATGTAAGTTTGATCCAAGATGTGATGAGGGAATTTTTCTTGGTTATTCCACATAGATTAAAGCCTACATATGCTTCAACAAAATAACACACACTATGGTGGAGAGTATAAATGTAATAATTGATGAGAAGATAAATTCAAGAGAACTAGTTCAGCAAATTGTGTATCAAGAAGATGGATATTGTCAAAAGGAATTTTGTGAGGAATAAGATAAAGAAGAAGAATAAACACAAAGAATTCTTCCCAAAACTCCATCCAAGTATGTACAGAAGCATCATCCAAAAGAGCAAATCATCAGAAATCCAGATGAAACATAGAAAAGGAGAAAAATAATAAAACTGTCTCAACAAGCAAATTTTTCTTTGCTATCTAAAATTAAGCCAAAAGACATCACTCATGCAAGTGAGGATAAATTTTGGATTAAGGCAATGGATGAGGAATTAGATCAGATAAAGAAAATAAAAACTTGGGAACTTGTTCCACGACCAAAGGACAAAAATGTGATCGACACAAAATGGGTATTCAGAAACAAGTTAAATGAAGATGGACATGTGGTCAAGAATAAAGCAATGTTAGTATGAAAATGTTATGCACATGTAGAGGGAATTGAATTTGATGAGACATTTTATCCAGTTGCACGGCTTGAATCCATAAGAATTTTTTTATCCTTCTCAAGTTTCAAAAACTTCAAGGTATATCAGATGGATGTTAAGTCAACATTTCTAAATGGTGTTCTGGAAGAAGAAGTCTATATTGAACAACCAGAAGGATTAATATTAGAAGATAAACTAGATTAAATATGCAAATTGAAAAAGGTACTATATGGTCTAAAGTAGGCTCCGAGAGCATGGTACTCAAGATTGGATAATTATCTTCAGGAATAGGGATTCAAAAAAAGGGATAGAGGACAATAATTTATACATAAAAAATGAAGGGAATGATCTATTAATTGTGGTTGTTTATATTGATGACATCATTTTTGGAGGAAAAAATGATAAGATGTGTAAAGAATTTGCTAAGAACATGCAAAATTAATTTGGGATGTCTATGCTTGGTTAATTGTCCTTCTTTCTTGGACTTTAGATTTCACAATCAGAGAAAGGGGTATTTCTTTCACAAGCCAAGTATATAAAAGAAATGTTAAAGAAATTCAGGTTAGAAGATTGTAAACCGGTAAGTACCCCCATGGTCATAGGATGCAAGTTGAGTAAGGATGATGAATCTCCAGAGGCAGATCAAATATTATATAGATCTATGATTGGTAGCTTATTGTATGTTACAACTACAAGACCATACATAGTACAGTCAATGGTATTAGTGGCAAGGTTTTAGAAAACACCTAAGGAAACACATGTGGCAGCAATAAAAATAATTTTTAGGTATCTAAAAGGGACTATGGATTTTGGGCTTTGGTATACCAAAAGTGACAGTTTCACACTAACAACGTATACAAATGCAGATTGGGCCATCAACATTGATGATAGAAAAAACACAAGTGGAGGATCATTCTTTCTTGGAGACTATTTAGTCTCTTAGATCAGTAAGAAGTAGGTTTCAGTATCCTTATCTATAACAAAAGCAAAATACATTGTAGCAGTAGCCAGTTGTACACAGGTGTTATGGATGAAGAGAACTCTAGAAGACTTCAAGATAAAGCATGATCATCCTATTACCATACTATGTGATAATACAAGTGCTATAAGTATCTCAAAAAATCTAGTTATGCACTCTAGGATAAAGCATATTCTGATTAAGTACCACTTTCTGAGAGAACAGGTGACAGATAAACAAGTCATGTTGGAATATATTACTACAAAGGAACAAATAGCAAATATTTTCACCAAGCCACTTTCAAAGAAAACCTTTGAGTATCTTCGAGGAAAACTAGGAGTAAAACTCCCACCCCAGAATTAACAACCTCAAGAGGAGGTGGAGGAGGGGCAAAGCTAAGAGGTTCATTCTTAGCCCTAAGCCCCAAAGGTAACCCTTTGCCATTGATGTCAAAGGGGGATATATTTGAGTAAGGAGGAGATATTTGGAATTTGAGTAAAAAGGAGAGAGCATTGAGCTAGGGGGAGCAATGTCCCAGGGGAAGCAAAATAAAGGAAAAGTTAAGTTTTTGATAAAAATAATTTGGTTTGCCATCAATGACAAAGGGGGAGATTGTTGGATATTTTGAGTCATTAAGTCAAAGTTGTCATTGATGTCAAGGAATATGTCAAGGAACAATGCAAAGGTTAAAGGAAAAAGGGCTTCATAATATTTTTAATATTATGGAAGCATAAGTTAAAAGGTTTTTCATAAAAACCTAAGGAATATTATTGCAACTAAAGGAAGGTTTAATACTTATTTCATAAAATATTTAAATTCAAATTGAATTTAAATTTTATAAATAAACATTATTTATACAAAATTTTTCAATGAGAGAGGACCTTAATAAAACCAAAGGGTTTTAAAGAATTAATTTATAAAATTTAAATTCAAATGAATTTAAATAATTTATAAATTAATAAGGTTAAAGGAAAATAAAAAACACAGATGTCTAAAAAGTGAGAAGGTAATTCGAGCACCGATGTATGTGCATGAGGAGGAAATCAATATATAAACCTATGCCTTAGAGGCATTAATATTTATCCTTTTGCTTTATTGATTAATGCGTGCAATTGTGTTGAGATCTTGTTTGGAAAAAGAGAAGCGATTTTTGTGTTTTAGTACCAACGAATAAGGTTTAAAGGGAACATCACCAAATTTTCAAGCTCCAACTGGGCAGTATGGCCTAGTGGCAAGAGGACAATGGTTAGAGTGTTTAGGCACTAGGTGACCTACGTTCGAAACATGGTGAAAATATTTTTGGTGGTTGTGTGTGTGTTGGAAGTGCCAAAGGAAAGGCACACATTTTTGCTAGGCAAGACGGGGAGCCTTTTGGAGCACATGGTGCTCTTTACTCCCCAAGCGAGCACCTAGCTCACGCGATGGTTGGAGCCACGACTAGGGCATTGGTTGAGGGTGTGTCGTGAGTTCAAATCCCTCCAAGGCAAAGGTAATAAATTTTAATTAATATTTTATGTTGCCTAAATTTTGACATGAGGTCTTAAAAGGGTTGCTTAAAAGTTTTAATTTGATTATTACTTTTTGGAAAATTGGAGGAATAAGGAGTTAGCTTTATTTTTAAATAAAGTGTTTGTGTCACATTGATTTTTTGAAGTTTTAAAAGGATAAAAGGGAATTATTGCATATAGTTATTTTGAGAAAGGAGATTGCATTAATATTATTTTTTTCATTGAATATTATTTTCATTGGGAGATTATAAGGTGTATTTGGTGAATTATTCTTGTAAATGTTGATGAATGTTTTTTAAATATGGAGTGATAAGGTGTATGTGTGTTTTGATATTTACATTGTATTTTTGAGGGATTTTATCATCTTATAATTTCTTTGAGCTTGGCAAAGAAGTGTTTGTGATTGTGATAGATTTATGAGATTCCTTCATCATCAAGAAAAATGTATGAGCACATTCTTCCATAGTTAAATTGATTGCTTGGTTTTTTGGAAAATAATTTTGGAGTGAAAAGGACTTGATTAGGGTTTCCTATTGAGTGTGTTTGAGTTAATGCTTCAAGGTTTTCTGGAATAAATAGTTGTTATTAAAATATTGTTTTATAAGCATTGTTTTTGTAGCCATTGGTTGATCAAAGAACTTGAACTAGGATTTGAAAAGAACATGAGTATCATTGTTATGTGAGAGTTGTTTTATAAGCATTGTTGGAAACATTTTGAGTGAAGGATCATATGCTTGGACTAGGGTTGTAAGCAAGGCTTGTATCATTGAGATATTGGTTGAGTAGAGTTGGTTGAGCCGAGTCAAGTGGGTGTGTGAAGTGATTGTTCAAATTCCATAAAACAAACTATTTTATATTCTGAATTGATTTGAGAAAGTGATTGAGTATTGAGTTGAAGCATATTGAGTCTCTAACAATTCTCTGTATGTTTTCAAAAAAGTGATTGAAAGTGATTGAGCATTGTGATGAGTATAGATCATATTGAGTCTCTAAAAATTCTCTTTATGTTTCTATGAGATTTAGACAAGTTCTAGTGTGGACTTGTTGAGCATATTTGAGGTAAGTCTTGAGAAGACTTGTGGACAGATTTGAGTAAGCTTTTGTGAAATCTTACAATACAAATTGAGAGTATATTTGGATAAGTTCTTGAGAGGACTTATTGAGCAGATTTAGATAAGTTCTTGAGAGAACTTATTGAGCATATTGGACAAGTTCTAGAGAGGAATTATGGATAAATTTTGGTGTATATTTGAGGATAGGTTTGTGCCAGATCAGTGGCAGAGATTGATCAGAGTTGTACTAGACCGAAGGACTATGTTTAGTGCAAATTTAAGATAAAGCTTTGGAGGTGACAGAGTACAAAGTACAATAGTCTCCAATGGATAGAGATCCATTAGCTAGGGTAGTGATGATAGGTCTTTTGAGTGAGGACAAGAGTCTTTAGTGTAGAGAGATCCACGAGACAGTGTAGTGGAAGCAGTAGTATTCTAAAGGATCACCAACCAGAGAAAATAAGGAGTTCTCCTATGGATAGAGATCCGTGAACTTGATTTAGGGTATTAGTGTCTCCTTTGGATAGAGTTCCATAAACATTGTAGGGAAAGGATTCCCAAGAGAATTTATTTGAGAAAAATTTATAAGAAATATTTTCTTCGTGGAGTAGCCCACATTGGGTGAACCATGTAAAATCATGTCTCTCATGTGTGTGATGCTTTGTGTGATGTTTACTACTTTAATATTACTGATGCTATTATTTGGATTTAAAAAAAAAAAGTTTTTACTGTATATTGTTCACCCCCCTCTCAATATAAGCACATGTTCTTCATTCGCATGGTCCTACATGGATATGCCAGACCTTGATCCCTCATTAGTTATGCATAATTAGTATTGGATGACAATGCCAAACCTGTTAGACAAAAGTTGTATTGCATGCACCTCATCATTGCTCTTATGGTTAAAGAGGAGTTACAAAAAGTCCTCAATGTAGACTTTATATAGTCTATTGATTATCCTGAGTGGGTTTCAAACATGGTTCCCATTAGAAAACCCAAAGGGGTATGTATTTGCACTGATTTTAGGAATATTAGTAAATCTTATCCCATGGACAATTTTATACTCCATAGACAAGAAATGCTATCACTCATGGATAGTTTTTGGGTTATAATAAAATTTGTGTCAACCTAGACGATCAACATAAAACCTCTTTCATGATCCCTTGGGGGAAATTTTGTTACAAGGTCATGCCCTTTGGCCTTAAGAATTTTAGGGCAACCTACCAACATGCAATGACATACATTTTTCATGATATTATGCACAAAACTATCAAGGACTATGTTGATAATCTCATTGCTAAATCCAAAACATGTGGTCAACATATTGAGGATCTTCGCCAAATATTTTATCACCTTTTGGAACATAATGTCCGATTAAATCCAAAAAAATGTGTCTTTAGTGTTACCACAGTCAACATATTAGGTTTTATCATTTCACAAAGAGATATTGATGTAGATCCCTAAAAATTCCAAGTTATTATTGATATACCTCCCCCTATGAATCTCAAGAAGCTACACAGCTTGCAAGGAAGAATCCAATCCATCAACCAATTTATCGCCCAACTTTCTAACAATTGCCATCCACTCAACCATATCCTTCAAAAGGGGGTCCATTTCAAATGGGATGATAAGTGCCAAATCACTTTTGATGCCATAAAATCATACCTTACATTTACACTCATTCTATCACCATCCCATCCATATTGATCTTTCCATATTTACATTTCCGCAACCGATGTCACGTTGGGCACACTCACCCAAAAGAATGAAATGAACCAAGAGCATGTCGTATACTATATCAGTCGCACATTGATTAGTTATGAGACACGATATGCCTACATGTAAAAACTCTAACTTGCTATTGTATTTTCCACATAGAAGCTACGATATTACTTGATTAATCATACTACCTACATAGTAGCCTGCGATAACCCACTTTGCTACATGATGGGTAAAAGATACCATGATAGTCGAATGGCCAAATGGATCATGCTTCTCATGGAATTTAACATCGAATTCATTAGCCAAAAATCCATAAAATTCTAAGTCATTACTGATCAATTGGTTGAAGCACCTTTACCAAGTGAAGCCCCATTGCTCATTTAGTTTCCTGATGATTCTGTATTCCATACTACCAAAGCTGAAGAATTTGTGGAACCTAAATCAACCGCTGAATTAACCCTCTTTTTTGATGTCTCTCATTGTGAGCATGGAGGGGATGCAGGTATAGTATTTTTCAAACCACAGGGGGAGCCACTCCTCTTTTCATTCAAATTAGGCTTTCCTTTCTCCAATAATAATGTCGAGTACAAAGATCTCATCCTTGGCTTAAAATAAGCAATTTCAATGCATATTCAACACCTGGACATATATGGTGACTCCCTCCTTATTGTGAATCAAATTAAGGGAGAATTGCAATGTCATTGCCCAATCCTTTAGTAGTACAAATAGGTCACCAAAAACTTGTTGGCCCAATTCAAGTGGTATGACATCACTGCCAATCCCTGTTATACCAATCATTTTGTAAATACTATGGCTTCTCTAGGCTCACTCATTCCACAAAATCCACTTTTTGACACAACTCACGTATCCATTCACACCTTCTTCCATTCTACAATTTATACCAACCTAGATTCTCATGACGATGGCATCAATATCATCAAAGCTGAACCTCACGACCCATGGTTTTCCCAAGTAAAATATAATATCAAACTTGGTATTCTCCCACCTGACCTAAATTACACTCACAAGCGAGCTTTCAAGCTATGCACCATTAACTATACATTGCTAGGCGATATCCTTTACAAACGAAGTTACAACGACATTTTATTACACTATCTTGAACCATACGAAGCCAAACACATCACCCAAGAGGCTCATGATGGTACTTGTGATTCCCATTTTAGTGGTAAGGTCATTACCAAACATATTTTACGAATGGGCTATTACTGGCCCACAATGGAACATGATTGATGTGATTATGTCAAAAGGTGTGTCAAATACCAAAATCATGCCAATATTATGCATTTGACTTCTTAGTATATTCAACCTATTCAATCCATGTGGATATTTTCACAATGGTATTTGGATCTTATCAAAAAAATCACTCTCACATCATTTGGTAATCACAAGTTCATCATTACAACAACCAAATACTTCACAAAATGGGTTGAGGCCATTCCTTTAATCCAAACGACTGGTCCTAAAATTGTTTATTTTATCACACAACACATCATTTTTCATTTTGGTATCCCATCCAAGCTCATCTATGATAATGGTACCCCATTCAAGAACAAAAATATTTGTGCATTATATGAGAAATTCCACATCTAGCATAAATTTTCTACTCCATACTAACCATAGGGTAATGGGCAAGCAAAAGCTACAAACAAAACTATTTGCACCATTTTTCACAAGACCATTGTAGAGTCACATCATGATTGGCATAATAAAATGCCACTGGCCTTATGGGCCTATCATACAAGTATTTGTACTTCAACTAGGACAACTCCATTTTCCCTTGTATATGGCGCTAAAGCCATCATACACTTGGAGCTTGAAATTCCATCCTTATGGGTCTCTATGCAAGGATTCATTGATGATGCTACCACTCATCAAGCCATTCTAGATCAGTTGAGCCTATTGGATGAACGTCACATTCATGCTATTGAACATACATGTGTTTATCAAGATCATATTTGATGTGTCTTTTAAGGTACACCAATGAGAATTTCAAGTTGGATATTTAGTCCTTAAGGAGAACCAAAAAATTACTAGCCAACTGCATCATCTCCATGATAAATTTGCACCTAATTGGCTAGGTCCTTACATGGTTACTCAAAAGTTTAGATCTAGGGCATATCGCCTTGCCACGTTGGAAGGTATTATTGAAATTCAGCCCATTAAAATTATTCATATTCAAGAATTTTATGCCTAAGTGTAAGCATTTTAGCTCATAATTCCATGTACATATCATCATGGTTACAAAAAAACAAAAACAAACAAACAACAAAAACACAAAAACAAACATACTACCTTTTTGGCATTCTGTGATATTATATCAAATTGCATTTACATTCAAATCTGCTCCACCCACACTTTCTTCCTTCTTCATCCTCTCATTCTTCTATAATAAATATTGTATGATCACACTTTGAGCAACTACATACCTTTCATTCCCCTTATTATCTTCATTTCCTTCTCTTTCTTCTCTTCTTTTTGGGTTCAAAGAAACAAACAAAGAATCAGTAGCACCTATGTATGAAAAATAAAAGATGAATCTAACGATGGTTAAAATGAATCTAAATAAAATGAAAACTTGACAAAAGCATAAACATGAAACTAACTAAATACTACAAAAGAAATAAAGCGGGGGGTGCCCGAAGGCAAACCACTCGTGGGTGAAACTTTGCTTCGGCACCAATCCGCCTTAGGATGGGTCCGAAACCTGATGTGATGTGTTGTCGGCAAATTGGTACGATATTGTGGTCAGAAAAATCGATGTTGGTTCTTGATTCATGCCTTCAAAAGTCACCCAATAACCTCTCTTTCGATCAAGATATTATGGATGTTTAAAACACAAATCGCAAGTAAATGAATTAGCAGCACTTCGTCGCTCAAAATGCTCCTTCTCGGTATCTCTTTTGGGTGAGGAAACTCACCATTTTATAGACCCAAGGGGTCTCTTTGAATTAACATGCAAAAGTGTTTCTTTGCATGAATGCTTCTTGTGTGAAAAGAAGACTTCTTCTTGATCAAGGGATTCTTAACTGTCTCTATGCATGTCTTTGTATGTTTTAGAAAAGCTCACTTGCACTCCTATGCAATGAAGGAATAGCTAAGTGGCAAATCTGAGTTGTCTTAAAAAGCTCACTCTTATTCCCATACAGTGAAGGGAACGTCAATTGGCAGATATGAGTTGTCAAAAGAACTCACTCGCACTCCTATGTCATGCAGGAAAAGCTAAGTGGCAGTTTTGAGTTGTTACATGCCGAGATTTGACTTTTTTCTGGTCAAACCTGACATTCGTCCCACCCCGAAGCGAGTGCTGGTAATCATCTCTGGGTGAGACAAGTATCAATCTGCACTCGTCCCTGGATAAGATGAGTACAAATTCGCACTCGTCCCTGGGTGGGACGAATAAGAAGTTGAGTGTCTAAAAGGTGCCAAATTGATTTCTGACTTGCAAAACTACTGTGTGAGTGGTTAGAACCACTGTTTAACCTCTGAGGGCTGCCCTGGGGGCTGTGTGTGTTAGTGCGATCAGTGTTTGTTGTCACATAATCGGATTGGTGCTATTTTGGTGTCTACAGTTACTTATCAATGTTGTATGGTCACGCTTCGAGCATCTACATACCTTTGATTGGTTTATTTTCTTCTCTTCTTTTTATTTTCCTTTCTCTTCTTCTCATATTCTTCTATCATTATTTCTCTTCTTTTATTTCTCCATCATCTTCCCATTCATTTCATCGCCCTATTTCATTGCACATAATATTGAGGCAACCTTGTGCATAAATTACCACTTTTTATTTATTTACAAAATCCCATCATGTGCTTCGCACTTTACACACCTTACATGCATCTTAGCATTGCATTCATGCATGTACCTATACATAATCATTGTGAATACCATGCTTGGAGAATTGAACATGCACAAGCTAGCATAACAGTTTTGGTTCCCAATCCCATTTTTATGAGATAGGATTATTGAAATGTTTTGAATGCTTTACCCATATATAGTTATTTAATCATCCACCATCCAAAGTTGGTATATTTCAAAAACATTTCCAAAATTTCCTTGGCTGAGTTGCTCTCATTCATGGATTAAACTGCACGTCTTACACACTAAGAAAAATTTGGAAATAAGACTGGTTACACTGTATGCGTATTGATCGCCTAACAAAAATCACTTTGCTCATTATATCGTTTACATGATTTATCTCAAACCTGAGTATTGAAAAAAGGACAATATACAAAGCAAAATAAAAAGGGTAGAAAACAAAAGCCAACGCCCACACACAAAAAAAAGAGAAAGAGAAATACAATACAAGGTCAGAAAACAAAAGGAAAAGCCTTGAAAGTACTATAAAAAATCTAGAATCCTTGCAATCCTCAGGTTCATATGGATGATCTAGCTTACAGGATAAGTTACCATGCATATGGAACCACATTTTTTCAAAATGATCAAATGAACATCAATTTACACACTAATCCATGCTTGAGGTCTTGTTTACCAAGATAGCCTAGATTTGTCAAAGAAATTTTGCTCAATTATTCAATGTGTTTGATTACTTAATATTGTAATGTTCGAATCTCTTTTAAAAACATCTTCATATCCAACTTCCAAAAAAAAAATAGAACGTATTACACCATTTTATTTTTGCAAATATGCAAACACTTTCTCCAAGCAACTTTTTCTTACCCTTGCTTTGCATTCCCACACATATTCACTTTATATTATTTCGTACGTAATGTCCTCTTTATCTATGCATTCAAAAATTCTATATATATATGCAGCTATACTCTAACACAATTGCATCACTCATATTCATACATCATCACAAATAGAAGCAAACACACACATCAATGCAATTTAACACCAATGCCACAAAATATCATGTATATATCTGTATATATCTCAAAATATGCCATCAGGATACAATAAAGTGTGTACGCCTTCATAGGTGCATCATCACATGTCCATATCATGTATATATATCTATCAAAAATACCATACAACTATAATAATGTGTGTACCCATGCCAATACATAACAACATAAAATAACTCATCATATGTACATCCATCAAAATGCAAAATGGTGGGTCGATGCCCATCATCACCCTCATAGCTCCCTTATGTGTGCTACCCCATGGAAGTATCTCCACTCCCCTCATCTATTTGCACTCGCTCTACCATCCCCTACACTGACTACACATCCCTCGTATCCTATGCCACTGGTGCCTCCATTCGTATCACCCATACCAACCCCACTACTTGAGATGTTGTAGGCACCAACATCTATTGAATCCTCCCTACCATTGATGATCAACTCCATTGGATTTGGTGTGAGTGCACCTGTGATAATGACACTCATATAAATTAGAAAGAAAAAATTATCCCATGCATCAGTAGCTATCGCTCGCACTTAGCCCTCTTCGTAGCCTCCTTCATATGGTCTGCTACTAATAATTTATTTACCTACTATAAATGCCCCACCTCCACCTGTGCCTAATGATGGGTTGTCGTTAAGAACATCATTAATTCTCAATGAATTTGTCAATCCAGGGTGGTGTCCAAGGCTATTTACGAGAGAAAGTTCAAGCAGGGTTGTAGTTCGGTTCATTTGGAAGCGACGAGGTCTTATTGGTGGAATTGATTGTGTGGGGGTTTTATGTCACTTCTACCCCTAAATTGCATAAATTGAACTTTAATCTATTTGCAAGAATGAAAACTAATTGCTAATTGCAGAAATGAAACCCTAGTTACGAGTTGCAAGAATGAAATCTAATTAAATTGCAGAATTGAAACTCTAGTTATAGTTGCAGAATTGAAAGTCTATTTAATCTTGCAATAATTGAAATGAAGCATAAAAACTAGATCCTATCAATGCTCTGTAACAGAAGGTCGTCAATCTTATGTGCAGGGTTTTGACAGCAAAAACAAGAATGCGGGGAAATTACAGAAAACTTGTAAATTGTTGGAAATGGAAATTTGCAGTGAATTGGAAAGTTGTTGGGAATGAAAAGAATAACCAGATCTACCACTAATCATATCACAAAAACATTATGAACAAGAATTAAACAACTAGGAATGTTAGTTGTGCAAAAGAATGAAAATGACAAGTTCACAACTTATTCTACTGCAACAAAATCAGAATAAAACATGTTTGTCAGTCCTCCTCCTAGGTTTGGAAGTGGCCAGCCTCCTTTCTCAGAAGAAGGTTTGAATTCTTCTTTAAGTCTTACTCACACTCAGACATAACAAAATAAATGGAATGAAACTGCACTTTTATTGCTTCAGAAACATAATTACAATTCTACTGAAATATGTTACAGGTCTGAAATCACTATTCTATTATCTCCCTATTTATTTTCTATCTCCTCTATCTAATAGCTCAACCTGGATGGGAGCTATCTTTTATAGATGCCTAAAATCTAATTACAAACAGAAAATATGTTGTTCCTGATATCCTACAGAATTTCCTGGGTTTATCCTAGAAGAGGATCAATTTGATCTTTTCCATAAATGGTGGCTTTGGATGGCAAGGATGACAAAGTTAGATGGGAGATATTTTCCCTTAACTTTCTCAACCTTCTTATCCCCTTTTCCACCGCCAAAATTCAGTCAACAAGTCAAAAAGTGCTTTCTTTTCTCATTTTGAAGAAATTGTGTTCATTCCGAAGACATTGTGTTCATTTCGAAGACACTGTGTTCATTTCGAAGACACTGTGTTCATTTCGAAGATCTTTAGAATGACCAACTGTGTTGACTCCAAATGGTTTTGGCTGCATTTCTCAGGTGGATTAGCCCTCAGGATCAGATTGCAATAGTCTTCATTCTTCCTTGGATGTGAATTTCATGCCTTGCCATTCATTGGCAGCTGGCTGGAATTTATATGGAAAAACCAGTTTTCTGCTGCACAGTAATAAGTCTTTGTACTATTTGCTGAATTTAGAGAAACTAATGCTTAATGATCATCAAAATAAGACTAGTGAAGTGTTGTTGTCAACCTAAGCATGACAAGATAACATAAAACTATACAAGAACTATTAAAAATCAGAATATAATGTCCTTAACACTTCAATCATGCAAACAGTTAATACACAACATATTAAATCAACTTAACTAGCATATAAGATAATTCACAAGAGTTTTAGGCAGTTTTAACTATTTAAAACATGCTATAAATGAGGCTTATCCAGGCCTCATCATTCCCCCCAACTTATATTAATGCATGCCCTCATGCATTGCAGTGGGCTATGGAGTCACAAATGTCCATACTCATATTCCATGTTTCATAGAACAATTTAGTGCCTATGTAATTTCTCATGAAGGTTTCTGAGTCATTCTTCAAACTGATCATCTGGTTGGGAATCCTCTTCAAAATAGGAGGGAACCAGAGTAATGATGGTTGGAGGCCTGAATCTGAGACCTACCCAATGATGTTGCATAAAGGTATTTCTCTGGATTGAGAAGGCAATGCCTCAGAATGGAAGGGCACTGCTTCAAAGTGGAGGGGCACTACTTCAGAATGAGCACCTGTGTCTTCATATTCCCTAGATAATCCAAGTAGTAACTGAACCAAATCCTCCTCTTTATCTGATGTAGTTGATTGTTCGTCAACTTGTGACAACCTGCTTTTTAGTTTCTCCACTTTCTGCTATAATTCTCTAATTTTCTTTTCATGTTTTTCAATAACATATTTTCTTTCCTCAATCCATCTCATTTGTATTTTTATAACACTCTTGGCTGCTCTCAGTTGTTTTGTGATGTCCACCTCCTCTTCTTCGTTCGACTCAGAACCTAATACTGACAAATCAACTACAGTTTGTTGCTCAACAATGATCTCATCCTCTGCTTCAGACCCCTACTCCTGTACAGGAGGTTCCATGAAATTATCTATGATTACATCCAAATTCTCAGTGGCTTGTTGCACTTCTATGACATCAGGGCTATCCTGTCTGGTCTTCTCTTCAATCATTTGTTCTTTTATCTCTTTTTGTTGGAGTCTTGCAGACCTCCTAGTCCTTAATGTATATTTTCTCTTCTTGCCCTATTTTCTTGTGGTAACAGGGGTTGTAGGGATAGCTTCAGGCTCTTCACTGGGAACTTCACTCTCCTATTCTGACAGATAAATAACATCTTTAGAAAAATGAACCCTCTTCTATTTTATTTTTCTACTGTCAGTTTCAGCCCTTCTCTTCTTAGTCTGTGAGGTTGATGGTTCTAGAGAAAAATGCTTTGTTGCTTTTGCTTGGTGTGTTTCCTTCTCTGCAATAGCATTTTTTTTTTAGCCTTTTCTTCTTCCTCAGTAGCATATTTTTTTATAGCAACATCTGTATCCTCTTCTCCTTCATCTTCTTCTTCAAAAACTACATTAGTCAGGGTAGAATAAAACCTATTAAAGCTTCTAGGGTTTCCCCTAAAATGATGTTGGCACACCAGTTTAATAAGACCATGATGATGAGGGCTCCTTTTTTCCTCTTGATAATGTTTTGCCATGCTCTGTAGTTCTCGGTGCAGGTATGTTGGAAAATTCACTCTAAATTTAGGTTGTTGCCTACCATGCCTGAGGTGGTTTAAAATTTTGAAATGATGCCCTGAAAAAATTACATACTACCCTTCACAGGTTGAAAAATATGGTAACCCATGTGGTTACGTTATTCCAGGGTTCTTGTAGGCTGGCCCTTTTTCATTTTTCACTTCATTTCTCTATTCTGATGCTGAGAAGACTGCTCTCTTCTA
This sequence comes from Wollemia nobilis, assembly GCA_028583015.1. NCBI lineage: Eukaryota > Viridiplantae > Streptophyta > Pinopsida > Araucariales > Araucariaceae > Wollemia > Wollemia nobilis. The sequence continues at coordinate 9,370,874 of JAQPPZ010000989.1, forward strand.
CTACTATAGTCATCCGCTAGGTCACTGATTTCTGGTTTCTACAGAATTACAGGGTTTGCTCTTGTTCTTCTTCAGAAAGAACTTTTAATTTTTTTTTTACTTTTCCTTGTAATCATTAGCAAATATGTCTTCGAAAAGAAAATATGGCACACTTCCTTATTATGTGCTCTGAACACATGGCCATCAATCATTGGACATCCTTGCCATCAAATTTTCTTTACTATTTTTAGCTCGTCCATTATGCATGCAAATTTTCCCACATGAGTGGTTATTAGCAATGAATGGTGGTGGCATGTTTGTTGGTTATTTTCCTTGTGATTCTCGTACTTCCTCGATGGGTGCAAAATATGAGATGAATCTAATCGCAAGCCAGCTGACATGTGTCAATGATCACATGGAGTAAAAAAAATTTTTGCTGACTATGTCTTTTTCTCCCTCCTTGGATGCCACATGGAAACAGACTATCAAATCTTCATTCCGAAGATTATGTTTCATTTCGAAGACTAAGTTGGGCATTTAATCCGAAGATAACCTCATTTCGAAGATAAACCTTCATTCCAAAGACACACCTTCATTCTGAAGACAAACCTTCATTTCGAAGACAAACCTTCATTCTGAAGACACACCTTCATTCCGAAGACAAACCTTCATTCCAAAGACAAAGGCTTCATTTCGAAGACAAACCTTCATTCTGAAGACAAAGGCTTCATTCCGAAGATACCACGGTTATTGAAGATACAACAGTCATTCTGAAGACATAGCAGAAACCAACATTTTTCTCTTTCTCCAAGCATGTTTTGTTTATGCCAACTCTTATGAACACTTTTATACTAATGGTTAATTGTCATATACTATATATCAAATATTTACAATGAGAAAAGTGCAAGAAACATATATACCTGGTTAAAACAAGTTAATGCAAGTTTTGAAAGATGATTGCTTCTATTGATATTCTGATGAGGCTTCCTGCAACACTTCAAAAACAAGTGCAGTTGGTGAATTTGTACAATGGTGACTCAGAACTTTCAAGGTTATGCATGCCAAAAAACTGGTTTTCATGCATACCAACTCAGTAGCGCCTTAGAAAAAGGTTTTCACTACTGAGCTATTCATTTTTCTCTTTTTTTTTCTCTTTTTTTTTCTTTTTGTCTTTTTGATTCTGATTGTGCCCGTGAAGGAATTCATGACTTCCCTGAAATCATGCCCATGAAGAAATTCATAGCCAGAATTTATTCATCTTTTTGTTTTCTATTTTTTCTAATTTTTTTCTTTTTATTTTTCTTTTAAGATTCAAAGATATGATCATTTGGAATCTTCATCAGAAGAAGAAGCCTCTTCTATCAAATGTAACTGTGTGAAATACCGAGCAAATTCCACCTTTGTTAGTGGTTTATGGTACAAGCTGTAAAAGATGTCCATTCACCACTAATATCCTCCTTAAATCATCAACTAAAGAAAGTTGAACAACTTCATTCTCAAACTCCCCTGGTTCATCCTTGCTTCTCTTAATGTGATCATCATGCCACATTTTCCATTTTTGTTGAGTGAACTCTATTTGGTGAAGTGCTTCCAACCAAAGTTCATCAAATGCATTCAACTGCAAAATTTGTTTTTTTGTACCTGCAACAACTCAATGCCAAGCTGCTAAAGATGCATAAAATGTTAGTAAAGCATTAGGATGTTGCACCAATATATCAAACAAATTTGCTCCCTGGTTTTTAGTCAACCAACTATTGTTGTTCAAAGGTTGTTTTGGTTGTATTTCAGTTTGTTTTGTACCAGGATGATTTGAATTGGTTCTTGGAGAATGATGCATTAATAAATTAAGAGAGTAATGATATGGTGGAAAAGAATGAAAAATCTGTATATGTTTACCAAAAACAATTCTTGAAAGAATTAACTTTGATAAATGATAATGAAAAGATGAGAAACAATAATGACATCCATGTGGTAAATAAAGAAAATGGTTTTGTACTGGAATGGGTGATAAATTTTCAGAATTATGTTTTTCATCAGTCTGTAGTAATTGTTGAACAATAATTAGTTCATCTTTAAAATATGAGTTTTGAACATTTTCAGCAAAAACAAACTTTTTGGAGGAATCCAACTCTTCTACATTTTTATTTACAACAATGGAGGCCAAAACTAAAGTATTCTTTTCATTTTCCTTATGTGTTCTAAGAAAACTGTGGGCTTTACGTACAATCATACTTAGGTGTAATAAGTTTACCGAAAGCAAGTTAACTAATTTTCCACCTTTTTGTATGGTTTTAGGATATACTTTTTTTTTTTCTTGGTTTGCTAAAACACATTTCTTGAACAATCCTATTAATGATTGGTACAACTTGAGGTAAAGGGATTATAACAGTTAAATGTTCTAATTCCTTTATCAAATCTGATTGTGAAGATGTTATTTTTGATATCTCGGACTGTTCAAAATATGATACTTTATTTGATGAGGTATCTTGTTCTTCTTGATGTTGTTTTAGTGTGGATTTGTTTTCATGTTCATTCTTTTTAACTTCACTTTCTACATTGATAAGTGGAATAGGTTCAAGCGGTGGTTCACCTGAACACAACTGAGTTTTAACACAGTCACTAACATTTATTAGGGCTGTATTTTTTGATTCAACCATAGAGACAAGGGTTACCTATTTAAAATGATTTGGAGTGACCACTAGGTTGAGTTGAAAATAGAGGTTGTTTTAATTTTTGTTGTTGTTGTCCATGATAGAAATTATGGATATAATTAGGCAACAAATTTGATTTTTGTTTTTGACAATGTTGCTGCCCTTTGTACAGATTTTGATGTTGTACCCATTGATATCCCTATAATTTTGGCTGCAACCATGGTGGATGTTGTTGATTCCATTGTTGTTGCATCCATCCATGTTGAGACCATGCTTGGGAGTATGCCCATGGTGGTTGACTCCAACATTGTTGAAGTGGACCTGAAGCAGACCATGGCATATACCAAGGATTATTTCCCCAATGTGCAAGAAATTGAGAAGCATTATGATATGGAAATTTATGAAAATTATTCCCTTGTCCTTGTCCTACAAAATTGATTTTTTTCATAGGTTGAGACTGTTTTTCAAAGACACTTGTAAGTTATGGCAATAAACTACACTGATCTGTGGGGTGTCCTAATTGACAAATGCTACATGTAGCAGGTATAAATATTTTGTTCAAAGGACAATCATGAAGAGAGTGTTGCTTTTTACATTCTGAACAATAGATGGCTGAAGATTCGGTAGATTCATTTTTTTCATCTAATGTTCTATCATGTACTAAAATATCAGCCTCTTTCATGCATTCTTTCAAATCATGTTTTTCATTACCAATTCTATGTTTTCTATGCCTTGAATGAGAGTAATTTTTACAGAGTTTAATAATTTCCTGAAATTTAAGTGCATTTGTATCTCCTCTTCCCAAGATATCCAATGCATCCCTAGATTCATCTTGTAGTCCCCTTAAGAATATGACTTTGCAAATTTCAGGTTCAACACTTCCACATCTCTTATGAACAAAAGAAAATCTGTCTAGATAATCTTCTAAGATTTCATTTTCCTCTTGTTTCATTGTAAGAATTTCATCATTTTGATTCTTGACTTGACAATATTCTTGGTATCTCTCCAAGAATATGTTTTCCATCTCATCCCAAGTTCTAATTGAGTCGGGTGCTAAGGTGATAAACCATCGTAGAGCTAACTCTTTAAGAGTGGAAGGAAATAGTTTGAGCTTTTGATTGTCATTAGTGTAATCATGAGCTTGACATACAATTTTAAACTCAAACAAAAACATATCAGGATCTTCGGATGTAATTCCCTTGAAAGTTGGTAATACTGCAGGTGAAATGACCTTCATGGGAGCATTTTGATTAAGATCTAGTTGGATGGGATTTTGAAAAGTTATGGCAGGTGCACTAGTTGCACTAGGGTGGAGCACATTGTTGGCTCTACCTTGATTCTCTTGTGAGCCTTCCATTGTAGGTTCCCAAAAACAATTATAAATCTTGTCAAATTTTCCTGATTGTATGGATTTGTCAAGAGAAAATGGTGTTGAACTACTTAATTTTCCTCCTTGTAATGATTTCTCAAAGGATCTTGCGGTCTTTGGAAGTGGATGATTGGGATTCTTTGAAAATTCCAACATTTTTGGAAATAAAAAATTTAGACATTTTTGACATAATTTCAACCTCTTGTGAAATTTTTCTTCTTGTGGTTTCTTGCTTATTTCCTAAATGGACTGAAATACAATTTACCAATAACAATTACTTATACCAGTCATTACATTCAGATTTTACTCTAAAATTCACAACTTAGCATATTTAATAATTATTGGACTGCTTTTCACCTTCTAACAACACCGTGTTCCCCGACAATGGTGCCAAAATGATGGGTTGTCGTTAAGCACATCATTAATTCTCAATGAATTTGTCAATCCAGGGTGGTGTCCAAGGCTATTTACGAGAGAAAGTTCAAGCAGGGTTGTAGTTCAGTTCATTTGGAAGCAGCGGGTCTTATTGGTGGAATTGATTGTGTGGGGGTTTTGTGTCACTTCTACCCCTAAATTGCATAAATTGAACTTTAATCTATTTGCAAGAATGAAAACTAATTGCTAATTGCAGAAATGAAACCCTAGTTACAGTTGCAAGAATGAAATCTAATTAAATTGTAGAATTGAAACTCTAGTTATAGTTGCAGAATTGAAAGTCTATTTAATCTTGCAATAATTGAAATGAAGCATAAAAACTAGATCCTGTCAATGCTCTATAACAGAAGGTCGTCAATCTTCTGTGCAGGGTTTTGACAGCAAAAACAAGAATGCAGGGAAATTACAGAAAACTTGTAAATTGTTGGAAATGGAAATTTGCAGTGAATTGGAAAGTTGTTGGGAATGAAAAGAATAACCAGATCTACCACTAATCATATCACAAAAACATTATGAACAAGAATTAAACAACTAGGAATGTTAGTTGTGCAAAAGAATGAAAATGACAAGTTCACAACTTATTATGTTGCAGCAAAATCAGAATAAAACACATGCGTCGAGTCCTCCTCCTAGGTCCGGAAGTGGCCAACCTCTTTTTTCAGAAGAAGGTTTGAATTCTTCTTTAAGTCTTACTCACACTCGGACATAACAAAATAAATGGAATGAAACTGCACTTTTATTGCTTCAGAAACATAATTACAATTCTGTTGAAATCATTACGAGTCTGAAATCACTATTCTATTATCTCCCTATTTATTTTCTATCTCCTCTAATCTAATAGCTCAACCTGGATGGGAGCTATCTTTTATAGATGCCTAAAATCTAATTACAAATAGAAAATATGTTGTTCCTGATATCCTACAGAATTTCCTGGGTTTATCCTAGAAGAGGATCAATTTGATCTTTTCCATAAATGGTGGCTTTGGATGGCAAGGATGGCAAAGTTAGATGGGAGATATTTTCCCTTAACTTTCTCAACCTTCTTATCCCATTTTCCATCACCAAAATTCAGTCAACAAGTCAAAAAGTGCTTTCTTTTCTCATTTCGAAGAAACTGTGTTCATTTCGAAGACATTGTGTTCATTCCGAAGACATTGTGTTCATTTCGAAGATCTTTAGAATGACCAACTGTGTTGACTCCAAATGGTTTTGGCTGCATTTCTCAGGTGGATTAGCCCTCAGGATCAGATTGCAATAGTCTTCATTCTTCCTTGGATGTGAATTCCATGCCTTGCCATTCATTGGCGGTGGCTGGAATTTATATGGAAAAACCAGTTTTCTGTTGCACAATAATAAGTCTTTGTACTATTTGCTGAATTTAGAGAAACTAATGCTTAATGATCATCAAAATAAGACTAGTGAAGTGTTTTTGTCAACCTAAGCATGACAAGATAACATAAAACTATACAAGAACTATTAAAAATCAGAATATAATGTCCTTAACACTTCAATCATGCAAACAGTTAATACACAACATATTAAATCAACTTAACTAGCATATAAGATAATTCACAAGAGTTTTAGGCAGTTTTAACTATTTAAAACATGCTATAAATGAGGCTTATCCAGGCCTCATCACCTAATCCAACTGTGGAACTGTCACTTCTAAACCTTTAAGCTTCCTCTTCACCAACCTTTCAAAAACCTCCATATCACACACATGCTGCTCTAGCTTCTAGTTCCTTGCTAAATTATTAGCCTTTACGACCTTTGTCTTAGCACTCATCACATACAAAAGCCCCTATAGTCTCTTAGCGGACTCAATCATCTCATCCCTCTCTGTCCTCATAGAATCCTACTCATCTCTAAGTGTATCTCGCTCACTAATGAGCGTATCTTGCTCCCTCCTCAACATATCCCTCTCCTTGATCACCTACTACAATCTAACTCTTGCCTCATCTCGCTCCTCCAAGGTGACCCTCAACTCTACCTCCATATCACACCTCTCCTCCTCTAATTCTAAGCGATCAGTCATCCAATCCAACTCAATGTCCAAAATATTATCCTTAAGCTTATTCACCTCCCATTGTAGCTGTTGCATATCATACTATGTTGCCATCATCTCTTACAGATCTATGGCAAAATCAAAATATGATAATTCTATCATCATGTCCCCATAAATACCACTCTCATACATCAACAACAACTCATATCACCTCACCAAAACCTCATCATCTAATGAATCATCAATGATATCCATCATTGGCATATCCTCCATCGCTATCATGCCCTCTACTTTCCCCTCATCCCTCTCCATCGATAGCCCTACACTGTTTTCACTCACAAAGTGATATCACTCATCGTGGTGCGGCCTCACCTACCTAATAAGTCGATCTAGCTCTACCTCCTCCTCCTCACTAGGCTTAGGTGATCCCTCATCCCCATGTCTTCCCACATGACCTAGTGACACTACCTTCGTCCCACCTGGTAAAGTCCTAATTGGCAATAATCCTACTGCCTCTCCCCATCCATCCATCACCCCAACTAGAGTCTCCCATTGTTTCCTAGACCACATAAATCATACTCTACCATGGTCCCTACATTTTCCACATCCAAGACAAATAATGGCTCATTCGGTATCAAATCAAGTGGTGGTACCATTGGCTCTAGCCTTGTATCACTTACCACTTTAAAGATCACCACAAGTGAATCTGGTCACCCCTACCACAACCCAAACTATCGTAGAACCCATGCGAATGAAAAATACTCTATCTATGATAGGTATTTCCTCACCATCCATCACCCTCACCTAATGCACACTAGCTGCTCTACATCCTTAGCCTAATCATGTGCTCCTCACCAAGACATGCATCTCACTAGATCCATCCTCAACCCCTCTAGCTCCTCTTGATGATACATCAAATTACCCTCATGCACTCTCTTTACCCTCTTCTCCATATCTACCCTCCATCTCATCGCATAAGGCACATCACAACTATCCACACTATGTGCATGATGCGATAAATATGATGGCCATAAAATCATGATATACTCCTAATCCCACACCTACAATAGTTTACTAACACTAATATCCGTATGCTCCATCATCACCACTCCATGGAGCTCTCTATACACTTGTGCCAATAATGCAGGTGCCCATACATATACTATACTCTGCTTAACCATGTCACACACTATCTCCATCATATTCCAGGGGAATCTCACCCCTGAAGTATCTGACAAAGCATGGTTAGCTATCATCAACATCACCATTGCATGGCGATTGGATAGAAAATTCTTCAACCAATACTTTTCATAACCCACCCCACCCTTTGCATCCACCCTAATCCATCTGTGTCCAAAAACCTGCTCCAAGATGCCATCCCGTGCATCTTTCTCTATAGTCATCACTGTAATCCCCTCTATTGACAACTAATAGATGTGATATATGTCCTCCAGGATCACTGTCATCTCCCCTATTTGTAGGTGAAAGGTGTTCCTGTCAGGTCCCCACCTCTCACATAATGCAGAAATATACACGTGGTTCACATGAAACTTGCGCATCTCCCACACACCATAAATCCCTACGACACGTAACCAATCCCCATCCTCTACACACTATACATCCTATAGTGCATTTCTAAGTTTCCACAGTCAATGTCAAGCAAATATCTTCTTCACTTGCCACAAATCACATATCACATGTCAAATATCACTCATAGCTTTTCAAAAACATCATTGTAAATAACAAGAATTCATGCATTTTATTTTCTAATTCACATAGGTAAATTTCATCATCAGTATATTTCTACATCACATTGTAGTTATAATCATCTTAGACATTAAATTTTTTAATTATACACATGTGCACAAAAAAACACGTAAAAACATGCATTCAAACAATCCTGTGTGAACATGTACGTTCGCACGCCCCCATGTGAACCACCCTTTTTCCAAAAATTTTACACATGTGATTTCACCCCTCATCCCACAATCCAAAAATGCATTTCACACGTGCGAAAAACATCAAAAACATGCCCAATTATGTAAAAACATTCACAATTCCATTCACACATGCACGTAAAATGAGATCATCAACCAGCAATCAAAATGGTTAAACAAACACAGATATGGATACCCACTTGGCCCAATAGCATTATGTACTTGTCATTTTTACATGCATGCACTCTCACATCAAAACCCACACATCACATCTCATTCATGCTTCCCCATGATCAACACTATTTGCATACAAAAAAGAAAGCACCTCGGAATATCCATTTGGTCTTTTCCACACAAAGTACACACATTTCACTCCTACTTAGCATACATGCCTAATCTACTCCATTTCAAGCAAATACAAATTTCTTTTTACCCTAACCAATTCACACACAATTCAAGAAAACATAATCTGCTTACCTATGGTGTCACTGACCCTGCATCGGTCCTTGTTGACGTACTTGCCATCCCGTCTTGTTTGATCCATAGCTCAAAAGCACTTCAATTTCATGTTTCTCCTCCACAACCCCTTTCCCTACTTCCTTCGCATGCAAATGATATAAAACACATCATTTTCACCATTTAAACACGTTTTGTGTAGATTCGCACCCCATACATGTAAACTAACATATTCACACACCCCCATGCAAACCACCCTTGTTTGCATGACCCAGTGTGAACCTTTCCTTCCCACTCAAATTCATTGCCCCCACATAAAAAATTTTCTTGGATTCCTCCCAATTCTCATTTTTGCTATTTTCCATTCAATTTTTTATGATTTCTTCATCATCATCAATTGTTTCACTGTTGATTTTCATTTCCTCCATCACCAACTCATCACTTGAGGAGGTAATCATACAACACATCAAAAGCTACCTTGCATATGATCAAACAACCAAACATCCAATAATAGATACAACAAATATCGAAGAAATTTTTTGCTAAAGATTATCTCAAGTCCTCATGCTAGGACAAATACAAAAAGTAAAATTTCTCTTCTCAATCAAAACTCCAATCCAAAACAAATCAATGTTTGATAAATATCAAAATACCTCTGACTGTAGACATCTCATGGATTCCTCTCTTCATTGTGGTAGTCGTAAGTCCACTTTTGAATGAAGCTCCTGAAAGCTCTACCCTATGGCTCCAACGGTTTGTCAAATATTGTCAAAAAAAAGCTCATAAATCAATTAAAAGCAAAAATTGGTAAAAGGTACTTGTTTCCTTCACAATTGAAACATTTCAAGCTGATCATAATGCAATGCAATATTATGCCTTCCCCCAAAATCAATCAATCATAAACCATTTTTATCAATGCGTCTCTCTCACAATTATGTTAGAGTAATATTCCATTATTTGGGATATTAACCATATTACTACATTAGGGTAGATATCATTTACCACATGGTAAAAAGTAATCTCTATTTTTACCACTAGATTATTCCATTATTTACTATGATTTACCATTGTAAATATCATTAACTATTTACCTATGGTTAATGATATATAGTTAAGTTGATTATTCACATTGTAACGTGAATAATAACTTGTTAGTAGTTAGCATCAATATCTAAGTTGTTAGCTGACTTTGGGGGGGGACTTCCTACTTCACATTGTTTACTACCTAAGGGGGAAATAGTTGCCATAGGCTATTTCTAGCCTAAGGCCTATGTTATTTAAACACCATATGATATCAATATTAAGCTTATGGTTTATGCATATTTTATTCTATTGTGCATTTGCCAACATTATCATTAGATCTACAGAGACATTTCTGGACAAGGCGCATCTGGGTAAGGCAGGAAGTGCTCTTCTCATTCTATATGGATCAAGGGGCTCAATTCTTGAGGTGTGGGATCCCATAAACATGTATGCATTTCAAGGAGTAAGCACCATGATTTGATTTATTTCTTATTTGGTTTGATTTGGAATTATTTTCCTAACTCTTCTAAGGTTACAAATTTTTTGGCTAGGTGGGTGCGTTATTTTTGAGATTTTTGAGTGATGCATAGTTCTTTGGATGCATTCTTAGCTATTGCAAACCTGTCAGCCCATAGATTTGACAGCCACTTGTTGTCAGACCTATCAAGCCTAACAGGACCACGTGGGACAACCCACATTTCCTGGGTAGCCCATGTGATGGCAGGTGATCAACATCCTGCAGACCACCCACTGCTCGTTGAAAACCTCACATCGTACAATTCCCAGGACCTACTGTGATATTGTGATAAGAGACACTAACATCAAACCTGACCACATGAAGCATGAGATCTAATCACACAAAGGTGAATTTGATGGTACTGATTCACTGGATATGAAAACCATCATTGAAACCCATCGTCTGATGAGAACTGGCATCATCTAAGTTGGATCCCTCTAGATAGTGTAGCAAATTTATATCACCTCCAACTGGTAGACGACACGACCCTCGAGGTCCATGTGGCATGATTTGACTGTTGAGTTGGCAGCACAAAATCTAAGACAACTGAATTGGTGATATGTGACGAGCCCTAACACTGGTAAGTTGGTGTGGCACAAAACTCAAGGATACTTACATGGTGATCTATGATTCATTTATAACTTGGTAATGTGGCACATAGCATGATGATATATGATTTGTTGCTGACTTGGTGATGTGGCACGTGGCAGACGTGTACGCGTGGCAAGTGTTGATTGCTTCTCCAACATGATAAAAAGGCTTGTCGTGATTGCTTAGAGGAAATCACTTCAAAGGGGTGAAAGTATTTTTTAAATGACAATACATGCACCTTCACGATGCATGTGGGACAATTAGTCCCCAAGATTTTAAAATCTTGAATTCTTTCCGCCTTCAGGTGGAAACATGCCTTCAAAATGAAGGCGCTTCCCTTAAAAACCCGTCGGGCTAGCTAGCCTGATCGATGAAGGGGCCGGAGCTAAGGCAGAGTCCCCTAGTTCAGTATTCGACTCCCGTTGGGGTCTCCCCACCTTAATTTTTGCTCAAAGGAGCATTAAGAAGGTAAAAACAAATTAAATTTTTATTTTTTTGTATTTATTTTTAATTATTTTTTAGTATTTTTATTAATAATTTCATATTATTTTATATAAAATCATATTTTTTTATAAGAAGTGATTTAAAAAATATATATATTATTAATAATATTATACTTAAATTAATTAAGAAAAAAATGCAATAAAATTAAAAATTAAAAGGGTTATTTTTTTTTGCAATTTTCAATCAAAGAGGGCTTTTGTTTTCTCCCAAAAAGGGGATATAAGACATTTAAGAGCACCATTTTTTTACAAATTAGAGAGCCCTAAAACTCTTCTCCAATCCCTTATTAATTTTACAAACAATAAAGAATCAAATTTGAATTATTTTTTGCCAAATTGTAACACAAGGAGACACAAAAATTTGTAAACTTTAAAGTTGAAATAGTGCATTTGTTTTTCTCCAAGGGGGGATATAATACAAGAAAATTGCACATTCTATTTTTTGCAAAATTGAGAAGAAATTGAAGACCTTGGGTCCACATCAAAACTATGTCATGTGTCGACTAGTTCTGGAAGCCTTTCAAATGTGGGTCGTATGTCGACTTGACTTGAAAGGAGTGCTATTTTGTTAATTTTGCAAAAAAAAGGGGGGAAGACAAGAAATTGTATTTCTTTGCAAAATTGTAACACGAAGTGAGGAACACATAAAACAAAATCAAAACTTGTTAATTTTGCAAAAAAAAAAGGAAAGACAATTATTTTATGCCACCTTCTTTGCAAAATTAGAAAACAAGAGGAGACATAAAGTATCATTTTTTTGCACAACACAAATCAAAATTTTGTTGCAAAAATTGGTGATAAAGGTGCATTTTCGATATTACTCGACACCTTTATTACAAATTGGCAAATTAGGTGCATTTTCGATATTACTCAACACCTTTATTACAAATTGGCAAATTAGGTGCATTTTCGGTTGCATTCGACACCTAAGTGATAATAATTTGTGGGCACTCTTTGATTGATTATTGCATTTACTTTCTTGTTTTATGCAATTATAAGTCACAAAATCAAGAGCACTCAAAAACCCCAAATTTCACAAATAATTGTGTAAATCATTTGCACAAGTATAAGCCACTTGTAAAATTGATATTCTCTCCTTACAAACCCTAAAATTCACTCTTATTTGTTTGGCTCAATATCCTCAAACTGATTATTCCTCTTCAAGAGGATTTTTAGGAAGGTGCCATTAAATATATTTTTGAGTGAATTCTCTTTCACTTCTTATTTTTTTGGCTTAAATATCCTAAAATTGATCATTCTCTTCAAAGAGTGTTTTTCAGGAAGGTGCCATTAAATACCACTTAAGAGTGAAAGAAAGATCATCTTAGTGTAAATTCTAGAACCTTCATCATGGCAACTATCAACAAATACCTAAATGATACACAATTTCTTAAAGGTCCTAACTATTTAGCATGGAAAACTAATATGAAATCCATTTTGAATGTAGAGGAAATATGGGATTTAGTATATGGAACTAAAACAAGATCCACATCACCAGGAGCAGATAAAAAAGCATGGGATAAAAGAAAAATCATCTTCTCATGTTGATCCTCCTAGCTACTACTAATGAGATCCAACCTCACATAAGTGAAGCTAAAAATGGTAAAGATGTATGGGATGCACTTTGTCCCATTTTTGAAGGCAAGAATCAATCAACCATTCTAAACTTTCAAACACAACTTCATACACTCCATATGAAGTCAGGAGAATCAGTAGAACTATTCCTATGTATAGTAGCAGAACTGAATTCAAAGCTAAATGCTTTAGGAGCCAAAGTAGAAGATACTATTTTGAATTCAATAATATTGAGGGCTCTTCCAAAATCCTATAAGATGTTAATCACATCCCTTAATGTATCTCAAAGAACAGTCACCTTTGTGGAGTTAGTCATTTTTCTTCAAAGAGAGGAAGAAAATCAACTCCAAAGTAATGAAGTGACAAAAAATGCACTTTACTCGAACAATCAAGATGAAAATAAGAAATGAAACTTTAAGAAGGGAGGATCATATTCAAAAGGTAAGGGAAAGAAACCTCAAAATAAGTTTTGCTCACATTGTAAAAAGGACAACCATGACACCAATCGGTGTTGGTTTAAAAAAAAGCAAAACAAAAATGGCAAAGGCACATCACAGAAGCAAAACAAAGGCAATGTTGCTAGTGAAGTGTCTAATTTTGATTTTGATTCTGGTTTAGAAAGAGCACACAAAGTGCTCATGGTTAAGACAATATTATAAAGGGAAAACAAATTTGTCACCTTAAGCAAGCACCATTTTACACTCTCTTTTTAGGATTCATAAATAGCATAAGATTTTGTTTGAAGTGCTTGCAATAAAGGGGTTATTGTACCTATTTTAAGCTTCATAAATAGCAATTGTTTGAAGTACTTGTAACAAAAGGGAGGAATTTTTTGGTGTAAAATTTTCCTAGGAGGCAATACTTTTAAAAAACCTTAACAAGCTTCATGAGTTGCATATCTTTTGCAATTAAGGAGGGATAAACATTTCTTTCCTACTTCACATAATTTTTGTAAAAAGGGAGGAAGACTTATAAGGGTGCATTTTCAGCAGTGACCAACACCTTAGTCATACTTCTTGCAAAAATTCCATTACATGTTTTGAAACAATGGGGGAAACTTATAAGGGTGCATTTTTGGCAGCGACCGACACCTTAGCTACCTTATCAATTTTTTTTGCAAAATCATATTGTAACAGAATGAACCTCATATGAAGTGATCTACTCTACTACACCTAGCGATTGTAGTAGCTGGTTACCCATGCAATCCGGTTGGATGACAAGATTACAATACAAACATTCTTTGATGTGAATACATAGTGAGGAATGACCAAATTTTTGCTTAGAAGCAACCAGAGCCCAAGATAGAGCAAGAGCTAGTAGATCAACATCTTTTTCATTGTATTGGGATAGTTATATACATTACCCAAATAATGTAATAAGGGGGGATGTTAGAGTAATATTCCATTATTCGGGATATTAACCATATTCCTACATTAGGGTAGATTTCATTTACCACATGGTAAAAAGTAATCTCTATTTTTACCACTAGGTTATTCCATTATTTACTATGATTTACCATTGTAAATATCATTAACTATTTACCTATGGTTAATGATATATAGTTAAGTTGATTATTCACATTGTAACATGAATAATAACTTGTTAGTAGTTAGCATCAATATCTAAGTTGTTAGCTGACTTTGGGGGGGACTTCCTACTTCATGTTGTTTACTACCTAAGGGGGAAATAGTTGCCATAGGCTATTTCTAGCCTAAGGCCTATGTTATTTAAACACCATATGATATCAATATTAAGCTTATGGTTTATGCATATTTTATTCTATTGTGCATTTTCCAACAAATTATTTACAAACCATCAATCACAAATTCTTTGACTTTCAATCATTCCATCAATTCACATAATTAGTTTTTGTACTAAACCATGTTTCCACACAATCCAATATAAAAAGGGGTAAAATGTAGACACCTAAAAGTCTCACATTTTCCCTCTTCTCATCTTCATGGTCAATCAATTTGCAAAACCCTCAAAAATTGCATAAATTGACTAAAAACACTATTCATTTATCAAAATCACTATTCATCATCCTTAACCCTCTTGGGTTAGCTAAGCCCATTCCTACGCTTAACTCTAGGTCCTCATGCGACCTCATTCCCAACTCAATCAAGGTTAAATTCTCCACCATGATAAAAAAGAACTTTATGATCAAAAGTCAACATTTTTGGTCAAAATATGCTTTATGACTAATCACTTGGTTAATTAGATCTAATCTTGATTTGATTTAATCCTTCCACCTCACCTAGTCTACTTTTACTAGCCTAGCCTTCCACCTCACCTAGTCTAGCCTATACTAGCATTGCCACCTCTCACCCAGATATTTCTCCACTTCACACTCCCCTAGTTCATAAATGAAAGATGGAGATTTTTGCACACAAAAGGCAATTTTTAATTAAGAGATATTTTCAAAAAGGTGCTAATAAATTCCAAATGGATATTTTTAGCCAGGTCATCATAACTTATGGATGGGCAAGGGATTCTCTCACCCAAACTCATTTATAATCCAAGAAACCTTAAGGGACACCTCTTAGGTGGACACCTCACCACATACACCTCACAGGGGACACCTCATCCCCTCCCCCTCACCTTGGCCAATTCTATAAGTAGAAGGCCATTTCCACCATTTTAGGGAGGTCAATTTTAGCTTATAGAAACTCTACAAAAATTACTCTAGACACACATCCATCACACATCCAACATACATCCATCGTACTCAAATTGCAATAGTAGTTCAATTGTTGTCATAACATTCCTCGTGATTGAAACAAGTTATCAACATCAAAAAGAATAATTTCTGAAGGTGACCCATCAAAAAAGTGAAGAAGCAATAGCACCAGGACAATTAAAAAATCCATCTTGCAGATTTGGTCACAAAAGGACAGGTTTGCATGCGTCTATGTGAACCTCCTGGTTCACACCAGGTTCACACCCTCCCATGTGAGTCTCTGCTACAATAAACAGTGATCACCTAGTAGGTAAATATGGCATAGTTTAGAGTTTTTATACTATTTTTATTAGTTTTCATCATGTTTTAAGCTTATTTAGAGAGTATTTTATCTGTATAAACATGGGGTTTGACTAAGGCAAGCCCCCAAATGCTCTAACCACATTTTATAGGTCAACAAGTACACATAATATATCAATTGAGTGGTGGCACACGAGCAAGAAGTCCATCAGCACTGAGGAACACCAAGAAGATAGATCCTACTACCTTTGTACACATCTGAAAGGGCTTCCTTAGGGAAGACCCCATTGTAACATTTAGGGCAAGAATTGTAAAAGGATATCAATCAGTAACCTCATTTTATTATTTCAATAACAAAAGTAGCAATATTCTACAATTTTTGAATGAAGGATTATAGTGTAATTTTGGAGGATTTCATAATCATACTCCCTATATATGTGGATGTGAAGACCATTCCTACCATTTTTAATTTCATTGAAGGTGATATGCAATATAACTTGCTTATCGATAAACCATGGATATGTGATATGCAATGCATACACTTCACCCTATATCATTGCTTGAAGTATTCCCATGAGGGACACATGCACTTCATTCCCATGGATGACAAGCCCATTCAAGTATTGTAACATTGTCTCCCTACCATAAGGACCCACCTTGCCATCCACATATCTCACCCCTACCAGCATGCAACCTACTCCCCTATCCAAAAAATATTTCCACCTTCAGTCTCACCCATTACCATGGTGGCTAATCATTCTCCCCTCATTCAACCAACCAATACTTCACCTCTATTAACCCAAAATCTATGGCCTATATTCTATTTGCCTCCACAAAACTATCCTCCTCCATCCTTTTGTCCTCCTATATTTCCTTCTCCTCGACCACCTCCTTTGTATTATGCTCATATTACACCTTGCTTTCCACATTCTTCTATTATGCATGTTTGTGGTTCTTCCTCTAGTCCTCCCCTTCTCCATACACCTCCCTATGTTCCTCTCCATTTATATCTTATTTCTCACATATACAATCCTTAGTCTCTCATTCCATATTCACCTCTTGTTCCCACATCACAAATTCCTTCTACTTATTCCACTCTCCCACCTCTTCCTCTTGAGTGTCATCTAGTCAAATTTCTATCCAACCTCTTTCTCGTCACCTAATGTATAGGCTACTACATATACCCCACCTACATATTTAGCCTCACATTCCACATCATCTTACAAATCTATATCTTCCACCTCTCAATATGCTCCTTCATATTCCTCCCATAATCCTTCTACGTCATCATCCTCTTCACTTAATCTATCTACATCTTTTCCCTCTTCAACTACCATGACCACTTATTTTAATTCACCTAGTCTAGAGTCTACTATCCATCAACCTAGTGAAGAGCCACCCCATGTGTCTATCCAACTATCCAACCTTGGTCTCGTAGAGTATCTTGTAAAAAATATTACTTTCTCTCCTCTACACATTGAGTCAGTCAAGGATTTTGGTCATCCTCACAACATCCCCCCAAGGTCTTACTATAAAATTATTAACAAATTAATATAAATGTAATCACAGGCCACTCAAAGGGGGCTCCCTTGTAATTGCTTTGCCACTATAGGGGGATCCCTCCTTAGAATCTATGCTTATTATTCTTCTTCTTGGATGATTTGATATGGATGGCCAACCTAATATATATATCTACCCTAAATCTACGTTGGTGAAGAGACATGATGGTTCATGTATGAAGAGACGTGATGGTTCACGTTATGAAGGGTTGTGATGGTTCAATTTATAAGTTAATAATATAATAATTAAATGATTAATAATACTAACTAATACTAACTAATAATGTTAGGATTGAGGATCCTAACATGCCACCCTCCTTAAAAAGAGCTTTGTCCTTTGTTTTCCAAGAAGGATTTGTGTAAGTTCTTGGACTCTTTTAATGGCATCCTTTCGTAGGTAGGGATATCGAGAAGGATGAAGCATTAGCGGGGGGTTGCCAAGAACAATAGTAGAATCTCCATTAGGAAAATCATGATGACGATGGGAGGGCAACCCTTGGGGTTCCTCAAATACTTCAGAATGATGCATAAAAAGTGATGGTAATGATTTCATATCCTTTTTTGGTTCCTTGGTAGAGCCAACAGAGAAGGAGTGTGTAGTCACTCTGTGTTGGTTCCGAATAGGTTTGGTCATATGGCAAGAACTCACTATTGGTGAGGAAGGTATGTGTAGGTCTTGTAGAGTGCATGTTTAGCTAGCATTGATCACTTTGGGTATGTCTACTTCATCCTTGCTTGGTACATCAATCACTTATTACACATAAACCTCATTGTCTTCATTGTAGTGAGTAGGTGCACTGGTCACTTCAGACACAACTACCTCATCTACTTGCTCTATGGAGATACGGGGATCAACTTCCTTCAATAAATACAATTTTAGTGTAGCACATTTATGGTGGGGTCCAAATTGTTCATCACAATTATCACAGAGTCCTTTTGCTCGTTGTTCCTTCATATCCTCAAAGCTAAGATGTTTAATTTGTAAAGTTTGATTAGATTTGGGGGTTGTGTAAGTGCTTTGTGCCCTTCCATTATGCATAGGTTTGGGAGCGATGTAAGTGGTCGATGATTTTTCCATAAGTGGTTTCCCTAATTGTTGTTGTGCATTGATTTTATCTTCAGCTAATTTTGCCAATCCATAGGTCTGCATCATGGTATAGGGATTGAACCTTGTCACATCCATTCTAATTTCCTCTTTTAATCCCCTAATGAAGCCATTGATGAGAATTGATTCATCCAATATTGTGTTGTTTTTGGTGATATCCTCAAACCAAGTTTGATACTCATGCACAAAAGTGATTTAATGAAGATCTTTGATAAATTCCCACATGACTAGGTCCCACATGGCTCTGATACCAAATGGTAAGACCCCAAGGTCTTACTATAAAATTATTAACAAATTAATATAAATGTAATCGCAGGCCACTCAAATGGGGCTCCTTTTTAATCGTTTTGCCACTATAGGGGGCTCCCTCCTTAGAATATATGCTTATTATTCTTCTTCTTGGATGATTTGATATGGATGGCCAACCTAATATATATATATATCTACCCTAAATCTATGTTGGTGAAGAGACATGATGGTTCATGTATGAAGAGACGTGATGGTTCACGTTATGAAGGGTTGTGATGGTTCACTTTATAAGTTAATAATATAATAATTAAATGATTAATAATACTAAATAATACTAACTAATAATGTTAGGATTGAGGATCCTAACACAATGCTATAATCCCCATAGGTTCATCATATAATCATACCAAGTTTATCTATGGAGTTGATGCTTCCAATGAGAAACCTATACCTAGTGAGCCTAAGATACCATTTTACTACAATATCAACTATATATCTAATACATCCTTTGCCATGTGATATTTTCAAATTTTTAAATGGAAAGGATTTAGCCTAGGTCAAAACCCTATCCTTTTAGTACTTCTTCCACCAAGAAATCCCATTCTCACATCAACCCACATCCATAATAATTTCCAATTCAACCCCATCCATGTTTACCCATCCTTTGTGAAATCCTTCCTCTTCCACAAGAGTCTAAATCATAAAATCCATCCTCTAGAATTCCTATCCATACACTTCCTCATCTATCCATAGTGAACATGATCTCCATTGATCTCTTCATTTTGATTCACTATGCAATCGATCCTACCTATTTTCTTAGCATAGATCCAAGTGCCATTGACTTTGAGTGAATTTATTCTCCTACTTCAGATTTTATTCTAACTAATCAACTAATCCAACCCTCAGATATCTCTCTTCCTATTTATTCCCCTTCTTCTTCTTCTTCCACTGTCTACCAAGCCAAAGTCACTAGTGATGAACCTATATTTGTTGAGAATGTGACCAATGATCTGCACCTCATTGCAACTCTCCATAAGCTAGAGGATGATTCTCACATGACTATGGAGAAAACTATTGAAATTAACATCAGACCCTACCCCGCAGCTCCTCATATCCTCAAACTTGAAAAATGTTAGTCACCTAAAGAGAAACAATATTTTATTCCTGATTGAATACAAAGTTATCTTCACATGGTACTACATAGACATGCCAGGTCTTGATATGAATCTTATTATGCATAACCTTACCCTTGACCCGAATTCTAAGTCAGTTAAGTAGAAGCTATGAAAGCTCCATCTTACACTTGCTTTAATGGTTAAATAATAATTGGAAAAAAATTGGATGTGGGTTTCATCCAACCTATATACTATCTAGAATTGGTGTCCAACATGGTACCCATCGAAAAGCCTAAAGGCATGATATGCATATGCATAAAATTTTAAAATCTTAACAAAGAATGTTAGAAGGATAATTTTTTGCTTTTGAATATTGAAACTCTTATTAATTCCACAACAGGTCATGAAATGCTCTCCTCTATAGATGGTTTTTTGGGATACAATCAAATTATAGTTAATATTTATGATCAACACAAGATATCCTTCATGATGTCATGGGGGAAATTTTGCTATAAGGTCTTATCATTTGGTCTCAAAAATATAGTTACTACCTATCAATGTGCCATGACCTATATCTTCCATGACTACATGCATGCCATTGTTGAGGATTACGTGGATGATTTATTGGCCAAATCCAAAAAGCACAATGAGCATATCAATATTTTACAAAAAAATTGACTCACTTCTAGAGCATAACGTGAGACTAAATCCTAAGAAATGTATCTTTGGTGTTACCTCAAAAAAACTTCTTGGGTTTATCATCTCTCAAAGGGGTATTGAAGTAGACCTAACCAAAGTGAAGGTCATTTTGGAAATTCCTACACCCATGAATATCAAATAGTTAAGAATCTTGCAAGGCAAGATTCAAGCGATTCATCACTTTATTGCGCAACTATCAAAAAAGTGCAAGCCCTTCAATAATTTTATCCAAAAGGAGATCACCTTCACTTGGACCAAATAATATCAGGAGGCTAGTATCTCACCTCCTTGCTAGTTTTATCCTTGCCTAGTCTCGGTATCCCTTTTCTTTTGTATATTTCTACCATCAAATTTCCTTGGGAACCATGTTGACCCAAATGAACGAGGGCAATCGAGAATAGGCCATATACTATACCAGTCAAACCTTGGTAATATATAATACAAGGTATGCCTATGTGGAGAAGTTATGCTTCGTAGTGGTTTTTTCTACCAAGAAACTTTTCCACTACATGCTAACTCATACCATTATGCTATTGCTAGAGAAAACCCATTACAATAGCAATCAAACCACAAAATGGATCATATTTTTAAAAAATTCAATATCAATTTCATTAGTTAGAAATCTATAAAATTTCAAGACATCATAGACCAACTTGTGAAAGCTCCCCTTATCGATGATAAACCTTTTGTCATTGAGCTTCCCATTGGTTCTATCTTTAGTTTTACTAAAAAAGAAAAATATGTCAAACTTGAAGATCAAGTAGACCTTACACTTTTCTTCAATGATTCCAAGTGCAAGAAAGGGGGAGGTGCTAGATTTATTTTCATTATTTCATAAGGGGCTCCCATCTCTTCTCATTCAAACTTGACTTCCCATACACCAACAACAACGTTGAATATGAAGCTCTTATACTTGGCTTAAAAACTATAATTTCCATGTGTATCAAGCACATCAAAAGCATTGGTGAATCTCTTCTAATTATTAATCAAGTTAAGGGTATCTATCAATGCAAATACCCAATGTTAAAAGCTTACAATCAAATGGCAGATGAGTTGTTGATGCACTTCGAGTGGTATGACATTGAAGCTTCTCCATGGTTGGCCAATCACTTTGTTGACATGATGGCTTCTCTTAGTTCCCTTATCCCTTACAATCCACATGATAAAATCACTCATGTTCATGTCACTACCCTCTCTCAATTGGCTATTTCTATAAAAACCTCCCCAAATGAACTAGACGTCCATTTTGTTCAAGAAAAACCTTACAATGTTTGGTTTTCTCAAGTGAAGGATTACCTCAAGCTTGGTGTACTTCATGTTGATTTTATTTTACTAGAAAATAAAATTCCAAATAGAAATCCATGAGGTATACTCTCTTAGGGAATGTGCTCTATCATTGAAGTTATGATGATATTCTCCTCTTATGTCTTAAACCATGCAAAGCAAATTGGATCATCTCTCAAGCTCATGATGACACTTATGGTGGTCATTTTAGTGGGATGACCATCACAAGGTGTATTTTACACATGGGGTACTACCGGCCCACCATGGAATTTTATTGTTGTGCTTACATCAAGAAATGTATCAAATGCCAACATCATGCCAATTTAACCCACTTGTCATCACAAGCATTGCACCCATTTCACAATGGGGTCTTTATCTTGTGGGAAAAATTTCCTCTGCCTAATATAGACAACATGCCTTCATCATAGAAACTACAAAATATTTCACCAAGTGGATCAAAGTCGTTCCTCTTGAAAAAATGATTGGGCCTAAAATTGTGGAGTTCATCCTCTATAACATCATTTATTATTTTGGCATCCCTTCCAAGATCATCTTTGATAATGGTTTACCCTTCAAGAATAAGGATGTTGGAGAGCTCTGTGAAAAATATCACATTCAACATAGCTTTTTGACACTCTAATATCTTCAAGAAAACAACCAATTCGAAGCCATGATTAAGACCATTTATGCAATATTGAGAAATACAATGAAATAAAATCATAAATATTGATACATTGTTAAAATTGAACATGACATTGATACGAAATGAAGAGAGATAAACATAACAAGGAGTAGCAAAATAAAAATGCAAACACAAAACAAGAGAATAACCAGGAAAAAAACCCTCTTGGAGGATGTATAAACATACCACTTTTTTCCATTAGCAATCTCAAATAAATACTACATTGCATCTTCTACAAGGCAAACCCTAACATCTATTGTTGCCAACTCACATGTGCATGCAAGGTGACACCTCATCCTTACATACACATTGACACCTCATCCTTGGACTTTGACCCATATTACAAATGTGTGATTACATAGGCATTTAATGCCAACATTCCCCCTTAATGACATATTTGTAATTCTTCAGTACAAACAATTATTTTTGACACAACCCTTCATGGGAACAAGCTAAAACCATTCATTACAAAGACAAGTAGCCTTAACCCAATTACTACCAATATCTAGGCCTCTAACTTCCACTAGCTATATCCAGTCATTCCAAGACCTAGCCACCCTACAAGCTACCTCTAACATTTTAAATACATTAGCTTCACCTATTACCCTTAGCCATATACCGGTAAGGTAATGAAAATTCCAAAAAATCACTCTTAAAATATTACAAATATTATTGGAGCTAACTCTAAGAACATTACACTAGGCAACCACCACTAGCATCCACACCAGTCTCTTTTGGGCACAACTACACCAATTATAATAGCATTAACAACCCTACAAGCTACACTAATTATAGTAGCCAATATTCCAACTACATTAGTTACATTAGTTAATACTTACTCAAAACTTATGGTACAACCAATAAACCATCTCAAGCATTTTTTAGCAACTTTTTAAAACATAGATTCTGAGGTTTTAGATCTACACAACACACAGGTCTACCTCTACCACTGTCGAATCTCACAATATCTATCACTGTTGAAGCTCACTAGGTTTACCTTTGTTGAAGCTCAATAAGATTTAAATATAAAACCTTAGCATGAACAATCCTTAATTTAGATCTATCACTATCAAATCTCATCATATTTACCACTATCAAAGCTCTCCAGATTTGTTACAAGCCATAAACCCTTG
Source organism: Wollemia nobilis (assembly GCA_028583015.1). NCBI lineage: Eukaryota > Viridiplantae > Streptophyta > Pinopsida > Araucariales > Araucariaceae > Wollemia > Wollemia nobilis. Next base: position 9,394,721 of record JAQPPZ010000989.1, read on the forward strand.
CATCTCTGTATACAATACCATAAACTACCCAGGTTCAAGACCATAAGCTCTAATACCAAATGTTAAAATTGTACATGACATTAATATGAAATGAAGAGAGCTAAACATAACAAGGAGCAAAAAAATAAATATGTTAACAAAAATAAAATAATAACAAGAGAATAAATCCCCCTTGGGGGATGTATAGAAATACCACTTTTTTCTATTATCAATCTCAAATAAACACTAAATTGCATATTCTACAAGTAAAACCCTAGAATATACCACTACTAACTCACTTGTACATGCAAGGTGATACCTTATCCTTACACATTGACACCTCATCCTTGGACTTTGACCCATATTACAAATGTGTGATTACATAGGCATTTTAATGCCAACACACATCCAATTTTCTTTAGCACTATAGGCTTATCAAATGAGCATTTGCACACCCACTAGGGAAACACCATATTCATTGGTTTACAATATTGAGAACATTATTCCCCTTGAGTTTGAAATCCCCTTTTTGCAAATCTCACTGCAATAATTTATAGATAACAACACTGTGCACTAAACTCACCTTGATCAACTTACCCTTCTTGATGAGCGTCGAATTAATGCTCTCAAGCATATTCATGTTTATCAATATTGCATCAAACACGCATACGACAACAAAGTTCATCAACTTAAATTCCAAGTTGATGACCTTGTGCTAAAGGAAAACCAATAAAACTCAATCCTTCCTATCCAGTTGTGAGATAAATTAGCTCCCAATCGGATAGGTCCCTACATTGTCAAAAAAAATTTAGTTTTGGTGTCTATAAGCTTATCAATAATGAGGGGATATAAACATCCTTCACCTTCATGACTTTTACACCTAATATCCTTCCTATAGGCTCTATCTTCTTGTGCATATTTCATGTTTCCAAAAAAAAATTAAAATCAAATCAACATCACCAAAACAAAACCATCAACAACCTCATTCACTCCACCATTTTATTTCTTCTATACATCCATATATTTTTATTCTCATGCTTATCTCTTTTTATCCTTGTCATCACTTCATCTTTCTCCCTCTTCCTTTCCTTAGTTCCCCGTCATTATTGTATGGTCATGCTCCAAATGACTGCATACCTATGATTGGTCCATTGCTCCTTTTCACTCCCATTCCCTTCACTCATTCCATTCGTTTTCTTGTATATTTTGCTTCTCTCTTTGCTTTATTCCCCCGTCATAATTATTTCCATTATTCCCTCTCCTCTTCTTATCACAATGATGTAATTTTTGCCTCCCATGCTCCATCCATTGCAATTATGCATATGGCTTATCATGTGCTAATTTAATCACCTTTTAGAAGTGTGCATATGTGTTTCGCAATCTCAATTGGGGCAATTAATTGATGATATATACATGGTATTATTTGTACATCTCACACTTTGTTCATCACTTGTATTTTTATTCATAGTCCATTATTGTGTAGCACATTATTTTACCCCATCTATAATTGTCGTCATATCTTGTAAATTCCATTCCATAGTCGTCATAACCATTAGGTTGTCTTGTCCATCCATTGTATTAGGTTTCTTGAAAATAGATTTTGTTTCAGTCATTCAACCATACCTAGTATTCCACTCAACCTTTATCAAACATCGTCATGTTCTAAGGAGACTTTGGCCTCCCTTGGCTAACTAGATCCATCTCTTGGACCAAACACATGTCACACATATTAATCAAATTTTGATTCTAGGGAAGACAACGCCATGAGTGGTCTTGCCATAAGGAAAATAGTTTTCTATTTTCATCCTATCATGTGTGTAATCCAAATATGAGGATCCAAATTATATGTTTTGAAAAAAATAAGAAGACAAGAGACTGAAAAGATGAGCAAACAAGATTTATTGTATGGTTTCTCATGTATTTTATATGTCTCCACTAGGGCTATAGATGCTTGACTGGTAGTGGAGCAATATAAAAGGATTATAGGGCTAACCTCCATCAGGGCTATAGATGCTTGACTAGTAGTGGAGTATGCCCTCCATGTGGTGATATGTTTATCATATTAGCAACCTTCTTTTGTACAGACCTCTGAATGCTCCTGGATGAGCTACCTTATATTGGCTTGTTCTACAATTGGTTAGTCAAACCTCACTCAATATTAGGTAAAGAATATCATTGCACACACATTGGTCCATAAGTGGCTTGATATTTTCTAGGCTGGTCTAGGTTCCTACAGATTATTAATGGGTTAGTTGATGGGTTTGATTGGTGCTATTAGGATGTTTGAATTTATTGCAACACTTATAGGATATGACAACCCTAAGTTATTGGTACAATAAGCATCTTGGCTTACCACCATTCACTATACATATGTCATAACATTTTTGTTTGTCTCATAAGCCATTGTTCATTGTCTATTTGTTTCATGTGTTATTATCAATGTCTCACGTCTTATACCCATTGTTTTTACCATGTGTACTATTATCTTACAATGATATTATTATTGCACATATGTTGTTGATTAATTAAACTAATTGTGAGTAGGGACATACATAAAGACATCTCCAAAATATGATCAAAAAAAATATCTATGAGTCTACATAAATCATATCCATCTAATCACATCTATTACATCATATAGCATAAACATCATAACTATATATCATCCATAAAGAACATCATCACATAATATACATCACATACATCATATCATCACAAAATCATTTGTATATATATAAAGAAAAATAATCATACATCATAATCTATGTCTATAGGCTACATCAAAATTGTCCTCAGGATATAACCATCTAAAACATACATAAAGAATATAGATACAAAATTTTTTTCCCTTAGGAATCAAAAAAAAAATAATCCCTGCTACTATCCACTTATTGTCTCCCCACTCCCCTCTATGTTGCCTTGTCAGTCATCATCTTCTCTCCTCTCTTGTCTACTTTACTCACTACATCCACTTTGATCCTATATTTCACCTCCTTGTGAGGACTCTATACCTAATATTTGTGATATGATGTATCCCATAAATCAAGGTATGGCTAGCATGATAGAGGGTGTACTCTTGTAGCTCCATCGTGAATGTGATATTGAGTGCAAGGGTATCGATACATGCACTCTAATTAAGTGTCACATATAAATGCCACATAGTGGATCCATTGGGTATAGTTATCTTGGCTATAGGTAAAAATTTATCCATTGAGTAAGTTTGACCAAAACCATACTCAAATTTCCACCCTTGTGTCAAAAATAGGTCTTTTCGGTATATCCCCAATAATACTAGTGTAAATAAAACCATAACTAGCTCCACTATCTATTAAAACTTTTGTCCTTATTATATAGCTTACCATTTAGTAAAATCAATGTACCTTATTAGAGATATGAAGTGGAAGTAGGAGGAGAACTAGGATTTGAGGCAAAGTGATGGTATAATGCAAGGCTTAGGTTGGGACTTCTTTGCATCCAACTATATTCAAAACAATTACAGGTACTTTTCATTAGTTTAAATTTCTCTTGGTGTGAATTGTTAGGGTTTTTTAAAATTTTTGTGGTTTTCAATGGCCCCCAACCCTAGTGGGCCATCAAATAGTGTTGGAAATATTGAGGAGAAGGTAAGAAAAAATGGAACCCACATAGCATCCCCAGAAGTTCTTGCTACTGATGATTCAAAAGTCAATCAAGGAGATGTGTCCTTCAACCAACAATATTTTTTAGAAATAGTTAAGGGTAACAGTAGGAGATAGGTCCACATAGAGGCACAAGTTGGAAAACAAATGAAATAATCTAACAAATAAAAAGACACCAAACCAGAGCAAACATGGAGAAATGGGTGTTTTCCTTAATCAGACTCAATCCCTATCCTTGATATTACAAAATAATTAATTGTAGAAGACATCATGTACAAATATTCCCATGCTTTGATTTGTAAATTTTTGGGGTTGAGGCCATTCCATCATTTATTATACAACCAGGCAAGGAAACATTGGGATCCCCAAGGAGAATTTGATATTTTTCTTCTTTCAAATGGGTACTTTGTAGCATATTTTATATTGGTTTTAGATAGGAACAAGGCTTTTGAAGGAGGACCATACAACATTGGACCGACAAGTTTATTCATGTAACCATGGTAACCTACATTCAATCCTCGTGTTGAGCCATTGGCTGGCTACCCCAATATGACTAAACCTCTTTGCTCTCCTACTTGAATTTTGAAGAGAGGATATCCTTGGGATGATTGGTAATCTCTTGGGCACATATATAGGAAGATCACAAGAATTAGTATAGGGGGATCAACAACATATGCAAGGATATGTGTGGATATGGACCTGGAAAATCTACTCTTGATATAAATTGAATTGTGAGTGGGAAGAAATACATGGAGATAACAAGTGGATTATGAGTCAATTCCTTTTAGGTGCAGAGATTGCCATGAGTATGATCATATGGTAAGAAACTACCCTAAAATAGGGAGAGAGGAGCTACATCAACCTAAAACTAATCCTAAAAATCCTCCCCCATAGAAAGAAAATGATGAAGGGTTTCAAACAGTAACAAGGAGAGTCCAAAGAAATAATTATCAAGTAAGAGGACAAAATCCAACTAAAGCAAGAAAAATGAACCAACACCTATATTAGAGGGTATATTCTAATTAATATGAAATCCTTAAATTATATGATCTAATGGAATGGCAAGAGGATTCAAAGGTGGAACCAGTCAATAACAAGGGCCAACACCAAGAAGGAGAACAACAGATCCATAGAGAGCACACCCCCATCCCACAGGAGACAAATCCCTCCCAAATTATAATTTCTCAAAATTTTAAAATTTGGGAGAGTCAAGAAAATCATAATATTATGACATAATAACAAGAATCAAAATCCAACTAAAGCAAGAAAAATTAACCAACACCTATATTGGAGGGCATCTTCTAATTAATATGAAATCCTTAAGTTAGATGATCTAATGGAAGGGCAAGAGGATTCAAAGGTGGAACCAGTAAATGACAAGGGCCAACACCAAGAAGGAGAACACTAGATCCATCGAGAGCACACCCCCATCCCACAGGAGACAAACCCCTCCCAAATTATAATTTATCAAAATTTTAAAATTTGGGATAGTTAAGAAAATCATAATATTATGACATAATATCCCGAATTTTGATGACAAAATCTCTTTCTTGAATACCCAACTATCTTCCATAAAAATCCCATTTAGTGATTGTAAGGACCAACCCATTTGGGAGCCCACTTATTCTGGTGAATTCTTTGTCAAATCAGCTTACTTGCTTTCCCTCAACAATCTGGAAACTCCTATTCCTTTTAATTTGGTTTGGACTAAGTACCTGACTCCCAAAATTGCTTCCTTTTCTTGGCTCTATATTGAATACCGTATCCTTACTATTTAAAATATCATAAAAAGGGACATACCACTTCCTAACAGATGTAATATTTGTCTTTCTGATTGGAAGTCTACTTCCCACCTTTTCTTGTTCTGTCCTTTTTCAAGAATGGTGATAAAAAAACTTCTTATAAAATTTTAGTTGGTTTGGACTTTTCCTCCTTCCATTGTCACACTATTCTAGTAGTGGCCCAATCCGTTTAAAAATCCGATACTCAAAGGATTATGGAAATTTTGTCTACAACACTACCTTTGGCAAATTTGGCTTGAATGCAACAGAAGGATTTTGACAAAAAAGCTCTTCATGCAGATTTCATTGCTCATAAAGTCATCCTCTTTGAAAAATAAAATGTCTTTGTTTCTCCTTTTGATCCTTTTCCTTGTCCTCCATTTGATAAAGCCATCCTTAATTCTTGCAATATATTCCTTGATACTTCAAATTATGGCAATCCTTCAAATTCAAGGAGTAATATGAAATGGTTCCCTCCCCTTGCTGGGTGGGTCAAACTTAACTTTAATGGAGCTACCAAAGGAAATCCAGGCAATGCGGGGGCTGGAGGAATTCTTCAATATCATTTAGGAAATTCTATTTTTGCTTATTCTAAACCTTTGGGCATCATGTCCAATCGCTCTGTAGAAGCCAAGGCAATATGAAGAGGCCTCCAATTCCTCAAAAATATTCTAGGAAACATTATAGTGGAAGGAGATTCTCTAAATATCATCAACTATCTAAAGAATTCAAAACTTAGCAGTTGGAGGATCATAACAATTGTGGAGAAAAGTAAGTAAATCCTTTGACAGTAGCACAACTCCATTGTCCAACATGCCTATAGGGAGGCCAACACTATTGCTGACAAACTAGCTAATATTGGGGCTAACGCCCAAGGGTTATTGACTTGGACCGATACTCTACCTCCCAAGGTGGATGAACTTATTAAACGTGATCAAAGTGATGATACTCATGCTGAGTATTAAAAATCTATTCTAGTTCATTCCCCAACATTCCTTATTCCACATGAAGTGTAGGGCTCACGTTTCAATCTTTTTGTTGGGCCTTCCTTCAAGTTCTATGCTTTACATTGAAAATTAGTTGCACGAGTCTTTGTGTTTTATTTTTAAAATTCCCCACCTTCATCCATGATCATAAATTTTTTTTGGTAACCGAATCCTTTTGTTATCCCAAGGTGAAATTGAGCATGATTAATTATCATTTTTATCCCATGTGCATTGATTTGTTTAATCTTACCTCATTGAGAACCATCCTTAACCAACTTATCAGTTGCTTCATTTTGAGACTCTGTATGGTGAACATCCCAATCCTTTCTATGTCTCGTACTAGGGTCTCTTACTGGCTACATTTTTGTGCACCCCCGATGGCCAACCATCTCATATGACATTTTTCTACCCAATTATTTGGTGTAACATCCAATGCCTAAAAATCCGCTTCGACCTTTGCCCTAGCCATTGCTTTTTTCTAAAGGGGTTTTTTCCCTTTTCGAAGCACCTTTTTTGGTCTCCTCGCAGAATTTCCAGTGATAACAATACTTTCCTTTTAAATAACTCGTTGTATGCTTTACTTAATCACCAGTCCTTTACCATTATGCTTGTCCTATTCAACCTAATCCTTTTTCTTTGCTTTCCTTTTCACCATTTTTTGCTTGTCACCATGAAGGAAAGAAAACCCATTTTCATTGAACCTGTAGTGTTTGAACTTGATCCAATGGTCAAAGATTTGTGGAAGGATAAGACTAAAAGTGTGCTAATTGAGTTCTTTGAGCTGTTTGTGGGTGTTGATGAAGGAATAACAAAGGCCTTTGTTGAGACCTAGGATAAGGGTCTTGTTACTATTCATAGGGTGGAATACCACATCACTATTGAGTTGTTGGTGAACCTTACAAGACAACCTTTGGATGGCAAGGTTATCTGACGAAACAAGCATAACTAGGAAGCAGAGCTGGTGTTCTTCGAAAAGAATTTGGCGATTCATAAAATGTACAAAAAAGGTTTGCATCGCAGTCATCTTTCCACTCCTTGGCAAGAAATATTAAAACCTATCATGCAATATTTAACCTATGAAAACCCTGAGGTCCAACTTTGTCACTTTCACTTGGCTTACGTAAATCACTTCTGTGATACCAAGACGATGAACATCGCTCTTGTCATATTCTGGTCTATCGATTATACCATTGTGTCCACCCGATCAAAAAAGGAGGAGGGTTTACCATGCCACCAAGGGATTTTTAATGTCTTGTATAGATAACTCCTTCTCAATTTCCCTAAAGGCAACATCCCTGCCCCTGAGTCTGAGGAGGAAAACTCTTCCTCTTTGCCCAGTCCCAAAATTTTAAAATCTAAGAGGAAGAACAAGAATGATAAGCCCCATCCTGAATTCAACATTAGGAAAAAGGTCAAAGTTGAAACCACTCCTGTTAGATGTTCCTAGAGGCTCAAGCACAAAGAATTAACTGAAACCCATCCTTCTACTTCTATCAAATTTCCAAAGGACCACTCCAACTTGCATGACCTAGTTGAAAAATGCCTTCACAAATTGGTTGTTCAAGCTACTTCTGCAACTATTGATCACCTGGAGACTGCCCACACATCCATTGGCAAGGCTATTGTGAGTCTCAAAGAACAACGCAAGGCTCTTAGACTTATGTTCTTTTGTGATACCTTTGATGATACTCCTAGACTATTTGTTGCTGAAGTGCCTTATGATGTCAAAGGGAGTGTCAAAGATGATGATGTGGTTGAAATCTCTAATGAAGCTTGTATCGATGCTCTGAAGGACAACCCGAATGATACTTCAAAGGATGCTATGAAGGATACCATTCTGGATACCGTTGCTATTTCTCCAATACAAACTGACGCTCCTTTCTAAGTGTGTTTGTTGTCCTTTTGCTACAACTACTTTTTTTTTATTTTTGGATTTTTTTCCTTTTTGTTTGGGTTTTGGTCCGTTGGCCTAAAGGATAGAAAGTTTGGTTTTGATCTAGGGTTATGGTTATTAGTTCCTCTTTTTGTTCCTTTGTCCTAGAGGACATTCTCCTTTTTATGTTCTAGGCTTAATGCCTCTCTATTGTGATCCTCTTGAAAGTTTAATGTTCCTTTTTGCTTCACTGATGTACAAGGAATTGGGGCACATTTCAAATGACCTATTTTGAATAAAATTAATTTACCAAAAAAACAAGAATTAAAGACATCTAGGCCCCAAAAAAATTGACTTGTTAGGGGCTTGGGAAGAGCAACAACAAACACCAGATATATCTATGTTTCAAAAAAATGATATGGTAGGGGCAATGATAGTGCATGTACAAGATCAAAATCCATCGAAAGACATCATAATGGGAGTGGTAGAGAAAAATAGAGAGAACCCAACACTATGAATCAGCCAAATAGAGAAGCAACCAAAGAATGCAAGTTCACAAAGGGTAGGAAGAAAAACAAATAAGGATAAAATACAACAACAAGGAGAACAAATGAGAGAATTTGGATTGGTGAAGCCCATTTCCAACTTCTAGAATACATACCCTTAATGATTATAAACACAAGGAATGTAAGGGGTTTAAACAACCACCCTAGACAATTGACTGTTAAGAAAATAATTTTAGAAAACAACCCAGATGTGGTTTTGCTAAAAGAAACTAGAAATTCCTTAGAAGCTATGGAAAATATTGCCAAGAAATGTTGGGGGTAGGCAAATTTTATGGCCCAGGCCTTTCAAGGATTTTTAGGAGGAATTACCACTTTATGGAATAAAATCTGCTTCCAATTGATGGACTCAAATTCAACCAAAAAAATCCTCATGACCATACTTAGGGGGAGGTACTATGGGTTGGTTTGGATGATAATTAATTTTATCGTATGATGGATGTACGAGCTCAAAATATCCAATGGAAGGTAGTACAACAGTTGAGGTAAACCCATATGGAAGACTTTTGGATAGTGGGAGGGGATCTCAATGCTAAAATGTCAGTGTAGGATCAAGAAGGAGGTTTGACCCAGCTCAATGAGAAGGATAGATTATTGCTTGCTCAATAAAAGTACCTAGATTTGATTGACATACCCCCACCAAGATGCAACAACACATGGAATAATAAGATAAAAGGATCATTCACAATAAAATCTAGATTATATAGTTTTTTTGTGGGGGATAAATTCTCCACCCTTTGGCACTGTAAATCACAAATTTTGAACCGGTTAGCATCTGATCATTTTCTAGTATCTATATACATAGGAAAAAGGCCTTAGTTCAAGAATCATACTTTTAGATTTAAGACCTTTTGTCTCCAAAATAATTATTTACTAGAGCTAATGAAACAGTGGTGGGGACAAGGAATACCAGATAATGGGATAACACAATTTCAGCTTCACTCCAAATTAAAGTTTATCAAAGGTAAATTAAAAAATAGAGTAAATATCATTATATAGATTTCCAACAATAGAGAGAAAATATTTTAGTTTGAGTGCAAGAAATAACAAAAAGGATCCACTCAAAACCTATATTTGAAGAGCTTCTCCAAAAAGAAAGTATTTTTATGCAAGAGGAAGAAGAGTTAGACAAGAAAGAGGAAGCCTATCGGAGAAAATGAACAAGAATAATCTGGTTGCAAGACAGAGATAGGAATACAAAGTTTTTTCATCACTCAGCCACAACACCTAATCACTATAATCAGATTGATGTCTTATCCATAGGGGATGGAAATAGGGAAACTACTACCCTAGGTATGCAAGAAACTGCAAATAAATACTTTTCAACTTTATTTATTGTAAATCCTCACCTTTCCACTTAGCACCAAGAGGAAATTTTAGAAAGCATGCAAATTTTAATTTCACATATACAAAATGAGGAGCTCTTAAGAGAGATTAGAGAGGAAGAAGTTAAAGAAATATTTTTTGATATGCAGATAGGAAAGACCCTAGGTCCATATGGATTTCTAGAAGAGTTCTATAGAGCCTATTGGGATATAATTACAAAGGATGTAACCTAAGAAGTAGAAGAAGTCAGGAGTAGTGGAAGAATCCTTAAAGCCTTGAATCACACTTTTTTGGCTCTCATCCTGAAAGGTGGAGATATGGAAAATCTCACTAACTATAGACCAATTGCTCTATACAATGTGGTTTATAAGATCATAAGCATATTGATGACAAATAGGTTGAAACAAATATTACCAGGGTTAATCCCTCCAAAACAAGGTGGATTTGTGCACGGTAGACATATTATGGATGGAGTTGTGATAGCATAATAAACTATTTATGAGATTTGCAAAAATGGAAACAAAGGTATGTTCCTTAAACTAGATTTATTCAAGGCATATGGCAGAGTAAGTTGGGAATTTTTAGCCCAAATACTGCAGAAATTTGTTTTTAGTGAAGAATGAATAAAATATATTATGGAATGCATCTCTACAGTTTCTTTCTTAGTGCTCATCAATGGTAATCCATACCAACTATTCAAAGCTTCTAGAGGAATCCGGCAAGGGGATCCACTTTCACCATTTTTGTTCATCATTTTTGTGGAGGGCTTGGGAAGACTCATACAAAAGAGAAAAGTAGAGAATACCATTTCAAGGGTAAGGATAAGCAAGAACATAAATATTACTCACCTCCAATTTGTGGATGACACAGGAATGTGGGGGAAGCAACAATAAGAGAAGCAACCAATATCAAAAAATTGTTGGAGTGCTACATAGCAACTACTGGAAAACTACTAAATGAAGAAAAATCAATAGTGGTTTTTTTTATGTGATAAAAAATTAAGAGAATGGATAACTTGCATCCCTATATTCTTAGAGGCATCACTACCCTTAGAATATTTGGGTCCCCTTAACAAAGAAGAACCTCAAAAATAAATATTGGAAGTCAATAAGAGATAGAATCCACTTGAAACTTTTGCAGTGGACCTATAGGTGGTTAAGTTTTTGAGAAAGAGTAACATTGCTTAAATAAATTTTACAAGCAATTCTAGTGTATAAATTCTCCATTTTGGCTGCCCCAAAGAGCATCCTAAAATATTTGGACAAGATGATGAGACACTTTCTTTGGTTTGGAGTGCAGGGTAACCACACAAGGGCACTAGTTAGTTGGGATAAATTTTGCAAGCTTAAGGAAGTTGGAGGTTTGGAAATTAGAACAACAATGACAAACAACCAAGCTCTAACAACCAAGTTGTATTGGAGATGGCTAACTCATCCTGACCAACTCTGGAGTAAAGTATTGAAATTTAAATACTATCCCTTGCAAAATAAAAAATATCTTCCTCATATTTTAGTTTTAGGAGAAGGATTAGAGACCTGGAAAGCTCTAAAGAAAGAATAATCACTTATCAAAGAAGGGTTAATACAAAAAAGTGGGAGATGGCAAAACTGCAAGACTATGGGAAGATTCTTGGGAAGATTTCCCCCCATAATTGATCGATACCCCCAATTAATAGGAATCAAGTAAAACTTTCATAGGCAAGGGTGGAATCTCATAAGCCACTATTTTAAAATGTCAGATCAACTGTAGGATAATCTTAGTCAATGGCAAGTCCCAAAGGAGTTGAGGTAAGAATGGTCTGAGGAGAAAAGAGAACTAAAAGAAATCTTGGATAGATGAAAGTGGCCAAGGAGTAATGGACCCGATCAACTTGGCTATGGACATACCCAATTAGGAATTTATACTATCAAATTAGGTTATAGAAAGCTTATCCAAAGCACCCAAATTGGTCCAAATCCCCCTTGGTTGCAATTATGGCAACCCAAAGGATGGCCAAAGATAAATTTCTTTATGTGGTTGGTTGCACATAATACTATTATGACTTAGGATAACATGAGGAAACATGAATTTATTGACCCAGTTGGTGTGTAATGTGTCACCAGGAGGAGGAAACAATGGACCACCTCCTTTTTTTGTGTTCCTATACCCAAAAAATTTGGAGTTTGTCAAACAATTTGGAGTTTGTGGTATAGTATTTTTTGTCAATCAAAAAGATCCATTCTCACAAAAAATAACTTTTGGGACTATTGGAAGACCAATAGATTCAAATCAAAGACCTTGAAGATAGATTGGGATTTAGGTTTGGGTTTCATCTGCTAGTAAATTTGGTTGGAATATAATAATATAATTTTCAACAAGGAATTTAGACCAGAGGAAAGAATCTAGGGCACTCTAATAAGGAAACTTTTAGAGATAGTGTAGGCTAAAACCCAAGAGGACTCTTAGATGGTAGAGGATGAAGTAGATATATGGAAACAACTACAGAAACAACTGCAATATGGGAACTAATAAAGGAAGGACAAGAATAGAAAGTGGGTTTTATAGACTCAAGATAAAGTCTATGGATTCAAAAGGAAAAAGTAAATGGAACACCTTTAGTGATCATCCATCAAGAACTAAAACTTCTAAAAGTTGTACAGTCAAAGGAACAGAGTTGTATTCCATTTTGAGCCTTGCCAAGAAAAGCAAGTTACCAATAGTAAATGTATAATTTGATTTTTTTTCAATAATTTTTTACCTTTTTCTCAAAAAATCAATGTACCTTGTCCATCCATATTTTGACTCCTAGTAGCAGCATATATTCAATGCGACTGCTCCTTTGCCCTATGACTCAAATATGATCTTTGGGGATATTTCTTAGCATAGTGAGGCCCTCCACATATATAGCAACCTATCCTAGGTGCTTATGGCCTCTCTTATCTTTTCTCCCTTGATCCTTTTTTATTACCGATTCTATTTGCTTAGGAGGATGAGGATTTGAATTATCCCTTTTCTAAAATATCTTCTTGTTTTACCCTTGACCTCCGTTGTTATTAGTATTGAACTTTTGGTTTCCTTTGTTTCTTTTTTTTTTGCTCCATATCCCACTTCACAAAACTAGCACTCTTCCTTTTTTTAAGTTCAAGTTTATATTGTTCTATCAAGTTTGAATAATTGATTTGAAGATTAATTTCCTCTTGCCTAGCCAATTCATAGGTGCCTATCCAATTCATAGGAATCCTACAAAGTTTTAGGTTTGAGCAGATTGATCACCATCCTTATTTTAGGTTCTATCCCAAGAATTAACTTATGCAGTTTTAAACATTTATTGAATGTTGGAATTATGTTGAATATTTTCCATGTTATTTAGGAGGGGTTAAATCTTAAAGGACTTTACACTGTAAAAAAATTATTTTCAAGGTTTGGGGTCGAGCTGGGCCTCGAGCGAGGGTATGGGGGTGGAAACCCCTATTTGGGGGTTCGGGGGTGTTAGTCCCAGGGAAATATTTTTGGGGGTTTAATATTTTTTGGATCCATATGGGTGTTTTTGGGTTAATGTAATGCCGGACCATGGTATTGTAAAACCCCTTATTATGTTGTTGGTATATAAAGAAACACTTGCATGAGGGTTTGGTAATGAATTTGCAAGAAATGTAATCGCAAGCAAAAAGCGAGCAAAAGAATATTATTGTATTGAATATGGTCAAGTTTATACAATAAGGAAATATTATCACTAGGGATTTTATTGAAATGGTTTCCCATGATAAATTCTTGTGTAATGTGTTCTTCTTCTCTATTTTTCCTTTGATTCTACAATTACTATTTTTTCTAGAATTTGTTAATTAGGGAATTATTTCTCTTCAGTTCTCATACTATGGAACATACTTCAATATTTTTAAGTATCTTTAGAAATACACTTATATTGATAGTGATCCTTCTTGTAACATAAAGAATTCCTCAAATTTTTCTATATAAAACTACTAAGAAAGAAATATTTTCTTAAAATCCTCAATGAAATAATCCCACTTGAGTTCCATGACTTGGATATTTTTTCCTAAACTAAACATGTCCCACCATTATAGGGCTACATCTATAATATGAAGGGTAGCCCACACAGTCTTGGTCTCAGATGAATAATATTTCATGAAAAATAAAGTTTCTAACTCTTTCAACCATGACTCGATCGTATCTACTCATTCTTTCCCATTAAATATAGTTACTTTTAACATTATTGAGATCTTTTCCTAACTCGACCTCTATCTAGGTCCTACCTTTAAGACTTATTCTAACAGGGTTCTCTTTTTGTCTACCCTCTATATTTCTAGTATTGGCTTCCCTATTGATCAGGGTTTCTATCAATTTTTATTGTTCCATTAACTCTTGAAGCAACTTCACTACAAAGGAGATATTTTTCATTCTCTCATTAGTTCTTATTATGTCCTAAACATTCCTATTATGATTTACTGTTGTCTTAGACCTCTTTCTAGGAGTCATTGTTTCCCAATTTTCTTACTAGAGTATCCAATTCATTCAGAATTTTGCATTGCACCACCTTCTTATGCGACTATTTTGGTTTTATTTGATGAATTTACTTTTTGACCCAGTTCCATCCCTATCCACAAAAATAGAGTTAAGTAAGTTACAATTCTTCCTCAATTGTATTTATATGTTATTAGCTTAATTCTCCTTATGAGATAACAAAAATATTATCAGTTCATAAATAATATTTAGGGTCACACTTGTCTACTTACAAGGTGTCAAAATTAGAGTTACACATCAAGTGAAGGCTCAACCTAGTCACACTCCATGAAAGCTTCTAGCCCCACAAACTTAGAGCTCTGATACCAAATGTAACAACCCAAAACTAACAACCCATTTTTTTTAAATAATTATCACAAGCAAAGGGTTGTAAGGGATACACCCTTACTTTACTTATCTCAGCATACAAGGATTCCAAGTCACTGCAAATGACACTCAGTGGATAGGAGTAGCCAACTCCCATTTTTTGGGGTTCACCTTACTAAACCCACACATTTAGAAGGATACCAAAAATGGTCCCCCCACATTTCCTATACCCTCCTCGACATATGATCATATGACCATGGCATAGGGATTTTCCTTAAAGGCCCATATAACTTAAAGGGGGATGCTTATTCCCTAACTTGACTCTAAGTCCATTTAGGAAGGTTAATCAAGCGTAGAGCCTTGGTGCTTAGTTTCCACACTTCTATGGGATAACTAAGGTCATTACCACTTCGATGACAACTAAATTGATCACCTAATCCTACACGATTGAAGGATCATCACTATTGACTTGTGAATGGTTCCACACACCCGATCATACTCATTCAAGCTGTTAAGATTCATAAATTATCTAGCTATTGTATTCACACAAATCCTTCCACATTCATGAGTTCCCTAGCTATTGCATTATCTCAACTCCTTCTAAGACTCATGGCTACCTAGTTATTACATTCACACAACTCCTACCAGGATTGGGTTTTATGATTTACAAAGGATAATCTAACCACCCAAGGAAAACAAATTCAAAACATAAACCATAAAGTAAGCAATGCACCATACATAATATCAAAGCATTTAATTGAAAATCTATCCTACATATCCTAGGATTCCTTTTAACCATAAACCTCATTATGCATTTCCAGAATTTAACAAAAAGCTTTGAATCATATGTTTAATAACAATGATGCATCAGCATAATAACCCAAATATTTCTAGTAGTTATTAATAAAATTCAATACTACTAGTCAAAGTAAAAGATTGCTTAAAACTCAACAACACAAATTTAATCAATCAAATCCCTCAACTTTATAAAATAGTCAATTTTCACAAAATTCTAAGGACTATACAATCATTTACATAGCTTTTGATTCTTTTATCATAAACAATATACATATCTAGATCTAGAAGAAACATCCATCAAAAGCCTTCCAACCATTTGCAACCAATATTTTTTTCCTGATGTGGTATCCACCCAATATATTTGAGTGATACTTTGGGATTGGGGTAGCCCTAAATGCAATGCATCTTAACATGCATATTCTATTTTGTAATCCAACATGCACAACAATATATTAAAATACCACATTCAACAATATCATCATAAAAATATAATTTCCATACTTCTCTTTTATAATGGTCCCTTAATCCACAAGGATCTTAGGAACCATTATATTGGTTTTTATTTCAAAACCCATTTCTAACAATTATTCTAAAAGAGAATCCTATACTTCTCTTTTATAATGATCCCTTAATCCACAAGGATCTCAAAAACCATTATATTGATTTCTATTTCAAACCCAACTTCTATCAATCATTCTAAAAGAGAATCTCATACTTATATTTTATAATGTGTAGACACCAAAAATATGTCATTTTGTATGCCCTAAAATCATTTTAATCAATTTTGATAAATTCTCTAAATTCCTCCAAATTCCTTCTAATTCCTAGTTAATTTCTTCAATTTCCTCTAATTTCCTTCTAATCCTTCTAATTTCTCCTAATTTTCCTCCAACTAGCTCTAATTCTCTCTAATTATTTTCTAATTTCTTTAATTTCTTCTAAAATATCCTTAAGCCTTCTAATTCTCCTTTAATTTCTTTTTATTTCCCCTAATTCCCCAATTTCCTCTCATTTCCTCTAATCTCCATAATTTCCCCTACTGCTATTTAATTATTCTAATCCCATATTAGTCTCTCTAGTCCTCTAATTTACATATAATCCCTCATTTTTTCCATCCAATTTCCTCAAGGTTCCCATAATCTAGCTTCTCTCTAATCCCCGTAATCTAGCCCTTCATCAATATTTAATTCCGCCTTAAGCCATAGCCAATCCCTAGGAGATTTGCATTACTAATTTAAAAATCTTAAGCAAGTCCCTAGATATCCCCAAAATCCTCCTTGAATTCATCATAATATATTAATATTCCAAGTAAATCCCTAATTAAGTCCTAGTCATACCCACATCCCTAGTCAAATCCCCTCATCAAATCCCAAAAGGAATTTTTAATTCCTAAACCCAATCCCTAGAAATCCTAACCCTTCCTCAAATTTCACAAAATCCTAGTTAACCCTTAAATCCCCTAATATAACCCTTAATTAAGCCCTAACCCCTCTTCTAAACCCCATGCAAAATCCTAAGAAATGTGCACATTAAATTGATCAAATCCCTAAATCAGCCCTCAATCCCTGGGAAATCCTATGGAAATTACCCCCATTTAATGCCTAAACCCTTCTACCCCTTTTTCCCTCCACTTTTGAGCCAATTAAAAATTCACTTAAATTGTAAAGTCAACCTCCCATAAATAGGTTTATTAAATTCCACACGTACATCTCCTAGCAACCTAGCATTTTAGGAATTTTAAATTTCGTCCACCTTAGCCCATGTGTATATAAAAAGAAATTTTAAATTCCTTCTCTCCAGCTAAGGATCCCCACCCCCCAAAGTTAATTTATGACACTTGGAGGGTGAGAATTCATTCCCTCCAAGGACATAAATAATAAAATGCGCATAAATCTCCAATAAATCCTATATATTTCTCCTAGGTTCTTGCCATTGTGACATAGATTCCACCTAAGGCCATGTCATTGCCTTTTCATCGTACCCTTCTTGAAAATTGCTATAAATACCTCTCCCCCCCTTCATTAGCAGTAATTTCATGATTTCCATACCCTTATGCTTCCAAAATTTTATCAACCTTAGTGCCCTCTTTTAAGTGCTTAGCCTTGTAAGTGTGAGTATCCCCTTTTGAGAGCTAAAACCAATCTTAATCATGGAAATCCTTGTAGGCACCCATTGACACTTATTTTATAATTTTGCACTGATCAAGTGACTGACTGACACCAAAATTCTAGTAGAGGTTGCAATCCCACCAAGGAGGGTTCACCAAAAATTTTAGAGCCCCATCAATCATCAAGACCCAATTGGTAGCCCCCTATCGACTGCATAGAGCAAGTCCTAATCGCCCTTATCGATTACATAGAGCCAAAAATACTCAATTGTTTTTGGATATATCATTCTCATTCAAAATTATATTGACCTAAAATTTTAGGTTGGGTTCCTAGAAACACCTAGAATATCCCTATCAAAGTTCACATCATTTGGAGCTACATAAGTCCAATCAACACCCCCCTTTGATGATTGCACAGATACAATTGGCACCCCTTGGCGACTGGACCTTGATAACAAGTAAAGACTCCAAATCAATGTAATATAGGTAAAGAAGGTAAAATAAGTACTTTGGAAAAGTTTATAACCTTTTTGTGTGATTTTTTAATGTTTATTAAAGGTTTTGTGAGTTTTGTAAAGCATTTCACAAGATTTTGGGCCTTACCTTGGAAGGCTTTTTTGCTGTCACTATTTGCTTTTATGAGTTGTATACAAGGATCCTAGGGTATATGGTAGCAAGAAGAAGTCCAATAATATTCAAGCACTACCAATACCACATAAATCCTTCCTTGTAGCAAGAGAAAGTATTGGAAGACACCATTTGTTGCACGCCTTACTAAGTATAAAAGAATACTCTTATTAGAAGCCCCTTTTGTGGGCTATTATAAATCAAAAGCAAGATTTTGAAATAAAAGTTAATATTTTCTTGTTCATGTATGGTGTTACTTTCTTCTTACTATAAAATGATCCCTTGACCCAAAAGGATCTCAGGAACCATTATATTGGTTTCTATTTCAAAACCCACTTTCATAATCCATTACAAAAGCTAACATCATTATCCTTTTTAAACTTTCAAAGATAAGAAACATTAATTAAAGCATTTTAATAATGTAACATTCTAAACCAAGAGTGACCTAGAGTATTATGTGCTCCAAGAGAACCCCTTGGTGAATCCCAACCCCATTGGTTTTACTCCTTAGTCCCATTCAAGTTTAGGACCCTCAGATCCACTTGAGTCCTACCAACCTCAAAATTCATCTCCCAAGATGAGCCCCATTGCTTCTCCTACCAATAATATCTAGGAGTCTCCAAGCCCTATTAAGTTGATTACTAGGAGCCAAAGGAATTTTTTTGCTGATGTTAGTAGTGACAAGAAAAAGGGTAGACCCTCTAACCAAGATCTCAAAAAATAAAGAATTTTAAGAAGACATCACCAATGGCACCCAGTCCACTATCCACTCTTCCTGGGTAGACCAAGAAATTAAAGAATTACCTAAATATGATGGAAAGAGATCCAAACCACCCCAGCCTCAACATAGGGGAGGGAATGCATTCACCAAGAATATGAAGAACACAATCTTATACTGAGAGGGGGGTGAATAGTACAAGATAAAACTTTTTACTTTTCTTTCCAAAGTAGTATTATCCAATATTATCAATTACAATAATGAAACAATGCACATATCATCACACACATAAGAGACACAGATTTAATGTGGTTCACCCAATGTGGGCTACATCCACAAAGAAAATATTTCTTATAAATTTTCTCAATAAATATCTTGGGAACCAATTCCCTATTACAATTTTTATGGGCACCAACCCAAAGGAGACACCAATCCCCTATGCTCAAGTTCATGGACCTCTATCCACAGGAGACACCAATACCCTATACTCTAGTTCGTGGACCTCTATCCATAGGAGACACCAATCCCCTTTGCTCTGGTTTGTGGACCTCTATCCATAGGAGACACCAATCCCCTTTGCCCAGGTTTGTGGACCTCTATCCACAGGATATACCAATCCCATTTGCTCTGGTTTGTGGACCTCTATCCAAAGGGGAAACCGATCCCCTTTGTTCAATTTTGTGGACCTCTATCCATAGGAGGTACCAATCCTCTTTTTTTTGTTCATGGACCTCTATCCACAAGAGACACCAATCCCCTTTGCTCTGGTTCATGGACCTCTATCCACAGGAGACACAAATCCCCTTTGCTCTAATATGCTCCAAGCATTTACACACAACTTGATCAAATCTGCTCCAAAAATTGCTCTCAGCTCTGCTCAAATATACTCCAAGACTACACACAAGGCTTTCTCAAATATGCTCACAAAAACTTGCTCAAATATGCTCCACATCTACAAACAAGGCTTGCTCAAATCTGCTCACCAAAACCTGCTCAAATATTCTCACATCTACTCACTCACTTGCTCAACTCTGCTCCAAGCCTACACACAAGGCTTGCTCAAATCTACTCACCAAAACCTGCTCAAATATGCTCAAATCCTACACATAAGGTTTGCTCAAATATACTCACCAAAACCTGCTCAAATATACTCCAAGCCTACACATAATGCTTGTTCAATTCTGCTCATAGAAAATACTCAAATATTCTCACAAATTTGCTCAAATATGCTCACCAAAACCTACTCAAATATGCTCCAAACCTACACATAAGGGTTGCTCAAATATGCTCACAAAAACCTACTTAAATATTCTCCAACTCTGCTTAAATATACTCACCAAAACCTGCTCAAATATTCCCAAATATTGCACACAAACAAAGCTTATATCTTTCCCAAAAGTGCTTTCTTTGGCTAAAGTAATTCAGACATATTCTACCCAGAATTATTTTTCTTCATGAACATATAAAGAATGATATGCAATACAAATACCCAATATGTTCTTTCACATTCATTAAGTATGTCGCTTTCTCATATCTCACATTTATTGCATTAAAAAAGATAGCTCTAGTATAGCACTTGATAATTGACTTTCTTATGTACTCCCAAAATCAATCAAAACCCTATGCACAAATTTATTCTCAAACCCTTGCTCTATTATTCCCAAATTCATTCAAAGCAATGCACAAATTTATTCTCAAACCCTTGCACTATTATTCCCAAATTCATTCAAAGCAATGCACAACTTTATTCTCAAACCCTTGCACTATTATTCCCAAATTCATTCAAAGCAATGCACAACTTTGTTCTCAAACCCTTGCACTATTATTATCAAATTCATTCAAAGCAATTCACAAATTTTCTCACAAAAATTGATCTATAATCTTTGCACATTTAATCCCAATTTCATTCAACATTAATGCTCATCAAATCAATCCTTATATCTCCAACCATATGACATCAAAAAATTTTCTTTTTCCAAAAACAAACCTTGAGTAAGGGATTAAATCACCATACCTCTAAAATCTACCTTGATGATAATGAGCTTCTCAAACCTGTCTTGGCAAAATAATTTTCTTTTTGATCCTTCAAAATTCTGGTTAGTAATTTTCTATTTCTTGCATAGATAGAAAATCATCCACAAAACCCTTCCCAAAAATGTGCACAATAAAGCTTGAAAAATAATACCTTATATCTCCTTTTTAATCTCACACTCAAAGCTTTTAAGAATAACCAAACCCTTAAAATTCTCTTTTTCTATAAAGTAGAAATACAATAAAAAATAAACCACATTACACCTTATAACTCCCTTTCTAACATGCAAGATTTATAACTTTCAAGTAATACCCAAATCACCCTTTATTTATTTTCCTCATGCACAAATTACAATTTTAAATAATCCTTAATACACCTTATGCCTCCTTTTCTAATTTAAAATATAAACAAAATTTATGCTCTTATTCTAACCAAATAAGCCAGCAAACTATCTCTCCTCATATGAAATTTAAATAAAAAATTTTCCATACCTTTACCAACAAGCCCCCACAAAAGCGCTGAGAATCAAACTCTTAACCTCTACCAACGCAGCGCCCAAGCCAAGGCTTGGTAACCAGCTGGACTACCCCAATGGGTAGTAACCACCATGCAACATGTCATAAATAAAGTGCTCTTTATTAATTCTATTCAAACAAAAACTATTTCCTCAACCAAAACAACGCTTGCAAGTTTCGAACCCGCAACCTTTCTATCGACAGCGCCTTAGCACCAGCTAAGAGACCAGCTGGACTAGTCACCCAGATGAAAACCAAGTCGTGGCATGATGAAGATATTATATTTTTTGCTCTTGCCTTCAAGCACACTCTCCTCTATTTCATGTGACCTGCTTCGATTTTCGCGTGGAGAGAGTTTTTGAATTATACCTTGGTTTCTTGCCCACACACCAAATGAATTTTTGTGCCCTTATTTATATGGTTTTTCTTCAATACCCATGAACGTCGGCGCATGCATATTTTTTATTTTTCTCTCCAAACATTGGTACCTTTCCTTATAAAAACATTATAATATTTTAAACCTTTGGCCCTTGAAATATTAAATCTTTGTCTTTAAACCTTTGCCTCCTCTAAACTTTTTGCCCTTGAGATATTAAATCTTTATCTTTAAACCTTTGCCTCCTCTTTTATTTAAAAATATAATTTTTTTCTTTTTTTTTAATTTATTTTTTTTTCTTTTTTTTTAATATTATAAATAATTGTCCATTGTTATATTGTCCAACCTTGTCAACTTCACACCCTTGAAGAATATTTTTGCCTTGAATAATATGCACCCTTTGACATCAATGACAACTCAATATACTCAGTATTTCCAATAATCTCCCCCTTTGTCATTGATGGCAACCCTACAAAGAAAATTTTCTTTTACTGCAACTGGGTTCCAAATCTGCTCCCCTGACAAGCTACTCCCCCTTACTGAATTCTCCCCCTTTGACATCAATGGCAAAGGGCTCCTTGGGACTAAAAATAAAACACTTAGCATAGCCCCCTCACCACCTCCTTTTCTTGAGGAGATTAATTATGGGATGGGAGTGAAACTCCCAAATTACTATGCTCCTCTTCTTGTTTCATTTTCTTTCTCCAAACTTTTGAAGTCATACCTCTTTGAACATTTTGACTTTCCTTCTTCTTGCTTGTCTTTGAAAATTCAGGAAACACTGTTCTACACCATTTTGCTTTATGCCCAAAATTATTGCAATTGAAACACATGATATTGTAGTCCTTGGAAAGTGCAAGTGACTTGAAATTTCTCTTGGTGAAGCCATAATCATT
The DNA here is from genome assembly GCA_028583015.1 of Wollemia nobilis. Classification (NCBI taxonomy): domain Eukaryota; kingdom Viridiplantae; phylum Streptophyta; class Pinopsida; order Araucariales; family Araucariaceae; genus Wollemia; species Wollemia nobilis. Next base: position 9,417,760 of record JAQPPZ010000989.1, read on the forward strand.
TTTATCATGAACCCTGCAATGTATAACTTTATGACCAAAATGATTACATGAGTAGCAATAACCTTGGAAGAGATATTCATCTTGCCTTGATCTCATGGTTCTTTCTTTGCTTTTCTTGTGATGGTCTATGTTCCTTGATTGTGCGTTGTTTTCTTCCTCTTTGATGCTTCCACTTCTCAACTTATCAGTATAGGTCTTAGGCTCTTCTTCAAATACCTTCTTTGATGCTTCTATTTCTTTTGAGCTTGACTCCTCTTCTTGTACCTCTTGACCTTCCTCATAACCAAGTCCAATATTCATAAATGGAGATCTCTGTGTTTTGATAATATCATCCAAATATTTTGAGATTTTCCTAAACTGATATATCTTATTATTGAATTTCTCAAGTCCCTTCCTTAGAATTTTAGCTTCATGTTCTAGTCTTTCACATTCTAGTTCTTTTGCCTTTAACTGTTCAGCCATACCTTCTTCAAATTTCTTTGCCTCTTCAATCTTAACTTTTAAATCGGTGAGATCTTGTAGAAGTTTTGCCTTTGTTTTCTCATCCTCTTGTACTTGATCCTTCAATCTTAAGTTCTCCCTTTTCAACTCTTCAAGATCAAAATCAAGTTCTTCTTCTATATCAACCATGACTTCTTCCTTTTTTGAATCTTTCTCTTTTTCTAGGTCTTCAACTATAGGATCATCTTCTTTCTCTTTTTCTTGATCTTCAATAACAGGAGCATCTTCTTTCTCTTCTATGGTCAAAAATAGAATTTCTTCTTTTTCATTATCGGAGAAGCTTTCATCACTTTCACTTGAAGCACTGCTTTCTTCTTTAGCATAAAAACTCTTCTTGTACCTTTGAAATATCTTCTTCTCATGCTTGCCTTGACCATGCATATTTTTTCTTTTCATAATAAAACTTTCTTTCCTTATTTTTCTTGTAATCCTTTTCTTCTTCACTGCTACTACCTCCATTTTGTGGACAATTAGCTGCATAGTGACCAATGTTACCACAACTAAAACATTTCACAATCTGCATATTTTTGTGTTTTCTTGGACCCTTCTTATTTCTTCTCACAAAGTTAGCCTCTTCTTCACTACTTGATTCATCACTTGATTCTTGTTCTTTATTATTTTCCTTCTTTGAAGCTTTGAATGTTGCCTCTCTTTTTGATGTTTGTTCTTTTTCTGTCCTCATCTCATAGGCTGTGAGAATTCCATGTAGCTCATCCATGCTTAAAGTTTTGAGATCCTTCATCTCTTCTATTGCTGAAACCTTTGCATCATACCTCATAGGGAGTGACCTCAATATTTTTTGAACAATAGTAGATTCCTCAATATTTTCTCCAAGTCCACGAATAGTGTTGACAACCTCATCAACACGAAGTAGATACATAGTAATATCTTCATCATATTTCATCTTCAAGTCTTCAAACTTCCTTCTATGTGTTTGAAGTTTTGCCATTTTGACCTTGTTGTCTCCTTCATATGTTCTCTGTAACTTATCCCACATTTCTTTTGCTGAAGTGCATTGCATGACTTTCACAAACTCTGATTCACATAACCCACTCAAAATTGCATTCATTGCCTTGGCATTATCTTCATATGGTTTCTTACCACTTGCATCCTCAGGAGGAGTTGTAGATGGTGTGAATCCATTTTCAATAGATTGCCATGTATCATATCCATGTGCCATCAAATAAGTCTTCATCCTCACACTCCAGAAAGTATAGTTAGTCCCATCAAACAATGGAGCCTTATTTGATGAAAACCCTTCCTTATGAGCCATGTGTGTTCCTGTAAGATCTTCCTTCAAGTTGTTAGGCTTTCACGAAGGAACCCACTCTGATACCAATTGAAGAACACAAGCTTATACTAAGAGAGGGGGTGAACAGTATAAGATAAAACCTTTTACTTTTCTTTCCAAAGTAGTATCATCCAATATTATCAATTGCAATAATGAAATAATGCACAAATCATCACACACATAAGAGACATAGATTTAATGTGGTTCACCCAATGTGGGCTACATCCATGGAGAAAATATTTCTTATAAATTTTCTCAACAAATCTCTTGGGAACCAATTCCCTATTACAATGTTTGTGGGAACCAACCCAAAGGAGACACCAATCCCCTATGCTCAAGTTTGTGGATCTCTATCCACAGGAGACACCAATCACCTATGATCAAGTTCATGGACCTCTATCCATAGGAGACACCAATCCCATTTGATCTAGTTCATGGAACTCTATCCATAGGAGACACCAATCCCCTTTACTCTAGTTCATGGACCTCTATCCATAGGAGACACCAATCCCCTTTGCTCTGGTTCGTGGACCTCTATCCATAGGAGACACCAATCCCCTTTACTCTAGTTCATGGACCTCTATCCATAGGAGACACTAATCCTCTTTGCTCTAGTTTGTGGACCTCTATCCATAGGAGACACCAATCCCCTTTGCTCTAGTTTATGGACCTCTATCCATAGGAGACACTAATGTCCTTTATTATGGTTCATGGACCTCTATCTATAGGAGACACCAATCTCATTTTTTTCATGGACCTCTATCCATAGGAGACACCAATCCCCTTTGCTCTAATCTACTCCAAGCCTTTACACAAGGCTTGCTCAAATTTGCTCCAAAACCTACTCTCAACTCTGCTCAAATCTGCTCCAAGCCTACACACAAGGCTTGCTCAAATCTTCTCACCAAAACCTGCTCAAATCTGCTCCAAGCCTACACACAAGGCTTGCTCAAATCTTCTCACAAAACCTGCTCAAATCTGCTCACAACTCTGCTCAAATTTACTCCTAAAAACTTGCTCAAATTTGCTCTAACATTGCTTAAATCTAATTACCAAAACTTGTTCAAATATGCTCCAAATATGCTTAAATCTTGCTCACCAAAACCTTCTCAAATATTCCCAAATATTGCATACAAACAATGCTTATATCTTTCCCAAAAGTGCTTTCTTTGGCTAAAGTAATTTAGACATATTCTACCCAGAATTATTTTTCTTCATGAACATATAAATAATGATATGCAATACAAATACCCAATATGTTATTTCACATTCATTAAGTCTGTCACTTTCTCATATCTCACATTTATTGCATTCAAAAATATAGCTCTAGTATAGCACTTGATAATTGACTTTCTTATGTACTCCCAAAATCAATCAAAACCAATGCACAAATTTGTTCTCAAACCCTTGCTCTATTATTCCCAAATTCATTCAAAGCAATGCACAACTTTGTTCTCAAACCCTTGCACTTTTATTCCCAAATTCATTCAAAGCAATGCACAACTTTGTTCTCAAACCCTTACACTATTATTCCCAAATTCATTCAAAGCAATGCACAATTTTTCTCAAAAAAACCGACCTATAATATTTGTACATTTAATCCCAATTTCATTCAACATTAATGCTCATCAAATAAATCCTTATATCTCCAACCATATGACATCAAAAGATTTTCTTTATCCAAAAACAAACCTTGAGTAAGGGATTAAATCACCATACCTCTAAAACTACCTTGATGATAATGAGCTTCTCAAACCTGTCTTGGAAAAATAATTTCCTTTTTGATCCTTCAAAAATCTGGTTAGTAATTTTCTATTTCTTGCATAGATAGAAAATCATCCACAAAAACCTTCCCAAAAATGTGCACAATAAAGCTTGAAAAATAATACCTTATATCTCCTTTTTAATCTCACACTCAAAGCTTTTAAGAATAACCAAACCCTTAAAATTCCCTTTTTCTATAAAGTAGAAATACAATAAAAATAAACCACATTACACCTTATAACTCCCTTTCTAACATGCAAGATTTATAACTTTCAAGTAATACCCAAATCACCCTTTATTTATTTTCCTCATGCACAAATTACAATTTTAAATAATCCTTAATACACCTTATGCCTCCTTTTCTAATTTAAAATATAAAAAAAAATTATGCTCTTATTCTAACCAAATAAGCCAACGAACTATCTCTCCTCATATGAAATTTAAATAAAAATTTTGTCCATACCTTTACCAACAAGCCCCCATGAAAGTGCTGTGAATTGAACTCTTAACCTCTGCCAACGCAGCACCCAAGCCAAGGCTTGGTAAGAAAATGGACTACCCTAGTGGATAGTAACCACCATGCAACACATCATAAATAAAGTGCTCTTCGTTAATGCTCTTCAAACCAAAACTATTTCCTCAATCAAAATGGTGCCTGCAAGTTTTGAACCCGCAACCTTCCTACCAAAAGTGCCTTAGCACCAGCTAAGCGACTAGCTAGCCTAACCACCCAGATGAAAACCAAGTCGTGATACGAAGAAGATATTATATTTTTCTCTCTTGTCTTCAAGCACTCTCTCCTTTGTTTTGTGTGACCTACTTTGATTTTCATGTGGAGAGAGTTTTTGAATTATGCCTTGGTTTCTTGCCCACTACCAAATGAATTTTTGTGCCCTTATTTATATGGTTTTTCTTCAATACCCATGAACATCGATGCATGCATATTTTTTATTTTTCTCTCCAAACATTGGTGCCTTTCCTTATAAAAACATTATAATATTTTAAACCTTTGGCCCTTGAAATATTAAATCTTTGTCTTTAAACCTTTGCCTCCTCTAAACTTTTGGCCCTTGAGATATTAAATCTTTATCTTTAAACCTTTGCCTCCAATAATTGTCCATTTTTATATTGTCCAACCTTTTCAACTACACATCCTTGAAGAATATTTCTACCTTGAATAATATTCACCCTTTGACATCAATGACAACTCAATATACTCAGTATTTCCAACAAAATTCTAAATGAAGATCCTATCATGGAATGTGAGAGGCCTCAATGGACTAACCAAACAAAGGTTGGTCTCATCCATGAGGAATAATTTGAGATCTTGTATTATGCTTCTCCAAGAAACCAAGATTTATGAAGATAGTACAGTGAGAATGTGTAAATTTATTTGAAGAAATTGTGAAGTCATCACCAATCCAGCCCATGGAGCTTTCAAAGGTCTCCTTTGTTTGTGGGATCCATACAAAATTGAAGGTAGACTCCTTTCATCTTCTGATAGAATCACTAAAATTATTTTTTTGTAAGGAATCTAAATCTAGTTGGGTTCTTTCAAATATATATGCTCCCAATATTCCTTAGGGCTGGGTATCCTTATGGAATACTCTAAACCAGATGAGAAATATTTTTTAAAATGAAGCTTGGATGCTTTTTGGGGATTTCAAAACCCCCTTTAAGCTTCTAATAAAAGTGGGAGAACTCCCATAACTCCAAGATTCTTCAAAGAATTTTCTAATTTCATTGACAGTATCAAATTGATGGACATTCACTTGGAAGAAATTAGGTTTACTTGGAGCAACAGGAGAATTGAAAGTCAACTCATACAAATGAGGTTGGATAGATTTCTCCTATACAAAGAAGCTATCCACTTGTTTGGTGATGCCTCCATGCATTCCCTTCCTAGGATTGGTTCTGACCACAATCCCTTGGTGTTTGAGGGGTTCAAACCAACTTCTTCCTTCAATACTTCCTTTTGGTTTGAGTCAATGTGGTTAAGGCATTTAGACATTAAAGATAGAATAGTTGAATGGTGGAGCAAAATTTTTGTAGGTCCATGTATCTTCCAAATAGCTAAGAAATTATGCTTCATTAAAGACAACCTTAGAATATAAAACAAAGAGATATTTGATAACATATTTTAGTGCAAAAAACACATTATGTGCTAACTCAAAACTATCAAAGAACATATTTAATCCATATTTTTGACTCCTAAAATCAGAATCAAATATAAATATATTTTGTTAGAATTTCATAACATCCTTGCCAAAGAGAAAGTATTCTAGATATATAATTCTAGAGCTTTATGTCTCAAAGAGGGTGACTCAAACACAAAATATTTCCATACCTTGACCCTTAGACACAAGAGCTCCAACAGGATAAGAGATTTGCTCAAGAGCGATGAAACTCTTACCAACAATGTCTTGGAAAAAGCCAAGGTGATTGCTCATTTTGAATCCATCCTGGAACCTTGTCATCCTTTATCTACCCATGCTTTGAACACTCTTCTCTAGAATATATCATGCTTTATTTCTCTAGACTTCAATTCCAATATTCTCAAAAAAATTTCCCAAGAAGAAATCAAAGAGACCATTTTTTCTATGAATTCTGATAAAGATCTTGGGCTTGACAGGTTCCCTCCTAGAGTCTTTCAAGTTTTTTTGGATATTATTCACCATGACCTCAAGAAATCTATCCAAGAAGTCCAAAGGAATAAATCCTTTCCAAAAAAATTCAATTCTACTTTTATCGCTCTCATCTCAAAGTCCCACCTCTGTTGTTCTTTCTCGGACTTCAAACCCATCAGCCTATGCAATATCATTTACAAGATTATATCCAAAGTGATTGTCAATAGATTGAAAGAAATCCTTCCCCTCATCATCAATACTTTCCAAGGGATATTGGTAAAGGATAGGCTCATCACCGATGGTGTCATCACTAATCATGAGCTCATCCATTCAATTTCCAAAAGCAAAAAAGTAGGCCTATTTCTCAATATTGACATGAATAAAACCTTTGATAGAGTTTCATGGGACTTTCTCTTTACTATTCTCACTCACTTTATCTTCCACAAGGATTAGATTGCTCTCATAAAAGAATGTCTTTATTCTAATTGGTTCTCTATTCTCATAAATGGTTTTGTTGCAGGTTACTTCAAGAGCTTCAGAGGCTTAAGGAAAGGGGACCCCCTATCTCCCTTTCTTTTCATAATCCTAGTTGAGTCTCTAGGTAGAACTATCAAAGCTACTTATTTTATGTGAGCTATCTTAGGCATTAAGGTATATTCTAGTCTCCACCCAATTACCCACTAGTAGTTTGTTGATGATACTATCCTGGCCACCCTCTCTTTAGTTCCTAAGGTGAAGATCATCAAGAGAATTCTAAATCACTATGAAAAAGTAGCTCAATAGAAAGTTAATTTTCTCAAAAGCAAGGTCTTCTTTATCAACATCCTTATTGATTGACAACTCAAAATTACCAAAATTCTAGGGTGCATGATCTCTGAGATACCATCCACTTATTTGTATATTCCTCTATTCTAGGGGAGTCTAGCTCACTTTATGTGGAACAATATCATCGAAAGAATCATGAAAAAGCTAATGGGATGGAAAGGGACCCTTATCAACTAGACTACCAAAGCCACATTGTCCAAGCTTATCTCCAGAGTATTCCAGTTTACTTCATGTCTATCTTCAAATTCTTGATCTCTATCTACCAAAAAATTGAGTAAATTCAAAAGATATTTTGCTAGTCAAGGTTTGAGAACCAAAATAAAATTCACTTAGTCGCTTGGGACAAAGTTTGTTCTAATAAATACCTTGGTGGTTTAGGTTTTAGGATCATGGGCAATATGAATAAGTCTCTCATTACCAATAAACGGTGGATAATCCTCACCAATGCCAAAAATTTATGGGTGGCGATAATAAAAATGAAATACCTTTAGAGGAACTCATTTTTGTATGAAGGGCCCCTCCCGGGTGGATCATCCTTTTGGAACTTTGTCACCAAATCTAGATTTATTCTTAGAAAAGGCCTTAGATGGAGGCTTGTAAAGGAAGGTCCATTCAATTTTGGGAAGACCCTTGGTTGAAGGACCAACCTTTGATCAATGTTCCCAATTTGATCACCCTTAAGCCTATAATTGATCATATTTTTAGGATATTTGTTTTCAATTTTATCACTCAAGGTCCTTATCAAATCCATATTTGGAATCTTATCCTTCTTAATGACTTAAATTTTGAAAAAACTAATACTATCAAGCTTCTTTATAGCCTTCTCAGGATATTTTTCATCCCAAGTTGCACCTCATCGGATATCCCTTCTAGAATGTGAGTGATAGTGGCCTCTTTTTCATCAGGTGTACATACCACATCCAAGATGATCCTATTCCTAATAAATTATTAGTTAGCATCATCTGTATTAAGCACCTAGTTCCTAAGATTACCTTATTTTCCTGGTTGGTTTTCTAGAATAGAGTCTTGATGACGGACAACCTCCTTTCCAAAGGTTTTATCATTCCTAATCAATGTGTTCTTTGTTCCTTCGGGTGGGAGTCAGTTACCTATTTATTCCTTGATTTTTCTTTCTCTTCTTCTATGTTGTACTCCCTATTTTTGTTATTATATATTTCTTGGGCCAAACCCAATTTGGTCTATGCCTTATTCATCCAATGGCCTAATTATTTCTTCCACCAATGTCTTAGTTATATTTGGGTCTTCTACCGACGTCACTTCCTTTGGTAAATATAGTTAGAAATAAATAACAAGATTTTTAATGGTACGGTCCATGACCCCCTCTCTATTCATATTTGGGTTTTGAACTCTACCAATGAAAATGCTCTCTTGGTTCCTTCATCTGGGGCCCCTAGAGGGGGTTTGGAGTCTAAGATTTTTGCTTTCTTCATCCTCTCTAGAGATCTTCCTCATATGATTTCTCCTCCCATGGACTAATCTAATGTAAGGTGGTCACCTCCTTTGGCTGGCTAGATCAAATTCAATTTTGATAGAGTAACCAAATAAAATCCAAGTAAAGCAGGTTGTGGAGGTATTGTCAGAGATGACCTCACTAAGATCATCTTGGGCTTCACTAAAATTTAGGTTTCTAGAACAACCATATGGCTGAAGCTAGAGGCTTATACTAGGGATTATCCACCCTTGATAGAATCTCCTTCAAAAACCTTATCATTGAGGGTGACTTTATGAACATTATTAATAGCCTCAAAGGAACCAAATCGCTTGAAGGGAGAATCTTCAGCATGATAAAGGAATCAAGAAGTTTTCTATACAAATATGATAATGTGATTATTCAGTACACCTATAAAGAGGGCAACAAGGCTATGGGTGTTTTGGCAAACCTTGCTCTTTCAGATGATAATTTGTGTGTCTGGTTTGATCACTTTCCCAATGGAATTTTCAATGATAATAATAACAATGATTCCACATTACTTTAGCATTGTTGTCCACTCTTTGAGTGTATTTATCTAGCTTGGCAAAAAAATCTAGCCAAGATCACTCTTTGACTTACATATCATGATTTATCACCTTATCCATTTTAAAAGGTAGTATGTGATGCTTACTCCATGTCCTCATAATCACATCACCAACGAAACTCATTATAGCATCTTTGCATTCATGTGGCACCTTAATCCAACTTATGTATGCTATATTGTTTGGATTTCTCATGTCAGCGGCCCCTTTTAATGTACTCATATCCTCAATCATTCCAAATAAATGGTATATGTGCTCCCATTTCATTCCTCATGAAACTAACTATCAAATCAAGGCCTTTTTTCAAATGGTTGTCCATCACAATTGGCTATGGTAGCTCCAATGTTGATTGGGTGCATCCATATATGTCTTCTTGGCATGATTTGATCTATCAATATCTATCCTATCTTGATAACATGAGTATTCTAGAAGATCGATGATTTGGATTCCAGAGGATATTTATTTACAGCATGATTGGCATCGATGTTCGCATGCTCAATGCCATGTTACTGAGGAGGAGTTCATGGAATTTCCTAAAGAAGGTTGTTCAATGGTGGGTCAGTACAAAAAGAGCTATTTAGAGTCTATGGGTTCTTTTATAGAGGTGGGTTTCTTGGTTGTGTCAAAGGTGAGTAGTAATGAATCAGAGTATGGCATTGATCAAACCTGTGTCACTAAAATCTAATGCTCTTGTGGAGGAGTTTCTAAAGATTCATCATTTTTTCCCTTTATCCACAAGTTTAATGGCAATGATCCTACCATTTCTAGGGAATTCACATCCACCTGGGATAAATATCGTGTGATGCTAAGAGGGCTCACATTTAGAGTTAGTACCTACTTGTTGGATGAGGTGACTGAATTACCCAATGATGGTGACATTGTGCATAGGGAAAAGCACTCCTTGGTAGGGAAACTCATCCACTTCAAGGAAAAAGAGAAGCATTTAACTTGATATAAAGGTGACATCATCATAAAGGATCTCTTAGAGCCATGGAATAGGGTGATGGTCCCTATTATGGATTAATTCACTATCAATGAGATCAGTTTACTACTTAAAAGCTTCCATATGGTGTTCTTGAACCACATGTGTGTTATCAAGAAAATCATCATCCTTGAGTACCTCTTTAGGTCATTAGAGCTATCAATTGCTAGTGTCAAGGATGGTTCCTCAATCCATCCAAATCACCAGAGCCTCCACCTCATCCTATACCATCATGTTATTCAAAAGGAGGCTAAAAAGATAACCCTCACCATTGTTGGTAGCCTGATGGATATTCCTTCTACTTCAGCCCTTAGCGATGATGATTCAAAGAAATGCTCTATAGGTGTAGCCAAATATGAAAATGGAACCCCTACAACCACTTCATCCCTGGCCAAATATAATTCATGTCATCATTCATCCAAGAGTAGGTTCTCAAGGAAGAAATGCAAAATCATTTTTATAGACCAAGTTTAAGCCACTCCTGATAAGACCCCTATAAAGCTTAATAAATTCAAGGATGAGTGTGGTTATGGTCAGCTCTATTCTTTGATCATTGGGAAGTCCCAATAGAAAACCAATCCTGATTCTTGGGATAGCATGGAGGAACTTCTGAGCCCCACTTTAGCTATGCTCCTCCAGGATAGTAATATGTTCAACACCATTCAAAATAAAAAAGAAGAAAGCACTCAGGCTCTAGAGGATGAGCACAATGATGATTCAGCTGATCAAGATCACCATGCAGAGTATCTTGGTCCTCCATCACAGTTGCATTTTTGTTTTAGCAATGTCTTTTGTTGTTTCTCCTTGCCCTTTCCATCTCAGGTTTGTGGCATCGAGTTGTTCTATTTTTTTGTTTCTTTGGTCAACTAGTTTTCAAGATAATCTCTATTAATATGGCATCCTTTTGGTTCAATGAGGTCATATCTATTGAGATAACCTCCTTTTGGTCTTATATCATGTAATTAATTCAGGTCCTTTGTAAAATGTTTGGGGTCCCTTTCAAAACCCATTTTCAATCTATCAAAAAAAATGTAACATTCCAAACCAATCCACTTCTTCTTGAAAATATTTAAACAAAAGAACAATTTCTAAAGCCATCTCTCATTAATTCATATTACACTAATAATTTCATTAATAATAAAAGAAAAACACAACATCAAGGAATAATATGCATCTTTAACACAAATCTAAGATTCCAATATATTTCCTTTCAAAAGAAGAATATCACAAAAATATACCTTTAACATTAATCTAAGGTGTTTCTTTCCTATCATAAAATCTAAGTTCATTATCCCTAGTTATTCCAATAGCTTCCACCTAAAACAAACTATGCCTAATATTTAATTAAATAAAAGCAAAACATGAAGCAATACTCTACACAAAAACAAGAAATATACAACCAAAGATTAAGAAGGAGAACTCAGATCCCTAGAGACTCATAGTTGAAAACTATTATTTCTCAAACAAAAAAATTGCAACCACAAGGCTTAAGGAAGCTACGCACATAACAATGGTGCAAGTACAAATTAGACAAAGGGATATACCAAACAAAAACATCATGCTCTCACACAATAAATCTAGTATCTGAGGGATAAACAGGTTAGAAAAAAAATAATTGGTGCACACACATTATGTTTAATTATCATAGGCAACAACATAAGGAAACCACAATGCTATAAACAAAGTAGGGTGACCACCCAAAGCATACCTCAGAAAACTAGACCATAACAAGGTACAAAACAATAAAATTTTCCATTGAAACAATAAGAAGAAACATGGAAATGATAGTCGCCCACCCAACATGATTCAAAGACATTTCCAACCTAAGAACATGACACAAGCAATTCCAAATACAAGCACACAACATGACACACAGGCGATTCTAGTACTTGTTCAAAGACGGGTACTTGAGCTTTTCCTTAGCTTGTTCTTTTGTTTCAATTTGTACTTGCATACCAGTAGGTTACGAAGTTGAAGCTTTCACTTGTACTCTATCCTTTTTTTGAGTTGGAAAAATATATTTTAATAAAATAGACTCATCTACTTTGGGTGCTAGCACAGGCACTTTCACTTGAGGCTGTCACTTTTCATTTTGTGTCTTCTGTTCAGTAGGTACCTTCAATGGCTCCATTTCAATTGGATCTACCATGATGGGTTTCTTTCCTGACCTTCTAAGGATAGAAACTTGTTCAACAGATGGGACCATAAAATTGTGATCAATTTCTAAAATCATATTGACTTGACCACCGATAACACTTTCGGCCAGCGTATGAACATAGTTCAAATGAACCATGTAGGTATCTTCACCATGAGGATCGTTGCAAGTAGAGCTCCAATACATCTGCTTTGATATACTCACTTCTTCATTAGCCAGCATGGTTGTATTCTTCTCAGAACCCCTACTGGTTGAAGCTACTTTTTCTCTAGTAATTGGCAGAGTTTGAAATCTTCTTGATCGAAACTCAACTTCAACTTGCTTCTTCTTCACTATTGTGATTTCATTCGACACTGTCCTTACTGCCGAGTTGACCGACTACATATCCTATAATAGTTTCATGTAGGGGTTAAAATTTGTAGGTGTTGGAGGTGTTGGCAAAGGTAAAGGTACTAGTAGAGAAGGCAATGCTAGAACAAAAGGAGGAGTAGGTAATTATAGAATAATAAGAGTGGGTAATTATGAAATAGTTGGAGTGGGTAATTGTGGTACTATAATTGATGCAATTTGAGGTGGACCTGAGCTCCATAAGGGAATATGATACACAAGAGGCATAGGCTTTGAAAATGCACTAGAATACAAATGTTGTGGAAGATCATGAAGGATAGGCATTGTTACCTTTGGGAGCAATTTTCCTATGGCAATGAGATATATTTTGGCCTTTTGGGCTTGCGTATACAAATATGAAAATATGTGAAAATTGGCTTGTCGAACCGCCATACCAATATCAAAATTAAATGCTCAAAGATAGTAAAACACAACTTGCCCATGGGTCGGTCAGAGACCGTCAGGGACTCTTTGCCAACTTTGAGTGAATATGATGTTGAAATCAACTATCTCTTCCTGAATATGTATTTGGATGGTTATGAACTGATGCAACAAGGAAAACGGATCAGCCTGCTCATGAAAATTTTTAATCAACAATTCCACTAACTGGTCCCATATGGTGATAGTAGCGGGTGGCAAGGACCGGTACCAATACAACAACTTTTCTCTGAGAGACAACACTAGCAATCTTACCATAATGTCTTCATATGTAATGTCATGTATCATTGCCAAAGAAGACACATCTTGAATGTGCTCATAAGCAGTTTTACCCGTACCATCATAAGTAGGCAAAGACTTCAATACTTCTTGAGAAACTGGGTTTTGACCATGTATATTTAATGCTCCAGAGCTATTCCATGCCGAAAAATGGGTGGTTATGGTTACTATGGTGGAAGATTTTAGGTCATATTTACTGGTGTGTGTGGTTGGGGAGGTGGAAAAATAGTAGTTGTACTAGCAGGACTTGCATGGATAGAAAACATACCAGCTAACTGAGAGGATGTTGTAATATATGGGATAGCTAGAGGAACTAACCTAAGGTGTTCTAATTTTGGGATATTAAGTTCATACAACTCAACAAGATATTTGGAATTCTTGGCCTTCGATCTTGTAATCATGAAGAAAGATTTCACTTACTTCATATTCAAAAACTTTTGCATAGAGTTGAGTCACCAAATGTTCTAATCCTACAGTACAAGGTGAACATCAAACCTTTATACTATTGTCAGTGGAAACTTTTGAAAGTCCCATCAGGCATACCAAAAATTGTTGGTCATGAATATGTTTAGTAATAAGATATATGTCTTGTGCACCCTAGACTCAAACAACATTGAAAGGCCAAAGGAAAGAAATGTACTATGAGCCAATCTCTAGAGAGGGTTGGCTCCCTTACTAATCCTATGTTGGGTATAAGTTTAGAGAAACAAGAAAGAAATGGACAATTGCAGAAAGAAATGGGAAATATGGCTATAAGCCAACTTGATAGGATGGGGATAGACTAACAACAAAGCTTCCACCAAGAAACTTAATAGCATTAAATAGAAACATAAGCACAAGAAACTTCTAATGATTATGCAAGAAAATAACCTCCCAAGAACATTCCAGTATTCACTCCCCATACTAGCAAAGATTAAATTCAGAAGCAGAATTTACTCACAACAAATAATGGGAAACAAAGCTTTAGAAATCACACATAGGAAGCAATCAAATGCAAAATCAATCCAAGAATTAGAAGCCGATTTGATTCTATTAATGCAAAAAACTTGGAGTATATTTTTGTAGAGTGTCCACCCTTCCATTCTTTACAATGAAAAATGATTAGTATTTTATAGAGGGATTTTACCTCTATCATTTAATGCATATACAACAAAATACTGGTAGATCAAAAACTAGCAAGCATATTTTTCTCCTCGATATCAGTGGAATTTTGGTCAAAAACTTTCTACAAGAAACCATGATCCGGCTTTGATGGAAGGAAATCACCCAGAAAAGTCAACAGGAGTAAATACTTGAAGCAACCTGGGATGTCGATGCATTGGAACACAACAAAATCACCTGAGAATCAAGCCTGAATTTGTTTCATCTTGCATCTCAAAAATCCACTTCCACCAAAGGAGTCCACTGAGTATTAAATTTTCTTTGAAAATCACCAAGGGTGGCAGTCGGTGCATTGGAAATGAACAAGAATTATCCCTTGATCTCTCAATATTGGAGTGGATATTCTAGAAATGCTTGCCTACATCACCCTCAAAATTAAATGCTATCCTTCCTTGAAAAATTATGAAAACATGCTTCACTTGGGCTATATCTCTACTTGAAGATTCAATGTCACCCAAGAAAGGGGTGAAATAGCCTTGTCGAAGTAATCATAGGCAAAAACCAAGCTTGATACTCAAACGCCTCCATTTTTATTTTTAATTTTCTCTTTATCATTGTTATTTTCATTGTCACTCTGAAAGAGGGTGACAAGGACTCATATTTCAAGAGGGGCGACGTCACCTGTCAAGTCCACCTAAAGTGTTGTGCAATAATCCTTTCCCAAAATTCAACCTCCAAGACTCCCTTCGCTCCTTGGGAAGGTACATTTAATTTACTATGTTTCAAAGCCTTCGGGTGCTCTATTTTACCTTTGCCCAACTATTGGACAAAATCGTCCATATTAATATTTAGAACTTTAAAATACTTTTTTTCCCCAAAGAGGGGTGACAAGGGACTTCGCCCCTCATTTGGGGTGAAAGCGCTTCCTTTAATTTATGTTGGGTGCATGACGACTTAAGATTTTCTTGCAATATGTTTCACCCCAAGGAGGGGCGATAGAGAGTTTCACCCCTCACTTGGGGTGAAAGTGCCCTTTACTTTCTTGAAATGCTCAACTCACGAAGTCACACTTTTAATATTACATTTTGCCCCAAGGAGGGGCGACAAGAACTTTTACCTCACTCTTGGGGCGACATCGCCTCCTTTTTTTTCATTTTTTTAAAAAATTATGAGCGTTCATCCTTAATGACATCACCTTTGCACTATACACTGCCCCAAAGAGGGGCGCAAAAGAGTTTCACCCCTCATTTGGGGTGAAAGCACTTTTGACTTACGTAATGCTTTTTTTAATTAAACTTTGGAAAAGTGGGTGCCTCGAAATATTTTTAACACAACAAGGGTTTTTACCCCTCGCTTGGGAAAAAAGCACCTCAACTTATAGTCATTTCTCAGCCTCAAATGGATGCAAATCTTTGGATTTGGCTTCTCATATGAGAAGGGCGACATATATGTTTGTTCATTTTTCATTCTCAAACCCAATCATGACTTGATATCTTCTATCCAGGTGAAAATTTAGGAGAAAGCCTCAAAATTATTTTCTTTCCGAAATCATGTCCCTTAATAAAATTCCTTCACTACTTCCAATACTTTGAAGTAATTTTAATAAGATAAAATTACAAAAATAAAAGGTAGAAAACTAAAACTATAATAAAAATTGTATCCAACAAAACTACCATGCCTTCATTAACAAATGCACAAAATTTTTACAATGAATTGTTCAAGACAAAATTGTAATGTGGCAAGGTTGCAAAATTGCCAACATTCTTGGTGGCTCATGGGGTATCCAGCTTGCATGGATGTAATGATCCCAGGTCTTTATCCATTGAGATCAAGATTTAGCTCCACTAGGCACATCGGGTTGCTTGCTTCTTACTCATGCATCTTGCTCCTCGATCCCATTTTCTACAACTTCTTCTTTTGAGAGAAATGCAACTATAGCCTCATACACTATGACAACATCAGACCAAGCTTCTGTGGCGATTATCTTTGGGCCATTGAGGGAATCTACCAAGTATCTAAAAATCTCCACTTGGCCCATATCAATGTAGTTCACCCACTGACTAAGCTCCAATAAACCAGAATCGATGCGCGTGAGCTTTCTCATCAACGACAACACATGATCTTCGATGAGTGGTTCCTCCCAATCATCAACTTCGGAGGCATCATCAATAAAGACTACCCAAGCTGCTTCCAAGTTTGCTTTTGATAGAATATTTCCCCTATCATCAGTGAAACTAGGGAAGCCATTCTCGAGCACTGCATTAAAATATGTTATGGAAATTCATCATTCTTGCTCAAATATATCAAGCAACTTGTGGGCCTCCTTCACCTGATCCAACCTGAAGAAAAGTATTGCAGTACTACTTTGGTGCTCACCCAAGCTCAAGCTATATAACTCATTGGATGAAATCAGAGATTTCTCATAGCTAGCGCAAACATATTTAAAGCTTTCACCAAGAGTGGCTCCAAGTGACCTTCACCATACTCCACTATGTATTGGTCATAGGAGACAATAGTATGAATTTCCTGCAAGTACATGAGGACCTGTGTCGCCTTGGTCACTTGGGTCTTACAATGAGAAAGCAACTAGCTATGTGCCTCCTTGACTTTTTTATTTTTTAGGACTATAGCCTATGTTATTTTTACTACTAGTTGGTCCTGCACATTCTGGAGTTGGCTTTTCAACACCTCAATCTGCTGCTCCACTCATCCCTTCACCTGTTGGTGCTTTTGAAGCATAAACTCCAAATCTTCTACCATTTTCTACCATTGAGATACCTCTAACTGAGTGGACTGCAACTGTGTTCGGTATTTCACTAAGGACTCCTCAAGATCAGTGATCTTACCCTCTATTTCAGAGAAGTGACTCTTATAGTGTTTGCCATGCAAGGACAAATAGCTTAACTCCACATGGATATTTCTCACTGTATCTATGATATCAAGCTTGGTGATATCCTTAGTGATGATCTCATAATGATAATCCTCCGAAGTCATCTCACCTTGAGGCTTTTGCACCTGGGGAATCATCTTCATAGTGTGGGCCTCCATGGCAGTAGGATCAAAGGCAACCTGCTTCAAGGGTTTCACTGGTGCCATGGCTTCTCTCCTCTTCTTACTCTTCAACCACTGTGATGAGCTCAAGTGAGCCTAGCTGAACTTGGCCACAATGGGTTGCACTAGTACAACTACTATAGTCGATTTAGGTACTACCTACAACTCCAAAAATGGGATAAATGGAAATCGATTCGATTGCGGGTTAGGCTCGAGAGAAGTGGAAACCAACATAGTGGGGATGGTGGAAGAAATGGAAGTAGTGGTGGAAATAGATCCATGGGGGTTGGCCATAGTTATGCTCACTTGATAGGGATATTTCATAGTTACTATCGTGTTGAAGGTCACTTGGGTGGAATATGCAGGAAGTGAAAATGGATTCAGAGTGGAGGTGAAATAAATGAAAGAAAGGGAGGTAGAAGTGGGAATAGAGGGAGCAGGAGAAGTGGTGACCAGCGGCTAGGAAGTGGAAAGCAAAATGGAAGAATAATCTATTACAAATGGAGGATATATGGAAGTGGAAACTTGGATAAGGGAAGCAATAGTCACCACTCGCTCAGGGAGAGAAGTAGAAGAAAATGTACCTTTAGTCTCTATCGCCTTTGTATCCAGTGGGGATGTGGTTAGCTCTAACATTGGATTTTAATCCCTTGGTTCTGCTACAACAACTTCCTTAATATTGATAAAATGAGTGCCTTGAACAAATGGACTCGCCTGAACCAAAGGGACAACTTCTTGTAATTCTGTGGGCTTAGTCAAAACTGCAGGAGGAGGGTTTGAAGGAGCTGCTCTAGTTCTTCACTTTTTCATAATTTTAATAATTGGCAGTTTTTCCCATCTTTTCTCCTTTTGTTGCAATGGCTCTTCTAACACTTGTTCTTCTTCCTTGGAGACAATTGGTGCTTCCTGTATTACGAGAACCTATTCCTTAGCCATGTCTTCTCCACTGCTTGAACTTTGTAGACTCTAAGGCACTATGCAAGTGAATGTTAATGGCTGGAAAGTGGAATAAAACTTGTCATAAGTCTTCTAAAATGTTCCATCCATTACTAAGCCGTACGGTGACCCAGTATTCCTCCGATGAGCTTGCATGATCCACTAGTTCATGATTTTCTCTTCGGACCAACTTGGGTGTTGCTCCTTCATCTGACTGAACAACCTCGATGGAGGAATCTAATTTTTATGCACAATGGGGTTATATTCAGCCTCCATCTCATAAAAAATCGTGCCAAGGTGGAAGCGACATCATGTTCTCCACGTGCCACTCCAAGTCATGCCCCTCTAGATTATTTTGGTGCTTTTCAATATCTGGCCTTGGACAATAGTGAAATATTTTGACTTTGATGTACTCAACAAAAATTCCCAAAGGGTCATACTTCCATCGTTGTGGTAGCTCCACCATTCCGATGTCGTAAAAGGCCTCAGTTATCAACCGATTCTGGCCCACCTGGATTACTTTGATGTCTCTGAAGTGAAAAGATATTTCACATGTGGTTTTATTTCCATGTCCTACTCCATACACATCATTAATGTAATCATGCTTCCAAACAACCTCCATAGAAAATAGGTGTCCTGTGGTAAAGTATGGGAGCAAAAATGGCTTGTTGGTAAAGCCAAAAATGCGGAGCACCACTCCTTGTGTCAACAAAAATATATCACCTCTTTTCTTTGAGATGATCTCTTCCCTCATTGCCCTTGGTACTCTCACTTTTACAATAAATTATTTCAAGGGTAGGACCGACAAACAAATGATTGAAATTATAAAAGGACTCCTGCCTTGACAAACTAGAAGTCCACATATACACAGGCAATTTTCTATTTTCTCTATCAACTTTCCTACTTGCAATAAAAGAGAACTTCTTATGCAAGTGGAAGAAGAAATACCAAACCAAAAAGGACATATGCTTGAATGCCTTCGTTTCCTCACTCTGCATTTTGTCCAGCTAGGCATGCATTCTCTTAGAAATACAATCGGCCCAATCAAAGAATATGGGATTCATCCTTTCTATCATCACCCCAGGAGCATAGAACTCAACTTGGGATATACACTACACTAGCACCACCTACCATTTGTGCATGGTTGAATCTTATGGGAGACCCATGACCCAAGCTACCATAGAGAACAAGTCAAGACTCTTAAAATTTGACAATAATTTTGGCAATGTCGGGAGCTCACCATACTGGGGCATTTTTATCAATTGTATCTCCATAAATCTGCGCATTATCACAGTAGACTAATACCTTTCTTCTTGCTCCCCAACATGTAACTTCTTGAAAATAAAATTAGTGGGTGGCATTATTCCACAAGCGAACACTTCTCGGACATCTTTAGTTGTAATGGCAAACAATGCTTCTCCTCTCATATTTTGCACTGTCTTGATCTTCAGATTATAAAATTACAAAATTGCATCAACCAATTCTAAGTAGTAGTGAACATGAGTGCACATTAACCAGAAGAGATGTGCATGGTACGCTATTATGAGGGGACTCTGAGGCATCAACCTCTATTGCAATACTGTATCTACATCTTGGCGTAATTTTTCAACACCTTTGTTTTTAATTATGTAGTCACCCACCTGAGCTAGCGTATCTGAGTATGAATCCAACTCATTATTTTCATGATGTCTTGCTTTTTTGGATTTCATCCCTCCTTTTGCCCTCTTTTTTTCCTTCTTCAGCTCTTCAACAACAACATGTTTAGTAGTTATTTTTACCATTATCTAAAATGCTGAAGCTCCCAGTACTTTTCTATGGTAGTACCACCTCAATAGAATAATACTCCTAAAAAAATAAAATTAATGCTTTTACCTTCACCTTGCGGGAACCTCCATTTTATACTTACATCCCATCGGTCGAATTAAATGCCCATGGAAAATCTTCAGGGAAATGGAATGAACGTGTATCTTGGTATTTATAACCGACACATGTTTTAATGATTTTTAAACTACCCTAAACTCTTCCACCCACAATCTCCCTTGACTAATGTGTTTTTATCTGCCTTTAGCTTCGAAAAGCACTCAATAGAGCTCAATGGGCATCCTTGGGAATAAACACTGCCAAATGTCTATGTGGGGCGCACCTCAGAACGTTCACCAGCCACTTTCTTCACTTTTGATCCCTGAAATTCCACCTAATGTGAAATACATATTTTTAAAATTTCTTGAGTGCTTTCGAAAATGTCTCTCAGCAAAAATAAATTTAATAGGTGCGCTACACTTTCCTCCTCACTTTACTGTGCTTCTAAAATTTATTGCTTTGATGAAAATTGGAAACCACCCCCTCTTAAATAATTTTCTTCCTTAATTTTTTGGCTTTGGACAACGCCTCCATTTTTTTAGAAACAAAACAAAGGACTTTTGCTTTTCTTTTTAAGAAAAATACAATTTAACTTCGCCCTTATTTCCTTCAGTTGGTGCCTCTATTTTAATTTTCCTTTCTGCTTTAAGAGGGATGCATTAAAAAAAACCGTAAGGCGAAGATGTGTTTTTATTTATTATATATATATATATATATTTATATCTTTTGAGGGGAACGTCAATCACTTTCACCCTAAACTTGGTGCAAAAGTGTTTTAATACTTAATATTTTTTTTGTTTTTTTATACCTTTTTCACTTTTTTTTTATATCATATGACACAACATATTTCAGAGAAATAGAAGAGAAAATTGTACATATATACATACTTGAATCCCAAAAGGCTTTAGTGGTGGTAAGTCTTTAGATGAAGACCATTTACTAGGATCGACAACTCCCGACCATCCATGTCCTTGAGATAATAAGCGTTAACTGCATTCATCCCTGATATTTGGAATGGGCCCTCCCAAATCACCTTGAACTTATGGTGCTTGCCAAGTTTTGCTTTGTCCGAATTCCACTTCAACACCAAGTCACCAATTTTAAATGCCCTTTCGGATGTCTTTTTTCTTAACCACTTCTGTGTCATTCTAGCGTGCTCCATGAAGGAGTTATACACTTTTTCTCTTTCCTCTTCAAGTTGCAAGAGCTGTGCTAGCCTCACGCTCATAGGATCAATTTCATCATCCTCACTACCCAACAACTGCAAAGTTTGAAGGACCGAAAGTTCAATATGAGTCGGTAAAACTGCCTCCTTGCCATAAACTAGAGAATAAGAAGTTTTAATTGACTTCTTCATCGATATACGATATGCCCATAGAGCCTGGTCTAGCAGAATATGCCAACTTCTCTTATTGCTCCCAAGTGTTCTTTTCAGTATTCGGAGCAGATTCTTATTAGTAGACTTGGCTAAGTCATTTCCCTATGGGTAATAATTGGAAGATGCTTTCAAGTAAATGCCATATCTACTTGCAAACTCGGTGATATTCACTCCAGTGAAGGGAGTCCCATTATTAGTTATAATGGTGTCTAGCACACCGAATCGGGTAATCAACCCCTCAAGGAAAGAAATGACTATTGCTTGGTCAGCCTTTTTCGTTGAAATGGCTTCTTCCCATCGGGTGAAGTAATCCATCACCATCAAAATATACTTATGCTCAGTAGAAGAGTTAGGATCAATGACCCTAATAAAGTCCAAGCCCCATTGTTGAAATGACGCTTCTACCTGGATAGGATGTAAAGGCAATGATGCCTTTTTACTTCTGCCAACATACCTTTGACAATTATCATAGCTCTGACTCACCTTGTGTGTATCTGCAAAGAGGGTGGGCCAAAAATATCTAGCCTGAATGATCTTCAAGGCCATGGGCCTTCCTACATAATGCCCATCGGATAAACCATAATGGAATTCCTCTAGTATTTTTTGCTTTTTAGATTCTTTTACACATCTAAGGAGTACTCCATCTATATTTTTGTGGAATAGTCCACTTGGCAACAGGACATACCTGAGTGCCTGCAATCTAAACCTTCTCCTCTGAGAGGGATTGAGGTGAGAGGGACATATTCTAGAGGTGAAGAACTCAAAAAGATCTTTTGTCTAGTTTTTATCACTTGTAGTTCGGTTGGCAATATTACTCTCACAAATAGCTTCATATTGTAGTGGTACTAGAAACTAAGAGGCTACACTTTTGGCTAACTCTTGACAAAGTGCATGACCATGAACCAACTTGGTTGGCCTAATCTCCACATCATACTCTTGGATATTTGAAACCCAACTTGCTCTCTTATCACCAAGCTCTCCTTGTATAATAAAACTCCTGACATCTGGATGAATGACATAGACTATCATTTTGCTTTGAGATACAAAATACCAAAATTTCTTGAGAGACTTCATGACCACATACACCTGATTTTCAATAAAATTATACTTTTCCTGGTGCGGCTGAATAACTTGGCTTAGGAAGGCAATAGGTTGTTCCTCTCCATTATCTCACTTTTGTGTAAGAACTGACATAACTCTCCTGCTCACCCATTGCATAAAGGATAAAATCCTTGGAGTAGTCTGTATTAATCAATACAGGAGCTTGGACTATCCTTTCTTTAATTTCCTGGAATGCTTGCTTTCTTTTTTTGGTCCATTTAAAATCCACATTTTTCTTTAAGAACTTCTTCGTTGGTTTCACCACCTGAGCAAAGTTGACAATGAATTTTTGGATAAATTTGATCTGGCCAAAGAATTATTGTAGGTATTTTTTGTTAGTTGACAATGGCAATTTTAGGAGGGCCTCAACTCTTGCAGGCTCAATAGTTAGTCCTTATTTTGAGATCACAAGCCCCAAGAGTTTCTCCTCCTTGATAGCAAAAATGGATTTCTTTGGGTATATGGAAATACCAAATTCTCGATATTTTTTGAACACCTATCTAAGATGAGAGATATGCTCTTCCATACGATGTGAAAAAATAGTCATATCATCAAGATAAATCACAATAATCTGATTCAACAACTCACCAAAGGTGACATCCATGGCTCTTTGAAATGTGGCACCAACATTTGAAAGACCAAAAGGTATTCTTTGATATGCAAAAGTGCCCGAATTGGTAGTAAACATTATTGTGTGCTGGTCTTCATCCTTTACCCATATTTGGTTGTAGCCAGAGAAGCCATCAAGTAATGAAAATCTCTACGCTCCAGCGACAATGTGAAGAATCTAATCAATCTGAGATAAGGGGTAATGATCTTTCAAATATGCCTAGTTAATATTGTGAAAGTCTACACACAAGTGGATATCTCCATTATTCTTTTGAATCGAAACCAAGTTTTCCAACCATGTAGAATGCTTAATAGGGTAAATAATTTTTGTCTCAAGCATTTTTAATAGCTTTGCTTTCATGAGTACCTCAATTTTTGGATTAACAGGCCTCTACTTTTGCTGAAAAGGCTTCACCCCTTCTTGCAACTCAATGGTGTGTTGGATTACATATTTGTCATATCCTTTTAGGTCATGGTAGCTCCATGCAACAATGTTTGGAAACTCATAGCATAATTATTTGATACCTTCAAGCTCTTCAGGATAACAATCTATCCCAACTTTGATGACTTTATCAGGTTCTAGGATTATCTCAATATATTCTTTTTCATATACCTTTATTCGGTGCTTCTCCACTCTGTCATTTTGATCAAAGAGACTTTCTAATGTAATCAACCCTTTTGGTATATGATTATTTCTAAGCTGGATCAAGCCTTCAATTTCTTCTCCATATAACATTCTTCCCTCCACACTACTGGCTTCTCTAATCAAAAAATTTATAATTTGCTCATCATTATCAAAGACTTACTAGTATATGTTCTTGTCGGGGACTGAAGGTCTATAAATCAACCTTACAGTCTTGGGCTTTCACACCACACTCTCAATAGGAGAGAAATTTGCACCAAGGGATGCCAGGATATCTGCATGCTTATTTTTTTCTTGCAAAATTGCTTGAACATTTAAAGCATAAAATGATTCAAAAAGATCCCATACCTTGTTTTAATACACCTTCAAGTAGTGTTACTTTGAAATACATTTACTGGTCACCTGGTTGACAATCAACTTAGAATCGCCAAAAATATGCAATTATTTAATTCTGAGCTTCTCAACTTTCTTTAGGCCCAAGCATAGTGCTTCATACTCAATGACATTGTTTGTACAAATCCAGGTCAATCGGTACGAATAGATTTTTTAGATTCTTGAAGGAGATATGAACACTACTCCAGCTCTAGCACCATTCTTGCATCTAGCATCATCAAAATACATTTTCCACAATTGATAAGTGGCAAAAATTGAATCATAAAGCCATTTTTCCTTCGCCCTTCTCAAGTTTAGTGATGGTATAGCAACCGATAT
The DNA here is from genome assembly GCA_028583015.1 of Wollemia nobilis. Taxonomy (NCBI): domain Eukaryota; kingdom Viridiplantae; phylum Streptophyta; class Pinopsida; order Araucariales; family Araucariaceae; genus Wollemia; species Wollemia nobilis. Next base: position 9,442,433 of record JAQPPZ010000989.1, read on the forward strand.
TAGTTTCCATCATTGCATTGAAATCAAGCATAGAAAACTCATCCTCTAACTGAAGTTCATCCAAAGCTTCCTCCATCAAGTTAGTATCTTCCAACTATTCTGATCACCAGATTCACTGAATTTGTAGCCTTTTCTTCATCTTCAATTTTCTCAATATGGTATGTGGAGGGCTTTTCATTATAGATCCATATTCTCTTCCCCTTGAATGGAATATCTAGGTGAGAATAGTCCAAATATAGGTAACCTCCCAATTTGGCTATAAATTCTCTAGATAAACACATACTAAAGTATGGTTCAAGGTCTACCACAATGACTTCTTTTATGACAATTATCTATGGCATGTTGTGCAGAATAATTGGGATATCCTTGATTACTCCTATTTTGATAGGAGTTCCATCTATCTACAAGATACCTGGGCTACTTCTTGTATACTCCATTCCCATGACTTTGCACACCACTTTTGGCATGACGGTCGTTGTTGCACCAAAGTCAATCATGCAATTGTGTACTATCCAAACATACATCTTGAGAGAAAAATAAAATGGGGGAGGTCTATTTTTTCTAATGGTTGAAGTGGGAAAAGTCTAGGCCAACACTATCTGAGCAAGATTTTTCTTTTTATCCTTCACAAATTTTAGCAATTCCTATAACATATCTACTTGTCCAGGTAGTTGTAGTGCGTCACCTTTGCAGGAATATTTTTCAATTCTTTGAGAATATTATACGAGTGCACATTGGGCTCTTTTAATTCACCAACATCTTTATATCTACTCTGATACTGTTGTGTAGCATCAACCCTATGGTACTCGGTCAAATATGGATACTTGAGCTTTTGATGAGTGTCGTTTATCCTTCACCATTTAATCAATATATGTCAGTTTAGGGCGGTGTCCAAGGCTATATACGAGAGCAGTGGTGTAGCAAATTGTAGGTTTAGTTCATTTAACTCAAGGATTTATTGGTGAGGTAGTTAGTGTCTTGGGGTGTTTGGTACTCCTTCTAACATCCTAGAAATGCGAAAATACTTCCTTTGACAAAGAAAATGAAACTAAACTATTGAAAACTAGAAATTGCATGAATCAAATCCACACTATTTAGAAAAGTAAAACTGTTGCAGAATTCAATTGACAAGAAATAAGTTGCAAAAAATTGATAATGAACTGTTGCAGAAAATGAAACTTCTAAAAGGAAAAAATCACACCATACTTTGTAGAAAATGATAAAAATTGAAATATCAAATACTGATAACTGAATGTACAAAATCTGTAACAACTTTATTCTAATACAAATTATAGAAATAGTGCAAAAAATAGAAATCTGAAAATACTATGCTAAATTTTGGAAATGTGAAACTAAAATTAACCACTAACTTGCAACTACTAATCAAGAAGTATTGACCTATGCATCAACCAAAAAAAACTCTACAAAAACTATCAGTATTTTTCTGCCCTACTGTAGCCAGAATAAGTAGAATTCTATCAAGGGAAAAACCCTCCTCTAGGCCTAGAAGTGGCCCTTGCTTCCTGAACCAAAGGAGGTGAGTGATCTTTGATGCGTAGTCATTATACCATCATTAATTCTCAATGAATCTATCAATCCAGGGCAGTGTACAAGGCTATCTACGAAAGAAGAAGTGAAACAACTATAACTTAGGTCAATCTAGAGCAACAAGTCTTATTGGTGGAACCGGTTGTGTGGGGGGTTTTAGGACATTCCTATCTCTAAATTGCATGAATTAAATCTTAATCTAAGTTGCAGAATTGGAAACTAATCATTAACTACAGAAATGAAGTCCTAATTACAATTGCAGAATGAGACCTAATTATATTGCAGAAATAACAGTTGTAGAATTGAAAGTCTGATCCTAATTGCAGAAAGGAAATCTAATTACTTTTGTAGTAATGAAAGTCTAGATCTAATATGGAAATGAAAACTGTCAAAGCTCTATAATAGAAGGTTGTCAATCTTCTGTGCAGGATTTGACAAAGAAACATAAAATGCAAGAAATTGCTAAAAAATAGTAAATTCTGGAAATAACAATCTGAAATAAAGTGGAAGCTTTGCTGAAAGTAAGATTGCAACTAAAACACTAAGCACAAGATTAATCTAAGCATAAATAAACTAAGACTACAAATATTGTCAGTTGTTTACAAGCAATTGAAATAACAAGTTCTACAACTCATTCTCGTCAAAGAAAATCGAATAAAACCTCGCTTGTTAGTCCTCCTCCTAGGTCTCGAAGTGGCCAGCCTCCTTGTCCGTAAGAAGGTGTAAGTCTCTCTCTCTTTCTAAATCTTAATCACACTCATTTACAAGCAATATGAAATAGAACTGGTGCACTTTATTGATTAAAAGACATGATTACAATAATTCTGTTGAAAAATCGATACAGGACTATAACAGTCAATTTCTATCTATTTTCTCGCTTCTTCCTTACTTTCTACTTCCTCCGCCTCTATATCCTATATGCTACTACTAGGCTCAACCCGAATGGGAGCAATATTTATAGATGTCCTAAGGTCTGATTACAAACAAAGAATATCTCAAAAGATCTAATCCTACAATGTTGCAACAAATTCTGGTTTTATCCTAGAAGAAGATTAAAACTTGATCTTTCCCTTAATGATGGCTTTGGTCGGCAATGACGGCAAAGACAGATGGAAGATCTTTTCCTTTACCTTTTCCAACCTTTATTTCCTTTTTTTGGCTTCAAAAATCGGTCAACAAGTCAAAAAGCACACTCTGTTTTCATTCCGAAGATAAGTGGCTTCATTTCGAAGACAATGCAATTCTCATTCCAAAGATCGCTCATTTCGAAGATACTGCATTCTCATTCGGAAGATCGCTCATTTCGAAGATACCGCATGCTTCATTCCGAAGATCCGCTCATTTCGAAGATACTGCATTCTTCATTCCGAAGATCTGCTCATTTCGAAGATGCTGTGTTCTCTCATTCCAAGATATCTGTTCATTCCGAAGATACTTCGGAATGAACAAATGTATGCTTTTCCTAGTGATTTCTTCTCGCATCTCTCGGTGGGTTATCTCCTAAGATCAAATTCCAATGGTCTTCATCCCTTTCCTCATGTGAATTCCATGCCTTGCTATTTATGGACAACTGGCTGGAATTTACATGGGAAAGACCAGCTTTTGCCGCACAAGAATAGTTTGCTTGCATCTTGCCGTATTTAGGTGAAATAAATGCTTGAGACAAATCAAAACATGATTAGTGAAATGCTGCTATTATTCTAAGCATATCCCATTTTAGCAAATCATAGCAAAAAGAACACAAAACTATGCAAAAAGCCGTAAAATCAGCATATAATATTTCAAATACATTGATCATGCAAAATGGTTAATATACAGCATATTGAATCAACTTAACTAACATATCAGATAAAACATAAGAGTTTATAGGCATTTTTAGTGTTCAAAACATGTTATGATTGAGGCATTTCCAGGCCTCATCATTTTCCCCCAACTTATATTAATGCATGCCCTCATGCATTCTCTTGGGCTATGGAATCACATATGTCCATGTTTAGATTCCATGACCTGTAGAATAATTTCTTGCCTATGTAATACCCCCTGTTTTCCTGAATGTTTCTGAGCCAATCTTCAAATTGTTCATCAGGCTGGGCATCTTCCTCAAAGTAGAATGGAACTAGAGTAATGATGGTCGGAGGCCTGAACCTGAGACCTATCCAGCTATGTTGCATGATCCGAATCAACTGGATTACACCTTCTGCTCTTCTTCTGGACCATTCTAAGTTGATGGGGGAGATAGGTTCTCTTTCCCTCAAAGACGTGGAAAGTTCATTCCATCCGTCTCGCATACCGATAATGCTGGGAAGAAATTGTGATCACAAAATTGTTAAACCGCCACACAATTCCTTAAGTTGTTCAAGTACATTCTCTTTATATCATCCCTGTTCATCATTGAGAAGTGCTGCCTGGTGATAACTAGGTGATTTGGCTGGATTGCTCTGACTAACAACTCAGCCCTTGTTTCAATCACTTTATTCTGCTTTTTCTCTTGATCCCAAGAAAGCCGATTCTCGCAAAGTAGACATAAATGCTCTCAACCGAACATCTCCAATGTAGATTTGAGGATGAGAGTCAACTTCCTCTGGAATGAAGAAACTATGTAAAAATAGTTCACACAGGAGATTTTTCTGCTCAAAAGGACCTCAAAATATGCCTCCAAAAATCTGCAATAGTGTCCAATTTATATGGGAGGTTTGAAGTAATCCTCATGACCCGCCATCCGAGGTATTTTTCCTTCAAAATAAGGTCGAAATCTGGTTGGTCGTCTAAATTGGACTAAAAATTTAGCAATTTGGCATAAGTCGACACCTTTTCTTTCAATGCCTAAATTTTTGTGTCCTTGGCTTCTAGCTGTTTTGCTTCCAATTTGAACTTTTTAGTTTTAGTGGCAAGCTGCTCATATCTAATCATCCAACTAGCTATGTCTGCATTGTACTGCTCTAGAGACACAGTATTAGGTGGTCTTACTATAGGAGGGATCCTAGGCAGAAAATTTATCTAAACTCCTTTTTCTGCCACTTCCACTGGCTGTTCATCTATTAATAACTCTACTTGCACCCCCTTATTTGCTATTTCTATGGGGTTGTCATCAGATAGTATTTCTACTTGTACCCCCTTATCTGTTGTTTCTACTGAAAGTGTAACAAGTTGAAATGCAGGGACCTCAATAGGAGTACTTACTTGAACATTTTCTTGCCTGGACTGTTCTCGTGTTGGTGGCTCATCTTCAACATCCTCTCGCTATGCTCTTCACCATTTCTGAAGCATCTTCGAACAAGAAGGCAATGCTTCGGAATAAGATGGTGCCGTTTGAATGAATAGGCACTTCTTCGAATGAAGGAGTGCTATTTCAGGATGAACTCCTATGTCTGCCTCAATAGAGTCATTTGCTATTGATAGACCTAGAAGCAATTGAGCCAAATTGTCTTCATCATTGGATATAGCTAGCTGTTTTTCAAATTATGACAACAATTTTCTTAGTTCTGCCACTTCCTACTAAAGCTCTATAATTTTTCTTTCTTGCATCTCAATGATGCTTTCTTTCTCAAATCCATCTGGTCTATGTTTTGACAACACCCTTGCTGCCCTCAACGCTCGTGATGTCTTCCACTTCGTTTCTCGCTTCAGTCGATGCCAAATCCTTGCTGGTCGCTCAACCAATATTTCCTCTTCTTCTGCAACAATTTGTTCTTGTTCAAGAGGCTCTATGAGACTGTCTATAAGGGTATCTACCATATCTATAGCCTATTGAACTGTAGCCTCCTCCAAACCATCCCCGCTTTTGCCTCACTATCTGTTAAGGAATTCTGGAAAGTTTTCGGATGTCGGTTGTATTCTCCGTGACATCTGGGCTACTTGGTCTATCTTCTTCCTCCATAACCTATTCTATTGTTTCTTTCAAATGGATTCTTGTAGACCTCCTAGTTCCAGATGCAAACTTCTTCTTTTTGCTCTATTTTCTGGTGACAACAGGGGTCATGGGGTCAATTTCAGATGCCTCTATTTCCCTTGTTGTTTCTGCCTCTGTTTGGTTAAGTGCTTCACTTCTCTATTCTGACAAATCAGTTGCAGCTTCAGCAAAATGAACCTTCTTTTGTTTTTCTGCTCTACTGCCAGTTCCAGATCCTCTTCTCTTTTGTTTCTTAGCTCATGAAGTTGAGGGTTCAAGAGCAAGGTTTTCTCTCGTCATGTGGGGTGTAGTTCTGTAAAGCTTCAGGGGCACCTTCTAGCTTTCTTCTCAAGATCTTCTACAACATTTTTTGTAGCTATTGTTTCCTCTTCTGCAACAACATCAGCAACATTTGGTTCTTCTTCTTCCTCACTTTCATCCCCAAAAATGACATCATTTAGGGTAGAGTAAAACCTATCAAAACTCCTAGGGTTTCCTCTAAAATGGTGTTGGCAAACTAATTTGATGAGGCCATGATGGCGAAGGCTTCCTTTACCCTCCCGATATCTCTTTGCCATGTTCTTTAACTCTTGATACAGATACAGGGAAGATTTACCCTAACTTCTGGTTGTTGCCCACCATGTCTGAGATGGTTCAAAATTCGTAGATGATGCCCCGATAACAAGACATACCGCCCTTCACAAGTTAGGAATTTAATTACCTGTGTGGCTACTTCATCCTAGGGTTCCTGTAGTCGGCCCTTTTAACCCTTTGCATGTGTTGTTATGGGTTAAATACCTCGGTTCTCTATCATTTTCTTCTACAAACTGATTAACTACATTTGCCAATGTGTTCTTGCCAGATCTAGAAATTGAAATCCCGTTAACATTTTAAGTCAGACTTAAAATTTTAGGGCTTACCTCAATAGTCATGCCGTTAACATGTGCTCGGTTGTTTCTGAACGTATGGGCGAACATGCCAGCCAAATCTTCGGAAGACCCATTAAATTTATCCAAAATGGCATAAACCCTCCATCTTCAAAAATCTGCACGACCGTCGATTTTCTCGGAGGTAAGTGGTATCTCAGTGCTCTGTTCGATCTTTCGCCCCATATTTTCTGTTTAAAATCCTCTTGTATTCTTTTGCTAGATTTTTGGCTATTTTATGTTGCAGATTTGCAGAGTTTTAGTTTAAAACCTTCGTTGCCCTGTTTCTCGTCTTCTTCTTTGGAATGAACCATAACCTGTGCACTGTACTTCGCAAACACGTCTTCAAAAGAAAGGTGGCACACATTTCTACTGTTGCACCGAAAACCTGTTCGTCAATGATTGCATAGATGTCCTTGCCATCAGATCCACCTCATTTGATTTTGTAGATTCTCACGTGCATGTTTATTGGGATTAAAAATTGGTGGCATATGGTTGGTCACGTCCTCCGTATTTCCAATGAGTGCAAAACAAACCATGTGCTGACTGACACGTGTTCCTTCATCGCATGCAACTAAAAGAGTTTGATTTTGTCGTACCTTGTCTTCTTGGATGCCACGTGGAAATGCTCTTTTCGAAGATGCAAACAAAACTTCATTCCGAAGATTATGACTTCATTCTGAAGACGAGTCTTCATTCAAGACAAATCCTCATTCCAAAGATTATGACCTCATTTCGAAGACAGGTCTTCATTTCGAAGACAAATCCTCTTTGCAAAATTTTCATTATGAAGATTAATCCTCATTTCGAAGATCAATCCTCATTCCTTATTTAAGGTAAATCTTCATTTCAAGACAGATCTTCATTTCGAAGACAGATCTTCATTCCGAAGATGATGCAACAAGTCGTCATTCCAAGACCAAGTTTCATTCTCAAGACAAATTGTCATTTCCAAGACAAAGTTTCATTCTGAAGACAAATTGTCACATTCATTTTGTTGTCATTCCAAAGACAATTTCAATCTGAAGATAATACAGCAGGCACTATTTTTGGCATTCTTGTTTCGAAGATTAGGCAGAAATCAATATTTTCATTTTCAAAACATGTCTTAAGTATGCCAACTCTTATGAATACCTTTTATGCTAATGGTTAATTGTCACATACTATATACCAATCATTTTACAATGAAGAAATGTAAGAAATATATACCTGATAAAAATAGTTAATGCCGATTTTGAAGAATGACTGCCTTTGTTGATATTCTCACTGAGATTTTCTCGCAACATTTCAAAACAAGTGCACTAGGTGAATTTGTACAATGATGGTTCAAAAATTTCTCAAGGTTATGCATGCCAAAAAACTGGTTTTCATGCATACCAACCCAGTAGTGCCTTAAGAAAAGGTTTTCACTGCTGAGTTATTCATTTTTCTCTCTTTTTTTTTTTTTTTTCTTGATCCTGACTATGCCCATGAAGGAATTTCATGATTTCCCCTGAAACCATGCCCGTGAAGGAATTCATACTCATAATTTATTCATCTTTTTGTTTTCTATTTTTTCTAATTTTTTTGTATTTTTTGCTTTTTCTTGAAATCCACTGATCATGTTGATTGTTTTGAAGTGGAAGAGGGAATCTCTTCCACCTGATGTGTATCCAAACTATCAAGTTGCTGCAAGAATTCTTCTTTAGCAGAGGTGTATGGTACACCCCGAGGCGATGTCCATTCACTACCAACTTTCTTCGTGACCCATCAATAGGGGATAGACGAGCCGCTCCATTGTTAAATACCTCCTCAATCCAGTAAGGTCCCAACCATCTAGTTCTCCGCTTCCTAGGGAAGTCTTCGTATTGAGAATCAAACAAGAAAGCCCAATCTCCTTGTTGAAGTTTCCTCTATCGAATGTGACCGTCATGCCACAGCTTCCTCTCGCTCCTGAATTACCTCCGCTTGGTGCAGAGCATCCAATCTAAGTTCATCCAATGCATTCACTATAGAATCCTGTCCGTCTGTGCCTGCGATAATTCAATTCCAATTTCTAATGTCGTGCGCAATGTTAGTAGCTCAAATTCAATAGGTAAGAGAGGCTTTTTACCAAAGACTAGTTCATAAGGTGTGAATCCAAGAGTGGACTTCCAAGTAGTATTGTAGGCCCAAACCGCTTCAGTAATTTATCTAGCCAATTTCTCCTATGAAAAGCTACTATTTTTGTCAAGATGCGTTCTAGTTCCCTCGTTTGTTACTTCAACCTCGGCCATTTGCTTGTGGGTGGTAAGGTGATGATTTCCTATGTTTGATTTCATACAATTCTATAAATGCTTTTATGACTTTGGATGCAAATTGGGGTCCTTGGTCTGTGGTGATAGACCGTGGAGCTCCAAATCTCTAAAAATCTGAGTATACAGGAAATCAGCGACCTTCTCTTCACGAGCATGTTTGAAAGCACGCACCTCTACCCACTTTGTCAGGTAATCACTGCATACTAGAATATGCACCTTTCCTTGAGAAGGTGGATCAATAGGTCCTACAAAATCAAGTTCCCCACCTCTCAAATGGTTCTAAAACCATTTGAGGCTGTAGTGGCATCTCATTTGTATGAGTGGGTTTCCCCATTCTTTGGCATGCATCACAATGCCTGATGTACTTTTTCACATCCTTGTGAAGAGATGGCCAATAATATCCTGTCCCTAAGATTTTCCTAACCGTGCTTTTTACAGTAATAGTGTCCACCCGAGGGTTCATCATGACAAGCTCTAAGGATATCATACACTTCATCCTTTCGGATGCACCTACGTAACACATGGTCAAGACTGCACTTAAAAAGCATACCCTTAATCCATTCAAAAGAACTCTGATTGATCAATTGTTTTTTCTGTTTTGAAGTGAAATGTGGAGGAACTTTCCTTGTGACCAAATAATTGGCTATATCTGCAAACCAAGGTGATTGGACCGATATAGCAAATAGTTTTTCATCAGGAAAAGTGTCATCAACTAATTCCCCTTCATCTGTGTTCTCGCAACCCGGACAAGAAATCTGCCACAACATTAGCTTTTCCTGGTTTGTTGATTATAGTGATATCAAATTCTTGCAAAGAACAACAACCAACGAATAATTCTTGCACTTACCATAGGTTTATTCATCAAATACTTAATGGTCGTATGATCTCGTGTGAATAAATATTTGATAACCTGTGATATAATGCCTCGAATTTGTTGATGGCATAAATTACCGCTAGGAATTCCTTCTCGCTGTTGTATAATTTTTCTCGGCTCTCGTCAAGTTCTTGCTAATGTTGTAGATGGTATAATGTTCACCATTATCAATTTGTCCTAATGCTGCTCCAATTGCTGTATTGGAGGCATCAGCTCAGTATGTGAAATGGTAATGTCCAATTAGGTCCTCTCGAGCATAGGTGGAGTTATCAATTTCTCTTTCAGAGCTTCAAATGCTTCCCGACACTTTGCAGTCCAGGAGAATTCAGAATCTTTAGTCAATAGGGCAAACATAGGACTCGGCTATTGTGCTAAAGTTGGGAATAAACCTCACGGTAAAAACCAATGTGTCCTAGGAAGCTTCTGACATTAGTCTGAGTTTTAGGAGGAAGGAGATTCTTGATAATTTCAACCTTCTTTGGATCAACTTGGATCCCTTCAGGAGAGATGTGATGACCAAGAACTATCCCTTCCTTCATCATCATGAAGCATTTATCTGGATTTAAGGATAAGTGGTATGTTTCACAACGAGTTAAGACTTTGTCAAGATTTTCCAATGTAAAATCAAAAGTTTGTCCACATACTGTGAAATCATCCATGTATATTTCAACACTTTTGGTGGTCAGATCAGCAAAAACTGCTAGGATTGCTCACTGAAAAGTTGTTGGGGCATTACACAAACCAAAAGGTAAAACCCTATAGGCAAATGTTCCCCATGGACATGTAAAAGTTGTCTTTTCTTGATCTTCAGTTGCAATCTGAATTTGATTATATCCACTAAATCCATCAAGAAAACAAAAGTATCTTTTTCCAAAGAAGAGTATCTAACACCCGATCTATGAAAGGTAATGGAAAATGGTCTTTGTATGTCACCTTATTCAACTCTCTATAGTCTACACATACTCTCATTTTTCCATTTTTCTTAGGAACTATTACCAATGGAGAAACCCATTGGCTATCAAAAATTGGGTAAATGAATCCTACTTCCAGGAGTTTTTCAATTTCTTCTTTCACAATATCTCTTAAGGCAGGATTCAATCTTCTTTGAGGTTGTCTGACCGGCTTGACTTCTTCAAAGATAGATTCTGTGGGTACATATATCAGGATGAACTCCCGACATATCTTTGTAGTTCCAAGCAAAAGCATGAACATGCTTCTGCAAGACAACTATCAATTTTTCTTCCTCTTCCCTAGTAAGTTGGCTGTAGATGTTCAAAAATTTGCCTGGTCGGACTTCTATTTGTTTTGTATTTAGAAGGACCGAATTCACTCCTTCATACCTGGTGATTAAGGGATTAAGAGGACATTGATGAGATGGGAGAAAAGAAGCAGTTTCTGTTTTATTGCTGCTTGAGGGAAGCATATCTTGTATGGAAAAGTGAGAAGGAAAAATCAGATGATGGTGCCATCCATGTGGTAGTGAAACAGAGTTTCCCTGTGATAGTATAGATGGTTCATCTTCAGATTTTTGATTCTCCTCATTACTTACAACCGTTGGATATTTGTTGTTTCCCCTTCTAAACCTTGTTCATGCAGTAACATTCATCGAGATTGTTTCATTTTCTAAGTTTTCTGTGTCACCGAGGTCTTCTGTGTGTTCTCTTACTACTAAGGTAGCTAGTGTAGAAATGACCTCTTCTCGGTTCTTCCTCCGAGTCGAAAACCATAACCGACCTAAAAATTTGCTAGATGGTTTTGGCAGGAGGATATAAAGAAATCTGCTTTCAGATCAATACCATTTGAAATAGTCATATTTCCAGATCTCAGCCTATGAAGGTCGCTGCAGCTTGCAAGCCAAGGTCTTCCCAAAATAATGGGATATCCATGTGCTGAATTTCTTGGCAGTAAAACCAAAAAATCTGTAGGGAATTCCCAAGAAGAAACTTCTATAGGGACATCTTCAATGATTCCTTCAGGTTTTGCAACTGACCTATCAGCCATTTCTAAAACTGTAAATGTGGGGCTGAGATGTTTGAGCCGTAATTGTTCCATTGTATCCTTGGTCATGACATTTATTGCAGCTCCTAGATCCACTAAAACATTTGATATTGGTACTGAACCTATGGTAACTGTGATAACTGGACTTCCTGGGTCACTATACTTTGGAGGTAGTAGTTTTCCAGATAAGAGATCAGCTATCTTTCCTTCAACCTGCACAGTCTTGGGAAATGCTTTCTTCTTTCTTCCTGCTCTTTTAATGCACAAATTTTGGACAATACTATTAATCTCTGGTATTTCCTTAATGGCTTGCAATAAGGGCAATGATATAGTCAACTTTTTGAGTTCTTTGACCAATTCTGACTCAAATTTTTTTGGTATTGCATTAAGTCTTTCAAGATATGGAATTATCCTTGGTAATTGTTCTGCTTGTGTCTCTTTCTCTATTGTTGGTTGGATTCTCTCTAGTTCCAATTCTTCTCGTTTCTATTGTTGGTTGGATTCTCTCTGGTTCTGATGATTCTTGCTCTTCATTTTCTTTGATTTCAATTGAAACTGGTTCAGGTACAACTTTCCTTGAACGAAGTTGGATGTTACTACAATCAAGAACATTAATTTCAACATTTTCTTCAGCTTCAACCACATAGACAGGAGGTGTCTGTCTCACACTGTTTGGATTAGTGACTGGTTGAGCTGGCAATTGAGGTTGTTTCACTTGCTGTGTTTGCTGTTGTTTTTCTTGAAAATTTTGATTAGGTGCAGGCAACAAATGCTGAGTTTGACCTTGATTCCTTTGTCGCCTTGGATAGGACCTGGTATTGCTGATTCCACTATGGTTGGTTTTGCATCCAATGTGGATTAGTTTGATTTTGATTCCAAGCTGGATTGTTTTGATTCCAAGATGGGTTGTTTTGATTCTGTGAGGGGTTGTTTTGATTCTCGATTCCAGTTAGGTTACTCCAATTTGCTTGTGGCCATTCTTGGGAATTTGTCCATTGAGGATAATTCCAAGGACGTTGGGGTGGTTCTCATTGTCCCCAAGGCATAGTACCAGGATTATGCCCCCAATTTGTAGGAAAACGAGGGGGATTTTGATATTGAGAGAAATTTCCCCTTGTTTTGGTCCAATATAGTTGAGTTCCTCAGCCTGGTTTTCTAACACGCTTTGAGTTGTGGTAGCAGTGGCATTGATCAGGTTGAATGCCTTTTTGAACAGATACTACAAATGGCTGAGATAGATGTTTTATTCAAAGGACATTCCTGCAAAGCATGTTTATTTCTACATCTTGGGCAATAAATTGCCAAAGGTTCTATGTTTTTTGCTTTTGCAGACATTTCCCCAAAGTAGTGTTTAAGTGCACTAGAATATCACTTTGAAATTTGCAAGTTCCTCTATCATGTCCTTCACATCAGTGCCATTTGTGCAACTTTTTCTTCTTCTCTCGCTTAGTGCGAGAGTAATTCCTGTAGAGATCCATAATTTCCTCATTACCGAGAGTGGTTACATCCCCTTTTCCCATCAAATCCGTAACTTCTCTGGATTCATCTTGCAATCCTCTCAAAAATATGGTTTTACATAATTCTGGTTCTACAAGTCCACATCTCCTTTGAACAAAGGAGAACCTATCAAGATAATCTTCCAATGTCTCATCATCTTCCTGCTTGATTCTGAATAACTCATCTTTTCTATTCCTTACACGACAATATTCCTGATATTTGTCTAAAAAGACAGTTCCATTTGATCCCAAGTTCTTATGGAATTTGGCTCTAAGCTCATGAACCAAAGCAATGTCGAATCCTTGAGAGTTGAGGGAAAAACCTTAAGTTTTTGATTGTCATTTATATAATCATAGGTCCGACACACTACCTTGAATTCAAACAAAAACTGGTCAGATCTTCGGATACAACACCTCGAAAGGTTGGAAGTACCGAAGGTGAAATGGTCTTCATGGGAGAGTTTTGTGTTGGATTCAGATGAATAGGATATTCAAATGTTCTGGAAGGTTGTAGTATATCCTGATCATCTCCTTCATTATGAACATAGCCATGTTGGCCATCTATATTGCCTCCTTCTCGCCATAGTTTCCTGTTTGTTGGGAGAAGTTAAAGCTTCCCAAATTGTTCTCTCAAGAGGTCCAAGCCTCTCGTTGATGATGAGTCCGATGAATTGTCTTTCTTAGGATATTCTGATGATGATAAAATTGGTGATTTTCCTATCTCGAATGTTCTAGTGATGGTGAGATCGATGATTTTTCTATCAATATTTCTGGTAATTCAAACACAGGTGATTCACCCCTTAGGCGTGAAGATCTCCTTAATGGAACAAGCCAAGGATCCTTTGGGGTAGTTCTACCTTTTTCATCCCTAGACTTATTCATTCATGTTTACTCCTAAATGACATAAATTAAGTCAATAGTTGTTATCTTCCTCAACTGTTATATTCAGATTTTAACCTGAATGTTCACAGTTTAGTCTGATTACAGCTATTGGACTATTTGTTTTCTTCTGACAACACTATTCCTCGACAACGGTGCCAAAATGATGCGTAGTCGTTATACCATCATTAATTCTCAATGAATCTGTCAATCCAGGGCAGTGTACAAGGCTATCTGAAAGAAGAAGTGAAACAACTATAACTTAGGTCAATCTAGAGCAACAAGTCTTATTGGTGGAACCGGTTGTGTGGGGGGTTTTAGGACATTCCTATCTCTAAATTGCATGAATTAAATCTTAATCTAAGTTGCAGAATTGGAAACTAATCATTAACTACATAAATGAAGTCCTAATTACAATTGCAGAATGAGACCTAATTATATTGCAAAAATAACAGTTGTAGAATTGAAAGTCTGATCCTAATTGCAGAAAGGAAATCTAATTACTTTTGTAGTAATGAAAGTCTAGATCTAATATGGAAATAAAAACTGTCAAAGTTCTATAATAGAAGGTTGTCAATCTTCTCATGCAGGATTTGACAAAGAAACATAAAATGCAAGAAATTGCTAAAAAATAGTAAATTCTAGAAATAACAATAAATAAAGTGGAAGCTTTGTTGAAAGTAAGATTGCAACTAAAACATTAAGCACAAGATTAATCTAAGCATAAATAAACTAAGACTACAAATATTGTCAACTGTTTACAAGCAATTGAAATAACAAGTTCTACAACTCATTCTGACTAAAGCAAAATCAGAATAAAACCTCACTGTTAGTCCTCCTCCTAGGTCCTGAAGTGGCCAGCCTCCTTGTCCGTAAGAAGGTGTAAGTCTCTCTCTCTTTCTAAATCTTAATCACACTCATTTACAAGCAATATGAAATAGAACTGTTGCACTTTATTGATTAAAAGACATGATTACAATAATTCATTAAAAATCACAGATCGTAAAATCAATTTCTATCTATTTTTTGCTTCTTCCTTACTTTCTACTTCCTCTGCCTCTATATCCTATATGCTACTACTAGGCTCAACCTGAATGGGAGCAATATTTATAGATGTCCTAAGGTCTGATTACAAACAAAGAATATCTCAAAAGATCTAATCCTACAATGCTGCAACAAATTCTGGTTTTATCCTAGAAGAAGATTAAAACTTGATCTTTCCCTTAATGATGGCTTTGGTCGGCAATGACGGCAAAGACAGATGGAAGATCTTTTCCTTTACCTTTTCCAACCTTTATTTCCCTTTTTTGGCTTCAAAAATCGGTCAACAAGTCAAAAAGCACACTGTTTTCATTTCGAAGTGGCTTCATTCTGAAGACAATGTAATTCTCATTCGAAGATCGCTCATTCGAAGATATCGCATTCTCATTCTGAAGATCGCTCATTCGAAGATACTGCATTCTTCATTCTGAAGATCCGCTCATTTCGAAGATACTACATTCTTCATTCCGAAGATCCGCTCATTCCGAAGACGCTGTGTTCTCTCATTCCGAAGATATCTGTTCATTCCGAAGATACTTCGAATGAACAAATGTATGCTTTTCCAATGATTTCTTCTGCATCTCTTAGGTGGGTTATCTCTTAAGATCAAATTCCAATGGTCTTCATCCCTTTCCTCATGTGAATTCCATGCCTTGCTATTTATGGACAAAGGCTGGAATTTACATGGGAAAGACCAGTTTTGCCGCACAAAAATAGTTTGCTTGCACTGCTATTTAGGTGAAATAAATGCTTGAGACAAATCAAAACATGATTAGTGAAATGCTGCTATTATTCTAAGCATATCCCATTTTAGCAAATCATAGCAAAAAGAACACAAAACTATGCAAAAAGTCAGTAAAATCAGCATATAATATTTCAAATACATTGATCATGCAAAATGGTTAATATACAACATATTGAATCAACTTAACTAACATATCAGATAAAACATAAGAGTTTATAGGCATTTTTAGTGTTCAAAACATGTTATGATTGAGGCATTTCTAGGCCTCATCAATCTTACTCTAAACTAAGAAGTTCTCACACTTAATTAAAAATGAAATATGAATCATAATATTGCACCTTTTTATTTCATATTAGCAACATCACAACAATGCAAGAAGAGACCTGCAAAATATTGTATTTCTGTAAGAAATACAGATTTAGAACACCTAAAACATGCTATAACTATCTTCAGCTACCTATTCTCCTATATGCTCAACCATATGGGAGCATTTTATTTATACAAAATAGAATGCATTATAGATAAGGTTTACTGCTATTATCTGGGACTATTACAACAGTTTCAGTCCAGGTCTTCCACAAATGTAGAGTTTTGACTCTTCTGTCCCTATCCACTCTAAGTGTTGGCATCCAAAGTGAGGAACAAGTGTGAGTTTGGATAAGGTGTCTTCTGATATGACTTTAGTCACCATTTACTCATTTTCAAAAATACCTTTAAGCAGTTCCAAACTGTCTGCGCTCATTCTAGAATTGCTCTAAAATATCAGGCAGCAGAACAGAAAGACTGCTATTTCATCAGCAAAAGTTTATGCAATCAGTTGTGGTAGCAGGTATGGTCTCCTTAGGCATCCAGAGGACTAGTTCCATCCTTGACTTGGGCTGGGACGAACAAATTCCATGCCATGCTATAGATGTACAACTGGCTGGAATTTGTATGACAAAGTCCAGTTTTCCTGCACAATCAACAACTTGACAACTTTTTGGTGCCTAAAAGTTAATTTAAAAGTGAGAAAATGGTGGCATATATTTGTGGATGGATGGTAAACCTTATACATAGATTTCTTACATATGATAACACTTAAATTAATGCAGAATTACAGGAATAAATAGCCAAAACACTGAAGAAAATATGGATAAATCAGTAAAAATAGAGCATATGCACTTTCCCTATCTTAACATGCAAATATCATCACACAATGCATAATATCCTATAATTAACATAAAATCACATCACAAATAGTTCCATATGAGTCTTAAAAGTTTATAAAAGAAGTCTTTAAATGAGGCAATCTCCTGCCTCATCATTCTCCCCCAACCTATTCTAATGCATGTCCTCATGCATTCTGCTCTGCAACAATGGCACAAAGGTCCAGCTCCAGATATCGTTCATCATACTTCCACAGTCTGCTTCCAATCTGGTAATATCCCTTATGCATCTGAATTTCTCTGAGCCACTCCTGGAATTGGTCTTCTGGCTGAGCATCATTGTCAAAGAAGTGTGGAACAGGAGTTATGATAGTAGGCATCCTGTACCTGAGTCCAATCCATCATTATTTGGCCTCAAGTATAGTTTGAATTACACCCATAGCCCTTCCCCGAGACCAGATCAAGTTATTAGGTGAGATAGGTTCTCTTTTCTATAATGATATGGGTAGTTCACCCCATCTATTTCTACAGGCTGACAATGCATCAACAAAGGAGGCTGCACAAAATGTTTGGAACCCATCTATACATACTTGAAGATTTCCCAGGTACATTCTCCTTACTTTTTCATTCCTTATGAGAGCATAATGTTGATTTGTAGAGGTCCTGTGATTCAGGTGCATAGGCCTGATCAATAAAACAGCTTGAGTCTCTAAAGACTTACTAGTTCTCTTTTGCTGTTCCCAATAGAGTTGGTTCTGCAACACTGACTGAAAGGCTCTGAGCTGAATGTCACAAGTAAATATGTGAGGAAGAAATAGAACTTTAGTTGGTAAAAAGAAGTTATGAAGGAATAATTCACACAATAAATTTTGATCATCCATAGAGCTCTGCCAGAAAGCCTCTAAAAATTCCCCTGGTGTCTCAAAAGTATGGGTAAAACCAGAGGCAATCCTCATGGTCTACCACCGGAGGTATTTTTCCTTCAGAATTAGGCTATAAAACCTAGCAGGCCTCCTGCATTGAACCATACACTCATAAATTTGACATACATTTTGAATTTTCTCCTTTAAGTCTTTAATTTCAAAATCTTTCCTTTTTATCTCCTCCTTTAAGTTCTGCTGTGATGAAACCTTCTCTTCCAACTGTTGGCATCTAGCTACCCAAAAGGTTACATCCTCATTATATTTCACAAGTGAAACTATATCATGTGGTCTAATAATAGGTTGCATTTGAGGAACTATTTCCACCTGGACACCAACATCTACTGTCTCTACTACAAAATTTTTTGTTTGCACTTCAGCCTCAATCACTTCAATTTTAGGAATGACAATATGTGGGGGTGATTGAACAATTACCTATTCTAGAAGTACCATGCTTGCCTCTGCTGGTGGAGTTGTTGCATCAATTTCTTGTTGAGGTTCCTTAGACACTTGCATGAGTGCCCTTGCCTGTCCATCCTCTGAATCCTGTTGTTTTTGTTGTGGTATCTCTGCTTCTTCCGGTGCAGCTCTGTCAACAGAACCTCTCTCTATATTCCTCGCTAAATTTATTAGCAAATTTGCTAATTCATCTCCCGAATCTGTGTGAGAGGGTTGTCGCTCCAAAAGTGTAAGCCTATTTTTCACAGTTTCGATCTCTTGCCACAGTTTGGCAATAATGTCATATTTTTCCTTTAAAGTGGTTTCATTCTTTTCAATCCAACCGGTCTGGGTTTTAATTACACTTTTGGCTGCATGGAGTTGAGTTTCAACATCAATTTCTTCCTCCTCCCTTGAACTTGAATTATCTGTTTCTTCTGTTCCTGCTTCATCAGAGTCAGGATAATCAACAAGGGACTCCGGATGACTGGTAGCAATTGTATCCTTTTGTGCTTCTCTTGTTTCAGTCCGCTCCTCAGAATCAAAGGAATAATTAAAAGAAAAGGAAGGTACTGATTCTGTTAAAACATCTTCATGATGAACATCAACATTGACTTCCTCATTGGTAACATTTTCAACTCCTTCAACCTCTTCATCTTGTCCACCAATATCAACATTTTGTTCCATTCTTTCCTCTGTTTGCACATTCCCTTCATCAACAACCCTCTTCAGTCTTGAAGACCTCCTTAGTTCTAAAATAGACGGTCCTCTGTGCCTTTTAGTTCTAGCCTCAAATATTCCAATTGGCAGGGTAGATGGTTCCCCTATCTCAAAAATGTGAGGTGGTTGTGGTTCTGCTGCAAAGGTAACTTTTCATTTTTGCTCATAACCAGCATGTTGTTGTGTTCTTATTTTTTATGAAGGAGGCCCTTCAAGAAATGAAGGAGCTGCTCCAGCAGAAGTCCTAAGTGTAGGTGTAGGATTAGGGTTAATTTCCTCAGTAAATTCATCCCATGTTTGGAAGAAACGGGCAAAATTCCTAGAATTGCCCCTGAAATGATGTCTACAAATAACCTTAATTAATCCATGATGCTTAGGATAACCTTTTCCTGCTTGGTACTTTTTGGACATGTTGGCCAAGTCTTGGTGCAAGTACAAGGGTACATTAACTCTTAGTTCAGGGTTTTCATGGCCATAACGAAGGTGAGTCAAAATTCTCATATGGTGGCCAGAGAGAACAGGGAATTGACCATCGCAGGTAAGAAACCTAATTACCCAAACAACGACTTCATCCCATGGTGTCTGTAAACTAGTCCGCTTAACACCCTTACAAATATTATTACTCATTATATACTCAATTGGTCTATCATTTTCACCCCTAAATTGATTAACCAACTCTTTTAAGGTGTTCTTTCCAGACTTCCCTATATGAATTCCTTGTAAAGGTAATTCTATAATTTCACTGAGGATTTGTGGACTTACTTGGATGGTCATTCCACTAATCTGCACCTTGTTCCCTCAAAAATTTCGTGCAAATTTCACTGCTAGCCCTTCTGAATGCCCTTCGAACTTTCGTAGGAAAGGTAGGAAACCGCCTTCGGTGAAAATCCGTAGACACTCTGAATCCCTTTGCAAATACTCAATATTCTCTGGTTCAATTCTATTTTTCTGTCCTCCCATGGTTCAATTCAAGTTCCTCAGGTTTGTTTTTCCACCAACTCTGTTCTGTTCTTAGTTCTGTGAGAATTTGCTGCCAATGTCGTGTTTACTCATTCTGGAATGGAAAGAACAAAGTTTTTAGGGATAGTAAACACATGCACAACACCGAAATGATGAATATGCGTGTAGACTTGAGAGGTGGCAGCATACAATTAATCTTGAGCCCTTTTTCCTCGCATGCAGTTTAATGCTACGAAGTTTACGGTGACGTGGGTCCCAAAATTTATGAAAATTGCCTCGTTAAAATTACTTTTCCCTACTTGAAACGTGTGCCAACCAATCACATGCAGTGAATTAATTTAGAAGGTCCATGCCTATTAAAAATTTGTAGAGTGGCACAACTTCCGAATTTGATTAGCATGATTTCCATGTGTGCACGGAGATTACGTTGATTTCAAGCCTATGCCACGTGGATCCGGAGTTAAAATGAATTAACCATTTGTTAATTCATTCTTAACTCTTATCTCTATTCCATTCCAGAGCAGAATAGTTTCCAGAGCTATCTTTAAAGAACATTCTTGTGTAGGGCCTTCGTTCTGAGCAGAATGATTAACCAACTCTGTTTCCAGAGCAGGCTTCATTTATTCTTTTGACAACTTCTCTGGAACTAAATGCATGTGTTTATGCTAATTAAAGATTTTATGCATCATATAATACATATTTACAATATTAAAATGGAAAAAGACACATACCTAAAAAAAATTTCTATCCATATTTTGTACAAATGTTGATTCCAGTTGTTTCTGCATTAACTTTTACAAGGTGCAACAAGACAAAAGGAAAAACATAAGTGAAATAGATGTGATGGAATGATCTGAATGAACCAGAGGTGAGTTCGACCCGATGGAATGAGGAATAGTGAATGGAATGATGATGAAATGATGACGGAGAATGGATAAGATGATGATGGAAATGAGACAAACATGTCGGGCAAACCGGTTTTCATGTAAGCCAAATTCAGATGTGCCTCGTAGAGGTTTTTACAATCTGAATTTTTATTTATTTTTTTATTTTTTCATTCATTTTTTCATTTTTTTCTTTGGTGACATTACTTGATTGAGTCGGTCTTGGAAGCAATGGTTGCTTCCAACACCATTACATCCATGTTTCCCACTTGGTTGAGAAACTCCTCCTTGGTTAACGACTTATGATATACACGGAGACGATGACCGTTAACCACCAACTTTCTTCTTGAATCATCAATTGGTGAAAGACGCACAACTCCATTGGCAAACACCTCCTCAATCTCATAAGGTCCGAGCCACCGGGTCTGCAACTTGCCAGGAAAGTCTTCATACCGGGAGTCAAACAACAAAGCCCAATCGCCTTGTTGAAATTTCCGTTGTTGAACATGACTATCATGCCATAGTTTGCGTTGTGCCTGGATCACCTCAGTCTGGTGCAATGCATCTCTCCGTAGCTCATCCAATGCATTGAGCTGCAGGATCCGGTTCGTTTGAGCCTGTGACAAATCAATACCAACTTCCAAAGCAGTCCGAAGAGTTAGCAATTCAAATTCAATAGGTAAAAGGGGCTTTTTTCCATAAACCAATTCGTAAGGGGTAAATCTAGTAGTGGACTTCCAGGTGGTGTTATAGGCCCAAATTGCTTTAGGTAACTTCTCCACCCAATTCCTTCTATGGGCTGATATGGTTTTGGTCAAGATCCTCTCTAACTCCCTATTTGTCACTTCCACTTGTCCATTGGCTTGTGGATGGTAAGGTGAGGATTTTTGGTGTTTGATTTCATACAGCTTGGTGAAGGCTTCAACAAATTTTGAGGTAAACCGAGGTCCCTGATCAGTGGTGATAGATTGTGGGGCTCCAAATCGTAGAAATATTTGTGAATACAGGAAATCAACAACTTTTTCCTCTCGAGCATGCTTAAAAGCATGGGCTTCTACCCACTTGGTTACATAATCAAGTACATACCAAGATATGCACTTTCCCTTGGGAAGGTGGATCAATGGGTCCTACAAAATCT
Source organism: Wollemia nobilis (assembly GCA_028583015.1). Lineage (NCBI taxonomy): Eukaryota > Viridiplantae > Streptophyta > Pinopsida > Araucariales > Araucariaceae > Wollemia > Wollemia nobilis. The sequence continues at coordinate 9,464,310 of JAQPPZ010000989.1, forward strand.
AGCCCCCACCTCTCAAATGGTTCTGTACCTAATTGAGGTTGTAAAGGCATTTCACTAGTAAAAGTAGGCTTACCCATCCTTTGGCATGCATCACAATTTTTGACATACCTTTTGACATCTTTGTGCAAGGATGGCCAGTAGTAACCAGTACCCAAAATATTTCGAATGGTATTCTTCACTGAATAATGCCCTCCTGATGGTTCATCATGACATGCTCGCAGGATGTCATATACCTCATCCTTGCGAATACACCTACGCAAAACATGGTCAGGACTGCATTTAAACAATAAACCTCCTATCCATTCAAAAGAAGAACTTTGCTTGATCAACTGTTTCTTTTGTTTAGGAGTAAAGTGAAGAGGAATCTTCCCTGTAGCTAAATAATTAGCTATATCTGCAAACCATGGAGATTGTACAGAAACAACAAACAATTTCTCATCAAGAAACGCATCCTCAACCAATTCCTCCGTATCTACATTTGGCAATCTTGACAAAAAATCTGCCACTACATTAGACTTCCCTGGTTTATTAACTATAGTAATATCAAATTCCTGTAGTAGTATTAACCAACGAATAATTCATGCACTAACCAAAGGTTTATTCATCAAATACTTTATAGCAGCATGGTCTGTGTGGATGAATACAGGATATCCTGTGATATAGTGTCAAAATTTGTTAATAGCATACACCACAGCTAAAAATTCCTTTTCGGTTGTGGTATAATTCTTTTCAGCTCCAGTCAAATTTTTACTAATGTAGTATATGGCATAATGTTGTCCATCTTCAATCTGTCCTAATGCAGCTCCAATAGCAGTATTGGAAGCATCAGCTTGAATGTGGAAGGGTAACTCCCAATTAGGACCTCTCAATACAGGTGGAGTTGTTAATTTTTCCTTTAAAGCTTCAAAGGACTGTTGACACCCAATAGACCAAACAAATTCAGAATCCTTTGTTAACAATGCAAACATTGGATTAGCAATAGTACTAAAATTGGCAATAAATCTACGATAAAAGCCAATATGTCCTAAGAAACTATGCACATCAGTTTGAGTTTTTGGGGGAGGAAGGGTTTTGATAACCTCTACCTTCTTAGGATCAACTTTAATTCCACAAGCAGAAATATGATGTCCAAGAACAATTCCTTCCTCCATCATCAAGAAACATTTCTCAGGATTTAGAGACAAATGATATGTTTCACAACGTATTAAAACTTTTTCAAGTTGTTCTAAAGTATATTCGAATGTATCTCCGAACACTATGAAGTCATCCATATAAATCTCTACACTTTCATTCGTTAGATCAGAAAAAATAGCCAAAACAACTCTCTGAAATGTTGCTGGTGCATTACACAAACCGAAGGGTAATACTCTGTAAGCAAATGTGCCCCAAGGACATGTGAAAGTTGTCTTTTCCTGGTCCTCTCGGTGCGACTTGAATCTGATTATAACCACTAAAACCATCTATGAAACAAAAAAATTTCTTACCAAGCAAGGGTGTCCAATACTTGGTCTATAAATGTTAGTGGAAAGTGATCTTTATGTGTGGCCTTATTCAATTCCCCGTAGTCCACACATACTCTCATATTTCCATTTTTCTTTGGAACAATAACCAATGGTGAAACCCACCTACTATCTGAAATTGGATAAATGAATCCTACATCCAATAGTTTTTTGATTTCTTCCTTAACAATATCCTTCAGAGCGGGATTCAGACGCCTTTGTGGTTGTCTTACTGGTTTGACATCTTCTGTGTATATCCTATGTGTACACACATCAGGGTGAATACCAGTCATGTCCTTATAACTCCAAGCAAAATCCTGAACATGTCTCTGCAAAACAACAAATAATTTGGCTTCTTGCTCATTAGTCAGCCAACTATTAATGTTCACAAGTTTCCCTGGCTGTATTTCAATCTGCTTAATCCCTGGATAAACAGAATTGACAACCTCATATTTGTTGATTAAAGCATTTAAGGGACAATGATGTGGTTGCAGAGTATGAAATACTCTTGATTCTAGTGTAAATGTGATACCTAATGGGATCATTTGCATAGGACAGGTGAAAGAAGTTAGAAGATGATGATGCCAACCATGTGGCAGTGTGAAGGAGCTTTCTTGTAGTGGAATAGATGACAAATGTTCAACAATTTGTTCTTCATATTTCCATAACAAACGATGGACAAGAATTTGATCATCCCTAAGGCCTTCTTCGTGCAATGTTTTCACCAAAACTATTTCATGTTCAAAGATTTCTCTTTCTGGTGCATTAAGTTCTTCAATATGTTCCTTTACTACGACTATGGCCAAGGTGACAATGGCTTCCTGTTCTTCATCAGACTCAGGGTACCATATTTGTCCAAAAAATTTGGCTGAAGGTTGGGCTGGTGGATACAAGGAAATATTTTTTAGGTCTACACCATTTGAAATGGTCATCTCACCTGACCTACAGTCTATAAATGCAGCTACAGTGGCAAGCCAAGGTCATCCTAGAATAATAGGATAGCCATTAGCTGAATTTCTAGGTTGCAGTACTAAGAAATCTATAGGATATTCCCAAGAAGAGACTTCAATGGCAACATCCTCCAGAATTCCCTCTAGTTTAGCAACTGACCTATCTCGCCATCTCCAAAACTATGGTAGTGGGACTAAGATTATGGAGCTACAATTTGTTCATGGTTTCTTTAGTCATTACATTGATTGCAACGCCTGAATCAATAAGCACATTTGGAATTTGAACCAACCCAACAATAATTGTCACTACTGGACTCCCTGGATCACTATACTTAGGAGGTACTAGTTTTCCCGAGAGTAGGTCAGCCAACTTACCTTCTACCTGCATAGTTTTTGGAAAGGCTTTCTTCTTCCTACCAGGCTTTCTAATGCATAGATCCTGAATAGTTTTCCTAATCAGAGGTACTTCCTTTATTGCTTGCAACAGAGGAAGTGAGATAGACATTTTCCTCAATTCTGTGATTAATTCTGATTCAGGGGCTGTTATAGTGTGGTCAAACCTTTCAGGATAGGGCAGGTCTATTATGACAGGTTCAGTTTTCCCTTGTACATTTTCTATTTTTCCTTCTTTTTGCCCTGTTTGTGGTTTTTTTGGACTTGGTAGTTCTTGTTGTCCATCAAGTTCTTCAATAGTGGGTGGTGCAGGGTCAGGTAAAACCTTCCCTGAATGCAACTGGATGTTACTACAATCAAGGACATGGACTGCAATAGTCTCTTCAGACTCAGCTCCATAAACAGGAGTCGCTTGTCTATTGTTATTGGGGTTAGCCATAGGCTGAGCTGGAAGTGGAGGTTGCTTAACTGGCTGTGTTTGTTGTGGTTGAACTCTTCCCTAAAAATTTTGATTAGGGGCTGGCAGCAAGTGTTGGTTTGGTGGTTGATACCTCTACTGCCCTTGATAGGATGGGTATTGTTGCCCCCATATTTGCCCTGACTGATTTGGTACCCAAGATGGATTAACCGGATGCCATGGCTTGATTCCAACCAGAATGTGACCAATCTTGAGGAGCTGCCCAAGTTTGATTCCAAGGTTGAGGAGGAGGTTCTGTGTACCCCCATGGCATATTCCAAGGATTCTATCCCCAATTTGAAGAAAAGCGAGGGGCATTTTGGTTTTGTATGAAGTTGCCTCCTGGCCTTTGCCCAATAGCATGAAGTTCTTCAACTTGGTTTTCTATAGCACTCCTAAGATGGGGCAAAAGGTGACATTTATCAGTTTTATGCTCCTTTGAGCAAATGCCATAGATTGCTGAGATTGAGGTCTTGTCCAAAGGATAATCTTGCAGAGCATGCTTATTTCTACACCTAGGACAATAGATAGACAGGGGTGGTGAAGAATTGGCTCTTGTATTCCTTTCTCCTAAAGCAGTGTTTAGTTGAACAAGTATATCAATTTTCATATTAGCCATTTCTTCCATCAATTCTTTGATGTCTACATTATTAGGACTTTTCTTCTTCCTTCTGTCCCTAGTTCTAGAATAATTTGTGCACAACTCTATAATGTCAGCAATCTCAAGTTGGTGTACATCTCCTTTTCCCATTATATCCAATACTTCCTTGGATTCATCTTGTAATCCCCTTAGAAAGATAGATTTTAACAATTCTCCTTCTACAGGACCAACTCTTTTCTGGATAAAAGCAAATCTATCAACATAATCTTCCAAATTTTCATCTTCTTCTTGTTTAATTTGAAATAACTCATCCTTTCTATTACGTACCCTGCAATACTCCTGATATTTGTCTAAAAATACAGTTTCCATTTCATCCCAGGTATGAATGGAATCTGAGTCAAGACTCATGAACCAACGTAAAGCTGCATCTTTAAGTGTGGAAGGGAATAATTTCAGCTTTTGATTATCAGTCACATAATCATATGTTTGACACAAGATCTTAAACTCAAACAAAAACTGGTCAGGATCTTCAGACACTGTTCCCCTAAAGATTGGCAACACTGAGGGAGAAATGGTTTTCATAGGAGCTTGTTGTCCAATAGTTAATTGTATAGGGTACTCAAAAGTTCTAGCAGGAGGTGGTGGTTGTGCCATGTTTTCCTCCTCTGATTTAACTGATTCAACTTTTTCTTTTTGTTCTAATAATGGATCAGGAATAGAAGAATGTCTAGTAGCAAGTGCTTCAAGAAGTTCTTCCTCAAAAGGTTCTGCAGATGGTTCAACTGATGAAGAAGATGATTCTCTTTTTACTCTATCAAGATAATCATAAACAGGCAGATCTTCTCCTATATGGGAAGAACGCCTTTCTAGGAAGGAACCGATTCTAATAAACCTCCCTCTCTCATCTCTTGGCCTATGCATTCATGCCTATTTACTAAAATGAACTAAACCTCAGGTCTCCAAAAACTGTTTCCTGAGACAAGACAGTTTTTGAACTGCTAGACCTCTCCTAACAACACCTAAGGGTCCCCTAAAAATGGCACCAAAAATGATGAGTGTCATTTATCCTTCACCATTTAATCAATATATGTCAGTCCAGGGCGGTGTCCAAGGCTATATACGAGAGCAGGGTGTAGCAGATTGTAGGTTTAGTTCATTTAACTCAGTGCTTTATTGGTGAGGTAGTTAGTGTCTTGGGGTGTTTGGTACTCCTTCTAACATCCTAGAAATGCTAAAATACTTCCTTTGACAAAGAAAATGAAACTAAACTATTGAAAACTAGAAATTGCATGAATCAAATCCACACTATTCAGAAAAGTAAAACTGTTGCAGAATTCAATTGACAAGAAATAAGTTGCAGCAAACTGATAATGAACTATTGCAGAAAATGAAACTTCTAAAAGGAAAACATCACACCATACTTTGCAAAAAATGACAAAAATTGAAATATCAAAAACTGACAACCGAATGTGCAAAATCAGTAATAACTTTATTCTAATACAAATTCTAGAAATAGTGCAGAAAATAGAAAGCTGAAAATACTATGCTAAATTCTGGAAATGTGAAACTGAAATTAACCACTAACTTGCAACTACTAATCAAGAAGTATTGACCTATGCATCAACCAAAAACTCTACAAAAACTGTCAGTCTTCTGCTGCCTTGCTGCAGCCAGAATAAGCAGAATTCTGTCAGGGGAAAAACCCTCCTTTGGGCCTGGAAGTGGCCCTTGCTTCCTGAACCAAAGGAGGTGAGTGAGCTTGCTCTAAACTAAGAAGTTCTCACACTTAATTCAAAATGAAACATGAATCATAATATTGCACCCTTTTATTTCATATTAGCAACATCACAACAATGCAGGAAGAGACCTGCAGAATACTGTATTGTTGTAGTAAATACAGATTCAGAACACCTAAAACATGCTATAACTATCTTCAGCTACCTATTCTCCTATATGCTCAACCATATGGGAGCATTTTATTTATACAAAATAGAATGCATTACAGATAAGGTTTACTGCTATTATCTGGGACTGTTACAGCAGTTTCAGTCCAAGTCTTCCACAAATGCAGAGTTTTGACTCTTCTGTCCCTATCCACTCTAAGTGCTAGCATCCAAAGTGAGGAACAAGTGTGAGTTTGGATAAGGTGTCTTCTGAGATGACTTTAGTCACCATTTAATCCTTTTCAAAAATGCCTTTAAGCAGTTCCAAACTGTCTGTGCTCATTCCAAAATTGCTCTGGAATATCAGGCAGCAGAATAGGAAGACTGCTATTTCATCAGCAGAAGTTTATGCAATCGGTTGTGGTGGTAGGTATGGTCTCCTTAGGCATCCAGAGGACTAGTTCCATCCTTGACTTGGGCTGGGATGGACAAATTCCATGCCATGTTGTAGATGTACAACTAGCTGGAATTTGTATGACAAAGTCCAGTTTTCCTGCACAGTCAACAACTTGACAACTTTTTGGCGCCTAAAAGTTAATTTAAAAGTGAGAAAATGGTGGCATATATTTGTGGATGGATGGTAAACCTTATACATAGATTTCTTACATATGATAACACTTAAATTAATGCAGAATTACAGGAATAAATAGCCAAAACACTAAAGAAAATATGGATAAATCAATAAAAATAGAGCATATGCACTTTCCCTATCTTAACATACAAATATCATCACACAATGCATAATATCCTATAATTAACATAAAATCACATCACAAATAGTTCCATATGAGTCTTAAAAGTTTATAAAAGAAGTCTTTAAATGAGGCAATCTCCTGCCTCATCAGATTTTCCTTCGCTTATTCTTTTGTTTCGGTTTGCACGTGCGTAGCAGCAGGTTTCAAAGTTAAATATTTCACTTGTAATCTATCCTTTGTTTGAGTGGGCAACATATATTTTAATAAAACAAGCTCATCTGATTTTGGTGCTGGCATAGGTGCTTTTGCTTAAGTCTATCACTTTTTATTTTGTGTCTTCAGTTCGATAGGTACCTTCAATGGCTCTATTTCAACTAGATCTACCGTGACGAGTTTCTTTCCTGACCTTGTAAGGACAAAAACTTGTTCAATAGATGGGACCATAAAATTGTGATCAATTTCTAAAATCATATTGACTTGACCACCCGTAGCACTTTCGACCAACATCTGCACATAGTTCAAATGAACCATGCAAGTATCTTCACCATGAGGATCGTTGCAAGTAAATCATCAATACGTCCACTCTGATATACTCACTTCTTCATTAGCCAACATGATTGTATTCTTCTCAACACCCCTACTAGTTGAATCCACTTGTTCTCTAGTAACTAGTGAAGTTTGAAATTTTCTTGACCAAAAATCAGCCTCAGCTTGCTTCTTCTTCACTGTAGTGATTTCATTCAACATTGTCCTTACTGCTGAGTTGATCGACTACATCTCCTGTAATAGTTTCATGTAGGCGTTGAAATTTGTAGGTGTTGGAGGCACTGGAAAATGTAAAGGTATTGGCAAAGAAGGTAATGATGAAACAAAAGGAAGAGTAGGTAATTTCAAAATAATAGGAGCAGGTAATTATGGAATAGTTGGAGTAGGTAATTGTGGGTTTGGAACTGATGCAATTTGAGGTAGACCTGAGCTCCATGAGGGAATAGGATACATGGGAGGCATAAACTATGAAAATGCACTAGAATACAAATGTTGTGGAAGATCAAGAAGGATAAGCATTGTTATATTTGGGGGCAGTTTTCCTATGGAAATGAGATCCACTTCAGCCTTCTAGGCTTACGTATATAAATTTTAAAATATGTGGACATTGGCTTGTCAAACCGCCATACCAATATAAGAATTATAGGCTCAAATATAGTAAAACGTAGCTTGTTCATGGGTTGGTCAAATATCGTCAGGAAATATTTGCCAAATTTGAGTGAATTTGACGTTGAAATCAATTATCTCTTCCTACAAATGTCTTTGGATGGTTGTGAACTGATGCATCAAGGAAAACGGATCAGCCTACTCATGGAAATTATTAATCAACAATTTTTCTAACTGGTCCCATGTGGTGATAGTAGTGGATGGCAAGGACCGGTACCAGTACAACAACTTTCCTTTGAGAGACAACACCAACAATCATACCATAATACCTTCATCTATAATGTTGTGTATCATTGCCAAAGAAGCTACATCTTGAATGTGCTCATAAGCAGTTTTACCCATACCATCATAAGTAGGAAAAGTCTTCAATATTGCTTGAGGAACTAGGTTTTGAGCTTGTAGATTTAATGCTACAGATTTATTCCATACCAAAAATTGCTCGGGTGTTTGTGGTTGTTGTGGTGGTAATTTTGGGCCATATTGATTGGTGTGTGTGGTTAGGGAGGTGGAAAACTAGTAGTTGGACTAGCAGGACTTGCATGTATAGAAAACACACCAGCTAACTGAGAGGATGTTGTAATATATGGGACAGCCAAAGGAACTAACCTGAGGTGTTCCAACTTTTTGATATCAAGTTCATACAACTCAATAGGATCTTTGGAATTCTTAGCCTTCGATATAGTAATGATGAAGAAATATTTTGCTTACTTAAGATTTGAAAACTTATGGGTAGATTTGATTCGCCAGATGTTCTAATCCTACAGTACAAGGTGAACATCAAACCTTTATACTATTGTCAGTGGAAACTTTTGAAAGTCCTGTTGATAAGCAACACACCCCCACTGAAAAATGAGATTCCATCCTTAGAAAATTCTGAACTTTCATTTTTTGCAGCAGGGACCCTCTTGATCTTTTCAGGTTTTAAATCCATATTTTGCTTGCCTCCTTTTTAAAGTTGTGCTTTTTCTTGCATTCTAGCCGTGTTATCCAAGAATTCACTTTTTACATGCTAGAATCATTCATGCACAAGAAAATCTTGCACCGTTACCGAGAAAAATCCATAAAACAGTTGCATAAATTCACCGAAAAATCAAACTTTCCATTTTTGGTAGTGTCGCGATATCGCGACACTTCCATTTTCGGAAATGTCGCGATATCGCGACAGTAAGTCAAAATGCGGCTAAGTGGCGTAAAGGTCGCGATTTCACGACATGTCGCGAAATCGCGACAGTTTTTGGGAGAGAGACGCAAGTTGTACGGAGGGCGCGATTTTGCGACATGTCGCGAAATCGCGACATGTCGCATTTTCGCGGAAGGAGAGAGAAAATGGGCTGCAGGATGAAAAATCGGCTAAGTCAGAAACATGTTCCAAAATCGCGGTCAACGCGGTCAACGCATGCATGTAAGGGAACTGTCGCGATATCGCGACGTGTTCTAAAATCGCGGCTGAAAATCAAGAAGCGTACGGAGGCCGTGAAGGGTCGCGATTTCGCGACATGTCGCGAAATCGCGACATGTCGCGTTTTCGCGGCCGACGAGGGAGGAAGTTGCCGATGCTCTGGTAGGGTCGCGATTTCGCGACATGTCGCGAAATCGCGACATGTCGCAGAATCGCGGAAGGAGAGAGAAAGTCATAGTTGACCTGAAAGTGCATTCCGGCGGGAAATAGAAGGCTTCCTGGGGTAGCGACACGTGTCAAAGCGTGAATGGGACAAACAGAAGCCGACATGCAAGCTTATTTTGCGGATTTAATCTGTTTTTAATGTTTTAAGCTTCCGATTTAATTAAAATGCTAATCTAATGCATCTTTTTGTCTTTCATGCAGGATTCCACCCGGCACTTACGGACAACCGGGAAAGACCATAAAGGCGAAGATAAAGTGCGGATTTAGTCAAGGACCGCCATGCTAGGAGAGAAGCTGCCGGTGAGAGCATTCAACAACAAATTTATTGCAGACTTGATAGCATGAAGACCATTTCAACTTCGGGATGGATTTACGGAGATCGAATTGATGGAGAAGTGGTGACTCATCCGGCTCACCAGCAGAATTAATGGAAGCATTTATTTGCAACTGCGAATGAATGCAAGTTGCATTTTATTTTATCTTCTCCATTTATGGCAGCTGATCGCTACGTATTTGCCGAAGGGTTAAGTTCTATTCGGACTTTGATTTTTAAATGGATTTTTATTGTAAAACCCGGGTCCTAGGGTTTAAGTGCGATAAGATTTAGGGTTTGAGCAAGATATTTTGGAAAAGATCGTGGTCCGTCCCGAGTCTATAAATACAAATTCTAAATGTAATCGCAGGAGGCGGAGACTTAGAAATAAAGGCTTATAAGCAATTTCTTGCAAATTTTGTGAAATCCTTTGTTTCCGGACTTGGAGTTGATGTGCTTTAGCTTTTCTCTGATAGCATGGCCAGGAGCCTAATCTTTTGCAGAGTGTGATAAGTGTATTTTCTTTTGTTATCCGTTCCATTTAAAGTTTGTTAGATATATGCCGAGAATCCGCCATTGTCAAGATTAAATATGTCGTTAGGCTTCAGCTTGTTCTATTGTCTCGCTAGGGGAAATTACAGATTTGTGGTTAAGTTTGTTCTAATTGCTCTGTCTTCATCAGTGCGAGCTAGGCCGCGGTGAAAGATACCGCTTTAACCACCGCCCTTGGATTTATAATTTTCTCGCTAGATCCGTTTCACTCGCCTTGTGCTCTTAGTTGAAAGTGATCTTAGACTCGACTGGACACTTTCTTCCGGGATTTGTTCTGCTGTGAAGCCGATAGCATAGATAAGATTGATAGTTTAGAGTTTTACAGCTTTAAAGTCCGATAAACTTCTCTTTTCTCGCCTTACCCTACCCTCTCTTTGCTTTCCGTGAATGATCCATTTTTATTTTCTTTATTTGCCTTTTATTTAAATCACGACCCATGAGAGCTAGATCAAGAATTCAAGTCAAATCCGATTGTCAACAACTTTTGCAACTACCGAACAAGTTCAGAACCCCCGTAAGGTAACAGAGCAGCCCATATCGAAATCTATTCCGTAAGTGGAAAAGAGTGAATTGCCATTCGACCCAACTCGGTAACTCGCACCTTGGATAACCAACTAGATCCTAAAGATGAGTGGGATCAGCCCCGTGGGTGTCTCCTGAGCTTTCCTTGCCTTCATCCCTTTTTTCCCTGGGTGTGCATGAAAGCCGGACCAACACCTAACTGGCACTAGAATGAGGGCCACGTAACATCCGTTCTTAGTGCACTTGAGTTGAGAAATCCGACCGTATGTGGACACCGGAAACCGTATTTTATCCAAAGTCTCGTAGCTAATTTTCCCTCCTCCTCGCCCAACACCTAATTGGCGCTAGAAGGAGGGCATGAACTCGGTTCAAGTGTTGTAAGGGCATAACAAAGAACATTTGAAGGACCCATCGATGAACTCCCAGGGCTTTTATAAATTGTCAAGCGCACCTTTATAAATTGTCGCCGGGATTTTAAATTGTCACAGCATTTTAACATTGTCGGCATTTGAAATTGTCAGGCTTTTAAATTGTGCGTGCAGCTTTGTAAATTGTCGCGAGTGCGCTTTTTGAAAGTTGTCGATGAGCTTTTAAAATTGCCGGAGAAGGCCTTAAGTTCGAGGTGGTTTGTTAAGAACAGCTTCTATCATCACTTGCGCTTATCCAATTACAAATCGTAACATCACCGTCACCCAAGTATTAATGGCAAATTGGTTGGGCCCCACCGCTTTGAACATTCCGGGTATAGCCCATGACCTCGCCCGTAAGTCCGTAAAGGTATCTCCCTGTGTACAAACATGATGGGACAAGAACTCGAGAAGAACATCTCGCTAGCTTTTAAAAATGCTTTAAGATTATTGAATATACAAAGATGAAGATGTTGCCTGCAGATTGTTCCCGCTCACTCTCCAGGAGGGAGCTTATGACTGGTTTTTAAACCTCACCAAAAATTCCATTACTAGTTGGGATGATCTAGAGAAAGCTTTTATATCACGGTTCGGTGAAGTGATAGATCCCAAAGATTTTATATCAGCAATTTTCCAAAGATCAAGAAAGAGTCGGGAGAAACCGTCAGTGTCTTTCAATATGAGGTTCCAAAGAGCTTACTGTAGAATGACTGGCCATTACATCCCAAATGCAAATCTGGCCTTAGAAATCTACAAGAATGCATTGGATTCGGTGACCTCTATTTTCCTCAAGAGAGACATTAATATTACAACCCTGGCAGGGGCTTATAAAGAAGCCTTAATTCTTGAAAGACAAGCTTAGGGCCTCAAATTTCGAGCAGTCCTTTGATATCCTATGTTACACATAACATGCATGTTCCAAACCCCATTCCACATCATGAGTTAATGCCAACATGTCATGCTCTACCCAAGGAGACTCCGTTAACCGTGACATCCACTCAACATGTGCAAAATACAGAGAAAAGTTCCGACAAATTCAAAGTGAGGTGCTTGAACTCGAACAGCTGAGATCCGGCACCACCCAAATCAAGTTTTTCCCCGGTGAGTTAAATTTTCCTGGAAATCAAAGAAATATTGATATTTCTAGTTCACCCAAAAATAGTACAACCAGGGTTTCAGATTCTGTCACTTTTCCCGAAGAGACAGAAAGTATTGTACAGACTTCTGTGGATGAAATGCAAGATTTTCAACAGCTCAAAATGGACAGCTATGACTTGAAATGTGAGAGTCCGTAACTTAACAATGATCCTTCCTCATCGGAGGATGATGAAAGTGAGATTCAATCTCACTATGCGAAGTAACCGAGGAGGATAGCATCATTGAGGATATGAGGGAACTTAAAGCCGACATCACCCTCTATGAACTCGCCTCGCATTGTTGGACAAAACATTAACTTGATTGAGGCTTACTCTGGACCACCTGTTGAATTTCAAGAAAAGGAGGAAAAGATGGTAAATATGAATGTGGTCACCCAAATTGGAATTGATGAACTGTCTCAACATAAGCCTGCAACTTCTGAACATAATGTCAAAGAGGAGGCTATAAACTGTGTTGATGCAGATATTGGAGTTTATGATTTGGCAACTGAAAAGGTGGGAACAGTTACAGCTCTAATCAATCACAACAATGATGTTTGGACATTGCACATTGATGAGGTTAAGTCTAAGCAAGGCTCAGGTGAAAAGGAAAATTGTAAGCATTCTCCTAGAGGGATAAAAATTGAAGTCCCGGATATTGAAGCAGTGCAAGGAACCACAAAATGTTCAAGTTGTTAAGAACCAGTGGCATACAGATAAAACATGATTTCTTTCAGCTGTCACATCATTTTGAAAATGTGGTGGTCTCGGGTCTCGTCAAGGTTTTAAAGTATTTGATCCTCGGGGTTTTTTACATTCAAATCCTTTTGAAAGAACTCGCAAACCCTTTAATTAGAAGCATAAACATGTTATCATATGATTTGTTATTATATGATTTGTTTAATTTGAAGGAGTTGCAGATTTGTTTTTCAAATGGGACAGGGAAGACAGTAAACCCAAGTCTTTCCCAGATAGCAAATTTTTGAAGCACAGTCTGGAGTGCATTTCGTCAACAGGACCTGAAAGGTAATTCTTTTTAAATTACTTGCATGGTCAAAATTTTTTAAAGCACCATTTCTCTGCTTTCCCAACTGCTGCATTTTTTGAGTATGAAGGGAAGTTGTAACATATGTATGCATTGTAAATAAGCTTTGAAGTTTTTCGCTTTTATTTCTTTGTCGTGCAGTTTTTATTTCAATGTCCGTGCAGCTTTAATCTCGTTTCGACTTAATTTTAATGCTCTCAGCTTTAATTTATTTGTTTTTCGCTTTATTTCTTTGTCGGTGCGCTTTTATTTTTAAATGTCTCGTACTTGTGCTTTTTCGCTTTTCTTTAGTTGTTTTTCGTTTTAGCTTGTGCTTTATTTTTTTTTTTTTTTATTTGCTTCTTTTAGTTTATTTCTTTTATTGCTCGTACTTTTATTTTCTTCCTCGTTTTCCTTTTCTTTGTTGTCTTTCGCTTTATTTTTCTCCCTGCTTTTATTCTGTTTTGCTTTAGAAGCTCGTGCTCGTCCTTGGAAGCTCGTACAAAGTCCTTTGGCTTCTAAAATTCTATCCTTTTTACCTCTCGCCCGAGCAATCAATGAAAAGTCACCGCTGGAAAATTGTTTTATTCCTAGTCGATAAATCCTCAATCCAAAGGCTCTCCCCATTCTCGCTCATTATTCTAATTGAGATAGTCTCGCTTGCACTAAACCGTGGAACTATTTTGTTATCCAGGATGAAGGTAGAGAGATGATTGGATCTTGTGTCTTACTTGCCACGCTTGTTTTAATGATAGAAAACGTTATGTCGTTTAGTTGGAGGAACTCCCTGGGAATCCAAGAAAAGTCAGGTTATAAGAGGGGACTATGGTTCATGCAATTATTTGGGTGTCACCGGAGGCTATCAATGCCTAGACCGAAAAGCTCCAGGATTGATCAAATATTAAAAGAAAATTGTAATTTCTCTAAGGTCTTCCGGATAGTGATATATTTCAAAAAGAAGAGAGATAAAAAAAAGAGAGATAAGAAAAAAAGAAAAAAAAGAAAAAAAAGAGTTATATGATTAAAAGAGGCAGCCAATATTAGATTCTGCCCTACAGTTGTAAATTGGGTCGTGTAAATCTAAAGGGTAACTCTGTCTAGGTCAGAAAGCTAAACTAGTAAACAGAGCTCTACTCGGTTTCCCCATTTACAATCTAGAAAAGTTGATTAATCCAAGTTTATCATTCAATTCAGTCATCCTTGAAGAAAGTTCTATACCTTTGTAATTGCACATCGTAAATCTTCCTTGAAGTAATCCAACTCCAAGTATGTCCTTGGGAAATTTTAACAATTGCGCTTGGCGTCAATTTATTGTGAAGAATGCCTGTGGCAAGGCATGATGCATGGTCTTTTTGTTTTGAAACCATAGTCTTGGGTTCTAAAATAGTGCTACTATTTTACCCGCAGATATCGCCATTTGTTGATAAGCAACACACCCCCACTGAAAAATGAGATTCCATCCTTAGAAAATTCTGAACTTTCATTTTTTGCAAGTAGGGACCCTCTTGATCTTTTCAGTGTTTTAAATCCATATTTTGCTTGCCTCCTTTTTAAAGTTGTGCTTTTTCTTGCATTTTAGCCGTGTTATCCGAGAATTCACTTTTTACATGCTAGAATCATTCATGCACAAGAAAATCTTGCACCGTTACCGAGAAAAATCCATAAAACAGTTGCATAATTCACCGAAAAATCAAACTTTCCATTTTTGGTAGTGTCGCGATATCGCGACACTTCCATTTTTCGGAAATGTCGCGATATCGCGACAGTAAGTCAAAATGCGGCTAAGTGCCAGAAAGGTCGCGATTTCACGACATGTCGCGAAATCGCGACGCTTTTTGGGAGAGAGACGCAAGTTGTACGGAGGGCGCGATTTTGCGACATGTCGCGAAATCGCGACATGTCGCATTTTCGCGGCAGGAGAGAGAAAATGGGCTGCAGGATGAAAAATCGGCTAAGTCGCAAACATGTTCCAAAATCGCGGTCAACGCGGTCAACGCATGCGTGTAAGGGAACTGCCGCGATATCGCGACGTGTTCTAAAATCGCGGCTGAAAATCAAGAAGCGTACGGAGGCCAGGAAGGGTCGCGATTTCGCGACATGTCGCGAAATCGCGACATGTCGCGTTTTCGCGGCCGACGAGGGAGGAAGTTGCCGATGCTCTGGCAGGGTCGCGATTTCGCGACATGTCGCGAAATCGCGACATGTCGCAGAATCGCGGCAGGAGAGAGAAAGTCATAGTTGACCTGAAAGTGCATTCCGGCGGGAAATAGAAGGCTTCCTGGGGTAGCGACACGTGTCAAAGCGTGAATGGGACAAACAGAGGCTGACATGCAAGCTTATTTTGCGGATTTAATCTGTTTTTAATGTTTTAAGCTTCGATTTAATTAAAATGCTAATCTAATGCATCTTTTTGTCTTTCATGCAGGATTCCACCCGGCACTTACGGACAACCGGGAAAGACCATAAAGGCGAAGATAAAGTGCGGATTTAGTCAAGGACCGCCATGCTAGGAGAGAAGCCGCCGGTGAGAGCATTCAACAACAAATTTATTGCAGACTTGATAGCATGAAGACCATTTCAACTTCGTGGATGGATTTACGGAGATCGAATTGATGGAGAAGTGGTGACTCATCCGGCTCACCAGCAGAATTAATGGAAGCATTTATTTGCAACTGCGAATGAATGCAAGTTGCATTTTATTTTATCTTCTCCATTTATGGCAACTGATCGTACGTATTTGCCGAAGGGTTAAGTTCTATCCGGACTTTGATTTTTAAATGGATTTTTATTGTAAAACCCGGTCCTAGGGTTTAAGTGCGATAAGATTTAGGGTTTGAGCAAGATATTTTGGAAAAGATCGTGGTCCGTCCTGAGTCTATAAATACAAATTCTAAATGTAATCGCAGGAGGCGGAGACTTAGAAATAAAGGCTTATAAGCAATTTCTTGCAAATTTTGTGAAATCCTTTGTTTCTGGACTTGGAGTTGATGTGCTTTAGCTTTTCTGTGATAGCATGGCCAGGAGCCTAATCTTTTGCAGAGTGTGATAAGTGTATTTTCTTTTGTTATCCGTTCCATTTAAAGTTTGTTAGATATATGTCGGAATCCGCCATTGTCAAGATTAAATATGCCGTTAGGCTTCAGCTTGTTCTATTGTCTCGCTAGGGGAAATTACAGATTTGTGGTTAAGTTTGTTCTAATTGCTCTGTCTTCACCGTGCGAGCTAGGTCGCCGGTGAAAGATACCAGCTTTAACCAACCGCCCCTTGGATTTATAATTTTCTCGCTAGATCCGTTTCACTCGCCTTGTGCTCTTAGTTGAAAGTGATCTTAGACCGACCGGACACTTTCTTCTCGGGATTTGTTCTGTTGTGAAGTCGATAGCATAGATAAGATTGATAGTTTAGAGTTTTACAGCTTTAAAGTCCGATAAACTTCTCTTTTCTCGCCTTACCCTACCCTCTCTTTGCTTTCCGTGAATGATCCATTTTTATTTTCTTTGTTTGCCTTTTATTTAAATCACTGACCCATGAGAGCTAGATCAAAGAATTCAAGTCAAATCCGATTGTCAACAACTTTTGCAACTATCGAACAAGTTCAGGAACCCCCCGTAAGGTAACAGAGCAGATCCATATCGAAATCTATTCCGTAAGTGGAAAAGAGTGAATTGCCATTCGACCCAACTCGGTAACTCGCACCTTGGATAACCAGCTAGATCCTAAAGATGAGTGGGATCAGTCCCGTGGGTGTCTCCGGAGCTTTCCTTGCCTTCATCCCTTTTTTCCCGGGGTGTGCATGAAAGCCGGACCAACAAGTCCCATCGGGCGTACCAAAAAATGTTGGTCATGAATCTACCTAGTAATAAGATCTATGCCTTGTGCACCCTTAACCCAACAAACATTGAAATACCAAAGGAAATAAATGTCCTCCAGGCCAATCTCCAGAGAGGGATGGCTTCCTTACTAATCCTACACTGGGTAAAATTTAGAGAAACAAGAAAGAAATGGACGATTGCAGTTAGAAATGGGAAATATGGCTATAAGTTAGCTTGACAGGATGGAGATAGACTAACAACAAAGCTTCGACCAAGCAAATTAATAGCATTAAACATGAACATAAGAAAATAAAATTTGAAATATTATGTAATAAAATAATCTCCTAAGCACATTTCAGTATTCATTGCCCTATACTAGCAAATATTAAATTCAGAAGCAAAATTTACTCACAACAAATAATGGGAAACAAAGCTTTAGAAATCACACATAGGAAGCAATCTCATAATCCAAACCCAAGCACACAACATGAAGGTACAACTTAGCAATACTCAAGCTCAAAATTTGATGGGGTTAAACAATATATTAGGACTACATACATGAAGCTTACCAAAACATATAAGCTTTCATACAGAAATATCAAGCACATAAATCTATTAAAACATAGTCTAAGCATGGTAATGAAATAGTTATATGAACAAAGAGAGAATAATATATAGAAGGAAGGAACTCTAGTAAAAAATTATGCACCTTTGCTCTAAGATTTCCAACATCTTCCTCCACTTGGTGCTATGCTAGCCCAAATGTTTCCTTTCCTCCAGCATTCTAATCTTGCTCTCCAAAAACTAGCTCCTTTAAAATGATTTCTTCAATTCAAACAAGAATTTGATACTTCTCATGATATAACATATGAGACACTCAAGAGAGTACCATCCTCAATACTCATAAGTAAGGTGTCACCTCGACCTTCTTGAATAAAATATCTCCAAGGCAGTTTAGAAAAGGAGTTCTTTACAACCCACTACTCATTAATTATTATTTTTACAAGAAAAAATATTGTAATTTTATTTCAAGAGTGAAAGAAAATTACACTTCTCAAGTGCCTTAGCACAAAAAAAAATCCATATAAAAGCAGATTGTTGGGATTCAAGATAAAAATACAGTTAATCATATTAGAGAGAAAAAATCCCATCTTCAAAATAACATGGGGGTAATAAGGATAAATATACTTATATATCAATACTTAATCATCCAAACAACATCCATGAAAAAAACATGGATAGAAATAAATGAAAAATGAACCAACAAAATAGAAAATAAATGGTTATAAACTGCCATAAAGCTCTAATCAAATGAAACAAGTCCATAGTAAAAAACCTAGAGCTAGCATAGAAACTAGGGATATGATATATGGGTGAAAGAAGAAACTCCATCCTTGTTCTCTTCCATTTGCAATAAAACTTTTGGAACCTGTTGACCTTATTTTGATAACATATTTGCTTCTTGATTTAATTCCTATTGGTCATGAATCTGCCTAGTAACAAGATCTATGCCTTGTGCGCCCTAGACTTGACAAACACTAAAAGGCCGAAGGAAAGAAATGTCCTTCGGGAAAATCTCGAGAGAGGGTTGGCTCTCTTACTAATTCTATGTTGGGTATAAGTTTAGAGAAACAAGAAAGAAATGGAAAATTGCAAAAATAAATGGGAAATATGGCTATAAGCCAACTTGATAGGATGGGGATAGACTAACAACAGAGCTTCCACCAAGAAACTTAATAGCATTAAACATAAACATAAGCAAATAAAATTTTGAATATTATGCAAGAAAATAACCTCCCAAGCACATTCCAGTATTCACTCCCCTATACTAGCAAAGATTAAATTCAAAAGCAGAATTTACTCACAACAAATAATGGGAAACAAAGCTTTAGAAATCACACATAGGAAGCAATCGAATGCAAAATCAATCCAAGAATAAAAAGCTGATTTGATTCTATTAATGTAGAAAACTTGGAGTATATTTTTGCAGAGTGTCCACCCTTCCATTCTTTACAATGAACAATGATTAGTCTTTTATAGAGGGATTTCAACTCTACCATTTAATGCATTTACAACAAAATGCAGGTAGATCAAAAACTAGCAAGCATATTTTTCTCCTCGACATCAATGAAATTCTAGTCAAAACTTTCTACAAGAAACCATAATACAGCTTCGACGAAAGGAAATCACCTAGAAAATTTAGCAGGAGTAAATACTTGAAGCAACCTGGGACGTTGATACATTGGGACACAACAAAATTGCTTGAGAATTGGGTCTGAATTCATTTCATCTCACATCTCAAAAATCCTCTTCCACCAAAGAAATCCATTGAGTATTAAATTTGCTTTAAAAATCACCAAGGGTGGTAGTTGGTGCATTGGAAATGAATAAGAATTATCCCTAATCTCTCAACATTAGAGCGGATATCTTGGAAATGCCTGCCTGCATTGCCTTCAAAATTAAATGCTATTCTTCTTTAAAAATTTGTAAAAATACGCACGCTTTCCCTGGGTTATATTTCTATTGTATATTCAATGTCACCCAGGAAAGGGGTGAAGTATCCTTGTCAGAGTAATCATAGGTGACAACCAAGCTTGATACTCAAACGAGCCCATTTTTATTTTTAATTTTCTCTTTATCATTGCTATTTATGTTGTCACCTCTAAATAGGGTGACAAGGAATTTTGTCTTTTGAGAGGGACAACGTCACCTGTCAAGTCCACCTGAAACACTGTGCAATAATCCTTCCCAAAAATTCCACCTCCAAGACTCCCTTCGCTCCTTGGGAAAGTACACATAATTTACTATGTTTCAAAGCCTTCGGGTACTTTTTTTCACCTTTGCCCAACTGTTGGACGAAAACGTCCATATTAATATTTAAAAATTTAAAATACTTTTTAACCCCAAATATGGGCAACAAGGGACTTCGCCCCTCACTTGGGGTGAAAGTACTTCCTTTCAATTATGTTGCACATGCAATGACTTAATATTTTCTCGAAATATGTTTCGCCCCAAGGAGGGGTGATAGAGAGTTTTACCCCTCACTTGGGGTAGAAGCAGAGTTATGCATAAGGGGTATGCCTGAAAATGTATATAAAAAAATAAGACGAATCAGTTTCAAAACCGAGGCGAATATGGTGCAAAGTCATGTAGAGGCAATGTCGATTTTTTTTTTCACAAGAAAAAATAAAAGTAGGTGAATTCACCAAATTTTTTGACAAATGTACCATAAGATATAAATAATCACTAAACATACTCTGATTCCCATGCATGATCATAGGGATGACCCAAGTGAGTCAATAGGCTTCATTCGAGGGATGACCTAAGTGAGTCAGTAGGCTTCATTCGAGGGATGACCCAAGTGATTCAGGGATGAGCCAAGTGAGTCAGTAGGCTTCATTCGAGGGATGACCCAAGTGAGTCAATAGGCTTCATTTGAGGGATGATCCAGGTGAGTCAGGGATGACGCAAGTGAGTCAGTAGGATTAATTCAAGGGATGACCCAAGTGATTTTGTAGACTTCACTTGAGGTATGACCATCGAAGGAAGGTTGTAGGGCTTTTTGCAGCCTATAGAAGGGTTATGCATAAGGGGTAGTACCAAAAAGTAATTATAAAATCTAGGTGAATCTAGGTGAATGGTGTATAAAATTTGGGGTAAAGTTTTCTAAATTTTGAAGAATATTTTTCAAAATATGGTGATTTTTTTTTTGCACAAAAAGTATCAATAAAATTTTATGGCTACTAGTAGAAGGTGAGTGGCATAATGTGAGTGGCATAAGGCAAGTGGCATAAGGCAAGTGGCATAAGGCAAGTGGCATAATGTGAGTGGCATGAGGTGAGTGGTATGAGGTGAGTGGCATAAGGCAAGTGGCATAAGGCAAGTGGCATAAGGTGAGTGGTGGAAGGCAAGTGGCATTAGGTGAGTGGCATAAGGTGAGTGGCATAAGGTGAGTGGAATAAGGTGAGTGGCATAAGATGAGTGGCATAAGGTGAATGGAAGAGGGCAACTGGTAGAGGGTGACTGGAACAAAGTGAGTGGCATAAGGTGAGTGGCATAAGGTGACTAGTAGAGGATGACTAGCATAATGCAACTACAAGATGGTGAGTGGCATAAGGTGAGTGGCATAAGGCGAGTGGCATAAGGTGACTGGCAGAGGGTGACTGGCAGAGAGCGATTGGCATAAGGGGAGTGGCATAAAGTGACTAGCATAAGGTGAGTGGCATAAGGCGACCGTTGTAGTTTGTCAATTAGATGATGCCACATGTCCTCTTCTCTACCACATTCAATGAATCTATTAACTTCTACCATGCATAATTCTATAAATTCATATGCAGGGTCATTTTTCGCCTCTCCCAAACCATTTTCCAGAGCAATTTTAGACCTTTTCCAATATTTTTAGGGCGTTTTCCACAATGTTTTCCAAGCATTTTCAGAGCATTTTGGTAATGTCTTCAGCAGGTTTTGGTAGCATTTTCAGTAAGTTTTGGTAGCATTTTTAGAAGGTTTTTCGATAATATTTCCAGAAGGTTTCGATAATATTTTTTGAGTGTTTTCTAGGGCATTTCAGAGCATTTTCTTGGGTTTTTTAGAACATTTTCCTGCGTCTTTTTAGATATGACTAGTTTTTTCACTCCTCTTCCCTCTAAAGTGTATTTCAAGAACATATTTTGCCCCAACATCAAGAGCATTTTCAAAAATCTTGTAAGATATTCCCAATGGCTTTACACTGTTGAACTTGTTGGTGTGTTGAAGATGCCACAGTTGAACATTAACGTTCATTTGGTGCAACAAATCGTTAGTTTTTACAACCATGATGTGTCCATTTTTTTGATACGAGTGGATAACAAGGACATTGTTTTTCTGTTAAACCCTTTGATTTGCAATGACTAATAGGCCTACCATTTTCAAATGGTGTACTGGTGAACAACCAGTACGCCTTAATCGACGATGATAAATCCATCCTAGGAGCTATTTACTCTATTCATTCTAACAATTTGAAAGGTATAATTTTAAAATTTATTTTTTATTTAACATTAAATATTGATGTATTGTAGTTTTCATTATCTAATAACATTCTCCTTGTTGTACTTTTTATTTTCTAATAAATTTTGTCTCTTTTTTTTTAGTTAATTCTTCTAAGTCCAAAAGGGGCTTAAACATTTCCAACATTGCAGAAAAATTTCTATATGCTTTCATTGAATTTTTTCAGGCAAGGCTTATTCTGTAGGGGTGACCTACAAAAATGCCTTTTTGGGCACTTTATTTATTGATTCGTTGTATTTGTGGTGATAGATTTGAATGGTCCATGCACATTTCCAACCACCCGAAATACGACCTTTTGAGTGCCTAGAAAATTCATTCTTCTTATAGTGACTACCAGCAATTTTATTCTTTGTCTATTTCAAGAAGCTTATTTCAACCTTCAACAAAGCATTCCACCAACTGCATTGCACCCCAGTTTTTTGTCTATTGGTATGACTAATTATGAGATATAGGTAGACATATTTTTTGGAATATCTTTGTTTTCTTTTTATCATTCTATCTTGTTATTTTCTAATTTTGTTTTGAAAATATAGAAGAGCATCTTAGTCTTCAAGTAAAAGGGATGTCACATTTAGGTTTCAAGAAGTATCTATTGATTCAGACACACAGTTACAGTCATCACCAATAACTCCCACCAAACGTGTGAGGTCTCATGGTGATCGAATTCAGCATACACCTGCGACACCTTTTACTTCTAAAATTGTTACTGTCGATGTAAAAGAAGTTACCTCTAGCCCACAAGGTAACCTTATTCTTCAAAAGTACTATTTTAAATGATGTATTTTAAGGCATGTGGGGAGGTTTTTTTTGAGCTCTGGCGATTTGGCAGGAAACCTTCTGTGCAGGCACCGGGCGAAGCTCCAGGGTTTCTGGTGGGAATATTCTTCCAGGACCTCCAGTGGATTGATTCTACACTACTTTGAAGGATCGTTCATTGCCTCGGGAGGGCCCAATGGGGTCTCCTCCAGGATCTATCGATGGGAAGAAAAGCTCATATGCTGATATATTAAAAGAAAACCCTGCATCTTCCTCCGATGAAGCTCAGCGAAGTGCTTATCAAATGCTATTTAAGAATGCTGGAAAGGGTTTACCTACAAACAGAGTTAACGACTACCTTCCACAATTTGCTTCCAGGCATAATATTGTCATAGAACCAAAATTGGTTGAGGATACGATAATATACCGTGCTACCCATGATCTGATCTGCAAATTCATGGGTATCCGGCCCACTCTGAACTTTCTACACACCTGGGTGAGACAGAACTGGGAGCCCATTGGTGAGTACTCTCTATGGCCTATAAGCAATGGGTATTTTATTATTAGTTTCTCTTCTTTAGCAGATAGAAACAAAGCATTTGAATCAGAGAAGAGGAGCCACGGCCCGACAGGATTATTTGTCCAATCGTGGAGAAAGGGTTTTGATCCTCGCATTGAGCCCACGACTGTCCCGGTTTGGATTCGGCTGTACGCTCTCCCGATGGAGTTTTGGGGTGAGCAGATTCTTGAGTTGATTGGTAATTCTCTAGGTAGATATTTGGGAGTTTCCAGAGATACCATGGAGGGAAATACTGTTGTCTTTGCTAGAATATGCATAGAAATGGATATTAGCCAGCCACTTCCAACCGAGGTGGAATTGGAGTTGGCAGGACTAACCTGGATACAGCAGCTAGACTATGAAGCCTTACCTTTTAGATGTAGAGTCTGCCATAAGCATGGCCATTTGGCTAGGTTCTGCCCAAATATCCTGACCACAAAAGCGGAAGCTCCGTCGGGAGCGCCAAATCACCCCAGAGAGGGTAAGTTCACTCCGGTCAAAGAACCCCTCAATATCCCCCAGGGTTCTGATGCCCATAAATATGGCTTTGAACAGCAAAAGCGAAGGAAAAACAAAAAGAGAAATGGCAAAGAGTAGGCCCAAACCAAGCCAACCAATCGATATGAAATCTTCAAATCCCTTGTAGACCAAGAAGACCAAGTCATGGAAGGAGTGGATGGGAATGCTGAGGATAATAACACCCACTCTCATGCTCCTCTATCATCTACTCCTGTCTTAGAATAGGTGATTGAAACCCCTGAGACTTTGCAGCCAGAGAACCTAGAGGCTATGGTAATCCATTCCCCTGCACAACTAGTTATTAAGGATGTCAACATGGGAAGTGCAGAAAAGAACAGAGAAAGACCAGCGTTGGGGATTATCCAGGTGGAAAAGAGGTCTAAGAATAGTAATTCCCAAGGAGTCGGTAGAAAATCCAATAAGGATCTACTAGTAGCGCAAGGGGACAAGCCGATCAATGGAGTATCGGTGAGAACAATTGACTCTTATTGCTCCCAAGGTTTCCAATGATTATACAATCCTGGAATGTAAGGGGTTTAAACAGTAGAACCCATCAATCTGTTGTTCAAAGACTTTTAGGAAGACACAAAATAGACTTTTTTCTCCTTCAGGAAACAAAAATGTCTTTAGATATTATGTGTAAAACTATTAGTAGAATATGGAGGGGCGCTGGATATATGGATGTGGCGGCCCAAGGAGCTTCAGGGGGGATTGTTACTCTTTGGAACCCTCTGGTGTGGATAGCAATAGAACATACAACTTGGAGGGGTGTTCTCACATCTCTCTTTAAGAACATTGTTACAGTTGAACAGGTTTTAATCACAAACTTCTATGGGGCTCAAAGCATTGATGGCCAGCGGCTTCAATGGAATGTTGTTCATTCAATGAGATCCTCCCGGGAAGATTGTGATTGGATTATTGCTGGGGATTTTAATGCCAAATTATCTGCCAGGGATCAGGAAGGTGGTATCCCAGTTTTGGATCCAGGGGATAGGCTTCTGATTGCTCAAGTCCAGGCCTTTCACCTTGTTGATATCAAAGGTCCTGGCACTTATTTTACGTGGACTAATAAGAGAAGAGAGCCACACAGTAGGAAGGTAAAACTAGACCGGTTTCTGGTCTCGGAGGAAGCATTTGTGAAATGGAATATTAAATTTCAGATTTTGGAAGGCCCAGTTTCAGACCACTTTCCCATTTTGCTGGAGGGAGGGGCTATGACAGGGCAGTACCATAAACCATTTAAATTTGAAAATTTTTGGTTGCAAAAAGAAGATCTCCGAAGAAAAATTCCTCAGTGGTGGGAAGATGGCCGCCCACCTTTTGGGACTGCAATGTTCAAATTTCACAAACAGCTTCAATTTGTCAAGTGTAAACTGAAACAGTGGAGGCAAACTAACAAATCAGACTTCCAGCACCAACGGGCCCCCTTGTTGGCCAGATGGGATGAGGTGCAAAAACATTTCAGGGAAGGAAACATTTTCGAGCACCTTAAATCCGAGGATGATGCTTTGCACAAAGCGGTTGAGGATATTGATAATCAAGAAGAGATTTACTGGAAACAGAGAGCAAGAAATACTTGGTTATTAGAAGGAGACAGAAATACAAAAGTTTTTCAGCGCTCTGCCTATGCTAGGAGACAAGCGAATAATATGGAATTCCTTCAAGATGAGAATGGATACTCTTTTGACACTCTTCCTGGTATGCACTCCCACTCAATGGAGTATTTCTCAAAACTCTTTAAGGAAAGTATGGAGCAAGATGGGGCAGCCCAAGATGAAGTTATTGCTGTCATTCCTTCTATAATCTCTCCTGAAGAGAACCAGGCCCTACTTAGACCCATAGATAGAGATGAACTTAAGAAGGTGGTCTTTGGGATGTGTACTGGTAAATCACCCGGTCCTGATGGATTCCCTATTGAGTTCTTCCAGGACTTTTGGGATACCCTAGAGGAAGATGTTCTGGATGTCACTGAGGAGTCCAGAACCAATAAAAGAATGCTCAAGGCTCTAAATCATACCTTCATTACTTTAATTCCAAAAGGAGTAGGGGGGGTTCATTTATCTGATTTTAGACCTATTGCCTTATGCAATGTGATCTATAAAATAATCACTAAGATTATGGCTGAAAGGTTAAAACCTATCCTGCATAATATAATTTCCCCATAGCAAGGGGGTTTTGTTGAAGGGAGGCAAATCTTGGATGGAGTGATTCTAGCACAGGAGGCTATCCATACAATACACCAATTTGGGAACAAAGGAATGTTCATTAAACTGGATATGTCCAAGGCTTATGACAGGGTGGAGTGGGGCTTCTTGGCAAAGATGTTGATAGCCTTTGGTTTCTCTCAAGACTGGACAGACTGGGTCATGAGCTGTATTTCTATGCCTTCATACTCTGTTCTTATCAAGGGACTTCCCTTGCCTCCTTTTGGTGCCTCTCGTGGCCTTCGGAAAGGAGACCCTTGCTCTCCTTATCTCTTCCTCATCTTGGCTGAAGGATTGGGTAGACTCTTTCTGAGAAGAAGACTTCAAGGTCAGATAATAGGTATTAAGGTCGGGGCTGAAGTTTTGACTCATTTACAGTTTGTAGATGATACTGGATTGGTGGGAGTGGCCAGCCTTAGGGAAGCAAGAAGAATCGTAGATACTCTAAATGTCTACCTCCGGGCCTCTAATCAAGTCATCAATGACAATAAATCCAAAGTGATCTTCTTCAATATTGATCAACGGTTACAGGTGACAGAGTTATTGAGATTTTAGGTTTCACTCGGACCTCTCTCCCAGTAGTTTACCTGGGGTCCCTCTCCATTTCAAAAAACTAAAAATAGATGTTTGGAAGGACCTATTGGATGGCATCAAAGATAGAATGAACCATTGGTCTCATAGATGGTTAAGTTATGGGGGTCGTCTAAATTTTTTGCAGTCAGTTATTCAGGCCATGCCAATTTATAAATTCTCCATCCTGGCTGCTCCCCAGTCTATTTGGAAAGAGCTGGATAAAATGGCTAGAATATTTCTATGGGAAGGTGCCAAGGGAGAGAGGAAATGGGCCTTGGTTGGTTGGGACAAGGTTACCCAACCCAAGGAAAAAGGAGGGTTGGGACTAAGAAGCTCCAAGTTTAACAAAAAGGCTTTGGCTGGAAAACTGTACTGGAGGTGGATTTCTCAGCCAACATCCCTCTTCAGTAGAATCCTCTATAGCAAATACTTGGGTTATGTCCTTCCTAATGATGTGGGCCGCTTTCCTCTGGAAGGTTTTGGATCACCAGTGTGGCAGACGCTCAAGCTTGGAGCTCAACTCATCAAAGATCAACTATTCTGGAAAGTGGGGAGAGGGGATAAGGCTCGGTTCTGGACTGATTCCTGGGACTAGAATCCTCCCATTATTGCTGTGTTTCCTGAATTGCAACCGATAAAATCTGCTATAGAAGATAAGGGATGGATCCAAATTGAGAGCTAATTTAACACTAGTCAATTGGGGGACTACAAGATCATAAAGTTTAAGCGGCTGGATGAGTGGCCAATACCAATCCCTTCAGAGTTGGTACTTACTTTGGGAAAAATCTTGGTAGAATGGTTTCTTACTGGGAGAGATGAGGAGGATTAACTGGCCTGGGGCTATGGGAGCCTTGGGGTTTATACTGTGAAAGAGGGATATGATGAGATCCTTCCAGAGCCCCCCCCACACTTTTTTTGGTTCATGATTGGAGAAAGATATGGCATCCCCAGGGCTGGCCGAAAGTGAACTTCTTCGCCTGGTAGTTTTTGCATAATGGAATTCTCACCTATGACAATCTCAAACTCAGAGGCATCATTGGCCCTTCTCAATGTGTGTTATGCCACAAGCAGGAGGAAACTGCGGATCATCTAATGTTTGAATGTTCTTTCACAAGACAGATCTAGAAACGCTAGTTCTACCACTTTAAACTTCAGGATAATGGGGTCTTGTCTCGAAACAATATTTGGGAAAGCTGGAAGAAAGGTAGATTTAAATCCAAAGCTCTTCGAATTGGCTGGGAGCTTGGTTTATTTTTTATCTGGTGGCAGGTATGGTTGGAGAGAAATGCCTGTATTTTCCATGAAACCTTCTCCTCTCTAGAAGGAATATGGCAAGTCATTTGGAGCAAAATGGCGGAAACGGTTGCCATTCATGCCCAGGGGGAAATTCAGTCTGGTTTTGAGCCTTTGGAAGAGGGAGCTGTTATTCAACAAAGGCAGGTGAGTGGTAGTTGGAAACCTCCTCCTGAAGGATGGATCAAAATCAATACTGATGGAGCTGCTAAAGGCAATCCGGGAAGTGCTGGAATTGGAGTAGTGTGCCGTGATCATGCTGGGTCTTTGCTCTATTGGGAACTACAGGGTCTGGGATGTGCCACAAACAATGAAGCCGAGGCCTTTGCCATTAAATCTGCCTCCTTCTGGGCTATCAAACAGGGACACAGGAAGATTATTATTGATTCTGACTCCCAAATCTTGGTAGGTGCTCTTGACTGTATGAGAAACTTTGTCTCGAAAGCTTGGAGGTTGTGGATCTTAGTCTCCCAAATTAAAGAGCTTTGGAGGGAATTAGATGATGTGATACCTGTCTATGTGAATCGAGATCTCAATAAGGCGGCCGATTTCCTTGCTAAGATGGGTGCTGAAAGGGAGGTTGGGATGCAGCTGCACAGTGACATGCCTGTGGAGGATGCAGAGATTCGACAAGGCCTTGAACATTTTTTGAAATGATGTGTAGTGTTTTTTATGCTAAGGAAGATTTCTATCACGATATCGCGACATGTAGCACCGTCGCTGCTTCAAGTTGGAAGCTGTCGCGATATCATGACAGGTTGCGCCCTCATGGCCTTTGGCAGGTTTTTGTTGCGATATCACGACATGTCGCGCCATCACGACCCTCGGGGAAGGCGCATGGTAAAATTATCGTGATATCGTGACAGTTTTGGCAATTTGGGGCTAACTGGAAAACTTGTCGCGATATCGCGACACTTTTGCAGATGGAGAGCAAAGTGGAAAATTCATCGCGATATCGCGACAGTTTTGTGAACTGGGCACCGAAAGGAAAAACCATCACGATATCGTGACACTTTTGGCGATATGGTGTCATAAGGAAAACCCGTCATGAAATCGTGACCATTTTACTGATGTGGTGCAAAGTGGATAATTTGTCACGATATCGCGACATTTTTTGGCGATGGCTGCTGCATGAAAATCTCGTCGCGATTTCGTGACAATTTTGGCTTACCAGCGGAATGGAGAAAACTGTCGCGATATCGCGACGCTTTTGCGATCTGGATGCCATAAGGATAATTCGTCGCGATTTCGTGACTCTTTTGATGGTTGGATGATTCGGAGGCACTTTGTCACGATTTCGTGACCTTTTTGGCGTTATGGAGCAAGTTGGTCTTCTAGTCGCGATTTTGCGACAATTTTGGCGAAGGGTCGCTGGAGGGAGATGTCGTCGCGATTTTGCGACATGTCACGATTTCACGACATGTCACGATTTCATGACATGTCACTATTTTGCGACATGTCGTGATTTCGCAACATGTCACGTTTTCGTGACTGTTGGCACCGCTGCGGAGGAGACGGGGTTGACTGTCGCGATCTCGCGACATGTCACGATTTCGTGACATGTCGCTTTTTCGTGCCCAGTTGACTTCTTTGCTTTGTGTTGTGCTGGGTTGACTTTGTGCTCTACTCTTGTAGTGTTGTTTGCTGTTCTTGGTTGGGATGTGTTCTCTCCCGCTTGTAATTGCTCTTTGTATTAATACAAGTTTTTCATTTTTTCAAAAAAAAAAAAAAAAAATGATGTATTTTAATGATTAAAATTATGTTTTTTAAATGTATTTTAATTATTTTTCAAAGAAAGGGCAAATAGTTGAATCATCAATGACTACAAAGTCTGAGTCTAGTATGTATGGTTAAAATAAATCTCTTTTTATAATATTGTTATTTACACACGATTAAATTTATGTTTTTGTGTGAAATTTTGCAGAGAGACCTACTATATTCAAAATATTGAAAAAAATATGGCTCCATCGTCTTTCCAATCATAGAAATAGCCACAACAACAACCACAACAAGTTCCATTGTCTGTCCATCCAAAACAAGTTCCTATCCATCCACAGCAGGTTCCACCAGTGAGGAACCAATCACGCATGCGTGGTAAAATGTTCCTCACACCACCGTATCATCATGCAAGAAGTGCTATAGAGACACAAAATGTATCATCATCTAATGTTTCTATTTTACTAATATTAACCTTAGAGAATTTTTCAAATTTTGAGAGTGCATCTCAAATGCCCTCGGGGACTCTAGATTGTGATTTTCTTTATCAGGTTATGAATCCTAAAAATTACCCTTTAAAGGCAAGAGATATTCTTGAGGATGATGAGGGCATTGATGAAGAAGAGGATGTCAATGTAGATTTCGCACCACAACAAGTCATCTCCCATCATCTAATAGATGATGATATAGTAAATTTTTTTGAAAATATGTTATTAGCCAATAGATGTAAATTTGTAGTTCATAATACTCTTCTTTTGGATATTGATAAATTGAAAGAATGGGAATATCGGACCAAGGTTTTGATTAAAGCAATCAATGGCCGATATAAGAATTTTTCAAAGAGAAAAGAGTTGTTTTTAAAGGTTGATAATTAGCCCAAAAAGCTCGATGCTTTGCTACATAAAGCCGATTCTGGCACTATGGAGGCCGAGTCTGCATACACAGATGAAATTCTTGTAGTTGTTCTGAATAGTTTGGAAAACCTCAATGTAGAGGCCCAAGCATATTTCAATGAATGGGCACTAGATCAGAATAAAGTAGCAGTTGCAAAAACAACACAACTTACAATTGATGTAAGTTTTACATCTAACTAAAAAGTCATTTTTTGTTAAATATGTTATGTTTATAAATATTTAACTTTTTCCACTTTTGTTTTGCAATCTAATTTCTAGCACCTAAAGCAACAGGTTGATGCCATGAAACGTTGATCAATACTGCAAAAATTAGCATTAATAATACTATTGAAGTGAAGAAAAGGTTACAACAAATGGTTAGAGAAAATAATTGGCTGAAGAAGTTTATCAGAGTTAAGGCCTGGATGTCAACGCTAAACTGAAATAAAATGAGAAAGAGTTGAATGCACCTTTCAAAGAAGATCCAGCAAAGGAAGAAGTTTCATTGTTATCGAGGATCAACACTATAGCAAAAATTTTGGTTAGGGTTGGTGTATTAGAAGAAAAGGATATTGAGATAGATGTGGGTGAACCTTTTGGAAATATACAAAAATAATAGAAGTTTGCTATGTTGAATTTGAAGTGAAACAAAAAATCTTTGATATTTTTATAAATTGTTAAAGACTGGTATCTTTCTTGAAGTCAATGAATGAGACAATTTCCTTAAAATTTCTATTATAATTTTCAAATTTGTTTTAAATAGTGTTTTGTTTTAATTATTTGTGTTGATGTAGAAGTTTGTTGTTTTTAATTTGAAGTGGAAAAAAATATTTGATATGTTTTGTAAATTGTGAAAAAAATGGTATTATTTTTCAAAATTGAAAGCAATGAAAGTGACAACTTTTGAAAAATTGTATTATCATTTTGAAATTTTGTTTTTAATTATTGTTATAGTTTTATTATTGTTATGTTTTAATTTTAAGTGGAAGAAACAATGTTTGATATGTTTTGTAAATTGTGAATGAATGGTATCTTTTTTAAAATTGAAATCAATGAAAGAGACTATTTCCGAAAAATATATATTATCTCTTGAAAAATTTGTTTTGATTATTGTTATGTTTTGATTATTTATGATGATGTAGAAGTTTGTTGTTTTTAATTTTATGTGGAAGAAATAATGTTTGATATGTTTTGTAAATTGTGAATGAATGGTATATTTTTTAAAATTGAAATCAATGAAAGAGACTATTTCCGAAAAAATGTATAATCTCTTGGAAATTTTGTTTTGTTTTGTTTTTTTATTTGTGGAAAACATCCCAGAAGGGATGCCACTTTTGGGTAAGACCCAAGGAGGTAGGGGTATCCATTCCGCCAAAAACACCCAGGACTCGAACCTGGCCTACCACCTTTGACATACTCAAGGAGCAAACAAACACACAAAAACAATTTAAAAAATAAATAACAATAAAAATAATAAAATAAAATAAAAAACATGCTCCTTGAGTGTGTCAAAAAGAAAAGCACAACCAAACACACACACAATAAGATAAAAAAAAAACCACAACACGAACCACATAGAAAAAACACAAGAACAACATAACAAAACACAAACATGACAAAAACAACAGAACACTACAAAGACATAACAAAAAAAAAACATGAAAAATAAACACAACCAAAACCTAAAAAATTAAAAAATAAAAATAAAATAAAAATAAAAATAAAAAACAACCAACAATAGACAATAAACAAAAACAAAAAACATAGAAAACACTCACACATAAAAACACTAATTAACACAAACAAACAGAAACACAAGAACAAGAACGACAAAAACACAAGAACAATAACAAAAAACATAAAAAAAAACACAAAACAACAAAAACACAAGAACAACAAAAAACAACACAAAGAACACAAAAACAAAACAAAACAAAAGAACACACACACCTTAAAAAACTAAACAAAAAAACAAAAAAGAAAAAAGAAAAAAAATGAACATAACAATGACCTTTCTAGACCAGAAGACTTTTAAGGCAAGAATCAACAGAGGAAACAAAAGAAAGAATAGTTTGAGCTAGGGAACTAAAATAACCTGAGTGAACCAAAGAGAAGCAAAAATAAAGCAAGAAGAAACTAGGTACCTTCAGAACTGGAGCCATCCAAAGAAATGATAGAAAGAAGAGCTTCCCTAATTTGTGAAGCCCACCATCTAGGAGGGTGGCCATAACAAGTAAGATCACCTTTGTCCAAAGCCCAATTAGCTAAAGCATCAACACTCTTGTTTTGATCTTTGACCACATGATTGTAATCAACTTTCAAAAATCCCATCTGGATTAATTGAATCTTCTCAATAATTCTTTTTATTCTCCAATCAACCTTATGATTCTTAGAAGGAGTCTTCAAAAGATTAATCATGAGTTGAGAGTCAGACTCAACTAACACCTTTTCCCATCCAACCTTAGTAGCCTCTTGAAGGCCTCTGAGGATACCATACCCCTCAACAAGGTTATTGGAAAGAATACCCAAATTCTCAGCAAAAGTAAAAACTAGGGAGCCATCTGAAAGTCTACCAATTCCTCCCGCACTGGCTTTTCCAGGGTTCCCTCTAGAGGCACCATCAGTATTGAATTTTCCAAAATCCTTAGGAGGAGGTTGCCAATTTCTTGTTCTATCCATCTTACAAATACTCACATTCCCTTTAAGTTGGTTGCCCTTAGAAGATTTAATCTTCAATATTTGCATCACTTGATCCCATATTTGGTGGGAGTTTTGGGGGTGATTAAGGAGTTGATGGACTGATTCAACTAAGTTGGCTATGGTATTTTGCCAAATATAGTGAATATCCTTCCTATCTTGATTAAAAATTTGGTTGTTCCTTTCATTCCAGATATTCCAAAGAAGAATGGTAGAACCCATCCAAACTAACTGCCTAATAAAATGATCAACACCCTCTTGCTTAGGCCAATCCCTCCAAAGTTGTTCAAAAGTAAAAAAATTGGACCACTGTAAGCCAAGTAAAGTGGCCATTCTCCTCCATAGCTCAGAGGCTAAAGTACACTCAATAAAAATATGGATGAGAGTTTCTACATTCTCTTCACACATTTCACATCTAAAAGGGCCATGAAAACCATGCTTCATAAGTTGCTCACCAGTAAGCACCCTACGATGCAATAAAAGCCAAGTAAAGAACCTCACCTTAGGCTAGAGCTTTTGAGCCCACAACTGAGAAAATATGTCAGAAGATTGGTTGGGATTATTATGGCATAAGGTCAAATAACCTTGAGCAATTGAATAATCACCCTTAGTAGTGTTGTTCCAACCAAAACAATATTTTTCATGGGACCAAGAGAGAGATCTCATATGAAGGATGCCTTGGATATCTTGTCTTTACCTTTCTAGGATTTGAATAGGCCAATCCTCAATAGGGATCCAATATCTACCAACCTTTGAATTACCAAGTATGGTACCGATAGTAATTAGCCACCTTTATCCAGTTAGCTCGGTGAAGCTCCTCCATCCAAGGCCTCCAATCGGGAAACTGAGTTATCAAAGGCTTGTGACCATCCCAAGAATCTATCCAAAAATTTTCCTGTTGACCATTATGAATGATCCAAAATAAATTTTTCTTTATCAAATCCTCACCAGTCTTAAGAACTGCTAAAATGGGAGAACCTTTGGTAGGAAGTTGATAGCGAACAAGGTCTTTAGGACTTTTGTTCTCAGCATATTTAGCACGGAGATTATTGGCCCAAAGAGCATTGGGGTTATGCAACATCCTCCAATATAATTTAGTAGCTAAAGCTTTGTTGTTATTAATAGAAGACCAGAATCCTAACCCCCCTTCATTCTTAGGAAGACATAAAGTGTCCCATTTCACCAAGGCCCATTTTATTTTCTCCTTAGTACCACTCCAAAGGAATCGATGACTGATTTGATCCAGTTCTCGAAGAACAGCCTTTGGGATATTCAACACGAAAGATACATAAATAGGAATAGCTTGAAGGACTGATTTTACCAAGGTGATTCTACCCCAGAAGAAAGCCACCTGTTGGTCCACTTTCCAATTTTCTTCTTGACTTTGTCCAACAACCAATTCCAATATTTATTTTTCTGCCTTTGAATATTGATGGGAATACCTAAATAAGTGATCGGAAGGGAGGTCTTCTTATATCTTAATTTATCCAAGACCATGGATTCCTATCTGGTAGAGAAGTGAAAGAAAATAACTTTAGATTTATCTTCATTGATCAACTGCCCAGTAGCCTTAGAAAAATAGCTAATGATTTGCTTAATATTAGAAGCTTCCTTAACTGTAGCTTTACCTAAAAGAGTAGAGTCATCCAAAAATTGAAGATGAGAGATAGGTCTAGCTCCATGAGCAATGGTAACTCCCTCAAGGGTTTTGTTTTCCCTCCTTTTGGTTATAGTCCTACCCAAGCATTCAACAAGAATGATGAATAAATAAGGGGATAGTGGGTCACCTTGCCTAATACCTCTAGAAGCTGGGAATGACTAAGAAGGCCTACCATTGATAAGAACTAAGTAGGAAACTGAAGAGATACATCCCATAATCCAATCCATCCAATCCTTAGAGAAACCAAATTGCCTCAAAACTTTGATAAGGAAGTGCCAATCCACTCTGTCATAAGCTTTGGATAAGTCTAACCGAATGAACATGGAAGGATATTTTTGCATATCCATGGAATGGATGGCTTCTTGAGCAAGAACTATCTCATCTACTATTTGATGCCCTTCCACATAACCCCCTTTCTTAGGGTAAATAATCTTATGCAAAAGAGGCTTCAACCTTTCTGCCATGATCTTAGTAATGATTTTGAGAAGAACATTACATAAAGCAATAGGTCTAAAAGCTGAGATATGATCAACCTCTTGAGCTTTTGGAACAAGAGTAATATAAGTTTTATTGATAACCTTCAAAATTTCTTTGGCTTTCCTGGCTTCTTCCACCACCTCTAATAAATCAGCATGAAGGATATCCCAAAACTCTTGGTAGAACTCAATGGGAAAACCATCAGAACCTAGGGTTTTCTCTTTTTGCATTTTAAAACTACCTGTTGAAGCTCATTGATAGTAACAGGAGTAGTCAAAATAGAGTTCTCCTCAAAAGTGATAAGAGAAGGGATTGCTTGAAGAACATTTTGTTGAGAAGCCGAGTCAAGAGGAGTAGCAACAAAAATATTGGAAAAGTAATCGACAACAATAGAGTTCATGCCATCCCAAGTATAGATAACATCTCCAGAATCTAATTTCAGGGAAGAAATAAAGTTGTGAGATCTTTGACCTAGAAGATATTTGTGGAAGAAATTTGTGTTTCGATCTCCTTCTTTGAGCCATTGAATTCTAGATTTTTGCTTCCATAAGAGTTCTTCTATTTTTTCCCATTCCTCTAACTGAGTTGTGAGTTTAATTTCATCTGCACTTCTATTCTTTGTGAGGCCATCTAAATGGATTTTCTTATTCAAATTTTCAAGTTGAGCAATAACTTCATGTTTTTTTATGAACATCCCCAAACTCCTTCCAGTTCCAAGTCTTGATTTTGGATTTAATGTATTACAGTATTTTGGCAAAACAGAACATCTTAGTCCCATGCCTAGGCTTACCTTCCTTCCACCATTGTTGCACACGAGGTCTAAAGGAACTATCTTTGAGCCACATTAATTGAAAGTGAAAAGGAGAGAGACTCACATTGGTTTTCCACATTTCCACCATGACTGGCCAATGATCCGAACCAACATTGTTAAGAGTATTCACTTTAGAAATGTGACCATGGATTAAGAAATTTCCAGAGAGCAAAAACCTATCCAATCTCTCCATTATACAAGCTAAGCCTTGCCTTATATTAGACCAAGTCATAAGGCCATTATCTAGTTGGATGTCCACAAGATGGAGGTTTGCAATATATTCGCTCATGAGGTTAGTGCTTTTATCTAAATTTCTATTTCCCCCCATTTTCTCATCCAGAGAGAGGATGGTATTGAAATATCCTATGATCAAGATCCAAGCTTCATAAAAATGAGAGATAATGAGTTATATCCTTCCACTATCTTATTTTTTCCTCCAAATTAGTCAGAGCATAAACAGTAATACAAAGCATAATTTGGTTGGAATGTCTACTTTGAATAGCTATAGCCAACAGACCCCAACTGCCAACCATATGGTGAATAATGTTGGGCAAGGTGCAAAAATAGTATTGTCATTATTGTCAACACAGATAGATAGATCAGTTGATGTAGTGGACAAGAGTTCAGAGGTCAGTGAGAGCATGTACAGTAAATTTCCAAGAAGACAAAAGTGGCCCAGATTCACAGAATCAAAGAAAAAAATAAGTAAGAAAACTGTCGTGATATCGTGACATGTTTTTTGTCGCGATTTCACGACATATCGAAGGAGAGAGAAAAAGCTAGAAAAGCGGTCGTGATTTTGCATCATATCGAAGGAGAGAGAAAAAACTGGAAAAGCTGTCGCAATTTCACGACATATCAAAGGAGAGAGAAAATGCTGGCAAAATCGTCGCGATTTCGTGACATGTTGGACGAAAGAAAAAGCGCAAGATAAACTATTGTGATTTCACGACATGTTGGAAGCAAATAAGGCAAGTAAGAAAACTGTCATGATTTCACGACATGTTTGAAGAAGAAGCGCATGCAAGGAAAACTATCATGATTTCGTGACATGTTTGGAGAAAAGGCGCAGGCAAAGAAAACTGTCACAATTTTGTGACATGTTTGGAGAGAAGGCGCAGGCAAAGAAAACTATCGTGATTTCACGACATGTTTGGAGAGAAGGCACAGGCAAAGAAAACTATCACGATTTCATGACATGTTTGGAGAGAAGGCGCAAGCAAAGAAAACTGTCATGATTTCATGACATGTTCGGAGAGGAGGTGCAAGCAAAGAAATGTGTCATGATTTTGTGACATGTTTGAGAGAAAGAGCTTGCAAAGAAAAGTGTCATGATTTTATGACAATTTGCAAGAAGAAGCGCTAAGGAGGAAAAGTGTCACGATTTCACGACATGTCAGGTTTTCGTGATACGATGAGAAGAAAAGCGCTAAGGAGGAAAAGTGTCGTGATTTCACGACATAATGCAGGAGAGAGATTCGATAGAAAAAGGTGTCACGATTTCATGACATGCTTCATTTTTGTGGTCCAAAGCGAAGAGAAAGAGGAGAAGGATGAAGTGTCACAATTTTACGACAAAAGCAAAATGAAAGAGCATGGAAGTAGAAGCATCGTGATTTCATGAAAAATTCAAGGAGGAAGAGCTCAAAGGTGAAAGTGTCACGATTTCGTGACATGTTCCGTTTTCATGGGCCAAAGACAGAAAAGGCACAAGGTAGCGAAAGTGTCACAATTTCACGACATGTTCGTTTTCACTGGCCAAATACAGAAAAGGCACAAGGCAACGAAAGTGTCACGATTTCGTGACATGTTCCATTTTCATGGGTGAAAGGCAAGGAAGTGCAAGGAGGGAAAAAATATCACGAAATCATGACATGTCATGTTTTCATGGGTAAAAGGTGAGAAGAGCACAAAGAGACAGAAGTGTCGCAATTTCACGATAGGTCGCAACAACACAATTACGGACAGTTAACTGGAGTCAATGTGATAGTTACAGGTGCAGTTATAGATAGAAATCATGCAAGCTATTTTAAGAACTATCAAAGAAGGAGAGATCGAACAGTCGCATAAACAAAATCAAAAAATGCATGCATGCATAGAAAAAGATATGAACAGTCATGATCGAGAAGATGAACAGTCATGGTAGAGGTATACGTTGCATGTAACGTGTTTAACGAAATACCCACTCTATATATACAATAGGAGTTACATAAAGAAGGAGTTACAGTTGTCAAGTGGCAGAAGATAATATTAAAAGAACAATTACAATCGACAAATAGCGTATGAGGAATGAAAGAAGGCATTATAACTAGAGTTACAGAGCGAAAGTTTAATTATAAAAGGGGAGTCAGGCAGAGAATTAAAGCTACCACCGAATGTGTGAAAGTGTTGTCGAAAGAGGGTTAGAAGAGTGCTGTAAGAGAGAGATAAGCAGAGCAGTAAGGGTTTACTGAGTTTTGATAAATTGGAGACCAGTCAGGGTCTTATAAAAGTGAATGCATTTGTATGTCATTGATATAGCTTTCAAAACTGTGATCCAAGTTGGTGCTTGGATAGGGGTTGGTGCTCCTTTCTGTTGGTGCAGATAAATCAGGGGTTGGTGCTCCTTCCAGTGGGTGCTGGTAAACATATTATAAAATTGGTGTTTTGCAAAGATTGGATTTGGACCGTAGTCCAAGCAGTCATTCTTGAGGAGTAGCCAAATTGGTGAACCTCGTTACATTGTGTGTTGTGGTGTGCTCTCTTGTGATAATTACTTTATCTATTTTTAAGTTCTCTTTGCTTCAACTTTAAGAGTGGTAAATTTGAATTTAAATAGCTACATTGATTCACCCCCCCTCTTAGTGTCATTGTGAGAATATCAATTGGTATCAGAGCAAGGTTCTTGAACAAGCTTAATCAGCTAAGGTGATCTTGGAAGGAATGCAATCGTAGGTGGTGAAGGATTCTCATCAAACAAAGCTACTTTGTTCAATGGAACTAATTACTCATTTTGGAGACTCAAGATGCAGACATATCTGAGTGCATTAGGATACGACATTTGGGAGTCAGTAGAAAGTGGATACACAGTACTCGCTACTCCTCCAACAGATACTGCTAGTAGATAGTGAATAACTCCAAAGAAAAGAATGCCATAATGTGTGGGCTAGTAGGCAGTGAACTGATAAGGATCATGAGCTATAAATAAGCAAAAGACATGTGGGACAAACTGAAGAGCATCCATGAAGGAGATAGCAATATCAAGGAAGCCAAGCTACAAATGCATCGAGCTCAGTTCGAAGCATTACAAATGAATGACGATGAGAACATAGAGGCCTATATGCTGAGAGTCAATGGAATCATTAATGCAATCAGAGGACTCGGCGAAGAAATCAAAGATGTGGTTGTCATGAAAAAGGTACTTAGAACTCTTCACAAAAGATTTAATTCTAAAGTTTTTGCAATAGAAGAGGCTAAAGATCTAAATAATTTTAGCATGGACGAGATGCATGGTTCTTTGACTGCATACGAAATGAGAATAGGACAAACTAAGCCCATATACAGAGAAGCTGCTTTTAAAGCACACAAAAATATAAAAGCTAAACAAGAATCTGAGGATGAAAAGGCATCGGATGAAATGGAAGCTAACTTTGTTCGAAAACTTACAAAGGGAAAAGGAAAATATAGAGGAAAGTTATCGTTTAAGTGCTTCAATTGTGGAGGGGTCGGTCACTTTGTAGCTAAGTGTCCAATGGATGAGAAAACCAAAAGTGATGAAGGGTCACACCAAGAAAGAAATGACTGGAAGAAGAAACCAAATTTTAGAAAAAGCAACTTCAAAAAGAAAAGTTTCATATCCAAGAATGTTAGCTCTTCTGAAGATAGCTCAGGTGAAGATTCTGAAGAAGAAATAGGTGAAGCTCTGTTCATGGCATTTGAAGAAGCAAAAACAGAAGAAAAATAGGAAGGTGACACAAAAAGTAAGGATGAGGCTGAAGTATATCTAGAAGGAGAGTTGGTTGCTGCACTTAAAGAGTTGAGTATAGAAAGGAAAAAGAATAAAAAAGTCTCAAGAAAAATAGAGGATGCGAATGACATAATAAGCAGTTTGAAAGTATAGATAGAAGAATTTAAGAAAATGTCTGAAGAACTCAAAGTTCAATTAACCATGAAAATAGATGAGTGCTACAAACTGGAAGAAGAGATTGTTGTCTTAAGAATGCGGCTAGAAGAAAATAATCAAAAATTAAGTTGCTATAACAAACTTGAAGGAAGTTCTGCAAAGCTTGAAAAGATTATAAATAGTCAGAGGACTACGGGCATCAAATTTGGCTTGGGCTTTGTCGAAGGAGAATCCTCAAGTGGATCAAAGGCCATAACTATAGAACAAGTAAAGAAAGAAGATAAGATCAAGGTTGATTAAGGAAAAATGAATCAGGCAAAATAAAGCAATAGTGCCAGGCATGAGAAGAGTGTTGACAATGAGGAATTCATAAAATTCACACATCAAAGGAGAAGAAAATTTGTGGCTTCTACTACAAAATGGCAAAGACCAATTCCCAGGTTCAATCATTATTTTTCTAGTTATTGTTTTAAATGCAATGCTTACGGTCATAAGATTTTAGACTGCATTCATAATATAGGACAAAGAAATTTCACCAGTAGAAATGTCTTTTCACCCTTGATGGATTATGCAATAGAATGCTATAACTGTCATAACTTTGGACACATTGCAAGAAACTGTAGAAGCACATATGCAGCAAATAGATATCAGGGAAGAAGATCTCAACCAAACAGTTTAAGGCAAAATAGAAAATTCTTAGAAAAACATGCACAGGCTATTGACAAAGAAAAGTCTAAACAAGTGACCAAAACTGTAACCAAACCGGAGTGGAAAGAAAAGGAGCGACCCAAGGAAGAAAAGGAATCCTTAATTGTTCAGATAGCATTCAAAGCACAGAACAAATCTGCACCATGGATATTGGATAGTGGATGCTCTAGCCACATGACAGGAGATAAACAAAAATTTGAAAAATTATAGAAATATGAAGGGGGCTCTGTAAAGTTTGGAAATAATGATGGAGCCAAGATAGTTGGCAAAGGATCAATCAAGATAAGTGATGGAAAGATCAATTCCAAAGAAGTTCTGTTTGTGATTGGTTTGAAGCACAACTTACTGAGCATAAGTCAAATCTGTGATAGAGGTCATAAAGTCATCTTTAAGAAGTAGGGCTATGAAGTCAGAAAAGCACACAGTGAGAATCTAATAGCTACTGGATCGAGGACTTCTGGAAATCTATATACTCTCTCAGAAACTTCAGAAGGAGCATGCTTGATTGGACAGAAGATGAAAATTGGCTGTGGCACAAGAGGCACGGTCATATTAGCTTTGACAATCTGGTAAAAATAAGTTCAAAAAGGGCAGTAAAAGATATACCCACCATTGCCAAACTAGTAAATATCATCTGTGCTTCATGCTAAAAAGGGAAGTAAACTAGAGACACATTTAAATCAAAGGAATACTTCACCAGTAAGCCTTTAGAATTAATACATACTGATTTGTGTGGACCCATGAGAACACAAAGCATAAATGGTGACAAATACTTTAT
Organism: Wollemia nobilis; assembly: GCA_028583015.1. Taxonomy (NCBI): domain Eukaryota; kingdom Viridiplantae; phylum Streptophyta; class Pinopsida; order Araucariales; family Araucariaceae; genus Wollemia; species Wollemia nobilis. Next base: position 9,506,242 of record JAQPPZ010000989.1, read on the forward strand.
GTTGTTCATAGATGACTACTCTAGGATGACATGGGTACTATTTTTAAAGCTTAAATCAGATGCCTTTGAGATGTTCAAGATTTTTAAAAAATAGGTTGAGAATCAAACTAGAAAAAGAATTAAATGCCTAAGATCATACAGAGGAGGAGATTTTATCTCAGAATACTTTGTAGAGTACTATAAAAAATATGGGATCAAAAGACAGTTTTCAGCAGCAAGGACACCTCAGTAGAATGGTGTTGTAGAAAGGAAGAACAGGACAGTGCAGGAAATGGCACAGACAATGTTTGCTGAGAACAAAATAGCTGACAAATTTTGGAAAGAGGCAGTCCATACTGTGGTTTACATCCAAAACAGGTGCATGCTAAAGATGCATGAAAGCAAAACACCTTATGAGCTATGGTTCAGCAAAAAGGCAACAACAAGATATTTCAAAGTGTTCGGTAGCAAGTGCTACATCAAACGAACTGAAGATAATCTCGGTAAGTTTGAAGATAGAGCTGACGAAGGTATTTTTCTTGGTTACTCGACAAAAAGCAAAGCCTACACATGTTACAATAAGAGGCTAAAGAAAATTGTGGAGAGTGTTGATGTTAAAGTTGATGAAGGTAGAGAACGAGAAATTACTTATCATGAAAACTACCCTATTTATGAAGAAGTCATTGAAGGAGATGAAGAAAAGGAAACAGAAGAAAATCAGAAAATTGACCCAGATGATTTAAGAATTGACTCAGAAGAAGAAGAAAACAAGAAATTCAAAACAAGCAGCTGGCAGAAAAATCATCCTAGAGAACAGATTATTGGGGACCCAACAATTGGTATTCAGACAAGAAGAGCAATAGTACGGAACTACTCTCTATTATCTAGCATTGAGCCCAAAAATATTGCTGAAGCAAGCACAGATGAAAGTTGGATGAAGGCTATTAATGAATAACTAGATCAGATTGAGAAAAACAAAACCTGGGAGTTAGTACCAAGGCCGACAAATAAAAATATAATCGATACTAAATGGATTTTTCAAAATAAATTGAACGAAGATGGACAAAGTTGTAAGGAATAAAGCAAGACTGGTTTGTAAAGGCTATGCACAGGTTGAAGGTATTGATTTTGAGGAAACCTTTGCACCAGTAGCTAGACTAGAGGAAATCAAAATGTTTGTAGCTTTAGCAGTTCATAAAAAATTTAAAGTATATCAAATGGACATAAAATCAGCATTTATGAATGGAAAACTAGAAGAAGAGGTTTACATTGAGAAGCTAGATGGTTTCCAACTCAATGATAATCCCAACTTTGTTTGCAAGTTGAGGAAAGCTTTGTATGGTTTGAAACAGGCACCCAAAGCATGGTATGCAAGGCTGGATAACTATCTGATTCAACAGGGGTTCAAGAAAGGTTTGATGGACAGTAATCTGTATGTCAAAACAGAGAATGGCCATCTTATTGTCCTTGTTGTTTATGTAGATGATATCATTTTTGGTAGCAACAATGATAAGTCCTGTAGAGACATAGCAAATAAAATGAAGAAAGAATTTGAGATGTCTATGATTGGTGAACTTTCTTATTTCCTCGACCGCAAGTCAATCAAAGTGAAAAGGGCATTTTTATCTCTCAAGTTAAATATGTGAAAGAAATGTTGAAAAATTTCACAATGGAGGATAGTAAACCTGTTAGCACTCCCATGACAACAGGTTGCAAGTTGAGCAAGGATGAAAAATCTCCAGATGTAGATCAAACCATGTACAGGTCTATGATTGGAAGCTTGCTATATTTGACAGCTACCATACCAGATATCTTACAAGCAGTATGCATGGTAGCAAGATTTTAGGCTAGTCCCAAAGAGACTCATGTGACAGCTGTGAAGAGGATTTTGAGGTACCTCAAGGGTACTATGGAGTATGGGTTGTGGTACCCAAAAGGTAAGGACTTCACTCTTATTGCATATTCTAATGCATATTGGGCAGGATGTATTGATGACAAAAAGAGTACCAGTGGAGGAGCATTTTATCTTGGAGACAGGCTAATAGCATGGCACATCAAGAAATAAGAATCAGTCTCTCTATCCACAGCAGAGGCAGAATACATTACAACAACAACATGCTGTACACAGATATTATGGATGAGAAAAACCCTGAAAGATCTTGGTATTCACTTCAAAGAGCCAATTTTTGTTAAATGTGATAACACCAGTGCTATTAACATCTCAAAGAATCCAGTTATGCATTCTCGAACCAAGCATATTGCAATTCGATATCACTTTTTGAAGGATAAAGTTGCAGAAGGGGAGGTTAAATTGGATTTTGTTCCAACTACAGAGCAAGTAGCAGATATATTCACAAAACCATTGCCCAAGGAAGTTTTTGAGTACCTTCGGAGTAAGTTGGGAGTGGTCACGTTTCCCAAGAACTGACTATCAATTGGGACCACATTCTCAGGGGGAGCATTTATGCCTATGTTTATAGTTTTGCTCATATTCATGATTTTTGCTAACTATAACAATGTGTGTTTGAGAATGTTGTGCATAGACTCAAGGGGAGTCTGCAGCAGCCCTTTGGTATTATTGTCAAAGGGGGAGAAGAATTACAGGAGATTGCATGAGTGTTGCCAACAATTCCAAAGGGGGAGATTGTTGAGCAAGGTGCAAAAATAGTATTGTCATTATTGTCAACACAGACAGATAGATCATTTGATGCAGTTGACAAGACTTCAGAGGTCAGTGAGAGCATGTACAGTAAATTTCTAGGAAGACAGAAGTGGCCCAAATTCACAAAATCAAAGAAAAAGACAAGTAAGAAAACTGTCGCGATATCGCGACATGTTTTTTGTCATGATTTTGCGACATATCGGAGGAGAGAGAAAAAGCTGGAAAAGTGATCACGATTTTGTGACATCGGAGGAAAGAGAAAAAGCTGTCACGATTTTGCGACATATCGAAGGAGAGAGAAAATGCTGGAAAAATTGTCATGATTTCACGACATGTTGGATGAAAGAAAAAGCGCAAGATAAACTGTCACGATTTTGTGACATGTTGGAAGCAAAGAAGGCAAGTAAGAAAACTATCACGATTTCATGACATGTTTGAAGAAGAAGCGCATGCAAGGAAAACTATCACGATTTTGTGACATGTTTGGAGAAAAGGCGCAGGCAAAGAAAACTGTCACGATTTCATGACATGTTTGGAGAGAAGGTGCAGGCAAAGAAAACTATCATGATTTCGTGACATGTTTGGAGAGAAGGCGCAGGCAAAGAAAACTATCACGATTTCATGACATGTTTGGAGAGAAGGCGCAGGCAAAGAAAATTATCATGATTTCATGACATGTTCGGAGAGGAGGCACAAGCAAAGAAATGTGTCATGATTTCACGACATGTTTGAGAGAAAGAGCTTGCAAAGAAAAGTGTCACGATTTCACGACAATTTGCAAGAAGAAGCACTAAGGAGGAAAAGTGTCACGATTTTGCGACATGTCGAGTTTTCGCGATCCGATGAGAAGAAAAGTTCTAAGGAGGAAAAGTGTCATGATTTCATGACATAATGTAGGAGAGAGAGTCTGATAGAAAAAGGCATCGCGATTTCATGACATGCTTCATTTTCGTGGTCCAAAGCGAAAAGAAAGAGGAGAAGGATGAATTGTCGCGATTTCACGATAGAAGCAAAACAAAAGAGCATGGAAGTAGAAGCGTCGCAATTTCACGACAAATTCAAGGAGGAAGAGCTCAAAGATGAAAGCATCACAATTTCACGACATGTTTCGTTTTTGCAGGCCAAAGACAAAAAAGGCACAAGGCAGCGAAAGTGTCATGATTTTGCGACATGTTCCGTTTTTGTAGGCCAAATATAGAAAAGGCACAAGGCAACGAAAGTGTCATGATTTCGTGACATGTTTCATTTTTGCAGGTGAAAGACAGGGAAGTGCAAGGAGGTAGAAAATGTTGTGATATCGCGACATGTCATGTTTTTGCAAGTAAAATGTGAGAAGAGCACAAAGAGACAGAAGTGTCACGATTTCACGATAGGTCGCAACAGCACGATTACGAACAGTTAACTGGAGTCAGTGTGACAGTTACAGGTGCAGTTACAGATAGAAATCATGCAAGCTATTTTAAGAACTATCAAAGAAGGAGAGATCGAACAATCACATAAATAGAATCAAAAAATGCATGCATGCACAGAAAAGGATATGAACAGTCATGACCGAGAAGACAAACAGTCATGGTAGAGGTATACATTGCATGTAACGTGTTTAACGAAATACCCACTCTATATATATAATAGGAGTTACATAAATAAGGAGTTACAGTTGTCAAGTGACAGAAGAGAATATTACAAGAATAGTTACAATCGATAAGTGGTGTATGAGGAATGAAAGAAGGCATTATAACTGGAGTTACAAAGCGAAAGGTCAGTTATAAAAAGGGAGTCACGCAGAGAATTAAAGCTACCACCGAATGTGTGAAAGTGTTGCCGAAAGAGGGTTAGAAGAGTGCTGTAAGAGAGAGATAAGTAGAGCAGTAAGGGTTTACTGAGTTTTGATAAATTGGAGACCAGTCAGGGTCTTGTAAAAGTGAAGGCATTTGTATGTCATTAATATAGCTTTCAAAACTATGATCCAAGTTGGTGCTTGGATAGGGGTTGGTGCTCCTTTTTGTTGGTGTAGATAAATCAGGGGTTGGTGCTCCTTCCAGTGGGTGCTGGTAAACAGATTGTAAAATTGGTGTTTTGCAAAGACTAGATTTGGACCATAGTCCAAGCAGTCATTATTGAGGAGTAGCCAAATTGGTGAACCTCGTTACATTGTGTGTTGTGGTGTGCTCTCTTGTGATAATTGATTTATCTATTTTTAAGTTCTCTTTGCTTCAGCTTTAAGAGTGGTAAATTTGAATTTAAATAGCTACACTGATTCACCCCCCCCTCTCAGTTTCATTGTGAGAATATCAAATAACTACCTCTTTTGGGTCCCAAATACAAACAATGCCACTAGAAGTCCCCTAAGAACTGAGGGAAACCATTTTTTCAACTGGCCAAATTTTACTGGCAATTGAGTCCATATCCTCCATTGACATCTTTGTTTCTTGAAGGAAAACAAGATGTGGATGATTTATCTGAATCATTCTTCTAATTTCATTTTGTTTTAAAAGAATTTTTTTGAGTCCTCTAATATTCCAAGTGATGATATTCATTAATACAAGGTTCCACAAGCCTGGGGGATAGGGGGACGGGGGGACGGGGATGGTGGGGGACGACAGGCCGATTTTAGGGGACGGATCGAGGACGGCTGGGGGGGAAGGCTAGTATAATACTATAAAAATTGAATTTTTAAAAAAATTTAGAATAATCTACACATTCAGAATTCTACACCCAAAAAAAATGACATTTCATATTACTAATCAATTATGTAAGTGTAGCCATTCATATTCAGATTAGTTACTAACACATAAGTGCAGCCATTCATATTGAGATTAGTTACTAACACATAAGTGCAGCCATAATTGAGTCATTTAACATTTTCATATTCATATTAGTTATTAATATGCAGCCATTTAATCGTTTCAAGTTCAAAAACTATAACTTGAAGGTTCAGCCAAGGATATCTAGTGCAAACAATGTTCAAACAGTCATCATTTTAAGTAATAACAGTCATCATTTTTTCAGCCACCAATGTTCAAATAAAGACTATCATTTAAAAAAAAATTTAGTCACTATCACTAACTGTTCAAATTTTTAGTCACTATACCAAAAGAATTGGTATTGTTTAAATAAACCTCCTTTTAGTCTTGTAATGATGGCATTTTAGCATAATTCCAAAGACCCTTACCATTTTTTAAATTAAATTTTTTTTTTTCCCCTTGGGTGAGGATGCCCAGCCGTGGGGGATGGCTGGGCCCCATGGGGGATGCTCAGACCGTCCCCGAGGACGGCTGGGCATCCCCCATGTGGCCCAGTCGTCCATGGGGGATGCTCAGACCATCCTCGAGGATGGCTAGGCATCCCCGGGGATGGCCGAGCTCCATGGGGGACACTCAGATCGTCCCTAGGGACACCCAACCATCCCCAAGGACGGTCTGAGCATCCCCCATGGGGCCCAACCGTCCCAGGGGATGGTTGGGAATCCCCGAGGATGCCCCAAAAAGGGGGATGTCTCGAGGATGGGAGGCCATAGGCCTCAGCCGTCTCAGGGATGTTTCCTAGTCGTCCCCCAAAAAGGGGGATGGGGGGAAATGTCCCCCTTGTCGTCCCCCCGTGCTGGGGGATGCGAGAAACGGGGGGACGACAAGGGGGAAATTTCCCCCTTGTTCCCCCGTGTTGGGGGAACACTGCATTAATACCAAGGCTAAAAAAGTTGGGAAGGGCATTAATATTACCTTCCTCTACAATATTTTCACCTTATTTTACCATATGATATTGATTGGTCTTGCAACTTGCTTTTTGATTAGAATCCATCTTCATTTATTTTCCTTATTTCTTGACTTACTCCAATTGAATCTAAGATGGCTTCTAACCTTGAAGAATGCTTGTACACAACCAAAATTTTACTAGAGGGTTCAACAAAGTCTATATTAGGACCTGTATTATTTGAAGTTTTGACATTTAAAAGATTGTTTTTCTTGTGTAAATTTTCTCCTTTTTTTTTGTTGAAAACCTTTGATTTGTTGGTTTTTCTCTGAGTTATTCCCTTCATATTTAAATTGTGTTTCTAAGATTTATGTTTCCATTATTTCCTCTTCTTGACTTGGGACATCATTTGTGGAAAGGATTTCAAACATATTAGCAGATGACTTTAATTGATCCTTCATAACTATTTTTTTAGTGTTATTCTTAGGCATTTGGAAACCTACTGAGTTTATATCTTCTTTATTTTGATCAAGAATTTTATTTGGGCAAGCACTAGCCAAATGACCATATTCATGGCAAATTATACAATGAAAAGGAATGTTCTCATAGTCCACTACTTGCTCCCAAGTGTCTTCCCCAAATTGTAATGTGATATTTTTAGGTAGGGGTTTGTCAAAATCCATTAAAACACAAATTAGAGCATAAATAATATGTTCAAAATTTTGAGTACAATCATCAGTCATCATAAAAGTTCCTAAAGAGTTTCCAATTGAAGAAAAAATAGTAGGATTTCAAAATTCAATAGGGGGGCCAAAGAGTCTAACCCACACGGGAGCTATAGAAGGCATAACTTCTTTGGCTTTAAATTTAGTATCCCAGGGCTTCATGAAAAGCCCTACCCTTCCAAAAAACTAGGGACCCCCTTGAAAATGTTTCTCTCTATCTTCATTATTAGAAAATAAAACAAGAAAATAATCATTTGAATAAATAGAGATTTGTAACTCACCTTTATTTTTCCAATTTTTTGTAGCCCGAACTTTGAAAATAGATAGGCTCAAACGAAACCCCACGAATCAACAAATTAGTCCTTTTTTTTTCAAATCTTCAATGCCAGATTGAATGTTACCCATATCAAGCTTAATAATAGGAGTTCCATCAACTGCTTTCAAACATCCTAATTTTGTTTTCCTAGGATCAATCTTAGGCATTCTTAGAGGTTTATGGGAAGCCCTAAGATTAATATTAGCATTGGGCTGAGGTTATCCACCATGGAGGGCATTTCTAAAATTTATTTTTGGTGTTGTCTTTGAAATTATTACCCTTGACAGGGGTTTTCACAGTAGAATTATTTTGTGGGTGCACCTTAGCACCAGATTCACTTGAGATCTGAGCCAATTTTTTATCAACTGCTTGAAACTTATTTCATGATATCTTTAATCCTTGCCCTAGACGTCATGGAAAGGTATGATTTTCACTTTTCTTTTGTGCAATAAATTGGAAGTCGTTGTCATTTAAGTTCACAACATGATATGTTGAATGACATATTTATAACCCATCTTGGATCCCCTACAACATATCCTGCTAAAATATTGAGCATAAACCATAAAAATATTGGCCGCTAGGGCTTGAAGGCCCTAAAAACCAACCTCTAGAGCTACTTGCAGTCAACCCAAATGAAACCCTCACACATTCACTTGCCAAAAATATCATTCACACATAGGGATGCGCTAGGATTTGTGTTTCTCTAAATGATATAAAAATTGGTGGAGATGTTCTAGGATTTTTCAGGCATCTACCCTCAAAATTTTAGCTTAGTTTGAGTTCGGATGAGTGAGATATGGCTGAAACAAGTTTGATAGTTTGGACAGTCCTACAAAAAACGTCCCTCCTCCATCGAGCTTCCACTTATATGGAAAATTTGTTTTGAATGTTGTTATATTTTGATTATTTGTGTTGATATATTAAGTAATTTTGAATTATGTGGATGCAATAAGATGTTTTTATTTTATTTTATACGAATTAATTTGAAATGACAGGAAATGCAACATAAATATTAATTTTGAAAAATTGCCAATAATGATTTATACAAAACAAATCTAAAAGAAAAGTTGAAACTTTAGACTAATAATTCAATAACAAGGCTTATGTAAAATGATATACAAAATATCCAGTAACACATTTCTAATATTAAATATAATGCAGTGTTCTCTATAATCAAATAATCAAATTTCATTCAAATATACATAATCAAATCAGAGGGCTATGCTATACAAAGTATCCAATGGTAAATCTAATATCATATTATATGATTAGTGATATCAAATTTACATGTAACAATATAATCTCAATATTCCTTTCATTACAATGCTAAACTCAAATCAAATCAAATGAAAGCAACCTTTCATTCTGATATGTGAAATCAAATCAAATGATAATATGTGAAATCAAATCAAATGAATGCATCATTGCATCATAATGCTGGAAGCTAGAACAAACTCTTTTCAAATTGTATAAAATATTCTACACTCATACCCATATTTTCTATCATCACAATTTGACTAGTGTTACCATCATCCTCAGTATTCATTACACCTCTTCTCTTTGCCATAGATTTCCAATATGACAATGCTCTTTCGTAAGGAAACTTCTCCACCTCATAGATCAACACATATACTCTCAAACAATTTTGCAAATTTTTTTCCAACCTATTTTGAACTTTAGATTTTACATATGATAATGCACTGAACACCCTTTCATCTTCCATAGATCCTAAAATCATCGTTTGACATAATTCATATAAATAAAAATATTTACTCATAGTACGTTATAAGATAGTACTAGGTTGTAATATTCTCTACAAACGTAAAATAGAACCTGCTTCATGATGGTTAGAGAGTTGTGAAATTTGAGCAGACATTGTTGTTCCAAAATAGTTTGATTGTTTTGTCAAAATATCTCTGTTGAGAATGCCATTGATTTCAATACCATTGACTACCACACTTTTATTGAAATGGCCAGTAAGAATACCCATGTATTTGAGAAATAAACCATTTACAGTTTGGTATTCACTACAAGGATCCCAAAACATCAGATTAACCACACCCATAGCTTCTAGCAATTCATCTCTTTGAAAACGGTCTCTTATTTCTTTTGTCAATAATTTTGTTGTTTGTTTCAGTATAATTTTTGTATTGTCTACAACTACATGAAATCTATTGTAGGTTATGGGCATTTGCTCAACTTCATTTGTAGCTATATTGATTCGCACACCATAACAATATAAAGGTATTTCCTTTCTATGGACATCAATACATAGATGATAGTTTATATTGAACTTTAGAAAGATTTGAGGATCATTCACGTTTATTAATGCTCTCCAACTCTCAAACATGGGATCCATAAAATTTTGACCAGATGCATACATCATATCAATATGCATGCAAATTTGTATTCTCGCACTGATGAAATCCACAATATAAATTTATCTTTCTTGTACAATTTTTATCAAAGTATTCATGTTTTCCAACATAGGAAGAATACCACACAATGTGAGAAGTGTTTCAAAGTCACTCATTCAAAAAAGTAAATATTTAGCCTTATTAACTACCCTATGATTTGCATACATAAACCCTATCAGGGATTGATATTCTTTGAAAACTCTTAATGTCGGTTGATACATCGAAATCCACCTAGTATCCACATCTTTCAATAGTTTTTTACCTTCAGTAACTCCTAGTGCAAACTGTTGAAACTCTGAAAATATTTTTGGACTGCGTGAAAAATAACCATGAATTTTATGGACAAGCTCTTCCACTCTCACAACATTTATAAATGTATCCATAATTTTATATGCAATATTCATTCTGTGAGCCATGCAATGAATATGGCTCAAATATGGGGTAACAGATGTTTGTAGTCTAACACAAATATTGTTCTTATGTCCTTGCATTGTAGCAGCAACATCAGCTTTGAAACATATTAACTTAGAGACTATTTCAATTTCATTCATTCTAGCTTCTTATTTTAAACTAGTTACAAAAACATTATAAATGTTTTTTGCATTACAATTTTCTACCATCTTGCGTATTCCAAGTAAATGAGGTTGCCTTAAATGATTTTCCAATGTGTAAAAATGCATGCAAATCCAATATGTATTGTCAACAGTAGTCACCTCATCAATTGAAAGTGAAATGAATTTGGCCTTTTTTACTTTCTCTCTGAGGTCATCCTGCTCAACCAATGAGAGACATTTTACCATTTCCCAACCACTTCGATTTGACCAATGGGCATTGGGTAAGTTTTGCACATTAGCTAGTCAAAATAGAGATTTATAATCAATGAAATCAAACATAGGTCTACCCTTATTAAGAATAGATAATACAACAAACTGCAAACTTTTTGAAGCTAAAATTAACTTATTAATTCTTTGAAATTGGGCTTGAATCGTTGCACCTTTCTCAACCAAAGTTTGCTTTTGTTTCATTTATTTATCATATTATTGTGCATATATTATATGTGTGCACTCTGATGCATCCTTCCACCTATAATTTTTTGGTATTTTTTAATCACCTTATTTTGTTTTGATATAAACCTTTCCATAATGTTTTTCTATTGTATCTTTCTTAAGTTGCAATCTATGATCCTTTTCATGTTTCTAATTGTAAATTATGCATCTCAATTCTGTTATTTCCTCACTACTATTCTCTTGTAGCACTGGCTCAATAAATGAAAATTTTGATATCCAATCAAGCTGAAATGATATGTTAATTGTCCACCTAGATAACCTTGCATGTTTATATTTTTATATGAATATTCTCCGAAAGTAGGGAATCTCTTCATGTTTATGTTTTATATTTTCCACTTGATGTGTTAGATTCAGGAATCTCTTCATGTTGTTGTATTTTATTAAGTATATTTTCATCTGTGGAGTGTTCATTAACATGGATATGTGGCAGTGGAGGCATATCAGGGTACACAATGTTTTATGTAGAGATAATACTAGTATCAATAGTAGGGTCATTATCACTATGGCAATTAAAAGCATACCTTCTACAGATAAAAATGGACAAGCCATCAACCAAAAAGCACACTTATTTATGAATTAAGACATTTATATTTAAAATTAACAATGTAAAAAAATTAACTGGTGAGTAAAGGCGTTCATACCTTCAATTTGTACAGATGTTGATGGCTGACCGGATTTCAAAATATTATGAATGTATTTGAGGATACTCCTTTTATTGTAAGAATGGCCTCCATTCTTTCCACTACCTGCATTTGATATTTTACCTGTATGAACAAAAGAATAACATGAACAATGAACATCATTTTAAAAAATAAAAATAATTGGTATAAAAGAGAACTACTGCTAGAAACAATAGAGTATCTGTCCCAATAATATTGGTCCCAAGTAGAACAAGGCTCCTTATTGAGTGTCCATGAAAAAAATGTTAAAAAATGAAATTTAATGGTAAAAGAAACTTATCGGTAAATTGAGTTGCCTTATGCGACTCACATTCTGCTAGTCACCTTATTCCAGTCATCTTATGCTAATCACCTTATGCCAATTGCCTTATGCCAATTGCCTTATGCCACTTGCCTAATGCCTATCGCCTTATGCCACTCACCTTATGCCACTCACCTTCTGCCTATCATCTTATGCTAGTCACCTTTCACCAGTCACCTTATGCCAGTCACCTTATGCCACTCACCTAATGCCACTTACCTTATACCACTCGCCTTATGCCACTCACCTTCTGTCGCTCACCTTATTCCCGTCACCTTCCACCCATCACCTTCTACTAATCGCCTTATGCCAGTCACCTTATACTAGTCACCTTATGCCACTCGCCTTCTGCCACTCGCCTTATGCCACTCACCTTTTGTCAGTCACCTTTAGCAAGTTACCTTCTACCAGTCGTCTTCTATCAGTCGTGGACTCATGTTTTGTTAGTCGTCTACTTTGTATCACTCGCTATTCAAAAATAATAATGTTGCAATTGTATGAGAGTTGTTTTCAGGGTTAGCTATATATAATGGGGTACAAGGGGCAAATTGGATGGGATATTTTTATTTTTAATAAATTTAGGACAAAACTTAGGCAGGAAACCTTATGAAAACGGGGTGAATTTACCCTTAAAAAAATTGGATCCTAAAATTTTTAGGCAAACGGATCGACCTCTATGGTCCCAAAATTTGCAAAATTAACATTTTGAAAATCCAAATATTCATGCTAAATTGTGAAAATCACCACTATCCAAAACCCTGGCCTATAGGCTGCAGGTTCATCCAACTTTATCAATTGATTGCAAAGGTGAAAATGATAAAACATATTCTATATTAGTTTATTATTATCAATTTAAAGTGTATATCTTGTCGAGCTATGTGGTTTAAAAAAAAATGAAAACGGAGCTCTGGATCAAAATTTATACCTCCTAGAAGGTTGCAAGGTAGTCTGCAATGACCAGGGATGATCAACGAGGGACAACCTAGTTGAGTCAAGGATGACCCAAGTGAGTTAGTAGGCTTCATTCGAGGGATGAACCAAGTGAGTTAGTAGGCTTCATTCGAGGGACAACCCAAGTGAGTCAGTAGACATAATGCGAGGGATGATCCAGGTGAGTCAGGGATGACCCATGTGAGTCAGTAGGCTTCATTCGAGGGATGACCCAAGTGAGTCAGTAGACATCATACGAGGGATGACCTAGGTGAGTTAGGGATGGACCAAGTGAGTCATTAGGCTTCATTTAAGGGACCACCCAAGTGAGACAGTAGACATCATGCGAGGGATGACCCAGGTGAGTCAGGGATGACCCAAGTGAGTCAGTAGACATCATATGAGGGACGACCTAGGTGAGTTAGGGATGGACCTATAGACACCAAAATAGCACCAATCTTATTATGTTACTACAAACACTGATCACTTTGACACACACACAGCCCCCAGGGCAGCCCCCAGAGGTTAAACAGTGGTCCTAACCACTTTTATAGCAATTTTGTAAGGTCAAAAGGCAATTTGGCACATTCAAGCACTTTTCTCAGTATTCATCTCACCCAGGGATGAATTTAAACTGGGATCTGTCTCACCCAAGGACGAATTCTTAATTCATATTTGGTCAGTACGAATTCCAGGTTTAACGGGCAAAAAGAAGAATGGCACCAAGTGGCAGCCAAAGACAGTCAATTGATGACTCCTGCCTCACACGCGCATGTAGGTGGGCAGATGGGTCGTTAGAGCACTATCACAAGGGCAGTCATGAAAGCCCAAGTCATGGAGGACTTTCCTCTCTCATGAGAAGACATGACCGCCACATGGCACCTATGACCACCACATGGTGCTTATGCATGCCTCTCCAAAGAGACCCCCTGGGTCTATAAAATGGTGGACTTTTCCCACCCAAAAAAAAACAAGTAGGAGGCATTTTCAAGCAACGAAGTGCTACCGATTTGATACCATGCCTTTACCCTTTTGATTTACATTTTCCACATCCTTAATCTCTTTTGCAAGAGAGGTTATTGGGTGGCTATTGGAAGTGTGAAATCAGACCCAAAACCAGACATTTGACCACTTTAATCCACCAATTTGCTGACAACCCCATCCTAAGATATTTTGGGCCCATCCCAAGTGGATTTGTGCCAAAATCAAGTTCCAACGGTGGGCGGCCCACTTGGGCGCTCCGCACTTTTTAAGTCTCATTCTAATTTGTTCATTTGTCATTTTTTCGTCTTTCATTTCATTTTATGCTATCTAGATAGTTCATATGTTCGATTTCATAATGTTTTGATCAGATTTCATCATGTTCTTGTCGCTTTTGTTGTCCCACTAACTTGCAAGTGGCGACGTCAAATTCTCGCTGATGGAGGTCAAATTGGGAGAATCCGACCATCTGGGTCGTCCCAAAATGTCCCCAATTAGCTAACCCCTTTGTTTGTAGGTCATTTGGAGATCTCGAGATGTGACATTTGGACGGCATAATTTCAGCTTTTCATCACAATCTAATTCGTCCTATCCGAGGACGAATTACAGTCAGATTCATCCCACCCAAGGACGAATTACAGTAGAATTCGTCCTTCCCAGGGACAAATTACAGCTGAGTGCGAATTGGTTAACTGTTTCGATGGCAGCGACCCTCTGGTAGTGTTTTTTGGTCTCTGTCGAGTTTGCAGGTTATTTGGAGTCATCTTATTTATCAATTTAGTTAATCTTACGCATGCATCTTCCATTGGTTTTAAGATCAAACACTTCACCTTTTTGTCACAGGTGCTACTAACATCTTTGTTGTTTCTTTGATCATAGGAGGAGCAGCAAAGGTTAAGGATTCATCAACACCAACGACGACAACGCTTTGGCCCACCCATTTCAAATGTGGGCACGCAAAAGGAGGAACATTAAGTCTTGATTGTAACCAAATTCATTTAACGTTCCTAGCCCCTGAAAATGGAGGAGGCGTATTTGTAACCGAGATCAAGAGAGTTAAATAAAAGGGCTGTGATTTCTCCATTTTCTTGTATCTCTGTTCAATTTGTCTCTTTCACTTCATGCATTCTACATTTTAGGACTTAAGCGTGTTTGATTTTGAATACATCGCAATTAGTGTTTCTTTCGTTCGAAATCTCGTGCTTTCAGGACCAAGTGAGTCATTAGGCTTCATTTAAGGGACCACCTAAGTGAGTCATTATACATCATGCGAGGGATGACCCAGGTGAGTTAGGGATGACCCAAGTGAGTCAGTAGGCTTCATTCGAGGGATGATCCAAGTGAGTTAGTAGGCTTCATTCGAGGGATGATCCAGGTGAGTCAGGGATGACCCAAATGAGTTAGTAGGCTTCATTCAAAGGATGACCTAGGTGATTCCATAAACTTCACTTGAGGTATGACCCTTGAATGAAGGTTGTAGGGTCATTTGCAACCTATAGGTTACAGGTTCATCCAAATTTATCAATTGGTTGCAGAGGTAAAAATGATAAAAAAATATTTTATATTAGTTTATTATTATCAATTTAAAGTGTAGATCTCATCGAGCTATGTGGTTTTAAAAATAAAAAATAAAAATGGAGCTCTGGATAAAAATTTATGCCTCCTAGAAGGTTGCAAGGTAGTTTGTAATGACCAG
This sequence comes from Wollemia nobilis, assembly GCA_028583015.1. NCBI lineage: Eukaryota > Viridiplantae > Streptophyta > Pinopsida > Araucariales > Araucariaceae > Wollemia > Wollemia nobilis. The sequence goes on from JAQPPZ010000989.1 coordinate 9,521,686, forward strand.
GGACGACCGACGAGGGACAACCCAGGTGAGTCAGGTATGACACAAGTGAATCTGTAGGCTCCATTCGAGGTACAACCCAAGTGAGTCAGTAGGCTTCATTTGAGGAATGACCCAAGTGAGTTAGTAGGCTTCATGTGAGGGATGATCCAAGTGAGTTAGTAGGCTTCATTCGAGGGACAACCCAAGTGAGTCAGTAGACATCATGTAAGGGATGACCCAAGTGAGTCAGGGATGACCCAAGTGAGTCAGTAGGCTTCATTCGAGGGATGACCCAAGTGAGTCAGTAGACATCATACGAGAGATGACCCAGGTAAGTCAGGGATGATCCAAGTGAGTCAATAGGCTTCATTCCAGGGATGACCTAAGTGAGTCAGTAGACATCATGCGAAGGACAACCCAGGTGAGTCAAGGATGACCCAAGTGAGTCGGTAGGCTTCATTCAAGGGATAATCCAAGTGAGTTAGTAGGCTTCATTTTAGGGATGACCCAAGTGAGTTAGTAGGCTTCATTCGAGGGATGATCCAAGTGAGTCAGGGATGATGTAAGTGAGTTAGTAGGCTTCATTCAAGGGATGACCTACATGAGTCCATAGACATCATGCAAGGGATGACCAAGGGATGACCTGCATGAGTCTATAGACATCATGCAAGGGATGACCTATAGGGGATGACCTGGGTGCAAGGGATGACCTAGACAAGTCTATAGACATCATCCAAGGTATGACCTGCATGAGTCCGTAGACATAATGCGAGGGATGACCTATAAGGGATGACCTTCATGAGTCCATAGACATCATGAGAGAGAGAACCTGCATGAGTCTGTAGACATCATGCGAAGGATGACCTATAATGTATGACCTAGGTAAGTTTGTAGTCATAATGGGAAGGATGACCTACAAGGGATGACTTGCATGGGATCATAGACATCATGTGAGGTAGAGAGACGACTTACAAGGGTTGACCTGGGTGCAAGGGATAACCCGAGTAAGTCTTTAGACATCATGTGAGGGATGACCTTCATGAGTCTATAGACATCATGCGAGGGATGACTTGCATGAGTTCGTAGACATCATGCGAGGGATGACATCATTTAGGGGATTACCTGGGTGGGTCTAGGATGGGAAAGGAGTTTGTATGGATGTAAGCATTGATGATAAAAATTAAAACAAGGAATCAAAAAATTTTGTACCTAGAGTCTTTTCTCTGTATTGTATTTTGTCCTTCATCTCTTGCAAATCACTCTTTTTTTAGCTTCTCTGGTTCTATTCTTTTTTCAGCTCAAATTTGGATTCTCTTTTTTTGTTGAATGTATAACTATAACAAGTAATAGTATGTTTTGCTATATATAGTAGACGAATTTATATAGGTTAATAAAATTATATATAATTTTAAGGCGAGTCGGTCCAAAATATAAGCGAGAGGGTGGGTGATTTAAATTTTAAAATTTAAAATATTATAATTTTTAGGTGACCCGACCTAAAAAAAAAATCCAAAAATTTTGGGCGAGTGGGCCGACGGCCAGGGTCCCAAAATTTGCAAATTTACATTTTGAAAAATGTCATTATTCACTTATCAATGAATTTTCACCCCTATGCATAACCTTAGGCGAAAGCGCCCTTTACTTTCTTGAAGTGCTCAACTCACGCAGTTGCACTTTTAATATTACATTTTACCCCAAGAAGGGGTGATAAGAACTTTTGCCCCACTCTTGGGGTGACGGTGCCTCCTTTTTTTTCTTTAAAAAAAAAAAATTACGAGCGTTTGGCCTTAATGACATCACCTTTGCACTATACACTGCCCCAAAGAGGGGTGCCAAATATTTTCACCCATCATTTGGGGTGAAAGTGCTTCCAACTTATGTAATGCTTTTTTTAATTAAACTTTGGCAAAGTGGGCACATCAAAATATTTTTAACACAAATTTTGTCCTGATGAGGGGTGACAAGGGTTTTCGCCACTCACTTGGGGTGAAATCACCTTGACTTATCTTCATTTCTCTACATCGAATGGATGCAACTCTTTGGATTCGACTTCGCGTCTGAGAAGGGCAACAAAGATGTTTGTTCATTTTTCATTCTCATACCCAATCACGACTTGATATCTTCTATCAAGATGAAACTTCAGGTGAAAGCCTCAAAATTATTTTCTTACTAAAATCATGTTCCTTAATAAAATTCCTTCACTGCTTTAAATACTTTGAAGTATTTAATTAAGACACAATTACAAAAATAAAATGTAGAAAACTAAAAATGTAATAAAACTATATCTAGCAAAACTACCAGCCTTTATTAACAAATGCACAAAACTTTTACAATCAATTATTCAAGACAAAATTGTAATGTGGTAAGGTTGCAAAATTGCCAATATTCTTGGTGGCTCGTGGGGTATCCAACTTGCATGGATGCAATCGACCCTAGGCCTTCATCCATTGGGCTTCAAGAGTCAGCTTTACCAGGTGCATCAGGCTTCTTGTTGCTTGCTCTTGCATCTCGCTCCTCGGCCCCTTTTTCTACAGCTTCTTCTTCTGAGAGAAATGCAACTGTAGCCTCATACACTACAATGGCATCAGACCAAGCTTCTATGGTGATTATCTCTGGGTCATTGAGGGAATCAACCAAGTATCTAAAAATCTCCACTTGCCCCATATCAATGTAGTTCACCCATTGACTAAGCTCCAATAAACCAAAATCGATGCGCGTGAGCTTTCTCATCAATGACAACACATGATCTTCAGTAAGTGGTTCCTCCCAATCATCAAATTTGGAGGCATCATCAATGAAGACCGCCCAAGATGCTTCCAGGTCTGCTTTCGATAGAATGTTTCCCCTATCATCAGTGAAACTGGGGAAGCCATTCTCGAGCACTGCGTTAAAATATGTCATGGAAATTCATTGCTCTTGCTCAAATATGTCAAGCAACTTGCGGGCCTCCTTCACCTGGTCTAGCCTGAAGAAAAACTATCACAGTACTACTTTGGCGTTCGCCCAAGCTCGAGCCATATCACTCATTGGGTGAAATTAGATATTTGTCCTAGCCAATGCCTGCATCTGTGAAGCTTTCACCAAGAGGGGCTCCAAGTGCTCTTCTCCATACTCCACTATATATTGGCCATAGGAGATAAAAACATAAATTTCTTGAAGATACATAAGGACCTGTGTCGCCTTGGCCACCTGGGTTTTACAATGAGCAAGCAACTGGTTGCGTGCCTCCTTGAATTTTTCTTTTGTTAGGACTATGGCTTGTGTTGTTTTTGCTGCTAGTTGATCCTGCACATTCTGGAGTTGGCTCTTCAGCACCTCAATCTATTTCTTCACTCCTCCCTTCACCTGTTGGTGCTTTTGAAGCATGGCCTCCAACTCTTATGCCCTTTTATGCCACCAAGATACCTCTAACTGAGTGGACTGCAACTACGCTCGGAATTTTGCCAAGGACTCCTCAAGATCGATGATCTTACCCTCAACTTCAAAGAAGTGGTTCTTATAGTGTTCGTCATGCAGGAACAAAGAGCTTGTCTCTACCTAGATATTTCCCACTATCTCTATGGTGTCAAGCTTGGTGAGGTCCTTGGTGACGATCTCATAATGATAATCCTTCGAAGTCATCTCACCTTGAGGCTTCTGCACCTGGGGAATCATCTTCATAGTGTGGGCCTCCATGGTAGCAGGATCAAAGGCAACCTACTTCAAGGGCTTCGCTGGCACCATGGCTTCTCTCCTCTTCTTACTCTTCAGCCACTGTGATGAGCTCAAGTGAGCCTGGCTGATTTTTGTCGTAATGGGTGTCACTAGTATAATCGCAATCACCGATTCAGGTACTACCTGCAACTCCAAAAATAGGGTAAATGGAAAGCAAGCCGACTGTGGGTTAGGCTCGAGAGAAGTGGAAACCAACATAGTGGAAATGGTGGTGGAAATGGAACTAGTGGTGGAAATGGATGCATGGGGTTCGGACATAGTTATGCTCACTCGAGGAGGAGCTTGCGTACTTACAACTATGGTGGAGGTCACTTGGGTGGAAGATACAAGAAGTGAAAATGGATTCGGAGTGGAGGTGAAAGAACTGAAAGAAAGGGAAGTAGAAGAAGCGGGAATAGAGGGAGTGGGAGCGATGGTGACCGATGGCTAGGAAGTGGGAAGAAAAATTGAAGTAGAGGGTATACCAAATGGAGGGGATATGGAAGTGGAAACTTGAGGAAGGGAAGCAACAGTCACCACTCGCTTGGGGAGAGAAGAGGTAGAAGAAAATATACCTTTAGGCTCTATCACCTTTAGAGCCAGTGGGGATGTGGGTAGCTATGACACTAGGTCTTCCTCCATCTAGTCCCTTGGTTCTGCTACAACGTCCTCCTCAATATTGATAAAATTAGCACCTTGAACAAATGGATTTGCCTGAACCAAAGGGATAACTTCTAGTAATTATGTGTGCTCAGCTAAAACTATAGGAGGAGGGTTTGAAGGAACTACTCCAGTTCTTCACTTCTTCATAATTTTAATAACTGGAAATTTTTCTACCTTTTCTCCTTTTGCTACAATGGCTCTTCTAACACTTGTTCTTCTTCCTCGAAGACAAGTGGCACTTCTTGTACCATGGGATGTTGTTCCTCGACCACGTCTTCTTCACTGCTTGACCTTTGTAAAATTTGAGGTCACTATGCAAGTGAACATTAATGGTTGGTAAGTGGAATAAAATTCATCATAAGTCTCCAAAAATATTCCATCCATTACTAAGCCATACGGTGACCCAGTTTTCCTTCGGTGAGCTCGCATGATCCACCAGTTTGTGATTTTCTCTTCGGACCAACTCAAAAGTTGCTCCTTCATCTGACTAAATAACCCTGATGAAGGAATCTAATTTTTATGCACAATAGGGTTATATTCGACCTCCATCTCATAGAAATCGTGCCAAGGTGGAAGTGACATCATGTTCTCCACGTGCCACTCCAAGTCATGCCCCTCTAGATTATTTTAGATGCTTTTCAATATCTGGCCTTGGGAAATAGTGAAAGCTTTTGACTTTGATGTACTCAAAAAAAATACCCAAAGGGTCATACTTCCATCGTTGCGGTAGCTCCACCATTCCGATGTCATAAAAGGCCTTAGTTATCAACCGATTCTAGCCCACCTGGCTTACTTTGATGTCTTCGAAGTGAAAAGGCATCTCACACGTGGTTTTCTTTCCACGTCCTACTCCATACACATCATTAATATAATCATGTTGCCAAACAACCTCCATAGCAAACAAGTGTCCTGTGGCGAAGTATGGGAGAAAAAATGGCTTATCGATAAAGCCAAAAATGTGGAGCACCACTCCTTGTGTCAACAAAAATATATCACCTCTTTTCTTTGAGATGATTTCTTCCCTCATTGCCCTTGGTACTCTCTCACTTTTATAGTAAATTATTTCAAGGGCAGGACCGACAAACAAATGATTGAAATTATAAAAGGACTCCTGCCTTGACAAACTAGAAGTCCACATATACACAAGCAATTTTCTATTTTCTTTATCAACTTTCCTACTTGCAATAAAATAAAACTTCTCATGCAGGTGGAAGAAGAAATACCAAACCAGAAAGGACATATGCTTGAATGCCTTTATTTCCTCACTCTGCATCTTCTCCAGTTGGGCATGCATCCTTTTAGAAATATAATCAACCCAGTCAAAGAATATGGGATTCATCCTTTCTATCATCACCCTGGGAGCATAGAACTCAACTTGGGATATACATTGCACTAACACTACCTACCATTTGTGCACCATTGAATCTTATGGGAGACCCACGACCCAAGCTACCATAGAGAACAAGTCAAGACTCTTAAAATCTGACAATAATTTTGGCAATATCGGTAGCTCACCATGTTGGGGCATTTTTATCAATTGTGTCTCCATAAATCTGCGTAGTGTCATAGTAGACTGATATCTTTCCTCTTGCTCCCCAACATGTAGCTTCTTGAAAATAAAATCAGTGGGTGGTGTTATTCCACAAGTGAATGCTTCCCGGACATCTTCAACAGTAATGGCAAACAATGCTTCTCCTCTCACGTTCTGCACCATCCTGGTCTTCGGATTATAAAATTTCAAAATTGCATCAACCAATTCTGGGTAGTAGTGAACCGGAGTGCACAGGAACCAAAAGAGATGTGCATGGTATGCTATCGTGAGGGGACTCTGAGGAGTTAACCCCTGTTGCACTACAGTGTCCACATCTTGGCATAATTTTTCAATGCCTTTGTTGGTAATTATGTAGTCTCCCACCTGAGCTAGCGTATCCGAGTATGAATCCAACTCATTATTTTCATGGTGCCTTGCTTTTTTGGATTTCGTTCCTCCTTCTACCTTCTTTTTCACCTTCTTCGGCTCTTTAGCAACAACAGGTTCAGTAGTTCTTTTCCCCATTGTTTAAAATGCTCAAGCTCCTAGCACTTTCTACAACAATATCACCTCAATGCAACAATTTCTCCAAAAAATAAAATAAAGCTTTTTACCTTCACCTTCGTGGGAGACCTCCCATTTTATACTTACGTCCCACCGATTGAATTAAATGCTCATGGTGAATCTTCAAGGGAATGGAACGAACGTGTATCTTGATATTTATACCAGACACATTTTTTAATGATTTTTAAACTGCCCTCAAACTTCTCCTACCCACAATCTTCCTCGACTACTATGTTTTTAGCTACCTTTAGCTTCGAAAAGTGCTCAATAGAGCTCAATGGGCATCCTAGAGAATAAACACTTCCAGATGTCTAAGTGGGGCGCACCTCGGGACATCCACAAGCCATCTCCTTCACTCTCGATCCTCAAAATTCTGTCTAAGGTGAAAGGCATATTTTTAAAATTCTCTCGAGTGCTTCCAAAAATGTTTCTCGATGAAAAGAACTTTAATAGGTGCACTTTATAGAAACTACGCTTTCCTCCTTCTCACTTTGTTGTGCTTCTAAAATTTATTGCTTTGATGAAGATGAGAAACCACCCCCTCTTAAATAATTTTCTTCTTCCCTTTTTTAGCTTTGGAAAGCGCCTCCTTTTTTAGAAAAAACAAAGGGCTTTTGCTTTTTCTTTTTAAGAAAAATCCAATTTAACTTTGCCCTTCTTTCCTTTAGTTGGTGCCTCTATTTTTAATTTTTCTTTTTTTTTTAAGAGGGTTGCATTAAAAAAATCATAAGGCAAAAATTTATTTTTATTATATATATATATATATATATATATATATATATATTATATTTATATATATATATATATATATATATATATATATATTTATATATTCCGAGGGGAACGTCAATCACTTTCACCCTAAACTTGGGGTGAAAGTGTTTTAATAATTTATATTTTTTGTTTTTTTATACCCTTTTCAATGTTTTTTTTACATCATATGGCACAACATATTTTAGATAAATAGAAGACCATTTACTAGGATCGATAACTCCCGACCATCCATGTCCTGGAGATAATAAGCATTAACTGCATTCACCCCTAAGATTTGGAATGGGCCCTCCCAAATCACCTCAAACTTATGGTGCTTGCCAGGTTTTGCTTTGTCCGAATTCCACTTCAACACCAAGTCATCGATTTTAAATGTCCTTTCGAATGTCTTTTTTCTGAACCACTTTTGTGTCGTTCTAGCATGCTCCATGAAGGCGTTATACACTTTTTCTCTTTCCTCTTCAAGATGCAAGAGTTGCGCTAGTCTCGCACTCATGGGATCAATTTCATCATCCTCACTACCTAAGCAATTGCAAGGTTTGAAGGATCGAAAGTTCAATATGAGTTGGCAAAACTACCTCTTTGCCATACACTAGAGAATAAGGAGAAGTTTTAATTGACTTCTTCACTGATATGTGATCTTCCCATAGAGCCTGATCTAGCAGCAGATGCCAACTTCTCTTATTGCTCCCAAGTGTTCTTTTCAGTATTCGAAGTAGATTCTTATTAGTAGACTCAGCTAAGCCATTTCCCTATGGGTAATAATTGGAAGATGCTTTCAAATAAATTCCATATCTACTTGTAAACTCGATGATATTCTCTCTAGTGAAGGGAGTCCCGTTATCAGTTATAATGGTGTTTGGCACATCGAATTGGGTAATAAGCCCCTCAAGGAAAGAAATGATTGTAGCTTGGTCAACATTTTTCGTTGGAATGGCTTCTACCCACCGAGTGAAGTAATCTATCACTATAAAAATATACTTATGCTCAGTAGAAGAGTTAGGATCAATGACCCCAATGAAGTCCAAGCCCCATTGTTGAAATGAAGCTTCTACCTGGATTGGATGTAAAGGCAATGATGCATTTTTACTCCTACCAACATACCTCTGACAATTATCACAACTTTGACTCACCTTGTGTGTATCTGCGAAGAGGGTGGGCCAGAAATATCTGATCTGAATGATATTCAAGGCCATAGGCCTTCCTGCATAATGTCCACCGGATAAACCAGAATGGAATTCCTCTAGTATTTTTTGCTTTTTAGATTCTTTCACACATCTGAGGAGTACTCCATCTATATTTTTGTGGAATAATCCACTTGGAAAAAGGACGTATTTGAGCACCTGCAATCTAAATCTTCTCCTCTGAGAGGGGTTGAGGTGAGAGGGACATCTTCCAGAAGTGAAGAACTCAACAAGATCTTCTATCCAGTTGTGATCACTTGTAGCTTGGTTGGCAAGATTACTCTCACCAATAGCTTCATCTTGTAGTGGTACTAGCAACTGAGAAGCTACACTTTTGGCTAACTCTTGACAAAGTGCCTGACCATGAACCAACTTGGTCGGTCGAATCTCCACATCATACTCTTGGATCTTTGAAACCCAACCTGCTCTCTTATCACCAAGCTCTCCCTGTATAATAAAACTCCTAACGTCTAGATGAATGACATAGACTATAATTTTGCTTTGTGATACGAAATGCTAAAATTTCTTAAGAGACTTCATGACCACATACACCTATTTTTCAATAAAATTATACTTCTCTTGGTGCGGCTAAATAACTTGGCTTAGGAAAGCGATAGGTTGTTCCTCTCCATTATCTTGCTTTTGTGTAAGAACTACAGCATAACTCTCCTGTTCACCTACTGCATAAAGAATAAAATCCTTGGAGTAGTCTGGATTAATTAATACAGGAGCTTGGACTATCCTTTCTTTAATTTCTTGGAATGCCTACTTCCTTTTTTTGGTCCATTTGAAATCCACATTTTTCTTCAAGAGCTCCATCATCGGTTTCACCACTTGGAGGAAAGTCGACGATGAATTTTTGGACAAAGTTGATTTGGCCAAAGAATGATTGTAGGTCTTTTTTGTTAGTTGGCAATGGTAATTTTAGAAGAGCTTCAACTCTTGCAGGATCAATAGCTAGTCCTTCCTTTGAGATCACATGCCCCAAGAGCTTCCCCTCCTTGACAACAAAAATGGATTTCTTTGGGTTAATGGAAATACCAAATTCTTGGTATTTTTTGAACACTTGTCTAAGATGAGAGACATGCTCTTCCCTACGATGCAAGAAAATAGTCATATCATCAAGATAAATTACAATAATCTGATTCAACAACTCACCAAAGGTGACATCCATGGCTCTTTGAAAGGTGGCACCAACATTTGAAAGACCGAAAGGTATTCTTTGATATGTGAAAGTGCCCCACTTGGTAGTAAACATTGTCTTGTGTTGGTCTTCATCCTTCACCTAGATCTGGTTGTAGCCGGAGAAGCCATCAAGTAATGAAAATATCTATGCTCCAGCGACAATGTGAAGAATCTGATCAATCTGAGACAAGGGGTAATGATCTTTCAAAGATGCTTGGTTAAGATTGTGAAAGTCTACACACAAGTGAATATCTCCATTCTTCTTCCAAACCAAAACCAAGTTTACCACCCAGGTCAAGTGCTTGATAGGGTAAATTATTTTTACCTCCAGCATTTTTAATAGCTCTGCTTTCATGAGTACCTCAATTTTTGGATTAACAGGCCTCTGCTTTTTCGAAAAGGCTTCACCCCTTCCTGCAACTCAATGGTGTGTTGAATTACATCTTTGTCATATCCTTTCAGGTCATGGTAGCTCCATGCAACGATGTTAGGGAACTCATGGTATAGTTCTTTGATTCCTTCAAGCTCACCAGGAGAACAATCTATCCCAACTTTGATGACTTTGTCAGGTTCTAGCTCTAGCTCAGTGTATTCCTTTTCATCCACCTTGATTCGGTGCTTCTCCGCTCTATCATTTTGATCAAAGAGACTCTCTAATGTAATCAACCCTTTTGGAATATGATTATTTTTAAGCTGGATCAAGCCTTCAGCTTCCTCTCCATCTAATGTTCTTCCTTCCACACCACTGGCTTCTTTAATTAGAAATTTTACAATTTTCTCATCATTATCAAAGACTTGCCAATATATGTTCTTGTCAGGGACTGAAGGTCTATAAATCAACCTTACAATCTTGGGCTTGTGCACCACACTCTCAATAGGAGAGAAATTTGCACCAAGGGATGCTAGGAGATCTGCATGCTTATTTCTTTCTCATAAAATTGCTTGAATATTTAATGCATCAAATGATTCAAAAATATCCCATACCTTATTGTGATACACCTTTAGGTAGTGTTGCTTTGAAATGCACTTACTGGTCACCTGGTTGACAATCAACTCAGAATCACCAAAAATATGCAATTGTTTAATTTTGAGCTTCTCAACTTTCTTTAGGCCCAAGCATAGTGCTTCATACTCGATGAAATTATTTGTACAACTCCAAGTCAATCGGTACGAATAGGTTTTTTGGATTCTTGAAGGAGAGATGAATACTACTCCAGCTCTGGCACCATTCTTGCATCGAGCACCATCAAAATATATTTTCCACAACTGGTCAGGGGAAGAACCTAGATCATCAACCATTTTTCCTTCACCCTTCTCAGGTTTAGTGATGGTGTAGCAACCGATCTCAGTTTCCATCATCGCATTGAAATCAAGCATAGAAAATTCATCCTCTAACCGAAGTTCATCCAAAGCTTCCTCCATCAGGTCTGTCTCTTCCAACTCTTCGGTCACCAGATTCACTGAGTTTACAGCCTTTTCTTCATCTTCAATCTTCTCAATATGGTATGTGGAGGGCTTTTCATTATAGATCTGTATTCTCTTCCCCTTGAATGGAATCTCTAGGTGAGAATAGTCCAATGATAGGTAACCTCCCAACTTGGCTATAAATTCTCTAGATAAACACATACTAAAGTATGGTTCCAGGTCTACCACAATGACTTCTTGTATGACAGTTATCTATGGCATGTTGTGTAGAACAATTGGGATATCCTTGATTACTCCTACTATCTTGATAGGAGTTCCATCCAACTGCAAGACACTTGGGCTACTTCTTGTATACTCCATCCCCATGACTTCGCACACCACCTTTGGCATGACAATCATTGTTGCACCAGAGTCAATCATGCAATTGTGTACTATCCAACCCTCCATCCTGAGAGATAAATAGAATGGGGGAGGTCTATTTTTCCTAGTGGCTAAAGTGGGAAAAGTTTGGGCCAACACTGTTTGAGCAGGATTTTTCTTTTTATCCTTCACAAATTTTAGTGATTCCTGCAATAGATCTACTTGTCCAGGTAGTTGTAGCACATCATAGAGACTCACCTTGGTGGGAATATTCTTCAGTTCTTCAACAATATTATACGAGTGTGCATTGGGATCCTTTAATTCACCAGCATCTTCATATCTACTCTGGTATTGTTGTGTAGCCTCCACCCTCTAGCGCTTGGTCAAAGATGGGTACTTGAGATTTTCCTTCACTTGTTCTTTTGTTTTAGTTTGCACTTGTGCAACGGTAGGTTGTGAAGTTGAAGCTTTCGCTTGCACTCTATCTTTTTTTTGAGTGGGAAATATATATTTTAATAAAATAGGCTCATCTACTTTGGGTTCTGGCATAGGCACTTTCGCTTGAGGCTACCACTTTTCATTTTGTATCTTTTGTTCGATAGGTACCTTCAATGGCTCCATTTCAACTGGATCTACCGTGATAGGTTTCTTTCCTAACCTCGTAAGGATAGAAACTTGTTCAACATATGGGACCATAAAATTGTGATCAATTTCTGAAATCATATTGACTTGACCACCGGTAGCACTTTCGGCCAGCATCTGCACATAGTTCAAATGAACCATGCAGGTATCTTCACCATGAGGATCATTGCAGGTAGAACACCAATATGTCTGCTCTGATATACTTGCTTCTTCATTAACCAACATGGTTGTATTCTTCTCAGCACCTCTACTGGTTGAAGCTACTTGTTCTCTAGTAATTGGTGGAGTTTGAAATCTTCTTGATCGAAACTCAACCTCAGCTTGCTTCTTCTTAACTGTCATGATTTCATTTGACATTGTCCTTACTTGTCGAGTTGACCGACTACATCTCCTATAATAGTTTCATGTAGGGATTAGAATTTGTAGGTGTTGGAGGTACTGGTAAAGGTAAAGGTACTGGCAGAGAAGGCAATGTTGGGACAGGAGGAGTAGGTAATTACGGAATAATAGGAGCGGGTAATTATGGAATAGTTGGAGTGGGTAATTGTGGGACTGGAACTGATGCAATTTGAGGTGGACTTGAGCTCCATGAAAGAACATGATACATAAGAGGCATAGGCCATGAAAATGAACTAGAATACAAATATTGTGGAAGATCAGGGAGGATAGGTATTGTTACCTTTGGGGGTAGTTTACCTATGGCAATGAGATCCACTTTAGCCTTTTGAGCTTGCGTATACAAATCTGGAAATGTGTGGATATTGGCTTGTCGAACCGCCATACCAATATCAAAGTTGAAGGCTCAAAGATAGTAAAATACAACTTGTTCATGGGTCGATCCGGAGACCATCAGGGACTCTTTGCCAACTTTGAGTGAATCTAACATTGAAATCAACTATTTCCTCCTATGGATGTCTTTGGATGTTTGTGAATTGATGCAGTAAGGAAAATGGATCAGCTTGCTCATGAAAATTTTTAATCAACAACTCTGCCAACTGGTCCCATGTGGTGATAGTAGCGGGTGGCAAGGACCGATACCAGTACAACAACTTTCCTTTGAGAGACAACACCAGTAATCATACCATAATGTCTTCATCTGTAATATCATGTATTATCGCCAAGGATGCCACATCTTGGATGTGCTCGTAAGCAGTCTTACCCATACCATCATAAGTAGGCAAAGCCTTCAATGTTGCTTGAGGGACTGGGTTTTGAGCTTGTATATTTAATGCTCTAGAGCTATTCCATGCTAGAAACTACCTTGGTGGTGGCTATTGTGGTGGCATATTTTGAGCCATATGGACTGGTGTGTGTGGTTGGGGAGGTGGAAAACTAGTAGTTGTACTAGCAAGACTTGCAGGAACAGAAAACACACCAGCTAACTGAGAGGATGTTGTAGTGGATGGGATAACCGGAGGAACTAACCTAGGGTGTTCTCCTAAATCTTGGATATCAAGTTCATAAAACTCAATAGGATCTTCGAAATTCTTGGCCTTCGATCTCATAATCATGAAGAAATATTTTGCTTACTTCATATTCGAAAAATTTTGGGTAGATTTGAGTCACCAAATATTCTAATCCTACAGTACAAGGTGAACATCAAACCTTTATACTATTGTCAGTGGAATTTTCTCTTTATCATTGTTGTTTTCGTTGTCACCCCAAAATATGGCGATAGGAAATTTCATCTTTCGAGAGGGGTGACATCACCTGTCAAGTCCACTTGAAGCATTGTGCAATAATCCTTCCCTGAAATTCCACCTCCAAGACTCCCTTCACTCCTTGGTAAGGTACACTTAATTTACTATGTTTCAAAGCCTTCAGACAATCTGTTTAACCTTTACCCAACTATTGGATGAAAAAATCCATATTAATTTTTAAAATTTTAAAATAATTTTTTACCCCAAAGAGGGGCAACAAGGGACTTCACCCCTCACTTGGGGTGAAAGCACTTCCTTTCATTTATGTTGGATGTGCAATGACTTAAGATTTTATTGAAATATGTTTTACCCCAAGGAGGTGCGATAGAGAGTTTCACCCCTCACTTGGGGTGGAAGCACCCTTTACTTTCTTGAAGTGCTCAACTCATGTAGTTGTGCTTTTAATATTATGTTTTGCCCCAAGGAGGGGTGATAAGAACTTTCACCCCACTCTTGGGGCGATGACACATCCTTTTTGTTTTAAATTGTGAGCGTTCGGCCTTAATGACATCACCTTTGCACTATACACCACCCCAAAGAGGGGCACCAAATATTTTCACCTCTTATTTGGGGTGAAAGCACTTCTAACTTATGTAATGCTTTTTAATTAAACTTTGGAAAAATGGGCACCTCAAAATATTTTTAACACAAATGTTGCCCTGACAATGGGTGACAAGGGTTTTCACCCCTCACTTGGGGTGAAAGCATCTTGACTTATCTTCATTTATTTGCATCAAATGGATGCAACTCTTTGGATTTGGCTTTGCATCTAAGAAAGGCAACAAAGATGTTTGTTCATTTTTCATTCTCAGAACCAATCACAACTCGATATCTTCTGTTAGGGAAAAACTTTAGGCGAAAGCCTCAAAATTGTTTTCATGCACGAATCACGTCCCTTAATAAAATTCCTTCACTGCTTCCAATACTTTGAAGTAATTTTAATTAAGAAAAAAATACGAAAAGAAAAGGTAGAAAACTAAAAACAGTAATAAAACTGTATCCAACAAAATTGTCATGCCTTCATTAACAAATGCACAAAAAATTTACAATGAATTGTACAAGATAAAATTGTAATGTGGCAAGGTTGCAAAATTGTCAACAATTCCCTATAAACATGTGTAAAAGAGATATTTTCAAAAAGAGAAAATACCTCCAGTAGTTCATATCCCACTGGCCTAAGCAGATTATTTTTTAATTGAGTAGATCTATTCATCCAATTGATGACTAGAGTGGAATCTCAAAAAATTTATAAATTTTTCACATTTTTCTCCATAGCACTCTTCATTAGCAATCTCAATGCTTGAAACTTAGTAAAATTGTTGGAACCTATCCCAAGACCTACTTTAAATTTGATATAGTGGGTATAGAAGTACAAAATGCATCTTGCACTACTAAAATATGATTTTCTCTGACTAGCCCCATCAAAAAAACCCATGACTGAGACTTTTCAATGAAAAAATTGTCTACTTGTCTAGGTTTCTTATGTTTGTCAAGCCCTTTGTTGATTGATACCAAAGTACTCACCTGAAATATGACTTGAAATGGGGGAATTAACTTCCCTTCAAAAATAGCTACATTTCGTGCTAGCCATATACCCCAACATATAAGACATGGTAAAGAAAGCAATTATTTCAACTCTTTTTTCAAAAACCATTGTCTTAAGAATAACTCCATTGTTTCTCCTTGCCAAATATTTTGTACTCCAGTTATCTATTTAGCTTCTAACCAAACCTATTGAGAAAAAGGGTATTTTATTAACAAATGTATGATGTTTTCTCCCTCTCACTGACACAACATATAAATACTTGGACCTTTTTTGCTTCTCCTCTGCAAAACTTCTCAAGTCAAAGCCTTATTTCTCAAAGCTAACCACATGAAAATAATTATCTTTTTGAGGTAGATAATTTCTAAATCTGCTTACACCACCAAGTAGGCCCTTGAGGATGAGGGTCAAAAATTTCTTTGTAATCAAGTCTAGTCATATATTGACCCCTAGATTTGTTTTATGCTCAAGCAAAAATATCTTGTTCAGCTCTTAGCTTGATATGAATCTTATTAATACTATCAATGTAAGCCTTCCATAAAATAGCCTACTTATCAAAAAAACCCAAGACCTGAGCCCGCTTCCAACCTTGGGTCCAAACACTAGAAGAATATGATTCCCCCACCTGATGAAGAAATTAAAAACCCTTGTCTTATAAAGAATTTATTATAGCTTTTGGCAACAAAATGTTTTCTCCACAACCCAAAATAGAATCATCCCCTATTCTAACTTGTTCATCGTTGCCCACTTCCAAGCCAAATATTTTCTAATCATAGGAAAGGCCTGTACTAGTACCTTCCATTGAATGGAAATATTTTTAATGCTTTTATGTGGACTTTTGATCCAATCCATAAAGGTCCTTGGACAAATATACTTTTGTTCAATAATATTCTTCCATAATCCTTCTCTAGTCAAAATCCTCCATAAAATTTTTGATGCCAAAGAAGAATAAAAAAGACGGATATTTTTAAGGCCCAACCACCTTTCTCCTTTGGCCTAGCAATACTTTTCCACGTAACTAAAGAAATGCCTTCATGTTCCTTGCATCCAATCCAAAGAAATTTGAAGCAATTTTTTCTTATTTTCTCTAGAAATCCTTTGGGAATGAAGGCCAAGGAGTGCCAAAACATAGGAATTGCCTCAAGAACTAAATTTACAAGTGTTAATCTCCCACCAATAGACAACCATATATTAGACCAATAGTTAATCCTAAATTCAATCTTCTCTAAAAGCCGTCCCTAATATCTCTTCCTTTAAGTATATGGCTTCAATACAAACCCCAAATACTTAAAGCCTTCCTCAAAATCTAAGAGATTAAAAGGAAAAATTTTGATTAGATCTTGTTTAGTCTCCTACTCTAGACCATTAAAACAAATAGAGGATTTTTGAAAATTTATCTCCATGCCAGTAGCAATACTGTAAGTATCCAAGATTTCCTTCAACTTTATAGATTCCCTTAAACTACCATTTGTGAACAACAATACATCATCAACAAATAATAAATAAGATAAATAAAGTACCCCCACTTTGATCTCGAACAAGGATCCTGCCCTCCTTGCATCCAAAATAGCTCTACTCAATCCTTAAAAAACTAGCAAAAATAGTAAAGGAGATAAAGGACATCCTTGTCTCAGTCCTCTCAAGGGTCTAAAGAATTTGGAAGTTGATCCATTGATAAGAAAAACAAAATATACATAAGAAATACATCTCGTAAACCACTTTACTATTCTTAAAACCACATGTAAAAGTATCAATTTGAGATACAACCATCTAGTTCTATCGTAAGCTTTAGATATATCTAGTTTAAGGACCATTGCAGGAAGATTTTTGGTTTTAATAAAGGCCCTCTTGTGCATCTCATATGGTTTCAATTTTTGTTTTGCTAAAAACCCAAATTGCTCTTGGGAAATAACTTCAGCAAAAATCTTCTTCAATCTAATAGCCAAAATCTTTACAATAATTTTATAGATACAATTACAAAATGAAATAGGTCTAAATTCATCAAACATTTCAAGCTTCTCCTTTTTTGGAATCAAAGCTAAAAAATAGAGTTAAAATCCCCCAAAACTTGACCATTCAACCTAACTTCCTCCATTACTCTAAGAAAATCCTCCTCAACCATATCATAGAAAACTAGGAAAAAATCCACAGGCCATTTATCAGGCCTTGGACTTTTATCTTTTTTGAAAGAAGTCAGGACAAATTTTAGTTCTTCCTATGTGACCTCCTTTATAAGTAATTTATTGTCCTCCTCTATCATAAAACTAGGCAAGAAAGTAGTTAACTTTAAAATTTCCCCAATATTGACTCTATTAGGTTCTTTATAGATAGATTGAAAATATTTTACTCCCAAATATACTAAATTAGAAAATATCCTAATGAGGTTCCCTTCTTCTTTCTACATCTCCCATATAGTGTTAACCTTCTTCCTATGATTAGAAAAATTATGAAAAAACTTAGTATTTTTATCTCCCTTTTTTAACCATACAACTCTACTTTTTATTTTCCATTCAGATTCCCTCCACTCCAAGAATTTGTTCTTCTTAATTTCTAGTTCAACCAGTCTTGTTTTCTCCTCCTATTTAAATAAACCAACCTCATTATTTTTATGAATTTTTAAAATTTCCTTCTCCACCAACTTAAGATCTCTATCCATACTCTCCTTTTTAATTTCAATCCAAGATAACACAACTCTTATTAATTTTATTTTAGCAGCAGCAAATTGAAAACTCGTTGATGACCTGAAACTTTGGTCATAACCAATCCATTATTTTTTAATTAGTTGTTGAAAATATTCTTCCTCCAACCAAATTGGATTGAGCTTAAAAGTACTGGTAGGTTTTGCCTCTTGACTTTCTAATTGAATAAAAATGGGAGAATGATCTGAGCCACCTCTAGTCTCAACCCATGATTATTTTATGTCTATTTTATTGTATAATGTCTTTGAGATCAAAAATCTATCCAACCTCTTTGATATCCTAGATTCCCCAACTCTATTATTTCTCCACGTAGGTATTAATTTTATTGGTTCCAAATCAATTAAACCATATTCTTCAATCTTATGCTTGAATTAATCTACAAGTCTATCAAGTCTTGCAGATTCTCCCCAGATCTCACTTCTATTCATAGTAAAATTTAAGTCCCCACCAATGATAACTCTTTCATACCTAAGACACCTTTGGGAGAAAAAATCATCCCATAAGACCTACCTACCTTCATAGGGACCATAACAATTAATAATTCATAACCTAAAACCCAAGTCTTTAAAAAAGAATTCTATCCACAAGTCTGAAATCATAAAGGAAGAATTAATAAAGGATACTGAGTTCTTCTAGCCAGTCAAAACACTCGAATTTTTGGCAACATCTAAAGCCAAGAAAACTCAATCCCTAAGAAATTTACTTAACCCTTCAATGACTTTTGTACTTTCCCCCATGATTTCTTATAGAAGGATAACATCCATATTATGAATTTCCACTAGCCTGGCTAAGGAAAGTCTTTTAGAGGGATTTCCAAGACCTCAAATATTAAGAGATAACAAGATCATTTAAACATCTTAGAGGGGTTTTGTCCCACTCTAAGGACCCCTTTGATAGATTTTTGTTTACCCTACTGAATTTCACTACTCATTAATTATTTAAGTAATGGTAATTTATATTAATATAAAAGGTTGGTATCAATTTATTAACCTTGATAATATTAATCTCCAAACTAAGAGATAAATTCATTCTTAAAACACCATAATTAATTTTTTAAGGAAAACTTAACTAATATTTCATTATTCATTCATAACATCTATGCATACAAAAAAAAACATAGATTTGCACCATCAATATTATTTTGTAAAATCTATGCATACCAAGAACAATCATAGATTCACACCAATAATGTTTCACACTATTGTTTTATCCTTAAATAGGTGGCTCTTTTAAGATAGTCCTAGACTATCACCAATATATTAAGGAGACTCATTGCCTAGACAAATTCCTAGTCCAATGGTGTGAACATGGACTAGACACGCAAACAATGCATCTACATGAGAGGTAGTTTTCCTTGTTACCCCAAGCTGTTGATGAACAAGTCATCATCATTTCCTAAAATATCTCTCTTTGTAGGTGGATCACCCATATGGTCCCACCAAAGAGAGCTCTTGGTCCTGCACCCACAGAGACATCAATAGTACCATATTCCATGCTTAAAATAATGAAATAATTCCATCATATAGACATCATAAAAGAACTATACCATTAAACATTCACACAAATACATAGTTTGTTATCCAAAAAGAGTTATTACAATTTTTCCTCAACTCAAAATATTTTCCCAATAAATAGTGTCTCTAGATCTTAAGAGTATGCACAATCATTGCTAGCTCTAGGTTGTGTAGCATAATTCAGCTCATACTTCTTTAGTTTCCTAGATTCATATGCTACTGTAGCCTCATTTTTGGATAACACCCCTCCCAAACCTTCTAAGGAAGCATGTGTACATATTTTAAAATTCCCATAAGGATCAGGTATCCTAATAATCGATGTTGTAGTTAGCTTATTATTCAAAGTTTTAAAGGCGGCCTCACACTTATTCATCCATTTGAACTCTTTTCCATTTCTTTAAAGTTTGTTAATAGAGTAGGAAATTTTTAAATTATTTCATAAAATATCTTTAATACCCAATTATTTTGATTAAGCTTCTAACTTTGGACACATTAGCGGGTACAGGTCAATTCAATATGGTTTTAATTTTCTTGGGATTCATCACAATTCTTTCTGCACATATAATATGCCCCAAATACTGAACTTGTGAGGCATATAGCTCACATTTTGATAAATTTCCATAAATTTGGTTGTTCCTCAATAATTCTAACACCAAACTCAAATGTTGGTCATGTTCTTCTCTAGTGCATAAATACATCAATGTATCATCAAGAAAAATTAAAATAAAATGATCTAGTTATTTCCTTAACACACTATTCATTAGATTCATAAAATCCTATGGCATATTTATCAACCCAAATGGTAGCACTGTGAACTCATAGTGTCCATATCCAATCTTGAAGGTTTTTTAATGAGTATCCTCCTCACAAATTCTTAGGTGATGATATCCTGATCTCAATACAATATTTGATAAGATAGTGGCATCCTTTAGTTGATAAAAGAGATCATCAATACTTGGTAGTAGTTATCTATTATTAATGGTCACCTTATTTAGAATCCTATAGATAATGCATAATCTAAAGGAACCATCCTTCTTCTTAACAAATAATATTGGAGCACCCCAAGATGACACACTAGATTTAACCAAACCTTTCTCCAAAAAATATTGGAGTTGCACCTTTAGCTCTTACAACTTGATAGGAGTCATTTTTTAAGGTGTCCTTGCAATATGTTCAACCCTAGGCATTAATTCGGTGGAAGGCCTAGGATATCTTCCGAAATCACATCCCTAAATTCATGCAGAATTGGATGATCTTAAATATTTTTGCATCTTCATTGTTGTATTTCTTGCCATTTATCTTAACCACATTTAACGTTCTACCTCTCTTGATTACCTTCTTAAGCTACATAGATAACAATAAATATGGTTGAAAAGACCTTTTCCTGCTTTGAACCCTTAATATTTTCTTATCCTTATTAGTATAATCCATCCATCTTTCTTGGAAATTGATTAGGGCTCCATGATCTTTTAGCCAATCCATCCTAAGATAATATAAAATGCATGTAGTGGTGCTACATATAAGTGCAAAATAGTAGATCCATTGGGTAAGGAGATCTCATCAATCGTAAAAATTTATTTATTGAGTAAGTTTGTCTAGATTCATACTCGACTTTCCACCCTAGTACCAAAAATATTGGTTTTTTGACATATCTCCAATAATACTAGTGGAAATAAAACTATTTGTAACTCCACAATCAATTAAAATATTTACATTCCTATTGAAAAAATTACCATCTAACAGCATGGGAGTTGCCTAACCATCCAGGTTCTAACTTCCTATGGCTACATAGATTCGATAATGTTACTCTTTGGCTCTACCACTTGACTTTGGCCTTTGGGGACACTTATTTGCATAACGAGGACCTCCACAAATGAAACAACCTATGTAGGGTGCCTGATTCCTTTCAAGCCTTTTTTCCATTATATCCTCCTTATGAGCTGAATAATTCTACTTTTGAGTTTGGGGTTTTGAATTATCCTTCCTCTAAATTTTTTTTCTTATAATTCTATTTGTTCCCATTGTTCTTATTTTTGAACTTTGGGTTTCTTTTACTTTTCTTATTTTGCTCTTTGTCCCATTTTATAAACCCAACACTCTTCCTCTTCCAAGTTCTTATTTCTCTCCTTCGATCGACACCTCATAGTTTAAGAAGGTCTCCTTGGTGTGTTGATTTATCTCTTCTTATCAAGCCAAATCACATGCCTTTTAAAATATTTTGGGCTTAAGAAAATTAATCATTATTTAAATCTTAGGATCCACTCCCAAGATGAACTTATGCACCTTCAATTGTTCATTGGTCCCATACTTAGGAATATATTTCAATAGCTTGATAATGTTTTGGTAATATACCTCCATAGTTAATGTAACGTATTAGATCATAGAAAATTCCTCAAATATCACTACATAAAATGGATCCAATAGGAATATTTTCTTAAATGCCCTTACAAAACTATCACATTTGAGTTCCACCATGTTGTGGCTGATCCACAACACACCCCAAACTTGGGGACCCACCTTTTTTGCATACTTTCAGAGAAGATCTCAGTGACCCAGATGCTAAAAATCAAGAAAAAAGGCAAAGTTGCACAAAATGAAAAAGTGTCGCGATATCGCGACATGTCGCTCCGTCGCTGGCAAAAAATGAAAAGTGTCACGATTTCACGACGTGTTGCGCGGTCGCTGCCAGAAAATGAAAAGTGTCGCGATTTCGCGACGTGTTGCGCGGTCGCTGCCAGAAAATGAAAAGTGTCGCGATTTCGCGACGTGTTGCGCGGTCACTGGCAAAAAATGAAAATTGTCGCGATATCGTGACATGTCACAAAATCGTGGGTCAAACCAGTCAAACAGGGCAAGGCACGAAAAGCGTAGCGATTTCACGACAAAAAAGCAGCAAAGGGGCACAAAGTGAAAAACGTCGCGATTTCGCGACATGTCGCATTTTCACGGCCAAACAGCAAGAGCAGCCTGAAATAGAAAAGCGTCGTGATTTCGACGAAAAGCTGGCAAATGGTACGAAATAGAAAAGTGTCACGATTTCACGACAGAAAGCTGCCAGAGTGAAAGAAACGAAAAAGCGTCGCGATTTCATGACAGGTTGCGGCCGAAGGCGTACGGAGATGAAAAACGTCGCGATTTCGCGAAAAATAGCAAAGTGATGCCGAAGAGAAAAGTGTCACGATTTCACGACAGAAAAACAGCAAAGTGTACGAAATGAAAAGTTGTCGCGATATCGTGACATGTCGCCATTTCACTGTGCATGAAGGCAAGAAAGGCTACTGACAGAAAAATGTCGCGATATCGCGACATGTCGCGTTTTCGCTGTGCAGGCAGAGGAACAGAGTTACATGCTATTTTTGTCATGATTTTCATGGGGCCATTACAGAACATGCAAAAAAGTGCGGAACACGTGGCGTACATGTGTAAAGGTTGCAGAGGCGTTACAGTTCACAGAGAAGATCTCGAGCATAAATTCAAAAGCAATGAAAAAGCGGGGAAGGTGAAACGAAGCAATCTGGAAGATGAAACGAATCGATCGGGAAGATGAAACGAAGCGTCACAAGGCAAAACAGAGAGCATTGCCAGAAAGTATAAAAGCAGAAGCACAGATTGGTACAAGGGTCGAAAACCGTTGCGGGCAGAGTTGCAGTGCCTAAGGCGAGAAGCCATTCCTGGGCCTGCTCGGGAGTGTTTTTCTTCCCTTTTTCTGGTTTTGAGAAAACCAGAGAGTCTGCTATTGTAACATGATTTATTTTTAATGCAGGAGTGTTCAAAAATTTGCATCTTGTTGGCAAGAAAGAAGGAGTCATTTTCTGCATGCAAGATTTAATTGTTTTATTTTTCCCTTTCAGATTTCTAGGCTTATAGGTGAAGTTTAATGCAAGTTCTCTTGGTTGCTTCATGCGAATGTCTAAATCTGGAATTACAGTCGAAACCCCAGAGACCAGCACTTAACTTACCTGGATTGTGCGTGTTTGCAGGTTCAATAAGTTAGGTTGCATGCATGGAAATCTCATTATCTTCGGTTTTGCCAGGACGGGATAGCATCAAACTGAATGCAATTTTAATTTCTTTTTCCTTTGCATTTTATTTTCTTTTTGCTGCAATTTATTTTTCAGAAGCTCCAATTTTAATTTTTCAAGCATTAAAATAAAATAAAAAAATTAAAAAACTTCAAAATCCATAAATAATTCCTTCATGTTATGGCATTTCATTAAATTTTATTTTGAAGTTACAGCATGGTCATATAGAGACCAAATCACATTTGCTTTATCAGGGTTCAATGAACAATCATTAAATTTCACAGTAAAATAAACCACAGTGCCCCTTGTTTTCAGTTACTTGCAACCACTAAGGTGTTCCAAGCATTTTTAATTAAATATCTTTATTTGAGATTATTAATACACAGATGCAAAATGCTAACATAACAAGAACCTTGGAGAAGTTACATGTTTAATTTCTTTGCAAGCAGAGGATTTAGAACCCAAATCCTATCGGAGAGTGTGTTTTCACAATCGGGTGAAAATACCACTCAACAGATTGGCGCTAGAAGGAGGGCCGGATGGGTTTATTTTAGCAAGATTTAAAATTTTTGTATATTTCATGCCGTACTGATTGTTATCTTTAGCCTCTAACACCACTCAACAGATTGGTGCTAGAAGGAGGGCATGAAGCAGTTTATTTTATCATGATTTTAGATGCTACGGGTTTATAATTGTTTAAGAGCTTTACATTGCTAAATATTTCAAGTCCATTTGATTAGCATCTTCGGCCCCTTCTAACACCACTCAACGGATTGGTGCTAGGAGGGCCGAACGGGTTTATTTTAGTGTTATTTAAATTTAAATTTTTTATGCTTTAGTCCTCTAACACTCAACGGATTGTAAAAAGGACGGCTTGAATTTATTTACTTGTTCTATTTTAAGCAATTCAGGTATGTTGTATATTATTCTAACACTTTTCTGATTGTTCATACAGAAATATGTGATTTGATTTAATTTTGAAAATTTTGGTCTCATGCAATTACTTGACATTTGATTTTAATAAGTACATCTCTTGGTTGATGCTAACTTGATTTTTTTTTACATTGCAGGTTGAATAGATTTGGTTCTAAAATTACATTTTAAGTTCACTAATGGCAACACTTGAGGAGCAAATGGTATCCCTGAGAGCTGAAATAGTGTCTCTAAGAGAGAGAATGG
Organism: Wollemia nobilis; assembly: GCA_028583015.1. Classification (NCBI taxonomy): domain Eukaryota; kingdom Viridiplantae; phylum Streptophyta; class Pinopsida; order Araucariales; family Araucariaceae; genus Wollemia; species Wollemia nobilis. Next base: position 9,546,340 of record JAQPPZ010000989.1, read on the forward strand.
TATCAATGATAGAGGATCATTATAAGGGTTTATCTATACCTGTGGTACCCTATCAAATTCCTAAAATGTTATTGGATTTTTTACGGTGTTTTAATCAAGAGGTGCCACTAGGATACTTGCAAAAACTGCATGTCTACAAGAATACATTATGTCAATTCCAGATTTTCTATGAGGAGGTGGCTTGTAAGTTATTTGCATACATTTTGGATGATAAACCATTCTTTTGGTACAGCCAACTACCCATGGAGGTTAGGACTTCTTGGATACAACTAGAAGCAACCTATCTTTACCATTTTGGTAATCAGGTTGACTTAGAAATCCTGAAAAATCAGTTTACCTCCATATGTAAGGAGCCTAATGAATCCTTGAGTCAATTCAATGGAAGATTTCGTGAGTTGCACTCCCAAATGTGGGAAAATTTTAACACATTAGAAGAGGAAGCCATGGAAGTATACCTAGGAGCCATACACCCCACACTTGCTTCACTCATTGAGGAAAAACTGAGTGGTTTGTCCCTAGAGAAAATCCATGAGGTCTTAGAAGAGATAGAACGACAAGGTCTTGAAGAAGAAAAGGCACAACATCAGTCATATGAGAGATTGTTCTTTTGATGCCAACCTACACCAACCATCAAACATAGCACCCTCCACTCCAATGATACCTAAGGTGAATGATCAAGGGGATGAATTTGAATATCCAAATCTTACAACCACCTTAGATGTAGTCCACGAGGAGGTGCAAATTGCTAAGCCAACATCCACTAGTGAGGATTATGCAGAAATGATCTCATTCATAGAGATACACGATTATCCGGATGAAGGGGTTCTAAATTCAACAATGTTTGATATATGTGATAGGACGAAACCCACCATAGAATTGAATGAAGTGGTTGAAAGTGAAATTGGAAGAAAACCAATAAATGAATTTGAAGATATGATAGAATTTCACCACTTGTTCTTGGAAGATACTATTGATGAGATGTGTAAAATTAAGGATCAAGAAATTCTTCACCCTCCAAATTATGATAAAATTGAATCATGGGTTACTAATTTGGACGATGATAGCCTTATAAATTTGAATTCAAGAAATAACCCACTTTTGGAAATAATTGAACCATCTAAGGAAGGTGAAGATGAATTTGATGAGAAACACATTGATGAATTGGAAGATGTTGAAGAAGTAGTTGAACGTCACCACTTGATTTTGAAAGATGATTATTATGATGCTTGGAAGAAGTGGGAGGACTACACTCAATCCAAAACTACTAATGAAACTTGTGTGCCCATTGATATACAGGACAACATAATTGCCTACTCAAAGGAAGATATTACAACTCCTGTACAATTTGAGGATGTTTTGGAAGAGGGTTTCAAATCTCATCAAATTTTGGAAGATTATAATGATTCTATTACCAAGGACAAAGAAGAAAATGAATTGATGAATGAATCAAAAGATCATGTCACAAATATCATGGAATTTCATGCCATGGATTTGGATGACAATTTTCACAATGGTTGGGGGAGATATGATGATGCATTCTTTTCTCACATCTCTATAGATGAAACTCTTATTTCACTTGATATGCAGGATGTTGAACCTTCTACATCATACGAAGATCTCATATTCACAAGATTTGAAAAGGTGACAAAATTTGATCATGTTGAATATAAATTCATTGAAAGTGTGGATGCAAGTTTGCATGATGATTTTGAGGATTCAAATGAAGAGATACCATGGATAGTGAACAAAGAATTAGAACCAAATGACAAAGAGATTGATCAATTGGAAGCAACTCAAATGAAGGATCATCAAGATGAGTCATGGGACTTACACTTTGACCAAAAACATTTGAGGGTTGAGGATTTGCATGACCATGTTTTGAATTTGAATGATGAAATGTCATTAAAGGTAAATGAAAAACAAGGTATAATTTTTAATCACACCTTTAATAACATTGTTTTAATGAATGGAAAAGAAGTTGATGCACTTGAATTGTTAAACCAAATTCATCAACAATTACTAATTGAATCTAGGATAAAAACTTTTAATGATCCTAATTTAGTAAATATCCTAGATGCTTGTAAATTGTTACACAAATTTGATTGGCCTACAAATTTGGAAAATGATTTGGCTTTGAAATTTGTAGAAATAGGCTCTTACTTACAAAATTGCATATTTGAAAAGGATAGCCTAATTCTAAATCAAGGAGGGAATTATGAAGTTTACATTTTAAAGAATAGACATGATAAAATTGAAAATCATTTATTGTCTAATCATTTTAGTAATTTGATGCTCACCTATGGGAGTATTATTGGAACTAAATCAAATTGGTATGGTGAGCATGGCAAGTGGAAATTTGTTGCATTGTTTGGTCTAGTCTTGTTTTTGTTGGATTCCCACAACATTTGGCATGCATATCACGTTATATTTTTGTTGAAATGTTCTAATCATGTTTGGGATCCAGGAAAGTGATAATCCAAGCTTTGCATCATCTTGTATTATATTGTACATTTGTATATAGATTTTGGTTTTTGGGTTTTGGTTTGTGTTTTCAAATTTTCATTTTTGGGATTGCAGTTTGGTTTTGGATTGAATAAGTTTTAATTTAAAGTTGTGTGTTTATTTGACATGTTTTGTTTGTCTATAAAAAAAAAAAAAATGATGAAAAAGTTGCCTTGAGATGCTAACTTATGTTCTAGATCGGGAGAATATGAAACATTGGAATTGTCTTGTAAAAGCTCCACAAGTAACACAAACATTTTAAGTAATATCGTTTGAAACTTGTGATGCATGAAGTAGTCAGTTTTATATGGCAATATTTCATTTGCATTTCAAAAGACAATGCATTCATATTACATCTCACTTTGCACATACATGCCATCTTAGTTGCAAATGCATTTCAAATACAAATCATTAAAGTGTGTCAAATCCTCTTAAGGTTATGCTATCACATAAATAAGAAGAAAATCCTAAGGTTGGGAACTAGAGTCTTGAGATATCTAGAACCAAGCACATTTTATACACATTAAAAAGGATCTTGAGCAAAATGATCAAAACCTTGCTTGGAAGAAAAGGTTGGGCGAAAGAAGTATTTCATGTCTATCCTATTATGCAACATGATCCTTAAAACAGATGGTTTTGACCACTTCCATAAAGCTTAAAGCCTAAAATCGGAGTAGTAAGGATAGGGCTAAATCCTCATCGAACTTAGGTTGAGGATCCAACTCCCCAAAGCTTTGATTTGACCTACATGGAGTAGTAAGGATAGGGCATAAATTCTCATCTCGCTTAGGTTGAGAATCTGATTCCCCAAAGCTCCTATGTCTCATTTCATAATAAATCTTGGATTGGAAGGATCGTACTACTTGTCCTCCGCAAAGGATGGGTAGTCATCCCCAAGGTCTAAGCAATAAAATTAATATTTTCCATTTTTATCCAAAGCTTGGATTGGAAGGATCGTACTACATGTCCCTAGCAAGGATGGGTAGTCATCCCCAAGGTCCAAGAAGTAAAAAATTAATTTTTCCCATCTCATATTTATATTGGATTGGAAGGATCGTACTACTTGTCCTCTGCAAAGGATGGGTAGTCATCCCCAAGGTCCAAAGAAATGAAGCTAAGTCATGGATTATGGGGTTAAGTATGCCCATGCATGGCAGCATGTCTTGTCTAAAAAACAAGACCACAGATTGTTCAAAGGGTTAGACTAGCATGACCATTTCTTCCATAATTGGTTAAATTATTTTGCTCAAAGTGAGGTAATGAATTTCAAATCAGAGTAGTAATAATAGGGTTAAACTCCCATCTCGATTAGGTTGGGAGTCTTATTTCCCAAAGCTCTAATTTCACGTTCACTTGCACATGGGTTCAAGATAGTAGGGACTCATAACCAACTTTGGGATCTAATAAAGCAATTCATTATACATATAGTTGATCCTAAGAGGGTTTGATAATCTTGAATGTTTGTGTATGATACTAGAAGGAATATGCCTTTTATAAAAGCAAAATCTCTTAGCATATTTATTAGGTTACACAAATCATTCACAATCTCACATATGCATTCATGTAAAACTGACGATGGAATGTTGATCAATTTCAAACGATAGGGAATGAAAACACATTGCACACACCGAGCTGATACTTAGCAATTCTGATGATTCATGTATTTTTGATCTATGGGCATTTGTTTATATTTATAATGTGCTAACACATGTTTTCGAGTTTATATACTTCCAGATAGGGTTCTCACTAAAATGCTCAAGAGCATTTGACAGCAGAGTCGCCATTTGTTGTGGCTGATCCACAACACACCCCAAACTTGGGGACCCACCTTTTTTGCATACTTTCAAAGAAGATCTCAGTGACCCAGATGCTAAAAATCAAGAAAAAAGGCAAAGTTGCACAAAATGAAAAAGTGTCGCGATATCGCGACATGTCGCTCCGTCGCTGGCAGAAAATGAAAAGTGTCGCGATTTCACGACGTGTTGCGCGGTCGCTGGCAGAAAATGAAAAGTGTCACGATTTCGCGACGTGTTGCGCGGTCGCTGGCAGAAAATGAAAAGTGTCACGATTTCGCGACGTGTTGCGCGGTCTGGCAGAAAATGAAAAGTGTCACGATTTCGCGACGTGTTGCCGTCGAAATGAAAGTGTCACAAGAAAAATGAAAATTGTCGCGATATCGCGACATGTCGCAAAATCATGGGTCAAACCAGTCAAACAGGGCAAGGCACGAAAAGCGTAGCGATTTCGTGACAAAAAGTAGCAAAGGGGCACAAAGTGAAAAACGTCGCGATTTCGCGACATGTCGCGTTTTCACGACCAAAACAGCAAGAGCAGCCTGAAATAGAAAAGCATCGTGATTTCACGATGAAAAGTTGGCAAATGGTACGAAACAGAAAAGTGTCACGATTTCGCGAAAAGCCCGAGTGAAAGAAACGAAAAGCGTCCGATTTCATGACATCAATACGGAGATGAAAAACGTCGCGATTTCGAAAACAGCAAAGTGATGCCGAAGAGAAAAGTGTCACGATTTCACGACAGAAAAATAGCAAAGTGTACGAAATGAAAAGTTGTCACGATATCGCGACATGTCGCCATTTCGCTGTGCATGAAGGCAAGAAAGGCTATTGACAGAAAAATGTCGCGATATCGCGACATGTCGCGTTTTTGCTGTGCAGGCAGAGGAACAGAGTTACATGCTATTTTTGTCACGATTTTCATGGGGCCATTACAGAACATGCAGAAAAGTGTGGAACACGTGGCGTACATGTGTAAAGGCTGCAGAGGCGTTACAGTTCACAGAGAAGATCTCGAGCATGAATTCAAAATCAGTGAAAAAGTGAGGAAGGTGAAACGAAGCAATCTGGAAGATGAAACGAATCGATCGGGAAGATGAAACGAAGCGTCACAAGGTGAAACAGAGAGCATTGCCAGAAAGTATAAAAGCAGAAGCGTAGATTGGTACAAGGGTCGAAAACCGCTACGGGCAGAGTTGTAGTGCCTAAGGCGAGAAGCCATTCTGGGCCTGCTCGGGAGTGTTTTTCTGCCCTTTTTTTGGTTTTGAGAAAACCAGAGAGTCTGCTATTGTAACATGATTTATTTTTAATGCAGAGTGTTCAAAAATTTGCATCTTATTGGCAAGAAAGAAGGAGTCATTTTCTGCATGCAAGGATTTAATTGTTTTATTTTTCCCTTTCAGATTTCTAGGCTTATAGGTGAAGTTTAATGCAAGTTCTCTTGGTTGCTTCATGCGAATGTCTAAATCTGGAATTACAGTGAAACCCCGAGAGACCAACACTTAACTTACTTGGATTGTGCGTGTTTGCAGGTTCAATAAGTTAGGTTGCATGCATGGAAATCTCATTATCTTCGGTTTTGCCAGGACGGGATAGCATCAAACTGAATGCAATTTTAATTTCTTTTTCCTTTGCATTTTATTTTCTTTTTGCTGCACTTTATTTTCAGAAGTTCAAATTTTAATTTTTCAAGCATTAAAATAAAATAAAAAAATTAAAAAACTTCAAAATCCATAAACAATTCCTTCATGTTATGGCATTTCATTAAATTTTATTTTGAAGTTACAGCATGGTCATATAGAGACCAAATCACATTTGCTTTATCAGGGTTCAATGAACAATCATTAAATTTCACAGTAAAATAAACCACGAGTGCCCCTTGTTTTCAGTTACTTGCAACCACTAAGGTGTTCCAAGCATTTTAATTAAATATCTTTATTTGAGATTATTAATACACAGATGCAAAATGCTAACATAACAGGAACCTTGGAGAAGTTACTTGTTTAATTTCTTTGCAAGCAGAGGATTTAGAACCCAAATCCTATCGGAGAGTGTGTTTTCACAATCGGGTGAAAATACCACTCAACACACCACTTGGATTACTTTTCCTACCTTGAATGTATTCTACCATTCTGATGTTGCATCCTAGAGATGAAGGGTTGCCTAGATAATTTGGGTTTTTAGTGAGTAATTCTTCATGGAAATATGAGTTTTCAACTCATTCACCCAATATTCTATTGCATCACATCCTTCTATACCATAAAAATTAGGTGCATTGATATTCTTAAGGTCCTTGGCAAGCTCAGCATCAAATAAAGCTTTATCCTTATGGATTCCTATAACAATATTCTCATCCTATCGAGGAATTCATTAGACGAAATTGATTAGACGTTTTTCCCAGGACTGCCCAAAATGTCAAACTTGTTTCGGCCATATCTCACTCATCCTGACTCGGATTGAGTTGAAATTTTGAGGGTAGATGCTTGAAAAAACCTAGAACATCTCCACCAATTTTCATATCATTTGGAGCAACATAGATCCTAGCACATACCTATGTGTGAACGAGATATTTGGCAAGCGGCTATGTGAGGGTTTCATCTAGGTTGAGTGCAAGCAACTCTAGAGGTTGGTTTTTAGGGCCTTCGGGCCCTAGAGGCAAATATTTTTATGGTTTATGCTCAATATTTTAGCAAGAAATGTTGCAGGGGATACAATATGGGTTAGAAATTTGTCTTTCAACAGATCATACTATGAACTTGAGTGACAACGACTTCCAATTTTCTACACAAAAGAAAACTGAAAACCATACCTTTCCACGACGTCTAGGCCAAGGATTAAAGAGATCATGAAATAATTTTCAAGTAGTTGATCAAAAAATGGCTCATATCTCAAGTGAATCTGGTGCTAAGGTGCACCCACAAAATAATTCTACTGTGAAAACCCCTATCAAGGGTAAGAATTTTGAAGACTCGGTCCCAAAAATAAATTTTAGGGATGCCCTTCATGGTGGATAGCCTCAGCCCAATGCTAATATCAATATTAGGGCTTCCCATAAACCTCTAAGAATACCTAATATTGATCCCAAGAAAATGGAGTTAGGATGTCTTAAAGCAGCTAATGGAACTCCTATTGTTAAGCTTGATATGGGTAACATTCAGACTGGCATTGAAGATTTGGAAAAAAGAGGACTAATTTGTCGATTCATGGGTTTTCGTCCGAGTCTATCTGCTTTCAAAGTCTGGGCTGCAAAAAGCTAGAAAACTAAAGGTGAGTTACAAATATCTATTTATCCAAATGGTTATTTTCTTGTTTTATTTTCTAATAATGAAGATAGAGAGAAAACTTTTCAAGGGGGTCCTTTGTTTTTTGGAAGGGCGGGGCTTTTCATGAAGCCCTGGCATTCTAAATTTAAATCCAAAGAAGAGATGCCTTCTATAACTCCCGTGTGGGTTAGACTCTTTGGCCTCCCTATTGAATTTTGGAATCCTACTATTTTTTCTTCAATTGGAAACTCTTTAGGAACTTTTATGATGGCTGCTGATTGTACTCAAAATTTTGAACATATTATTTATGCTCGGATTTGTGTTTTAATGGATTTTGACAAACCCCTACCTAAAAATATCACATTACAATTTGGGGAAGACACTTGGGAGCAAGTAGTGGACTATGAGAACATTCCTTTTCGTTGTAGAATTTACCATGAATATGGTCATTTGGCCAGTGCTTGCCCAAATAAAATTCCTAATAAAAAGAAAGAAGATATAAACTCACCAAGTTTCCAAATACCTAAGAAGAAGAACACTAAAAAAAAAACAGTTATGAAGGATCAATCAAAGTCGTTTGCTAATATGTTTGAAATCCTTTCCACAAATGATGTCCCAAGTGAGGAAGAGGAAATAATGGAAACTGAAATCTTAGAAACACAATTTAAATATGAAGGGAAGAACTCAGAGACAAACCAACAAATAAAAGGTTTTCAACAAGAAAAAAAAGAGAGAAAATTTACACAAGAAAAACAATATTTCAAATGTCAAAACTTCAAATAATGCAGGTCCCAATATAGACTCCGTTGAACCATCTAGTAAAATTTTGGTTGTGTACGAGCATTCTTCAAGGTTAGAAGCCATCTCGGATTCAATTGGAATAAATCAAGAAACAGGGAAAAAAAATTGAAGATGGATTCTAATCAAAAAGTAGGTCGCAAGACCAATCAATATCATATGGTAAAAGAAGGTGAAAATCTTGTAGAGGAAGGTAAGATTAATGCCCTTCCCAACATTTTTAGCCCTGGTATTAATAAATATCATCACTTGGAATATTAGAGGACTCAAAGGGAGTCTTTCAAAACAAAATGAAATTAGAAGAATGATTCAGATAAATCATCCACATATTGTTTTCCTTCAAGAAACAAAGATGTCAATGGAGGATATGGACTTAATTGCCAGTAAAATTTGGCCAGCTGGAAAAGTGGTTTCCCTCAATTCCCAAGGGACTTCGGGTGGCATTGCTTGTCTTTGGGACCCAAAAGAGGTAGTTATTCACCATATGGTTGGCATTTGGGGTTTGTTGGCTATAGCTATTCAAAGTAGACATTCCAACCATATTATGCTCTACATTACTATTTATGCTCCGACTTCTTTGGAGGAAAAAAGAAGACAGTGGAAGGATATTACTCATATTATCTCTCATTTTCCTAAAGCTTGGATCTTGATCGGAGGATATTTCAATACCATCCTCTCTCTGGATGAGAAAAGGGGGGAAATAGAAATTTGGACAAAAGCACTGACCTCATGAGCGAATATATTGCAAACCTCCATCTTGTGGATATCCAACCAGATAATGGCCTTATGACTTGGTCTAACAGAAGGCAAGTCTTAGCTTGTATAATGGAGAGATTGGATAGGTTTTTTCTCTCTAAAAATTTCTTAATCCATGGTCACATTCCTAAAGTGAAGACTCTTAATAATGCTGGTTCGGATCATTGGCCAATCATGGTGGAAATGTGGAAAACCAATGTGAGTTTCTCTCCTTTTCATTTTCAATTAATGTGGCTTAGAGACATTTCCTTCAGACCTCGTGTGCAACAATGGTGGAAGGAAGGTAAACCTAGGCATGGGACTAAGATGTTATGTTTTTCCAAAAGACTACAATACATTAAATCCAAAATCAAGACTTGGAACTGGAAAGAGTTTGGGGATGTTCATAAAAAAAACATGAAGTTATTGCTCATCTTGAAAATTTGAATAAGAAAATCCATTTATATGGCCTCACAGAGAAGAGAAGTGCAGATGAAATTAAACTCACAACTCAGTTAGAGGAATGGGAAAAAAGAGAAGAAATCTTATGGAAGCAAAAATCTAGAATTCAATGGCTCAAAGAAGGAGATTGAAACACAAATTTCTTCCACAAATATCTTCTAGCTCGAAGATCTCACAACTTTATTTCTTCCTTAAAATAAGATTCTGGAGATGTTTATACTTGGGATGGCATGAACTCTATTGTTGTTGATTACTTTTCCAATCTTTTTGTTGCTACTCCTCTTGACTCAGCTTCACAACAAAATGTTCTTCAAGCAATCCCTTCTCTTATCACTTCTGAGGAGAACTCTATTTTGACTGCTCCTATTACTATCAATGAGCTTCAACAAGTAGTTTTTAAAATGCAAAAAGGGAAAACCCTAGGTCTTGATGGTTTTCCCATTGAGTTCTACCAAGAGTTCTGGGATATCCTTCATGTTGATTTATTAGAGGTGGTGGAAGAATCCAGGAAAGCCAAAGAAATTTTGAAGGTTATCAATAAAACTTATATTACTCTTGTTCCAAAATCTCAAGAGGTTGATCATATCTCAGCTTTTAGACCTATTGCTTTATGTAATGTTCTTCTCAAAATCATTACTAAAATCATGGTAGAAAGGTTGAAGCCTCTTTTGTATAAGATTATTTCCCCGAAGCAAGGGGGTTATGTGGAAGGACGTCAAATAGTAGATGAGATAGTTCTTGCTTAGGAAGCCATCCATTCCATGGATATGCAAAATTCTCCTTCCATGTTCATTCGGTTAGACTTATCCAAAGCTTATGACAGAGTGGATTTGCACTTCCTTATCAAAGTTTTGAGGCAATTTGGTTTCTCTAAGGATTGGATGGATTGGATTATGGGATGTATCTCTTCAATTTCCTACTTAGTTCTTATCAATGGCAGGCCTTCTCAATCTTTCCCAGCTTCCAGAGGTATTAGGCAAGGTGACCCGCTATCCCCTTATTTATTCATCATTCTTGTTGAATGCTTGGGTAGGACTATAACCAAAAAGAGGGAAAAAAAACCCTTGAGGGAGTTACCATTGCTCATGGAGCTAGAACTATCTCTCATCTTCAATTTGTGGATGACTCTACTCTTTTAGGTAAAGCTACGATTAAGGAAGCTTCTAATATTAAGAAAATCATTAGCTATTTTTCTAAGGCTATCGGGCAGTTGATCAATGAAGACAAATCTAAAGTTATTTTCTTTCACTGCTATGCTAGACAGGAATCCATGGTCTTGGATAAATTAAGATATAAGAAGACCTCTCTTCCAATCACTTATTTAGGTATTCCCATAAATATTCAAAGGCATAAAAATAAATATTGGAATTGGTTGTTGGACAAAGTCAAGAAGAAAATTGGAAAGTGGACCAACAAGTGGATTTCTTTAGGGGGTAGAATCACCTTGGTAAAATCAGTCCTTCAAACTATTCCTATTTATGTTTCTTTCATTTTGAATATCCCAAAGTCTGTTCTTCGATAATTGGATCAAATCAGTCATCGTTTCCTTTGGAGTGGTACTAAGGAGAAAATAAAATAGGCCTTGGTGAAATGGGATACTTTATGTCTTCCTAAGAGTGAAGGGGGGTTAGGATTCCGGTATTCAATTAATAACAACAAAGCTTTAGCTACTAAATTATATTGGAGGATGTTGCATAACCCTAATGCTCTTTGGGCCAATAATATCTGTGCTAAATATGCTGAGAACAAAAGTCTTGAAGACCTTGTTCGCTATCAACTTCCTACCAAAGGTTCTCCCATTTTAGTAGTTCTTAATATTGGTGAGGATTTGATAAAGAAAAAAATATTTTGGATCATTCATAATGGTCAACACATGTATTTTTGGACAGATTCTTGGGATGGTCACAAGCCTTTGATAACTCAGCTTCCCGATTGGAGGCCTTGGATGGAGGAGCTTCATCGAGCTAATTGGATAAAGGTGGCTAATTACTATCGATACCATACTGGTAATTCAAAGGTTGGTAGATATTGGATCCCTATTGAGGATTGGCCTATTCAAATCCCAGAAAGGCAAAGACAAGATATCCAAGGCATCCTTCATATGAGATCCCTCTCTTGGTCCCATGAAAAAGATTGTTTTGGATGGAACAACACTACTAATGGTGAGTATTCAGTTGCTCAAGGTTATTTGACCTTATGCCATAATAATCCCAACCATTCTTCTGACATATTTTCTTTATTGTGGGCTCAAAATCTCTGGCCTAAGGTGAGGTTATTTAATTGGCTTTTATTGCATGGTAGGGTGCTTACTGGTGAGTAACTTATGAAGTGTGGTTTTCATGGCCCTTTTAGATGTGAAATGTGTGAAAGGAATGTAGAAAATATCAACCATATTTTTATTGAGTGTACTTTAGCCTCTAATATATGGAGGAGAATGGCCACTTTACTTGGCTTACAGTGGTCCAATTTTTTTACTTTTGAACAACTTTGGAGGGATTGGCCTAATCAAGAGGGTGTTGATAATTTTATTAGGCAGTTAGTTTGGATGGGTTCTACCATTCTTCTTTGGAATATTTGGAATGAAAGGAACAACAAAATTTTTAATCAAGATAGGAAGGATATTCACTATATTTGGCAAAATACCATAGCCAACTTAGTTGAATCAGTCCATCAACTCCTTAATCACCCCCAAAACTCCCACCAAAGATGGGATCAAGTGATGCAAAGATTAAATATTAAATCTTCTAAGGGCAACCAACTTAAAGGGAATGTGAGTATTAGTAAGATGGATAGGACTAGAAATTGGCAACCTCCTCCTAAGGATTTTTGGAAAAGTCAATACTGATGGAGCCTCTAGAGGGAACCCTGGAAAAGCCAGTGTGAGAGGAATTGGTAGACTTTCATATGGCTCCCTGGTTTTTAGTTTTGCTGAGAATTGTTAGGAGGGAAAACTGAAGGGATTATTTTATTGATAAAAATGTGTTACATATATAGGTAGAATGCCTATATGATGAACATGACACTTGTCAATGAAACTGACAAGTGTCAAACTGAAGGCATAGTGCACTTTAATTCTAACATTCCCCCTTAAAGTGCACTATCCTAACTAAAGAAAAAACAAAGCAAGTCAACATTAGGTAACATTCCCCCTTAATGTTGACTTCTCTAAAAATAACCTATCATCCTCCTTATTGCTGATTTGGTCTAGGCTCATGCTCTGTGATCTTGGCTTTCCAACTGTGAATAATGCTAGATTCACTGTGTATACATCTCGGTCTGTTGCCTCAGGGTCAGCCACTTCAACGGGTCTTTTGCCACTGGGTCAGCCGTCTAAGTGCCTCAGGGTCATCATGGGTGCCTCAGGGTCAGCCACATCTGGGTCTGTTGCCTCTGCAGGTCATCCTTAGAGGATGTTGCCACTCGTAGGTCACTAACTAGATTCACCATGAGTATGAAAATCCCTCCTCATGGTGAACTCAATCTAGAAGGTGTCGGTCTCTACCGAAAATGCACCTAATGAAAGGAAAAACGAGCCATATAAGAGTGTCGGTCTTTTCCGAAAATGCACTCTATACAATAAAATGAGCCATAGATCAAAATAGGAGGAGAGAAGAAGAAAAGAAGAGAATCTTCTGAAGTTTCTTCATCTGTAGTCTTCAGAAGTAGATCCGAAAAAATGTCGGATAGAGTCTAGGGTGTCTATGTCTATAGTCCCTAGTATAAGTGTCCTTATGGTGACCATTTCATCCCACCGAAATGCATGGGTAACCAGCCGCTGCATTCGCCAAGTGTATAGAAAAGATCACTAGGTACAAGGATCACATATAAAATTACCTTGTGAGTGTCGGGTACAACCGAGAGTGCACTCCAAGGTAGTAAAATTTTGAGGCTAAAAGACTGAATTGAAACAGCCTCAAAATTACAATTGGACACCACCAATGTGTCCGTCACGGAAAAAAAGTTTCCAACGACTATAAATACCCCTATATTTCACCATCAAAGGGGCCTTCATCATAATGAAAAAACAACATGCCTCTCTAAGGCAGCAACTAAAACCTCGCACTGTGGCGGCATCGCTCTTTGGCGGAATAAAAAACAGACTCAATTTTCCCTCACAGGGGAATTACATCCACTTTTTTTTATGGAATAAAAAACAGGGCCAATAAAAAAAAACTCCATCATGATTTGAACAGGTGTCCTTTCATTTCTCGGGCTGTTACTTAGTAGAACAACTCCCCACTCCCGCTGTGGTCTAACATTTACCCTCACAGCAGCACTGTTAGTTAACTTCAGAAAGAAATATTAAAAAAAATGACAGTTAGCCACAGCATAACCCAATCTGCCAGTCACGTGTTTTTCCATGGACACAAATGACTACCATGCATGCAATGACTCAGCATCGCAGGAAAAAAGGTGCATAATGTAAATGAGCAGTTCAAAGCATTCAGTGAAGAAACTCTAAAATAGTCGATTCCAATAATAACTACTTGGCAAATCAATGAGCGCATGTATGGAGAATTGCAAGGACTTAACAAACAAGCGACAGCTGATTAAAATGTGTGCAGAACATGCCGTTGCAGAACGTTCTCCTCCCTTCCACGATCTCCTCCATTAATTTTGCGTGCTTCAGTGGCCGGAATCAAGCGTCGAAATTCTTCTCGACGCGCTGCCATTTACTCCGTGGTGGTGCGGGGACGCCAGATGGAATAATCAAGAGTTTGAAACCCCAACTCTCACTGCTGCTCCTCCGATTCCCATGACGCCACAGCCTTGCGAGCGTCGTTAAATAAAAAAATGGCACAAATTTAAGCACTCCATGTATCCAAGGAAGATGACAGGCTTTCTTTAAGCACATCAAGGTAGTCAAAACGTAATGGAACCAGTGGCAACAGACCCGTTGAAGTGGCTGACCCTGAGGCAATAGACCGAGATGTATACACAGTGAATCTAGCATTATTCATAGTTGGAGAGCCAAGAGCATAGAGCACGAGCCTAGACCAAATCAGCAATAAGCAAGGATGATAGGTTGTTTTTCGAGAAGTCAACATTAAGGGGGAATGTTACCTAATGTTGACTTGCTTTGTTTTTTTTTTAGTTAAGATAGTGCACTTTAAGGGGGAATGTTAGAGTTAAAGTGCACTATGCCTTCACCTTGACACTTGCCAGTTTCACTTGACAAGTGTCATGTATAGAGCTTCTGCATGATGCTGCAAGTGAAGGGAATCTCACTCCTCAACTGAGTGCCGCCTACCTTTCTTTTCAAGTGGGCGTAGACGAGATGGACTAGAATAGCCTGCGTCGAGATTTTGCTACAATTGACATGCATGGAAGTGCGAGTGGTGATGGCAGAGTGGAGATGGAGCAACAAAGGAGTGATAGTGCACTGGAAGTTCCTGTTTCTTCCTAACGTCGACAGTATGGAGAGGGTCGTAGGCGGTGGGGGCCGCGCCGATATGCAAGCATGGAATTCTATATTTTGTCAAATCATGGCGATATTGCCGTCAAGCTGTCATCGGCGAAGAAAATATGGTGCCGCACGGAGGATCCGAGGCAGAGGATCGGCTGCCAGCGCTGTAACCGCCACTATGCCACCCACGTTCGTGTGGACGTGGCCATGATATTGGCCGTAATGATAATGGGGGCAGGTGCTGTGAGAAGATGGATGGTGGAAACAAACTGTTCGCAAGAAGAATTCTTGGATGTTGGTCTAGGCTCGTGCTCTATGCTCTTGGCTCTCCAACTGTGAATAATGCTAGATTCACTGTGTATACATCTCGGTCTGTTGCCTCAGGGTCAGCCACTTCAACGGGTCTGTTGCCACCGGGTCAGTCGTCTAAGTGCCTTAGGGTCATCATGGGTGCCTTAGGGTCAGCCACATCTGGGTCTGTTGCCTCTGCAGGTCATCCTCAGAGGATGTTGCCACTCATAGGTCACTGACTAGATTCACCATGAGTATGAAATCCCTCCTCATGGTGAACTCAATCTAGAAGGTGTTGGTCTCTGCCAAAAATGCACCTAATGAAAGGAAAAACGAGCCATATAAGAGTGTCGGTCTCTGTCGAAAATGCACTCAATACAATAAAATGAGCCATAGATCCAAATAGGAGGAGAGAAGAAGAAAAGAAGAGAATCTTCTGAAGTGTCTTCGTCTATAGTCTTCAGAAGTAGATCCGGAAAAAAAACCTCGGATAGAGTCTAGGGTGTCTTTGTCTGTAGTCCCTAGTATAAGTGTCCTTATGGTGACCATGTCATCCCATCGAAATGCATGGGTAACCAGCCTCTGCATTCTTTAGGTGTATAGAAAAGGTCACTAGGTACAAGGATCACATATAAAATTACCTTGGGAGTGTCGGGTACAACCGAAAGTGCACTCCAAGGTAGAAAAATTTTGAGGCTAAAAGTCACGGAAAAACGTTTCCAACGACTATAAATACCCCTATATTCCATTATCAAAGGGGCCTTCATCATGCTAAAAGAACAATAGCATGCCTCTCTAGGCAGCAAAAAACAACATCGCTCAATGGTGGCATCGCTCTCAAGCGGAATAAAAAAGAGTCTTAAAATTTCCATCGCAAGGGAATTACATGAGCCATACTATTGGCTAATGAGCATGGGCACTTCCCTTACAATTTAAAATCAAATTTAAGATAATGATCATTAAGCCCTTTATGAAAAGTGGACCCCTCCACTTTAAATGCTTCCTAAAATAAACTTTACCACCATTTAAAAAAAAAATCATATGGGCAAATTTTAAAAACAATCGGAAGTGCCGGCGATTAAGCCTCCCAAGTCTACCAAACAACTTCTGTCTCCTCCGCCACGTCGGCGCTCCGGCTCTGCCACGAGTTGTACACACAGTGCCACATCTCCATCGTCGGTGACAGCTCCAGTGCTACGAACTAACTGAAGTTGCTCCACTGTAGCTGAGATCGTCGCCAACGATTTCTACGAGGACAAATTGTTGATATAAACGCACAAACTATTGTTGACTGTCGTTGATATAAAAACCAGTTTGAGTTTGTTTATTTTCTGACGTGTGCTGCTCATTATCAATGCACAAACTATTATTGACTGTCGCTTCACTGAAGTTATTGCAGACTCAACGGCATTCTTCGAACCAGGAGCAGGAATAAGACCAAGATCTAGCCCACCAGCTTGACCAGCATTCAGAAGCAGAACATTGAACCCATTCCAGTCGCTCCTAATAACCTTGGCATGCTTTGCAATGATATCGACAGCAGCCATAACATCATCTTTGCGTTCAAAATTTCCTTCCTCCAGATTCCCAAACATGTACCACATTCCTCCATAGTCCCAGCAGAACTTTCAAAACACGCAGCACAGTCTGTCTACATGCAGATAGTCCCTGGTAAATGATAGTCTGCACAAACGCCTGGATGGCAGCAGCAAAGACAAAGTTATCGATAGGGTTGCGCTAAATCATCACGTACACGACGATCATAGCAAGTTATGAAGCAGCCAGAGAGGCCTAATAAAGCAAAAAATAGCAGCGCTCCGCATATTAAAAAATGGATTTCTTGGATTTCTGTTCTTTGCAAAAAATGGATCCGCTTGCCGTAGAAAACTACGATGCAGCACCGTGATTCCTCCTCGCCGCCGCCTAAGACGACAGCCTTCATTTTGCAGCAATGGCTACCGTTAGATCAGCAAACGGCGTGCACTGCTTTGTCTGCACAGCTCTGCATGGCTTATAATTCAAAGCGACATCTGGATAAGTAATGAGAGCTGGTTTTTCCTGATCTATGCATACGAAGACAGAGACAGGACCATAACTTGTCTGCACTATATGCTTCTGTCGCACTATATGCTCCTGTTGGCACCAAGAAATTATTTCAATGTCCACCGACACAGAACTGCTGGAATCGCCCATGCCAAAGCATTGTGTGCGATCGACGGGCCCTGTTGCTGTTGCTCCTCTCTTGTTAGCGATCGCATTTTCACCACGACCTTCACGCCGTTATTCGGGACCGCTTTCTCCCCCGGCTACTCCACCTGCTTCGAGAATTCACTGCACATCCAATTTCAAAAAATAGCAAAACAAATTTGAATGCTTTATTTCTCAAAAATTAGCGACCTCAAACTACTTCCATCTCCATCGTCTAGCTGTCATAACACTGTACGTCCATCTCTACAGATGCGGGGATGATATAGTGTTGATAGCAGACGAATCCGCCAGTTGGGCATGCAAATCTTCATCCGGTATGGCTGCAGAACTACAGCAAAGGTGAACGGGTTGGGCTTTAATCCCGTTCCCTGCATTTCCTCGCAAACCCTGCGATCATTACAGTCCACGACCACGCATCTCACCGGGGCATATCCTCAAACAGCCGAGGCCTTGCCATACGCCAAACTCATCCATGCCCACATCCATTTAACGAGATTTAGGGCCAAAACGGTGGTGGAAAACACGCTGCTCACCACTTACACCAAGTGCAGAAACCTCGCGGATGCCAGAGCCGTCTTCGATCATATGCGCCGCAGAGACGTGTGTTTGTGGACGAGATGGAATTCCCCAAGGCATCAACTTCCAAGCCTGCAAAGGTAATTCCGCCGTCGAGATCTTTGCAGACGATTCCTTCTTCGACGCCCCCGCCACTCTGTTGCGCTCTCGTGATCCATCCGCGACATCAAAAATAGAATCAGAGGAGGAGTTTCACGGATTCCAAATAAAATACACTATTTCCTTCACCAAGTGCTTTCGTAGAAGCACGACTCTACAACCAACGGGTATTTGAAAAAACATCATCATGACAGTCGAGAACGTAGATCCAGATCTCCAACGATGTCAAACAAAAATTTTTCATCTTCACCTTCCTCACGATCATGGAATGCTTAAAATAGTAAATAGCATTTTGGAATGCTTCCACACAATGCGGCTCGCTCAGCAAAGAAGAGCACGGCCTCACCGACTGTCGCCAAGAAGACACCGAAGAAAAAAATAGACAAGCCGTGGTCAAGGCAAAGGAAAAAAAATGATTGAAGACCATGCAGGATATCGCAAAATATCGCTGGGTCCTTTCCAGCATGTCCAATATTTAAAAAATAGCATCTCATCCAGCCTTCATCAGAAAACAAAACCAATGGCACCTCTATGCTCAGGTACAAAATAGATCTATCGATAATATAACCTGCATCAAAAATAATAATAAAATAACAGATAAAAACTCATGGCCCCAAGCATTTAAGCTTCAGGGGCAGCCATGAACTCCATTCTTTTTCCAATTGGCTTTCTGGTTTCTGATCCACAAATGTGGAGAGCATACTCCCTGAGCCATGGAGAAGGAAGGAATGGAGGAAAAAATGAGGGGGGAGGGAGGATTTCCATGAGGGAAATCCCCCCTCAAGGGGTTTCACAGGGCAGGGAAAGCCCGCTCTGATACCAAATGTTAGGAGGGAAAACTGAAGGGATTATTTTATTGATAAAAATGTGTTACATATATAGGCAGAAGGCCTATATGATGAACATGACACTTGTCAATGAAACTGACAAGTGTCAAACTGAAGGCATAGTGCACTTTAACTCTAACAAGAATTTGGGTATTCTTTCCAATAACCTTACTGAGGGGTATGGTATCCTCAGAGGCCTTCAGGAGGCTACTAAGGTTCGATGGGAAAAGGTGTTAGTTGAGTCTGACTCTCAACTTATGATTAATCTCTTGAAGACTCCTAAGAATCATAAGGTGGATTGGAGAATAAAAATAATTATTGAGAAGATTCAGTTAATCGAGATGGGATTTTTGAAAGTTGATTACAATCATGTGGTCAGAGATAAAAAAATGAGTGTTGATGCTTTAGCTAATTGGGCTTTGGACAAAGGTGATCTTACTTGTTATGGCCACCCTCCTATATGGTGGGCTTCTCAAATTAGGGAAGCTCTTCTTTCTATCATTTCTTTGGATGGCTCCAGTTCTGAAGGTACCTAGTTTATTCTTGTTTTTTTTTTTTGCTTTTCTTTGGTTCATTCAGTTTTTTTAGTTCCCTAGATCATTCTATTCTTTATTTTGTTTCCTCTGTTGATTATTGCCTTAATAGTCTTATGGTCTAGATAGGTCATTGTTTTGTTCAATTTTTTTTTTGTTTTTCTTTTTTCTTTTTTGTTTTTGTTTTTGTTTAGTTTTTTAATGTGGGTGGGTTCTTTTGTTTTGTTTTGTTTTTGTGTTCTTTGTGTTGTTTTTTGTTGTTCTTGTGTTTTTGTCGTTTTTTTTTTTTTTATGTTTTTTGTTATTTTTCTTGTGTTTTTTCGTTCTTGTTCTTGGGTTTCTCTTTGTTTGTGTTATTTCGTGTTTTTATGTGTGAGTGTTTTCTATGTTTTTTGTTTTTATTTATTTTCTGTTGTAAGGTTGTTTTTATTTTTATTTTATTTTTTTAATTTTTTAGGTTTTGTTTGTGTTTTTTTTCATGTTTTTTTTGGGTTATGTCTTTGTAGTGTTCTGTTGTTTTTGTTTTGTTTGTGTTTTGTTATGTGGTTCTTGTGTTTTTCTATGTGGTTTGTGTTGTGGTTTATTTTATCTTATTGTGCATGTTTGGTTGTGCTTTTGTTTTTTACACACTCAAGGAGCATGTTTTTTTATTTTATTTTATTATTTTTGTTGTTATTTACTTATTTTTAAATTGGTTTTGTGTGTTTGTTTGCTCCTTGAGTATGTCAAAGGTGGTAGGCCAGGTCCAAGTCCTGGGCATTTTTGGCAAAATGGATACCCATGTCTCCTTAGGTCTTACCCGAAAGTGGCATCCCTTTTGGGATTTTTTCCACAAATAAATATATATATATATATTCTCATCCTATCTACCCTTTGAATCCCTGATAATAGTTTCCCAATTAAGCAGAGTTTTCAACATTTTTTTTGTTGCTTTATTTAATCTTGAAGCAACTTAACTACAAAAGTAAGGTTTTACGCCCTCTTGCTAAAGTCCTCTATTCTTCCATATTTCTTACTAGAGTCTATTGTTCTTCTAGATTTCTTACTAGAGTCCATTATTATTCCAATTTTCTTTGGGGATGAGCTGCAACTTCCTCCTGTGTAGCTGATCCCAACTTCTTGGATGATCCCCATCTTAAAATAGGTGTCATATCCTATCCACAAAAAGAAGTTGGACAAGTTACACTTTCTCCAAAACTATACTTTCTAAAATTAGTTAGTTTCATATCCCCATGAACTAAATTTGACCATTATCACTCACCTGATAATGATCATTATCACACTTGCCCACATGCAAGGTGCCATATTTGATAAAAACCATTATCACACATCTTATAATCATCATGGTCACACTTCCCTTACCACAAGGTTCCATTTTCAATAAGAAGTTGTACTTTCTAGAAGTTTTACACCTTGAACTGATCGATCAAGATGGTGTACAATACCCATCTTGTACCAAATCAACTTAAGGTCCCTAGAATAGTAAGCCTCCCCAAAGTGGCACATCAATTCAATACTTGACGTAGGTTCTCTATTGGCAATTTTGGGTTTGAGATCCTAGCTTCTTGTCTATGAGTTGTCATTGATGTCAAAAGGAAATGACATTAATGTTAAGAGGATGTGTTGGCTTCAAAGGTGGAAGATTCCAAGAGAAAGATATTTTTAAGAGAATCCAGAGAGATTCCATTGGAGGTTTTCAATGGTTTTTATTAAAACCAATGGAGGTTCTCTTTATTATTTATTTAATTATTATTTAAAACCCTTCAAGGTTTTAATTAATTAATTATTTAATTAATTAAGGGAGAAATTATTTTTAATTTATTAAAAATACTTTAAGGGTTTTTAAACCCTTTAGAAAGCAAATTTCGATTAAATTCGAAATTACTTTTCTTTGTAGCCGACGTGTTCTAAAGTCCACGTATGGACTATAAATATGAGAAGGTTCCTAAGGTTAAACTCTCTTGGAAAATCGAAGGCAATTAATTGGTTTGGCTGCGATCGAATGTTCTGTTTACGCTGCGAAAGAGGAGAGCTCGTGGTTTGAAAAGCTTTCGGAAAGCTTGACCGTTTATGTGGAAGGAAGTCCGTCTTGGACTTCGTAAGCCCCTTGTGGGCTAGTGGCAGTGAAGGCTGCGTTTGGGCCTTGCGTAGGCGGAGGTCTGCGTTTCGATCCCCGCGGAGGGAGCTGTGCATGGATTAGTCACGTTTTTATTAAAACGTGTTTTGTGCCGCGAATTTCGGATTCTTCAAGGGCAGCCATTATAAGGTGTGATTATTTTCTTGATATGATTTTTGGCATTGTTTAGCATTGTTTAAAAGACATAGGAGAAATAAGGGGATATTTCTTTGGTTGTATTTTTGAGATTAGTCTTTTGCTATGCTAAATTTAAAAATGGAGATATAAGGTGTAAGTTTTGGTTGTTGTGTTTTTGGCTTCTTTGGTGGTTGTTTTTAAAGAAGAGGAGCTAAAAGGTGTATTAAGGAAAGTTTTTATATATGCTCATTTATCTTGGTTCTAACCCTAACTTGGTTGGAAGTTTGAGGGTTGTGTGTGGTGACAGATTTAAGGATCAATTTTCTTCTACTCCAAAAAGGTATGGGCACATTTTCCTTATGAGTATGATTGGTGTATGTTTTTCTGAAATAAGGTTGGAGTGAAAAGGTTTTCAACTAGGTTTCCTTTGGTTGGGTGTAAATCCTATTTTCTGGTTTGTTGAAGACTTCTTATGCATTGTTATCCTTGATGAGAGTTTTTGGTGAATGCATAATTTCTGGTTTGAGATAGTGGAAGCTTTGTGCACTAGGGTTTATATTTGTGAGTCTAGCTACTTGCATTGAGTTGGTGGAACCCTTGGTTGGCTGTTTTGAGTTTGATGGTTGAGTTGCTTCCATAGAGGTTGTTTGATCAAGTTATTGCTTTACTTGATTCATGATATTGGGCTTACTCCATTGAGTTGATTTGAGCAAGTTATTCTTTGCATTTGGTGATATTGTGTTGGTGGCTGTTTTGTTCAAATATCTTTGGAGGGAAAAGGATTTCTACTTGTTTCCTTTTCTTGTGATGATTGGTTGAATGCTTCAAGGTTGATGTTGAGTTGAATGGTGTTGGTTGACTAAACCTTGTTTGATGAGCATTGTTGTTGAAACCCTAATTGATGGTGAAAAGAACATGAGTATCATTGTTATGTGATTCTTTGCATAGTTGGCAATTGTTGGGGTTTCATGTTCTTGAAAGAAAACATTCTATCCTATCCATTTCAAGATATTGAGTTGAGTTTTCAGATTTGAGATTGAGATTGAGCTGAGTTGATTTGAGTTGAGTTTTGAGATTGGGATTTGAGTATAGAACATATTGAGTCTCTAACAATTCTCTTTATGCTTCTATGAGTTTGACAAATCACATTGGGTCTCTAACAATTCACTTTGTGATTTCCTACTAAGAAAGTTTTTCTTGGTGAGCTTGTTGAGTTTTTGGACAGGTTCCGTGGGGACTTGTGAGCAGTTTTGGACAGTTCCAGTGGGGACTTGTGAGAGTTTTGGACAGGTTTCGGTGGGGACTTGTGAGCAGATTTGGACAGGTCCTAGCAGAGGACTTGTGAGCTGAGTTTGATAGTTCTATCAGAGAACTTGAGGACAGAGGTGCATTGGTTCTATGAGAAGAACCTGAGGACAGATTTGGCAAGTCTTTGAGAAGGCTTGTATGTAGAGGATTGATTTGTTCAAGAGTTGGACAGATCTGACAGACAGAGGAAGACTTGTACTAGACCGACTGACTGTGTTTGGTACAGGTTGCTGAGCTACTGTGGACGTGATCATAGAAGGCAGAGGTCTCTTAGGCTAAGCATTGAGGACAGGAGGTCTTCGGTGGAAAGGAGTTCCACGTGTTGGCAAGAGGTAGAGGCAGTTGATCTTTTGAGGGATCATTTCCAGAGCAGAGGGGAAGGTATCTCCTTTGAGCAGAGGCTCATAAATTTTGATTGGGGGAAGGTATCTCCTTTGGGCCGAGGCTCATAAACATTGTAATTGGGAAGGATTCCCAAAGAACTTTGAGATAACTTTTAGAGAAAAGTTTTGTGGACGTAGCTCGACCATTCCGGGTGAACCACGTTAAAATTGGTGTCACTTTGTGGATGATATTGTGCATTGCTTTGATATTGCTTTGGGTATATTGCTTTACTATTTTGAAGTATAAAGGAAAAAGTAAAAAGAGGTCTTATACTGTTCACCCCCCTCTCAGTATAAGCTTGTGTTCTTCAATTGGTATTAGAGCGGGTGCCTTCGAAAAGTTTAACAGCTTGAAGGAAAAGCTAGTAAAGAACACAATGGATCATTCAAGTGGCAATGCAGCACCTATTCTTGATGGGTCAGATTTTGGTCTTTGGAGTGCAAGGATGAAGGTTCATCTAATGGCACTTGGGAATGAGGTTTGGGAAGTGATTGAAGATGAGTACACTATTCCTGAACATGGTCCTAATACTAAAGAAGAAAGGCTCCTACATCACAGCAATTCAAAAGCAATGAATGCAATCTCGAAAGGCTTACGGAAAGCAGATCTCACCAAAGTGATTCACTGCAAGACAACTAGTGAAATGTGGAAACAGTTGAAGGTGGTTCATACAGGTGATACAAATGTCAGAAAGGCCAAGTTGAGACACTTCAAAGGTATGTTTGAACAACTCAAGATGAATGATGATGAAAATATTAGTGACTACATGCTTCGTATGGATGAGGTTGTTAACTCCATGAAAGACTTAGGTCTTGAGCTTGCTGAAAATGATGTTTGTGATAAGATTTTAAGATCTCTTCCTAATAGATTTAGTGAAAATATTTCTGCTATTGAGGAAGCTAAAGATTTGGATAAGTTGAAAAAGGATGAGCTCCATAGTATACTTGCAGCATTTGAGTTGAGAACTCAAGTGAAGGTTGATGTCAAGAAAGAGGCAGCTTTCAAGGCTACCAAGAATTCCAAGGGTAAACAGCTTCAAGATAGTGATGAGTCTTCTAGTGATGAAGAGGCATATTACAGCAAGAAAGGCAAGTTCTCTAGAAAGCACAAAAGTATGAAAAATATAAGATGTTTCAATTGTGGAAAGTTTGGTCATTATGCCTCCTATTTTTTTTTTCCCAAGAATGAAAGTGATGAAGATAAAAAGGATTCTAAGAGGAAGGATTTAGAAAAGCACAAGCATCAAGGGAAAAAAAAAATAAGACCCAACAAACAAGGAAAGAGGTATTCTCACAAGCACAAGAAGAGTTTCTACCTAGACAAAGCAAGTAAGTGTTCTAGTAGTGATAGTGAAAGTTCTTCAAGTGATAATGAAAATGAGATGTTGTTCATATCAGAAAAAGAGGAAGAACCGAAACATAGATTCATTATCATGAAATGTCTTAGATGTGGAAATTTTGGTCACCTTGAGGATGATTGCACAAATAATGATTTGGTTTCTAGTATGTATGAGGATGCTTCAGAAAACTATAAGGAAGATGCATGTATGGTTTTTGAAAAGGGTAGCACCTCTAGTGATAAGAAATCTGAAAAAGGCTTTGATGATTCAAAAAGCAATCAAATAAAGGATCTTGAAAGTGAACTTATTAGTGCTCTTAGTGTTTTGGAAAAGGAAAGAAAGAAGAATGCTAGACTCAAGGATAAGTTAGATGAATGTTGTATGGAGAGAGATGATCTTATAGAAAGTCTTGACTTCTCTATAGCTAAGACACAAGAACTCAAGGATGAGTTAGAGTCTAAGGTTCTTGAGTATAGTGAGTTAGAACAGAAAATGGCTTCTTTGAAAGAGGAAACTAAAGAGTACAAGGATAAGCTTTAGAGGTTTCAAGATAGCTCCAAAAAGGTTAAGTCACTCATCAAAGGTCAAAGAAAGACAACAGATAAAACAGGCCTTGGTTTTGTTAAGCCACACAAGGAACAAGTTGGAGAGTCTAGTAAGAGACTCCAAAAGGAAGAGAGTTCTGATGAGGAAAGTATTTCAGAAAAGGAGTCCTTGAGTGATAGATGCACAGAAATAGAAAATAGAATCAGAATGAGGAGAGAAGTTTTCGGGACCTAAGAGGTCAATTACAAGAAAGTTTAATGGCAGATGTTTTGCTTGTCACAAGTTTGGTCACATGGCTTCACATTGCATGGCTCAAGTGAAGGAGGTAAATGATAGTTTTAGAAGTGCTAATTTCTTTCAAGGGTATTGCTACTCTTGTCAACAGTTTGGGCATAAGGCAATTTATTGCAAGGCTAATAACAGGAACAGGGTTAGTCAGAATAGGTGGATTCAAAGAACAGGTATGCCTAAAAGAAATAACATTGTTACTTGTTATAAGTGCAACAATGAAGGTCACACAGCTAGACAGTGTAGAGCTGAACTTCCAAGGTACAGGAACAGGAATAGTGGTATGATCAGGTCCAAGGATCAAGGCATGGATAAGAACAGGGATGAGAACAAGAACAAGAACAGTGACAGGAACAGGAATATGGACAAAGAGTTCAAGAGAAGGCATGGTAAGGAAGTTATAGACGCTGATGATGATCAGTGCCTAATGGGAGTTTTACTCCCACCCAAGAATTAAACACCTCAACAGGAGGTGGGGGAGGGACTAAGCTAAGAGGCTCATTCTTAGTCCCAAGCCCCAAAGGTGACCCTTTGCCATTGATGACAAAGGGGGAGAGATATGAGTAAGGGGGAGAGCCTCAAGACAGGGGGAGCTGTTTATGTTGAGTTTCTGTGTTGTTGAGAAGCATGGTTTGCCATCAATGACAAAGGGGGAGATTGTTGGCAATTTTGGGTTTGAGATCCTAGCTTCTTGTCTATGAGTTGTCATTGATGTCAAAAGGAAATGGCATTAATGTTAAGAGGATGTGTTGGCTTCAAAGGTGGAAGATTCCAAGAGAATCCGGAGAGATTCCATTGGAAATGGTTTTTATTAAAACCAATGGAGGTTCTCTTTATTATTTATTTAATTATTATTTAAAACCCTTCAAGGTTTTAATTAATTAATTATTTAATTAATTAAGGGAGAAATTATTTTTAATTTATTAAAAATACTTTAAGGGTTTTTAAACCCTTTAGAAAGCAAATTTTGATTAAATTCGAAATTACTTTTCTTTGCAACCGACGTGTTCTAAAGTCCACGTATGGACTATAAATATGAGAAGGTTCCTAAGGTTAAACTCTCTTGGAAAATCGAAGGCAATTAATTGGTTTGGCTGCGATCGAATGTTCTGTTTACGCTGCGAAAGAGGAGAGCTCGTGGTTTGAAAAGCTTTCGAAAAGCTTGACCGTTTATGTGGAAGGAAGTCCGTCTTGGACTTCGTAAGCCCCTTGTGGGCTAGTGGCAGCGAAGGCTGCGTTTGGGCCTTGCGTAGGCGGAGGTCTACGTTTCGATCCCCGTGGAGGGAGCTGTGCATGGATTAGTCACGTTTTTATTAAAACGTGTTTTGTGCTGCGAATTTTGGATTCTTCAAGGGCAGCCATTATAAGGTGTGATTATTTTCTTGATATGATTTTTGGCATTGTTTAGCATTGTTTAAAAGACATAGGAGAAATAAGGGGATATTTCTTTGGTTGTATTTTTGAGATTAGTCTTTTGCTATGCTAAATTTAAAAATGGAGATATAAGGTGTAAGTTTTGGTTGTTGTGTTTTTGGCTTCTTTGGTGGTTGTTTTTAAAGAAGAGGAGCTAAAAGGTGTATTAAGGAAAGTTTTTATATATGCTCATTTATCTTGGTTCTAACCCTAACTTGGTTGGAAGTTTGAGGGTTGTGTGTGGTGACAGCTTTAAGGATCAATTTTCTTCTACTCCAAAAAGGTATGGGCACATTTTTCTTATGAGTATGATTGGTGTATGTTTTTCTGAAATAAGGTTGGAGTGAAAAGGTTTTCAACTAGGTTTCCTTTGGTTGGGTGTAAATCCTATTTTTTGGTTTGTTGAAGACTACTTATGCATTGTTATCCTTGAGGAGAGTTTTTGGTGAATGCATAATTTTTGGTTTGAGATAGTGGAAGCTTTGTGCACTAGGGTTTATATTTGTGAGTCTAGCTACTTGCATTGAGTTGGTGGAACCCTTGGTTGGCTGTTTTGAGTTTGATGGTTGAGTTGCTTCCATAGAGGTTGTTTGATCAAGTTATTGCTTTACTTGATTCATGATATTGGGCTTACTCCATTGAGTTGATTTGAGCAAGTTATTCTTTGCATTTGGTGATATTGTGTTGGTGGCTATTTTGTTCAAATATCTTTGGAGGGAAAAGGATTTCTACTTGTTTCCTTTTCTTGTGATGATTGGTTGAATGCTTCAAGGTTGATGTTGAGTTGAATGGTGTTGGTTGACTAAACCTTGTTTGATGAGCATTGTTGTTGAAACCCTAATTGATGGTGAAAAGAACATGAGTATCATTGTTATGTGATTCTTTGCATAGTTGGCAATTGTTGGGGTTTCATGTTCTTGAAAGAAAACATTCTATCCTATCCATTTCAGATATTGAGTTGAGTTTTCAGATTTGAGATTGAGATTGAGCTGAGTTGATTTGAGTTGAGTTTTGAGATTGGGATTTGAGTATAGAACATATTGAGTCTCTAACAATTCTCTTTATGCTTCTATGAGTTTGAAAAATCACATTGGGTCTCTAACAATTCACTTTGTGATTTCCTACTAAGAAAGTTTTTCTTGGTGAGCTTACTGAGTTTTTGGACAGGTTCCAATGGGGACTTGTGGCGTTTTGGACAGTTCATGGGGACTTGTGTGCAATTTTGGACAGGTTTCAGTGGGGACTTGTGAGCAGATTTGGACAGGTCCTAGCAGAGGACTTGTGAGCTGAGTTTGATAGTTCTATCAGAGAACTTGAGGACAGAGGTGCATTGGTTCTATGAGAAGAACCTGAGGACAGATTTGGCAAGTCTTTGAGAAGGCTTGTATGTAGAGGATTGATTTGTTCAAGAGTTGGACAGATCCTGAGGACAGAGGAAGACTTGTACTAGACCGACTGACTATGTTTGGTACAGGTTGCTGAGCTACTGTGGACGTGATCATAGAAGGTAGAGGTCTCTTAGGCTAAGCATTGAGGACAGGAGGTCTTCGATGGAAAGGAGTTCCACGTGCTGGCAAGAGGTAGAGGCAGTTGATCTTCCGAGGGATCATTTCCAGAGCAGAGGGGAAGGTATCTCCTTTGAGCAGAGGCTCATAAATTTTGATTGGGGGAAGGTATCTCCTTTGGGCCGAGGCTCATAAACATTGTAATTGGGAAGGATTCCCAAAGAACTTTGAGATAACTTTTAGAGAAAAGTTTTGTGGACGTAGCCTAACCATTCTGGGTGAACCACGTTAAAATTGGTGTCACTTTGTGGATGATATTGTGCATTGCTTTGATATTGCTTTGGGTATATTGCTTTACTATTTTGAAGTATAAAGGAAAAAGTAAAAAGAGGTCTTATACTGTTCACCCCCCCTCTCAGTATAAGCTTGTGTTCTTCAATTGGTATCAGAGCGGGTGCCTTCGAAAAGTTTAAGAGCTTGAAGGAAAAGCTAGTAAAGAACACAATGGATCATTCAAGTGGCAATGCAACACCTATTCTTGATGGGTCAGATTTTGGTCTTTGGAGTGCAAGGATGAAGGTTCATCTAATGGCACTTGGGAATGAGGTTTGGGAAGTGATTGAAGATGAGTACACTATTCCTGAACATGGTCCTAATACTAAAGAAGAAAGGCTCCTACATCACAACAATTCAAAAGCAATGAATGCAATCCTGAAAGGCTTACGGAAAGCAGATCTCACCAAAGTGATTCACCTGCAAGACAGACTAGTGAAATGTGGAATCAGTTGAAGGTGGTTCATACAGGTGATACAAATGTCGGAAAGGCCAAGTTGAGACACTTCAAAGGTATGTTTGAACAACTCAAGATGAATGATGATGAAAATATTAGTGACTACATGCTTCGTATGGATGAGGTTGTTAACTCCATGAAAGACTTAGGTCTTGAGCTTGCTGAAAATGATGTTTGTGATAAGATTTTAAGATCTCTTCCTAATAGATTTAGTGAAAATATTTCTGCTATTGAGGAAGCTAAAGATTTGGATAAGTTGAAAAAGGATGAGCTCCATAGTATACTTGCAGCATTTGAGTTGAGAACTCAAGTGAAGGTTGATGTCAAGAAAGAGGCAACTTTCAAGGCTACCAAGAATTCCAAGGGTAAACAACTTCAAGATAGTGATGAGTCTTCTAGTGATGAAGAGGCATATTACAACAAGAAAGGCAAGTTCTCTAGAAAGCACAAAAGTATGAAAAATATAAGATGTTTCAATTGTGGAAAGTTTGGTCATTATGCTACTGACTGTACTGTTCCCAAGAATGAAAGTGATGAAGATAAATAGGATTCTAAGAGCAAGGATTCTGAAAAGCACAAGCATCACAGGAAAAACAAAGATGAGCACAACAATCAAGGAAAGAGGTATTCTCACAAGCACAAGAAGAGTTTCTACCTAGACAAAGCAAGTAAGTGTTCTAGTAGTGATAGTGAAAGTTCTTCAAGTGATAATGAAAATGAGATGTTGTTCATATCAAAAAAGAGGAAGAACCGAAACATAGATTCATTATCATGAAATGTCTTAGATGTGGAAATTTTGGTCACCTTGAGGATGATTGCACAAATAATGATTTGGTTTCTAGTATGTATGAGGATGCTTCAGAAAACTATAAGGAAGATGCATGTATGGTTTTTGAAAAGGGTAGCACCTCTAGTGATAAGAAATCTGAAAAAGGCTTTGATGATTCAAAAAGCAAACAAATAAAGGATCTTGAAAGTGAACTTATTAGTGCTCTTAGTGTTTTGGAAAAGGAAAGAAAGAAGAATGCTAGACTCAAGGATAAGTTAGATGAATGTTGTATGGAGAGAGATGATCTTATAGAAAGTCTTGACTTCTCTATAGCTAAGACACAAGAACTCAAGGATGAGTTAGAGTCTAAGGTTCTTGAGTATAGTGAGTTAGAACAGAAAATGGCTTCTTTGAAAGAGGAAACTAAAGAGTACAAGGATAAGCTTTACAGGTTTCAAGATAGCTCCAAAAAGGTTAAGTCACTCATCAAAGGTCAAAGAAAGACAACAGATAAAACAGGCCTTGGTTTTGTTAAGCCACACAAGGAACAAGTTGGAGAGTCTAGTAAGAGACTCCAAAAGGAAGAGAGTTCTGATGAGGAAAGTATTTCAGAAAAGGAGTCCTTGAATGATAGATGCACAGAAACAGAAAATA
Source organism: Wollemia nobilis (assembly GCA_028583015.1). Taxonomy (NCBI): domain Eukaryota; kingdom Viridiplantae; phylum Streptophyta; class Pinopsida; order Araucariales; family Araucariaceae; genus Wollemia; species Wollemia nobilis. The sequence continues at coordinate 9,577,084 of JAQPPZ010000989.1, forward strand.
GAATTCAGAATGAGAAGAAGTTTTCAGAACCTAAGAGGTCAATTAAAGGAAAGTTTCAAGGCAGATGTTTTGCTTGTCACAGGTTTGGTCACATGGCTTCACATTGCATGGCTCAAGTGAAGGAAGGTAAATGACAGTTTCAGAGGTGGTAATTTCTTTCAAGGGTATTGCTACTCTTGTCAACAGTTTGGGCACAAGGCAATTTATTGCAAGGCAAATAACAAGAACAAGGTTAGTCAGAACAGGTGGATTCAAAGAACAGGTATGCCTAAAAGAAATAACATTGTTACGTGTTATAAGTGCAACAATGAAGGTCACACAGCTAGACAGTGTAGAGCTGAAACTTCCAGGATACAGGAACAGGAACAGTGGCATGATCAGGTCCAAGGATCAAGGCATGGACAAGAACAGGGATGAGAACAAGAACAAGAACAGTGACAAGAACAGGAATATGGACAAGGAGAACAAGAGAAGGCCCGACAAGGAAGTTATAGACACTGATGATGATCAGTGCCTAATGGGAGTTTTACTCCCACCCAAGAATTAAACACCTCAACAGGAGGTGGGGGAGGGACTAAGCTAAGAGGCTCATTCTTAGTCCCGAGCCCCAAAGGTGACCCTTTGCCATTGATGACAAAGGGGGAGAGATTATGAGTAAGGGGGAGAGCCTCAAGACAGGGGGAGCTGTTTATGTTGAGTTTATGTGTTGTTGAGAAGCATGGTTTGCCATCAATGACAAAGGGGGAGATTGTTGGCAATTTTGGGTTTGAGATCCTAGCTTCTTGTCTATGAGTTGTCATTGATGTCAAAAGGAAATGGCATTAATGTTAAGAGGATGTGTTGGCTTCAAAGGTGGAAGATTCCAAGAGAATCCGGAGAGATTCCATTGGCAAGGGTTTTTCATTAAAACCAAGTTAAATGGTTTTTATTAAAACCAATGGAGGTTCTCTTTATTATTTATTTAATTATTATTTAAAACCCTTCAAGGTTTTAATTAATTAATTATTTAATTAATTAAGGGAGAAATTATTTTTAATTTATTAAAAATACTTTAAGGGTTTTTAAACCCTTTAGAAAGCAAATTTCGATTAAATTCGAAATTACTTTTCTTTGCAACCGACGTGTTCTAAAGTCCACGTATGGACTATAAATATGAGAAGGTTCCTAAGGTTAAACCCTCTTGGAAAATCGAAGGCAATTAATTGGTTTGGCTGCGATCGAATGTTCTGTTTACGCTGCGAAAGAGGAGAGCTCGTGGTTTGAAAAGCTTTCGAAAAGCTTGACCGTTTATGTGGAAGGAAGTCCGTCTTGGACTTCGTAAGCCCCTTGTGGGCTAGTGGCAGCGAAGGCTGCGTTTGGGCCTTGCGTAGGCGGAGGTCTGCGTTTCGATCCCCGCGGAGGGAGTTGTGCATGGATTAGTCACGTTTTTATTAAAACGTGTTTTGTGCCGCGAATTTTGGATTCTTCAAGGGCAGCCATTATAAGGTGTGATTATTTTCTTGATATGATTTTTGGCATTGTTTAGCATTGTTTAAAAGACATAGGAGAAATAAGGGGATATTTCTTTGGTTGTATTTTTGAGATTAGTCTTTTGCTATGCTAAATTTAAAAATGGAGATATAAGGTGTAAGTTTTGGTTGTTGTGTTTTTGGCTTCTTTGGTGGTTGTTTTTAAAGAAGAGGAGCTAAAAGGTGTATTAAGGAAAGTTTTTATATATGCTCATTTATCTTGGTTCTAACCCTAACTTGGTTGGAAGTTTGAGGGTTGTGTGTGGTGACAGCTTTAAGGATCAATTTTCTTCTACTCCAAAAAGGTATGGGCACATTTTTCTTATGAGTATGATTGGTGTATGTTTTTCTGAAATAAGGTTGGAGTGAAAAGGTTTTCAACTAGGTTTCCTTTGGTTGGGTGTAAATCCTATTTTCTGGTTTGTTGAAGACTACTTATGCATTGTTATCCTTGAGGAGAGTTTTTGGTGAATGCATAATTTTTGGTTTGAGATAGTGGAAGCTTTGTGCACTAGGGTTTATATTTGTGAGTCTAGCTACTTGCATTGAGTTGGTGGAACCCTTGGTTGGCTGTTTTGAGTTTGATGGTTGAGTTGCTTCCATAGAGGTTGTTTGATCAAGTTATTGCTTTACTTGATTCATGATATTGGGCTTACTCCATTGAGTTGATTTGAGCAAGTTATTCTTTGCATTTGGTGATATTGTGTTGGTGGCTGTTTTGTTCAAATATCTTTGGAGGGAAAAGGATTTCTACTTGTTTCCTTTTCTTGTGATGATTGGTTGAATGCTTCAAGGTTGATGTTGAGTTGAATGGTGTTGGTTGACTAAACCTTGTTTGATGAGCATTGTTGTTGAAACCCTAATTGATGGTGAAAAGAACATGAGTATCATTGTTATGTGATTCTTTGCATAGTTGGCAATTGTTGGGGTTTCATGTTCTTGAAAGAAAACATTCTATCCTATCCATTTCAGATATTGAGTTGAGTTTTCAGATTTGAGATTGAGATTGAGCTGAGTTGATTTGAGTTGAGTTTTGAGATTGGGATTTGAGTATAGAACATATTGAGTCTCTAACAATTCTCTTTATGCTTCTATGAGTTTGACAAATCACATTGGGTCTCTAACAATTCACTTTGTGATTTCCTACTAAGAAAGTTTTTCTTGGTGAGCTTGCTGAGTTTTTGGACAGGTTCCATGGGGACTTGTGAGCAGTTTTGGACAAGTTCCATGGGGACTTGTGAGCATTTTTGGACAGGTTTCGATGGGGACTTGTGAGCAGATTTGGACAGGTCCTAGCAGAGGACTTGTGAGCTGAGTTTGATAGTTCTATCAGAGAACTTGAGGACAGAGGTGCATTGGTTCTATGAGAAGAACTTGAGGACAGATTTGGCAAGTCTTTGAGAAGGCTTGTATGTAGAGGATTGATTTGTTCAAGAGTTGGACAGATCTGACAGACAGAGGAAGACTTGTACTAGACCGACTGACTATGTTTGGTACAGGTTGCTGAGCTACTATGGACGTGATCATAGAAGGCAGAGGTCTCTTAGGCTAAGCATTGAGGACAGGAGGTCTTCGATGGAAAGGAGTTCCACGTGCTGGCAAGAGGTAGAGGCAGTTGATCTTCTGAGGGATCATTTCCTAAGCAGAGGGGAAGGTATCTCCTTTGAGCAGAGGCTCATAAATTTTGATTGGGGAAGGTATCTCCTTTGGGCCGAGGCTCATAAACATTGTAATTGGGAAGGATTCCCAAAGAACTTTGAGATAACTTTTAGAGAAAAGTTTTGTGGACGTAGCTCAACCATTCTGGGTGAACCACGTTAAAATTGGTGTCACTTTGTGGATGATATTGTGCATTGCTTTGATATTGCTTTGGGTATATTGCTTTACTATTTTGAAGTATAAAGGAAAAAGTAAAAAGAGGTCTTATACTATTCACCCCCCTCTCAATATAAGCTTGTGTTCTTCAATTGGTATCAGAGCAAGTGCCTTCGAAAAGTTTAACAACTTGAAGGAAAAGCTAGTAAAGAACACAATGGATCATTCAAGTGGCAATGCAAGACCTATTCTTGATGGGTCAGATTTTGGTCTTTGGAGTGCAAGGATGAAGGTTCATCTAATGGCACTTGGGAATGAGGTTTGGGAAGTGATTGAAGATGAGTACACTATTCCTGAACATGGTCCTAATACTAAAGAAGAAAGGCTCCTACATCACAGCAATTCAAAAGCAATGAATGCAATCCTGAAAGGCTTACAGAAAGTAGATCTCACCAAAGTGATTCACTGCAAGACAACTAGTGAAATGTGGAAACAGTTGAAGGTGGTTCATACAGGTGATACAAATGTCAGAAAGGCCAAGTTGAGACACTTCAAAGGTATGTTTGAACAACTCAAGATGAATGATGATGAAAATATTAGTGACTACATGCTTCGTATGGATGAGGTTGTTAACTCCATGAAAGACTTAGGTCTTGAGCTTGCTGAAAATGATGTTTGTGATAAGATTTTAAGATCTCTTCCTAATAGATTTAGTGAAAATATTTTTGCTATTGAGGAAGCTAAAGATTTGGATAAGTTGAAAAAGGATGAGCTCCATAGTATACTTGCAGCATTTGAGTTGAGAACTCAAGTGAAGGTTGATGTCAAGAAAGAGGCAGCTTTCAAGGCTACCAAGAATTCCAAGGGTAAACAACTTCAAGATAGTGATGAGTCTTCTAGTGATGAAGAGGCATATTACAAGCAAGAAAGGCAAGTTCTCTAGAAAGCACAAAAGTATGAAAAATATAAGATGTTTCAATTGTGGAAAGTTTGGTCATTATGCTACTGACTCTACTGTTCCCAAGAATGAAAGTGATGAAGATAAACAGGATTCTAAGAGCAAGGATTCTGAAAAGCACAAGCATCACAGGAAAAACAAAGATGAGCACAACAATCAAGGAAAGAGGTATTCTCACAAGCACAAGAAGAGTTTCTACCTAGACAAAGCAAGTAAGTGTTCTAGTAGTGATAGTGAAAGTTCTTCAAGTGATAATGAAAATGAGATGTTGTTCATATCGAAAAAGAGGAAGAACCGAAACATAGATTCATTATCATGAAATGTCTTAGATGTGGAAATTTTGGTCACCTTGAGGATGATTGCACAAATAATGATTTGGTTTCTAGTATGTATGAGGATGCTTCAGAAAACTATAAGGAAGATGCATGTATGGTTTTTGAAAAGGGTAGCACCTCTAGTGATAAGAAATCTGAAAAAGGCTTTGATGATTCAAAAAGCAAACAAATAAAGGATCTTGAAAGTGAACTTATTAGTGCTCTTAGTGTTTTGGAAAAGGAAAGAAAGAAGAATGCTAGACTCAAGGATAAGTTAGATGAATGTTGTATGGAGAGAGATGATCTTATAGAAAGTCTTGACTTCTCTATAGCTAAGACACAAGAACTCAAGGATGAGTTAGAGTCTAAGGTTCTTGAGTATAGTGAGTTAGAACAGAAAATGGCTTCTTTGAAAGAGGAAACTAAAGAGTACAAGGATAAGCTTTACAGGTTTCAAGATAGCTCCAAAAAGGTTAAGTCACTCATCAAAGGTCAAAGAAAGACAACAGATAAAATAGGCCTTGGTTTTGTTAAGCCACACAAGGAACAAGTTGGAGAGTCTAGTAAGAGACTCCAAAAGGAAGAGAGTTCTGATGAGGAAAGTATTTCAGAAAAGGAGTCCTTGAATGATAGATGCACAGAAACAGAAAACAGAATTCAGAATGAGAAGAAGAAGTTTTCAGAACCTAAGAGGTCAATTAAAGGAAAGTTTCAAGGCAGATGTTTTGCTTGTCACAGGTTTGGTCACATGGCTTCACATTGCATGGCTCAAGTGAAGGAGGTAAATGACAGTTTTAGAAGTGCTAGTTACTTTCAAGGGTATTGCTACTCTTGTCAATAGTTTGGGCACAAGGCAATTTATTGCAAGGCAAATAACAGGAACAGGTTTGGTTAGAATAGGTTTGGTCAAAACTGGTGGATTCAAAGATCAGGTTTACCTCAGAGAAACAACATCGTCAAGTGTTTCAAGTGCAACAATGAAGGTCACACAATCAGACAATGTAGAGCTGAAATTCCAAAATACAGGAACAGGAACAGTGGCATGATCAGGTCCAAGGATCAAGGCATGGACAAGAACAGGGATGAGAACAAGAACAAGAACAGTGACAGGAATAGGAATATGGACAAAGAGTTCAAGAGAAGGCCCGACAAGGAAGTTATAGACACTGATGATGATCAGTGCCTAATGGGAGTTTTACTCCCACCCAAGAATTAATCACCTCATCAGGAGGTGGGGGAGGGACTAAGCTAAGAGGCTCATTCTTAGTCCCGAGCCCCAAAGGTGACCCTTTGCCATTGATGACAAAGGGGGGGAGAGATATGAGTAAGGGGGAGAGCCTCAAGACAGGGGGAGCTATTTATGTTGAGTTTATGTGTTGTTGAGAAGCATGGTTTGCCATCAATGACAAAGGGGGAGATTGTTGGCAATTTTGGGTTTGAGATCCTAGCTTCTTGTCTATGAGTTGTCATTGATGTCAAAAGGAAATGGCATTAATGTTAAGAGGATGTGTTGGCTTCAAAGGTGGAAGATTCCAAGAGAATCTGGAGAGATTCCATTGGCAAGGGTTTTTCATTAAAACCAAGTTAAATGGTTTTTATTAAAACCAATGGAGGTTCTCTTTATTATTTATTTAATTATTATTTAAAACCCTTCAAGGTTTTAATTAATTAATTTAATTTAATTAATTAAGGGAGAAATTATTTTTAATTTATTAAAAATACTTTAAGGGTTTTTAAACCCTTTAGAAAGCAAATTTCGATTAAATTTGAAATTACTTTTCTTTGCAGAAGACGTGTTCTAAAGTCCACGTATGGACTATAAATATGAGAAGGTTCCTAAGGTTAAACTCTCTTGGAAAATCGAAGGCAATTAATTGGTTTGGCTGCGATCGAATGTTCTGTTTACGCTGCGAAAGAGGAGAGCTCGTGGTTTGAAAAGCTTTCGGAAAGCTTGACCGTTTATGTGGAAGGAAGTCCGTCTTGGACTTCGTAAGCCTCTTGTGGGCTAGTGGCAGCGAAGGCTGCATTTGGGCCTTGCGTAGGCGGAGGTCTACGTTTCGATCCCCATGGAGGGAGTTGTGCATGGATTAGTCACGTTTTTATTAAAACGTGTTTTGTGCCACGAATTTCGGATTCTTCAAGGGCAGCCATTATAAGGTGTGATTATTTTCTTGATATGATTTTTGGCATTGTTTAGCATTGTTTAAAAGACATAGGAGAAATAAGGGGATATTTCTTTGGTTGTATTTTTGAGATTAGTCTTTTGCTATGCTAAATTTAAAAATGGAGATATAAGGTGTAAGTTTTGGTTGTTGTGTTTTTGGCTTCTTTGGTGGTTGTTTTTAAAGAAGAGGAGCTAAAAGGTGTATTAAGGAAAGTTTTTATATATGCTCATTTATCTTGGTTCTAACCCTAACTTGGTTGGAAGTTTGAGGGTTGTGTGTGGTGACAACTTTAAGGATCAATTTTCTTCTACTCCAAAAAGGTATGGGCACATTTTTCTTATGAGTATGATTGGTGTATGTTTTTCTGAAATAAGGTTGGAGTGAAAAGGTTTTCAACTAGGTTTCCTTTGGTTGGGTGTAAATCCTATTTTCTGGTTTGTTGAAGACTACTTATGCATTGTTATCCTTAAGGAGAGTTTTTGGTGAATGCATAATTTCTGGTTTGAGATAGTGGAAGCTTTGTGCACTAGGGTTTATATTTGTGAGTCTAGCTACTTGCATTGAGTTGGTGGAACCCTTGGTTGGCTGTTTTGAGTTTGATGGTTGAGTTGCTTCCATAGAGGTTGTTTGATCAAGTTATTGCTTTACTTGATTCATGATATTGGGCTTACTCCATTGAGTTGATTTGAGCAAGTTATTCTTTGCATTTGGTGATATTGTGTTGGTGGCTGTTTTGTTCAAATATCTTTGGAGGGAAAAGGATTTCTACTTGTTTCCTTTTCTTGTGATGATTGGTTGAATGCTTCAAGGTTGATGTTGAGTTGAATGGTGTTGGTTGACTAAACCTTGTTTGATGAGCATTGTTGTTGAAACCCTAATTGATGGTGAAAAGAACATGAGTATCATTGTTATGTGATTCTTTGCATAGTTGGCAATTGTTGGGGTTTCATGTTCTTGAAAGAAAACATTCTATCCTATCCATTTCAGATATTGAGTTGAGTTTTCAGATTTGAGATTGAGATTGAGCTGAGTTGATTTGAGTTGAGTTTTGAGATTGGGATTTGAGTATAGAACATATTGAGTCTCTAACAATTCTCTTTATGCTTCTATGAGTTTGAAAAATCACATTGGGTCTCTAACAATTCACTTTGTGATTTCCTACTAAGAAAGTTTTTCTTGGTGAGCTTGCTGAGTTTTTGGACAGGTTCCATGGGGACTTGTGAGCATTTTTGACAGTTCATGGGGACTTGTGAGCAGTTTTGGACAGGTTCTAGTGGGGACTTGTGAGCAGATTTGGACAGGTCCTAGCAGAGGACTTGTGAGCTGAGTTTGATAGTTCTATCAGAGAACTTGAGGACAGAGGTGCATTGGTTCTATGAGAAGAACCTGAGGACAGATTTGGCAAGTCTTTGAGAAGGCTTGTATGTAGAGGATTGATTTGTTCAAGAGTTGGACAGATCTGACAGACAGAGGAAGACTTGTACTAGACCGACTGACTATGTTTGGTATAGGTTGCTGAGCTACTGTGGACGTGATCATAGAAGGCAGAGGTCTCTTAGGCTAAGCATTGAGGACAGGAGGTCTTCGATGGAAAGGAGTTCCACGTGCTGGCAAGAGGTAGAGGCAGTTGATCTTCTGAGGGATCATTTCCTAAGCAGAGGGGAAGGTATCTCCTTTGAGCAGAGGCTCATAAATTTTGATTGGGGGAAGGTATCTCCTTTGGGCCGAGGCTCATAAACATTGTAATTGGGAAGGATTCCCAAAGAACTTTGAGATAACTTTTAGAGAAAAGTTTTGTGGACGTAGCCCAACCATTCTGGGTGAACCACGTTAAAATTGGTGTCACTTTGTGGATGATATTATGCATTGCTTTGATATTGCTTTGGGTATATTGCTTTACTATTTTGAAGTATAAAGGAAAAAGTAAAAAGAGGTCTTATACTTGTTCACCCCCCTCTCAGTATAAGCTTGTGTTCTTCAATTGGTATCAGAGCAGGTGCCTTCGAAAAGTTTAACAACTTGAAGGAAAAGCTAGTAAAGAACACAATGGATCATTCAAGTGGCAATGCAACACCTATTCTTGATGGGTCAGATTTTGGTCTTTGGAGTGCAAGGATGAAGGTTCATCTAATGGCACTTGGGAATGAGGTTTGGGAAGTGATTGAAGATGAGTACACTATTCCTGAACATGGTCCTAATACTAAAGAAGAAAGGCTCCTACATCACAACAATTCAAAAGCAATGAATGCAATCCTGAAAGGCTTACAGAAAGCAGATCTCACCAAAGTGATTCACTGCAAGACAACTAGTGAAATGTGGAAACAGTTGAAGGTGGTTCATACAGGTGATACAAATGTCGGAAAGGCCAAGTTGAGACACTTCAAAGGTATGTTTGAACAACTCAAGATGAATGATGATGAAAATATTAGTGACTACATGCTTCGTATGGATGAGGTTGTTAACTCCATGAAAGACTTAGGTCTTGAGCTTGCTGAAAATGATGTTTGTGATAAGATTTTAAGATCTCTTCCTAATAGATTTAGTGAAAATATTTCTGCTATTGAGGAAGCTAAAGATTTGGATAAGTTGAAAAAGGATGAGCTCCATAGTATACTTGCAAGCATTTGAGTTGAGAACTCAAGTGAAGGTTGATGTCAAGAAAGAGGCAGCTTTCAAGGCTACCAAGAATTCCAAGGGTAAACAACTTCAAGATAGTGATGAGTCTTCTAGTGATGAAGAGGCATATTACAACAAGAAAGGCAAGTTCTCTAGAAAGCACAAAAGTATGAAAAATATAAGATGTTTCAATTGTGGAAAGTTTGGTCATTATGCTACTGATTGTATTATTCCCAAGAATGAAAGTGATGAAGATAAACAGGATTCTAAGAGCAAGGATTCTGAAAAGCACAAGCATCACAGGAAAAACAAAGATGAGCACAACAATCAAGGAAAGAGGTATTCTCACAAGCACAAGAAGAGTTTCTACCTAGACAAAGCAAGTAAGTGTTCTAGTAGTGATAGTGAAAGTTCTTCAAGTGATAATGAAAATGAGATGTTGTTCATATCGAAAAAGAGGAAGAACCGAAACATAGATTCATTATCATGAAATGTCTTAGATGTGGAAATTTTGGTCACCTTGAGGATGATTGCACAAATAATGATTTGGTTTCTAGTATGTATGAGGATGCTTCAGAAAACTATAAGGAAGATGCATGTATGGTTTTTGAAAAGGGTAGCACCTCTAGTGATAAGAAATCTGAAAAAGGCTTTGATGATTCAAAAAGCAAACAAATAAAGGATCTTGAAAGTGAACTTATTAGTGCTCTTAGTGTTTTGGAAAAGGAAAGAAAGAAGAATGCTAGACTCAAGGATAAGTTAGATGAATGTTGTATGGAGAGAGATGATCTTATAGAAAGTCTTGACTTCTCTATAGCTAAGACACAAGAACTCAAGGATGAGTTAGAGTCTAAGGTTCTTGAGTATAGTGAGTTAGAACAGAAAATGGCTTCTTTGAAAGAGGAAACTAAAGAGTACAAGGATAAGCTTTACAGGTTTCAAGATAGCTCCAAAAAGGTTAAGTCACTCATCAAAGGTCAAAGAAAGACAACAGATAAAACAGGCCTTGGTTTTGTTAAGCCACACAAGGAACAAGTTGGAGAGTCTAGTAAGAGACTCCAAAAGGAAGAGAGTTCTGATGAGGAAAGTATTTCAGAAAAGGAGTCCTTGAATGATAGATGCACAGAAACAGAAAATAGAATTCAGAATGAGAAGAAGAAGTTTTCAGAACCTAAGAGGTCAATTAAAGGAAAGTTTCAAGGCAGATGTTTTGCTTGTCACAGGTTTGGTCACATGGCTTCACATTGCATGGCTCAAGTGAAGGAGGTAAATGACAGTTTCAGAAGTGCTAGTTACTTTCAAGGGTATTGCTACTCTTGTCAATAGTTTGGGCATAAGGCAGTTTATTGCAAGGCAAATAATAGGAACATGTTTGGTCAGAACAGGTTTGGTCAGAACAGGTGGATTCAAAGATCAGGTTTACCTCAGAGAAATAACATCGTCAAGTGTTTCAAGTGCAACAATGAAGGTCACACAATCAGACAGTGTAGAGCTGAAATTCCAGAATACAAGAACAGGAACAATGGCATGATCAGGTCCAAGGATCAAGGCATGGACAAGAACAGGGATGAGAACAAGAACAAGAACAGTGACAGGAACAGGAATATGGACAAAGAGTTCAAGAGAAGGCCCGACAAGGAAGTTATAGACGCTGATGATGATCAGTGCCTAATGGGAGTTTTACTCCCACCCAAGAATTAATCACCTCATCAGGAGGTGGGGGAGGGACTAAGCTAAGAGGCTCATTCTTAGTCCCGAGCCCCAAAGGTGACCCTTTGCCATTGATGACAAAGGGGGAGAGATTTGAGTAAGGGGGAGAGCCTCAAGACAGGGGGAGTTGTTTATGTTGAGTTTCTGTGTTGTTGAGAAGCATGGTTTGCCATCAATGACAAAGGGGGAGATTGTTGGCAATTTTGGGTTTGAGATCCTAGCTTCTTGTCTATGAGTTGTCATTGATGTCAAAAGGAAATGGCATTAATGTTAAGAGGATGTGTTGGCTTCAAAGGTGGAAGATTCCAAGAGAATCCGGAGAGATTCCATTGGCAAGGGTTTTTCATTAAAACCAAGTTAAATGGTTTTTATTAAAACCAATGGAGGTTCTCTTTATTATTTATTTAATTATTATTTAAAACCCTTCAAGGTTTTAATTAATTAATTATTTAATTAATTAAGGGAGAAATTATTTTTAATTTATTAAAAATACTTAAGGGTTTTTAAACCCTTTAGAAAGCAAATTTTGATTAAATTCGAAATTACTTTTCTTTGTAGCCGACGTGTTCTAAAGTCCACGTATGGACTATAAATATGAGAAGGTTCCTAAGGTTAAACTCTCTTGGAAAATCGAAGGCAATTAATTGGTTTGGCTGCGATCGAATGTTCTGTTTACGCTGCGAAAGAGGAGAGCTCGTGGTTTGAAAAGCTTTCGAAAGCTTGACCGTTTATGTGGAAGGAAGTCCGTCTTGGACTTCGTAAGCCTCTTGTGGGCTAGTGGCAGCGAAGGCTGCGTTTGGGCCTTGCGTAGGTGGAGGTCTACGTTTCGATCCCCATGGAGGGAGCTGTGCATGGATTAGTCACGTTTTTATTAAAACGTGTTTTGTGCCGCGAATTTCGGATTCTTCAAGGGCAGCCATTATAAGGTGTGATTATTTTCTTGATATGATTTTTGGCATTGTTTAGCATTGTTTAAAAGACATAGGAGAAATAAGGGGATATTTCTTTGGTTGTATTTTTGAGATTAGTCTTTTGCTATGCTAAATTTAAAAATGGAGATATAAGGTGTAAGTTTTGGTTGTTGTGTTTTTGGCTTCTTTGGTGGTTGTTTTTAAAGAAGAGGAGCTAAAAGGTGTATTAAGGAAAGTTTTTATATATGCTCATTTATCTTGGTTCTAACCCTAACTTGGTTGGAAGTTTGAGGGTTGTGTGTGGTGACAACTTTAAGGATCAATTTTCTTCTACTCCAAAAAGGTATGGGCACATTTTTCTTATGAGTATGATTGGTGTATGTTTTTCTGAAATAAGGTTGGAGTGAAAAGGTTTTCAACTAGGTTTCCTTTGGTTGGGTGTAAATCCTATTTTCTGGTTTGTTGAAGACTACTTATGCATTGTTATCCTTAAGGAGAGTTTTTGGTGAATGCATAATTTTTGGTTTGAGATAGTGGAAGCTTTGTGCACTAGGGTTTATATTTGTGAGTCTAGCTACTTGCATTGAGTTGGTGGAACCCTTGGTTGGCTGTTTTGAGTTTGATGGTTGAGTTGCTTCCATAGAGGTTGTTTGATCAAGTTATTGCTTTACTTGATTCATGATATTGGGCTTACTCCATTGAGTTGATTTGAGCAAGTTATTCTTTGCATTTGGTGATATTGTGTTGGTGGCTGTTTTGTTCAAATATCTTTGGAGGGAAAAGGATTTCTACTTGTTTCCTTTTCTTGTGATGATTGGTTGAATGCTTCAAGGTTGATGTTGAGTTGAATGGTGTTGGTTGACTAAACCTTGTTTGATGAGCATTGTTGTTGAAACCCTAATTGATGGTGAAAAGAACATGAGTATCATTGTTATGTGATTCTTTGCATAGTTGGCAATTGTTGGGGTTTCATGTTCTTGAAAGAAAACATTCTATCCTATCCATTTCAGATATTGAGTTGAGTTTTCAGATTTGAGATTGAGATTGAGCTGAGTTGATTTGAGTTGAGTTTTGAGATTGGGATTTGAGTATAGAACATATTGAGTCTCTAACAATTCTCTTTATGCTTCTATGAGTTTGAAAAATCACATTGGGTCTCTAACAATTCACTTTGTGATTTCCTACTAAGAAAGTTTTTCTTGGTGAGCTTGCTGAGTTTTTGGACAGGTTCCAGTGGGGACTTGTGAGCATTTTGGACAGGTCATGGGGACTTGTGAGCGTTTTGGACAGGTTTCGATGGGGACTTGTGAGCAGATTTGGACAGGTCCTAGCAGAGGACTTGTGAGCTGAGTTTGATAGTTCTATCAGAGAACTTGAGGACAGAGGTGCATTGGTTCTATGAGAAGAACTCGAGGACAGATTTGGCAAGTCTTTGAGAAGGCTTGTATGTAGAGGATTGATTTGTTCAAGAGTTGGACAGATCCGATAGACAGAGGAAGACTTGTACTAGACCGACTGACTGTGTTTGGTACAAGTTGCTGAGCTACTGTGGACGTGATCATAGAAGGCAGAGGTCTCTTAGGCTAAGCATTGAGGACAGGAGGTCTTCGATGGAAAGGAGTTCCACGTGCTGGCAAGAGGTAGAGGCAGTTGATCTTTTGAGGGATCATTTCCAGAGCAGAGGGGAAGGTATCTCCTTTGAGCAGAGGCTCATAAATTCTGATTGGGGGAAGGTATCTCCTTTGGGCCGAGGCTCATAAACATTGTAATTGGGAAGGATTCCCAAAGAACTTTGAGATAACTTTTAGAGAAAAGTTTTGTGGACGTAGCCCAACCATTCTGGGTGAACCACGTTAAAATTGGTGTCACTTTGTGGATGATATTGTGCATTGCTTTGATATTGCTTTGGGTATATTGCTTTACTATTTTGAAGTATAAAGGAAAAAGTAAAAAGAGGTCTTATACTGTTCATCCCCCCCCTCTCAGTATAAGCTTGTGTTCTTCATTCTCTCCATAGAAACTTCTAGTCCTACAACCTAACCTCTGATATCAACTATAACAACCCACCGACTTGACCCAAGGGAGAGAAATTTTTTCATTTCACGAGGAATAACTCATAAAGAAGTCCAAATATTTTTAAGTATTATAAGACAACCACATTTTGAGTTCATTGTCACTGTATATGAAACTCAAGTGGATAGGAGTGGCCAATATCATGTACTTCTAGGGTTCACTTTTTTTAAACCTCATTATTTAGAAATAATGCCATTAGTGGTTCCCCCACTTTTGTATACCCTTGTCAATATATGATAACTTGACTACGATGTAGGTATTATACTTTAAGGTCCATAACACCTAAATGGAGACACATATTCCCTCACCCTATATAAGTCCATTTATGTAGAATTATTCTATTGTAATTCCTTAGTGCTTAGTTACCTGCACCTCCATGGGCTAACTAAGACCATTACCACTCACCTGGTAATGATCATGGTCATTATTACCTCATAGTAAGGGCCATAACTATACTATATTGTGAATTATTTGATGGATTTTCCATGCCAATCCATTTTTTTGATTCCTAGACCTTGTTGCTAGGAATATGTCCAAACCTTACCACTTAAGACTTGTCCAAGCCTCACTATTCAAGGTGTCTAATTAAAAAATACTTGGTTATTACCTCATCATAAATCCTACAAGTATTGTATACATCTTGACTCAAGGAATTTACTAATATGGAAATAGATTCATGCCATACCCAAGAGTCTTAACATTTATAATATCTCTCCAAAAGGAAATAAAGTTCTATATTGAAAACATCATTAAACTCAACATAACACACTACTAAAAGCTAAGATTTTAAACATTTTTCAAAAAATAATATTAACATTTAGCATTTCCTTAATTTATAATGAAAACAAAAAAATCAACATTTAAAGAAAACATAATTCATCAATTAGATTCTATCAATTCCCATTGATAACACATCCTTTTCATTATTGTAAATAATTATCTATTTCCAAGAAATTTTATAAAAGAGCAACATTACTCAATCTCTCTTTCTTGAGAAAATATCAATAATATAGCAAGAGTATTTTCAAAACATTTTTTCTTCCTCATAAACATAATACTCATAACAATCCTCATCCCAAATATTACATTTCAATCTTAAATACTTAAACAATTTCTAGTCTCATATTTCATCTAGATCATCCATTGGTTGGTTCTTCTCCAACAAACATTGAAAGTATATTTAGGGATCATGACAGCTCTTGATATGCATATGCAATCCTAACATGCACTATGTAATAAAAACATACAATAATGCATCATCCAAAGCAATTCTATGCAAATACATTAGGATAATCCCATACTTATCCCATTTATAGATTATTTAGCTACTCAAGCCTCATCCATATAGAAAATGTTCACTACTAATCCAACAAATAAAAATCCTCAATAAAGTATATTCCATTATTTTCTCCAATTTTAAAACCATTACAACCTTTGTATTTAATAAAAATTTATGGAGTCACACAACATTAATTCAATAGCCTGAATAATTATAATTTAATAACAATGATAAATCAATATTATAAAGCAAATTCAATATTCTAAAAGTTACATTTAGCTGCTCTATAAGATCATTAATAAAGTATAAGCAAATTAAAGTATTCATTATTCTTTTATAATTCCATGCCTAAATTTATTAAGGCTCATAATAACCCAACGCAAACACTCGCATAACAATTAAATAATATTACAAAAATAAATTGTGGCTAAACAAAGCACACATGCTCACACCCTACGATCGATTAGGTTAAATAACTAAGGCTTGGAAACAAGAGTGGAAATCCCTCAAGATCCCCTCATGAAAGCTTTAAAAAAATCTACAACAAATAACCATCTTAACTACGATCCACCTGTAATCTAATGCTCCAAAAAAAGGTGCTTCATTGGTAAAAAATATTTACATAATATTCATAAACCATATGCAAAAGCCCAAAAACTCTATAAATTCTCTAAAGGAACATACTTATGCAACAAGAAAATAAACAGTCAACAACACTACAAAAAAGGTGATGACATGACGCTTAACGTACATAGATATCATATATGACCTTTTGAAACTTGTGAGTGAAGGCTAAAAGGAACTTAAATAATATAATGTTGCACTTTCAATGGCTAGCTAGATGGATCCAAGAGTGTGAATCTTTATTCGCATTAACTTAAAAATAAATAAATTACAAGTTTATATAGTTGCCCCTAAGTCTGTTGGAGAAATAGACGGGCTACAAACAAAATTCTAATCAAACCACTATTCTACTATGCCGACCACTTGCCGACATCCTTGCTTGTCGTCCACCCTAGCCGCCTGCCATCCAAGGTGAACTATGTGGGGTAAAAAGTAACAGTTATTATTTTTAACTACCAAAATTCTCCCCCTTGATGTTGATGTGAATTTTGCAAAAAGTTTCATTAGCATCACAACATTGGAAGAAACTCAATCTTTTTCGTCTCCTCCAGTTTTGTAACAAGAAATCAAAAATTATAAAATTTTGTCTTGGGCACTCCTTCCATTGTTTGTGTGTGATCTCCTCCATATTTGTTATTGCTCCTTCTTGCAAGTAACCGAGTGCCTCCTTTTTATGAGCTACTCCCCCTTCATCAAAAACTCCTTCAAATGATGGCATTCCCAGAATGCCACAAGTATTGGTTCTCATTAACCAATCCAGCACATTTCTTTTATCATTCATTCTATGGTCTTCAAACCATATTTCAGCTCCTAATACTCCTCCTGAGTATGTACAATGCATCATCTTATGTAGATGGTTTTGCCATATTACAATTTCACATACCTCTACACAGATCTTCAAACAAAATATAGCTATGCAATAGCTAATTACATATGCAACAAAATGTTGCTCCTCACACAAAGTTCCACTCAACACAATGACTTTACAATATTCCTTCTTCCAAGGAATTTTTAACACTTCATTTGGATCCATGTGACCCAAGCTCTCCATCATTGTCTTCTCTCCAAGAAGACTCTTCATCAAAGTTGTCTCTATGAGACAATCTTCTCTCAATAATGCCTTTGAAAGACATTCTCCTTTCTTTTCGTTCCTGCTCACAAAAAACAAATCATTAATCATAAAAACTTTACCTTTAGTATGAGTAGATTTGGTGCTTCCCATAAAGCTATTTTGTAGAAGTTCTCCTTCATTGTATGTTGCTTCAAGATCAACCATCAACTCTTCACTAAGAGTTATCCTCCTTTGTTCAATCCATGTTGGTGTGTTGAAACACCATTCATCCAAGCAATCATACATTGTTGCCTTTTCAAGACAACTCTTTTTTTGCAATGTAGTCACTCCAAGTGAGTGATATTCATCCACAATTGCCTCTTCAAGACAATTCTCAATCTCCTTTGATGATGCCTCCAATACATCATGTAGTCCATTAATGACTATCTCACTATTTTCTATCTCCTTCTTGAGATAGTCTTTCTCATAATGTGTTTTTCCTTTTATTATCTCAGCCTTGAGATAATCTTCATTATGGAGCATGAAACTTATGCCCTTCATTTCTTCTTCCATTGATGTTTCCATAACATGGAACCCATTAATATCTTTTTCTATTACACCAAATGAGTAATCTTCCTCTTGCTTTGTAATTGTCTATACAAGACAATTCCTGGGTTCAAGCATTGATGTTCTCATAGTCATCACAACATGAAAACTATCAATCTCTCCTTATTTTTCATGTTTTATTTCTTGGGCTGATGAACAAGAAGACTTTCTATTTGCCACCCCTGATGAGTGATATCCTCCATTGAGCATGAAGCCTATGGCTTTCATCTCCTCTTCAATTACAAATTATTGTGGATCAAAATCCCACATAACGTGAACATTACAATCAACATTCACTCCATATGAGTGAGCTTCCATATTTACATATTCATTTGCTCTTTCAAGAGAGCACTCATCCATTCCAAGTGAATGGTATTCAAGATAAGGGAGCCAATGGTCTTCCATGAACATTGCTTCTCCATCATCATCCCACAAAACTTCTTTATTCTCCTCCATGAGAATTGTAGGTGCATTCTCCAAAATACACTCTTCATTTATCTCCTCCATGAGACATTCTTCATCATACATTTCACTTTGATGGTCTTCAAGCAAGGAACACTCCAATGTGAGTGTTTCTCTTCCTTCATCTTCAAGGTCTTCTTCCACTTTTGAGTGGTCTTCACTACAAGGTCCTTGAGCAATTGTCTCTCCATTGAGACATCCATCCTCTTTGCTATCAATGTGAATGCTTTCCAAGCATGCCATTCCTACAAAAATATCATTAGTACAATTTTTATTTTCATCTTTTTCTCCTCCTAAAAGAAATAATTGACTATTATAATTTTCCATGCCTTTACAAGACATATCTACAACTATGGGTGTCTCACAATAACTCTCTCCAATGAGAGCTATACAAGGCTCCTTCGCCTTCTCATCCTCTTCACCATGAAGGGATTCCTCATATTCGTCTCTCTTCTCTTCATATGAGCCTTCACAAGAGTCTTCAAAAGCTCCTTCAAAAGGATCTAATTCAGAAATTTCTTCAAGGAAGCAAGGCTCCTCCTTGCTTAAACAATCTTCATGATTGTCACACATGGCTTTATGGGTGTCCGCATCAAACCCATAAGTATCCTTCAATACTTGCCATGCCATTGTAGCTGTTCTACAATTAGCTATGAGAGGGAAAACACTCTTTTCCATTCCTCTCCTCAAATCCATAAGGGCTAAGCAATTTTCATATTGCTTCCCTTTCATCTCTTTTCTCCCCTTGTCTTGTAGCTTGTTCCAAGTGGGTTCATCATATCCTTCTTCTACAATGCTCCAGAGGTCTTTGGCCATCAAGAAGGTCTTCATAATTATGCTCCAAATAGCATAATTATCTCCATTGAAACTTGGCACCTTCATGTTTTCCATCACAATACTTAACCCTTGAACGGGGTTCCAAGGGGCAGCACTAAACTGGCGCTCCAGAAGGCTTCCCATCACTTTTCTAACCTCACTTTTATGCTTCCCCTTTTTACAAAGATTGCCTCTTAGGAAATAACAAAAATTTACACTCTTAAAGCCTTTTAGGCCTTTTACAATAATTTTTCAGTCTTCAATGCTTTTGCCTCTCTCAAACTTTTACAAAGAAATTTTTTAAGCCTCTCAGGCTTTTTACAAAATATTTCCTCTTAGGAAATCTCTATTTGCCTTTTTATAAAAGTTTGCAATTTTTTTTTTATAAAAACCTTATTAAAATATTAATTAATAATTAAGCAAATATTTAATTAAAACATTAAAAAATATTTTAATAAAATATTAAGCTAAATTATTAAAAAATTTAATAAGTTATATAAAAAATTTAATACAAAAAAAATTAAAATGGGCTTTTAGAAAATTTTTGGGATTCGACGGGACTCGAACCCGTGATCTCTTCCTTGCAGAAACAACTCCTCACCACCTCGGCAGCCTCGGCCGATGGAACCAAAGATAGTACAATCAAATTTTATTGCTCTTTATCCTTAGCACTTTAAAAAAAAAATTTACGTGCTTAATCATCGCTGGGAATCGAACCCACGACCAAATGGGGGCGGGTGCCTTAAGGTTGGCTCCTAGAGCCAGTCGAGCTAGGAGCTTGACATGAAGGCCTGGGGAGCACCTTCTATATGAAGGTTTTTAAAAAAATTGGGACATTTAGTCCCACATGCACCAGGGGAAGAGGAGATGAGGGATTTAAAACCCTCAAGGTGCACATGGAGTTTTGATTACCTTTGGGAAATCACTTTGCCCACCTTTTGGACTATTCTACCCAATAACCTTATGCCACATCACCTCCTGCTCTCTCCTCATGCCACATCACCTTCTACTCTCCTCATGCCATGTGTCTGACCTCTGTCCTCTCCTCATGCCACATGTCCTTTTCTAGTCAGTACTTGGTCCACCTTAGCTTTGTCTGGTCTAGTAAGCTCCGCCTTACCTCTACTTCGATTAACTTCACTCTACTTGGTCTGGTTAGCTTTGCCTCAGCTCCACTCCGATCAGCTTCACTCCACTTGGTTTGGTCAACTTCTTGACCGAATTCACTAGTGCCAATTTTTGGCCTCTCTTCGACCACGCCTGGTCATATTTGACCAAAAATTTACCCCTCGACCTCGTCTAGTCTCGGACGTTGATTCTAGGCCTCCTACTTCTCCTCGGGATGTGGGCCCTATTGCTCCTCCTCAGGATGCGGGTCCTACTGCTCCACCTCGTGGCTCCTATGACCTTGATGCACCTTGCTCCCTGCCAAGCTCTGATACCAGATGTGAATCATTATTCACATTAACTTAAAAATAAATAAATTACAAGTTTATATAGTTGCCCCTAAGTCTGTTGGAGAAATAGATGGGCTACAAACAAAATTCTAATCAAACCACTATTCTACTATGCCGACCACTTGCCGACATCCTTGCTTGTCGTCCACCCTAGCCGCCTGCCATCCAAGGTGAACTATGTGGGGTAAAAAGTAACAGTTATTATTTTTAACTGCCGAAAAAGAGTAGCGACTACACTAAACACAAATTAAATAACAATGTGAGTTATCTTATACAATGAGAACAAAAATTGAACCAACTTAACCCTAAAAATTACCCATGCTCTATAGGTTGAGACAAAAATAAAAGAATATAAGGATTGCATAAGCTAAAACCTCATATATATTAGAATGATAAACCATCTAATTCCAAACTATAACAATCACAACAACAATCCATAGTACATGCAAATACAAATGCAACATAAGCAAAACATTGAATATACAACAATGTATATCATTCTAGCATATCATTCCCATGCAACATTCAATTTAAAAAAAAAAACCATAAGGAAAATACCTATGCCAAACACTACTCCAAACAATTCTTCTTCTCTAGATCTTGTTTTTGGATCTCCTCCTCCGCTACTTCTAACTTGGAAATCCTTTCTCTTACTTTCAAAGACCCAGAGAAACCATAAATTAATAGACTTCCTTCTTACATGCACTTCACTATACATTTGGGTAACATTTTAAAACTAAGTTACAAGAAAATTACCAATATTGCTAACTATTACAACATTAATTATTAATGAATTTTCCCCTTTTTTATTAAATCTTACCTTAATTCATTAATACCCATAAGTCTAGTTTTAATAATTAATCACTAACTCATTAATTCAATTGTTTTTCTTTTAATGTCGATGTTATTTACTAGCATTAGAATTAGATCAATTAATAACCTCCTAGAATTAATTTAATTAATATCAAATGTTAATATTAACCATTGAAATCGATGTTATTTTAAAGTATTAATTATTAACACTTTAAAATTATTAATCAAACAATCTCCATACTTCAAAACACATGCATTAATGCATCTTAATAAAAATTTGCAAGTCTAATATGCCATCAATAATATGCACAAAAAACATTGTCACCCACCTACTAAGGATGACTCTTTTGCTTAAATAACAACCTCCTTATCTAAAGATACATTTTAATCAAACATACATATGCAATGCATCTATATGAAGGGCTTTTTTTAACCCTTGAGTTGTTGATGATAATTTCATCCATCATTTCTTTTTTCTCTTAACTCTAGTGGTTGTCCCATACCAATCCACCTATGGGAGTACCTGGTCTTGCAAGCACAAAATTCATTAGCAGTACCATATTCTTAAAATAGCATAATTCAACTTTAAAAAGCATAACTATTAATTCATATAATAGAACACAATAATATTATGCATTAATATCCACACATTAGTACATAAATCACACAATAAGGGTATTCCTACCATAAGGGTCATTACATACTCCCCCTTAGGACTAAATACAATCCCTTGTGTTTTTTGAAGAAACAATATATTCTATTCAAACAAATATGGGAATTTATTCCTCATTTTCTCAACATCTTTTTAAGTTGCAAAATGTTTAGAATAATGGTCCTAGTAGACCTTACATTGATCTAGGGTTTATTTTATCAATATCTTAGAATGAAACCCTAGAATACTTATTGGTTGCACCTTAATGGATGAGGGATATACCACCTATAATTTTAAAATATTCCAAACATGATAAGGATCAATAATATACTTCCCAAGCAGGTATATATAGAAAGTATCATGGATCTTTGATAGGTTGGGTAGCAAGGTGAGCCTATAGGCTAATGGACTAAGATTATAAATGAATTTAAAAGGCTCAACAAAATAAGGATCCAAATTAGTTGACTTGATGGTACTTTTCATGGATCTTACCCTCAAGATCTTTTCAAATTAGCATAATTCTATTGGAAATTGGTTGCTTCCTTAAGCCTCTATCAAATTACCCTGAGCCATTCCTCCATCTCTCTAATAGTGTTTGGTCTGATCACCACCCAATATTTTGGATTATTCTATGATAGAGGTGTTGTACCTTCTTCCATATAAAGCATTAAATAGAATCATTCCCAAGGATGCATGGTATCCATTATTATATGTAAATTCAACCAAATGCAAATAGTCTTCCCATTTAGTATTTTGATCCATGCAATACATGTGAAGCATTTCTTCAAGAACTTGGTTAACTCTCTCTATTTTCCCATCTATTTCTAGATGGTAAGAAAAATCTATGTTTAATTTAGTGCCCAATGCATGATGAAGAGCCTGCCAAAATTTCAATGTAAAGCTAGAATCTCTGTTTTATATAGTAACCTAAAAGAAAACAAGTTACCTAATTATTTACTTGGTAAAATTATTTGCCACAATCAATACATCATCCTTGATATTTCTCTATATAAAATGTGCAACTTTAGTCAACTTGTCTACCACCACAATTACTGCATCATGTTGGTACCTTATTTTAGGTAAACCCACAATAAAATCCATGGATATAACCTACCACTTTTTTTTTTTTTTATTAAAAAACCCCCCCTGGGGGGCCCCGGTGTGCGAAACCCCCAACAAAGGGGGGTCCCCCCTCTCAAAACTTTCGGGGGGGCCCCCCCGGCCCCCCCCATATCCAACATTATCAATTGGATTTTATACCCAATTTAACTTTTTGGTAGGGTGGAGATTTGAACCTGGGACCTCCCTTGGAGGATTGCCCTCTCCTCTCCAACTCACCTACAACACCTGAGTTATAACCTACCACTTTTGAGTAGGTATATCATGTGGGTATGATTTTCTTGTTGTATGTTAATATTATACCTTTACCTTTTGGTATTCCATTCTTCTAGCGATAAAACTATTAATATCTTGTTTCATTCCATGCTAATAAAATATATTTTTTATGTTTTTTCTCATATTTGAACCTCTCAGATGAGCAGAATATGGATAACTATGTGCTTGCATAATCATTCTCCTTAAATCATCAATATTGGGTGACAACCCTATCTTTGAAACATAAAAGATCATATTTTATGTTAAAATACTCATTTTCCTCAATAGTTTTCTCAATTTTAGCCCAAATTTCAATGCAATACTGATCCTACAATTGTAATTGTCTAAATTTATCAATCAATTCAACATGACTATGGATTAATGTTGCTATATGTCTTCTCTTACTCAAGGTATCAATAACTTTATTTTCCTTCACTTTGATATACTCTATACCAAAGTCATACTTGTCTAAGAGCTTTTTCCACCTTCTCTGCCTTGCATTCAACATAGGTTAGGTAACGATAGGCTTTGGTAATCTGTCCTTACCTCAAAATATTTTTCCAACAAATAGTGTCTCCATACCTTAAGAGCATGCACAACCACTGCTAGCTCTAGGTCATGTGTAGCATAATTCAACTCATTTTTATTGAGTTTCCTGTATTCATATGCTATTTTAGCCTTAGTTTGGATAACACTCCTCCTAAACCTTCTAAGGAAGCATCTATACATATTGTAAAATTTCCATAAAGATCAGGCATATTGAGAATTGGTATTGTAGTCATCTTATTCTTCAAAGTTTTAAAGGTGGCCTCACACTTATCCATCCATTTAAACTTTTTTCTTTTCTTTGAAGGTTGGCAATAAAGTAGACAATTTTTAAATAGTCTTTCATAAGATGCCTATAATACCCAATTATTCCCATGAAGCTTCTAACTTCATACACATTAGTGGGTGTAGGCCACCTTAATATGGAATAAATTTTCTTGGGATCCATTGCAAACCTCTTTGTAGATATAATATACCCCAAATATTAAACTCGTAAGGCATAGAACTCACATTTTGATAAATTTCCATAGAGTTGGTTCTTCCTCAATACTTCTAACACCAACCTCAAATATTGGTCATGTTCTTCTCTAGTGTAGAAATATATCAATATATCATCCAAAAATTAAAAAAATAATATAGATATTTCTTGAACACATTGTTCATCAAATTCATAAAAGTTGATGGTGCATTTGTCAACCCAAATGATAGCATTATGAACTCATAGTGTCCATATCTAGTATTGAAGGTTGTTTTGTGAGTATCCTCCTCATGAATTCTTAGCTGATGATATCCTGATATCAATTCAATATTTGAGAAGATAGTGGCATTCTTTAGTTGATCAAAGAGATCATCAATCCTTGGCAATGGATACATATTCTTGATGGTCACCTTATTTAGCATTCTATAGTTACTGCACAATCGCCATCCTTCTTCTTAAAAAATAAGACTGGAGCATCCCAATGTGACACACTAGATTTAATCAAACCTTTCTCCAAAAAATCTTGGAGTTGTACCTTTAGCTCTTGCAAATTGATAGGAGTTATTCTCTAAGGTGTCCATGCAATAGGTTCAAACCTAGGCATTAATTCAATGGTGAAATCAAATTCATGCCAAGGTGGAAGGCCTAGGAGATATTTTAAAAACACATCCCTAAATTCATGTAGAATTGGATGTTTCTTAAATATTTCTACATCTCCATTATCACCTTTCTTTCCATTTATCTTAACTACATATAAAATTCCACCTCTATTGATTGCCTTCTTAAGCTACATAGCTAACAATAAATATGGTCAAAAATACCCTTGTCTACTTTGAACCCTTAATATTTTCTTATCCTTATCAGTATAATCCATCCATATTTCTTGGAAATTGATTATGTTTCTATGAGCTTTTAGCCAATACATTCCTAAGATAATCTTAAATGCATGTAGCGGTGCTACATATATATGCCAATAGTAGATTCACTAGGTAAGGAGATCTCAATAGTAGGTAAACATTGATTTACTAAGTTTATCCAAACCCATACTCGGCTTTCCACCCTTGTACCAAAAATCTTGGTTTTTATGGCATATCCCAAAAAAACTAGTGGAAATAAAACTATTTGTAGCTCCACAATCAATTAAAATATTTACATTACTATTGAACAACTTACAATATAACAACATGGGAGTTGCTTGTCATTTAGTTTTTGACTTCCTATAGTTGCATAGATTCGATGAGGTTACTCCTTGACTTTGTTACTCGAATTTGGCCTTTGGGGACACCTATTTGAATAATGAGGATCCCTAAAAATAAAACAACTTGTTCTGGGTGTCTAATTTCTTTCTTGCCTTTTTTCCTCTGTATCCTCCTTTAGAGCTGAATAATTCTACTTTTTAGGTCATGGTTTTGAATTGTCCTTCCTCTAAAAATTATTCTTATAATTCTCTTTGTTCCCATTGTTCTTATTTTTGAACTTTGTATTTCATTTACTTTTCTCATTTTGGTCTTTGTCCCATTTTGTAAACCCACCACTCTTCCTCTTCTTGAGTTCTTATTTCTATCCTTCTATCAACACCCCATAGTTGAAGATATTCTTAGTGTGTTGATTTATCTCTTCCTTTTGGGCCAAATCATATGCCTTTTGAAGATTTTTTGGCTTAAGCAAATTAATTACTACTTGAATCTTAGGATCCACTCCCAAGATGCACTTATGCACCTTTAATTGTTCAATGGTATCATACTCAAGAACATATTTTTACAACTTGGTTTTTTTTTGGTAATATACCTCCATAGTAAATGTACCCTGTTGGAGCGTAGAGAATTCCTCAAATTTCTCTATGTAAAATTAATTCAATAGGAATATTTTTTAAATGCCCTTACAAAACTATCCCATTTGAGGTCCACAACTTGGATTTCTCTACCTACCTTGAATGTATTCCACCATTCCAAGGTTACATCATAGAGATGAAGGTTTGCCCAGATGGTTTGGGTTTTTGGTAAGTAATTCTTCATGGAAAAATAAATTTTCAACTCATTCACCCAATATTCTATTGCATCACCCCATTCTATACCATTAAACTTAGGTACCTTGACATTATTAAGTTCCTTGGAAAGCTCAACCTCAATTCAAGATTTACCCTCATGGATTTATCTAGCAATATTCTCTTCCTATCTACCCTATGAATCCATCATACTAGTTTCTTAATTAACCAGAGTGATGAGGCCAAGAAATACCTCATTTTTGTTGCATTATTGACATATAAAACCTGCTATTTAACAATATTTAATATCATTTTGTGCCAAATATTTGATTAAAGTATATTATTTGTTGATGTTTGCATGATTGGATGTTTAGAAATACTATGCCCCTATTTTGACTATTTTTCTGCATTTTATGTTCTGTTTTTGCATGATTTTAGTGGAAAATAGCATAGTAAAATTGATAGCAAATAAAAGTGTTGTGACTTGTGATTGGATGAAGTATTTTTAATGTTTTCCTACCCTAAAAATAAGCTATTGAGGTGACATGGTGCCAAATAAGCTACTCTATTGTGAAACAGGGCACTGACAGTTGCACACAACATACAAAAGGCAACCACCTATAACATTAAAGGAGGGCATGGAAGAAGTCAAAAGCAATGAGTAAAACTAGTTGGAATGTGTTCAAGGAGACAAGGGAAGACCTATGATACACCTGGAAGCATCCCCACGTGGTCTAGATTGATGACAACAAGATATCCCAATAATTTTACCTGATATTTCGGAGCTCTCCGAAATGAAAGGTAGAAATAGTCCATTCTAACATAAAAGGCATAGATTGCATCCATTTCATGGGGAATGAGAGAGGTTAGCATGAGGACAGGTGTAACAACCATGTTTAACCTATTCTTGATCGATTCCCACTAGATTGAAGATGCACAAATAATTTCTGCAATAGATTCTATCCTAAAATAGACCAAGTCTACTGCAACAGAATAACAAATCATGCATGGACAACACAAATCATTGATTTTGTAGTTGCAATTGTGTATGTAGGAAATAGTATAAATAGGCCACTCACCCATTGGCTGAGTTAGTAAGAGTAGAAGTTAGAAAGTTAGAAAGTGAAAGTTGTAACAATCATCTTTTGTAATAGCATTTTTTAATAAAGTGTCAATGTATTCTATGAGTGTGAGAGAGTGTTTAGAATTTAGATTTTGGAGTGATTATACCTTCTTCTAGACTAGGGAGCAAGGGCCCACTCTCGGGGCTGGAGGAAGGAAGCAATTTTATAGGTTTTTTGATAGTTTTCTATTTTCTGCAGTTTTTGTCAAATTTCTTGCTTAAATCTTGTAACAATAGTTTCCTTTGTTTTTAGCATATTTCTTCTTATGTTTTAAGTGTGATGTGTGTGAGTTTGTTTACATCTAGCTGACCCCTATTTTGTATGCATTTATTTCCTCTATTTTTTGTATTTCAACTTCAGCAACTTTTTTGATAGTTTTTGCAGTAATTTTTTGACAGTTTTTGGCAGTTTCAATTTAGCATGGTTAAAATTAGTTGTTTTAAATTTAGAATTTTCCATTCATGTCATTTCAATTAGCAAGCGTAAAATAGTTTCTTCTACAACAATTTCAATTCTACAAATTTAGTTTAATTGTCAATTCTACAATTGTAGATTAAGTGTCAATTCTACAATTTAGAAGTAATTTCAATTTCTACAAGTTAATTAGTTTCAATTCTAAAAATTAGGAGTTAGTGTGACCTTTAAAAGACCAAATGAACCTCTATTTCACTAAATAAATCTTGTGAACTAATGACTGAACTATAACTTGCCAAAACCCTCTATCGTAGATAACCTTGGACACTCCCTGGATTTGACAAACATTGAAAATTAAATGATGATAATAACGACACTCATCATTTTTGGCACCATTCTATGGAAACATAGGTGTTGTTAGGGGATAAAATAGTCAAACAATTATTGATTATGCTAAGTTGTGAACTTTAGAGTAAAATCTTGAACATAACAACTTGCATGAAACATAGTTGTAAAACTGATAGTTGCAATTCAAAAAATTAGAAACACAAGCACATAATGAATGAATAGGTTAAGGGATAAAAAAGGATGATTTCTTAAGACCCCTTTACCTACCACAGGTAGGTGATACTCATGCCAAGGTGGTGAATTACCTACATTTGAAATTCTTAAAATTGTTAAACAAGAACCATCATCATCATCATCATCAGGAAGTATATCTCTTGAGAGAGAAATACGAGAGGAGAAAATTGCTAGTACCTCCTCACCCACTCCTAACATATCCTTGAATTCAAGGTAGTTTAAATGAATTTACACTAGGTGTTGGGAAGACATAATGGCAGAAATGCAAGTAAACCCGGATAGGGGCAACAATGTTCATAATCAAATGGACAATCCTACTCCTACCAGGACTTTCGAATATCCTATTCGATTAAATCCTACACAAAATTCTCCAATGAAAATAATTTCACCTTCGATGCTACCAACCTTTAGGGGAGTTGCATCCAAAGATCCTGATCAATTCTTGTTTGAATTTAAAGTTGTGTGCCAGACATATGACTACATAAATGATAACCAAAAGCTGAAAGTTTTTCCCTCCACACTCAAAGACTCAGCTTTGTGTTGGTTTATGAGCTTAGCACCTGAATCAATCCGAACCTAGGAAGAAATGGAAGAAGTATTTTTGGATAAATACCAAGAATACTATAGGGTGAAAAATAGAAAGGATGAACTATTTAGAATCAAACAAGAAGAAGATGAAAATTTGGAGGATTACTTGGATAGGTTTGCCTTTGTACAAAAAATATGTGGGCCTATTGAACCTAAAATGTGTAAGGCCATATTCTTAAGAGGGTTACAAGATGATTCTAGAGAAGTGTTGGATTTAATGGGCAAGGGAGATGTGAGCACCCTTGACATTGATGAAATTTTGGAACTATGTAGAAATTACTCATGCACAAGACAAAGAAGATGAAAGTGGAGTAATAATGGTAGTGATTTGAAAGAGCTTATGGAAGAATTTACCAATCTAAAAATTGACATCTTGGTACATCTTAATACTACATTAGGGGAAATGAATGCCAAAACCAAATCTATAGAACCCCTAGCTATTTATTATCCAAGATGCAGAAACAAACATGCTCTTCAAGACTATCCTTTAAACAAAACCTCTATATCTACTATTTGTAGCATTTGTTCAAAAGGACATATCACTGACCAATACCATCTACTTCTAGGACTCAAAAATATTTTGGAAACACAAATAGAAGAACTCAAATTTGTTGGGCAAAGACAAGGGGGAAACTTTTCACAACATCAAAATACCCCATGTTTTCCCATAAATTGGGGATAAAATCATTGGACTATGCCATGGGGTTACTCAGAACCACCACAATAGTCTTGGAGTCAACCTCCATGGACATCTTCTCAAGATTGGTCACAATATGGGTGGAAAAATCCATAATGGAGTCAACCTAATCCACCTTGGATGCAAGCCCAATCTCATGGATAAAATTGGGGATAACAATATCCATCATACCAGGGACAACAAAGATACCGAGGTCAAACACAAAATTTTTTGCCTAGTCCTACTCAAAATTTTCCTCAAGGAAGACAACAAAAACAACAATAGGTAAAGCAACCACCACTTTCAGCCCAACCTATGGCCAATCCTAATAATACAAGATAGGCAACCCCTATCTATGTAGCTGAATCTGATGAAAATACCATGATCAATGTAATTGATTGTAGTAATATCTAGCTACGCTTAGGAAAGATACTTCCTGAGCCTATTATTGAAGAAATAAAAATCAATGAAGAGAAACAAAAATCCTTTAGTCTAGAACCATAGAAATCAGCCTTGGATAAAGGAGAAGAAAAACTAAAAAATCTGCACACAGAAAATTTACCTTCTTTAGAAAAGATACCATATCCTGAAAGGTTTAAAAATTTTAAAACACTTCTAAATAAAACCTAGTAAAAGAACTAAAAATGTTGACCATTTCACTTCCTTTGTTGCAAGAAATCAAGGATGTGCCTTTAATCAACAAAATTGTTCAGGACATTTGCATAAAAAAATTAGGCAGGAAAAAGAAATCCTTTCCTAAGACTATACAGGTAAATGGAAAATTGGTTGACCTACTTTCTAGAAAGCTTGTCCCACCAAAGTATAGTGACCCAAGAAGTCCAGTTATCACAATAACCATTGGATCAATGTAAATTTCTAATGTTTTGGTTGATTTAGGAGTAGCCATTAACGTTATGACCAAAGACACAATGCAAAAATTATAATTAAACAATTTGAATCCTACATCTACTATTTTGGAAATGGCTGATAGATCTATTGCTAAACCAGAAGGGATCATAGAGGATATTCCTATGATAGTCTCCTCATGGGAATACCCTATTGAATTTCTGGTATTGCAACCTCACAATTCTATGAATGGCTATCCAATTATCTTGGGAAGGCCTTGGCTTGCTACTACAACCACTTTCATTGATTGTAGGTTAGGGGAGATGACTATTTCTAATGGCATTGATCTAAAAAATATTTCTTTATACCCTCCTACGAAACCTTCAACAAAATTTTTAGGTCATTTATGGTTTCCTGATTTTGATGAGGAACACGAAGAAACCATTTCCACACTAGCTACTATAGTAGTGAAAGAACATATAGAAGAGATAGATTCACATGAGAGAGAGGCATTTGAAGATGAAACCATTTTGATAAATACAATGCAGGAATTAGGACTTGAGGATGAACCAATCACTATTCATCACTTGTTATGGAATGATGAGGGTCAAACATCTAAACAAATGGCACCCATTCCATTACAAGAAAGTCCCTTCAAATTACCACATGGGTGGCATCATCATATTTTGTCCTCCCTTCATTATCCCATATCAGATATGATTCCATCAAGAATTACAATCGATACTGAGACATGAATATTTCACTCTCTTCTACCACACCATTGCCCACTTAACTCCTTAGTAAGCACATACGAAGGAGTTAATTTTGTTCATCCAGGAACCAAACAGATTGAGGTACAACCAAGAAAATTCTTAAACATCAATAGTTGGTTGACCGATGAACAAGAAGCAAAATTATTTGCTATTTTGAAAAGACATGTCAAAGCCTTCACTTGGGAATACAAAGATATGATAGGAATTCATCCTGATGTATGTACCCATAGGATATATACTGAAGATGTTAAACCTATCCGACAACCACAAAGGTGATTGAATCTTGCTCTAAGAGATATTATCAAGGAAGAAATCGAAAAACTCTTAGAGGTTGGATTCATATATCCAATTTTTGATAGTCGATGGGTCTCTCCATTGGTTATTGTACCAAAGAAAAATGGGAAATTGAGAGTGTGTGTAGATTATAGGGAACTAAACAAAGTCACACATAAGGACCATTTTCCATTACCATTCATTGATCAAGTGTTAGACACACTCGTAGGAAAGAAGTATTTTTGCTTTCTTGATGGTTTTAGTGGGTATAATCAGATACAAGTTGCACCCAAAGACCAGGAGAAAACAAATTTTACTTGCCCATGGGGAAATTTTGCTTATAGGGTCTTACCCTTTGGTCTTTGTAATGCCCCAACAACTTTCCAATGAGTTATTTTGGCTATTTTTTTTATTTGACCATTGAAAGTGTAGAAATTTATATGGATGATTTTATAGTTTGTGGGGAAACCTTTGAATTTACCTTAGAACATCTTGACAAGGTCTTAACCCATTGTGAAACTTATCATTTGTCCTTAAATCTTGACAAGTGCTTCATGATGATGGAAGAAGGAATTGTTCTTGGTCATCACATTTCTTCTGATGGGATCAAGGTTGATCCTAAGAAAGTAGAAATCATTAAGAACCTTCCTTCTCCACAAACCCAAACTGATGTCAGGAGTTTCTTAGGACACATTGGATTTTATCGATGATTTATTCTGAATTTTAGTACAATAGCAAATCCCATGTTTGCATTGTTAACAAAGGATTCTGAATTTAATTGGACTAAAAAATGCCAAGAATATTTTGATGCTTTAAAAGAGAAACTAACCACTCCACCTATGTTACGAGGTCCTAATTGGGAATTACCATTCCATATCCAAATTGATGCATCCAATACTACAATTGGAGCAGCATTAGGGTAGATAGAAAATGGGGAGCATTATGTTATCTACTACATAAGCAAAAACCTCACTAGAGCAGAAAAGAATTATACTACTACTGAAAAGGAATTTTTAGTAGTAGTATATGCCATTAATAAATTCCATCACTACATCATTGGTTATCAAGTGTTTGTCCATACCGATCATTCAACTATTAAATACTTGATGAATAAACCAATGGTTAGTGCAAGAATAATTCATTGGTTGTTACTATTACAAGAGTTTGATATCACAATAGTAAACAAACTAGGAAAGGCTAATGTAGTAGCAGATTTCCTATCAAGACTAAATAACATAGGAGAAGAAGAGTTAGTTGAGGATACTTTTCTAGATGAAAAATTGTTTGCTATATCAGTACAATCACCTTGGTTTGCAGATACAACTAATTATTTGGCTAGGAAAAATTCCTCCCCATTTCACCTCAAAACAAAAGAAACAATTGGTAAGGCAAAGCTCATCCTTCAAATGGATCAAAGGTCTACTTTTCAAGTGTGGTCCTAACCATGTGTTACATAGGTGCATTCAAAAATATGAAGTGTATGATATCCTCTATGCTTGTCATGATGAACCCTCAAGAGGACATTATTCAGTGAAGAGTACAATTCAAAAAATTTGGGAACTGGTTATTATTGGCCATCCCTTCACAAATATGTAAAAAAGTACATACGACATTGCGATGCATGTCAAAGAATGGGAAAACCCACACACACAAATGAAATGCCTTTACAACCTCAAGTGGTTTTAGAACCATTTGAGAAATGGGGGTTAGATTTTGTGGGACCCATTGACCCACCATCTCAAGGAAAGGTACATATCTTGGTATGTATTGATTATGTGACTAAATGGGTTGAGGTACATGCTTTTAAACATGCTCATGAAGAGAAGGTTGTTGATTTCCTTTACACCCAAAATTTTCAAATATTTGGAGCTCCACGATCTATCACCACAGATCATGGACCCCAATTTGCATCAAGAGTCATTGAAGCTTTCACTGAACTCTATGAAATCAAACATAGAAAATCATCACCTTATCATCCTCAAGAAAATGGTCAAGTTGAAGTCACCAATAGGGAATTGGAAAGAATATTAACCAAAATAGTAGCTTCACATAGGAGAAATTGGTTAAACAAATTACTAGAAGTAGTTTGGGCATACAACACAACATGGAAATCCACCATGGGTTTCACACCTTACGAACTGGTCTATGGTAAGAAACCTCTTTTTCCTATTGAATTTGAGTTACTAACACTTCGCACATCTTTGGAAATTGGTATTGAATTGTCACAGGTACAGATGGATAGGATTATGCAACTCAATGCATTGGATGAACTTCGATTGGAAGCATTACATCACATAGAAGTTATCCAAGAATAGTGAAAGATGTGGCATGATAGTCACATTCAACAAAGGAAATTTGAGCAAGGAGATTGGGATTTATTGTTCGATTCTTGTTATGAATATTTTCCTGGCAAATTGTAGACTAGGTGGCTTGGACCATACCTGATCGAAGAAGTGTTTGAAAATGGAGCAGTTCATCTTTCTCCCATTGATGATTCAAGGAGAAAGTTAGTGGTAAATGGACATCACCTTTGGGTATACCATGAACCATTAACTAAGGAAGAGTTTTTGAAGCAAATTGCATAGTTGGAGTTACACATGATGGAGGAGACTTCCTCTCCCATAACAGATTCAGAGTGATGTGAAAAAGTTTTGAAAAAAAAACAAAAAAAACCAAGAAAACAAAAAGAGGAATAATCTTGATTGTGAAATTCCTTCATGGGCACAATTTCGAGGGAGATTGTGAAATTCCTTCATGGGCACAATCAAGACAAAAAGAAAAAGAGATGAAAAAAAAAAAAAAAAAGAGATGAAAAAAAAAAAAAAATAAAAAAATAGAATAATTCAATAGTGAAAACCTTTTCGAAGGCGCTATTGAATTAAGGCTTACATGAAAACTGATTTTCTAGCATGTTTGCCTTCTTGATACTATCCATCATCATTGTATAAAAATCACTCACTCACACATGTTATGTTTTTATTTTTAGATAATCTGCTAACAATCATCAGAAGCAACAATTTGTAAGATGTATGATAAATTTTTGGGATAATAAGGTATGTGTTTCTTACATTTAGTCATAGTTAGAATTTAACAAGTAATGTATGATAATTGAGTATTTGGCATAAAATATTTAAAATTGGAAAATAAAAATGGAACACTCTATTCAAAATGTCAAGAAGCACCCTATCCTACCCTTGGTTGCTGAAAAAATTCAGATCTAGTTATAAAAAAATAAAAAAATTATAGAGCTCTAGAATGACCAAGAGCTCTAGAATGAGGTCTAAAAATTCAAAACTGTGTAGCATGCAAAAATTTAAATTTGATCGTGCGCGCGTGAGGAATTAAAAAAAACTTCTACGTGACACACCTCACATGGCTCCTATGAACTCAGGCATGAATCTCCAAATCTACATGGCAGTCATCAGTGCGTATCCTCTAGCATGTCCCAATATGATTATTGTACCTAGTTTTCATAACTAGTTTTAGTCGCATATGGTCACGATACTTCGACATGCGAGATCATGCATATCAAGGAGGTGGGCATCAATTTTTCTCATAAGGCAAAGCTGAGTCAGCCAAATCAGACCATCCAACTCAGCTAATGGTTTAAACACGTGCATGATAATCAACAAGCATATCGACCCACCACCATCAAAGCATGTCAAAAATTAAAATTTTAAAACCAAATCAAATCGCCATGTGCCACATGTTTGATTGATGCATGTGAAACCAACATGTTCTACACCATCTTCCAGAGTTGATTTTTATATGCCAAAGCCACAAACATACGAAGCTCTGTAACTACCAAAATTGTAGAGGCTATTGAATTGAAGCACAATATGTAAATTTGAAAACTCAAGCATTTCATTAACGATTTTTTTTTTAAATCACCAGGAGTACAAGGAAGCTACCAAATAAACCAAGGATTTGTTAAAAATTTTCAATAGACGCAAACACAGGTGCACCAGTTTTAACCATGGGGTAGAAAAGGAAGGTCAAACCAAATACCCTGGATGAATTTTACCAGTACCTTGAGGTGGTGCAAGTCTTTCAACAAGCAAGACTGATGCCATTTCTAGAAAAGTTTGATGGGTATTCTAAAGGTTTAGTAGTCAAATTCACTCACACCCTCTAGAATAATAGAGCAACCATAAATGACATGAGGATCAAGGTAACTCCTTTGATTTTAAGTCAAATCACTGAATTACCTTTACAAGGAATAGTAATTACCAGAACTGCTAAGAACACACTCCCTGAAGTAGTCAAAGCATTTTTAGTAGAGGGGGATGTGCAACCTGTAATGCAAATTAATAACAATGTCTACAAAGGGGTAAAAAGAAGTAGTCTTCAACCACCATGGGATCAAATTGCAATATGGGTTATTGAATATTTAACTTGTGAGGGGCAATATGTAGTATTATCTAGCCACCACATGAAATTGCTCACTCATTTGAGGCATGGCACACAACACCCTAAAGTGAGGGTAAATATTCCCTTATATTTACACCAAGAATTGCACAACATGGCAAAAAGATACTAGCAAGGCCAGGGATCTCCTAGACACCATGGCCTCATCAAATTGATCTACAAGCATCATTTTAGGGGAAATATTCAAAGTTTCAATAGATTATTTGCACCTTGGAATGAGTAGGTTCCTATTGAAGAAGAACTAGAGGAAGAAGTAGTAGCTAGATGAAGTAGGGACACCTAAAGAGGATGCTAATAAAAGGGTTAATATTGAATCTGAAAAAACCTCTTCATCCCCCCATGGTCCACCAACTACTAGAACAAGGGCACAGAGGAAGAGGAAATCTAAAAGCAACCCTACAAAACAACCAAGGACCAAGAAAGTCACTTTTAGTGATAAAATTACTAAAATTGTTGCTCAGATAGAAATATATACACAATCAAAACCCTCAAATTCTATAACATCTAGATCATTGGTTGAACTAGTAGATTCATCATAAGAAGAGGAAACAGATTCTAGTTTTTTAGATAGGTCTGTAGGAAGAAAAACTATAGGAACAAAACAAACTGGTGAAGAGATAGGTACACAATAGCTGAGAAGGTCCACCAGACTAAAAACAAATTCTATTATAGAGGAGCTAGTTGAGGTAGAAGAAATAGAGTTTGAGATACAAACACAACCACCTTCACCCCCTCCTCTAAGAAGGAGTTTAAGGAGAAAACAACAAGATATAGTTGCAGCCACTAAAACCACATCTCCTACATCATCTAGGCCAAAGAGAAGGAGAAAATTAATAATACAGGAAGATGAAGATGAAATTTTTGTAGAGGACACACCTGATCAAGAGGAAGAATCATTTACAAAGGGT
The DNA here is from genome assembly GCA_028583015.1 of Wollemia nobilis. Taxonomy (NCBI): domain Eukaryota; kingdom Viridiplantae; phylum Streptophyta; class Pinopsida; order Araucariales; family Araucariaceae; genus Wollemia; species Wollemia nobilis. Next base: position 9,613,908 of record JAQPPZ010000989.1, read on the forward strand.
AAAGAGCATGAAGAGCCACATTCACCACCTGCAATGAATTTACCTACATATTCTTCTTTAGAATCTGAAGAATATGAGGCTTATGAGCCAGAATATCCAATGAAGGCTGCTAGGGTGATCATTAAGACCCAATAGACCTAGATTGAGAAGGGTGAAGCAACAATTAAGGAAAAGGATGAGTATATTGATCAATTGTTGTAAGAAATACATGAATTGAAAAGAAGATTGGCACCATTAGAAGAACTACCTACAATTCCTGATTCTAGGAAGGAGATAGCAAAAAATTTTCTTGAATTAGTAGAGTAGATTCTAGAAGGGGTAATACAAGAACACATCCCATAATTGACCTGAATATGGAAGTATACCTTGGAATGGACTGTTCCTATATTGATAAGTTGTATAAAAAAAAAAAAAAAAAAGGAGCTTATGGATGTCATAGAGAGCTCACATCAGAGAGAAGATACTCTGGAGATGGGCCAACAATGGAATTTTTAGTAGGAGTTTGAAAAAGGAGACATTCCAACACTTTTGGATGCAACTCCAAAACATTTTGGGCAGCTCTGAAACATTCTAAAGCTGAACAAGCACATTCTAGAGCAGCTCCAAAATGTCCAAAAATTATGCTAGAATATCAAGATAAAGCTCCAAAACAATAAAAGGAGCAAAGCACACCAAAAATTGAAGCCCCTGAAGTTCAAGCTACTTCACTACAAGTAAGTATATCACTTCAGGAGGATAAAAATCAAATTTTTACAAGTTCTATTCAAAAAGTGCAAACTACAGAAATAGGCATTCAGGTTGAATTATTGTTAGAGCATAAAACTCCACTAGTAGTAGTGCATCCACCAGATATGGTCCCACTAGAAAAACACAATGAGGTTATTGTAGGGTGGATTGCACGCTACCAAGCCCTTGAGTTGTACCTTGCAACACTTAAACCCATGGAAGAGCATAATAAGACACAGGCTGCAAAAATTATAGATTTATAGGTTAAGGTGAAGGATTTATGTCAGATTGTAGAATACCTAGTACAATGTAGAAGGCCTACCAGGTTATACAACCTACTCCTCAAGGAAATATTCCTTAGATGGTAGGTAATGCGTATTTGCTCTAGTTTAACATATGATTTGATTACTGCTCAAGATTTTCTAGAAGCATACCTACAGAGTCTTGAGGAGCAAAAAAATATGTTGTATGAGTTATTTTTGCACAAATTTATCATGGTAGAAGATGTATCATTTCTACCACAAATATATACAGGTGATGTACAACTTCGATCCTTTATCTCTACTTTGAAAAATCAGTTATATTGGGATCAGGAGAAGAAATAGAATAAGGAGATTGAATTAGGACTTGGGCTTTTGTTAAGGCATATCCAATCCCTCAACATTAACAAGCCAACATTTTAATCTGATGACTAGGCCAAACATAAAAATCACCTATCTTAGAAACCTTCAAGATAGTTTGGCTTGTTTTCAACAATTATGTAGGGATAATTTTGCAAACTCCTTGGCAGCATGTAAAAGTAGGTGGGTATAATTACCCATATCTTTGCAGAAAAGGGAACCCATATCACCAACCAACCTATTGTGGTCACATAGGAGGGTAGAGGTAGTGATGCAAATGATCCTAGCACTAAAACATTAGTGGATAGGCTTAAGGTTTAGGCCACCCACCATTATCACACCAGTCCCATTTTATTTTGACTTTGATCCTCAACCTGATCAACAATTTTAGAATTGGTTGAGAGAGTTAAAATAGAACAAAGGATACTATCCTAGAAATTACAAATTTTGGAGGAATTGGTATAAGGATCTAGATCTAAGTGCATCTATAGCCCAAAAAAATGCATGAGGGCATGCATCAGGTCAAGTTGGGGGGAATGATGAGGCCAAGAAATACCTCATTTTTGTTGCATTATTGACATATAAAAACTGCTATTTAACAATATTTAATATCATTTTATGCCAAATAGTTTATTAAAGTATATTATTTATTGATGTTTGCATGATTGGATGTTTAGAAATACTATACCCATATTTTGACTATTTTTCCATTTTATTTATTTTTGCATGATTTTAGTGGAAAATAGCATAGTAAAATTGATAGCAAATAAAAGTGTTGTGACTTGTGATTGGATGAAGTATTTTGAATGTTTTCCCACCCTAAAAATGAGTTGTTGAGGTGACATGGTACCAAATCAGCTACTCTATTGTAAAACAGGGCACTGACAACTGCACACAACATACAAAAAGCAACCACTTGTAACATTAAAGGAGGGCATGGAAGAAGTCAAAAGCAATGAGTAAAACTAGTTGGAACATGTTCAAGGAGACAAGGGAAGACCTATGATACACCTGGAAGCACCCCCACATGGTCTAAATTGATGGAAACAAGATATCCCAATTATTTTGCTTGATATTCTAGAGCTCTCTGGAATGACAGGCAAAAATAGTCCATTCTAACAAAAAAGGAACAAATTGCATCCATTTCATGGGGAATGAGAGAGGATAGCATGAGTACAAGTGTAAAAACCATGTTTAACCCATTCTTGACCGATTCCCACCAGATTGAAGATGCACGGATAACTATTGCAATAGATTCTATCCTAAAATAGACCAAGTCTACTGCAATAGAATAACAAATCATGCATGGACAACACAAAGCATTGATTTTGTAGTTGCAATTGTGTATGTAGGAAATAATATAAATATGCCACTCACCCATTGGCTGAGTTAGTAAGAGTAGAAGTCAAAAAGTCAAAAAGTAAAAGTTGTAACAATCATATTTTGTAATAGCAATTTTTAATAAAGTGTAGTTTTATCCAAATGTGTTGATTTATGAGTGTGAGAGTATTTAGAATTTATAATTTGGAGTGATTATACCTTCTTCTAGACCAGGGAGCAAGGGCCCACTCTCGAGGCTAGAGGAAGGAAGCATTTTTACAGGTTTTTGATAATTTTTATTTTTTGCAGTTTTTATCAAATTTCTTGCTTAAATCTTGTAACAACAAATTACTTTATTTTTAGCATATTTCTTCTTATGTTTTAAGTGTGATGTGTGTGAGTTTTTTTACAGCTAGTTGACCCCTATTTTGTGTGCATTTATTTCCCCTATTTTCTGTATTTCAAATTCAACAACTTTTTCTGATAGTTTTTTGCAGTAATATTTTTGACAAGTTTTTGCAGTAATTTTTATGGCAGTTTCAATTTAGCATGGTTAAATTTAGTTGGTTTCAATTTAGCATTTTTCATTCATGTCATTTCAATTAGCAAGCGTAAAATAGTTCTTTCTTCAACAATTTCAATTTTACAATTTAGTTTAATTGTCAATTCTACAATTGTAGATTAAGTGTCAATTTTGCAATTTAGAAGTAATTTCAATTTTGCAAGTTAATTAGTTTCAATTCTGCAAATTAGGAGTTAGTGTGACCTTGAAAAGACCAAATGAACCTCTATTTCACTAAATAAAGCTTGTGAACTAATGACTGAACTGTAACTTGCCAAAACCTTCTATCACAAATAGCCTTGGACACTGCCCTGGATTTGACAAACATTGAAAATTAAATGATGACAATAATGACAATAATGACACTCATCACAAAGTTTCCAACATTTTTTGTTGTTGCTCCATTTTCTCTTGAAGCAAATTAACTATGGAAGTAAGTTTTTCCACCCTCTTACTAGAGTCCTCTATTCTTCTAGATTTCTTAGTGGAGCCCATTGTTCTTCCAAATTTCTTACTAGAGTCCATTGTTCTAGATTTTTTCTAGGGACAAGATACAACTTCCCCATGCATAGCTGACATGAATTCTTGGATTATCCTCCTCTCCAAATAGGCACCATCTCGTATCCACAAAAAAGATTTGGACAAGTTACACTTTCTCCAAAACTATACTTTCTAAAAATAGTTAGTTTCATCTCCCAATGAACTAACTTTGACCATTATCACTCACCTGATAATGATCATGGTCACACTTATCAACTTGAAAGGTGCCATATTTTATAAATACCATTATCACTCACTTGATAATGATTATGGTCACACTTGCCTTGTCATAAGGTACCATTCCTAATAAGAAGTTGTACTTTCTAGGATTTTTACACCTTGGTTTGACTGGTCAAGATGGTATGCAATACCCACCTTGTCCAAAATCAACTTAAAATCTCTAAAATGGTAAGCCTCCTAAAAGTAGCACATCAAGTAAAGGCTCGAACTAGGTTCTCTCCATATAATTTTCTAGTCCTACGAACTAGGATTTGATACCAACTATAACAACCCACCAACTTGACCCAAGGGAGAGAGATGTTTTTTCATTTTCACATAATATAACTCACAAAGAAGTCCCAATAGTTTTTAGTAGTATAAGGCATAACCACATTTTGATTTCATTATCAGTGCAAATGATACTCAAGTAGATAGGAGTGGCCAACATCTTGTACTTTTAGGGTTCACTTTTCTAAACCTCATTGTTTAGAAAATATGCCATTAGTGGTCCCTCCACTTTTTCTATATCCTCATCGGTATAGGATAACTTAACCACGACATAAAATTATCCTTTAAGGCCCATATCACCTAAAGGGGGACACCTATTCCCTAACCCTACATAAGTCCATCTATGTAGGACTATTCTAACATAATTTCTTAATTCTTAGTTTACATGTACCTCCATGGGCTAATTAAGACCATTTCCACTAACATGGTAATGAGCATGGTCACTCTTGCCTCACCGTAAAGTGCCATCACTATATTATTTTGTGAATGATATGGTAGATTATTCCATACCATTCCATTGTTTATATTCCTATACCTCACCACTAGGAATATGTTCAAGCCTTAACACTTAGGACTTGTCCAAGCCTCACTGCTATGGACTACTCAAAAGCCTCCCTTATTTTGGAAATCTGAGCCTCATCGTTCAAGGTGTATCATTCATAAATACTTAGTTATTACCTCATTGCAAATCCTACAAAGATTGGGTACATATTGACTCAAGGTTTTACTAATATGGCTCTAGATTCATGCCCAAACCAAGATTCTTAACATTTATAATATCTCTCCAAAAGGAAATAAAGTGCTATATTGAAAACATAACTAAAATCAACATAACACATTGCTAAAATCTAGGGATTTAAACAATTCTCAAACCATAATATTAACATTTAGCATTTTTTTAATTTACAATGAAAAAAAAAAAATCAAAATTTAAAGGAAACATAATCCATCAATTAGATTCTATCAATTCCAATCAATAACACATCCTTTTTGTTGTTGGGCAAAACATTGGTTAATTTTCTATAGTTCAATTAATTACCTCCATTTAATTGTCAACCCAAGACAACTCATAAACTTGTGAGTGTCATGCACAATATATGCCTGCAGTGTGGGGAATGAATTCCTTTGTACCTATTTAATTTGGTGGGGGTGTTTGTTCATTTTCAATTCAACCAAACCAAATAAAATAAAGTGCAAAAAAATAATAAATAAACTAAAACTAAAGCTAAAATTAAAATGCAGAAATAAAAGTACTGAAAAATAAACACACAACTAATTTAAAATAAAGCAGAAAATAGAGCGAGAAATATAACTACTGAAAACAAATAACATAAATTAAAATGGGGAATACTACTGTAGGGAGTGGGCCCATGCTTTCGCAGGTAAACTGCTCGGTTAATTACATAAATATTGCTTTATGAAATTAAAAGTATTTGCAATTTTATAAATTATGTAAAATAGAATAGTTTTATTGACTGTGTAAAAACAATCCTTTGATTCTCCAATCCAACCTCTGTATTTGTATGGCTTGCATTCTTACATAGAACATATCCAGATCCTATTACAATAATAAAATGGTCTCCTTTAATCATGTAATGTGATTTGTTACAATACATTTGTACACAGATATTATTCTCCCTATTTACAAGCATGTTCGTTCACCAAAGGAATAAATATAATAATCCTTAGGTGTACATAAATACTAATCCTAGAATAATATATATTATTCTCTTATTTACAAGCATGTTCATTCACCAAAGGAATAAATATAATAATCCTTAGGTGTACGTAACAACTAATCCTAGAATAATGCATCCTAAAATAATGCCTTTAAAAAGCTTACATGGTCAAAATAGAATAAAAGTGTTTTATTCTATTTTAATCACAAAAATATAATATGCATAGAAATACGAATATTTCTCCTTCATCTTGTGTGTAACAACCTCCTTCAAAAGTGCATGGTCAATTGGTCAATCGATCAACATTGACTTGGTCAATCGATCAACTTTGACTTGTCAACCAATCAACTCATCAATGGGAGCCAAGCGCCAGAAAATAGGTCAGGAGTCAGGCACCGAAAACCAGGTCAGGAAGTAGGCACCAGTAGTTGGAAAGTAGGTGCCACCAATAGTCAAGAAGCAGGCACCAAAAATAGTTGGGAAGCAGGTGCCACCAATAGTCGGGAAGTAGACACCACCAATAGTCGAGAATCAAGCACCGCCAATAGTCAGGAATCAAGCACCTGCCTTCATAATTTATCATTGTTCTTTTCAATATGTCTTTGTGCATTGACAAGACTAATTGGGGTGTAGACTCAAAACACCAAATTAGTAGCAAAACCCTGCCTTTACACACACTTTCCACTAAAAATACTAATCAAGCATAATACTTCATTTTTTATCAATTATATGCAAAAGCTATACAAAAATACATTTCAAATGCTAAATTAAACCAATAATGATGCCCTTAAAAGTGTATATAAAATGAGCATTTCTGGTTCTCATCATTCCTCCATGCCGAAAGAATTGACATGTCCTCATGTCACAGCCCCCCAGTATATATTATTATTATTATTATTATTATTATTATTATTATGTGGGAAGCAGACGCCTCCTTGTATATGGGAATCAAGCGCCTATATATATGGGAGTCAAGCACCTGTATATATGGGAAGCAGGTGCGTCCCCGTATATGGAAATTAGGCACTTGTATATATGGGATTCAGACACCAGTATATGGGAAGCAGGCACCTCCTTGTATATGGGAAGCAAGCACCTGTATATGGGAAGCAGGCATCTATATATATGGGATTCAGGCATCTGTATATGGGAAGCGAGTGCCTCCCCATACTTTTTTTTTAAATATTCCTAGGGCAATGAAATTATTCTCCTGTCTAAGGCATGCCATGTGGCTGAATTCTGATGGGAGAATTAATAAAGAGAAATATAGGGGCATCTATTGGTATTAACATAGAAATAATTTTTAAAATAACTATGCAAATAATTAATAAAAAACTTAGTACATACCTAGGTGGATTTCACAAATCGTGATATGTACAATGTCGGATGGTGCGAAACGTCTACATGTGGCCTGAAATTGTGATGTCCCAAAAAATGCAGTTGTTGTGACATTGATGTGTCTTAGAGTATATATATATATATATATATATATATATATATATATATATATATATATATATATATATATATATATATATATATATATATATATCTTCTTCCTGGTGGAAGATTGACACCTTTTATTGATGCCTTTCTCCTAGTGAGAAGAAGGCACTTCTGCATTGGTCTGATTATAGGCACTATCTCCCTGGTGGAAAATAAGTGTCTTTTTACGCATTACTGCACTCCTAGCAGGGCATGGGATGCTTGTATCTATCAGGCCTAGTTTAAGTCGATTAGTTACCTACAGAATTTTCAAGGCCATGTTCTGCAAAACTAACCACACAAAAGCAGAAAAATAGGAATCATGGAACTTGTGCCTGATAGGCCTAGGTTTCCCAAGTTGCCTACAAATTGCATTCAAGGCACAATTTCCTGCAAAGCAAAAGGAAAAACTATGTTAAGCAGAATAATTTCCATGTTTGTTTTTTTTTTCAAATTTTGAAATTTTCCAAAAATTTTCAGATTTTGGAATCTTTCCAAAAATTTCCAGATTCTGGAATTTTTCTAGAATTTTTTTCAAATTCTGGAATTTTCCCAAAAAATTTTAGATTTTGGAATTTTCCAGATTTTTTTCAGATTTTGATTTTTTTTTCTTCTCTTCCAGATTCTGAAATTTTTTAGATTCTAGAATTTTTCCAGAAATTTTCAGATTCTGGCATTTTTCCATAATTTTTCATGTCTAGATTCTGGAATTTTCTAGAATTTTTTTAGATTATGGAATTTTCTATAATTTTTCAGATTCTGGAATATTTTTTTTTTTGACAAATGTATGAACATTTGTCAAAACTATTAGTATGGTATGGGGTCTCCCCATGCTGATGTTTGATCCAATCTCGTAAATGTGAGTTGGTTGAAAATGAATCCCATTGACTGTTACTCGAACATCATCTTGGCACTCCACTCCGCTCTTAGTGTAACATCTCTAAATTTTTGTCCACCATCTTCTCAGGCTATAACAATCGTGCACTTTGCAGCAAACTTTTTTCTAAGTTTCACAAACACCTTGGGCTAGAAGCCTTTCACTTGATCAGGGTTACTTAGCCTACCTTTGGGTGCCTATGTTGTTAAGGCAAACTCTGCTTGCTTCACCTATTTGGACTGGATGCTACATGATCAAGGTACACAAAATGGTTCATATAGTTCTATTACGAACTCCATGTATGAATCTCACTTTACGAAATATTCATAAACATATCCTTATTCATATGCACCACACTTCATGTTGTCCTGCAAAACATAAAAAATCTAAATTAAAGTAAAATTCTAAACTAATAACATTAAAATAAAATTTTAAACTAATTTTTTTATTTTTTAATATTTTTTTTAGTGTTATTAGTGGCCATAATGAAGTTGGGGTCTCCCCCATGCCTACAATTGAACTAGTCTCTAAAAATTGAGGACTATGATAAGTTTTCTTAGTCTGGTCAAAAATTTGATACGACTAAATTTTCATTTGTTCTTATCCTCTACTTCATCAACTAGCATGATATTTTACAACATGAGAAAAACATTTTCCTTTATGGCCTCAAAACCAAATTCTTTCAACTCATTGGAAAATTGTGCACGCAGATAAATGACTAATATTTTTTTTTTAAATAAAAAAATAGTAGTATTCTAAAAAATACATTCTAGTTTTTTATTCACCCGATCGCCTTAAGCACAAGTGAAGAGCATACTCCTGGCAAGATGTTCTTTTTAAATTCTATTTTTTTTTATGTAGCAGTTTTTAAAAAACATGGGTTAATTTCTGATTCACCAGACCACCTTTAGTGCAAGTGAAGAGCATACTCCTGAGAAGATGTTCTTTTTAAAATCTGCTTCTTTTATTTTTTTAATGTCATTTTCCTACTACTAATGTCATCGTTAAAATTTGCTAATATGTTGAGAAATGTTAAGCCTGTAATTTTTTTCATCATTAAAACTAGGCTTCTTGAGGCATAATTCCCTAATGGTTTTGTGTAAATAAACACTCCCTAATAGTTTGACAGTAAAAATTTTCAATTGTTTTATAATATCAAACGCAGGTTGTGTCATTTCTTTCTAATTTCATGAAACCAAGGTTATGCATAGTGGTGAATATTTACAAATTGGGTGAATATTAGGATTTCCAAAATTAAAAATTGGTGAATATGAGGACCCTTGACGTCGGCCCATTTGCCTAAACGTTTCAGGATCAATTTTATTTTAGGGTCAATTTGCCATAATATATTTCCAAACATAGGCATATTTGTACTCGTTGGAAAGCTCGTTTCGAGCCTGATATAATGGTGGTGTTTTTATGATGTTATAAGGTGATTTAATAGGTCTAAATATCCCTAAATTATGATATTACTTTTTAGGGCTTCAAATACCCCAAATTTTGGTGTGAAGATGATTAATTTGATTTTCTTAGGATTCACCTTGATTTTGATTAGGATTCGCTATAATTTTACAATTACATTTTGAGTCCAACCCCTTATGCATAATCCTACATGAAACCATTGAGAATACAATGGAAATCCTTCATTGTCTAATTTTCTAACTTTTCAACAACATAATTTATTTCCTACTTCTAAAATTAATATGGTACATCGGGTTCATTTCCAAATACTATAGTTTAGACACTCCCCAACAATGGCACCAAAATGTTGGGCAAAATATTGGTTAATTTTCTACGGTTCAATTAATTACCTCCATTTAATTGTCAACTCGCGACAACTCATAAACTTGTGAGTGTCATGCACAGTATATGCCTATAGTGTGGGGAATGAATTCCTCTGTACCTATTTAGTTTGGTGGGGGTGTTTATTTATCTTCAATTTAGCCAAACCAAATAAAATAAAGTGCAAAAAAATTAATAAATAAACTAAAACTAAAGCTAAAATTAAAATGCAAAAATAAAAGTACAGGAAATAAAAGTACAAAAAAATAAACACACAACTAATTTAAAATAAAGCAAGAAATAAAGCGAGAAATCTAACTACTAAAAATAAATAACATAAATTAAAATTAAGAGGACTAATGCAGGGAGTGGGCCTAGGCTCCCGTAGGTAGTCCACCCGGTTAATTACATAAAGATTGCTTTATGAAATTAAGAGTATTTGCAACTTTATAAATTATGCATAATAGAATAGTTTTATTGACTATGTAAAAATGATCCTTTGATTCTCCGATCCAACCTCTATATTTTTTTGGCTTGCATTCTTATATAAAATGCAGTTAGATCTTGTTACAATAATAAAATGGTCTCCTTTAATTACGTAACATGATTTGTTACAATACGTTAGTACACAAATATTATTGTCCTTATTTACAAGCATGTTTGTTCACCAAAGGAATACATATAATAATCCTTAGGTGTATGTAAATACTAATCCTAGAATAATAAATAGTATTCTCCTATTTACAAGAATGTTCGTTCACCAAAGGAATAAATATAATAATCCTTAGGTGTATGTAACAACTAATCCTAGAATAATGCATCCTAAAATAATACCTTTAAAAAGCTTACATGGTCAAAATAGAATAAAAGTGTTTTATTCTATTTTAATCACAAAAATCTAATATGCATAGAAATACGAATATTTTTCCTTCATCTTGTGTTCAACAACCTCCTTCAAAAGTGCATGGTCAATTGGTCAACTAGTCAACATTGACTTGGTCAACCGATCAACTTTGACTTGGTCAACCGGTCAACTCATCAATGGGAGTCAGGTGCTAGAAAATAGGCCAGGATTCATGCACCAAAAACTAGGTTGATAAGTAGGCACCGATAGTCGAGAAGTAGGTGCCACCAATAGTCAGGAAGCAGGTGCCAGAAATAGTCGAGAAGCAGGCACCACCAATAGTTGGGAAACAAGTGTCACCAATAGTCAGGAATCATGCACTGTCAATATTCAGGAATCAAGCGTCTGCCTTCACCATTTACCGTTGTTCTTTTCAAGATGTCTTCGTTCATTGCCAAGCCCAATTGGGATGTAGACTCAAAATACTAGATTAGTAGCAAAAACCTGTATTTACACACACCACTAAAAATACTAGTCAGGCATAATACTTCATTTTCTATCAATTATATGCAAAATATGTGTAAAATTATATTTCAAATGCTAAATTAAACCAATAAAGATGTCATTAAAAGTGTATATAAATTGAGCATTTATGGTGCTCATCATTCGTTATTGCAAATAACTATCTATTTCCACAAAAAATTATAAAAGAGTAACATTGCTTAATCTTTCTTTCTTGAGCAAATCTCAATAATATAACAAGATCATTTGCAAAACATTTATTCCTTCCTCAAAAATAGAATACCCATAACGATCCTCATTCCAAAATATTACATTTCAATCTTAAATACATAAAAAATATTTAGTGTCATCTTTCCTTGAGATCTTCCACTGCTTGGATCTTCTCCAACGAACATTGAAAGTAGATTTAGGGATAAGGACAACTCTTGATATGCACATGCAAGACTAACGGGCACTATGCAATAAAAGCATACAATTGAAACTTAGAGAAAATATATTGCATTTCATTGATATTTCATAAAAGGTTTTACATAAGATGTTTTGATATCCTTTTATAATCTACCCTGAGGGCTACAAAAGAGGGACTCCATAAAGAGGGACACTAACATTGAATGTCTTTGTGGTACCATAGGAGTCTTATTTTAGATTCTCATAATGGTAGTGGCCTTATAACGTGTGCCACGACTAGCTATGTTGATCCTCAAAATCTATTTAACCTTGTAAAAACATGTTAGATCATTTGGAGAATTGTCTCAATTAGACCTCCTATAAACATAGATCGAGTGACTCAAAATCAAATGAAAATGCATGAAGAAATTGTTGAATCAGACTAAAATTGAATTTGGTTAAAGGGGTTACCTAGCAAGCTGACTTGGTAGCCTAAAAATAGAAAATTTACCTATCCATGCATTTTTTGGGAAATGTACATGTCCATACATTTTCTAATTTCTTTCTCTAATTGATTGTTCCTTTGGCTGTAGAGTCCATCGGTGTAGTTTGAGACCAATCCGATGATCAATGGTGTTTGTTCTACCTTTGTAATCACCAAAAACTTACAATAAAATATCAATGGAAGAAGTGTTAGCTATTCAAAGTGCTCGAGAATGGATTGGGGTGTATTTGGATAGCATAACAGTGCATAAAATCTCCTCTTGAAACCATAGGTAAAGTGGTTTATTTATAGACTTTCTAGAAAGGAAAATAGGTAAGCAACATGGTGGGTGAAAATATAGGAGAGAAAAAGCTTCTTTTTTGAGTTAGGTGAATATTAAAGCCTTCATCCTATGCGTGTGAGGTGGGAATGGGTATACCATACCCATTTATCACCTAGGGAAGAGAAAAGGGCCTAGAGAAGTGAAAAAGGCTTTTAATTAATTAAATTTTTTAAATACCTTTCAGGGGGAAGGGTGGATGCTACATGAAGAGAGATGGGTGCTTAGGGAAGTGTGTAGAGGGGTGAGTGGGGATGGGATGGATTTTCCTAGGGTTTTGTTTAGATTCACCTAGGATTTAGGACAATTAAAATGATTTTTAAGTGTTTTATCATTTGATCATTAATTACTACTACATAGGGCCGAGTGTGACAATTTTAGGTGCCTACATTTTACCACTTTTTATATTGTGTTGTGTGAAGACACAATGTAGTACAAAAACATATGACACCTGTTTGGTAGATGATTGTGGGAGAAAATGTATTTGTGGTTGATGATAAATGATTGCTTGAAAGGAGTAGACGTAAGATTATTTTTAGTCGTTGATCAATGTAAGATGCCCCAACTATGGAAGGAATACATGTCCTTGAATATTTACCTTTGATAGATTTATTGTTGGAAGTTACATTAGGTAAAAAATGTTTTTACCACAGTGAAAGGGTGGACTTACCTTTTACCTCATGGACGACGGAGTTTGGACGGCATGGGCGGCAGAGAGAGAACTCAAATTCAATTTCCTTTTCTTCTTTCCTCCCTATTTTCCTTCTCCCTATTCTCTTTCCCCTAAGTTAGGCGTATGGTTAATTAGCTCCTATTTAAACTTTGTAACCTGATTATTATTGTTAATGGTTAATGCTCATTTGATTTTTATTGTTTCGACTCTTTGGTTTCTAACCCTAAGCTCCTGATCTCAATATCTGGTATCAGAGCAGGTTGGAAGCGAAGCTGGTGGGCGTTGCCGAGGCAGGCACGGATCTCGAGGAGGAGGTCAGCCCATAGCACGTGAACCGAGGTAGGCACGAATCTCGAGGAGGTCAGCCTAGCCCATAGCATGCGAACCGAGGTGACCCTGGAGGCACAAAGATCGAGGAGCAGACAGAACCAGAGACGTGGACACGTGGCACGAGGAGACCAGACCAGACCAGACTGACACGTGGCACGACCAGACCAGACCAGACACTGACACGTGGCGTGACCAGACAAGAGCAGACCAGACTGACACGTGGCGCGAGGAGGCACGACTTGCGCGGGGAGGCAAAAGGCAGTCCCGATTGCCCGTAGGCAATCGAGAATCTACCGACGACGTTAGGCTTTTAAAGCCTACAAAAACATCCGCACAACGGATGTGGGACTAAAGTCCCAGTTTTTTAATCCTGTAGCTAGCGCCGACAGGAAATAAAAGGAAGGACTCTTCCTTCCTTTCCCGTCGGATACGCTAGCCCGACTGGCTATTCGGGCCAGCGTTAAGTTGAGGCGCGGGAGGTCGCGGGGTCGAACCCCACGCGCGCCTAACAAAGTTTTTTTTTGCTTATAAAATATAATATATATTTTTTATTTTCTTTTAATCATTTTTAATTTTATAAATTTATATTATATAGATAAATCTTTTAAATTTTTTTTAAATTTTTATCTATAAAAATATATAGTTTATAAAATTTTTGATTAAAACTAAAAAAAAAAATTATATATATTAAAATTTTTTAAAAGAAAATCTCTAGCATTCTCTTTCAAATTTGATTCTTAGAACTAGAGAAAAATTATTTCCTAAGAGGAAATAGATGTAAAAGTTTTTACGCTTTGATAGGTAAAAACTTAGAAAAATTTCCTAAGAGGAAATTGTTGTAAAAAATAAATTTCGGGGAAATTTTCTTTAAAATATCTAGATGATCAGATCTGGTGGGTGTTATCATGCTCTATGTAGTTTGTTACTAAGAACAAACGCAGAAAATTTTGACGAGCATGTAAGAACGCTTGGACTTAACACTGTATTTTCACAATTACAAAATGCAGTAATTGCAAATCAACGAAATCCTGAACTAGGCTACGAAGCAGATTCAGAAGATAATTCTTTTGGAAGCAGATTTGAACAATCTGAGTCAATACCAATTGCTCCAGTAGAATCGGAATATACTCATTATAGTAATTCCATTGAAATTATTGAACCAGATTCACCAGAAATCATCTTAATCAGTGACGACGAGGAAGAAGTTGCAGACAATTTTGTGCACCAGGAGATAGCAGAGTCTCATCAAGCAGAATAAAGCCCTTTGTGAAAAGTTAAAATCAAGCAAGGCTTGATCTTTGTAATTTTCTTTATTTTCTTGTAATTGCACAATAATAGTAGTTTTTTGTTATTGTTTGTAATGGCATCAAACTACAATCTACCCATCCCTGAATTTGATGGGGATGATTATGAGTACTGGTCCATCAAGATGAGGACACTACTCATTGGAAAAGGCTTATGGGATATTGTCGAAGATGGCTACACAGCTCCAACGGATTGGACTACTTTGAATGCAACAGACAAGAAAACCCTAAAGGAAGCCCAGAAAAATAATTCTTCTGCCCTATCCCTACTTCAAGCGGCATTAGTTAAAAGTATCTTTCCTAGGATTGCATCAAGCACAACTGCTAAAGATGCATGGAAGGCCTTACAAGAAGGTTTTCAAGGAAATGATAAAGTGAAGCAAGTCAGGCTTCAAACACTGAAAAGAGATTTTGAAAATCTCAGAATGAGAGACAATGAAAGAGTCGGAGATTACTGTGTAAGAGTTAAAGCAGTAATCGATATGATGCAAACCTTGGGTGATGACACAAAACCTGAAATAGTGGTGAAGAAAGTGTTGAGAACACTTCTTCCTAAGTGGAATCACATAGCAATCATAATCGAAGAATCAAGAGACCTTTCTACTCTCACGTTTGATAACTTAATAGGTTCATTAACTTCTCATGAGGAGAGGTTACAGGGGGCACCTTCCACAAGCTATGGAGGTGAAGACAATGCCTTCACTTCAAACGAAGCCGCAGGGCGAGGACAAGGAAGAGGAAGAGGCAGAGGACGACAACAGAGAGACAGAGGCCGAGACAACTCAAGAGGAGCAAACTCCTACAAAGGAGGAAATCAAAATAGAGGACAAAATCAGAACAGAGGAGGTAACCAAAATCAAAGCGGCAATCCAGGCCGGAATGGAAATCAAGGACGAGGAAGCAACAAGTCCAAAACAGCATGTTTCAATTGCGGTAAACCAGGACACTTCGCTCGTGACTGCTGGTCGAAAACTTCACAAGGACAAAGCAGTCAATACGGTTCCTTCTATGGAGAAGAAGAAGACCCCTCAAATATTTTTCTTTCATATGGACAATCAGATCACAATCTAGATGATACATGGATTCTAGATACTGGTTGTTCCAATCATATGAGTGGCAAAGAAGAACTCTTTGCTACCTTAGATTCAAATTATAAATCCCATATTAAGTTAGGGGATAATAAGACATTGCAAGTAGAAGGCATTGGAGCCATGGAGGTTCCAACAAAAGAAGGCCTTAAAAAAGTGAATGACATTTATTTTACTCCCAAGCTCCAACACAATCTCCTCAGTGTTGGGCAAATGATGGAGAGGAATTACAAACTTGTTTTTGATGAAGGTAGATGTACCATACTTGATAAAAACAATTGTAATAGAGTCATTACACAAGTACCTATGACAAAAAATAGGTTATTCCCTCTAAAATTTGGTGAGCCAGGGGGAGCACAACTTGCGAATGTAGCTATTTCAAATCCAAGTGTACTGTGGCACTTGAGATATGGTCACCTTAATTCCGCTAGCTTGAAAATGTTAACTTCACAAGCTATGGTGACAGGACTACCAAAGATTTCAGATCACAAGAAAGTATGCGAAGGTTGTGCTTTGGGAAAGCACTCCAGATCAAAGTTTCCTAAAAGACAAGCCTGGAGAGCCAGTTATCCTCTTCAGCTAGTGCACTCGGACATCTGTGGTCCTATGCAAACAAAAAGTCTAGGAAACAATTCATATTTTCTAACTTTTATTGATGATTATTCCAGAATGTGCTGGATTTATTTTTTGAAACATAAAGATGAAGCATTTGATTGCTTCATAGATTTCAGAAATAATGTAGAAAAGCAGAGTGAATATCATGTAAAATGTCTAAGGACAGATAGAGGAGGTGAGTACTCCTCAAATGAATTCTTGCAATATTGTAGAGAGAATGGGATTAAAAGGCAGTTCACTACTGCCTATACTCCTCAACAGAACGGTGTGGCAGAGCGAAAGAACCGCACCCTTGTAGAGATGGCAAGAACTATGCTACAAACAAAGCATCTAACACACACATATTGGGCAGATGCTGTTAGAACCAGTGCATACATAATAAATAGAAGTCCAACTTCTAGTTTAGATGGTATCACTCCTTATGAAGGATGGTACGGCAAGAAGCCAAATGTAAAGCATTTCAAGATATTTGGTTGTTTAGCCTATGCACATATTCCAGAAGAGAAAAGAAAGAAGCTTGATCCCAAGAGTCAAGCATGTATATTTGTAGGGTACTGTGAATCCACAAAAGGATACAGACTCTACAATCCAAAGACCCATAAAGTAATTATTTCAAGAGATGTAATTTTTGATGAAGGGGGAGAATGGGGTCATCAAAAATTTGCTAATGTAGAATCTGATTCAGCCAGTTCTTCACAGGTACAAATTAAGAATAGCAATGGTACCCCACCACAGAGTCCTCAAAATGAATCTTCTTCGAGTACATCGAGTGGTACACCAAGTCCTAGAAGAAGTCCTTTGAAGGCACCACCAAACTCTCCAAGAAGATTTCCAGAGATCCGTAAGTGCTCCAAGTCCTATGGATATTGATCCATCTTCTCAAAGGAAAGAGACTAATAAAGGAAAAAGAACACTACAGAATCATCCATCTTCTCAAATGTTGGATAGGAATTTCCAACGAAGATACACTAGAAGTCAAGCTAGTGAGATGGATGACATATTATCCAGACTTGAAAATCTTCACATGTCTGGAGATGATGAATCTCACGAACCAAGAGGAGATGTAGTCAATTATGCTTTATTGGCTACTGCACAGCTAGAACCATCTAGCTATGAAAAAGCATGTACAGAAAGTATATGGCAAGATGCCATGAAAGAGGAAATATCCTCTATTAACAAAAATGATACTTGGGAGCTTGTGAAGCTACCCAAAGGTAAAAAATGTGTTGGTTGTAAATGGGTCTATAAGACCAAATTCAATGCTGATGGAAGCATTGAAAGACATAAGGCAAGACTAGTTGCAAAAGGTTTTACTCAGAAATATGGAATAGACTATGAGGAAACCTTTGCTCCTGTAGCAAGACAGGAGACAATTAGAACAGTTCTTTCCTTAGCTGCTCACAAAGGTTGGGCAATACAACACATGGATGTGAAAAGTGCATTCTTAAATGGATACTTAACAGAAGAGGTGTATGTTCCAGCAACCTCAAGGTTTCCAAGAACAAGGAAAAGAAAACCTTGTTTATAAATTGAAAAAGGCACTTTATGGCCTCAAGCAAGCACCAAGAGCTTGGTACTCACGCATTGATGGCTATTTTAATGAGCTTGGATTCACTAAAAGCAAAAGTGAACCAACTCTGTACTACCTCAAGAATGGAACAGACATCCTCATAGTTTGTTTATATGTGGATGATCTTATATTTATGGGTAGTAATAATAAAATGAACATGGAGTTCAAAAACTCCATGATGAATCAGTTTGAGATGAAAGATCTCGGATTAATGAGATACTTCCTAGGCATGGAAGTACATCAATCGAGAAAGGGATCTTCATATGTCAACATAAGTATGCAAGTGACATGATCAATAAGTTTGCTATGCAACAGTGCAAATCAGTTACAACACCAACAGGACATGGAATCCAGCTGAGCAAAGATGATGGATCACCAAAGGTTGACATGACCACTTTCGGGAGTATGGTTGGGAGTCTGATGTTTCTTACCAACACAAGACCTGATATTCAGTACGTTGTTTCTCTTGTTTCAAGGTTTATGGCTAGCCCATCCGAGTTGCATCTTCAAGCAACCAAAAGAATTCTACGTTATGTAAAAGGTACATTGGATTTTGGAATCCATTACCACAAGAGTAACTCTGTGAAGTTACTTGGTTTTAGTGACAGTGATTGGGGCAGCAATATAGATGACAAGAAATCTACATCAGGGAACTGTTTTAGTCTAGGTTCAGGACTAATAACTTGGAGTTCCAAGAAACAATCTGTTGTAGCATTATCATCTACTGAAGCTGAGTATATAGCCATTACACATGCTAGTACTCAAGTCCTCTGGTTGAGGAAAATCCTTGAAGAGATTGGCAAAAAACAAAGTGGTCCAACAACTCTGAATTGTGATAATATTAGTGCCATTCAGTTGGCATATAATCCAATCCATCACAAAAGATCAAAACATTTTGATATGAAGTATCACTTCATTCGAGATATGGTGGATCAGAAGATAGTTGAGCTTAAATACTGCAGCACTTTGGACAATATAGCAGATATCTTCACCAAAGGCATAGCTACAACTCAATTTATAAAGCTGAGAGACTGTATAGTCAGTCCTCTCAACTTTAAGGGGGAGAATGTTGGAAGTTACATTAGGTAAAAAATGTTTTTACCACAGTGAAAGGGTGGACTTACCTTTTACCTCATGGACGGCGGAGTTTGGACGGCATGGGCGGCAGAGAGAGAACTCAAATTCAATTTCCTTTTCTTCTTTCCTCCCTATTTTCCTTCTCCCTATTCTCTTTCCCCTAAGTTAGGCGTATGGTTAATTAGCTCCTATTTAAACTTTGTAACCTGATTATTATTGTTAATGGTTAATGCTCATTTGATTTTTATTGTTCCGACTCTTTGGTTTCTAACCCTAAGCTCCTGATCTCAATATTTATGAGATTAGAGAGAGTTAAATTTTTTTTTAGAAGATAATTGGAGTTTTTTCAAGAAGAGAATTGGAGTTTTATCGAGGAGAGAAATGTTGTTTTTGTTTACCCCAACAAATGAGGGCTTATGATAGTCTCAGGCAAAGGTTCTTGGGAAAATGTGGTTTTCAATATTGAGTGTTTGATTATTGATCATGTGCAAAGTGGCTTTAGTATGTATGATGTCAACCCCCTTAAGTGATGAGTTAATGAGTGAAGAATATGAGGGCGGTGATGAATCACTTAATAAAATTGAATTTTAAGGTCATCAAAATGCTGGAAAGGCTGAACTTTGGCATTTTGCATGTTTTGATGGCTAGACATTTGAAAACATATGGATGGGTGCATTTTCAAGAAAATTGTGTAGACGGATGCACTAAAAAATAATACATATCCTTACATTTTTGGGAAATTGTACCTATCTGTACGTTTTCTTGGTTGGCACCTATAAAAGCATGGGTGGAGAAGCGTGTGCTTCATTCTTGATGTGCACTTTTAGAAATTAGAGGGAGAGCAGTGAGGGTGAGTGAGTGAGTTACATGGAATGGTACTGGATTTAGAAACCCAAGGTGAGAAGATGGTCAATAGTGGTGTAGGAGCAGGCACTAGAGGGTGTGTAATGGCGGTAAGTTGACTTTTGACTTTGCTTTTTATTTTTGAAATAAAATGAACCCTAGTTTTGGGTTTTTTGTTGTTTTTGTGCATTTTTTGATATTTTTATGTTTAGGGCAAAAGGTTATTTAAAAATACCCTTTTTTAGAAAAAATACGGATGGGTGTGCCCATTCTGTACGAATCCAAATAATTTTGTACAAAATAATATGGATTTGTACAATTTTTTTGAAGAAAAATGATAGATGAATATGCAATATTTTGGGTGCAAAATTTGATATATGGACTAATGAGATTGTTTTTTTTGTTTTGCAGGTCAAGGAGTTGAAGCTTCATCATTTGTTTTTTCCCTTGAGTGATTTGAGAGTGTTTTTGGATGATGTAGAGTGGCGGTGGCTACATAAGATAGGTGTCTAGGGGATAGCATTCATGGATGTTGTTTGGTGTGATCATGTGTATTTGGATGCTATTTATGAGTTGTGGGATGTGAATAGAAACACTATTCATTTTTTGATAGGGGATATGATGATTACTGTTGAGTGGTGTTTTAACCCGATTGTGAAAACACACTCTCCTGTAGGATCCGAGTCCTAAATCCTCTGCTTGCAAAGAAAAATGATTTCTCCAAGGTTCTTATTATGCTGATTATTAATTATCAAGGATGTTGTTTAAAATGAAATGCTAAGAACACCTTAGGGTTTGCAAGTGGATGTTAACAAGGGGCACTGTGGTTTATTAATTTTGAACTTTCAATGGACTCAAATGAATAAAATCTGCTTTAACCTCTAATTCTGATGGATTTTCAGTGATTTATTCAAACACGATGAATTAAAGCTGCTAAAAATAAAATCCGGGTTTGAAAAGCAAAGACAAAAATAAACAAAAGTAACAATAACAACAGATTACAGTCAGAAAGTTGTCACTAATCTGATGAAACCGAAGAAACTGAGGCTTTCTACATGCAACCTAACCTAATGAACCTGCACATCCACACAATCCAAATAGGCCAGGTGCGAGTCTCGAGGGTTTCTGTGGTAATTCCAGAAAACAGGCATTCACATGAAGCAACCAAGAGATCTTGCATTAACTTCACCTAAAAACCTAAGAAATCTGGAAGGGAAATATAAACATTAAATCATGCATGCAAAAGTTACTCCTTCTTTCTCATCCAATAAGATGCCAACTCTCTCGTATTTGTATTTAAATGATATCTCAATTACATTCAAAAATGTTTCGGGTGTGAAAGAAAATCCCAGAATAAAAAGAAGGAAATTGCCCAAGTACGGGCCCAGAATAGCACAAAGCCTTCGTCTCTGCAACTCCGTATTTGGCAATTTCCAACCCATATTCAATCTGCATTTCTGGCTTTATAGCAATGTTATGGCTCTTCGATTTCCTCTGTCGCTTCATTTCCTCTTCCTGTGGGTGACCCTTCAAATTCCTGCTTTTTCTCGCTTTGATTCACGCTCAAATTTGGAAACTTCTCGAAATTCGCTCTGCATGTAACGCCCCTGCAAGTCTGACACCTGCACGCCACGTGTCATGCACTTTCTGCGCCTGTCGTACCACTTTTCTGTGACAGAACCCGACAAAACTACAAGTCTGCCCGTTCATCTTCCCGACCGTGAAATCACGACATGTCGCGATTTCGCGACATGTCATGAAATCGCGACGTCTTTCTCTGCCGTACGCGTCCAACGGCTTTACGTCGCGATATTGCGACCATTATGGCCTCGAGCCTCCTTGGCAACTTTATGTCGTGATATCGCGACCATTATCATCCTCTCGCCTTCCTTCGACAAACCGTCACGATATCGCTACCGTTCTTATCTTTCGTACGCCTTGGCAAAACTTGTCGCGATATCGCGACACTTTTCCCTTTCGGACCTTCATGCAGCTTTCTGTCGCGAAATCGCGACCATTTTCTCCGTCCGTACTGTTTGCCAAAACACGTCGCGAAATCGCGACACTTCCCTGCTTTGAGCCTGATTTTCATTTCCGTCGTGATTTCGCGACATCTTCCTTGACCGTACAACTTTGCCAAAATGCGTCGCGAAATCGTGACACCTTTCATCATCCGTACGCTTCCACAAAACTCATCGCGAAATCACGACGCTTTTCCCTTTCAGACCTTCATGTAGCTTCCTGTCGCGAAATCGCGACCATTTTTCTGTTCCGTATGCTTCAGAAAAACACGTCACGAAATCGTGACCATTTTTTTGTTTCGTACAGTCTGTCAAAACCCGTCGCGAAATCGCGACCATTTTTTCGTCCGTACACCTTTGCTGCAATCGGTCGCGAAATCGCGACGTCTTTCCTGTCGCGATATCGCGACGTTTTTCCGCTTCCGTACACCTTTCCAAAACACGTCGCGAAATCGTGACACTTTTCATCATCCGTACGCTTCAGCAAAACACGTCACGAAATCGTGACATCATTTATTTTCTTCCCAACAGCATGTCGTGATTTCGCGACACCTTTTCTTTTCTCCTCACCGACACGTCACGATTTCGTGACACCTTTTTCTTCTTGGTCCCCAACACGTCGCGATTTCACGACACCTTTTCTTCTTGGTCACCGACACGTCGCAATTTCGTGACAGTTTTTCTGTTTCGTTGTCGTTGACCGCGCTGACCGTGATTTTCTGACATGTCGCGATTTCGCGACAATTCTCCGATTTCGGTCGCGATTTCGTGACCTGTCGCGATTTCGTTACCTGTCATGATTTCGTGACCCCTTTCTACACTTGTGCATTTTCTCTTTTTTTTTTCAATTCTGGCATCTGGGTCACTGAGATCCTTCCCTGTGAGCCTGCAAAAAAGGTGGGTCCCCAATTTTGGGGTGTGTTGTGGATCAACCACAACAAATGGCGACTCTGCTGTCAAATGCTCTTGAGCATTTTAGTAAGAACCCAACCTGAAACATATCACAAACTCGTAAATACCTGTTAGCACATGAGCAAAATAACAAATGCCCAAAGATCAAAAGTACATGAATCATCAGAATCATCAAGTATTAGCTCAGTGTGTGCAATGTGTTTTCATTCCCTATCGTTTGAAATTGATCAACATTCCATTATCAGTTTTGCATGAATGCATATATGGGATGGTGAATGATTTGTGGTCCTAAATGAATGAGCTAGAAGATTTTGCTTTTCCTAATAAGCATGATCATTCTTCTACTATTATGTACAAGCATTCAAGATTGCCAAACCCTCTTAGTACCCACAAGTTCATTTCCTTATTGTATCCCAAAGTTGGTTATGAGTCCCTACTATTTAGAACCCATGTGCAAGTGAATGTGAAATCAGAACTTTGGGGAATCAGATTCTCAACCAACCAAGATGAGAATTTATGCCCTATCCTTACTACTCCATGTGGGTCAAATCAAAGCTTTGGGGAATTGGATCCTCAACCTAAGTTTGATGAGGATTTAACCCTATCCTTACTACTCTGATTTTAAGCTTTAAGCTTTATAGAAGTGGTTAAAACCATTGTTTTAAGGATCATGCTGCATAATAGGATAGACATGAAAACCACTCTCGCTCAACCTTTTCTTCCAATCTAGGTTTTGATCATTTTACTCAAGATCTTTTTTAATTTATGATACGTGCTTAGTTCTAAATATCTCGAGACTCAGTTTCCAACCTTAGGAGCTACTTACATATATGTTATAACACAACCCTAAGAGGATTTGACATACTTTCATGGCTTGTACATAAGATGCATATGCAACTAAAATGAAATGTATGTGAGGTGAGATGGAATATGAATGCATTACTTCTTGAATTGTGAATGAAATGATTTATCATGCAAAACTGATTCTTTCATATATCACAAAGTCAAACAATATAACTTAAAAAGTTTTGTGCAACTTGTGGAGCTTTTACAAGACAATTCCAATATTTCATATTCTCCTAATCCTAAGCATAAGTTGACATCTCAATTTTCTATTATTATTATTATTATTATTATTATTATTATTATTTTTTAAATTAACACACATGTCAATTGAAATCAAATCCATAATCAAAATCCTAACTAAACTAACAATCCTAAACAATAAAAACAAAATCTGAAAATCCTTCACCAATACCAACAGAATAATATCAAAGTCTCACAACCTAAGGGCTAAAATAATGCTTTAGAATCTGCCCATTAACCGGCAGCATGAAATCTTTCCCTTCTAAGGTTTTTAGCCTGAAGGTGTTCTTCCCAAGAATTTTTGAAATCTGATATGGGCCTAACCAGAGACAATCAAACTTTTGATGGTTTCCTTTTTCCTCATGTCTTTTGTCCCATAATAACACCAAATCTGAAATTCTGAATGATTTAATTTTGGCCCTTTTATCAAACCACATCTTGATGACTTCCTGGTGTTTGTTCATGTGATTCATGGCCTCTTCTCTCTTTTCATCTAGTTGCAATAACCGGCTCAATCTAGCTTCAACTTGATCATCTGTCCCCATGTACTCTTGTATGAAATGTAAGGTCTGCAGCTCCAAATTTGTTGGAAATATCGGGTCTTGCCCATAGACCAAATGATAGGGAGTATTCCCTATAACTTCTTTCACTCGGTCCTATCTCGCCCACAGGGCAAACTTTAATTGACTATGCCGATCCCGAGGATTCTTTTCCAGCAACTTCTTAATAGTATTCAACAAATTCTTATTTGAAGATTCGGCCAACCCATTTCCTTGAGGATAGTAATTGGATGCAAAATTTAAGCTCACTTTATTATAATATGCCCACTCGCAAATTGTGTGGAAATGAAAGCTTTACCATTGTCATCGACAATAGAATCGGGCATTCCATATCTTGTGATAATTTGATCCTCAAGGAATTTAATCACAACGTCTGTGGTGGCGTGTTTAGTGGGAATTGCTTCTGTCCACCTTGTACAGTAGTCTGTAGCTGTCAAAATAAATTTGTGAGAATCAAAAGAATTTGGGTTAATAACCCCGATAAAATCCAGTCCCCACTGTGCAAACGGTCTCATTTCAACTACAGGTTGCAACGACATGGCTGCATTTCTTTCTCTATTTGCAGCCACTTGACAGATGTGACAAGATCGCACATGAGCATGCGCATCTTTGAATATATGAGGCCAGTAATATCTTGCTCGCAGGATTTGGTGTGCTGTAGCATTGGCTGCACCATGACCAGTTCCGTGCTTGCCATGAAATTCTTGCAACACCCTGGCGGCTTCGTCTTTGCTCAAGCATCTCAGGTAGATACCTTCGTGATTTTTCTTGTAAAGTACACCAGACTTTATCAGATAGTTAATAGATTTAAGCCTTAGAGCTCTTCTTTGTGTTGAATTCAAATTAGACGGGCACTTACCAGTCAATAAAAATTGCACAATATCAACATACCAGTCCTCCTTAGCCATGTATTATGTATTTGAGCATTGACCTGTTATTTGCGGATCATTTTCTGTGATCGCCTTTGCCAATCCTTGTCCTCAAACTAGTTTCATTGGTTGGATTTCGAGATCAAATTCTTGGATGGTTGCAATCCACTTTCCTCTCTTTTCACCTAGCTCATTCTGTAAAAACATGGTCTTGACAGCAGAATCGGGTACAATGGCAATAATTCTGTTGTGTACGATGTAATGCCTAAATTTTTTCACAGTTTTGAAAAGTGCATACATTTGCTTATCAAGGATTGAATACCTTAATTGGGCATATTTTAAGGGGGCACTTAAAAATGCAATGGGATTTTCGGCATTATCTTCGCCTTTTTGGGTTAATACACTCGCCAAGGAGTGCTCCGATGCAAAAGCATAAATGTAAAAAGGCTTGGAATAGTCTGGGCTTATCAAGACCGGGGCTTTGGAAATGGCATATTTTATATTCTGGAAAGCTAATCTACTTTCTTCGTTCCATCTTACGTCCACATATTTCTTGAGCATCTGGTTTAGAGGTTTAGCTATCTCAACAAAGCTAGAAATGAACTTCCTCACAAAATTGACTTGCCCAAAGAAAGACCTCAATTCTTTTTCTTGCTCGGGAGAGGTAGGTCTTGGATAGCTTGTATCCTTTCTGGGTCGATGGATATTCCCTCCTTTGAAATAATGTGACCTAGCAGTTTCCCTCTGTCACTCCAAAAATGCATTTCTTGGGATTTAATGAAATTCCATGTTCCCTGCACCTTTGAAGCACCTTCTTTAAGTCTTTAACATGATCCTCTCTCTTCTTCGAGAAAACTGGGATATCATCCACATACACGATGATGCATTTACCTATTAGTCCTTTGAATGCGTAATCCATGGCACGTTGAAAAGTTGCACCAGCATTTAATAGTCCGAATGGAATTCTCTTATATGCAAATGTCCCCCACTTGGTAGTGAAGGCTGTTTTCATCCTGTCATCTGGATGTATAAGAACTTGGTTGTACCCAGAATATCCATCTAGAAAGGACATCATTTCTGATCCATTTACCATTTGCAAGATTTCATCGATTGATGGCAATGGATAATTATCTTTCTGGGAGGCCTTATTAAGATTTCGAAAATCAATGCACAGCCTAATCTCTCCACTCTTTTTTCTCACTGGAACGAGGTTAGCCACCCAGGTTGAGTGCCTAACGGGAAAAATGATTTTTGCCTCTAACAGTATTTTAACCTCCTTTTCGATCAAAGGCTCCAATAGCAGGTTAATAACTCGCTTGTCTTTGCCTAAAAGGCTTGGAGTCCGGCTTCAAAGGTATGGTATGCGTGATAATGTTCTGGTTGTAAGTCTTTAGCTCATTGTAGTTCCAAGCAATACAATCTATGTAATGCTTCAAAGTCTGCATTATATTGCTCCTTTCTTCCTCTGTACATGCCTTTGCTATGTACACCTCCTTTGGATTGTCTGCACTCCCCAGATTAATTGAATCGCATGCATCTTTGGGGAGAGGGACTCTTTTTCTTTTCTTGTTCTTGCATTCCATGTCGAACATTTTTTCTAATGAAACCACGTCTTTAGGGATTTTGTTGGATTGATACGCAGTTTCACTTTCTTCTGTTTCATCCTGCCACCTTTGTTCCTCATCGATCACTTGATTTTCAAAAATACCCGAGTTTGTGACAAACTTGAAGATGTGCCTGTCACACTCAAAAACCTGGAAATTCTTCACATTATCAGGTATTGATGGACAAGGAACCAGCTCAATGGAAAACTTTTTACATCTTTTTATATCCACCGGGTTTAACATGCCCGCGACGACTGCAAGAGAGTCTGCTATTCGATTCCCTCTCCTAGAAATAAGGGCTATGTTGAATGCATCAAACTCCTCCATGAGATCCATAACCCTAGTCCTATAAAGGCTCAGTATTTTGTCGCGGCATGTATACTGTCCTTTGATTTGCTTGACAACCAACTCCGAATCACCCAAAACCTTCAAGCATTTAACATGTTTGCTCAATGCTAGACGTAAACCGTAGATCAATGCTTCATATTCTGCCACATTGTTTGTGCAAGGAAATTGCAGTCTATAGGCAGCCAATAATGGTTTACCTCCTGGACTAGTGAGCTCGACTCCAGTTCTCGCTCCCTGTCTAGATTTTGATCCATCAAACTTGAGCAACCACGTGTGATATTTTTCCTCAGAAGAACCACCATGACACACTTCTTCTTTAAGTTCATCAGTAGCTTTCTCAACATCAAGAGCATAGACCCCTAAGTCTGGCTCAAAAAACTGAACCTCATTTGGCTTGTTAAAATCTGTTATAATCTCCTTAAGCCTCGGTTCGTTTTCCACTCTGATTTGGTTAGCAATGCCCTTCCATGGCAGCCACATATGCGAGCAGTCTGTTGCAAAATAGCCATTCAGTATTTTCATCCAATATCTCGCAAGTAACATTCCATACCTACTCGGGATGTTAACCACCAAAATATCTACAACCTGCTGGACCCTGGGTTCAGAATTTAATTGAATCTTGACATCATATAAGGTCCCTACTACATTTACCTCGGAACGGTCCAATTGCAAGACCGTGCACTTGGATGAAACCGGTTGTAGACCCAGCATTTGACATACCTCCGTAGGCATGAGGTTGCTAGTGGCTCCTGTGTCTACCAAACAGTTATGCAAGTTCTTACCCGCAATTCTCAAAGTTAATAAGAATGGCGGGACATCCCTTCTTTCCTTTCGCAAAATCAGGTGGGATTCAGCTCTTTTTTCCTTCCACATCGGATCGGGTGAGTTCAAATCTCTTATCAACGCCTCATTTTGACCAGGCAATTTAGCTGCGTCCAGGAATGAAAGACTAGATTTGGACTTCTTCATATCCTCCACTACGTCATAATTTGGTTTTTCGAATTTGACTATCTTCTGGACGTCATTAGACATTTCTCTTCTGAGTGGAGGGGGAGGGTTGTTACTTGCCTTTGTATCTGGAGGAAGAATAGAACTGTTTGGAGGTGTTGATGAGGTTTTAGGGGTTTTATACTTACTCCTCAAATGGTACCCATGAGTTCCCTTTCTAAAATCTTGAAAAGCTTGCACCTCCTGTTCCAAAACTTCATCTTCTTCCTCCTCGCTCTCACCCTCTTGGTGATATACTGTTTCCATCACCATAATATTTTCATCTTGCTGATACGATGGATCCTCATTTGATACCGGTTCCAAATCGTCAACTTGTGCCCGAAGACAATGAGTGTATCTAGCTATCTCAGGACAATTCCTTTCATTGTGTTCTTTTGTGTTATGTAACCTGCACCCTCTTTCCCATGCCAAATCTGAAAGATTCAAAAGAGAATTGGATTGGTTGGGGCCTGCAGAAGCATCTAATTGATTAGCAATGGGAGCAGGAACTCCCCCATTGTTTGGCTTAGTGTTCTAGTGCCTCCCTCTATTGTTAAAATTCCGACTTGGGTGAGGGGCACGGGACTCATGCTTCTACTGTTGAACTCTGTCATTACTTAGTTTGTGCACTAGTTTCTTGAGCTCTTTGACTTCCGAAAAGACATCCTTCGGTGGAACCACATTGTTATTAACCCCCATTGGATTTGCATAATTGATGGGGTCTTGATTCCACATTTGGGTGGGGTTCTGAGGAATTGGATTCCCAAATGGATTGATACCTTGAATTGGGATTGGATTCGGAATAGGAACTATGGCTTGAGGATTGACTTGACTAGTTTCCTGCGTAGTTGATTGACTGTTCGCAAAAATGCGAGGAACGAGGTGGAATGGCTGCGATTGGTTGGATCGGAATGGGTGCATATGCGGGTGCTGATGGATACGGCTACGGATATGGGAATGTGTTCATATTTGGCATTTGTGGTGCCATGAGCTGATTTGCCTGGGGAATTTGACCATATAGAGCACCCTGTCCCAACATAGGCATTTGGGTAAACCCGTAGCCTTGCGGTGTCAACTGCTGCTCAATAGTCATGGCTTCATTATAGGCCAAAGCCAGCGTGGTGACCTGAGGATTACGCCTTGCAAACATGGCTGTCATGGGGTCTAATGCCCCAAAATATATCTGCAAAGCTACTGCAGGATCGATGGCAAAATGTCTAATTGCTCTGTTATAGTTCTTTTGGAATCTCTGATTAAACATTCGGATTGGTTCCCCTTGGCCCCGTTTGCATGTAATAAACTGATTGTAAATAGTTGCGGGATCTAAGGGAGACCTAAATTGATTGACAAATGCATTTTCCATTTGCGTCCAAGAGGTGATTGAACCAGTTGGCAAGCATATATACCATTCATATGCTATTGGATCCAAGCTCATGGGGAAAAAGTCTGCAGGCTACATCTTCATGCTTGAACTTGCAGTCTAATTAAAACATCTCTATAGGCTTGGATATGTTCTTATCACTGTTCTTAGGCCATCTGGCTTGTATTTAGGCAAAAATATTTCAATGTTCTTGGGGATTTCATGGATATCCCCAGCAATATTCAAAGGGGTATTGTTAGCTCCATACCAAGGAGCTGCTGGAGCTTGAGCCATTTGACTCAGAATTGATGTAGACAGACCTACAATAGCAGAAGAAATGTTAGAAACTATAGGCGCACTAGGGGCAATAGATACTACTGGCGTAGGTCCACTCGACGTTCCTGGAGAAAATAGTCCTTTTGCTACCGGAGTGCTTACGACTTGCTTGACTTTACCCTTGGGAGTACCAGTAAGGTCATGAAAAATGGTTTCTCTGGTTGTTTGAGACCTGGTCGCAATACGACGTGGTGGGTCTAGCCTGCCTGAGGAAACCCTCGGCTAGTTCGAAGAAAACCTGCAACAACAAAAAAAAACAGTGTTGCAGTTTAGCCGTAAATTATTTCAGAATTAAATTAAAACAAAATATTCAGATATAAAAACAAAAAATTAAAATAAATAAACCGATCACCCTCCTTCTAGCGCCAATCTGTTGAGTGGTGTTTTAACCCGATTATGAAAACACACTCTCCTGTAGGATCCGAGTCCTAAATCCTCTGCTTGCAAAGAAAAACGATTTCTCCAAGGTTCTTATTATGCTGATTATTAATTATCAAGGATGCTGTTTAAAATGAAATGCTAAGAACACCTTAGGGTTTGCAAGTGGATGTTAACAAGGGGCACTGTGGTTTCTTAATTTTGAACTTTCAAGGACTCAAATGAATAAAATATGCTTTAACCTCTAATTCTGATGGATTTTCAGTGATTTATTCAAACACAGTAATTAAACTGCTGAAAATAAAATCTGGGTTTGAAAAGCAAAGACAAAAATAAACAAAAGTAACAATAACAACAGATTACAGTCAGAAAGCTGTCACTAATCTGATGAAACCGAAGACACTGAGGCTTTCTACATGCAACCTAACCTAATGAACCTGCACATCCACACAATCTAAATAGGCCAGGTGCGAGTCTCGAGGGTTTCTATGGTAATTCCAGAAAACAGGCATTCGCATGAAGCAACCAAGAGATCTTGCATTAACTTCACCTAAAAACCTAAGAAATCTAGAAGGGAAATATAAACATTAAATCATGCATGCAAAAGTTACTCCTTCTTTCTCATCCAATAAGATGCCAACTCTCTGTATTTGTATTTAAATGATATCTCAATTACATTCAAAAATGTTCCGGGTGTGAAAGAAAATCCTAGAATAAAAAGAAGGAAATTGCCCAAGTACGGGCCCAGAATAGCACAAAGCCTTCGTCTCTGCAACTCCGTATTCGAAAATTTCCAACCCATCTTCAATCTGTATTTCTGGCTTTATAACAATGTTATGGCTCTTCGATTTCCTCTGTCGCTTCATTTCCTCTTCCTGTGGGCGACCCTTCAAATTCTTGCTTTTTCCCGCTTTGATTCACGCTCAAATTTGGAAACTTCTCGAAATTTGCTCTGCATGTAACGCCCCTGCAAGTCTGACACCTACACGCCACGTGTCACGCACTTTCTGTGCCTGCCATACCGCTTTTCTATGACAGAACCCGACAAAATTGCAAGTCTGCCCGTTCATCTTCCCGGTCGCAAAATCGTGACATGTCACGAAATCGCGACGTCTTTCTCTGTCGTACGCGTCCAACGGCTTTACGTCACGATATCGTGACCATTCTGGCCTCGAGCCTCCTTGGCAACTTTATGTCACGATATCGCGACCATTATCATCCTCTCGCCTTCCTTCGACAAACCGTCGCGATATCGCTACCGTTCTTATCTTCCGTACGCCTTGGCAAAACTTGTCGCGATATCGCGACACTTTTCCCTTTCGGACCTTCATGCAGCTTTCTGTCGTGAAATCGCGACCATTTTCTCCGTCCGTACTGTTTGCCAAAACACGTCGCAAAATCACGACACTTCCCTGCTTTGAGCCTGATTTTCATTTTCGTTGCGATTTCGCGACATCTTCCTTGACCGTACAACTTTGCCAAAATGCGTCGCGAAATCGTGACACCTTTCATCATCCGTACGCTTCCGCAAAACTCATCGCGAAATCACGACGCTTTTCCCTTTCGAACCTTCATGCAGCTTCCTGTCGCGAAATCGTGACCATTTTTCTGTTCCGTACGCTTCGGCAAAACACGTCGCGAAATCGCGACCATTTTTCTGTTCCGTACAGTCTGTCAAAACCCGTCGTGAAATCGCGACCATTTTTCCGTCCGTACACCTTTGCTGCAATCGGTCGCGAAATCGCGACGTCTTTCCTATCGCGATATCGCGATGTTTTTCTGCTTCCGTACACCTTTCCAAAACACATTGCGAAATCATGACACTTTTCATCATCCGTACGCTTCGGCAAAACACGTCGCGAAATCGTGACATCATTTATTTTCTTCCCAACAGCATGTCGCGATTTCGTGACACCTTTTCTTTTCTCCTCACCGACACGTCGCGATTTCGCGACACCTTTTTCTTCTTGGTCCCCGACACGTCGCGATTTCGCGACACCTTTTCTTCTTGGTCACCGACACATCGCGATTTCGCGACAGTTTTTCTGTTTCGTTGCCGTTGACCGCGCTGACCGCGATTTTTTGACATGTCGCGATTTCGTGACAATTCTCTGGTTTCGGTCGCGATTTCGTGACCTGTCGCGATTTCGTGACCTGTCGCGATTTCGTGACATGTCACGATTTCGCTACCTATCGCGATTTCGCGACCCCTTTCTACACTTGTGCATTTTCTCTTTTTTTTTTCAATTCTGGCATCTGGGTCACTGAGATCCTTCCCTATGAGCCTGCAAAAAGGTGGGTCCCCAATTTTGGGGTGTGTTGTGGATCAACCACAACAATTACCTTGGAAGATGTTTATTGGATTTACTAGCTTCCTATGGTAGGATTGACTGTGATGGCTGCACAGGGTAGGGAGGCGAGGGATAGTGTATTATAGAGGGCCTTTGGTCCTACTTGGGGTGATGTGATGATGTATAGTGGGGCATGAAGTATGGAGAGCATTACAGGAATGAACATTTGACTTGGCGACATAAATTATTGATGGTTTATATAGGTAGTTGTGTTATTTGATGCTTCAAGGGTAGTATTCCCTTGGAACCTAATTGGATTAGTCTATGATATGGTAGAGCATGGGAGATGTTTTGCATGGGCACCTACTTTGTTGGCATAAAATTATCAAGAGTTGCATAGTGTGTGCATGACTAGTAGGACATCATTGTGTAGTAGTTTGTTGATACAGTTATGGACCTGGGAGCACATAGTTGTTATGAGGTTGGAGGGGCTACCATTTAAGGCCCATGCATTATTGGTATAAGATGTGTTGTATGTGATGTAATGGTAATTTGACATGGAGAAGCATACTAGACAAGATCATGAGGGTCATGCCATCTATTATCGAGGATGGTTTAGGAGTTTGAGGCTTGAGGACATTGTCTAACAACCATATAGAGGAGCACAAACTTAGCGAGAGGATGGTGTAGATATGGCTCAAGGTAGGTGGGGTAGATGGATGGTTGAGTGGTACACCTTTCAACTTGATTTTTTATTATTTAGTCATATGTAGAGATAAAATGTGCGAAGAAATTAGGCATTGAATGTACAAAAATTTGTAAGCCTCGATCGGTGTCAAGCATTAAATGTGTGGAGATGAATGATGTTGAGGGGCTTAGGTTTTTATATTCCCTTGAGGTTGGCAAGTTGATAAGCACTTGAAGTTGAACCATATTTATATATGATGATAGATGGAACCAACCAACTGGGAGTAAATTTATCTTATAGATGGTGTGTTTTTTTTGGGTTTGTTTGGTTCTGTTTTAGCATAAGATCCCCTACTTCAAATTCTCATTTATGTATTTTATTGTTGTATGCATGGTGAATATGGTCTTGATAGATGTGTGACTATTCTATGGTGTTTATGTAATGCTCATCGATCAGTGTGAGTTGGTCTAAACGAGCTTGTCTAGTAGTGTCATCATCAATGGATTCTTGCAATGATATTCTCAAAGATGAGATCTCTAACTATCGGGGTATGATGGCTTCAATACCATAGATGAGTGAGAATGGAGTTGCCCCAATGGGTGTTATGATGCTTGTTTGATATGCCCATAATGCTAAGGGATTTTATTATGCCAATCACAATGAGAATTAGCAACCATTTTGCAGAGGATGGCACAAATTATTTTATTTATCGCTTCTACTTTACCATTTCCTTGGGGATAATAAGGAGTTGGAAATCTTTGTTTGATGTTATATTTTCACACAGTCCACGAACATATTTATTTTTGAGTGGTGTTTTATTATATAAAATTATTCGAGAGGGAATTCCAAAGCGACATATGAGATGTTGAATGAATTTGATAATTTTGGATCTTGTCTTTTGGATGAGCGAAACAACCTCTACCCATTCGATAAAGTTTCCATGGTTGTTATGATAAATTTATGCTTACCAAATGATGTTGATATGATTTTACCTATGACTTCTAGACCCCATTACAAAAATAGCTACATTTATTGGATAGGTTGCAATTCATGTGGCGGTAAGTGTTAAATTAACGTGTTGTTGGAATTTGACTCATCTCTTGACATAGGTGCAATAATCATGTTCCATGGTGGGCCAATAATAACCCATGCACAAGGTGCACTTAGTGATGGCCATTCCACTAAAATGATCCCCACAAGTATTATCATGAGCAGCAAAGATGACATGATTTGATTCTTGTAGCTTTAGGCATTGAAAGAGGATACCATTATAGCCTCATTTATAGAGTATCCCCAAGCAAGGTATATCTAATGATATTTTGTCTAAATAGTTTCTTAAAAATTTGGGATAGGTTCGATGAAATCATAATGATTTTAAGGTATTCCTTGATTTGGGACAACCAAAGGCTAGTAGGTTTTGCTTGAATAAATTTTATATCTATGTTGTCACTCAAGGCTTTTGGTGAAATGGAAGATCTGTAGAGTTTTTATAGATATGTGGGTTGTATCAGTATGTGGATTCTAGATAATTATGGAGCCAAGTGAGGCCATCGTATTAGTGAATTGGTTGGTTGACTTGGGCAAGGCTTCGATGTTGTACTAGATGAATTGTGATAACAACTCTTTTGCAACTTGTAAATATTGTTTAAGTACCACATAGTAATAGTTGTAGGTGCTCTTTATCTAATTAACTATGAGTATGGAATCACCAATGATGTGGGATGTTTAATGCATATTGCAAGGGTTATATTTAGACCCACGATAAGTACTTCATACTCAATTTTGTTGTTGGATGAATTTTTAAATTCATAAAGTGAAGTAAATCCAATATTGAAAGAAAAATTGGATGAAATTATCTTTAGATATTTCATTTTCATAGATATTTTCTCAAGCTTTCCAACGATATATTACAATAGCCAATCGGGTGAACAAATCAAAAGTTATGGCTTCGGGAAGCTTTATCACCAAAAATCAATCTTCAAGGCGAAAATAGAAGGAAGAAATTGTTGGGTGTAGTCAAAGTCAAAGTCGCCCCTCAAGAGGGGCAAAAATAATTTTTGCCCTTCTTAGGGGCAAACTTAATGGGCGAATTTGAGGGGCAAATTTTATGGGTGAAGCTAATGGACGAAGCTTATGGGCAAAGTTGATGGGCGAAGCTGATGGGCGAAGTTGAGGAATGACGTTGAGGGGCGAAGTTGATGGGTGAATTTGATGGGAAAATCTGAGGGGAGAAGTTTATGGGTGAAGTTGATGGGCAAATCTTATGGGTGAAGCTGATGGGCAAAGTTGATGGGTGAAGCTGATGGGAAAAATCATTTTCAGGGGTGAAATTACCCAATTAAGGGGTAAGAGAAATTTTAGGGGTGAATGCAATTATGATCACCCAAAAGGGAAGGTGAAACTTAGTTTCACCTTTTTTGAAGACAAATGTCAATTTAAAAATGGAATGACGTAGTTATCAAATGTTTTCACCCAAAGATTAAAAATAGTTACTGTTGTGATAAAATGAATGTTGGAGTGCGAAGAAGGCGAACGAAAAATGTCAGATGTTTTTGGTGCAATCAATTAGTTGATCTCAAGCAATATTGCAGTACGGATATTGATGAATATGTATATTTTAAATGAATGTTGGGATTTAATGATAGTGTCCAAATGAAAAATATTTGTATTGATCTTCATCATTTCTCAAGAACGCTTTCTTATTGGTTTCACTCCCTCTCCAAGATGGATCTAATATGGAGTAAATTATTGAAGCAGTGGTGATTTTCGAAGCGCGAAAGAGGTCAGAATTTAATATGCTCGTACCCAATTAATCAACTATCCAAATTTGTTTCACATTAGAACTGGATCGTCGTGGCTGAAGGAAGATTTCCAAGGAGAAATTGTCATGCCGATGTTTTTGATTTACAAAATTTTTTCCTCTATATGTAATTAATGAAAGAGGCGAAAACCTCTATAAATACTAATCAAATTTCCATTGTAAAAGAGGTTAGGCATTTTGTGAGAAAACTCTCCAAGTTCTCTGCATCAATAGAAGACACCAAGCTTCTAAATTTACGAGTGATATTGTGTGATTTCCTTCTACTTTATACACTTCTATTTTACACTTATGCTCTTTATTTGTTGTTAAATTTAAATTTTGCATTTGGATTTAAATATTGTTGGTGAGAGAGTGAGTGCTGGAGTGTTGTTTTGAAGGTTGTTTCTGCAAGTTTACAAGTAAATTATGCTACTTTTCATCTATTACATGCTATTTCATGCTTGGGTTAATTTCTTGTTGTTAGTCTACCCCAAATCCTACACTTTTGGCCTATGGCCATATTTCCCATCTCTTTCTGTATTTTCTAATTTATTTCTTGCATCTCTAGTCTTCAACCAGTGTAGGATTTAGTTTGGGAGCCATCCCTCTCTGGAGATTGGCATAAAGGACATTTATTTCCTCCGACCTTTCAATGTTGGTCGTATCTAGGGCACACAAATGTAGTTTTTTTTATTAGGTAGATATTTGACCAACAATTTTTGGCACGCTCGGTGGGACAAATAGTTCTTGTATTTTAAGGGAGCCCGAGTTTGGTGAATCTTTGGCTTACATTTATCTGGAAAAATCACTTGGTGACTCTATTGAGCTAAATATCCAGATCTCTTGATCATGGATGCCTTTTATACTAAAAGAAGACACCCCAAAGGAATAAAGGTTTGGTGAGTAGCCTTGACATCATAAGTGGAGAAAAGAATGTTCACCTGGTGACTTCGACTCAGTGGCAAGGACCATGATCTCTGAGGACCACTTCTATAATGGCACAAGTATGCTATCCCATATGGGATGATCTTAGCCCTTTGAATCTCCAAAGTCAGCATGAGATTCCCAAAAGTACCCTGAAGACCCTAGAAAAATACAATGGCACTGAGTGAATGGCTTGGGAGCACCTTGAATATGTTGTTGCTCTAGCGACCCTCCATGGCATAACCTATGAATATATCATGATTAGACTTTTGGTACTATCTCTGGAAGGAAGGGCACTGCAGTGGTACAAAATTCTTGTGCGTAAGAGCATCTGCTCATGGGTAGACCTGGTAGGAGCATTAGTTGACACATTTGATGGCTCTCAGGACCCTTTTCAACTCTTGATGCACCTCTCAACCATCAATAGAGCACCTCTAGAGAGAATCATGGACTTCAAAATCCAATTTTGGAGGATATGGAGGAGAATTCCATAGAAGATCTAGTCGACACCCAGCCAGACCCACATCTACTATATTTGGGTTTTTCACCTAAACATAGGCCTCCTCCTTCTATAATCTAGGGAATAGAGATTCCATCAAATATTTCAAGAAGCAGTACAAGTAGAGTAGCTCCTACTGCGATCGAGAAAAATATAGTGGATAGAAACTGCCTTTCCATCACTCTCTCTGATAGTTGTTGCTCCCATATGTCTTGCACAATATTCACAATGGAAGATCCTTGAAACTATGTGGATACCTGGAACGCAGCTATGTGGAGCACAAGAGGTGAATCTCATCCAGGGCCAATGAAGGGAATATGCAAGCACTACTCTAGCAATGAACAATATGGTTACTTGTAGTTTCCATCAGGAGATGAAGCAAGAAGGGGTGAATATATCCCAACACCGACAGACATAATATGTAAGCATTACCCCAATAATGAACAATATGGTATCTTGCAAATTTTTTTAGGATAAGGACCAGGAAGCAGAGAATATTTTAACAACAAGCTCTGAGCGTAAATAGGGCACAATTTTACCCCCTTTTTGTATCCTTGAGCATAGCACACAAATACGTGATCGAGACCCAATAAGCATACCTCATTAGGAGGTTGATCCTAAGGATATCTTGACATAAGGGCTATCATCAAAAAAATATTGTTGTCACACCAAGGGGTTAGAGGAGCACATGCCCAAGATCCCACAACCATTAGACTCTCAAAAGTGGTAGCATTGGTTCCAGCCATCACCGCAATTGGTACTTGAATAAGGCTCCCATATGGTAAATATTTTTGCCATATTATTTAGTAACTATATAAGTGTTGGTATGCATGATAACCTGCCATGTTGCATCTTGTTTGCAACCTAAAAAATTTTGGGAAGAGGACAACCAAACTTCGAAGATTACCTAAAGTACAATCATATATGGTCTGGACACTACAAATTCATCGAATAAGCACTCAAATCTAGGTTTGTGGTGGCGGCATGCCAATCACACCACAATTTTTTGTGTAAATATTGTAAATATATCATCTAATAAATAAAGTGTTGAGAGCATGGTGTCGAAACCTGCAAGTATTCATTCGTTGTACCCACAACTTCTATTCCCCTCCCCATTTCATAGTCATCAGTCACCATTGCTCCTTTCGCCATTCCTATTTCCTCCATTCCTTCAGCTTCTAGTTTGTTTGCCTCTGCCCCTAACTCATTTTTTGTTCCACCATCATCTGCCTCATCTTTCATCCCCATTAATTCCATCATCGTTGTGAGTATACCAACCTCGTCAAGGGTGAGCATAACTGTGGCTCCATCCATTTATGCTTCTTTTGTTGAATCCAAACCCTCAGTAGCCTCTATTTTTTTTTTCATTTTGTTTTTGGATTACAGGAGCCATTGGCATCAGAGATCGAAGTTTCTTGAAGCAAAAAAAAAAATTAGCCAAGCTCGGTGAAGTGCCTCGCATGGGGTGAAAAATACAAATAGGTGACTGAACAATATTAGACAGTGCAGGAAGAAGCTGATGCAAGCAGTAAATAGTTTGATGCAGTAGGTGGTTGTGACTCTATTTCCCAATGGATAAAGGCCCTGGGATTGATTGCATCCAGACGAGCTGAATACCCCATGAGCCACCAAAAGTGTTGGCATTTTTGCCACACTAAAAAATAAATTTTTAAATTTATCAAGTGAAGTACATCTAGTAGTGAAAGGAAAATTGGATGAAATGATCTTTAGATATTTCATTGTGATAGATATTTTCTCAAGCTTTCCAATGATATATTACAATAGCCAATCGGGTGAACGGATCAAAAGTTATGGCTTCGGGAAGCTTTATCACCAAAAATCAATCTTCAAGGCAAAAATAGAAGGAAGAAATTGCTAGGCATAGTCAAAGTCAAAGTCACCCCTCAGGAGGGGCAAAAATCATTTTTTCCCTTCTCAGGGGCAAACTAAATGGGTAAAGTTGAGGGGCGAAGTTGATGGGCGAA
Source organism: Wollemia nobilis (assembly GCA_028583015.1). Lineage (NCBI taxonomy): Eukaryota > Viridiplantae > Streptophyta > Pinopsida > Araucariales > Araucariaceae > Wollemia > Wollemia nobilis. The sequence continues at coordinate 9,653,731 of JAQPPZ010000989.1, forward strand.
GTTGATGGGTGAAGCTAATGGGGAAAGTTGATGGGAAAAGTTGATGGACGAAGTTGAAGGGGGAAGTTGATGGGTGAAGCTGATGGGCGAAGTTGATGGGCGAAGCTGATGGGCAAAGTTGATGGGCGAAGTTGATGGGCAAAGCTGATGGACGACGCTAAGGGGCGAAGTTGAAGGGCAAAGTTGATGGGCGAAGTTGATGGGCAAAGTTTATGGGTGAAGCTGATGGATGGAGTTGATGGGTGAAGTTGATGGGCAAAGCTGATGGGTGAAGTTGATGGGTGAAGTTGATGGGTGAAGTTGATGGGTGAAACTTATGGGCGAAATCATTTTTAGGGGTGAAATTACCCAGTTAAGGGGCAAGAGAAATTTTAAGGGCGAATGCAATTATGATCACCCAAAAGGGAAGGTGAAACTTAGTTTTACCCATTTTGAAGGTGAATGTCAATTTAAAAATGGAATGATGCAGTTATCAAATGTTTTCACCCAAAGATTAAAAATAGTTATTGCTATGATAAAATGAATGTTGGAGTACGAAGAAGGCGAAAGAAAAATGTCAGATTTTTTGGTGCAATCAATTAGTTGATCTCAAGCAATATTGCAATGCGGATATTGATGAATATGTATATTTTAAATAAATATTGGGATTTAATGATAGTGTCCAAACGAAAAATATTTTTATTGATCTTCATCATTTCCCAGGAATGCCTTCTTATTGGTTTCGCTCCCTCTCCAAGATGGATTTAATATGGAGTAAATTATTGAAGCGGTGGTGATTTTCAAAGCATGAAAGAGGCCAGAATTTAATATGCTCGTGCCCAATTAATCAACTATCCAGAGTTGTTTCACATTAGAACTGGATCGTCGTGGCTGAAGGAATATTTCTAAGGAGAAATTGTCGTGCCGATGTTTTTTATTTACAAACATTTTGCCTCTATATGTAATTAATGAAAGAGGTGAAAACCTCTATAAATACTAATTAGATTTCCATTGTAAAAGAGGTTAGGCATTTTGTAAGAACACTCTCCAAGTTCTCTGCATCAATAGATGACACCGGGATTATGAATTTACGAGTGATATTGTGTGATTTCCTTATGCTTATACACTTATATTTTACGCTTATGCTCTTTATTTGATGTTAAATTTAAATTCTACATTTGGATTTAAATATTGTTGGTGATAGAATGAGTGTTGGAGTGTTGTTATGAAGGTTTTTTCTGCAAGTTTGCAAGTAAATTCTATTTATTTTCATCTATTGCATGCTATTTCATGCTTGGGTTAATTTCCTGCTATTAGTCTACCTCAAATCCTATGCTTTCGACTTGTGGCCATATTTCCCATCTCTTTCTGTATTTTCTAATTTCTTTCCTGCATCTCTAGTATTCAACCAGTGTAGGATTTAGTTTGGGAGCCAGCCCTCTCTAGAGATTGGCACGGAGGACATTTCTTTCCTCCAACCTTTCAATTTTGGTTGTATCTAGGATGCACAAATGCAGTTTTGTTGATTAGGCAGATATTTGACTAACAGAACCCCTTGCGATGTGAAGAATATAACTTTAGCACCTCTCCCTTGTTTTCATTTAGAACCATTGAAGAAAAGCATTGGGTCCATTTTATCCTCTAAGTTAACATACTCTTATTGTATTATAATATGGAAGATAGAATCATCAAGAAGTTTAATGATGAGGGATTCGTCATTAGTGAGTGGAGCTTCTACAAGCTAATCTACAATGACTTGACCTTTTATGAATTTTTGATATATGAATTCAAGATCAAATTCTAAGAGTAGCATTAACCATTTAATTGTTCTAGAATTTTGATATGATTATCTCATCATATAACATGATGGATTATCCCTAGAAACCACATAAGTGGTGTGATTAATCGGATAATATCACAATTTCTTAGTAGCAAATACTAGGGATAAGTACTTTTTGATATACTCATATTGAGTTCCATAGCTAACCAATGTTCGACTAATATAATAGATGACTTGCTCTTGTCGAGCCTCATTCTTTTCAGCCAAAAGACTACCCAAGGCAAAATTGATGGTAGATATGTACAAATAAAATGGAAGTTCTGGTTGTAGTGGAGTTAACATGAGTGAGGACGTGAGATATTGCTTGATGTCTTTGAAGGCATCCTGACATGCCTGCTTCCATTCAAAAGGCATCCCCTTTTACAATAAGTGGTTGAATGGTTTGCATTTGTTTTGATAATTATGCAATAAAGCAATGAATCACTTTAATTTTTCTTTGTAAGCTACGCAATTACTTTAAATTTTTGGGTATGGCATTTCAGTGATAAATTTGACCTTGTTGGGATCTACTTCGATGCTCCATTAAGAGAATAAATCCTAAAAGTTTTCCAGAAAGTACTCCAAAAACAAATTTCTTTGGATTCAGCCTAACATTATGTTCTAAGAGGTGGGTGAATATGTTTTGTAAGACGTCGATGTATGGTTTTATTTTTTGGATTTTGCCAAGAGGTCGTCCACATAGCCTTCCATAATTTTATGCATATAGTAATGGAATATGTAGGTCATGGCACGTTGGTATGTTGCACCTGCATTTTTTAGACCAAATGGAATGACCTTGTAGCATAATTTCCCCTAAATAATAATGAAGGATATCTTGTTTTTATCGTTGGGGTTAACCCAAATTTAGTTGTAGCTTTAGAACCCATCCATTAGGGATATCATTTCATGAACTACACAGGAATCAACCAATGTGTTAATGTTTGGGAGATGAAATTTATCTTTAGGAAATGCTATGTTGAGATCTTGAAAGTTGATATATATGTGTATCCCTTCTTTTGGATTTTCAATAGAAATAAGGTTTGATACCTAGTTGGGGTAGTCGATTGGTTGAATAAAACCAACATCTAGGAGTTTTTGTAACTCATCCTTTACCATCAAAGCTATGGTGGGGTGCATTTTATGCAATCTCTATTTGATAGGATTAGCATCTTTATCCAACGTTATATTATGGGCCACCATATTTGGATAAAATCCTGGCATATCAGTGTAGGACCAAGTGAATACATCCTTGTACTCATTTAGGAGTCTAGTGAATTGTTCATGTTATTTGAGGGACAAGCTTGTCCCAATTTGGAGGATACAAGGATTTTGGAGATCATCACTAATATCAATATCAATGATATCCTCCACCAGCATACGAAATCCATATTCAAGTTGGGTGGGTATGGGAATGAGGTGCAATTTTGTTTTTGCATTTTCCATGTGAGTCTCCCTGTTGTTGTCGACTTCCACTTGATGCACAATATAGGGCTGATGAGGTGGAGGGATGTAGGTGTTAACATCACGTAGGACTTGTAGAGTAGGGAGGACATGGTGTGGGGATGGAATGGACGGAAGGTGAACAAATTCAATGTAATTAGGGTTAATGGTAAGGATTTGATCAGGATGTGTTGCATATCAAAGGGGGCAAACAAAAATGACTAAGATCATATTGACCATGTGGTGCATTGACAATGTGTGCAACTTAGTATTGATAGCTGTAGTAGGATGAATTAGGTCTTGTGGTGGTGGTAAGAGTTGTCATAGAATTAGGAGAGGATAAGCAGGTGGGAGTAGCAGTTTTTTTGGGTGTTCAAGTGGGAGAAGGAATGGGAGGATAGGTAGTGGTATGGAGAATATACAAAGAAAATCGATGTCTCCATTAGGTTGATCTATGATGGAAAATTAGGTAAATATGCCTCCTCAAATTTATTTGAATTGATGGAGAGGTTGTTGTAGTGTAGTTCCAACTCATCTTCAAAGATATCAGGAGAGTCTGGGTGAATATTTCCTACATTAAAGGAGGGAGAAATATCAATCAGATATTGAGGGAATCAACTTCTCATAGGGGAGTCACATTCTAAATTAATGGTATCACTAATAATTCATGGATGTGATGTCAAGGCTTTGAAGCTTGTGTATCAACAGATTTTTAGTTTCACAATGGTAGCCTAAACCTGATTTATCATTGGATTGTAGGAAATGAGCAGTTTTGATGGTACATTATTCCTGCTCATGGTGATCTAGACCAAACCTGTGCCTATTATGATGTTAAAAGTATTATAATGTGAAGGACAAGTTAAATAGATAGTCTAGGTTCAAATAAAATGGGCCTTGGGTTCTAAAGGTTCTATTACTTTTAAGGAGGTATCAATTACTCTATACACAAAGTTTATTTGATTCGTGGGGATACCGTTGGAATAACAATGTCGATGGTCAAAGGTATATTTTATGGTTGACCAAAATCACATATTTTTTGAATGTTAGGTGGTGAGATACGAGTGTTATGTACCATGGATTATCCTGGTCTTATGGTTGTCATAAGCATTGAGACATGTGGTATCTCGGGATGAGTTTGTGACATCAAGGATCTTAAATTTGTTGATGGCAAAGAAGAGAATGTGGATGCTTATGAATCAAGTGGAAGGTTGATGGGTGGAGAGGAGATGATTGATGGTATATTACTTGGTTGAAGAGGAGGATAATAAGTGGAGATATTAGGTGGAGGACAAGGTGACATATGAATTGTGTAAGAAGTGGGTGGAGAAAACTTTATGGATTGTTGGGTATTCGTTCACGAGTGAGAAGGAGAATGGGTAATTAATGAGGTCATTGGATTTGAAGATGTTGTTTCTTGGGTGGTGATTGGTGGTGTAATGGGTGTCACTGCCAAGTGAGTGGATGGAAGGGTAGGAGCTAGTGGTAATATGACCAGACTATAGTATTTAAATGGGTCATCATCAACTTGAATGCAATGCACTTGTCCTTCATGTAGATATTATAAATAGTGATGAATGGTTGAAGGAACACATTGCATGTCATGGATCCAAGGTCTCCCTAAGAGTAGATTGTACTATATTTCCTATTCAATGATATAGCAAAGGATAGGTATTTTTTTGACTCCTACCTTGATAGATAGGACTATCGTACCCAATGTTACTATTGAAGACCTACAAGTCCATGGTAGGGGTGACTTGATGCTTAGGGGGAATGTTAAGATGGCTAAGAGCTAGTAAAGTGATGATGTTGATGGAGGACCCTACGTCAATCAAGACATGCTTATAAGTGAAATTGTCTACATTTGCTATTATGTGCATGGGAGGATCCAATCCTGGTACTATGAGTTTTGTTATTTCATGGTCGTAGAACATTATGAAAGGTTGCATACTTGTATGCACATTTCCTATGAAGTTCCTAAAATAATTTCTATCATCTATATAGATATTGATGGACTTTAATATGTCATTTAAAGCCTCACAATGAATTTGGGAATATTGTAGGAGGTTATATATTGATAACTTCATAGGCACTATTTGTAGTTGATGGGTGAGATTGCTTCTAATTGTAATGATTGGCCTCAATGATGGAGGGACTTGGGCCGATGGAGGTGTGGAAGATTATGGGGTAGGAATTGGTGCAGATTTTTGGGTGGATCATGAGGAGTATTTTTGTTCCTTGTGATGATATTAATCATCACTACAAAACCTTGATGTGTAGGAGTGTGATTGACTTGATTAACTTGGTGGTTTTGCACTTATGAAGTCGAGGCTTCAACTTTTGTGTGCAATCTATTGTGTTATGATAGGGGATTCCAAAAGACATCCAATTTTTGATTAGAGGAAAGGAAACCAGGGGATTATAGACCTGAATAGCACCATGATTGATTAGATATTGGATAATGTGATAGAATTATTGATAATTATTAATATCATAACCTTTGCAGCGATTATAGTCATAATAGGTATATTTGTTCTAGCCTCTTGGTTTTAGTTGATTGGGATTTTCTAGCCTGATTTCAAGTAAGGCGAGATGACCAACATCATAAAGCCTTTAAAGATGCTAGTCATTGGTTTAGTTAGAGGGATCCATGTCACAACCCAGGCATAACTCACCTATTTGTCCATTCTAGTCTTACTCCCTGGAATCACTAAGAGAAAACTTTGACTCAAATCGAAAGTTAGAGTCATAATTAACCTAACATTTAATTAGTACTTAGGCAATATTTACCTACTTCAATATTTTTTACTGTTGTATATGGTCTCTTGAGTGGTCGAGATTGGCCATATTCCATGAATGGTGTCATTTTATAAACTCTTTCTTCTCCTCCACTCAAGATCTAAGTTCATGACAAGGGGTTTGTCCTTCTAGGGCCCATAACACCTAGAAGGGAGAGAAGATATTTCCCCCACCCTAAGCATGGAGGATATAAGTTCTACTGACCTATGAGGCATCTTTATTTTACATCACTACTTGTAAATATTCCATGCCAGGGTATAGCGCTAGTATGCCTAGTGCCTAGTGGTATCCATCAACTTATGGAAACAACTAGGGCCCACCAATTCTCTGGTTTGGGTTTGGGTATCTCAAGTATTGATTGCAATTGATGATGAGGCATCCCATACCATCTCACCATTGGACATCCTAGATTTAGAATCTAACATCTTCTAGAGTTGACATACAACTAGTTATTTACTAGTAGATCAATGTACTTGAGACCCCTCATGATACTATTCACATGATAGCCTAAAAGGTTTCCCATCCCACCTTTCATTTTTATAGAAGGGGAGACCACTTGTCCTACCAAAATCTGCTAATAACGACTATCACCGATTTTTGATTGTGGCCACTTGCCATCTATCAGTGCTAGTTGGGTGTTCACCCGTCTTGATGAATCATAAATAAAAGATCATCCGAATTGGTGATAGTATAGGATCTTGACTTGCATATGTCTAAAGGTATTGAAATCTCTCCTTTTACGAAGCTTATGTTCAAGTTTTAATTTGATGGTTTATCAAATATCTTAACAAAGTGATTTTACAGAATAAGTTCATAATATGCATTATGAAGCTTATTTTTGGGAATATCCCCCTAAGCGCATGATTAAGAATCCTTAGTTAAAGTATAAGTACATTATATGCATTGCAAAGATTCATTAAAATACTCTTTTAGCCTAACTAGGTAATGGAAACTAAAAATAAATGACAAATCATAATATTTAATGATGTCCGACGACTAGCAGAAGATAAATAACATGATGTCCGACGACTAGCAAAAGATAAATAACATGATTGAACAAGCCTCTTTTATTCCTTTTATACATATACTTATACTACAAAAGATAAAATAACATACTTGAACAAGCTCCTTTCCTTCTTTTTCATATATATATATATAACATAATTGAACAAACTTATTTCAATCTTATATATACATTAATCGCAAAACACAAAACAAAACAAATAACTTAATTGATCAAGCTTCTTTCAAAAAAAAAAATATATATAACTTAATTGATCAAGCTTCTTTCAAAAAAAAAAAAAAAATATATATATATATATATTCAACAACAAAAGACAAAATAACATAAGTAAACAAGCCTCTTCATTCTTTCGGACATATACATATAACCAGAGTTTATGGGTTAAGGTTTCTCTTTTAATGCTAGGGAGATTATCTAAAATTTAGATACTCCATGATAGGCTCAAAATTTTAAAAGAGAATAGACAATAAAAATAAATCAGCATGCTACTCGATCGTTCCATATGTTACGTTTCCCAAGTATATAAAACGAAACCTTCCCAACCCATTTTAGTCTCGGAAAACAGAATGCAATACTTTAATTAATAATTTTTGATAACTTCTCCACTGAATTTTCATTAAACCTAATTCCCATTAAAACAATTTATTGCCATCTGTGCATGGCTTCACCGACATTTAAAAGACCTGTAAAAAATAATTATGGAATTTTGCACACGATAATCCTTTGCACGCGAATCAAGTTTAAAGGAATGAAATATTTTCGCGATATGCTGTTGGAGTCAATGGAAGTTGATCTTCCCAATAAAAAAATATTAATTCTTTGGCCAGAATTCTAACAACTCTCTTGGCCAGAATTCTAACAACTCTCATTCATTATTTTAATTCCCAGGTTTGCAAAACATTCTAATGATAGACCTGTTATCATTAGCCATCAACTTCCCTAATGTAAAAGAAAATCTGACACAGAATTTAACTCCTGGTAATTATATGCACACATTTAAAAAAAAAATTAGGAATAAGATGTTTTCATTTTTTTCAATATTACGGAGGAGCAATGAATATTAATCATCCCAATAAGCACATTGGAGTCATTTTCTGTAAGAGACGTTGGTTAACAATTAATCAATCTGGTTGTAGATTTAAACTTGTGCTTACTTCACTGTCTACGACAACAAACTACTATTATGTTAGTTTCCAAGGAGGCTTCAAACCGTACGAGCTTCAGTAGTATTTTAAGGCATTACCTTCACCAGAGGACAAAAGCAAGCTACCTATAACTTATGGGGTGCTTCTATAAGTATTTATATACGTCTGTTTTGTTTCTAGCTAACCCTGTTTCAATTAAATTAGAACTTTAAGCTATGAATTAGCATAATTAAAGGCTTGTTCCAAATAATAAATTATGGGTCTTACCAGTGAAATACCAAGAAGATTGCATTAATTATAATTAGGCCCATAAAAGTTGAATATGACATTTTAGCTCAAAGTAAAGGAACTCCTAGAAAACTTCTCAAAAGATGGCAAAGGATAATTTAACGCACAATAAAAGGATAAATTATATATGTATATTAACATAAACATATAACTACAACTAAATTATTACAAGATAAATTTCAATTAAAACAAATCACGTCATCGGTAAACACCCCTACACCCCCTTTGAATGGGTCCAAATAATACATCACCACCTCCATAGCTCAATTGTATAAGCAACTAGTTGTTCCAAAGTATTGGGAATTGTTAAAAAAAAAAAAAAAATTAAAAATTTATACCATACAATTGATGAACTTCCCAAGCTAAAAAAAAAAGGAACTCTCGACAGCTCCAGCCATATTACACCAAGCATAATAGTTAGCATCTTCACGGTTGGTCGGCTACACACACATGAGCTCCTCCAAACGATGGTGACTGATAGAAGGCAGTGTTGGATCAGACGACCATATCAAGAATACAATGCATGCCCTATATGCTCTTTCCAAACTGCATGTAACAAGTATTTGGGGACATCTAACTTTCAACAAAGTAAATCTCTATATCCTTTGTAGTGCAGTGTCACAAACACAGAAAGAGTTTTGTAATGCAATTGTCATAGTCATGGAGAAAATTTTGCGGTGCAATGACCTAACAATGTAGATATTTTATAGTGAAATGACACATTAATGGAATTAATTTTATAGCTCAACCTCACAATGATAGCAACAACTTATGTAGTGCAATATCATTTTAGAATAGATAATTTTAGTAGTAAAAACCAAGGGTATTCAATAGTTTCTTCTTTATAAACATTTTACACAACACATACCCAACGTATTCATGCTATAATTTATTGTTGTATCCTTTACACGTTCATTCACTTATACTTGTGTAAGTCATTTCAGGACCCTAGCTGGTTTAGGTGGAATTGTTATCATGACTACTTATTATATTTATTTTCCTTTTCTTGAAAAAAAATGGAGAAAAATAGAGAAGTGAGAAGTCAATTTCAGATGCTAACAAGTTAAGGTATGAGCACACTGATATCATGGCTTCTTATAAAATTTATTTCCTGATTATCAATTGGGATTTAGCTTTTTGCAGCAATTCAAATAAAATTGAAAAACATCTAAATGCAAAATTTTAGAATAGGAATGAGGACGTACCGACCTAGTTACCAGAAGTTACACTGCGTAGACTCGGTGTTTTCCTCCTCTCAATGTTGTGGAGTAGCCAATTTCCCCCCTCGCTTTCGCTCGGTTGAGATCACTTTATAATAAAAAAGAGCATTTCTTTTTTTTTTATGCATGGAGGGAACATGCCACCCATCTCTCTTGCCAGATGGTGGATGGCTTACCCTTAGTCTTTAATTAATATTAACATACCTTAGTTTATATGCTAGTTAATCATCCTTATTCATATTATTATATTTATTTTATATATATACATTTTTTTTTTTTTTGGTAAGTAGTGTTTGTATTTACAGTGGGTTTTAACAAGGATCCCAAAACTTGATTACATAAGTAATGGGCCTAGGGCATCAATCCCTTGAAACCGAACACCAAAACAGAAATCCCCCAGTGGTAACAGTAAGCATGAAACAATCCCTCTCAGCGGGAAACAAACAAATAAGAAAGAAAGTAGTTTTGGAGATCTTGCCCAGCGGGGAGTAGCCAAAAACCACCATAGAGAAGATCCCGCCCAGCAGGAAGCAAAGAAAAACCGTTACAATAAAATCCCGCCTCGCAGGAAGCAGTCAAAACCACCACAAACAGTCTCGCCTAGCGGGAAGCAGCAGGGAAATCCCGCCATCCGAGAAACCAGCAGAAAAGAAAGGATCCCGCCTCGCGGGAAAACCGACGGATTTGGCGGATCCCGCCCTATGGAGAAACCATCCCGCCCACCGGGAAAACATTCCGTTCAGCGAGAGCCATCCTGCAGGAAGCCGACAGCCAGCACAGAGAGGATCCAGCCCATCAGGAAGCGACCAGAGAGCTGCACCACGAGGAACCCGCCCCGGGAAAATAGAAGAGGATCTCGTCTCGACAAAACAAAAAGAAACAGCAGGTTAAGGGACCAAGGATCCAGGGACTGGGAATCCCGAGCGGGAAGAGGAAATAGTCACAGGGATGGGATCCTTAGGAACCAAAACAGTGGGATCTATGGTCTGCATGCATAGATCAGACCCCCCCAAGAATGAAACATGCAGCAGAAAAAGGAAATCCAGCAGTAGGGACCAAGAATCCCGTCCAAGCACAGAGGCAGCTTCAGGGAACTGGGACTGGGAATGGGAACAACCCAGATAGGGAAAAGCCCCCCCAAGGCCAAACCAGATGCCCAGGGTGTCCACCAAGGAGCAGAACCAGCACGAAGAAGCCTCCATGCGGGAATAACAGTAGCCAGGATCCCGTCGAGGATTCACAAGCAAAAGGGGGAAAGAGGCCCCCCCAGACCACCCCCAAAGCTGTGAGGACCTCAAGGGAGACCCTAGAAAGTTGTCCAAACCCTAAACCATCACCTCCACCGCACCGAGAAATGCAGGGGACCAGATCCATGCGAATAACCTACAAAAAACCCCAGGGGGAAGCCTGAGGGAAAAAGGGAAGGGATCCCCAACCAAACAGGGATCCCTGGGAAGCACCAGTCCGAAAAAACAACCAAGGAAACCCTAGCCGACCGGGAGGGACGCAGATAGTGGAGAAGGATCTCCCCCAGGAGATCATCTGCAAACAACCACTCCTCGAGAGGGATGACCTGGGTTGAGCCAGGGACTGGGCAGGAACCAGGAGCCATGGGAGGGGGAGCAGGGGAGGGACCAAAGCCCTCCCCTCTCTACTTTCTTCCCTCCCCCTCACCGGTTTCACCAAGACCTCTATATATATACATTTAAATATATATTATTGATAAATATATTTTTCTTTTCACTTTGAATTTATATACATACTTTATGTAATTTGTTATTATGATCATTATTATTTTACTTTAAAAAATTAATTTTTTGTCTCTCAAATTTGCATTGCAAATTAATAAACTATGGAACACTTTTGGACTTAGCCCGAAAAACATATGATCCAAATGCACAATAATTTATATGGATGCATCCTACATGAAATACCACATGTGTGAGCTTCTACGTACTCATAGGATGTGGTGTCATCACACCAGACATCATTTCCCCCTTACCTCTTGCGGTCATCTCACCTGGCTGCCTGAAGGGGTACCTAGTTCTTGCAACATAGAGAATCCTAGCAGTATCATGTTCAAACAATAACAAAAGAAGCAAGTAAATTAGTAGCCAAATTGGTGGGGATGTTACAATCCACGTCCTGAGTGGATCAGGGTTATGCATAGCGGCTATTTATAGCCAATTGGCTAAAATTAGGATTTTTGAAATTTGGAATTGGCTAATATTTGGGACCCTTGACCAAAGGCCTATTAGCCAAAAAATTTTGGGTGCACATTTTTTTGGGGGGTCGATTCGCCCTAATTTTATAATAATTTGACCATTTTAAGTTTAAATTTCCAACATTACCCCTAATAATAGTTAACCTTCTACATGTGTATGGACACTATTCACCTGGATTTTGAAATTGATTCGCCAAATTTTTATAAATACATTTTGGGGCTAACCCCTTACGCATAACCATGGAGTGGATGATTAGCAAGACATTGGGAGGTACATTGGCAATGAGGTGGAGATGGGGAAATTGGGTTCTTAGAATGTTGATAGCCCTATTGTTGCAAAGGGATATTTTGATTAGGGGGTGTAGCTACCACATTGATCACTATATTAGTGGTCTAAGGAGGTTTAGGTTAGCCTTGATTAGGATTGAATTTGTTGAATCCATTGGGCATGTACTTAGGTTTCTTATGGGGCTTAATCTTCTCCTTTTGGATTTTAACTTCTTCAATAAGCTTTGCATGAATAGTAGCTTCCTCAAAGGACCTATGCTATTGCATTTGCAAGTTATCTGATATGGCCTTGATGCAAATTTTGGCAAATACCTTGATAAATAGGAAAATTTAGGTCATTTATAATCTCATGCCATAGTGCAACATAATAATTAATGGGCTTCTCATCAAACTGTCGTAAACTATAGAGGTTAGGCAATGATATTCTATTTTTTATGTTGAGCACAAAATGTTCCAAGAAGGCATTCACAAGTTGTTCAAATGTATACAAACTATACCTTGGTAAGTTATCATACCAATTTAAGGTTGCTCTCCTAAGGGACTGTGAGAAGGTTTTGAGCATTAAAGCATCACAGTCGCTGATGTGATAGCGAGCAAATCGGTAGTAGCTCAAGTGTTACCTTGGAATCTTGGATCCTCCTAAATTTGTCAAATTTAGGGTCAAAATTGGAGGGGTAAGGTGGCATGTAAACAAAAGGATGAATAGATTTTGAGCACAACTCATTGTAAGTGAGTTTGTTAAACCCATAGCTAGTTGAGTGTGTTTGCAATTATTTAATTTGGTCTTGCATAAGTTGTATCATATACAGTATGATCAACGTGTCAAATTTAAACCAACCAATGCATCCATAAAGGAGTGTTCAGGGTATTTGTGGTTGGGAGTGTGGTTGTTGGAATATGGGTTTGGATGATAGGTGACTTGATTTTGATTCAGTCTTGCATGCAAGTTTTTATGTTGTGCTTGGTTGACCACAAGGGTAGCTTCTTGATAATACGGTTGATCAGGCCCTTCATAGTATTGTGTTTGCATAGGCACTTGAATGTGTGTGTGTTGTTTCAATTCCTATGTGTACCAATCATTTTCAAGCACTTGCTAATTTCCTGTGTGATTGAATGATGCTTGATTAGGTATCTGTTGAAGGGGTATCTAGGTATACCCTTGTTGGGTTAACCCTTGAATAACCACTTGTTGGGGCATAATTGTGTGCATATTTGTTGGTGTAGTAACCCTTATATATGCACTTTATTAGGGTGGATTTTTTTCTATTGGAGCACATGTATATATCCTTGTTGAGTTGGCCCCTAATTGTGTGCCTGCTGTCATTGGGGTAACTGACTATACCCTTATTAATTTGGCACCTGATTATGTGCTTGTTGTTGTTGGGGTATCTGAGTATACCCTTGTTGATTTGGCATCTAATTATGTGCTTGTTGTTGTTGGGATATTTGAGCATAACCTTGTTGGGTTAGCACATGATTGTGTGATTGTTGTTATTGGGGTATCTAAGTATACCTGTGTTGAGTGGGCATCTGATTGTGTGTATGTTATTGTTGGGGTACTTGAGTATACCCTTATTGATTTAGCACCTAATTATGCACTTATTATTGTTAGGGTATTTGAGTATATCCTCTTTGATTTAGCACCTGATTGTGCACTTATTTTTGTTGGGGTATCTAAGTACCCTTGTTGATTTGGCACCTGATTGTATGCTTGTTGTTGTTGGGGTATTTCGGCATACCCTTGTTGAGTTGGTATCTAATTAGGAGCTTGTTTTTGTTGGGATATTTGAGCATACCCTTTCTGATTTGGTATCTTATTAGGAGCTTGCTCTTATTGGTATATTTGAGCATACCCTTTCTGAGTTGGTATATGATTATGAGCTTATTATTGTTAGGATATCTAAGTATACCCCTACTATTTTGTGGATACCTAATTGATGTATCCTTGTTTCTAAGGTATCTGAATGTGCCCTAAAGACCATTTGAACAAAGAATATGTGGGTGGCTTGAGAGATGATATGGTAGGAGGAGTAGAAATCCAATATGGTGGAGCGATGAAGAATCTTGTTGTGGTTTGTTGGAGAGGGGGTTGTTGATGTAGGAGGGTTTGATCGAGGGTGAAAGAAATAAATGTATTGAGTTGGGTTTGTGATTGAGTATGAGGGAGGTGTTGTTAGCTTATGTGGGTGGTTGAGGATGAAGATATTGATGTTGTTGTTGATGAGAGGGTGGCAGTTGGTATGTGAATATTAGGTTTCTTATAGGGGGAGGGCTAGTGGATGGAGGAATGGAAGTTGGATTTCCAAAAAAGAGGTTTCTTGTGACCTAGTCAAGGATGGACTAGAGAAAAGGAAAGTGAATAATCTGGGGGTGGCACCTATCAGATTGTAATATAAGTATATGAAGGTGGAAGCTATATAGGTTGTCTATAGTGATATGATGGAGCTAAAATTTGGCATCTCAATTTGGGACACGACAAGGGATTCAATTTGAAGTAGATTCTGGTGGAAGAGGAGGAGATAAAGATGTTAAGGGGAGACAATGAAGTTTGGGGTAAAATCAATTTTTGTTATTGATATGACATAGATGAATGTTGAGGGAGAGGGAAGGATGTATCCCCTTGATGCTCAAACAAAGGATTTACTTATGCATTGTTCAAGACTACACACTCTTGAACGTGCACTTTTCTTCATGTGGAGATCATTGTGGATGGAAATTAAAAATATGGAAGCTCTGTTAGATAAAAACCAAAGATTTTAGTTGTCTGGATAGTTTTAGATTTGGTTCTAACAAACTAAAGTGATTTTGAGGAAAATACACCTATCCATGCATTTTTTTGGGGAAATGCACTTGTCCATGCATTTTCTAGGAAAAAACATACCTTTATATACATTTTTTTCTAGAAAATAGGTTTTATGTGAATACAAAGTTGCCAAATTAGTTTTCAAGGTCTCTAAATTTTTTTTGGATGTTTATAAGACTATTTTGGAAGTGTTTTCAATAGTTTTGTAATAGCATGTTTGAATTAATTTCACATACAACAAAAAATAAGCAAATATGTATGGTTGATGTTGAATTTTGTGTTTGATTTTTTTTTTTGTAGTTTATGTGTTTTGATGTGAGAAGACCACTACAAACACAAGTTATGTGAGTGAAATCTACAAGGGTATGTTAATGCACACCCTTTTTTCTATACCCAAAGGTACACCAAGAGTGGTGATACAAAAATAGGCGAAGGGCTTCCTATGATGGGGGAAGGCTTGAGGTGACTAGAAGGGGGGATACAAAATTCCTCTTATGAAAGAGGTGGCATTGTCTAATACCTAAAATTGGCCTATCCAATATTTCACTTCACCCTTGGACGCGCTTAGTCAATAACTCCATCTGCATACTCATTGATTATGTGAAGCCCTATGAGCAGGGGCATCTATCCTAATCCTACCCTAAGGTAATCTTAAGAGTAGGGTGTTTTTTGGTGATGAAGTAAAAGAACATTCATGAGGGCTACTATGGTTTTTTTGGGGGCAAGTCAATGCTTGCTAGTGGGCACTAATATCATTGATATCTATTGACGGTTGGTGATGAAATCCAACACAAACCAATATTTTCACTTTCGTGAGTGTGTGTTTGTTTTTTGTGTTTTATTATTCTTTTTATAAATTGAAATGCAGAAATGAAACTATGCTATAAAAAAATATATGAAGACAACATGTTTCAAATATAATATTTGAAAAAAAATATCTTTTTGAATATAAATCTACAACATTTTGAAAATGACCAAGTGATTTTGGTGTGTTTTTGAAAAGAAAAATTAATCTACTTTGCAAGTTGACCTAACGATCTAGGTGCATTTTATGATGAAAACAAGTAAAAAGATGACATTTTATAAGAAAATTATGTGATTTGAAAATTTATCTAACGATCTAGGTGCCTTTTGTGAAGAAAGTAAGAGAAAAGAAAAAGTTTTGGAAACCAATTGTGTGTTTTGAGAATTGACCTAATGATCTAGGTGCCTTTTGTGAAAAAAGCATGTGAAAAGATGTTTTATGAGCATATTTTGTGATTTGAGAATTGACATAACAATCTAGGTGCCTTTTGTGAAGAAAGCATGAGAAAATATGTTTTGTAAAGAAATTGTGTGATTTTGAAAATTGACCTAATGATCTAGGTGTCTTTTGTGAAGAAAATTTAAACTACTATTCGATTTTGAAAAAATAGCAGAAACCAAGCAAAAAGTAGTGAAATTCCAAGTTTTTATATGCCTACCTACGATTTGTAGCCTCTGGATGCATCTTGAGATCTGATAGGGTCTATCATACATGTCAAAATTGAAAACACATGGGTCCATATGTTTTTCAAAAATATGTATGGGTCTATATGTTTTCTTTTAAAAGTGGTTTTTTGGGCTGTTCTAGACCTATCTCGGGTCTCAGTAACAAAATTTTGTAATTTTAGTATTGTACTTGTGATTTTGGAGGTAAAAATGTTAGATTTATTTAAGATTCAAACTGTGCATGTTTTTAGCATGGAAACTTGAAAATGTTTGATTTCAAGAAATGACATTTAAACTAAAGAAAAACGACTACGTAAAACCAAATGAGGTAAATCATGAAGTTGTGTAGATTGGGCCTGAGATGCATTTTAGGGCTTTGGGAGACTCCATGCTAGTTTTGTAGTACCTACAATATAGAAAGACCATAAAAGTTGTTAGTTAGCTATCAAACCAACAAAAGAAAAGTCCCACCATGATCACCAAATGAAACTAAGAGAAAACATGATGCATTTCATTGATATTTCATAAAAGGTGTTACATAAGATGTTCTAATATTCTTTTACAATTTTCCTTGAGGGATACAAAATAGGAACTCTATAAGGAGGGACCCTAGCATCAAATGTATTTGCAACACTACATGAGTCTTCCTTTAGATCCTCAGAATGGGAGTGGGCTTATGATGCGTTCCACTACTAGCTACGTCGATCCTTGTGTAGAATTGTGCAACGAACAGTAATAGCATTTGCATTCAACTTGTTTAAATAACAGGTTACACAGCCGGGAATAGCATCGGCGTAACTGAGTAGTTGTAACAGCATAACAGCGTAACAATCTACCAGCCAAATAATGAAATACAAACAAGAATAGTTAAGTACGCTAACATCCCCCTTTATTACATTATTTGGGTAATGTAATAACTAATAGCTATACTAGACTACTAACATCCCCTTACATTATTTTGCAATACAAAGTGAGCTGCGAAACAATTCAAATTTGACACGTCCAAGTGCCTTAGTGAAAATGTCTGCAACTTGAGCATCGGTGGGAATGTGCCGAAGCTGAATTCGGTGCTTTGGAACTTCATCTCGAATGAAATGACATTGTGTGTCAATGTGCTTTGTTCTTTCATGATGGACTCGGATTCTTGACGAGGTTCATAACACCCTGATTGTCGCAAAACAAGTGTATTGGAGATTTTGATGGATGGCCCATACTTGTCAGAATGCGACGTAACCATATCACTTCGCACACAGCTTCACGTGCGGCGCGATATTCTGCCTCTCGTTGATGAAATAGCAACCACCGGTTGCTTCTTGCTGTGCCAAGAGACAGGACCGGATCCCAGATGAAAAATGTATCCAGAAGTTGACTTGCGATCATCAAATGATCCGGCATAGTCGGAGTCCGTGTATCCTTGCAAGAAGAATTTGTTGTTCCTCTTGTATTCTAGGCCATATTCCATAGTACCACGGACATAGTGAAGAACACGTTTTGCCGCTTTCCAATGAGTGGTCTTAGGCTCCCGCATGAACCTCGAAAGATAGTTGACAAGAAATACGAGATCCGGCCTAGTATTGGTCGATATATGAGACTCCCAATCAACTCGTCGATAGAGAGTACCATCTACCTGAGGTGAGTCATCATATAAAGATAACTGAAGTCCATTCTCCATTGGAGTTGCCATTGGCTTGCAATCAATCATGCGATATTTATCCAAAGAATGTCTTGGCATACTTTTTCCGAGACACTTTGATGGAGTGCTCCTTCCGGCTGAATTCCGCACCAAGACAAGAATGGAGAAGTCCGAGATCCTGTCATCTCAAAATATTTGCACAAGTTTCTTTTGACAAGAGAGATCATAGTTTCGAACTCCCCGTAATGAGCAGATCATCCACATAGAGTACAAGCAACACTATCTCGTAACCCTGTTTCTTGAAATAGAGGTTTGCATCCGACGGACATCTCTTAAATCCATGCCGCATAAGGTGATTGTCCATTTTTATATACCAAGCTCGAGGAGCTTGTTTCAGTACCATACAAGGATTTGACCAATTTGCAAACTTTCTGCCGTTGGCCTTCCACTTCAAATCCTTCAGCTGAGTCATATAGACTTCTTCTTGGAGATCACCATTTAGAAAGGCACTTTTGACATCCATCTGGTGAACTTTCCACCCATATTGTGCTGCCATAGCACACATAACCCGAATTGTGGTCATCCGAGCAATAGGTGCAAAAGTTTCCTCATAGTCGATGCCTTCCTTTTGAGCATAGCCCTTTGCAACAAGACGGGCCTTATGCTTATCAATTGTTCCATCTCGCCTTGTACTTGACTTTGTATACCCATTTGCAGCCAATAGGTTTCTTTCCATGCGGCAGATCAACAAGCTTCCAAGTTTTATTCTTCATCGTAGACTCATACTTCGTATCCATAGCGGCCTTCCACTGAGGCTCACCGAGAGCATCTTGCACTGATGCAGGTTCAAGACTATCTATGGTAGACATGAATGCCCTGTCATCATCAATATCCATATCCTCAACTTCTGTACTTGGAGTCACAGAAAGTTCCTCAAAAGATTGACAAAGATCATCAACCTCACCAGTTTCTCTGGCTTCTCTCTCCTTTTGAGCCATACTCGCGTGTACGAGGTCTATCCAAATTCAAATTGGGAGGAGTGGATAAATTTGCATCTCTGATTGTATTTGTACACCATTTAGGATTCTTCTTCGATGGTGGTGAAGAAGATGTAGAAGGACCTCCTGTCTGTGCTGACGAAGGAATCATCTCTTCCTTAGTTTCCACAATATCCTGGTGTACTGTAGATGTGCTCTGTGATGTGAAAGCTTCATCAAAGACAACATCTCTGGTGATATGAATTTTCTTGGTCAAAGGATCTATCAACCGATATCCTTTAGAGTGCTCGTAATATCCAAGAAAAATACATCTCAGAGTTTTCTCATCTAGCTTCTTCCTTTTCTCTTTCGGTATGTGCATGAAAGCTTGACATCCGAAAATACGTAGATGAGATATGGAGGGTTTTCGACCACTCCATGCTTCCTGTGGAGTCATTCCTTTTAGGGCCTTTGTGGGTGCCCTATTCAACAGATACACTGCAGTGGTGACAGCTTCTGGCCCAATATTGTTGCCCAAGAGTAGCTCCCGTGAGCATACAACGAACCATTTCCATGATAGAACGGTTCCTTCTCTCAAAGAACTCCATTTTGCCGAGGAGTATAGGCAGCTGTTAACCTGTCTCTTGATCCCATGCTTATCTAGGAATGCAGAAAATTCATTAGAGGTAAACTCTCCCCCTCGATCTGAGCGGAGGGTTTTGATAGAAGCCCCTGACTCCTTCTCAACGGATTTCTTGAACTCGCCGGAAGAATGCAAAAGCTTCAGATTTCAGCTTGAGAAAGAAAACCCACATCTTTCGTGAGTAGTCATCTACGAATAACTGAAAGTACCTCTTCCCTCCAACACTGTTGGGTGTGAAAGGACCGCATAGATCGGTGTGAATTAGCTCCATAGGTTTTCGTGCTCTTGTAGAGCTCTTCTCAAATGGTACTCTATGCTGCTTTCCTGCCAAGCAGTCAGAGCACACTGGCAATGTGGCAGAAAGGGAAGGAAGACCCTTTACCATCTCATACTTGCCGAGCTCAAGTAAGTAGCCGTAACTAAGATGCCCATATCTCTTGTGCCATAGGGAAGTTGCCTCCTTGGTAGAGACAACCATGGCAACATGTGGAGTAGAGATAGCATCTAGTGCAAATAAGCCGTGCTTATATGAAGTTGTTGCAATCTGCTTACCCTTCCTGGTAATGGTACAACACTTCTTTCCATTCTCAACACGAAAGTTGACAACCATATTTCTGTCCAGGATTTGTGTCACTGACAACAAATTGTTAGCCAATCCCGAAACATAGAGGACTTTGTCAATCTGACACTTGCCATCAGGAAGAGTGACTGAAACTGTACCCTCTCCCCGAACCCCGTAGGTTTTATCATCAAGCAATGGTGACAAGTTTGCCCTCTTTGGCCTCAAATGATTCAAACCACGATCCGTCGCCGCTCATATGTTTGCTAGCTCCGTAATCGACATACCAAACAGGATCCCTCCGTGTGGAATCTGTGGTAGTCATGAGCACCTTGTGTGCCCATTCGTAATCCGAGTCGATTCTTCAACAACAACATTCACCTGGGGTTGCTTGTTCTTATTTTGTGGTTTGTTTTGGCCTTTCTCCTTGTTCTTATGCCAACACCTGTTGGTGTCATGGTTGTCTTTCTCACGGATCTTGCACCACCTCTTCTTCTCTTGAGGTTGTTTGCCTTTTCCTTTCGTATCCTGTTGAGAATTTCCTCCTTTCTGAAAGTTGCCTCCTTTTTGCCCATTACCTTTCTTCCTAGAACCCCGCCTGTTGGTGTATAGGGCTGTATTGGAAGAATCATCCTTGTGAAGTTGGCGTGCCTCCTGTTGTTGAAGCAGATTGACCAACTCGATGTAGGTAATTTGTCGTTGAGACACCTGGATGGAGGTTATCAACATATCAAATGAAGAAGGTAAAGCTCTCATCACAAGTGAAATGAGAAGCTTTTCGTCCACAGTATCTCCTAGAGAACTCAATTTCTCTTTCAACTCAGACACTCTGCACAGAAAGAGTTCAACTGTTTCACCCCGTCTCAAACTCAAAGTTATGAAGTTGTTGTTGAAGATGAAGAATGGTGGATTCATTCTTCCCCTCATAGATGGTTCTAAGGGCATCCCATGCCTCTTTACCACTTGCTTTGTCGCTATATGAGGTTGCACTTCATCCGAAATAGCAAACAAAATGAGCACCTTTGCTCTACCGTCTTTCTTGTCAAAAGCTATCTGATCCGTCGAAGGACCCGTGGATCCCGCTCGTTGGTGAAGGCCTCGGTTGCTACTCCAAGAACAATATCCCACAAATCTTCCATTTGGAGAATAGCCTTCATCTTATGTTTCCATGGTGTATAATTTGGACCTTTCAATAACTGATGCGGATCAGCCATCAACTTTGCAACAACGGCCATAGTGAAGGTTCCTTATATCACCAATTGGTCCCCCTTTCGATATACCTTTTGCTAGGCCAATATACCGTACAAAATACCCGCCCTTACGTGAGGGAAACTATAGGTATTTAGAAAGATCAACAAAAATCACCCGCCCTTACGTGAGGGAGACTATAGGTGAGTTTTAGAGATCATACGATACGTGGAACATAAGCGGTACTCAAAGGGAATCGCCTTGTTGATGGCACCTACCATAGAAGATTCTTCTCATGCGTGGGGCGTAACTTCCCCTAAACACTATGAAGAATACTTCGTCAGGATTTACGCCTAAACACAAGTGCGATAAAGGGTAGTGGATGGAGTAAAAAAATGCAAAAATGGCGTACTTATTCCTCCCCGACGATTTATAGAGAACAAGCTCAGACGTCGTTATAGCAACTATATTAGGCGGCGGATACAGTAGCCAAATCACGACAGCTTTACCTGTAAGTGCTGGCCATAGGTATCACAAATACCGAACGCTGCAGTGCAATAAAATTGCACGGATGGGTTTTATATTCCGGGGACTTAGGGAGTGTTTTGATTTTAATTTTTAATGTTATAGTGCAAAAATGAAATATGCAACATACAACAAAAAAAAATTGCCCACAAGAATAACCCACAAGGTGTCGGTCACAGCCGAAAATGCACCTTTTACAATGCCAAATTGCTATTTTTCAAAAAATTACTCACTATCCCCCTTTGATTTTTGAAAAAAATATCCCCCCTTAAAAGGCTTTCTTTAACAAAGCATTTTTAATAATTATTATAAATTTAAAATTAAAATAAATAATTTTAATTTATATAGTTTTTAAACTTATAAAAAATAAATTAAAATTAAAATTTTAATTTATAAAGTTAAAAAACTATATTAAAAAAATTAAAATTAAAAATTTTAATTAAAAATAATAATAATTAAAAAAATGACTTTAGAAAAAAAATTATACCTTCGGAGGGAAGTCGGCGGGATTTGAACCCCCGACCTGTAGGCTCCCTGAGCCTTACCGCACGGCTCACGACCACGTGAGCCAGCGGGCTGATCCGAAATGATCAGTAAGCCACCTCCCTTTTCAACACCCCGCTGCTTCTCCTCTGCAACGCGGTCTCGGCTTCCGGTTCCCTGGGTCGCGCGCTTGAAAAAAAAAATCACCCGTCCATTCCCGGGCCTTCCCTCTGCGTCCGCGAGCAGTGGTCCGCTCGGCACCTCCCTCCGATTCGTCTCTTTCTTTCGAAAAAAAAATTCGAATTGGTTTTTTTTTTTTTTTTTTTTCGAGAGGGGGGGGTGACGCCGCGCACAGCGCAAATCGCTGCGCGTCGGCCGGGGGGGGTTTATACTCCCCACCTGGGAGCGCGAGCGGGAATTTTGAATTTCCCGCTCAGCGTCGCCCGCGGGTGGGGGGAGGTGGGGATGGCGTTGGGGAGCCCGTCGTCTCCACCAACGCGGGGGAGGGGATTTCGGGAGGGGGGGAGTGACGTTGGGGGACGCGCGCAATCGCGCCGTCTCCGACAACGCGGGGGGAGGGTCCCTCCCTTGCAGACTGTGCGTTACGCACAGGTCTGCGTGGGTCGCTACGCGCGGCTGTTCGTCGCGCTCGCGCGGGTCGCGACTCTTGTAGACTGTGCGTCATGCACAGGTCTACGCACGCTCGCGCGGGTCACGACTCTGCGTGCGGCTGTTCGTCGCGCTCGTGCGGGTCGCTACTCTTGCAGACTGCGCAACTGTCGCTATTTTTTTTTTTTTTTTAAATCCGCCCTCTCCACAGTCACTCAGATGTCGCAACACAGCCTCCTGCTCCCAGCCATTTGGTGAAAAGAAAATGCGTTCCGAAAAACAAACGCGCAGCAACCTTCTCACCCAGCTGGCTCTGGTACCATGTAGAATTAAGCAACGAACAATAATAGCATTTGCATTCAACTTGTTTAAATAACGGGTTACACAGCCGGGAATAGCATCGGCGTAACTGAGTAGTTGTAACAGCATAACAGCGTAACAATCTACCAGCTAAATAATGAAATACAAACAAGAATAGTTAAGTACGCTAACACCTTGAAACCTGAGTAACCCTAAAAAAATATGTTAGATCATTTGGAGGTTTGTCTCAATAAAACCTCCTATAAACACAAACCGTGTGACTAAAAATCAAATGAAAATGCATGAAGAAAGTGCTAAATCAGAATGAAAATAAAGCTGATGAAAGGGGTTACCTAGTAGGCTAACATGGTAACCTAAAAATAGAAAACACACTTGTCTATGCATTTTCTTGGAAAACATATTTATCCATATGTTTTCCAATTTCTTTCTTTAATTGGTTGGTCTTTCAGTTGTAGAGTCAACCAATGCAATTTGAGACCAATTTGGCAATCGATGGTGCTTGTTCTACCTCTGTAATCGCCAAAAACCTATAAGAAAAACTTAGTGGGAGGAATTCTAGTTGTTCAAAGTTCTCAATAATGGATTGGGTGTATTTGGACAAAATAAGTATGCATAAAATCTCCTCTTGAAACCATAGGCAAAGCAACATATTTATAGCCTTCTTGGAAAGGAAAATGGGTAAGTGATGTGGTGAGAGAAAAGGGAGGAGAGAGAAAGATTTTTTAATGGGTTAGGTGAATGGGTAAGGTCTTCCTCCTATGTTTATGAGGTGGGAATGGGTATACCATATTTTTTTATCACCTAGGGAAGAGAAAAGGGCCTAGGGAAGTGAAAAAGTCTTTTAATTAATTAAAATATTTAAATGTCTTTCAGGGGGGAAGGGTGGATGCTACGTGAAGAGGGATGGGTGCTTAGGGAAGTGTGTAGAGGGGTGTGAGTGGGGATGGGATGGATTTTTTAGGTTTTAGGCTAGCTTCACCTAGGGTTTAGGGTAATTGAAATGATTTTTGAGTGTTTCATCAATTTATCATTAATTATTGTTGTATGGGGTCGAGTGTGACATTTTTAGGTGTCTACAACAATATTACACCATACAAACCAATTCTATGCAAATACTTGGGAGAATCCCATAATTCTATCATTTATAGATTACTTGGGTATTCAAGCCTCATCCATTTAGAAAATGCTCACTACTAAGCCTACAAATTAAAATCCTCAATAAAGTATATTCCACTCTTTTCTCCAATTTTAAAACCATTACAACCTTTGTATTTAATCAAAATTCATGGAGTCACACAACATTAATTCAATAGATTCAATAATTATAAATTAAGAACAATGCTAAATCAATATTATAAAGTAAATTCAATCTTATAAAAGTTACATTCAGTTGCTCTATAAAATTTTTAATAAAGGATAAGCAAATGAAAGTATTCATTATTATTTTATAATTCTATGCCTAAATTTATTAAGGTTCATAATAACATAAAATAACCCAATGTACAACACTTGCATAACAATTAAGGAATGTTACAAAAATAAATTACAGCTAAACAAAGCACATGATGCTCACACCCTACAACCAATTAGGTTAAATGACCAAGGCTTGGAAATAGGAGTGGAAATCCCTCAACAATCCCCTCATGAAAGCTTTAAAAAAATCTACAGTAGATGACCATATTAAACATGATCCACCTACAACCTAAAACTCTAGAAAAAGGTTCTCCCTTACTCAAAAAGCTTTACATAATATTCACAACCCATACACAAAGCCCAACAACTCTATAAATTCTCTAAAGGAACTTATTCATGCAACAAGGAAAGAAACATTCAATAACACTACAAAAAGGTGATGACACGACCCTTAACGAATATAGATATCCCATACAACCTTCTAAAACCTATGGGTGAAGGTTAAAAGGAATGTAAATAACACAATGTTGTGCTTTCAATACCTAGCTATATGGATCCAAGAGTAGCGACTACACCAAACTCAAATTAAACAACAATACGAGTTCTCATATACAGTGAGAACCAAAACTGAACTAGCTTAACCCTAAGAATTACCCATGCTCTATAGGCTCAAAAAAAAATAATATAAGGATTGCATAAGATAAAACCTCCTATATATTAGAATGATAAAGCATCTAATCCCAAAATATGAATCACAACAACAATCCATAATACATGCAATTACGAATACAACATAACCAAAATGTTGAATATACACCAATGTATATCATTCTAGCATATCATTCCCATGTAGCATTTAATTTAAAAAAAAACATAAGGCAAATGTAGACAAGGGTGAGTGCCTTCCTGAGATGAGGGAATGATAGGAGTTTAGGAAGGATTGACCAACTTGACTGTAAAGCTTGACATTAACTTACACTGTTCAATCCCAAATATGTAAGTTGTTGTAGATGTCTAATATAGATGGGTAAACTAGTCAATATAGGTAGATTCTAAATGTGTAAGACCTTATATGGGTTATAGGCTAGACATGCATGATCAAACGGGTTGCAATCCTAGATGTGTACAGTCCATACGGGTTGGGGTAGATGGATAGGATCCTAGATAGGTATGCCTAGATGGACAGGATCCTAGATAGGTATGCCTAGATGGATAGGATCCTATATGGGTTCCCTTAGACATGTAGCCTAGCTCAGATGGATAGTTATAGATGGGTGAACCGTTAGATGGGTAGTGAACAGGCTGAGATGGGTAGTATAATGGAAAATACCTATATGTATGATGGCTAGGCTTAGACAAGTAGGCTAGGATGGGTATTGTAACTTGTGCTTCTGCACTCCATATTCGCTCCTTCCTACAACTGCACAAGACAAACACAAAACTAACTTGCACCAGTCTATCTCCTGCCAAACATTGCTTGAATACCTGTAACACAACAATGCAATCACATAGAAACACACAATCTTGGAACAATGCTTGTTGTATTCACAATGGAACTGCACATATGGACAATCATGGATCACTCTAGATAGATTTTACAAAAATGAATAGGGGGTATTTATAAGGCAAGCCTTGGTTGTTATTGTAACCAACCAGTCTCAACTGTCCAAACGACCCCTACATTGGCACTTAACTAATTAGCTTTGCAGCCTAACAAACCAGTCCCAGACTGATTAACTAGTCTGACTAAACAACCAGTCCTAGACTGATTAATTAGTCTAACTACATATGATGGCTACTTTTGTCCTTTTGTGCTATGCTACTAATCAGTCCGCATACATTATGTTGGTTGATTCTACATTGCAAAACCTTATTTTATCAAAATTGCTATACATTATCAAAATTGTTATACCCATATAGACACTTTGTCAAATAGTTCAAACAATTTGAGATTGTCATTTCTTCTTTGAATTGTTGTCTACATCTATCATGTCCTTCAAATAAGTTGATGTCCTCGATGAATTTCTACATTGTCCTATGGGGATTTCGACATCTTTTGGTTCTACAGCCTATAGTGCCTCTTCTAATTTCTATACCATGAGCTATAAATCTTCACATTCATCACACACTTGCTTGACATAGGTGAATTACTTGAACCATTCTACTCCCATGTCATTTTTTCAATTTTCCATCTCCTAAAGTTTACACAATAGCTCTAATTCATGCTGAATAAAGATCTCCTTCATCTATTGCATTGTCAAGGTTGAGGAAGATGGCTCCTTTCATGTCAATTGTGTCTTGAGAGTTGCTTTGCATTGTTGGGATAGGAAAAATTCATTGTGCAATGCCTCTCGTTCTTTCTATCAAGCTTCCACATTTTGGATTTTTTGGGCCACTAATTTTATAGTATGTTTGATCAGTAATTCCTTAGCCTCTTTGTGATACAACATTTCAATATCAATGCCTATGATTACATGTTCTCTATCTCTGAGTTGATTACTAAGGTCTAATAACTATTTTTGCTTCTCTCGAATATGCATCACAACTTCTTCCAACTAGGTGACCCTTTCTACCAAGTTTTGATATTTTTCTTGTAATTCTACCTTTTTCAATTGCAACTTGTTATCCAAGATTAGCCTAGCTAGATTCAAATGCTTAATCCCTTCAACCAACCAACACAACAAGTGGGCTATAAAATTAATCTGACTATACATTGACATCAATTCAGGTACTAACTCCACTTGTAATTGTTGATCTGCAACAGGGTGGGGAGGGGGATTATTACCATGGCCGAAAATATACACCTGTGTTGGTTCCAAGTAGAGGGTAGGTGTCTTTTCTAGCAGTTTCTCAATTCCCTCCATAGTTGCCAAGGACTCGGCAGGTAGGGTCCATGGTTGTTCTTGATGAATACTAGAAATCTCTGTTCGCTAAGTTCCCTTTGCTGCCCATTGCACCAACTTATCCAACTCTTCCTTTGCCATCAGTTGCCATTTCTTCCACTGACCCACACACATGTTAAATTATAGTCGTAAGTTATCCATCACATGGGTCAATTTGGTAAAACATGCTACCACTTGTTGGTCAACACGAGCACCCATTTTTTATGGATCTAAGAAATTAGGTACTTCTATGTTCTAACCATGCATATTTGACTTCCTCCTCCTCCCTTTCTTGCAAAGGTTCCTTCCATTTTTTGAAAAATCAATGGCCCTCTTAGTTGCTTTTTATTTTGTGACTACGAGTTGCTCCTTAGATACCTATATTTGGTTATTTTCACTCTTTGTACCAATAGTTTGATAAGGTATTTTACTATGTTGTGGATTCTCTCCATACACTGGTCTAGTCTCATAATTTGAAGAGACCTCATCCATTGAAATATGATGTTGTATCCCTTCCATCAGATTTATAATAGTTTGTAGTTTTGTATTGGTCGTGCATGTTTATATTTTTATGGGAGGATCTGGATTTTTTGGGTTACCTATTGCCTTAGCTATCACTGCTATGAGAATATCCTCAAAGGAGTAAGCTCATAGAGCATCGATAAAAGATGTCTTGGCAAACAAGGATTTTAGAAGTTCTTCAATGACTCCTAATGATCCCTAAATTGAGCCTCTGCTAGATATTCCGTAGGCCCCACATACACAACATTACTGGGTCCTACTAGCATGGTATGGAAGATAGAAGGGATTGTGAAATCAAATTTCGTAGTGTTAGTCCCCTTACTATGCAATCCCATTTGTTTCTCAATTTTATGAGTTACTTATTTACTGTGAGCTATCTTCTCTACTATTATATCTATCATTGAATTTGGTGACAGTGACGGTGATGGTGGATCAAACTTTTACCTCTTCCTTGTTGGATTTGTCACCTCTTGTATCAGTGCAATAAATACCTTTGATGGTACTATCTCTTCTGGTAGTGGTGATGTAGTATCATTCCCTTATGAATTAGTCAACAACCCTTCTTCTAGTGAAGCCTTGTAGAAGATTTGCTTTACTCATAACTTTTTCATCAATGTTTATCTTCTTACTTGTGGCTTTGCATCTTTCCACTGCAAAATCATTGGTGCCAACTCTAGTAAAACCTTGGGAGGGTTAAAATCTAGTATCTGCACCCTTGCACTAGATGTTGCATCTAACAGTAGTCCAATGGCATGAAAGACCATAAAATATTCTTGATAGTTGACATCAAAAAATATACGAAGTGCCAAGTAGGCAAACCAATCGTAGGCAATTCCTTGCTCGATCCCCTACAAATATAGGATTAGCCAGATGGGAAGGTCCGAGCTCCTCTATTCTCCTGATAGTCTGGCCATCAGTACATTCATAATGCACTGTAAATCTTGATTTGCCAACTAGGTCTGTTTAACTCCTCGGTTGTCGTGTGTTGATAACAACGTATCAATCTCTTCTTTTGTCAAGAGTGTAATACTCTGGATCAGTTGTGGAGTCTTTTTGGGATCGACTCATTCATTCAAGATAGGTCATCCTTTTTTTAGTAGTTTGAATGTCCATTGAAATGCTTTAGTAGAGAATTTAATCATCAACTCCTTATCTCCCATGCATATCTTACTAGCCTTCTTTAGTGGATCATAAGTCAACAACATCTGTGTCAGGTACTCCTTGAAGAAATATTTATCAAAACTTGGAACTTGCAAAATAAAATGCACTCTTGCATCCTTGATTTTTTGTTTGATTGGATCATTTGTCGGTTTTTCATTCCAACCATTATCAGTAGTAATCTCCTTTTGCATGAATCCAAGTAATTTCTTCAATCTAAACTTAATCCTTCTCCAACTGTTGTGCTTCTTTGGTCTTTCTCTCAGGTGCTACAACGTAATCATATCCAGTTTTACCTTGAGATTTTCCTTGCTCAAGATTTGGTACTTGTCCTCTCATTATTCCTTCAACTTGGTCATGCTCTTGATGATGATGGAGTCATTTTGTAGTAACTAATTTTGGTAAATTTTTGGATCTTGGTGTATTCGGTGTTCGACTTCCTCCAAAATGCTCAGGCTCGTTAATCCAAAGTTGACCTGACTTTTGGCGACTCATCTTTCACCTAGGTCTTTGCCAGACGTCTCCTTTTTTCAAACGCCTTATTCTACCAGACGTCTTTCTTTTCCATGTCTTATTCTACCAGATGTCTACTTTCCCAGATGTCTTATCCTACTAGAAATTTTATTCTATCATATGTCTCCTATTCCATATATCTTCTTTTGCAAAAAATCTACACTTCTAGACAACTACAATATTTAGATGGGTGCAACTTCATATGGATGCATATCTTGAATGGGTAGTAGCTACTAATGGGTAAATTTATTGGATGGCTAGCAATATCAGGCATCTTAAATTTTCCAACTAGTGCACACTCTAGATGGCTTGCCTTTAGATGTCTCAGATCTAGATGTATCACAATCAAAATTATTGTGCATAATTTATCCTTGTGTGTGTTTTTTTACTACAAATGGAGAGATAGAATGTCTAGTACTAGCACTATGATTTTGAAAACATCACAAAGCTTGTGATTTGCCATTACGATGACATCTTTATTTCAACTAGATAAAATCTTGATGCACCTAGCAATTCTACCTTAGCTCCAAACCCTAATCTTGGGCTGCACCTGCAAAGAATGAGAAAATGTGTCTTAAGCATCCAATTTATAGATGTGTTGTTGCCCCTATAACTACTTGTATAAATACCACCTTTCTTCCCATATTCTGCATGTATGCTACCTCACTAGTTTTACATGCAAATGTCATCTTTCATATTTTCCTTAGTTTATCTTTTTCTTTTTTCATATTTTTCTCTTTTTTTGTCTTCTATTTTTATTTTTATTTTATTTTTATATTTTTTATTTTTTATATTTTGCTTTTGCTTTTTATTTTATTATTTTTTAAAAATACATATTTCCACTCAGCGTTGCCTAGTGAAGTGCATGGTAATGCCAATGTGGAATTCTAGGGTATCTGGTGATGTGTCCTCCTATTTATGGATGCCAATCCCTTGACTGCTAAAATTATCGCCATCATTCATCACTTCAATCTATTGATGGTTTTTGTGATGACCATGGATTTGGGAGATTTCCATCTATGGTTGTTCACCATGCCCATCTATAGCTCGTCGAATGATGCACCAATATTCCCATTCATTATCTTGAGGATGACTTCTACCTTATTTTGGTTGATGATGAAGTCCTTGTTCATTAGTTCTATGAGTTACATCTTGATGTATTTCCCTACTGATATCAACTTGATTTATTCTACAGATATCTAAATGAGTTATATCACCTATGATATGGGTTGGTTTAGTGCAGATATCTTCCAGATGTGATTTGTTATAGTCTATATTGGTCAAATATGGGTAGACATAATCTAGATGGGTTATACCATCATCCAAATTGATTCTCTCAATCCTTCCATCCTCCCATCAGATAATTATACTATCATCGATATAATGGAATTATGCTAATTTTGGCTCCTAACGACTATTTATCCTTCTACCTGGATGATGATTTCCTCTTTGTCTAATATTCTGATAGGCTCATCTTGTGGCTTATCCTCTACCTTGGAGTCTATCTATTTGTCTTCAGACTGTTGCCCATCCTTGGTGCATCTAGTTTTGATTTGGATTCCTACCTTTGGATCCATGTCTTCCTTGAGCCTATTCGAATCGTCCTCTTCCCCTTTTTGATTGAATCTCCCTAGTGTTGGGTTGCCACACTCCCAAATTCCCAAGATTTGATTGGTCCCTTGATCATTCTTGATGATGTCTTTGGTTCCTACGAGCTCGTTGAGGTAGACCAAATGGTCTAGCCTCAAGAACACATAGTGATGGGTTGGTTTGAACTATGTCCATAGATGGTCCTTGTGACCCAATATGCAAACTAGTCGACCTATGGGTAGTAGGAGGGAAATTTCTTCCTCTCAAGCTATTGGGATGGAGACCAACCATGCTCCTCCCTTGGTTAGGTAAACTTGGGTTACCCAATAGTCCTGATGAACTTTTGAGATTGCCCAAGTCACCTCTATTTTGGGCCTAATCAATAAGTTTCTCTCACATACTTGGTTTCGTATGTGCTTGATTATCGGGTGTCAATTGGCTTAGTATTCTTAACCTTCTATCTACCCTTATCAATCTTCATCTCCACCTTACTTCTTCAAAGCATCTTTGTGGTGCACATTGGGCTAAGGCTTCTCTGTACTGATCTGAGAAGGTTGAATCTGTACTTGAATCATTTCCTTCTCCTATAGTATTCATTGGCCAATCTGAGGTTTCTTGGACCCTTCTTTGTAATCGTTGCACTTCTCTTTGATGTCTGCATAAGTCCATTGCATCCAATCGATAGACTACCACCTCTCGATGCTCAATTAATCTTCTCATTGATTCTTCATATGACACCCTTTGCCAACATTCGGTTGGTCTTCCCAGTACCTCACCCTCATTACCTGAAGAATTACTCATTCTTTCGTCCCCTCCATCTTGTGGACTTAGTGACTCCTCATCTTCGATCACCTGTACCGTTTTGAGGAATCGAACCCCTACTTGTTGACTTTGGACCTCGTCCCTTTGTCTCCTTCGATCTGGATTGGGGCTTGGGTAGGGTATATTAGGGTCCCGAGGTAGATTCTCATCATTGCTTGATTCTTCCATCCACCCTCCATACCTTGGCTATTTGGGTACCTCTCTAACATCCCTCCATAAAATATCAGTTGCTTGCTCTCTACTTATTTGATATTCACTATTGGCAACCAAATTTTGATGTGGTTCCCTCATCCCATATTGTTCTAGCGATCTCTAGAGTCTTTGAGGATGTCTGTTTAATGGTGAAGTGATTCTTGAAGAATATTTGGTATTCAGGAGAATATGCAGTGTTGCTGGAGATGAACTACTAGAGTCTAAGGAAACTGTATTGTTCCCCAAGGGTCCTTCTGTATTCCCTTTGATACCTCCTAATTCTCCTTGTTGCCTCTCCAGTCCTTGTTCTAGGAGTCATCTATTACTTTTCCTTCTAGAATATCTTAGGTGAATTACCTAGGGTGCTGAGAGTGAATTGTTGGAAGCCATAGAGAATAAACTACTTTTCGTAGAATTGCCATCTGTGCTTCCTCTAAATTCCTCTCATTGCTTTTTCACCCATTTGGCTCTTCGTGCTTCTTGGCATTCATGCATCTATTGCATGGTTCCATCCAACTCTTGAATTACTTTTTCCTATAATTGCATATTATACTATTGTAGGATCTCATAATCCTCCTATAATATTTGTGTTTCCCAAGCCATTTGTTGCAGAACTTGTGGTCCTATATCTTCTTCTTCTTCCACTTCTAGTTCTGGTTCTTGTAAAGTGACATTCGTGAGGGTTTGAAGTCACTCCTCTACTTCGCTATTTGGAAATTAAACATGGACTTGTAATCATCTCCACTCTCCCTCTCGAGGTTCTAACTCCCTTTGCTCGATCACAGGTTTACCTTCCACTCCAAATAGCCATTCTAGGTTTGTTGGTTCGTCCTCTCAAACAATATTACTTGGCTCACCATGTTCGTAGGATCGTATACCTGGTCGTAATTCTTCTATTACTTTTCCAAAAGTGTCTTTAGAGGTTTCTAAGTTGATTACATTCACCTGTGCTTGTGCCTTATACACCTTCAACTTAGAACCATTCACAACATCAGGGCAAATTGTACCATCCAACTTCTTTAATTGGACAACCCCATTGTCCAGTACCTCTTCCACTTGGAAGGGTTTGAGCCATAAAGTTTTCAACTTTCCTAGCTTAATTTCTCTTTTCCCATTATACTTGAGAACTAATTCACTAACCTTCAAATCCATCTTCCTGAGATGTTTATCGTGCCAATACTTATATCTTTGTTGAGCTATCTTTGTTTCCCATTGTGCCATCACCCTTTTCTCACCTAGCTGCACCAATGCTGTGAGTCTCTCTTCCATACTATCTTCATCATTTAGGTGGTTATCTACTACTATCCTCAAACTAGGTACCAAAAATTCAACAGGTACCACCACCTCTTGCCCATACATTAGTTGAAAGGGTGTATGATTCATAGTTGGTTTGAAGGTGGTCCTGTATGCCCATAAAACCGCTGGTAAGAATTCCTCCCAATCAGCTCCTTCTACTCCGCATGTCTTGTACATGATTGAAACCAGGACCTTATTCATTACCTCTGCTTACCCATTTACCCTGGGGTAATATAGAATTGACAAGGAATGAAAGATCATGAATTTTGTTATCAGATCTTAAATAATCTCATTAACAAAATGGCCTCCTCAATCACTTGTTAGTTTAAGAGGTATTTCAAACCGTGTGATAACCTGCTCATACAAAAATCGAGTCATGCTCCTTGTAGAGTTATTAGGTAAGGCTCTTGCTTCTACCCATTTCGTTAGATATTCCATTGCCACTACAATATATCAACACTTCCTCTTACGACTGGTTCACAAAGGACCCACAAAATCTAAACCCCATATCTCAAAAGTTCTTGAGGTTACGATGGATGTAATGGCATGAAGTATTATTTTAACGACTTCCTCATTCTTTGACACGTATCACATGCCTTGACATAATATTTGGCATCGTGATAGAGGGTAGGCCACCATAGACCTGCCAACAACACTTTCCTAGCTATTGCATCTGGCTCCATATGACCTCCTACCAACCCCTCATGTGCCTCCTTTAGTGTTTGTTGCACTTCATCCTCCATTACGCATCTTTGCAAAATATGGTCCTCTCCCATTTTGTATAGCAAACCTACAATTAATGTAAAAGGTATCTACTTTCATAATCACTTTTCTTTGTTTAACTATCATCATCTCCTTTGGTAGCTCTCCTATCGATAAGTATTCCCCGATGTGCTTATACCATGTTGGTATCGTGCTTATCACGAATAGTTGTGCATCAGGGAATTCATCTTGTATCCCTCCCTCTACAGGTTCTCCAGAGTGAATCCTCGATAGTTGATCTGCTATTACATGTTTCTTCCTAGGTCTTACTACCACCCTAAACATAAACTCCTGTAGAGTGATGAGCCATCTACTTACTCATCCATAGATCATCGATTTATTGATCAAGTACAACAGCACCTGATGATCTACATAAAAAGCAAAAGGGTTCACCAACAAGTAGTGCCTATACTTTTATACTACATACACCATCCCTAGTGCTTCCCATTATGTTGTACTATAATTCTTCTCTACCCTAGACAATAACTAACTTGCAAAGTATATGGGTTGATCTAACCCAAACTATCCTTCTTGAGCCAATGCACAACCAATTGCAAAGTTTGAGGCATCCACATGAACATGGAATTCTTTCTCCTAGTCTGGATAAACTAGGATAGGTGCCTTAACTAAGTGCGCCTTTAAGCCTTCAAAAGCCTCTTGGTGCTCCTCTACCCACTTGAAAGGAACACTCTTGCATGTAAGAGCATCTAGCGGATGAGAAGTTTGTGTGTAATTTTTGATAAACCTTCTATAGTATCCCACCATCCCTAAGAAGGTTTTTACTAAACTCACATCGTGTGGTTCTTCCATTAGCAGTATCACCCGTATCTTATCAGGGTCAGGTTTCAAACCTTCTTGGCATACAATATGCCCTAGCAGCTTCCCATATGGTACCATTAGTACACATTTACTTAGATTTAATGATATTCAAGCTCTCCTACACAAGCTCATGCACTCATCCAATACCTTCAAGTGCTCCTGTGTCTTACCATATAGGGACCAATCATCTAGAAAGGCTTTGAAATTGCTCATGGATATTTTATCAAAGATGTACAAGATGATCCTTTGGAACCGAAAGCAGAAGAAAAATGGCGTACCGATATGATGCAAACAAAAATAGATATAGATGCTAAGTCCTACGAATGCGATGAGCAATGCATGAAGGAAATGACGCAGAAACGAGATGTGAGCAAACAAAGCGGGGCCTCCTTTATTGATATTGCTTTTAATATGATTACAATACATCCCCCCTCTAGGGCTCAGAACATTTGATACAATTTGTTACATTAATGGATGCCCGAAAGAAGCCGCGCTTCCAAGATCGGACGGTACGCTTCCAGCATCTTTCGCGTGCCCACACTCGAAGTGGGCGGGCTAAAAGTTGCCACCGCTTGTGTCCATGTGTTCATCATTCCTTGCTGCCCCTCTAGTATTCCTGGTGGTGAGATCCTGCGCATAGAAAGACAACAAATCGTTAATAGCATATGCGTATCTAGAAAAACATGCAATCCCCAAGGCCTCCAGTGGGCGCTTAGAAGATATCAATGATAAGATTGATAAGTAGATTACAGAATGATATGGAAATGTAAAGGACAACGTCTAGAATTGGTATCACCTGATTTTGCGTCGAAGCGGCATCGGACGGCCCCGTTATGCTCGTTTGCCCGTCGAGGGCCTCTCCAAAGTGAGCGCTCCAATGTCCCACCTATGCTTATCCAAATCACCTGAAACTCATGGGTTAGGCATTATATGTAATTCTAAGACTACCCGAGATGCTCGGAATTTGCATATCCTACCCAGATTCTCCTGTATGTGACAGGGGCGCCCTACGAGCTAGTTAATACATAAAATAATAAAATGATCATCAAATCATGTCAGAATGAGTTCAAAATTTAATAGAGGCATTAGGATATCATCTGGGACATATTGCAAAAGGAATAGTAAGGAAATCATGCACATATTTCTAATCGCTCTGGGGTGGGACGTTGGGGACTATCGCAAAACCTGCAAAAAGTGACCTTGCAAATGTCCTACCCAGAGGCCTCCAAAACTCCTGCAAACTTGTGGTTAGACTAAAAACAACATTTTGAGATGACCCAGAAGGTCAGATTTGGCAGATTCTACCCAGGTTATCTTGTATCCGAAGGCGCTCCCTGTAGGTTAGTAGACGCATAAAATGATAGAAACCAGGTCAAATCATGTCAGAAAGCAATGAAATTTGGACAACAACATAAGTACATTAGATATAAAAGAATGCAAAAATAATAGTAACAAAACCATGCATAGATTTCTAATCACTCCGGGGTGGGGCGATTAGGACTGCAGTAGTTTGGGGGCGCCCGAGGGTGGGACGCCCACCGTTTAGGGCCTAGTTTTGACACCAATCCAAGTGGGATGGGTCCAAAACTTCCTAGGGGGTTGTGTCGACGAGTTTGGGGTGGGATTGTGGCCGAT
The DNA here is from genome assembly GCA_028583015.1 of Wollemia nobilis. Classification (NCBI taxonomy): domain Eukaryota; kingdom Viridiplantae; phylum Streptophyta; class Pinopsida; order Araucariales; family Araucariaceae; genus Wollemia; species Wollemia nobilis. Next base: position 9,690,769 of record JAQPPZ010000989.1, read on the forward strand.
TTCTTGGGTTTTTGGATCTAGATTGCGTTCCTAGTGTTCACCCGATAACCTCTCTTCCAGAAGAGAGAGATTAGGGATGTAGGAAGCACAAAGAGGAATGGGGGTATAGTTTGGCAGCACTTCGTTGCTCCAAATGCTCCAGCTCTCTTCTTTTTTTGGGGTGAGGAGGCTCACATTTTTATAGACCTAAGGGTCTCCTTTGAATGCGCATGCGAGGGTGCCACTTGGCTCATTATGCCTTTTTTGGGGAGAGAAGATTCCTCCCTGATTAGGGCCTCCTTGATTGAGGCCTCCATGATCAGGGTAGGCTTGATTGAAGCCTCTCGATTTGAAACCTTCCCTCGCAATCCCATGCCTTGAAGGTGGAGTTAGGTGGCGGATTTGGGCTGCCATTTGTCAAGGTTTGACTTTTTCCAGTCAAACCTGCTAATCGTCCCACCCTGGAGCGATTGTTGCTAATCATCCCGGGGTGGGACGAATAGGATTCTAATCATCCCAGGGTGGGACGAATAGGGAGCAAAGTGCTTAAAAGGTGCAAAACTGACCTCTGACCTTCCAAAACTGATTTGGGAGTGGTTAGGACCACTTTTTAACCTCTAGAGGCTGCCCTAGGGGGTATGTATGCCAATTCGGTCAGTGCTTGTAGTCACATAATCGGATTGGTGTTGTTTTGGTGTCTATAGATGCCCCTTTTTGGGATGCATTGTGTGTGGCACAGTGCTGAGCAAAAATAGATGACCAAAGCACTTAATGATTAGGGTTTCTCAGTAACCTAACCAAATTTTGATGCCCCAAGTATGGAAAGGGCACGCATTCTTGAATCCTTGCTTCTGACGAGCTAAGGAGCTTAACTCAAGTGTAACCTTTTTCAGTGAGGTGTACTTGATCTTGGACATTGTTCAGACATGAATAGGCAAAGGGCACAACCTTTTGTCTGAGGAACCTTTTCTTCATGCTTCCAGAATGCCAAGTGTTTGTTTAGCCTATGATTATTGCTTGTTTGCTGCCCCAAGCAGGAGCGTGATTGTCTTTGTCAATGATTCTTTGAATGCATGCCATTTCCTTGATTGGGTGTGTATTTGTTGATTGGTGACTAAGTGTGACTACCCCCTCAAGCGACGAATCGATGAGGGAATGACCAAAAATGAGAAAAGCGACGAGTCGCTTGACCCAAGATGACGTTTGTAAGGGTGCCTTCAGTTGTTTTCGTTGAACGCTTATTGCAGTTTTCCAACCATCGGACCTATTTTTGGTGGGTTTTGACCCTTTTTTTTTATGCCTATTGGGGTAGAAATTATCAAAAATCCTCCTTCCCATGGAGCGGTCCGGCTATGCTAGCCTTCTTAGGGAGTAGGATAGTGAGTATTTGTGACCCCGATGATGGTTTTTCATGCCATGAATGTCAGGTGCAAAGGCACCTTTGTTCGGCAGATTTATTGTTATTTTTGGTGCATTTTTTGGATGCAGTTTTTGTTGCTTTATTTCTTGCTCTATAATCATCCCAGGGTGGGATGAATACCAATTTTGTAATCATCCCAGGGTGGGATGAGCGCTAACTAGAGTGCTCATCCCAGGGTGGAACGATTACAGGCCTAATAACCTATATAAGGACCAAAACTAGGTTTTGGGCTCATTTGCAATATTTTTTTCTTGGCGATTTGGAGGTGAGTAGTGAAGAGGAGGATCATAGAGATGCTTTGGTGGAGGTAACGCAAGAGAGGGATCTCCTATGGACTCAGTTGGCACAATGAGATAGTGCATTGGCTGTGTATCACCAATGAGATATGGAGTGGGGTCGATACCGGATAGAGTTAGAGATAGAGGTTGTCCACCTCGGTGGACAGTTGCATGTGCTTGATGGAGGTGGTTCGTCACATCGTACGAGAGGTAGTGAGACTGAGCAGTCTACATCATCTCATCATAGGTGGCTAGGTGAGGGTAGTGTTGGTGGGTAGGGTGTGAGGGCTAGCAGCAGCCACCCTGAGAGGTCCCATAGGACCCATACTACTGGGGGTAGTTCCAGTCGCACCGATCCTACGTGATCATGGTGGCCAACTCCCTAGGCTTTGGGGATTTTGAGTTTTTGGTTTTTGTGAGGTCAGAGGACCTTCTTATTGTAGCTTGAGGGCATTTTGACTTGATATATATACATGACTCTTTTTTGGTTTGATTATATACTTGTCATGGTTTATTGTTCTTTATGCACATTTATTTATGTTGATGTATGCATATGCTATTATGACTACGGATGATTTTAACTATATGATATAGATGTATGCATATGGAATGGATGGAATGATTTGTTGGTATACAAGTGGTGGCACCATAGACTGTATAGGATTTATTGGCTTTCTATACTATGTGATTGCTTTATGAAATAACTTTTGCATTTGTAATAATTGTTTTGTATTTTCTGATGGTGATGTAAGTAATGAAATGTACAACAATTGTTTTAGAATGTAGTTAAGGTTTTTCTGAGACTCAGATGCTTTAACTAACTAGTCAAGACTGTACATTATCTTACAAGACTTTCGAACAAGGTACGAATCAGACTTGAGTTTGACCAAGTTATTTCACATCCCTGTGTGTGCGATTGAGTTCGTTTATGTGGTATTCGTAAGGATACCGTCAGTGCTAGGTAGGTTGTCCACCAAACCTGTACTGAGGATCACCTAATTAGCTCCACTAACTCCTTTGTTGTATTTAGTAGGATTAATCTATGATGCAATCTAGGATACCATAAGCTAGCTCATCCACATGCAAACATTGATCTGTACATATGCCCAACAGCTAATGCGATAGATATATCATCATGCGGGAGGTTTGCCACCAATGACCAGCAGGCTATCCACCAAACTAGGACTGAGGATCACCTCATGACCTTTCGAATGCTGAGAATTCCAAGGATTCAATAGTTACTCCCTCTCTTTTAATGGGATATTTGCTTAGTAGTGATGATAATCACTATTTATTTTGTTTGAGCTTGGGATTTTGAGCAGTGATTAGAATCACTATTTCTTGTGCTTTTTGATTTGTGCACTTTTGATATTCATGTTTGGAGTTGGAATTCTTTGTAGTGGTAAAAACCACTATTTATTTTGGGGAATTGAAGGAAGTTTTCTTGTCCTTTTGCCAATTCTCAGCATTCTTGGGGTCATTCGCACAGGGGGATGAGCGAGATAACATTTCACTTATGGCATCCTAGACCACTATGTAGGTTTCATCTTTCGTTCACACAACTTGGGAATTTTTATGTGTTTTAAGCTTGTGTTGGGATGCTATGTAACAAGGCGTGATCCAAGTAAAACTCTACCTTGTAAAAATCGGTCTGACTTTGTACAACATTTGACTAGAAATCTAAAGACAACTGAATGACGAAAACCCTAAAGACATTAGAAGACAACTGACTATGATATGGCAAAAATGTGAATGGCGTTATTCTTGTTGGATCATTTACAAAATGGACTAAATGTGGAAAATGATGGAATTGCCGAGTAATTACAGTCTATGGTGCGTTTGACATGTATGACCAACAAATATGCAATGTATGTATGCGATGCCTAATGCAACTTTTTTTTTTTGTGTTTTGATTTTTAAGATTATGCATGAAAGTGAGATGCAATTTTTTTGTTATTTTTGATTATCTATTGTTTTTGAATATTCGTTATGGATGGTTTAACCCGAATGGGTGTGGACCAAGTGATTCTTATGGATCCTTGGAGGTTTTGACCAAAGGGATTATAGATACCTTTGGGGCGTTTTGGGTGACCAAGCGGTGGCAAGAATCCTTGGAGCTTTTGGTTTGACCAAAGGGATTATAGATACCTTTGGGGCATTTTTGGTTGACCAAGCGATTGTGGGAACCCTTGGAGCTTTTGGTTTGACCAAAGGGATTATAGATACCTTTGGGATGTTTTTGGTTGACCAAGCGATTGTGGGAACCCTTGGAGCTTTTGGTTTGACCAAAGGGATTATAGATACCTTTGGGGCATTTTGGGTGACCAAGCGATGGCGAGAACCCTTGGGGCTTTTGGTTTGACCAAAGGGATTATAGATACCTTTGGGGCATTTTAGGTTGACCAAGCGATTGTGAGAACCCTTGGAGCTTTTGGTTTGACCAAAGGGATTATAGATACCTTTGGGGCATTTTGGGTGACCAAGCGATTGCGAGAACCCTTGGAGCTTTTGGTTTGACCAAAGGGATTATAGATACCTTTGGGGATTTTAGGTTGACCAAGCGATTGTGGGAACCCTTGGAGCTTTTGGTTTGACCAAAGGGATTATAGATACCTTTGGGGCATTTTGGGTGACCAAGCGATTGTGAGAACCCTTGGAGCTTTTGGTTTGACCAAAGGGATTATGGATACCTTTGGGGCATTTTGGTTGACCAAGCGATTGCGAGAACCCTTGGAGCTTTTGGTTTGACCAAAGGGATTATAGATACCTTTGGGGTATTTTAGGTTGACCAAGCGATTGTGGGAACCCTTGGAGCTTTTGGTTTGACCAAAGGGATTATAGATACCTTTGGGGCATTTTGGGTGACCAAGCGATTGTGAGAACCCTTGGGGATTTTGGTTTGACCAAAGGGATTATAGATACCTTTGGGGTATTTTAGGTTGACCAAGCGATTATGGGAACCCTTGGAGCTTTTGGTTTGACCAAAGGGATTATAGATACCTTTGGGGCATTTTGGGTGACCAAGCGATGGCGAGAACCCTTGGAGCTTTTGGTTTGACCAAAGGGATTATAGATACCTTTGGGGCATTTGGTTGACCAAGCGATTGTGAGAACCCTTGGAGCTTTTGGTTTGACCAAAGGGATTATAGATACCTTTGGGGCATTTTGGTTGACCAAGCGATTGTGAGAACCCTTGGAGCTTTTGGTTTGACCAAAGGGATTATGGATACCTTTGGGGCATTTTGGGTGACCAAGCGATGGCGAGAACCCTTGGGGATTTTGGAGTGGGCCATGGCTCTCTAAATGTTGAATGGCCTCAAATGACTGATGTTCAAGGGTTCTAGTTCCTTGATTCCTTCAAGAGAGGTGAGCCGGTATGTTCCAGGTCCTATTTTACTATCGATTACATAAGGACCTAACCAATTTGCCATGAACTTGTCCCTTAAATGGGGTGGCAAGTTAGAATTTTGTTGGTTCTCTTTTAAGACCAGGTCACCGACCTGAAAGTCCCTCAGGTGAACTTTCATGTTGTATGCTTTCTTAAGTCGCTCTTGATAGATACGTAAATGCTCGAGAGCATTGACACGTCATTCATCGAGTAACGTAAGCTGGTCTAATCGGGCCTACCATGTAGTGTCATCATCGATGAACTCTTGCATTGATATGCGCAGGGAGGGTATTTCCAACTCGAGAGGCATGACTGCCTCGGAGCCATACACTAGCAAAAATGGAGTTGCCCTAGTGGGCGTCCGAATGCTAGTGTGATAAGCCCATAGGGCAAGTGGTATTTGGATGTGCCAATCCTTATGACTATCTATGACCATATTTTTAAGGATGGCAACTAGCATTTTGTTTGACGCCTCTGCTTGCCCATTTGCCTACGGATAATAAGGTGTCAAAAAACTATGCTGAATTTTGTACTTTGTTGTCAAAGCACGCACATCTTTGTTCTTAAATGACGTCCCATTATCCGAGATGATCTTGGATGGAATACCAAAATGACATATGATGTTATGTAAAATGAACTCCGCAATGCGGGGCCCAGTCGTAGAGGTAAGCGGAATTGCTTCCACCCACTTAGTGAAGTACTCTGTGGCCATTATGATAAACGTGTGATGACCTGACGATGTAGGGGAGATATTTTCGATGAGATCTAAGCCCCACTATAAAAATGGCCAAGCCGATTGGATCGGCTGCAAGGCCTGAGAAGGTACGTGTGTCAAGTTAGCATGGTGTTGACACTTCATGCACTTCCGCACATATGCGCAACAATCTCGCTCTAAAGATGGCCAATAATAGCCCATGCAAAGAATGCGCTTTGCGATGGCCATACCGCTGAAGTGGCCACCGCATGTACCATCATGCGCTTGGGTGATCGCCCAAGTGGACTCCTGTTGGTCCAAGCAATGGAGGAGGATTCCTTCATAGCTTCGACGGTATAAAATGTCTCCTAGCAAGACATGTTTTGCCGCTTTCTATTTGAATGATATTTTTGCGATGTGCGACAATCCAAGTGGGAGGCTACCTAACTTGAGATAGTCTCTTATGGGTGTGTACCAATCCTGTTGATCAGAAACCTCGATGGTATGAATGGTCGATCCCTCTTGAAGTTCATCCCTAGCAAAAGTTGAGCGGGAAAGAACTTGTAAAAATAGTATTGTGTTGCTATTAAGAGGGGTTGGAGAGAACAAAGACCCCCAATTGGCATGATTCAGACTATCATGGATTCGAGAGAACCTATCCTGAGATGGTTCAATCTGGATCAGGTGGATTCCTGGCGTTATGTTAGAGCTTGCATGCTCCATCATGGATTGCGATAACATTTTGACTTGAATGGTTGTCATCTCACCAGAAATGTCTTGCGGGATTAGTGACCCCAAGGAGGCCATAGTGTCCGCAAAATGATTCGATGATCGAGGGAGTGCCTCGATGTCGTACCATTCAAGATTTGCCAAGAATTTATCCACAAGGGCTTTGTAGGCCTACAGAACTGGGCATTTGCATTGGAATACCCCTTTCACTTGGTTGACAATTAACAATGAATCACCAAAGATATTCAAGCATTTGATGTTCATGGTGATGGTTGTCTGAAGACCTATGAGCAAGGCTTCATATTCAGCATTGTTATTGGTGCATGAGAAATCAAGTTTAAATGATAAAGGCATTGGAGCCCCTTGCGGTGTGAAAAACATGATTCCCATGCCACCCCCTTGCTCACATTTAGAACCATCAAAAAATAAGGTTATGTCGGCCTGTGACTCAGGCTCATAGAATCTGGCGATTCTGAGACATGGAAGACCCCATCATCGGGCAACTCTATGGTCAGAGGCTGATCATCTTCGAGAGGAGCCTCTGCTAGTTGATCGATGATGACTTGACCTTTGATGGACTTTTGTCCAATGAATTCGATGTCAAACTCCATCAACAACATGATCCATTTCGTCGTGCGACTACTATGATAAGTATGACTCATCATGTACCACAATGGATTCTCCTTAGACACAACATACGTCGTATTGCTCAACATGTAATGGCATAGCTTTTTGGTGGCAAATACCATCGCCAAGCATAGCTTCTCAACGTATGCATAGTTAAGTTCATAACTGACCAGGGTGCGGCTAAGATAATAATTAGCCTGTTCTTTATGTAATTCATTTTTTTGGGCTAGCATGGCACCCAGTGCCACCTCAGTAGCTGAGATGTATAAATAGAATGACACTCCTGGTCTAGGTGGTGCCAATACTAGCGGTGAAGCCAAGTATTGTTTGATGTCATCGAAGGTTGATTGGCACTCGTCATCCCAATGAAATGCTACCCCCTTGTGTAATAATTTATTCATGGGTCGGCACTTGTCAGATAACTATGCTATGAAGCGCTTGATCGATGTGACCTTACCCTGCAAGCTTTTGAGCTGCCTGATGGTGGTTGGGGGAAGCATTTCAAGGATTGCCTTGAATTTATTTGGATCTACCTCGATGCCTCATTTTGAGACTATGAAACCCAAGAGTTTTCCAGATGTGATGCCAAATACGCACTTCTTGGGGTTTAGCCTAACCTTGTGTTCGATGAGGTGATCAAGGATCTTGCGTAAGTCATCGAGATGATTTTGGTGCAAAAGAGATTTGGCCAACAAATCATCCATATAATCTTCCAAAGTTTTATGCATGTGATCATGGAAGATGTATGTCATAGCGCGTTGGTAAGTGGCGCCAACATTTTTAAGGCCAAAGGGCATGACCTTATAACAAAATGTCCCCCAAGGCATCGTGAACGCCATTTTTAGTTGATCATCGAGATTGATACGAATCTGGTTGTATCCCGAGAAACCATCCATGAGGGAAAGCATTTCATGGCTTGTTGTAGCATCTACCAATGCATCGATGCTAGGCAAGGGGAAATCATCCTTGGGACTCGCTTTGTTTAAATCTTGAAAATCGGTGCATATGTGAATCCTCCCGTCAAGATTTTTGATGGGTACCATGTTGGACAACCATGGTGGGTAATCTACGTAGATGACAAACTATGCATCCAACAACTTTTGTAGCTCATATTTGACCATTAAGGCCATTGTTGGGTGCATCTTACGTAGCTTTTGCTTGACTGGCTTGACTATCGGATCAAGTGTTAGATTATGCGTGACTAGCTACGGGTCTAGCCCCGACATGTCTTTGTAGGACCATGCAAAAACCTCCTTCTTCTCTTTGAGAAGGGCAATGTAATCGGCTTGCTCTTCGGGGGATAAACTTACCCCCAACTTGATGATTTGTGGATTCATTGGATCAGAACCGATGTCTACGTCAATCGTCTCTTCGATTGACATGTGGGATCCATCCTCCAACTGGTGTGGAGTTGGGATCAGGTGGATATCATTTGCTGAATTTAGATCTACGTTGGGAATGTCGGGTTCCTCTTCAACATGGAAGATATCCTGAGTCTATCCTAGGGTGAAATGAAACATCTCACCGCAAGGCCAGTACTCTGATGGGGATGGTGGTGAGTCAGCGTGATCCCAGTCTATGGCATCTAGGTCTAGATACAATGGTCATGTTGGATCGGCTGGATTGCGGATGGGGGCGGTTAAATCAATGGAGATCATGTTGATGGAATGAATTTGGTCTCCATTGCCACGTGGGTGTTGATTCGGACATCCTTGGTGATCCTTGTACCCCGGATCTGGCTCTGTGGGTACTGGCACAAAAGGATCGGCCCTATGTGTGAGATAGAAGGATAGGGTCTACCCTTGGCACTGATGGCCCTATAGGGTCTCTAGGTGGGAGGTGCTCCCTGTATGCCCGAAGTGGTGGATGAAGCACTTGGTTTAGCTGTACTTGGTTTAAATGCCACCTATGCCTTGGTCCCATATTTAGATGTTCAAACATATCATCGATGTCTATGGGGTATTCCTGTTGCCTCATATGGTTGAGATATGCCATCTCAGTCTCATCCTCATAGTCGCTATCGGAGATCCATAGGCCTTCATTGGCTTCGACAACTATGTGCCCCTCTGGCTGGTATAGCCTCCCACTAGGCATTTCTTGATCACTATCCTCACTCTCTATGAAAACCAGAAATCTGGCATGCAGGTAGTCGATGTTGAAGAAGATATTTGGATCTTCTTCCTCCGGTGGATCACTTGGCCTTATGGCCGGCATGGGAGGCTCATTTTGTTCGAGCAAGTTGATTTGGTCCCTTCTGGGTTGTTTCGCTCTCTACGGGAGGGCTGGATTCTCTGGAGGTAGCAATTGCCCGATTGGAACATTAAAGGGGAACATTGCCATGAAGTTCTCCTGATAGTCGTCAATGGGTGTCACCTGCGAGTGATTGCTATCGGACTCAAAAGGGTCCCAAGGTGCTACCTCATAATCTGACTCATCTTCAGAAGACCCCCCTTGATCTTGTTCATATCCCTCTTGGAGGTTACTTCTTGAACTTTCCCCTTCCTCGATCAAAGGGGAGGGGTTGTTGAGGTCAACAAGGTTTGTTGTTAACAATGGGAGATAATCCCCCAATGTGTATGTTGTGTTGGGATTGGCATATGGATCTTGTGCCAACCCATCCCTGTTGCCTAGACCTAGGCCTTGCATGGTTTCTACCAAGATGTCGAGGGGCAAAGGGTGGTTGAACCCTACTCCTGATTTATCATATTGCATCTGGTATCTCGGTTGACAAAGAATGCGCATTCCTTGTTCGTATCTGCCCAATCCATATCCATGCCAATTACATTGGTCTAGGTATTTCAAGGTGAAGTCCGGGTTGGACAGATAGTCAACATTCTCAACAAATGGCTCTTCATCCTCTTCCTCTTGTAGGTAGGGTTCAATGTCATTCTCGAGGCCCCCATATACAAAATTGGTCTGATTTGGTGGGTAGCCTAAAGGGACGATAGTGTCGATGGGGAGGTGAGGTCTCCCCATGTCTTGCATGGATTCGAGCATGGGTGTTGCCACAATATTCTACACTAGGTACTCCCCTAGGCCTGTATTGGCCATCTCAATGGTAATCATCGATGGTTGAGGGGGAGGGAATGGGAGTTCTCCTTGAGTCCACTCCATGTTGGGTGAACCAGGTGTCTCGACTTCCATTCGGTTGGGCACCTCTTCGGTAGAGATGGTTGAGACTAATGGTGGTACCTCCTCTAGGGGCTTCTTCTCATTGTCCTTCGGTGTGGCCACCATAGGTGGCATCATTGGTGAAGGAACAGATGATGAAGATGGGCCAGGTTGGTGAGTTGAGGGACTCAACAGTGAGGATGTAGGCGAAATCGGACCCTGTGTGGATGGATTCAATTGAAAGTCCAAATGTGTCGATGGGAGGGTCGATTGTGGCATCAGTTGCACCGCATTGCAAAACTTAAAGGGCTCTAAGTCCGTTGGGACTACATGTACTTGCCCTTCGTATGTGTATTTGAGGCATTGATGGGCTATCGAAGGGACACACTTCATGTCCCTGATCCAAGGCCGGCCTAGCAAGATATTGTAGGCCATCTCACCCTCAAGGATGTGACACAACGTAGGAATGGTCTTTTGTCCTACTTGGATGGGTAGGACAATTGTGCCAACCGTCGAGCATAACGCGTCGTTGAATGCTCGAAGAGTGTAAGTGGATGCCACAATGTGGGATGTTGGCAGCTTAAGGTGTTTTAATGTCATTGTCATGATTATGTTGTTGGACGAGCCAATGTCCAACAACACCCTCTTGAATGGAATCCCGTTGACCCATGCAATGACGTGCAGGGGTGGATCCACCATATCACCAGTCACCAGTTTTAGTTCATCTTCCCTGAAGGTTATGACTGGTTCTGTGCATTGTCTCACATGTCCCACAAAATTGTTGAAAGAATTGGCTTCGTGGGGTTGTAGCTCAATGGCTTTGAGTATCTCCATCAGAGCCTCCCGATGGGGCGGTGATTGTTGGATGAGCTCATAAATGGAGAGCCTAGCCGACGTGGTCCTTAAAATTTGAGTAAGTTTAGTCTGAATCATGGCCACTGGTCTAGGTGGGGGAGGTTGCGTAGGGTGTTGTGGAGGTTGTGACATTGATGGAACATCTCCTATAGCTGCAGTGGGTGCAGCCATGTTTGGGTATCTTTTGTTTCGTGTCACGATGCTTATCATCCCTACGTATCCTTGCATGGGGTAGTTTTGTGTTACCTCATTCACTTGTAAAGTCTTTGCCTATGCATCATGGGCAGGCAGGGGGTCTTTGAAGACCTCCATCTATTGGTTGCTCAACGCTACGGGACTATCTACCATGAGCATTTTGTTGTCTATCAAGTCCTGCACTAAGTGTTTGAATTTCCAACAAGTGGAGATTTCGTGTCCTTTCTATCGATGAAATCTACAATATAAGTCTTCCCTATAGCCCTTGGGTTTTGGCATGTTGGGGTCTATGGGTCGACTTTTTGACAAGTTTATCAGGTTTGCCATGAACAAGCGGTCAAACAAGGAGTCTCTAGACTCCGTGAATTGTGTGAATTGTCGCCTAGGGCGACGCTGCTGATTTTGCTCTTGTTTATGATTTTCCTTTTCATAGTTATCAAGAGGAACTACCTGATAATTAGCCTTTGGGGGCTGTGTCATTTGTGTAGGCTTTGGTATAGTTATGGCAACCTGATTGACCATGGTGGGTTTCGGTTGCGTGGGCCCAGTTTTAGCATTTTTGGGCCACTCTTTCTTGCGTGGCTTGGCAATCTCATCATCTTGTATTTTGATCTCCTCAATTATCCTGGCTTGCACTAGGGCTTCTTCGAGGGTGGCATATTGCTGTAGCTACAATAGCATGGAGATCGACCTTAAGCAACTCTTTGAAAACATTTGAGTCATGTCGGCCATGGGAGGGAGGTAAGGTAGCTTTGAAAGCAATGTCCTCCATCGATTCCCATAAGCAGCCATGGTCTCATCATCATACTGCTTAAGGCCAGCTAGGTCGCTTAAGGATGCCTTCTTCTTGGTGTTGAAGGCAAAATGTTCAAGGAACGCGTCCACTAGCTGGTCTAGATTATTGATGCTATGCTTCGGCAACTGGGTAAACCAATCCGAGGTAGGGCCTACGAACGTGGTTATAAATGTTCTCAGAAGCAATGCATCATTGTCCTGAATGCCAAAGCATTGACTCCAGGAACTTGTTTTACATGCTCTTGGGCATCCTCATCCCCTCTAAAAATTGCCAATTGAGGCACTTTGAAGTGGTCGGGGTATGGGGGTGCCGAAATCGAAGGATGCACAGGGTGACTATGGAGTTGGCGTAAGGTGGGCTTTTGGGGCCCTGAAGTCTTAGTCTCCATAGACTCTAAGCGCTCTAGCAGTGCTTTGTATGCATCAGAGGATTTGATTTCCTCTTCTTTGGTTTGTTCCCATTGTGAATTACGAGGAACTTGAGGCCTATGGAGGGGTAGCCGGATAGCGCCCCCCTGCCTTGGTAGGGCATTTCAGCCCGCTCTTCTTCTCGCTCAAATTCCTCATAGGCCTCTTGAGGAGTTTTTGGGCATGACCTATAAACATGGATGGGTGCCCGAGGAAGGCGCCCATCATTGGTTCTAGGAGTGGCCTCCCGCTCAGGTCTAGGAGGTCTTGGAGGCAATGCTTGATAAGGTCGTGGAGACCTGTCTCGTACTAAGGGGTTGTGCCTCTCATAAATTTTTGTCCTATGCATGCGAGGGGTTGGAATCCTCTCATGCATAGTGTTCTAGAACAACTCATCTGTCTAGCGTTGAATGCGCTCTTTGTTAAGATGATACAGTTGTTCTAACTATTGCTGATCTTGCCTAAGATGCATGATTTGCGCTTGGCGGGCGGCATGTTTGGCAAATGCCAAGTCGATTTGTTCCATCGTCCTAGGTCTAGGAGGCCTAGATGCCTCCCCTACATATCTATCTCGGTCATGGTGATCCGAGATCTCTATGGGTCACTTTCCTCTATCGAGGTTAGCAGCATTCACCCGAGGCTCTGGCCTCAATAGGTGATCTTGATAATCAGTAGGTGCGGAGGCGCATTGCCCCCGTGCGGTGTATTGCTCTTGAGGAATATACTAGTTTTCCTCATGCTCCCTTTCGTACATGTGAAAGGGATGGGCAGAGTTGGCTCACCCTATCTGAAGAGCCTTGCGCTCTAGATTTGGCCTATTAGTTCTAACAGTAATGAGGGGTGGAGGGGGAATGATATAATCATGTGGGCCCTCCTTATGAACCCTATGCTGCTCTAGCGCTTCATCGCATAGTGGCCACTCATAATGAGTGTCTAAGGGGGCCTTCCCATGTGTGTACTCCTCCTGAGAGGGTCTGTGTTGAATGGGAGTGCCCCTCAAAGGGGTGCCTCTATAGTCCTATTCTGTAGTGGTATAGTGTGGACTATGTTGTGGGTCAGGCTGCCAAGGTGGTATAACCAAGTCCTTGGGGCTATAACGGAGGTGACTTGTGCCTCCTTGCATACTTTCTATAGCTTCTACCCGTGATTGGGCTTGGCTACGGGTATACACCATGGTGGTGGTTTTTCTAAAAATATATGTATATTTTTATCTCCTTTACAATTTTTATGCTATACCAAACAAAAGGGGACCACACAAACAAAGAAATGATTATCTTGTTTATAGATTAAATGTGTGTCCTAGATCTGGTTCAGTGTGTTTGATTTTTGTTATGTAAATCTTGTAAAGAAAACTTTGTTATACATGCATAATGAGGGCTCTTGTATCTCCAAAATGGTCACCCCTTCAATATACCATTGCCAGGCCATTATACCGAACCTCTCAATATACCCGCCCTTACGTGAGGGAAACTATTGGTACGCGAGAGCAGAATAGTAAGTGGAACATAGGCGGTACGGAAGGGGGATCACTCTATTTTTGACACCTACCTTAGAAGACTTATCCTCATGCACGAGGAATCACCCCCGCTACACTTGGTCAGCTTTCGTCAGGATTTACGTCTAGCAACAGTCGTGATCAGGGTATATGTATGCAAAATCCAAGCCAAGGTGGTGATGAAACCCACCGTTGGTCTTGATCAAGTGTTGGGGTATTAAGACCAACTCCTTGATGTTAATTTTATTAGGTGGTGTGTGTGGTTCCTTTTAATTGTGTAAAGAAAGAAAACATACAACAAAAGATGATTTTCACTAATGCAATGCTTTAAAGTACGTTTTATCTTTCGAGAGACAATTAGTAGCAAAAAGGAAATCACAAAACCTAACTAGAACTGAAACCTATAATGAGGACTTGCCATTTGTGCAAGTATCATGCAAGCAAACCAGAGAAAAATGCATTCCTAATCAAGTTCCTTCCATTTAATTTACTCTATGTTTTTATTTTTATTTTCTTTATTGCAAGAAAGGAAAACAAACTACTTAACCTTTCTATGCAAGTGTCTCAAAAATAAAGCAAAGAAAACAGAAAATTGCAGAAACAGAAAGTAGAAAAACACAGAGGATGTTCAGAAGGCCTACCTCTTCTCTGTCTAAACCAGATGCCTCTGAGTTTCTGCTCAGAAAATGCATAGAGCTCTAATCATCCTAGGGTGGGATGAATAGTAGGTCTACATTCATCATAGGGTGGGATGAATACGTATTCATCCCGGGGTGGCACGAGTAGCAGTCCAGTGCCCGAATGAGTAACACCTGCAAAGAAAAACCATAAAATTTGGATCAAAAACTTGATCCTAATAGCAGGGGATAGGGTCCCACCATGATCACCACTGAAAGCATGCAGAAAAATGGCGTACCAATATGATGCAAACAAAAATAGATATAGATGCTAAGTCCTACGAATGCGATGAGCAATGCATGAAGGAAATGATGCAGAAACGAGATGTGAGCAAACAAAGTGGGGCCTCCTTTATTGATATTGCTTTTAATATGATTACAATACATCCCCCCTCTAGGGCTCAGAACATTTGATACAATTTGTTACATTAATGGATGCCCGAAAGAAGCCGCGCTTCCAAGATCGGACGGTACGCTTCCAACGTCTTTCGCGTGCCCACACTCGAAGTGGGTGGGCTAAAAGTTGCCACCGCTTGTGTCCATGTGTTCATCATTCCTTGCTGCCCCTCTAGTATTCTTGGTGGTGAGATCCTATGCACAGAAAGACAACAAATCGTTAATAGCATATGCGTATCTAGAAAAACATGCAATCCCCAAGGCCTCCAACGGGCGCTTGTGGGATATCAGTGATAATATTGATAAGTAGATTATAGAATGATATGGAAATGTAAAGGACAATGTCTAGAATTGGTATCACCTGATTTTGCATCGAAGCGGCGTCGGACGGCCCCGTTATGCTCGTTTGCCCGTCGGGGGCCTCTCCAAAGTGAGCGCTCCAATGTCCCACCTATGCTTATCCAAATCACCTAAAACTCATGGGTTAGGCATTATATGTAATTCTAAGACTACCCAGATGCTCGTAATTTGCATATCCTACCCAGATTCTCCTGTATGTGACAGGGGCGCCCTACGAGCTAGTTAATACATAAAATAATAAAATGATCATCAAATCATGTCAGAATGAGTTCAAAATTTAACAGAGGCATTAGGATATCATATGGGACATATTGCAAAAGTAATAGTAAGGAAATCATGCACATATTTCTAATCACTCTAGGGTGGGACGTTGGGGACTATCGCAAAACCTGCAAAAAGTGACCTTGCAAATGTCCTACCCAGAGGCCTCCAAAACTCCTACAAACTTGTGGTTAGACTAAAAACAACATTTTGAGATGACCCAGAAGGTCATATTTTGCAGATTCTACCCAGGTTATCTTGTATCCGAAGGCACTCCCTGTAGGTTAGTAGACGCATAAAATGACAGAAACCAGGTCAAATCATGTCAGAAAGCAATGAAATTTGGACAACAACATAAGTACATTAGATATAAAAGAATGCAAAAATAATAGTAACAAAACCATGCATAGATTTCTAATCACTCCGGGGTGGGGCGATTAGGACTGCAGTAGTTTGGGGGGCACCCGGGGGTGGGACGCCCACCGTTTAGGGCCTAGTTTTGACACCAATCCAAGTGGGATGGGTCCAAAACTTCCTAGGGGGTTGTGTCGATGAGTTTGGGGTGGGATTGTGGCTGATTTCTTGGGTTTTTGGATCTGGATTGCGTTCCTAGTGTTCACCCGATAACCTCTCTTCCGAAGAGAGAGATTAGGGATGTAGGAAGCACAAAGAGGAATGGGGGTATAGTTTGGCAGCACTTCATTGCTCCAAATGCTCCAGCTCTATTCTTTTTTGGGGTGAGGAGGCTCACATTTTTATAGACCTAAGGGTCTCCTTTGAATGCGCATGCGAGGGCGCCACTTGGCTCATTATGCCTTTTTGGGGGAGAGAAGATTCCTCCCCGATTAGGGCCTCCTTGATTGAGGCCTCCATGATCAGGGCAGGCTTGATTGAAGCCTCTCTGATTTGAAACCTTCCCTCGCAATCCCATGCCTTGAAGGTGGAGTTAGGTGGCGGATTTGGGCTGCCATTTGTCAAGGTTTGACTTTTTGCCAGTCAAACCTGCTAATCGTCCCACCCTGGAGCGATTGTTGCTAATCGTCCTAGGGTGGGACGAATAGGATTCTAATCATCCCAGGGTGGGACGAATAGGGAGAAAAGTGCTTAAAAGGTGCAAAACTGACCTCTGACCTTCCAAAACTGATTTGGGAGTGGTTAGGACCACTGTTTAACCTCTGGAGGCTGCCCTAGGGGGTATGTATGCCAATTCGGTCAGTGCTTGTAGTCACATAATCGGATTGGTGCTGTTTTGGTGTCTACAAGAATGTAGTTGGTGCATTGCATAATCCAAATGACATGTAATTATAAGAATATATCTTGTTCTCTACTATAAAAGTGATCTTCAACTTATCTTCTTTTGCAATACTAATTTGGTTATACCCTAAGAATCCATCCAAAAATGAGTAAATCTCATGGCCAGCTACTTCTTCCAAGATGGAGTTTGTGAATGGGATTGGAAAGGGATATTTAATAGTTATGGTGTTGAGGCTTCAAAAGTACACATAAATCTAGATATTTTTTACCTACATATTTAAAGTAATCATGATTGGTGAAACCCATTCACTCATCATAGCTTTGAATATTATGCCTACATCTAGCATCTTTTTTATTTCAGCACTCACTAGAGCTACATATTTTGGATTTATCCTATATGGTCACCTCCTTACTAGTTGTGCACCTTCAATCAGAGGAATCTTATGTACACATAGTTCTGGTGGTACTCCCTTCATATCCTTGTATGTCCAAGTAAATACATCCTTATATTCTACAAAAATTTTGAATGTCATTGCTTTTAGTACTAGATCCTAGTCATCTCCATATTTGATCATCTTCTCTTTGCCTTCTTCTCCCACAATCACTTGAATCATTCTAGGTCCTTCATATTTTAATGAATCAGGTTCTTCAACTACTTTCAAAATATCAATGGGGTGAGTTGGATTATGTTCAATGACTGCATTCCCCATTGTATATTCAACAAATTTTTTGGGAAACATCCACTTTTCTCATTCTTTGTCCTTTTTTGATGTTGTATTATTTTTATTGCCTTCTTCGCTTTCAGGCTCCTTCTCTTCTTCTTGGACTTCCTTTCCTGCACTGATGCAAAAATATAAGGGATAAAATATTTCATAATCTTCCAATTTCCAATGGAGTAAGTCTTTATCTTGATCATTCTCATCCTCCATACATTCTTCCAATTGCAACACTCATTCATCTAGTTCAAATCTGGTTTCTTCATCTAAGGAAGAATTCTCTGATTAATCCAAAGTTGCAATATATTGACTTATTACTTGGTTTTTAATATTAATCATGTATTTATGCTGGCTTTTCTTGGAGGTCAAGTGCTCCTTATCCCAATTTTGGTTTAATTTTATTGTCCTTAACAACCCTCATCCAAGCAATGCATCATACGCAGGTTTCTACATAGATATTACAACAAAGTCTTGTTCTGCTATGCACACCTTTTGGCTCATCAATACTCTTATTGTTTTGATACCATATTTATCAGCTCCATATAGTTTAAAATTTGGATATTGTAGTAATGTTGGTCAATAATCCAACATGTCCTTTTTAGAATTAAATTTACATTTGATCCTCCATCCACGATTACTTGATTCAACTTATGGTCCAATATCTCCATGTGAACCAAGGTTGGCTTCTTCCCTACCTCAATCATTAGTATCATTGGATCAATAAATTATCCCTGCTTGATGTTGGCTATCTGTCGGGCTTCCTCCCTCTTCTTTGCTTTTATTACTTCCCCGACCGTAGCATATAATTTAGGTACTATATTGAATAAACTTGATACTTTTACCTCCAAAGTTGTATTCAACACCTGTGTCACCAAGCCTTCAACTGATGCTTGTTTGTCTGTTACGATCTCCACCTTCTTTAGAGTTTTTTCTAGAATCAACCTTTCTTGCTTTTCTTTATCTAGATCTGTCTTAATCAGTCCTTGAGCTTCCTGCCATCGCTCCTTCTCCTTGTAAATATTTGGGTATTGCTCCATTTTCCTAGCCTGTGCTCTAGTTACTGCTAGGAATTCATTATTATTTTCTACCTCCATACTTCTCCAATGTCAATCCAATTGACATTTTGCATTCCACTCAAACTTACCTTATTTGGGTAATTCACCTCCTTGTGGTTCCCTGGTCCACACCATCTACACATTTGGGTAGCATTGCTACCACTGGTATTACCTATATTTTGAGGCTTAGGGTAATTTTTTGCAAAGTGGCCCCATTCTTGACAATTCTGGCACTTGATGATTGGTCTCCCTTAATATTCATACTGCAAATAACTTTGTCCTCCTTGTCTTCCACCTTGGTGATTATTCCTAAATCCATCACTCTTTGCACCTTGTCCATTCCTTGAAGTATCTAGTTGATCTCCCTGTTGGATTGTCAAAGTCTGATACCTTGCTCCCTTCAAATTAAATGGACAATCAACTATTGGATGTCCTACTATATCACATATATTGCAATATGTATTCTTTGGGAAATTGACATTCGTATGTCCTTCCACTTTGTAGTCTGAACACCAAATATCTTTTCGGTCCTTTCGTACTTCTCCTTTAACTTCTTTCACGATCTTATCAAATTATTTTCTAAAGGAGTGTATTGCAATTTGGACTTTATCGTCTGTATCGCTATCGGAATCGTCATTTCGTGGATGTCCTCTGATTCCTGCAACTATTTTTTTGGCTTCACTTTCAAAATTCTTTGCCTTTTCGAGTGCTTCTGCGTACGTAGACGATGGTACTACTTTCATTTCTTCCTATATTTATGCAATAGTCCATCCAAAAACCAGTGTTTCACCATTCCATCTACAAGTGGCATCTGCATTTTATCTATCAATTGTTTCAATCTCCTATTATAACTCTTGACATCCTCATCTGGTTTTTGTTTTGTTGCAAAAAATTTTGTAATAATTTTTGTGTCATCCCTCAACGGCCGAAATTCTTCTATGAAAGCATCTTTCAAAGTGTCCCACTGTGTAAATGGTTGAGTATTCTACCTTTTTAGATACCAATCCATAGCCATCCCTTGCAAGGTGGCTGGGAATAATTGTAACCATTCAACCTCTTGTGATACTCCATTTGCTCCCCAAATGGTAATGCAAGTTCCTATGTGATGTGTTGGATCTTCTTTCCCTTCCTTGGTGAAGGGTGGGAATTTTTGTTTGCCCACTCTATTGGCAACATTCACCATTGGGACTATCCCACTAGGCGTACCACTTGATGATGATTGTTGTGGTGTGTTATTCCACTCTCTTTTTATTGTAGGTGGTGCAAAATCTTGTTCAAATACATGCTCAAATAGTCTTCTCCTTGACTCACGTACGTCCCTACTTCGTGATATTCTTTGTGAATATACGAGGTGCGATTCTGGTCTTCCTCCCCAAGAACCCATGCGTGGTTACTCTGGTACAAATATTTCCTCTTTTGTACCTATTGGCCAACTCTCCTCTGTTGGTTTAGGTGTTACCATCCACTCCTCACTTCCAATGTTAGATACATCTTCTGCTATTTGATTTCGTTCTTCGTCCTCTGTTGTCACCAACAATGTCTCCCACCTTCCTTGCACTTCTCTTAGATTGTTATCTTCCAAAGGGTTCCACACTTGTTCCACCTCTGGTTGTGAAACTTCATCTTGAGTTTGTATCCTTTGATTTGCCAGTCGTGCACTTCATCTTAGTGGTATCTGGTTCCTTCCTCGATTGCCTTGTGGCCTAGAATCTATCATTCACCTCTTTGCCTTATCACATATACTTCTTGACCCAAAGTTAGTTTAGGCAACAGTGCCAAATATAGACAAGGGTGAGTGCATTCCTAAGACGAGGGAATGACAAGATTTTAGGAAGGATTGACCAACTTGACTGTAAAGCCTGACATTAACTTACACTATTCAATCTTAGATGTGTAAGCTGTTGTAGACGTCTTGTTGTGGCTATTCCACAACATACCCCAAAAGTGGGGACCCACCTTTTATTTTCCATTTTTTGGGAGTTTTGATTATTTTTGAATGATAAGTTTAGAAGGCCTTTACCCATGAGCTTGCATTCCAAAGTTTATTTTGGGTAGTGTCTCCTTGTTTTTATGTTTGATTTTTTGTGTCTTGGGTTAGGGTGATATGTCTAATTTTGTTGGTTTTGAATTTTAAATGATTAAGTATAAAGTTTCTCTTTTATGTTATTTTATGATGAATTTTTAATATTTAAAATTGATTGGTTTGGAAACTATATATATATATATAAATACAAATTAAAAAAATTAAAAATTAAAATAAAATAAAAACAAATAATAAAATAATATATATATATATATATAAAATAAATGATTGTATGGGTATGTATAAGGTTTTTTTTTTATTTGTTTAATGAAATAATAGTAAAGTGGCCTTTGTTGTCTTTTACATAAAGTAAGTTATTTTATCATAAGGCTTACACTTATATTATGCAGATGGAATACATGGATTTTGAAGAAAGTGATGATGTGAGCTCCTGATAGTGGACAAACACGCCAGGTTTAGTCGAATTGAGATGAAAATAAATGGTTACAACAACTTGGACACTACAGACTTGTCGATATTATGTTATGTGTGGCGATGTAAAACATGACAAATCGTGGCTACGTGATGAGTGGTGAGTGTCATATAATGAGGTGCGGATGAGAGTTTATAATAAGCAATCATCAGTAATATGACCTCGGATAGACCTTGTGTGGGTGAGCTTAGACCAATGATAGTTGTGCAGTGGTGTAGACCAAAGTGTGACATGGCGAATACAAATTTTTGCGATGGGAAAGCAAAAGCAGGTGTGGCATGAATTTTTGTTGTGTCCTCAAAAGTTATAGGAGCAGTGGTTATCATGGTGTGATGTCAATGACTATCATGGGATTTAGTTTTAAAATCCCATAAACTCATACAAGATGGTGGAGAGTGTAGAATAAAAAGTCCCACAGTGTTTGTTTGTTGTGTTATACCTGGCAGAAAGCCATTTTAGGTGAGGTAGCTTCAAGGAAGCACAATGAAAAGGTAGGTTTCAGTAGCATATGTGGCACTCAAAGATGTTAAATGATGGGGTCACAGATGGTGTTCAAAATAATCCACAAATATAGACCAAGATTCGTCAGTTTATCACAATCAAACTTGGCAGTATACAACATAGAAGAGGACACCCGGTATGTGGTGGCAGTAGATTTAATGGTGACATGGATGACATGTGTGGAGAAAGTCTAAGATTTTTGGATACAATGGCAATGAAGGAATAAAACTAATGGATGTTTAGCATATAAAAATGTTTAAAGTGATCAAACATTGGCAGGCGATTTCACCAGTAAGGTATCAGCATGGAAACAGTACCTTGTACTAGGAAATGTCATCAAAACAAATCATGCTGCTAGTGAGACAACAATATCAAAGAGCTACATAGGCACATATCTAAATGAGGGTGTTCAATAGTTTGTTTAGACACTATGGAAGACAAGAAAATCAATAATGTGGTAAGGGTATTACCTTAAATGATCTATCAAGACACGTGCATGCAGTGACTAGGGACCTGACACTGGAGTTAAATGGGTGTTGGTGAACTACACGGTGGCTATGATGCTAAATAGGGCTCATAGGATAGTCGTTGTATGCATGAAAAAGTGGCAACAACAAGGGGTATCGACGTACACTGTGGTTTTCTTTAACGCTAAGGACAACACTTTGATCAGCATTGATGGAATGGTAAAATTGATGGAGTTAACAAAGATACGTGTGATATTTTTGGGAGTATTTTGTTAGAATATGGTCAAAATTGTGAAGAACATGTGCTTATACTGAGAGGGGGGTGAATAGTATAAGATAAAACTTTTTGCTTTTTAATCCAAATGATAACATCAACAATATTAAAGTAGTAAACATCACACAAAGCATCACACACATGAGAGACATGATTTAACATGGTTCACCCAATGTGGGCTACTCCATGAAGAAAATATTCCTTATAATTTTTTCTCAAATAAATTCTCTTGGGAATCCTTTCCCTATAATGTTTATGGACCTCTGTCCAAAGGAGACACCAATCCCCTAATCAAGTTCATGGATCTCTATCCATAGGAGAACTCCTTTCTCCTCTGCTCTGGATGATGATATTCTAGAAGATCTATTGTCCCTACTATGGCTAATGGATCTCTATCCACTGAAGACACTTGTCCTCACTACCCTGGCTAATGGATCTCTATCCACTAGATACTATCATCCTCTATACTCTGTCACCTCCAAAGCTCTGTCTCAAATATACACTAAACATAGTCCTTTGGTCTAGCACAAATCTATCCTCAATCTCAGACTCTTATCTGGCATAAACTTATCCTTAAATATGTACTAAATTCTATCCTCAAATTTGTCCTTAATATCTATCCTCAAATATGTCCTCAAAACTCTGTCCTAAAATTTGTCCTCAAAACTCCATCCTCAAATCTATCCTCAAATATCTGTCCTCAAAACTTTGTCCTTAAATCTATCCTCATATCATTGTCCTCAAATATGTATTGTAAGCTTCCATAAAATCTCACACTAATCTGTCCACAAGTATTCTCTAAGACTTGCCTTAAATCTACTCAACAAGTCCACACTAGAACTTTTCCAATCTCATAGAAACATAAAGAGAATTTTTAGAGACTCAATATGCTTCACATTCATCACAATGCTCAACCACTTCCAATCACTCTTTTAGAAACATATAGAGAATTTTTAAAGACTCGATATGCTTCACAAACTCTCAATCACTTTATCAACTCAATTAAAAATATAGAACAATTTGTTTCATAGAACTTGAACTATCACATCAACACATCCACTTGACTAAGCTCAACCAAATATACTCAACCAGTCCCTCAATGAACTAATCCTTGCTCACAAACCCTAGACCAAGCATATGAACACTCATTCAAATATTTCCAACAATGCTTATCAATCAATTTCACATAACAATGATACTCATGATCTTTGAAAACCCTAGTTCAAGTTCACTCAATTAATCACTTCAACAACAATGCTTATAAAACAAGATTTTACCAACAACTCTTTATTCCAAAAAACCTTGAAGCATTAATTCAACACACACTCAATCAATCCTTTTCACTCCAACTTTGCATTCACAACATTCAACAATCACTTGCTAGGAAGAATATGTCAATATATTTAATTTGATGTAGAAGTGCCATTTGGAAAACCTGTATAAATCACAATTTCCTTCTTTCCAATTTCAATGATTAGATGACAAAATATCACTCTTAACACTTCCTCAAATATTCCTTAGACATAGAAATAATCAAAGCTCAAATGCACCTTATTACTACCTTTTGAAAATAACATCCATCAAATCATACATGAAAAATAATCACTTTGATACACCTTATAAACTCCAACTTAAAATAATATCCAACACCACAAAACCTCAAACTATCTTCCTAAACACCTTTATTTCCTTTTCAACCACTAAATCAAATAACATCAAAATTTATTTTGCATCAACCTTATAACTCCCCTAAAACCTTTATATACCAAAAATATGCAAAAATTAATTTTTAATACCTCAACTAACTCCTTCGAAAATTTTGACGCTCAAATTTTAATGCATACCTTTGTTATCACCCAAAAAGGGTTTCGAAATGATTTGAACCACCGTCTCCCCAAGAACCAAGTGCCTTAGAACTTTGGATCCCACCACGTGGGCTAGAAGTGCCCACATGAAGGAAGGTGAACCTCCTTCCCTATCAACCTTACTCCGCTGCATTTTCAACACAAAACAAAATGATCCTCTGCGGGGATTTGAACCTGCGCCTATCGCTGCCCTCACGTCTTGCTACAACCGCGGTTGCCAACTGCACTACCAGTGGTTGGTGACCAAGGCTCCATCCTTGGTGGGTAATATAATATCGCCTCCTATAAGCTCTTTAGAAATAAAAACTCTTCGTTGCACATCACAATTCACATACACTCGCATAACATAGGATTTAATTCGAAAAGCATTGGGGAGTTTTGGTAAGTTGCGTAATCCCCCTTTTATACACACATGGTAAAATGCTTCCCATGTCGGCGCTAGAAATTAAAATTTAAAATTTAATTTAAATTTAATAACCCACCTTAGGGTTAGTTAAAAATTAATATAAATTAACTTATAACTAATATTAAAATTAATTAATAATTAATTTAAATAACTTAAGTAAATTAAATTATAAATTAATTTATAATAAAAATTATATTAATTAATTTAAAACTTCCCTTTATAATATTATAAAAATATTATAATATTATTCACTTGGGCTTCTTCTTTTGCACTTTGGACCACTTCTGACTTCGTGGAACCGGGTCTTGATCAACTAAAATTGGAGAACCTGAAACCGATGCTACCCACTGAAACAACCACTAACTGGTGTTGAAATCCTGAAATTAATGACCACTCACTCTTGACATCAATGACAACTTATCTACTCAAAATTTCCAACAAATTTATGTACCATTTGGCATTATACCGCAACACATCAACATTACCCGGGAAGTCTAATGTGTAAATGAAATAGTACTCTGACAGTTGAAGCGCAAATTAAAAATTTCATTCCAATATAAAAAAAATTTCATTCCAATCTAAAAATCCAAACCTTAGCTGCTACATTATATAGTTTACTTGCAACTAAAGAATGCAACTGAAGGAGAAGATGAAGGGGATAAGGAGATAGAAGAAGTTGCGAGAAGAAGGGGATAAGGAGATAGAAGAAGTAGGGATAGGGAGGAGAATAAATTGAAACAAACTTTGCCGACATGTGCCTTTGCCGACATTGCCATCTACGTAAGTTAAACTCTAACATTCTCCCCCTTAAAGTTGAGAGGACTGACAAGACAGTCTCTCAGCTTTATAAATTGAGCTTTAGCCATGCCTTTGGTGAAGATGTCTGCAATGTTCTCCAAAGTGCTGCAATATTTAAGCTCAACAATATTTTGGTCCACCATGTCTCGGATGAAGTGATACTTCATATCAAAGTGTTTTGTTCTGCTATGGTGGATAGGATTATATGCCAACTGAATGGCACTGATGTTATCACAGTATAATCTGGTAGGACCACTTTGTTGTTCTCCAATCTCTTCAAGGATTTTTCTCAACCATAGGGCTTGAGTACTAGCATATGTGATGGCTATATACTCGGCCTCAGTAGATGACAATGCTACAACAGTCTGCTTTTTGGAACTCCATGTAATTAGTCCTGATCCTAGACTAAAACAGTTCCCTGATGTAGATTTTCTATCATCGATGTTGCTGCCCCAATCACTATCACTGAAGCCAACTAACTTGACAGTATTACATTTTTGGTAATGGATTCCAAAATCCAATGTACCCTTTACATATCTGAGAATTCTTTTAGCTGCTTGCAAATGCAGCTCGGATGGATTAGCCATAAATCTTGAGACAAGAGAAACAACATACTGAATGTCAGGTCTTGTGTTGGTGAGAAACATCAAACTCCCAACCATGCTCCTGTAAGTGGTCGTGTCAACCTTCGGTGCTCCATCATCCTTGCTCAATTGGATCCCATGTCCAATTGGAGTTGCAACTGCTTTGCAATGCTCCATAGCAAATTTCTTGATCATATCCTGAGCATACTTGTGTTGACAGATGAAGATCTCTCTATCTGTCTGATGAACTTCCATGCCTAGGAAGTAGTGCATTAATCCCAGATCTTTCATCTCAAACTGTTTCATCATGGAGTGTTTGAACTCCATATTCATCTTATCATTACTACCCATAAATATGAGATCATCCACATATAAACAAACTATGAGGATGTCTTTACCTTGCTTTAGGTAGTAGAGAGTTGGTTCATTTTTGCTTCGGGTGAACCCATATTCCTTGAAATAGCCATCAATGCGAGAGTACCATGCTCTTGGTGCTTGCTTGAGGCCATACAATGCTTTTTTCAGTTTATAAACAAGGTGCTCCTTACCTTGTTCTTGAAAGCCTTGAGGTTGTTCAACATAAACCTCCTCTGTTAAGTACCCATTGAGAAAGGCACTTTTTACATCCATGTGTTGGATTTTCCATCCTTTATGGGCAGCTAAGGAAAGTACTGTTCTGATTGTCTCCTGTCTAGCTACAGGAGCAAAGGTCTCCTCATAATCAATGCCATACTTCTGTGTGAAGCCTTTTGCTACCAGTCTTGCCTTGTGTCTTTCAATGCTCCCATCAGCATTGAATTTGGTCTTATAGACCCATTTACATCCAACACATTTTTTTCCTTTAGGAAGCTGAACTAGCTCCCAAGTATCATTGTTTTTTATAGAGGTCATCTCCTCTTTCATGGCTTCCTGCCATATCTTCTGAGTACAAGCCTTCTCATAGCTAGAAGGTTCAAGTTGTGCACTAGTCAATAAAGCATAATTGACTACATCTCCCCGAGGCTCTTGGGAGTCATCATCTCCATACAAATGCAGATTTTCAAGTCGTTGCAAAACTGAACTCATTTCACTAGCTTGACTTCTAGTGTATCTTCTCTGAAAATTTTTATCCAACATCTGATAAGAGGGATGATGTTGTAGTGTTCTCTTACCTCTGGATGGAGAATCAATATCCATCGGTGAAGAACTGACTGATCATTGTGGAGAAGGACTTGGAGAAGTTGTTGATGTACTAGAAGTAGCACTTCTGCTTGGGCTTGGAGGGGGTGTGTCTTTGCCTTTCTTGGGTGACACCTGCTGAATTTGAGAAGAACCTGCATCATGGGATTCATCATCAACAAAAATTCTTGGATGACCCCATTCTCCCCCTTCATCAAAAATCACATCCCTGGAAAGGACAATTTTATGGGTCTTTGGATTGTAGAGTCTATAGGCTTTGGTAGACTCACAATATCCTACAAAAATACATGCTTGACTCTTGGGATCAAGATTTTTCCTTTTTCATCAGGAATGTGTGCATATGCTAAAGAACCAAAAACTCTGAAATGTTTTACATTTGGCTTCTTGCCATACCACGCCTGGTAAGGAGTGATCCCCTTCAAACTAGAAGTAGGACTCCTATTTAGAATGTAAACACTGGTTCTGACAGCATCAACCCAATACATATTGCTTAGATGCTTTGTTTGAAGCATCGATCTGGCCATCTCTACAATGGTGCGATTTTTCCTTTCTGCCACACCATTTTGTTGTGGAGTATAGGCAGTGGTGAATTGCCTTTTTATCCCACATTCTTTACAAAATTGCAGAAATGCCTTGGAAGAGTACTCTCCTCCTCGATCTGTCCTGAGACATTTTACATGAAACCCACTTTGTTTCTCTACATTATTCTTGAAATCAATGAAGCAATCAAAAGCTTCATCTTTGTGTTTCAGGAAATAAACCCAACACATTCTAGAGAAATCATCTATAAAAATGAGAAAATAAGAATTGTTACCGAGACTTTTTGTCTGCATTGGACCACAGATGTCCGAATGCACTAATTGCAGTGGATAGTTGGCCCTCCATGCTTGTCCTCTTGGAAACTTGGACCTGGCGTGCTTTCCCAAAGCACATCCTTCATAGACCTCCTTGTGATCCTGAATTTTAGGAAGTCCAGTCACCATTGCCTGAGAAGTCAACAATTTTAGGCTAGCAGAATTCAGGTGACCATATCTCAAGTGCCAAAGCACACTTGGATTTGCAATAGCAATATTTGCAAGTTGATCTCCCCCTGGCTGTCCAAACTTAAGGGGAAATAACCTATTCTTGGTCATAGGTACCTGTGTGATGACTCTATTACCATTTTTCTTATCAAATATTACACATTTTCCCTCATCAAAAACAAGTTTGTAATTCTTTTCCATCATTTGTCCAACACTTAGCAGATTATGTTGGAGTTGAGGGGTGTAGTAGATATCATTCACCTTTTTGATGCCTTCCTTCGTTGGAACCTCCATGGCTCCAATGCCTTCAACTTGCAATGCTTTATCATCTCCCAACTTGATTCGGGATTTATAGGTGGAATCTATTGTAGCAAAGAGTTCTTCTTTGCCACTCATATGGTTGGAACAACCAGTATCCAAAATCCAAGTATCATTCAGATTTTGATCCGATTGCCCATAAGAAAGAAAGAGATTAGAAGTCCCTTCTTCTTCACCAAAATGACCATACTGACTGCTTTGACTGCTGCTTCCCTGAGAAGATTTGGACCAACAGTCTCGAGCAAAGTGACCTGGTTTGCCACAATTGAAACAAACCTTTTTGGATTTGTCACTTCCTCTTCCTCGACCTTGACTTCTACCTCTGCTTTGTTGACTACCTCTGCTTTGACTTCCACCTCTGTTGGGAGTTCCTCCTCTGCTGGGATTTCCACCTCTTTGGCTGCTCTTGCCTCTGCCTCTTCTCTGACCTCTGCCTTGGCCTCTACCTTGTCCTTTTCCGGCACCTTCCTGAGATGCGAAGGCTTTATCATCGCCTCCATAACTGGTTGAAGGAGATTCCTGTAATCTCTCTTCATGTGAAAGTAATGAACCAATTAAAGCATCAAAGGATAGTGTAGACAGATCCTTTGATTCTTCGATGATGATTGCTATGTGATTCCATTTCGGAAGAAGTGTTCTCAACACTTTCTTCACAACAGTTTCTGGTTTGACTTCTTCTCCAAGTGTTACCATCTTGTCAACGACTGCTTTAACTCGAACGCAGTAGTCACCAACTTTCTCATCTTCAATCATCTTGAGATTCTCAAAATCTCATTTCAGTGTCTGAAGCCTGACCTGCTTCACTTGATCACTTCCTTGGAAACCTTCTTTTAAGGCATTCCATGCATCTTGGGCAGTTATACAAGATGCAATTCTGGGGAAAATACTTTTATCCAACGCTGCTTGAAGATGAAAAAGAGCAAATGAATTGTTCTTTTGTGCTTCCTTCTTTGCTTTCTTATCAACTGCACTCAATGTAGTCCAATCGGAGGGTTCTGAGTAACCCTCTTCTACTATGTCCCATAACCCCTTACCTATGAGTAAGGTCTTCATTTTGATAGACCAGTACTCATAATCGTACCCATTAAATTTTGGAATGGGTAGATTAGCATTCGAGGCCATAGCTACTGACAAGAAACTAGAAACAAACTTTTATTTTTCTAGTACAATCAATTTCAAAGAAAAGCAATTACAAATTTAAATCAAGTCTAGCTTGATCTACTCTTTCACTTATGGCTTGCTCTTCTTGTTGAGGCTCTCCAATCATCGGGTTCCCAAAGTTATCACCAATCGAATCTTCGTCATCACTGATGAGGATAATTTTTGGTGAAGCTGGCTCCAGTATTTGGACTGAATCACTATTACTGATCTGAGGATTTGTTGGTTCTTGAGGTGCAATGCCAACTGAATCTGAGTGCTCAAATTTGTTTCCAAAGGAGTTGTCTTCTGAATCTGCTTTGTATCCGGAATCTGGATGTCTTTGATGGGCTATGACTGCGTTTTGTAATTGGCTGAAAACTGTATGCAAACCATATCTCTGAACTCTTTCATCAAACGATTCGGCGTTCTCTCTTAGTAGAAGAGAACACAGGGCATGATAGCACCCAGTAGATCGTATCATCTACTCATCAATGCAAAAATCTCCTCCTTTACAGCCGTTGAGGCTATTACAGAAAATTTTCAGCCTTGAACGGGGTTCCAAGGGGCAGCGCTAAACGGGCGCTCCAGAAGGCTTCCCGTCACTTTTATGCTCCCCTTTTTACAAAGCTTGCCTCTTAGGCTATTACACAATTTGCAAGTTTTTCAAGCCCCTTGGGCGATTTTACAGATTGCCTCTGAAGCAATAGGTTCAAATTTTCTCCTTTTAAAGTTTAAAAAAAAAACTTTTTAAAGTATTTTTAATATCTTTCTATTTAATAATTAAAAACATTGCTTTAAAAAACAAAAGATAAAAAAAACTGATTTTAAAAGCAATTGTTTTTTAATTATTAAATGAAATATTAAAAAAACTTTAATAAAATTTAAATTAACTTTAAAAAGAATAAAACTTTTAAAAAATATTGAACCTTATTTTTTGAGCCCGTGCGAGTCGAACTCGCACCCTGCGATATCCAACTGAGCCACCTTTCCAACTCGGTTGCGTCTACTTCTAGTGCCTCCAAGGCACCCACCGTGCCTTATACTCTTCTCAATGCGGGGAAACCAAAAAAATAAAAACAAATTAATGTCGTTGGGCTTCAAACCCGTGACCTGACGCAAAGCAGGCGACGGTCTTAGCCAATCGGGCCACTCACCCGACGTGAAACTACTAGATGCTGCCTTCCTCTTAAACATGCGGCGAAAATTGTTTTTTTAAAACTACGAGTGCATTATCCCACATGCACTGCATTGAAGGCTGTGGAGGTGTTTTTAACGTCGGGCACGCAATGGTTAAAATGATTGCCTTCGGGAAATCGTTGTGTCCCTTTTACCAATGCTACAAACCAATCCAAACTCGCCACCGTGGCATCCGCTGAGCTGTCGCCTATTCAATTAAACTCTGCCACGTCACGTCCTCGTTGCCAGCCACGTCGGCTAAACCTTTACCGCGTCAGCTACTCTGCACCTACCGCATCAGCTACCCTATGCCTACCGTGCTGCCATGTGTCGTCCTATTGGCTACCACATGTTGTCCACATTAGAGTCGCATCAGCGTCCGTGTCCAGTGGCCTAATGCCACGTGTCAGGTCCTCATCACCACCTCGATCTGTGTATAGTCTATGTCCACGTGTCCGGATCTGTTGTGCCACCTTGGAGTCCATGCCAAGTCTACTGTGCACGCCTCGGGATCCATGCTAGACTGTGTCTGGTCCACTTCAGGATCCGCATCTGGATCTAGAATTCCTGGGTAGTCCTACTACCTCGAGAAGCATGCCTGGACCTCCTCATAGGTCAACTCCCTCCTACCTGACCTTGAATACCGTGTTGCTCTGATACCAGAGTGAGGCGCAAATTAAAAATTTCATTCCAATCTAAAAATCCAAACCTTAGCTGCTACATTATATAGTTTACTTGCAACTAAAGAATGCAACTGAAGGAGAAGATAAAGGGGATAAGGAGATAGAAGAAGTTGTGAGAAGAAGGGGATAAGGAGATAGGAGAAGAAGTAGGGATAGGGAGGAGAATAAATTGAAACAAACTTTGCCGACATGTGCCTTTGTCGACATTGCCATCTACGTAAGTTAAACTCTAACAACAGTATACATGTATGCTAGAGCGAAGATAAACCTACATCATGTGGCACAAAAGCCATGTCACACTACTTCAAAACAAACTATGTGAGCTCCATTCATTATTCTAAGGGTGCCACATGACTTACCTATTCTTTAATAAGGGTCATCCATGAAATTTTGTGAGAGCATTGGTAGAGTATCCACATGACGATATAAACATCGTGGTACCTTGGGTTATGTAGGAATGTCAAAGACATTTTGAAGTTAGATGTGCAATGATTTTGAGAAAGTAAAGACAAGGCACAAATGGAAAAAGAAAATGAACAAAAGATGTTGAACTCCTCGAGAACCTAGATGAAGTTATAAGTTGAAAAAAACAAAAGAAGAAACGTAGGAAAGTGATGAATCGACAGTAGAAGAGAGTGTTCAAAATCGGAGAAGGGAAGATAAAAAGTAGAAGAGAAAAGTTTAAATACACCATGAAAATGTGGAACCAGGGCTAGAAGCTTGTCCAATGCCAAGGGCTGGACATTTTGGAGGCCAAGGCTAGAAATATATTGCAAGACTGTATTTTTTGCTTTTTAATACAAATGATTCCAAAAATTTGCATCTTGTTAGCAAGATAGGAGGAGATTATTTCTGCATGTTTGATTTAACTGTCTATTTTTTCCCTTTCATGCTATAGGCTTATAGATGATGTTCAATGCATTTTAATGGTTACATCATTGAATGTTTAAAGCATGAAATTTATTTTTATTTTTCTTAGAAGCTCGCACCTAGGTTATTGCGGGTTGTGCAAATGCAAGTTTGGATAAACTAGGTTACATGCAAAAATTTCTCACATCTTCAGTTTTATAGAAATAGGGTGGCATCATATTGGCAGTAGTTTGTTTTAACATTTTTAGCATTCTGGTCCATTTCTAGATTTTATTTTTATTTTTCTAACCCTTCCCTTTTGCAGATTTTTTAAAACTTTGATGATTAAAATAAAAATAAAAAAAATTAAAATTCCAAAAATAAATGCATGGGTGTGAAGAACAAGCTTTAACGCTCCATTTAGAACAATTTCGATTTCATTTTGAAGCCATTTCAAAATTATAAAAATTATTCAAAGTTGTTTTTACAGGCATTTTATAATTTCGAATTTTACATAATTTTGCATTTTGAAGGTAAATCAAATTTCAAGCTTTGCATGTTTATTTTGCAAGCAATAAATTAACTTTCCTTTATGAAAATCACAATTTCATTAAAGGGGAGTGATTTATATGGCATTTCAAAAGGCCATTATTTTTAAAGCAATAAATTGACTTCTCTTTATGAAAATTCTAATTTCATCAAAGAGGGGTAATTTATTTATTATATCAAAGGCTATTTTTATTTTCATATTCAAAGCAACATTAAATGAATCCAATCATCATTTAAGGTTCACATTTAGAGATAGATTTTAATCTTCTATTTCATGCTCAAAGTAGGGTTTAATAATGCAAGATAAAACTTGTTTAAAATATGCTTAACCAAAAGAAGATAAAATCTACCTAAAATACTTCAAGATAAAATGAACTAAGGCATTTACATCATGGTCATATGAGGGCCAATCACATTTTCCTTTTCTTTTAAGTTTCATGAACAATCACTAGCATAGCATAATAAAATAAACCAACACAGGCCCCTTGTTAACAGTTACTTGCAAATCACTAAGGTATTCCTAGCACTTATTTGATACATCTTCACAAGATTACAAGCACACATTAAGTAAAAGGAACCTTGGAGAAATTTATATTTCTTTGCAAGAGAGGGTTTTCTAATCAAAATCCTGACTGTGATGGGGATTTTGCAATTGGGAAAAATTTCCACTCAACAGAATTGGTGCTAGAAGGAGGGCATGAATTGGTGTTATTTTATTTATGCTAAATTGTTCATTGTTGTTCCAAATGCTTTTGAATTGTTCATGCAATGAATAATGTGATTTTGTGTCTAACCTTGAGAGCTATGAATTGCTAAATGTTTCATGTCCTATTGACTATTATCTTTGGCCTCCTTTAGCACTCAATAGAATTGGCGCTAGAAGGAGGGCCTGAATTGGTTTACTTTATTGCTATTTAGATGCTAACTTGTTCATGTTACTTGAAAGAGTTATTTGAAAGCATTGGTCTTGACTAATGAAGTTTTGTTTTCTTGTGATCACTTTCATTGATTCAAATATTTTCTAATTGATGATGCATTAATGCTAACCTTTTGCAAATTGGAGAATGTTCTCTAATGTCATGGTTTAATTGATGCATATCTTTTGGTTGATATACATGATGATTTATATGTGAAACATTTGAGGATTGTTAGTCATTTCATGCTTCTTTGCAAGATATATTTATTTGACTAACAAAATTGGTATTAAAGTTGTATTCTTTAAGGTTCACTAATGGTATTCCTTACTTCTTGGAGGGCAGGTTGTCCTTTAAACATACCTGGGCCTTCACATCATATGCCTACAGATCTTTTGGATCATCTACCTCAGTTTAGGCATGATGGAATAGAATCGGCTGAGGAACATATTCAAGCATACAAGAACACTTTAATTCAATGGCAAATTATGCATGAAGATGTTGCTTGTAACATGTTTCCATTCACATTAGATGAATTTGCTTATGATTGGTATCTCAATTTACCTGCAGGTTCTATCACTTCTTGGGCTCAACTAGAAGCAACATTTCTTAGCCAATTTGGAAAGCTAGTTGACCTGGATATCATATCAAATCAGTTTACCTCTATCTGTAAAGAACCTAATGAATCCATGAGTCAATTTAATGATAGGTTCCATAGGTTGTATACCAAAATAGAGATGCATTATACCATTTCAGAAGAAGAGGTCATCCAAATATACTTGGAAGCCTTAGACCCCTTTACTTCCACATTTCTAAGGAGAATTCTTAAAGATCCATCCTTGCCTAGAATCTATAGTGAGGCCATAATAGTAGAACAATGGTGGATTTTGAAAGGTATGGATGTGGGTCGATTAGCATTGCTCAACCCTAAGGCTCACAATCAAATGCCACCCATGAGTCAAGTTGAGGCACAACCTTCTCCCATGATGAATTGTTCTTTAGGAGTTATGGATTCCAACCAATACCAACCATCTAATCTAGCACCCTCGAATCAAATGATGTCTAATGTGAACAATCAATGGGATGAAGTTGAATATCCAAATGTTACAACCACCTTAGATATTGTTCAAGAGGAGGTGCAAGTTTCAAAGCCAATATCCACCAATGAGGATTGGTGAACAAGCCCATAAAAATGGAGTTTTCATCTCTAGAAAGGTATGAACCTTCAAGTGATGGAGGAGTCCTAGATCTAACTAGCATTGAAATATGTGATAGGTTGGGACCTTCCATAGAATGGAGTGAAATGATTGAAACAGATGATCAAGAAGGCCAATGTGTTCCAAATGATGACCTAGGCTTAGAGTCATTATTTACGAATGAGGATTGGGAGAATCATAGAAATTTGAATACAAGAATTGATTCCATTGAAGAGACCCTTGACCCACCAAAAGATGAAATGGTTGAAGTTGAAAGGTGGATAAAGGAAAAAAATAATTAATAGAAGAATCTAAATATTATGAGGAAGATGCAATAGAGTTTCACCTCATGGGTTTAGAAGATTATTATTATAATGGTTGGGGTATGTATGGTGATTCATTGTTTTCTCACACCCCTATTGATGAAACTTCTATTCCACTTGATATGCAGGATGCTAAAATCACCATTTCACATGAAGATCTTGCATTTGCAAGAATAGAGAAGGTTCCAAAATTAGATCATGTTGAATATGAATTTATTGAAGATCTTGTTGAAATAGAAGAGGAAGAAATGGTAAATGTTTCTTATGATTCAGTTGTTTGGGATCAGGAAGAAGTAAAGCCTCCTCTTTCATTTTGGAATACTGAAAACTTGGGTACAAATTCTCATGATTGTCTTGAATATTCTAAGGAAGAAATACCATGGATGGTTAACAAGGAATGGGAACCAAATGATAAAAATATTGCCTTATTCGAAGCAACTCAAGTAATTGATCATGGAGATGTGTTATTTGACACATCCCTTGATCAACAAAAGTTATGTTTTGAAAAGGATGGACATGTTTTTGATTGGGTGCCTAATTTTGGTATTTTTGATGAACATGTAATTGATGAAGAAGAAGTGCTACAAGATGATGATGATGAAGCCCATGAAGAAGAAGAAAATATTACAATGGCTCACCAAGTATTGGTAAATGAAAATGTACAAAAGGTAGAATCTAACATTTTGTGTCCAAACATCCAAGATTCAGGTGAAAATTTGTATAATCATTTATTGGATTCAAATGTTATTTATGATGAAATGCCATTGGAGGTGAATGAAGAACTAGAGTTGATTTCTACTCACACCACTAATGATATTGCTTTGTTGAATGAAAGAGAAGTTGATGTGCTTGAATTGTTGAATCAAGTTCATCAACAATTAATAATGGAATCTAGGATAAAAACTTATAATGATCCTCATTTAGTAGATATCCTAGATGCTTGTAAATTATTGCATAAGCTTGATTGGCCTACAAATGTGGAAAATAAATTGGCTTTGAAATTTATAGAAATAGGCTCCTACTTGCAAGATCTCATATTTGAAAAGGAAAGCCTAATTCTAAATCATGAATCGAATTGTGAAATTTGCATTTTAAGGAATAGACAAGAAAGAATTGAAGATCAATTATTGTCTTATCAATTTGATGATTTGAAACTCCACTATGGGATTACTAATGGAACTAGATTAAATTGGTGGGGTGAGAGAGGTAAAATAATGATTGTTGTATTTTATGGCTTAATCTTGTTTTGGCTAGATTCCTATAAATCTTGGCATGCATATCATAGTATGGGTCTTTCAAAATGTGCTAATCATGTTTGGGATCCAGGGAAGTGATAGCCTATTTTATGCACCATCTTGTACATTATTGTATATTATTGTATATAGTTTTGGTTTTCATGTTACTTTTGTTGTTGGTTTTGTTGTTTTGTGATTTGTATCTAGTTTTGGTTTATGAGTTTTGTGTTTTGAGGTTGGTCCCTCTATTTGAGGTGATGTTTCATGGTCACTACTAATGGCCTCTTGACTATTTTTTGTGTTCCTTTGTCATGAAGGGTGAATTGCCTATCATGTGGATCAAGGAAAAGGGGATGAAGTTGTTTAGTAACATCTCCTAGATTTTGGGACTAAGATAGTGAATTTTGGAATACTGAATCATTTTGCTAAAGCTACACATAAAAACATCATATTAAAGGGCATGCTTTGAAATATTGAAGGATGAAGTCATTTTGGTTTGCAAATTAAGGCAAAAATCTAATATGCTCCATCTCTAACTTCAAAATATTCTCTAACCCATGTGGTGCATAAAATTTTGCAAGGCCTTATTAAAAAAAACAAGCAAAGAAAAACATGCTAAAATCAGTCACCAGGTCTAGATAAACTCTATCGGGGCTATGGATGCCTGACTGGTAGTAGGGCTCTATCTAGACAAAGCTTGTTTAAAAAAAAAGGCATTGCAAAATATCAATTAAACCATGGGTAATGTAGATAAAATCTATTGGGGCTATGGACGCCTGACTAGCAGTAGGGATTTTTCTATAAGAATTCTTCTAAGGAGAAATATTTATATAGCCTAAATGCCAATCAGGTGATGGAGTTTGGATGTTTTTCAAGCATGCAAAATGAAATCACGATCACACACACTAAGCTAAAGCAATGATTCATGTGTTTTGTTTGAAGTTGTCTACCCCCACCTTCTAGATTTTGCTAGATAGATTATCTTATTGATATTTGGTTTGTTGGTTTTGAAAAATTGGGTTCTTCACCCAAAATACTCAGGAGCATTTCCTAGCAAAGTCACCATTTGTTGTGGCCATTCCACAACCTACCCCAAAATTGGGGACCCACCTTTTATTTTTCATTTTTTGGGAGTTTTGGTTGTTTTTGAGTGATAAGTTTCAAAGGCCTTTACCCATGAGCTTGCATTCCAAAGTTTATTTTTGGGTAGTGTCTCCTTGTTTTTATGTTTGATTGTTTTGTGTCTTGGGTTAGGGTGTTGTGTCTAAGTTGGTTGGTTTTGAATTTTAAATTATTAAGTTAATAAAATTTCTCTTTTTTGTTATTTTATGTTGAATTTTTAATATTTAAAATTGATTGGTTTGGAAATTATATATATATATATATATACAAATTAAAAAAAAAAACAAAATAAAATAAAAAAATTTAATAAAATATATATATATATATATATTAAATAAATGATTATATGGGTATGTATAATTTTTTTTTTTGTTTAATGAAATAATAATAAAGTGGCCTTTGTTGTTTTTTACATAAAGTAAGTTATTTTAACATAAGGCTTATACTTATATTATGCAGTTGGAATGCATGGACTTTGAAGCAAGTGAAGATGTGAGCTCTCGGTAGCAAAAAAATGCGCTAGATGAGTTGTAGTCGAATTAAGTCAGACATCGATGGCTATGATAACTTGGACATTGTAGACTTGGTGATCTTACATTATGTGTGGTGATGGACAACATGGCAGACCATGGCTATGCAATGGGTGGTGAGTGCCAGACAACGAGGTGTGAATGAGAGTTTATGATGAGCAATTATCAATAATATGGCCCTAGATAGACCTTATGTGGGTAAGCTCAAACCAATGATAGTTGCACAATGGTGTAGACCAAAGTGTGACATGGTAACTACGAATTCACATGGTGGGAAAGCAAAAGCAGGTGTGACGTGAATTTTTGTTGTATCCTCGAAGGTTATAGGAGAAGTGGTCATAACGATGTGGCATCAGTGACTATCATGGGCTCTGGTTTTAAAATCTCGTAAAATCATATAGGACAGTGGAGAGTGTAGAATGAAAGACCCCATGATGTTTGTTTGTTGTGTTATACCTAGCAGAAAGCCATTTTATATGAGGTAGTTTCAATGAAGCACAGTGAAAAGGTAGGTTTTAGCAGTATATGTGGTGCTCAAAGATGTCAAATGAGGGGGTCATAGATGGTGTTTGAAATCATCCACAAATATGGGCTAAGATTCAATACTTTGTCACAGTCAAACTTGGTAGTATACAACATAGAATAGGATGCCCTGCATGCAATGGCAGTATACTGAGTGGTGACATGGACAACATGTGTGGAGAAAGCCTAAGATCATTGGATACGGTGATGATGGAGGAATAAAAATAATAGATGTTTAGCGTCTAAAAAGGGATAAAGTGATTAAACATGGGTAGGCAGTTTCACCAACAAGTTAGCAGCATGGAAATAGTATCTTGTTTCAAGAAATGTCATCAAAATAAATCGTATTGTTGGCAAGACAATGATAGCAGATAACTGCATAGGCACAGATCTAAATGTGGGTGTTCGCTAGTTTGTTTAAACACTATGGAAGATAAGAAAATTAAAGCAATGATAGCGTGGAAAGGGTGTTACATTGAATGATCTATCAAGACACGTTCAGGCAGTGACCAAGGACCCGATAGTGGAGTTAAATGGAAATTGGTGAACTGCATTATGACTATGATGTTGAATGGGGCTCACAAGATGACCACTGTATGCATGTAGAAGTGGTAGAAATGAGGGGGATTGATGTACAATATAGTTTTCTTTAACATTGAGGATAACACTTTGATCAGCTTTGATGGAACAATAGAATCGATGGGGTTAACGGAGATACGTGTGAGATTGTCAAGAGTCTTTTGTTAGGATATGGTTAGAATTGATGTACCATTTAATGTTATATCATAGCGCATCGAAATTACTCAGGAAGTCTAATGTGTAAATGAAATGGTACTCTGACAGTATACATGTGTGTTAGGGTGAAGATAAACCTACATCATGTGGCACAAAATCCATGTCGCACTACTATAGAATAAATAATGTAAGCTCCATTCATTATTCTAAGGGTGCCACATGACTTGCCTGTGCTTTAATAAAGGGCCATCCATGAAATTTTATGATAGCATTGGTAGGGTATCCACATAGAGATATAAACATCGTGGTACCTTGGGTTATGTAAGAACGTCAGAGACATTATGAAGCCAGACGTGCAATGATTTTGAGAAAGTAAATTCAAGGTAAAAATTTAAAAAGAAGACAAACAAAAGATGCCAAACTCCTTGAGACCCTAGACGAAGTCATAAGTTGAAATAAATAGAAGATGAAACATAGGAAGGCATTGAATCAAAAGTAGAAGAGAGTATTCGAAACCGAAGAAGGGAAGATGAACAACAGAAGAGAAAAGTTTAAATACACCATGAAAAGGAAGAACCAGGGCTAAAAGCTTGTCCAATGCCAAGGGCTGGAATTTTTTGGAGGTCAAGGCTGAAAATATGTTGCAAGACTGTATTTTCTACTTTTTAATACAAATGATTCCATAAATTTACATCCTCTTAGCAAGATAGAAGGAGATTATTTTTATATGTTTGATTTAACTATCTATTTTTCCCTTTCATGATATAGGCTTTGTAACAACCCAGGTCTACCCACCTGGTTGTCCAAAATTCACAAGCAATTTTTTTATTAAACAAGAGAATTTAAATTACACCCAACATTATAATTGGTACATAGGCATTGAATATCTATTTCAAGGTGATTGACTACTGCAGATAGTCCCTTAAACATTTGATACTGGCCAAGTCCCGCACTAGGTGCCATCATGTGAACATGTTCATCTCCATAACCAGAGGTCTATATCCATAGTATCGGGTTGTCCTTTTAGAGCCCATTTCATATAAAAGGGTGTACGCATACTTCCCTGCCCATAGGTGTGAATTATTAGGGCTTAACTGGACACCCACTTCCCTGGTTTCCAGTTAAGGTCCAGCACTTCTCTGATTTCAGGACCAGGTAACTCATACCTCACTACAAGTGATAGAGTGTTGTCCCATTCCAACACCCGTTGGACCTTTTAGCTCGAGATTCAACTACTCTTGAACTTACCATGTTGGCAATTTTGGGTATCTTGAGTACATTGCCTTTGCTCAAGTATAGTTGTTGTCATTGATGTCAAAGAAGCTCTTGGTAGTTGTTGTCTTTGATGTCAAGGAGTTCTTGAAGCAATTTGATTAGTTGTCTAAGTATGTGTTTTGTTGAAGGTTTCAGCTGGTCAGTAAGTCTCCAAGAAAATCAGAGTAGCCCAGTTGCCAAAAATCCAAAAAAAGATAAGTTAGAAAAAGGTTGCAGGCTGCTGGAAAAACTGTCGCGATTTCGCGACATGTTTGAGGAGAGAGAAAGCGTTGGAAAAACTGTCACGATTTCACGACATGTTTGAGGAGAGAGAAAGCGCTGGAAAAACTGTCGCGATTTCGCGACATGTTTGAGGAGAGAGAAAGCTGGCAAAACTATCACGATTTTGTGACATGCTAGAAGGCGAGAGGAAAGTTCGGGAAAACTGTCACGATTTCACGACATGGTTGAGTTGGAGTTGAGTTGGCAAAAGGTGTCATGATTTTGTGACATGTTCCAGTTATGAGTAGTTTAGAAAGTGCTTAATGCAAGAAAGTGTCACGATTTCGTGACATGTTCTAGTTTCATGAGCAGTTGGCAGAAAAGTGCTTAAGGCAGCGAAAGCGTCGCGATTTCGTGACATGTTCTAGTTTCACGAGCAGTTGGCAGAAAAGAGCTTAAGGCAGCGAAAGCGTCACGATTTTGTGACATGTTCCAGTTTCACGAGCAGTTGGTAGAAAAGTGCTTAAGGTAGCAAAAGCATCATGATTTTGTGACATGTTCCATTTTTGCTAGTGCAAACCGAGGAAAGGTTGAAGAAGCAAGAAGTGTCATGATTTCACGATAGAGTTGTTGATGACGTCAGCAAAAGCAAATGTGTCACGATTTCATGACAAGAGCAATGAGGAAGGCCTTGCAGACTAAAGCATCGTGATTTTGTGACAAGAATCATGATGACATCAACAAAAGCAAATGTGTCATGATTTCATGACAAGAGCAGTGAGGAAGGCCTTGTAGACTAAAAGCGTCGTGATTTCATGACAAGAATCATGATGACATCAGCAAAGTCAAGGAGTGTCACGATTTCATGACAACAGGCTCAAGCAAGGCGTAAGGCAGGCTGTAGTGTCACGATTTCATGACAGCAAGCTAGCAAAAGTGTACGATAGGCTATAGTGTCACGATTTCGTGACAACAAACCAAAGAAGGCGCACGACAGAAGTAGTGTCATGATTTCACGACAACAAGTGATACAAGGTGTACGGTAGACAAAGGCATAGCGATATCATGACATGTTTGAGTTTCATGCTAGAAAAGCTATAGAACAGCAGAGGCGGTTGAAGCCGACGGAGTTAACCTTTGTCGACGAAGTGTAAGGTTGTGCAGCCGATGATTGTTTTAAGGATATATAGCCGACTAAGATCATGAATTTGATAATGAATTGTTGCTATAAAAGGAGGTCTATTTTTGAGTTTCAGGTGTGTGAGCGTCAAGTTTGCGCAAGTGAAGTCTACTGTGCGCAAAGAGCAGTCTTATCGAATCGATCGAAGTGTGCGTTCGTAAGTGTGACCTTCGTAGAAGCAGAGAGCGGGAAGAAGAACGATCGAGGAGAAGCAGACTGTGCGAAGAGGGTGTTGTTGTGATTACACATAGGCGCATAAGTTGTTGTGTGATAGAGTGCTACAGTGTTTGTGAAGACTGTGTAGAGATTGGAATTTGAACAAGGGCAGCTATGATTGCGACTGAGTTCACGCGATGTAAAGAAAGCAAGTGCGCGAAGTAGATGCTACTGTAATTGTGAATAGCTGTGAAGGACAAACTATGATCAATTGCTGCTGTATATTTTATAAAGACTGTGCTACT
Organism: Wollemia nobilis; assembly: GCA_028583015.1. Taxonomy (NCBI): domain Eukaryota; kingdom Viridiplantae; phylum Streptophyta; class Pinopsida; order Araucariales; family Araucariaceae; genus Wollemia; species Wollemia nobilis. The sequence continues at coordinate 9,733,483 of JAQPPZ010000989.1, forward strand.
GTGTTTTCATAGAAACACGCGAAGTCTGTGCTACTGTGTTTTCGTAGAAACAAATAAGTTGATTGAGTGCTACTGTATTTGCGCAGTCAGTGAAAAATTGATTTCGACCAAGTGCAAAAAAGAATAGTGGAAGAGGACAGAATTGTGCTAGACCGAAGGACTGTGTTTGGTACAGAAAAGAGGACCAGCTTTGCAGTGACAGAGTTGAGGACAGAGATCTCCAGCCAGAGCAGGGAAGACAGGTGTCTTCTGTGGACAGAATTCCACTTGCTAAGGGCAGAGGAGGTAGAGGTCTTCTAGAGGATCACCAGCAAAGCAGAATTAGGGGAAGGTGTCTCCTTTGAGCTGAGGCTCATAAACATTGTAATCGGGAAGGATTCCCAGAGGATTTTGATATAACTTTTTAGAGGAAAGTTTTATCCGTGGAGTAGCCCACCTTGGGTGAACCACGTTAAAATGGGTCTTCTATGTGTGATGCTTTCTGTCTTGTTTAATATTATGTTGATGCCACTGCTATCTGAAATTAAAATTATTAAATGGTTAAGTCTTATACTGTTCACCCCCCTCTCAGTATAAGTTCATGTTCTTCAATTGGTATCAGAGCAGGTCTCTCCAGAATAAGCCTAATAGCTTGGAGAAGGATCTAACAGAGGAACATATAAATTCAGAAAAGGTTGAATTCGATCTCAAGAGTGAATTCTTCTTGGCCTTGAGAAAGCTTGAGAAACTCAGGGAAGAGAATTCTGTCCTCAAGCAACATTGTCAAGAAAAAGAGATAGCAAGATCAGAACTGGCTCAAAGTGTTATAGATTTCAAAATTCTAGCTGAAGAAGGGAAGAAGATTGAACAAGTTCTAACAGAGGTTCTAAAAGGAAAGGTAGCTGATTGTGAGAAACTAGAAGGAGAGATTATGTCTCTTAGAGTGAAGTTAGAATAGTCAACTCTCAGACAGAATATTTCATGTGAAAAGAAGGATGGCATCACCATTCATGAAACAGGGTCTTCAAGCAAGAACAATCTTCACTCTGAAGAGCAATGGATTCCAGTTGATCGCAAAAAGAACAAACTTCCAAGGTATCAAAATAGGTTACATAATACCTTTCATGGATATTGTTTTTCCTGTAAAAAATTTGGTCACATAGCTATGCATTGCAATAAATCTCTGAAGAGTCATAGTAAGGAAAATGTTAACTCATTTGCACCTCTTATGAATAAAAATATCATGTGTTACAAGTGCAAGAATTTTGGGCATATAGCAAGGATGTGCAGTTTGGATAAATTTAGTCTTGAGTTCTCAAAAAGGAGGAATGAGATAAAATCTAAGTCAATGATAGTTCAAACTGCTTTTCATGCTCAAGACAAAGTAGAAAAATGGTATCTTGATAGTGGATGTTCAAAACATATGACTGGTGAAAAAGAAATTTTTTTGTCTTTTAAAGAAGCAAACAGAGGAACAGTTAGTTTTGGAGATAATAGGTCCGCAAAGATCTATGGTAAAGGGACTCTCAGTTTGGATGGGAAATCCAAAACAGAAAATGTGCTTTATGTAGAAGGGCTAAGACATAATCTGCTTAGTGTGAGTCAACTTTGTGATCAAGGGCACATAGTATCTTTCTTTTCAGATAGATGTGAGATAAGTAAAGAATTAAATGGAAAACTTATTGCTAGGGCTACAAGGACTCCAAACAATCTTTACATGCCGAGTGAGATAAAAAGAGAAAAATGCTTTCTAACTCAAGAAGATGAGAGTTGGTTGTGGCATAAAATATTGGGACATTTGAGTTTTGATAATCTGGTCAGTATTAGTAACAAGGAAGCAGTTAGAGACTTGCCCAAAATAAAAAGGCCCCAAAACATCATTTGCGGTCCTTGTCAACATGGTAAACAGACCAGAACCAGTTTCAAATCGAAAGGGTATACATCTTCCAAACCCTTGGATCTTATTCATACTGATTTGTGTGGCCCCACCAGAACTCGGAGCATTCAGGGAGATAGCTATTTCATGTTGTTTATAGATGATTACTCAAGAATGACTTGGGTTACTTTTCTCAAAGAAAAATCGAAGCTTTTGAAAAATTTAAAGTTTTTAAAGAAATGATTGAAAATGAGACTGACAAGAGAATCAAATGCTTAAGATCAGATAGAGGAGGAGAGTTCACTTCAAATGAATTTGTGGAATACTGTGAACAACACGAAATCAAAAGAGAATATTCAGCAGCAAGAACTCCTCAACAAAATGGAGTAGTTGAAAGAAAAAATAGAACTATTGAAAATATGGCTAGAGCAATGTTAGATGAGTCAAAACTTTTAGATGGTTTTTGGAGAGAAGCAGTAAATACAGCAGTCCACATCATTACCAGGGCTCAACTCAGAGTCAATCATCATAAAACTCCCTATGAGCTATGGAAAGGAAGACCAGCTACAGTTAAACACTTCAAAGTGTTCGGGAGTAAGTGCTTCATCAGAAGGGAAGATCAAAATCTGGGTAAGTTTGATCCTAGGTGTGATGAGGGAATTTTTCTTGGATATTCCAGCAAAATTAAGGCCTACAGATGCTTCAACAAAAGAACTCATACAGTTGTAGAGAGCATAAATGTAATAGTAGATGAAAAGACAGGGATAAGAGAACCAGTCAAGGAACTCAGTGATGGAATCTGTCAAGAAGAATTCAGAGAAGTGTCAGATGAAGAAGAGGAAAGACAACAACTGCTTCCCAAAACTCCTTCACGGTATGTTCAGAAACATCATCCCAAAGACTTGATCATTGGTGATCCAAATAGTAGGCAAACAAGAAGAAGAGTCATTCCTTCACATGAATCTGCGAATGTTTCATTGTTATCTTAGATTGAGCCAAAAAAATTTAGTGAAGCATGTACAGATGATTTTTGGGTAAAAGCAATGGATGAAGAGCTAAATCAAATAGAGAAAAGTGAAACCTGGGATTTGGTTCCAAGACCTAAGAACAAGAATGTCATTGGCACAAAATGGGTATTCAAAAATAAACTTAATGAGGATGGAAAGATTGTCAGGAACAAAGCCAGGTTAGTCTGTAAAGGGTATGCTCAAGTCGAAGGTGTTGATTTCGAAGAGACGTTTGCGCCTATTGCTCGTCTTGAAGCGATCAGAATGTTTTTGGCCCTGTCTAGTTTCAAATATTTCAAAGTGTTTCAAATGGATGTAAAGTCTGCTTTTCTAAATGGGGTGTTGGATGAAGAAGTCTACATAGAACAGCCAGAAGGTGTGTCTCTCTCAGAACAGCCAGACTATGTGTGTAAACTAAAAAAGGCACTGTACGGGTTAAAGCAAGCACCCAGGGCTTGGTACTCAAGACTTGACGGGTATCTTAATGAACAAGGATTCAGGAAAGGCGTGGCAGATAGCAACTTGTACATTAAGAATAAAGGTGATGATATGATTATCATAGTTGTCTATGTCGATGACATTATTTTCGAGGGAAATAATACTCAGATGTGCAAAGTTTTTGCTAACACCATGCAAAAGGAATTTGAGATGTCTATGATTGGAGAGCTGTCATTCTTTTTAGGACTGCAGATCGCGCAATCAAAAAATGGTATATTTCTCTCTCAAGAAAAGTATATCAAAGAGATGTTAAAAAAAATTGGGATGATGGACAGCAAACCCGTATGTACTCCAATGATTATAGGGTGCAATCTGAGTAAGGATGATGAATCTCCAGCGGCAGATCAAAAATTGTACAGATCTATGATTGGCAGTTTACTATACAGTACAGCTACCAGACCGGATATCATTGTAGGTCGTTGGATTTGTAGCAAGATTTCAGGTAGCCCCAAAAGAATCTCATGTTGTAGCAGTCAAGAGGATATTCAGATATTTGAAGGGCACTGTGGATTTTGGGCTTTGGTATCCCAAAGGAGATGATTTCACCCTCACAGCCTATACAGATGCAGATTGGGCAAGCAGTATTGATGATAGAAAAAGCACTAGTGGTGGAGCATTCTTTCTGGGAAAGATTCTGGTTTCTTGGCTGAGTAAGAAACAACCTTCAGTTTCCTTATCTACAAAAGAAGCTGAATACATAGCAGCAGTGGCTAGGTGCACTCAAGTTTTATGGATGAAAACAACCTTGGAGGATTTCAAAGTCAAGCATGAACAACCTATCCCTATTCTTTGTGATAATTCAAGTGCCATAAGTATTTCTAAAAATCTGGTAATGCACTCAAGGACGAAGCACATTTCTATCAAATATCATTTTCTAAGGGAGAAAGTGCAAGAGAAGCAGGTCAAGTTAGAATATGTACCCACTAAAGAGCAGATTGCAGATATCTTCACCAAACCCCTTCCAAGAGATACGTTTGAGTATCTAAGGGAGAAATTGGGAGTTGTACTCTCACCTCAAGATTAATCACCTCATCAGGAGGTGGGGGAGGGACCAAGCCAAGAGGCTCGTTCTTAGTCCCGAGCCCCAAAGGTGACCCTTTGCCATTGATGACAAAGGGGGAGAGATTTGAGTAAGGGGGAGAGATATGTGTAAGGGGAAGTGCTTCAAGTGTAGAGAAGAGCTTCAAGTCAGGGGGAGCAAAAACTTCAATTGCAGAATTCTCAGTTGATGGATCAGTTGGTTCAATTTTGGCTCTTGAGATATGTTTTTAGTTAAGGGTTGCCATCAATGACAAAGGGGGAGATTGTTGGCAATTTTGGGTATCTTGAGTACATTGCCTTTGCTCAAGTATAGTTGTTGTCATTGATGTCAAAGAAGCTCTTGGTAGTTGTTGTCTTTGATGTCAAGGAGTTCTTGAAGCAATTTGATTAGTTGTCTAAGTATGTGTTTTGTTGAAGGTTTCAGCTGGTCAGTAAGTCTCCAAGAAAATCAGAGTAGCCCAGTTGCCAAAAATCCAGAAAAAGATAAGTTAGAAAAAGGTTGCAGGCTGTTGGAAAAATTGTCGCGATTTCGTGACATGTTTGAGGAGAGAGAAAGCACTGGAAAAACTGTCACGATTTCATGACATGTTTGAGGAGAGAGAAAGCGTTGGAAAAATTGTCATGATTTCGCGACATGTTTGAGGAGAGAGAAAGCACTGGCAAAACTGTCATGATTTCACGACATGTAGGAAGGCAAAGGCAAAGCTGGCAAAACTGTCGTGATTTCACGACAAGTTGAGTTGGCAGTTGAGTAGGCAAAAGCGTCACGATTTCGCGACAAGTTGAGTTAGAGGAGAAGTGTCACGATTTTCGTGACATTTCCATGAAGTTGTAAGGTAAGGAAAAGCGTCATGATTTCGTGACATGTTCTAGTTTCACGAGCAGTTGGCAAAAAAGAGCTTAAGGTAGCGAAAGCATCGCGATTTCATGACATGTTCTAGTTTCACGTGCAGGTGGCAGAAAAGTGCTTAAGGCAGCAAAAGCGTCACGATTTTATGACATGTTCCATTTTCGCTAGTGCAAACCAAGGAAAGGTTGAAGAAGTAAGAAGTATCGCGTTTTCGTGACAGATTTGCTGATGACATCAACAAAAGAAAATGTGTCACGATTTCATGACAAGAGCAGCGAGGAAGGCCTTGTAGACTAAAGTTGCCAAGATGATGAAAAGCAAATGTGTCACGATTTCGACGACAAGAGCAGCGAGGAAGGCCTTGCAGACTAAAGCGTCATGATTTCATGACAAGAATCATGATGATGTCAGCAAAGTCAGGGAGTGTCACGATTTCGTGACAACAGGCTCAAGCAAGGCGTAAGGCAGGCTGTAGTGTCACGATTTCACGATAGCAAGCTAGCGAAAGTGTACGACAGGCTATAGTGTCGTGATTTCGACAACAAACCAAAGAAGGCGCACGACAGGCAGTAGTGTCACGATTTCATGACAGCAAGTGATACAAGGTGTACGAAAGACAAAGGCATAGCGATATCATGACATGTTTGAGTTTCACGCTAGAAAAGCTACAGAACAGCAGAGGCGGTTGAAGCCGACGGAGTTAACCTTTGCCGACGAAGTGTAAGGTTGTGCAGTCGATGATTGTTTTAAGGATATACAGCCGACTAAGATCATGAATTTGATAATGAATTGTTGCTATAAAAGGAGGTCTATTTTTGAGTTTCAAAGTGTGTGTGTGTCAAGTTTGCGCAAGTGAAGTCTGCTGTGCGCAAAGAGCAGTCGTATCGAATCGATCGAAGTGTGCATTCGTAAGTGTGACCTTCGCAGAAGCAGAGAGAGAGAAGAAGAATGATCGAGGAGAAGCAGATTATGCGAAGAGGGTGTTGTTGTGATTGCACATAGGCGCATAAGTTGCTATGCGATAGAGTGCTGTACAATGTTTGCGAAGACTATGTAGATATTGGAATTTGAACAAGGGCAGCTATGATTGCGACTGAGTTCACGCAGTCTGTGTAAAGAAAGCAAGTGCGTGAAGTAGATGCTACTATAATTATGAATAGCTATGAAGGACAGACTATGATAAATTGTTGCTATATATTTTACAAAGACTGTGCTACTGTGTTTTCATAGAAACACACAAATTCTATGCTACTATGTATTCGTAGAAACAAATAAGTTGATTGAGTGCTACTGTATTTGCGTAGTCAGTGAAAATTTGATTTTGACCAAGTGCAAAAAAGAACAGTGGAAGAGGAAAGAATTGTGCTAGACCGAAGGACTGTGTTTGGTATAGAAAAGAGGACCAGCTTTGTAGTGACAGAGTTGAGGACAGAGATCTCCAGCCAGAGCAGGGAAGACAGGTGTCTTCTGTGGACAGAATTCCACTTGCTAAGGGCAGAGGAGGTAGAGGTCTTCTAGAGGATCACCAGCAAAGCAGAATTAGGGGAAGGTGTCTCCTTTGAGCCGAGGCTCATAAACATTGTAATCGGGAAGGATTCCCAGAGGATTTTGATATAACTTTTTAGAGGAAAGTTTTATCCGTGGAGTAGCCCACCTTGGGTGAACCACGTTAAAATGGGTCTTCTATGTGTGATGCTTTCTGTCTTGTTTAATATTATGTTGATGCCACTGCTATCTGAAATTAAAATTATTAAATGGTTAAGTCTTATACTGTTCACCCCCCCTCTCAGTATAAGTTCATGTTCTTCATACCATATATTGTGAATGATTCGCCACTTGAGTTTGGTTTGTGAGGTACCCTCATGTACCACTCACATATCAATCTAGAGGAGTGTCCCATTCCATTCCTCATCATGTGTTCAAGACATTAGGACCTTACTCACCCTGAGTTAAAATTCTTGAAATGGACTAAATACGAATCACAATGTTTATCTTCCTATAAACATCAGATGTTGAGTATTGCATATAAGTCCATGCTTATATGATGATCCAGTTATGCGTTTGTTTAATATATTCTGCTCTTATGGTTGGATAAAAGTTTTTAGCCTTGAATTTGTCTAAGTAAACTAAATCATTGACTAAATTTTATTATGGATGGATATATGACCGGTTTGCTACCTAATCCATGATCTCTAAGTTTGGATATAAATCTAAAAGAAAAATTAAATTAAATTATTTTCTCTTTATTCATTCATATATTTATAGAAGCCTATACTTATATATTTAATAGTTGTGAATCAGTTTTTCACGTTAAGTTTTGTTACTTGTCATAATTCCTTTATTATGTAAGTGAATTCCATTTTGTTCTAAATTAGACTACTGATTAAAGAAAACATGACATGATTCCACCATAATTTAATTTAAAAATCTAAATAATTCTATGAAGTTTCTTAAACTTGCCATTCTTACCTTTTAAATATGCTTATGTTTTAAGGGTTCATAGTTTAGTTGACTCTACTTATTAACTATTTTTACTATAATAGTCTAAAGACTATGTATATTATGAAGTGCTCCAAGAAAACTTATTCGAATTTTACATTTACCATTATAATTAAATAGATGTTAAAAAAAATTTAACATTGCAACTTGTTACGAAATCATGACAATGTAATATAAATTTTTGTTTGCTATCTAAATGACCACCACCATGAAGAAGATTATTTAATAACTTTCACACTTCTTTTAAAATTTCCTTAATACACATCATTGGGTCAAACATGTCTTGCAGACTAGTGTACTATTTAATAAATTAAATTAAATATTTGTACTAAATTTTAATGAAGAATGTCTTATAGCCTTTGGGTGCGCACCAAGTAAGTTGATTTAGTATTTTGAGTGCTCTCCATTTCCTCAAGTTTTAAATCTACGCCTTGGTTTAAATACTATTAAGTATGGGACAAGTATATCATTTTAAGAAGATCCATGGTTTTCATTAATGTGGCACAAAAGATGTTTTACTTTCCAAGAGGTGGATGTATTTTCCTAGGAGTCTTATTAAAGTTATGCAAACAACTTTTCCTAAATTTACTTATATCATTTGTTGTACAATGTTTCATCTAAAAGTACACCACTATTTTGTATGGAAGCTATAACTATAGAAGGCCGACATTCTCAAACTAATTATCTCCAAATTTTTAAACATAACCTCATTTCCAAATACATCTACATCACAGGGTGAAATTGAGAGCATTGGTAAAGAAAACAAGCGGTTTTCACTACAGGTTTTATCCCATCTTCATGCCACTTCTTCTAGTGGTTCTATAAGAGCACTGGTCGGTTGTAAGTTTATAATAAAAATTGCTTTAACGAGGCTCTAACAAAATACAAGGGATCTTTTCCAAACCCAAGGATTAAAGTTTTAATTCTATTTTTCTCAAAAAGCTGCATAAACTAATATTACGAGTCCTTCTTCTATTAATTTTCTAAATAGTGAATATACTGAAAGGTGTTTAAATAATATATATATATATATATATATATATATATATATATATATATATATATATATATATATATATATATCAATAACCATTTCCATACCCGACCCAAGTTTTTTGTAAATGAAAAAGTAAATGACCCCAAGCTACATTTATCCAGGCATGATAATTACATAACTAACTTTAGTTTCCAACCTTGGTAGAAGATAAAATTAAAGTATATATTCATGCAGATTAAGGTAACATACCATCTACAATAAAGTGAACCACTATGTTCGTACCTTCCTAAGATAGGTTATTGCTAATGCGTTCATATGAGTGGCAACATTTATTGAAAATAAAAAACATTAAGCCTCTACTAAAATAAATTAGAATTCATCAAGATAAAGCACTTTAATTCAAACCTACTACCATATTGAAGAAACAAACAATTACAACTTATGGGTGGTTTTTACAAATCCACCCGATGTAGAGGCATTGTGGTTTGGGTTATACGATACCCATCGTACCTCAAATAAAAATTGTATACTTCTCAAGGATTTCATACCCTTCCATGAGTCTACACATAGCATACATTACATAAATGAAATCTTAATAAATTTCTAATCCATAAAATATGATACTGGGACAAAAAATTAATACGAACTCATAATATGAGTTTTCTATCAAAGGATATATTATCCAGTAGTTAATATAAATACATAGCAACCATTCTAATCTTATACTCGACACTGCATTTTTCCAAAGCAATGACCATCATGTCCTACTGTGAGTATCACCAACAGCGTAGAGGAAAAAATATGTGAAGGGAAAAAGGACACGAATATTCAGAGCGGTTTATCTACCCAATGAATGCACCTTACCTTAATGTCATGAAAACAATGATGTAAACTTTCCATTTTTTCTTAATTCTACTTTCATTCGAATTCAAATTTTCCACGGAGATATAACAGAACAAATTTAGCTAATATTAAAACAAAGAAGATGTTCGCACGCACATCATTCATAATGAGCTTTCAAAAATATACACCCAATTATAAATCTGAGCATAATGCAGAGTCTAACCTACGGTACCCAACTGCCTCTTTTAACAAAATACCTTCTCAATGAAGTTGTAAGTGCAACTTATGACGAAGGTAATGGAGATGATTTTTTTTCAAATTTCTTAAGTTTATATAGTTAACACCTACTAGTTACTAATTTTCTAGGTGGTCCTTACAAGCATAAATAAAATACATTGTATTGAATCATTTATTTGTTTACTATATACATATTTATTTTTATTTATTTTTAATTATTTATCTTATTTCTATATTTTATTATATTAAAATTTAGTATTTACTATAAGAATTTATTTATGTTTTATAATAATTTTCATTCATCACTTATGTATATTTTAAAACAATAATTATTTTAAAAATTAACTTTTCATACAAATGCAAAATTCCTAATGCAACTACATGTATGCACCTATATGAACCGTTGTGTAGGTGTATTGCTAATAGATATCTTTGCCCTATAACTACAATTACCCTGATGCTCATCATATATCCCCATATTACCGTTACCTCTTCCTTCTTCTTACATCAGGAGGAGGTGTCTGGTTTGCTTACTTGATCTTTCAACGGGTTCTACCTGTACCTACATGCATTGAACCATCAGCAGTACCATATTCTTGTAGATAAAACAAATAAACTAATTGGTGCATTTAGGAGGGATGTTAAATAATTCCCTACTAAAATTAAACACATTCCCTATGTTTTGAGCTATTCATGTCAAAATATCATGAAAATAGTTAACACAAAAACAACATATTTATCTGTTCATACATGAATGAAATCTAAGTAATTATCATAAACCAAAACATGATTTATAATCATAGTAATATCAAATATGCAGTATTATGCAAAACATGGATCATCATCCAAAACATAGTAACATATAGGTATCATATATAAAAACTATCTCCTATTGTTTGCCCATACAACAGTTTAAAAAAAAAAAAAAAAATCATTGTTCTTTAGTAGCCACATATTCTCATGTGGCTTGATCAGATGCCAAGGTCTTTGGGTAGAGAAAGCAAACAAACTAATTGATGCATTTAGGAGGGATGTTACATACTTCCCTACTAGAATTAAACACATTCTCTATGTTTTGAGCTATTCATATCAAAATATCATGAAAATAGTTAACAACACAAAAACAACATATTTATCTGTTCATACATGAATGAAATCTAATTAATTATCATAAACCAAAACATGATTTATAATCATAGTAATATCAAATATGTAGTATTATGCAAAACATGGATCATCATCCAAAACATAGTAACATATAGGTCTCATATATAACAACTTTCTCTTTTTGTTTGCCCATACAACAATTTTTAAATAATTTTTTTTTTTAATAAAAAAAATATTCATTGTTCTTTAGTAGCCACATATTCTCATGTGGCTTGATCAGAGACCAAGGTATTTGGGAAGATTTTAATATGCTGCAAGTTGTTGCATATATAACATCGGTTTTTGCATATATTCTATGTGTAGTCTCTCCTACGGGTTGTTGCTTATCTGCCCTCTGTGGACATTGGCTAGCATAATGAGCTTCTCGACAAACATAGCACTGTAGGGGGGTCTTATCCCTTATATTTTCTTCATTTCTATTTTGGAATGTGTTTTCCTTCCTGTTCTCTTTATAATCATCATTGTAATTTCTTTTGTTAGGTTGGTCCTATTTTAGTATCTGTTTTGATACCTATCATCTCATCTGAAATGATCCCCACCCTTGAACTTCTTGTGTTGATATTTGTTTCCTTTTTTGGATCCAAAATATCTTTTCTTCTTTGAGTCATCTCTATATTTTTCATTCTTTTGATAATATGCTTTTGTGTTCTTGTATCTTTCTTCCTTAAAACGGGCGATTTCATAAGCTTCAAATAATTCTTTTGGCTTAACTAAGCCTGCCAGGTCGCCAATTTGTGGATGTAGACCCATCAAGAATTTCTACACCTTCATGTATTCATTATGATCGTAATCAAGAACATAATTTAGAAATTGGATAAATATTTGATAATATTCGATAACTGACATATTTTCCTAGTGCAGATTGGTGAACTCCCTAAAATTTTCAATATAAAACTACCATGTCAAAAAATGATCTCTAAATTCTTTTAAAAATGTATCCCATGGAACATCTACAGCCTCTACATGCTTATTCATTTTTTAAGCCATCCACCAATTCATGGTGGATCTAGTCAAATGAGCTACCACCCATGCCATCTTGGATTCAAAAGAGAGAGTGATATTAATGGCATAATAACCTTCAACTTCATTCAACCAATTTTTTGCTGCTTCGCCATCTCCTTTACCATAAAATTGCTTGATATCTAATTTTCTCAATTCCTTTCTCAATTCACTGCCAACTCGCCTACGGGATGATCCCTCAGGAAATCCCTCTAGATTCTCTTTTGACTCCTTTTTAGATAGATTTTCAATCAGCTTTTGTTGTTGGACAAGGATTTCTCATTGTTGACTCATTTGCACTCTTTTCTATTCCATTTGTTCCATCAACTGCACCCATTGCATATCCATATGTTCCCATTGCTGATTCAATTGCTCTTGATCCTACTTCCTCTAAAATTCCATGTGCTCATATTGCTGATTCATTTGATCCTATAACAACTATACCATTTTGGACAGGTTATCCTCACATGATGAAGGTTTACCTTGCACAAGTTCTTTCTCTTTCCTGACAACTCGTCAAGGTGATTTTGCTCTGGATACCCTCTCAGACTCTTTTATGAGCCTTTGGAGCCCCTTTCTTGGACCCTCAACAACTGTATCTTGTTGTACCATTAAAAATTTTCTAGAGAAACTTGCCATTTATTTGTATGCATCAAATATAAAATTAGTTTTATATACCCAAATTTTGACAACCTAGGCTCTGATACCAACTGTAACAACCTAGGTCTACCCATCTAGTTGTTCAAAATTCACAAGCAAATGTTTTTGATTAAACATGAGAAATTAAATTACACCAATATTATAATTGGCACATAGGCATTGAATATCCATTTCAAGGTGATTGACCACTACAAACAGTCCCTTAAATGTTCGAGACTGGCCAAGTCCCGCATTAGGTGCCATCATGTGGACACATTCATCTCCATAACCAGAGTTCTATGTCCATGACATGGGGTTGTCCTTTTAGATCCCATTTCATCTAAAAGGGTGGATGCATACTTCCCCACCCATAGCATGTTTGTTTTTGGAATATTCTTCCATTACTTATGCTTGTTACATGCTATGGTTTGGCATGTGAATATCTGGGGCTTAATTGGACACCCACTTCCCTAGTTTCCATTTAAGGTCCACCACTTCTCTGGTTTTAGGACCAGGTAACTCAGATCTCACAGTAAGTGATGGAGTGTTGTCCCATTCCAACACCCGCTGGACCTTTTAGCTTCGAGGTTCAACTACTCTTGAACTTACCGAATATTGCTAAAAATTCCCCACTTGAGTTTGGTTCATGAGGTACCCTCACGTACCACTTGCATATCAGTTTATATGAGTGTCCTATTCCATTCCTCGTCACGTGTTCAAGACATTAGGACCTTACTCACCTTGAGTTAAAATACTTGAAAGTGATTGAATATGAATCACGATGTTTACCTTCCTATAAACATCAGATGTTGGGTATTGCATATAATTCCATGCTTATATGATGATTGGGTTATGTATTTATTTAATGTATTATGCTCTGGTGGTTGGATACAAGATTTTAGCCTTGAATTTGTCTAAGCAAACTAAATCATTGGCTAAATTTTATTATGGGTGGACATAAGACCAATTTGCTACCTAATCCATGATCTCTAAGTTTGGATATAAAGCTAAAACATTTTGAAAAAAACTTTAATATTATTTTTCTTTTATTCAATCATATATTTATAGAAGCCTATACCTATATATTTAATAGTTGTGAATCAGTTTTTCACTTTAAGTTTTGTTACTTGTCATAACTTGTAAACAGTAAATAGTCAAATTCCTTTATTATGTAAGTGAATTCCATTTTGTTCTAAATTAGACTACTAATTAAAGAAAACATGAGATGATTCCACCATAATTTAATTTTAAAATCTAAATAATTCTATGAAGTTTCTTAAACTTGCCATTCTTACCTTTTAAATATGCTTCTGTTTGAAGGTTCATAGTTTAGTTGACTCTACTTATTAACTGTTTTTCCTATAATAGTCTAAAGACTATATATATTATGAAGTGCTCCAAGAATACTTTCTAGAATTTTACATTTACCATTATAATTAAATAGATGTTAAAAAAAAGTTAACATTGCAACTTGTTATGAAATCATGGCAATGTAATATAAATTTTTGTTTACTATCTAAATGACCACCACCATGAAGAAGATTATTTAATAAATTTCACACTTCTTTTAAAAGTTCCTTAATACACATCATTGGGTCAAACATGCCTTGCGGACTAGTGTACTATTCAATAAATTAAACTGAATATTTGTACCGAATTTTAATGAAGACTATCTTATAGCCTTTGGGTGCGCACCAAGTAAGTTGATTTAGTCTTTCAATTGCTCTCCATTTCCTCAAAATTTTTAAAGCTACGCCTTGGGTTTAAACATAGATCAACTTTATAACACGAAAACACCTATTAAGTATGGAATAGGTATATCATTTTAAGGAGATCCATAGTTTTTATTAATGTGGCACAAAATATGTTTTACTTTCCAAGAGGTGGATACATTTTCCTAGGAGTCTTATTGAAGTTATGCGAACAAATTTTCCTAAATATACTTATATTATTTATTGTACAATGTTTTATCTAAAATCACACCACTATTTGGATGGAAGCTATAGCTACAGAAGGTCGACGTTCTCAAAATAATCATCTCCAATTTTGTAAACATAACCTCATTTCCAAATACATCTATGTCACAGGGTGAAATTGAGAGCATTGGTAAAGAAAACAAGCGGTTTTCACTATAGGTTTTATCCCATCTTCATGCCACTTCTATCGGTGGTCCTATAAGATCACTTGTCAGTTGTAAGTTTAAAATCAAAATTGCTTTAACGAGGCTCTAACGAAATACAACAAGGGATATTTTCCAAACCCAAGGATTAAAGTTTTAATTCTATTTTTCTCAACAAGCCACATAAACTAATATTACGGGTCCTTCTATTAATTTTCTAAATAGTGAACATACTGAAAAGTGTTTATATATATATATATATATATATATATATATATATATATATGTCAATAACCATTTCCATACCCGACCCAAGGTTTTTGTAAATGAAAAAGTAAACGATCCCAAGCTACATTTATCTAGGCATGATAATTAATTTACTAACTTTAGTTTCCAACCTTGATAGAAGATAAACTTAAAGTATATATTCATGTAGCTTAAGGTAACAGACCATCTGCAAAGTGAACCACTATGTTTGTACCTGCCTAAGATAGATTATTGCTAATGTGTTCATATGAGTGACATCATTTATTGAAAATAAAAGATATTAAGCCTCTACTAAAACAAATTAGAATTCATCAAGACAAAGCACTTTTATTCACACCTACTACCATATCGAAGAAACAAACAATTACAACTTATGGGTGGTTTTTACACATCCACCTGATGTAGAGGCATTGTGGTTTGTCTTATACGATACCCATCATACCTCAAATACAAATTGTATACCTCTCTAGGGTTTCATACCCTTCCATGAGTCTACACACAACATAAATTACATAAATAACATCTTAATAAATTTCTAATCCATAAAATATGATACTAGGATGACGAATTAATACGAACTTAGAATATGAGTTTCTATAAATGGATATATTATCCAGTAGTTAATATAAATACACAACAACCATTCTAATCTTCTACTCAGCACTACATTTTTTTTGAAGCAATGACCATCATGTCCTACTATGAGTATCACCAACAACGTAGAGGATAGCAGATGCAAAGGGACAGAGGACACAAAGATTCAGAGAGGTTTATCTACCCAATGAATGCACCTTACCTTAATGTCATGAAAATAATGATGCAAACTTTCCATTTTTTCTTAATTCTCCTTTCATTCGAATTCAAATTTTCCACAGAGATATAACAGAACAAATTTAGCTAATATTAAAACAAATATGTTACCCAGGTGTTGTAGGTGAGTTGGAGAGGAGAGGGCAATCCTCCAAGGGAGGTCCCAAGTTCAAATCTCCACCCTACAAAAAATTTGAATTGGGTATCCAAAATCCAATTGATAATGTTGGTGTGGGCAGGGTCGGGTGCGACTCCCGGGTGAATTTGATGGTGTAGAACCCCCTGTTCGTGGTATCTCAGACCAAGGCGGCCCCACAAGGGATTTTTTGCTTTAAAAAAAAAAACAAATATGTTTGCACACACATCATTCACAATGAGCTTTCAAAACTATACACCCAATTATAAATTTGAGCATAATGCAGAGTCTAACCTGCGGTACCCAACTGCCTCTTCCAACATAATACCTTCTCAATGAAGTTGTAAGTGCTACTAATGACGAAGGTAATGGAGATGATTTTTATTCAAATTTTTTAAGTTTATATAGATAAATAAAACAAGCCTTTCGTTAACACATGTAAAAATTCATGCAAACATACCAGTTACTAATTTTCCAAGTGGTCCTTACAAGCATAAATGTAATACAACGTATTGAATCATTTATTTGTTTACTATATATATATATATATATATATATTTAAATTTCCTTTTAATTATTTATCTTATATATATTTTATTATCTTACAATTTAGTATTTACTATAAGAATTTATTTATGTTTTATAATAATTTTCATTCATCACTTGTGTATATTTTAAAGTAATAATTATTTTACAATTTTACTTTTCATACAAACGCAAAATCCCTAATGCAACTACATGTATGCACTTATATGAACCGTTGGGCATGCGTATTGCTAATAGGTATATTTACCCTATAACTAAAATTACCCTTTTGCTCATCATATATCCCCATATTACCTTTACCTCTGCCTTATTCTTACCGTCAAGAGGAGGTGTTCAGTTCGCTTGCTTGATCCCTCAACAAGTTCTACCTATACCTGCATCCACTGAACAAAAAGCAGTACCATATTCTTGCAGATAAAGCAAGCAAACTAATTGGTGAATTTGGGAGGGATGTTACATACTTCCCCACTAGAATTGAATACAGTTTCTATATTTTGAGCTATTCATGTCAAAATATCATGAAAATAGTTAACAACACAAAAACAACATATTTATCTGTTCATACATGAAAGAAATATAAGTAATTATCATAAACCAAAACATGATTTATAATCATAGTAATATAAAATATGTATTATTATGCAAAACATGGATCATCATTCAAAACATAGTAACATATAGGTCTCATATATAACAACTTTCTCCTGTTGTTTGCCCATACAACAATTTTTAAATATAAGTTTTTTTTTTAATAAAAAAAGATTAATTGTTCTTTAGTAGCCACATCTTCTCATGTGGCTTGATCAGAGGCCAAGGTCTTTGGGAATATTTTAATATGCTACAGGTCTAGCATCAGTTTCTGCATACATTCTATGTGTAGTATCTCCTACGGGTTTTTGCTTATCTACCCTCTGTGGACTTTGGATAGCATAATGAGCTTCTCGACAAACATAGCACTAAAGGGGGGTCTTATCCCTTCTATTTTCTTAATTTCTAGTTTGGGATGTGTTTTCCTTCCTATACTTTTTATAATCATCCTTGTAATTTCTTCTATCAGGTTGGTCCTTGTTTTGGTATCTGTTTTGATACCTATCATCTCATCTAAAATGACCCCCACCCCTAAAATTCTTGTGCTTATCTTTATTTCCTTTTTTGGGTCCAAAATCCCTTCTCTTATTTGAGTCATCTTTGTATTTTTCATTCTTTTGATAATATGCTTTTATGTTCTTGTAGCTGTCTTCCTTAAAATGGGTGGTGTAATAAGCTTCAGATCAGTCTTTTGGATTAACTAAGCTTACCAGGTCACCAATTCGTGGATGTAGACCCATTAGGAATTTTTGCACCTTCATGTCTTCATTCTGATCGTAATCAAGAACATATTTTAGAAATTGGATAAATCTCTGATAATATTCAATAATTGACATATTTTTCTAATGCATATTGATGAACTCCCTAAACTTTTCAATATAAAATTATCATGTCAGAAAACGGTCTCTAAATTCTTTTAAAAATGTGTCCAATGGAACATCTACAGCCTCTACATGCTTATTATTTTTGTAGGCCATCCACCAATCCATGGCAGATCCAATAAAATGAGGTATCGCCCATGCCATATTGGATTTAGAAGAAAGAGTGCTATTAATGGCATAATAAATTTCAACTTCATTCAACAAATTTTTTGTTGCATTTCCATCTACTTTACCATTAAATTGCTTGATATCTAATTTTCTCAATTCCTTTCTCAATTCACTGCCAACTCACCTGTGGGATGATCCCTCAGGAAATCCATCTAGATTCTCTTATGAATCCTTTTTAGATATATTTTCAATCAACTTCTACTGTTGGATGAGTTCTTATTGTTGACTCATTTACGCTCTTTTTTGTTCCATTTATTCCATCAACTACATCCTTTACATCTCCATATGTTCTCATTGTTGATTCAATTGCTCCTAAGCCAACTCCCTATAAAATTCCATGTGCTCACGCTGCTGATTCATTTGATACTGTAACAAATATACTATTTTTCCAGGTTATCCTCACATGATGAATTTTTACCTTGCGCAAGTTATTTATCTTTTTTAACAACTCGTCAAGGTGCTTCTGCTCTGGATACCCTCTCAAACTCTTTTATGAGCCTTCGAAGCCCCTTTCTTGGACTCTCAACAACTGACTCTTATTGTACAATTGTAGATTTTCTAAAGGAACTTGCCACTTAGTTGTATGCAATAGAGATGAAATCAGTTTCATATGCCCAAAGTTTCACAACCTAGGATCTAATACCAATTGTAACAGCCCAGGTCTACCCATATGGTTGTCCAAAATTCACAAGATTTTTTTTTTGATTAAACATGAAAAATTAAATCATAGCCAACATTATAATTGGTACACAGAAATTGAATATCCATTTCAAGATGATTGACTGTTACAGATAGTCCCTTAAAAGTTTGAGACTGGCGGCCAAGTCCCGCACTAGGTGCTACCATGTGAACATGTTTGTCTCCATAACCAGAGGTATATATCCATAGTATGGGGTTGTCCTTTTAGATCCCATTTCATCTAAAATAATGAACGCATACTTCCCTACCCATAGCATATTTATTTTTGGAACATTCTTCCATTACTTATGCTTGTTACATGCTATGGTTTAGCATGTGAATTCTTGGGGCTTAACTGGACACCCACTCCCCCAGTTTCCAATTAATATCCACCACTTCTCTGGTTTAGGACCAGGTAACTCAGACCTCATAGCCAGTGATGGAGTGTTATCCCATTCCAACACCTACTAGACCTTTTAGATTTGGGGTTCAACTACTCTTGGAATTCCTGAATATTGCTAATGATTCTCCACTTGAGTTTGGTTTGTGAGGTACCCTCACATACCACTCACATATCAGTCTAGAGGAGTGTCCCATTCCATTTCTTGTCATGTGTTCAAGACATTAGGAACTTACTCGCCCTAAGTTAAAATGTCTGAAAGCAACTGAATACGAATCACAATGTTTGCCTTCCTATAAACATCAGATGTTGGATATTGCATATAAGTCCATGCTTATATGATGATCCGATTATGTATTTGTTTAATATATTATGCTCTTATGGTTGGATACAAATTTTTAGCCTTAAATGTGTCTAAGCAAACTAAATCATTGACTAAATTTTATTATGGGTGGATATATGACCGGTTTGCTACGTAATCCATGACCTCTAAGTTTGGATATAAAGCTAAAACATTTTGAAAAAACTTAAATATATTTTTTCCTTTATTCAATAATTTATTTATAGAAGCCTATACCTATATATTTAATAGTTGTGAATCAGTTTTTCACTTTAAGTTTTGTTACTTTTCATAACTTGTAAATTGTAAATAGTCAAATTCCTTTACTATGTAAGTGAATTCCATTTTGTTCTAAATTAGACTACTAATTAAAGAAAACATGACATGATTCCACCATAATTTAATTTTAAAATCTAAATAATTTTATGAAGTTTCTTAAACTTGTCATTCTTACCTTTTAAATATGCTTATGTTTAAATGGTTCATAGTTTAGTTGACTCTACTTATTAAATGTTTTGCCTATAATAGTCTAAAGACTATGTATATTATGAAGTTCTCCAAGAAAACTTATTCAAATTTTACATTTACCATTATAATTAAATAAATGTTAAAAAAAAGTTAACATTGTAACTTGTTACGTTGGCAATGTAATATAATTTTTTTTTTGCTATCTAAATGACCACCACCATGAAGAAGATTATTTAATAAATTTCACATTTCTTTTAAAAGTTCCTTAATACAAATCATTGGGTCTAGTGTACTATTAAATAAATTAAACTAAATATTTGTACCAAATTTTAATGAAGACTGTCTTATAGCCTTTGGATGCATGCAAATTAAGTTGATTTAGTCTTTTGAGTGCTCTCCATTTTGTAGAGAAAAAAAATAGAATGTATTGATAATTGTTGCTATATAAATAGTTACAACTTTGGGATATCTTAGAAAATATCCTTGACCGTAGGCTAACAGAAATAGATGCCCAAGAATTATCCCTAAACTATAGCAACAACTCAACCAAGAAGATGTGTCGTCAAATACATAAATATGCCGACAATAGTATAAAAGGAAATATGTGTCGACAAACAATAAAAAATAAAGTAATAATACTATATGCTAACATCCCCCTTTATTACATTATTTTGTAATACAAAGTGAGTTGTGAAATAACTCAAACTTGATGCATGCAAGGGCCTTGGTGAAAACATCCGCAACTTGATCACTGGTGGGAATGTATTGAAGTTGAATTTGGTGCCTTGGAACCTCATCATGAATGAAGTGATATTGTGTATCAATGGGCTTGGTTCATTCATGATGCACTGGATTCTTGACTAGGTTGAGAACACCTTGTTTGTTGCAGAACAAGTAAATTGGTAATTTGAATGGATGACCCATACTTGTCAAGATGCGACGTAACCATATTGCTTCACACACTACTTCTCGTACGATGTGATATTCTACCTATGTAGATGAGATAACAACCACCTGTTGCTTCTTGTTGTGCCAGAGACAGGATCGAATCTAAGATGAAATATATATCTTGAATTTGACTTGCAATCATCATATAATTCGACATAGTCGGAGTCCATGTATCCTTGCAAGAATAATTTATCACTCTTCTTGTATTCTAGGCCATAGTCAATAGTACCATGAACATAGTGAAAAATATGTTTTGTTGCCTTCCAATGAGTGGTCTTAGGCTCCTGTATGAACCTCGAAAGATAGTTGATAGCAAAAACAATATATGCCCTAGTATTTTTTAGATATATGAGACTCCCAATCAGATGTCGATAGAGAGTACCATCTATCTGAGGTGAATCATTATACCATGATAACTAAAGTACTGACTCCATCGGAGTTGCCATTGGTTTACAATCAGTCATATGATATTTTTCTAACAATTTCTTGGAATATATTTGCTGAGACACCTTGATGTGGTGCTTATTCTGGTTCACTTCCAGGCCAAGATAGTAGTGGAGAATTCTAAGATAGATCATCTCAAAATATGTGTACAAGTTTTGTTTACCAACTATCAAAGATTTGAAGCTACCTATAATGATCAATCATCCACATACAATACAAGTAGCACTATCTCAGAACCCTATTTCTTGAAATAGAGATTTGCATCTGCCAGACTTCTCTTAAATCCATGCTGCATGAGGTGATCATCCATATTTATATACCAAGCTCTGGGAGCTTATTTCAAATCATACAAGGATTTGACCAATTTATAAACTTTTTGTTCTTTGCCTTCCACTTGAAATCCTTCAATTTGGGACATATAGACCTCTTCTTTAAGATCACCATTCAGGAAATCACTTTTAACATCCATATTATGAACTTTACACCCAATTATGTTGCCATAGCACAAAGAACTTGAATGGTTTTCATTCGAGTAGTAGGTGTAAAAGTTTCTTCGTATTCAATGTCTTCCTTTTGTGCATATCCCTTAGCCACAATGTGGGCCTTATGATTCTCAATTGTTCCATCTACCTTGTACTTGACTTTGTACACCCATTTGTAGCCAATGGGCTTCTTTCCATGTGGTAGATCAACAAGCTTCCATGTATGATTCTTCTTTAGAGACTTGTACTTTGTGTCCATAGTAGCCTTCTAGTGTGGCTTACCAAGGACATCTTGTACTGTTGTTGGTTCATGCTCATCAAGTGAAGACATAAATACCCTTTCATTATCCACATACATATCTTTAGGTTCTATAGAAAGATCCTCAAAATATTGACAAAGTTCATCAACCTCAGTAGTCTCTGCTGCAACTTTCTCTTGATGATCCATAGTGTGAGTACGAGGTCTATTCAGAGTCATATCTGGTGGAGTGGATATATTTGAGTCTTTTATAGTACTTTTATACCATTTAGGAATATTTTTCTATGGAGAAGGATATTCTTCCTTCTATGATGAAGGAGTCTTCTCATCCTTATATTTCACAAAATCTAGGTATATATCTGATGCATTTTGTGATGTGAAAGCCTCATCAAAAACAATATCTCTGCTGGTATGAATCTTCTTGGTCAAGGTATCAATCAATCGATAACCCTTTGAGTGCTCATCATATCCAAGAAGAACACATTGTAAGGTCTTATCATCTAGCTTCTTCCTTTTCTCTTTGGGTATGTGCATAAAATATTTACATCCAAAAATGTGTAGATGAGAGATGGAGGGTTTCCAACCACTCCATGCTTCCTACGGAGTTATTCCCTTTAGAGCCTTGGTGGATGCCCTATTCAATAGATACACTACTATGGTGACAACTTCTGCCCAAAAATATTGCTCTAGATGTGGTCCTGTGAACATACAACAAACTATTTCCATGATGGAATGGTTACTTCACTCAACAACTCCATTTTGTTGAGGATTATAAGCAGTAGTGAGTTGTCTCTTGATCCCATGTGTGGTCAAATATGCAAAAAATTATTTAGAGGTGAACTCCCCCCCGATCTGAGAGAAGGGTCCTTATTGAAGTCCCAGACTCCTTAAAAAATTGATTGAATTGTTGGAAGTAACTGAAAGCTTCTAATTTTAGATGAAGAAAGAATAACCATATCTTTAGTGAGTAGTCATCTACAAACAACTGAAAGTACCTCTTGCCCCCAAAACTATTTGAGGTGAAATGACTGCACAGATCGATGTGAATTAACTCCAAAGGTTTATTTTCTTGTGTGGAGCTCTTCTCAAAAGGTACACTATGTTGCTTTCCTACCAAGTAGTCAAAGCACACTAGAAATATAGAGGAAAGGGAGGGAAGGCCCTTTACCATATCATATTTACTTAGTTCAAGTAAATATCTAGAAATGAGATGCCCATATCTCCTGTGCCAAAGTGAAGTTGCCTCATTTTTAGAGTCTGTCATGGCTACATGAGGGATGGATATAGCATCCAATGCGAATAAGCCATGATTTTATGAATCAGTTGTAATTTTTTTACTCCTCTTGGTGATAAAGCAACACTTTTGACCATCCTCAACATGAAAAGCAACAACCATCTTCTTGTCTAGGATTTGTGGGACTGACAACAAATTGTTCGCCAATCCTGGGACATAAATGACTCTTTCAATTTGACACTTGCCATCTGGAAGGTTGACTAAAATTGTACTCTCACCCTGAACCTTGTAGGTTTTTTCATCAGTAATGGTGACGAGTTTTCCTTCCTTGGCTTCATATGTTGTAAACCACAATTTTTCACCAATCATATGCTTACTGGCATCAGAATCAATATACCATAGTGGATCCTTTGACTTGGAGGCTATGGTAGTCATGATCACCTTGTGTGCCCACTCAAAATCTGAGTCATATTATTCAACAACAATATCCACCCTTGGTTGCTTGTTCTTGTTTTGGGGTTTATTTTATCCCTTATTCTTTGGTTGCTTATTCTTATACCAACACCGATTGGTGTCATGGGTATCATTATTATAAATATTGCAATAGCGCTTCTACTGTGAAGGTTGTTGAGGTTTTTTTCCCTTATCCTTGGAAGAGAATCTTCCCTTCTAAAAATTACCTTTCTTCTTTGAGCCTTTCTTGTTGGAATAGAGGGATGTATTAGAAGCTTCATCTCTTTGAAGTTGACGATCCTCTTCTTCCTGAAGCATATTGACCAACTCAACAAAGGTAACTTTTCTCTGTGACACTTGAAGAGAAGTTATCAAAATTATGAATGAATCAGGTAAATCTCTCATTACTACTAAAGTAAGGAGATTATCATCTACAGTCTCTCCCAAAGAATTCAACTTTAACTTCAACTCAGCTACTCTACAAAGAAATAGTTCAATTGTCTCTCCATGCTTCATACTCAAAATGTGAAGTTGAGATTGAAGGTGTAGAATGGTGGATTCATTCTTACCCTCATATATGGTTATAAGGGCATCCCATGCCTCTTTACCATTTTTTGTGTTAGCTATGTGAGGTTGAAATTCATATAAAATAGCAAGCAAGATGAGCACTCTTGCCGTATTGTATTTCTAGTCAAATACATTCAGATCTATATTTGGTGGTGTAGCTTGATTTGATCCAGCTACTGATGAAGGTCTTGTTTTTGTGCTAGAAACACCATCCTACAAATATTCCATTTGGAGAATAGCCTTCATCTTGATTTTCCATGGTGTGTAATTGGAACCTTTCAGTAACTGAGAATCTGTCAGGTACTTGTGGAAATCAGCCATAATGAGGGTTCCTTATATCACCAAATGGTCCCCTTTTTTTATACCTTTGCCAAGCCTTTATACCGAACCTTTCAAAAAATACCTACCCTTACTTGAGGGAGACTATAGGTATTTTGATATCAGAATGATACATGGAACATAGGCAGTACTGAAAGGGAATCATCTTGTTTATGACACTTACCATAGAAGGTCTTATATTCTCATGTATGGGGTGTAACTTCCCCTAAACACTTTGGATATTATAACATTCGTCAGGATTTATGTCTAACAACAAGAATGATTAGGGTCATGGAAATGAGTAAAAAAATAGCAAAATGGTAAACTTATATCTCCTCGATGATTGATAGAGAACAAGCTCAAATGTCATTATTGTAGCTATGTTAGGCAACAGATACAGTAGCCCAAAGCACAACAACATTACCTGTAAGTGTGGGCCGGAGGTATTGTAAATATCGAACACTGCGGTGCAAATAAATTGCACATATAAGTTCAATTTTGGGGACTTAATTGTGTTTGATTGTACTTAATGTTGTAGTGCAAAAACAAAAATGTAAATGTAAATGCAACATACAACATAAAGTGCCCACAAAAATGAAACTTAATGTCGTACTTAATGTGTGCTTAGGTGTCGGTCACTACCAAAAATGTCGTACTTAATGTGTGCTTAGGTGTCGGTCACTACAAAAAATGCACCTAATTACAATGCCAAATTGCCTTTTTCAATGTGAAAAACTACTCTCTATCCCCCCCCATTTCATCCTCATTTGATAAATTTGCAATAAAATAACATTTAAAAAATGTCCCCCCTCATTTTTGCAATATGTAGGATGAAATGGAGTTTGCAAAGGTATTTTAATTTTCAAGTTTGAAAAAAATGTAATTTCTAATGAAATAAAAAAATTAAAGCATTATTAAATAAATAATTTCCTTAAAAAATATTTTATTAAAAAAAAATTTAAGAAAAAATTAAATTATTTAATTAAACTAATTTTTTTTTAACATTAAATTTTTTTTATCAAACTTAAAAAATAAAAAATGTGTTTATACCTTTGGGAGTTGGGTCGAAGGGGTTTGAACCCTCGACCTTCTTCAAGAAGTGCCTTGGTGCTTGGCCTCCAACCAGCCAAGATGCTCAACTATGCGTGAACTAAAGGGAAGGACCCCTTTGTTAACGAGATGACACGCTCGTTCTGTGTCTAAAATATAGTGGCGTTGCTCCCTCCTAGTGGTGGCATGACTCTCCACCATAGCGGTGCAGCTCTACTTCCTACTCAATATCCTTAACTGCAGTGTATCCTTCAATTCCTTCCTTGGTGGTGTTGTCAACTCAAAATCATTGGGAAAACTAATCTGCAACTTCGATGTTGATGCGATGGGAGTCGACTTTGGGTAACTCTAAAAATGGGTTGTAAATATCTGTAACTCTACTGCTAACTATGACGTACTTTATAACTTCGTTGTGCATGATTTAGGCCATTGCAAAGCATGCAAACCCAAAAAACAATCCTTCTTGCATCGAATCAGCTGGTCATGTTAGGGAAAAATACCTCCAAAAAAATTAGAAAAATTGATCACGATCTGGATCGTCTAAACTACTGTGAATCGCCTACAATAAATGTCGCGTTTCGGAGCAATATTTTTATCAGGACTAGATTTTGTACAAAAACAAATAACTTGATCTTCATCACCATTCAGGAATGGGAGCAAAATAAAAAACAAATATTATGTTTTAGTCCCACATCGTGGATGTAGGTGATAAACTAAGGTTTAAAAACAACTTCACTCCCTTTAGTGAATGTCCACCATACAGTGGACAAGTCAACTTGAGAAATTTTTGCTCCACCACAAAGTTTGTTCACCAGGCCCAGTTTATCATCATCTGTCCAAGTAGTCGCCACATCGTCCAGACCCTATTGGCTAGTCCACCAGCTTGTCGAGTCCATCACATTGTTCGGTCCTTGCTGGCTAGTCTGCTAGCTTGTTGAATTTGCTATGTCATAGGGTAGGTCTAATGTGTGCTTAGGTATACATCCATGTCTATTCTGGTTTTGCATTGAGGTTGTCAGGTCCAAATTGCCATGTAAGTGGTTGTCATTAGGTCCAGATCGCCACGTCAGTGGCTGTCTTCCTGTGTCTGATCCTGTCCCTTAATCTTCACATCCATAATATTAGTGCAGTCAAATTTTGGTCCAGATCTATTTCCTGTAGTCGCATAGTCAGTCGCATCAATGTCACGTTCGTAGTTGTCTGGTCTGTCATGTCACATATATTTTTCATTCGATCGATCGTGTCACGTCACGTCTAGGTTGATCACATGTCCACCAGGTCAGAGTTTATCCTTAGTATGTGATCCCAAGTTGCAGGTCCAGCCCTACCTTGGGTAACATGCCTAGTATTAGCTAGTTAGGGCCATGAAAAAAATTTAAGCCTCAAACCGCGTTTGCCCTGATACCATGTAGAGAAAAAATTGAAATGTATTGATAATTGTTGCAATATAAATAGTTACAACTTTGGGATATCTTAGGAAATATCCTTGACGATAGGTAACAAAAATAGATGCCCAAGAAGTATCCCTAAACTATAGCAACAACTCAACCAAGAATATGTGTCGTCAAATACATAAATATACCAATAATAGTATAAAAGGAAATAGGTTTCGGCAAGCAATAAAAAAATAAAGTAATAATACTATATGCTAACACATTTCCTCGAAATTTTTAAAGCTACACCTTTGGTTTAAACATAGATCAGTTTTATAACACAACAAAACCTATTAAGTATTGAAGAAGTATATCATTTTAAGAAGATCCACGGTTTTCATTAATGTGGCACAAAAGATATTTTAATTCCAGGAGGTGGATGCATTTTCCTAGGAGTCTTATTGAAGTTATGCGAACAAATTTTCCTAAATTTACTTATATCATTTTTTGTACAATGTTTCGTCTATAAGTACATCACTATTTTGGTTGGAAGCCATAGCTACAGAAGGTCGACATTCTCAAACTAATACATCTATGTCACAGGGTGAAATTGAGAGCATTGCTAAAGAAAACAAGCTATTTTCACTACAATTTTTATCCCATCTTCATGCCACTTCTGTCGGTGATCCTATAAGAGCACTGGTTAGTTGTAAGTTTAAAATCAAAATTGCTTTAAGGAGGCTCTAACAAAATATAACAAGGGATATTTTCCAAACCCAAGGATTAAATTTTTAATTCTATTTTTCTCAACAAGCTGCATAAACTAATATTATGAGTCTTATTAATTTTCTAAATAGTGAACATACTGAAAGGTGTTTATATATATATATTTGTCAATAACCATTTCCATAACTGACCCAAGGTTTTTGTAAATGAAAAAGTAAACGATGCCAAGCTACATTTATCTAGGCATGATAATTACTTAACTAACTTTAGTTTCCAACCTTGGTAGAAGACAAACTTAAAGTATATATTCATGCAACTTAAGGTAACAGACCATCTGCAACAAAGTGAACCACTATGTTCGTACCTTCCTGAGATAGATTATTGCTAATGTGTTCATATGAGTGGCAACATTTATTGAAAATAAAAGACATTAAGCCTCTACTGAAACAAATTAGAATTCATCAAGACAAAGCACTTTAATTCACACCTACTACCATATCTAAGAAACAAATAATTACAACTTATGGGTGGTTTTTACACATCCACCTGATGTAGAGGCATTGTGGTTTGGCTTATACAATATCCATCGCACCTCAAATGCAAATTGTATACTTCTCGAGTGTTTCATACCCTTCCATGAGTCTACACACAACATACATTACATAAATGATGTCTTAATAAATTTCTAATCCATAAAATATGATACTAAGATGGTGAATAAATACAAACTCATAATATGAGTTTCTGTAAATGGATATATTATCCAATAGTTAATATAAATACACAACCATTCTAATATTGTACTCAACACTCCATTTTTCCAAAGCAATGACCATCACGTCCTACTGTGAGTATCACCAACAGTGTAGAGGACAATAGATGTGAAGGGATAGAGTACATAGAGATTTAGAGAAGTTTATCTACCCAATGAATGCACCTTACCTTAATGTCATGAAAATAA
Organism: Wollemia nobilis; assembly: GCA_028583015.1. Lineage (NCBI taxonomy): Eukaryota > Viridiplantae > Streptophyta > Pinopsida > Araucariales > Araucariaceae > Wollemia > Wollemia nobilis. Next base: position 9,762,331 of record JAQPPZ010000989.1, read on the forward strand.
TGATGCAAACTTTCCATTTTTTCTTAATTCTACTTTCATTCAAATTCAAATTTTCCATAGAGATATAACAGAACAAATTTAGCTAATATTAAAACAAAGAAAGACAATCGCACACACATCATTCATGTTGAGCTTTCAAAACTATACACCCAATTATAAATTTGAGCATAATGCAGAGTCTAACCTACGGTACCCAACTGCTTCTTCCAACAGAATACCTTCTCAATGAAGTTGTAAGTGCTACTAATGACGAAGGTAATGGAGATGATTTTTCTTCAAATTTCTTAAGTTCATGTAGATAAAAAAAACAAGCCTTTCGTTAACACATGTAAATATACCAGTTACTAATTTGCCAAGTGGTCCTTACAAGCATAAATGAAATACAACATATTAAATCATTTATTTGTTTACTATATATATATATATATATATATATATATATATATATATATATATATATATATATATATATATATATATATATATATTCCCTTTTAATTATTTATTGTATATCTATATTTTATTATCTTAAAATTTAATATTTACTATAAGAATTTATTTATTTTTTATAATAATTTTTATTCATCACTTATGTATATTTTAAAGCAATAATTATTTTAAAGACTTACTTTTCATACAAATGCAAAATTCCTAATGCAACTACATGTATGCACCTATATGGACTCCTAGGCAGGTGTATTGCTAATAGGGATCTTTGCCCTATAACTGCAATTACCCTACCACTCATCATATATCCCCATATTACCTTTACCTCTACCTTCTTCTTGTCGTCAGGAGGATGTGTCTGGTTCGCTTGCTTGATCCCTCAACAGGTTCTACCTGTACCTGCATCCATCGAACCATCAGCAGTACCATATTCTTGCAGATAAAGCAAGAAAACTAATTGGTGCATTTAGGATGGATGTTACAGGTTTATAGATGATGTTCAATGCATTTTAATTGTTATATCATTGAATGTTTAAAGCATGAAATTTATTTTCATTTTCCTTAAAATCTCGCACCTAGATTATTGCAGGTTGTGCAAATGCAAGTTCGGATAAACTAGGTTACATGCAAAAGTTTCTCACATCTTCGATTTTGCATAAATATGATGGCATCATACTGGTGGTAGTTTGTTTTAACATTTTCAGCATTCTGGTCCATTTCTAGATTTTATTTTTATTTTTCTAACCCTTCCCTTTTGCAATTTTTTTTTAAACTTCGACAATTAAAATAAAAATTGAAAAAAATTAAAATTCCAAAAATAAATGCATAGGTGTGAAGAACAAGCTTTAACACTCCATTTAGAACAATTTCGATTTCATTTTGAAGCCATTTTGAAATTATAAAAATTATTCAAAGTTGTTATTTTTACAGGTATTTTATAATTTTGGATTTTACATAATTTCGCATTTTGAAGGTAAATCAGATTTCAAAATTTGCATTTCATTTTGTAAGCAATAAATTAACTTTCCTTTGTGAAAATCATAATTTCATTAAAGGGAGGTAATTTATATGGCATATCAAAAAGGCCATTATTTTAAAGCAATAAATTGACTTCTCTTTATGAAAATTTTAATTTTATCAAAGAGGGGTAATTTATTTATTATATCAAAGGCTATTTTTACTTTTATATTCAAAGCAACATTGAATAAATTCAATCATCATTAAATATTCACATTTAAAGATAGATTTTAATCTTTATTTCATGCTCAAAGCAGAGTTTAATAATACAAGATAAAACTTTCTTAAAATCTGCTTAACCAAAAGAAGATAAAATCTATCTAAAATATTTCAAGATAAAATGAACTAAGGCATCTACATCGTGTTCATATGAGGGCCAATCACATTCTTTATTTTTATTTAAGGTTCATGAACAATTAATAGCATAGAATAATAAAATAAGCCAACACATGTCCCTTGTTAATAGTTACTTCCAAATCACTAAGGTATTCCTAGCACTTATTTGATATATCTTCACAAGATCACAAGCACACATTAAGTAAAAGGAACCTTAGAGAAATTTCTATTTCTTTGCAAGAGAGGGTTTTCTAATCAAAATCTTGATTGTGATGGGGATTTTGTAATTGGACAAAATTTCCACTCAAAACATTTAATCTAGACAAGTATATTCTAGACGTGTACGACCTTTTATAGGCTGGACGTGTATGATCAGACAGGTTTCAAGACTAGACGTGCATGATCCAAACGAGTTGGTCTAGATGGGTAGGATCCTATATGGGCATGCCTAGATGGATAAGATCCTAGATGGGTTCCCTCAGATTTGTAACTTAGCTCAGACATGTAGTTGCAAATGGGTGAATTGTCAAATGGGTAGTACAATGGATAGGGTATAGAAGGATAGACCTAGATTAATGACGGATAGGCCTACATGGGTAGGCTAGGATGGGTACTGTAACTTGTATTTTTTCACTCTATATTTGCTCCTTCCTGCAACTACACAAGATAAACACAAAACTAACTTGCACCAATCTATCTCCTGCTAGACATTGCTTGAATACCTGTAACAAATAATGCAATCACATAGAAACACACAATCCTGGAACAATGCTTGTTGTATTCACAATGGAACTGCACATATGGACAATCATGGATCACTCTGGATAGATTTTACAAAAATGAATAGGGGTATTTATAAGGCAAGCCTTGGCGGTTGTTGTAACCAACCAATCTCAACCGTCCAAACCACCCCTACATTGGCCCTTAATTAATTAGCTTTGCAGCCTAACAAACTAGTCCCAAACTGATTAACTAGTCTAGCTAAACAACCAATCCTAGACTGATTAATTAGTCTAACTAAACATAATAACTACTTTTATCCTTTTATGCTATACTACTAATCAGTCCGCATACATTATGTTGGTTGATTCTACATTGCAAAACCTTATTTTATCCAAATTATTATACATTATCAAAATTATTATACCCATGTAGAAATTTTTTCAAATAGTTCAAATAGTTTGATATTATCATTTCTTCTTCGAACTATTGTCTATAGAAAATACCTCTACCAAATGCTACTCCAAGCAATTCTTCTTCTCCAACTCTCATTTTTGGATCTCCTCCTTTGTTGCTTCTAACTTGGCAATCCTTTTTCTTACTTTCAAATGCCCAAAGAAACCATAAAGGAATAGAATTCCTTCTTGCATGCATTTCATTATGCATTTGAGTAACGTTTTAAAAATACATTACAATAAAATTACCAACGTTGCAAACTATTACAACATTAATTATAAATGAATTTTTCCCTTTTCATTAAATCTTACCTTAATTCATTAATACCCATAGGTCTAGCTTTAATAATTAATCACTAACTCATTAGTTCAATTATTTTTCTTCTAATATCAATGATGTTTACTAACATTAGGATTAAATAAATTACTGACCTCCTAGAATTGATTTTATTTAATATTGAATGTTAATATTGACCATTAACATCGATATTATTTTTAAGTATTGATTATTCATACTTAATAAAAATTATTAATCATATAATCTTCATACTTCAAAACACATACATGAAAACATCCCAATAGTTTGCAAGTCTAATATGCCATCAATAATATGCACAAAAAATTTATTTAAGAGGTTTTATGATAACTACAATGTTATCACCCGCATACTAAGGATGACTCTTTTTCTTAAATAGCAACCTCCTTGCTTGAATATGCATTTTAATCAACCATACATATATGCAATGCATCTATATGAATGATTTTCTTTTACGCTTGAGTTATCGATGAGAATTTCATCCATCATTTCTCTTTTTTTATCAATTTTTGTGGTTGTCCCATACAAATCCACCCTTGAGAGTACTTGGTCTTATAACCACAAAATTCATCAACAATACCATATTCTCAAAATAGCATAATTCAACTTTAAAAATCATAACTATCAAGTCATCCTAATAGAACATAATAAGATTATGCATTAATATCCACTCATTAGTAAAAAAATCACACAACAAGGGTAATACTTCCATGAGGGTCATTACAACACACTTACATACAAGACATTTGTGCACATTCTCTCGATACACACTTGCACTCTTACTTACATGACACTTGTGCAAATTATCTCGATACACACTTGCACTCTTACTTACATGACACTTGTGCATATCCTGCATATTGAAACTTATATAAAAGAGAAAATATAAATCACTCATCTAAACTAGAGACTAAATCTTAATCTATTACATATTTATATTTGTACCATGAAGGTGTCATTGGGGTACATTAGCATATACCAAATAATGTAATATTCTCCAACATCCTCTTGTATTACATTATTTGGTTATTGAATAATTTAGTCTTCAATTTTTACCTTCATCTTTGATATTCAATATTCAAGTGACCTAGCATTGAACATGAATATCTATTTGAGATTCATCTTCAGCTTCATTCTTGAGTTCTACTATGAGTTCTATTTCATCTTAATTCTTTGGTTCTATATTATCTAGCTCACAAATTACTTGAGCTTCTTCTTTGGCTTCTAGCTCATGTACCTCTAATTCATGTGCATCAATTGCTTGAAATTTAGTCTCTAATTTATGTACTTCTTTCTTGATTACTCTGAAATATAAATTTGAATCATATTTGATCCATTTTCATATTTCTTGTTTTTTCTAAAATATCAAACACTTCATCTTTAAAAAGATCAAATACTTTTCCTTTGATTCATTCTTTTCTAATTTTGTCCTGCATTTCAAAAATAGAATATTTTTCTCTATTGTTAGAAGTTGCTTCAAAAATAAGCTTTTGAAGAAAGTTGTCTAATTTGAATAATAGCATTCTTTCAAATCTCTCATAATATTTACTTTTGTACCAACAAAATGTTGGAGAATGAGATTTTATTTCACATAACTTACATGGAGAAAGATTCTACCAATTTGCTTCTTCATATCCAATTCTATTGCAATAATTAGATTTCAATTGAGTACAATGTCCTTTCTTATGCTTCCATGCTAATACTTTATGTTCATATATTTTCATAATAAAATAACATAACCATCGATGAACTATTAATGTCACTCTTCCTTTATTTTATTTATAAACAAGTCGCATGTTTTCAAAATCCATGGCATTCTATGTAGGTTCTATTATAAAGCTACAAGTTTGAGTTCTTGTAATAGTAGAGTCTGAATTTTGTTCTAGCTTTGAGTCCACAAGTGTATCTCTAATCTATTTTGGTAGTTTCTTTTTCTCATCATCTATCAAGTTTAGAAAATCACTCTTTAACTTATTCACCATTTCTTTACTAATTTCACTTTATGCATTTATAATAATTTCTTCCATGATATGCAATTCAATCCTTATATCTCCCAAGTTTAAAAATACTTAAATTATAAATTTGCAAAATTAAAATTTTTCCTATACCTTTGATGTAGTAATATTTTTAACTCCCTATTGAATTTGCAAAATTTCAAAAATTCTTCTAATTTCAAAATTTCTCAAAATTTAAAGAACTCCAAAAAATCTTTGATAACTTTTAAAACAAATATTCAAATAACTTCAAATATAAGACTTTAGAAAATCAAATATTTAATTAAACCTTAAATCCTATTTGAAGTAGAAAACCTTATCTCTCCATGCTTTAATATTAAAAACTCAAAAATTTTAAATATGAAATATTAATATTTTTTTTGTTGGATAATAAGGGGTTGTACTCGGGCCCCCCATCTTTGACAAATTAAAACTCTCTTCTTTAGATCTTGAGAGTTTAAACATATATACACTTATCATCTCAATTGAGATGCTATAGCTATAAACCTACATCATTTTACAAAAACAACATGAATTCTTAATTTTCATTTTTAGGATCTTTTCAATTTTTGTATGAATACAAATATTTCAAAATTCAGCATCCTTTTTTGACATTTTCCTATAGCATCCTTCACAATACAAAACTTCACCTCTACTATCTATGCATTGCATCTTAGTAGAGTAATATTTCCAAAACATTCCACTATCATAGTCCACTTTACTAAATTTGGATTGCTAGTTTCCTTCCTAAAACACAAGTGCAACCACAAAAAATTATAATAAATAGTTTATATGAAAACACATTATTGTTACAAAATAAAGTAGATATTACCAATGGAAAACATTAAAATAAATATTAATCATTAATTTATTTATTCAATCAACATTTTCTTGTCAGATTCAACTAAACTTAATATTTACTCTAACCATGGAAAGGAGAATTTAACTTCATGATCCTCAATAAAAACCCCTCTATTGGCTAGCCTATCTACACATTTGTTTCATTCCCTTAATGTATGTGTAAACCTAATTTCTTAAAACTCTTTAGCAAGATCTTGAATTTCCAAAATTATCTCTTGTATGTTCCATGGAGCCTTTGCTTTCCTCAAAATTGCATTTATTACTATAAGAGAATAACCTTCCATCCATATTATGTTCCATTTCATTTTTTTGCATATTTTTAACCCTTCTAAATTTTCCCAAGCTTCAACTTCATTATTTGTCTTAAGTCCACTATTGAAAGCATAATGATAAAAAATATTTTCTCCATTATTTATTATTATTCCTCCTTCTTCTGTTGGTCTTGAATTTTCTGTAGATGCTCCATCAAAATTCAATTTAACCCACTCCACATATGGTGGTTTCCACTTTATATTCTTTGTCTTCCTTTTGCTTCTCTTGTACCCAACATCATAATTTCATTTAATGATTTGACTCCATCTATCAAGGCTCTATGCTTCTAGATTAGGGACTAGGTGATTTGATAGGGTTGGTTTAGACTCTTCTATGGCTAAACATATATTCCTTTTCATTACCTCTAAATTGATTTCCTTTCCTTTAAATATTCTTCTATTCCTTTCTAGCCATATAGTCCAAATAATTGTATCTTTTTTATATCTCTTATTGTCTGTAAAACCTCACTTTTATAAGTGCTCTACCATTGCTTTAACTAATCTTTAATTTTGTTATTCATCACCATGTATTTACCAAACATATTAATAATCCATTGCCATATATTCTATACTATTGAGCAATTTCCCAAGATATGGTCTATCCTCTCCTCATTTTTACAAAGAACACATTAAGAGGAACCATGAAAACCCCTTTTCATAAGGTTATCCTAGGATAAAATTCTTCTATGAACTACTAGCCAAACAAACATTTTGACTTTAGGAATTCTTGGGCTATCAAAAATATCTCTCCATATTCTAGTGATATTATTATTTTTTTGGTGTTGTAAATCATATCTACTTCTTGTTGTGTATTATCCTGAGGTATTCAATTCCCAAATAAATTTATCATTGGCTCCCCTTAGAATAATCACAGTTGTTATATTTTTACTCAATTGCCTCATGTTGGTCAAATATCTGCCTAATCAATAAAACTGCATTTGTGCACCCTAGACATGGCCAACATTGAATGATCGAAGGAAATAAATGTCCTTCGTGTCAATATCCAGAGAGTACTGGCTCCCAAACTAAATCCTACACTGGTTAAAGACTAGAGTTGCAAAAAAGGAATTGGAAAATGTGAAAAGAAATGGGAAATATGGCCATAGATCGAATGCATAGAATTTGGGTTAGACTAATAGTAGGAAATCACCCAAGCATGAAATAGCATAAAATAAAAGAAAAATAGTAGAATTTAATTATAAATTTGCAAAAACAACCTTCAAAATAGTGCTCCAGCACTCACTCCCTCACTAGCAATATTTAAATTCAAATTCAAAATTTTAAACTTCACAGCAAACAAGGAACGTAAATGTAAAATAGAAGTACATGAATAAAGAAGGAAATTGCACACAAAATCACTTGCAAATTTAGAATCCTGGTGTCTTCTATTGATGCAGAGAACTTGGAGAGTTTTCTCGTAAAGTGTCTAACCTCCTTTTACAATGGAAATTTTATTAGTATTTATAGAGGATTTTTCCTCTTTCATTAAATGTACATGAAGACAAAATGATCGCAGATTAAGAATCAGAGTGAGGAAATTCCTCCTCAAAAACATTGAAAATTCATCCTTTTGGAAAAACGATCCAAATTTTAAGAAAACATTCCCAGAAAATCAACATTTTAGGCATTGGTACATAAAAAATTAAGAGATGTTCAATACCTTGAAAATGCACTCCTGCTTTGGAAATCATGAAAATATTCCTATGCTTTTAACACGACTTTCTTATTCACTTGGAATTCATCATTTGAGTTACTCATTGCCAACATTATTCAATGTTTGTCACAACCTACTCTGGGCACCTTTGAAATTTGACCATCACTGGAGAATACACCTTTGATTAATTACATCCCCTATTGACCATGATGAAACCATCTTTCTTGTTTAAGGTAAAAATATTTATATTAGAACATTCTAATCATGTTTGCCCTATATCTTTAATAATCACATTCACCCTTAACATAGGTAACAAATACAGTCACCTTCCCATTAAGGCAACTATGATATCAACCTTCCAACATGACCCCATCGTAGGTGCATTCACCCAATTTTGTTTTACTTGATGCATTTGTGCGATGTCATTTTGGGAACGCGATCACCCATGGGAGAGGCGAACGGATGTTCACCCCTCAACCAAGGTGATTGCGATTTCATTTGGTTTTTGGGGCACGTCATCCATGGGAGAGGCGAATAATATGTTCACCCCTTGACTAGGGTGATCACAATTTTATTTTTTTGTGTGCCTTTTATTTCTATGTCTTCCTTTCATCACCTTTTCACATTGCATTCACCCCAAGGTGGGGCGAACAGATATTTTACCCCATATTCAGGGTAAACACACCTTTCACGTTCCATATTTTGGACACTTTCAAATATTTCAATCCTTCACCTTTCCTTTCTTCTTTTTTCAGAGTGTACAAAACCAAAGGCGTTTCCAATTTACAGTGCCTTTTGAATGTAGAAAACTTGAATACCAAAATGAAGTTCTAAATTTATTTCAAACACTTCAATGCTAAAATAATACATATGCAAGCAGAAAAGTAACATATGAAATCGATCCACAATAATATTTCAAGATAAATACTGTCACATTACAATAAAAAAATTCCATAAAAATAAAATAAAAATCCCAATGTGGCAAAGTACAAAACTACCAATACCTCTTAAAATCAATGTCTTGTATACTTGTAAAAAAGCTTCTTTCCATTTGTATCTTCCTTCCTAATCCTTGTACAAAATGTTTGAAACCCTATAACCATATTTTTCTTGAAGCAATCTCATCCAAGGTTTTAAAATTAGATCTAAATTGAGTGGTTTTTTTATCACACAAAGTATCCATCCAAATATATTTTTTTCTCTAGTTTCCATCACCCATATTAAACCTTTAATAATAAGATCAATAGATTTTTTTTAACTATTCCAAAGAGAAAAACCATTTGGTAGAGAGAAAGCATCAAATATTAAACTTTTATCATTAGTATTAACATACTTAGAAGAATTCTTACCCATTATCTTTGAATCTCTTTGTACAATATCTATATTACTTTTCCTCTAAGAGGTAAGTTTTCATCTGTAATAACTCTTAAACCAAGACCTCCCTGAAGAACATAAGATTATACTAAGAGGGGGTGAACAATATAAGACCACTTTTTACTTTCTTTCCAAATCAATATCAATTAATGTCCTTAATTGCAATAACCAAATATAGCAATGTGCATTAATAACTCAGATAGCAGTAGTAAGCAAGAGCACAAGTCACCACACACAATTGAGACATAAGATTTAACGTGGTTCCCTCAATGTGGGTTACTCCATGAGACAATATCCTTATAATATTTCACACAGAAATAAGGATCCTTATCCAATATAATGATTATTTGATCTGCTCAAAGCTAGGCAATACCAAGTTCACACAAAACTTTTCCAAATATGAATATAACAAGCTCACACAGAACATGTCAAAAACTAAATAACAAGTTCACACATAACTTTTCCAAATTTGAATAAAAAACTCACACAGAACTTGTCCAAAACTAAATAACAAGCTCACACAAAACTTGTCCAAAACTAAATAACAAGCTCACACAAAACTTGTCCAAATCTTCTCCAACAAGCTCACCAAGAACTTATCCAAATCTGCTCTAGCAAGCTCACCAAGAACTTTCCCAAAATATGCTCCAACAAGCTCACCAAGAACTTGTTCAAATATGCTCTAAAAATCTCACCAAGAAATTGCCCAAATATGCTCTAGCAATCTCACCAAGAACTTGCTCAAATATTTCCATAAATCTGTTCCAAAACTGTCCACGAAGTTGTCCACAAAGTTGTCCACAAAGTTGTTCCAAAACTGTCCCAAAACTGTCCACAAAGCTGTCCCAAAACTGTCCACAAAGTTGTCCCAAACTATCCACAAAGGCCTTCTCAAAGGTTCAATCAATCATGCTCAAGTAGCACTCAAATATCATCCACAAATCTATCAAGGCAAAGCTCAATGATGAACTCAACAATGAATGGCAATGTACTCTTCAATGGATGACAAAAATGATCCATAATGATCTCAACTCAACTCAACTCAAATCAACTCATAGAAGCATAAAGAGAATTGTTAGAGACTCAATATGTTCTAAGTTGGATCTCAACTCAAATCAATCTCAACTCAACTCAAGTCAACTCATAGAAGCATAAAGAGAATTGTTAGAGACTCAATATGTTCTAAGCTCAATCTCAACTCAACTCAACTCAAATCAATCTCAACTCAAATCAGAATTATGGAATAGTTTGTTTCATGGAACTTGACCAATCACCTCACACAATCACTTGAGCAAAAGCTCCTAAAGGGGATTCGAACCCCCAACTTGCACACACTGCGAGCACCTTAGCCGTGGCTAAGGTTGCCACACGAGCTAGCCGCTTATTCGAAAGGAAAAGGCACGATGTTCCTTAAGTCCTTCCTCCCTTCCATGTAAACCAAAAGTGCTTCAAGCACTTTCCTTCCAATACCTTCGAATGCACTCAAGGATATTTGAACCTTGACGTAAAGCTCTACCACACACCTTAACAAAAATCCAATTTCCAATGCGCCACTCTACCCATAATATATTGGGCTTTAGACCAACCTTGGATTTATTTGTTGTCTCCCTTTTCAAAACAATTTTTGCACGAGCTCTCTTCGGATGCTAGCCAATGATTAACACGAGCAAGGATGAATTTCAAATGAACCTTAGGATTCCTCTTTATATAGTCTTCTCCTCATTTTCAATGACATCGATGCATTAATTATTTTCCCTCTTTCTTTAGACATTGGCGCTAACTTTAGTTTTAATTTTAAAATTTACTAAATATTTAAAATTAAATATCTTCATCACTAGGGCACCTTTTTTGACAAAACAAAAGGCCAACCTGGGTTTTAAGAAAAACCCATTTCAAATCTGCCATCCATGGTTTTAAATAAAACCTTTTATTTTTCCTACCTTGGTTTTCACAAAAACCCTGAATTTATCCATGCTTTCCAAAATATCATTTGCCCATCAAAACTCAAAGTCATCCAAATGCCATCAATGATTCATGTGACATCAATGAAAACATAAAATAACTCAAATTACCAACAATCTCCTCCTTTGTCATTGATGGCAACACATCTAAAGAAAAAACCACAATCACTACAAAAACCATCTCTGAGAATCAAAGATACTCCCCCTGACTCAATACTCTCTATGGAGGCTACTCCCCCTAACTCAATGCTCTCTTTGGAGGCTGCTCCCCCTAACTCAATGCTATCCCCCTTACTCAAATATCTCCCCCTTTGACATCAATGGCAAAAGGGACACCTATGGGGCTAAAATATATGACTCTTAAGCATAGCCCCCTCACCACCTTCTCTCTTGAGGTGATTAATTTTGGTGTGGGAGTACCTTTACTCCCAGCTATTCTCTTAAATGCTCAAAATCTTCTCTTGGTAATGGTTTTGTAAAGATGTCTACAATATGATCTTTTGTAGGAACATATTCTAATCTTACTTGTTGCTCTGTAACCTGTTCTCTTAAAAAGTTAGAATTGAGTGGAATGTGCTTTGTTCTGGCATGCATTACTGGATTCTTCAAGATACTTATAGCACTAGTATTATCACACATAATATGAATGGGATGATCATGTTCTATGCTGAAATTTTTAAGAGTCTGTTTCATCCATAATACTTGTGAACAACATGCTACTAATGTAATATATTTTGCCTCTGTTGTGGAAAGTGACATTGATGGTTGTTTATTACTTAGCCAAGAAACTAGGCAATCACCAAGAAATAATGCTCCTCCACTTGTGCTTTTTCTATCATCAATATTTCCTACCCAATATGCATTTGTGTAGGCTGTGAGAGTAAACTTACTACTTCTAGGATGCCATAGACTATACTCCATTGTTCCTTTAAGATATTTGAGAATTCTATTCATTGCTATCACATGTGATTCTTTTGGATTTTCTTGAAATCTTCCCACTAAACCAACTATCTGTATTATATCTGGTCTTGTGGCTGTAAGATATAACAAGCTACCAATCATAGATTTGTATAGAGTTTGATTTGCATTAGGATACTCATCATCTTTTCTTAATTTACACCATGTGACTATTGGAGTACTAACTGGCTTACTATATTCCATTTTGAATTTCTTCAACATCTCCTTTATATACTTTGTTTGTGAAAGAAATATTCCTTTTTCTAATTGTGAAATCTGTAATTCGAGGAAAAAGGATAATTCACCAAGAATAGACATGTCAAACTCATTAGTCATGTTTCTTGCAAATTCTTGACACATTATATCATTACTACCCCTAAAAATGATATCATCCACATACACTTCCACAATCATGAATTCATTTCCCTTATTTTTAATATACAAATTTATATCAATTGTTCCCTTTCTGAAACCTTGCTCTCAAAGATATTTATCCAGTCTTGAATACCATGCTCTAGGGGCTTGCTTTAAGCCATAAAGGGTCTTTTTAAATTTACACACATAATCTGGCTTATCTTCTTGATCAAACCCATCAAGTTGTTCAATTTAAACTTCTTCTTCTAAATGACCATTCAAAAAATCTTATTTGACATACATCTAATATACTTTGAAATTCCTGTAGCTTGAAAGTGCCAAAAACATTCGTATAGCTTCCAATATTGCAATTGGTGCAAAGGTCCCATCAAAATCAATTCCTTCTACTTGTGCATATCCTTTACACACCAATCTTGCTTTGTTTCTTATGACTTGACCATATTCATTTAGTTTGTTCCTGTAGACCCATTTAGTACCAATTACATTTTTTCCTTTTGATCTTGGAACTAATTCCCAAGTCTTACTTTTTTCAATCTGATCTAGTTCTTCCTTCATTGCATTAATCCAAAATTCATCATATTCTGCCTCTCTGAAATCCTTTGGTTCTATCTTGGATAATAGTGAAACATCTTCTTGTTCTGTTGAGCCTATGATTCCTCTTCTTTTCCATATTACATCAGGACTGCCAATGATCAAGTCCTCTAGATGATTTTTCTGAATATATCTTGATGTAGTTTTGGAAGGTATATTCTGCAAATCTTCTTCATCTGAATCTTCACCCATTTCTTCCCGACAACTTTCTTCTTCTTCAAGAATATCTTCTCGAGGTGGCTCATTTATTCCCGTTCTTTCATCAACTCTGACATTTATAATTTCCACCATGGTATGTGTTCTTTTATTGTAATATCTGTAGGCCTTACTTTTTGTAGAGTATCCAAGAAAAATACCTTCATCACATCTAGGATCAAACTTTCCCAAGTCCTTATTCTCTCTTTTGATATAACACTTACTTCCAAAAACTTTGAATTATTTTACCGTGGGAGGTCTTCCTTTCCAAAACTCATATGGAATATTATGTTGCTTTGTTCTAACTTGAGATCTATTCATAACATAGACTATTGTAATGATTGCTTCCTTCCAAATCCATCTAAATTTTTTGATTCATTTAGCATTGCTCTAGCCATATTCTCAAGAGTTCTATTCTTTCTTTCTACTAGTCCATTTTGTTGAGGAGTCTTGGCTACTGAATATTCTTTTTTGATTCCATGTTTTGCACAAAACTCAATTAATTCTGTAGATATGAATTCCAATCCTCTATCTGATCGCAAATACTTGATCTTCTTTCCTATTTCATTTTCTACCATTTATTTGAATACTTTGAAATGCTCAAATGCCTCCGATTTCTCTTTCAGAAAAACAACCCAAGTCATTCTAGAATAATCATCTATGAACAACATGAAGTAGCTTTCACCTTGTAGACTTTTAGTTCTCATAGGCCCACATAAATCAGTATGAATCAATTCTAATAACTTGGAAGAGGAATATTCTTTTGCCTTGAAACTTGATCTTGTTTTCTTTCCATACTGACACTATGCACAAATTGTATTTGAAGGTATTTTTATCTTTGGTAGATCTCTGACAATTTTTTTGTTGCTTATATTTACTATGTTATCAAAGTTCAAGTGACACAACCTTTTATGACATAACCAAATCTTTTCTTCTTGAGATATAAGACATTTTTCCTTTTTTATTTCACTAAACATGTAGAGATTGTTATTGGTTTTTTCTGCAGTTGCAACAAGCTTTCCTGTTTTTGTTTCCCTGATTTTGCATCTTGTAGAGGAAAAAGTAACTATGTATCCTCGATCACAAAGTTGACTTACACTCAGTAGGTTGTTTTTTAGACCCTCAAAATAGAGTGAACCATGTGTAGTTGTCTTTCCATCATCTAAACTTAAAGTTCCTTTCCCTTTGATTTTAGCTGAAGTATTATCACCAAATATCATAGATCCGTTGTTTCCTTTTAAAGAAATGAACTTATTCTTATACCCAGTCATATGACTAGAGCACCCACTATCAATATACCATTTGTCCATCTTGTAACCCAATAGAATCTGCCCTCAAGCTGTTAGCCTTTTTGAAAGAACCCGCTCTGATACCAATTTAAGAACACAAGCTTATACTGAGAGGGGGGTGAACAATATAAGACCACTTTTTACTTTCTTTCCAAATCAATATCAATTAATGTCCTGTTGTGGGTGATCCGCAACACACCCCAAAATTGGGGACCCACCTTTTGCAGGCTTGCAGAGAAGAATCTCGGTGACCCAGATGCTAAAATTGAAGAAAAGAGAAAAAATGCCTAAGTGTTGAAAGGTGTCGCGAAATCGCGACATGTCGCGAAATCGCGACTTGTCGCGCCATCGCTGCTGGAAGCAGGAAAGTTGTCGCGAAATCGCGACATGTGGCTGAGAAGAAAGGAAAAGTTGTCGCGAAATCGTGACATGTCGCTGAGAAGAAAAGAAATGGTGTCGCGAAATCGTGACATGTCTCTGAGAAGAAAAGAAATGGTGTCGCGAAATCGCGACATGCCGTTGGAAAAAAATGAAAATGGTCGCGATTTCGCGACGTGTTTTAAGCGTACGGATGATGAAAAGTGTCACGATTTCTGACGTGTTTTGCAAACTACGGATGATGAAAAGTGTCGCGATTTCGTGACGTGTTTTGGCAAACCGTACGGATGATGAAAAGTGTCGTGATTTCGCGACGTGTTTTGGCAAACTGTACGGAAGATGAAAAGTGTCACGATTTCGACGTGTTTTGGCAAACTGTACGGATGATGAAAATGGTCACGATATCGCGACAGGTTTTGCCAAAGGTTCGAAACGTAAAAGCGGTAGCGATTTCGCGACGTGTTTCGGGAAAGCGTACGAAAAGAGAAAGCGGTAGCGATATCGCAACAGTTTGTCAAAAGAAGGCAAGAAAGTGATAATGGTCGCGATGTCGCGACGTAAAGTTGCCAAGGAAGCCCGATGGAGAAATGGTAGCGATTTCGCTACAGCTTGGTGAAAAGGAAGCCCGATGGAGAAATGGTAGCGATATCGCTACAGTTTGAGGAAAGAAGGTTCAAAAGCAAAAACGGTCGCGATATCGCGACAAGATGCTATCGGAGACGTACGGTCGGGAAGAGCGTCGCGATATCGCGACATGTCGCGATTTCGGCCAAGAAGGTGAACAGGCGGCATGCAGTTTTTGTCGGGTTTTTTGTAGAGTGGCGTTACAGAAGGCGCAGAGGACGTGTGACACGTGGCATGCAGGTGTCAGGTCTACAGAAGCGTTACATGCAGCGAAGGATTTTAGGCATTTTGGCGTTAAACATGGAATAAAGACAAGGAAAAGGTGGGAATTTGAAGGGTCACATGCAGGAAGATGAAACAAATCGACACAGGGAGAATCGAAGAGCCGTTTCTATTAGTATAAAGCCAGAAGTGTAGATTGAAGGAAGGGTTGGAAATTGCCGATTGCAGAGTTGCAGAGACAAGAGCTTCGTGCTATTCTGGGCCTGCACTTGGGCAATTTCCTTCTTTTTTGTTCTGGAATATTTTTGCCTGGAACATTCTTTGAATGTAATTGACATATCATTTAATATAAAATACAGAGTATTGGCATCTCATTGATGAGAAAGAAGGAGTCATTTTGTGCATGCATGATTTAATGTTTTATCTTTCATTCCAGACTTTTGAGGCTTTTAGGTGAAGTTTAATGCAAGTGTGCTTGGTTGCTTCATACGAATGCCTAGGTCTGGAATTACAGTAGAAACCCTAGAAACCAGCACCTAATTTATTTGGATTGTGCGAGTTTGCAGGTTCATTAGATTAGGTTGTATGCATAAAACCTCATTATCTTCGGTTTCATCGAATTGATGGCAGCATTCTGACTGTAATTTAGTTTCTTTTTCATTTACTTTTTTGTTCAAACCCTTGCTTTATTTTCTGCAATTTAATTACTGTATCCAAATAAATAACCGAAAATCCATCAGAATCCAAGATTAAAGTACAATTATTCAATTTGAGTCCACTGTAATTTCAGATTAGATAAACCCCAGTGCCCCTTGTTAACATCCACTTGCAAACCCTAAGATATTCCTGGCATTTCATTTGAACAACATTATTTAAGCATAACAGGAACCTTGGAGAAAGTTCTTTTCTTTGCAAGCAGAGGATTTTTGGACTCAGATCCTACCGGAGAGTGTGCTTTCACAACTGGGTGAAAACACCACTCAACAGATTGGCGCTAGAAGGAGGGCCGAATTGGTTTATCTATTTTGATTTTCATATCTGAGTATTTTGTTTTTGATTTAATTCTGAAATTATTTACGGCTAAACTGCAACATCGTTTTTTGTTTTTGTTGCAGGTTTTCTTCGAAATAGCCGAGGGTTTCTTCAGGCAGGCTGGACCCACCACGCCGTATTGCGACCAGGTCTCAAACAACCGGAGAAACCATTTTTCATGACCTTACTGGTACTCCCAAGGGTAAAGCCAAGCAAGTCGTAAGCACACCAGTTGCAAAAGGCCTATTTTCTCCAGGAACGTCGAGTGGACCTACGCCAGTAATATCCTTTGCTCCTAGTGTGCCTATAGTTAGTAATATTTCTACTGCTATTGTAGGTCTGTCTACATCAATTCTGAGTCAAATGGCTCAAGCTCCAGCAGCTCCTTGGTATGGAGCTAACAATACTCCTTTGAATATTGTTGGGGATATCCATGAAATCCCCAAGAACATTGAAATATTTTTGCCTAAATACAAGCCAGATGGCCTAAGAATAGCAGAAGAACATATCCAAGCCTATAGGGATGTTTTAATTAGGCTGCAAGTTCAGCATGAAGATGTAGCCTGTAGACTTTTCCCCATGAGCTTGGATCCAATAGCATATGAATGGTATATATGCTTGCCAACTGGTTCAATCACCTCTTGGACACAAATGGAAAATGCCTTTGTCAATCAATTTAGGTCACCCTTAGATCCCGCAACTATTTACAATCAGTTTATTACATGCAAACGGGGCCAAGGGGAACCAATCCGAATGTTTAATCAGAGATTCCAAAAGAACTATAACAGAGCAATTAGACATTTTGCCATCGATCCCGCAGTGGCTTTGCAGATATATTTTGGGGCATTGGACCCCATGACAGCTATGTTTGCAAGGCGTAATCCTCAGGTCACCACGCTGGCTTTGGCCTATAATGAAGCCATGACTATTGAGCAGCAGTTGACACCGCAAGGCTACGGGTTTACCCAGATGCCTATGATGGGACAGTGTGCTCCATATGGTCAAGCTACCCAGGCAAATCAACTCATGGCACCACAAATGCCAAGTATGAACGCCTTCCCATATCAGCAGTCGTATCCACCAGCACCCGCATATGCACCCATTCCAATCCAACCAATCACAACCATTCCACCTGTTCCTGCATTTTTGCAGAACAGTCAATCAACTACGCAGGAAACTAGTCAAGTCAATCCTCAAGCCATAGTTCCTGTTCCGAATCCAATCCCGATTCAAGGTATTAATCCATATGGGAATCAAATTCCTCAGAACCCGACCCAAATGTGGAATCAAGACCCCATTAATTATGCGAATCCAATAGGGGTTAACAACAATATGATTCCACCGAAGGATGTTTTTTCGGAAGTCGAAGAGCTCAAGAAACTAGTGCATAAACTAAGCAATGACAGGGTTCAACAGCAGAAGTATGACTCCCATGCCCCTCACCCAAACCAGAATTTTAACAATAGAGGGAGGCACTGGAACACCAAGCCAAACAATGGGGGAGTTCCTGCTCCCATTGCTAATCAATTAGATGCTTCTGTAGGCCCTAGCCAATCTAATTCTCTTTTGAATCTTTCAGATTTGGCATGGGAAAGGGGGTGCAGGTTACATAACACAAAAGAACACAATGAGAGGAATTGTCCTGAGATTGCTAGATACACTCATTGTCTTCAAGCACAAGTTGATGATTTGGAACTAGTATCAAATGAGGATCCATCGTATCATCAAGATGAAAATATTATGGTGATGGAAACAGTATATCACCAAGAGGGTGAAAGCGAGGAGGAAGAAGACGAAGTTTTGGAACAGGAGGTGCAAGCTTTTCGAGATTTCAGAAAGGGGACTCATGGGTACCATTTGAGGAGTAAATCTAAAGCCCCTAAAACCTCATCAACACCTCCAAACAATTCTATTCTTCCTCCAGATACAAAGGCAAGTAACAACCCTCCCCCTCCACTCGGAAGAGAAATGTCCAATGACGTCCAGAAGACAGTCAAATTCGAAAAACCAAATTATGATGTGGTGGAGGATATGAAGAAGTCCAAATCTAGCCTTTCATTCTTGGACGCAGCTAAATTGCCTGGTCAAAAGGAGGCGTTGATAAGAGCTTTGAACTCACCTGATCCGATGTGGAAGGAAAAAAGAGCTGAATCCCATCTGATTTTGCGAAAGGAGAGAAGGGATGTCCCGCCATTCTTATTGACTCTGAGAATTGCGGGTAAGAACTTGCATAACTGTTTGGTGGACACAGGAGCCACGAGCAACCTCATGCCTACGGAGATATGCAAAATGCTAGGTCTGCAGCCTGTTTCATCCAAATGTACAATCCTGCAACTGGACAGATCAGAAGTAAATGTAGTGGGGACTTTATATGATGTCAAGATTCAATTGAATTCTCGAACCCAGGGTTCAGCAGGTTGTGGACATTTTGGTGGTTAATATCCCGAGTAGGTATGGAATGCTACTTGCTAGGGATTGGATGAAAACGTTGAATGGCTATTTTGCAACAGACTGCTCGCATATGTGGCTACCATGGAAGGGAATTGCAAATCAAATAAGAGTGGAAAACGAACCGAGGCTTAAAGAGATTATAACAGATTTTAACAAGCCGAATGAAGTTCAGTTTTCTGAGCCAGACTTAGGAGTCTATGCGCTTGATGTTGAGGAAGCTACTGAAGAGTTTAAAGAAGAAGTGTGTCATGGTCATTCTTCTGAAGAAAATGATTACACGTGGTTGCTCAAGTTCGATGGATCAAAGTCTAGACAGGGAGCAGGAGCTGGAGTCGAGCTCACTGGTCCAGGAGGTAAACCATTGCTAGCCGCCTACAGATCGCAATTTCCTTGCACAAACAATGTGGTAGAGTACGAAGCATTGATCTATGGTTTACGTCTAGCATTGAGCAAACATGTTAAATGCTTGAAGGTTTTGGGAGATTCTGAATTGGTTGTCAAGAAAATCAAAGGAAAATATACATGCCGCGACAAAAGACTGAGCCTTTATAGAACTAGGGTTATGGATCTCATGGAGGAGTTTGATGCATTCAACATAGCCCTTATTTCTAGGAGAGGAAATCGAATAGCAGACTCTCTTGCAGTCGCCGCGGGCATGTTAAACCCGGTGGATATAAAAAGATGTAAAAAGTTTTCCATTGAGCTGGTTCCTTGTCCATCAATACCTGATAATGTAAAGAATTTCCAGGTTTTTGAAAGTGACAGGCACATCTTCAAGTTTGTCACAAACTCGGGTATTTTTGAAAACCAGGTGATTGATGAGGAACAAAGGTGGCAGGATGAAACAGAAGAAAGTGAAACTCCGTATCAATCCAACAAAATTCCTAAAGACATGGTTTCATTAGAAAAGATGTTCGACATGGAATGCAAGAACAAGAAGAGAAAAAGAGTCCCACTCCCCAAAGATGCATGCGATTCAATTAATCTAGGGAGTGCAGACAATCCAAAGGAGGTGTACATAGCAAAGGCATGTACAGAGGAAGAAAGGAGCAACATAATACAGGCATTGAAGCATTACATAGATTGTATTGCTTGGAACTACAATGAGTTGAAGACTTACAACCAGAACATTATCACACATACCATTCCTTTGAAGCCAGACTCCAAGCCTTTTAGGCAAAGACAACGAGTTGTTAACCCGCTATTGGAGCCTTTGATCGAAAAGGAGGTTAAAATATTATTG
This sequence comes from Wollemia nobilis, assembly GCA_028583015.1. NCBI lineage: Eukaryota > Viridiplantae > Streptophyta > Pinopsida > Araucariales > Araucariaceae > Wollemia > Wollemia nobilis. The sequence goes on from JAQPPZ010000989.1 coordinate 9,783,134, forward strand.
GAAGCGAAAATCATTTTTCCTGTTAGGCACTCAACCTGGGTGGCCAACCTCGTTCCAGTAAGGAAAAAGAGTGGAGAGATTAGGCTGTGCATAGATTTTTGAAATCTTAATAAAGCCTCTCAAAAAGACAATTATCCATTGCCATCAATTGATGAAATTCTGCAAATGGTAAATGGATCTGAAATGATGTCCTTTCTCGATGGATATTCTGGGTACAACCAAGTTCTTATACATCCAGATGACAGGATGAAAACAGCCTTCACTACCAAGTGGGGGACATTTGCATATAAGAGAATGTCGTTCGGATCGTTAAATGCTGGTGCAACTTTTCAACGCGCCATGGATTACGCATTCAAAGGGCTAATAGGCAAATGCATCATCGTGTATGTGGATGATATCCCGGTTTTCTCGAAGAAGAGAGAGGATCATGTTAAAGATTTGAAGAAGGTGCTTCAAAGATGCAGAGAACATGGAATTTCCTTAAATCCCAAAAAGTGCATTTTCGGAGTAACAGAAGGGAAATTGTTGGGTCACATCATTTCAAAAGAGGGCATATCCATCGACCCAGAAAGGATACAAGCTATCCAAAACCTACCTCTCCCGAGCAGTAAGAAAGAACTGAGATCTTTCTTTGGGCAAGTCAATTTTGTGAGGAAATTTATCTCTAGCTTTGCTGAGATAGCCAAACCTCTGAACCAAATGCTCAAGAAAGATGTGGATGTAAAATGGAACGAGGAAAGTAGAGTGGCTTTCCAGAATATCAAAGATGCCATTTCCAGAGCCCCTGTCCTTATAAGCCCAGACTACTCCAAGCCTTTTTATATTTATGCTTTTGCATCAGAACACTCCTTTGCGAGTGTCTTAACCCAAAAAGGTGAGGATAGTGCCGAAAAACCCATTGCATTTTTAAGTGCCCCCTGAAAGACGCTCAATTAAGGTATTCGATCCTTGATAAGCAAATGTACGCACTTTTTAAAACTGTGAAAAAATTTAGGCACTACATCGTGCACAGCAGAATTATCGCCATCGTGCCCGATTCTGCTGTCAAGACCATGTTTTTACAGAATGAACTAGGTGAGAAGAGAGGAAAGTGGATTTCAACCATCCAAGAATTTGATCTCGAAATCCAATCAATGAAACTAGTTCGAGGACAGGGACTGGCGAAGGCGATCGCAGAAAATAATCCGCAAATAACAGGTCAATGCTCAAATACAGAATACATGGCTAAGGACGACTGGTATGTTGATATTGTGCAATTTTTATTGATCGGTAAGTGTCCTTCTAATCTGAATTCAACACAGAGAAGAGCCTTAAGGCTTAAATCTGTCAATTATCTGATAAAATCTGGTGTGCTTTACAGGAAGAATCATGAAGGTATCTACCTGAGGTGCTTGAGCAAAGAAGAAGCTGCCAGGGTGTTGCAAGAATTTCACGGGAAACATGGAACTGGTCATGGTGCAGCCAATGCTACAAGCACATCAAATCCCGAGAGCAGGATACTACTGGCCACATATTTTCAAGGATGCGCATACCCATGTACGATCTTGTCACATCTGTCAAGTGGCTGCAAATAGAGAGAGAAATGCAGCCATGCCGTTGCATCCTGTAGTCGAAATGAGACCGTTTGCACAGTGGGGATTAGATTTCATCGGGGTTATTAACCCAAATTCTTCTGATTCTCATAAATTCATTTTGACAGCTATGGACTACTGTACAAGGTGGACAGAAGCGATTCCTACTAAACATGCCACCACCGATGTTGTGATTAAATTTCTTGAGGATCAAATTATAACAAGATTTGGAATGCCCGACTCTATTGTCAGTGACAATGGTAAAGCTTTTATTTCTACACAATTTGCAGATTGGGCATATGATAACAAAGTGAGCTTAAAGTTTGCATCCAATTACTATCCTCAAGGAAATGGGTTGGCCGAGTCTTCAAATAAGAATTTATTGAATACTATTAAGAAGTTGCTGGAAAAGAACCCGCGGGATCGGCACAGCCAACTAAAGTTTGCCCTTTGGGCAGATAGGACCAGAGTGAAAGAGTCCATAGGGAATACTCCCTATCATTTGGTCTATGGGCAAGACCCGATATTTCCAAGCAAATTTGAAGTTGCAGACCTTACATTTCATACAAGAGTACTTGGGGACAGATGATCAAGTTGAAGCCGGGTTGAGCCGCTTGTTGCACCTTGATGAAAAGAGAGAAGAGGCCATGAATCACATGAATAAACACCAGGGCAGCTTATCAAGAGATGGTTTGACAGAAGGGCCAAAGTTAAATCATTCAGAATTTCAGATTTGGTATTACTATGGGACAAAAGACATGAGGAAAAACGGAATCACCAAAAGTTTGATTGTCTTTGGTTGGGCCCATATCAGATTTCAGAGATTCTTGGGAAGAATACCTTCAGGCTAAAAACATTAGAAGGGGAAGATTTCATGCTACCGGTTAATGGGCAGATTTTAAAGCATTATTTTAGCCCTTAGGTTTTGAGACTTTGATATTATTCTTTTGATCTTGGTGGGGGATTTTCAGATTTTGTTTTTTATTGTTTAGGATTGTTAGTCTAGCTAGGATTTTGGTTATGGATTTGATTTCAATTGACATGTGTGTTAATTTTGAAAAAAAATAAAAAATAAAAATAAATAAATAAATAATAAAGAATAAAAAATTGAGATGTCAACTTATGCTTAAGGTTAGGAGAATATGAAATATTGGAATTATCTTGTAAAAGCTCCACAAGTAACACAAGCAGTTTAATAATATTGTTTGATTTTGGGATGCATGAAAGAATCAGTTTTGTATGACAATTCATTCCATTTGTAATTCAAGAAATAATGCATTCATGTTCCATCTCACCTTACATACATCTCATCTTAGTTACATATGCATCTTAGGTACAAGCCATTAAAGTATGTCAAATCCTCTTTGGGTTGTGTTATACATATATGTAAGTAGCTCCTAAGGTTGGAAACTGAGTCTTGAGATATCTAGAACCAAGCACGTCTCATACATTAAAAAGGATCTTGAGCAAAATGATCAAAACCTAACTTGGAGGAAAAGGTTGGGCGAAAGAAGTATTTCATGTCTATCCTATTTATGCAACATGATCCTTAAAACAGTGGTTTTGACCACTTCCATAGAGCTTAAAGCCTAAAATCGAGTAGTAAGGATAGGGTTAAATCCTCATCAAACTTAGGTTGAGGATCCAATTCCCCAAAGCTTTGATTTGACCCACATGGAGTAGTAAGGATAGGGCATAAATTCTCATCTCGGTTGGTTGAGAATCTGATTCCCCAAAGCTCTTATGTCTCATTTCATAGTAAATCTTGGATTGTAAGGATTGTACTATTTGTCCTCTGCAAAGGATGGGTAGTCATCCCCAAGGTCTAAGCAACAAAATTAATATTTCTCATCTAAAGTTTGGATTGTAAGGATCGTACTACATGTCCCTAGCCAGGATGGGTAGTCATCCCCAAGGTCCAAGAAGTAAAAAATAAAAATAAATATATAATAAATAAATTTTTCCCATCTCATCCTTATTTTGGATTGTAAGGATCGTACTACTTGTCCTCTGCAAGGGATGGGTAGTCATCCCCAAGGTCCAAAGAAATGGAGATAAGTTTTGGATTGTGGGGTTAGATATGCCCATGCATGGCATCATGTCTTGCCTAAAAAACAAGACCACTGATTGTCTAGAGGGTTAGACTAGCATGACCATTTCTTCCATAACCGGTTTAATTATTTTGCTTAAAGTGAGGTAATGAACTCTAAATCAGAATAGTAAGGATAAGGTTAAACTCTCATCTCGGTTGGTTGGGAGTCTGATTCCCCAAAGTTCTGATTTCACATTCACTTGCACATGGGTTCTAGATAATAGGGACTCATAACCAACTTTGGGATACAATAAGGTAATGAATTAGTGGATCCTAAGAGGGTTTGGCAATCTTGAATGCTTGTACATAGTAATAGAAGAAGGACCATGCCTTTTATGGAAGCAAATCTCCTTGCACATTCATTAGGGTACACAAATCAGTCACCATCCCATATATGCATTCATGCAAAACTGATAATGGAATGTTGATCAATTTCAAACGATAGGGAATGAAAGCACATTGCACATACTGAGCTAATACTTGATGATTCTGATGATTCATGTACTTCTGATCTTTGGGCATTTGTTATTTTGCTTATGTGCTAACGTATATTTGCGAGTTTGTGATATGTTTCAGGTTGGGTTCTTACTAAAATGCTCAAGAGCATTTGACAACAGAGTCGCCATTTGTTGTGGGTGATCCACAACACACCCCAAAATTGGGGACCCACCTTTTTGCAGGCTTGCAGAGAAGAATCTCGGTGACCCAGATGCTAAAATTGAAGAAAAGAGAAAAAATGCCTAAGTGTTGAAAGGTGTCGCGAAATCGCGACATGTCGCAAAATCGTGACTTGTCGCGCCATCGCTGCTGGAAGCAGGAAAGTTGTCACGAAATCGCGACATGTGGCTGAGAAGAAAGGAAAAGTTGTCACGAAATCGCGACATGTCGCTGAGAAGAAAAGAAATGGTGTCACGAAATCGCGACATGTCGTTGAGAGGAAAAGAAATGGTGTCGCGAAATCGCGACATGCCGTTGGAAAAAAATGAAAATGGTCGCGATTTCGCGACGTGTTTTCCGAACGTACGGATGATGAAAAGTGTCACGATTTCGCGACGTGTTTTGGCAAACCGTACGAATGATGAAAAGTGTCACGATTTCGCGACATGTTTTGCAACTGGAATGATGAAAAGTGTCACGATTTCCTGACGTGTTTTGGCAAACCGTACGGATGATGAAAAGTGTCACGATTTCATGACGTGTTTTGGCAAACTGTACGAATGATGAAAATGGTCGCGATATCGCGACAGGTTTTGCCAAAGGTTCGGAACGTAAAAGCGGTAGCGATTTCGCGACGTGTTTCGGGAAAGCGTACGAAAAGAGAAAGCGGTAGCGATATCATGACAGTTTGTCGAAAGAAGGCAAGAAAGTGATAATGGTCGCGATGTCGCGACGTAAAGTTGCCAAGGAAGCCCGACGGAGAAATGGTAGCGATCCACACTTGGTGAAAAGGAAGCCCGACGGAGAAATGGTAGCGATATCGCTACAGTTTGAGGAAAGAAGGTTCAAAAGCAAAAACGGTCGCGATATCGCGACAAGATGCTGCCGGAGACGTACGGCCGGGAAGAGCGTCGCGATATCGCGACATGTCGCGTTTTCGTGGCCAAGAAGGTGAACAGGCGGCATGCAGTTTTTGTCGGGTTTTTTGCAGAGTGGCGTTACAGAAGGCGCAGAGGACGTGTGACACGTGGCATGCAGGTGTCAGGTCTGCAGAAGCGTTACATGCAGCGAAGGATTTTAGGCGTTTTGGCGTTAAACATGGAATAAAGACAAGGAAAAGGTGGGAATTTGAAGGGTCACATGCAGGAAGATGAAACAAATCGACACAGGGAGAATCGAAGAGCCGTTTCTATTAGTATAAAGCCAGAAGTGTAGATTGAAGGAAGGGTTGGAAATTGCCGATTGCAGAGTTGCAGAGACAAGAGCTTCGTGCTATTCTGGGCCTGCACTTGGGCAATTTCCTTCTTTTTTGTTCTGGAATATTTTTGCCTGGAACATTCTTTGAATGTAATTGACATATCATTTAATATAAAATACAGAGTATTGGCATCTCATTGATGAGAAAGAAGGAGTCATTTTGTGCATGCATGATTTAATGTTTTATCTTTCATTCCAGACTTCTGAGGCTTTTAGGTGAAGTTTAATGCAAGTGTGCTTGGTTGCTTCATACGAATGCCTAGGTCTGGAATTACAGTAGAAACCCTAGAAACCAACACCTAATTTATTTGGATTGTGCGAGTTTGCAGGTTCATTAGATTAGGTTGTATGCATAAAACCTCATTATCTTCGGTTTCATCGAATTGATGGCAGCATTCTGACTGTAATTTAGTTTCTTTTTCATTTACTTTTTTGTTCAAACCCTTGCTTTATTTTTTGCAATTTAATTACTGTATCCAAATAAATAACCGAAAATCCATCAGAATCCAAGATTAAAGTACAATTATTCAATTTGAGTCCACTGTAATTTCAGATTAGATAAACCCCAGTGCCCCTTGTTAACATCCACTTGCAAACCCTAAGATATTCCTGGCATTTCATTTGAACAGCATTATTTAAGCATAACAGGAACCTTGGAGAGTTCTTTTCTTTACAAGCAGAGGATTTTTGGACTCAGATCCTACCGGAGAGTGTGCTTTCACAATCGGGTGAAAACACCACTCAACATGTCCTTAATTACAATAACTAAATATAGTAGTGTGCATTAATAACTCATATAGCAGTAGTAAGCAAGAGCACAAGTCACCACACACAATTGAGACACAAGATTTAACGTGGTTCCCCCAATGTGGGGTACTCCACCAAATAATATCCTTATAATATTTCTAACATAAATAAGGATCCTTATCCAATACAATGATTTCTTTGATCTGCTTAAAGCTAGGCAATAACAAGTTCACACATAACTTGTCCAAATCTGAATAACAAGCTTACACAAAACTTGTCCAAAACTGTATAACAAGTTCACACAGAACTTGTCCAAATATAAATAACAAGCCCACACAGAACTTGTCCAAAACTGAATAACAAGCTCACACAGAACTTGTCCAAAACTAAATAACAAGCTCACACAGAACTTGTCCAAATCTTCTCCAACAAGCTCACCAAGAACTTGTCCAAATCTGCTCTAGCAAGCTCACCAAGAACTTGCCCAAAATCTGCTCCAACAAGCTCACCAAGAACTTGTTCAAATCTACTCTAGCAAGCTCACCAAGAACTTTCCCAAATATACTCTAGCAAGATCACCAAGAACTTTCTCAAATCTATCCATAAATCTATCCCAAAATTATCCATAAAGCTATCCATAAAGTTGTCTCAAAACTGTCCACAAAGCTATCCCAAAACTATCCACAAAGTTATCCCAAAATTGTCCTGTCCCAAAATTATCGACAAAGTTATCCCAAACTGTCCACAAAGGCCTTCTCAAAGGATCAATCAATCATGCTCAAGTAGCACTCAAATATCATCCACAAATCTATCAAGGCAAAGCTCAATGATGAACTCAACCATGAATGGCAATGTACTTTTCAATGGATGACAAAAATGATCCACAATTATCTCAACTCAACTCAATCTCAAATCAACTCATAGAAGCATAAAGAGAATTGTTAGAGACTCAATATGTTCTAAGCTCAATCTCAACTCAACTCAACTCAAATCAATCTCAACTCAACTCAAGTCAACTCATAGAAGCATAAAGAGAATTGTTAGAGACTCAATATGTTCTAAGCTCAATCTCAACTCAACTCAACTCAAATCAGAATTATGGAATAGTTTGTTTCATGGAACTTGACCAATCACCTCACACAATCACTTGACTAGGCTCAATCAACTCAACTCAACCAATCACCACAATGGACTATTCTTTCTCACAAAAACCCTAGTCCAAGCATGTATCAACCAACTCAAATGTTTCCAAAAATGCTCAACCACAAATCTCACATAACAATGATACTCATGTTCTTTTCTCAAGTTCTTTCACAACCAATGGGCTTCAATGACTATGCTTATAAAACAAGGTTTAAACACAACTCTCAAACCAGAAAACCTTGAAGCATTCAACCAACCACTTTCAAAAAGGAAACCACAATCAATCCTTTTCACTCCAATGATATTTCAGAAATCAACCACCATAAACAATCAATAGGAGAATGTGCCCATACCTTTTGATGCCAAGAAGTCCACAAAAACTGCCACACTAAACACAACTTTCCTTTCCAATCTCAATAAGGGTTAGTGGACTTCAAATAATAATCACAAGATAAAGCATAACTCAATTTACACCTTTTTACTCCAACTTAATAAACACATCCACCAAAGTCCTTTTAATAAAAACCCTTATCAAAAATAATAATCAATAAGGCTCTCAAAAATATTTTATAACAATTTATTATTTCTCCTAAATCTTCATTTTCAATTTCATGAATATAAAAATAAATCAACGACTCATCCGCCTCTGAAATAATAATCACAGCCTTTATAAAAATAAAGTTTAATTAAAAACTTTAATTATTCCTTAACCACCTTATAACTCCTATCCTAGGGCATCAACGAAATAAATTTTAGCAAAACGTAATTGCCTCCTCAAAGGGATTCAAACCCCCAAATTGCACACATCGTGAGCACCTTAGTCATGGCTAAGGTTGCCACACGAGCTAGTTGCTCGTTTGAAAGGAAAAGACATGACATGCCTTAAGTCCTTCCTCCCTTCCATGCAAACCAAAAGTGCTTCGAGCGCTTTCCTTCCAATGCCTTCGAATGCAGTCAAGGAGATTCGAACCTTGACGTAAAGCGCTGCCACACACCTTAACAAAAAGCTAATTGCCAATGCGCCACTCTACCCATAATATCTTGGGCTTTCGACCAATCTTGGATTTATTCGTTGTCTCCCTTTTCAAAATAATTTTTGCACAAGCTATCTTCGGATGCTAGCCAACGATTAACATGAGAAAGGATGAATTTCAAATGAACCTTAGGATCCCCCTTTCTATAGTATTCTCCTCATTTTTGATGACGTCGGTGCTTTAATGATTTTACCTCTTTCTTTAGACGTCGGTGCTAACTTTAATTTTAATTTTAAAATTTAAATTTAAATTTTAAATAATTAAAATTTAAACTAAATATTTAAAATTAAATATCTCCATCATCGGGGCACCTTTTTTAATAAAACGAAAGGTCAACCTGGGTTTTAAGAAAAACCCATTTCAAATATACAATCCATGGTTTTAAATAAAACCTTTTATTTCCCTGCCTTGGTTTTCACAAAAACCCTGAATTTATCCATGCTTTCCAAAATATTATTTGCCCACCAAAACTCAAAGTGATCCATATGCCATCAATGATTCATGTGACATCAATGACAACATAAAATAACTCAAATTGCCAAAACTCCCCTAGTTATATCATCACACACATTTCTCCATTTCACCAAAGGAAATTTCCTCTTATCATGTCAACTTGACCATAAAAAGGATCACATAATATAGATTAAACTTTTTTCAACTGATTTTGGCATAGAATACAATGACATATAATATGTTGGAATGGCTTGTAAGATTGACTTAATTAACTGCACTCTTCCTGCTAATGATAACCATCTACCTTTTAAAGCTAGAATTTTATTATAAACTTTACTAATAACTAGATTCCATAATTCTATCCTCATTCTCCCCTCAAATAAAGGTATCCTTAGATAATTTGTTGGAAAATTTGCCTCCTCTATTTGAAGTACCCTATAAATTCTTGCTTTTATATTAGTTGGAGTGTTAAAAAAGTAAATTTTGGATTTTGTCCTGTTAAATTTTTGCCCTGAAGCTCTTTCGTATTCCTTTAAAAAGTTATTGAAAGCTTTGGACTCATTTATCCTTGCTCTTCCAAAAAGGGTTGTATCATCTACAAACTATTGATGGGTGATGTTGTCGATGATATGACTAACCTTAAGTCCACTTATAATCCCATCTTTGTAAGCCTTCTTTAAGTTCCTACTCAAAACCTCTGCCATAATAATGAACAAATAAGGATATTGAGGGTCTTGTTGTCTAAGGTCTCTCTTGGCTTTAAAATATTTTGTTACTAACCCATTGACCAACACTGAATAAGAAATTTTAGAGACACAAGTTTTAATCCATCTAACCCATTTCTTCCTAAATCTAAACTTTTCTAAAACTACAAAAAGAAAATCCCATTTAACCCTATCATAGGATTTACTCATATTAAATTTTAATATCATTGCTTTCTCTTTTCTTGAAGTTGTTAAATGTATAACTTTATGAGCTACTATGAACTCATCCAAAATTTGTCTCTTTCACAAATCCTCCTTTCTCTTCTGAAATTATTTTGTCTAAAATAGCCTTAATCGATTTACCATCACTTTGGAGATAATCTTATATGCCATATTACATAGTCTTAGGTGTCTAAAATAATCAAACAATTTAGCATCCTTATTTTTTGGAATTAGGGTAAGATATGTTGCATTAATTTTATAAGGCATGTATTGTTTTACCCTAGATTGTTCCACTGCAACCAATAAATAATCCTTCATTATATCATAATTATGTTGGTAAAAATTTGTAGAGAGCCCATCTGGACCTAGGGATTTATTTTTATTAAAAGAGAAAATAGCTAAGAAAACTTCTTCTAGAGTAATAGGCTCCATCGGTTTTCTATTGTCTTCATTCATTATAATTGAAGGAACATCTTGAAGAAGTTTATAATTAAGAACTTCAGTCTCCTCTGATCCTAGAATATTTTGATAAAAATACTTTACCTCTTTTCTAATTTCACTCTAATCTTCAATCCAAACCCCTTCTATTGATTTAATTATACTAATTTTGGATGTTGATCTTTGTACTATAGGCAACCTATGAAACTTTTTTGTATTTTTATCTCCTTTAACCACATTTGTCTTGATTTAAATCTCCATAATTCGCTTCCTTACTCAAAATTATGATATTCACTAAGCAACTTCCTTTACTCTGATCTTGGATTATTATGATCATATTTTTGGAATTTTTAAAGTTTATCTTTTAGTTATTTCTTCTTAAAAATATTTCCAAAAGTGTTCTTGTTCCATTATTTTAATCTAGATGTCATAAATTTAATTTGATTTGGAAGAGCATACAACCCACCATTATGTTAATAATTCTACGTTTGAGCTATCTTATCAAAAAATTGAGTATGGTCTTCCCACATCTGCTCATATTTAAAATATGATCTTTTTTAAATTCACTTACCACTATTTTAACTCTTATTGGCCAATGATCTAAACCAATCCTTGTTAAAGTATTAATTTTAGCACAAGTTCCTTCATCTAGCCAATGATTAAAGAGTATGCATCTGTCTAATTTTTCTACTATTAGGTTTTGGCCTCTCCTATTATTGGGCCAAGTATAATTATCTTCTTCAAATTTAACCTCTCATAGATTATTATTTTAAATAAAAGTTGAGAAATCTCTCATACTTCGGGTTAATTTCCTAATTCTCGCAAATTTTTCAACCAACTTGGTTATGGCATTAAAATATTTTATGATCATGAATCATGTTTCTTAGTCTTTACTTCTCATAAAGGCTTCAATCCAACTCCAAACTTCTAATCTACCTAAGTTATACGTCCATAGACATTGATAAGGATGAAACGATAATCTACAAAGTAGCAAGTGACTAAAGAGGTTATCCAATGCCTAGTTTTATGAATGGTTACATAAGAGGTTCTAGAAGGATTCCAACAAGTTAGAATTCCCTCTACCACTCCTTCAGAATCCATATCATCCCATTCACATCTTGTCCATACTGCTTTCATAGTTTTTGAAACTTCTTTGTCATTTTAGTTTCCTAGATATAGAGAATATCAAGCTTATTAGTTAAGCATAGGTTCCTAATACACCTCTTCTTTGAGGGGGCATTAGCACACCTTATATTTCATGAGATGATAATCATGTCTCATTAGGAGTGTTTCGCCTCACTTGTGTATTACCAATATTATTTTGTTGTTTGGTAAAGAGAAGTTCAACCAATTTAGTTTGTGTTCATTTCTCTATGTTTGCTCTTACTTCCCTAGATCTTGCTTCATAATTTGAGGATTTTTCTCTTTTAGAATTTCCTATATCAAGAGTAGGTCTAATTATGCTATTCCTCAATATTCTTTCATAATTTTGTTTTTCATCATATTTATACTCTCCTGGCTCTATTACAAAATATTTTAATTTGTCCTACTCATTTTATGGTAGTTCCTTATTAATGGCAGAGGTATTAACTTCTAAAACTACATTTTATTTACCAATTTTTTTCTCTTGAATGGTGCATGGTACTTCAAAAGAGTATTTGAAATCTTATGAGACACATTCCTTAGGTTCATCGAGAATGTTCTTACTTAAATTAGGATCATACTAAATAGACAATTCCTTGTTAATATGTTGAAATTGTTGTACTATGTCCTCTAAGTTTTGATCTACTTTTTATTCATAGGCTAAAGCCTCAAAAGAGTTGGTATTTCTTTCAATATCCTTTCTTACTGGTCTCCACTATTTATCATTTTTCTAGATCTATTTTTTGGAAGTTTAAAACCATCTTCATCCATAACCATTTTTAAGTTTCTCTTGTAGTTTTTTACATATGATTATGTTGGGCTCTTCTTAGGGAATGATCTCTCAATATGCCCCACCTCATGACATCTTCTACATCTAAAATATTTATTTTCATAATCTATGGCTTGGATCCACATCTTATCTCCATACTTAAGAATAATTTTGGTAAAGCTTTACTTATATCAATCATGACCAATATCCGAGCATAAATAGCCAAGAATCCATCTTTCATCATATTTTAAATCTCAAAAAATTCTCCTAGAGTGTTGCTTATTACCTTGAAGGTATCTATTTCCCAAAATTCAATGGGTGACCCAAACATCCTAACCCATACTAGTACTAGGGATAGATTTACATTTTTAGGTGAAAAGCCTTCATACCAATGGGTAAGAAAGAGTCATGCTCTTCCCATAAACTAAGGACCCCCTTTTAGGATTTTTTCTCTTTCTTCCCTAGAACAAAAATTGGCTAGAAAGAAACCTTTGGTAAGAATTGATAGAATAACTCATGAAGACTTCCAACTCCTATCAAACCATTTTCTCAAGGCTGAAGACCTTGACCAAGACCCATTAAATTTACCAAAAATCGCCCTATCTTGGAGCAACAAGGATCTCTCTAAGGTGCACTCACTAACCTCTACCACTAGATATGATTCTAAGAATTTAAATATAAATTGGTCAATGGAAAGGAAACTAAAACTCAAAATATATTTAAATTTATCTGAATGTCCTATAGCAAATATAATATTTTATAAGAACTTTATAATAATTTCCATGCAATATTTCTAAGATAAAGAAAGGGAAAAAAAACTTAGTTAAAAAATTATGTCTAGATAGAATGTCTTAATTCACTAAAGTCCTAGCCCTTCATTTCTCTTCCCATCACCCAAACCCTAGCTAATAAATATTTACAATTTTTTTCATGACTTGAAAATTCATCACTACCCTTGTTATGAATGGTTGACTTCACAGGGTTGTATCTCAATCAATATTGCTCAGATTATTTCATATGACCATTTATTTCAAATTTATTCAAATTCCACACAAGTTGGTCTAAGAATTAGCTGAAGATATGACTCTTGTAGACATGGAATTTTGACCCACTTAAAAATTCCTTAGTCCCCCTAGCGTATGTTCCCCCCTCATCCGCCTACCTCTTTTTTCATGCCTATTGTAGCCCCCATTCTATATTTTTGCTATTTTTAGCAAATTCAGACATGAGCATCTCCCATTCAAATTCGCTAAAAATATCATACCAGCCTATAACGGTTAGTGGTCATTCATTTTTGAACCTAAATTGGTCAGATACGAATTTTTCATGAATTCGAATGAGAAAATATCAGGGTCAAATTCACTTAAATTGGAAATTTTCCCAATTTTACCTAACAACCTTGATTCGCATCCCATTTTCTTCACAACTTCTGGTTTTCTCTCACCCTTAAGATCATCCACATACCTCATAAACAAATCTAATGATGATTTTATAGTGTGATTGAATTGAAAGCTTCCTTTCATGAGTTTTTTTGCTGCAAGTTTAGCTGGGATTTTGCTTTACCATCATCATTCAAGTGATCACAAAGGAGTATATTTGGTATAATATTTCCTTGTGTATTTTATTTGGATCATATTTAGCATGTTGAATATCATTTTTTATCAGAAAATGTAATATTCTTTATCTTTTAGTGAATTCGAACATGAGTTTCAATAGGTCCAAATATGCTTATTAGGTTCAAATTCGCATAGGCACATACAGGGGGTAATTTTCTTTTTGAGATCCATCGTAATAACTTATATTTTACATTTTGAAATTTGATCATCATTGACTAAAAATTCTAGTGTTCTATATGGTTGTTTACAGGTCTTTTGCAAATTTGAATGTGAGTTTCCTCAAGTCCAAATTCACTTGTCAGGTTCGAATTCGCACAGATATATGTTGGGGGTATATTATTGATTATGGATTCATTACTGCATCATACACTTCATATTTTGACCATCTTCATAGGTATTTCATTTCGTTTTCTATATTGTTTTATCACTTCTTTTAAAATCCTTATATACTTGCAATAAATTTAGAAATCTATTATTTTGCATATGATTTACTAAAGGAACGGAGGATATCTAACTACCATATCACTGAGATCAATTTTATAGTGGTTTATGTAGATCCTCAATCACTAACTACAAATTTTAGTGTTTATGTTTAAGTAATTGTATGTTTCTCACGAATTCGAACGTGGACTTCTATAGGTCTGAATTCGCTAAGGTAGGCCTAAATTCATCTGCAACAACCATCCATATTAGATAAGTACATCCATTTGATTTATTTTGAGTTGTATTTCCTATTTCTATTGTTGTAAATCTATTTTTGCTTCAAATTTTACGTAAAAATCGCAAAATTTGTAAAAAAGGATTAAAAAATAATAAGTAGAAAATTGCATTTAGTCTATAAATGCTATGATCATTGTGTGTTTTTTTCATGTGAATCTTAATCGTATATAGCCTAGGTTATTAGTTTCACTCTACCCCATAACTTAGGCACTTTTTGAATAAACAATGCATCAAACACTTCCCACTACATAGATGTAGAAACCGTCTTTAAATATTTCTTGGTGAACCCACCATAATTCATCGACAATCACCAAAGAAGGTATAACACTAGTACCTCTCATATCAAGGTGTAGATCCATTATTTCCCATCCCCCTTCTATACATGGATCCATTAGCTTAAGGGAAAGGAGTGTAAAATTTTTTATCTACATTATTTGGTGAACCCGATGTGAAACACCACTCTTTTTGTTTTTGTTTTTGTTTTCCTTTTTCAAAAAAAAAGAAAAACTAAACAGAGACCATTCAAAATTTGTTTTCCTAGATTAGAAAATATAATATAAAAATAAAATTTTAAATTTGATCGATTCACATTTTATCTTTATACACTATTCCCTAAAAAGAACACCATCTGACACCTTATTCCGTAGTCGTAGTTGGTTTGGACATAATGAGAATACACAGTGAATGGGGTTATCCATATCTGCAAACCTTCAGAAAGGTATTATACTTCCGCCTGTGCTCAAAGAACTAAAATTTTTTAATCAAGATTAAAATTTAGTCAATCTAACAATTGTTATAGTTGTGGAATAAAGCATGTATTTATTTTTTAAAGAAGTGTATCGCTAACCATAGTGAACTAGGTGAGGATTGGTAGGACTTGGGCTCCATCACAACTTGGATTTCACAACCAAGTGTCTGTATTCAGGCATCTAGGTGAAGGCTTTAATTCAAGATAAGACAACTATACCTATCCAATATCTTCCACAATTTCAAAAGGGGTTTTATATGGCTTATTTATAGTTGTGATCAATAGGATAGGAAAGATATTTTTGGTGTGTGTTATTTTTCTTTCAAAAAAATTAGTTAAATGGTGGATTATTACATTAGAGAATTTGCATTTATAGACCTTCAAAAAACCTTTGTAGAAAAATAAGTTGATCTTCATTTTAAGCAAGACAAATAATAGTGGGTTCATTTGTGGGATAACCTTTACTATAGCAACCTAGGTCTACTCACCTGGTTGTCAAAAAATACACAAATTCAAAATTTTGACCATTTGCAAAAATAAAGTCACAACTTGACGAATGTACATCCAACTTTGTATTAGTACTTAGGCATAGATTTGTACACTCTGAGATCTTATATCGCTACAAATGGAATCACGAGTGCTTGAGACCGACCAACTTCCTGCAATAGATTACCATTTATGAGACCCATTTTCTCCTAGCTTGAGTTTTGGGTTCTCGACAAGGGGTTGCCCTTCCAAGGCCCATAACACTTGGAAGGGTGGATGCATATTCTCACCGTCTTGTAGCATGGAGGACATTGGTCTATGATCCTATATTTGTCCTAATGGTTCACTCACCTTGTCTTCATTTTGAACAAGCCCATGCTAGAGTTAGTGTATTATGCTTGTGCATGTTAGCTATTTATCTCTTCTATGAACACTTACAAGGTCTACCAACACCTTGGATATTGGGTCCAGATATCTCAGACCAAATATCAGTTGACGATAATGCTACCCATACCATCTATCATTGGACATTCCAACCTCAAGGACCAACTCCCTAGTCTTGAGTTGTTGTTGGCTATTCCACAACCGAGATATGGATCATGAGTATCCTCACGTACTACTTCGTACGATAACCTATAATGACGTCCCACACCATCGTTCATTACTCTTGATAGCATAAGGTCCTCTGACTCTTAATATTTTTGTTGGAGATTAGTTATCCCCAAAATCACAATAATTGCCTTCTACAAGTTAATGGAGTTGGGTGGGTGTCATCCTTCCCGATGGCACATGTTTTATGAATATTTTTATTAAGTTCATATTCTTTAGGTGAATATCATCCTTCTCGATGATATCATATTCATAGTACATCCCTCATTTAGTTTGATATACCATCTTACCCAACGGTAATAACCATTTTGATTTTTAGGTTAAGAATACTCAATTTAGATTTTACATTCTAATATTACAATATCTCTAATCTAAAAGAACATCAATGAATTTAAAGCATTATTTCTACTAATAAGATAACCTTATTTACACTTTTTTTTAAAATATGACAACATAACAAGATTTTACGTGTCCTTTCATTTAAAATAAAATACTAATATAAAGAAATTTTATCTATACTTTCAAGAGTAAAAGTATTATTTGACATAAGAGAATTTTTTACTTACCCTATCATTAAATAAAATAACTTAATATAATAGTACTTAATTTACCAAATATTAAATCATTATATGACCACTTCGTAATCTCTTTTCCCAATCTCAATATTCGTAATTGCGTAATTTTTACTAAGATTTTACTTTATCAAATCGAGTGTAACATAACTTCAACTTATAATTTTAATTCAAAGTCAACAATATTAAAGTTTTACCTACCCTCACCTATACATATGACAAAAATTCCTTAAACTTATATAAAAATTCTAACTCTAAAGTATCTAAAACTTATACAATTAAGTACTCTACTTTTCCACATACCTTTGATGGCCGTAAAGAACTATGAAGAATACTTCACTTACTCTACACATAGCAAATATGTCTTAGGACACATTTATGAATTTTAGACGTCTTAATAATACCGTGCATCATTTGGAAATGCCTATACCATTCCCCATTTGGCGTAACATAATAGAGATAGCGAATCCTCGAAGGTCACTAACCAAATTCCTCATTGTACTTGTCTGGTTTTATGTTGACATTTCAATAAATTTGGACTTTTAACTAAGTGAAAATTTTCCAATATAAGATACCTAATTATTCCCAGTCACTTAGTGGTTCACTTAGCAATTTTAGACATCTTTTCTACAAGGAGGGTAACCAGTATTCTTCCCATGTTTACTTCAGATGCACTCTCCTAGAACTAAGGTGTTAAGTTTTCTATCGGTAATCTTCAATTTTCTATGTTTCCTCACTAGTTTAGAGGGTATGTGACTTCTATTTTAATAAGGATGCAAGCTTAAAAGTTATCCAAAAGAATTTTTGAGCTCCTCTTCGTCAATGAGCACATAACATTTTTCCAATAATATATTTAACCTGGTAAAGCTGACTCCATTAATAACATAGAACATAAAATTCATTTGTTAAAGGGTATTATCACATTGACAGCGACAGAAAAGTCATATATATATCTTTTAAAAACAAAAGTCACTAAAATAAATACCTTCCCACAAAATAAAAGTCAACCATTTGGTTTTGAAACATTGTTGTAGTACAAGAATTTACCCATTTAATTTTACTATCTCTGATAAAAGAATTAAGGTGCAACTAACTTTAGACACAACCTTGACAATCATAACTTCACAATTTCCATTTTACACACAAACTGATAGAAACTAAGTTTCTCAAACTATTTTAAACAAAATGGTAAAATGGAAAAATATATCTGATGAGATACATTCAAGACTAAGATATACATAGCCAAGTTTTTAACTTAGTTTAAATTTTCATAAATATTGAAATAACATTGTGCCTCCTTCTCCCTTTTTCATTGATTTCATAAGCATCACTATAGCTGGCAACATCTATGCTGCCATTGTCACCATAAAATCTTGTATCATCTAGTCAACTATGCTCAGCACCAACACCTCCCATCCAAATGGTTTTCAAGGCTTCAATTGGAAGCTTTTATGCAGTATAAGGACGGGATAGGTCTCTCTTTTGGATCAGCATGACTTATCATGATATGCATCTAAGTGAATTTGCACTATCTAATATGCAGTAAATTTCACATAACACACAAAATGTCCAAGACTTATGTTATGAAGAATTATATTTTTCTATAATTTTTTTTTTTTTATATTTAATTTTTCTTCTCTATGCACTATTTCATATCTCTAAATTGCTAAATTATCCATTATTGTAATTAATTTTTGGCTTCACAAAATGTTTACCCAAGAATCTCAAATAGTGACAGAACTTTTATTACATTGTATACAAACTATAATTTGGTTGAAAAACCACAATTTAAAAAAAAAAATACAATATATGATCATATACCCTCTAAGACAAAATAACATAAAATTAACACATGTAATGGCTGACTAAAGAATACCAAAACCAATTCAATCACCAGTACACACACTTAATATTGGAGTATACCGACCTGTCATGTTGGTAGAAGTAGAAGGTTTTAGTCGAACAAGCAACAATCAACACCCCCACTTACACACACACAACTTCACTTTCACAGAGAGATGAATAGAGCAGAACCAAAAAATTACCTTGTTCCTGGGATGAGCTTATATTTTTAATGGATCAAGAGCCCAAATAATTATGACACATATGCAATTATATGCATCTTTTGATGCCGGGTTGCACCTTAATCGCATGCTCCGTTAACTTGTATTTTGTTTATATATTTTTTAATTTTATTTATTTATTCATTTCATGTATATATATAAATAAATTTTATATTATTTTTTTTTTATTGGTTGAAAGGGTGTTGAAAGGTCCCTGAACCTTGTACAAGAGGATTTACATGAATTCCAGATCGACCGAGGTGGTCCAAGAACTAAAGATCAAAGGGCGAGCAAACCTCCACACGAGGAAAGATGTCGCGAAATCGCGACCAGTTTGGTGATGTCGCAAAATCGTGACAAGTTGCGCCGTTGCAGCCAAGAGAAGAAGGGATGTCACGAAATCACGACAAGAAGTGCCATCGAAGCCGAAGGAGGGAAGGTGTCACAAAATTGCGACATGAAGCAAACCCACGATCGGACAGAAAAGGTGTCACGAAATCGCGACAAGAAGTAAGACCGCTGCCAAAGAGAAGAGGTGTCGCAAAATTGCGACAAGAAGTAACACCGTTGTCGAAGAGAAAAAAAGTCACGAAATCATGACATTTATGGAAGACTGTTGCCGAAGAGAGAAGGTGTCGCGAAATCACAACAAGATGGAAGACCGCAGCCGAAGAGAAAAAGTGTCGTGATATCGCGACAAGATGGAAGACCGTTGCCAAAGAAAAAAAGTGTCGCGATATCGCGACAAGATGGAAGACCACAACCAAAGAAAAAAGGTGTCACGATATCGCGACAAGATGGAAGACCGCAGCTGAAGAGAAAAAATGTCGCGATATCGCAACAAGATGGAAGACCGCAGCCGAAGAGAAAAGGTGTCGTGATATCGCGACAAGATGGAAGACCGCTGCCAAAGAGAAAAAGTGTCGCGATATCGCGACAAGATGGAAGACCGCTGCCAAGGAAAAAAAGTGTTGCGATATCGCGACAAGATGGAAGACCATAGCCAAAGAGAAAAAGTGTTGCGATATTGCGACAAGATGGAAGACCATAGCCAAAGAGAAAAAATGTCATGAAATCACGACAAGTTGTAAGAAAGAGAAAAAGTGTTGCGATATCATGACAAGATGGAAGACCGCTACCAAAGAGAAAAAGTGTCGCAATATCGCGACAAGATGGAAGACCGCAGCCAAAGAGAAAAAGTGTCGCGATATCGCGACAAGTTGCAAGACCGCAGCCAAAGAGAAAAAGTGTCACGATATCGTGACAAGTTGCAAAAACACACCCAAAGATAAAAAGTGTCGCAATATCGCGACATGTTGCAAAAATGCGGCCAAAGAGGAAAAGTGTCGCGATATCGCGACAAGTTGCAAAAACGCGGTCGAAGAGAAAAAGTGTCACGATATCGCGACATGCTAAAATTTCACGGCCAATGGTGAAAGGTGTCGCGATATCACGACCAGTTGCCAAAACACGGCCGAAGGGGGAGAAGAAGGAAGAAAGGACGCGAAAACTCGACCAGTTCCATGAGCAAACAAACCCGGTCCCCTGCCAGCCACTCACATTGTGTAGACATTGGTACTTATAGAAGCGTCCCTTAGGCCAATGGGAAAGGAGTCTCTCCAAACATGAATGTCAGATTCGCCAAATCCCTTGTTAGCAAGCCATTCCGCAACTTCGTTTCCTTCCCGGTACTGATGCTTAATGACTAATTCTGGGTAAATGCTGATTAGTGCCTTGCATTCTTGGAAGATCGAAACAAGGGCCCAGGGAGGCACAGAAGTCCCATTGAGGCACAAAAATTAGTGCCTTGCATGCTTAATGACTAATTTTATATTATTATTATTAATTAATATATATATATTTTATTATATATATTTTTAGTTTATTTAAATTATTATTTAAATATTTATACAAATTGAAAACACATGTTTGCAAATTATATTTATACTTTGTAACATGGAGGCAAACAAATGCAAAAACATTACAAATAAGATATGCAATGATAAACAAGTATTCTCCTAGATGAGTTTATCTTTGCGAGCTTCCATGTACTCGCAACCATGGTGCTTATATAGCACTGTCATCATATCCCACTTACCTCGGTGACAAATCCCATCCTTCTTCCTACGATTGAACATCAGGTATACTACATTGCATAGCACATTTGCTACAGTTCCTGCATTCATAGAAAATCATCAGTAGCATCTTGTTCTAATAAGACTAGCAGACAATTAAGGAAATTGTGGGGATGTTACATTCTCCCCCACCAAAATTTAACATAATCTTTGTGTTAGATAAAGTATTTTGCAGATTTCAAAATAAATGATCATAAATAGTCAGCCATATATTTTGCAGTATAATGAAAGATGCATGCATTATAACATTAATATATCAAAACATGTATCATAAATCCAAAATATACAAATATTGGCATATCAGTTATCCAAATGTTCATATAAATTTCAGTCCTTAAACAAGAAAGAAAATTATCTTTTCATTTCTACCACATATTCCCATGTGGCTTTTCTTTCTAAGTAGAGATCCCATTAGACTCTACACTGGTCTATAGTCCTTTTTCTTAGTTGTTTGGTTCTAAATCCCAAGATCTTTATGGGTCAAACCTTAATGAATTGTGGGTCCAACATTTACAACTGAGAAACATCCAATATATGCAAAGGGTCAGCCATATATTTATGAAGAAGGGACACATGGAAAGTATTGTGGATTTTGGATAAGTTAAGTGGTAGAGCTATCTTATATGCAACAAGAATAATTTTGGAAATGATCTCAAATGGACCTACGAATCTAGGGCTAAGTTTTATGGACTTGATGAAGCTTTTGGTAGGTTTGAATCTTAAGAAAACTTTATCACCAATAAAAAACTCTCGAGGAGTTCGTTTTAAATTAGCATAGGTCTTTTGATGATATGCGGCTTCTCAAAGTCGCTGGCATATTTCTTTCAATTGGACCTCCATTATTTTTATAGTATCAAGACCGATCATTTATCGATCGTCTAGGTTATTCCATGTTAATGGTGTTCTACACCTTCACCCATATAGATCTTCAAAAGGGGCCATGCCCAACATGGTATGATAACTATTGTTATAATAAAATTCCACCAGGAAGAGATAATCTTCCCATTTACTTTGGTGGTCCATATAATACATACTCAACATATCTTCCAATACTTTATTGACCCTCTTAGTCTATCCATCCATCTCAGGATGATAGGCTGTGCTGATTTAAGTTGTGTTTCCCATGCTCGGTGCAAAGCTTTCCAAGATTCAAAAGTAAATCATGAATCCCTATCAGAGATGATTATTTCAGGGAAACCATGCAATCTCACAATTTCTCAAGAAAAATTTTGTGCTATAGTAGGGGTATCATCATGAACATTTCCTAGTATAAAGTGTGCCACCTTAGTCAATTTATCTACCACAACAAAAATTGCATCATGCTGGAATCAAGTTTTGGGGAGACCAACTATAAAATCCATGGAAATTACTTGCCATTTTTGTTCTAGAATATAAAATAAGTGTATTTGTCCCCCAGGATGTTGATGCTTGGCCTTAACTTTCTGGTATTCCAAAAACTTTACAACAAAATGAACCACATATTTATTCATTCCAGGCTAGTAAAAGTCATTTTTTAGATTCTCTCTCATTTTCAACACTCTTGTATGAGCAGAGTATGGAGAACAATGTGCTTCTTGCAATATTATTCTTTTTATTACATCATTATTGGGTACTATTAGGTAGTTTTTGAAATATACCAGATCCTCTTTAACTTTGAAATCCATATGCCAATTCGGTCCTTGCTCGACATTAGTATGACATTGGTTATAGAATTCATCATTTTTTTGCAACTCTTTAATTTGTTCCTTTAGCCCATATTGGCATCGTGTTAAGGTAACTATGTATCTCCTTCGGCTAAGTGCATCAGCTTGCTTATTTTCTTTCCCTTTTATATATTTAATCCCAAAATAATATTCGACCAAAAATTCCATCCATCTTCATTGTCTAGAATTCAATAAGGGTTGAGTAAAAATGTACTTCAAACTTTGGTGGTCAGTTTTAAATTCAAAATACCTAGCCAATAGGTAGTTTCACCACATTTTAAGAGCATGGACTATGACAACTAACTCTAAATCATGAGTGGCATAGTTAAATTTATGTTTCTTAACTTTTCTAGATTCATATGCCATAACAACCTCATTTTGAAGAGTCAAATAAACATTGATTGACCATGTAAGTTTGTCATGAACCATACTCAACTTGCCACCCATTTGCCATAATCCCAGGTCTTACCGATATGTCCCTCACTATACTTGAAGATATAAAACTATCAGTTGCACCACTATCTATTAAAATATGAACTTATTTCTTACCTAATTTTCCTTTTAAAAGAAATGGAGTGGCTTGTCCTAAAAGGTTAGAATTACCTATAGCAACATAAATTCTATGAGAGGCTTCTTATGTTGGTTTTATTTTATCAGCTCTCTCTAGGAATTGATTTACATAATGATCTAGAGCTCCACACACAAATCATACATTTGGACCCTTATTCATTTGCTTGTCCCCATTTTTATTCTGGTTGACATTCTTTCCTTTTTCCTGGTATGTAGACCTTTGCACAGGTTTCTCTTGAAAATTCCTCCTATCTGACTATCCCTTATTACCTTGAAATTTTTCTTTGTTCCTATTGTCCCCTCTGTAATGGCCACCACCCTTATATTTCTTATATTGATATTTACCTTTAGTAGGCTCTCGATATTTTATTTTCATAGGTTCTTCCTTCTCAAATTTCTAGAAATAAGCCTTTGTATTTTTATGGCTTATTTCTTCATAACGTGCAACATCAAAAGCTTTTGTCAAATTTTAAGGTTTACCTCGTCCAATAGGGGTCCCATTTTGGGATGTAATCCCACTATAAATTTGTGAGCTTTACACTCTTCTTGTTTATCATATTTTGGTGTATATTTTAATAGTTGGACAAAACTTTGATAATATTCTATAACCGACATGTTTTTTGATGCAGATTGGTGAACTCAAAGTACTTCTCAATGTAAAAAATTTATCCCTGAATTCTTTCTCAAACTCATCCCAAGGAATATCAGTAGCCTCCTTTTGGCTTATTTTCTTGTATGTGGTCTACCAATCCCTGGCTGGACCTATTAAATGAGCCATTGCCCATATAGTTTTATATTCTGCACATAGGGATTGAATAGAGAAGTATCTCTCAGCATCACTTAACCAATTGACAGCTGCTTCTATGTCTCCCTTTCCATAAACCTTATAAATATCTAACTTTTTAATTTATTTTTGTAGCTCCACCCCAACTTTTCTTCATGAATATCCCTCTGGAAATTCACTTATTCTTTTTGATTTCTTACTCTTTATCATATTTTTTATTACCTTTTATTGTTGAGACATTTGTGCTATCTATTTTTCCATGTGCTCACTCATTTGAGCCCTTTGAATCTCCATTTATTCCCTCTGCTGATTCAGTTGTTCTTGCATTAGATAAATTATTTTTGTCATGTTATCATCATTTTGAGTAGCCCTTGCTACCGTTGGCTCCTTTTATTTTCTAAAAACATTTCGAGATACTTTGGCTATTTATACTTGATTCAACTCCCTCATGAGTCATCTTAGTCTCTTTCTTGGAAATTATGCAATCCCCTCTTGTAGATTAAAACTTTCTCTTTTTGAGGTCCCAGATGCTATACCTGGTGATAAAAGAGCTATGTCAATTTAACAAATCATATCTGCAACCTAGGACTTTTGTAACCTAGGCTCTGATACCAATTGTAACAACCCAGGTCTACTCACCTAGTTGTCAAAAAAAACACAAATTCAAAATTTTGATCATTTACAAAAATAAAGTCACAACTTGACGAATGTACACCCAACTTTGTATTAGAACTTAGGCATAGATGTTTACACTTCAGGATCTTATACCGTTGTAGATGAAATCACGAGTGCTCAGGACCGACCAAATTCTCATAATAGATTACCATTTATGAGACCCATTTTCTCCTAGCTCGAGTTTTGGGTTTTCGACAAGGGGTTGCCCTTCGAGGGCCCATAACACCTGGAATGGTGGACGCATATTCTCCCCATCTCGTAGCATCGATAACTTTGGTATATGACCCTATCTTTGTCCTAACGGTCCACTAACCTTGTCTTCGTTTTGAACAAGCCCATACTAGAGTTAGCGTATTATATTTGTGCATATTATCTATTCATCTCTTCTATGAATTCTTACAAGGCCTGCCAACACCTTGGCTATTGGGTCTAGATATCTCAAATCAAATCTTGGTTGATGATAATGCTACCCATACCATATATTGTTGGAACTTCCAACCTAAAGGACCAACTCCCTAGTCTCTAGTTGTCGTTGGCTATTCCGCAACCGAGATATGGATCATGAGTATCCTCACGTACTACTTCGTACGATAACCTAGAACTACGTTCCACACCATCATTCATTACTCTCGACAACATAAGACCCTCTTACTCTTCATATTGTTTTTGGAGAACATTTATCCTCGAAATCACAATAACTGCCTTCTGCAAGTTAATTGAGTTGGGTGGGTGTCATCCTTCCCGATGGCACATGTTTTATGAACCTTTTGATTAATTTCATCTTCTTTAGGTGAATACCATCCTTCTCGATGATATCATATTTATAGTA
The DNA here is from genome assembly GCA_028583015.1 of Wollemia nobilis. Taxonomy (NCBI): domain Eukaryota; kingdom Viridiplantae; phylum Streptophyta; class Pinopsida; order Araucariales; family Araucariaceae; genus Wollemia; species Wollemia nobilis. Next base: position 9,808,874 of record JAQPPZ010000989.1, read on the forward strand.
AATCCCTCGTTTAGTTTGGTATACCATATTACCCAACAACAATAACCATTTTAATTTTTAGGTTAAGAATATTCAATTTAGATTTTACTTTCTAATATTACAAAATCTCTAATCTAAAAAAGCATCAATGAATTTAAACCATTATTTGTATTAATAAATAAACTTATTTACACTTTTTAAAAAAATATGACGACATAACAATATTTTACGTGTCCTTTCATTTAAAATAAAAGACTAATATAAAGAAATTTTATCTTTACTTTCAAGAGTAAAAGCATTATTTGACATAAGAGAATTTTTTACTTACCCTATAATTAAATAAAAGAACTTAATATAATAGTACTTAATCTACCAAATATTAAATCATTATATGACCACTTTGTAATCTCTCTTCCGAATTTTAATATTCATAACTGCGAAAGTCTTACTAAGATTTTATTTTATCAAAATCGAGTATAACATAACTTTAAATTATAATTTTAATTCAAAGTCAACAATGTTAAAGTTTTACCTAACCTCACATATACATATGACAAACCTTCCTTAAACTTATATAAAAATTCTAAATTTAAAGTATCTAAAACTTATACAATTAAGCACTCTACTTTTCCACATACCTTTGACGACCCTAAAGAACTACGAGGAATACTTCACTTACTCTACACATAGCAAATATTTTTTGGAACACATTTATGACTTTTAGACATCTTAATAATACCGTGCGTCATTTATAAATTCCTGTACCATTCCCAATTCATCATAACATAATAGAGACATTGAATCATCGAAGGCCACTAACCAAATTCCTCATTGTACTTGTCTAGTTTTATGTTGATATTTCAATAAATTTGGACTTTTAACTAAGTGAAAATTTTCTAATATAACATACCTAATTATTCCCAGTCACTTAGTGGTTCACTTAGCAATTTTAGATATTTTTTCTACAAGGTAGGTAAGCAATATTATTCTCGTGTTTGCTTCAGATGCACGCTCCTATAACTAAGGTGTTAAGTTTTTGATCAGCAATCTCTAGTTTTGTATGTTTCCTCCCTAGTTTATAGGGTATGTGACTTCTATTTTAAGAAGGATGCAAGCTTAAAAGTTATCCAAAAGCATTTTCGAGCTCCTCTTCATCGATGAGCACATAACATTTTCCCAATAATATATTTAACCTGGTAAAGCTGACTCCATTAATAACATAGAACATAAAATTCATTTGTTAAAAAGTATTATCACATTGACAACGACAAAAAAACCATATATATATATATATATATATATATATATATATATATTAAAAACAAAAGTTACTAAAATAAATAACTTCCCACAAAACAAAATTCAACCATTCTGTTTTGAAACACTATTGTAGTACAAGAATTTACCCATTTAATTATCTCTGATAAAAGAATTAAGGTGCAGCTAACTTTGAACACAACCTTGACAATCATAACTTCACAATTTCCATTTTACACACAATCTGGTAGAAACTAAGTCTCTTAACTTATTTTAGACAAAATGAGAAAATAAAAAAATATATCTAATGAGAGACATTCAAGACGGAGATATACATAGCCGAGTTTTCAACTTAGTTCAAATTTTGATCAATATTGAAATAACATTGTGCCTCCTCCATTTTTCGTTGATTTCATAAGCATCACTATAGTTGACAACAGCTATGCTACCATTGTCATCGTAAAAGCTTGTATCATCTAGTCAACTATGCTCAGTACCAACACCTCCCAACCAAATAGTTTTCAAGACTTCAATTGGAATTTTTTACATAGCAGAAGGACGGGATAGGTCTCTCTTTTAGATCAGAATGACTTATCATGATATGCATCTAAGTGAAGTTGCATTATCTAATATGCAGTAAATTTCAAATCTCACACAAACAGTCCAAGACATATATTATGAAGAATTATATTTTTATATAATTTTTTTATATTTATTTTTTCTTCTGTATGCATTATTTCATATCTCTAAATCGTTATACGATCCATTATTGTAATTCGTTTGTGGCTTCACAGAAGGTTTACCCCAAAATATCAAATAGTGATAGAACTTTCATTACACTGCATACAGACTATAATTCGGTTGAAAAACCATAATTAAATATATATATATATATATATATATATATATATATATATATATATATATATATATATATATATATATATATATATATATATAATTGTATACCCTCTAAGATAAAATAACATATAATTTAACACATGTAATGGCTGACTAAATAAAAGCAGAACCAATTCACCTGTACACACACTTAATATTGAAGTATACCGACCTATCACGTTGGTAGAAGAAGTAGAAGGTTTCATTCGGACAAGCAACAATCAGCACCCCACTTACACACACACAAATTCACTTTCACAGAGAGATGAACAAAGTAGAACTAGCAAATTGCCTTGTTCCTGGGATGAGCTTATCTTTTTAATGGAGCAAGAGCCCAAAGAATTATGCAATTACATGAATCTTTTATTGGTGGGTGGCACCTTAATCGCCTAACCTGTTAACTTGTATTTTGTTTATATTATATATATTTTTAATTTTATTTATTTATTAATTTCATGTATATATAAATAAATTTTATATTATTATTATTATTTTTTATACTTTGTAACACAATATATATATTATTATTTTTATTTTATTTTTTAATAAATATATATTTTATATAAATATATATTAGTTTATTTAAATTATTTTTAAATATTTATACAAATTGAAAACACATGTATGCAAATGATATTTATACTTTGTAACATGGAGGCAACCAAATGCAAAAACGTTGCAAACAAGATATACAATGATAAATAGGTATGCTCCTAAATGAGTTTACCTCCTCAAGCTTCCATGTACTCACAACTGTGGTGCTTATATAGCACTGGCATCATATCCCACTTACCTCAGTGACAAATCCCATCCTTCTGCCTGCGATTTAACATCAGGTATAGTGCATTGCATAGCACCTCTTCTACAGTTCCTGCATTCACAAAAAATCATCAGTAGCATCTTTTTTTTTTTTTTAAATAGACTGTGACCACGAGGGAACCATTACATAACATATCCGCAACATGTGAGGCGATAGATTTGAACCTGGGCCTCTTAGCAACTAGAGAGGTTTAACTACCCACTTGCTCTCCAACTCCTCTACATGGGCGGATAACATCAGTAGCATCTTGTTCTAATAAGACTAGTAGGCATTTAAGAAAATTATGGAGATGTTACATTTATCTCATTAGGAGAATGTCAGAAGAGTTAAACAACATCAAGGGAATCAATATATCTAAATATTTAGGTGCAAATTACCATTCACCTTACTCTGATATCAATAGAAGTTGTGAACATTGGTTGGCAGACAAAAGGGCAAGTGTTCATTCAACAATTTATCCTTGGGAAAGTTACTTTGAAGATTCCCTTATCGTTCATAAATTATTAGCAGACATAGAAACCAAAGAAGTAAATTTGGAGCTTAACAAGAGCTATAACGAAGCACCTAGAGTTGTGTTTTTTAGATAATTGTGTTACGAGTTACAATTCGAGAGCATTAACATTGTTCAAGGGTAATCCTTTGTCATCAAATTGATCACTCTTATGACATAATATTTTACATTTGAGGAAGAACACTCTATGACTCCAGAATAATTGGAACCAATTAACGATATTCATAAACTCTTTAAAGAAGATTGAGTGAAATACTTAATATTGTTGTAGAAGCTTTGTAAAGAGCTTAGTGATAAGTTTTAAGTAGCAAAATAAACAATATATATATATATATATATATATATATATATATATATATATATACAAATTTTCTTATATTTAAAACAAAAACAAAACAATACATATATATAAGCATATATATAATCATGCCTATGAATTTGAGAAATGGTAAGGAAATTGAAGGTCCCTCAGGAGATCAACTTGATAGTGAAAATCCTAATGAGGAAAGCATTGCAACAAAAGAAGAAAACAAGGAAAAAATTGAACAAGTTGGAAAAATGGAATAAAATGAACAAATTGAACATGATGGACAATAATAATTTGGGTTGAGGATAGGTCCTAAGGGAGAAGTTCACTTTTGAATAATGGATCATTTTTGGGGCTTTGTGAGAAGTAATTGTGCCCCCATTACTCATGCCTTCGCAAGAGATTGCTGCACAAGGGGTGAGACTTCAATTGAGGTATCTCTAGAGGAGGATTTCGGACTACATCCCTCTTCATCTCAAATTTCCCCCAAAATACCTATAGGATCCACTTTGAGTAGCTTTGTTCCACCTTATTACTTCATCCAAGGTAGTTCTTCTCTTGGTACTACTCAATTTACTCAATCTCAAGATATTCACTCACATATCAAGGCTCAGGAAGCATTACAACAAAGACCTATTTATGCTACTTCTACTACTATAAATGTTGGAGAAATACCACAATTTTCCTCAACTAATGATAATTCATCTACTCATAACCATCATAATATACATACCTATCAATTCCATAACCTGTATTTAAAAAATTCCACCATTGTTTCTTCTCAACCACTTCCTCCACCAACTTCCAATCCCTATTCTTATATATCGACATCTCATTCACAACCTCCTCAATAAACTTCACAACTAAACTCATATTCATATTCTTACCCACTCCCAAATACTTCCATTAATATTACATACACATTCATTTTCCCATACTTCATTTTTCAATCCCATGCACAACAGTATCACTAAACCAAATTCTCTTCAAACTACACAATCTAACTACTATCTCCCCATGGAAACATAGTGGCACCAAGTGTTCATAACACACATGCACACCATCTAGAAACTATAGTAAAATATTTGGCATCACGATTGGATCATGTGGATCCATACCATCCTACATATAGTTACAAGGAAATGTGTAACCAACCCTTAGATCCTCTAGTTGCCGCCAAGCTATATCCTAAAAAAATTTCATATGCCAATCCTACCTATCTACAAAGGGACTGAAGATCCTATTGAAAATATTAGTACATTCAAACAACATGCCATAATGTCACTTATGATGACATGTTGTTGTTGAAAATATTTTCTAAGAGCCTTGGGAGTTGGTGCAAAATCGGCCTATGGTTATGATTGCGCCCATGACCTTGCCAACATTGAGTAGACGGACTTAGTATTGAAGGGTTCCATCTAATATCCAGAGAAGGCTGGTTCCTTGGTGGTTTTTTGTGAGAAAATGGAGAGAAAGATTTACTAAAATAAATGGAAATATAGTCATAGCTAGAGCTTTTCTCTTGGTGCAGATTAAACAACAACAAAGATAAATACATATAACTTCAAAGTCTAAGCATTTGATATATCTTCATACAGAAATCATAGTTCTTTAATGTGATTTAGATATTAATCTAACACATACATATATCAAATCTTTAACTCCAACAATACTGTTTATATCGTGCATGAGTCCAGATAATAGAACAAATACAACGTATAACTTAGTAATGTAAATAGAAGCATCAAATGTTTATACATACACTTGCACATAGTGAACCAGAAGCCAATAGAAGCCTATATTATTGCTTGAATCTAGAGTACATACATCCAATCCTGTAAATATCTAAGAGCCGACCCTTATTCAGGGTGTGCTCCCTACTATATATACTCTAAAACAAGCATCTTTTGATAGCTAACAAATCTTGACACAAAATCAATTACAACAAATGCGCTACAAAATGCACCAGTATATTTTGCATGGCTTCTTATTGGTTCAATCAGAGAATCAAATCACCAATGGTAGGAGTTTAAGATTTGATGCTTCAATCATTATCTACCATACATATTTTTCCAACATGTTTCCTTATAAAGGCATACTTCTATTTCTATTTATATCTTTGTTTCACAAAAATTTGACATGTCATGAAATCGTGATATTTCTATCTTCTTCTTTTTCTTTGAGCTCACAAAATTTCAACATGTCATAAAATCATGACATCTTTCACCTTGTTCTTTTTCACTTTGAGCCCATAAAACTTCGACATGTCACAAAATCATGACATTTCTCCTAGCCTTTTTTTGCTTTGAGCTCACGAAACTTTGACATGTCATAAAATCATGATATTTCACCTACCTTCTTCTTTTCCTTTAGCTCATGAAACATTCGACATGTGCACGAAATCACGATATCCTGTATGCCTTAGTATTTTTCACTCTTTATTTCACAAAAATAGAAAATGGTTCGAACCTTCAAAACCTCTACTATCTTCAAGGTAGTATTTTTAGACTAACATTCTTGGTACCTTTCGAGGAATTTTGCTAGCAAAAATATTAGAATCTAGGACCTTCATCCATTGGGAAATGGAGTCAAAATAATATGGAAGAGGAAGTTTTGGAAAATCAAAAGAATTACTTGAATAAGTAAAACATTACCTTTCAAAATACCTCTTACATGCTTATGTATACTTTACTAATGTTACATTAACATCTTAGTAATTCAAATTTTTGTGAAACTCTTCATGGTTGGCCGCTAGTCCCACCTTCTATCAGCTGATTTTGATCAGTTTGCTTGGACTTTTTCTATGTTTCTATCATCTTGATAACTTCATTGTAAGTGAGGTAGACTTGCTTCCAAGCTTCATCATCAAGATCTGATGATTCCATGAATAACTGATATACATACTGCAATTCTTCCACTTTATCATGAGACACTATCTTATACCTCAAAATTAGTTCCTATAAACAGGACTTAATCTATGTGAGATTTTGAATCATAGCAAACACATGTGCTTCTTCTACAGGCTCTTCCCAGCCTTCTATCTCAGATTCATCATCAATAAAAGATCTTAGGGATGTTGTGAGTGCATCTTCACTTAGAACATTTGAATTTTCATCCCAAAGATATGGAAGTCCACATTTGTTTGCTAAGTTTAAATGCTTTACTAGTCCCTTAGCTTCAGCTTCTAACTCATGAAGAAGTTTTACCCCTTGATTTACAAGTTTAAATCTTCTGAAGAAACTTTTAGCTACAATTTTAGCCTGAGACCAGGCTTCACTTCAGATCTTAGCAACGTTCTCAGGCATATTATCAGACAAGACTTGAATTTTAGTTGCAGCATCTGATATTACCTATAAAAATCTTACTAAAGCTTTTAACTCATCTCTAACTACTTCAAGCACTTCCTTTACTTTAGCCAAATATATCAACATAGGCCTTGTTCTCAGACTAAGCAACAAGATATCTTCAAATATTTCTTTCCTTACTACTTTAGCCTTTTCTTTTGATAGGCCATGTGCTTCATTCTGCTTCTCCTGGACCTGTTGTTGAAGTTCTTGTACTTGTAGATTCAAGGATTGAATTTGTTCAGTTACTTTCTCAAGTTCTTCTTTATATTTGGTTGCCTCACTCGCAGCTTCACTGAATCTATCCTCCCATATTTTAGCCTCTAGTTTCAAGGCTTTCTCCACCAATTTTTGTTCTTGCAAGGTAGATTCACACTCTTTTCTGGCTTCTTGCTCTTTGATGAATTTTTCTTTAAAATATTCTCCATGTAAGTAAATAGTTCCTAGGTGAGCTTGGGCCATTCCCCATTCATCTTGCATATGGAGCTGAGTAATATCTTCAGTTACACTTTCCACTTGATAATCTTCTATCATCATATCACCCTCAGGCTTCTTCACTTTTGGGGTCAACTTCACCTTCTTCCATTGCATAGTGGTGGGATCAAGTGCTATCATTTCCTATGTATGGGCTGGAGCTTTAGAAGCTTCAACAGAGTGGGATGCCCACCAATCTAAGGTATTTTTGTTTGCCTTCCTTAGATCTTTCAATTTTGAAAAAGTTGGATGATTTTCAGTAGTTGTAGCAGAGGTGGACCTCATAGTTGGTATGCATGCACTAGGGAGAAATGGGGTTGATACCAAAGTGGTACTCCCATCCAAAGGAGCAACTATAGGGTGAGTGAGTGACTCTGAAGATTGACCAACTTCAGATTGAATCTGTGAAGATGATACTGGTTCTGGAGAAAGCAACCATTGTTTCAAAGGAAACATTATATCTTTCTTTGGAATAGAAATGGAAGGAGACTTAACTTGGGAATGAGTAGGAAGAGAAGAATGAGAGAATAGAGAAGCCATACCTGATCTCATTGGGAGTACGCACTGGTTTTCATCTTCCACTATGTGATCTTCATTAATCTCATCAGCAGTAGAATTTTCAACTTCATCTTGTTGAGGGGATTCGGTCACTTCTCCTCTTCCACCATCATTCTCTTCAACATATGTGTCTTCTTCTAAATCTATTATTTCAACATTTAGGGGAATCTCCCCACATTGATTCCTATTGTGTTCAACAACCTCTTTTTTAACTATTATATTTTCAAAAATAACTATGTCTAGCCCTTCTTGAGCAAAGTCGGTGCTATTATCAACTATTTCATTCTGAGCTTCTTCTTGCACATCAATATTTCTAACTATTTCATCATTCTATGAAACATCTCCAATGTCTTGAGCAACTTGCTCACTTTCCCTAATAACTTCAAAATGTTCAACAGTCTCCTATTATTGATTTTCACCACCTTGGATGACCTCTACAACTTTCTGAGCCATTTCAACTTGTCTGCTTCTTTTTTGTTGATCTCCTGCTAGGGATTTTAGTTTTCTTTTCTTAGTGCCAAGAGGCACTTCATCTGATTCAGTATCAGAGGGGGAAGGGGAACAAATTTTAGAGCCTTTGAAGATATGGCTCTACCTTTTGATGGATCTACACCGAGTGCCAGATGCTTCCTTCTTCTCTTTATGTGCAAGGGTTCTATGATTCCTTGCCCATATTTTCCTAGTCCCTTACCATCATAACCCATATTCACCATCATTTGAGTTGCTTTTCCATACATTTTTCTCTGTTCCTCTATGAAGATAGTTTCAATGGACTTATTTTTAGAGGACCTAAGCCTTGTCTGTGCATGGGATTCTTGTTGCTCAACTACAACTTTCTTGCCTTTACTCTGGTCTACTTTTTGTTTTTTAGCAGCTTTAGGGCTTACCTCTTTGCTATCACCAATGCTCGGGGGTACTTTTTTGGTGAAAGTTCTCGACCAGGTAGCTTGATAATGGTCATAACAGACCAAAAATTCAAGATCATTGTTAACAGGCCACCTTGATTCAATCATATTAGTTTGGACCCTCATCATCCACCATTCATGAATTTTCCCTACTATCCATTCTGCCCCTTTCTTCTGCATCCTATTAATAGTCTTATCATCCAAGACATGCTTAGGATTATTCTTGGGATCATAATCAACCACATGCTCATAAAAATCATGCCATGGGGGTAGTGGTTGCATTCTTTCTACATGCCATTCTAATGCCTCATCTTCAACATTATTTCTACAATTTTCAATGTCCTACCTAGGGAACATGTGGTAATTTTTTATAGGGGTTTTGTTTAGAATCGCTTACCTTTCTACAAATATATTGATGGGGTCATACCTCCATCATTGTGGCATTTCTATCAACCCTAATTCCCTTAGAGCTTGAGCAATTTGTTCATGTTGCCCTTTCTTTGAAACAATAATACCTTCAAACTAGAATGGCATTGTACAAGTACCAGTTTTACCTATACCTGTACCATATTTGAAATTTATTTGTTCAATTTGTCTAACATATTCTAAAGAAAATAATCTATCAGTAACATAATGTGGGAGCAAAAAGGGTTTTCCAGTAAACCCATATAATCTAATAACAACCCCTTGAGTGAGGATGAACCAGTCACCCTCCTCTACATGTTTATTTTGTAAAACTTTTACAGCTTTTGGGTTTAACCTACTTATTTCTCCATACATAATATTTAGGGTTGGCCCCAAAAATTCTCTATTAAAATCATAATATGATTATATCTTATACAAAATATTAGTCCATTCATATACAGGCAAGGTTCTCCCTTTCTCATATTTATCATTTACAGAAATGAAAGCTAGCTCTTGAGCCATAAAATAAAAGAAAACCCATACTAAATATGAAGAGAATTTGAAAGAAGACTGAGAACCTCTTTTCATCGAAGACAAACCTTCATGAACTTGATGAAAAATATATCCTAGCCAGTCAAAAAACATGGGCCTGACACTTTTATCCATAACTGAAGAATCATAATTTTTAGGGTTTGATAGGCAATTGACCAATGCAATCTGCCACCCATAAACCTTTTCATCTATCTTCAGGCCCACCACCATAGCTAAAATAGAAAATAGTTCTAGATTTTTGAAATTCATCAGAGGAATGGGGGTTTCAGGCATAGTCCCTCCAGTAGGTGGTTTCTTTAATTGCATTCCTAGGAAATTTTTTATCTTCTCAGAGGGAATAAAATATTTTGCTTGGTCTACAGGGTCAAAAGATTTTGGCTCAAGAGTAGGTACATGACCGATGGCAAAAGCATCAATGAAAGCATCAGGGCTCAGGGTGAAAAGGGTTCTACCCTAGGAGTTCTTAATAGTCTTTTCTTTGGTGTCATAAAAACTAGCAATAGCTTTAATTAATTCAGGATAAGGATGAACAAGAATATACACATACCAGTAAAGTAGAGAGTTGAAGGTGAAAGTAGTAGGAGAAGATGTAGTGATGCCTATAGCCATTCTCTCCTCAATATCTCTCCAAATTTTCTCTAGAGGTTTCCATGTTACAATAGTATCACCAATTCTGGCATCCCTATCAACAAATTTCTTGCCTACTTCATCTTCGCATCTTACTACTAGGGAAACAGAAGATGACACTGCCATTGTTACCTTCTAACTATTCTTCTTTGGAGCCATAGGAAAACACTCATAGAGATTGTTTGTACTGGGTTCAAGCTCGAGAATAAAAATAGAAAGTAAATTACAGTAGAGAAATTCATTCAAAAATGAATTAGGGTTTCTTTACATCGATTTGAAATATTATGCATGGATTGCATTAACTATGGTTGGTGAACTCATATTTCTTGAATCTTCTTGCACATCATTTATGACACTTTCCTACATGCTAAATTTTTTGACCAATCACTGACCACTACATTAAATGAGAAATTATGCTCTTCAAGGTCTCGATCATCCATGAAAGGAGTCCCTTCCCACCAATCATCGAAAGGCTACATGGCAGATTTTGAATTTGAACCATTACATACCGACAAAATGGCACTTTTATTCCCTTTTTTATTTTATTTTTTCTTTTTTTGCTGGTTGACCTTGGATGGTCATGAAATGATGACAAAAACTATTACAAGCTGAAAAAATTTGAAATATTTACAAAATACTATATAATATACATAATATACATGAAATTCTCTTTGTTTTACTTGAAGTAGAGTTTTAAGTGAAAAGCATTCACTATTATGGGTAGAATTACACCTCGTTGATCTTTTAGTTGAAATGAATTAAATTGCTTCTCAACAATTATCTCAAAGGGACCCTCCCAAAAGGCATCAAATTTTTGGTGTTGCCCTAGCTTGGCCTTTCTCTCATTCCATTTCAAAACCAAGTCTCCAACTTTAAATTTTTTGAAGGTAGTATTTTTATTGAACCACCCTTTTGTGTCAATCACATGTTTTTGGTGGTGATTATAGGCCTGCTCTCTCTATTCTTCTAGTTGTAAGAGTTGCATCAACCTAGCCTCCATTGGTTGACTTCCTTCAACATCAATCTGATTGAGTAACTTTAAAGCTAGTATCTCCATGTGTATAGGCAGAATAGCCTCTTTGCCATAGACCAAGGAATAGGGTGATGTATCAATGGATTTCTTAATTGAAATCCTATCAGCCCATAGTGCTTGGTTTATCAAGGAGTGCCAACTCCTCTTGTTATCTTTCAGAGTTCTCTTCAGAATTTTGAGAAGGTTTTTATTTGTAGACTCTGCTAGGCCATTCCCTTGTGGATAGTAGTTGGAGGAAGTCTTCAAATATATACCGTATCTACTAGCAAATTCAATCATCTTAGCACCAATGAAGGTTGATCCATTATCTATAACCAATGAATCTGGTATACCAAACCTTGTAATCAAGCTTTCTACAAACTCAATCATGACTTCTTGATCAACTTTCTTAGTGGGAATTGCTTCAACCCACTTAGTAAAATAATCTATGGTAGTAAGTATATACTTGTGGCCAGCTGATGAATTAGGCTCTATTACCCCAATAAAATCTAACCCCCACTATTGGAAAGGTTCTTCAACTTGGATAGATTTTAGAGGCATAGGGGCATTTCTATTCCTCCCTACATATCTCTGGCATTGCTCACAACTCTTGGTTATTTTGAAAGTATCAGAGAAAATAGAAGGCCAATAGCAACCTGCTCTGAGTATCTTCAAAGCAGTAGTTCTTCCTAAATAGTGTCCCCTAGAGACACCTCCATGAAACTCTTTCAACACCTTTTGTTTTTTATCTTCCCTTATGCATTTCAATAGTACACCATCTATATTTTTCTATATAACCCTTATGATAAAAGGGTGTATCTCAATGCTTGGGTCCTGTACCTTCTTCTCTATGAAGCATTCATATTATCAAGACATCTTCCAGTCTAAAAGTACTCCACAAGATCATCAATCCAGTCAGCATTCTCCAGATTTTGATCTGATTCTGCATTCAACATTATGCTTTGGTGAGCCGCATGATCATTCAAAGCCTACTTAGCCAACTCTTGGCATAGGGCCCTACCCCTTACTATTTTGGTTGGGTGTATCTCTACATCATATTCTTGTATTTTTGTCACCCAACCAACTCTCTTCTCGCCAAGTTCTCCTTGTATTATAAAATTCCTGACATCAGGATGGATCACATAAACAATGATTCTACTCTATGATAGGAAGTGTTTGAACTTATTTAGAGACTTCATGACAACATATACTTGTTTCTCAATAAAATTATATCTTTCCTCATGATCATGCATGGTGGCACTTAGAAAAGCTATAGGTCTTTCTTCATTATCAGCTCCCTTCTGGGTGAGAACCGCAGCATAACTTTCTTGCTCACCAACAACATATAAGATAAAATCTCTAGAGTAGTCAAGGTTAACAAGCACAGGTGCTTGAGTTATTTCCTCTAAAATATTTTTAAAAGCATCCTTCCTTGGATCTGTCCATTTGAATGGAGCATCCTTCTTTAGCAGTTCTATCATTGGTTTGACAATTTGTGCAAAATCTATGATAAACTTACATACAAAATTTATTTATCCAAAGAAATATTGCAAGCCTCTCTTATTTGCTGGTAAGGGAAGTTCTAAGAGTGCTTTCACTCTATCAGGATCTATGGCCAATCCAAATTTTGAGATGACATGACCAAGTAGAATACCTTCTTCTACAATGAATATGGATTTCTTTGGGTTCAAAGATATCCCAAATTCCTTACATTTTTCAAATACCCTCTCAAGGTGTTCTATATGATCTTCTTTATGGTGAGAAAAAATTGTCATATCATCTAAATAGATGACTATGATCTTATTAGCAAGTTCTCCGAAGGCTACATCCATTGCCCTTTGGAAGGTTGCTCCTACATTAGACAACCCGAAAGGCATCCTTTGATAGGTGAATGTTCCCCACTTGGTGGTGAAGGTAGTTTTATATTGATCTTCATCTCTAACCCATACCTGATTGTAACCAGAGAAACCATCCAACAAGGAAAATATCTCTGCTCCTACAACTATGTGTAAAATCTGGTCTATCTATGGAAGTGGGTAATGATCCTTGAGTGAAGCCTTGTTCAAGTTCCTGAAATTGATGCACAGCCTAATGTCCCCATTTTTATTCCTAACTGGGACTAGATTAGCTACCTAGGTAGAATGTTTAATAGGGTATACTATCTTAGCTTGAAGGAGTTTTAACAATTCTTGCTTCATCAATGCTTCTATCTTTGGATTCATAGGCCTTTGCTTTTGCTTGAAAGGTTTAGCACCTTCCTCTAACTCAATGGTATGTTGTATAACCTCTTTCCTGTACACTTTAAGATCATTGTACACCCAAGCAATAATATCTAGAAATTTCTTGCACAATTCCCTGATTTGATTTAACTCTTCTATTGTACAATTAACTCCAACCTTGATCACTTTTCCTGGTTCTAGTTGAACTTCTTTATACCGATGTTTATCAACCTTTATTTTATGGCCTACTACTCTATCATTGTTATCAAAAAGACTCTCAAGGGTGATCAGTCCCTTGGGAATATGATTATTCTTCAATTGAATTAATCCTTCTTCTTCTTCATCTTCTAGCATTCTACCACTTGAGCAATTCATTTCATAGATTAAAAAATCTAATATTTGCTCATCATTTTCAAAAACTTGCCAAAAAATATTTTTATTGAGAGGGTCTATATATGAGTCTCACCATCTTAGATTTCTGAATGACGTTGTTGATGGGGCAGAATTTTGCTCCTACAGATGCCAACAAATCAGCATGGGTGTTTTGTTCTCTAGGAATAGACTTAATATTTAGAGCCTCGAAGGCTTCTAAAAGGTCCCACACCTTATTTTTGTATGCCTTTAAGTAATGTTGTTTACTTGTACATTTTTCCGTGATTTGATTCACGATGAGTTCTGAATCTCCATAAATTTGTAACTGCTTAACTCCTAATTTTTTAGCCTTTCTCAGACCCAGACAAAGTGCTTCATACTCTATTGCATTATTAGTGCAACTCCATGTCAGCCTATAAGAGAAAATTCTTTCTTTTCCTATGGGGGAGATTAAGACTATTCCAGCACCAACTCCGTTCTTGCATCTAGCTCCATCAAAGAAAAGCTTCCAGAGCTGACTGGTAGACTTATCTTCTTTGGGAGCAGGAGCCAATTGTTTTTTTTTTTTACAATGGAATAACTTCCCATCTCAGTTTCTATCATGGCATTGAAATCCTTTAGAGAGAACTGGTCTTCTATTTGGAGCTCTTCTAAGGTCTCTTCCATTAGATCTAGATCTTCCATTTCTTCTATCATCATACTTATAGTACCGACCTCTTCTATATTTTCTATGTGAAAAGTAGATGGTTTTTCATTAAATATATTGATCCTCCTACCTTTAAAAGGTATTTCCAAATGTGAGTAGTCTAGAGATAGATATCCTCCTATCTTGGTTATGAACTCTCTGGATAAACACATGCCGAAGTATGGTGCTAAATCCACAACTACCACTTCTTGTATGACCACCATTTGAGGCATCCTATGAAGCTTTATAGGGATATCTTTAATTACCCCTATAGTCTTGACTAGAGTGCCATCCAACTATAGAACTCCTAGGTTGCTTCTAGTGTACTCCATTCCCATAATGTCGCACACTGCTTTTGGTATTACTGTGGTAGCAACACCTGAGTCTATCATGCAATTATGTACAACCCACCCTTCCATTTGAAGAGATAAATAAAAGGGAGGTGGTCTATTTTTTCTAGTAGTAGATGTTAGGTTCATCTGGACTGTATTTGAGTAGGATGGGTTCCTACCTTTATTTTTCATTGACCTTAAATATTCTTGCAAGAGATCAATTTGACCAGGAAACTGTAGGGCATCATACATGCTTGCTTTTGAGGGAGTCTTCTTCATCTCTTCTACTATGTTAAAAGAATATGAGTCAACATTCCTCTCTCTTTCCTTAGAAAAGGTATCATATCTATTTATGTATCCCTGAGTTGCTTTTGTTCTCTATATTTTAGTCAGAGAAGGAAATCTTAACCTCTCCTTAGCTTGTTCTTGAGTCTCGGCTTCCTTTTGTGAGATAAATTCTTTATGTACTTCTGACCTAGAGCTCTGGGTAGGAACTTGAGACTTCTTTTCATAGGAGGTATCTCTTTTAGGTAGAGCTTTAGGGACTGAGGGAAAACTTAGAGGTTGGAGTTCTTGAGGATCTACTTGCAGAGGTTTTTTACCTGATCTTGTTAGGACTGCAACTTGTTCAACTGAAGGCATCATGAAATTATGGTTCATTTCTCTAATCATGCTTACATGTCCTTTCAAAGTTTTCTCTACCTTTTCAATAGCTACATTTTGTACATAGTGTTGATGGATCATACATGAACTTTCCCCATGTGGGTCATTACATGTAGTGCACCAGTAATCAGGATTTATGGAAGGAGCTGCAGATTATTCATTGTCATTCGTATAAACTACACTCAACCTTTCTTGACCTCTATTGCTTGATGAAGTTGTGTCCCTTGTTACTTGTGGAAACCTTCTTGGTTGAAAACTTATCTCGGCCTCCCTTATTTTCATTGATGTAATATTATTTGTCAAACTTTTCATCATTTATTGCATGTCTAGTAGGACAAAAATTTGATATTCTTGGACTGACTGAACCGATGGTGCAGGCAATGCAGGAATAACAGGAATAGGAAGTAATGCTAGGAAATTATGAGGCATTTGTATCACTATAATGGATAGTTTCCCACTCCATTTTGGAAGGTCTATGCTTGGAAAATGAGAAGAACTTGAAGAACTAGCATCGGGAGCTTGGGGAATATCTAGAAAAATTGGCATTACTACTTTTGGTGGATACCTTCCAGTGGCAATGAGATCTTTCTCTACTTTAGATGCTTCTTAAAAAATATTAGGGAAGGTGAATACTCGAGATTATCATATAATCATACTAATATCAGAGTCAAAAGCTCTCAAATAATAATACATAGCTTGTTCACTGGTTGGTCTCAATCCATCAGGCACCCTTTCCCAAGTGTGACTAAATCGGATGTTAAAATCAACAATTTCCTCTTGAGGATGCTTTCAAATGATGGTGAACTAATTGAGTAGGGAGAAAGGATCTGCATGTTGATTAAATTCATCTACCAACTTGCCAACAAGTTCAGCCCAACTTGTGATGGATTGAATAGGAAGTGCTCTATACCAATAGAGCATTTTTCCTTTCAAGGAAATGACCAACAATCTGATCATTACATCTTCTTGAGTGATGTTGTATATAGCTGCCAAAGAGGCAACATCTAAACAATGCTCATAAGCCATTTTACCTGTTCCATCATATGAAGGCAATGCTTTCAAAGCCATAGTAGGGATCGGATTCTGAGCCATCAGGTTCAATGGACCATGTGGTTCCATGTAAGATAAGTTGGAGGAGGAGCAGCCATTGTAGCTACTATGCTTGCTTGTACTATAGAACTATTGATAGTTATACTTGAAGATATATTGATAATGGGGTTAGGTAAAATAGTAGGTACAAGGGTGGTGATACTGGTAGTAGGTGGGTTTGATCTAGCAGATAAAACTGGATGAACCCTAAGGCTACCAAGGTGTAACTCGAAGAACTCAATGGGCTCTTCGAAGTTTCTTGCTTTAGATCTGGTTATCATATATGTAAATGATTGCAATTTTTAACCAGACAAATAGATAAGGTATCTCTTGGGTCTATACCTTTGGATGGAGTCGCCAGGTGATTGATTTAGATCTTAAATAGAACAAAGACAAACATCGAACCTTATAAAATACTATGGGATTTAGGGTCCCATCAGGCGTGCCAAAAACTATTGGTGCAAAATCAGCCTATGGTTATGATTGCGCCCACGACCTTGCCAACATTGAGTAGATGGACTAAGTATTGAAGGGTTTCATCTAATCTCTAGAGAAGGTTGGTTCCTTGGTGGTTTTTGTGAGAAAAGGGAGAGAAGGGTTTACTGAAAGAAAGGGAAATATAGTCGTAGCTAGAACTTTTCTCATGGTGCAGATTAAACAACAACAAAGATAAATGCATATAACTTCAAAGTCTAAGCATTTGATATATCTTCATGCAGAAATCATAGTTCTTTAATGTGATTTAGATATTAATCTAACACATACATATATTAAATCTTTAGCTCCAACAATACTATTTATATCATGCATGAGTCCAGATAATAGAACAAATACAACGTATAACTTAGTAATGTAAATAGAAGCATCAAATGTTAATACATACACTTGCACATAGTGAACCAGAAGCCAATAGAAGCATATATTATTGCTTGAATCTAGAGTACATACATCCAGTCCTGTAAACGTCTAAGAGCTGACCCTTATTTAGGGTGTGCTCCCTACTATATATACTCTAAGACAAGCATCTTTTGACAACTACCAAATTTTGACACAAAATCAATTACAATAAATGCGCTGCAAAATGCACCAGTATGTTTTACGTGGCTTCTCATTGGTTCAATCAGAGAATCAAATCACCAATGGTAGGAGTTTAAGATTTGATGCTTCAATCATTATCTATTTAGCATCGGTTGTCGACATGTTCCTCTGAAGGCATGTTCTTCTATTTCTATTTATGTCTTTGTTTCATGAAATTCTATCATGTCATGAAATCATGACATTTCTTAGCCTTCTTCATTATTCTCCTTCGAGCCCGTGAAACTTCGACATGTCGTGAAATCATGACATTATTCCTGCCTTCTTCATTTTTTGCTTTTGAGCTCATGAAACTTTGACATGTCACAAAATCATGACATTTCTCCTGCCTTCTTTACTTTCTATTTTTGGGCTCGTGAAACTCTAACATGTCACGAAATCATGACATTTCTCCTCCTTCATTTTCCATTTCTGAGCTCGCGAAAGTCTAATATGTCTCGAAATCAAAAAATTTCTCATGTTTTATTTATCTTCTACTTTTGGGCTCACAAAAATTTGTTATGTCGTAAAATTGTGACATATTGCCTGCATCAATATTTTTTTGCCCCTTTATTTCACAAAAAATGGAAAACAGGTTCAACTCCCAAAAAACCTCTACTATATTCAAGGTAGTCTTTTTAGACTAATAGGAGCATGGCATTAGATTGGTACTGCCAATTACCAACATATTCCTTGAGGAAATTTGAAGAAACAACTAAGTTGTTTGTGCATCAGTTTGGGGCATACATTGAAAGAAATGTAACAGTCAAAGATTTGTATAACCTCAAACAAGGCAAAGATGAGAGCTTCACTGAATTTTTAGCAATATGGAGGAAGATTCTAGGAAAATTACATTTCACCTTACCACCTAGGGAGATTTTAAACATCTTTATTGGAAACTTATAAGAACAACTCTCATATGAGTTAGCAACTATTACTCTCACTTCCTTTGATCAAGCCATTTACTTAGCAAGAAGAGTGGAAGAAGCTCTCATTAGAAGAGGACAATTGAAAAGAAAAGAAGAATATAAGACTTCCAAAAACAAATACAAAAATAAGCATTTGGCGGAAGATGCGATCACAAATAATATATCCCCTACAAATATCAATACTGATAATATTGTAAAGAATTTTGTATTGAAAGCACCACAAAAACTCCCACCACATAATTTCACAAAATTAAATCAATCATTGTTAATGGTCCTGCCACAATTGTTGGAAATAGGCTTGATACAATTACCGAAAATTTGACAACTAGATACCACTCAAAACTAGTATAAACCTAACCAACATTGTGATTTTCATCGAGTTGATGGTCACTTGACAAACTCATGTAAGAGATTGAAGCACTTAGTGCAAGATTGAATTGATAATGGTAAGCTGGAGGTAGAAAGTTCTCCAAACCTTAACCCTCCTGCAAATACATAAAATCCCTTGCAGCAGGTACAAAATGTGAATCAAAATTTAGATATTTTTAAAAATCCATTACCTAATCAAGGTAAAGAGGTAGTAAACCAAGTGGATTATCAAAATGTGCCACATCCAACACACTATGTGGGCACAATTGGTAGCATTCCCATACCATAATATCCATTAAATGCGATTGTGCATGCATATTTTAGTACCATTTTAGAAGAAATCCAAAATAAAGAGTGCAGAACAGTATCATATGAGCATTTCAAAAGTGAGTCAGAGAGTGAGATTGATATTAGTTTACTTAATTCTGATAGTTTGGAAGAATGAATCCAAACTTGTGATTCCCATCAAAGTTATGTTAGTTCTCGAGGGATCCTTTTTGAGAATGTTGATAACTCACCCATATTCACGTCAATTACTCCCTATAGATCAAGAAGTGAATCATAGACCTCACCCCATTCGACTTAATCCATCCTCTTCACTCATTATTATACAACCTCTTATTCAACCAAATAATAAATTAGGCATGATTGGAGGTATAACTAGAAAACGGGCTCAAACTCAAATATCTCAACCCCAAGAATCTACAGTTCAATCAAATGATCCAACTCAAACACCTTTAATCTTGAAGGCACCTTATAAGAATAATAATGTAACTAGACCACAACAAAAATTACCTTTTGATATTAATGAACAATTAGCTAATACAATAGCTAGAATATCACTTCTAGAACTTCTTCGATCCTCCCCTATTCATAGGTAATAATTGATGAATACCTTAGGTCAAATTATGGTGCCTTAAGATATAGATCCAACTACTGTAGTTAATGTTGTAGCCTCTCATGGAGTGGATTATATAAATTTTCATGATGAGGATATTCCTCCTCAAAATCTACAAAGAGATAATCCCCTTTACATAACAACATTAATTGGGGATGTTTGTGTTAAAATGGTATTGATAGATAATGGGTCATCACTAAACATTTGCACTTATGATTTCTTTAAAAGGTTTGGATTTAAAGATAAGGATTTGAAGAAAACTAATTTAATTATTAAAGCCTTCAATGACGAGCTTCAAGAAGCCTATGGAATGTTATCCATCCCATTACAAGTAGGGCCTAGAATTTTGGATACATGTATTTATATTGTACCTTGTTCAACATCACACAACATTCTTCTAGGGTGCTCATGGATTAATTCCATGAGGGCAGTCCCATCAAATTTACATAAATATATAAAATTTGAATTCAAAAATCAATTAGTCACTATTCATGGTGATCCCAGAACTTTTGAGATGTGTGCTATGGTCGAGCCTGTTTATGTTTCCTTTTGCCCTAGTCTATTAGTATCAACATCTTATTCATATTTATCTACATCCGATCAACCACATTCTTCTAAAACACCTTCATATTCTCATCCCAATGATCCATCTACATCATATTCTCTCTTAGACGAAGTGCAAACTAATTTTCCCACCATACTCTCACCATATGAATATAAGTATTTTGCCATACAAGATTCTCTCATCTTGTCTCGACTACCACCATCTCCATGTAGAGCAGTATAACCCTACAAGAAAGGAGATGTATATCATGTTGGTAGTTGTACATTCAATTATGTTGGATATTCCACAAATGAGATTATCATTAGTAGAACAAGCTTAGTTCTTGATGAAAGTAATTTTACCCATTGTTATTTCTAAGACAAATATACAATTTTCAAGCAAATTATGTGTGACATGGGTTATAGGGACAAAGGCCTAAGGTGCCTAGAAAATGGCATACGTGAGCCTCTTGGCATTGAAGAATGGCTTGCACAATGTGGTATAGGTTATATTCCCACAAGATGCCAACCTTTCCCCTTCGATAATGATGATCATTTAATCACTTATGTTGAATATGTAAAGAATCAGCAACATCCGAAATGGGTCAAAAATAATGAGAGATCTTTTTTTTCCAATGTGTACTACAACATGCTTTCAGTAAATTATCCTGAAATGATAGCAACCCTAGATGAATGTGTGGAAGGAGATCTCTTTTGCAACGTTGCACATGAGAAAATTATACAAAATGGTTTCTTTTTTTATGGATCCATCCCATGTGTGGCACACATTAAAGAATCTACCACACGATATGAGCTTAAAAATTTATCCCTAGAAGAACTCCAACAAATGGGAGTTTCACTCACTCCCCCTAATTTTGAGAGAGAATCCCAAATTATGATTGAGGATGTTTTAAAAATTAATGTAGGCACTAAGGTAGAACCTTGTATGGTCAAAATAGGAGCTACTTTAAGTGAAGGACAACAAGTCAAGTTCACATATTTTCTCACCCAATATCTTGATGTCTTTGCTTAGACTTATGTAAATATGCTTGGCCTTGATCCATCCGTAGTCATACATCATCTAGTGGTTCATCCAGATACAAATCCTGTAAAACAAAAACTTAGGAATATGCATCCCAAGGTTGCCTTGTAGTCAAAGAAGATCTTAAAAAACTCTTAGATGTTGGTTTCATTCAAGCTATTGAATATTCTAATTGGATATCCAATATTGTCCCAGTAGCCAAAAAAGAAGCTAAAAAGGTTAGATTTTGTTTGAATTTTAGGGACATTAATGTTTCATGCCCTAAAGATGATTTTCCTCTCCCAAAAATGGACCAAATTATGGATTTTAAAGTTGGATATGGGATTCTATCCTTAATGGATGGTTTCTTAGAATATAACCAAACCTACATCACACTGGAATATCAACCTAAGACTGATTTCATTACACCATGGGATATCTTCTATTGGAAAGTAATACCCTTTGGTTTAAATAATGTAGTGCAACCTACCAACGAGCCATGATATATGTCCTCCATGATATGATGTATGATATTATGCAAGACTATATCGATGACATCATCAGATACTCTATTGAATAGGAGGATCATATTCGTGATCTCATACAAATATTTGATAGGATTTACAAATGTAAAGTTTGCTTAAACCCTGAAAAATAATTTTTTGGAATAAAATCTACCAAATTTCTAGGATTCATTGTGTCCATTCAAGGGATAGAAATAGATCCAATTAATATAGAAGTCATTATAAATATACCACCGCCTAAAGTTTTAACTGAGCTTCATAGTTTGCAAGGAAAACTTCAATCTATTCATCGCTTCATTGACAAATTAGCAGATAAATGTAAACCCTTTATTAATATTATTAAGAAAGGTATGTCCTTTAATTGGGATGATGAATGTCAAGAAGTCTTTGAAGCTCTTAAATAATACTTATTATCACCACTGTGCTTGTCCCTCTTAAATCAGACCAACCATTTATTTTGTATATTTCTGCCTCAAAATGTGCATTGGGGGCAATGCTTGCTCAACATGATGAAAAAAAGAAAGAGCGAGCAATATACTATATTAGTAGAATTCTAGCGAGTTACGAAACTTGATATACCCCTCTATAAAAGCTTTGTCTTGTTGTTGTGTTTTCTACACATAAACTATGCCATTACATGCTTAGTCAAAAAATATTCATCATAGTAAAATTTGACCAACTACATTATTTGATGAGTAGACCTTACTTGTCAAGATGAGCAGCAAAATGAGTCCTCACCTTAAGTGAATTTGATTTAATCTTCATTGGTCAAAATTCCATCAAGGGACATGTTATAGCAATTTAACTTGTTGCTGCTCCCCTCAAATCCACTCATCCTTTAATAGTAGAATTTCTAAACAATATCTTAACTTAGAGGATAATCATTCAGACTCTTGGTCTTTATTATTTTATGGAGCTCATTGCATGAGCGGTGTAGGTGCAGGTATTATATTAGTGTCTCCTCATAAAAAACTAATTCTCTTATCATTTAAACTTCAATTTTCTTGCACAAATAATACAAGTATGAGGTTTTAATCCTTGGTTTATAGGTCCGAGGTGTAGACCAATTGGTTCATCCAAACCCCATAAGGGAGGCAGAGGTCCAAGGTTCAAATCTTGGGCCTCGCTAGACTGAACGCTTGTCCCTTTCCTGGTGCTTTCAGCAGCGTAAAAGGTTTAAAATGATTGTGGCATGGTGGTTATAGGGGCGGACTGCACGAAGATCTGTGTGGCGACTTTCGAGGCAGACAGTGCATAATACTATGGTGACCATAAAAGGTGGAAAGCCTACCCAAATTTGTGGTGGCTATCGATTCCACCATGTAAATACAAAAAAAATAAAAAATCTTTGGTTTATGTGTAGCTTTAGCCTTAATAATTAAAGTTTTGTCTATTTTTAGAGACTTGCAACTTGTAGTAAACCATATTTATAATGTATACCAAACCCGAGATGAAAAAATTTTCCCTTATAAAGAGTTTATCCAAAAACTCATGTCTTTCTTTGAAAAAGTTACCATAGAAACCATTCCTCGCACTAGCAACTATTCTACATATGCTATGGCAACAATTGCTTCCCTCATCCCTTTGCAGTTGGATGATGATTATGCTACTATCATCATTCGTCAAATCCAAGAGCATGCATCACTAGAATCTAGTTTAACACCATTGGATGTCTTTACGATTGGATACATATCATCAAAACTTTGGTATGCAGATATCCTAAATTTTCTCCAAAATAGATCATTTTTAGATGGTTTAGACAAAAACCAACGTAGACTTATGTAAAAGAGTTGTTCACTTTGTCAACCTAGGAAATAATCTTTACAAGAGATATTTTGAAGGTATTTTTCTAAGATACCTCAATTCAAAAGAATCTCAACAAGAACTTAGTGAAGTACATGATGGATCCTATGGTGGCCACTTCAGTGGCAATGCCATAGCCAAAAAGCTTTTATGGATAAGTTATTATAGGCCTTCCATTGAGAAGGATGCAAATGACTATGTGCATCGATGTGATAAGTGTCAACGAAATGCAAATATTTTCCATGCTCCTGCTCAACATATTCAAGTCATTTCTTCCCCTTGGCCCTTCTCCAAGTGTGGTCTAAATATTATTAGAAAATTCAATCTTATTTCTTTCGATGGCCACAAATTCATCATAACAACAACTGAGTACTTCACAAATGGGTAGAAGCCATGCCATTAGCATCTTGTACAAGGGACCAAATCTCTAAATTCATTTTTAACCAAATTATATGTAGATTGGGGATCCCCTCTACACTTGTTTCAGACAATGGAACTTGCTTTAAAAATAAAGATATAAAAAAAATTGTACAAAATATAAGATCCAGCATACTATCCACAATGTAACGACCAAGATAAAGCAACTAACAAAACTTTAATAAAATTTTTGAAGAGATTGGTTAATAATTTGGGTTGATACTGGAACACTCAGTTATATCCAACCTTATGGGCTTATAGGACTAGTGTAAGAACCCCTACAGGTGCTTCTCCATTTGTCTTAGTCTATGGCATCAAAGTTGTCTTCCTCTTTGAGATAGAAGTACCTTCTTTAGGGCTTCTAATTCAGGATGCCAAAGTAGGAGATGAGTACCGTGCTATATGATTAAGTCAATTAGAATTGCTATATGAGAAGTGTATAAATACCTTAGATAACCTATACACCTATCAAGAGAAACTTAAAATATAATATTAAAAAAATCATTATAGTTCTCTTGAGGTTGGTGACCTTGTCCTTAAAGAAAATAAAAAAAACACCAATACTCAAACAGACCTTGAAGGTAAATTTAAACCAAATTGGTTATGACCATTTGTCATAATTGCTAAATTCAAATCAGGTGCATATAGTTTGGTCACACTACATGAAAAATATCTTAAGGAGCCAATGAACATAATGCATCTCAAGAAGTACTATGCATAAAATCATGTCTAACCATTTTAAATAAAGTTTAAACATCTTGTAGTTGTACATAAAGAATTTTGCATTTGCCATCTTATGTGTTGCCCATTCTCTAAACTTCAATTATCTTGCATAAGCCACTTATCATGTAGTTGCATTTTTGCATCTCCCAAAATTTGTTTAGTCCAATTGCATATGTAATATGGTCACATCCAATTATTATGTTATCTAAATCTTAGACAGATGCTATGATGATCATAGTCAATATTGGTCTCTTTGAATGATTAAGAGTTTATCTTGAACCACTCACATGATTCACATTTTAATAAAATATTGCTCTTTGATATTGATTAAAAATCTCTCTTGAACCAAAACCACTATTTCTTCACTAAGAAAATTTTGAGTCTTGGGAATTGATTTTGCCAGTTTTGAACCATACACATATCATACTTATTAATAAAGTCTTGCATCAAGAGAAAGATGAAGTCTTGATTGGTTTGATATTGAAGAAAAAAAATCTTCTTGTTTGTCCCATTATGCACATAGTCCAAAAATAAAAATAAAAATAAATGTACATATTTGCAAATAACTTACAAAAATGAAAAGATATTTCAAACACAAAAAAATAAATAAATCTCCAAGTAGTAAGGATAGGGTAAAAATTCTCATCGAACTTGTTGAGAATCTGATTCCCCAAAGCTTGGAGACTCAAATAAATAAACACAAATAAATAAATAAATCTCCAAGTAGTAAGGATAGGGTAAACATTCTCATCGAACTTATTGAGAATATGATTCCCCAAAGCTTGAAGACCCAAATATATACACAAAATAAATAACTCCCCAAGTAGTAAGCATAAGGTAAAAATTCTCGTCGGACTTGTTGAGAATCTGATTCCCCAAATCTTGGAGACCCTAATAAAGGACTATGATTCATGGTGACACGTCTCTCTTGAAGAGACCTTTGACCACACATAAGGACAATGTAGCCTCTTGGTTCCCTCCATGACTGGATTAATATTTAGCTTGCTCAATATTAGTAAATGAATCCATTTTACACACACAATGGTTCGGCTTGCATCATTACCTTACTCATAATTGGTAAATGAACTCCACAAGCACACACATTTGGTTCTTGATAGGTTTACATCATAATCAAGTTCAATATTGAAAAATAACTACGAATCACACATGGGTTCTTGATGGACTCATATTCATTTCTAGAGTACTTAAGATTTTCCATATGTCTTGATAAACCAATGTCATTATATATTCCTGGATTTGCATGACCATTATACTATGCAAATTGAGGCTAAATTAATAGTTAGTATTGCATTCTATATTTCTCATCTTATTACAAATGCATTTCCATCATCTATCCCAATATGTTACATAATTGATTACTACATGCATGAACCAAGCTACATAGCAATCATAAAATACATAATTTTTCTTATACATAATAATTTTGCGATGACGGAATAAAAAAGCTTGGAGTCTTATGCCTAGTAAAATTCTTTTCACCACATCCATCATGCCCAATTATTTGCAACATCTTATCCTTAATGATAAACACAAACATTAAGAGGTTTACTTTGATTCAATTTTCACAAAAAATATTTCTAATTATCAAAATCATCAAGCTTTTGGGTCATATACCTTTGATGTCAGTACTATAATATCCCTTATACAAGATCCGCTTCATTGATCACAAGCAAGGGACAACCTCTATTCATGTCTCACACAAGCTTACATCCTCAAGGGCTATTGTTGATAATCTATAAATCATAAGGATATGATACCTAGCACATCATATTCATAATGAACACTACAATTCATCACATCTATTCCACGTTTGTTCTTCATATTTCAACAAAGCATGATAGATATATAATTATTAAGCAAAATCATGAACATTATCATACAACATCAACAGGTGGGTTATCCATAGATAGTCAAAATAGTGCAAATATTTTCATAGCATACATAAATATATATATATATATATATATATATATATAACAAAAATATCACATGGTATTAAGGTACATCAATAGAGATCGATTGGTATGCCATAATAAAAACCTTGGCATACTCAGTCTCTGGAAAGTATAAAACAAAAAGGGGGTAACCCCTAAAATATCATCCCCTAGAGCTCCTAGAACCCTGATCCTCATCCTGTGGCAGCCTCAACACTTGAAAGTGCATAGGCTAGGATACTATCCGTGAATCTAACTGAGTGCAACTCAGAGTGATTAGCTTAAATGGTAGCATGACTCTCTGATCCTCTAGAATAAGTTGGAAGTAGAGAGTCTTATAAAATATCTCTCATTGGGTAGCTAATGTCACCTCTACATGTGCTACCCATAGGTCATCCTTGAGGTAACAATGTAGGCTACTGCCCGTGGAGTGGGTTGGCCTACTCGTAGATGGTGTGTTCCTTGCCTGTTCCTATAGCTAGGCTTGTGCCTGTGTCAGTTGAGCCTCAAAAGTCTGAGTATGTCCCAATTGGGTGGATATCTGTTGTGCTTGAATAGCCACCTAAGCCTTCAACACTGTTATCCCAACTCATTGAGCCTCCACTTGAGCCTCTAGCTCAGTAATCCACTCATGATTGTCTTGATGTACCTCCCTTGTGTCACATATCTCCATATTTCCAATACCACCCTACTCAGGTACCTCCTCCTATTGCTCAGGTACCTCCTACTACTGCTCTAGTACCACACCCTACTAATGCATTTCCTCTTGTCAAGGAATTCTATGCCCCACTCTTCCCCCCTCATCTAATATTGGGTCATCCATCCTCCCTACTATAGTCTGATAGTATCTCTCTATTGAGCATCTTATTGGAATGCTAGTTGCACCTACTGCTCTCCCACAACTCGCTCACAAGTAATTCTCGTAGGTCTAAGATCCTCATACCACTAGAGATATTCATCCTCCACTTCCACATAATCTTCCTTTAGCAGTACCATTATAGATTCATCCTTGTTCGACTTTGAAAATTTGGTTAGGTTAGGCTCACCACCAACAGTTGGTAGATCTCATATCACTCGCTGGTATCAATAATCCCGCACCTTGGGTATCCCCTATTTCAACCCAAACTATTATTGTACTCAATCAATATAGTGTAGCTCTACCTCTCCCTTATTTGACCATAGCCACTGTATCCATCACATATAGGCTAGCACATCGTTATCCTCATTCCAAACAAGATGTCTCCACCAAGGTATCCAAGTGATACTACGAGGAAGCAAGTCATCTATTACTCACATAGCCTCCTCTAATCCATGAATTATCCCTATGTGTCCTCCTCCCACAAGAGCCCACCTATACATAGTACGATGTCCCTTCTATATCTGTTGATGTGGTAGTCCAACGGCCTCATCATCGCTATATATTCCCAACTCCACACCTAAAGCAATGTGGTGAGAACTAGGCCACAATAGTGCTTATACATGACATTATACAATGTCTTATATAAGAAACACAACAAAAATGGAACCCATGAAAACCACTTATTGGTATCTATCATCTCTACCACTACCTCAATAAAGGCCTAGGGAAGGTATCACCCACTCTAATGACATGATAATAACTCAACAACTACCCCATATAGAAACACCATCAACCTAGAAATACCAAGTGCTGCTATCATCCCCTCTATGTTGATCCTGCTCTAATCAACCAAAAAATTAGGGTCTTTTATCAGTTTCTTTAATGCTTGTTTTTGTGTCATTGATTGACACACAAACTGACCCCCGATTGGAATTCATAGGATTATCTACACAACCTCCAGTGTCACCATCATCTCTCATGTTGATAACCGAAATGTGGAAGATCCCGAATACCATCTCTCTACTAAAGTTGTTAGTAGAGGGTAATATGCCTCTATCTGGGGTATCTCAGCCACATGGAGAAGTCCCACCTGCTCCATCACATCTTTCTCTACCCCAAAGATCTCCTTCACTTGATCCTCAAAGCCCTTGTATCACCACTCCCTATTTTTGAGAGGACCATGCTGCAAATATATATATATATATATATATATATATATTATTAGCTCATTATAATCATTAATCTATCAAAATATTGCAAAATAATACCAAAAAGATGTAAAATTCAGCTCTCTTTGCGACTTTGGATGTGTTTTAGCCTGATGAATTCACCCCCCTAAATTTATGAATTTGGATGCATTGTAAAAGTGAACTCGAACATTTGAATTCACTAAGCAGGTCTGAATTCATCTGGCACGTCTGAATTCATCTTGTCCATTCACACAATGAAAACCCAAATGAAAATTCATAACAATTTAGTAAAAATTGTAAATAAAATTTAAAGCATGAATTGGAGCTTACCCCTTTGTCGTTCATTCACACATTTTCTGCTCTATGAGGTGGCAGTACCATTTTCTCCATAGCAGTAAAATAAAAAAAAAAGTGTTGTAAAATTGAATTAGGATTTTTAACCCTAAAACCCTTTTTTAACCCTTCTACCCTCGCTCTTTTTACTTTTTCCTATTTGCAAAACTTTGAGCTCCATGAGGAATAGTGTATTCCTCATGAAACTCGAGGGGGCACCCTAGCCAACAAAAAATTGTTTCCTTATAGTGTTTTTTATCTTTTCACACTTTAGTGTCTACACCTTCCTTTGACGTATTTATTGGTCATAAATACACCAAAGTGGGGGTAAAATGTAGACATGGAATTTTGACCCACTTTAAATTTCCCTAGTCCCACTGGCGTATGTTCCCCCCCTCATCTACCTACCTCTTTTTTCGCACTTGTTGTAACCTCCATTATGTCTTTATTTTTTTATTTTTTAGTGAATTTGAACATGAGCAACTCACGTCCGAATTTTCTAAAAATAGCATGCCAGCCTATAATGGTTAGTGATCATTCATATTTGAACATAAATTGGTCAGATTCAGATTTTTCATGAATTCAAACGAGAAAATCTCAAGGTCAAATTCGCTTAAATTGGGAATTTTTCCAATTTTCCCTAACAACCCTGATTCACCTCTCGTTTTATTTACAACTTCCAGTTTTCTCTCACCCTTAAGATCATCAGCCTACCTCCTAAACAAATCTAATGATGATTTTACAATGTGATTGAATTGAAAGCTTTTTTTTATGAGTTTTTTTTGCTACTGGTTCTAGATGGAATTTTGCTTTATCAGAGGAGCATATTTGGTATAATATTTCCATGCATGTTTTATTTAGGTCATCTTTAGCATGTTGAATATCATTTTGTATCAGCAAATTTAAGTTTTATTTATATTTTAGCGAATTCGTACATGAGTTTCTGCAGGTCTGAATTCACTTGTCAAGTCTGAATTCGCATAAGCACATATGGGGGGAAATTGTTGTTTCGAGATCCATCGTAATAACTTATATTTTGCATTTTGATCATTATTTATTGAAAATTCTAGTGTTCTATCTAGTTTTTGTAGGACTTTTACAAATTTGGATGTGAGTTTCCTCAGGTCTGAATCTTTTTGTCAGGTTCGAATTCCCACAAACATATGTCAGGGGTATATTATTGATTATGGATCCATTATCGCATCATACACTTGGTATTTTAATCATCTTCATAGGCATTTAATTTTGTGTTCTATATTGTTTTATCATTTCTTTTCAAATCCTTATATACTTTCAATAAATCTGAAAATCAATTATTTTGCATACGTTTTACTGAAGAAACTGAGGGGATCTGATTGCCACGTCATTGAGATCAATTTTGTAGTGGCTTAAGCAAATCCCCAATCATTGATTGTAAATTTTAGTATTTTATTTGAGTAATTATAGGTTTCTCGTGAATTCAAACGTGGACTTCTACAAATCTGAATCCATCAACAGGTATGAATTCACTAAGGCAGACCCAAATTCATCTGCAATACCCGTCCAGATCAGATAAGTACATCCATTTGATTTATTTTGAGTTGTGTTTCCTGTTCTTGTTGTTGTCAATTTTTTTTTGCGTAAAAATCCCAAAAATAGTAAAACATAATAAAAAAATTAAAATTAGTAAATTGCATTTAGTATATAAATATTATGATCATTGTATGTTGTTTTCATGTGAATATTAATCGCATATAACCTAGGTTATTAGTTTCCCTCTATCTTGTTGAAGAACACAAGCTTATACTGAGAGGGGGGGTGAACAGTATAAGACCACTTTATACTTTTTCCTTCAACTTTCAAATTAATATTATGCAGTGAATAGATAGCAGTATCAAAAATAGTAATCAAAGCAATGCACAAAATACCATCCACAAAAGAGACACAACAATTTACGTGGTT
Source organism: Wollemia nobilis (assembly GCA_028583015.1). NCBI lineage: Eukaryota > Viridiplantae > Streptophyta > Pinopsida > Araucariales > Araucariaceae > Wollemia > Wollemia nobilis. The sequence goes on from JAQPPZ010000989.1 coordinate 9,840,464, forward strand.
CACCCAATGCGGGCTACTCCACGGATAAAATATTTCTCTAAATTTTATCACCTCAAATTCTGGGAAACCTTTCCCGATTACAAAGTTTATGGGCACCAACCCAAAGGAGACACAAATCCCCTAACTCTGCTCTGGCTGGTGATCCTCTAGAAGACCTCTACCTCTGCTGCCCTTAGCAAGTGGAACTCTATCCACAGAAGACACCTGTCTTCCCCGCTCCGGCTGGAGACCTCTGTCCTCAACTCTGTCACCTCCAAAGCTGGTCCTCGAATATGCACTAAACATAGTCCTTCGGTCTAGCACAAATGTCCTCTATATTTTTCTCTGATCTGCACCAAACACAGTCCTTCGGTCTAGCACAAGTCTGTCCTCAAATCTCTTTCTGTTCTATCACAGTCGCACTTGGTCGAAACCAACTTTTGCACTATCTGCGCAATCACAACAGCACTCGATCGAACATCAACTTATGCACCTCTGCGCAATCACAATAGCACCCTCTTCGCACACTCTACTTCTCGACGATCGAACTTCTCCCTCGCACTCTATCTACGAATATCGCACTTCGAACGCACACTTCGATCGATACCAAATCTCTTCAAACAGCCCTCCTTTTATACTAACAATCAAGATTAAAACTTTGATCCTAGTCGGCTACACAACCCTAAACAACGTCGACTGCAAACCCTAATCTTCGTCGGCCCAAATTTAACTTTGTCGGCTCAAATTTAACTCTGCAACTCTTCTGTAGCTTCTGCCATGAAACTACAACATGTCACGATATCACGACATCTTTTGCAACCATACACTACCTTATGGCTTTTGTCACGATATCGTGACACTTTAGCCATTGACGACTTTGACTAAGCTCTTGTCACGATATCGTGACACTTCTCGCTTTGTCAGCAACAACTTTGCTTTTGTCACGAAATCGTGACACTTCTACCTCTGCTGACGTCATCGTCACTATTGTCACGAAATCATGACATTTCTCGCTTTACCAACCTCTTCTCGGTTTGCACTAGCAAAAATAGAACATGTCACAAAATCGTGACACTTTCGCTGCCTTAAGCTTCTCTCTACCTTACACCCGTGAAACTGGAACATGTCACGAAATCGTGACGCTTTCGCCTTCGAGCTCTTCCTTCTTGAATTCATCATGAAATCATGACGCTTCTTCTGTTGAAGACTTGCTAACTATTTCTATCATGAAATCGTGACACTTTCTCCAACTCAATGTTGCCATCTCAACTTGTCATGAAATCGTGACACTTTTTGCATTCGCAAGCTTTCTCTTCAACCTGTCGTGAAATCGTGACACTTTCTGCATCCGTACAACTTCTTTGTAGCCTGTCACGAAATCATGACGCTTCTTATTTCAGACTCTTCCTTTTGCTGCATGTCATGAAATCATGACAGTTCTCACTTCGAGCTTTTCAGCATGTCACAAAATCATGATAGTCCTCACTTAGTCTTCTACAGCATGTCACGAAATCGTGACTCTTTTCGAGTTACATTCTCTCTCTTCGAACTTGTCACGAAATCATGATAGTTCACACTGCGGACTCTCTTTTCTGCATTGTGTCATGAAATCGTGACACTTTCTCGTTCGTACAACTTTCCTGGCAATGTGTCACGAAATCGTGACACTTTTCCTTCTCTGCCTTCCTGCACTTTTCGAGTCGCAAAAATGCGACATGTCGTGAAATCATGACACTTTCCATCTCTTCTCTTTCTCTCCCAACATGTCGCGAAATCGTGACACTTTTTCAAAACTTTCTCTCTCCTCCTAAGTCGCGAAAATGCGACATGTCGCGATATCGCGACATTTTTCCAACTTACTGATTTCGAACCTGTCAAGCCGAACCTTCATCAAAAACACATTATTTTACATCAAATCAAATTCTTTCAAAAAGCTTCCTGACATCAATGACAACTTATTCACTTGAGCAAATGCAATGTACTCAAAGTACCCAAAATTGCCAACAATCTCCCCCTTTGTCATTGATGGCAACCCTTTACTAAAAACACGTCTCAGGAGCTAAAACTGAAACCAACTGTGCTAACAGCTGAGAATCTCCTTTTAAAGTTTTGCTCCCCCTGACTTGAAGCTTTCCTCTTCACATTGAAGCTCTCCCCCTTACTCATATCTCTCCCCCTTACTCAAATCTCTCCCCCTTTGTCATCAATGGCAAAGGGTCACCTTTGGGGCTCGGGACTAAGAATGAGCTTCTTAGCTTAGTCCCTCCCCCACCTCCCGATGAGGTGATTAATTCTGGGGTGGGAGTACAACTCCCAATTTCTCCCTTAGATACTCAAACGTATCTCTTGGAAGAGGTTTTGTGAAGATATCTGCAATCTGCTCTTTAGTAGACACATATTCTACCTTGACCTGCTTGTCTTGCACTTTCTCCCTTAGAAAGTGATACTTGATGGAAATATGCTTTGTCCTTGAGTGCATTACCAGATTTTTGGAAATACTTATGGCACTTGTATTATCACAAAATATGGAGATGGGTTGTTCATGCTTGACTTTGAAATCCTCCAAGGTGGTTTTCATCCATAAAACCTGTGTACACCCAGCCACTGTTGCTATGTATTCAGCCTCTGCCATAGATAAGGAAACTGAAGGTTGTTTCTTACTTAGCCAAGAAACCAAACTCTTTCCCAGAAAGAATGCTCCACCACTGGTGCTTTTCCTGTCATCATTACTGCCTGCCCAATCTGCATCTGTATAGGCTGTGAGAGTGAAATCATCACCTTTGGGATACCAAAGCCCAAAGTCCATAGTGCCCTTCAGATATCTGAATATTCTTTTAATTGCTATAACATGAGAATCTTTAGGAGCTGCCTAAAATCTGGCTACTAACCCAACAGCCTGCATGATATCTGGTCTGGTGGCTGTAACATATAATAAACTGCCAATCATTGATCTGTACAACCTCTGATCTACCGTTGGAGATTCATCATCTTTACTCATCTTGCACCCTGTAGTCATTGGAGTACATACAGGTTTGTTGTCCATCATCCCAAATTTTTTCAACATTTCTTTGATATACTTTCCTTGAGAGAGAAATATACCATCTTTTGATTGAGCAATCCGAAGACCTAAAAAGAATGACAGACTCTCCAATCATGGACATCTCAAATTCCTTCGCATGGTGTTAGCAAAATCTTTGCACATCTGAGTATTATTTCCCCCAAAAATGATATCATCAACATAGACAACTACAATCAGCATATCATCACCTTCATCCTTAATATACAAATTGCTATCTGCCACACCTTTCCTGAAGCCTTGCTCATGAAGGTACCTGTCAAGTCTTGAGTACCAAGCCCTAGGTGCTTGCTTTAACCCATACAAGGCCTTTTTTAGTTTACACACATAGTCTGATTGATCTGAGAGAGACACGCCTTCTGGCTGTTCTATGTAGACTTCTTCATCCAACACTCCATTTAAAAAAGCTGACTTTACATCCATTTGATACACCTTGAATGCTTTGAAGCTTGAAAGGGCCAAAAACATTCTGATAGCTTCGAGACGAGCAACAGGAGTGAACGTCTCTTCGAAATCCACACCTTCTACTTGAGCATAACCTTTGCAAACCAACCTAGCTTTGTTTCTGACAATCTTTCCATCCTCATTGAGTTTATTTTTGAATATCCATTTTGTGCCAATGACATTCTTGTCCTTAGGTCTTGGAACCAAATCCCAAGTTTCACTTTTCTCTATTTGATTTAGCTCTTCATCCATTGCTTTTACCCAAAATTTATCTGCACATGCTTCACTGAAATCTTTTGGCTCAATCTGAGATAATAATGAAACATTTGTAGAATCGTGTGAAGGAATGACTCTTCTTCTAGTTTGCCTGCTGTTTGGATCACCAATGATCAAATCTTTGGGATGATGTTTCTGAACATATCGTGAAGGAGTTTTGGGAAGCAGTTGTTGTCTTTCCTCTTCTTCATCTGAAACCTCTCTGAATTCTTCTTGACAAATTTCATCACTGATTTCCTTGACAGGTTCTCTTATCCCTATTTTTTCATCAACTGTTACATTTATGCTCTCTACGACTGTATGCGTTCTTTTGTTGAAGCATCTGTAAGCCTTGCTTCTACTGGAATAACCAAGAAAAATTCCCTCATCACACCTAGGATCAAACTTACCCAAATTCTGATCTTCCCTTTTGATGAAGCACTTACTCCCGAACACTTTGAAATGTTTTACTGTAGCTGGTCTTCCTTTCCACAACTCATAAGGAGTTTTATGATGATTGACTCTAAGTTGGGCCCTGGTGATAATGTAGACTATTGTACTGACTGCCTCTTTCTAGAAACCATCTGAAAGTTTTGACTCATTTAACATAGCTCTAGCCATATTTTCAATAGTTCTATTTTTTCTTTCAACTACTCCATTTTGTTGAGGAGTCCTTGCTGCTGAATATTCTCTTTTAATTCCTTGTTGCTCACAGTATTCCACAAATTCATTAGAAGTGAATTCTCCTCCTCTGTCCGATCTTAAGCATTTGATTCTCTTGTCAGTCTCATTTTCAATCATTTCTTTGAAAGCTTTAAATTTTTCAAAAGCTTCAGATTTTTCTCTGAGAAAAGTAACCCAAGTCATTCTAGAATAATCATCTATAAACAACATGAAGTAGCTTTCTCCCTGAATGCTCCGAGTTCGGTGGGGCCACATAAATTAGTATGAATAAGATCTAATGGTTTTGAAGAAGTATACCCTTTTGATTTAAAACTGGTTCTGGTCTGTTTTCCATGTTGACAAGGACCGCAAATGGTGTTATGGGGCCTTTTTATCTTGGGCAAGTCTCTAACTGCTTCCTTGTTACTAATATTGACAAGATTATCAAAGCTCAAATGCCCCAATATTTTATGCCATAACCAACTCTCATCTTCTTGAGTTAGAAAACACTTTTCCCTTTTTATCTCACTTAGCATGTAAAGATTGTTTGGAGTCCTTGTAGCACTAGCAATGAGTTTTCCATTTTTTTCTTTACGTATCTCACATCTATCTGAAAAGAAAGATACTATGTGTCCTTGATCACAAAGTTGACTCACACTTAGAAGATTATGTCTTAGGCCTTCTACATAAAGCACATTTTCTGTTTTGGATTTCCCATCCAAACTAAGAGTCCCTTTACCACAGATTTTAGTTGACCTGTTATCTCCAAAACTAATTGTTCCTTTGTTTGTGTTTTTTAAGACCAAAAACTTTTCCTTTTCACCAGTCATATGTTTTGAGCAACCACTATCAAGATACCATTTCTCTACTTTGTCTTGAGCATGAAAAGCAGTTTGAACTATCATTGACTTAGATTTGATCTCATTTCTCTTTTTAGTGAACTCAAGGCTAGATCTATCCAAACTGCACATCCTTGCTATATGCCCAAAATTCTTGCACTTGTAACACATGACATTTTTATCCATAAGAGGTGCAAAAGAGTTAACATTTTCCTTACTATGGCTATTCACGGATTTATTGCAATGCATAGCTTTGTGACCAAATTTCTTGCAAGAAAAATAGTAGCCATGGAAAGTATTATGTAACTTGTTTTGATGCCTTGGATGATTGTTCTTCTTGTGACCAACTGGAATCCATCGTTCTTCAGGATGAAGATTGATCTTGCTGTCTCTTCTTCCTGTCATGATGCTTGAGAACAGAACTCTCTTCCCTAAAATTTTCTTAAAGCCCAGAAGAATTCACTTTTGAGATCGAACTTAACCTCTTCATCCTTTTCTCGAATCTGTATGTTCTTCTGATAGATCCTTCTCCAAGATGTTAGGCTTTTTCTGGAGAGACCCGCTCTGATACCAATTGAAGAACACAAGCTTATACTGAGAGGGGGGGTGAACAGTATAAGACCACTTTATACTTTTTCCTTCAACTTTCAAATTAATATTATGCAGTGAATAGATAGCAGTATCAAAAATAGTAATCAAAGCAATGCACAAAATACCATCCACAAAAGAGACACAACAATTTACGTGGTTCACCCAATGCGGGCTACTCCACGGATAAAATCTTTCTCTAAATTTTATCACCTCAAATTCTGGGAAACCTTTCCCGATTACAAAGTTTATGGGCACCAACCCAAAGGAGACACAAATCCCCTAACTCTGCTCTGGCTGGTGATCCTCTAGAAGACCTCTGCCTCTGCTGCCCTTAGCAAGTGGAACTCTATCCATAGAAGACACCTGTCTTCCCTGCTCTGGCTGGAGACCTCTGTCCTCAACTCTTTCACCTCAAAGCTGGTCCTCGAATATGCACTAAACACAGTCCTTCGGTCTAGCACAAATGTCCTCTATATTTTTCTCTGATCTGCACCAAACACAGTCCTTCGGTCTGGCACAAGTCTGTCCTCAAATCTCTTTTTGTTCTATCACAGTCGCACTTGGTCGAAACCAACTTTTGCACTGTCTATGCAATCACAGTGGCACTCGATCGAACATCAACTTATGCACCTCTACGCAATCATAGCAGCACCCTCTTCGCACACTCTGCTTCTCGACGATCGAACTTCTCCCTCGCACTCTATCTACGAATATCGCACTTCAAACGCACACTTCGATCGATACCAAATCTCTTCAAACAACCCTCCTTTTATACTAAAAATCAAGATTAAAACTTTGATCCTAGTCGGCTGTTATGCAAATGCAAACCCTAAACTACATCGACTACAAACCCTAAACTTCGTCAGCCCAGATTTAACTTTGTCGGCTCAAATTTAACTTTGCAACTCTTCTGTAGCTTCTGCCATGAAACTACAACATGTCACGATATCGCGACATCTTTTGCAACCATACACTACCTTATGGCTTTTGTCACGATATCGCGACACTTTAGCCGTTGACGACTTTGACTAAGCTCTTGTCACGATATCGTGACACTTCTCGCTTTGTCAGCAACAACTTTGCTTTTGTCACGAAATCGTGACACTTCTACCTCTGCTGACGTCATCATCACTATTGTCATGAAATCATGACATTTCTCGCTTTACCAACCTCTTCTCGGTTTGCACTAGCAAAAATGGAACATGTCACAAAATCGTGACACTTTCACTGCCTTAAGCTCTTCTCTGCCTTACACCCAGAAACTGGAACATGTCACAAAATCATGACGCTTTCGCCTTCGAGCTCTTCCTTCTTGAATTCATCGCGAAATCATGACGCTTCTTCTGTTGAAGACTTGCTAACTATTTTTGTCATGAAATCATGACACTTTCTCCAACTCAATGCTGCCATCTCAACCTGTCACGAAATCATGACACTTTCTGCATTCGCAAGCTTTCTCTTCAACCTGTCACGAAATCGTGACACTTTCTGCATCCGTACAACTTCTTTGTAGCCTGTCGCGAAATCGTGACGCTTCTTATTTCAGACTCTTCCTTTTGCTGCATGTCACAAAATCATGACAGTTCTCACTTTGAGCTTTTCAGCATGTCACAAAATCGTGACAGTCCTCACTTAGTCTTTTGCAGCATGTCACGAAATCGTGACTCTTTTCGAGATACATTATCTCTCTTCGAACTTGTCATGAAATCATGACAGTTCACACTGTGGACTCTCTTTTTTGCATTGTGTCACGAAATCGTGACACTTTCTCATCCATACAACTTTCCTGGCAATGTGTCGCGAAATCGTGACACTTTTCCTTCTCTGCCTTCCTGCACTTTTCGAGTCACAAAAATGCGACATGTCACGAAATCGTGACACTTTCCACCTTGCTCTCTTTCTCTGCCAACATGTCATGAAATCGCGACACTTTTTCAAAAAGCTTTCTCTCTCCTGCCTAAGTCGCGAAAATGCGACATGTCGCGATATCGCGACATTTTTCCAACTTATTGATTTCGAACCTGTCAAGCCGAACCTTCATCAAAAACACATTATTTTACATCAAATCAAATTCTTTCAAAAAGCTTCTTGACATCAATGACAACTTATTCACTTGAGCAAATGCAATGTACTCAAAGTACCCAAAATTGCCAACACTTGTAACTTAGGCACTTTTTGAATAAACAATGCATCAAACACTTCCCACTGCATACATGTCAAAACCGTCTTTAAATATTTCTTGGTGAACCCACCATAATTCGTCGACAATCACCAAAGAAGGAATGACACTAGTACCTCTCATACTGAGATGTCTATCCCTTATTTTCCATCCTCTTTTAGGCACGGATCCAATAGCCTGAGGGAAAGGGGTATGAAACTTTTGTTCTACAACTCCTAAAAGATGAGATGTTTTTCAGAAAGAAAACCCTAATCCTTCACGAATCTCTAGGTAAACCCCAATCTTTGGAGTGAAAATTAATTAATAATAAGATACCATTTTGATCTTGAGATTGTTTGATGTTGAGAATGAAATATTATTTTCGAAGTATGGTAGAAAACCTTATATCTCCTTCTAATAATCAAATCATAAAAACCTTATAATAATTAAATCACTCCTAATAATTAACTTATAACTCCAATTAATTAAAGTACCTAAACTTAGGTCTTTAATTTTGCATTAAGGTAATATAGCTTACCTTATTTACCACCTTGTTGACTTACCTTTTCAACCTTCCTTTCTTGCATGCTATTTCACCCTTGTTGGCTTGCATTAACGTCTCTAAAGTCTTCAAACTTAATATTGCACCAAACGCTTTAAATAGCCTTTTAAAGCGTGCTTGACTTAACCCTATATACCGTTTAATCTATATGGTAGTCATTAAATTAAGCATTAGCAATCATATGCTTCAAATGTCATTACATGAAAGTGAAATGAATAACTTTTTATAACATTAGCTCTTCTCTTCTACCTTCATGATTCTTGAGTATCTGGCATTGCTTCTACTAGTCTCAAAGACTTTTGCTTTCCTAACCCTTGAGTATCCAATTTTTTGGATATGTTTCTTCTTTGGTTTTGAAGACTTCTGCTCATGATAGTGAATGTTGCTCTCCTAGTCTCTCTCTTCACGTTCTTCTCTATGAAGTAGACACTTCTTCGAAAAATGAACGTTGCTCTTTTGGTCTCTCTCTATGTTCTTCACTATGAAGCAAGAATTAATTTGAACAACAAACATTGCTCTCCTGATTTCCCTCTTCGTGTTTGTTGTTCTTTTGGTCTCTCCATGTTTTTTTTGCTTAGGATAAAATATAAGCTTGTGATATCTAGGCACTTCTATCGACTGTTTGAGTATCCAATCCTTTATTACAAGAGTTCTTCTAGGTGGGCATCACTCAAGTCATCGCCTGAATAACATTTCAAATAGTGCTTGAATAGCGCTTAGATTTTTTTTGTGTGTAATATTGTAGAGGGCACTCTAGTGCACGTCCATAACTTATTATGAGTGGAACTTTAGATGGTCCTAACCTTCTTCTATGTTGGTGATGCTTTAGATGAAATTATGCCTATTCATTCTTCCTGTGCTAGTGACACTTTAGATGGTGCCTAAATATTATCTGTTATTCCTCTGCTAATGATGCTTTAGATGGCACTCAACTCATGTCCATATTTATGTGCTAGCACTTTAGATTTTGCTCAAATACCTATATGATCTTCCTATAGTGATGCTTAGGACAGTGCTAGTATACATGTCCAATATTCCTCTGGTGGCACTTAGGACAATGCTCTAATACATGTCCAATCTTCTTCTAGTGGCACTTAGTACAATGCTCTAATACCTATCCAATATTATGCTAGTGGTAGCACTTAGGACAATATTTGAATATATGTCCAATATTCTTTTGATCTCTTAGAATAGTGCACTATAGAATAATATTGTGTAGTTATGGTTCTTAGATTCTTAGACTAATAGCACTTTTTGATAGCTTTCTTGCTTATCTTAATACTTCTTTTGAATGTCTTCTTATGTTTTACTGAATCAAAGGCCAAGACTGAAATATATGTATGATTTCAAGCTAGCCTTATCTTTCTCCTTCTAGTCTATATCTTTGAATGACCAAAATTTCAACTTCTCTATATGCCTCTATATTCTTTATCTCTTATGGCTTCTTATCTATACTTCTTAGTACTATACTTATCTATCCTCTAGAATTTTATATTACTTCTCCATCTCAGGAAGCTTTGATGCTTCTCAATCTTCTCAAAGTTTTGATGCTTCTCTATCTCTAAAATCTATGATGCTTCTCTACTTATATAAGATATCTCTAATATATGAAATCTTTATCCAATGTCTTAGGTCGCACCTAAGAACAAAATGGTTCTCCTTTATAGAGAATCCAAAATCAATATCATAGTGACTATGAATTTCCCCTCACGTCCAACTATCTTCAAAGTGGGATCTCTTAATCACTTCCAATTGAATCACATCCAACTATCTCATAAGTTGGCTCTAAATCAATCTTAGATGAGTCCTAGTCTTCACCGGTTTTCTTTTGAACCAAGTGGAAAGACCCTAGCATCCCAATCAGGGTGATTAATCCTTGTCCCCTCAATCTCTACTCAATTAGACATTTTAAAAATAGAGTCCAAGTCTTCACTGCTTTCAAAGTGGACAAACTCTAATATAACTCTATAAAAAATAGACAAAGTTAAGTGGTGACTCTGATACCATTTTTGGCTTTTAAGCATAAATATCCCAAAATATAATAGGTTCCAATATGAATAAGCCACAATATTAAAGATCAAAATATAAATAATTAAGAGTAGAAATATATATATGAGCAATCAAATATATATAGGCCAATATAATAAATAAATAGCATTCACTTGATATCAAATATGAATGTAAAATGGCCAAAACCATTCATGTACATGCATAAAACTTACAATATGAATTGCTCAAAAAATGTATACAAGCTGTATTAGTAATGCTTGTTATGTGACGATCGTTACAGACCATTTTTCCTCTCTCATGTTACATTGTATGGAGCTTTATCTCCATAATATAGCCATATTAATAAGACTCTTCAATACTTGTCTATTACACTCCTCATGTATCTGGGAGATGTGACTTTTCCTATTCTTGACCTTTGGCTTCTCATATTGCCACTTGTATACTAGACTCTTCACTCTATTTTTACATGCATACTTGAATCTATGACACTTGAACACTTCTACATACTCTTACTCTCCTACATGCACTCCTAATATAAGACACTTGTGCACATCCTCACTTTACATATTTGCACACTTACGAGTCACTTGTGCACATTATCTCAATACACACTTGTACTCTTACTTACATGACACTTGTGCTATTGGAAATATTAAAGTGTTGTGTTGTCATTGATGTCAAAGGTTTGATGTCAAAGGATTGGTGTCATAGGTTGATGTCAAAGGATTGGTGTCATAGGTTGATGTCAAAGAGAGATTAGCATGGCAGAAACATCCTCCTATGGTTGGATAATTATGCAAGGCAATGTTCATCTCAAGGCAAGGAAATTGGTAAAAATATAAGGTTATAATATTTATTTCTAAATATTATACACAAGGGACAAAGGTTTGTAAGAGGAAGCAAAGCAAAGGTTCATGAAGTTTGATGATAAAAAGAGCATGGTACAAGGTTGGCAAAAATATATGTTCAAAGTTTGATGATAAAAAGAGCATGATACAAGGTTGGTAAAAAGACAAGTTCATGAGGTTTGATGGTACAAGCTTGGAAAAGGAAAGGTTCATGTGGGTTGATGTTAAAAAGTTAAGGAGTATAATATTTAAATATTATAAAAAGGTTTTAAAAATGACATGGACCAAGGCTTAAAAGACAAAAGAAAAAATATTTAAAAGCAATGGACCATGGTCTAAATATACAAGAGGAGAAAGAAGTTTAATTTCAATAAACCAAGTCTTAAAAAGAATAAAAATTATAATATTTTTAATATTATAATACCAATTTTTTAAAAGGAGGGTGGTGCTGAAAATAAAATTTGAATTTGAGTGCTAACGTAGACCAATGCAAAGGAGGGCACACCATGTTATTCGAATGTCGATGTAGACCAAGGCAAATGAGGGCACACCATGTTTATGGGAGTGCCAACGTCATCCAAGTAATGAAGGCAAGTGTATATATACCCAAGGTTTTACCTTAGGAAATAACCATTGTGTATTGTGCATCGATTTCCATTCGAGAAGTGAGCGAACAAATGACAGAGATAGTGGGTATTTTTAAGTGCAGAGTTTGGAATACATTCGTTGGAGCATTAAATAATATCATGCCTACGGGTGCAGTACAGTTGGTCATTGGCCATGTGTTAGGTGTTGGGTAGAGAGAGGTCTTAGGGTTGAGTCCCCTTGATGATGGTTTTGGGTAGAAGGGATTTCTAACTACTTGATTATTGTTTCCATGTGTAGCCATATTGAAATAAATTGAGGGGAAAAAGAGACCCAACTTGGAAGTATGCGAAGGATGGTTTGAAGAAAGGGTAGAAGGGATTTTTTGTTGTTTCAAGGCAGAATTGGTTATAACTTACGGACTATCATTTTGAGTCACCAAGTTGTGCTAGCATGGTTGGTCATTGAGCGCTTTAAAGAGCATTGTTTTGCGCATTGGCAGAGTTCAAATTGCGGCAACACATGAGAGGTATTTTTTATTGAGCACAAAAATTAGAGGCATAAAAGTTTGATTAATTAATTTTGTAAAGTGCAAAGGTGTTTGAGAGCAGTCTTTATTTTTGAGTGTGTTATTGATTATATTGTTGTGTATGCATAGGAGTAATAAGGTTGTGAAAGGATTAGCACATGTGTTAATTATCTAAGAGGAAGTCATAAGGTGTATATAGGTTGTTTTATTTGTGTAATATTTGTATGAAATAAAAGTGACATCTAGGTGTTTTTGGTAATGGTTGATAGTTGAAATATTGCTTTATAGAAAGGAGAGAAAAGGGTGTATTTCAGTTCATTATACTTTGTAATTTTTGCATATTATAAGAAAAGGTTTAAGGATTCTACAAGTTGCATTTTTGTGAAGATAAAAGAAAATAATAGAGTATTATTTTCAGCCTTACTATGCACATATTTTGAGGAGGTTTTTCATGAGGATGACTTGAGAAGTGTTTTTCTCTATAACCCTTGAATTGGCACAAGAAATATAAGTTGTTTTTGAGACATGTTTTTGAGGGCACATCTTCATCAAGCATTTTGAGGTATGGTGGTTTAACTCTTTCTCTAGATGGTTGTGTTTTTAAGAAGTAATTTTAATGCGGAGATAAAAGGGTTGATTAGCATGTATTTTTGGAAATATATGAACTAGGGTTTGAGAAAAAATTGTGCATAATTGATTAGTGAAATTAGAAACACTTGTGCTAAGGTTTAAGAACAAGTTTATTCATCATTGTGAAGTATTGGGGTATTGATGTGAAGTGACATTGAATGTGTATGGGTAAGGGTTAAAGACCATTTTTGTAAAGCAATTTTTGCATTATTGTGTTTGATATTTGAGAGCAAATTTGCAAGGAACATAAACCATTTTTGTGAAGCAAAGTTATACACTAGCTTGATTTGATTTGAAAGGAATTTGCAAGAAGTAGAGATCTGATTTGATGAATGTGAGATATGTGAATGTGAAGAACATATTGGGTATTTGATAGTACATATCATTATCTATATGTTCAAGAGGTTAAATGAATTCTAGGTAGAATATGTCTGAATTGCCTAGTTGAAGAAAGCATTTCTCAAAGAGATATAAGCATTGTTTTAAACATCATTTGTGTGCAATATTTGGGATTGGTTGAGCATGTTCTATGATTTGTTTTGAGCATGTGCTATGAGTTGTTTTAATCAAGTATTTTAAGCATATGTTATGAACAGTTTTTGAGCATGTTAGAGCAGAGTTGAGCAGAGACATTGAGCATATTAGAGCAAGATTACAAGCTATTTTGAGTAGGCCTTTTGAGAAGTCTTGTGAGCAGTTCTAAGCAAGATTTGAAGTAGAGTTGGGGTAGATTTTAGAAATTCTTGTGAGAATATTTGAAGCATGTTTGAGATATATTTGAGCAAGTATTATGAGAAGAATTGAAGCAGATTTGAGATAGATTTGTGCATGTAATGTGTGCAGATTTGGGATAGATTTGAGACAGATTTATGCATGTAATGTGTGCAGATTTGGGATAGAGTTGAGACAGATTTGTGCATGTAATGTATGTAAATTTTGGATAAATCTGAGACATATTTGTGCATGTAATGTGTGCATATTTGGGACATAGTTGAGATAGATTTGTGCATGTAATGTGTGCAGATTTGGGATAGAGTTAAGAGAGGATTTATGAGCAGACCTAAGTAAGCCTTGTGATTAGGCTTGGAGCAAAATTTAGCAGAGTTGTGTACCAACTTTGAAGGTGAACTAGAGAAGAGGATATAGAGTTCTCCTGTGGATAGAGTTACATGAACCAAAGCAAAGGAGAGGAGTCTCCTATGGATAGAGTTCCATGAACCAGAGGAAAGGAGAGGAGTCTCCTGTGGATAGAGTTCCACAAACTAGAGCAAGGCGATAGAGCTCTCCTATGGATAAAGTTCCATGAACCAAAGCAAGTGGATAGAGTTCTCCTGTGGATAGAGCTCCATGAACTAGAGTAAGGGGATAGAGTTCTCGTGTGGATAGAGATACATGAACTTGAGCATAGGGTATTGAGATATCCTTTAGACAGAGGTTCATAAACATTGTAATAGGGAATTGGTTCCCAAGAGATTTGTTGAAAAAAGTTAAAAGAAATATTTTCTTCATGGACATAACCCACATTGGGTGAACCACGTTAAATATGTGTCTCTCATTGTGTGTGATGATATGTGCATTGCTTTATTGTTTCTATTGATGATATTGGTTAACACTACTTTGGAAAGATATTGCAATTGATAACATTGGATATTGTTTTGGAAAGAAAAGTAAAATTTTATCGTACATTGTTCACCTCCCTCTTAGTATAAGCTTATGTTCTTCATATCTTGCACATTGACACTTACATAAAATAGGAAATATAAATCACATATCTAAACTAAATACTCAACCCTAATATATTACATATTTACATTTGTACCATGAAGGTACCATAGGGGTACATTAAAATGTATCAAATAATGTAATATTCTTCAAAACTAGGTAACATTTCTCCTCCAAGTTTTGAAATTATTTTGCTTAGTTTTTTACCACGGTGTACAACTTCTTGATCCCATAAACTATCCACTGTACTAAGTATGCAAAAAATTCATGTGGGCATACATCTGGAAAAATTTTGGTACCAATTCTTTCTATTGTATCATTTCCTTTTTGGATCTGGTAGATTGTAATGTCCATGTCCATGTAAATACACATAGGATGGTTTTGTGTATAGTGTTAGTAATCCTTATGGCAAAATATTTACTCCTTTTATGGTTTTGATGCTTTCAAACTCCAATTCCCATGACTTCTCTTGGTATATTGATGCAGGAGCATCCGGAGGTGGAAGAGCAATCTTGCATCGTCCAAAAATGTTTATTTTTCTAAGTACCAAAGCTGTCGCGATATCGCGACACTTTTTGTGAAATGGCGCCAAGGGCCGAAACTGTCACGATTTTGCAACACTTTTCCAGTAAAGAAGCCAAGGGCCGAAACTGTCGCGATTTTGTGACACTTTTTCAAAAAATGAGCCAAGGGCCGAAACTGTCGTGATTTCATGACACTTTTTGTGAAAAGGAGTCAAAGGGCGAAACTATCGTGATATCGCGACACTTCTTGAGAAAAGGCGTCGGAGGCCGAAACTATCGTGATTTCGTGACACCTTTTTGGGAAAGGCGCAAAAGGGGCGGAGCTGTCGCGATTTCATGACACTTTTGAAGAATGGGCTCCAAGGTGAAGAATCATCGTGATTTCGTGACGCTTTTTGAGCAGAGGTGCCAAGGGGAAAAGTTCTCATGATTTTGCGACACATTTTGTAAGTGTCGAGGAGAAAAGTTGTCCGATTTCGCGACACATTTTGCGGAGGAGCGCTAGGAGGAAGAGTTGTCGCGATTTCACCACATGTTTTGAGTGAAGGCTCCAGGGAGGAAAGTTGTCACGATTTTGTGACACATTTTGTAGAAGGGCGCAGAGGAGACAAGTTGTCACGATTTCGTGACACATTTTGCGCAAAGGCGCCAGGGAGGAAAGTTGTCGCGATTTCGTGACACATTTTGCGGAAGGGCGCAGAGGAGACAAGTTGTCACGATTTCGTGACACATTTTGCGCAAAGGCGCCAGGGAGGAAAGTTGTCGTGATTTCGTGACACATTTTGCGGATGGGCACCGAAGGGAAAAGACGTCACGATTTCGTGACCTGTCGCGGTTTCGCGACCCGAAGGCGAAAAACGAATGCTGAAGGCAGAGATGTCGTGATTTCGTGACATGTCACGTTTTCATGACCCTAAGGCAGAAGGGGAGTACAGAGGGCCAGGGTGTCACGATTTCATGACGTGTCACATTTTCGTGGCCCAAAGGAGAGAAAGCGATAGGCCGTTCATGACTCCACTCGGATAGGCAGCTGCAGAGGTCGTTGTAGAAGGGCACATGGCAACAACACAGGTGTCTTCAGAGCACTCCTGGGAATGATGATTCAGAGGGTGGATGGATAGGCAGCTGCAGAACACTTCGCCACTACATGCCATGCTGATTGGAGACACCTGGCAGCATTTTGTAGGCGACGATAGAACATTCGTGTGGGCGGTTAGAAGCAACTTCGCATTCTGTGTAATGATGTCGAAAAGGGATCGGGTCCGCTATAAGAAACAACTCATGCATTGTAACAGGGGTTGGCCATTATTGTATCTTCTATATTTTTGCAAATTGGAGACCTCTGTTAATGAAATTTTCATGAATTTTTCTATGTTTTCGTGAGATTTTCTGTGTGTTATCTTAGTTCTACTTCAAGTGGTATCAGAGCCAGAAGGTTCTGAGTGCACAAACCGATCACCGATAGTGAGGCAGTTTGCACCAAGATTGTGGTTGTGGGTGTGAGGAAGCGAACAGGATGCCCCCATGTAGGAACCATGGTGGTGTGAGGAATAGGCAAGCAGAGGTCGATCTTAGAGCCTTGTAGAGGCAAGTTGAAGCCCTACAGGAGGAAATCAGAAGAGGAGTTGAGCCAAGAAGGGAGGAACCCAGTGAAGATGAAGTTTGGAAAGAAGAGGGTCCATATGATGAGGAAGAAGCATTGGATCCAGTAGAGGCTAGGCTGTATAGGGCCATATCCCAGATCAGGAAGAAGCCAAAGTTCGATGTCTCTACTTATTCTGGGAATCTCAACCCCGAGGAGTTGATAGATTGGATCAACGACATGGAGGAGTATTTCGAGTATGAAGAGATCTCAGACCCAAATCGGATCAGGTTCGTGAAAACAAAGCTGAAAGGACATGCTAGCATCTGGTGGAAAGGAGTACAACTAGAAAGGAATAGGAGGGGAAAGGAAAAGATCACCAGGTGGGATAGGATGGTAGAGAAGTTGAAAAGGCAATTCATCCCTATAGATTATGAGTTGGATTTGTTGAGAAAGATGCAGAGTCTTAGACAAGCAAGTAAATCTGTCAAGGAGTACACGGAGGAGTTCTATCAGATCTCGATTAGAACCGGCCATTCTGAGGCGAATAAGGAGAAAGTCGCACGATACATCAATGGATTGCGAACCAGCATTCAAGAAGAACTGGGGCTGGTTAGGATGAGCACGGTGGAGGATGCATACCAGTTTGCATTAAAAGTGGAAGAGAAACTGAATAGGAGATTTGATGGTAAGCAGAGAGGAAAGGACAGGGGTGGAAGAGCTGGTGGAAGAACCAATGGAGGAAGATACAAAGATTTGGGGAAGACTGGTGAAGCAAGCAATAGCCAAAAATAAAAAGAGGAGAAAGAGGAGAATACCCAATGCCCATGAAATCAGAACAACAACTACCCGAGGGGAAGAGGTAGGCCTGGGCGAGGGTTTGGAAGAGGTGTCTTTCGAGGAACTTGCTTCAACTGCAGAGAAGAAGGACATCGGGCATACAACTACCTGCAGCATCAAGAAAGGCCAAATCAAAGACCTGAGGGTCAGGCCCGAGCTATTGTAGCAGATGAAGGTGTAGAATCTGAGCACTCTGAGGAGGCAGAAAGAGGAGAAGCGATGATCATCAAAAGGGTCTTGTTGAATGAAGAAAAGAAGGCAGACCAGAGGAACAGTCTATTTTGAACAAGATGCAAGTGCGCAGGCAAGGTCTATAACATCATCATCGATAATGGAAGCACTGACAACTTGGTTTCTGAGGAGATGGTTGCCAAGCTACAGCTGGAGAGGAGAAAACACCCGCACCCTTATCGGATTGCATGGTTGCAAAAGGACCATCGGGTGCTGGTCAGTGAGCAATGCCTGGTGAAGTTCAACATTGGAACTTACCGAGATGAGGTCTTATGTGACATCTTGCCTATGGATGCATGTCACTTGTTGCTGGGGAGACCATGGCAGTTTGATCGAAGTGATGTACATGATGGTCAAGCTAATACATATTCCTTGTCAAAAAATGGAGTTCGACATAAGTTGAAACCCCTGAAGGAGGTGGATGAGAAGGTATGCAACAGTGCACGAGTCTGTCTAGTTGATGGAAGAATATTTTTGGAGGGCCTGAAGCCAGATCATATGTGCTATGCAATAATCCCTAGGGTCAGGGAAGAAGAATGCAAGGAAACTCCAGTGGAAGTCATGGGACTATTGGAGGAGTTTCCAGATATCATTTCTGATAATGTTCCTGAAGGTTTACCACCTGTTAGGAAGATCAGTCACCACATAGATTTTGTGCCTGGATCGAGCTTGCCAAATAAGGCTGCACACAGAATGACGCCTATAGAAACTAAGGAGTTAAACCGACAGGTTCAAGATCTGCTAAAGAAGGGATTGATTAGGGAGAGTCTTAGTCCATGTGCAGTACCTACAGTGCTAGCACCCAAGAAGGATGGGGAATGGAGAATGTGCATAGACTCTCGGGCAATTAACAAGATCACTATCAAATACAGATTCCCATTGCCCAGGATGGATGATATCATGGACTGCTTAAGTGGAGCTGAGTACTTCACGAAGATTGACCTGAAAAGTGGTTACCATCAGATCCACATTAGAGAAGGGGATGAGTGGAAAATAGCCTTTAAAACCAGAGAGGGGTTGTATGAGTGGTTGGTCATGCCATTTGGGCTAACCAATGCATCGAGTACCTTCATGCGATTAATGAATGAAGTCCTGAAGGAGTTTCTAGGCAAATTTGTTATTGTCTACTTGGATGATATCTTGATTTTTAGCAGAACCCTGGAGGAACACCTGATGCACATCAGGAGGGTTTTTGAGAAACTACGGGAGGAGCAGCTGCTAATAAATCTAAAAAAGTGTAACTTTGTGAAGAGGGAGCTAGTATACCTGGGATTTGTTATCTCAGCAGATGGTCTCAAAATGGACCCCGAAAAGGTGAGGGCTATCATAGAATGGCCTGCTCCAAGAAGCATGACTGAGGTGAGATCGTTTCACGGTCTGGCCAGTTTCTATAGAAAGTTCATTAGAAAATTTAGCAGTATTTGCGCATCCCTTACGAAGACAATGAGGGGGAACAAGAAGGAATTCAAGTGGACAGCTAGAGTAGACAAAAGCTTTGACATGCTGAAGAAGAAGGTCATAGAGCAACCTGTCTTGGCACTTCTAGATTTTAACAAGGTGTTTTAGGTAGACTGTGATGCGAGTGGTAGTGCCATAGGGGCCGTATTGAGCCAAGAGGGTAAGCCTGTTGCTTATTTTAGCGAGAAGCTCAATGATGCCAGAAGGAAGTATTCGGTATATGATCAAGAGTTCTATGCCATAGTTCAGGCTCATAAGAAATGGAGGCATTATTTGTTGCCAAAGGAGTTTGTCCTTTATACTGATCATCAGGCACTACAGTATATTAACAGTCAAGGGAAATTGAATCAGAGACACCTGAAATGGGTTGAGTTCCTATAGAGCTATACCTTTGTGCTGAAGCATCGAAGCGAAAGGTCCAACAGAGTTGTGGATGCCTTGAGTAGGAGGCAATGTTTATTGATGGAGATGAAGGTGGAGGTTGTAGGGTTTGTTGAGCTCAAGGGTTTATACCCTGCAGACCTCGACTTCGTAGAAGCTTGGAAAGCCTGCACTGCCCTGTTACATTGGACAGGACTAAGTGGTTAAATTTTTTGATTCAAGATGGAATGCTATTTAGGGGGAACCAATTATGCATTTCGAGGAGCTCAATGAGGGAGAATCTCATCAAGGAAAAGCATAGTGGAGGTTTAGCTGGACACTTTGGTCGAGACAAGACCATCTCACTTGTTAGTGAAAACTACTACTGGCCGTAATTGCAACAAGATGTGGCAAAATTTGTGCAAAGTTGTAGGATATGCCAGATGGCAAAAGGTGTGAGGCAACCTACTGGTTTATATCAACCACTACCTATACCTGAAAGGCCATGGGAGGATATTAGCATGGATTTTGTTCTTGGTTTACCCAGGACACAGAGGGGACACGACTCCATATTTGTGGTAGTGGACAGGTTTTTGAAAATGGCTCATTTCATTCCATGCTAGAAGACTAGCGATGCGGTCCATGTGGCTGGTCTATTCTTCAAGGAAGTGGTACACCTTCATGGGCTGCCAAGGAGCATTGTTTCGGATAGAGATACCAAATTTGTAGGGTATTTCTGGAGAACCCTATGGAAGAAACTGAAGACGGATTTAAAATTCAGTTTTGCATACCACCCCCAAACAGATGGCCAAACAGAGGTGGTGAATAGGAGTTTAGGCAATCTATTGAGATGCTTGGTCAGAGACAAGCCCAAGGGATGGGATCTAGTTTTGCCGAAGGCAAAATTCGCTTATAACAGCTCAGTCAACAGGAGTACCAATAAATCGCCATTCCAGATAATCTATGGGAGCAGCCCAAGAAATGCTTCAGAGTTGAGAAGAATAGATACAAGAGAAAAATGCAGTGCTGAGGCAGAAGACTTTGCTGAACACCTGAAGGGAGTGCATGAGGAGGTGACAAGGCACATTGCTAAGATGAATACTCAGTATAAAGCCAGGGCAGACCAGAAGCACCGGGTTAAGGAGTTTGAAGTAGGAGATTCTGTCATGGTCCATCTAAGGAAAGAGAGGTTTCCTGCCAAGACCTATAACAAGCTAAAAATGAAGAAGTTTGGGCCATGTAGGATCATTGGAAAATGGGATTCGGGCAATGCATACGAGGTGGAGTTGCCGAGTGAACTTAACATCTCACCCATTTTTAACATTTCGGATTTGGTCGAGTACCATGAAGGAGGTAGTAGTGAGACACCCAGTCCAGATTTGTGGAGCATTCCAGTAGCCATCCCAGTTGCAGATGAGATAGAAGAAGTCCTTGATACACGTGAAGGCTGAAGTACTCAAAATAGGTGTTATTCTAAGTATTTGGTCAAGTGGAAGGGCAGGCCCATAGAAGATGCAACTTGGTTGTCAAAGGCAGAGGTTGACCGCCTGGGTCTACCTCAGACAGATCAGAAGTGAAGGTCACTTCTCAAATTCACCTCGAGTGTCTGATGCAGGAGCATCCGGAGGTGGAAGAGCAATCTTGCATCGTCCAAAAATGTTTATTTTTCTAAGTACCAAAACTATCGCGATATCGCGACACTTTTTGTGAAATGGCGCCAAGGGCCGAAACTGTCACGATTTCACGACACTTTTTCAGAAAAGGAGCCAAGGGCCGAAACTATCACGATTTCGTGACACTTTTTGTGAAAAGGAGTCAAGGGCCGAAACTGTCATGATATCGTGACACTTCTTGAGAAAAGGCGTCGGAGGCCGAAACTGTCATGATTTCATGACACCTTTTTGGGAAAGGCGCAAAAGGGGCGAAGCGGTCACGATTTCATGACACTTTTGAAGAATGGGCTCCAAGGTGAAGAATCGTCATGATTTCACGACGCTTTTTGAGTAGAGGTGCCAAGGGGAAAAGTTGTCGCGATTTCGCGACACATTTTGCGAAGGAGTGCCAGGAGGAAGTGTTGTCGCGATTTCGTGACACATTAGGAAGAGTTGTCACGATTTCATGACACATTTTGAGCGAAGGGCACAGAGGAGACAAGTTGTCACGATTTCGTGACACATTTTGCGCAAAGGCGCCAGGGAGGAAAGTTGTCATGATTTCGCGACACATTTCGTGCAAAGGCACCAGGGAGGAAAGTTGTCGCGATTTCGCGACACATTTTGCGGAAGGGCATAGAGGAGACAAGTTGTCACGATTTCGTGACACATTTTGTGCAAAGGCACCAGGGAGGAAAGTTGTCGTGATTTTGTGACACATTTTGCGGATGGGCGTCGAAGGGAAAAGACGTCGCGATTTCGTGACCTATCGTGGTTTCACGACCCGAAGGCGGAAAACGAATGCTGAAGGCAAAGATGTCACGATTTCATGACATGTCATGTTTTCGCGACCCTAAGGTAGAAGGGGAGTACGGAGGGCCAGGATGTCACGATTTCATGACGTGTCACGTTTTCGCGGCCCAAAGGAGAGAAAGCGATAGGCCGTTCATGACTCCACTCGGACAGGCGGCTATAGAGGTCGTTGCAGAAGGGCACGTGGCAGCAACGCAGGTGTCTTTAGAGCACTCCTGGGAATGATGATTCAGAGGGTGGGTGGACAGGCAGCTATAGAACACTCCGCCACTACATGCCATGCTGATTGGAGACACCTGGCAGCATTTTGCAGGCGACGACAGAACATTCGTGTGGGCGGTTAGAAGCAACTTCGCATTCTGTGTAATGATGTCGAAAAGGGATCGGGT
This sequence comes from Wollemia nobilis, assembly GCA_028583015.1. Classification (NCBI taxonomy): domain Eukaryota; kingdom Viridiplantae; phylum Streptophyta; class Pinopsida; order Araucariales; family Araucariaceae; genus Wollemia; species Wollemia nobilis. The sequence goes on from JAQPPZ010000989.1 coordinate 9,863,204, forward strand.
CCGCTATAAGAAACAACTCATGCATTGTAATGGGGGTTGGCCATTATTGTATCTTCTATATTTTGCGAATTGGAGACCTCTGTTAATGAAATTTTCATGAATTTTTCTGTGTTTTCGTGAGATTTTCTGTGTGTTATCTTAGTTCTACTTCATATATGCTAGTAATTTCAGCTCTCCATTTTTCTTTTTGAACTCAATTCACCAGCTTCTTGAGTTATTCTACCATCAATTTCTACTACTTCCATTTTCCTATATAGTCTACCTCAAATTATATCTTTATTATATCCATAACTTGGGTTAGCTTAGTGAAACAAGTAACAACTTGCTCATTAATGTGTGCTCCTAATTTTGGTGTTGTTTTTTATTTTTTTAAGTTTACATGGTGGAATCGATAGCCATCACAATAATCCAAGAATGTTGTCCATATTTTATGGACGCCACAATATTCTGCACTGATCCCAATTCTAGTGTTAGACTAAAATTTGGTACCTCAATTAGCACATGTTCACTAATACCATTGTCTTCTTTGAGGACCTTTTCCTTTCCTTTTTCTAATAGGTCAATATATTTCTTTGTTACTTTTCCCTCAATTATTGCCTTCTCAAATTCCTTAATTGATCTACTTTATTTCTAACTGCTTTCCCCTTGTACTAATTCTACTTATTAGAGAAGTCACCCTCTAGAGGGATTGTCTTCTATTGCTCTAGTAGTTCTTGTTGCTCTGAATTTTTAGTTTCTACCACATCTTCTTCCACCGCGTTCTCTTGGATTCTACTTTTTAGGTACTTCAATATATATGGTTATCTTTCGAGCTTGTAACTCCTTTATGACTGATGTTTGATGAAAATAGAATTCTCCTTGTAGTGTGGGTGATGCTATCGGATCTATGTACTAAGCTCCTACCAAAAATTCAATCAATTCAATTTGTACATCCCCACTCCCATACTTTGCTTCTATGTTAATCGGCTTGTCGATCTTGAAGTCCTTGTCTAGATTCTTATCAACTGCATCTTTTGCTCTCATATCTATTGGTGCTTCTCAAATTTGATGGTGTGCTTGTTCCAAAGTATGTTGTATTCCTAGCATTATAGATTGAATCCTTGTAATTTTTTCTGCTACTATTTGCTGGACTAAATTCTATGGTGGAGATTGTGAGGGTTCTAGTGGCACATATTTCCTTCTCTTCTAAGGTAGTTCTTCCTTTGTTGTCAATTATTCCTCTTCTGAATATTCTAAAGGTTCATCTAAGACTCTCTTTTTTGAATATTTCTTTTACCCTTGACTTCTTCTTAGGAGTGTTTTTTTGTTGAGGTTTTGCATACATCCGCCTCAACCTTGTTGGTGCCAACTCCAACAATTTTTTGGGTGGGTCCATTCCAAGAATCTCCACACCCTCTTGAAATACAACATTAAAAAACAACCCAATAACATGGAATACCATTGAGAAGTTCTTTGTACTATGCATCAAGAATTTCTTAATGCACAATGATAGGTAGGTTGCACAATCATAGGCTATACATTTTTTATACCTTGCAAGTATGGTATCAGCCAAATAGGTAACTTAGAGGTCCTATGTTCACTGAACAATCATTCCATAAGCACATTAATGATGCATTATAGCCCTACATACTTCAACTAGTCCTGTTTGAATCCTCTACTTCCATGTGATATTAGTGTGTCCATATCATCCTTTTCTAGAGTTGTTATGCTCTAAATTAGTTTTTGCTCTTCTTATAGTCCACCATCTCTTTGACAACTGCAATTCCTTTTCTTGGAAGCCCAAATGCCCTAAAGTTTTCTTCGAAAAAGAAAATAGTTATATGCCTCTCTCCCATGTGTATTATGCTTGTATTAATTCTAGGATCATAGGTCTATAACATCTATAACAAGTATTATTTATACAAATCCTTGTCAAAATCTCATACTTATGGGATAAAATTCACTCCTGCTTCCTGCAATCTTTATCACAACAAATGTTCTTTTGGTGCTCTTTCCCACTATGTTTAGCAATACTCCCTTGTGACATGTATGAGGGGTAATTGTTCTCGTTCACTCTATCAACCTCCTTTATTTTTCCTTTTAGAATGCTCTCTTCTTGGCACCTTGCTTGTCTTCCTTGAGTCGATCTCATCTTGGAACTGTATTCCCATTCACTTACTCCGTAACTCGAGAATGTAACTATTGATGTCTGAGTAATTTTTTGGACATGGACTTGTTGCCAATTTTGACACACTATTGTTATTTTTTGTTTCGCATACAGTTTGGAATCATGCATTGTAAAACTTCTCTTTTTCCCATTGAAAATGGTTAAAGTGTTGTTATATTATTGTGCTTCCACCAACTGTCTCTTCTGTAAAAGTTGTATGCAATGCATTGCTTGGTTTCCTACCCTTTATGTATTTTTCTATGTTTTTATATCTTTTGGATATGTTGCATGCAAAATTGTAAATGTTTTAGCATGGGCAATCCACTCATAAATTCTTCCTTGGCGCTTGAAAAATATTTCTTTCCATATGTTTGTAATTCTCATTTTTCCATTGACTTAGGTAAGTTTTCCTTTTAAAAGAGAAAATGTGTTCTGACAGCACCAAGTAGCCGAAGATTGAAAGTTGAGGAAATGACTAAGTGTAAATAGCAATAAGTGGAAAGCACTCCACTTGAGAAAGGCTCAGAGGGAGCGCTTAAGGAGAAAGTGCTCCACGAGGGAGCGCTTAAGTGGAAAGCGCTCCACAAGGGAGCGCTTTCGAGGAAAGCGCTCCACGAGGGAGCGCTTAAGTGGAAAGCGCTCCACGAGGGAGTGCTTAAGTGGAAAGTGCTCCACGAGGGAGCGCTCAAGGAAAGCGCTCCACAAGGGAGCGCTTTGAGGAAAGTGCTCCATGAGGGAGCGCTTAAGTGGAAAGCGCTCCACAAGGGAGCACTTAAGGAAAGCGCTCCATGAGGGAGCGCTTAAGTGGAAAGCACTCCACAAGGGAGCACTTGAGGAAAGCACTCCACGAGGGAGCGCTTAAGTGGAAAGCGCTCCACAAGGGAGCACTTAAGTGGAAAGTGCTCCACAAGGGAGTGTTTTCAAGGAAAGCGCTCCACGAAGCGCTTCTTCACACTAAGTATAAAATTAAGTTAATCTGAAAAGAGGAAGTAAAGACCCATTCAACATCGGTTGGTTAGACCGCTCCCAAGTTACACTCTAGGCCATCCAATTGTAGATCTTTGCCAGAAGCTTCTGGCTTCGATGTCAAGTTACCTATGATGTCGGATCCACCGTTCAAATCAGTACTAGAACCTTCTGTTTTCAATACTAAGTTATTTGTAAGGCTAAAAATTGACTATTTTTGGCTATCATCGGAATTGAATCTACCCATCACAGGAGTGGTTAGGCATTAATGTTTTAAGTGGCAGATTTCTTCTATAAAAGCCGACTTCTTCTATGTAATTTACATGGATAACTTCTACTAGAAAAGCAATTATGTACTTGAAATCTGCTTCCAAAATAAAGGCTTCTAGCTCCAGTTCAAGTTCTCTATCTCTGTGTATGACTTCTATTCTATGATTTCTATTAAATTAGTGTCTTTATTATACAGTTTAATTCTGTTTTCTGGATTTTGTTGTTGATAGAATACTAGTCCCTGGAATACTTGTTAGAGTTTACATAGTTTTGAGGATTTTATATTGGTTTCTATTAAAAGTCATTGTTTTGATTGTTGTTGGTTCAAATATCTAAGTTATCTATCGTGCTTCTGGTCCATCACCCCAAATTTCTAGCTTTTAGCCATTTCCTATTCCTTTTCATAATTTCCCATCTCTTTCAATATCTTTCTATCCCTTATCTCCAAAACCCCATTTTTATTTTTGGAACCAGCCCTACTAGATATTTCCATGGAGGACATTCCTTTCCTTCGAGCATTCAATGCTTGGTAGTGGGCCTAGGGCACTACAGACTTAGAAAACCTGTATCTAGACCGGTTCGATTACCAACAGTTTTTGGCATGCCCGATGGGACGCAAACGTTCCACGTTTTATCAGTATTAAGAAGTGATGTTCATATTATTACTATCCAATATGAACATCTGGTGACTCTGCTAAACTCAAAGACCTTCGAATCTCGTAGACCAATGTAAAAACTCACGCCTTCATGCGTACGAGGTGGAGAGCTAAAAATACAAAAGAAGAAACCAAGTTCTATGAGCTTGACATCGACGCTTTAGGAGAACATCCTAGGGTGGTCGGGTCAAACATTCTGCTTGTCAGGACATCATCACAAGAAGTTATTCTTGATTCATAGAATCCAACTTCCGACAGCACAATGACTAGCTTACCTCCAAATCCACCGAATTCTTTGGATCATCAGTATACTCCGGCTCCATCGAACGATCAATCAGGTGCTCCAAGTGTTTCGACCATTCCAGTTCAGCAAGCTCCACCGCTCCATATAAATCTGCCACTCCACATGGTGCAACCACCTCCACCTAGGCAGTTTGCCACGTGGAATCATACGGGACCGCTCGCCTTATAGGCTCAACATACGGTGCCACCCATAACTTTGAAAGCTCTACCTACTTACGATGGCATGAGAAAGATGATGCAAGAGCATATCCAAGATGTCACAGGACTGGTGACCATCCATCAAATCACCAATGAAGATGTCATGGTGAAGTTGTTGGTTCTTTCACTGAGAGGTAAGCTTCTTTACTAGTATCGATCGCTCCCGCCCGACACCATTACTACATGGGATCAACTAGTTGGACAACTGATAAGGGGCTTCAATGAACAAGCGGACCCCTTCTCTCTATTGCACTAGTTTACTACTATTCAAAGGCATCCTCAGGAAGAGATAGCCGACTTCAATGTTAGGTTCGCAAGGACCTGGCAGAGAGTCACAGACAGCCTTCGGCCCACGCCTGAGCAGGCCGCGTTTTATTACCTAAGGGCTTTCCACTCAGATATTAGCATGAGCATTCGACATGCTAATATCAATGCATTTCTTGCTCTTTATGAACAAGCCCAGAAGGCAGAGGCCGACCTAATAGCTATAGAGAAGTTACCCCCCAAGGCGACAATCCTGATTTATCTAGATTTTTTGCAAAATATGTACCCGAGTGCATCCGCTCCGCCTACGCATCAGACGTATCCCAACCAATCATGGAACCCATCCTCTCAGTACCAAATGGTACCCGCTTCACAATTCCAAACACCTATGCCATAATATCAGGTACCCTCAGTTCCCCAACTACCAGCCCCTATCCAGTATCCGACGCTGCCTGCACCACTGACCCCATTACCGCTATCTGCAAGTCAGGCATCCACAAATCAGGTAGCAGTGAATGAGGCCCAGGCCAAGGAGCTACAAGAGGTGAAGGCCTACATGAAGACTATGGCAAATCAGATGACTATCATGAGGAAAAGGTAGGATGACCAAGGCTTTCACCAGAGAAGATTTCCTCCTCCCCCGATCACGAAAGAGCAGGCCTCATCTACCCACCGACAACCTGAAAGAAATTCGGTTGTAATGAGCAGTGGAGAGGCCGACCCTTCAGACCCGGCATACTGGTGCACTACATGTAACGATCCACACAGTGAAGAAACCTACGTGGTGCATCTCAACTATGTTCAAACGTTGTACGGTGGCGCTTATGAGCAAGTCAATATAATCCATGAAGTGGATCACAATTTCATGATCCCTTTCGACGAGCAAGTCTCGGTCCTCACTAGAGCTGGTAAGAAAGCTATTGAAGCAGATCCAGCTCAGATGGAGCCATTAAAGGTACCAACACCACCCAAGCCATCATACCAAAAGGCACAACCTTCAACAAAAGCCTCCAATCCAGTGGTAACCTCAGAACCGCTTGGTCCACTGAAATATTACTTGTCACCTCATGCTAAAGAGAAGGTCCTCCAGCCCAGAGCACCACTCTCTCAGCCACAAGCAGACGCGCAAGATGAGGCTAGAGAAAAACTCAAATATCCCTCATTGACCAAGCATCAGTGGGTCGATGCCACACAACAGTATCGAAGGGCGTACGAGCCGACCAAGGAAGTAGGAGAACCGAGATCTTCGATGTACAACATCATCAAAGAAATGAAAAGGTCCTCGACTAAGGTAAGCCTCTACGATGCTCTCCAACTCCCAGGTCAAGTTGATCTTTTGTAGGAATCCCTCAAATCCTCTAAGGATAAAGGGAGTAAGCCGACATAGACAGTGTTTGCATCTCCGCTAACCACCTCAGCCACAGGTAAGAATCGGCCCCCACCATTCTACCTTTCCCTTCAGATGGAGGGATGGGTCACCCATAACTGCATGATCGATTCAGGCACCGCAATGACCATCATGCCCAAAGTAGTCTATGAAATCATGGGCATGGAGTACACCCAAAGTAGTCTTGGAGTCTTGCAGCTAGATGGGACTCCAGTAAAGATAGTAGGAGTTATCAAGGATGTCCCCATCCAACTCCATCAGATGTCATAGGTTACGATTATCCAGGAAATTGTGGTGGTCGACTTAGAGCCATACTTTAGTATGTGCCTCTCACGAGAATTCATAGCTAAGTTGGGAGGCTATCTCTCCCTCGACTACTCACACTTGGAGATCCCATTCAAGGGGAAAATATTCAAGCTCTTCAATGAAAAACCTATTCCTTTTCATGTTGAAAAGCTTGAAGATGAGGAAAAGGGTTCGGTCTCTATCAACTTGATGGTGGAGGAAATACAAATAGTAGACCTGATGGAGGAGTCCCTCGATGATCTTCAGGTCAAAGAGGATTTTTCTATGACAGATTTCAATGTTGTCATTGGGACTGATTTGGGTTGTTATTCATTGATAAAGCCCGAAAAGGCCAAAATTAAAACACCCATAGAAGATTCCCCTACACCCGATCAGCTATGGAAGTTGTACTTTGATGGTGCCCGATGTAAGAATGGTGTAGGGGTTGGTATCGCACTCATCGCCCCATCAGGTGAGCAGAAGACTTATTCGTACAGGCTCGCATGGAGCTGTATGAATAATGTGGTAGAATACAAGGCTTTGTTCCTTAGACTTAAGAAATCCAAAAAGCTTGAAATTATACAATTACAAATATTCAAATATTCTAAATTAATCTGCAACCAAGTTACTAGTAAGTGCATCTCCAAGTAGCACTACTTGAAAGCATACCACAACAAGGTATGGGATTTGCTCGAATCCTTCACGAAACTCAACATCAAGTCAATTTCGTGAGAGCGAAACAAACTTGCAGATATCTTGGCCTCCATCGACACCCGATTTTCACCAGCAGATGATATGATGCACAAGCCAAAGATAGTGAGGCTAATCTATAGGCCTTCTATGCCTGAAAAAAAGCTCCACTAGTAGGTGTTCGATAATGATGAGCAATTGGTCAATTTTTTGGTAGATGAAGCATCCTCCATCGAAGAGCGGACCCTCAACGAGGAGGATCAAGAGGGGATAATCCAGTTGAAAAACAATCACATCCCGAAGGGCCTGATCATGTTGGAGAGCTTATTCGACCGGAATGATAGGTCTATCGGCCACAAGATCAAGGTGGACCAGAAAGAGTTCATGGACCTGGAGTTACAACCAAGAAGGATTATCAAGGTAGGGGTCGACTGCACAATCGAAGAGCTTCAGCAGGTTCGTACCCTATGCAAGGAATACCCCGACATCATTGCTTGGTGCTACCAAGACCTAAAGGGGTATGATAAGAATATCATCCAACACACCATCGAGTTAGAGGAGGGAGTCAGACCATTCAGGTAGAAGCAATGACCCATTAATCCAAAAATTGAAATGCTAATGAGGGCTGAGCTTTTGAAGATGCTTGAAGCTAAGATCATTTATCCGATCAAGCATTCCTCCTGGGTGGCCAACCTGGTTCCAGTACAAAAGAAGAATGGTGACATCCACTTATGCATTGATTTTTGAAACCTCAACCAGGCGTCGCTCAAAGATCACTACCCGCTACCCCAGATAGATCAAATCCTTCATGTGGTGGCAGGAGCACAAAGGTTTTCCCTACTGGATGGTTTCTCTGGCTACAACCAGATCTGGGTCAAGGATGAAGACCAACATAAGACCGCGTTCACCACCAAGTGGGGAACATTCGCCTACCAGCGCATGCCCTTCGACCTTTCAAATGTCGGGGCAACTTTCCAGAGGGCGATGGACCTTGCCTTTGGTGAACTATTGAATCATGTCATCATAATTTACTTAGATGACATGACGGTCTTCTCCCATAAGAGGGAGGAGCATGGCGTACATTTACGACAAGTTTTTGAAAAATATTGAGAGTTCGGGGTCTCCATCAACCCCAAGAAGTCTATCTTCGTAGTGAAATAAGGAAAGCTACTCGGTCATGTGATCTCTGAAAAGGGGTTAACTATTGATCCGGCTCGAGCTGAGGCGCTCTTCCACCTTCCACTACCAACAAATAAAAAGGCCCTTTAGTCCTTTTTCGGATAGATAAACTTTATCAGAAAGTTCATAGCTGACTTTGCCCAAGTAATAAAGTCGATGGCCGAACTCCTAAAGAAGGATGTCGAATTCAGGTGGACAGATGAAAGGAGGTAAGCTTTTCAAGAAATTAAGGAGCGGATCACCCAAGCTCCCATCCTCATCAATCCTGACTATTCACGAGATTTCATCCTATACGTAGTTGGGGAGCCAGAGAGCTACGTCATCATTCTGACACAGAAAGATGAAGATGGAGATGAGCACCCAATAGCATTCCTCAGCCAAATCATCCAGCCACATGAAGAAAAGTTCAATTTTATTGAATGATAGGTGCACGCGGTGATGAGGTCTCTTCAAAAGTTTTGACATTTTATCTCTCAGAGTAAGACGGTAGTGTACGTGATACACCCAGACGTCCAAAATTTTATCATCCAAGGTGAGCTGGGCAATAGGAGAGCCGAATGGGTCACCAAGATCCAAGAGTTCGACATTGAGATACGCCCCACCAAGCTGGTAAGGGGTAGAGCGCTATGCCAAGAGTTGGCCAAAAATGCCACAGCTGAAGTTGCAAGTCCCGACGCAGACAAGCCTACTCCCAATGACAACTTCGCTAATTCATCAGTCAGCAGTCCAGATTGGATAGATGATCTGGTTAGGTACTTTGACATAGGCAGATGCCCATCTCACTTCAATGCTTCCCAAAGAAGGAGGTTTCATCTACAAGCTAGTAGGTACGTCCCAACGCCCAATGGATTGTTTTATCAGAACATAGATGGGGTTCTCCTGAGGTGTATTAAGGAATCGGAGAAGGCAAAAATCCTAGAGGAGTTCCACTCCAGGATTTTGGGAGGGCATTTCATAGGTAGACCGATGGCACTGAAGATCATCAAAGTAGGCTACTATTGGCCTACTCTTTTTTTGATGCCTTCAAGATCAGTCAACACTGTGATAGTTGTCAATGCTATTCGAGAAGGACTAGGAATGCATCGCTTCCTCTCCACCCTATTCAAGTGGAGTCTTCGTTCCAACAATGGGGTCTGGACTTTATTGGGGTCATCAATCCCAACTCCTCCATCGACCACAAGTACATTTTGACCACCACAGACTACTTCACTCGGTGGTCGGAGGTAATTCTGACCAAGCTGGCTAACCAGGACGTGGTTATCTCCTTCCTCGAAGGGCTGATCACTCACTTCGGTATACCTGAAGCCATTGTGTCTGATAATGGCTCCCCTTTTACCGATGCAAAGATCTACAAGTTCACGATCAAACATGGGATCTATTTAAAAACCTCATCCAACTATTACCCGTAGGGTAATGGGTTGGCAGAATCTACAAATAAAAACCTGTTATGGATATTGAAGAGGATGTTGTTGGAAAATAAGCGAAGTTGGCATCTACTCTTAGACCAATCACTTTGGGCTGACCGAATTTCTATCAAAAGATCAATCAAGATATCTCCCTACTCATTGGTGTATGGGAAAGATGTAGTCTTGCCCACACATATCGAGATTTCGGCATTGCAGTTGCTTAAGTGGCTAGACACTGAAGAGGGTCAATTCAATCCGATGGATGCAAGGTTGGCCCAGTTACTACAATTAGAAGAAGAAAGGGAGGAGGCCTATGGAGCATTCACCAAGCATGTCGAATCCATCAAAGGCTGGTTCAGAAAAAGGACTTCACATCGAACCTTCAGTGTCGGAGATTTGGTCTTAAAGTGGAATGAAAACAAATCCAAGCCAGGGAACCACGAGAAGTTTGACGCCTTCTGGGAAGGCCCATTTCGAATCTCCAGAGTTAACCAAATCAACTCTTTCATTCTCCAAGACATGGAGGGTCTCACCCTACCAATCATGGTAAATGCCTTTCTTCTAAAAATTTATCATCCGTCGAGCTCAGATGGAGATAGCTGATCTCCCAGGTATTTCTCATGTATATAAGCTTCTTTTAAAAGATATGTATAGTTAGATTTTTTGCAGCCAGGATGAGATAGTTAGCATTAGTCTTGCTACTGGTAGAATCAGGATTTCTTTGCAAAAGACTCTTTTCTCTTTTTCCCTGTATTCTTTTTTCTCAAGGGGGCACTTTGAGAGAAAGCGCCCCGCTTTTCAATTCTCAAAAAAAAAATTCTCAAGCCTAAGGTCCTCCACAAGGGAGCACTCAAAGGAAAAGCGCTCCACCAGGGAGCGCTCAAGCCTAAGGTGCTCCACAAGGGAGCGCCCAAAGGAAAGCGCTCCACAAGGGAGCACTTTTGAGGAAAGTGCTCCACAAGGGAGCGCTCCAAAGGAAAGGACTCCACAAGGGAGTGCTCAAAGGAAAAGTGCTCCACCAAGGAGTGCCCAAACTAGAAGTCATACTTAAAAGCTATTTTTTGTCTCATTTTGAACTAACCATCCAGATCTCGCCAAGTGTCACGAAGGGATAAGAGCCTCGATAAAAGGGTCACTTTCAAACCCTAACCCTAAAAGCGTAGAATTTTCTTTAAAAAATGGGAACCATGTGGCTGCCCAATCAAAGTCATTCCCCTCTCCATCAGCCAAAGTGCGCCCTCCACGTGGACTAGTACAGGTGCTCCTCCCAATATGCAACACGTGCCCCAAGGGAATGTCCTTGTCCGCCACTATTATTTGTCATTCCCAAAATAGCAACCACCAGCACGAGGGTAATTCAAGGTGCACGCTTTCCTACACGTTCTCTACCAGCATTAACTTCAGGTCCTCAGCATTAAAAGGTGGTAGACTAAAATTGCATGCTATAAGGTGGTGGGCTTCTTGTTAAAAAAATTGTTTTAGTCACCTAGAACATTTTTGTATTCTCCTCTACCATTGCGTTCAACGTTCTTTTAGAGAACCAACACTTTCGAAGGATGAATTGCGCTAGTTTTCTATAGTAGACATGGGCAAAGAGAGCAGAAGGGTAGAGAAAAAGGAGAAAAAGGAAAGATAACCCAAATAAAATGTGACGCATGCGAAGACATCCGATTTAGAAAAACCGAAGAAGACACAAAAGCGAGAAAAGAAGGCAGTAAATTTAGTAGCACCACAACATCCCCTCTTTCGGTACCAAGATTTCTTGGTCACCCATAAGGATGTGGAGCTTTTGCACTCAAAATTTGAAGCGCATAGGGAGGCCCCAACCACAAATCCCCTATTAGCAATTTACCACTCGCATCTAAATTACACTCGCACACCGATACATCATTGCTCAAAATTCATAAAATTCATGTCATTGTTCTATGAGGCCCAGTAGAGGATGGTCCAGAATGCTCAGGCATAACCATTACTTCCCATTACCGCTAGCTCTTTCCAAGAAGCTTTTGCCTATGGGAGGAAGCACTCGTCTGAGTTCCTTCCAAGAAAAATCCACACAGATGAAGAAAGTGAAAGATACCATTCAACATTGGAGATACAATATTTTGTAAGGGGGCAGCTAGGGAGCACCGTAACTATAGGTGAATTTCCCCATCTTTCGAAACCCCTGGTCGATTTCATGCACCCTAAAATTTTTCCATCCTGGTGTACATAGCAGGTCTCCCAATAGATGAATGGGCGTATGACTGGCAGGTTTCGATGGCACAGGCCATACTGGAAAATGAGATTTATTTTCCTTCCAAAGTAAGGCCAGGCGCTATTCTAGTATTTTATGACTGGGCAGAGTTCTTGGCGCGACAATTGCATGGATGTTTAGCTCATGTTCGGTGTGCTGACCCTAAGGATGAACAATTTTGACTCTCCTCCCTACTGGTGTGGTATTTCTTCTGGCATATGCATGAAAAGTTCCCTAGCATAGCAAAAAATTAGATGGATGAAAAGGGTAATCCTGTGCCAGTCTATCTCTGGATGAACAACCTGTCCAGAAATGAGTCTTACTACATCTTCAATCAGGTTTTCCTTGGGCCAGCGCTAAAGATAGTATACGACAAGTGTGAGCGGGTTCCAATGGAGTTAAGGAACCAGTTGGTAGATGAGCAGTTGGGGGACACTTTTTTGCTCACCCAGGGCCTGGTAGTTAGAGTCTACGGGTTTACAGAAAAGCCTTTTCTATTGCCCTATTACACCACGCCCTATATTTTCTCCTTGGAGGTTGCCCGCCAACTCGACCACACCAATGAAGAATACGAAAAAGGCCGGGGCAGGAGGGTGATAGTCTCTACTCCTTTCGAGTTTGGAGGCTTTAAGATAACACAGTGTGGTCAGAACATTATTCTGATGATAACACTCTCAGACTATGGGCTGATTGAGCTTCCACACCGCTAGAAATGGGACCCACGCGGCATCATTCAGAGGAACCTCCATGTCAAGTCTTTTCACTCTTGCCCCAATTATGATATGGAGAACCAACATAATAATCCATTGGGTCTAGAGCTAGAGTGGCATGTAGATAAAATGATGCCTTTGCCCCCATGGTTGGAGTTTTACACTATGGAGATGGAGTACAATCCAACCGTCAATCAAGAGCAGAGACTGTCTAGGGCTATTATTGCCAAAATGAAGGTCAAGCACCCGGATTGGACAGATCATAAAATCCAACAATGGTGGATCATGAGGGTCCACAATGATAAGACGTCCTCGGATAGTGCACTGGCGATTGATGACAAATTCTCGTCCCATTATGACAAAAACATCAATACTTATCAGCCTTTCTCGTTCGCTGATATAGTGCCCCCTGGTGGATGCAACCCCGAAGAAGTTGATGACTTGGAGCATCCCAGGCAAGTGCAGGGCAAAGGCAAAGCCATCTTGGGGGCATCATTATATAATGAAGAAAAAAGCCCAATATCTCCACAGATGGCAAGCGCCCCCTCGAAGAGAAAGTTGGAGGCCCCCTTTTCATCGCCAACTACAAAAAGGTCGTGCACTGGTTCTCAGAAGCCTTTCGGGTCGATTGTCCATACTGCTTCCAAGGCTTCCCAAGAAGGCTCTGCTGAGAAAACTATAGTCTCAACCAAAATGACTATGGCTATAGGGATTGAGGAGCGCAAAGGCAAAAATGAAGAGCACCTCACCACACATGAGGAGCACAAAGGCAAAAATGAAGAGCACCTCACCACACATGAGGAGCATGAAGGCAAAAATGAAGAGCGCCTCACCACACATGAGGAGCAAGTAGACGAAGACGTTGGCCACGTAAGCATCGATGCACCAGACATGGAAGAAAATATGGAAGAAAAGGAGAAAATGCTCGATACATCTTCCATGGCCCCCTTGATCATGGAGCCCCAAGGTATGCATTTATCCCTTTTTGTTCTTTCTTCCTCATCCCCATTGTTAGATTTTTCTAACCCTTGTGTGCGCTTGTTCGACATCTAGGAAATACTGCTATATTACCAGCCCCAATGGTCCCTGTATCAAGTGTACTTCCATTGCCTGAATCCACCCTTCCCAGTTCTTCAATCATCCCGACAATATCCCTTCCCTCATCTGGAATATTCATGCCTTTCATCGGAGCACCCAATGCCTTTGCAGTCCCTTCTTCTTTTAGCTTCCCTATTTTTGGTTCATCCGAACACATCACTGATATCTTTGACACCAGGGAGCTTGATCTACCTTCAAACCCCTCCCACTCTATTGGTTTCTTGATGCCCTAACCCACCATTTCTATTGTGGCTACCCAAGCGCCTCCGAGGGTGAGCGCAGTCGCTTCCCCTTCGGATTCCCAGATAATGATGAGTTTCGAATCTAGTCTCCCCCTCCTCCCCTTTACTCCAGTCCTTGGGATTGGAGTCCAGGAACCATTGGAATCTGAGCTGGAGATAGCCCAGTAGTTCGTAGTAGTGTAGAGTATCCGAAGAGCTCGTACCAACACGATGTGCTACCTGAGAGATCGAAAGAAGAGGGAGTTGCAAGCCCTGGCGCAAGCTCAAAAGGCTTGCATAATTGATCCTGATACAATGAAGTTGCACACCATTGAGAAGATACCACTGGTGCAGAAGCCTTTGGGAGAGATGACCCCACTTGACTATGCTATTCGCCACACTGAAGAGGATGTTGCCAAGATGGACACTGCTCAAAAAATGGGTGATGTGCAGGTTGGTATGGGCTCCATCTACGCCCATGGCAAGTATTACAAAGGATGCTTTTTTGGAGCATAGTCCAAAATTGATGAGCTTGAAGAAGCCCTAGCTATGGCAAAGCGACAAAATGAGGCGTTAGAAGCATAATACAAAAAGTAGGTTAAAGCTCTGGAGGCTCAGATTGAAGAATTGAAAGAAAAGCTCCAGTTGCTTGATGATGAGAACAAGGAGGCATCCAAGTTACACGATCACCACATCAAGGTGATCGCCAAAGCGAACCAAGAAATACAGATGCTCACTATCCAAAGGAATGAATTACAGGTGCAATTATCTAAGAAAAATGAACAACCTATTCTTCCTTCCAAGGAGCGCCTCAAGGAGATGCGCCTAGACTTCCTGCAAGATTTCCCAGCAAAAGCAGCAAAGGGGATTATAGTCTTGGCATTCTTCAGAGAGGCACATGAAGTAGTGGTTGTTGGTAGGCATATCTTGGAGTCCACCCAGGTGGATGTTAACTATTGGCTGGATCTAGCCACCCAACTCAGGAAGATTGAGGATGTTCCTATTCACCTTGCCCCTATGAGCGACTTGGCCCGGTCGTTGGCAATGACAAAAACCACTTTGCACTATTTCTTCACCAAAGTGGAATTGGTAAAGAAATCTTGCCTGATATCAGATTTCCTTATGAAGGAGTGTGACATATCATTGAAATATTTTGATGCCTTAGTTAAAATTGGTGTCCCAGGGTTCGCAGACCTAGAAGACCCTATTCCATCAATTCAGGAGTTGGAACCCTTGTGGACCGCTTTCATGGATAATGCCTCGGGCATCGATGCTTTGGAAGCCTCCAGATCTGATGCTCAGGTAATCCTCCTCATGGCCAAATATGCCCAGATTCAATCTTGCTTGATAGAGTTTGATAGAATACTAGAATTTGCTGATGTCGAGCGCATTGAAACATTACGATGCCTGATCCAAGAGCTAGAAAAGTAGTCAACTTTTCCTTTGGAGAGATGGGTTGATGCTTCAACTATATATAAGCATGTTTTCAAAAGATCACTGGAACAATATCTCCCTCAACCAGACAGGAAGAATGAGGAAAAGGGAACAGATAGTGTTGCTGATTCAGAAACTGGAGAGACAGGTTCAGAGACCGAAGAAATAGACAGTGAGGCCAATTCGAAATCCAAAGAGTCTGGGAGTTCAGATGAAGAGGGCAGCAGCAATGATAAAAAATCAGAAAGGCAGCAAGAAGACTCTAAGAAGAAGGAAGACTCTGATGCCCAAGGATGAAGGTTGGGGTCCCTACATTGAGGCAGGCTCAATGCCCCATGAGCCGCCAGATGTGTTGCCAATTTTGACACACTATTGTTATTTTTTGTTTCGCATACAGTTTGGAATCAAGCATTGTAAAACTTCTCTTTTTCCAATTGAAAATGGTTAAAGTGTTGTTATATTATTGTGCTTCCACCAACTGTCTCTTCTATAAAAGTTGTATGCAATGCATTGCTTGGTTTCCTACCCTTTCTGTATTTTTTCTACGTTTTTATATCTTTCTGGGTATGTTGCATGCAAAATTGTAAATGTTTTAGCATGGGAAATCCACTCATAAATTCTTCCTTGGCGCTTGAAAAATATTTCTTTCCATATGGTTGTAATTCTCATTTTCCCATTGACTTAGGTAAGTTTTCCTTTTAAAAGAGAAAATGTGTTCTAAAAGCAAAGATTGAAAGTTGAGGAAATGACCAAGTGTAAACAACAATAGTGGAAAGCGCTCCACAAGGGAGCGCTTAAGTGGAAAGCACTCCACAAGGGAGCACTCAAGGCAAAAGCACTCCACAGGAGCGCTTAAGTGGAAAGCGCTCCACAAGGGAGCACTTAAGTGGAAAGCACTCCACAAGGGAGAACTTTCGAGGAAAGTGTTCCACGAGGGAGCGCTTAAGGAAAGCGCTCCACAAGGGAGCACTTAAGGAAAGCCTCCACAAGAGCTCAGAAAGCCTAAGGGAGCACTTTCGAGGAAAGCACTCCATGAGGGAGCGCTTAAGTGGAAAGCGCTCCACAAGGGAGCGCTTTTGAGAAAATCGCTCCACGAGGGAGCGCTTAAGTGGAAAGTGCTCCAGAAGGGAGCACTTAAGTGGAAAGCACTCCATAAGGGAACACTTAAGTGGAAAGCACTCCACAAGGGAGCACTTTCGAGGAAAGCGCTCGGAGCACTTCTTCACACTAAGTATAAAATTAAGTTAATCGGAAAAGAGGATATCAGACCCTTCAACATCTTCTGGTTACACCGCTCCCAAGCTACACTCTAGACCATCCAATTGTAGATCATTATCAGAAGCTTCTGGCTTCAATATCAAGTTACCTATGAGTCCGGATTGACTATTTCAAGTCATTATCGAAACCTTCTATTTTCAATACTAACTTATCGGTAAGGCCAAAAACTGACTATTTTTAGCTATCATCAGGATCGAATCTACCTGTCACAGGAGTAGTTGGGCATTGATGTCTTAAGCGGTAGATTTCTTCTATAAAAGTCAGCTTCTTTTCTGTAATTTACATGGATAACTTCTGCTAGAAAAGTAGCTGTGTACTTGAAATCTGCTTCCAAAATAAAGGCTTCTGGCTCCGGTTCGAGTTCTCAATCTCTGTGTATGACTTCTATTCTGTGATTTCTATTAAATTAGTGTCTTTATTATACAGTTTAATTCTATTTTCTGGATTTTGTTGTTGATAGAATACTAATCCCTGGAATACTTGCTGGAGTTTACATAGTTTTGAGGATTTTATATTGGTTTCTATTAAAATTCATTGTTTTGATTGTTGTTGGTTCAAGTAACTAAGTTGTCTATCGTGCTTCCGGTCCATCACCCCGAATTTCTGGCCTTTGGCCATTTCCCATTCCTTTTCATAATTTCCCATTCCTTTCAGTATTCTTTCTATCCCTTATCTCCAAACCCCATTTTTATTTTTGGAACCAGCCCTACTAGAGATTGCCATGGAGGACATCCCTTTCCTTCGGGCATTCAATGCTTGGTAGTGGGCCTAGGGCGCTGTAGACTTAGAAAACATGTATCTAGGCTGGTTCGATTGCCAACATGACTCCTTTGAAGTTCCTCTTTGTTGCTCCACATATGTGATCCTCTCATGAATAGAGTCAACTAATTATTTTTGGAAATTATGGTTGACATCATGTCAAACCATTTCCTTGTCAATTCATCCTTCTGATGACACTTGTCTAACCTTGAAAATCACCATACTACTTGTCACAACAATAATTACAATTTTTTGATGATAGACTACACTTGACTATGACAAGTGACATCCTTCATAGTGCTTGTGATGACAGTCTATGACAACATTATCCTTGCCAATGACTGTTATGACAACCCTCCTAATTGACGATGATGACTGTATTCCTCCCAACTGACAATGATGGCGACAGTTCTCTTAGCTAATGATAAATTCCTTCAAATGACCTAGTATTAAAACTGTTGGCAATTTTGGGTTTGAGATCCTAGCTTCTTGTCTATGAGTTGTCATTGATGTCAAAAGGAACTGGCATTAATGTCAAGAGGATTTATTGGCTTCAAAGGTTGAAGATTCCAAAGAATATTTTCTAGAAGATTTCGGAGAGATTCCATGTGGCGGATGAAAAGGTTTTTATCAAAACCATGGCAGGTTTAAGGGTTTTTATTAAAACCAGGTGGATGCATTAAGGGTTTTTCTCAAAACCACTCTCTGCTTAATGCAAAGGCTGGAGACACTTATTAATTAAATAACATAATTAATAAAACCTTTTTAAGGTTTTTTAATTAATTATTTATTTGATTTAGTGATTAAATTATTTTAATAATTTAATGGGTTCTCCACCTAAGGTCTAAGGTCTAAAAGACCTTTGATTATTTTTTAAATAATCAAAAGGGTTTCATAAACCCTAAAGTTGTTTCGAAGGCGCCAAAATAATATTAATTCGAAAAGTTTGAATTATCCTCCCGTCGACGTCGTGCATAGCATGGAAGTTTGGCTATATAAGCCATAACCTATAGTCCAAAGCAATGGTGTAAAAGAAATTCGAATTGCGCAAAGGTTGGGAAGTAAAAGCTACGGCTATCATTTTTTTGCCACGTTTATCCGCCGCCAAAGGGTTAAGGAGAAGGAGACTCTTGCTAGCCTTCAAGCTAGCGTCGTTGGCCTAGTGGCAATGACTATTCTACGAAGGCGCTTGAAGGGAGGTCAAGCGTTCGACTCCCATCGTGGAGTGTGAGAAGAGTTTTTGCGCTCCGATTTTTTCGGAGGCACTGTTGACCCACGATTTTCGGAAGCATTTTTTTGGTAAGGTTTTTTAAATAAAATCTGCATTTTGTTAAAGAAGAAGTGGTTGGGCAGATTTATTTAAAATTATTTTTAAGGTTAAATGCTTCTTTGGAGATATAAGGTTGATAGTGTGTGGTTGAGATTTTTGGCTTGATTGTTGAGTGAGATTTGCTTAGAAGCTATTATTCCTTGAGCATGGTTTAATTAATTTGGAGAAATAAGGTGTAAAAGGATATATTGTTTGTATGCTTTATATTTTTGGTAGTTGACTTCTAAGGATTGGAGTCATAAGGTGTTTTATGGAATAAATATTTTTGTGGTTACTTTTATGATCTAACCCTAACTTGGTGGCAAAGTTGAGGGTGGTGTTGGTAACGGGTTGAAGAACTATTCTCTTCTTCCTCAAACAAAGGTATGGGCAACTTCTTCCATGTATATTGTTGATGGTGTATTTTCTGAAATTGAGTTTGGAGTGAAAAGGTTGTCTACTAGGTATTCTTGTTGGTGTAAATCCCATTTTCTGGATATTGAAGATTGTTTATGCATTAAAATCATTGATGAGTTTTTTGGGTGAATGCATAATTCTGGTTGAGGAAGAGGAAGCATTTTTGCACTAGGGTTTATGTTAGTAAGTCTTGCTACTTGCATTGAGATGGTGAAACCCTTAGTTGGCTGTTTTGAGATTGATGGTTGAGTTGCTTCCATAGAGGTTGTTTTGATCAAGTTAATGCTTTACTTGATACATGATTTGGGCTTACTCCATTGAGATTGATTTGAGCAAGTTATTCTTTGCATTGGTGATTTATGTTGGTGGCTATTTTGTTCAAATACCTTTGGAGGGAAAAGGATGTCTACTAGTTTCCTTTTCATGTAGTGATTGGTTGAATGCTTCAAGGTTAATGTTGAGTTGAATGATGTTGGTTAAACCTTGTCTATAAGCATTGTTGTTAAAGCCCTAATTGGTTGAGAAAAGATATTGGTTGTGGAAAGAACATGAGTATCATTGTTATATGAGATATTGCATGGTTGGCAATTGTTGGGTTGTGTTTCATGTTCTTGAGAAAAGCATACTACATCTATCTTATTCTTTTGAGATTGAGATTGAGTTGAGATTGAGATTGGGAGTTAAGTATAGAACATATTGAGTCTCTAACAATTCTCTTTATGTTTCTATGAGATTTGAGATTGAGATTGGGAGTTAAGTATAGAACATATTGAGTCTCTAACAATTCTCTTTATGCTTCTATGAGGTTGATGAATCACATTGGGTCTCTAACAATTCTCTTTGTGGGTTCATGCTAAGCAAGTTTTTCTTGATGAACTTGTGAGCTGATTTGGACAGGTTCTAGTGAGGACTTGTGAGCTGATTTGGACAGGTTCTAGTGAGGACTTGTGAGCTGATTTGGACAAGTTCTAGGGAGGACTTGTGAGCTGATTTGGACAGGTCCTAGCAGAGGACTTGAGGACAGAGTTGAAGTGGTTCTTTGAGAAGAACATGAGGATAGTTTTGACAAGTCTTTGAGAAGGCTTGTGTGCAATAGAGATTGATTTGTTCAAGCTTTATGAGTTGAGCTTGGGACAGATCTGACAGAGTGAGGAAGACTTGTGCTGGAACGAGTGACTATGTTTAGTACAGGTTGATGAGTTGTTGTGGAGGTGATCGGTGAGGACAGAGGTCTCTTGAGGCTGAGCATTGAGGACAGGAGGTCTTATATGGAAAGGAGTTCCACGTGCTAGCGGAATAAGAGGCAGGTGATCTTCTGAAGTATCATTTCTAGAGTTGAGGGGAAGGATTCTCCTTTGGGCAGGAGGCTCATAAATTTGTGAGGAGGGGAAGGATTCTCCTTTGGGTAGGAGGCTCATAAATTCATGAGGAGGGGAAGGATTCTCCTTTGGGCAGAGGCTCATAAATACTTGAGTAGGGGAAGGTTTCTCCTTTGGGTTGAGGCTCATAAACATTGTAATTGGGAAGGATTCCCAAAGAACTTTGAGAAAGCTTTTAGAGAAAATATTTGAGTGGACGTAGCCCACCTTGGGTGAACCACGTTAAAATGGGTCTTCATTGTGTGATGTTTTCTGTGATGATTAATGCTATGATGATGCCACTTGCTATCTAAAGTAAAAATTGATAAATGGTTAAGTCTTATACTTGTTCACCCCCCTCTCAGTATAAGTCTATGTTCTTCAATTGGTATCAGAGCAGGTCTCTCTAGGAAGAGCCTAACGGCTTGGATAAGGATCCACCAGAGGAACATACAGATACAAAAAATTATGAAGAGATTGAATTCGATCTAATAGGTGAATTCTTTTTGGCCTTAAGAAATCTTGAAAAAATTAGGGAAGAGAATTCTATTCTAAGGCAACAAAGTCAGGGAAGAAGAGATAGTAAGA
The DNA here is from genome assembly GCA_028583015.1 of Wollemia nobilis. Lineage (NCBI taxonomy): Eukaryota > Viridiplantae > Streptophyta > Pinopsida > Araucariales > Araucariaceae > Wollemia > Wollemia nobilis. Next base: position 9,884,362 of record JAQPPZ010000989.1, read on the forward strand.
TCAGAACTATCTCAAAGTCTCACAGACTTTAAGATTCCAGCTAAAGAAGGGAAGAAGGTTGAATAGGTTCTAACAGAGGTTCTCAAAGGGAAGGAAGCTGATTGCGAGAAACTTGAAGAAGAAGTGGTGTCTCTTAGAGTTAAGTTGGAACAGTTGGTTCTCAAATAGAATATTCCTTTTGGAAAGCAAAAGGAGGATAGTCTCACCATTCAAGAAATAGGAACTTCAAGCAAGATCAACTTTCAAATAGAAGAGCGATGGATTCAAGTTGATCACAAGAAGAACAATCATCCAAGGCATCAAAACAGGTTACATAATACTTTCCATGGCTATTGTCTTTCTTGCAAAAAATTTGGTCACAAAGCTATGCATTGCAATAAGTTTGTGAATAACCATGATAAGGGAAATGTTAATTCTTTTGCACCTCTTGTGAATAAAGATATCATGTGTTACAAGTGCAATAATTTTGGGCATGTAGCAAGAATGTGTAATTTGGATAGATCTAGCAAAGAGTTTACTAGGAAAGGAAATGAAATCAAATCTAGATCTATGATAGTTCAAACTGCTTTTCATGCTCAAGATAAAGAGGAAAAATGGTATCTTGATAGTGGTTGCTCCAAACATATGACTGGTGAAAAAGAAAAGTTTTTGGTTTTGAAAGAAACAAATAGAGGGACAGTTAGTTTTGGAGATAACAGGTCAGCAAAAATTTGTGGGAAAGGAACTCTTAGTTTGGATGGAAAAACCAAAATAGAAAATGTGCTTTATGTAGAAGGTCTTAGACATAATCTTCTGAGTGTGAGCCAACTTTGTGATCAAGGGCACATAGTATCCTTCTTTTCAGATAGATGTGAGATAAGTAAAGAAAAGAATGGAAAAATCATTGCTAGTGCTAAAAGGACTCCTAACAATCTTTACATGTTAAGTGAGATAAAAAGGGAAAAGTGTTGTCTATCTCAAGAAGATGAGAGTTGGTTATGGCACAAAAGAATGGGACATTTGAGTTTTGATAACCTTGTCAATATTAGTCACAAGAAGGCTGTTAGAGACTTACCCAAAATAAAGAGACCACAAAACACCATCTGTGGTCCTTGTCAACATGGGAAACAGACCAGAACTAGTTTTAAATCTAAGGGGTACTCATCTTCCAAACCCTTGGATCTTATTCATACTTATTTATGTGGCCCCACCAGGACTCAAAGCATTCAGGGAGAAAGCTACTTCATGCTTTTTATAGATGACTTTTCTAGAATGACTTGGGTCACTTTTCTAAAAGAAAAATCTGAAGCTCTTGAGAAATTTAAAGCTTTCAAAGAAATGATAGAAAATGAGACTGATAAGAAAATCAAATGTTTGAGATCAGATAGAGGAGGAGAATTTACTTCAAATGAATTTGTGGAGTATTGTGAACAACAAGGAATTAAAAGAGAGTTTTCAGCAGCTAGAACTCCTCAACAAAATGGAGTAGTTGAGAGAAAGAACAGAACTATTGAAAATATGGCTAGGGCTATGCTGAATGAATCAAAGCTTTCAGACGGTTTTTGGAAAGAGGCAGTTAGTACAATAGTTTATATTATCACCGGGGCTCATTTAAGAGTAAATCATCATAAAAATCCTTATGAACTATGGAAAGGGAGACCAGCTACGGTGAAATATTTCAAAGTGTTTGGTAGTAAATGTTTCATCGAAGGGAAGATCATAACTTGGGGAAGTTTGATCCTAGATGTGATGAGGGGATTTTTCTTGGGTACTCCAACAAAAGCAAGGCCTACAGATGCTACAACAAAAGAACTCATACTATCGTAGAAAGCATAAATGTGACAGTTGATGAGAAGATAGGAATACGAGAGTCGGTACAGGAATTTGATGATGAGAATTGTCAAGAGGAATTCAGAGAGGTTTCAGATGAAGAAGAAGAAAGACAACAACTTCTCCCCAAAACTCCTTCCAGGTATGTTCAGAAACATCATCCAAAATATTTGATCATTGGTAATCCAGGATAGCGAGACAAACAAGAAGAAGAGTTATTTCCTCACATGTTTCCACAGATATCTCCTTACTATCTCAGATTGAGCCAAAGGATCTCAGTGAAGCTTGTGCAGATAAGTTTTGGACAAAAGCAATGGATGAAGAATTAAATCAAGATAGAGAAAAGTGAAACTTGGGAATTGGTTCCAAGACCTAAGGATAAGAATGTCATTGGTACCAAATGGATTTTTAGGAACAAACTCAATGAGGATGGTAAGATTGTCAGAAACAAAGCAAGGTTAGTTTGTAAAGGATATGCTCAAGTTGAAGGTATTGATTTTGAAGAGACCTTTGCTCCAGTTGCTCGTCTTGAAGCAATCAGAATGTTTTTAGCTCTCTCAAGTTTCAAGTCTTTCAAAGTGTATCAAATGGATGTTAAGTCAGCTTTCTTAAATGGTGTGTTAGAAGAAGAAGTTTACATAGAACAGCCAGAAGGATTTTTACTTTCAGAACATTCAGACTATGTGTGCAAGTTGAAAAAGGCTTTGTATGGGTTAAAGCAAGCTCCTAGGGCTTGGTACTCAAGACTTGACAGGTATCTTCATGAACAGGGATTCAGAAAAGGTATGGCGAGATAGCAATCTGTATATTAAAAATGAAGGCAATGATATGTTGATTGTGGTTGTTTATGTTGATGATATTATTTTTGGAGGAAACAATACTCAAATGTGTAAAGATTTTGCTAACAACATGCAGAAGGAATTTGAGATGTCTATGATTGGAGAGTTATCTTTCTTTTTAGGTCTTCAGATTGCCCAATCAAAAGATGGTATATTTCTCTCTCAAGGAAAGTATATAAAAGAGATGTTAAAAAAATTTGGTATGATGGATAGCAAACCAGTTTGTACTCCAATGATTACAGGGTGCAAGTTGAGCAAAGATGATGAATCTCCAGTGGCAGATCAGAGGTTGTACAGGTCAATGATTGGCAGTTTATTGTATGTTACAGCTACCAGACCAGATATCATGCAGGCAGTTGGGTTAGTAGCAAGATTTCGAGCAGCTCCAAAAGAAACTCATGTTATGGCGAGTCAAGAGGATATTCAGATATTTGAAGGGCACTATGGACCTTGGACTTTGGTACCCCAAGGGTGATAAGTTTACTCTCACAGCTTATACAGATGCAGATTGGGCAGGAAGTATTGATGATAGGAAAAGCACTAGTGGTGGAGCTTTCTTTTTGGGAAGGAGTTTGGTTGCTTGGTTAAGTAAGAAACAACCTTCAGTTTCTTTATCTACAATAGAGGCAGAGTACATAGCAGCAGTAGCTTGTTGCACACAGGTTTTATGGATGAAAACCACCTTGGAAGACTTCAAAATAAAGCATGATCAACCCATCTCCATATTATGTGATAATACAAGTGCCATAAGTATCTCCAAGAATCCGGTAATGCACTCAAGAACAAAGCATATTCCTATCAAGTATCATTTTCTAAGAGAACAAGTTCAAGACAAGCAAGTTAAGTTAGAGTATGTGCCTACTAAAGAACAGATTGTTGATATCTTCACCAAACCTCTTCCAAGAGATACGTTTGAGTATTTAAGGGAGAAATTGGGAGTTTTACTCCCACCCCAGAATTAATCACCTCAACAGGAGGTGGGGGAGGGACTAAGCTAAGAGGCTCATTCTTAGTCCCAAGCCCCAAAGGTGACCCTTTGCCATTGATGACAAAGGGGGAGAGATATGAGTAAGGGGGAGAGCCTCAAGTCAGGGGGAGCTGATTTCTATACAGACAGTTTTGAGTTTCGAGTGTTGTTGAGAAGCATGGTTTGCCATCAATGACAAAGGGGGAGATTGTTGGCAATTTTGGGTTTGAGATCCTAGCTTCTTGTCTATGAGTTGTCATTGATGTCAAAAGGAACTGGCATTAATGTCAAGAGGATTTATTGGCTTCAAAGGTTGAAGATTCCAAAGAATATTTTCTAGAAGATTTCGGAGAGATTCCATGTGGCAGATGAAAAGGTTTTTATCAAAACCATGGGAGGTTTAAGGGTTTTTATTAAAACCAGGTGGATGCATTAAGGGTTTTTCTCAAAACCACTCTCAGCTTAATGCAAAGGCTGGAGACACTTATTAATTAAATAACTTAATTAATAAAACCTTTTTAAGGTTTTTTAATTAATTATTTATTTGATTTAGTGATTAAATTATTTTAATAATTTAATGGGTTCTCCACCTAAGGTCTAAGGTCTAAAAGACCTTTGATTATTTTTTAAATAATCAAAAGGGTTTCATAAACCCTAAAGTTGTTTCGAAGGCGCCAAAATAATATTAATTCGAAAAGTTCGAATTATCCTCCCGTCGACGTCGTGCATAGCATGGAAGTTTGGCTATATAAGCCATAACCTATAGTCCAAAGCAATGGTGTAAAAGAAATTCGAATTGCGCAAAGGTTGGGAAGTAAAAGCTACGGCTATCATTTTTTTGCCACGTTTATCCACCGCCAAAGGGTTAAGGAGAAGGAGACTCTTGCTAGCCTTCAAGCTAGCATCGTTGGCCTAGTGGCAATGACTGTTATGTGAAGGCGCTTGAAGGGAGGTCAAGCGTTCGACTCCCGCCGTGGAGTGTGAGAAGAGTTTTTGCGCTCCGATTTTTTGGAGGCACTATTGACCCACGATTTTTGGAAGCATTTTTTTGGTAAGGTTTTTTAAATAAAATCTGCATTTTGTTAAAGAAGAAGTGGTTGGGCAGATTTATTTAAAATTATTTTTAAGGTTAAATGCTTCTTTGGAGATATAAGGTTGATAGTGTGTGGTTGAGATTTTTGGCTTGATTGTTGAGTGAGATTTGCTTAGAAGCTATTATTCCTTGAGCATGGTTTAATTAATTTGGAGAAATAAGGTGTAAAAGGATATATTGTTTGTATGCTTTATATTTTTGGTAGTTGACTTCTAAGGATTGGAGTCATAAGGTGTTTTATGGAATAAATATTTTTGTGGTTACTTTTATGATCTAACCCTAACTTGGTGGCAAAGTTGAGGGTGGTGTTGGTAACGGGTTGAAGAACTATTCTCTTCTTCCTCAAACAAAGGTATGGGCAACTTCTTCCATGTATATTGTTGATGGTGTATTTTCTGAAATTGAGTTTGGAGTGAAAAGGTTGTCTACTAGGTATTCTTGTTGGTGTAAATCCCATTTTCTGGATATTGAAGATTGTTTATGCATTAAAATCATTGATGAGTTTTTTGGGTGAATGCATAATTCTGGTTGAGGAAGAGGAAGCATTTTTGCACTAGGGTTTATGTTAGTAAGTCTTGCTACTTGCATTGAGATGGTGAAACCCTTAGTTGGCTGTTTTGAGATTGATGGTTGAGTTGCTTCCATAGAGGTTGTTTTGATCAAGTTAATGCTTTACTTGATACATGATTTGGGCTTACTCCATTGAGATTGATTTGAGCAAGTTATTCTTTGCATTGGTGATTTATGTTGGTGGCTGTTTTGTTCAAATACCTTTGGAGGGAAAAGGATGTCTACTAGTTTCCTTTTCATGTAGTGATTGGTTGAATGCTTCAAGGTTAATGTTGAGTTGAATGATGTTGGTTAAACCTTGTCTATAAGCATTGTTGTTAAAGCCCTAATTGGTTGAGAAAAGATATTGGTTGTGGAAAGAACATGAGTATCATTGTTATATGAGATATTGCATGGTTGGCAATTGTTGGGTTGTGTTTCATGTTCTTGAGAAAAGCATACTACATCTATCTTATTCTTTTGAGATTGAGATTGAGTTGAGATTGAGATTGGGAGTTAAGTATAGAACATATTGAGTCTCTAACAATTCTCTTTATGTTTCTATGAGATTTGAGATTGAGATTGGGAGTTAAGTATAGAACATATTGAGTCTCTAACAATTCTCTTTATGCTTCTATGAGGTTGATGAATCACATTGGGTCTCTAACAATTCTCTTTGTGGGTTCATGCTAAGCAAGTTTTTCTTGATGAACTTGTGAGCTGATTTGGACAGGTTCTAGTGAGGACTTGTGAGCTGATTTGGATAGGTTCTAGTGAGGACTTGTGAGCTGATTTGGACAAGTTCTAGGGAGGACTTGTGAGCTGATTTGGACAGGTCCTAGTAGAGGACTTGAGGACAGAGTTGAAGTGGTTCTTTGAGAAGAACATGAGGATAGTTTTGACAAGTCTTTGAGAAGGCTTGTGTGCAGCAGAGATTGATTTGTTCAAGCTTTATGAGTTGAGCTTGGGACAGATCTGACAGAGTGAGGAAGACTTGTTTTGGACCGATCGAATGTGTTTAGTACAGGTTGATGAGTTGTTGTGGAGGTGATCAGTGAGGACAGAGGTCTCTTGAGGCTGAGCATTGAGGACAGGAGGTCTTATATGGAAAGGAGTTCCACGTGCTAGCGGAATAAGAGGTAGGTGATCTTTCTGAAGTATCATTTCTCGAGTTGAGGGGAAGGATTCTCCTTTGGTAGGAGGCTCATAAATTTCATGAGGAGGGGAAGGATTCTCCTTTGGGCAGGAGGCTCATAAATTCATGAGGAGGGGAAGGATTCTCCTTTGGGCAGAAGCTCATAAATACTTGAGTAGGGGAAGGTTTCTCCTTTGGGCTGAGGCTCATAAACATTGTAATTGGGAAGGATTCCCAAAGAACTTTGAGAAAGCTTTTAGAGAAAATATTTGAGTGGACGTAGCCCACCTTGGGTGAACCACGTTAAAATGGGTCTTCATTGTGTGATGTTTTCTGTGATGATTAATGCTATGATGATGCCACTGCTATCTAAAGTAAAATTTGATAAATGGTTAAGTCTTATACTGTTCACCCCCCCTCTCAGTATAAGTCTATGCTCTTCAAAAACCTCCACTGCAGTCTTCGAATAAATTTTTTTTGACAAAAATACTCCATATTTCTTTACCACAAACAACACTACATAGATAACTTCTCTAGCACTTGGATTTTGTTGATACTTTTCTAGTAGTATCTCCTAAATTGTCCTCGTCTGATTGCAAGTTTTTCAGTAGTAATGATCCTTTTATATATTATATACTATAAGTTTTATGAAGCCTTCGTACTCTTAGCCATTTCATTCAAGTCTAAAACTATGGTGTCATCCATATGATTTGTTAATATTTCTTGTGCACAAGTACTTTTGTCGGCTTAGTCTTAAGATAATTGTTTATTTCTACTTTGTCCATTCTCTGTCTACACTTTGCAAATTTGTTTAGAACTTGTGCATTTGCTTTCCCTCTATGCATCTATTTACACCCTTTGACATATTTAGTTGTCGTCCATGTGAATTGTTACCCAAGTGCAATTGCATATTTCAATTATCGCATGCTTGCCACCTTGTCACCTTGCATGCAATTTTCATCATTTGAACTCCACCTCTTCATTTTGCATGCAATTGTATCTTTTCCTACTTTTCATCTTTTTCTTATTTTTGTCTTTCTACTTTTTATTTTATTTTTATTATTATTGGCTATTTACATATTTACATTGTGGGCCATACCACATGTCACCTTATCCTTGTAAATTGCATGGCAATACCAATAAAAATTTATAGTACCTTTGTTGATGACTCATCCTCTTGTTTGTGACAATTGCTCCTTTCTCTTGTTGATCTATCACGATAAAGGGTAGGCCACCATAATATGACTAGCAACACTTTTATTTTTGTTGCATCTAGCCCCATATGTCCTCCAATAAATACTTCATGTGCTTCCTTCAACGTCACTTGTATTTCCTCCATAACACTTCTTAGGATTTGGTTTGATCTCAACTTATACAAGCAAATTGCAATAAGTGAAAATGATGTTGCTTTCACAATTATCTTGTGCTTTTCAGCTATCAACATCTTGGTAGCTCACCTATTGATAGATATTCCTTCATTTTTTCATACCATATTGGTACTGCACTTATCATGAACAATATGAATTAGGGAATTCATTTGGTATTCCTCCTTATGCAAGTTTTCCTGAGTGAATCCTTGATAGTTAGCTTGCTATAACGTGTTTCTTCCCTAATCTCACCACCACTCAAAATATGAACTCTTTTAATTTGACGAGCCACTTGCTCACTCACCCATATATCATCAGTTTGTTGATTAGATACACCAATACCTAGTGGTCTACATAGAAAGAAAATGGGTTGGCTAATAGGTAATATCTAAACTTTTGTACCACATATACCATCTCCAAGGCTTCTCATTCCATAGTGTTATAATTATTTTCCACCCTTGAAAACAACTGACTTGCAAAATAGATAGACTGGTCAAACCCAAACTGCCCCTCATGGGCCAAGGCACATCTAATAGCAAAATTCAATGCATAAATATGGACATGAACTTCTTTTTCCAATTTGGAAATGCCAAAATTGGTGCACTCACCAAATTTATCTTATATCTTTCAAAGTTTTTGTGATGTTCCTTTGTCCACTTGAAAGTAACACTATTACATGTAAGGGCATCCAATAGATAAGCGATTTGTGAGTAATTCCTTATAAACATTTTATAGTATTCCATTACTTCTAAGGTCTTAATAAAACTCATATTGTATGGCTACTCCATCAACAATTCAACTCATATCATATCTGTGTTAGGCTTCAATCCTTCCCTACAAACAATGTACCCCAACAACTTGCCATAAGCAACCAAATATACACATTTTCGAGATTTAATGATATCCAGGCATTCTAACACAAACCCATACATTATTCTAATGCCCATGAATGTTCAGTTGTTTTGCCATACAAGGACCAATTATCTAGGAAGCCTTGAATTTTCCATGGATATTTTGATCAAAGATGTACAAGATGATTCTTTGAAAGGTAGTGGGTGCATTGCATAACCTGAACAACATCTGATTATATGTACATATGTCATTCTCTACTATGAAATTTATCTTCAACTTATCCTCCTTGATGATATTGATCTGTTTATAGCCCTATAATCCATCCAAAAATGAATAAATCTCGTGTCTTGCTACCTCTTCCAATATGGAGTCTATGAATGGGATTGGGAAGGTATCTTTAATAGTTATAGCCTTCAGGCTCTAGAAATATACACAAATCCAAATCTTATTGGATTTTTTATTCAAGATGATCACTATTGGTGACACCCATTCACTCATCGTAACTTTGAAAATAATGTTTACTTCCAACGTCTTCTCGATTTCAACATTCACCAAAGATGCATAGTTTGGATTTATTCTATATGGTCATCTCCTTAATTATTGTGCACATTCAATGAAGGGTATTCAGTGCACGCACAACTCTGGTGGTATTCTCTTAAGATCCTTATAGGTCCATGCAATTACATCCTTATACTTCATCAAGATTTTGAAACTTGCTACTTTTAGCATAGGGTCCTAGTCATCTCCACAGTGTATGATCTTTTCTTCCCCATCTTTGCCAAGGTTCATCTGTACCATCTTTGGTCCTTCATACTTCATCGTATCTAGCTCTTCTATTTCTTTGATCAAATCGATCGGGTGGGTTGGTTTACCTTCAATGATCGCATCACATATCATGTACTCAGAGTTCTTCAAGAATTCACTTTTCTCTTGTCTCACCCTTCTTTACTGCAGGTTTTTTTTGACTATTTTGGCCAAATTTTGGCTCCTTTTTTTTCTTCATCCTTGTCTTCCTTTTTTGCATGGATGGAAAAATATTGTGGTGCGAATACTTCATAAAATTCTATTTTTCAATGAAGAAGTCCCTTATCATCATCTTGTTTTAATTTCTTACAATACTCAAGTTGTAACACTCCATCAAGCTCGTATCCTGCTTGCTCATATGATGACGAGCTTCCTAATTCGTCTAAACTTTTCTTGAATTACAAACTAATTCTTTAGATTTATCATATACTTGTGTTGGCCCTTATTAAATGTAATACATTCCTTCTCCCAATTATGGTTCATTTTTGCCATTCTCATCCATCCACATCCCAACAATGCATCATAGGCTATATTTTGTATTGCAATTATTATAAAATCCAAGATGAAGCCTTGATCTACTATTCTCATTTTTTGGTTTGCCTGTACACCTTTTGTTTCTATCTTATATTGATCTACTCTATACAACCAAAAATTTAAAGACCATAATAATGGTGCCCCAATATCCCTCCATATCTTTTCAAGAATGACATTAACATTTTATCCTCCATATATAATTACCTGAGTCATCTTACGATCCAATAGCTCCATATGAATCAAAGTTGGCTTCTTCCCTAATTCAATCATCAATATCATAGGATCAATGAATTATTCTTACTTTACTATGGCAACCTCTATTTATTCTTCCACCTTCTTGGTCCTCACTATTTCTCCTACTTTGACATATAATTTTGGTATTGTATTAAGTAAATTGGACATGTTTACTTCAACTGTCGTGTTCAATACTTGAGTTACCAAATTTTCTATTGATGATTGCTTACTTAATGTTCCCTCAAGCTTCTTCAAAGATTTCTTGTGGAGTATTTTTTCTTGCTTTGTTTTCTCAAGTTTCCCCTTTATCATATCCTGAGCTTACTGCCATCACTCCTTAACAGGATTTGGGTATTGCTCAACCTTCCTTGTTTGAGCTCTTTTTAATGCTAGCACTTGTTTCTCATTCTCTTTTTAGTCAATTGATTCACCAATGTCAATCAAATTGACATCCTGCATTCCACTAGTACTTGCTTTATTTGGGCAATTCACTTTCTTGTGGTTGATCGATCCACACCATCTACACATATGGGTTACATTTTTCTCATTTGTATCTCCAGTATGTGGTTTGGGGCAATTTCTTATGAAGTGTTCCCATTCTTGGAAATATCTACGCTAGATGATTGGTTTCTTGTTTGAATCATACTATAATAGAATCTACACTCCTTGTCTATTACCTTGGTATTGTATTTTGCCTCGAAAATTATTCCTATAGCTACCACTTGTTGCTCCTTATCCATTCCTTGGAGTATTTGTGTTTCTTCTTGTTACACAGTCATGGTCTGCTGCCTTGCTCCCTTCAATTTAAATGGACAATTAGTGACTGGATGTCCTACTATATCACATATATAGCAATATATATTTTTTAGGACAATTGACATTGGTGTGTCCCTCTATCTTACAATCCAAACACCAAATGTCTTTTTGATCCTTCTCAACTTTACCTTTCACTTCATCTTTTTATCAAAATCCTTATTCAAAGTGGATAGCACTTTGTACCTTATCATCGGTGTCACTATTCAAATCTTCACTCCAAGGATGTACTATAATTCCAACTGTTGTTTATTTTGCTTCACTTTAAAAATTATTTGCCTTTTCTAATGCTTCTATATATGTTAAAGATGGGACAACCTTAATTTTATTCCTATATTTTGGTAATAAACCATCTTCCAACCAACCTATCAATAAGTGGCATCCAAATTTTATTAGTAAGCTACTTCAATATTATATTATATGTTTTAACATTTTCGTCCTGTTTTGTGGCATATATTTATATAATAATTTCAGTATCATCTCTCAAGGTTCAAATTCATTAATTAATTATTTTGTCATGGTATCTCATTCGCAGAAGGTTTACATGTTTTCTCTTTTTAGATACTTGTCTATTGTCATTCCTTGCAATGTAGAAGAAAATAATTACAACCATTCTTTGGGTTGCCTTATCTCATTTGCTTTCCAAATGGTGATGCAAGTACCTATATGTCTTATGGGATCTTCTTTCCCTTCTCCAATGAAGGGTGGGCATTTTTTCTTGCCCGCTTTATCCACAACATTTACCATTAAGTAAGTTTCCACATTTTTTTTGCTTGATGTTGGTTCTTGTGGGATCTCAACCCATTCCCTTGCTACCATTGGTGCCTCTATTGGTTGCTCTTGTTCTCATGATTTGTTCCTAAGCACTTTGTCTACTTCAAATAGTCTTCTTTACAATTATCTTGCATCAATGCTTCATGAACTTCTTTGCATAGACGTTATGTGGCTTTGATATACCTCCCTAAGTCTCCACATGTGGTTGCTCTAGTTATTGACTCTCATCCTTTGCACCTATTGGCAAACTCCTTTTTGTTAGCCTAGGTGTCACCATCCAACCTTTGTTTATTTGCACACTCCCTACATTAACGTCTTTGATTGCATGAAATTTTCTTCAACTATTTGGTGTTGTTCTTGTACTTTTTTCTTCGTTGTTCGCAATAATGTTTATCGCCTTTCACTTTTGTTCCTCGTACTATCATCTTCTTGAGAGTTCCACACTCTCTACTTTCTACTGCGTAATCTCTTCTCCTAACTGCACTCCTTGGCTTGTATGTCTTATTCTTCTCCTCATAGGTTGCTCTGAATTTCTTCCTTGATTTATCCTTTGTCGTCCATGCAACCTTGAATATATCATTCACCTTTTTCTTTGTCATGCTTGATAAGCCTATTGCTTCATTAGATATCGACCCATACTTAATTAGGCAACGACACCAAATGTAGCACAACAATGAGGATTCCCATGGATGATGGAATGAAAATTCTTAGACCAAGGAGTTGCAATTCATGGGAGGATACTATGTCCAAGATGACATCATGACTCAGGTGACAATATAACTTCAATAGTAGGTTAGTCTTAGAAAATAGACATATATCGACACTTCATTCTAAGGATACTCTAGTATGGAATCAACTATAGTCTTAGACAATGATCATCATGACAACATGATGATATGCTATGTCATCTTACTCCAATGTAAGCGACGACACTCCTGACAATGTTGACTGTAATTATGGCTACACTTGAAATTCAAACAATGAGTGTAATTCTCCCTACATCTAAGCCTGTCAACTTGCAAATAATATCAACACTTGCATAAGATCCTAATATTCTATCATAGTAATCATCATCACAATATTGGACATGATTGGAGAGCAAAATGAATTTGTCTTCATTATCAAAATTCCATAGCATACAAATATGGTAGAGATTCCAATCTCTGTGACTACACGTGGGCTTATCAACCAAGCATTTATGCTATTACAACATTGTATTGCATACATCTTATCATGATCCTCAAAATAAAATAAGGGAGGCTATTTAAAGAGATATCTTGTCAGTTGTCATAACCAATTCCTAAGACATTGTTACAAAACTACTCAAACTTCCTACTTAATTATCTTAGCAACCTTATAATTAATTAATTTACTAAGGTTTGCAATAATGACTACATTTACATTTCATTTTAACTACATTTCACTAAATTTGATTGCATTTTGTTTCATTATAATTTAATGTTTGCTACTTGGACATTTTCACAAACATTTTCATTTTTTGCTTCTTGGAACTAGTGCCTAGAGAGAGGTTCTCTTTACACAACTTCCTACAAATGGGGAGGTAGTTGCATCCTCAACTCCCTCTAACTAACTACCCTGACACCTCAAAACTTCTTGAATTACATTTCAAATATCCTACATTTGCATTCATGAACTTTATCAGTTAAACATATGATATGTTTGTCAAACACTTTATATACATGTAACAAAACTCAAAATAATAATTATTTGTGCATAGTGGATTCCTTACGCACTTTGTTAACTCTAAGGCGACACTTGAGGTGGTACCACCTACTTCTTAATTTGGAAATAACACATGGGAATCCTCTTAAGAAGCAAAGGGTTATGAAAGATTACGTGTAGGGATGAAGCAACTCCAATGACCAAGGTTCAAATATTTAGATGGATAATTTGTAATAGTGAAACCTTAGGTTCTATTGTAATCTCTATCTTTGAAGATCTTCAATTGCATTTTCATTGAGTCTCTCTTTTGAAGAGTGAGCATTCTAAAAATTCATTAATTAAATAACCAACTTATTGCTCTTGATCCAAGAGATAATCCTTATATTAAGGAGCAATTGTGATTTTAGTTAGCTAATTATGAAATAACTAAATATGATTCTCTCTCTCTCTCTCTCTCTCTATATATATATATATATATATATATATGATTCTCTCTCTCTCTCTCTCTCTATATATATATATATATATTCATTTGCATTTTTTTAGGGATTCCAGAGAATGAAAGTTTGACATAAGCATATAACTGTCAAAATCACCAGTTCCCATTGGTAGTCCATGCTACCGTTCCTTGGTCCAAAAGGCAGATTGATGATTCTCTAAATGAATAATTTGAAGTACAACTTGCATGTTTTTGATGTGAAAGGTGTTATGAAGTCACATCCTAAGGTTTGATCTTCAAACAGTAAAGGTGGGATAAAGTACAAATAAATATAAAATCTTCAAGTAAATATGGATTGTGCCTTTAGTCTAGTTTAGAAAAGCAATGAAAAGAGATATGTATATGAGAACAAAATAATTAAGTAGTCTATTTTACATAAGGACACGTCCCTAGGTTTGTACATTCATGGATATAGGGACAAGGGGACAACTAGATGAGGTCCCCATCGCTTCCCCTTAGCATAATTTATGTTGGGATGCATAGGGGACACCTACACATCCTTGTGAGGGGCAAGGGGGTGATACTATACACTATTTCCTAGCTTGAATATGGAAACCTGATATAAAGAGACATGAATACAAATAGATGGTTGCCTACACAAAATAGATTATGGAGAGTTGTTTGCATAATATATAAAGTTGTCACATTAGATGAACAAAAACAACTAAAATTTGGAACCTTAATTCTTCATATATACCTGTACTCAAATACTTTTTAGTGAAATAAGAATGTAATTGTATCGATGCCTAAATAGCTCACACATCCCCATGAGATATGAGGGGGAAATATTATACAATTTTTTGTAGCTTAAATATGGAAATCAAATATAGAGAGACAAGAATACAAATAGACACATGTTTGTGCAACTAAATTATGGAAAGTTATTTTTGTAATATAGAGAGTTGTTAGATGAGATAAACAACTAAAATATGAAAACTTAATCCCTCTCATATTCCAATGCCTAAATACTTTTTAGTAAACAAGAATGAAATTATATGGGTGCTTGCATATCTTTTGTTGAAATTTAATTCTAGCATCTCTAAAGACATACTGCAATTCATTTATGTGCATACAGTGAATGCAAGACATTACCACAATATTTTTTAATGTTTTGGGACAGCAAGACAAAAAAATGATTCATGTGAAACAAGAAGTCAAACACAATACTTTGAAGAATTTCATGAGCATTCCAATTGCTTGATCATATTAAATCAGTCATTATACTTTCCAAACTATCCATTATTGTATTTTTATTTTGTCTATAATTGTTGATTAGTAATGACAAAACAAAAAGTTAACTCAAATTTATGTATTTTAAACGATTTTTTCCATTTGTAATTTTAATTTTTATATTTTATATATAGTTGTTCTTTATTTGCCAAAATATAAGGGTGTCTTCTAGTCCTCTCCTTTTCTTATCCCTGCATTTTCTTGTCACCACCAAAACGGTACTCCCAATAACATTGTAAATAATTGTCAAACTATGTAAGCAAATGTAAATTATTTTACTTCCAAATGTAGTGAAAAGAGATGTGTGTATATTGCAATAAGGTAGGTAAAGAATTGACAAAGTATGTAAGCAAACATGTAAATTATATTGCACTTCCACATGCAAAGAATTCCTTTGAAAATAAGCATTAGGTTATTAGCATGATCTTCTAAGATCATAGATGGAATTAATGATGGAATTTACTAATTATTGGGTTGGGAGATATTTTTACCAAGATATAAAGATGAACATGTCATTTCTACAACATGGTGTATATTTAGCTTTCCAGTAATTTTTACTCCTCAGAAACTATGTTCTCATTATTCGAATGCATTTCTCTCTCTCCAAAGTTTTATTGTCAAACTTTTTCTACAACGCCTGAAGCAGTGTGCAGTTGTTTCCATCTACTAATCATGCAAGAAAATCATATTTCAGACGAAAATGGTATTTCATGCCAATTCCCCTGATACATTTAGCCTTAAGGACTAAGGAAGAGTGCATAGGATTGTGGCACACCATTCCAAGTGCGTGAGGCTAAGGTGCACCATCCAAGTGCGTAAGGACTAAGGCACACCATGCAAGTGCGCAAGACTATGGCGCACCATTCCAAGTGTGCAAGGCTAAGGCGCACCATCTCAAGTGCACAAGACCGTGGCACACCATTCCAAGTGTGCAAGGCTAAGGTACACCATTTCAAGTGTGCAAGATTATGGCACATTATTCTAAGTGCGTAAGGCTAAGGTGCACCATCTCAAGTGCATAAGACTGTGGTGCACTATTCCAAGTGTGCAAGGACTAAGGCACACCATCCAAGTGTGCAAGACTATGGCACACTATTCCAAGTGCACAAGGCTATTGTTAGAGTAAATATTCCATAATTTGAATATTTTACCTTTTTCCTTATAGTAGGTAGATTATTACATTTACTTTTCTACTTCTTACCATGTAGATATTTATTGTCTTAAATATCTAATGGTCATTTCCTAAATATCCTAGGTTAACTGTTCTAAACCAAACACTCTACCTCTTGGTGTGTTGGTTGGCATGATATTAGTACGTCAGTTTTATATGCTATTTTGTAACCTATATAAACTATAGCTACATAGCTATATGGTTAATGCATATTTTATTTATCAAACCATTTCTATTACGTTTCATTTAGCCACATTGGCATCAGATCCAGAGGGAGGAAGTGCTAGCGTTGGAGCAGAACAAATATGGTTCCAAGTGGAGAATATGAGAGCAGATCTCGTTCCACTGGTGTTCCAAGTGGATAAGATGAGAGCAGATCTTGTTCCACTAGAGAAGGCGTCACGCAGGGCTTGGTTTAATTTTTTATGCATTTAATTATTTAATCACTTCTTTTTTGTTGCCTTCCATTTACTCGTGCCTATAGACATAGAGCAGGCAAGCAACTGAGGCAAGCCCACCCATGCACCAGAGCTAGGCTCTGACATCCAGCCGCTAGGTCGACTGTCAACATGGTCAGGAGACCCCTCGGATAGCTGACCATCGAAGACCATCAAAGACAAGCTCCAGTAACCGGTGGCTCATAGCCAATGACTAGAAAGTGAGGGTAGGCACGCCCTCCTTATCTGGTGACCGGCTTACCACCGGAGACAAGCTTCGACAACCCCCGACTAAGAGTCAGGGCAGGAGTGCCCTAGCTTGGGATTGATGACCAACCATGTAAGGGCCGATAGCTGGTGACCAACCACCTAAGTAGGGCAAGCACGCCCTCCCAGGCGATAACCAGTGATCGATGAGTCCAACCACCCTACACCTAACCCTAGCTTGGACACAATACACCAAAAATAGACTCTAACCTAATAGCACACGGATCGAGGGACTGAGGTGGATGAGGTTGAGCTGGCAGACTACTGAGCTGGCACAAAAATCAAGGCTAATGTGGCGATGGATTATAGGTATGTGTGGCAGCTTGAGGTACGACATGACAACTTGGATTTTACAATTGGCGGGCCCTCATTTGTCATCTTCATCAAAAATGTTTGTTGATGATTGCCCATAGGTAATTGGTTAATATGGGTGTATTTCTCCTTTTTAAGAGGAAAAACATGCACTCATGATGCATGTGGGACTAAAATTCCCAAGCCTTTCAAAGGCTTTAGAGCGCGCGCGTACGTGTGTGCTCAATTACCCGTCAGCGGGTAGGGAATAATTTAAAAGGAAGATCATCTCCCTTGCTCCTAGCCACAGCATTAGCTGGGCTAGTTGGAGCCCCACGCTAAGGTGGTTCCTGATTGGAGGTCAGGAGTTCAACTCCCGTCGGGTTTACGATGCATACTTTTTACTAAAGGGGCCCGAAAACAAGTGAATGCCCAAGGTAATTTTTTTTGTATTTTTTTATTATTTTTTAGTTTCTTTTAATAATTTTTAATACTTTTTTTTATTAAATCATTTTATTTGATAGCTAAAGTGATTTATTATGAGAGTATTTTTTATTATTAAACTTTACTAAGTCTATAAATTTATACATTAAATTTACAATTTGGAGGCAATTTTTTTTGCAAAACTTAGGAGACCTCAATTATTCTCAATAGCCTTGTTCAATTAGCAAACAATAAAGAATCACACTTGCATTCTTTTTTGGCAAATTTGGAAAACAAGGAATCTGAAAATTTTATCAATTTCAAAGACAAATTGTGCATTTTTTTTCTCCAAGAGGGGATATAAGACATAACATTACACATTCTTTTTGCAAAATTGAGAAGAATTTGAAGCCTAGGGTCCATAAAAACTAAGTCGTGTGTTGACTAGTTCTGGAAGCCTTTCAAACATGGGTCGTGTGTCAACTTGTCTTGAAAGGAGTGCTATTTGTTAAATTTGCAAAACAAAAGGGGGAAGACAAGAAATTGTATTTCTTTTGCAAATTTGTAACACAATAGTGAGGAGCACTTAAAACAAAACAAACTTGTTTATTTTGCAAAATCAGAAAAGATAGGCAATTGTTTATTGTCACATTATTTGCAAAATTGTAAGACAAGGAGGAGACAAAAACATATCAATTTTTTGCACAACACAAATCCACATTTTGATGCAAAAATTAAAAGGTGCATTTTTTGATTTTATTCAACACCTTCATTGGCAATTTAGGTGCATTTTCAGTTGCATCCGACACTTAGGTGATAAGAATTTTGTGGGCATTCTTGTTTGATTATTGCATTATTTCTTTTGCAATTATAAGTCATAGAATCAAGAACACTCCACACCCCAAAATTTCACTAATAAATTTGTGTTAACCGTTGCACATATTTAAAGACAATATTCACTTGATATTCTCTCTTACATACAAAACAAAAACCCCTAATTCTCTCTATTTGTTTGGCGTAATTTCCTCAAACTGATTATCCCTCTTCAAGAGGATTTTCAGGCAGGTGCCATTAAATATCTTTTTGAGTGAATTATATTTCATCTCTTATTTTTTTGGCTTAATTTCCTCCAACTGATTATCTCTCTTCAAGAGAGTTTTTAGGTAGGTGCCATTAAATACCTCTTGAGAGTGAAAGAAAAAAAAGTCTTTTTAAAATAAAGGAACCTTGAAAGTGTCAATTCTTTTGCACTAAGGGGGGAAAATTCCTTTCTTCCTTCAAACATAAATTTTGACAAGAGGGAGATAAAACTTGTAAATTCAATCATAAAAGTAGAAGTCATCAAAATTATACCTTTTCTTTTAGACTTCATAATAACAACCATGCTTGAATTACTTGCAATAAGGAAGGATGATTTGGTGAACTTTTTGATAAAATTGCCTAGAAAGCATAGTTTTGCACAACTTGTAAAAATGACAACCAAAACACCATTCAGTGTTGGTTTCAAACCAAGAAAAACTAAAATGGCAAAGGCACATCACAGAAGCCATGTTTCTAGTAAAGTGTCTCAATCTGATTCTGATTCTGGTTCAAAGAGAGCACACAAAGTGCTCATGGCTAAAATAGTATTGTAGAGGGAAAACACATGTGTCACCTTGAGAAAAACACCATTTCCTCTCTCTTTTTTAGGCTTCATAAATAGCATAAGTTTTTGTTTGAAGTACTTGCAATAAGGGGTGATTGTACCTCTTTTAGGCTTCATAAATAGCAAACTCTCAATGTTTGAAGTACTTGTAACAAAAGGAGAGAATTTTTTGGTGTAAAATTGCCTAGGAGGCAATATTTGTAAAATCCTTCACAAAAATCTTAAGTTGCACATATTTTTGCAATTAAGGGGGGATTTACATTTATTTTTCTTCACAATTTTTTGTAAAAATGGAAGAAGACTTATAAGGGTGCATTTTCGGTAGCGACCAACACCTTAGTCATACTTCTTTCATAAATTAATTACAACATGTTTTGCAACAATAAGGGGGGAACTTATAAGAGTGTATTTTTGACAGCGACCGACACCTTAGCTACCTTATCTTTTGCAAAATCATATTGTAAACTGAATGAACCTCATATGAAGTAATCTATTCTATTACACCTAGCAATTGCAGCAGCTGATTACCCATGCAATTCGGTTGGATGACAAGATTATTATAAGGACATTCGTTGGTGTGAAGACAAAGTGAGGAATGACCCACTTTTTGCTTTGGAGTAGCCAGAGCACTGTGACAGAGCAAGAACTAGTAGATCAACATCTTTCACTATATTGGGACAGTTATATACATTACCCAAATAATGTAATAAGGAGGGATGTTAGAGTAAATATTCCATAATTTTGGATATTTTACCTTTTTCCTTATAGAAGGTAGATTATTACATTTACTTTTCTACTTATTACCATGTAGATATTTACTGTTTTAAATATCTAATGGTCATTTCCTAAATATCCTAGGTTAACTATTCTAAAACAAACACTCTACCTCTTGGTGTGTTGGTTGGTGTGATATTAGTATGTTAGTTTTATATGCTATTTTGTAACCTATATAAATTATAGCTTCATAGCTATATGGTTAATGCATATTTTATTTATCAAACCATTTTTCTTACGTTTCATTTAGCCACAGCTATTGCGCCCCATCTACCTGTGCCTCATCCATTGACTATTCAACCCCTACATAGTTTCCAAGGCACCAAGGCCTGGCGTTCCATTTCTCTTGTGTAAGGAAAATGTGCAATCAGTTCATATGCTTTATCAGTTAACTTTTCAACAGAAGCACATCTCCCAATTCATAGACTGTTGTGCTCCTTTTATGCTATGTCAAAAATTTTCCCTCCATACATGTGTGCTTTACCTGCTGACTTTTCAAACGTTGCGTGTCTCCTGAGACCTCATTCTTGCACTCCTTTTCTCCTGCATAGGGCCTTGCGCTCCTTTTTGTTGTGCCAGTTAGTTATGCAATGGGTCAGCTATGCTTCACCTCTAGACCTGTCAACTCTGGTGCTGGTCTTTCTCAGTTGTGCTCCACATCAAAAAATTTAATATGCATCCTTATCCATCCAAGAGTAGCCATTCTGAGAAGCTTCCAGACTGGACATTATAGGATTTCAAGTCTATCTTCCATGGAAACGGTCCCCACGAGTGAGGAGGCAGCTCCAACAAGCCAAGCCTTTTAGGGCATTGAAGGAGCTCAACTACATTTTTAAGGAGTCATCAGTCCCAACCATGCCTAATAACTATTTCATAGGAGTCATCAGTCCCAACCATGCCTAATAACTATTTCATGATTGTACTCAGTACTGGCCGTAGCTTTGAAAGCTTTACCTACTTACGATGGCATAAGAAATACGATGCATGAGCACATTAAAGACATCACAGAATTAACAACCATCCACCAGATCACTGAAGAAGACGTTATGGTGATGTTATTGGTGCTTTTATTAAGAGGTAAACTCCTCTACTGGTACCAATCGCTCTCGACCGACATCATAACCTCGTGGGACCAACTAGTAGGACAACTTATAAGGGTCTTCAATGAACAAGAAAACTCCTCTTTACTGCACCAATTCACCTCTATCCAAAGGCACCCTCAGGAAGAGATAGTTGACTTCAATGTCAGGTTTGCTTGAACCTGGTAGAGAGTCACTGATGATCTTTGGCCAACTGCTGAACAAGCGGTGCTCTATTACCTTAGAGCGTTCTACTCTGATATTAGCATGAGTATCTGACATGCTAATGTTAACTCATTTCCAAAATTGTACCAATAGACATAAAATATGGAAGTTGATCTGGTAGCCATCAGGAAGTTACCTCCAAAAGCAACCACCGATTTACCCAGATTTCTCGTAGAATATGTACCCAAACACATTTGCTTCATCTGCACCTCAGATGTACCCTAATAATATGTGGGCTCCTAACCCACAAAATAAAGCGGTACTCACTCCCCAATTTTAGGTACCATCTCCTCATTATCCAAACCCCATAGTTCCCCAGCTTTTAGCTCCTCCTCAATACCCAATATTGCCTGCACCATTGGCACCATTACCATTACCCACACCTACAACTCAAGCATCTCTAAATGCAGATCAAGCCAAAGAGTTACAGATGTGTATGGGTTTATGAAAACTATGGTGAATGATATGGCTATCATGAAGAAAATCTAGTTCAGGGATCAAAGCTATTTGCTAAGGATATTTCTACCCACAATCACGAAGGATCAATTCGTCTATACTAGAAGACCTCATGAGAGGAACTCCATGATGTTAGAGTGCGATGAAGCTAGCTCATCTGAAAGGGCCTACTAGTGCTCCACCTGCAACGACCCGCATGGCAAAGACACTTTCATGGTTCATCTAAACTATATGTAGATGCTTGTAGATGATGCACCTGGCAAACAGGTAAATATGATAAGGTAAGTTAATCATAATTGCATGATTCCCCCTATCGAATAGGTCTCTGTTCTGATATAGATAGGCAAGAAGCCAATTGAGGTTGATCCAATTCAGATTGAACCACTCAAGGTGCTTGATGATCCTAAGATACCAAGTGAGAAGGCAGCCATACCACCAAAAAGAGAGCCAGCTTGAGTATCGAAGCTGGTGGACACCGCTCAACTAAGATACTATCTACCCCAAAGGGCAAGAGCGAGAACCCCTCAACCGTAAGCTTTAACCTCTCAACCCTTGACAGAAGAAAGATATTAGGCGAGGGAAAAGTTATGATACCCCTTAATTACGAAGCATCAAAGGGTGGAAGCCATGCAATAGTACCGAACCCGATACGAAACCACTAAAGAGGGAGGTCAGTCTGGTTCTAGAGCATACAATATCATCGAAGAGTTAAGGAAGACTCTGGCTAAGGTAAGCCTCTTTGACCTGCTCCAATTTTTTGGTCAAGTTGACCTATTGCAGGAATCCCTCAAGTTCATCAAGGGCAAAGGGAGACCAACTCAGACCGTCCTAACATAGCCATTGACCACCTCCACTATGGGAAAGAATAGGTCATCACCATTTTATCTACTCCTTAATATGGAATGATGGATCATGCATAATTGCATGGTTGATTATGGTGATGCCACCATTGTAATGCCCAAAGCTGTATGTGAATTCATGGGTATGGAGTACACCAGGAGCAGTCCTAGAGTGCTTCAACTAGATGGAACTCTAGTTAGAACTGGGGGGGTCACCAAGGACATCTCGATTGTGCTAAAAAAGATGTTGTAGATCACAGTAATCTAAGAAGTTATGGTAGTTTACTTGGAACCCTATTTTAGCATGTGCTTGTCATGGGAATTCATTGCTAATATTGGAGGCTATTTGTCTCTCGATTATTTGCATTTGGAGGTCCTCTTCAAGGGGAAGAGTGTCAAGATTTTTAATGAGAATGCCTCCACCTTTCTCATTGAAAATATCTAAGATGCAGAGAAACCCATGGACTCAGTCGACATCATTGATGGAGTAGAAGTGGAGGAAAATATGGAGCTGATGGAGGAAGCTCTTGACGAGTTGCACATAGAGGATGAATTCTCTATGTGTGATTTAAATGCTATGATAGAATTGGATATTGGGTGTTACTCAATAACCAATCCCTAAAAGGCTAAAGTACTAAGTGACGTTGACCCCATGGACAACCAATTATGGAAGCTCTTTTTTTATGGCACCCATTGCAAAAATGGTGCTGGAGCTAGAGTTGTCCTCATATATTCCTCTGGAAATCAAAAGACATACTTGTACAGGCTCGCTTGGAGCTATACTAATAACATTGTTGAGTATGAAGCCTTATATTTGGGGTTACGAAAGGTGAAGAAGTTAGGAATAAAATAGTTATAGGTATTCAGGGACTCCAAATTAATCTATAACCAAGTGACAAATAAATGTGTTACCAAACAACACTACCTCAAAGCATACCATAATAAGGTATGGGATTTGCTCAAGTCCTCAACTCTTAACATTCAGTTTATTTCGTGAGAGCAAAATAAGCATGCTGACGTTTTTGCGTCCATTGGAGAAAGATGCTTCCTAGTCAAGAATCCGATGCAAAGGCCAAAAATAGTAAGGATTATCTATAGGCCCTCGATTCCAAATAAAAATATTCACTAGTAGGTCTTTGAAAATGACGAGCAGATCATTAATTTTCTTATTGATGAAGCAGGAAGCATCGAAGATAGAGCTCTCAATGATGAATAATATGAGGGCATAATCCAGCTGAAAAACAACCACCTCCCTAAGGGTTTGATCACCCTTGAAAGCCTTTTCGACCAAGATGACAGGGCTCTCCCCCACAAGATCAAAGTGGATGCAAGAGAGTACAAATATCTAGAGCTAGAGTCTATGAAAATTATCAAGGTGGGGACTGATTGCATACCGCAAGAAATTGAACAGATCAAAACCCTTTGTAGAGAATATTCGGACTTCGCCACATGGAGCTATCATGACCTAAAAGGGTACGACAGAGACGTCTTCCAACATACAATTGAGCTCCAAGAGGGAGTTAATCCTATGCAACAAAAGCAAAGGCTTGTGAATCCAAATATTGAAATACTGATGAAGGTCGAGCTTCTAAAAATTCTAGAAGCAAAGATAATCTACCCCATCAAGCATTCATCCTGGGTACTGAACCTAGTCCCGATACGGAAAAAGAACGGATATATTTGCCTCTGCATGGAATTCCAAAATCTTAATCAGGAATCCCTAAAGGATCACTACCTACTACCCCAAATTGATCATATCCTTCATGTGGTGGCAGGAGCCCAAAGGTTTTCTCTTCTGGATGGCTTCTCGAGATATAACCAAATTTGGGTTAAATATGACGACGAGTATAATAGTGCCTTCACCACCAAGTGGGGCACCTTTGCTTATCAACGCATGTCGTTCGACCTCTACAATGCCAGAGCAACCTTCCAAAGAGTAATATAATTAGCCTTTGGTGAGTTTCTCAACCATTTCATTGTAATATATCTAGATGATATGATTGTTTTCTCCCACAGGATGGAGGAGCACAATTTACATTTGCGACAGGTTTTTGAGAAGTGTCAGGAGTTTGAAATATCAATAAACTCAAAAAAATCAATTTTTTTGGTTAAGGAAAACTTCTAGGGCACCTCATATTAGATAAGGGTCTTACTATTGATCCCACTAGGGTCGAAGCCTTGCTCAGGCTACCTCTGTCGACAAGAAGGGCCTCCAATCCTTCTTCGGACAGATAAACTTTGTCAGGAAGTTTATTTTTGACTTCACCCAGGTAGTGAAGCCTATGACTGAGCTCCTCAAAAAAATGTGAAGTTCCTATGGACAGAAGAGAGAAGGCATGTATTTAAGGATATCAAGTATAGAATTGCATAGGCTCTCATTCTGGTAAACCATGATTATTCCAAAGATTTTATTCTATATGTGATCGAGGATCCAAAAAGCTATGCGATTGTACTAACCTAGAAAATTGAAGATGGGGATGAACGGTCCATAGCATTCCTCATTCAAGTCATCCTCCCGCATGAGGAAAAGCACAATTTCATTGAGAGTCAAGTGCATGCGGTAATGAGGGCACTGAAGAAGTTTCATCATTTCGTCTTGCAGAGCAAGATGATAGTGTATGTGGTACACCCGAAATTCCAAAACTTCATCAGTCAGGGTGAGCTTGGCAATGAGAGGGCAGGTTGGATCACCAAGATCCAAGAATTTGATATAGAGGTTTGGCCCACTAAACTAGTTCATGGTTGGGCTCTATGCTTGGATTTTGCCAAGAGTGTCGCAACTGAGGTAATAAATTACCAATGGGAAGATTCACTCTCGCAAAGCCATTTGGTGAATTAGTCAGCAGATGATAGGGATTGGACTGAAGACTTGGTTTAGTACTTCAGCATTGTACGGTGCCCTTCGGGCCTCAACGCATCACAAAGAAGAAGGTTTAGACTTCAAGCATGCAGATACGTGTTGCTACCCAAGGGGTTGTCTCATCAAAATATTGACGATGTCCTAAGATGTGTCAGGAGGACATAAAAACATAAAATCATGGATGAGTTTCATTCTAGAATGTCGGGGGCCATCTCACTAGAAGGTCGATGGCTTTAAAAACAATAGGGTGAGCTATTATTGGCCCACCATTTTTGTTGATTCCTTTAGTGTAAGACAAAAATGCGTAAGTGTCAAAGATATGTTGGGTGATGAGGCCTGGAAATGCCTCAATCATAACATATTTTGAACACTAAAAATGCCTATAAACTCTTATGTTTTATCTGATATGTTAGTTAAGTTGATTCAATATGCTGTATATTAACCATTTTGCATGATCAATGTATTTGGAATATTATATGCTGATTTTAATTTTTGCATAGTTTTGTGTTCTTTTTGCTATGATTTGCTACAATGGGATATGCTTAGAATAATAGCAGCATTTCACTAATCATGTTTTGATTTGTCTCAAGCATTTATTTCACCTAAATCTGCAACAATGAAAGCAAACTGTTGCTGTGCAACAAAAACTAGTCTTTCCCATGTAAATTCCAGCCACCTGTCCATAAATAGCAAGGCATGGAATTCACATGAGGAAAGAGATGAAGACCATTGGAATTTGATCTTAAGAGATAACCCACCTGAGAGATGCAGAAGAAATCACTGGAAAAGCACACATTTGTTCATTTAGAAGTATCTTTGGAATGAACAGATATCTTCAGAATGAGAGAACACAGCATCTTCGGAATGAGCGGATCTTCGGAATGAAGAATGCAGTATCTTCGGAATGAGCGATCTTTGGAATGAGAATGCAGTATCTTCAAAATGAGGCTGGCCAAGGAGGCTGGCCACTTCCAGACATAGGAGGAGGACTAACAAGCAGGTTTTTATTCTGATTTTGCTGTAGCAGAATGAGTTGTAGAACTTGTTATTTCAATTGCTTGTAAATAGCTGACAATATTTGTGATCTTAGTTTATTTATGTTTAGATTAAACTTGTGCTTAATGTTTTAGTTGTAATCTCTACTTTCAGCAAAGCTTCCATTTTATTTCAGACTGTTATTCCTAGAATTTACTGTTTTTCAGCAATTTCTTGCATTTTATGTTTTGCTGTCAAATCTTGCATAGAAGATTGACAACCTTCTATTACAGAGCTTTGACAGTTTTTATTTCCACATTAGATCTAGACTTTCATTACTGCAAAAGTAATTAGATTTCCTTTCTGCAATTAGGATCAGACTTTCAATTCTGCAACTGTTATTCTGCAATTGTAATTAGGACTTCATTTCTGTAGTTAATGATTAGTTTCCAATTCTGCAACTTAGATTAAGATTTAATTCATGCAATTTAGAGATAGGAATGTCCCAAAACCCCCCACACAACCGGTTCCACCAATAAGACCTGTTGCTCTAGATTGACCTAAGTTATAGTTGTTTCACTTCTTCTTTCGTAGATAGCCTTGTACACTGCCCTGGATTGACAAATTCATTGAGAATTAATGATGGTATAACGACTACGCATCATTTTGGCGTCGTTGTCGGGGAATAGTGTTGCCAAAAAAAACAAACAGTCCAATAGCTGTAATCAGACTAAGCTATGAAAATTTAGGTTAAAATCTGAATACAACAGTTGAGGAAGGTAACAACTATTGACTTAATTTATGTCATTCAAGAGTAAACATGAATGAATAAGTCTAGGGATGAAAAAGGTAGAACTACCCCAAAGGATCCCTGGCTTGTTCCATTAAGGAGATCTTCACGCTTAAGGGGTGAATCACCTGTGTTTGAACTACCTAAAAGATTGATAGAAAAATCACCAGTCTCACCATCATTAGAACATTCTGAGATAGGAAAATCACCAATTTTATCATCATCAGAATATCCTAAGAAAGACAATTCATCAGACTCATCATCAACAGAGGGTCTTGGACCTCTTGAGAGAACAATTTGGAAAGCTTTAACTTCTCCTAGGAAACAGGAAACTATGGCAGAAGGAGGCAATGTAGATGGCCAACATGGCTATGTCCATAATGAAGGAGATGATCAGGATATGCTCCAACCTTCCAGAACATTTGAATATCCTATTCGTCTGAATCCAACACAAAACTCTCCCATGAAGACCATTTCACCTTCAGTACTTCCAACCTTCCGAGGTGTTGTATCTGAAGATCCTGATCAGTTTTTGTTTGAATTCAAGGTAGTGTGTCAGACCTATGATTATATAAATGACAATCAAAAACTTAAGGTTTTTCCCTCAACACTCAAGGATTCAACACTACGCTGGTTCATGAGCTTAGAGCCAAATTCCATAAGAACCTGGGATCAAATGGAAACTGTCTTTTTAGATAAATATCAGGAATATTGCCGTGTAAGGAATAGAAAAGATGAGTTATTCAGAATCAAGCAAGAAGATGATGAAACATTGGAAGATTATCTTGATAGGTTCTCCTTTGTTCAAAGGAGATGTGGACTTGTAGAACCAGAATTATGTAAAACCATATTTTTGAGAGGATTGCAAGATGAATCCAGAGAAGTTCTGGATTTGATGGGAAAAGGGGATGTAACCACTCTCAGTAATGAGGAAATTATGGATCTTTGCAGGAATTACTCTCGCACTAAACAGAGAAGAAGAAAAATCCACACAAATGGCACTGATGTAAAGGACCTGATAGAGGAACTTGCAAATTTCAAAACTGATATTCTAGTGCACCTAAACACTACTTTGGGGGAAATGTCTGCAAAAGCAAAAAACATAGAACCTTTGGCAATTTATTGCCCAAGATGTAGAAATAAACATGCTTTGTAGGAATGTCCTTTGAATAAAACATCTATCTCAGCCATTTGTAGTATCTAGTTCAAAAAGGCATTCAACCGATCAATGCCACCTGCTACCACAACTCAAAACTGTGTTAGAAAATCAGACTGAGGAACTCAACTATATTGGACCGAAACAAGGGGGAAATTTCTCTCAATATCAAAATCCCCCTCGTTTTCCTACAAATTGGGGGCATAATCCTGGTACTATGCCTTGGGGACAATCAGAACCACCCCAACGTCCTTGGAATTATCCTCAATGGACAAATTCCCAAGAATGGCCACAAGCAAATTGGAGTAACCCAACCTGGAATCAGAATCAAAACAACCCCTCATGGAATCAAAACAACCCATCTTGGAATCAAAACAATCCAGCTTGGAATCAAAATCAGACTAATCCACATTGGATGCAAAACCAACCACAGTGGAATCAAGCAATACCAGTCCTATCCAAGGCAACAAAGGAATCAAGGTCAAAATCAACATTTGTTGCCTGCACCTAATCAAAATTTTCAAGAAAAACAATAGCAAACACAGCAAGTGAAACAACCTCAATTGCCAGCTCAACCAGTCACTAATCCAAACAACATGAGACAGACACCTCCTATCTATGTGGCTGAAGCTAAAGAAAATGTTGAAATTAATGTTCTTGATTGTAGTAACATCCAACTTCATTCAGGAAAAGTTGTACCTAAACCAGTTTCAATTGAAATCAAAGAAAATGAAGAGCAAGAATCATCAGAACCAGAGAAAATTCAACCAACAATGGAGACAGAAGAAAAATTGGAACCAGAGATAGAGAAAGAGACACAAGCAGAACAATTACCAAGGATAATTCCATATCCTGAAAGACTTAATGCAATACCAAAAAATTCTGAGTCAGAATTGGTCAAAGAACTCAAAAAGTTGACTATATCATTGCCCTTATTGCAAGCTATTAAGGAAATACCAGAGATTAATAGTACTGTCCAAAATTTGTGCATTAAAAGAGCAGGAAGAAAAAAGAAGGCATTTCCCAAAACTATGCAGGTTGAAGGGAAGATAGCTGATCTCTTATCTGGAAAACTAGTACCTCCAAAGTATAGTGATCCAGGAAGCCCAGTTATCACAGTCACCATAGGTTCAGTACCAATATCAAATGTCTTAGTAGATCTAGGAGCTGCAATAAATGTCATGACCAAGGATACAATGGAACAATTACAACTCAAACATCTCAACCCCACATTTACAGTTTTAGAAATGGCTGATAGGTCAGTTGCAAAACCTGAAGGAATCATTGAAGATGTCCCTATAGAAGTTTCTTCTTGGGAATTCCCTGTAGATTTTCTGGTTTTACAGCCAAGAAATTCAGCACATGGATATCCCATTATTTTGGGAAGACCTTGGCTTGCAACTGCAGCAACCTTCATAGATCGCAGATCTGGAAATATGACTATTTCAAATGGTATTGATCTGAAACAGATTTCTTTATATCCTCCTGCAAAACCATCTAGCAAATTTTTAGGTCAGTTATGGTTTTCTGACTCAGATGAGGAACCAGAAGAGGTCATTTCTACACTAGCTACCTTAGTAGTAAGAGAACACACAGAAGACCTCAGTGACACAAAAAATTTAGAAAATGAAACAATCCTGATGAATGTTCTGCATGAACAAGGTTTAGAAGGGGAAGCAACAAATATCCAACAGTTAAGTAATGAGGAGAATCAAAAATCTGAAGATGAACCATCTGTACTATCATAGGGAAACTCTGTTTCACTACCACATGGATGGCACCATCATCTGATTTTTCCTTCTCACTGTTCCATACAAGATATGCTTCCCTCAAGCAAGCAATAAAACAGAAACTGCTTCTTTTCTCCCATCTCAACAATGTCCTCTTAATCCCTTAATTACCAGGTATGAAGGAGTGAACTCAGTCCTTCTAAATACAAAACAAATAGAAGTCCAGCCAGGCAAATTTTTGAACATTTACAACCAGCTTACTAGGGAAGAGGAAGAAAAATTGATAGTTGTCTTGCGGAAGCATGTTCATGCTTTTGCTTGGAACTACAAAGATATGTCAGGAGTTCATCCTGATATATGTACCCACATAATCTATACTGAAGAAGTCAAGCCAGTTAGACAACCCCAAAGAAGATTGAATCCTGCCTTAAGAGATATTGTGAAAGAAGAAATTGAAAAACTCCTGGAAGTAGGATTCATTTACCCAATTTCTGATAGCCAATGGGTTTCTCCATTGGTAATAGTTCCTAAGAAAAATGGAAAAATGAGAGTATGTGTAGACTATAGAGAGTTGAATAAGGTGACATACAAAGACCATTTTCCATTACCTTTCATAGATCAGGTGTTAGATACTCTTGCCGGAAAAAGATACTTTTGTTTTCTTGATGGATTTAGTGGATATAATCAAATTCAGATTGCACCTGAAGATCAAGAGAAGACAACTTTTACATGTCCATGGGGAACATTTGCCTATAGGGTTTTACCTTTTGGTTTGTGTAATGCCCCAACAACTTTTTAGCGAGCAGTCCTAGCAATTTTTGCTGATCTGACCACCAAAAGTGTTGAAATATACATGGATGATTTCACAATATGTGGACAAACTTTTGATTTTACATTGGAAAATCTTGACAAAGTCTTAACTCGCTGTGAAACATACCACTTATCCTTGAATCCAGATAAATGCTTCATGATGATGAAGGAAGGGATAGTTCTTGGTCATCACATCTCTCCTGAAGGGATCCAAGTTGATCCAAAGAAGGTGGAAATTATCAAGAATCTCCTTCCTCCTAAAACTCAGACTAATGTTAGAAGCTTCCTAGGACACATTGGTTTTTACCGCAGGTTTATTCCCAACTTTAGCACAATAGCCAGTCCTATGTTTGCCCTATTGACTAAAGATTCTGAATTCTCCTGGACTGCAAAGTGTCAGGAAGCATTTGAAGCTCTGAAAGAGAAATTGATAACTCCACCTGTGCTCAGAGGACCTAATTGGACATTACCATTTCACATACAGATTGATGCCTCCAATACAGCAATTGGAGCAGCATTAGGACAAATTGACAATGGTGAACACTATACCATCTACAACATTAGCAAGAACTTGACAGGAGCCGAGAAAAATTATACAACAACTGAGAAGGAATTCCTAGCAAGTAATTTATGCCATCAACAAATTCAGGCATTACATCACAAGGTTATCAAATATTTATTCACACAGATCATACAACCATTAAATATTTGATGAATAAACCTATGGTAAGTGCAAGAATTATTCGTTGGTTGTTGTTGTTGCAAGAATTTGATATCACTATAATCAACAAACCAGGAAAAGCTAATGTTGTGGCAGATTTCTTGTCCAGGTTGCAGAACACAGATGAAGGGGAATTAGTTGATGACACTTTTCCTGATGAAAAACTATTTGCTATATCAGTCCAATCACCTTGGTTTGCAGATATAGCCAATTATTTGGTCACAGGGAAAGTTCCTCCACATTTCACTTCAAAACAGAAAAAACAATTGATCAAACAGAGTTCTTCTTTTGAATGGATTAAGGGTATGCTTTTTAAGTGCAGTCCTGACCATGTGTTACGTAGGTGCATCCGAAAGGATGAAGTGTATGATATCCTTAGAGCTTGTCATGATGAACCCTCAGGTGGACACTATTCTATAAAAAGCACAGTTAGGAAAATCCTAGGGACAGGATATTATTGGCCATCTCTTCACAAGGATGTGAAAAAGTACATCAGGCATTGTGATGCATGCCAAAGAATGGGGAAACCCACTCATACAAATGAGATGCCACTACAGCCTCAAATGGTTTTAGAACCATTTGAGAGGTGGGGGCTTGATTTTGTAGGACCTATTGATCCACCTTCTCAAGGAAAGGTGCATATTCTAGTATGCACTGATTACCTGACAAAGTGGGTAGAGGTGCGTGCTTTCAAACATGCTCGTGAAGAGAAGGTCGTTGATTTCTTGTATACTCAAATTTTTCAGAGATTTGGAGCTCCACGGTCTATCACCACAGACCAAGGACCCCAATTTGCATCCAAAGTCATAAAGGCATTTACAGAATTGTATGAAATCAAACATAGGAAATCATCACCTTACCACCCACAAGCAAATGGCCAGGTTGAAGTAACAAACAGGGAACTAGAACGTATCTTGACAAAAATAGTAGCTTTTCATAGGAGAAATTGGCTAGATAAATTACCTGAAGCAGTTTGGGCCTACAACACTACTTGGAAGTCCACTACTGGATTCACACCTTATGAACTAGTCTTTGGTAAAAAGCCTCTCTTACCTATTGAATTTGAGCTACTAACATTGCGCACAACACTGGAAATTGGAATTGAATTGTCGTAGGCATAGACAGACAGGATTCTGTAGCTGAATGCATTGGATGAACTTAGATTGGATGCTTTGCACCAAACTGAGGTAATTCAGGAGCAGAGGAAGCTGTGGCATGATAGTCACATTCAACAGAGGAAACTTCAACAAGGAGATTGGGCTTTACTGTTTGATTCTCGTTATGAGGACTTCCCTGGAAAACTAAGAACTAGATGGTTGGGACCTTACTGGATTGAGGAGGTATTTGACAATGGAGCAGCTCGTCTATCTCCTATTGATGGGTCACGAAGAAAGTTGGTAGTAAATGGACATCGCCTTAGAGTGTACCATACACCTCTGACTAAAGATGAATTCTTGCAGCAACTTGATAGTTTGGATACACAACAGGTGGAGGAGATTCCCTCTTCCACTTCAAAACAATCAGCATGATCATGGATTTCAAGAAAAAGCAAAAAATACAAAAAAATAAAAAAAAATAGAAAACAAAAAGATGAATAAATTCTGAGTATGAATTCCTTCATGGGCATGGTTTCAGGGGAAATCATGAAATTCCTTCATGGGCATAGTCAGGATCAAGAAAAAAAAAAAAAAAGAGAAAAGGAGAGGTAAAAAAAAAAAAAAGGGGGAAAATCAAGAAAAAAGAAGAGAGAAAAATGAATAACTCAGCAGTGAAAACCTTTTCTTAAGGCACTATTGGGTTGGTATGCATGAAAACCAGTTTTCTGGCATGCATAACCTTGAGAAATTTCTGAACCATCATTGTACAAATTCACCAAGTGCACTTGTTTTGAAATGTTGCAGAAAATCTCAGTAGAATATCAACAAAGGCAGTCATTCTTCAAAACTGGCATTAACTATTTTTATCAGGTATATATTTCTTACATTTCTTCATTGTAAAATGATTAGTGTATAGTATATGACAATTAACCATTAGCATAAAAGGTACTCATAAGAGTTGGCATATTTAAAACATGTTTTGAGAATGAAAATATTGATTTCTGCCTAATCTTCAGAACAAGAATGCCAAAAACAGTGCCTGCTATATTATCTTCGGATTGAAATTGTCTTCGGAATGACAGCAAAATGAATGTTGCACTTTGTCTTCAGAAAGAAACTTTTTCTTCGAAATGACAATTTGTCTTCAGAATGAAACTTGATCTTCGAAATGACGACTTGCTGCATCATCTTCGAAATGAAGATCTGTCTTCGGAATGACGATTTACCTTCGCAATACAACCTGATCTTCGGAATGAGGATTGATCTTCGAAATGAGGATTAATCTTTGGAATGAAGATTTAAAATTGCAAAGAGGATTTGTCTTCGGAATGAAGATATAATCTTCGGAATGAGGATTTGTCTTTGGAATGAAGACTCATCTTCGGAATGAAGTCATAATCTTCGGAATAAAGTTTTGTTTGCGCAATAAGTTATAATCTTCGGAAAGAGCATTTCCACATGGCATCCAAGAAGACAAGGTACGACAAAATCAAATTTTTTAGTTGCATGCGATGAAGGAACACGTGTCAGTCAGCACATGGTTTGTTTTTGCACCCATTGGAAATACGGAGGACGTGACCAACCATATGCCACCAATTTTTAATGACAATACACATGCACGTGAGAATCTATGGACTGAACAGAAAAATTAAAACCAAATGAGGTGGATCTGATGGCAAGGACATCCAAGCAATCATTGATGGACAGGTGTTCGGTGCAACAGTAGAAATGTGTGCCACCTTTCTTTTCGAAGACGTGTTTGCGAAGTACAGTGCTCAGGTTACGGTTCATTCCGAAGAAGCAGACGAGAAACAGGGCAACGAAGGTTTCAAACTAAAACTCTGCAAATCTGCAACATAAAAAAACCAGAGATCCAGCAAAAAAATAGCAGCAGCAGTGAACAAAAAAAATGGGGTGAAAGATCAGAACAGAACCTGCAGATACCACCTACCTCCGAGAAAATCTGGCAGTCATGCAGATTTTTGAAGATGGAGGGTTTATGCCATTTTTGGATAAGTTTAATGGGTCTTCTAAAGATTTGGCTGGCATGTTCGCCCATACATTCAGAAACAACCGAGCACATGTAAACGACATGACTATTGAGGTAAGCCCTAAAATTTTAAGTCAGATTACTGAGCTGCCATTAGAAGGGATTTCAATTTCTAGATCTGGCAAGAATACATTGGCAAATGTAGTTAATCAGTTTGTAGAGGAAAATGATAGAGAGCCAGAGTACTTAACCCATAACAACACATGCAAAGGGTTAAAAAGGGCCAGCCTACAGGAACCCTGGGATGAAGTAGCCACCTAGGTAATTAAATTCCTAACCTGTGAAGGCCAGTATGTGCTATTGTTAGGGCATCATCTACGAATTTTGAACCATCTCAGACATGGTGAACAACAACCGAAAGTTAGGGTAAATCTTCCCCTATATCTGTATCAAGAATTAAAGAACATGGCAAAGAGATATCAGGAGGGCAAAGGAAGCCTTCGCCACCATGGCCTCATCAAACTAGTTTGCCAACACCATTTTAGAGGAAACCCTAGGAGTTTTGATAGGTTTTACTCTACCCTAAACGATGTCATTTTTAGGGATGAAGATGAGGAAGAAGAAGAACCAGATACTACTGATGTTGCTACAGAAGAGGAAACAACTACTGTAGAAGATGTTGTAGAAGAAACTGTAGAAGGTGCCCCTAAAGCTGTTACAGAACCACACCCAACAGCAGTAGCAGAAAACCTTGCTCCTGAACCCTCAACTTCATGAGCCAAGAAACAAAAGAGAAGAGGATCTGGAACTGGCAGCAGAGCAAAAAAACAAAAGAAAGTTCATTTTTCTGGAGTGACCACTGATTTGACAGAATAGAGAAGTGAAGCACTTAACCAAACAGAGGCAGAAATAACAAGGGAAATAGAGGCATCTAAAACTGACCCCATGACCCCTGCTGTCACCAGAAAATAGAGCAAAAAGAAGAAATTTGCATCTAGAACTAGGAGGTCTACAAGAATCCATTTGAAAGAAATAGCAGAACAGGTTATGGAGGAAGAAGATAGACCAAGCAGCCCAGATGTCACAGAGATACAACCAGCATCTGAAAACTTTCCAGAATTCCCTAAACAGATAGCTGAGGCAAAAACTGAGCAGGATGGTTTGGAGGAGGCTACAGTTCAACAGGCTACAGATATGGTAGATACCCTTATAGACAGTCTCATAGAGCCTCCTGAACAAGAACAAATTATTGCAGAAGAAGAATTGGTTGAGCAGCCAACTGCAACTGATTTGTATGCATCAGCTTTTGAAGCAGAAATAGAAGTGGAAGACATCACAGAGCAGCTGAGGGCAGCAAGGAGTGTTGTCAAAACATAGACCAGATGGATTTCAGAGAAAGAAAGCATCATTGAGATGCAAGAAAGAAAAATTGTAGAGCTTCAGCAGGAAGTAGCAGAATTAAGAAAAATGTTGTCACAATCAAAAAAATAGCCAGCTGTATCCATTGATGAAGACAATCTGGCTCAATTGCTTCTGGGTTTATCAAGGGCAGATGACTCTGTTGAGGCAGACATAGGAGTTCATCCTGAAACAGCACTCCTTCATTCTGAAGAAGTGCCTGTTCATTCTGAAGCAGCACCATCTTATTCTGAAGCATTGCCTTCTTGTTCTGAAGATGCTTCAAAAATGGTAAAGAGCATAGCAGAGGATGTTGAAGATGAGCCACCAACACAGGAACAGTCCCAACAACAAGAAAATGTTCAAGTAAGTACTCCTATTGAGGTCCCTGCATTCCAAACTGTTACATTTTCAGTAGAAATAGTAGATAAGGGGGTACAAGTAGAAATACTATCTGATGACAACCCCATAGAAATAGCAAATAAGGAGGTATAGGTAGAATTATTGATAGATGATCAACCAGTAGAAGTGGCAGAAAAAGGAGTTCAAGTTGATCTGATACCTAGGATTCCACCTGTAGTTAGACCACCTAATACTGTGTCTCTAGAGCAATACAATGCAGACATAGCTAGCTGGATGATTAGATATGAGCAGCTTGCCACTAAAACTGAAAAGTTCAAATTGGAAGCAAAACAGCTAGAAGCCAAGGACACAAAAATTTAGGCATTGAAAGAAAAGGTGTCTGACTTATGCCAAATTGCTGAATTTTTAGTCCAATTTAGACGACCAGCCAGATTTTACAGCCTTATTTTGAAGGAAAAATACCTCAGATGGCAGGTCATGAGGATTACTTCAAACCTCCCATATAAATTGGACACTATTGCAGATTTTTTGGAGGCATATTTTGACAGTCCTTTTGAGCAAAAAAATCTCCTGTGTGAACTATTTTTACACAGTTTCTTCATTCCAGAGGAAGTTGACTCTCATCCTCAAATCTACATTGGAGATGTTCAGTTGAGAGCATTTATGTCTACTTTGCTAGAATCAGCTTTACTGGGATCAAGAGAAAAAGCAGAATAAAGTGATTGAAACAAGGGCTGAGTTGTTAGTCAGAGCAATCCAACCAAACCACCTAGTTATCACCAGGCAACACTTCTCAATGATGAACAGGGATGATATAAAGAGAATGTACTTGAACAACTTAAGGGACTGTGTGGCCAGATTTAACAATTTTTGTGATCACAATTTCTTCCCAGCATTGTCAGTATGTAGAGACAGATGGGCTGAACTTTCCATGTCTTTGAGGAAAAGAGAACCTATCTCCCCCATCAACTTAGAATGGTCCAGAAGAAGAGCAGAAGGTGTAATCCAGCTGATTCAGATCATGCAACATAACTGGATAGGTCTCAGGTTCAGGCCTCCGACCATCATTACTCCTGTTCCATTCTACTTTGAGGAAGATGCCCAGCCTGATGAACAATTTGAATATTGGCTCAGAAACATTCAGGAAAATAGGGGGTATTACATAGGCAAGAAATTATTCTACAGGTCATGGAATCTAAACATGGACATATGTGATTCCATAGCCCAACAGAATGCATGAGGGCATGCATTAATATAAGTTGGGGGGAAAATGATGAGGCCTGGAAATGCCTCAATCATAACATGTTTTGAACACTAAAAATGCCTATAAACTCTTATGTTTTATCTGATATGTTAGTTAAGTTGATTCAATATGTTGTATATTAACCATTTTGCATGATCAATGTATTTGGAATATTATATGCTGATTTTACAGCTTTTTGCATAGTTTTGTGTTCTTTTTGCTATGATTTGCTACAATGGGATATGCTTAGAATAATAGCAACATTTCACTAATCATGTTTTGATTTGTCTCAAGCATTTATTTCACCTAAATCTGCAACAAGTGCAAGCAAACCGTTGTCGTGCAAAGAAAATTGGTCTTTCCCATGTAAATTCCAGCCAGCTGTCCATAAATAGCAAGGCATGGAATTCACATGAGGAAAGAGATGAAGACCATTGGAATTTGATCTTAAGAGATAACCCACCTGAGAGATGCAGAAGAAATCACTGGAAAAGCACACATTTGTTCATTCCGAAGTATCTTCGAAATGAACAGATATCTTCGAAATGAGAGAACACAACATCTTCGAAATGAGCGGATCTTCGGAATGAAGAATGCAGTATCTTCGAAATGAGTGGATCTTCGGAATGAAGAATGCAGTATCTTCGGAATGAGCGATCTTCGGAATGAGAATGCAGTATCTTCGAAATGAGCGATCTTCGAAATGAGAATTGCATTATCTTCGAAATGAAGCCACTTATCTTCGGAATGAAAACAGAGTGTGCTTTTTGACTTGTTGACCAATTTTTGAAGCCGAAAAAAGGGAAATAAAGGTTGGAAAAAGTAAAGGAAAAGATCTTCCATCTGTCTTTGTCGTCATTGCCGACCAAAGCCATCATTAAGGGAAAGATCAAGTTTTAATCTTCTTCTAGGATAAAACCAGAATTTGTTGCAGCATTGTAGGATTAGATCTTTTGAGATATTCTTTGTTTGTAATCAGACCTTAGGACATCTATAAATATTGCTCCCATTCAGGTTGAGCCGAGTAACATATAGAGGTAATAGTAAGTAGTAGCAGCAGGAAGTAGAAAGTAAGGAAGAAGCAAAAAATAGGTAGAAATTGACTGTTACAGTCCTGTAACAGTTTTTCAGCAGAATTATTGTAATCATGTCTTTTAATCAATAAAGTACACCAGTTCTATTTCATATTGCTTGTAAATGAGTGTGATTAAGATTTAGAGAGAGAGAGAGACTTATACCTTCTTCTGGACAAGGAGGCTGGCCACTTCCAGACATAGGAGGAGGACTAACAAGCAGGTTTTTATTCTGATTTTGCTGCAGTAGAATGAGTTGTAGAACTTGTTATTTCAATTGCTTGTAAACAACTGACAATATTTGTGATCTTAGTTTATTTATGTTTAGATTAAACTTGTGCTTAATGTTTTAGTTGTAATCTCTACTTTCAGCAAAGCTTCCATTTTATTTCAGACTGTTATTCCCAGAATTTACTATTTTTCAGCAATTTCCTGCATTTTATGTTTTGTTGTCAAATCCTGCACAGAAGATTGACAACCTTCTGTTACAGAGCTTTGACAGTTTTTATTTCCACATTAGATCTAGACTTTCATTACTGCAAAAGTAATTAGATTTCCTTTCTGCAATTAGGATCAGACTTTCAATTTTGTAACTGTTATT
The DNA here is from genome assembly GCA_028583015.1 of Wollemia nobilis. Taxonomy (NCBI): domain Eukaryota; kingdom Viridiplantae; phylum Streptophyta; class Pinopsida; order Araucariales; family Araucariaceae; genus Wollemia; species Wollemia nobilis. The sequence goes on from JAQPPZ010000989.1 coordinate 9,923,958, forward strand.
CTGCAATTGTAATTAGGACTTCATTTCTGTAGTTAATGATTAGTTTCCAATTCTGCAACTTAGATTAAGATTTAATTCATGCAATTTAGAGATAGGAATGTCCCAAAACCCCCCACACAATCGGTTCCACCAATAAGACCTGTTGCTCTAGATTGACCTAAGTTATAGTTGTTTCACTTCTTCTTCCGCAGATAGCCTTGTACACTGCCCTGGATTGACAAATTCATTGAGAATTAATGATGGTATAACGACTACGCATCATTGGTTGCATCAAGAATTCTTCTATGCCTCTACACCCGATTTAGGTTGAGGCTACATTTTAGCAATGGGTTTTAGACTTCATCGGGATAACTGAGCCTAATTCTTTCACAGGGCATAAGTATATCTTGACCACTATCGACTATTTCACCCTATGGATGGAGGAAATGCCCACCAAGCGGGGTAATCAAGACGTCGTCATCACTTTTTTGGAAGGTTTGATAACCCATTTTAGAATATCGGATGCCATAGTGACGGATAATGATTCCCATTTCATTGGGGCCAAGATGTGTGCATTCGCTAGTAAGTATGGTATTTACCTAAAAACTTCCTTGAACTATTACCCGTAAGGCAACGGTTTGGTGGAGTTTACTAATAAAAACTTGCTTTGGATCCTGAAGAGGATGTTGGAAGACAAGCGAACCTAGCATCTACTTCTAGATTTTGTGTAATGGGCGGATCGAATTTCCATCAAGAAATCCATTAATACATCCCCATATTCCCTGGTGTATGGGAAGGAAGTAGTGCTTCCTACACATATTGAGTTATCGACACTATAGTCTCTTTGGTCGTTGAATGTCGAGGAAGAAGGGTTTGAACCTGTTAGTGTCAGGTTTGCCCAACTATTGCAATTGGAGGAAAGGGAGAAATCCTATGAGGCTTTCATAAAGCATGTCGTTACCACAAAAAATTGGTTAGACAAAAAGACCTCCGATTGGAATTTCTAGGTTGGCAACTTGGTACTTAAATGGAATGAGAAGTCCAAGCCTGGATACCACAACAAATTTGATGCATTCTGGGAAGGCTCGTTTTAGGTTTCTCACTTCCATCCGATAAACTCTTTCACACTACAAGATCTAAATGGGTTTACTCTGCCACTGTCAGTAAATGGCATTCACCTGAAGGTGTACTACCAGTGAGGGGTAGTACAATAATTCCTTATATAGTTGTATATATTTTTGCATTTTCCTTATGCATTTCAATTTGCTTTTAGGAGCATTTCTTCACCTCCTCCTGTGCTAGCAACAACGCAATTTTTGGGCCAGAATCAAAATTGGTAGGAGGATTTCGAGGAATGTAGTTCTTTCATTTTCCTTTATTGAGTCATGTACATAAGGGCTAGTAGCAATTTCGAGCATTTTAATGTTTCCAGTCAAAGATAACCCCATGAGCAGCATAGTGCCTCACTATCCAAGAGAAATAATTTCAGCTCTTCCACAAGTGTAAGGGTGCGCTCTAATAATGCCAAGCAATTATAGGGTGACGCGCAGCCGTGATGACCGCAATACCTTTGTGCTTGGTCTAAAGTGCGTAACATGTTTTTGCCCATTTGGAAGGTGCAAGGCCAACCCCATGCAAGACCGAGCGCAACATCTCTTTGACCGATCAAAGTGCACTAAAATTGTGCACCCCACCTTTGTGCCCCTCTTCAGGTGCGCAACGTGCGTTGACTGGTCAAGAGCACAATGCCAAGTGCAAGTTGAAAAATGCCTAAGTGTAAGATAAGATTGTGCTCCAAGCATGTCGTACCCTGTGCTTTGACTTGTCAATTTTGGCACTATTTCCAAGCCCACAAAGGTTTTACGCTCCAAATGAGTTGCGTCAGGACAAGACACAGCTAGTAAGTGCGCCTTGCACTTTGACTAGTCAGATTTAGCACTTTTCCCAAGGCCAAAAAAGTCTTGTTCTCCAAGTGACGTGCGCTAGGCCCAAGTGCAACAGAAATGAGCGATTGGGTGTTTGACTATTCAACATCGACAAAGATCTTATGCTCAGAATCCAGGGTGCTAGACCAAGTCGCAGTAGAAGGGAGCGCTTGGGAGTTTGAATTTTCAACCCCAGCACTATTTTCAATACAGCTTAATTGCCTAAGGTATGGTGCATGGTCTTGGTGTGCTCGAGTGTGGCGCACGTTCTCAAGTGCATCGAAGTATGGCACACGATCTTGGTGTGCCCAAGTGTGGCACACATTCTCAAGTGCATCGAAGTATAGAGTATGGTCTTGGTGCACACAAGAGTGGCGCACATTCTCAGGTGCACCAAGGTGTCATGCATGGTACTAGTGTGACAAAGGCTTGTGCACCGTCCCTTGTGCACCAAGGAGTTGTGCATCAATCATGTGTGCCAGGGTGCACATGATCTCAGGTGCGCTAGGATCTTGTGCACTAATTAGATTGCACCCAAGCAGTTTCTTCTAATTTCAAGCGCCAGACTGTTGCACCCAGGTCTTGGTGTGCAAGATGAGGCGAGACCAAAAAATGCACATCCTGAGGAGGCCATTGCGCTCCAGTTTTCATATTTTCATGCACTAGACACTTTTTCTAAACACCTCTGATGCGCTGTCCAAGGAGAGACATATCAAGAAATAAATGCAACGGGTGAGGCACATCACGTTCACCAAGGAGGATTGTGCCCCACTTTGTTAGTTATCATTGGGATGTGTGCTCCACCATTGTTTGCTACATAGGAGATCTTCCACAGTGCCCCCAAATTGCTCTTGGCATTTACTTCGCTCAAGCAACATTAATGAAAGTGGGTGTATACCAGAGCTATAATAAAATGCACTACACACCAGATGTTCCTAGTAAAAGCCTTAAGTTGTGCCATCCATCGTTGCTGAGTTTTAGAGAATTATTTTTGTTGAGTAAGAGCAAAGGACATCAGTGGAGCGTGGTGTTGTCCTAGCACAAGAAAATTATTGCTAAGACACAGTCCGACTGAACTATACCTAAGCGTTGTCATCCCCAGTATGCTCAGACGACTGACCAGTGCAGATGAGTAAGAAAAGAGAGCCCAAGCAAAAAAAGGTGAATGTCCCCCAGTCTATGGAGGGTGAGTAGAAGCATAAGAAAGAAAAAAAGAAAAATCCCATGCCACCTCTGCTTGAAGACAAGCTGATTATATTTTGGGACTGTGTCCTCACTAGGACGAGTATAGAGAAGTTGCACAAAGATATTGATCAGGTAGTAACTAAGGTATCTGAAGTGAGTAATTGGGCAATCACCTACCATTATTTCTTGTACTAGTACCTATGCACCCCTGCCCAGATATGGTCTACATAATTACCCAATTTTATGATCCTAAGACTAGGTTGATGAAGGGCATAGAGGGAAAAAGACTTCTCCATATCTACTAAAAAATCTGTGAAGCCTTCATTTGTGAGCGGGGACCTACTGGTCAAGTTATCGTCAGTAATATTAATACAAAGGACCATAGTGAGAGATACACCGACACGGTACCAATGAGGCGATTTATGGAGACCCATCTGATAGAGATGGTTACGCCAGGACCTTGCCACAACTCCCCATGCCTTTGAGGAGATTCAAAAATATCGAGCTCTTCTCCATGCTCTAGTGGATTACTGGTCTTGCTTCAGATGCCCAAGTGAATGCCTAATAGGTGGTAATTACCGAATGTGTGTCCCATGGAGAATTCTACACTTTTGATGCTATTTCATGGGGAATAAATCCTATCTTTTTTTGATTGGGCGGATTGGGTGTCGCAGAAGCTGCATCTCCAGCTATGCGGGATGCAAAATGAAAACATAATGTTTCAAAGCTGCTCATTCCTAGTGTGGTACTTCTTCTATCATCTGCATTCGCACCACCACTTCGCCTTTATTGCCAAGAGCTAAACAAACGAGAAGTGCAAGGTGCTCCCTATATACCAGTGGACTTTGAGCTTATCTACGCACGAGTCCTATAATTTTAATCGATTTTTTCTTGATCCAGCACTGGAGATCATTTACGATGTCTATGAGTGCCAAGGGCCATGAGAGACTATATTATATAATAGCATCTTGGAGACATTTTCCAACTAACATAAGGGCTTGTGGTATGAATCTTCGGGTTCTCTGGAAAGTCCTTGTTTTTGTACTATACAACCGGGTACCTTTTTGCCCTTGAAGTTGTCTTCTAGTGTGACTTCGTAGATGATATGTACGACAAGGGACGAAAAAGATAACATACCTATCCCTGGACTATCGAGCTTGGCCCCATAAAAGTGACAAAAAACAAGCAGAACACCCATTTGGCAGTTACTCTATATGATTTTGGTCTGATTGACCTACCCTAATGATGGAAGTATGACCCAGAGAATATCTTTAAGGACAAAGTTACAGCAAAAAAATTCCATCGCTTTCCTTGCCCAAATATTCAAAAGCAACGTAATAACCCTTTTTGGTTGGATCTCGAATGGCACATTGAAAGGATGGTCTCCTCCCACCCATGGCATGAATTTTACATCATTGAGGCTTAATACAACCCTAGGCGGTATCTAGCGTAGGACCCTGACAACCGAGTGTTCAAGTCGATGAAAGAGAAGGTGCCCCATTGGTCGGATGAGAATATCATGAACTGGTGGATCATGAGGTGCCACCATAGAAAAAGGAGCATCTGACCCAACATTGCAGATAGATAAAAAATTCTTTGACCTATTTAATAAATATTATAACTCCTACCAACCCATCTTCTTTGGCAACATTATGCCCAGAAGTACGAAGAGTCCCAACAGAGTTGAAGACGCATCAACAGTACAAGAGTAGTGAGCTAGTCAAGTGCCACCTATCTAGGGCAAGGTTAAGCAGCCACTTCTAGAAGAAAAGGCTGCTCTAAATAAGAGGAGTGCACCCGCTACACCTGCATCCTAGAGTGTCACGAAGAGACCTTGTACTATTAAAATACAACTCCCTGGTGCAGACTCTCAGGCAGCATCAGAAGCCATAGAAGGGAGCACTTCAGGAGTTTCTATTTCAGCGCAGCAGGTGCAGCATACTCAACAAGCACAACAAGCGCAATAGGTGCAGCATACTCAACAAGCACAACAAGCGCAATAGGTGCAGCTCAAAGTACCATATATCAATATGGAGGATGAAGCATAAGGCAAAGAGCGAGAAGCCAACCCGATAACGTAACAGTTCACCACATCGACTCTGGAGATGTTCAAGCCCATAGGTGCATCTTCTATTCCTCTATTTCTCTCATCTGCACCTCTATAAACCCCACTTCTTGGTGCCAAAACCCTAGTGTCTTCCCACATTCTATTTGGCACCCCTACTGAAGTCATTCTAAACCCCCTATTCCAGGCATAGTTTCATCCTTCCCTGCCTATAGATTCTAAGTCATTCGAAACTTTTGCAAAAGTCTCCAACGCCTTCACCTTCTTGGTGACTTTCGTACCTACTCCCTAGAGTTCCATATTTTTAGTTACATCTTATGTGGCCATAGTGAGTCTTGGCCAGCCCTCGCTTGTCCCTGATTCCTCATTTATTCTGATAGTATCCTCCATGCAGACCCCTCCCCCTAGACCTAGCATTTTGACCATAGTCGTACAAACTCCAACGCCCCTAAGGTCATCGTAATCATCACTCTAGCTATTCTAGATACACTTGTTGATTTGAGTCCTCAGCGGGCTCTATTCCCCTTTACCCCGTTCTTTGGAGTACATGAGCCTACAGAGCTGGATTTTTGCGAGGAAGGCCCAATGGCAGAAAGTATTCACAAGGCGCAACAGAATTCCTCAACCTAGATCAAAGGCCAAAAGAAAAGGGCAATCTTTGATCCTCAAAATATGTAGCTCCATAGAATTTAGAAGGCATCCAAGGTACAAAAACCATTGGAAGAGATAATGCCAACAGATTATTCTTATCACCATACGATGGAAGATTTGAAGACTGTCGATCCTACGAAAAAGATCGAAAATATCCATGTTGAAGTGACATCCCTCTATCTCTAGGTAGAGCATTTCAAAAATCGTTGCTATGATGCTGAGGCCAAAAATATTTAGTTTAAAGAAACCCTAGCACTCACGAGAGGGCAACTTGAAGACGAGCAGTCCAAAGTGAAATAGTTGCAACAACAAATAATTGATCTGGAGTAAGAGATGGAAAACTGCAAGAAATATTTTTAGGAATACCTCAAGGTTTAGGAAGAGGCAAAGGACCAGCTGCAAGTGTTAGACACTCAAATTCAAGAGCTACAGGATAGATTAGCAAAAAATGCAAAGCCCACAGAGGTCTTATCAAAGGACCGTTTCAAGGAGGTGCGTAGTCGCTTCCTGAGCAACTTCAAACCTAGAGCGTGTAGGGAAGTGACACTCCTGACATTTATATGGGAGGCAAAGGATTTGGTTTCCCACAATTTTTCCATTGTAGAGAAGGACAAGGCAGATATTAACCAATGGCTAGAATTAGCCATGAAGACGCAAACCCTAGACAGATCGAGCATTCGGCTTGCCTCGATGTTTGACCTCGCTTGGTCATGGACGACTGCAAATATAACATTAAGGTATTTTTTCAAAAAGGCCAAGGTGACCCGAAAGACCCGAGACCTGATGGACATGTTTGAGATGGAAAGAAATCTCACTCTGATGTACTTTGAGAATATGGCACAGAACAGTTTTCCAAGCTTCAATAATGAGGGAGACCATATCTTGAAAGAAGAAGAGTTGCAAGCAGTGTAAGACTCCTTCAAAAATTATACCTCAAAAATTGACATTTGGGAGGAGCCCCACACTAAAATTCAGGTGATGCAATGCATGACCAGATTTGCACTGATGGAAGCTTGCCTTGTGGACCTCAGTGAGAGGTTTAATTTTGTTGAAGTCTGCCATTTGGAAAAGTTTGAGTACCTGGTTTGAGAGCTCTAGAAACACGATGCAATGCACGAGGACAACTAGGTCCTAGTCCAAGTGATCTATGACCATATTTAGAATGAGCTCACACCACCTGATCCTCCTCAGCAGCAGGAACAAATCCAAGCGTAGGAACAAATCCAAGTGAAAGAACAGATCCAGGTGTAAGGAGAGATCCAGGCGCAAGGAGAGATCAGGGTGCAAGGAGAAATCGAGGCAAAAGAAATTAAAGCGTAGGAAGAAATTCATGCAGAGGAGGTCCCCGTTCAACAAGAAGGCCAAGGTGAAAGCCTTGATCCCCAACAAGGTGCAGGCCAAGAGCCTCAGAATGAGGAATATGAGCACCAAGACAAAGTGTCAAGGTGCGATCAAGAGCAGCATAGTGAGAAGCAAGAAGAAGAGGAGGAAACAAGAGGAGAAGAATAGGGAGAAGAATATGTTGCTACGAGTGAGAATTTGGAGAGCAATAGTGGCAATGACTCTAAACCCAATGGATGAGGCCTGGGATTTTGACATCGAGGTGAGCTCAATTTCCCCGCGAGCTGCCAGAGATGTCATTTCTACAACATGGTGTATATTTAGATTTCCAGTAATTTTTTCTCCTTAGAAACCCTGTTCTCATTATTCAAATGCATTTCTCTCTCCTGAGTTTTATTGTGAAATTTTTTTTGCAATGCCTGAAGCAATGTTGATGTGTTGTCGTTATGCACATCATTAATTCTCAATGAATTTGTCAATCCAGGGTAGTGTACAAGGCTATTTGCGAAAGGAGTGAACAGGGCTATAACTTAGGTCATTTGGGAGCAACAGGTCTTATTGGTGAAACCGATTGTGTGGGGGATTTAGGACATTTTTATCTCTAAATTGCATAAATTGAACTTTAATCTAATTGCAGGAATGGAAACTAATTACTAACTACAGAAATGAAATCCTAGTTACAATTACAGAATGAAATCTAATTATGTTGCAGAAATAACTCCCTAGTTACAGTTGTAGAATTAGAAATCTAATTATGATTGTAGAAAGGAAGTCTATTTACTTTTGCAGTAATGGAAACCTGATTATAACATGGAAATTAAGTCTTGTCAATGCTCTATAATAGAAGGTTGTCAATATTCTATGCAGGGGTTGACAACAAAACACAAAATGCAGTAAATTGCAGAAAACAGTAAATTCTGGAAATGACAATCTGTAGTAATTTGAAAGCTTGCTGAAAATGGAGATTACAACCAAACCTATCATTAATCACAAGATCATCCTAATCATGAAATAAACTAAGATTGCAAATACTGTTAGTTGTTTACAAGGAAATGAAATGACAAGTTTTACAACTTATTCTGCTGCAACAAAATCAGAATAAAAACCTATTGTTAGTCCTCCTCCTAGGTCTGGAAGTGGCCAGCCTCCTTGTCCAGAAGAAGGTATGAGTCTTTCTCTCTCTCTAGATCTTACTCACACTCATTCACAACAACATGAATAGAAAAAGTAGTGCACTTTATTGATTCAAGAACATAATTACAGTATTGCTGCTAAAAACCTTGTTACAGGACTGTAACAGTCACTTTTCTACTATTTTCTTATTATTATACTTCTTGCTTATTTTCCCCTACCTTCTTAGCTCAACCTGGATGGGAGCTATCTATTTATAGATATCCTAAAATCTATTTACAAACTGAGAATATCTCATTCCTATCTTACAGATCTATTCCTATTATGTTGCAACATTTCCTGGGTTTATCCTAGAAGAGGATCAAAATTGATCTTTTCCATGAATGGTGGCTTTGGATGGCAAGGACGACAAAGTCAGATGGGAGATATTTTCCTTTAACCTTTTCAACCTTCTTTCCCTTTTTCCATCGTCAAAAATCAGTCAACAAGTCAAAAAGCACTTTTTGTTCTCATTTCGAAGATAAGTGGCTCATTTCGAAGAGACTGTATTTCTCATTCCGAAGATGTCCGCTCATTCCGAAGAGACTGTATTTCTCATTCCGAAGATGTCTGCTCATTTCGAAGATCTTCAGAATGAACAACTGTGTGCTCTTCAAGTGATTTCATCTGCATTTCTCAGGTGGGTTAGCTCTCAGGATCAGATTGCAATAGCCTTCATCTCTCTCCATGTGTGAATTCCATGCCTTGCCATTCATTGGTAGCTGGCTAGAATTTACATTGGAAAACCAGTTTCTGCTGCACAGTAACAGTTTGCTTGCACTATTTGCTAGATTTAGATAAATAAATGCTTGAAACACATCAAAACAAAACTAGTGAAGTGCTGCTATCAACCTAAGCATACTTCTCATTTAGCAAGTCATGACAAAGTAACATAAAACTATGCAAAAACTATAAAAATTAGAATATAGTATTTCTAACACATTGATCATGCAAACAGTTAATACACAACATATTAAATCAACTTAACTAGCATATCAGATTAAACACAAGAGTTTTTAGGCAGTTTCAATGTTCAAAACATGCTATGATTGAGGCATTTCTAGGCCTCATCATTTCCCCCAACTTATATTAATGCATGTCCTCATGCATTCTGTTGGGCTATAGAATCACATATATCCATATTCAAATTCCATGATCTGTAGAACAATTTGGTGCCTATATAATATCCCCTATTCTCCTGAAGGTTTTTGAGCCATTCTTCAAACTGATCATCAGGTTGAGAATCTTCTTCAAAATAGAAGGGAACTGGAGAAATGATGGTTGGAGGCCTAAATTTGAGACCTATCCAGTGATGTTGCATGATTTCAATCAGTTGTATCACTCCTTTTGACCTTCTTCTGGACCATTCTAGGTTAATGGGGGAGATAGGTTCCCTTTTCTGTAAAGAAATGGAAAGTTTTGCCCATCTGTTTCTGCAAAATGATAATGCTGGAACAAAACTGTTATTACAAAAATTCTAGAATTTGGTCACACAGTCCCTCAAATTGCTCAAGTACATCCTTTTTACATCTTCCCTGTTCATCATGGTGAAATGTTGTCTGGTGATAAGTGGATGATTTGGCTGAACTGCTCTGACTAACAATTCAGCTCTTAATTCAATTTCTTTATTTTGTCTTTTCTCCTGGTCCCAGTAAAACTGATTTTGTAAAGTGGACATGAATGCTCTCAGTTGAACATCTCCTATGTAAATTTGAGGGTGAAACTCTACCTCTTCTGGAATAAAGAAGCTGTGTAAAAATAATTCACATAAGAGATTTTTCTGTTCTACAAGGCTGTCAAAATAGGCTTCTAAGAAATCTGCAGTTGTGTCCAATTTGTATGGGAGACCTGAGCTAATCCTCATGACCTACCATCTGAGATATTTCTCCTTTAGAATGAGACTATAAAATCTGGTCGACCATCTGAATTGGACCAAAAACTCAGCAATCTGACATAAATCAGTCACTTTTTCATTCAATGCCTTGATTTCTGTTTCTTTTGCTTCTAACTATTTACCTTCCAATTTAAAATTTTCAACTTTAGTGGCAAGTTTTTCATATCTGATCACCCAACTAGCTATGTCTGTATTATATTGCTCTAGGGATACAATATTGGGTGGTCTAACTACAGGTGGAAATCTGGGTAGCAGATCTACCTGAACCCCTTTTTCTGCTACTTCCACTGGTTGGTCATCTGATAATAATTCTACTTGTATCCCTTTTTTGCTATTTCCATTGGTTGGTCATCAGACAACAATTCTACTTGTACCCCCTTATCCTCTACTTTTATTGAAGGTATAACAATTTTAAATACAGAAATCTCATTTGAAGGAGTACTTACTTGAACAATTGCATGTTGTTGTTTAAACTGCTCCTGTGCTGGTGTTTCCTGTTGTGACTCATCTCCAATATTCTTTTCTATGCTTTTTATCAATTCTGGAGCATCTTCGGAATGAGAAGGCAATGCTTTAGAATGGAAGGGCACTTCTTCAGAATGAAAGGGCGCTGCTTCAGAATGAGCACCTATGTCTTTAGTCAAAGTTTTAGATGCCTCAATCAAAGTAAAAGAGTCATCTGCCCTAGATAATCCCATAAGTAACTGAGCCAAATTATCCTCATCAATAGATACAGTTGGTTGTTCTTCAGACTGTGACAGCCTCTTCCTCAATTCTGCCACTTCCTGCTGTAATTCTGCAATCTTCTTTTCCTGTATTTCAATGATATTTTCTTTTTCTTCAATCCATTTAGTTTGTGTTTTGATAACACTTTTTGTTGCTCTTAGCTGTTCTGTGATGTCCACCTCCTCTATTTTTGATTCAGAATCTGATGCAGACAAATCATCTACAGTTGGTTGCTCAACAGCTATCTCATCTTCTACTTCAGTTGTCTGCTCTTGTTCAGGAGGTTCCATGAAACTATCTATGATTGCATCCACATCTTCTGTGGCTTGTTGAACTATAGCAACTTCAAAACTATCTTGCCCAGTCTCTTCCTCAATCATTTGTTCAGGGAATTCTAAAAAATATTCAAGGGCTGGTTGCACTTCTGTAACATCCGGACTGCCTTGTCCACCTTCTTCTTCTATCACCTATTCTTCTATTTCTCTCAAGTGGAGTCTTGTAGACCTCCTAGTTCTTGATGCAAATTTTTTCTTCTTGCCCTATTTTTTGGTGACAGCAGGGGCTGTGGGGACAGTTTCAGATTCTGGTGGGAGTGCTTCTATTTCCCTTGTTGTCTCTTCCCCTATTTTTCTAGGCACTTCACTCCCCTATTCTGACAGATCAGCAACATCTTCAAAAAAATGAACTTTCTTCTATTTTTCTTTTCGACTGTCGGTTCTAGGCCCTCTCTTCTTTTGTTTCTTAGCTTGTGAGGTTGAAGGTTCTGGAGAAAGGTGCTCTGTTGCTTCTACTGGGTGTGTTTCCTCCTCTGCAATAGCATCTATGGCAGCATCTATTTCTTCTTCCTCCTCATCCTCTCTTCCAAAAACTACATCATTCAGAGTAGAATAAAACCTATCAAAGCTTCTAGGGTTTCCTCTAAAATGATGTTGGTAGACTAATTTAATAAGACCATGGTGGCGAGGGCTCCCTTTTCCTTCCTGATATCGTTTTGCCATATTTTTCAACTCCTGGTGCAGATACAGGGGAAGATTTACCCTAACTTCTGGTTGTTGCCTACCATGTCTTAGGTGGTTCAAAATTTTGAAATGATGCCCTGATAAAAGTACATATTGCCCTTCACAGGTTAAAAATTTTATTACCCATGTGGCCACTTCATTCCAAGGTTCTTGTAGGCTAGCCCTTTTTACCCCCTTGCATGTGTTGTGTATTAAGTATTCTGGCTCCCTATCATTTTCTTCCAGAAATTGACTAACTACATTTGCCAGTGTATTTTTGCCAGTTCTAGAAATTTGAAGACCCTCTAATGGAAGCTCAGTAATTTGACTTAAAACTTTAGGGGTTACCTTAATTGTCATGTCGTTAATGTGTGCCCGGTTATTTCTGAATGTGTGAGCGAACATGCCGACCAAATCTTCAGAGGACCCATCAAATTTGTCCAAAAATGGCATAAGCCCTCCATCTTCAAAAATTTGTAGCACTTCTGGATTTTCTCGAAGGTGGGTGGTATCTACTAGTTCCATATTTGTCTTTCATCCCATTTTCCTATTTTGGTATGTTAAAAATTGCTCACCTCTGTTGCTACTCTTCCGTTGGATCGTTGGTTTTTGGTTCTTGCAGACTTGCAGGGTTTGTTTTTAGGTTTTCAATTGCCTTGTTTGTCTTCTTCGAAATGAACTGCAATATCGACACTGTACCTCGTAATCATTTTGCGTTAGCAATTATGTCTTCGAAAGGAAGGGTGGCACGCATCTCTATTTCTACTCTGAACACCTATCCGTTAATGATTGCACAGATGTCCTTGCCATCAGATCCACCTCACTTGTTTTTAGCTCATCTATTTTGCCCGTAGATTTCTCACGTGCATGGTTATCAGCATCGAACAATGGTGGCATGTTGTTGGTCACTTCCCCATGATTCTGGTACTTCCTTAATGGGTGCAAGATAAGACAAATCACATCTCAACTGACACATGTCATTTATCATATGCAGTCAAAGAATTCTACTGATCGTATATTTTCCCCCTCCTTGGATGCCACATGGAAATATCATGTTGAATGCTCATTCCGAAGATTATGCTTCATTGCAAAAATAATTCCTCATTTCGAAGATAAAGTTTCATTCCGAAGACAAGTCCTCATTTCGAAGATCATGCTTCATTGCGAAGACAATTCCTCATTCTGAAGATAAAGCTTCATTCTGAAGACAATTCCTCATTCCGAAGACAAAGCTTCATTTCGAAGACAAAGTGCAACATTCATTCTGTTGTCATTCCAAAGACAATTTCATTTCGAAGACAAAGTGCAACAATCATTCTGAAGACAATTTCATTTCGAAGACAAAGTGCAATAGTCATTCTGAAGACAATTTCAATCCGAAGACAATACAATAGTTAATCTGAAGAAAACTTCAATCTGAAGACAATACAACAGTTAATCTGAAGAAAACTTCAATCCGAAGACAATACAACAGTCATTCTGAAGAAGATAGCAGGCACTATTTTTGGCATTCTCATTTCGAAGATTAGGCAGAAACCAATATTCTCCTTCTCAAAACATGTTTTAAGTATGCCAACTCTTATGGATACCTTTTATGCTAATGGTTAATTGTTATATACTACATACCAATCATTTACAATGAAGAAATGTAAGAAATATATACCTGATTAAAACAAGTTAATGCAAGTTTTGAAGAATGACTGCTTCTGTTGATGTTCTGCTGAGATTTTCTGCAATATTTCAAAACAAGTGTAGTTGGTGAATTTGTACAATGATGATTCAAAAATTTTCAAGGTTATGCATGCCAGAAAACTGGTTTTCATGCATACCAACTCAGTAGTGCCTTAGGAAAGGTTTTCACTGCTGAGCTATTCATTTTTCTCTCTTTTTTTTTCTTGTTTTCTCTTTTTTTTTACCTCTCCTTTTCTCTCTATTTTTTTTTATTCTGATTATGCCCGTGAAGGAATTCATGATTTCCCTGAAATCATGCCCATGAAGGAATTCACAATCAGAATTTATTCATCTTTTTGTTTTCTGCTTTTTTTTATTTTTTTATTTTTTTGCTTTTCTTGAAATCCATGATCATGCTGATTTTATTGAAGTGGAAGAGGGAATCTCTTCCACATGTTGTGCATCCAAACTGTCAAGCTATTGCAAGAATTCCTCTTTAGTCAGAGGTGTATGGTACACCCTGAGGCGATGTCCATTCACTACCAACTTTCTTCGTGACCCATCAATAGGAGATAGACGAGCTGCTCCATTGTCAAATACCTCTTCAATCTGGTAAGGTCCAAGCCATCTAGTTCTCAGCTTTCCAGGGAAGTCCTCATAGCGAGAATCAAACAACAAAGCCCAATCTCCTTGCTAAAATTTCCTCTCTTGAATGTGACTGTCATGCCACAACTTCCTCTCCTCCTGAATTACTTCAGTTTGGTGCAGAGCATCCAATCGAAGTTCATCCAATGCATTCAGCTACAGAATCCTATCCGTCTGTGCCTGTGACAATTCAATCCCAATTTCCAATGTTGTGCGCAATGTTAGTAGCTCAAATTCAATAGGTAGGAGGGGCTTTTTACCAAAAACTAGTTCATAAGGTGTGAATCCAGTAGTGGATTTCCAAGTAGTATTGTAAGCCCAAACTGCTTCAGGTAATTTATCTAGCCAGTTTCTCCTATGAAAAGCTACTATTTTTGTCAAGATTCGTTCCAGTTCCCTGTTTGTTACCTCAACCTGGCCATTTGCTTGTGGGTGGTAAGGTGATGATTTCCTATGTTTGATTTCATATAATTCTGTAAAAGCCTCAATGACTTTAGATGCAAATTGGGGTCCTTGGTCTGTGGTGATAGACCGTGGAGCTCCAAATATCTAAAAAATCTGAGTATACAAGAAATCGACGACCTTCTCTTCACGAGCATGTTTGAAAGCACGCACCTCTACCCACTTTGTCAGGTAATCAGTGCATACTAGAATATGCACCTTTCCTTGAGAAGGTGGATCAATAGGTCCTACAAAATCAAGCCCCCACCTCTCAAATGGCTCTAAAACCAATTGAGGCTGTAGTGGCATTTCATTTGTATGAGTGGGTTTCCCCATTCTTTGGCATGCATCACAATGCCCGATGTACTTTTTCACATCCTTGTGAAGAGATGGCCAATAATATCCTGTCCCTAAAATTTTTCTAATTGTGCTTTTTACAGAATAGTGTCCACCTGAGGGTTCATCATGACAAGCCCTAAGGATATCATATACCTCATCCTTTCGGATGCACCTGCATAACACATGGTCAGGACTGCACTTAAAAAGTATACCCTTAATCCACTCAAAGGAAGAACTCTGTTTGATCAATTGTTTTTTCTGTTTTGAAGTGAAATGTGGAGGAACTTTCCCTGTGACCAAATAATTGGCTATATCTACAAACCAAGGTGATTGGACTAGATATAGCAAATAATTTTTCATCAGGAAAAGTGTCCTCAACTAATTCCCCTTCCTCTGTGTTCTGCAACCCTGGACAAGAAATCTGCTACAACATTAGCTTTTCCTGGTTTGTTGATTATTGTGATATCAAATTCTTGTAGCAACAGTAACCAACGAATAATTCTTGCACTTACCATAGGCTTATTCATCAAATACTTAATGGTTGTGTGATCTGTGTGAATGAATATTTGATAACCTGTGATGTAATGCCTGAATTTGTTGATGGCATAAATTACGCCAAGAATTCCTTCTCGGTTGTGGTATAATTTTTCTCAGCTCCTGTCAAATTCTTGCTAATGTAGTAGATGGCATAGTGTTCACCATTGTCAATTTGTCCTAATGTTGCTCCAATTGCAGTATTGGAAGCATCAGCCTGTATGTGAAATGGTAATGTCCAATTAGGTCCTCTTAACATAGGTGGAGTTACTAATTTCTCTTTCAGAGCTTCAAATGATTCCTGACACCTTGTAGTCCAGGAGAATTCAGAATCTTTAGTCAATAGGGCAAACATGGGATTGGCTATTGTGCTAAAGCTAGGAATAAACCTACGATAAAAACCAATGTGTCCTAGGAAGCTTCTGACATCAGTCTAAGTTTTAGGAGGAAGAAGATTCTTGATAATTTCCACCTTCTTTGGATCAACCTGGATCCCTTGAAGAGAGATGTGATGACCAAGAACTATTCCTTCCTCCATCATCATAAAACATTTGTCTGGATTCAAGGATAACTGGTATGTTTCACAACGAGTTAAAAATCTGTCAAGGTTTTCTAATATAAAGTCAAAATTTTGTCCACATACTGTGAAATCATCCATGTATATCTCAACATTGTTGGTAGTCAGATCAAAAAAAATTGCTAAGACCGCTCGTTGAAATGTTGTTGGGGCATTACACAAACCAAAAGGTAAAACCCTATAGGCAAATGTTCCCCATGGACAAGTAAAGGTTGTTTTCTCTTGATCTATGAAAGGTAATGGAAAATGGTCTTTGTATGTCACTTTGTTCAACTCTCTATAGTCTACACATACTCTCATTTTTCTATTTTTCTTAGGAACTATAACCAATGGAGAGACCCACCGGCTATCAGAAATTGGGTAAATGAATCCTACCTCTAGAAGTTTTTCAATTTCTTCCTTTACAATATCCCTCAAGGCAGGATTCAGTCTTATCTAGGATTGTCTTACTGGCTTGACTTCTTCAGTATAAATCCTGTGGGTGCATATATCAGGGTGAATTCTTGACATATCTTTGTAGTCCCAAGAAAAAGCATGAACATGCTTCTACAAAATAGTTATCAATTTTTCTTCCTCTTCCCTAGTAAACTAGTTGTTAATGTTCAATAATTTTCCTAGCTGGACTTCTATTTGTTTTGTATTTGGAAGGACTGAATTCACTTCTTCATACTTGGTGATTAGGGAGTTAAGAGGGCAATGATGAGATGGGAGGAAATAAGAAGTTTCTATTTCAATTATTTCTAATGGAAGCATATCCTGTATGGAATAGTGAGAAGGGAAAATCAGGTGATGGTGCCACCCATGTGGTGGTGAAAAAGATATTTTCTGTGGGCTCACCTTCAGAATTTTGGTTCTCCTCATTCCCTAAAAACTGATGGATATTTATTACTTCCTCTTCTAACCCTTGTTCATGCAGAACATTCATTAGGATAGTTTCATTCTCTAAAGTTTTTGTGTCATGGTGGTCTTCTGTGTGTTCCCTTACTACCAAGGTGGCTAGTGTGGAAATAACCTCTTATGGTTCTTCATCTGAGTCAGGAAACCATAAATGACCTAAAAAAATTTTGGAGGGTCTTGTAAGAGGATATAGAGATATCTGTTTTAGATCAATACCATTTGAAATGATCATTTTTCCATATCTGCAGTCTATGAAGGCTACTGCAGTTGCAAGCCAGGGTCTTCCAAGAATAATGGGATATCCATGTGCTGAATTTCTTGGCTATAAAACCAAAAAAATTGTAGGGAATTCCCAAGAAGAGACTTCTATAGGGACATCTTCAATGATACCTTCAAGTTTTGCAACTGACCTATCAACCATTTTTAAAACTATAAATGTGGGACTAAGATGTTTGAGCTATAATTGTTCCATTATATCCTTGGTCATGACATTTATTGCAGCTCCTAGATCTACTAAGACATTTGATATTGGTACTGAGCCTATGGTAATTGTGATAACTGGACTCCCTAGGTCACTATACTTTGGAGGTACTAGTTTTCTGACAAGATATCAGCTATCTTTCCTTCAACCTGAATAGTCTTGGGAAATGCTTTTTTTTTCTTCCTACTCTTCTAATGCACAAATCTCGGATGGTACTTTTAATCACTGGTATATCCTTAATGGCTTGCAATAAGGGCAATAATATAGTTAACTTTATAAGTTCCTTGACCAGGTCTGACTCAGAATTTTCTATTGTGGTATTGAATCTTTCAAGATATGGAATTATCCTTGATGAAGGTAATTGTTCTCCCTGTGGTTCTATTTTTTCTTCTTCTTTCTCTATTGTTGGTTTAACTCTAATGGTTCCAAAGGTTCTTGCTTTTTATTTTCCTTGATTTTAGTTGAAATAGGTTCAGGTACAACTTTTCCTGAACGAAGTTGGATGTTACTACAATCAAGAACATTTACTTCAGCATTTTCTTCAGCTTCAACCACATAGACAGGGGATGCCTATCTCATGTTGTTTGGATTAGTGACTAGTTGAGCTGAAAGTTGAGGTTGTTTCACCTGTTGTGTTTGTTGTGGTTGGTTCTATTTTTCTTGAAAATTTTGATTAGGTGCGAGCGACAAATGCCTGAGTTTGACCTTGATTTCTTTGCTTGCCTTGGATAGGATTGGTATTGCTTGACTCCACTATGGTTGATTTTGCATCCAATGTGGATTAGTCAGATTCTGATTCCAGGGTGGGTTGTTTTGATTCCATGATGGGTTATTCTAATTCTGATTCTAGGCTGGATTACTCCAACTTGTTTGTGACCATTCTTGGGAATTTGTCCATTAAGAATAATTCCAAGGATGTTGGGGTAGTTCTGATTGTCCCCAAGGCATAGTCCAAGGATTATGCCCCCAATTTGTAGGAAAACAAGGGGGATTTTGGTACTAAGAGAAATTTCCCCTTGTTTTGGTCCAACATAGTTTAGTTCCTCAGTCTGACTCTCTAACATAATTTTGAGTTGTGGTAGCAAGTGGCATTTTTCAGTCAAATGCTTCTTCGAACAGATACTACAAATGGCTGAGATAGATGTTTTATTCAAAGGACACTCCTAAAAAGCATGTTTATTTCTACATATTGGGCAATAAATTGCCAAAGGTTCTATGGTTTTTTCTTTTGCAGACATTTCTCCCAAAGTTGTGTTCAATTACATGAGAATATCAGTTTTAAAATTTGTAAGTTGCTCTATTAGGTCCTTCACATCAGTGTCATTTGTACTCTTTTTTCTTCTTCTCTACTTAGTGCGAGAGTAATTCCTGCAGAGACCCACAATTTCCTCATTACTGAGAGTATTTACATCCCATTTTCCCATCAAATCCAATACTTCTATGGATTCATCTTGTAATCCTCTCAAAAATATGGTTTTGCATAACTCGGGTTCTACAAGTCCACATATCCTTTGAACAAAGGAGAACCTATCAAGATAGTCTTCTAATGTTTCATCATCTCCTGCTTAATCCTGAATAACTCATCTTTCCTGTTCCTTACACGACAATACTCCTGATATTTGTCTAAAAATATAGTTTCCATTTGATCCCAGTTTTGGATGGAATTTGGCTCTAAGATCATGAACCAGCATAATTCTAAGTCCTTGAGTGTTGAGGAAAAAATCTTAAGTTTCTGATTGTCATTTACATAGTCATAGGTTTGACACACTACTTTGAATTCAAACAAAAACTGATCAGGATCTTTAGATACAACACCTTGGACTGTTGGAAGTACTGAAGGTGAAATGGTTTTCATGGGGGAGTTTTGTGTTGGATTCAAACGGATAGAATATTCAAATATTCTAGAAGGTTGGGGCATATCCTGATCATTTCCTTCATTATGGACATAGCCATGTTGGCCATATCATCTAGATTACCTCTCTCTGCCATAGTTTCATGTTCCTTGGGAATAGTTAAACCTATCCAAATTTCACTCTTAAGAGGTCCATAATCCTCTGTTGATGATGAGTCTGATGATTTTTATTTTTCATGATGTTATAATGATGATGAAGCTGGTGATTTTTGTTTCAATTTTTTTGGTAGTTCAAACACAGGTGATTCACCCCTTAGGCGTGAAGATCTTCTTAATGAAACAATCCAGGGATCCTTTTGAGTAATTCTACCTGTTTAATCCCTAGGCTTACTCATTCATGTTTACTCTTGAATGACATAAATTATAGGTCAATAGTTGTTACCTTAACCAGCTGTTATATTCAAATTTTATCCTGAATTTTCCAGTTTAGTCTAATTCACAACTATTGGACTGTTGTCACCTTCTAGTAACACTATTCCTCGACAATGGTACCAAAATGATACGTTGTCGTTATGCACATCATTAATTCTCAATGAATTTGTCAATCTAGGGTAGTGTACAAGGCTATTTGCAAAAAAAGAGTGAACAAGGCTATAACTTAGGTCATTTGGGAGCAACAGGTCTTATTGGTGAAACCAAATGTGTGGATTATTTAGGACATTTTTATCTCTAAATTGCAAAAATTGAACTTTAATCTAATTACAGGAATGGAAACTAATTACTAACTGCAAAAATGAAATCTTAGTTATAATTATAGAATGAAATCTAATTATGTTGCAGAAATAACTCCCTAGTTATAGTTGCAGAATTAGAAATCTAATTATGATTGCAGAAAGGAAGTCTGTTTACTTTTGTAGTAATGGAAACCTAATTATAACATGGAAATTAAGTCCTGTCAATGCTCTGTAATAGAAGGTTGTCAATCTTCTGTGCAGGGGTTGACAACAAAACATAAAATGCAGTAAATTGTAGAAAACAATAAATTCTAGAAATGATAATCTGTAGTAATTTGAAAGCTTGCTGAAAATGGAGATTACAACCAAACCTATCATTAATCACAAGATCATCCTAATCATGAAATAAACTAAGATTGCAAATATTGTTAGTTGTTTACAAGGAAATGAAATGACAAGTTTTACAACTTATTACAGTTGTAGCAAAATTAGAATAAAAACCTGTTGTTAGTCCTCCTCCTAGGTCTGGAAGTGGCCAGCCTCATTTTCTAGAAGAAGGTATGAGTCTTTCTCTCTCTCTAGATCTTACTCACACTCATTCACAACATGAATAAAAATAGTGCACTTTATTGATTCAATAACATAATTACAGTATTGCTGCTAAAAACCCTGTTACAGGACTGTAATAGTCACTTTTCTGTTATTTTCTTATTATTATACTTCTTAGTTATTTTCCCCTACCTTAGCTCAACCTGGACAGGAGCTATCTATTTATAGATATCCTAAAATCTATTTACAAATTGAGAATACCATGGAATACCATTGAGAAGTTCTTTATACTATGCATCAAGAAGTTCTTAATGCACGATGATAGGTAGGTTGCACAATCATAGGCTATAACTTTTTTATACCTTGCAAGTATGGTATCAACCAAATAGGTAACTTAGAGGTCCTATGTTCACTAAACAATCATTCCATAAACATATTAATGATGCATTATAGCCCTACATCCTTCAAATGGTCCTATTTGAATCCTCTACTTCCATGTGATATTAGTGTGTCCATATCATCCTTTTCTAGAGTTGTTATGCTCTAAATTAGTTTTTGCTCTTCTTAGAGTCCACCATCTCTTTGACAACTGCAATTCCTTTTCTTTGAAGCCCAAATGCCCTAAAGTTTTCTTTGAAAAAGAAAATAGTTATATGCCTCTCTCTTATGTGTATTGTGCTTGTATTCATTCTAGGATCATAGGTCTATAACATCTGTAACAAGTATTCTTTATACAAATCCTTGTCAAAATCTCATACTTATGGGATAAAATTCACTCCTTCCTGCAATATTTATCACAACAAATGTTATTTTGGTGCTCTTTCCCACCATGTTTGACAATACTCCCTTGTGACATGTATGAGGGGTACTTGTTCTCGTTCATTCTATCAACCTCCTTTATTTTTCCTTTTAGAATGCTCTCTTCTTGGCACCTTGCTTATCTTCCTTGAGTCGATCTCATATTGGATCTATATTCCCATTCACTTACTCCGTAACTCGGGAATGTAACTATTGACGCCTGAGTAATTTTTTGGACATGGACTTGTTGGCAATTTTGACACGCTATTGTTATTTTTTGTTTCGCATATAGTTTGTAATCAAGCATTGTAAAACTTCTCTTTTTCCAATTGAAAATGGTTAAAGTGTTGTTATATTATTGCGCTTCCACCAAATGTCTCTTCTGTAAAAGTTGTATGCAATGCATTGCTTGGTTTCCTGCCATTTCTGTATTTTTCTATGTTTTTATATCTTTCTGGATATGTTGCATGCAAAATTGTAAATGTTTTATCGGGCCAAATACAAATCGAGAAAGGAACCTGAGGTGCATAGCTCCCCAGCCTACAACATTGTAGAAGAATTGAAGAGAATTCCAGCCAAAATCAGTTTGTACGATGCTCTACAACTTCTTGGACAAGTAGACCTACTGCAAGAATCATTGAAGAGGATCAATACAAAGAAGGCAGAGCTGCTCGCCCTAGTGCAGACCCTGTCTGCATCCATTATGGGAAAAAATAGACCACCATCGTTCTACTTATCCTTACAAATGGAAGGATATATCGTGCATAACTGCATGATAGATTCTGGAGCTGCGACGACAGTGATTCTGAAGGCGGTATGCGAGGAAATAGGCATGGAATACACACGAAGTAGTCATGGAGTCCTCCAGCTAGACGGTACCCCAGTGAAGACTGTAGGTGTCATCAAAGACATTCCTATTCGGCTACATAAGACACCTCAAATCGTAGTCATACAAGAGGTGGTAATCGTGGATTTGGAGCCCTACTTCGACATGTGCCTGTCAAGGGAATTCACGGCAAAGTCGGGCGGATATTTGTCCATAGAATACACTCATCTGGAGATCCCCTTCAAAGGGAAGAAGGTGAAAATCTATAATGAAAAGCCTTCTACGTTCCTGGTTCATAAGATGTCCGAGGAAGAGAGCAGTGGCCCTGTGCATACGATCGCGGAGGAGCTAGAGCAAGTGGATCTGGTCCAGGAATCCCTTGCATAGTTGTGTTGTGAAGATGAATTTTCATTGGCAGATTTCAATGCCATGATAGAGACTGAGGTGGGATGCTACACCATCGCCAAGTCCGAGAAACCATCCAAAATGGAGGGGAAGGTTTCTTCTCAAGAAGGACTATGGAAATTGTTCTTCGATGGTGCCCGATGCAAGAATGGCACTGGGGTAGGAATCCTTCTGATTTCACCGTCCGACGAGCAAAAGGAATATTGCTATCGATTGATGTGGAGCTGCACCAACAATGCAGCAGAATATGAAGCCTTGTGCTTGGGACTCAAGAAAGCTAACAAGTTAGGCATAAAGCATCTTCAAATATTTGGAAATTCTGAACTAGTTTGCAACCAGGTCACCAACAGTTGCTCTTCAAAGAAGCACTATCTTAAATCATACCGCAATAGGGTATGGGACCTGTTCGACTAGTTCGAATCCCTCAATCTATAGTCTATTTCACGAGAAAAAAATCGACATGCGGATGTCTTAGCATCCATCGTAGCCCGATATTCTCCAGTGGATGATATGGTACATAAGCCGAATGTTGTAAGGATGATCTATAGACCCTCTATCCCAGACAGAGATCTACACTAGCAATTTTTTGACAATGATGAGTAGATTGTTAATTTCATGATCCAAGAAGCTGCTACAGTCAAAGACCAAAGCCTTGATGAGGAAGAATACGAAGGATTGGTCCAGTTGAAGAACAATCATGTTCCCAAGGGGTTGATCACGCTTGAAAGCCTTTTCAATAAAAATGATCGATCACTCTCCCGTAGGATCCAGATCAGCACGCAGCAATATCAAGATTTAGAGCTAGAACCTGGGAAGGTAATAAAGTTCGGGACCGATTGTACTTTGGAAGAAATAGAGTGAATCTGATGTCTGTGTAAGAGATACCCAGATATCGTAGCTTGGTCTTATCACGACCTCAATGGATATAATCGGTAGCTGATTCAACATACAATCGAATTACAAGAAGGGGCCAAACCTTTCCGACAAAAGCAAAGGCCGGTTAATCCAAAGATCGAGGTCTTGATGAAGGCTGAACTGCTAAAAATGCTCGAAGCAAAGATCATTTATCCCATCAAGCATTCTTCATGGGTAGCGAACTTGGTCCCTGTCAGAAAAAAGAACGGAGACATCCGGTTATGCGTGGACTTCCGCAACCTGAATCATGCTTCACTCAAAGACCATTATCCTCTCCCGTAGATCGATCAGATCTTGCATTCGGTGGCTGGAGCTCAACGATTCTCCCTGCTCAATTATTTCTTCGGATACAATCAAATCTGGGTCAGGGATGAAGACCAACATAAGACCACATTCACGACCAAGTGGGGCACATTCGCCTACCAGCGGATGCCTTTTGGCCTCTCGAATGCGGGAGCTACTTTCCAAAGGGTGATGGACCTTGCTTTTGGCGAGCTTCTAAACAAGGTTATTGTTATCTATTTAGATGACATGACCGTCTTCTCCCGAAGGAGAGAAAACCACCCAGAACATCTTCAACAAATTTTTGAAAAATGCCAAAAATTTGGCATTTCAATCAATCCAAAAAAGTCTATCTTCGCAGTCAGTGAAGAAAAACTGCTGGAACATGCAATTTCAGAAAAGGGTCTCACCGTGGATCCCGACAGATCCGAAGCTCTGATGAAGCTCCCAATCCCAACAGATAAAAAGGGCCTCCAATCTTTCTTCGGTCAGATTAACTTTGTAAGGAAGTTTGTCCTAGACTTCGCCCAGGTCATTAAGCCGATGTCTGAGCTTTTAAAGAAGGGCACAGAATTTGTCTGGATAGAAGAAAGGAGAAAAGCATTCAAAGAAATCAAGGCCCGAATTGTTCAAGCACCGGTCTTGATCAACCCCGACTACAGTCGAGATTTTATCCTGTATGCAATAGGAGAACCTGAAAGCTACGTCGTGTTCTTGACGCAAAAAGGAGAAGATGGAGAGGAACATCCCATCGTGTTCCTCAGCCAGATAATCAATCCCCATGAAGAAAAGTACAATTTCATCAAGCGTCAAGTGCATGCAGTAATGAAGTCTCTCAGGAAATTCAAACAGTTCATTTCTCAGAGTCACACGACAGTCTTCGTCATTCACCTCGATGTGCATAGTTTCATTATCCAATGGGAACTAGGAAGCAAGAGAGTTGGTTGGGTGAGCAAAATCCAAGAGTTCGATATCGAGATCAAGCCTACCAAACTAGTTCGCGATCGCGCACTATGTCAAGAGCTGGCGAAGAGCACAATGACCAAAATAACGGACTGTCAGTCGGATGACTTGCCAACAGGAGAATGCCTCACTAATCAGGAAGGGGCCAAGAAATATTGGGTCAGCGAAATAGTGGAATATTTCAACATCGGCAGATGCCCCTCACATCTGAATGCTTCGCAACGAAGACATTTTAGGATGCGGTCCGCCTGATACACTATGCGCCCAAAAGGCCTATTTTTTAGGAACATTGATGGCGTCCTCCTCAAATGCATAAAATATGATGATAAGAGGAGAATCCTGGGCGAATTTCATTTAGGACTATCTGGAGGACACTTTGCTGAAAGGACGACGACACTAAAAATAATTAAGGTGGGTTACTATTGGCCCACCCTCTTTGTCGATGCCTTCTCCGTTTGTCGAAGGTACGAGCAATGCTAGAGATTCATCGGCCAAAGAAAAAATGCTTTGATGCCACTCCGATTGATACTAGTGGAAGCTCCCTTTTAGTAATGGGGACTGGATTTCATAGGAGCCATATCGCCAAACTCCTTCGCTGGGCACAAATTCATTCTGACTGCGACGGATTACTTCACCAGGTGGGCTGAGGCAGTTCCCACAAAACATGTCGATCAAGAAATTGTGGTTACCTTCCTGGAAGGATTGATTACCCACTTTAGTATCCTTGAAGCAATTATTACAGATAACGGTCTTGGTTTCACAGGTGCAAGGATCAACAAGTTCCTATATAAGTATGGGATATATCACAAGGTGTCTTCCAACTATTACCCCCAGGGCAATGGATTGGCAGAATCCACCAACAAAACCCTGTTGAGGATACTGAGAAAGCTGATTGATCAAAACAAAAGAACTTGGCACCTCCTTCTAGATCGGGCCTTGTGGGCCGATCAGGTTTCTGTCAAAAGGTCAATCAAGACTTCGCCATATGCCCTGGTATACGGTAAGGAGGCCATCCTGCCCTCTCACATCGAGATCCCTACATTGCAGCTGCTAGAAGAAGATGAAGCTAACCCGATGGAAGAACGCCTAGTCCAGCTACTACAACTAGAAGAGGAACGTGAAGAAGCCTACCAAAACTTCGCACAGCATGCTGAGGTCACCCGAGAATGGTTCAAAAGGAAATCATCCGATCGCACATTCAAAGCCGGAGACTTGGTATGGAAGTGGGATTCGTGGAAGGCCAAACTTGGAAATCATGACAAAATGGATGCGTTCTAGGACGGACCATTTGAAATAGTAAAAGTGAATTCGGCCAATTCCTTCATCCTCAAAGATGCGAATGGCCAAGTTTTACCAATCTCCGTCATGAAGAACATAAGCTTATACTGAGAGGAGGGGGTGAACAGTATAAGACCTCTTTTTACTTTTCCTTTATACTTCAAAACAATAAAGCAATATATCCAAAGCAATATCAAAACAATGCACAAGATCATCCACAAAGTGACACAACAATTTTGATGTGATTCATCCACAAAAATTTTCTCTAAAAGTTATCTCAAAGTTCTTTGGGAAACCTTCCCAATTACAATGTTTATGAGCCTTGGCTCAAAGGAGATACCTTCCCCCAATCTGAATTTATGAGCCTCTGCTCAAAGGAGATACCTTCCCCTACCTCTGCTCTCGTTGGTGATCCTCTAAAAGACCTCTCGCCTCCATCGCCCTTAGCAAATGGAACTCTATCCATAGAAGACACCTGTCTTCCCTACTCTGGCTGGAGACCTCTGTCCTCAACTCTATCACCTCAAAGCTGGTCCTCGAATTTGCACTAAACACAGTCCTTCGGTCTAGCACAAATGTCCTCGTCCTCTGTCTTTGATTTGCACCAAACATAGTTCTTCGATATGGCATAAATCTATCCTCGGGTTCTTCTCATAGAACCAATGCACCTCTGTCCTCAAGTTCTCCGATAGAACTATCAAACTCAGCTTCACAAGTCCTCTACTAAGACCTGTCCAAATCTACTCACAAGTCCTCAATAGAACCTGTCCACAACCTGCTCACAAGTCCTCAATGGAACTTGTCCAAAACCTGCTCACAAGTCCCAATGGAACCTGTCCAAAACCTGCTCACAAGTTCATCAAGAAAACTTGCTTTGCATGAACCCACAAAGAGAATTGTTAGAGACCCAATGTGATTCATCAACCTCATAGAAGCATAAGGAGAATTGTTAGAGACTCAATATGTTCTATACTTAACTCCCAATCTCAATCTCAACTCAATCTCAATCTCAACAGAATAAGATAGATGTAGTATGCTTTTCTCAAGAACATGAAACTCAACCCAACAATTGCCAACCATGCAATATGTCATATAACAATGATACTCATGTTCTTTCCAACAACCAATATCTTTTCTCAACCAATTAGGACTTCAACAACAATGCTCAAAGACAAGGTTTAACCAACATCATTCAACTCAACATTAACCTTGAAGTATTCAACCAATCATCACTAGAAAAGGAAACAAGTAGAAATCCTTTTCCCTCCAAATATATTTGAACAAAATAGCCACCCACACAATATCACCAAATGCAAAGAATAACTTGTTCAAATCAACTCAATGGAGTAAGCCCAATATCATGTATCAAGTAAAAGCAATAACTTGATCAACCAACCTCTATGGAAGCAACTCAATCATCAACCTCAACACAACCATCCAAGGGTTTCACCAACTCAAAGCAAGTATCAAGACTCACAACCATAAACCCTAGTGCACAATGCTTCCACTACCCCAAACCATAAATATGCATTCACCAAAACTCTCATCAATGATAACAATGCATAAGTAGTCTTCAACAAACCAGAAACTAGGACTTATACCCAACCAAAGGAAACCTTGTTGAATACCTTTTCACTCCAATCTTATTTCAAGAAAACATACACCAATCATACTCATAAGAAGAATGTGCCCATACCTTATTGAAGTGAAGGAACCCCTTTGGAAATCTGCCACAATCACAAAGTTCTTTTGCCAATCTTCACAAAGGTTAGTAGATCACAAAATAATCAACATTACTCCACTTTTCAATCATCATCACCAAAGTCTTAAATTGCACTATCTCCTTATCTCTCCTAAAACCACTTGTACCATAAAATAAAATAAATCACAACATTGCATAACCTTATAACTCCCAAAACCACTTATACCATAAAAGTAAAATAAATCACAACATTGCATAACCTTATAACTCCCAAAACCACTTATACCATAAAAGTAAAATAAATCACAACATTGCATACCTCAATCTTCAATTATATCCAAAAGTATTAAAAATGTTTAGCATAAAAACTTTAGGCCTCCTCAAAGCTCGAACCCATGACCCCCCTCAAGTCGTGCACACCTTTAGCACTAGGGCCTCAACCATGTGGACCACGCTGCTCACGTTAACCAAGGAGCACTTGCTCCTTTTTCTTTACTTCCACCGACACGAGGGCAAAAACCAACCAACAAAACTCTATCAACTGATTGCACTGGGTTTCATACTCTTGCAACCGTTTTCTCAAAAATAAACTTCCATCGCTATCCTCAATGAGATTCGAACTATCGACACCCACTTCCTACACAGGTCAAATCACCATCTGCGCTACTCGTTTGATGACGAGTGAAAGGCAACCAACTGACCTTAATTTCTTCCTCAAAACCGAGATACCTTGGTTTCATCATTTTCACACTATTGTTTATGTTCTGTGACAGACCTCTGGATATTCCTGCATCCCTGGCGTATTCTTCGGCACATCGATCTTCATGTTTGATTGTTGTTTAAAATGTTTTGCACTATAGTAATTTGATATTCGATCACTGACGAATTTTCTTTATTTTCATCACATTGGGGCTTCGTTTTAATATCGACCGAGCATCATTTGAATCTCCACCGCGAGCCCTCCTCTTTGGTGCTGCTCCCGAGCATCATTTGAATCTCCACCGTGAGCCCTCCTCTTTGGTGCTGCTCCCGAGCATCATTCTTCGTTAGCGCAGGGGCTCCGACTAAATCAAAATTGCACGAGGATTCATGTCGAAAACATACACACTAAAATGAATTCCATTGCCACCTTTTATATGTACTTCGATGCATTACCAAACACGTCGGCATTTCCAAATACGTCGAAAAAAACTTTAATTTAATTTTAAAATATTAATTTAAATTTTAAAAATAAAATTTAAACTAAATATTTAAAATTAAATATCTTCATCACCGGGGCACCTTTTTCAACGAAACGAAGAGCCAACTTGGGTTTTAAGAAAAACCCATTTCAAATCTGTTGTCCATGGTTTTAAATAAAACCTTTTATTTTGTATGCCTTGGTTTTCACAAAAACCCTTATGCTTCTTGACATCAATGACAACATCAACACTTGAGCAAAGGCAATGTACCCAATGTACACAAAATTGCCAACACGTCAATGGTCTTCACCTGAAGACCTTCAATCGCTGAAGTATGTACAACTCCAAAAAAAAAAAAAATCTTGCATATATTTTGTATATAGGATTTCGATGCTTTGTATATACTTTGTTCAAAATATGTTGACGAGCAAGCGCCTCTTCAACCGCAAAAGCTAGATTCCTGGCCTCGGCTTCACAAAGCATAGTCGAAATCGCCTTCAAGGGATTTTCGACCCGAAGTAGCCGATGAAGGTAAGTTCACCGCGAAGCAGTTCATCCTCGGAGAGCCAAACCACATGCAAGCCAAGGACGTGGAAAGCGCTTCGCTAAAGGAATGTGCCGAAGGCGTTGTCCTAAGTAATTCTTGGTGAAGTTCATCCTCGATGAAATGGTTTTTGGTCGACGGTATTCATGGACTGAAGTAACAGTGTAGCAAAGGGGAACTTCAGGCCCGAAATGAAGAAAATCAACCTGAAGAAGAACTTTGCGGTGAAGCATTTTCACCAAACCTCACTTCGGGGCAGACATAGGTTCAGACGAAGGTCCCGGGAAGACTGATAATGCTCCTAAAGAAAAAGTGGCCAGGGTCACGCCTAAAGCTTTACCACAGAGTCCATCGGAATATCTCGAGACAGCAATAGAAGAATCAGAGAAACCCCTCGAGAGGAGGAAAATAAAGGAGCGGGAACCTACCCAGGCACCCCCGAACTTCCCAAAATGACCACGTACAAGCATGCCGAGCGCCCCTACCGAAAGATCAATATCGGGTTCGGTCGAAGTAAATGGCGAAGAAACTCCACCAAGTGCCGAAGCAATCCCAGACGTAGATGTCATCGACGTGGAGGAACTCGTGGAGGTCATGGAATCCGAGAGTATCGAGGCCCAGAAGGAAAAAATGCCAATCACTCAGTAGATCGCCATGATCACTTTGCCAGGAGGGCACGTAGGTACGTTTTCTTCATCCTATGCTCTGGTTACTCGTAAGTCCACCCCAACCCTGGCCGAAAGCTCTCACCCATCCGCCCTGCCTCTACAAGGTCAGTCACCTCTTTGCACCGTGTCTCTAACCATTCCCCCCAAGTCTTTTGGCCAGGTCAAACCTGCTGAAGTTACTTCGCCCAGCCACACTACCAATCCTCCGGTCATCAATCAGGGTGAAGCTAATAGTCCAGTATTGAACCCCCAGACTCATTCTTCCATTGTACATAACGTGTTTCCACTCGTTGAAGCCCCTATCACCCCTGTTGTCGAACCTTCGGGTGAGGCTATCCCTTTCAACTCCCTATATTTGTTCAATCCCTCGGCTTTAGACCCATCCGCATTTGACTTCGAGTTGTCCTTAATACGGGAGTCCCCCTTGGCCAAAAAACTCCTCCAAGCCCGACAGAACACAAAGAGAATGTTGAAAGAGGCAAGAAAGAAAAGAGGGCGTTCACTCGCTCAAGTTGAGAAATGTGTCGTCTTTGACTTTGAAGCAGGAAAGGTGCATAAAGTAAAGAAGATACCCAAAGTCCAGAAGCCCCTAGATGAAATGACTCTAATGGACTATGAATATCAAGATAAATAAAAGGACCTGGAGCATCTGAACATGGACGAGGAGTCCGCCTCTATGCACATTGGAATCGAGACCTTCAAGGCGCACGCCAACATTGCCAACAAGCGCAGGTTCGAAGCCGAGAGTACTAACATCAAGCTGGAGGAGGAGCTAGCAAGGACTTTCTCCAAATTGGTAGAGGCCGAGGGGCAGTGCAATCTGATGCGGAAAGAAGCACATGCCCTAAAGCTAAAGATAGTACAGCTGGAATGCACAACTGAGAATCAGGCGCAAAGGCAGATTGAAAATGATTTGAGGGTCAAGGAGCTTGAAAGTAAGATCTTGCAAGCTCAGATCCAGCTGCACGAGAAGGAAGGACTAGGGCTATTCGACAGGAGCAAAATCAAAGAGATTCGCTCATGTCTGCTCAAGAATTTTAGGTCTTGGGCTGTTAGTGCCATTTCAGATTTAGTTTACATCGTAGAAGCCCAGGTTGCTACCGCCGAAGGAGGACCAATCGTCGAAGAAGTCATTCAAAATGTCAGAGCCCGACTCAAGCTGGCCCTAAAGGTCCAAGATGTAGGGTATCAAGATTTGAATCTCACAACAATGATTCGGACAGCAAGGGATTGGTCAACAGCCCAGGACATAGTTCACGCCTTTTTCTCCATAGCCAAGAAGGCTCAAAAGGTGAAAATCCTACTGGATGCATTCAAAAGCGAGAGGCACGCGTCAATGGGCTACTTCGAAGACCTCTTCTCCCTAGGTTTCTCGAGCTTCACGGATGATGATGGAAATCCCTTAGCCAAGGAATAAATCATGCTGAAATGGTAGCAGTTTGAAGACAACGTCTCGAAGATAGACGAGTGGGTCGAACCTATAACAAAGAATCAGGTTGCTGATTACATACTGAAATACTGTAGAATCGCCACTTCCCTAAATGATCTGTATACCAGGTCCCAGCATGCAAAAATCGGGCAGATCAATAGGTTCCATGCCATGGTCAAATATCTGGGAGATCAGGAGCTGTTCACGAAAAAGGTCTAGTCTCAGATTTGTCGAACCTTAAGAAACATCCGCGTCCGCCTAGCCCCATCGCCAATGGTTGAAGACGTAGCAGAAGCAACAGTGGTAGGAGAGGAAGAAGAAGAAGCAGGAGAAGAGGAAGAAGAGGGACAAGCTGTGGAAGCATCCCTAGAAAAGGAACAAGGAGAATGGTCTGGAGGTAACTCTGGCCCAATGGATGAAAGATAAGGGTTCTACCATCGAGATGAGCTCGTTGCCCCGCGAGCCACCAAGAATGTTGACAATATTGTCACATTCCACCAAGGGGCAGAAAAATTAAAAACTTTGTATGATATTTGTTTTGAAAATTTTCTTTTTTTATAAGTTATAGAAATTTTGATTTCCTATCGCCCCCTAGTGGACAAAATGAAAAGAAAATAACTTCGGGCCCGAAGCGCTTCCAATCATCACTTTAGGCGAGAAGTTGGCCGAAGATACAAAGATAATGCTTCGCACCCGAAACATTTTCGACAGCCGCTTCGGGTGAAAGTTTTGCGAAGCGACATCCAACCAACTTCGTTGAAGGAGAAAAGATAGCCCGAATCAGCTAAGGCGAAGAAATTACTTTGGGCTCGAAGTATTTCTAAAATCCACTTCGACAAGATTTCTCCCGAAGCGGTGCAAGTCGAGAAAGTGTTTCGGTCGAAACTCCCTCAAACCGCCTTTTCAAAAGAATATCGGCCCGAAGCGTTTTTTCCCAACCCATCAGCGAAGCGGTCTTGCCCCTGAATCAGGGAAGGATAGAAAAAGATAGGCTTCAGCACTCCATGCCCCCGAAGTAATTTTGTGAAGCAAAAATTAGCGAGGCGCTTCCCAAGAATGCTTCCCAAGTTGGGCATTTCCCAAGGCAGTCAGAGAGCCTCATAAATGCATATTTTCTTGCCCGATAAGCCCATTGCTCATTTTTGGCAATTGGATGCGAAGTATCTGTCCAAAAATGAGAGCCCGACAAGCATGGCCGCCACTCGAGCACCGCACCAGCAATCCGAGGACACCCAGGTGTCTCCATTACCAATTTTGGTAGCTGATTTGAGATATCATCCGTAGTAGCAGCGATGCGCCGATTTCTCAGGGCCCAAGGGTGTACTCCATCGTTTTTGTAATAATGATCCAGAGGGCTAGGTCCTCTATAAAAACCCAGGATTTGTAATGTAAAAGTGGGGGAACTTTTTGCTAGAAAGCTGCTGTAACTTGATGTCCTGCGTCTAATACTAAAGATATTTTGTGCTCCATTTCTATCTTTTATGTTGTCTTATGTGCTTAATTATTTTGTATGTCTGCATTTGTATACTGAGACTTTGAATCCTGAATTCGATGTGCGATTGGGGACTGTACCCTGAAGGATACATAGGAGAGAAAAAACGTATTTGTTGCTTTCTTTTATGTTGCCTGGTGGATCGAGGTTTTTGTTATTCCCTCGTCTTAATCGTTGTTACTCTGAACCCTGAATTCCAGCGAGAGAGAGAGGAGAACCCTGCGAACCCATCCAGAGGATACATAGGAAGGTCGGCACTGTGTTTCTTTTGGCTATTCTTGGTGTTCTTTGCTGTTATTCGAGTTATTAGTGAGTGATCGTGCTTCCTGTTCTTCCCCACCTTGAATCATCAATCTCTAACCCTTACCCCTTTTTATTTCTTTCTCTAACCCGAACTCCTTTTATTTCTTTCCTGCACTCTTATCTCAAACCCCAAAAGTAGATTAGTATAGGAGCCGGCCTTCTCCGGATATTGGCACGAGGGGCATCTCTTCCTTTCGGCCTTTCAATGTTGGTCGCAGGTCCAGGGCACGCAAACCCATCGAAAGTCCTTTCCTGTGCGGATTTGATGACCAACAAGTAAATATGGGAAAACCTTAATTTTATTCCTATATTTTGGTAATAAACCATATTCCAACCAACCTATCAATAAGTGGCATCCAAATTTTATTAGTAAGCTACTTCAATATTCTATTATATGTTTTAACATTTTCGTCCTGTTTTGTGGTATATATTTATATAATAATTTTAGTATCATCTCTCAAGGGTCGAATTCATTGATAAATTATTTTGTCATGGTATCTCATTCGCATAAGGCTTACATGTTTTCTCTTTTTAGTATCATCTCTCAAGGGTCAAATTCATTGATAAATTATTTTGTCATGGTATCTCATTCGCATAAGGCTTACATGTTTTCTCTTTTTAGATACTTGTCTATTGTCATTCCTTGCAACGTAGAAGAAAATAATTACAACCATTCTTTGGGTTGCCTTATCTCATTTTCTTTCCAAATGGTGATGCAAGTACCTATATGTCTTATGGGATCTTCTTTCCCTTCTCCAATGAAGGGTGGGCATTTTTGCTTTCTTGATTTATCCACAACATTTGCCATTAAGTAATTTTCCACCTTTTTGTTGCTTGATGCTGGTTCTTGTGGGATTTCAAACCACTCCCTTGCTACCATTGGTGCCTCTATTTGTTGCTCTTGTTCTCATGATTTGTTCCTTAGCATTCTGTCTACTCAAAATAGTCTTATTTACAATTATCTTGCATCAATGCTTCATGACCTTCTTTGCATAGATGTTATGTGGCTTCGATCTACCTCCCCAAGTCTCCACATGTGATTGCTCTGGTTATTGACTCTCATCCTTTGCACCTAGTTACAAACTCCTTTTCGTTAGCCTAGGTGTCACCATCCAACCTTTATTTCTTTGCACACTCCCTACATTAACGTAGTTACAAACTCCTTTTCGTTAGCCTAGGTGTCACCATCCAACCTTTATTTCTTTGCACACTCCCTACATTAACGTCTTTGATTGCACGAATATTTTCTTCAACTATTTGGTGGTGTTGTTCTTGTACTTTTTTCTTCGTTGTTAGCAATAATTTTTATCGCATTTCACTTTTGTTCCTCATACTATCATCTTCTTGAGAGTTCCACGCTCTCTACTTTCGACTGTGTAAGCTCTTCTCCTAACTGCACTCCTTGGCTTGTATGTCTTATGCTTCTCCTTATAGGTTGCTATGAAGTTCTTCCTTGATTTATCCTTCGTCGTCCACGCAACCTTGAATCTATCATTCACCTTTTCCTTTGTCATTATTGCTAAGCCTATTATTTCATTATATATCGACCCATACTTAATTAGGCAATGACACCAAATGTAGCACAACGATGAGGATTCCCATGGATAAAGGAATGACAATTCTTAGACCAAGGAGTTGCAATTCATGGGAGGATACTCTATCCAAGATGACATCATGACTCAGGTGACAATCTAACTTCAATCAGTAGGTTAGTCTTAGAAAATAGACATCTATCGACACTTCATTCTAAGGACACTCTAGTATGGAAGCAACTATAGTCTTAGACAACGATCATCATGACAACATGACGATATGCTATGTCATCTTACTCCAATGTAAGCAACGACACTCTTGACAATGTTGACTGTAATTATGGCTACACTTGAAATTAAAACGATGAGTGTAATTCTCCCTACATCTAAGTCTATCAACTTGCAAATAATATCAACACTTGCACAAGATCCTAACATTCTATCATAGTAATCATCTTCAAAACATTGAACACGATTAGAGAGAAAAATGAATGTCTTCATTATCAAAATTCTATAGCATACAAATATGGTAGAGATTCCAATCTCTGTGACTATGCGTGGGCTTATCAACCAAGCATTTATGCTATTACAACATTGTATTGCATACATCTTATCATGATCCTCAAAATAAAATAGGGAGGCCATTTAAAGAGATATCTTGTCAGTTGTCATAACCAATTCCCAAGACATTGTTACAAAACTACTCAAACTTCCTACTTAATTATCTTAGCAACCTTATAATTAATTAATTTACTAAGGTTTGCAATAATGACTATATTTACATTTCATTTTAACTACATTTCACTAAATTTGATTGTATTTTGTTTCATTACAATTTAATGTTTGCTACTTGGACATTTTCACAAACATTTTTATTTTTTGCTTGTTGGAACTAGTGCCTAGAGAGAGGTTCTCTTTACACAACTTCCTACAAATGGGGAGGTAGTTGCATCCTCAACTCCCTCCAACTAACTACCCCGACACCTCATAACTTCTTGAATTACATTTCAAATATCCTACATTTGCATTCATGAACTTTATCAGTTAAACATATGATATTTTTGTCAAACACTTTATGTACATGTAACAAAACTCAAAATGATAATTATTTTTGCATAGTGGATTCCTTACGTAATTTGTTAACTCTAAGGCGACACTTGAGGTGGTACCACATACTTCTTCATTTGGAAAGAACACATGGGAATCCTCTTAAGAAGCAAATGGTTATGAAAGATTACGTGTAGGGATGAAGCAACTCCAATGACCAAGGTTCAAATATTTAGATGGATAATTTGTAATAGTGAAACCTTAGGTTCTATTGTAATCTCTATCTTTGAAGATCTTCAATTGCATTTTCATTGAGTCTCTCTTTTGAAGAGTGAGCATTCTAAAAATTCATTAATTAAATAACCAACTTATTGCTCTTGATCCAAGAGATAATCCTTATATTAAGGAGCAATTGTGATTTTAGTTAGCTAATTATGAAATAACTAAATATGATTCTCTCTCTCTCTCTCTCTCTCTATATATATATATATATATATATATATATATATATATATATATATATATATATATATATATATATATATATATATATATATATTCATTTGCATTTTTTTAGGGATTCCAGAGAATGAAAGTTTGACATAAGCATATAACTGTCAAAATCACCAGTTCCCATTGGTAGTCCATGCTACCGTTCCTTGGTCCAAAAGGCAGATTGATGATTCTCTAAATGACTAATTTGAAGTACAACTTGCATGTGTTTGATGTGAAAGGTGTTATGAAGTCACATCCTAAGGTTTGATCTTCAAACAGTAAAGGTGGGATCAAGTACAAATAAATATAAAATATTCAAGTAAATATGGATTGTGCCTTTAGTCTAGTTTAGAAAAGCAATGAAAAGAGATATGTATATGAGAAAAAATGAATTAAGTAGTCTATTTTACATAGGGACACGTCCATAGGGTTGTACATTCATCGATATAGGGATGAGGTGACAACTAGGTGAGGTCCCTATCGCTTCCCCTTAGCATAATTTATGTCGGGATGCATAGGGGACACCTACACATCCTTGTGAGGGTCAAGGGGGTGATACTATACACTATTTCCTAGCTTGAATATGGAAACCTGATATAAAGAGACATGAATACAAATAGATGGTTGCCTACACAAACTATATTATGGAGAGTTTTTTTCATAATATATAAAGTTGTCACATTAGATGAACAAAAAACAACTAAAATTTGGAACCTTAATTCTTCATATATACCAATACTCAAATACTTTTTAGTGAAATAAGAATGTAATTGTATCGGTGCCTAAATAGCTTACACATCCCCATGAGGGATGAGGGGGCAATATTATACAATGTTTTGTAGCTTAAATATGAAAATCAAATATAGAGAGACAAGAATACAAATAGACACATGTTTGTGCAACGAAACTATGGAAAGTTGTTTGTGTAATATAAAGAGTTTTCAGATGAGATAAACAACTAAAATCTGAAAACTTAATCCCTCTCATATTCCAATGCCTAAATGCTTTTTAGTAAACAAGAACACAATTATATGGGTGCTTACATAGCTTTTGTTGAAATTTAATTCTAGCATCTCTAAAGACATACTGCAATTCATTTATGTGCATACAATGAATTCAAGACATTACCACAACATTTTTTAATGTTTTGGGACAGCAACATAAAAAAACGATTCATGTGAAACAAGAAGTCAAACACAATACTTTGAAGAATTTCCTGAGCATTCCAATTGCTTGATCATATTAAATCAGTCATTATACTTTCCAAACTATCCATTATTGTTTTTTCATTTTGTCTATAATTGTTGATTAGTAATGACAAAACAAAAAGTTAACTCAAATTTATGTATTTTAAACGATTTTTTCCATTTGTAATTTTAATTTTTATATTTTATATATATAGTTGTTCTTTATTTGCCAAAATATAAAGGTGTCTTCTAGTCGTCTCATTTTCTTATCCCTGCATTTTCTTGTCACCACCAAAATGGTACTCCCAATAACATTGTAAATAATTGTCAAACTATGTCAAAAAATGTAAATTATTTTGCTTCCAAATGTAGTGAAAAGAGATGTGTGTATATGGCAATAAGGTAGGTAAAGCATTGACAAAGTATGTAAGCAAACATATAATTTATATTGCCCTTCCACATGCAAAGAATTCCTCTGAAAATAAACATTAGGTTATTAGCACGATCTTCTAAGATCATAGATGGAATTAATGATGGAATTTACTTATTATTGGGTTGGGAGATATTTTGACCAAGATATAAAGATGAACATGTCATTTCTGCAACATGGTGTATATTTAGCTTTCTAGTAATTTTTGCTCCTCAGAAACTCTGTTCTCATTATTCGAATGCATTTCTCTCTCTCTTGAGTTTTACTGTCAAAATTTTTCTACAATGCCTGAAGTAGTGTGCAGTTGTTTCCATCTACTAATCATGTAGGAAAATCATCTTTCAGACGATGATGGTATTTCATGCCAAGTCCCCTGATACATTTGGCCTCAAGGACCAAGGAAGAGTGCACAGGACTATGACACACCATTACAAGTGTGCAAGGCTAAGGTGCACCATCCAAGTGTGCAAGGACTAAGGCGCACCATCCAAGTGCACAAGACTATGGCACACCATTCCAAGTGTGCAAGGCTAAGGCGCACCATCTCAAGTGTGCAAGATTATGGTACACTATTCCAAGTGTACAAGGCTAAGGCGCACCATCTCAAGTGCGCAAGACTATGGTGCACTATTCCAAGTGCGCAAGGCTAAGGTGCACAATCTCAAGTGCATAAGACTGTGGTGCACTATTCCAAGTGCGCAAGGACTAAGGTGCACCATCCAAGTGCACAAGACTATGACACACTATTCCAAGTGCACAAGGCTATTGTTAGAGTAAATATTCCATCATTTGGATATTTTACCTTTTTCCTTATAGTAGGTAGATTATTACATTTACTTTTCTACTTCTTACCATGTAGATATTTACTGTCTTAAATATCTAATGGTCATTTCCTAAATATCCTAGGTTAACTATTCTAAACCAAACACTCTACCTCTTGACGTGTTGGTTGGTGTGATATTAGTATGTCAGTTTTATATGCTATTTTGTAACCTATATAAACTATAGCTTCATATCTATATGGTTAATGCATATTTTATTTATCAAACCATTTCTCTTATGTTTCATTTAGCCACATTGGCATCAGAGCCAGAGGGAGGAAGCGTAAGCGTTGGAGCAGAACAGGTATGCTTCCAAGTGGAGAATATGAGAGCAGATCTCGTTCCACTAGAGAAGGCATCGCGTAGGGCTTGGTTTAATTTTTTGTGCATTTAATTATTTAATCACTTCTTTTTTGTTGTCTTCCCTTTACTCGGGCCCATAGACATCGAGCAGGCAGGCAACTGAGGTGAGCCCACCCACGCATCGAAGCTAGGCTCCGATATCTAGCTGCTAGGCTGACCGTCAATGTGGGCAGGAGAGCCCTCGGACGGTTGACCACCGGATACCGCCAGAGACAAGCTCTAGTGACTGGCGACTGATAGCCGACTACCAAAAAGTGAGGGCAAGCGCGCCCTCCATATTCGGTGACCGGCTGACCACCGAAGACAAGCTCTGACAACCCCCGACTAAGAGCCAAGGCAGGAGTGCCCTGGCTCAGGATCGACGACCGACCACATGAGGGTCGGTAGCTGGTGACCGACCACCTTAGAAGGGCAGGCATGCCCTCCCAGGCGGTAACCAGTGATCGGTGAGTCCGACAACCCTACACCTAACCCTAGCTTGGACACAATAGATCAAAAATAGACTCTGACATGATAGCACATGGATCGAGGGGCTAAGGTGGATGAGGTTGAGCTAGTGGACTGCTGATCTGGTACATAAATCAAGGTTGACATGGTGATGGATCATAGGTATGCGTGGCAGCTTGAGGTATGGCGTGGCAGCTTGGAGTTTATAATTGGCGAGCCCTCATTCGTCATCTTCACCAAAAAAATGTCTGTTGACAATTACCCGTAGGCAATCGGTTAATATGGGTGTATTCCTCTTTTTTAAGAGGAAAAACATGCACCCGCGGGGCATGTGGGACTAAAATTCCCAAGCCTTTCAAAGGCTTCAAAGCGTGCACGTACGCATGTGCTCAATTACCCATCGGCAGGCGAGGAATAATTTAAAAGGGAGATCATCTCCCTTGCTCCCAGCCACAACGTTAGTTGGGCTGGTTGGAGCCCCACGCTAAGGCGGTGCTCGACTGGAGGTCGGGAGTTCGACTCCCGTCTGGTTTACGATGCATACTTTTTACTAAAGGGGCCTGAAAACAAGTGAAAGCCCAAGGTAATTTTTTTTGTATTTTTTTATTGTTTTTTAGTTTCTTTTAAGAATTTTTAATACATTTTTTGATTAAATCATTTTATTTGATAACTAAAGTGATTTATTATGAAAGAGTATTTTTTATTATTAAACTTTACTAAATCTTTAAAAATTTATACATTAAATTTGAAATTTGGAGGCAATTTTATTTTGCAAATTAGGAGACCTATTTTCTTCTCAAAACCCTTGTTTATTTAGCATACAATAAAGGATCAATCTTGAATTCTTTTTTGCAAATTATAAACACAAGGAGACTCAAAATTTTGTAAATTTCAAAGGCAAAGTGTGCATTTGTTTTCTCCAAAGGGGGGATATAAGACATAATATTGCACATTTTTTTGTAAAATTGAGAATAATTTGAAGCCTTGGGTCCATAAAAACTAAGTCGTGTGTCGACTAGTTCTGGAAGCCTTTCAAAAGTGGGTCGTGTGTCGACTTATCTTGAAAGGAGTGCTATTTGTTAAATTTGCAAAACAAAAGGGGGAAAACAAGAAATTGTATTTCTTTTGCAAATTTGTAACACAAAAGTGAGGAGCACTTAAAACAAATCAAACTTGTTTATTTTGCAAAATTAGAAAAGATAGGCAATTGTTTATTGTCACATTATTTGCAAAATTGTAAGACAAGGAGGAGACAAAAACATATCATTTTTTTGCACAACACACATTCATATTTTGTTGCAAAAATTAAAAGGTGCATTTTCAATTTTACTTGACACCTTCAGTGGCAAATTAGGTGCATTTTTCAGTTGCATCCGACACCTAGGTGATAAGAATTTTTGTGGGAATTCTTGTTTGATTATTGCATTATTTCTTTTGCAATTATAAGTCATAGAATCAAGAAATCTCCATACCCCAAAATTTCACTAATAAATTTGTGTTAACCATTGCACAAATTTAAAGCCAATATTCATTTGATATTCTCTCCTAAAATCAACAAAACCCCTAATTCACTCTTATTTGTTTGGCTTAAACTCCTCAAACTGATTATTCCTCTTCAAAGGGAGTTTTAGGTAGGCGCCATTAAATATCTTTTTGAGTGAATTATCTTTCATATCTTATTTGTTTGGCTTAATTTCCTCCAAATGGTTATCTTTCTTCAAGAGAGCTTTTCAGGCAGATGCCATCAAATACCTCTTGAGAGTGAAAGAAAGAACAAGTTTTTAAGGAACCTTGAAAGTAGCAATTCTTTTGCACTAAGGGGGGATAATTCCTTTCTTCCTTCAAACACAAATTTTGACAAGAGGGAGATAATACTTGTAAAGGCAATCATAAAAGTAGAAGTCATAAAAATTATACCTTTTTTTTTAGACTTCATAATAGCAAC
Source organism: Wollemia nobilis (assembly GCA_028583015.1). Taxonomy (NCBI): domain Eukaryota; kingdom Viridiplantae; phylum Streptophyta; class Pinopsida; order Araucariales; family Araucariaceae; genus Wollemia; species Wollemia nobilis. Next base: position 9,965,665 of record JAQPPZ010000989.1, read on the forward strand.
CATGCTTGAAGTACTTGCAATAAGGAAGGATGATTTGGTGAACTTTTTGATAAAATTGCCTAGAAAGCATAGTTTTGCACAAATTGTAAAAATGACAACCAAGACACCATTCAGTGTTGGTTTCAAAACAAGCAAAACTAAAATGGCAAAGGCACATCACAAAAGCCATCTTTCTAGTGAAGTGTCTCATTCTGATTCTGATTCTGGTTCAAAGAGAGCACACAGAGTGCTCATGGCTAAAACAATATTGTAGAGGGAAAACACATGTGTCACCTTGAGCAAAACACCATTTCCTCTCTCTTTTTTTAGGCTTCATAAATAGCATAAGTTTTTGTTTGAAGTACTTGCAATAAGGGGTGATTGTACCTCTTTTAGGCTTCATAAATAGCAAACTCTCAATGTTTGAAGTACCTATAACAAAAGGAGAGAATTTTATGGTGTAAAATTGCCTAGGAGGCAATATTTGTAAAATCCTTCACAACACTCTTGAGTTGCACATCTTTTTGCAATTAAGGGGGGATATACATTTCTTTTCTTCACAATTTTTTGTAAAAAGGGAAGGAGACTTATAAGGGTGCATTTTCGGTAGCGACCAACACCTTAGTCACACTTCTTTTAGAAATTAATTACAACATGTTTTGCAACGAGAAAGGGGGAATTTATAAGGGTGCATTTTCGGCAGCGACCGACACCTTAGCTACCTTATCTTTTTCAAACTCATATTGTAAATGAATGAACCTCGTATGAAGTGATCTATTCTACTACACCTAGCGATTGCAATGACTAGTTACCCATGCAATTCAGTTGCATGACGATATTACTATAAGGAAATTCGTTGGTGTGAAGACAAAGTGAGGAATGACCCACTTTTTTCTTAGGAGCAGCCAGAGCACTGTGACAGAGCAAGAACCAGTAGATCGACATTTTCTTCCACTGTATTGGGGCAGTTATATACTTTACCCAAATATTGTTGTATAGGAGGATAGGTATACATTACCCAAATAATGTAATAAGGGGGGATGTTAGAATAATATTCCATTCTTTGTAATATTTACCCTTTTACTCTGATAGGTACAAATAGCTAGTATATTGCATTACACTAGTTGAGTAGATTATTACATTTACTTTTCTACTTTTACCATGTAGATATTTACTGTCTTAAATATCTAATGGTTAATTTCCTAAATATCCTAGGTGGAAGAGTTCTAATTCAAACTCTCTTCCTCTTGGCAGATTAGTTAGCGTGATTTCCTATTAATCAGTTTTGATTACCTATTTTGTAACCTATTTAAACTATAGTTCCTAAACTATATGGTTAATGCAAATATTCAATTATCAAACCATTTCTCTTACGTTTCATTTAGCCACAGCTATTGCGCCCCATCTACCTGTGCCTCGTCCATTGACTATTCAACCCCTACATAGTTTCCAAGGCACCAAGGCCTGGTGCTCCGTTTCTCCTGCGCAAGGCAAATGTGCAATCAGTTCATGCGCTTCATCGGTTGACTTTTCAACAGAAGCACGTCTCCCGATGCACAGACTGTTGCGCTCCTTTTCTATTGCGCAAGAAATTTGCGCTCCATACATGTGCGCTTTACCTACTGACTTTTCAAACGTTGCACGCCTCCCGAGGCCCCATTCTTGCGCTCCTTTTCTCTTGCGCCAGGCAGTTACGCAATGGGTTAGCTGCGCTTCACCTCCGGACCTGTCAACTCTGGCGCTGGTCTTTCTCAGTTGCGCTCCACATCAGCAAGTTAAGGTGCATCCTTATCCGTCCAAGCGCAGCCATTCTGAGAAGCTTCCAGACTGGACGTTCCGGGATTTCAAGCCTATCTTCCACGGAAGCGGTCCCCGCGAGTGAGGAGGCAGCGCCAGCAAGCCAAGCCTGTCAGGGCATTGAAGGAGCTCAACTGCATTTTCAAGGAGTCATCAGTCCCGGCCATGCCTAATAACTATTTCATGACTGTACTCTCTTGTAACTCTTATCTTGGCTGCCACCGCCATGTTTTGTAGGTGTGCATTTAATATTTCAAGCGGCAGAATTTGCTATATAAGCCTGCTCTTTTATTGTAAAATGATGGATGTTTGCTAGAAGCTTGATGTAACCCGAATTCTGCTATCAATACAGCTGATGTCTGGCTCTAACTCTGGACTTCTATTTTGTGTGTATGTCTTCTATTGCTTATCTTCTATTAAGTTCTCTGGTTTGTCTGTAGGCTTGAATTCTAATATCTGGATTTAGCTTCTGATAAAACGTGAACCTCTGGAGTAGCCCTGGAGATTATGCATGTTAGATGTTTAGTTTTAATTTCTGTTAGTTGTCTGTATTTGAGGGCTATTTGATTCGGAGTGTAGTAGAGTTATCGTGTTGTTAGTCCATCACCCCTGTTCTATCTGGCCTGTGGCCATATTTCCCATCCCTTTCAGTCATTTCCCATTCCTTTCCAGTTCCTTAATCTCAAATCCCCCAGTTAGAATAGCAAGGGAACCAACCCATCTCTGGAGATTGGCACGGGAGGCATTTCTTCCTCTCGACCTTTCAATGTTGGTCGGGTCTAAGGTGCACGAATAAACAAATCCTTACCTAAGGCAGATCTCTGACCAACAGTTTCTGGCACGCCCGATGGGACCTAACGTTCCACTACAAAAGCAGTATTAAGAAGTTGATGTTCATCTTATTGCTGACAAATCCGAACATCTGGCGACTCATACGAACTCAGACACCTCTGAACCTCGTAGACCAGCTTAAAAGATCATGCCTTCATGCGTACGAGGTGGCAGATTAGAAATACAGAAGAAGTTGAGTTCCTCGAGCTTGACATCGACGCTCTGGGAGAGCATCCTAGAGTGGTCAGGCCAAATATCCCATTGGATGGGACATCTTCGTAGGAAGCTATTGTTGCTACACGGACTCCAACTCTCGATAGCACAACAACTAGCTTGCCCCTAGTTCCACCGAATTCCTCGGATCATCAGAATACTCTGGTTCCACCTAACGTTCCACCAAGTGCTCCGAGTGTTCCCATTGTTCCGGCTCAACAAGTTCTACCGACTCCTCCGGTCCACGCAAATCCGCCACCCCAGATGGCGCAGCCGGTTCCACCCAGGCTATTCCCGGCCTGGAATCATACGGGCCCCCTTGCCCTACAAGCTCAACACTCAGTACCTCGTAGCTTTGAAAGCTTTACCTACTTACGATGGTACAGGAAAGATGATGCATGAGCACATTCAAGACGTCGCAGGATTAGCAACCATCCACCAGATCACCGAAGAAGACGTTATGGTGAAGTTGCTAGTACTTTCACTAAGAGGTAAGCTCCTCTACTGGTACCGATCGCTCCCGACCGGTACCATCACCTCATGGGACCAACTAGCAGGACAACTTATAAGGGGCTTCAATGAACAAGCAGACCCCTTCTCTCTACTGCACCAGTTCACCTCTATCCAGAGGCACCCTCAAGAGGAGATAGCTGACTTCAATGTCAGGTTTGCTCGAACCTGGCAGAGAGTCACCGACGGTCTTCGACCGACAGCTGAGCAAGCGACGTTCTATTACCTGAGAGCGTTCCACTCTGATATTAGCATGAGTATCCGACATGCTAATGTCAACTCCTTTCCGAAATTGTACCAACAGGCGCAGAAGGCGGAAGCCGACCTGGTAGCCATCGGGAAGTTGCCTCCAAAAGCGACTACACCGATTTACCCAGATTTCCCGCAGAATATGTACCCAAGTGCATCCGCTTCATCTACACCTCAGATGTACCCCAATCAGCCATGGGCTCCTAACCCACAAAATCAGGTGGTACCCACTCCTCAATTTTAGGTACCGACTCCTCATTATCCAAACCCCGTAGTTCCCTAGCTTTCAGCTCCTCCTCAATACCCAACATTGCCTGCACCATTGGCACCATTACCATTACCCGCGCCTATGGCTCAAGCATCTCTAAATGCGGATCAAGCCAAAGAGTTATGGGATGTGTATGGGTTTATGAAAACTATGGCGAACGATATGGCTATCATGAAGAAAAGCTAGTTCAGGGATCAGAGCTATCCGCCAAGGAGATTTTCGCCCACGATCACAAAGGATCAAGCCGCCCATACCGGAAGACCTCATGACAGAAACTCCGCAATGTTAGAGTGCGATGAAGCTAGCTCATCCGACAGGACCTACTGGTGCTCCACCTGCAACGACCCGCATGGCGAGGAAACTTGCATGGTTCATCTGAACTATATGCAAACACTTGCAGATGATGCACCCGACGGACAGGTAAATATGATAAGGGAAACTGATCGTAATTGCATGATTCCCCCTATCGAACAGGTCTCCATTCTGATGAGGACAGGCAAGAAGCCAATTGAGGTCGATCCGGTTCAGATGGAACCACTCAAGGTGCCTACTGATCCTAAACTGCCAAGTGAGAAGGCAGCCATGCCACCAGAAAGAGAGCCAACTCAAGTGTCAGAGCCTGCGGACAATGCTCGGTTAAGAGACTATCTGCCCCCAAGGGCAAGAGCAAGGACCCCTCAACCGCAAGCTTCGACCTCTCAACCCCTGACGGAAGCAAGAGATCAGGCGAGAGAAAAGTTACGGTACCCCTCGATCACCAAGCGTCAGAGAGTGGAAGCAACGCAACAGTACCAGACCCGGTACGAAACCGCTAAAGAGGGAGGCGAGTCTAGTGCTGGAGCATACAATGTCGTCGAAGAGTTAAGGAAGACTTCGGCTAAGGTAAGCCTCTTTGACGTGCTCCAATTGCCTGGTCAAGTTGACCTATTGCAAGAATCCCTCAAGTCCGTCAAGGGCAAGGGGAGACCAACTCAGACCGTCTTGACACAGTCGCTGACCACTTCCACTACGGGAAAGAACAGGCCACCGCCATTTTATCTATCCCTCAGGATGGAAGGGTGGGTCGTGCATAATTGCATGGTTGATTCTGGCGCTGCCACCACTGTAATGCCCAAAGTTGTATGCGAATTCATGGGCATGGAGTACACCAGGAGCAGTCCTGGAGTGCTTCAACTGGATGGGACTCCAGTTAGGACAGTGGGGGTCATCAAGGACATCCCGATCATGTTGCACAAGATGTCGCAGATCACAGTAATCCAAGAAGTTGTGGTAGTTGACTTGGAGCCCTATTTCAGCATGTGCTTATCAAGGGAATTCACTGCCAAGCTTGGAGGCTATCTGTCTCTCGATTATTCGCATCTGGAGGTCCCCTTCAAGGGGAAGAGTGTCAAGATTTTTAATGAGAAGCCCTCCACCTTTCTCATTGAAAAGATCCAGGATGCGGAGAAACCCATGGACTCAGTCAACATCATTGACGGAGTAGAAGAAGTGGAGGAAAAGGTGGAGCTGATGGAGGAAGCTCTTGATGAGCTGCGCATAGAGGATGAGTTCTCTATGCGTGATTTCAATGCTATGATAGAATCGGACATCGGGTGTTACTCGATAACCAAGCCTGAAAAGGCTAAAGTACCGAGTGACGCTGACCCTATGGATGACCAATTATGGAAGCTCTTCTTCGATGGCGCTCGATGCAAGAATGGCGCTGGAGCTGGAGTTGTCCTCATCTCTCCCTCTGGAAATCAAAAGACATACTCGTACAGGCTCGCTTGGAGCTGTACTAATAATGTCGCTGAGTATGAAGCCCTGTGTTTGGGGTTACGAAAGGCGGAGAAGTTAGGAATAAAATAGTTACAGATATTCGGGGACTCCGAATTAATCTGTAACCAAGTGACAAATAAATGTGTTGCCAAACAACACTATCTCAAGGCATACCGTAATAAGGTATGGGATCTGCTCGAGTCCTTCTCGGCTCTCAACATTCAGTTTATTTCGCGAGAGCGGAATAAACATGCTGATGTTTTGGCATCCATTGGAGCAAGATGCTCCCCAGTCGAGAATCTGATGCAAAGGCCAAAAATAGTAAGGGTTATCTACAGGCCCTCGGTGCTAGATAAAAATATTCACTGGTAGGTCTTTGACAATGATGAGCAGATCATCAATTTTTTGATTGATGAAGCTGGAAGCATCGAAGATAGAGCTCTCAATGATGAAGAATATGAGGGCTTAATCCAGCTGAAGAACAACCACCTCCCTAAGGGTTTGATCACCCTTGAAAGTCTGTTCGACCAAGATGACAGGGCTCTTCCCCACAAGATCAAAGTGGATGCAAGAGAGTACCAGGAGCTAGAGCTAGAGTCCGGGAAAATGATCAAGGTGGGGACTGATTGCACACCACAGGAAATCGAGCAGATCAGGACCCTCTGTAGAGAATATCCGGACATCGTCGCCTGGAGCTACCGCGACCTGAAGGGGTACGACAGAGACGTCTTCCAGCATACAATTGAGCTCCAGGAGGGAGTCAAGCCTGTCCGACAGAAGCAAAGGCCTGTGAATCCAAAGATTGAAATACTGATGAAGGTCGAGCTTCTAAAAATGTTGGAAGCAAAGATAATCTACCCCATCAAGCATTCATCCTGGGTAGCGAACCTAGTCCCGGTTCGGAAAAAGAACGGAGATATTCGCCTCTGCATGGACTTCCGAAATCTTAATCAGGCATCCCTGAAAGATCACTACCCGCTGCCCCAAATTGATCAGATCCTTCACGTGGTGGCAGGAGCCCAGAGGTTTTCCCTTCTAGATGGCTTCTCGGGGTATAACCAAATTTGGGTCAAAGATGAGGATCAGTATAAGACTGCCTTCACCACCAAGTGGGGCACCTTCGCTTATCAACGCATGTCGTTCGGCCTCTCCAATGCCGGAGCAACCTTCCAGAGAGCAATGGACTTAGCCTTTGGTGAGTTGCTCAACCGTGTCATCGTAATATATCTAGATGATATGATTGTTTTCTCCCACAGGAGGGAGGAGCACGGTTTACATCTGCGGCAGGTTTTTGAGAAGTGTCGGGAGTTCGGAATATCAATAAACCCAAAAAATCAATTTTCGCGGTTAAGGAAGGCAAACTCCTAGGGCACCTCATATCAGAGAAGGGTCTTGCTATTGATCCCACTAGGGCCGAAGCCCTGCTCAGGCTACCTCTATCGGTGAACAAGAAGGGCCTCCAATCCTTCTTCGGACAGATAAATTTTGTCAGGAAGTTTATTTCTGACTTCGCCCAGGTAGTGAAGCCTATGACTGAGCTCCTCAAAAAAGATGCGGAGTTCCTATGGACAGAAGAGAGAAGGCAGGCGTTTAAGGAGATCAAACACAGAATCGCCCAGGCTCCCATTCTGGTAAACCCCGATTATTCCAAAGACTTTATTCTATATGCGGTCGGGGAGCCAGAAAGCTATGCGGCTGTACTAACCCAGAAAAATGAAGACGGGGATGAACGACCCATAGCATTCCTCAGTCAAGTCATCCTCCCGCATGAAGAAAAGCACAATTTTATTGAGAGTCAAGTGCATGCGGTAATGAGGGCGCTGAAGAAGTTTCATCATTTCGTCTCGCAGAGCAAGACGATAGTGTACGTGGTACACCCGGACGTCCGAAACTTCATCAGTCAGGGTGAGCTTGGTAACAAGAGGGCAGGTTGGATCACCAAGATCCAAGAATTTGATATAGAGGTCCGGCCCACTAAACTGGTCCGTGGTCGGGCTCTATGCCAGGAGCTTGCCAAGAGTGCCGCAGCTGAGGTGACAACTTGCCAATGGGAAGATTCACTACCGCAGAGCAATCTGGCGAATCAGTCAGCAGATGATAGGGATTGGACTGAAGACTTGGTGGAGTACTTCAGCACTGGACGGTGCCCTTCGGGCCTCAACGCGTCACAAAGAAGAAGGTTTAGGCTTCAGGCCTGCAGATACGTGTTGCTACCCGAGGGGTTGTTTCATCAAAATATTGACGGTGTCCTCCTGAGATGTGTCAGGGGGACAAAAAAACAGAAAATCCTGGATGAGTTCCATTCTGGAATGTCCGGGGGCCATCTCGCCGGAAGGCCGATGGCTTTAAAAATAATAAGGGTGGGCTATTATTGGCCCACCATTTTTGTTGATTCCTTCAGTGTAAGCCAAAAATGCGATAAGTGTCAAAGATATGTTGGCCGCATCAAGAATGCTTCTCTGCCTCTGCACCCGATTCAGGTTGAGGCTCCATTTCAGCAATGGGGTTTAGACTTCATCGGGATAATTGAGCCTAATTCTTCCGTAGGGCACAAGTATATCTTGACAGCTACAGACTATTTCACCCGGTGGACAGAGGCAGTGCCCACCAAGCGGGCTAATCAAGATGTCGTCATCGCTTTTCTGGAAGGGCTAATAACCCGTTTCGGAATACCGGATGCCATAGTGATGGATAATGGTTCCCATTTCATTGGGGCCAAGATGTGCGCATTCGCTAGTAAGTACGGTATTTACCTGAAAACTTCGTCAAACTATTACCCGCAGGGCAACGGTTTGGCGGAGTCTACCAACAAAAACTTGCTCCGGATCCTGAAGAGGACGCTGGAAGACAACAAGCGGACCTGGCATCTGCTTCTAGATTTTGCGTTATGGGCGGACCGAATTTCCATCAAGAAATCCATTAAGACGTCCCCATATTCCCTGGTGTACGGGAAGGAAGCAGTGCTTCCTGCGCATATTGAGTTGCCGACACTACAGTCTCTCCGGTCATTGGATGGCGAGGATGAAGGGTTTGACCCTGTTAGCGTCAGAATTGCCCAACTGTTGCAGTTGGAAGAGGAAAGGGAGAAAGCCTATGAGGCTTTCATGAAGCATGTCGTTACCACGAAAAACTGGTTCGGCAAAAAGACCTCCGATCGGACTTTCCAGGTTGGCGACTTGGTACTTAAATGGAATGAGAAGAAGTCCAAGCCCGGATACCACGACAAATTTGACGCATTCTGGGAGGGCCCGTTTCAGGTTTCTCAGGTCCATCCGGTAAACTCTTTCACACTGCAAGATCTGAATGGGTTTACTTTGCCATTATCAGTTAATGGCATTCACCTGAAGGCGTACTACCAGTGAGGGGTAGTACAAGAGTTTCTTGTACAATTGTATATATTTTTGTATTTTCCTTATGCATATCAGTTTGCTTTTCGGAGTATTTCTTCGCCTCCTCCCGCGCTAGCAATAGCACAGTTTTTGGGCCAGAATCCTAACTGGCAGGAGGATGCCGAGGAATGCAGTTCTTTTATTTTCCTCTGTTGAGCCATGTACAGAAAAGCTAGTAGCAATTTCGAGCATCTTGACGTTTCCGGTCAAAGAGAACTCCATGAGCAACATAGCGCCTCACTATCCGAGAGAAAGGAGTTCAGCTCTCCCGCAAGGGTAAGGGTGCGCTCCAATAATGCCAAGCAACTACAGGGTGAAGCGCAGTAATGAAGGGCGCAACACCTTTGCGCCCGTTCGAAGTGCGCAAAATATTTTTTTGCTCCATTTGAAAGGCAAGGTGAACTCCATGCAAGATCGAGCGCAACACCCCTTTGACCAATCAAAGTGCACCAAAAATGTGCGCCACACCTTTGCGCCCCTCTTCAGGTGCGCAACGTGCGTTGACTAGTCAAGAGCACAATGTCAAGCGCAAGTTGAAAAACGCCTAAGTGTAAGCCAAAATAAAGTGCGCTTGCACTTTGACCATCACGCCTCAAAAAAAAAAAAGGAGCGCTTAGGCATTTGAATTTTCAACCACACTTTTTAATATTAATAAACAAGGCACGCACAAGAGCCACTTTCCAAAGCACACAACATCTCCAAGGTCCACATACCCAAGTCCATATGCGCTGCAACCAACCCAATTTCGAGCACCAAATATTCCTCGGGTCTTCGGCAGCAAGACGAGGATGGGAAGGCGCATCCCGAGGAGGCCGTTGCACTCCGATTTGAGGGTGCAACCCAGTTTTTAGATTTTCATGCATCTAGGCACTTTTCCCTAAACATCTTCGATGCGCTGTCCAAGGTGAGACATCAAGAAATAAATGCAACAGGTGCGACGCATCACGTCCTCCAAGAAATATTGCACCCCACTTTGTTAGTTAGCATTGGGATGTGCACTCCACCATTGTTTGCCTGTAGGAGATCTTCCACAACACCCCCAAATCGCTCTAGGCATTTACTCCGCTCAAGCGACATTAATGCAGGTGGGTGTATACCAGAGCTATAAGAAGATGCACTGCGCACCAGATATGCCTAGTAAAATCCTTAAGCTATTGTGCCATCCACCATTGCTGAGTTTCAGAGAATGATTATTGCGGGTAAGAGCGGAAAGCATCAGCAGAGCGTCGTGTTGTTCTGGCGCAAGCAAATTATTACTAAGATGCAGTCCAATCGAACTATACCTAAGCGTTGTCATCCCTAGTACGCTCAAACGATTAACCAATGGAGATGGGGAAGAAAGGAGAGCCCAAGCAGAAAAAGGAGAAGGTCCCACAATCTACGGAGGGTGAGCAGAAGCAGAAGAAAGAAAAGAAGGAAAAGCCCCTGCCGCCTTCGCCTGAAGACAAGCTGATTAAAATTCGGGACTGTGTCCTCACTAGGACGAGTATAGAGAAGCTGCACGAAGATATTGATCAGATGATAACTAAGGTATCTGAAGTGAGTAATCGGGCAGTCGCCTACCACTTCTTCCTATACTGGTACCTGTGCACCCCTGCCCAGAGTTGGTCTACGCAATTGCCCAATTTTATGATCCTAAGACTAGGTCGATGAAGGATGCAGAGGGAAAAAGACTGTTCTCCATCTCTGCTGACAAAATCCGTGAAGCCTTCGCCTGTGGGCGAGGACCTACTGGTCAAGTTATCATCAAGAAAATTAACACCAAGGAGCAGAGTGAGAGATACACCAACACGACGCCAATGAGGTGATTCATGGAGGCCCATTTGACAGAGACGGTTGCACCCGGGACCTTGCCGCAACTCCCCATGCCCTTGAGGAGATTCAAAAATTCCGAGCTCTTCTCCATGCTGGCGTGGATTACTGGTCTCGCCTCAGACGCCCAAGTGAATGCCTGGCAGGCGGCAATTGTCGAGTGTGTGTCCCACGGAGAATTCTATGCTTTCGATGTTGTGTCACGGGGAATAAAGCCTATCTTTTTGATTGGGCAGATTGGGTGTCGTGGCAGCTGCACCTCCAGCTATGCGGGATGCAAGACGGAAACATAGCATTCTGAAGCTGCTCATTCTTGGTGTGGTATTTCTTCTACCACCTGCATTCGCACCGCCGTTTCGCCTTTATTGCCAAGAGTTGCACGGACGAGAAGGGCAAGGCGCTCCCTGTGTACCAGTGGACTTCGAGCCTATCAAGGCGCGAGTCCTACTATAATTTTAACCGAGTTTTTCTCGGTCCAGCGTTGGAGATCATTTATGGTGTCTGTGAGCGAGTGCCAAGGGCTATGAGGGACTATGTGGTACAACAGCAGCTTGGAGATGTTTTTCAGCTGACACAGGGGCTTGTGGTACGAATCTTTGGGTTTTCTGGCAAACCCTTCTTGTTGTCGTACTACACGACCGAGTACCTGTTTGCCCTCGAAGTTCCTGCCAGTGTGACTTCGTAGATGATATGTACGGCAAGGGATGGAAAAGGCAACATACCTACCCCTGGCCTATCGAGCTTGGCGCCATCAAAGTGATAGAAAACAAGCAGAACACCCATTTGGCAGTTACTCTGTACGAGTTTGGTCTGATTGACCTACCCCAACGGTGGAAATATGACCCAGAAAATGTCTTTAAGGAAAAAATCGCAGCAAACAAATTCCACCATTGTCCTTGCCTAGACATCGAGAAGCAACGTAATAACCCTTCTGGGCTGGATCTCGAATGGCACATAGAAAGGATGGTCTCCTCCCCCCGTGGCATGACTTCTACATCATGGAGGCTGAATACAACCCTAGGCGGTATCCGAAGCAAGACCCCGACGACCGAGTGTTCAAGTCGATGAAAGAGAAAGTGCCCCATTGGTCGGATGAGAAGATCACGAACTGGTGGATCATGAGGTGCCACCACAGAAAAGGAGCATCTGACCCAATGTTGCAGATAGATCAAAAATTCTTTGACCTATTTGACAAATATTATGACTCCTACCAGCCCATCTTCTTCGGCAACATTGTGCCCAGAAGTACGGAGAGTCCCAGCAGAGTTGAAGACGCATCGGCAGTACAAGAGCAACGAGCTAGTCAGGCGCCACCTGTCGAGGGCAAGGGTAAGCAACCGCTTCTAGAAGAAAAGGCTACTCCGAAGAAGAGGAGTGCACCCATTGCACCTGCACCCCAGAGCGCCATGAAGAGGCCTCATACTATTAAAATCAAACTCCCTAGCGCAGGCCCTCCGACAGCATCAACAGCCATAGAAGGGAGCGCTTCAGGAGTTTCCATTCCAGCACAGCAGGTGCAACATACCCAACAAGAACAGCAGGCGCAACTCGAAGTCCCATATATCAATCTGGAGGATGAGGCATCAGACGGAGAGAGAGAAGCCAGCCCGATAACGCAGCAGTTCACCACGTCGGCTCTGGAGACGTCCGAGCCCGTAGGTGCGTCTTTTGTTCCTCTCTTTCTCTCATCCGCCCCTCTAGAAACCCCACTTCTTGGCGCCAAAACCCTAGTGTCTACCCACATCCCATTCAGTGCCCCTACTGAAGTCATTCCAAACCCCCTATTTAGGCACAGTTTCATCCTTCCCTGCCCATAGTTTCCAAGTCATTTGAAACTTTTGCAAAAGTCTCCAACGCCTTCACCTTCCCGGTGACTTCCGTTCCTACTCCCCAGGGTTCAGTATTTTTAGTTACAGCATCTATGGCCATAGTGAGTCTTGGCCAGCCCTCGCCTGTCCCCGCTTCCTCAGTTATTCCGACAGTATCCTCCATGGAGACCCCTCCCCCTAAACCTAGCATTCCGGCCATAGCCGTACAAACCCCAATGCCCCCAAGGTCACTACAGTCATCACTCCAACTATTCCAGACACACCTATTGAATCGAGCCCTCAATGGGCTCTGTTCCCCTTTACCCCGTTCTTTGGAGTACAGGAGCCTATGGAGCTAGATTTCTACGAGGAAGGCCCAATGGCGAAAAGCATTCGCAAGGCGCAACAGAATTCCTCAACCTGGCTCAAAGGCCAAAAAAGAAAGAGTGCGCAAGCGCTGGCCCGACCAGAGAAAAGGGTAGTGTTTGATCCTCAGAATATGCAGCTCCATAGAATGGAGAAGGTGCCCAAGGTACAGAAACCATTGGAAGAGATGACGCCAGCAGATTATTCTTATCATCATACGATGGAAGATTTGAAGACTGTCGATCCTGCGGAAAAGGCCGGGAATATTCATGTTGAGGCGACATCCCTCTACCTCCAGGTGGAGCATTTTAAAAATCGTTGCTATGATGTTGAGGCCAAAAATATGCAGTTTGAAGAAACCTTGGCACTCACGAGAGGGCAGCTTGAAGACGAGCAGTCCAAAGTGAAGCAGTTGCAGCAACGAGTAATCGATCTGGAGCAAGAGGTGGAAAACTACAAGAAATATTTTCAAGAATGCCTCAAGGTTCAGGGAGAGGCAAAGGACCAGCTGCAAGTGTTAGATGCTCAAATTCAGGAGCTACAGGCTAGATTAGCGAAAAAGCAGAGCCCACAGAGGTCCTGTCAAAGGATCGTGTCAAGGAGGTGCGCAATCGCTTCCTAGGCAACTTCAAAAATAGAGCGCGTAGGGCAGCAACACTCCTGACGTTTATCTGGGAGGCCAAGGATTTGGTTTCCCATGGTGATTCCATTATAGAGGAGGTCGAGGCGGATATTGACCAATGGCTGGAACTAGCCATGAAGGCGCAAACCCTAGACAGATCGGGCATCCGGCTTGCCCCGATGTGTGACCTTGCTCGGTCATGGGCGACTGCAGATATAACGTTGAGGTCTTTCTTCAAAAAGGCCAAGGCAGCCCGAAAGGCCCGAGATCTGATGGACATGTTTGAGAGGGAAAGAAAGCTTTCTCTAATGTACTTCGAGACTCTGGCGCAGAACGGTTTCCCGAGCTTCACTGATGAGGAAGACCATATCTTGAAAGAAGAAGAGTTGCAATCAGTGTGGGACTCCTTTGAAAATGATACTTCAGAAATTGATAGTTGGGAGGAGCCCATTACTGAGCTTCAGGTGATGCAATATACGACCAGATTCGCATTGATGGAAGCTTGTCTTGTCGACCTCAACGAGAGGTTTAATTATGCTGAAGTTCGCCATCTTGAAAGGTTTGGGTACCTGATTCGAGAACTCCAGAAGCGCGATGCAATGCACGAGGACAACTGGGCCCTAGTCCAAGCGACCTATGACCATATTCAGAATGAGCTCGCGCCACCTGAGCCTCCTCAACAACAGGAATAGATCCAAGCGCAAGGAGAAATCGAGGAAGAAGAAGTTAAGGCGCAGGAAGAAATTCATGCAGGAGGAGGTCCACGCTCAGGAAGAAGGCCAAGGTGAAAGCCATGAGCCCCAACAAGATGCAGGCCAAGAGCCTCAGGATGAGGGAGATGAGCGCCAAGACGAAGTGCCAGGGCGCGATCAAGAGCAGCATAGTGAGCACCAAGAAGAAGAGGAGGAAACAAGAAGAGAAGAATCGGGAGAAGAGTCTGCTGCTACTAGTGAGCATTCAGAAAGTGAGAGTGATGATGACTCTGAGCCCAATGGATAAGGCCTGGGATTTCGACATTGAGGTGAGCTCAATTTCCTCGCGAGCCGCCAGAGATGTTGTCATTTCTGCAACATGGTGTATATTTAGCTTTCCAGTAATTTTTGCTCCTTAGAAACTCTGTTCTCATTATTCGAATGCATTTTTCTCTCTCCTGAGTTTTACTATCAAACTCTTTCTACAATGCCTGAAGTAGTGTGCAGTTGTTTCTGTCTACTAACCATGCAGGAAAATCATCTTTCAGACGATGATGGTATTTCATGCCAAGTCCCCTGATACATTTGGCCTCAAGGACCAAGGAAGAGCGCACAAGACGATGGTGCACCATTCCAAGTGCGCAAGAACTAAGGTGCACCATCTCGAGTGTGTAAGATTGTGGTGCACTATTCCAAGTGTGCAAGGCTAAGGCGCACCATCTCAAGTGTGCAAGACTGTGGTGCATCATTCCAAGTGCGCAAGGCTAAGGCACACCATCTCAAGTGCGCAAGATTGTGGTGCACTATTCCAAGTGCGCAACTACACCATCCAAGTGCACACTATCACTATTCCAAGTGCACAAGGCATTCCCCATCTACCCCTTACTATTCAACCATTCCAAGCACGCCTCTTTCCCAAAACGCTTTGCTTCATCGGTTGACTTTTCAACAGAGGCGCGTCTCCCAATGCCAGACTGTTGCGCTCCTTTTCTGCTGCGTCGGACATTTGCGCTCCATACATGTGCGCTTTACCTGCTGACTTTTCAAACGTTGTGCGCCTCCCGAGGCCCCATTCTTGCACTCCTTTTCTCCTGCGTAGGGCCTTGCGCTCCTTTTTGTTGCGCCAGGCAGCTGCGCAATGGGTTAGTTGCGCTTCACCTCCGGACCTGTCAACTCTGGCGCTGGTCTTTCTCAGCTGCGCTCCACATCAGCAAGTTAAGGTGCATCCTTATCCGTCCGAGCGCAACCATTCTGAGAAGCTTCCAGACTGGACGTTCTAGGATTTCAAGTCTATCTTCCACGGAAGCGGTCCCCGTGAGTGAGGAGGCAACGCCAACAAGCCAAGCCTGTCAGGGCATTGAAGGAGCTCAACTGCATTTTCAAGGAGTCATCAGTCCCGACCATGCCTAATAACTATTTCATGACTGTACTCTCTTGTAACTCTTATCTTGGCTGCCACCGCCATATTTTGTAGGTGTGCATTTAATATTTCAAGCGGCAGAATTTGCTATATAAGCCTGCTCTTTTATTGTAAAATGATGGATGTTTGCTAGAAGCTTGATGTAACCCGAATTCTGCTATCAATACAACTGATGTCTGGCTCTAACTCTGGACTTCTATTTTGTGTGTATGTCTTCTATTGCTTATCTTCTATTAAGTTCTCTGATTTGTCTGTAGGCTTGAATTCTAATATCTGGATTTAGCTTCTGATAAAACGTGAACCTCTGGAGTAGCCCTGGAGATTATGCATGTTAGATGTTTAGTTTTAATTTCTGTTAGTTGTCTGTATTTGAGGGCTATTTGATTCGGAGTGCAGTAGAGTTATCGTGTTGTTAGTCCATCACCCCTGTTCTATCTGGCCTGTGGCCATATTTCCCATCCCTTTCAGTCATTTCCCATTCCTTTCCAGTTCCTTAATCTTAAAACCCCCTAGTTAGAATAGCAAGGGAACCAGCCCATCTCTGGAGATTGGCACGGGAGGCATTTCTTCCTCTCGGCCTTTCAATGTTGGCCGGGTCTAAGGCGCACGAATAAACAAACCCTTACCTAAGGCAGATCTCTGACCAACAAAAAAATATGACTAATGTAACGTAGAATGAAACACATGCTTGGAATGTAATAGGAAAAAACTTAAGTTATGCTGATATTTAATTATATACAGATTAAAAAATATGCTAGTTTTTTGCTTTCTTGAGGAACTTTGGTCAAGAATGGTCACTTGAAGACCATCTATGCTTTCAAAATTGAAGCTAACCCTTAAAGGAGGAGATATCTTCCATTGTTTTTGTTGGGATAGTAGAAAGTAATTGAGAAAGAGTTTGAACACTCAGGATTATTATTTGGCTTAAATGTTTGACAAATATTGAAGAAGACCACAATTTTATCCTAGAATTTTCTTCCTTTGTGGTGCTTATGTCTGCAGATCTACATGTTGCCTTTGCTACCGTTGTTGCAAGCATATCCTCAAATGCAAAATCCCATAGGGTGTTTGTAAAAGTTCTTGCAAACAAGGATTCCGGCGGTACTTCAGGTGACTCTGCATGATCCTAGAATTGTGCTTTTACCAGATATTCTATGATTGTTGGTATATCCTGGAGAACAGGAGGGATTGTAAAGTCTACCTCCGTAGTTTTGGTCCCCTTATTGTGTGACCTCATTTATTGCTCGATTTTTCGAGTCACTGTTTGACTACAAGCTATATTTTTTGTTGTTTCTCGTACCACCGGTTTCGGTGACAATGATGGTGGTGGTGGATCAAATTTATGTCTTTTCCTTGTCGATTTTACTGCTTCTAATGCAGGTGCAACTTCCTTTGTTGGCAATGTCTTCTCTGGAAAATGTGGTGCAGTATCCTTTCCTTCTAAATCTTTCACTAGGTCATCTTCCAATGAAGTCTTACTGAATCGCCACTTCACTCTTGGCTTTTTCATGGGTGTACTCCTCTTCATCTATGGTTTTGCATCCTTCCACCGCAAAATTGTTGGTGTTAACTCCAGTAATGCTTTGGGAGGATCCAATTCTTGAATCTGCACTCTCGCTCTAAATGTGAAGTAATCCAATGGCATGGAAGACCATCAAAAAATTCTTGATGGTCCTCATTAGGAAAGTCTGAATATGGAGTGCCAAGTTACCCAATCATAGGCAACTCCCTTCTTAATTCCTTGCAGATACGAGATCAACAATATTGGTAGATCTGAGCTCCTTTGTTCCCCAGACAGCCTCACCATCAACACATTCATGATCCACTACAACCTTGTATTTGCCAACTGAGTCTACTTTACTCCGCGACTACCATGTGTCGACAAGGCTTCAATCTCTTCCATTGTCAAGATTGTGATACTTTGAATTAGTTGTGGGGTCTTTCTAGGGTCGACTCGTTCATTCAATACATGTTTTCCCTTTCTCAACAAACCAAAAATCCTTCGAAATGCTTTGGCTGAGAAATCCACCACTAGCTCCTTGTCTTCCACTTGTACTTTGCTGACATTTTTCTCTATATCATAGTTCAACAACATCTACATCAAGTACTCCTTAAAGAAGTCTTTATCGAAATTGGAAACCTGCAAAACGAAATGTACTCCAACTGCCTTGATCTTTTGCTTAAATGGATCATCTACCGATGCTTTTTCCCACCATTGTCGACAAAAATCTCCCTTAGCATGAATCCATGTAATCTCCTTAATTGGTACTTGATTCTTTTCAAACTATTGCACTTCCTTATTCTTCTTTTCAGGTTTTGCTTCTTATGTCCGTCCTTGTTTGCTCCTAACCTTCCTTTGCTCTAGGTTTGACAGTTGTCATTGCATCACTCCTTTAGTCTGGCCATGTTTTTGATGATGGCAGAGTCATTTTCCTGCAACTAACTCTGGAAACTCTTCGTCTCTTGGGGTTACCAGTATTTTACCTCCATAAAATTCAAACTCATTAATCTAAATCTGGCCCGATCGATGCCAATTCACTCTTCCAAACTCATGAAAATCACTTTGTCTGATGGCACCTTCTACCTGAGGGTTCCTTTGTCAAATGGTTGAGGTTCAGACAGATGCAGTCCATACGACTGCAGTCTCAGATGGCTGCAATTTAGATGGTTGTCATCTCAAACAGCTACCATCTCATACAGATGCAGTCTCAGACGATTATAGTCCAAACGAATGCAATCTCAGGCGGATTGTAGATCAGACGACTATGCCTCCCGAGATGCCTCAAAATCCATACGGGTCCTCCTCAAACACCCACAGATCTAGACACTATTTTCTCATATGAGTGGAACGCATCGCAGCCAAAACTAGTTCGCCTTATTTCTCCTGCGTTTGTCTTTCATCTGACTGCAAATCGAGAGATATAATAGCTTGCACTTGCGCTGTGAATCTTGAAGTTTTTACGAAGCTTACAATCTTCCTAATGAATTGTGGCATCTACATAGCTTTCATTTTGGATAAATTTTTGATGCGCATGTAATTTTGCCTCACGTCCAACCCTGTTCTCTCCTCTACGAATGCTTCCCTTGCGTTATTGCCTACGAATGCTTTGAGCTGAATGCACAATCCTTCGCCCTGGCGTCCAATTTATAGACTTCATTATCACCCATGCAACTGCCTGTTTAACTACCACATTTGTTCTTGACTTCCTCATGTGCACCACCT
This sequence comes from Wollemia nobilis, assembly GCA_028583015.1. Taxonomy (NCBI): domain Eukaryota; kingdom Viridiplantae; phylum Streptophyta; class Pinopsida; order Araucariales; family Araucariaceae; genus Wollemia; species Wollemia nobilis. The sequence goes on from JAQPPZ010000989.1 coordinate 9,984,602, forward strand.
TGCCACCTTTGCATGCAAATGTCGTCTTTTCCTTCATTCCGTCATTTTTCTTATTGTCTTTTTCTTGTTTCTGTATTTTTATTGTTTTTATATTTTTCTTTTTATTTTATATATTTTTTCAAAAATGCCTCTTTTCTTTCACCGTCGCCTGGTGAAAGCACAAACGTCAATGTGGACTTCTAGTATTTTTTATGACACTTTCTGTAGACAGCAGTTCTAAGCCCTAGGACAAACTAGCACATCCTCCAACAATTTTGAATGTAATTGAGCAATTTTGTCTAAGTGTTGGCATCAGACGTCCAGTCTGTAAGTCAGACATCCAGTTTTGTCAGATGTCTGGGTTTGCAGTTAGATGTCTGGACTGGCCTTCAGACGTTTGGACTGGCCGTCAGACGTCTGGTCTGACTTCCAAACGTCTAGTCTGATAGCCAGACGTCTGGGCTAGTGGCCTGACGGCTAGTTAGCAATTAGTTAGCAGATTCGGTTGTAGAAGTGGTTGGGGAAGTTGGGGAAAGTTGGTTGAGATAACCAACTTCCAGCCCTATAAATACTCCATTTTCAAACATTTGTAGATAATCAAAGATAGACAGAGAGAGCACAAAATTTTTCTGAGATCACCATTGTATGCTGTAATCTTGATTGAAGCATAATACAAATATTGTTATTCTGATCCTTATTTTGTGTATGCATTGAGTTTTGATTTGAGTTATAGGTTGCTGCCATTAATGGAGTTGTTGCAGTTTTGAAGCATTAATGACTATGTTGTAGGTTTTCAACTAGTGAATTATTTTTGTAGTTTTGTTATTGCGTATTGATGAACATGTTCTGGAGCAGAAGCGGTTATGGCAGTTGAGCGTTCGCTAAGGCCTGACATCTAGCCGGACATCTAGTCACTACCAGACGGCTAGCCATCAGCCCCTTCACCCAACGTCCAGCCATAACTTGACGTCTAGCTCCCAGACGTCTAGACCAGACGTCTAACATAGTCCCAGACGTCTGCACCTGTCTATCCAACGTCTGGACCCTTGATAGCTAGAGTTAGCCTATCAATTAGACCGTTTGTTACCTTGCCTAACCCTGATACTAACTGTCATCACCTGTATCAGGAATGTACTCACCCCTGTCTACATTTGGTGTCGTTGCCTAATCAAAAAACCCGGAGATTCTAGGTAAAGTGATTGAGGGAGTTAGGTGCATGACTGATTTCAGGGAACAAAGCAAAGGGGTAATACAAAGTGCATGACTGGCAAACCTATGAGCAAACGAGGCCCTAGAGGTGTCTCACCCAGAGATAGAACAATTATGGAATGCTGAAGACGATGAAAATGCACACATAGAAACCTTGTTGGTGACTGCAGAAAATGAGGAAGAACAAATAGCAGAAAGAGCACCCATAGTTGACGATTAGACGGTAACACCCCAACCGATGGGAGAGGAGTGGCTAGAGGATACTGTAAGAGGGAACATGGTATCAAGGTATCACCGCGACGATTCATGGGGAGGAAGACCGGAGCCATGTTTGGTATATTCGTGAAGAAGGTCGCGAAGCAAAGACGAAGGGGGAATGCAGACAAGGCTATTTGGGGAAAATTTTGCACCACCAACAATTGACAGACAACCGCAAAGAACTCACACAAAAGTACCTGTATACCAAAATACCATGGCAAGAAATCAGGCTAATAGAACTATAGAACAAAAATACCCACCTTTATCAGGTGAAGGGAAAGAAGACCCAGCCCGACATGTGGTAACTTGCACTACCATTTGGGGAGCGAATGGGGTGAATCAAGACACACAATGGTTGTAATTGTTTCCAGCAATATTGCGAGGCATGGCGATAGACTAGCACTTGAAAATACATAGTAGACAAGCATTTGCACAAGGGGAAGACTTGAAGAACGCATTCATAGAATAATTCCGACCAATGCGGGATGACATCGACATAATCACAGAAATTTTTTGCACGAAGCAGAGAACATATGAAGATGTTAAGAGCTTCAATAGAAGACTGAAACAAATGATGGACAAAATGGAAATGACACCTGTCGATGGTATGATTAAGTGGTGGTTTCTGGATGGACTACTTCCAAGATGGAGGAAGAAGATGAAGGCAGTACCATCCTCGACATATGAAGAAGCACTGGAGAAAGCGAAGAACTTCAAAAGTGAAGGGAAGCAGACAACCGCCAAAATTGGAGGTCACTTAAAACATACTGAAGAATCGAATAGTGATGATGAAGACAAGGTTAAGAGCACGATCCACATCTTTCGAAAATAAATGGAGATGATACTGAAAGAAGCCAAAAATGAAAATCGAAAAGACCAGAAGGAAATTTGGTGCTCGGATTGCAAGAAGGAAGGGCATTCCAATATTTACTGGCCAAAGAAAGCTTACTGTAACATATGTGAAATTGCAGGTCATCCAGTGGTCGAGTGTCCATTCAATATTAAGAACAAACGACATCAAACTTTGGTCATTCAACAAGAACAACCAAACCCAGGAAGGAATGGACAAGCTGCAACAAGCAGAGGATACAGGAATAACCGGCGAGGAGGAAGACAAGGAGGCCAGAGCCGGTTGCAATATGACGTTGAGGGCTGACCAATTATTCAATGTCGAAACTGTCAAGAATGGCGCCATTTCGCAAAGAATTGTCCCAAGACACATAATGTAGGAAACAACAATCGTGGAAATAATACCATGCAGATGTGCAAATGGTGTGGTCCAGGCAACCATGCGGAATCCAATTGCCCGAACAAGGCCAGTACCAGTGGGACACAGAATATAAACCTGATTGGGATAGACGAGGTGGAGGAACCAAAGAATGAAGTCCTGGCTGTAACAAGAGCATAGGCTAGGAAGAGGGAGGAATACCCGAACCCTGCCAAGGAGAAGGCACAATTGCAGGAAGCCCAAGAGATGATAAATACAGAATTAGCCAAGGAAAAAGGAGATCAACTAATTCTGGAGAAAGTGTTGCAACGATCGGAGATCGTGCAAAAGGCAACAATGGAAGGCTTGGTGATGCAGGAGCATCTCGGGCAGTGCAGCAATCTTGCATCACCAAAAAAAAAAAAAAGTTCAAAGTTGAAAAAGTTCAAAATTTAAAAAAATGACCAAGTGTAAAATTGGTCGCGATATCGCGACACCAAAGTTGTCGCGATATCGCGACGTATTTCGAGCACCGTGGCCGAAGCGACAAATGGTCGCGATATCGCGACGCAAATGTCGTCGCGATATCGCGACGTATTTCGAAGCACCATGGCAATGCAACTCACGGGCGAAAGTTAAAATTGGCAAAATCGACTAAGTGAAAATTTGGTCGCGATATCGCGACACCAAAGTTGTCGCGATATCGCGACAACTTTGGCCGGAAAAGCAAAGCACAGAGAGGTGTCACGATATCGCGACACCAAAGTTGTCACGATATCGCGACAACCTTGGCCGGCACAGCCAAAATTCGAAGAGGTGTCGCGATATCGCGACACCTTGGCCGGCAGAGCCAAAACGCAAAGAAGTGTCGCGATATCGCGACACCTTGGCCGCCAAAGCCAAAACGCAAAGAAGTGTCGCGATATCGCGACACTTTGCTATCAAAGCCAAAAACGCAAAGAAAGACAAGCCAAAGTAGCGCCTGTGGCGTTCCAAGTGGCGTTCCGTGGTGTTCCACGTGGCGCTCCGAGTGGTCGTGCCCGAGATCGTGAAGGTCGTTCCAGCCGGCAGCTCCCAAAGGCCGTTAAGGCCGGTCCATATGTCCGTTTCAAAAGCCGTTAAGGCGGTTATGAACGGCGATGCATCACGAACCATGGAGAATAAAAAGGATTTCTTTGACGGATGGAGGAGGCCGGGGGAGAGAAAGGAAGGTCGCGGCCGTATTTTACGTTGAAAGCACTGTGTATTGTTTTTCACGGCATTTGACTGTAATAGCTCCCTGTTTCGAAATTAATAGAATGCGACTTTTAAATAAAATTGTGTCATTTTATTTATGGTAAATTGGCTCCCCATCAAGTGGTATCAGAGCCGTAAGATTCTGAGCGTGTCGAGCAGAAGCGCCGAACGGGAGGCAGCTCACACCAGGATCGGGGTTACGGGTTTTTCTGAGAAACGTGAGATAGAATGCCGCCGCGTAGAAATCGTGGCGCTGGAAGGAACGTGGTTCCTGAAGGTGATTTTCGTGCATTGCAGCGACAAGTGTTAGCATTGCAGGAAGAGTTGCGCAGGGGAATAGAGCCGAGAGGAGAAGATCGCAGCGATGATGACGGTGTTGAAGATCCGTCCGAAGCGGAAGAAGAGGAAATGAGTGCCGCAGAATCGCGAATGATAAAAGCCATTTCGCAGATTGGAAAAAGACCAAAAATTGACGTGTCTACGTATGCTGGAAATTTAAATCCAGAAGAATTAATCGACTGGATTAATGACATGGAAGAATATTTCGATTATGAGGACGTTGAAGACCCTCATCGAATAAAATTTGCCGGAACAAAATTAAAAGGACATGCTAGCATTTGGTGGAAAGGAGTGCAATTAGAAAGAAACCGTAGAGGCAAAGAGAAGATTTCCAGATGGGATCGCATGGTGGAAAAATTAAAACGGCAATTTATTCCAATAGATTACGAATTAGATCTGCTGTGAAAAATGCAGAGTTTACGACAGTCCAACAAAACTGTCAAAGAGTATACCGAGGAATTTTTTAAAATTTCTATTAGAACCGGTCATACGGAAGCAACTAAGGAAAGAGTAGCCCGTTACATAAATGGGTTGCGAACCAGCGTGCAAGAGGAATTGAGTTTGGTTAGAATGAACAAGGATTGAAGATGCTTATCGCCTTGCTCGAAAGTAGAAGAGAAACCGAATCGCAGATTTGACAACAAGCAAAGAGGAAGAGGTCGTGGTGGAAGAACCGGTGGAAGAACCAATGGAATTAAATATGATGATCGTAAATGTAATGGTGAAACCAAGGAACCGCCAGGAACAGAAGGAGGAGAATGCTTACTGACCCCGTAATCAGAACAATGATTATCAAAGGGGCAGAGGTAGAGGTGGACGCGGATATGGCAGAGGCCGATTCCGTGGAACCTATTTTAATTGCGGAGAAGAAGGGCATCGATCGTATGAGTGTCCCAAACACCAAGAAGCACCAAACAGAAGGCCTGAAGGAAATGCCAAAGCTGCAGTTGCTGAGGATGGTGTTGAATCCGAGCACTCTAAAGAAGCCGAGCACGGAGAAGTGATGATCACCAGAAGAACTTTGTTGAATGAAGAGAAGGAACCAGATCAACGGAAAAGCCTGTTCCGCACAAGGTGTAAATGTTCAGGTAAAATCTGTAATATTATTATTGATAATGGTAGTACAGATAATTTGGTTTCTGAGGAAATGGTAGCTAAATTAAAGCTAGAAAGAAAACAACACCCGCATCCATACCGGATTGCATGGTTGCAGAAGGATCATAGAGCATTGGTCAGTGAACAATGCTTGGTCAAGTTCAAAATTGGAAGGTACCAGGATGAGGTCCTGTGTGATATTTTGTCGATGGATGCTTGCCATTTGTTGCTTGGAAGACCATGGCAATTTGATAGACGTGCAACGCATGATGGACATGCAAATACCTATTCCCTGACAAAAGATGGAGTACGCCACAAACTGAAGCCATTAAAGGAGGTTGAGGAAAAGGTATGCAATAATGCTAGAATTTGTTTAGTAGATGGCAAAAAAATTTTGGATGGTATGAAGAGGGATTCAATGTGTTATGCATTAATTCCTAATGTAAAAAGAGAAGATACTACTAACATTCCAACAGAAGTTGAACATCTGTTAGCAGAATTTCCTGATATAATATCAGACAATGTGCCTGAGGGTTTGCCGCCTATGAGGAAGATTAGTCATCAGATTGACTTAATACCAGGATCTAGCTTACCCAACAAAGCAGCTCATAGAATGTCTCCTGGTGAGAATGAAGAATTGAACCGACAAGTTCAAGAATTGTTGAGGAAGGGTTTGATTCGGGCAAGTTTGAGTCCTTGTGCAAGTGCCGCAAGATTTGCACCAAAGAAGAATGGCGAATGGCGAATGTGCACTGATTCCCGAGCCATTAATAAAATTACTATTAAATATCGCTTTCCATTACCCGTAATGGACGATATCATGGATTGCTTGAGTGGAGCTAAATACTTCACTAAGATTGATTTGAAGAGCGGATATCATCAGATACGTGTTCGAGAGGGTGATGAATGGAAGACAGCCTTTAAAACCAGAGAGGGTTTGTATGAGTGGTTAGTTATGCCGTTTGGATTGACTAATGCACCCAGTACATTTATGAGGTTGATGAATGAAGTATTGCGTGACTTCCTGGAAAAGTTCGTGATAGTGTATCTAGATGATATTCTGATTTTTAGTACCACATTGGATGAACATTTGTTGCATGTTCGGACAGTTTTTGAAAAACTGCGTGAGGAGCAGTTATTGATCAATATACATAAGTGCAGTTTTGTACAGTAAAGAGTTGATATACCTGGGATTTGTTATCTCAGAGGAGGGTCTGAAAATGGATCCCGAGAAAGTGAAGGCTATCCTTGAATGGCCTCCTCCAAGGAATGTGACAGAGGTAAGATCATTTCATGGTCTTGCAAGTTTCTATAGAAAGTTTATTAGAGACTTTAGCAAGATTTGTGCACCCCTAACGTAAACTATGAGAGGGGATAAGAGAGAGTTTAAGTGGACTCGCCAAAGCAGATACCAAAGATGCATATATTGAAGAAGAAAGTGACAGAACAGCCCATTCCGGCACTTCCGGATTTTAATAAAGTGTTTCAAAGTTGATCGTGATGCCATGGCAGTGCCATTGAGCCGTGTTGAGTCAAGAAGGTAAACCTCGTTGCATATTTTAGTGAAAAATTGAATGATGCTAGAAAGAAATACTCTGTTTATGATCAAGAATTCTATGCTATAATTCAGGCTCTTAAGAAATGGAGACATTATTTGCTAACCAAAGAGTTTGTTTTATATACTGACCATCAAGATTTGCAAGATATCAATAGTCAAGGTAAACTTAACCAACGACATTTGAAGTGGGTTGAATTCCCGCAGAGTTATACCTTTGTACTAAAGCATAGAAGTGGCAAATCTAATAGAGTTGCAGATGCCTTGAGTAGAAGGCATAATTTGTTGATGGAAATGAGAGTGCAGGTTGTTGGGTTTGAGGAACTCAAGAGTTTATACCCAACAGATCCAGATTTTGCAGAGGCATGGACCGCATGTGTGTCTCCTACTACCGTGGATCGCACTAAGTGGTTAGATTTCATGATCCAAGATGGGATGCTGTTTCGCATAATCAGTTGTGCATTCCCGTAAGTTCCATGAGGGAGAATTTGATCAAAGAGAAGCATAGTGGCGGACTAGCAGTGGCATTTTGGCCGTGATAAGACCATTGCTCTTGTTAGTGAGAATTACCATTGGCCACAGCTAGCAACGTGATGTGACCAGATTTGTGCAGTGGTTGCAGAGTGTGCCGGATGGCCAAAGGAGTCACCGTAATACAGAATGTACTCACCATTGCCTGTACTAGGAAGACCTTGGGAAGATATTAGCATGGATTTTGTTCTTGGTCTGCCAAGAACACAACGTGGAAATGATGCCATTTTTGTTGTTGTTGACAGGTTTTCAAAAATGGCCCATTTTATTCCATGTCAGAAGACAAGTGATGCGGTTCACATTGCCGGCTTGTTCTTCAAGGAGGTAGTCCGACTTCATGGTCTACCCCAAAGCATTGTTTCGGACAGAGATACCAAATTTGTGGGTTATTTCCGGAGGACTCTATGGAAGAAGCCGAAAACAGACTTGAAATTCAGTTTTGCGTACCATCCGCAGACTGATGGACAGACCGAGGTAGTCAACAAAAGTTTGGGTAATCTTCTACGATGTTTGGTAGGAGATAAACCGAAGGGATGGGATCTGATTTTGCCCCAGGCAGAGTTTGCTTACAACAATTCTATCAATCGCAGTACTGGTAAATCACCATTCCAGATTGTGCATGGATACAGCCCTAGAAACGCGTCTGAGTTGAGACCGATGGATAAAACAGACAAGTGCAGTGCTGAAGCTGAAGACTTTGCAACACACATGAAGACTTTACATGAAGAGGTACAACAACATATCACCAAATGAATGCTACTTACAAGGCCAGAGCAGATCAGAAGCGGCGTTTCAAAGAATTCCAAGTAGGAGATGAAGTCATGGTTCACTTACGTAAGGAACGTTTTCCTAAGAAAACTTACAATAAGTTGAAGATGAAGAAGTTTGGACCATGCCGGATCATAGGCAAACGAGATTCAAGCAATGCCTATGAAGTTGATCTCCCAAGTGAGCTGAATATTTCACCTATATTCAATATTTCAGACTTGGTTGAATATCATGCAGGAAGTTGTAGTGAACCACCCAATCCGGATCTGTGGAACATTCCTGCATCCACTTCAGACAAAGAAGAAATTGAAGACATACTCGACACTCGTGCAGGCAGAAGTACCCAAAACAAGCAATATTCGGAGTATTTGGTCAAGTGGAAGAACAGACCTGTCGAAGATGCCACATGGTTGTCCAAATCAGAGGTTGATCGTTTGGGTTTTCCTCTGACCATCCAGAAGTGAGGATCACTTCTAAACATCTACCCCGGGTGTCTGATGCAGGAGCATCTCGGGCAGTGCAGCAATCTTGCATCACCAAAAAAAAAAAAAGTTCAAAGTTGAAAAAGTTCAAAATTTAAAAAAATGACCAAGTGTAAAATTGGTCGCGATATCGCGACACCAAAGTTGTCGCGATATCGCGACGTATTTCGAGCACCGTGGCCGAAGCGACAAATGGTCGCGATATCGCGACGCAAATGTCGTCGCGATATCGCGACGTATTTCAAGCACCATGGCAAATACAACTCGAAAATGTCATCGCGATATCGCGACGTATTCCAAAGCACCATGGCAATGCAACTCACGGGCGAAAGTTAAAATTGGCAAAATCGACTAAGTGAAAATTTGGTCGCGATATCGCGACACCAAAGTTGTCGCGATATCGCGACACTTTGGCCGCCAAGGCCAAAGCACAAAGAAGTGTCGCGATATCGCGACACCTTGCCACAAAGCCAAAGCACAAAGAAGTGTCGCGATATCGCGACACCTTGGCCGCAAAGCCAAACTCAAAGTAGTGTCGCGATATCGCGACACCTTGGCCGGCAAAGCCAAAACGCAAAGAAGTGTCGCGATATCGCGACACCTTGGCCGCCAAAGCCAAAACGCAAAGAAAGGTCGCGATATCGCGACACTTTGTTGTCAAAGCCAAAAACGCAAAGAAAGACAAAGCCAAAGTAGCAGCCTGTGGCGTTCCAAGTGGCGCCTGTGGTGTTCCACGTGGCGCTCCGAGTGGTCGTGCTCGAGATCGTGAAGGTCGTTCCAGCGGCAGTTCCCAAAGGCCGTTAAGGCCGTTCCATATGACCGTTTCAGAAACCGTTAAGGCGGTTATGAACGGCGGTGCAGCACGAACCATGGAGAATAAAAAGGATTTCTTTGACGGATGGAGGAGGCTGGGGGGAGAGAAAGGAAGGCTGCGGCTGTATTTTACGTTTAAAGCACTGTGTATGTTTTTTCACGGCATTTTATTGTAAAAGCTCCCTGTTTTGAAATTAAGAATACTGCGACTTTCAAATAAAATTGCGTCATTTTATTTGTGGTAAATTGGCTCCCCATCACTTGGTAACTGAGGTACTAAACACGAAGGTGGAAATGAAAGTCGCCAACTTGTTTAGCATCGTATCGGAGCTGTATGCTACAATCGGAGAAGTCATCAAGAAGAAGGATGAACCTCGGCAGGTAGCAAATATCAAGCATGACCAGTTCATCGATCCAACAATCTTGATGATTGAAGCAGGGAAGAAGCCAACTATCGTCCAAATAGAAGTTTTGAACCATAAGCTGACTCAGGTAATTGTGGACGGAGGATCGAGTGTGAACGTAATGCCAGAAAAGACTTGGCGGATAATTGGGCAACCCGCCTTACGATCTCCAACCTTTAAGCTATATGGAGCTGATCAGTATGGCATCGAGACATTGGGCGTTTTAATGAACCAGAAGATACGCATAGCAGATCAAGACTTTGTGGTAGATTTTGTCATTATTGCTATGCAGAAGTCCGCATACGATGCACTTCTAGGACGAGGATGGCTGAGAGCAGCCAAAGTTAACCATAATTGGGAGAAGGAAAGATTATCTTTCAAACAAGGGCAACACAAGTATATTATTAATCTGAAGAATCATACGGTGAGTCAGGATATAGCAACTTCAGATGATTCGGGGTCCTCTTCATCAGATGGTGAGGCAGGATATGAACCCGACGAGGAAGGAGTGTTGGAACTTGATAACTGCACGGAGGACGACTATGACCAAGACAAGGGTCTACTACACTGGCAGATGGAAGATTACGAAGTATTCCCTCCCCAATGTCTGTGCATAGAAGCAAAAATAGAGACCAAAAGGGATGAGGCGCAAGAACCTAGAAAAGAAATTAGTAACAAAAGAATGACAACAACAGATAAGGACAAAGACCGGGAGAAGTGGACATTTCCCAAGAATTTTGCAGAATTCACGATGGGGGAAGCAGTCATCGAGGAGAAACCAGCACACCAGGTGGCGTTTGAAGGATTGAAGGAACACCTGGTAAAAGCACCTATCCTGGTTTACCCTAACTGGGAGAGAGAATTCCATGTCCATGTGGACGCCTCAAACTTTGCGATTGGATGCGCATTAGCACAAGAAGGCCAATTTGGATTGGATCAGCCCATATACTTTGCAAGTAGGCTATTGTCAAGAGCCGAAAAGAATTATAGTACAACAGAGCGAGAAGCATTGGGAATGGTGTACTCGGTACAAAAGTTCAGACACTATTTATTGGCGAACCCTTTTGCTTTCTACGTAGATCACCAGGCTCTGTTATACTTGATCAATAAACCAACGATCTATGGACGAGTAAGTCGATGGCTCGTCACTCTGCAGGAATTCGTGTTTAGAGTGGTAGTAAGGCCAGGGAAGAAACACGTAATAGCGGATCAGTTGTCAAGGATTCGCTCAGGCGAACCTGCAGAGGGAGGAATACCGGATGAATTTCCCGATGCACAATTGTTCATGATTAATGCTATACCTGGGTGGTATAAGCATATCGGGGAATATCTATCGACAGGGAAGTTGCCAGAGGAGTTGACGACAATGGAACAACGGAAGGTAATTACAAAGTCAGCACCCTTCACCTTGATTGCAGGATTGCTATATAAGATGGGGGAGGATCAGATACTTCGACGATGTATAATGGAAGATGAAGTACAACAGACCCTGAGGGAGACACACGAGGGACTGGCAGGAGGACACATGGGACCAGATGCGACAACAAGGAAAGTGTTGTTGGCAGGTCTGTGGTGGCCCACCCTCTTTCACGATGCTAAACAGTTTGTGACAGCATGTGATACGTGCCAAAGAACAGGGAAACCGTTGAAAAGAGACTTCATGCCACTACATCCGTCGCAGCCTCAAGAACTGTTCGAAAGATGGGGGTTGGACTTTGTAGGTCCTCTAAAGACAAGTCGAAGGAGGAGATGCCGATACATCGTAGTTGCAACGGAGTACCTCACAAAATGGGTCGAAGCAAGGGCTTTACCAGACAACTCGGCAAGAAGCACGACTCGCTTTTTGTACGAACAAGTAATTACAAGGTTTGGGATACCTCTACAGTTGACAAGTGACAGAGGCGGCCATTTTGTGAATGCAATTATAAAGAATCTAACGGAGGAGTTCAGGATCTTCCACTCACTATCAAGTCCGTACTACCCGAGAGCAAACGGGCAGGCGGAGGCGACGAATAAGGTCCTGGTGTCCATCATGTACAAGACATGTGGAGTAGAGGGAGCCGACTGGGAGGAAAGACTACCAGCAGTTCTATGGGCATATAGAACAACTTTTAAGCCAACCACAAATAACACACCTTTTCAACTGATGTACGGGCAGGAAGCAGTGGTACCAGTTGAATTCCTTATACCAAGTTTGAGAGTAGCAGTCGACAACCGGTTGAGTGAAGAAGAAAGCGTCCGAGAGCGATTGACAACCTTGGTACAATTAGATGAGAAACGGGTGATGGCTCAATGGGCAACGGAGGTAGCGCAGAAGAGAAGGAAGTTCTGGCATGATAAACACCTTCGGAAGATGGACTTGAAGGCTGGTGGACTAGTTCTAAAATACAACGGTAAGAGAGAACTCAAGCCAGGGAAATTAAAAACCCTGTGGCTTGGACCCTTCCAGGTGGATGAAATACTAGAAAACGGGGCAGTTAGACTAAGGAAATTGGATGGAACATTATGCCCCGAGGTAATCAATGGTTCCAAGTTGAAGGTATACAAGCCACGTGCGGAAGTCAACATGATTAACTCGGAACAAACGGGAACTTCCAGAACAGAAGAAGAAGATTCAGGCACACAACCTTCCAGAAATAACGAGCAGGGTAGCGTTGTTCGAGGGGAGGAAACGCATAACCTGGATTGGTTGTTTGGGAGTGAGGAAGAGCAATCAATGGAACTCTCAAGTAACAGCGAAGGGGACCGACTCCAAGTCATGACGGAGGTCGCTCAACAGGAGGTTCTGGAAGAAGATGAAGAAGACAGAGTTAGATTGATGCAGCGAATGAGAATGGAAACACATCGGCTGCAAGAGGAATATGAAACTCTGAGACAGTACAACAATCAGCTACGGGAACAGGTGATCCAGGAGTTGGACACAACCATGCACAGGGTAAATGAAAGGCATGAAGCTCGCCTAGCAGAGTGGGCAGAGCTGAATCAAGGGGAACCGAGAAACAATGCAACAAGGAACTCTTCGGAAAGCAGTTTATTCTCCTTGGAAGAAGAACAGGAAGTCGTGACAAGTCCAAGGGAACATAGACGGGGAAAAGCAAAAGTAACTGCTGCACTTTCTAGGAGTTCTTCTTAACCTCGCTAAAAATTGTATTAAATCCAAAAGAATCCTCAAGTAGAGAAGTAGCAAACTTTCAAGAAACAAGAGATTCTCCAGAAAGACCCAGGAGATGGGAAGCAGGACAAAGCTCGACTGCTAAATATCACATAAGTAGGGGGGAAGTGGCAGCAATAATATGGAAGGATATAGAAACGGTACCTGAAAAAGCAAGAACTGGAGGGTGGTTGGAAGACTCCAGCAGCAACGATAATCTACCGCGGGACCCAGATATCCCAGTTGCCAGCCCTAACCCAGACAACAGAAGGCAAAGGGAGGAAGATCGCAGTCGGCAAGCGGGTGTCAGATTCCTGGAAACTGCGCAGATAATTGAAGACGATACTTCACTAAGTTCACAAGATGAATACAATGGAGGATTGAATGGGGATGGCATACCCGAAATACCACCGACTCGTGCATGGAGAACACCTTATGCTGGAGCCATGAGACGCCCAACTGAACGGGAAGAGGTAGCTAGGTATCGGATGGCTGCACTAGATTTGCGACAACATAGAAGAGAAGTACGGAGATTGCAGCAGAGGGTTCAAGAAACTTCAGTCTGGCCACTCAATACGGTAGGAGATGGAAATGACTCAAGTACCGACTCAGTATTTTCAGAAGAGTACCGGGAGAATTTGGCTCATTGTACCATGCAACGACAATTTGAGCAAAGCAGATGGAGACGAAGACTGATGAGAGCCGATAGGAGACTGAGGATCTTGCAACAACTAACACCTGAGCCAAGATCACAACCTATAAACGAGACCCATAGCAGAGATAATTTAGGTACCTTCGGGAGACCGCAAGGAACCCCGAGAGTACCTGACCAAGGGAGGAGCGTGGTTGACCTCCGTCCCGGTAGCTTGAGAGGAAGAAATTCCCCTCTCGCTACCAATAGGTCGACTGGTTCTCAGTTTGGACCGCGAGGCCCATCTGAGAACTTAGTCCAAGTCAACCCATCACTTCGTGCTCCTGAGAATAGACCGAGAGGTCCATCTCAGCGAGCTCGTAGGAACCGGAGACGTCGTCAGGAACGACTGAGGGACCGACCGAATCTCGGGCAGCTGGGAGTACGACAGCCCAACATTAGGGAGATTCGATCGGATAGAGGCCGAGGACGCGGTAACCAGGTCCGCGGAAGGAGAGATTGGGACCGTAATCCCAATCTAGAGCAAAGGAATCAAGCACGGGCAGTTGCAGGTAATGATCGAGGTCGAGGACGAGGTCGGAGATCTAGACGACCCCATGAGAATGGAGAACACCAAGGGCAGCAACTGACCCGACAGGCGGAAATTGATCAGCAAGAAAATGGGAGAATAATATATACTTATTTGGATGACTGTATAATACTCCGACATAATGATGGAAGGACTGAACAAATTCCACTGGTGCCTGATTATCCCGAACGACCAAACCAGACTAGCAGCCACCAGGAGGGAGTAGCAGAACCCCGGGATAATATTATCAGTCCAGATGGGGAAGAAGATCGGATGGCCGAAGAACGATGGGAACAGATTAGCCCGAGAAATGAACAAGTCAATAATAATGCCAGACGATGGGATAGTAGGAATCAGTCCCCAGAGCCAGCAAGAAGACAGCAGACGGAAGAAACAGAAGAACAAGACTGGCGCATTATACCGCGAGAAAGAATAAGACAACAGCCACAGTCACACTCGGGAACTTCCCCAAGACGAAACAATCGCCGAAGACGGCAGGCGACGGAAGAGATAAACACTGATAGTGATGACGACTTTAGTAATTTCGGAGAAAATAGCCGTCATCAGCAGAATTCGACCTCAGATGCATGGGAACTGCGCATTGGCTTGACCATGCGGTTCACCCGTCGACGTTAAGTTATAGACGTCGAAGACAATTTTTGAAAAAAAAAAATAAAAAAAATAAAAATTATAAAAATTCAAAAGTCAACATAAAAAGTCAAAAAGCAAGAAAAAGACGAAATAGGGAAAAAGACGAAATAGGGAAGAAGACGGAATAAGGACACCTAGACGTCTAGGAAGGCCGACGTGTCGCGCATGCATGCAACCAGGTAGTTGGAGCGGTTGGGAGAAAAACTATATAAGGAGGAGAAGCCTCATTCTTCTCACATCGCTCTCAAGTAGCAAGGAGGTGGACGAGAAGAAGCAGAGTGCGCGACAGGGGAAGCAGGAGTTGCAGACAGTGTTGCAGACGGCTAGGGCAGCGGACGACGGCTAGTTGACGGCTGACGGCAGGTGGAGTAGAAAGAGGAGCAGACGGCTGCACCAGACGTCTAGCCAGCCTGACGGCTAGACTACCCGACGGCTACACCAGACGTCTAGCCTGCCGACGGCTGCACCAGACGTCTAGCCAGACGGACGGCTGCACTGTCA